>OY783231.1:9212079-19212079 GCA_963678685.1 Patella ulyssiponensis | reverse complement strand
TCTCTTATTCTTATCATATTTCTTTTCTTCCATATCTATATCTCTTCGCTGTTAATAACAATTACTACATGTATACAGAATTTTTAAAATATATCATCACTGGATACAAAAAAAAGAAAAGAAATGAAATTGGGTTTAACATCCTAATGTTCTGCAGCGACTGGGATTATGGAGGACGGGCATATGCCCATGTTCTAGAGTTTTACAACACCTGTATGTACAGAGTAAATGCAAGATCAAACCTTATATTGAATGTGGCACATGTCATGCAATGTGCTGTGAAGGAAAATTTGCCTGGAGAGCCGCGCTACGGTCAAATCTTATTTTGATTTCAACTGTCAAGGATTGTTTTACTTGCACGCCAAATTGGAAACGCGCGACCTCTGTCTATTGTCCCACCGGAACGACCATACGTTGTACCTTGCATGCCCTCTGACGTACAATATTGACAAGGGGAACCGATGAACTTTCTCGGTCGACATCGGGATTGAAGAAGGAACTCCAGGTTACCTAGCCAGCGTTTTACTGTGTTACCGCAATCTGATTAAAACACAGATCCAATTTCGTTTCGTTTTTTATAGTTCAAAATTTCGTTTTTACATGTCTTTAGTGTAGGCCATCGAAAGTATAAAAAACGAAACGAAATATAGATCTATATTTTAATTAGATTGTGTGTTACCGCTGTTCCCAGTCTGCAAAAGGGCTATGGATCAGAACAAGTTTCCACAAGTCAGTAAAACAAAACGATGCACATTAATAAGAATATATACTAGACTGGAAGACAATACAGACAACGGGTTGGCAGTGTGAAGTTAGCTCGATTTTCGTTTTTCGATATTGGTGAATATCGAAAAACAACTAGCTCGTACTTCACACTGCCCAATGGGTTGGGGCTACTGTGCGTGGGGGAGATTGTGCGTGAAGTTTCTCGCGCCGGGTTAATCGTAGAAGATACGACTTGGTATGTTCGTATTTTGACTATTGAGTACCCACAGTTATTCAGGTTATCAAAACAGCGATATAAAATAGTATTTTTTACTCACTGTCATTGTTAATATCCTTCACCTTATGACAATATCTTAGAATTAAAACACAAAGTTGAACCAGAATTACCTTAACCAAAACTTAGTTCGTTTGTTTTTATTTCATAAAATGGCAAACAATTTAAAGGGTGATCTCACGGCCCCTTTTGCTGCTTGTATATAGGGACCGGGCGTAACGATTAAGACGAGTATGCGCAATAAACACTCACCCAGATATTATAGGGACCGACATGACCCTTCACGCTTGGTTGAATAAATTGGTTTGATATTAATCGAAGTTTCGACGAGGATACTCTCGTCTTTATCAAGCTAATGATACAGGTATGTGAATAGTAGGCAAATATATATACAGAATATGCAACTAAGATAAGAATCAAAATTGATTAGGGGGTCCATTTACAACTAAACCTACACAACAGAAAGCTTACAACTAAACCTACACAACGGAAAAAGTTGTAAATGGCCCTCTAATCAAAGGTGTTAAGCTTTAATTGTATTAGATTTTTATCCGTGTTACATATTCTGTACATATTTGCCTACTATTCACAAGGGAATTATTTAAATAAAATTAAAACATATGTTAGTTCCGAAATAACTTAGTATGTCTCTCTCTCTCTCTCTCTCTCTCTCTCTCTCTCTCTCTCTCTTCTGCGACATGTCATAAACAGGGTACCGAGTCAACCCAGGCAAAGGCCAGCCTAAGCAGTAGTCTGAGGGGCCAGACCGAGGGCTATGCGGTTCAGATGAAAGTTTATCGTAGAGATAAATGAGCTGACCGGATGCCGTCTGCCGCCTATTCCCTAGTCTTTCCGGCCCCAGAGAGAATAGTGTCAAATGAAACTCAACGAATTCCCCAATAATTTGAAAAGAAGACTGCCCGAAATGTAATCTGGTAGTATTCCTGGCATTGATCGTCTAGATAAATAGAGCTTAACAGATACCGCCCTTCGCCAAGTCACTAGTTTATCCGACCACAGAAGAAAGTGTCAAGCGGGCGGAGTGAGTGACTTAAAAGTGAATAAATATTTTCGGGGAATGCCGCAAGGTTGTATATCAGAAACTGGTCGTCGAGATAAATAGAGCTGGCCAGATAATGTTCGTCGCCAAATCAAAGTGAATGAATATTTCCGACACCGTATTTTGTGAAATGAACGGACTTTCGAACCCCAAACTGATCGTCGAGATAAATAGAGCTTAGCAGATACCGCCTGTCGCCAAATCACTAGTTTATCCGACCACAGAAGAAAGTGTCAAGCGGGCGGAGTGGGTGACTCAAAGTGAATGAATTTTTTCGGGGAATGCCGCCAGGTTGCATTTCAGAAACTGGTCGTCGAGATAAATAGAGCTGGCCAGATAATGTTCGTCGCCAAATCACCAGCTTATCCGAACAAACAGGGAGGTGTCAAACTTGTATCAAGTGAATGCAGATTCTCGTCGCGTTGAACCTATACCCAAAAACTTTGAGGATCGTAAAAAGCACTTCTCAAGTAGGTTTACAGCATCACCGTAGAAGGTATTGATTACCACTATACGTATCACAATTTTTTTTTCTAAAATTATTTAGGGGGCAGACAGAGGGCAGACCAGATTTATGGGCGCCGCCACTGTTGGGGGCATTGCATTTTGGGCGTGGAATACGACGCCCACCACCCGAAACCTGAAAGACTTACATTCTGATGATACCAAATATATATGCAATATATGCATTGATACCATATAGGAGAAAATTGGTACACTTTTCAGCTAGGTTGACCCCCTAGGGTCCTGGTCTAATCGTTTCTTATTGATGTATTTGATACCTTAAAACAACAATAGTTTTATAAGGGCTATACTTTAAATAAGGCCAACTATTTTGAGTCAATTCTTAACGTAAGTTTGGGAATGCTTTGTGAACTTGGGCCAGTTTCAGATCCGTTATTTGATAATTGGTAAAGTATCCATGTGATACTTTGGGTGGGTTATTTTTCGTTTGTCAACTTTGTTTCCAAGTAATGGGTGATTTATCAATTGCTGAATCACAGCCGTATTAAAGATTGTATCAAAAGGTCCGATTTTCAATAGAAACGTTTATAATCCCTTAAAATTGTAATGAGTTCAGGAAAGCCTTGCCAGAAATAATAATGTATGCTGTCGTGAAAACACACTGCATACTAAATGACTAATATAAAAATAAACAGTTTTAGTTGATGTAAATTTTATTGTTAATTGAAAATGAAAAACGAATTTTACAAAAAGAAATGATCTGATATATTAAACTTATGATCCAGTATATCAAAATGATGATCCAATATATTAAACTGATGATCCAATATATTAAACTGATGATCCAATATATTCAACTGATGATCCAATATATTAAGCTGATTTTTTAAGATCTTAAAGCGGCATTATGGAAGGTTAGATAGAAGAGCTGAGGGTTCTCGGATTCAAATCTGTATAAATTTATCTGATATTTCTAGATTTATCTTGGTAAGGGTAACCTCAAGGGCGTAAGTAGAAAAGGCCTGTATATTAATTGGAATTTACTCTGAAAATCAATGTGGTGGTTCACACCGAAGGTTTGGTCAAAACTGGAATCACAATAGATATTAATATCAAAATCAAAGAAAAAATTGTAGTCGTATTTACTCAAGGTGTAATTAGAAATGTTCTGCTCGGAATGGGCCATGGGGGAAATTTTGCCCGTACAGTGGCGCTAGTCTAGTCTCATATAAAATTCCAACTGCTGACGGATGTTTTACGGTCACACCAATTTGTATGATACACAGGGTCTCGGAATCGCATTCATGTCAGCTACTCAAATATGTAACGGGTTCAAAATTTAATTAATATTCTATGAAATAACTAAATTTTTCTGGGCCCGTTTGTTAGAAAATTCTTAAAGGACAATATTGGTGCCGGTCATTATCACATATGTGATAGAACTGATTAAACACTTTCCAAATATAATATTACCACAGAGATCAACGCTACCATAGAGGAGTAATAAAGTATTCATGAATCGGAAGTGACGAACGCCAAAGGAAAACACGAGTTATTCCTCTATATAACTAACTGAAGTGACTAGTGATAACAGATACATGGGCGATTATCTGCTCACTAATAATTCCCTCGAAGACCTAAAGTTGCTGTGTGACACTGTGAGAGAATATCTTACAATTCATAAAAAGAATTGACTGTCACTGCATAAGAGAACACGAAAGAAAAACAGAAAAAAATTCGTGCATTACCAAGTTTTTATAAGGTAGGGGAGACCGGTGCACATTGAACCACCATGGATATATCCTTTATAAATAATACTATACAACCCAACGCTATACAGTGTTCAATGTGCCCCGGTCTCCCCTATAGAATGAATAAAAAACAAGGGGCTGTACGGAGTATTTCTATTTTTCCCGTGTTCTCTTATCTTATGACACTTATTACTTTATTGAATCGTCAGATATGCACTTGCGGTCCCATATAACAACTTTTTGTCTTCGAAGGAATTATTAGTGAGCAGAAATTCGGCCGTTTATCTGTCATCACTCGTCACTTCAGTCATTCACATAGAGAGATAACTCGTGTTTTCCTTTGGCGTTCGTCACTTCCGAATCATGAATCCTTTATTACTCCTCTGTGGTAGCGATGATCTCTGTGTTAATAGTATATTTGGAAAGTGTTTAATCAGTTCTATCACATATGTGATAATGACTGGCACCAATATTGTCCTTTAAGCACGCTGTGTTTACAATTTTTAGGTAGACTTGGTATTTAAGTAAACTTACCTTAGTTTAGATTATAAGTAGACTTCAGGGTAAGTACAAGCACTTTCAAGGAAAACTTAGGCACATCTTTGTTCTTAAATATTGTCAATCTAAGCATAGGCCCCAAGCACGGTAAACGGCTTGCTTACGAACGATTCTGACAATAGAGATATTCGTCGGTAATTATTTCTACATATTTTTTTGACCAAAGAGACAATTAAAAGACGGAGAATATCCTTTCGAAATATATTCTCGAGAAGAAAATTTTGCTTCTACCCTGAAACCATTTTATTTATTTGCCAAATAGTAAACAAAACAAATACACGGGCTACTTTAAGATCAGGCCCTCTCACAATTATTCAGTCTGTTTGCATGTGCTTGCGTTTTGTAGCTTGTGCCACATTTCATGTGTCTAGGGGACATGTCAAATGCATTGAAATCGACCATTTGCCGGGAATATAATGTCAATTTCAGGGGCGGATCTAGGAATTTTGAAAAGAGGGGGGGGGGGGGGGTCTTCGCAAAATGAGGGCACTTACTGACTGCGGAGACGGGGCACGCCGCTGCGAGGTGGTGGGGTGGTGTCCCCGAGACAATTATCCGTCATTTCCTTGCATCTGCAGACATTCCAAGAGTTATTTTGCTGATATTTTCGTCTAAGTAAACGTTCGGAGAGGACATATTTGGGTCTGAAAAAAGTCACTTTCAGCAGTAAAAAAGGGCACTGTCGAAAATTAGGGGGAGGGGGGGGGTCTCGCGCCCTCCACTGGATCCGCCTCTGAATTTGTCATTGATAAACAAAGCAGCCGACCAAAGCCGTGTGTTGCGACAACCGTGAAGCCAGAATTTCATTTGAACAAATTTGAATAGGCCAAATGGAACACTAGAGCAAGTTCACATTGATCTTGACAAATACGTATAAGACTACATGACATAAGATATTTTTATGATATGATTCAACCGAAAGGCGCTATATAATTATGCAAAATAGATGATTATCTACATTCTAGTTAAACCAACTGTATCTTGATAATTTTCTAGAGACAGTATTTTATAAAATTTCTCACGTAAGAAAAAGTGAATCATGTCTTTGTGCTTACTTTATGAATTTTCTAGGAACCGGACCCTGGTTTCGTGCACGTTACAGCTTTGACGTCACTAACTTGTAAAAACTTAATAATAATTACAGGTTGCCCATGTTTAAACAACATCAGAATTTCTGTCACAAGAAAAATATTCGACACTACTGCAAGCGCGAATTTGTCTATAAAGAGCTTTAGTCATTGATGCGTTCTAGATGATTTGGTTGTGAGATAATGTTGACAAAGAAACAACCATATTAATTCAAAGACTAATTATTACACACAGAAATCAATTTTTTATGTTATTAGGTCACTGAAACCATATTTTGGGTAGAAGTAAACACCCATTGTTGCAATGAATATGCTCTATTTATTGACAAAACGTACAGATTGTATCCACCCTTACTACATGTTTCGCTTAACAATGAAATACCCCGTTTTCAATTTTTGATCCCTTTGTTCTTTTACCCCTGATATTTCGGAAATGGATTCATACATAAGATTACCAATTAGAATCCCCGTAGAAGAAGTTTCATGAAACCGAAGGTTAACTTTGATTCAGATAGCGTTCTTGATAATAATCTTAGTAATAACAAAAACCTAATAATAGTGAGTTCTTATATTGCGCACAGATCCATCAACGTTAATGCTCAAGGTGCATTTAGCCCTCCACTGATCACAAGATAAAGATAAAAATATAATCAATGTTAGAAAGCAGTGGAAAAAAGATGAATCTTTAAATGCTTTTTAAAACAAGCGATTGTGAATTCTTTATGGTCAAGGGTAACGACATGGTGTATGAGAAGCATCTATGACTGAGCGATTCACCTTTCAGACATTTGTAGGCTTTGCACAGAAGCTTGAGCCTAATTCTTTTTTCCACTGGAAGCCATTGTAAATTCTTTAACAGCGATGTGATATGGCAATTTCTTCTAGATTGACACACAATTCTAGCCTCAGTTGTAATTTATGTATAAGGCTGTTGTTTATGCCAGGCAGAATGATACTGCAGAAGTGGATAAGATTAAAGACCGAACCAGTGCATATGCTGCATCATTTGTGACGGAACAGCGGATTCGATGTTTAATGACCTCAAATGAAAGAAGCACGGCTTGCAAGTTTGATTCACTTGTTTCTCCATGCTGTCATCTGAATCAAGATAAAAACCAAAATCTTTCAGGTTATCAACCATTTTGATTCTGGAGTCCGCTATTGTTATTGACTTATGTCCCGAGGTTAATGTTTGGTACTGCAAAACACATAACTTCTGTCTTCATTCAATTTCACCATGTTTTTGTCATCCGGGATTTTACATCAATTGTACATTTGATTGTTTTATTGAAGGTAACATGTTTTGATTTGAATCTGTCCTATATGTATCATCTGCATATCAGTGAGTGTCCATAAAGGGATGACTGAAACCAATTCAAAGCGTTATCGGAAATTCCAGATTCACTATTTAATTTCTAGATGAATACAGGGTGGATCAATGGTGTCGAATGCAGCATATAAATCCAGCAATACAACAGCAGCCATCTGCATCATCAAGAGCCGATCTGATGTCATATACACATTAAGGATGATTAAATTATTCAATAATTATTCACTTTACGTGTGCCCCATCGTTTAGATTTGTAACTGCCCACGCTAGCGAATATTCACGGCTAATCAGTGTGATGTTTTCGAAGGTACGGGATTATTTAAACGAATGCGGATCAAGAAACTTTTGCACGAGGGGTTTGATAGGTTCCTGTTAAGTAAATTTGACAGTTGACAATGGATGATGCCATCATAGTCTCCACATTACAAAGGCATGCATACACACTGAGCTTTTAAATTTTTATTTTGAATTAACAGGATTACATTAGGATTCAATTTCATTGATGCAAAGCATTAAATGTGATATCTATATCGTTATCTCCCGCTTTGAATGCCTGCCTTATTCCACCATCTGATGATAAAGGATAAAACACACGACCAAGACACGGAAGCTTAGTATGTATATTCAGCATACTATTCCAGTGAAGGTAAATACAGTCCAATCACATGACCAAACACTCGTATTGTATTTATCCACAGTAATCTGACCTTCTATCCGTATATATATATGCATATACCATGTCGTTTCAGACAATATATAATAAAAAAAAACAGGAATGCAATGCCTTTTGAAGACTCGATTTTGCCTGCTCTCGCTTCGGCTCGTTTTTTTCAACAATTCGTAATGCCAGGCAATCAAACCTCTGTCGATTCACTCAGATATGTTTTTTCTTCAATCCAGTCGTTTTGATTTGCATAAATACTCACACAAAACGATATCATAGCCACTTGATTCCAATATTTACATTATTTTCGTCCATTTCGTCTAGCGACCTATTCGACCGATCCAGCTTGCAACCTGTCCGTTGGCTACCTATTCAGAACAAAGACAACAGTCGCCCAAACTCATCTATTTTTATCAACTAATAAAATCCAACGAAATCCAATGAAAGTAGAATATTTATTTTTTTATCCATTCCTTTGTTCTGAATAGGTTTCCAACAAACAGGTTGCCAGCTGGATCGGTCGAATAGGTCGCTAGCCGAATAGGTGTGAATTTGTGTTCAATGTTTTGTGTGACGTCAGCGCATGGAGTTGAGGACAAAATGGAAATGGACGAAAATAATGTAAATATTGGAAACAAGTGGCTATGATATCGTTTTGTGTGAGTATTTATGCAAATCAAAACGACTGGATTGAAGAATTTAAAGATACTTTGTTTGTTGTCTTTCTTCCAAAAATAAGGAGGTATCATCATTGGGTGGGAATATACATGCTAAGCCTCGGGCTTCACTTCAGTAATGTCCCCTCTCATCCTTCACATAATGCTTCGATGAGGGCTTATTATTTCCCGTAAAGCCTTTGGCTTTTGCTTGTATATTTAGCACCTTTAAAGACACCACACTACCACTAAACATTTAATTTACAGTGTTATGGTCGTACAGTTGGCGTATTTATCGCAAAACACAGTCCTGGAATAATCTGATGTGTTCTGTTCAACATCCCTCAGATAAAATTTTTAAAAGGTTTTCGCAGATGGCCAATCAGCATTGCTCCCGCTTTCCTGTAAAGTACATCCATGCTTAAAAGCAGCAGACACTGGTGCAGGTCTAGATGAATTGGCCTTGCATTTATCACCAATACCAGATGCAGCTAAGACATCTTTCAACCACCTAGCAATAGTGTTAGTTGTAATAGCCTTATATGTACAGTGTGAAATCAAAAGTTGGTCTGACTACAGCTTAACCCTCAACAAATTGCTACAAAGGGTTTCTCAGCGGATTCTGATTTTGATGATCTTTGTGTCTATCCCTAGTTTTTGGGCGACAAAGAACAGATTAAGATCATAAAATATGATGTTGGCCTATTATGTAACACAAAAATCCAATATGGCGTCAAAAATGGCCGCCAACATCTCTTAACGAAGGCAAGTTCATAACTGTGGGATGTCACTGACTTTCAGCTGTCTACTAGCATAGAATAATTTCAGAGCGGTCAGTTTCGAGTTTCATCCTTCTCCTCAGTATCGACCCTTGATTGTTATTTGGATTGTCATAGTTTTCAGTTTGACAAGGGCCACATACAGCAGTGATGGGGATTCCATAGCGTCTGTAGCTGCATCGAGAGGATTTGCATTACCCCCCCCCCCCCGAACAGTTACAACGGATACTTTACAAGACCTCGTTAGGCACAGCATTGTTTTGGGTCATTATTGGCCATTTTGGACTTATATATGTTTCAATTGTAACCATGCCTGTTGACTCAGTGACAGACCTTATGATACACCGCATATACCGCGCAGGCGTTAACCATATGCCCCCTTCCCTTGCCAGAAATAATGGCATGCTGTCGTGAAAAGAATGTTTTGAAACAACGTTAAAATTATACAATCTAAACACCATGCATTCTATGTGACTAATGGTGAACAAATATAACAATAAACAGTTTTAGTTGATGTAAATTTTATTGTTAAATATTTTTTTTAAAAAAATGACATACGAATTTAAGAAATGAAATGATCCAATATTTCAAACCGATGTTCCAATATATTAAAGGACAATATTGGTGCCAGTCATTATCACATATGTAATAGAACTGATTAAACACTTTCCAAATATAATATTAACACAGAGATCATCGCTACCATAGAGGAGTAATAAAGGATTCATGAATCGGAAGTGACGAACGTCAAAGGAAAACACGAGTTATCTCTCTATGTGTATGACTGAAGTGACGAGTGATGACAGATAAACGGCCGGATTTCTGCTCACTAATAATTCCTTCGAAGACAAAAAGTTGTTATATGGGACCGCAAGAGGATATCTGACGATTCAATAAAGTAATTAAGTGTCATAAGATAAGAGAACACGGGAAAAATAGAAATACTCCGTACAGCCCCTTGTTTTTATTCATTCTATAGGGGAGACCGGGGCTCATTGAACCATTTTGTTCACATACATGTTTGTCCTCATTTCATATCAAATGTTTTTATTAGAAGATCTCTTTATTTTATTGTATTGTTTAAAGACATATCATAGTTGCTATCGTGTATCAGATTCAATTAAATTAATCTCTAACTTATTTTTTTTTCACCCCCCACCCCACCCAAAAAAAAGAAAAACAAAACATATTTTAATTCACTTGACCGTAATGGTTCAGTGTATCCCTCTTACAAAATAGTCGGGGCAGGTTTAACCAAATAATTGGGAAATTGAACACCGATAAAAATTCCATGTTAACATAGATCTGGATTTAGATCTTAAACCTACTCACTTATTTCGTAGTGATCTAATGAATCTGCAAACAATCAGCAGTGTATAGTTGAAGACAAATATCCACAGATTTGACATCGGTGCAACGATCGAAACAAGCAGGAGTCTGGATTCCCTAGGCTCCTACAAATCACCGTAAAATGCACATAAGTTGGCAGTTTGGTGGGATCAATTCAACTTTTGTAGTGATTCAAACAAAAGTTAGTCCAATATTCAGACAGCCTGATTTGCTGACGAGCGACTCTAGTCCGGGAGACACATTGCGCCCATGCATGGCACAGCCAAGTTTCGAACAAGTTTAATTCCTTTTATACGATAGGCCTACAGAGTTGGATAAACTGATATTCTAAATCTTTTGTTTTTATTTTCAAAGATATTTTTAAAAAATTAAAAATGGATCAAGCCCTTGTTTATATGGATTGTAGATTACACATACAAGAATTTCTTAGGCTAAACAAATTATTAAATGATATATAGTCTATAATTCACTGGAGAACATTGAACCATGGTTCAAAATACCCCGCTGACAGTGGTTCAATCTGCCCCATCACAGTTTCATGATCAAAAATTAAAAAAAAATCAATATGCTCTCTTATATGGATCAAACCCCGGTTTATCTGGATTGTATAGATTAGACATATATGAACTTATTTTAACTACAAGTATTTCCTAGGCTAAGAAGTTAACATGTATGGAAAATTTTTCTCTTTTAGGCGCTTTTTTTGAAAAATTCACTGCCTAAGAAAATAATTGACAGCATGTGGCTTATTGATGGAGAAATAGGTCTAAGAAGTTATCTCACTTCTGTATAGTGTTGGGTTGTATAGTATTATTTTTAAAGGATATATCCATAGTGGTTCAATGTGCCCCGGTCTCCCCTACCTTATAAAAACATGGTAATGCACGGACTTTTTTTCTGTTTTTCTTTCGCGTTCTCTTATCTAGTGGCAGTCAATTCTTTTTATGAATTGTAAGATATTCTTTCACAATGTCACACAGCAACTTTAGGTCTTCGAGGGAATTATTAGTGAGCAGATATTCGCCCATGTATCTGTTATCACTAGTCACTTCAGTTAGTTATATAGAGGAATAACTCGTGTTTTCCTTTGGCGTTCGTCACTTCCGATTCATTAATCCTTTATTACTCCTCTATGGTAGCGATGATCTCTGTGTTAATATTATATTTGGAAAGTGTTTAATCAGTTCTATCACATATGTGATAATGACTGGCACCAATATTGTCCTTTAAACTTATGATCCAATATATTAAACTGATGATCCAATACATTAAACTGATGATCCAATATATTAAACTGATTTTTACTATCTTAAAGTGGCATTATGGAAGGTTAGATAAAGAGCTGACAGTTCTTGGATTCAAATCTGTTTAAAATCGTACCCATCAGATTTCATCGAGAGTTGATTATGGTCTTGACAATAGGCAGATTTAATTCTTGCATACTATAATAGCTCTTTAAAAATTGTCCTCTGGAGTTGATATCATGTCGTCTTAATATCTGAATAATTAGACGCTGATCAAAACTATGTAATGAAATGGTAACAATGTAGTGCTATAATAATGGTTATGTGGTTACATGCATGGCATCAATAAAGTCCTCTATGAAAAAGACCTAAATGTTATTTTGTGAAAACGATATTTATAGTTTAACTTAGTGTATTATCCAGAATATTTGCTAAGTGTTTGAACCCGATCAGCACGGCATATCCGCCATTCTACAATATGAATAAATGATAAATTTTAAATCTTCAATGATTATATACCGTCATCTTTTTGTGACTTAGACAACAGTAATAATCTTTTGTATTAGACAGATATTAATCATAAAAAATTATATTCGATGATCCTGCTAACATCAACTATGTAAAGTCTTTACATCTGGCTTATATAAAACAAAACCCAAAATCATCTCCCTGTAAGCTGTGACTCGGTAGGTTTGGGTGAAACGTTGTGTGGAATAAATATGGAATGGTAAGAGCCCCCCCCAACCGTATTTTTCATCGTTTCTAAAACAATGTTAACACTAATTCTACTTCACATTATAGTTTCTGTTTTTTTGTTTAACTTGTCGTTGGTCTCCTTCTGGCCGCCCTCACTGTCTGTAAATCCATTGTTCACGTAAATTTCAGCATCGGTTATATTCGCAGATTTTTTGCGACCACAACATCCCCCTCCAGAGCCAACCTTATCACCCGTAAAATTCGGCAGAAATGGAACATATTTAGGCCATGTCATTGAATTAAGGTATTTCTGAATCAAAGGAATATCGTAGATTGTGAGATCTGAAGAATCATCTGTGTCTGCTCCTTGGACTTTCTGTTTCCATTTTAAAAGTCCCCTTTCTTCTAAAGTTCCTGAAATTACAAAAATAGTTCGGGGGTTTTTAAGTCGTTACTTGAAAATCACGTAGAAAACTCATCTTTTTTCCCATCGAATATTGTAGCTCATTTTCGAAACCGCCCAAAACTACTGCTACCCAGACCGCCACTACAAAGATCTAAACACGCTTAGTGTTGTTTACAAGGTTTCGGTGGCTGTAGCAGTGTCTCGAAGATAATGGCTGTGCGAAACTGATCTGATCTGTACATCGTTTATAGGTTTCGGTGAGTGGGGCAACAGCACCGAATAAAATCAATGCAAAATTTCGACCGCGTTCCTCCGTGTGAACAGCGAAACGATCCAATCAATTTTCTTTTTTTACAAGAACTGTGTTCGTACTGAGAGATAAGGGCAATAAAATAAATAAATGAAACGTCAGCGTATAAAAAAGCACATACAAAATGCATTCGATTTATCTTTTAAAACGTTAAAAACTTGCCTGGTATTGTGTTATCAAGGAAAAATGCGAGAGCACCAGCTACAAACATACTGGTTCCAAATAACACAGTTAATATCTGATCAGCTATTTCACTACCTACAAAAATACAAAGGACATTGTTAATATCTGATCAGTTATTTTACTTGCTAAAAACCCGGAACATGACAAAAGAGCTGTTTAACTGGTGGTCAACGCTATAAAGGCGATTTCAAGAAAGGCATCAACTGTGTCATTTGTTTATAATAGTACAATTTTACAGCTTACATACCCAACCCAATTCAACCCAAACCCCCAATGACAAATGGCGGCTAATAGAACAGCTCGCAAGGCCTGGACAGTTCGCATTGTACTAATCATATTTCAGATTCATTTATACTAGACTTATATCAGTCAATTGGATAACTGCAAAAAATAGTCGTATAATGTAAATGGTTCTCAGATTGGGCAATCTTCCGTTAATTTTGAATGCCATCACTGAAAATCGGTACAAAATAAACATCACCACTGCAGGTCCGCCCACCTCAGTTAAGTGCAATTTATACTCGCCTGTGTTAATTGCTGATTGATGAGTTTCTAACCATTTAGGTAAACATAGAGCAAACACCATTGGTAGTCCAACAACTAATAAATTCCTGGAGGAATTCAAATCCACAAATTGTAAATTAGATATTCCCACCCCAGTCACCATACCTGAAGTATATTTAAAACATTATACGTTAGCTTGTCACTTAGTACTTTACATCCACCAAGAGGATGCTAGTTCTGAAATCAATGTCAAGAAATACCAAAACTGCCTATCTTTAAAAACGATCTGGTATTCCTTATGGCAATGAACAATACCACACACACAGTGTATTGATAGCAGTGTACCGGGGCTTGTCAGTCGGAACTTGACATCCAGCAGCATGAATGTCGTCCGTGCTAGTTCTATAAATATTGCCAACCAATATCAGATCGTGTTCTTCCTTATTGCAATGGACAAAACAACCTGGTTCTTAAAATTATATAATAAAGAACTCTGAATTTGGGGTCTAGTCCCGAATGTCGACATGGTTCCTCAAATGGTTCCATTTTCCGTTATACTGTTATAGCGTTCCCATGCCTCACATCATCTGTACGGTGACAGCGTTCACACATCACAACGATTTTAGGAGAATAGTGAATTATTCTCCTGTCATGCATTCTAAATAAAAATTGTAATATGTTTTCCTTAAAATGACCGAAGTAAGTGTGAGTAGGTACGATTATAGTTATTAAATATATATACCTACCAAACATAACAATAAACATGCCACCTACAATAGGATCTGGTAATGTAACAAATAGTGCACCAAATTTAGTAAAACAACCAAGTATTATCATTATAACAGCTCCTACTTGAATAACAACACGACTACCAACCTGAAACATGTATCATCACTTGATAAAGAATAGTGAAGCCTCGTCAAAACGTCGCCCAGTAATAAGCAGTATTTGTATTCTAACCTGTTTATTTTAAGTTCAAATACTGCAACCACTGAAACATTTTATGTGAGATTGGGTGGGGTTGGAATGGGGCGTAACATAACATGATGCGTCGCAGGCTAATATTGGTATTATAATAATATTCTATGATTATTTTTGGAAATTATCTGTCACCGAATCAGGGGTTATCTCCTGTATCCGCCACCCTGATTGAGGCATTATTTACAGTTCCTTAAGACTATAGCTTACATCTGTAAAATCAAATGAAATGGGGTTTAAAGTTCTACTTTTCTGTCCCAACATGTAATAACATAGTGTTGTAATTTTTGTATTCGTGATGTATGACTTACATAAACACGTATTTTATGCGGTTTCAGTATCAAAAGAAAAAACGTGAAGTAAAGGATATGATGATCGACGATGCTGTATTTATAATCATTAAATAAAAGGTCATTTTATAAACATGTAAAGCACAATAAATATATTTAGTCTCTCAATTCTCTCCCTGTTACCATTGAGTATTCAGTAAAAGATTAAATTATAAGCACATTTACTTTTGTGATGCCAATAGCTCCAATATTTTCACTGTAAGAGGTAGTGCCGCCTGGCGAACCGATAGCACCACCAATTATGCAAGCCAGTCCTTCCATACCAATACCTGAAAAAGTAGCCTACAACCTGACCACAGTAATTTGGTTTCATTTCTTTTGCGGCAACGCGTTGCCGTGTGTATTTATCTGCAATTGCTTCCACGGAAAACCCCCTTTATTAAATTCTAACCTTAGCATGGTATGTAGTTTTCGAGTTAACTTTTTTCGACGTCCTATCCTCTCTTAAAGCCAAATAACAACGGTACATAATCCCCCGGCCCGGATTCAACTGTGTTAAAAGTTTCCGATTGCCGTTGTAAATACTTAAGAGAAATGAACAAGAGATCCGACAGATGATCTTTTATGTAATTCAACTTCCATAAACCAGCATATTCCTGAAGCAATGGCCCGAGAAATCCCTCTCTGGCCATTGCTGGAATAACGTCTGTTTCTTGAACTTATGCGGGAGTGTGTCTATTCTTTCCGTTTAATGAAAGCTATCACTTAAGTACAGCAACATGACAGTCCTTCGTTTAATCTGGGTCTTCCCTAAAACTTTGGACAGTGATTTAAGGTATTAAAAATGGTGAAAGTATGTTCGTTTCCAAACAGTATTGTTTACATTTCATTCGACTTGATAGCCTCGTTTGTCACCCAATTAGTTTTACTGCAGTATTCTGCTATGCACGGGTTAATTAGGCATAATAAAATCGTGAGTCATGACGTAACGTTATGTAAACATATTTGGTCGAATATTGGCACTCGTTTTAAATGTAAAGCTTTTTGTAGGGCAGCTAGTGATTGGTTGGTAGACGGACTACTGACCAATCAAAATTTAAAACAACAATATCCACTCATAATAGCAGTGTGTAGTAGGATTACCTCTAATCAAACGCAACACTGCGCGGAGTATGATAAACCAGTGGCTTTACAGTAATGTTCCATTTATAACTTTAAAATACATAGTAAGAGTTTGTAAACATTCGGACATTGTTCTTTTTAAAAATTCAAAACATAATCAAGGCAAACGCCCCACCCCACCCCCTCTCACAGACACACGCACACTACTTACCACGACTGACAGCACTTCCTGGTGGGGGCGGTGCCCCAGCTAACCGTGCACATGCATAATAATCTCCAACGGATTCAATCATAGAAGCAAACACTCCAGCTAGCATGCCAAAAACACCAGCTAGACTTATAGTCGGCGTGCCCCATTGTCCTACACCATAAAAAGAGACAAATTAACAATGCCCTATCAACTAAAGACTTTTAAATTTTAATTATAAAATCAATGTGCAGATAAGTATACTTTCCATTCACCAAAATGCCAGACTAAAAATGCTACTTTTACACTTGAGAAACCGTATCCCAAAAAATAAATGTGTCCGAATAAAGGTTACGTATAGAGTTGAGAAGCGTATACAATGAAAGTACATTGAAATCCTACTTTTCAGATTCGTCTAATATAATAGTATCAATAATTGAATCCCACGAAGCAGGTTTTATACACTGTTTTAAAATATTGTCTCATACACTGAAGTGGTCGTTGAGCAAGATGTCACTGTAAATATCATTCAGGTCATCAGTTCTAACGGAGGTTATGACCATTTAAAGTTGCAATGGTTTCCATTGGCTTCACATCGCAACCTTTATGTTTCTCAGACAGCAAAGATAATTATACTGTCTTTTTCGTACTACGACAAGATCGCCCATTCTTCCTGTTTTTTGATTTAATACTCCATTACAACATCACATTTTTAGATATATGTTAACGACACCGTCTACCTTTCTTTAAAGATGTTCCTAAATACAAACCTGGATACGGAAATCTGAACCAGTCAGCTTCGTCTAAGACTTTGAGTTTGGTGTCCGTCCTAGCAGCATATCCCCAACCTTTTGGATCATCAGAGAGAGCACCAGTAACAGTTAATATTACACAAACAACCCATGCGGTTACTATAGCAAACAATACCTAAATATATATAACAATGAGCATATTATAAATAATAACAAACAAGGAGAAACCTTGAAGTTGCAGATTCCTCTGATACCCTCATTACAAGTATTAAATCTGGGCAGAAGATGACAAATGTACAACTAGCTGGAGGAGTACCAGGTGGTACATAACTGCTAGATTTAAAAGTAAGGGATGTCGGGAACTAATTGATGTAGTGGGGCTGTGGGGTGCAGAACTACAAGATTCAGGAGTATTGGGTGGTGTTGGGGAACTGGGTGGTTTATAATTACTAGATGCTGGGAAACTGGTTGTTGGAGAACTACTACTAGATGCAGGAGAATTGTGTATTAGGAAACTACTAGATTCAAGAGAACTGGTGATTAACAACTACAAGATGCAATAGAACTGGATGGTGGGGAACTACTGGATGCAGGGGAACTGGGTAGTAAGACACTACTAAATGCAGGAGAACTGGCGGTAGGCAAATATTAGATGGGAAGTCAGAAAACTACTAGATGCAGGGGAACTTAATTGTAGAAATTACTACATGCAAGAGAAATGGGTGCGAGATGCTGGAGACTTGGACTGTACGGAACTACTTGATACAAGAGCAGTCTACTGGCGTTGGGGAACTATGAGATAAAAGAATTGGATAACTTGATGGTGGGGAAACTAATGGTAAATGGAAACTAAACAGCTACTATATGGTGTAACAACTAAGTGGCTGGGTGGTGTAAACCCGGAAATCACAGAACTGAAAGGTGGATGCGAAATGAAATTATGAGAAATTTGATCATACTCCTCAATGCTGAGTATGCTCGGTATTACTGTCGATTAGCCCCTTTACATTATGCTCTTGTATAAAAAATATCAACTTTTGTCGAAGGGTGTCGAACGTTGATTAGTAAAGACATTGAAATTTGTTTGTAAAAAATAATTCATTTCTTACTGGAAATAAGTTGAATATTGGTATCTTTGTTTTACTGAAACCAGAACCTTTCGTGTATCCAACACATGGTATAGAAATGTTTCTTAAATACTGAGAAAATATCACTATTAAGGCAACAGTCCTGTAAAATTAAAGAAAATCATATTTACTTACAGTAATGTTAAATACTTCCAGGATACTTGATACTATTTCATTATGGTTATTAGGGTATACCGTTTCCCATTTAGTGTATCTTTCTCGGAAAATGATGAAAGTAAAACCATATATCATAGCACAACTTCTTGAAAGTTCTCAATGAAAGTGTCCTAACGATAAAATGCATGTTGTGAGTCATAGATGAATGAACATGTAAAATTGAACGCCAAATGATCCGACTTTCGTATGTCATATTTTTCAGTAATTTGTGCAAATAGTACTTACATGATAGCAATCCACCACTGGTTCTCACTCTTATGATAGGCCACTTCAAAAATCGACAGACCAATCATGGCAATGGTAGGAGCAACAGTCAATGGACCAATGAAATTCATCATAAGGCCCAGCACCCCGCTTAATCCAATAACAACTTGAAATATTGAAGCCAGCATAATAGCCCCATTTACCTGTGAAAAGGGTGCAATATGATCATAGCTGTAAAAGTAATTTATTATGTCCTTACTGGTCATAATATTACTGTTCACAATTTATCTTTATTAACAAAAAGAATGAAAACGATAGATTGGCATGTGTAATGTATTACCGTTAGAGTATACGTTTACGCCGTTTGACTTATCTAACGCACCATTATATTTTCAAACTTTAATGTCTCTTGGGTTTTTTTTATCTTTTAGAAACAAGATATATCGGGCATAGGCAAAGCTAATGTATATTTTCTTTCAAACTTTACCCCAGGCTACAAAGCGGTGAATAAAAGATATGCATTTAATATAGAATATATAACAACAGCCGGGCGAGTCGACAGACAGCGAAAATATAGGGATATATGAGTAATAGATTAATTATACTTTTTCAAAAGCAACATATCTCTAGTTAATAAATTAATCATTTTTAGTACAGTGGTGATATAAATCAACCCCAACTTACTTCTCTGACCCTGGACTGCCATAGTTCTCGATGAACAGCGCCACCAATTTCAGGTAATAAAGTCTGATTCACTGAAACATTAGAATAGGTTTTAATACACGAGATTCAAACCACTGCACAATAATAGTGCTCCAAACCAAACTAAATTTAGCCTTCTGCCCCATTCTTAGTAGTTATTCATGCACACAACTTGTTATATGTATCAAATGCATCAAAACATAACATTTATTAGTCGTGTATGGTGTCTTATATGATAACCTATAGTAATAGAATATCATTCACTATGATGCATTTCGACCAGTAAACCCACGTATCTTGCTTTTTCAACTTACTGCATTTGTGGAGGGAGGGGGTTAAAGGATTATCCCGTTTAAAATGTTACTATTGTTATCTGGGTGTCTTTTGGAAATTATATGCATACGTTAGTGTATCAATTGTGTATTGTATCATTTGGAAATACTTACATGATTTATCGTTAAAGGGACAATCTGACCAACGGCTTAAAGTTAGAAGAGATATAACAGGTGTCACAAAAGCAAAACTACAGCTCTGTACAATAGGTAACCTAGAAAAATAGTGGGGCAATATTAAACTCCATTTCCATATACAAATATTGATAATAATCGGTTATTGTCCAACACTGAAACTCAAGTAGATAAGCCGAGAATTTAATTAGAATTCGATATTTGTAATAAATGGTCAGCTATTAAAGACAACATCGGTTTGTATTGAATTCTCCCCCAACTTCGCACCCGTTGCTAGGTACCGATTTTTATAGCAGGGATATTCCGTGGCAATAACAATGTTTTGAGAAGGATTTGAAGCAAAATTATGATAAATTAATTAGTTTGAATATGCTTTTAGTCCAAATATATCATCAAATCTCCCAATTTGTACGCGGGAATGTATCTTTGAATACTTGATATATTGAAAGCCATAGGTAAACATACCTAATACCAAAAATAGTTTGTATCAATGTTGATAAACCAGAAACAAATATTGTTGTACCAATTATCTGAGCTAAGCCAACATCGTCAGTTGACAAACACAATGAGGACTGTATGATCAGTGGATAAGAGAACGTTCCACCGAGACATGTCAGAAAGGACTGAAATAAAATTGGATTCATTATTTACTATTCCTTATCCTTTGATTGAATCTAGCGGCACATTTATGGAGCCACATTTTATTCTAATAAAAAAATGTGACATGTGATTTTCATACGGCTACATTTCAGTCGGTTGGTCAACAATTGGCTAGTGAAACATGATATAGATTTGTGGGTGTAAAGCATTGGGATGATGATTGGATATATTCCATTCAAGAGTTATGCCCCCTTTCCGAAAACCTTGTGAATGCGAAAAAGGATGTAGTTCACAACGGACCGTTTTCAAAGCATTGGGGCCATAAGAAGACAACGATATGCAAGGTCTGGCGACAATAGCTAGTTATAATGAAGATGGGACGAAACAAAGACCCCATGTGTTGGTATTTACAAACTGGATTGTAAGATAAATACATATTTCTTGTGACCTATCAAATCCAAACAGTACTATTAGAGACCACTTAATTTATTTGAAACCTAATGTTGATGCCGTAAATGTATGTTCTAAGTGTAAATGACTTCGTCGAGCGGAGCGTTACAAAGAGGGTTTTTTTGGCATTATTTAAAAATACTTCAAATATTGTGTTGTCAATAATATTGTTATTCCGAGAGTCGCACTCGCCTGGATCACAGAATAGATTGCAATGGCGTATAAAAAACTTTGCCGATTTAAGATCATTATAAACCCAGCTTACCTGAAAACCAAGAATTAAAGTTAGATGCCAGGGTGGTATGTCTTTAACAGAATATAGTACTCTCTTATTCTTATCATGCTTGTTTTCTTCCAGATCTATATTTTTTTCCTGTAAACAACAAAAAGTGCATTAAACAGTTAAAGGGTTAATCCCGATAATTTTTTTAGGAATATAACTGCTTAATTTTGTGCTAAAATACCTTAAAATCCCCTACCAAAGGCCCGAGCAACTAAGTATTTGTGTACATTTTCAACCATTTAAACATGCCATTCTTCTGAATATTAGACCAGTGTCCGAAACTGTATTATGCGGTGTCTACGTAAACCAGGTTTTCTTTTAAATAAAAATAATGTGTAGGTGAAATTTACGTTTCATTATCAAGTACAGTACATGGGCTATTCACTATATAGACATCTCCAGGAACGGGTATCGATTATCAGGTCACCAACGAAAAAACTGGCCCGGAATCTTAAAAGGGTTACGTGTCCGGATAAGCAGTTTTGACGTTCACGTCCAAAGGACTCAATATTTTGAGCTGAAATAATGAGATAAGGTCAATACACCATTCTCCGATATTTTGGCGTTTAAATTTCATATGTACTCAGACTTTTATTTTTGAGACTGTTCAAATTGGGACTGTCCCTTTAATATGAAACATAGTTTAAGATATTTCACCTGGCCTTAAAGAACCAAATACGAAGTGTCGAAAAAGCGCTCTGATATACCCAATCTTAAAATTTTGGATATGAATTATGCATCAAAATGCAAGTATCTGTGATTGACAGTTCTGTTTGACCCTTTATAGAAAATGTCGTAGAAGCCATTTTAATCAACAATTCCAAGACCATGGAATGACTTCAGCCCGATTTTTGGGCAAACGAAAGGTGAAGTAATCTCCCTTTGCCCCTGTTTTATGGATTCAGACCACAAATACATTTTTTCTAATAAAAAAATCTCCCATTTTATCTTCTACCATTAACAGGTTTTATTTTCAAGGAGAAAGGGGCGAGATGGGGGTGGAGCAATTAGTTGGCCATGGTGCTGTATGTGATAAATAATAATAAAAAAAGATTTCTTTAATTCGGATGAAGAATGGGTAAATTGTATTTGATGAATCGTCTTTCAAATAAAGATTATTATCTACATTATGTTCGCTGCAGTAGCAGTCTCAGTCAATAAAGATTACTATCTACATTATGTTCGCTGCAGTAGCAGTCAGTCAATAAAGAGTATTATCTACATTATGTTGGATGCAGAAGCAGATTCAGTCAATAAATGGTGATGTCAATTCAAATTACTGGGGCGTGGATCGGGTAGCGCCTCCAGAAGATATTAAATACTTCCCGGCGAAATAATTGCATCTTTGAACGAAAATTACATACACTGGATTCTGCTTTCAAGAACTGGTAATTTGAAGTCGCAATGCACCAAAAGGTCAGAAATAGTTTTCCTTATTTAGATTTTTTAAAAAAAGGGACCGAAAGGTTGCTTTTCGATGGTAATTTAGAGGATTAAAAGAAAAAATAACGAGGCTAGATATAGTCGGTCTTGACCGCGATGTTATGAACTTCATGCAATTAGAAACCAGGAAATTTCAAATTTGTGCTAAAATTACCAGATTAATACTTCCCGTTTTAAATTTAGCTGGGGGTTATTGTAAAATTGACCTAACTTATCGCTAAAGACCAAAGCCAATCGCTGGCTGCATTTTCTCCGCAGGTGAGGGGCTCCGAGTTCGAAATGAGTCTAATGGTGCTACATGCGTTGATTAGCGATTATAAAACAATAGCTAGTTATAATATGTACCTAAGGTGATCATGACTTACGTTTATGACTTATGTTTGGAGCAGCCCATGTGCGACATTTATTTTGGAAGAGGCGGGGGGATGTATCTAAGTGAATATCAGAAATATTCAAAGGGGGTACGGGGTAAGCCGCTTTGACGCTGATATAGCACATCATTGATCTTTCTTCCCCTAAACCCTTGTAAACCAGTTCATGTCTATGAATTATGATTATCCAAGATATATATTATAGGTATTTTACGTCAAAATGTGAGTTGAATGATAAAATAAACATAAAATTTTTACATATCAGTTGATTTAATAAATAGTTATTTTAATAAAGTATAAAAGTTGTATATGAAAATCACTACATCAGGATTTTTTATGATTAAAATCATAAAGACATCCTGATGAATACGTGTCTACCAACGCCGGATTAACCACGGGGCACCATGGGGCACAAGCCGCATGGCCCCCCACATTAGGGGTCCCCCCACAAAAATCTCAGTTGCGCGCCTCGAGCATGGTCGGACCGAGGACTCCAACGGCCGGTGACCAAGTGACGGGCCCATCCGATGCTCCGAGGGCACTCCATCGGAAGTCCCTGGGGACCCCTCAATCTTTTATTGTCGTGAGACCTTCTATCGGACCGAACATCGTCTAACTGGAATTATCGTATAACTCGAACAAATTACCCGCCCCCATCATTTCGAGTAGCGCGAATTTTGCCTCAGATTGACGTACGATTGTATATAAGCTGTAGTTGTTGTTGTTGTTGTTGATATTTGTTGTGGGTATAAGCTGAATTTGATGAGATGCACATCATGATCACACGAAATATTTAGATTTCTAGATTAAATCTCGTATTATACCATTTGATCCTTACAGTGCTAGACGTTCGTCAAAATTCGAGTTCGGCTTTGTCGTAACATTACGGGCTCCATTTATCAAATCATCGTGGGGGATATAATACGATTCCGAATCAAGTTATTTATCACTAAGCGAAAGGTGAAGTAATCTCCCTTTGCCCCTGTTTTATGGATTCAGACCACAAATACATTTTTTCTAATAAAAAAAATCTCCCATTTTATCTTCTACCATTAACAGGTTTTATTTTCAAGGAGAAAGGGGCGAGATGGGGGTGGAGCAATTAGTTGGCCATGGTGCTGTATGTGATAAATAATAATAAAAAAAGATTTCTTTAATTCGGATGAAGAATGGGTAAATTGTATTTGATGAATCGTCTTTCAAATAAAGATTATTATCTACATTATGTTCGCTGCAGTAGCAGTCTCAGTCAATAAAGATTACTATCTACATTATGTTCGCTGCAGTAGCAGTCAGTCAATAAAGAGTATTATCTACATTATGTTGGATGCAGAAGCAGATTCAGTCAATAAATGGTGATGTCAATTCAAATTACTGGGGCGTGGATCGGGTAGCGCCTCCAGAAGATATTAAATACTTCCCGGCGAAATAATTGCATCTTTGAACGAAAATTACATACACTGGATTCTGCTTTCAAGAACTGGTAATTTGAAGTCGCAATGCACCAAAAGGTCAGAAATAGTTTTCCTTATTTAGATTTTTTAAAAAAAGGGACCGAAAGGTTGCTTTTCGATGGTAATTTAGAGGATTAAAAGAAAAAATAACGAGGCTAGATATAGTCGGTCTTGACCGCGATGTTATGAACTTCATGCAATTAGAAACCAGGAAATTTCAAATTTGTGCTAAAATTACCAGATTAATACTTCCCGTTTTAAATTTAGCTGGGGGTTATTGTAAAATTGACCTAACTTATCGCTAAAGACCAAAGCCAATCGCTGGCTGCATTTTCTCCGCAGGTGAGGGGCTCCGAGTTCGAAATGAGTCTAATGGTGCTACATGCGTTGATTAGCGATTATAAAACAATAGCTAGTTATAATATGTACCTAAGGTGATCATGACTTACGTTTATGACTTATGTTTGGAGCAGCCCATGTGCGACATTTATTTTGGAAGAGGCGGGGGGATGTATCTAAGTGAATATCAGAAATATTCAAAGGGGGTACGGGGTAAGCCGCTTTGACGCTGATATAGCACATCATTGATCTTTCTTCCCCTAAACCCTTGTAAACCAGTTCATGTCTATGAATTATGATTATCCAAGATATATATTATAGGTATTTTACGTCAAAATGTGAGTTGAATGATAAAATAAACATAAAATTTTTACATATCAGTTGATTTAATAAATAGTTATTTTAATAAAGTATAAAAGTTGTATATGAAAATCACTACATCAGGATTTTTTATGATTAAAATCATAAAGACATCCTGATGAATACGTGTCTACCAACGCCGGATTAACCACGGGGCACCATGGGGCACAAGCCGCATGGCCCCCCACATTAGGGGTCCCCCCACAAAAATCTCAGTTGCGCGCCTCGAGCATGGTCGGACCGAGGACTCCAACGGCCGGTGACCAAGTGACGGGCCCATCCGATGCTCCGAGGGCACTCCATCGGAAGTCCCTGGGGACCCCTCAATCTTTTATTGTCGTGAGACCTTCTATCGGACCGAACATCGTCTAACTGGAATTATCGTATAACTCGAACAAATTACCCGCCCCCATCATTTCGAGTAGCGCGAATTTTGCCTCAGATTGACGTACGATTGTATATAAGCTGTAGTTGTTGTTGTTGTTGTTGATATTTGTTGTGGGTATAAGCTGAATTTGATGAGATGCACATCATGATCACACGAAATATTTAGATTTCTAGATTAAATCTCGTATTATACCATTTGATCCTTACAGTGCTAGACGTTCGTCAAAATTCGAGTTCGGCTTTGTCGTAACATTACGGGCTCCATTTATCAAATCATCGTGGGGGATATAATACGATTCCGAATCAAGTTATTTATCACTAAGCGAAAGGTGAAGTAATCTCCCTTTGCCCCTGTTTTATGGATTCAGACCACAAATACATTTTTTCTAATAAAAAAATCTCCCATTTTATCTTCTACCATTAACAGGTTTTATTTTCAAGGAGAAAGGGGCGAGATGGGGGTGGAGCAATTAGTTGGCCATGGTGCTGTATGTGATAAATAATAATAAAAAAAGATTTCTTTAATTCGGATGAAGAATGGGTAAATTGTATTTGATGAATCGTCTTTCAAATAAAGATTATTATCTACATTATGTTCGCTGCAGTAGCAGTCTCAGTCAATAAAGATTACTATCTACATTATGTTCGCTGCAGTAGCAGTCAGTCAATAAAGAGTATTATCTACATTATGTTGGATGCAGAAGCAGATTCAGTCAATAAATGGTGATGTCAATTCAAATTACTGGGGCGTGGATCGGGTAGCGCCTCCAGAAGATATTAAATACTTCCCGGCGAAATAATTGCATCTTTGAACGAAAATTACATACACTGGATTCTGCTTTCAAGAACTGGTAATTTGAAGTCGCAATGCACCAAAAGGTCAGAAATAGTTTTCCTTATTTAGATTTTTTAAAAAAAGGGACCGAAAGGTTGCTTTTCGATGGTAATTTAGAGGATTAAAAGAAAAAATAACGAGGCTAGATATAGTCGGTCTTGACCGCGATGTTATGAACTTCATGCAATTAGAAACCAGGAAATTTCAAATTTGTGCTAAAATTACCAGATTAATACTTCCCGTTTTAAATTTAGCTGGGGGTTATTGTAAAATTGACCTAACTTATCGCTAAAGACCAAAGCCAATCGCTGGCTGCATTTTCTCCGCAGGTGAGGGGCTCCGAGTTCGAAATGAGTCTAATGGTGCTACATGCGTTGATTAGCGATTATAAAACAATAGCTAGTTATAATATGTACCTAAGGTGATCATGACTTACGTTTATGACTTATGTTTGGAGCAGCCCATGTGCGACATTTATTTTGGAAGAGGCGGGGGGATGTATCTAAGTGAATATCAGAAATATTCAAAGGGGGTACGGGGTAAGCCGCTTTGACGCTGATATAGCACATCATTGATCTTTCTTCCCCTAAACCCTTGTAAACCAGTTCATGTCTATGAATTATGATTATCCAAGATATATATTATAGGTATTTTACGTCAAAATGTGAGTTGAATGATAAAATAAACATAAAATTTTTACATATCAGTTGATTTAATAAATAGTTATTTTAATAAAGTATAAAAGTTGTATATGAAAATCACTACATCAGGATTTTTTATGATTAAAATCATAAAGACATCCTGATGAATACGTGTCTACCAACGCCGGATTAACCACGGGGCACCATGGGGCACAAGCCGCATGGCCCCCCACATTAGGGGTCCCCCCACAAAAATCTCAGTTGCGCGCCTCGAGCATGGTCGGACCGAGGACTCCAACGGCCGGTGACCAAGTGACGGGCCCATCCGATGCTCCGAGGGCACTCCATCGGAAGTCCCTGGGGACCCCTCAATCTTTTATTGTCGTGAGACCTTCTATCGGACCGAACATCGTCTAACTGGAATTATCGTATAACTCGAACAAATTACCCGCCCCCATCATTTCGAGTAGCGCGAATTTTGCCTCAGATTGACGTACGATTGTATATAAGCTGTAGTTGTTGTTGTTGTTGTTGATATTTGTTGTGGGTATAAGCTGAATTTGATGAGATGCACATCATGATCACACGAAATATTTAGATTTCTAGATTAAATCTCGTATTATACCATTTGATCCTTACAGTGCTAGACGTTCGTCAAAATTCGAGTTCGGCTTTGTCGTAACATTACGGGCTCCATTTATCAAATCATCGTGGGGGATATAATACGATTCCGAATCAAGTTATTTATCACTAAGCGACTCCAAAATTAGGTTTGATGTAGCTCTGCTCACTTACAGTGGCGGATTTAACGGTCTCAAAGGGCTCCAGCCCCCTCCTAGAGAAATGCCATCACTTCATAGCACTCGCTTGGATTGGTCCACTGAAATAACGCCAGAATGCGCTAATTTTGTGGCAGAATTTTAGTTTTTTCTGGGGGAGGTACTTCTAAATGGCTCCGACACAAGTGCCTGAAATGCCAGGAAATCACGTTTCCGGCCTCCAATTTCTGAAAATTTCCTGGGGGGAGAACTCCCTCAGACACCCCTTGCGGGGCTTCGCGCTTTCGCGGTCGGTGATCAAGGGCCCCCCACATGTTCCAGGCCCCAGGGCCCACCATGGTTAATCAGGCGTTGGTGTCTACATTTAATGTAAGGCATTAAACCCCATTTTATTCACCATTTTATTTTGACCTAATCCAAAGAAGTTTAACGGATAAATGTCTCCTCAACACATAATATTTTCGTCTTGCGATACTGTTGTTATTAATATGAAATTAATTGTCATAAAAGTTGTTGAAAAGTAATGTTTTGAATAAATTAAATCTATATTTTGTTTAAAGCCTTGGTGCAATTTTGTCTTGCAAGCCGATAACATTGTTGATAATATGCTCGTTTTATTAACAGGTCAATCCCATATCATAAATATAGACAGGTATTCGGGTTGTCACAATAACGATATTGAATAATTTATATTACTTACTGTCATTGTTAATATCCTTCAATTTGTAACAATGTCCTGAAATTTAAACACAAACTGAATTAAAATCTTGTTATTCCCGACTGTAATCGTTGGTGGGGTGTTTGTTTTAAGAAAGACAGTTCAAACCTTACTTATATCACTGAGTACACAGCCCCTTCCCTTCTTATAGGGATAGGAAATAACGATTTAGAAGAATGTGCGCAAACAAAGTGAGTTTTGATAGTGTGGGCTGACCCCCGTCACGCTTGAGCGTATATGCTTTTTAACGAAAACAATATTCTTGATATCATTCATATATATTATGGTTTTTATATCATGTGTAGAATATCCACATGTCATTTAGGATTGAAAAAATGGCCGTTTGCGATACAAGTTATAATGAAGCAAGTTTATGCTGCTAAAATACATATTCTTAAGTATGATACTTATCTTTAACGGGTGTTTACACATACTTAACATAAAACTAGCTCCGCGTGAAAAGCAGACAATAAGCTAGTGGACCGACATTTTACTTCCTAAATCGACGGTTTTAGTCGAAAACAATATGTATACTTCGCGAATCGTAAAATGTATTTCTTTCGTTTGCATTTACTAAAATATAAAAGATTCAGTTATCCCTTGTCTGCATGTTATGTCAACCGGAGTAGAATTGCATTACAAAATAAAGTACTAATTTTTAGATATGGCGGCCACTTTCGAGCAGAGATATATTCTCGAACTGGATATTTATCTGTGTGCAGAATGGTGTTTACAAAGCGTGTGTACTCAGTATACGGAATGGTAGCGGACTACCAAAAATAACTATCGGTTGTTCCGACATTTTGCCACCGAAAACTTGTAAATAGTCGACACTGTTTCAAATATTATTTTCACATTTGCTGAGAAACTTATAGATTCGCCATGGACCGTATAATACTTTATAAGGTCCATTGATTCATTTATCAGATTATCTTGAGTTATTGCCCCTGTCACTGAGATCTGTGAAATCCTTGCTAAAGGTCTCCATTAATGTGGTTACAAAACAATATTTGAATACATTAACTGAGTAAACTGATTGAATTAAATACTATTTAAAAAATCACACAGCAACGATCCAGAATCATTACATTATAAATATTTATTATTCATAATACAGTTATTATTTGCATTTTCTGGGTATTTTCATTTACATTTTGCATATTCAATATTTTCAATTGCCAATCTGATTAAAATACAGAACTATATTTCGTTTCGTGTTCTATTTATGCTTTCGATGACCTACACTAAATGACGATCTCACCAATTGTACCCGGAGGTCGCGTAAGGGGTAATACGATCGATTTTTGACCTTATGGCGTCAAACATTGATTAATTTTATTAATCAGCGTTGACATTTCTAGGGGTTTACCCACAGAGCACGCCAAGAAGTCGCCGTAACAGACACCAACTAGAACTTCCAGATACTAGTGTTGTGAAGACACGTATAACAAAATTTGAACTGTAAAAAAAGAAACGAAATAGGATCTGTATTTTAATCAGTTTGTTCAATTGCATAATTATTTATGGTATAATTATTATTTCCATTATTTACACATTATTTTTATGTTAGTCCCTAAATGACATAGTTTCTCTCTGTGTCATGTTTCTTTAACAGTTTTCATTATAAGTTGATGGTGAGAAAGGGGTCAAAAAGTGATTATCGGCATGCAGGGTCAGCAACATAGCTGGTCAAAAGGTTGTCGCCCACACTTCATTAAACTAAACTGCTTCATATCTGTAATGTGATAGCCTTCTTTTAATTGGTGGTCAAGCGAATCATACCGCTGCTCAGTTTGGAATTAAACAGTTGTAAAGAGGGTTGGGGCGGGGGCAATACAAACGAACATAGGTCTGAATATTGCAAGTGAGCCAGTTAGGGTTTCGAAAGCGCTGTAAGCTCCTAAAAGAGTCCAGGAGGCGAACTACCCTGAAATATATGCAAATTTGGACCCGGATTTTTTTTCATTACAGTTATTTTACGAGGATCAGAAGAAACATACTTTAGGTCTAGGGAGCGAAATAGATTAGTTGATCGTTATATTTCTATGCACCAAACGACTTAATGAAGACAGGCATTCGCCATGCATTGTGCAACGAGGGAGATTTGCCCAAGCAGCGCCGTTTCCACCAATTTTTATCGAATACCAACACTGAGGTATATACGGAACATCATGTTTTCGTGTCATTCGAACGACTAGACACTATATTGATTTCCGGATGATCCATCTTGAACCAGTGACAAGGAGAAACCGGGCTCGAAATCATACATGACGTCCTGGTTAGTGATCCACCGCCATACGTGATCACTGCGCCATCGTGGTTCCCCTGGTCTTCCATAGCATGAGGTAAAATTAGCAAGGTAGCAAACGTCATTGTCCTTGCAATATTAAAGCGGTGGTCACTGCAATCTTCGTAATACCCGTGCAACGACCTGAAAATACACAAGGTTGCCGGCAAACGTGAATACAACACGAGAAAATGTCCAAAGAAATTACAAACTTGAAAAGAGTCGCGTTCTCACAGCTTTCTAGGCAAGATCGCAGAACCTTGACTTTGCTTTGAAAATACTCACAAAACAAACGCCGTGAGTCGGCTTGTACCACGCATATGGCGATCTGGGACCATTTTCCGTCGCCGTTGCAGCGCAGTAAGGACGCCACCCTGGTTTGACGGGGGTGTTATAAACAAGAGATCGAGGTCGCCTTGAGTAGCCCCTTTTGGTGCTGAAAAGTTAGACGTCAATCCCTTTTTTTAAAACTTTTAATCATGACCTACTAAAATTCTATCAATGTGTTTAAAACCTAAATATTCAAAGGTCCCAAATAAATACGATGGTAAAAGCGGGCGTGTATAATTCTCTTTGACAGAGTATTATGTATGCTCCAATAAGTTTGTTAAGTTCGCTATCCTTTATAATTTATGAATATTTCTATTGCATTATACAGGGAGGGGTATGGTGGCTGATTGGTATCATGTCGTATTGTCGTGATGTCGCCTTTCATAACGCGACAACCCGACAACCCGACAGCACGACATTTCTACCCGACAACACGACAACCCAACAACCCGACATCACGACATTTCTACCCGACATCACGACATTTTTACCCGACATTACGACACTAAAAATGTCGTGATGTCGGGTAAAAATGTCGTGATGTCGGGTAAAAATGTCGTATTGTCAGGTTGTCGGGTTGTCGTGATGTCGGGTTGTCGGGTTGTCGGGTTGTCGTGATGTCGGGTTGTCGGGTTGTCGGGTTGTCGGGTTGTCGGGTTGTCGCGTTATGGAACAAAAAACTGTCAATAAAGACTGTTTACAGACTAAATATTAATATAGGTACTATCCTGTTATTGAAATGATTGATCATGCCGAATTTCAACAAAATCTGTTAATAATTGCAACCTGTAGAATATTTACAGACAAAATAATAACAAAAAAGCGGGATTGGCACCACCCCGCGGGGTAGGGCATGCACCCGGAGAAAACCCACGAGGTTAGACAGACGACCCTACTCTTTGTCATGGACAAGCTTGGGCTGGAAACCACACCACTTGACTCAATGACAGACACACAGACAAGGGCGGCGGCATAATATGTTCACATTATGAAATAAAATGGGCGGCGGCATAATATGTTCACATTATGAACTGAAATGGGGTTTAACGTCCTACTGTTCTGATCCGACTGAGCTAATGAAGACGGTTCACATTATGAACGTGGACGTATACAAATGGATACGAATGCAACTCAAACTGCAGTGTGAGTGTGAATCTACTTCCACTTGATCAACCATTTTCTTTATTGCCAGTTTTTTGTTCCATAACGCGACAACCCGACAACCCGACATCACGGCAACCCGACAACCAGACAACCCGACATCACGACAACCCGACAATACGACATTTTTACCCGACATCACGACATTTTTACCCGACATCACGACATTTTTAGTGTCGTAATGTCGGGTAAAAATGTCGTGATGTCGGGTAGAAATGTCGTGATGTCGGGTTGTCGGGTTGTCGTGTTGTCGGGTAGAAATGTCGTGATGTCGGGTTGTCGGGTTGTCGCGCTATGAAAGGCGACATCACGACAATACGACATGATACCAATCAGCCACCATAGAGGGGGTATTATTTTACGTAACCAAACAGTTTGGGCCAATACTTTTGAATGCTTATAAATTATATTGCTAATTTACCACTTCAAAATCAGTTATAATTTTGTTCTAATTAAGTGAAGAATTTGCTATCGGAAAGAATCATTTGTAAATTAGCTGCATTAATTGCTTCGGATAAATTCCGTAGTCTGATTTCGGGGGTTTATTGGGGCTTTCAAGGGTTTCTTAAATAACTTAAAGATACACACCCATAAAAGTATTTATTGGATAGTTATTTCCAATAAAGGTAAGACATATTTGGTATAAATTGAAATTATAAAAACTCACTTTTACTAGAAATACTGGATGCCCGTAAGACAAAAGTGTGAGGATATCTCTAACTGAGAGTCTGTCTGCACGAGTGACGTAATGGGCCTAATGGATAACGATTGTCAGAATACTGAGGGAATCACTGATTAAACGACGGAAAATAAGTTGGCAGAGGATACTCCAATAATATACTTATAAGTGTTTAATAAGTCTTCAGTCTGTAGAGCGTGTCATGACCGATGTCAGGGCTGTTAGGATAAGCACTTAATCCGATATCACTACATGCATACTGAGATTATCTGACAGATTTATATTCATCTTGGCATTCGGTACTTCGTTTTTATTATGTTGTCGTCAAAGGATGTGTCACTCATTCTGTCACAGTTTGGGTGTTATGTGCTCGAGTTGTGGTAAACAGGTTAAGTAAATCACAGAGTTAGTTCATCCTGATATCCGAGAAAATGTATGTGGTTCACATGGCCGAAAAAGTTTTGCGCATTAATTGCCTTAAAGAGAACGGTGGTGCCAGATATTGTTAAATAAATGGGAAATATGGTCGTGTATTGCCGTCTTGGGAACACTCTATACACTACATTATAATATGTTGATGATTGAGTTTTAATAATTCTCGTTAATTTCTTCTGGAGTTATGACCCTTGTTTCAAAAATTATCAGTCGCTCTGTATGAATTTTCAGCAATTTTCATTTGTTGTTATCTTCCGATATGTATGAAATTGGTATGCATTATCTGAATTAGTAAAACTCAAAAGCCCGTCGATTTTTTTTACATTGTGTAAATTACTCCCAGCGTTAATACCCTTCATTTAATTGGTAGAACTGGTGAGCCCTCACACAACGAATTTATAATCTGACCTATGTGGTATTGTCTTGAAAATGCAGCCTGGCAACGAACCATCACTGGTAAACCTAATGGGGAAGCCAACTCAAGACATACTAGTTAGCGAACTGCTGTGGCTGCCAGATCAACAGAAAATATCATATGTAATTCATGTATAAAGTCTATAAATAATATCCAGATAGCTACAGTCAGCTACACCCAAGACCGTCTTAAATGGGCACGCTGGAAATTGCCCGCAGGCCCCACAAGCGGTACTTCTGATGCCTGGGACGAATATCTGGTCGAGGGGGTCGAATCTGCCCCTGCACTCGAAAAGTTTTGAATGATATATATTATCTGGCATCATTGACTCACTGTGGTGTAAATAATAATAATAATAATAAGGGTTCTTATAAAGCGCTAGACTCCAAACAGTATTGTTTGCTCAAAGCGCTAACAAAGTTTACAGGAAACAATTATAAATATGAACACTGAAACAAGTAAGTTTTGAGATTTTGTTTAAAGATGCTTAAAGATGGAGCAGTCCGTAGATGTAGTGGCAGAGAGTTCCATGTATGTGCTGCATTATAGGCAAATGATCTACAGCCAAAAGTTTTCAGGTTATACTTTGGAACAGTTAATAAACATTGAGAGCTAGAACGGAGTGATCTAGATGGAGAGTATTTATGAACTAAATTACACAAGTAGCCTGGTGCTGTACCGTGTATACACTGATACGTTAGGGTTAGAACTTTAAAGTTTATTCTTGGTCGAACAGGTAGCCAGTGAAGAGATTTTAAAAGCGAAGTAACATGACAATCATGTTTGGAGATGGTGACGATTCTTGCGGCTGTATTCTGAAGCTTTTGGAGGCGACGAATGTTTTCAGCAGAGATGCCAGCCAATAGGCTGTTGCAGTAATCTAGCCTGGAGATAACTAATGATCTGGTTATAGTTGCGGCGGCGGACTGTGTCAACAGGTGACGGATATTGCCAATATTTCGCAAGTGGAAATAACACTTTCTCACTATTTCTGAGACCTGCCTGTCCATGTTTAGGGAAGCATCCAAATAAACCCCAAGATTTTTAACACATGGTGCAAATGGTATATTAAATTGATCAAAGTTTAGACCATCACGCTCCACTTTCTCTCGACGTTTTAAAGGACCAATGATCATTGATTCGGTTTTGTTATCATTTAATTTTAACATGTTGTTGTTCATCCATGTTTTCAAGGACACAAGGCATTGCTCCACCTTATTAAATCTATCCTGCTGATTCTCGATAGAGAAATTATCTGACAACTGAGTGTCATCGGCATATAAATGATATAGGATACTTGATGTAGTGATGATACTCCCAAGTGGCTTTGTGTAGAGAGTGAACAAAATCGGTCCAAGCACTGATCCTTGGGGGACTCCGCAATTTAATGATTTGCGTACCGAGTTAGAGTCGCCAATATTGACATACTGTTGGCGATCTGAAAGGTAGGATCTGAACCACTGGAGAACTGAGCGATCAAAACCAAAATCTGAATGAAGACGATCTATCAGCCGTGAATGGTCAATGGTATCAAATGCTGCTGATAAATCAAGAAGAACTAATAGCGATATGTTTCCGGTATCTACCCCAACTCGCAAGTCGTTGACGACACGGTTCAAAGCAGTCTCTGTGCTATGGGCTGATCTATATGCTGACTGAAATGTATCCAATAAATTATATTGATTTAGGTGATCGTTGATTCTTATTTGCACTGCCTTTTCGAGAACTTTTGAGAGAAAGGGCAAATTAGACACAGGTCTGTAATTGCTAAAATGATCAGAATCCAGGGTTGCCTTCTTCAGGAGTGGCTTTACAACTGCAGTTTTGAGTGAGCAAGGAACAACACCTTCCTCAAGACTTTTGTTGATAATTTTTGTTATGATGGGTACCAAATATTGGATATGTTCTAGAAGTAGCTTAGTTGGCACTGGATCCAACTGACACCATGTCGGTTTAGAATTCTTGATAATCTTTAGAATTTCATTTTCAGAAAATGGAGTAAAACAACTGAATTTAGGAATATTGTCAGGAACCGGTGGGTTCTGATTAGATGCAGGTTGTACAAACGAATTCCGTAAGAGGGAAATTTTGTCCACAAAGAAATCGTTAAAACTTTCAGCTAACACATCGTTTCCAGTGTTAAGATTCGGTAAAATGGCCTCAGGAGATTTACCCATTAAAGATGACATGGTTGAAAATAAGGCTTTCGGATTAGCTGATTGTGATTGTATAAGTTCGTTAAAATATTTTGATTTCATCTGCTTTATGAGGGAATTGAATTTATTTCGCGTAACATTGTAAATTTGCCTATGAATTTCTAATTTTGATGAACGCCAACGACGTTCCGCTTGGCGTCGTTCTATTTTTACCGATTTCACTTCATCAGAATACCAGGGAGATTTTGTTTTTCTGTGCCTTTTCCTTTCCACAATAGGTGCATGTTTGTTGGTAATGTCACAAAGGGTAGTGTTGAAGAGTTCAAGAAGTTCATTGACACCAGAAGGTGGATTGGTATATAATGTCGATGACATTATGTCATTTACGAATTCTGGTCGAGAAATAGACCTTATGTTACGACATTTTGTTACATTGCAGGGTTGGGTATCTAATTTCAAAATAAGATCAAAATGTATCCAATAATGATCGGACATCTGATTGTCAAGTACAGTCAAATTTCGAACAATGTCAGTATCATCCCTAGTTATAACCCAGTCGATGGTGTGTCCGTGACGTTGCGTCGGGTGCTTGACGTGCTGTACCAAACTATGAGCATTCAGTGACTTCAAAACTTTTGACGAACAAGGTTTAGTTGGATCATCGAAATGGATATTAAAATCCCCAAGTAACAAAATGGGCGTGTTTTTAAGATTCAGATTATCACATAACCTAGAAAAATCATTGTGGAACTGAGAATCTGGAATACGATTTTTAATCTGCGGTAACACAGAAAATGAGAGTTAACGTAAATTTGACTTACCAAATATTCTGCGTTTTGGTTTTACTGGTGTAATAATACTGAAATGGTGGTATGGCCGAAAGGAAAACAAGCTCCTCCCTGATATTGGTCGGAAAATGATCCGCTAATGGTCCTGATTATCTGCCCAGGTACCCACCCTAATAGGTGGACCGACAGAATCCGATTCCCATCCTACCCTCACCACTAAGTACACAGTGTATTTTTTAAAATTAATTTATGCCAACATGCCCCCCACCTCTCCCGAGCCCTGCTTGCCCGGGACCCCTGATCATATACCCATGCTGATCCAGTATTTCAGTACTATGTTATTCCAGTCTGTATATAGTGTACAAATTAGTGGGTATCATTTCTATATATGTTGAAGTTTTTGTGTTAAGACTCATTTACATGGTTGAAACGTTTGTCTTCATTAATCTTTGCTCTACATCATATGTATTCTTTTAATGTTTAATAACTGATTTTGTTAAAGGTACCAATACAATAAATATCTCGGAATGCTTTTTAATGCTTAAACGATAATTTTGTACCTATACGATAAATATCTCGGAAGGTCTATTTAGTTTTTTTTACTGTAACGTTCACGATCTTTGACGGTATACCGTACCCAAATCGTTATCAGCAAATATGTATTTAGTTAATTAGTATTTAAATTCCTATGAATCAGTCCCTATGTGGTATTTTGGTTTATTTTTATTGTATTATTTTTATTACTTTATAGTATAATATCTTCCTGTCATGTATTGATAATAAATGGTCTATTCAATGTCATGTGGCGTACTGTGCATACTCACGTAATTGTCTATTGTCATGTCGGTAAAAATATATGTTTACTTTTATCGGCCTATATGTTGTTAAGATGTCCATGGCCACAGTGAGTAGGTATGCTATACATATACTTTATATTAAATTTATTGTTTTGGGCTTACTTTAGATCCGATCACAGAGTTTTAAGTTGCACTTTTATATAAAAAATTTAAAATTGCCTAAAGAGAAATACCTCGGGTATCATCATTCAGCACTAACTTGAGATCCAATAACCGAATTGCAAGATGCGTTTTTAAATCAACATAGCTATATGCATTTCTAAATCGTATAAAATAAATTTCAAAATTTTATATAGAGACAGGTAGCACCAGCCATACTTAAAACTGGAAAAAACACAGGTCAAGATTTTATGAAAGCCTTATCGAAACGATTCTCAGTAATAAGCACTAACTGTATTCCGTAGAATTTGGACGTGTATATTATAAAAGCCACTGAAACAATCTACTTTAAGCTGATAGTATGGAATAATAATACAGCCTTACCTTTTTCCTAAGATATAGAATATCCGGGGAATATCGGTAACCAATCGGTCACATCAAACGACACAAGTGAAATGTGTCTTGAAAGATCACCAACGTTGTTTTTTACTCGAGTCGGTAGCCAAAAGTAATTAAGCGAATGGCACATTAAAAAAATGAAATGAAATAAATAATAGCCGTGTCAGATATAAAAATATGAAAGGAAACAAAAGGACGCGTGTGTTTTTTATAAAAGATACATTAAAAGTAACATACGGGGTAGAAATTACTTATAAAAAGATGCTGAGAACACGTTTATATGTTAAGTAAACGTATATATAGTAGTATTCAATTGATCCTACACGCTTACACCTAATACTTGTACTATAAGATAGTTTAGATACAACTCGCTGATGGATTAAAGTAAAGGGGAACGTGCTGACTGTCAGCAGGGCTTTACTTAAAACTAGATAACACTGAATCGTTAAACGTCAACAAACCAAAATATTGACATATCAGATGGGTCGAATTGAGGTGTCATGGATATATATTTTTTGTTTGCATATGTCAATAGTGCATGGTGTATCTAATAGACAATTGATTAAAGACATTTTGTTTGCATATATCAGTAGTGGTGTATCGAGTGTAAAAAGACATTTAGTTTGCGTTTCTTTGAATTAAAGTCTCATTGCGTCAATTAAAGTATCATTGCCAACTGCAATATTGTGAACAGTGAATTATAACAGAAGTATCAATCGAAGCCGGAAGATAATCTAACGTTGGTATTTTGGTTTTGTTGTCTTGAATATGCATATGTGAGATTAAGATAGAGGGGTGGTCGTGATTGCTATAATAATTAAAAATTAGACAACAGAAAATAAAAAAACTATTGAACATTTCAGTCAAATTAATACATTTTCCTGGCTGAAGGTTTCGGGAAATAGTCTCTATTGTCAAGTACCGATGTTACGATAATAAACAAACTCTCAATTATTCATTTATAAATTGTCTAATTTAATGGGACTGTGTTTCAATCCGTTCCAAATCACGACAACCCGATGTTTGGAGAGTTGATTATGGGCTTGCCATGTTAATAAATGCCTAATAAATAGTATTTATATAACAATTGATGAAGTCAAAAGATAGACCTTGTATGGGAAGATTTATCTCTTACACATTATTCATCTTTAATATGTTGAATAATATTAGCCTGGAGAAATTTGATACAAATAATGCATCGTTACTTTAAATTTGATGAAAAGTCTATCTTGGTTGACACCCTAAATATGATGCTTGTGTGAAGAGTTGGGAAAGGTGTGTGCTTACGTCCGTTCACTCCTTTCTCAATTCACGGCAAAGGGGTGTGAATGAAAAGGGTGGAGTTGTATTATTGTTATGCACCTAGTGTCCGTGTGTTTGTCCTCTGCTTTGTCTTCTGTTTTTTCTAGTTATGCGTGGCGCTGTCCCCTTGCTGGTGATGAACTGGGTATCAGAGAGAGGGATGTGGTTTAACGTCCTCTCGACACGAATTATTTGGGGACTAACTGATTATGTGTCAATTTTATTTCAATTAATTCGCTTGAGCGTTGGCGACAGAAACCCCACAGAAATGATCTAAGCGCATGCGTTAAACAATTTGGCCGATTAGGCTACAAGCTTCACTTTGTGTGGGGGGTTGGGATGGCCTAGAGTGCCGCACTTCGACCACTAGCTGGCCGGTCACCTCTGGCTTGCGGCTGTGGTTTCGATCCCTGGTGTGAGCGTATGTGGCATGAAGATAGGGGCGCCTTCTCAACCTCATGGGTTTCCTCCGGGCACTCCGGTTTCCTCCCACTGCTAAAGACCCCTACGCGCAAGCGAATTATTGAAATAAATTTAAACCATATGTTAGTCCCGAAATGACCTGGTTTGTGTTGAGTGGGCGTTAAACCCCATTTCTCTCTCTTTCTCTTTCACTTTGTGTATTGATGTGTTCCTGTTCTGCAATTAAATGAAATGAAATGAAATGGGGTTTAACGACCTTGTGTTCTGCTCCGATTGGACTAAGAAAGACAAGCATTATAGCCATACAGTGTGCTATGCAGGGAAATTTCGCCCGGACAGCGGTGCTACGCTCTACTCTTATATCGAATTCCAACTATCAAGGGATCTTTAACGTGCACCCCAATCTGGGGGTTTTTTTTCGATCGACTATAGCCTACATACGTTGTCCCGGTTCATTCGTTCGTTTCTGGACTTAAACGCACACTTTACCGGGTGTGATATCGTAGACAATTGTGGTCAGGGTTTTCTTTTATACCGTAACAAATATGGTAATTTGCTATTTACCTCTATAATTTTAGCCGATTCATGTTGTTTGGATAACCCTTTTATTATTTGTGGCAACAGGGTACACTGTAGGATGTTGCCCTGTACTTAAAGAGTGAGCATAATTTACGTTATCTGTGGGAACATAACATTTGTTATAGATAATGATCCAATATATCTACTACTGTACGTGAACATCAAGCTTAGATTTATTAAAAGAATAATAGCCATTTTAAAAAAAATGCTCTACGTGTTTATCCTCTTGTGTTCAGCCATTGTTACGGTAATTATAAAATGTTTTGTGTCTAATTTTATCCCTTACTGTCCTTTAAGCTGAATCTCTTATCTATTGGTTTTAGGCTTTCTTAAAGATATCTTTGATCTTATTATTAAGGTAATTGAAAGAAACCTTTCCCACCTGAACACCTAGGTGAAGTCATGGTGAACCTATTATTATTTGGGTTTGAACTGATTAATGTATGACGTTAAATGATGTCATTAAATTAATTACTGCCTGTATTTATACATGTATATTTACTTAAAGGATATCGTTTCCGATTTGATTTATTTCAACAAAGTTATTTCTTTAAAGCTACCTTGCCTTTTTGTACCTGAAGTACAACTAACATACATTTTGTTAATCACGTGTATTATGACATCAGGTGTTCGTAAACCAATCATTATTGACAGAAAAATGCTGTATAGTTTGTGCAGAGTTTCAGAAGTCAGTGGCTACTGGGGGGGGGGGACTGCCCTAATGTCACCAGTACGTACAGATAGAGAGAGAGAAATGGGGTTTAACGTCCGCTCGACACAAACTGGGTCATTTTGGGACTAACATATGGTTTCAATTTTATTTCAATAATTCGATTGTGCGTAGGGGTCTTTAGCAGTGGGAGGAAACCGGAGTGCCCGGAGGAAACCCACGAGGTTGAGAAGGCGCCCCTATCTCCATACGCTCACACAAGGGATCGAAACCACAGCCGCAAGCCAGAGGTGACCGGCCGGATAGAGGTCGAAGCGCGGCCCTCAAGACCACAAGGCCATCCAAACCCCCTTCACCAGTACAGTCCAGTTAAGTAGTGCTTCAAAAGATTTGGGTGGATATGGGTGCTTTAGATCATAATGTCTGTCATTGAGTCAAGTGGCGGGGGTTTCTTCCCACTGCTAAAGACCTCTACGAGCAATCGAATTATTGAAATGAAATTGAAACATATTGAAAGTCCCCATTTTACTCTAGCTCTCGCTACAAAAAGTTGTAGGCGAGAAAAAAATGTTCGAACCTTATGTCAAATATGGTTGTTTCGATATATGGCCGATTTTAAGTTGAACTGGAAAACATAACGCCATTGTCCATCTACGGTTAAGGTGTACTCTCTCTCTCTCTCTCTCTCTCTCTCTCTCTCTCTCTCTCTCTCTCTCTCTCTCTCTCTTGTATAATGTAGAGTAATGTGATGTCCATCTACGTTTAAGGTGTACTCTCTCCCCCTCTCTCTCTCTCTCTCTCTCTCTGTCTCTCTCTCTTATAATGTAGAGTAATGTGATGTATACTAGTATACTATAATTTAATTTGTTTTGTCATGTTTCCTTGTTTATAGGTTTTTATCACGCTACCAGGATATAGAGTGTGACTATATTTTTATATACCTATTCACAATGACATTTTATAAACAGATTTTTGAAATGGGATTTGAACAATCCGACCGGTTCAGCGGGATACCTGGACGCATACATCAATAATATCGAATGCTTGCTACTTATATAGAGACTTTCCTAATCCAGTTGTTGAGCTATTGTGCATGTATATACATGTAAATCATCTCTGTGTAAGCATGCATTTAGACTCAGATTTACAACTGACTACTTACTGGGGGGTGGAGTGGGCTCTTAGTCCGGAAATGATCTAGTGTGTGCCGAGTGGACGTTAAAGTCTCTGCTCCCCTTTCTCCCCCCCCCCCCGCCGCCTCTCTCTCTCGTTTTTTGGAAATAAGGGTTGTTCGTAGCGCCGCTGTCCGTGCACAATTTTCCCCATACCAGACTATATTTATGGCATATGCTGGATTGTGCCGATCGATGGTGAAAAGTAGAGGTTAACCTTTATTTCATTTTATTCCATATCTCTTGGCGACAATATACTAAAAACCCTTTGTGGTGTCAGCTTCTCTTATTTAGTTTAATGCTTTATCCAGATCTACCTCGAGACAATTATGCTCATATATCTTTTCAGGGTAGTGGCCTGTATCTTTCACCGCCCTATCCGGCTGGTTCAGGACAATGGTGTTTTGACAGCAGGGTATGCAACATGGACGAATGTTGTATGCCAGTTTATGAGGACGATGGGCCACGTGGGCGAAGAGGGGCGGCCCCACCAGGAAAATGTTTTATAAATACATCTTCTCTTCAAAGTAATTATCTATTTATTCTCACAAGGACCCATAGCTCTTTATATGAGAGCAATCGTGTCTCATTGAGTAAGGCGCTGGCTCACTGACCTGTGTTTAGTTCTAAATATTAAAGGCACCTGCAAATTTCGTTAAGGTCTCGGAATATAAATGGGTTTAGCGCTAGCCCAAACAAAAACCCTACCCCGAGACCAAGCCCTACCCACGATCATCGGCAACAATCATGTGTCCTAACCCTGTTTATATCTTGGGACCTAGTAGGGAAATCTGCAGGTAGCCTTAATATTTAGATCCCACCCTAATCAGGACGATCTGGGCTCGATTTCTGAATATGTTGACCCAGAAAGGTCCTCGGGGTTTTCAAACTGGGTTTACCTTGCTAGATCAATCGTGGTGTGCACGTAAAATAACCCTTGCCAGTTGGAATTTGCCGAAGAGTAGTCGGAAACGCTGATTTCGGTTCTATTTGAAGACATCATGGCGTATGCGATTAGTGCAGAAAAATGTGACGCTAAACATGTTAGCGACGATTAGCCAGCTGCTACCAACTAAGGGGGGGGGCTTCCACTTCGAAAGAGGTTAATCTTTCAGACAGTCTACCGTAATATTGAAGACTGTGCTCTGTTTTGATTTTCAGCACGCAAGGGTTGGACTATCTTAAACATTGTGATTGGACAATAACCAGACCTACTCTGGATTAACCCCTCTTCCAACTCGACGGCCGAGATATTTCAGAATGGTCTGGAAATATCAAGGATGTCATTGGCCTGAGAAGGCTGAGAGATTAACTACGTGAGATATTGTCTGCTTACAGGCAAATCCCTCCAAATAGAAGATCAATTTTGGATACTTTAATTCATGTTTTGTTGAACTGTATGTGGTAAATTGAATTTAGAGCTTATCAAAAACAAATCTTCTTTCTATGGTGGCTGATTGGTATCATGTCGTCATGTCGGGCTGTCGAGTTGCCGCCTTATGACAACTCGACATCACGACATTTTTAACCCGACAATACGACATTTTCACTCGACACCACGACATTAAAAATGTCGTAATGTCTCGTAAAATGTCGTATTGTCGGGTTAAAATGTCGTGATGTCGTGATACCAATCAGCCTCCATACCTTTCCGCTCAATTAAGCGAACAAACAATTTGACTAAGTTGCTAATTGAAATACTGTAATATAATAATTGGAAATGCGTTTTTTGTATATTATAGGCATGTGCACACTGTCCAAAAAACGGTCTGTAACCCGTAGATGCCATGATTCTGATGATTGTGCCGATAATGAATGCTGTGTGACATGGGTGGAACAAGGACCTATAGTTGGCAGAGAGGTGTTTGAAGGAGTCTGTGAAATACTCGGTCATGAAAATTCAGGTAAACATAATCGAGTCTTCTCGGTCCTTTCCGTTTATTTCCGGAGGAATTGATTGTGATTGAAATTGAATTTACAACAACGGAGGATAATTTTACATTTAGCTGTATATTTAAACTAATGAAATATATACTTACGCCATCTTTGTTATGACTTTTTTATGATATATCGTCTGCTGTCATCTCACAATACTCACTAGTTCTAACACTTTATAGAACCTACGAAGCGAGGCCGCTGTTGAGCGAGACTTGGTCACCCAGTTCCTATGCACATATCGAGTAATGATAGGTTTATAAAGGGACTGGGTGATACGGAATTCTTTTGACCTTATTTCGGGCTACTTCCGGGGTTGCGAAGTTGGATATCGACAAGTGATAGCTTTTTAAGTTTGATTTGTTATTAATAACGCTGTAAAAGGACCAATTTAATTACATCGGAAGGTGAATAATGATCAAATAAAGTCTCGTTGGCAATAAAAATGACATGAAGTGTTAGAACTAGTGAGTATTGTGAGATGACAGCAGACGATATATCATAAAAAAGTCATAACAAAGATGGCGTCTGACTTACCTTTATTATATACTAATACTATACTATTATAGTCAAGCAGTAGTAAGAAGTTTTATTTTAATCCCTTCAAGTGCCTGTGGTTAAGGCCTTATATTAATAAGATGTAGTGTTAAAGCGAGATCAAGCCTCTATTGAAAATGATTGGTCTCATAAAGATAAACATATTGTGTTTGATCTTATATTATTTCTTATTTAATAGAATGTTATCCGGGAGATCATGCTAATGGTACCAATGGTAAACCTGATGGTATTGTACCAAGTTGCCCCTGTGACGTACCTTTTACATGTACACCAATAGACTCAGTTGATTACCATGGCAATCTAGGTAACCATTTCATACCAATATTGCCTATGATTCAACTGTTTACTATAGATCCTTGTTTTGTGTAGGTTATTGCGTGGTTGAATGGTTTAACGTGTGTACTTTAGATCATAAGGTCTGTCATTGATTCGGTTGGCTTGGTTTCGAGCTCCCACTTACAAATTTTTTATAAGCGATGATTCCATCACAGTTTGTGAGTATGGCAATAGATCCTGATTCTTGAGCATTTTTATACGGTTTCAGTCCGTCGAAGAAAGGTCGACATTTAACCGCTTTAGCGTTTCAACACTTATTCGAATGATGTGACCAAAATAATACCAGTTTTTCGGTGTAGGCCAAAAAATTGCCAAAGACAACCGTTGATTCTGAAAAAAGAAACCCACGCAAACAGAACCATGATCGTTTAGAAAACAATTGTGAAGACGTATATTATAAGCAAGGTCATGATGTAAGTTCGTTTTATTTCCGGAAAGCCTGACAAGGACAACTGTCTAGCCGTTCGGGTAGGACAAATAAACCGAAGTCCAGTGTATACATTGGCGTGTATACCTTGCTAGTGGGAGTTCAATGTAAGAGTAGGTCGTGGCGCCGTCGTCCGGGCAAAGTCCCCACCCCCTCTCCCATAGCACACTGAATGGTGTAGAATCGTCTTCATTATTCCAATAGGAGCAAAACAGTAGGGCGTTAAACCCCATTTCGTCTCATTTCATTTTTGATTTTATACCCTGGCCGTCTTAAATAGCCAATTTCGGAGAAAAACAGTAGGACATTTCATTTTATTTATATCCTGGCCATTAACGACGTATTACTGCTTTAAGTTTGTGTAACAGTATCCTTTGTTTGTTTCGGATGTTTGTTTTATACAATCTGTAGGCTATATGGTTTTGTTCGTTTCAGGTATTTGTGGTTAACTGTACACGATGTAAATGGAGAAGGTCAATCTGATTAAAACACAGATCATATTTCGTTTCGTTTTTTATTGTTCAAAATTTCATTTTACTTGTCTTTACTACACTAGGATCTGGAAGGGTTGTTATATAATAGGCGTTTTTATACGCCCACATTTTCATGTGGACGTATTATGTCGTCGCCCCTGTCCGTCCGGACGTCCGTCCGGACGTCCGTCCGTCCACAATTGTTTGTGGACTCTCCACAGGTCACAATTCTTACCCGATTTTGACGAAACTTGAAATATATGTTTATCCCCAAAAGATCTCGGCTGCTTTCGACATTGGCATGGCATGTATCGGATCAAAACTTCATGGATTATGGCCCCTGATTGTACGAAAAATCACGTTTCTAGCTTGTGGACCCTATAGAGGTCACAATTTTGAACCGATTTTGATGAAACTTGACATGCATGTTTATAACCCAAAGATCTTGGTTCCTTCCGATATTTGCGCATATCGGAACGTAATTTCCTGAATTATGGCCCCTGATTGTCCGAAAAATCACCTTTTTTAGCTTGTGGTACCTCTGGAGGTGACAATTATTATCCGATTTAAAAAACCGTTCGATTATGTCACCGTTCGAATTTCGGGAAAATCGGACCAAAATTGCCATACAAAATGGCCGCCGTTTGTACGCGAATACTGTTAAAAATGGTATATCAGTGTTGTGGACCCTGTAGAGGTCACAATTTTAATTCGATTTTGATGAAATTTGAAATTCATGGTTATAACCCAAAGATCTTGGTTCCTTTCGATATTTGCGCATATTGGATCGTAACTTCTTGAATTATGGCACCTGATTATACGCAAAATCGCCTTTTTTTAGCTTGTGATCCCTCTGGAGGTCACAATTATTATCGGATTTAAAAAAACGTTTGATTATATTACCGTTACACCGTAAGGAAGGTTGAGTTCGAATTTCGGGAAAATCGGACCAAAATTGCCATACAAAATGGCCGCCGTTTGTACACGAATACTGTTAAAAAATGGTATATCATGGTTGTGGACCCTGTATAGGTCACAATTTTAATTCGATTTTGATGAAACTTGAAATGCATGGTTATAACCCAAAGATCTTGGTTTCCTTTCGTTATTTGCGCATATCGGATCGTAACTTCCTGAATTATGGCCCCTGATTGTCCGAAAAATCGCCTATGGTGCCTCTGGAGGTCACAGTTATTATCCGATTTAAAAAAAACGTTTGACTCTATCACCGTTACACCCTACGGAAGGTTGAGTTCGAATTTCGAGAAAATCTGACCATAATTGGCAGACAAAATGGCCGCCGTTTGTACACATTTCTAGGTTGTGTACCGTCACACCATAATTATTGTCAGCTTCGAATTTCATGAATATCAGACTGGAACTGACCAACAAAATGGCTGCTCCCAATACAGTATGAAATACAGGACTTAATCATGAAGGAAAAATCACTTTCGGTATTGCTTGTTCTCTATCCATCTCTCGAAAATGTGGGCGTATCCTGCCTGGCAGTGCCAGCCTATCTTTATTGATTTGAGGAGGAATAAGCCAATGAAACGGGTTGTTACGGCGAGCTTTAAGTGTGTTTCACAAATACACTAGTAACAGCAATATTGTTTGGTTAATCAAATGCCTGGCGTCATAGGGTCAAAAGCCGCCCGTATGACCTCTGATGTGACCCATAACTACAACCGGTCAGATCTTCATGTAGTGTAGGCCATCGAAAGTATAAAAAACGAAACGAAACATAAATCTGCATATTAATCAGATTGGGAGAAGACTGGGCTTATTCACAAAAGTTTTAATTTGTAAAATCGATTTTTACTAAAACGAATCCAACTGATTTTTAAAGGGAATGGTCTATATATTTCTACTTTTTTAAACAATTGTGGATAAATATGGCAGCTACCGGAATTAATTCTTGTTCGGGTGCCAAATTATATTAATGAATATGTTCATAACTCTATCCAGCTACTAAATTCTGCTAAAAGGTTATTGATTCTGTCATTATTTCCCACCTATTGTTCGAATATATTGAAATGGCTGGATAATCTATGTTAAATATACACAGGGGGAATTAAGTAACATTTGATATGAGATTTAACTACTTTGAATGTGTAAATAGTTTAATATATCATATTCTTATTCATAAAACATTAAACGACTATCTAGTTTTAATGTAATTATTCATGAATCTTGCTAGTTTATTTTATCTGCCAATGGTTTCAATAAATAGGTTAACACCTATATAAATAGGTTGACACCTATGGTATATTTCGTGAAAATTGAGGCAGACATGAGATTTTTTTCGACCCAAATCCACCATAATTCATAGTGTTCATATTTTATACAGGTGGGAACTCGACTTGCGACTCGACTTGAAATATTGTTGCGTCTTGACTAGGACTTAGTCGTTGTGACGCATTAAATTTATGAACTGTGCTGGTGACTTGAACGGGGCTTGGGCTTTGTGAAGACTTGCGACTCTGTAAAAGTCAGCGACGTGGGACGCGACTCTGGCGCGAGGTGCAGCGACTTGGGACTCGACTCTGACTTGACAATATGCTGTTCTTTATACCAAATTGTAGTTTTTAATGTGATGTTAAAGCAAGTCGCATTCAAGGGACATAACTCGCGCAAACGTATTCAAATCCACAAAGTATCGCAGGCTGCGAAGGCATCGAGAATGGATTATGGTCTTGATAAGTTATGGTCATGATAATGTCTAATTAATGATTTAGACAACATATTAGACCTAAACACAGACCTGCAATAGGCAGAATAACTCTTGCATAACCAGGCCCGGATCCTGCCCAAAAATGTTGGAGTGAGTGGTGGAGGGCAAGGACTTCTTGTGGGGACGACGGGGAATCTGGGGCGCTGATGTACCTACACTTGACGATCCATGCAAACGACACCGTAGACGCGGATAGGCGTCTAGGGTGCCCCCCCCCCCCGCGAAAGTTTTGGGAAATGAAGTATGCACCCGAAGAGAGGAACTAGGTGAAGGATGGAAATTTTCAATTTTTAAGCTGAATTTGCGCTATTGGCGTATTATGATATTTTGATTGGAACATTATAAAAATCTGAAGGAACGTATACGACATTAGCTTACCTATAATAATTTATGAGAAAAACGAAAAGTTAGAAATCAGGTTAGTATGAATTTTGAAGATTATCACGCCTTGTGCGGGTTTGAATCAATCTCATCGTGAATTTGACCTGAGAAATTTTCTACAATCTCATGATGGCTTTCTTATGGTAGATTTCTTTGGGTGTCGAATGCGTCGGTGTCTTTGTTGGGTGCCCATAATCTCGTCGTTATACCAATCTCGGTATTATGGGCACCCTTCCGGGATGAGGCACCCCACCCATCATGCCGTTTTGAGTGCCCCATAAATCAAGTCGTGGGCGCCCAACCAATCTCGACACTAGGCACTATGCAGTCCGACAATCATATATTGTCATCATATCATTATGGGTGTCCCTCCGGGATAAGGAACAGATCATGCCATTTTGGGCGCACCATCAATGAATCAAAGGGTGGTGTTAATCGTGTTATTCATTGTGAAACGCCTCACCATTTGCCTCGATCATATATAACGAATGACATGGATTAGGCGCCCGGCCAATCTCGTCCTGGTTGCCAAACCATTATCACTCGACTTTATGGGGCGCTCATACTGATATGGGCACGTACTTTAGTCGTTGGCTTCGTATTGTGTCCAACGACCCCCGCCCCATTCGCTAACTAAGGGCCTATGCATAGTGCGTGTTTAATTGTAGATGGATGTTGCAGAAATGTAATATAACAATAATTAATCGCTGTTTTGAAGAAGAACATGGACAATTTTGCTTATTGAATTTCAGTGCGATTCACATCAGATTCTCCAGTAGAAACTATACGCAGGAGCCTACCATCTTATCTCGAGACACGCCGGTTCGAGGGATGAGGTTTCTTATTTAGGTTTCCAATATTAAATCCATGACATTCCTTGAGATTTAACTTTTTTTTTCTTTTTTTTTTTTGACATTTCTATCACAAAAATATTGAAAAGGGTTGACGGTTGCGAATTTTGTTACGTCTGGTCAAAAAGTGACGTTATTGTAGTAGGCGATCTGGAGGGAAATACTAGTAGTATATATTTCTATGTCTGAATCCATAACATGTCCAGACTTATATGGTGGGTTGATGCTATACCGTATCCAGCTAAATATAAAAAAGGGGAGGAGCTACCAATAACTAGATGAGCAGTAATTCTAACGCGATTGTAGGCGGGAATTAAGAAGCATAACCACGCCTTGACATGATCGGTGAAGGTCGCGTTAGCAACTCGCCTCACCAGCGAATTGATATATTTGATCATCAATTTGAATTTGATGGCGATACCCATTTACCTACCGACAATTGAGATGTACAAGCTGTTTAATGCATTTAGGAAGCTGAGAAATAAATGAAAGCGACAAAAGTACACGTGACGACACAATGTATAACACGAAACACCAGGAATTTCAATGCACCGGGTAGGAAGTGTCTTTTGATATCGATCGATATACGGTCGTTTGGTTCGTAAATATGTCTTTCCATATTGTAATACAATAATTGTACCGGGCGGTATTGGTCAGTGGGCGAGAATTGAGAAGTTCATCGAGATTTTCCGACGTTACTTCCCCTTGTGAGTGCTGATCGACGGAGGGTCTGACAGGGACAACTGTGTAGTCTTTCCGATGGGACGAAAAACAAAGGTTCCGTCAATACATCGATGTGCATGTGACGTAAAGGATCCCTTGGCAAATGGCGAAATGGCTCAAGTCAAACTGCGATTTTTTGTAGTTCAAAAACCAATGTTCAAATGCTGACATTTTTTTCTGGGTAGGGCATAAACTAGTAAAATGCAATGGCATCCTATGCCATTACCCGAAGAGTGGCGTTAAAATTCCATTTTTATTTTTATTTTCACCTTCACCTAATTTGTAATGTTACCCAAGGTATCAATTGTTATTTGGCACTATTATTATTGACAGGGGTCATGGCTGATGGGTCAAGTTAAGCAAAGCTTAAATAGTCTAAGTAACAATGCATCTTTTCTTCAGGATGATGCTCTGATAGTCTATTAAAAAATCTAATGTCAAAGTAGAAATTGATGTAAGTGGTTTTATCCTTTGACAGCAATTCAGCCTATAATACTAAAAATGATAAAGTACCCATCATTAGTTCCCAGTGTTGACCAAGAAAATTCATCTCGATTTTCCAGCGTGGTTTCTCCTTGTTAGTGAGTGGCGCAGAACATAGGGCCTGACAAGGACAACTGCCTAGTTGTTGGGATGCAAAGATTAACAGAGGTCCAGTGTACACATTGACGTGTACGTAAAAGTTCCTTTGCCAGTTGGAATTGGATATAAGTGTAGACCGTAACACCACTGTCTAGGCAAAATATCCCTCATAGCAGTCAGAGCAGTACAGTAGGACATTATACCTCATTTTATTTCTATAATATTGGGAGCCCCAAAGTCTCAATGTGTAAAGTGTGGTTAGCAATAGCTAGACATGGTCATCCTGTGTTTGATAGCACCTATGTCCAGGCAAAAGAGAGAGAGAGAGAGAGAAATGGGGTTTAACATCCACTCAACATAAACTAGGTCATTTTGGGATTAACATATGGTTTCATTTTATTTCAATAATTCGCTTGCGTGTAGGGGTCTTTAGCAGTGGGAGGAAACCGGAGTGCCCGGAGGAAACCCACGTGGTTGAGAAGGCGCCCCTATCTCCATGCCACATACACTCACACCAGGACTTGGAACCACAGCCGCAAGCCAGAGGTGACCGGCCAGCTAGAGGTCGAAGCGCGGCACTCTAGACCACTAGGCCATCCCAACACCCCCCCCCCCATGTCCAGGCAAAATTTCCCTCAAACCTCATTGCAAGGGGTTTGCCTGTTTTCATTAGCTCCATATTGGAAATTAAAACCTATTTAAGTTTATTTCATGTAGTATATAACATTGACAATAACAATCGTTAACATTATAGGCGTGCGGTCCTGAGAAAAGAAAAGCAGAAAAGAGGCTTCAGATTTAACGTTGTCAGCAATAAGGTAATTTCTTGTTCTTGTAAAACCCTTTTATACTGAGCCGAATATAGTACGAGGTTTGTCCGCCCAGATTTCATTTACAAAGCATTATCTCATAAACCATTTAACGTAACTTTCAGACTGGCTATTTTGGGTTTTTCCTGGGTTTTCTGGATTCTCCTGGTTTCCTTCCGGTGCTAAAGACTCCCAATGCGCAAGCAAATTGTTGAAATCCTGATTTTCCTGGTTCCCTTCCACTGCTAATATTGAACCCTATGTTACTCCCAAAATGACCTAGTTTGTGTCATGTGGAGGTGTATTTATAAAATTTCATTACATTGTGTTGTAAACCTGCATCTGGAACTGTCTCCAATTTGTTGATTCTTTGATGGTAGTGGTGGTAATTTGTAATTTTAGTTAATTTATGTACACTTACACTATGATTAAATTCATTTATTAAAGAAGACTATTTACCATTATTCTTTCAGGCACTGGGATTCCAATTAGTTGTATATCTATGTACAAAACTATTAAAAAGAAGATTCAAGAAAAACTCTCTATTTGCAATGCTACATTTACCACATCTCCAGAATTGCAACTTCCGTGTTTATAATCTTGACAATTTATATGCAACATTTTGTTGAAAGAATCCTCAGTATTTGTTGTGGTGAACAAAATAAATATATGCTGTGGAGAGGCAAATTTTATGTTGACCAAATATGAAAAATAAAGTTATACATCTGCATGTTTCAATCACTCTTTTTGTTATGCCTCTTTTCTTTTACAAATTAAGGTCCCAATGTTTTCTGCGGTATGGGGAAATGCTGCATTTGGGCCCAATCTGATGTAAAGAAATGAAATGGGGTTTAACATCCTAGTTTTTACACCTACCTGGCATATTAGGACAGGTATACACCATGCAGTGTTATATATTTCAAATTCCAAGCCCCCCCCCCTCCGTCCTAACCTATTAGGGGGAACAACATTGGAAAAGCATGCCCTGATGACCTTTGTCAGTCTACACTGAGTGGAACATTGAGTCACCGTGGCCCCTCTAAAGGAAACACCCAATGTGTAGGCAAATATTTTCTGTAACACAAGAAAGCATAACACTTTATGATGATTTTATCATACAAAATCCTCCTATCATAACCAAGCTGAAAACAAATGCTGCTGTCATGGCTATTGTGACCAAAATATTCTGCTCTGCTGAATAATCTAACTACAATTCCTGCTGTTGGGACTAATCTATATAAAATTCTCCTGTGGTATCTTTTCTGACGAAAAATTCTATTTTGTGGCTATCTACCGAAAAATTTTGCTGTGATGGATAATCTAACGAAATTCCTGATATGATGGATAATCTAAAGAAAAATCCTGCTGTTTAAACCAATCTATAGAAAATCCTGCTGTTGGAACCAAGCTAAAAACTAATTTTGCTGTATATGGCTGTTGTGGTGAAAATATGCTGCTGTCATGGCTATTGTGACGAAAATATTCTGCCTTCTTGGATTTTCTAACGGCAATTCCTGCTCTGCTGAATAATCTAACCACAATTCCTGCTGTTGGCACCAATCTATAGAAAATTCTGCTGTGATAGCTATTTTGACGAAAAGTCTGTTTTGGTGGTTATCTGCCAAATAAGATAATCTTACGAAATTCCCGATATGATGGATAATCTGAAGAAAAATCCAAGCTGCTAAAGGAAACATCCAATGTGTAGGCAAATATTTTCTGTAACACAAGAAAGCATAACACTTTATGATGATTTTATCATACAAAATCCTCCTATAAGAACCAAGCTGAAAAAAAAATGCTGCTGTCATGGCTATTGTGACCCAAATATTCTGCTCTGCTGAATAATCTAACTACAATTCCTGCTGTTGGGACTAATCTATATAAAATTCTCCTGTGGTATCTTTTCTGACGAAAAATTCTATTTTGTGGCTATCTACCGAAAAATTTTGCTGTGATGGATAATCTAACGAAATTCCTGATATGATGGATAATCTAAAGAAAAATCCTGCTGTTTAAACAAATCTATAGAAAATCCTGCTGTTGGAACCAAGCTAAAAACTAATTTTGCTGTATATGGCTGTTGTGGTGAAAATATGCTGCTGTCATGGCTATTGTGACGAAAATATTCTGCCCTCGTGGATTTTCTAACGGCAATTCCTGCTCTGCTGAATAATCTAACCACAATTCCTGCTGTTGGCACCAATCTATAGAAAATTCTGCTGTGACATCTATTTTGACGAAAAGTCTGTTTTGGTGGTTATCTGCCAAATAAGATAATCTTACGAAATTCCCGATATGATGGATAATCTGAAGAAAAATCCAGCTGTTTAACCCAATCTATAGAAGATATCCAAGCCGAAAACAACTTCTGCTGTCATGGCTATTGTGATAAAAATATTCTGCTCTAATCGCTATAATCTAACGAAATTCCTTATTTGATGGATAATCTGAAGAAAAATCCAACTGTTTAAACCAATCTATAGAAGATATCCAAGCAGAAAACAACTTCTGTTGTCATGGCTATTGTGATAAAAATATTCTGCTGTAATCGCTATTGTGACGAAAATTTCAGCTCTGTTGATTAATCGAACCACAATTCTTCCAGTTAGAAAATTCTGTTGTGATAGCTATTCTGACGAATAAGTCTGCTGTGTTGGCTATTCTGCCGAATAAATCTGTTGTGATGGATATTCTAACGAAATTCTTTATAGGATAGGTAATCTGCTGTTTAAACCAATCTATAGAAAATCCTGCTGTTTAAACAATCTATAGAAAATCCTGCTGTTGGAACCAAGCTAAGAAAAATTTTGCTGTATATGACTGTTGTGATGAAAACATTCTGCTGTCATGGCTATTGTGACGGAAATATTCTGCTGGCATAGATTTTCTAACGACAATTCCTGCTGTGCTGAATAATCTAACCACAATTGCTGCTGTTGGGACCAATCAATAGAAAAATATGCTGTGATAGCTATTCTGGCGAAAATTTGTTTTGGTGGCTATCTGTCGAATAATATTGCTGTGATGGATAATCTAACGAAATTCCTGACATGATGGATAATCTGAAGAACATTCCAACTGTTTAAACCAATCTATAGAACATATACAAGCAGAAAACAACTTCTGCTGTCATGGCTATTGGGGTAAAAATATTCTGCTGTGATCGCTATTCTGACCAAAATTTCAACTTTGTTGAATAATCTAACCACAATTCTTCCAGTTAGGACCAATCTGTAGAAAATTCTGCTGTGATAGCTATCCTGCAGAATAAGTCTGCTGTGCTAGCTATTCTGCCGAATAAACCTATTGTGATGGATATTCTAACAAATTCCTTGTATGATGGATAATCTAAAGAAAAATCCTGCTGTTTAAACCAATCTATAGAAAATCCTGCTGTTTAAACCAATCTATAGAAAATCTTGCTGTTGGAACCAAGCTCAAAACAAATTTAGCTGTATATGGCTGTTGTGATGAAGACACTCTGCTGCCATGGCTATTGTGACGAAAATATTCTGCTGTCATGGATTTTCTAACGACAATTCCTGCTCTGCTGAATAATCTAACCACAGTTCCTGTTTTTTGGACCAATCTATAGAAAATTCTGCTGTGATAGCTAATCTGACGAAAAATTCTGTTTTGGTGGATATCTGCCGAATAATATTGCTGTGATGAATAATCTAACGAAATTCCTTATTTGATGGATAATCTGAAGAAAAATCCAGCTTTTTAAACTAATCTATAGAAGATATCCAAGCAGAAAACAACTACTGCTGTCATGGCTATTGTGATAAAAATATTCTGCTGTAATCACTACTGTGACGAAAATTTCAGCTCTGATGAATAATCTAACCGCAATTCTTCCAGTTAGGACCAGTATATAGAAAATTCTGCTGTGATAGCCATCCTGCAGAATAAGTCTGTCGTGCTGGCTATTCTGTCGAATAAACCTGTTGTGATGGATATTCTAACGAAATTCCTTATATGATGGATAATCTAAAGAAAAATCCTGCTGTTTAAACCAATCTATAGAAAATCCTGCTGTTTAAACCACTCTATAGAAAATCCTACTGTTGGAACCAAATTAAAACAAATTTTGCAGTTATGCTTTTGTGATGAAAATATTCTGCTGTCATGGCTATTGTGACGAAAATATTCTGCCTTCGTGGATTTTCTAACGGCAATTCCTGTTCTGCTGAATAATCTAACCACAATTCCTGCTGTTGGGACCAATCTATAGAAAATTCTGCTGTGATTTTGGTGGTTATCTGCCGAATAACATTGCTGTGATGGATAATCTTACGAAATTCCTGATATGATGGATAATCTGAAGAAAAATCCAGCTGTTTAAACCAATCTATAGAAGATATCCAAACTGAAAACAACTTCTGCTGTCATGGCTATTGTGATAAAAACATCCTGCTGTAATTGCTATTGTGACGAAAATTCCAACTCTGTTGAATAATCTTACCACAATTCTTCAATTTAGGACCAATCTATAGAACATTCTGCTGTGATAGCTATTCTGACGAAAAAGTTTGCTGTGCTGGCTATTCTGCCGAATAAACCTGATGTGATGGATATTATAACGAAATTCCTTATATGATGGATAATCTAAAGAAAAATCCTGCTGTTTAAACCGAACTATAGAAAATCCTTCTGTTGGAACCAACGCTTAAAACAAATTTTGCTGTTAGCTATTGTGATGAAAATATTATGCTGTCATGGCTATTGTGACGAAAATATTCTGCCTTTCTAACGGCAATTCCTGCTCTGCTGAATAATCTAACCACAATTCCTGCTGTTGGGACCAATCTATACAAAATTCTGCTGTGATAGCTATTTTGACGAAAACACTGTTTTGGCGGTTATATGCCGAATAACATTGGTGTGATGTATAATCTAACGAAATTCCTGATATGATGGATAATCTGTAAAAAATCCAGCTGTTTAAACCAATCTATAGAAGATATCCAAGCAGAAAACAACTTCTGTTGTCATGGCTATTGTGATTAAAAATATTCTGCTGTAATCGCTATTGTGACGAAAATTTCAGCTCTGATGAATAATCTAACCACAAATCGTCCAGTTAGGACCAATGTATAGAATGTTCTGCTGTGATAGCTATCCTGACGAAAAAGTTTGCTGTGCTGGCTATTCTGTCGAATAAACCTGTTGTTAGGATATTCTAACGATATTCGTTATAGGATGGATAGTCTAAAGAAAAATCCTGTTGTTTAAACCAATCTATAGAAAATACTGCTGTTTAAACTAGAGAATCCTGCTGTTGGAACCAAACTAAAAACAAATCTTGCAGTTATTCTTTTGTGATGAAAATATTCTGCTGTCATGGCTATTGTGACGAAAATATTCTGCCTTCGTGGATTTTCTAACGACAATTCCTGCTCTGCTGAATAAACTAACCACAATTCTTCAATTTAGGACCAATCTATAGAACATTCTGCTGTGATAGCTATTCTGACGAAAAAGTTTGCTGTGCTGGCTATTCTGCCGAATAAACCTGATGTGATGGATATTATAACGAAATTCCTTGTATGATGGATAATCTAAAGAAAAATCCTGCTGTTTAAACCGAACTATAGAAAATCCTTCTGTTGGAACCAACGCTTAAAACAAATTTTGCTGTTAGCTGTTGTGATGAAAATATTATGCTGTCATGGCTATTGTGACGAAAATATTCTGCCTTTCTAACGGCAATTCCTGCTCTGCTGAATAATCTAACCACAATTCCTGCTGTTGGGACCAATCTATACAAAATTCTGCTGTGATAGCTATTTTGACGAAAACACTGTTTTGGCGGTTATATGCCGAATAACATTGGTGTGATGGATAATCTAACGAAATTCCTGATATGATGGATAATCTGTAAAAAATCCAGCTGTTTAAACCAATCTATAGAAGATATCCAAGCAGAAAACAACTTCTGTTGTCATGGCTATTGTGATTAAAAATATTCTGCTGTAATCGCTATTGTGACGAAAATTTCAGCTCTGATGAATAATCTAACCACAAATCGTCCAGTTAGGACCAATGTATAGAATGTTCTGCTGTGATAGCTATCCTGACGAAAAAGTTTGCTGTGCTGGCTATTCTGTCGAATAAACCTGTTGTTAGGATATTCTAACGATATTCATTATAGGATGGATAATCTAAAGAAAAATCCTGTTGTTTAAACCAATCTATAGAAAATACTGCTGTTTAAACTAGAGAATCCTGCTGTTGGAACCAAACTAAAAACAAATCTTGCAGTTATGCTTTTGTGATGAAAATATTCTGCTGTCATGGCTATTGTGACGAAAATATTCCTGCTCTGCTGAATAAACTAACCACAATTCCTGCTGTTGGGACTAGTCTATAGAAAATTCTGCTGTGATAGCTATTTTGGCGAAAGTACTGTTTTGGTGGTTATCTGCCGAATACCATTGCTGTGATAGATAATGTAACGAAATTCCTGATATGATGGATAATCTGAAGAAAAATCCAGCTGTTTAAACCAATCTATAGAAGATATCCAAGCAGAAAACAACTACTGCTGTCATGGCTATTGTGATAAAAATATTCTGCTGTTATAACCGCTACTGTGACGAAAATTTCAGCTCTGTTGAATAATCTAACCACAATTCTTCCAGTTAGGACCAATCTGTAGCAAATTCTGCTGTGACAGCTATTCTGACTAATAAGTCTGCTGTGCTGGCTATTTTGCCGAATAAACCTGTTGTGGTGGATATTCTAACGAAATTCCTTATATGATGGATAATCTAAAGGAAAATCATGCTGTTTAAACCAATCTGTAGAAACGCATGCTGTTTATACCAATCTATAGAAAATCTTGCTGTTGGAACCAAGCTAAAAACAAATTTAGCTGTGTATGGCTGTTGTGATGAAAATATTCTGCTGTCATGGCTGTTGTGATGAAAATATTTTACTGTGATGGATATGCTAATGACTATTCCTCCTCTGCTGAATATACTAAATAATCTAATGACAATTCCTGCTGCGGGAACAATCTATAGAAAATTCTGCTGTGATAGCTATTCTGATGAAAAATTCTGTTTTGGTGGCTATTATGCCGAATAATTCTGCTGTTTTGATGAATAATCTAACCACAATTCCTGATACGAATGGTTATCTTCGAAAAAATAATGTTGTTGGGTGCAATGGAGAAAATCCTGCTGAGAACGAATTATTCCTGTCGGGACCAATCGAAAGAAAATTCAGCTGTGATAGCTATTTTGACCCAAAATTTGTGATGGCTATTGTGCCGAATAATTCTGCTGTGATGGATAATAATCTAAAGAAAGAAATTCCTGATATAATTGATATTCTAAAGAATCTAACGGGGAACTCCTGATATTATGGATATCTAAACAAAAACCCTCTGTTGGGACCAATCTATAGAAAATCGTGTTATGGGAACTAATCTGAAAACAAATTGTGCTGTGATGGCTATTCCGTCGAAAAATTCTGCTGGCCCGAACATTCGCAGTTTCTGTAAGACTCTTATGGGGGCTGTTTTAGTTTTCAACTGTATGTTTTATAGAATAATATTCCATGCAGTTTAAAAAAAACCCGTTTTAAAATGTTTATTTAAATCCGCTTTAACAGACACTGCATACAACTGATATGTCCATAATTTGGTTGTTGTTTTTTTTTGTGTTTTTTTATACGATTACATTGTCACTTTGTAAAGTGCCCCTAAACACAGAATATGAAAGGGTGCACTATAAATATGCTGTAATAATAATAATAAATAGTAATAAATATGCTGTAATAATTTAGTAATAAATATACTGTAGTAATCTAGAGAAAATCTTATTGGTGAGACTAATCTATTGAACATCCTGCTGTGAGGGCAAATCGGAACCATTATAAATAATTACTGCTTTGAGGGGTGGGGTGGGGCAATCTTTAGAGAATAATGGTGGGGGCATTAATCTTAAGAAAAATTTTGCTGTGAAAGCCAAACTGAACAAAGCACTCTCAGACTTTAGTTTATAATTTACTCAAAATTGTTCGCCTTATTTTAACTAAAATATAGCCCTGTATAAAACCTTGGCTGTTTTAATGTATCAAATAGGCATACATGAATAAGAAACAATGTGCAAAGTTTTGAGTTTGGGGATCAAAGATATTTCTTATAAACAGTAATTGAAAGTTGAGTAAATTATTAACTTAATTTAAGCCTGAGAATGCTTAGTGAACTCGAGGCCCGATCGCGATGTGATGGATAATCTAAAGAAAACTTTGTTGTGGGGGCTAATGCGAATAAAAATTCTGCTGTGACTGGCAATCTATATAAAATCATTGGGACCACAGAAATACTAATATTATTATAACATGCAATATTTAAAAAATCGTGCCGTGGGCGCTAATAAAAAAATCATGTTGTTAGGACTAATGGAGAAAATACTGTTGGGGACATTCTAAATAAAAACAATCCTGCTGTGAAAGCCAATATAACTATGGTGTGTGTGTGTGTGGGGGGGGGGGGGGGTATATAGAAAAATTAAAACATTGAATGTTTATCTATTTCTTTCGTGACTTTTTGTGCATGTGCGGGGAGGGGGGATTAATGGCATTATGGGCGAAAGACAGATTGTCAAAGTTAGGGATATAAATATGGCTATATTAGTTTATGGTTCTACTTTAATTTCGTGGCCTGGAATAGCAGTAGAACAGGTTTTAACATTTATGTGGTCTGCCTCCAGTTGTTAGAATTATTTCCCTTGATATTTCTAAGGTGAAGGCTGACAGCTGTCAATCATTCTGCACTGGTGTGTATGATGCCTGTCACTTTGTTGTAGCTCTGAAAGAGTGTTCACCTATATGGTGGCCGAAAGAGGCCATGTAAAATCTCACGCATGTTATAGCGTACCACACCACGCCGGTATTTTGGCAAAGATCTGACCAGTTCTATGTTCTGACCAATTAAACTCTTGACACTATTCCTCTCATTCTCTAAGCGCTCGAATTTCAAACTTTGGGACAAGCCCTAGTAGTAAAAAAAATGTTTGATACGAAACTGATGTGTAGCTCTACAAAGTCCCATTCCAGCTCATGCGCAGTTCATTCAACAATGGCGGCTCCTTCGAAGCTGGTGTCAATGTAAACAATGCAAAGATATAAGCTCTTGAAATCCGGTTCAGCAGGTTAATATATTTGCAATGGTGGAATGTGTCAAAGACATTCGTGTCCATGCATTTAATATGCCCTATACCGCACCATTTCAGAAATTGCAGACTGTCTGACTTTGAAAACTTAGGCTTCTTTTGTTCAGCGAAATCTGTCTGTCCTGTGTTGTGTTACGACGTGTGTGTACAGGATAAGTCAAAAGAACCTAAAAGTCAAAGCAGAAGTCGACAAGGGACACTTGAAGGCTATATAAAGCATATAATTAACTCAGGGCTTGTCTACGATATCACCCCTGGTGCAATGGGACGTTAAAGGGACAATAACACTCTTGCTGGCTTGGTAGCTCCAGAAAATAAATAATAGCCTTATTCTATTAGTCTAAGTACTAGATGTTTTAGTGTCTTACCTGTTGTGTAAATTATCCATTACATCCCATTTTACTTTTCCAGAGGGTTCGAAAATATTTTAGAATCAAAGTCACATTTGAAAAGGTTTACATTAGACTTTTCAAATCAATAAGTTGAATTTTTCCAATTTTTTAATTTAGGTGTTTTAAAATGAAATTTATATCATCAATTAATTGGAATATTGTAAAATAATATAATTTGTTAACCAGAATGAAGATTGGGACATATTATTCAGTTACAACAAGCTATTGGGGCTTTAAACTCCAGAAATGACGAAGACTTAACTCACGCATGATTTTAACAGGAAGGACCTAAAAGTCACTTCCATTAGATCACCTCTAGCTAAAATAGTCAGTGTCGCATAATAATATTAATAAATGACAAGCCTGAAAATAAACAACTTACAAGGACTAATTCATCATCATTCTTTGTATACATCTATTCTAAACAATAATTCATACAAAAGCAAATTTGTATAACCTTAATTGAGCTCTGACTGTAATTTAAGTCTAATACTTACATTCAGAGCTGAACTAAATGTATCCATGCAAAAAAAGTTCAGATAGTTACAGGATGTTGTTACCAAACGTCCTAATAATAGTAAGGAAATCATATCACATTGCTGCATGTAGCTCAAATATTCCCTCGACAAACTTACTCTATCGCTATAGTTATTTGTAAGTGAAAATTCTTTTCTGTTCCAGAAATCTGTACTGTACCGTTGTGTTAATTAAAAATTAACTAGCTTAATATTAAATCAAGATGGACAACTATCATGTATTAGAGATTATAGGAGAGGGTTCATTTGGTAAGGTCTACAGTGGAAGAAAAAAATACACTGGACAGGTCAGACTTCAGTTAATATTTATTATTAAAAAAAATTACCCAGTATATGTAGCACCATTACCACAAAGAGTACCCAAGGGTGCTTTACAATAAACAAATAGTGTAAACATGAATGCATGAACCTAAAAAGATCACAAATGTTCAAAATGAAAATTTACACAAATTTATGTTCAAAATGAAAATAACACAAATTTATGTTCAAAATGAATAGTATCACAAATTTATGTTCAAAATGAAAATTTCCCAAATTAATGTTCAAAATGAAATTAGAATTGTCACAAATGTTCAAAGTATAATATAAATTGACACTGATAATTAATGGTGGATTGTAATTTTTTCAAACAGTGTTTTTTGAGTACTGATTTCGAATATTGATTCCTTTTTAGATAGTTGCTCTGAAATTCATTCCTAAAGTCGGGAAATCAGAAAAAGAACTACGAAGTTTAAGAAGAGAGATTGAGATTATGAGAGGATTACATCATGAGAATATTATAGAGATGTTGGATAGTTTTGAGACTAATAAAGAGGTTTGTTTATTCCTTTCAATAAGAAATTCTTTCGCTTACCGTAATTACAAATCAGCTGTGTTTGTTCCGTTGTATGCAAAATAGACTTTTTCAATATTTTTTCCATTTAAAAATGAAAAATATATCATAGATTAATTCAACAATTGATAGTTGTAGCGAATTACATTGGGTCAGTTTGGATTGTTATTATACATGTATAAGGTTTTATTTGATATACATGTATTTCTTGGAGATCTTCAACTTTGTTCTGTTATTATGTATTAATTGTAATTGAAGGTTGTCGTGGTAACAGATTATGCTGAGGGAGAATTATTTCAAATTCTAGAAGATGATGGAAACCTTCCTGAAGAGCAGGTTAAAATACTTTAATGGTTAAAGATTTATTTTTACAAATTAATAAAGTGGGAATTAGTTTAATATTGTAACATGTAAAGATAAATACATTTTAGCACTGACTGGGAAATTTTGCCTTTGCAGTGGATCTACGACTTACTTTTATTTCAAATTCCAAATTTCAAGGGTTCGTTTATATGCACTCCTACGTTTACACAAGACCTCATGTCAGTTTAATCAATTTGATACGGACAAAACTAGTCACTGATACTGGGAATAACCAGGTCTAAATAAACTTACTTATATTTTTTTAGGTTAAAACCATTGCCTGTCAACTTGTGTCAGCTTTATTTTATCTGCATTCACATCGTATACTGCATCGTGACATGAAACCACAGAATATTTTATTAGGAAAAGGAGGTGTGGTTAAATTGTGTGACTTTGGTTTTGCCCGGGCCATGAGTTTTAATACTCTAGTTCTCACCTCAATAAAGGTAAGCTACATGTTATCTTTAGATATGAACCATCAGAATTAACCGTCTCTAACATCAAAGAATCCATTAGTAAAATAGATGATCTCCTCTGACGTTTCGGTCATTGTTTAAATGAAATTAAATGGGGTTTAGCTTCCTACTGTTCTCCTCCAACTAGGCTAATGATGATGGATGCCAAGGGATCTTTTACATGCACGTCAATGTGTACACAGGATCTTGGTTTTCCGTACCATCCAAGTTGCTAGACAGCTTTTCTTGTCAATCCTGCACCATTGACAAGGGGAAACCATGTTGGAAAATCACAATGAACTTTCTCGGCCATCACTGGGATCAAACCTGCTACATTCGAGCTAGCGATCCAGCATCTTACTCACTTAGCCACTTTGGCTCCTCATTCATTGTTTAAATGTCCGATTATCTAGTCATGACATTAGTAAAGTTTCCATCCCATTAATAAAGCTAAAGGCAGCTATATAGAAATGTAAACTCATTGATTTTTAGTTTGCAGAGAACACCATTATATATATCTCCCGAACTTGTTAAACTCTCCGATTATCAAACCTTGACATTAGTATAGTTATAGAAAGCTATAAAAATGTAAACTCATTAATTTTTAAATTACAGGGAACACCATTGTATATGTCTCCTGAACTTGTAGAAGAAAAACCTTATGATCATACTGCTGATTTATGGTAAGAAAAGATATAATTCACTTCAGACTATATCCAAACAATATCTGTTGCTGAAAACAGCAGATCTGGCAAACTATGGATCGAAAACCCTATTCTATATCACGAAATTACAAACTGAGAAATGGGATTTAACATCATAATTTTCTGCAATGACTAGACAGTGTGCTATGAGGGAAATTTTGCCCGAATAGAGTCACTATAAGGTCTTTCTATGTACAAGCCAATGAGCACATGGGACCTCGGTGTGTCAACTAGACATTGTTCCTTGTCAGGCAATTTAGATCAAATAAACGATGCATTTTAATAGATCAACATCAAATATCTTCTGTGCATGTATAAATTGTATGAAACAATATCATTATTTTTATTTTAGATATTTTGTAAAACTGTGTACTGTGTATTTTCAGGGCGTTAGGTTGTATAATGTATGAGTTATTTACCGGTACTCCACCCTTCTATACTAACAGTATATTCCAACTAGTTAATATGATTATCAAAGACCCAGTCAAATGGCCCAAAAATATGTCTCCTGCATTTAAAAGTTTTCTTCAAGGGTTACTGAATAAAAACCCTAAACAAAGATTAGCCTGGCCTCAATTACTGCATCATCCTTTCGTTGCAGAAGGTGTTAAAGGTATTAAAAGCAATATTTTTTATGTAATGTATATTTTGTATATTTCTGACTGTCGATCTGGATGTTTGGTTGGTGCTTAAGGATACTAGTCGAAACGTTGTGCTTTTAGAATAAAACTAGTGATTGTTTTCCATGGAAAACTGAGCTCTGTTTAGTCAGTGTTGGCATCCACATTGGGGCTCCCACAGGGCTGAAATTTGTGGTATAAGGGCAGCTTGATCTTGGGTGTCACATCCAAAGACACAAAACTCTGCTCATAGTTTCTTATTGATGTATTTGATACATAAGAACAACAAAAGGTTTTTTAAAGGGCTATGTATTTTAGTTAGAATAAGGTATATAGTTTTGATTACATTCTGAGAATACTTTGTCAATTCGGGGCCAGAAGATTTTGTCTGTATGGCATTCTTTATTGTATTTTTATTTTTAAACAGTTTGTGAAGAGGATGCAACATTGCCTAGTCCATTTACTCAACCTCTAACAGCCTCTTTGATATTAGAAAAAGAGAAACAGTCACAAATGAAAACACATGCTCCAGGTGCATCTAAAATATTAGCCAAGGCTCGGAAAAAAGCTTTAGAAGAAGAGAACAAAAAGGTAATTGTGGCTACATTATAAACTTATTTTACAGTATTAGATATTGTCTGTGATCTGATTCGAAATACCAGAAATCAGGTGATGTTTTTAAAATTCAGAAAGTATTAATGTACATACTTTACATTCAAAGCTAGATACATACAAAATGATGGATCAGAAGATGGAAATAATCCTCTTCATTATTCACCTTATAGGACACATTTCGAGTCACATATTTTACCAGGAATTGTATGAAAATTGGATGTTACAGGGCTCAAACTAGGGGCAAATTTTAGGAAGAAATGACTTCTCCCTACAGGCAGAATAGGGAGAAGTAAGGGAGACATTGGGAGACTCGAAGGAGAGGTCAAATTTCATACATTAACACCAACACACAACACGCTAAATAAATTAACAAACATCTTTTAGCTGCAAATATATATTTATTTCCTACGCCAACCTTTTGGGTCTTCTCCAGGTACTCCGATTTCCCCCCACTGCTTAATACCCCTAGGCGCAAACAAATTATTGAAATAAAATTTAACCATGTGTTAGTCACGAAAGGACCTAATTTGTGTTGTGTGGACGTTAAACCCCATTTTTCACTCTCTCTTATTTCCGACGACAGTATACGTAACCCACTCAGTAAGAAATTATTCTTTTGACACCCCACTCACACACACTCATTTACATTGTTTGTTTTACGTTCATGTGTTTAGATTAGTAGAACTAATAATACTACTGTAGCTTTAATAATCAACCCGACATTATACTTATCATTTCGTTAAATTTGTTTTCATTTTGATAACAATTGACAAATTGTTTTGCTATCTCTATCGTTCTGCAGAAATTTTCACTATCACAGACGTGTCGTTCTTTACTGAGTGTATCGTATGTTTATAGAACAATATATACACCTTTTGCCCCTTTCAGTCACATATTGATATTTATTATTCTTTTTATCATTTAATTATTTCAACGAGAGAGAACCAAATCAACATTTTGTCTTTATCTAGACAGAAATACATGAAAAACCTCGTATCCGTCGCCATATTGACCATAATGGCTCTTGATTGGCTGTTATTTTTGGACTAAGCTAGAGGTTGTAACGGAGATTTATGATTCGAGTCTTTCGCTTTATTTTAAAGAATTGTATTTCCTGTTGACATCAAATACAATGTTTATCATTGAAACTATTACACATTATCACAGCTAACACAGAGAAAGTCGAAAACCAAAATATTAATACATGTTTTGGTTTTCACAACTCATCTAATTTTCCCTTTTCCTTTCGAAGCTCACAATGCGAACCACGTGTTGTGTTGTTTTGGAAATGCTTTATTTACCGTTGATATCGATGCCGGTTACTGCTTCGCCCTTACACAAATGTACGGCGAAGTGAGGGCGACTTCAGCTTCGCCCTTTTGCCTTTTAGGGCGAAGTCAGCTATGGGTTAGGCGACTATTTCGCCCACGTCGCCCTCTAATTCGAGCCCTGATGTTACAATAAAAAGGAGGTTCTGTTTACACATAAGCATGCTCGTAAAAGAACTCTTGACATTAAAAATTCGAAATAAGATTAGGCAATAGTGTGGCAGTCCTTGACAAAATTTTCCTCGCAGTCCACTGTATGTCTCATACCCATCTTCATTAGCCCAGTGGGTGCAGAACAGTAGGACGTTAAACCCCATTTCATTTCATTTTATAAAACAAATTAATGAACACCTCTCTTGATATACATGTTTTATTTTAGAATCAAAATAAAGAAATTACTGCCTGTCCTGAGGCCTGGACTAATGATAAACAGAATGGTATAGAACCGATGCCAGTACATCCTGATAGACCTCATTCTGAACAATGGGCTAATACTGGCAGTAGTAAGGTAATTATGATAAATAAAGGTTACACTTGGACTTCACTAAAACTATTGTGTTGACATTCGATGTTTATACTTATACATGACAGTATGTTTACTTTACTCAGTCTTGATTGACTATAATATTAACTTCTTTTTCATGTGTTGGAATGTGGACGTGATGATTGCATCACTTGATAAAAATATATTAAGGCAGTTCACAATGGCAGCAAGTTCTTATTATTTTAAAACCTTTAATTCTTTCTCTACCTTCGGAGCAGAGACACATATACTGATACACTTATTCTAGAATCCTTAATCTAGAATTCTTAATCTATCCTTGTATAAATTCCTATTTTAATTTTATCTTAATATTTTGTCAACAGGATCCTCCAGAACCGCAGGTATTAATATAATAGACTAGTAATATTTAGACTCCTTTAAATCTGCTTCATTTCATTGTAACTTCTACTTTCATTTTGCATTCTCATCTAGGAATATTAAATGTTATTATTACGTACTAACTATATACAAAATATAGGCATGACTTAAATCTGATTCAATTTGATTTCTCTTTGAACTAAACTTCTAGTTTTACTTTTTTTTTCATGGGTTGTGTAGAATAAAGATAGAGTAGCTGTCTCTCTGTGTATATATTTAGTTATATATCATACTACAATTTATCTCACATTTAAAGGACTGTAAGCATATGACTTTAATCTGATGCCCCTGACTTATGAACCTGGGCCTTTTAGTAATGAAAATATTTTGTCATTAAAACATACAAGTGATTATTACACTAAACTAATGTTTAGTATGTATAGAAAGTGTTTAGAAATTATACAGTCAGTAGCCAATAATTAGCAGGTGTGTAATTAGCTGTGAAAGATATCACTTCTAGCGTGAAAGCGTTGACTAATTATAACACCCATCATTATTGAATATACAAACCTGGACAATAGTAGTGTATATCATTGAATAGTCACAGTTTTAACAGCTTACTGACATAACACCTACTTAATGACTACTGACTGACTAATAAACATTAGGTATATAAAATGGCAACTTTGATCTTTTTCTGGCAAATATTTTCATTTATAAATATCAACAATAGCAACCTTACAGTGATGCTGTATGATATTATTATAGCTGTAGTAGTCCATTGTATCAAGTATTATCCTTACCTTGTAGTAAATGATAAATGTTCAACATTTGAGCCCTGAAGGGGAATTCCCACTGGCTCAACCATTGGAATTTCAATTACAATTGGATAGTATATCACTCAATCAACTTTTATTTCACCAAAGGACATATTTTGATGTTATTTTAATTTATTCATTCAAAAATGTTAGATTTCAACAGAAATTGAATTGAACAAATTTGAGAAGTATCTATTGCATATTGTCCATATTAAATGATGTATTTTATTTGTAGGTTGTAGAACCCACACCACGACCTGATAGAATCAGTAAAGATTACCATAAAGAATATCCTAGTATTGAAATAGAAGGTAGACGAACAATTAAAAAAACACCAGCACCCAACTCCACACCTCCTAAAAACAACATGGAAAATGTTAAACTTGATGGGGAATGTGCCGAGGGCGAGGTAAATTTCAATTTAAGTTTTATAGAATTACTATGTGATGAGGAGATTTGTTTTAAAACATGACGATAGCATGCTATTTTGGGTTAAAATTGGTGATTCTTTTTTGTGGAAAGTGCTGAAGATAAAATAAACTTAGAATGATTAGATATCAATTATTTTAAAACAATACAAAAAAGGATTATTCAACTTATACTGTGAGATAGGTGTAAGGAGTATAAACCCTATATGTTTCAATAGTTTTATTTCATTGTAGGTGGTTGATTGTGATAATTGTTTTATTATTGTTGATAGTGATTGTTATATTATTGTAGAAGGTTGATAGTGATAATTGTTGTTATTTTATTGTAGAAGGTTGATAGTGATTGTTATATGATTGTAGAAGGTTGATAGTGATTGTTATATTATTATAGGAAGTTGATAGTGATAATTGTTATATTATTGTAGGAGGTTGCTAGTGATAATTGTTGTTATTATATTATTATAGGAGGTTGATAGCGATAATATAGTTGTTATATTATATGAGGTTGATGATGATAATTGCGGTTATTATAGGAGGTTGATAGTGATAATTGTTATTATGTTATTGTAGGAGGTTGATAGTGTTAATTGTTGTTATTATATTATAAGAGGTTGATAGTGATAATTGTTATTATGTTATTGTAGGAGGTTGATAGTTATAATTGTTGTTATTTTATTGTAGGAGGTTGATAGTTATAATTGTTGTTATTTTATTGTAGGAGGTTGATAGTGATGATGAATGGCAAGAGTTAATAGATACAACTGATCAAGATGGTGACCCAGACACAGCATTATTATTATTACAAGATGAGAGTTTTATTAATAAATTATTAACCCGCTATAATACGAGTAAAGCCCAAGTATTAGATGGTATGTTAGAGGGAGCTGCTAGATTACGTTCGTTACTCCGTATAATAACAAATCTTGTTACTATTAAATGGTAAGTTGGAGTTTATTAGTCATGAAATTATCCACTGGTTATTATATAGCATGGTATAGGAGGAGTTTGAATATAGGCAGCTATCTGCTTATCTCCGAACAACATTATAATGAAGTTATATATAAGTGCAAGGGGTTGGGCAACTGAATGGTTTTATGCGTGTGTGTTACATCATAAGGTTTGTCGTTGAGTCTAGTGGCATGCTTTTGATTTTTCTGGTTTCCTTCCACTACTAAAAAACCCTACAATCAAGCGATTTACTGACATTAAATTAAACCATATGTTAATCCCGAAATGACCTGGTGAAAACTATTAGTATAGCAGTAACAGAGCAGGGTAGACATAAGAGGGGTGGAGGCGAAGGGTCTAGTCACCCCAGTGCGCAAGTGTGTAGAGTCGCAAATTGTCCTCTGGTCTCTGGACTAAGATACTTGTTAATTGTAGTAATTAATCGTTGTGCCCTTCACTATTTTAGTTCTGATTTTATATTTTATACTATTGGGTTTTTTTCTTTCTTTATTTAAATATATAATAAATAAAAGTTTATTGTTTATCTTTTAGTGAAGTATCAAAAGTAACAAGTTTTACTAAAGCTATGGGTTTACCTGCTGATCTGATTAAAACATTAGTAGATTTATTAGATAGTAGATCCAAAGTTAAACAGGTATTTCATATTTACCATTAGCCAGTGACATGTGCTCAATTTCTATTATTTTAAATGGATAATCCAGGCCCCAAGTTCACAAAGCATTCTCAGGCATAAGTTGAGAATTTCCTCAATCACTGTTTATGATTAGAAATATCTTTGATCCAGAAACACAAAACTTTGCACATGGTTTCTTATTGATGTATTTGATATATTAAAACAACAAAAGGTTTATAAAGGGCTATATTTTAGTTAAACAATTTTGAATAACTTAAATCTGAGAATGCTTTAAGAATTCAGGGCCTGGTAAAAATGGTTAAACTCGGTGGCAGAATGATGTAGCCATTTCCCCTTCTCATTAAGTCTGTCATTTGAGTCAAGAGACATGTTTTCCATCCCCAGACCAACCGTGTGTGTATTCATCGGGTTCTGCCATATCCTCCCACTGCTAAGTGAGTCTTCGAAAATTGTTAATATGAAACTAAAGTAGACATGTTTATTGTATTTTGTAGCAACCATGGTGTCAGCAGATTATGATAGATTTAGTTATAGCTTTAAATGGATATTTTGCCGGTGAAATAGGATGGTGTGATCAAATAGACAAAGATGTGTAAGTTCAATAAAACTTTTGCTTAACTCTTCAAACATGACGGCTGTGATGTTGTTGTCTCAACCTTCACATCTAGACATTGGACATCCATATAAAACAACTGTTGGTATATATGAATGGCATCACAACGTGAAATAATGGAGATAAACTAGCAAGGCAACGTTGTTATGCTTATAATACAAGTGGTTGGTTGTCTGACTGTTACCATCAGTTGATTCAAGTAGGCAGTAAAATGTTTGAATTCCCAGAGTTTGTACACAGGAACTTGGTTTTTCATCCTGTCCGATCGACTGGACACTTCCTAACCACTGGCAAGGGAAAACCATCTGGGAAATTCGGAGGACCTTTCTTACTGAGCCATGTGACTTCATTAATAATAGGAGAGAGCTATTGTTATGTTATTAAGGATTATTGTATTGTTTTGAATATGTAAATTGTAATGTAACATAATTTACTATGTTATAGGTTGAATGAATATTATACTGCTATGAAACAGTTTATGAATCTGGTGTCTAACTTATTATATCAACAAGTAGATGAAGACTTCCGTCTTAGAGAACAAACTTATCTGGTAAGTCCTGCAGTTACGTTCTTTGATTAAAAACCTTTTAAATCCACCGTATAGATTGTTCAACTGTATGGAACTGCAGTGGCTCAGTAGTACGTTAAAGTGCATTTCGTTTCGTTCAACTGTAGAATGAGGAAAAGATATTCACCAACTACCAAATATAACTTGAGTGATCATATATACCTTTCATACCATATGTGTCTTTTTCACTGTTTGAAAAATTATTCTGATTCCATAATCTTTCTTTTCCATTTAACTTAAGTTTTTGTAAACAAGAGAAAGGGACGTTATTTTATTTTGGGGCAACCTTTTTGTTTAGGGATGGCTCAATCTCTTTAGTTTGTTTATTTCTGTAATTCAATAATCAGTATATTATGTTTTGTTCCTTCAGTGTGTATTATATATAACAGAAGTTATGGAGAGAGATAAATTAAACCTTGCTGATGATTATTTTAGTAATCTGGGAGTAAAACAAACTGTTACATTAGATACTCTGTTATCATGTACACAACCTGATTCTTCTAGTGTTAAAAGACTAGCAGGTACGTCACTCTCATCTCATTACATTCATACATAAAAAATTTGAATCCCTACGCTACATCATGTCATTCACTTTGATTCTTAACTGGATAAGGAACAGTGTCTTGAGTATGGCGTACATGTATGCCCGTCTTCATTAGCCCAGTTCATGAAGAAAAGGATGTTAAACCCCATCTCATTTCTTTTTTGAACTTGATTTGTAGGTTAAAGCAGCTGACCAGCATTTGAAGGGTTTTGAATCCATACAATTTTGCGAAAGTTGAATCTCTGCAAGCTGATATAAGTATACAAACACCGCCTATATGTGGTGGGTAAAATCTTCTGATAGCTCTCATTTTAATTTGATTGAATCAGATTATCTATCTTTGTATTTTTGAATCATCTCTATTGTGTTTAATCATAAAGATATTTATAATTGTTTTAACAGAGCTTGTGGAGGGTAATATGGAGATGGCTGAAGATAGATATGGTCGGTTAATGGAAATGGCTGTTAGTTGTATTTGTTCTTTAGTTGCTTTACCTTTGAAAGGTAAATTAGGTTTAGAAGGCAAGAGGAAGGTAAATTATTATAATTATCTGTTACAGATAGGCCTATAATTACAGATATCTCTATATTTTATAATCTGTATTTACAGATAGCTCTATATTTTATATTTACAAATAGCTCAATATTTACAGATAGCTCTATATTTCATATTTACAGATAGCTCTATATTATATTTACAGATAGCTCTATATTTTATATTTACAAATAGCTCAATATTTTATATTTACAGATAGCTCTATATTATATTTACAGATAGCTCTATATTTTATATTTACAGATAGCTCTATATTTGGGAGATAAATTAGCATCTGGGGAAATTAAAGACACAGCTAATAACTTTTTAATGTTATTACGTCATCCACCAAATTGTAATAATGTCTTAAAAGTAAGTCTACTTAATTATGCAGTTATGCACAAGCTCATGAATTAGACTGTATGTATATTTTAGTTATAAATGTTTTTTTTTTAAAAAATATACTTTTTTGCAGATATATATATTAATGATGTGCAATCACTATTGTCAGACAACTTCATTACTGTTTTGGAGAGTTCAGCTTTCTCAGTGATGCAGGACGAAGGCCCTGACAAGAACAGCTGTCTAGTCCTTCGAATGGGACAATAAAAATTGAGGTCCCGTGTATACATTGGCATGCTCGTAAAAGATCCTTTAACAGTTGGAATTCTATATAAGAGTATGCCATTGTGCTGCTGTCCAGACAAAATTTTGCTCATAGCACACTGTATGGCGTATGCCTGTCTTTATTATCCTGATTCGGAGCAGAAGAGTATTGTGTTAACCAGTATTCCATGTGGACTGGAGAAACTAATTTTTAACATTATTTAAAGAACTTGGATGAATTTTGATTATTTCAGATTATTTATTCATGTTGTCAAGTATCTGGTAAACTGTGCACCTATATATCTTCGACACCTCAACATATGGAATCATTGATTGGTATTCTAATGGGACAGGTTAGTCAGTTAAATACTAGCAAGGTTAAACTTAACCTGAAAACTAGCAGTGCTTCATATGATGATATTGAACCAGCAGGTGCAGTGTTCAGTTTTGGGTGGTCTAGTGGGTTAACGCATGATATTCAAACTTAACCTGAAAACTAGCAGTGCTTTCAAAAGATGATATTAGGTGCAGTGGATTACACATGCCATGTAAACTTAACCTGAAAACTAGCAGTGCTTGAAATGATGATCATAAGGGTCAGTATTAAATAAGGATTGATCTGAACTGATGAGGTTATTGGGTGGTCATTTAGATCATAAGGTTGGTCATTGAGTCAACTGCTGTGATTTCGATTCGGAGCAGAACAGTAGGACTTTAAACCCCATTTCATTTCATTTATTTTGATCCTAAAACAACATTGTATTTGAGATAAAATTGTGTTAAATACTGTCTGTATTTATTATAGGTTGAGGTAGCTGATATGGAAGTTAATACAGTAATAGAAACAGTTCTACATATACTGAGTACTATTATAATACAGATACAATCATTACCACCAGTGTAAGAAACTAATCATTTATACCTTGAGTACAGATAATAATCATAGTTTTTACTCCCCAAATGGGACTCATTTTTGTCATTATTTTATTTTTGCCTGTGATTTGACGTCATCTTAAAAGAAGACATTAATTTATTTCATACTCCCACCAGTATTTATAATAGCCCCTCAACCCCATGTAGTCTCTTTGAAATAGTAGAAGTGACATTAAATTCTGTTTGTGTGAAATTATTAACTTATTAAATTATAATGATTTTATTTTGTAGTTTATCGGAGGCTGCTGGTATGATGGTTACTTTCTTCCTTGATTCAACGATTGCTAGTCATACTGTAAGCACTATAATAAAAATTCTATCTTTACTTCGGTTTTACTCTATAATCTATATTCAGATCTATGATATGTATTCAGATCTATATATTAATCAGATCTAATCTATAACATGTATTCAGATCTATAATATATATTCAGATCTATTCAGATCTATAACGTATATTCTGAGCGACGGCTGTTCAGGTGATTAATGTGTTTTTATTGGCTAATAACAGTACATGTACACAATTAAGAACAAGGACACGTGAATGTGGTAAAATATGTTCATCCATAATGTTTGTGTGTGGTAGGAACTGGAGTGTTTTTATTGGGTATTAATAGTACACAATTAAGAACATGACGCAATGATAAAAGTTGTAAAGGTAGATTGAATGTGGTAAAATATAAATATTTTCATCCATCATGTGTATTTCAGGCAGCCGGTGCTCTGTTATTTAGTCAGATGGTATTTTGTGGTGTATCTGTAGAAGTTCAACCAGAAGATATGTTACAAGCTTGTTTATCTGTATTTACAGATATAGCTGAGGTATTACAACTTAATCAATCATCACTGTGTTTTATTTACATTCTCATTGGATCATTTTAACGCTATAGGAATCCCTTGTAAACTACAATATTTTGAATGACGAATCTTTAATAGGAATATCGTTCAATGCCGTTCACTGTTTACAAAGATATGTTGAATTCAAATTTTATCAATCTATGCCATTTGTTATGTTATAAGCAAACCACCATTTCGTTGTTTGCGAACAGAATGGATAGGCCTGTTTTAAATCAGATTGAATTGAGCAAAGCTGTCCCAGTATGGATCATAGGAGAGTCATCCATATAATGTGAGAGCTCTGTTCAATTATATATTGCAAGGAGTCGGAGCTTTGTGCTTCTTCAGATCCTTCTGTTTCCACCCATTGCAAAAGACTCCTGTCTGCCCATATTTGAATTAATTACTTGACAACAGCACTATATATATATACTATTCTTTAAATTACTTGATTTACATTGTATAAACTATTTTCTTCTTTACATTAGTTATAATGTTTAGTATATTGCCGCCCAGATTTCAAATTTTGATAAATAATATTTATGTGAATTAAACTGGTTAATTTTAATTGATGTTTACCATACACATATTTTGTTTATTTTAGATTTGTGTTCGCTGTCCATTTGATTATGGTGTTTTAGATGGTTTACTACTTTTATTATGTGAACTACTCTCACAGGTAATATCAGTCATTATGTTAACTACTCTCAGTAGTAATAACAGTTATTATATGAACTACTCACAGATAATATCAGTTATTATATGAACTACTCTCACAGGTAATATCAGTTATTATATGAACAACTCTCTCAGGTAATATCAGTTATTTTATGAACTACTGTTGATATCTGATCTATTCTAGATAGAGTTGTTCAATAAAACCTTTTAATAGGCAATAAACAAGTTACCATATATTATCAGAATTCTCATTTTATTTAGTTAAGTAAAAATATAACAGAGTGATGTAGCTTATTATATATAGGATATATCATTTAAATCTTTGATTTCGCATTATTTTAGTAACACATAGAGTGGAAAGACAGTTCTTTTATATGATGTAAATATCACAAATTTGTAATTTCACCTTTTTATTTTGTCTTTTTTATAGGCTGATGTGCCAGTGGCACAGTTATATATAGAAAGTGGTATTTGGGGTACATTATGGCATAGAATAGCACAAGCTTTACGCGTTAACAACCCAGAAACTAACATGCCAGTACATGATATAGAGACAGATGGGCAGATAACTCACCAGGGTTTTAATCCGCCTGACTGGAATTTTGTTTCTCCTCAAGGAATAATGGCTGTACTACAAATGGCAGTTACTGTTTTTACTAAGGTGACTTTAATATATTTTATGATCAGTAGTGGAATACCGCATTTTATCAGTGAAATAAAAGTGTTATTCCACTGGCTAGCAGTAGTCCATGTTGTTTTACCTAAAATGATTGTAAAATCATAAAATGAATAGAACATTTGTCGTTTTGTCGTGAATAACATATTTTATTTCATCTCTAAGCAAGAAAACGTTTATATTTTCACTCATGCAACGTATTCGTGAAAATATAAGTTTTCTTGCTTCTCGATGAAATAAAATATGTTATTCACTCTAAATATCCTCTATATATTTCATTAAATCAGGGGCGTGTTCAGGAATTTGAGCAGTATAGGATCTGGAGTAGAGATATCAAGTTTTGCATGTGGTCTAGGGGATTACCTGAGAATTTTATAAAAACAGAAGCTCTGAGACCATATTTCTGCTTGAAAGGCAAATTAAGTATATAAGTTATAAGCCTGGTTCCTCCTTTTAATGGTATCATCAATTTTGTCTTTAAAAAGGGAGAAGTACTAAATTTAATATTTAATTTTTTGGCACAAGTCTTTAAATGTTTAGAAACTTTCAAAACCAGATTTGTTTTTTTTTATTTGTTGCCTTTGTACATGGATGCGTGAGTGAAGTTCCGTTCCGCAGTCACCTATATAAAATTTCCCACAATGGCTACACACAAGATATATTTTATTTTGTAGGAAACATACCAGTGTATACCGAACCTAGCTGCATCTGATAGTGTTGTCATGTTAACTCTAGTTCATTTAATACATAAAGATTTCCTGGCGGTGATGTCAAAATGGTAAATATTTCACTCTTATTGACCATACAATCATATGAAAATTATTCAGAGCATCGTCAGGAACTTTTCCTACATTATGTAAGATTTAGATAAAGAGCTGGTTATTCTTGTTGTATTAGTGTCGGAATCAAATCATGTGACAGGGAGCATATAAGTTAGCTGCCTTATTTCGTGGATTTAATCATATTTCTCAGAATTACTACAAATTATCATATGTTCACCCTAAAATGTCTTGAATTCCTATCTGATCAAATATGTGAAAGAAAAACTTAGTACCCAATTTATTCCAGTTTGAATGAGGATGGTGTCCAAGTAACAGTTGAAATGATTTTAGAAGTCACACAACTCTGTTGTTTTCCATTTGCTGTTGATACAAATGAGGAATTACTAGCAGAAATACAACAGTAAGTTATATATATATGTCAGTACCATAATGATAGGAGGGAAGGGGACTGTTGTGGTCTTCTGAATGTTACAACTTTGGTCCGCAGTTTGTACTAAGAAGCAATTTCCGTATAGGGCAGTGGCGGCGCCAGCCGTCGGTGGTTGGAGGGGCAAAGCTGGGGCAAAGTCCAAGGTTAAGGGGGCAAAGGCACGAGTATCAACTAAGGGGGGGGGTCTCCCCCAGAAAATTTTGAAAAACAGGCTGCCAGAAATGCAGCCTGGCAGTATTTCAGGCAATGGCCGTTGAGGTAAAGTGTCAAACGAATGGACTCGACGAATCCCACTCTCGAGCGCCAATGTCGGGAGCATTTATGGAGGGTATGGGGGACCTCCCCCAGAAAATTTTGAAAAATAGACTCTCGGAAATGCTCTCTGACAGCGTATTCAGTCAGGCACCGATCGTCGAGATAAATAAATCTGACCACATACTGTCCGTAGCCTGATCACTAGTTTATACGATCAGAGACCAAAATGGAAAACGAACGGACTTGCAAACCTCAACGAAGTACCTTTGTGTGCGCTAAAGTAGCGAGTCCTTGTGGGGGTTTTGGGGACCTCCCCAAGAAAATTTTGAAAACTAGACTGTTGGAAATGCTGCCTGACAGTATTCAGGTACCGATCGTAGAGATAAATAGAGCTGATCGGATGTCACCTCTGGCCTGATCACTAGTCTTTCTGACCCTAGAGAGGAAAGTGTCACATGAATCTCAATGAAGTCCCCAATAATTTGAAAAGTAGGCTGCCCGAAATGCGGTCTGGCAGTATTTCAGGCATTGATCGTCGAGATAAAGATACCGCCTGTCGCCAAATTACTAGTTTATCCGACCAGAGAAGAAAGTGACATTTTTTTTCCCGAAAATTATTGGGGGGGCAAACAGAGGGCAGGCAAATGCCCCCCCCCCCCTTGGCGCCGCCACTGTATAGGGACTAAAAAGTTGTTGTTGTCCTTAATGTTTAATGTCCGCTTCCACTGAAGGTGGAAGGGGGAGTAAACCAGAGTAAACCCACGATGATGGAAGATGCTCCTTGACAGGGCGCTCCTGTCTCCAAGCCCTATACGCTCACACTAAGGATCTAAACCATGTCCACCTATAGAATCAGGAGTCGCCAAGTCTCCCACAGGATCTTGTTCCTCATGTAGAATCAGCAGTCGCGATGTCCCACACAGGGTCTTGTTCCTTCTATGGAATCAGCAGTCATCCACACCCTTTTAGGGTCTTGTTCCTTCTGTAGAATCAGCAGTCATCCACACCCTTACAGGGTCTTGTTCCTCATGTAGAATAAGCATTCACGCCTCTCACAGGATCTTGTTCCTCATGTTTAATCCTCGTCACTTCACCCCTTGATACATCTAAGAGAAAACTTGTATATTTATGTTTTATATATTTCAGTTGTTTATATACATCTAATATATTACCTAGATTATTACATGCTAGTAGTCAATATTTACATCATGATTTATTGGAGACACCATTAGGTTTAATAGCTAGACTTGTTCTAGGAAATGTTATATTTGTTGAACAGTTTGCTACAGCAGTTCAAGACTTCAAAGTAAGTGCACGTTTAATTTTTGATTTCATTACATTTAACACAGAAAAGCTCATTATTTACACAAATGACCAAAAGCAATGTAAATTTTATATATTTGCGATTCATTGTGCTGGAGAAACTTTGTCATTGTCAAATGGGATTGATGACACTGTTTATCATAGCAGGGTTGGATGGCTGAATGGTTAGCACATGTGCGCTGTAACATAAGGTCTGTCATTGAGTCAACTGGCATGGTTTCGATTCCCCGGTTTTACGTTACTTGGAGTAGGGTCGTCCGTCCAACCTCTTGGATTTTATCAAGGTCTTCCAGTTTTTTTCCCACTGCTAAAGACCCCTACGCTTTAGCGAACTACTGAAATTAAATTGAACCATGTGTTAGTCCCGAAATGGCCTAGTTTGTGTCGAGGGGACGTCAAACCCAATTTCTCTGCCTCTATATATGGAAGGAACTACAAGAGATGTGTAGTGCTTTGAGCATAAACTTGGTTTATGGATGTAGCGCATTATAAATATACTCATTATTATTAAGAAATGCCACCTTTTCAAGGTTTGTGGGAGATAATAAATCTTTAATGTAGATAAAAGACTTCAACTTTATGTAATTGCATCGGGAGAGGTAAGGGTACTGGAATCTCTACTAGCATTTGCCAGATCGAAATTCTGACATTAAACTCCAGTCCTAACCCATATCCATTTGGTGCTTTAATTATTGAAAGCTGTTTTTATGCAGTTATGTTTTTTTATAACAATGTATACCATTCCTGTGTAAAGCTATTGAGACGAGTAATACACTAGCTATCTGTGATTTGTTTATATTTTACAGTGTATACCATTCCTGTGTAAAGCTATTGAGACCAGTAATACACTATCTGTGATATGTGATACGATATCTATCTGTAGTCATCTAGTTAGAACATCTCCTGCTCATCTACCTCTAGTAATGTCCGTATTTCAAGGAAAGAAAGGTAATTATATAGTTTTATAGATTTGTAATGATATTTCACTTACGAGTAAGCATAAAACTTCTCTTTATGATATACCATAGTGTATTAAAATGCCTTTGCACTGAATCAGACCCAAGGTCATCTTTCTAGATTCCAGGAAGTTACATCATGATGAGTAAGGTGCAGAAGATTAGGACGTTAAACCCCATTTCATTTCATTTCATCATATCATGTTGACACATACACATGCGTTTAACTTCTGGTAGATTTATTTAGTCATCAAAATAGAGCAAAAATGAAATCCATATGTTCATATTATGTCAGATAGGTGTTATGTGCCATTCAGAATCTGAAAAAATCTTGTACTATATTGGCTGCAGTCGAACATGCCTGATACAACACAATCTCTTCCAGCTTTTATGAAGTTAAGGAAAAATCTAGAACATTGCTGTTAAGGTCATTCCTTCTGTATGCCAAAGAAACATTTATGTATTGCACCATGTGGGAATGAGGGATCTACTTAATCGCCACTCTTATTTTCTTCTCTTTTCTCTTATTGTGGACAGTTCATTTGTGACGGGAATCATCCGTTCATGACGAAACTTGGTGGAAACCACAGAGTTGTTCAAGATTTGGCCAGTTTCCTCCAACTCCGAGCAATTTTTTTTTTAAATCTAACCCCATTTCGCGCTCATTATAATGTTATATGTCAACTGTTTTAGATCTGATTATTATCAATAATTTGACTGTATTGTCAATTTCAGGGGATTACGAACCACTAGTTACTCTGCTTACCCATAATTCCTCAGCTGTTAAATCTCGAACCTGTAGTTTATTGGGTAATGTGATGAAACACGATGCTAAGATGTATTCTGTGTTAAAACAAAGGTTAGATTGATTACTACATCTCTTAGCTCTTTACTGATAATCCCTTGTTTATGTTTTATATGATTTATTGTTTCAGATAGCTTTTACAATAAATACTACAATATATTTAGAAATACTACAATACAAGCTATTAAATTAATGGAGCCACGGTGGCTAAGTGGGTGAGAAGCTGGCTAGCTAGCCTGGAAGTCGGGTTTTCCTACGTGGTTTCCTCTTCTCACTGGAGGGCCAGAAAAGAACAGCTGTCTGGTCATTTGGATGTGACAGAAAATTGAGGTCCCGTGTATACATTGGTGTGCACGTAAAAGATCCCTTGGCTGTTGGAATTCAGTATAAGAGTAGGTCATAGTACCGCTACCCAGGCAAAATTTCCCTCATAGCACACTGTATGGCTTATTCCTGTCTTCATTAGCACAGTTTATATTTATGAATGTGTTTTATATTTTAGAGAGAAAGTATTCCAGAGTTTAATAACTTGTTTAAAAGATTCAGATTCTAATGTTAGAAAGGTAAAGTTTTTATCTTTACTTTTGTTTTTATGATTCTTGTTTTACAGTCATATTTATTTTAGAAACGGGGGGTTGGATGGCCCAATGGTTAGCGTGCGCGCACTGTATCATACGGCCTGCCATTGAGTCAACTGGCGTGGTTTCAAATCTCTGGTTGTACGTGGCAAGGACTAGGGTCGCCTGTCCAACCTCATGGGTTTTCTCTGGGTACTCCGGTTTCCTCCCACTGTTAAAGACGCATACGCGCAAGCGAATTATTGGAATAAAAAAAAATTAAACCATATGTTAGCCCCGAAATGACGAGTTTGTGTCGAGTGGACGTTAAAACCCATTTCTCTCTCTCTCTATTTTCGAAACTTTAAGTTTTCTGTATTCCACATTTTTTATTTTGTGGTTGTATATTGAAATGTGCCGTGTCCATCATTCACATATAGAGGCTACTATAATCCATATATATTTTTGTGATTTTCAACAATTTTTGATGAGTTATATCCCTTTGTTAGAAAATTAACACTTTACTATTCATCTGTTTTCAGATTTTTGAGGGGCATTTAGCTCATGCTAGTTGTAATTGATGTATATTTGTTATTTTAGGGTGCTAGTTAGGGTGCTAGTTATCATCAATGTATATTTGTTATTTCAGGGTGCTAGTTATGCTGTTGGGAATGCTAGTTATCATAGTGGTGAATTATACACCAGATTAAAACCTGCTATATGTTTATTAGTTACTTTACTTCGAGATCCTGTCACAAAAACAAAAACAAACGCTTCAAGTAAGTTTATAATTATGATAAGTAGAAAGTCTTGGCAGGTTGACTTCTTTGAAATCAACATTTATTTATATCTTCATTATCTTTTGGATTTGCATTTAATCACAACCAGAAATGTCTTTGTCAAGTTGTACTTTTAGACTTTCTTGAAAATTTACCTTTAAGAATATCGCTGTGACAAAATGTAGCCAGTGAGAATGTGAGTCCAATGATGATGAAAACTCATAACCAAATCGTCTGAACATTCAACAAGGTGGCCCTATAATAAAAATGAATAATGTAGTATTATAAAGCTATTTTGTTTGATTATAAACTAGGAATTATTTCGTAAGATTTTAATAATGCTAAACCTACTTTTTCAGCCTGAGTGTTATTTAAATACAATGTTTTGCACTCCATAACATTTTTGTGACATTTTTGTTTTTCTGTTGTTATTTTAGGTGCTTGTGGTAATCTAGGCATGCATTCTCCTGCTTTATCTGTAGAAATCAAGAAAGCTAAAATGATTCCACAGTAAGTATCCTTAAATCTATCCATAATGTTCAGATATATTGAAAATCAGATTCTAATAATCAAATGACCAGTTTGTTAAACAAGGATTTGATCATTCATGTTAATACTTATGGAACAAGTTATTTTTCTTTAGCATCTTGGAGCCTTGGTGACCCAGTAAATAAGATGCGAGTTCACCAGCCAGCTCGCTAACCAGGAGGTCCCGGGTTCGATTCTGGTGTTGGCCAAGAAAATTCTTCAGGATTTTCCAGCATGATTTCCTTTGGCAAGGATAACCCGTAGTTGTACAGATTAGACAAAAAACTAAGTTCCTCCATACACGTTGGTGTTTGTGTAAAAACCCTTGACCGTTGGAATTCGAAATAAAGAGTACGTCACATAGCATCGCTGTTCAAGCAATATTTCCGTCATAGCACACTTCCCAGTTGGTGCAGAAAAGTAGGATGTTAAAACTTGTATTGCATTTGACGTAGCCTATAATTAATGACATGAGTCCGTGTATAGTACAAGTTATTCTTCTCTTATATTTTAGTTTATTGGTAAGTTGGATGGCCGAATGGCTAGTACATGTGCGCTATATCATAAGATCTGTCGTTGAGTCAATTGGCGTGGTCTTGATTCCCTGTTGTGCACGACCATGAGTAGGTTTCCTCCCATTGCTAAAGACCCCTATGAGCAAGCAAATTATTGAAATAAAATTAAACCATATGTTAGTCCCAAGATGACGTAGTTTGTGTTGAGTGGACGTTAATCCTTATTTCTCGCTCTCTTGTAAATTACAGACTGTAATGATATTTATATATTATGATTCATTGTGTGACAAGTTATTTCTCTGTTGTATTTTAGTTTATTGGATGTGGCTTGTAATGATATTAGTCCAGTTGTACAGATATCATCTTTATTAGCTTTACGATCACTTTGTCAACAGTCGGAACTTAAAAAGGTATATTTTATAGACTATCAGTCATGTTGCAGCATTATTTTTATAAAGTCCTATTTGTTTTATAATCAAATTCTATGGTGGTTATCTTTTTTTAAAGGCTCAATACCACTCTTGTTGTAACTGAATATATTTTACAATATTCCAATTAATTGATGGTACAAATATCATCTTAACACACTTAATTTAAAAAACTGGAAAAATTTAACTATGATTTGAAAAGCCTAATGTAAACCTTTTCAAATGTGACTTGGATTTTAAAATATTTTCGAACCCTCTGGACAAGTAAAATAGGATGTAATGGATAATTTACACAACAGGTAGGACACTTAAACATCTAGTACTTAGAATAAGGCTGTTATTTATTTCTTGGAGCTGCCAAGCTAGCAAGAGTGTTATTGTCCCTTTAAACAAACATTATGCAAGAGTTAAATCTGCCTATTGCAGGTCTTTCTTTAGGTCTGAAATGTTATCTTAATTATTAATAAGATATTAATTAACTTCTCCAGACCATAATCAACCCTGATGACAAAGCTAGCCTGTGATATTTACTGGATTAGGATCCCATTTGCTGCTTAACTTTCATTCATGATTTAATCATGAAATGGATGATCGAGACTATGTTTTTATCGTACTGACATTAGTAATGATGATCGACGCTAGGCCGAATGTTCGATCACTGACATCTTGGTTCAGGGTGGATTAATTTGACTGCAATTTTCAGCAAATTGCCTTTACATTATCTATTTTTTAACTAATATATTGAGAACTGCCAGCTCTTTATCTAATCTCCCATAATGTATCTTTAGGTTTGACTGCTCTGTGGTGCTTGACAATAATAATTGCTATAAAAATAAATGAAAATATGATTAAAGAAATAAACAAATATGGTAAAACACAAAACAACTTTGAATTAAGAAAAGAATATATTAAATAATAATGACATTTATTGGGCTTTTTTAAAATGTGAATTTGCATATTCTTTTCATTTCTCAATTTTTCAGGAAATGGTGTCTTTAAATTCTGTAGCCAAATTATCAAACTTGACAGCAGCTAATACACCTCGTCCTGGTACAGCTAGTTCCCGACCTCCATCAGCTATGTCCCGACCAACAAGTGCTATGTCTATTAATAGTGTTCATATCAGTGGCAATGTCTCCAGTCATTGTAATAAACTTATTAAATTTCTACAGGCATGACATACACAGACTGTTGAACATTCTGTTGTAGATACATAAGATACACACGGTATACATGTTACTGACACATACAAATGGTATTGGTACAAATAGCATTGATAAGATATACACAGTATACATGTTACTGACCGATACACCCAGTATTTATACAAATGGTATTGATAAGATACACTGTATACATGGTTCTGTCAGATAGAATAGACACATTACATGGTACTGACAGATACACACTATACAGTGTACTGACAGATACACACTATACAGTGTACTGACAGATACACACAGAATACATGGTACTGACAGATACAGAATACATGGTACTGACAGATACACAATACATGGTACTGACATACACAATACATGGTACTGACATACACAATACAAGGCACTGATAGTTATACACATGGTACTGATAGATACATACAGAACACACGGTACTGACTTACACACATAATGCATGGCACAGACATAAACATACTTTACATGGTACTGACATACACAAACAATATACAGGTAAAGGTAGATACATACAATACATGGTACTGATAGACACACATTATCTGGTACTAACAGATAAGAAATATATACATGATACTGACATACACAATACATGGTACTGACATACACAGTGCTAACATATGATACATGTTACTGACATTACACAATACAACTTATGGACAGATACATATTACAGTGTACTGACATACACAATACACAGTACTGACATATACAAATTACATGGTACTGACATACACATTACTGATATATACACATTACATGGTTCTGACAGATATTAAATATTTACATTCACGTTATTGATGAATAAAACATGTAAGTTGAGTCTTGAACTACATCATCAATCTGCAAATTGTATTTTCTTTCCTTCCACAGAACAATTCACAAACCTTATCTTCGAGAAGATTTTCACATTTTATAGTTAGAAATATTTTAAAACATACATAGGGTGCTTGATTTTAGAGTGTGAATCAGACCAGTTGACAGAAGTGCTTTCAAGAGACACTTGATCCAATCACGTGTAATTACGTATTCTCTTAGTGTTATTAATTTTAGCTTTATGTATAATATATAAACACCATTTGCTTTAATTTTGTCGGACATGTTGAATATCAAGTTTGACCACTTATTTAGAGCCGTCTTAACCAGGGTTCTTAATCCATTTCGATTGAATCAAATGAGGTCCCAGTAGGAAATACCTGCAATTCCCTTTTATATAACCAAACTTCAATAAAAATAATTCTTCATAATTTGTTATAGAGAATGTTGCAATTTGAATATATGTGATTACCATAAAAAAAAAACATGGATACATGTAGGTACACCTTTCTGAAATTTTCCATATTTAATTCATGTATCGGCTTCAAATTGAGGTGAGTAATATTGCTGAATAAATTACTGGTCTTGGTTTATTCTCTAACCTGTTCATGGGCCCCAAACCTCCGCCAACCCTGTCCATGTGTAAAGACGGCTTTGTACCTTATTTTTACTGATTGCTGTTATATATATTAAGTTGAGGAAACAAATTTACTTGCAGTATTTTTTGTGCTGATGTTTTATTTATTGTGAAACCACATATCAAGTATTGTAAATTACATTCCGTCCGTTATTCTTTATTTATTTTGTTTAATTATTCCGATATTTTTGTTACATTTATTTGTTTTTTTAATGATTATCTTATACACAAAGGTTTCAATAAAGTATTGAAATACTATTGAGAATTGAAATCTGTCATTGCTTTGTCTCTTTGTAATGTATATCAAATCAAATTGAATCATTTGATCCTGCTTGGGAAATCATGGTGGCTCAGTGAGTAGGATGCTGGCTCATTAATCGGAAGACGCCGGATTCGATTTGTAAAAAAAACATCAATGCTGATTGGTTAATCAAATGTCTGATGCTATAGGTCAAAAACCGTTGGTATGACGCGACCTATCGCTACAACCGGTCAGATCTTCATGTAGGGGATGCTCAATTCACAGTCCAGAACGTCCCGAATCGACAGAATTACGATCGAGTGACGCGAAATTCAGTCCTGTCACAGTTCTGCCAGTCCCGACAGCTGAGGTGGAGTGAGTAGAATCGTGACGTATTCCTAGGTAAAAAATATGTTTCGGCTGCCATGATTGGTTGAGATATTTATTATACAGTCGACACATGCGTTGTACTCCGAAATTCTCCTTTTCACTCGATTAACACCAGTTTTGGAATTCAATTCCGGAACTGTGAATCGAGCATCCCCGTAGTGTAGGCCATCAAAGGTATAAAAAAAAAGAAACGAAATATAGATCTGTAGATCTGTATTTTAATCAGATTGTTGGTAAAACCAAAAAAAAAATCGGTTTTGTTAACCCTGCTTGTCCAGTGTTGTTCACTTTACAAACCTGGCAGAATATGTACTAAATATCTTGAACCACCCTTCCAAAACAACGATGTGACAGCCGTGTGTTAAACTGTCTGCATGGCCACTAATCGACTAGGTAGGACGAGACTGGTTTTCACGGTACCCAAAACAAATATGTAGCTAAATTGTTCGTTGCAGCCGTGAATCTTTTCCTTCATGTTGTGTTTCATAATGTACGTTAATATCACATTCACTATGCTGAAAAACTAAGGAAGACTACATCCTTCTTAATATGTTTTATATTGCCGAGTCCATCTCGAGCCACAGCTATGATGTAAGAAATATAACCATATAGGTCTAGATGACACTTAAAATAAAAATTGTTTTCTGTCATGTAACCCGTTCTTGTCTGAGCGTATGACTGGAACCAAGATCTTCCCATCTTGTCGAAATCAATGGTATCTGAAATTTCTAAACGTGTCGTCCTCTTTTAAAGGCTAATACACCATTACCTCTATGCTAGCAATAGGCACGAAATTGGTGTCGATGGAAGGTTATACATGCACATTTTCTTGCAAATTATCTGGGATTATTTCCTTATTTGGACAGCTAGATATAATATTAATTGTATTATTAATACAATTCACTGTTGCTATAAATAAACGAGAGAAGAAATAGCGGTACTTGCCAATCCCGTCATTTTCTTGAAAGATAAAACCCTTTTACCATTGAAAGTATTTTCTATTTCGATATCCCACCTAATAAAACTGTTTTACCGAGTTTGAGACCATTATTAGACAGCGACCGTATAATTGTTACAGCAATTAAACCTCGCTGTTGCAGGACGGAGGGCTTGGCAAGCAACAGCAACAAGTACCGTGTACACACAAACGAAACCTTAACAGTTGAAATTGGAAATAAAAGTAATTCGTAACGCTGCTGCAATATGGGCAAAATTTAATTTGTAGAACACTTCATGTTGAATCGAGCCAAATTGAAAAACAATATTTACGTAATGATCGACGCAACGGTTAATAAAAACACACAGTACTCAATTTTTCAATTTTTTTATATATATATACTAGTTACTTATTGGAATTAAATATGATATATACAGTAATACATGATATATACATAAACATGATATATATTTATAAAGAGAAAATATATACATATCTAGTTGCGACCCGTCTTCATTAAGCCAGGCGCAGACGGGCAACTTTTTCGAGCAACTTTCAGGCAACAGTGAAATCGCTGGTCGTTGAAAGAAAAAATCGCTCGTCTGCGCCAACGGGCAACAATAGTTGCCTGCTGTTGCTCCGAGTTGCTTCTCGTTGCCAAATATCAAACATGTTTGATATTCGACAACAGAAAATCGCTCGTCGCCGAGAAATTGTTCATCTGTTGCTTAAAAATTGCTCGTCTGCGGCGGTAGGCGACAACAGGCAACAAGCAACTGGTTAACTGTCTAATCAGCGAGTGTCATGTGATACTTCAAGATGGCGGCGTCGGAACAGCTAACAACATTAACGTGGTCCATGGAGATGGAAGACATGTTGGTGGAAATGTGGGCTGAGCGGCCAGTCAGCGCACACGGGAGACCTCGAGTTGCCAATTGCTCGGAGTTGCCAGTAGTTGCCTATTGCAGCAACAAGCGACGAAAAGTTGACCGTCTGCGCCAAGCTTTAGCCCACTCGGATCAGAAAAGTAAAGCCTCCACATCATGTCATTACATCAAGTAGCTCACCCGGCCACGTCATGGGGTAAAGGATACACTATGTAAGTATATCTTAATAATAATAATAATAATGATAGTAAATTGCACATTGACAACTCCTCATTGAATGATATCTGTGGGACATCAAATCGAAAGAGGAGTGGGATATTTTCCCATCTTCCCCATAGACCTGGATATTCGCCCAAGATTACAAGATTGAAATATTATTACCGGGGTGGGTCTGATTTTGATATTTGTATATTTTTTTTGCAATATCTATTTTCTGTCTTGTCCGCAGGTTTATCTTGTTGATTTTTGTTTTGCGTGTAGTGTTGTCCTCCTGTACTAAGTATAAGATATATTTTGGCTAACTGACATTTTAGAAACTATAATCTATAGCTTGTTCTATACCATGTATTCCTACAAAATTATATCTATTAAATTTACAAAAATAAAATGGAGGTCATGTAGACTTCCAATACAACATAGCTCCGAACTTGACCATCGAAATATTAAGTCTGGTAAGGTTCTTCTGTGTGCCAAATGGACAAATGTTCCAAACATAATATGAAAGAATAGATTTACACCAAATGGCAAAAGAACACTCGAACGTAAACGGGTAGATAAGAGAGAGAGAAATGGGGTTTAACGTCCACTCGACACATACTAGGTAATTTCGGTACTTACATAAGGATTAATTTTATTTCAATAATTCGCTTGCGCGTATGGGTCTTTAGCAGTGGGAGGAAACCGGAGTACCCGGAGAGTACCCACGAGGTTGAACAGGCGACCCTACTCCTTACCACGCAAAACCGGGGATTTGAAACCAAAACGGGTAGATATATATTATAATGATGGAAACATTTCGACATAATTCTAACATACGACCAAATGAGCAATCCTGCAAATCGGTCAGATGTAAAAAATTGTGGACGGACCTACAAAAAATGTCTACGTCAACATAAAATGCGTTAGTTGCACATGATAAAAAAAAGCCACAGAAAGGAAATGGTCATAAGCAGAATTTCACAGGGCCGGAAGCACTTTGCGCGGAGATATATTTTGCAACAGGCGCATAAAGGACAGTTTTAGTAGACATGAATTACAAGTTTACATTGCTACAAATACTTAGCGAAAATTTTATGACGGACACATTTCGTCTGAAATGATGACACTCGGGAATTTAAATGCCAAATTTGACATCGCCTTATAGCCCCAAAACAATCTAAAAGCAAAATAAATGGACGCACAATATTTATAACAATGATATCAAATAATATAATATACATGATGACAATAGTATGTACACCTTCTATAATACAAGTCCTTTAAATCAAAACAATAATACAGGGACAAGTAACGGTTGTAGACATTTCTTGAGTCACCGTTAACCAGACACATATTGATTATATGAAAAAGTCAATCCCTGCTCGAACGTAAAGAATCATAATGGATATTTTACATCATTCTATGTCCGAAATATTTCCTGATCATTGTGGCTTGTCCGGTATCAATTAATCCAAAAATGTCCAGAAGTATGGTGCGATTTTGTTTTTGCGCTACACATGCGTAACACACACATTTTCTCGTGATCAAGACACATCATTTTATCTCCAAAAATCGCAGCGTAAGGATGTAGCCATCGAGGGCAATATATTATACACCTCTATGGATGTAGCCAAACTCTTCCAGCCGAAAAATAATACCGGTTTTTCGAATAAAATCATTCTTTAAATGATATGTCGCACAGGCGTGTACTGCAACTCCTCGCACTTTCTACAACCACTTAGTAGCATTGGTTGTAATTTTTCCTTTTAAAACTAACCGCCATCCAATATACTACAACCTAACTACCACTACCAGTGAAGTATGTGCAACAATCAAGACGGTTTTTGTTCCATAATATTCATCGTTCCAAGGTGTTCATAAGTTTGATATTTTTGTGAATTTCTCCAATTTGATGTCCGGTCCACTTCGGAGATGAGGAGGTTGTAATGATGGTTTTATGCATTTTAAAATTTTCTGGAAAAAAGAGTTTTAATAATGATCTAAATATTATCAAAACTAGATATATATTTTAAAAAATGAGATATATTTTCAGTTTTCTGTCATTAATTAGATATGATATGAATTAGACAATAACTCTCCCAATCAGATAATTATTTCTGGAAATGGGGAAATGAAGTCCACTCAAATTAACATGATGTAGGGATAATGACAGCGGCTTTAAGGTGTATTCTAATTCGAATTTCAACTGTCTGGTGATCTTGATTGTTCGTCCAACCGGACGCTTTTCCATATCAGATCCCACTCGTCCTTCATTGGCGATACAGACGTCCACACAACCCAATAAATTGGGTCATTTAGGGACTTTAACAATGACGGGGGTAACCCAGAGAAAACCAACACGGTTTGACTGCCAGATATCATCGCTTACCAGTTGCGAGCATCTAGAAAACAACCTCAACATTCTGTATTTTACCTGTTTAAATGAACCTTTAGTATAAAGCAGTTTGAACACCATATAAATAGGAACACAGATTATCGATGATGCTGTAACACACCAACCAACAGAAACACTCCATTCGGGGAATACATATTCATCTAAAGTTAATCCACTATAACCCCATATGGACAAAACAAACAGTGTCTGTAAAAAACAAGTCAAAAATGTGATTGACAATAATAACACAGTTACATCTGGGACTCATCCTGAGCCATCGGCATATTTTGAAATATGTGACCTATCCATACAAAAAGGAAAAGACAGGCTACCTATGGATACAGAAACTACAGATAACAATAATCTCGTCCGGTGGCTTTTGATATACGGAAGGGGTGTGGTGCCCGCTACCATTGCCTGGCAAGCAAGAACCCGTTGGGGTAAGTAAAGTTAGCAGTTAAACCGATAGGGGAGGGATCCAAGAAATTAGTAGCACATCCGATCCATTGTATATGTAAGGATGGGCCGCGGATAAAGTAAACAAAGATGGTGTGTGTACAGAACAAAGATGGTGTCGGTGTGCAGTAAACAAATATGGTGTGGGTGCTTTGAACAAAGATGGTGTAAGTGTGCTGTAAAGAAAGATTGTGTGGGTGCTGTAAACAAAGATGGTGTAGGTGTGCTGTAAACAAAGATGGTGTGGGTGCTGTAAACAAAGATGATGTAGGTGTGCTGTAAACAAAGATGGTGTAGGTGTGCTGTAAACAAAGATGGTGTAGGTGTGCTGTAAACAAAGATTGTGTATGGGTGCTGTAAACAAAGATGGTGTAAGTGTGCTGTAAATAAAGATGGTGTAGGTTTGCTGTAAACAAAGATGGCATGGGTGTGGCAAACAAAAGAGGTGTGGGTGTAGTAACCCAATATGGCGTGGGTGCTGTAAACAATAATCGTATGGGTGTGGTAATCGAAGACTGCGTTGGTGTGCAGTAAACAAAGATGGGGTCGTTATTTTAAACAAAGATGATGTGTGGTGATACTCACAATTAAACTTAGAGGATTAATAACTGCCCAACAAAATTTCCAAAATATTCCTGGTTGAAAACCCAGCATACTCTGCACATCATTAGAAAATCGACGGACACCTTCAAATTACAAAAAAAATACATATATCCCAAAATTCAAAATTGTGTACAATATGAACGTAAATGAATAAACTGTAACTCCTATGAGAAACATTTTGCCTAAACAGAGGTGCTATGGTCTACTCATTTTTAACACACTGTCGATGGTATACACGTCATACCAATTTAACATACCATCCAAATTACAAGCCTTGTCATGCTGCGCACCACTGACAAAAAACACATGCTGGTAAATTGTCAGGAATTTGACGTCCCAAAATAGGATCGAACAAGGGATCTCTAAGTAAGTGGGCTGAATCCGGTTTAATGTAAAGCCTTATTATCATGGAATTAAGCAATCGAAAGTATGAGTAGGATCTGTATTTAATCTATATTTTGGTTTTCCGTGTCCCTCAACCACATTTTTAGATTTTGACAATCATTTTAGGGAATAAACTACAAATCTATACATACTCGTTTATTATTGAATACAAGTTTTTAATTCTTGGAACAGTCGGGAAAACACACTAAAAACGTAACGTACCGTAAATCCAGTTAAGTGCAACCACTTCTAGAAAACAGAAAAATATCAGAGACAACGATGCACCGTGTAAATCCATTATCGCCATTACATACTGACCACCCTGTAAAGTAAATAATTATTTTTGTTTGTTAGCAGATCATTTGCCTATAATACATCAAGAAACACCCTACGGACAACGCCATCTCTCACTCAATGAGCTATTTCCGAGAGCTTTGTTTGCGTATATGCCCCCGTCAGACCGGGATGACGCCCTTACTGCGCTGCTGCGACCGTACGGCGACCAGAAAACGCACAGGGTCGCCGACAAAATGTCTTCAAAAATCAAAACTTAAAAAAGGTCGAGCTACCACAGCTTTCCAGGCCAGATCGCAGAACCTTGGCACTTGGCGTTTGTTTTGAGCATGCTCCAAACAAACGCCATAAATCAGCGATCATTGGCGACCATAGAGACCACAGCACGATATCAGGCGTTTCCATCCCGCTTTTACCACGCTTATGGCGATCTTGACGCGCTCCGATATCTGTCGCCGTAGCAGCACAGTAAGGACGCCAACCCGGTCTGACGTGGTTATTAGGAAGTACAATTCATGTGCGGATCCAGGATTTTTTGCAGGGGGGGGTCTAGGTTTGATAATTGCTTAACTAATTGCGCTCAACCGATAATTTGGTAAATTAGATTCAATTTGGTTCATTCTGACGTATTTCCGGAAGGTAAATTCCAAAATAACAGGTCTAAATCGCCAATAAAATCGCGTAAAAAAAATTTCAAGCCTGAGCAGGGGGGGGGGGGGTCCGGACCCCCTGGACCCCCCCCTCTGGATCCGCGCCTGCAATTCTGTAACATTAACAATGCTGTTTAGGATCTAGCGCTTTATAAAACAAAAACTTTCTGTTATTTATTGAAATGTATAATTCTTGGACTAATCAATTTATTAAGACACCAAATAAAAAGTAGATAGACTGTGTTTTCTGATTGATCCGCTGTTCGCCAAACCGCTAGAATCGCCGACAAAAGAACGTGTTTTGTCCATGTCGCCCATATTGCTAAAAGTAGCTGACACGGGAATTTATAATTCAAATGTGTGGAAGATACATATCTAAAACATTTTTTTTCCTTTCGGTCACATTTTGCAATAGTGTGGGTGATTAGCAAGACCGTTTTAATATTTCAATTATCAATAATTTTGGCATTTAATTTTTGGATATGATGTGTAGAATGTGCATTTATATAAAATATCTTCCTTGTCCAGGGGCGGATCTCGGAATTTTGAAAAGGGGGGGCGCTGCAAAATGAGGGCACTTACTGCGGAGACGGGGCACGCCGCTCCGAGGGGGTTGATGGGGGAGGGGGGTCCCCCAAGACAATTACCCGTCATTTTCTTGCATCTGTAGACAGTAAACGTTTGGAGAGGACATATTTGGGTCTGAAAAAAGGCACTTTTAGCAGTAAAAAAGGCACTTTCAGAAGTAAAAAAGGGCACTGTCGAAAATTATGGGGGGGGGGGCTTGAGGCGCCCCCCACTGGATCCGCCTCTGTTGTCCGTCACTTTTTTTCAATATTGTCATCGATAAAGAAATCTTTTATCGGTGATTATTATATACTGCGTTGGCCGAGAAAGTGGTTTCCCCTTGTCAATGACGTACGACAGGGGGCCTGACAAGGACATCTGTCTAGTCGTTGGGAGGGGACGAAATACCAAGGTCCCGTGTACACATTGGCGTGCACGTAAGAGATCCCTTGACAGTTGGAAATAGATATAAGAGTAGGCCGTAGCGCCTCTGTCCGGACAAAATTTCCCACGTAGCACACAGTATGGCAGTCTTCATTAACCCAGTTCGGAGCAGAAGAGTAGGACGCTCAACCCCATTTCATTTCATGTCACTTATATTATATACAGTATATTAAACTAAGGTCAGCGATGCCAAATGTGTTGGAACAGAAAATCAGCTGGTAATTATTTGAATACACAAAGGAATCGATGAAAAGGATTTAAAATTGTGTTGGAACAGAAAATCAACTGGTAATTATTTGAATACACAAAGGAATCGATGGAACGGGATTCAACATAGATCTCAATATTTTATAGACTAATAATTCGGCCTGCTAAACCGTTACGGTCGAAGAAAATTGGTCTTATTTTGAAAAATATAGTTACCCAGTAAAACGGTATTTCTTTATGATCTCTAGCATGTCCACACCTTATTCCGGCCATTTTGCTAGGAGGTCGGAGTTTCTGGCTTCTTCTTCGATTTCCAACCATCGATGGTGTTTGTTTAGCCCCATGCGAATGACAAGGTACACATTTCTTATCAGGCCTATGGGTGTCACCTCTACCAGATGAAGGGCGGTCCAGAACACGTCCATCCCTGGACACAAACCCCCCTTGATTACCACCGAACCCCACCTCTTAAAATGACCACCCCTAAAAATGACCGGAACTGATTTAATAAAAGACTTACATAGGTAGTTGTTGGTAATCCTAAGATAAAGGCATACAACAATACAAATAATACAAATATTTCTCTCCGTTTCTTCAATCTTGGGTAAGCGTCTGTTAAGGCCGTTATTACAGATTCTAATCCTGCAAACTTAAAAAAAGAGAAAATAATTTGTTTTTAAAAAGTATACTCTAAGAAATATTCCCACTAAAATTGAAATCATTTGATGATTGCAAGGTAAGTCACACAATTTAAGTATTTCTGACAGCTGAAGTATCTGCCGTGCGCTGGTCCAGTAGGGGTAGGTTCACGCCACCTTTTGTTCAAACATGTTAAAAAGTAAAAGTAGTTCAAGAAAAACTAACGTAATATTCACTAAATATTTGTCACGTTCCTTTGTGTTGTAAATTTAGTCAGCAGATAACCGCCTAAAAACAGGGAAATCTTTCAAGTGCGGATACTAATGTATCAACATTGGCACAAATATTCCTTGAGGATAACTCCTTTAGAAAAGCCAATAACTCTTTCGAATATTCAGACGAACGGACATACGCGACGATATAATACATCACCATGAATACGTGGGCGAATAAAAATATCAAAAATCCACTAAATGGTTCCAGTGGGTAAAATTGTGTGACAGAAAAGCCGAACGTGTCAGCCATCTTGGAAAATGACGGTCATTTTGATAATGTGATAATATGCAAACGTGATTTCTTTAACACGTTGTCATCTACCTCAATTGTCTAGATCTGTTGGAAGGGGTAGCCTGAGATGTGCATATTTTAAAGTGGTCACGGTTATGGTAAAATTTGGTAGCCTGAGATGTGCATGTTTTGAGGTGGTCAAATTTGCTAACTGAAACAACTACGATACCGAGCGACCGAGTAAAATCGCGACTTTTATATTGATAAACTGACATTTTATAAGCTGCCATTTTATATTGATAAACATTACTAACCGAACTATCTAAACCCAGAGTTATTAACATCAGGAAAAATAGTATAGACCATAATGTTGATAATGGTAGAGTTGAGATGGCTTCAGGATAGACGATAAACACTAATCCAGGACCTGAAACAATATAAAGTACCTCAATGTGACCAAACTTACAAATCTATTTAAAAAACAAAAAAAAGCACAATCGCATCTAACCATCCCAGTTATCATATTCGAAATTTCCAACAACTGGATTCGCCACACGAAATAAATCTCGGGAAAAAGGGGGGGGGGGGGGGGTTGGGATGGCCTAGTCGTCTAGAGTGCTGCGCTCCGACCTCTAGCTGGCCGGTCACCTCACCTGCCAAGCATTCCGGTAATGTTGTGTTTAAATAAATCTCCTAATCCGTTTTTTGAGACACAAATTATATCTACATGGATATGTTTAAATATACGAGTGGTGTATGTTGTAGACTGTATTTCGGAAACATTAAGACCCCAAGGAAAATAGAATTGACATGGCCTTACCTTTCACAGCAACATCTTCTATAGGTTTACCCTGCTTTAAGGACATGTAACCAATAATGGAGAAGACCACTAATCCTGCTAGTAAACTTGTAGCACAGTTTATAATAGAAGTTATTATCGCATCACTGAAATTATAGGAGATGAAAACATCTTATAGGAAAACAAGCCAACAGTGAGGCTGATGTCCCCCGCCGAAATCCCAAAATAAATAGATGACACATATTAACTAATCGCACATTTAGTTTTTTCAAACGTATCGAGCAATCAAACTGTACACGAAGTGTCATCCAAAAGTGTTTTATAAAGAAAAATGCTAAAACGACGAGAAAAATGAAAATGTACCCTAGTTAGGGGGATCCTAAAGGCAGACAAAAGGGCCCCCACGCTTGACAAAAGGGCCCCTCTGGCCAAGGGAAAGGGTCCTCGTGTCCGAGTCAATCGTTTCTATACACTGTTACTGTCGAATCCATTACTGAATGAGAATGCAGACATTGTATTGGCATAAAAATCATCAATCAAGACGAACCTAAGTTATCTTGGCCCGAAGTATCAACCAATCAAATTGCTTATCTCTGCTTAACCTAAGCGGAAAATGCTCATCTTCGAACTCCATCAAGGCATTGACCTAATAATCATATACACCAAGTTTGAACATTTTAACTCAATTAGAAGGAGAGTTATTGTGTTCCAAAGTCTCGACCAATCAAATTGCGTATCGCTCTGCTTACCCTGAGCAGAAAATGCTCATTATCGATCTTAGTCAAGGTATTACTGTAATGAAACTATACACAAAGTATCATCACTCTCACTTAATTAGAACTAAAGTTATCGTGTCCCAAAGCATCAACCAATCAAATTGCTTATCTCTGCTTACCCTAAGCGGAAAATGCTCATCTTCGAACTCCATCAAGGCATTGACCTAATAAACACATACACCAAGTTTGAACATTTTAACTCAATTAGAAGGAGAGTTATTGTGTTCCAAAGTCTCGACCAATCAAATTGCGTATCGCTCTGCTTACCCTGAGCAGAAAATGCTCATTATCGAACTTAGTCAAGGTATTACTGTAATGAAACTATACACCAAGTTTCATCACTCTCACTTAATTAGAACTAAAGTTATCGTGTCCCAAAGCATCAACCAATCAAATTGCTTATCTCTGCTTACCCTAAGCGGAAAATGCTCATCTTCGAACTCCATCAAGGCATTGACCTAATAAACACATACACCAAGTTTGAACATTCTAGCTCAATTAGGAAGAGAGTTATTGTGTCCCAAAAAGTGTGACGGACAGACAGACAGACAGACAGACAGTCGACGGACGAACCCATTTTAATAGTCCCCCAACTTTCTTCGAAAGGCGGGGGACAAAAATTCATCGACCTACTAGCACTTTATTGAAGAAGGCACACTAATATTAACCGAAAATATTCCTATCTGTCTGTAGAGTTTTGGCAGATTTTCGCGCCGGGTACTGATGATTTCCAATTTTCACCATTCGGGCGCTAATTTGCAATGCTTAAACTCCAGTGCTTATCTGTTTAATTAATGACACCTAAAGGCTGTTTGATACATGCTGCCGTGTCCATATGACGTGTCACTTATATAACCTACATTAAAACACGACACGGACACGAAATACGGACCAGGAATTTCCGCTTGCTAAAAGTCTCTAGATAAAATACGAGCGTATACTTACAAATAACAGTTATTGTTGAACTTGTTATAACTTGATAGTGCTACCAAGGTACCAAAACCTGGACCCAAAGAAAAGAACACCTGCGCTGCTGCGTCTAGCCATACCTACAACAAAACAAACATGAAATTATCAAAGCAATAAAACAGATGCATCTCAGAAACCGCCAGTCCAATGGAGCTGAAACTTTGAACTATGGCCTGTTTCACAGCGTGTCAAGATCGCCCGTGGTGGAAAGGCCAGATATCGTGCTGTGGTCTCTATGCTTGCCAATGATCGCCGAATCACGGCGTTTGATTTTAGCGTGTCCAAAAAACACGCCAAGGTTCTGCGATCTGACCTGGCAAAGTATGAGAACACGACTTTCTCAGGTTTGTAATGTTTTGGGACATTTTGTCGCGTCCTATTCACGTTTGCTGGCGACCTTATGCCTTTTCTGGTCGCCGCACGGTCGCAGCAGCGCAGTAAGGACGCCACCCTGATCTGACGGGCCTTTTAACCTTGTCAGGCCGGAGTGGCGTCCTAACTGCGCTGCTAGCTACGGCGACGGAAAGTAAAGTCAGAGCCCCCAAGATCGCCTTAAGCGTGGTAGAAACTGCACAGATGTCGTGCCGTGGTCTCCATGGTCGCCGAGTTACGGTTTTTCAAACAAACGCCAAGGATCTGCGATCTGCCCTGGAAAACTGTGTGTCTATAGCATATATTTTCGGACATTTTCTCGCGTTGTGTTCACGTTTGCCGGCGACCTTGCGCATTTTCTCGTTGCTGTACGGTCGCAGCAGCGCAGTAAGGACGCCATCCCGGTCTGACGGCAGGCATTTTAGTTCACTACATGGCGTTTGTCCGTCTTCATTATCCCAGTCGGTGCAGAACAATAGGACTTCAAACCCATTTTTCTGATAAGATTGAAAAATAAGATCAACCTTGAGTTTCGGCAACAAGTCAAGTACACGTACCATGTTCAAGTTGTTAGAGTATTTAAAAGAAATAAGCGACAAGATCGTTAAATTAGAAAAGTTTGGGATTTTTTTCAATGTTGCAGATTACACAAAATGTACCTCTATACAATAACTGGGCCATCGTTAGGAGTGTAGGAGGCGAGAACAGCGGTTGGGAAACATATAATAATTATAATACCAAGACAAACTATATCAACACTTCATAAAAGTTAATAGGCGTCTAGAGTAATTATCTAAATTGCTTATTTCTATGTCGTAATATATTATATCGTAAAACATGCTTGAATACATCTACCCTTCATTTGTCATTAATCATTATATCGTAATGTATAGTCGCGCATGCTTCTTACATTATATTAAGGCCAAACCAAATTAATTTTCTGTTCTTCTGGGTCTTGAGAAATAAATAGCCACTTGAATGACAGAAATGAAATGGAATGGGGTTTAACGTCCTATTGTTTTGCCCCTAAACTGAGCTGACTGAGACGGGCATACGTAATACAGTGTGTTATGGGGGAAATTTTGTCTCGGCAGTGGCGCTACGTCGTACTCTTATATCGAATTCCAACTGCCAAGGGATCTTTTACGTGCACGCCAATGTGTACACGGGACTTTGGTTTTTCGTCCAACCCGAACGACCAGACAGTTGTACTTACCTGGCCCTATATCCTGCATCACAGACAAGGAGAAACCACGCCGGAAATCTGGATGAACTTCCTCGGCCAATGCAGTGATCGAACACCCGACCTTCAGGCTAGCGAGCCACGTGATCCCCCCACTTCGATGACATGAAAGGTGTTTTGTTTTAAAATTTAAAAATTCAAAAAAATTGGCACTAAATGCTTTTAAACAGCGCAATCGGCCACCTTTGTTTTTTAATTCAGTCTTTTTTCCCCGTAGAAATAAGAAGGAAAGTTTTTACAGATCAGAAAATTAAATTGGTCTGGTCTAACGTAATGGAAGTCTGTGACTATCAGAGAGTAATCATCATTTTCTCTTCGAGCATGCTTCATTAAATCCACTATGATAGATATTTCACAATATTGGGTCAATATTTCAAAATGTTGTGAACGCTAAGGAGGAGGCAGTCGTAGCCACTGGCCAACGAGAACTGGGGGCGCCTACTCGTGACCTCTTGTGCACTAATGGCATTAATAATATGAATTGTATGGGGGTTAATCGAATAAGGTCATGCCCGGGGTATATTGATAAGAAATTAAGGAATTAATTACCTCTATCATAAGAAGCCGACTGAAGTTGGGTTTAACGTAGTATAGGATACCTTTCTCAGCTCCTGGCAGTGTTACACCACGTACTAGTAATATGAATAAAATAATAAATGGCAACGTGGCGGTAATCCAAACAGCCTGAAAAACATAAATAATACAAATCTATTTAGCTTCCACTTCTCAATACAAAACGAAGGAGAGGGTGGATATAGAGGTGGGGAGGGGGTATCCTGAGTTGAGTATGTGCACTTTAGATTATAAGGTCTGTCAGGAGTTGCGTGTCTAGCCATTGCGAAACATTCTAATACGTCAGCGAATTATTTATATTATCATAAGTGCCAAAATGACATAGTTTTTGTTTTGTGTGTGCCATAAACGCAATTTCTCTTTCGGGTGGGCGAAAAATCGAGGTTCCCTGTGCACATTGGCGTGTACGTAAAAAAACTTTCACAGTTGGAATTCGAAAAAAGAGTAGGGTGTAGCGCCGCTGTATGGGCAAATGTCCCTCAGAGTGTCCTCGTTAACCAGTCGGTGCAGAAATGGAGGACGTAAAACCCCATTTCATACCATATTGTAACAGAGAAAACATACAGCCATAAGTTTAGAATATTTAAACGACGGGGGGGGGGGGGGCTAGTGGTCTAGGGTGCCGCGCTTCGACCTCTAGCTGGCCGGTCACCTCTGGCTTGCGGCTGTGGTTTTGAGCCCTGGTGTGAGCGTGGGTTTCCTCCGGGCACTCCGGTTTCCTCCCACGGCTAAAGACCCCTACGCGCAAGCGAACTATTGAAATAAAATTTAAAAACCGTATGTTAGTCCCGAAATGACCTGGTTGTGTTGAGTGGACGTTAAACCCCATTTCTCTCTCTCTCTCTTTATAATATTTAAACACGGTCTAGTGATTATCGACCTTGTTACTGTTATGACAATATCCTAATCAAACTCCACCAACTTTATAGCCAGCATTAATAAAGGTGATCATTCATTTCCCTAACCTTAATCAATTATTATCATGTTCCGTCTACTAACCCAGCAAATGGCTCTAATAGAAAGTCTGACGACTCCATGGTTTAAGACTAAATATTTATTATCTTTCCTTTGTAATTTGCTTTTCTTAATGATGTTGTCTTGTTTGAAGTAAAATGGCACAAAAGATAGGACACGAGATAACAGAAGACAAGTGATGGAACCAGAGTCTATAAATACGCAAAAAAACATAGTTTAGACCAATAAATCCCTGGTCCACTGGGGACATCTTCCGAGAAAGGTATTCGTCTCCTAGAAAGTAAAGAACACTTAGAAACACGAATGACAAACTAAAGGTCATTGGGGAAATACGTGCTAGACACCGGTTCGATCACACCAAGGAGTCATTATTTTACGTCATCCTTTTACTTTATACTTTTCCGAACGGGCTGGGCTAATAAAGACGGGATCCGTCATAGAAAAACGACAGAAAAGTGAGAGAATATGTATATTACACAGATTGAAGTTTACGGTAGATAATATATACATACATGTATTTGTTGTTTATTGATTGCTTGAATATTTTTTTTCAGTTGTCCACGCCCCCCCCCCCTTCTGTATTTACTGTTTAAGTAATTTTTATGTTTGTTAATTTTACATGCGAAATGACAAATCATCTTTAAAAGTTTCTCTGTTTTTTTCTTTCTTTTTATCGGAGGTTGCACATACAAAATGACAAAGCATGTGTATCTACTCGATACATAATTGTTGTTTGTTTCTATGGTAACTATATACATAATTGTTGTTTGTTTCTATGGTAACTTTGTACATAATTGTTGTTTGTTTCTATGGTAACTATATACATAATTGTTGTTTGTTTCTATGGTAACTTTGTACATAATTGTTATTTGTTTCTATGGTAACTATGTACATAATTGTTGATTGTTTCTATGGTAATTATGTTCATAATTGTTGTTTGCTATTATTGTAACTGTACTTGTTGTTGGTTTCTATGGTAAATATGTTATAGTTGTTTCTTTGTTTCTATGGTAATAATGAACATAATTGTTGTTTTTTTCTATGGTAACTATGTACATAAAGAGTTCTCGGTATAATTACAAAATATAGTTTACGATTCAAGATTAAAACTGAATAATTATATATTACATATAAATCAAATAATTATTTTTTATAAAAAAAAAAACAAGCACAAAAAAATTAACCGAATGAATAATGACTTTAACATTTTATTACACTCATGGACAAATATCGGGTTTTTAAATTTTAATTGAGGTAAGAAATTTATGCGAGAAACGTGCGGCTATTTTTGTTATAAATACGTGCGACGTTAGGCGTATATTCACCATTCGCTTTGTTTGTACCAAATTTATGATTTGTAGATTTTGACATTATGTCTAGTCATAGTCGATGCGGTGTAACTTACAATTTTTTTTTATGACACAGTTTTGTTCCATTTCCAACATAAGAGTTACGAATGTAAGGTACTTAAAGATACATTATAGAATATTAAATAAAGATCTAACAGTTGTCACTATAATAGTTATATAAAAGATAATGTAACTCGAATACTCTGAATATTTCAGTCAAATTGCTTTATTCTAAGCCGAAAATACTCATTTTAAAAATCTTATGGCCTCGATAGCCAATGTTGCCGTTAACAAAGTCTCGATTATCCACTTTTGTGTTTAATTGTCAACGGCTGCTGAATGGTATATCGGATTCAAATCTAATGAAAATCGTAGGCATCAGATGGCATCAAGATCCCATTATGGTCTTGTTAATATAATGTCTAATTAATAGTTTATATAAGAATTCAAGCCTAGAGAAAGACTTGCAATAGGCAGATTCACCGCTTGCCAAATGGATGTTTAATAAACTACATCGTTTATTAAAATTTGTGGGGGGGTTGGGATGGCCTAGTGGTCTAGAGTGCGGCGCTTCGACCTCTAGCTGGCCGGTCACCTCTGGCTTGCGGCTGTGGTTTCGACCTCTGGTGTGAGTGTACGTGGCATGGAGATAGGGGCGCAGTCTTAACCTCGTGGGTTTCCTCCGGGCACTCCGGTTTCCTCCCACTGCTAAAGACCCCTACGCGCAAGCGAATTATTGAAATAAAATGAAACCATATGTTAGTCCCGAGATGACCTAGTTTGTGTCGAGGGGACGTTAAACCCCATTTCTCTCTCTCTTATTAAACTGATGTAGCTATCTTAACTTAAAGATGCATTATGTAAGATCTAGATAAAGAGCTGATAGTTGCTATAAAAGTCCAATACTAGATAATGAAAATTGAATAATAATATTAAAAAAGTAATCTCAGTGAAATTATATTTTGCGCGAAAATCTGGGTGTTTGGAATGTTAAAGAAAGTAATCTTGCTACGATAATGAAAGAAATCTCGATTATCCATTTTAACGTTGAATTATTATCAAATGGCACGGGTGTTTTAATCCATTCAATATCTTGGCTATCCGACATTCTACAATGTAGAGAGTTAAATAATCAGTCACACAAAGCAACAACTGCAACAGACAGATTCAGCTCTTGGACGATGCATGTGATCTTTAAATGGGTTAAGCTTGCCCAAATATGATACGTTTTCCGCCAAATGTTATTTTCGAACGTTGACTCACCTTACCCGAACTCTTGACTCCTTTCCATAAACAGAAATAAATGATGACAAATACACCAAGTAGATATAAACTCAACGACCATTTGATATTACCAATATCATCTATACCCGTCGATCGGTGGAACTCGAGAACTTCTCGTCTGCAAATAAACGAACAAATAATACTAAAAAAATCCACTGTAATCCGCTTAATCAGTACAAACAGGTAATTAAAGATAAGTTATAGGAGATTAGATAAAAGTTAAAAACTAAATAATGTAAAGGGAATTTGCTGAAAATTTCGTTCAATTTGATTTACTCTGAACCTTGGATTTAGCATTGAATTTTCGTCCTAGCCTCGATCTTCATTACATAGAGTCGATTATCCATTTCATGATTAAATCATGAATGAAAGTTTAGTAGCAAATTGGCTCCTAATCCAGTAAATATCGTAGGCTAGCGATGATATCGAGATATGATTATGTTATGGCTGAATTAATTAACGTTTAATTAATAATCTTAGATAACATTTCAGGCCTACAGAAATACCTACAATAGGCAGATTTAGCTCTCGCATAATGTATGTTTAAACAAGTACAATCGTACTTTGGACCAGGTAATGGCCATGTTGTTGGATGGAATTCAAAAATCTAGTTCCCCAAATCTATGCAGAATTATTCAAAGACGAAGTATTCCAATTTTCATGTTGATCGGACGATAATTAATACATCATTTAACCTGTTCGAAGAGCGTCACCCCTAGTCTGTGGTCCCTAAAACCGTTACTAGTCAAAATTATACACATGGTCGCAATCACAGATACTATTTCATTTCGTTTTTTATAGTTCACTAAACCAGGATCTGGAAAGGTTTCCAATAACCCATGGTCCAGGCGGTGTGAGAGATTAGCCTACCAAATGGTCCGTTGGGGTGCATTCTTATCGTGTTTCCCACAGAAGTGTGGGCAGACATTCGAAGTGATAGAAAACAATTCAAAGCACAAGTTGTATTTACGAAAAGCCACTAGAAACACCGACGCCCATTGGTTAATCGAATGACGAACGTCGTAAGGTCAAACATCGTTCGTAAAACCCCTGACGCGACCCACTAAAACCGGTCAGGTCTTCATGTAATAGAAGATATCGTTTTGTTCCCCTTGTCCTTTTCACAAGGCTAAGCCAATTCAAGCTCAACGTGAAATTTTATATGCGGGTTCTTTGGGCAATTTTGCGTTGATTGAAGGACTTCGACTTAAAGACTGTTGTGGTGACGTCATTGTCGGCTCTCGGTTCGCTGGTACTGTGATTCCCCGGTTGTACGTGACAAGGCGTAGGGTCGCTGGTTTTCTCCCACTACTAAAGAACCCTACGCGCGAATTATTGAAACAAAAAATAATCAGGTGTTAGTCCCGAAATTACCTACTTTGTGTCGAGTGGACGTTAAATTCATTTCTTTCTTTCTCTCCGCTTGTGTTAAACTATATTTCTATTGGTATCTTTACTTTCTATTAAATATTCTTATCATGTAATTTGACATTCCATTATCGTGTATTATGGGGGGTTTTTTTTATTAAATTACCATATAGACTAAATTAAAGGTATTATACTATAAAACATCTCCCAAATTTAATTTGTATACTTTACCTATGTTTATTTATTACCTATATGATGAATAATTAGTATACATAATGACCATTGTCACTTAGTCATGGCAACAACATCCATGTTGACCATTCATCAAGTCTGGCTGCGACATCGTTAATGACATCATTATTATGACACAATAAAAAAAACAACCTAATTCGACCAGCATTTTTAGAATCTCATTACCTTTGACAATATCGAATCTGACAGAATAAAGGGTTATTCAGGTAATTATGAATAATATCTGATAAATCTATGACAATTTATCATATTAAAGGGGGTATGGCTCTAGTTTTTACACGCTTGAAATAGGCAAAAATGGTTCTAAAAGCAAAATGAAATATAATGAAATGGGGTTTAACGTCTTACTCTTCCGCACCTGACATGGGCTAATGGAAGACGGGTCTACGCCAAACAGTGTGCTATGAGGGAAATTTTGCCCGGGCAGCGGCGCTACGGCCTACTCTTATATCGAATTTCAACTGCCAAGGGATCTTTTATGTGCACGCCAATGTGTACACGGGACCTCGAATTTTCGTCCGATCCGAACGACTAGGCAGCTGTCCTTGTCAGGCCCTCCTTCTGCATCACTGACAAGGGGGAAACCACACCGGAAAATCGAGATGAACTTTCTCGGCCAATGCAGGGATCGAATACCCAACCTCCAGGCTAGCGAGCCAGCGCCTTATCCACTTAGCCAGCGTGATTCCCTTTTAAAAGCACATATGTAATAGGAATGGATGAAACAAATATTGTAATTTCTAAAAAATTATGTTCGGTGAAATACGTTTTTAAGAATGATTATTTTGTCGTTTATGAATCAGCCTTTACTAATTACTTCCAAATTGTGTTGTAGGATACGTTTTATTTGTACATTACAAAATGACACTCGAAACCATAGGGTATACGACTCGTGTACTGTTTATAAAACGTTAATCATGTCTTAAATATTGGATAAGAGGATCCTGCAGTTTCATGGCAAGATATCCACAATATTTATTAAAATATTCTACTTTGTGGTTTAAATTTCGAAGATTATGGAAAATATCAAGTTAGAGATTTAACTCCTTTAAAATGCCTGAGAGATCTAACTAAGGTGTAGCTGTAGACTAACCAGCCTTACAACCGACCCGGTCACTGTCTTAATGTACAAGATCAGAATGTTGCTTCAAACGCCATTTCCGCCATATGTAGCAAACACGGAACAACCCCACAATAGTCTATAAACATATCAAATTACCATTTCTTATTTACATCGATGTAAGAGATACACGCCCTTTAAAATGGATAAAAACCGTGATGAAAGCGAAGATGCAAATAACACCTGATTGCAAGTCATCTTTTTAGACATATTATGTAAATTTATTCACCCAGTCCGTTCACCTAACAACTTTACTACCAACAAACATGGCCAATTAAATAGCCGTAATGTATACTTGATATAGCAAATGTCACGGTTATGTCTGAACAAATTAAGAGTTGGATGATGTCTGTACATGTTTTCGTTTTGAATGAAGCTGATAAGTCAGTACAGGGGGACCTAGAGGCCTGGGAAAATACAACGCGATGGACGCTTACAGTGTGCTCCCGGATAACTACACATGATATGATTATGCGTTTGTTGTTTATTTTTTCCAATGTCTACGTACATATTGTGTGTCTTGTCCTGTGGTTTGAATTGTTGGTTTAAACATTTTTTTTAATATCAAGTACAACAAGATTTTTTACAACATCGATGTGATGGATTTAGACAAAAACCGAAGCTTATATAAATTCCTCTCCATGTAAATTATACAATTCAATACAATTACTAAAATGTACAAAATGTACAAGTATATATTACATATTTACATTCACAAATAAATAAATAAATAAAAGCTATAACATCTTTGATCTGATTTTTAATTCCGAAGAGGCCAAAATTTTGAGTAAGTGAAATTGCCTAATATGAACGCTATTGTCGGTTCACGTCGGCGATTAGTAAACTCTTTTTTGTTTAAATTTCAATTAAAGTTTTTAATTTTGTCTGAAATTATTTAAATGTTGGAAATAATTAGAATAATATGTATATCTATACTATTCAAAAAAAGTAGGGGATATTTGATTTTGGGGGCATAATACTAAAATATGCAAATGACTACGAAAAAAGTCACTATAGAACCTAACAGAAGAAACATTTCCAGTTACATGTGACGCCCAAACGCACCAATAGCTACCGCATGGAATGGAGGTTATGCTTTGGATCATCATGGGGGTCCAACCCAAGATTTGCACGACTCTGACTTTGAATGTTACAGTCATTGTGGCATTGAATTCCAGGGTGGAAACATCAGTTTAATTGTTTTAGTGACCAGATAACAAATTTTGATATGTGTCGGCTTACCCAAAATGAAAGGTTACGTGCCCTTGGCATGCTACAGATCGGCACAACACAGGCGGTTGTGGCGCGGACGATGAATGTTTCTCAGTCTGTCATAAGCAGGCTATGGTCCCGATACCGTGATACACAATCTATACAGGACAGACCACGCTCAGGTCGACCAAGGGCGACAACTTGGCCTTGAGAAATCGTGTCATCACAGCAAATCAGATCAGCGCTCGTCTTCAAACAGACACTGGTGTGAGAGTGAGTGGCCAGACGATTCGGAATCGACTGCATAGGGGTCACCTTCGCGCCCGTCAGGCAAGACGTCGTTGGTGTAGGGATCGTCAACATTGGGATAATCGACGCTGGAGCAATGTGATGTTTTCAGATGAGTCAAGGTTCACTGTTGATTTTTTGGACAGACGTAGGAGGGTGTGGCGTCGTCGAAACGAGCGCTTCCAAGACGTTAACGTCATCAGACATGATCGATTTGGGGGAGGTTCTGTTATGGTGTGGGGAGGCATTCACTGTTGCTGGAAGAACGGATTTACATGTTGTTGCAGGGCGTGTTACAGGCCAGTACTACCGGGACAACATCTTGGCAGTCCATGTTGTGCCGTTCGCATGACGTCATGGCCGCTGTTTCATCTTCCAGGATGACAACGCAAGATGTCACAGGGCCAGGATCGTTACAGGTTACCTCTAACAACAGAACATTACCTTGGCCAGCACTGAGTCCCGACCTCTCCCCCATCGAGCATGTCTGGGACATGCTTGGACAGAGGTTACGTCAACGTCAACAACGTCCTGCCAATGTCCAAGAACTTGCTGCTGCGTTGCAACAGGAATGGGACAATCTGGACCAAAATGACCTTAGACGTCTCATTAGGAGTATGCCACGTCGGATCAATGCTTGTTTGGCAAACAGAGGAGGATTTACCCGTTACTGACTTTGTTGTGATGCTGTGGTAACTTTGCTGTTTGACCCCGGGTATCATTTTACCCTTATAATGGTCAGTCTGTGCCTTACTTAGTCTAACGATCATTTGGAATAAATCGATGAATGTGAACTTAATTTCATTTTGTCATTTGTTTCTTCGTCAGTTTCATTAGGTGACTTTAATAACACTTAAAAATCAAATATCCCCTACTTTTTTTGAATAGTATATAACATATATTTCCTTGTTGATTACTTTTTCAATACATTGTCTGCTATGGACAAAATAACGCTCTTTTCGGTGATTGGTTTTGCCGTTTTTGGCTATATTTCAATTGTTTATGAAATGTCGATCCCTTTTTGCAGTATGCTGGACCTTATTGACCCCCAAAACAGTCTTGTCGGTCGTTGTCGATGATTACTAAAACCAGTTAAATATGGGACTTTAAATCTTCTTTATAGTACTAGACATAACGTAGCTCTACAGAAGACGGTCAATAATAATAATAACAATGTTACTTGATTATATATAAGATACAACTTGATAATGTTCAACTTACACGAAATATTCCTCGGCGGGGGATGTAGAAGTGTTGGTGGACGTTTGATTATCAGATAAAGAAATACAGTCTGGTGTATTCCAGGTATTGTTGCAGGTCTTCCATGGTACTTCCGCTCTTAACGATGCCACAAGATAATAGAAAGCATACGCTATAACTGTATTATAGTAAGATCCAACAAACGTATTCACTAAACATATTCCATATCCTATTCCTACAAAACAATTAAACACAATTCAATTTTGAAATCATAATAATGATACCATCTGCTAATTCCAGCAATCCGACCACCTATAATCCGATCGCCCGTTATACTGGGTCGGTCGTTGAGTAGTGGTTTACTGTAAAATATACATTTTGAGTATTACTGATTCGAATAAATTCAGAGAAAATATTTTACAAGTACGATATTACCGGAATCAAAAGTGACAACAATTTTGTGAGAACAGACATTTTAGCATAACATTTCAGAGAGCAGTTCATTTACAACCCCACACGAACTTCTTTTACATAATTTTTAAATTGCAATCCTATTTTTCAGTCAAACCCTACTCAAAGACCTACCCCGTAATGCAGCCATTTTCTTTTACATAATTCAACATAGACACTCCTTGTTCCCATTTCATCGTTTTAAATATGTGCGCTCTAGCCTAATGGTTATCCGGGGATTAGAGGATTGCCTGTTTGTACATGGAAGTACATGATAATACTTAACAGTTCAACCTCTCTCTAGGCATCGAAGACATTTTAACAATGTCATTTTAACATTATGTTATGGCCGAAACATTATTGGTTGAAATATCCTGACAAATACGCCCGTGTCTGAAATATCTGGCCATTCACAGATCTTTTGCAAATATGAATGCTAAAGATGGGGCCCCCCCCTGTGTACAATAATTTTTCTCATCTTAAGAAAAAATTAAATCAGTATGGAGTTCCAAAGTGTGCTCGGGTACAACGATGGGCACCGCATGATGACAATCATAAGAAATGTATAATTACCACAGAATATCGGACAGATCTGTAACCAGATTGATATTATTCCACTTCTATGAAATTGTCCTAGCGCCAGTTCCATGTAAAATAATGGTAGTCCAATAAATATCAACATGAGAAAATAGGGTATAAGAAAGGCACCTGAAATAATAAAATACAAATATATAATTCATTATATCATAACTTACCAAACGCATTTAAACTTTACTACTTTACTAGCCCGATAAATAATGAATGCGTATAAAGAATAGATATACGACCTTAAGAAAACGCAATAGTGTCAAAAGTCTTGTACAACCTTTCTCTCAATGGAGAGGGGGGGGGGGGGGGGGTCTATGACCGAATGGTTTAACGCTTGCACGCACACACTCAGACACACACGCACACCCACGCAAACCCACCCATACACGCGCGCACAGAGATAGAACGGCGACGTTTGGTTACGACAGTATATCCTGGTGTATACACGAAAAATGTTACAAATTTGAGGTTTTCCTTTTTTTAAAATTTGGTGTGGAATATTGGGTACATGGGACGACGAACCCTGTCAACTTTAGATGTGCGGCATTAAGAATATGGTAGGATGAACCCTATTGATTTTTAAATTTAGTGCGAAACATTAGGATCGGATGGGATGAAAAACTGGGGTCCCGTGTAAATATTGGCGTGCCTGTAAAAAATCCTTTGGCGGTTGGAATTCGATATAAGAGTTGGTCGTAGCGCCGCTGTCCGGGCAAAATTTCCTTCATAGCACAATCGGATCTGAACAGTGGGACGCCAAACCCCATTTTATTTCATGCATCCAATTCCCAATGAGAGAGAGAGAGGGAGAAATGGGATTTAACGTCCACTCGACACAAACTAGGTCATTTTGGAACTAACATGTTTCAATTTTATTTCAATAATTTGCGTGTGCGTAGGGGTCTTTAGCAGTAGGAGGAAATCGGAGTGCCCGGAGGAAACCCACGAGGTTGAGAAGGCGCCCCTATCTCCATGCCACATACGCTCACACCAGGGATCGAAACCACAGCCGCAAGCCAGAGGTGACCGGCCAGCCAGAGGTCGAAGCGCGGCACTCTAGACCACTAGGCCATCCCAACCCCGCCCCCAATGAACTGAAATGAAATGGGGTTTGACCTCCTACTGCATAAACAGGGTTCGCAAAGAAGGTGGTCACTCTGAAGATCTTAAACTAAGTTTAAGGAATTGTTTAAATACTGCCCCGGAAATAATTAGAGACTGGGAAACGGTTGTACTGGCACCCTTAGGCCTACGTGACGAGGGTTGGTGGCTGGGTGGGGGTGTCTAAGATTTCTTCTCCAATGCAAAAATTTCTAAGATCCGCTTGATTTGTGTAGTCAGATGACCCAATTCATTTTCTCCTTGCAATGATTTGCAAGATCTACAATTGCGTGTAACTTAATGGATTTCGCAATGTCCATGTAATTATAAAGTATGCCAAACTATCTTGTGGGTGTTGTTTTTATTCCCTGAAGAAGATAATGTATTGTATGATTTGATTGGTTAATCTAATGGATGAAGCAGATGTTAACCTCCTGTTTTATATAGGTTGAAGCAGCTATTCGTTATCAGCATTCTTTGAACAGTGAGTGGCCAAGGTGGCTAAGTGGGTAAGACGCTGGCTCGCTAGCCTTGAGGTCGGGTGTGGTTTCTCTTTGTCAGTGATGCAGGACGGAGGGCCTGATAAGGAAAACTGTCTAGTCGTTAGGATCGGACGAAAAATCGAGGTACCGTGTACACATTGGCGTACATGTAAAAGATCCTTTGGCAGTTGGAATTCGATATAAGAGTAAGCCGTAGTGCCATCATTGCACACTGTATGGTGTATTCCCGTGTTCATTAGCCCAGTTCGGATCAAAACAGTAGGACGTTAAGCCCCATTTCATTTCTTTGAACACTATCTAATTACTTATGGTGTAACCAATGCTAAAATGTACACAATTGATTATTATACTATTAAGACAACAAAATGTCACCGGTAGACAATCATCCGGCTTAGATGCCATATCTGATTAAACATGGATTATTCAATCGGCCTATATCAGGTCTTTCTTTAGGCCTGAAATGTTATGTAAACGATTAATTAGACATTAATTAACTTATCTAAATCACAATCAACTCTCGATGTCATCTTATGTGTCCGATTTCCACTAGAGTTGAATCCGAGCTAATGCTCGAGAGCTGAATCTGCCTATTGCACAATCTGAATAAAATACAGATCTATATTTCGTTTCGTTTTTTTTTATACTTCCGACGGCCTCCACTAAATGAAGATCTAACAGGGGGTCATTGATTAACCAATGTTTCTGGTGAGACATCCACAGTTCCGTAAGCCAAGAACTCGCCGCAATAGACCGTTTCATTGGCTGATCCCTCACATCAACCAATGAAATGGAATGGGGTTTAACGTCCTACTCTTCTGCACCAGACCTGGGCTAATGGAAGACGGTGGAAGACGGGCATACGCCATACAGTGTGCTATGGGGGAAATTTTGTCCGGGCAGCGGCGCTGCGGCATACTCATATCGAATTCCAACTGCCAAGGGATCTTTTACGTGCACGCCAATGTGTACATGGGACCTCGGTTTTTTGTCCCATCCGAACGACTAGGCAGCTGTCTTTGTCAGGCCCTCCTTCTGCATCACTGACAAGGGGAAACCACTCCGGAAAATCGAGATGAACTTTCTCGGCCAATGCAGGGATCGAACACCCGACCTCCAGGCTAGCGAGATAGCGCCTTACCCACTTAGCCACCGTGATTCCCCTCACATCAACCAGAATGCGGGTTATGCAACAACTCTTCCAGGTCCTAGAGTAAAATACACGCAATTTTGAACTATAGTCTTTGCTTTAATCAGATTGGTCCTTGTTTAGGCCTTTAATGTTATATTCAAATTGGCGTGCACGTAAAATATCCCTTGGCAGTTGGAATGCGAAATAAGAGTAGGCCGTAGCGCCGCTGCCCGGGCAAAAATTCTTTTAGCACACTGTATGGCGTATGCCCGTCTTCATTAGCCAAGTTCGGAGCAGAACAGTAGGACGTTAAACCCCATTTTATTTAATTTTATTTCAGAATAAACGCCCAGCGCAAACGCACCTTTACAGATCCAACTTTCACATTGTAATTGAAAGTGACTTTAATAGCAGTCCAATGGAGTGGGTGTTCTTAATATCAGGTCATTGTCTTCACACAAAAATTAACAAGAACAACAGCTGGTGCCATCATTGTTTTTACTCAATCGCCATTATCGACTTTCCGTGTTGTAATATTGTATATCAATTTCTTTTATTCTGCTTCATTGAAATTGTGACGAGTTTCTCAAAAACACCTGACCGAATGTGTTGAAATTGTAACAGTAACGAGTTTTTAAAAACACCTGGCAACCGTTAAATCTACGCCATTTGACATGAATATCACAAGTGAGATACGGAAAATATGATGGCCCACTGGATTCGTTATTATTTACAGGAGCTAATTCACTATTCTTTGGCACCTAGAAATGGACACAATTGGGTTGCAACCATATAATATAGTGTAATATGAATGTATATAAACTGATTCATGTTCAATCGTTTACGTTTTTATCCTAATTTCTAATACGCAAAACGTCCAAACTGACTGGCCGTCTTTGGCGTCTGGTTAATCCAGTCTGCACCTGTAGTATTCTCCGTTAAGTATGTTCTGGTGTGGGTATTTTTGCTTCAAGGTTAAGATTAGCATGTCGTGCTTCAAGTCCACAATTTTTTCCAGAGATCTAATCATAATACTGCGTAGGTTATGCAAGCCAATTTCTTTTCTAATTACTAATCACATTTCTTTTAAAAAAAATGAGAAGAGAAGTAAGTGTAAGAATTTCCAAGTACGAGTTCATATATTTATTTTAAAGTTGTTTTCCCGGGTAACTATATGAGCATTAATCTGATAGGTTCCCGGATCTCGTTTCTGTTGCAATTTAATGTAATCCATTTATAGAACGGTAACTGATCAGATATTATAGTGAAACCAAAAATCAGTTTATATACATAAATCAGTTTATATACATTCATATTACATTATTATGAACGTTGCGGCCCATTTGTGTCCATTTCTTTGTGCCAAAGAGTAGTGATTTAGCTCCTTTGAATCACCTAATCCCGGTTAAATCTGTAATCTGGGACGGGAGTAGCATTTACACAGGTTTCATTGTAAATGTATAATAAACTACGATCAGTTTACAGGGTTCTACTGGCTTTAATATAACTCAAGTTATCTACTCACTCAAGTGATAATCATCTTGTCACAGCAGTGGGTACAATCACTCGTTTAATATAAATTGTTGGAAACTGCATGGGGTACGAATGATCTATGTACCCTTTGACTTTTTACCCACCTGTACCCACATTTATCATGATAGACCCTTTATTTACCTTTCCAGGTTCGGAATGTGCCATTATATGTTTTTAAATATGTGTGTCGATCTTTATTAAATACCTATATATTATAGTCCACTATAGTACACACAGGACAATAGAATACCATCAACAATGGGAACCACCTACCGAACAATACAAGTTTACATCTATATATTTTTATAAACCCAGAAATATCAGAGAGGTCAGTCGATTATCAGAGGACAAAAGAAAATAGACAATTTTTCAAGAAGCGACTATAGATTTGCAATACAGAGATACAAAAAAAAATATCCAAAATATACGTAATTGTGTAATATCGAGTTGTCAGCAATAAGTTGGTTTCATATTATTCCAATAAACTAACAATAAACTTTAATTTGTGCGACGTTGTTATTTATGCTAGAACACCTGATTCCACTTCTCGTTTTTAAGGGAAGGGAGTTGGGTTGTCGAATGATCTAATGCGTGTACTGTAGATCAAAAGGTCTACGTGGTTTTTCGATTAAAAACTCAATAATGACGATAAATAATTGTGGTTTAATTCTGCCTATTGCACAATCTTATTACAATACAGATCTATATTTCGTTTCGTTTTTTATACTTTCGATTGCCTTTACAATGAGAAGATCTGACCGGTTGTAATGGGAGGTCGCGTCAGAGGTCATACGAGCGTTTATTGGCCCTATGACGCCAGATATTTGATTAAATAATCAGCGTTGATGTTTCACGTGCGCTATACACAGCTCGTGCACCTCACGCCAAAACTCGCCGTAACAGACCGTTTCATTGGCTAATCCCTCGCATCAGCCAGAACGTGGGTTATATAACAGTTCGATCAGCTTCTAATGCAGTAAAGACAAGTAAAACACAATTTTGAACTATAAAAAACGAAACGAAATAGGATCGGTATTTTAATCAGATTAGACTTACATTGACTTTTTTCAGCTTTAAATTTTGGTCCTTTGTAATTTAGAAAACTCTTGTTTGCTGTAATTTAGAAAACTGTTGTTTGCTTATATATATATCTTTACAAACATCTATAATATGCATAAGCCTAAATATATCCCGTAATGCATGTATTTAATTCTTATAAACAAGATATTGACAACGTGAAACCTTGATCCATTTTCTAGACAAAGTACGTGTCGAATATCCGAAGTAAGCAAGAGCAGCCAAGTGAACAGAATGTACGATGGTAGTTTACAATTATTTTACAATCTACATGTTTATGCTATAAAATCCAACAAACTCTACTTGTTGTGCTCTAATTAACACAGGGGAGGTGGGGGTGCTTTCATTGGGTCGTCATGTGGAGTAGTTTCGATCCGAAGCTTGTACGTGACCAGGGTGGAAATGAACTGGGCTAATGAAGACGCCACACAGTGTGCAATGAGGGAAATTTTGCCCCGACAGTGGCATTACGGCCTACTCTTATATCGAATTCCAACTGCCTGTGGATCTTGAACGTGTACGCAATAAATGTGTACACGGTGCCTCAGTTTTTCGTCCCATCGCACGACTAGTGAGCTGTCCCTGTCAGGCCCTCGATCCTGTATCACTGACAAGAGGGAACCACATGACCAGGGTGTACTGGGGCTTGAGGTCCCGATTGGAAAAATAATTTATATTTCTCAAAATAAATAAAATTCATCTTCACATCCATGGCGGTTTATGATTTGGGTGGACAGAGAGAGAGATTGAGAGAGAGAGAGAGAGAGAGAGAGAGAGAGAGAGAGAGAGGGAGAGAGAGAGAGAGAGAGAGAGAGAGAGAGGTGAATCAAGCTATTATCCAAGGGAAACCAGTCAATCCAAGGGCCTATTGCTACCCAGTCCGCCCCTGCACGTGACAAGGGGCCATTCTCAAATTGACTTAGTTTATGTCAAAGACTACAATGACAAGAACGTATTACTCAATATGTGTTGAAGGTCAGTATCCATCTCAGTATCCATCTTGTTGTATATCAGTAACAAAGGATTCAAATCGTTAGTCTTATCTCAAACAAAACTACTTCTAGTTGACTCAATATCCAAGTAGTTAGAACAATTTGACGAAAACCGGAAGTAGATACAGAAGATACGTATGCCGTAAAGATTTATAGTTTGGTCTGAGATCCCATGCCAGAGATTTTCCTCGGGTAACAGGAGTGTTTAGGTGATTTAGCGCGTGTACTTTCGATCATAAGGTGTGTCACTGTGTCGAGTGGTATGGTTTCGATCCCACCTCCAAGGTTTTGTTCGGATTCTCCGTCTTCACCCCACAGCCAAAGGCCCCAAAACACAAGTCTCGAAATGACAGTTTTATTTGGATCCTCCGGTTTCTTCCTCAGGCAAAGGCCCCAAAACACTAGCGAATTATTGAAATAAATCCGACTATGACCTAGTTTGTGTCGAGTGGACGTTAAACTCCAGTTATTTTCCATCCAGTAACAATGTCCTACATGAGAATTAACACACAATTACGAACATGCCAACCAGTTTTTATGACTTATATGTTTGTATCTACTGTAGACTCGGTCTAATGATACCAATATCATATTCCAATCTTTGTGTGAATATATGTGCGCCTGGAGAGTTTCTGAGTGCAGAAACCTGTTTCCCAATAAATATACTATGTTTTTATGATGTAAATCTGTCAATGCTAATGATTACAGATTGGCATTGAATATCTTAAAACAATAAAAGGGCGGGAAAACTAAACTTAACTTCATCATACAAAATATAAAACATTTGGGATATACGATATTGAAAAATGGTTGCAGGTAATATCAACTGGCAGTTTTTAGATAATAAATTCGCTTCATTTTACAGGAGTACAAATATGAGAAACGAGAGTTTTTCCGTGTACAAATCCTCGTCATAATAGAATCTATAAAATGTAACTGCTTGTCGGTAGTAATGATATATTAAAGGAGACTTGTGTTAGATTAGGTATGACCTGACAGTCCTCGCTGTAATAGGGAAAAATAGATAATGAAAAGGGAACATGTTGAAAATGTCAGTCAAGTTATTTCACCCACTCCGAGACGACTTATCGCCTGTACAAAAACAGTGTGGCATGTTACGACAATAAACAAAGTTTCGATAATCAATTATTACTTTAAATCATAAGCCGCGGCCCGTTTTTATCTGTTGAAAAACTAGAGTATTAGATGTTATAAGGAGTTTATTATGGACTTGGGGAGCCACAGCCTCTCTCTCTCTCTCTCTCTCTCTCTCTCTCTCTCAGTTCGTACCACCTGTCTAATAGTTTATGATTAAAAATTGTTTGGTGTTTTTACAACTCGTCACGATTTCAATGAAACATAATTAAAGAAATTGATATACGAGGCGAAAAGTCTAATGGCGATTGAGTAAAAAAAATAATATCACCAGCTGTTGGTCTTGTTAATTATTTTTATTTTTTGTGAAGACAATGACCTGATATTGAGAACACCCACTCCAAAAGAGTGGGTCGAGTCATAGACTGCTATTAAATCCACTGATACTCATTTCAATTACATTGTGAAATGAAATTGGGTTTAACGTCCTACATTTCAGTCCCGACTGGACGGGTACATTTTAATTTGCCTAGACCGCGGCGTCATGGGCTACTCTTATATCGAATTCTAGCAATTAATAGGTTCCTCATATTTTCATCATTTAGCGTCAAGTTCCACTACTGATGGGCAATTTTGTCCATAACGACCGTGTTCTTCAGGTCAACCGTACACGCAACTTTAAAATGAAAATACTTTTGAGTGCCATTTGTTATGAAGCGACTCTTTCAGTGAGGCTAATCGGGAGAATACTGCCGGTGTACACTGGAAAAAACGGGCGCCAAAAACTCTCATTCAATTTTGACTCTTCATGTATTTCGCCGAACACAACTGATTAGAAATAACAGTAAAACAGAAACGATTGAATAGAGATTTAGATCCTTTAATTTGTATTGCTTAAATAGTACGTTCTCCCTAGTCCTCTGGTTTAGAATAATCGACGTATATGGAATACAATTGGTGCCAATAAGGCTTTGTTATGATAGTCACACGATATGCTGCTTCTGGATACAGACAACTTATTTTCTCAGCATTAAAACAAATTCTAAAAAAAACCTTCCGGTGAGAGGGTGATAAAGAAAAGGAAATATCACAATATTAAAGTAATTTAGTTTAAAAAAAAGGAAACTTTATAGCTGACAATCCCTTACATTTTAACAATTAAAAACGTCATGCCATTTTACTTGCTAACTCAATGAACTCTATACATGTGGCTCTAAATCAGATTGTTCGTTATAAATAATGTCTTTCTACTGTATCTACCTTCACGTTGATGGTTTTTTTCTTAAAGTAAGTAATAAGAATAATGACAGGGGGTAATCATTATTCAAATACACATTTATCGTCTAATCTTTATTAACTAGATAAAACCGTCAGAAAGAAAGACAACTCTAACTAATGGAATTAAATATAGGTGGAGCTTTTTGTTTTTTACGATACGGTTAAGAGGTTTATTCTAATAAATATCCCGAGATTTCAAAATGGAGTGGACGCCCAATAAGCCTCCCCCGCGAAATGTATACGGCCATGATGTGTCACCATTTTGAAGGCTTGCCCACAGAGGTAATGAAAGGTCTACTGATAAGTCTGTCTGTTTTAAAGAACATAGACAAGTTTAATTTATATACAGCGATAAGAAAAAAATATGAAGACAGTTTAATTTAAATGTTATCTCGCGTCTTGCTGTTTTCTCAGCAGGCTAAAAACTTTACGCTTGATAAATTAGATTTTTTGATTTAAAATGTGGTTTAAAATGATATGCATCAGTTGCGGTGGGGCATCCAATTTAAAACTGAATTATTGTGCGTTTTTCAGTGTTTATGTCATCTGCATTATATTTTTATTATCAGAAAGGTCATATTGTTATGTATTTTACAAAGAGGTCTTAGTTGATACCGTGTTAGTGAAGAAATTGCACGAATTCTTTGTGTATATATGTCAGTAGATATTATCACTACTAAAGAGGTTTAAATATATTTTTGCCTTTTTTCAGATAAATAGGCAAAGGAATTTCTGCCCACCATTATTAACCGACATGCCAAATTACCTCCACCATTTCATGCAAAAATACTCAAAGAATGTGATAGAAAACGTATTAGGAAAATTGTCTTTTTTTAAATTTTTTTACGAAACGAAAAATAGACTAGCGTATTAGACCGTTGATGGTTTAAAACGTGTTGTATCTTACTTTTTCTACATGCCCACGCGTATTAAACCGGAATTGGCTGGATTCGGGGGAATTTGCTATTATTTTAGACACATGTCAAATCTCCATTAATATCTATTTACATGTCTTGCTTTCGTGTAACATGCGCAATATGGCAGGCCCAAAAAAGTCTTCATAAAGTGAGATTTAACGTCATATAGTTCCTTTAGGAACTGTCTATGGTCGGACGCTGTTCATATCCGCCCCTGCAATATTAGTGGAGCAGATGAGAACAGTTTGCCTTGGTAGTGCCCGACAATCACTCCTGGATAGTTCAAGACCATCATCAATGTGCACTTGGAATTTGCGGGCAAATGTACGCCATCGGACACAGAGACCGACTGTGTGCTACCCTCATCTAGTTTAGCCCGCCAGCCAAAGCGGTTTACTTGGAGCCACAGATGAGAGTTGGGCTAGCGGTGAGGACCAGTGTCAGTAGTCCATCAAATGGATGTGTCTGACTGCTGAAATAAAGGTATTACCTCTAACACTACACATCCAATACATCTCTTACATTGCAAAGACACGCAAACGCATGAAACTCATGAATAAACATGCTGAGTGAGGAAAATATGTCTCGTAGAATGAAGAAAGACAGATAATCGTATTTGTAATATGAATTTGTTATAGAAATTAAAATAGATATGTATATTATAAAAAAAAGGCTCAGAGTGCTTTTCCTGTGAGAATATGTCTCTGGATGCAGTTTGAACAGGAAAATGTAGTTCAGCAAGCTTTAAAACATAGGAATAGACACTAAGATCACGCAAATATTACTAAGCAAAACATCAACTTCGGGTGGCCGTTTCGGCGGCCATCTTGAAAAATAGCAACCATCTTGGATTTTCAACTGGCCAATCGGGCTGATTTGATTAGTATCCCTTGGAGAACAATTGTGCCAAATTTGATGCTTGTATCATCATTTGCACGATTCTACTGTTATCTGCTCCACTATACGGAAATACGGTAAAATGCCGCTCATCCCCACCTCTGTGCTAAGGCTATTGCTGGGATGGTTTTGATTTCCCGCTTACGTGACAAGGAGTAGTGTCACCTGTCCAAGCGATTATTGAAATAAATCTTAGTTCCGAAATGACATAGTTTGTGTTGAGTGGACGTTAACACACACCTTCTCTCCCCCCCCCCTCTCTCTTTCTCTCTCTCTCTTCCTCTCTCTCTCTCTGTCTTTCTCTCTTTCTCTCTCTCGTTTTTGATTTGTTATGTTCCTAACGTGCTGTTTGCATAACTTTCAGTGATTGAAATCTAAGTTTAGGACACTGGCTTAGCAAGAAGAATTCAAAACAAAATTTGGTGTTTTGTACGAAACAGTAAATGCACACTTCGCCTGTAACACCCGAGTAGTTCACAAAAGTTGGTTGCACTGTCCTATTACCACAGTTTAAAAAGATAAATATAAAACATGGGTCTAGACAGAAAAACTAATGGGGTGAATATAATGAAATTTATTACGTCCTGATTTCGTATTGCAGATTATTAAAGATAAAGTAAACAATATTACGCAAATTTCACGAGAGTGTGAGGTCATTTTTTGTAAGCTGCTTGAAAGAGAAATGGGCTTTAACATCCACTTGACACAAACTAGGTCATTTAGCAGTGGGGGGTGGGGGGGCCGGAGGACCCGGAGAAAACTTTCGATTTTAGACAGGCAACCTTACTCCTTGTCACGTGCAACCCCTTTTCATTTCCATGGGTTATGTTATCTGGTTGAGTAAATCTACCGATTATTTCTATCAGGTTCAATTAATTTTGAATTTAAAATAATTTCAGATAAGTTTATTTAAAAAATAAGGCTATATCGTCAAATTCTGGGGTGTAATTAAAGTGAGTTTATTTACGACCTGCTGAATCTGGTTATACCCATTAAAATTATTCACTTGTTGTTAAGAATTTACGCGTCATATCAGAAAATGATATGAAACACGTTTAGGCCAGGCTACTGATGTAAATTGACTATAATGTAGACAATGCAGGGAAAACGGCACACTAAAACACAGATGAACGACAACCCGACAGTACGACATATAGAAATACACCTTCTCAGAGCAGATATAAGATCGATTAAAATATAAAAAGAAAGGACGTTGTTTAAAGAAAACATGATTTGTAGCTGGCACCCTGGATGGTATTCTCAGACAAGCCTGGTGAGTTACGTCACTCATCGGATAAGAATAATTAATGGTATTTGTCAACGTCAGGCTAATTATGGTTTCCTTATGTCATATGTCATTATACTTGTGACAGTCAAACAGATTGAAAGACTTGGTTTGTATTCAGACTTATTATATGCTGTACTCGCTGAACGGCGAGACAACACTGGTCTTAATCCTTTATTCACGACTCATTATAATCAGTTATTCTACAACTATTCCAGGCGCGTGTCCAGCCAGAGTGTGGGCGGGGGGTCCGGTCCCTCTCCTGCTCCGACAGAGCAATTTTTATTTTATACGTCATTCACTGACAAAATGTCCCAGTCTAGCAATTATTTGCCCATGCTTTAACTATTCCAAGCGCGTGTCCAGAGAGTGGGTCGGGGTGCTGCCTCCCCTGCTCGCACAGAGCAGTTTTTATTTTCTACGGCATTCACTGACATAACGTCAGAGATTAGCAATTATTTGCCAATTGAATTGGGTGTTAAATTCATTGCGCATAGGAGTTTTTAGCAATGAGAGGAAACTGCAAGGCCCGGAGAAAACCCACAAGGTGTAGCTTTTAGCTCAACATTCCGTTGGTTCCTATCTTTGTAGGGTCATTGGGCACAACATTTGGCACTCTCCTCGTCATAATTTAGCAGAAAGACACTTTACATCCCTATCCTTCCACTGGAATATCATCAGTATTACCCAAAACTGCTACGAAATTACAAATTTGTTCCCTTTTACACAAAAACTCAACCAAAAATGCAGAAAAGGGGGAGAAGAGAAATAAGGGGAAATCGTCTTTTTATAACTCGCACTACATTCGTTCCTCATAAATAATTACTAGTCTTAGTCTTAGTCCATATAATGTCGAACATACAAACGAACGAAACATTGCCTCCCTTCGCTCTGATTCCAGTCTGACCCTTTATGCACCAAAATGAACAGCACCATTGTTTCGGAGGTTTTGATTTCATAACATCCCCGGGTAATCCCCTAGACCCCCGCTGTTCAAATACCTGCGCCAGTGGTCTCATTCCGGTCTTCCACTATACCCCGACCTTATCCTTAAGGGTAGATTCGTATTCTAATTATCTGCACTTGATGATATTAGTGCTATTTTATGGACCAATATGCTTGATAGCATAACGACTTGCCACTGCCTGATTTGATTGGCATAAAAACATCCTCCCCACACAAAATATGTTCCAGGAAACCTTTTCATGTGCCCGTCACTTCTTTTATATTAAATTTCTTGCAAACTTTCTCATAATCGCGCGAACAAGACGCCATATTGTTGTTAACGTAAACAACGAAGCTAAGACTGGATTCCGAACTGTTCTTTGATAGGTTCGTAAAATCAAGCCACAACCAAGGGCAAATAATTTGAATACTTGAATACCCATGGATGAACCTATAGTATAGGGGAGTGAGGTGAGACCACTGTAGATACCGAGGATGCCAATGCTCTGTACAGCCCAAAGGTTTGTAGAGAGAGAGAGAGAGAGAGAGAGAGAGAGAGAGAGAGAGATGGGTTTAACGTCCACTCGACACAACTAGGTCATTTCGGAACTAACATATGGTTTAATTTTATTTCAATAATCCGCTTGCGCGTAGGGGTCTTTAGCAGTGGGAGGAAACCGGAGTGCCCGGAGGAAACCCACGAGGTTGAGAAGGCGCCCCTATCTCCATGCCACATACGCTCACACCAGGGCTCGAAACCACAGCCGCAAGCCAGAGGTGACCGGCCAGCTAGAAGTCGAAGCGCGGCACTCTAGACCACTAGGTCATCCCAACCCCCAGGTTTGTAGAGATACCAATCTAATTAAAATATAGATCTATATTTCGTTTCGTTTTTTATACTTTCGATGGCCTATACTCATGTAGATCTAACTAGTTATAGTGAACGCTCACGTTCTATGACGTCAGGTATCAAGCACGGGACATTTGACCCGATAACGTCAGTCATTCGATTAACCAATTAGCGATCGCCATGCTTTTCAAAATCCACTTGTGTTTTGTTATGATTTCTATCCGCTGGTGTTAGTATAGACGTCGTTGGCTGGTAATATCTACCCACAGTTCCACGCATGAAAAGGTCAAAGGGTCGATTCGACAGACCATTTGATTGGCTGACCCCTCATTTCAGGTAGAACACCAGTTAAATAACAAGTCCTCCAGATCCAAGAGTAGTGAAGACAAGTAAAAACGAAATTTTGAACTATAAAAAACGAAACGAAATTGGATCTGTGTTTTAATCAGATTGTAGAGATACAGGCTTCACTGAAAATGAAAAACGAACTCCAAAACTTGTTTAACACTAGTGTGGGTCACAATCGGCATGGAACTACATCAAAACTAAATGTATTCACATCGAAGAAAAATACCATTATGAGTAACCAATTACGCGAAATTCACTACAAAGCCAAGTAAAATTAAATGGCCTATGTAGTAATAAAAAAAATAGGGATCAAAACATTATGGACGCGCTAAAGTGAACGTTAACCCTTTCATGCGCTTGTTTTTAATCAACAATATGAATTCCATTCGCCACACAAGGGGCCTATCTTCTTTGAGAATATATCTCTGCCATGAATGTGCAATACTGTGTAATGCGGTTCTAAATACGTTTTACATCTTTTATACACGCAAAGACTACTTTCAATTTTATTTTATAGAAGGAAGCAGAATAAAGTCTTCTCAAAATTGCTCCAAGTAGGGCCTATACGTATACTGTTTTCGACTAAAATCGTCGATTTACAAGGAAGCAGAATAACATCTTCTCAGAATGGTCGAAGTATACTTTAAGTGTTTTCGACTAAAATCGCCGATTTAGGAATTAAAATGTCGGTCAACTTTTATTTTCATTTTATGGAAGAAAGCAGAATAAATCCTTTTCAAAATGCTCGAAGTATAATTATACCGTTTTCGACTAAAATCGTGGATTTAGGAATTAAAGTCGGCCAACGCGCTTGGAGTCTGTTCTGAAGAGGAGCTAATTGCAGACAGTTGGCATAAGTTTTTTATGTTTGAATTCTTGTTGGACATTGTTTGGATGCATCCCACTTTGAAATAACGTTTCAACATGGGGTTCTAAATATTCCGGGGTTGGTAGCTGATAATTAGCACCAATTGGCATGGTTTAGGATAGATTCAATTGTTGATTCAACTACTATTAGTGGTTAAAACAACAAGTCATTTTTTTAATATTTGTCGTATGTAAGTGACATTAACTATTGGACCCCCGCTCCGAAGTTGATTTAGAAGGTAGTATTACTCCTACTTGACATTTAGAGGTTACCCTTAAAGTTGACTCAGATGCATTAAAACTGCCGCTCTACGGGTTTTACAAGATTTGACCAAACATTCGGTGCGTATTAAATGTCCTTTATAGTTTGAATATTTTTATGAATGCACCGAACAACCATTTAAATGACCCGGGGTGATATTAAAACTATGCATGTAGACTTGTATATTGACATTAATAGTTTTGTTTTATCGGTACAATATATGTAACGGGTTTAGATGTAAGTAATTATTGTCATATGTTGACATATTATGTCTAATATACACACGTAACTACCGGATTTAATTTTATTTCAATTCACTTTTAGTTATAGCTTACAATGTCCGTGTTTTGTCAGATATTCCAAAAAGCGCAAGCAAACCTTACCAGTTAAATAGCGATTATGAATGAAATACAATGTGGTTTAACGTACTTCTTTTCTCCACCAGCCGGGGAATGTAGACGGACATCGTTATTATGGTGTGTGCTGTGTGAGAATGTTGCTCGGACAATTCCAACAGACGAATTCCAACTAACAAGGGTTCCTTTACGTGCACGGTAACGTCTACACGGAGCTGTTCCTTGCCGGGTCCCCGCCCTGCAGCACTGACAAGAAATAGTCCTGTTTGGAAATCACGATGACTCTTTTTAGCCAATACAACCACGAACCACCTATTTAGTGGAAGTCACGGTGGCTCGGCGAGTAAGACATTGGCTCGCTTATCAGGTGGTCCCGTGTTCGATCCCTGTGATGACTGGGACAGTTAACCGGGATTTTCTGGCGTGCCCCCGACCTCCTTGCCAGTGGTGCAAGACAAAGGACTTGGGAAGGGACAACGTAATGTTGTTCGGATGGGACGAAAACCCGAGATCCCGTATACACATTGACGTGCACGTAAAAGAACCCTTGATAGTCCCTCATAGCACATGGCATGTATAAAAAAATAATTGTGATTTTCCGGCCTGCAACCCCACCGTCAGTGGTGCAGGGCAGAGGGCAAGGGAAAGCTATAGTCGTTCGGATGGGGCGAAAACCCGGGGTCTCGTGTATACATTGGCATGCACGTAAGATACTCCCTGGTAGTTGGAATTCGATAAAAAGCAGTGCCGCTGTCCGGGAAAAATTCCCTCGTAGCACACTATGGCACATGTCCGCCATTATAATCCCAGTCGGCGCAGAACAGTAGGACGTTAAACTCCATATCATTTCTGTGATTAGTTAGCCAGCGTCTTACACACCGAGCTATAGTGGGTGATGGTTGGTATTTTATAATATAAGGCAATATATAAGGGGTTATATCATAATAGATTATATATATACATACATAAACTTGACAATATATCATACGCAGGATTTCATAACTAGACAGACATATCCGGTTTTCTAACAGTTTGCACCCACATCAACATTCTTGTCCATATCAATTTAAAAGGTCCGCTCAGACAGGAAAGAAATGAAATTAAATGGCGTTTAACGTCTTGATATTCGGCACTGACTGGGCTTATGAGAGAAATTTTGCCCGGGCAGCGGCACTACGGCTTAATATTATTTCGAATTCAAAGGTTCTTTTACGTTCCAATGTGTACACTGGACCTCGGTTTCCGTCCCACCAAAATGATTAGACATTGTCCTTGCCAGCATTACCCCTCTCTCCATCCTACACCACTAACAAGGTGGAACCACACCGGAAAAACTTGAGGAACGTTCTAGGCTAGACTTACTCATTGATCAACCGCGGCTCCTATGAAAGAAACGGTATTGTTGGGCGCGTGGGTTTTCTTTTCGGTCTATAGCAGGTTAAAAACTGTAATGTCTCCATATATTATAATGTATAAAAAAAACCCTTAAATATAATCAGAAAATCAGTTCCCATATCTCCTGAATCTAAAGCCGAGTAGCCTATCTTGGTTCAAGATAATATGACGACCGACAAAGTTTAGACGGGGCCATTTCACCCCACTTTCCCCTACTTTATTTTGAAACTTTTCCGATTCTTTTTACTGAAAATCATATTGCGTAAAGATGTATTGAAATGTTTTACGGGTGTCAAATTTTGTCAAAACATCTGCAAGTATTGTCTTTCATGGTCAATATTTGAAAACTTGATACGGAGACGACGTTGGACAGACGAGCCATGTTCCTTGACACGTACAAACGGGGAATCGGGCCAACGTCACTTGATTCAATGACAGACCTTATGATCTAAAGCGTTCAACCCCAAATCAGGTTATCAAATGATACATAATATACATGTTGTTCAAATTTTGAGGCAAATATTTAATACACTGTCCAGTTATATGATACATGTACTACCACTGTGAATAAACAGAATTATGCATGGAATAACTCTCGGTAGTCTTTCTTCTTCAAAAAAAAAAAAAAAAATACCAGTCATTTGCATTCTTTTAGTTGTGGTTATATATCCGTTTAAAAGAAGAGTCAACCTTTATCGCTAATTTATAATGCTCCTATCAGACATATAACACATACTGCAAAACAGTTTATCTCCAAGTTTGACGGGTTAAGAAAAACTACGTAATTGTTTCTTAAGATGTTTAAAAGTAGCACGTAATATGCACTGTGGTGATAGATAATACAAGATAACGCATGTGGGTATTAAAGAAGATTTACTATTAAGTCATCTTACTTGAGTGATAGTAATTCTTAGATAACCCCCAGGGATCAGCTTCACATAATATAATCTCTTTGTGAAACGAACTAGATAATAATAACAAAGCCGGGGATTATGAAGTTACCTAAAAGGTGTAAAAATATATTAAACCGTACTTACCCCCTCCATTCTTAAAACAAATAAAAGGAAATCTCCAAACATTGCCAAGATCTATTGCAAATCCAATAATAGCCAACAAAAACTCAATTTTCTTGCCCCAGGTTTCACGGGCGGGTTCGCCATTACTCTGTATTGTTTGGTGTATATCCTCGTTATTAGCTAAATGGTTCTTCTCTTTGTCCAACAGCGTCTTATTTTGTGACATATTCGTTTGTTTAGATGGTGAGAAGCGACTTGTTGCTTGTGAGTCGCTGCAAGTCTTATTTTCATCTGGACCAGAAGTGTCATACTTCACGTTTGTAGGTAGATCAGAAGCAGACGACGGTGGAGACGGCGAATCGGATGCACCATATCGGCCCACCACTTCTTCGCTTACTTCTTGACTATACGCATAGGCGGACGGTTCGCCGATAGTGAAGGGAGCTTTCTCGTCCTGTTCTTTTCGTAATAATTGTTTCTCGTACTTTTTATTAATTTTTCTAAAAGACATGTTTATAATTTACGAATTGTGATAAAAAAAAAACAACATTTAAAGGGAAACAATACGTATGAGTTAACGAGGTAGTTTTCATGCACGGTTGATTCTGTATTTAAACAAGCGGTAGTTTTTATTGTCTGTAATAATTCGTCCTGAAAAGAGAAGATGACATCACTATATTGTACTCGCTTTCTTTAATTTTTTTAAAGATGACATATAGTATAGATTATTTTATTAACTCCGACATTCTGCATATTTTGATGATAAATTTGACAGATTTATCTTTAGGCAACATTAACGTCCTACTGTTCTGCTCCTATACTGGGCTAATGAAGACGGGCATACGCCATGAGGGGAATTTTGCCCGAGCAGCGGAACTATGGCCTACTCTTATATCGAATTCCAGCTGCCAAGCGATCTTTAATGTGCCCGCCAATGTATACATGGAACCTCGGTTTTTCGTCACATCCGATTGTACGTGACAAGGATTAGTGTCGCCTGTCAAACCTCGTGGGTTTTCTCCGGGTACTCCGGTTTCCTCCCACTGCTAAAGACCCCTACGCGCAAGCGAATTATTGAAATAAAATTAAACCATGTTAGTCCCGAAATGACCTAGTTTGTGTCGAGTGGACGTTAAATCCCATTTCTCTCTCCCTGTCCTGTTAGCCCCCATCGCCCATTCTGCACCACTGACAACGAAAAATCACGACGGAAAATCCCGATGAACTTTGTCGGCTAATGCAGGGATCGAACGCGCGACCGCCAGACTGGTTAAGTCAGCGCCTCTATTTAGAAAGAAAACGATGTTATTGTGTAATATTATCGGTTGTTTAATTTTATTATTGTTTATCTATTTGACTGAGTTGGTTTTAAGGAATTAGATAACTGAAAAGGTCGTAATTGGTGCGCAGTATTAAGTACAGGAGAACAGTATTACACATCAACAAATGAAATGAAAGAAATGAAGTTTAACGCTAAGGGGGAAATTTTGCTCGGACAGCGCCAACTGCGGCCTTCTTTTATTACGATTTCCTGATGCCAAGGCAAGTGTTCTTTTACGCCCGCGCAATGTGTGTACGGCACCTCGTTTTTTGTCATATCGGAACGAGTGGACACTGTCTTGGCGCACAGTCCCTGTCAGATGGGCGAAGAAAAATTTGGAAATTAGGCCAAGCCCGATGTATCGCATGTTGTGGAGACATGCAGCGTGTCCCTCGAAACCATAGTCAATTGTACAAACTGCAGATGCTACTGAAAGATCCCTTTGCAGTTTGAATCCAAATAAAAGTAGACGAAGTCGTGTCTCTCCGTGACGTTAATAAAAATTACAATAAGTTAGTCTCATGGGGTTTAACGTCCTACTGTTCTGCCGCGACTGAGCTAATTCCAACTGCCATGGGATCCTTAATTTGCACGCCAATAGATATACGAGACCTTGGTTTTTTCGTCCCATCCGAACGATTACACGTTGTCCTTTACCAAGCCATCGGTCCTACACCGCTGTAGGAACCACGCCGATGAACATTCTTTCTCGAACAACACAGGGATCGAACACGGAACACCCGGCTTAGCGAGCCAACATCCTACCCACTGAGCCACCGTGGCTAAACAAACGATTTCTACTGAAAATGATTCTAAATACAGTCTCGGTTTTTACCCCAGAACCATTCGTGGCATAGAATTACAACCTCTCACGTCTTTACCGACACGATTATTGAAATGTATGGATGAATTATATACCATGAATTACATACCATAATTATATACCATGAATTATATACCTTAAGTATATACCATAATTTTTATACTATGAATTATATAACATGAATTACATACTATGAATTATATACCATGAATTATATACCGTGAATTATATATTATGAATTAGATACCATGAATTATATACTTTGAATTATATACCATCAATTAATTATAACATGATTTTTAATGCCTGCCAAACAATGATCAAATATGTATCTTTCATCCAGATATACATTTCTACACAACTTGGAGTAGAACGACGGGCAAACGCTTACTCTCCATCGAATTCCACCTTTAAAGGGTTCTTTTTCATGCACGGTTGTTTATCCCATCCAAACCACCAGAGACTCCCCACCCCAACCCCGTCTCCTATCCTATACCACTGAGGAGGTATTTTCTCACCCCAACCTCCAGATTACAACCTATCCGATGTGTGGTCTAAAAGGTGGGATATTTCTTTATTTTGTTTTAAACAAATTTATTAAATACGGATTAAAATGGCCGCCACACAGAAAGTTAAAATATAAAACATATGAAAGCCAATAATAATGGAGGGTAAACGTACACAAATCTCGTTTCTGTCGTCATCACAACTTTTTAAACTGTTGATCAAAAGAGATGTTGATATATAGAATAAACAAGGGAAGAATATTTATTATTGTAGGTCTATAGTATGTAGACATTATATTGACCTATATTACTAATGTATTATGACTTCAATATGTGTCCAGTCTTATAGTAGCATATCGTATTATTAAAAAAAGGTACAAATATGGTGGTAAACGTCCACATTAACCGAAACCAGGTCATTTCGGGACTAACATATGATCCAATTTTATTTCAATAATTCGTTTCCGCGTAGCGGTCTTTAGAAGTGGGAAGGAACCCACGAGGTTGGACAGGCGATCCTACTCTATGTCACGTACAATCGGGCAATCGAAACAAGGTCAGTTGACTCAAATGATAGACCTTATGATACAACGTGCACGCGCTACACAGAGATTAGTCTATTTTTTCTCACTGTTCTACTATTATTCTAACTCATCGTTATACCTTAAGTAACCATGCATCCACACCCCACCCACACACACACACACTATATCGCCCATAAAAGTCTCCTTGTTGTCAAAGGGGCTCGTCTGCCGTCTACACTCGGAAGATATGATGAATCTGTTTTTAAAAGTTAACGCTAGCTCATCGGTAATTATTATTTTAATTTCGATTCTTTTTGGTTTATTTCGGTAACGGAGCCTCGAGGAAGTATTATACCTATGCCCCCCCCCCTCACACAGACACACACTTACATTCTGGTAAGGTTATCAGTCGTTGCGTCAATCTCGTTTTATGTATATCTCGGATATATACCACCCTTCAAATAATTCTCTTACTCATTAGGATATCCGGGGATGGTGGGGATGCCAACCAATTCCACGGTCCTAATTGATGTAGGCCTATAAGCGAAATCCCAACGTGAGCGGTTTTCTTATATCTCTTTAAGTTAGTTATCTGTGCACGATTTGGGAAAAAAAAATCACGAAGAAAAAAAAGTATGGGTTTTGATTTTCTGCTCTTAATTTATTAGATCGCTATCGAAATTTGAGGAAACCACCCCGTCATAATGACGTCTTAAAAACCCATAAAAAATATACTCTTTTACATTGGAATTCCTTCACTTGATGCAGACTTCTGCATTGAGTATGCCAACAATTTTAAGCGAATGAACAGAAATTGTTATTAAAGCATTTAGCAAAGCAAACGTGTAAAGTACAATAAATTTAGTAATGACGATATGCTATTGTGTTATTCTATATAACGTGATGAATTAAGCGCCTGCTGCCTTCCTTCCTTTATTGAACCGTTTTATGAAATGACTTGTGGAAATGAAATGAAATGAAATGGTGTTTAACGTCCTACTCTTATGCACCTAACCTGGGCTAATGGAAGACGGCCATACATCATACAGTGTGCTATGAGGGTAATTTTGCCCGGGCAGCGGCGCTACGGCCTACTCTTATATCGAATTCCAACTGCCAAGGGATCTTTTACGTGCACTCCAATGTGTACACGGGACCTCGGTTTTTCGTTCCATCCGAACGACTAGGCAGCTGTCCTTGTCAGGCCTTCCTTCTATATCACTGACAAGGCGAAATCACGCCGGAAAATCGAGATGAACTTTCTCGGCCAATGCAGGGATCGAACACCCGACCTCCAGGCTAGCGAACCAGCGCCTTATCCACTTGGCCACCGTGATTCCCAAATGACTTGTGGAACCCATTCTTAAAGGACAATATTGGTGCCAGTCATTATCGCATATGTGATAGAACTGATTAAACACTTTCCAAATATACTATTAACACAGAGATCATCGCTACCATAGAAGAGTAATAAAGGATTCATGATTCGGAAGTGACGAACGCCAAAGGAAAACACGAGTTATCTCTCTATGTGAATGACTGAAGTGACGAGTGATGACAGATAAACGGCCGAATTTCTGCTCACTAATAATTCCTTCGAAGACAAAAAGTTGTTATATGGGACCGCAAGAGCATATCTGACGATTCAATAAAGTAATTAAGTGTCATAAGATAAGAGAACACGGGAAAAATAGAAATACTCCGTACAGCCCCTTGTTTTTTAGGGGAGACCGGGGCACATTGAACACTGTATAGCGTTGGGTTGTATAGTATTATTTATAAAGGATATATCCATGGTGGTTCAATGTGCCCCGGTCTCCCCTACCTTATAAAAACATGGTAATGCACGAACTTTTTTCTGTTCTCTTATGTAGTGGCAGTCAATTCTTTTTATGAATTGTATGATATTCTCTCACAGTGTCACACAGCAACTTTAGGTCTTCGAGGGAATTATTAGTAAGCAGATATTCGCCCATGTATCTGTTATCACTAGTCTTTTCAGTTAGTTATATAGAGGAATAACTCGTGTTTTCCTTTGGCGTTCGTCACTTCCGATTTATGAATAGTTTATTACTCCTCTATGGTAGCGATGATCTCTGTGGTAATATTATATTTGGAAAGTGTTTAATCAGTTCTATCACATATGTGATAATGACTGGCACCAATATTGTCCTTTAAGTTGCAATACATAAAAATAAACGACCTTCAATCTTAAATATAAATGAAGGTGTCTTCTTGAAAGGTTAAACATACATTATGCAAGAGTTAAATCTGCCAAGTTTAGGTCTTTCTTTAGGCCTCAAATGTTTTCTAATGTGTCAACTCTCGATGCCATCGGATTTTTCCGATATTAAATAGATTCGAACAGTTCGGTCATATTTTGGTTTAAGCTAAAAATGGAGGAGCGAGACTTAGCTTCGAACAACAAGTAGCGTTGTTGAAATTATTGCACACGTCTTGTCGTCAAACCTTCTAAGGCTAATAACTTCGCTCGCAATAGAGTATAATTTGCATGAAATTTTCAAATTAGTCATTTTACATTATCTTTTTTCGAACTTTTATAGCAAGTACGGTCATCGCTTTATCTAAATCTTACATAATGTATCTTTAATGAATCTAATTTAAACGAACTTATTTCGTTATTGAATTAGATTCCATGTGTAATTCGTTAGGTTCAGAGCGAGAAACACTATTCAAAACGCAACACTTAATATTCAGATTCGAGCATTGAATGTGTATTGAAAATAAAGAACTATATGTATATCAAATGATTTGATACTCGAATATTGGATTTCAAATTAATACAATTAATTTCAATCGACTTTAATTTAACCAGTTTAGTTTAATTATTTAAATTTCCAGCTTTATTTAATTAGGAGCATATTCAGTGGATATTTAACATACAATTGTAATCAATTGGATATTCATTGTAATCAATTAATTATTCATTGTAATCAATTGGATATTTATTGTAATCATTTCAATATTCATTGTAATCATTTCAATATTCATGTAATCATTTCAATATTCATTGTAATCATTTCAATATTCATTGTAATCATTAATGTACCAAACTGGTGATGTACTGTACTGAATAATTTGATATAATCAACGAAATATTTAATTTATTCAATTTAGTATTCATCTGAATCAAAGGAATATTTTATTTCGTTAGATTTTAATCAAGTTTCATTTCAAGGGCCAATTTCGATTATATTTCTGAGAATAAAACTGCTTAATTTTGTGTTAAAAGCCCTTAAAAGCCTCACCTTTGGGACCGAGCAACTAATTCAAGACACGTGACATGTTTGCAAACATGTTAAACCCGTCAGTCTTCATCTGGAAATGGAGACCGACGTCCCAAGCAGTATAATACAGTGTCTGGATAAAACCAGACTTTTATTTTGTAAAAATTAACGTGCAGGTGAAATTCCCCTTTCGTTACAGCACGTGGGTCATGCACTGAGGATCTCCGAAGCAACGGCAATAGATTATCAAGTTACCGAACGAAAAAATTGACCGAAATCTTGAAAGGGTTACATGTCCGGATAAGCGGGTTTGACGTTCACGTCCTAAACAACTCAATATACTCAGATATTTTAAGAGAAGGTAAATACACCATTCCTAGATATTTGGGTGCTTCAAGTTCATACGTACACGGACTTTTATTTCTGAGACTATGTTAAAATTGGGATGATCCCTTTAAATTAATTCAGTATTTAATCTGTTAAATCATACCGAGTTGCGTGAATATTCAGTCAGATCGGCTCATCACAATGAGGGACTGTCAACAATCAAGTTTGCCTACGCTTTGTGTGTCAATCTTTAACAGATTTCATTAAGACATTTAGAAAACAAGCACAATCGTACTATGGACCACGAACTGACCATGGGTGAAATTTAAAATCTAATTCCCCCAATCAATGCGGAATTGTTCAAAGAACAAGCAATGCCACCCAAAAAAGAAGACGAAGAACAAGAACAAGATGTGTAGGGTTTAGCGATCAATTCCTGGTTCAAAAATCTTAACGCCGTTTACAGAATAGAGACAATGGTGGTCATCAATGTGCGGGGGTGGTAAATAACCCTGCGTGGGTTTTTCTAATCTTATTTAACTACTACTTTTGATTTAGCTGTTAATCTTAATGGACTTCTATGAAAATTAGTACCCTATAAGACACTTGTTTAAAGCTGGTTAACGACATGATTATACATTTAGCATTTGCTGTAATAACCGGAAGAAATGAAATAAGGTTTAACGTCCTACGCCTAATGGCGAATGAAGTCTTGCGCCACCGGAACATTGCTTCTAAACGTTGAGTAGGTGATAAATGACCATTTTGATGTCCATGAAGGGGAGGTTGGTGTAAATTGTTTTTTTTCCCTTTCAAATGTTCAAATATTTTCTAGGTTGCTTAAAACAAGATGAGTTAATTGGAAAAATTGAGCTTGCATGGTAGCTGCAAGGTGCAATCCCAATAGACATCTCTCGAACTGCCCAGTAATGATTGGTATCATGTGTTCCGGAAACAGTAAGCATACCGTCTCTTTCACAACACCCGTCTCAAATTGTATAGATTGAACATTAAGTAATGTATAGTGTTGTACAAAGGCGTACGAGCAACGGGGGGGGGGGGCAGGGGCAGCTACCTATCCCACACCCCAACTTTCGGGCAATATGGCTTTCCGACCAGATGGGTAATGTGAAATCAAAAATGATTATTTCATCAATTTGGCAAAATAAAGTGCATTAAATCTAATAAAACGCCGATTTTCCTTTCTTTTAATTGACTATATGAAGTTGTATTGAATTGACTACGGATTAAAGCATTTTGTCTGGAGCCACTCTACTTTGTACGATATTTTTCGAATATCGATTATTATTTGTGAATGCAGCTGCAACAGTCTGATTGGGTGGTTGGAATTCATATCCGCATACAGTGGGATTTCGGTTATTAAACGATTAGAAACTTTGAAGTTACTGCTATTCCAGCTCCTATTCCTGAAGCAACGACTGTGAGTTTTACAACATCTGAAGACCCTGATAAGATGTTCGTAGCTAAAGCCAGATCAAATCTTCCATTGAAGATGTTATACCCCGCGACGATTGATTGATTGTTTTGGATTCAATTCAGCTATAAGTTGCTGTATTCATGGGCTGGAATAGCAGAAGACATACGCACCCGCGTTCGTGGATTGTAAACGTTGATTGTTAGATTGCAATTCGAGTCAGCACCGAAGCTGGGCTATGTTAGACTACTTTGAACTTTTGCTGTATCCACGGACTTGAACAGCCGGAAAACGCGTTTGCGACCGTCAAATTTTCCCAAATTTACCTGGGGGGGTAAGAACCACTCCTGCGCTTCCCCCAGACGGTAGCCCGAAATTCTTCCGGTCATTTCAGGTTCTGCCCCCCCCCCCCGGAACAAACATCGAGTCTGGACTGGGTAGTATATTATAACAGTTTCAGACTAAAAGACAGATAGAGACTTTCACAAAAGACAGATCGAGACTTTTATACTTCCTTTTTTATTGGTACCTATGACCTATGAATAATACTTCATTTCTGTCTATTAACATCGAACTAAAGATGGTAATTTAGCTGTTTTCTGGGCAGAGTTTGTCTCTCTCTATTAATAACTATCTAAAGAACAGCGTGCAACCCTTATTTGTGTTACATTGCCACTTCAGAAACATTTATTTTAATTGTAGTAAAAATGAAATGATACGACGCAATAATATACAACCAAAAAAACATAATACAGTACACCTTCTGCATTGCACTTTAATTTGTTTCATAATATATATATATATAATCTAGCATATATAGGGTGTACTGCACTCTCAAGCTTAAATCATTCTGTCGCAGATTATGTAAATTAATAGTTTTTCTGTGGTTATTGAAGCCAGGAAAATGAATTGACTGTAGAGTTTATAATACGTCTATCCATGCAGAAAATCAGTCGACAGTAAGTGATATATAATACCAAATAATGGCCTGTTGTAAGACAAGGTCATTTTTTTGTTCATTCTCTTAAACGTTTCAATTTATTTTAGGGACTTAAAATACCCTAAAAAAACTGTTATCATTCAGCTTTAATCTGCGGTAGATCTGATTAAAGGAGCAAACTCTCCATTCTTTGGATGGAACCTATCACAGACGAAAATGGGTCAAAAAGCACATAATTTTACGAGCGGTTTTTGACCTTAAGACGCCAGACATTGATTAATCAATCAACGTTGAAGTTTCAAGGGGTTTACCCACTGTTCAGTTCAGAGCAGGCAAGAAATCACTGTAACAGACTGTGTTGTGAAGACAAGTAAACCTTTATACGGCATTTAGTAACTGAACATAAATAACACATGAGAACGACAAGAGGAACTTGTTGAAACGTAGTGTGAAATAAACTCAGTGATTGTTTTCCATATAAATTTGTGTTATTTATCAAGACAAGTAAAACAAAATTTCCAACTATAAAAAAATGAAACGAAATTGGATGGCAGTCGCTCGCACCTAGTTACTCCAGTCCACGTCGAAAGTAGTTTGATATTTCACTAACAAAGGCTCCTCATTGCAAATGACACTCTATAGCACAGGGTACAGGCCGGAGTGTACTGGTTTTACAATTGGTCACATCGTCTTATAAATATTGAGTATCGGTATCGGGGGACACAATTATTTGGAATGGTCCAATGATCCGTCTGTGTAACGTCGAAGACTCTAGATAATATTGAGTTCGAGCTTTACGCCCTTCAATGTGTGCGGTGGTGTATTTACCAAGATGTAATTTATCTTCGCCCTAAATACCGAGTTTTTTAAGAACTTAATGATCCGTTTAGTTGACTAGACTGTTCAGTTTTTGCAGTTAAGTGCGACGTTTTAAGACGAGTGCTATCTTACCGTTTAATTAAGCAACCGTCATGGGGAATCACCTATAAAATAAAACCACTACGATATGTGCGATCTATCTTATCGTTAATCGGAATATTTTAACCAACATCGTTAATATATATACACATAGTGCCAATATTCAACCTGAATGTACCAACGAACAACAAATAAATTAAAGGAGGAAAGTCTCTAACTCAATATGATCCACAGTCTTCGACATTGCAAACACGACTTAGTTGCCAATTTAAATCAACATTGATGCTGTTATCTTACCTTGAAAAGATTGGTTTTTGATAACCAATGTTCATGACAAAATGAAAATTTTAAAACTGACAACGACACACGTTATACATATAACGGAACCTGCCTTGCGATAACATCTCTCTCGCAGATCATTCAAGACCTATTTGTAACTAGATAATCCGGACAGATAAAGTATACTCTACACAACGCTTGATATCCAACTCAATATTTAGCCACTTCAATGCGACAAAAACATTATGTGCCGTTTGTATAAGACATTACATACTCGAAACAAACTAGGTCATGTCGGGACTAACACATGTTTCAATTTTATTGCGCGTAGGGGTCTTTGGCAGTGGGGGGGGGGACTGGAAGACCCGGTAAAACCCACGAGGGTGAACAGACAACCCATCTCCTTGTCATGTACAACTGGGGAATCGAAACGTTGTGAAACAGCGCACATTCGGCCATCCAACTCCCCTTGTACTGTAAGATAGTCCCCCATGTTATATAAGGAACGACTCCATCTACCTCCTTCACCTTTCAGAAGAAAACATTTGAACCGGATCCAAAATGATGTGAAATGAGATTCTATTAAAACGTTCTACTTTTCTGGACGGACTGGCATAGATAGGCCATACAACGTGCTATGATGGAAATTTTCGCCCGGACACAGGCGCTATGACCTACCCATGCTTCGATTCCGCGAGACTACGATTCCGCCTGTCAAGGGTTCTGTTATGTACGTGCCAATGTGTATACAGGATCTCGGTTTTTCGTCCCATCCAAACGATTAGACACTGTCCTTAAAAGATCTATCGTCCTGAAGGGGGGGGGGGACGCCAGAATAATCTTGCCGTGAAAATATCAGATCCCGATATCCAATGTTTCAGACACAATCAACATTTTATAGTCGTATATTCTATGCTTTTGCGCGCCATTTGTAATGGACGAAGAAAAAAATATCCCACAAGACGAAGCAGGCGTAACGACTGGCGTTTAATTTGGACTGTTCACGTATTTCGCGAAACATAATTGATTAGGATTTTTTTTTTAAATGGAATATAAAACACTGTCCGGGCAAAATTCCCCTCGGAGCAGTCGATGCAGAAAAGTAGGGCGTTAAACCCTATTTTATTTCGTTTATTGAACACGTTTACTTGATCTAAACAGATTAAAATGATCCTCAGTCAATCGTTTTACTGAGACTAAAACACAACATATAATTAGTCGGCAACAATTGCAGATGTGCTTGAAATTTAGGACCGTAAAAATAATGTCATAGTAGTCATTTAATAAACAAATATGGATAAACATTTATATTTGTATTCTATGGGTTACCTAACAATAATTTCATACAAAGTGTTCTTATGTCAGTCGAAAATACGTATATGCATGAGTATATGCATTGAAAATAATAAATGATTTGAAACCGCTAAAAGCATTAGATTTGTCTCCCCTTATGTAGTTTTGAGATATTATCTTTAACCCGGTAATCAGACCGAACACAAATTGGCCACCTATTCGGCTAGCCAGCTATTCGACCGATCCAGCTGGCCACCTGTTCGTTGGCAACCTATTCAGAATTAAGACAACAGTCGCCCAAACTCATCTATTTTTACCAACCAATAAAATCTAACGTTACGTCTATCAAATGAAAGTAGAATAATATATTATTTTTTATCCATTCCTTTAGCTCAGAATAGAGGTGTAATTTCGCATTATCGTACAAAATTCTAGACATTCAACTAAATATATCCCAAAAGGTAATTAAATAGGCTTTCCAGATATTATTAGTAAAAGTTGGCACAATCATATTAAAGGGGTGCGCTCTCATCCTAAACGTCGACAATTTTTCAATATTTTAAACTCAAAGAACGGTAATATTCCGAGTCAAAATTCGCACCATCGTACAAAATTCTGAGCAACCAGCTATATATATTCTGAAAGGTAATTGATTACGCTTTCCAAATATTATTAGTAAAAGTTGGCACAATCATATTAAAGGGGCGCGCTCTCAACCTGAATATAGCCAATTTTTCAATATTCTATATGTAAAGATAGACCGGTATTTTATTCGAAGTCCAAATTCGGACCATCGTACAAAATTCTGAGCAACCAGCTATATATATTCTGAAAGGTAATTGAATAAGCTTTCCAAATATTATTAGTAAAAGTTGGCACAATCATATTAAAGGGGCGCGCTCTCAACCTGAACATAGCCAATTTTTTCAATATTATATATGTAAAGATAGACCGGTATTTTATTCTAAGTCCAAATTCGGAACATCGTACAAAATTCTGAGCATCCAGCTATATATATTCTGAAAGGTAATTGGATAAGCTTTCCAAATATTATTAGTAAAAGTTGGCACAATCGTATTAAAGGGGCGCGCTCTCAACCTGAACATAGCCAATTTTTTAATATTTTAAAGTGAAAGAACGGCAATATTCCGAGTCGAATTCGGACTATCGTACAAAATTCTAAGCATCCAGCTATATATATTCTGAAAGGTAATTGCATAAGCTTTCCAAATATTATTAGTAAAAGTTGGCACAATCATATTAAAGGGGCGCGCTCTCAACCTATAAATAGCCATTTTTTCAATATTTTAAACTGAAATAATGGTAATATTCTGAGTCAAAATTCGGACCATCGTACAAAATTCTGAGCAACCAGCTATATATATTCTGAAAGGTAATTGAATAAGCTTTCCAAATATTATTAGTAAAAGTTGGCACAATCATATTAAAGGGGCGCGCTCTCAACCTACAAATAGCCATTTTTTCAATATTTTAAACTGAAAGAATAGTAATATTCTGAGTCAAAATTCGGACCATCGTACAAAATTCTGAGCAACCAGCTATATATATTCTGAAAGGTTATTGGATAAGCTTTCCAAATATTATTAGTAAAAGTTGGCACAATCATATTAAAGGGGCGCGCTCTCAACCTAAAAATGGCCATTTTTTCAATATTTTAAACTGAAAGAATGGTAATATTCCGAGTCGAAATTCGGACCATCGTACAAAATTCTGAGCAACCAGCTATATATATTCTGAAAGGTACTTGAATTAGCTTTCCAAATATTATTAGTAAAAGTTGGCACAATCATATTAAAGGGGCGCGCTCTCAACCTGAACATAGCCAATTTTTCAATATTATATATGTAAAGATAGACCGGTATTTTATTCGAAGTCCAAATTCGGACCATCGTACAAAATTCTCAGCATCCAGCTATATATATTCTGAAAGGTAATTGAAGAAGCTTTCCAAATATTATTAGTAAAAGTTGGCACAATCCTATTAAAGGGGCGCGCTCTCAACCTACAAATCGCCATTTTTTCAATATTCTGAATGTAAAGACAGACCAGTATTTTTTTCAAAGTCCAAATTCGAACTATCGTACAAAATTCTAAGCATCCAGCTATATATATTCTGAAAGGTATTTGCATAAACTTTCCAAATATTATTAGTAAAAGTTGGCACAATCATATTAAAGGGGCGCGCTCTCAACCTACAAATCGCCATTTTTTCAATATTTTAAACTGAAAGAATGGTATTATTCCGAGTCGAAATTCGGACCATCGTACAAAATTCTGAGCAACCAGCTATATATATTCTGAAAGGTAATTGAATAAGCTTTCCAAATATTATTAGTAAAAGTTGGCACAATCATATTAAAGGGGCGCGATCTCAACGTGAACATAGCCAATGTTTCAACATTTAAAATGAAAGAACGGTAATATTCCGAGTCGAAATACGGACGACCATCGTACAAAATTCTGAGCATCCAGCTATATATATTCTGAAAGGTAATTGGATAAGCTTTCCAAATATTATTAGTAAAAGTTGGCACAATCATATTAAAGGGGCGCGCTCTCAACCTGAACATAGCCAATTTTTTAATATTTTAAAGTGAAAGAACGGCAATATTCCGAGTCGAATTCGGACTATCGTACAAAATTCTAAGCATCCAGCTATATATATTCTGAAAGGTAATTGCATAAGCTTTCCAAATATTATTAGTAAAAGTTGGCACAATCATATTAAAAGGGCGCGCTCTCAACCTATAAATAGCCATTTTTTCAATATTTTAAACTGAAATAATGGTAATATTCTGAGTCAAAATTCGGACCATCGTACAAAATTCTGAGCAGCCAGCTATATATATTCTGAAAGGTAATTGAATAAGCTTTCCAAATATTATTAGTAAAAGTTGGCACAATCATATTAAAGGGGCGCGCTCTCAACCTACAAATAGCCATTTTTTCAATATTTTAAACTGAAAGAATGGTAATATTCTGAGTCAAAATTCGGACCATCGTACAAAATTCTGAGCAACCAGCTATATATATTCTGAAAGGTAATTGGATAAGCTTTCCAAATATTATTAGTAAAAGTTGGCACAATCATATTAAAGGGGCGCGCTCTCAACCTAAAAATAGCCATTTTTTCAATATTTTAAACTGAAAGAATGGTAATATTCCGAGTCGAAATTCGGACCATCGTACAAAATTCTGAGCAACCAGCTATATATATTCTGAAAGGTACTTGAATTAGCTTTCCAAATATTATTAGTAAAAGTTGGCACAATCATATTAAAGGGGCGCGCTCTCAACCTGAACATAGCCAATTTTTCAATATTTTAAACTGAAAGAATGGTAATATTCCGAGTCGAAATTCGGACCATCGTACAAAATTCTGAGCAACCAGCTATATATATTCTGAAAGGTACTTGAATTAGCTTTCCAAATATTATTAGTAAAAGTTGGCACAATCATATTAAAGGGGCGCGCTCTCAACCTGAACATAGCCAATTTTTCAATATTATATATGTAAAGATAGACCGGTATTTTATTCGAAGTCCAAATTCGGACCATCGTACAAAATTCTCAGCATCCAGCTATATATATTCTGAAAGGTAATTGAAGAAGCTTTCCAAATATTATTAGTAAAAGTTGGCACAATCCTATTAAAGGGGCGCGCTCTCAACCTGAACATAGCCAATTTTTCAATATTCTGAATGTAAAGACAGACCAGTATTTTTTTCAAAGTCCAAATTCGAACTATCGTACAAAATTCTAAGCATCCAGCTATATATATTCTGAAAGGTATTTGCATAAACTTTCCAAATATTATTAGTAAAAGTTGGCACAATCATATTAAAGGGGCGCGCTCTCAACCTACAAATCGCCATTTTTTCAATATTTTAAACTGAAAGAATGGTATTATTCCGAGTCGAAATTCGGACCATCGTACAAAATTCTGAGCAACCAGCTATATATATTCTGAAAGGTAATTGAATAAGCTTTCCAAATATTATTAGTAAAAGTTGGCACAATCATATTAAAGGGGCGCGATCTCAACGTGAACATAGCCAATGTTTCAACATTTAAAATGAAAGAACGGTAATATTCCGAGTCGAAATACGGACCATCGTACAAAATTCTGAGCATCCAGCTATATATATTCTGAAAGGTAATTGGATAAGCTTTCCAAATATTATTAGTAAAAGTTGGCACAATCATATTAAAGGGGCGCGCTCTCAACCTGAACATAGCCAATTTTTTAATATTTTAAAGTGAAAGAACGGCAATATTCCGAGTCGAATTCGGACTATCGTACAAAATTCTAAGCATCCAGCTATATATATTCTGAAAGGTAATTGCATAAGCTTTCCAAATATTATTAGTAAAAGTTGGCACAATCATATTAAAGGGGCGCGCTCTCAACCTACAAATAGCCATTTTTTCAATATTTTAAACTGAAAGAATGGTAATATTCTGAGTCAAAATTCGGACCATCGTACAAAATTCTGAGCAACCAGCTATATATATTCTGAAAGGTAATTGGATAAGCTTTCCAAATATTATTAGTAAAAGTTGGCACAATCATATTAAAGGGGCGTGCTCTCAACCTAAAAATAGCCATTTTTTCAATATTTTAAACTGAAAGAATGGTAATATTCCGAGTCGAAATTCGGACCATCGTACAAAATTCTGAGCAACCAGCTATATATATTCTGAAAGGTACTTGAATTAGCTTTCCAAATATTATTAGTAAAAGTTGGCACAATCATATTAAAGGGGCGCGCTCTCAACCTGAACATAGCCAATTTTTCAATATTATATATGTAAAGATAGACCGGTATTTTATTCGAAGTCCAAATTCGGACCATCGTACAAAATTCTCAGCATCCAGCTATATATATTCTGAAAGGTAATTGGAGAAGCTTTCCAAATATTATTAGTAAAAGTTGGCACAATCCTATTAAAGGGGCGCGCTCTCAACCTGAACATAGCCAATTTTTCAATATTCTGAATGTAAAGACAGACCAGTATTTTTTTCAAAGTCCAAATTCGAACTATCGTACAAAATTCTAAGCATCCAGCTATATATATTCTGAAAGGTATTTGCATAAGCTTTCCAAATATTATCAGTAAAAGTTGGCACAATCATATTAAAGGGGCGCGCTCTCAACCTACAAATAGCCATTTTTTCAATATTTTAAACTGAAAGAATGGTAATATTCTGAGTCAAAATTCGGACCATCGTACAAAATTCTCAGCAACCAGCTATATATATTCTGAAAGGTAATTGAATAAGCTTTCCAAATATTATTAGTAAAAGTTGGCACAATCATATTAAAGGGGCGCTATCTCAACGTGAACATAGCCAATGTTTCAACATTTAAAATGAAAGAACGGTAATATTCCGAGTCGAAATGCGGACCATCGTACAAAATTCTGAGCATCCAGCTATATATATTCTGAAAGGTAATTGCATAAGCTTTCCAAATATTATTAGTAAAAGTTGGCACAATCATATTAAAGGGGCGCGCTCTCAACCTGAACATAGCCAATTTTTTAATATTTTAAAGTGAAAGAACGGCAATATTCCGAGTCGAATTCGGACTATCGTACAAAATTCTGAGCAACCAGCTATATATATTCCGAAAGGTAATTGAATAAGCTTTCCAAATATTATTAGTAAAAGTTGGTACAATCATATTAAAGGGGCGCGCTCTCAACCTATAAATAGCCATTTTTTCAATATTTTAAACTGAAATAATGGTAATATTCTGAGTCAAAATTCGGACCATCGTACAAAATTCTGAGCAACCAGCTATATATATTCTGAAAGGTAATTGAATAAGCTTTCCAAATATTATTAGTAAAAGTTGGCACAATCATATTAAAGGGGCGCGCTCTCAACCTACAAATAGCCATTTTTTCAATATTTTAAACTGAAAGAATGGTAATATTCTGAGTCAAAATTCAGACCATCGTACAAAATTCTGAGCAACCAGCTATATATATTCTGAAAGGTAATTGGACAAGCTTTCCAAATATTATTAGTAAAAGTTGGCACAATCATATTAAAGGGGCGCGCTCTCAACCTAAAAATAGCCATTTTTTCAATATTTTAAACTGAAAGAATGGTAATATTCCGAGTCGAAATTCGGACCATCGTACAAAATTCTGAGCAACCAGCTATATATATTCTGAAAGGTACTTGAATTAGCTTTCCAAATATTATTAGTAAAAGTTGGCACAATCATATTAAAGGGGCGCGCTCTCAACCTGAACATAGCCAATTTTTCAATATTATATATGTAAAGATAGACCGGTATTTTATTCGAAGTCCAAATTCGGACCATCGTACAAAATTCTCAGCATCCAGCTATATATATTCTGAAAGGTAATTGGAGAAGCTTTCCAAATATTATTAGTAAAAGTTGGCACAATCCTATTAAAGGGGCGCGCTCTCAACCTGAACATAGCCAATTTTTCAATATTCTGAATGTAAAGACAGACCAGTATTTTTTTCAAAGTCCAAATTCGAACTATCGTACAAAATTCTAAGCATCCAGCTATATATATTCTGAAAGGTATTTGCATAAACTTTCCAAATATTATTAGTAAAAGTTGGCACAATCATATTAAAGGGGCGCGCTCTCAACCTACAAATCGCCATTTTTTCAATATTTTAAACTGAAAGAATGGTATTATTCCGAGTCGAAATTCGGACCATCGTACAAAATTCTGAGCAACCAGCTATATATATTCTGAAAGGTAATTGAATAAGCTTTCCAAATATTATTAGTAAAAGTTGGCACAATCATATTAAAGGGGCGCGCTCTCAACGTGAACATAGCCAATGTTTCAACATTTAAAGTGAAAGAACGGTAATATTCCGAGTCGAAATGCGGACCATCGTACAAAATTCTGAGCATCCATCTATATATATTCTGTAAGGTAATTGAATAAGCTTTCCAAATATTATTAGTAAAAGTTGGCACAATCATATTAAAGGGGGGCGCTCTCAACCTGAACATAGCCAATTTTTTAATATTTTAAAGTGAAAGAACGGCAATATTCCGAGTCCAAATTCGGACTATCTTACAAAATTCTGAGCATCCATCTATATATATTCTGAAAGGTAATTGCATAAGCTTTCCAAATATTATTATTAAAAGTTGGCACAATCATATTAAAGGGGTGCGCTCTCAACTTATAAATAGCCATTTTTTCAATATTTTAAACTGAAAGAATGGTAATATTCCGAGTCGAAATTCGGACCATCGTACAAAATTCTGAGCAACCAGCTATATATATTCTGAAAGGTAATTAAATACGCTTTCCAAATATTATTAGTAAAAGTTGGCACAATCATATTAAAGGGGCGCGCTCTCAACCTGAACATAGCCAATTTTTTAATATTTTAAAGTGAAAGAACGGCAATATTCCGAGTCGAATTCGGACTATCGTACAAAATTCTAAGCATCCAGCTATATATATTCTTTCACTTTAAATGTGATTGTGCCAACTTTTACTAATAATATTTGGAAAGTTTATGCAAATACCTTTCAGAATATATATAGCTGGATGCTTAGAATTTTGTACGATAGTTCGAATTTGGACTTCGAAAAAAATACCGGCCTGTCTTTACATTCAGAATATTGAAAAATTGGCTATGTTCAGGTTGAGAGCGCGCCCCTTTAAGATGATTGTGCCAACTTTTACTAATAATATTTGGAACGCTTATCCAATTGCCTTTCAGAATATATATAGCTGGATGCTCAGAATTTTGTACGATGGTCCGAATTTCGACTCGGAATATTACCGTTCTTTCACTTTAAATGTTGAAACATTGGCTATGTTCAGGTTGAGAGCGCGCCCCTTTAATATGATTGTGCCAACTTTTACTAATAATATTTGGAAAGCTTATGCAATTATTTTTCAGAATATATATAGCTGGATGCTTAGAATTTTGTACGATAGTTCGAATTTGGACTTCGAAAAAAATACTGGTCTGTCTTTACATTCAGAATATTGAAAAATTGGCTATGTTCAGGTTGAGAGCGCGCCCCTTTAATAGGATTGTGCCAACTTTTACTAATAATATTTGGAAAGCTTATCCAATTACCTTTCAGAATATATATAGCTGGATGCTGAGAATTTTGTACGATGGTCCGAATTTGGACTTCGAATAAAATACCGGTCTATCTTTACATATATGATATTGAAAAATTGGCTATGTTCAGGCTGAGAGCGCGCCCCTTTAATATGATTGTGCCAACTTTTACTAATAATATTTGGAAAGCTAATTCAAGTACCTTTCAGAATATATATAGCTGGTTGCTCAGAATTTTGTACGATGGTCCGAATTTCGACTCGGAATATTACCATTCTTTCAGTTTGAAATATTGAAAAAATGGCTATTTTTAGGTTGAGAGCGCGCCCCTTTAATATGATTGTGCCAACTTCTACTAAAATACCGGTCTATCTTTACATATATAATATTGAAAAAATTGGCTATGTTCAGGTTGAGAGCGCGCCCCTTTAATATGATTGTGCCAACTTTTACTAATAATATTTGGAAAGCTTATTCAATTACCTTTCAGAATATATATAGCTGGTTGCTCAGAATTTTGTACGATGGTCCGAATTTGGACTTCGAATAAAATACCGGTCTATCTTTACATATAGAATATTGAAAAATTGGCTAAATTCAGGTTGAGAGCGCGCCCCTTTAATATGATTGTGCCAACTTTTACTAATAATATTTGGAAAGCGTAATCAATTACCTTTCAGAATATATATAGCTGGTTGCTCAGAATTTTGTACGATGGTGCGAATTTTGACTCGGAATATTACCGTTCTTTGAGTTTGAAATATTGAAAAATTGTCGACGTTTAGGATGAGAGCGCGCCCCTTTAATATGATTGTGCTAACTTTTACTAATAATATCTGGAAAGCCTATTTAATTACCTTTTGGGATATATTTAGTTTAATGTCTAGAATTTTGTACGATAATGCGAAATTACACCTCTATTCTGAGCTGAAGGAATGGATAAAAAATAATATATTATTCTACTTTCATTTGATAGACGTAACGTTAGATTTTATTGGTTGGTAAAAATAGATGAGTTTGGGCGACTGTTGTCTTAATTCTGAATAGGTTGCCAACGAACAGGTTGCCAGCTGGATCGGTCGAATGGCTGGCTAGCTAGCCGAATAGGTGGCCAATTTGTGTTCGGTTTAAATCAGTGTGTGTATGGCGTATCCTAAACTCCTGTAAGAAAAATCTTTATTCTCCATGCTAATTATATATAAATCTGACGATGCGGTCTGGTCACAATTTTTGTTCATGTTGTTTAGAAAAAATAATGAAGACCCATTACTCCCAAATTGTGAAACAAAGTGGCATTTTCTCGATGAGTCGTGAGATTGTTAGGTTTAGCAGGGCCACAAGGAGCAGTATATCTCAGAAGTGTTTCATATTTAACGAGAATGGCCTCGTGAATGTTTTAGGGCATGGTTTATGACTTTCAAGATCATGTAATATTAGTTAAACAGTCAAAAACCAATGTGGGACTGTTTACTTCAATGAGCGCTTAACGGGAGGTAACTCTGTTTATTATGGGAACTCGAGTGTTTGTACCATCCAAACGACTGTAGACACTGTGCTGCACCACGGACAAGAAAAAAAGCCACATTGGAAAACCCAAGAGAACTTTCTCGGCCAATACCTTTATCAAAGCCCATTTCTCCCGGCTAGAGCCTAAAAAGAAGAAATATACAGATCCCAACCGAAAGATAGAAGATGGTAAATTTAAATACGAACAAGGAATGATGGGTTTGTTAGAATTTTTGATTACTTTGGCCACTTTGGTCTTGTTGAAAGTGATTAGTAAGTAAAGCCGCATTATAATATGTAAATCTGACTATAGCAGGTTATATTTCCCTTGCCATCAAATGTTATATCAATTATCAATTAGACATTAATTATCCACATGGCAAATCTATAATCAACTCTCTAGACATCTAGTGGTGAATTTTAACGGATTGAAACACGATCGCTATTTAATAATTTAATGTTAAAATGGATAATCAAGGCTTTGTTTATTATCGTAACAGCGGATGGCAGGAAATTCGAGACTATGGTTTTAATTGAACATTCATGAAATAATTTGACCGAAATTTTTAATATAATTCTTTTCCATTGTCTATTTTTAAACTATTGTAGGGAGCACTGTCAGCTCTCTGTCTACATCTTACATAATGCATCATTAATGAAGGTCTTACATTAATTTGTTCTTATTAAAAAAGCATGATGTAAGAACTAAAACTGCCTATAGCAGGTCTTTCTTGGGACCTTAAATTAAATGTTTTGTTATATATAAATTTTTAATTAGAAATATATTAACATAAGACCATAACCAACTTTCGATGGCCATTTGGGCAACGGTTGGGCCATTTAATGATTTAATTTAAAAATAGAGAACTAAAACTCGATTGGCCAGTGCGGTGGTTATGATCAATGCACACATCTTGTCAAAACTACAACCATTGATAACTTCGCTCAAAATAAAGTAATTGGAGTGAAATATTCAATACATTCGTTTTTCATTAATTATCTCTTTTTGAACTATTATAGCGAGAACGGATAGCTCTTTCTCTAAACCTTACATAATGCCCCTTTAAATAACAGAGGAAATGAAATGAAGTTTAACGTCCTACTGTTTTGCTCCGAACTAGGCTAATAAAGACGGGCATACTCCATACAGTGTGCTATGATGGAAGTTTTGCTCGAACAACGGCGGCACTACGGCCTACTCTTATGTCGAATTCCAACTGTCAAGGGATCATTTACATGCACGCAAATGTGCATAGGACCTCGGTTTTTTGTCCGATTCGAACGACTAGACAGCTGTCCTTGTCAGGCCCTCCATCCTGTATCACTGACAAGGCAGAACCTCGTCAGAAAATCTGGATGAACTTTCTCGGCCAATGTCGGTATCGAACACCCGACCTCCAGGCTAGCGAGCCAACGTCTTACCCACTTAACCACGGTGACCACCAAAATAACAGAGAAGCCATTTAAATAGCAGCGAGGCAAATTTACCTGTGTTGTGTTTCCCTTGTAGATATTCAAATAATCATATCTCACATTTTTGACGTAACAGATATTGGACAGATATTTTATCTTAGTATGATTATTATTTTTTTTTTCGGGAGAATCACATGCACAAATAATGTCCCATGATATTTTATATTTTATGATTGCTTGATAAAGAGAGAGAGAGAGAGAGAGAGAGAGGGGGAGAGAGGGAGAGATTCAACGTCCACTCGGCACAAACTACTTCATTTCGGGACTAAGAAATGGCTCAATTTTATTTCATTAATTCGCTTGCGTGTAGGGTCTGTAGAAGGTTGGGGCGAGGGACTCAGCGAAAATCACGCGTGTCTCGCTATATAGTTCCTTTTAGAGGAATTCGACATGAATCGCAAGAAAATTCAACAAGCAAAACTGTCAACCTTTTTCTTCAAAACAACGATTGGTTATTGTTATTTATTTATTATATTTCTGCCATATCCAACTACACCTGCAACGGGTACAAATCATCTCTTTTAAAGCTATATATACAATTTAATGTTTTTAAGTTATATTTTAAAAATGTATTAAAATAAAACCCTAAAATAGATGGTATCTATAAACAGTCCTACCAATGTTAAGAATTACCCTGTTAATCCTATAATTCACGATTGCCAATTGAAAAATTGGCAAAAATATTATTTTCAACTTCATATTCAAACGTTTGAAGATAAGCTATTCCATGTGGGGGAATATAAAAACAAGGGAGGTAATTATGTTATTATTTCCGACGTGAATGAATTTCAAGTGTGGGAAATAACGCCTATGATCGTATAATAGTGAGTTAACAACCTTTTGACTTTCTTAGAAAATATGAAATTCTCGCTTTAAATCGGAGCATTAAAAGCTGGCCTTGTAAAATGGAACTGGATTGACGTCTTAACGTCATGGGGCGGGGCTAAATATATGTCATGTACACAACTAACACAAGCCAAACAAAATACGCGACTTATACAATTTAAAATCACCAGTAGAAAACCTTTAGGGGTGGATTATAACTAACCCGTAATTAGGAGTGACCGTTCAAATTCAGTTAAAAACACCGCTTGATTAACTTTACTGACAATTTTTGCAGATAAACGCAAGTTGTTTCAATACGTTGGGTCGGGTATGTTTAATTAGTCCTAATAGTATAAAATTAACTTTTTTTTATGATGCTACATGCATTTATAAATATATTATGTTTGCCAGGTAAGGAGCTAATTTAAATCGCTAATATTTGGGACCTAGAAACTGACACAAATGGGCCACAACGGTAAGATCACAACATCAATGTTGATTTAAATTGACAAATAATTCGTGTTTTCATTGTCGAAGATTTTGGTTGAGATTGAGTTTTTAGAGACTTAGCTACTTTAAGGCATCCAATCGTAGATAAAAACAAACACACCAGTATGTGTCAACACGTACATAATAACGCAAGTCATCTAATATCTCGGAAGTTCACATGGGTCCTTTGAAGATACCCTTATCAATTCATAACACTAAAACATAGTGCAATAAAAATTTCGAGGTTGTTACACCTGGGGCCTATTTCACGAAATTTTAACTAAGATAAGATCCCAATTTTAGTAATTTGATTGGATAATATTAGATTGATTTTAGTGCTTAGCCAATCAAAATTGAAGTTTCTACTAAAATTGGATTTTATCTTAAGTTAAAATTTCGTGAAACAGGGCCCAGGGAATTACTACTCCCATATGAATACATATAGTGTAATATTGTTGCATTAGATGTTACATTTTCATTGCCAGTACCAGTAGCAACCCATTATTTTTGGGGATTTGGAGTAGCCTACATGTACACTAGGGTAGGCTATGCCTTTTACGTGGCTGACTGTAAAGCCATTGCTCTGTAGATACAACCATATTTTAAAATCACAAATTGTCGTTGTTAGTGTGTGAGCATGTTAGACCCAATTTTATCCTTTATATCATTTTAAACTGTATTATAGGGCCCATGCTACCATACTTTAATTATAATATAGGTCATAGTCATTCATAATGCATCTATATTTGGGTATAGTCCAAAACAACATTTTCGCACAACTAAAGATTATAGAACCTGTATTATAAGTACACAGGTGAATTATAAGTACACAGGTGAAAGGTAAGGAAACTGCAAGGGTAGACAGGGGTCGGGTGGGGTATGAGGAAATTTGATCCAAAACTATATAACTGAACTATATTATATATCTACACTTTAAACTACAACGAATGTTGTAAATCAACCCACCTGTGTGTTTGTATATACCTGGACGAGTCTCGGTCTGTTAACCCTTCTTCACATAAAAGAGATATGCATGCGATATGTAGGATACGGGTAGGATAATGGAGACTCGTGGGTATTCCGGGTCATAGTAAATATGATACTATTCACATGAAAAGCAGGCGCGGATCCAGAGGGGGGGTCCAGGGGTTCCGGACCCCCCCCCCTTGCTCAGGCTTGAAAATTTTTTATGGCATTTTATTGGCGATTTTTAGACCTGTAATTTTGGTATTTACCTTCCGGAAATACGTCAGAATGCACCAAATTGAATCTAATTTAACAAATTAAACCCCCGTTAATTGATTGAGCGCCTTTATCAAACCTAGACCCCCCCCTGCAAAAAATCCTGGATCCGCGCCTGAAAAGAATGGGTTTAACGTCTTACTTTTTTGCACCGACTTGGATAATGAAAACATGCATATATTATGTCATAGTGTGATATATGAAATGGGGTTTAAAGTTGCAATAGCATTTTTTTAAGTTATATTTTTAAAATGTATTAAAATAAAGCCCTAAAATAGATTGAACCTATAAACAGTCCTACCTTGTTAAAGAATAATCCTATTAATCCTATAATTCACTATTGCCAGTTGAGAAATTGGCAAAAATATCATTTTCAACTTCAAATTCAAACGTTTGAAGATGGCCGTCCATGGAGAGGAATGGGAAAACAAGGGAGGTAATTGAGTAACTATTTCCTCAATCAACCTGTGTCACCCATTTTAATGCCCCAAAAAGTTTGCCCATGATCGTATAATAGTGAGTTGACAACCTTTTGAGCAAAAGACATAGAAATAATTATGTTTATGAAATTTCCGCTTTAACGTCCACTCGACACAAACTAGGTCATTTTGGGACTAACATATGGTTTAAATTTTATTTCAATAATTCGCTTGCGCGGAGGGGTCTTTAGCAGTGGGAGGAAACCGGAGTGCCCGGAGAAAACCCACGAGGTTGAGAAGGCGCCCCTATCTCCATGCCACATACGCTCACACCAGGGCTCGAAACCACAGCCGCAAGCCAGAGGTGACCGGCCAGCTAGAGGTCGAAGCGCGGCACTCTAGACCACTAGGCCATCCCAACCCCCGTATGATGTATGAAATGGGGTTTAACGACCTCTACTTTTCTGAATCGACTCGGATAGGCCTAATGAAGACAGACATACCTGATACAGTGTTCTATCAGGGAAATTTTGCCCGGACAGCTGCGCGCGGCCTACATTTATATCGAATTCCGACAGCTAAGGGTTTTTGTTACGTGCATACCAACGTGTATTCAGATCCTCATTTTGAATCCCAGCCGAACGTCTACACAGAGTCCTTTGCAAGGGGCCCCTTATGATATAAGGGCTAGCCTGGGGGTCGAGTGTTCGTTTCCTGCATTAGCCGAGAAAGTTCATCAGGATTTTCCGACGTGGATTCCCCTTGTCATTCAGTAGTGCAGGACAGAGGGTATGACAAGGACAACTTCACCAAAACATTTCTACAGAATTGTCAAAGGCGTTTTATAGCTGAGGCGCCAGAGGCACCAGCCTCCTCTCGAAAAAAAAATCAAAGGAATTGGAAAAGTAAAACGGGAGAAAAAATGCTAAAGCCGATGAAAAAATGAAAATGTACCCTAGATAGGGGGCCCTAAAGTCAGGGAAAATGTCCTTACGTCTGACAAAAGGGTCCCTCTTGCCAAGGGAAATGGTCCCGAGTCCGAGTCAATCGTTTTCTTTACACTGTTACTGTCGAATCCATTACTGAATGAGAATGCAGTCATTGCATTGGCATAAAAATCATAAATGAAGACGCCCCCCCCCCCCCGCGATAGAGGGCCCGCAAAATAGTGTAGCCTCTGTCATGATAAACCTTAAAACGCCCCTGAGAATTGTGACCTGTAGACATTAGTATATCTCAACGTTTTTAGCTACTCGTGGCTACTTAAAATGGTGTGCGAGGAGCTATTAAAATTTGTCTACGATATCACCCTTGGTGGAAGTGGACGTAAAACTCTAGAAATGAACGAGCCATTAAAGAGAAAATGAAGTTCAGTGCCACCAGTCGCGACGATTCTAAACTCAGATAACCAATATCAGATTTGAAACGACCTTGGTTGAAGTTAACGCGGGGAGAAGCATTTTTTGATATTCACCGTTATATTGCTATATAAATTATTATTTATTCTTACAAAAATTCCAGGTAATATCTAGTTCCTCTAGAACTAGGTATAGAGGAACTAGGTAATATCCAGGTGTAGCCTATTATCCGCCATTTTAACTGATGGTTGCTAATCATGCTTTGTGTTCTGTACAGGTTATTAGACAACTGTCCACCCTCAGCTCTGTTTGTTTTAACGATGACGTGTCCAGAAAGAAAACTGCGTCTTTTACCGCCATAGTTTATTAAAATGAGTCAATATCCTAATTTTTATTTTGTACATCGATATAAATCAAACCATATTATGTAATGGATGCCTATATATATTTATGATGTTTGTTTATTAAAATGCGTGTCTATGTTATATTTATATCATTGTCTATATTTTTGCACTGCCATTTTGTTCTTACCAGTTTTTTGTACTAGTGCAATTTTGTCTAGTTGTGCGAAGCAGGTGACCGAAGTGTGCGATATCGCCGTGGAAGAGAACGTTGAATCTCAGGAACGAACGGTGCGTGACTCAACTAAAGTGGTCACATAGCAGAACCCTACAAAGACTAGAGTATTGGTGATTTGGGTAGCAACACCCAGGCCTATTGCATTGTTTTAGTGTTTATCCTATACCCATATTGTCCCCCCCCATTAATCACTATCCACCTGGGTTAATCTCTACATTTACTGTCAGCGAATTACATATCATTTGATCATTTCAAACTCTTCTGTCTGTAGGATGCCCAAGAACAAACTTTAATGTAAAAAATAAAAATAATCAAAAAGATACGTAATTTAAAACGAAAGAAATTTGGAGTTAAAAAAAAATATTCAAATTTAAAGATGTGTTAAAATTAAATTCCTATGAAAATTCATATTTTCAAACGAATGTTACTCATGATTTTGCTGTTTGGTTTCATCTTGTCAGTGATGGAAGATGGAGGGCTTGACAAGTAAACCATCTGATCATCCAGAATGGTATGAGGGCTACTCATGTACTCAGTGACATGTATTCAAAAAAATTGTTAACAGACTTTTATGTAGAATAGGAGGAAATGTCATGGTCCACACAAGATTCCACCTATGAGATTGTGGGTTAGGGGTAGGGTTAGTGCTAGACCAGTTTACACTTTGTGATCTTTGACCAAATCTGCAGCTGGCCTTAATACTTAGATCTAATCATGGTTGTATGCAGGTCTTCATTATCTTAGCCCAGGTAGACAAGTCAGACTTTAAACCCATTACACTTACAATTATCACGATTTTGCTTTTCATATAATGGATTTTAATGATATTCCTTAGGATTTATAAGTACAGTGTTTCTATGTGAAGATCTTTCCTGAATGATACCAAGGGACATAATAATGTTAGCCATTAGCAGGAAGAGAAATGAAATGATGGATAGGGATTAATGCCAGGATAAAATAATTACAGTTGAGTACATAAAACTGTCTGTGACAGCACATACTCATGTGCCACAAGATCTCACCTCCAACCAAATGTTGGTGTGTATGTTTAATTGCATAATATAAGCTATCTTCCACATACACCAGTTGGTGGAAATGGGAGAATCTGGAGAAAACGCAAGTGGATAGACAGGTGACCCTACCTAACTGTTGTCACATAAAAATGTGGGATCGAAAACAACACGTCTCTTGACTCAGTGACAGAGCTTCCGCATCCCCTCCTCAATGAGCATACAAGAAAATAAATGCCAATGCCAAGAAATTGCATTTGCGACAGCCGACAATCTCATTTTCAAAATCCTTTGCGGGAGGGTCATAAGAGCCCTTGTAGTCAATACAAAAGCATGGCAGTTAACCTTTACATTTTCAATTAGTGACAAATATTGTGCACATGATACTTTATAAGAACACCTGATACGACTTTAAATAATAACTATATTTATATTCTTGTTAGAAGTTCACATATCGAAAAATTCTGGTGCGACAGTGGGTAGCTGAAGAATAATCCCTTGCGAATGTGGGCAGCTAATAGTCTGGAAGTTATTTCCCTGTCAGAATAACATCATTTATTTAATAATTCAACACCCCACAACAAAAATCTATTGATGAATCATTTTATTCATATAAAAATCACAGTGAGGCTATGTAAATGTTTGGCAGCATGTTAAGATATTACAGTATCTATGTACTAATAATCTAACAAGAGTTTCTCTCTTTAATTCATAGAAATCAAAAACAATTTGCAACTAGAACAAAGTTAATAATAACATTGTTCTATCTAGATGTCTAAGTTGGATTACAAAGAATACTTAATATATCATAAGCAAGTACTACTACAGAAACAATTATATTTATAATTGATCAGAATTATCTATGCATTGTGTGCCTCCACTTGAAAAAACATATAAGCGAAAAATGTCACGGGAATGAATTCAGTAATTCTACAGACATGTGTATTGACAAATGATTACATTATAACACATATAATTATAGTACTTATCATATAATACTTCTTCATATATTACACATCTACTACAATAAACTGCACAATATACATACATACATATATTATGAATTACATTAAATAATAATATATCAATAACAAATAACTTGAATTGTCTATTTCACACCAAATCACGAGATCACCCAGATATCACCAAATAATGTCACAATCTTAAGTCTGGGCCCACACATTTACAATTTGTTAACATTATATAAAATCATCAAGATATTAGGGGAATAATTTTGATGGTTTAATATCAAATTTCAGATACTTGAACCCAGACAAATATGACAAGTGATTCATTCTTAAGGGGATTTCGTTTCTCACTAAGATGATAAAACTTGTGTAACACTGAAATAATAAATTTGTTAGCTAGTGATTATTTAAAATCGTGTCCATTGTGAATTTCTGAAATGAAATGAAATGGGTTTTAATGTCCTACTGTTATTATGAATTTCTAAATGCAGCCCTCGAAGTGCCATTTTGTTAAATACCTCATTAAAGATATCTGGATCAGTTCCCAAAACAATTTTATACAAGGGATGAATATCACAATCTACGAACAATTTTAATTGCAGATTTCAACAAAGTCTAGACAAATAATATATGATAATGGTTTTAGTACCTAATAATAAAGACGCAGGTTCCCAGACAGTTCATGGTCTTATTGTTAAGACATATGCTGTTAAATCTAGCTGAAAATAAAAATAATTTTAAGAAACTGTCATTTCAGTGCCACATAGATTTGACTGTTGGTTTGCCACCATGATTTTTAAATTGTTTTATGTGTAATTGATACATGGTCAAATATGTCTAAAGTCGGCTGTAGAATTCTACCTCAGCAGTGGTACAGCATATTCAAATCAGGATAAAAATGGCTAATATTTAGTGACAATCTAATTACAACACTTATCTTAATTTCATTGGTTATATTTTTTTATACTTTTGATAACTGCATATCATTATGATTATGGGTAAACAGGTGAACATCTGATAAAATATTTATATTTATCTTTCATTTTTACGTTGAAACCTACTGCTCAATAGATATCTCTCATAATTCAGTGCATACCTTGCCCATAATTTAATCAAATTATTGGCTTGTGTATCTAAAGAATGCAGATTATATTTTTTTAGAAATCCTTCATATCTGTTAAGCAAAGTTATTACAAGCACAAAATCTATCAACCAATCTGATTTTAGTAACCTCATTCAATAAACGTAAAATTAATGCTAGCTGTGTAAACCAATTTTGGTTGAAAACGGATGATATATTTAGAAGTTATAACATCGTAACCAAAGTTTGACATTCAGAAAACTGAAATCTAGTCTTCTTAAAGGCTTTTTGTTTCAAGTTTTACAATTTTATTTCTGAAAAACAATGACGCTTCTCCTATTTTATATCTCAAAAATGTTGAAGAAATAAAAATTTAATAGATTTCTGTTCCTTGTGGAAGTCATTACTAAAACAACATTATCTTCCATGCAATTTCAATTTATTTTTTTTTCTTTCACAGGAATAAAATGAAACAAAGACCGTCTTGTTTTAGTTAGATTGTCCCTTGTGTGAATTCAGCTTTTCGAGAAATAGGGCCCTAGATCAATTTGTCGAAGGAAAAATTTAAAATCAAAAATGAATTGAAACAAAATACCTGAGTGAACAATACATATAAATATTCATAATCCTTCGGACAGAATGACAACTCATGTTTACATCAAGAGACATTCTATTGAAATATAAAGAAATGATCAAATACAAGTGACTGTCCTATTTAACTCATTTTGCGAGTATTATATCCTATTGCAATATTTCAATACTTGCGTTCAAATAAATAACCTGGGGACAGATCTTGACACACCCATCCGTGCTGACGGAGTAAGAAAGTATTGCCATATTTCCATTGATGATTTAACATTAAATTAATCATTATCTAGGTGTGGTCATTCAACCCACCCACCCAGTTCAGCAGGTCAATCATGTGGACTCAAGTTTTAAAATTTTGTAACAGTTCCAAAATATGATAACCAAAAAATGGATAAACATTTCAAAACATGTCACACTGACCACTTATAAACATCAATGGGAGAGATTTGTATACACATTTTTTTTTTCTCCCAGAAGAATGTCCCTTTAATAAAACATGATATAAAATCCTCTAGCCTTAATAACAAAATCAAAACAACAATAGATATTATATTATATATATACACATATACAACCAATAACAGTTTAAATATATTATAGATTTGTTATTATACCAAAACATACTGGTAGTATAAATTAACATCTTACAAACAAACAACATTTCTTCTTGTCTTTATGGCAACTGCTCATCATTTGGAGATTTGGGGAAATAGAATTAATCCATGTTAAAATGTACGGTACTCTGATTAATTAATCAAATCAAAACATATAATCTTTGATGGTTTAATCCACGCTAATCTGTACTCAAATTGATTATTTGCCATTTAAATAATATTAAAAGAAAACAATGATCTCCTGACTTGGATTCAGTTGTACTTAAAGGTGACAGGTAAATTAAATGACAGGTAAGATCTCCAGTTGGTCAATTTCACTGCTAGTCAGTCACAACCAGCAAATATAACTAAAACATGAGCCCTATTATATACCATTCCAATATTGAAAAACTCTTTAAGGATTCCTTGACCGTTATTATCAGCTTACATATAATAGGTAATTAAATTTGACTATTTTATGTTAGAGAAAATATTCACACAATAAATGGGAACTCGGATAGAAAACGGGACATACACGACTTTGTCTAGTCAAAATTTAACAAACAAGTTACCAATAATAAACTGTGATGGAAAGCAGGAAATTATAACATAATATAGATGGGGATATCTCAAAGTAAACTGAATTTCACATAATGAACATGAAAGTTTACCCATTCATAAGAGCAAAATAAATATACAAAATACATTTTAATTAACCCTACCGTATTTTTTGGCTCAGACTGTCTATTTCAGTCATATTTTATAAAAGAAAAAATGTCTACTTAATGGAAAAATCGGATCATCTATACAGATATCAATGTCTATTGTAGTTTCTGCTGGTAATCTGATTTTAAATTAAAAGACATTTTAACATTTATCAATTCAGTCTCCGAATTCAAACAAATGAACTTTTTGTAATACCATAGATCTAGCCAATATAGGATATCAAAGAACATATTAATCACATTATTGTTTGAAAATATCTACTGATATATAATTTGTTTTGATATTAGAGATTAGCTTCTTTCTATATCAGAATAGATATGGATAAACACGCAACATGTTGGTTAAATTACATTTAATGACAAATCCATAGGTCTTGAATTTAAATTAAAGTCTTGTTGTTGCATCATTTTAGCGTTATGTGAATCATTTGTAAACTGCAATATTGTGAAAGACGAGTCTCGAATAGGAATATCGGTCCAAATATGCTTCATCGCTGTTCACAAAGATATGATAAATTGAATTTTCATCAATCTACGCTGTTCGCTATGTAATAAACCTGCCACCATTTTGTTGTCTGTGAAAATTTATTGATAGACCTGTTTTAAATCCAACTGAATCCATGCTAAGACATTATATATTGTTGTTAGTATTTTGTTTTGGTTTTGTTAATTAAATGTAAAATAATCAATTTGAGTACATATTAGTGTGGATCAAGCCATGAAAAATTAAATATTTAGTGAAAATGCAAATGATGCATCATAACTTTATAATTAAATTGATTTATTAGCGATTGATAAGATCACCATTTACTTTTATTTTACAAAGGTACCTCACATGAACAAGTGATGTATTTAAACAATTCCATAAAATAATTTGTGTCATAATCAGTGAAGTTGCCATGTTTTTTACATGCAGATGGCAAGTTTAAACCAGTAGTTTATGAACCAGGAACCTGGTATGTTATTGTTGACATCTTGTAATTGGGACATCATACAAATTGTCAAAGGAACAAACAAGCATGCCAAAGTGTCATGTCAATCATACTGGAATTGGCAGAGCCTTAAATTCGTTTTTTTTTTTTCAAAGAGCTTCACTGCCAAGAAGATCAAGTCGCTCATGGTGACTAGTTCCGGATTAAAATAATGTTAAGCTCTTTTGTAAATTAATTACGTCATTATCATCGAAGTTACTACTATTACTAGGTCACAGAATATATGCTAAGTTAAAAAAAAGTATGAATATTTTTAGGTATATCCCTTTTTTTTGTATATTTCCCCTTTTGTTATTCCAATGTAGTTGCTTTGTATGTAAAGGATATAAATATTGACCTACTTAATTATAAAAAGAGAAAACCCATCAAATTTGAACTTTGGCATTATGTCCCTTTAATTGGATTCGTGTTTTTGATTATGGCTTATTCATTAAATATGTATTTATCAAATATTAACATAATATAGTATAAAGATACAACATTCAATAATGGGATCTGAAAACAAGCCGTTGATTATAGCTTCTGGATGAAATTAACATCTAGTAGTATAGTCTAATTGTCAATCACCCTGTAATCCAGATGATTGGCACTTTAATATGGTTGAAATCTATGTTAGCAAGGATTACATTGAAACTCTATAAGTCGAATTACATATAATCATGTCTATTTCACTATATATCTAAATGTTTATATGAATTTTTTGTATAATATGGTTTAACTGGAACATTTAAGACAATGTGAGATCTGTTGAATGAATATTGCATGCATATTGAAACAAATTACAAAACAACAAATAGATATTGTATACTGTATATATATACATTTGTATATATAAATACAACAAACAAAATCTCAATATATACAATTTGATATACTATATAAATAACAAACTTCTACATACAGATTTTAATACAGATGTTATAGACTATCTTAACAAAGGTCAACAGAATTCTTCATAAAATGCCTATGGGAGGCCAAACCAATTTAATTATCCGTTCTTCACGGACTTGATGAATAAATAGCCCTTTAAATCACATGAAAGATGTTTTGTTTAAAATTTCAAAACTTTCAATTTTGGACCTAAAAGCTTTTGAACTGAGCACAGCCAAGTACTTTTGGTTTGTAAATTAGTCCTTTTATCAAAGAAATAAGAAGCAGAATTTTAACAGGGGTTGATGAAGAACAGAAAATCAAATTTGTGTGGCCTAACTATTGATCACAATAAATATCTCATTTCAGATTAACATTTAAATTTTTAGGGATCAAGGAATTGACACCTTAAGTTCAAATTGGAAAATACTTTCTTTCAAAATAAAAACCTTGTTATTGTAGAATAAAAACAGCCTAACATATGTTTGTACCCCCGGGAATTATTACACAATATTTAAATTAAACAAACAAGTTTTGCTTTAAAGCTGTTTTAAGCACGACATACACCAACGCAGCCGCTGGAAATGATTCAACTGATAGGTTGCAATTGATCTACTTGTTTGGCATACAGGATACTTTGTTAAGTGGTTGGTTGCTCAATTCACATATCAACACATATAATAAATAGAAAAACAGGTGTTGCCATTTAACTCCAGTTGCAGAAGTGTCAATGTATGCTGAAATCATAGATCGACTGCAACCAATCAGTTGTGTAACTTCCAGTCGCCATGTTGATGTACATGTCCTTAAGGGTTGTGGTTTGTCCTGTATCAAACATTTCTACGAAAAGAACTCAAAGTATCTACATTTAGACAAGTATGTTAACATCACAAAGCATGTCCTGTTCAAAAGCCAGTATATAATCACAGATATTATAATTATAAACAATAAAATACATGAAAATCAGAAAAACTGGATACACTACAAACCATTTTAAAGATCGTGTTGCACATCTGTCCTCAGATTTAGGTTCTTTATAGGAAATTGTATGATGTAACCATGTTTAAATAAATTTTATGTTTCCTCTCAAATTTGTAAAGGATTGACCTTTAACCTAAAAAGACCATAAGAATCAATACTAAATTTAATCTGATTAAAATACAAATGTATATTTCATTTCGTTTTTTATACTTTCGATGGCCTACACTATATTAAGATCTGACAGGTTGTAGCCATCGGTCACGTCAGAAGTCATATGGGCGGCTTTTGACCCTATGATGTCGGACATTTCATTAAGCAATCAGCATTGATGTTACCTAGTGGATCACCCCTTGTTATGTACAAAACAGGCCTAACACATGCTGTAACGGACCATTTCATTGGCTAATCCCTCACACCATTCAGAACAAGTCAATGATAACAACTCTTCCAGAGTAAAGACAAGTAAAAAAAAATCCAAACAATAAAAACGAAAGGAAATAGGTTCTGTGTTTTAATCAGATTGTTATTCAAGCTTAACAATCTGATCATATTTGGCAGATGTAAAACTCTGAATTGCAATTTATAAAGGGCTTAAATCTTTATGATAAATTTTTTTAAAATTATTGTTTAAGAGTATGTGTTCATTGCATGTGAGAATTTTATTATCTACGGGATTCTTAATTGTGTTTTGAAAACGTCTGCTTAAATTACAATAAGAGTTATGCCCCTTTATTTTCGGAAAAGAATGTCCAACAAGAAATTTTTGAAATCCCATCACTGATTAAGACCCTTTTAAGATTGTTAATTCAGTGGTAATGTGGTCTAATGCCTATACATTAAAAGATGATTACTACTAAATTTTAAAAAATCCAATTAGTTAATTAAAGATATCCGAATAATTTGTGTTCAGCAGAAAAAGTTAAAAAAACGGCCGATTGTATACTACATACGCAGACAGTACCACAGAAATAAGCCAACAGGCTAATAAGATATTCAAGTTGAATATTAGAGCCATTTACACTTTTAAGAAAATCAGTGAGCTATTTATGCTCATACTTGAATTTCACAGCGAAAAAAATGAAGATTTATTATAAAGAGCATCCTGTTTATCTTACAGATAATATTTAATATACAGAAAGATAAAACCTACTCCATTTTTAGGTTCTGTGTTCAATTCCTGTGTTGGACGAGAAAATTAATCACGATTTTCCAGCATGGTTCCCCCTTGTAAATGGTGTAAGACAGAGGGTTTGGCAAATGACAATGTATAGTCATTCCGATGGGATGAATAACCAAGGTCCTGTGAACACATTGGTGTGCGCATAAAAAAACCCTTAATAATTAGAATTCGAAATAAGAGTAGGCCGTAGCACACTTTATTAGCCCATTCGGAACAGAACAGTATGACATTTAACCCAATTTCATTTCATCACATTTCTACTCCATTTTTAAGCCATTTTTCATATTTTTGATGAAAAACCAAAGGATATGACAAAATTAACCTCCTTTAATCATTTTTAATATTTTTCAGTGTTAAAACACATGAAACCCTAAACACAGTCCTACTTTGTTAAAGAATAATCATATGAATCCCATCATTGTAAATTATGTCATTATCAAGTGAAAGCATCAACAACAAGGTTTGCTGCGGTGTTATTATTAAACCAATATGATGTGTTGTGGTTGTCTAGGTAAATCCTTCTCTGTTTGATCACAGACTCATCGCGGAATTATTCACAGTTTTCCAGTGAAAAGAAAGGATACAATTTCCAAGAACCGTGGCTGAGAAAAATATCTAGAATGATTCCTATGATTGTATAATAGTGATATGACAGCCTATTAAGAAATAGACATAGAAATAATTATGTTTTGATTTCCTGAAACTGCAGCTTTAAACCTTAGGAGAACATATTTGATATTGAAAAAATGTTTAGCTATAATCATTTGACATCTTTTACTACTCTCTTTTAATTAAACACGATCAGAAAATTCCACAACAAAAATTAACACGACATGTCAATTGATAACTGTCCTCATTTCCGTCCTTTTATCTAAGGCTATAAAAACAATAAAAACAAGGAAAAGTTCACTCTAACACAGGTAATGTGGTTTATGTTATTAAACTGCCAAGTACATGACTACATTTAACCAACATCAATCAGAAAATTAACATTCAAATAAATTGTTTGTCATTGTAAACGGATATTATGTTCAATTTTTTTGACCGACATTCTATGGGTTCGACATCTCATAAACAAAATTTTGGAATTGGGCTAATGACAACAGGCATATCCATGCATCATACTATGAGGGTAATTTTCCAGGTCAGCATTGATAAGGCCTACTCTTATATCAAATTCTACAGCTAAGGGATATTTTTTTATGCACGGCAATGTTTTTTTTGTCCCAGCTGAACAACTAGACAACTGACCTTGTCAGGCACTTCGTGCTGCATCACTGACAATGGGAAACCACGCTGGAAAATCACAATGAACTTTCTCAGCGAACACCAGGTTCAAATCCCCGACCTCCAGGCTAGCAAGCCAGTGATTTACTCCTTTAGACGCGTTGGTTCATCCCCCACCCCAAAACAATGAACTTATATAAGTTAGATATAGAGATAGAACAATAAGCTCTCATAGAGTACACTAGTACGGATAAAGAAAGAGTGCAGTATTTGTTCGAGTACATCTAGAAATAATTAACTGTAGGATTATAACTAATCAAACTACCTGCTGACATTTCATGCCTCCAAGGATCACAATTTCTTTGATTTCGATTCAATTAAATTTTTTAATTTTGGTTGATCCATAGATTTTGTTGATCTGACATGTTATTAGTTTTTATATTACTACAGTATAAAAGCTATAGTATTGTTTTTATAAAGATTATTATTATTTTTCCTCATGTTTTCGGAAAAAGGACAAAAATACACATTTATATTGTAATTAAAGTAAATGTGCGTGATTGTATTGTATAAAAACTATCAAAGTTGTTTCAAGGAAGGGTCTAGCTCCGATTGATTATGTTGATCCGATGTGTTATTTCGATTGATTACGTTGATCATGTTATTTCAATTGATGTTGTTTATGCTCTAATATACAATAAAATTGTTATTTACTAACTTTAACTCGGATATAAAATCATCTATCTAATGGAATTCCATACGACACACCTGTGCTTGCCTACTCCATGATCAAACACGATAGCAGATGGCTTCCATCTTGTTTACTGACGGTACTACTTATTTTAAGACAGACTCGGCTTTCCAATTTATAATATCTACGTCATTGGGGATTTCCAATTTATACTCACTGGTTGCTATGACCCGCTATGGCGTTGTCTAGAAACGCGCGTGCTCGCGTTAGTTTAAAATTTTTGCTATACGTTTAACATGGACTATTTGATGTAATTTGCCTGATTTGATTTGGCCCCATTTCCATAAATTTAGGTTGTTTTTTTAGAAATTTTTAGCAAATGTTAATCTTAGGTGTTTTTTAATTCTAGCCGAAGTAAATTTTTTTACAATTTATAGCGAGTTAAGTTATCGTCTCTAAGAGGCGGGCGTAGTATTTTAAATGGCGGCCATTTGCCATCATGTGTATTCTTGAAGTAGGTACACATGATGTAATCGTATGATTTAATTCTCAACTAACAACCTGGCTTTAATCTACACCAAATATGAACACATCAAATTTGCACTTTTACTTTTCACCAGAATGAAAGAAATATTAAGAGATCTCTAAAATATGACAAAGTTTTTTGGCAACATGTACATGTGGCAACGCCTGGTAATAAAGCACCAATCACAGACAATGCCAGGAACAATCCTATTTGCGCTGTTCACATTTTTCTTGTAGATTTGTCTTTTATCAGCGTTCTTATCAATACGCCTGGTCTCATATTTTGTCCAGGCCTGCATGTGGAGTACATAGAGCAAGAGTTTGATTCTAAGATGTATTTTGTATTGCAAGCAATTAATAAACAACGCTGATGTATTAATTTATATGATTATATATATAGGTGAATGACTAGTGTACAAACCACACAGTAACTAAACTTCTTTGGAGACTTATATAAAACATACCAAATTCAACCTGGATTTTGCATTAATCTTATTAAAATACAGATCGTTTCGTTTTTGTTATACTTTCGCTGGCCTACACTACATAAAGATCAGGGCCCTGTTTCACGAAATTCTAACTTAAGATAAAATCCAATTTTAGTAGATACTTCAATTTTAATTGGCTAAGCACTAAAATCAATCTAATATTATCCAATCAAATTACTAAAATTGGGATCTTATCTTAGTTAAAATTTCGTGAAATAGGCCCCTGACCAGTTGTTGTGATAGGTCATGTCAGTGGTCATACGAGTGACTTTTGACCCTATGATGTCATCATTGATGTTACTACGCAGTGGATTACCCACAATTCCGTGCAAAACAGGCCTAAAGTTCGCAGTAACAGACCGTTTCATTGGCTATTACCTCACACCATTTAGAACACATCAATGATAATAACTCTTCCAGATCCCATTGTAGTAAAGACAAGTAAAACATAAATTTTAACTATAAAAATGGAACGAAATAGGATCAGTGTTTTAATCAGATTGGATTTTGCATCCAAATTTTAAAATTTGATCATTTTGAAGCTGTGGAATATTGACATTCATCTATAATTTATTAATTAACAATTCTAAGTTAAGTCAGCTTCAAAAAGGAGACAGAGCTAAAGTAAATTGGAATCATTTTCTCCATTTAGTGTTTATGTTTAATTACTCATATCGAAGACAGATCATTTTAATTCTATTAGACTTTTCTTTAAATAATTAACGGTCTATGTAGTTTGTCTTGTCCACAGGTTTGTCTAGTTTGTTTTGGTTTGCGTGTAGTATTAGATTACTGGTAATTAATTAATTATAACATCGTTGAAATGTCACAGTGTAATATAAACTATGGTATTATCAATAATAATAGTGTTTATAATTAATTAAATAATTAAGAGCTAGTATCAAACTTCAAACTCAACTCATTTCTTCTAAAGATAATTAAACTAAGTTTATAAACAAACATAATCATATAATTAAAAATCTGTCCACATGTTACGTTGCACAAACTTTTCATTGACAAAAACTGTGACATTTTGATGCTTTTATGCTAATATAAAGTAAAAAATACAGAAAACTTAGAAACAGCAAATCATACATTTCATGTACATTGAATATAATACAAATCATTAAGAAACAAAAACAAATGGTAAAACTTAGAATATTTAGCAAAAACAATTAATATTCAGACTCACTCGCTATATTATATATATACTTACATACCGTATATACAGCTATTTACAAACAATTGAAAATGATAAAAAAAATGATACAACATACGATTATAGTCACTACTGAACAACACACATCTTTTTCAAATCCGATTCAAATTCATCATCTATTTCCGAAGTGTCAGGCTCCTTTCCTGTTACATCTGGCATAAATTTATTATAATCTAGATTATGTCGTTCGTAAAAAAGAATGTAGGCCGAATTTGTATCAACATGACTTTCTTGCATTTCCTGAAAACAAAAACAAATTATCTTTAATCAACATATTTTCGTTCAAATTTTGATTATTATTATAAAAAAACATACAATTTTTAGATTATTATTTGTCTGCATTTCAAATAACAAAATTTGATTGGCATTTGGCTTATATCATAACCTTTTCAAAATGTGTTCCAAGCTTAAGAGAGAGAGAGAGAAATGGGGTTTTTAGCAGTGGGATGAAACCGGAGTGCCTGGAGGAAACCCACGAAGTTGAGAAGGCGCCCCTATCTCCATGCCACATACGCTCACACAAGGGCTCGAAACCACAGCCGCAAGCCAGAGGTGACCGGCCAGCTAGAGGTCGAAGCGTGGCACTCTAGACTACTTGGCCATCCCAACCACCCTCCAAGCTTAAACGGAAGTCTTCCATGTAATGATGTAATGTGCATTTAGATCTGATTATACGTGAAAAGTGTCAATAATCAGTTTCACAAACTTCGGACTGGGAAATCATCAAGTGCCTGATCGTCATTGGAGAGATTTAAATTGCCTTTAAACTGATACTCTGTCACTAATCAATTTAACGAACTTCCGGCTGGGAAATCATCAAGTCTCTGATCGTCTTTGGAGGGATTTAAATTCCCTTCAAACTGAAATATTTCGAAAGCTGGATCTTTAAAACGAATATTAGTACAAAATAATTCAGTATTTACAAAGTTATGATAAACTTAAGGTTTGATTCTAAGACTGCAATAAATGAACTCATTACAAAAGTTTTTAGTTGTGGGTGAAAGAATTGGTGGAACAGTACAGGTCCTCATAGATCTCGGTGATTCTGTGGGAGCGAAAAGGGGGGCGTTCCTTTTAAAAAAATACCAAAAGCTTTAATCCCCAAGATAATCCAGTTGATAAATTACAATGTGCCTGAAACACATCCTGAGATTAAAACCTACCTATTGCAATATTATCTAGTGTGTTGCTGGGGGATTATATGTTTTTGGGTATAAATTGAATATTTGTACATAAACAGAAAGGACAAAAAAGCCGAATCCACCAATAATATTCACAAAAATATCTTAATTAGTTCTATTTTAATCCAAGTCAGGAGATTATTTTGTATTCTTAATTTAATGTTAAATAATCAATCTCAATTGATTTAGTTTTCTTAAAAATATCAAAATCCAGTCTTAGTGCCCTTTGGCATAAGCTGCAAATATTGGATATTGTCCAAAAAAATGAATCAGGTATTATTTGATAGAAATGCCAAACACATATGCCACACCGTACGGATATAATGTATAACCAAACCCAAGATAACAAATATCAACAAACCCCGACATGAATCATGTTAGGAAATGATGCCAGATTCAGATGTGATGTGGGTCTATCATCATGTTAGGAAATGATGCCAGATTTGGATTTTGATCTATCATCCTGTTAACAAATGATGCCAGATTCGGACGTAGGCCTACCACGAAAAGTGAAGTTTATGTTGTATTGTACATATGTATACAACTCCAACAGGAAAGTCAATTGAAAATTCTCAATTTATCCAACCATATTGAGATATAATAAATAAGGCTTTAATCATATTAAGAATATAAGAGATCTTACCTTACAACTACTGTCATTATAACAGTACCAATTTTTATTGGGATTTTTTGCATAGGCAACATAATGACCTCCTCCCAGAATACCAGTATGACACTAAAAAAACAACAATGAGAAACCAATTTAAAAAAAAAAAGAATATGACACCTTAATGTAGTAATGATTTCACATTGCCATTCTAATTCATAGCTCTTTGACAAATTTGGAAATAATAATGGTGCTTTCATTGAAATGGAAGGGAGAGAAATGGGGTTTAATGTCCACTCGACACAGGTCATTCCAGGAGTAACATGTTTCAACTTTTATTTCAATAATCTGCTTCAGCATCAGGGTCTTAAGCAGTGACTGGACATACTTATGAATTTTGAAGAACAAGTGCCTTTAATATGTTTTCTCTATTTGTTTTATTCTCCAGACAGAATAAGTTAACGAGATCACACATTTGTCTAACCAGTATCGGCTATACTGGCAGATAAACTGACAGGGAGTAGGCTAAGGCTTCTTATTTTACTGGATTAAGTTTGAAAAACAAGCTTGAGAAAGCCACAAGGACAACATAAGTAGACATGACAATTAGATTTATGTCCTTACGCTTAACTCAACATCATTTCAGGACTGAGACATCATATATCTTTACTTCAATAACTTATTTGTATGCTGAAGTGTTTAGAAGTAGGAGAAAACTAGAGTATCCATCTTCCCTCACCCCCACCTTCACTGGTGGTATTAGACAGTCAACCATACAAGGCCGATAAAGAACTCATGACTTTCATATACAACAAAATTGTACGATCTACATCTGTGAGCACTTTAAAACCCCTTGGTGTAAAAATTAAAAATCTGACTTTCGATTATAATAAACTTTGATTAAGCAATTGACAACATATTGTCAATCTCTTTAGAACTTACTTGATAAAACTTGATTGGCATAATTAATGGATCATGCATCCCTTTAAAGTGATACAGCCTAATTACATGATACAGCAGTATCTGTGAACAAGACATTTCATTTCTTATAATGACTAAAATTTTTGCACACATGAATTTCCTGTCTTGCAGTAATTGCAAAACAGCTTCAAGGGAACGGCGCCCACCATTTCAAGGGAACGACACCCACCATTTTATTTACCAGAAGTATGACGAACTTACCGACAAAGCATAAAGATCATATCTAGCGTCTGTATAATCTTCCGTATCATCATCTCCTACTAAACTCACTTCTTTCAAATCTACACAAAATATACAATTCAATCAATATAATTTCTTTAAATCTACACAAAATATACAATTCAATCAATATAATTTCTTTAAATCTATACAAAATACACAATTCAATTAATAGAATTTCTATAAAGCGAGAATTTCATATATTCTAAGAAAGTCAAAACATAATTATTTCTATGTCTTTTGCTCAATAGGTTGTCAACTCACTATTATACGATCATAGGTATCATTATCACAGTTATAAGAGCATTCACACCGGAAATAATAACACAATTACTTCCCTTGTTTTTCTATTCCCCCATGGAATAGCTTTCTCCAAACGTTTGAATTTGAAGTTGAAAATGATATTTTTGCCAATTTCTCAACTGGCAATAGTGAATTATAAGACTAAAAGGATTATTCTTTAACAATGTAGGACTGTTTACAGATATCATCTATTTTAAGGCTTTATTTTAATACATTTTAAAATATAACTTAAAAATATGAAATTCTAGCTTTAAACCTACCAAAATACACAATTCAATTCATTGCTTTTCTTTCAAAGTAATTTCACCATTGCTTTTAAAGCATTTGTGCTGTCATTCTACGTTTCCAAGAATGATATTTTTTAGCAACTATTTTTCTGTCATACACTCGCTATCAAGATTTGGCAGCGATGTCTCAAAGATTGATTTTAAAGCCAGATAATTGCATTTTTTTTTTCACCAGCTATGATCTAAATATTTTTTTGCCATGGCCATCCAGATTAAATCAACTGGCTACAATCATTATGAAACACCCTTGTACCCGTATGTAATTTCATGGTTTTAGTTTCCAAAGTTCAATTCTTTTCTTTTATTCGTTTAAATCATATCTATTGACATGTAATTCATTAATATTGTAGCAGATCAATTTGCTTCACTTCAACCTCATGGGAACAGAAATTTCAAAAATTCAAATTAAAGAAAAATCCAATTATTCTAAATACCTGATTTTATGGCATCAGATTTACAAACTGTGGTGCCATTGGGTGTTGAGGAATGTAAGGAATTCTTTGACTGGTCACTTGAACTGATACAATTTTGAGGATTTGGTGGCCTCTGAGCTAGATAATGTGTTGGGTCGAAGTCTTTAAATGGAAATTTAACAATCTTATGAGATTTAACCCATCTTCCGTTTAAAAACTGGAATCGTTTTAAATTAATAATCTGCAAAATAATTATTAAAAAAAAGTATTAAAGTCACTGATCATCAATTGAAGAATTACATAAACGTAAAAAAATTGAAACTCTAAAACCAATATAGGTCCAAAAATTGTTCGATTCCGTTCAGTATTAACAAAGATATGATGAACAGAAACTTTCCCAACATCAATGTCATCTGCAGATAATATAAACAAGCCAGCAGCATTTATAATTGTTGGGTTACATCTTCAAATCCCTTGCCCAGTACAGTATTATGGAAACTGGGTGTCTAAAGAAGATATCAGTCTTAAATGGTTCAATTCCATTCAGCATTTCCAAAGATAATGTGAATTGAATATTTCGCAACATCAGTGTAATCTGCAAGAGCGGCCCACAATTCTTATATAACCTTTTTAAATTTGATTGAATCGACGCCAAGAGAACATCTACTGTTGATATTTTGGTTGTGTAGGATGTTAAACCCAATTTCACTTCACTTCATTTATTTTGGTTTCTTTTGTTAATCAAATGTTAAATTATCAATTAAGCTATGAAAAATGACATACCGTCCAAAAAATTCAAACGGAATTGAGCAGTTTCAGTACACAAAGAGTAATTGGGATAGCAATCCTGGTTTGGGAGATACTTGGTTAAAAAAGTTTTGGAACAATTTTCTTTAAGTCTAGACATTTTTTTTCTCAATTAGTTAGTCCTTTAAAATGAAATTAATGTTACACATTTGGGAAATCTGCCAATGTTCTAATTTTCTTCTTATATAAATATCATAACAGAAACTTGGAATTAAAGAGATGTGTGATGTAGAGCTTGAAATGTTATTTCATCAAGTGTACAATTTAATTTAGATAAATTTTTTCAAGAGTTTATTGACAAAATTTCTTGTTTTTGTAAAGCAGGACAAAGTTTCCTAGGTGCTTTTCAATATAAAACTATAATTATTTGTACCTATTCTGTTTGAGGTTTAAGTTCTTTCAAATTCTAGTATCATGCCATGTACATTGACTAATAGTTAAGTTCTGAAGCCAGTCAATGTCATTGCCAGGCAGTTGAGACTGCCAAAAAAGACAGAAATCAAAGCCCTGCTTCTCTATATCATCAGACCAATAAAATGTGGTGACTTTGAAAAAAAAGAATTAAAAAAACACCATGAACTATTGAGTAAAGTTACATCCAATACCTATTCAAGTGGAAAAACCTGTCATTTTGAACTCTTAATAAACCCAAAAGTTATACTTCAAGACAGAACTTTCTGTGATTAATTGTTAGTGGACGGCCATGCTCCGCGTAGTGTTTCGTTTGATTAGAGTTAATCCCACTACTCACTGCTGTAAAGAGCGAACATTCTTGTTCTAAATTATGATTGGTCAGTAGTCCCATTAACAACCAGTAGCTGACAGGGTTACAAAGGCTTTACCTTTAAAACAAAGCGCCAAATTGGACTATGTAACGTTTTGTCATGGTTCACGATTTTATTAAGCCCAATTAACCAGTGCATAGCAGAATATTGCAGTAAAACTAATTGCGTGACAAACGAAGCTATCAAATCAATTAAAATGTAAACAATACTGTTTGGAAACGAACATACTTTCACCATTTTTAATACCTTAAATCACTGGGAAGACCCAGATTAAACGAAAGACTGTCATGTGGCTATACCCAAGTGATAGCTTTGATTGAACAGGAAAAATAGACACACTCCCGCATAAGTTCAAGAATCAGAAGCTAATCCAGCAATGGCCAGAGAGGGATTTCTTGGGCCATTGCTTCAGGAATATGGTAGACGGCAAGATCATCATATATGCAAAGCTTAAGGGTCATTATTGGTACCAATTTATTAAACATTTGGAAAAAATTGATCATAATATTGCATTTGAAATCTATAATGTGGCCAGCAGCCCTCCCACATGACACTCAGCAAGAACAGAATAATCTATGATCGTCAGTTCACAAAACGGAAGTCATTTGTTTTTGTAACAGATTTTAATCACACCACTATTCAAGAGACACAGCATATATCATCCGGTCCAGAAATGTTCTGTACGATTTGGGACAATAAACCAATCACATCATTTAGAAGGTATCGTAATCTTAAAGATACGCTCACAAGAGCATGATTCATATACCTTTCAAGGCATCAACAAAAAGTCGATTGGAATAATGTGTCATAGGAGACTAAGATATCGGTTGTAAATTAAACCACAAAAACTACTTGTTAAAAGGTAAAACAGGCCAGCCATTTTTCTGTTGAAATGGTTTTAATTGATTAGGTAGTGATACAGTTTTTTTATCACTGATCTCTATGCAAAATTTAATACTTGGGAGAGAACAAACATGTGTTTGAAAGATAATTAGAAAAAATTTGCAGTTATTAAATATAAATGACTGAAACTGCAGTTGTAATACATCTTATTCCCAAGAGAACACATGGTAGAAAAGTTACGATCAAAATAAAATAATTGAACATTTCAAGACTGATCCTGATAGCAGCAAAAATAATGCCACTAAAAAATCAAATGGAACAAGACTTTAAAATTTTTTTGCACAAGATGGCAGTAACGATAAGATATAGTCCCGTAGGGTTCCCACTCCTCTTTTGTATCTTTTATATTATTGCACTTTGATCTGGATAAATCAATATCAGCTAATTGCAGCCTGCACAAGATAGATCATAACGAAAGATAGAACCATTATCCAGACTAACTGACACAGATCAAGTTATTTAAATAATTATGTGTCTATCATATTCAAAACAATTCTTTTTGAGTCTTTTTGTCATCACATTTTTGTGTGAAATGTTTAAAGTTTAACAGATTTTTTCCCTGTAATCTGTACGACTTATTTATATATTTTTGGTTTTACCCACATGAGACAAGTCTGTCTACCTATTTCCAATATAAAAAAAAATAATGCCTTTTAAAACATTTCAAGACGTTTTTCTAACTAAAGATTAAAAAAAAAAAGATTCTTTCAAAACCATTTCAAAGGTTTTTTTTGTCGCAGAGTCAGATTTCCGATGTCAGTCATATGAGTGGTTGGCAGTGAAATTAGACAGAAATGGGATTTAGTGACAATCAGTAGGATCGCCTGTCCAACCTCACAGGTTTTCTCAGGGTCCTCTGGTTTCCTCCCTACGCGCAAGCAAATTATTGAAATACTACTGGACCTGGCGTTAGTCCCAAAATAACATAGTTTGAGTCGAGTGGACATTAAACCCCATTTCTCTCTGTCTCCCTCTTTTCATTCAAGCCACCTAGTGTTAAAATCGACATCTATTCAACTTAATGAAACCAGCAAAGTTATTTTAGTGGTCTTTAAAAAGCAGTAAAAGAAAAGTTGAATACCAGAGGAAACCCATGATTCGATAGACTATAGGCATGCAAGCTTACACTCCTTGGCATATATAAACATGGAACCAAAACCGCACAATGATTGAAACTTGTATATAAAAAACTTAATGCACAATGCTTAAAGTTAATGAGTGTATGGATCTATTTAATGGAACCTTAAAATAGACAAAAATGGGTATATAGCACATATTGATGTCATATGAAAGTGATTTATATTCAATTTTAAAATCATTTATACGGTATTCAATACTAAAAAATTTTATATTCAATTTTAAAAAACTTATATTCAATTTTAAAAAACTTATATTCAATTTTAAAAAACTTATATTCAATTATATTCAATTTTAAAAAACATTTATTGTAATTTCTTATCAATTATGTTCAGTGAAATATCATTTATGCCTATTTAGTGCATTCTATACACATTTTTTAATTGTCATTTTGTCATTTATGAAACAGCCATTATTAACTAATTTCGCATGGTAGGATATGGTTTTCTTTGTTCGTTACAAATGGTTGCCTAAACCCTAGAAAACTGATTATAAAATATTCATTGTTTCTAAAATATTGGTTATTATGATCCTATATTTTCATGCCAATATAACAACATCAATATTAAAACAATTTATATGGAAAACAATCACATCGTTTCATCAAGTATTCTCTTATCGTTTCAAGCACAAGCAAAATGATAAAAGAATCCTTGTCGAAACATCTTGTGCTTTATGTGTATAAACCGCGATTGTTTTCCATACAAATAGTGTTGCGTTTTTTAATGTGCTCGATAGCTAATTGTCACTCAAGGATTATGAGATCAATATTGATTGAAATGGACCTGTATCAAATTTTAAATCGTGTTTTTATTCCAATTATTATTGAAAATATTAAGTTCGAGATTAAGCCCCTTTAAAATCATAATCAGGAACATTGCAAAATACTGCTTTTTACTACTTTCTCCAAAAAAGCCCAAGGGAAGGTACTGGTATATGAAATTAAACCAAAAAAAAAACCTAGAGTAAATACGTGGCTGTCAATAATAGAATTAATGATAACAGGATGTGCTTTCTGGAGGTTGTTTGACTCGTAGACTTGTAATGGGTTTCAACACTTGATCAAATTTCAAATAGATCTGCTACTGCATGTGAGAGATTTCAAGAAGATCATTAACTCGATTTTTCTAAATTTGAAATAAACTCTAGCCTCTGATAATTGCACTTGTTGGTCTGAAAATGAGCAATTTCATGAAGGTGCCCGCAGCTGTGCTCAAATTTCTTATAAAAACTCTTAGAACTGTCACAAAAAAAATTCAAATTTATTCCCGATACAACACCGAAGATAGTCATACAAAAATATATATGCCCACAACTGTGCCCGAATGTAGACAAGTTTTCACTATTTCGGGACTAATGGTTCTTTCAAAAATTTAACTTTCATAATATCAAAAATCCTTCTAAAGATGATCAGATACTTTTAGCTTTAACTTCTGGTCATTTGTAGTATATAAACATGGCCTGATATTCCAACTTTTCCAAAGATTAACTTAAATAGCATGTGACTAAAATGTTAACATAATAGGTCTGGTGCATTTCTAAACCCACATGACATCAGAACATAAAACTATGAAATGAAATGAAATCAAGTTTAACTTCCTACCTTGCTGCACCGACTGGGCTAATGAAGACGTATCTGCTATGAGGGAAATTTTGCCTGGACAGATGTGCTATGGCCTACTCTTATTTCAAATTCCAACTAACTAAGGTTCATTTACATAGATGGTAACGTGTACACAGGACCACATTTTTTGTCCCATCCTAGCAACTAAACACTGTCTTTGCCATTCCCCACATCATGTACAATTGACAAAGGAGAAACCACACAGGAATTTGGCCAATACCGAGAGCGAGCAGGAGACCTCTTGTTTAGTGAGCCAGCGCCTTATTTACTTACTGAGCCACATTAAATCATGACCAATAATTTCTATCTCTACCCGTTATCTTTAAGTTCAAACAGCTGTTTGAGAAACTAAGCTAAAAAAAGCCTCAGGATTGAAAAATTCTAAACATTGTCATAAAAAAAAACTAATTTGAAGAACTTACAAGTACGGGTGGCAATCTCCAGATATCTAGTTTTTTACAAGCTAAGCAATGTTTTTTACATTTCGAACAATAATATAATTCATCTTCTCCAAGTTCTTCCTCTTTCGTAAATGCCTGTAAACATGTGTCTAAATCTATAGGTTCGGTTTGCTTTCTTCGACTTTCTTCAACGCTACTGTGTTCTTCGTAAAACTAGAAGAAAAAAGAAGATAACAATAACACATCAGAAATATTCTGAAATAATTTACACATACATAATCCATATCAAACATCAATAATAATATCATGTTGCTGATATCGAGAAAAGAGTATTCACAGACAATAAATTGTACACTCAGATAGAGAAAACAATAAGGTAGAGGACAACCAAACATCCTCAATTAAGCCTGAAGAAAAATCAGGGAAGGTTGTTTGCCTATTTACAGATTATTTAGAGAGTTGACCTCCACTAGACACAAGCTTGGGACCAAAACCACACCACTGGACTCAATGACAGATCTTATGATCTAAAGTCATGTAATCTTCACAACACACAGAAACCGATCCCATGAGTGTGAAGAACAAATTAAAGACAATTAATCACTTAACTCAGTATTCAATAGAATCTTACACCGAAAAGATCATTCCAAATGCGCACAAACTGGTATTTGCATTATATAAATCTCAAAAATTAAAGTTATTTGCAAAGTTTCAATGGTGCGTTCTAAAAAAATGACTGACTATAAGCCCTGCTCAATACTTCACATAAGAACAGCCTTTTTTCTGGAAAAAAAAAATCAACTTCAGTCCAAAAACTCAATTTGGAGTACAGTTGAAGGACATATTGTTAGCTTTGAAGCCACTTAAATTAATTGCCTAGACGAAATAAAGTATTTAAGGTTTAAAGGTTGTAAATCGAGTTAAAGTCTTGGACAATTCTCTCCGATGACTGTGGTACCAAACTTCATTAACTAAAACATCATGTCACCTTAACTTTGAATTTAAAACATCACTATAGAAACCAATCTAATTAAAATATAGATCTATATTTCGTTTCGTTTTTTATACTTTCGATGGCCTACACTCATGTAGATCTAACTAGTTATAGTGGAAGCTCACGTTCTATGACGTCAGGTATCAAGCACGGGACATTTGACTTGATAACGTCAGGCATTCGATTAACCAATTAGCGACCGCCACGCTTTTCAAAATCCACTTTTGTTTTGTTATGATTTCTATCCGCTGGTGTTTATAGTATAGACGTCGTTGGCTGGTAATATCTACCCACAGTTCCACGCATAAAAAGGTCAAACGGTCGATTCGACAGACCATTTGATTGGCTGACCCCTCATTTCAGCCAGAACACCAGTTAAATAACAAGTCCTCCAGATCCAAGAGTAGTGAAGACAAGTAAAAATGAAATTTTGAACTATAAAAAACGAAACGAAATTGGATCTGTGTTTTAATCAGATTGTATAGAAACCATCATGTTTGATGTTTCGTGAAACAAAACCATGAAAATAACTCTGGATGTACTTTTCTGAAAATATTCCTGACAATTTGCTGAAAATTGGGCAGATGAGAATTTTTTCTTTTAGTTATATTTTGCTAACACACACCATATGATTAAGTGCCAACACAACCAGCCATCATTCGGCCAAATTGACAGAGTTGTTATTACAATTCTAGTTTATAGAGAGTGAGAAATAGGGTTTTAGCATCCACTTGACACAAACTTCGTCATTTCACAACTAACATATGGATAGTTCATTCTTATTTCAATAATTTGCTTGCGCATTGGAGTCTTTAGCAGTGGGAAGAAACAGTAGGACCCAGAGAAAACTTATGAGGTTGTACAGGAACCCCTACTCCTTGTCATTAACCCCCCCCCCAAATTCTAGTTAGAGTCAAAAGTATACAAAAAGAGCACGAAATAAATAAATAGTTTAATATTTTAAGGTCCTTATCCCTTGTAATAATAAAACCTACTGACCCGTTCCTGAGTTGTTTGATATCGGAGATGTAAAGCTGTGGGTTCCCAATCAATGGCTACAAACGATCCAGCACTATTAAATAAACTACTATTACATTCTATCTTACATCCACGACAAAACCTGAAAAAAAAATAAAAATATAACTATAAAGTATATATAGTTCACTGTCAATATCATGCAAATATTTCATTAAGATGTCTAGCAAAACATAATAATTATTTTACAGAAAGTGGTTCACAGAATACACAGACATCATCACGCTAAGTTAATGAAATTATCCAATAAGAGTGATGAAATGACACACAATACATCTAATTATGGTAATCTGAAACGTCCTCATGAACAATACCCCTTGAAATTACAGATCAGATTTTTTTTACTTTAACTTTTTAAAAAATTTAATGTTTTTTGTGAGTTATTGTATGCTAGTCTGTTTTATACAAAATGTATTTACATGTCACTGTAGCAACACATTGACATGTTGGTGTTTAGGTCATCGCCATCAGAAAGTGCAGGAGGACAAAACCACACACAAAAAACATCCCACAAGACAATCCAATTAAAATACAGATTTATTTTGCGTTTTGTTTTTTTTTATACTTTCGATGGCATATATTACATAAAGATCTGACAAGTTATAGTCAGATGTCAAGCAAGCGGCTATTGACCCTATGACTTTAGATATTGATTAATCAATCAGCATTGATGTTTCTAGCGGTTTACCCACCGTTCTGTGCATCAAAAGGCCAAGAACTCGCACTAACAGACTGTTTCATTAGCTAATCCCTCACATCATCCAGAACAAGTGAATAGAATCTGGGGCCAGCATAATGAACAATCAATAGATTACATAATATCTTGCTGTAGACTTTTAAATACAGATATACTACCCTGCATGTGCATTTCTACCTAATCATGTATAAATAATGTGTGATTGACATGTTGATTGTATAACTGTTTGAACTAATTGTACATCTACATCAAACAATAATGTCAGATCTATTGTATTATTATATATGCTTCAATTACATATCCACAGATTTATTGATATGAAATAAAAGAGAAAGATTTGTTTTTTTTGTTCTTTATAGGAAAACAAACGGTTGAACTTATGACTTTTTTTTACGAGAAATTTAAAGGTTCTATTTATTTTTGCATTTGGTGAGTATTTTATGACAATTAGTGATAATTGTCTTGGTTGACCGAATGTCCAAGAGAGAAAACTACATAATGTGATAATAACCATTTTACATTTATTGGTATTTGGTGCAGTATCTAACGCATCATTATGGATATTTTGAAGAGGAGATAAATGGTTTGTCTGGGATACTGACATGAGACAATAAAGCAATGCGCTTAATTATAATAAGAATATGCTTAATTGTCACCTATGCAATAAGAATGTGCTTAATTCTCATATACGCAAACAGAATGTGCTTAAATGTCACCTCTATACAATAAGCATGTGCTTAATTGTCACCTCTATGCAATAAGCATGTGCTTAATTGTCACCTATATGTAATAGGAATGTGCTGAATTTTCACCTACATGTAATACAAATGTGCTTAATTGTCGCTTTTATGCAATAAGAATGTGCCTAATTGTCAATTAATAATAATTTGCTAATTGTCAATGAATACAAATGTAATGCCAACAAAAAATGTGATTAATTATCAACAAATAAAACCACAAGATTAAAACTGAATACTGTATGCATTGCTGTATTTCTATTATTACTGTGCCATTATAAGCAGGATGTAGTAAACTTACCTATACCATGGACATTTAGCACAAGTAAAACCATCTTTCTGCACAACTTTCAGTGTAAAGGGATATTCATAACCAAGGCTATCATCACTGTAAAAACAATACCAAAGATGTTTACAAATAAGGTAATTAAAGCCACCGACTGTTCAGGGATTTTGAATCCCATGAAAATTATATATCATGAAAGTTTAATACTTACATGGAAGAAAAAACATGAACACAACTTTATGGATAACAAGTTAACAGTGCAACGTTTCAACAAGTATCTTCTTTTCGTTATCAAGCACAGGGTAAACGATAATATTATCTCGTGAGATTGGGTGCCAATACTTTCCATTTGTCATACTTTTATTGAAAATAAGGGGGGTTGGATGGACGTGCTGTATTATAAAGCCTGTCATTGAGTCAACTGCCATTGTTTCAAAATCATAGTTGTATGTGACAATGAGTAGGGTCGCCTGTCCAACCTTGTGGGTTTCCCCAGGTCCTCCGGTTTCCTCCCACTGCTAAAGACTCCTTAGGGCAAGCGAGTTATTGATATAAAATTAAACCATATGTGTTAGTCCCGATGACCTAGTCCTCTCTCTCTCTCTCTCACTATTGAAAATAACTACCCTATAAATAGTTTTGTAATGCACGTTTGATGCTAATACTTTCTTAGGCAAGTTATGAAAAATAGATTTTGTATCAAATGGTAAAATAGATATTCTTTGTTTTATCAAGGAAATATAATTATAAAAATACCAGATTCCAAGGCAGTTCATTTCAGGAAGTTATGATCTTTGTCGAGCATAATATCTGATATTAACAGATTAACCTCATAAAAGGAGACTTCTGGGACCAACAGCAAATAATTATTTTGTCATTTGACGATTCATTCAACTCAAAGCATACATATCAATGTAAACAAAAACATTAACCGTATTTTTGACCCCTTTTTGTTCCTTACATAAAGCTTACATAAGCATGTGGATGTGTGGTCAAGGGCAGCATTGTCAAATTTATATTAACAGAATTCAGAAAACACCGTTACAACTGAAATCAATCTTAATATCTGCCTAAACTTCTGCAGCATATCATTTGCAGCATTTCAGATGTTGCAAAATTGTTACCAAAGGAAATACCTCTAAGTTAGTAAGGAACAATGAAAAAAGGGAGAGAGAAAAGGAGTTTGACATTCACTCAACACAATCTAGGACATTCCTCGACTAACATATGGTTCAATTTTATTTCAATAATTAATTTGTGCATAGGGGTCATTAGCAGTTGGAGGAAACCGAACGACCCAGAGAAATCCACAAGGTTGTACAGGCGACCCCACTCCAGGCAACCGAAACCATTCCAGTTGACTGAAGACAGACCTTGTGAATTCAAGCACACACATTAAACCATTATACTGCTCCCAAATGAACAATAATCAAAATATATAATGTCTTTATGTCTTTAGCGGTGGGAGGAAACCCAGAGAAACCCCACACAGGGGGACTGCACCACACACAATTCTACACAAAAACACAAATACATGGACAAGACATCGCATCAGAGATCACAAACAAAACAATTCAAAAAGAGTGAATGGATCAAGGGGCTAGCCGTAAGCGTCCACTGCGCTGTACAGTCCCGGGCTTGTGGTGACACAGACTTCACTCATATTTGAAAACAACTGGGAATACAACCCAAAGAAATAATTAAGTAATGTTAGCATGAGTCATGATCTGTCATATAACGCTACCCTTATGTCACATTTAAGAAGTGACAGACTTTATAATGTCACACATACTCTACAAGCTGAAAATGGGATTTTTTGTACCAAAAAGTCGCCACAATCCAGGAACTTATGGTCTGATATGGGTCAATTTATTCAAGGGAACAAAGATCTTTGAGTGATAATCATACATCTTAAGTTTCTTCACAATTGGATAAAAATAATGACGTATAATGAGAGGTCAGGATTGCCTAGTGGTCTAGAGTGCCGTGCTTCGACCTCTAGCTGGCCGGTCACCTCTGGCCTGTGGCTGTGGTTTCGATCCCTGGTGTGACATGGAGATAGGGGCTCCTTCTCAACCTCGTGTGTTTCCTCCAGGCACTCCAGTTTCCTCCCACAGCAAAGACCCCTGCGTGTGCGCTAAGATAACGAAAATGAAAAATAAGACTTGTCTGCGATATCACCTTTGGTGGAAGCGGATGTTAAACGCTAAGAACAACAACATGAGAGTGTCCATACACAAATGTGAATGGACAAGTGGGCAAGGGCAACACGATAATGCGTCTACATGGAAATGTAATGTGTGTGTATAAAAAAAAAAACGTAGGATGATAAATTTACCATGTGCATTATTAGAAACGACAGGAATTGTGAGTTAATGGAATATGGAACATTTCAATGTTGGTGTATAAAAACTATTGTTTTTTTTTCTCATCTTTAGATAACAGTGAAAAGATTATTGCTGTTATCATTGCACTTATAAAATATTCAAAACTCAAGAGATTAGATATGACATCAAATATACTATTCAAAAAAAGTAGGGGATATTTGATTTTGGGGGCATAATACTAAAATATGCAAATGGCTACGAAAAAAGTCACTATAGAACCTAACAGAAGAAACATTTCCAGTTACATGTGACGCCCAAACGCACCAATAGCTACCGCATGGAATGCAGGTGATGCTTGGGATCATCATGGGGGTCCAACCCAAGATTTGCACGACTCTGACTTTGAATGTTACAGTCATTGTGGCGTTGGAATTCCAGGGTGGAAACATCAGTTTAATTGTTTTAGTGACCAGAAAACAAATTTTGATATGCGTCGGCTTACCCAAAATGAAAGGTTACGTGCCCTTGGCATGCTACAGATCGGCACAACACAGGCGGTTGTGGCGCGGACGATGAATGTTTCTCAGTCTGTCATAAGCAGGCTATGGTCCAGATACCGTGATACACAATCTGTACAGGACAGACCACGCTCAGGTCGACCAAGGGCGACAACTCAATCCCAGGATCGATTTATCCGTACCTTGGCCTTGAGAAATCGTGTCATCACAGCAAATCAGACCAGCGCTCGTCTTCAAACAGACACTGGTGTGAGAGTGAGTGGCCAGACGATTCGGAATCGACTGCATAGGGGTCACCTTCGCGCCCGATGTCCTCGCGTGATCCCTTGTTTGAGAGATCATCACATTCAGGCAAGACGACGTTGGTTTAGGGATCGTCAACACTTGGATAATCGACGCTGGAGCAATGTGATGTTTTCAGATGAGTCAAGGTTCACTGTTGATTTTTTGGACAGACGTAGGAGGGTGTGGCGTCGTCGAAACGAGCGCTTCCAAGACGTTAACGTCATCAGACATGATCGATTTGGGGGTGGTTCTGTTATGGTGTGGGGAGGCATCACTGTTGCTGGAAGAACGGCTTTACATGTTGTTGCAGGGCGTGTTACAGGCCAGTACTACTGGGACAACATCTTGGCAGTCCATGTTGTGCCGTTAGCACGACGTCATGGCCGCCGTTTCATCTTCCAGGATGACAACGCAAGATGTCACAGGGCCAGGATCGTTATAGGTTACCTCCAACAACAGAACATCACCACATTACCTTGGCCAGCACTGAGTCCCGACGTCTCCCCCATCGAGCATGTCTGGGACATGCTTGGACAGAGGTTACGTCAACGTCAACAACGTCCTGCCAATGTCCAAGAACTTGCTGCTGCGTTGCAACAGGAATGGGACAATCTGGACCAAAATGACCTTAGACGTCTCATTAGGAGTATGCCACGTCGGATCAATGCTTGTTTGGCAAACAGAGGAGGATTTACCCGTTACTGACTTTGTTGTGATGCTGTGGTAACTTTGCTGTTTGACCCCGGGTATCATTTTACCCTTATAATGGTCAGTCTGTGCCTTACTTAGTCTAACGATCATTTGGAATAAATCGATGAATGTGAACTTCATTTCATTTTGTCATTTGTTTCTTCGTCAGTTTCATTAGGTGACTTTAATAACACTTAAAGATAGGTTGCCAGACAACGAAACATACGCCCACAGCAGCTAAATCGTCCGGGCAGTCAACAAGGGTTGTCGCATATTTTTACTTTTTTTTGCTAATGAAACATTTGTAATACACTAAAATCTGAGTAACAACTCATTATGTAATTATCTGAAAATCATCAGAATTTGTTTGCTTTTTATAAAGTTTTGCCCCAAGCTAACAATTAGTATAGGAAACATTTAATATCATGGATTTAGCTGTTCAGTTATCAAAATTCATTGAAAATCAAAATAATTGTTCGTTTCAACACCTTAAACTCTGTGTATCAATCTGAAGTCAATCGGATGATAAGTTTGGCATCTACAGCGCCACAAGGTTTTTTGAAGTGATCAAGGGAGATAACTCTGGAAGTAATTATTTGAAATTGATGAAAATCAGTAGGCTTCTTCCTCATAGGACCTTAAACAGTGTGTGTAAATCTAAAGTCAATCGGATATTAACTTTGGCCTCTAGAGCGTCCACAGGATTTTTTGATGTGATCAAGGGCCATAACTCTGGCACTAATTATCGGAAATCGCTGAAAATCAATAGGCTTCTTCGTCTTATGACCTTAAACACTGTGTATAAATTTAAAGTCAATCGGATATTAACTTTGGCTTTTAGAGCGTCCACAAGATTTTTTGAAGTGATCAAGGGCCATAACTCTGGCACTAATTATTGGAAATCGCTGAAAATCAATAGGCTTCTTCGTCTTATGACCTTAAACACTGCGTATAAATTTAAAGTCAATCGGATATTAACTTTGGCTTTCAGAGCGTCCACAAGATTTTTTGAAGTGATCAAGGGCCATAACTCTGTCACTAATTATCGGAAATTGCTGAAAATCAATAAGCTTCTTCGTCTTATGACCTTAAACACTGTGTATAAATTTAAAGTCAATCGGATATTAACTTTGGCTTTTAGAGCGTCCACAAGATTTTTTGAACTGATAAAGGGCCATAACTCTGGCACTAATTATCGGAAATTGCTGAAAATCAATAGGCTTCTTCGTCTTATGACCTTAAACACTGTGTAAAAATCTAAAGTCAATCAGATATTAACTTTGGCCTCTAGAGCGTCCACAAGATTTTTTGAAGTGATCAAGGGCCATAACTCTGTCACTAATTATCGGAAATTGCTGAAAATCAATAAGCTTCTTCGTCTTATGACCTTAAACACTGTGTATAAATTTAAAGTCAATCGGATATTAACTTTGGCTTTTAAAGCGTCCACAAGATTTTTTGAACTGATCAAGGGCCATAACTCTGGCACTAATTATCGGAAATTGCTGAAAATCAATAGGCTTCTTCGTCTTATGACCTTAAACACTGTGTATAAATTTAAAGTCAATCGGATATTAACTTTGGCTTTTAGAGCGTCCACAAGATTTTTTGAAGTGATCAAGGGCCATAACTCTGTCACTAATTATCGGAAATTGCTGAAAATCAATAAGCTTCTTCGTCTTATGACCTTAAACACTGTGTATAAATTTAAAGTCAATCGGATATTAACTTTGGCTTTTAGAGCGTCCACAAGAGTTTTTGAAGTGATCAAGGGCCATAACTCTGGCACTAATTATCGGAAATCGCTGAAAATCAATAGGCTTCTTCGTCTTATGACCTTAAACACTGTGTATAAATTTAAAGCCAATCGGATATTAACTTTGGCCTCTAAAGCGTCCACAAGATTTTTTGAAGTCGTCAAGGGCCATAACTCTGGTAGTTATTATCGAAAATCGCTGAAAAACAATAGGCTTCTTCGTCTCATGACCTTAAACACAGTGTATAAATTTAAAGTCAATCGGATATTAACTTTAGCCTCTAGAGCGTCCACAAGCAATTGTGGACGCCGGACCGACGGACGGACGGACGGACGGACGGACGGGGGCGACGACAATTTCAATGTGGGCGTATAAAAATCAAATATCCCCTACTTTTTTTGAATAGTATATAAATGGAAACATTTAAGAGAATTACTCTTGGGGAATCTTTCGATGAAATGCCTCTGTTACCCAGACCATCCTTGGTAGATATTTGTGTACTAATAGTCAGAATGAACCAGACGGTTTTTACAATAAGACTACACAAATAAACTTTAGGTCTATATTAACCAAGACTTTACATGGTATAATCCTGGAGAGGTATTTAGCAAATAACTTATAGAATACTTTGTGCGGACACAACCACTATTGCAAAATTACAAGATTTCACTAGTTGTTTGTTTCAAAACAATCTGATTAAAATACAGATCTATATTTCAGTTCTTTTTTTATACTTTCGATGGCCTACACTAGATCAACTATAAAAAGGAAATAAAATAGGATCTGTGTTTTAATCAGATTAGTTTGAAAATTACTTGCGAAAATTTTTCTGAAATGCTGGTCATATCCATTTCAGATATTTTATTATGAAATTTCAGATTCTTCTTTTGTGATTGAAATATAACCCAAACTATCAATATTATACATCATTACTGGGTAAATAGCTAGGACTCGTCATTCCATGGCAAGACAAATTTGTATACTTCAGTTACCTCCCCTGTACATTTAAATTTGCCCCCAGTGGTAATGTTGTTGCAAATTGTCAATGTTTATTGTTTCCATGAAATAGTTCTTACCAGTCTTGTGCATGGTTGGCTGTCTTTTGTTCAGAGGGTGGTAGAGGACTCACTAATCTAGCAACTTGTGCCCAGACAAAATGATACAAATCTTGATTAGCTGTCTTTTCTCGACACGGGATAATGATTGGTGTTCCAAACAAACTTGGTCTTGTTTTTTGCGATGAAAGGAAGTACACATCCATAAGAATCTTTTGATAAAGAAAAACCAGAAGAGAAGGATTAAATATCTTCCTTTGGGAAATCAAATAAATGAACAATATGTTCCGGTAATCTTTCGAATTAACCAAATCTACCAGTGTGTATTTATCTGATTCTGTCAGCTTCCTGCACAGAATTATCAGTCAATTGCTTTGGAAACCTCATATGCAGTCCAAACACAAATAAAAAAATCAACACTGCGAATCTGGATATAGAAACATCTCTCTATAGGCAGCTTTGTATAGGAAAAGGAATGAAATACAATATCGATACTTTTTCTGCAATGAAAGAGGGGCTCAATGATCGAACCACTGAGTAATGGATAACTATTTACAATTTCTGGACAGGCTAACTCTGGGATGAGTCTGCAAAAGAACTGAAATTTATTCAACTTTTCAAATTGTTATCTTATTCTTATCATGGAATCAAAAATATTGGGTACTTTATGTAAAAAATTAGGGAACTCATAAAAATAACTTGAAAAAAATGTTTACCATTTTCCGATGAACACCAATTACAAATCCATCGAACAGTTCTGTACCAGATTTACTCATACTGTCCACCATACCACTGATGTTACTAGGGCTACGAGAGTGGCTGGGTGATCCAGTCAAAGTACCCAAGTTCATATGTGCTGGAGAATTTTCTAATTCTGGAGGTTGGCCATTTGGTAAACTGCCATTTGCTGTGGATCTCTCTACAAAAATAAAAAATATTGATACTATAGAACTAATGTCACGCATTAAAGGCTTAGTAAAGTATTTCATCATGTCGGTTGTGTAGCCATGAGGTTAGACAGACCATTGAGGTGATAATCTAGGAAAATCCTGACGAACTTCCTCTGTCAACACCTGGTTAGCGTCTTACTCGCAAAGAGTCCAAGGCTCCCAAGCTGGTTGATGACAGGGCAAGGATATATAGGAAATGGAGACCCCACTGCAAACTGCTCAGGGATCGTAGACTCCCTCAAAAGTCATAAGGTCATGAAAACTATATCCTCAGGTTTACTCAGTCTTCCTTTGCCTGGTTGGAGCAGAAAAGGTAGGATATTAACCCCCATTTCATTTTATTCCATGCTTCCCTTCCTACTGCTACAATTGTTTCTGTAAGCATTACTTGTAGCTTTGACCATCCAAGCAATCAAAACCTAGAGAGTTTAGTTGACAGCAACAATGACTCCACGCAACACTAAATAATGAACTTTAACATGTGTTTTTCCACCTTTTTTCCAGTAAAATAAATTGACAACAATAATCTATAAATTCTAAGATCTTCTTTCAAATTTTTTTTTTTAATATGATTTGTAAATTTAGGCAATAAATGTTAATTGATGATTTACTGAATGTTTTTTATCACTGAACTGTGTTTGACACCTAATCACGATTTTTTAAATAGCTAACTTGGTGGAAGAACAAAAATAGAAGTGCTGTTGTTTATGATATGTTAATTGTAATAGCTCGTGTTAAACATGAACCTATCAAAGGTTAATTTTCTATATTTCGTCAATATTTTGGAAATCAAAGTAAAAGATGACAAGTCAACATTGAGTCTGATGTTCCCCACCGAAATCCAAAAATAAATAGTTGACATATATTGTGTTTAATTGCACATTTATCTTTTTCAAAAGTATTGAACAATCAAAATGATTATCTATACTTAGTCTAAGCAGAAATATTCACGATTACACTCAGTCAAGGTCAGAAGTACTTGGTAGTGAAGCTTTACACTAAGTTTCATCACTCTCTAATTCTAACAGATAGAATCAAAGTTATCTTGTCCCAAAGCATCAACCAATGAAATTGTTTAGTTCTGCTTAGCTATAGTGGGAAATGTTAATCATTGATCTTAGTCAAGACATTAAAGGGACAATAAAACTCTTGCTGGCTTGGCAGTTCTAGAAAATAAATAATAGTACCAGATATTTATGTGTCCTACCTGTTGTGTAAATTATCCATTACATCATATTTTACTTGTCCAGAGGGTTCGAAAATATTTTAAAATCCAAGTCACATTTGAAAAGGTTTACGTTAACCTTTTCAAATCATGTAGTTGAATTTTTCCAATTTTTTAAATTAGGTGTGTTACGATGAAATTTGTATCATCAATTTATTTGAATATTGTAAAATAATACATTCTGTTGACCAGAATAAAGATTGGGACATATTATTCAATTACAACAAGAGTGTTATTGGGGCTTTAACAATGGGGTACTCGATTGAATGTTCCAGAATTTAATTCCCACAATCCCAAAAATAGTGAGAATCGAGTGAAAAGGTGTATTTCGGGCAACAGCACAGGCGTCGATTGAATAAGAAAATAATTTCAACCAACCATGCAGCAGAAACATTTTTATTGTGTTTAATTATGTCAAGATCCTACACACACCACCTCCGTGGCCTGGCCGGAACTGACAAAACTGCGACAGGACTGAATTCCACGTCAATCGATTGCAATTCTGTCAATTCGGGACGTTATGGAATGACATTCAACAATCCTCCTTATGAACATCTACACCAAGCTTAAACATTTTACCTTAATTAAATGTTGTTGTTTCAAAGTCTTGACCAATTAAATTGCTAATTACTACTTAGCCACAGCAGAAATTTCTCATCATCGAACTTAGTCATGGTATGGATATATGTATAATGAATCCATACCAATCATTCAGATGGGTTAATAAATCAATGGTACATGCATTTATTTTTTTAGTTGAAATTACACCAGTCGCCTAAACAAACTTCAAACCTGCTGTCTAGTACTGATCTCACGATTTAACAGTCAACATGTAGCGCCACATTGTACAACAAAACCAGGACTTTCAGGAGATAAGCCATGTGAAATATGTACTGCATCAGAAATACACAAATACAATTAATTTTTTTACATTTATCTGCATGTGCGTGAATAAAGACATTAAGAACACACAGTCACATCTCAAGCAAAGAAAGGTTTACACATCAGTATCAATTTTGTCAGGAAAAAAGACCCATTCCCATAAGTTTTAACTCTTTAATATAATTTAAAGATGCTTGATCCTAGAAACGCGAGTAAGTTGATCATGTGGGTCAACTACTAGACCATATAACAGGTTTAAATTTGCATCAAGGCCTTTGAAATTACTTCTTTAAAAAAGTTTCCTGCCTTTGTTCATTTTTCTCTGTATTTTTCTCATATTTTGTTCATTTTTAAAATTTCTATCAAATCTGGAGTATAAATCTTGCTAACTAACTGTCACCATCATATCTTTAATACATTATTTATACTAGCTCTAATGTGAATAAAAGTTGAGAATCAATCAAGTTCTTCTTGAGGATGAAACCTTTCAATAAATCATTTCCTAATATCTGTTACTGCCTGCAGGTGTATTATTATATGATGGCTAGAGACATCCTATCTCTGAACAATCTCATGCTATTAATGGATTACAAGGCACAGAGATTTCAAGTTCCCCCATGATACCTTCTTGAACAGGGTTTCCTTAAGACTATGTTCTATACATCTCTGTAGAACAAATAAAACAAGAGTCTATAATTCACCAAAACTGTCAATTGAATATTAGAGCTTTGGCACCAAGATGGTGTGCATGCAAGTAAGGTATTTGGTATAGGGAAGCAATTGGGGATATCTAAAACCAAAATGATCTATACAGAATCTTTAATTGATTAAAAAAAACAAAAAAAAACATAGTTACTGACTACTGTCAATCATCGGTCCACATTCTTTGACCGGATTACACTGGAATGTTGTTTTAATACCATATAGTATTTGACCGAATTACACTGAAAAGTTGTTTTAATACCATATAGTATTTTTTTTCTAACGTTTTCTTGACATAAGGTAATGTTGGTGAGTATGGAGTGATTTTTGTACATCATCAAAATTCTCTGCGGAATGATGTCTTGAAATATTCTTCTTTAAAAAATGGATCAAGAAAAGAACTTTGAGAAAATGTGTGGTTATAATTTTTTTTTTTTTTAACCTCGTTTATAGAAGTAAGTTAATCAAATGCAGAAAAGATGATTTTTTTAAATTCGTAACTAGTAAATAGAACTTTGGTTATTCATGTTTGGGGAATATGACAATAATTTTTTTTTTTATGAAGCAATTCAGATTAAAACCGAATCTCAAACCACTGAAGATAAAAAAAATGTATCATTTAACTTTAAGAAAATAACAACTCAAACACACTTGCCACAAACTAACAATTCTTTTTTATAAAGCTATCCAGATTAAACAGAAACTCAAAACCACTGAAAACAAAAAATCATATCTTTCAAACTTAAACATGCATTATGCAAGAGCAAAATCTGCCTATTGTAGGTCTTTCTTTAGGCCTGAAATGTTATGAAAACCATTAAATAGACATCAATTTACCTATTCAGACCATAATCAACCCTCGATGTTGAGGCTAGCATGAGATTTTTGTTGGATTGTAGTTCGATTCGCTGAAATATTTTCCTTCGTGATTTACCACTAAAAATGGATAACCAAGACTAGTGGTTTTGTCTTACCGACTTTAGTAATGATGACCGAGGTTAAGCGGAAATTTCAATCGCTTAGTTCTAAGCTAATAGTGGATCAATTTAACTGAAATTTTCAGCAAATTGCCTTTACATTAGCTAGTTTTTAACTATTGTAGTTATCTAATCTCCCATAATGTATCTTTAAGAAGCTAATAACTTCAATCTGAGTAAAATACTGATCCTATTTCGTTTCCTTTTTTCTAGCTCAAAATTTCGTTTTACTAGTCTTACTACACTAGAATCTGGAATTTTGTTATATATAATGCACGTTCTGGATGATGTGAGGGATTAGCCAATGAAACGATCTGTTAAGGTGAGTTTTTGGCATGAGTTGCATGAAACTGTGGGTAACCCACTAGAAACATAGGGCGTCAACAAGATTTTTGGAAATGATAAAAGGCCTTAACTCTGGCAGTAATTATCGGAAATTGCTGAAAATCAATAGGCTTCTTGGTCTCATGACCTTTTAAACACTATGAATCAATTTTAAATCAATCGGGTATCAACTTTAGCCTCTTGAGCGTCTACAAAACAATTGTGGACGCAGGCCGGCCTGCCGGATGGGGGCGACAACAATATGACCACATTTCAATGTGGGCGTATAAGAAGTAGTGTGATTCCAATAATAATAAAATTTTGCTCAAATGGTTTTAAACCAAGTGTTGGCTCTATAACATTTAATGTCACAGCTAATAATCCTATAGCATAATATCACCAGCGTCGCCAGAAACCCTGCGATTATACCGATCAGATGACAGATTAATTAAGTCTGATAAACTAATGAAAGCCATTATCTAATAATAAATCATATCTAATTCGCTGCGTCATAGTCCGTACACTCACTGTGGGAAGTTTGAACATTTATTTGATATGATTGAATTCTGAGTTTTGTTGGACTGCCAATAATTCTGAATTTAAGAAAAGTCATCTGGGTTTAAAGAGAGAGAGAGAGAGAGAGAGAGAAAAAGAGTAACTTTGCTTGATATAAACTTGGTAATTTGATAATTTGGGGACTGCGATGGTTCAATTTTTGCACTTAATAAAATAACTTATGACCTAAAGTGCATGCATTTGTTTATTACGCCATAAGGTAAGGTAACTCACACCCCGCCCCCTCTTCAAGATATTATGAATTTGAAACTATATATACCAATGAATAACAAACCCATCCGATTTTTAAAATTTCCATTATGAACTGTTTTCTGCAATGTGTTCACCTTCTTACACAATCAAAAAGTGCAGAACAGAAGAATTAATCACCATCTGAAATTTGGACAAATAATGATTTATGCTGTGCATGGTCTGTAATTCCTCAAGGATCTGTAAAATGTCGTGATTTAGTACCATGAGGTTTATCTGGTTTATCATTATCAGTTACTCTGCATCGAAAAACCATAAATAGAAAGCCTTTAATCCATTTATCTATTCCTAGTCACATATAGTAATACCTTCATCTAAGAGTAGAAATATCAGTTTCATCAAGGGAATTTTAATATTAATAATTTATAATATAATATTAATATTTGCTACCAAATACCAGATATCAAAGCAATGACCTACTTCTTACAGCACAATAATTTGCATCATTATTTGCTGATCTTGTAACCCATTACAAATTGTTACCGACTTGTAAATGTTAATTTAAAATGTCTGTATTTCAGCAATGTTTTAGGACATTGTGTCTTAAAGATAAATTACTGAACCTGAATAGCCATTAATAACAGGGAATCTTTTAAAAAAAACTTAATTGATTTGTACCAATTGTTATCTAAAATCACTTGGATTTTTTATCCAAAAATAAATAATGGAATCAAATGCTGCACAAATCCCAACATCAAGACAAAAGAAACCAATTACTTATTCAGTTATTGGAAATTAAAGTTTTTTGTCAATGTTAAGCGTGTTTTGTCTAAACAACTAATAAATCTGCTCAGAACTTTTTAGTTAGAAAGACAATAAAGGTGTGTTATGCAAAACATACCATTCCGAAACCATCAATTTATAAGACAATAACGTGTAACTCAATCTCTTGCGTAAACAGAAAATATAGAGATACATCAAGTAATCAATAACGCTTAAACTAGGAAAACAGCAGGACTAAAGAAAGAAGTTTGTATAAAAGCCAATCACTGCCAGTTGTAAAATTAATCAGAAGTAAACATTGGTTATAAGGTAACAATAAACTTATCAAATTACAAAAACAGTGCCATTTAAAGTTTCATTGCATAATTAATGGCTGGTAAATGTTACCAATACCTAGGAATGATTTATGTACTAATAAAGAAACACTCATTTTCATTTGAAATCAAAAGAAAAAAATTAGGTAATAAATTAAAATGAGAAACTTGGATAATTGTATCAGTCAAAATGACCAAACTATTTTGAAAAGTTAAAAATTAATCAGTTAAAAATTTTTAAAAAATGATCATTATAGAAACGAAATAAAATAGGTTTTAATGTTCTACTGCTCTGCTCAATCCCAGCTAAAGAGAGAGAGAGAGAGAGAGAGAGAGAGAGAGAGAGAGAGAGAGAGAGAGAGAGAGAGAGAGAGAGAGAGAGAGAGAAATGGGGTTTAACGTCCACTCGACACAAACTAGGTCATTTTGGGACTAACATATGGTTTCAATTTTATTTCAACAATTCGCTTGCGCGTAGGGGTCTTTAGCTGTGGGAGGAAACCGGAGTGCCCGGAGGAAACCCACGAGGTTGAGAAGGCGCCCCTATCTCCATGCCACATACGCTCACACCAGGGATCGAAACCACAGCCGCAAGCCAGAGGTCGAGGTAGAGGTCGAAGCGTGGCACTCTAGACCACTAGGCCATCCCCCCCCCGGCTAAAGAAGATTGGCAGTGTATTATGACTACTGAAGTGCCAGCTGGAAAAAATCATTACTAATAGTAATAATACTATATCAAATATTGGCAGAAAGTAGGATGTTAAACCCTATTTCATTCATTTATTCCTTCATTAAATATAGGGAGTCATGGGTTTTGTAGACTACGTTCCTCCACTAAATGTCATCCAATTAATTCATTAGTGCAAAATGATGATGACCATGACCTGGACTATTCTGGAAATAAATCAGGGACCATGACCTACTTTACAAAAAACCATGACATGATGGTGACCATCCAGCATCTGAACTATTCTGGACATCAAACACAGACCATGACTTAATTTACAAATGACCATACAATTGGACACCAAAGATCAATTTTCAATTCAAATATACTGGCTTCATCTTTTACAATTACCTCAAATTGCACAGGGTTGAAATCTTGTTTTGAACAAATGCCAAAGAAGATACGAAACAGAATTTCTTAAATGAGAGGAAATGAACTGATTATTATAAATGTTGGATATATTTCTGTCTATTACATTACAATTGTTCCTCCGGTCCTGTCCAATAATTGCATTGTGAGACACGTCATGTCTTGAAATCACAAGTGATAGCTATAAATATTCATTTGACAGTAGAGTCTAGCTAGTTATGGCATACCTTATTTTAAATGATAATTTTACCCTTTTAGCTAAGTCTCATGGTAACAAAATATGAGAATATTACAATATTAGTGGATTGATCAGCTACATTATTTTTTTCAATTAAAGATTATGTAGTGATTTACAATGAACAGATTTATCTGGCTCATCATTATCAATTACACCAATACAAGTCTTTAATATATAATATATTCCATTTATCTATTTCTTTATAAATTATAATCACATAATCCTTATAAGACATATAGAAATAGATCTCACTAAAAATAAACACACTTGTATGGATATACTACTTCTGAATTTTATTGACATGCTACGTTTCAATACACATACAGGTATCGTTATCGTTATTTGCTTGATAACGATACCTGTATGTGTATTGAAACGTAGCATGTCAATAAAATTCAGAAGTAGTATATCCATACAATATACAAGTGTGTTTATTTTTATAATCACATATAATTAAATTTAACAAGCCAAAAGGTTAACGCACCAGTGTCATACTCATTGAGCCACCATGGCTCAACATAAAATAAAATGTAAAAAATCCATAGGTTAGTGCCATAGCGGGCACCATGGCCCAATAAAATTTTTAAAAAAGTCAAACTAACTCCTTATAAAATAACATGTAATATGCCAACAGTGAGGCTTCTAAATATATCACACTGACCAATTATTTTCACATTTATGTTTTGATAAAGCATGAAGTAATCGCTAAACATCACAATATACATTCGTTTTAAATGTGGGATTTTAAACCTCCAAATCATCAAAAACCTAAGCATTGTCCTACTTCCTACAGCCAAATAATTTTCACAAGTGATCTCTAAAAGAGTTAACCATTAGAAAATCTTAACAACTTGCAAATTTGATTTTGAAATGTCTGTATACTCTGTATTTCATCAATAGTTTGTTATATTAATTTACAAAATTTTGATAAAATCAATTCTGAACATTAACGGATCTTTTAGTATTGTCAAACTCAAATTTCATAAAATTGAAAATTATTTAATTACCAATCATCATAGTGTTTATGCCTTTAAAATTTACCGTCATATAATGTTTGAGCTATAAACTATAAACTATACAGTTGGGTTGTTACGGCAATATGTGTAAAGAAAGAGAACTCTTACTTGATGTCAGGCCTCTCTGTATTTCACTTAAACCAATACTTTCTTTAAAAGCCCCATTTCTTTCTTCTTCTGCTGTTATCGTCTGTATCTCAGGAGGGGCGGGTAATTCATATGCATATAGATTGCCACCAAGTAGTGATCGCATCTTCTGGTTATCTTGAGGCAATGTCTGGAAAAACAATAAAATGGCTAATATAACCAAAAAATCCACACGTGTAAAGTCATGGTGCATTAAAAGAATATCTCCAAATTGAAAAAGAAACTTGGTTCTAATTGAGCAGTATCTAACTGAGTTTTTTTAGGTTTATAAAAACTCAATTATCGGTTCATAATATTTATTCTGTTTCAAAGACGTAGGAAAATGGTGTATATAAGGATTAATGAATTGCCCAGTGTATTGGTGTATGTAACTAAATTAGTTTATCACCCAATAACACATTTGACAGTAGATATCGCTTGTGTGATAAATTGCATAATCTACGGCGATATCTCCTTAGGAGATATCACTTTACATGAATTTGATTGGTCAATCAAAAAGGAACTACTTTATTTTATTTTAAAGAAACCACTTATTTTAAATAAAAAGTAACTTCTTTTTTTGTTAAAAAGAAACTGTTTTTTTTTAATTGACCTTGAAGGTAATATTGGTTCAATATATATAGGACTTGGCAATAGGATAAACTGCTGTCAGAAAATGATGTATCACTACGCTGTAGTGTATTCAGATTCAGTAAAAGTGAGAACTGTACCAAAAAATTATATTTATTTATTTGTGCATGTAAGAAAGGATTGGGTGAATAATAAATAAAATCTCCAACTCGTGTTTTTTGATATCAAAAAACACTTGTAGGAGATTCTCTATATAGTAGTTACCCAGTGTATTTATATTTAAGGATTTATTATGTAACTAGTTGTCCTGTGTATGTGTATTTATTATGTATTGGTGTATTAAGGATTTATTATGTAACTATTTATCCAGTGTATTGGTATGTATTTAATTGAAGGATTTATTATTTAAAATATTAAGGATATATTATTATGTAACTAGTTACTCCGTATATATATGTTAATAAGGATTTATTATGTAACTGTAACCCAGTCCAGTATTGCATGGGTGAATGTCTTACATAGTTACAAATTTGACAGAAAACAGTTTTCCTGAAGATAATGGCTTAGTCTGTATGATATGTTTATAATATAATCTTAATTGTCCATTTCTCCATTTATTACTGTGCCAAATACAAGCGCCATTAAATTCCTAGTAATACACTGGTTATATATATCATGAAAAATACCATTTTTCTATTTTATATAATATATAGGTTTATGTAATTATTATTCTTAATATAATAACGTACAGAGTTACTCTTGCACCAGAAATCTAGACAGTATATTGGTGTTATACTTATTGATTCTAGTGATTTATAACATAGTACATAATAGTTAATAATAAATCATCACAATTCCTGAGCCCATTTTCACTAATTTTAATACCCTTTTATAAAACAATCCACATAGACCCCATCATTCTTTTTTTTATCACAAATAAAACAATGTAAGTAGAATTATGATAAATTTAGTAGTAGTAAGGGAGGGCTGTTCAGAATATATGGTACCTTTAAACTGCCCATCTTTATTAGCCCAGTCAATGCAGGAGGTTAAACTCCTTTCATTTAATTTATATATAATGGCCAATTAAATGAATATGTGCAATTGAAATTAGTAACTGTATAAATAGAACAATCCCCATAAATCAAATGTAAGCAGAATAACGATGAAATCACTTGTAATGGAAACTGTTCAGATTATACGGCCCATTACCCTAAACTTCCCAGTCCGTGGACAAAAGTAGGACTTAAACCCCATTTGATTTCATTTATTCTAGATTATTTGAAATTAGTAACTGTGTAACTGTACATTAAGACAGGATTGATCTAACTAGAATAATAATCTGTCTGGTCATCTTCATTTACAATTATTATAAGGTACAGATAATAAATATATCTTTATCTGTGCTGTTTCTTTAAATCCACATTATTACTTGTCAAATTATTCTGCTGGATAGAAGATTTAAAAATAATAGCCTTATTTCTTCAAATCCATAACTAACCATGATTCACACGTACACTGTTTTACCTCAATATTTCAAATTTCTTAATTTACACCATTTATGTTCTATTAAAGCACCAGCACACCTAAACAAAGGTTGAATAATACAGTTTAAGACCATACTTGATCTATAATCAATCAAATCAATCAATTCTAACTTAATCTAGAAACATGATATTAGAAATTCAAAACGCTGGCGGCCACTGGAGAGAGAGAGAAATAAATGAGGTTTTTAGCAGTGTGAGGAAACAGAGAGGACCTTGAGAAAATCCATGACGTTGGTCATTAGACACAATTCCTTGTCACGTATATATCCCACATGATTCACTGACAAACATTATGATCTAAAGCATATAGAACCACCCAACACCCTGGTCATCGGAGAGTCACCAGTATAAAGTCCTGTTTTGGTTAGTTGCTAAATTGACACAGTTGTATCCAAATAACATCGCCTAATATTGACATTTCATAATGACTCAAAATATTCATAATTGTCAATATGTTAAGATTCAGAAAATAACTTTGGAAAACAAATAGTGTGTACACGTAAATAATCCTCGAGACAGTTGAAACCCTTTGACTCCAAAAAACCCTAGAAAGTACCTCAATGTTAATTTATAGGTAACCGGGACATCACCACTATGTAAGCGATCTCAAAATGACCTAGAGAAATATCAATGATACATGAACAATATTCCACAATACTTTCAGGCATTCAAGGATTCTTAATTAAAACTTCTTCTATTCTAAAGCAAATGATATATCAATGAGATCACATTAGAATTTTGTACTTTCACCAGTTACGGTAATTAGATGTCTGAAATAAGACTGACTTGGTATAATAAAGACATTATATGCAGGTTGAAAGACAGTCAGACAAGAAATTATTGGACAATTTCAGTCAATGACTTGGTCCCCGACATGATAAATAGATGCTTATTGCTCTATGAATGACATCAAAATACTATTTTTTTATGTCATAACATGGTTATATATTGGTCTACTTTCATAAATCAAAATAAAGACAGTCTCCTAATTAGAATTAATATGACGGATACCAGTAATTGAAAATACTCTTGTTTAGTTGTTATGACAATTTAAGTTGGTTATTAGCCTCATGAACTGACAATATCCATGAGAAGAGCCTCAGTTTTTGAATAATGGGTTATCAACTTTGCACTCTTAAAATTAAGAAACAGAGATTTATAACATAATTTAAATGATGTATGATCTGTTAATTAGGATTTATTTCATAGTTAGAAGACAAATGTAATGAAATAGGGATTGACATACTGAAAATGAAATACAATGGCTTTGACAAATGTAATGAAATGTGGTTTAACATACTGAAATGAAATGGGGTTTAACATCCTACTTTTCTGCACTGACTGGGCTAATGAAGTCAAGCTTTAACATTGTACTTACGTACACCAATCGGGGTAATGAAAATGTGCAGATAACATACAGTGTGCTATGAAGAAAATTTGGCAAGACAGTATCTTTTTTAGCCTGTTGATCATCAAATTGCAACTGCTACAGGTTTTTTTACATGCATGCCACTTTGTTTTTTTTTTGTCTCTTCTAAACGACTAGTTACAGTTCCTTGCCTCTCCCTCCATATTGCACCAATTACCAGGAGAAACCTAGCATGAATATCTTAAAACCTCTTCAGCCAACATTGGTATAAAACGCAGAACCTCTTGGTTTGTGAGCCTGCACCTACTCACAGCATCTTATATTGACCCCCAGGCAGAAGGCAAACAACAGGATATCTATGAATAGATAATGAACTTTACTAGTATCAATGAATCCACATTATCTAAATATCAATATTAGGAAATTTGCAATAATTCATTAAAAGTGAAAAATGACAGATAGCCAATAAAAAAATAAATCACAGATAGCCAATAAAAAAATAAATCACTCAAACGATTTAAGCAAGAAAAATATATAAAAATAATTTCTAATAATTCTAAATAGCTAATGTGAGAAAAAGCCCAATTCAAATTACATATTTTTAACACAAAATAGTCGAAACTAGCACCAGGAACACTGCCTTCACCGTTTGATGCTCTTGAATCCAGATTTTATTCATTGACATAATAAGCTCTACATTCAGTTGATGTATATGAGGAACAAAACCCGTCTTTGAGTAAAGGAATATACATGTTTTGGATATTATTCTGCCCTTTTATATTAAAAAAATCCATCTGATTAGAAAAAACACACAACTAAATTAGCTTTGCTTTGGTTTGGACTTTATACTATGATGTGACATGCAATTCCTACATTATAATTCTCATTCTAATCAAAGAACCAACACTTTCATGTGTCGAGTCAATTACAGAAATTCTAATATTGTTTTAGAAACTAATACAGATCCTCTCAAAGAAGAAATTGATGTGAGGAAGGATAACAATTTTATTTATCCATAGATCATTCACAGTCCGTGTTCTATATTTACGGAATTCGATATCAAACGAAACCAAAAGAGAAAATTCTATTAAAGTTTTTATAAAGTAGCTCAAAACCGCGCTTTTTAATCAAATATACAACTGATTCAATTCGGTTCTATTTGTGTTTGTGTCAGACTTTTTAACACATGTACTAAATCATGTTTTCCGTGATTTTTAACGATTATGTCTTTTCTATGGATTGACGTCTTTATCAGTAAATTTATTTTGTTTGGAAGTTATACTTATGTAATGTGCCTAAGAGCAGCTCAAAGAGTTGAATTGCCTGCTCTATATAAATCAATTATTATTATATATTATTAAAACAAACTATTCCCAACATAAAGTTAGAGTATAAACATATATCATGGACAGGGGCGGATCCAGGATTTTCAGAAAGAGGGGCCGTGCTTCACAAACTTGGGAGTGCTAAGCCCGGAACCGTGATTTTTGAGTGTAAAAAATGCCCACAAGGACTAATTTCATACTAGTACTGTAAATTACGATTTCCAACCTAAACTATTTTTGTTCTCCTTTCTCGCAAGAATATATGGAGCTAAAAATATACGTCCACATTCCTGCTTTGATTGATATGGTACTTTGTCAAGAAGGCTAGGCGTTTGGTTTGTTTAGCGTTGAGGGTCGTGCCTCAACATCAATAGTTGCCGTCCTTAGAGTATAAGGAATAAGTATACCAAGATAATCCATTCAGAATTGTGCCTTCCTAACGCTAAAGGCAAAAAGTGGGCGTGGCCCTGCCCCTGGGGGTCGGGACATTCATCAAAATCAATAGTGGACGCCCTCAGGCTATAAGGAATACAAGTACCAAGCTGCTTCATTCAGAATTGCGGCCCTGTAAACGACAAACACAAAAATTGGGCGTGTCTTGCCTGTGGGAGTCGGGACATGCAGTTGACGTCCTTAGGCTATAAGGAATACATATCCCAAGTTTAAAGACGATCCATTAAGAATCGTGGCCTGTAGACAACACACACAGACACGAAGTAAAAATGGGTATGGCTCTGCCCCTGGGGGTTAGGAAATCACCAAAAACAATACGGGTCATCTTTAGGGTATAAGGAATAGGTATGTAAAGTTTTAAAAGGATCTGTTAAGAATTGCATCCTGTAGGCGAATACACGACACAAAAGCTTTGGGCGTGGTTCTGTCCCAGGGGGTCCGGCATGCACCAAAAATAATAGTGGTCAGCCTTATGGTATAAGGAAAAAGTATAAAAAAAGTTTTCAAGACGATCGATTAAGAATTGTGGCCTGTAGCTGACACAGACAGACAAAAAGAAAATGGGCGTGGCACTGTCCCTGGGGGTCGGGCATGCACCAAAAACAATAGAGATCTTCCTTAAGGTACCAAGAATGAGCATTCAAAGTTTCAAGATGATACATTAAGAAATGCAGCCTGTAGACGACAGACAAACAAATACAAGAAATGGGTGTTGCTGTCCCATGGGGGTCGGGCATGCACCCAAAACAAAAGGGATCATCCTTAGGGTATAAGGAATAAGTATTTTAAGTTTCAAGATGACCAATTAAGAATTGTGGCCTGTAGGCGACACACAAAAAGAAAATGGGCGTGACTCTGCCCCTGGGGGTTGGGCATTCACCCCAAATGATAGGAATGTTCCTTAGGGTACAAAGAATAAGCATTCTAAGTTTTAAGATGATACGTTAAGAAATGTGGCTTGTAGACGACAAACAAATAAATACAAGGAATGGGCGTGGCTCGGCCATTGGGGGTCGGGCATGCACCAAAAAACAATAGGGATCATCCTTAGGGTGTAAAGAGTAAGTATACAAAGTTTTAAGAAAATCCAGTTAGAATTGCGGCCTGTAGGCGACACACAGACACACACAAAAAAATGGGCGTGGCTCTGCCCCTGGGGGTTGGGCATGCACCCCAAACGATAGGGATCATCCTTAGAGTATAAAGAGTAAGTATACCAAGTTTGAAGAAAATCCAGTAAGAATTGCGCCCTGTAGGCGACACAAAGACACACGAAAAGAAAATGGGCGTGGCTCTGGCCCCTGGGGGTTGGGCATGCACCCCAAACGATAGGGATGTTCCTTAGGGTACAAAGAATGTGTATGCAAAGTTTCAAGATTATAAGTTAAGAAATGTGGCCTGTAGACGACAAACAAACAAATACTAGAAATGGGCGTGGCTATGCCCCTGGGGGTCGGGCATGCACCAAAAACAATAGGGATCTTCCTTGGGGTATAAGGAATAAGTATACCAAGTATAAGGAATAAGTATACCAAGTTTGAAGAAAATCCAGTAAGAATTGCGCCCTGTAGGCGACACAAAGACACAAGAAAAGAAAATGGGCGTGGCTCTGCCCCTGGGGGTTGGGCATGCACCCCAAACGATAGGGATGTTTTTTAGGGTACAAAAATGTGTATGCAAAGTTGCAAGATTATACGTTAACAAATGTGGCTTGTAGACGACAACCAAACAAATACTAGAAATGGGCGTGGCTATGCCCCTGGGGGTCGGGCATGCACCAAAAACAATAGGGATCTTCCTTGGGGTATAAGGAATAAGTATACCAAGTATAAGGAATAAGTATACCAAGTTTGAAGAAAATCCAGTAAGAATTGCGCCCTGTAGGCGACACAAAGACACAAGAAAAGAAAATGGCCGTGGCTCTGCCCCTGGGGGTCGGGCATGCACCCCAAATGATAGGGATTCTCCTTAGGGTACAAAGAATGTGTATGCAAAGTTTCAAGATTATAAGTTAAGAAATGTGGCCTGTAGACGACAAACAAACAAATACTAGAAATGGGCGTGGCTCGGCCCCTGGGGGTCGGGCATGCCCCCAAAACAATAGGGATCTTCCTTGGGGTATAAGGAATAAGTATACCAAGTTTGAAGAAAATCCATGAAGAATTGCGCCCTGTAGGCGAACCACAGACACACACACACACACACACACACACACACACAGACAGGGGCGACGGCATAATACGTTCACATTATGAATGTGGACGTATAAAAAGAAGAGTACTTTGCAAACTGCTTGGTGTAAGCTTATCTTCATTAGCCAAGATGGAGCAGAAAAGCAGGACGCTAAAAACAACATTAATAATAGTAATACATTATGGGAAATTAGATAAAGAGCTGGCAGTTCTCATTTTATAATAGTTAAAAACTAGATAATGTAAAGGGAATTTGCTGAAAATTTCAGTCAAATTGATCCACTCTGAATTCAGATTTTAGCGATTGAATTTTCGGCCCATCCTCGATCATCATTACTTAAGTCAGTACGATAAAATAACAGTCTTGATTATCCATTTCATGATTAAATCATGAATGAAAGTTGAGCAGAATCAGATCATAATCCAGTAAATATTACAGGTTTGAATTGACATCAAGAGTTGATTATGGTCTGGATAATTTTAATGTCTACTTGATAATTTAGATAACATTTCAGGCCCAAAGATGTACCTGCAATAGGTAGATTTAGCTCTTGCATAATATGCTTAATGGTCTTTTGCAACTCAATTGATGGTATTATTAACAGAATATCGGTCTATCAGTCCGATAATATATACCGGAAAACAGGAAAACACAGAAAACAACCGGAAAACACCATTTTATACTGAATACCAGAAAACACCGGAAATCCATAAATACTGGAAAACACACTAAGTACAGGAAAACACCCTAAAGGTTAGGATTAGGGTTAGTTTCTGGTATATAGTATAGCCCGGCTTCAGGTTTACATATTTAGGGTGTTTTCCGGTACTTAGTGTATTTCCGGTATTCAGTATAAAATGGTGTTTTTCGGTAGTTTTCTGTTGTTTTCCGATATAGTAAAGCCCTAATGGTCTAAGCATAACTAATTTTGACTTAAAATAATGGTAATTGATTTCTTTGTAACTTGTATGAGTGACTTTTGAGTGAACTTTGTACTAATAAACTTGATATATTTGATAAAATGTTAGATTTTTAACCCGACATATGGTTGTGAAACACAAGGCAAATAAACATGGAGATGGGCTCTTAAATTTATAATTTCCATGTTAATTATGATACTCAATTTAAATTAAAGTAATAATGATGGTGTTTACCAGACAACGTATTTAAATTAAGTCTACCATTAGTAAACTATTCCTCCTAATTATTTCTTCGTGTCATACCTTAATGATTAATTCATGGTTATTTCTATTTCTTTATATTCTACTTTAGTCCATTTCAGTCAGAATTCTAATTACAGGATCTATCAAATAAAAACCCACATCCTTTCTAATACTTTTATTTAACAATTTTTATGGTGATTTTATTTCAAAGCCTGACATTAAATTTTACATAAGTCAGTGTAATTATCTTTTACTTGAAATGACCAGAATAGGGTTCAAAAGAGGTCACAATTAGGAAATTAGGCAATTAGATTCCCATTACCAATTACCAGCCATTCAAATTCATACTAACATCAACCATTGAAATATACACTAATCAAATACACAAAAATCTGAACGATTCAAAAAACGTAATATATACATAGGAAGGCGAGGGGCAATCCCCATTTATAATTCCCAAGTAAATCATGATACTCAATCTAAATTAAAGAGTGATTACATTTTCCAATTATATTTCTATGATATATAGTCTCATTCTCTGATGTTTTGCCTGTAAAACGGAAATACACTGCCTGAAAAATGATGGGCCTCTTTTTAATCTGACTAAATCCAATGACGGCAGATTATCTAACTCTGATATTTGGTTTCATAATTAAACAATAAACAATCAATTTCAGTATTCTTCAAGACATTGAAAACTTACCAAAGGGCCTGGTTGTATTGGACATTAACCGCATATCAAATTTATCTTCCCCATCATTATTTATAACTATATGACTTGTATTTTATAGCGCTTTAGAATTCATGGGCTATAATCGATTTTTAAGTACAGAAATTTCTGGTAGCCTTCGCAATCTTTTAGTAATTGATTGTAGATTTTGAGAAAATTAACTGCCCATGAGAATTTGTAGAAGGTAGTGGAGAACAAATAAGACAGATGTGTCTGTAGAACTATTAGGTCTCGATTCCAATAAATCCTTCGTGTCATCTGGTAAAAGAGTTTAAATAAAGAGAGACTTGAATATTAAATGGATTAAATTAGCATAGGTGTCTATCCATTCAAAAAAAGTTGGGTGCAGACGTGACAACATGGAAAAGAACTCCAAGCACCTGTCTAAAAATAGGTTATTCTACTGACAAATCTCCATAGCTATAAATTTAGTCCTTCGAGAGATGACACAATAAAATAAATTTTGGTATATAACTAACAGTTACCAAGCTTTATAGTTCAGTCACGATCCAAATAAAAAGCATTCAAGACAAATTTTGTTTGTAGATGTTTGTTAAAAACTTTAGAATTCTGGCAATTTTTTGTTCATAAAATGTGTGTAATTTGAAAATGCATTTGTCCGAAGTAATTCTTATTTTGTTGAACAGAAGACATAACCATTAAGTATTCTTTCCACAAAGGGAACACTGAAATTTGAAACATTTATAATTTCAAAATACATTTCTCTGATATTGATTTTTTTAAACTGAAGACATTATGGATCGATTATGCAATGCTCTAGATATTTTTCTAGTTAAGGAATCACAAAATGTCTCATTTTTCAATACTCGCTGGACCACCAAGTTTGTCTGAAACATGTACGATGTAGAAAAAACAATGCCATTAAAATTTCATAACGTGTTTCATATGACACAAGCCACAAGAAGGTGTAGAACTAACATGTTTTTTGATAAATTCATTTTTTTTTAAAATTTGACAAATCCACTGTAATTCTTGATATGGTTATACATAAAAACATATATAATTTTGTGACTGAAAAAGTACAATTTCATGACCAAATATCCCTTTTTTGTGGTATAAATTTGTCATGCCTCCCCCCTCCCTCCTTGTTGGTGTTAAATAAGGGTAAGCAGTTGTTTCATAAAGGGAATGTAAATAAAGTTTCTATCCACCAGAAGCTTAAAATCCTGACAATCTTCAATATTTTTCAATAAAAATAATTGTTTTAGACATGTCTAACACATTTTTATTGGATTATAAGTTTTTATTTACCCAATGAATCTATGTTCTGTATATGTTACAAACAAACAAAGAAACATACTTTGAGTTATATAGCTATTCCTGTTCTGTCAAAGAATTGAGTATGTCATTTGCCTTTTCGATGACAGATTTTTCCCTGTCCTGTTGAAAATCCATGGCTAATTCGCACTTATTATTTCCCTTTTTCTACACATCGTTCATATATGTCACGTTTGAGAATGCTGACAACAGGGCCATGTTAAGTGAATTCCTTCCATAAACTTTGGAAATCATCATGTTTGATACAAAAAGTAAGATCTATTTGATTAGTACAAGACTTCAGCAATAATTGAAGACATCAGAGATACCAAAACCTTCCCCTTTCCATGCAAAATGAAGAGCCATTCCACACATATAAATGATTGAAGGTAAAATGAACACATCCTGTAAATTTGATTGATAAACAATCAACCTTCAGTTAAAGAATATGATGGTAGACAAAATTATTCGTCAGCTAATGTAATGTAAAGAAACTTTCCGATTCATTATTATTAAATAAATTGTCTTCCTTTAAAGTGCCCTTAAACTAAGTATTGATTAAAGCCCCACAATTTATTCAGATAAATCTTTACATTGTTAATTGGGTAAATAGTAACATCAGTTAAAAAAGGTTACACCTGTTACATAGGAAGTAACATATGTTATTTTTACGAAATATGAACAAAACAATAAAGATCATTAATATGATAATAATTTATCAAATATTGCCAGATACCTATACATAAAAATAACATTTCAATCATGCCTTAACAAGATTATAAAAGAGTTATTAGTTTTGAAACCAGATGTCGAAGAAAGGTCCTTGTCAATTTCTTGTGGGTGAAAAGGGAAAAAAGCCACATTTTTAAATTTATGGACTTAGATTTTGGTATCATTACAACCTAAATCAACAGGATTGGTATTTATTAGCAAATTTCAGACAGCTAAGTAGTAATTGGGCATGTAATAATAATAATAATGTCATTTATATAGCATTAGTCCACACAGAGTATGCTCATAGCGCTTGTAGTTGAGTTCTGTACAATGAAAGTTCAATACATGCAAGGCACCACTAAACACAATGTTTAAATAAATATGTTACAAGCTTGCATGGTCTGCAAAAATATTTATTTACACTAAAACAGAACCCAAAGTTATCTTTTACATTAAAAAATTTAAGCAAGGAATTATTATACAAGTTTTTGACCCCACAAAAATTGGAAAACATTAATTACAAATTTGCTCCTTTTCATCTGGAGTTCTACACCTTATTGTGGCTTGTGCATAGAACAAAATTACATACTTACATACTATGGTATATGTTCATGTTTTTGAAGTACTTGTTGGGCATGCATAATTAGTATGAGTGATAAACTGATTTAGAAATAAGAGTCTTGTCGACAAAATGCTTTCAATTATATCAAATCTTATTTTTTAAGAAGAGTGCGATATTTTAAAAGCGTGACCAATGGACTATGATAAAACTATAAGATGATTTAAATAATATAGGCTTTACACTTAATTCTAAATAATTGTAACTAACTCTTCATAATTAAAATTATGTTAGAACAAAAGAGTCAATTGTGAGATCAAAATTTCTATTTCTATTTCTTTTATTTATTATAAATCAAAGTATTTTATATACCATTACTTTAAACTCACTGTTATGGATTAAAATTATATTTATTTAAAATGCCAGCTATGCATATAGAGCCTGTAGGAATTTACTTGAACCTTTTGTCTTTCATAATCAGGAAATAAAATAAAATTAAATAAAGTTGAACGTGCTACTGTTCTGTTCCTAGTAAGCTAATAAAGACAAGCTTACGACATGCAGTGTCCTTTGAGGACAATTTTTGTCAGACAGCGGAACTATGGCCTACTCTTTTTTCGATTTCCAGCTGTCAAAGGTTCTTTCCCAAGCACACCAATGTGTACACAGGACAGCAATTTGAGCCCTTGGTTTTTCGTCCCATTTGAATGCCTATATGTCATCCCTTGCCATGCCCTCCTTTCTGCATCAGTGTCAAGGGGGAACCATGCCAGAAAATCCTAATGAACTTTCTCCGTCAATGCAGTGATCAAACACAGGACCTTCAGGTTAGCAAGTCCACATCCTACTCACTGAGTCCCTGTGGCTTTCAAGCAGAATCAGTAACTTATTATTATTCTAAATAATTCTGCATAAGAAGAACTTGATTATTTGGATAATCATCCTTAAACCTTGGAAGATAATACCATCAACAAAAGAAGTTAATTTATACAAAACGTGGCTAAAAATGAAATGAAATTGGATTAAACGTCCTGCAATTCTGCTCTAGCTGGGCTAATGGAGACAGGTATATGCCATACAGTGTGCTATGCCGGAAATTTTGCCTGGGCAGCAATGCTATGGCCTATTCTAATATCGAATTCCAAATGCCAAGGAATCTTATGCATGCATGCCCCATCCAAACGACTACACAACTGTCCTTGTCAGACTCTCCTTTCTTCACAACTAACAAGGAGAAATCACTTTGGAAAATCCCGGTAAACTTTCCTGGGCAATGCAGGAATCAAACAAGCGATCTCCAGCGTCTTACCCACTTTGCCACAGAGGCCTATGTGGCTAAAAAAGCTGTCATATTGTAATAAGAGTAAAAATGGAATTGCCAGGCAATGAAACATACACCCACAACATCTTAGTTGACCAAGCGGTCCACAAAGGTTGCAGTCTATTTATTCTTTATGGAGAATCAGATGATAAATTTTACAGTCCATCAACAAAATATAGAGCCGATTGTGCTTCAGTTGTTGGTGCCGTTAAATTCAGCATTATATTCTGATAGACAAACCCGAAATTTGATATAGAATAATGCTTTTAAAATAAAGTTATATCTTCATCTATCATTATCAGGTATCAAATACATTACAGGAAAGGGCATTAACACTGCAAACATTTTATAGTCAATTTAAACTTGTAGCAACCGAAGATATAATGAGTCCCAAGATAGTTCTTATAATATCAATCTTTCAATGACTTGCATCATTCGATATCATTTATGATCTAGACATATCTATTTATACTTATTTGAGGATTTCCGAGTCTAATGGGAATCATTGTTATGTATACGAAATTTAATGGAATGGTACATAGTCATTTAAGGGAATTGACACATTATTTTGTACGAGTGACTTCAGAAAGTATATAGACAAATTTTGTGGACAAATGAACAATGGAAACTGAATATTCACAGAAATAATGAATTGAGTTTTTTAATGTTCTTGTTTAACTCCATCTGGGCATACACCATTCAGTGTGCTACGAGGGAATTTGTTTTTTTCCAAACCATGGGGCTAAAGCCTACTCTTATAACAAATTCCAGGGTTCTTCTATGTGCACTCCAATGTGCATACGGTGCCACAGATTTTGTTACAACTGAACAAGTAAATGTCCCTGGCAGTCTGGCCATTCATCCTGCACCACTGACACAGGGGAATCCAGAACCTCTGGTTTAGCTAGTCGGTGTCTGACTCACTGAAGCTCCCTACCTTTTACAGAGATTCAGACGTGCACAGGGCTAAAATATATCTAAGACTGATCCTTTAAAAGTATTTTCATACATCAAAACATTTATAAATCAATATAATTGTTCCACAAACAGCTTATTTGCTTGCACTTGTCCCTTGGAGAATGAAACCCTAAAAATGTCTGCTGAAGACCTACACAACTTCTTAAAATGTCAACTTCTCAAAACATCAACCCTATCTCAAGTGCCTTTTATTTTTAAAGAAGGATTTCATATTTTTCATAAGCTATAAAGTACATTTATTTTTAGAAAAATAAGCTAATTATTATTCACAGACCACAACAAAAATTGTGGAGAATATTCTATCATTTTCCTGACACATATTCCAGTGTTCAACGAATTCCTGATTTCATAGTACCATACAAAAAGAAATAAAAATATAATTCGCCATTTTGGATTTGACAGTTCTTAAAATCAATGGTGCGGCATTTTGGTTATAATAATCAAGATGCATGACTGTGATCTTTCAATATCAACATGTTTAACACCAAAAATGAATTGAACATTGCCAATGTATTGACGTCGAGATTCCTCATTGCGATTTTTATTTTAGGGTTGCCTCCTTTGTTGTGAATTATTATTTTACGCGAAGCCTGTTCATTACAGAACCTGGAATGTGCAGTGGTGGTCTTGGTCATCTGGAACCTGCCAGTCTCCTACATACAGACTAACAGAGGGTTTGGGTCAGTTGTCAAATTTACTGGATAAATAACCACTTTAAAAAACAAACATCCTTTGTGCTCCTAGCGAATGACCCCCCTCCATACAAATTTAAAATGAATAACAAACACAAGTGTTGGTGTGAGATGTCATTTATTTTACAAAATGACGCAACGAAAACATGAGATGAAAAAGGAAGTGTATAAAAATTTAAAGTTACAATTTCCCCAAATATTTCCAGGATCTCATGTTTTCTAAATGAGTTGGGCTGAATTAAAATAATAAGCCCGCGAATGAAGATAATAAGCCTGAAATTAAATAATAGAATTCAGGTGGAAGACAGGGGAGGTGGTGGGCTTAACTTAACCGTTAAATTTTGCGCTCTGGAGAAAATTCTCTGCGAGTGAATTGGCGAGACAAAGAGGAAGGAAACGGAAGTGCTGAACAATTGGCGGGAAAGGGAGAAAGGAAACGGAAGTGCCTGCAAATGGCAGCCACGGTAGAAAGAACAGCCCGATCACAAAAGCTATTACTTCGTAATATTTATTTGTGCTCCTAGCGAATGACCCCCCTCCATACAAATTTAAAATGAATAACAAACACAAGTGTTGGTGTGAGATGTCATTTATTTTACAAAATGACGCAACGAAAACATGAGATGAAAAAGGAAGTGTATAAAAATTTAAAGTTACAATTTCCCCAAATATTTCCAGGATCTCATGTTTTCTAAATGAGTTGGGCTGAATTAAAATAATAAGCCCGGCCATACACATCACTACATGTGATGCAATGTTTTAGTTAAAGTCAAGAGTTGTACCTCTTTCCGAAATAAATCCCTTAATTCATATGCATGATTATAAATAAACATGAATCGTGACAACAAATTAGGATTAGTAAAAACCATAGAGATAGTCATTAAAGAGTGAAATTTTACAATAAAAAATTTAAGAGTGATGGATTTTGAATAGACAATGCATATAGATTTTTCTAATGGGTAATTCTTAAATTAATTTCACAGGTGTCGACATTTTGTTGTAGTTACGGCCTTAGATTTTGAACTAGATCGGAAAATCTAGCCAATGACCTAGTTATGCTTAAATGGTGACAAACCATCCAGATTAATATTATTCTGAATGATCGAGACTAGTGTACTGGACACTTACAGCCAGCCCTGACGCAGTTTTATTATATTTCACTTACAATGTTTGTGTGTTGAGTGTGTAATGTATGAGGGTTTGTCTTCTGGTTTATTTTCTATATTATAGTTTTTATATTATATTATTTTTTCCTTTTATGAACCTGGGGACGTACTTTAAATATATATTAAGAAAAGAAAAGAAGCATACTGCAAGTTATTACTGGGATAATTGTTGTTTTTCAGGTCTTCATAAACTTTCTAATAAATATCGCTCATTCTAGTACATGATCACTTCCTGTAAGTGAGAAGATTATTCACAACATTATCACGTTTTGATGCATGACAAATCCTGAAACCATATCACGATCCTTTCCATTCTTATTCCTGTTCAAAATTAAAATAACAATACAAAGCAAACATTCATATTCATTGTCCGTAAATCTCAATATGTCACATCCATAAAACATTCTAGTGCTTTCAGACGATACTCAAACCTGCCTGCTATCGTTCCGCTGGAAGCTTTTAACTTCGAGGATTAAATTTCTGTACTATTTACACATCAATCAATCAATCACAGATCAATTAGAAAGTACTGATTTCAATTACCGGTATATGATAATCAACGTCGAAAGTCATATAAAATAATAATCAAATACTGATTACCCAAATACGCAATCCTTCAGCCAAAAACTACAACAATTAATGTCCATGCCAGGGTCATAGACTACAAACGACTTAGTTCAGAAACACTGTCATATTTTAGCATAGTTACAGCAGCTATGTCTCAACAGCAGATTATTTCAGTCCTTGGCGTTAAGCATTACAGTAGAATCTGCATTAAGCAGCCACCCATGGGAATTTTTACGATTGACCGCTTAACGGGAGTGGCCTCTTAATAAAATGTCGTATTTTTTGTGCTGACATCAATTAATATTACGCTTGGGTGCACTTGCATCGGTAAATTTGGCCGTCGCTGAATCTCGGACATAACTTCCGTAAACTTGTCATTTTGTCCCAACCTTCAATACTACTGTCTATCATTGTCATGCATTCGATAATATTTATCTTTTTTTTGTAAAATCTCATGTTTTTTTGTGCTGACATCAATTAATATTACGCTTGAATGCATTGGAAGCAAACACCAATACTTCACTTGCATCGGTAAATTTGACCGTCGCTGAATCTCGGACATAACTTCTGTAAACTTGTCATTTTGTACCAACCTTCAATACTACTGCCTATCATTGTGATGTATTCGATAATATTTATCAATTTTTGTGAAGAAAATCGATGAATTAATTTTATTTTATCAAATAAGCACATGAACCAAAAAACATCGCTGATTTTGCTCCCGATTCACAGAGGGTGTTACTCTGTATGTAATATTACAGGTGGCGCTAAAAACGTCTATTTAACAACATAGCAGCTTTTAGTCGGTACTTTCAGTTTATTCAATCAGTATCAAATAATGTTCCATTACGTGTGAAAACAATGATCAGGTTTGTCGTTTAATAAAACAAAAGATTAATTAACAGATAATCCGAGTTAATTGTTATTTTCACATTTCTTTTTATCTGATCAGTGGGAGTCCAGTTAATTGATTACTACTCACAGGATTAGCGGGGGTGTTACGAAGAACGACAAGATGGTATCATTCAACAATGGCCGTTGAATGGGCGATGTTTTGTTAAATTCATTAGCAAAATAGTGTTAGAGGAGTGACCATTGAATAAAGAGATGAAACAATAGAATTTTTACGGGGGGAATTTATTGTGGCCGCTCACAAGGAGATGTTGCTGAATAGGAGTGGCTGCTCATACGGATTCTACTGTACTTATTTGTGTTTTTCTTTCAATTGGATACTGATAGATCTATTTCTTAACCGGTAAAAACACTTAATTACCTTTCCTTAGAAACCAAAGTCTCTAATTTCTGCCCCTTTGGCAGTTAAGTCCAGGTCAATCAAGGGACAAATTACTGATATCAAGACTGAAATTTTGTGATTCTTTGGCAAGTCCAAAGAAATGTATCAAATATTGGTTCTGGAACATAACATACGTGTGTGTTCAAATCAGGCTACAGCGTATTTTAAATTTTTCTCTACATTCATCGAAAAAATAATGTCAGACACACGAACATGTAAAACATTACTGATGATTTGGCCTCACTTCATTTTAATCATATGGACCTAAATGAGCAGAAATTTAGTCTCAGAGGTCAGAACTTCTGATTTGATCAAATTCACCGGTAATACCAAAATCTCACGTCAAACATGATGTTCTCTTCCCCCATCCCACTACTCAAATTCCTGAACACACATCTCTTTCACTTAACTGAGAAATGTCTGATATTTCAAACCATTTGGAACTACTAGTTTTTTTGAGAATTATTAAATCAATACCCTCATACCCCACAAAAATTCAAACAGTAAGGGTCTGATATCGTTATTGGTCTTAAATTTTTTTTAACTCCCTTATAAAAATATGGATGAACACGTGCCGAAATTTGGTAGAATTAAAGTACATTTTACCCGGCTTCTTTAGGCTGGTTCATGCAGAAAATTATAACATTTCATTTCAGTTCTAATTCTATTAGAAATTCTGTCAGAAGTGACCGAAGCGAACTGTTAAAGAGGCGGAAATTAAATTAGTTCATTAAGTAATTTGGTCAAGATGAAAAATTCATGTTTCATTTCTTTGTCTGTCATGTTCTAGAGATCAGGATAAAAAACCCTAAAATAACGATATTGGTATTTATTATAAAATAAGTCACAGAACATGCACTCTTACTCGATCTTTAATACTAAACACACATTAGAAAGCAAATTTCAACACGAATATCCAATTCAAATTTAAGCACGGAAACCCAATTACTACACAAAATAGAGATTTGCAAGTTGACCTGATTTTGAATTAGCCTGAATTCATCATAAAAACCTGAGAAGATTCTTAGCGCCACTTCTCATTACTAAATTCTATATTTAATAAAAGAGAATGTTTGCTTTAGGCAATTGGAAACCAAACAGCTAAACTTATAAATTTTCAAAAACCGGTTCTTAAATTAAATACACAATAACCAGGTCTTAAATTTTCAAGTTATTTAATGGGGCTATTTATTTTGTATTTGGAACAATATTTAATTTTGAAGGGGCATTATGGGAGATAAATGAGCTTTGAGCAGCAGTTCAGATTCAAATCCAGTAAATATTGTAGGCTAGCGGTGACATCGATAGTTGATTATAGTCTGGATAAGTTAATTAATGTCTAATAATAATTTAGAGAATATTTCAAGCCTAAAGAAAGACCTGCAATAGGCAGATTTAATACTAATAGCTTTTGCATAATGAATGTTTAAATATTCATTATCCGCAGTTTTCTTTGACGCTCACTTTTTGAATAACTTTGGGAGTTAATGACACAAGAAATGCTTTTAATTTCTTGTAAGTCTGTTATAATTTCTACCTGAATACCAATATACAATAACTGGTTTTTCTTTCGTATATTAAATGTTAACTAGTAGTTCTACCAAAGTTAAGGGGATTAGAAGGAGAGTTTTAAGTTGCTCATGATTATAGCTTTAGGAACATACAAGTGAGATGAGAGGTAATGTATACACTGCTATTGTTACTTATTATATATTCTTAGACATTGTAATACTTAGCTACTCTCTCCTAGACAAGATACTTATGGGATAACTGTAAATATTAATTAATTTCAACAAGGTGTTGTTCAATCTGTTGTGTTATCCACTCTTACACCACCAATTACCAATAGTTAACATTGTCCCCCAGGTTAATTATCTCTGTCACAGTGGCTTGTAAACTAGAAACCCTTTCAAAAACAACACTAAGCTGAGGCTATGTATTAGGACTTAAGTCTATTATGTTCAGATTCACATAAGCAAAATAATCAAATAATTCGTCTGAAACCTTTTCTCCATCTGTAGAAAGACCACATAAACCAATTCAAATGTAATTCAAATATATGCCAGGAATCACTGACATTTGTCAAGAAAGACTAATTGTCAAACATATTGCTGAATGAATTTCTGTTTAATTGGAACAGCACATAAATATTCTGTCACCGAATACTACATCAATACTCATGCATCATATGTTTGTATTGATGCTAGGAGCTTAAGTGGCTTAGGGAATAGGTGCTGGTTTTTAAGCTAGAGGTCCAGGGTTCAATCCTTGTGTTGGCTGAGAATGGACCTCTGAATATTCTGGTAGTTTCCCTTTAACAGTTGTGCAGGAAGCAGGACCAGGCGCAAGCAAGTGTCTAGTTGTTTGGATGGGACATAAAATGAGGTTCCATGTACATATTGGTGTTAAAGAATCCTTGACAGTTGGCCATCGAAATGATCATTGGCTGTATTGCCGCTGTCATTTCATTTGTATTGATGCTGTCCTCAATGGATGTTTTGGTACAGTAATTAAATTGTATCTTATTTAATACTTCAATACATGTCTTTGCTTTTATGTGTCAAAATGCTAGGTCTATTATTAAACCCTCCAAAAAATGAAACCTGTCAACAGTTTTTGTGGCTATAATAAATTAGATTGCTTGCACCTGTAAAACATTCATTATTCATCTAAAATTTCCAATCAATAATCCTTCAAGAAGATCTTTTGGCATTTATACAGATGTCTTTATGGTATATGTCCAGAAAGAAATTCAAGGAAGTAAGTTGAATAATTAAATTATGACAACTTGACAGGTATCTTTGCCCTTGATGGAATAAACTGTCTGGAGCCTTGCGTTCATTTGACACTATCAAGTCTACAGGAATAGCTTAAGATTTATATGATGGTGTAAATAGCATGATATCTATCAGCTAAAACTTCTATTTATGACCCAGAACACTCCTCAGATCTTACTCCAGAAAACTATGGAGTTAATTCCTTTATTTTAATAGTGCTGGCCTTATTTCAATCGAAAAATCAGGATTAAAGACACCTGGCAGGCATTGAAACATACACCCACAGCCACTGAGTCGTCTGAGTAATCCAAAGCACAAGAAAATTATTATAACTATAACCTATTATTGTTATTCTTTTGGCGACAACAGGAGAATTTACAAGGCACAAAAACTAATCAAGGGCAACAAACCAAGAGGCAATTATCTCTTTAACTAGCATCGTTTTAATATTCTAGCCTCTAGAGAGACCACAAATGTTTACAAATTGATCAAGAGCAACAATCTTTTGAAATATAAGGGCTTTTTTCTCATGAACATAAAGAATGTGTACAAATTTCATGTCAATAGGATTATAGTTTTATTGATATTCTTATTTTTTTTAACCTCCAGGACAAACATAGGAATGGTTAGTGACTATAAAAATCAACCAGCAAAATCAAGATGCTAATAAATTTACAATGTCCGTAGTGTAGAAAGCAATTCTTTGAACTTGTGAAATAATTTTTGATGGGAAATAAATAAACGTAAAAAAAGCCACATCTATCAAAATATTGGAAATGAAATGAAATGAGATGGGGGTTTACGTAAAACTTTTCTGCAATGACTGATTTAATGAAAACAGTCAAAATATTGGTATTTGAATAATGCAATGCAGGATGATACATCACAGAAGAGTCAAAGCACATTTAGATTCATATAATTGGTAACATCTGTCTGAATAATAAAATCAGAAAGATGGAAAAATGATTGCAGTGGATTTATTCAGAATAAAACTCAGTCATCTGCAAGAAAAATACAACTGGCCTACTATTGAAATATTAATTCTTATAACAATATTTCTCATATAAATTTATGATATATATAATAAAATAAAAACAATATGATAATCAATGAACCTTAAATGACATGTTTCTACTAGTAATGGATTCTCTTGGATTATGGATGATCAAATCTTGGTCATGCAGCATCAAACATCAATCTGTTGACCAAACTTGTGTAGGATGTCAGAGTTCTGATCAAACTGTGCACCTTACATGCCAAATTAGTCTTCAGTCAAGAATTTTTACCAGTGCATAATACTCCCGACTTTTGTCTCCCGTCTTTAACCTATCTTGATGAGGTCAGGCGGAAAAACCGATCTCTCCCGCGCAAAACATTTTGATCCCATGGCCATCAAACTTTGACAAGGACAAGGTTTCTTACGCTTAACAATCAGTACGATACCGATTTTTTTAATTCACTATAATGTTATTTTTAAACGAATTTGACATCCCTCTGAGCTTTCAGAGTATATTTCAGAAGTTTCGGTGGTCATGTCTCTTAACTTAAACAATGGAATCCAACTAAACTCACAGGAATATAACACACGATGAGTGCTAAGGTTTTTGTTGAAGGAACCATAATTAAAGGTAATCATTTATATTACTACCATTATGACCATTTGAACTATTAATTAAGTTTTAAAAATCTCAACAAGCAGTTGCTTTGCAAAATATACCAAGAGATGGACAGAAATCATGACTAATGACCATTTGAACTATCAAGTTTTATCTGATTCATAAAATTGAATTTGATGAACTTCGAAGTATTACTAATTGTTGAAATGAAATGAAATGAAAATTATTTTCAAAAGAAAAAATCCGTTTCAATTTTTTACACTTTCGATAGCCTACACTACATCAAGAATCTGACCGTCCGAGCTCATTCAATCGGTTTTTGACCATATGATGATACACATTTGAGTAACCAATTAGCGTTGATGTTTGTGCACCACATGCCAATAAATTAATATAACAGATCGTTTCATTGGCCAATCCCTCACATCATCTAGAATGAGGATTATAAAACAACTCTTCCAGATCCCAGTTAAGTAAAGACAAGTAATTTAAAAAAACGAAACAAAACGAAACAGGATCTGTGTTTAAATGAGACTGTGGTACGATTACCATACAGGGCTGCCGACAACTAGTATTTGCAATACATAATTTGTTCGTTGCTAATCAAAAATTCAAATGTAACGTTTTTGATTCGAATTTGTACTGTAAATAAAATATATAAAAATAAATATATGCAAACGTATTATAAAATGAGAAATCAAAGTAAGAATTCTTGTAAAATATTATTGTTTATTTCTAGTTAATCAACTTTATTCGTTAATTTCTGCGCGTGTCTGATTGAACGAATTTATTAACATACGAAAACAAGCAGACGCATTTGTTTTTTAATAAAGATTTCTAACCTAACGAAGAGACAACAATTAAATTTAGTGGGGCTTTGGAAGCTACTGCCAAGAATTGGCTTCAGACATAAGACCTCACCAAAAGTCTACATAACAATAACATTCACAAGCTGTCACAGCAACATGTAGCAGTGCTAAAAAAAATTCTAAGAATGAAATCTCTAATCTAGTGTTGGGTCGATAATCGGTTTTAATATTGGTAATTGGCCAATAAGTGGCCTATCGGGAGACATCGGTATCGACCAATATGTGACAATTTTGCCGATATTGGAGTTGCCGATATCTGTTCAAAACGACTCGGTAAAATATTATCCGAGTTGTGAACAAATCATTATTTTGCTTGACCCACGGTGCATCTAAATAGCTACGCGCATACTCGTAAGGTCCGTAAAAGGGAAAGATTAAACAGCACAAAATCATTACCATTAGGAGTTTTGATAAGGCGGGAATATATCACGTTTTACCCATGATTTTGATGAAAAATGAAAGGGAGGATATCCTTTATTGATGTCGTCACAGGATTTACTTCTTCCGGCTTGTAGATGCCGATAAATATTTTGAAATAATAATTTAGTGATTTGTATTGTTATGCTAGGCTACTTTAAGAATTTTGACATAAGTTGTATCAATAAATAATAGCCCATAGTGTAGATCATATTATATTAATTAATAAAATTACCAACAAATAAGTTCCGATTTAAGATGGTTTACAATAGCTGTATAAATGGCGGGAGAATGTCACGTGGTTGCCATTGTTGATAGATAGACAGGTCATGAAGCTGTTCGCTTTGATGTATGATTAATTACCGAATGAAACGTTCTGACATCTATTTTAGACATACAGGTGCTGATCACTTTAGGGAATTATATCAGAATCAACACTTAAAATATGATAATCTTGACTTTATTATACAGCAAATGTACTAGATAGTGGGTATTTTTGATTGCGTAGGAAGCGTGACCCAATTATATTTTACTTCTAAAATAGCAGGTCCGTGTTTGATTCCCAAGGTAAAATAGTACCAACTAACTTTGACATATATCTACATAGATTATCATGCCATTTGAGGTATTTCAATATATCCACCACTATCGGTAATTATCTGTATCGGCTGATATGTTTCGCTGTCAATATCTGATATCGGTAAAACCGATAGGTGCCATATCGGACCATCACTACTCTAATCATTTGTTATTTAGATATTTTAAGTTGAAACTGAGAAAGTGCTAACTAATTTTTGATTTTGCTAATCAAATTTGGCAAAATTGGACTTTTTGATAAGCAATACTGTTAATCAACTGTGAAAAATTATAGACAGCCCTGTTACCATAGTTCAATTATACCACAGGAAATGGTGACAGGTTTACACATGAGGATCATTTATTGGTACTTGGATATCAGATTGACTAAAAATCATTCAGAACTGAAATTACTGATAAGATCAGTTGAATTATATAACAGGAAGGAACCAGTGACAGGTTAAATTTATCAGTACTTCGATATCAGATTGATTTGGTCTTTTCATGAAGATCTGATCATCGGATGATTTGTGGTCGGGTCAAGATCAATAGCAAAGTCCATGGAACATTATCAAGAGGCATAACTCCTGGAAGTTATAAACAGAAATAAATGCCATTTAATAGGCATCTTGACAAATGTGACAATAATGTTAAACTATTTTATTGATATTTTGATTTTTGTGTCGGCAAACCAAGCACGCACTTCCATAAACACAAGCCAAAAGTGAGTTTAATTTCCTCCACATCTTTAATTACCTACACTTTTACCTCTTTTTAAAGCATTGAGCAATCAAATTGCTTATCACACACACGGCTTAACCCTGATTATTGAATTTAGTCAAGGTATTGATGTAATGAAACTCTATTATATACAAAGTTATCATGTTCCAGAGTCTCAACCAATCAAGATTTCCGTATGTCTGAATATAAATGTAAACTCAAGTTTTCTTCGTTGAATCTGGACTATATAAAGTCAATAAAAATTGCCATGCAAACGGCACATAAAAGTGAAAAAAAAGAAAGGTTTTGAATAGACCATTTACAGGACTTGATATTGAAAATTTAGAGGATTTAAAAGTTCAGTTTGATGAGAATGGCAATCATTTATTAGTATTTAACAAAGTATTTTAGTATATTATATAAGACTATGATTTATTGCGTAACTCTTGCACAAAAATGTGACCAATTCAGTTGAAACAAGCCAACAGTGAGGATGATGTTCCCTACCGAAATCCAAAAATAAAAATAGATGACATAGAACAATTAATTGCACATTTATAATTTTCAAAAGTATCAAGCAATCAAAGTGATTAGTCTAAACATATAATGTGCATGATGAAACACAGTCAGACTTTGAAGAACCTGGTAATGATAAATGAAACTGTACACTAAGTTTCATCACTCTCCATCAGTTAGAATCAATGTTATCTTGTCCCAAAGCATCAACCAATGAAGTTGCTTAGCTCTGCTTAGCTTTAGTGCGAAATTTGAATCATTGAACTCAGTCAAGACATTCACCAAATGAACATCAGTACCTCAATTATAAGCAGAATTGTTATGTTCAAATGTCTTGACCAATCAAATTGGTTATCTTTACCTAGGTTATAATAATCTAATCTATAATGGAAGTTTTTATCGCTCTCACTCAATCATAACCAAGGTTATCATGTTTCAAATTTTTGACCAATCAAATTGCTTATCTCTACTTAGCCTTAGTGGAAAATAAGCATGATCAAACTCTGTCAAGGTATTCACCAAACAGACATCTGCAAAAATTTTGAACATTCTATCTCAATTAGAAGGAGAGTTATTGTGTTTCAAAAGGTGTTACGGACAGACAGACTGGCAGACGGCAAACAGACCCATTTCAATAGTGCCCTGCTTTCTTCAAAAGGTGGGGAACACCATTTCTAGTTACACATCAAACAGAACACATCTTTGTCAGGGCATAAAAGAATGCATTGTGGTAATTGATGTTTTTTCTTTACACAGTTATGGCCCTAGACGTTATATAATCTACATGACAACAAGTGATGTATCTGTATCTCTTCCCAGTTAGCTGACACAATTCCATTAAAATCAATGAACTAGCATTTTGAATGTGTGAACCTAATCCGAAGATTTTTTCCTGTACATCATAAACTGAATTAAACTCACACCATCCTGTCAGATTTTCAGAAATAGATATTTGTCAATGAAAATCCACTGCCACCTTTCAAAGATGGTATTAGCATTAGGAATCACTCCAATCCAATGAAGTAACTACAATATCTGTGACATTATCCTTGGGGAGATATAGTGACATTTGTTATTATTCATATGGCCAAGAAAATAGAGAAAAAAAATATGAATAAAGTGGATGTCATGCAAGATACAAACACCTTTTGCAATAGATGGATGGAGAACAAGGTAAAAAGCCAGTTTTCATACAATTAGGGGCCATAATCCAGGATGTTATGGTATGATATTCAACAATATCAAAAGGAATAGGGATCTTTGGGATAAAACATATATTGCAATTTTCATCACAATTGGATAAAAATTGCGATCTCTAGAGTGTCCACAGGTTAAAAATATAAATGTGATTTTTTATTACAGTCCTTGAAGTTGTGGTTCGTTACATGACAATATCGAGATCTGTGGGATAGAAATCTATATTTCAAGTTTCGGCAAAATTTGATTAAAATTGTGACCTGTAGAGTGTCCATTAACAAATGTGAATGGACACACGAACAGAGACAATGACAATATAGGTCCACATGAAAATGTGGGCAAATGAAAACAATCTAGTTAATTTGACAAAATGTTGATGATTTATCAGTCTATTATATCTTAACAATTTAAGTTTAAGCTCTTTTGGGTCTTCAAAAGTAAAAAGGCAAACAAGTCTTGTGAACAATATTTTCTTTAAAATTTCAAACACATTAGAACATAAAATCTGAGAAGATTAGTTAAGTATTTTTTGTTTCAAATTAGTTTTGCCACAAAAGAAACAAGAAGCAAATGTGTGGTCTTATTGGGCTTCCTTTAGTGTGGCGTGGTTGAGTGGCTGGCTTGATAGTCTAATGTATGCACCTTAGAGAATAAGGTGAGTCATTAGGCCAACTGGTGTGGTTTTGATTCCCAGTTTGTATGTGACAAGGGTTAATATGGGTTTTCTCTGTGTCTGTCAGATTCCTCCAACTGCTAAAAGCCCCCTACTAGCGAGCGAATTCTTAAAATATAATTGAGCCATGTTAGTCCCAAAATGACCTAATTTTTGTTGAGAGGACATTAAACCCTCGGTCAATGTGTTTAAATATTTAATAATTAAAAGTTCTTCCTTAATACAGTCCTCTATATTCTATATACTTAGATTTTATCCACAACATTTCAATATTGTTGTGGTTGGATTGATAATTGGAGAGATGCAAGGTGAATAGGTGTTGAAAGTGCTGAAGAAAACCACCAGCAATAAAATATCGGAAGGAATGAAATGACAATCATTTGTGCAATTTACTATCCTTCCATAACCTTAATACCATGAAATCTAAATTTCAACTGTGCAACCTTTTCTCTATAAATTTATCTCCATTTGCAATTCTTAGAGCCATATCAATATCCTGAGTGGATTATCTTGTAAAGTCTTATCAACAAGGTCCAGAATACCGCAACTATTGGTGATTCTGCTTATATATAATAATAGGTTCAGATTTTTATTTAATTTGGGCAATTAAATATCCAATGAAACTGTCTTTCAATTCTTGTATTTGCAGTTTGTTGTGAAAAAATTATCTTAAGGGTGTGGAGTGGCTCATTTGGGAACTGCTTCTGTGCAATATCAGTCACCTATATTTCAATGGAGCTGTGACTTGGCCAATATATGACCTCGCTGATCCTGACAAACAAACCACAGATGTATTATTATTTCCGAAGGTTATCACACGAGTAAATGATAACAGGAAGAACATTTTTTTTACCTATGAGTTATTGACAACATATTTCAAAATTATGAATTCAGAAAAATATAAATTGGCAATAACTGTAACAAAAACTGTCTGCCATTCTGAGATGTTTGATAATGGACAACACGCTTTATTTTCTTGCGGGAATCAGGGTGGTTAAGTGGGAAGGCGCTGGCTCGCTAGCCTGGAGGTCGGGTGTTCGATCCCTGCATTGGCCGAGAAAGTTCATCTCGATTTTCCGGCGTGGTTTCCCCTTGTCAGTGATGCAGGAGGGCCTGACAAGGACAGCTGCCTAGTCGTTCGGATGGGACGAAAAACCGAAGTCCCGTGTACAAATTGTCGTGCACGTAAAAGATCCCTTGGCAGTTGGAATTCGATATAAGAGTAGGCCTTAGCGCCGCAGCCCGGGCAAAATTTCCCTCATAGCACACTGTATGGCGTATGCTCATCTTCCATTATCCCAGGTCAGGAGCAGAAGAGTAGGACGTTAAAGCCCATTTCATTTCATTTCATTTCATTTATTTTCTTGCCTATATAATATATCTAGATTTGACAGTTTGCTTGATATTAGAAATTAAACGCGGTTCAACTTCCTACTGAATTGTTCTGCACTGACTGGGCTAATCAAGATGGGCATACGCCATGCAGTGTTCTAGTAGTGAATTTTTGCCTGGACTGCAGTGCTATGACCTACTCTTATTTCGAATTCCAACTGTCAAGTGTTCTTTTACCTGTACACCAACATATACACCAAATACAGACACTGTTCCTTGCTAAAGCCCCCTGTCCTGCACCACTGACAAGGGGGAAACCATACTGGAAAGTCCTAATAAGAAACTTTGTCGTGCAACACAGGGAGCGAAACCAAGACCTCTTTGTCAGTGAGCCAGCTCCATGCAGTTGCACACTGAGCTCCCACGGTTCCCTGATTCATATGTTTGGTATTAGTATATTATTACCAGTAAACATATTTGATTTTACAACAGATATGATTTTCCAATAAATTAATATACTGTACAACTAAAACATGTGGTATAATGATTATTTCGCTCATAAATTTCTATGATTTTTTATCTGTGTGTCTAGGTTCATTTTGAATGGCCACTCCATACAAACTAGGACGAATTTATTAGATTAACCCATGCCTGGACAAAGATATTTAAACCGTACCTTTTAAACCTCTGACTAACTCAAAATAATACCAACTCATTTTACTTTTATAGTCATGGAAATATAATATTAGAGAAGATTTATTGCTAATGGAAATAATAAAAGCAATTAAATAAGAATTAAAGAGATAAGGTTGCTAATTCATTTTGTACTGAATTAATAATGTGGAATCTTAGGTAGAAATGTAAGAATTTTATCGTTAATTATTCACATTGATTTCTAACGCTAACATCAGTGGACAAACCACAGTCGTGTAAAAGAGGCTGAAACCACACACTGACAGCAGTGGCTGATGGCAGCATACAGCTAAATAGGACAAGACGAAGTGCCTGTATCTATTCCTCGTTTTGATTGGCTACATTCTATCATAAAATCTATTGTTGATCAAAAACATATCATATGTGAAGAGATATTTGTCCTATGACATCTGTACCGTTATTACAGAAATTGATTATCTATAAATTGGCAAAGAATTTTGTTCATCAAATATTTTTCATCATAACTATTATTTATTTGAGGTTAACAATTATTGAGGACGAACATTTAAGGTACAGTATAAATGCTTACTTTACTAGTTTTAAGTAAAACTGATATAAGTTTCTTCATTTGCAATATTTCTTTTTCTGTCCGTTGTTTTTCAAGACCAGTACCTGTTTGACAAGACATTCTCAGATTTAAGATAGGAATTTACTCAAAACTTTTCGCCTTATTTTAACTAAAATATATAGCCCTTTTTAAACTTTTGTTGTTTTTATGTTTCAAATACATCAATAAGAAACTATGTGCAAAATTTTGTGGTTTTTGTATCAAGGATATTTCTCATAAATAGTGATTAAAAGTTGAGTAACTTCCTAACTATATATATATACTTTCTGAAACCAGGACATGGTGTAAAAATTTGGAGTGAGAGACAGACAGTGATCTTTAATAGGAATATAAATGGTTTGTTCTTTTCTTCAAGTTAACTTTTTATTTTTCTATAAAAATATTTGATTTATTGATTTAAACTTGAACTATGTCTGTAAAGAATGCAAATCCATAATTACAATAAAACCAATGATCGTCGTTTAAGGGATTCTGAAATGTTTACAAACTATATAATGTTGGGAAAGCTGAATGTTAAAAAGGATTACCGGTCCAAACATGGTTCAATTATTTCTGTTTGGAATTTAAAAAGATATGATAAATTGAAAATAAATCAACATTCCACATCCTCTGTAGATGACATGAACAAGCCAGTGCCACCCTTTGAATCCAAGCAGGGAAATTATCTACTGTTGATACATATATTTTGATTATGATTCCTTGATTAAATATTAAATAATCAATTTGAGGACTATATGGCATTGATTGAGACAAGATCGGTATCAGCAACTGTAAGTTAAAAACTTCCTTAAAAATAAATAAATGATTTTTGTTTTACTTATAATTGGTAAGAACCAAATGAACTTCTTTATTAGGCACTGCCTGTAATGGAGTTTTTAAAAGACACACATGCATTATAAGGAAACTATATTTTCAATAATTAAGGGAGTCCACATATAGACTGAAAGTGAGTTAAAACATAATAATGAGTGGATTATACCTAGTATCAGGTTTTTTATGATGGTTTATATTACTTACAGCCGTAATACAGATAATAATTGTCTTTAGAAGCATCAACCCTTAATTTGACATTAAATCAAACGTTAATTTGACATGGGTCAATTTGAATTACGAGAGTTCATTAAGATTTGTTATTTGACTATTAATATTAAGATCATTAACAGTTGCATTTCTTAATAAGATATGAAAGATTTAATTCCAATCTATATTGTCTTCTTGATTCGTTTTGTCCACAGTCTCGTGAGATGCCAAATGGAAAGTTAAGTGACATTAAATGTGTATATTGTGTTTTTGTTCGGTACTTTAAGATTATGATGACATATTTTATTTTTAATAGCTGTTCTATAGTAAATCTCATTGACTGTTAACAAAACTTTTACAGATTTAAAATCATTAGCAGCAATGGAACTGTGACACCTATATATTAAGTATCATCTGTATGTTTCATACGTGTGAATTTTCAGTTACGCTTAATGCATTGTAAAACTCTTGCAGGTAGACATATTATACCTGCCATATCTATTTTATTAAAATCAAACACATTCACAGTATAAAACAAAAAATATTTTTTCAACTAATACCAAGACAATTTACCACCAAATAGAGAGAGAGTCTAACCTCCGATGAACACAAACTCGGACATACTTGGTATTTTTTTGCTTCATTAACTCATATCAGCGCAGACGTCCTTGTAAGAAAAACGGAAACAATCGTCTCTTACAAATGTGTGATTGAGTTCACAACTTTGCATGGATGACAGACCTTGTGATTTACAGAACTCACATTACACCACAAACCAGCCACCCAAATTATCTCCTTTATCAAATCAACCTAAAAATTTCCAACTAAATTGAGAAAATTTGGTCCCAATTACGTGTAAAACTCTATACAGATATCATAAAATTATACTCTAGTCAATATTCAATTTTGTTGAACTAGTTAAAGCGTGAACAAGTCTACATGTAGTTTTGTTATCGATAATTAGAAGCTAGATAAAAATGAGAATACATGTTTCAAGACTGTACCGTTAATAAGGATCATAAACCTTTCAGTGCAACAAGGTGGATTACTCATTCATGATTCTCGGATCATTTATGGAAAAATAGGTGCCCATTAACTTAATATGAAAATAATTTAAAAGTCTCGTCCAATTATTCATTGTAGTATGATGGAAAGTTGACATTTACATTGGATTTCGTGTCATATTTCATTTTCAAAAAAGTCTGTAAAGCATCACCTTGGAAATCACATTGACGTCTTCACAAGCTCAAGGCAATGGCATCAAAATTGTAGTGTAAGGTGATTTGCTCAACTGTATCTGACCTGGTGGATCAAATACCTTTCCAATCAATAAAACACTTCTAGTCAATCATTTCTGAAAGCATTTTTACTTAAAAACCCTGAGGAAAAACCTCTGCTTAGTCAGAATTTCCAAAGACCCCATTTATCAATCAATTAATTAAAGTTATTAATTATCCAATATTTAATCATTTTGAACATAGGTACAACCACACCTATTTTAATTTTTGTTCTTTTGGAGCACCTTTAGGAACAAGAGGTGTTTTGTGGTGGACGAATGGTTAACAGGTCTGTGATTGAGTTGAGTGATGTGGTTTTGATTCCTCATCTGTACGTAACAAGGTGTAGGGTTCACCTGTCCAGCCGTTTGAGTTTTCGCCAGGTCCTCTGGTTTCCTATCACACAAACAAATTAGTGAAATAAAATTTAACCATATGTTAGTCTTAAAATGACTTCATATTTCTATTTGGGAAAGTGAATTAAAAATAAAATACTTGGTTCAACTTCTCAAAAGTTGCATTAGTTGAGATTTTTAAGCTTTGAATTTCTAAACAAAGACATTTTTTCCCAAAACTCTAGTTCTGAACAAAGACATTTTTCCCAAAACTCTAATTATTACTATCTATTTATGGTTTAAAAAAGCTTAAAAACTGAATCAAATTGATCTAGCCAACTTAAAATAACTAATCTGAAATGGAAATAACTTGTAACATTCAAACATAGAAACTTTTCACAGACAACCTTGTTTCTATAATCCCTGCTTATTCCACCAACACTTCTTTTAAATAGATAACTAATTTTAACACGCATCAAGTACAAATGTCTTATTTTAGACATAATTAATATTATTTTAAGTAGAAACAAATAGAAAGGAAAAAAACAACAAAACAACACTACAAGCAATAAGACAAATCAGATAATGAAAGCAGGTGTTGGCCAGAAGTCATCAAGTCTCCACTCCACAAGTTGTATCAGGTGTTTTAGACAGCGTGGGGGGAATGTCCCAATGGTTAGCATGTGCGCCCTGTATCATAAGGTCTGTTATTGAGTCAACTGGTGTGGCTTCGATTCCCCGATTGTATGTGACAAAGAGTAGGGTCACCTGTCCAACCTCGTCGGTTTTCTCCAAGTCCTCCGATTTCCTCCTACTGCTAAAGAGACCTACCCTCAGTCGAATTATTGAAATAAAATTAAAAACCATATGTTAGTCTCGAAATGACCTAGCTTGTGTCAAATAAACGTCACACCCCATTTCTCTCTCTCTCTAGACAGCATAAACTGACTCGTGCATAATAATTTAGTAAATATACCATGGACATGAATTTCAATATTTTTCATTGGAAATGATTCATGAATTTGATACCTCAATGATTCTGTGGCAGCTCCCAAGGGAGTTTCATAGAACAACTTTCATCTGTATTGAGATTCTTGGAAAGATAAAATAAATTATGGCTCAATTTTCAACACTAGTGAGTTATAACAGCAAGTGTCAGAACAAATTTAATCAAAAAAGAAAATTTACTATTATGACAATTGATAAAAAAATTAGAGACCAAGTATCAAGAATAAAATTTGTACAATATGTACAAGAAAGCCGATATTTCTTTTGGATTCTTTTAGCCTTTTCTTTCTTAAAATCAATGTTGGTTTTAGCAGTTGTCAGTTTTATTTCTCAATTATTTTTTTTTCTAGGTGCATAATATATTTGCCTTGTATCTTTTACAAGATTACCATATATGTACTGATTCAATCACTACAAATTATACATCGTAAAACAAAAATCCCAATGGGGAAGCTTTCTCATCCCCTTAAAAAGCTTTTAACACTTTTTTAGTACACTCTTGGTCCGTTTTCTTCTGAATTTATCCATGAAATTAACCATAACTGTGTAATATTTTTTAAGAGACCATCGATTACCTACCAGCCTATTATAAGTAAAAACTCAATAAGCAATAACAGTGATAAATTTTCAGGCCAACTAATGTCTTATTTCATGGGTTCTGTTTGTGTGTAGTGTGGTATTCCTCAAATTATTGAATTGAATTAAATTAACATGTGACCCATGATAGCAAAATGAGTCTTTACAATTCGAACAAAGGTAAAAGTTTTAGATATGACCAATAAAGCAAAATGATTTTTTTCATTTTTGTTCATATATTGTCATCACAAACAATTAATTGCGACTTTTGGCTCATTTTGCTGTCAGGGGGGTCACATATTATCAAATAAACCCACATTTCTTTTACAAGGGCAAATATTTTTTCTATGTATAATTTTGTAAATTATGTAAGAGCTAGATCTTGTTACTGAAGGTCTTTTTTCTAGCATCAAATCATTATTTATTTACACATTTATTCACAAGTCAATCCCAAAACCAACTCTCTTGGTCATCAGATGGCTTACCATCATATGGAAAAGAATCCTTTCATTATTTTGATAGGAGTGTGTTTCATCTTTGTGCTGGAAGGATCTCTTGAAAAATATGATAACCACAACAACTATTAAAGGAGAAGACCAACGATTTTCAATAAGGTTTCCATAAATCTGAAATATATATTCAGAAAGAATCCCCTCTGTAAAAAAAGTAAAAAAGTTTTTGTAAACGAGAAATTAATTTTTATTAAAACCGGAAGTGACATAAGTTGGTTCAACACGCTCACTGGGCTCTATAGAAAGTATACAGATTTGGCATAAGTTTACTGATGTATTGTATTCACGTCCCGTCATTGGGCCAAAAATCTTATGAAATGGACTGTTTATTAGGATATTATAAACACGAATTGATTGATTTATTGATTTATTTTTCCAAGAGGCATATCAAACATGACAATAGAGGTGATAATATGAAGTTACATGATAATAAGATGTGAAAGTTTTGATGAGAGAAAAAGTAATGATGTCATGAATGACCAGCCTCTTGAGGATGACCCATAAAAACCTGCTTAGATTAAAACTAGGTTTATTTCCAATGGGAAAAAAACAAAGCCGTCGCGTAAATTCACTCACACTGAACAGTACGCTGTTATATCATCTGCTTCGGTGTTTTTGTGCTTGTTGACAGCATGTATCAACATAAACAGACCAAAATTATGGGCATGTGAGACATATAATATAGTGCATTTTGGCACACAATGTCGACATGAGCTGCTTTTCCTTTTTTCTTCTATTTCCTCTTGAGAATGAGTGGGCTCGAATGTTTATACGGCATTACTGTAGACCCATAGAAGAGATATTTTATATTCCAATACGTTGGTGCCAGACGTTGACAAACTTTTGGAAATTAATATATTTATTTGCATATGCATGTGTCACAAGTCTGTTAAAATAAATACAAACACTGTCAGCAGACTCAGCACGCATAAAAACATTGAAGCAGGCGACATACATCTCACGTGTAAGCTGTCAATCAAAAACGTTTTTACTTGTGTTACAGAGGGGATTATTTCTGAAATTTATATTTAAGATTTATGGAAACCTTGTTGAAAATCGTTGGTCTTCCCCTTTAAGAGCAAACTGAACCAACATAAAAACAGCATTCAACAAGTGGTTCACAAAAAACAACTGAAAGCATCTGGCTATTTTTAAACATCTAATTCTTTTACAGATAATCTTGTAATATAAAACTAAAATGTTAACATTTGAACTAAAAGGTTTCCGAGACACTTCCATAAATCTCAGTCATCTGCACCACAATCAACAGCATGGGTTCCGTAAGAATGTATTCTTGTACCATTAACTGTTTTATCAGACTTACATAGCAACAATACATCTTCCTTATCCTATAAATCTAGCAAAAGCTACAGAAATGAAGGCAGAGGGATTAATCCATGTTAAGCAAGTTAATCCTAGGTTTTGTGGCAATTCCACCATTTCTATTAAGAATGATAAAAAGTATTAGAGAAACCATTACTATTAAGTCATTGTACAATAGTTGTAAGTGATAATGAAGCGGTAGTATTCCCAAATCTCACTTTATGTTAAATAATTTATTACATGAAAATGTCTTTGAACTTTCAAACTAATTTTGTGTCAAAATCACTTGGACAATTCTCATAAATTGATTCTTCTAACAAGTTACTCTTATAATTAATAATTATATTAAATCATTGACATGTCCACATGATTTATTATATTTTGCTTTTCTTAATAGTTTTAGTAATTTTGATAATGTATTTGTAATCCGGTTAAATAAAATCACGCACACAAAGTTGATCTTCGTGTCTCTGTCAATTAATAAACAATGAGTTTTAAAGAATCAAACAGGGAATTATCTATGTGATGTATACTGTGACCAAAGTCTTAGGTGTCAGATAATTAAAAAAGAACAAATGTCAGAATGTTTTCATCTGGAACTTCCTTGTCTGATATTAAATCTTTTTAAATAATGTTTAATATATCCAGCTTCTTATAATCTTATTGAAAAATAAAACAAAAAACAAACACAGGTAAAGTCTCCTTTCATCCCGATATTCAGTTCAAACAGGGAAATGTCATTTGTCTGGGAAACCAAACTGGATACATGTATAACTAACTAAAAAGACTTTTAAATCTTTTGAAGGATCGTTGTAATCATCATAAAACAAGACTTTGCCCACACAGGTCGATATCGTTTAATCAAACAGTACTCTTGGGTAATTGAACTATATTCACCCAAGTTATATTTTAAATGGTTCCGAATCATGACAGACAATCCTTAATTTGAGATAACAAATTATAGAATATTTCACTTTGATCATCTGTCCAAATTTGAAAATGTATTGAAAATATTTGTCAAAAACTAAAAGAGGCTGTATTCTTTGAAAATTGACAGTTTTATCAAAATGTGTTCCTTTCCTCCTGACTCTTGACGACCCCAGGTACCTTTAATTGTTTGACTTAAGTCAACTAACTTTTCTTTCAGGTTTGTAATTATGGACATCAATTTCATGCATTCTATGATTTCATGTAGTACTGAGATAAGATATCCTATTTCATCATGACTTGAGGAAATAATTGACTCAGTTGCATAGCCAGACAATATCAGAATCCAAATGACTGAAACAGGTATAATTATCTAGAAGCACTCTCTTGATCTACCCGGAGATGAGCAAAATTCCCCTTCTACCCAGATTAATCTCAGTTTTGATTAGAATCTTTGCGAGTTTATGGAAGGCTTATTCCACAACAAACAATTATCAGCAATTATTCTTTCAAGATAAACATAGCTTAATTTTCAAAATCCAATACATCGAGAGTGTTTATGTCCCAGATTCAAAAGAAATTAATTTTTGATAATAATTAATATATTCCTTCTGATCTGATGATATACCAATCAAATTAATAGCTACTGATATTAAACTCATTACTATCAGCATTCTTTATATCATTTATATTGCAAAATGGATTAATAAACACGATGAGAAGTCAAAAGGTAAATTTTGTGAAATGTCGAATTAGAAATTGATATCATTGTGTAGACATCGAATCATTATCAATATCTATATGATGTAGATGAGCTAAAAATGCAAATTTATTTTTCAAAATTCAAAAATCACTCTCCCAGTATGGACAATCGAAGAGTTTGGTCAATTATTAAGAGTTAAACTATAAGAATAAGGAAAGCGATTTCTTTAATTCACTAGACGGAGGTATTAAGAATACCAGACTATATACAACCAGGACTTTATTCTACCGAGTAACGTCATGTGGACTTGATGCTGCAAAGTTTTATGGCACAAAATATGAATAAAAGTACATTTTTTATCAGAACAGATCACATAAAGTATTATTATTTACAGACCCAAATGACCTGGTTTAACTAAATTGGTAACATTCTTAGATCAGTGAACAAAAAACACATCAAAATGGTATATTCTGAAATTAATCATATCATCCTAAAGACCAAATTATAAACCGAAACTAGAGACAGAATGTTCTTATTGCATGACCACAGTGGATAAAGACTAATAATACTATTATTTTCCATAAATATCATTATTTATCGTAAAGGAACTGGCTACATTAAGGAATGATATATGTATGGGGTCATCTTAAAACAGCTTTTATAATGAAATATCTGGCTTTTACAAATGCAGTTAATCTAAGAAAGCTTTCTTAAAGTTCTATATGTTAAAGGGCTTATAGCTCTATTCTTTTGAACCTTCAAATACACCAAAATTGGTCTAAATGCACATATTAATTTAATATAAATGTATATGAAGTGATTTATATTCAATTGAAAATTTTTTTTTTTGTAATTTCTAATTAATTTTGTACGATGAAATATGTGAAAAGTCCAAACTGGATCAAAATCATTTAACTTAAGTGCTTCGTCCATTCAACACGTTTTTTGTCAGTTGTGAATCGGCCATTAGTAATTAAATTAATTCCACAAAGTCTTGTAGGATATGTTTTTCTGTCTTCACTACAAATGGTGTGCGAAACCATAGAATACATGACATGTGTACAGATTATAAAAAGTTCATTTTGTGCTGCAAATATTGAATATAAGAATCATAAATTTCACAGCGAGATAACAACTTGAAATTGATTGAAATGGAATTTACTGAATTCTAATTGTGTTTTTAATTTTGAATATTGTGAAAGATATTAAGTTAGATGTTTAATTAGCTCCTTTAAATTAAGTTGCACGTTTAATTTTTAAGTTATTTTCTGGCAATGCATTAAGAAATGATTGACTCTGATTTCCAAAGTATTTCCATGGATTTAACAAATATGGGTATAGATAGAAACAAATCAATAATACCTGTATCAACGGATTTCATTGTACTGCTATATACAGTACTTGATTAATTAAGGTAAAAAAAAATAAAATAAAATAGCCATGATTAAGTGATTTTTTACTCTTCTAATACTGTTAACATTAAAGACCCACTTGCAACTAATGAACTATTGACACCTACGTGTGAAACAAATTAATCTTAACTGGCGCCTAAGTCTAACTGGGAAACATTTAAAAAGAATCTTGTATAATGACTTCCTGCTATTGAGGATTCAGATACATTTTCCTGTTCTTGTTGCATACTGTCTCCAAACATTAAAAACGCTATTTTACTATTAGTTTATTTCTGTAGGAAATATTTAAAAAGAATCTTGTCAGATCACTTCCTACTATTGGGAATTTTCTCTGCTCCCTGCAAACTGTCTCAAACATTAAATTATTACTATTATTAACAGCAGTCTGAAATGAATGGAAGTGCCTGTGTGGTCTAAATTTTTTTTTTCTATCTATTGATGTAGAGATAATATTATTATGTTTTTACATTTTAAATAGAAAAAGAGGGAGGTAAAATTTGTATAACAGACTAACTTCTGTTCACCTACTGAAAAAATAACATCATCATCATTGCTGTTAAGATTAAGATAAAGCTTGAACATTATAAATAAAAAAAGGAAAATCAAACTCGGAATAACAGACCAACTTCTGTTCCTTCTACTGAATAATAATATTATTATTATAAATATCATGCTAGCTGAATTACTTATTTAATTAATATCAGATTAACCCAATTGAAATCTTTATTTTTTGTCAAATTCATTGCAGTTTACTCATTTAAACACCAACTAGCATCTTCTGAAGCTTTACATGTACAGACAATAGTTTATTAGATAATACTTTTTATAGAAGATTTATCTGTTTCAATTCACTTCAATTTTCTTAAAGAAGCAATATGGGGGATTAGATAAAGAGTTAACTGTTCTTGCTATAATATCTGTACAAAATAGTTAACGTAAATAGAAACTGCTGAAAATTTAAGTCATATTGCTTCACTCTGAACCAAGATATTAGCTTTTGATTAGGCTTGCCTTGATCATCATTACTACAGTTGGTACAATAAAAAACAAAGTCTCCATTATCCATTTAATTATTTTTCAAAAAATGTATAATATCACTGGCTAGTGATGGCGTTGAGAGTTGATTATGGTCTGGATAAGTTAATAAATGTCTAATTAAAATTCAGATAACATTTCAGGCCTAAAGAAAGACCTGCAATTGACTGATTTTGCTCTTGCATATCGTATGTTTAAAAGATATTGCTTTTAATCCAGTTATACTAAAAAAACAGCAAGTAAAAATCTATTAAAAGATCAAGATATATAATTTAGAATATTGATTAATACTGATAAGATATCAACAATCATTCAATATTGATAGATTAAGTGATCAATATCCACCTCGTACCTGTATGATCAAACTAATATGTCATATTCATAACAGCACATCAATCAGCTTTCATTAATTTCCGTTAGTGATTTAAAGGTTCAACATAATGAAATTGTCAATCCAGTCTCCCAGGAGCAATACAATAAATAATCAGAAATTTTATAATAATAGAAATTATACAACAAACCAAACAAGAAACAATTATATTATTTGCTTTAACCAACTGCCGTTAGCAATTGGTCACATTTGCTATTGCTCTGACATAACTAACAGATAACCATACTTTTTCGTGTATTTCCAAATCTCAAATGTTCTGTCAGATAAGATTAACACATCTTTTAAATCTTATTTCTTTTTTCTTTTTCAGATCCTGCATCAAATAATATCAAAGTGAAGTGAAGACAGGGTTATACAGGAAATATTCTGTACTAATTCTAAAATCAAATGACAATCAGAAATTACTTCCAAGTCAGCCGTGCAAACTGAACTTTTTTAAAATGGGAGACTATGGCAACTTAACGGATTATGAACCAATTGGGCTGGATCTGGAAGCTCTTTATGCACATATGCGAAACTATCCAAATGTTATTATCCTAACTGTAGCATTGGGAATCTTATTTCTCATCGGAACAATTGGTAATATATTGGTGGTGGTTGTGTTCGCGAGAAGTTTTGTAAAACATAACTCGACATATCTGATTCTAACTTTAGCTGTGGTGGATTTGTTGATCAATTTGATTAATATTCCTGGTGTTTTATTGAGGGAATGGTATATACCATTTCGTATTGATATCGTCTGTAAGCTATGGGAAATGTTTCAAATGGCCACCATTCCTATATCTGCCTTAATCCTTGTAGCTATTGCTTTCGATCGCTACTTTCTGATATGTAAGGCATTTGAAGGTCCCATTTCCACGTTTTGGTCTCGCTTGTTTGTTGTTGCTGCTATTGTTATTGGTTTCATATTAGGAATACCACCTATGTTGGCCGTGGGTGTTTACAACTATGAATACCATGGATTGTGTCAACCAAACTTTTTAATAATTGATAAACAAACATTGGATAATTATTGGAAATTTTTAACATCTTTATTCGTCTTGATCATAATCATCCTAACCACTCTATACGTTTTCATTTTCCTTAAAGTTTACAAACAGAGCAAGAAATGGAACGGAGTTCGTAAGAACAAGATTATTCCCAATCAAAAAAAGAATAAAGACAAGACTTGTACAGAAGAGATCCGAGATCCCTTGGGAAATGTAGTTGGTCACAAGCACCCAAGAATTAAATTCCACAGATTTGAGCGGTTCCAACGCTTTTTTGGTTGTCATGATGGGGATGAAAGCAAACTATTCGAGAACAAAAATAATGTATTTTTAGTAAATGTGACACCCATACGGAACCAAGAGACAACCATTACAGAGAATCAAGATCGAGAATATACAGCAATCGAACAACTGACGCCAGAATCGTGCAGCAAGAATAAAAATGTTAAGACAATCAAAAAGCCAGCCAAAAAGGTCAAAAACAAATCAAGTGCCGAATATCAGGAAAAGAATCATCGTCAGAAGAAAGCCCACATTAAAACTGCTAAAGTGTTGTGTATTGTAACAATTATCTACATCGTTAGTTATCTACCAACGTTTGTTATCACACATAGCCCAATACACAACAATATATTTCTCTTTTATTTCTATTTCATCCACAGCGCCTCCAATCCTGTTATCTATTCCTTCATGAATAAACAATTCAGAAATGAGATTAAAAAACTGTTCAAAATAACCAAATAATGTGGATGTGATCATCATCTAATTGGATTATTTTGACATTGGTGTGGTTAAAAGAATCGGATTTCTGACTTGACTGTCATATTCCATTGATATAATATATAGTTAAGTTTCAGTGATATTTGACAATGTGCCCAACCTATTTTTTCCTGGAACTTCAGATTTAATATTAGTGCTTTTCCAAGTAACTAGATCTCTGTGGATTACCTAATCTTACATTTTTTTCACAAAGGATCATTGAGTTTGTTCACATAACTTGATCATTTTTTGAACAAAAATGTCAAAATCCTATGATAAGTTAATAACTGATGTTAATTTCAACTCCATTGACACTTGAGAGATAAATGTTCAAAATGCAAAGCCACTTCATCAAGATGGTCTTTGCCAAGGCCAGAAAGGGCAAGTTGGTTGGAAAACTTAATTTCTCTTTCATGAGAATCTAATTATATGACAATATGGGAGATTTTTATGAATAAGGACTTGGGTTTCCAATCTCTGGGTGGCGACCCCAAGAGCACTTATCTTGTGGGTCGCAGCAGACTATTCTGAAACTTTTGAAAAAATGCCATGTTTTCATGAAAATCAAATAAATCTCTGATCTATACACCCCTCTTGCCACATTGCCAACTGTCATTCCTCTCTCATGTTCACAATTTGTTTCCTCAGCCTATCATTACAACAATTTGATCTGTAAATGATGTTTCATAGCAAAAGGTGACTTTGTTCTTCTACTTCATGGGGTAGCCAACAGATGATGGTTTCTGAAATGGGGTTGCAACCAACAAAAGGTTGTGAACCACTGAATAAGGAGAATAATTTGTATATTTTAAAGCCAAACTAAATTAATTTATGCTCCTTCAGGGTCTTAATGTTCACTGGAGTCTTGAAAACAATTCTAAAAGTTCTTTTTTACAATTGAGCTTTAGATCTTCACAAGGTCTGTCATTGAGTGAAGTGTTTGGGTTTCTTTCCCAGGCCTGTAAGTTGTATTTGTTCATCCACCCACTGATAAAGACCATGACATGTAAGTGAATTATCGATTCACCATACACGTTAGTTTGAAAATAACCTAATCTCTCCATCTTTCTTGTAAACCTTTGTAAAGTGTAAAACAAATTTAAAAAATAGAAATGTCAGAATATGTACCCTATTTTTCTTCTAAGCTAAGCTGTAGAGGCTTTATATGATCAGCATTGTCTGATCTAAAAAGAACCTTTAAAAATGTTTTGAAATGAAATTTTACTTTCACTGAAATCTTAATACCAGGAAGTGTTAAAATCTTTTAGTTACATGAAATCCATAGCTTAGGCAAGTAACAACCAATAAATAAGGAATACAATAATGATGGAAGTGAATGGATCGTGCAGAATGCAGCTTATTTATTACTTCCCATTACAAATCTAGTCATTTACAATTTTGTGATAGAGTGTATGAAACAATAAATGATTTTAAGAATCTTGTTAAAAAATTGTTGTAAATATATTACTACCTTTTCTTTGATAAGGAATTATTTGCCTAGCACAGATTGTTATTTATTGCCAAAGAAATTATTGGAAAATGAAAATCTATAAGAATCTTGTTAAAAAGGTATTGCATACATGTATATTGCTACCCTGTTTTTCGACAGGGAATTATGTTCCTAGCACACATTGTTACTCATCGCAAAATAAATTATTTGAAATTAAAATCTTCTATGAATAGGCTCATAAAATATATTTAACTATTAATTGCATAATTTAATGACACATTATTGTATAATGCAGTACCAAGGTATTATTATTGTAAATAAACTAAATGTCATTGTTGTATAAGTCAGCTGTCTCTGTTTCTATATTAAATTCTATTGATTGACAAAGTATTCTGTGATATATTAATATTAAGAACATCTTTCATGGAATTAATCCATTAATTTCCTTTATTAAATCAATTTGTCCTTGTAAAATGACACACTGGATTGGGATATATTTCATATTGCATATCAATCAGGGTTTTTTTATGATAAATTATCTTTCACCCTTAAAAAAGACTTGCAAATAGAAGTTCTACTGTTATTCTTGTAAATAGAAATCGCCTGTTATTCTTGTAAATAGAAGTTCTACTGTTATTGTTGTAAATAGAGCTATTGTTATTGTTGTAAATAGAGCTATGGTTATTGTTGTGGATGTCACCTGTGTCTATATGAATTCTATTATTTAATAAAATATGCTGTGATATATATCTTCTATTAATATTAAAAACATGTTTCATGGAATTAATTCATTATCTTGTTTTGAACTAAAACAATTTGTCAAAGTAAACTAATCACGAACAGTATTGATGAATTTCATATCAAACGCGTGTTTAATGATAAATTAATTACCATTCATCCTTACAAAACACAGCTATATTAGCCTTGTCTAGACCTATTATAATTCAACCTCTATCTATTGATGGGATCCAAGATGGAGCAGTGAGTGATGGCACTGGCTAACTAACAAGAAACTTCTTCAGGATTTCCCAGCATCGTTTTCCCTTGTAAGTGGTCCACCCATTATGCCCCCTGCATAATGTCTGTCTTCATTAATCCGGTTAATACAGAAAACTGCATTTCAATTCATTTCCTGATACTTCTTATAGATGAATGGAAAAGTATGATGTTCTTCTCACTTAAATACTGTTTCTAATTTAGATGTTTATTGTGCAATAGATATGTGCTGAGATTATTAAAATCAAAGACGCTTATGCTGAACTTAAAGACCAAAAATGCTTTATGATCAATTCCAGCCAATCAAAATCAAGGAAATTGTTGATTTGTGTTTCAATCGTCTATAGAGATAACAGATAAGGAAGTTGAGATAAATATGATCATGTTATACAGATTTGAATAATAATGGCAGTCTGTGGAACTCACAGGTGCAAAAGCAATCCGATCAGTGATATTATGAGGTTATTCCCAATATAATTTAAACATAAGTATTGAAAAGCTCTGTTTTTACAAGGATGTATACATTGTATAGCAGACAATCACTTGAAATATCATAATCATTTAAAATATAACATTACTTATGCCTGCAACTTTATTCTGGAAATCAATGCATTAATAATAATTACACCCTGAAGACCAAAATTGTTGTTGAAATTATAAGAAGACCCACTGTCTATTACATTTTTTAAAAAAATGTCCTAGTTGCCAGATATCTATCATTAAAAACACAAAGCCAATTTATATGGGTTTATTAAACATGTGATGGTGCCACTCCTTCCACAAATATTCTCATGTTTTCAAACACAAATGATATCAGATAATTATATCACAGTTATGTTATTACAAGGACACTGATTAATCACCATGTTTGAAAGGTGTGATGTTATATAATAATACTGTTGATTAAAATAAATGTAATGGGATTTACTGTCATACACTTCTCAAGGGCATACACAATACAGCGTACTATGAGAGGAAATTATGCCAGAACAGTATTTCAAATTTCAATTGTCATTGGTACATAAGACCTTAGATTTTCAAAACATCCGAACAACTACATATATGCTGTACTCTGTCAGGCCATCCTGCACAACACAGGAATATCCCAAGAACTGAGCAACTTTCTTGGCAAACACTCATAGCAAAACCAGAGATCTCCTGGAGTCCTGGTTAGTAAGCCAGCATCTTGCTCCCCGGGACACCTCTGATTTATAAAAAATACATATTAGCTGTCTGTAAGTCGTAACTTAATTTGTTATATTATTACAGAGAATAAACTGTATATTGTAATTTTAACATGACCCGGTAGCCAAATTTATCATATTGTCTTTCTTGCTTATATAGTTTACTTGTTTTATCTTGACATGTGCCTTTAAAAAGTAAGACACAATAACTTCTTATGCAGTAAATCTTTGAAAAAAAACCAAACATGATTAAGATCGAAATTAAGGTCAGCAATCAGAATTGTTTTAATAGGAATCCATAAAAGTCTATTTATTGCGTAATGAACAAATGTGAACTTAATTATACAGAATTTTTCCCTGGCATGTTATGTGGCATGCACATCCTTCATATTCCTCAAGCAATGGTTTATCAGCTCATCAATCATTGCTACGTTTATCATGGAAAATTTGTGAAATGAATGTGAATGGGCTTTAACATCCAATTTTTCTGCAGTGGCCATAGGCTAAAGAAGATGGTGGAAAAGTGGTGTTTCTGACTGTCAAGTTTCTACATTAAAATGTGAATGGGATGGAATAGGGTTTAATTACTTGTCAACATAAAGCCGAATTGAATGATGTATGGTAGGTAGATCTACAAGAAATGCAAGAAATTTTTTAAAAGTGTTTGTACAATTATGATTAGTCTGCAAGCAAGCTTAGCAGACCAACGTAATCAATGAGCTGATACTGCTGGTTACCATTGCTTGGGAAATATGCATATTCATACGAAATTGTAACAAACTGTATGGTTAATGTCTGTTTATTGTTTTTATTACTGATCTCAAATTAACTTATATATCATAAATATTATTAATGATGCATGTACATATTTATTGCTATCTGACATATACACAGCTTTAAAACATTACAACCATTGTTCTGTTATTTTATCAGACCCCAAGTTCACAAAGCATTCTCAGACTTAAGTTAAGAATTTACTCAACTTTCAATCACTGTTTATAAGAAATATTTTTGATCCAGTAACACAAAACTTAGTTTTTTTATTAGATTATTTGATACATTAAAACAATAAAAGTTTTATAAAGGGTTATATTTTAGTTAAAATAAGGCGAACAATTTCGTGTAAATGCTTGACTTCAGTCCGAGAATGCTTTGTGAACTCGAGGCCTGGCCTATATCGAAATCATCAGATCATGTTCCATTGAAAAGGTTAGGATCCTTTGAAGGAGAAATATGAAGCTCCAGAAAGGAGTAGATTGAGTGAAATGGGGTTTAATGTTCACTTGACAAAAACTAGATCATTTCGAACTAACATATGAATAATTTTTAATTCCCCTTAATCGTTCTCATTTACTGTAGGGGTCTTTAGCAGTGGGAGGAAACAGGAAGACCATGAGAAAACCCATGAGATAGGAACGACAACCCCACTCCTAATTAGATAAGTATAAATCCTCCAGATCGACCATCAGGATTTCCTCTTTGATTACCAAATGTAACTTTCACAATATTCAAATTGTTGTGGTACTTCCTATTAAAGTACTAATTATATTGATTTCTTAATCAGTGAGTTGATCGTTATTAGGACAAACCCGCTCTGCTTATAACTTTCTACATTAACTTCACAGCTGGTAGCAACGCATTAGAGGAAGTGGAAAAATTACAAACTGTGAGGATGTTCAAGTAAACCGTCATTAATGTATTTTCAATTGTATTTATAATATAAATATTGATATTATATTCATAAATGGCGATTAAAGTACCAAAGACAGGTTACCAGGATATAAATCATACAGACCCACAGCAGTTATATATGTGAGCAGTCCATATAGTTTATGTCTGTGTGCAGTCCATATAGTTTATTGCCTGTCGGTTGGCAGGCATATATGACTGAGATGACAATTTATGTAGACTGGCTAACTAAGACAATGGCTGTTTACTTTTAATGGAGTATGAAATGTTGACAAGAAGCAATGGCTAATTGACAATAGTTTTGAAGTATGATCTGAAGGACACCATACAAAATAAAACTCGACTAAGTAACTAATTAGCAGGTTGATAGCACTTTTCATGATTACATACACTCCCATTTGGCACAATATTGCTCTCCCTCTTCCTTGTCTGAATGCTTCTTATCAAATCTGTAAACCTCCAGGACAGAAGGTTATGGAGGCTGAATATTGACAGACATCTATCTCTCATGAAAACATAACTCTGGAACATAAAGTATGTGCGACAGCATAATAAATCCAGATAAAAATTGAAATTATTAATTGAAATATGACAATTGCCGGTATACAAATCTCAAAATTTGTGTGAAAGTCGACCATCTCCATCACTCATTGAGTCATTGGTTTGTGAGTTACACATGACTCCTCACTGGTCGTTACAAAACAAAGTTTGTAACCAGTAGCAGTTTTTATTTTCATTCTCTGATCTAATATAACCACCTGCACTTGCTGTACTTCCAGCACCCGCACCAGTATGCATAAAGCTCTTACTAAATGCTGGTCTTACAAAATACACAAATCCTAGATTGTCTCTTGAACGAATCCACTTTTTTCTGGTAACTAAAGTTGGTTCAAAATGTCTAATCCACTGTTCCCAAAACAACTACATTCTGTGTTGGACAGAATAACTTACAGTTTAGGGCTAAAATCAATGTTTCACTGGCTGCGGAACAACAATATGATATCGTAATAATAATGATAGATCTGGTATTATAGGTAGCATATCCATAATCATCATTAGAAATCCTTTTTAATACTGAAAATTCAGAAGTTTTGAGCGAAAAATTTAGTTTAAAGTAAAATAAGTATTCTGGATGTAAAATAAGTATTTTGGATGTAAAATAAGTATTTTGGATGTTAAATCAAGAGACTGAGTATAAAATACGAAGGCTGAATGTGAAATCAGGAGACCCAAATTAATATTATTATTATTATAAAGAGATAAAGATACTATCTCTCACATAATAGAAACCTATATCTTGGTAGCAAGTTACTTAATATGTCGGAAACATGATGATTCTCTGTACGATAATTAACCTTACTAGTTTTCACATGATGTTTGATTTGGTAACATCACCTGCAATAACATTTTCTTATCTTTCCTCTTTGTTAATGACACATAAGTCTTCTGGCAGAAATCAAATTACAATATAATATACAGTAATAAAAGTTTAGACGACTACTGAGCTTCAAATCATCCCGATATATCTAAGAATAAAATCCAATTATTTGTTGGGAAATATCACTTTCTATCTGTCTATCTATTTTATATATATATATCTATATATATCATCTGTTATATAAAAACTGGATGGTATACTATTGGGGATATGAGATACTAATTAATGGTAGATGAAATTGAAATTACTGTAGTTTTATGTTTTACATATATAAAGTTACAACCTAACAATAGAATAAAATAATTACATTTCTTTAAGCAATGATATAGAAACTAAAGAGACTGGGGAAATGGCTGGATTGCTGAATTTTAGTAAATTATTATTTCAGTCAATATCATAATAGCTTCCTTGAACTAATAAGTATACCATCACTGTTTGACTTGTGCAGGAGAAATGCATTTGTCTTTTGACATGAGCCCATAAATATTGAAGGATAGTCTTCTAACAATTTAAACGATAGTTAACAGAATTTTGCAGATTAATAATAAAATATAATTCATCTGTCAGCTGGTAAGGAAGTGATTGAACTATCTGTAAAGTTAATTAACTATCCTTCAATATTGATGGCTTCATGTCAAAACTTTCTTTGTAAGTAATTAGGATATCAAAAGACAAATGTATGGTCGAACTATGTTGATATCCTTTTTAGTTTAATCCGTCTGTAATGGCTTTTTAAGCATTTTACTGGAATCTTTCAACATGATGGATATTATATATTTTACTTATTAATAGATGAATATTGAAATAAAGAAATGAGAATATAGTACCTGGAACTTAGATAGAGAGTTCAAAAATTATACTTTCAAATTTGAATGGAGTTCGAGACCTTTATATGTTGTTATTTAGTGTCCAATCAATTTCTACAAACACTGGAAAGGTTAATGTCAATGTTGAGATAAAGTTGTCTGCTGGAAACAAAACAGTTCCTTTCAACTTACTTGGATAGACAGATTAGTTGCTCTAACTTCACAACCACCCTGTCATTACCAACGTAAAACCATCAAGATAATCAAATTTACAATTTATACAAGAATATTAAGATGAAATGATTTTTTGATGGCCATTACTGAAATCACATTGCCTTAAGTTAAGGCCTACCTGGAATGACATTTAATCAATAAGAGTTTTTTTTATTTGATCCTAACAATATAATTATGTGGTCAATTGTTTAGAATGAAATTCAATAAGATTTATCAAACTGTCAATATTCAAGTCGAGAGTCAAGAAAAAGATCCATGATTTATTATAATCAAATATTTCACGTGCAAAATTACAAACACCACAAATCTAGCAGACGCAACATGCTGTCATTGATTGATTCTTGATGTAAGTATGAATAAACTAATGCACCAGCACCCAATACCTACAACACATAACTTTTTTCTCCTCAGAAATTGAATGTTATTGAGGAACAGGCATCAACTATATGAATTCTCTCCAAACACATATATGATTTAAATAGAAAACAGTTCATATCATAAAATATTTATGCACAAACGGTTGCCATGCAATATACGCCCACATTTTGCAAGAGATGGACAGAGAACAAGCTAAAAACGTGATTTTCCATACAATCATTAGCAATAATCCAGGAAGTTACGATTGGATATATGCCAATATCCAAAGGAACCGTAATCTTTGGGTTATAAACAGGGACTATATTCCAGATAACAAGTGGTTGCCATGCAAGTTACATTCAAATTTTGCAAGAGATGGATAGAGAACAAATTTAAAAAAAAGTTGATTTTTCATATAGGAACCATGATCGTTAAAATACACTGCAGTCTGCACCATTAACTTTTAAACTCACTTGCCCTGCGGGCAAGTACATTGACAACTTTTACTTGCCCCAAATTTTTTTTACTGTACCAACAGCAGTCAGATGGAAATGCAGGGCAATGCAGGCCACAAAATTTCACGCGAACGATACCAACCGGTTACATGCGGTCGCGCCAGCTCAAAAACACGCGAACGATTTCCTGGTTACGCAAATTGAAATATCGGTTACGTTAACAAATTTCAGTAACAAATTTATTCACATTTGATCGATATTTATACACGCTAATTTTGTGACACAGGTCTAAATTATTAGTATTATATAGCACAACTCAATTCATTCATTCTTGGTATTTTATTTCTCCATTTCTTCACTGGGCATCAGTCTTACCGGTAGGCCTACTTTCAGTTTGACAGATCACATATTTTTGACATCACCAGTTGCAAGCAGGTAAAATGATTTCAAAATGCCCCCATCCTAATTCTTTAAATAATTAGTTACAATCTGTTTCACAGAGAATTACTTACGAAATATCTCTGTCACAGATGACTGTCCACAACATGTGCATTGACTTCACGTGGCGTCAGTCACTGGCTCAACAGCTCGTGCATTGTTTACATAACACCTAACTGCTTCGGGCAAAATGATGCATTTTACTCATTTTAATACATTTACATTAGATAAGAAATATTAAAAAGACAAGTGTAGGAGTAGAAGTATGAAGGATGTTATATTAGTTCAAAGCTGAACTAGAAGGATGTATGATGTCTTCAATGACCAAAAACAATGTGGTAGCTACCATGTCAGATATGATATAAAAACGAAAATCCATTAGTTATTTTTGGAACCGATTGATAAAATAATTAAAATATAGGGATTTAGTGAAGTGGAACAAATATTTCTAATGTTTAAATGGGAACACAGTGGAGTGGGATTAAAGTCATAATATAAACACTTTACCTCAAAATTAATATTAAATATAAAAGAATATAAATTAGTCAAGTTTTTTTTTTATTTTTTAAAATACATCCACTGCAAGTGGAGATGGATAGCAGCAGCATTTAAATCAACTTGGATAAAACATGATTGGTTACGCAAGGATCATCTGACGTACCGGTAACCAAAGAAAATGGTTACGCAGAGCATAAACCCCCTAAAATTTGAAATTTCGTGTCCTGGAAATGGTCAATTGAAATATAAAAAAAAAGAACAAAACACATTTTTTATTAGATCCTATTATTCAATGTCTTGCCGGGCTGTGCCCTTTCCACCCATCTTAACATCTCCCGACGAGTGAAAGACAAACAACAGTGCAGAAAAACGAAAGTCAAGGAAAGCCGTCAATAAGATCACAGTTTCAAGGTCATTAATGTCAAAGCGGAAGTAGACAAGCATTAAATGGAATTGTCTCCCTTGGAGTAAAAACTGCGCTCCACGGCTTTTCTTCGATCTTTTGCCGAACCCCAAACTTTATCAGTGTGAGCAACGGGAAAATGTATATTTTTAATTTTTTTTTAGCGAAATTTTTACGTGTCATCTTCGTCAATGTACATTTGTATCTAATTCTATTGAAAAAGAGTACTGTACCGGCGGGCAAGTCCCAATGAAAGTTTTACTTGTCCGCCGTAAATTTTACTTGTCCCGGGCAATTGGACAAGCGCTAATGTCGCAGACTGATTACACACATACAGTTTAAGTTTCATTAAAATTAAAATCGGATAAAAAATTGTGACCTCTAGTGTCCACAAACCAAATGTGAACAGACACACGAACGGATAAGGGCGACTACAATATACAGCCACATGAAAATGTGGGTGAATAAATGTAGTTATCAAATAATGCTAACACACTTTCTGTTAAATCTATTATTAATGTATAATGACACAATCGCTTGATAAACACAATAGAAGCTTATATAGTTGAAACATTGTTCGGTAACAAACATGGACTGTGCATGGATTTGTTTAGAGATAGATGGCAGGCTAGAAACATACGCGGCATACGCCTACAACGGCTAAGTTAAGATTAACCTTATATGGATCTAGTTGACACAGGGGTTTTATTTCACCCATAAAAGAGCTGACATTCAATATAACATTTTAGTGTCACATAATGACATTTAGAACATGAACGTTATCTTGTTAAAAATCACAACTGTAACTTTATCAACTTCCGCATAAAAACAACCATGATTCTGATCATCCCTATCAAACCAAACGATGCTTGCAGACAGATCGGTCGCTGAGAAATGTGGAGAGTAATAAAACTGTAGTTTCACATCTGTTAATGCCTTCAGTACAATACCTAATTTGTAAGAATAGGGTTAATTCTAACTAGAACATAGATTTCAGGAAGAAAGCAAAAGCAAGAAATCTCAAGGGAAAATTCTATCCTAAAGCAAAGCCACCTGCTCTATCTTTTAGGGACACATGATCATAACAGATTTAGGAACTGAAAATAATTGTCCTTCAAGAGATAGATGTCACTTCTTCCTCGCTTCGTTATAACTCATTGTTTGCTACACAAAAATTCCCATATAACTAATTGATTCTCTCAAGCATCGTGTTATTCACCTCCATCATGATCTATCTGGTGTAGCCATCTTGTGACTAAATACAAGAAAAAGAAAAAAAAAGGAACATTTGTTTAATGAAGTGAAAAAATTTCTTCAACTTCTCGTAATCATCATTTGGAGCAAATTTGTTTGGCTTTTATTGAAATGAAAACAGATTTTATAGTGGCAGCAACACATACCTAGACAAAGTATCACAATATTTTTTCAAGTGGATTGACTTGGTTTAAATGGTAATTGCTTGACTAACAACCAAAGTTTCTGTTGTTCAAAATTACAACACTGTATATTTTTTATAGTTAGACAGCATTATTGATTTTCAGTGTTTAAGAATCCCGTAACCAATCCAGTATGAAAGAGGCGTCCCTGGATATTTTAGTGAAGAAAACTAGTAAGTTAATTTCATGTGAAAGAAAGGTTCGAAATGAAGAAAACTTGTTAGTAATGTTAGTTAATTTTTTGTGAAAGAAAGGTTCTAAGTAAGGCCTCCACTCTGAAAATTTGCAAGCATCTTTAAATCTCAGCTGTGATACTCTCATGAATAAAAAGAAAGATAGGTTGCCAGACACCCACAGCAGATGAGTTGAGTTCACAAAGGTTTTTGCATAATTTATGCTGTTGTGGGTGTTCGGTGTACAAGACACTAACAAATGATGACAAGATACTAACAAATGACCACAATACTTAAAACTTTGATTGCTACAATGTTCTTCCTGTTGCTAACAAAACATGTACCAGTAATCAAATGTTATTAGATAACATTAAAAATCAATAGGCTTCTTCATCTAATGATCGTAAGCATTGCTTATACATTTAAAGTAAACCAGATGAATTTTAACGTTTAGAATGTCCATAAGAATTTCCAAGGATGAAGGGCCATCATCTTTAAAGAAATTTTTTGTAAGCCTATAAAATCAATCTTAACATAAATTTCACATCAACCAGCAGATAGTTTTAACCTCGAGAGCGTCAACAAACAAGACTCCAAAGATTTTCAACCTTTTAGATAAAATGCATAACATTGAGAAAGTTCAAAAAATAATTGTGTCGATTTATAAGATAAAGAACAGCAGATAGATGGACCAATAGACAGGGTTCAGACCACATTTCAATTATAACTAATAAGAACATCGCATGAGATTCAGGAAGTCAAAAAATATACAACAAAAATATCAATTTATATCAATTTCACTACTTTTCCCATTAGTTTGCTACACAGAAATGAAAAATTGGAAACTGATTTGTTTTACATAATACCCATATCAGAAATAATGGTTGTTTTCCAACGGACATAAGCCACGAACATGGATGTTAATAACAACGATGTCCCACATTTTTTTTACCTAACACAAACTGTCAACAAATAAGGAGGCACCCTATAGACATTAACAAACACGATGCACCGTAACCATTGAAAGCTTGGAGTTAAGATTCACTTATAGTCTCCGAGAAGTTAGATCAAATTATGGTAGAATAACTCCTTTCTAAAGCCAGTAGAAATACCAGTCTGTTATCCTATTACCATTGATTATTTGCAATATGTTTTCTGTTTATTTAAGCTGAGATTTAAATTGCTGCTGTGAGTAGGAATACGAGTCAGGTTTAAATTTCTTTAGTAGATAACATCTCACTGATTGGTGCTCAAAGCAATATTGCTGTCTATATACAATGAGAATTGCGGGTTTCAGAAAAAATGTGCAGTTTTATAGAATGCTGAGAGAGGTTAGGATTACAATTCTGACTAACCAATTTGAAAAGATTCAAAAACAAATGACAACATTATACAGGCTGACCTGATTCTGCAGTCATATGCGAGTACTAACTGTGGCTGACAATGATTTTCTAAGTAAAACATGTGCCTGAAATAATTAGGTTGACAACTACTCTCTGAGTTACACATGGGTCTAAAATAAGAGGCTGGCAATGATTCTCTAAGTAACACAGGAATCACAATAGAGATTGGCCTTAATGCCCTAGACATATTAAAGACATATCACACCCAATTCCTCATTACAACTACACTCACTTCTGATTTCCCAGTCATAAGTAAGGTTGTTGTTGATTCCCTAGTCGGAACATTAGCTGGTCACCTTTGTTATATATGAGGTCAGAAATGAGTCGCACTTTGCATCTAAGATTTACCAAGCTTCCCCTTTTGGTTGAGATTCCAATTACATGTGCAAAAATATGAATGATGTTTTAACACCCTTTTTCGCACCAACCTTTTTTTGTATTCTAACTGCAAAAGGTTTATTTATGCACATGCTAATGTGTGCATGCGACTTTGGTTTTTCATCAACACCCAATGATTAGACCCTTTTCTTTGTCACACCCTCTGACCTGCACCACTTATCAGGGGAAATCTTGTGTGACTTATGCAGTCAACACTAGTACCGGTATTCAACTGGTATATAGTGAGACAGCATCAAGCTGATTGCACCATTGTGGCTAGTACCGGTAATATACCAAAAATTACAATCAAATGGGCAACTGGAAATATTGGTTAACTTACGAAAACCCCTTTTAATCAGTTATAAATACATGTTACATATATTTCTCATTGATGTATGCCTACTCTGGCATATTATGTATTTTTATAGTTATTTTATGCAGTTTTATAGTTATTTTATGCGACTAACCAGATGTAAATCAGAAATTATTTTAAACACCGCCAGTCAGGCCACATGTTAATACACAAAACAATCTTCATGTCTGATTGTGATATATATGATTCAAGATATCATTATCTCAGACAATCTAAGTATGTATTTAATACGTTTACAAAATCAAAGAACAAACTGGCCAAATTGTGAGAGAAATTGGTTTTTATGTCCACTTAACACAACTAGGTCATTTTGGGACAAACATACAATCTTATTCTATTTCAAGAATTTGCATGCTTGTAGGGATCTTTAGCAGTTGGAGGAAACTGGAGGGCTGGAAGAAAACACACAAGATTCATGGACAATCTACCCAAATCCTTGTCATGTATAAGCTGGGAATCAAATCCACAGCACTTGACTCAATGACAGACCTTATGATCTAATGCACACACTTTAGATCCCCTCCCCACCTCCCACGCCCAAATATAAACGAACACTGTGTATTCACTACATTAGATCATTATCAATAAAATGATTACAACAGAAGTGTCAATTCCAATAATCCATCAATTTCGTACCTTTAGCAAAGACAAAAGAACAAGTGTCCAAAGTAAAAACCATTGCTGTGTTGCTAACCACAATCAATTATTATCAATAAAACCAACATCTTTAACAGATGAAAGATCACAACAAAACCGTCAATTCCAATAATCTCTCCCTCAACTGCTCTCAAGAGATTTAAGTCTGTAAATTTCGTCATAATCTCATTTTTCTGACAATCAAAGAACATAAAATCGGAGCCTGGGTATCCGCAGGATTAGGGATAACAATGATGGATGGAAATTTCTCATCTTAGATTGAATTTTTACAATTTGTTTTAATCCAATAGGGTACAATAAAACAAACACATGAAAATCAATATTATTCTTAATAGACTCACCAGAAATACAAAACAATGAGACATGGTAAAAGAGTTAGATCTTCCTATACAGTTCTTTTTTCTGTCTCCAAATTCTATAATTAATTTTTAGATACCTAATTTTATAGATAATGACCTCACCATCATTGGACTAGGCCCTGATTACCTGCCGGGAACCTGATACCCTGACAGCAACAAGAACCTTAAGCTGGGGATGAGCTGGGGCTCCCCAGGGAACGGGTCAGGTGGATTATAAACTTTAATTAACCAATTTTTCCCCCCCAAAAAAGAAGTCACCATGTGTTTTCATCAAAAAAAGTTGGTGATCATCTAGATTCTAGAGGATTGATTATGGGGTTTTCATGTGAATAAATGTCTTATTGATAATTTATGTAAAATATGAGGCAGGAAAAAAGATATTCAATATGAAGATATACCGCCTTTGAGCACTTTTTTGTTGGATATTCAGCCCTTTAAAAATAGATTATTATTATTATAGTGCATCTTTAACGAAACGCAATTGACCATTAGTTAGATGATATCTATACATATAATAAATGTATGCTTCCTCAAGTTAAAAAATCAATCAATTAGTTGAATTTGATCAGAAACCTATACTTTTACACTATTTTGTTACGTCTGGAATTTTGAAAAAAAAACCCAATGAATACTGACAGCTGCTTGAGATTGTAAAAAGAATAATGTCTGCTAATTTCCACTGAACGATCTATAGAGAATTAAACATGCATGATGCAAGAGCCAAATCAGTCTATTGGCGGGCTTTATTTAGTCATTTATTCACATGATAGCCTATAATCTGTAACGCACCTAAATCTGCCTATCGCAGATCTTTCGCTTGGCCTCAATTAAATGTTATATAAATCATTATTTAAATATTTATTTATATGATAAAGTCCTCAGATGGATTTGATTTTCAATGAATTTAAACCAGGGTTCTTACTTCATTTTGAAATGAACCGGCTACGGGTCGCCCTAACAGATAGTCGTCTTTATGCATATTCTATTCACGACCATAATTGCATATCGTATTAAGAATAATATTACCTTAAACCCTGAATATAAACCCATAATAAACAAAACCTTTGTTTTAATAGCATACTTGTATTCATAAGTCGATATATTCACACTTTTACAGTCAAATTTCAGTACTTTGCAAAATGCATATTCATAGTCCTACTTTTGCTTTCGTTGTTTCGTCCAACCAAACGGAAGTTATAATTTAATAATAAAAAAAAAAGTAAATACAAATATGTTTTTTAAAATTATTTTTATTCTTAATCACTGGTAAATATATAAAAACAACAAAATATATAAGCACATATCAATAGTATAACAAGTTAACAACGTAGCACAAATTTATTTCCGTGTATAGTCGGAAAGATGCCGATCACGTGACCAATTGTCCCGATTCAGATTAATTTATTTTTAGTGTCACCTGCATACAGTCGCCGGGATCTAATGCCTTTCCACTTTTGAAATTAACAGAGCCACTTACAAATTTATTTTTATGGTTGTGCTTCTGGCAGATCTGAAATTAGTAAAATAATATAATATATGTGAAAATAATAGGCTATTACTTGACATGAATTTAATAAGATACGAGCCAGTAGGTTATTACCAAATTTACTTTACGTTAACATAATATAATAATATACGAGATCGGTTACAGGATTTTAAAAAAAAGGCTAATAATTAATAACTTACTAGACAAAACATTTTCTGTGAATTTTTGTGAAACGAAAGCCATTTGAAAGTAGTTAACCATTCGGATTTAAAATATCTTCCTGACTTCGACTTTGGTTGACCTATATTGGACGTGGGGGGATCTGCAGCTTTTGGAATTTCCAATGACGACGTGCATGCTTGAAGTTCAAGGTCAGCGCCGCCATCACTATCTTCGGCTATATCTCGTCTACGTTTTCTATTGTCATTCTGCGAGGTGTTCAGGTACTTCAACATTGTGTTAGATATAAATGATTGAACCGATATTGGATTATATACATTCATTTACTTGGCATGATTAACTCAACTAAATTGTTTATTTAGGAAACAAGCCGATAAGGATTGAAGCTGAAGGTAAATCAGATTGTATTGACGGACTCTGTGATGGGTTTCTTAATCGACGAGTAATAATTAACTCTTTGTAATCGGCCGTGATGGGTTTCTTAATCGACGAGTAATAATTAACTCTTTGTAATCAGCCGAAAGTTGATTGATTAATGATACCATAGTGGCCGATTCATGATAATTAACTCTTTGTAAATCGGCCGACGTAGATTGATATTTGATACCATAGTGGCCGATTCATTGTTTTATCAATCGGCTAGATTAAAGATCAATCGGCTAAAGCCGACAAAAAACAGCCAAATAAGATCCCTGATTTAAACACAATTGGCAGTTAATAATTAAATAAAAAAATGGATGATCAAGATTCTGTTTATTATCGTAACAAGTAGCGATGAATAATTTATTGAGTGTACATTGTTCTTCGAACGGCCATAACTCCACTCAGAATGAAGTAATCAGATTGAAATTTACAACACTTTTTTAATATACTGCCACCTTCTCCTAAATTTTACATAATGCATCTTTAATATTTATAAGATTAATCACATTCAGTGTAAAAAAAATATATCTCAGGTGCATATAAACTAAACGCATGCACTTGTAAATAGGTTGTTAGAAAAGTCGGTTAGTTGTAATTGTATGAAGCCATTGAGGTAATCGTACGGCTGATCGGATAGCCTATATAATAGATTATAAGGTCCGTGGCTTTCCACGATCCATTCACAAGTTACATGTCACATGAGGTTTCCATATCCAATTATAAAATATATACTAGTTTGGCTACTCGGTGTAGCGTGAGTGAAAAATCTGATATCCATGCATCAAATATAATAAACACAGTGCCATAAAATTTCTTGCAATAAAAAATACCTATTATGAAGATGGATTCAAATTCCTAAGTTCAAACATTTGGTTTCCTACACTGGACCAACAGTGCTTTTTATTGAATGATTTATTTTTATCATCCAATCAGTTATAATTTAAGAAAGAAATACAGGTACAATAGAAAGTGGTTGATTGTTTTGCCACGTCTGAGGGATTAAAAAGCGGATACAGGTGCTAATGAAAGTGTGCTGTATAAAATTACTAATGGGTTAATGAAGCAAAACATTCTTAACACCTAGACTTCTTCCATAATTGGAATAGATATGTGAGAATGGTCAGTTTCAGGAAATGAAATTACCTGTGCTGTAGAGCCAAGAATACCTATCACAGAATGAAATGAGATATGGATTTTATGTGCATTGTTCGACACAGCAAAGACCTGTTAGTCAAAAGCCGACTGTAAGTTTGTTAAACCCATAGTTAATTCTAAAGGTATGTCTTTGCGCCAACTGAAATAACACTATAAACTAATAAACTATGACAATTATTTATTGGACCAAATAAGAAGAAAATCCTATTATCATTTTTGGGGGACTTTATCTTACTTCAATGTAGACATGTAGCATGACATATAAGATGTTGTAAAACTCGTAGTCATAGCTTGAGGAACATGTAGAATCACTTGCAAACTACAATGTTGTAAAACATTCCTTTCAGTAAGCTTATTTAGAAACATATATTCCACTGATCTATGCTTCTTGATATGCAATAAGCCTGCCGCCATTGTGTTTATCTGTGAAAGTTTACTGATTCCAGGACAGGACATTATCTAATGTTGCTATTTTGATTATGTTTTTAATTAAATCTTAAATAATCAGTCCAAATTGTACATGGGTCAAGCCTTGAGTAATTTGATATTTTAGCGAAAAATGCAAATGGCGCATCAAGACTTTCAAAGCTGCTCAATAATTATGACTACCATCTGCATGTTTAAGAACTGAGAAATTACAAAGAGTTTTAGGCTTCATAAAATTACAAATTGTCATCACATGTCCATGCATATAATTCAATTTTCACTTCTGTATTCAGAATAAAGCTAATTATATCACATAGCATGTGTGAAGAATAATTAACAATCAAATATTTCACAACAAGCATTTCTGAAATGCATTTAATGATTATTGTTACTTAATGTTATTTCTGTCACAAGCAGAATGATCTGCCATTGTTTATTTCACGCACACTGCAGTGCTGATCAGTGCAATTAGTTTGATGCAATATTGAGGACCATTTCCATAAAGTAACATTTTTCAGTATATAACTTCCATTTGCTTTTATTTCATAAAGGGTTACATTTCTACAAATGATCACTTTGAATCAGTGCTTTATAAACAGTTAAACAAGAATTAATTATGGAGGGATACATTCCCATGACAACTGATAATTCAGATTAGTAGTTTATAGCCAAGTACGAAGTAAACAATTGCCAGTCATAAATTTTATGATTTATCAATAAATCAGAGAGAGAGCATTACCCCATACTTTTAAAATCTTCAGTGATTCAATACATGTCCATTACTTCAAAATATACAAAACCCACATGGTATTACATGTCATGTAGTGCAAAGAGGTACCAATGGCTTGGTGGAAGCAATGGGCATATCAGAGTACCAGTACCCTTTATAGTTCACTATTAAACATTCATTATGTAAGATTTAGATAAAGAGCTAGCCATTCTTAGTACTTTAATAGTTCTAAAATAGATAACGTAACATGAATAATTTGAAAATTTCATTCGAATCACTCCATTACGGGCGGAGATATTAGTCTTTGACAGTTTGACAATGGGTAGATGCAACTCTTGCATAATGTATGTTTAAGTTTTTAATTTGTTTCCCTTGACTAACATCATCCTATAGGAATGGCAAACATATGACACACGATTAACAAAACAAGTGAACACCCTCACTAATAATGATAGGAATGGCATATATTGCATTTAAATTCCTGGAGGTGGTAGAATCATTTCGACATCGTAATCTCAGTTGACACTATACTATATCCTCTATGACCTATGACATATCAAACTTCAATTAATGTCCAATCAGCTGACATTACCAGTCAACTAAATCTCTTAAAATGGTTAATAGTAATTATCCAAGTTCCTCTGTTTCCCTGTCCATTCCTGGTTAATATCACACAAAAATGATAATATGACCTTTATACACCAATACTACTAGTTACTACAGATTATCAAGAGACTAATATATGTTTAAGGCTTACAGTGTACACTGAAATCCCTCTATTAAGACCACGTGTGGGACTGTCTAGATGTGGTCTTAATAGTGAGTTGGTCTCATTACTGAGTGAGCATGCTTGAGACAATTTCAAAGAAAAACAGATAGTGTTAGGTAAATTATATACAGTAAAGAGTACTTTATTACTAATAACAGATGTAATGTTAAAACACATCATGAAAACATAGTAATAATTATGCATGTTATAAAGTCTTAGATCACATTATAATTTTTAATTCATAATGCTTCCTTTATTTATCTTCATTTTTCGATTAAAATCCTACAACCACCCTTTAAACAAAAATTATGTCATCCATGATTTTTTTATTATTGGATCTCCACGTAACCGGCAGACGAGAAATGTTCAAATAATAAACATGTCATCCATGCTTATTTATTATTGGATCTCCATGTAACCGGCGGATGAGAAATGTTCAAATTTCTACACATGTTGATATTTTGACACCAGAACAAGTTAAGCCACGAACGGAGAGCCTTTTATCAGGGAGGCCACGATAATTCACTCCTCTGTCATCCATGTAGATATCCCGAGCGTCGTAACCAATGACAATATCAAGTACGCTATCAGTCCATTCTTTCACAACGTCGTCATTTACGCTACCACTTTCAACGCACATCTTGAAAAATTAAATGTTGTCTTTCTATAAATCTGCTTTTTCACGAAGCGTAGGACCGGAGATCGACACACGCTGAAACCACGCCCACTTTTTTGATAAGTTCTACTTTTGCTTTCAGGCTTTATTCTACACGAGTATGCTTATTACTACGGGTTTTTTCCATTACACGGGTGAAGGTCGAATAAGAAATGATACCCTTTTGACAAAATTTAATCATACAAACAGACGAAGGCCGAATAAGAAATGATAATCTTGACAAAATTTACTCGTATAAATAGTAAGAGTTTAAATCACTTACTCTGTTTAAATTAAACAAACAATGAGAAATTCCATTGTTTAAAAATGAAATCAACAAAGAAAGATTAGCGGCTCGTTAAATTGTTGCGATAAATCAGTCAACCACGGCTGTTTGATGTTGGTCGTTTGATTGACTAATCCCTGTCAGTGGTCGTTATCGCTTTGATCTCGGTCGTGAGCTGATTAATCCCAATCAGTGGTCGTTATCGCGAGTCACAAAAACAATGAAATTGACTGATTGGGACTGGCTTCGGTGGTCGTAATCCGTAATAGTGAGTTGCCCCTAATACTGAGTTCAATTTATAAGGAATATAGAAGAAAAAAATTGGTTCTTTTAATATGTGGTCGTATACGTGAGTTGCCCGTAATTTTGAGTTGGTCGTTAAGCGGGATTTCACTGTACTATAATGACATTTTAATGTTAAAATGTACCGAAATCAAACTGATTAAGAAAACAGAATCAAAGGTAGATAATCTTCCAGCTGAGATTTAAACTGATTATAAACATATCCATCAAATGATTTCAGCACTGGCTGTTTTGAACAAATGCCACTTATATTGTCTACAGAGGCACTATAACTATAACCCGGGTATTGTTTGGTCTTGTGTATCTAGCACTGGTTTGGGGCTGTCTGATTAATTTTTATAATGAGTGCCCAATTTGCAAGTGTTTGATTTCTGGATCACTGTTAAAAAATTAATCATTATATCAATAATCGGTTGGGTTGTTTATTTTTTAACAGTGATCGGGAAATTGAACACTTGTGAATTGGATACTTATTATCAAGGTTGAACGGTCAGCTTTGGACTGATCATAGGTACAAATTGGATAATATTTGGTGATTTTAAACAATTTATTAGAGTTTTTGAACAAGGATTTGAATTCGAACAAGGGTGGAAGAGGTTTGTGCTAGATACATAAGATTAAACAATACCTGGGTTACAGTGAGAGGATACCGGATGTTGACAAATTTAACATTAATCATATCTTTGTAACTACCGAACAAAATTGGGCTGATATCTCTTTTTCGAGACACAACATACACAATATTGTAGTTTGCAAGTCACTCAAAGTTTTTTTTTTTTTTTTTTTTTAAAAAATCAGAATATAACAAACCTGGAAATGATGATAACAGACAAAATGTCAGGCACTAATTCATTAGTACCTTATGGTACCTGACATTTTAAACTGGACATGTGAAAAAAACATCAATAAAAACATTGATAAAAGATAAATCAGTGCTGCACAAAATGACAGGCACCAGTAGGATTGTGCCCAACATCCCAGAATTCGTGTCTTAAAATGACAATGGCTGTTATTTTATTGTCAGACACGAACAAGAAGTTAAATGCCAAATTAGTTTACAATGGAAACCCTAATAATCCATATTACCAGACAAGGTGTCGAGTACAAATCCACAGGTTAGTCTTCCAGATGACATATGGCACAGATAGTTTTTATGAATTCTTGCAATAACAATATTTGAAGGATTGTAGATAAAAACTTAATTGGAATTGTTGTTTTTCGCACTATCATTGGTATCATTTGCTTAAAATAACTTATGATACAAACAATCTGTGTCGTTTTTTAACTATATTTTTTTTCTAACAAACCAAAAGTGAGGCTGCCAAATTGAAAAAGTAATTAGATGATACACATTTTATTAATTGCTCATCTGCAGTGCTAAATGTAAGCAAAAAATCCTATTTGTTATAGTGTAACGTACTTTGTGGAAATGGTACTAAATAAAACTATGAGATATTTTTTTATATTTTGCAGTTCTAATAAATACTTTCACATTTTAAACTTCTGGACGATGAAGTAAATTCCTCATAATTTGAGTAAATATGATCAGCTACATTGTTCCATATACCACAGGGAAATAAGATAATGACCGTTTTAATGTCGGATCACCAGAACTAGTAATTCTATAGCTATATCATTTACGCTTATTTTAAAAGTTCCAGTTTTCACAGGAATCAGACAAAGTCGGACGATCAAATGTGAAAAAGAGAATAATTTACGTCTGACTAATATATTAAAAAGAGCTGTTCGGAAATGATTGCTACAATTTATGAACTAGTTTTCTGCCATTCTCAAATTGTAATTGTATGATAAAATATATGGGAATTTGCAGTCATTGATTTTTTATATTCACCTCAATTTGCAAAAGTCAAAAATCGTCCTCGTAAAAATGCTCTCCCGGCTTTGGTAAATTGGAGAACTATATAATGAGGCTCTTCATTCATAATTAAGGCAAGGTATTTAGAAAATATGATTTAGAGTCAATGTGTACAAACTGTTTTCTTGGTGGTAACTTTACAGGGATTTTCAGCAGTACAGCATACGACAAACAACACTCGTGTTCTTTATTCCATTGGAATCGTAGAAAAATAGTTACTAATATGACATGCAATATACTGTCAACTATTTCTATGCGGTACAAGCCAAAAAGATTGAAATTATGGGAAACGATTTCTAGGACACCATCTCTAAGTGGCATAGCCTATACACAGCACAGTGATTTTGTCATTAGTGTGAAATAAAATATGGAGTTACGGGGAGCAAAATAAAAAAAATTTCCTCAGTCCAGATGCTTGAAACTACGACCGGACTTTCTAAAATCAGCAACTGATAGCCATTTATCTAATGACTGGATGGAGGAATGAGATAGGAAACTTGTTTTTACACATAAGAATTGATTGTTTCGATCTCTTCAGATTGGGGAGCCACAGTGGCATTGTGGGTAAGACATTGACTTGCTAACCTAGAAGTCCTACGTTGGATCCCGGAGTTGGCTGAGATACGGCATGTTAAAGATCCCTTGGCAGTTGGAATTCAATATAAGAGTAGGCTGTAGTGTTCTTGTCTGGGTAAAATGTCCCCTTATAACACACTGATTGGCATTTGCCTGTCTTCATTAGCTCAGTCGGAGCAGAACTGTAACATTAATGTCCCTTCAACACAATATTTTGGTCATTTTGAGACAATACTGACAATAGGTAGTTTTTTATTTAAATTTTGGTCAGATAGGAGAGTTTCCATCAATTCTTCAATGATTCACAATTGTCAATGATTCTTTGTTAACTTTTACATACACCCCATGTATGAACAAAGGGGGACATCCGTTTATCATCCCTTTACACACTTTACTTGTCAGCTCAACAGACACTGGCCATTGAAAAATCCTCAAGGAATTGTAAACAGGATATTCTAATCGTTGATTCCAGTACCAGGATCATAAGATAAATATAATATATCTAGGACAATTCCTTTAAAACATACATCAACAGTAAAATAATAGCAATGTAGCTGATGGAACTACCTCACATACAGCTCCATCAGTCCCAGTGCTGCTATTATCTTACATGTAAATTATTGTACAATTATTGACTTTACTCGCAGTTTGCCAATAAAAACTCTGTTTTCTCACTATCACATCTTAAACTGAAATGCATTCTATAGATTCCTTGCATATGGTCTCAAGAGAAATCAATTATTAAAACCTACAATTCAAAGGAGATTCTGTGTGCAACTTCACTTTTTCTTACCAGACCTAATCATTTTTGCTGAAGTGAAACCAAAGAAATTAGTCTAATAAACAGTTATTAACTTAACAATTTCTACCCTAATAAACATACTGTATTATATCAATATTACCTGTTTGGGAGGTTTCATTGAAGCTCTAGGTGTGTGTATGACAAATTCTACTTCTAATCAGTAATTAGACATTTGATCCTTGCATTGGTGCTCTTTTAACTACAGGATATTTTTACGGCAGGATGGAATATTTTTTCCAAAAATTCTTTTTAATGATCCTATATTCTTTAGGAAAGTGGCCATATTCCTTAACAAATTCTTATCAAGTGTCTAACAGTATATATATCGTAAAGCAGTCATATTGTTGCTGTTTTTTTTTATTATGTTTGCGAGAAGACAATTCATTCTATGCACAATAATTGTGTAGATTTGTTCTGCCTTCTGCCTTTGGCTCATATGTCCAGAAACAAACAAACTTTCCTTATATAGCACTGATGCCCCTTTTAGATGCAGTGATAATGTATTAGATGATTATTTTTATATAGCTCCAGCAATGGAAATTGTTTTTTTGTGTCTTTGATAATTATAGGATATGAAAAGGAGTTAAATTATCAACGATATTTGTTGCCTATTGTATGAGTATGGTAAGCACATGTAATTGTTTGTAAAAGGGCACAATTTCCTCCATTGTTTAAGGTATTAATTAAGTAGCTTATGCCCTTTTACGTTGTGTACGGTAAACGATACAGTTAATGCACATGCATTATTGTTTTGTGAAGCCTTTTAATAACTGGGTGTGGCACATTAATAGCTTTTTTTTTGTGTTTTGAGTTGGTCAATTTTAAATAATTATAGATTCATAGGCCAAATAATAATATATAAGCTTATATACAAAAATATTACTTATGACGGAAAAAAACATAAAAACTTTATGTTTTGTAAACAATGAACATTGCATGGGATAAATACAGTGTTTATTGCCATTCCCACATGTCTAGAATACAAAGAGTGATCCATTTGTGGTACTTGATGACTTTACCCGAGTGTTAGTATAGGTGAACATCGATATTTCCCAAATTCCCTGGATTAGAGACGGTAAGCGTGTTATAAATGGCAGCGAGTCATACACTGGTGCTTAAGCCTTAAGGTCTTGGATGGTCGAATGGTTAGCATGCGCACGCTGTATCATACGAATTATAGAAATAAAATTAAAACCATGTTAGTCCCGAAATGACCTAGTTAACGTTGGACGTTAAACCCCATTTCTCTCTCTGTCTCTTTAAGGTCTCTTATCATGATCCTACATTTGTAAAAGAGATTTCCCATTCAAATATGTTTTTATTCCTATTTCTAATGTCAGGTTAGTTGAAACATCACAGATTTCAAATTATCTAAACATTCATAGTTCTCTGGAGTTCTCCAGCAAATAATACTTGCCATTGCCATTGGAAAATGGCAAATCCCCTGGCTCAATCAAATTTGTAAAATAAACATTAGCAGCCAACTGGTATTGTCAATAAAAGCATCAGCAGGATAAAGAGTGTGAATCAGCAATGACAAATGGTACAAACAGTTAAATGGACTAAGACTAGTAATTATTTCCCCTTATTTCATGATGGACGAATGTAGTGCGAGTTATAAATAGACAATTTTTCCCTAATTTTTTTCTCCCCTCTTCCTGCATTTTTGGGTTGACTTTTTGGTCTAGAATTGGAGAAAAGGCATCAAATTTTCAATTTCATAGCAGTTTTGGGTAATACTGAGGATATTACAGCGGAGGGATAGGGGGGTGTAAAATGTCTTTTTGCGGAGCAATCATTGTGTTGGAAGTGAGATTTTTACCCCAGTGAACTTCAAATCCCTGTAGCAAAAAATCTAAATGGTCAACCCCCTACAAATTTATGATGAGGAGATTGCCAAATGTGGTCCCCATTGTGCCTAAAAAGATTGGAACCTGTTTTACCATACACAGCAACAGTTTTATGTTTGCAATAAGATATTACAATATTATAAAACTGAATATGGTTGATGTATATGGTTGATATCTATATTTGCATTTATTTCTATCAAGTTTCCTGTGATATTACCTTTAGAAATGAAAATCTTCCTCATTTTTGTCAGACAAATAAAATGAAAGTGAGTTTAACGTCTTACTGTTTTGCTCCCATTGTGCTAATGAAGACGCTCACACGTTTTGCCCGGAGAGCGGCACTAAGGCCTATTCTTATATCGAATTCCAACTACTAGTGGATCTTTAATGTGCATGACAATGTGTGCACAGGACCTCAGTTTTATGTCTCAACCGAACGACTACATAGCTGTCCTTGTTAGCATTCTGTACGACTATGCTGAGTGATTTCTTAAGTGCCATCCGAACTAGCATTTATGAATATTGATGAAGGTATAAAATAGTGTGAAAATATACAGAATACCGGTAGTTATAAAATTCTACATTTGAAATTTAAAAAGACAGAATGCTCAACGAATGTTTGTTGTGTGTAGAAAGTTTCACAAAGAAATACTGAATGGTTATTGATCTGCTCCTGAAACGACACCCCTGTACCCAGATTAATTACACAAATTACAGTAGAAATCTTCTTGGTATTATTCAGCATTTGCACCCTGCAAGTAGCTTGATCTCTTTATTGATTCTCAACTGGAATGCTAACCATCACCGAGATATAGAAGCTTAAACTTTTGACAAGCCCAAATTCTAAAATGATAACATGAAATAAATAAATTATCTTGGCCCAAGATGGAAGAAGTCAACAACGTAAAATAGTTGATTACCAGTTTACCTACAAATAGATGGAGTAAAACGTGACTGGGTTTTCTAAAAGTAAACGTGGGACCGATAAGTGTCGAAATGGTAGCACTATTACATTCTAATTATTACTCAATCAACTTACTCCCTGTATACAAATAGGAAAGTCCAAATCCAGAATTGATAACATCCTGTTGTGATTACTTCCTCTTTATTTATCATCTCATATTGAGCAAGGAAAAATTATTATCAATCTATCTTCATTTCTGACACACTAGTAGATAATACATGAGAACTGTCCAACAAAATTGGGACAAAACAAATAATACCAGTATAACTTCATGTTGGAAAGGATTTTTTGTGTGGCGGTAAAACGGTGTAAAATGTCAAAAAAAAAATAGTGTCTGATATTAGTGCTGATATCAAGTAAAATTTTATGCATCGATGAATCGGACGCAAACATCGATACTCGCATCGATGCATCATGAATTTTTTACCGCCATTTTGTTTTTCAAAAATTTCACAAATAACATTAGTATTTATGATAGAAACATAGATTTCCTCAACATTATCATTATTATATATAGAAATGTTGATTATTTGAATAATTTATTTCGACAATATTCTTCAAATATCGTTCGATTCACTTGACACTCGTTAGCCATTGTCGTGACTGTCGAGGGCGTGTGTAACTGTAAGGCGATAACAAGAGCCAAGGCGGTTTGCAGGTCGTATCGAAGCCTGTCTATCCTACTCTATAGGGATTTATGAAATACGTTGTTCTTTATTGCCCGTTACAAAAAATAGACTAAATCGTTTTAACACTAGCATTAAAAACCGTCCGGGAAATATTATCCTCCTGACACAGTTCTATGTTCGTGGGCTATGGACAGATGTAGTGAATTTGACCTCGGGGTCGAAGGGCATGATAGTCACTAGTCAGAGGAAGTAACCAACAAAAACAATTCTAGTAGTCATTGGGAAATTGAGACAGACATAACGGAAGCGTAACGTAAACAGGTGAAGCTGTCAAAAGTCTTTTTTCTGGTTTCAAATGAAAATATTATTTAAACAATTATTAACATGACAAGCCCATAATCTCTGAACCATCCGATGTTAGGGTTTATAGAAAAAATAGATATCAGGACTTGACTTAGGCCCTAAGGCCCACTCCTTAAACAATATCTCTGTTGATTCCAGCAACTACTGTAAACAGAAGGCAGTCCAGAAACCAAACTAACAAAACTGAATAGTTCTAGTCATTAATAATCATCACATCTATCAACTATCAGGTGTAAAAGTTTAGCTCATATTAATGATAAACACCACTACTGTTCAGTCTTATTTTGTTAATTACCAAATGGCATATATAATAACATCTGATTAAACATATATTCATTATATAATATTCATTATTAGTATATAATGATCACTATTATGTAATACTACTTTTCAGCAGCTAAACGCCATGCAGTGTGCTAGGAGGGAATTTTGTACTGGACACTAACGTTTATGCCTACACAAGAAGTACATGAAAGGCCTCTTAATTTTTGCCACATCCTAACAACTTATTTATTCTCTGCCAGGTTCTCTGTCCTGCACCACTGACAAAAGAAAACCTGTAAAGTCCTGAGAAACTTTGTGACCAATACCTGGATTGAATCTGCCAGTTGCCAATGGCTCCCTTAAACACTGTAATTTTCAAGTAGAATGTTATCAATATTGGCCCCAGATGTTAGTTTATTAAGTAATCTGTCTGAATATTCTTATATACTTAATAGAATTGGATGTAAGATGGTCACATATACTTACTGGATCCCCAAGTTTCGAGTTGACAGTTTTATGTATAACAACCGTTACAAGCTAGGTGGCTTTGACATTTGGCATATAAAACCATTTAATTTTAAAAAAACTTATCAGTTGAGATTATATGCAAATAAATTTTATTGTGGCAAATCACCAGGAAATGGGTCTTTAATCAATACTGTTATGCAGCTACATTTCAGCACCTACATTTATCAGAAAACTCAACTGACAGGAACATGATATCTGTTAACCTGATTTTGGAAACAGTTTCTGTTCTTTAATACTGTTAACATCCGTTTTGAAAGACATCAATTTCAGAAGCTTTTTAAAACAAAATAACACAGGAATGAGAACAAAAAACCCCAATAAAAACCTCCTCTCATTTTTAAAACAAAATTTCACAAGAGATTGCTTTTAAATTAAATGAACTCACGGAAAAACACAATATATATTTCTGTAACAATAAGTTTTGTGTTAAGCCTAAACTTATTTTATTTGTTGCGGTTTACATACAAGTTTTAGCTTTCTCATTTCAGGTGTCATTTATAGATCTTTCCTGTCACCATTAATAATACCTGCGAGAGAAAGAGAGAGAGAGTTTAACTTGACACAGCCCAGGTCATTTCTAAAACTAACTAACAATATCTGGTTCAATTTATTCAATAATTTGCTTGATCATAGGGGCTTTACCAGCGGGGGGAAACCAGAGAAAAACAACAAGGTTGGATAGACGACCCTACTCCTTGTCTTGTACAAGTAGGGAATCGAAACCATGCCACTTGATTCAATGACAGATATTAACACACACACGTTAAATCATTCGGCCACCCATACCACCATCTATTAGACATCATGTGTTGGTTAACATGTTACCAAGATGTGATCATTGGTTTCTGTTTCAAGTTAATCATAGATCAAAATTACATTAAATAAGCAAATTGTTGACTTGCAACATTTATACCTTAAATAAGTTGTCTTCAACAGATAATTCTACAAGGAATAAAGATAATGTTATTCTGTTATAATTGCATGTTCATGTTTAATTGCTTTTAATACTCTTTGGAAATTTTTCTACTTTCATTCACTTTTTATAAACTCTGGCTATTCTTATAACTTCTTGTTTTTTTGGGGTGTATTTTGGTTCACTTTTCAGAATGTTTTGTTTTATAGTACATGCCCATTTCTACAGCAGTCAGGCTAATAAAGTCCAGCATGCACTGTACAATGACAGAAATCTTGCCCAGACAGAATGGTTTGGTCTGGTATTCTTCAAATTCCAACGATCAAGGATTTTGTTATGTTCATGCCAGCAAGTACAAGAGGGGGCCTTGCATGGTTTGGGTCACATTCAAATGACTTGACGCAATTTCAGTGCCAGGTCCTCCATATTGCACCAATGTCAATAATTACAAGTCATAAGCTGCTATAAACATACTGTACTCTGAAACTTTTAAGGCTGTGATAAAATTTGAAAAATTGCACAGCAACTGTTTTCATTACTATTCTAATAACCGTTTTCGGTACTGTGACTGGCACGCTAAATATGTAATACTTAGTACTACTGAAAGACCACAGAGCATTTTACACTATGAAAATTTAACCGTGCTGTATCAAGACCACCATTACAAATTAATAAACAATGTCTTTCTCAGCAACAGTTCTGGCACACTACAAAACAATAAACGGTGTCTTAGTCAGCAACAGCTCTGGCACCTTTACCATTTGTAATGTAAACAGTTATAATATCTATAGATGGACAGGATATATGTGTAGAATATAATTAATCTTCATGAAAGTCAGTGAACTTCACCCATCCCCAGATGTTTCCACAAAGAAAGTATTAATAATCAAATATCATCAACAAATCATTATTTAACACTATTTCCTACCATGAAAATCATGAATAATTATAGCTGTTAGTACCCAAGAGGACAACCACAAACAGTCTGTTTATCATTATTAAATTGACCATCATGTCCACAGGTGATCACAATGTTATAGATATAAGACATACTACATTCATCAAACAGAGAACTATCTACTTTCAGAATCTCTGTCCTGAATGGCTGCCATATTGAAAGTTTAGTGAACTATTTTGTCATGCGGTTCTAATCTGTTTTATACACACAAAGAAAAATAAACATTTTCATTTATAAATTTCATTCATTAAGTATAATAATGGATGCAGAATAAATACTTCTCCAAATGCCTTTCAGTTTAATTTTGAACCAAGTGGTTTTTATCCCCCCAAATTCAGTTTTCCCCCAGGGTGATGGGAATCTTATAAACATATTTAAGGACTTGCAGCCAAACATAATGTAATGTTTTTAACAAGCTCAAAGAAAATCATCACTTAAATTACACAAAACAAAACAGTTGTCCATGGGCATCATATACACTTCTTTAGAGATGAACAGACCCAGAAAATTATGTTTTATCAATATATAACATGATCATCATTTATGACAACATAATGACATTTCCCCCATATTGTAGACATTGGACCCTCATCTCAAAAACGCCCCTCAAGCGCTTGATCACCCAGATTAAAAAAATATGCCGAAAACTGGTCTAGAAAAACTTTGAAAGCTCGAGTGGTGATTTCCCCGCCTTCAGCCAGCAGACCGACCATTTTGGACTCATATTCCTTCCACAGTATTGACGACCAGACTTTAAAAATAGAAGGAAAAACAGGGTAATATTAAACCCTAGCCACATTCAGCAAACAAAAAAAAATCTTTCAATAAGATAGAACAGTTTTAGATTTTGTAATATAATATTTGTTTTATAGAACCTTTGAAAGGTAATAAATATCATACTACATATAAGATGAGTTGTTCTGATCAGAGGTTGTGTAGGTTGTGAAGTGTATTCTTATCTATTTCTGCTAATTTCAGAATTAGGTTTCAATTTACCGAAAGACAACTTCATTGTCTTTGTAAGCCCACTGGGTATCAAAAGATGGTATCATTAAATGTTATAAGCAACAATTGTCTAGAGAATTGGATATCTTGTTCAAAGGAAGCAGTGCCAGATTTCACAGGACAACGTCTTATATTATAAAAGTGGGTTAAGGTATGTTAATCAAACTGTGGCAAAGGGTAATTCATTTAAAGAAGTTTGGGTATGGACTATGGACCAGAGTCGGTTTACAATTGTCTGCCATGTTGTTAGGTATCCCATCTAATGCACCTCCCGTGGAATATTGACAGCGTACTTCTATAACTTACATGGTTATCCAGGCATTTACACAATGTAGAATTTGTGGACTTCCAGTCAACTAAAAGGTATCCACAAACATCAGAAGACCTGAATTTGACAATTTGACAATGTTAAGCCAATTTTTGAAATTATTAATCTAAGCCTTCAACTTTTGTGCTTTTCACTCAACTTTGGAAAAGAATGACAAAAATTGCCAGTGGAAAGATTACATAATTGACATTAGATTAAAGGAACATTTAAATCCATGAATTCCTAAGGCTTCACGTAAATTGATAATCACTAAAGTGTCTGATTAAATCATGTAGTCAATCTTATTGAACTATTTTTATACTAAATCTATATTTTCTTTAAAGAGCGAGACAAATGGGGTTTTAATGTTTGCTTGCTCCAAACTAGGTGGATTCAAGACTAACATAATTAAATTATATTTCAATAATTCGCTTGTGGTGGGAGGAAACAGAAGGACTTGGAGAAAACTCATAAGGCTGGATAGGCGAGCCTACTCCTTGTCAAGTACCAGTGGGGAATTGAAGCCACGACACTTCACTAACTGAAAGACCTGATGATGCAATGCGCACACGTGAAGCATTCAGCTCCCCAGCCCCCAATTTCTTTAAAGACTGAAAGACTATATGATGCAATGCGCACCCGTGAAACATTCGGCCATCCAGCCCCCATGTTCTTTAAAATGGTAGTAATTCTGTAAAGGGTGCAATCTTTATTTTGCTTTTTAAATCTCTGTGTATTTGTATGCTGTTTATTGTGATTTGCATAACAATTATAACGAATGAAACTATCTTCTAGTGAATAATATTTTGACCTTTATATAACAGGCCTAGAATTTCAAAAATCTGTGGAACCATTTTTTCAAATGTTTTGCTCATAGAATTTCATTTTTTTTATTGTGGAAACTATTGTTTGATTCGACCAGTCACATGACGGTCAAGTTACCAGTTGGTTACAGTAAATCATACAGAAAGATGTTTTTAACATAGATACAAGGTTCAAATTAACTGGATTCTCCTGTTTTTTCATTGCTGGGGTTGACATGTCTGAACCAGCCGTGTCAAATTTAATAAGCTAGCGAAATCAATGATTGGACATACATGTGGTGATGTAAGAACTTGATAGCTAGAAATGTACTAACTAATTTAGCGGCCTTGTTCCACTAAATGTCTTTACATTGTTTTGATTTTGATTAAAAAAAATTGCCAGAAAAATACAGTTTCCCTGAAGTTAATGAGTCCGTCTACACCACTATGTTTTGCTTTAGAATAGCGGTATTTCATTAACACAATACTTATTGTCAATTTCATCATTAAAGTTTCTGAATGTCATCTGCAAATTACAATATTGTGAAAATGGGATCAATATGGTATTTCTAGAATATTTCCACAATAATGTAATGATCATTAATTGTCAATTTCATCATTACCTGGTAATTAAACATACATTATTCAAGAGATAAATCTGCCAATTGCAGGTTTTTATTCTGGCTTCAAATGTTACATAAATTATCATTTTGACATTTATTCACATAAACCTAACCTATAATCAACTTTTTCAAGGCTGTTGGGTGGCAGAGATTTAACCAGGTTAAAATGCCATTTAATGAATTAATTTAAAAATGGAAAGACACTGCTAAGTCTTGATTAACCAGTAATGTTGCTATGGTAATAAACAATATTTGCTACATCTTGTCAAAATTTACAACAGTGATAACTTGGCTTGTCAAAATTTACAACAGTGATAACTTGGCTTGGAAGAAATTAAAATGAAATTATCATGATTTTAATTTTGAATTATCTATTTTGGAAATAAAACAGTCAGCTCTTTATCTAAATCTTATATAATGCATCTTTAAAGTCTCTACTGGTAGCTGTCTTCTACAAAATACATTATTGTGAAAATTGGATTTCGGAGTCCCAAATAAATCAATTCCTTTCAGTATTTACTGAGATACTAAGAAATGAAAATTTGCTAGCTTTCAACATCCCCAAGCAAAGCATCGTCATCTACAATCTTCATAAAAATTTGATGTTTTTTTTAAAGCCAGGATTATCCATCTTCGATATTTTGATTTTTGGCTAAAACAGAGTATTTCTGACAAAAGTGTCTCATTGGGGTGAAAAAATAAATTGCTGTGCAATTTTAAGTATAAATAGTTCTATATTTTGGTCATCAAAATTTATACAAATATGCTTTTGTGAAATCTTTTAAGTATGGATCACTGTATGGCCCCTTTATGGCTGTGAAAAGTGAAAAAAATCAATTTCAAATTCACATGACTAAAAAATATTTCAGATTTTAAAATTGCACATTATTAAGATCACATTTTTATTGTAAGTTTTCATGCACATGTACACACTGATTCCGAAAATTTGATAGAAACACATGTTTTTGTAATTTAGTCACAACTTTCTTAATACATGTCTATTTGTGTCATTCATTATAGGACATGCTCGTTTCAAAACACGATTTATTGAAGTGAGACAGCATAAAAATGGCTGTTTTTGGGAGATGTTTATCACCTTAACAACAAATATATTGACTTAGAAATTTGTTGGTTATAGGCCATTATTAGAGATGTTGAAATCAAGAAATGGACTGAAAATTCCGGAAGTTATTTCCAAACTGTATATAACATCAAAAAATTAAAAACTGGACAAATACTGTGTTTTAGCTGTTTGTTTTCTTATTTAATCAAATGTTAAATAATCAAATGAAGTACATTTTAACGTAGAGAAAACTGTTATTAATTTGATATTTTCCAAAAAATACATACAATCAATGGCTTTGAATATTGCATCAAATACAAAATAAATATCACCATTAAATTCCTTGTAAAAAAATGTTTACCATGAAAGTTATCTTAAAGCATATGTTATACTTGACCTATAGTGAACAAACCCACCAACAATGAAACAGACAAACAATTATCATTTATATATATTTTGATTAAGTTTAACACGGTTATGTGCAAATAACAACATTACAGGTTTCAAAGTCTTTAGTATTAATAAATCTATGTTTCAGGCCAAGTTCTTCTGATACAGCACCTACTGGTTGCTAGAAATGTTTCATTAAAGCCACTATAAATTTAGTTTAGATATAGATTAGCTGACGAAAGAGCTGTGAGAAAAAGGGGGAAGCAATTAAAAAAAAATAAATCAATGTTTCAGGCCGACTTCTTCTGGAGTCATGCCACTCACAAGTTTCAGATACAGCACCTACACTGGTACCTAAAAACTTTTCGTTAAAGCCGCTATAAACTTAGTTTAGAAGCAGCTTAGGTGACAAAAGAGAAAACAGTGAAAAAGGTTGAAGCAACTAAAAAAACATAATATTGGATACATTTTTAATGTGAATAAAAATATCACAAACAGCACATGACCTTTAATTTTGTAGATTTAACTCCCATAATATGGCAGATTAAATTCTCATATGCCAGAAAAACAAGCATCGATTTCATACAGAGTTATAGTTTCAATTCTATTTTGATGCCCTTACTTGGGATTTAAATAGTCAACAATTCTGATATAGAAATCTCTCAGGAAATTAGAAACTCTTTACTAGATATGAAGACGGATTTGTGAGACTAGTCAGGTCCATTGAGAGATTATATTATGATCTAGCAGAAATATACAGATAAAAGTGCTTTTGTATATTGATGACTATGAAATGAAATGAAACAAAGAGCAATGTAATGTATAAAAATCCTGAGAGTTAAAGAGCGCAAAAAAAAATCATAAAATAATACTTTTTTGAATAACCTTAGGTAACAATTTTGAAGTTAACTCTGCAATTCAGAGACCTTGAACTCATTTAAATGCAAGGAATAAAAATTTTTTGTTATAAAGCTTTATATTTTCTCCTTGGAACTGGAAGCCTGTTGGACCCCTACACTTGGAAAAAGACTTTGAGAAATAATAACAAATAAATTGGATCAATTGCATTAAAGACAGATACATGTTCTTCTATGGATGGCTTCAGGCCCATATGCTACATTTAATCAATTTTGAACTATAAGCTTACAACTGTTATTATAAGCAAATGCCTTTAAGCTAAAACACAATACTACTAATCAAATAATGTTATACATGGCTAATAATTCATAATATTTCTATCTTGACAGGATCTTATTCTGTTTATCAATTGATTTTATACAAGATGGTATAGAATAGAACGCAAAGTATTAATAATGAATAATTTGTAAGATAATAGAATCTTAAAACTGTAAGTAGTATTTCACATGTTCTAGATAAAAATAGGCATACACTGTTTCATGCATGACACTCATCTGTCAATCTAGCAAGGATAATATTTAATCTTATTTCGGATCATAATGTTATCTTCAGTAAATTATTATAATAATAAACGTTCAACATTTAACAACTCAGATGTCAATATCTAATACAAAACCTTTAATTTTCTGGTGACAAGAGATAGCACCATTTTACTCACAAAGTCTCTATGATGTCCTCCTAATAACTTATAATAATATAAAGATCTTCTAGCAAGAGTAAGCATTCCTTGACATTACTTATTGCAGCATAGACCTGGATTTATTTTTTGGCATCCAAAGCACAGTTCTGTTACAAACAGGTATCATGCACTGAATAAGTCTACTCATTTTGAAACACCGGATACCACTTGTCACCAAGTCAATAAATGAAATGGGGTTTAACGTCCTACTGTTCTGCTCCTAAACTGGGCTAATGAAGATGGGCATACACCGTACAGTGTGCTATAAGGGAAATTTTTCCCGTACAGTGGCGCTACAGCCTATTCTTATATCAAATTCCAACTGCCTAGGGAACTTTTGCGTGTACAAGATCATGTTTTTTTTTTTGTGTCTCATTCAAACAACTAGACAGCTCTTGTTGTCAGGCCCTTTGTCCTGCACCACTGACAAGGTGAAACACCGACAGCGAGCCTGCAACCTCCAGGCTAGCGATCCGGTATCTTAACCACCTTGTTGCCCAGTCAAAGCTTACAAAAGAATTATTTTAAGATGCTAACTTATTAGTGCCCACCGAATAGTGATGTTCAAAACTATTGTACCCCACATTTTGTAAATGTTCCTCAGCAGAGTATGTGTGTGTATTATGCTTGATGTAGTTCGATTGAGTGAACGTTAATCACCCTCTCTCCTAAATAACTGTATATCTGTTTCAGTGTGTTTCTCATAGGACATCTCTGTGTGTTTTGAATGTTTTCAGCATCTTTAGACCAAAAGAATCCAATGAATTTTAAAGAGAGAAAAAAAAAAGATCAGCAATTTAATTATCAAGAAAGCCTAGATAAGAAATAAATTCATGACTTCCCCAAAAAACAATCTTTATCGTTAACATCATGACTTATTTCCTATTTCCTCGTAAATAAAGAATACATCAAGAATTCAAGTCAGACAACAGTCAATAAAAAAAGAATAATTAACTTTCAAAAGGACATCGCATGAACTCTTTCAATTGACCGAAAAAATTCTCCTACACTGAATTAGTCAACAATATATTTGAGAATATACTTTAAAAAGTTAATAAGAGATCCCACGAGAATATATAATAAATCTAAGCAATTTCCTTAAGCAATGTCTGGATAGTAATGACAATAATATAAAAAATAAATATGTTACTGGTATATGAACATCGTTTTTTATTAATCACTGACTGTTATTAGATCTATGTGTAGAGTGGATGGCAGACGGACAGATCTAGAAAGTTTTTGATGTTAGTCTATCTTGGCCCTCATTATTGAGTTATCAGACAATATTAAATTATAAAACTTTGTATTGAATTTGTCTGAAAAGGTTGACAGCTGCAATAAATTTTGATAAATTGTTTCAATTAGCAGACACAATCGATGATAATAGTTTAAGAACTTATCACAATCTCTTGGCAGGAGAACTAGTCATTTATTTTACTGCAAAACATTTCGCAAAAGTGTGAAATATATACACCGTTCATCGTTAAAATAATGAAACTGGTATATCAGTAAGCAATAACTTCTGTCACAATAAGATTTGCTGTCAGTTCAATTTAGAAGTTATCTTTTTGGCCTAAAGTAAGGTATCCGGCCATTATCTTTCACAAGACGGAAACTTAACAAAAATGACTATTTGACCTCCTCTCCTCAACTTTTTGACTGATCTACAAGAAAATATCAAGTGGTTCAAATCTACTGTTCAGACGCTATCAATTATCTATTAAGAAAAGGGCAGAAAGTTGAATAATGACAAATTTCCTTCACCTAGTTTCGATCTGACCGACAAGTAGATTTCAATAAATTTCAAGAACACTACAACTCTTCGTTTAAATAGTACATACCCAATATATTTTATTTCAATAGTACTTCTTTGCAGTATTTCAGTTTAATCATGTGTAGATTCTCCTCTTAATAGCTTCCTTCCGTTAGAGCAAGTTTGTAAAGGCGCCATATGTAAAACAACCTTGGATTTATTTCAGTATTGGGTATATGTGACCAAATGCTGAATGTCACAGGTGTAAAAAAAACAATGTATAAATTAATATTAAAAGTGGGTATTTGACAGGGGTGGTGGTGACAAACTCATGACTAATTAAATTACTCTGAAGGTAAATGAATTACTCTCACACTAATTAAATTATTTTAAAGGTAAATAAAATGGTGTTGTGAGGGGATAGACTACAAACTCAAGACTAATTAAATTACTCTGAAGTTAATTACATTACTCTGAAGGTAAATTTCTCTGAAGATAAATTACTCTGAAGTTAAATTACTCTGAAGGTAAATTAAATTACTCTGAAATTAAATTAATTTATTCTGAAGGTAAATTCAATTACTTTGAATGTAAATTCAATTATTTGAATGTAAATTCAATTACTCTGAAGGTAAATTCAATTATTTTGAAGGTAAATGCAATTACTCTGAAGGTAAATTCAATTACTCTGTAGGTAAATTCAATTACTCTGAAGGTAAATGAAATTACTGTTAAAGTAATTAATTACACTAGAGGTAAATAATTTCTCTCACAAAAAATCTCCCAAGGTCAAAACAACAAAAAAACTTGTAAGTTGTAAAAAAAAACTCTCATGGTAATTAATACTCTCAAGTTGATTTGTTCTTGAATTGAACACAAAATAAATAGTTTTCTGTATCAAAGATGGTGAATGGAATGGAATACATTCATTGGTGTAAAACTAGTTATGTTATCCCAGTAGACAGCACAAGCCACTTAGACCAAGTTAAACGACAGCATTGTGACAAAAGACAAGTGTAGCAACCATTCCACTTCACCCTTTTCAGGTGTTAATTTGATCATGTTCTAGTATTTGTAGTTAATGCGGTATTATTCCTAGTCAACAAATAAGTGGATATAAAATGTCTGGCCAGATATCCAGAAGTCAATCATAATATTTACAGTACACATACTTGAAACTTTTATCTGTTTCAATTACCGGTAACATTTTATGTCCATTAAAGATGCATTATGTAAAATTACAATCTGATTAAAACGCAGATCCTATCCATTTTGTTTTTTGTAGTTCAAAATTTCATTTGACTTGTATTCAAAACACACATTCTGGCGATTGAAGTGAGGGATTAGCAAATAAAACGATCTGTTAAGGCAAGTTCTTGGCGTCTGATGCACCGAACTGTGGGTAAAGCATTAGAAACGTCAACCCTGATTGTCTAATCAATGTCTGATGTCATAGGGTCAAATACCGCTGGTACAACTACTGACCTTTCACTAGAACCGGTCAGATCTTCATGTATAAAAAAAAAATGAAATATAGATCTGTTTTGTAATCAGATTGGTAAGATTTAGAGAAATATCTGTTTGTTCTAGACAGACGGGCGGAAAGGGGGCGTATAAAAACCAGATAATGAACCATGAATACTGGTATATTGCTTATTGATAACAAGAAAATTTTACTAGCGAAGTTATGACTTTTTGAAGATGTAGGACATATCCAGGTTAAATCTCAATTATTCATTTTATCATTAAATGTTTAAATCTCACCATCCGATGGTCTAGAGAATTGATTATCAGTTTGTCATGTGAATAAATGAAATGTCAAAATAATAATTCATATAACATTGGAAGCCATTTTCCTATTAATGTGAATAATGATATAAAAAATGTGATGTCATGATTGTAGTGGAAAACTGATAAACTTCAATTTTTATGTCATAGAGTTTAATATTATTAGAGGTATTTGAAATATTTCATGTTATCAATAAGCTATAGATATTAAATGCACTGATTAATTCTGTGTAGAAGGCTCTTGGTATCGGTATCCATTATTCTAGTTCTAATTATAGAGATACATTGTGGGAGATTAGATAAAGAGGTGCCAGTTCTCACTATATATAGTGGTTAAAAACTACATAATCTAAAGGGAATTTGCTGAAAATGCCAGTCAAACTGACCAACTGTGTACCCATAATTTAGCGATTGAATTTTGACCTAGCCTCGGTCATCATTACTAATTTACTAAAGTCAATACGATAAAAAACATAGTCTCGATTATCTTTTTCATGATTAAATCATGGAAGAAAATTGAGCAGCAAATGAGATCCTAATCCAGCAATATCGCAATATAGTGTTGACATCGAGAGTTTATTATGGTCTGGATGAGTTAATGAATGTCTAATAATTTAGATAACATTTCGAGCCTAAAGAAAGACGGCAATAGGCAGATTTAGCTGTTGCATAATGTATTTTTAAGCTTTGTGATATGTTTCCCCCCCCCCAAAAAACAATGTCCAACTGCCAGCCCAGGTGGAGTTTGAGACAAGTTTTTTTCACTTGCAAACACCAGGTATCTGGGTACATCTGTGTTATGCTAACTATCTAACAACATAGAACGCTAGACAACTAAATAATTAAAGCATCCAAGCAGTTATAAGCTTTAATTATAATTGTATTGTAATTCATTAATTTTTATCAAAAAGATCGGAAAATAATTGAAGCCTCTATCATCTGACAAGATTTCATAACAATGAGGTGTTATTGGAAAATATTGATATCAATAGGCTTTATGATTTCAGTAAGATAGACAACTAAGTAATTTATTTTTTAAAAAAGTACCTGCATTAAGATGTAATAAAAAAGGAAATAAATCTGTAAGTAATTAGCGAAAAATCATTGAAAATCAATATGGTTTTTCCTTTCAGTTGGATAGATAACCAATATAATTTCAGAATAAAATAGGTTAATAATTCCAACCATGAGAAGTGGTAATTAATGTTGAAAATTAATAGGCTTCTTTAATTCAATGATATATAATTTACTGTTGCCTACCAAAAACCATGACTGGCAGTTCGATAAATGCAGAATTCACAAAAAGGGGTCATTTTTTCTTTCTTTTTTTTTAGGAGAAACTATCAATTTTGCAAGTCTAAAAGAATTACACAACCCGAAAGAACTTTTTCATGGATTATTTCCTAAAAGCTAATTGTTCTTAACTAAAACTCTTTTGTTTTTGTCGAAGACCTAATGTAAAGTGGGAGTGTACCTTTAAGTATTACTCAGGAGACAATTCTAATGAACCACTGTTTATTACTGAACAATGTGTATATTTCCAGTTCATCGACTAAATCATATAAATGCTTAATACAATCCCTTCTGCTGCTGTGCCTGAACCTTTCCAAGTCAAACCCATAGAAGTAGAAAGAATTGGACGTTAAATAAATCCATTTCACACACACACAAACACCAAACCTGACAGACTTCTTGAAATGAAACACTGAAGATGGACAAAATCCAGCATAACTACAGGCTATCACTGTAATCTAATTACCAAATCTAAGCATACAGTGTTAATCATGTTACACAATGAAATTTAGCCAGACACATCCATAACATTATCTTTAATTTACAATTATTCTGGCACCCAACCTGACATTTAGTCTGGAATTAAGAGGACCTAGAAATGATGACTCAAGACTTATTAAGACGATTATTAAGCTATCTTAATAAAATTAGAGACAGCTTCAAGTGGGGCTAATGAAGTCAGGTTCTTTACTGACAAGATCTGCCTTCCAGAAACCAATAGAATGTTAAATCCAATAGGATCTGAGATCGAAGAACTTGATCAAATATTTGTACCAGTCCTGATCAGAGTGTTATTAACACCGCAGGGAGCAAGCATCTTATCACAATCAAATTATTTCAATTAAAACCTCATAAAATACACAGATCATACTTCATATATAATGTCAGAATCTTACACCTACCAACACTATGAACATTGATGTACCGACTTTAGTGGGGAAGGGAAATATGAAGTGATATAGTTCTGCCGAGCAGAACATCATGTTTAGTTGAATACAATCTGTCAATTCATGATTAAATTACAAGTATTGGTTAACCTTTCCTTGTTTTAACAGAACATACTTCATATATAATATCACAATCTTACACCTACCAACACTATGAACCTTGATGTATTGACTTTAGTGGGGAAGAGGAATACAAAGTGTCCGGGGCGGATCTAGGAATTTTGAAAAGGGGGGCGCCGCAAAATGAGGGCACTGACCACGGAGACGGGGCATGCCGCTGAGAGGGGGGTGGGGGCCCCAAGAAAATTATCCGCCATTTCCTTGCATCTGTAGCCAATTCAAGAGCTATTTGGCTGATATTTTCGTCTAAACGTTCGGAAATTGTAGAAATAGAGCCTCAAAATCGAGCAAAAAAGCTAGTTGAAAGGCACTTTCAGTTGTAAAAAAAGGGGGGGGGGCGCGCCTCTTGCGCCCCCATTGAATCCGCCTCTGAGTGTAATAGTTCTGCTGAGCAGAACATCATGTTTAGCAGAATGCAATCTGTCAATTCATTATTAAATTATAAGTGTTTGCCAGCGTTTCCTTGTTTGAACAAAAGAACTATAAGATAAATGGACAATGGACGATTAAGATAAATGAACAATTAAGATAAATGAACAATCAAGATAAATGAACAATTGAGATAAATGATTAAATTTTGTTGAAAAAAACAGAACAGTTCGAATAACCCTACAAAACTAGTGAAAATTGAGCAAGAATTTGTCATAAATATATATATACCAGTATTTTAATCATCTTTATGGTATATGTCCTTATAATCACCTGACACCATTAGCAATATTTCACTCAATTACTTTCTAAAAGATTTAGGTTTCATTATCATGTTATAAGCTGTACAATAATTAAATGTTTCACGGCTGCATTCAATAAAATAAATATATAAAACTGTATAATAAACAGTTGTCATCAAATTTTCATGAATATTTATCATACACATAGCCAAAAAAATTGAGTGTCAAATTCATTAAAATTACAATGCCTATAGTCAATCTAATTAAAATATAGATCTATATTTCGTTTCGTTTTTTATACTTTCGATGGCCTACACTCATGTAGATCTAACTAGTTATAGTGGACGCTCACGTTCTATGACGTCAGGTATCAAGCACGGGACATTTGACCCGATAACGTCAGTCATTCGATTAACCAATTAGCGATCGCCATGCTTTTCAAAATCCACTTGTGTTTTGTTATGATTTCTATCCGCTGGTGTTAGTATAGACGTCGTTGGCTGGTAATATCTACCCACAGTTCCACGCATGAAAAGGTCAAACGGTCGATTCGACAGACCATTTGATTGGCTGACCCCTCATTTCAGGCAGAACGCCAGTTAAATAACAAGTCCTCCAGATCCAAGAGTAGTGAAGACAAGTAAAAACGAAATTTTGAACTATAAAAAACGAAACGAAATTGGATCTGTGTTTTAATCAGATTGTGCCTATAGTATAAAACATTCCCTTGTATTGATCAGCGCCATAATATTATATTGTACTGTACTGCAAACACCTTAAATATAATACAATGATGTATTACATTACTAATGTAAGCTTATATAATAATTTATTTCATACAATGTGTAACAATAATAATAAATACCATCATACTTAATAGCGGGTTATATTTTACAAATTAACATTTGTGCAATGTTTTCATTGCTCTAATCTATTATTGAACAATGTACACTCATTTGTGACAGCGGTACAAGTCCATCCATACTGTTAACATAATTCACAAATCTGTATTTTACATAGTCTCTATCATTCAGACAAATATTCTATCAATGTTAAGTCTGGATGCGTTGTCAACATTTGAGATTAACTAGGTCATTGGCTAGATTATACGGTCTTTTACGTTATCATGAACAAAATCTAAGAGAAGTAACTACCACTAAAAAAAGATGTTGAAGCCCTTTAGAAAAATCGATTTGCATCACCTGTCCAATATCCAACACTCTTAATATTTGTATTGTATAAATTCTCTCTTTGATGATCATATCTGTTTTCTTTTTATTAATTCTAATTCACCGTCTCAATTGATGTTCCTTTAAAATAATGCCTAAATTTTGCCAAATGTTGACAACTGACCCAGACCTGCTTCTGGGTGACCAAGACTTACGCTGATGGTGCAGGTGGTTTAAGTCTAGATTGTTAACTTAATTTACAAAACTGAATTGTATCATGTGCTGGTATGTATTGTATACAAACCTATTTCAGTGTATTTTACTGTACTGAATGTATAATGTCTGATATCAATTGCAATAAAATGAGTCGTTACGATTTTTGGTTTGAGTTGCTGCTGGGTAACACACTAGTGAAGTACAGATTATATAGGTTAAATAATTCAAAACTGATTTGGAATTAATTCACACTAATTAAAGGCCAAGTCAACATGACAGGAAATCAACTTCGCTCATCTCAAAACTCATTGAATTGTATCATATTATCACATTGTATAACATTGTATTGACTTGTATACTGTCTCTCTATAGACTGCATTGAATGTGGCTGTATGTATTGAAGTACGGTTAATAATATGTACCGGTATTCAATGTCTTACTGAATACTGAACATACCATAATATGACTGTATGTTTTGAATGTTACTGAATATGACTTTGTATAATGAATGTGACTGTATACTGAATGTTTACTGAATATGCTTGTGTGTTTTGACTGTGACTTTATACACTGAAGATGACTGTATATATACATTTGTATTTGTATGTTTTGAATGTGACTGTCTATAATAAATGACTGTGCATTGTATACTAAAAATGAATGTACATGTACAATGTATCTGAAATGCTTAAATGTTTTGAATGTGACTGTATAACCTCAACACAACTGTATCTGAATATGATTGTATATCTACAGAACTGTATTGAATGCAATTATTTAAATGTATTGAACAAAGAGGGAATTAACTGTATTATGTTAAACACAACTGCATGTATTGTACAGCTCTGTAGAAATTACATTAATATGTATGCCAAGAATGATAAAGATGTAGGGCTCTAACTTCAAAAATTTGATTGCTAACTCCCTTACTGCCCCCCTCTCTTTTTTTGCCGAAATTGAAAATAATGCCTATTTTATCATTTTTAAATATAAAGTATTTCTAGATTTTCTTTTTAAAGATATATCTAAAAGTAATTAGAGTTTTCAAAAAAGAATTTTCGTGGCCAAGTTTAATGAAATTGAAATGAAAGCCCTTCTAGAAATAAAGTATAAGATGTCTTACCTTGACTATAGGTCCCATCACTTCTACCAATAATAAACATTCCGGTGCAATATTAGTTAATCCACTTAATTCTTTCTTTAATGTTTTATATTTCTCATCCATATTTAGACGTAAGCCATATTTAACGGGTACTGATCCATCTAATGTATACACTGGAGACAAAACATAAATAAAATGGAGCTGTCATTAATATCATTATTATATTGAGTATCATTAGCATTTTAAAAATTTATGTAATCTATGGCCAAAAAATAGAGGGTATAAAATTACTATTCTATTATCATTATTACCCTAAGGAATGCCTGCTAATAAATGATCAGTGATTATTTCATTTGACATTCAAATTGAAAGATCTATTACACCCAAAGTTCTCAATTACTACATTTTATATGTATGAGCCTGGAAATGCTTATCCATTTTGGAACACCTAATGGAATGTTCGTTGACATGACATATATACTATTACACTGATTTGGTCATTCTGTATTTTTTGTCATTTTATAAATGCATTTTTAAAAGGTATTCTTATCATCAACTCTGTACCAATTTCGAATGCGTTCACTACATCTAATGTGTAAACCAGCCGTTTCTGTGTTCGCTACACAAAACATAATGTCACGGAACAAGACTCACAGATATCTTTGTAAGGAAGATGTCTTGGAATTTAATTTGCAGAACTAAAAAAAGTTAATATTGAGAGCTAATTAACTTGCCAAAATATCATCCCTATCATTGATATTGGCAGCCAACCAATTATTTATTTACACTGAATATAGCAATCCATATCATTGTTATTTAAAATTATTTACATAAATTTACATTAAAATCTCATTGGAAATAACATTTTTAAAATATGCAGTGTTGTGTCGCCACAGTCTTGTTCTTTTAACTTTCAAAATTGAATTAAGTTTAACAAAAACATATTTGATAATGTAAAAGCTCTTTCAGTTGTCTAGAAAGTAAATATAACAAGCACTGTTCAATACGTAATAGCTCAGAGGTTATGAAGCCTGATATCGTAGGGGTCTTCAGCAGTGGGAGGCAACTGGCAGACCCGGAGAAAAACCCAAGAGGTTGGACAGACGACCCTAATCCTTGTCGCGCACCATGGCAGTTGACTAAATGACAGACCTTATGATGCAGTGCGCTCATGCTAACCATTCGGCAATCGAACCCCTCCAATGTCATAAAAAAGGACTATAGGTATTTTTTTTTATTTTTTGTAAACAATATTTTATTTCATTTGAAAATGGATTGGGTACTTTGATGTCATGTAACATAGTACCAAAAAGTCATGTTACCATGTCAACAATAAAACATTTCCCAACTACTTTTACTACTTATACATTATACCTTTTTTCAATTTAATAACCACCCATACCTTTTTTCAATTCAGATCCACCCATCCCTAGAAAAATGGGGTTTAACAGACACTCAACACAAACTAGGTCATTTAGGACTAACATATGGTTCAACTTTATTTCAATATTTGGCAGTGGGAGAAAACTGGAGGACCATGACAGGTAACCCTAAAGTGAAAACGAAAGATGTGTAATACTTACCTATGATTTCACAATGAATACATGAATCCATAGGAAGAGGTAGTGAGAGAGTTGTAAATGGATCAAAACGGACACTAATATGACTACATTCCTGGCATCGAACCTGTGATTTTAATTGTCCGTGAAATAAATCAACAATGATAGACTGGTTGCGTAACACATGATTTTCCCATGCCTGTTATAATAGAAATATAAGAGAAAATATGTTACGATCTTATTATGTAAATCATACCTCAATCTGATTCAAACATAGATCCTATTTCGTTTCATTTTTTCAGTTCATAATTTTGTTTTACTTGTCTTAACTACACTGGGATGTGGAAGAGTTGTTATCATTCACTTGTTCTAATTGGTGTGAGCGATTAGCCAATGAAATGGTCTGTTGCAGTAAGCTTTGGAGGTGTTTTGGGGTAATCCACTAGTAACATCAATACTGATTGGTTAATCAAATGTCTGATGTCATAGGTTCAAAAGCCGCTTGTAAGACCTCTGACATGATATTGACCTATCACAACAACCTATCAGATCCGCATGTATTGTAGGCCATCAAAAGAATAAAAAAAAAAAACGAAACGAAATATAGATCTGTATGTTATTCAGATTGATCATATATATCTAAATCATGATCATAAAATTATTTTGTTTGCTTAATGCTGCCAATTTTAATAAAGATATAAAATTGATAAAAGACAGTAATCTTCCACTTTAATGATAAGATCTATAACTTATTCCATTAAAATTAAAGAAATGAAAATATTCACCTCTCTGGCTACCACTAAATCTGGTCTACCATCACTGTCTTTTAATTCCACATATGGTTTATTATGAACTCTGAAACAATCCATATGTATGTAATGGCTAGATCTATTTCATAAGACCAACTTCAAGTTTGGTCAAAGGTCACGAGATGTAAACAGGGCTAGTGCTTATCTCTACCCTAATGCTTACCCTAAACTGCGATCTCTCCCAACAATCACATGCTCTTGCCAAATTTACATCTCAGCAAACTTGACAAAATATTGAGTTAGTCTTAAGAAATAGATCTAGTCTTATTTTATTAAATGTCTCTTAAAAAATCAATCAAACAGTAGAGTGAACAAAACAAAAAAAATACAAAAAAAGGTTTTATATTGGTAATTTACATATTCCACTTACGCTACATTTGTATTACTAAAACTTATTTGTTACAAACTAAAATTTTCAAGTATGTAAAATGTCTGCCATGACAACATAAAACAGCTAAACATTAATTGGTTATGAAAATGGAATCTATGAATGATAAGTACAGATGTATTGCAGATATGTTTAATATTCCATTCATGTTCGTTCTTGATAGTCAGCAAATATATTTTAAAATCATTACCTGTTCAAGTCTTCATGAAGACCATCCAGAAGAAAACTAAGTAGTTCTTGAGAATCATGTTGTTGAAAACCATTAAAACGAGGAGCATATTTTCCTATCGTCCACTAAAAATACAAATATACATCAATACCCTAGTGATTTACTTAAATAACACACATCTTTAGCATTATAGACGTAATGTCTGTTGACTGGTATAAAACTAATTTCAGAGATGACAATACCTTAAATGATTCATGCTCAAATTAGATTGTGTAAGAATCTTGAGACATATCTGCCTCAGATTTTTTAGTCGTTTAGTAGGGGAAACTTGTACAAAATATCTTAAATCAAAGATTTTTCCAGGATAACATTCTATAAAATCAATTAAATTTCTATGAGAAATGGATAATGCATCTTTATGATGATTACAGGAGTTCTGTGGTGTAAGGGGAGATAATAGAGGTTTCAGAAGAGTTGTTTCCCCTTGTAAAACCCCAACAAAACAAAGCATCCCCACAAAAAACTCATTTTATTCTTTTTATAGGAGTTCGCTCTTCCATTTTTCTAAAGACAACAAATGACATTTGTACATTCTGTGATTAGAAGATGATAAAACCAATAAGTTACATAAAAAACAACCAGTTAATATTATTGTATATAGTGCAGATATAATATAGAGAAACAATTCAAAACCTTTTCGTTTGATGTCAAAAGTAAAGATTCATTTGAAAGATGTGAAAGTAATTACCCTGAGTTTAAGAGGAGCTATAGTACGTGATGTACCACTCCATATATCTTTAACTAAATCACCATATCTCTGAGCTATGTGACCTTTCATACCAATAGGATTGTTCCTGAAAACAAAACAAAACAAATCACTCTACAGTGGAATCTCTAAATATGGAAAATTTAGCAATATCTTCTGTTGAAGACAATTAAAATCTTTTGATGGAATCTCTTTTTTTTTAAATTAGACTGAATCCAAGCTGGAAGATTAGCTATAGTGGATGTTTTAGTTTTCTTTTCTTAATTAAATATTAACTAATCAATTTGGGTACAATTTAGTGTGGAATGAGCCATGAAGAATTAGATTTAAAAAGTGCAAATGACAATCAGCAGCTTTAAAATTAGCATGGAGGATTTGTCAAACTACTAAGGAGTTGTGGTGTCTGAGTGAGAAAGACACCAGGAGGTCTTGGCTTTGCTACCAGTGTTGACTGAGAAAGTTCCTCAGGATTTTGAGGTGTGGGTTTCTCTTGTCCGTGGTAAAGAAGGGAGGGTATGACAAGGAACAGTGTGTAGTCCATCGGATGGAATACAAAACTGAGGTCTTGTTGGCCATTTCCCTCATAGCACACTGTATGGCATATACCTGTCTTCATTAGTGAAGTCGGTACAGAAAAGTAGGATATTATACCCCATTTCATTTCATTTCATGTCTTACCTGTTTAATTCAAACAGATGTAGAGCTGTGTTAAAATACTGTGTTAAGGGCCATGTATTAGATACACATTGTACAGCAGCATTCATAAAACACGTATTACCAAGATTATTTAATCCTGTAGCTCCTCTTTCAGTTGGCACTGAAAATATGGAAAAATAGAAAATAAAAGATAACTGCAAAATAAAACCTCGATAGAACAAACAATAGAGCACATTTTTGCCTGCAACGATCAAGAAAGGAAGCAGAAAAAAATTGAAAAACATCCAACACACTGGAGTACTACTAACTAAAGGTGGTTCTGGTGTTAATAAACACTTGTTCCACACAAATTTAATAACATATCACACTCTATAGAAAGGCAACCTCTTTATGACAATGTTCTAGTAAATGATAGCGATAATAAAAGTATCTTTTCATTTTTTATGTGATTAAGTGGTCTAACAGGTGATTTTTAGATCATAAGGTCTGTCCTTGAGTCTAGGGTAGGGGTTTCAATTTCCATGCTTATACATGACAAGTAAATTATTGAAATAATATTGAATCGTATGCCTACGTCAGTACGAAAGTAACTTAGTTTGTGTTGTTGAGTGGACATTAAACTCTCTCTTATGAAACTAACAATACTACATTCAGTATTAATATCAATAATGACCTACCATCGTCTTTCTTTAGAGATCTATTTTTAGCTAGTTGAGACATTTCTTCAGGCCATGTTAAATCCTTATTTCTCACTAGATGAATAAAAGTATTCAATATATCATAAATACAACAATAAAATCATGTATCAAAACTTATAATTTTAGTAAGAATTTCTTATGGTGTTCTGGCTCTTCCTGGATGAACTTGCCTTGCCTTGGGGTTCAATTATTTCACCCTTTTGTGCATTGTAGGCCTAGATCTTCACAAACATATTACAGTAGTTGAAGAGGTATTTCTACTGAACCATTAAATTTAACTTCTGATATTACTGATACTGATATTGTATAACAACACTTCTAATTGATTACCTTCTATTAATATTTGTTGGTTTTCCTCTATAGTTGCTTCTTCTACAGTCATATTATCATCTTCTAACAATGTCATGTTTTGCTGAAATGACAGACACCCATAATCATTTAATATATATAGAGACAAATGCGGTTTAATTTTGACCCAACAATAACTAGGTCATTTTGGGACTAACATATGGTTCAATCTTATTTCAATAATTTGTTTGCACAGAAAACCCACAAGGTTGGGTAGACAACCCTACTCCTTGTCAGCTACAACAGGGGAATCGAAAGCGTGCCACTTGACGCAATGGCCAACCTTGTGATACAGCGCGCATGTGTTAGCCATTCGACCATTTAACCATTCAACCGTCCAACCCCCCTTATAATATTAGAAAGCCATTATGGACAATTTCTAACAGACATTATAGACCTTATTAGCAATTTGAATGTATGTGTATTGGCCAAAGATTCTTTATTACGTGTACTTTTGTTTCTTCTCTCACTAAACTTATATATGATATATATATATATATATATGTACTTTTCTTGATAACTGTGTGAGTATCCCCATTGAAATGCTGTTAATAAACCTAATGAATGTTATTCATAAAGCTGTTTGCTGTTATGTGTAAATACACAAACACATATTTCATACCATCATGACTGATTTGTCTACAAAATAAAATCAGTGAACATACCTCATCTTTTTGACTGACTTTCCATAGTCGTATATCTTCTCTAGTAAATCGTAGTTTGGTACATAGAAATTCATAAATTTGTAATAACGTATGTTTCCGACTGAATGCTGCTGTGTAAGCTAAATATCTACGTGGAGCGCTTGGATTAGCTGCAAAATCTGAAGAAATAAATAAAATCAAAATAAATTAACATTTATCATACTCTACATGCACATTGTTTATAGGAAAGAGGGAATAAGATGGGGTTTTACATCCTACTGTTCTGCTCTGACTCGGCTAATGAAGACGGGCATACACCATTCACTGTGCTATGAGGGAAATTTTGCACGAACAGTGGTAGTACAGTCAACTCTTACATCCAATTCCAACTGCCAAGAGATCTTTTACGTGCACTCCAATGTCTACATGAAACCTTGGTTTTTCATCCCATCCAAACCACACGGGAAAATCACAATGAACTTTCTCGATCAACAATTAATCACTTTGCCACTGTGGATTCATTATAGGAAAGAGGTATAAATTTCTTTTGCAACATAATAAATAATTACATAGTAATAATAATGTCCCTAGGAAAACATGAAGAGAATGAAATCAAAATGGAAATCAAGATGGAACTCCCTGGACCCACACTCTGATCATGCCCTGGACCGCAAGGTTAGTGAGCCAGTGCAATACTCCCCAATATAATAAAACTGTTGTAGTGAGTATATGATTAATGATGTACTATCTGTTTTAAATCAACTTACTCCAAGCCATTCCACCTATTCCTGCCATCATACCAGTAAATGTTGTAGGTGGGGGTGGTCTTTGACTCGGTACCTGATGTCGTAATAATCTCACAGAGATTGGATATAATTCTAACTCAGGCTGTAAATCACAGCCATTTGATATCACCTACAAATAAAGGTAAAAAAAATATAAAATTTGATATGTTTTATTAAATAGTTAAATGTAGCAAATTGGGATTATCGTTCAAATTAATGTTTTTCAAAATACCAATAATAATTTTATATTTAGGCCTAGAGTTATGTTTCCCACTTTCCTATAACATCTTTCGACACCCTTTAATCAGTGATAACAGTCAACAAGATACATAAAGGGAAAGAAATACAATATAAACCTTAAAAGGGCTAACTAATGAAAATGTTCATAATAACTGGGACATGTGTGTGGATTTGGGACATGTATGGTATACCATACATGTTTCACAAGGATCTGTAGAAAGTTGCATCTAAACTATGCCATTTTTATTTTTCATTGAATACCTCTGACAAATTTAGCTTGTGCTGTATACTATACATGCTCCTAATCCATTGATAAATAAAGTAACACCCACTTCTTAACTAACATATGATATATTTCTATTTCTTTAATTCACTTGTGCACACAAGCATTTTAAAGTGAACGGTAACCTAAATATGGCCCAATTCTTTGTCAAGTTAAAAGATGAAGACTTACAGTTCTAGGTAAAGCAGGTGCCCCTCCATACCAACTAGATAAAGCTCTCCAAATTGGTTCTGGTACCAGTTCAAAATCTTTTCCTCTAACTAATACAGTATCTCTCTTTAATCTACCACCTTCATTAGTTAATGTCATAACCTACAAAATAAACACTCAAAAACATGGCTGCTGATAGAAAAAGAAAGTAAATTGTAGGGGCAGAGATGTTTCAATGGGATATTGCTCGGGTAGTGGCATACTGAAGGTTGTGAGATAGCCAGACCAAAGTCTTAGGCAGCTACCCCACATCCCCCTGTATGTAATGATTTTATTTGAAATGTTTTCACTTTGTGCAGGATAAGTAGAAAGGGGCAGCAGATAGGAAAGCCTGTATTTAAAACTGATACGGCCAGGGAAAAACACTTCATTCCAGAACCCCTTGAGAAGTCAAGTTATAGTTATTCCAGATAACACCTATAACTAAGATGGACCATAACAATAATCTTAGTTCAGACACAAAAGTATTATCATCAATTCAAAATGGTTCAAAAATAAATAAAACTAATTCAGACCAACCTTATTATGAGTTGAATTGATGACTAATGAATTATTATCAATAGCAGTTGGTCTTTGAGGTGGACCAAAAGACACCATATTTTTTCGTCTGGTTTTAGGAGACGGACTTGGACTTCTGTTTACGGAGGTATTATCTATTGGATTTAAACTGTTTTTTCTAGGACTTCTATTGGTTGAACCCATTCTTGGTAAACTGTTGTATGATCCATTGGTGGTATTTATATTTGAAAGACTATTAACTAATGGTAATTCCCGATCTCCAGATCCAGACATTTTAGAAGCATTTATCATTATTACAGAATCATCTTCCCATGCCAGAACTCCAGTAGACGGCCGACCTTTGATTATTTTATGCTTTGGTGTCATATTGCCTTCAGCAATTGGGTACTCACATGCATGTACAAGCTATTAATAAAATTTAAAAAAAAATACACAAACATTAAAAATAAAAAAACTGCTTATTTGTAAGACTGTAACATGCTACAGTTTATCAAAAATAACAACCAAAAGTGACGCTGATGATGCCGAACCCAATCTAAAAATAAATGACTTCCACATTCATCTTTATATAAATTTAGTCTAAGTATTAGAACTACCATATACACCAAGTTTCATCACACTCATTCATTTAGAATCTGTGTTATCATGTTTCAAAGCATTGACTCAGTCAAGATATTTACCATATGAAAATCTACACAAAGTTTTAATATTTTATCTTAATTAGAATCAAAATGTGTGAAGCCAATATGGATCAACCAAATTTAATAGCCCCCACCATCTCCAAAAGACAGGGTACAATAAATATAGGCAAATATTCTTGTTTCCTGACAGAATAATTATCAGTCTATGTATACAATTCCAAGTTAAACATTACATTTACATTTTCATATTTACATTATGTAAATTTCATCTTCATATACTTACATCACTATTGACATACTCTAACCAGGTATTCCACCATTGCATGCTGATAAGGTACCAAATCTGACCAATCTTTAATGGCTTCTGGGATTCACGTTCTAACCAGCTCCTAGATAAATTAACATAAATGTCATAGAATGTGAAATTATGAGAAAATGATTTTATCAATAAAAAAGAAAATTAATAAGTGAACACACTAAGATTTAAATGTTTTTTTTCTATGTTTAATTCAACTTACTGAACAATTTTTCCTTCTTCTTCTTTTGTTTGTGGTTTTAAACCCAATACAATATGAGATATCTGAAAAGAGTAGTAGTATATCTCAGTTAGCAATATAATGTACAAAAATCTGCCAGAGAAAAGTAACAGTGTTAACTGCTAAAGTTCCTCAGGATTTTTCTGCATTGGCTTCTCCTGTGTTAGTGATGAGAACGGTTTTAACGACCACTTGACAAAAACTTGGTCATTTTGGGACTAAGATATGGTTCAATTTTATTTCAATAATTTACGTGTGCGTAGGGGTTTCTAGCAATGGGGTGGGGGGGAGGGTACCAGAGGACCTGGCGAAAACCTATGAGCTTAGATAGGCGACCCTTCTCCTTGTCATGTACAATCAATACCTTCCTTGTCAGTGGTGCAGGACTGGCAAAGAACAGTGTATATTTGTTTTTACAAGGTATGGAAAACAGGGGTCCTGTGTACACATTTCTCTCATAGCACGCTGCTTGGCATTATGTAGGAAGTTGGACAATCAACCCTATTTCAATTCGGCTTTAGGCCTACTATATAGTACTAATATTCAGGAGAAATCTACTTCAGCATATAGATGGTGGAAAATACAACTGAAAATTCTAAAGAAGCTATCATTTTTAAATATTCCCATTCTTAATCTTAACTTACCATTTAAATTACTTTCAGAATAAATGTGGGAACAACAGTTTTTACATCCATAGTGGTTTGGAATCAGATTTCTAAATCATTTGTCCCAAGGATTAAATAAAATGAAATGGAACTTCCTACGCCAACTGGGCTTTTGAAGATGGGGAGGTAAACTCAAATAATTTTTTTATTTTATACAAATATATATATATTCTATTTACCTGACTTAATAAACCCAGAAAATCATCTGTTAGAGTATTATTAACACTCCATACTAAATATTCTTCCATTGTTATATACCCATCCTGTCAATAAAAACAAAAATTTACTAACAAATAATACATATAACATTTATAACATTTATGATCAAGGGAGATAACTAGAATGGTGAGACATTAACCATTCTGTACCTTTATCAAGCTTTCATCAAATGAACTCAACGTTGATATAAATCAAATATTTATCACAATAGTATGGTCAAATTCGGTGGTATTTGATAGTATTTGGATAGAACTGTGAAAATCATCCAGTCCATCATATATCCACTCTACATTTATAATGTTTTAAAAATGGAATTAAATAATTCTGTTAAAAATTTAAAGACAAATAATTGCTTTTGCATTAATATGATTCACTGAGGTGGTCTGATGTATGTTACTGATTTCTTGCATTGTTTGTCTTGACCGCAAGTTTGTCTTACAGATTTTGTTTGTATGTAGTGCGGTCCTCCTGCACTTACTGTTATACAAGTAAAAATTCAACCATAAGAGCTGGGATTACAATTTTAGAGAAATAGATTGTTTTAATGAAATCACAAATGACAAACCTTATCATTATCATGACAAGACATTATTTCTCTAGTAACAATATCAGGGTCTAATGGTGGAAAATCTTCTGCATCCTATACAAAAATAAAATATAAACACCTTTATATATTCTGATAAATTGTATCCTCCAGTAAGACAAGGTTCTTATGACAGTGTGCTTATTATGAATACTATTGAATGATGTGCTGACTGAATACGAAATATGATTTCTCCACTCCATTAACACAGTGTCAAATATAGCTCCTGTTACTTGCTCACAATTCTGCTTTTACAAAGTAGTTTAATACTAATTAAAACCATGAAGCTATAATAGGTTATTTCCCTTGATAATAAAAGGCCTTAGTCCTAGAGGATTTATTTCTTTACTCCATTAACACAGTGCCATATATAGCCCCCATTATTTGCTCGCTGTTCTGATTTCAAAACAAGTTAAGTACTAATTAGTTACATGTGCTCTGAAGCCTTCGTAAAACCAGTATGCTATACTGGGTTGTTTCCCTTGATAATAAAAGGCCTTGGTCCAAGAGGATTCTGGGATTGCGTGAACTTAAAGATGGACGCTTGTTTTTGACAGACTGCTGATTAATATGGAAACACACCCCAAAACATGTTTAAATTTAAGATATTAAACATACCAAGGCAGCCTGTGATTTATATTCCTTTTTGACTTTCTCTAGAGCTTCTAACATTAATTTTACATCATCTTTACTTAGTTTACCATCATGATCTGTATCAAATACTTTAAAACAAACTGAAATATATACATACACAATTAGTAATCTTCTTCTGACAATTTAGACTAATTCTGTTACTTTCAGTAATTCATTAGCTGGCAAGTAAAAGTGATAGCACAAACCAGATAGGGACTCATGATAGATAATGACTACACAAACCATACACATAACAAAAACATTAATAATAGTAGTATTATCAATTTTACAGTATTTAAGAAGTTAAAGGTGCATTTTAACAATGTGAATACAATAAAACTAGAATTTGGCAAATTGCAGACATAATGGTTCAATGCTCACTCAGCTGTGAATCAACTAGGTATGTTATGGTCTGCATCTTGATGTAACTATTTATTGTTGTAAATTATTGGGTTCAGTAATTTGCTTAGGTGCTACAGTCATAAGTTACAATTGATTAACACAGTTTATTTTGAAAAGATGAAAACTTATCTTACACTTTACTATCATTTTTATCTTAACAAATTACATACAAGAGGAAACTTCTTTATAGAAAATTATAGAGGTTGTAATTATTTTTACAATTAAACATCTACAGTATATGTGTATTTGGATACACAAATGACCGATGTATCCTCGAATATCTGAGTATTCAAGTGCACTGGGTATTGGTTGAATATCTAATGCAAGGAAAAAAGAATATGCAAATTCTTAGGAAGAAAAAAGGACTGCTGCAGAGCTTTAACTTCTGAATGGACATCAACACATAGTCACAAAAGTCATAAACGGCTCATAGACGTTCAATGTGTCTGTCTCCCAAACTTACATTTCTGTCTCTCTGTAGAAGGACCACGACAACAAGCAGAGATCCCACAAGCCATCTCTTTAAAATCTATATGATTATCTCGATTTTCATCAAACGCTAAAAATAATCCTGAAATAAATGAAATTTACTAATCAGAAAATCTATCATAAGACTGACAAAATTCATGCTAATTACAGCTTTTCAAATAACTTTGACACTTGGATTAAAAGTTGCCACTGTAGTGTCCATTTTGTATTTTTGTACTGTGTCGTCTGTGAATTGTTAAGTTGACATGTATAAATGAAATGGGGTTTAACATCCTACCCTTATGCACCTAAGCTGGGCTAATGGAAGACGAGCATACGCCATACAGTGTGCTATGAGGGAAATTTTGCCCGGGCAGCAGCCCTCGGCCTACTCTTATATTGAATTCCAACTGCCAAGTGATCGTTTACGTGCACGCCAATGTTTACAAGGGACCTTGGTTTTTTGTCCCATCTGAACGACTAGACAGCTGTCCTTATCAGGCCCTCCATTCTGCATCACTGACAAGGGGAAACACTACTGGAAAATCGAGATGAACCTTCTCGGCCAATGCTGGGATCGAACACCTGACCTCCAGGCTAGCGGGCCAGCACCTTACCCACTTAGCCACGTGATCCCCCTGACATGTATAATATTTAATAACAAAATAGCTGATTCAGATTGCACCGATATTTGAAAGATGAACATGCATACACATACTAAATTAACATGTGACATTGGCTTAAGTAGAGTTGCATCATTAATATACAATTATCTTGTAATGCCAGATTCAGACTGTTATGTGATGCATTACAATAAGATGATCCCTATTGAGTCTGCCATCTGCTATGTGCAGATGCGTTCGGATATGTTTCGATATGGTCAACATGGTTGCTACGACTGACCTCAATATATGATAAGACCTGATAGGAACACTGCGATTTCTCCACGATTAAAACCATGATTTCAATCGTAGCACAAGTCATGATAGTGGTAACCTAGCATAAGCAGTAATACACTTGTCTTCTATACATTCTTACTTTTAATTGATTAAATTGGTGTATTCAACTAATTAATGTTTATCACATTAAACATTACAAAGCTTGAGTAATTAATGTGTATTTTAAACAGATATAGACAATTCATGTATATTCTCTTAAGTGTTTATTGTAACCTTTGTATCCATATGTGTAATTATTGTGTATTATAATCAATCTCTTAAGTGTATACTGTAAACTGTGTATCCAAATGTGTAATTATTGTGTATTATAATCAATCTCTTAAGTGTATATTGTAAACTGTGTATCCAAATGTGTAATTATTGTGTATGTTAATCAATCTTTTAGTGTATATTGTAAACTGTGTATCCAAATGTGTAATTATTGTGGATTATAATCCATCTCAATGTTTCACCTCCATCAAATACAACCCTGCAATATTTTCAGTTAATGTAAAATACAAAATGTGAGACAACTGTTTTCGGGTTTATAGTTATAATTTGCCTAGCATTTTTATTGCTGTATGACTGTAACATTGAGAATATTTTTCAAAATGGTGTCTAATAGTAATACAGAAGAAGCTGGTTTTTTTCATAAGTATATGTATATTATTACTGTTCATTTACAAAATACAACTAAAAACGGATTGGAAAATGCAACATTAAATTTCTAGCAAATAAAATAAAAATCGGTTCTCAATGGAATTTCATCAATTTTTATTTGCTAGCACTCTTGATGTAAAAAATTTGAAGTAATTAAATCAAAAAAACATTGTATACCTTCACATATTTTTTCAGGTAAAGGTGGAATAACAAAGCTCCTGAAAGTTTCTAAATCAAATCGTCCAGAACGTGATTGTGCTTTCAACGTCCAGTATCTTTTTTCCAATTCACTGATATCTGTCTCTTCCACTGTAAAATTAAAAAACCCCAAAAAGATTAATACTAATATCTCACTATTCTCGTCACAGATGGCTGTATAATGTTGGAGCATATTTCCGGTGTATAGACAGCAATACTTAACACCAAATGTGAAAACAATCTGTTTTAAACTGTTAGAAGGTTTTTTGACATGGGGGGTAACTCCAGAATGGAAATGAAATTGGGTTTAATGTCCTACTGTTCTGCTCTAAACGGGGCTAATGAACCATATGCCATATAGTGTGCTATGAGGGAAATTTTGCCCGGACAGCTGCTCTACGGCCTACTCTTATACCGAATTCCAACTGTCAAGGGATCTTTTATGTGCACGTCAATGTGTACACGGGACCTCGGTTTTTCGTCCCATCTGCACTAGACAAATAGAAGGTTGTGTAACACTAAAAATTGATTCATTCTCTTAAAACCCCAACTATTCAAACCAAATTTGAAAGAAATATGTGAACAACTATAGCCTTTATCATGTCACATCTTAGCCTCTATCGCATTTACGAACCAATTTGTTCACAGACTGACATGGGAGATGATATAATACATCCACACATAAATGAGAGAAGCTTCCAATAAATTAAAATGTTGGATAAAACCATGTGTTTTTTTATATTGCATTTTATATTGTAAACAATATTTTTTATTAAGATTTGTATCTGAATATTGATTAGGGATCAAGCATAGCCTATATTACCCCCCCCCCCCATTCTATTCTTCACTGTATAACACATTTAAATGGAGGGGGGGGGGTAAATAAAAATGTAGGCTACCCATTATCTACTTGTTTTATGTTTTTACACATTTAAATTTGATAACTATGTCTCTGTTTTGCAATAAATTCTCTAACGTATATCGCAATACCTTTCTAGGAAATATTGATTTCGCAAGACAGTTGACATCATTCAAATTTATAATATTTATATATAACCTGTTTCATATTTCTTCAATTTTAATAAACTTTTCATTGAAATGTTTAGATTAAAGGGATGTTGACATAATTCAGATTAACTCTATTGAGATTACATGGGCAGTTAAAAACATTCATTCATACATTCAGCTACATGTACTTGTTCATCATCTATAGAATTTCGCCTAATGGAATGCAGTATTGCAAATTTAACTAAACTATATATTTAAGTACAGTGACATGCGATTCATTGTATACATCAGTTGAGCCCCAGAAAGGATCACTACAAGTATGTTAAAGAGGGTGTAATAAATTTGGGACATTTTTCCCTCCTGACCTAGAATAGGATAAAAGACAATTTTTTATTTATACCTGCTTTAATTTATTTTTGTGAACCAAGTGCAACCTAATCTAAAAATAGACCAAGTGTGTTGCGTTAAATGTTGTACTGTGTATTGCATGAGTTGAAGTGGGTGATCACTGTAAACAGGATATGATTTTTAACGATCAAATATTATACATGGTATTACTGATCATTCATTCCTTTTAATACATGACACACTAATCAACTGGATATAACTTCCTTATAAAACCAACAACATAACATAAACCTGTCATCATTTTATCTGTAAGTCCCATAAACAGGCCCCTAACTAAGGGGGGGGGGGGGCACAGGGGGTAAAAGTCCCCCATGCAAAAAGTCTTGCCCTGCCACCCCCCGTGAAAAAATTGTTGAACATAGTTAAACATTGTCCGTCAATTTTACAGCACCCCTGAACACTTCCTGCTCCCTCTCATTGCTCTGAGCTAGTTACGGCCCTGCCCATAAATATATTAATTGTTTCTATAACTCGTAAACATATCAACGATTTCTATAACTAGTCCCTTAAATATATCAATAACTTCTACAACCGGTCACATAAATATATTAACAATTTCTATAAATACAATGATTATTTCTTTTATAAGTTTCTTTTATAATACATTAATCATTTCTATTAGTAGTCACATACATGAATTATTTCTATTACTAGTCCCTTAATTCTATAACTAGTCCCATAAATATATCAATTTATTCTACAACTAGTCTCATCTAGACGAATTCTATAATAGAGACGTTTTATTAATTATTACTCTCACTAAAGTGGATGTTATTTACATGCTTACTGGTGATTTCCAGGGAGAGAAAAAATATTTGGTCAAACGATAAGAGGAAATAGATGGTACAATATAAAGTATTTTTACTTACAATGTGTTACACCAGCTAAAGTTTGATAAAATGTGGGCGTGTCCATGTCATTAGATAATGATATAGCACTAGGTTCCATCAATAACCATCTGGTTATTACTGTAGCATCAGGATGGTTTCTTAACCAGGAACAGAACTGGTCATAGTTCACTTGGTCACACTGTAACATAATTATCATAAAATACACTATTGTACTTTCTTACAATTCAATAATTACTCTGCTTTGAAAGGCAATTTGAAGAATAAGGCAAAAAAAAACCCCAGCACAAAACCTTGTCTAAGGAGCCAAGAATTTTATTTTGTAGTCTTTTCTTTGTTTTGTGCAGATGAGCTGCAGTGCAAACCTCATTCCAAATGATTGTGCTCTGAGCATACGATCATTGCTCTGAAAATCACTGGCAGATGATTGATCAGATATCAGTCTGTCTTTTGTTGACAATCTTAAATAATTAAATCAACTAACGATAATATAAAAAGAAAATCTAAACCATATATCTCTAAAATTGACCATACATATTGTATGTCTATGTCAAATATGCCTGTAGTGATTTTAATTAACAATCCTCACTCATCTGGTAGCAAGATAACAAACAAATATTAACCAATATTTCAAAACATTTGGCAGGTAAGCCACATAAAATAAATATGCTGGTTCACAGATAATCCTGCATCGCTTAAAAAGGGCTGAATGGCACATTTTTAATTCCAAATATAAAATTATCGAACATAAATTTTGTAACCTGGCTACAGGAAGTAGCCCTATAAAAAAGAATTATATGAATCCAGGCTCATTTACCAAGTATGCAACTCTGACAATTATTACTAACAAACATACAGGAAAATGATATTGGATTATACATTACTACAAACAACATTTAATAAATGTGGTGCCTTAAAATGTGATGTTTATGAGAAGTCACTTAGAAAAGTGTAGCAGAAGTGATCCTTTGACAAAATAAACAGTGGTTGGATGGCTGAATGATTAGCGCAATAAAAATAAACAAATATATAAATTTATTTACCTCTCTAAACAAATCAGACACTGCTGTTGAAATCTGTCCTTCTGTTTCCAGTATTCTACGATCTGTTTCATCTTTTTGTACAAAACTATAACTATCATCAGCATATATTCCAAATATTACTGGAAATATCAAATAACAGGAAATCATTTTGACATATCATGAAGATTAATCATTGCTGAATGAAAAAGATAGGCTGCAAGGTAATGAAACTTTATGAAACATACACCCGCAACACCTAAGTTCACAAGGGTTGTTGCTTTTTGGGGGAAAAAAAAGAAAAGAGAAACTAAAAAACAAAGCAGATTTGCCCTCGAAAAAACTTTATACAACACAATCATACACTTCTACATTGATTACGATATTTAGTAGATTAATTTGTATTATTGTCACGGCAATCTAATTAAAATTCAGATCTATATTTCGTTTCAGTTTTTATAATTTCGATGGCCTACACCACATGTAGATCTAACAAGTTATAGCGGGAGGTCACGTTTGGCCAGTTCAGTTGTTAAGCACACAACATTTGACCCTATAACCTCAGTCATTCGATTAACCAATCAGAATCGTTGTTGCTTTGTTTTGATTTCTATCGCTGATAATGTCTACCCACAATTCCGCGCAAAAAAGGTCAAACCCTTGATTCGACAGACAGTTTGATTGGCTGACTCCTTATTTCAAGCAGAACACGAGTTAAATAACAAGTCTTTCAGATCCTAATGTAGTAAAGATAAGTAAAACGAAATTTTGAACTATAAAAACGATTCAACGAAATAGGATGTGTATTTTAATCAGATTATTGTCCTGGTTTCTGTTCAAGAATCTTAAAGAAAGAAGATTATTAAAATCCATCAAAAAGTAGCTATATATATATAAAACATTCAGCTGGACAAAATTTCATGGTGTTATTGTTTAAAGTTGCACAGAACCTTTGTTTTGTTTACAATTACAAACTGATTTTGATGAATTCTTCTGAACAAGCACCAAATGTCTTACTGAATCGTTTAGCATCAACATTTTACCTGATTGTAAAGTTTTACACTTTTAAAAAAAAAAAATCAATTTTGTGACGTAACTTTTGCCAAACAATTACAAATAGGGTTCCAAAAAATATAAAAATATTGAAGATCGGATAAGAAGTGTAGGACAAGATAGACTTTAAAGAATGACCAATGTTTTCAAAATGCTGGCATTTCTAGTCAATTTCAACTTCATAAGATTATTCTAAAAATTTGATAGACGACTCATATTGACAAATATTTTTAAAAAGGTAAAATTAAAGAAGTTGAAGATCTCTTCTTTTTGAGCTTTTGATATAAATCATTTTCAGATGATATAGTTTATTTGTATAGAGCATGCACATTTTCCTAAAAATCTTGAAACTGACAGATAGGGTGACAGCAATATTTGGCTGTAGTAGTCTACTGGCTAAAAACAGGGGCACCCACCTATGAATTCAATTTCTTTGTTAAACACTAGAATGCCTAAACAGGTATTGGTAGACAGTTGATTCTATGTGAAACCTCTCACCCTAAGCATAATCACGTTATTAAATAATGCTATGACTACAACTAATCATAACAATAGTTTTTTTTTTAATTTGATACCCATTATAGGTCAGGGGGCTACAAGTATGAAAATAAAATAGCAAGGTCCCCGATCGACTATACAATGCCACTTAAACTCCCAGATTAGGTGCAATTAGAGTACATTTGTACATGTAATTGTTCAGTAAGTCCTAATCTACAATTAAGTCTAGTGTTAATGTAATGAAATTTTAGGAAGTTTATTCATCTCTTGATGTTAAAGTTTATTACTTTGACTTTGGATTATTATAACTTGCAACCAATTAATGCAAACAAAGTTTTCCAGAGGCAGTTCACCATAATTATACCTGCTAACCCTAGCAATGAATTCAAGTTTCCCACCACACCTGCATGCACCTCCACCTGGATATGACCCAGTGAGATAATAATATTCTAAAAATATTGTCACTTGACATGACACACATATTACAAGTACAGATCTGTAATGAGATATATGCTACTATATGACATGTTGTGGTATCTATCTAATATATGCATTGTGTAAGCTTATCAATATTTGTACTGTATACATTATATATTTACTCAATGACACCATAATGTATTTTGTCTTACATTTCATATATTCACAAAAGGGGCTTACTACAATTTAAAGATGCATAATGTAAGTGCTAAATATTATGCTTATTGCAGATTTTTCTTTTGGCCTGAACTGTTATATATATAGATATATAGAGAGAAATGGGGTTTAACGTCCACTCGACACAAACACGCCAGGCCTTGCGTTTTGAGGCGCGCGATCGCGCACGCACGCCTAGGCGCACGCAAACCGCCCCCGAGGTGTGTCTTGATCGCGCACGCCAGATTTTTGTGAGCGAAAAACAAAAATCAATATTTGACGGGGCTTATATCGCCAGTGAAGCGAATGCACAGACGATAATGTTAGTGAGAGTTGTCGGTACGAAATTATCTCCCTTTACCGGATGCGGAAAACAGCTTAGTTTCGAGCCGTAGATTTAACAACACCATAGATCGTATATAACACTTATAACTATGTTTCGAGCGCATGGCTGGATCGACTACCGCGTTATTTGTCATGCTTGATGGCCGGACATGTGAAGTCGGTACCTGAACGATTTATTTTTTCTGGCTGTCTTTGTTGACATTTATTATGTCAGCGGTCGGTGGGAACAGAGTCAGATTGGCCACCAAACTGATCCCGCAGTGAATATTCGCTTGGCCGCTACAATCACTGATAAGCATGACATCGACGAGACTTAATGAGTTCGGCATAATATTAACTTTTTTACTCCAACAAATTAAATTCTCAAACATTTTTTTGAAGTATAAGAAAAATAAATAAAGACGTTTGAAGTATTTGTAGTTAAAAAATATTTCCTATGTAGTGTAAATGGGTATTCAAATGAGTAAAATGCATCATTTTGCCCGAAGCAGTTAGGTGTTGTGTAAACAATGCACGAGCCGTTGAGTCAATGCGCGTGTCGTAGACAGTCATCTGTTACAGAGATAATTCGTAAGTAATTCTCTGTGAAACAGATTGATTGGCCACCTTCAAATCGTGGAATTTTTCCGACGTTGGTTATGACACTTTCGCACTCAAGATATTTCACTAAATGGCAACTTGGCCAGGTCTATAGGGGAAGGAAACCCTAGACCTTTTGTTGCTACTGTTGACAACCATCCCAGATAAAACTACATTGTAAGTCAGTCGATCAGATAATCGTAGAAAATATATAGATGGCAATTTAAAGCGCATCACAAGGCAACACAACAAATGAAATTGGATTTAATAGGAGGACCTATTAATGAATTCCCACCTTAATTTACATTATTGTTAAAGCACACGCCCCAAAAATTTTTAGGTGTGTGTTTTAGGTGTGTTATCCACACGCCTGAAGATAAATAAGGTGTGTGTTACGCTCACGCCTGCCCCTGTACAAACGGCAAGGCCTGATGCGCCCCTATCTCCATGCCACATATGCTCACACCAGGGATCGAAACCACAGCCCCAAGCCAGCAGTGACCGGCCAGCTAGAGGTCGAAGCGCGGCACTCTAGACCACTAGGCCATCCCAACCCCCCGAACTGTTATATAAATTATTAATTAGACATTTGCTTGAATGATGGGTCAATAATTAATTCTCTAGATTTTTGGATGGTTGTGATTTTGAACAGATTTAAAAAAAACATCATTTAATAATCTAACTTCAAAATGGTAACAATGAAAATGAGATGATGCAATTCTTCGAACATTTATAATGTATCTAATTTTAAACTGTCAGCTCATAACCTAAATCTTACATAATGCTTCCTAAATATTTCCCGTTCGTGAATAAAATTCGCTGTGTAAGACTCTTAGAATATTTATCGAAGTCCAGTGCAACAATCTGAAGCTCTGTGATCATTTTTCTAAGGAATCCAAATGGCAAGATGGTCCAGGACATCTCCCTGCATTTTCTAACAAACCAGTACACAATTGTACAGAATTCAGGTATGGAACAATCACCATTGTGACAGTCAAGATTGTTTCTTACTTCAAAAACATGGCAAATGTACTAACACCTATTTTCCAGACCAAAAACTAATAATCTCATCCATATAGTGTTCCCATGCAATGTCCACTAGCAGAATTTGAAAAATGAGGGTCAGGGGCTGGCCTGGATATAACAGTTTTAGATGTACTTGACAAAATGTCAGGCACTAATGAAATTGTACCCGACATTTTCAACTTAGTGCCGGACATGTATTAATAAAAAAGACAAATCAGTGACGGACAAAATGACAGACACCAGAGGTTTTATGCCTGACAAAGCCTGAATCCGTGCCTGACATTTTCAGTGACAGATGCCTTATTTCCAGGCTTGGTCAGGGGCAATAACTATTCCTAAATTTGATAGGTGACTCTGAATCTCAATCTGCAAGTACCAGAATGATCCATACAAGTCTGTATAAACAGTGAACAACCAGTGATCGCAATTAATGTTTCATAGACGTGAACGAACATAAATTGATGGGCAATTGTGTATTTCTCTTGGACTAGGTAAACAATCACAATCAGATTGAAATACAGATCTATATTTCATTACGTTTTTTATACTTTCGATGGCCTACACTACATCAAGATCTGATAAGCTATAGTGGGAGTTCACGTCAGAGGTCAAACAAGCACCTTTTGACCCCATGACGTCAGACATTGATTAATCAATCAGCATTAACGTTTTTTGAATGGACAATAAGTCGCTGTAACAGACCGTCTCATTGGCTCATGCCTCATATCATTCAGATCACGTCAAATATAACAACTCTTCCAGATCTTAGTATAGTAAAGACAAGTAAATCAGAATTTTGAACTATAAAAATGAAATGAAATAGCATCTGTGTTTTAATCAGAATGAACAATGTCAGCAGGTGTGGGAAGGAAACCTAAAAAAAAAAATATCCAAATTGTTGAGCTTTCAAACTCTTTGCACAACTCACAATTTTCCCAATGTACTATCTGAGTTCTGAACAATCCAAGGTAGTTTGGAAAAAATATATCTCAAAAACTCTGATCTTCAGAAGCTTTGACAAGATTTCTGGATGGACTGATAAAAAGACACAGGATGATTGATGACAATACATGTCCCACGTGAAATGTAGACATATAAAAACACATAGTATTTGAATTTCTAGCTTATCTTTTTAATGCTATACATGTATAACATTCATATGTACCTGGTACTTAAATTGCAAATTCATAAAATATAGACGAAAACTTTTGAATAATTCATAACTCCAAAGCATTTTGTCTCCATAGAAATAGAAGAAGATTGCTTATTCAATGTGATATGGGATGTCAACGCATAAGACAACTACTGAAGCCCAGACAATGTAATTGAAATACTCAATTATTGTCTTATCATATAATACAACTTACATTTCATTTTTTCTTCTCTCGTTCCTCTTGTTAAAACAACTAATCCACACAGTAGATCTTTAAAACTTAATCCTTTTGATGAGCCTCCAAATCCTTTAAATATAAGCTGAAATAAAAGTACACATAATAATAGCTTATATACCATTATTCAATTATTCAATTATTCATATAGTGTAATGATACTGCCATTTACATCGATATAGACCACTAAAAATTCACATATGATTCATTTTTACATACATGCACTGTAAAGATAAATTGAGGATTTCGAGATGATTTTCGACATGCCATTAATTAGACTGGAGATGTTCAAATTAAATTGTGTTCAAAATAAGACTGACATTAAAATCTATCAATGATCGAAGTTTTAAGTATTTAAATGTAGTCTTATCTTTGTTTTCAAGGAGTCTGGCTGATGCTCAAATTCACTTGTGAGCTTTAATTAATCAAGCCAGTGTTTGGATTTTGATTAGATCTGGGCTTACTCTAAATGGTTTATGTTCTATAAAATTAATTACTTTTTATTCTTTGTTGAAAGTGATATTTTCCCTTTGGAGTGAATTAATAAAATCATTACCTGTGCCATTTTGGCTGGAACACCATCCCATAAAACTTCTCTAACAAACAGATTTTCTGTCATCCAACCACTCAAAGTGGAAGCCCTTTTAAAGGCTTCTTTTAACCTTTTACCCTCATTTTCTGATACTGTAATGAAACATGAAACTAGATACATGACATGTTTCATGTAGGCAAACAAAACCTTGGACTTAAACGGAAATAATCAATGCTTTAGTCTAGGATATCACTATATTAATAATTTCTGTAAGAAAAATACATTTACCAGTTCTGGGGACAAAGCACCTTTATCTTTAATACATTCATATACATGTACATCATACATGTAGGTTACATACTTTTTAGCAAGCCTTTCAAATCTTATATTTTCCATATTCACTTTTGAGATCATTGAAAAATATTACATTAGACAAAAAGATAGTTATGTAAAGGAGGACCGTAGCCAGCCTCCTGGCTGCAGAGGGGCCATGAATATTTTAGGGAGGTGGGATTCTCTCTCTACAGATGATTGGGGATACCCGGGTCCTAAACAGCAGCGCAACCATTAAACAAAATTATATAAGCTTATTGTACATCAGCATCGAAGTACCCTCTTTTGACTCTTTGAGTCAATATTTAGAATGGGTTATTAATAAAATCAGTCTATCAGATTAGGTGGCAAAAGATATTCATACAAATTTTGGCTTTGCTACATTGCCCATACTTCCTCTTGAGTTACAAATCTATAGAAAATAGTCAAAATTTCTTTAAAAATCCATAATTACTTCTCAAAATTTGTCTCTATACCATTATTTGTACATTGCATTGAAAATTGACAACTACGTTCAAAGAGCAGCTAGTACTCCTTGTTGCAAAAGGAAAACTTGGGTGTTGACCAAATTTGATAAAGATCTAATCTCTTCATATCGTTCACAAGCTGTTTTGGACAAATAATACATGTACCAGTATGCATCTCTGGAACAGAAATTTCTAAATAGCTAAAAATCAACAGGATTTATTCTTTCCGATTCGACGACTTCACACCAAATTTCAAAATCAATAGGGTTTATCTTATCACAGTCCTAATGCTTTACACCTAATAAGATAAAATTCTGTGAAAAACTATAGTCTGTATTAGATTAACAAAGTTTTCAGAAAAGCGGAGGAAAGTGTCCAGATCAAGGACAATTTAACGCTCTGAACCAAATCTGTTAAAATTCTATGAAAAAGCTGCAGGCTGTATTTGGCAACTAAATCTGTAACTGAAAGTGGTCAAACATACAAAATTAGATAGGATTCATCCTCTCGTGACTCTCATCATATGCTTCATACCAAATTTAGAATAAATCCTATAAAACCTGTTGCCTCTATCATGTTACAAAGAAATTGGGATGTCTGGGTAATAAGCCACTATTGTATTCACAAAGTATACTAAGGGTAGCATAACTCTGGATTGTAAGGTCCTGAAATGCTGAAAATTGATAGAGTTTGTCCTCGGGACCCTAATGCTTCACACCAAGTTTGAACAAATCTGTAGCTTTTATGGCCTTCACAACTTTCTCAAAATGAGAGGCATACATAAACATATACATGTAACTCAAGAATGGAGTGTTCCAAAAAGCCTAAAATGGAAAATCAGAGAAAACTGACAATCAATATGGATCATTTGGCAAAAAAGTCATAGAAAATCAATTGGGATCATCCTTCGGTATGTAGTTATACCACCATCTTTGAAAAAAAATATGATCAAAAACTTTTGTCTCTATGTTGTTAACTAACAATTGAAAACAATGATGTTTATTACAGAAAGTAATGGATTATGAAGTAGACGATATTGGAAATTTAGAACCAAATAAAATCCAACATTCACACAGAAAAAACATAAAATACAAGGTCAAAATAGAAAAACCTGTGTAGTCTATATTTTTTCTAAACTGGTCTGACAAGATTTTCACGGTAACAACCAGTACATGTACTAACTATATCCGATATCAAAAGTTGAAAGATTTAATTTTTCTGGCACTGAAGGTTTTATACTATTTCACTTTGGTGGTGGTGTGTGTATTCATTTTTACAATTTCTCATGATTTAAACATTACATGACTCTTTATGTTTTCAAAAGAATTTTTCCACTTATTTGGAAGGCCTATTCCTTTCTTCATCTACAAATAATAGCTCTTCTTTAATATTCAATTTGTATCTTTACCGGTAATCTTCATATAGCTTATCAATATTTTATTAACAACAGTGCCGGTAAGCTTAAAGGTGCTAACTCAAAATCACCCACAGGGAATAACCAAATGCCAAATACTGCCATTCAATTTGGACTCTTCGCATTTTTCGCCGAACTTAACAGATTAGAAATTACAGTCAAAAAAGAAACAATTCAATGTAAATCAGCTTATATACATTCATATTACATTATTTTAATATATGTAATGCGACCCATTGGTGTCTATTTTTAAGTGCCAAAGAATAGCGATTTAGCACTTTTGATCATACACAAATAGGAGAACAAAGAAATTAATGCTTTTCAAAGTATCTTAAAGGTAAACGAAGAAAATCCTGGAATTCAGTCAGTCCGCGAGTCTTACATGTACATGTCGTTAAAGATTGTGTACATAAGTACATACATGTATAACAATTTTGTATCTTTATTAATTATTATATCATCATTAGTGTACATGTATAAAAAGATTTATAGCATTTTAAAAATGTGGTACTTGTATATAGTAGCTATAGATAGAGAACTTACAAAATTCATTGATCAAAACATTACCATTTATATCTAGCCTACATTTCATACGTAACATTGGGGCTGTGTGAGTGATGTGATGAATGAATGATAAAGCTTATAACTTCATTTTCATAATAATTTTATTAATGTATGAATGGATTATACTCAGTATTAAAATCACACACAGGCAACTATAAAACTAAAAGTCATTATTTTAGGGGTCAGTTAAGAGACATGACATGGGTCTTAGTGACATATTCGATTCGCTATCTGCTGTCAATCATATGTGGCCTGTCAGTGTCATGTCGCAATATATTTTAGACGTTGTCAACAATAACATTGGTTCATTCTCGCTATCTGAATACGTACCTCGCTTTACCGCATCATCAAATGTGATGAATGCAAGTTTAGAGTCTTTTCCACCCATTTTAATGAATATCCAATGCACAATTACGCCCGAAACATCATTTTAGTAAACGCACTAGCCGTCAACATCTTCTTCGGTCGCCATATTTAATCACGCGATAAGGGCGTGAGATCTCGCGAGAAGCTGGAAATAGACAGCTCTGTAAATTTTCAGAAGCTGTTTACTGTAAACCCTGCACTATTTAAAACTTATAAACCACCATGTGAATTATTTACTTTAAGTAGCAAGTGGATTTGTCAAACAACGGGTTGAAGAACAGGCACCGAGTGCAATTCATGAGAACTAATCCCAATTGATCGAAGCCATAGACTTTTCCTAACAAGGAATTGTCCAACCAGACCAGTTAACGGAAATCAATCAATGGAAGTTGAACTCCAGGAGGATCTGCCAAAAATAAAAACTGAAGATAGCGATGGCAGCGCTACCCTGTTTATAGAACCCATGCATTCTGTCGAAGGCAAACAGGAATCTAATGAAGAAAACACAGAATTAAATGAAACCACGGATACAGAAACCTTCAAATTGTCCAGTGACAGCAACCAACAGTATGTGATTGTTTCATCAGATAGTTCAACTGTCCTACAAGATCACAAAATTATAAATGCAGTGAGTGTTGCTGAGGATGGAAGTGAGGGTGCAATAGAACAACCAACAAAATTTATAAGAATACAGGGTGACAATGGACAAACGTTAATGCTAGCTGTTGCTGACGATTCGTCAAATTTACTTTCTCAAGTTAAAATTCTTAAAAGTGATGGTTCAGAGCTGAAACAAGGAAAGGCAGGTAAATCAAGCTCTGCTGATGACATCACTCAGGCCTGGTTTACCACCCGTGATGATAAAAATTCTCTTCATAATAAAGGTCATACCTGGAAGCAGGGTCAATGGACAAAAGAGGAAGTTGATATTTTAAAGAAGAATATCGAGAAGTATTGCAAGGATCGTAATATCCCAGATGCAACAAAGATCATTTTCCAGATGAGTAAAGATGAAAGGAAAGATTTTTATAGAACCGTTGCCAGGGGACTGGAGCGGCCATTGTTCTCTGTGTATAGAAGAGTGACAAGAATGTATGACCAGAAGAACCATGTTGGAAAGTACACCCCAGAAGAAATGGTGAAACTACGAGATTTGAGAGCAGCGCATGGTAACGACTGGACAACAATTGGTACAGCTCTTGGACGGAGTGCCTCATCAGTAAAGGACAAATGTCGCCTGATGAAGGATAAATGCAATTCTGGAAAATGGTTGGCAGAAGAAGAGAAAAGACTGACAGCAGCAGTTTATGAATTGGCACAAGTAAAACCAGGAGACAGTATCACTGTAACACATGGTTTATCCTGGGCTTTAGTTGCAGAAAAAGTTGCATCACGATCAGAGAAACAGTGCCGAACAAAATGGTTGAATTATTTGAATTGGAAGGAACTTGGTGGAACGGAATGGACAAGAGAAGATGACTTGAATCTGATTTTAAGAATGTGTGAACTGAATGTGGAAAATGAATCCCAAATTAATTGGCCTGAACTTGCCCAGGGATGGCCTAGTGCTCGGTCCCCTCAGTGGCTTCGGGGAAAGTGGTGGTCCTTGAAGAGGCATGTCCATGACTATCAAAATCAGCCATTTTCTTATATTGTCAATTATCTTAAGACAAGTCATCTACAACATATAAAGAATATAAAGGATATGGTGGGTAGAGATGATCTTACTGTGGAGAATTGTGAAGTGACATTTAGTGTTCCGATAAGTCTCCAGTCGGCTACAAGCGCAGATGATGTTCATACAGCAATTGAGGTGCTACAACAATGGCCATCAGACTGTTCTGGTGCGTTGGTTATAGCTCAACCAAACACCACATCAGGATCAATAACATTTTCAGGGTCAGCTTTACCCAGTGATCATATAATCGTTCAAACTCTTCCAGTCCACGTGGAAGATAACAACAATGAAAATGTGACAGTTCAGGTCAATCCCCAGATTATTGTTACTGATTCTACAGATGAGGAGAGTATTGGAGGAGGATTATCTAATACTATAATCTCATCATCTTCCATAGAATTACACACAGGATTAAAAGTAGAACAAGATTTAAATTCGTTATCGGAAAACCGAGATTTGGATGATCAGTGTGAAATAACTAGTAACAGCGAAGTTAAATATGAGATCATGACTCAAACAGTGACTGACTCAGGTCTTCCTTCTGAAGGTGTTCAGACTGATATTCATGTACAATCTGATATGGTTCATAGTGAAGGGGAGACATCTAATTTAGATTGGTGATAGAGTCAACCTATTTTCTTCCTCAAATTTTCCACATGCATCATTTTATGATAATAAACCATAGGATGATGTTTAATTTCTTACCCGATTGTTTTTTGGATTGACAATATATAATATCTACAAGTTTCCATTTGGTTGTATCAACCATCTTATTATAAATTAAATTATTATAAATGTATTCTTGCACTGCAATCATCATCAAGCCTGGAAACAAGGTGCCTGTCCTGGATATTGTATCTGGGCACAAATTCAGACTTTGTCAGGAACCATTCCTCAGGTTCCTGTCATTTTGTCTGTGTTTTTATTGATACTATTAATATTAACACACTTTCAAAATGTCAGGTATTGTTTTATCAATTTTGTCAATATACAAATAATTCATACATATAATTGGTTAATGATAATTTCAGACTGTTCAATTGGACAGACATTCGCAGTATCTCTTCTAGTCTATGCATGTATTTACAAGCAAGCTAGGGAAAAAGGCATCAGGTCTGTCACAGACATTGTAAAGCACAAATTCAAGCTTTGTTAGGCTCTATGCCCCTGGGAAGTTTCAATTTGTCCGACACTGATTTGTCTTTCTTTTGTGTTTTTATTGCTATCATTAGTATCATTCATAAATGTCCAGCAAAATGTCAGGAACTAGTTTATTATTTCCAGGCCTGATGATAAATAAGGCTGCAAGATAGCAGAATGAAAAATTCCATTTAAGAAGAATCTACATGTATAGGGTTTACACTCACAATTGTGTCAAAGCCAGAGACCTCTTGGTATGAGTAATCGATTCAGTAATTAACTGACTGATCTGTTGTTTATTCACCTATGTTATGTGATGTGTTGAGTAGGATTTGTAATTGGTATATTTATGGTCGGAATGTGAGGTCTTTATCACATTGACAAACTTACATCTTGGGATTGTTGATTTTTATTTAATTTATTGTATTTAGATAACAGAATAATTCATTATGAAATAAGAGAGTTTCTATAACTATTTGTGCTTTTCTTTATTGCTGTGTTATCATAAAATGATAATAAAAAATTCAATAATTTTTTTTTATATTATTTATGATCACTGTTGTCAATAACTTTTATAACTAAAGTTAAAACAGGGACAGTTTTTGAAATTAAAAACCTGCCTTTCTGGATATTTTTCCAAAATAACAATAGTTCTGAGCGACACGGTTGTAAATATCTGTAATGATTGGGTGACATATTGATAAATTTTAACCAAATGCAGCTTGAATAGTGCTTATTCTGAGACAAATATTACTTTTCTTTTTCAATTTGTTTTCCTATACAGCTTAATTTTTTCAACCATTGTAGAAATTATCTCGATTGTGTAGTGCTCATTTCGTATTGTTCAAATGATATTGATGGTCCCAGAGGTGTGGTGCAGGGGAACCATTTATGATAGCTGTTTCCTATCAAACATCAGTAATACAATTATTGATCAAGTGCAAATTTAGACATCAACAAATCATGACCATAATTGGAAGAAATTAGCTAGGCTAGGTGCTGTCTATTGAGATATTTTTCAAAGTTGTTTATTCAGAAAGGGATGGAGCAGGGCACTGCACTTTAACTGGACCGTCTGGACCCAATTTCTTTTTTTATTTTTCCTCCCAAACATTTTTCACTATCATTGCTACAGAAATTATCCTTTTCCAATTGTTCAAAGTTGATTGACCCAATACGGAACATTTAGGGATTGGGCAGAGGGTCAGATTTGTTCAAATTAAGTTGGTTGGCAGGGTAGAGACATTTTTAACATATTGTAGGTAAAAGGTGTAAAAATAAATATGACAATTTCTTTTTTTTAACAAATTTATTGACAGTATGTGTTATTTACACATAAGGATTAGATTTATGACATGATGAAAATGTATGATTTATTTACATAATGGTAGAAATCATGATTACTCATATAAATTATACAAACTATGGTACTCTCTCTGATTAAACAAATTACAATAATGATGCCAAATGATTCCAGACATCATTTCCAAATGACCTACAATCATTTACAAATGACTCTTAACATCATTTCTAAATGATAAAATAATAATATCTAGATAATGCTAAACCTCACTTCTAGATAATGCTAACAATCATTTCTAAATGACCCTAAACATCATTTCTAAATGATGCTAAATGCATTTCAAAATGACTCAAAAGACCAGTGAGGATATTGAATCATGATTAGCCAAGACAAAATAATACTTGAACAATATAACGTAGCTGTGAAAAATTTTTAAGTACAATTTATTTAATCGTTTTTTAAGAATTCATCAAGGGTTCATGATTAAATGTTTAGCTTTTCTTATGCAGTGACAAATGTTGTACTACCTGATCACAAAAGACCCAAACAAACAAACAGTAATACTTCTTTCAATCATGTTTGACAGGATATTTGTCATTTCTAAGAGCCGGTGTAATAAAATGCTCTTTTAATAAAATGCTCAGGGACATAATGCTTGACAGTTGAACTGTTTTAACATGACCAAAAAAAAGCAGTATAAAAAATATAGCTTTATATTATATTATACAGACAGACAGACAGAAATGGGGTTTAACGTCCACTTGACAATTATATTATACATGGTTAAGATTCAAACGATTGCTAAGGTGTTCCCTTTCTCATCTCCTACCCACCATCTCAACAAAACCACCTGGCCTTTCATTATGTCTTAAAAAGAAAAAATTACAATATTTTGTGACAATAATGTTAAACTAATATTTAGCATTTTCAATGAATAGTTTCTAGAGATTGTGATGACGACTGTCTGTAACTGAGGGTGGTGCCTATAGATGCATTATGTAAGATTTAGATCAAGACCTGACAGTTTTTGCTATAATAGTTCCCAAAAAGATAATTCAAAATGATTAAATTGAAAATTTCATTCAAATTGCTGTACTGTAAGCGAAGCAAACAATGTGGATTGGAGATTGTTTACTATCGTAGCAACTCGGCATCGATTCACAATTAAATTAAATCATTAAATGGCAATTGTATTTTATTCTACTTAAATCTCTGCCATCCAATGGTCTAGAGAGTTGAGTATATTATATGCTTGACTTGTAAATAAATAGTCTAAATAATGTATAATATACGAAATTATATAACATTTGAAGTCAAAATAAAGACCTGCAATGGGCAGATTTACCAATTACACAATGCTTGTTTACATGAGGGATTCCCAAAAATCTTCAACAGTTTATAAAAGTGTCTGTAATCGTTTTTATCTATATATAGTTTAAATATTAAAACAGGTAGAATATCTTCTTTAACAAAATATTTCACAATAAACTATGCACGTCATTATTATACACAATAATATGCAATCCAAACAAAATTTTCGGATACAAAACATTAAGTATAATCATTATCCGTCGGTCATTAAATAACAAAAATAACATTTACATAATTTATGTATAAAATAACTTTGATATCGTTAAGTTTTCCTTTAAGCTTTGGCTCTGCAATTGGCTTGACACAGTAAAAACAATACCACAGGTACAGATCTTCATAAACAATAACAAGATACTGTGATCCAAGACCAAGCTTTACATACAACTAGGTATTGTTCGTATCCTTGAAGTTCCGTAACAGCACAACTTTTCCATGATGCAGCCAATTATACACTTTGACTAATTATTTTAATAAGTTAATGGTAGCACTGCTTCGTTTCACACTTCACCTTTCATCAATCAAAGGTGTACCATCACCACGAGGAGAGCTACCGTCAGATTGAGGTGAACCTCGCACTCGTGAACTTTGAGCTCTGGGTGTTGTTGGTTTTCTCTTGGCCCACATCTCTGCTGCCTTGGCCCAATCAGTTCCAGCCTTACTGGTACCAGGTAGGGGTCGTTGCTGGGCTGATGGTGTGGGCTGACTTTGTGCTGGTGTTCTAGGGGTGGTCATGCCAGGCCAGGCGTTAGAACGGGGTGTAGGATTATAAGAAGGTGTGAAAGGCTGTTGTTGTGATGGCTGTTGAGATTGTTGTGCTGGTGTTACTGGTTGTTGACTAGGAGTTTGTTGAGAGATTTGATTGCCATGGTAACTTGGTGTCATCATCGGTGTCATCATTGGCGTCACTGCAGGCTACAAAAATAAAACCCCATACAATTTAGTAACTGCAGAAATACAAGTTAGATAATATCCTGATGTTGATGTCAGCAGATATAAATTCAACCTTATGCAATCTCCAGAGATGTCACCTCAATACAAGGTGAAATTTTCTGCACCAACTGGTATTATGCCATACAGTTTACAGAGGGAACTTTTGCTCCGACAGTGGCACTACGGCCTATTCTTAATCAATTTCCAACTGTAAGGGTTTGTTTACGGACACACCAATGTGTATACCGGGTGCTAGTGGCCTCATCTGAACGACAATTCGTTATCCTTTACCTGGGGAACTGTGCCGAAAAATACTGATCGACAAACACAGGAAGTGACACGTGTTACTCACTGAGCCACTCCTTCAGACAATACAAGATATATATATATATATATATATAACTCACCTGATAATTAAAGTTACCAGCAGAGAAGCCTGATGTAAAGTTTCTATTAGAACCAACTTGTTGTGGTGTAGCACTAGCTACCTGAGCTAGAGTATTATATATATTAGATGATAATCCTGCAGCTGCTCTCTGTATGGTAGCTGGATCAACACCTTAAAGAAACAAATGATTTTATTGGATAGGATATCTCTTGACAACAATAAGAGAGAGAGAGAGAGATAGAGAGAGAGAAATGGGGTTTAACCTCCACTCATCACAAAATAGGTCATTTCGGGACTAACACAGGGTTTAATTTTATTTCAATAACTCGATTGTGCGTAGGGGTCTTTAGCAGTGGGAGGAAAATGGGGGACATGGCAAAAACCCATGAGGTTCGACAGGCAACCCTACTCCTTGTCACGTACAAGCGGGGAATTGAAACCACATTAGATGACTCAATGATAGACCTTGTGATACTGTGCAACCCCCCAATCTCCTAATAAACACATACATTAATTTAACCTGCTTATTTGGTTTTGCAAATATGGCGAATTGCTTCTCACAATAAATAGTGTTTAGAAATGTAATAAAAACTTACCTTGAATATTCATACTGGGTGTGTAGGCTGCCATGGGTGTTCTAGCACCAGGTGTTCTACCAGTGGCTGGTGTTCTTACATTAGATGGTGTTCTGGCTGGTGTTCGTGCAGGTGTTCTTGATGGTGTTCTCATACTCATGGGTGTACCTGGATAAAATTAAAAAAAAAAAAAAAATTACATTATGTTTAAGATGGGAAATTACATCTATATCTGACTCATGGGTGTACCTGGATAAAATTGAAAAGAACAAAACAAATTACATTATGTTCAATAGGGAAAATTATATCTATAAACAAAACCAAGCATTGGAGGAAAATATTTTTTCTGCCTTAATTTTGTCAGTTAGTTCAGAATAACATGGAAAGTTCAATACCATACCTGGGATTGGATCACGGAAGTGCTCCTTAAACCATCTGACCACAGAATTTAAGGAATGAAAGTTTGTCATGCGGTATTTTAAACCATCTGGATTAATGGAGATATATTCATGTCGTGGCTTGTTTCTTGGCATGTAAGACAGGAGGAATTTACCAGGAAACTGTTTGGAAGAACTAAGGAAATATGGGATCCTAAAAAATAAACAATAATTTATAAGACTTTAAAAATTATAAATAGTTAGTAAAGGAAACCCACAAACTCATCAATCGGGATGAAATGGAGTTTAACGTCCTACTTTTTCTGCATCTACCAGATCAATGAAGATGGATGAGCTAAAGCTATGCAATGTGGAAAAAGGTGTTTCTGCTTACTTTATGTTGAATTTCTACTACTAAGAGTTCTTTTACATATGCAATCACTAGATGGAAATGAAATGAAATGGGGGTTTAACGTCCTACTGTTCTGCTCCAAACTGGGCTAATGAAGATGGGCAAACGCCATACAGTGTGCTATGAGGGAAATTTTGCCCAGACACAATCACTAGATGGTGTTTCTTGACAGACGCTGCACCAGTGACAAGGGCAAAACGTAACTGAAAATCCTAAGAAACCTTCTCAGCTAACCCGGGACAAAATCCTGGACCTCTTGGCTAGAGAGCCAGTGCCTTACCTTGATGGAGCTTTTCTCTTTTCAACCATTAAAGTTTTTTCCAGGATATCACGTTTACCGCCTTCTGAATCCCGATAATATCTAAAACCTATTATGTCTCTAGCTAAGGCTGCCATTGGCTGGACATGTCGAGCTATAATTTCATCTAAATCTTCAAATTCCTAGAAGATAAAATTCAACTCATTTTCAGTCCTATTCCTGTATCATTGATATTGATGTCATGCTTACAAAAACCACTCCCTTTCTCTTCTACATTCATTGAAAAAACATTTACAAATCAAACATGTGATTCAATGCTGCCATTTTGACCTCTTATCCTATCCATGTATGCATCTAAATGCCTTAGATATTCTGATTTGATCAAATTCTTGGGTAATCCCTCAGACTTCGTGCCTAACTTGAATAAGGCCCTGATAACTCACCTCATTTCCAATAACTAAAGATCTTCCTAAACTGAAGGCATTTTCTTTTCCTTCCTCCCTGACATCTATATGTTGTAAAATACCATCTGTTACTTTCCATGTTACTGTTAAATGATCGGCTCCCTGGTTAAACAAAACATTATTGTATCTATATTGAATACAAGAACCACACATAAACATTAATAAATTCTAAACTATAACAATTACTGTGGCTAACATATTAATAACTTACTTCAACACAATTCTGAGATCAACATTTAAATTTATTATGTTACGAAATTATGTTATGAAATCACAATCAAAGATTTCAATACTGCAATTTCTCAATCTTCAATTTGAGACCAAGTTTAAAATCATCTAAGTATTACCCTGATTTATATTGAGCTTTATAACCCCCTTGCAGTTGTTACCTCAAAACCATGGTCTCTACTATCCGTTTACTGAGGGGCAAATACCCCGGTAACCATGCTAAGAGTTTTGGAATAGTATAAATAAAAGCCCGTCGCATGAGTCTGCAGAAGTCAATACAAATGACACTAGTCACTGACATCTGGCATCACCAGATCTTACCAGTTACTATTTTATTCGTAAAAAAACTGAGTTGCAACAATGTTAAATTTATTTATCTTTAAAACATCAACAAAAGATGTCAATAAATCATACTCTTTAATTTGGGGCAAATACAAATCCCCCTAAGTACTGAAATATTTTACTATCAAATGCTTCTTACCTTACTACTTGGTCTAATAATAACATCTCCCTGATCCATATTAGCCATTAACTTCTCACATTCAGAATAACTAATATTATGGAAAGATGGATGTACAATAACTCGTTTAATATAAGCTGAAAGATGAACAGTTAATATCATGTTATTAGTTGAATACCAACATCTATAGAGATACGTAGGTATATAGAGTAGATCTATATTTGGGATAGTAGCCAGTTTGCTTACAGCAGGCCCTCAATGTAACACCTGATGTTTTACATATAAGTAAAAGAGGCTGCTACCTTACATAAGATCAAAATAATAAGACCTGTGTTTAGCCAAAATCCCCAACCCCAAACTTTTAACTCTCATTTCCCAGGCCTAATAACTCGGTCTTGGCGTGATGTTCTGTGGACAACACAACATTGAATTTTTGTTATTATTTTCAAGAACCTCACTTAGTAATTAAGCTAGAAATGCTAGGAAATACAAACTACAAAAATGTAAAAAAAAATACAAAAGATAAAAATATTTTCTGACCGACCCAAGTTTTGGTGGCCAAGTAACCATAAAAACATGCGTTTTTTTTCTTTATTTTAGGCCTAAATAAAACATAGAAAAGACACCTTAAATGAATTAAATAGTTCACTGTTTGATATTTTTCCTTTCAAACTTACTCTGTCTGGCCTTTTGTTTTTTCTTGTCTTCTTCTTTTTCCGTTTCTTCTTTTTCTTTATCAAAATCATAATACAGATCTTTCTGAGGTCTAAAAAACAAATATATATTCAACAATGAGAGGATAATAATCTTTAATATAATTTATAAACACTTGAACAATATCAGTCCAGATCATACAAGTGGTAAGGTAATCAGTATTACTGTGACAAATTTTAAAGTACAAGTTCAGTTCCCAATAATTTTCTTCCAAAAATAAACATGAAATAAGGGTTTATCTTCCAACTTTACTGTACTAACTAGACTAATGAAGACAGTCATATGCAGGGCTTCCACTTCAAAATTTTCCGAACCAGTCATTTTTCTCACAGAGAAAGTGGTGCTATTTTAAGCACATAATAAGAAGCCAAAAACTACATGCTATCGGAATGTCGATCGACTTTAATTGGGTCAAGGACAGTCACACAAAAAGTCAATCTCACATCGACATTTATATACCCACCCACCTATCCCCCTAATAAAAAAAAGAACACATGTAATCAATTATTACCATTTAGTTATTTATACATTCATAAAATATAACAATAACAAGATGCATTCATTTATCGAAAGTACACTATTTTTTTAATTTGTTTACGACATCACCCGTATATACTCGTCGGTTTTTACAGGATTTCCATTTCTGTAAAGCACGTGCCGGTTGAAATTCTGCAAGTGGTGGCCCCTTCATAGAAATTCTCATTAATTCGTCAAGATTTTTCATGCTCAAGGAACATCGTAACTTGGTTTTAATTATGTTTTGGTGCGAGAATCCCCGTTTTCAGTGCGTACGTGACATATTCGGCGGTTGACTATTTTCTCCATACACGGGGAAAAAGTAGTTCCGAATGATTAGCACACGTAAATAATTCAAAGTCATACACATGTACAATAATTAACATAATTCTTAAACTTATCAATTTATTAACTCGTATTGATATTTTGAGAGCTCAAATAATATCATGCTTGTTTTAACTCTATAACATGTAAAGATATTTGTACATATTTCAAAATGGCGGCGATCGTAAAAGCTCATTGTTTTAACCAAATGACGTCTATCAATTGTTATATAAAAGGAAAAAATGGATTAAAAACACACCTGGGAATACATCTTTTTGTGTGGGAATATCATATCTTAACCACGGGAATATTTGTGACAATTTAGTAGAGAATTTACGGCTGACTTTGTTTTTCGGAGCGGAACAGTCATCCTCGTGGGCCGATGTTGAAGACAGGAGGTCGGATTCATTGAGGGCGATACCGTCATCTCGCTTTCTTTTCTTCTGTTATTCTTGGAGGTGAGGAATTTCAACATTTTGAAATGATATAGAGAATGCTAGCATTTCTGATATATATATCTATATCATTCGCAACGTTGATACGATTAACTCTTGTAATCAAGTGAAGACATCAAAGAAAATGTTTTAATTTGTTTGATGTTCAAACAGTGAATTACCGCATGAGCGATGAAAGTCGGCAAAAATGCTGTAACAACAACTCAACTTAAAGAATGATCACAGTATCACTAATTGTAAAACAAAACACACCTAAGTAAATTGATTACATGTTGAGCCTTTAATCTGTTTGATGTTGCTCCTCCGTTAATTGTGATTAGAGCAATATACACAGGGATAATTAATTGGCAGTGGTTTCCCTTCGTGGACTACTGAACACTGTTAATATTATTATACCCGACAGTTTACATCACGACACGCACAGAGGTTAATCGTCTCCCGGAATTTATGATTTAGCACAAAATATGATATTTTTCCGGCGTGCAAAATGACCTACGGGTCCTGATCCAGTTTCGGTCATTTTTCAAAGCCCTCGGTCCCGACCGGCATATATGGCTGACATGGAACCCATGGTCATATGCCATACAGTGTGCTATGAAGGAAATTGGCCTGGCCACTGGTGATATGACCTACCCTTATTTTGAATTCCAAGTGTCAAGGATTCTTTCCTGTGCACACAAATGTGTACACAAGACCTTGGATTTCCAGACCACCTGAATGACTAGATACTTTCTTTGCCCGGCCCGCTATCCAGCACCACTGACAAGGAAAAACCATGCCAGAAAATCTTGATGAACTTTCTCGGACAACACCAGGAGTGAACCGGAGACCTTCTGTTTAGTGAGCCAGCATCATACTCAGTGAGCCACTGTGGCTGCCATACATGTAAACCTAATCTTCTGAAAATGTACTAAATATTTGTTTATAACAATTGTACTTACTTCCATTGACCATCTTTGTCTGCTAAATCTGATGATTTAGATGTTAAGTCTACTTGAAAACGTTCTATATCTATTTTAATTATTCTACAATGTATCGTCATTCCAACCTAAAATAAACAAATTACATCTTGACTTAAAGTTAAACTACATAAAGAAAGAGAGAGAGAAAGAGAAATATGGGGTTTAATATCCACTCGACACAAACTAGGTCATTTTTGGAGGAACACATGGTTCAATTTTATTTCAATAATTTGCTTGCTCGTAGGGTTTCTTTAGCAGTAGGAGGAAACCAGGGAAAACCCACAAGACTGGACAGGTGATCCCACTTCTTGTCACCTACAGCCTGGGAATCAAGTTGACTCAATGACAGACCTTATGATACAGCACGTACATTCTAACCATTTGACCATCCACCACCCCTACCCCGCCAAGTACATAAAGAAAGTAGGGTTAGCACATTATTCAAATAGACACATGTGGCCAAATGACTTTTCACAAACATCACATTTCAAGGGTTTTTAAATTTATTCACAAGCCATTTTTAATTCTCGTATTGGTCTACAAATTAATAACAAACAAACCTGAACTCTTTCTTCTGGATTCGTAACCTTTTTATCACTGATCATTTTAGTTGGTATAAACCCAGTAACTGTATTATCTAATCGACATTTAACACCCATAGCAGCTCCGGGACAATTACCAGCATCAAAATGACTCCAAACCTGTACAAATATACAAAATAATATTAAACTGTCTCATCCCTTTTTGAAAAGTTTGCAATAAAACAAGTTTCGATAAAACCATAAATATTGAATAATTTTAAAAAAAAGTATATCTGTACTAACATAGAGTTCAATTTTATTTCATTAATTTGCTTGGGCATAGGGGTCTTTAGCAATGAGGTTGGACAGGCAACCCTACTTCTTGTCACGTACAAGCGCAATGTACAATAAGTAATCTCTATAAAGATTATTAGTCTAACATGGTTCAATGCGTTCAGTATTTAGAATGATAAAATGAAAACTTCAAAGCATTTGGTTCGTTTACAGCGATACACACAAGCCAGCATCACCTATAAGAATTGGGTCAAATAATTTAATGGACCCAGCTGTGAGATTATCTATTGTTGATATTCTGGTTGAATTTAGGAAAACACTAAAAATTACCAAGTGTAGTGAACAAGTGTATATACTTACATTACTGAGTTCAGCAAAATCATTTTGTCTACAGAAAGGACAGGACCATAATCCAGTATCGTCATCACGTACAGGATTAGCTTGATCTAATTGATCACCTTGTGGTTTCTTATGAGCTATACCTGTTACTCTTACCATTATTAACTTACCTACAAAAATAATATATATTAATATAGATTTGTTTGCTTTGTTCTTTTCTTAAAGTAACTGTATTAGTGGTCTCAAGGTTTGATACTGACCTTTTCTAACTTGTGGTCTCGAGGTTTAATACTGACCATCTCTAACCTAGTGGTCTCAAGGTTTAATACTGACTCTGTCTAATGTCTAACCTAGTGGTCTCAAGGTTTAATACCAACTCTCCCTAATCTATCGGTATCAAGATTTTATAAAAATCATATTTGACTCCACAGGGTACTCACCAACATAGAATGTTTCAGGTGTTTCTTTAGTTATCATATTAAAGCGTTCTTCTACAGAAGGTGGTCTATATGGACTACGTAAATCTTTATATCGGTGATTTAACTCAGCTCTTATATCATATAACGTAATTCTTTTATCTCCATAACCCTGAAAATAACATTTCATACAACTCATCATAGTAAATTATTTATTCCATTAGAAAGATAAATTGAAAGGAGTCTTTATATTAGAGGCGAATTCCATCAGAGTGACATGGGGCCTCCATTTTTCAAATCTCATCTAAACACAAGATAGAATTTCCATAAGAGATAAGTATGGAAATATAAAAAATAAGGTTTAATGTCCTACTTTTTTGAACCATATAAAATGAAATAGGGTTTAACGTCCTACTGTTTTGCTCTGACTGGGCTAATGAAGACAGATTTTAGCTTTAACCACCCAGGCAAATATATCATGCAGTGTGCTATGAGGGAAAATTTGCTGAGACAGCAACATTAATGCCAACTCACTCCTACTCACTTTGGCTTCCCTCTATAAATGGGAGCTGAAAGTTGTTCTAAGAAATGGATATTAAAATCATTAGGTTCTGATTTCTTTAACGAGTTTCCACTGTTGATTCCTCATGAATTAAATAAGTTTTAAGTACCTGTCTCTCTAACTCCACAGCAAAAGCATTTAAATCCAATTCTTTTAAACTTTCTGGTCTCTCTAAAATTTCCTCTAGAGCTCCTGCTGGATTTGCATCTTCTGAAGTATCATCATATTCTAAAGCATCAACAGCCATTTTCCTGGCCCATTCATAAGCTTCAGGGTGAACTCGAGATCCATCTAACGCATCAACAAATGTGTCAGTACTGAAAAAATAATCCAAATTTGGAGACCAAGTCATCATCATGCTGCACCCTGTGAAAACCCAAAACCATATCAAATTTGTTCTCATGAATACACAAAAATTATGGAAAATATTTAGTCAGAGATTTAGTTTTTTAATATAATAATATCTTATTTACCTGTGACCCAGACTGTTAGTGTCTATCTTTATAAAACCAGCACAATTAATAAATACTTTTGGTCCCATATGACATAAAGATACAAGTTGTGTTCTGTTCTCTAGTCTACTATTATTCTGTTTTAATATCTACAACAAAATATCATCAAATTAATATCATACATATTTACTAATGTTTGAAACTTGAAATCTCTCTACAAATGAACAGTTCTTCATGATATAAAGCTTCATGAAAACGATCAGATTTGCACCATATTTCCATATGCTTATTTTTAGCTTAGTACACAAAGTACAAATTAAAATATTTTCAAACAAAACTCAAAATAGCACTTATTTTATTTGTATAAATTGAGTTGATTTTACTGTAAACATGTTAACATCCTACCTTTAATAGCTGTGAACCTTTTCTAGGTCCCAGACCACAGATAAATTGTGTTAAACAGGCTGTATGAGGATGTGCTAAAGCTCTATTAACATCAACCCCAACTTCATTAACACGATTTATAAACTCTAAATATAACGCTTCTTTTAACTCATCTTTATTTAACTCATTCTGTAATAAACAAACAAACATATTAAACATAGCTTGCCAGGCAGGGTAACTGACATTAATTGTGGCTCAACGTGCCAAATTTCTTCACTGACTGGGCTAATGAAGACTTCACTTCCCATACGAACAACTAGACACCATTCTTTGTCAGGCCCTCTGTCCTGAACCATTGACAAGGGGGCGGAAGTTTACTCAGCTAGAACCGGGAGTGAACTTGAGGCCTCCTGGTTAGCAAACCAGCTGCGCAATAAAAAGTTTCTTCACCCAAAGAATTTGTCATTAATAAATCTCTTACCAGTTTTTGGTCAATGGTACCAGAGAGAGAGAGAGAAATGGGGTTTAACGTCCACTCAACACAACCAGGTCATTTCGGGACTAACATATGGTTTCAATTTTTTTATTTCAATAATTCGCTTGCGCATAGGGGTCTTTGGCCGTGGGAGGAAACCGGAGTGCCCGGAGGAAACCCACAAGGTTGAGAAGGCGTCCCTATCTCCATGCCACATACGCTCACACCAGGGCTCAAAACCACAGCCGCAAGCCAGAGGTGACCGGCCAGCTAGAGGTCGAAGCGCGGTACTCTAGACCACTAGGCCATCCCAACCCCCCTCAATGGTACCACAATCATTACTAATCACTAAGCAATCAAGACACATATTCAATTACTCGGCTTGTGAACATGGTTTATATGTCAGAGGGGGAAGTTGTCAGCGGCTACTTTTATTATATCTTTTTATGGTTTTAAATGAAGGTGGTTGTTTTTAATTTCACATTACCTGTAGAGTGTGATATTTAAATGAAGGTGGTTGTGTGATATTTAACATTACCTGTAGAGTGTGATATTTAACATTACCTGTAGAGTGTGATATTTAAGGCACATGATATCATCATCGGGATTACACATCTGAGCAAATTCTATTAATGGATCCTGTAGACGTCTGGCTATAGATATAGCATGGCGCAGTACAGGGGGATATTCACGGAAATCATTCTACAAGAAATATAAAATATATTAAATTTACTTCTAACTATCTGTAACAATCTTTTAAATCTAACTGTACCATGGATTTAATCTTTTAGAACTTCAACCAATCATTGTGGTTTTCCTTCTATATTTGACTTGTAATGCTTGAATGCGAGTGGAGCAAGGTATGTCCAATCCGTCACAAATTATGTTCTTTAATGGATTCTATTGTACAACAATTAAAGTAGTATTATCTTTATATTTTGCTTCATGTACAATATAGTCTTTTTTATTCTACTTCCAATATCACATAGGGAATATACTTCTTAAATAAGATATAATATGTTTTACTTACAGCAGCTTTACTTGTATTTTCATAGACCATGGCTAGTTCGTTGTCCATTAATTCTACACTGATTGGGGGTAATTGTTCTTCCTGTTCTAACTCTGCTATTATCTTCTTTAAATCTTCCACAATCATTGTTGCTTCTCTACATAAAATAAAATCAACCAAACGATTAACATACGAACTACATGAAAATCGGACCAGTTATAGTGGCTTTTGACCCTATGACGTCAGACATTGATTAATCAATCTCTAGTGGTTTACCCACAGTTACGTGTATCAAAAGGCCATGAATTCGCCATAACAGACCATTTCATTGGTTAATTGTTCACATAATCCAGAACACGTCAAAGATAACAACTCGGTCAGCTCTGAGTGCAGCAAAGACATGTAAAAGGAATTTTGAACTATAAAAACGAAACAAAACAGGATCTGTGTTTTAATCAGATTGGTTGAATACATTATTGCTAGTAAATCATATGCCTACATGCTTCTGAATGAAAGGAATACAGGTTATTGCTTAACACAGTCTTTGACAAATACTTTTGTAACACACTTTTATGTGGAATAACAATCAAGGTTGACAGGTGTCATGCATGGGGTTGGGTATACTTATTCTGTTTAGCACACCAGATACCATTTGGTACTTACATGTGGAGTTTACAACTGTACATAATGTACACTAATACTCACCTTGATTCTACAGTCACACAAATAACGTGAGGTTTCTTGTTAGATATAAAGTCTTTAATTTTTTCCATATCTTTTTCCTTCAATACAAAACCAAAATCAGATCAATAAACTTTATTTGTCATATAAATAGAGAATTGTTATGGAACACACAACATCAACCTAGAAGACTCAGTCTTGTTTACAAATCATTAAATTTGAGAAATGTATAATTATATTAGGTTGATGTGTGCCCATGCCGCAGAAAATGACAGAGAGAGAGGCTAACATCTTTAGCAGTGGGAGGAAACCAGAGAAGAATACCTATGAGGTTTGACAGGCGGCTCCACTTCTTGTCACGTACAAGTGGGGAATCACATGACTATTGACTTAGTGATATCATACACAGACGTTAAACTAGTTGCTGGACTACGTATTCAACTAGCAGAAACACTGGTTTACATTTGGTAACTAATACATATCGGCCTACCGTCGGTAACTATACTGACCTACCATTGGTAACTAGTACCTACCTTTGCTTCTCTTTCTTGTTGTCTAAATGAATTACGTCTGACTGTTAAACTTGTTAAACGTAAATAATCAGTCACTTCACCATCTCCATCAATTAAAGCACAAAACGATGACGGATCTTTATTATTTATCCTAAAAAGAAATTCATAAAAAGTGATTTCAAGAGTAACACATAGCTTTAAACCATTATACCAACAAAAAAAAATAAAAAAATCTATGAGTTCAGATAATAAAAGCCCTATTTTAAATATTTACAAAGGTCTATCTTGCCCTCGCTTATACTAAAACAATTAGCAGGTTTTATTGTGACTTATTAGTGAGCTAGCACCAAACTCACCAAGCCACCATGACTCCTTTGCCAATCAAAAACTAGTAAACTATTCGTTCAAATACTTAGCAAGTTTCAGTGACGGTCGAATTCATCGTTATCAATGTTTGCTCTCGATGCAATAAAGCATTAAATTTTATTTGATATCAGCACTAACAAACAATGAGATTTATTAAGAGGTCACCCCTGTTAAGCAGTCGGTCATGAAAATTCTACTGAGTGGCTGCTGAATACTGTACTTACATTTCCATAGAGTAGGCAATGCCCATTACTCTGATACCATTGGAATCACTATAATCTTCATCATCATATAACTGTTGATCACATTGATATGGAGAAACTTTCAACCAACTATACAGTTTACGACAACATGCCTACAACATATAAATAAATAATTAACTTTTTATTCTAAACACAACTACAACTCAGGTATTTTGAAATAGTGAATTTACCATCTTTTTTGGGTGTGGATTAAAGTTATCAAATTTTGCGATAGACCCTTAGGTGAATTTACCATTTTTTGGGGGGTTGGATTAAAGTTACCAAAATTTGCGATGGACTCTAAGGTGAATTCACCATTTTTTTGGGTGCGGATTATTACCAAATTTTGCGATAGACCCTTAGGATAATTTAGCATTTTTTGGGGTGTGGACATAATTTGATGAGAATCTATAGCGAATTTGATTTGATGAAAGAAATGCAAATCCAATAATGTTTTACCTTCAATATGCCTTCTTTAGATTCTTGTAATAATTTTAAACGTAATTCTTTCTCAATCTGTGGATACACTATTTTAGTTAAGGCTCGTTTTAAAGCTTCACTTCTCTGTGTATTCCACTGTTGTACGAGATGACTGAATTCATCCTAAATATAAATACAATAAATATATCTCAACTATATAGAAATACACAAATCATATCGGCCATCTTGATCTCCATAGCTGTTCACTTCAATTTTCAAAAATCCCCTGGGATCTTTCTCATGCTGGGAGCGAGCTCTTTTCTTCCAATTTAAGAGAGAGAGAAAATGGGGCTTAATGTCCACTCGACACAAAGTAGTTCATATTTGGACTGACATACGGTTGAATTTCATTTCAATAATTCACTTGCGTGTGGTGGCCTTGAGCAATGAAAGGAAAGCGGAGGATCCTGAGAAAACCGACAAGGTTTGACAGGCGACCGTAGGCATGATCATATACAAGTTGGGAATTAAAACCAAGCCACTTGACTCAATGACAGACCTTGTGATTTCACACGCACACATTAAACTACCCAATGTCCCTCCAATCCAAGAAAAAAAAACATTCTTTTTAATATATTGTAGTTGAGTAAAAACAGGAAAACTTACTCTATAATATAATTGTCGAACTTCTTCAAAATATGTTGATGATGTTAGACCATCATCATCTATCATAATAGATATTTTTAGTAAGCCTTCTTCTTCAGCCTATAATCAGAAACTTGTAATTAAAGATGCGGATATTTAACAATCGATGCCATCTTATGTGTCCGTTTTTCATTGGATTTGTATTTGATCTGCTGTTCAACACCCATTGATGCTTAGTGATTTTGTTGGCTTAGAGTGAAGCAATTTGACTGAAATCTTTAGCATATTCCCTTTACATTATCTAGTTTTAACTATTATAGTGAGAACGGAGAGTTCTGTGTCTTATATTCCATAATGTATCTTTAATCTTTGAATTAAATATTTCAATTTTTCCAGCTCTGTATCTAATATTCCATAATACATCTAATCTTTAAAATAAATATTTCGATACTGCCATCTAATAAAGTCAAAATTCTGTGGTGCCCCCCCTCTTCCAAGCAGGTGCTTATTTTGTTTGACCATGATACTCACCATGTGTAATTTTAAATACTGATCATCTTTTAAATCTTTTACTGGTTTATTTTTTATATATTTCATCGGGTAACAACTGTGGGCTTCATCAATTTCCTGTCAAAATAACAAAACCATCATCATGTTTCCAGCAAGTTGTAGAAATCATTGAAAATCTTAGGAAATAAAAGCCTGATAACTTTAGCCTCTATAGCGTACACAAGATTTTTCTAATTAACTAAAGGGTCATAACCGAAAGTGATATCGGATATCACTAATAATCAATGGATTTCTTGGACTAATGAGAGAGAGAGAGAAATGGGATTTAACGTCCACTCGACACAAACAAGGTCATTTTGGGACTAACATATGGTTTCAATTTTATTTCAATAATTTGCATGCGCGTAGGGGTCTTTAGCAGTGGGAGGAAACCGGAGTGCCCGGAGGAAACCCACGAGGTTGAGAAGGCGCCCCTATCTCCATGCCACATACGCTCACACCAGGGATTGAAATCACAGCCGCAAGCCAGAGGTGACCGGCCAGCCAGAGGTCGAAGCGCGGTACTCTAGACCACTAGGTCATCCCAACCCCTCTTGGACTCATGAACATAACCACTGTGATAAAGTCAATTGAATGATAACTGTAGCCATTAGAGTAACCACAAGCAACTGGATGGTCGACTGATATAACCAATTTCAACGTATTTTGTATGAAAAAACGTACCTTAAGTCCTTTCCTGGTAGGTGTGATCTTTATTTTAGCCCTTTCTTCAAATGTCTGTCTTACTGATTTACGCACCAGAGGATCATGGGAGATCTGCATGGCAACCATATGCCGAGCCCCCATTAAAGCATCTTCTTCTGTAGGGAATTGTCTGTAACAGAAATATCCAATTGTCAAATAATGTATAATTAATAGCCCTCAATAAATCAATACAAAATTTATGCAGTTTTTCCATTATAATATAACGCTTAAGGCAGATTTATGCTCTGCCAAGCCAATGAGAAGCTAAGAATTGTCTTCGAAGATCAAATTTTGAGTTCAACCCCTTCCCTCCAAACTTCGCAGCCAAACAGCCAATCGGCCGGACGTCGTCTGCTGTTGCAATCACATGATCCATCTAGCAACACATCTGTAGTTAACTTGATCAATAAGTAAAATATGACATTTTTGATACTGCTTTGTACAAGAGACTTGTACTATACATTGTACAAAAGAATTGTTTGTACAAGAGAGCGAGAGAGAGAGAGAGAAATGGGGTTTAACGTCCATTTGACACAAACTAGGTCATTTCAGGACTAACATATGGTTTAAATTTTAGCACCCGGAGAAAACCCACAAGACTGGACAGGCGACACTACAACCGGGCATTTGAAACCAAGCCAGTTGACTCAATGGCAGGCCGTATGGTACAGCGCGCTAACCATTCGGCCATCCAACCCCCCAATTGTTCAAGAGATTTGTACTTTAAATTGCTCAATAAAGATGAAAGTTTATTATATTAATTTGATTTCTTATTAATAGTCTACCTACCCACAGATATAGTCTTTTGATAGATCAAGAGGTTCAACTGGACACTGTTCTACATCATGTCTCTGATAATTATCTCGTAGATTCTCACCAAATTGTTCTGGTGTTAAACCAAATCTTCTAGCTACCTCATCTATAAAATAATCATACAATGAATCCAATTAGTCAAACTGTGGCGGAGAGCAAATGATTCTAGGGGACAAACAAACTGGACCACACGAAAATAGAAATGAGAGAGAGAGAAACAAACTAGGTTATTTCGGAACTAACATATGTTCAGTTTTATTTCATTAATATGCTTCAGCATAGGGGTCTTTGATTGTGGGAGGAAACTACAGGACTGAGATTTTAATTGGCATTATAAGTACCTGGAAACAACACTGGAGGTGCTTTATTGAGTGATGGACTGGGGATCAAGTTTTATCAATCCCAATAACCGAATCTAAATGTGGGATTTTCCAGTTTGCTCTCCACTTGAGAGAGGATGACAAAAACAGAAATTCACCGGTGTAATCATTAAGTGCATCTAAAAGAACCTTTGATAATCTGAATGCATGGCACATATCGGTTTTTATTAGCCCACATATTCGATCTTCCCAACAAACTGAAGACAACTCTCTTCAATTTATAAATAGCTAAAGATCAGAATAGATAATTATTGTTTACCAAGTTTAGCATCTTGGCAGATAGAATAACCACTTTTTCTTGTCGCTTGTTTGATTGTATCTTGATGGTCCTCCTCCCCTGTTTTCTCTCCCCCGTCTCGTTCAGCTTGTTTCTTCTTCTCCGCATTTCTCATCTTAGGTATCTCTGTACCATAGTACAACAAGAAGTGTTGATAAACATCTCGTAGTTCGTCAATTGTTTGAACTTTACGCACCCTATCAAAATAAAAATAGACATGCATAATAATACTTCATTAAATAATCATTATTATAAATAATGCATTTTGTGATTTATCCAATCATTGTGTTTCTTAGCTGCATTGTGTAATATGTTAATGGGAGAGAGAGAAATGGAGTTTAACGTCCACTCGACACAAACTAGGTCATTTCAGGACTAACATGTGGTTCAATTTTATTTCAATAATTCTTTTGTGCGTAGGGGTCTTTAGCAGTGGAAAAAGAACTGGAGAGCCGACGAAAACCCATGAAATTGGACAGGAAAACCTACTCCTCATCGCGTACAACTGGGGAATCGAAACCATGCCAGCTGACTCAATGACAGACCTTATGATACAGCGTGCCTGCACTAACCAATATGTTAATGAGTTCGCTAAGAATGTCCTCCCTTTTTAATCACTGGTCTGCCTTTAATTCACCCCAAACTGTTATTAAATATTAGAAGTCATGGTTTGTGCTATTGTTTGACCAGATGTTCAGTTGAATTGCCTTTTGAAAGTGGTTGAGAGTTGTGTTTTGTAGTAGTTAATGTGGATTAGGGAAATCATATAACCATTTGCACTGAACACATAGTGACTATTAGTCCTTAGCCTATTTAAATCTAAAGATATAAATATCACTCTGTTCTTCAAATATAATGTGAATAAATATTATCCAAAATATTTGAAATTAAAAACACAAAATATAATTTAATATCGTTTCAATCAATATTGATTTTGTAATCTTCCCATATGAATATGAGATAATAATTTCCAATAATCAATATATGCTTTTCGACCCTTTTTTTAAAAATAGACCTATATGTTTATTAAATTTAAAGGTATATCGTTTGTTCTACAGCTTAATTAAAATCAAATTTACTTTTCTATATCATCTTCTGTTAATGGTCTAAAAGATGAAGCCAAAACTTTGTCGATGTCAGAATTCTGTTCAAATTGAAAATTCTGCATTTTTTCAAACAGCCTGATCAAGTTCTTTTTTCTTGTAGCTAACTGTGTCCACTGCAATATTCAAAAAAGAAGTCATCAAATTCATGTTTCATTAAATTCTCTTTTGTGTTGGAAAGAGAGAGAGAGAGGGTTTAACATCCACTTGAGATAGACTAGGTCATTTCGGGACTAACATATTGTTTTATTTTATGTCAATAATTTGATTACAGGTAGAGGTCTTTAGCAGGGGGAGGAAACCAGAGGACCAGGGGAAAACAGGAAGTTGGACAGGAATCCCCACTTATCCCTTTAAGCGGGAATCAATACCACAACACTTGGCTTAATGACAGACCTTTTGATCTAAAGCATACAGGCTAAACAATTCGGCCATTCAATCTCCCTATAAGAACCCAATCCCATGAATAAAATAACATGGGTCACACTGTATTTTATGACTTGATCAATGTTATATTTTGAAAAGGAAGGAATTGATAGTATTCTACATTGGGTATAGTATAATTCAGTTTCTTCAATTTTACCTTTTCATCCCAGTTCCACACTCTCCATAAATCTGTGATGTTTAATTCTGGTTCTACATATTCTTTACGATAGAAGGCTATAAATGGTACCTAAAAACAGAAATATATCAATTCAATCTATGACGAGTGACACTGGTGAGTATTTAATGCAACATCCTGCGAGTACAAGGAATGAAATGCAGTTTTAAGTCCCACACTTCTGCTGCACCCATTGGGCTAATAAGGACGGCTGTGAGTACAAGTCAAAAAACACACTTGTACTAAATGAAATGAAATGGGGTTTAACGTCCTACTCTTCTGCACCTGACCTGGGCTAATGGAAGACGGTGTACTAAATGATAAAATGTATATGTTGGTACAGTCGATATATAATAGCATGGTAGCTAAGTGGGTAAGACACTGGCTTGTCGGCCTGGAGGTCAGGGGTTCCCTTATAGTGCTGGCCGAGAAAGTTCACCAAAATTTTCTTGTGTAGTTTCCCCTTGTCAGTGGTGCAGGATGGTGGTCCTGATAAGGACAGTTGTCCAGTCATTTGGATGGAACAAAAAACCTGAGGTCCTGTATACACATTGGAGTGCACGTCAAAGATCACTTGGCAGTTGGAATTTGATGTAAGAATAGGCACTGTGTGAAGTTTGCCCTTCTTCATTAGCTCAGTCGGAGCTGAACAGTAGGTCATTAAACTCCATTTCATTTCATTTCATTTCTTGCGGAACAGCACAAGCACTAAGTAGAGTACATTTCTGCCTACTTGATCATTATCAGGTTTGTGCATTTTGAGATGATTAGCCAATTTTCATCTATTGATTTTGAATACCTCATAATCTATGCACAACAGAGTCTAGAAATGCATTACCAAAAGATGTGAAAGTGTACGACTTTGAACGCTAAAAATGATACTTAATTAATTCTTATTTACCTCTAGTCTTTGGTTTCTCATGAAGTCGATAGCTTTTCTGATTTTATTCACCATTTCCGGACCTTTTCTCCTATCAAAATTAAACTGATTTCCCTGTTCTTGTTCTAATAATGTTTGTGTGGAGACAGATTTGGTACAGAAAGCTTGTTTATAAATCCATTCAGCTTCTTCTTCTAATTCATCTTCTTCTGCTGTTAAAACTGGTACTTGACGTAACTAAAATACAAATCAAATAATATGAAATAAAATTGGCTAATGAAGACGGGCATACGGCATACAGTGTGCTATGAGGCCTACTCTTTTTTCATCCCATCTAAATGACTAGAAAGCTGTCATTTTGAGTCCCTCCGTCCTGCATCAATGACAAGGGGAAACCACTCCTCAAATAATACAAATGTTGCACAAGCAGATTCTTGATGCTTGAATGAAAACTAAAGTAGATTACACCACGTCAATACAATAACATTTTTATGTGTGCAATGATTAGAAAGAGAATTTTGCTTGTTGGTTTTTCTCTAACCACGATATTAAACCTTGACAATCTATTATGGCATCCTCTCATTAGATGCATAAAGAAGCTTATATACACCCGCACAATGAATTTATTTATTAATCGAATCGATATAGTGAGTCGACCATTATCATACAAGAAAATTGTACCTGGAATCTTTCAGGCATATCGGCTGTTTTAATTTCATTATCAAGATCTGTAAAATGTCCTCTTTCCAACTCACTTGGTTCAAATACCTGGAAAAAAACATCAATTTTTATGTTACATTTGAAATTATCAATACTTAGAGCAGGAATATATGTGCTTCCCTGGTAATTCCATCATATCCTTGTCTACATTGAACAATCTAAAATATTATAGTATATTTTCATCGTTCTTGTTTTAACCAGAAATACATGCTCAAAGTGCAATTTCTACACACTGTACACTTTCATTACTTAAACACTAGTGAGATATTTTTTTAAACGATTCAAAAGATCTATATGAATCGACTGGGCTAATGAAAAACTGGCCTTTTGTCATGTTCTGTGTGCTATGATGAAAATTTTTTGCAAAAGAGTTGGCCTTCGATCGTAAAAAGGAATTTCGAGCCCTGGTCTCAGAAGAACAACTAGACACTGGGGAAACCTGTCTATCAATACCTGGAGCAAACCTGAGACCTCCTGGTTAGCATCTTTTTCTTATTTAGCAGCCAAGGCTACCAAAAGATTTATCACTGAAAGAATTGATTCAACTAGCAATGATCTTAGAGATGAAGGTTTTGTGATGATGTGTAGAGTGGGCTGGATCCAAGATAAATTGACAATCTAGTGTCTTCATATTTCTAGACTTCAAGAAACCAACTTACATCATAAATACTTTTCTTTGTTCTTCTGGCTCGGCCACTTTTTTTAGCTCTTGGTCTGGCTACACCATCAACATCTAGTTCATCATCTTCATACTGAAAAAATTAATAAGGGAAGACTTTACAAGAAACGTTTTTTCTTGACCCATACTACATAAATTTAAACATTTATATAACTATATTTGTTGTTTATAGCGCACAATGAGCTAAAAGATGCATTATGTAAGATTAAGATATAGACCTGGGCATTCTTGCCATAATAGTTCAAAATAGATAATGAGAAATAAATATTGAAAATTTCAGTCCAATTACTTAATTCTGAGCGAAGTTATGGAGGTTTGAAGTTTTAATAAGATAATCTTGATTGTCATGTACCTTTGCCTCGAAAATAAACAAAGTCTAGATTTAATTATCCATCTTAGGCCAAAAAAAAAAAGAGTTCTGTTTTCTGTAACAGATGGAAAATAGGGTAGGGTCGGTAGGTAGGGTTTTTTCTTTCTTTTTTTTTTTTTTTTAATTAAATATTAGATCTTCTACCACCGGGGGTTCAGGTCAAAGTTTCAAATGACAGAAACGATTTTTTTTTTAAATATTTTTTGAAAACATACATAAAAAGCTACCCAATTTTTTTTATTTCATCAAAATATTCCAATTAGATCCAAAATCATGGAATTTTAAAATCCGAGATCGACGTCAAAAATGTAATCAAAACTGTCCGTAGTGTCCGTATGTCGTATAATATTCTGTGCGAAAATCTTCAATTTTATGTTGGGTTGAGTCGGCGCCGTGAACATAAAGTACGAATAGATTTGTGGTATTCTTGGACAATTGTTTAAAATGTATCAGAGACTCGATTACGATTTAAATATTATCTTTGGTGGGTGGCAAAAGAACTTTTAATCGTTCAATGATGATAAAAACAATAGCGTAGGGAGGCCATTTTGTTCAAGGGAAATAACTCGCGCTGAAAACTTATATCGTACCGTTGCACGAAATCGGTCCGTAATAAATTTATTTGTCTTCTTTTAAATACCAATCGAACAGATCCTATCCACCTGTTTGAAATATAGGTTCACTTGTTTTTGTCCATTTGCGAGCCGTTAATAATTAGAACAAAAGTTGTGAGCTTCATACCTGTAGTCTCGTTTTTCACGTCAGTTAGCAATCTCACGTCAAAAGTATGGCAGATCTTATTCTTAATAAACGTTCGCTGTACCCGCTTATTCCGATTGGTAAATGCCGATTCAAAGAACATGACATTAATATTCATTTATAGCAACAAATAATATATATATTTTCACGAATCCGGTAGGTTTAGAGTATTCTGAACGGTCGCTTGGTGAACAAAAAATTTTTTTATCTAAGCCATCCAAAGGTCAAGAGAGTTTATAGGCTTGTGATGGGAATAAATGTCTAAATAATAAATTGTATAACATTTGAAGCTACAACAAATACCCACAATAAGCAGTTTTTACTCTTCCATAATGCATCTTTAAATTGGTGTACGCCCTAATTAAATGAGGTCATAAATTCAGCTTGGTGTCCAACTTTTGTTATTTTGAATGAACATAGCCTTTGTCTTAAGATGAAACAAATTAGTATAGACTTAGTATTATACATTTTTTTGTAAATATAATTTAATATAGCCACATACAAAATTTCTTTCATCACTCTGCACTAATCATCCTTGACGGAAGTCATCTTTAAAATAGAAAAATATTTAAAATAATTCACCTCTTCATCCATATCTTCTTCCTCCTCCTCATCATATTCAGCAAACTCTTCAATATCAAAATCTACACCAAATATATCCTGAGCTTCCTGTAGAGCCCTGTAGATATTTTAATAAAACAAGTTAGACAAAAACTTCAAAAATATCCTTTTAATTCAATGTTTTCTATCCTATCCAGTTGACTTAACTTCTTAAACTTGACAATAAAAATTGTGTTATAATAAAATACAAAAGGTACAACAAAAATATGTTGATTATGTAGACACCTCCAATGAATAGTCTTCAAGATCGGGACTAACATAATTCACTTGCATGTTGGGGTCTTCAGCAGGGGGAAGAAACCGGAAGACCCTGAGAAAACCCGCAAGATTGGACCGGCAACCCTACTTCTTGGCACGGACAAGTGAGGAATTAAAACCACGCCACTTGAATTGATAACAGAGTTTAACAGACCTTTTATTCTAAAGTGCTAGAGTTAAATCATTGCTCCACCTAACCCCTGGGGATTGAATATTAAAAATGTCTGAGTATAATAACTGCCTACCTATCACTGTGAATAATATGTTTTTTCTTCTTTCCTTTACTGATCGGCCTTCCTTCATCATCAACAATAAAATCATCTATATCTGTTGAAAAAAAATATATATCACAAGTAAAAATTAATAATGTATTTATTTATCTCTATCCTCAAACAATTGAAACTTAGATAACCCAGTCTACATGTTCAATTTGAACTCGTGTGAGTTAAAAAATTGAACTAGAATAGATCAATATTTGGAGTTAATTAGTATATTTTAGCAATAACAAAATCCTAAGCATTATGAGAATTTCAAGATAAAAATGGGGTTTAACACACAATGGACACAAACTAGATCATTTCGTTCAGTTATATTTCAATAATTCTCTTACATGTAGGCATCTTTAGCAGTGGGAGAAAACGCACACATCATAAGAACCAGGTCATGTCTGGACTAACTTACGGTTCAGTTTTATTTCAATAATTCACTTGCATGTAAGTGTCGTTAGCTGTGGGAGAAAACCGGAGAAAACAAATGAGGTTGGACATATGACCCTACTCCTTAACACCGGAGAAACTCCCACTCATTATTGCTGACCACCAACCTGCTATCTACATCATTTATTCGAAGTTTAGCACAAAAACATTTTATCCAGAGGCTTGAAATTTATTTTCTCGTACCTGATTCTTCTTCTTCATCCAAATCGCCAAAATCATTTGTATCTGGTGCTTCTCTGGCAGGTGCTACAGATCTAGCATCATCATCACCTTCTTCTTCTAAACCCTCAAATAACTGATCTTCTATAGTTTGTTTACCATCAGTACCTGTTTCATCTCCTTCTTTATCACTATCTTCATCTTCAGACATCACACGAATACGTTTACGCTTTTGCTATAAAATAATAATACAGTAAATTTTATTTTTTAAAATAAATATATATTGATCTTCATCTACCAAATATCATATCAAGTATTCTTTTTCGAGTGTGTGTGTGAGGGGGGGGGGCGAGGGGGATAGCATATACGGTTGCAGCATTGTTGTGTTATAAGCAAGATCTTTTCTTACCAAAGAGCTATAATGTACGGGCCAATAAATGAGTCTAGAATCAGAAGATTCCATTCCGAAAGACAAATATTCAAAGATAATATCATATATATTTTGATAAGTACAATGTAGTTCCAATGTTTGGAAGTACACATACTAAGTCAACAGTACAATGAATACTGAAGAACAATTTTTAGATAAGCATGCTGTTACAATACATGTGTGTTTTATCAATTATTACCTTTCTTTTGACTTTTATACCCAGATTTTCTTCCAGCAGATCATAATCATCATCTTCAAGTTGATCATCAATATCTGAATCTTCATGTTTTCTCTTTCCTTCATCTCCACCATCATCACTTCCTTCTTCTTCATCTTCTTCTACATCTTCATTAATAAAATCTTTCATTTCTTCTTCAATAAGTGCCTCGTCTAAAATATGAATAAATTATCTTGTTAAAGCTTACCAGATGCTTAAAGATACATTATGTAAAAGCTAAAGGCTAGTTCACAACCCACTGTATGTGTTTTGACACACACTGTTGTAGCTCAGGCCAGCCGCAGGAAACTGGGTGAAAATTTTTTTATGTGCAGGACCAAAAGTCTGCTACATTTTACAGTGTCAAACATGTGCGCATGTGATGCGAACGTCTCAGACACTGGTTTCCAAAAATTTCCCCTGTAGACTGCCAGTATGACTGATTGTTAGAAGGCTTAAATCTGCCTATTGCAGACATTTATTTACAGGACAAGCCTACATGTATAAGTATAATCAACTCCCTAGATCATCAGATGCTCGAGATTTAAATGGATATCAACACAGGCAAGATTTTAAAGTTTACGTTAAAATGGACAGTCAAGACTTAAGTCTAGGTTATCAAGTACTGTTTCTACAATAATAAATGATATTCATTTTTTATTATCTATACAGCCAATTCTTTCTCTAAATCTTACATAATGCATCTTTAATATTTATCAATAACCTGTCACAAATTCATAAATTACTGCACCAGGACATAACTCAAATTTTCTCTTTCTTTCAATGGAATACACAAACAAACAAAAATAAAACAATCAGAGGAAAACAGTGACAATAGTCAGTCATGAAAAAAATAAAGAAAATATTACATACAATTGAGTTGTATTCCTTACAACAAATTTTAATAAAAGAAATATTTTAAATTCACAATGTATAATATTTACCAATTTCTTCTTCATCATCATCATCGTCATCATCATCATCAATTCGTCCTTTACTCTTCTTTTTTACAACTGATTTAGATTTTTTGGTTCCAACAACTTCATCATCTTCCTCTGAACTACTTCTCTCTGATTCCTCAGCTTCATTTTCTAAAAAGTCTGACATTTTTCCAATATAATACTGAAAAAGATTATACAGATTATACAGAACAAAAATTTGAGAAAAAGAGATTTATTACATACTATGATCTGTTGTGGTTTACATGATCTTACAAACTACTCTCCTCTGGTACACGTAGGTCAATGCTTTAATTTTCGCCAGCTATATATTAATTTCAGTTTATAAATTTTTTTGCATAACCCACAAAATCACTTATCGCAGGTAAGCAACAACATTTTATTTCTCAACTCACATTTTTAATCATGATTTTAAAATATTAGAAATCTAACAATATAAATTCGTATTGTCTTAAGTTGGGGGCAAAAATCAGAATAATTACAAAATTGGCCTCTCTTTGTCGAACGCCCCACAGAACTGAGTGAAATAGGCGTGCAAGAGTCTGCCAGAACGACGTTTGTGTCGAACCCTTCAGGCCTGAAACTCCCTTAAAATTGACAATTAATCTGGCCACAAACTGTACTACACATAGCTTAAAGTGGAAATTTCATATTTTCTAAGAAAGTCAAAACATAATTATTTCTATGTCTTTTGCTCAAAAGGTTGTCAACTCACTATTATACGATCATGGGCAATATTTCATTGGGCATAAATACCCCTGACACCGAAAATTAATTGAATTACCTCCCTTGTTTTCCCATTCCCCTACATGCAATGGTGATCTTCAAACGTTTGAATTTTAAGTTAAAATGATATTTTTGCCAATTTCTCAACTGACAATAGTGAATTATAGGATTAATAGGATTATTCTTTAACAAGGTAGGACTGTTTATAGATACAATCTATTTTAGGGCTTGAAATTGCCGTTTTAAGATTAATTAACTAAACCACATTGAAATAAAGGTGAAGCCATACACAATTCTATGATTTTGAAAATTCCAACAGCTACATTGTACTTGTACTTGAAATTTCAAAAATGTTGCTTTGAAAATGTAAAAAGAAACTCTTTGATGCAATGGTTCATACTTCATTGTTTGTGCGAAGAGCAAAAGCTAGTTCGTCCATAGTTAATTCGGCCACAAGCATTCGATGACTCGTCTTCAGTGTTATGTCGTCCACAACTAATATAGTGTTAGAACTAGAAATATAACGCTGCGTTAATGATTACTAGAAAGATGTAATGCTACGGGTCTAAATCGTGGTTGTTTTTTGAATGGTGATAATCTGCCAGTTGATGTAGTGACAATTTTGCGTGACAAAAGCCATTATTGTCTTAAACTGAGTCAAAAAAAAATACAAGTAAATTCCGTAGGCTATGTCGCTATGTCATTATGTCAAATTTTTCAAGATAGAACTTTTTTATTTGTTGGGATATTTAGTTTTGCAATGGTTTTTATGTAACGGGAGTTGATTTCAAATTAAACACACAGGTAAGTTTATAATAACCAAGTAGTTTGTTCATAAATCATAATCGAAGAAATCTGTTTAAAATTTTACGATGGTTCAGACAGTGGCTAATAAATTGATTGGCGGCTTGACAGTCCAATCAATTCAGTGTTTTTTATAGCTAAACATAAAGCAACATTTATCTTTATAAATTCAATCTTATAATAGCTTACAACATCGAGAGTAGTTTATATTAAATGGCAAAATTGTTTTTGGAAAACTAGCCCTTCTTACCTAACGCCAGAGGCTCTGAAGTGAAACAGAGAAAAACACCACACCACAACAAACGGATATTTTATTACAATTTCAACAACAAATTGGAAAAAAAAATTGATGTGGCCCAAAACAACACGAAAATAATTGCTGAAATCAAAGCTAAATGATGTGATAGTAAATGTATTCTTACCAATTTCTATCTTATTTTCAACAAAAAACCCAATTTTCAATCTGGGTATGATTTATCCGGAAATGGTTTCTTTCTCGGCAGTAAATATTACTTCCGTTTAGATTGGAAAAAATAAAAATGTACTTTTACTGAAATGATACCAATGTAGTATCGATTGGCTTTGTTAAAAGATTTTAAAAGTAGAATACTTTTATTTAACCAAATCTAAACAACGAAATAAACATAACAACGTTTCGTTTTTCTGTTCACATTCTTGGTCAAAGGGAAACAACTCCATTAAACGACGAAATGTCACGTGACTTTTTAACCTAACCTTTGCTCTGTAAATCCAGTAAACAGATTTTGACAGTTGCATTGATTTGGGTAAATGATATACATGACAGAAAAGCAATTTATAGATTCTGAACTATGTTGGCACTTCGACATCGAGGAATCCTGTCGATGAGAAGCATAGTCAGAAAAAGCACTTCAGTAATTGCTCATTCAGATTTACAGGAGCTTGAAGATGGCAGAATAGTTCACTCTGGAATGCCATTCGCACATGCTAAAATTGGACAGTTCTTTCAAGAGAAACCGCTATTGGGAAACCAGTTTTCAGAAGACACAGTTCTCCAGTCATATCTACAGAGATACGTCCCTAAAGAGGTATCCTCGTAAAAAGGGTGCCTATGCACTTTTGTACACCTATTTCCCATGGTCGTATATATATAATAGAGACTTGAAATGGGGGAGGGGGGTCTAGAGATGTCACCACACCAAATTCTAGCTGAATCGTTCAATAACTTTAGATTTACACATCTTTAATTTTCTAAACAATCAATGATCAGCTGTCTTGCGGACAACTTGTTTACGATTTAGATTGAATACCAAGACACTAATGTGCCTTAAGCTTCCTACCAGCACTGATCAATTTTAATAATAATAATTTTCGTTCATTATCAAGTGGCTGTTCTTAGGAATATAACGAGCCGTGGAAGCTCAATGACAAAGTGTTGGGTCGATAATCAGACGGTTCTTCCTGAATAGGTTCAAGTATATGATCAATGGTCTCTTTATGAGTTTTAATGCATGAGACCATATCTAACCCTGATGGCGTCTTTGGCAGTTTTAATGTATGAGACCATGTAGTATCTTGATGGTTGGTCTCTTTAACAGTTTTAATGCATAAGACTAAGTCGTATAATACACAAGACCCAATGATCTTTTTGTCAGTTTTAACATATGAGGCCATATCTTACCTGCTCGAAACTGCCCACGACAAAATAGCTGTCCTTTGTACTCAAATAGTCTAAAAGTGTGTAATACCAAGGTTGTGGACAACTGTTGTCTGATTTTGATAAAACATGAAATATATGTTTATAACCCAAAGATCTTGTCACCTTCAATATTCGCGCATATCGGACCATGAACTCCTGAATTACGGCCCCAGATTGTACAAAAATTCTGTTTTGTTGCTTTAGCTTGTTCTCTGTCCATTTCTTGGAAAATGTAGGCGTATTTTGGATGCCAACCACTGGTTTATTTAAAAGTGTAAAGTTTTTGTTTCAAAAATATCCTTCAAAATGAAACTTGCAAGTTATGTCCCTATATAATAAATGCATAAACACGATGTAGATCATAATGTCTGTCATAGGCTATATTGGTTAAATTAAGTGCTGTGGCTGGGGTTCTATTTTCCATAAGGGTAAGATCCCAGACAGAGTTGGATCCCCTACCTAACCATTGGGGTTATCTACAGGTTCTTACCTCCCAGTTCTAACGACGCCTGCAAATTATTGTCCCCCCCCCCCAAAAAAAAAATCCCCTGGTTTATAGTGTTGAATGAACATTAAATATGTTTCTCTATTTGAATTAATTTACTCGACAGTTCTGAATAATCACAAAACTAGTTTCTATTCCTTTAATTTTTATTACAGATTTATGGTGAGATATCTCCTGACTTAAAGAGATTTGGAGAAAGGGTAGCAACAGATATTTATGATCTCCATTTACAGTGCGATAAGGAAATACCACAACTAGAACAATATGATGCTTGGGGAAAACGTGTAGATAATCTGATTACCTCCCCTGCCTGGAAACGTATGCATGATATTTCAGCAGAAGAAGGTCTAATTGCTATAGCCTATGAAAAGAAATATGGAGAATGGAGGTTTGTATGGGAAGGAGCAGGTCGTTTCACCCCGGGCTGTCTCATCCCAAAATTACAAGGATTGTTTCATCCCTCATATATCGAGTCGTTTCATCCCACAAATTAAAAAAAACCAAGTATTACGTATATTTAATTTTTTATTCATACATTAATAACAATATGTCAAGTCACTTTCATTGATACTCTTCGAAACATTTCCTAAATAAATTAGTTTTGTCATCATGTAAATAATATTAGATGACATCATGTAATAAGAATATTTATATAAACTACTAATGTATGTAAGTAATTGAATTACTTCACCTTCACAATCATTATTCGGTCTGATTGCCATCATGAAAATACTTATGTTGAAATGGTGAAATGGTCGAGGGATGAACTGACCCGCAACCGTATAGGCTTAGTATATAAAAGATTTTAAATAGGCATTATCAATTTTAAGAAAAATATAGATAGGCTACAGTTTGTGTGATTCGGGGAATTTTAGAATGTCGTTATTAGCGGATTCATTGTCAATTTTTGCATACAATCTAATTTGAGCAATCGTATGTGTATAATAGATTAGATGGTTTTAATTTGTTGTCTTTATGTTGATTCAGGTAGACAATTGATATTCTTTAGGAATAGTAATATTATCTATATGCTACACCTTTTGATACTCCATTGATTTTTTATCTGATGGTTTTCGATTTCTTTTGCTTCTCTTTTATTGAATAGTCAGTTTTACCAAATGATTAAAATGTACCTTTATTCTGCAGCCTCTGCTCTTGGTGTCCATTCGGTATGACTGATGGTGCTGCTAAATTTATTTCTATTTCAGTCGACTCTACCAAATGGCTAAGCTGTATTTGTACAGTCCATCATCTGGTTTATATAGTTGTCCATTAGCCATGACAGATGGTGCTTCAAGCATTATAGAGGTAACTTATCATCAGGCCTACATTTTCCTTTATTTTTAGTGGAGCCACAGAGGCTCTGTGAGTAGATCATTGGCTCACTCACTACCCTTGAGGTCCCAAGTTTGATCCAAGTTTTTGGCAGAGAAAGTGTTTTCCAGCATGATTCTCTTGTCAGTTGTGTAGAATGGAGGGCCTGCAAGGAAAGGGCGTAGTTATTCAGATGGGACAGAAAAAAACCCTGGGGTCCTGTGTAACAGAAACCTTGAAAGTTGAAAATATGTTGTGTTGTTGTCCAGGCACAACATCTCTCGTAGCACACTGTATGGCATATGCCCATCTTCATTAGACCGGATAGAACAGAAAAGTAGGATGTTATACGAATTTCATTTCATTTCCTTTATTTTTGCATGAATAGTTTCAAAATATTCTTCAATAATTTTTTGTGTGAATCAGATTCTGAGATTCTTGCAAATTCTCAGCCTGTATTATCAATGAATTAGGCATCACCTACCATAATATATCATGTCTGCACAATTTTCGTTCCCAAATTGGGAGCAGCTGCCCCGTAAGTAAGAAGTTAACCAGCTAGTCCTGTGTTAGATTCCAATGTTGACTAGTAAAGTTTATCAGGATTTACCGACGTGGTTCCTCTGTCCGGGAATTTTTTTTTCTCATACCACCCTGTAAGGTGTATGCCATTCTTCATTAGCCCATTTGGAGCAGAACAGTTGGATGTTACACCCCATTCCATTCCATTTCATTTCTTTTCCCAATTTATTTCATTAAGTCATTTATCTTTCTTAGACTATTGGTGATGAAAATCCCTGGATGAAAGAGAGAGCATACATCAGATTAACCAGCCGAGACCCCAAAAAGTTTTGGACGTCTGGTCAATGGATGACAGAAAGAAGAGGTGGTTCTGATGTTGGTAAATATGTCACAAGGCAACTACTGAAAATTTTTCATCAAATCTTAATGACTAAGGCCACACCAAATTCATTTTCTGTTTTTTGGGAACACCTGTGAAAATTGTGCTTCGAATTTCTGCGAGGCGGGAGATCATGGTGGCTAAGTGGGTATGACACTAGCTCGCTCACCTGGACGTCGGGTGTTTGATCCCTGCATTGGCCGAGAAAAATTCCATCGAGATTTCCTGACATGTTTCCCCCTTATCAGTGATGCAGGACAGAGGGCTTGACAAGGACAGATGTCTAGTTGTTTGGATGGTACAAAAAACTGAAGTCCCGTGTACACATTGGCGTGTATGTAATAGATCCCTTGACAGTTGAAATTCAATATAAGAGTAGTCTGTAGTGTCGCTGTCTGGGCATAATTTCCCTCATAGCACACTGTATTATTCAAACTTACAGGATTATTCAAACTATTGAATGGATTTTCCTCTCATTTGTTTGACAATTAGTAAGAAGAATGGTAAATTGCATACAAGCAACTTTTCTTGGACATTTGTATTTATGAATTTTACAATTGGCATTTGTTTCAGCCAGAGGGACAGAGACTCTAGCTCAGTTACAACCAGATGGTTCTTACACACTTCATGGCTACAAATGGTTCTCCTCGGCAACAGACTCAGATATGACCTTTACATTAGCACGACCTTTAGACAAAAATGGAATGGTTGTGGATGTAAGTACAATGTTTAAATAATCCACTCAATAAATGAAATTGTGTGATGTGATATATAGTAAAAGTGTGGATGTTGTTGTTAGTCTTGGTGTTTAAAGTCCGCTTCCATCGAAGGCGATATCACCGACAAGTCTTTCTTTCAGTTTTATTATCTTAGTGCAAGCATAGGGGTTTTTTCTGTGAAAGGAAACCAACGTATCCGGAGTAAATCCACAGGGTTGAAAAGGTGCCCCTATCTCCAAACCACATATGTTCACACCAGGGATCAAAACCACAATCGTAAGCACTAGAAACAGAAATAAAGTAAAAATAGGAAAACAATTTTTCCATAATACGACAAATGACTCGTTTGTTATTTAGAAAAAAAATATTCATAGTTGATTAATATACCGGTATGTATTTTATAGGGAACCCAAGGTTTATCATTATTTTATCTGGAGATAAGAAATGAAGATGGTCAATTGAATAATATACAGATTCAGAAATTAAAGAATAAATTAGGAACCAAACAAGTTCCAACAGCAGAACTTCTTCTTGATGGTACAAGAGCTTTTAAGGTAATACATTTAGCTTTAAAGATTAGATCTGAAAAAAATGATCTTTAAATGGACATCTGAAGCTGTAATTCAAGTAATAGCTTGGGCACATATCTCTCGTTGTTTTAAAGATATTAATTTTTGAAATCAGCTTAAACATGATCAATTTTCCTCATAAATCTAAAAAGTTCTCAGTCTTACCTGATCCAAATTAAATAATTTTTGGCATGAATATAGCTAAGCTAGTGCTTCATAAAATTACGGGAGTATTTTTCCATGGTGCCTATAATAATGCCAAAATTCCAGAAAAACCAAAAATTTCATTGGTTGTTATGTAAACTGGTCTGAAATAAAATCTATTTCATATAATCAGAATTTGTCCCATAGACATGTTCCTCCGAATGTAAGCTTCAATTTGATGCCAAGTTTGTTCAAATAGGTTGAGTAGAAATTGGATTTCTTTTTCATTGTTTTCCTTGTTTCACAAAAAAACCTCTTTTTGAATCGTGACGTATTCGTGTAATAAGTAAAGCAGTTTGTAAAAAAATTGGACAAAATATTATGAATTAGCAATGAGTAGACTTTGCTGCTCCTGCTAGTGTATTTTATGAAAAAAAATTTGAGATCTTTGTCCCACAAAACAAAGAAAGAACCATTTTTTGTTTTGGTTAATTGAGATCGAAGGAATTTCCCTTAGTCCAGCAAAATGAACCAGAATTGGCAAGTCTTTTAAGATATGAACAAAAATGTTAAAACATGGTAAAAATATCTTTTTAATGAAGTTTGGATTTGACAAATATAGTAAACTGCATTTTTTGAACTATTTTAGTATATTTTGACATATTTATTCATATGTTGTAAATTATAACTTCAAATTCATTTTGTTGTCATAGGTCAAATATTGTCCATGTATTATTTATTGAATATTTTAGGTTTCAGATGATGGGCGAGGTGTCGCTTCCATATCTAGTATGTTAACCATTACTAGAATGCACAATGCCTTATCTTCAGCAAGTTCTATGCGACGGTAGGTTTTATATATAAAACCATAATGGAGCCACGGTTGCTAAGTGAATCTGGTGCTAGCTCAGTATGTCAGGCCCTGGCTCAGTATGTCAGGCTCTGGCTCAGTATGTCAGGTGCTGACTCAGTATGTCAGGCGCTGGCTCAGTATGTCAGTAGCTGGAATGCTGGCCCAGTATGACAGACGTTGGATCAGTAACCTGAGAAAGTTAGCTGAGAAAGTTCCCCAGGAATTATCAATGTGGTTTCCCCTTTGTCAGTGGTGCAGAACAGAGGGCCTGTCATTTGGATTGGGCGAAAAACAGAGGTCCCATGTTCATGTTAACATGCTATTCAAAACTGACAGTTATAATTCAGAAAAAAGAGTAGGTCATAACAAGTCATAGCTTATGCCTATTTGGGGTGGGGTGGGTGGGGGTGGGGGTGTTGTGCGTTAAATCGTAAAGTCTGTCATTGAGTCAAGTGGTGTGGGTTTGATTCCCCACTTGTGTGTGACAAGGAGTAGGGACGCCTGTCCAACCTCGTGTAGGACATTAAACCCCATATCATGTCATTTCATTTCATTTCAGAATAGTAAATATGGCTAGAGACTATAGTACAAGGAGACAAGCATTTGGAAACGTGTTAAAAGATTACCCACTTCATATCCAGACATTAGCTAGAATGGAGGTTAGTTGATATTTTAATAGCGTCTTATCCACGGACCACGGTTGTGCACCAAGGCACTGCACAAAAAACATTAGTAGTCTGGCCAAAACAGTGAAGAAATATACAAAATATGGATATTGTTAAAAATGTATTTAAAAAAAATTCAAAAGACATTTTTAAACGCCTATATTTTCATGTGGTTAAAAACAAAGTCAAAGGTATCATAAAAACATAAGATGGTTTTGTGATACCTTTTACTTTGTTTTTAACATCTCCTACTACTGGTGTCACTGTATCAAGTTTATTATGACTTGGATCCCATCTAAGTTTATGTTATTCAAATGGTTTTGGATTTCTCTCACTCTATATTTATTTGGATTCACTCTATTTTTATGTGGACATATATTGTTATTGCCTGTTCGTCGTCCATCCACAATTTGATACAGTAGTGTGCAATACAGCTTTAAGTATGTTGCTGTTAATGGTGATATCTAGGTCAAGATATGTATTCAAAAGTATGACAAAAATGTGTTAACTATGTGAACTCCTCAAACAATATGTTCCTTCACATATAAATCTAATAGGTCTGGGGGTGGGCGGCAGAGTGATTTAGGTCTGTCATTGACTCAAGTGCCATGGTTTCGATTCCCAGCTTGTACGCTACAATGTGGGTTTTCTGCAGGTCAGCCGTTTTCTCCCACTAATTTTTTTGCATGCTCCGACTTTCTCCTTCTATAGACCACAAGCAAGGGATTTATTCAGTAAAACTGTATGATATGATATGTTAGTCCTGATATGACCTATTTGTGTCAAGTGGTTGTTAAATTCTCTTAATGTTTTGTAGAAGATGTTGATTTTTTAGTTGAAATAGATAGGTGAAAATTGAATAATTTCAGTCTTAACAAAAAACAATTTTTTCACATAAATGATGAATTCTTTTTTGAAACCCATTTCAGATTGAAACAAGGGGAGCTACTCTGTTCTTTCTGGAGATGGCACGTTTATTAGGTAAAGAAGATGTTAAAATAATATCAGACGAGGAGAAACAGTTATTTAGATTAATGACACCAGTATTAAAACTTTATACAGCCAAACAGGTAAATAGTTTCACTCAAATAGTAAGTGCAGGAGGACCGCACTACACGAAAAACAAAAACCTACAAGATTAACCTGCGAAAAATATCAAATCAAGTGAATGGATCCGGGGGCCAGCCGTAAGCGTCCACTGCGCTGTACAGTCCCGGGCCTGTTATGGTACAGGCTTCACTAAAAATGATTTGAAAAAAAAAAAAAGAGGTAACAGAAATAATGCGTGGGTAAATCTGATCGCAAATTTACATACAAAAATAAGCAGTATTAAAGTACAAGAAATAGTGAATGCATTTGAACTTCCAAGAAGAATGGGAAGTGGTATCACATGTTTGCATACCCTGCCTCATTCACAACACTCATCACTACTTACAGAGCACGCCTAATATCACTATTTAACTTATTTTTCTTGTATTAATAGTCATATTTCTCATGCTAGATTCTGAATTTTAAAAGCTTTTTATATGCCCACATCTTCACAAGCATATTTTATTGACACATATTAAAGGGATCAGGCACAAGTTTCAAAACTTGAGTAGCCCTTTCCATACATATTGTTATCATCATTACAATTTTAAACAAGATAGAGGAAATATAAACTGAATATAAAGTTATTATGTATATAGTGAATATACAGTTATATTATAGTGAATATACAGTTATTATATTATAGTGAATATACAAGTATGTTATAGTGAATATACATTTATGTTATAGTGAATATACATGTATATAGTGAATATATATAATTAATATATTATAGTGAATATATAGTGATTGTATAGTGAATATATAGTTATTATATATATGATAGGCTGTATCTGTAGCATCGGAAGGGTTGGAATGTTTTGGAGGTCAAGGTTATATAGAAGATACAGGTATACCTGGTATATTACGAGATGCTCAGGTATGTAATCATATAATCACAGTCCAACGATAACCATGGCAATATAGTTTTATATTTACCACAAAATATTATATTGAAATAAAGAAATGACATGTTGTTTAATGCCACCTCAGCTCAAACTTGGCTATATTATGACAGACATGTTGAATTATACTAGACGGACTAAATTGAATCACAAAAACTTATGAATATTTCAAAATGTTAAACAATTATTGTAAATTATAAGTAGAAATGTAAAATCATATTACAATTAAAACAAAGAATGGGAATATGTAATCTTTCACATATATAAATTATTATTTGATCATGTGTCTTTAATTTCAGGTGTTAACTATATGGGAAGGTACAACTAATATTCTCTCATTGGATGTATTACGAGCTATATCTAAATCTAATGGTCACGCTCTGAAAACATATTATAAACAAATACAAAAAAAACTAAACTTGATTAAAGAAAATAAATCATTAGAAGAAAGTGGTTTTAAAGTTAGTGAAGCCGCTGATAATATTATAAACTTTGCTACAAAAAATACCTCCAGTTTACAATTTGCTGCTAGAGATTTTGCCTACAGCCTGGCCAGAACTTATATGGGTAAGTTTTCAAACTTTTATTAAATAATATGAATTAGAATTTCACTTTTATTTGGAATGAACACAATAACTCTCCTTCTAATTGAGTAAGAATGTTCAAACTTGGTGTAGTTGTTTATTAGCTTGATGCCTTGATGGAGTTCAAAGATGGGCATTTTCTGCTTAGTGTAAGCAGAGCTAAGCAATTTGATTGGTTTTGCTGATTCAGGTCAGGTCCTACTAAATTTCTGACTGAAACATTTGATTCATCAGATATATAGGTGTTCATTAGGTGAAAACTTTGATGAAGTTCGATGATGAATACCTTGGTGGAGTTTGATGATGATCATTTTCTGTTTAGCCTAAACAGAGACGAGCAATTTGGTGATTTGCGACGCCATAACTTTGGTTCTCATAATATTAATTGATCAAACTTAGAGTATAATTCATTACATCAATACCTTGACTAAGTTTGATAATGAGTGTTTTCTGCTCAATGTAAGCAGAGCAATAAGTAATTTGATTGGTCGTGACTTTCAAGCTCAATATCTCTTGGATTCTAATTGAGTGTGAGTGTATAGTTTCATTACATAATACAGCAATACCTTGACTAAGTTTGATGATGAGCATTTTTGGCTGAGGTTAAGTAGAGTCATCAATCTATTTTTGCATTTCAAGGAAACAAAATTTGTATTTTTTTTCTTTGTTTTACAGGTGCTTTAATGTTAGAACAAGCTACTAGTAGCACTGGTACTGAACAAGATATATATGCAGCTATAAGGTATTTATATTCCATATTATACATATCTATACTATAAGATACTATTATCCTGTCAGTACTTCCTTTGAACCACCATATAGTGGCTTACCTAAAGGAGTGTAGGAACACAGTATAATAACTGATATTAAAACTTCATAATAAAGTAAGAATAAGGTATGCTTATTTATGAAAAGGATTGAATAGATTACCCATTCCTAACTAATATCCATCGAACCACTTTCGAAAACATGCATAGTAGTAGTAGGCCTATAATTCTGAGCCTAACCAGTTCCGATATATATTTTTAGCTATTGCCTACACTTCATTAAGCTTACCGTGTTATAGTCCCAATTTGTTTAAATACATTTAAACAATATAGTCAAAAGGGCTGGGAGTTCAGAGTCTGGGCTAATAGGCATGTTTATAATGGCAATTTTCTAGCCAAATGTCTGTTCACATTTCTCTGATGTCACAATTACTCCGGTCCCCATCAACTACAAATAGGGGGGAGCCGTACATTATCAATTAAGTCTGTGGACTGGTACTCATTGATGTGCACGTAAAAAAACCATTGACTGACAATTGGAATTGGATATAAGAGTAGGCCACTGTGCCTCATGGCATACTGTATAGCATATGACCATCCTCATTAGCCCAGTCTGAGCAGAACAGTGCAACATAAACCCCCATTTAATTTCATATATATATACATGTATGGTAATATAATATCAGTTTAAACTATTGTAATATAATATCAGTTTAACCTATTGTAATATAATATCAGTTTAAACTATTGTAATATAATATCTGTTTAAACTATTGTAATATAATATCAGTTTAAACTATTGTAATATAATATCAGTTTAAACTATTGTATTATAATATCTGTTTAAACTATTGTAATATAATATCAGTTTAAACTATTGTAATATTTTGTTTAATCTACAGATGGTGTCAACAAGATTTATGTCCAGTTACCACATATCACAAGACAGAGAGTTATTCCAGTCAAACTGAAGATGCCAATTTTAACTTAGTATTTGATGGTTATTCTCGTCCAAGTCGACTTTAATTTGCAATTATTTCAATGGATTACTAGTCTGTTTGAAACCATAATTTAAATGGATTACTCCTCTGTGTTTAAAACCATTCATCGACTTATACTGTTGAATTAAAGCAGAGTTATGGTGACTTAATGTCGAACAGAGCTGATAGATTTAAATGTTTGGCTAGCTTATAATTTTGCTCAATTACTCTGGTTGTGTTCATGTACATAAATGTCACAATAAATCAGATTTAATCTAGTGATGATTATCTCAGGGGATACTACATTCCACGCTTGAATTCTCTCAATCCTACAAAATATGACAATTGACAAGATAATTTCAGGTGATTAGGCACTCAGCATTTTTTTGTGGGGTGCCAACAGAACTGTGGCAGCAGTTAATTCTTCTGTGTAACTTGATTGCAGTTCCATGATTTTGTTCCAGATTCACAATCTAAGTGTTTTCATTATCTTTTATAAGATGGTTATTTAAATGATTAATATTTGTATATTTAATTACTACAATATCTGAACTTTTTAAAAGTGTTATGCATCTATGATCTAGTTTGTGTCTAGTTAAAGTTCAACTCTCTCCATGTGGACACCAGTAGGTCACCCATCGTAGACAGAAGAATAACATTTTTTTTGCCAGATGGATTATTGCTCACTAGTCATGACAACTTTTGTGAAATTATCTGGTTTTCAGATGAAACTTGAAATATAGGTCTATCTCCCAAGATCTCAGTTTCTGTTAATATGAGCATGTATCGAACCATAACTTCATGGATTATGGCCCCTGATTGTACGAAAAATCACATTTTTTGCTTGTGGCACTCTAGAGGTCACAATTTTGATCTGATTTTGAAGATGTTGAATTTTTGAAGGAATCCAACTTTTAACACTACCGTTTTAAACAGGAATACTGAATGGCAAAATCATCAATTGATTTATTGCAGCAGCCGGCGTGTACAACAGGCTTGTACGTCAACCCCTGATTATAACAGACAGCTATCTGTCAAAATGTAATCAGTCAGAAATAAGAAGATTGAGTATTGTACAGGAGTATAGGCATGTTAATCGTGCAAGGTAATCATGTGTGTTAATACAGGGATCAAGGCTGTGTAATCAGCACAGATTGAAACTAAGCAGAAAATAAAAAGTCAATACTTATTTTCTTCTAATATAGTCTCAAATACAATGTAACTTGAGTGATGGATGGAGAATTGGTACAGGTTAAGAACAAAAACAAATTGTTCTCTATGTGACCTCTTTGAGTTAGAAATGATATATGGTTTTGTAGGGAAAGGTAAGCATACCCTAGTGCTACATAATGCATGACACACATCATTACATATCTGAAATCAAATAACCTTGTTAAAAGATGTGTAGGGAATGTCTACATGTTCTGCCAAAAAATAACAGAATGCCCCCTTACTGCTCTTTTCAACCCCTTTCTTCTAATTCAATTTTAGATTTAAATTAATATGACAAGTGTCAAGCACATGCGGCAGAGTGTGCTTTCTTTATTTGGCACAACTGTCAGATATCACTTGCTATCGGACTGCTTTGTTTTAGGTTAACTTTTTACACATAATATGAGTTTTGGATTTATTTTGACTCTAAGGTTCTTTTATATAATAATGTCTCATACTCTTTAATGTATTCACCAACACCGAGACACTCTTTGTCTGCATAACCAGAGCTGCCAGGCAACAAACAATAAAGACCTGTCGGTACCAGTCTTCTACTTTATGTCTGAAGGTTAAAATGTGTTCTGTAGAGATGCATCAAACGTTAGTTCTGATAAGTCTTCCTTATCCTGGTATTTGCAAAAAAAATAAGACACTGAATTTCATTTCATTTTTTAAATGACCTAGCTTGTGTGTCTCTCAACCCACTCAATTTGTGTACGGCTGGTGAATGTTTAATTTAGAGATCCCATATATAGCTATAGCTTTATTCATGAAGAATGGTTCTTGTGATCACTGGGTCAGATTTGCGAACATGTCAGCATATAATTTGTTTGGATTCATTACCTGGATCAGTTTTAAATTTAGCCATTTTTACTTCTTTTGAATCACCTGAATGAATACAAATCTGGATTAAGTAATCTATTTTTATGTCAGTAAGTACATGTATATTGAAAGGGGTGGAATGCAGGATGATTAAAACTAAAACTGTAAAACCGATACCAATTTCAATGCACGTCAATCAAAGTCGCATTGAACTTGTCGAAGTATTCAATATACACCGATAACATTATGAGGTTAATGTTTCGATAGGAAATTGTAAAAGGTGGAATACTTTTATATGAACCAAACCAACACTGCACATAACGGGAAACCAAATTTCGATCCTCGTCAATCAAAGTCAAATTTAATTTGTCAAGTTTTCCTAATACATGAACTATAAGATATGTTCCGGTCAGCAGGATTCCATAAAAAAACATCATGCATTTATTCTACTTTTGTTTTATACACTTCTTTATAAAATATTTAACATTGAGAATGAATTATCATGAATTTTTATTGTCGTCGTCCCTGTCTGGGGACAATTTGTTTTTATTTGATTTTGACGAAACTTAACATGTCATATATAGACCAGGAGCCCAGGGGGTCGAACCTAGACGAACGAGATACCAATATCTGACCATATAGGCATCTACATACTAACCTTGGATGCACAGAAGTGGGCGTCTGCCGGGGCCCAGTCCATGGGTGTGACCCTGGTGACCCCTATAATGACCCCAAAAATGGGTTAAACTCATACATTCGAGGTACCGGTCAAAACCAATTTTAAATGAAAGAATACACTCTACTGAGTACGAAATTGCCCATAACAGACGATTTTGGCCCTGGGATGGCCCAAACTGACACCCCAAATATGAACCCCAGAGGGCTTGAAAAAAAAATTATATTCATACATTCGAGGTACCAGTTGAAACCAATTACAAATGGAAGAGTATATCCCACTGAGTACGAAATTACCCATAACAGACAATTAGATCCCTGGGATGGCCCAGACTGACACCACAAAGTCGAAGGGAGTGGGGTGGGGCAAAAATAGAGTTTGCTCATACATTCGAGGTACCAGTCAAGACCAATTTTAAATGGAAGGGTGCGAAATTGCTCATAACAGACGATTTTGGCCTTGGAACTGACACCCCAAATATGAACCCCCATCCTCCCTGGGAGGCTTAAAAAAGGGGTTATATTCATACATTCGAGTTATTAGTAGACACTAATGTTAAATGAAAGAGTATATGCCGCTGATTACGAAATTGTCCATAACAGATGATTGGGCCCGTGGAATGACCCAAATTGACGCCCAAAGACGATGGGGCCATAAATTTGCAGTACCGGTCAAAACCAACTCTAAATGAAAGAGTACATCTCACTAGGTACGAAGTTGCCCTTAACAGACGCTTGTGGCCCTTGGACGGCCCAAATTGACACCCTAAATATGGACCGCAGAGCCGAAGGGTCAAAAATAGGTTATACTCATATATTCGAAGTACCAGTCAAACCAATTTTAAATGGAAGAGTACATCTCACTGAGTTCGAAATTGTCCATAACAGTTGGTTTCGGCCCCACAGGCCAAGCTGACACCATAATATCGACCTCGAGGCTCGAGAAAAATTTATATTCACATATTCGAGGTATCAGTTCAATTTAATTTTAAATGAAAGTGTGCATCTCGCTGATAACGAAATGACCCATAAAAGATGATGGTTCAAACTGACAAAATGCATAAAATGATATTGTGAGGCCAGATTGAAACAGACTTTTGTCACCAACAAGTACAATCATGGACCTAGGAACTGCACCTGTAGTGTTAATATTGTTTTCATACCAGACCATCTTGTGATTAACCCATCAGGAATCACCAGAAATGGACAAAACTGACTATACAATCGAATAGCAATCTAAAGCATCTAATATACCTCCATAGTATTTATTGTGCATGCTCTACAGATAAGAATACAGGTCACTGTTTGACAGAACTTGTGGAATATGTCTAGCCTCGTTCTTTGAGTCTCTTGTAAAAAAAATTGGCCCGAAACCAGAGCAGTTATTTTAATTTGAGGAAGCTCATTTCGTCCAGTCCTTATTTTTATACGACTACATTTTGTTGTGGATGTATACTGCTGTCGACCCTGTCCATTTATCTGTCCATAATTTATTTGTGGACACTCTACAGGTCACAATTTTTGACTTAACTTGAAATATAGGCATTTCTCCCAAAGATTTTGGTTTCTCTCGATATTGGCATGAATCGAGCCAGATCTCGTTTTAGCTTCTAAATCCTCCAGAGGTCACAATTTTCATCCAGTTACATATTTATATCCCAAAGATCTGGGTTACTAATCTTGATACTTCAGACCGTAACTTGCTGGATTATGACCCCTGATTGTACAAAAAACGCCTTTTGTAATTTTGTTCTGTCCATCAAATAAAGACGGACATTCGCTAAACAATGTGTTATGACGGGAATTTCGCCCAGGCAGTTGCATCATGGCCTACCCTTATATCGAATTCCAACTGCCAAGGGATCTTTTACATGCACGCAATGTATACCCTGGGCCTTGGTTTTTCGTACCATCCGAACCACTGACAAGGTGAAGCCAGACAGAAATATCCCGATGAACTTTCTTGTCCAATGTAGGGATCGAACATGCGGCCTCCAGCCAGGCTAGCGAGCCAGTGTCTTACTACCGTGGTTCTCAACAATTTAAGATACTGATGATGAATAGAAATTTTAGAATGTTTAGGATCTTTTGTATACAATTTGTTAGTGTCTTTGTAAAGCTGTGTATCTTTGTATAATTATGTACATGTAAACATATTTATCTTTGCTTATTGCGTGTATCTTTCTTTTAGTTCTATTTGTATATGACCTTATAATTTTTTCTTATGCAATAAAGCTTCTTCTATTATCTTATTTAAAATAAATGTATCATAAGCTTAGTAGTATAATCTTATGTAATATTTGAACCAAATGTAATTTTTATTTATTAAATATTTACTTTAATTTTTTTTTTTTTTTTTTTTTTTTTTTTTTTTAAATTTGAATGTGATTTGAAAGTCTTATAGAATCTGACCCAAAAGGCTTATAACTTGAACAATCTAAATATTTAGAGCAGTGTAATATGATACTTAACATGCCCTATACACCACATCACCACAAGGTATTGTCTTTGACAACTTGATGACAGGATTCTCTTTAACAAATCTGTATTGTCTGTGGGGGTCACATTCCAAAATTTGAAGAAAACTGGCTGATTTTCACCTAGTCCCACGACTGTATAGGGCAGCTATCAAATACCTGCCACTGAAAGGACTAACCATTTCAGCTATGTGAAATATTTTAGGGGGAGAGGGTAAAATATAAGAAAAATTTTCCCTGGCCGGCATCCAGGCCTTGCAGCATCGTTGGCAATACATGTACAAGATTTTTTAGAATAACTTTTTTCAAGCCTAGGGAGGGATGTAAAATTTAGACCAAAATCGTCTATATACATGTACAAGGTACTAAACGATGTTTCCACAAGGATACTCTCGACGTTATCAAGCCAATGATACAGATATGTTCGCTCGTTCCTGGGGTTTTACGTCCACTCCTACCTAGGGTGATAACACAGACAATGCAGATATATAAATATAAATAGTACACAAATATACAAAGAACATGCAACACAAACACAACAATGAAATACAATAAAAACGCAAGACATCCGATTAGGGGACCATTTATAACTGAACCATCACGGCGGAAACTCTTTCAGGCATTAAAAGGCAGTGGGCTGGCAACCTATTGATTTATCAAGATCAATGTATTTAAAACTATTAAAGGGAAACCAATTAACCTGGACCATATATAACAGATAATTTAAAAACAATGTGGGGATGTAAATCTGTTATGAGCCATTTTGTACTCAGTGGGGTCTATACTTTCATTTAAAATTAGTTTCAACTGGTACCTCGATTGTATGAAATCATAACCATTTTTAAGCCCCAAGGGTCATAACGATGGCGTCAGTTTGGGCCGTTTCAGGGTCACAAGCTTCTGTTATGGACAATTCCGTACTCAGTCACATGTAATCTTCTGTTATGGACAATTCCGTACTCAGCGGGATATATTCTTTCATTTAGAATTAGTTTGAACTGGTACCGTGAATGTATGAGTATAACCCTTTTTTAAACTCAGGGGGTCATGTTTTGGATGTCAGTTTGGGCAGTCCCAGGGCTGAAATCTTCTGTTATGAGCAAGAGAATTGGTTTTGAGCGGTACCACAGATTCTATGAGTATACCTTATTTGCAAGCCACCCCCCCCAACCACCCCTTTTCGGCTTTGGTGTGTTGGTCTGGGCCATGCCAAGGGTCCAATCGTCTGTTATGGGTAATTTTGTACTCAGTGGGATATACTCTTCCATTTGAAATTAGTTTCAACTGGTAACTCGAATGTATGAATATGACCCTTTTTTAAGCCCCTGGGATGGGGTGCCACTTTGGGAAGTCCCAGTGTCGAAATCTTCTGTTATGAGCAATTGTGTACTCAGTGAGATGTACTCTTTCATTTTAAATTGGTTTTGACCGGTAGCTCGAATGTATGAGCAAACCCTATTTTTGTCCCACCCCACCCCCTTCGGCTTTGGGGTGTCAGTCCGGGCCACCCCAGGGGTCTAATCGTCTGTTATGGGTAATTTCGTACTCAGTGGGATATACTCTTTCATTTGTAATTGGTTTCAACTGGTACCTCGAATGTATGAATATAATTTTTTTTTCAAGCCCTCTGGGATCTATATTTGGGATCTCAGTTTGGGCCATCCCAGGGCCAAAATCGTCTGTTATGGGCATTTTCGTACTCAGTAGGGTGTATTCTTTCATTTAAAATTGGTTTTGACCGGTACCTCGAATGTATGAGTTTAACCCATTTTTGGGGTCATTATAGGGGTCACCAGGGTCACACCCATGGACTGGGCCCCGGCAGACGCCCACTTCTGTGCATCCCAGGTTAGTATGTAGATGCCTATATGGTCAGATATTGGTACCTCGTTCGTCTAGGTTCGACCCTCTGGGCTCCCGGTCTAATAGGTCAATCTCCCAAAGATCTCGGTTCCTTTCGATATTGGCATATATCGGACCATAACTTCGTGGATTACGGCCCCTCATTCTATGAAAAATCATGTACGCAAATAGTGTAAATATATGGTATATCAAGGTTGTGGACCCTCTAGAAGTCATATTATTGATTTGATGAAACTTGAAAAATATCTTTATAACCCAAATATCTTGGTTTCTTTCGATATTAGCGCATATCAGATCATAACTTCCTGAATTATGGCCCCTGATTGTGCGAAAAATCACGTTCTTAACCAGCGGTCCCTCTAGAGGTCACAATTTTTATCCGATTGAAAAAACGTTTGGATATATAACTGTTACACCTTAATAATGGCTGAGTTCGAATTTCGTGAAAATGGAACCAAAACTGCCAGATAAAATGGCCGCTTCTCGTACGCAATTGGTGTAATATATATGGTATATCAAAGTTGTGAACTTCTCAAGGTCACAATTTTGGTTCGATTTTGATGGCACTTGGAATATATAACTTGGTTCCTGTCGATGTTTGATTTTACGAAAAATCACTTTTTGTTTAACTTGTTCTCTATCTATCTCTTGCAAAATGTGGGCGTATCTTGCCTGGCAGCCACTGTTTTTATACAAAATCTATAGAACACTCTGCCGAAAATGGAAATTTTTGAGTAACTAGTTTTTGTTTTCGTTTTCAGTAACCTTAGTGATCATCTGTTTTGACAAGAAACGTTCGTGGCGGTAATCCCATCTAAGTACCAGACAAATGACAATCTTATAATCTCACTCGGAAGGCTAAATAGAATTTGTCATGATTCCCGAGTACCCAAATTGGACATATTCCTGAAATTATCTTTAAGTAATATAATTTTCAGGATATAGTGAGCTGGTTGAAGCAATCGCCACATACATGGATCTGATTAACTGATAGAGACCAGATCTAAGGATAAAGAATTGCCGGTTACCAGATAACTGTGTCCAGATAATCAATAGTGACCAATTTTCACATCTTGACTAAATAAAAGTATTCCCCTTCGGTTTACTTTCAACAGGAGGATATGCGCGGCTAGGGATGGGGGGTTGCAAAGACTGTCATTGAGTAAAGTGGCGTGGCTTCGATTGTACGTGGCAAGGAGTGGGGTCGCATGTCCAATCTTGTAGGTTATCCTGGATCCTGCGACGTCCCCAAACAGCTATACAGACACTTATGCGTAAGCGAATTAATGCAATATAATTCAAATGAAATAAAATGAAATGAAATTCTCCGAATTGCGCTAATGAAGAATGAAGACGGCGTACGCCAAACAGTGTGCTAAGAAGGAAATTTTGCCCGGACAGCGGCACTACCACCTACTCTTATATCGAATTCCAACTGTCAAGCAATCTTTTACGTGCACGCCAATGTGTACACGGGACCTCGTTTTTGTCCCTTCTGAACGACTAGGCAGCGGTCCTTGTCATTTTCCTGCAGAACAAACGGTATCCAAGGTATAATATATCAGATACTGAACCGACTGCTAAAATTTTGCACGTGATCACTTAGTCGTGGAACTTGTGCGGTATAAAAATGTATAGTAGTAATTGGGTATATTGAGATAAAAGTGCCTGTAATCTCACATACTAATCCTATTGTTAGTTTTAATTCTTTAACTCTTAAATTCGCAATCTTAAAGAAGAAAGGCGCCCGAAATAAAATTGAGTACCAAAAACGAAATCGAATTGGTTTCCATGCAGAAAAGAAATACGTTAAACCCCATTTCTAATAAGCAAAAGGCGCAGCTACTAGAATATAGGCGTGGGCGCAAAGTTTCGTTAAGATATCTTGAACTATTTACGAGATATGCTCCTGAAACGAAACCGGGATGGAACGGTAACCATTTCAATATCCCTTCATAACGTCTTTCTGTCCAGGATAATAAACAACTATAACAAACCAAAAATCTATATTCATAATTTCATTAATTAAAGTGTTAGGCCCATATATTCGAAAGCGGATTAGTGCCACTTAGATATCTAATCTCCGATTTTCTGAATAGTCATAATATGATTCTGAAAAGCGGATTACATTTTAAACTAACTCTTATTAATCTTATCATTGAGTAAATCATTGTTCAGAATAACATGTGATACTCTCGAACTTCGACTTAATAACAATGAATTAAGCACACTGATATGCCATTATGAGATTATTATTTTTCATTGATTTCAGACAAATTGCAGTTATTACAGCGTGTGCCGTAACTTTTCATATTATTCACCAAGGTCACAAGACGAAACAGGGATAGTGACAATCCTAACCCAAGATCTAACCCTTACCCTAACCCTCGGCAATAATCACGTGCCATAGTCGGCGGCTTTAACATTTAAATCCGACCGTAATACCCAGGTTGTAGGCCGATACCACCCAGCGTCTCGAAATTTGGGTCCCTTTCGACGTTGGCACGTATTGGATCGTAACTTTCTGGATTATGACCTCCTGCTTGTAGGAATTATCACGTCTTTAGCTTACGGGCCCCCAAGAGGTCACAATTTATATCTTATTTTTTACAAATGTTCAAACATATCACGGTTACACAATAAGAATTTCCTCAAAATCGGCCCAAAGCTTCCCCGTCAAATAGTGTCTCCACTTCAAGAAAATAATATAATAAAAGCATGTAATATCCAGGTTGTGGACCATCTAGAGGTCACCTTTATATACTCGATTTAGATGAAACTTCAAACTAGTATCACTAGTTCTTGGGTCAGTTCAATTCGTGCGCATAGGCCCCCGCCTTTTATATAAAAGAAAGTTTGTGGACCTTTCACGATGAAACTTAAACTGTGTGTTATAAGGATCAAAAGTTCTTGGATGAGTCCGATTTTGGTAGCGTCAGACCTTACATTCTAGAGCTATATCACCTGCTTTTCACCCTAAATTTGAAATATGTACGGATTTTATCCGGGGGAGTACTATTGTTTTCCCATTCTGTTGAAACTTAAATATGTTAAGCATCAAAAGATCTTGAAACAGAGGAAAAGCCCTATTGATTTTATCTCTTTCCCATCTATTGTTTTAACTGGTAATAACTGATAGCAGTGAATTATTTGATGGAGAAGGAACACGAGGAAAGAGTATAAATAAAACTCTATCTCGTCGTTTTTTTCTAATTACATGAACCTAATATATCATAGATACAACAGGCGTTGGATGGACATGAAATAAAGATCGCCAGTTCAGTTATCTTATCGCGACCCTCGCAACCGTAGGTCTCTTAAACCAGAGCGCAGTATATAGCGCATAGCAGGGTTTTCTTCTTCTGAAAGTCTGCATTCTGGAAGTCTAGCTCACTTCTACTCGCTTTCATATTAAAATCAAGCCTCTTGTTTTTTATTGAATAGTTACGTGCACGTAATAATATCCCGGAGAAGAGAGTACTTGCGGCCAATTTTTTGGGGTGGGGAGGGGTGTGGTTGTCGACATCGCATGGGAGGGTTGATCACAATATCGCCAACCTGTTGGGAATGACAGTTTTTGTAATATTTTCGCCAGATTTGTAACCATGGATGAAACCTATTTCCAAAAATGAAAAGGGAACGAGAAACTGACTTTTTTAGGGTGACTGAAGAAAATTTCTTCCTGACCTGCATCCAGTACATGCAACATCGTTGACAAAAGGAAAATCCTCAGAACCACCCACTACGTACTGTGGCTGGGGAATCATTTCTAATATTCACCTTCAATTCCATATCCCTTTACTTCCAGTAACTGGGCTGGCGTATTCCAACTTACTTTTATCTCTTCTCCTCAATATTGAATTATGATGGAAGATCATTTTTTTCTATTTCTAATAAATACCCTGTATTATATACGGTGATCAAATTCCTGAATTTATTATAAGAAGCAGTGCCTAAGGAAGGGGTTATAACTAGCAGAAAGTTCTTTTTACACATAAAAAGCATAAATTTAAGAGTAGTTATTGTCCTTTAAGGGTTATTAATTCTTTGACGGCAAGTAAATTGACCAGACAGGTAAGTTCTCAAACTAGTCTGAACTGAACAAGAGCTCCAACTATTGTTGCAGGTTTACAAGTTTTACTAACTATGTCAAATATGTTAATAAAAACTGTCCTTGCTTGGGGTACGATAAAGTTTATCTGGTAATTATATAATACCAATGATACAAAAAACAAAAACACAAAGATTCATGGTGAAAAACAATGTTATATTCTGATTTTAATAAGGTTTTAACAAAAATATTTGTTTTCCTACTGTAAAGATTAAAAAAAAAAAAAAATTTCAGAAACAAGATCGGTTTGAATAAATGTCGAGGCCTAATGGCGACCTGTCTCTCACTCTTGTAGAACTTAAGGAAGGATTTTTGATGAATATTGATTTATTAATTCAGCTTTTTCAGGAATCAACATCAAATTGAAAATTAAGAAAAAAGCCAACTTCAAAATCAATAAACTTCTGTCAAAACTAAAAACTTTGACTTGCTATATATATATATGCGGAATTCCTCTTACATGATTTCACCTACTAAATGATGTGTTTGGAAAAGCTAAATGGAATCAAACAAAAATGCAAGGTTGAGGTCTGATATGGCAGTTAAAGGTTTTAAGAACCACAAAGTTAAAATGGCATAAGAAATTTGTGAGGAAAACAAATGTTAAATAACTAACAATGGAATAAAAGATTTAAAAAAAAAAGAAGAAATATCTAGATGAAAAGCTAAAGATATTAAAAAAAAAAATTCTCTGAAAATGACATTTACAGCAGTCGTATGTTATAACTATTATCCTTACATAAAATTGATATATTCATCAAAAATGTGGAGACAATTCATGAAAACATGTGGAAAGAAAATGTAGAAATTAAAGTGTAACATATACAATATGTATTTTGTGTAGGTAGTATAAGTGTAAAAATAATTTGAATATATTTACAATATATTATAAGGTAGTATAAAAAAAGTAAAAATATTGCATGATGGTGTTTTAGTGCAAGTAAACTTTACTCCTTATATTTACTGACAAAAATAACATTCATTCTGACTCATCACTAAAATGTCACCTAGGGTCCAAAATATATTTTACTTAAAGATACATTTTCTGGACAGTCCATATAGATTCATAACCAGTAATTGGAAAACTTTTACCAGTATTCAAACTAATCATTAATTGGAAAATTTTACCAGTATTTCAATTTACCATTAACTGGAAAAATATACCAGTATTTAAACTTACTAAAAAATTTACCAGTGTTAAAATGTACAATTAACTGGAAAAATATACCAGCATTCAAACTTAATAGTAAATTTACCAGTGTTAAAATGTACCATTAACTGGAAAATATACCAGTATTCAAACTTACCAGAAAATTTACAAGTATTAAAATGTACCATTAAATGGAAAAATATACCAGTATTCAAACTAACCATTAATTGGAAAAATTTACCATTAACTGTAAAATATACCAGTATTCAAACTAACCAATTATTGGAAAAATTTACCAGCGTTAAAATGTACCATTAACTGTAAAATATACCAGGATTCAAACTTCCTAGAGAATTTTATTTCTTGCAAATTTCAATCATATTATAAATAGTACAAATATTAAAGTAGCTAAGTCTCTAACTCAATATCATCCAAAGTCTTCGGCATTCAAAAGACGAATTATTTGTCACTTTAAATCAACACCGATGTTGTCATTTTACCAGGAAAAGATGGGCTTTTGATATCCAATATTTAAAACAAAATAAACATTTTACTATTGGTACACGAATCGTGTAACATAATGCGTTTCAGCCCCAGTTCTAGCAAAAGACTCGAGGAACGAGGCTAGAAACATTGCACCAAATCAAAGGCGTATGTAGACTGGAATAACCAGACACTCAAAATAGCCACTCGATTGAAACTTCTGGCGTATTCTGCCTAACATAACTGATTTTGAAATTAGAGTACAAACGAAAACGATTGAATGTAAATCAGTTTGTATACATTCATATCACATTATTATATGCGTTGCGACCCATTTGTGGCAATTTCTAGGTCTCAAATATTAGCGATTTAGCTCCTTTAAGTGCCACAATCAATGCCACACCTTACTTGTTATAAGACAATGAGTCTTGTTATAAGACAATAAGTCTTGTTATAAGACAATGAGTCTTGTTATAATTAGACAATGAGTGGATGAGCGTGCAAGCAACATGTGAATACAGCACACACTCAAAAACAAGTAGCCAAACTATTGGTAATTGCAGTCTATAATTGAATTTTTCCTGGCCACTTTCAGATTAAAATAGGTTTAGTGGAATGAATTGATGAATTAGTTACTGACAATGTAACATAAACTGATACACATATTGATATGGTTATGTGCGATCATAGACATGGAGGGAGTTGAATTTAATAAGGATACGGCCTTGATAACAAAACTTGTAATGTGCCATACTTAATAAGGACCCAGTCTGGATAACCAAAATTAGACTGAGCCTTTTTCAATCATGACCCAGTCTTGATACCCAAGACTGTAGATTAAGCATCTTGATAACCAGGAATATAATTAACCTTCCGTTTTTTTACATCATTGTTTTGGCTACTTTCGGTTCAGTTTAAGAAGTTTAACAATTTTTTCTCATGAATATGAATAAAACTTATGGCATGTTCATTAAAAAAAGAAAATTGTTCGCTTATGAAACTGTTAAATCGTGAAATAAGAAGAAATGACACTAGATGATATTGATATAGTTATACAAACAAATGTATTGTTTTACAATACAACCAATCCTGAGATTTTTGATAAAATTAATAGAAATACGAGTGATTAGGCCACTTCAAATTCATTTTCTGTTCTTCAGTGGCTTGTAGAATAAATAGCCACTTAAGCTATGTGAAAGATGTTTTGTTTAAAATTTTCAAAACCTAAAAATATGGTACTAAAAGCTGTTCAACAGTGGAAGTCTTTTTCACGAAGAAATAAGAATAATAATCTTAACAGCTGTTCCAGAAAAACAGACAATTAAATTGATGTGGCCTAAGCATATTTTATGCAATGGTGTGACATGTTCACTCTCAAAATATCCGGCTTCATATATAATCAATCATAATAATAATAAACAGTAAATATACAAATTTATTTAATATTCAACATATATATACAGTATTGGAATGCTTGAAACAATAAAAAGCTTTAAAAAGTTTAGAAATAATTAACAATGATATACAGACAATATATACACAATGGATTAGGTTTATAAATCATGTACAAGGTTGATCAATTAAGTACAGGCTGTGCAGTTATTTTTATATCATGTAAAAAACGATTTTATGACCAACAATATTGTAAAAATAAACGCTCAGTTATTATCTCAAATTACCCTTTTTAACCCTTTTAAAGTTATTTAGGTTTTTTGTGTTTTGTAATTTTAAACCTGTAAAGATTGATAATAAGAAACCCAATCCCCTTTAATATACCAAGAAAGGGATATTAGTTACAATGAGACATCCATCAATAAAAGATATAAAACATCATATAATAATAATAATAATAATACATCTTCCGATTACAAGAGAAAGTTCAACTCCTTCAATTGAGGCAACTCGGACCCTTGTCTCAAGAGACGATGCATATAATGTAAGTTGTAAGACCAAAGGTATTTTAAACATATCCAGGGATGTCTTAACTGCATTATAGGCCCCCAGGCAAACCAGTGCACTGTGGGGCCCGTACCTACACAACCGGAAACGGGAATAAGAACGTAAATGGCCAATATAATCAAACATACGTATTGACAGCAATAAGCAATATATGTAGCTTAGCGTGGAACCCATATACCCGTGGAGCCCCTAGGCAATGGCCCAGCATGCCCATGCATTAAGATGACTCTGAACATCTCGTTAAAAAATGTTTGCCAGTACTTCGATTTCATTATTATCAGGGTTCTTCCTCAAAAATCTGTAGGTCCAACTCTTTTTTTTAAATTTGCATATCTTAATTACGTATATATAGAGAAATTATTTAAGGTACCTTTCACAGGAATGACAGATCTCCTAGAAATAAATTTCTAACAATCAATCTGACAGAAAAACCCAAACAATCAGTCAGGAATAAGAATCATAACATCTTAATGCTATATTGCAAAAACTCTTAACTAATACAAAAGATTTTTCTCTTCGTGAAAGAATTAAATATTCACAATTGCTATAGATGAATGAAAACCTTGTATTCTTAACTCAGCAGATTATATAGAGATCTATGGGTTAATACAGCGATTCTCAACCAATCTTCCTAAGTGTGCCGCAAAACTTAGAACAGCACACTACAAAAATGCAAAAAACTATGTCGTCCCAATAGAGTATTCATTGCTGTCTATTGGTAAATTCAAAGCTGTTTTTTTCTTGATTTGTGTCCTTTTGTGTCTCTGACTAGTTTCGGTCTATATGGTTGTCTGCCGTCGGACTTACTGTTTTATTTTGCAAAATTTAAATATTTTTCATATATATTTAGCTAGGTGTGCCAAGGTGTGCCGTTCGCAAAAAAAAAAGGTTGAGAACCACTGGGTTAATTCCAGGATTCATGCAATTAACAATTTAGGTCTCAATTTTTGGCCATTGTTGGGTTATAAATTCTTCTTAAAATGTCTAACAATTATCAGAAAATGAATATAAATGTCTTGAAATCACTAATAATATGTACAAATAACTAGATTCTAATTATAATTAATGGCAAAAACAAATTTCACAGTTCTTTTGCAAAATTTAAGGAAAAACTTTATTATACGGAATATCTTTATTTGTAAATTAGTTTAAAACAATATATCTTTGTGCTGTTACAAATAAATATTATTCCAATTATTTGAGACAGGTGTAAAGAATATTCAAACAGTTTTGAAACAATGGAAGTCTGCAAGCCTGGAAATAAGGCATCTGTCACAGACAATGTCAGGCACAGATTCAGGTTTTGTCAGGCACAAAACCTCTGGTGCGTGTCTCATTTGTCTTTTTTATTGACATTATTAACACATGTCCTGTACTAAGGGTAACCGTTATTTCCAGGCCTGGAGGTCTGGAAAGTGTTACAGTGATGGACTGGGATGGTGCCTGCAAGTATGGTACGCTTGGATGGCCAAAAACAAGTTAATACTCTCACATGGTTTGAGGTCCATTTTTACTCTTGAATTTATTGTGTTTTTGATGAATTGGTAAGTCTCTCACACATTTTAAAAGTGGGGGTTCAGCAGAGTGGTGGGGCGCCATAGCTTCCATGTAACGAATATAAGAAAGTTTGTTTCAGGGCAAAAGAACCCTGCATCCCGCTAGAAAGTACCATAATAGTCAGTTTTTCAAAGTTTTCCTTATACCCAGGGGGAGAGAGAGTGCTGCACCCACCCAGTCCCTCTCTGAAATGCTAATATGTAACAAAAGAGAAATTGTGGATTAAAATATGTAAAGTATAATAAAACTATGTCATAAACAATCTCTAATACCATATAAATAAACAATGGTTTCAATAGACAGGAATTACAAGTACAAATGCATTGAGAATAAAATAAGGCGGTGGGGTGAGGCTTGGTGATCAAGGCTGCCGAGAAAGGGAATGTCAAGAGTCTTCGATAACTGTCTGTTCTATAATATGAGCGTCTGCTGATATTTTCCTGAAATGAACATCATGTGAATAAATCAATTGTACAATTAATGTTTGTTGATTGATTACAATGTCAGGGTATTGTCTTCCATTTTGGGAGGATGAGAGGTGGGTGGGGTGGTACCCTCTGGCATTTCCTTTTGTGTCCTTTATATTCAAGTCTTAATTCATGGTAAATAATAGTTGCTAATAAAATACTATAGCCCAGTCAGATGTGTCATCATTTCAAAACACCAAAGTAGACTTACAGCCATTTCAGACATATGTGATGGATCCTGAATTTTTCACTTTTTGTTTTTATCGATCGCAAAACCAGTGAGACTTAAAAAGTACAATCTGTCTTTTTCCAGCAACTACTGAGTGCTGCCAGTTGCTTCTAGATGCTCCCAAAATTACTTGCAACTAGTTGTGCCTGGTCGCAAGCTTGGTCTACTTTAGGCTTAACTGGATAGTTTCTCTTGTGGCTAAGTGAGTAAGATGTTGGCTCCAGACTCGCTGGCCTAGTGGTCATGGTTCAATCCCTGTGTTGGATGAGAAAGTTAATCAGGATTTTCTGAGTGGCTTCCCTGTGTCAGTGGTGCAGGATAAGAACAGCTGTCTAGTTATTCCAATGGGATTAATAACAGAGGTCCTGTGTACACATTGGGGTGCACGTAAAAGATCTGCTATCTGGGCAAAATTTCCATAATAGCACACTGTATAACTTATGTCTGTCTTCATTAGCCCTTTCGGAGCAGAACATTAGGATATTAAACCCCATTTCATTACTCTTGTGGTAAGTCTGAATATTAAAATCACTGATGAGTCCTTGTGGTTTTAATTGCAAATGGATTACCAAACCACAATATGCTAAAAATAATATATTCATATTTTACCTTTTAACTATATGATGAAATGATTCAGGAGCTGAGTAAGATCGACCACTGCGCTGAAATTCTTCCTTTGTCATGTTCTCTTTATCTCTGTAAGGATTTCGGAAGGAACGGTTTTTCAGCACACTCTTTACAAATATCTGGAAAATGGAGGTAAATCATGTAATAGATTGAGTAATAATATCAGAAAAACTGAGAAGGTGAATCAAAAGATGAATGATTAAGAACAAATAACATAAAAAAAAAAAAGTTTCAAGAAATAAGATGTGTTTTTTTTCCCATTTTAAGTGGAAATCGCATCATAGTTTAAACCTTAAAAAGAAGCAGATGATTTTTTTTTCAAAATTCCACATCATGGAATTATTTAAGACTTCAGTGATAGCAATATACAGGGTCAGATTTAGTCTACCAACAGGGATTGTAGGTCATTAGCCTAGGGCCCACAGGTTTATAGAGCCCCACTGACTATTTCATTATATATTCAAACCATAATGGCCCCTGTGCAATAAGTATAGGGCCTGAACATAATAAACTTAGGCTGCCTGTCTACAGTTCGATCTGCTTGAGAACAGACACTGACTATAAGCTCATTGATCGACATTTAAGTCAAACTTTGAGAAATTTGTGAAATATTTACTCTGCATCCATTCAATTAAATTGAAAAGTTTTATTTGCTCTTTGTGTGTATGACAGATGTGAAACTGCATTACAAACAAGTATACAAATTGTTCAATATGGTGGCCATTCAGGGCAGAGATGTATTCTCGAAGTATGGAGTAGGTGGATCTCAGTGTGCAGAATGGGGCTTGGAAACATCAACTTTTCCTTTAAAATTGACTCTGACTGATGATTTTGAGTAAATGCCCTAAAATAGGTAAATCCGTCTTTGGCAATTTGGCTGATGACATATTAATCTTAATGTTAATTTTTTCAATAATAATATAAAAGTTATTTAATGACTTACGAGTGTATCAAGTTTAGGCACATGTTTAACAACATTCATTATTTCTTCTTCTGTTACAGTAATTAATATACAATTCTCTTCTTCGGAAGGTAGAGTTATCTGTCCTTCTTTTGTTACCCATGGATGCTCCTTAAAAGATAAATTTTAAGAATTTATTTTTTGGTTAAATGAAACTAGTTCTAGCACATTATGGGGATGCATTTCTCTTCACACAATGTATGTACAGTTCAATTCACAAAGGCCGTACGTGTTCGGGACATTTGACCAATTTCCCCAAATTGGGCCCAGCTCTTGAAAGGGACACGGGCATCTCACCAAGCTAAAAAAATTTCCATGCAATCTGCCAGTCCTCTGGTGTGTCTATTTTCAGGTATTGATGGCTACAAGAAAATATATGAATTAATATAGTCTTCATTAAAATTATTCATATCATGTGACTTTGAGTCTGCCAAATGGGGCCGCACAAAGGTATCACTATTTTGGTACTGTTGTTCTCAATTCATCCAACTTGTTATTCTTATTATTAAATAAACCTATGTGTACAGCTTGCCTGAATACATTCAACTAGATAACCCAGACAAACTTCAATGATACGGCAGTGCTTGAGGTGTGGGTGTGACATGTTTTCAAGAAAGACAGATTCAACATTAACTTAAAATGACATTAACACTTTCACCAAGGAATTGAATGTAACAAGAAAATTCAGTCTTCAACATCCCACATGACTATGATAGACAATTTCTGTGTTATTGTTAACAAATAACCAAATACATAAGATATTAAATATTGACTAATTTTAGTATAGGATTGGTATTTTGGAAATATGTTATATTATATTAATATAAGATGCATAGCTATTGTTGTTCTTCTTGCAGGTCTTTCTTGCAGGAGGAAACCGGAGAACTCACAGTAAATCCAAGAGATTGGATCAAAACAACAATAGCGAGCCAGAGGTTTGTCCACTCATGAACCCAATGCTTTCCACCAAAAACAGAAAGGATTGAATGTTTATATACATTCATGTTACATAATTATATTCGTTGCAACACATTCCTGTCCATTTCTAGGTCCCAAAGAATAACGATTTAGTTTGAATAAATATACTGGAATTTATTTTGCTGATTACATATAGATCTAATTACATATTTCAACAATTACATGTAATTATATATACTCTGTAATAAGCAGTAATTGTATTCCATAGAATTGTGACCTGTATACTGTTGTAACAAGATGATGGTAGAGCGAGGATAAACCGACGACGAAATGGAACATTGTGTTTCTTTTTTTGGAGAGTATATATATTATGTTCTTACCTTTATTTCAGGTAATGTAATTCTTGTAGATGGATTTTTATCTAACATTCTTACTATTAATTTATTCACTGAATCAGATACTTGGATACTGTAAATAATAACAATCACATTCATTTACAAATCATTAAGATGAAGGGGGAGTTGTGTTACATTTACATTACATGTACTTTACACTGAGCAAAGTTATGTGTGTTTCAAGTTTTGACAAAATGTCTTGATTGTTAAGTATCATTGCTATGATACTAAACAAAATCTTGATTATCTATCTAAATGTAAAAATATATATGACCACTATTTTAATCCATTTAATATCAAGGTCATCCAATAGTCTAGAGATTTGATTATGGTTTTGTCATGTAATTAAATGCCAGATTAATAGATTGAACACATTTAGCTCTCACATAATGCATTTTATGAGTATATTAGAATTGTTTCAATGACATCTAATAATTGGAAATCATGGAAATAATTTGTTTTATTCTGTATGTCTACTGTTCAATGCTAAGCTACACTTCAACTAATCTTGTCTTATATTTATTGTTGGTTGATAAAGACTACAGTAGAGGCTTAGTCCAGTAATTATTGTTCAGAAATAAATAGTATAGAATAAAATTGTGAAGCCGTATTAACGGGAGATCAACCGCTAAAAACTAGACAGTGAAGCAGGTGGAAGAAATCTGGGTAAAATATGTTCAATTCTGTCCTTTGTATTTCCAGTTCATTTATTAATCTCTATAGAATTATGTGCATAAGAATTAATCTAACAGTAGCAAGTTAACACTGAGATAAGGAGCTTATAGAGAGAGAGAGAGAAATGGGGTTTAATGTCCACTCAACACAAACTAGGTAATTTTGGGACTAACCTATGGTTTCAATTTTATTTCAATAATTTGCTTGCACGTAGGGGTCTTTAGCAAGGGAGCTTATAGAACAATGGCAAGCAAACACTGGTATGGTGAATTGATAGAACAACAGCAAGTAAAGACTGACACGGTGGAATTATAGCACAATAGCATTTAAGTAAAGACTGACATGGTGAATTTATGGAACAATAGCAAGGAAAGAGTAACATATAGGAAGTTTCCATTATAGAACAATAGGTAGTAATCACTGATATGGGAAATTTTATTTATTAATTATTTTAACAAAACATTGTAGGTCGAGACTTACTTGTCAGGGAATTTGACAGGATCTTTGAGTATTTTTTTATGAAGACCTAGAATATATTCTTCCTTAAAAGGCACCTGAAAAAAAAATAAAGGTCTTTGAAAATTTTACATTTAAGTAAAATGTGAGGAACCAGTTATGATCCTACCTTAATATTTAAAAAAAAAAAAAGATAGGCTGGCACTGCCAGGCAGGATACGCCCACATTTTCGAGAGATGGATAGAGAACAAGCAATACCGAAAGTGATTTTTCCTACATCATTAAGTCCTGTATTTCATACTGTATTGGGAGCAGCCATTTTGTTGGTCAGTTCCAGTCTGATATTCATGAAATTCGAAGCTGACAATGATTATGGTGTGACGGTACACAACCTAGAAATGTGTACAAATGGCGGCCATTTTGTCTGGCAATTATGGTCCGATTTTCTCGAAATTCGATCCGATATGCGCAAATAACGAAAGGAACCAAGATCTTTGGGTTATAACCATGCATTTCAAGTTTCATCAAAATCGAATTAAAATTGTGACCTATACAGGGTCCACAACCATGATATACCATTTTTTAACAGTATTCGTGTACAAACGGTGGCCATTTTGTATGGCAATTTTGGTCCGATTTTCCCGAAATTCGAACTCAACCTTCCTTACGGTGTAACGGTAATATAATCAAATGTTTTTTTAGATTTTTAAATCGGATAATAATTGTGACCTCCAGAGGGACCACAAGCTAAAAAAAGGCGATTTTGCGTATAATCAGGGGCCATAATTCAAGAAGTTACGATCCGATATGCGCAAATAATCGAAAGGAACCAAGATCTTTGGGTTATAACCATGAATTTCAAGTTTCATCAAAATCGAATTAAAATTGTGACCTCTACAGGGTTCACAACACTGATATACCATTTTTTAACAGTATTCGCGTACAAACGGCGGCCATTTTGTATGGCAATTTTGGTCCGATTTTCCCGAAATTCGAACTCAACCTTCCTTAGGATGTAACGGTGATATCATCGAACGGTTTTTTAAATCGGATAATAATTGTGACCTCCAGAGGTACCACAAGCTAAAAAAGGTGATTTTTCGGACAGTCAGGGGCCATAATTCAGGAAATATCGACGCAAATATCGAAAGGAACCAAGATCTTTGGGTTATAAACATGCATGTCAAGTTTCATCAAAATCGGTTCAAAATTGTGACCTCTATAGGGTCCACAAGCTAGAAACGTGATTTTTCGTACAATCAGGGGCCATAATCCATGAAGTTTTGATCCGATACATGCCAATATCGAAAGCAGCCGAGATCTTTTGGGGATAAACATATATTTCAAGTTTCGTCAAAATCGGGTAAGAATTGTGACCTGTAGAGAGTCCACAAATAATTGTGTACGGACGGACGGACGTCCGGACGGACAGGGGCGACGACATAATATGTCCACATGAAAATGTGGGCGTATAAAAATCAATCTGAAGCAGCCTATATCTTGGTTTCAATCAATCCAACCTAAATTATCTCCATTGGATTGCCTTATTTGATTAGTTTTGGACACTTGAGATAACAATTAAAACACAATTGAATTGTCCACCCTACTGCTGATCAAAAGGGTCATACTCTTGAATTAATTGAGCTTTAATTGTCTGACTACCAACTGAATTATTTAACACATTTCAATAATTTATACTTACATTAGCATATATAAAACAATATAGAGTTACTCCCATGGCCCAGATATCTAACGCCTGAAATTATACAAGAAAAGGTCAAATATTACAGATGTTGTACAGTCCGATAAAGTCAACATACATAATTCCAATAAGAATCCAATAAGAATAGTTGTCTTCAGCAACAATCAACATGCATGTTCTGTGAAATTTAACAAAATTAAAATGCCATGACTTCTGAATAAGTTTTGAAGAAGAAGATTATTTTAGTTGATGACGGGTCAGTCAGTCGGTTGGTATAGACAAAGTTTTAAATGATAGCTGGCTGGATAATCCCCATAGCTGGTAGTTAAGTTCCATTGCATTGGTTTGTCAGATTGAAATTTTAAACAGCCGATTCTAATCATGAATGGTCCTATGATCCTAGCTTGTAATCAAAATTTATCCCCTGTTAATGCTATGACAATGTTCCAAAAATGTTCCTGCTCAGTTTCATCCAGCTCTGTTTGCAAGTGGCTGAGAAAATATGCCTTGCATGAAGAGTGAACCAGAGTGAATCGTAGACCCTGTTGGGGTCCTCTTCAGCACCACAGGCTATTAACCAAATTACCCATGAAGGATGTTTCTGTTCAGGGGCGGATCCAGAAATTTTTGCAGGAGTGGGTTTGCCAGGTTCCTGTTACGGAAATTTGACAGTTGACAATGCATGATGCCATCATCGTCTCCAAATTATGTAGCCATACATAATTATTGGGCTTTTCAACAAGAGAAATCCAACGTCAATTATCATCATGAATTAATATGATCACATTGTCATTCATTTTCATTGATTAAAAGCATCAATTGTGATATCACATATTGATGTTATGAAAGGCGTTAAGTCTAAATAATTGTCGAATTTCTTATTCCAATCTTAACAACACGGTTTGTATATCAACAATTTAAATGCAATTGTTTTTTTGGAAGTTACCACCTGAAATTTTGCATAGAGAAGCACCCAATGTCATTAGTGATCTTATGAAAAAAATGCTATTTGGGTCATCAGTGGCATTTGCAACGTTTCAGAACTATGGCATCGATATGTATGTGTCATTATCTCATGCTTTGAATGCCCATCATAACCGACCCCACCATCTGACAATAAAGGCCAAAGCACATGACCATGACACTTTTCTGTTTTGATCATAATAAATTAATTTACCTTTCCTCCATATTTCTCTCTGTCATCTTAAAATAGAAAAAATATTATTGCTCCATTAAAACATTAATGATTTCAAACAACAAAAACGTAATGTTGATGATTATGACAAGAAGATTACGGAACTATTGTATTGTAATTTGGTGACTATTACAAACAATATCGTAATCCTACTAAATCTTGTGTGAAATAATCTGCAATCACCAGATGTTCTCATCACAATAATAGGCTTTTTACATTTTAAGCTGGATTAATTATAAATTTAAAAATCCCTCAAATATAGTAATGCACTATATGGACATTATGTCAACCATAACAAAATATGTCATATGTAGATTTTAACAAGAAGGATATAAAACTTTGTCAGCTAAAGCTATGTAAGGCAATAAAGAGGCATGCACAGGAATATAGCCACACATACTCGATTGAGTGCAAGGGCCACAATGAAATTTTCAACTAGGAGCCCAATGCAAGCTTAATCGTACAATGCTATTTCTATACATTTCATGAAGTAATATTTTACACACGTATCCCACATCAAGCTCATAATAAAAAATAATAAAAACAAAATCACATGTCAATTATTAGGACATGTGATCTTTGACACAGACAATATATTCATGAGATTTTTATTAATATCGATGCTAAAAGCAGTTTTTATTCCGACAACATAATATTCTAAGTCGATGGATTGAGGCAGGTGGATCATTTGTCTGATTAATTTTAAACGTGACTTTTATTTTTCATAAATTGAGTAGTTTGCTTAATTATTTGTCGATGGGCCAGTCTGCTCCATAATATTTGGTTTTCTTACTAATATCAGATGTTTCGTGCACGCATACCTCTTAGAGTTTCTGGTGCCATGAATGCAGGTGTACCAACAGTGTTAGAAAGGAAGGCATCTCCACCACTAAATTCATTACTAACACCAAAATCAGCAATCTGAAATGAAAACCAACCACCATTAATATTCTATGCTAACATGTTAATAAATAAATTTGCAATTGTTTCAGGGACTTCCGAAAATTTCAACACTTGCATCCAAAGAAATAACTGTTGGCAAAATCTAAAACCACAAACCTGCCCATCTGTGCCCACAGAGTACGAAGATGTTGACAGATGGATTTTGATGAGAGTTTAAGACTAAATAGGCCTGTGTCAAAACATATACCCATCAGTTGTCCAAGTAGTTCTAAGGTAAACAATTCACAAAAGTTTTAAAAAAGATCAGATCATAATTAAAGCCTTTAGGATGCTAACAAGATTACATAAAAAGGGGAATAATTCGTGAAGTTATTATGATGCATGTTATCATGGTTACAAGATAGACAACCAACAAAAAAGATGTTAATAATTGTAGCATATAAAGTTCTAACAAGATTTCATTAAAATGGGAAATAACTCTGGAAGTTATTATCGGAAATCACTGAAAATCAATATGGTTCTTCCTGTCAATTGCATACATCAGACTGATGGGCTAATAATGGCCACCTATACAACATGTTAGTAAGATTTTATCACAGAGGGACATTAATAGCCCTGAAGGTGATTATCAGTACATATCAAAAATCAATAGGGGAGACAGAGAAATGGGGTTTAATGTCCACTCAACACAAACTAGGTCATTTCAGGACTAACATGGTTAAATTTTATATCAATAATTCACTTGCGCATAAGCGTCATTAGCAGTGGGAGGAATCCGGAGGACCTAGAGTTGGACAGGTGACTCTACTCCTTGTCACGTACAACCGGGAAATCGAAACCACGCCATTTGACTCAATGACAGACCTTATGATACAGCGTGCACTTGCTAACCTTTCGGCCATCCAACCCCCAAATATCAATAGGATTTGACAGACGATTGATCATGGGTGAAAACATGATATGACCATATTTAAATTTTGGTGTATAAAAAAAAAGATAAGTCTTGTTCAAAGAAAAATAATTCCATAATCTTTTGCTTTTGTCATTCATGTAGGACTGAGGGCTTACAATGGAGAACATTTGCGTGTAAATAAAAGAATCCTGCACAGTTGAATTCGAAATAATAATAGAATGTAGTACAGCTGTCCGTGCAATATATTTCCTTCATAACACACAGCATGCCTAAAGGCCTGTCTTCATTAGCAGAAAAACTGTTTAATGAAAAAAAACCCTTTCCTTTTCTATGTTTCATAAAGGAAATTATACGAAAAACGATTATCATCCAAACATGACAACAAATATAATTAAATTGGGATGAATCCGATAATAATTGTCTGACCTTGATGTGTCCATCATCTCCCAGCAGTAAATTTGACGGCTTGATATCACGATGAATGATTTTTTGATGATGTACTGAAATAATTAAAAAAAACACACGTATACATCAAAGACACAGTTATCATCATTTATTATCAATTATATCTGGAGACAAATAACAAAAAAAACTCATAGATGTAGAACCTATTATCAAATCTACTTATACCTCTATATCCGTTCCGTATTTTTTAAGGCCATGCCAAAAAGTATTCCGGTTCACTGATAAAAGAGCTTTACAATCTTTTTTGATTTAAAAAAATTAAATAATAAAAACAGTCTCATAATCATCTCATGTGAATATTTTCCACTCAGTTCCAGGAACCAAAACTGGAATGTGATAAACACCACTGGTAATCATGAATGATGCTAGATGATCATAGATACATTCCTATGACACTAGGATCTGGAAGAGTTGTTATCATTGACATTTTCTGAATGGGGTGAGGTATTAGCCAATGAAACAGTCTGTTACGGCGGGCTTTAGTGTGTTTTGCACGGATCTGTGGGTAATCCACTAGCAACATCAATGCTGATTGGTTAATCAAATGTCTGACTTCATAGTCATAGGGTCAAAAGCCACTCGTACGACCTCTGACATAACAACTGGTCGGATCTTCAGTTGTGAGAAGTCTACTGACAAAAAAATGTCCACCCTACATCATATTTTTTGAAAGGATTGTCTGAAAACCAGAATATGTTTTTAGTATGGCCTAAGTTCTGAAAATTATGACATGAAAACTGGTAAAACTGATTCAACTAAGGTGTAATTATCAATATTAAATCATGTGTTATCTTTGATGTGCTGGATATCATCGCATAATAAAGAGAAAAAAATGGCTGTTTTTTCTCGAAAGTCTATTTTAGTATTTAGTATAAAAATTTACTATGGTACATGCACACTCATTCTGTCACAATTTATGTTTTTATTACAAAATAAAACAGCTTAATACGGTACTTACAATATTCAAGTCCAAGAACTATATCGCGAAAATAATTCCCCGCCTGTTCTTCGGAAAAAGCTTGAGTTGTTCCTACCATCATCACAGCCCTGAAATACAGAAACATATATCATTAAGAACAGAGATACACAGACATGAAATACAGAAACATACACCATGAAGGACAGAGATACACAGACATGAAATACAGAAATATACAACATGAAGAACAGATACACAGAAATATACAACATCAAGAACAGAAATACAGAAGCTTTAATCTACAATTAAATTACATCAAAAAATTGTCAATTGAATAAGCTCACAGATAATGTAGAATTTTAGCTTTAATACAATTTCATTGCCAACTCACTGAGTCTCCACAGTTCCCTTAAATATATCTTTTTTTATGTTATCACCAATATATTTGTTATATTGTTCCTGGTACCATGTAGTTGGGCCAGATTTACCTTCTTGTGGCCCCTTAATTTATAATTGTGTACAGGGGTCCCATACAACGGGTGTTTTACTCATTGTAAAGAGAGCTCCTTGTACGGTTTTAAATATATTATATAATAAAATAACAGATGTACGCTACACACAAAATAGTTTTAGTGGGACCCCATATACGGAAGGGCCCTATACCAATGGCCTACTTTTGCAATGGGTAAATGCGACTCAGGATGTAGTTGCGTAATAAAGAATTATTATCACTGACTTATACTGGATTATAATCTCGGTTTAACAATGTAAGTGACCTTGTTGTTGGATATTAACACTCATATACTAATAAAGATATATGGTCTCAATTACATAAGTGATTATTGTGTCAGATTTTATCTAGAATCTTGTTATTAACTGACAGTTCACATTACAACATACTTTTAACACATACTTCATTCTCTCACTTTTTAAGTAATCGATGTCATATAATATCCTTGTGGTTTGTACAAACTGGGACAGGGGTAAGGCACTGACTCATTAACCATGCTTTAGGTTTGATCCTGGTGTTGGAGGATCAAGTTCTCCAAAATTTCCCAGTGTAGTTTCCCCATATTAGAAGAGTTAAAGGACGGAGGGAGGTCTGCTGCGTGACACCGTGTCTAGCCCTTTGGATGGTTGGGGATGGTGAGAGAATTTTTAAGTATAGTTTCTCAATATCGGGGGTGAAGGATGGAGGGAGGTGTGCTGTGAGACACAGTGTCTAGTCCTTCGGCTGGTTGGGGAGGGATGGGAGAATTCTCCAGTATAGTTTCCCCTTATCGAAGGTGAAGGATCGAGGGAGGTGTACTGTGAGACACAAATGTCAAGTCCTTCAGCTGGTTGAGGAGGAATGAGAGAATTTTCCAGTATAGTTTCCCCATATCAGAGGTGAAGGAGGATGGAGGAAGGTGTGCTTTGAGAAGCAGTGTCTAGTCCTTTGGATGGTTGAGGAGGGATGAGAGAATGTATGAATTTATCTATGTATCTAACTAATCAAGGTTTTAATAATATTATTATGTCTGATTTAGTTTCTTTCTTGGTTAGGAGGGTACCTGGGGAATACAGCCTCTGCCACCCCCTCAACACCAACTACAATCTTACAATAAGTCCTACTGTATCACATTGCCAGTGTTATTCAGTGTTATCAAATGAAAAGTTATTAATACGTTTATTAATACAATAACATGTAATGGGTTGCGAGGAAGGGGGGGGGGAAGGTAGGTACATGCTGACAGAGGTTCTGCCACCCAATTAACCCAACAACAAGGTTACACTAATTCCCACTGTATTATGTTGTCTGGCTTATTAAATGGAAAGTTAATAATATAAGGTTAGAGATTTGGTATCAACTTGAATCATGGGCTGGAGGTGGGTGGAGGTACACGGTCAACAGGAGGCTCTACAACCTGCTCAACTCAACAACAAGCTCTTGTGTATTATGTTGTCTGTCATTAAATGGAAACTTATTTATATGTTCCTGTGTATATTAATATAATTACAATAAGGTCAGAGATTTATTACTGACTTGAAGCATGGGTCAGGGGGGGGGGGCGGAAGTACATGGTCAACAGAGGCTCTACTACCCGCTCAACCCAACAACAAGCTCTAGTGTATTATACTGTCTGTGTATTATTAAGTTATTAATATGTTCCCGTGTATATTAATATAATTACATGTATAATAAGGTGCGAGATTTATTATCGACTTCAAGCACGATAAATGGATGAAACCAGTCGCAAATCAAACTCCTACACCAATCTTTTTAAAGTTGGTGACGTGTGAATCCAGTGACAATTGTCAGATTATCAATAGTTTATACGCCACGTACAACATTGATTATTAAATCAGGGTCTTAATTAACACGTCCCTAGAGGTCACAAGCAGACGGTCTTGCGTGAGTCATTAAGTCGTAACTTCCATTATTTCATTTCTTCAAACACATAAAACATGGAAAGCGTAATCAATCAGATTAGTTAAAACTTTAATTAGTGTGACAGATATTCACTATATAAATTTCAAATAGTCGCCACAGATTCTCGCATCCCTCCCCAAGCTATCATTTCATTTCAACATTTTCTCTTTAAAGGATGGTTTCCCATCCATGGTCCCACTGGACATAGATAAGGCGTAAATAATCAAGCTATGATTTCCCAACAGATGTGATTTCTATTTATCTTATTTTTCACACGCCGACTTAAATTAAGTGGCAGAAGCTGGTTTCTGAAGTTCTTTGACCACTTCAAAATTAAACTCAATTACAAATTTGGAAAAGTATCTATTGGAATCCATATTTAGAAACTGGAACTGTTAAAGAGATAGATAATATAATGCCGTGTGATGATGTGAATTGGATTTTAGCATCAAAATTGTTTAAAGTTCTATACATATGATGTGCTCATAGCCAAAAGAGGCAACAATGATGGACGATTAATATAAAATTTCATTATCTAAACTCAACACAAAACACTGAAAACTGATTTTTAATTACTACAGAGAATATAAAAGATTAAATCATGAAATGGATAATCAAGACTATGTTTTTTATCATACCGACTTCAGTAATGATGATCAGAGTGGATCAATTTGACTGAAATTTTCGGCAAATTCCCTTTACATTATCTAGTTCTTAACTATTATATTGAGAACTGCCAGCTCCTTATGGATCAATTTGACTGAAATTTTCAGCAAATTCCCTTTACATTATCTAGTTTTTAACTACATGTATTACATTGAGAACTGCCAGCTCCTTATCTAATCTCCCATAATGTATCTTTTTAATCAGCCTTTTTAAGACTTCAAAATATAACATATCCTAAAAATTCAGTTTGTCAAGACATATTTGTGTTACTTTTTTTGGCATACAGCACTTTTCAGCAGGAAGAGAGAGAAAAGGGGTTTAACATCCACTTGACCAAAATTAGGTCATTTTGGGACTGACACATGGTTCACTTTTATGGTGCGTAGGAGTATTTAGCAGTGATAGGAATCTAGAGGACACGAAGGAAACCCATGAGGTTTGACAGGTGACCATTGTAAACCAGGCCACTTGAGTCAATGACAGACCTTATGATTTAAAGCCCAACATTTAATCCCCATATTTTCAGTGGATCAATTACACCAATAACTAACACTACCATCGATCAATTTGGATAATATCTGGACCAATACACTTTTTTGGTATGTGTAGTTTTAGGCTTAAACTCAACAATTCAACTTTTATCGTTTATTCTGGTTTATTGTAGCTTGGAAGAACACACAAACCACTAATATCCCCTTTGATCCTATTGTGTTTATTCCTTAATTCCATTCAAATGGTTGATAAATGCCATGTGTTACCCACAAGCTATTTTGACCAAATAATCTCATAGGTTATTGTCTAATAAAAATATCTCTGTAGGCGAAATCATTTATTCCAGGAATATGAACTTTTAAGTACATGAATCTGTTTTTAGATAACTTCCCTTTAGTTGACATTCAATAAATACCATACAACATATTTTTGGAATTTGGCACAAACAAAAACATTCATATAATTATTTGTCTCCAAGAATTACACATGAAATGTTAGAGATATTGCCAGAGGAGTATGAGGAGGGTAGGGGGTATTTAATGATGAAAGCAGGGAATAAGGGTCTTTCCAGCCCTAAATATGAATTGCTGAGTGGCAGTTAATTCATAAATCAGATGGGATGAACAGATTGGACATGCACATAAAAGACCCCTTAACAGATGGAAGTTGAAATAAGAGTAGTCAGTTCCATGAAATGCTATCAGAAAGGGGGGTTGGATGGCCGAATGGTTAGCATGTGTGCGCTGTATTATAAGGTCTGTCATCGAGTCAAATGAAATGGCTTATGCCTATTTGAGGTGGGTGGGGGGGTGTTGTACGTTAAATCATAAAGTCTGTCAATGAGCCAAGTGGTGTGGGTTCGATTCCCCACTTATACGTGACAAGGAGTAGGGGCACCTGCCCAACCATCAGAGTTTTCTCTGGGTCCTCCGGTTTCCTCCTATTGTTAAAGACACCTACGTGCAAGTAAAGTATTGAAACAAAATAAATTAAAGCGTGTGTTAGTCCAGGAATGACCTAGTTTGTGTTGATTGGACGTTAAACCCTATTGCTATTTCTCGCACTCACGCACTCAAATTCTGAATTTTGGTAGATATCTGTCATATGACTCGTTCTAAAAACATAGTACATTGCAAACTATAAAAAAACCAATGATCAAATATTGGCGTATGGAACTATTTACAGTGTGACGGAAGGTGTTTTTATATACATCACAGTAACATGATATCTCCCTACATCAAATCAATATTTAATGACAAACGCATCATTAATTAATCTTATATTGATCACACGCTATCATCCGCACAAAAATCATATTGAGTTCAAACTACTATTAATTATATCATCATTCATTAAGTGTCAGGAGTGTGTCGGACAGTGTGAAACAATACTGCTTCATATTCATCAATGATATTATCATCATGAAACTGAAACCCCTGAGATATACATGTACTATACTGTATGAATATATATGTTTTATATGTAGTATGTATGTAGTATGTATTAGCAGTGTTTGGTAAATTCAGGACACACAAAGGAACAATGAAAAAGGGTGATTTTAGCTAATTAGCGAAGACACTGAGCGATATCAGTACTGACTTTTCTCGCGTTTTCTCGTAGGAAGTCTTGTGTGGCTAGCATTTAGCAAACCATGTATAGGTCCATGGTATTTTTAAATGTATAGGACTATGTCTAAGTGTATATCTATGCATACTACCCATAATAAATGTTTTGAAACAATAAACATTTTATCTTATCTATCAATCTGAAAACAACCAAAGTATGTTGGCATTTAAAACTAAATAAAACAGTCTTGTGAACTTCCCAAATACAAGGCTGGTGAACTAAATACATGAGATAAAGCATTACATATTCTAGGAATGCAGTGAACATCCTGCATTGTGTATGATACTTGTCACTAATTCAAACTAATTGTACTGGTAGTTTACCCTGGGGTATAAAAATTGTTATCGTCATGACTGGCCTCCATGGAAGGTATCGATATGGTACTAATTATAGCTAATGTAAGCAGCATTTTTGGCTTGTATCCATGGGGTACAAGGTATCTTTAGGAACATAAAAATTTTTAGAAAACTTACCCCTTTTCAACAAGCTCAAAAGCTGAAATATAAACAAAGTTTTGTCCATGAAACTATAAATATTACTATGATATCATAATTAGATTAGCTATTTAAAGGGGATTTTGACCGTCAATAATGGAGGACTTTAATTGTCCTTATAGGCCACTATCAGGGAGACCTTTATATCAGGTATCCGGGTGGTTTTGATTTCAACTGTCAATATCTGGGAGAATTTAACAGTCAATATCAGGGAGAATTTAACAATTAATATCAAGGAGATTTTAACAGCCACTGTCAGGGAGATTTTAACTATCGGTGAGAAATAAACAGTTTCTATCAAGGAGATTTTAGAAGCCATCATCATTGAGACCTTGATTTTAACTGTCAATATTAGGCAGATTCTAAATGTTACCATCAAGAGATATTTTAACAGGCACTATAAGGTGGATTTTAACAGTCACCTTAAGGAAGATTTTAACAGTCATCATCGATGAGATTTTAATAGCCCTATCAAAGTGGTTATCAATCATAATCTTGGAGATTTTAACAGTCACTATCAGGGGGATTTTAACAGTCACTATCAGGGGGAGATTGTTAAAACCAGTACTATCAGTTGATACCCAGGAGATTTACGATTTAGATAGTGACTATTAAGGGAGACAATAAAAGATAATGTGACTCTATAATCGCTATTTGACTTTTGTATTGGTCATGTATAGGGAGACTGTGGACATAATGACTTGCAATATCTATACAAAAACAAGTTTAAACATAAAATCAATAAGTGTTACATATATTTATATAACTTACCCATATACAGATTATCTTCTTCAGGATCATCTAATACTTCTATTAATTTGACAACATTCGGATGATCTAATTTCTTTAATATAGCTATTTCTCTATATACACGTTCTAATGGATTAGGTGGGTTATGTGCTGCTTTACCTTCTCTCACTGGAGGAGGTCTTTCTGAAAATAAAAACCCAAGATATAATATCCCTGCTGCTGGTACACATAAAATGTTGGGTAAAATCTTTTGATTGGACTCATTTTAAATCCAAGTCGGGAGATTATAATATATCATTGATTTTATTTTCTGAAATAAATATGAAATAATCAATTAGAGAACATTTAAAATGAACGATTGGTATCAGTGAGCACAATGAACTGAACAATATAATCTTATCTCATGATAAATGTATATTAACAGGTTAAGTTAATACCATCCCTTGGTCCATATTTTATAATTAATAAGAAAATGGTGGGTGACTGCTTGGCTCATTTAAATTTCATCATTCATCATACAAAATTAATTGACGAGAGTTCCTTGAGGTAATAATGACTCAACATTATTTAGAACCCAATTTTATTTTCATTTCATATTTTGTGAACATTGACCGTTAATGAGGCACTCAAATTTTCTTCTCCAAGCTGTGATTATAACAAAACAGTATACAGGGTACTGAATGTACAGAAATGTTAATATAAATAACAAGGAATGTTCCTGATAATAACAACCCGTTGACACTCTGAATAACAAAGAATGTTCCTGACATTGACAACTTACTGAAAAATCCAGCTTTCTTCATCAATTTCTTCTTGGAGAGGATTTTCATTGCCTATGAAAGAGAATTTTGTAATTAGTAAGCCTATTAAGTTACAAGATTAGGATAATAAAACCTGCTGTCAGCTTATATGGGGATATTAGAATCATAATGGCAGTGGTTAAAAATCACTATATGTAGTTTACTAATTTATCATGCCACAAGATCCTGGGTTCAATGTTGATATTTGCGGAGAAAGTTCCTCAGGATTACCAGCCATCAGTTAAGAGATAACAAGATAAAGTGTCTAGTTGATCAGATGGGATGAAAACCAGGGCCCTCAAATGCAGTACAGTAATTGTTGGAATGCACATAAAAGAACACTGGACAGTTTGAATTCAACAAGTTGCATTGAGTATGTCTGTCTTGACAGTCAGTAATTGACAAACAGTAGGTGGACGCTTATGGGGTTTAAAATGCACTCAACACAAACTGGGTCATTTTGAGACTAACACCTGGTTCGATTTTATTTCAATCATTTGCGTGCCCATAGGGAGTCTTTAGCTATAGGTAGAAACCGAAGGACTCGGGAGAAACCCACAAGGTTGGACAAGCGATCTACTACTTGTCACATACAATTAGGGAATCGAAATCGCGCCAGCTTACTCAATGACAGACCTTATGATACAGCACGCATGTGCTAAGCCTTCCGCTATTCAACACCCCTGATCTGATATGTATTCACTTGATCTGATATGCACGTTTGTTGTTTGTTGTGTCTATGTATTGTGTCTTGTCCATAGATTTGTCTTGTGTAATTGTTTGTGTGTGGTGCAGTCCCCCTGCACTTTCTAATAACACATTGTATGGTATTATATGTCTGTCTTCATTAGCACGGTTTGTGTTGAAATGTCCATCTTCATTTCTGAGCTCCTATCACATTAATATTGTTGAGTTTTTCAGCATAATTCAACTACAGTCTTTTGAAGGAACTGTACACAGTTGCTAGGTCTGTTTACACAAACACCTTGATAAATATTTTTGCTCTCCACACTGTCAAAGATAAGTAGTATTGAAACATCGAGGGACTCATTAACTAGAGTCTATATGGTGGGACTCAGATGGTATCCAAATTCCAATAAGCCTACTTTTATTTTATTGTGGATTTTAGAAGGATTGTTTCGTTGAAATAATTGGCTTGAATCTTAGCCTGTATGTTCTATCCTAATGACTAATAAATCACAACAAAATAATATCCATGGTGAGGTTTTGAAAGAGGAAGGACAACAGACTTATACGCAAGCCTGGAAAGAAGGCACCTGTTACAGACTTTGTCCAACACATTTTATTAAACAACGTATATCTATATTATTATTTGTGGCTGTCTTTTGTTTGTCTGTCTGTTTGGGGTTGTCAGCTACACAAGGGCTCTTCGAGGCTGAGTGCATAGGGGTTGCTTGGACCAGGGAGTAACATAGACCTGGTGTTGCTGCATTACCGCTTCTGGTTTCCGAGTTCTACTACTTTCAGTTGCAGGCACAGCTGATGCAGCGCCAATTCATCAGCTAGTATATTATGATATATAAGTTGGGTGATAATTAGACTTGCTCATACACACACTCCACTATTTTCTCTTGGCATGACAGCAGTTGCATGGCCAAATTACATGCACTTTAAATCATAAGGTCTGTCAGTAAGTCAAGTGATGTGGTTTTGAGCCCACCCTTTCACATGACAAAGAGTAGGGTTGACTGTCCAACCTCGTGGGTTATCATCTGGTTTCGGGGGGGGGTGGGATGGCCTAGTGGTCTAGAGTGCCGCGCTTTCGACCTCTAGCTGGCCGGTCACCTCTGGCTTGCAGCTGTGGTTTCGATCCCTGGTGTGAGCGTATGTGGCATGGAGATAGGGGCGCCTTTTCAACCTCGTGGGTTTCCTCCGAGCACTCCGGTTTCCTCCCACTGCTACAGACCCTACGCGCAAGCGAAGTATTGAAATAAAATTAAACCATATGCTAGTCCCGAAATGACCTAGTTTGTGTGGAGTGGACGTTAAACCCCATGTCTCCCTCTCTCTCTATCATCTGGTTTCCTCCACGATCAAAATGTGCAAGCGAATTAGAGAAATAAAACTGAACCATGTTAGTCCAACATAACCTAATATGTATCAAATGGACGTTAAATCCCATTTCTCTCTCTCTTTCCTATTTCGCATGACCTTCAAGAGAGAAAGAAACTGAGATATGTTTGTTTAACCGAATAATCAATCTTCATTAATTACCTCTCAATGGAATAATCTATCAATGTTCATAAAAAAAATACGTTAAAATTAGTATGTGTTATCGTAAGAAAAAAACTCCCAGGTTTCTAATAATTAAAGTAGTGTAGATCTAACGTGAAAATATGAAGTATGTTTTTATATTTGGTGATTTTGTGGAAGCCAATTGCGGCCAACTACCAAGTGAACTCTTCTAGCAAAAAGGTCTGTGTAAGACAAGAATTAAAGTATTTTAATAGGTATTTTGTTTCTACTAGTCAGACGGGTAACGTACACCAAAAAAAACTGTTCATTTAATCATTGAATTAACATTTTTTAGAGAACTACAACTTATGTATCATGTACTTGTCAGTTATTGCATTAGTGTCTGTATATAATGTTTAGTTTCAATGTAATTTAAAAATTTGCCTCTTGCCAACAATGGTTTGAAATTAAACGGCACAACTACATGATCCACTACACGTTGTAGTGTATAAAACGATGTATACAGTAAAATATCCCTCTAAAGAATGTTAATTCAATGATTAAGTGAATTCTTATCTATCTGTATATGTTGATACTTTCTGATGCAATTAAAAAGAAATAACGATCTGGTGAATTTCATTGTATTTTAGGATTTACCACAGAGCTTTGTTAGGTTTCAGACGAGAAATTAAAAGCTCATCAAGTATTGAATCTGCATGGCTTTACATGAGGGCCAGCTAAAGCTCCCCACAAATGTTAAGGCCTGCTTATTAAGTCCTGATTGAATTATGTCCGGGTTGAAATATATGGAGAGCATCACATTCATTGATAACCATCTGACTTAATCTTTCTTTATAATATTGGGAACCACAGTTATATCTACAATGCTGACTCAGTAAGAGGTTTCAGGTTCACTTCTAGTGTTAGATGAGAAGTTCCTTGGGAGTTTCTGGAGTGTCAGTGTCTAGTCATTCAAATGGTATGATAAAACAATGGTGTGTATGTAAAAGAACCTTTGCCAATTTGAAATTGCAATAAGAGTAGGCCATAGCTCTGCTGTCCTGGCAAAATTTCCTGCAGAGCACCCAGTATGTCAGACATTAAAACCCATTTCATTTCATCTGATTTTTTTGCTGGAATTTACTTACATAATGAGTTTCATCTTCTTCACTATATGCTAATTTTACTATTCCATAAGATCCCTGTAAAATACAAATAACATGACCATCAAATTATAGCTTTCAAAGATATATTAAATAGGGAATAAAAAAAAATGAATAGTGACTGTGTGACATGACACGCCACCTTTAATAACACTTAATTTGTCAAACTGACTATAATCCATGACATTTTCACAATTCTTTATATTCCCGATATACTTCTGGAAATGACATAATCCCCTGATCCAAATCAACAACATAGTGATAAATTTCAAATATTAAAAAAGTTGACAAGTAATACTGAATTGGTTTGTAAAGTAGAGGAATTTATCTTAAGAGCCGTCGGACTAAGATCATAAACTACGAAAGTTATTTATTTCTTTAACTTTTCTTTTTAAAGCATTATTGATAGCCTACATTATCATTGCTTAATAAGCCACACCAAATTTGCCTCGATAAATAAAAAGCCACTTGAATAATGTAAAAGATGTTTTCAGATTTGGAACTAAAAGCTTTTGAACAGGCCAACCAAGTGTTTCTGAGTGTTGAATAAATCTGTTTCCACCATAAAATAAGAAGGAAAACTGTTACAGATGTTCCTGTAGATCATAAAAACAAATTGATATAACCTAATAAAGATAGCATTTAAAAGCCGTTGTGGAGATATAGGCATTTTAATTGTAATTTTGAGGAGTTTCAATCCAAGTTCGTCAATGCTAAAAGTTATGATGATTGTGAATTTAAACCACGTTGAGTTAGGTGTCAATACTTAGAAGCTTCGAGTGAGAGAGAAATGGGGTTTAAGTTGGTAAACGTCCACTCTACATAACTAGGTCATTTCGGGACTATCATATGGGTCAATTCTATTTCAATAGCAGTGGGAAGAAACCAGAGGATCTGTAGAAAACCTAGAAAGTTGGACAGGCGACCAAACTCTTTGTCACATTCACTGAAACCACACCACTTGACTCAATGACAGACCTTGTGATTTTACGAGTACACATTAACCACTAGACTCCCCCCCCACACACACACACCAAAGCTTCGATTCAAAGCAAGGAATCTTTTACGTGCACACCACCTCAGTTTTTCGTATCATGAAATGAAATGAAATGGGGTTTAACATCCTACTCTTTTGCACCTAACCTGGGCTAATGGAAGACGGGCATACGCCACACAGTGTGCTATGAGGGAAATTTTGCCCTGGCACCGGCGCTACGGCCTACTCTTATATCGAATTCCAACTGCCAAGGGATCTTTTACGTGCACTACAATGTGTACACGGGACCTTGGTTTTCCATCCCATCCGAACGACTAGGCAGCTGTCCTTGTCAGGCCCTCCTTCTGCATCACTGACAAGGGGAAATCACGCCGGAAAATCGAGATGAACTTTCTCGGCTAATGCATGGATCGAACACCCGACCTCCAGCCTAGCGAACCAGCGCCTTATCCACTTAGCCACCGTGACCCCCTTTTTGTATCATCCAAACCACAAGACAACTGTCCTTGTCAGGCCCTCTGTCCTGCCTCACTGACAAAGGGGAATCACACTGGCCATTATCTTAATTACTCACTTATAAATTAGCCACCGTGACCTCTTTTTTAGAAAGACTACGGTAAGTGGAAGACGGCTTGTTTACTAATTCTTGTTTCATTTTTGTATGCAACAATTGATTATATCTTAACACTGGTTCATCTTAGGCATAAAATTGTGATGGAAAACAGATTGTTATCCCAGTAAATAAAGTACAATGAAATACACGATTTTATCTTTGACCCAGAAAGTCATGTCACCATGTATCTATACACTACATATATAAACATTCCTTGTGACCAGGTTACTGTGTCATTACATACTACTCGTACATGAACTTTTTAAGGGACCCAGTTACGGGGGTCCTTATTTCATTATTAGAATTCCCTACAAATTAAGTAAGGATAGCAAAAAGCGGGTGACACTAGTGACTGGTAGCGAAAGGGTTCAAGCTGTTTTCAAAGATGATGGCAAAAAAATAAAATTACAATTTCTATTTTCTTGGCGAGAGTGACATTGGCTCTTTAACGAAATAAAAAAATATATTTAAGAAAAAGTAAATTCAATTGATGTTCGTTATTTTGTCTAAATCTGAACTTCTTATAGAAACAATCTATTTATTTTCCCTTAATGGCAAAAAAATAAGCGAGTTTTTTGTATCAGTCAATAGGACTATAGGTTTTGTTGTGTTGAATGTGGTACATCCATGCCCGAAGCTGTTAGCGAAGATAAAGTGTTAGCTAGACTGATAACGGACTGTGTAGGGATAGTGTATAATCTTACTGTCAATATGTTATTGATAGACGAATAAAGACCAGGTCATGGCTACGAATTATGAAGCGATTGATTGTCACATTTCTCCGACAAAATGCTATGACTGATGATCAATTTCAGATAAATACAGCTCATCAATGAATCTCGGTCGCGGTACGAGGTAGTAAATAGATCGTCTTGTTTCAGACGTGTAAACACATTTCATTAAGTGAGTAATCTTACATGTACAGAGAGATAAATGGGGTTTAACATCCCATCAACACAAACTAGGTCATTTTGGGACTAACATATGGTTCAATTAATTTCATTTCCATAATTCACTTGCACTTAGGGATCTTTAGCAATGGGAGGGAACCAGAGACCCTGGGGAGAAAACCCACAAGGTTGGACAGGTGACCCTTTTCCTTTTCATTGATGTAAATATAGAAAAATTCATGGTCTTTCTGTATTAGGTAAGGCTTTTTTAATCCAAGATATGATCCATTGACTACATTAGCCAAATTTACCTATACTAAAGTTTACAAAGTCAAAGGAGTACATCCAGACAAATAAAGCTGTTGATGGGGCTTTCACTACAAGATATTCATGTCAGATTTACAAGATATCTCTTTAAATAAGAATAGAAAAATTTATAGCATTATCCCAATCCATTAATCGTTACTATTTTTACATATAAAATCTATAAAATTCAGTACATGTACTGACTTAAGAGTGAAGCTATGGGGTGATTGGCCGAATGGTTAATGTGTATGCTTTGGATCTGAAGGTCTGTCATTGAAGGCCTGTCATTTTCTCCGGGTCCTCTGGTTTCCTACCACTGCTAAAGATTCCTATGCACAAGTTGCACAAGGAAATTATTGAAATAAAATTTAACATATAACATTGTGACATATGGACATTAAACCCTATTTCTCTCTGTCTTAATTAAGTGTAAGACATCAGTCTTCTACATTTATGCACATGTATCAGATTAAGTTTGTTCGAGTACATGCAAAGGGTTAAGTATTTTCTAAAGGAATGTTGTCCCAAAGAACATGTGTTTTTACTCAACAACTGCACCTACTTACAGCATAACCTGATTATAAAACATATATAAAATATTCTGTAGACCTACTGGTTATTGCTAATGTTTTTGTTACATGTTTTACACCAGGGATTAACAACCTCTGGCACATTGCATTCCTATGATGATAACAATAAATTATCGAAATGAAATTTAACCATCAATAAATTAAGGCAGTAAGCCTACTCATCATTTTTTAGCGATTTTATGTTTCCTTGCACATCCTTGTTAGCGAATGTTATCTTATTTCACATAAATCTATTTTCAATTCAAAATAGGCTAAATAAATCAACCTAGGAAAAATGCATGTTTGTTCTGTAATTTATTCTGTAATCGTCCTGTCTCTCAACTAGTTTTACAAGAAAAAGTTGGAGGTACAAGATTTGTATGGCACATCTGAATTCATGTGTGAACACACATTACATGATATGTAATAAGTTGGCCACCCATGATCATTACCATACTTGTGTAATAATTACCATGTAATTGTGTTCTCAACCATTATCATTATTAACGCATCTTGTATAATATATACAATGATCAGCTATCAATGAACCCATCTACACTATAATATAATTATACCCTGACATTCAAGACATAATAGACATGCTTTCTTAGTTCATATAATTAGTAAACGTACATAAATATTAAATATTACCTTGAAGAATGGTAACATAATTAATTACATGAGTACTGTATTAAATGGAGAGGTAATAATATATAGAAAATGAATTTCATTCTATGCTAATATATGTATTTATTTATTTACTATCATTATATTCTAAGAAACATACATGCATGGCAATAAGAAAACAAAAAAAAATCTTTTACTCGATTTCACGATTATTTCATTATGATTAAATTTAAATATACATCATGCAAGATTTATAAAGAGCTGAGCGTTTTTGCTATAACAGTTTAAAAATAGATGATGAAAAATAGATGTTGAAAATTTAAATCAAAGTGTTCAGTAACTCGTGGTTATCCATTTCATCGTTTTACGTTAAATCTGGCAGGAGTATTTAAGTCTTTGCTACACGATGATCCAGAGAGATGATTATAATAAATGTCTAAATAATAGTTTATATAACATTTGAAGCCACTTTAGTTTTTACACTGTACATAATGTATCTTTAAGTTATGTGCAATTTTTTAGAAAATCCTTGAGATTGGCAAGCGACCCTACTCCTTGTCATGTACACGCGTGGGACCAAAACCACCTACTTGACTCAATGAAAGACCATATGATCTAAAATGCACTTGTTATACCTCATGTACAAGTGTGGAAGAAAACCACCTACTTGACTCAATGATAGATCCAAAGCACAGGGTTAGACCATTTGTCCACCCACCCAACCATCCTTGGTCAGTAAAATGACCATATTCCCTCCATTCACAAGGCCATGATGTTATAATGATTCCAATTATGATCATTATATTAATAATTTGTACAATATAGAAAAACATTTATGTGTACTGAAGAAGTTGAAACAGGCAAGCAAAATAAAACCTTTCATTCCTCGTAACGAGAGAAAGCATATCTTCAATCTCAGATAGTATACTGTACACTTGTAAAGCTTTTAGTGATAGGAAAAATCAAAATAAAATAAACATAGCTTTATTGATAATAACCACTAACAACCTTAATTACTTAGAACCACATACTCTATACTCTGCTTGCATAATTTTTTTTATTAAAGGATTGTCTGAAAACAAAAATAATTTTTTGGTATGGCCTAAATGATTTTGTTTAAATTAAATTTTATTTTTTGTTCTTCAGGAACAATTATGTGAACATTTTTCTTTTTATTTCCTTAGGGGAAAAACTAATTAAAGTTCAAAAGATCTTTTTTTGATTTTGCAATCTGGTTTGGCTTATGTATATTAAAGCTCTTTCAATTCACAATTGGTTTAAAATGATGCCCCCTCGTATATATATACTGTCTTTGATATGTTACATGTACATGCAGATCATGAATGTTTGAGTTTTTGGCTTTATTGTGAGTTCTCTGAATATTCATTGTGCAGGTCCATAATTTTGGCATTTGTAATTTTATACTTTGTATATAGTATCCGGTCCTCAATGGATGTTTCGATGCAATAAAAATCTGTTCTATTCTTTTTTTTCATATTGAAATGTTAATTAACTCCTTACTTTTGTGAGTGTATTTTACAAAGGGAGAATATGAATATGGTCCGTTCTCTTTTCCTATTACAGCAAAGTTACAGTGATAATGCATTATCATATAAAATATTTTAGAAATATATAACTTATTTTATAAGATTGAAATTAACATATTATAATGCGTAATAAAATGCTGTGTAATTATTTTGTAATGCAAAATTACTGATGTTAAGATGTAAAATTAGATCTTTACTATATGAAATATCTGTAAATTTCTTATCCTAAGATGTAGAATTAAATCTTTTAATAAATTTACTATATGAAATGTCTTTAAATTTCTTATCTTAAGAAATAAAATCAGATCTAATGGATTACTATATGAAAATGTCTTTAAATTTGTTATCCTAAGATGTAAAATTAGATATCATATTCTTAATGCATTAATTACTAAATGAAATATCTTATAATTGTTCTGTTTGTTATAAATTCCATACTCCTGCCTGCACATGCCATTGTCAATAAACAGTTATTATATATATATGTTTATCAATGTATATAACCAAGTCTTTCACTATGAAACATGAAGTATAGAAAATCATTAATAAAGACATGTGCCTGTGATGTACACTTATATTGATTCCTGAAGCCTAATCCAACAGATTCTAAGAAAACAAATAGTCTATTTACCTTTCCTATTTCATCCTTGAGTTTATACTGATTTAACTGCGTATAGCCATCCCCATCCGACACAGACACTCGATGCGTCTCCATGGTGGGCTGTCGTCGTAATCGAGGAGAGCTTCGCGGGGAACCTGTCGGCGACCCGTAAGGTGAATATGGCAATGAAGGAAATATAGGTCTCTTAGCATTGGATGTTGTTAATCTATCCTCTGAATGACTATAAACAACTTTGGGTGCCCTCCGCACATTTATCACATTAGTCGCACTATAGTCGCCAGTTTCATTAGGATTAGCACCTTCTGAACTTAGAGTCGTGTACGATGACCCTGTCTGTAATTCCGGATTGGTAAAGTCAACTAGCGTGGGAACGTTTAAATGTCCTGTAGAGTCTACGATTGCTATACTATGCCTTCTATATATATCTACAATATTGTCTTGAAACACACTGTCTATATTTTCCTCGGTTTCACTTGTTGAACTTCGACCTGAGTCACTAGTAATATTGGAACTTTTACGTCTAAGAGGATATTTTCTATGCACTTGAATATCGCCATTTTGTAACACACTTTTAACAGAATTTTTGTAATTTTCTTTTTCGTTTTCAGTATCAGTTTCTATAATTTGTTTTGGTACCGAATGACTCTTATGAAAAATGCCATCTGTGCTGATACTCTTCTGTTGAAATGATGCATTCTTTTGATTTTCAGTTAATTCGGCTATTTTCTGTTCTGGCTTGTCGATCATATCTTCAGAACCGTCCTGCCCTCGATCAAAGTGACAGTTTCTGGAGAAAAAGAAAAGATATTAAACATTAATAATAAAAAAAAGAAAACACAAACATTTTAAACAATTAAGAAATATCTAACGAAACACACTAACTCTGCCATGTTTCATGTGGATAGCCTACTATAACTTGAAGGTTACAATAAGACTTTCGACATAAAACCAGTCATCCCCTCAGCACAAATCTCTTTCAAGTGTCGCCAAATCATTTTATCATATCTCACCCCAGACATGGTCCATATAGCACATATTGTCAACTTCAACACGCCCAACGGACAAAAACTAGAGGCTATAAAATAGTTGAGTAATCAGTGAAGGGATACACATGCAGAAATGAAAAGAGGTCAAGACAAAATAAATATATACAGTTTGAACTTGAAACTAGGTTAAACTTTAGTATTGTAATAAACTGGTTATACATTAACCCATGGGGATGTTCCAGTCAATTTATTGTCAGCTATGATATACCCCTACAGGTGGTTATAGTTTATAATATATACCAACTAATATAGGATTAGGATAAGATCAATTCTATACATAGAAACACTACACATGTATTGACTTGTATACTTGCATATATATCACATTATCACTGAAGTACAGCATTCATAAGGTACCAAGGTAACCTATGTAAAATTAATTAGCACTATACCTAAAGGTAACTTTGTTGCTGTGAAACACTTATATATTAAGACCTTCATATACCTATATACAGTATACATATTTAAAATCAAACAGGAAGTAAAATGTTACTGTGATGTATATCATTATAATGAGGAGGATATATAGCTTTAAATTCCTGGCAAGTTCTTGTATTATCGCAAGGCTGATAAAGGGCATATAATAGTATCAATGATTCCATCTTGGCGATTTTGCTATAGATCATGGGAATTACAAACCAGTTTCTGCCAGGCCCGTAACGCCCACCTCCTCCCATCTGTCCAAAGTTTTGCCACTTCTGTGAAAAAATTGTTGACCTAGAAACAATAGATAAACATTGTCCATCAATGTTACAGTACCCCCGACAACACTTTTTGCGACCTTTGATGCTCTGATCAAGTTGTGTCCTTGGTTTCTGCACCATCTCTTTTGGTAATTTAATCAAAAATAGTAACAACTAGACCTGCATGCAGGAATGACGGGTTTCACTGGTGCCATGTTACCTTTGAACTTGAACTTGGGTCAATTTCGGTGCCACGTTACTCTTGAACATATGTCACTTCCGGTACCAATGAAACCAATATACAGGTTTCAACATAAGAATTGCACACATCAAATAAAATGGAAACAGAATCAAACAAATCCAGCAATATCATTTCATTTTATACATTTGTTACATGTAATTGATCCTGACAAAATTACAGTACTTCCGGTGATAATGTAAATGTTCCATTAGTTTTATGAAATCAGAAATGGCATAAGGCATCACATGGTGAAAATTTTATGTAAATCGAATAATAATTGCCACTTTTATAGACCAAAAACCTTGAAAAGTGACGTGTAGAAAATCGTCTATTTCTCGGCAACCGTACAAGTTACAAACCATTTTTGGGTATTTATATGACCGTATGGGTTTAATCTATTTGTTGATTGGAATCAAATATCATAATTGTATAAACATTACAAATCAGACTCATTTGAATAAAATATCGGCTTTGAAGGCTTAAAATACAGTTTTTGCCAAAATGACGTTACTTCCGGTGATAATGAAAACTTTAAATTAGTTTTTTAACATCGTCTATGACATTAGGCTTCAAAGGGTGAAAATTTTATGAAAATCGAATAATAATTGACAATTTTATGGGCCAAAAACCTTCAAAAGTGACTTTTAGAAAATCGCCTATATCTCGGCAACCGAACAAGTTAGAAACAATTTTATGATATCTTTTTGACCGTATGAGTTTTGTTAATATGTGAATTTAAACCAAAAATTAATTTTATTATTATATGTGACATAATTCTTGGTTGAAAAAAATATCGATTTTAAAAGTTAAAGATAGGCTGGCACTGCCAGGCAGGATACGCCCACATTTTTGAGAGATGGATAGAGAACAAGCAATACCGAAAGTGATTTTTCCTATGTGCAAATATCGAAATGAATTAAGATCTTTGGGTTATAAAGGTTCATTTCAGTAGGCTTCAAATTCGACTGGGGATCATGTTGCTAAGTGGGTAAATGGGATAATAATTCTGACCCCAGAGGGGCCAAAAGCTAAAAAAAAAAGGGCATTTTTCGTACAATCTGGGGCCATAATTCAGGAAGTTACAATCCGATATGCACAAATATCGAAAGGAACCAAGATCTTTGGGTTATAAACATGCATGTCAAGTTTCATCAAAATCGGTTCAAAAATGTGACCTGTATAGGGTCCACAACCTTAATATAACGTATTTTCACACTAATCGCGTACAAACGGCAGCCATTTTGTCTGTCAATTTTGGTCCGATTTTCACAAAATTTTACCTTAAACTTTATTACCATGTAACGGTGATATAATCAAACGTTTTTTTAAATCGGATAATAATTTTGACCACCAGTGGGACCACAAGCTAAAAAGGGTGATTTTTCGTACAATCAGGGGCCATAATTCAGGAAGTTACGAATCAATGAGCGCAAATATCGAAAGGAACCAAGATCTTCGGGTTATAAACATGCATGTCAAGTTTCATCAAAATCGGTTCAAAATTGTGACCTCTATAGGGTCCACAACCTTGATATAACATATTTTCACACTATTCGCGTACAAACGGCGGCCATTTTGTCCGTCAATTTTGGTTTGATTTTCACGAAATTCGAAGAGAGCCTTCATTACCATGTACCGGTGATATAATCAAACGGTTTTTTAAATCGGATAATAATTTTGACCTCCAGAGGGACCACAAGCTAAAAAGGGCAATTTTTCGGACAATCAGGGGCCATAATTCAGGAAGTTACGATCCGATGGGTGCAAATATCGAAAGGAACCAAGATCTTTGGGTTATAAACATACATGTCAAGTTTCATCAAAATCGGTTCAAAATTGTGACCTCTATAGGGTCCACAACCTTGATATAACATATTTTCACACTATTCGCGTACAAACGGCGGCCATTTTGTTTGTCAATTTTGGTCCGATTTTCACGAAATTTGAACTCAACCTTCATTACCATGTAACGGTGATATAATCGAACGGTTTTTTAAATCGGATAATAATTTTGACCTCCAGAGGGACCACAAGCTAAAAAGGGCGATTTTTCGGACAATCAGGGGCCATAATTCAGGAAGTTACAATCCGATGGCCGCAAATATCGAAAGGAACCAAGATTTTGGGGTTATAAACATGCATGTCAAGTTTCATCACAATCGGTTCAAAATTGTGACCTCTATAGGGTCCACAAGCTAAAAACATGATATTTCGTACAATCAGGGGCCATAATCCACGAAGTTCCAATCCGATACATGCCAATATCGAAAGGAACCGAGATCTTATGGGGATAAACCTATATTTCAAGTTTCGTCAAAATCAGATAAGAATTGTGACCTGTAGAGAGTCCACAAACAAATTGTGGACAGTCGGACGTCCGGACGGACGGACGGACGGACAGGGGCGACGACATAATACGTCCACATGAAAATGTGGGCGTATAAAAATTGAGTTTTTGACTAAATGACGTCACTTCCGGTGTCAATTTTAAATAGTAATCAACATGATATGACGCAGACTTGCTTTTTGAATCAAATGATGTCACTTTTGTGAATATCCATTAATAATTGACTATTTTACAGGCAAAATTACGAAAACAGTGACTTATGCAAAACTGCCCATTTCTCGGCAACTGCTTATTTTAGAAACTAATTTTAACATACATTCTCTTCGTATGGATTATAGTTACAGGTTTATAAAAGTTAAGTAAAAATATTTTAAAATCTGAAAAGCCTGAATGGGTTGTAAATAGGTCAATTTTACGCCTTTTTTCACCTCTTAATCCAATTTGCTAGAAAATGAAATAGAAATTAAAAAAACTGCTTCCGCCATTTTTTGCGCCTTGAAAGGACACACTCTTTGAGTCATATAATTTTTCCAAAAAATAATATTTGTTTAAGAAGAAGGAAACTAACCGTCAAAATTGTAGTTTTTGGTAAAATTATGCCACTTCCGGTTTTTGGTAAAATTATGCCACTTCCGGTGCCGACAGATAAAACTTTTGGTAATAAAAAAAATGACAATTGAGACAACGAAGCATATGAACTTTGTTTTATACAAATCGAACAATAAAAATTTAATCTAGGACTGAAAAAGTGAATTAGCCAATGGCGGCCAAGGAAAATTACTGCGACAAATTTTTTTAACATTTTTGCGCTAGTCAGACGACTCTTTAATTCTGTGCACAACACGACTAAAAAATATTCATAAATAAAAAAGTTTTTTGTAAAATTTTAAATTTTCGAAATTTGGCGCCTAATATCTTCAAAGATTTACCGAAAATCAAAAATCGAAAGTAGCGTAGCTATGTGCCCTGTCTCCGGCTATGCCAAAATGTATCGAAAGTTAAAATCCAATGATTATTGTTAAAATTACTGCAATATTTTCAAAAACGATAACTTCGGTGATTTCGGACATTTCGCATTGTCGCAGAACGTTCAAAATAGCTTTATCCTCTAAGTCACACCCACTTTCCCAGTAAAATCGAAGAAATCGTAACGATGCGACACGTAGTTGCTGAGATCTATTCAAATTGGAATCTGAATAATAATAATAATAATAATAATAACTAGATCTGCTACTGTCCCATGCAGATATGAAAGCTTTCATATTCATCGTCACGTGTCATCGATTATATCAAGTATCTCAAATAAAAGGATAAGAATAACAAACTATCAAAATTGGTCAAAAACTCGCGAAGTTACAAGTCTAAATATAGTATGAAACATTGAGTAATCTGAAAACTAAAGGGAAATAACTGATACTTGTGTTGCTGTAATCGGGATGACTTCCGATTTCAAAACTTTCAGAAAAATGAAATGAAAATGGTAAGAAAACATCGAAAAATTAAATGAGATAACTTTGAACAAAACTAAAACTTTTTGAATCAGGTTGAACTCAACTGTTTGAATATGTACGTTAAATGTGTAGATTTGGAAAATTATAAAGACATAATATCAAAATCGGTCAAAAACTCACAAAGTTACAAATTTAAATGTAGTGAGAAACATTGCACCCGGGTAAAAAAATAATCTTTAAACTAAAGGGAAATAACTGAAACTTGTATAGCTGTAATCGGGCTTCCAAGATATGTTATATAATTATGGTTTCCAATATGTTTGGTTATAAGTAGGAAATCGTGACGACTTTTTAAGCATGTTTTAAACAAAGAGTCATAGACTGCAATATACAAGAATGGCACTCTGCAATAAAAAAACTGGCCAGAGATTTCTATGCAGAAATTAAACAATTGCTAGAACCAGAAAAATATTTATCCACTATAATAAATAAGCAACATAGAAAAAATAAAATGAAATTGAATGGGGTTTAACGTCTTACTGTTCTGCTCCTACAATGGGCTAATGAAGACGGGCATACGCCATAAAGTGTGCAATGAGGGAAATTTTACCCGGGCAGCGGCGTTACGGCCTATGAGGTTGGTAAGGCGACCATACTCCTTGTCACGTACAACCAAGAAATCGAAACAAGGCCACTTGACTCAATGACAGACGTTATGATACAGAGCGCACGTGCTAACCATTCAGCCACGCAACCTCCCTAAAATCGGCAAATTGCTGACCTACAGCGAGAAACATTTCAACCGGGCCAAATTTTCTATTTTAACAGTTTAATTTGCACGGTACCTTTAGTTATCAACCGAATATTACAAAACTTTTAAAAATAAGCTCCCCCTGACCAGCTTAATCATTCGCAATAAACGTTTTCCCCTTAAAATCGACAAATTGCTGACTTTAAAGTGAGAAACATTACAACCGGGCCAAATTTTCTGTTTTATCACTTTAACAGTACCTTTGATTACCAACCGATTATTACAAAACTTTAAAAAGAGAAAGAGAGAAATGCGGCCTAACGTCCATTCGACACAAACTAGGTCATTTCTGGACTAACATATGTTTTTTAATTTTATTTAAAAACTCCCCTTGCACGTACTGGTCTTTAGCCGTTGGGAGGAAACCGAAGAACACGGAAAAAACCCACGAGGTTGGACATCATACATCATGTCACGTGCAACCTGGAGATCGAAACGACGCCCGTTGACACAATGACAAACGTTACGATACAGCGAGCACATGCTAATCATTCAGCCATCCAGCCTCCCTGAATTCGGAAAATTGCTGACTTATAGCAAGAAACATTTCAACCGGGCGAAATTTTCTGTTTTAACAGTTTAATGTGCACGGTACTTTAATTACCAACCGATTATTACAAAACTTTTAAGCATGTTTTAAACAAAGGGTCATAGACTGCAATATACAAGAATGGCACTCTGCAATAAAAAAACTGGCCAGAGATTTCTATGCAGAAATTAAACAATTGCTAGAACCAGAAAAATATTTATCCACTATAATAAATAAGCAACATAGAAAAAATAAAATGAAATTGAATGGGGTTTAACGTCCTACTGTTCTGCTCCTACAATGGGCTAATGAAGACGGGCATACGCCATAAAGTGTGCAATGAGGGAAATTTTACCCGGGCAGCGGCGTTACGGCCTATGAGGTTGGTAAGGCGACCATACTCCTTGTCACGTACAACCAAGAAATCGAAACAAGGCCACTTGACTCAATGACAGACGTTATGATACAGAGCGCACGTGCTAACCATTCAGCCACGCAACCTCCCTAAAATCGGCAAATTGCTGACCTACAGCGAGAAACATTTCAACCGGGCCAAATTTTCTATTTTAACAGTTTAATTTGCACGGTACCTTTAGTTATCAACCGAATATTACAAAACTTTTAAAAATAAGCTCCCCCTGACCAGCTTAATCGTTCGCAATAAACGTTTTCCCCTTAAAATCGACAAATTGCTGACTTTAAAGTGAGAAACATTACAACCGGGCCAAATTTTCTGTTTTATCACTTTAACAGTACCTTTGATTACCAACCGATTATTACAAAACTTTAAAAAGAGAAAGAGAGAAATGAGGCCTAACGTCCATTCGACACAAACTAGGTCATTTCGGGACTAACATATGTTTTTTAATTTTATTTAAAAACTCCCCTTGCACGTACTGGTCTTTAGCCGTTGGGAGGAAACCGAAGAACACGGAAAAAACCCACGAGGTTGGACATCATACACCATGTCACGTGCAACCTAGAGATCGAAACGACGCCCGTTGACACAATGACAAACGTTACGATACAGCAAGTACATGCTAATCATTCAGCCATCCAGCCTCCCTGAATTCAGAAAATTGCTGACTTATAGCAAGAAACATTTCAACCGGGCGAAATTTTCTGTTTTAACAGTTTAATGTGCACGGTACTATAATTACCAACCGATTATTACAAAACTTTTGAAAATAAGCTCCAACTGACCAGCTTAATCGTATGCAATAAACGTTTTGCCTGAATTGAAAGTTCGCCACGGAAAAAGTTCATCTCGATTTCCCGGCGTGGTTCCCCTTGTCAGTGAGGCAGAACGGAGGGCCTGACAAGCACAGCTGTCTAGTCCTTCGGATGGGACGAAAAACCAAGGTCCCGTGTACACATTGGAGTGCACGTAAAATATCCCTAAGCAGTTGGAATTCGATACTGTTGAATAAACTCTATACGATGACTAAATGCGTAGATTGTAGTCACCCACACTGCATGTTTCGCTTAACAATGAAAGGGTGCCGTTTTCCATGTTCGATCCTTTTGTTCTTCTACTCTTGATATTTTGGACTGTTGATCGATGGTTTCATATAAAAGACTACCAATAAGACTCTTTGTAGAAGAAGTTCCCAAAAAATAGTATGTTGACTTTACGAGAAAGACCTCTAAACATGCTCCAAATTGTAAAAATACGACTTTTTGGATTTTCAATCTCTTTTTTTCGGCTATCCCTGATATTTAAAAAAAATGATACAATGATTTCACACAACAGGCTAGCTATTAGACTCTCTATTGACAAAAGTTTCACCGCCCTCCCTTCATTATAACCGAAGTTATCGTGCCCTAAAGAATCAACAAATCAGTATGCTTATGTCTGCTTACCCTAAGCAAAAAATGCTCATCTTTGAACTCAATCATAACATTGACCTAGTGAACGTCTACAACAAGTTTGAACATTCTAGCTTAATTAGAATGAGAGTTATTGTGCTCCAAAGTCTCGGCCCTTCAAATTGCTTCTATTTTTCATTTTCAATTCAAAATGGTGACTCCCGGTTGACCTAAATCAGAATTCTATTCGCGACATTTTTTAGGCCTTCCATCAAGGATTCAGAAAATATAACTCCCAAGTCTGTAAGTAAAATAGCAAAAAAGCCTTATTGATTTTTCACGTTTAAAGATGGTGGCACTTCCGGTTCGATCGACAAACTCCATATTTTGTGTACGATTCAGTAATTCCTTGTCTAGTATCGAAAAAAAATACTAGGTCATTCTGACCTATATTTCGACGATTTTTTTGAAAACTTTGATCCTTTATTTCACCAAGGGGAGATAAGTTAGAAAATTTCTAAAGTCATTTTTCAAGTCGCATCATTAAGGTCTACTTACATATTAAATTTCATGAAAATCGTACAACTACTAAAGAAGTTGTCGAGTTGGTGTAAACTTCCGGTTCGAAATCACAGCGACGAATTTTCGAAATTCGAAAATCCGAAATTGCAGATTTGAAGTAAATGTCTTAGGATACTCAAAGAAAAAAGAATTAGGAAAATAGATCAAATAGTCACAAAGTTACAGCATTGTAGGTCAAATGCATTCGTTCGTAAAATTCGGTGATTTCGGATTCGTCAAACGTTTTGAAAATACATTTAATCAAGGTTCGCACCCCATTTTTGGGGGGGTAGGTCAAAATTTCAGAAAGATCCTATGGATAGATTCTGAGAAATCCGATTTGCAGAAAACACACAAAAAAAAAAAATAATAATAATAACTTTAACAGAAACAATAAGCTTTCATATGTAATACATATGAAAGCTTAATAAGAATAATAATTTTAACAAAAACAATAGTGTTTCACACAAGCTACGCAGTGTGAAACCCTAATAATAAAAATCGACCATACTTTTTTTTATTAATGTGACATTATTTTAATTGCAGATTAATAAGGGCCTCATCCAGTATACAATTTTTTTTTAATATGGCAGCAATTTAAATGTAGATGAGTAAGGGTCATATCCAGATTGAAATGACCATACATTTTTTTCATATGAATATGTCAGTAAGGTAAATGTAGATAGTTGGGTATCATTTGGCTTTCTGTATGATTGTACATTTTTTTTATAAAATTGTCCGTAATTCAAATGTGGTAGTCTCATCCAGATTAGCCAAACATTTGCTATCAAATATGTTAGTAGTTTAAACACAGTTTAAATGTAATAGAAATATCATTTAATTATTTTTATACTGCAAAAAGTATATCTTACTCCGAAAACCCATGCATTTGGATTAACCACTTTGTTGAACTGATCAACAGTGAATCTAAAATAGCACGTTCAGGCGTAAAATGAATAAAAGCATAGGTTATGGATGTCGTATGATGTGACATCACATATAAGCTCAAACTGCACTTAAAGGTCAGTCACCTTGCGCAGCGTTAAAAGAAGACTTTTGCATTACTGCCTCTGAAACAAATTGCCAGTTTGTCTCCCACGACCATTTTTATTAATGTAATCTCCAGTTCACTTGAGGAAGTAACACTTGTAAGCTTTGCAACAAAGACTTTAACTGTTCTACAATATCTCTGACAAGTGTTTGATCTATATACTCTCTATTGATTGTGGATAAGAGCGTGTGACCAAGAAGTTTTTGATTGTTTTAGGGAGACACAAGATCAATAACACGTCTCCAAATGAAGTGTTCAACATTAAACATGTATTATGGGTGTTTTATGGTGTAACCTTCCTCATATTTTTTTTTTTTAACTTAATCATTTTGTCACGAAGCCACAATAAAATCAAGATAAAAAGCCTGTCAAGTTACCTCCATTTAAATAACAAAAGGAATCAGAATTGCATTTCTTGACAGGTCAGAACCACTAAAAGATAGGCTGCCAGGCAACAAAACAGGTAAGGCATTTGAGCAGCCAAGAAAAGTTGTCATATTTTTATTCTTTAGAAGGTAATGGGAGCACTTACAAAATACTATAAATTATCAAGTGCAACAACCCATGAAGGAATTATCATAAATAACAAGCCAACAGAGTGAGGCTGAAGTCCCCCAACCGTTCTTCCCCCTCCACTCCCATCTGCCTCAATTCTAATATAAATAGATGGCACTTGCTATTTATCGAGCAATCAAATAACTTATCTCTCTGCTTAACTTGAACAGAAAATGCTCATTGTTGCCTTAGTGGAAAATGTTATTCACTGAGCTCAGTCAAGACATTTATCTAATGAAACTTTACACCAAGTTAAAAGTAGGATTAATGCGTTTTTCTAAAATATCAGACAAGCAAAGTGCTTTACCTAAACAAAGATGATCACCTTTGAACTACGTTTATACACATTCACCAAATGAATATCTAGCTGGCCGGTCACCTCGGGCTTGTAGCTGTGGTTTCGATCCCTGGTGTGAGAGTATGTGGCATGGAGATAGGGACGCCTTCTCAACCTCGTTGGTTTCCTCCAGGCACTCCGGTTTCCTCCCACTGCTAAAGACCCCTACGCGCAAGCAGATTATTGAAATAAAATTAAAACCATATGTTAGTCCCGAAATGACCTAATTTGTGTCGAGTGGATGTTAAACCCAATTTCTCTCTCTCTCTCTCCTGAAGAATGTTATGGACAGATGGACAAACTTATTTTTGTTGAAAACATGTCTCTGTGTATAAATTCTATATCAATCAGATGATCATGTAACCTACTAGAGAGTCCACAATCTATGTAAGATGGACTGACAGACAGCAGTGACAACAACATACAGCCACACTTCAATGTAGGCATATAAAAAGCTTCATTAGCCCAGTTGGAACAGAACAGTAGGTCATTAAATCCCATTTAAATTTATTTCATAACAGTTTGTCATTTGAGTGGTCTGCCTCCGCACTGTTAAGCAATCAAAGACTTTTGAAATAAAAGGTTCTGTCATGCCTTAAATGTCAAGGGAAAGGATGTTGTTATGAAACCGTTATAAAAAGAATCACTAATTTCATTATTAAATAGAGAGTTTTTTTTTATTTCTAATTACAATGCTCTAGAGTAATGGGTATTTTTTTGGGTGAAATTGACACCTCAGGTGAAACATTGTAATAATCACACCGTTGTTTTATGAGTAAAACACAAACAATCAATAACATTTAACGGATAAAAAATGTAAAGAGAGTTTTTTTCCTAATCTGTAGATGTTCGCTTCTATGACATCAATACCTTTCCCAATAACCTAAGGTCATGATGCTATTCTTTAGCAATCAACATGAATTGTCCGAGAAAGTACTTGAAGAGTGTTTGGAAACTAAGAAAAGTCTTAGTAGATTCATTTAGAAGGGCAAATATCCATTGATTGATAGAAGACGACCTTTTGATTGCCCTAGGTTAAAAAGGGATGAAGTTCTTGGCGGATATGTGTAGCATTAAGTAGGAACGCATGTTTCTTTTCTTGGTCAACTTATTGGAAAAACCAATGATTCAAGATTCAATGCAAAGCAAGAAAATTTTTCAAAAAATAATAATGGGGTTTACGTCCAACATTTCCGCACCTACTGGCCAATAATGAACTAAAGTAAGAGAGAAAGAAATGGGGTTTAATGTCCACTCTACACAAAGCAAGTCATTTCAGGACTTGCATATGGTACAATTTTATTTCAGTAATTCGCTTGTGCGTACGAGTCTTTAGCAGTGGTAGAAAACCGGAGGACCCAGAGAAAACTCAAGAGGTTGGACAGGCGTCTCTACTCCTTGTCATGGAGACTCGAAACCACACCAGTTGACTCAATGACAGACCATACAGACCTTATGGTACACCACACACATGCTAACCATTCGGCCATCCACCCCCCCCCCCCCCCCAAACTAAAGCATAAGTTTCACAAAATATTTAATTATTCGAATAAGGTAATAGACTACTTCATTGCATTTTGGCTTTTGATTTCCACAATTAAACCTACTGTTATTTTCAGTAAGGTATCCAGAGAGATCTGGGACGACTGCTTTAAAACTGTACAGTTTACAGAAAAACAATAATATATTCCGAAATTAATGCCGTATCAAATAAAGGTATTAACTTCAATTCGTAACATTTTTGTTGATAAAAAATGCTTTGATGTAATTTTAACACAAAACAGTTTAAATCAAATGTCAACCCACTTTGATTTTCAGTGAGGTGAGAGATCTGGAATGACTGCTTTACAAAAAAAACCCATTAATATATTCTGCAATTAATGGCAATATCAAATAAAGGTATTAATTTCTATCCTCAATATTCTTGTTGATAAAAATTGCTGTAATGTAATTTCAACACAAAACAGTTTTATTAAAATGTCAACTCCAAAACCTGATCTCCAAACACATATTATACCCATATGTATTTAAATTCCACTCATAAATTGCCATTTTGATTCCATTAAATCTATAAAAATAATTGAACAGATCAGGTAGACCAGTGTTAATTTTCTATCTGCTGACATCTGTAAAGAGTCGAAACTTGACAAATAATCGTCAGAATATCAATTTTGCTATAATTGTGTTTTCACGCCACGCAACTATTATTCATGATTAACGATGTTATTCGTAGGCGCCAATTTATTTACATTATGGAGTGTGTCAGGTGTGGCATGACAATGTCTCTTTATGCCGCCTTCCTCTTCCTTAAACAACGCAATAAACCTGAACCTTAAACTTCTATTTCCATTTTTCCAGGAAGCAGCATCAGATTTATTGCTATATTATATATACTTCTCTCTCTCTTGATAGAAAATGTAACCCAGATGTCTTGAAGTGTCAAGAAATTTTCCAATTAAGAAATGCTGATACATTCACCAAATGATGCCAAAGTTTCATTTAATAGTGCTATTACCTGTAAGTCAGACATGTTTATTGTTGTCCGTGCAGACAAGCAGAAATTACAAACTAAGATTACTGTATCAACAATGGCTAACTATTTGATAAATGTTTTTGGGGATAGTTATTGAAACTTAATAATAAGATCAAGGAAAGAATTAACTTATATGAGACAATGGTAGGATGCAAATCTTCAAAAATACACCAGTCAAAAGTGATTACTTGAAATTTTATATCATAGGAGAACATAAATTTACATCAAATTTTTCCCCCTCAAACTGCATACAGCGATAGTTTAAAGTAAGTGTTTTAAAATAGAATAAAACATGCGACCACTATGCCTACTACTACTCCTAAATATTTGTAAAGAGAACCAGCTAGAGTATTCCAGATGCCATTAATTCCAGACTTGTACAAGCATGAACTGGAATGCTATTGTGGTGACTACCATGGAAAAAATGCACAAAATTGTTGTTATTTGTGACTAATTATCTAATATTGAGAAACCGCTAGTCTTTTGGGATCTTTTGTTATGAATAAATCAAGTATTAATTGAATAATCAACATAAACAATAAAATTTAATTCTTTGCTGTACAGACATTAATTTTTGTAACAAATGAAATGCGGTTTCATGTCCTATTGTTCAGCTCCGACTGAGATACGCTTACATGCACGCCAATGTGCTCATGTAGGCCTGTTTTTGTACCATCAGAACAACTAGACAGTTGCACTTGTCAGGCCCTCCATCCTGCACCACTGACAAGGGGAAACCAAGCCAGATTTAATCAACCAACATACGAAGTAGAACAAATGTTTCAGACTACAGCAAAACAAAGAGGGCAAGGGCAATAATTCCAACAAGAATTATAGAATGTCATAGTGTCTAAAAGATATTGACACTGCACTGTGTATAAATTTCAAGTCACTCGGCAAGTGCAATAACTCTGACAATAATTATCAGATATCATAGGCTACTTTGAATTATGAACATAAACACTGTGAATAAATTTCAGTTGATAACCTTCCTGTAGAGAACAAGCATATGTAAGAAATGAAAAACGGACAGGCAGACTGCAATATATAACCACATTTGAATGTCAAATATCACCACAGCAAAACAAAATTGTCAACCAAATACACGACATAACAACATACTCATCTACATCAACTTCTATTATCAAAATACCAATATTCTTTAAGTACCAATTGAAGAACACTTCAAAAACCAATACACAAACATCCTTGATTACAAATAAAACTATAATAATATCCAATTAATTATGTTGAACAATAATTTAGATAATAATAACACCAGAAAACCATAACTGTCAACAGTATTTTGAACGAACAATAACACAGATATCAATATCAAAGATATACAAAAATAAAGCCGAAATGGATTGAAAACACCTTGTTCAATAACACACTGAATTCAGTAAGTTTGTTTGAAGACAAAATGTGCTAATATCGGACTTCCTTTTTGTGTTCCTTCTGACCGTAAATAAAACTACAGGTTTAGTTGTTCTTTACAACTTCATTGTTAAACTGGTTGGCTTTGATGGTCCCTCGTTCTGGTGGTAGCTGCGCAGAATATCTGGGTGAGCTTTGACCAATTTCGCTCAACAACCTCTTTTATAACCCTAATTTCTGTGCGTCATTATATAGACTGAGTTATTTTCCTTCCCAAATATGGAATAAGCTACCCCATTCTCCCAAAGCTGCGCAGGGGGAGAAAATTACCTTATTTGATCTATCAACCACTTGTCATAAACAGATAGAATTTGATGGGGATTTTACCAAAATATCACTGTTTTTTTTTATATGTACACACAATGTCATTTACTTTTATAAGTACTGGGTTTTGACCCTATAGAAAATGTGAATCAACAATTAGTCAAAGATACAATATTGTCAATAAGGACCAAAGTATTACAACAAGAAATACCATATTATATAACATGAATCCAATATTTCTATGACTTAACTAAATAATCAATCAATCCAAAACCTTTATATAATTAGACAATATCAAAAACATATCATTAAAGGTAAAAATCAAAAAAAGTAAAATACCGTTTTCAATTCCAAAGAGAAGACTTTAATAGTTTGTTGCTTTCAGGATTGCCTAACGCATATAAAACATTGTTTGATATTGGAACCCTAATTACATTACCCTATATAATTTGCCTCAAACAAATAGACATTACCGGGAAGTTAACAAAAAACATAACAAATTCCAAATTAGGTATCATATCACACTACTTTCACTAGGGACCGGGTATCATTCAGATTTGATGAAATAAGGAAAGAAACTGAGCTTACCATCTATAATCGAATACACATATTCAGTTAATCTAGATTGCTGTCCAGAAAGTGTTCAATACCATCAAGATTCATCAAAAACCGCCCAGTTTGTGCCACAGTTTAGTTTGACTTTGAGTGTCTAGTTTATGAAACTAAATGGTCATAAACTGGATGACCAATATCAAAACTAAACAGTAGCACAAACTGGACGTTATTTAATGAATCTTGATGGTATTTAACACTTTCTGGACAGCAATCTATTAACTGAATATGTGCATTGGATTTTAGATGGTAAACTCAGTTTCTTTCCTTTTTTCATCAAATCTAAATGATACCCGGTCCCTAGTGTTTTACTACATGGTTGCCTATGTTTTAAAATAAAGCAAATGGGATTTTAAAGGAATTAACTTTAATTTGTTTAAATCTTTTTAAAACTAATTTGACAAAATATGTCATACAAAAAAAAGGTTAAACAATCTTGAAAGTATTGCATGTTTTTGATACTTTTAAGACTAACAGCTCCCGGGTATGAAAAGAAGAAAACAAAGTTTGATAAAGATCTTGTCAAAAGTTTTTGAAGTAAACAAAAATCAATCCTACCTTCTGCCTATAAAGAAAGCCATGTTTTTTTCTTCACTATAACACAGGAAGATTTGAACTAATATCAATTGGTTGGAGATGAAAGACGTTGACGTCCCGGTAGATAACTACATGTATATATAATCAATCACAAATTAAAAAACTAGCTGTTGGCTGGAATTTGTAACTGTTTACATTGAGCCAGTCTGATTATAACATCTGCTACACCCAACCGTAAACAAGCAGGAACAGGGACAAGTCTGTATTTCTTCTCATCCTTAGCATCACTGACCGTTAATTATTAATATTATCCACAGTCAAAACATCATATTTTTTTAACCTGTGAAAAATTATCAATCAACCGCCTTATGAATCTCATGCATTTAATATCGGATGAAGTCAAAGTCTTGTCTATCAATACACAAGGACTCTTTTTCCTACTCCCTTCTGACTGATACAGATCAGGTTCCTTGTGATAAAGTGCATAATTATTCATATCGAGTCCCCAGACATACAATTTGGACGTTGAATCTAATATATTATCATTACCGATACAATACTAGTCCGTTGATAATTTAATAAGTACGAGTTGTCAATTATATCATATTGCTTGTATACATGTACAAGATCATTGATATTCTATTTATTACATTCAATACTGGTTGATAGATATCTTTAACATCCACAATGGACAGATAGCAGACACACTATCACCTGCATCAGATACATCTACTTCTAAAAGAATGACTTGCTAGTTTGGGGTATTAGCAGTGGCAGACTTAGAAACAATTCAAAAGCTAGCCATATCGAAGCTTTGTTAGACTATCTTTCCCCTCTCTGATCAATACTAAGAGCCCAGAGCCCTTTCGCAAGTTTTACATGGAATCCAGCATACCGTGTGATAAGCCTGGAATTGAATTCAGTCAGATGGCCTGGGCTATCAAAGGTTCATATACCACTTGATGATTTTGACATAAATTTTTACAGTGTGATTCAATCAATGTCATAAGAGCAAAAGTTTTCATAGAATTATTACTCTGACGACATTGAATTAAAGGGGCATTATGGAAGATTAGATAAAGAGCTGGCAGTTCTCACTATAATAGATAAAAATAAGATAATGTAAAGGGAATATGCTGAACTAAGTTATTAGCAATTGAGTTTAAGGCCTAGCCTTGATCATCAATACGCAAGTCAGTACGATAAACAAAATATAGTCTTGACTATCCATTTTTGCATTTAATCATTAATGAGCATTGATTCAAATCCAGTGAAAACAAAACACATAAGATGGTATCGAGTTTTAATAAATGTCCAATTAAAAGAAAAACCTGCAATAGACAGATTAAATCTTGTATAGTGTATCTTTAAATTGATGATTGTTTGAATGGTTAATTAATAATTGCTGTTTTAAATCAATTCAGTGGATTGTGCTTCTAATCCAAAAGAGAGACAGAAAGAGAGACAGAGAAAGTGAGAGAGAGGAGGTGTACCCCCATTAGAACCCAAAAAGGTCATTTCAGGAATAGCATATGGTTCAAAATTATTTCAATAAATAAAGTGCTTGTGTGCAGGTGTCCTTAGCAGTGGGAGGAATCCGAAGGATAAGAAAACCCATGACATTGGTCAGGCAACTCTAGTCCGTGTCACCTACAAGCAGGGAATCGAAATTACGCCAGTATCGTTTTAAACCTATTTCATTTCTATTAGTACAATCTGTGATTAGACACACCCATTGTGTAGGTATATATGGTGGATGTATATGTCTGGTCAGAACTGCGTCTGCCACATATTACATGAATGTAATTGTACATGTGTAAATAAATGTACACTTATCAATCAAACATTAGGCTCTATACATTAACTACATCTATATTGGCCGTCTGTTCCTAAAGCACTCCCCTCCATCAGCAGCTGACACCACTGTCCATTACAATTGGCAAGTATGCTAAGACATCAATAATTTCATTTCTCATTTCTGACACCAAATAGCAAGAGGATGTTAAATTAGTCTCGCTCACCTGTCAAATATCCGCAATGTAGAAAAAATGTTCGTTCATCTAATCAAATATTAATGTCCCAATCAACACATGGATGCTTTGAGGGGATTGGTGTCGCGATCTGTATAAATGGCTATAGTAATCGGATTAAATGTATGTATTTAGAATCCAAAGTATTATCACTTCATAACTTGAGTAAAACCATTAACTATATATAACAGTTTATTCACTTTCAAGACTTCAGAAACAAACAGCACCAAAGATTCTGTGTCTTGCATTTTTCATTTCTATTTCCCTCCTGTCTTTATAATCTCATTGATACGAAAAAAGTAGGATGCTTAACAGTAACATTTTATCACTTCATAACTGGAGTGAAACCGTTATCTACAACCATCCCATCACTTCAACAACAGTTTCAGAAAAAAACGACAGAAAAGCTTCTGCAACTTTCATTTAAATCTCTGTATCATTAGTTTAGTCGGTGTGAAAAAGTAAGATGCTTAACCCCAATTCATTTATATTTCCATAATAAACAGGCCAAATTGAGTCCTCAATTCATTAAACTGCCAAAGAACCTCCATCACACATTGATAGTCTAGTTTTCCTTGGGAGATAGTTAGTTATGGTATATAATATACGTTACCGTCAAAACAACAGCAGGCTTTAAACTGCGTAACTGATTCACTAAAATCGCGTTAATCAATAGAATATTCAAACATTAGGATTGGACAGACCATTACAGCTACACAAGTATCAATCGTAAACCGATCAATTCTCCATTCAAATATTGGGATTAAAGGATATCTGCTATTTACTGTGGTGTTAGTCAGACGGACTTAGACAACGTAGGATTATTTCGTCTTTTAATAAGAGAGCAGGCATGAACTGGTTACTACATTGTTATTAACGATGGGCATACAAAGAATGATAAATCATATATACACCACTCCGTGCCTCAGTATTATATAATAATTACTTCAAGGTCACTATTAATTGAGGCAATCAATAACTAATTGGCTGCCAAGGGATCACATAAACAATGTGGGTTCATTGGACATTGTTAGCAATAATCATTGGATATGTAGCATTAATGTAACTTGGATACACACGGAAAGGTTAAAGGGAGGGGAGAGGGAATGGAGAAGACGTAAAAATCATGTGAAATGCGTGCTTTTTTTGTCTCTGAAGATAACTAGTACTAAATAATAACAATTTTAACAAAATACAGATGTGACGTCATCCATTGATGTTCGTGTATCATTATTTCAAATAATGGCACAGGCAATGTGACAAGCGTACATTATTTATACTAGTTAAAATTGTGAACCTCTGTGACATATTTCATTGAAAAGTATGTGCAAGTGTCTGTATTTCAAGTTATTTAATGGTCTCAAGCTTAAGACATTGTGTAATATCTCGTTGTTTCAATATATTACTTAATGTCTCGCTCTCGACCATTAAACTGCCCAGGCAAAATTTCCCTTATAGAACACTGTATATGGTGTATCCCCGTCTTCATTAGCCCAAGTTAGGAGCAGAACAGTAGGATGTTAAACCCCATTTCATATCATTTCAACCATTAAACCACATTTAAAACATAGCCAATTATTCACAGAGATTTCATGTAGACTTGGAGGGTCTGACAAGGAAGCACATTGTCAACCGAACATTGGGAGTTCTCTGTTAAATGCCAAGTTGTATCAGGTGTTCTATGACGAGTAAACACATATTTTCCTTATAAATTTCATAGGGAATAAAGGGAATATAATGGTCTGGACAAAAACCATGTACACAAGGAAATTTAAGTTTTTAATTTGATTGGATTATAATTCACAGCATGTCGTTTTAAATGAAAAATGTTCAATAGCCATTTTCTAATTAATATTCACGGCGGTAGCATGACATAATTGTTAGTTAATTTTCTACAATTGATTGGGTCAATAACATTGATTTGTTTTCCTGTAACAAATTAATTGCATAACGTAACCCAGCAACTTATGTATTAAACCTTTATACAAATATCAACAGTTGCAAATTAACAACAAAAACAGGCCATGATAATTATATTAACTTTCTAAAATATTCAACTAAATACAATTATCTAAGTAAATTGGAGAACTGTCAATTAAATATTTTTTGTACAAAGATTTTCCCAAATGAACTGACTACATTACTACATGGTCTGGTAGTGTTTGGTAAGGCCAAATCAATTTGATTTTTTATTTTATTCAAAGGTCTTAATTGAATCATGTGAAAGATGTTTTGTTAATAATTTCAAAACTTTCAGGTGGTCCTGTTTCTGAAGGGTTAAGAAGCCTGTGCCCTGCAAGAAATACTAATCGAGCCAATCTAAATACATGTAAGCACCAGCTCGGCTTCTATCCTCGCACATTTAATAATAAGTTAAAAGACATATGACCAACAAGGAGAGAACGTAAAAACTTTTGGTTAAAAAGTGATTCACACGTGGGTGGAATTTTTTGGTGACTGTAAAAGCTTTTAGTTCTTCAAAGACAATTTATATCTATATTGCTTCATCTTTGACAAGATTCCAAAAATAATATCTAAGGTATCAAAATCCATAACAAAAACATTAAAGATGCATCCTTTAAAAATTTATATCTATTACTTCAGCATCAACAAGATTCTAGACCCCATGAGTATTAAAATCCATTACAAAAACATTAAAGATGCATCCTTGCACAGAAATCGAATTATACACAAATTAATACACAATAGCTTTTAGCACAACCTAATGACCAGTATGTGCCATGTGAAATGACAATTCCATTATCTCCATCGATAGGCACATGATAAAGAAATTGAATGTAAAATGCATCTAAAGATATGTTGAAGCTATCTTCTATTTCTATTGTACTGTGTTTAATCATCTTGACATCCATGTTATTTGATTAAGTGTTATCTACAGAATCCTCAATGATTTTCTTCCTTCTATAGGAAAATGTTTTTTCATATCACTTCATCTTTATGGTTAAGCTATATATCCCTATAAACCTTATACTCACACAAATCTTCCGTGGTAGAGAAATCATTGTATGAGCTGTTGCATAATCTTAAAAAACATGATATGTGTGAAGGAAAAAACCTATAACCAAGTTGTGTTATAAAACCATACAAAGGTGTACATCATTTTTATCATGTTGATTCCACTTTTTTGTTTTCCTTCTATTTCCTTTATATTATCCCCCAAAGTATGCATACCTTATATATATTGGATACACACATCTGTATCCAATATATATAACCTCTAAAGGCTCTGTATTCCATATATATTACCCCAAATCCCCAAAGTCTGTTTTCCTTTCTAAAGTTCTTATATTATCTTTCTAAAGCATAGTATTACCTTTTTAAAGTCCTTATATTATCTTTCCAACCATCCCTTGCCCACCAAAAGTTCTCTGGCACCCCTTAACACCCTCACAGGACTTCTTGTTTTACCCTCAAAAAGTCCTTCCATAATCTTTATATTATTGCCAAGAAGTCCTTTCATACTCCTTATATTACCTAAATAGATACCCTTATATTACTGCCATTAAGTCCTTTCATACTCCTTATATTACCACCAAGAAGTCCTTTTATACCCCTTATCTATATTACCGCCAAGTAAGTCATTCTATACCCCTTTTATATATTACCGCCAAGTAAGTCATTCCATACCCCTTATATTAACACCAAGTAAGTCATTCTATATTATTGCCAAGAAGTCCTTCCACACCTCTTATATTACCCACACAAAGTCCTTCTATCCCCTAATATTACCCCCACAAAGTCTTTCAGTACTCCTGGATTAATCAATTATTTTATTCCATCAAGGATTGAACAGTGGAAAATTAACCACTGTCTGAAAAATACAAATGACAATCAGTGGCCATAATCCAAAAAATTTACCACATTTGACTACAAAAACTATTGGTGCCTGGAGGGAAATTGATTGAGTCTTTTATGTCCTCATGTCCTCTAATATGATTAGGTGGGTGAATAAACGGGTTCTATTTTACGCCACTCTGTCCGGTCAGTGATTAACTATAAGAATGTTGCTGAAATGACATAGTAATGTGGAATTTAGCCTGGAAGGATAACCTAACGCTCCAAGACTTACACAAGAATTAGGTCTCATAAACAGTCATTAAGGAACCTGACTAACAACTTAGAAAAAGTACAGTACTTTGCTTCCAGCCAATTTCTGTCTTACTTCCATCATAATACATTGACATGTCAACACATAGGTCAAACTAAAACATTCATCAATCCTACCGGTACCTTAAAATATCTCCAAATGACATTGACCTATAAAATGATTATGATGTAATTGGAAATGATATTTTTAGCGAGTTGCATTAGGGAATTGGCATATATATATAATTATTTTGATAAGCAATTCTTAAGCCTGTATATCCCATTGTTTTCTGTTTCCAGCTTTTAATAAGATTTTTTTCTATAACTAATCAGGTAAAGATAACTACTGGAGGGCACGCATTTCTTAAGACTTCATTAATATTAATTATGAAATAACCATTTCATAACAAAGTCTTATTACGCATAATTTCTACGTGACATACAAGCGTAACTTGAAGGTTTCAAGATCTTGTGATGCTTCCTGGCTGTGTATTTTTTCTATCTCAATTTCAACAAAAAGGCAAAAAGGTTATTTCCTTCAAGCATGGAGGGCCTGACAAGGACAGCTGTCTAGTTGTTTGGATGGAACGAAAACTGAGGTCCTGCGTGTACATAGTATCTTGAAGACATGTCTGTGGGGTTGGGTCACCAAATGATTAAGGTGGTGGCCAAATGGATAAGAGATATCATTGAGTCAAGTGGCATGTTTTCGATTCCCCTGTTGTACGTGACAAGGAGTAAGATGATCTGTCCGACCTCGTGGGTTTCCCGGAGTTCTCTGGTTTCCTCCCACTGCTAAAGACCCCTACGTCATAGAATTATAGATCTCTGTTGCTTATCTTTAAATATCATTCACTAGTATATATTAGTGCACCTATGATGGGGAAAGTGTATACCCTACACAAATCTCAGTAGAGGATTACATCCTCCTTTGTTGATAAGTACTTAGTCTAATACAAGAACAATAAAAGTTAATTATTTCGTGAGACAAGATTAGGTCCATTGTTTAAGCACCTTTGTTAAACCCACCCACCTGAGAATCTTATCTAATGACAAGATTGGGTCCATTGTTTGTCTGTTCGTGTTAAAGCACCTGTCAAAAGAAAATCGTGCAACTCTACTACAGTCATACACAGTGTAAAAGTCATTAGTCTGATCTTTTTCCTTAAAGAGACATAAAGAAATTCCAGTATTCCAATGCCATTTATCAACAATAATATTAATAGTCTGCATGTCAAAAGTGTGTTAGACGTTACATTTGACTATTTAAGCACGCTACATATAACAAAGAACACTCTCATTAGATAGAATATTATTCAGTTATCCGTCCTAATTACTTAAGTCAATATATTATAGCACTTACAATGATTCTGTGTTCAATAATATGTAATACCAGATAATATAAACTCATCAAATCGTTCAAAGTCAAGGGAATATCTAATAGGGGCAAGGGATGGATTCGGTGGCTCCCTCCGCCCTATTTGGATTTAGGGAGTGTATTAGAAAACCTACTAGCATAAGGTGCTGACTCAATATTCATCCTTATGTGATTTAATACAGATCTGTATTTCGTTTTGTTTTCTACACCTTCGATGGCCTCCATTAAATGAAGATCTGACCTTTGATTAACCAATCAGTGTTGATGTTTCTAGAGGGATAACCACAATTCCGTAATAGACTCTTTCATTGGCTATTCCCTCAAAACAACTAAAATGCAGTTATTTTACATCTCGTCCAGATCCTAGTGTAGTAAAGACAAGTAAAACAAAATTTTAAACTTAATAAAAGAAACAAAATCCGATCTGTTTTATTAATCCAATTGTATTCATCCAGTCCTTGAACCCGGTTCCGGGGGGGGGGGGGGGAAATTGCCTAGTGGTTTAGAGTGCCGCGCTTCGACCTCTAGCTGGCCGATCACCTCTGGCTTGCGGCTGTGGTTTCAATCCCTGGTGTGAGCGTATGTGGCATGGAAATGGGGTGCCTTCTTAAACTCGTGGGTTTCCTCCGGGCACTCCGGTTTCCTCCCACTGCTAAAGATGTCAACGTGCAAGCGAGTTATTGAAAAAAAATTAAACCATATCTTAGTTCCGAAATGACCTAGTTTGTTTTATTAATCCAAATTAATCCAATTGTATTCATCCAGTCCTTGAACCCGGTTCCGGGGGGGGGGGGGGGGGGGGGAAATTGCCTAGTGGTTTAGAGTGCCGCGCTTCGACCTCTAGCTGGCCGGTCACCTCTGGCTTGCGGCTGTGGTTTCGATCCCTGGTGTGAGCGTATGTGGCATGGAAATGGGGTGCCTTCTTAAACTCGTGGGTTTCCTCCGGGCACTCCGGTTTCCTCCCACTGCTAAAGACGTCAACGTGCAAGCGAGTTATTGAAAAAAAATTAAACCATATCTTAGTTCCGAAATGACCTAGTTTGTGTCGAGTGGACGTTAAACCCCATTTCTCTCTCACTCTCTGAACCTGGTTCCCAATAACATTTGCAGTCTTAATTTAAGTCTGTGAAAGGTAACTGCACAATTGACAGACAAAACAATTGATGCAATAGACAGGACCAGATTAAACATGCATGGGGCCACTGTCTGAAAATGTCACTGGGGTCCTCACATTAACGGTGAATATGAGAATAATCTAGTCATTGTCCATCAAATGCATTTTATTCCCTGCAAACAAATACCAATTTTATGACATCTCTATTTACGCTTTAAAAGTCTGATCAATCCCGCCTCAACCTTAGTCGGGCCCCAGCAATATGGAAAGAACAAATTCATACAGACTAGTGTAGGCTAGAAAACTATCATAAAATTATATTGAAAAAAAAACCCTGATTACTAGCTTTTGTATCTAAAAAAAAATTGTTATGCTTTTTTTGAATATGTACCATTTTTTGTTTATTCAATTATCAAAACCCAGAAGAAGCATCAACAATAATCGAGATGTTAAAATTTGATGGCAAAAATATGTATCAGATTGAAAATGTCAGTACAAAAAGTAAAATTGACAGGAAATGCAAGCCTACACGATGTTTTTCAAGTCTTATTTTACATCATTGCTACACGCCACAAACAATAACATGATAAATTTAAATGTCTTGCTCTCCATGGAACAATTTCTTATCAATGAAATTGATGGATATTTTAAGATATAAAAAATTCTAATGACATCTTGTAATTCATGTTTAAAAATAACTTTTAACAAATGTCATTTTGCCAGACAATCAGTAGTTTTGGAAACTATCGGTTTATTTCAAAATTTTCTTTGTTTTATTATGAAGATGATAATTACTACTTTTAATGGATTTATGATTTATTCCCTCTTAAGGGAATAAATCATAAATCCATTAAAAATTTGTTGCCTATATTATATCCAAATACAATCCTTACTGTAAAGCTTATTTGTTACTTCACATTTTTTTTACATAGTTTATCAAACATAAATTTCATCTAATCCATTATGAGTCCATTAATAGACAATTTTAGATTAAGAAATAAACATGTGTTACAGAGAAATATAAGGAATATTAATATGTTTCATCCCAATATCGACACTGCAATGCAATGGGCATATTTCAAGTTTTCACAGAAACTTCAGCTTTGCAATGCAACAGACATAAAATCTTTACAAAAAAATTTGGCTTTACAATGCACTTGGAATATTCAAACTCTTCATAAACATTTAAGTGGGGGTTTTACGAAAGTATGAATAACTAATATGTTTCTTCCTAATATCGACACTGCAATGCCCTGGACATATTTCAAGTTTTCATAGAAACTTCAGCTTTGCAATGCAACAGGCATGTTTAAAATCTTTATAAAAATTTGGTTTTGCAATGCAGTTGGAATAATCAAATTCTTTATAAAAATTTGTCACTAGGAATATTAAAATTCTTTATAAAAAATTTTGGCTTTGCATTGCACTAAGAATATTCATATTCTTTATAAACAGTTAAACGGGGGCTTTAATATTTGCATAACATCAAATGAAAATGTACCCAATGAATAATTCCATACAGAAGGTATTTCAGTTTAATAAAATTAAAAATCTTGCCGTGCTGAATTAATGTAATAAAACCAGATGTTTATAGACAACTAACGTAGGTCTTTGCTTTAATATGGAGCATTATGACAACAATTATTCAATAGAAAACATTAATTACATTAAATAATGAATAATTAAAATCTACCACACAAACAGAATATTTCGTATTGATTTTGCACCGCTATCGCAAGACAAATAACCAAGTGGGAGAAAATAACATCCTACTTATTCAAATCATTGACGTGTTTTGTATTTCTAAGAAAAATTTAATAGTAAGTGCAGGAGGACTGCACTACCCACAAATAAAACCAAGCTGATAAACTTGTGGACAGGACAAATCTGCTGACAAGACGCAAACTACGCAGACATTACAAGCAATAAACAAGAAATATCAAATCAAGCAAATGGATCCGGGGGCCAACTGTAAGCATCCTCGACTGTGCTATACAGTCCAGGGACTGTAATGATGATAAAGTCGTCCCTCGAAAAGACACAATACAATGATTTACAAGAAAGATTCAATAATGGTGATCTTGATGGTGGTCATCTCCTGAATTACAGGATAACAGCCAGTGATCGTAATTTGAATTTATTTGGCAATAAGAATGATAAAATGTACTGGACTGATTATGTAACATTAAATCAATTAGGAAAGCAAATCGAAAATATTAACAACAGATATGGTCTTCTGACTCAAATTTAATCAAATCAAAAAAGGGCCTATCAAAAGATTTGAGCAATGTCTTGTTTATATCGTCTGCAGACAATTCCCTCAGGTGTTATTCACTCGTATGTATTTAAGTTTCCGTATTTCAAGAATGTAATTTTCCTAAATAAATGTACAATAATAGATTAATAGCAAACAGTTTGAATTCCTCACCAAACACAAAAAGAAGGTGGAATTAAGACGTCATGTTGCCAAATTTATTGAAAATTTCAGAGATTTCACCAACTTTATTGTAAAATTCACGAAAGGAAATCGTGTTATCGGAGGTTTGCATCCAGATTTTACAAACATCAGAATCAACCCAATTATAAACAAGCAACAACAAATGTTTAACTCTGAATAATCATTGGTTTACCCCCAGAATCAAACCAATTAAAAATAAGCGACAATAAACGATTAACTCTGAATAATAAAATAAAATAAATAAGAAAAACTTACCTCGAAGAACAAATACAACATGTTATTTGTGAAAGAATAGATTTAGACTTAGTAACACCAATCATTGTTGAATAGTTAATAGATATTGACGACCAGCGTGAAGAGATTCCACGCATCTGATCACTGATAACAAGTCATCAAAAATTCATTAAGACGATTCCTTTTAAATAAGAGAAAACCTGTAAAATAACTAATTGTAAAGCTTGCTCTAACGGCACCTGTGTATTCACGGAACTCTTGTCTTTTAAGTCATGGAGTCAGTCTTAAAAACACATTTTTCAACTACGAACTAAGACACAGGTACGTCCTTTATATTTTCTGTCTCCTTATATTTCAAATTAATTAAGAGGAGTGGACAGGTAGATAGACGACTGTTATGTTTCAGCCATGATACGAACAGATGCTAAAATAACTACTCATCCCACACAGCTGATACATACAGCAGCGGTTAGAATAAAGACACTGCCACTCAACGCCAGTCATCAACTCTTTTACTCTCATCCTACGAACAAACTATATCAGCGATACAAAACACTGACAAACAAGACAACAGATGTCATTGGTTGAAACATAAACTAAAGAGATGGCTGATCCATTCCTAATTGAAAAATATAGAATAGATGGTGCCTTGTATTACAATATCTGCTAATACTGGCAGTTAGTACAGGACTGTAAGGGAATAAGCATTAAATCAAGAGCTAATTGATGAGAAAGAGCTGTGAATGTTAATATCAAAGATCTTTAATAATCTTTACTTACATCAAGTATACTGTGAAATTTAATTAAATATTTTCTCACCACCCGCTCTTTCATCACAACAGAATTGGACAATTGTTTTTAATCACCATTATATTTCTGATAATAACCCTCCTCCTCCCCAGCTCCACCTTGAACTTCAATTTAATAGTATTAATTGTATCATCTGATATTTCTTTTTTTAATTAATTTATGCTCATTTGTTATTGTGCCAGTTAGTAATTATCTCCATTTATATTTAGGCTTTTAAGGCCATTTGCAATGTATTCATTATTTTTAAGCCCAATCCAAAGTTTTAAGAGTAAATAGAACTTTATTATGTATTCTTGGTGCATATGCAATATAAATCATTAATACAAGGTAGAATTTTATGGATATACAATTACCGAGTTTGATACTTAAGCCTAGCTTATGTCGCCCTACAACGCCATAAAACTGACGGCGAGTAACGGCAACTAACAGCTTATGTCGATATGACTGAATTTATCCATGACTGGACGCAATCACGAGCGACCAGTTGATCATAGTCGTAAGCGCGCTTATGTCGCCTGGCGTGAGTTGAAGAAACGGAGTCACATGACTGACACGTGATAACCTTCAAAATGGCCTCATTCCACTTTTTACCGGCCCCTGGTAACCACGTGACTAAATAACCAAATCCTATTGGCTACGTCAGCGAGGAGCTGACTTAAGCCAGTCGTAAGTGCGTTCATGTCGCTTGCAACTAGAGACAACTAGTTGTCTTCAGTCGTAGGAGTAGAACATGTGCGACTCGGAGAAACTGGAGACAACTTGACGGCGACTGGCTGCCGTCCAATTCACACCAGTCGTAAGAGAGCTCAGGTCGCCCAAGTAGTCACGACTGATAAGTTCCATTTGATCGAAAACCAGTCGCTGATTTCTAGTCGCCGTCAGTTTTATCGTGTCGTAGGGTGACATAAGCTAGGCTTTAGGAACGTTTTCGATGAGGATACTCTCGTCTTTATCAAACTTTACACTCATTGAAACATTGTTAAGTATTAAACTCAATAACTGTATATTCATAAAATTGTACCTTGTGTGTTCAATAACTATAAACAAAGAAGACTGCTAATTATATTCTATCTTATTGGTTATTAATAAATGACATTATACACCATCCATTCTTTTGTTTGTTCTTTGTTCGGATGCTGGGGTATTTGTTTAAGTCAACAAAATGGGAAAGTAATCAACAATTAGGCCTATGAACTAATTGATGAGAATTAGAAATGACATGAAATGGGTTTAACGTCCTACTTTTAGGCACTGACTGAACTAATGAGGGAAATTTTGCCCAGGCAGCAGCATTATGATCTACTCTCACTTCAATTTCAGTGAATGAATGGTAATTAGGCATGTAGATTCCCTGAATGCATAAGGGTATTAGGTGTTCTAGTCAGTGTAAGCATAGCCTGCCTCATGTATGTAACCTGTCAAAAGTTATATCAAACAGGAACATGAGTCGAAACCAGGATTAGAAGTTGACTTTGTCATGTCAAGTTGAGTGGAAATGGGGTTTAATGTCCAGTCGATACAAACTAGGTGATTTTGGGACTAACACATATGGTTCAATTTTATTTCAATAATACGCTTGTGTGTAGGGGTCTTTAGCATTGGGAAGAAACCGGAGGATCCGGAGGAAACCTACAAGGTTGGACAGATGACTCTACATCTTGCCATGTACAACCGGGAAATCGAAACAACGCCTGCAGTAGACTCAATGACATGCCTTACCATTCAGCCATCCAACCTCTTATGAAAAGGACACAACGCGAGACAATACTAGACAATAGTCATCTATTGTTTTTATTTCACACAATTTAAATTCTTAAAAAAAATAGAAGAAAAAAAAAGAAGTTATGCAATGTCTGCAGTGTTTAACCATAAATCGTTTGGTTGTATAATGTCCTAATAAACATTGACAGATATTATTTCTGTTGATACAAGGTTTCTCTACACCATCGTTATAGCTATTACAATTAGACCAATATTGATATCTGAAGATAAATATATATGTCAAGTTAGAACACAGATGAGACACTCGTGATACTGTAATTACGATTCTTTATGAAGGCATCTGCTTCCTACATAATAATAGCCGGCGGTTATTACTATTAGCCCTCCAGTAATATTGTGGAACTGCGGACTTTATTCGTACTTCATTAGGCAATAACTGTGTAAACTGGTCCATGAAATTAACATTATTAGCACCAGTTTTAGCCAATAGTATTCACTCATGTGTATATAATTAGAGACATCATTATATCCAATCCCAAGACGGACAAAAATTATGATTGGTTTAACTACACATACAAATAACCAATCAGCAAGGGTGAGACAAATTATTGATGTGCATTACCAAGGATTTGTATGGATCCATAAAGACATATAAGTATACCCCAGTGATCATAGAGATTAATTTTCTAGTCCAGTCAACAGCTGTACGCTGGATTCTGATGCTGTCAGAAAATACTAATCAAACAGAAATACAGTACTAAAAGTCCTCAATAAACCGAAAAATTAACATATATCTCAAAGATAGGTTGCCAGGCAATAAAATATATGCCTACAGCCGTTTGTCAGTAATTATCAGAAATCATCAGAATTTGATCAGATTGTTCGTCTCATAACCTTAAACCCTGTGTATAAATAGAATATCAACTTTTTTCCCTAGATAGGTTGCCAGGCAACGAAACATACGCCCACAGCAGCTAAATCGTCCGGGCAGTCAACAAGGGTTGTCGCATATTTTTACTTTTTTTTGGTAATGAAACATTTGTAATACATTAAAATCTGAGTAACAACTCATGTAATTATCAGAAAATCATTAGAATTTGTTAGCTTTTTATAAAGTTTTGCCCCACGCTAACAATTAGTATAGGAAACATTTAATATCATGGATTTAGCTGTTCAGTTATCAAAATTCATTGAAAATCAAAATACTTGTTTGTTTCAACACCTTAAACTCTGTGTATCAATCTGAAGTCAATTGGATGATAAGTTTGGCATCTACAGCGCCACAAGGTTTTTTGAAGTGATCAAGGGAGATAACTCTGGAAGTAATTATTTGAAATTGATGAAAATCAGTAGGCTTCTTCCTCTCAGGTCCTTAAACAGTGTGTGTAAATTTAAAGTCAATCGGATATTAACTTTGGCCTCTAGAGCGTCCACAGGATTTTTTGATGTGATCAAGGGCCATAACTCTGGCACTATCGGAAATTGATGCAAATCAATAGGCTTCTTCGTCTTATGACCTTAAACACTGTGTATAAATTTAAAGTCAATCGGATATTAACTTGGGCTTTTAGAGCGTCCACAAGATTTTTTGAAGTGATCAAGGGAGATAACTCAGGCACTAATTATCGGAAATCGCTGAAAATCAATAGGCTTCTTCGTCTTATGACCTTCAACACTGCGTATAAATCTAAAGTCAATCGGATATTAACTTTGGGTTTTAGAGGGTCCACAAGATTTTTTGAAGTGATCAAGGGCCATAACTCTGGCACTTATTATCGGAAATGGCTGAAAATCAATAAGCTTCTTCGTCTTATGACCTTAAACATTGTGTATAAATTTAAAGTCAATCGGATATTAACTTTGGCTTTCAGGGCGTTCACAAGATTTTTTGAAGTGATCAAGGGCCATAACTCTGGCACTAATTATTGGAAATCGCTGAAAATCAATAGGCTTCTTCGTCTTATGACCTTAAACAATGTGTATAAATTTAAAGTCAATCGGATATTAACTTTGGCTTTTAGAGCGTCCACAAGATTTTTTGAAGTGATCAAGGGAGATAACTCTGGCACTAATTATCGGAAATCGCTGAAAATCAATAGGCTTCTTCGTCTTATGACCTTAAACACTGCGTATAAATTTAAAGTCAATCGGATATTAACTTTGGCTTTTAGAGCGTCCACAAGATTTTTTGAAGTGATCAAGGGCCATAACTCTGGCACTAATTATCGGAAATGGCTGAAAATCAATAAGCTTCTTCGTCTTATGACCTTAAACACTGTGTATAAATTTAAAGTCAATCGGATATTAACTTTGGCTTTTAGAGCGTCCACAAGATTTTTTGAAGTGATCAAGGGCCATAACTCTGGCACTAATAATCGGAAATCGCTGAAAATCAATAGGCTTCTTCGTCTTATGACCTTAAACACTGTGTATAAATTTAAAGCCAATCGGATATTAACTTTGGCCTCTAGAGCGTCCACAAGATTTTTTGAAGTCGTCAAGGGCTATAACTCTGGTAGTTATTATCGGAAATCGCTGAAAAACAATAGGCTTCTTCGTCTCATGACCTTAAACACCGTGTATAAATTTAAAGTCAATCGGATATTAACTTTAGCCTCTAGAGCGTCCACAAGCAATTGTGGACGCCGGACGGACGGACGGACGGACCGACGGACGGACGAGGGCGACGACAATATACGACCACATGTCGATGTGGGCGTATAAAAAAAATCATCAAGGGCTATCGTTTGCGGCAGTAGTTATTTGAAATTGAAATGCTATAGTTTCTTTCTTTTCATAAACTTAAGCACTGTGTATAAAATTATTGCCTCTAGAATATCCAGAAGATTTTTCAAAAGTGATCAAGGGCCATAACTCTGGCAGTAATTATCAGAAATTATTGAACATCAATAGACTTCCTCATCTGCGTATAAATTCAAAGTCAATTGAATATGACTTTATCTTCTATAGCGTCCAAAAGCAATTGTGAATGACAGATAGGAACAGTGGACACCAATATACAACCACATTTCAGTGTGGGCAAATAAAAAATCAAAAATGTATATTCTATTTGAGACTCTCCTTTTAGTGGCCGTTCATCTGTTAGGCTGAAATTTGGTGTATATGGGAAGCTTGAGCTTCTTGAAATACTTATAAATCTATCTTTAAATCTACCTCAATAACAACTATTACATATTTCATGAAAACCAATAATCAATCACATAAACCAAGAAAGATCTAATTTCATGAAATTATTTTCTTTCGCAGAATTAGAATTGGAGACAGAAAAGGAAGGTTGTGAGAAATTTAAAACGGGTACCTCTCCATAGGTTGTCGTAAATCTGATGACATCCAGTAGATAAAATTCTATATATGTCCTCAAAAATCTCATATATTTCAACAATTCTTTCTAGCATTACTTTTTTCGTTAACCATCTTATGAGGATATATTTATCTCTGTGACAAACAAAATCAGTCCATTCAAAAAAGTAAGTATCTTTTGCGAGAAACAAGGTCCACATAAATGTAGTACAGGACAATATAACTAAAATAAAACTGTCATTTAAGAGGTTTTTAATCTCTCATAAACTACAATATTATGAAAAGAAAAAGAAAGAAATGGGGTTTAAATTCTACTCGACACAAACTAGGTTATTTCAGGACTAACATAGGTTTCAATTTCATTTCAATAATTCGTTTGCACATAGGGGTCTTTAGCAGTGGGAGGAAATCAGAAGACCTAGAGAAAACCCACAAGGTTGGACAGGTGACCCTACTCCTTAAAGTAGCCAAGTCTCTAACTCACTATCATCCAAAATCTTCAACACTGAAAAAACGAATTATTTGTCGATTTAAATCAATATTGATCTTACAAGAAAAAGATCGGCTTCGGCTATCCAATATTTAAGACAAAATAAACATTTTACCATTAGTACACGAATCGTGTACCATAATGCGTTTCAGCCCCAGTTTTAGTAAGAGACTCGAGGAACGAGGCTAGAAACATTGCACCAAATCAAACGGCATATGTAGACTGGAATAACCAGACGGTAGAATTTTTTATTCAATTTAGACTGATGGCTTATTTCGCCGAACATAAATTAAAGTAAAAACGGAAACCATTGAATGTAAATCAGTCTATATACATTCATGTTACAGTATTATATGAGTTGTGAACCACATGTGTCAATTTCTAGCTCCTTTAAAATGTACAAAGAAGGAATTGAAATCATCCCTCTTGACTCTATGTCAGACCTCACGGTTTCACTTGCGACCCAACTCCTGTCACTACAATATCATTGTGAAAATTGAAGCTCTAAAAACACTTTTAGCCCAAAAATGATTTTTTGTCAACATTCGATCCTTATCTCTACATGTTATCTAATCAGGATCCGATCAAAAAAAGCCAATAATCTTTTGATGACCCCCTTATTAATTTGATTTAATACAACACAGGAGATTATCTAATTTAACCTTTGCTTTCTTAATTAATATTAAAATTTGGTATATTTTAGCGTGAATAAAGCTGTGGAAAATGAGATAATGCCGAAAAGTGTTCGAATGACGATCAATAAAAAGAGAAATAAAGAAAAGGGGTTTAATGTCCACAACACAAACTAGGTCATATGGTTCAGTTTTATTTCAATAATTCCCTTGCTTGTAGGGTTTTCCGGCGTGATTTCCCCATGTCAGTGATGCAGAAGAAGGGTCTGACAAGGACAGCTGTCTAGTCGTTCGGATGGGACGAAAACCCGAGGTCCCGTGTACACATTGGAGTGCACGTAAAAGATCCCTTGGCAGTTGGAATTCGATATAAGAGTAGGCCGTAGCGCCGCTGCCCGGGCAAAATTTCCCTCATTGCACACTGTATGGCGTATGCCCGTCTTCCATTAGCCCAGGTTAGGTGCAAAAGAGTAGGACGTTAAACCCCATTTCATTTCATTTTGCTTGTAGGGTTTGTTTTTAGCAGCAACATACTCAAGTGATATTCTACATTATGTCAGTCATGAAATGATCTGGTTTGTGTCGAGTTAATGTTAACTCTTTCTCTGTTTTAGTTGTATTCACATGTTTGTAATGTCTGTGTTGTGTATTGTTCAGTATTTTTATTATATATTCAATTATTTATGTTTCTGTACAACCTCAAAAAAACCCCACATATATATCACCCTGGTAGGTATACATGTAGCAGCCTGAACAGACATCTTTGAATTTTTAATATCTAAGTGTGCTGTTATTGTTTTCTTAATGTGTATCTAATATGCGTGTTCTGGAAAATGTAATATTGGCATTACTCGTAGGTACGAATTGGTATAACATTTACATTTCATCCATTACACTACACCAGATTCAATTCCTCGTATTTAATGCTTCTCAAGTGGAAGTTTGAGGGTTAAAACTGTTTCCGATTTTTTAATACAAAGGTTATTTCAAACTTGATGTAGTCAGGGCATTCTTAATTTCATGTAGCCAACTTGAAAATCTTTTTCTATTACAACCCCGTCTTGAGCATTCTCCTAAACAAAAAAAATTCTGTCTCTCTCATTAAATAAAGGGGGAATATCTCATTTGTAATTCTACTATCTATATTGGAGGTATGCATATTCATCATGATGGTGTCTAAATATATGTGCTTTACTAGATGACATTTCTCTCGTATTCTCGAAGCCAGTTTTGATAAAGACAATACATAATTCATTTCTTACCTGATGTCCCCTATTTTAGGGGGCCGTCGTGGCCGTGTGGTATATTGAGGTACAGGGACACTCACAGAACACAGATTACTGGCACCTGTAATGATATAAATAAATATATTTGAAACATTTTATGCAAATTGGTATGATTGTAAGCTCCATGTACCAATAATAATCTAAGACCTAAATACAATTATTATATGTACAAATTATATACATGTACTAGAACTTATTGTTTACATGCATCAAGACCTAAATACAATCATTATCTGAACCAAATACATACTAGAACTTATTGTTTATACGCAAACGCTTTAAACAAAAAGATTCAACAGAATAAATCACACAGATGCTACAAAGCATAAGACGCAGATATTTTGTAAATTTGCCAAAAATAAGATGACAATAACAGGCTCTGACGTCAACAGGTAAACAAAGCAACAGGTGAATATTCGTTAAGTATTAATTAACATTACACTCTAATTATAGTAATTACATACTTTGATGTACATTCTAGACTATTATGACAGACTTTTATATAAATTCTAGTATTACACACTTTTATATACATTTTATGAAAGTCATAATATCATTCATCTTCCAGGGAATAGAGCTGCTAATTGACACATGTTCTCTAAGTATCAGAAATGAATACAGATTCTTGGAATCGATCTTCAACACTCTATTTCAGAACCAATGACATCAACAATTTAACAACTTATAATTTCCTGTAAATCGGACCTCCAACGAGTATATGTTTCCCATAGCTGGCCTCTCCAACTAATGATTCATCTGATGTACATTTGTCTTTTTATCTAAATTAGTTACTATGAAAGTGTCAATATAAACATATAATTTTTTAAGGATAAAGTTTAAGGCGATTAAACAACAGTTACAGAAACTTTTAACAGATAAACCAGTTTACTTGCCAGCCTGTTATAATCTAAATTGACAAATTAATTGCTGTCTGTCTCTGGTGACTAACCAAGCATTAACGAGTATTAAAATATAGACTTGAAGTTAAAAACAGAATTGAACATAATAAAATAACATATGATCTAGACATGTCATAGTGACAACACACTGCAGAATAATTATAATAATCAAATCCATAATGCGCTAATTTCACAGTTCTGGTAAAGCCAAAGTATCGGGTACCTTTTTTCTATAGCAGCAACAAGCTGCTAGTTAGGCCCATCAGTTTCTATCACAGAAAAAGCTAGGCCAAGATGTTTCTATTGCACCCACTGGCTGCCTATTAGGCTCACTGGTTCTTTCGTGAAAAAACATGCGTATTTGGCTCAATGAACATACACCATCCATGCTAGTTAGTGATCCTCATTTACAAAACATTTCACGTCAGAGATTCAACGATGTATTCAAGTAAACATAATTGCACTTGTGAGAAGGTTGCCCAGTTCCACAGACTTATTGGAGGAGGGAGATCCTGATCCCCTGCTTCTTATTCCCCCATCCCTTAATTTGATCACTGTATCAAATAGGGTCATCTGCTCTACTCTGCATTCTCTGGTGTCCTCCCCATTTTAAAGAACACGCAAACAAACGAATGAATTAAAAAATATAGTACATATCATGCTTAGAATGAGCGAGAGAGAGAAATGAGGTCTAACATCCACCTGCCACAAACTAGGTCTTACTCACTGAGCCACTGAGATACCCTCCACATCAGAGAACTGTGTGACAAGACATTAGAAAACCAGACATACTATTTTCATTAAACAAACCTATTGCCTATTCTGTGTTCCGAATCATTACAATAAATACAACTAATCTAAATTACCCTAAAAAACATTTGTATCAGGTCACAGTGAAATGAGTCCAAAGTACTCAAATTTATGTCTTAATTATTGTATTAAAAATATACTTTTGGTCAGTTTGCTTTATTTGTTATCGCTAAATTTTAAACTTTCATATTAAATTATCCTTAGTGAGCTTGCCAATACTCACTGTGCCATTTTGGCTCCAAAAAAATTAAAAATCAGATAAATGAAATGAAATGGGGTTTAACGCCCTACTGTTCTGCTGCGAACTAGGCCAATGAAGCAGGGCATATGCCATACAGTGTGCTATGAGGGATAACCTGGATAACCTTCTCGGCAAAGGCGGGGATCGAACAGCCGACCTCCAGGCTTACGAGCCAGCGTCTTACCCACTTAGCCAATGTGACCCCCCCCCCAAAATTGGAAAGGATTAAAAAATAAAACAAATGTGATAATAATATTTAACCATAAAAATGTTGCCTTAAGTTAAACTATTGTTGACTTAAAGATACGTATTTAATAATCTACTCAACATTTTCTTCAGGTACATTTGTAATGAGTTAGATATGATCAATATATGTTTGACATTTAGAACTATTGACTATATTGATCCTATAAGAGTGAAAGCTGACATAAGATAGGTAAATATACAATATAAGGTTAAGTGATCACTTGATGTTTTATATACATATATTATACATATTTAAACCATTAAAGGGAGATGGATTGTTTTTTATTGCTTAGTCACGACTTAAAAATAAAGAGTTTCCACTGTTCAATTACGGTGATCATGCATATCAAATGGATATACACATAACCATTAAAGGGAGACAGACTGTTTTTTTATTGCTTAGTCACGACATAAAAAATAGAGAGAGAAATGGGGTTTAATGTCCACTTGACACAAACCAAGTCATTCTGAGACTAACATATGGTTCAATTTTATTTCAATAATTTGCTTGCGCGTACGGGTCTTTAGCAGTGGTAAAAAACTGGAGAAAACCCACAAGGTTGGACCAGCAACCCTACTCCTTGACACGTACAATTGGGGAATTAAAACCTAGTCAGTTGACTCAATGACAGACCCTACGATACAGCGCACACACCCTAACCATTCAACCATAAACCATGACAAACTCTGTCCATCTGATAAAATGTCTATGAACATAAGAAATTCATAAACATCTGTGCACCTTACACTACAACTCAGGTATCATGTAGTTGTGCTGTTTTAGCAGGAGTTTCTGTATTATGTAATCTGAGATGAAATGAAATGAAATGGGGTTTAACGTCCTACTCTTCTGCACCTGACATGGGCTAATGGAAGACGGGCATACGCCATACAGTGTGCTATGAGGGAAATTTTGCCCGGGCAGCGGCGCTACGGCCTACTCTTATATCGAATTCCAACTGCCAAAGGATCTTTTACGTGTACTCCAATGCGTACACGGGACCTCATTTTTTTGTCCCATCCGAATGACTAGGCAGCTGTCCTTGTCAGGCCCTCCTTCTGCATCACTGACAAGGGAAACCACGCCGGAAAATCGAGATGAACTTTCTCGGCCAATGCAGGGATCGAACACCTGACCTCCAGGCTAACGAGCCAGCGCCTTGCCCATTTAGCCACTGTGATTCCCATTATGTAATCTAGACAGACCATTTTAAACCTTCGCAACAGTAGGAACCCAACAGTTTCTCAATGGATTTTAACAATTTGCCAACAATTAAATACAGAAACTCCCACTAAACTACATGATACCCAAGTTGTACCCTTATGTGGCATACCCACTTTTCATCGCCACTATAGACATAACCAAAAATATGAAAATGACTATAAGTCAGAATGACCCACTGACATCCTAGCTTGTTGATCCGAGTCCTTATTTTATTTGTAACAGTAAGCTTGTCATCTGAACCGGGATGTTTACCTTCTATTATAGATTTCAGTATCGATCATGGGAGGAAACGATGGTCTGGAACCCTTCACTTCAGATAACTAGGTTAGTCGAGATGTAGATAATGTTTTATAGATTAAAAGACCCAATTCCTGTGTTTGTTATCTAATACACTGATAGTGCTATTGTATTCCCTTAATCATCATTACGTTCATTTGTCTTAATTCACGTGTCTAACAATCGCTAATGGGATTCTTATTAAAGGAAAAACGGAACAATGAGTCTGAGAACAATTTTATTTTCAATAATTGGCTTGTGGGTAGGCGTCTATACCAATCGGAGAAAACACATCATGAGTTTGGACAGGAGATGCTACTCTTTGTCACGTACAATTTGGGAATAGAACACCACCACTTGAATCAATGACAGGCATAGTTTCACACCCTAAACCACTAGACCACCCAAAATTAGTGCTATTGAATTGAAATAGGGATTAACGTCCTACCGTTCTGATCTGACTTGGCTAATGAAAACTGGTATTATATGGGACATTTGGTTCAGACAGCCGTGCTGCAGCCTACTATTATACCAAATTCCAACTGCCTGGGGGATGCGGTTTGCGAATAGGAGCATCCAAAGAGTAAAATTAAACATTAATTTTTCTAAAATTTGACATTATTTTTGTTCAATTTGTTGTGCAAGTCTGTACAAGCCGCTGTACAATCCCACAAGCTGGTGTCAATGTGGATCAATTTTTTTTGTGGTATAATTGATTTATAATTAATTTCCGGCGTGAACGTGGGTCCATGTTTTTGATGTGGTTGATTTATATATAATTTGAATAAACATTTATTTTAATAACATCTATTTACTTTTTATATTTCTCAGTAACAGGTGCGAATCTTGAGAACATACCCTAATGTTCTACCCTGGATTCCCTACCACAAGGAAAGCGTCTGGTCATTCAGATGGGATGAAAAACCAATATTTGTCCTTTAATTTGAACATAAGCATGTTAAAGGACAATATTGGTGTGAGTGTATAACCAGTTCTATCACACATGTAATAATGGCTGACACCAATATTGTCCTTTAAAGACAGTTTCCTTAACAGTTAGAAATCAACATAAGAACAGGTTTCAGTGCTGCTACGTGGGCAAAATGTCTCTCGCAATACACCGCATGGCGTATGCTCGTTTTACATTAGCCCGCTGGTTGTTGCAGAAAAGAAACACATTAAACTCTGAATTACTTATCTATAAAATATTGGCCATATTTCAACATCTCGCTAGTATTTCACAATCTTTACTGATCGTATTTCAAAATCCAACATTACAAAACTTTCCACATTTTATATCTTATCTTTACATAAGTACAAATAAAGAAATTTGTATATTTGCTCCGTAGAGACCAACTTAAAAATTTGAAAATAAAATAAAATACCGATACTCCAATTTATTGTTTTTTAACTTCTATTTTACCACACAAGTTGAAGAATGGAAATGTCAACACAATACTTTTGCTATTCTGTGATTAATATACATTTGTTTTTTGTTTTTAACCTTGACATCTAAAACAGGTTCTTAGAGGGCTTTAGTGATCAAATGGTTAACACATACGTGTTTCATCATAAGGTCTGTAATTCATTCAAGTGGCATGGTTTCAATTACCTGCTTTTTTGTGACAAGGATATAGGGGTCTTCTGTCCAACCTTGTGGGTTTTCTCCTGGTTTTCAAGTTTAGTGTAGATAAAGCTGTGAGAAATGAAGATATTGTTTGAAAGCACATTTTGGCTCCTGATATCAAATATCTAAGACAAACTGAACAATTTCAAAATTGGTCATTAGACAAAAAGTCAGTGTGAAAGTCAGAGCGTAAGTCAAATGTCAAACTGGAATAATTATGACATAGACGAACATGTCTTTTTAGAATTCACGATAAAGAACTGTATATAAATGAGTTTATACATACAAATTACACTACTATGTGGTTTCTGACTTCTGTTACATCCCCGAAGAAGAGAGATTTATTTACAATAGTTGAATATGTATATTAATGTCCACTCTACACAAACTAGGTCATTTCTGAACTAACAAACCGTTCGATTTTATTTCAATAATTCGATCATTTGCATGTAAAGGTCTTTAGCTGTGGGGAAAAACTGGAGGCCTTGAAGAAAACCGATGACATACCTGTAATTTCACACGCACATTGGCGACCGAACCACCCCCAATAAGTTTGAAAATGACAATTTTTTCTAATCAATATTGCTACTTTAAGCTTGATGCTTCTAATCGACCACCCATGATCTGTTATAATTCCCTTTGTTTACTTTTAGAAATCTGTTTATTATGTTTAAGCTAATAACCATGTCATGTTTGTAGAAATAAAATGTTTTAATAGTTTCCATTAGGTGAATGTCACAGATCCTCTCATTTACCATTAGTAAAACTGACCTAGAAATGTCAACAATGAAATAAACGTTGAGATAACTAATCACTATATACAATAATATTAATGACAGTGTATTTTTCACTTCCTGCTAATCAATTTTGTAATCAATATACAGAAGCTTTAGTAATACCTTCATTAACCCCAACCTAGTTGTCTTTCTGATTAAAGGAAATGAAATGAAATGAAATAGAGTTTAACGTCCTACTGTTCTGCTCCAAACTGAGCTAATGAAGATGGACATATGCCATACAATGATGAGAGAAATTTTGCCTGGACAGCGGCGCACTACGGCCTACTCTTATATTGAATTCCAATGATCAATGGATCTTTTATGTGTACGCCAATGTGTACACAGGACCTCGATTTTCCATTCAACTACTAGACCGTTGCCTTGTCAGGCCCTCTGTCCTGCATCACTGACAGAGAACCACACTGGAAAATCAAGCTGAACTTTCTCGGCCAATGATGGGATCAAACACCTGACCTCCTGGGTAGCGAACCAGGTTTTAACCACTTAGCCACGAACCACACTTAACCCCTGTGTTCTATCTCAACATAAACTAGGTCATCTTGGGACTAACATATGGTACATCATCATTTCAATAGTTTATTTTGATTACACATGGGGGTCTTTTGCCGTGGCAGAAACCAGAGGATCAAGAGCAAACGCACAAGGTTTCACAATTGACACTTGAGACTACACAACTTGACTCAAAAAAATTCATTATGTGTACACGTTACACCAGCGATGCGTACACACCACCACTGACAAATATATTGGCCAAGACTTTTTGTTCATTTACAGGGGTTGAAAAACTATACATACTTAACATTCATCCATTAGTAAAACTTTAAACCACAAGTTGTACATCCATTCATATCCTGTCATGATCGTAAATAATGTTGCTGTCAATGTATGAATGAATATGTTGACAATAATATACATTCAATGGAATATATCATATATGCTATAAATAGTAACACTATTATACCTAACTCAATATATATTCAATATGAAAATACTTTCAATGACTAAGTTGAATTAATCCGGTATACACTACTATATATCTATATCACATAATATCGGTCATATTTCAACATCTCACTGTTATTTCATAATCTTCACTGATGGTATTTCAAAATTGTTAAAATATTACAAATCTTTCCACACTTCAAAGCTGTTATATGTATGTACATATATATATTTTTTTCTTTATCAAAATATTAATAAAGCATGATTTGCAGGTTTTGGAAAATATCAAATTTCTCACAGTTTATAATCCTGATTGATTTAATTAATAGAAACAGAGAGAAATGGGGTTTAACGTCCACTCGACACAAACTAGGTCATTTTGGGACAAACATGGTTTTAATTTTATTTCAATAATTTGCTTGCGCGTAGGGGTCTTTAGCAGTGGGAGGAAACCAGAGTACCCGGAGAAAACCCACAAGGTTGGACAGCCGACCCTACTCCTTGCCACGTACAACCGGGGATTTGAAACCACATCAGTTGACTCAATGGCAGGCCAATGTGAAAATATCACTTCTAGATAAAACATCAATTTAGTCCACAGCAAAGAAAGATGGCTGCATCTTCGATACATATAGGGAGCAGCATAGATTGACAGAATTTTCAGTTCATAATATCGTTGTTAATACTGTGTAGACTTGAAACATATTTGGATTAATACAATTATTACGGAATCAACTTCCACAATTTGTAGTTTGCCAGAGATTCTATGCATGATTTTATTGTTCCTTACTCATATTTGCTGTTAAAGTAGCTAAGTCTCTAACTCAATATCATCCAAGGTCTATATGACATTGAAAACATGAATTATTTTATCAATTTAAATTAACATTGATGGTGTGATCTGGGCTTCTGATATCCAATTTTGAAAACAAAATAAACATTTTACAATTGGTAAATGAATCGTGTAGCATAACGCAAGAGCTTGCCACTTGATTGAGACTTCTTGCATATTAAAACTAACATAATTGATTTTAAATTACAGTAAAAATGGAAACGATTGAATGTAAATCAGTTTATATACATTCACATTACATTATTATATGCGTTCCGACCCATTTGTGTCAATTTCTAGGAACCAAATATTTAGCACCTTTAAATGGTGAATGGTAAATATAAATCATGTAAAATACAACATAGAAAAGTAAACGATTGTGAATTGAAACCTGTTCAAATAAATGGAATCTCAATTTTTTCTTAAAAGTAACTACAGATTGGCTGATGCGTAAATTACAAGGAAGCCTATTCCATAGTTTTGGAGCTTCTGCACTATAGGACCTGCAGCCGTATGATAGAAATTTACTTTACATGGTTTTATTTAAAGATAACCATAGACTTTAAAGGAGCTAAATCGCTAATATTTTTTCAGGCCTAGAAATTTAGCCAGAAAGGGGCAACGCATGAAATAATCTTATATGAATGAATATAAACCTATTTACATTCATTCATTTCAATCTTTACTCTAATTTCAAATCACTTATGTTCGGCGAAATACGCCTGAAGTCTGAATAGCATGCCAATCTCTAGTGTCTGGTTATTCCAGTCTACATTATTGCGTATGCTCTCGATGCACCACCGTTTAGACTCTTTCTCCAAGTCCCTTGTTAAAAGTGGGCCTAAAACAGATTATGGTACTTGTCTTAAATATTGGATATCAGAAGCCCATCTTTTCCCGGTAAGATCACAACATCAATGTTGAATTAAATTGACAAATAATTCGTGTTTTAAGTCGTTGAGACTTAGCTACTTTAACTACTTGGTGAATAGAATTCGGTTTAAGTTTGATGGGTCATTACTCTGATTAAAATACAGCTCTATATTTTGTTCTTTTATATACGGGGGTTGCGATGGCCTAATGGTCTAGAGTGCTGTGCTTCAACCTGTAGCTGGACGGTCACCTCTGGCTTGCGGCTGTGGTTTCGATCCCTGGTGTGAGCGTATGTGGCATGGAGATAGGGGCACCATCTCAAAGTTGGGGTTTCCTTCGGGCACTCCGGTTTCCTCCCACTCCTAAAGACCCCTACGTGCAAGCTTGATATGGGAGGTCAAACGAAAGGCATTTCACGTCAGACATTGATTATTCAACCAGACTTGACGCTTCCAGTGGTTTACCCACAGTTCCGTGCATCGCATGCCAAGAACCTGCCATAACAGACCGTTTCATTGGCTAATCCGTCACATTAACCAGAACACAACTTATATAACAACTCTTCCATATCCTAGTGTCGTGAAGACAAGTTAAACGAAATTTTGCACCATAAAAAACGAATCGAAATAGGATCTGTGTTTTAATCAAATTGAATGTGTCATTTCATTTTCTTTAAAATATCACATTTCTCTGTGAATTACAATCTGTTTTTCTTCCCAGCCAATTCTATTTACTTTTTTCATATCCTTAAACTATAAATAATATTAGTTCTCATTTCTCAGATGAAAACATTCAAACTGCCATATAAATGTAATAAAAAAAACATCTTTCATATTCCAGATCAATATGCAAAACATATTTCTATAAAATACAATTAGTGTTTATTACTGATTGACATTTTGACCAGGATTCTTTATTACCTATAAAATACAATTACCGTTTATTACAGAGTGACATTTCGACTAGGATTCTTAATAGTGTGTGAAATAACTTTATTTAATGTCCGTTTGCACTGAAATTATACCTCCTAGTGAGGCAGTGCCTTATACACACTGAGCTGCCGTTGGTTTCCATTTTTAACCTAATACAATCTGGAAATCTCAGGAAGATTAGACAAGAACTTTATAGATTAGTCCCATATAATATTGGTTCTCCAAAATAAGTATTTTCAATTAAGTGAATGGGATGCCAAATTTAAGCAAAAAATCTATTAATACACAAAGAAATGAACCCCCACTCACCACTCCCTGAAAAAGACCCTTTAAATATAATATAACATCATTCTAGCAATGACTAGTTATACGAGCATTGGCATTGAAACCCTGATAACAAGGACAAAATGCCCAGAAAAATCCAGGATTTTTCTCGACCAACACCTGGAGCGAATCCCAAATCTCCTGGTTCGCGAGCCAGTATATTACTCACTGAACCACCGAGGCTCCCATGAAATAAAACCGGGTTGAACGCGTCTTCAGAGATGGCAATACAGGACCAAGCAGTAAAAGCTTTTCTCTAGAAAACACAATTTACCAACGCTTGATAAAGACTAGAGAGAAGTCTAATTGAAACATCGATCAGTTGTCAACAGTATAATTGTACACCATAGAATTATGTCCTATATATTTCCAGTTCAATTAATAAATACCATTGAAACAATTCAAGATCAATTAGATGATTTAATCACGTTTCATGGTCCATGAATGAAAAGACTACTCTGATCCTAATCTCTATTTTCTACTGGACTAAACTTTATTTATTTACCTTCTATACTAAAGAGATAAAATAAATCCTTTTAAACTCTTTTTTTAACTCAGCTGTAACAAATCTGTTTATCACTCATCTTAACTCAGTCTCACATTCCTGCATTTTAATTAACTCACTGGATCACAATAGTTGATAAACACTCAAGTCAAGTTGATACCTTATATATGTATATGTCTAAATAAATTGAACGTTCCTTATTGATCTTTGTTATAAACTTCTTCAATGAAAGAAAGCTGAATCTTTCAGAACATACATAATTTGATTAAATACCTTATATATGTATATGTCTAAATAAATTGAACGTTCCTTATTGATCTTTGTTATAAACTTCTTCAATGAAAGAAAGCTGAATCTTTCAGAACATACATAATTTGATTAAAGAGATAGCTCCAGTAAATACTACAAGTACATTTGTGTCAAGATAAATCATACAGACCTTATATTGGATAGCTTCTCAGTTCATCATTGATTAAGCTTAAGAGTTTATCACATGCCCTGAACAGTTGACATCAAGTAGTACCAATGAAAAGTGTTTATGTAAAGCCCAGCTCTAACTAAAGCTTTAGTCAACAGAACCATTCAACTGGTTCCTTCATACAAGTATTTGTCATATAGGTTGACAAGCCCCGGTAAACGGGATCAAAAAACTAACAATAAAAAACTAGTTACGCCTTAATTCCGTGACTTCATCGAGTAAACAAATCACTTTTCAACGTGATTGATTTGCTTTCTAGTCGTATCTTGTTGGGGATAAAAGAGAATATGAAAACATTTATTTGAATTTTGTACATGTCAGTGGCCATTGTACGTGTCATCAGTGATTATCAAGGATCAGTATAGAATGCGCGATACATGTGGTTGGGATTAACACTTTATTTTTTATGCCTTTTGTACAAGAGGCGAATCATGTACGTTGAAAACCAACATGAAAACAATATTAGAATCAACATCATGATTTAATAATTCTCGTGACATTAATAAAGGATAATGGGTCAAATTATGATTTTCAGTGCATGTTAAAGTTACATTATGGGAGATAAGATAAAGAGATTGCAGTTCTCACTATAATAGTTAAAAACTAGATAGTGTAAAGGTAATTTGCTGAAAATTTCAGTCAAATTGATCCACTATTAACCGAGAAAAAAGCGTTTGAAATATTCACATAGCCTCGGTCATCATTACTCAAATCAGTAATATAAACAGCATAGTCTCGATTATCCACTTGATTGATTTAATTATCAACGGCCATTGAGCGGCATATAGGAATTCAATCCGCCAACATCGACGGCTAGCCTTCACATAGAGAGTTTATTATGGTCTGGATATGTTAATTAATGTCCAATTGATTATTTAGATAACATTTCAGGCCTAAAGAAAGACCTGTAATAAGCAGATTTTGCTCTTGCATAATGCTATTTTAAGTGTCATTTCTAACTTCAGATTCAGACTTGAAGATATATATATAACTTCAGATGAAGAATTGATAATGTAGGCCTATATCTTCAGATACAGAAATGATATATAGAATTGATGATACCATCAAATCAAGAATTAATAATATAACTTCAGATCCAGAATTGATGATACATAAATTCAGATACAAGTCACGTGTACCTGGTAAAGTGTATCTTATTTCAACAAAATAAACTTGTAGCTTAGAAAATGCTATCTCAGTGAAGAAGTTGCACTCACGAACCAGAAGTTTTCAGGTTCTTATTTCCCAGAGTGATTTTTTCTTTTTTCTGCAAGATGGAGGACCTGACAAAGACAGTGTCTAGTCACCAGATGGGACAAAAACAACATGGTCCTGTGTACCATTGGCAATTCAGGCTGATATGTTGCTATCGAAGTCAAATTTCTCTCACATTATCCCCAAATTCATTTCAGATCTTCCAGGTTAACAAATGGATTAGTTTGGCAAAGCTTTTGCTCTAAATTTATCAAGGTCCATTCAAGGAGGACAAAGTTCAGCTAGTTGATGATATATTGTTGCGGTTAGTTGATATACTGTTGTGATTAGTCGGTATACCGTTGCGGTGAATCAATATATTGTTGCAGTTAAACATACATTATGCAAGAGCTAAATCTACCTATTGCAAGTCTTTCTTTTGGGCCTGAAATGTTTTCTAAATTATTAATTTGACATTGTTGCGTTTAATTGATATATTGTTGAGGTTAATTGATAATTGATAAACTGTTACGGTTATTCGATAATGAATTGGTGCATTTTCAGATTTTTTAGATTTTACAGATTTTGGTACTGTACCAAGTTTTATAGGAGAGTTTATGGTTTTAGTTATAATTGGGAGCAGCACTAAATTGATTATTTGATCGTCTCTATACACAGCCATGTAGGTAAGGGAAGGAACAGTTACATGTAGCAGATTTTCTCTTTGAAATAAATTGAAACGATGCTTTCGATGATCAGGTTCTTCTAACATACTCAAACTGTCAAGTTGACAGGCTGTATATGTAGATGTCAGATATAAGGGATTGCCATATGATTGACTGTCGATATCCTGTCCTATTTTCTGTCTTTAAGTGTATTAAATCTACATCTGTAAAGCACTAGGAAATAACTCTTAGCCACATTGTAGTGCTGTAGAAGACAAACAGACACAGTAGGCATGATTCGTCCGCTCTCTTTACCGCTATATATGCTTCCTAAAATCATGCTCGGAAATATTCATCAAAGAAATGGTTGTCCTAAATGAAGAGTTAAGTTCTCATATTTAACAAATTTTATAAATACCAGTGCAAGTTAGTGCAATGAGGTTTGATATGTTGATGATCCCACTGCAGTGGAATCAAGTGCATCATTTGGATATGACCATTTTTCATCCTTTTAACCCTTTGAACCCGTAGTCCCGATCTATCGGGAATTTAAGTAAGTGCCCATACACCGTAATCCCGATACACCGGGATTTCAAGGTATGATGTCATACCTATTTAAATAACGCTAAATATAACGACCAATCAGGGGTAAGAATTGTGTGGTAATGCTGGGATAGCGTAACAAAGATGTCAGCCTCCATGCTTTTATCTTTGATTTGATTTTGAGGTTGATTTTTTGATAATATCGAAGCTAATTTCTACCTGTCAAAATGGAACCCAGTGGCAGCGGAACTAACAGGAAGCGTCAGTTCTATTCAGTCAAAGAAGTCGCTAATTTATTAGAGCTCAGACGAACAAAACTTAGACGAAGATTATCCTGCCGATGATATTTTATCGAAGAATTTGGCAATGTTGTTTTAGACCATAATTCGAATAATTCGGAAGATATTGACCCAGGTATTCCTGGCACGGCTGAGGCACAAGTCACGCCCCCATAGAAAACGTAAGGCTCAACATGTTGCAGGGACTGGCACAATAAGATTGAATATTTGGGATAATTTTAGCTAGTACATGCTATAATTATCATTTGGCATGCTTTTGAGTTGATTATAGGTTATTAAAATGCATGTTTCAACTGTTTTTCATATATGTTTGTAAACAGCTGATTTTCCTCCAGGAGGCTAGGTACCAGTACTTTTAAGTGCCAGGAGGTCAGGGTTCAAAGGGTTAATAAGAATTCTTTGACTCAGAATTAAAGATCCTTCTATTATTTTTTTAATTAACAACTTTTGATGACATTACTCAAATAAGTATGCTAGTTTATCCTTCTAGAAATAGTTAGAACTTTTGTATTTCCAGAAACAGTATGGTAGAGGAAACTTTTGTTTTTCAATAAACAGTATAGTATGGGAACTTCAGTTTTTTAATAAAAAGTATATATAGTAGTGTGAACTTCTGTTTTTCTAGAAATAGTTTGATAATAAAATAGTAGGAACGTCTATTATTCTGTGTTTTTCCAGACACAGTATGATAGTAAGAACTTATATTTTTTACAAGACACAGTATGATAGTAAGAACTTCTGTTTTTCTAAAAACGATAGTAAGCCTTTTTTTTTTGTAGAAACAGTACGATAGTAAAAACTTCTGTTTTCTAGAAACAGTTTGATAGCATGATCTTCTGTTTTTCTAGAAACTTTAAGATAGTAGGAACTTTTGTTTTTCTAGAAACAGTACGGTAACAGGATCTTTTGTTTTTATAGAAACAGTATGAAAGGAAGAACTTCTGGTTTTCCAGAAACAATAAGATTAAAGGAACTTTGTTTGCTTTTCTAGTATAACGTATCCATATAAAATATTAATTCTATATCTGAAGGGTAAAACAGATAAAAGACTGCACATCCATTTTGTGCATGTTGAAGTTAATTTGGAAACTTTTATGTCCAACCATCCTGTCTAGTTTTCAGTTTTGTTAGTTCTATCTAAAAAGAAAATGGCCTTGGGGAACACAACAAACAATCAAAAGAAGAAGGAAAAAAAACCCTCTTCAACATGACCGCTTCTTCTAATGGAATAAATAATTAGCCTAGTACATTAAGTCACTAAGTGCAAGATGAAACAGTTTATTTGAATGTAAAAAGTTTTAAGTTACCAATTTGACATTTTGTAACACCTCCTTTTACCAACTCTATTTTCCTGTTAACAGAATAATGTTCAGGTTACAGGGTATGGTTGTGGCTAAAATGTGTAATTTTCATTTTCTTTTTAAATGTCAGAAGTGAACACCTCCTATAGTGTATGGATTGTGTGTCCAGTGTAAAACTATTGTTTTTATTGTATTGATCCTCTTTCATATCATGGCTGTCGTGTTTTCATAGACCATGGTATATTGACAATTGAAACAGATCCTTGAGAACCTAATCGCTACAACAATTAGAGCTAGAAGAACTGCTACCATTAAGTTGTAAAGATTCTTTGTTAAGCAAAAATATGAAAATGAACGTTTTTTATCAAAAAAGTCATAAAATATTCCTTTTATCTGTGTGTAAGCTATTTAGACAATAAAACCTACAAAACATGACAACTATTGACATATACAAGACCGATATTTTGAGTAGCATATATTTGTTTTGAAGATTAGGTCTGTCAGTACAATAGTCGACATAAAAACTACATGGGATACCATTCTATGGACACTTTCTTTTTATTATTGAGTCACTACAGTTTGCGAGTTTTTATTAAACAATGATAAAATTAAAATATAATGGGACATTGTATATATGTAAATATATATGAAATAAAATGAAATTGAAATGAAGACCGGCATGTGTGTGCTATTAGGGACATTTTTCTACCGGACAACGGCCTACTCTTATATTGAATTCCAACTTTCAAAGGATCTTTTAAGTGCACACCAATGTGTACATGGGTCCCATCTGAACAATTAGACAGCTGTCAGACTCACACTGAATGGCTGCCTGCATTTGCCTGGTTGGTATAAAATAGTATGATGTTAAATCGCATTTCATTTCGATTTATCATACTGTTTACTTTTTGTACTTTATTTTAATTTATCTAACCGCTTACTTTTTGTACTTTATTTTAATTCATCTAACCATTTACTTTTTGAACTGTATTTAAATATATCTAACCGTTTACTTTTTGTACTGTATTTAAATATATCTAACCGTTTACTTTTTGTACTGTATTTAAATATATCTAACCGTTTACTTTTTGTACTTTACCGTTTACTTTTTGTACTGTATTTTAATTTATCTAACTGTTTACTTTTTGTACTTTATTTTAATTGATCTAACCGTTTACTTTTTGTACTGTATTTAAATATATCTAACCGTTTACTTTTTGTACTGTATTTAAATATATCTAACCGTTTACTTTTTGTACTGTAATCAAATTATCTAACCATTTACTTTTTGTACTGTATTTTAATTTATCTGTTTACTTTTTGTACTGTATCTTAATTTATCTTACTGTTTACATTTTGTACTGTATTGTTTGCTTTGTTTTTCGTATAAACCCCATTGTACTTCCAGGGTTATTGCTCACGACTAAGGGATATTACCATACTAACACTCACTTTTTTGATTCCAGTTCTTGAATCACAAATCACTGTGCTTGCTATTAGCACACAGTAAAATTGAAGATATCAGTCGAAACTTGGAAGGTTCTAAAAGAAAACTGGATCATGAAATTTTATGTGGGTTTTACTTAGGGGAAACATGGAGGTTCAATGAGGTTTGTGCTGGTTCACCACAGCCTAAAAGTTCCCAGCTTGATCCCAGTGTTATGCACAAAGGTTTCAGAGTAGTTTCCTTTGATCTGGGTGCAAGATGGTGAATCTGGGTAATTCAAATGGGTCGAAAATACGAGGTCCCGTGTATACTATTGTCAGGCCATTTAAGATCCCCTTAAAAATGGAAATTGAAATAAGAGTATTCTATAGCATCTACTTTGTTGACATCCATTTGGGCTAGAGAAATCATAAAAGTTGTTATTAACCCATGCTGGGGTTCGAACCAGCCATATTATGTTTCTAACCACCACACCACTTCAGCTGGCATGTGCTAAATGAAGGCTATAGTATAATGCTCTTACTCTACTATCTTAAATTGACCGCCTACGTGAGACATAGAGCCCTTCTTCGTTTCTTTTCAATTAAATTCCAGTGATTCAGAGTAAAATGAGCAGGTTATTACATTGAGAAAAAAGACCTCAAATGTTCGATTCTAATCCAAACTCTGTCTTTCATTCCAACATATTTGAGGAGTATCTTAAACAATTCATTGGGTTATCCAGTGAGACCTATTTTTCAATAATGATTAACAATCCCCTCGATACCTATCACAAAGTTTTAACATTACAGGATTTATGCTATCCAATAAAGTTCACAAGGAAATACAAGGAACTAAATGTATCAATTGTGTTTATTCTTTATCCTCGACACGCCGATGGCTACAATCCAAATATTGTTCATTTAAGTCACGATGCTTGACACATTTTATCATATATTGATCTAACATCAGACCGAAGTAATCCACCCGACGAAAAAAAAATCCATAATCGTGTTATTAACTGATAAAATATTGTATGATTGACGGAATCTGATTAGTTTCACAGTTTGACAATTTGTGACATTATCATCAATGCCATCCAACATTCTACTCTAGTATCATCACAAACGTAATATCAAACAAAATGAAAGAAAATGGCTCAGAATTTGAAATAACCGACAATCAGTTGTTTGTATTTCTATTTAATACGGATTTTTTGTTTCATAATAAGTGAGATGTGCTAAGAATGAAAGAAAAACAATGACAAAGAATCTGACATAGCAGATCTGAACACTTGAAGGTTTCAGAAATGGCAGCAGTCTCAATTGTAAACAAGGACTATGTTAGCTTATCTCAGTAAAAACTCAAATATCCTGTTCACTTTGAAATGAGAATATTATTAAAAGAAACACTGAAATGTTTCAAGAAGATTTTTTTTTCTCTCGTATAATATACCACGCTTTTATCTGAATGATCTGACATCTTTTTCTTAAAGAATTTATTGTCATAGACAAAATGATCATTTATTTATCATAAGCGACATTTTATATACACGTAGGAATATCTTGAACAACCAAATATGGACTAAAACAAGTAATTACGTCCACTGATCACACGATTGTAATGCATTTATAGCAATGCTCTCTTTCTCCTTCAATGTGTCTTGTCCTACAACAAATATGAATATGTGCAACACAGAATCATGTTCAATCCTATACAATCATTGGAGATTTATCTCTCATAGTTGACCCTTGAGACAAAAACATAACTTGTCTGCAAACAGAGACAAGAGGTAATATAAATTACAAACACAATTAAGGAAAAGACATTATCTAGAAGTCTCATTGCAGTGGTTCAGTAACATTTAGATGACCCTGATACAGATTAATCTAAAATGGTTTAAAGAGACAGTTAGAGAAATAAGGTTAAATATCCACTCAGTTGCTGGTTCCTAACTAGGAGGTGTCAAGGCTAGCTCACTGTCTTGGTCGAGAAAGTTCCTCAGGATTTTCTGCTGTCGTTTCCCCTTGTCAGGAGTTGCAGCAAGATAAAAAATAAACAACCTGAGGTCATGTGTACATGAAAGAACCATTGGCAGTTGGAATTCGAAATTAGTGTGGACCATAGTGCCACTGTCCTGGCACACTGTTTGGCATATGTCTGTCTTCAATAGCCCAGTCTGTGAAATAAATAACCCAGAGTAAACCTGCAAGTTTAGGCAGGTGACCCTACTACTGTCATGTAGAAGCCTTGGATCCAACCCATGCCATCTGATTCAATGGCAGACCTTCTGGTCGAAGTCCGCAAACTTTCTGTACTGCTACCACTGTGAAGGTCCACATAGGTGGATCAGCGCAACCATATTCGTCTCCGACTACACTCTGTGTTCCAGATGGTCATACATTGGTCAAAATCTGACTCAAAGCCTTTACTTACTTTTGATTTTGATCCCTTGTGTCTAGGGTTCACTGTAAAGTAAAGTTATGACCTCTATGGGCTTGTTAATTCATGCCAAAAATCACATTTCAGCTGCATTATTACTCACCAGCAGTGGTGCATGTTCACAGTGTCTTGGTATAAATATAGCCCATAGGACACAGTAAAAGACACTGTAAAAAAAAGTCTACAACACAAGAAGTTAATATGAAGGGGGTGGATTTGAATATACTGATATTAATACAAGCAGTAAGGGTGTTGTAACCATAACATATATTCATGACAAGTGGCCTGATTTTGATTCCCCACTCGTATTTGACAAGGAGTAGGGTTAAATTTCTGACCACATGGGTTTTCTCGTGGTTCTCTGGTTTCCTCCCACAGCTTAAGACGCCTACACACAAGCGAATTAATGAGATAAAATTGAATGTTATGTTTGTCCCGAAATGACCTGGTTTGCGTCAAGTGGACATAAAACTCCATTTCTACCTCTCTTTCTATTATTATACATTAATAACAGATGATATCCTTGTAGGTTATTATCACTGGAAGATATATATGTGACAACACCAGTCTGGAAAACCCTGAAGAACTTTCTGAGGGATCAAACCCTGAACGCCATACCCACAGAGTCACTGTGGCTCTCTATAATACCAATAATGCACATTATTTGGTTTATTTGAATGCGGTTTCTAGCTTATTATATAACTCAGCTATAATAGATTATCGGACTTTCAATTATTACACAACAAATCCAATTAACTTTGTTAATTATTTCATGACACGGAGCCCGGTCAACAGGTCATCACACACTACATTCCATATTCTATTAGTAGTATAGAAATGGAAGCATTCTGCAAACCCCAGTGACCAGCAGTAAAAGGGTTAAATGGTTAAAGACAAGTCAAATTGAAAACTATTGTACATTAATTAAAACGTTCATCATAATATAAGTGTGGTTTGATGGTCAAGTGTGAAACATTTAGTAATATATTGATATTGCACGAGTGCTATTCCAAAAATCATGCAATGTCATGCACGAGACCATTAAACAACATAAAATACAGACACTATCCAGCACATTCATTTCAACAAAATACGTCACATTGGTCCAATTTTTCAAATAATGGTAGCCCAACATCAATAATGTTTATTGTTTGACAAGACTTGGGATGGTTTGGGGTTTCTGTCTCAATAACAAAGCACTTTTGTCATTTTGAGACGTAACATTTCATTTGTATGGTAGTGTGTAATGCGAGTGACCGGTTGTTGACCAGATTTACTCTTTAAAAAAATAGGTTGCCTGGAAATAAAATATGCCCACAGCAGTTAAGGTTATCACATAGCTTTAAATTTCCTTTGCTTATATGGGAGCATTTACAAGACACTATTAATTGATCAAGAGTAACAACCCATAAAACATTGGCTTCTAGTTCTTACTTGGTGGATAATGGTCAGATGGATAAAGCAGATACAACACATGACCCCATTTCAATGAAGTCAAATGAAAGTGGTTCTAGTGCCTGATCCTTTTGATATATGTCAATAAAATATGTTTCAAGAAACCTTAAGTCTTTCTTGCTATCTGAATCGTTAGACCGATTTCCCTGCAGGCATCAATCCTAACAAATAGAAATTGGGTCTGAAAAATCTTGACGGTTCTTTAAAGTCAACACCATGATTTGGGTCTGGAAAATTCTCAAGAACCACAGGATGTTACTACCCTGCAAACAGTTAAATGGCAACAGAAAGAGTCACATACAAAGACAGAAAACTAAAAAAATAAAGTAAAACGGGGAATGTACCAGCTTTCACTTCCATTGTGTAGTCACTTTCAGAATCAAAACAAATCTTATATCTGTTGGCTTAAACACACACTGCACAACAGAATTATTACAGATTACAGAATGTTATTGAGCTTGAATTAAGATAATCTCTTATTCGATGCTATAGATAATGCTCATGAGACTAATGACAGCAGTGGTATAATGGGTACTAATAAATACACATACATAGAAAATAAGTCATACATTGATTAATTAATATACTTGTTTTATATAGGTATAAGATATCCACTGAAATTAACTTGTTTCAGGTAAGTTGATTATTACTTACAGGGATATATCAGATCAGATATTGAATACAGGTGTACATGTATCCATTGAAAATAATTTGTTTCAGTTATAAGTTAATTGTTACTTACTACCATGTCAGATATTGACTATATTATATACATCTACTTTAATGAACTGGTTTCATATATAACATAAGCTAATTGTTACTTACTTCCTTACAAAGATACCAAGACATAAATTACAATAAGGAAAACCCACAATCACATAATACTCAGATAGTCATTTCCTGTCTCATTTCAATAGAATGAGAGAGAGAAATGGGATTTAATGTCCAATTGGGTCCATTTTTTTTCTTCAGTAATTCAATTGCGTCTAGGGGTATTTAGCAGTGGGAGAAAACTGGAGGACCCGGAGAAAACCCACAAGGTTGGACAGACCTACTCCTTGACTCAATGACAGACATTATGATTTATAGCCTACACATTAAACCATTTGGCCATCCAGTCCCCCAAGACATATCAGCTTTCAGTAACAAGACAAACAATAAATTGATTTATCTTGTCCCGTCATCCACCCAATTGCCAATCAAAGTCTTCAATAAGGTTTAATTCAAGAATCTTTCAAAGTTGGCTTCAACTAACCACTTTTAATGAAATGTAATTTAGATCCAGACCTATTCTAATGCCATTGTCCAGTTAATTCAGTAACTGTAGTTACAACTACAAATTCGTCGAAAAATGCGAAAGAATAACTTTGAGTAAATAACCTGCTTTAATAAGTATATAAGTAATTCCACACAACAGAAACAGCAGTGAAAAAAGGCACCTGGCACGGCATTCATATATATACATATTATTATACATAGCAATAGTTTATAACTGCCAGACATTTATAGTCAAATATCAATGAATACCAAAAACCAGTTACATTCAAGTTCAAAGTTCATCAGACAAGGATATAAACAACATCAGATAGGCAAATTCTTTAAGACTTAAGAAATTGTTTACCTTCTCAGTTGCTCAAGTGATAAACAGCATCGAAAAATCACTAAGACCAGTTGCGATTAGCCAGGGTTCACATTCAGAACAAACATTGTGCGTACAGTTTTCGTGTTTGATCTCCTAAACCAATCACTTGACTCAATAGGCAACCACTGCTATATAGTAGTAGCTGAACATGATTTGTTACGTCACTGTACTCCATGGAGAGAAGTTTCCAAAAACCAATCGAAGAAAGAATTCTCAGAGGTGGATCATTTAAAGAGAAAATTCCGCTTACATGTCTTCTGAGCATTAACAATAATGTTTTAATCTTGATCTGTCTTATACAGGCTGGGTAAAATTGAACAGATTTCATTGGTACAAGCTGAAGTTGATCCCTAGTTCATTAGAGGGTTAAATTGTCTGTTGTTGAATGGTTTCATCAAAATGTTGTTTATTCACAACTACGTGCGCAAAGGGTGAGTAACCGAGTATGGAATTTTAAAAACAAGAAGAATTATAGGACATTTCAAATGGAAAATGTGTTACCGGTATAAGATTTATTTTTACATCTTAAGATAAGTAATTATATTAATAATTTCATATAGTAATGGATTATAATATGTAACTTTATATTGTAAGAACTGGAAAAACATTAGTTGTCAAAAACACATTTATCCCCTCCCCCCACCTACTCCACACCAAAATGTAACATTTCTTGTATCCTAATGTTCTGTTAGAAGATAGGTTGCCAGGCAACGAAACATACGCCCACAGCAGCTAAATCGTCCGGGCAGTCAACAAGGGTTGTTGCATATTTTTACTTTTTTTTGGTAATGAAACATTTGTAATACACTAAAATCTGAGTAACAACTCATTATGTAATTATCTAAAAATCATTAGAATTTGTTTGCTTTTTATAAAGTTTTGCCCCAAGCTAACAATTAGTATAGAAAACATTTAATATCATGGATTTAGCTGTTCAGTTATCAAAATTCATTGAAAATCAAAATAATTGTTCGTTTCAACACCTAAAACTCTGTTTGGCATCTACAGCGCCACAAGGTTTTTTGAAGTGATCAAGGGAGATAACTCTGGAAGTAATTATTTGAAATCGATGAAAATCAGTAGGCTTCTTCCTCTCAGGACCTTAAACAGTGTGTGTAAATTTAAAGTCAATCGGATATTAACTTTGGCCTCTAGAGCGTCCACAGGATTTTTTGATGTGACCAAGGGCCATAACTTTGGCACTAACTATCGGAAATCGCTGAAAATCAATAGGCTTCTTGGTCTTATGACCTTAAACACTGTGTATAAATTTAAAATCAATCGGATATTAACTTTGGCTTTTAGAACGTCCACAAGATTTTTTGAAGTGATCAAGGGCCATAACTCTGGCACTAATTATGGAAATCGCTGAAAATCTATAGGCTTCTTGGTCTTATGACCTTAAACACTGTGTATAAATTTAAAGTCAATCGGATATTAACTTTGGCTTTTAGAGCGTCCACAAGATTTTTTGTAGTGATTAAGGGACATAACTCTGTCACTAATTATCGGAAATTGCTGAAAATCAATAAGCTTCTTCGTCTTATGACCTTAAACACTGTGTATAAATTTAAAGTCAATCGGATATTAACTTTGACTTTTAGAGCGTCCACAAGATTTTTTGAAGTGATCAAGGGCCATAACTCTGGCACTAATTATCGGAAATCGCTGAAAATCAATAGGCTTCTTCGTCTTATGACCTTAAAAACTGTGTATAAATTTAAAGTCAATCGGATAATAACTTTGGCCTCTAGGGCGTCCACAAGATTTTTTGAAGTCGTCAAGGGCCATAACTCTGGTAGTTATTATCGGAAATCGCTGAAAAACAATAGGCTTCTTCGTCTCATGACCTTAAACACTGTGTATAAAATTAAAGTCAATCGGATATTAACTTTGGCCTCTAGAGCGTCCACAGGATTTTTTGATGTGACCAAGGGCCATAACTCTGGCACTAATTATCGGAAATCGCTGAAAAACAATAGGCTTCTTCGTCTCATGACCTTAAACACTGTGTATAAATTTAAAGTCAATCGGATATTAACTTTAGCCTCTAGAGCGTCCACAAGCAATTGTGGACGCCGGACCGACGGACGGACGGACGGACGGACGGACGGACGGACGGACGGACGGACGGACGGACGGACGGACGGACGGACGGACGGACGGGGGCGACGACAATATACGACCACATTTCAATGTGGGCGTATAAAAAACAACAAATGTGACGTCCACCCCCTCTTATCATAAAATAGAACTCATTGACTTTTGTTTTTATTCTACAACTACATACAAATTTCAAAATACACTGTTCTAGGCAGATTATCAACAAAAAAAATCATTTACCAATAATGTTAAAAATCATGATAGGTTCTGCCCTTTTTTCTTTCTTTTTTACAAAAATTGTGGTTGCCTAACTATGACGTCATGGCAGTTTGACGTCATTCTGAAAGTGACGTCATTCTGGACAAAAGTAATATGTTTTCAAGCCATTGAATAACCTATTTCAGTGGCTGTATTCAATGATATTTGCTTGTATTTGCATGTATTTATAGAATAAAATAAATGTTTTAATCAATGGTTGTTCTCTCATAAAAGATACTAAATAGTAGTTCCATCACATTGTTTAATTAAATAGTAGTTCCAACATAATGTCTTAACCAATGGTTGTTCTGTCTTAGTATTTAATAAATAGTAGGTCCGTCTCAATGCCGGGGGTTGGGATGGCCTAGTGGTCTAGAGTGCCGCGCTTCGACTTCTAGCTGGCCGGTCACCTCTGGCTTGCGGCTGTGGTTTCGATCCCTGGTGTGCGCGTATGTGGCATGGAGATAGGGGCGCCTTCTCAACCTCGTGGGTTTCCTCCAGGCACTCTGGTTTCCTCCCAATGCTAAAGACCCCTACGCGCAAGCGAATTATTGAAATAAAATTAAACCATATGTTAGTCCCGAAATGACCTAGTTTGTGTTGAGCAGACCTTAAACTCCATTTCTCTCTCTCACTTCCTGTCTCAATGCCACCATTAGACACACTACTGCAAACACATCTAAGTGATAATTTTAGTTGTAAATGTTTTTTGTGTTAATTTTTTAATTATTCATCAACCTCTTAAATTTTTATTCCCCCTTATAACATTTTATGTACACTCTTCATTAGTATATTAAGTTGAATTGATTCAATAATGTAGGGTTTGATGATCAGAGAGAGAGAGAGAGAGAGAGAGAGGGAGAGAGAGAGAAAGAGAGAAAGAGAGAGAGAGAGAGAGAGAGAGATATATATTATTGATGCAGGATGTCAGATAAGAATGGGTAATATAAATACACCATTATTCTGTATCATCCTGCTTCAACATCCAGCTCATCTACCATAAGTCTAAATTTACTGTTGGTTCTTTCATTCTTCTTCAGGACACATTAAAGATACATTATGGGAGATTAGATAAAGAGCTGGCAGTTCTCACTATAACAGTTAAACACTTCGTAACGTAAAGGCAATTTGTTGAAAATTTCAGTCAAATTCATCCATTCTGAACCGAGATTTTAGTGATTGAATTTTCATCCTCGTCTCGATCATCATTACTAATTTCAGTACGATAAAAAACATAATCTCGATTATTCGTTTCATGATTGAGCAGCAAATCGGATCTTAATCCAGTAAATATCGCAGACTAGCGTTGACATCAGGATTATGGTCTGGATAGGTTAATTAATGTCTAATTAGTAATTAAGATAACATTTCAGGCATGAAGAAAGACCTGCATTAGGCAGATTAAGCTCTTGCATAATGAATGTTTCATATTATAAAGTATTAATATGAATATAAAAAACATGTTATGCCTTCAATTTCATATTGCAATGTGAATTTCACAAAAATATTGGAGACTTGTTGACTTTTTTCACCTCATCATAAATTACCAAGAGTGCCATTTGTCTTAAGAGGATATGATTTACATCTAAAGTTACTTCAAATATTGGGTTTCAAAATACATTAAGCCAGTAATCAAAAGAAAAATTTTATAATAATTAGTGTTCTTATTCAATTTCATAATGTATATGACATTTTATATATGATCTTCAACATTTCAAGTCTGAGATGTCAGCTATTGATAATATATGTAATATGATGTACCTGTCATTAATCATAAATTTTTATATACAATTATCCATTATGATGAAGGATCAGAGATGGAAGACCATTCACTATACATGTACATGGGCGTCACACATGGGGGGGTCCGGGGGGGTCGGACCCCCCCAATTGTTTTCCTGGGGGGGTCTGAATATACTTGGACCCCCTCAAAATTTGGCAAAATAAAGTGCCCGAAATCTAATAAAACACTAATTTTAGTCCTGGAAAAGCAGTAAAACGCGTTTGCGGTCATCAAATATTCCAAAATTTTCTTGGGGGGTCCATACAAGGTCAGCTCCGCTTCTTCGCCCTGCGAAGAAAACAAACTGGCCGCTGCCCGTAAACCTGCTTCGGGCATTTCTAGTTTTGCTTCCCTAACTTCCTAATAAAACACTAATTTCACTTTTCTTTTAATTCAATACCACGAATTTATACTGAGTTGACTATTGATTAAAACATTTTGTCTGGGGCCACTCTACTTTGTGCGACATTTTTTGGGCATCGATTATTACTTGTGAATGCAATTGCAACAGTGTGATTGGATGGTTGGAATTCAGAGTGGGATTTCGGTTACAAAACCATTGGATACTGGCTAGAATAGCAGAAAACGCATTTGCGGTGGTTAAATTTTCAAAATTTTCTCCGGGAGGGTGAGGCTCCCATAGCCCGCGACGATTGATTGGTTGTTTGGAATTCTTGGCAGCCAGGTAGGCTATATTGAACCAAATTGAAGTTGCTGTATTCACAGGTTACAGACTGGAATAGCAGGAAATGCGTTAAATTCTCAAAATTTTCTCCCAACGGTCCTGTCTTCATGGGTGTAATCGATTGATTGGAATTAGAGTCAGCAAGCCACCTTAATTAGGTAATATTAGACCACTTTGAAATTGCTTTGTTCATGGGCTGAAATAGCAGGAAAAGGTGGGGGTAAGCCACGCTTCTTCGTCTCTCGGGGAAGACCATGATAAACGTTGTCTGTAAACATGATAAACGTTGTATTGGTGTGATGTTTTAGTTTAACCCCGTAAAATATGCCAAACAATGTTTACAGAAGACTGAGACTTTAAACAAAATTTATGGGGGTACCCCCCCCCCCCCAACGTTGCGGACCCCCCCAATATATATTTCACGGCTACGCCCCTGTATATGTACTTTATTGTTAACCTTTGATTATAATATAATTATGTACTTTATTGTTAACCTTTGATTATACATGTATACTTTATTGTTAACCTTTGATTATACATGTACTTTATTGTTAACCTTTGATTATACATGTACTTTATTGTTAACCTTTGATCATACATGTATTTTATTGTTAACCTTTGATTATACATGTATTTTATTGTTAACCTTTGATTATACTTTATGTTGGAAAATAACAATCTGGGTTCGGAAGGAGAATTATAGGCCCCTGCACAATATCCAAGACTGAGAGCACCAGAAGACTGGTCATTTCTCCTTTCAAGGCCTTGGCTTGCCCTAAACTAACTTATACCCTAAATACAAACAACTATATGCTGGAACTACCATTCATTATATCTTATGATGCAACAATCATTGATTACAAGATTATGACAGAACAATCATTGATTAAAATATTATGACCGAACTACTATTTACTACATGATTTATAGAACAACCACTGATTACTACTTGTTACATTTTATACTAAAACAACCATTGATTAAAACAAAATGCTGGAACTACTACATTCATTTCATCTTATGCTAGAATAACCATTGATTAAAACTTAATGATAGAACTACTATTTATCAGATATTATGATAGAACTACTATTTAATACATATCATGATAGAATTACTGTTTATTATATCTTATGGTTAAACAACCATTGGTTGCACATTATGATAGAAATATCATCCATTTCAAGATAGACAAACCCTAGATTAAAACATGATAAAACAACCATTGATTAAAACATCATGATAGGACATTATGATAGAATTACCATTGATTAAAACATCATGATAGAATTACCATTGATTAAAACATCATGATAGAACAACCATTGATTAAAACATTATGATAGAACCACCATTGATTAAAACATTATGATAGAACTACCATTGATTAAAACATTATGATAGAACTGCCATTGCTTAAAACATCATGATAGAACATTATGATAGAACTACCATTGATTACATATTATGATAGAAATACTATATAGGATTAGATTGTAGTGTGTAAACACATCTTTGACTATATCATTTGTAGTTTGACAACATATCAATCAATAACCATTACACAATTGTCCATAAAAAGATTGAATAGTGTAACATATGAAAACACATAGATTAAAATTGGTCAGCTATTAAACTAAGGAAAGCGTAGATCAGTTCAATTAGTTCATAAATTCAAAAGGACCAATAAGTGTTTCAAGTTCTATTGTTTAACAGGCTGTTATGCATTCAAATACATGACAATTGTTTCAAGAAGTGTTCCAACCTCTAATATATAAAGGCTGTTATGGGCTCGAATACAATCGAGCATTCTACATCAATGGTTGTTGCAAAAAGAGTTCCGGGTTCTAATATTTAGTAGAATTCTCCAACAACGGTTTATTATAAGAAGAATTGGCTACTTTAGGTACTTTAATACAAATAATGAAGATCGATTTTTTTCATTCTTTCATCAAACTCTTTAATATTCCAGTAAATTGACAAGGTAACAAGATCGTCGTCTTCTTTGCCCAACTTAAACAGATTGTCGATGTAAATCCAAGGAGGAAATATCTTCAATTAAATAACAACTGATTGAATCATTGCCCATAGATTAACCAATCAATAGTCTTCTTACATGTGAGATGTAATGTCCTTGTGGATAGGTCTCTTCACCTACATTTTAAATTAATAGTTCCCCATAGAATTCAGAGAAACAGTTCAATACATGCTGAAAGGTTTTGTTAGTTATTCATGTGAAGAGCTTTGGTTATTCAGTTATGCGATTAAATTTCTAACAGATCAAGAGCTCTTCTTTGGTAATCGTGTCACTATAGAATCAAACCTTGGGATCAACTAATTGATTGATTACAGAGGGAAGGATGAGGATGACAGAATAAAGATGATCATAATGACAATAACAATACACGGATCAATGTTTCAATATAATTCATGTGTTTAAGGGTGGCTTGCCTGCATTTCAGAATAAAAATAACACAAGTGCTTCCGCCATGCCTTTTAGATACAACACTAAAGATGATCAATATGTTTGCTTAACAAAATGTGTTCAAATTCTAAAAACTTTCTTGTAAAAACTGTGCTTTGAATCAATACAACAGCGATGCAAAACCATTGAAAAAATTCTTAAGGGTATTATCTTACGGTTTATAACTTTTGCCTGCGGTTGAATATACAATGGGGATTGTTTTTCGAGGTGCATACAGTACTTCCGACTTAAGGAGAAAATAGCCTGTTCATCAAAACAATAAATGTAATCAATTTTATATAATATATTCAAAATACAATTAATTATCGAAAATCTAAGCACTCGCCTTCTTCGAGTAAGATATCTTAATGAGAGATTGTTATATAAATTCCTTGAATATCACTAAAAACATTTATGCTATGAGGGTAATTTTGCCTGGACAGCAATTGAATGGTGTGTATGGGACAGGGGGTTGGATGGATGAATGATTAGCATGCACACACTGTATTATACACTGTATCATGCAATTGCCAAGCAAGATTTACACCCACATTTTGCAAAAGATACACAGAAAACAGCCAAAAAAGCTATAAGGGGCCATAATCCAGTATGTAACAGTCTGACATATGTTGATATGAAAAGGACACAGATCACTAAATATTTCTACGCCGGTATCCACAAATTGTAGGGCCAAGTTATTTTTATTCTTTCTCTCCCTTTCCCTTTTTCCCCCTTTTGCATGGTGATTTTTGTTTACTTTTTGGTGTAGAATCGAAGAAAAGGGTTTGAAAATACATTTTCTGCCAGGTTTTGGTGAATATTCATGATTTTGAGGCGGAAGGATACAAGAGTTGTGAGGTTGGTTACGTTGAAAGGGGGGGCCGAAAATTGCCTGGTTAGCTGTCTCTACTTCCAGCTTGTGTATCTCAAGTTTTTCATGCAGAACCTCATACATGCTTTTGGGCAAGAGTTTGCCACATGTTGCTCCATCTGTGGCAGAAAGCGTTCTACCCAACGAATATTTTGGAAAAAGTTACAGCCGGTCTAAGAGACGAGAATTAACATTGAAGTCAATGGGGAAATAATTAGTGATCTGTGGCCTGTCTGTGGATGACAAGGCTGTGACTGATAGGCCTTAGTTTTGAAAATATGATGATTAAATTGTCAGAAAATATGTATAAAGTATTTTGACTACAGAAAATCTAAAAAAAAGGTTAAATTTAAAAAAAAAATCAAAGTTTGGAGAAAAATTGTGATTTCACTGCAAATTTCTTAATTTTCAGTTTTTATTTAATTTCTAACAGTAAGGAAAATATTTCTATGTCCAATTTTGGTGTATTCAGTCTCAGAAAGCACAGATAAAGTGAACAACATTGTAATTTCACCTTATTTTGTCTAAAAATCAGGAATATTCACAAAAAATCTGCAAATTCACCCATTTCGATGTAGAAATTAATGCCTTCATGCCTACTCAAATTAGTCAAAATTTCTAAAAATGCCCCTTGTTTTGAACATTTTGTATAAACTGTATGCTGTATATTATTAACTCAGTGTTGCCAATTTTCAATTTTCTGTAGGAAAACTGCAGCTATTTCTAAACCTGACAAACTTATAGATCCCATCTACTAACGGTGGTTACTTGTATATCGGAATTTATTGGTGTTAGGCCAAAGTCCGACTTCGGTAAGGATATTTTTAATATAGTACTTTTTACAGATAAAGGCAATGTTATTACTAGCCTTATCAACAGGTGTTAGAACAAATCTCTCTTGAAGAGCAGCAAGACATTCAGCTGCAGATGCGTTTTTTAGGACTTCGGGTGGTGGGTGTCTTGGGTTAAGTTTTATATATTTGATTCTCTTTGACAATAGGTCAAAAACAGTGTTTCTCCATTCTCCAAAAGATTCTAAAGGTGCACGAAATTTATCAGACCAAGCTACAATGCATTTCCGGATTTGAGATTTTAGATTATTATGTAATTTTTTGAAGTTAGTTTTACTTGGTTGTTCTCGAAATTGTGGCCCAAAGCGAAATAGTTTTCTAAGATTTTTGTCTTCAACAATATCGAAGTTTCCTGTCAAAATATGGTCATGAAACTTATCTATAAAAGGAGAGTTATTGCATTGACAAGTGGTGTTATCGTAACTGTCAATAAATTCTTGAACGTTGAGGTTTGCAATAGTTTCATGGTAGTTAAATATTTTATTACGAATTGGAGGTAAAAATTTGTATATGACTGTAGGTGAAATTTTTGGGATAGTATCTGGTATAGATTTTATTACTGATCTATCTCGAAAGATTCTATTCAATCCTATGTCTTGTATATGTTTATCTGTAAAAAGTATTTTGCATAATACCTCGGGTTTTTTCTTATGTACTTTACGAGGTTGTGCTGAATGTTTAGGTGAAAATTTACTATTTATCAAATCGGTAATAACATCGTAATATTGAGGAAGAAAGCTTTCATTAAGTTGATTAGAATATATAATATCCTGTATGAGGACACCAAGTTTCTTAGCTGTTGATTTTTTCAAAGTATGTACAATTTGTTGGGCTAGATTAAGTACACAAGATGCACAAGACAGTTTGTCAGGAGTATGGCATTGGCATACAGAATACAAATCGTTCAGAATACTTTCCGGATCTTTTTGAAATTTAGAAATTTTTTATAGAACGTTTTTTATTTTGAAAATTATGGTCAAGTTTTTAGTAACAATTTCTGGTGATTAAAGCGTTTTCATTACGGTGGTTGTTGTAATCGTTATTTTTAAATCTATCATTAAGGCCATAAGGGAAAATGGTTTGTAGTTTGATAATCCAATTTTCTTCTGCGTGAGTTCTTTTTTGTGTAATAGCAGGATCAATTTTGCCATTAGTGAGGTGTCCAGAACCGGGAAGTTTTTCAATTATTTGTATACTATATCCAAATTCCTTACAGGGATTTTGTTTAAAATGTTGATATAATAGTTTCTGTGTATTTTCAGAATTTCCTGCAGATCTATGATTATTAAATCTAGTTTTACAAGATTTACTTGTTTCCCCAACATACTGTAATGTGCAGTAATTGCAGGTTAATAAATATACTATATTTTGTGTATTACAATTAAGGTTTTGATCTGTAGAAATATGGTAGCATCTACCAGTAACGGAGCTACTAAATGTGTGGGCTTCATTGTAATCAGTACATAATTTACACTGTCTATAGTTACAAGCACCGAAAGACAGACTACAAAATTCACAATTTATATTTGAACATATAGAATTACTAGTTTGACTATTATTATTACCCTTATGGTTAAGATTATTTGTTGTATTATTTGAAATTCCTCCCCCCGCAGCCAATTCATCAGAACTACCTGCTAGATTCTTATTGGTGAAATTAACATGCGGAGTCACGCAAGGTGTTCCGTGTAGAGGGATAAAATTTCTCATAGGGTTGTCAGCCCTATGGCAGGCTACACCAGGTGGGGGCTGCCCACTGGTGCTTACATTTATTTTTGTTAAAACCATTTATTTGAAATCGGATGTATGTTAGTAAATAAATAAATTAATAAAGATAATGACAATGAAAAAATGTGCAGTGAGCAAACAGGAGCAAAACCCGACAACGAGAACATTCTGCAGTACGAAGGGTTAAAAACTCTACTCTAATAGTAAGTGCAGGGGGACTGCACCACACACAATTCTACACAAAAACAAATATACAGATAAGACATTATACTAAGAGACCACAAACAAAAACAAATCAAAAAGAGTGAATGGATCCGAGGGCTAGCCGTATGGGTCCACTGCGCTGTACAGTCCCGGGCCTGTGGTGACACAGACTTCACTCATATTTGAAAACAAGTTGGGAGTAAAAACCCAAGGAAATAATTATATAATGTCAGTAAGAGTCATGATCTGTTATATGTTGCAAGAATTACGAATGCAAGCATATTGTTGTATTAAATTCTCGCATTTCCTTCGTGAAGGAAGCAATATTCCAGTCTTTATAGACATTTTTCACCCCACCATTCTGTTTACAGAGGCCATAAAAGCCCCACCCCACCCTTTTTCATTAATGTGTTTTGAGAGTTTTAATTGCACCTGTGTTGACAATTAAATGATAATAATTGGAATTTGGTGTTGAATTACAGTTAGGAATGTTATTTTACACCAATAAATGGTTATTTTGTACATTTCAAGGATTTCTAATCTTTTTTGTTTAAAGGCAAACTTAGAACCCTGAGACAAGTCAGGCCAATAAGACCATACCCTGATACAAAACTGGTGTAGATGTGTAAATGTCAGCTTAATGGTCCATATTTTCTTATCGAAATCTAGGATTTGTGGTGTTTGTTGCATTTATGTTACTTATAGAACAGTAAAATGTTAATTTTGATCCTTTTCAGGCCTCTTTTATGATGTCAACTCTGTTATAACTACCATTTTGACTTCATTTTTTCAGGCAATTGATGTAAAGGTCCAGACATCTTGATTCAGCACCAGAATTGCAATAAAGATTTGTATGGTGCCTCTGAGCTTTGAGATATTGATAACATTGAACTATTTCCAAATTTGTAAAAATTGTGTATTCTGTGACCCTTTTGTTAGAGAGGGGTGGACATAGGCCAATTATGGCATTTTTTTCTTTCAGCAAGGCCTATTTTAACCATAATTCACATTTATTGCACCTATTTTAGTTTTTATGTTCATATATTAGCCAGGGATGGTAAATCATATCTGTTAGACAGATTCTTTTGGTAATGTTGGCTTTGCAACCAAAGATAAGATTGATTCAGTCATTGACATTTTTAGGGGGTGGGGTTACATGTTTCAGTACAGACCTTTATAATTTCAATCAATGCAACAGTTTTGTGATTTTTCTGTTTGCATATTGTCCAGGGTTTCCAAAAATATATTACTTGCCAGTCTGGCTATCTAAAAAAGTGGAAAATTATTGTTTTTTTGAAAGATGCTACATGTAAATTCTGTACATTTTTCATGACATGACAGTAAAAAAATATATTTTTGAAAAAAATTCCAGATTATGAGTGTTTTCTGTGTAATTTGTTTGTAACTTGTCGTATTTTTTCACAAAACTCAAATACTGCCTTTAATAAGAAAGATTTTTAAATTTTAGCACAAAAGGCCCAGGGACCTGAGATGCACTGCTGTACATAAAGCAGCTTGTATACTTAAAGGGCCATCATTTTTGCAGTTATTTTTTGATTTTGATTTTCTTTCACCGGTGCGTTGCCAGAACATATGGGAAGCATATAAAAAGGGCATTTTGGTGATACCTGAAGTTTCACCCCTATATAGGACACAGATCACTAAATATTTCTACGCCGTTACCCACAAATTGTAGGGCCAAGTTATTTTTAGTCTTTCTCTCCCTTTCCCTTTTTCCCCCTTTTGCATGGTGATTTTTGTTTACTTTTTGGTGTAGAATCGAAGAAAAGGGTTTGAAAATACATTTTCTGTCTGGTTTTGGTGAATATTCATGATTTTGAGGCGGAAGGATACAAGAGTTGTGAGGTGGTTACGTTGAAAGGGGGGGCCGAAAATTGCCTGGTTAGCTATCTCTACTTCCAGCTTGTGTATCTCAAGTTTTTCATGAAGAACCTCATACATGCTTTTGGGCAAGAGTTTGCCACATGTTGCTCCATCTGTGGCAGAAAGCGTTCTACCCAACGAATATTTGGGAAAAAGTTACAGCCGGTCTAAGATACGAGAATTAACATTGAAGTCAATGGGGAAATAATTAGTGATCTGTGGCCAAAAGCAACCATGATCTTTGGCATATTAAGGCCTAAACTTATATTTTAAGTTTCATAAAAATTGGATAACAAATGTGACCTGTAGAGGGGTCCACAACTTTGATATTACATACTTATACACTATTTGTGTCTGAGCCATTTTGTCGGTCAATTCTGGTCTGATTTTCATGAAATTCGAACTCAGGAATCAAGATCTTTGGGTTATAAACATATGTATTAAATTTCATCATCATAATCTGATAAAATTGTGACAAGCTGAAATAAAACTTTTTGTACAATCAAGGGGATAATCCATGACAAATATGACTGACACGAGAGAATCGATCTGCCGATCTGATATTTACATCACTTGATCCCCGAGTTAAGTCTGAAGACATAGAAAGGTACCAGGAACTAAGTCAGTTTTAGCTACGCCCTTGGCTATGCTAAGTAGAAAATTTATTTAGATAGAATTATTGCAAGTTGGTAAATTTAAGGAAATGACATTAGTTAGAGATGAAATGGGTCTTATTGTCGTACTCCACATTATATATATCTTTGTGAATGGTTAAGGAAATAAAATGAGGTTCATTCTCCTACTTTACAGCACCGACTGGGCTAATGAAGACGGATATGTGTTACGAAGGAAATTTTTCCCAGACAGTGCCGATACAGCCAATCCTTATTTATATACAGGACTTTTGCTTTTCATCTAACGACTAAAAGTTGCACCATTGCTAGGCCCTCCATCCTGCACCACTGACAAGATGGAACCATGCCAGAAAATTTATAAATTAAACGAGACTTACCTGTAAGGTGAAGTTTGATTGTAATTCTATACCGTCATCTTCTTCAGTAGGGATCACATGAGATAAGCTCTAAGTCACGTGGTCGTCAGGTTTTAAAGTAATTGTACATATGCCAAAAAACATTCCCAGAAAAAACAAGGGAGGGAGTTTAAAAAACAGTTCTATTAGCAACCCAGGGAGGGCATGTGATCCCTACTGAAGAAGATGACGGTATAGAATTACAATCAAACTTCACCTTACAGGTAAGTCTCGTTTAATTTATAAATTCTATCCCGTCATCCTTCAGTAGGAATCCCATGAGATTTCAAAGCTTGGCATGTGTACAAAACATTCCAAACAAAAAATAATGAATAAACACCATAATCTAAAGTAATAAATGATGTTTATTATAAAGGATGCAATGTAAGCAAAACAAAAGAACAAGCTTCTCAGCTCTAATACCGGTACTGTAACCCCAGTAAAACACCAACTCTTGGCCAATTCAAAAAGTCTAAACATAATAAACAATACTTATTATACATAGTTATAACAACAAAGTTATCACTCCAGTCTGCAACATAAATCTAATCCTTATGACTAGACAAAACAGACAATGCAAAATCTGCATTGTGAGCTACTGTGTCATTTACAGTATCTACAGGCAAATCATAAAACTTCTGAAACGTCCTACAAGATGCCCAACCTGCCACTTTCAATAAAGCTGTTAAAGATATGTTTCTACTAGCTGCACTAGTGGATGCTGCCCTAGTACTGTGTGCACTAAAAACCTTAGTGTTAATGCCTGCCTGTCTGAGTGTAGATTTTACCCATCGTGCTATTGTGGATTTAGACGCAATAGAATATGGTTTAACTGTTGTAATAAAAAGGTTACAAATATTACCCCTTAAATTGGTTGTGCGTGAAATGTATTCATTTAGTGTTCTAACCACACAAAGATTTTCATTTGAATATAAAGGTAAAACAAGGACTGGCTGTGCCCTATTAGGCTTTGACTGTTTTATAACAGAGGTAATTGGTATAGTTACTCCCTCTGGCTCCCATATAAAATCATTCATATTTAAAGAATGCAAAGATTGACATCTTTGTCCAGACAAAAGACAAAGTAAAGTTACTAATTTACTAGTTAACTGTGATAAAGTCAAAGAAACAAGAGGTGAAAGTTTTTCTAAAAAATTCAACACAGTTTCCACATTCCACACATGATTATATCGTGGTAAAGCTGGGCGCTGTTCAAACACACCTTTTAAAAAACGAGACACTAAAGGGTGCTGTCCAACTGAGAATACACTGTCATGAAGAACAATAGTCGAAGACAATGCAGATCTGGCCGTATTTAAGGCACTATATTTTAAACCCATGTTAAATAATTCCACAAGAAAATCTAATATGTCAGTCACAAAGGCAAACACTGTATCAACTTTTCTTCTACAACAAAACTGTTCCCATCTCTTGAGGTAGGTATCATATTGTTTTGAGGTTCCCAATCGCCATGATTTACAGATAATGTCTTGAGCTGCTTTCGATACTCCTTGCATCGCAAGGTTATTCCGGACAATGGACAGACTAGAAGAATTAACTTCCTCCATAATTTGTGTTCCACCTGTGGGTTGAAGGGTAGGAACAAAGTTGACTTGTTTAACTTGACTTCCCTTGGAGAATCGATTAACATCTTCAACATTGTTGAAAACCAGGGTTGAGTAGGCCACATTGGGAGGATCAAGATTATGTGAGATATCTCTTCTATTTTTATCTTTTTCAAGACCTTGGATACAACACTGAAAGGTGAAAAACCATATGGTAAATGAAAAGATTTCCAACATATAGAAAAAGCATCAATTGCTATAGCCTTAGGATCTGGTTTCCAGGAAACATAACAGTTTACTTTATTATTTAATCTAGAGGCGAACAAATCAACATCAGGTTCCCCAAATGTATTTATGATCTTATCAAAAATGGCCTTATCAAGTGTCCATTCAGTGTTATCGTCAAAATTACGTGACTCTCTATCAGCCACCACATTATTTATTCCAGCTACATGACTAGCAGTTAAATTAATGTCTTGCTGTAAGCAAAATTCAAATATCGTTTTAGTAATGGAATTACATTGAGGTGATTTGCTGCCCCCCTTGTTGTTAATGTAGCAAACTGCTGTTGTATTGTCAAGCTCAATACGAACAGATGTATTGCGATGTATAGCACATAAGGATTTTAGACCAAATAGCGCAGCCTGCAACTCTAAGCAGTTAATATGCCATTGACTCTCATCAACATTCCACCTACCTCCAGTGGTAATATTGTCACATACTGCCCCCCAGCCTAATAAAGAGGCATCAGTCCTGATAAACACTGTTGGGGGTTCTATGATAAGTGGCTTGTAGGCTTTCCCAAGATTATTAGACCACCAATAAATGTCTTTTTTAGCTGCGATGGATAAAGTCATACATTGTTCATAATTACCATGTGCCAATTTAAGTGCAGATATTTTTTCCATCTCAATATTCCTATAAAAAAGTTCTCCATGCTCAACTGCTGGTAGACAGGAAATATAAATACCTAATAGTTTTGCAACAGTACGTATCTTGGGTTTCTTCATTAACAACAATTCATTTGCAAACTTAATGGCATAATCAACTTTCCTTGCAGGAAGTCTAATGTTCATTTGTTCTGAATCAAGAACAAAACCTAAATGTTCAAGCTTTTTTGTAGGGGTCAATACAGACTTATCTTTATGCACAACAAAACCTAAGGATTTAAATAAAGTAACAGTTATGTTAATGTTTCTACAGCAATTCTCATAAGAATCACTCATCAAAAATACATCATCAATATAGCCACTTGATGTAAGAGCTTGTTGTCTGAGAAAAGCAAAAATAGGTTTCAAAAGCTTAGTAAAATAGCGCGGTGCTGAAGCTAAACCATTTGGGAGTACTCGAAACTGATAAAGTTCGCTATTCCATTGAAATTTCAGATACTTCCTGTAATTTCTCGCAATTGGTACAGAATAGTAGGCATCCTTCAAATCTAGTGATGCCATAAAACATGAAGGCTCTATTAAATCAATAATTGTTTGAATCGTGTCCATTTTGAAATGATGATACACAATATATTCATTGAGATTTTTAAGATTTAAAATCATTCGATAAGAACCATCCTTTTTTGGCCTAATAAATATTGTGGATAAAAATTCTCCATTCTCATGAGATGTTAATTCTATAACACCTTTATCAAGAAATTTGCTTAATTCATGTGAGATGATCTCCTGCTCAGTTTTATTAAAAACATGCTGATTGGGTTTACTTAACTGAACCGGTATTTCTGTAAATTCGAGTTCAACCCCCTGTATAGCGTTGAGAATCCAAGGATCGGATGTGTATTTTTCCCAAACATGGGTAAAATTTTCCAGTTGTCCACCTTGAAACATTTGAAAATCATACTGTAACTCAGACAACAAACTGCTTCCATCATGAAAAGTGGATAAAGACACACAAGTATCTAGTGGTAAGGGATAATGAGACTGACACTCACCTACCTCTGTGTTGTCAGACAATAAATCATGCTCACTGGTACTTAGACTTTGGGTTTGTTCAGACCCGGTACATGTAGTTTTCTTCGTTTTGGTGGCGGCACACTTCGTTTGTCTAAAAAACGATTTCCACCTGGCCTTCCATAGTTTCTGCTATTTGATTTATAAGCGTATCTTCTATTCTTGGCTTCCATTTTATTGTAGGGGCTATATCTTGTGGATTCCCTGCTGTAACTTGAACGATCTCGATTCACTTTCTGTACGACCCTGTTGGTTTCAGAAATCTCTCGTAGTCGATCAGTTAAATCAGCACCAAACAGCAAGGCACCGTTCGGTCCTTTAATTGTACATAATGAACGGTAATTAGTGTTAACGTCTGTTTTCATCAGAACTCGGCGTCTGCCATTTACTTCTGCATTAACTGCAGCCAAAAGTGCCATGGAATCGGTGAGGAATTGGTGTCCATGTTTGTTTACATTGACAGTGTCAATGGCCGTAGCGCCCCCTGTAGACGTCATAAGTAACTCTGCCAACTTTGTAAGCGGGATAAAGGCCTTCATAATGATATTCTGAATTTTTTGAAGTTTAATGTCGGTTGAGCGTGTTTCCCCGCTCAGCGACTCCCAAATTGGCGGATTAACTTTAGTTTGAGTCAAATTTTGACAATTTTGTGGGCGTGTATAGCGGTTGAGTAATTCATTCGTCTTTTCTTCGGACAACCCATGTTTGATCATGTTATTTACCGCTTCTGCCAGACTGGCTTCAATATTCGGCCCACATACTTCATCAATATTATTATACTGAGAAAAATAGTTCGTTAAACAAACGGGATTTGAAACTTCTTGTTCGCTTTGACCAGAATGTGACCTGGGGGGCTCTTTCTTCCCACTACCAGAAACAAGTAATTGTTGCAATGCCGTTGTGCCGTCAACTACTTCAGTATTATTTACATTTTCTTCGTCGCTTTCATCTTGCTCGTCGTAATGAGACGAACAGTGCGAACTAATTTCATCTTCTTTGTCAAAATAATAGTTAAAGAATTCCTGTTGATTTTTCTTCAACTGTTCAATATTTTCTGTTTGAGATTTTCTAAAATCATCCATCATTAATTTCATCGAAGACGAAATAGAAGACGATATTGCAGCTGCAAACGAATTTTCGTTCGAAATATTCAAATTCCTGTTAGGAAAAACTGCTGGTTTATTCAGTTGCTCAATAGAGCCCGCTGCGGCACTAATACTAGAAGTAGGCCTAGCTGCACTCGACCGGCTGTGATTTGACTTTTTCTGCGAAGGTTTCCCTTTCGAAGAAGGGGGTGTCGGGATCAAACTTTTCCCCCCAACAGCATTTGGATGCTTTGTAAGTATGTTAGGTTTACTTGTCAAAAAATTATCAGATCCATCAGTGATTACACTGGTTTTATCCGAGCTACTTTTATTATCACACTCAGGCGACGCCATGACAGGTCGTGCTTCGCTCATCAAGACAAATGAGCGATAAAATAAAAAGATCTAAACCACAAAAAATAAGTTTCGTTCTAGCGGGTTTCCGCCGAAACCAGGTTCACCAAGCAAAGCAAAAGGTGAGAGTGGTAACTAAACCGTAAAAATGACAAATTATTGTCATTAAAACAAAGATCAAATAGACAGAATTGTCTGCTATGTGACCACGCTCTCGAGACCAAACGAGCTACTGACGACCACGTGACTTAGAGCTTATCTCATGGGATTCCTACTGAAGGATGACGGGATAGAATTCTCATGGACTTTCTCTGTGAACACAGAGACATAACACAGGACTTTCAGATTAGCGAACCAAGTTCTATACTGAGGCACTGTGGCTCTAAAGTCAGTCAGACTTTGCCCTTTAAATGGATCAAGATTCCAGTTTCACTTCCTGATAGGCATCCTCCGACCAATGACCACAGATCAGTATGTGTTTGATCAAGCAAAAACAATACTCAACATATTATGTTGGAGCACTGCTTCTCAAATCAATAATGATACTTCTCTATCATGCTTCAAGGGAAACAACTCTCTTTATAAATATGGACTAAATGGATGCAGACCATTAATTTCCCTATTGACAACTACAATTTGTGGGTACCAATGGTGAAAGTCAATGGTGGTCTGCCTCCAAATACTAAGCAATGATACAAATGAAATGAAATGGGGTTTAATATCCTACTTTTCTGCATTGACTAGACTAATGAAGATGTATTACACAATACATAGTGCTATCAGTGTATGGTCTACTTTTATTTTGAATTCCAATTGTCCAGGGTTCCTTTACATCCATGTAGGCTACGGTACCATTCCTAACAGTAACACCATGTATTTACTTACCATTCTTATAATTTGCATAAAAGTTTTCCCAAAAGAGTGTCAAATACACGAAACACAGTTTTATGGAAGACAAATAATGTTTATTATGGTACTTGCTATTTGTTCGTTTGTTCGTTCCAGGAGTTTTATGGAATAAAAATCAAGTTTACTACTTGCTATTTGTTCGTTCCAGGAGTTTTATGTCCACTTCCACCAATGGTGATATCATAGACAAGTACTTGCTATTAACAGAACAGAGTTTTTATGAGAAACAATCACTAGATTTATTACACTTTCTCAAACCTAATCATTGAGTTAATGCCCAACTTCATAACTCTCACTAAAGTCTAGACACATCAAATTGTTTATCTCTGATTAACCTGAGCAGAAAATGCTTATTAAACTTAAGTTTTTTTTACGCCAAAATAAGCAATCTTTTAAAACTATGGGGTCATGGTGGCTAAGTGGGTAGGATGCTGGCTCGCTAGCCTGGAGGTTGGGTGTTTGATCCCTGCATTGGCTGAGAAATTTCATCCAGATTTTCCGATGTGGTTCCCCCTTGTCAGTGATGCAAGACAGAGGGCCAAAAAACTGTGCACATAAAAAGATCCCTTGAACTTTAGAATTCCATATAAGAGTAGGCTGTAGCGCCATTGTCCGGGCAAAATTTCCCTCATAGAACACTGTTTGGCGTACGCCCGTCTTCATTAGCCCAGTTCAGAGCAGAACAGTAAGTCGTTAAACACCATTTCATTTCATTTTTTTAAAACTATGCTTTAAATTGCATTTAAAAGATTTCAGGAATTTGAAGTAAATGGTGCAAAAACTTCAAAATATATTTCATGATTGAAATATTCTGAATTTAATAGGGGGTTGCTTCTTACAAAGTTTCAATAACTTTTTTTTTGTGTTTGTATTGTGATCACATGCTTTAACAGTGGTGAAGGTCACAGAGTTTGTCTAGTTGCATTTGTTATATATAATATATATAACCTTTGACAGTTTGAATTCAAAATTCCCCTCGGAGCACACTGTATGGCATAGCCCGTATTCATTAGAAGCCTAGTCTGTGCAAAATCATTTAATAAATTGGAACACTTAACGGGGGAGAAGGTCGGATAACTCTGTAATTTTCAAGTCTGTGCAGAAAGTGGTTTGAAATTATACAAATGTCATTAATTAGTCCATGGGCAATTAGCTGTGAAAGATGTCTCTACTGGTGTAAAAGTATGACTAATTATAACACCCATCATTATTGAATATACAAACCTGGACAGTAGTGATGTGTATCGTTCAATAGTCACGTGCACAGTTTTAAAACATCTTACTGACATAACACCTACTTAATGACTACTGCCTGATTACTCACAATTGTAACTAATACACATTATGACAACTTTGATGTATTCATGTGGTACATTTTCAACAGTTATTTGTTGCTGAGTCAACGATATCAACACTACATTGTGGCTAATACACATACTATTGTAGCTTATTCCTGATGGATAAAGTTCAAGAACAAGTACCCATTTAATTTCTTACTAATGTCAATCATTTTAATAGTAGTTAAATGTGTTCTTTGAGAAATGTTATTTTCTTTTTAAGAAGTTACATTACCCATTAAGAATTAATGGTGGTCGAGTTCCTGTGTACCGTTCCAATGCAAGATTTTATGTTTTCTACCAATGGAAAACCTTTAAATCAATATATATGTCTCTCTCTGTCTCTCCTTTTGGTTTCAATGGTTTTCTAGATGGTGAAGTTGATTGGGCTTATACCAGTCAATCTGGCACGGCAAAATCTCCTCAATAGCCACCTAGGGAATCCATTAAATTTTACAATATACACTCATCTACTCCCAGAAGATTCGCCTTTGTTTCAGATTACAGAGGTTAAACCATTTTAATTAATTTTCTTTTATGGCAGCACCCATTATTAACACATCATTAATAAACATACAGGTTTTATATTTCCATTAGTAACAGTAGGTATAAACTTTCAACCCTGATCGCTGCTGCTGGCGAAAAATCATTACAGTCTCATGAAATCTGATTAAAACACAGATCCTATTTCGTTTCGTTTTTTTATGGTTCAAAATTTCGTTTAATTTTCTGTACTACACTAGGATCTGGAATAGTTGTTAAATGACAGGCGTTCTGGATGGTGTGAGGTATTAGCCAATGAAACGGTCTGTTATCGCGACTTCTTGGCGTGTGAAGCAGGGAATTGTTGGTAAACCACTAGAAACGTCAGCCAGATTTCCATGTAGTGTAGGCCATTGAAACGAAACATACATCAGTATTTTTATCAGATTAACAAACTAGGAAAGACCAAGAATATTGAAAATCACAAGGTTCATTCTCTTAGATCTCGAAATAGTAACAAGTGAAATTGAGTGTTCCAGAAAGAGTGACAAGTGAAATTGAATGTTCCAGAAAGAGTGAAAAGTGAGATTGGGTGTTCCAGAAAGAGTGACAGGTGAAGAAATTGTGTGATTTAGAAAGAGTGACAAGTGAGATTGGGTGTTCCAGAAAGAGTGACAAGTGACAAGGTATTCCAGAAAGAGTGTCGCTGTATGGGCAAAATTCCCCACATAGCACACTTCATTAGCTTTCATTTCATTTCATTTTTTCATGTCGGTTATTAGTAGTAGTTGTATTTTACATAGTTACATATACGAATATTTAATACCTCATTTACACAGTTGTAGAATACACACCATTATACAAGATACTTCATTTCAGCGTAAGATTGACATTTGATGAGGGAGCCGAGAGTTATATCTATTGTTAACACCGTAGACTAGTTATTTTAGAAGTTGGGATTGTAAGGTAATTACTAACAATATGATAGAAGACAAACCATCATTAGTTCCGCCTCAACCAATATAATCAACTCTCTATCAAACCTCGTATTTCATCAAGTCTTTCACATATTGATTCATATAGTCTCAGATGTTGAGAGTTTAATGGGGATCAATTTGGTACTATTCACTTAGCAATCCCATGACAGTGATAACGAGAATATCAGTGCTATTGTGTGAGTGCTAACATTAGGTAAAACTTGTATACATCGATGCATCAAAGATAAACATTGACACATTGAAGGGATTTGCTATCAATAAAATTCAAACATACAGGGTTTAAAGTAACCTGTGCTTTGAATTTTTTGGTAAATATCAACTTTCTGAAGTCGAAATCCACCCTAATTATGTAATCAGATTGATTATTGAACATCTAATAAAGACAACAAAATATCAACTTTATGATGGCTTAATCCACACTAATATGTATTTAGGTTAATCATTTAACATCTAATTAAAACAACAAAATCAAAATACCAACGTTCGAGATCAATAATTTTCTGGCTTGGATTCAATCGGACTTAAAACTGACACATTAATTTGGTTTACAGTATATCAAAGATAGTGGCGTTCTTGTTACATAGGGAGCAGCATAGATCAATGGAATTTTCAGTTCATTATCAAGAAATAAGACGAGATAAATAGGAAATAACAAAGTGTACAATTTACATGAGGAGAAGCATCGATTAATAAAATTTCAATTCATTAAATCTTTGTAACAATCTATTATTTCCTATTTATCTCTTTTTTTTCTTGACGGAATCTGTCAACAACATCAATGTACATTCCTTTGAAGTTGAACTTTCCGCCATTTAGCAACTTACAGTAACAGCAAATTACAAGTCTTTTTATTGTCAGATGACATCATAATATTCCTGTATAACAAACCTACTGCCATATTTATGTTTCGCAACATCTAACTGATGGGTCTATTTATGTAATCCGATTAATTCCAAGCTGGGAGATTATCAAGGGCTGACATTTTAATTGCTTCATTAAATGTTAGATGATGAATCAGAGTATATATTAGTGTGGATTAAACTGTCATAAATTTGATATTTTATAAAAATGCACGTGATGTATGTGGTAATATGTAGAAAGCTGAAGTATTTCACAATTCTCTTGTTTCTTATATTTCATTATCTACGTCATAAAGTATACAAACAGTACATAAACTTGAAACCTGATACATGTACATACAATAACTCATATAGTAAGTGGAATAGTTCATTATTCTATTTATTCACGAACATTTTATTCATTTAAGGTATTTAATATTTCGCAATTTACATATCAAATTAACTGTTGTCCCACCTTCATAATATTTGGGGTCGCCTGTCCAATCTCGTGGGTTTACTCTGGGACCTCCGGTTTCCTCCCACTGCTAAAAGACCCCTACGCGCAAGCGAATTATTGAAATAAAATTAAACCATGTGTTAATCTCAAAATGACCTAGTTTGTGTCGAGTGGACGTTAAACCCCATTTCTCTCTCTCTTATAATGTTTGCTGCCAAGTTTTATACTGTAGAAGACTAGAATATAAAGTAAACCAATAATTCACAGTAACAGCCAATAATGGCCAATTTAGTTAAATAACAGGAGAGGATCCAGGGACGATGGGTGTCCAAACCTGACTTTGCTCAACTACATAAAAAATTGCGATAGGAACACTTTTTAACGGTTGTATTCTTTATTAGATGGTGGGATGGGATGGGCAGTCAAAGCGTCTTATAAATGATAAACATGTATTATATCACAATGAATGTTTTGCATCAATAAAAATTGAACCAAAATGTGATCCTATCAATTCATTATAAAAAAATTGACATGAAACAGTTGGATTTCTCTCTTTAATAAGCTCAGAATGTATGTATGCCTATGTAATTAAGTTAGTACCCAATAATGTACCTTTAAACTAGTTTAATTTGTCCTGTGACAGTCAGAATCACAGCTCTTACCACTAGAGCAATTTTCATGGTTTCTTGTTGAAATTTCAGAATCAAGATGGGGTCTCATTCACAAAATTGTCAACTAGAATACTACCTTTTTATTGGCTTAAAGTACAGAGAATTTTCTACTCAAGACAATTGAAGTGCAGCATTATTAAAATATCTTAAAGTAGCTAAGTCTCTAACTCAATATCATCCAAAATCTTCATCATTGAAAACACAAATTAATTGTCAATTTAAATCAAAATTGATACCGGAAAAAGAAGGACTTCTGATATCCAATATTTAAGACAAAAAAAATATTTTGCCATTGGTACATGAATCATGTACCATAGTGCGTTTCAGCCCCAGTTCTAGCAAGAGACTCAAGGAACGAGGCTAGAAACATTGCACCAAATCAAATGGTGCATGTTGACTGGAATAACTAGACGCTAGGAATTTGCATTCAATTGACACTGCTGGCTTATTTCGACGAACATAACTTATTTGAAATTAGAGTAAAAACAGAAACCATTGAATGTAAATCAGTTTATATACATTCATATTACAGTATTATATGCGTTGCGACCCACTTGTGTCAATTTCTAGGTCCCAAATTTTAGCGATTTAGCTCCTTTAATTTCAGGTTCCTGTACCACTGACAAGTTCTTTTATCAATCATTACAAAAAATTCTATGACAGTCAGGATCAGAGCTCTTACTTCATGATTGCTGGTTGACATTTTAGAATTAAAATAAAGGATTATTAAAATATCTACAAGAATTTGTGATTTGACATTAAATTATAATCTATCAGGTATTTTGATCTTTTGATTTGAACTTTATATATTTAATTTGATCTGTATCTCAAATAAGACTTCTATTTATGGAATAACCCACACTAAATGGATCCCAGAACACTTAATAAAATATCAAATGAAATTTACAGGATTAAACATTGTTTTGTTGGTTTATTCTAAATATTTCTTCTTTTAAAGATGCATTATGTAAGAGCTAAATCAGACTTTTTTCTGACTTCAAATGTATAACTTAGTATTAGCTATTTATTCACATGAAAAGCTGATAATCGACTCTCTATATGCCTTCAGATGGCTGAGAAATCAAGACCAACCTTGCCATTTAATGGATTAATGTTAAAATGAAAATTAAGACATAATCACAGTGACTATGCTATTCTTGTCAAAACTTCAAATATAGATAACTTCGTTTAGAATAAAGTAATTGGACTTAAATTTTTACTATATTCATCTTTTATTATCTAGTTTTGAATTGCTAGAACCAAAGACCTTATGTATTAAAAGGTCCATGCAAGAACAGGAATGAACATCTCTCATAATGAATGCACCTTTGACTCTAGAAATCTGAATCGTTCCATTTTCTAATGAAATTCACTTGAAGCACACACTACCCTGATAACTTAGTTTAAACAATATTTTATTCACACAAGGTATAATTTTATGGATACACAATTACTGAGCCTAAAACTAAGCGATGTTTCGACGAGGATAAAGACATGAGTACCGGTATCCTTGTCGAAACGTCACTTAGTATTAAACTCAGTAATTGTGTATCCATAAATATTGTACCTTGTGTTAATATGTTCTACTAAATGTCAATCAAAGAAAAAATATTTTATTCATCTGAAAACAAGGGACAAAGAAAATAGTAATCAATATAATTTAAATAAAAATAAGATCATGCAGATAAAATGATAAAACTTACCTGTACCCATGTTGCTGTTTTGTAATGACATTGGTAGTGTCATGAATAGATGATAATTACTAAACTCATTAGTTTTATATTCTAATTACACGACTGCCATGTCTGTTATCCTGAAATATATTGAGTAATATGAGACAGTCAGATCAAATAGCAGCATCAGGCAAAAAATTCCAGAATTAAATCCATGAAAGGTAATATAAAGCTAAGATAGAATTATACGCATCACAATCAGTTCTGTGTATCACAAACATCTGGCAGAATTAACTGTCAACCATATAAGCCCCTAGGTTCACTGTGTCATCAAACAGTTGATTGGTTTGGTTATGAAATGATTAGGCCATGCAAAAAATTACTTTGGTTCTCAGGCAAACATTAAAAATAAATAATGGCCTCTGCCTTTTATGAATAAGTGTGACATATATGCATGAAGTTTGTAGACCCTCCAAAGGTTATAATAATTTGACCAATTCAGATGAAAAGAATTTCATTCTGATGTGCAGACCAAATTCTTGGTTTATGATCATTGCCTTTTATGCAAAATTTGAATATATACCAAGTTTGAGGACCCTCTAGAACCCAAAACTTTTTTCCGATTCAGATGAAACATAAAATTATGGTCAGGATGAATGAAATAGGACAATTTGATGTGAATTATCTCAAAATATTATATCTCGTTGACCAAAAGTCAACCATACTAACAATGGCTGCCATCTCGAATTTAAAATGTCTAGTGAACTTTACCAAAAGAGTCCTCCAGGAATATTTGGTCCAATTTAGATATCATGCAGTTACCTGTTGCGCTGTAATTATAAAGAGCAAAGCAGAATTCTATTGCAAAATTCCATTGTTCAAGTGAAGAAATTCATTCTTGTATTTTATCAATGTTAATATGGTAATAACACGGCTTTGTGTAAATTAAAAGCACTCTACATGATCAATGCCATTCCGTGATTGTAAAACATCCATAAGTACAGAACCGTATTAACGTCATAATACCAGGAACGTGCCAGAGTAACTGGTCTTCCCATGGACAATTAGTATTATCATCAGGTCTTTGAAAGAGTCTTGTTTGGTCACAAGCAAAGATTTACAAAATAATGTCATTTCCTTTTCATATATCAAAATGAAGGTGATCAACACAAATTTCAATGCGCTATGGGTTAGGTGCTGGGGGAGAGAGAGATGTTAGGGTCTGGGGTGGTGCTGCTATATACCTCACAACATAACCCAAGATTGAACCCTGTTCTATCATCTGGAGCCTGTTTCACGAAATTTTAACCAAGCTAAAATCCAAATTTTTGTAGTTTGATTGAATAATATTAGATTGATTTTAGTGCTTAGCCAATCAAAACTGAAGTATCTACTAAAATTTGGATTTTATCTTTAGTTAAGATTTCGTGAATCAGGGCCCAGGACTTTGAAAGAGTTTTGTTTGGTCACAAGCAAAGATTTACAAAATAATGTCATCTCCTTTTCAAATATTAAACTGGGAGGAAACCAGAGTACTCGGAGAAAACCCAAGAGTTTGGACAGGCGACCCTACTCCTTGCCACTAACAACCGGGGATTCACAGGGGAAAGAGCAGTGTTAGGGTGGGGTGGGGTGGGCTGCTTTATACCTCACAACATAACCCAAGGTTGAACCCTGTTCTACAATCTGGTCATATCTTATCTTCGGGAAAGCCTAAAATGGTACACACATATTTTTGAATGAGACTAGTCACTTTACAAGAATCTTTCACAGACAGGAAAGGGAAGAAGATATTACTATTTTCAGATTTTCATCAAAGACTCTTCCTGCTTTATATAAACCGATTTTAATAAAAGCTCATTTGGAAAGTATGCCAAGTGTAGACTGTTCCGCCACTCTCTGAGTGCCTTTAACATCTTAATATAGAGAACCTTTGTGACCAAGTAACGGTGCATTAATCACAGAGAGCCACTGAAGCCTGATTGGTGATGGCATAAATCTAGGGCAAATTGCCTTCCTCAAACTAGATTAACGTGACTGCATTATGTATTGAGACACTGTTAAAGCCATCAATAGAATGCGGATAGACATACTCCACTTTTCTGATTGTAACCTCTCTTCTCAAGAAGCTCTTAGGATAATATACTTGTTGCATAGACAATAGCAAATTTGATACTATAATCACGTCCCTCAAATGTCATCTTTGCTAAATTATAGTTGCATGTTATTATTAATTACATCTTTCAAATGTCATCAATGCTGAATTATAGTTACATACATGTTGGTAACAAAAGTTTCACAAATCTTTCTCAAGTTCCAGTTTGTAATTTTTCACAAATCCTTCCCAAGTTCCAGTTTGAAATTTTTACTATATATATATATATAGTTGCTATGGAAGAGATTGTTTCATTTCCATGGTAATATCATAGACCAGGTATTTCTTCTTTTTTTCACACTACTGAGGAGCAAGAAATCTATATAAAATCAATGCTTAAATGAGGGTCACTACTTATCAATAACCAAACAATCCCAGTCAGTTTGTCCGAGCAAAAACCATGCCAAGTGTTTACAAATTTTTGGTAAAGAGGGCTTTAAATTTAAAAACAATTGCCAAATTTCTGACTTATAGATGAGAGTGTCAATAGAGAGTGTCAATAGAGAGAGAGAGAAAGAAATGGGGTATAACATACACACAACACAAACTAGGTCACTTTAGAACTAACATATTATAGTTCAATTTTATTTCAATAAATTGCTTGTGCATAGGGATCTTTAGCTAGTAGTGAGGTAAACTGTAGGACCTGGAGATATGCCACCAGGTTTGACATACAAACCTACCAAAAACAGAATCCCTATTCTTTGGTAACTAGAAATGGACATAAATAGGTCGCAGTGCGTATAGTAATGTAATATGAATGTGAGAGAGAGAGAAATGGGATCTAACGTTCACTTGACACAAATTAGGTTTAAATTTTATTTCAATAAATCGCTTGAGCATAGGGGTCTTTTGCCGCGGGAGGTAACTGGAGGACCTGGAGAAAACCCACGAGGTTGGACAAGTGACCCTAGCTACTCCTTGTCATGTACAAACAGGGATTCAAAACCACGCCAGTTGACTCAATGACAGCCTTTACGACACAGCGTGCATGTGCTAGCCATTGGGACATCCAACTCCCCCTAATATCAATGTATATGAACTGATTTACATTCAATCATTTCTGTTTTACTGTAATTTCTAATCAATTATGTTCCCCTAAATATGTGATGAGTCTGAATTGAATGGCAGTCTTTGGCATCTGGTTATTCCAGTCTACACTGGTATTATTCTCCTACATGGGAAATGTTTAGACTCTTTCACCAAGTCGCTTCATACAACTTCCGCTCAAAATCATTCTGGTTATCTTAAAATTTTCATTTTGTCTTTCAGAAGCCCAAGTTATCACAGTAAGATAACAACATCAATATCGATATAAGTTGACTAATAAGTCGTGTTTGAAATGTTGAAAACCGTGGATAATATTGGTTCCTTTAAATTTGCGGTTCTGCTGCAAACAAATAATATCACAAATGTGTCTCGAATCAATGCTCGAATGTTACAACCTCTGTGTATTGGCATTAGATGATACTTTTAACATGCAAATTGTTATCCAAGAGTTCACAATATTTACAATCTGGTAGAGAGTCTTGAAATGGTGGACTAATTTATCGTGATCAAAGTTGAAAGATGTCATCCACATTTTTTTTTTGTCAAAGAAAGAATCAAATCGTGAAGCTAAAAGCAAAAATGCAGTGTACCATTCAGAATCAAATTGACATGATACAGATTCCTTTGAATTCACGCAATGAGAAAAAACTGTCTTCCTAATGACAGAAAGAAAACATTCTTTTCCTTTGAAGGTTAACAGCACTTTATCTGTCAACGCGTAATACAGTAAAGGTAATATTCCCCAAGCAACAAACTTGACAAGACTGTATACACAGAAGAAGCAGAGTAGTTTCAGTAAGGAGTTAATTCATCACAGTCTTGGTTTTTAAGTAATATGGTCTTAATAGTTCTTCTGGGAGAAAGATTCTACCGCTGTCATTTATTTTGAACATTCAGCTTATGAGGAGAAACTTCTGTGAGACTATTGGGAATTATTTTCTCTTAGTTGTTAAGATGTGAGAGAAAAATCGTGAAGGTAACACAAAATATTGTCAATGCATGAAATGTAATAGGAATTTCTCTGACACCTTGTTAATTTAAACTCACAGAAGTATTTTATGTTGTTTCAAGAGATTGAAAATTTTGTTCTTTGTCTATGAAAAAGTAAGAATTTGGATTTTTTTTCCATTTTCCCTCTGAAAAAATTACACATTTTCATACCCCAAACCTAACTTATATTGTGACTAATTGTGCATTATTGGGGTTGTTTAGGAATTTAAACAATAAAATAATCTAGGCTTCATGAATTTAAAATAAAACTCCAAAAAATACATTCTGCAAAACAGGTTCAAAATAGGTTTTCTATCATTTGCAACAATGACTTATCGTGCGGTGTCTTGTATTCTTTGTACGCTTATACTGCTCAATTAAAAATTCCATCAAGATTTTAAAACTTCTATCAATAACTTGCCCTGTATCATGTTCTCAAGCTTGTATCATGTTCTCAAGCTTGTATCATGTTCTCAAGCTTGTATCATGTTCTCAAGCTTGTATCATGTTCTCCAGCTTGTATCATGTTCTCAAGCTTGTATCATGTTCTCAAGCTTGTATCATGTTCTCAAGCTTTAAAGTCAAAACACATGAATAGAGAAAACACCTTAGAAATTTAAGCTCCAAAACACGAAAACAAATGGGGTTTATTATCCTACTGTGCTGCAGCGACTGGGCTAAATAAGACAGTGCTCCAAAACTTCAAATTCAATGGGGCATTACCGGTCAAAATAAAAATTATATCAAGAATCAAGAAGTTTGTCCTGTACTGCGATAACTATGAAATTTATGATTTAATTATTTTGCAATAGGGTTCATATCCTCATGGACAAACACGAGAGTGAAAAGTAGGTCATTTTGGGACTAACGTATAATTCTATTTCAATAATTTGCTTGCACATAGGAGGCTTAAGCAGTGGAAGGTAACCAGAGGACCCAGAGAAAACTCACATGGTTGGACAAGGAACGTTACTTCTTGTAAGTATGTCACATACAAGTAGGGAATCAAAACCACACCAATTGACTTAACGAAAGTCCTCAAGATCTAATGCACACACATTAAACAATTACACCACCCAACCTAACCCCATGACTAAATGAAACAATCTTAACAAAACTAAAAAAAACTCAGAAAAAATATTGGAGAGACTGAGGGATGGTGGGCACAGATGATGACAATATATATACATTCAAACTAAATCATTTCATAAAATATCAAAAGAAAAGTAACTTAAAACATTTGGAATAAAATACCCCGCAAAAAATCAAATAATTATCAAAATTCATTTACCGTCGCTAATAGGTGATCCCATATACAATCCAGTCACTGAAAGTTTATATAAGCAGTCTAGCACAGAGAGTTCTCTTAGCACTATAAAGAAAACTAATTTCACACTGATAGTGTAGTTTATAATCCCTTGCTATTGATTTGTTTAAACGAGCATCGTTCTGTTCAACTTTCTATCAATGTAACAAGCCCAGTCGAACGGCCTTTCAACATCATATTCTGTTCAATTTTCCAGAACAGAAAATTCTACTTTACTATTCAATATGTTTGAAGTACTAAATGAGCAATCAAATGTACAAAGCCAGAAATAAAAAAGTCTGTGGATTTTTCTATGACATGTAAAAAGCTTCTTTCACATGGCTTTCATAGCATTGATCTTCAGTCAGTCAGATAGAACAAACAATTATTTCATGTTAGTGGAGATTTTTTATGTTTAAATTTTTTTAATTTCGGTATTCATTATAGCCAGGATACGATAAAGTGCAGATCCATTTTATTTAGAAAAACGTTTGGCTATGGAGGAAGTGGCATGTATAGATTTGGTCATGCCAATAGCTAACTCCTTGATTGTGTTTCACTGAGATTGTGAGAAAAAAATATGTAAAAAAAAAAAAATATGAAATAAAATTTTGCAGCAAATTAAATAGGACAGGTGGTACAAGACAGCTAATTTCGAATTTTTTTCACTTGATGCCAACATAAAATGGATGCCTGGTGACCAATCACTCTTTCTCCAATGACAGGAAGTGGATGGAGAGGTGAGGATATAACGAGGAGGGGTTGCATCATCAAGAAAATCAAATTTCCTTCGTTATACATGCATGATGAAAAAAAACCCTCATCAGATAATCAAGCAATTTGAGAATATTACTGAAGCAATACCTTCTCCAGTTTCAAAATGCATGCATTAAGAAGAAGTTGATACTAATACCATGGCAAGGATCATCTTTACAAACATTATAGGCCCCTGGGCAGAGCAGAGTAGGCTACTGGCCCTCCTACCTACACAACCACGCGCCGTAATTACAATTTATTTATTGTATTGGTGCTTCAATCAAAATATGTGTTTGATCAAACATTAAATAAACATTCTGTACAGCAAAGATGGGCCCCTATAATCGTAAGGTCCCCTGCAGGTTTACTGCCAATCTTGCCCATGCATTAACATGGTCCTGACTGATCACTATGAGTATGAACAATTCTGTGAATATACAATCCAAATATGTATAGATTAGATGGCATCCATTCTGTAAAGCGGAATTTCCACTCAATTGGTTAGATGGAAAGAAAACCTATCTGTGAATATATTTTTGTCAATATATAATCCAAATACGAAAAGATTAGATAAAATGATTTCTGTAGAAACGAATAATATACACAAAAAATTAGTCAATAAGGCAATTTTTTAATAACTTAAAGTAGCTAAGTCTCTTCCTCAATAATTTAAAACACAAATTATTTGTCAATTTAAATCAACACTGATGTTGTCATTTTACCAGAAAAAGATGGGCTTCTGATATCCAATATTCAAGACAAAATAAACATTTACCATTGGTACATGAAACGTGTACCATAATGCATTTCAGGACCATTTTTAGCAAGGGACTGGAAGAACGAGGCTAGATATATTCCACAAGTCATGTCAAACGGTGACCAATATTCTTATCTGGAGAGCACGCGCAATAAATACTATGTAAACTGGAATAACCAAACGCTATAAATTGCCATTCGACTGAGACTTCTGCCGTATTTCACCGTACATAACTGATTTGAAATTAAAGTAAAAACGGAAATGATTGAATGTAAATCAGTTTATACACATTACATTATTCTATGCGTTGCGACCCTTTTGTGTCAATTTCTTGGTCCCAAATATTAGCGATTTAGCTCCTTTAACATGGAACTGAAATCATTAATCTGAGCATGCTTGTATGGATTATCATTTCTGAATTATTTATAAATTATCAGTTTCTATTTTAAAAATGATAACAAATCTTACAGGGAGTAAAGCTAAAAGGAAATACTGCTGATAAAACTAATTAAAACCAATAAATCGTTACTCTGTGAATGATTGAAACTTTTTTTCTAATAGTTTTCTGTCCATAAATTAATTAGGTTGAAAAAGTCACTAGACAGAGGAGAGATTTAAATATCCACCTGACACATACTTGGTCATTTCGGGACTAACATATGGTTCAATATTATCTCCGTAATTCGCTTGTGCATAGGTTTTTTTTACAGTGGGATGCCACTAGAGAACCCGGAAAAAACCATGAGGTTGGACAGGCGACCCTACACCTTGTCATGACAACCGCAGAATCTAAACCACGCCAATTGGCTCAATGACAGACCTTAAGCCAGGTGTAGTCTGAATACTTGTTGTAAGTGAAGAAGGATTGTACAACCTACATGAAAGATTGAGTTAAGGTTAAGATCCAGATGCCATACAGTGTGCTATGAGGGGAAATTTTACCAGGACAGCAACAGAATTACGACTGTCATAGGTTCCTCTATATACAGGCCAATGTGTAGATCGAACCGTGTTTTTTTTGTCCAATCCAAACAACTAGACACTGTTCCTTGGCAGACCTTGTGTTCTGCACCACTAACGAAGCGGAGGCCGAAGACAATGCTTTTTTGCATCAATCTCGCTAATGAAGATGGAGAGAGAGAGTGAAATGGGGTTGAATGTCCACTCAACACAAACTAGGTCATTTTGGGACTAACATATGGTTTAATTTTATTTCAATAATTGCTTGCGCGTAGGGGTCTTTAGCAGTGGGAGGTAACCAGAGTACCCCGAAAAAAACCACGAGGTAGGACAGACGACCCTACTCCTTGCCACATACAACCAGGGATTCGAAACCACGACAGTTGACTCAATGGCAGCTGGCAGGCTGTATGATACAGCGCGTGCACGTTAACCATTCGGCCACCCAACCCCCCTAATGAAGATGGACATACGCCATACAGTAGTGTGCTATGAGGGAAATTTTGCCGGAACACCAACTGAATTACAACTGTCGTGGGTTCTTTAACATATGGGCCAAAGTGTATACTGAATCTCACTATACTGGAAAATCGGGATCATACCAGGGAGCCCCTGGCTAGTGTGCCAATGCCGTAATCCCCCTTGCTGGAAGTGGACATTAAGCTCGACATACACACGAACACAAGGAAAAATACACATCAAGAAAAACTCAATAAAAATGAAATCTCAAACTACACTACTTCTGAATCCAAGCATCTACGACTCAACACAGTTCTATACAGACTCTGATTCTTTTATATAAGTGGAAAAAGGAGTACAGTTAATCATCATCAAGCTACTAACACGTTATTTTTATAAATATAGACAACTTATTATCTAAGCTAGGAAAAAAAGAGATTTCTCAAAAATAATATAGTAGTTGCAGAAAAGCAGGATGTTAAATTCCATTCATTTCATTTAACAATGTAACCTCTGCTTCAATAATAATTTCTATTGACAACTTATATGCGGTGAATAAAGTTTAATGAGCTTTGTCCATTTCGGTTTTGTTTAGGAAGCATATCTTAAGAACCATAAACATCAACATTACACAGCAGTTTTGTTAAAATATGAATCTATAAATTGTTTTGTTTTTTTAAGTTTTGATGGCCTACACTACATGAAGATCTAACCGGTTGTAGCGATAAGTCGCGTCAGAGGTCATATGAACGGCTTTTGACCCTATGATCAGACATCTGATTAACCAATCAGCATTGATGTTTCTAGTGGATTACCCACAGTTCCTTGCAAAAACACACCCAAAGCTCAGCGTTACAGACTGTTCCATTGGCTAATCCCTCACATAATTCAGAAAACTTTAATGAAAACAACTCTTCCAGATCCTTGTGTAGTTAAAACAAGTAAAACAAAATTTTTGAATGAAACGATATTGGATCTGTGTTTTAATCAAATTGTATTACAGTTTTTGGGTTTATAAACTCACAGGATGTGGATAATTGACTTTTCTTGTTTGCTTTAGCTTGACAATAAGTTATTCCGATAATCATCTGGCATTCACTGTATATAATAATATATGATGGATGATCTGCTGATATGATAATACACAATATATAAGATTCACTCTGCTTTCATCATTCGTGGAGTGATATTGCAGATAAAACCTGCTTATAGATGTTGCAGACTTCTATTTATACTGTTCCTGCACTCCGACAGTGTTGTCAGGTTACAATAGCATGAAAAGAAGCTCGCAACGTCAGTTCGCAAAGTCAGTCCTATCAGTCTGGGGATCACATGGCTAAGTGAGTAAGATGCTGGCTCCCTAGCCTGGAGGTCGGGTGTTCTATCCCTGCATTGGTCAAGAAAGTTCATCCAGATTTTCTGGCCTGGTTTCTCCTTGTCAGTGATGCTAGACAGAGGGCCTGACAAGGACAGCTGTCTAGTTGTTCGGATGGCACAAAAAGCTGTTCCTGAGTACACATTGGCGTACACGTGAAAGATCCCTTGGCAGTTGGAATTCAATATAAGAGTAGGCCGTAGTGCCGCAGTCCGAGCAAAATTTCCCCCATAGCACACACTGAATGGTGTATGCCCTTCTTCATTAGCTCAGGTTAGGAGCAGAACAGTAGGACGTTAATCCCCATTCCATTTCATTTGCCATCACTCTGAAGAAATCAATACAAATGAAACTGACACTGATACTTGGAATAAACAGGTCTTAATAACCAATTTTATATATTATATATACACATATTGTTTACTTTATTAACAATTAACAAGGAATTTGATGAGGTATTATTGTAGATTATATATACAATATAAACACAACCTCAAGTCAATAACTTGTCCATCTCTTAATAAACACAAATCGATGAGATATATCACTGCAGTTTCTATACAATAAACACAATCTTATACATCATAGGGGTCTGACAACCTATATTAACTCTCAATAAAATGGAACTTGATGAGATTGTCAATCAAAGTATTCTGCCAGAAGCAATAATCGTATACATGTTCAAGTGATTGATGCAATACATGTACACGTTAAATGTTTTAATAATTTAAGGTGCAATTATAGGTTGTACTAAACAATTTTTTTATGTACTCATCAGGCCTTTCATTTCAAAATTTTACCGGACATATTTTGTTTACCTAGGATTTCGGATTAGCAGAAGTTCTAGCATTATCCTCAATCTGATTATATAAAACACAGATCTTATTTTGTTTTGTTTTTTATAGTTCAAAATTTTGTTTAACTTGTCTTTACTACACTAGGATCTGGAAGTGTTGTTATATAACCTGCATTTTGGATGATGTGAGGGATTAGCCAATGGAATGGTCGGTTACAATGAGTTTTTGTCATGTGCTGTGCACAGAACTGTGGGTAACCCATGAGAAATATCAACACTGATTGGTTTAACAAATGTCTGATGTCATAGGGTAAAAAGTCGCTCAAATGACCTCTGAGCTTCATGTAGTAAAGGCCATCGAAAGTATAGAAAAAGATAACGATACATAGATCTGTATTTTAATTAGATTGGCTTTTCCTAATTACATTTATATATTTTTATACATAAATACTGTAAATATATCTATTTGAATTTTAAATTCTTTGAAATATTAATTTTACAGTGCATAAATGACTGACAGGCAAGTTTTCCAGTTATTCAAGTTTGGCCACTATGACTGAAACAGGAACCCTGGAATAATATTATTTAAATAAATCACCCAATGGAATGTTGATGATATAATTTACCTCTAATAGCGAATTCATTTGTCTCTGATTCCTTTAATTATTTTTCATCAATAAAATATGCTTGAATTACAAAGACTTTGAATAGTGTTACCAAGTGCTTTTGGTTTTTGAATTAATCTTTTTCCTGAACAGAAAGAGAGAGAGACAACTGGAGTATCGAAACCATGACAGTTGGCTCAATGTCAGACCTTATGATACAGTGAATACATGCTAACCATTTGGCCATCAAACCCACATTTTCCTGAAGAAATGAGAAGTAAAATTTGAAGGTGTTCAGAAAATCAAATTTATCTGAATCTTATATCCTGTTGTACACGTTTGCTAGTTATTATCGACTTGGTTATAATAGACTTCAAATAGTAACTATTGCTTGGTTATAATAGACTTCAAATATAGACATACAAGTATATAGTAACTATTGCTTACTCGAAGATATATATTATTTACTGGACAAACAAACCATTCTTGTAGTGCATAAACCCAGGGTGACTTTAAGGGCATAAAAAAACAAACCAAAAAAACCCTAGTTATCATGAAGTTAAGTGCAACTGTCTGTCATTGAGTCAACTGCCATGGTTTTGATTGCCCGATTGTACGTGACAAACAGTAGGGTCGCCTGTCAAACCGCATGGGTTTTCTCTGGATCCTCCAGTTTTCTCCCATTGCTAAGAGACCCCTACCCGCATGAATTATTGAAATAAAATTAAATCAATCTTTTAGTCCCAAAATGACCTAGTCTGTGTCAAGTTGGATGTTATACCCCGTTATCTCTCATTCTCTTAAAAAACAAATCCACAAACTAATAAACAACATTTCTCTTATGTGTAATATGGATTATTGAACCAATGTAAAAGAAACATAGCTTTCTGTATGTAGTACAAGCTTCATGTATAGATTAAACAATAACGTATAGTCATTATTCCTGACTCTCACCTATTGATTCAAAAACAAAGTTCTTTATTTTCTAATCTCTTACCTTTCACAAGATAACACTCTGCGCTTATAAAAAAACACAGTCTTTAATTATCCTAGTCCGTTAAAAAATGATCTTTGAGAAACAAAAACTACACAGTCTAACCACATGACACTGTTCGATGATAGAGCAGAACCTTGCTATGTTAATAATCTCCAATATCTTAATGAGATTTCTTTACGCTGTCACTGAAAAACACGCCCTCTAACTCACTTGTGTTTACTTGATAACGATCAAATTAGTCAAATAATATGGTGGCCCGTGTTCATTATCCAACATCAACTATGAATAAGTAATACTAATTAGCTTCTTCGAAATGTCATCTTTAAAGGTAAACAGAAAAAGGTTCATTTATTGTTCTTTCACATTTCCGTTTTCCTCCCACGATCAATATGGTTTTAATAAGTAAATGAACAGAACAGACAAAGGGTGTTTTAGAAAAATATATAATTTTCTTTATCCTGGTATCAGTTGACAGTTCGTTTCACTGAGTATGGATAAAAAAATTTAGTAAAATAACAAACTCCTAAAAGGTTTTAGCAATTTAGTTAATTATTAGATTTTTTATATGGTTTAATACATCAGACCGTATCTAATGGAATAAATTTGTTGTGCCATGCTTACTAAAGGTTTAACAAAAGAGTCTACTAGAAACTTTATTAAACCGTTCATAAAATAAAGTACATGTTTTTGAAACTGAAATAGAGTTATTGTCGAAACTTATCTTGACAAAATCAGAAAAAAAATATTAAACAATCATTTGCTTGCAAGAAACACTTACTTTTTGCAATAGATGGATGGAGAACATTACATATATTAACAGCATCTGTGTTCGGATGAAATGAAGTTGTTTCTTACCAAATATTCTGGTATGCCACCTGCATTTCTCATGCACTTGCAATATTCATTCTTAAGCATACATTATGCAAGCACTAAATCTGCCTATTGCAGTCTTTCTTTAGGCCTGAAATGTTATATAAACTCTTAATTAGACAAAACAAGGCCATAATAAACTATAACAATGGCATCGGATACTCATGCAAGATTTTAACTAGATTAAAACAATTCAACATTTAAAAATTTATTTTAAAACGGAAAAGAAAGGCTAAGTCTTGCCCTGGTTACCACAATGCACACATCTTGTCAAAACTACAAACAGTGATAACTTGGCTCACAATGAAGTAATTTGAATGAAATTTTCAACATTTTCATTTTAAATTATATATTTTTGAGCTATTATAACAAGAATGGTCAGCAATTTATCTCAATCATGTATAATGTATCCTTAATTTTGACACCACCATGATTGCTCACGAGAAGAGCCTTTGCATCCTGTTTTTTGGTACAAGTTTGTTTACATCAAGTTGTTGGTTATTTGTGTTTTGCATCTTTACGACTATTTCTGTTTTGGGGGAAACATGTTTACTTCAATTGTTATATGTTTGTTAATTGTGTTTTGCATCGTTATGATTATTTCATTCAGTCCCGCTATTTCGTGGGAAATGGACTTACTTTAATGTTATATGTTGGTTAATTGTGTTTTGCATCTTTACAATTTGATTATTTCATTGATACCTTCTATTTTGGGAACATGAGATTCAAGAAACAATTTGTGGTTTTATATATTATTAATATCTTGATCATCTAATTGCTTCATTGAATATCTCATGTTTCATGCAGTCGTTTTGAATATTAAATCATATTTTCACACCATCATATTATTGTTGATATAATTGTATGGGTAAAATGTATCTTCTTGGAGGCTGAGATCACAAACTCTGATAGCGCTTATGATAGTTATAATGATGAAAGGAAATAAAACCCCATACTTTCTCCTCGATTTGTTTGGTGGGACGACAATAAGTATTTAATCAAAAGATAACAGATTCTGATTGTGTCAACATTAGTAATCAAACTAAATTCGGCTTACTTTTTCGAATCAAAAACCTGATCTTAAAGAGCTTGCCATGATCACTAATCAAAACAACAAAACGGATGAACTCAATTTAATTTTTCATTTTGAACTGAATCATGGACAAAGAGTTTTAGATCCTTTAACCCTTTAGTGATTGGTACATGTCAATGTTGGCTACCCTGCTACTTGAAGCTGATTAGTGAAAAGTGATATGTACAACTCTGAAACTGCTGGTCCTTATAGCCCATTCAGACACTTGAGTTGAACTGGTTTAAAAACCCTGGGGAACGTTAACTTTGTCCTCTGAACGCAAATGTGGGGCAAATAAACCAGTTTAAAAACCCCAGGTTGCGACCTGTCTTTGAGAAGGCTTTTTATTTCAAACTGGTACATCTTTGCTGTCTGAACAGATTGGTGTAAAAACCCTGGCTCCAACTCGCTTTGACTATGTGCCGTACGCAGTAAGTTAAATTCCTGGGAAAATATTGTGTTTAGGCAGTGTCAGGGTTATCGAAAATGTGCGAGAATCAAATACAGAAAAAATAAAGCTACCCATACGTAGTTAACTCTAACCTCCAACCTAAGCAGTCAGAATAGTCAAACTGGATTTGACTTATAGTATGTATGAAATGAACGCAACATGACCCTGTCTTCAAAACCCCAGCGATTTTGAACTGGTTTAAAAATAAGTGTCTGAACGGTATATTAGACTGCCTCAAACCGACCAAGATATGGAAATATCTTTCCGTATTATATACCGTTCTACTGTGTATATGATGAGACGGTATAAGCAGCCATAGTTAGGACAATTGGGAGGGAAGGGGGGGGGAAGTGGTATAGGGATAACAGTGCCTGAAACATCCGTATTGACCTTGGTAGATAACATTCTTTAAAACATTTCATGTTTGATTACATCAACAATTTATGACTGTTTTTAATTCACTGACCTTTATACAAATGTCTTAAGATAATTAAAATTTATCTCGAAAAAAACCTGAAATTAATCTCTCAAACCTGATGAACCTAGTAATAAAACTTAAACAAATACTGTTTTTATTTTATGTCACAGTAACTTTTCATGTCATTATGCCCACGGTAATCAGACACAGGAACATTAAACCACATTTGAATGACTTTGTTGATTACAAAATAAAAGTCATTAATTCTGAGGTGTCTCTTTAACTGCCTAAAAAGATGGGCAATGAAGTGGGGTTTCATGGGATACTTTACTGCATTGAATGAGCAAATGACAACAGGCATGTACACTCCAATACACAGGACCTTCAATATTTTGTCCAATCCGAACAACTAGACACTCGCCTTAGCAGTCCGTCCTCCACCAATAACAAGGGGAAAGCATGGTGGAAAATCCTGAGGAAATTTCTTGGCCAATACTGGAACAGAACCAGAGATTTCCTGGTAAGCAAGCCAGTGTCTTACCTACTCTGTCACCGTGGCTACCCCTAAAGATGTAAATTGCCATGTAAAGAAACATGTACCCCCAGCAAATGCATCTGGGCAGTCCATTATGGTTGTAGGTAATGACATAATGCAAGCATTTCCAAGAAATTAAAAGTCGATCAAGGGCAATAACTTAAAAAGAAAGTATAATAAATAGTTAAAATTTGATGACTTCTTTTTTGGGAAACATAAACAGAGTGTGTTTCAGTTATCAGAATTCTTTCCACGGCTAAAGAAAGACTAATTGAAATAAAATAAAAACTTTGTCCTTAAATGACCTATTTAACCTCATTTCTCTCTATCCCTCTTACTGAAAATTGTGAGAAATCAATAGGATTCTTCATTTCAATTTGACAAACCATACAATATTGTAGTGCTTTCGGAATAACATACAGACGGACAGGGGCTATGCCAATATATGACTAGATGTGGGAGGATAAAAACATAAACTACTGGTGATCTCCAGACAGCAACAATATCTAAACTTATCAGTTGATTGACCAATTAAAAAAATCTCTGATGGTTCTGTAGAGTATCTGTCATTCAACTAAATTCCCTAGTTAATTGTTGCCTTAAAGTAATGGACAGCAGGAGTTCCCTGATGCCGTGATAGCTATTTGATAGAAATGTGGGCTTTTCTCGCTGTTAAGTCAGTAATTATTACAAGGCTTGCGGGCACACTGGGTTAACAAGGGTATTGATGTATCAATCTGATGACGTGCCAGATATCACCAAGAAACCAGACACTAATAACAAATAGTTTATCTTATAGTCAGTCATTACAATTGGTTTCAAATAAATATCTTTTACTGGTTTGCATGACATGGCTGTTAAAGGGCCAATCAGGAATATATTTTGGAGAAAAAAACTGCTCAATTTTGTGTTAAAAGCCCTTAAAATCCTGTACCTAAGGGCCGAGCAACTTACTCACTACACATGAAACGTTTTCAAATAAAGTAAACCTGTATCTGGAAATGGAGACCAGTGTCCCAAGCTGTATTATGCAGTGTCCGGATAAAAATAAAACAGACTTTATTTCATAAGAATAATATGGAGGCGAAATTTACCTTTAAGCACATGGGTCATTCACTGTATTGGCCTCGCATTGCGGCTCCAATCACCTAAAAGCTATAGAATTATTTTATTCATTAGCCAAAAATGCTTTCAAACTTTTGAAGTGCGATTCGTTATATTTTGGAGTGTAAGTCGAATCGCCATTTTTTACTGTTTTTCCAACCTCCATCCATATATAAGTCGAACCGGTATATAACTTATGAATATTTGTCAACCCCACGAGTACGGTAGCAATCATCAGGTCCTAGTGTAATATAATAATACTTTGCCGGTATACGCCAAGAAAAATTAGCTCATAATATTAATTAGGCCTACGAAAAAATCAATTTATAAATGTAGGACTAACTTGTTTCATATTCCAAGTTGTGGTCTTGATTAATTGGAACCAATGCAGACTCTGTTTTAAATCACACATGTTTATAAAATATGTTACTAAAAATAGAATAAAAGAACGCAGTATAGTACAATTGGTTAATTTAACTGAAAACTAAAAGTAGACATCTCGCAAGACGGGTGAAACTATGAGAAACGAAAACGTACCAAAGTTAATGTTCTTGGGATAAACCTATACTTAAAGTTTTGTCATAATTGTGACCTGTGGATGGACGGACGATCAAATGGACAGGCAAGATGACAATATATGTCCTCATGAAAAACTCGAATGTGTAGAGTATATTTCAGGAATCGATTGGGGGCTGAGAAAATCTATCTGTAAACAGTGTGTCTAGAGTAACAAACCTCCAGAGACTAGGTGCTCCCTCAATTCATCAATGTTATAGACTGATCTTTCTCTGCTTTTGGGAGTAGGTTTGCCTGTCCAACCTTGTGGGTTTTATGTAGTGTCCCCCACTGCTAACGACCCCTATGCGCAAGTGAATTATTAAAATAAAACTGAACAACATGTTAGTCCTGAAATGACCTAATTTGTATCTAGTGGATGTTAAACCCCATTTCTTTCTCTCTGCTTTCTACTTTTTCTATATGATTGATGAACACCACCATTTAACCCTATACATTATAGACATTAAAATCTTTTCTGTCTAATCCTTTAAAATCTGATCAATTAAAGTACAAAGGTAGTAATCGCTCGCCCTATGGGCTTTTGTTTATTGTGTACAGAACTCAACTAATCCCATTGATGACGGTAAATTGATGTAAATGACAATAATAATCCCAAATATTTATAGCAAAAATATCATCTCTGATAAAAACACTTTGTTTTACCTTTTCCCAAATGTCATCCTATGTACCAGGAAAATAAAAATGATATTTCAACTTATTAACTCCAATCTAAACCAATCTAAACCCAAACAAACTAATTACGTCGAGATTTTCAAAGTTCAACTTGATCTTATCAAACTGATACAAGAGATTAATATTTGTTTTGCTTCAACCAGGTACCAAATCAAACTAAAGCCAAATTAAATCAACGCCATGATATTCTGGAATGGTAGAAAATTGATTTTATTAGTGGATTTGTGGAATATTTCAAAATGGGGAGCACATCCTGAATCTTTTCAATTTCATCCAATAGCTTACCTGAACAGTAACCCTTATTAAATGCATATGCAAATCAGCTTAAGTGAAGTGCATTTGCAAGACGATATGGATCATGGCCAAACTCAATCCTGAGTATAAAGCTGCAGATCTTCACTTGCCATTTTATTTTTTGACATTTCTGTGCTGTTCTAGAAAGACAATTAACAAAATCGAGCTCTATTTATCAGAAATTCGTATGTATTTATCTGTTCAAATCCAAAACTAGGCCATTCAGAGTGAATAGACCTAAAGTAAGTGAATAGAAATTCCAGTATTTAGCCTTTAATTAATTTAAATTTTACAACTTTGCAACAATATCTGCATAAATTAATGAAATGCCTCAGCATAATATGAATAAAGATTTAACCTGTACTTTCTCAGCTCTGTTCATGAAACTAGTCACAGACAACCTTGTTTACGGATGGAAGAGTAAAGAGCAGACTTGTTAGCCTCCCGGGCGTTCACCCGTGCTCTATTCTCAGCACACATCACGATTGGGACAAACCAATTTGATTTTCTGTTCTTCAGAGTCATGAGAAATCAATAGCCACATGATTTGTTTATGATTCCAAAACTGAATAATTTGGAACTAAAAGCTTTTGAACCACAGAATCAAGTACTTTTCGTTTTTAAATTAGTCTTTTTCTTGAGAGAGAGAGCAACATAAGTTTCAATTTTATTTCAATAATTTGCTTGTGCGTAGGGGTCTTTAGCAGTGGGAGGGAGCGGGAGAAAAATTCACGAGGTTGGACAGGTGACATTACTCCTTGTCACGTACAACCAGGGAATCTAAACCACGTACGCCTTGACTCAATGGCAGACCTTATGATACAGCGCGCACACATTAAACCTTCTGCCACCCCCCTCTCGAAGAAATAAGGATAAAAATGTTAACAGGTGTTCTCCAAGAACAGAAAATCAATTTGGTGTGGCCGAGAGCGCTAAAAAGTACTTATTCTAACTACCATAGATAAAAACAGTCACAGACAACCTTGTTTACAGACTGTAGAGTAATGGGCAGATTTGTTAGTCGCTTGAGCGTTCACCCAGAGTCTTCTTCTCGGCACATATCACGATCACGATCAAGCCATTCTAGTCACATGTCTTGTGTCTGATAAATTGTTTCAATGGCATTTAGTAATTGAACTGGAACACACAGGCTACAGTTCTATAGAATAAAACGACTGCTTATTGCAGAATGACGCTACGACTATAGGCTTGATAAAACCAAGGGAAACTACAGTGTTCCTTTACACATTTCTATATCATTATTCCAAATTATTACAAAAAATCACAGCATTGTTACATTAAAGATACATTATGTAAGATTTAGATAAAGAGCTAGCCTGTCTTGCAATAATAGTTTGAAGGTTTGACAAGACTTGTGCAATAATTTCAACCACCGTACTGGTTGTTCAAAGCTAAGTCTTGCTCCTCCATTTTTAGCCTAAATCAAAATCTGGCTGGACCGTTCTAATCTATTTAATATTGGAGAAATCTGACGCCATCGAGAGTTGATTATGGTCTGGATAAGTTAATTAATGTCTAGTTAATAGTTTATAATAATATAACATTTCAGGCCTAAAGAAATAGCTGCAATAGACAGATTTAACTCTTGCATAATGTATGTTTAAAATCAAGAAAATTTTACCAATCACCATAGAATTGTGACCTGTGTATATCTTGTGCTGCTATTAGCACATTATTATCATGGCCTATTTTTCCAAATTATCAAATTATTACAGAAAATCATTGCCGTCAATGCTTTGCTACATAAAAAATATCAAGAAACTTTGAATGTTCGTCATAGAATATCAACACTAAATGTCAAATAAACCCTGTTTGCTCACTGTGTCAGACCATGTTAATAATTCAACAAAATCAATCATTTTGTCACAAGAAGAACCAAATCTCAAATATTAAACTGAAGACCAGTCTTTATATAAATTTTATATAACTTCTTTATATAAATCTTATTAGACTTGATGAATATTACTGCTTTTTCATTCCTACAACGTTTTAATACTCAGGGATTTTTTTACTGAACAATTTCAACAATCGGCTGTAATATATTTCCTGTCAACAAAAGTCTCAAACTGGCAACTTAATCAATCAAGAAATATCCTGAAGATATTTTTTAAACGTGACAATACTCTTAACACTGACGCCTCTTAGTGGAGCAAAAAGGAGCTCACCAAATTTAATTTGAATGTAAAGGTGACAAATTACATGTACAAAGAATTTTTTGGAGCCATTCATGAATATAAAATCAATCAAACAGGACAAACAGTTCCTGGTTCTTATTGGGGTCATATCAGTGCCAACCATTCATCAAATTTGTTTTCAATGTGCAATGAATGAAATAATTTAACAATTTTAGTGAGAACACATCGTAATCTTGTCTGTTTAATTGCAGTTGTACTTGGAGCCACAGTAATCTGGAATCGCCAGAGTTCAGCATTTGTAGTTGCAAACGGGGAGGGTATGAGATATGAGTTTGTTGCTGAGTTAATACTGCAGTTAGTCTAAATCACTTTTGTGGGTTAAGGATGTTTAGGAATCAGAGGGGAGCGAAAATGAAATTCGAAATCTGTAACATTTCTCTCATAGTCAGTCCACTGCGTTTATTGTACACTTGTCTCTATTTGCCCAATTGGTGTGAAAATTAGGATATCAAACCCCATTTCATTTCATTCACTTTATGATTGGAAGAAATAGAAATAGGCCAATGACTTATCTGAAAAAATATCAGTCAAAACACTATTTCATCCTAACCTCACTTCAACGTAAAACCCGTAAACAACATGATAGTAAAAATTGATTAATATACAATCTAGAGTAAATTTGAAAGATATAATAACACTTCTATCTGTTTGTCAAGATGACTTACAGTGTCTGATAGCTTGACATGAGAGGATTAAACATTCACACAGATTGAAGACTTAGTCGTGCTCCGTGTCAAAGATTCAAAAGCAAGGAGACGGGAAAAATTTTGTCTAATCTGTTGATTTCCGGTTTGACGTATTACATCCCGTCTGGAAAACATTCAAACATTTCCTTTTAACACAAGCGAACTTTAAGACTCATTTTATATACCTTTATAAAATAGTCGGATACAAGAATCTGTCTACCATTTTCAATATTCATTGAGCAGTCCATACAGGATGTCACATTTTTATTCTTTTGTAGGTATCACTAATAGATAAAGGGCAATAATAATGAAGCAAGCATCAGAAATAATTAATATTTGATGATGATGAAGGGGATGATAGACAGTAGGATGGTGTAGAAGGGGATAATAGACAGCAAAATGACTGTAAGATGATGTAGAATGGGATGATAGATTGTAGGGTGGTGTAGAATGGGATGATAGACTGTAAGATGATGTAGAATGAGATGATAGATAGTAGGATGGTGTAGAATGGGATGATAGACGAGTTGGACGAGGTAGAATAATATAATAGACAGCAGAATTACTTGAATAGATTGTAGGGAGAGGTAGAATAGTCTAGATGTCAATAGGAACAAGTTACATTATGATATTAATAGAACACAATTTTTATGGGAAACAATCACTGGTTTATTCTAAAAGCACGACGTTTCGACAAGTATCCTCTTATCTTATCGTTAGCTTGATAACGATAAGAGGATACTTGTCGAAACGTCGTGCTTTTAGAATAAACCAGTGATTGTTTCCCATAAAAATTGTGTTCTATTAATGTGTTTTCCAATCGCTAAATGCCACTTAAAGATTACATTATGATAGTCAATAAAATATGATATAATGGTTAGTGCAAGATATCATATACAGATAAATGAGGTTTAATGGCCACTTAACACAATTTAGTTTATTTCAGGACTTAAATATATGGTTTCATTTCATTTCAATAATTTAATTGAACGTGGGGAGGAGACAGGAGGACTTGGCACAAACTCATGAGACTGGAGGATGAGGTTAATTGCACAGTAGCCAGAAAGTAGTGGTAGGAAGGGAAAAGTTATTGTATGGGGGAATGGCCTTGATATCAAATAATCACTTGAAACCAATTAATGCTGAGTCCTCAAGTGCTGAAGAGATTTATCTTCACTGTAAAACATGATTGATATGAAAATTGCACAGAGAAAAATAGTTAAAGCATTGCATAAAAACTAAAATAAACTGAGTAATCAAAGCATTGTGCTGTTACCATGACATTAGACCTAAACATGCTGCCAAATTTGTCTCGTAACTCTGGATAAAACAAAACAATCATGATAACTCAAGTGATTTATCATCACTATTGTTGAAACTTAGTACAAGTTAACACACCTTTCACTGTCAAGTTGTTGACTAAGCAACAAATAACTTTTATAAATGAATATCAGGCGCAGATCCAGGGGCGGGCCCTGGGGCCGTGACCCCCTTCCCTCAGCCCCAGTGACATAGTTGCTTTGTTACTGTTTGCTTTGTTACTGTTGTAGTTCACATATCTGCTCTTTAATAGATGATATAAACATGATTTTCGCATTGTCTCCGCCCAAGCAATCCAAGGTTGCAACGTATTATTACCCTATGTTCCATTCCAATGTGTGCCCGCCCCCCCCTCGACAAAATTCTGGATCAGGGCCTGAATATACATGATACTTACAGATCGGAGACCTCATTTTATATATACATAATGTTTATTAGTTAAACTTGTTAGTAATTATTCAGCAGTCATTACGTAGGTGTGATGTTGCTGAGGTGCTAAAACCGTGATTATTGAATGATACACATCACTATTGTCCAGGTTTGTGTATTCAACAATGCTGGCTGTTATAAATAGTCACGCTTTTTCAGCTGCTAATTACTGACTACTCTATAATATCTAAGCACTTTCTCGTCATAACATAATTAGAACCGAAGTTATTGTATACCTACTACTTATCGTAAGCAGAATATGTTCTTCTACAAACTCCATCAAGGCATTCCCCTAATAAACATTTATGCCAAGTTTGAATGGTATACCAATTAGAAGGAGCGTTATTGTGTTCCAATGTATTGACCAATCAGACTGAAGGATCTGAACTAAGTAGAATGCTCATCATTGAACTTAGCCAAGGTATTGATGTAACAAAATTATGACAAAGATTCACACCTCTCACTCAATTAGAATCAAAGTTATCAAGCTCTGAACTCTCGCCCAATCTGCTTATCCTGAGAAGAATATGCTCATTATGGAACTTAGTCAAGGTATTGATACAATGAACTAGATTGACTCACCATGCCATCATTAGTGTGCGATATTTAGTGGCTTCGTGATGGATAATTTAGCGTAGAAAGGCTAATCAAGACTTTTGCCTATGGTAATAATGACGATAGAAGCTTACCTAAAACTAAATCAGTAATATCTACGTTCAGAGTGAAGTAATTTGACTTCAATTTTCAGCATATTCTCTTTTCATAATCTATTTTTTAACTATTCTAGAGAGGACTGCCAGCTCTTCATATATCTTATGTAATGCCCCTTTAACAGAATAATAAATAAAACTGTAATTTTACTTCAATTGCTAGACACTTTGATTTTCCTCACAAATCTACAAGATCTTGTAGTGTTAACTCAACAATAAAAATCTACACAATAGCGGTAGACTAATATATTCTTATTGAATACTAGTCTGGCTCATTGTAATAGAAGTAATGAACAGACTATCACGAATTTAATCTACTTTCATTAATCTGATAAAAATTAACAGAACGGGATTGTGTAATGGCATTCAGTGGTATGTGTAATGGCGTCCAGTTGTTTGTGTAATTGCATTCAGATTTGTTTTTCAAAATGAAATGAGTTTTAACGTCCTACTTTTCTGTTATGATGGAGCTAATGAAGACAGTGCTGCTATGGTCTATTCTACATGGAATTGTCAAGGGGTTCATGCCAACTGGACCTTGGTTTTTCATCTGAGCCGAACAACTATACACTTTCCCTTGCCAGACCCTTTGTCCTGTTCCACTGACATCAGTCCAATCAGTTTACCCTGGATAGCGAGAATGACGAGAAGGGATTAAGTCTTTATTAACAACTAATGTTGCTATGGTAATAAACATTATTTTCCACATCTTGTCGAAACTTCAAATAATGATAATTGGCGCATAATAAAGTAATTCAAATAAAATTTTCAATCTATTTTGGAACTTAAAGTTTGAAGTTTTGACAAGATGTGCAAAATTTATTGCCATATAGCAACGTTGCTTGTTAATCAAGACTCGGTCTGGAAAACCCCCACGTACAAGTGGGGAATCCAAACCCCAACTCTTGACCCCATGACAGACCTTATGATGCAAAACACGATAACCATTCAGACACCTCCCCACCTTACCAACCTCCAAGTGGCCTGAAGTCCTGAACTCAAGTAAGAATGACAGTTCTAGGGAATACAATCTCATAGAACAGTAAGATATCATGATTTTAATGTATTCAAATATTAAATGCCACTCTAAGGGTACAAATGATCGCTACAAAATATTTGAAGCGAAAATATGCTCCTTCAAGCAGCCCACTACAATATCATACATAATAGTCTAGCTAATGCCTATAGCTTTATGATCAATAGAGAATCCATGAAATGTACTTCATTCTAAAAATCCTGCTTATCGCTTTATTGAGAAAAGACATTCATTAAAAACCAATAGTGAATCAGTGAGATAAATAAGAGTAAAAAATCAATGTTGTGTAAATACTTTGTGAGTAAACAGGAAGAACTATGACATTATATCATTGCTTGGTAACATGTTGTGAGTTAACAGCTCATTATCTTAAGACAGGAGTTTGCTTACTTCATTTGGAACACTAGATATTTCTTGCCTAATAAGATTCAAATATTTAAGTCTCAATATTTCTTTTTTCCTTGCAGATCTCATTGAAGGGGCATTATGGGGGATTAGATAAGGAGTAGACAGTTCTCGATATTCTATCATCATTACTAATGATGGTACGATTAAAAAATCCATTTTTATGTTTAATTATTTTTTCAAAAAATGTGTTCCAATCTCCTAATATTGCAGGCAACCGAGTTGATTATGGTCTGGGTAAGTTAATTAATAGTCTAATAATTTAGATATCATTTCAGGCCTAAAGAAAGACCCAATTTAGTGTGGGGGTTTTGTATTTTACAGATCATTGAAATAGCTGTGACCTCAGTTATTCTCGTCCTGTGAATAGAAATGACCTATATTAATTATTTGCTCTATGTTATATCAAATTTGGAATTGCCGGTAATCCCACGTAGAAACGGTATAGAAACACACCATTTTGTAAATAGGCTTTCGACAGTACATATAGATCGATGCCTCCTATTGGATAACGTTAGTTAAAATCAGCTAATAGGAGCGTGGGTGCCGAATTAGTGCAAATGCAGTGTCAAAAGTTATGCACTTGCATTCTCCAGTGTAGAGCGTATAGATAGGGTATATAAGGACAGTAAAAGCCAGTCTTAGTCGAACGGTCGGGGGGTGCGGACATCAGCAGGAATATGCAAATATTTCGCTCTGAGCTAAGCATTCCCAAATGGAGACTTTGTCTCTGGTGGCTAGCAAGTTCTGCAGGAATAATCAATTATTTCGCTGGAGGCAAGCAAGTTCTCCTGAGTAGAGTTTAGTAACATGCGAGTCCTGCAGGCGTGACCAATTATGCCGCTTCGGATAAGCACAGGCTCAGACGGGCGTTCCAGGTTGTTTGTTGGTTTAAGTTATGAGTTTCTAGTTATGCCGCTTAGGATAAGCACGGGCTAAGACAGGTGTTCCAAGTTGTTTGTTGGTTTAAATTATGAAATTCCAGTTATTTTAAGGGTTCCGTTTGGGTGGTTGTTTCTCTTTGTGCGAACATTGTTAGTTCGGGCTGAGTCAGACATAAAGTTACGGAGTTTATTTTGTTGTACATATAGAGTTACGAGTTTCTAGTTAATTCGTGGCTTCCGTTTGGGGTGATATAAGTTTTGTTGCTTCCCTCTGTACGAATATTGATAGTTCGGGCTGAGGCAGGTGCTTATTCTTGTTTATAATTTTGTTTTGTTTTAAGTTGATCCTTGGGACTTTGTTCGGAAGCTACGAGATTTGGCATAAGCGGACGTTCTGTTTTGATTCTGTATAGGGACATAGTTGAAGGGCTTAGTGCAAGACTTTTATTTTAGCTGGTTAATCATTGGAGAGAAGAAGACGAATCAACTCGGACGCGTGTATCGGTCCTCGAATCTCTGTAATTTATGAAATAAAGATTTTGAAACTTAATAAAAATGTTTTCTTTTATTTCAGTTCACGTGTACGAACCTGGACTTCCGGTTTGCATAAGAGCCTGTCACTCCCGATGCTCAAGTGCAAATCGATAACAACCCGCCCTGTTACATATTTTTGTATAAAAAATTTCAGTAATTTCGAAAATTGCTTGCGGCCTCCCCCCCCCATTTAATTTTAATCTAAACATGGGGCTTCTTGACCAAATTTTTATAGGATCTGGTCACCTGGGTCAATTTAGGCCCCAGAATAGCACAGAATATCAACAACCACAGTAAACTGGAGTCAATGGTGATTACAAATAGATTGTCATGTGGGACGAGGTCAGAAATCAGTAACAAAAGGGTTAATTGATTCATAAATTGTGTTCACCAAAAGACGGAGGGTCACCGGTTCACTAGGACCGCCTGTCAAACCTCATGGGTTTTCTCCAGGCCCTCCAAGTTTCCTCCCACTTATAAAGACGCAGGCGCAGATCCAGTTGGGAGCGCACCTGGCGCACGCCCCCTCTTTTTTTTAGGTGGCGAACAATTTTTAGTTCCATATATTCTCGTGGGAAAGGAAAACAAAAATAGATAAGGTTGGAAATCGTAATTTACAGTACTAGGATGAAATTAGTCCTTGTGGGCATTTTTTCCGCTCAAAAATCACGGGCCGGGCTTCGCATTCCCAAGTGGGTGCAGCACGCCCCCCCTTTCTGAAAATCCTGGATCCGCCCCTGAGACCAAATGCACAAGCCTTAGTTTGTGTCGAGTGGGACGTTATAGCCCATTTTCCTCACTCTCTCACAAAATATCACAAGCAGGAAGTTGTATTGAAAAAAGAATGTAACAATAAAATCCTATGGAATCAAAACTAAACAGATATATATATATATATATTTGTGACATAAAAAACTATATACAGTAACTGTATCACCTTATTTCCAATTGATGATTGGTCATAAACTGATGAAACTTTAAACTAAGCTTACCCAGTTCTAAGACGAGCAGGAAATGAAACCAAATTACGTGGATTACACAAATGACCGATTTCTCTCTATTTCTCATACAAATCCACAAAACAAAATCTAATCATATTATAAAAATCCATTTACAATTTCATTTCCTGTAACTATTTCCTATTAGTCCAGTTCTGACAAGCTTCCTTTAAATTTGTGTTAATCTATTCCAGTAATTCTCAAACCAGTCTGCTGCAAGATCTTCCTAAGTGTGCAGCAAAATATTGAACGGCACACTAGTTAAATGTCTCACTAAAGAGAGAGTGAGAAAGAAATGGGCTTTAACGTCCACTCGGCACAAGGTCATTTTGGGACTAACATATGGTTTAATTTTATTTCCATAATTCGCTTGCCACAGACGACCCTTCTCCTTGCCACGTACAACCGGGGATTCGAAAGCTCGCAAGTTGACTCAATGGCAGACGTATGATACAGTGTATGATACAGCACACTCATGCTAACCATTCGGCCACACACCCCCTCCCACTAAAGAAGCCAGCTATTTGGCTGATGAACTTAGAAACACTGCAATAAAGTAAGCTCAGAGCTATGTTTGTCTTTATTTAGTTTGGAGTCCTTCTATGTGTTTTTCATATATATGTATCCAGGTGTGCTGCTATTTTTTCATGTGTTTCAAGGTGTGTCATTGGCAATTAAAGGTTGAGAACCACTGAAATATTCCATACCACTCAAATTCAGAAGAACAGTAAATAACAAGTTTGGACGTTTATCAATATAAAGATATAAGAAAGCTCCCAGGAAGATTGTGGGAAACCAAGGCAAGCCTCTGTGAAATAAACTAGCAGAGGACCTGGAGAAAATCCATGAGGTTGGAATTGCCAAATAACAGTCATCGACCTTACATTGCGATGGTAAGTAAGACACTGACTCGATCGCTAGTCTGGACATTTCTGGGAAAAGCCACTTGACTCATGACATTTCTAATGATTTCATGTGCAAATGTGTTAAACAACGAGACAACCCAAATATCAGTCATCGACGTTACATTGCCATGGAGCTATGATGGCTCAGTAAGTCAGGTGCTGGTGCACTAGTCTGGAAGTCTCGGGTTTGCTCCTATGGTTGGTTGGGAAAGTTCCTTAGGAATTTCAAGTGTGGTTTCGCTTTGTCAGATTGCGGAGGACCTGACAAGGACAGCTGTCTAGAGGAATGGATGGGATGAATTCGATACAAGAGTTGTAGGCAAAATGTCTTTCATGGAACACATGTTCCTGAAGCAACGACTGCAAGTTTTATATCTCTGGACGTTTCTGGATTACTTCACAATTCCCGAACTTATAGCTATTTTATTTACAGACACAAGTGAACAGTATCGCCCAATCAGAGATTGTGACATCGCGACCTCCACGGAAACCTTGACATTGAACAAAACTTGAAGTTTGCAACTCGATTATCACAAGTAGACATTTTAGCTTGTACCAAATCAAATTTAGTGCTGAAATATGCAGGATATTATATGAAGATGTACTTAGTTAAAGTGTTTTGAAAAATAATTTTGATTTGAAAATCTATATAACAATAGTATATAATAAAAACATTGGATATGTAACCACCAAATCTATGCTTGTATAAGTTAAGAATTGCTTCATTTGCTTTAAGCGGGAATTTCATATTTCCTAAGAAAGTCAAACCATATTTATTTCTATGTCTTTTGTTCAATAGGTTGTCAACTCACTATTGTACAATCATAGGCATTATTTTCCACACATAAACATCTTTCACATCGGAAATAATAAGACAATTACCTCCCTTGTTTTCCCATTAGCAATAGCTAATGTTGAAAGTGATATTTTTGCCAATCTCTCAACTGGCAATAGTGAATTATGATATTATTCTTTAACAAGGTAGGATTGTTTATAGATACCATCTATTTTAAGGCTTTATTTTAATATATTTTAAAAATATAACTTAAAAATATGAAATTGCAGCTTTAAAGAAAATATTAATATAAAAATCAAATTGTTTCTAATCATTTACATAGTAAAAAATATGTCGAGATCAGTATGTAATTATAATACACTGTGTAGAATCAATACATACCAGATAAATAAAACATGAAAATTGATTTTCCTAGTCAGGATATAAAAATAACATCAAGATTAATAATATGTTAACTTAAAAAGCCTATAGGTCAATAACGTGGTCAGTCTCTTAGAGGCTTGGGGTAGGAGATGGGTGGTCAAATGGTTAAAGCGTGCATGTTGGAAAGGACATGAGAAGGAGTAGGGTCACCTGTCCAAACTCGTGGGTTTTCTCCAGGACTTCGAGTTTGCTCCCACTGGTAAAGACCCAAATGCACAAGCATGTGTTAGTCCCAGTTTGTATCAAGTGGACGTTAAATCACATTTCTTTCTGTCTCTTAAAGCTTGCAATGCTACTATACACACATCTTAATTTTCGTTTCATAAACATTTGTACGTCCATGCATGTTGAATTGAGAATGAACAAGAAATTATGAGCAAGAGGCTTGAAATCTTATTTTTCAATTCAGAAACATTTGTATGTCCATGGATTAAGTATGAAGTATGAGCAAGAAATTGTGTTTTAGTTATAGTCTAGATTTTGTTAATGTTATCTTATTTCTTTTGTTACTCCAATTACTTCATTAGAAACATTTATTGTAATAAACTGTACCAAACAGAAGCATGTAAAAAAGAACAGATTGTCGCCTTGATGTGGCACAGGTACCTTACTGTGCAATACAAAGAAAAATTGATTTATATATTTCCATCTTGTCGTTTTTCGAAACACAAACAAGGCACTATTCGTTGGGTGTGATTGATAGTGGGATCCAGACATAATATCGCAGCAAATAAAACGAAATTGGGTTTACTGGTGATGACCTACTTTCTGCACCGACTGGGCTACTAAAGATAGGCATACACCATGACCATACGGGGTGCCTGACAGTGGCACTACATTCTACTGCTATCTTTTTGTCCTGAGTTCCCAGGAGAAAATGGAACCGGACAAACAAAATGGCAAATCTATCATAGGGTTAATTATATTCATGGTTACAATAAAGTTTGATTTCATATTTTGTAAAGTGACAATTTGTCCTGGATCACCTGTTAGCACAGTTTCTGTTTTGGAACTTCTTCATTCAAATTCAAATGTTCAAAATATTTCTTATTAGCAGTAATGTTCCCACCCCATTCACCAGTATCTAATCCCTAAATTAACTAATTTTTTGTATAAAAAATCAACCAAAGCAGCACAAATTATTGATCACTTTTGAGGGGGGGGGGGGCATTGCTATTTTAATTATGCTCAGTGCCAATTTGCTCTTTCTGAATTGATCCAAAGTTTCTAGAACCGCTAGTCGAATTATCAGTATTATGTATAAACAGACTGTCAATCTACAGTTATCAATATATTAGATACCGTATAGTTATGTAGTAGAACTACCATGGTATTGCAGTGGATTATATAATCAAAATTGGCTATATTTTGTTTTGACATCTATCAACACATTTGTAACATGCTTAATTAACATTAATCCACGGAGACAAGGTTATTAAAAATCTGCTTTTGCTGTTGGCATATACATTATTCCATAAGAGAAGATTATTAGAAATTAATTACACGGTTGCTATGCTATTCAGTTCTTGTTGCAACTACGGATTACATGGGGCTGGCGTTTGAACGACAATGTTGAAAAAGAGAGAGCAAGTTGAACTGAACAAACACTTACCTCCTTGAAGAGGTCTATAATTAAATTACAGACGTTTACTGCTGTTGTCTAGCTAATGTATCTGTTGTTCTCGTGTACTCATCAACTAAATGTGGTGATCCATCATCAATCGTGACGAGCTGCCGTGAATTCACCATAATTTTCTGTTTCAATGCCACAACGAGTTATCTGCCCATTCCTTATTTGTCTAAGTGTCTTGCAATTGAGAGATCAATGAAAACAAAACGTCTCGCTAACCTAATTATTGATTTATTAAAGGCGAGACTACAGTAATCTAAGCAGTTAATCGTTTACAACCCCGAGATTCATTGTAACTAAAGAAGAAAACACAAAAAGGCCAACATCAAAAAAGGGACTCCTCTGAAAAACAGATTCATTTTTGCATTTTTCTAATATTGACAAACATGTATGCGACTTTTAATTCAACTGTAGACCCAAGCACAAGTATCTAGGGGAAAAATAAAGAACAACAACCGCCAAGGGACGGGTTAAGCTAGTTGCATTGGGTCCATGGCTGAATATGTCACTGAGGACCTTGCACCAAAGGTGAAAAGGGAGGGGGGGGCATATTCTGATTGTCCATCATACTCACCTTCAAGCAATTTTTTGCCAGTATGGTAGATACATTTATCTGGCACAACATACAAATAAATGGCATAACTATTTATTTATGGTACCAAAGTTTGCTAGAACTAATTTGGGGGCCCCTTTAATATTAGAGGACCCTGGTTGCACTCCATCAGTCCCGCCCACTTTAACCCGACCCTGCAACCCCCACATTCTATAACAACTTGAGAGAAATCTAGTATCGTAATATAGAAGGTCCTATTCCAACCCAGCTCTGATTGTGAAGTTTTATAACGAAGATCTCAACCAAACTGCTCCCGTGGATATTAATAATGGATTGAAGAAACCCCTCGTTTATGTTTTACAGTAGGTCGTGGAATGCTTAATATCGATAGGGGTTAACCCAAATGCGCCTTATCAAATTTCAAAGAGTTCGATGAATAATTATTATGCATGAGGGAATAACTCGGGAACAACAGGACGAAGAGCGCTGAATATCGATATAGCGCATCATTTTCATGACACCATGATCCCGATTTTCTGGCGTGGTTCCCCCTTGTCAGTGGTGCAGGGCAGAGGGCTAGACAAGGACAGCTTTCTAGTTGTTCGGATGACATGAAAAGCCGAAGTTGGAATTCGATACAAAGGTAGGTCGTAGTGCCACTGTCTATCTGTTCATCGATTTGCCATCGAAAGCCCCCATCTGCAACTAATTCTAGAAAGTATATACCATTCTTACTTTCATCTGACGAAATTCATGAAAAGCAATCAACGGACACTGGAGGTTTAACCGAGGTGTGTCTCTTTTTTTATGTAAAGCATTGACAAAAATTGAAGAAAAGATAAGAAAATTAACAGTGGGTTGAGGCCATATAAAGTTTACGTCAGGGGACATCAGCACCATTACATTTCGTTCAATTAACCAAGCACATAGGACATAGTACAGTAAATGCAAATACGTAGGTCTTGATTAGTGGGGGCGGGGGTTGACATAACATCCATAATCCATAGCTTAACAACAAATCGTGGTAATATCAACAGTTGTACAAGTTCCAAAAGATAGTAGAATTACTAATTTCTTACAAGGAACAAGCACTTCATTTAAAAACGAAAAAGAAAAGGCTACATATTGCTAGGACTGTAACTGGTTATTAGAACAACGGTACTTTAACATTAGGGTCTCCTCTCTTTTTGCCCATATATAAGATGCTATAGCAATGATAATCAGACCAAGCACTATACAACACGAGAGAATTATAATAAAATGCGTTGACAGTGTTGCTATTGAAATAGTTTCTCTCATTTCTGGATTATAGAATTCCTCAGATTTGTTAACTAGCTCCGTGTTTAACCGGTCAATTGTAGAGGTTAGACCATATTCGATTTCGTGTAAATCACTACCTTCCCCAATTGAATTATTTACTGGTAGGTCAGAGTAGCTGGCTGCTTGATGTGGTTTTTCTGATAGAGATGATGATATAGCCAGTTTACTTGAAAAGCTATGTGTACTATGTTTGGGTTGTAAATTAGTTCTGAGTACATTAGTCGGCATGATTGTTTCAAATGGTTCGATATTGGTTTCGGGTCTGCTTGCTTTAACCGTTTGGGGAATACTATATGCGTAACTGGAGGATGGAACGTGAAAAATAATTGATGCAGTATTGGTGCTCAATGGCGTTGCTTTATAAATTATCCCTGTTTGCCGTTTCGGTGGGTCTTTTGTCAGGTCGTCATCTACGGATCGCACTGTCTGTGTCATATGAAAAGAAGTCTCTATGGTATTGAATGTTTTCATTAACCGCGTTGGCTGGAATGTTTCTGACGCAATCAGTTTGTTTTCTAATGATGATGTTTGCAATTTAGTTGTGGAAATTCTTAAAGGTAAAGATTCTTCTTCAATCGTTGCAAGATCGTCCATTCGTTGATAATTTGTTGATAGGTTGGTACTTTGTATTGTAGTGGATAACGATGGTGAAACAGAGAATGCGATTGCTGAAGATGAAGTTAATGTATTACTTGTGTGGCTGTATTGCTGACTTTGAAGATGTTCAGAAGTTGGGAAGCCTCTATGCAATGTATGTGTTGTCATAGTAGGGCGAATGAATTCTCTCACATTCCAATTATTTGAAACCTCCGAAGTTAGAAATTCAGTTGTACCAGGTATTAGTAATGACAGATAGAGTGCGGATTCTTCAATAATTGCCGGATCACCTGTTCGTTCATATTGTGTTGGTGTTTTGACATCTTCAGTGATTGCGGATAAAGTTTGTGAAGCAACAACTATTGTGTCGTCACTTGAAGTGCGGATTGAGTTAACCGCTTGCCGGGGGATTGCTGAAGAGACGGTAGAGAAAGGATGTACAGCCATGGTAGGCAGCACTACTGCTGTTTCACTGTCTTCTGTCAAACCAGGATATGATTCTGTTCTCGGATTAATATCACTCTCTGTATCTTTATGTTTTGTTTGTGATATAATTACACTTTCTACTGTAGTCGTTTCTGGAAAACCGTTAAATTCTGGAGCATCCGGATCATCTAAAACAAAAAAGAGAATCTTATGTACATACAAGCACACGGTTAACAATGTTATAAATCTACTTCTTTAACCAGATAAAGTTGTCTATGTAATATGTTTGATGTTGATATTAGCATTGCCCTTATCATCTTTGATCACTCACATAATTACATTACTTTAAGATATATTTCCTTCGAGGTAATCAGAAGGGTGTCTCTGGTTGGCCAGCATTAATCCAAGTTAGTTTTTTTTAAAAATTTGTATATTGTTGAAACGTCGCTCAGTAATAGCAGTAATTATATTACATAGAATTTTGACCTGTAATATATATTACATACATGTAATTACGTACAATAAACAATAATATAAGATACTCTTTAATACCCTTTTTGAATGTTTGTTTGGAACCAATCCCCTGCTTATAAAGTAAGCGGTCATTACAGACCCAGGACTGTACAATAGAATGAGAGGTTATGGTCGATCGGCTCATAATTTAACTGTTCTATTTAAGATGCATTTTGTAAAATTTCGGCAAAGAGGACACCGTTCTTGAAAGTTTCAGTCGAATTACTTCATTCTGACTGAAGTTACTACATTTTGAAGAATATCATAGTCTCGATTTGCATTACTTGTTACGATAATAAACAATGTCTCGATTATCCATTTTTAAATTAAATCATTAAATGGCGATCGTGTTTCAATCACAACCACACGATTATCAAGAGAGTTGATTATGGACTTGTCATGGAAATAAATATCTAATTAATAATTTGATAACATTTAACTGTGTTTTATTTTTGGAACAAAAGCAGTTCTTATTAATTACGAAAAATACCTTTGGTGCAATTGTGTAGTTTAAAATCATCCACAGCAATATCACTTTGAAAATGAAATTTCCCCTTCAGTGTTCCAACAACGACTATCTACAAAATAAAAGGTAACAAATTAAACTTTCTTTTTACATATATTCAATAGTATGACCAATATTTGCATGGATTGTGACATGATTAACAATGATTATTGCGTTTTGATTGATCAATTAGACCATGTCGATAGGACATTAACACATCTTGGGCCCTAATGATCCCAGGACATGACTATTGCATAATGACACCCCTCTAAATTGAACACAGCAAGCGTTTATCTCCTAATTAAAAGTTCATTTCGAGCAGGTTTCTGATTGATTTGATATTTACTCGCACATTAAAGGAGTGTGTGTAATCGCTATTCTTTGGCACAATTATGTGCTAAGATTGTCAATTGAATGGCGTCTGGTTATTCCAGCCTGGACCGGTATTATTCTCTTGCGGGATATGTTTAGCCATATTCATCGAGTCGCTTCATTACAAATGGCGTTCGAATATATTCTGTCACGCGATTCATCTGCCAATTTTAAAATGTTCATTTTGTCTTAAATATTGGATATCAGAATTTCATCTGTTCACGATAAGATAACAACATCAATGTTGATTTAAATTGACCAATAAGTCGTGTTTGCAATGTCAAAGACTGTGGATCATATTAAGTTGTATTTATTATTATTTATAAACCCCATAGGCAACATTCAAGGTACTCGATTGAGTTTCATATTACATTATGAAAAAGGTTCAATGGTGAAAATATGAGAGAAATATCTTTAATACTATTGTTAACCTGAAACACTTCCGTTTGCTGCTGTATTTTTAATGAAGCCCGCTTCCATTCTGGGCCTTGATTACCAGCCTCATTAAACTCAGGGTACAGGTCATATAATTTTCTACTTTTTGGTTTTACAAAAACTTTCAAACTCCCGACAGCTAAAATAATCATTATATTGGTATTATTTGACAAGAATGAAGGTACGCGATTAGCTTCGACTAGGGAAACATTTAGCCGGGCGCGTAATCAAGGAATTTCCTAAGCTCATATAAAAATACTCAGAAAATTGCACAAAGACAAAACCCACAAACTCCCAACAACTAAAACAATAATAGAACGTTAAACCCCATTTCATTTCATTTTAAGAATGTTGAGCCGTAATCCTTTAAATTGACGCATGAAGTCAAGGGGACTACATCTCACTATATTATACATTCTTGGCGTCTGTTTATTGAAAGCGCGGTTGATATTTTGTCTGAGCTAATCATTACCTAAGATTAAACTAGACAGAAGAATTGTTTACGATGGTCGCTCTCGTCATGAATTATTATAAGCTTGCGAAGGAGAAATAATATGTTTTCGAATGAATTTGAAAATGTGTTAATATGTTAAATTTATATTCGAGACCTCCATATGAAAGATGAACTTACCATTATCTGGACCATACATATGATACCAAAATTCAAAACACAAAGAACTGTTATTTGGTAGGTAAAGGGGAGACAACAATATAGCAGTATCATTAGGTTTTCTACCAGAAGCTTCAATATATAGGAAATGACCTTTAAAAGAGAAAGGGTTTTTAATGTTGAAAGCAAAATACTTTATGTTTCTAGTTAATGCCGATAACTGTTTTAGACACTGACAGAAGGATATGCCAGGTATATGTCTTGATTGCTGTCCTTATATATTATCTGCTTCTCACTTTTTGTAGGTTTTTCTCGAGTACTGGGCTGTCTCGCTAACCCAGAGGTCTCAAATCACCTACTATTGTTCGCCGAGACAGTTCTATGGGATTTTGCGGTGTGGTGCAGGACGAAGGGTCTGACAGGAACAGTGTCTAGTTCGGATGGGACGAAAAATAAATCTCTAGTGTACACAGTTGGAATGCGATATAAGACTTGGCCTTTTCGCCGCAGTCCAGACAAAATTTGCTTCACATATGACCGCCTTCCTTACCCCACCCGGTGCAACAAAGAGGGAAGTTAAATCTCGTTTCATTACCAAATTTCCATTGCTCGATTTTTCTCTAATTTTTATTACCTGTTGTTTTGTCTGTTATTATTGACAAACAAAAATGTTTTACCTGAATCACTACTGCCAAATGTATGGTCAGCTTGTGGGCCAGTGTCTGGTGAAAGGGTACCACCCGAAAACCAAGTCCATTCAAATTGGTCGTTGTCAGCTTGACTCCACCCACACAGATTATCATCTTCAAAATCACATTGTAAATCTATATCAACTAGAAAAAAACAACAACATGAATTTGGTAAGTAATTGAATTGCTTTCCTATAAATATTCTCTTTTCTGGTGTTATTTCGTCTCAATAGACGGTCAAAATTTGGTTTTACTAAAGCATGTTAATAAAAACAAAGCAACCATGACTCGAACTAGAATCATTAAAATTCTGATTCCGATCTTTTTCTACATATCTTTCTTTCGTGCGCATTAGATCACAAGGTCTGTCATTGAATCAAATGGGGTGGTTTCGAATCCCGCTCGTATGTGAATCGGGTCGCCTGATCAACCTCGTGGGATTTCTCCTGGTCTCCCGGTTTCCTCCACAGCTAAAGACCGCTACCATGGGAATAAAATTGAATCATATGTTTGTCCCGAAATGATCTAGATTGTGTCGAGTGAAAATACCAGCCGCTAAGCGTCGTCCTTCTATATTATATTCTTCTTTTTGTTTCGTGTGCACTATCTGAAAACGGCAGTTCTGTGTGTATCAGCACTTACAGATCAGTATAAGCAGAGATCACATTAAACGTAAGATACATGTATTTAAAAAATTAACATTTTCAAAGCTCCTATCATTGTAATAATATCGAACTTTATTGGTGTTTATCCTAACTCTCTTTAAGACGCTAATTTATTCACAGCTAATCCACGTTAAAATTTCCATGGGAAAACAATCACTGGTTATATATAACGATAAAGGATACTTGTCGAAACGTTGCGCTTTAGAATAAAACCAGTGATTTTTTTCGCACAGAAATTGTCTTCAATATTTACCGACGCATTTGGGTGGGTTTTCCTTATTCCATTTTTTTCCATTACAATAAATAAATTCTGGTCCTTGACGTTGCAATCCAGCAGCACAAGTAAATTTCAGCATGGCACCCTTGTATTTCCTTTTAACCCGTAGGCTCTTGTTAGAATGTATCGCACGACAACCTTTACCTAAAATGGCAAAACATATAGGATATTTTAAATTGGAGGGTGATGACTTTGTTTAAAATGTGTATCCGTTATGTCTCTTTCGTTGTGGATCATCTCCTTCTCGACAGGACCAATGGGGTTCAAACATTTAATATTTAATGGGGAAAGCGTGTTGGGCTTCTTACAACATTCGAGTAACAGTTTGCTAATAATGGAGAACGGTCCTCAAAATTTTTAGCGAGATTCGTTTATTTTCCGTTTTAGTAATGGCGTTTTGGAAAATATCAGTATCCGATTCAGAAATAATTTTCCGAAATTCGGAATGGGTCATCTATACCTCGATTGAATCTAAAATAGTATACTGAGACCACAGGCACTTGAAGGGATTAAAATAAATCAAAATAAAACTTCTTACTACTGCTTGACTATAAAGTATAGTATCATGCACTTTAATTCAGGCGCCATCTTTGTTATGACTTGTTTATGATATATCGTCTGCTGTCATCTCACAATACTCACTAGTTCTAACACTTCATGTCATTTTTATTGTCAACGAGACTTTATTTGATCATTATTCACCTTCCGATGTAATTAAATTGGTCATTTTACAGCGTTATTAATAACAAATCAAACGTAAAGCGCTATCACTTATCGACGATCCAACTTCGCCAACTTCATAAACAAGATGGCGTCTGAATTACCTTGTATGATACTATACTATATAGTCAAGCAGTAGTAAGAAGTTTTATTTTAATTTATTTTAATCCCTTCAAGTGCCTGTGACTGAGACGCAATGGTCAAATACCGCATGTTTGGACCAGAAGGCTTGACCGAGGTCTACGTTGTAAAACTCACAGTCGTTGCTTCAGGAACGTGGACAAAATGTAACTGAAATGTGTTTGTGTTCTGGACATTTATCCACAAATGGAAAGTCTCCTCCGAGTCTCTTTTGATATCAAAAATATCATGTAAAATCGAACGAGGCTTTGGCGAGCGCTTTTTACTTAATGCCAGATCCCCACTGTCGTGCAATGCGCTACGATGGGATTATCCCTATTGAGTTTTTTAAAATTTACTTAATTTATTTTCATATTTTTGGGCATATTTTTTGTTATTGCTCCTCAATATAATATATATTTAAAGCAGGAATATCATATTTTCTAAGAAAGTCAAAACATAATCATTTCTATGTCTTTTGCTCAAAAGGTTGTCAACTCACTATTATACGATCATGGGCATTATTTCCCAGGCATTAAAATCAGTTACACAGGAAATAATAACACAATTACCTCTCTTGATTTCCCACTCACCCCCATGAAATGGCTATCTTCAAACGTTTAAATTTGAAATTGAAAATGATATTTTTGACAATTTCTCAACTGGCAATAGTGAATTATAGGATTAATAGGATTATTCCTTAACAAGGTAGGACTGTTTATAGATACAATCTCTTTTAGGGCTTTATTTTAATGCATTTTAAAAATATAGCTTAAAAATAAGAAATTGCAACTTTAAAACATAAACTTACGTATACACTTTGGTGGTGGTTTACTCCACAACCCGTTCTTTAAACATAATGCGAACTTGGCACCAAGTCGTCTTTGGAAACCCACATTACACTGGAAGAATACCCTTTGAACACCTGGTTTTGTCTTTACCATTCCATTGAATACCCTTTGAACACCTGGTTTTGTCTTTACAATTCCATTTTCCAGTGATGGAGTAGTGCACGAACGAAATTCTGTAAGGAGAGAGAGAGAAATGGGGTTTAACGTCAACTTGACACAAACTAGGTCATTTCGGGACTAACATATGGTTTAATTTTATTTCAATAATTTACTTGCGCGTAGGGGCTTTAGCATTAGCATTGAGGGGGGGGGGACCAGAGGACCCGGAGAAAACCCACAAGATTGGCCATGCGATCCTCTGATGCTCATATATACTCCCGCGCCTATGAACCTGTTTATATTTTTTTTTTATAAAAAAGTAAGTAATACAAACAGTCTCATTAATTACTGCATTGCTAAAGACTCCTACGTGCAACCAAATTAATTTGAAATAAAATTGAACCATATGTTAGTCCCGAAATATCCTAGTTTGTGTCGAGTGGACGTTAAAGCCATTCCGCTCCAGGTTTGTCATTGAGTCAACCGGTGTGGTTTCAATTCCCCTGTTGTACGTGACAAGGAGTAGGGTCACCTGCCCAACCTTGTTAGGTGATCTGGTAATCGAATCAGATTACAAATCCACATATTTCGTTAAGAATCACAGTGATTCCAAAAACAAATTCACCGCCATCAAGATAATTCAGATGTTGGATTTTTTAATTGATAACATCTTTGTTGAATTTGGAGGGGAAATATATCAGCAAGTGGTAGGTATCCCCATGGGCACCAACTGTGCACCGTTGCTTGCTGATTTATTTCTCTATTCGTACGAAGCCGATTACATCCAAGCGCTCGTTAAAACAAATAAACGATTGGTCAGAAATTTTAATTTCACTTATCGATATATCGATGACGTTTTATCACTTAATAATCCAAAATTTAGTGATTATGTCGAATTCATATATCCTGATGAGCTGGAAATTAAAAACACCACTGACAGTGACAATTACGCTTCCTACTTGGATCTGCGTCTCGATTTTGACAATTGCCATAAACTGAGTGTTAAATTGTACGATAAACGTGATGACTTTGACTTTCCGATTGTTAACTTTCCATTTATTAGTAGTAACATTCCAATATCACCAGCTTATGGAGTGTTTGTGTCTCAGCTAATTCGGTACGCGAGAGCTTGTTCCTTTTATTCTGATTTTTTAAGTAGATCGAGGCATTTGTCATCTAAGCTTCAACTACAAGGATACGTGCGCACTAAACTTATAAAAACCTTTAAAAAGTTTTATGGCCGTCATGTTGACTTGATTGGTAAATATAACGTGTCTCTCTCGGTGATAATTCTAGATATATTTAATTGACACGTATACTAATACTATCTCACTGATTATATGTCCACTACATAGTTAACACAGTTCATCACGTGCATTTTGCATACCGATAGTTCATTGGCCAATCACGCTATTTTATCGACATTTTGCCTAATAGTTTGGATGCAGCTATGGCGGGTGTGGCGCCAGGCAGGGTAAGCTTACTCTTCCGGACACCTGTTACCACTGTTTGTCGTGTATTTTGTACACGGGGAGCAGTCCATTTGCTGATTACACTATTTTGCCTATGACGTTTTTTTTTTTGGGGACTTCGAATTCTGTTTAATGGTTTGGATTGTTCGTACTTGGTTTTATTTTATTTAGAGGTCTATACAACGAATCACCCATGTGCTATACTTCATAACGTAAGGTAAATTTCACCAACACATAATTTTTACAAAATATTAATCTGGCTTTATCGCTACACTGCATCATACAGCTTGGGACACCGGTCTCTATTTCCAGATGAAGAATGGCGTGTTTAAGTTGTTTAAAAACGTATCACATATGTTGAGTTAGTTGCTGGGCCTTAAGGTAGAGGATTTTAAGGGATTTTAACACAAAGAGTATTGAGATATCCTAAATACTTGTACATCTCCGTTATCACTACTGTAATGTGATATATTGTTTTGTTAAAGCCTTTATATATGTAATTCAAATTACAATTGACATTGTAATCAAGATCAAACGGAAATATTACGATATCATATATAATCACAGGGGAAGATCGTATTAACATGACTCAAATTAAATAGCGGTGGCTCAGTGAGTAAGACGTTGGTTGGCTATCACGGGGGAAAGTTTATCGGAAATTTCCGGCGTGGTTTCTCGGTGCAGGACGGAGAGTCGCGCAAGTGACCAAAAACCGAGGTCCCGGTCAACTACATATTGGTTTGGGTCTAAAAGGGCCCTTGGTAGTTGGAATTCGAAATAAGTGTAGGCCGCAGTGCCGCTTTCCGAGTAAAATTTCCCTCATAGCACACTTTATGGCGTAGCATAATGTCAAATCCATTTATAACGGATAACAGATTTCTAATTTGGCTTCAGGGCGGACCCTACTCAGAGACCTGCTTTAGTCGACAAAGGAAATAGAAGTTTTCAAGTATATATTATGTCTATACTTATCTTTAATAAGAGCGTGATATTATACTTTACTTTTAACTCATTCATGTCATCAATTTTACACCCAAAGTAAAGTCTCTAACTCAATATCATCCAAAATCGTCAACTTTGAAAACACGAATTAGTTGTCAATTTAAATCAATATTGATGTTGTGATCTTAGCGGGAAAAGATTGCCTTCTGATATCCAATACTTAGGACAAAATAAACATTTTACTATTGGTACACGAATCGTGTACCATAATGGGTTTCAACCCCAGTTCTAGAAAGAGACTCGAGCAACGAAGCTAGACACATTCCACCAAATCAAACAGTGCATGTATACTGGAATAACCAGAGGCTAGAAATTTGCATTCGATTGAGACTTATTTCCCGGAACATAACTGATTTGAAATTAGAATAAAAACGGAAACCTTTGAATATAAATCATTTTATATACATTCATATTACAGTATTATATGCGTTGCGATCCACTTCTGTCAATTTCTAGGTCCCAAATGTGAGCGATTTAGCTCCTTTAAATATTATATCAGGAAGTACTACTACTAAATAACATATTATTCATAATATCATAAATAGACACCATACTAGCAAATTTATCTTAATAATGTTATTTGAAATCATACTTTTGTCCTGATTTCAATGAATTTCAGGGAGAGTTGAACAATATTGTGGTATATCAGATTCAAAATTCTAAATTTGTTAATAATGTCTGCGCTATCCACAGGCACTTGAAGGGATTAAAATAAAACTTCTTACTACTGCTTAGTAAGAAGTTTTATACTATAGCCTACTATATAGTCAAACAGTAGTAAGAAGTTTTATTTTAATCCCTTCAAGTACCTGTGTCGTCTAAATTAAAACAATGTATCATCCAATTTCCGTGTTTGTTCAGCATAAATTTTAATTCTATTTCATCTCAATGTCTTCTTCACTGACGCTTTTAGCATGAGCATTGAACAAATTTATAAATGTGATATTTCTACCCGGCAACCATTATTATGAAGTCGTTTGCGGGCTCAATTTGGTAATTGAGCGCCTGATCGGGAACATTACGTTGATATAAGCGACTCTTTCTTCGCCTCTCTGTTCGGAGAGAACTCGTTGTGGTTTTTCCGACAAGGACAGCTGTCTTGTCGTTCGGATGGGATGAAAAACCGAGGTCCCGTGTACATATTGGCGTGCACGTAGAAGATCCTTGACAGTTGGAATTCGATATAAGAGTAGGCCGTAGCGCCGCTGTCCGGGCAAGAGTTTCCTCATGGAACACTGTATGGATTATGCCCGTCTACGTTAGCCCAGTTTAGGAGCAGAACAGTAAGACGTTAAACTCATTTGATTTCATTTCGGAGAAAACTTATATAGGCCCTTATTAACTGTTGTTTACCCCGATTCAGTTTATTGACTAAAATACTTTATAAAGAGCGACAACTCCCTTTACAGTTAATGGAGGCAGACCACCATTAATTTCCCAATTGACTTCAATGTTAATTCTGGCCTATTTGCCCACCTCCAACTTTTCCCAAAATTTTTGTTGGGCGGAATGCTTTACACCACAGACAGAGGAACAAATAGTCATGACTTGACCAACATGATAACCCCGTTATCCCTTCGCCTCAAAATCATGAATATTTACGAAAACCTGGCAGAAAATGTTAATTCAAATACTCTTCGTCCATTCTAGACCAAAAAATCAACGAAAATGGGAATGCAAAGGGGGAGAAAAGAGACACAGAGGGAATTGTTATAAACAGACGAACTAATGGTGGTCTGCCTCCTAATGGATTTATAAAATAACCCGTGTAGCGACTAGCCATGTCGTTTATGTTTTCGATATACTTGTGATGAAGTCAGTATATTAGGTATTTTCTCCAATATTTAATCTTATGTCAATTTCAGACCTGTTATTATAACTATAGTATTTACTTGACAATTATCACGATTTGTATATAGCTATGTTCAAACATTTTGCTTGGATTTGATCGAAATTTATTCGAAAATATGTCCATCTGTTTTATACTTGTCGTAGTTTGTAATGGGGGGGGGGGTCATTTACGGGTATTTCACCCTCAAAATTCTGGCTGCAACAATATATTAACAAGGGCCGTTCGGATTTAGCTTTACTTGTTGGCCCTCGGTGAAACTCAGTGGGTCACCAAACTTATAAAAAGGTTTCCGGACCCTTTGTAGCCTACCTATTGTGCAGGGAATCCTAAGGTTTTGACTATAGTCCACTTGAAACAGGGCTATACGCGGGTATGCTGCGTGACAAATTAGTTTCGGTGGGTCCGTGGCCAAATGCCTACTATGGTTATTTGCATATCCGACCCTGAACATAAGTAAATTGATCGATATCTGAGTTATAGTAAAGTAAATAGTAAATAAGATAGCATAAACGCTTAAAAATAATAAAATAAATAAATGACATATAAGCAGAAAGATATAAAATTAAAACAAATTGAATAATAAATCGATATACTTACGCTGCGATTGGACTTGAAGTTGAACAAAATACAAAGAAAGAGCCAGAATTAAAACACATCTATATCTATGTAACAGCACCATGATGTATTATCATTTATGGCTACTAGTTCATTTATTCTGTGCTGTATGTAATATTAATGGGTGTTGCCTTCGCTAAATACATGTTAGTCATGATTCAAGCGGAAGATTTTGGATCTCACTAGAAAATGATCTACCCGGATGACACTTGAGTATATACATTTTACTAGTTTATAATAAGTTTATTCATATCATTTACAAGTATCCTAATACGACCGCATACAAACATATATTTTGTACAACAGTTATGTACGTTTATATTAGATCAGAAAACTCATCTCTCGACTTTTTATATATGTACTCAAAAGGGTTAAATGAAATGAAAGCTGGTTTAAGTTCACACTTTTCGGAAATGACCGTGCGAATAAAGACGGACTTACACCAAAAGGTATGCTATAAGGGAAATTTTGCCTACTCTTATTTCGAGTTTTAACTGCCAATGGTTTTCCTACGTGCACGGCAATGTGTACACGGGGCATCGGTTTTTTCGCCACATCCTAACGACTATATTATGCTGTCCCGTATCCCCCCGGTCTATTCTTATTTCGAATTCCAGTCTGCTAGACTCCCCTTCATGCTAAGTCATCTGTCACACACCACTGACAATGGGGAATCAAATATAAAAACGTACGTAACTAACGTACGAAAATTAAATGGTAGCTGGCTTTTCTCAGGTAGGGTGAGTCTGTCGTTCAGATTGATATAAAAATTGTGCTATATCAATAGTTGCGAGTCACGCTGATCAGCACTGAATATTCGCAAGGCCGCTACTCTGTGAAACAGAATGGTTGCGAGTATGTAAAACATCTAGAGCTACAGCACAGGGCTGGATAGCTGGGCACAAGACCCCTTCACTTGCTGCCACATTATTTGGTATGTATGTTGCTTGGGTGGTACTTGGAGAAATTTGCTCATACATGTATTTAGTTGTCCATTCTAGGAACACAGCGGTTGAATCTTAAAGTTCCAAATTTAGACAAAAAAATTTTTTTCAGTTAGTAGCTTGGAGCTTTGATCAACTGGAAATGAACAAATGGCAAATGTTGACACGTCCTGCTAATTTTAAGGTTGAAAAAAAAGACTATTAACATATTGATGGTACTGAACTTGTTTCCATATCCATATAATTAATTATGTATTGTATATTGTGTGTAATTATATGTTGTATAAATACGGTATAAATCAACTATCAGTTAGTGATTAAACACACTTGGAGAGTTGTTATATAAAGGGAAATAACTGCAAATTTAGCTGCACAATGATGGCAACTGAAATGAAATGGGATTTAACGCGATTCTCTGCATCGACTATGCCAATGAAGACAGGCATAACTACCAACTCAAACAACTGCCAAGGTTTTATTTGCGTATGGTACAACTCAATGTTTGTCTCCGAACAACTGGACGCTGCACCACTGACAAGAGGAACCCACTCTGGATAATCGTGGGGAACATGTGGATCGAACTAGCACCGCGGCTCCACTGTGGTGGTGTCATGTAATACGAATGGAAAGTATACGAAACAAAATTGCAACCTATTAAGTGGGGAAACCTACGAACAGAAAGGGCTTAAACAATTACGTTTGATTGAAATACACATCAATATTTAATCGATAAGCTGTCATATACAAACATAACTGTATGAATAAATCTGCCCCATTACATATACTGATAAATAATATGTGCTAAATACATAAATGTGAAGTGTGTTTTATTTAAAACCTTCTAAAAATCTAAAGCTTCTATAAAAGCTTCTACTTTAATTTCGTCACAATATAAATCAACGGTCTAACAAACTTTGCTCATGAAATAGGAATTTCAGAGGGGAAGGATAAATGGGGGCGTGGAAGTGGTTGGGTAGTTATGTTCTCGTTCTGTCTGAAATGCTGTCGCAGAAACGATGTATATACTTGCGTCTTATGGCCGGTTGGCTTTTAAACCCCATCAGATCTGGATGTAACTGATTTGATGTACTTTGACGAATATACCGAACTAAATTCTTGAATCTAGGTTTCATCTAATGCTAGGTTTCCACTGTTGTGCGATGCGTTACGATATTATGATTGCCCCTATTGAGTTCGCGATCTGGTACGAGTAGATACGTTTCGATATGACTTACCACGATCAGAACTGGAAGGATCACCACGATAACTCCACGATTAAATCCGTGAATTCAATCGCTGCGCGAATCGCGATAGTGTGAACACAGCATAAAAGAACGGTCCCTTGAATGATCTCAGCCCTAAAGGTTGGAAAAATATATTGCCGAAATACATTTTAAACGACAGCCTGCAAAACTGCTTTTGTAAACAGGAGGACATTTGTACCGATGGCCTCACATTTTATTGGGTAAACAAGATTCTACAAAGCCATTTCTTTAGTAGGTTACAAATATATAATCCAAGTTTCAAATAACTTTAAAGATTGTAAAAACGGCAATTCCACATCTATGATTTTCCTTATGCCCCCGTCAGACCGGATGGCGTCATTACTGCGCTGTAGCGAATTTACGGCGACCACACAATGCACAAGGTCATCGGAAAACGTGAACACAACGGCGCGTTCAAATAACTTCCCAGGTTAGATCGCAGAACCTTGGAATTTGTTTGGAACATGTACAACGCCATGACTCGACGATCATTTGCGACCATGGAGACAACAGCGCGATCTCTTGCATTTCCGACAGGCTTTAATCACACTTTTAGCGATTTTGACGCGCCCCGTGACCATTTTCCTTCGCCGTAGTAGCTCATTAAGGGCGCGACGTCGGTCTGCCGGGGGTATTACGATGTAATAAAATGAAATGGGGTTTAACATCATACTGTTCTGCAACCACTATACAAATTAATCATCCCTATGTCAAGGACACTACAGAGATACATGATATAACAGATGGTTACAGAGGGAATGGCTCATCATTTAAAATACAGCAAGCTACTCTACTAAATGTAAAATAGCAAAAATAAAATTTAAAATTAATAGTTAAAACGCCCATAAATGACTCAACATATTTATTTTAACATAAATCGAATGTGAATACTCGTGATCTACCTATGCAGTTAAAACATATGAAAAAGAACTGGTCGCAGGACTTTACAAAGATCAAAATTCAAACGGGCGGACAAGGGTGACGACATTATTCGCGTACACCATACACCATTGAGAGCGTATGAAACAAAATCCCACCATGATTATAAATAATGTGCATTTGAATAAAAGAAATCTACATTTATATACATAAGCATCCAGAAGTACCTGAACTAATTCTAATATCAAAAAACATTAAATGAAATCTATACTCATGTAAACGGTGATAAACAATAGTATGCTGTATCTGTGTATACAATATATAATATGATATAAAGTGATTTATATACGTGTGGTTATGGAGTAAATATTGATCAGATATTTGTGATGAGTGCAATGACAGGTGAGTTCATGTGGGTGAATCATAGCCGTAAATACTAATGTTGTAAATTAATTAACGGCATAAGATTTTTATCACAAAAAATTAGTCTCCGATTGCATGTAAACATACAGCATCCACATCGGATTGGAATACATAGTGATAGGAGGTGAGGCTGTCAGTGTTGATAGCCGAAATGGGGTTCCTTGGACAAGTATGGGACACAATAGTACAGCATCCTTTTAGAATAATGCCGAACTACTGTTCTAACACTTAAGGGGTACTTGTAGGTGACACAAGCCCCAGAACAACACACGTTTGAAGCAAACATCACCAGCACTATATTTAAAATCCACAAATAAAATGAATATTTTTGCATTGTGACGCTAATTTCAATATGAAATATATGCACGGATTGCTTGTATTCACACAATTACAATGTTAATCTTTATACAGAAGAACAAATTCTTCGCTGTGAAATATACAAATGGGTAGTTGATCATCATCACAAGCAAGCTTCAGCTAAAATATCAACTCATATTTTTGAACAAACACTTTATAAGCTCAGCGGATCTTTACTTTCAGCCTTTAGATTTTGAACTTGCACCACCGTTCCAAAGTAATCCGAAACGTGAAGATCGATATAACATTTTAGCTTGGGTTGTAATATCCCCCTTCAGCACAGGCAATTGGTGCCATTTCTTCCTCTGATTCCTCTGTTGTTTTATTTTGCTGTCTTCTTGCCCATAAATAGACTGCTACCCCAATAACCACAAGTCCTAAAACTACCCCACATGATATACCTATTATAAGAGGCATCAAACTATCCTTAGTTTTCTCTTTTATAGGAGACCCAGGTGGAATGTTTTGCGACCTATTACTTGTTGATGAAATATTATTATCACTACTTATAACATCGTCAATGTTTCCCGAGCCTGTTTCTGGCATATCTTGGGAATTTCCTGTGAACGAATTGTTTGTAAATGTTGGGTTTTCTTTTGCAGTTGATATAGTTGTTGTATGTATCGCTCGTTTTAACGTTGTAGGTGCATTTGAAAGACCATTTGACATTAAGGTTGATTTGGAAATTTTGTTAGTGGAAAGTGTCAATGGTACTGTTGTTTGACTGCCGGGTTTCATTGATGTTTCTAGTTGCTTTGTTGAAGTTTTCGCAGTTGTTGATCTGGTTTTGGTTGTTCTAACTTGAATGGTAGTTCGCTTTCTTGTTTTCGGTTTCGGTGTGGTAGTGCTTTTACGAGTTGTTTTTCTGGTTACTGTTGTAGTCGTTGTAGGCAATGTTGTAGTAGTAGAAGTAGGCAATGTAGTTGTAGGCAATGTAGTAGAAGTAGTAGTAGTAGGCATTGTAGTAATTGTTGTCGGCAAGGTGGTAGTTGTTGTGGGTAAGGCAGTAGTTGTTGTGGGTAATGTTGTAGTTGTTGCTGTAGTGCGTTTAGTCTTCGGCGTCGTTGTTTTTGGTTTTGTTACTGTAGTCGTTGGAGTAGATTGCTTAAAAGTGGACGCAAGAATGCTTGTTTTTTGGGTGATTATTTTTGACGTGGTTGTAGGAATAGGTTTTGGTACTGCTTCTGAAGTTAATGCATCAGTTGTTAAAGATGCACTGTCATCTGTCAAATAAACATAAAAGATTTTTTAAAAAGATTTAAATATTACATGCTCCGTCTGCAGTCACAAAAAAATGTTTTGTACAAGCTTAGTGTCAAACGTTAGATATCTAATTGTTCAAAATAAAAACAACTATAAAAAAATAACAAAATTTCGTAATAGCTGTAACAATAGCAGCCCTCGAGCATTAGAACACTATTTTGCCTTGTGATTATATCATCAAGAAACACCAAACGCTGTCTCAATATCAGTCACCGTCAATATCAAGAGTAACCTCCCTTTATAGCTAAATTTTTGGGGTTATGCCAGACAATAATATTTAACGAAGATATTAATATTATGGCAATAAAAGTAATAACATTATAGCCCTGATAACATATTCCATGAATAATGTATATTATGAAGGATTGCAATGCTTCGTAACTGTGGATATAACTGCTAAAGAAATGCAAGTCACAACCAATGACAACAGAATAGTGGTAAGGTGATATGAAAATCCCCTTGCTGTTAATTGTGATAATCAAATGGATGTTTTGCATTCAAAAATATATTTTCAAATCACTTTTGTTACTGAAATTACTTTTTTACTAATGTAAACGGTACCAATTTAATAAAGTAATCTACCTTCCGAGCAGTTGTACATTCTGACATCATCAATGGCGATATCACTGACAAAAGCTTCTTTACGGGTTGCGATTATAATGATCTGGAATAATAAATTGTCCTCGGTTAATCAAAGTATTAAAAACATTGTGGAAGACATGTTAATACAAAATAACATGGACGTAATTGTAAAATTACATGTTTACATATAAATTGGTATCAGTCCAACTAAAGCTGCACAGAAGCTACTAATCAAGAAACCAAAGATCCCTAAGCAGTATGTTGCCTCCACCAATGTTTGTCCGCCCGTTAGCCATTCCACAAAGTGGCATTATTGATTATTAACAAAAAAAACCCCAATCACTACCCTCCGGAACGGAGTGGTTAGCACGTGGGTGCTGTATCATAAAACCTGTCATTGAGTCAATTGGCGTAGTTTCGAATCCCCGGTTGTACTTTCTCTCTCGTTTTAAGGTTTATCATGGCGAAGGCTACACTATTTTGAGGGCCCGCTTTCGCGGGGTAGGGTGGCCTCTTGATTGATGATTTTTATGCCAATGCAATGACTGCATTCTCATTCAGTAATGGCTTCGACTGTAACAGTGTATATTAAACGATTGACTAGGACTCGGGGCCCTTTCCCTTGACCAGAGGGACCCTTTTGTCAGACGTAGGGCCCTTTTGTCTTTAGGGTACGTTTTCATTTTCTCATAGGTTTTAGCATTTTTCTCCCGTTTTACTTTTCCAATTTCTTTGATTTTATTTTCGCGAGGAGGCTGGCGCCTTTGTCTCTCTCTCCTTCTCTCCCTTTCTCTCTCACCACTGTTCATACCTGGAATACTTCCGTTTGTTGCTCTATTGTTATTGAACCTCGCTTCCATTCAGGACCTTGATTACCATCCACATAAAACTCAGGATCTACATCATCTAGTAATTTACTTTCTGGTTGAATCAAAACTTCCAAACTTCCAACAGCTAAAATAATTATAAATATTGTAGCAAAAACATACAACTTCATATTTAGCTACGAGATTCATAAAAAACATCTTCCCTGGCAGCCATTGGGGCATCAGTGCAATTTCCTTTGCATACAGCAATAAAACTATTGATCGGGAATTGGGTATGTTTTTCCCAAAACTCCCTCAATGAATTTCACAGACACGCTCTGATCTGTTAAACACCGTTTGTCTGTTTAACTAAAATATAATTGACGACCTACCATTTTCATCATCTGGGCCTTGCATATGATACCAAAATTCAAAGCAGCTATTACTGTATTGTGCTTGATAGAGAGGTGAATTTAATATAGCTTTATCAAATGGTTTTCTTGGCGCTGATGACTCAATAAACAGATAATGACCTGAAATACAATTGAGAGATATTGCTCTGTCTATAAAATACTAACTTTTGTGTACAAACTGGGCTTGTGACGATTGGAGAGGGTACGCCATATCTTGTACCATGAACATTATCGGTTTTTGTTTCCACGGGATTATTAGTTCGTGTACCATGAATATTATCAGTTTTTGTTTCTACTGGATTACTTAGTTCATTTTCCGGCCAATCAAAGTAGACGACACATCCACTGTTGTTTTTACTTCATGCTTCTTTTCAGAAATGAAATGTGCGAAAACGTTTTACTCTTCTGCACCAACTGGTCTAAAGAATTCCAACTGACATTCATTCCGATGGTCCTTGCTAGACCAGCACCACTAACAAGGGGAAACCTAGTTCAGCTCTGAACTTAAGCCTCTTTACACACTTTTTTACTCATTTTACTGGGCAACCATTTACTACTCAACAGTCTCGCAAGTACCCGTGAACGCCTGTACAATGTGGATTGAAAAGGCGAAACTAGGTCGGAAAATCTCGGGGAACTGTCTCGGTCAACACGGGGATCTTACCCTTTTAATAGAATGGCGTTTGTTATTTTTAACACTCTAAGTCGTTCGGATGGGACGACAAACCGAGGTCCCGTGTACACATTGGCATGCATGTGAAGAAACCTTGACAGCTGGAATTCTATATATAAGTAGGTCGTTACCCCGCTGTTAAGGCAAACTTTCTCTCACAGCACACTGTATGACGTCTGCCCGTCTGTATTAGCCCAACAGGTGCAGGAAAAGGTCCATAAATTTCAGCATTAGATACTACTCCTAAAGCATTCCCACTTTGCTTTTCCGATATCTCATCACAAAATACGCAACCCAGAATATAGATACAGATAATTTGAAACAACGTATCATTATACCATATCCCAATATCGTGTATACCATGCAATCCAATGCAACATTAAAATGTTACCATGGCAGTTTACCTTTTTTTGAATTGTTACCAAATGTATGATCATGTAATGGTCCAGTGTTCACAGTTGGTGTAGCACCTGAAAGCCAAGTCCATTCAAAATGATCATCATCCGATTGACCCCATCCGCATAACTCTTCATCTTCAAAATCACATTCTAGACTTATACCCACTGAAAGTAAAGCATAATATATGTATACGACAAAATCCCCAGTATTCAAAAGACACGCAACATATTTTGGACACAGATGCCAGTGGTAATGAGAAGTGATGTACTGAATACGAGTTATATAAAGGTAAATTTATTTTTCAACAATTCCATCCCACATTCAAAAAGAATATTTTAGGGAACTGGTATTATCGCTTCATCTATTTCCACCTCCATTTCATCTGGTCTTTAGAATCATTTTACCCTTTGTACTGGTTTGACATGTTACCCGGGGGTGGGGGTTAGGTGGGTTTTGGGTATTGGACGAATGGTTAGCAGGGGCACGCTGTATCATAAAGCCTGTCATTGAGTCTACTGGAAGGTTTCGAATCCCATGTTGTACGTGACAAGGAGTAGGGTCGCCCCCTACCCTCAAGCGAATTATTGAAATAAAATTAAACCATATGTTAGTCCCGAAATGACATAGTCTGTGTCGAGTGGACTTTAAACCCCATCTCTCTCTCTCCCCTCTCTCTTTCTCTTTGGCACTTTACCGGTTTTAGCGGGGTTCCTTGTACACCTGATTTATCAAGTTGCTAGAGACCCAACTGTTTCTTTTTCTCCGAAATTAACAGTTCATGACCAGAATCAACCGTTCATATCCAGAATCAATCGTTCATGGCCGCAACTGGATAAGCTCTCTAGAAATCACGGAGTCTAACTTGTACTTGTTCAGTACTGTATTGTTTATCCTGTATAAATATTTGCAAAATTCCCATGGCTATAGTCGTTTTTCTAACCAAAAAAAAAACCCCAACACGGTATCAAGCGAAACCAATGCAAAGTCTTCATCATGTCGAGCTACTGACGATACTGGGATTCTCGTAGCGAGCCCTTTAGTATTAATACTATTGTTTGATCCTAATGTCACTCGGAGTGAGTATAGTAAAGATGCTAAACTTGTATTTACCGACACAAGTAGGTGGTTCTACATTCCACGTTTGTCCATTACAATAAATTGATTCTGGTCCTTTTCGTTTCATTCCCGCTGGACAGGAAAATTTCAACATGGCGCCGTTGTATTCACCTATTATCTGAAGACCGTTGGTAGGCGTTACATTCGGACAACCTTTACCTGTTTAAAATACAAAGAAAGAGCTAATAAAATTTTAAAAAGAATATTACCAATTCTAAAATCATATATATCCGAAATCAATGTTTTCTCGGATTTATAGCAATGTAAAATAATCAACATCAACAATACGATGCCTACCATTTAGTCAAGTGATGTGGTTTCGATTTTTTGCTTGTAGGTGACAATGAGGAAGACCCCCCCCCCCCCGTAGATGACAAAGAGGGAGGTCGACCTACTCTCTCTCTCTCTCTCTTTCTCTCTCTCTCTCTCGTAACTTACCTATACATATGGGTGGTGGTTGACTCCAAGCTCCTTGAGATAAACAAACTGCAAACTTGGCACCGACTCTTGTAAACTTTTTTCTACATCTGTAATACACCATCTTGCCTCTAGCCCGTACTTTTGCCCGACCATTTGCTATTCTAGGTCGAGCACAATCTAAAAATGTAAAGATATTTAGTTCTGCAAGCGAACAAAAAGCTGCGTTTCCGCGCGCGATTTCATCTATTTCCATATGTACAGAAAGTCGCTCATGGAAACGGTCCAATTACATTTGCATTATACCCACTTTTTCGCCGGCCGCGATAGGCCTAAGAATTATTAATAGTTATTATTCGCCACAAATAAGGTTGCCATTTAGCAATTTCTCATTAGGAATCCTCTCAAAACTATTTTTCTTCCATTTGTTTACAGGTGGTTGGATGGGGTTCTGATGGACCGACGAATGATCTTACGCATGCGCTTTAGATCAGAAGGTCTGTCATCGACATAGTCTGTATCATCCAGAAAAATAGTCTACGAATATTGAAGACTATGAGGCTCTGGGTGACCGAGACTATCATCGACAAAGAGAAGGGACATGGGTCCAACCTCGTAAGTTTTCCCCAGGTGCTCTCCGAATTATTAAAATGAAACTGTAAGTCCCGAAATGACCTAGTTTGTATCAAGTAAACGTTAAGCCCCCTCCCTCTCTATATATTTACATTTGTTTACAAGCAAAAACCATGCTAATCTAAGTGCATTTAGTGTAATTACATAATGTAATGCGTAGTAAGAGTTTCCGGAGTCTATATTTAAAAAAATCTGGTAGTACACTGGTATCGTTGACTAATTAGTCTTTATTAAGATTACGCAGCACTAGAGTGGAGTGGGCATTTCTATCCTTCAAATGGCAAAAGCAAAATTAGAAATATAAAGTTTTAAAGATACATTACGATAAAAAAACCACAGTCTCGATAATCAATTTTTTCATTAAATCTGCAGCAGTAGACCGGGTTCTAATCCAGTTAATATCGCAGGCTAGCGATGACATCGAGAGTTGATTATTGTCTGGATAAATTAATTAATATCTAATTAATAATGTAGACATTCCAGTCCTAAAGAAAGACCTGCAATTGGCAGATTTAGCTCGTGTATAATGTATGTTTAAAGGGATGGAGTTGTTCGTCCACTATTCGTCCATATTCGTCTTTATTCGTCAGCATCATGCTATATTATATCCAGGGTGAAATGACGTGAAAGCCGAATTAAACGAAGTGTAAAGTCTTATTAGGACCTTAAAGGGGGTGGTCAAGTGTCAATATTGACATAAAGTATACTCATGACAATTTAAACACCGCTTATCTTTTTGCGCACATTAAGACAATCTCATTGATGACACAAGATAATCATTGATAGGCTGATTTAATAGTATATCAAAACCCGGGTGTAACCGGAAGTACTTGTTAAACCGGAATTAATATAATGAATCAAATTGCCCCCTGAAATTGACCACTAAAATTCACATGGACATCAAGTTGATTCATAAACTCGTTTAACAATGAGATATTTAAAGTCTTGAAATTTCATCTCTTTCTGTCTGCTATGTAATAAGCTCGCTGCCATTTGTTATGGGCGAACAGAAGTGATAGGCCCTTTTAAAATTCTATTGAATGCAAGTCGATAGGTTGTCTAACGTTAGTGGTGGTGGGGGTGGTCGAATGGTTAGCGTGTGCGCGCTGTATCATACGGCCTGCCATAAGTCGAATCCGCGGTTGTACGTGGCAAGGAGTGCGGTCGTCTGTCTAACCTCGTGGGTTTTCTCCGGATACTCTGGTGTCCTCTCACTACTAAAGACCCCTACGCACAAGCGAATTATTGAAATAGATTTAAAACAATATGTTAGTTCCGAAATGACCTAGTTTGTGTCGAGTCGACGTTACATCCCATTTCTCTCTATATATATCTAGCGTTGGTATTCTGTTTATGTATTCTTATTCAAATGAAAAATAATCAATCTGAGAACATACTAGCCTGGATCAAGCTGTGGGGAATCTATTTTAAAGGACCACAGTGTGAAAACATGCGCTGTTTTCAAAATCATTAAAGGACGCGAGTCGCTAACTCAGTATCGCCAGCAGTCTTTGACATTGCAAACACGACGTTTTGCTCAATTTAAACCAACATTGATATTGTTTCATACTGTGAAAAGATGTGCTTCTGATCACCAATATTTAAGACAAAACGTACATTTTAAAATTGGCACACGAATTTATAATAAGGCTAAATATACCCCACAGGCGAATACTACCAGTATAGACTGGCATAACAGGACGTCAAAGACTGCCATTTAATTGGGACTTTTAGCGTATTTCGCCGAACATAACTGATTAGAAATTACAGTAAAATAGCAACGATTGTATGTAAATTAGTTTGTGTCCATTTCTAGGTTCCAAATAGTGCCTTTTCTCAGACCCAAATATGTCCGTTCCAAATAGCTCTTGGAATGGCTAGAGATGCAAGTAAAGGAAATGACGGATAATTTTCTTGGGGGGACCCCCACCCCCCTCTCAGCGGCGTGCACCGTCTCCGCGGTCAGTGCCCTCATTTTTGCGGCGCCCCGCCCCCTTTTCAAAATTCCTAGATCCGCCCCTGGTTTTCCTATCGTAGTATTTAAACTAAATTCGCCACCTTTCTATCTTCTACAAGAGCGGTAAAAGGTTTTATTCATCACAAAATGTGATTAAAGGGCTTTTGCTGAGAAATTAACTTGATTCGATTAAATTTGACCCGTTAAACAAATCTGTCTCTCGCGATTTTCAAGCGTGAAGCAGGGCGGGTTGTCTGGCAACGTGTACATATTGGCGTGCACGTAAAAGAAAGCTTGAAAATTTGAATTCGGGCAAACGTTCCCTAATAGCAAACTGTGTGGCTTAAGTCCGTCTTTATTAGCTCTATCGGTGTAGAATAGTAGGACGTTTATAAAACTTTTCAAGACAAAGTAAAGACCTGCAATACGCAAATTTAACTTTACATAATGCATCTTTCAAAATGTTTGTTTCCCCCTTCCCCATCAACCAACCCCCAACCTTCAATTTTGCAATGAATCCTATTTTAAGCAGCTTTAGTAATACGATCGCCAAGAAACCCAAAATATTTTATAGGGGAAGTGCCCAAAAAACCTTTACCGCGCCCTGATACCTGTCTCGCGACCTGCGGTTTTCACTACCCGGCTTGTCTGTCTCCCTGATCGCCTTAGATGGTAAAGTTCTGTGAGAAGCGAGGTCAAAATTTAATAATGTAGCAAATTGATGACTTTGATGCCACTAAGATTTTAAGCCCTGGTTGATCGCTGCGCTCGGCAACCAATACTGCGCACAACACTAACTACAATATAGAAAAGAAATTATACTTACTTTTAGCATCAATCGCCTGTTGAAATAAGAAAAGGAGAAATACATTCAGCACAGCAATATATCCATTTAATCTCATATTGAAGGAATATCCCCTAATCTTGGAATGTAAATAATCCTGTAAAAATTTATTATCCTGCACATAAAATCCCTTTTTCGTCTCATCAGCACCACCGATGGACTCCGTCTATACTCTCGTCGGGCAAATATTTTCGTAGAAGGTTTGGCGACCACTCGACTCGAAAATAACACCCCGGATATCCGGTTGCCAAAGCTCGACCTGTGACTGATTTTTATATCGCCTGTGTATGAAACTCAACATAATCTGATACCAACCGGAATCAATGCTTGTTAAACTTTTATAAATGATTAACTTATAAAATGTCTTATCGAAACACATACCCTAACGTAACAATGGTGATCAAAGCATGTACGAATCAAAGTGGTTTGTTTGATTTTTACTTTGGGTCTGTCTGGCATTTTGTTGCGTCTAAATTTACGAACAGTTTTATAAAATGAAATGAAATAGGGTTTAACGTCCTACTCTTCTGCACCCAACAACAGTTTTATACGATAGTCAAAAATATTTATTAACTCATATTATAAATTCGGGCACACCACAGAAGTGAAATGAAATCAAAGTGGGTACATGTGGCCTGTACCGAGTGGGTTAAAGAAGACGGGCATACGTCATGCGGTGTGCCATGACGGAAATTTTGCCCGGACAGCGACGCTAAGATCTACTCTTATTTCGAGTTCCAAGTATCAAGGATTCTTTTACGTGCACGCCTATGGTACCTTGGTTTTTAGTCCCATCCCAACAACTAGACACTACCCTTGCCAGCCCTGCACCCCTAACAAGGGCAAACCACTCTGGAAACGTCCGAGGAACTTTTTCTGCCAAAACCGGGAACGAACCGAAGACCTGTGGTTACCGAGCCAGCGTCTTACAGGGGAAAGTGAGCTAGCTTCTTACTCACTGAACCACCACGGCTCCTCTCGTTAACAGAATGGCTAAAATTTTAAACGTTATGTTATGTATTATAATTTGCGTTAGTTATTGATGAAATTTCGTTACCCAATATGGATGCCACGGAGACTAAGTGAGTAAGGCCCTGTATCACCAACCCAGAGGTCCTGGGTTCAACCCCCCCCCCCCCCCCCGTACGCCCAAGGATCCCCCAGGCTGTTCTCACTGGTGCTGGACATGACAAGGTCAAAACGTCTGGTCATTCGGAGGAGAGAATTACCAACGCCGTAAAAGAGCCCTTGAAGAATGAAGAATAAACGAAAAGCCCGTATCCTAGCACATTTCCTTTCCTAATACTCTTCGTGGCCCTTATTTGGTGTATAAAACTTCATTTCAATTTCATTTCGTTATTGAAAATTTTAATTTTGTAATAATCTGGTTATGGAATATGTTTGTTTTGTATGCATGTGGTTATTGAATATGTTTATTTTGTATGCATGTGGTAACTTAATATATTAGTTATCTTTAAACGTGATTATTTAAACATGTTAGTTTTGTATAATAAATATGGTTATTGAATGTATTACATTTGTATAAAAGTGATTATTTGATGTATTAGTACTACATAAATGTGGTTATTTGAATATTATTAGTTTGTAACAATATGGTTATTGAATTATAACATGTTTTTGTGGTTATTGAATATGCTAGTATTGTATAAATGTGGTTATCGAATATGTTTGTATTGTATAAATGTGGTTATTTAATGTATTAGTTTTGTATTTGTGGTTATTGAATGTATTGGTTTTGTATTTGTGGTTATTGAATGTATTAGTTTTGTATTTGAGGTTTGAATATGCTAGTTTTGTAATAATGTTATTGAATATGATAGTTTTGTATTAATTGTTGTATAAATGTGGTTATTGAATGTGTTGGCTTTGAATTTGTGGTTATTGAATATGTTAGTTTTGTGTAAATGGTACTTTTTCTAAAACTGACAAAACCAGAAACACAGTGTGTTGGCAATTTAGGTGTCTCTCTATCAAGCTTACAGGATTTCTTAAGACATACCGGCATGTTTTTAAAGGCAGTGAGTACATTACGATATACAGCATCGTATGTCGTATATAAAACAAATTTCAAATTTCTGTCTTACACGTTCTTTCTGAAGTTAACAATGTCAGTTGGATGGCCGAGTGGTTGGCACGTGCGTGCCTTTTCATAATGTCTATCAATGAGTAAACTAGCGTGGTTTCGATTAACCGTTTGTACGCGACAAGGAGTAGAATGGCTTAACCCACCTTGTGGCTTTTCTCCGGGACCTTGGGTTTCCTCCCACTGCTAAAGACGCCCCACGCAAAAAATCGAAACCACATGTTAGTCCCTAAATGTTGTAGTTTAAATCATCTCTCCCCTTTCGTCCCCGCTCTCTGTCTCTCAATCCACGCTTTAATTTCCGATACCGATTTCCATAAAGTCGATAATTTACCGTTCAAAAGTCGTAGTGTTAGTACAATATGAAAACTTATTTGAGAATCATATAGTCATAGATATAAATACATATTAATTGATGTACATGACATGTATAATACTTTACCAACTAAATGACAATACAGTTAAAACTGTAAACGGGGAAATATTTATAAGTGGCTAAGTAGTAATTAAATAGAAGAAACTATTTAGTAGTAATTTACATCTTCATTCCATAAATACCATCATTATTATAAAACGGAAAAAGGCTACAAGCACTTGACTTATTTCAAACTTTTGAAATATAATTGAAAAACAAGAAATTCCGTCATGGCAAATGATTTTCCTCTGCAGTCGAGATACATACACAACCATTGATAATAAAACTATCAGAAATATATTAAAACAATAGAGAGAAGACGTAATCTGATTAAACAGATTGGAGTCGATATATATTTCTCTTAAACTAATATAAAATCGTAACATATTTAAAGCCATGTTCCTATCTCTGGCCATTGCTGGATTAGCTTTTGATTCTTGAACTTTTGCGGGAGTGTGATTGTCACTTGAGTATAGCCACATGACAGTCCTTCGTTTAAACTGGGTCTTCCCTAAAACAGTGATTTAAGGTATTAAAAAAGAAAGATGAAACTGAAAGTATGTTCGTTTCCAAACAGCATTGTTTACATTTTAATCGATTTGGTAGCCTCGTTTGTCACGCAATTAGTTTTACTGCAATATTCTGCTATGCACTGGTTAATTGGGCATAATAAAATCGTGAGCCATGACGTAACGTTATGTAAACATGTTTGGTCCAATTTGGCGCTTTGTTTTAAAGGTAAAGCCTTTGTAAAGCTGTCAGCTACTGGTTGTTAATGGGACTACTGACCAATCATAATTTAGAACAAGAATGTTCGCTCTTTACAGCAGTGAGTAGTGGGATTAGCTTTAATCAAACGAAACACTGCGCGGAGTATGGGTTCCTTTCAAATAATTTATAATTACAAAACGGGTATATTGGTGCGATTCCTACAGAACGTTGTGGCTGAGGTAGTTCCTTTAGGAACTGTCTCTGATTGGACGATGTCCGCTGATAGTTCCAAATAGCTTAAGAACAGAGGTGGGGAAGATCGGTATTGTACCGTATTTTCATATTGCAGCTACATAGCAAGCGATAGGAGCTGTCAGCGGACATCGTCCGATCAGATATAGTTCCTAAAGGAACTATGGCTGAGGCAAGAGAGCAATTATATTTCAATAATTCGCCTGGAGAGACAACGCGAATCGAAACACGCCACTTAACTCAATAGTTGGGCTTATGATCTACAGTGTGTGGTATTGTTCATTGTTTTATAATGATAATCGGAGAAAGGGGTAAATGTAAAGAATAATTAAACGCTCTTATCAAATATCAGTAGACTTGTTAATTTTTATTTCCTTTGTCGACAAAAGCACGTCCAAGAAGCCAAATGAAAAAATTAACTTCCATACTCGACATAAACTAATGTTTCGGGACTAATATAGGCGTCTTAAGCAGTGGGGAAAGGGGCAGGGCACCAGACGAAATTCCGCGGAGTTGTACAGGAGTGCCTACTTCGCCTTGCCACGTGCACGCGGGAAACGACCACCTTCCCTCCACACCGTCGGGCACACACTGAACAGCAGAGACTATTCGCTAGGCCGCTACAATCACTGATAAGGATGACATCGACGCGACTTTATGAGTCCCCGGTATTGACTTTTTTCCTCCGACAAAATAAATTCTAAAACATTATTTTGAAGTATAAGAAAAATAAATAAAGATGGTTGAAGTATTTGTAGTTAAAAAATATTTCCTATTTAGTGTAAATGGATATTAAAATGTGTAAAAGGCATCATTTCGTCCGTTTTAATGTAAACAATGCACAAGCCATTGAGCCAATGACTGACGCCACGTGAAGTCAATGCACGTGTTGAAGACAGTCATCTGTGACAGAGATAATTCGTAAGTAATTTTCTGTGAAACAGATTGCGTCGCGCCCAGAACAAGATTAAATGCAAAAGATATCACCCTAAGTAGAAACAACAACCGTAAAATAGATGATGCGTCAGTAAATATTGAATTTTGTAAGCCAACAGCTGATGTTAGTTTTGCATAAATGTGGTTATTGAATGTTTGTATAAATGTTGTTACTGAATATGTAAATTTTGTATACATGTGGTTATTAAATGTATTAGTTTCATATAAATGTGGTTTTTGAATATGTTAGTTTTGTATTAATGTTGTCATTCAAACGATTCAAAATGGTTCTTGTTCATACATCTGTACGGGATTGCGTGATTGAATTTAATATTTCCTGGTGAATCGGGGACAGATACCGACAGTGGCAGTTCAACATGTGTTTACAAAAAGATTGTCATATAAATCTGCAATACCAGAAACCAACGAAGCCACTGTAAACTCATTGCGAATGGATTAAGTCGAGACGGATTGTAATTTCTTGCCTGCTTGTCTACGCGATGTGATTTCACTTTGTCTCCCGGTTTTTATATCATGCGCAGTCCTGGAGAAACTGAAAGTTGCAGCTTGCTGTCGCCCAAACTGATCCCGCAGTGAATATTCGCTTGGCCGCTACAATCACTGATAAGCATGACATCGACGAGGCTTAATGAGTACGGCATATTAACTTTTTTACTCCGACAAATTAAATTCTCAAACATTTTTTTGAGGTAAAAGAAAAATAAATAAAGGCGTTTGAAGTATTTGTAGTTAAAAAATATTTCTTATTTAGTGTAAATGGGTGTTAAAATGAGTAAAATGCATCATTTTGCCCGAAGCAGTCATGTGTTAAGTAAACAATGCACGAGCTGTTGAGCCAATGACTACGAGGCGTGCAAGTCAACGCACGTGTTTTAGACAGCCATCCGTTACAGGGATAATTCGTTAGTAATTCTCTGTGAAACAGGTTGGCTGTCGCCTTCTAGTTATTGCGTCATTGCGAGGCGAAGGCAAAAAATTTCGTTCCGTTGCGGCTTCACTTATCTTTGCGTTAATAGCGTGAATCCTAGGCAAGAAATGAAAAAGGCGAAGCTGAGAAGTGACGCATCCGTTTCGCGAAAGCAATTGCAAGAAGGAGTTTAGGACCATTTGTTGTCACGAAGGCGCGAATGGACGAGATGGCACTTGCCGGCTTCCATAGGAAAGACGACGAGTTTGAAATTTATTTATCACCCAATAATTCATTCTACAGCAAATATCGCTTGTGTGATAAATTTCATAATCTACTGGTATATCGCTTTACATGAATTTGGTCAGTTAGAAAGGATTTTTTTGTTTTAAAAGAACAGTTCAGCTTTTATTAAAAGTAACTTATCTTTTTTTATTAAAAATAAATTATTTCTTTTTAATTGTTCTTGATGGAAACACTGGGTCAGTATGAAGGACTTTGCAATGGTTGAATTGCTGTCAAAAACTGATGTATCACTACGCCATAATGTAATCAGGTTCAGGAAAAGTTAAATCTATAGCAAAAATTATATTTATTTATTTGTGCATGTGAGAAAGGATTGGGTGATAAATAAAATCTCCTAATCGTCTTTTTTGATATCGAAAAATATCAACACTCGTCGATAAACTAAAAAGAAAATCGGCAGAGCCCAGTGCCGGAGTGCCGCTGCCTGAGTTAACTTCCCCTAAAGCACACTTTATTTCTCTGCAACCCGAACGCCAGCATTACTCACACGTTCCTGGAAGTTTGTGTATATGGTCTATCAATGTCGGTTCAAATTTAACTACAATTTTCTCTGCATATAAGAAGCTTGTCCATATTTACATAAAAATTCTTATAAAATATTCATATGTCATGTAACAAAACAGTAGGACGTTAAACCCCATTTAATTTCATTTCATATGTCATGTCGATCCCAATTAAAATGTATTCTACATGTAATATTTATAAATCTCCCGACTAACGATCTAATTGTGATCTAAGATTGAAAGCTTGGTCTATTTTTGATGTTTTTAGGAGGATAGACCCTTCAAAGTTCAAATTCTAACCGTATTATCAATGATTTAGAAATAAGCGGAAACCGTAAGATTTGTGACTAAAGTGTAGATTTCCTTTCAAGTTTATTGATAATTGCGTGGGTCTGTCATATATTAGATGTTGATTTATACGCTACGTTGAATTCAATAAAACATTTAATCTTAAGCATTTTAATTTATCAGGGGGTCGGTCACGGTGGCTAAGTGGGTAAGACTTTGGCTCGCTAGCCCGGAAGTCGGGTGTTCGATCCCTGCGTTGGCCAAAAAAGCTCATTCAGATTTTCCATCAGTGCCACAGGACGCGTGGCCTGATAAGGACAGCTGTCTATTCGTTCGGTTGGGACAAAAATCCGAGGTCCCGCCCGAGGTCCCGCGTACACATTGGCGTGCACGTGAAAGATCCCTTGGCAGTTGGAATTCGATATTAGACTAGGCCGTAGCGCCGCTAACCGGGCAAAATTTCCCTCATAGCACACTGTATCGTGAATGCCCGTCTTCATTAGCCCAGTTTAGGTGCTGAACAGTAGGACGCTAAACCAGTTTTCATTTCATTTTCTTGATTTGCTGGGACATTTTATTAAAGGGATATGATAGATAGGATAACAAATATTCTTTAATCGTACATAGTATATTTCAATTTTGATTTGATGCCGAATTTCTAGAAAATTCTTAATGAAGACATCGGGTTTTCAGAATTCTGTATTCAAAAGTGTAAAAGTATAATACATTTCAGTGTTGTTTTTCACAGTGTTCCATATAATAGGTCCACCGTTATTCATTAAACTATTAGCACAATACAAGAAAAGGGGTCTTTGATTAATATACCGTCCCTATGTATTATATTATGTCAGATGATCCGTATTTAAGGTATATGCTATATAACATATTCCCTTTAGCGACCGTCTCGTTTAAAACCGTGCAAGTAAATAACATCACACTTTAGTCATTTTGAGATCAGTCGGATTAAAGAAAATTTTATCAGGCAGTTTTTGACCGATTTTAACGAAATTGGAACTCAACTGTCATTAGGTTGTAACGGTGATATCTTCACACGGTGTTTGGAATCGGATAATAATTGTGATCTCTAGAGGGACCAAGAAGCCAAAAACGCCATTTTTCGTACAATCAGGGACCATAAATCAGGACGTTATAGTTCGAGATGCTCAAATATCGAACGGAACCAAGAACCCTGGGCTATAAAAGATGTATTTCAAGTGTCATCAAAATCATGAAAATTGTGACCTCCAGAGTTTCCACAAGCTAAAAACATGAATATTCGTAAAATCAGGGCTATAATCCATGAAGTTATGGTCCGATACATTCCAATATCGATATGAATCGAGATCTTTGGGAGATAGACCTATATTTTAAGTTTGCTTAAAATTGGATACAAATTGTGACCTATAGAGTGTCCACAAAGAAATTAGGGGGATGGTTGGCCGAATGCTTCGCGCGTGCGCGCTGCATCATAAAGTATGTTATTGAGTGAAGGGGCGAGGTTTCTATTGCAAGGTTACACGTGACAAGGAGTAGGGTTGCCTGTCCAACATCGTGTGGATTTTATCCGGGTCCTTCGGTTTCCTCCCACTGCTAATGATACCTATGCGTTAGCGAATTATTGAAATAAAATTGAACCAGTTTTGTGTTGATTGGGAGTTAAACCCCATTTCTCTCTCGCTAGTATGTTACATATATACAGCTTCAAGACTACGGGGGTTGGGATGGCCTAGTGGTCTAGAGTGCCGCGCTTCGACCTCTTGCTGGCCGGTCACCTCTGGCTTGTGGCTGTGGTTTCGATCCCTGGTGTTTGCGTATTGGGGCGCCTTCTCAACCTCGTGGGTTTCCTCCGGGCATATGTTAGTCCCGAAATGACCTAGTTTGTGTCGAGTGGACGTTAAACCCCATTTCTTTCTCTCTCTCTCAAGACTGGATCACAAGGCCTTAGACTGCCGCGGTAGGTTACCACAACCTATGGTAGGTTAATGCATGTGTGGTACTTTTTGAAATCTCCTCCAATATGGGAGGGGGAGGTTGAATCATAAAGGAACAAATTGATTCATTTCTCCTGTAGCTTGCATCCCCTGGGGTGTGACAGTGGCACCTGGAATGGGCAAAAATGGACAGGTCCTGCTAATCCAAAGATTGAAACAAAAGAGTATTAACATATTGGTATCTATCAATAATATAGTGATATGTTCTGGCAAAGCAGCTTGAAGGCTTGATATATAAAGGGAAACAACCGCACATTTAGCTCACACGCCATACAGTGCCCCGAAAGCAGCAACACGACCTACTCTTATAAATTTCCACTGTAAAGGGTTTTGTTTCGTGCACAAGGGACCTCGGTTTTTAACGCCACCCGAATGACTAGATGCTGCCTTTGCCGAACACTCTTTCCTGCACCACTGGCTTCGATGTCCAATTCATTCAACACCGTACTCGCTAAAGGAGAACGTCGGTGCAACACATTTGTCACCTGACCAATCTGATTATATTCAAATCATTAACATTTATTTGCAGTGTTGCGTATTATAGGAATGATTGGGGAGTTCTTAAGAATTTCGAATACAAACGTCTTCCAAAGGAGTTTGTCCAGGCATACCAGCATGGTGTTGATCAAATTATGTTAGATTAAAGAGTTATGCCCCAATCGCAGAAAAAGAAAGAAACGAAATTGAAATCTATCAATTAAAGCGGGAAAAAACTGAGAACCTGCAGAAAAGTTGGGTAAAATTTTTACCCATCACAGGGAGAATCATCAGCTCTTTATCTAATCTCCCATAATGTATCTGTAATAGTTGGGACAATTTTAAATATGAATAGGTAATGGTCAACCCACTTGTCCTGTATCGTGTTCACACGTTTTTAAAGGACAATATCAAGTTTCTAAATAAACAGGGATTGGTGTGCAAGGTTACGATTTCCGACCTGTTTTACACGGGTACACAATTATAATTCCACCAAGTTTCTAACAACTTTGAAGATTCTTACCGTGAACGAGAGGGTAATTCATATAGAAATTTCCGTACGTTCCACTGAAATGAAATGTTCTTAATGTCCTAGTGTTTTGCACTGACTAGGATAATGAAGACAGGCGACCTACTAAACAACCACCGTATTGTCAAAACAATATGTCATACATGCTTAAATGTAACTTCGCAATTAAAAAGAGATGTGTCCATTTGTCCATTACTAAAAACGAAAATTCGGAGGAAGGATCGGTGGACAAACGACCGGTGAGCGTATACAATAATCCACCATGATTAAACATAGCGTAAAAGATCTATATTTATACACATAAGCGTCATGAATTAAATTAAATCAATACAAACATATACATAAGCATCCAGACGTACGAGTCAAAATACATTGTAGCATAGAACTGTACTAGAAAGGAAGTCCGACTGGTGGTTTATGTTATTTATCGCATGCGCGAAGTCACAGAACCTAAGTTACTTCCCGTTAAACAAAACCCTGAAGAAATGCGTATGGAGTCTTGTGAGCTTCGGAATAAAATAAGAAAAAAACATCGTCTGCACAACTTCCAATTACCAAGATATATCCGAAATTAATGTTTAACCATGTGTAAGTTATTTTGTATCAATACGGTTAGTTGTCAGTACGTGTTTCGTTCGTATAAAAATTAAAAGGATACTACGGTACCCAGCCGACACAGGCCTACAACAATAACACTAACACATAAAAAGTATGATAAGTTATTGAATAATCATTTTCAGTGAGAATGCGTCCAGGACGCATTCTATTGTGTTATAAAACCTCAATTTGTTTCTATTCGATATAATAATATTTCGTCAAACGTAATAAAAACTATGCAGCTAGTCTAGAATCTACAATTTTCTAATTATATAGGCCTGTATACATGTAGGCCTATAGTCATGTTTTATCTTTACTTTAGGCCTACGTTTTTTTTTTGGTGTATCAATATTCATTACTTCAAGGTGTCTTCATAGCCCCCCCCCCTCAAAAAAAGTAAGTTAATAGCTAAAATTTCCCTTTTAGTTTTAGATTGTAAGAAAAACTGTTTTGATAATTAGATATACCGTATACGTCTTTACGTGTATAAATAAATAAAAAAACTGTCTTTATCAATTAAAGATGTAGGGAAAACATTATATGTGTAGGTGAAAAATACCGATCGCTATCAAGTACAGCACATAGGCCATTCACTGTATTATAGACCTTAGGGAATCGATTTTCAGGTCACCCAACGAAAAAAAATGACCCGAAATTTTAAAAGCGTTAAGTGTCCGGATAAGCAACTTAGCCATTCTTAATCAAAACAACTCAATTTTTTTAGCTCAAATTTTGAGACAAGGTATTCACCATTGCTCTATATTTTTACGTTGAAATTTCATAGGTACCCAGACCTTTATTTTTCCGACTATGTTCAAATTAGGATAATTTTTTTAAATATTGGTCGTATTGACATTATAAAATTTGCATGAATGTAAATCTAAATGTCAGATAGTGTCATGTTTTTTTCCATTCTTACACCATATTTATTTAATGATACATAATTATTGGATCTGAAAACTGTCTGTTAGGATTATGTTGAAAATATTATTATTAATACCCCTTTAAACTCCTCAATTTCTTTTTGAAAATGTTAATACCAGTTACCCTGTACTTTCTTTCTTTTGTAGGCCTCTGAATATAAGATAAGCTCTTCACTGCTACAACCTTCCATAAATAATAAAGTGTGAAAAATACTTTGTCAGTAATTTCGGAAGAGGGCCTGGCAAGGACATTGTCTATTCGATTCGTTGGAGTACATGTAAAAGAATCCTTGACAATTTTCGAAATAAGAGTAGGTAATTAATTAGTCTGCTGTCTGGACAAAATTTACTTCATAGCACACTGTATGACAAACACTTGTCATTATTTGCCAAACCATGCAGAAAAATAGGAGATAAACCTCCATCTGTTACAGGACAATATTGGTGCCAGTCATTATCACATATATGATAGAGCTGGTTAAACACATTCCAAATATACTTTTAACAGAGATATCAATGCTACGATAGCTGAGTAATACAGGTTTCCCAAATCGGAAGTGACGAACGCCAAAGGAAAACACGAGTCACCGGTCTATTTAACTGACTGAAGCGACGAGTGATAACAGATACACGGCCGAATTTCTACTCACTAATAATTCCTTCGAAGACCAAAAGTTGTTGTGTGAGACTGTGAGAGGATATCTGACAATTCATAAAAAGAATTGACTGTCACTAGATAAGAAAACACGAAAGAAAAACAGAAAAAGCCCGTGCATTACCATGTTTTTATAAGGTATAGAATGAATATAAACAAGGGAATGTACGGACTATTTCTATTTTTCTCGTGTTTTTTTATCTAATGACATTCAATTACTTTATTGAATTGTCAGATATCCTCTTACAGTCCCATATAACAACTTTTGGTCTTCGAAGGAATTATTAGTGAGCAGATATTCGGCCGTGTATCTGTTTATCACTCGTCGCTTTAGTCAGTGTTTAACAAGCTCTATCACATATGTGATAATGACTGGCACCAATATTGTCCTTTAAAATATGCAGCCTCTATCGTGTTCAGAAAAAACTGATCCTCTATTGCTATTCAGAGGTTTTCAGGTTATTTTTTTTTAATGTCTGCAATTGTTAAAATAAATAAAGGGGTTCTTTTTTTTATGTATCTTATTGTTGTTGAAATATTTGTTAGTAATATTCTTCTAACAAGAAAAGACCCCTGTACATATGTACTTCAAAATTGGGGGGTTGGGATAGTATCGAGTGCTGTGCATCAACCTCTTCTAGCCGGTCACCTCTGGCTTGCTGTTATGATTTCGATCCCTGGTGTGAGCGTATGTGGCTTCGAGATAGGGGCGCCTTCTCAAATTCATGGGTTACTCCCACACGAAAGACACCTGCGTGTGCGCTTTGATAATAACAATGCAAAATAAGACTTGTCTCCTATATCACCTTCGGTGGAAGTTGTCGTTTAACTCTTAAGAACAACAGTTCAAAATTGAAGAAGCATGGACAGGAAGATGCTGTCCGGGCAAAATTCTCCTTCCTTGGATTTTGCAAATAGTCATAGAATAAAGACTACCATATGTTATCGTAACGAAATACTGAAGGATTGCATGTGTTGACAAGATAATGTTAAAACCCAATTCCATATAGTTCAAAATTGAAGAAGCATGGACAGACAGATGCTGTCCAGGCAAAACTCTCCTTCCTTTTTTTCATTGAAAATTGTTTTGAAGAATCAGTTTGTTTACAAAATTATGATGCCAATGTGTACCAATGAGCTTGTGTTTTTTGTCCCATCTAAACAACTAGACACTGTTCTTTGCCATGTTGTCCCTCCTACACTACCGACTGGGAGAAACCATGCTGCAAAATGCTGGAGAACTTTATTGAATAACACCAGCATACATAATCCTTATATATTCAGATTGGTATTTTTTTTCTTTGGAAAAAATTATAATGAATCAATTTGAATTAAAAAGATTAAGTATGAAGACAATGATTCTAATATCAAGATTTTTATTTTTGCTACGAAAATATTTTAAGTGCATCTTTTCTTTTGTGTGAAAATAAATTTGAAGAATGAGTTTGGTTACAAAAATACACATGATATTTACATCCTTAAATAATGGACCCAAAACAAAAAACGTAGTTTTATTTTTACAAGAAATTCTGTAGATCGAAAAATATAAAATATTATTTATAAACGAAAATATTTTAAGTGCATCTTTTTTTTTCTCTGTGAAAATAAATTTAAAGAATCAGCTTGGTTACAAAAATACACATGATATTTACATTAGATCCTTAAATAATGGACCCAAAACAAAACAATTCAAGAAAATCTGTAGATCGATAAAATATAAAAAATGAAGTAAAAAAATACAGTATTCATGTTATTATTAACTTCATAAATATAGGAAATTTGTCTCAAAATTTCCAGTCGCTATTTCAAAATTATTACAAAATAATAACAAAAACATCAAATATCAGTTCACGCATGCATAGGCTTTGCAATCTACTGCTATATGGCCCATAGTATGGGATCTATTTTTAAAAATATAAATACCGAAGTAAAAAATACGGTCTTCGTGTTATTATTAGCTTCATAAATATAGGAACGTTGTCTCAAAATTTCCAGTCGCTATCTCAATTACAATTATTACAAATTAATAACATTAATATCAGCTCACACGACTCCGCTTCATTATAAACAATAGCAAAGCCTTCGACCGGAAGTAAGTTAGGTTCTGTGGACTTCGCGCATGCGATGAACAACATAATTCATCGTCCAATGACAGATACTGCAGGGTTAGTTATCCATATTATATACGATCTATGATTGTAGCGTATTTAAAAATGAATTAAATTAAATCTATATTCACACAAACAGTGATAAACAATAATATTTTGTCATCTGTGAATACAATATATAATATAAAAAAAGGTGATTTATATACGTGTGATAATGTGATAATGTGATAATCGAGTAAATATGACTGGTTAATTGATCAGATATTTGTGATGAGCTCAATGACAGGTGAGTCATAGCCGTAAATGCTAATGTTGTAAATCAGTTAATGGCATAAGATATTTATCACAAAAAATAGTCTTCGATTCCATGTAAACATACAGCATCCCCATTCAGTTTTATGGAAATTTTTTTGTGTTTATTATTTTTTTGGGGAGGGGGGGAGGGGGGGTGAAGGTTCTTAAAGTAATGAACACGTTATTAGCGACTAGATACAGTAATCGTCAAGAATCTTACCGAATTAATGTTTAACATTTAAGGACTGGTTGGGGGTTACACAGGCCCATAACAACTCATCTATGATGCAAAATATCACAAGCACTATATTTGAAATCGACAAGTAAACTAGATATCCTTGCATTATAAATGAAATGAAATAGGGTTTAACGTCCTACTGTTCTTTGCATTATGGGGCCAATTTCTATATGAAATATAAGCACCGGTTTTTTGCATTCCCACCATTACAATGTTAATCTTTAAACAGAAGACAAAATTCTTGGTTGTGAAATATACGACTGGATAGTTTTTCGAACATACACTTTGAAAGTTCAACGGATGCGTCAATACTTCCACTGGGTAACTATACTTTCAGCCTTTAGGGTTGTAATATCCCCCTTCAGCCCAGGTCATTGGTCTCATTTCTTCCTCTGATTCCTCTGTTGTTTTCTTTTGCTGTCTTTTTGCCCATAAATAGACACCTGCACCAATAATCACAAGTCCTAAAACTACACCACAAGATATACCTATTATAATAGGCATCAAACTATCCTTAGCTTTTGCTTTTATAGGAGACCCAGATGGAATGATTTGCGACTCGTAACTGTCATTCTCACCACCAATGATTCCTGAAACTGTTTCTGACACATGGTGTGAATTACCTGTGAAAAATTTGTTGGTAAATGTCGGTTTTTCTTTTGCAGTTGGTAGAGTTGTCGCTGTATGCATCACTCGTTTTAATGTCGTTGGTGCATTTGAAAGGCCGTTTGATACCAAAATTGATTTGGAAATTTTGTTAGTAGGTTTCGATGGTACTGTTGTTTGACTGTCGAGTTTCATTGGTGTTTCTGGTTGCTTTGTTGAAGTTTTTGCAGCTGTTGATCTGGTTGTGGTCACTGTACCTGGAGTGATAGTTTGCTTTACTGTTTTCGGTATTGTAGTAGTAGTTGCTGTAAGCATGGCAGTAGTCCTTGTGGACATTGTAATAGTCGTCGTAGGCAAAGTGGTAGTTGTTGGGGGTAATGTTATAGTTCGTTTAGTCTTCGGCGTCGTTGTCGATGATTTTGTCGCTTGGGTTGTAGTAGGTTGTTTAATAGTGGACGTAATAGTGCCTGTTTTTTGTGGTGTTATTATTTTTGACGTGGTTGGTACTGCTTCCGATGCATGGTCATCTGTAAAAGATACATAAACGATTTGTAAACAATAAAAAATGTTTTGTACAAGATTAGTGTCAAATGTTAGATATCTAATCTACCTTGTGACGGTATCGCTAAGAAGTTTCACAATCCATCGTAAAGGCGCTCCCAGTAACACTCACCATTCATGAGAACACTGATTTGCCGTGTGGCTATATCGCTAATTAGTCCCAATATCCGTCACCATCCAGTAGAATAATGACTTGCCTAATGACGATATCACTATCAACTTCGGGAGGGTGGGATGGCCTAGTGGTCTAGAGTGCCGCGCTTCGACCTCTAGCTGGCCGGTCACCTCTGGCTTGCGGCTGTGGTTTCGAGCCCTGGTGTGAGCGTATGTGGCATGGAGATAGGGGCGCCTTCTCAACCTCGTGGGTTTCCTCCGGGGACTCCGGTTTCCTCCTACTGCTAAAGACCCCTACGCGCAAGCGAATTCTTGAAATAAAATTGAAAACCAAATGTTAGTCCCAAAATGACCTAGTTTGTGTCGAGTGGACGTTAAACCCCATTTCTCTCTCTCACTATCAATTTCCCTTATAACTACATGTTTTGATAATTTCGCACAATACTATTTAAGGAAGATATTAATACTATGGCAATAAAGGTAATCATATGTACAGAACTGATTACACATTCACATTATAAGGGTAGCAATGCTACCTAGGTGTGGATATAGCTCCAGTGAAAAAAGAATACTGGTAAGTAACGTAATTTGAGATTAACTGCAATTATCCTTTACTGTTATAGTAACAATCTAAATGAATGAGTTGCATTCAAAGAAAATACTTTTTACTAATGTAAGTAGTACCAATTTAAATGTATGATTGTGTTATTCGTTGCGTGGCGATGATGGTGATGATAATGATGATGATTATGATGACATAGGACCAGCTCTAATGTAATAAAGTAATCTACCTGCTGGGCAGTTGTACATTCTGACATCATCAATGGCGATATCACTGACAAAAGCTTCTTTACGGGTTGCGATTATAATGATCTGGAATAATAAATTGTCCTCAGTTAATCATAGCATTAAAAACATAGTGGGTGGCGTTTTCTGGGGGGGGGGGGGGGTCACGTGGCTAAGTCGGTAAGACGCGGACTCTCTAGTCTGGAGGTGGGGTGCTGATCGTTCCATTGGCCGAGAATGTTCATCCAATTTTTTCCGGCGTGATTTCCCCTTGTCAGTGATGCAGGACGGAGGACCTGTACAAGGACAGTAATCTAGTTGTTCGGTTGGCACGAAAAGCCGAGGCCTCGTGTAACATGGGCGTGCACTTAAAAGATTGCTTGGCAGTTGGCATTCAATATATGAGTACGTCGTAGTACATGCCCGTTTTCATTAGCCGAGTTCGGAGCAGAACAGCCGGACGGTAAACCCCATTTCATTTCATTTGCTATTAGTGACGTTAAACTTTGACTCTCTTGGCGTCCCTTATAGCAAAAGATCAATATAGAACATATAAAGTGGTATTAGTTAAACTAAAGCGTGCACAGAAGCTGCTAATCAAGAAACCAAAGATTCCTACGCAGTATGTTGTCGCCACCCGTTCGCCCGTCAGCCACTCTACAAAGTGGGATTATTGATCATTACGAAACAAAGTCAATCACTACCCTTCAGAAAGCAAAACCATACTTTAACGTTCTGAGCGCACAGTTCCTGTCACATATGCTGTTCATACCTGGAATACTTCCGTTTGTTGCTCTATTGTTATTGAACCTCGCTTCCATTCAGGACCTTGATTACCATCCATATAAAACTCCGGGTCTATATCATCTAGTAATCTACTTTCTGGTTTAACAAAGACTTCCAGACTCCCAACAGCTAAAATAATCATAAAGTATTTTTTCAAAACGATACAATGATATAAATGAAACACCTTCCCTTGCCGCGATCTATCAGGACATAAGTGCAACCTCCTGAGCAGATACTATTAAAACTATGGTTCAACTTAGAATTCGAAGCCCGTCAATCGAAGCCTAACTGACCAAGGGACAAGCATGCTGGTCATACATGAATCAACTGAGCCCTACGTTTTTTTTTTCGAAGAGAGCCGTCCCCAAGAAGAACAACAAGGTGAGTAGCGGTTGGGGGCCAGTTATTTTTCCTAGCGAAAAAGACCCACTTATTATAAAAGTTCAGACACACTCAGATATGATACACAATGTGTGCCTGCTTAAGTAAAATATAATAGACGGCCTACCATTTTCACCATCTGGACCTTGCATATGATACCAAAATTCAAAGCAGCTTCCACTGTGTTGTGCTTGATAGGGAGTTGACTTAAGTATAGCTTTATCCAAAGGTTTTCTTGGTGCTGATGCCTCAATAAACAGATAATGACCTGGAATACAATTGAGAGATATTGCTCCGTCTATAAAATACCAAACTGATTAATTGAAATGGTTCAGGGTTTAACGTCCTACTTTTGTTTACAGACCTGGCTTGTGACGACTGGGCGAGTACACCCTGTCGTGTGTCGTGAACATAAACAGTTTTTGTGTCCATTGGATTATTTAGTCCATTTTCCGGCTAATCAAAGTAGACGACACATCCACTGGTGTGTTTACTTCTTTAAAGGAATAAAATTGGGAATAACGTGTTAGTGTTCTGCACCAACTGGTCTAATGACGACTCGTCTATTCCTTATCGAACTCCAGCTGACAAAGTACACCAACAGGTTTTAATCCGATGGTCCATGCCAGGCCTTCAACACTAACAATGGAAACTATGCCGGAAAATCCTGGAAAATTGGCCAATGCCCGGATCGAATCTGTACTTTAATTTATTAAATTTATCTGCATGTGTCGCCCATTTAATTCTTAACCTTTTAATAGAATGGGTTGTCTTCTATTTTTAACATTCTTAGTCGTTCGGATGGGACGAAAAACCGAGGTCCCGTGTACGCCAAAAGAAACCGTGGCAATTGGAATTGGAATCTTAGCTCCGCTCTCCCGGCAAACGTGTCTCTCATAGCACATTGTATGGCGATTGCCCGTCGGTTCTGTCCGGGAATATTCCGCAGATTCCGCATTAGTTATAACTATAAAAGTATACCCACATTCGCCTTTTCATAATGTACTACAAGGCGCAATCCAGAAAATAAATTCAGATAGTTTGAAAGAAGGATGTGCAATAGCAGATCCCAATATCATATATACCATGCAGTTCAAGGTAATATTAAATATTACCATCATGGCAGTTTACCTTTTTTTGAATTGTTACCATATGTATGATCATGTAAAGGTCCAGTGTTCTCAGTTGGTGTAGCACCTGAAAGCCAGGACCATTCAAAATGATCATCATCCGATTGGCTCCATCCACATAACGCTTCATCTTCAAAATCACACTGTAGACTTATACCCACTGAAATTATATACATATATGACGTTGAAACCGTAGTAGTGTTTATTATTTATTAAGATTGTGTCGGGGGTGGGGGGCTTGGCTTCGAGTACGGTATGAAGCGAAACAGGCACCGAAACGAACCGTGACACCGAAGTTGGTCTTTACCCTATCGATCTAGTGAAGCTTATGCAGCAGTAACCTTCTGCTGGGTCCCGCAACTTAGTATTGTTGGATCCTATAATTCAATTTGGGGTGAGTATAGTAACCATAGTCCAGATCAGTGGTTCTCAACCTTTTTTTGCCAACGGCACACCTTGGAACACATGGCAAAATAGCGGCACACCTGGCTAAATATATAGGAAAAATATTTGAATTTTGCAAAAAAAAAAGCATGGCAAGTCACATACGGCATACAATCGTAGACATGTTGACTAGGCATACTCATAACCGCATCGAATGAACTTACAGTGAATACTCAATTAGGATCATGTTTTTTTTTTCACTTTTTCTAAGTGTGTCTTCAAATTTCGCGGCACACTAGTCCAGATTGTCAAATTTCCTGTTTTGTTGCACGCGTATGGGTACTGACCGAAATGTTTTGCGTCTTTTCCCGCCTGTTACATGTAACCTGTACAACCCCTACAAGTTACGGAAGGGTGGGCCATGTTGACGAGAGCCCAGTAACTTGGCAGTAACCGTAACACTATTGTTTGATCCTAATGCCATTCGGGATGAGCATAGTAAAGAAGCTAAAGTTGTATTTACCGACACAAGTGGGTGGTTCTACGTTCCACGTTTGTCCATTACAATAAATTGATTCTGGTCCTTTACGTTTCATTCCCGCTGGACAAGTAAATTTCAACATGGCGTCGTTGTATTCACTCGTTACCTGAAGACCGTTGGTAGGCGTCACAGCAGGGCAGCCTGTACCTGTGGAAAATACAGAGAAATATTCGATACAATTTAAAAAAAAACAGCATTGTAGATCATAAGCCCTGCTATTGAGTAGAGTTTGGGTGATTTCGATTTCCAGCTTGTACGTGACAAAGAGTAGGATCGTCAGTCCAGGTTTATTGATTATCTCTGATGCCCTCAGTTTCCTCAGTTGCTATAGAGTCCGTACGCACCAACTACCCTCCACATCTCCCTCTCCCCCCCCCCCCTCTCTCTCTCTCTCAACTGATTTGAGTATTTTTCTTTCAATCGAACAAATTGAATATAATCTTACCTATACATATGGGCGGTGGTTGACTCCAAACTCCATGAGATAAACAAACTGCAAACTTGGCACCAACTCTTGTAAAAGGTTTTATACATTTGTAATACACCATCTGGCCTCCACGCCGTAGTTTAGCTTGACCATTTGCTATTCTAGACTGAGGACAATCTAAAAATATGAAAAGATATTTAGTTTCGTTTTCCAAGTACGCATTTCCGCAAACGGAAAAATAGCTGCGTTTTCGCGCGCGATTTTATTTCCATGCGCACTGAAAAATGACTGTCAATTGTAGGGAAGCCCATGACAAGGGCGGTTGATTAACTAGTGTTTGTACGCCGAACGTAAACATCCTCATGCGCACATTTCACGTGGGAAAAACCGCTAACAAAGCGGGCTCATTACATTTGCATTATACCTAGTTTTTTTTATACGCTCACATTTTCATGTGGAGGTATTATGCCGTCGCCCCTGTCCGTCCGTCCACAATTTGTTTGTGGTTCTCTCTTCAGGTCACAATTCTTATCCGATATTGACGAAACTTGAAATATAGGTTTATCCCAATAAGATCTCGGCTGCTTTCGATATTGGTATGTATCGGATCGAAACGTCATGAATTATTGCCCCTGATTGCACGAAAAATCATGTTTTTAGCTTGTGGATCCTATAGAGGTCACAATTTTGAACCGATTTTGATGAAACTTGACATGCATTTATAGCCCAAAGATCTTATTCCTTTCGATATTTGCGCCCATTGGATCGTAACTTTTTGAATTATGGCCCCTGATTGTCCGAAAAATCGCCCTTTTTTAGCTTGTGGTCCATTTGGAGGTCACAATTAATATCCGATTTAAAAAATAACGTTTGATTATATCAGGATGAGTTCGAATTTCGTGAAAATCGGACCAAAATTGCCTGACAAAATGACCACCGCTTGTACGCGAATAGTGTAAAAATATGGTATATCAAGGTTGTAGACCCTGTAGAGGTCAAGATTTGAATTCGATTTTGATAAAACTTGAAATGCATGTTTATTATAACTCAAAAATCTTAGTTCCTGTTGATGTTTGCACATATCGAATCGTAACGTCCTGAATTATTCATTTATAAGCAATATTTTTGGCATTGCCTATATTAAACCCTTCTCGTCTTTTTTAGCTTGTGGTCCCTTTGGAGGCCACAATTATTATCCGATTAAAAAAAACCCGTTTGATTATATCGGGTTGAGTTCGAATTTCGTGAAAATCGGACCAAAATTGACGAACAAAATACGGACCATGTCGATGTCACAATTTGAATCTGACTTTGATGAAACTTGAAATGTAAATTTATAACCCAAAGATCTTGGTTCCTTTCGATATTTGCGCGTATCAAATTGTAACTTCATGAATTATGACCCTCGATTGTAGGAAAAATCACTTTCTTTTTAGCTTGTTCTCTATCTATCTCTCAGAATTGTGGGAGTATCCCTGGCAGCCGTTGGTTGTTTGCGCAATCGCATACGCGGAATGTGGGCCATATAATTATAATGTATAGCTACCATTTGCCAACAAACGACTATTAGTACTTTTCTAATTAGGAAAATCAAGGTTTTTTTCTATTTGGTTGGTGGCGGTGGCGGTGGCGTGTGATGGTGTGTGTGCATGGGTGTGTGCTTGGGTGTGTGTGTGTGTGTGTGTGTGTAAGGGGGGGGGCGTGAATTAAGTAAGAGCATAAGATCTGTCATTGAGTTAAGCGGTCTATAACCTCACTGGTTTTCGGAAGGTCCTACGTGTTCATCTTGGTATTAAAGGCCCCTGTCCACATGCGAATTATTGGAACAAAATTGAACCATATGTTAGCCCCTAAATGACCTAGTTTGTATTAAGTAGACGATAAGAAAATAAGTTATTGGTACTCTATTAGTCAGAGCCATGCTTCATTATTTTCTAAATGGACACAAGTGAAAATTTTTGACTTTGAATTGTCAAATACAGAATTAAACGAAATGTAAATGGTCCCCAGACGTTTTAGGGCCTTAAGAGGATTTTTTGAGTTTCAATGTTAAAAAAGTAAATTCATGACATGTTAAGCACTGCATATCTTTGTGTGCATATTATCGACAACATGTTAAACAATGCATATTTTTGTGCCCACATTAATGACGACGTAATATCAATAAGAAACCATACGTCATTGAGGACACCATGGTCATTGATGACATAAGATAACCATTTGGTTAATTTACTAGTGCATTTATCTCGAACTCTGATTGTAACCGGAAGTACTCAAACACGCTGAATTAATATAATGAATCAAACTGCTCCCTAAAATGGGTTATTCGTGTACACATTTATTATGATCTCGCTTTCTAATTAAAAAAATAAATAATCAGTCCGAGTACTAGTAGCCTAAATAAGCCACGGCGAAATTTGACATCTAAACAAAATATACAAATGACGCTTCGTTACTTTACAGGACCACAGTGCAAAAATAAATAAATAAAAAAATAAGAATGATAATAATAAAAACGCTCTCCAACATCATTAAATTTATTAAAGGGTCTCATCTTTAGTTGGAAATTCTAATTTGTCAGGATTTTCAAGTATAGTCAGTGGGAAAGAACGGGGGGTCTGGCATGGAGAGTGTCTAATCTTTTGGATGTGATGTAAAACTGAGGTCCCGCGTACACATTGGCGTGCAAGTAAAATAGTAGCCCATCGTGCTGCTGTCCGGGCAAAATTTTCCTCATGCCACACTGAATGATTTATGCACGTTTTCATTAGCCCAGTCGGTGAATAAACACAAGCCGTTAAACCCCATGTCATCGGATTGCGTTTCATATTAACCCTTGCGCAGTTATGCTATTGTCTGATTTTGTATGAGTAAAAGACCCACAACTTTGATTACTAATTACAAGCCGCTAATACTAAAAATTATCTCTTTCTTTTGATTGAAACAGACGAATGATCATTTCGGAATAATCATTCGAAAATCTGACGTCCGAGCTATCGACCAAGAAAACATAAAAATTCCTTCATGACAGTGGGCTATGTCATCCCGGCATATGGTATTAATATTATTCATAGTGATTTCCGGATTTTTGGCTATGAGTTCTTTATTATATTTAGTTCTTTATTAATGCATGTAACATCTTTAAAATAGGATCATTTCATACTATTAGGATTAATTAAACAGGACCGGTCAACGTAAGTTGTGTTTATTGTCGGTCATTTAGGGCAGAGATATATTCTTAACGTAGATATTTCACTGTGTGAAAAATGTACGAAACCAGAAATGGCAGTGCTACGGCACCAGGCCTTTGTCACGCCCCGACTCGAGATGACCTTGATGTAATACGATAAAAGGAAGTATGTATGTTTGCTAAGAGTGGTGACTATGTTGTGTTTTGTTCGTATATTTAAAGCAATTTGTCACAGTCCCCGCCCAACAATCCAAGGTTTAGATTGAGAACCCTACGTGCAAGCGATTGATTGAAATAAATGGCCTTGTTTGTGTCGAGTGGACGTTAAACCCTATTCTCTCCGTCTTTCTATTGACGAAATCAAAGGGACGAGTTATCTCCCATCATATATAAACTGTTATATATATCTCAATATGGGACGTGCCAATCTGTTTCACAGAGAATTACTTACGAATTAACTCTGTAACAGATGAGTGTCCACAACACGTGCGTTGACAGCACCCGACGTCAGTCATTGGCTCAACAGCTCGTGCAATGTTTACTTAACACCTAACTGCTTCGGGCAAAATGATGCATTTTACTCATTTTAATACCCATTTACACTAAATAGGAAATATTTTTTAACTACAAATACTTCAAAAGTCTTTATTTATTTTTCTTTTACCTCAAAAAAATGTTTGAGAATTTAATTTGTAAAAAAGTTAATATGCCGTACTCATTAAGCCGCGTCGATGTCATGCTTATCAGTGATTGTAGCGGCCAAGCGAATATTCACTGCGGGATCAGTTTGGGGACGTGCATGTATATCTTATATATTCATTGAGATGGGTTTAACTTAACACCTCATTTTTTTTGCATTGACTATGCGCTACAAAGGCGGGCATACACCACACAATGTGCTATGATGACAATTTTGCCCGAATAGCGGCGCTAAAACGGGGCCTGTTTTTTTATGTCATCTGGATGACTAAATAATAATGGTATTCCTGATTTTCTTGTTTAGGTCCAAATCTTGTGGACACTCTACGGACAACAGACTTCATGTATTATCAAACCTTTTTGAAATAGAGTATAGCGTCCTACTGTTTTGCACCCGACCGGCTAATGAAGACGGACATGAGGAAACACTGTACCAGGTGGGAATTTTTGCCAGGGCATCAAAGGGTTCTTGTAGGGTTGGACCCCAGTGTTGGCCTGGATAGTTCCTCAGAATTGTTCTGCCTTGTTTGTCCTTGTCAGTGCCACGAGACAAGATAAAGCGTCCAATGGTTCGAGAGAAACGAAACACTGAGATCACACGAAAAGTCTATATTGGCATGCACGTAACCAAAACTCTTGGGAAAGGGAATTAAAAGCAAGGTAGGTCTTAGACATTATATTGAGGGTTCTGTATGAAGCGAGGTGTAAATGTAATAAAGCAAATTACATGTATTGACTTTAAGCACTAGGTGAACGCTCCGCTCGGCAACCAACACTATGCACAGCACTAACTAGAATATAGAAAAGAGTATTGTACTTACTTTTAGCATCAACCGCCTGTTGAAATAAGAAAAAGAGAAATACATTCAGCATAGCACTATATCCATTTAATCTCATATTGAAGGATTATCCCCTAATCTTAGAATGCATATAATCCTTTAGAAATCTACTATCCTGCACATAAAATCCCCTTTTATCTCATCGGCGCCACCGATGAACTCTGTCTATACTCACATCGAGTGAGTATTATCGTAGAAGGTTTGGCGGCAACTCGATTCGAACATAACACCCCGGATGTCCGCTTGTCAAAGGGCGACCCGTGGCATGCGTATTAAACTGAAAATCCCGAATCAATGCTTATTAAAACTTTTATAAATGATTAACTTAACTAAAAGTCTTATCGAAACCTAACGTAACACAATGGAGATCAAAGCATGTACGAATCAAAGTGGTTTGTTTTATTTTGACTTTGTCTGACATTTTGTTACGTGTAAATGTAAGACATTAATGCAATCAAGTTATTAATACGGTATACCGTTTATTGAAATAAATGAAATGAAATGGAATGGCGTTTAACGTCCTACTGTTCTGTCCCTACTGGACTAATGAAGACGGGCATACGCTATGAGGGAAATTTTGCCGGGGTAGCGGCTCTATGGCCTACTTTTATATCGAATTTGAACTGCCTCGTGATCTTTTACGTGCACGCCAATAAATACACCACAGTTCTTATTATCGTCCCATCCGACCGATTACTGATAAGGGAAAACCCGATAAACTTTCTCGGCCAATGCAGGGAACGAACACGCGACCTCCAGGCTAGCGACCTGGCGTCTTACCCTCTTAACCACCGTAGCCCCCGAATCACTGGGATATGTACACGAAATTTGCAAGCGATTGTCGAGGGATTGTCATCGCTAATCAAATGAATAGTTAAAATCAAGTCATCCAAAACGTGAGATAATGACATAGACATGATTATGCGATATCACAATTAATGCTTTGCATGAATAAAATTGATTCACAGTGTGATCCAGTGCTGGATTAACCATAATGCAAATAAGGCATGTGCCTTAGGGCCAGCCAAAAATCCAGGCCACAAAATAATAAAGTAAAAGAATAAAATGGCCTTTTGTGTCATATTGGGTTGCATTCCACTCACATATCTGTATTTTCAGGTCACCTATCAAAATGTGCCTTAGGGCCAGCAGAGTCTTAATCCGGCACTGGCGTGATAGTATTTTCTAATTCACAATTAATGCTTTGCATCAATAAAATTGATTCACAGTGTGATCATATAAAATTCATAATAAAAATTGATGCCAAACGGGGTGTTGGATTTTTCTCCTAATGTGTATGTATGCCTATGTAATTTGGAAACGATGATAGCATCATGCATTGTCAACTGTCGAATATCCTGAACAGAAACCTGGCAAACCCGTTCCTTCAAAAATTCCTGGAACCGCCCCGGCTCACTATCTATGAATGAAGTTGTTTTTTGTACAGACTTACATCTTAGATAGAACATGAAATAAAACAGGGTTTTACGTCTTATCTTTCTGCATCGATGAGTTAGTTTAAATAATATTGTTAGCAGATGAAACGGAAACTGTGATATAATGTAATTATCACTCAAATTATAGAATCAAACTGTCAAATACGAGGGTTGACTGAATAGTTCTAATCCTATTTGTGAAAGACTTGTACAAAGTCCATGGTTTGTATTTATTTCTCTACGTACATGTAGTCCTCTTTCGAGGTATACACACTTTTGCCAACGATGCTGCAATGTCGGGATGCCGGTCAGGAAGAAATTGTCTTCAGCCACCCTAAAAAAAAGCGTTCTTATCTGACATAACGTTATCATTACTATTAAATTGACGATCGGCTAGTTTCTTTTTTATTTTGAAACAGGTCTTATACATGGTTGCGAATCTGACCAGATTGTCACTGGACGTCAGGGAATCTGACACATTTCTGATCCGCCATCATGAGCTTTGAGCCACCTTGCAGAAATTTTTGTCATTCCTAACTCATTTGCGATAATGTGCCCAGCCCTCTCATGGGAGATGCCTACACCACTGGCAATATGTCGAGTGGTCAACAGCAGATCAGCCATCCCCATGTCATGCATCCGGCTAATGTTTTCTTAAATGCAGCTAGTTTTATCCAGTGATTTTAATGGGTAGATTTACAATATGGTCTGTTATTAAGATAACAATAACACTACAGTTGCAGCTCTTATGTCTATGATTCATTCAATGATTAAACGTGTAGGTTGTGAAGGTTTGTTTCAACTCAATTGACCCACCCTTTTCATACTTAGAACTTTTCAAAGCGTCGATCATTGAATTTGTCGTTGTAATCTTAAGAGGCAGTCGCGGTGGCTCCGTGAGTAAGACACTGTCTGGCTAACCAGAAGGCCTCTGGTTCGCTCCCGGTGTTGGTCGAGGACCCGTAGCCATGTCCTAAAATTTGATGGGGCTATGGAATTTTCTTGAGGGGCTGAGGATATGGTCGGCTAAGCCGACCTACAGCTAAGCGCCGAAAGGGGTCTGAGGGCCCTCCCACAGAAAATTTTGAAAATTTGGTGCTCTCTCCTCGCATTGGTGGGCCTCAGATTGAAGTGCCTCAGGCAGGGTTTTATGGCTGAATTTTGTGAAATTTCCTTCTTCGACTCCTCCCGCCAATATCATCTGTAGGGTAGTAGAGAGTGTCTTTTAAATTTACGCGGAGAACTCTAGGCCGGGCTATACAGCTGTTGCATCACATTTCAAGTGAACTATGGTATTCTATTATTATTACAGTATAGGCACCTTATGATATACACAATAGTCGCCTACATTTTAGGCGCCCGTAGGAGAGAGAGAGAGAGAGAGAGAGAGAGAGAGAGAGAGAGAGAGAGAGAGAGAGAGAGAGAGAGAGAGGGTTAACGTCCACTCGACACAAAATAGGTCATATTGGGACTAACATATGGTTCCAATTTTATTTCAGTAATTCGCTTGCGCGTAGGGGTCTTTAGTAGTGGGAGTAAACCGGAGTGCCCGAAGGAAACCCACGAGGTTGAGAAGGCGCCCCTATCTCCATGCCACATACGCTCACACCAGGGATCGAAACCACAGCCGCCAGCCAGAGGTGACCGGCCAGCTAGAGGTCGAAGTGCGGCACTCTAGACCACTAAGCCATCCCAACCCCCCGCGCCCGTAGGAACCCTGCATCGGATGTAGGCAAATGCAAACTATTTGAACTGGCGCCTTGTAGGCGAACAAATAAACCCGAGTATAAAAGGGCAGGTCCCAGGAAAATGGCGATAAATTATGCAGAAGTTGGTGAGCCATGATACGAGTCTACGGGTCGCCTACCAATTTGAACACTCCTAAAAAAAAATCATTATTTTCGGGGGGGGGGGGGGGCAACGAGTCCGGTTGGCCGAGAGAGTTTCTCGCGATTTTTCCGGCTTGCTTTCCCCATTGTCAGTGGCGCAAGACCGAGGGCATGTCAAAGAACAATGTCTAGTCGCCCGAATGCGACAAATAACTATGTACACATTGGCGTGCACGTAAAAGAACCCTTAACAATTGGAAATAAACGTAGGACATAGTGCCGATGTCTGGGCAAAATGTCCTTCATAGCACACTTTAGGACGATGTAAATACTCCATTTTATATAATTCCTCTACAACCCTGGCGTAAACATTACTCACATGTTCTTCCTGGTAGTTCGGATATTATGAACTTATTGTAAGATAGCAATGCCAGTTCAAATTGAGCTACAGTTTCCTTTGCATATAACATGGTTCTTCATATTTACATAAACATTCTCATAAAATATTCATATGTCAGTCAGCCGGAACGAAATGAAATGAAATAAAATGGGATTTAACTTCCTAGACTAATGAAGACGGGCATACGACATACAGTGTGCTATGAAGGAAATTTTGCCCGGACAGTAGCGCTACTGCCTACTCTTATATAGAATTCCATCTGTTAATGGATCTTTTACGTGCACGCCAAAGTGCACACGGGACCTCAGTTTTTCGTCCCATCCGAACGGCTAGGCAGCTGTCCTTGTCAGGCCGTCCGTCCTGCATCACTGACAAGGGAAAATCTGGATGAAATGTCTCGGGATCGAACATCCGACCCACAGGCTAGCGAGCCAGCGTCTTACCCACTTAGTCAACGTGGCCCCGTCAGTCAAAACAGAATAGTAGGACATTAAACCCCATTCATTTCATTTCATGTGTCATGTTGATTTCAAATAAATATGTAATCTAATGTTTATAAACCTGTCAATACGTTATCATTCGTCATAAATAAATTGTCAAATAATTTTAAAAGCCGGCTCTATTTTTGAAGTTTTTAAGAAGATTGGCCCTTCAAAGTTCAAATCATGACTGTATTATCAACAAAGGCGTTTTATAGCTGAGGCGCTGGAGGCGCCAGCCTCCTCTCGAAAAAAATCAAAGAAATTGGAAAAATTAAACGGGAGAAAAATGCTAAAACCGATGAGAAAAATGAAAATGTACCCTAGTTAGGGGGGCCCTAAAGGCAGACAAAATGGCCCCACTTCTGACAAAAGGGCCCCTCTGGCCAAGGGAAAGGGCCCCGAGTCCGAGTCAATCGTTTTCTATACACTGTTACTGTCGAATCCATTGCTTAATGAGAATGCAGTCATTGCATTGGCATAAAAATCATCAATAAAGACCCCCCCCCCCGCGAAAGAGGGCCCTCAAAATTGTATAGCCTCCGCCATGATAAACCTTAAAACGCCCCTGATTATCAATGATTTAGACATAAGCGGAAACCTTAAGATTGGTGACTAAAGTGTAGATTTTGTTTCAAGTTTATTGATAATGGCGTGGGTCTATAATATATTAGATGTTGATTTACACGCCACGTTGACTTAAGAAAATATCGAATCTAAAACATTTTAATTTATCATCTTTAGTGTTGTATGAAGTTGAAATTGCATACTGAGAAAGATTTAATGTGGAAATATAGCAGTATATATTTTCACGTTTTAGAAAACATTGCTTTATAATCTGTACATTGGTTGGCTTTCGTTTGTTCGTTCCTGGGGTTTTACGTCAACTTCCACCAAGGGTGATATCGTAGACAAGACAAGATTGGTTGGCTTAATATTGTCCCTTTTTATATGCCCACATTTTCACGTGGATGTATATTGTCGTCGCCTCTGTTCATCCGTTCTTCCATCTGTGTGTCCGTATGTCCGGGCACATTTGTGGACACTTTATAGGTCACATTTTTTATCCAATTTTGACAAAGCTTAGAATACAGGTTCATATTCCACAGATCTCGGTTCCAGTCGATATCGGACTGTAACTTTCTGAATTATGGCCCCTGATTTTACGACAAATTGTGTTTTAGCTTGTGGTCCCTCTAGAGGTAGGTCACAATTTTTGTCCAGTTTAAACCACATTTATATCCCAAAGATCCCAGTCCCTTTCGATATGGGAGCATTTCACACATAACTTCCTGCATTATTACCCCTAATTGTATGAAAAAACACGTTTTTGTTTTAGCTTGTTCTATAATCTCCTGCAAAATCTTGTCTGGCAACGACTGGTTTTGTCGCATTGGAACCTTTTAAAACTAGTTTGTTACCGTATATAAAATTTAAAAAATATATCACCGCTGGAAGATATCTTTTGCAATCATGCCCTTTCAATCCATGCTCTAGAGGTTATATCAAGACTAACATGGTGCAACTGCATTCCCGCAGGTATCTTTAACAGCAGGGGAAACCGAAGGACCCTGGTATACCCAACAGACCATACCCTTTGTACAAATGTGGAATCGAAACCATGCCACTCAAGTGACAGACCCTATGATCTAATTAAAGGCGCACGAGCTAGCTAGATCACACCCATGTCCGTTATGGTGATAGAAGTGACAGTAAAAACACCCGTGGATGTGCCTTTTGCTTTTATAAATCGGCAATCGAACTGAATAATCCAATGAAAACAATAACTGATCCACCAATGCTTCTGGAATACGACAGTTCCTTCGATTGTAAAAAAACAAGCCGCTGCCAAGCAGGATACGCCACATTTTTAAAGATATGGATAGAGAACAAGCTAAATAAAAAGCGAGTTTTCGTACGATCAAAGTTACGACCCGATATGCGCGAATATCGAAAGCAACCAAGGTCGTTGGGTTATAAAGATATATTTCAAGTTTCATCAAAATCTGATAAAAATTGTGACTTCAAGAGGTCCACAAACTGGATACACCATATATTTACACTACTGCGTTCGAGGGACTACCATTTTGTCAGGCAGTTTTGGTCCGATCTTCGTACATTAGGGTGTAACCGTGATATACTAAAAAGTTTTTTAAAATCGGATAAGAATTGTGAACTCTAGAGGGACTACAAGCAAAAAACGCGGTTTTTCGTACAATCAGGGGCCATAATTCAGGACGTTATGAACCGATATGCGCGAATACCGCAACGAACCAAGATATTTTGGTTATAAACATGCATTTTAAGTTATATCAAAATCAGATCAAAATTGTGACCTCTAGAGTGTCTACAAGCTAAAAACGTGATTTTGCGTACATTCGGGGCCATAATCCATGAAGTTTCGATCCGATACCTTTAAATATTGAAAGCAACCGAGATCTTTTGGGGATAGAACTATATTTCATGTTTCGTCAAAATCGGATAAGAATTGGGACCTGTAAAGAGTCCACAAGCAATTGTGGACGGACGGACGGACAGGGGCGACGACAATATACGTTCACATGGTAAATATACGACAATATACGTTAGCATGGTAAAGTCTTCCCTGTCCATTCACTATTCACAAATGAGTAATTACTTTTTACGTTTTCACTTCAATTATCTTCGACCTGGTTAATTTTGTCAATTTTGACAATTATCGGTTTTTTCTCTCAGTATGAAAATAAGGTGTTAAATTTAGTATTATTATATCAATAAATAATTAAATTTTTGTAATCAAATCTTCCAGTAGACATACAAATTCTACAAGAAAAACGGAAGAGTTCTTGATTTCCTCTGACATTTTAAAGATATGGTAGAAGATAACTGATATTATTGAATTATACCTCGATTGTGTGACATCGGATTTCCATAATTCTGTATTCAAACATGGAATTTAATATATTTTACTGTGGTGTTTCACAAGGTTCCACATTTAGGTGGGTTATTATTCATTGAATAACATAAACATATACCATCACTACTCCATGCAGATTCCACCGTAGCCAATGCTCAAACTTCGCTGTATTAAAACCCCGGGACCATTTAACGGTGTTAAACAAAATGTCACCCGATGAGTTATACCAGTCTGAATATTTAAACGAGATATCTGTCTTTCACTTTGTTCAATAGATAATTAAGACATATTATCATATTTACATATTTACTCCTGAAATATACACTTAGCTGGATAAATCTAAGGGTGTATCTAATCTTAGTCCCTTGCTGTGGCACCCTGGTTCACACACCAAACTGACACTGTTAACAAATCCTTGTGAAATTTATATAAAAAAAGAACGTTCATCAACTCTCTTTTTACCAAAATAGTTTAATCACATTATATGTCTAAATCTATTCACAAAACAGTTCATTTTTCTAAATAAATAAGTAATAAACACAAAAATACTAAAGCATACAAAACTTTGTACATATTATTAGAAGCGGTCGTCGGTGTTGTCCCACTTCCTAAGTTACTATACACAGATGATGGCGTCGTCAGTAGTGGGTGTGACATCATCAATCTTGATGCTGACGTAGTCGAAACTGCTGTTAATGGATGGTTTAGTATGCATAATTGTCCCCGATATTTGAAGGCAGTTGAAAGGCTTTGATTTAATATAGAGAAATAATTCTCAGCTACGTCTATTGAACAGCCCAGGGCTGTAACACTATACAGACACATTATATAGTCCTTGGTTATGCTGAAAGAGATTTAAAGAACTGTGATTATCACAAAATACACAACGTGAAGAAGGAAACGCCTCGGGGCTATGGTGGTTATAGCTGACTTCAAACAATAAAAATACCCTTGGTCATGTACAGATAGGCTTAAAGAGTCAAATGAACCGTTTTCTTGTTTTCAACGGTTTACTGTTAATTTTGTTGGATATAGAACGGCCTATTTGACCTTTAATGACATTTGAACTACTAGATTTACATTTTGAATGTGTAACCAATGACCAATGGATCACAGATGACACCCTCGGAAACGTAAAAAAATGAAAACATTGGATGGGTTTGTATAGATATTTGTGAATAACACAAAGGAGTATTTCACCCCCCCCCCTCCCCAACCCCCCCAAAAGAATCCCCCAACAAAACAAACAACATACCAACAATCCAGTGCATTTCCAGTTAAATAAAAAATGAATTCAGAAACATGTTTAGGTATTTTTTTTAAAAAATCAGAAACATGTCCTAACGGGCCTACTTTTAAATTCTAAAACCGTTTACATCTTAACTCGAATATTGATTTAGCATAAAGAGTATAAAAAGAATGAAGTCATGCAATCATTGATTCCAAATGTAGAATCGTTGATGTTTATCTTTTACTGCCATTAGTTATGCTGATTCACCAGTTTTAATATTATCGAAGGTTTAGTCCACCGGGTTTGCTCATTTACTAAGGAGCCGGGGGGGGGGATGGCCTAGTGGTCTAGAGTGCCGCGCTTCGACCTCTAGCTGGCCGGTCACCTCTGGCTTGCGGCTGTGGTTTCGAGCCCTGGTGTGAGCGTATGTGGCATGGAAATAGGGGCGCCTTCTCAACCTCGTGGGTTTCCTCCGGGCACTCCGGTTTCCTCCCACGGCTAAAGACCCCTACGCACAAGCGAACTATTGAAATAAAATTAAAACCGTATGTTAGTCCCGAAATGACCTGGTTGTGTTGAGTGGACGTTAAACCCCATTTCTCTCTCTCTCTCACTAAGGAGCCGCGATGGTACAGTGAGTTAAGCGTGGGCTCACGAACCTTGAGATCTGGGATGAAAAACCGAGGTACTGTGTGTACATAGCCATGCACGTAGAAGAACCGTTTCCAGTAGACATTCGAAATAAGAGTAGGCCGAAGTCACGCTATTCGGTAAAAATGTCAAACATAGCACACAGTATGGCGTATGTCCGTCTCCATTAGCCCTGTCGGCGCAGAAAAAGAGGTCGTTAAACGCCGTTTCATTTTACACGATTGGCATCTACTCTAAGGATGCTCCGAAGCTGAATCGTGGGGCAGCTTGATTGGAGGAGTGACACTACTTTATGTACCCGTGTCAACCACAAGGACTTTTATTCTATGCCAAAAAAGAAATGCAAATACTTTGGGCTGAAACATTGTTAAAGGACAATATTGGTGTCAGCCATTATCACATATTATTTGATAGAACTTGTAAAACACTTTCCAAGTATAATTCTAACACAGAGATCTGACAATATATAAAAAAGAACTGACTGTCACTAGATAAGAAAAAAGTCCGAGCATTTGTGTTAGCTATAGAATGCATAAAATGTACGGGTTATTTCTATTTTTCTCGTTATCTCTTATCTAGTGACATTCAAATATTTTTTGAATTGTCAGATATCCTCCCACGGTCTCATATAATAACAACTTTTGGTCTTCGAAGGAATTTTCAGTGAACAGAAATTCGCACTTGTATCTGTTATCGCTCCATACTTCAGTCAGTTATATAGAAGGGTAACTTGTTTTCCGTTTGCTTACGTCACTTCCGTTTCTTTAAATCTTCGTTACGCATCTATTATTGCAATAATCGTAGTGTTAAATTATATTTTGGGAACATGTTTAACAAGTTCTATCACATATGGCTGAGACCAGAATTGCAGTAATTGTTTAATGCAGATCACCCGACATTGTGTACGACGTCATAATTTATTACACACCGAATTTGTCGGACTGTTATGTGACCTATTGGTTATGAAACAAGTATACAAAGTCTTAATAAGATTGGCGCTGAAAAGTTAGTGCGTATCTTAGACTACTCAATGCTCTTAATATACAACTGGGTTTTAACTGATTTCAACATAAACTTGGGTTTCTATTTTTCTTTCGTAAAAAAATTCCTGTGATATATATCCTTTAAATAAAGAAATAGATTAAATCTGCAAATACTTACTTGCAGTGTCGATTTTCTAAATGATGAGATGAATGTAAACTTCTTGTTGATGGTGATTTCTTATCTTTCCAGTGTTTTTTACGATGGCAAACTTTAAAATGGCGTCTTAATCGGTGGATGCAATGACTTTCTGTTACAAAATCTAATATAAAAATCGTTTGATATTTGATAAGAACAGTGATTAAATAATGAGAGGTCTTAACAAACTTCAACTTACATTATATCCACCTAAAAGAGCAGCTTAACTCAGTATTATCCACGATTTAAACATTTCAAATTTTTGGTCTATTTCAATTAATATTGATGTTGATACCTTGCCGTGTATATATGGGCTTCTGATATCCAATTTTCAAGACAATAAAATTTGTTAAAACCAGTCGGCAACGCAATGTAATCTATGCTAGCGAATGGTATTCAATTTGTCCCGCTCATGTATTTCGACGAACAACGCTGTATAGAAATTACAATAACTGTTTTCAAAAATATATGTAATCAGTTTATATTCACTCATAGTACAGTAATATAAATAGAGATTCAGCTCCTTTAAAACTCTGCCATTAAACTCAAGGCCGCTGAGTTACAATAGTAACATTGATGTATCGGTACCGTTACAGATATTTTTGTCCAGGCGGCCACGCCATGTATCGAAAACGGTTGCGAATCTGAAGAGTTTCGTGCTCGAGACACAGTGCCCTTTTCTATGCCATATGGCATGTCCACTTGTTGTTTTCGGATTCTTTTATTAAATTTTGCATTTGGACCTCAAATAATAAGAATAAATCAAAATGAAAAAAAGTATTACCATGAAATTCTTTGCTGCAGATTGGATCAAAAACCTCATCTATTATATTCATTTCGTTTTGTTTTTCGTTGTAACAGTCGGTTAAACCCGTATATTTACAAGATCTATATTCTTCATACAACCTGAAATATATCAATTAAACATAGTAATATATTGTACATAAAGCTCGAATTGAAGCAAAGCATGATACAGGTATTTTCAATAGAATGCTTGAGCTCGCTTTAACTATGTACATCAGAAACATGGGTGGAGGGAATCCAAAAACAACTGGCAGCCATCATGGTTCAATTATTCATATTTCCCATTTGTTTCACGTTCGGAATACTTGATCTTTTGGGTTAATATAATTGTCTGTATTCAGGGACGGATCCAGGATTTTCAGAAAGGGGGGGGGGGTGCGTGCTGCACCGACTTGGGAGTGCGAAGCGCGGCCCGTGATTTTTGATTACTGTACGATTTCCAACCTAAGCTATTTTTGTTCTACTTTCCCGCGAGAATATATGAAGCTCTGGATCCGCGCAATGGTTTTGGTATACTGGGCTGTGTATTGAGGTGAATTATTGGGAAACGTATATGTGGGAATGGTTCTGAGTGGTTATAAGTATAACCATATTGGCGGAATGGGTAGGTCTGGGCCCTCGGACCCACTGGTTTCTTGGGTTAACCTTTTCCACTCCCAAAATACAAGTACTATTTCCAGGACAGTTACTTAACTTTCAGGTCGTGCTGTTCTCCGTATAAGATGTTTAATCTTTTCCGGTAGTAAATAGTTTCAATGATAGTTCCGGTCTCATTGCTCACTGACGAATTTAAGGTATAACTGCATCCCAACAAATTGAATCTCTCAATGTGGCAACCAGAAGTTACATGAACATACTTTCAACAAATAAAACGACTTTTCAATCTACGATATTTAACCAAATCACCAACGTAAGCCTAAATATTAATTAAATACTATGCTAAGAGGATTGGGCTGCCTAATATTTTCGATTTTATACTGGGATAGAATAATATTAAGGATGTCATCAAGAACATACATCTTAATTCTCTGTCCAGACATTCTTCTTACAATTTCATCTTGGCGACTCGGTGAGTACAACGCTGGCTCGCTAGAATTGAGGTCCCGTGTTCGAATTTGGTGTTGGCCGTGGTACCCTCTGTCAATGGTGGCAAGGGCATTGTGATGGTGTGAAAAAGCGATGAAAGTTGAAATTGGCGCTCTATTAATGAGAGACGGATAACAATGTCTAGTCGTTCGGAGAGGACAAAAAACCGAGGCCCCGTGTACACATCAAGAGTTAAAATTTCAAATATGAGTTGGTCATAGAGCCGCTGTCTGGGAAAACTTCCTCTAATCGCACACTGCATGGCGTCTTCATTAACCCAGTCGGTGCTGAAAAGTAGACCATCAAACCCCATTTCTTTTTTACATGAATCCGTATTTATACGAATGTGGGCAATGTTTTATTTTCTCTGACTTTTCTGTCATCTCATTTATGCCTGCATTTTCAGATATTCGTAAGTGTACGAGGCTAGACAGGCGATATCTTGATGGTAAACTCTTTCAATTTTATGTATTGTCTGCTACGATTGGGCTACTTGACACTGTTTGTAATTCGATTTATAACAGTATGCAGTTTGGATTAATAGATAAATTAATCCCTACTTATCAACGTCTCTGATATGGTTGAAGAATACATTTTATCACCGGCAATACTGACAACAGAAATGGTGGCACCAGGATACGACTGACAGATTAAAATGTTACCGCACACCGAGTTCCTGTACTTAATCCTAATCAACTCGGCTTATGTATTAGGTTTAAACATGAAAGGAAATATCTGATAAAGTGATATAATCGCCTATCAATCAGAAGGGCAATCTGTTGTATTAAAGGGGTATTATTAAATCATTATTTCGTTTCGTTCTATAAAGTCAATCGAAAAAACCGCGAAACGAAAGAGAAATCTATAACCGACAGAACTGTCCTTTAGGTGGCTCAGTAGGTAACCGGGAGATCTAGTGTTCGATCTCTATGTTGGCTTAAAGTGTTCATTGGGATTTATCAGCGTGATTCTTCCTTCTCAGTAGTGTAGGGCGGGGCCAGGCAAAGGACAGCGCATAGTTGTTCGAATAGTGTAAAAAACCGAGGTCCCGTCTACACATTTGCGTGCAGTAACAGAACAATAGACATTTGTGACGCCAAATAAGAGTAGGCCGGCCCTAAACTTTTCTCTCATTTCCCAAGGCCTATAACTCGGTCTTTACACAAATTCCAACACTTAAACTTCGCTATTATTGCAATTAAGCTAGAAATGCTAGAAAAGGGAAAATAATATGAAAAAATGCCCGACTGACCATATTTGGGGGTGTGGTTTGGTGTTGGAGGTGGGGGTGGGGCAAGTAACCGTAAACAAGGTTTAATTTTTACTCGGACCTGTGGTTAAATTATTCAAAAATACTACTGCTGTATATACCTACCGACACACCACTTTGTGGTTCGTATTATTTTTATCTGGCACCAATAAATCCGTTACCTGGATACTGGTCACGTGTTTCCGTAATTCCGCAAACGACACGTAACAAGTGGAAGACGTATTCTGTAGACAAAAGCTTCGCACTAATTGCAGAAGATTCACTGAAATGTAATAAAAATTACTTCAATAAAATAACCGTAACGAATCGAATATATTTAGCAAAAAATATATTCATTTATATAAAAAAAAAGAGAAAAAAAGAAGTAACAGACGTTTGAATTGACAGATTCGTTTAAAAAGCCATTAAAGGTTTTGTGCTTCGGTCTTTGCACAATCTACAAGGCGAGACCGTCTGATTTCCTTACAAGATTAATGCATGTTCACTGGATCTTGAACAAAAAATGGAATTCGGATTAGCGAGCGTCTCTCCTCATCCCCCGATATAAAACTTACAATAAGGAGTTGAGATAATTGAAATCCGTTTAATGCCTAAAATAAGATATAAATAGACATTGTAACTATCTGACGTCTGCGTTACAACCAATAATTTGAGTTTTTTGTGTCGACCCTATTACGTTTTGTTAACGTAGAGAAGGTTGGAATCAATAAACTATGGCATTACACATCTGTTTCTAGGCTGTTCAATGATGGGAAATCGAATCGCTGGCTACATAAACCCTCGTCTTATCTATTGTATTAACTTTACGCTGCTATTAATCTTGTTAAACCAGGAATCTTGGACATGAAATAGTTATTTTTATTATGCTTAGTTAAGCAAGCATCACATCGTCTACAAATTACATGCATTCACTACAACGAGATAACGAAATTAAATCAACTTTTGAACGGAATTGAATGTCCCCGTAGACGTTCAAACTGAGTTTATTCCAAATCAAACTATTCTAAACAGACGAAAATAGGGATTATGAAAGACACGATATTGTACTTTTATTATACTTGTTAAACGATATGAATGAGGTCTCCTAAAATCTTAAAAAATAAAACCAACGTAAACCTATTCGAGTTCAATCGGGTTATTTTAAAAATAACGTAAATGACAAAACATTTCAAACCGCTGCAACTCTCAAAGTCGGGGGAGTCACAGTGAATAAGTGTGTAAGACATTTAGCTTTTACAAAAGGCAGTGGGTAAGACGCTGGCTCGCTAGCCTGGAAGTCGTGTGTTCGATTCCTGCATTGGCCAAGAAACTTTATCGGGATTTTCCAACGTGGTTTGTTAATGGTACAGGAGGGAGGACGTGACAAGGACAGCCGTCTAGTCGTTTCAATGGCGTGCACGTAAAAGATTCCTTCAATTCGATAGCATGGTGTATGTCCATCTTCAATAACCCAGTCGGAGCAGTAAGAGAGAGAGAGAGAGAGAGAGAGAAATGGGGTTTAACGTCCACTCGACACAACTAGGTCATTTCGGGACTAACATATGGTTTTTAATTTTATTTCAATAATTCGCTTGCGCGTAGGGGTCTTTAGCAGTGGGAGGAAACCGGAGTGCCCGGAGGAAACCCACGAAGTTGAGAAGGCGCCCCTATCTCCATGTCACATACGCTCACACCAGGGCTCGAAACCACAGCCGCAAGCCAGAGGTGGCCGTCCAGCTAGAGGTCGAAGCGCGGCACTCTAGACCACTAGGCCATCCCCCCCCCCCGGAGCAGTAAGAGGTTAATCCCTATTTCATTTCATCTGTTAAATGGGCGCGGTGCGGGACCGAGAACTTGACAACGACAACTATCTAGTCAACCCGGGGTCCACTGAACACATTGTACGTAAATAAAACCTTGACAGTGGTACAGGGCAGAGGGTCTGGCGCGGACAGCTTTCTAGTCGTTTGGATAGGGCGAAAAAACCGGGATCCGGTGTATACATTGGCGTGCACGTAAAGGATTCCTTTGCAGTTGGAATGCGATATAAAAGTAGGCCGTAGTGCCGCTGTCTGGGCAAAATTTCCCTCATAGCACACTGTATGGCGTATGCCCGTCTTTATTAGCCCAGTTTAGGAGCAGAACAGTAGGACGTTAAACCAAATTACATTTCATTTCTCTCTCTAATCGGATCTTAAACAGGAGACCCTATTTCGGTTCGTGTTTTTAAAGTTCAAAATTGTGTATACAAAACGAAACGAAATACATATGTGTATTCAAATCAGATCGTATTGTCTCATTTATGACCTCGACTGTAAAGGAGGACGTCCTTTGAAAACCTTTTGTCAAGATGGAATTTCTTGTTTGTCAGTCGAGTAGTTCCGTTCCATAATAATTATGACATTTGTATACTTGGACATAAAGAGTTTCTTCTATTTAGTTCCTCTTATATATAAGTAGCTGTATATCCTCTTATAATATACATATAAACAATACGTCACGTCCACTCCCCACAAATTATATCATTTAGGAGAGCTAACATTTGATTCATTTTAAGTCAATAACTGGTTTGTGTGCACCAACTCTATAGCAATTCAGGAAGGAAACCAAAGGGTGCTTTAGAATATCAACGTACTCGTGGATGTTATGTGTCACGGTCCTTTGTCAATCATCTAGCCTAGCTTATTGAGTCTTTATTAATTAATATGTAATTTATGGTGACTATGATGACTTATAGAGCATACATGCTACTTAAGAGCATGACTACGAACATGCGTGAAGAATTATTAGCTATTAACATTGACAAGGACATTCTAATACCTCTAATATTCTCCATACTGACCACGGCTTACGATTTATTAGTACAACACATCGACAAGGCCAATATTATCATAACTCATATAATCATATCATAAAGGCCGACCCTACAAAGTAATAATGGAATTAATCTCCGCCATTTACCGTTATAGACGCATTTCTTGCCAATAAATTAGTTTGCCATCTTAGCGACTAGGTGTTAGGATTCACGCTGTTATTCAGAAAGACAATGTATATACACGATGACAGTAATTTGACAGAGATTTATATTAGCCTGCCTATATAAGACGGTGTACCACTTGTTTGACTGTATAAGAGACGGGCTCTCGTAATTATCCTCTAGTTCATTTTCCCTTCAGCGGAGAGACTATTGAATTCGATAACATTAAAGCTTATAATTGCTTGGAAAAGAACAGTCGTTTCTAAGCTGGAAAACCATTGACAATTTCTGAGACTTAATAGACCATATGTGCAAAATCAATTAAACGGAATGATTAGAAAAGCTAAATGGCGACTTGATTAAAAGTTAGTCCAATTTCCCTACCAAATTGCTAAACCCCAAATTAAGCGGTGCCATCCTTTTTGTGTATAGTTGAAACCATTAGAATGGAATGGGCTTAGCCTTTCTATAACGGATAGCACTATACGTGTATATAATTGTTTGAGGGTAGTATAGGATCGTTACGAAAAGCTCTTTCCAGATCAAATTGCCGGTTACAATAAAGTTTTGACACCATTAGTTTATAAATGAACGAAATTGTGGCGGGGAATATGAAAAAAATATCGGTAACATACAAATAAAATCTCAAGCTTTTCGTATTTTTTAAAAATAATAATTGAAAAAAAAAACAAAAAAGAAAATAAAGTCACTGTACTGTCTGTGTACAGTACATAAAGCCAATAACGCAAATAAACACAAATGGCGAAATGGATTCGGAACAGATACATACTGGCACATTTGGTAAAATGTATGATATGGAATAGTTGTAATCAAATCATAACGTTTAGTCTTTAGTGAAGGCAGTAATGAATGAAATGTTGTTTAATGGCAGGTCAGCACCGAACGGGCTATATTGCGCCAAACATATGGTGAAATAAACGAGACGGGCTAAACGGTATCACAAAAAAATATTATTTATATTCCTAAATTTAAAAAAAAAACAAAACAAATATCACATTTCTGAAGTGTACAAAGAAATCATGGAAATAACTGAACATGATATATATTTACAATTAAAATTTAAAATTAAAATCTGCCTCTTTTAAAACGTTTGACACTTCACTATATAAATCCATGCAGTTTGGCAAACCTGTGATGCAATGACGGATAACAGTAATGAATTAATCTTATAAGATGTTTAAATTGCGCACTCAATCAAAACGTGCTTAACTGTCAATGGAATATTCTGCTTAGGGATCTCGCTTTAACATGAACATTTGAGTTTGGGCAGTATGACCAATGCGAAAGAGACACAAAACAACTTCAGACCTTGTGCGCAGAGCAGCCGCCAGCATCGTTGTTCTTAAAGTAGCTAAATCACTAACTCAATATCATCCAAAATCTTCAACATTGAAAACACGAATTATTTATCAATTTTAATCAACCTTGATGCTGTGATCTTACCGGAAAAAGATGGGCTTCTGATATCCAATATTTAAAACAAAATAAATATTTTACCATTGGTAAACGAATTGTGTACCATAATGTGTTTCAGCCCCAGCTCTAGCAAGAGACTCGAGGAACGAGGCTAGTAACATTGCACCAAATCAAACGGCGTATGTAGACTGGAAACCAGACGCTAGAAATTTGCATTCGATTGAGACTGCTGGCTTATTTCGCCGAACATAACTGATTTGAAATTAGAGTAAAAACGGAAACAATTGAATGTAAATCAGTTTATATACATTCATATTACTGTATTATATGCGTTGCGACCCACTTGTTTAATTTCTAGGTCCCAAAAGTTAGCGATTTAGCCCCTTTAACAATGTACTGGTGGTGACAGATAAAGTTTCGCGTATGTTAGTCTCAAATTAGTCTTTTACATGTTGCCAGCACCATTATACATATCTCAATTTCACAGTGTCTTCAATAGAAAAGAAAATGTGTTGGTTTAAGGTATATCTGGAAACCTAGGATGGAGTAGATATCTATGACTGTATAACAGTAATTGTTGGGTATTATTTCTAGCATGTAAATCAATAACAGTCCAAACATGCATTATAAATATATAAAATTACCTATACTCGCACGAAGGATAATATAATTATACTCCGCCACTGTTTTGGAGTATTGATGCGTTTGGAATTTTTTTTGGTAAAATCGACTTTTAAAAAATGGAGTGTTTGTATAGATACATTATACAAAATACATAAGTGTAAATACAAAAATAGAAAGGAATAAAGTCTAGCGCCTCATCAACATACATGTTTTATAATTTTGAGACTAATAGTATATTTTTATTTTGACTATGGTCACATGTACAATAGGATAAGGTGTAAATATTTTAATATTTAAAGGTCACCTGCGGAATTCGTCAAGGTCGCGAGATGAAAATAGGGTTACGGTACGTGATTGTTGACGAGATTGTAGGTTTAGGTTAGGGTTGACGTCAGACATGTTTACATCTAGTGATCTTGGCGAAATCTGCGGATGGCCTTAATATTCAGACCTTACCGGGTATTTTGACCAGGCAACATTACTCTTTGTCACGTGCAAGCTGAGAATCGAAACCACTTCACTTGACTCAGTGACAGGCCCCGGTTGATGTCAAAGTCATATTAATAGAAATTGAGATCATTTTGTTTTATAAAATAATTAAGGGGTGCATAGCGACACGCGCCCTAAGTTCGGCTGACTGAACAGAGCATATGCAGATGTTGAGGTCCTCGGAGATATAGAGAATGTCACAAGGGGTCCGCGAATGGAAAATGGTTGGAAAACACCGCTTTAGTCCATTAATTATAGACAGGTATATCACTACATACTTAACGTATATTCATAAGGTTACCGTACTACGACCTTCTCCACCCTCTATATACGTCTAAAGATTTGAACCCAGGAAAGGGACTAGTTCCTATTTCTGGAAACTCCTTAACCTTTGTCTAGAAAGGACAATAATATTACAAGCACCTTAACCTATCCAGAAAGGAAAGTAGTATTATGTGTATGTGTGTAATTGTCTGGAGGGATAATTTTTATCTTGTAAGGAATCAATAACAGAAACATACATGTATCTAAATTTCATATTTCTCTCCCCGTGAGTTATGAGATATTTTTTGACCTTTTCTTTACCCCTGCACGAGGTGAGAAGATGGATACAGGAGAAAAGTTAAAATAATTGAATTAGCCATGTTATAAAAACCACCGAAGGAAGTTTCAATTTTCTCCAAGTTGCCCATGTATGTTATTTGTCAAATTCAAAGTTAAGAAATAGCGAGAATTTTGACAGTATTACGATAGAAGTAATGTGTATTTGTCTTGTTTTCTAAAAGGGCAGCCATAAATCTACTAACATGATTAGGCAATATATTATACGACTTGATAAATGGTTCTATCATAATACTGACCAGATTAACCAGCAACGAATTGATCATGCTTTGACTTCAACATTTCAATAATTTGACATCTGTCGAATGTCAATTGGAAAGCCATTTAATATTGTGGAGTTTCGAATAGTAATTTCCCCTAAAACCAGACCTTTTTTTTTGATTGTACAAGTATTAAAGATTCCCCCTATTCTGTACATTTCTGGGAACAAGTGGAAAGATGATTAGATTGCGCCAATAAAACTTGACAGAGCTAGTAGAATGCCATGAGGAATATAATATGCAATCTTGGTCACTTAGGCGCATGGATTTGTTTTATATGACACAATTCTACAAAATAACACTGCATCTATACAAAGGCGTACGAGCTGGGTGGGGGGCGCTCACCCTCCTATTTTGGGCACCAAATGCTTGGAAAATTTTGGCACACAATTGTACTTAGTAAAAGTTGCATAAAAAATATTGTGTTCTTGAATGTATCCAATTTAACAGCGAATTTAAATTCAGAGTGTCTATATTTAGGCAATTAAATTACAATTTTTGGGCACCAACCACTACCGCCCCCCCCCCAGTCATCTAAGTTGATTCATCATATATATCATTGGTAATTTATTTCTAAGAATACTATAGGCGGGTGGCGCCCAGCTGTGGTTACTGAAGTCAAGGCCAATCTTTCGCTGCCTTTAACTTTCAAATTCATGGTTTCTGGAACATCAAATACCAACAGAAACAATGTCAGTGGGTTTATTTTAATGTTGACTTTTGTAAAAGATGGTGATGATAATGGGTGGGATGGGTGTTATTATTCTTGTATTTTTTGAGTAGACTATAACTGATACCCTTGACCCTTTTTTTCTTTTTATAGAAATAGGGTTTAACTTTCAACTGTTCTACACCAACTGATCTAAGACGGGTGTACGCTATGAGAGAACCTATGGTGGGTTATTTTAGGTGTTTACCAATGTATACACGGGGCCTCGGATTTTCGTCTCATCCGGACAACTATACGTTGCCCCACTGACAAGTGGGAACCACAGAGTAAAACCCTAATGTACTTTCTCAGTCAACACAGGGATCGAACACGGGATATCTCGGTTAGCGGGTCAACATCTTACTCATTGCGCCACCATGGCTTCCTTATTACAAACGATAGACTAAAATAAACACTACGGACTAAAGCAGGGAGAATATCACTATACATAATAAAAATACAGGGTGATTCACTTCATGTAAACTGCCGTCAGTGATACATTTAACGCCATTAATGCACTCAATTTCAAATGAGACTTTTAGCAATTACAACGCAATAGTCTTTTAGCCGAAAGGAAAGATTAGAGGTTAAGATTTGGGTATACTAGGGAGGCCCTGATTTCCGATATAGTCTATTTGCAATCCGTCATTGATTTGAGCTGACGTGGACGTAGATAGATAGATGTCTATTTGAAAGATTAGTGGTTTATTTGATGTAGACGACTAGACTTGTTTCATGATAATATAAACTGTTTTAAATCCATCAATATGGAAATTATCTCTGCCTTCTGTTATCAAAACAGCGCGTTAATTTGGAAGCGGTGTTTTCGTACTCAAAAGATTACAATAGTTTGCATTTTATAGAAAGAAGGCGACTGCGGGTAGGAGAACTGGACGTTGGCCAACTGATAGGATTTTTTATTTGCCAACCTAGGCATGGGGTGTGTTGGTTGTGCCTTCTGTGTTTTAATGCGGACTTCCAAATTGTCTAGAATTGGTTCATGTCGGGCGGACAAGAACACCGTGTCTATAAAATAGACCCTTAAAGATCTAGTCGTAAGCACAACCGCCGTTAGGGTTATGCTTAGCATAGGTTGTGCCTTCTGTGTTTTAATGCGGACTTCCAAATTGTCTAGAATTGGTTCATGTCGGGCGGACAAGAACACCGTGTCTATAAAATAGACCCTTAAAAATCTAGTCGTAAGCACAACCGCCGTTAGGGTTATGCTTAGCGCTAACCTTGTTTACATCTCAGGACCCATAAGAAATCTGCAGGTGGCCTTAATATTTAGACCTAACCGTGCATGGGCAACCATAAATAAATAGAGGAACTTGTGGCCAGTCTCAAGAAATAAATCCTGCATTTTCATTACACTGCCCTTAGGATGTAATGAAATGCAATTTGGCGTCTCACTTTTCTGCACCAACCAGGCCAGTGAAGTCAAACATGCGCCATTCACAATATCCATGGTATACACGGTACTCCAGGTTTACGTCCCATACGAAAGACTAATCATTTTTGTTTGTCTGTTCTGCACTACCCCCTGGAATATTCCGATGAGCTTTCTCGTCCAAAAAACGGTATTGAACTCCCGGTTAGTGAGCCGGCACCATTCTCACATAGGGATAGATGGGTATTACCGTTGCGTTGATTGGGATATTTAAGGGCACGTTGCTTCGACACCCATCCGGAGAATCAAAATGCCACCGTTGTAGATCTGACCTGATTACCCCAGTGACAGCATATTTTGTTCACCTAAAAATAAATATTTACCATTCTATGATAAATCGCCAAAGACTACAGTTGTGGATATAAAAGGTTTAAATTTAGACAACATATCTGAGATCTAAGTCTATTCGGTTAAATACGCTCCGTACGTACAATTAAACAAATGCAAGATAAAATTCAGAATGCCAAAATGAAGAATGCCTTTTAAAAGATTAGCTAAGATAATATCAGAGTCCACGAAGAACTTAACTAGGCAGCTACATGGTATTTATCGGCGCCGCATTTCCTTTTTCTTCAAATGCTATCATTTCTTGTATAAGACGCTGTCGCCTCCAGTTGAAGGATGTGTGCACATTCAATAAGACGCACTATCTATACGATTGCCTCAAAGCAATCATTCGATTAATACAACATATTGGACTGCAGTGTGCCAAGTTGATTGAATAAGCGAATATGATTAAGACTAACTGTATTACGATCAAAGCCGAGTGTAAAGCCCGGCTTTAAACATGTTATGAAACAAAAATGACAAAATTGATTACGACCCTGTGAAATCATTATGACTGATTCGATACCCCTTTACAGTTCTTCTTATATCCGCTATTGAATCATAAATAAAATTGGAAATCAGTGAGAACTATAGCCACAAATAGACACAAAGCCCCTGAACAAGACCTAGTATTAGTTTCTTGTCATGTTCGCTTAAAAACAACCAAAATGACTGATTGGGAATCATTGGCGTTTTTTTCTCTCTTTAAAGAAGCACTTCGTCTTCTAAATGAAATTGTAAAGAAGGATATCGGAAAGTATCGTGATTAAAGTCAGTTCGTGTCAACCTTTTTTCAGCCTGTAAAACATGGTTCAGAGCGATTGAGAAAATTCTTCTCACGTCCTTTTAGCTATTCTAGTATGATTCAAAACCACTTTTTCTTGTTATGAGGTTAGTAAATCAAGGAAACCGCACAACCCTGGTGGGAAAAGAAATAATAAATTCTAGAAATCATTTTACAACGAGTTCCGTTTCCCATACAAAATGACCTTTCTATCAATAAATATATTTATATCGACCTTTCTATCAATAAATATATTTATATCGACGTTGAAACAAACTATTACCGATTCCTTGATATACCGATAATTCATTTCTAAATTTCATAAAATCATAAATTTGAAGATATAATCGTCACTGACATTTCAAAAGCAACATTGAACAATTGGTAATACACAACTGGAGCGAGTAATTGCATAACAAAATTCAGTATTGAATTATGCCCTATGGAATTAACAATGCTCCAGTTCTATTTCAGAGAACCATTATTAATAACTTTCTTTATGCATGCACCTTAAATGCAATTATGAATAATAACATATTTCGCTGATTATTTCCTGAATTACTAGATCTTAATTAGATTTAGCATTGATATTATAATAGCAAGCTGTTTTCGCCTTATGATATCAATGTGTGTCGATATTCCGATACAATATCTCGACCAATATCATCTGTACAGAAAAGCCACCCTCTCCTTCTTTCACTTTAATTGCAATTGCACCGGTCTGTGTTATTCATCAATAATATTAGTTATTTTCTTCGCTCGATTTATAAATACAAAAATAACCTTATTTTCTCAAATGAAGTCTGTCAGTGTTGATCATATCATATTGGCGAATGAATTCAATTGGAAACCAATACTCTTGCCGCTAGTATATCTTCAGTACTTGGCTACTGCTGCGAAAATAATATATAGCATTGGTTCGTGTTTTCCAGCCATTCTGATCGCCAGCACCCATTTATTACAATGATGTATCCTTCTTTAAGTATACTTTCTGGTCTTAGATTACGTGTTTGATCTTGGTTTCAAAAATTAAAGACTGTGTAAGTTATTTGTGTATAATAATTAGGTTTCTCAGGCATTTTATAAATCAATAGTCTTAAAGACAACACATGAATAGAAATGGCCATTATCTTGTTCATCTGCAGTAGAACGTGGTTTACGGTTACAAAATAATGTAAATTTAAACACATGCATTTTGGAAGGTAATTAGTTGAACCTTGGTCTATAGTATTTTTTCTATTTGAATCATCTCTTAAATCGGTGTCCCCATGGGAACAGACACGGTGTAAATGTGAATAAGTCAGATTAGCTCGCCATTATTTAAAAATGGAAGATCGTCTAACGTGGGCAATGACACAAGGCTGGCCTAGGCAATTACGTTCTATCGATATTGCTGATGTTCTTCTTCGTGGGTTTCCGGATTTCCGTGTACATATTGGCGTGCATGTAAAAGACCCCATGACAGTATGGTGTATGCCCATTCGGTGCAGAAATGTAGGACGTCAACCCTATTTTATTTCATCTCGCCCCGTTTCATTTTTTATAGTTCAAAATTTCTTGTACTTGTCTTCGTAACACTAGGACCGGGAAGAGTTATATGACAGGTGTTCTAGTTGATGTGAGGAATTAGCCAATAAAACGATCTGTTACGGCCAGTTCCGATTGATTAATCAGTGTCTGGCATCATATGGTCAAAAGTCGATCGTATGGCCCCCGAGGCGACCTCCCAGTACAACTGGCCAGATCTTCATGCAGTGTAGGTCATCGAAAGTGTAAAAATACGAAGCGAAATATAGATCTGTATTTTAATCAGATTTTAATCTTCTAACTAGACCTTGAATTTTTTTATGGTTTTGCGGGAAGCCTCCGGTCTGCGTACCACCCGAACGTTTCTTAACGTGTGGACATGGACAGGCGGAAATGGACAGTGAACAGTTGGTGGCTTCTGCTAATGTACGGAACCTCAATGATAAGTCCAAAACCCAGACATTATATAACTGCTTCAGTGCATTTAATGTTCACACAAGCCAAACTGTTGCAATTATTCCGTTGGTTTTCTTTGACAAAACTGCTATTTTGTGCTCGATAGCATAAGATGAACACTGACAAAAATCCATAAAAATTAGGTTGGTAATTATGGCCATTTATAAAAGTTGTAACTCGTACGTACACGGGTGTTAATTTTTCATGGAACTAATGTTGCACTACTTTCACGGTCTATACGAATAAAGAATAATGACGTGTAAATATTGATACTGGAGGTCAAGATAATATAGTACCGTTAGATTGGATCCTTGTAGTCGCCACATACACAAATCTATCTCTTTTATATCAAAACAATCCACTCTTGTCCCTGACGTTAACTCAACGACTACTAAGGGTGTTTCTCGCTTGTTACAGGCTTGAACTGAATGACTGGGTCTTCCGGGCCTTTTTATTTAAGAAAATCTGTTAGAGGTATAATCCTTTTATACTTCACAGTATGTCTACTCCTTCATTTACTTCTTCACATATCGATATTTTTCTTTCATTACTTTTCTACACTACTCGAATCAATGATTGTATTGAAGCAATACTGAAATTAATCTACCATTTCATCCACTTTTATGTCTTTCAATTATCAACTTTTCCAACCATGTAAGTTTTTTTTCGGAATTGGATACAAATAGATCACTCAGACGCCATAATGTTAAAGAAACTGATTTTAACAAAAGCTTCTAATAATACGAGATTTGACAATCGTTTTATTAACGACCCATTTCCGTCTCGAAGGAAAATCACGAAAGGACTCAAAATTTAATTGGAATTTCGTTCTGACTTTTTAAAAAAAAGAACCCGTCTACATAAGCCCAGTTGGCACAGAATAGTAGTACGTTAAACTCCATTTCATTTAATAAAAAGAACATTTAATATTATTTTTCGGATTTTCCCTAATTTTAACAAGCAGTGAATTATTTTTTGTTCTTTTTAAAAGTCAAACGGGCATAACATTCGTGACCTTGTCTATGCTGACTTTAGCATCAAACAGACCTTCATTTTAAAAAGCCTTGGATGTATAATAAAAAATTATTAAGGGCATAACTAACATTTGTTACTTTATCGGCCCGAAACAGAAATCCCGAAAAGCCGCGTGTACCTGTGTTACTTCTGAAAATTGACAAAATGTCTTATAACAGCCTATATGTATTTTCATATCAATATGATTTTTATAGAGAACCTGCCCTCAGATCAAGGACGTGACCTTATCTGCCACCAAAAGTGTAGTTTTTTTGCTGGTTTTAATTGATTACCATTAAGAAGCTGATCGTGTTTTATATTTTTTCCCTTTATCATGAATATATCTGTTTCTTAGAATACTAAATAAATACTAAATAAAAACGTTATAAATAATAATAAAAAAAATCTGGATAGGAATTACCAACCCCAATTTATTCTATAATATGGTACGTACCTCCAAAAAGAATAACCAACCATTCCATTATCAGCATTGTTCTCCTATTGTTATCATCTGAGTTAGAACATGGTGTTTAATGTGTTTCTTGTTGTTTTTGTCTGGTTCTATCAAAGTTATTAACTACACCTGTCCATTAAAACATTATCTAAAAATCAATGACGCTTTTCCTTCGATCCTCTGGAATCTCTTAACTACTCACAAAATTCCAGATTGGTCTCTTTTTTCCCTTATTTGGTTTTTCAATTTGTTTTAGAAATCGTTAGCGTGACGACGCGACTACATTTATATCGGTGTGTTATTTGACTTTTTCCAGAATGATAGACACCAGATCATCAATTGTCACAGTTTCTTATTACATCATCAAATTGAGCAATTGGATACTCCTGACGTCACCAATCTGTGTGGTGTTCCACTACCATAAAGGTTCGTCGGTACACAGAAAGCAGACGATAACAAGTGAAGAACTCGGCGTTGTTTAAATACTGTAACACCACTTCACTAACAAATAGTCGTTCCTTATCGGTGTTCAATTCGATCTTACATCTTCCATGGGCTTCCTGCAAAAAGAATAAAATACGATATAGATTTATTTTATCTTTAAAGGAACCCAAATAATTTTATTTGTCTGGCAGCCAATATTAATTATACTTATTGGAATCTGGACATCTGACTTGTGGTACTAATTGGTACCTTCTACAGCGGGGGTCTTGTTCGACTGGCTTATGTATGCTTACACTTGCATGCTCCTATAAACCACAAAGACTCTAGATAAACTTCCGCTGAATCAAAGATTGAACAAGATTGATTAAAACAAAGAGTTAGAACAACATATTATTTGGTACACGAACATAAATTCTTAAAAAAAACCATTAATCCCATTCATCCACCAACCACAAAAAACACAAACCAAAAACAAAATCACTTGTAAAGTTTACATCCCTATTCATTTAAACCTGTATATACATAACCATAACAATTCCAGATGAAACGTCACACACCAAAATTCATTCTTTGAGTAAGACCTACTACATTAATGTTTAGTGGTGCACGAGGCAGAGAGCTTCGCCTTTCTAGAACACCGAATGCCAATTAGCATGTATTTTTGAAGTTCACGCCAAAGCTGAAAACGTCTGTAAATTGTCAATAATTTGTCATTAAAGTAAGAAGATTATTTGAGGTGGATATGATTCGCAAATCTATAAAATATTTCTGATATAATCCCAGCTTTATACATTTGTTCTTAATTAGCACGCACATAGCATAGACTATATATATTTATATCATATATATATCGATAACTATATAAATAAGTTGTTGTACTTGAAAGCCTCTGGGTTTTATGATATGATTGAATTTACAGCATCTGTGTGTCTATAATTATTTGGAGTAACATTTAAACTGCACCGTGATGCTATTGATAAATTTGGTCATATTATAACAGTTGTTATTGATAGTATACCCCAAGGACCAATAACTTCTCCCATAACACGACCAGAGATCTTAACAATTACAATCAGCTTCTATATAGACAATAGGCGCATTTCTACACAGGGACTGGATTTGATAATTGAGGTTTTGCAGCCCGATACCAGTTCCCATAACAAACGCCGTGATAGACTGTACAAATTGGTGGCGGGGTTTCTGGTCAAACGGATTAATTATGATATTTTCATCTGTGGATACTCTAGTCGTCTGAGAGCAATGCAAAAAACGTTTCAATAAACTATTACTAGCTATGCGAACATCTGAGATACACGAGAACTAGTATGATGTAAGAACACTCTGTGTCATACATTACTAGCTATGAGAACATGAACAGAACAAAAACGTTTCAACAAACATAACAAGCTATGCGAACATATGGGATACAACCGCAATACAAAAACAAAACGTTTCAACGGACATTACTAGCTATGCGAACGTGGGATACAAGAGCAATACAAAAACGTTTCAACAAACATTACTAGCTATTCGAACAATTTGGATAAATGAGCAGTACAAAAAAACCCGTTTCAACAGACAGTACTTGCTATACCAACATTTCGGATAAATGAGCATTAAAAAAACCATTTCAACAGACATTACCTACGAATTTATAGGATAAAAGACTTTACAATTTCGGTAGGTTTTGAATAGTGTTTTTTTAACGATCACATTGTGTTATCAACATAGTCTTGTTGAACATTTGTGATGTAGAAGGTAACCGTGGGACAATCACTACGTGGGGCCCTTTTGTCTGCCTTTAGGACCCTCCCTAACTAGGGTACATTTTCATTTTTCTCATCGGTTTTAGTATTTTTCTCCTGTTTTATTTTTTTCAGCTATTAAACGCTTTTGAACATATTTATTTTTATGGTGCCAATTTTTTAAAAACTAATTTGAGAGCCACTTTAATGTTGGGGCCCGTGACTGCATACAATTTAATTCGCCCTTACTTGTTTTTATCTAGTCAATACCAACTTCATTTCAATTCAAATTCTCTATGATAACCAATCTATGAGCATTATTCACTTTTCAGATTAATATAGAATTTGAATATTGTCAGATTGATCGCTGTTTGATTTTTATTAGATTACAACTGTAATCATGTATACGTTCTACGTGAAGAGGAAATCGATATAATTAAGTATGTGTTAAGTATAGATCGCATGTCATAATCCGCAATTAAAAGCTTGGCTCATATAAAGTAATCGAATCATATCGAGGAATGTTCCACTAATACACGTGTATACAATATTATTTACCAAAGCTGACAACAGGATATACTGTAAAAATACTCGAATAATGATTTGATTTTAACAACCAGGGATATGAGATTTACAGTTAACATGACAAGTGACTTAAACAAGCTATGCTAAATCGAAATTATCTGGTCAAACTATTGACTTTAATACGAAGAAGATGTCATTAGGCGCCCATTTCTTGTCCAATATGATAAAGATGGTTTTGAATGACAGTATGTCAAAGTAGATAATTATATATAGACACGGTAGGCTGGCTTCATTGATAAATCAATCAATAAACATATATAAACATGTGAAATTTTTCTGACACTTTCATCTCGCTAATTGATTTCTATCCAGTAATGGGTAGAAAGAACCATTTCGACTAATGTAACTCAATTTGTGTATTATTCAAGATTTCTCAATCAATCAACACGAGCCGGCTTCGCGGTTAGCTTCCAGAAATGCTTTCAAAGAATAATGTCATGAAAAATGACAAAAAGTGAAAATTCTGTCGCGAACGTCTTTTATAACGTATTTATGAGTTAGGCAATCCGAAAAAGTGAAATATTATAGAAAGAAATTCATCAGTAGTGTATTCAGAGCGCAGACGAGTGCTGACAGTCCATGTTTGCTTTCTGGAAATATTTACAATGAAGATGAGGGTTAACTTACTTTAGGTATAATACAATTCAATAAAAGGACAAATAGTTTATTGTATTATTTGCTAGAGGAAAGGGTGTCGAAAGGCTACATAAAGTTCAATGCTTGTCTTCCGATGTAACGACGTACAGATTTCTAGAATCACAGCTAAAATTGAAAAAAGGGGGAAACAAATTTTGTCAAATAACGAACACGGAAGTTACTCTCTCTGTCTAAACTTAGCTTTGCCTGAGAACAGACACGAAGCATTGTTGACCGACATTTTAATATCTCCAGAACTGATTACTCTTCTTCCTTGATCAATTTGAAAATGTTTAAATACTATTTTGTTATTATGACTGTCATTAAGAGCAGGGATCTGTTCCCAAAAGGGATAGTTCTGAGAGAGAGAGAAATGGGTTTAACGTCCACTGGACACATATTAGGTCTTTTCGGGACTAACAAATGGGTTGGACAGGACCCTACTCCTTGTCACATACAACAGGGGATCTAAACCACGCCAGCTGAATCAATGACGAATCTTATGATACAGTGCGCACGTGATAATAATTCACCCCACCCCTCCCACGCACTTCCGTGGGTAGTTCTTTGTGTGCTTTTAAAACTATTATGGTAAATCTTTGGTCTTTGGGGTATATTCGATGTCCGGAATAACTTGCGATCGGAAAAAATATACAATGGAATTTTGGGTTATTCTTCGGCGAGTTTTTCTTTAAACCTGTAACTGCTTATTCTAGTTCAAGGGTAGGTTTTTAATTTCCATTTTAAAAAAACCCATGATATATTCTCATTTTAGGTACATTTAAACATGGACGGCGTATAAGCAAGATAAAGTCATCGACTTCGGTTATGCTGGAGAAGAAAGACTTCTGACAAATCAACCTGTTGCCCTTGCTTTTTTATTTCCTCGGGTTATTTTCTCCAGTCTCGTGCTTTATCGTAGGCAGAGTGGTCAGTTAATTTCTTTAAAATTTATATTTTGGAGGATATTCACTTAATCGAAGTGTGATGCGAGATTTAAATAAATTTATTAAAACACACACTAACTAAATGCATAAATCCTTTTAAGATATTCCCCCCAGCTGCCTTTATAAGACGCTGATCGTCATTTGCATTTTTCGGGCAAATTTTTCATGGTTCAATCCACGCTAAAATTAAATCAAATTGATTATATGATACTTAATGAAGAAAACAAAATACAGATATCAACGGTAGACAATGTCCTGGTTTGGATTTAATCTGATTAAATGGCCAATACCCATAATATTTTGGAGAACAAAACTGTTCAATTTGTGTTAAAATTCCTTAAAATTCTCTACCTTAGGGCCAAGTAACTAACTCAAAATATGTGATACGTTTTCAAACAACTTAAACCGCCAGTCTTAATCTGGAAATGCTTTGAGTAAATCCAGTAGTTGTTGATATTATTAATGAATATAAAACCAGGCCTGGAACCAGGATTTTGTCGAGGGGAGGGGGCATACATACCGACCCTAAACAGAAACTAAAATCTGAGAATCCCATTGCTGGCTGCAGGCAGGGGCGTAGCCGTGAAATATATATTGGGGGGGGGGGGGTCCGCAACTTCTGGGGGAGGGGGGGGGGGGTACCCCCATAAATTTTGTTTAAAGTCTCAGTCTTCTGTAAACATTGGGTTAAACTAAAATATCACACCAATACAACGTTTATCATGTTTACAGACAGCGGCACCGGTCTTCCCCAAGAGGCGAAGAAGCGTGGCTTACCCCCACCTAAGAAAATTTTGGAATATTGAACGGCTGTAAACACTTTTTCCTGCAATTTCAGCCCATGAACAAAGCAATTTCAAAGTGGTCTAATATAGCCTAATTAAGGTGACTTGCTGACTCGAATTCCAATCAATCGTTTACACCCACAGCAACTTCAATATAGCCTACCTGGCTGCCCAGAATTCCAAACAACCAATCAATCGTCGCGGGCTATGGGAGCCTCACCCTCCCGGAGAAAATTTTGAAAATTTAACCACCGTAAATGCGTTTTCTGCTATTCTAGCCTGTGTGAGCAAGTCCAAAAGTATCCAATGGTTCTGTAACCGAAATCCCACTCTGAATTCCATCCAATCACACTGTTGCAGTTGCATTCACAAAGTAGAGTGGCCCCAGACAATAATGTTTTAACCAATAGTCAACTCAGTACAAATTCGTGGTATTCAATTAAAAGAAAAGTGAAATTAGTGTTTTATTAGGACTCGATGACAGTTAGGGAAGCAAAACTAGAAATGGCCGAAGCAGGTTTACCGGCTGCGGCCAGTTTTCTTCGCGGGGCGAAGAAGCGGAGCTGACCTTGTATGGACCCCCCAAGCCAATTTTGGAATATTTGATTGCCGCAAACGCGTTTTACTGCATATTCCAGTCCTAAAATTAGTGTTTTATGAGATTTCGGGCACTTTACTTTGCCAAATTTTAGGGGGGTCCAAGTATATTCAGACCCCCCCAGGAAAACAATTGGGGGGTCCGACCCCCCCGGACCCCCCCATGTGTGACGCCCATGGCTGCAGGTACTGGTCTGAACAGTGATGACCAGTCTCACTGGGGCTGGGGGGGGGGGCGCCTGAAAACCCTCATGTATTTGGAAAATCTCTAAATATCTGCATTGGCGTGTGTGGGACACGGGAGGTACTACTCCATTCAAAATATTTTGCTGGGGCGCCGAGTGGCTAGTAGTGGTTTCGATTCCACGTTTACAAGACACAAGTAAAAGGATGGACTACGTTTTATCCCGGTTCGGCTTGAAAGCGAATGATTGAAGTTACCTAGTTTATGTTCAATGGGCGTACTCCAACCCCCATTCTCACGCTTTCCCCACTCACCAATAGTTCTCACATGGAACCCGTGGGCTTCTGTATCAAACAATATTATTCAAATAAGATACAAACGTCTAATTTCATCATAGAGTAAGTATAATATATATAATGAACCAAAACTCGGGAAGATGAAATAGTAATTTATTTTACAATACATGTAAATAATTTTATTAGTATGATCGTATGTTAAATGCAATAAAGAATACTCACATTCACAAAGCCACAAAGTTCGATTTTGTCTATCGTATCTGGACTTTTTGAGTCCTTTAGCACCAGTTAGAAACGATTGGACATGTTTCCTTTTTTACTAAATGTGCTTTTTATATTCTCACTGGAATTTAATTCAACTAAATCTGTCCATGTTCTCAATGCACCATAGGCAAGAATCGATAAGGAACTATTTTAAAATACCATGTTAAATGAGAACTTAGTTCTAATTTTACTGTCTCCTTTAAGTGTTAGTGCCAGGAAGCGTTAATGAACTGGCCCGGGGGCTACAAATGGGTGTTCAGTCCAAGAGAACCTTTATAATGTATATCATCAACTATATTTATCCCTGATCATTCCCCAAATCATCAAGTGCTTATCAAGGACACGAGTATCATTTTTGGTGCGCGGATCAACAGCGGTACATCCGCGTATATGTTTAAATGATAGAAAGACTTAAAATGACTATTAATACATGGTTTTGGTTTCCACACGATACTCGTTAGATCAGGGGCCTGTTTCCCGAAAATCTAAGATAAAATCAGAATTTGAGTAATTTGATTGGATAATATTGTCGAAAATATGCTATAACCAAAACTTTAACTCCATGTTGTTGGTTTGCAAAACAAAAAAGATCAAGAAAAATAATGTTTGTTATTAATCTTACTCAAACCTGACCAATCCAATACGCTAATCGCAAAATGGATCATTCGGATGTGACGTCGACGAAGGTTCCCAGGGCCGCATTTATCTACGTGTGGGCCCTAAGCCGAACTCCTCCGAGGGCCTCAGAAGACATGTTGTTCAGGCTTTATCATTTTGATACCAAATGGATTCTTGTATTATAAGCTGGCTAGCTGAGCGACAAATTAGTTCCATTTGGTCCTCAGATACCTGTTATTCCCTATTGCTTAATCCAGCACTGGTTTGTTATCGCGAGGCATTCAAACATTTTCGCCGAGAAAGTTCCTTGTGATTTTTAAGCGAGACTTCGTCTTGTCAGGACGAAGGACCAGCGTTTGATCGTTCGGCTGGAACCCAAAAACTGAGGTTCTCTGTACACAGTCGCGTAGGCGTAACAAAAAACCAAAGGAAGAGTAGACGGAAATATTCTCTGTTATAATTAGTACACAGCATGACGCATGCCCGTCTTCAGTAGCTTATTTCATTCACATTCTGTGCGATTGAAGTCATTGAATTCTATAACAATAAAAACATTTCGTAAGTCCTTGTTCATTTAATTAAAGGCCCAGATAAAGACTTCTACCTACTCAGTTTAGTATGCCGGCATTTATCATGTACGAAACTATCTTAACTGTTAAATGAATGGTATTCCCAGGGGAGGTAAGTGCTATGTTATCAATTATAGCAAATATTGTGTAAAGGTAACGAAGCGTTGTTAAATCGTTGTATAGTACCACCTGATACCACTACGCCATTGATTATTACATTAAATCAATATAGTCGACTACAATAAATACTATGTCAATACGATATGAATGAAATTTTCCCATGCTCTTACAGGATATCAACCTCATTGTGTGTGGTTTTTTGTAGACATTTTGTCTCATTAATTTATTAACTCTTTAATCAACTCCACCTGATTACGTTATTTACTTAGGCCGATACAAAAAATTACTAGTGTTTACGATTATTTGGTTACGGTAAATTTGGTCAACCGGTGGGATTTTTTTTTATGTATTTCCAAGAATCTCTCGCTTAATTATTGAGTAAAGTTCTTGAAAATAATACCAACATTTCAGTGGTGGAATTTACCTTTAGACAATCACGCCAAGATTGAGTTATATGGGTAATGAGAAAAAATAGGATGGGTCGGGTAGCGGGAAAACCGGTATTTTTGTATTGTTTTCTGGTGGGGGTAGCGTAAATAAATAAATATTATTATGGTTCTCACTTAAGTATTATTTACAATTTGTTTATCAAATTATAATCTGCAATCATCATATTCCAACATACCATTTTTAACATGAATGAAAGATGTGGATTTTCTTATCATTTTTCTGACAATTTGGGTATCCGTAAGGAAGTAATTATTTTTCTAGTTTACCATTTTATGATTTGAAAGCCATTAAACTGGTAAAGCCAAAATGGGTCCTTCTTGTTGATACTTTTGAAAATCAGTTTGATACTTGGCCAGTTGGTGATATGTATTTGTAAGTTAAGGATATAATGATATTTATAACTTTACAGATATATGTCTATAAGTTAATAGATTTGTCAACAAGTTAAAATATATATTTACTTATTAATGATATAAATTTACATATTAAAGATATAAGTTTACACATTAAAAATATAAATTTGCATATTAAAGATATTATATTTTTTGCACATTTAAGATATATAATATTTACTCGTTAAAGATATAAATAAATATACATATTATTATTATTAAAGATATATATATTTATACTTTATAAAGATATATATTATGTAGACGTTAAAGTTAAACATTTACATATCAAACGAAGTAAGTACATATATTTTGATAATGTTTTGACTTAGCTTTGTGTTAGCGATTGGGAAAACCGGATAATTTAGAAATGATGAGATGAGGTTGTTATTGGTAATGTAAGGTGTATTATTAGATTAGGGGGACTAATGGTAGACAGGAGATATAACAGTACAACATGTAATTATATAAAGCTAAATTTACCAGAAAATTGGGGTAAGTAATGTCTCTTGTAGACTGTCAATCATGTTATATTTTGGGTAGTATCATCGCATCGCGTAGGTGATGAAAGAACAATAAATCAGACGCATCACTGACATGATTGTACCGTTATCAAATCAAGCAATACGTTCACATGACTTGTATTAAACCATGTTATCGATGCCATTTAACATTCTTATAAATGAGATCAAAACTCCTTACTTCGGTATGGGTGTGTTTCGGTCCATGAACCTAATTTTTGGGGATTTAACGTGTGACCTAAATAAAATGGACCCTTCCTGGCTTTATATGACCCACTGAACAAAAATGTTCCAAAATTTAAAAATTCTGGTAAATATATATATTTCATGTCGAATAGTCCCAAGATTTCTCTGCCCTCAGAAGCTAGCAATTCAAATGAGATGATAATCGGGCACTAAGTGTGTAGACCAAGAAAGTTGTAGGGGTATGGTCTAGACAATCATGTGACAAATACATGGTCATTTAATTACAACAATTTCTAAATTTTGTATTAACATTTTCATTTTAATTTGTATTGAAATTGTTTAAAATATAAACACAAACGTTTTTGTAAAACGGAATAACTGTCGTCTTCATTAGACCGTTGGAACAGAACAGTAGGACGTTAAACCCCATTTCATTCATTCCTGAATGACTGCTTATTAAATGCAATGCCTAATTGCAATATACTTATTATTTCATTCAGTAGAAGCAGTAACGTCCATAAGTTAACGGATATATTTCAACAAGTTAACAAAATAAATTTACATATTAATGATATAAATTTACATATTAAAGATTTACACGTCCAAGCTATAAATTTGAATATTAGAGATATTTATTTACTCGTTAAAGATATATATTTACTCGTTAAAGATATAAATATACATGTTATTATTAAAGATATATATATCTATACTTTAAAGATATATATTATGTAGACGTTAAAGTTGAACATTTACATATCAAACGAAGTAAGTACATATATTTTTTGATAGTATTTCTTACTTAGCTCTGTATTAGCGATTGTGAAAACAGCGAAAATCTGAAATAAATAAATTTTAATTTCGATCTTTGATTGGGTGTTTCCGAATAGAAGACCTATGGTGATCATCTAATATTTAAACATGGTTATGCCCCATGTTATAAATGGTGGAGATGACGACAAAGGCATGATATGTGGTGGATTGGTCAGTGCACGAGACGAAACGGCGAAGTCATGCGGGAAATTACATTTTGTACATCAAAAGATCTCCATTTTAGACAATGGAATAGCCGATAATCTAATCGCCGATTCGATGTCTATATGTTTTTTTAGCTACTCAAATAAACATTATTTGCTCAGTGAGTAAGACACTGGCCGGCGTGATTTCCCCTTGTGTATGATGCAAAACGGAGAGCTTTGTGGGATGAAACTCCGAGGTCCTGTGTACACATTGTTGTGCACGTTAAAGAGCCTCTGGCAGTTGGAATTGGGCATAAGTGTAAGCCGCAGTTCACATGTCCGTCTTCATAATCCCAGTCGGCACAGAAAAGTAGGACGTTAAACCGAATTCCATTTCATTTGTTATTCTAAGACAGCTAATGTCACCTCTTATTCTTTCGGAAGTTTACACACAGCTAAAAATTTGGGTTGTATATTTATAGAACATCTATAAAAAGCTATAAACTGATGAAAAATAGCTTCCAGACAAAAAATGGAAGTCTGTCGTTAATTTAATATCTATTTTTTATGGACCTGGGTACATTTAACTTTATCTATGTGCCATGATTCATATAACAAAAAGCTGTTCTCCTAAATTAGAATTTAATCATACATGAACTGTATTCTAGGTTATTTAAAGAAACCAATTATTTTCATCTGGTTTTGTCGGCCATTTTCTGCTATTGTTTAACAAAATGGTGGCTTCGACAGTTAGTGAAGTATCTATTATCAAACGGTTAATGCTCAGTTCACGTGCTAGTCAAGTTGCACATTGTTTAAAGAGCAATTGTGAATTGATTATTTATTTGAATTTCAATGCAGTATAACTCAATAGGAATAATATGAATATTCTCTACCAAGCTTACTAGATATATTAAACAGACTGAGCTAATGATTGTTCTATGAAAGACATTTTTTGTCCAGAGAATCTTGTTATGGCCTTAATACCTCGATTTCCACAATTCCAAAGCCCTACTATTCTAGAAAATCTAGATTCAAATAATGTACAAATGTTATTTGTATTATTAGTTTTAAAAAAAGAAAGGGAGAGAAGAAGAATCCATCTTGAAAATAAATGTGTGGCAAAAAATGCTATGGGTTATTTTTTTCCCGTGTTTTCTTTTTTCTGAAATATCACAGGTAACATTGGCGTTCCGTCGTCTTCTACGCCTTACTGTGGTCAAGTCCAGCGGTCTGAATTCGATTAAGAGCTTGAACGTGACAAGGAGTCGGGTCGTCTGGCCACCTGGTCAACCTGGTCTTTTCCCCCACTGCTAAAAAAGACGCTTACGCGGAAGCGAATTTTTGAAATAAAATTGAACCATAATATATTAGTTGAAAGAACTTAAAACCCCATTCTCTCTCTATATATAGACACTTCCTGAACAGCCCCAGGGCGGATGGGTGTGTAAGGAATACTTCTACAGGTTTTTTTGGGGTAGGGATTGCGAATTGCCCGATGAGTGCGCTTTAGATCATGATTTCGATTCCCAACTTGTTCTGACTAAGCTCGTGTTTTCTCCCGATCCTGCGATCCCCCTACTATTAAAGACCCTTACGCACACTCGAATTATTAAAGAAAATTGAACCGTGTGCTAGTTTTGAAATGGCATAGTTTGTGTCGAATGGGCGTTAAGCCCCATTTTTGATCTCCAAGATGACCAAAGACCCATACGTGCACACGATTCTTTTTTTTTTTTTTAAAAATTGAACCATGTGTTAGTCCTGAAAAGACATAGTTTGTGTCTAATATGCGTTGAACTCCTCCCCCCTCTCTCTATATCTATTTCTCTCTTAAGTGACTAACACCGCACACAATAAATTCAAATCCCCTACACACCCATTTCTTGTAATACATAAATATTACTTTCATTACGCGAAATCAAACAACTGGAACAACCAGTGATAAAACTACACGGGACAACACAGAAAATCAAATAAACAATCGGGGAACCATGAAACCCAAGAGAATGGACCCGGTTGCATGATGCCCGTAATTATGTAACAAATAAACAAATCGACAATCAAGATAAACCCAACAGAAAAACGCGTGGGCTATGAAAGACAGTGTTGCATATATAACTCACATGCTTTTAATACACTGGAACTGGCAGTCAATTCAACCACTTTATCAAAATATTTCTCGCAGACATCTGCAGGCTATTTGTCTATTACCGCATTCCAAACATCCCATCGATTGTAAATTTCTAACAAATTTCCAGAAATGTAAATTATTAACCATACTTACCACTGGGTAGATTATGTTCCAATCTTGAAATCTAATGGTGTCTTCAACAACGTAACTATCTTCTTTCTCCCTCTCTCCGACACAAAATTCCTCACTTACGTTACATAAACGTTTATGAAGTTTTTATCAATAATTTGCTTACAAGCCAAACAAATTGATGGAAGAGGGTCCGCAGTCATTTACTTACAACTCAAATATGAGAAGTGAAGATTTCGACCGCTTGTTGTAGTGTTAAAGTTGGGAGACATCAGAGTAATTCAAGCCAATGGTTTGCACCGTGTTTCTATCCCCATACCGATTCTTGTCAATAAATGGTCGTCTGGCGTTCAATAACACTCAACTAACCTTCACACTCTCCCAACTTGCTTCCAATATCGTCCCCCTGTTTCCTTTCTCTTAGCTAAATACAGAACATTACGAGAGGACGGAGAGAAAAAAAAAATAGATCACAATTTTCTCTCAACAATCTATCCAGTTTGTTTGAATCTAAATTGTAGTTTGTTTCTTCTCACGTTCTCTATTCAAATCTCAGGCCGCCAAATCACACAAAGACGTCTTTTTCGGGTTAATTGAGAAGCAGGCAAAAAAAGTTTTTAATGTGAAGGCCGGCGCATTGACAAGACTTCTAACGTTATCAGCGAAACAAGATACGAGATCCGAAAGACGCTGATTATCTGAAAATTACCATAATGATCCAGGGGTTGCTAAATGTCAAACACTTTTCCTTTTAGCTCTTACAAGAATTGAAAAGTATTTACAAGTCGAACTTTCCTATAGATTTTTCTGCTCGGGTTACAAAACCTTTCTAATAATCCCGAAAAGTCGCCTTTAATTCTTATTCGTCCATTGTCCAGAATCTTTGAAACCGCTCGAACTCTTAACAGCTGTCTATTAAAGCCGAGGCATGGTTTCTTTTTTCATAAATATTTTGTAAATTCTCCTTACCCAAGTAACTCTTTCTCGTGTTTAGCATGTCTTTCCAGATTATAAATATTATTTGATGTTCGATCGCGCCTTGTCAGATACTGGGAATCAAAGGTGAAAGCGACTGGTGAATATGAACACAGTTAAACAGCCGAATGTTTCACGCAAATCAATACCTGTCAAAAGTTGGAATTTTTTCTGTCTTTTTACCTTTGGCGAAGGATCGATTAATTATATCCGTTATTAGGTGAATAGGTCCAGACCATTATTACTACTAAAGTAATTATCAGCTTTTAGAAGGCGATTTTACATCCCAACATTTGGATTTTGTTTATCAGGTCTGGCCTGAAAGCCGCCATCCGTTGACATTAAGGTTCATTTTACAGAATAGATTTCTAGTAATTTACCATACAAAAACAAAGTGATGTAGTTTTTTTTTATAGTAACTGTCTCATGGAATCGGTTCGTTCAAATCATCACAAACAAGAAATCCGGTTTATACCTTACACATCACAGAGTGTCCATAGAGAATCGCGTCAAAAGTCAGACAAATCTGTGAATTAATTTGCGATAAGAATAAAGGATACAAGTCTACAACAGTCGCAGACATCAATGCCAGGCCGCTTCCACCTCTTTTCCATTATAACTACATATATTGTATGGATCTTGATAGCTTTATTTCTACTTCATACTATTTTATTCTCACTCCTTCCCATAGATCCGACTTGTTTATTGGTTTTTGTAACAATAGGATATCCATTGTCTACCAGGATGACGAACGAGTCTTGGAGATTTCCACGACATTTAATTGGAGAGTCTTTGAACTTTGGCCAAGTATTGCTTGATAAGGCAAATCACTTAATACTTTGTTGAAAAGTACACATTTACTTTTGTCAAATAGAAATTCTCATCAGCTTTCAGAGTGAAAAAAAGCTTTTTGCGTAGGCTTCTTGGTTATATTTACATTTGCTCGATACTGAAACAGATAAATATACATTGTTAAAATCCCTATATCCTTCTATCTGGAGTCCAGACCTTCCCCAGAGGGTCAGATAACTAAATTAATTAGGATTTTAACCTTTGAACATAAAAAGTGGGCATACATTGCCAGTTCCAGACATTTTCGTTTAAAGCAGGGAATTGCAGATATATATTAGTGAATAAATAAAAACAGGCAGCTTTATGGATAACGTTCACTAGGTTTAGTAACTGCAATGTTTCCATTAGTGAACTCTCGTCGGCAGAAGGCGCCCCTATCTCTACACCACATACAGTCACACCGGGGATCGAAACCACGACCTCAATCCAGAGTTGACCGGCCAGCTAGATCTCGAAACGCGACACCTTTGACAACTAGACCACCCCAACGTAAACAAAAGGTACAATTTTATATATGGATACATAATTACTGAGTTCAATACTAAGCGACGTTTCGACGAGGACACTCTTGTCTTTATCGAGAATATGATAGCGTATCCATAAAATTTTACCTTCTGTTAATATGTCCAATTACTAAATGCCAATCAAAGAAGACACCCAAACGTTGTTGTGAGATTTTACGCCCGCTTCCATCGATGTGATATCGCCTTAGAAAACTTAAAATTAATAGGATACCATTGTATATCAGAATGACGAGTGGGTTTTGGAGATTTCCAGGATATTTACCTGGTAAGTGATGTGTGAATGGCACTTCTTACCCCCCCCCCCACCTTACGTCCAGTTGCCAGCAGCAGTTGGAAACGACTGTCGTGTCTAGAAATGATCTTGCACAGTGACATCTTCAAGGCTTGATGGTTGTTTTCCAGGGAGTAAAAGAATTTACAGGGTATTTCTACATTTAACGTACACAGTGGTACAGTTTATAAACTAAATATAACTGTTTTATTGTAGGCATAGTGAAGACCTCTAAGTCTTTCTCACAGACTGAGTTCTCTTTGTTTGCAGCTCACAACAATTCTGGATAGCGAAACTTGCATGGGAGAATGCCCCTTAATGCTAATCGTGTACGTCTTGAGGGTATGTTTTCAAAAATCAACGTTTGAACATACATTATGCAATAGCTAAATCTGCCTATTGTAGGTCTTTCCTTATGCCTGAAATTTTATATAAACTATTAATAATTAGACATTAATTAACTTATCCAGACCATAATAAACTCTCGATATCAAAGCTAGCCTGTGATATTTGTTGGATTATGATCCGATTTGCTGTCTAACATTCCTTCGCGATTTGATGATTAAATGGAAAATCGAGACTATGATTTTTGTCGTACCGACTTCAGTAATGATGATCGAGACTAAGCCCAAAATTAAATCGCTAAATTCTCGGTTCATAGTGGATCAATGTGACTGATTGAAATTTACAGCGAATAGCCTTTAGATCATCTAATTTTTAGCTATTATAGTGTGAACTGCCAACTCGCTATCTAATCTCTCCTAATGTAACTTTAATTCATTTTTTCAACCTAGCAAAGCGTCGGGTATTCTTGCCCTACTAGATCACGAAATATCACTTCGAAATGACATGCCGGTTCAATATCTTTTTAAAATTAATACTTTACACTTTTAGAAACTTCTGCCTTAGGGTCTAACATTTTTCTTTTTTATTATTTAGCTGTTTCCAAAATTACAATGTTATTGCTGGTGGCTTAGTTTAACTGACAAATGATGCGATAACCATAATGGAATTAGACAACAATAAAATTATATACAACCCAAATTTGTCTATACATCTGTCTAATATACAAAAGTGTCTAGACTATATTGTCTATTTTTAACTAACAATTGAATTATGAGTTATTAAATTAATATTTAGTATTAAGTCTATTGTAAAGCCAAGTTTGTAGACATCTATATAGGTTGGTGATATCTTTGATGTTAAACTTATAGGTTGGTGATATCTTTGGCGTTAAAACACGAAGGAACTTTTGATTGATCGGATATTATGATATCCTCACATGTAATTAACCAACATGGAGCGAATTTCATTCAACTAATTTGAAATCGACAAAGAGAATTGACAAATTCCCGCGGTTTCGATCTCCTTGTACGACAAGAATTTAATAACGTTCAGCCACAGACTGAAGAATAGGGCAAAGTGTTATGAGTTTTTCTGATATTGGTCGACGAAAGGTCCAGCTGTATAGATCGCTCGTATTTGTCGGGCAGATGTAATTGGTGCCCCGTATCAATCAAAGACAAGTCTTGCGTGTATCAAGGGACGCGGGGTAGTGAAATAAACATCATCTTGAATGACAGATCATCAATCTATATTGCAGTTTGTATCTGGTGTAGATATCATGGTAAATTATACTGACATGATATGTATAACATGCAATCACATTGAACATTACCAGATGCGATAGGACTCGTAATACACTTGAATAAAGAAAGTAGCCAGAAACAACTTTCAGTGACGTTGATAACCAAATACAGTAAAAAAAATTCAGCTTTACTCGGGTGGTGGGGGGATTTGATGCGTGACCTTCAACCCCCATCCACCCCACCCCACCCACACCCACAACCACACCATAACGTTTACATAATACACATATTTAAATTGTTGAACACAAAATCACTGGTTTTGTAGGGAGATAGCCCCATGTCCATGTATATCTTCTACTGGCACAACAGCAAATGAGAGATAGCGAGAGGAATGGGGTTTAACGTCCACTTATTTCGGGACTAACATAAGATTCAATTTTATTACTTAGTATTTTCATTAAGCTTGAGTGGTTTTATTCGCAGATTTTAGCCGAAAAAATAAATTATAATGTTGATTTTTTTCATAATTCCATTTCCTGATATAAAGCAATTAAATTTCCAAATATTAGTAAATAATTGTTCTTAATGACTCCCTTATCAGTTGATCAAATAGTACTTTCAAACAAAGTCATCGATTTTTTGTTATTTAATCATTCCTAATAATTAAATCAACAAAGAATCTGAAATTAGAACTGTGGTCCTGGGGGCATGTTGGGCCTTTAAAGTTCTGTCTTTTATTTATTTGTGCATTGAACAATTACAGACATTACATTTAATTGAAAGAAATAGTTAGGTCCTTAGTAACTAGTACGTGTCATAAACTGCTACATTAATAAGATCAAGTCAAATTAAATTTATACATGAAATGTATTAATACACCTACAAAGAGAAATGAAATGAAATGGGGTTTAACGTCCTACTTTTCTGAACCGATTGGGCAAATCAGGACGTACATACCATTCAGTGTGCTATGGGGAAAACTTTGTCCGGACGTGGCACTGCAGACTACTCTTTTAGCGAATTCCAACTGTGAAGGGATCTTTTACGTAAACGAAACCTCAGTTTTGTGTCCCATCCGAACGACTAGACACTATTCCCTTGCCTCGTCCTCCTCCACCCTACACCACTGACATGGGGAAATAACATACAAGAAATAGTGAGAATGCGTGCATGAGTGTCGTCAGTAGTAATCTATAATAAATTAAATTACCGTTCTAAGACCTTTTCAGAATATAAATACTGTTCAACTAGCATGAATATAGATTCATATAAACTAGAAAAATGGAAGCGGTGTGTATCTTTCTTTAAAGATGCATTAAATAAGAGCTAAATCTGTCTATGGTGGGTCCTTTTTTGGTTTCATTTGTTATATAGATTATTATTTAGACATTTATTCAATTAACAAGCCCGTGATCAATTCTCTAGACCATCGGCTGGTTCAGATATTGAGTGGATTAGACAATGGGTGGCATATCTTCGTTAAACGTTGATATAGACGTCACTCACAAACGGGGCATGCTGCAAAAGTTCGATGTTTACAACAAAGATAGACAGATCTCAAAGTAAGAATCAAAAAAATAAAAAAAAAAAAAAAATAAAGCGAGGTTTAATGGCCTGCATTTCTGTAACAAACGGACTATGAACATGGGGATTAACGTCCATTCGACACAAACTAGGTCATTTTGGGACTAATATATGGTTCAATTTCATTTCAGTAATTCGCTTGCGCGGCTTATGGGGTTCTTTAGCAGTGGGGGGGGGGGACCCGGGGAAAACCCATGAGGCTATACAGGCGACCCTACCCCTTGTCACTTACATTTCGGGACTAATATATGGTTCAATTTTATTTCAGTAATTCGCTTGCGCGGCGTATGGGATTCTTAAGCAGTGGGGGGGGGGATACGTAAAGGCGACCCTACCCGTTGTCACATACAACCAGGGAAGCGACACCACGCCGGTTGACTCAATGACAGACCTTATGATACCATTCGACCATCCAGACCCCATGAAATGGCTTCAAAATCTTAATTTTCAGCACCAACCGGGCAAATGAAGACGGGCACAGTGATGGGAAAATTTTGTTCGGAGAGCGGCGCAGTCGCTAATCTTCGTCGAATTCCAGTTGTCTAGCGTTCTTTTACGTACTCGTCAACAAATACGCGTGGGATCTCGGTTTTTAGTGCTATCCGATCAATGTTTGTTGCATTGTGACAAACCCAACCTGAAAAAATATCAACTCAAAAACACTTCAGTCTTAGGACTGACGCATAAATAATTGAATAAAATAATCAGAGAGACACCACAATGATTGAATATTATATTGGTGACTGTCAATAATCGATTACTTTGTACATCAAATTAGCTTTGTTAATATTATTCGGGAGTCATGTTGGCGCTGTCTCACTAACCAGAAGTATCCGGGCTCAATGAGAGTGATTCCATTTGTCAGTGGTGTAGAACGGGTGGGGGGGGGCCTCAATGAGCGTGGTACCCGTTGTAAGTGGTGTAGGATGGGATGGGGGGTGGGGGCAATGAGCGTGGTTCCCCTTATCAGCGGCGGAGGGAAATTGAGGACTTTTCATTTTGGTATAAGAAACTTCATATCTGAGAGAGAGAGAGAGAGAGAGAGAGAGAGAGAGAGAGAGAGTATGCCATTACTCATGGTTCAATTTTATTTCAATAATTGGCTTGCCGGTAGGAGTATTTAGCGTTTATATGTGCTCGAAGCAGACCGGGGATTAAACGTTGATAATCTATAATTGGGGACATTTTGTGAGTGTAAATTCGACGTTTTATTTAGTATCAAGCAAGAGAGTTTGTGGAAATCGCCATTTTGAAAAGGGGTCAATTTCACCTTTTCAATTTAAGGTTATACCCCCATTTCACTGAGCTGCGGAAAGCTACGGTACTCACGGACTTCCGCGGAATGGCTTTTGCGGAAGAGCTTCGGCATTTTTACGCGGATAAGTGGGAAAAAATATCCACGGAAAATGTCCATTTCACACGCTCTCGGAATACTTTCGGAACAGTCACGGTATTTTCGGAACACATACCGTTAAACTACGGTACAAATCACGGCGAAGCGGCGGAGAAACTCCGGAACACTTAGGAATGCGCCCGGATCGTCACGCAAGATATCCGGACAACTTGCGGGCTACACTCGGCAATGGCGGAAAATACGCGGGCTAACTGCGGTAACTGGCGGTTTTAATCCGTTTGGCAAGGCAGAACTTCGGAATGACTGCGGAACAAGTGCGGACCATATTCGGCAACCGCGTTTCGTCTCGGACCAATCGCGACGTACCTGCGGAAAATCGGTAAAGATCAAAGGATGACACCGGATTCCGCCGATAAAATCATTGTTTTGAAGACAGAAAGCACGGTCTTATATCCCCATTTCACTAGACTGCGGAAGACTTGCGGAAGCAAATCCGCAATTATACCGCATGTCTTTCCTTTTGTACCGTATTGTTCCGATAGGAAGCGCAGTGAATCCGTATTAATTCCACATCATCCGCAGCCTTCCGCGCGCCCAAAATTTTCCGCAAACGTTCTTTTGAACATGTTCGTGCTCTTCCTCAGTTAAACCGGGAGCGATCCGTAACATTCGCAAGTTTTCCGCTGTTATTCCGTATACTAACGCAGTTGCCGCAAGTTGTCCGCATGTATACCGCAGGCATTCCGATTTCAACTGCTGTATTCATGAAGCAGCAGCGAGACGTTGAGCAGTTCTATGTCGTCGTCGGGGTCCTCCATGGTACAATGTATTTCCTCTTCAAAACAGCAATTTTATAGGTTAAATCACGTGCAAATCACGTGCTCTTTAACAATTTTTCCGCAGGTACGCCGTGATGGATCCGAGACCAAACACTGTTGCCGAAGATCCTTCGCAATTGTTGCGCATTTATTCCGCATAGAAAGCAAGTACTCGGCGATTATTCCACAGTTCTACGGTGCCAAACGGATTAGTATCGCCAGATACCACAGTTATACCGCTACTACCGAATGTGACCCGTAAATTATCCTTATGTGTTCCGTGCTCATTCCCATGTGTTCCGCAATTTTCTCGTGATTTTTTTCCCGCAGCTCTGCCGTCGAGGTAGAAATATCTATAAATGGAGGTCGGCTTTCCACGGATTCTATACCCCGCGGAAAGTGACGGAATGCCGGTGGTATACATGCGGACCACTTGCGGCAACTACGTTTATATACGGAATAACAGCGGAAGACTCTCGGATCGATCCCGGTTTAATTGTGGAAGAGCACGGGAAATTTTTCCTCAAACTATATTTAAAGGAACGTTCGCGGAACAATTTGGGCTCGCAAAAGTCTGTGGACGACGATGAAGGACTACGGATTCACTGCGCTTGCTGGCGGAGTCATACGGTGTGAGAGGAAAGACTTGCGAATTTCCTTCCGCAAGTCTTCCGTGGCCCAGTGAAATGGGGGTATTAACGTGCACTAAGAAATGTATCAGTCACGTGCTATGATAAACTCACGGAAATGAGTGTATTGACAATGGTACATTATATCTTTAGTATGATACTTTTCCTGTGTTTGTCATTAATAATATCGCCTTGTCATCTTCCTACGATCAACGAACAGTTATGAAATTGCAAACCTCGTTGACTTAGTTGTATTAGTATTGTATGGTATACTGTACACGACAAAATTATTATATAACGATATTTGTATAACATTAAGTTCAATGGAAAAGCCACACAAAATCCAATAAATGGTTAATTTTCCATACATTAAGTATACAGCACTTGAAACCATAATTCATATTTTTGATGTAAAATGTTGCCATAAATTCCAAATACATCGACACAATATTGATTTTTGTTTCAAATTTTAAGCAATGTAGGTTTGGGGTGTATACGTTTTGAAAGCCTCTACAAATATGCCAAGCACGGATGAGTTATCAAAAAGTCTCAGCTCTCTAATTTGGGGCATAAAACCTATACTTGGCCAGTGTGTGGCGTGTGGTGAGTGCTTAGTTCTTTCATAAAACGAAGAAAATTGTTGTGATAACGACTACACATAATGATATTTGTAAGCAGGGAAAATCCACTCACTTTACAAAAAGCTCTTCACGATAATGGGAATAGATTGGTTGGTCTAAGAGCTTCTTTTATTCATCACTGGAAAAGCAAGGATATGATCAAGTCCTCTTGAAGACACTAAAACAGCAATCAGAGACTAACAGCACATAAACTGTATACCAAGTGCTATTCACATTGTATAGAAACTAATCACATGGCTGCCAGATATAAATGCTTACAATGTCTTGCAAAAGATAGGTGCAATTTTTACCGCCAAATAAACTAATTTCTTATTCTTTTCCTCAATATAAAACAATTTTAATGGGTGTGATTGAGACAAAATGAAAATGGTGTTTAACGCCTACTATTTGTAACTGTCAAGAGCTACATACACGCCAAGGTGTATATTTACAAGACCTCGGTTTTTCTCCCCATCTTGCATCATGGACAAGGTAATTATAATCCCGGGGAAACTTTCTCGACCAACAGCAGGATCCCCTAGTTACTGAGCCAGCGCCTTATTGGAACGTTTCAATAGTGACTGAGTCACATCCAGGGGAGATAGACGAATGGTGCGCATCATCCCCCCCCCCCCTTTAACGAACGAAAGTCATAATTGACAACATTTTAACATGATGTTTCCTCTAATTTATAGTTACCGTTTTATCAAGTCGGTCGTTTAGAGACCAAAATAAGTAAATGGTTTCGTGGTTAATTTGGACACGGTGCCTCGGCTTTCTGTCCCACCGGAACAGTGAAATGCTTAATGTTACCAGTACACGTATTTGCGAGCGTTATCTGCGACAAACTTTGAAGGGCTTGATAAATTTAAAAGGTTTCCTCTCGACCCATGCTGAGAATCTATCCTAGGCAATCTAACTACGATTTTACATTCAACCACAACGCCGCGGCCCATATATATTTCTTTTTATAATCGCACCAATCCCCATTCCATGAGGCCATATGTAATATTTTGCAATTCTCATCACCCCAACCCACTCACCCTTTTATGAATTTTTAAAATCCATGTTTTTAATTTAGGTACAAATTATATTTCTATTCGAATAACATTTTATTTCTATTGGACCACATACATAATATTATTAGTATTCTATTTTCTGTAAATAAACTATTAATATAAAGAGCAATTTATTAGAAAACGAGTCATTTGAATCAACACACTTCATCAGACATTAGCAGTATTTACATCACAATACATTTAGAAATATAGACGACCGCACACCAATAAATAAATAGCATCATACGACGTTCATACATACTAAAGAAACAAATATTATACCAATTCACAAAAAGATCTTTTTTTCTCACAGAAAAATCAATTCCTTTTAAGTGAGGACACGTGGCCATTTTATAGGCCTATCAATTTCTATGGTTCCACAATTAAACTGACTTAAAGAACCGGTTTATAATGTCAGCGATCGCTTGAACTAATGGCAGAATAATGATACAATTAACGATTTCGTGTATAATTATGTATGCATGGTTGATACGTTTAGTTAATGGTTTAGCCATGGAAGGTCTTTGTTCATGATAAGCAATGTAAACATCAAAATAGTCAGTTACACGTTTTTACAATATAGTTCCCTCTATTTGTCATGTGACACCCTCAGTGTTATGATCTAAACGACGCAATAACTTAGAAAATATTTTTTTTGTGTGTGACATCCCCAATCGCTTTAGAGTCACTTGAATAATGGTGCTTTATTATATATTTATTGGAAGATGGCGGTATAGATAAGTAAAAGGTTGCCTAGTCCTTCGGATGCAACTAAAAATCGAGGTCTTCCAGTATATACGTTGGCATGCTGGAAACCGTGACCATGGAAAAATAATCGGGTCGGGTGTTTGATCCCTGCATTGGAAAAGAAAGTTCATCCAGATTTTCCGGCGTGGTTCCTCCTTGTCAGTGATGCCGGACGGAGGGCTTGACAAGGACAGCAGTCTAGTCGTTTGGATGAGACGGAAAACCACAGTCCCGTGTACAGATTGGCGTGCACGTAAAAGATCCATTGACAGTTGAAATTCTATATAAGAAAAGACCCTAGTGCCTCTGTCCGGAACAAATTTCCCCCATAGCACACATAGGTGATTTTATAAGCATTTACAGTACAATTAGTACAAAGTAGTGGTAGGTGCCGTGCATGCGGTATGGGACAAGGTATACTCCCTCTTTTAGAACACATGATACCACTTCTCATTTAGTTTGCAAGTTCGCATAACTGTTGCTGTGCAGTTAGGGTGGACTTCAGCTCTATACCTATGTTCGCTGGTGTGTGTCATGCACCAGGAGGAAGGGCAATCTCAGCCTTTTTCGGTCATCTTATTTATCTATTTATTTGTTATTTGTATCATAACTAAATACTATAAAAATTCCTCTAACATTTAAATTGTGCGTATATTGTACGCTCTACCAACAAGGAAGGAAATAATAGAAGCCTATAACTTGGCTTGTATTAATATTCTATTCTTTATGCTTCTAAATTGTCTAATATTTCCTACTTCAGTATATTATGCTCTCCTATATCCTGAACCCAAGTCGCACTTGCAATCAACTGCAAAAAATAATAAAATTTAGAAAATGATTGGTAACCAAAATTAAATATAATCTAAAAATGTCAAATATTTAAATCATAAAATATTAATATTCAATTATGATCACCGAGCGTCAAGTTAAGAAATTCAAAATAGCTGAGAATAAGGGTAGGACATATATTTATAGGCCCTTGTCGTGTTGTAGTAAACACTGCATTTTCAAACAATTGCGTCATTATAATCCATAATTGGCTCAACAAGAAAACAAAATCATATGGTGAAAGTCGGAAGTGAAAATAAGGTGTCCGAAATAAAAATGAAATGGGGGTTTAACCATAGAACTGAACTATTCGATCTATGGTTTAACGTCCTACTCATAGTCAGACCCTCCGCCCTGTATCCCTTTCTCGGCAAAGGCCACTCCATTTTTTTTTAAAATAAAAGGAATCGAATTCCTTACTGTTTTACAGTAGCCTACTCAGTTTTTCAGACTCAAGGGACCTCGGCCCATTTGGATTAAGGCAAGTAGGACCTAATTACTTTCCTTGATTTCAGAGACAGGGAAATAATTAGCGGTCTAAACCCATTAAAAACTATCTAGAGTTGTCTCCCATTTGTGATTTGTTTATATTGACTCCATGGAAGTCTTGTAATAGCACATTGATTATGTTCTGGCAGATTTGACGTACACGTAATATATATTTTTTATTATTTGAATACATATACTACCTTGGAGCGCTACAATTAGGTTCTTCCTAGTAATCTTTTCTTACACAATACTTGATTGAATTGATCCGGATGATCACCGCCATATTCATACACAAAATCAAACATGATAATGATGTTGCATGTTGACCGAATTTTTTTGCAACTATAATTTTTATAAGAGTCTAACTAAGCTAGCTCTGGCAGCAGTTGCTACATGACTCTTATACAGCTCTTTCTGTTAGATTGTCATCTTCGGTGCTTGGGGATATAGTGGAATATAATGGGACTCTTCTTAGATAAAAGATTTATTTACTGTTTTTGACAAAATTATCTCTTCTCACATTGCACATGTAATACATCACTACATCATGTAATAGTTCAAATTAGTTATGTTAGTCTCAGAATGACAGAAGAATTGGCTACACCTCATTGTGTTCAATCTTAATCTAATAAGGTAAAGTGTACGGGTATGAAATAATCTCCCCATTGTCATGCCTAACACACTTAGAAATAATAACCAATAATCTGTGGTGTTGATAATGTTAAATGAAATGGTGTTTAATTATGTTCTAGTTTTCTGCTAATGAAGCCCCTTGTAAGTGTATTGATAACATATCAATAATGCCATTATAAAGGTGATTTACTTAGCCTACATGTTAACCATCGCTATAAGCTTTACTGGTGAAGAAAGGTTGGAGGATGTTAAGTTATACCCCACATCTTTTCATATTAAAATTACAAGAATCCATTTATTTATATCTTAAAAGTTTCTGTGCAGCATGTAAGTTTTTAACTTCATAGTGTATTTATGTTGATAACTTCGACTTTAGTGATTCTTTTGCCCAATAAGACAGCAGGCCTTCACAGTATAGATTTGCACTGATTATGGCCTGGTCTGAAGCTGCATTCTTTGCTGCTAGCTATACAACACTAAAGGTCCAGGTTGTTACTGCAGGATAGCTAGAGTTTGTTTATACTGCCAGGAGCAGTCCTTGTCTTTGCCAGAGCATCCCCTTAGCCCTCCCAAGCTGCACTACTGTATGCAATCCAACAACACTGCACTTTTTTTGGCTTGCTCTTTCCCACAGTTCCTCGTTATAGATGCAATCAGGCCATCTTATACGTTGAATCCTTCTAAATGTTGATGAATTATTTGTAGTTTGCATTGAATACCCATTTTGCCTCCACATCTCTAACCGTAAAGTCATAATTCCAAAACTTGGAAATACAAACTTTTGAACAGTACTTTGGGTTTTCTAAATAAGTCTTTTATCTGAAGAAATAAGAATTGAATTTTTAACACATGTTCCAAAAGTACCCGAAATCAAATAGTGAGACCTTATATGAATCAAAATTCATCAATTTTTTCTGTTATAGTTTTGCCATGGGAGCCTCATCATCAGTTGCAGGGTCTACTGCAGCATCAGCCGTCCATGGCTCCATAGATAACCTTGAACTTTTGAAGATCCAGTAAAAGTGAAGAAGAAAACTAAGAAAATAAATCCCAGTGAAGATAAACCGAGCGACAATATGGAAACTATTAAAAACATGAAAAATGATAATCCAAAACTAGTGGATGACTTTAACTTTTTTGAAGAAACAACCAATCAATTAAGATTGAATTCTGCAGATGATCAGCTTAAACGACTGAGTAGAGGTTTAGCAGAGTTTGAGACAAGGTTTTTCTGCTATACTGACATGAAACATCACCGAAACTTGGGAGATTATTTAGCTTTGATTGGTTTTGTGGAAATTGCTGTGAACAAATATATTGCTATATTAAAAGCTGCCAATCTCAATCATTTAACGGATGACATTTTGGTGATAGAAGAGGGTGATACTCATGATAAAATTACAGGCAATGAAGTATTGTTCCTTATTTCTCTAAGAAGTGTGCTCTGGAACTTTTCTGATGCAAGTGTAAAGTTAGGAGACAGAGTTGCCAAGATGGGATTTTTTCATTATCTCATGAAAGATCTGAAAGAATTACATAAACAGTCTGCTGAATTTGTGGTTAGTCTTTTAATATCAACTATCCTATTTTAATCTGCTAACCTCTTGCTGAAATGTTATCTAAATTATTAATTAGACACTGATTAACTTATCCAGAGCCATAATCAACTCTCAATGCCATTGTTAGCCTGCAATATTTAATGGCATTGAATACATTTTGTTATGGATAATTTAACATGAAGATGAATAATTGAGACCAATGTTAGTAATGATGATCGAGACTAATATAAAATCGCTAATATCTCGGTTAAAAAAATGTAATGATAATAGAATATGTTGATTACAGAATCGGCTGGTCAGTTAGCAAGCGCTGTACTCACTGAACCATTGTGACAATTAACATGATTTTTTTATATTTTCAGAAAAATAGCAGTGTTTTTGAATCAGCTGTAGGAATTTTACACAACTGTGGTAAATCATCAAGTGTTGATACTCGAGAATGTTTCAGAAAAGAAGATACTGTGAAAAATTTGGTGCCTTTCTTACAAACGACATCAAAAAGTAATGTTGTATTATTAATGTATTTTTGTCATCTCTCTTTTATGGGGATTGCATGGCCAAATGGTTAGCGAATGCATGCTGTATCATAAGGTTTTCCATTGAGTCAACTGGCGTGGTTTTGATTCCATGTGACAAGGAGTGAGTTTATGGGTTTTCAATGGGTCCGTCGGTTTCCTACTCTCAAAAACTGCTAGTTGACCCCATGCATCTATCGAAAAAAATGACAGTGTCCTATGAGAGAAATTTTGTCCAGGCAGCGGCACTATGACCTACTTTTAAATGCATGCCAATGTATAGGATACATAGAACCTCGGTTTAAATGAACTTTCTCAACCAATGCAGGGACCTCCGGGCTAGCTAGATAGCGTCTTACCTCAGTTTGTCGTCCTATCCGAACGAATGACATCCTGCACCACTGACGTAAAATTCAGATGAACTTTCTCAACGAATGCTGGGACCTCCAGGCTAGCTAGATAGTGTCTTACCCACTTAGCCTCTGTGGCTCCTATCCAGTCAGCGTCTTACCCACTTAGCCACTGTGGCTCCTCGCTGTATTGGTGTTAATTATTAATAGGGTCTGTAACGTATCTGACCCACCTGCTCGTATCTGAACCACCTCCTCCCTGTACTATTGGTGTAAACATTGCTGGTAACATATTGTTATTATTCTGCATGTTTATTAAACTTTTATTTTCAGATATCAAGCTCCTGGTTCTCCTTACCCTAGCAAATATAATCAACGAAGAGGAGAATCATTTACTATTAGCAGATGATACTATATTTGATGATATTATTCAAATGATAAAATGGGCAAACAAGAACGAAGGTCACAGATTTGATGGGTTCAGTGTAGAGGAATTGGTCTCGGGATTAAAAGGGTTGGCTAGAAATGATCAAAATAAGAACATATTAATGAAGAAAGGTGCTCTACCACTGTTAAAAGAAATTATTAAAACTAAATATAATGATGGCGAGGTTTTACAAGCAACAGAAGCAATCAGAGTGTTATCATTTTCTAAAGACAACAAAAATGATATTAAGGTATTTGAACAGTAGTGACAGGTTTTATGCACCAGACAGGGTAGTTCTACATTCTCTAGCACACACAATCTGAGTGAAACACAATTTTATTTCGTTCGGGGGGTTGAGATGGCCTAGAGGTCTAGTGTGCCGTGCTTCAACCACTAGATGGCCGGTCACTTCTGGCTTGTGGCTGTGGTTTCAATCCCTGGTGTGAGCGTATGTGGCATGGAGAAAGAGGCGCCTTCTCAACCTCGTGGGTTTCCTCCGGGCACTCCGGTTTCCTCCCACTGCTAAAGACCCCTACGCGTATGCAAATTATTGAAATAAAATTGAAACCATATGTTAGTCCCAAAATGACCTAGTTTGTGTCGAGTGGACGTTAAATCCCATTTGTCTCTCTCTCTCTATTTCGTTTCGTTTTTTATAATTCAAAATTTGGTTTTACTTGTCTTTACAACACAAAGATCTGGAAGAATTGTTGTATAACGAACAATCTGGTTGATGGGAGTAATTAGCCAATAAAATGGTCGTATGACCTCTGACTCAACCTCCCAGTACAACTGATCAAATCTTCATCTAGTGTAGTCTAGCAAAGGAGAAAATAACGAAATGAAATATAGATTTCTATTATAATCAGATTGTGGCACACATAATACAATTTGTAATTATATAAGAGATTCCCATGGCTCCACAAGTATGTTTCAAAAGTAAACCATATATGACCTTACAGGGGGTTTGGATGGCCGAATGGTTAGCAAATGCACGCTGTATCATAAAGTCTGTCATTGAGTCAGATGGCATGGTTTCGATTCCCCAGTTGTACATGAAATTTCCCCCCTGCTAAAGACCCCCATGCGCAAGCGAAATAAGATTGAACCCTATGTCAGTCCTGAAATGACCTCGTTTGTGATGAGTGGACATTAAACCCTATTCCTCTCTCTTTTATATGACCTTACAATGAAATGACAGGTGGTATCAGGTGTTCTAGATTAAGTGCATGACACCAGTCATTAATTAAAACTAAGTGAACCAAAGTCTAGTCAAAGTTACTTGTTATAACGGCTACCTGACTGTAAACTTTTTCATAGATTGGAGCTCCAGTGGCTCAGTGGCTAGAATGCTGGCTTGATATCCAGGATCAGGTCTGACGTTCTCTCCTGATTTGTTGCACTTTGTCAGTGATGCAGAACAAGGGTCTGGCACGGAACAGTGTAATCGTTTTGAGGAGAAGAAAAAACAAGGTTTTGTAAAATGTAAATTTGTAAAAGAAGCCTTTTGGAATTCGTAAATAAGTTTAAGCTAGCTTGGTAAAATTTCCTTCAAAGGCATCGCGTAAACTGATCTTCATTAGCCCAGAAAAGTAGGAAGATAAACCCCATTTCATGTCTTCATAGCCGTCATAGGCTATTATTTTATACACAGAAACTTGATATAAACACACAATATAGATATTTAAAAGCTTGATAAACTTGTGGACAAAGGGAGGTAATAAATTTACAGTTCTTGGATTCTGTTTAGAAAATGAAAGAGTGTACTGCAGATCCATAATAATTCAAAATTTCCTTTGTGGGAAGAGTCTGTGATTATAGATGAGAGTACCAACTGGCACCATTGTGCACAGGAATGATAATGATTGTATCTTTGTTATCTTTCAGAGAGATGAAAATCTAATCCAGTTGTTAACAGACTTAACTAAAAATACTATTGAGAATGTAGCCAATGCAGCATCTGGAATTCTGTGGAATATCAAAGATGGTAATGAAATATTGAAATAATAAATTACATCAATAGAACTCCTCTAACTTTCAGTATATTCTGGTACCTCATCTGTTTAGATGTCAGTGTATTGCAACAATGTTACAGTATAAGTATCTCAGTATCATGTACTTTATGTGTAGTTTAATGGACGAGTACGAGAAATTAAGTAATATATTGATACTGCACGAGTTGTTAGACGAGTGTTGTTTAAATATATTACACAATGTCTTTATTTCGAGACCATTAAACAACTTAAAATACAGACACTATCCAGCACGTGCATTTCAATGAAATATGTTACATAGGTCCAATATTTCAACTAGTATAAATAAGTATACTTGGCACATTGCTAGTACCACTATACAAAATAATGGTACGCAAATATCAAAGAATGATGTCACATCTGTATTTTAAATATAAATAAGGGTTCTGTTATCATGTACATATCAGGGCCTTGTTATCATGTATTTACAGATTTATATCAGGATCTCTGTATCCTGCACTGTGTGATACAGGTCTCCTTATCATATAGTTACATGTACATACAGGGGTCTCCTTATCATGTAGTTACATGTACATACAGGGGTCTCCTTATCATATAGTTACATGTACATACAGGGGTCTCCTTGTCATATAGTTACATGTACATACAGGGGTCTCCTTATCATGTAGTTACATGTACATACAGGGGTCTCCTTATCATATAGTTACATGTACATATTATGGCCTCAGTATACTGTAATTGTACTCATTTCAGTGTTCCGTTTGATTAGAGCTAATCCCACTACTCACTGCTGTAAATAGAGAAAATTCTTGTTCTAAATTATTATTGGTCAATAGTCCATTAACAACCAATGGCTTACTGCGTAACAAAATCGTTAAATTTGAAACAAAGTTCCAAATTGGACCAAATTTAATATGTTTACATAACGTTACGCCATGGCTCACGATTTTATTATGCCCAATTAACCAGTGCATAGCAGAATATTGCAGGAAAACTAATTGTGTGACAAACGAGGCTATCAAGATCAATACAATGTAAACAATACTGTATGAAGACGAACAATACTTTCACTGTTTTTAATACCTAAATCACTGTCCAAAGTTTTAGGGAAGACCCCATAGTAAACGAATGGCTGTCATGTTCCCGTACATGGGATAGATTTGATTGAACGGGAAGAATACACACACTCCCTCACAAGTTCAAGTATCAGAAGCCAATCCAGCAATGGGCAGAGAGGGATTTCTCGGAATATGTAATTGTACATACTTCAGGAATATGTAATTGTACATACTGTTAGTTTTTATAAGAATTTGTTCTCCATAAAATTGATACTGAGATGAAGCTACTTCTTCTCTTGATATAATTAAATTTGAATACAGTAACATATTTATATTTCAGATAAAGAAAAGCATGAAAATGTAAAAAACAGTCCAGCAAAATCCACTGGACATGTTATGATTAGTTATCAGTGGGCAGACCAGAAAAAACTAATACAGGTCAGTAAAAAATAATAACAGCAATAGAAAAGCCAGGTGGCCGAATGATTTAGATAATAAGGTCTGTAATTGAGTCAAGTGTTATGGTTTCGATGACAAGGAGTAGGCGTGACTCTCAAACCTCATGGGTTTCCTATAAGTCCCCTCCCCCTTTTAAAGAATCCTAGACGCAAGCGAATTATTGAAATGAAATATCTTATATCAGATCATTATTATGGCCGAATGGTTAGCAAGTGCGCGCTGTATCATAGGGTCTGCCATTGAGTCAACTGGCGTGGTTTTGATTCCCTGGTTGTACGTGTCAAGGTGTAGGGTCTCTGGGTCCTCCTGTTTCCTTCCACTGCTAAAGATCCTAGGGGCAAGCGAATTGTTGAAATAAAATTGAATCATGTGTTGGTCCCAAAATGACCTAGTTTGTGTCCAGGGTATTTTTTTTGTGAAATCTAAACCTGATGGAATGAATTGAATGTATATGTACAAATTTCGAGTTTATATTTTCCTGGTTATTTCAAAAAATAAATTTTTCTCTAAATTTGCAGATTTCCCAAATGTTAAGTGAAGCGGGTTATTTGGTGTGGATGGATATTAAAGATATGGAAGGATCGACTTTACAAGCTATGGCAGATGCTGTGGAGAAAGCTTGTGTTGTTTTAGTCTGTATGTCAGAAAGATACAAAGAAAGTTCCAACTGTAGAACAGGTACTGTATACTTATTTGGGTTTCCTCCCAGGAATCCAGTTCCCAGGAATCCCAGATAACTCTCCAATGTTTGGGATCCAGGGATGACCGGTTGGGATCCATGTTTAGCAAGGTAGCTGGGTTCCGTTGTAAGTTGTTTGAAGCAGTTTTCACAGAAACTGAAAACATGACGTTGGAATACATCAGCCAATTTTGGATGGTAGGAAAAACAGAGGTCCCATGTGTACATTGATGTGCACGTAAAAGATCCCTTGGCAGTTGAAATTTGATATAAGAGTAGACCATAGTGCCGCTGCTGCCGGGCCAAATTTCCATCATTGCACACTGTATGGCGAATTCCCATCTTCATTAGCCCAGTCCGAGCAGAACATAAGGACGTTTAATCCCATTTCATTTTCTCTTTTTTAATTCAAGGAACTTGGGAAGTCAATATATACGTGTACCAAGAGCTAAAAGGGCTCAAACAAGAAGTAAAATCTATTAATATCTATTAATCATATTTAGGGGTAGTTTTAAATTTTGTTTGTAATAATTTTGTTTTTCAGAAGCAGAATATGCATTTACGTTAAAAAAGCCAATTATACCTCTTATGATGCAGAGGGGTTACAAACCTAATGGATGGTTAGGTATGATTCTGGGTGCTAAATTATTCGTTGACTTTAGTGGTAAATATTCATTTGATGAATCATTTAAAAATTTATCCCGTCAGTTGGGAAGAGATGGTAAAATTGGTGGAGATGCTGATGAGGTAGGTACATTGTGTGTGGATTATTGCCCCTGCATTTTTAAAAAATACTAAATGGTTAAAGTAGTTGTGGTCTGATAATCGTTTTAAATTTCTGTAATTGGCCGATAACACTAGGGACCGGGTATCATTCAGATTTGATGAAAAAAGGAAAGAAACTGAGCTTATCATCTATAATCTAATACACATATTATTCAGTTAATAGATTGCTGTCCAGAAAGTGTTAAATACAATCAAGATTCATCAAATAACGCCCAGTTTGGGCTACCGTTTAGTTCTATACAGTACTGGTATTATTGATTTCATTTTCTTAATTAAATGTTCAATAATCAATCTGAATACATGATAGCAAAAAATGCAAATTTCACATTGCTACTTCACTGTCTTTTTATTTACCTGATTGAAAATTATCTTTTACTCTTTTTTTATTAGGTTGATGGGCCAATAGCAGTAATAAGATCTGTTCCTTTACAAGCAGCAAGAGGTAATGGTACAAATGAATGGTCTAAAAATGATGTATCAAAATGGCTGAAAGAAATCGGTTTAAATAGGTAGTGTGTTTTTTTTATAAAAATGTAGCGTAAAGGCCATACAAAATAAATGTCTTGTTTCTCGGGCAATTGGCACCTGAAAATGTAGGGGGGGAGGGTGGCTTCTTTTTTTTTTTATTTCAATGTTGGCTACCCGACAGTGCAAAATAAAATTTGGTTATTGTTGAAAATTGTATGGGCGTGAGGGCGCTTCTTCTTCTTTTTTTTTTTTTTATTTATTACTTGACCTTCGGCCCTTTAGACCAGATCACCACAACTGCATGTGCATTGTTTCAAGAATCAAATAAATGATCTCAGAGTCAGATAATGGCATGGGTATCATGTCAGTAACTGTGGTGGACTTTGCGTGAAACGAAAAGACCTCCTTTCTCAACTTGGACGGAAATCAATAGGCCTAAACACGTGGCGATCAAAGAGTGGTTCGTTTTACCAAAAATTACGCGTACACATTGTCGAGTTTAAGTCATCGCTGTAATCTGTTGTTGACTTGAGTGAGAGGGAGACTACAATTTCCGTTTAGCATGCGCATATGACTGCGTCGTTTCGTGCAAGGGCGACTTTATACTAACGCTTTCGTTACATTCCTATGTTAACGCATTGACAACTTCTCCAAAAAATATTTTTTCACACAATTACATTTAGCCGAAGATATATTGAATCATGACAAAGTCAAGCCCGTTTCTAGCTAACACCTTGGTATATAAGTATTATGCAAATGCATTCAACTATTGTTGTGAACTGGTTTATTGTGTACGAATTAACTTTTATTTCATCAGGGGAGGTAATTTTATGTCACGTGATCGAAAATGGAGGTTATTTCAATGTAGGCACATGCAGCATACATTTTTTTTGACTTGCGTATCGATGATTGGGCGGGCGTTATTTTTTTTTCATCAAGCTAAATAAAAAGATTGCATGCGCAATCATTTTTTGGTGCGGGCAGTGCCCGAGAAACAACTTATTTTATTTGTGTTGCCAAATATAGCTTTAGATAGGTTTTTTTTTTTTTATAAAAATATTGTATAAAATTAAGGTCATATTATGTCATCACCCTGTCCATCAGACTGTCAACCGTTGGCTTCTGAACATGATACAGATTACAGTTTGTAACAAAATTTCGCAATTGTGGGCATGAGAAGAACTTTTGGGACTTTTCAAGACTGGTTTACACATGGCAGCAGTAGCCCCAGTGTCGCTGACAAGGAGAGTATGTCTTGTCTTTTCGATGGAATGAAAAACTGAGGAACACCCATATACACACTGAACTCCTGTCAGCTAAAATTTGATAATGAGTAGGTGAAAATTTGAATTGCACACTCAACCACTGAAATGAAAAATAGCATGTTAGTCTCAAAATGACCAAAATATTCAATTCAAATAATGTCTTATCACTTTATTCCTCACAGTAAAGAGAAACTACAGTCTTTGACAGGAGAACAGTTGACTTTCTTGAAGAAATTATCTAACAGGGTAAGACTTAATGTAAATAATTACGGTATATACATGTAGGGAGGATTCATTGTCTAATAGACTTGTATAATTATATAGTGAGGAACAACAAAGTGAGGATTCATTATCTAATAGACTTGTATAATTATATAGTGGGGATTAATTATCTAACACTAAGAGGACAAGACTTAATATAGTCTTTTTTAAAAATTTAATTATAAAGAAAATGAGTTTCGTTTGCCAATTATATAAAGTATTTTGTAAGAAAAAACTTTGTTGATATTAAAAATGGTGTATAATATACCATGTTTTATTCTTGTTTTTTTCAGGCACCAGAATTTTACTTCAGCTATGTTAAAACTGATCTTGGTTTACACAGATTAGATGATCTCATGAAATTTACTAATGCAATAGATCAAATTTAAACATCATTTTGTGTTTATCAATCTTGTTAAATTAAAACACAGATCCAATTTCATTTCGTTTCTTATAGTTCAAAATTTCATTTTACTAGTCTTTACTACACCAGGATCTGGAAGTGGTTATGTGACCAGCGTTTTGATTGGAGTGAGGGATTAGCCAATTAAACAGTCTGTTACGATGAGTTCTTGGCGTGCCATGCACAGAATTGTGGGTAAACCACTAGAAACATCAACGCTGAGTGATGAATCTATGTCTGACATGATAGGGTCAAAAGCCGTGCATATGACCTGATGCGACCTTCCAGTACCACCGGCCATTGAAAGTATAAACAAACAATGAAACGAAATATAGATCTGTATTTTAATCAGGTTGTGTGTTTAGGAACTATTCAACAAATTTGTATCTAAGGCCAAAAAAATGAACCCTTGTGGAATAATCTTATGCAATCTACTTATGTCACAGCTCACAAAATGATGGGATAGGAAAATAATAATAAAAAAAATCCAACTTTTTTAATTCTCATTTACTCAGGATAGTTGAATTTAGTGTTTTTTGTAGTGGAAGTTATGAGATGGTCCCATAAATGGAGTTTAAACTTCACTCAAATGTGGCCATCTTATACAATGACCTTCAACAACCCTCTCCTTGTAAATGTAATTCTGAATATGTAATTGTTTTGTTAAAGTGCTTTATCTTTTAGGCATTATCAAAATGTACACTTTGTAGGAGGGAGTATACTGTTGTCACCACTGTCCATCTATCAATCAGTCCATCTGTTTTAAATTCTTATAAAAGCACTGCATTTGAGAAGTTGTCAAGATTTCATTTTTTTGTCCAAACTTGCTAAGATGTAGTTCTAAAGCAGAATCTTATTAAAATTCACAATTCCATGATATCAGGTCACAACTTCTGAGAATTGTTTTGTTTAAACTTGTTAAGATAATCTAGGTAGTCATGAAGAGGAAATCTATTAGATTGTATGGTCACACATCCGTTTCATGCAGAGTTATTACTTCTCTCTGTTATCTTTGTAAATGTTGTATTTTTGACAATTGAAAAAGCTCAACTGTGTTTGAGATTTCTTTTTTCGTAATTCATTTTTATGCACAGTTATTGCCCCTTTAAAATACTGGTGGTGGGCATTATATTAGTTGTCTGGCAACACTATGATTTCATATTTCTTTGATAATTATTTATGTCAAATATATAAATATAACTGTGATATTGTAAGAACACACACAAATTCACAATTACTGGTAATATATATATATGTGCATCATAATTATTTTGTAGATATTTAGTATATTTAATTCATGTTATATTTTTGATAGATAATATTAAGCCATGCACTGCAAAAGAGCACATGACTGGGAGAGAAATCAATCTTTTAACACACTGTGATATTTATATTACATTAATGTACTGCTTTATTCATATTTCTGTGGATGTCTTTACATAGTTTTATTTCTACATCTATCTGTTATAATTTTATGATGTGTTGTGTTGTTTACTGTCAATATCTAGGCTTTTCCTTTAAAGACAGTCAGGGTATGCTAAATCTTTTCAGGAGCTGATACTTCACTGCTTTTAAAAAGTCAGCAGGTGAATGTCCAGAAAGGGGTGGCTACATTCATCGAAGTAATGTGAAGTCAAACAAACCTACAAACGTGGAATACTTTTGGTCTCGCTCCACTCTTATCCTATTAACCCTATATACATGTACATGTATGCACATTAATGAGCAGAAATATTGTCTCAGAGCATCTGATTCTATAAAATTCTCAGGCAATCTTTCAGACTTTACACTACACCAAACTTAATGTTGTTTCCACCCTGCCCCCACCCCCTGCTCAATTTCTTGAAGAGTTCCTGGTTAGATTTGATTTTACTGTTGTATTAAAGATAAGTTACACCATTGATGTCTGTTATTTTTCAATATCTTAAGTGTCTTTTTAATATACGAGGCATTCCTGTCATATTGCTTAGTCATTGATAATAATATGATTAATTTTGTTAATTTAAATGAATAGTTATTAAATTGTAGTTTATAATTGGTTTTAAATGAACTGCTTTTAGGCCTATTTAATTTATATTATTTATTTATGTACGGTATTGTATCTTTTGTCTTTTTATACACACCGAATGGAAATGGGTTACCATGGGTAGATAATAACATGGAAATATTTATATGATATAACACTGAGCGGATATTGTCAAAATGTTGTTCTATTAGAATAAAACCATTGATTGTTTTCCCAGATAAATTGTGTTCTGGCCTCTGTTAATGTTTTTTTTTTTTTAAAAATATGCTAATTCCGTCCAAATAGATGTTTTTATGTCTATTTTGTTTAAACTGTTATTTTTATCTTTGTCTATTTGAATTGATTTTGATGTTATTGCAAAATAGCTATCTGTGATTTAATCTATATCTCAATTTTATATTTATTGTAATACCAGGTATGCCTATAATATTTTTTTGATATAATATATTTATAGGCCTATATTTGTTATAAATGTTGTTAATAATATCAGAATGTCACTGTTATTAGATTGGTGAAATATATACATGTGCATCCAAACCAGATATATGATTCAAATACTGAAATTATACATAGGAAGTATATCATATACTGATGAAGTATACATAGGTCTAGATCTACTACTGATGATTATATTTTATTTATTTTAAACATTTGTTGATTCAGCTCTAAATAAACCCAATCAATTTTAGACCAATTGTTTATTCTTTTTTCCACATGATAAAACTGCAAGACATACGTCTATAAGTGAGCTGCATGAAACCTACGTCAGTTTAATTATAACAAAAATATTGAGGTCTTGATTGTCCTCGACTAAAAACTAGACACCTTTAATTTTTTTGTCTCAGTTCTGCTGCCCAGTCTATGTAAGATTGTCAACTTATAAATTATTGGCCATAATTCTGGAAATTTACCGATTTCTTCCAGATCTTACCACTTCTGTCCCAACCTAAGGTAAAGTCAATTTATTTTTGAATTTATATTTTATTCTGATATTGGAGTTGTCTCCCTTGGAATAATTCTTTAAAAAACAAATTCATGAATTCAAAGGAGTCGAAGCAGGAGTTCGTGGGAAGACAATGAGATATACATGTACATGGAAAGAGATAACAGAGTTAATATATTAGCAAATGTAATTTAAAAAATGTTTAGAATTGTATCAACGGTTCATCTATGAGTTACCTCCCCTTGTTATGGTTTTTCACCAGAAAGATACATTTTTAAAAAATAACAATAAATGTCTTAATTTCCGCCAATATCAAGAAAACAAATTGTTGAAAAAATATATTTGTTGTGTGTCTGTAACCCTATTATCGATTTGTATAAATCACATGGTTATAAATGGTTACCAAAGAACGTATGATTTCAGATACTGGTAATTAATATGAAACTTGTTTTAATGAAAATTCTGGCATAGAATCATAGATCTAATAAAACGTAGAAAGAAATGCCATGGACTGGAGTATGGACATGGTTCCACCAGGCACTACTTCTACTGGTCTGATGTCTTCCGTCTTACTCCAGCCGCAGTAGTGGCTCATCCTACAGAGTTCCTTTGCCAAAGTTTTTATTAGGCTTAGTCAAATGACTATAAAAAGGTTACTGGCCTATATATAGGCCTATATAGCTCCCTTATTATAATATAATGGCCTTAATTTACACAAAAACTGACCCAAAACAGTAGGCCTACTGTGCATAGAACATACAATAATGAATCTATTCACAATGAAATAATTATAAAGGTGAAGCCATACCGCATAATTATTGATGAAATCTAGTTACTTTTGAAACTGTCCTTTAGCGAACGATATTCGCTGACAGTTGCTATCCGGCCTTCCATAGCTGCAGTATGAAAATACGGTAAAATACCGCTATTCCCCACCCCTATTCTCAGGCTGTTTTACAACCTTTGCCGTCTATTCTTCACAACAATTCTTTATTTTCCACCAAAAGGAATCCGTTCTCACTATATTTGACACAAATTTATAATAAATCAACTCGATTTTCAAGTAGAATTTAGCGTTGAAATAAACATGCGGTTTGCGCATGTCCAGGTCTCGTTATCGCTCTTCAGTTTAAACGTATTTGGTGTATGTTTTTAATCGCAGAATTCTACTTGAAAATAGTGTTGAATCTTTATAAATATGTGTCAGCTGTGGCATGAAATGATTCCTTTGGCGAATAAAGTAGAATCAAGGTGGAAAATAGTAGGTAAGGATTCCAAAATAGCCTTAGAATGGAGGTGGGGAAGAACGGTATTTTCATACTGCAGCTATATAAGGCTGGACAGCAACTGTCAGCGAATATCGTTCGCTAAAGGACAGTTGCAAAAGTAACTAGATGAAATCCAGCAGATACACCGATGTCATTGTGGCTTGCGTAATACGTCATTGTAAGAAACTTTGCTATGCAAATGTAGAACGCATTACCACAAAGAAATACTGTTTGGTAACTATTTTAGTGGTCCAGTCTTCACTATTTGTGATAGAATTACTTATTCCAATACAAACTGTAATGATATGTGTTGACAGTTGTGCGTTTGAACCTATTTGAACTTGCGTAAGGAGTCTGAAGACTGTATCAATTGTAATGTTAAACACACCGTTTAATGTTACAAGTATATAGTAACTAAATAAAACAGTGTCAAAAAAGTCATCTATATAGTCTTAGTAAAGGTAAGAAAAGGCAGGCATTGATTGATTGTACTAATAAATTAAATGGATTAGAAATCAAACTGCCTACTTTATTTAGCATTATATTGTAGACAATTTAAAAATGGTTTTATTTGGAATTACGCTGTTCATGTTCTAACAATTAAGAAAAGTTAATCAATGAACAGTTAATAAGACTCTACTCTAGTTCAATTGTGAAGTAATAAATAAAATGATTGCCATGGGCATTAGCCTCAGGCATAGTTCAGCTCGGAACGTAGGTCTCATTACATTCGCCCTGAATGTGCAGGAACCGCTTTAGTGAATACTTTTCGAAAAAATTTCCAACCCCAGTCAATTTTACTGGGCAACATTTTACTTCTAGAAGGTCTCATGTCAGTCGCTGTAAATGCCAGTACAGTGTAAAGGAACATTTTAGTGAGAAAATAAGACCTTGCTTACCTTGCTAGAATCACATCAGTTTGAGCGACACAATATGCTGTTAAAAATACGTCCCCTTCTGCTAAACGGCTTGGCAGAAGCCTTTAAATGTAAAAAATAGGGTAACAAACAAATTTAAGTTTTCATACATGCAGGGAACTTGTTGATTATTACACAAAAGTTAAATGGTATTCTAACGGTGACTGCTGATTATAGCTAGAAAATAATCAATTAATTTATTTTAGGTCAGGTATCTGGTGATGACATCATATAGAAAATGTCAGAAAATGAAACGGCTGATATAATACTTTTACCACAAGATGTAGACAGAATTTATAATGATTTAATTGTAAGTGTTGATAGTTATAAATCAATATTTATACCTACTATAGGAAACCTAGAGGCTGTGGTGTTAGGTGTACTATGTATATCTATTGTGGACACTGAGCACCTTTTGAACATTAAAGTTCCAATAGCATTTTTTTAAGTTATATTTTTAAAATGTATTAAAACAAAGCCCTAAAATAGATTGAACCTATAAACAGTCCTACCTTGTTAAAGAATAATCCTATTAATCCTATAATTCACTATTGCCAGTTGAGAAATTGGCAAAAATATCATTTTCAACTTCAAATTCAAACGTTTGAAGATGGCCGTCCATGGAGAGGAATGGGAAAATAAGGGAGGTAATTGAGTAACTATTTCCTCAATCAGCCTGTGTCACCCTTTCTAATGCCCCAAAAATTTTGCCCATGATCGTATAATAGTGAGTTGATAACCTTTTGAGCAAAAGACATATAAATAATTATGCTTTGACTTTCTTAGAAAATATGAAATTGGAACTTTAAGGGATTAATCCTATCTATAGTACCAAGAATCTCACAGATATTACCATTATTCATATCCCCTAAGAAACTGTAAAGTCACTTTTTGGTAGTCCAGTAACCTTATTCTAGAAATTTTAGAACCTGACCCCCATCCCTAAATCAAATACTTCTAGATGCCTGTGCCTAAATGATGCCATAACATGTGTAATTGTTGGTGCCAGTGGTGCCATAAGCAATAATAACTGTACGTCCATAGGTATGCCTAAATGTATCCTGTTGCACACGTACATGTATACAACTACATGTAGGTGTCCACACAGATCAGCAGTGAATATTCGCTAGGCCGCTACAATCACTGATAAGGATGACATCCCCATTTTCTCTTTATATATGGCCCTGGTTATAAGTGGTGATGTGTGTTTTGGTACATGATGTCATGAGACAGGACAAAGTCATTATAATTTCTGTTTAAATGAACAGGTACTAGGTGAAGATGAAGATAATGATGATAATCCTATAGAAATTGATTCCGATACAGGTACAGATAGTGATATACTTTTCTCAGATGGTACTGATGAAGATGTAGAGGTAATCATATTACTAATCAATATAGACAGCCAGAAGTGGTACTCATGCCGAATGGTTTAAGGCATGCACTGTTGATCCCTAGGTCTGTCATTGAATCAAGCGGTGTGGTTTCGATATCACTCTTGTACATGACAATGAATATGGTCTCCTGTCCAACCTCGTTGGTTTTCTTAGGGTCCTCTGTTTTTTTTCAATGCTAAAGACACTATGTGCAAGAAAAAGATTGAAATAAAATTATACCATATGTTAGTCACAAGATGACCTTGTTTGTGTCGAGTGGATGTTTAATTGGAACAGGATTTACTAGCTAATTGTACAAGAGTACATAAAGACTGTCTTTTGGAATTCAGAAATTGATTTGTATATGTTTTGAGCACCCTCATGTGTTATGACCTATAATTATTTTAAGAGACACTGGTTCGGTGAGTACAGCATATATTGTCTCCCAATGTCAGTGGTGAAGAACAGGAGGTCTGGCAAAGGGGTGCAAGGACCTCTAGTTGTTGATGTGGTGTGAAATACTAAGAGCCACCCATCTACATGTACTCGTTACTGCACACACATGAAGAGTTGGTGCAATTGTTGCTGTCTGGGTAATATTTCCCTCATGGCATGATTCGTTTTCATTAGCCCAGTCGATGCAGAAAAATAGGATTCTACTAACTAAACCGTATTTCATTTATAATAACTGTGTATATTAATTCTGGTATTAGAATTTAATGAAATGGGGTTTAACGGCCAACTGTTTTGCTCCGAATGAGGTTATCAAGACTCTGGTGTTGAAATTAAACAAATCGAAGTGTAATGAAATGGGGTTTAACGGTCGACTGTTGTGCGCCTAACTGAGCTAATGAAGACTGGCATACAACATACATTGTGCTATGAGAGAAATTTTGCCCGGATAGCGGCAAATAGGATGCTAAACCCCATGTTGTTTCATTTCAGCAAATTTAAAGTTATTCAGTATTTAGTCAGCTTTGTTTTAAAATATGTTTGTTATCATTATAGGTTGAGATTATTCGTCCTCCTAATCCAGTACCTCAACACTTGATCGACTACGAAATTGAAAATAATGATGTTGCACCACCTCTTCCTGTGTTCCCACGCTTGATCAACCATGAAATTGAAAATAATGACTCTGTGCCACCTCTTCCTGTGTTCCCACCAGGATTGGCCTTACCCACCGTCCTGGATACGTCAGAGACAGACGCAAATAGACATAATTCGGGGGATACTTTAAGTGTGGTTACCATTCCTACCTCTCGGATTGATCCTAATATAAGAACTGCCTTAGATCATGATACAGTTCTACCAATACCTAGTGTTGTTGATGAGAATATACTAAGAACTAATGATAGTCCAGTTGTGGAAATCCAGTCTTTACCTCAACCCCCAGAAGTGGATATGGGACCTGTAAATATAGATAATGTTCTTCCAGTGGCATCGACTAGCGGTGCATCAAGAACCATTCCTCATTCCACATCAATCGGTGCTCAGTTGCCTCCCCTTCCTGCCTCTATTGCTACTGCCACACCCAGAACTGTGATAAATAGCCCTTCAAGATCCCCAGCCCCGTCTCGTGAAGTGAGAGTATTGCTCGATCAGAATCAATCCATAGATGAGTTTAGATCACCTAAGAAACGAAAACTGATGTCCCCGGTGAAGAAGAAGTCACCTGAGAAAGAGGAATCTGATGATGAGGGTGATGTAAGTTTTTATTTTAAGTAATAGTCGAACAAAATTATCCGTCCCTAGATTCTAGCGATGTTCGTACCCATTTCATACTCGGCTTATCGGAAATTATCCATCCATCTTGATCCAGGATAGTTATGACAATGCCTATCAACATCCTCAATATCTTGTGGATAAAATTAAACCACAATTTTTTTTTTAGAATAATGGAGATTCTCACTAACACAGTAAATGTATGAAGCTTCCAATAAATATCCAGACCATTTTGATTGTCTACTTTATCAGTGTCGCAGTAAATACTTGACATTATATATAATTTCAGACTTGTCCTATTTGTTTCGAATTGTGGACAACATCCGGTATTCATCGATTGATATCATTGAAATGTGGACATTTATTTGGTCAGAGGTAAATCAAAACTTCTTTTCTCTTCTGGCCCGAATTGAATAGCTTATTGGAAAAAATAAACACAGCATTAAAGATTCATTAGCTGCATGTGATTTTGTGGTGGATTAAGGGAGGTGCTGCCTGGGCTGAAACCAGTGGCTTCAATATGTAGGAGGTCCCCATTGACAGTTATCACATGAAAAAATTGTTCATGTGTAAAATAAAATTGATATGTAGATAGACCGGATGAGGGAGTGACCCCAGTGGTTTGTGTGGGATAACTAAACATTGTACTGAGATCTTATTTATGATAATAATGATAGCCATGTGGATGAAATTTAATATCATTACAGTTCAATTCAATAGGATTTCTTGCTTACTAACACCATGGACTGTATATAGATGGACAGACAACGCACATCATGAAGTGTTCAGAATTCTGTGCCGCGGTAAAACGTAGACGTGACAATCGTGACTAAAATAACTACAGACCTACAATGTCACAAAGATCTTGTGTCTGGCCCGAGCAGCAGAGAATCCAACCAAAGGGGCTCACTGTCTGTCTATTTATTTACGGTCCATCCTTACACCAGTAATTAGTTTGATGGCAGGACACCTGTTTGAATTAGTCCATTGTCCCATACAACCATAATCAGATTTGGCTCTGATGTGGGGGGGTGGGTGTTAGGATGGCCTAGTGGTCTAGAGTGCCGCGCTTCGACCTCTAGCTGACCGGTCACCTTTGGCTTGCGGCTGTGGTTTCGAGATAGGGGTGCCTTCTCAACCTTGTGGTTTCCTCCGGGCACTTCGATTTCCTGCCACGGCTAAAGACCTCTACGCGCAAGCGCATTATTGAAATAAAATTGAAACCATATGTTAGTCCCAAAATGACCTAGTTTGTGTCGAGTAGACGTTAAACCCCATTTTTCTCTCTCTCTTTCTTTGGCTCTGATGGACATGCACTTGTTTTAGTGACTTTCTCAATATCTCATTATTAATGTTTTAATGTCGCATACACTAATCTTGTATTCTCCATGATTGTTTGTAAATGTTTACGGGTTTGATTTTGTTGTAGTTGTATCCAGAAATGGTTAAAAGGTCAAGGTGGTAAATGTCCACAGTGTAATGCCAAAGCTAAACGTCAAGATATCCGTCTTGTTTATGCCAAGTCTATACGAGTAAGTCATTATTTAGAATTTCCAAGTAATGATGATGATGTACCAGATATTTTTCGACTTTGTTTCAGACACATATAAAAATAGAATGAAAATCGTAAAAATGAGACCAATTTGTGTTGGACAAAATGATTGGCACCAGAGGATTTGTGTCGCGAATTTGTGTGTGTTAGACATTGTCAGTGACAGGTTGCTTATTTTGCATATTATGGATGTCAACGCCAATTTTTGATTAAGGTTGCATCAGTTTATTCTCAGAAGTGGGGATTGGGTGGCTGAATGGTCTAAGATATGCACTTTAGATCATAAGATCTGTCATTAACTCAAGTGGCATGGTTTTGATTCCCTACTTTCCTGTCAAACCTCATGTGTTTTCTCCAGGTCCTCAAGTTTCCTCCCCCTGCTAAAGACCCTTTAGGCTTAAACGAATTAATGAAATAAAATTGAACCATATGTTATTCCGAAAAGATGTTGTTTGTGTCTAGTGGGTTTTAAACCCTATTTCTCTCTCCCACCCTTGTTTTATGGACGAGTTATGATATTTCTCTCTGTGTGTATTTGTTAGGCATTAGACACTAGTGAAAGGGATAGAGCATTACAAGAACTTGCAGCAGAAAGAGAAGCCAAACGGAAAATGGAATTAGAAGCAGCTCAGATGCGATTAAAATATCATCAAACATTGGAAGAATGTAAGACATTACGTATTGAACAGGACAGATTAAGAAGAGAAATGGCATTAATGAGGTATGAGTTGACTTATTTATTAGATAATTCCGGAAAACGGTACAACTGACCACAGAAAAAAAAACATCCATGGATATGTTATGACATCAGTGTGTGCGCTGTATCAAAAGATCTATTGTCAGTCAATCAGGGGGTCGGGATGGCCTAGTGGTCTAGAGTGCCGGCTTCGACCTCTAGCTGGCCGGTCACCTCTGGCTTGCGGCTGTGGTTTCGAGCCCTGGTGTGAGCGTATGTGGCATGGTGATAGGGGAGCCTTCTCAACTTTGTTGGTTTCCTCCGGGCACTCCGGTTTCCTCCCACTGCTAAAGACCCCTACACGCAAGCGAATTATTGAAATAAAATTAAAAAACATATGTTAGTCCCGAAATGACCTAGTTGTGTCGAGTGGACGTTAAACCCCATTTCTCTCTCTCTCTCTATCTCTCTCTCTCTCTTGTGCATGTTCTACCTGAAAAATTATGTTTTGTTTAATTAACAGTACATTTACAGCTATTTTATGACTATGTTTTCTATTATTTTGTATTTAAACAGATCTCAGTCTAGTTCTGGTAATAATAATAGTTTCTCCATGTCTCAACCTTCAACCAGTGTACAATCTGTGTGTAAATGTGAGTTTGTACATGATCGAGTTATAAATATATCTGATGCTGGTAAATGTCGAGTTCTTGCCTTTAGTTCATCACTAGCAGCCCTGTTAGTTAGTCAGCCATCTGCAAGTCAACTCTTTAAAGGCTTTGGTATTAAAAAGGTAATTGACTTTTAAATATTTAGATTTTGTATTGTTTCTTAAATTTATTATGTGTTCTTTAATAGTCAAGATTGAAACATTAAGTAATATATTGATACTGCCCAAGGACGTTAGTCTTAGTGTTGTTTTAATATAATCCTCAATGTCTTGCTCAAAACCGTTAAACTACTTAAAATACAGACACTATCCCCACATGCATTTCAATGTACTTGTCATGCGACTCTAATATTTCAATATTAACTTTTGGCATGTTATTTGAAATAATGGTACGCGAACATCAAAAGATAAGGTCACATCAGTATTTTAAATTGATATATTATCAATGTGCATGTAGTTCAATACAGATCCTCTGCGATAGTGTTGAAATAAAAATCTGGCATTTTGTTTGCAAAGAGACTTTTAAAGGTTGACTGCATTGTTGAGAAAGTTTTGAAACTTCTTTGTGTGTGTGATTAATTTATTATATATTTGATTAATTAGTTGTATATTTTATTAATTGGTTATATATTTGTTTAATTGGTTGTATATTTTATTAATTGGTCATATATTTGTTTAATTAGTTGTATACAGTAGAACTTGCTCTGGCGTGCACTCCTAAGCAGCGAACACTTGCTTCAGCGAGCACCAAAAAATCCCCCCGAGCGATTTTTAAGTAATTTAACCTCTACTAAACACGCACCTGTTCAACGCGTGCAACGGGCACCACGATTAATTCCCTCCGTAAAAATTCTATTGTTTCAACGGTCACTACTCTAACAAAACATGGCCCATTCAACGGCCATTGTTGAATGATAACATCTTGTCGTTTTTTTCTTTGCAACACTCCCGCTAAACCCGTGAGTAGTAGTTAATTAACTGGACCCCCACTGATCAAGTAAAAAGAAATGTAAAAGTAACAATCAACCCGGGATTATCTGTTTATTAATCTTTTGTTTTATTAAACGACTAACCTGATCATTGTTTTCACGCGTAACAACACATTATTTGATACTGATTGAATAAAATGAAAGTACCGAGTTTTGTTACGATCATCTAGTATCTCTTTTCCATTGCGACTTCGTTGTTAAACAGACGTTTTAGCGCCCCCTATAATCTTACATACAGAGTTACACCCCCTGTATATCGGTGATCAAATCAGCGATGGGTTTTTGTTCATGCGCTTTTTTGATAATATAAAATTAATTCATCGATTTGCTTCACAAAAATGGATAAACATCAAATGCATCACAATGGTAGACAATAGTATCGAAGGTTGGTACAAAATGACAAGTTTACAGAAGTTATGTTCGAGATTTGAGTAAAGTATTTTCGTTCGGCGCAAGATTCAGCGACGGTCAAATTTATCGATGCAACTATTGATGTTCGCTCCCAATGCACCCAAGCGTAATTAATTTATGTCAGCACAAATTAAGTGGTCGCGTAATCGCTAAAATAGTTGGGGTGGGAAATACTCAAATTCACGGCATTTTGAAACGATTTTAGACGCTATGATGAAAGTAAAAGAAATATTGGGGGCCAGAGATCCAGTATTACTAAACAAACATGTACACGCGACTACTTTGAATTCACAACTAGATAAAAAGTACATGTATTGTTATTGTTATACTACATGAATAAAAAAAATATATGCAATCTATATCTTTATTTTTTTGTGGTAGGGGTTGGGGTAATATTGGATACCTCTAGTCAAAGAGCACCTCCATTAAGCAAGCATTTTTAAATTTCCCTTGGGTGCTTGCTTAATACAAGTTCTACTGTATTTGATTAATTAAATTAGTTGTATGTTTCATTGATTAGTTATATATTTAATTAGTCTTATATTTTTTGATTTAAATAATTAATCTTATATTTAAATTAGTCTTTTATTTTATTAATTTAAATAAATAGTATTATATTTTATTAATTTAGATAAATAGTTTATTGATTAGTTTTGTTTCTTTTATTAACAGATCAGTACAATGGATTTTAAAACCTCCCAGTATTTAACAATACATTCTAAAGTTATAAGAGATATATGTTTTCATCCGGTGTATGATGATGGTATTTTACTCAGTTGTGGTATGGATAAATCTATTAAAATGACTAGCATAATGAGTAATACAGTTGTACAAACGTGAGTATCATAATATAGGTTTTTACATTTTTAAAAAGACAAATTTTGAAGTCGTTGATGTTCATTTACTAGGGCTGTCAAAAATAATTGCAATATCGATATATTGCAATACGACCTTCCCGCGATACACTGTATCGATACGTTTTTTTGGTATCGATATTTTTCTACTTTCGTTTTATTTTTGCCGGTTGTCGTAAATCTTATTTATAATTCTTTTAACACGACGTTCGTACTTAGAATTCTTATTTTCTTTCCTATTTTAGACCATAGTCACTCGTTATAGCATTATATTGTCGTAATGCGTAAATAAAACAAATCTCGGTCAAATTTACGACAACCACGAATAGGCCTACTATGATAAAAGTCGGCAAAAACAAAGTAAAATTTAGTAAATGTTTTCATGAACAATAAAATGTCAGTGGAACAGATTTTTGCGGTAGATAATGAGATAAGATAGCAATATTTTTACTTTCATTGGTTGATATTAGAAGCCAATAAATGCGACAAGTCATAAAAAGTTTGTTTTACAAACAAACAGTGAAGAATTTGGCACCATGATGGCAGGGAGCCAAGTCACGTAAATTGCGGCTACTCATTTTATCGGTCCAATTGTCATGAAATGTGCCATAGGCTAAGAAAATAATAATTAATATCCTATTCATCTGAATATATTCAAATTTCAAGTGATCTTGTCTTGCATCTATGTAAGCTATTCTAGATTACCGGTATTTCAAATTCGTTTTTCTTTTTCTTCATGTCATATGCAACATTCATTTGACCTATTGTTAAAAATCGTCGACTGACGAATCACTTTATGCTACGGCAACCGGAAATTCACGTAAAATTGTTTCAAATAGCAAAGGACAGTCCACAATTTCGGGACACTTTGGTTTTCGAGAAACTTAATAAAAGTTATGCGATTTCCCGAAAATATAAACCATGACTTACCAAGACAAATAACAACTATTAAAGTTAAACAACTATTAAAACTACCGGTATTCAAAATAAAATGTCTATTATAATAAACTAAGCCTTTATAGAAAGTATTGCAATACTGCAATATATTGCAATACTTTTTTTCGCGTATCGCAATATATTGCAATACGATTTTTGGCCGCAATACACAGCCCTATCATTTACATTTATTGGACATTATCAACAGTAGGTAATCTTTTGGTTAAGATTCAATCAGTTTGAAATGTCAAAATATTTTACTCAACACTTTGTGTTCACACTGGTTTGTTTATGTTGTCTGGAGGATCCTGAATGTTAACAAATTTTCATCATATCTTTGTAAATATTGAACAGAATTGTACCATTTTTTTACTGATATTCCTTTTCAAGATTTAGGGGTAGGATGGCCGAATGGTTAGCATGTGTGAGCTGTATCATAAAGCCAGTCATTGAGTCAGCTAGTGTGGTTTCGAATCCCCGGTTGTACGTAGGGTCACCTGTCCAACCTCGTGGGTTTTCTCCAGGTCGTCCGGTTTCCTCCCACTGCTAAAGACCCCTACAAGCAAGCGAATTATTGAAATAAAATTGAACCATGTGTTAGTCCGAAATGATCTAGTTTGTATCAAGTAGATATAAAACCTCATTTCTCTCTCTATATATATTACAGTTACGAAAGTACTCTACCTATTTGGAGTTGTGTATGGAATACTGATAATAAGTCGTATTTTTATGCTGGTCTACAGAATGGTACCGTATTAGAGTTTGATACAAGGAATACATCGGAAGCCGTACAAGAGATAAATAAAGAAGGCAGTAAATCACCAGTAGTAGCTTTACAATATATACCTAAAGATGATACAGCTGACTTTAAGTTAGTTTTTTTTATATATAATCCATGACTGTGACAAATTAAGTCCTTACAGAAAGTACTGCCATGCTATACAGTGCTCGAATCCCTGGTTGTACGTGACAAGGAGTAGGGTCGCCTGTCTAACCTTGTTGGTTTTGTCTGTGTCCTCCAGTTTCCTCCCACTGCTATAGACCCCTATGCGCAAGAGAATTATTGAAATAAAATTAAACCATATGTTAGTCCCGAAATAACCTAGTCCCGAGTGGACGTTTAACCCCATTGCTCCTTCTATCTCTCTCTCGCTATATCGCTATACAGTGCAGGCAAAATCAGATCTCAGTGATACGGTTTGGGACCAAATAGAAACATGAAAAATAACTATTACTCTATTTTATATACTAATTAAATATATAATCCGGATGAAACAGAAATATAGACCTGGCTATTCCACAGTGTAGGGTGTTATCTATTACTAATAACTCGGGAGATTGTCCATCACCCTGGGGTTGGATGGCCGAATGATTAGCCTGTGCGCCTGTATCATAAAGCCTGTCATTGAGTCAACTGGCATGGTTTAGAACTCCTGGTTGTACGTGACAAGGAGTAGGGTCACCTGTCAAACCTCGTGGGTTTTCACCGGGTCCTCCTGTTTTCTCCCACTGCTAAAGAGCCCTACGGGCAAGCAAATTATTGAAATAAAATTAAACCATATGTTAGTCCCAAAATGACTTTCCAAGGGGACAGGATAAGGATATCTGACTCTCTTTTTTAAAAAATAGTTTCATTAAACAAGGAGACTAATTATTTGACTAAAAATACAACAAAAGATTATGTAAAATACAGATCATACATTTGCTTATAAATTACTTGTAAGTCGTATCAAGTTCTCTGAAAGGAGTAAACTTGTATACTGTGTCTTGTTTGTGACACATTTGGACATATAGATAGCTTCATCTTTCTTCAAAGTGTATAGAGGGAGGGGGGGGGGGTGAATGGCTGAATGGTTAGCATGTGCGCACTGTATCATAAGGTCTGTCATTGAGTCAACTGGTGTGGTTTCTATTCCTCAGTTGTACGTGACAAGGCATGGGGACGCATGTCCAACCTTCTGGGTCATCCGGTTTCCTCCTACTGCTAAAGAGTAAAGACCACTATGTGCAAGCGAATTATGGAAATAAAATTGAACCTTATGTTAGTCCCGAAATGACCTACTTTGTGTCAAGTGGACATTAAACCCCATTTTCTCTCTCTCAAAGTGTGTAAGTAATACATAAAGAGTTGTTTGAATACGGAAAGAAAGATTATGTAAAATATAGGTTATTAATTTTCTTTAGCATGTCTTGTTCATTCATGACACATAAATATCCAATTGCCGATTGTTAATCCCAGTTATTTAAATAAAGAATGTTATAAATTGTCTCTATGTTTTTTTCAGACATGAAGGATTATTAGTTGGTCAGTTAGACAGAACAAGTTTTTATGAGAAGAAAACAGACAATGAAATGAGACTTCATCTTCTGCCACTGGATGGTAAGTATGACAAATGATCTAACCTATTTGTTATTATTTGATATTTGAATGGTGAGGTCATTTGTAAGGCTGCCATGTCCTATCATTATTTGAATAGAAATTGTCAAGAAAAACTCTCAATGATAAGATTTGTGCAATTTGTATTTAACCCTTTAGAATCTGGTACATGAAAATATGATTTACTCTAGTTTGGATAGTTCCCTTGAAAAATAGAAAAATGTAATCATTTTCACATTGAATTTTATAGCTCATTTTCATTGCTGCTTCTGCAGGGGCGTTTTAAGGTTTATCTTGGTGGAGGCTACACTATTTTGAGGGCCCTCTTTCGCGGGGGTGGGGGCGTCCTGGTTGATGATTTTTATGCCAATGCAATGACTGCATTCTCATTCAGTAATGGATTCGACAGTAACAGTGTATAGAAAATGATTGATTCGGACTCGGGGCCCTTTCCCTTGGCCAGAGGGGCCCTTTTGTCAGACGTAGGGGTCCTTTTGCCTGCCTTTAGGGTTCCCTTACTAGGGTACATTTTCATTTTCTCATCGGTTTTAGCATTTTTCTCCCGTTTTACTTTTCGAATTTCTTTGATTTTTTTTTCGCGAGGAGGCTAACGCCTCCAGCGCCTCAGCTATAAAACGCCTTTGTGCTTCTGGCGCTACTGGGAACAGTAGTTTCAGGTGATAAGTAAGAATTCTTCTTTCTTATTTAGGTAGTTTAACAAGTTTATGTTTTGAACGTTCAACACGTCAGCTGCTGGCCAGTTTTAGACCGTCTGCTAAATATCCGTATGCCAGACATCAGGTAATTGTTTATTAATGAGAAGTACATCAATATATATTTTATTGAATACACTAAATATATATTCTATAACTTGTATAGCATAAGGCCCTAAAAAGTCCATTGGAAGGATAAAGAAAAATGACATTTATGCTGCTCACACACATTGAATTTAGATATTTTCGATGCTCTTGAATCAGATGTTTTTGTATTTATTATTCGATGTCAATTAAAACTAGTAATAGTTACTGATAATAATTCAGAAAAACCTATTAATATTCCACAATAAACAAACATATGGAATATATAGTGTTTTCACTGATTTAGTTTCTTGAAATTTTAAATTCCACCAGAAACGGTCCAAAAATTTATCATTTTAATTATATTGAACATTTGAAGAGTTTTTTGATAATTATTTTGAATATTTAGATGATAAAATCGGCATTTTATATGATCACATATATAAATGCTGGACATCAATATATTACAATAAATAAAAAAATATCTGTCTTGAAATAATAATATAATGGGAAATTCTCTTCTATGTATGGTAGTTCTGGAAATAATGATTGTATAGGTATAGTACCTGACTAAATGTGATAGGGTAAAAGTCTGTCAAACCCTGAATCGTGTCTGGCAATGTCTTATGACAGGTGCCTTATTTCCAGGCCTGTAACATATACGGTATTTTAACATCATTTACATAATTTATGTATACATATTTTCTCAGATTTGTAAGATGACAACAGGAAGTGATTTAAGTGTATCCCAGTCAATGGATGATATATGTTCGTGTACACCAGTTCATACATTTAAAGGTAGTAAAACCCAAGCTGTGTTATCTAGATCCACTTTATTTCCTACTGGTGATGATGCTGATAGATTAATAGTCTGTGGTGGAGATGAACCATCTTCAATGGTAAGATACAAACGAAAAGAGGGGTTGAACGTCCTACTGTTCTGCTCCTAAACTGGGCTAATGAAGACGGGCATACACCATACAGTGTGCTATGAAGCACAATTTCCCGGGGCAGCGGCACTATGGCCTACTATTGTATTGAATTCCAACTGCTAAGGAATCTTTTACATGCACCCCAATGTGTTCACTGGACCTCGATTTTTTTCACCATCCAAACGACTAGACAGCTGTCCTTGGTATTCATCACTGACAAGGGGGAACAATGCTGGAAAATCTGAATGAACTTTCTCGGTCAATGCAGGGATCGACCACCTGACCGCAGGGCTAGCAAGTCAGCATTTTACCAACCAAGCTCAATATGTAATATTATTAGGTTGTACTCAATGACATTTGGGATGGTGTGTGCAGCCTTATCAGTTGGCAGAACAGCAGGACGTTATAGTCAAAAATATGTTTTTGACTAGCATATCTTCTTAAGTAATTCAGTATAGAAAACAAATACAATTTTCTGGGAAAAGTTTTACTTTGTCCCTAACCCAAACCCCTGTTTTTGAGGTTAATTAGTCCATGTGCAGTTTTATGTTGTGTAATTTTATTTTGTTTGTATTGACAGGTGTATAGATGGTAACTGTAATTATATTTTGTTTGTATTTATATGTGTATACATGGTGATTGTATTTAAATTTTGTTTATATTTATAGGTGTATACATGGGATAGTATAAGTGGTAAACAGTTACAGAGAATATCAAGTGGTGGAGTACCAGTAGATATAACATCAATACAACTTAATGATAGAAAATATCTTGCTGCTTTAACGGACAAACATGTTAAAATATTTAAATGGCAATAATTACTCACTACCAATAACATTTTATGTGTCTGACATGCCTGTGTGGTTCTCCAGATTATGGAAATATGATGTTTTGAAAGGAATTGTAAAGTGTTAAACTACAGATGTGACATCATATTTCGATGTTTGTATATCATTATTATTGAAATGGATGTGCTGGATACTGTCTGTATTTTAAGTTGTTTAATGGTGTCATGCAAGGCATTGTTTAAGATATAGATTCAACACTCTGGCTGATGTCCTTGTTCAGTGTCGATATATTACTTTTTGTCTCGCACTCGAGACTTTAACTCATGCATTAATCTCAACAAGCACTAAGTTCAGCCACTATGACAGTAAATAAAGAATACTGTTTTGAGACCATTTCAAAAGTGGAACTATGTGATACTGCATCTGAACAGACATGCAAATTAAACCTAGTCTAAACAACAACATATTATGGACTTCACAGAACTTCTTTGTTGTGTACATAAATTATTGGCGTTTTTATTGACCAATGATTAGCCAAAGTGGTTTGTATTCAATCAAATTTTCATCTTTATTGTCCACCTAATTCAAATTGGTTACCCTAACCAACGAATTTGTTTATACTGATTTTTGAATCAAATCGCCAAATCACGGCTCATTTGCGATTTGATCAGGTGATCACATGTTTTCTTCAACTATGTATAGCCACAAGAATTGTTTACAGCTAATTTGTGCATTTAACGAACTCGTCAAAGTACTTTGAAATTAACTATACTGTCACATGCCATCTCCACTAAATACAAAACAATTTGACAATAAATATGATTAAGATCACAAACCTGTTAATAGAAAGCAGTCAATAGAAAGTTTTAGAAATGAACCTCATTAAAGCTGTAGTTAAATGGGAAACTTGAAATCCTTTCATATTTCATGACCAATAGTTTAACGGCAAATGTAGCACTACTCAAGTTTAGCTGTTAGCATGTTTGCAACATTTTGCATTTTTATGTATTCATAAAATTAAAAAAAAAAATGTTTTTAAAATTGTACCCGAAAGATTATTTTTGTAGTTTTATTTAACAGATGTGTATTTCTCTTTGAAAATATGTACATAAATATATATCTTTAAAATTTAGTTTTTATATCGATAGAAACTTTTGTTCATTTTGTATGAGATTAATCAGAGTGACAGTTGAACAGCTGTATTAAGGTAACTTTTGGATTTTTCATTCTTCTTAGGGGTAGAAATATCTTCAATAGTTTTAATTCTGTACAACTTACCACAGCCTTCACGTTATACCCTACTACATCTTTGTTACTAATTTCGAACGGTTCAGGACCCACTTCAATGTTGTATAACTTACAATCGTTGCTTCAGGAACGTGGGGTAGAGACTGGTTAGCACCCTCTTGTTGATTGGAAGTGTGGGAAAACTTTGAACCCATGCAAGATGTTTGGTAATGCAGATAAAAGAGGGGGGTGGGTGGATGGATGATCGAATGGTTAGCACATGTCTGCTGTATCATCAGGTCTGTCATGGTGTCAAATGGCATGGTTTCAATTCCTTGGTTGTTCGTGACAAGGAGTAGGGTCACCTTTCCAACCTCGTGGATTTTCTTCCATTTCTTCAGTTTCCTCTCACTGCTAAAGAACCCTACGCACAAGCCAAAATTGAACCAGGACAGGAACAGCTAAAATTGTGATGTCAGAGCAAGTCAGAAATTTAAGGGAGGTAATTAGTCTCCAGGACAAGCTAGAAATTAAAGGGAGGTAATTAGTCTCCAAGAGTCTGTGGATTACAAAAATTTGTAAACCTTCTGCATATCAGCAATGTTTCAAAATCATTGTTAGAGTGCCTCAAACAAAACTAAGAAGTTGTGCTTTTTATATCAATTTATTTTGATGGAGATTTAATGATATATGCAATATGTACAACAGTACAACACATTGATGATGTTGAAATTATATACAAAGACGATACACATGGGCATTTGATACTACAAATGATTGAGGCTCAAAAATAAATGAATGTGAGATGTAAATCATTTTGATGTCAACCTTTTGTGATTTTAAAAAAATAAATCATGGCAAATATTTTAAATAATATTTAAACACTGTGGTGTAAATACATACACCCATACAAACTAATCAATGGAATGATGTACTTATTCAAAAGCTGGATATTAACAATAATTCTAATTTATTTGGGTGACGTTTTGAAGAGCATTTTCTCCAAGCAATATCTATTTTTGACCTATTATGGCCAGAATGGTCAGCCTTTTATCAAAATCTTACATATTGTATCTTTAAGATGAGCTTATTTAAAGATGCTGTATTTGATTTTAGCTCTGATTCACATTTATATGAAATAAAGCACTTGTAGATGACTATAAGATATGTAGATTATGATTTTATGATTTGAATGGTGTAACAGCTTGATGTAAAAGCTTGATGTTATGATTTGAATCCTATAACAGCTTGATGTTATGATTTTAATGGTGTAACAGCTTGATGTAATCTATTAACTGCTGTATGAACTATAGACTGTAGAGATTCGCTGGCACTAGTTACTTCCTGTAAGTATATAAATACAAAAATCATATCACAATCTCCAAATTATTAATTAAATAAAATCTAACAAGATATCTTCATAGCAAGATATAACAAGCCAACAGTGAAGCTGATGTCCCCCGCCGAAATCCCAAAATAAATAGATGACACATATTAATTAATCGCACATTTATTTTTTTCAAAAATCAAACTGTACACTGAAGTGTCATCCAAAAGTGTTTTATAAAGAAAAATGCTAAAACCGACGAGAAAAATGAAAATGTACCCTAGTTAGGGGGACCCTAAAGGCAGACAAAAGGGCCCTCACGCTTGACAAAAGGGCCCCTCTGGCCAAGGGAAAGGGCCCTCGTGTCAGAGTCAATCGTTTCTATACACTGTTACTGCCGAATCCATTACTGAATGAGAATGCAGTGATTGTATTGTCATAAAAATCATCAATCAAGATGAACCTAAGTTATCTTGTCCCAAAGTATCAACCAATCAAATTGCTTATCTCTGCCTACCCTAAGAAGAAAATGCTCATCTTCGAACTCCATCAAGGCATTGACCTAATAAGCATACACACCAATTTTGAACATTTTAACTCAATTCGAAGGAGAGTTATTGTGTTCCAAAGTCAAATCAAATTGCTTATCGCTCTGCTTACCCCGAGCAGAAAATGCTCATTATCGATCTCAGTCAAGGTATTACTGTAATGAAACTATACACCAAGTTTCATCACTCTCACTTAATTAGAAATAAAGTTATCGTGTCCCAAAGCATCAACCAATCAAATTGCTTATCTCTGCTTACTCTAAGTGGAAAATGCTCATCTTCGAACTCCATCAAGGCATTGACCTAATAAACACATACACCAAGTTTGAACATTCTAGCTCAATTAGGAAGAGAGTTATTGTGTCCCAAAAAGTGTGACGGACAGACAGACAGACGGACAGACAGACAGACGAACCCATTTTAATAGTCCCCCAACTTTCTTCGAAAGGCGGGGGACAACAAAACATAAGATACAAAGAGAGAGAGAGAGAAATGGGGTTTAACATCCGCTTGACTCAATTAGGTCATTTTGGCACTAACACATGGTTCAATGTTATTTTAATAATTCACTTGCTTGCAGGGGTCTTTATATTAGCAGTAGGAGGAAACCGGAGAATGTGGAGAAAACGCACTAGGTTGGACAGGCGACCCTACTCCTTGTCACGTTCAAGAATCGAAAAGACTTCAGTAGACACAATGAAATACAGCATGCACATGCTAACCATTTATAAGGAAAGGCAAGATATAACAAAACGCAATATGTGAAGAAATACAAGATATAATGAAACAAAAATATTCCAAAGCACGATATAAAGAAACCCAAGATATGAAATGTAAGAAATGGAGTTTAACGTCCTACTGCTCTGCTCCTAAACTGGGCTATTGAAAACGGGGCAAAATATGAAGAAACACAAGATATAACAAAAAACAAAATATAACGAAAGACAAGATATAATGAATAACAAGATATAATGAAACACAAGATATAACAAAACACAAAATATAACAAAACACAAGATATAATGAACCACAAGATATAATGAAACACAAGATATAACAAAACACAAAATATAACGAAACACAAGATATAATGAAACACAAGACATAAAGAATAAATTACCAGAGTATCAAGATCTACTATGGCTGTATTATCATCTACTGTTACAGTCATTTTATCACCACGTATTAATTTACTTGTAGCATCGGGACCAAACATCTCTTGTATCATATCTAACATACATTCTTGAAAATGATGTTTATCAACACGTATAGCTCGAGGTACAGCTACAAATAAAATAAAACATTTCAAATACTATTTTTATATGTTTTTTTCTCCATATTTCAGTTACATAAATGAGTAGCTCGGGGTACAGCTACAAAAAATAAAACATTCCAAATATTATTTCAGTGTTGTTTTCACATTTCAATTATATAAATGAGAAGCTACTTGTCACAATTTATTTTGAATAAATAACCATACCTTTTTGTGGCATGGGATCTCTTTCAGCTCTTAATATTACTGTAACAACAGCATCAGCATACATATCTGTTACTGGATTAGAAGTCCACTACAATAAAACAAATAATGTATACAAATGTGAGCTGCTTCCACAAAACCAGGCTCTTGGCAATTTTTATAACAATAGAGCTGATAGCCTATGCTTTCCGAAAATGCAATTCTTTTTAAATTTGTGGTATAATCTGCAGTTGAGTTTGGCTCATTCACAGCAACAAGAAGGCATTATGTATTTGTGGTCACCGTACAAAATGAATTTGTGCGACAAGCTTCTGGTTTCGAGAGTGGGTCACATATTCATATTTTAGTTGTATAATGAGTTACAAGATTTTCACTCTACATTTCGGATTCCAACTACAAAGGAATCTTTAACCTCAAGTATAAAGGTAGGATCGAAACCACACGTCTTGACTTAATGGCAGAGCTTTGGTCTAAAATGCATACATTTGGCCACCCAATCTCCCCTGGATCAAACTAAAGGTAAATATAAAACTAAATTTGAATATTATTTTTGACTACAAACCTCAACAATCACCATTCTAGTAGAATCAAATATAATTGTAACACTTTTAAATACTCGTAACGCTGGTTTCTCTTTAACTTTTATATGTTCCATGTCCCCAGCTAACTGTGTCAGATAAAACTGTAATAATGGTATAGTACCAGTATAGGCTATACTCAACCTCTGTGTTACTGTACTCATAGCTAAATCTGTATAATCTGAAATATAGATTACATCTCAATTACTATACTCAATATCTATGTTATTATACTCATAGCTAGATCTTTATAATTTGAAACATAGATTACATCAGTGTTACTATACTCAATATCTATGTTTACTGTACTCATAGCTAGATCTTTATAATTTGAAACATAGATTACATCAGTGTTACTATACTCATAGCTAAATTGAAAATATGGGTTACATCTCTGTTACTTAACAGATAGCTACACTGTTTAATAAGTACCACTCAATCAGAACCAAAGTTATCAGGTTCCAAATTAAATTGTTTGTCTCTGCTTTGCATGTGCACAAAATGATCTATTATCAAAGTATGCCAAGATATTCACCTAATGAACATTTGCACCAAGTTTGAACACTATAGATCAATTAGTTGCCGAGTGTGAATATATTTGTTTCTTGTGGTGCTATTGAGTCATCAAATTCAGCCATCTTAGAATTTCTTTACAATTGAGAAACGTGACTTACTTGGTAAATCTTCAGGGGCCATCACATGATAATTAAAATTTCTTTTCACTAATATTCCAGATATTTGTTGACCATCTTTTGGTTTCTGTGCAGCTAAACTTCCCACAACCTACGACAGATAAATATATTTTATTTTGCATCTTGGTACCGAACAAAGGATAAAATTACAATATTCAATTCTCACTACAAGAATATCATCAGCAATTTAACATCATATATGTAGATGGCTATCAAATTGAATAAGAGTAATGATTCAATGAACAGTTATACCATAAACACAAATTTTGGGGTACTCAACTCTAGCGAATGGCATTTCAGTGGCAAAATCAAATGGAGTTGAACGTCCTACTGTTCTGCTCCGAACTGGGCAAATGAAGAAGGGGCATTTCAGTGGCATGAAATGTATATGCCACTTATTTTTATTTGTGGGATTTGGCAAACTACAATATTGTGAAAGTTGAATCCCCAAAAGAGAGAGAGAAATGGGGTTAAACATTCACTTGACACAAACTAGGTCATTTCGGGACTAATATATGGTTTAACTTTATATTTCAATAATTTGCTTGTGCATAAATCGCTAAAAGGAATATCAGTCCAAAAAGGTTAAATTCCACGCAGTATTTACAAAGATATGATTAATTGAAAATTGAAAACACTCGGCATCATTTGCAGACGATATAAGCAAGTCTGTGGTATAGACATGTATAAGTATTTGTTGGGTCGCTTTTTAATCTGATTAAATCCAAGTCTAGAGATTATCTACAATTTAAATGTTCAAAAATCTAATGGAGTACACTTGAGGATTAAGTCATGAAAAATTACACATTGTCTGCAAATGCAAATGATCATTTTTTGTATTAAAATTCTTACTTTAGCCATTTTTTCTCCTCTAAAATGTAGCTCGACACCAACAGTGTTACGTGGATTATGTACATCCATCTTGTATTCTTCATTATCTTCATATTCTCTAATTAACGCAGCTTTCAATCGACTCATTTCATTGGCTTCTCCATGAACTAAAACCTGTTATAAAAAACGATGTTATGAATATAGTATGTAATTGTCTAATCTACGCAGTGTCAATTGCAGATCAACATCATATGGTTATTTCTACGATTCAGAGTTAAATCTTCCCTGCACAAGGCATTTCCTTCCACATAATCTATTGTACACATTTGCCCTACCTAGATAACTTTTTATAACAAATATCAATGTCAAATTGTAGCCTTGACTACACAACAACTTTACAAAATTTGAAAGCAAGGATCTCAAATCCTTGTCAGGCCCCCTGTCCCGCACTACTGACAAGAGGAAGTCATGTCGGAAATCCTGATGAATTTTGTGCTGGGATCGCATTGAACATGCAACCTCCAGGCTAGCAGCCAGTGTCCTACCTACTTAGCCACCGTGGCTCCCACACTATGATAATAGCAAAACAATTATATATCATAGCTGCAAACTGTTAACAACTTACTACATGTGGTGGCTTTAATTCTCGTAGAAATTCACTGGTTTGTTGATAATCTGCGTGAGCTGAGAACGAAATATAATCAACTGAACATTTCATCTGTAATTTCTGACCCGTCATTGTCACAATTTCTTCTGGTTCTGATAGAATATGCTACAAAATAATAATAAAAAAACAAATAATAAAAAAACAATGTACATTTTAATAAAAAGCTTTCATAAAACAAGAATGTTAAAGTTCCAAAGAAACAAATCTCACAAATAAAACATACACAGCTTTGTTAATGATACAATAGAACATACACACTTTAGCTAGTGTAACATATAAAACATACATATCTTATATAGCTTATATTATATATAAAACAAACACATTTTTGCTTATGTTACATATAAAACATACACACTATGTTACATATAAAACGTGCACACGGTAGCTAATGATACAAATAAACCATACAAACCTTAGCTAATGTTCCCTCCACACAATAACCAGCTATAATACAACCATTACGTTTATCGGTACACCAAGCTTCAAATAATTCCCGTGATAAACCACTCTGCATCATACCAGGTGATGCTAATACTACTGATGGTCCTATATCTTCAAATTGTTCCATACTCTGTATATTCATAAATTTATTTTGGTAATCATTAATGTTATTATATAATGAGGTAGAATTTTAATATAATACAGAATTTCAAATAAAATGGGGTGTAACACCTATCTTTACTGCACTGGGCTATGAACATAGACCTATACTGTAAATGTATGCAGTATAGTAATAAGAAAGAAATGTGAGGAGATTTTAAATGTTCTGTCAATGGCACACAATCTTGTTTTTAGCCGGATCCTCATAACCAGGCGATTTTCCGTACCAGGGGAAACCAGGCTGGAATATCCCACCGTATATGCCCATATAGTGAACTATAAGGGAAATTTTACCCAGACAGCGGCACTAATACCTAGCCATATTTCGAATTCCAATTGCCAGGGGTTCTCTTAAGTGCATGCCAATATGCCTAGGGGAACCTTTGTTTCCCATTTGAACGACTAGACACTGTCCTTCACAGACCCTTCGTTCCACACTACTGACCAGGGAAACGGTGCAGGAAAATCCAAAGGAACTTTCTTGGACAACACCGGCAGCGAACATGAGACCTGGTTAATGAGTCAGCGTCTTACTCAATATCTGATCAATTAAAAACATTTTAATTAATTACTACCTGGTCAGTATTCTCTTCTTACCTTTAAGTTAATAATATGTTTGAAGACAAATGGATTACTCATGGTGATCTGTTTTTTAATCTTATCATTCATAGCATTAATATATGTTTGATAAACACTCATACATTTCTTAGCTAATGACGATGCGTAGTATATAGGTATATCATGTAATTCAGGATGATTACTCCAATATTCATCTGAAAATATACAAACAAATATGGTTAAAGCAAATAACAATTGTGATAAAAAACAAATAAACAAGTATAATAAGATTGAATTAAAAAAATCGTAAAAGTACAAATAAATTCTGAATATAATATACATTTGAAAGGTTTGAATTGAAAAACAAATTCAAAGAGAAATAAATTTGTGTCTACCATTTCTTTAAAATCAGATAGATATTGTACTAGACATAAGTGACTTCTCCCATATGCCTAGATAGAAAGGTTAATGTAATGTAACTGAACGAAACTTGCCCAATCTTAAATATTATTTTCTACTCACCTAATATAAGTAAAAGTTCTTGAGCTCTACCAAGAGCAAACACTGGTATGAGACATCTTCCTCCTCTATTTACAATATCATGTACTAAACCAGTAAAACGTCCTTCTCTATCTTCACGTTTTTCATGTATATGAACTCCATAAGTTGATTCCTAAAAACATACAAACACAATGATAGTTAAATTGTGCTCACTACACCACTGAGGTAATAAAAATGAGCATATGCCATAAAGTCTGCTATGCTAGCTATGCCTATTCTTAACTGATTTTCCAGATGTTAGGTGATCTTTTAAAATGATGCCAATGCTGTATAATATTGAAACTTGTTTGTGCCAATAAAATAAAACTTACAATAATAACAACATCTGGTCTAACATTAGGTAATTCAGCAGCCATTAAATGTCTGTCTTCTTGTCGAGAATAATCTCCTGTATATAATATCTGAAAAACAATCAACTTGTTACTACTATATCCCATCAATGAAATCTAGTCATTATTTTCACATTTGATTGTTCAGTTATGGATGTCAGCCACAGTGGGTAAGTGGGTAGGATGCTGCTTCGCTAGTTCATCATTTTTGGGAGTGGTTTCCTCTTGTCAGTGATGCAGGACGGAGGGACTGGAAAGGACAGCTGTCCAGTTGTTCGGATGGTACAAAAAACCAAGGTCTCGTGTAGGTATTGGAGGGCAAGTGAAAGATCCCTTGCAGTTGGAATCAGATATATAACAGTAGGCTATAGTGCCACTATCTAGCAAAATATCCCTCATAGCACATTTTAGGTTGTATGCCCGTCTTCATTAGCCCAGTTCATAGCCCAGTTCGGAGCGGAACTGTAGGACGTTAAACCCCATTCAATTTCATTATAGTTGAAAAAGTTGCCATTTTGAAATTTTACAAATACATGGCAATGATCCTGCTCCATAATCCACTCATCTTAATATCATTAACATAAGTCAACAAGGTTTAAAAGAAATTACCATACCTTAACACCAGCTATTTCAATCATAAACATGGCTGCTCCTAATACATGACCAGCCGTATAACACCAAAACTTAACACCATTTATTTCTGTCTCCTACATAACAATAATAAAATATTAGATGGGAAAAGCAAAGGAGTTTTCAAATCTGTCTTATCAACCATTGTTATATTATATTTTGAAATCCAATTTCTTGTTTATAAATGCTGTTTAAAATATTGTTTGTAATCCATTTACCTGATGGAAATTAACAGTTTCTATTTTATCCATGCTATTAACTAAATCGGCTTCTGAATATAACATATCATCTGTAGATATATTACTGAAAATATATCAATATATAACATAGATATAGATACTTGTAACATACAACACAATTATATTACTGTCAATATAACAACATAATATCTGTAACAATAACATATATTACTGTAAACATTACAATGTCACAAGTCGTACAGTGAGACCATCTGGCCACCATGTATTCCCCAACCCCACTCTCCAAACCTCGCTCGGATCAAACATTATTTCAATTAACAGGACAATGGGATAAATGAAAATGCCATATATGGTTCCAAATTCAATTACCTTTAGTTACTTATATTTGAAGAACTACATGTACCTTCAATAAGATGAAAAAAAAACATTACTTTACAGTCTCATCTGAAACCAAGCAATAGTGGTTCATTCGTTTTAAAGATAAAAGAAAATACCAACCTAACTTTAACATAATCTGACAATAACCATCTGTATATAGCTTTAGAAGCATGGGTCATGAAACAACGACCTTTGAACTTTGTCTTTTCCAGGAAGAATGGCAGTGCCCCACAGTGATCTAAATGAAAGCTGTAAAATAAAAACAAACCTTAATAAAATCAAAATAAATTTATGAAAAAAAATCAAATTTCCTAACATATAGCAAATGATATTAATTGATTTTGTAATATTTGTGTTGTATCAGACACATGTATTTCTACTCACTGACTAACTAGAAGTAAATCTATTTCTTCCACATCAACAGAATCTAAGAAAGGGAGAGAAGCATAACCATTCATTCCTGGATGAATACCACAATCAAGCTGAAAAACAGAGATAATAAAACAGACATTAGGAATAGATGAGGGACGGCAACGCTCCTTTGGAGCGGTCCATAGTTTTGTGTAGCTGCTAGACATTTAAAAATACCTGCATACAGAGGTGAAAACCAACTTTTAAGAAGAGAGGTGGTTTATTCATCTTCATATCATTTTGGGTAGAAATACCCTTAATCAAATGACAGTACTACTGCATTTTTGAAGATCTAAATAGATCTACTAATAATTATTCTATTGCAACATTACCAGTGGGTGGGCAGCACATTTTTTTCCTCCTACACTGTCTTTTAGGCCTCACTTCACTATAAACCTATATACATTTAAATGAGCAGAAATATATCTACAAGGCGTCTGATTTTTAAAAAAAATCTCAGGCAATTCCTCAGACCTCAAGTCAAACTTGATGTTGTCTCCACCCAAGACTCCCCCTTCGCCTCACAAATTTGTGAAATGTAGTTGTAAGTAAATTAAATGAGTGTACAATTCGACAGGAGTTTCTATAATACGCACCATAATTTTCTTTCCTTTAAAGCTTAGCATAATACATGATCTCCCAACTTCTTGACCAGCCCCACTAAATAGAAATAAACAGAAATTATAAAACATTCAAATATAAAACATTCCAATAGTTAACAGATTGACTTGATCTGATATGTGTGTGTTTGTTGTTTGTGATTTCTGTATATGTTGTCTTGTTGTTTGTGTGTGGTGACCATTTATTGTGGACTCTTGTTCAGACTTTTTCTTTTTTTGCAGTTTTTCTTCATCTTCTATTAGTTGTTCATTGCTAAATTGGAGACCTTTGATTTCCACTTGAAACTCATTCTGTTTTTAAACATTTGATACATATATGAATACTTTGGCAAGTATATAATATTGTTTAATCTCTAACAGGAATTTCAATCATTAAATATTTCAAATTAGATCTATGCTACTCCGGCGTAACAAGACACCACCATCTTTTATTTGTAGTAGAGAAACCTGAAGGCCAAGGGGATAACTAGCATTGATATTCTGATTTAAATTTTAATCAGAGTACATATGTACATATTCAGAGTATATCATGAAGCCATGAAAGATTTGATGCCTTGGTGAAAACGCAAATAGTGCATCAGGCATCACCTAATAAATCATGAATCTTATACTATTTAATCTAAATATACCGTCTAGAGAAAAAATGTCTTTGCAAAATAGCCAATATTTTCAGTTATCTAAAGATACTGTATGTCAAGCACATGTGAACAACCATTACCTTTTGATGTCTAAATCGTACCTTTTGATTTGCTGTTAGGTGTTCCTGCCCCTGTTTGTCGTGCGGCCTTTTTCAATTTTAACGTGAAATGAAATGGGTTTAACGTCCTACTTCTCTGCACAGACTAGGCTAATGAAGACAGGCGTATATGTATACGATGCAAAATTTACAAAACAGCCTACTCATTATATATAGAATTCCAACTGTCAAAGTTTATTTTATATACAAGCCAACATGTAGATTACACTGGACCTGGTTTTACCATCTTATTCCAATGTTTTTGCAAGGCCTGTCGTCCAACACAACTGACATGAGAAAAGCATGCCGTAATTGCTGGAGAACTTTTTGCCCAATAGAGTTAGTAATAGTAACAACAGGACCAGGTAAAATGAATGCTTAAACAGACATTGCATTCCTGTTCCACGTTTATTACATTTATTCAAAATTTAGCTAGTTGCAGATATAGTTACTTTTGCAACTGTCCTTTAGCAAACGATATTCGCTGACAGTTGCTATTCGGCCTTCTATAGCTGCAGTATGAAAATACGGTAAAATACTGCTATTCCCCACCCCTATTATCAGGCTGTTTCAGAACCTTTGCCGTCTATTTTTCACAATAATTCTTTATTTTCCACCAAAAGGAATCCTTTCTCACTAGATTTGACACAAATTTATAATAATTCAACTTGATTTTCATGTAGAATTTAGCGATGAAATAAACATGCGGTTTGCGCATGTCCGGGTCTCGTTATCGCTCTTCAGTTTAAACGTATTTGGTGTATGTTTTTAATCGCAGAATTCTACTTGAAAATAGTGTTGAATCTTTATAAATATGTGTCAGCTGTGGCATGAAATGATTCCTTTGGCGAATAAAGTAGAATCAAGGTGAAAAATAGTAGGTAAGGATTCCAAAATAGCCTTAGAACAGAGGTGGGGAAGAACGGTATTTTCATACTGCAGCTATAGAAGGCCGGATAGCAACTGTCAGCGAATATTGTTCGCTAAAGGACAGTTGCAAAAGGCAAAAGTAACTACTGTTTGAGTTCTGGTAAATAATAAACAGATTTCTTCGATTATGAACAAACTAGTTAACTTTGGTTATTATAAACTTACCTGTGTGTTTAAAATGAACTCCCGTTAAATAAAATCCATTGCACCACTAAATGTCCCAACGTATAAAAACAGTTCTCTCTTGAAAAATTGAAATCCCACAAACTTTCGGTTAAGAAAAATATCAATATGGCAGCTGGTTACGTCACACCTTGGGAGATATCACTTTGTATCAGGGGTGACAGCATAGGAAATGTGGCATTTTTACGTCAATTCTTTGGTTTAAGTTAAAAGCACGTCTCGACTCGGCATTGAGTTTGAGCGTTCGCACACATAACAACCTGTATTTTTTAAAATTTGTTACCGACTTAATTATTTGATTAGCGGCTCGGATGGGATAATTTCTTTTTAACACGCATGAGGAACAAAAATAACTACATTACATCTTTATAATATGGTATGATAATATTATTATTTAACATATATGCAGGCCATTTACAATTAATGTTCCGCTTCTTACAGGGTGTATCCGCCACCCAATGCCATTAGGCACTTTGAACGCTACCGTAACACGCTTAAAAATGTCACTGAAGCGGTTATTATTTGATCGAAAGAATGAGATCAAATTAATAATACACTCAGAGTCCTCAGACACTTCGGAGGTGTGCTTCGTGATCTGTGTTAAACTATTTATAACATAAAGAAGATAGGATATTAAAATTTATATTTTATATATGAATTTATTTTTACGAGTATCCGTGCAATCAGTGATTCTTTCATTGTGAATAAAATTTGATAGACTGGCGATCAATGGTTTCAATATAAAGCTCCTATGTAATTGCCTTCAATTGATATTTTCGTCGCCCAAACTCAAACGATCGTAATGTTGGCGCTTTGCTTTGAGTATAGCACGTGGTTGCCAAAATATGCGTCAAATTTAAACAACCTTGCTTCAGTGTGTTGGATTCGTCCAATATGTGACGAAAGCAATGTTATTATCCACTCTGTCGAACTAACAAGTAAATATTCAAATTTTTCAACAGAGAACCGGTTTTATTCGTTGGGATTTTTAGTGGTGCAATGGATTTTATTTAACGGGAGTTCATTTCAAACACACGGGTAAGTTTATAATAACCAAAGTTAACTAGTTTGTTCATAATCGAAGAAATCCGTTTATCATTTACCAGAACTCAAACAATACATGTAGTTCAAGTTGCAGATACAGATTGAAGAAATTCAGACTGGTGCGCTCAAGTCACCAAATGACATGATTCTAATTATCAATTGCGTTGTAAAATAAGATAACACATTCGTAGTTTAAGTATTAAGAAAATATACAGTCATAGTTTTCTTACAGGGGCTGGATTATAAGTTGTTCGCCTTCTTCGGCGGGGATAACAACGGTTTCTGTCCTCACTTCTTCAGCCATTTTTTTAAATAATTAACTTTTGATCATTCAGGAACATGATTCGAAAACGAAAAAGATAAATAAAACATAGCATGAAAAATATTATACATCATTTTAGATCCGAAAATATCACATAGATAATTTGTATAAATATACGAATTGATTAGTAACTTGTATTGTTGCATTTTATCACGGGATGTATTATTTCGGTCCGTTTCTATTTCTTGATACGTTTTTAGTATAGCGGTAAATCCAAGATGTCAGCCTCCATGAACACGATTGTTTACAGGAATTGTGAAACTGTGAACTAGTGCCTAATAATTATTATCAAAGAACTGTAATTGGTACCTTTAAATTTATTTTCTGCCACAGTGATTAAATGTTCTATTCAGATTAAAAATTTGTATTATGAAATGATAAAATCAGACTTGCCAGGCAACACACATAGGCCTACGACAACAACACTGAACGACGGATGGCCGATTTAGGATCACATGTGTAGGCGGCTAGCATATGTACTATCTTATATTTGACATCTAGTATTTAGAACAGAGATTTCAATTTATTCAAAAAAGTAAGCATTAAAACAGGCATTATGCAAGAACTAAATTTGCCAATTGCGAGTATAGACATTTATTAATGACCCATCTGAACGACTATAATACTCGATCTTGCACCACTGACAAGGGCAGACCGTGTCAGAGAATTCAGATAAACTCTGAGGACTTTGATGGAACACAGGACCTCCAGGCTAGCAAGCTAACATCTTATTCAATGAGCCAACATAGTTCCCCCTATATGATAACTTCATAGACGAGGCTAATCTATTAAGGGACAGACATAGGATATTTGGTTTGTGGGGACCCTGGTGTTCCCTGAGAAAATTGAGAAGAATCGCCGTTGCAATTTTAGGATACAGACTGTACAAATGTAATCTCATAATTAAGGTCTATGCTGATACTATGCGCCAACAGTAAAAGATTCTATTCTTACCAATGGTGCATGTTGTAAAGAAAATTAAGTGGAATGTATGAATTAATAATGTATTTTTGCTGAAAAATGTGAATGACAGAATACTTTTGTCATATGCACACTATTTGAATTCAATTAAACAAATTTTTGTTATTTTTCTTTCCAGATTTATATCAAAATGAGGATGCAGTTATGTCGAACACTTAATAGTGTCATGTGTATTAAAAATTCATCTTTCACTTTGAAGACATTTATTAATCACAATCAGTGGTTAGAAAGAAAGACCTACTCTGTGATGAATTATAATTATTTCCAGTTTAAAAAGCAAACATTTAATTTTCACGAAGGTACCAATATTCACCCTACTAATAAAAACCTAGACAAAAATACTGGTCAAATTAAGATAAATTATTGTGAGAATTATATACCACACAGAATAAACATACGTAAATATGCTACAAAATCTGTAAGAGATCGATTCACGTACACCAACCCTAAATATGCAAGTTATTTATCAAGTTTAGAGGAAGAAATGAAAATGTTAATTGGGGACAATATAAACAATCTTAGTAAATCGGATCATAAAAGATTAAGAGAGATTACACCGGCTGCCGAGCTTATCAAAGAATTAAAAAAGAAAGTAGCTGAACTACAGGAACTTTCAGCTTTTGAAAGTAAGTCTTATAAATATTATTGTTATTGTGAAAGTTTATATCCATACTTCTTATGTATTAATATAGAAGTGAAAGAATGGTTTAACATATTGGGGGGCTTGGATGGCCGAATGGTTAGAAAGTGTGCACTGTATCATAAAGCCTGTCATTGAGTCAACTGGCATGGTTTTGAATCCCCGGTTGTAGTGACTTGGAGTATGGTCGTCTGTCCGATCTCGTGGGTTTCCTCCCACTGCTAATAAACACCCCTACGCACAAGCGAATTATTGAAATAAAATTAAACCATATGTTAGTCCCGAAATGACCTAGTTTATGTCGAGTGGATGTTAAACCCCATTTTTCTCTCTCACGGTTTAACATATGTACTTAAGATCATAAGGTCCACCATTGATTCAAGTAGCATGGTTTCCAATCCCTGCTGGTACTTTACAAGAAGTACAGTCGCTTGTCCAACCTTGTCCGTTTTCTCCAGGCCATCTGGTTTCCTTCTACTGCTAAAGACTCCTCATATAATGGTATTCTCTATTTAGATAAGACTCAAGATCAAGAAATGGAAAATATGATTTTAGATGAGAAGAAAGAATGTTCTAATAGAATTCAAGAAATTGAAAATCAGGTTAGTGTTAATAAAAAAGATTCTCTTGAAATGAAATGGGGTTTAGCATTTTACTTTTGTGTGCCAACCGGGCTAATGAAGACGGGCATACATGTATGCAATGCAGGGCCCACAGTGGTTCGGTGAGTAAGGTGCTGGCTTATTAATCAAGAGATCCGCGGTTCAATCGATGTGATGGCTACGGCAGTTCTTAAGAGATTTTCCGGCATGGATTCCCTTTGTCAGTGGTGCAGGACAGAGGACAAGTGTCAAGTTGTTTGGATGGGAGGAAAAAACGAGGTTCCGGGTATATATTGATGTGCTGACAAAAGAACCTTTGACAGCTTAAATTCTAAATAAGTGTATACTGTTGTGCCCCTATTTTGGCAAAATTCTCTCATGGCACAATGATCGCCTTGTGGATTCTATATAGGCTAAGCTATCATCTGATTGACTTGAAATTTACACTTTGTGTTTATGGACTGTTGTGTGCTTACGTTTAATTGCAAATGCAACCTGTATTTGGTTATTTAAAGAACAAAAATATACTTTGGAAGTGTGACTCATACATTTATTTCTAGTTTTACAGTATGTTGTGCTTGAAATGAAACACAGAGAGTACCGTGGTAGTTGGTATTTGGGAATGTCGCTGCTTCCTGCACCATTGCACATCCAACATGCTAGCGAGACTTGTTTGAGAGCATGCCAACATGAAATGAAATGGGGTTTAACATCCTACTGTTTTACTCCAAACTGGGCTAATGAAGATGGGTATCCCGGCATAGGCCATCAAACCATTAGCCCCCATCCCCACCCCAGTTGTTGTTGTTCTTAGTGCTTAATGTCTGTTTCCACTGAAGATGATATCCCAGACTGCAAGTTGTCTCATTTTCATTATCTTAATGCACATGGAAATTTTTTCCTGAGTATCCGGAGTAAACGCACAGGGTTGAGAAGGCTGACACCAGGGATCGAAACTGCAATCGCAAACCAGAGTTGACCGGCCAGCTAGAGGTCAAAGCGGGGCACTCTAGACCACTAGGCCACCCCATACCCCAGTAGATAGGACTACATGATCTATTCTGAGCAAATGGCTATTTCAGTTAATAGAGGTATTGTGTGAAGAAGAGAAAATAGATAATAATGATATTATATTAGAAGTAACAGCTGGTGTAGGTGGACAGGAAGCCATGTTGTTTACAGCAGAAGTGTTCAACATGTATATGAATTATGTCACTTTTAAAGGATGGTCGCAGGAAATTTTAGCACATGAAATTAGCGATCAAGGTAAAACTTAATTCTTTAGTTTTTTTCCTTCTTAGATATATTGTTGGTCTACTCTGGTTAATACACAGATCCTGTCATAGCGCAATGAGCAGGATTATAATATGTGCTTATTGTTATTATTACTGTCCTATTTTGTTTTGTTTTTTGTTGTTCTAATTAGTTTTCACAAAAACAGGATCTGGAAGAGTTGTTGCATGTAAATAATCTGCGTTCTGGGTGATGAGAGGGATTAGTGGTCCGTTGAGTCTAGTCAAGTGCATAGAACTGTAGGAAGACCTCTTGAAACACTGACACTGATTGGTTAATCGATTGACTGATGTCATAGGGTCAAACGTCGCTTGAATGACCCCAGATGAGACCTCCCTCTATAACCAGTCACATCTTAATTTTGTTGAACCCATCGAAAGCATCAAAAATGTAACTAAATGCAGTGAAAAATGATTTTGTTTGCTTCAACCATTTTCAAAACTGCCTAAAAATTAGTCCTGAAGCTAAAGGGTTAAGGTAACTTCCTGTACAAGTTGTATTATAACTATTACAGGAGGCATAAGAAGGGCTTCAATGGAAATAAAAGGACACAATGTCTTTAAACATTTAAAATATGAAGGTGGTGTCCATAGAGTTCAAAGAGTTCCCCAAACAGAAAGGAGTGGGCGCATTCATACCAGTACCATGGCTGTAGCTATCCTTCCCCAACCAACAGAGGTTTGAGTTAAATTATTCTAATGATTCCAATGACCACAATGATATTGTTACTTTCTGTTTGTCAGTCATGGGTTCAGAACTTCTGGTGAATACTCTGGCAACAACAGGTCCAGCACTATAATACGTCTTGAAATTCATATACATTGTGTACCCCAAAATCCTTTGTCACATGTTGAGTTGTGGCCCATAAATCTTAGGAAATTGACAGAATTTATTTGTTTGTTCTTTGGCAGCTTGCTGTGGTGCGGTCTCAATGCACTAAGTAATGGAACATAATAAACAATGGATTTACAACCCCTTATTTTCATGTAAAACGGGGTGTTCGACAAGGCGATCCAATGTCATCCAATCTTTTTAATTTGATCATAGAACTTTTGTTATACGCTATTAGAGACGATGTAAATATAAATGGAATAAAATTTGGTCGAAAATCCAAAAAAGTTGTAGCTTTTGCTGACGATATAACGACATTATTAAAAGATTTTAGCTCTGCACGACATTTGCTTGAGATATTGAGACTTTTCGGTTTAGTTTCGGGGCTTATAATTAACGTTAATAAAACAGAGGCGATAGATTTAAATAGCTGTGATATGAATTTAATGCAAAAATTAAAATCAACCGGTATAGTATTATGCGAAAAAGTCATAAAAATCCTTGGGATACATTTTTCAAAAGACACTCAAATTACCAGTGAATTAAACTTTACAAATAAAATAAATGAAATAGAACAAATATTAAAAGTATGGGATAAACATAAATTATCTTTAATTGGAAAAATACAAATAATTAAAACATTCTGTATTTCAAAAATTCTTTACCCAGCAACTGTTAATCCAGTGCCGGATTCTACTATTCAACAACTAAATTCAATATTTTATAAATTTATATGGAACGGTCCTGACAGAATAAAGCAAGATATTCTTATACAAAACAATAAAAATTGCGGATTAAAAATGATTGACTTAAAAGAATTCCTAATATGTAGTAGCATTTTTTGGATAAAAAAAATATACCAGTCACCAATCCAAACATGGCTCATACCATATGATTTCATTATGGCTGAATATGGTGGAAATTTATTACCTGCATGCAACTTTCCAGACAAGTTAAATATAAACATTCCTTTTTATAAAAACCTGTATGCCAACTGGTATACAATTTACACAACGCATATAAAGAACATTGCGCACGCTGAAAATCAAATTATTTGGAATAATACAAATATACAGATTAATAATAAAATTATATTTTAAAAAATTTCTTTTTAACAGTAATATTCGGTACGTTAGTGAATATTTTGATAAAATAAATAAGATCGATAATCAATATTTAGAAAAACATCAATTTATCTTAAAAGGAATAGAATTTGAAAGTGTGGTACATACGAATTTTAATTATAATAGAACTCCTTTGGAAGATATAAATACTAATTTTTACAAAATATATAATACCGATTTTAACAACGTAGACTCAAAGGATATTTATGATAGCCGGATAAAAGCAAAGTTCAGTAGGCCAAAGGCTATTAAAGAATGGGAACACATTTTAGATACAGAGTTAAGCGATTTAGACGTAGAAAATATATTTAAAATAATAAACACTGTATGTCTAAGCACAAAACTAAGGAGTTTTGAATACAAATATCTCCATAGGATTATATTCACAAATGATAAATTATTCAAAATTAGAAAAGTTGATAACACACTCTGCACTTTCTGTGAATCTAATATAGAAAATGTAGAACATCTCTTTGCTCTTTGCCCATTTTCACAAAAAATATGGAATCATTTGAATACTATCTTAGACTGCGGTAATATAAAGATAAATATAAAAACACATATCATACATCTTGGCCTAACTAACAAACCAAATTATATAAATAATACCGAATGGATCTTCATTTATCATGTAATTATTTTAACTAAATTCTATATATATCGGGCTAAACTACAAAATGAAACACTCAATATTAATAAGTATGAAAGCTTCTTAGTAAAACATGCTAAAATGGAGATTGAGATATCTCCGGAACTATACACAAATAAATGGAAATATCTTTTAAAGAATGAACAGACAGCCCCCTGAACAATTCCCCATTGATGGATTTATGTATTTAGATCTGTGATTTAGGAATCCTGCGATTTACCTTTTATATAGAGCAATGTATGTTATTTGTTAAGATATATTATAAATGTACATAATATGTGCTTGTAGAAATTTGACGTAAATAAAGTGTGTTTAAAAAAAAAAAAAAAAAAAAAAAAAAAGTAATGGAACATTGAGATTTAGAGGTCTTTAAAATTAATATCTCCATGTTTTAAAATATCAGCTTTATCCTTAACGAAAACAATATTTTTTATGGGCAGCATCCACTGCTGTGTACAAGCTTCACTCAAAATAGAAAACAAAACAGGGATTTACGATATAAAAAAATAATGAGACTGGTCTTGGTGGTGGTCCTCTCCTGAATAGGCATTTCTAGATAGTGATAGTCTGCAAGTTTAAACCTAGCTTTGAGAATATTAATATATATTTCAGATCGATGTTGTATTACACTCTAAAGATTTAAAAATTGAAACATTTCGAGCTACAGGAGCTGGTGGCCAGAGTGTTAATAAAACTGACAGTGCTGTAAGAGTTATCCATATACCCACAGGTAATTTCACCACAAACTTACAGCATTTGTTTGCCGATTACATTTGAAGTATCTAGCGGGTCACATCATACAGTTTACTATTAGCGAAATTTTGCCTGGACAGCCACACTACAGTCTACTCTTATATCGAATTCCAGCTGTCAACGGATCATTTACGTGCATGCCAATGTGCATGCCAGGACCTCAATTTTTCATCCCATCTGAATGACTAGACAGCTATCCTTGCCAGGCCCCCATTCCTGCATCACTGACCAGGGAGAAACCATGCATAAAGTCTGGATGAACTGCCGCAGCCAATGAAGGATCGAACACCCGATCTCCAGGCTTGCGAGCCAGCCTCTTAGCCACTGTGACCCCGGAGTATCAATATAAAACAAACGACATCTATACACAAAGAAAAACCATGATCAACTAATTATGTTTATTTGTAAAACACAGTATATTTTCTGTGCTTATATTATATCAATGTCAGATTACCTTACCAGTCATTGTAAAATATACAAGAGGTGCTAAAAGATATGTTCTCGCGTACAAACTTGGTGATTTGATTTTGCATTTTGACTAAAAACATATTCAAACTAACTCATCTATCAAAATTTTAAATCAAATTCTTCTCCAAACACTTTTTTCGGGAGGGAATACCCCTACTATAAAAAATCTGTTTAAAAAAGTCATGTTTCTTTGTGTATAATTATTAAAATATTACTTTTTTTCAAGGAATTGTTTCTGAGTGTCAAGAAGAAAGATTCCAGGCTAGGAATAAAGATAAAGCAATCAAAGTCTTAAGATCAAGGTAAGGATCTTAAAGGATTAAATAAGATACAAGATGACCAACAGAATGTAACAGAGGCATCCATCCCAGTTATACCCACTTGGAGGTTTTGCAAATCGTGGTTGATAGGCAAAGACACTTCTTTTCTGTGAAACCAACCATTTCAATATAACAGGGAAGTGAATTAAAAATTTATTCATTGAAGAATGAAGGTGCCAATGCAAATGTGGACAGGGGTGTTGACAAGGCAAGTCAGTATCGAATGTGGGCGTAACCCTACAAGCAGATATGACTTTTTTTCTTCTCAAAGAGTAAAATGTTGATCAGATTTTGTTTCTCTATAGAGATAACTGTTTGTGTACTTATGATTGCTTATACTCAAGTCACATTCAGACAAACATACCATTATTTTTATTCTGTGGAGGCAGGTATTTTGCCTGTTCAGGTGTCAGGGGGGTTGGATGGCCGAATGGTTAGCATGTACACGAATGGTTAGCATGTACACGCTGTATCATACAGTCTATCATTGAGTCAGTTGCCATGGTTTCGATTCCCCAGTTGTAAGTGACAAAGAGTAGGGTTGTCTGTTCAAACTCATGGGTTTTCTCCGGGTCCTCTGGTTTCCACCCATTGCTAAAGACCCCTGCGTGCAAGCGAATTATTGAAATAAAATTGAACCATGTGTTAGTCCAGTCCTGCTTCTCTCCATCTCTGTACAGGTGTCAATAATGTCAAAGTTCTTTATATAACATGCTAATGTTGTTTTTTGTCTCATCTGAACTATGGTACTATGTACAATGTAGATGGGGGCCTGCCATGGCTCAGTGAGTAAGAGCCTGGCTCGTTTACCAGGATGTCTTGCATTCGCTCTTGGTGTTGGCGGGAATTTTCCAACCTGGTTTTCCCTTGTCAGCGGTGCAGGATGGGACCATGGCTTGTTGGGAACAGGACTTTCAAATTGCAGAAGTTTTTCTCACCCATGCCTGAATTTATACCCAGGACCTTCTTGGAGACATGGTGGCTAAGTTAGAGGTCGCGGGTTTGCTCCAAATGTTGGCCGAGAAAATTCAGCAAGATTTCCGACGTGGTGTCTATTTGTTAGAAACAAATGGGGCAGAGGATCCAACAAGTGCAACTATCTTGTCATTTGAATGGGACGAAAAAACGAGGTCACATTGGTGTGCACATAAAAGATCATCTGGCAATTGGAATTCGATAGAAAAGTAGACCTTAGCGCCAATGTCCGGGTGAAATTTCCCTCATAGTACATTGTATGGCATCCGCGCATCTTCACTAGCCCAGTCGGAGCAGAACAGTATGATGTTAAACCCTATTTTATTTCCTTGTTACCGGTTACCTCATTGCCAGGCCTGGTAGTAACAGTTTGAGTTTAACCTGACAAATGTCAGATGTATTATTATAATATCAATGCTTGACAAAAAGACAAGCCTAAATTTGTGCGTTAAACTGTCAGTGACCCGTGCCTAGTTTCCAGGCTTACTACTTGCTCATCTTAGTTAAGTATTCCCATTATAATACCGCTAGTACCCCGGTACTAATTTGTATGCCATCTTTGTTATTCAGAATATACCAAAAAGAATTAGAAGCACAGATGTCAGAACAAAAGGCCCTGCGTAAATTTCAAATGGGAAGTGGTGGACGGTCTGAGAAAATAAGAACTTATAATTTTAAAGAGAGTAGAATAACAGATCATCGTATACATCAAAATATTTTTAGTAAAGAATTTTTATCTGGTGGTCAAGACCTGGATGACTTGATCAAAACATTATGGACAGAATCTAAATATCTTTCTTTGGAGGCGATGTTAGATGACTATTGTGAAAGCATCAAACTGAGAGAAAAAAAGAAAAATTCTTAACCATTCATTATTTAATTGCTTTATTTGGTATTGCTACATGAAATAAATACTTAATTAAATAAATCAACAAACAAAAGACTATTTATATAGAGTGATATTCAACAAAAGAAAAAATAAAATAAAAATTGATAAGAATATACTGGCCTAAAAAAGGCTATACATGTATAAATTAAAATTAATTGATATGGTTGAGATATGATACATATTTATAATTCAATATGACTGCTGGACTGACAGAAATCTTTCTTTTTGAGATTCAGCTGCTGGATCCTTTTTCTCAAAATGTTAACAAAAGATAAAATCCAAATTTTAGTAGAATGTACACTGTACTTCAATTTTGATTTGCAAAGCACTAAAGAGAATGTAATTTTATCCAATCAAATTACATAAATTTGGATTTTATCTTAGTTAAAATTTTGTGAAACTGGCCTCTGGCCCCAAGTTCACGAAGCAATCTCAGACTTAAGTTGAGAATTTGCTCAACCTTCAATTACGGTTTATGAAAAATATCTTTCATCCAGAAACACAAAACTGTGCACATATTTTCTTATTGATGTATTTGATAGACTAAAACAACAAAATTATTAGAAAGGGCTATATTTTAGTTAAAATAAGACGAACAATTTTGAGTAAATTCTCAACTTAAGTCTGAGAATGTTTTGTGAACTCGGGGCCTTGTTGTTAAACCAAAGGAGAAAAATAAGAGATTGAATAGGTTTCTGAGCAAAGAAAATAATATGATTGAATAACTGAATCAATCTATGGTTCATTTCTTCAATATGTTTGATAAATAGTGTTTAAAAAATCAAGATTACATAATTTTCATCTTTTGGATCGTTTATATGCAGTGATCATGCTTAGGTGGGACCTGTGTTTTTGTGTATCATCATCAACATGGGGTAATTTATTATCAGGTGGAGTAATTGGATTTCACCTTGATATTTGTTATGTACACTGAAAATGCCATATCTTGCCAAATTTTGTGCAAATACCACATACGGAAAGTGTGAATCTGAAACAACACATAATTTTGCTGTCAGTAAGTTACAGGCAACAACAGAGCAGATGAGGAGGTTTCAGGAATAACAAAGTATCAACAATATTTTCTATAACTAAAAGCATTAAAATGATAAATATATCTTAAGTCTCTGAACATTTCAAATATTAAAATCTCTTAAAGTCTCAAATATTAATTAAGTACCAGTATATGGAGCCAGCACCACCAATGAGTTTGGCTAAAATTTTTGATGGGCCTCTTTATAATCCGATTGAATCGTCAATAGATTATCTACTATGTTGATACTTCGCTTTTATTTTCTTAATTAAATGTTAAATAATCAATTTAAATACATTTTATTGCATGTCAGATATTTCCCTAAAAATACATACGATGCACAGAGACTTTAACAGTACAAATCGTTGTTAAAGATACATTATGTAAGATTTAGATATTGAAAATTTCATTCATTAATTCAAATTACGTTTATTTTAAGCAAAGTTATAAATGGTTGTAGGTTAGACAAGATGTGTGCATTGATTGTAACCACTGTACTGGTCCTTCAAGTCTTCGCCTTGCTTCTCCATTTTTAAATTACATCATTAAATGGCTGAACTGTTCTAATCTACTTAAAATCGGAGTCTTATGTTAATAAATGTCTAATAATTTTTATAACATTTAAGGCCCAAAGAAAGACCAGCAATATTTAGCTCTTACATAATGTATATTTAAATTTCTTAAAATCAATCAATAATAAAGGTATCATTAACAGTACAAATCATTGTCAAATATTATATAAACAGACAATGGTAATAATGTAAATTTATGGTTGCACTCACTCTATCAATATGAGTTGTTCTAAGTAGCTAATCCTGATAATAAGTAACAAACATATCATTAACAGTACAAATCATTATCATATATTCTTCAAACAAAATAAAATATATTTAAATTAAATTTTAAACATTATAACTTTCACCATGAAATAAACTTTTCAATTTGATCCCATTTATAATAAATGAAATGGGGTTTAACACCCTATTACCATTTAAAATAATCTCAAGCCGCACACACACTGAGTTAAAATAACCCTAAACATAACAAACTGGAGTAGCAAACATTTTAAGTTGATCATATACTACTTACTGTAAAATAAAATCTAAGAAAAATAACACTGTGACTCAATAAAATCTAAGAAAAATAACATTGGGACTAAATATAATCAAACATAAATAACACCACGACCGAATACAATCAAACAAACAAACAGTGAAGCTGGTGCCCCCTGCTGATAGCCAAAAGATTAACACATATTAAATAATTGCATATTTATCTTTTTGAAAAGTATCAAGCAATCAAACTGATTATCTTAAGTGTGACAACAGACAGACGGACAGAATACCCATTTTAATAATGCTGTTACTAAATAAAAATTAAAATTAAAGAAAAAAAGCACTGTGACTAAATATAATTAAACTAAAAATAACACTGTGACTAAAAGAAATGTGATCCTGGCGCTCCTCAATATTGGTCTCTTGTTTAGGTCAATGATAAACAAACTAAAGGGTTTATTGTTCCTTATCACATCACATTAATATGATAAACCAATCTGATTAAAATACAGATCTATATTTCGTTTTGTTTTTTTATACATTCGATACTACATGAAGATCTGACTAGTTGTTGCGATACGTCACGCCAAAGGTCATATCAGTGGTTTTTGACCCTATGACATCAAACATTTGATTAACCAATCAGCATTGATGTTACTAGTGGATTACCCACAATTCTGTACAAAAAATGCCCAAAGCTCGTCATAACAGACCGCTTCATTGGCTAATACCTCACACCATTCAGAACACGTCAATGACAACAACTCTTCCAGATCCTAGTGTAGTAAACACAAGTAAAAAAAAATTTTGAACTATAAAAATGAAATGAGATACACAAATCTGTCTGATGTTTACTGTAATTTGAATCAACATGCATCCAGCTTTTAATTCAACTAATAATCAAAAATTCACACAACTAAGAACTACATACACTGCAATTGAAATGAAGTATCTTGGACCCATGTCCACTGCATAGATAATAACATCATCATTCCATGACCTCAGTTTTAACAAACAATCACAAATAAACGTGCCTGATCCAACTGTATAATCAGATAAGTAAATAGAAAAAAAAAGTTTTATTTACAGAATAATTGCCAGTGATCACAGAAGATTACAAATAATTCTGAAATAAAATGATAAGTACCGGTAAATAAAATTTCATAAATTCATCTGATTAAATAATGTTATACATTGAGGTGTCAGACTAGCAGTCACTTATAAAGTATAGCAACAGGGCTCACATTGTTGCCAAAGCCGCAATTTTCGATAAAAATATGAAAGTGACGATTAAAATTTGATTTTGGCGAAAATGTTTTGCGGTACTGGCAATTCTTTTTGATATTTATCCTGGATTAACCATTATTGAGTGTCAATCACATGACTAAACGTGATTGTTTTATAATAAGCCTGGCTGAGACATAAAATTGTTAGATATTTTTTTTATTACATATTTTTGGCAGATAAAATATTCAAGTTGGTGGGAAAAAAAATATGAACATTTCTTTACATGTATATAAAAATTATCATCCATTTTGGCGGAAAAAAATCTAAAGCCAGTGTGAGCCCTGATCTACAAGAAATGTTAAAATATATTGTAATGCTGACTAATGTGTAAATAAATAACTCTTAAACAAATGCATTACTTATGCCCATGGCAAAAATAACAATAACAACAATGTACAAGTTGATAGAGGTCTTTAATTAATACCATTGGTCAAGACTAGAGTTTTTGTATATACATGTAATATGGACGTTTATTAGAATATCATGCTTACAATTTTAAAAACTTTTAATCTGTGTAATCTTATACAAAGTAAGAGATAACTGATTATATGCTTATTTGGTTATCGTAAAATGCGATGGAGCTACAAAATTGGATCTACAACTTTAATTTGATAGAACTTGGAGAGTTCATTGGTCGAATCTTCGAAATGTAATACCAGTCTTTCCTATGGAATTCATTTTGACAAAACATGGAATATACCTTCCTTATCACAACCCTTCACAAACAATAAATCAAAAAATTGAAAGGATGACAAACAGAATTGGTGACATAAGGAAACAATTTTCCTAATTAGGCTACCACCAAAGGAAGATGCCCCCCCCCCCCACCAAATGACGTTTTCCGTTTTAATTTCTAAAGCAATTCTATAATATACTGAGCGCCATAGAAAACGCATCACTTAGTTTTTCATATAACAAAATGATCCTGTAAACATATCTTATTTATTTTGCTTCTTATTGTGAACAATACGGATGTTTAATCTGTAATCAACGGTACAAAGTCAGAGGGGTCAAATCCAAAAGTACGACACAGATGTCAGTAGCGCGTGTGTCCTCACACTCTGATTAACATCAAAACTTAAAGGTATGTGTAACTTAACTTTGACCAATGCCAACATGCAATAATAGTAATATGTACATTTACTTTACACACATGTATAATAAGGCAGGTTAAACTGGAGGGTATTTATACGATTCAACCTGGGTGCACAGATTACATATGTACGGTCTGCAGCATGCTCATTTTCAGCAAGTCGAAATGCTTGGATTACGTTGTCAGCCATCAACTAATTGAGAATAATCTTTAATTTAGACAGAAACCTTTTAAAATCTCTATAAATTATAGTTACTATTTGGCTATTTTAAGACTAGTGACACACTTCATAAAAAGTCCTTGACTCCAACAATTCAAGTAAGATCAACATGAAACCTTACATGCTTGTTCCTTGGACAATTCAACATCGATTACCGGGCTTTAACACGACGTCAGAATTCCAAGATGGTAACGATTACATAATGTTCCTTTTGTGGTCCATAGTACTTGATTTTATAAAATTAAGAAACAAAACATTTATGCATGTAGTACCGGTAGTTAACTACTTTGGTCTAGTTCCACACCGAGAGATTAGATGTGAACCTCTATCTTATATCATTCTGTTCCCAGCATTTATCCTCACGCCACCAGTTATCTACATTCTCATATTGTTTTTCAAAATTGGACGAACATGAATTACGAATACGCTGACATAAATCACAAACTGGAAACGGCTCAGGTTCAATTACATCATAATACTTTTTCCACTCAAAATATTTTTCATATTCTTTTGGGTTATTGTCTAAAAAAACAAGATAGTCTGCTAATTCACTGATAGAATTAAAATCAGATGTTTGAATGACTGATTTTTTAGGTAAAATGGCCGAATAGTTTGCACCACCTCGGACCACAGGCACGATATTACGTTTCAGCAAATGTAGAGCTTTTTCACTGATGTAATCTTTGCACAGGGAATTCTCAAACGAAAGGTAAAACTTGTAATTATCATCTAACATTTTCAAACAATTATCGTTACTATCCTTTCCGCATGTCAGAGATCCGCATTTTCCATAAATATCAACCTTGATTTTTTTCTGCAGTTCTGTAACAAATTCATTTCTTTTACTTTGTGTATTGCAATTACTGACAAACCAGGCAACAAGTTTCTTTTTCTTACTCCGAGTCGTTTTGTCAATCATAGAATCATTTTGAAACTTTAATTTGGGAATTACTTTTCCATAACCGAACCGCAAATCGGAATCATATCTGTAAGTCATGGTCCAGTTAAATGAATTTGTCCATTTTCCCAATTCTGAATTACCAGAATGAATCGGGCTTTCTACGGCAAAATAAATCCATATTTGATTTGGCTGTTTGACAGGAGGGGGGCCTGTTTTATGATGAGTGTAAAATATAACGGCATCACTTTTATCAAAATCGTTAGGAGTGTCTGTAAATTCGCATAAATTCACCGGACAATTATCAAAATGCTCACTTCCCATTTTCAGTTCATAAAAACTTGGAAAAGATTCCAAGTATATGAAGGTTTTTTTTCTTCCATCAGGCGGAATCACAAATTCATGTTGTGGTATATACTTCATTTTATGGCTAACTGTAGCAAAACGTATGGTGAGGAATGTACAGATACAAGCAATTACAATAATGCATAGGTTAATTAGTGGTCTGACTTGTGAAAATCTGCCAATAAAAGAAAACAAACAGTGAGTTATCATTATTACAAACAGGCCTGGAAATATTGCTTTTAGATGTAGCTGACAAAATGTCAGGCACTAATGTAAAATGTCAGGCACATTTTCAACTTAGTGTCAGACATATCAGTGCCGGACAAAATGGCAGGCACCAGAGGTTTTATGCCTGCAAAAGCCTGAATCTGAGTCTGACATTGTCAGTAGCCTTTTTATCTAAGCTTGATAAGAAAACATTAATATAGTGTGGTCTTCTTAAAAATGTTTTAATGTGCTTTACATACAGGTAAATGTTGAGTAGAGAAAGATGGGCAATTCGTCCAGTTATCCCAATGTTTATAAGTGACTAGTTTCTTTTATATTGAACTCTTCAGACACATTAAACTCATTTGGTGAGGTTCTACTTATTTCATGTTGCCATATTATTACCTCTTCTACTGGCCTGTTGGCCAATGAATAATACAGCATTTCAGATCAATAAAATATTGTTATAGGAATTAATCAATTGGGAAACTTACTTGCAACGTCTCATGTTGATTTAGTCAGAGTCATTTAAATTCTGAACTTCTTACTGTTAGTATTAATTAAGAATTCACTTCTCAAATATTCAATCTGAAGACTGGATTCTTCCCTAAATAAAAGTATCAATCAAAGTTAATAAAATATAATCAAAAGGGGCACATAAAAAATAAATTGAGAAATGTATCACAGTCGTGCGCTTTATCCATTATCATTCGATGGTTCAACTTAGGCGGATGGTCGTCTGACAAGATTAGTTGATCATTATACATACTTTCACGCTAGATATCGATGACATTATAGAACGGTTCATCAAAAAACATCAATGCCGCTTATTCTCCCCATTGTATTTGGAGTCATGATTGTGCAAAACTCTATTTTTAGGCTCATCTCAAGTTATCTGTGCCCTGGCGTATTGGAGAATAATAAACCAGTCCAGTCTATGTGATGAATTTTCTTTATTTTGGTGTTTGACACAGTCACGGTCAGTTTTACAAGTTTTTTTTTTTTTTGTATTATGCTTCTTTAATTAAAGTTTCCTGTCAAAATCGTGCAGAATTGATTTTATTGCATATCAGTAAAACTAAAACGTACCGTAATATAGGCTATATATGTATTTAATTAGTTCCTTAGGAACTGTCTGGACATCGTCTGCTCAGAGACAGCTCCATAAGTAGTATTTAACATGTATTTATGTAAAATAATTTGAAGTCTCGGCATTCGTGTGATGATTTTGATGGGACTTTGCCCCTTTTTTAGTAATAGGTTTTTAAACTTAAACATCAGACCCTAACCCCAAGTAGGAAGTTCCATGTGGACCTAGTACGGACGGCTAAACCCAAGTTTTCGGTGTAAAAGTGACGGAAATAGAAAAGGGAGTGGTATTCATCACATCGCCGCATTCTCTACTACTATGAGAACTGGTTGACGTGCGAAAGCGAGCGCCGGGGCGTTGTTCTTAGTCGAGAGTCGTAGTAAGTAATCAATGCTGAATGCTTCAGCTTGTAATTTTATAGTAGTAGATCCTGTGCTGCAGATATATATCATCGGTGCCATTAACATTATGATATCATAGACATCTATACTTACCGCTGGACTCAATATAAGTAGGCATTATGCCGTTATATTTACTATCTAACGACTTTCACCAAATAGAATGTTTAATCATTGTTATGATGACGGTTTCCGTACCTGGACCAAACCACTCGTCTTTGGACCAAACCATTCGTATATCTTCGGTTATTAAAGAAAGTGCCATGAACATGCACATTAGACCAAAATTAAATCCTGTTAATTCAACGGTTCAATTCGTCACCACATCTCATTGTCTGTACCGGGGCTTACAAGTATATTTATGAATAAACATTTGATTTGTTTATGAATATATAGTATTAGCGATTTGTAAGTCAAAGATTTATTTTTGATTTGGCTATGACAAAAGATGATGCTGAGAACGGTGATAAAGGTCAAGGATGAAAGTTTCCTGGCCGAGGCGTGGCGATTGTGGAATCTGCAAAAAATAACTTATCAACACATAACAGCGTCGTATACTAATAGCACCCCCCCCCCCCCAAAAAAAAACCCCCACAAGCTAACCAATGCTCCCAATATCCACAAATACAATTAATAAAGGTGTAACTATATTGACGATTGCATGTGATGTTAAAACTAAAATTAAGGGAAATAACTCCGTCACGACTAATTTAATTTGTTTGCGCAGACCACTAATCTTTGACACTACAGTAGTGTCTTCGTGTAAAAATACGTATTGAAAATACTTTTATATTTCTTTTCATTTTGTTTTATTTTAGCACACTTTACCATTGTGACTTCTGCCCTGGTCTAAATAATTAGTTCGCACACATTAAAGTTTGAAAGAGAAAAGTAATTAAGAGATTCCCGTGTAGCCGCGTGCTCCTGATGCAACAAGTGAGTTTTTCGCCACGGAGTTAAAGCGAGAACAAGCATGCATGAAGATATTGTAGACTAACCGATACACCCTTAATCAAATTGAAGGCGAGACACATTTCCTTTTCGTCCCCCCGATTTTCCTATTAGCATGTAATGTTATAGGGTTTGTTTTTTGGGGTTTTTGGGGTGATAATCTAAAAAATGTTAATTTCCGTTCAGTATTTACAAATACGATGAATTGAGTACTGGTACCGTATTTGTCAACATTCGACATCCATTGCAGAAGATATAAAGCCAGCACTTTAATTTTTGATGGGCCTCTATTTTTAATCCGATTGAATCCAAGTCGAAGGATTACTTACTGTGTTAATACTTTGATCAAATGTTAAATAATCAATTTAAATACAATTTAGCGCACGTTAAGTCGTGGAAAATCAGATATTTCTCGAAAAATACATATGATGCACAGGTACTTTAACTGTACAAATTATTGGGGGTGGGGGGGGGGTAATAATTGTCACCCATATCTTATATGGGTGCGTGTTGTGGTTGTGTGTGTGTCTATATAGATATATTGTCTAATCTTTCTAGGATCTGTTATACTTGTTTATTGCGCTGGAATTATTTACAGGGGAAAACCATATCGAGTCACACACGCATTTTCAGCCATGGGCTTATTATGAGGCTATTTGAATCTATATTTTGATCTGTAATTGTGACATACGAATAATTATTGTATCAAATGTAGATCAATTGTACAAACAGGTATACAAATGTCGCTTTGTAATAAAAGTCATGACAATAAGTTACTAAATGAACACAAACACATATATCAGCCATCTCTTGATTAGCACAAGATACAATCATCTATTCTAATGTGGACACATATTGCTCCAGATATTATTAAAGATGCATTATGTAAGAGCTCAATCTGCCTATATTGTAGGTCTTTATATTGGCTTCAAATGTTATATAAACTATCATTTTGACATTTATTCACATGCCAAATTTATAATCAACTCTATAGACCATAGGATGTCCGAGATTCAAATGGATTAAAACAAGAACGCGATGTAATAAGTTTATTTAAAAAGCCCCGATTGTCAAGTGCCGTTGCTACGATAACAAAGAAATTACATGTAGCAACATCCCGCAAAACTTCAAACAAAGTTAACTTCGATAAAGATAAAGTTATTCAATATATTATCTGTTTTTGAACTATTTCAGTAAGTAAGACCAGCTGTTTATCAAAAACTTACATAATGCATATTTATTTATCCAACAGATAATATATACGATAATATAATGAGTCTCTACTCATTGACCGGGGCGTCACCGGGGACGAAAATGAGATGGGAGATCCCCCCTTACCTAATAGCAATCACGCACCAACACATATCAAGTGTTAAAATTGGTCAGACAATCTCATTGCTGGTGTACGAAAAACATTTTAACGAACAATCAGAAAAAAAAGTATAAGAGCCGTTGGGGGGCGTGGGAAGGGGGCATTTGCACCCATAGCCCCGCCGTTCTGACGTCCCTGCCAAAAACAAGTAAAAACACACAAAAAGCATCTGTACATTCTTTCGTAAGGATATCATGTCCGGTCCTTGAGACACAGGGCAGCGTCTAGAGGATGCACAGACAGGACTAAAGTTCAAAATCCCAGAATAAGGTTCAATTTTTGGGTTTTAAAATATACCTTTCCATCGCCTGAAAATTGAAATCCACGTATAAGCCTTCCGGTAATACACTGTTAAAATTATATGAATATTTACAGTTATAAGTATAGTAAAAATACAGTGTCGGATTTGTCACAGCACATGGTTTGTTAACTTACATTTATTTAAAACGATGTAGGCCTAAATGCATAAGAATAGTAGACTTATGTAAGATTAAATCAAACGTAATATAGATACACAACCGTATGTCAATTTACAAAATGTGAGCTGTATATTAACAGAAATGCCAAATGAAATCACTATTTTTACAGCAAATTGAACATTAAATACTGTCAAATAGTGGTCACATCGGTTATTTCCCCGTTGACCACATATCGAATTTTGTGCAAAATATTTACTATTCCGTCAATCAGTTTAGTCTATATTAGAGAAACAAGTTATTGAAGACAGCGGGGGGGGGGGGCTTTCTTTTGAGATATTTTTAACATGACAAGACGATAATCAACTCTCGTTGTCATCGCATGCCTCCGATTTTTAACAGATTTGAATCATATGCTGCTCAACGACTGTTGATTAAAAATGGATTATCGAGACATTGTTTATTATTGTAAAAACTATAACAATGACAGCCGACGGTGTTATTAAAATGTTGTTTTCTCGGCTCAGTGTAGAATAATTGCCTGAAATTTTCAGCATATTCCCTTTCCATGCTCTACTTTTTAACTATTATAGCGAGAACTGTCAGATCTTTCTCTACTCAGCCACAAGGCCGCCTTATATGTCAAATATTAACCGATCGTTTTGAATTTAAGGCCATCATGCCCACACTATGGTCGTTTTGACTAAAAAATATAATGAATTACTTTTAAAGTTACTGTATTGTGCATATTCCTGGCTGGGTTGTAGTTAGTGCCCTGGGGTCGGTTGCTCAAAACTATTTATTTTAACGACCCGTTAAACTCTAACGGATCGTTATCTTGGCAACGTGTCGTTTGTTACTGGAAGTCAATTTCATTAATCGTTAGCTAAAGTTAATCCAAGAGAAGACTGTTTGTTCATTGGCTGAATTTTTAATTCAATGTACATGCATAACAACTTCACAGAAGTTAGCAAACTGATCCCGCAGTGAATATTCGCTTGGCCGCTACAATCACTGATAAGCATGACATCGACGAGGCTTAATAAGTACGGCATATTAACTTTTTTACTCCGACAAATTAAATTCTCAAACATTTTTTTGAGGTAAAAGAAAAATAAATAAAGACGTTTGGAGTATTTGAAGTTAAAAAATATTTCCTATTTAGTGTAAATGGGTATTAAAATGAGTAAAATGCATCATTTTGCCCGAAGCAGTTAGGTGTTAAGTAAACATTGCACGAGCAGTTGAGCCAATGACTGGCGCGGTGAGCAGTCAACGCACGTGCTATGGACACTTATCTGTTACAGAGATAATTCGTAAGTAATTCTCTGTAAAACAGATTGAGAAGTTAGTATTAACAAGACACTGAAGACAGCGGGGCACCTAATTGTGCAGTCTGTTCACAGAACTTGATTAAAGACAAAAAGATAACTGACTACAGAAAACACTATAGAATATTTTATTTGTTCCTTTAGAAATTGCAACACATATCTGTAGGAAGAGTTATGGGATTTGCACAACAGAATATATGGGGCCATCATTTCCTACATGCAACCTAATTTCTGGAGAATACTATAGAATTTCATCCTAAAGAAAATAGAACAGCCCTGTATCACCTAATCCTCTAGAATGTTCTATAGACAATTACATTGGTAATCTATGACTTTTTGCTGCAGTCCACTAATGCCATCATTAAACAAATAACATTAAATATATAACGCCAAGTTAACGACACGTTACAGTTAACGGGGCTTCCAGTAACAATCTTTCTCTTCGTTAAAGTTAACGACACGTTTACTCCAAGTTAACGGATCGTTAAAAGATAACGGAGCTTTGAGCAACCGGTCCCTGGTGTACTTGTATGAAATATTAAATCACAAATAGATGTTATTATTTGATGCCCATAGAGATAACAAAACAGAGCACAAATTTCAACGCATTTTTTTGTAAAAACTTAAGAATCTCAGATTTGTGAGTTCGCGAGAAACGTGACGATTTTAGACCGTGTTTCTTGAAATGGAAAAAAAATCGCTAAAGTCTACGGACTATAAATATTGTGTAAAGTCAAAACAAACGAAAACACAAACGGCCTAAAATCAAAATTATAGAAATGTTTCGAAAAATCTAAATAGCGTCCCGTGGCTTTAAGGTGGGGCATGAAATTGATTAAACACGGATTAATGAATGATATCAATGCGTTTATAAAGTTGGCGGGAGTTTGAAGTTGATGGGAGTATTAACTTTATGATTTTAATGGAGGCACGAGAGTAACCAATTAATGGAAGATTTACATGAATGTGCCGATTCTGTAACATGAAAGAAGTGCAGCGTTAACGTAGCTTTTCCATATATCAGTGTATGACGACCTTGAAATAAATTACTCATGGGCTTCGCTATATCTTGTAATTACAAGATAGTTATCATGTAATAACAAAATAGCGGTCTTGTAATAACAAGATAGCTATTTTGTAATTACAAGATAATAAGTTATTTTTTTTTCATTTGATTGACCCTATAATGATCTTCCATAGTTAACTCTATGTTAACAAGTCGTTATTAGTTGACGAATCTTTGAACAACCGGCCCCATGAATTCTTCGACTTCAAACATTGCATACCCCTACGGAATGTTCATATTAGCATGTACATATAAATGTTGATCGTCAGACATGGTGCTGTATACTGCAGTGAGTGACAAGTAAAAATTAAAATAAACACACAACGCTGTTTGCATCTTCGAGATAAATGAAATGATACGGGTTTGACATCCTACTTTCCTGTGCCGACTGGGGAGTGAATTGAAATAACGTTAACTCGACACAAACTAGGTAATATCGGGACTAACGCATGGTTCAATTTAATTTTGATAACCTTCGGAACGACTAGACGTTTGTCCTTCACAGTCCCTTCCAACTCTCTCGTTGAAACCAGGCTTGACAATTCGAAGAGACACCCCAGCCACCATTACTTACAAAGTTTTATAGTCTAATAATAGATTTATCTTTCGTGATTTTCAGTTTATCGAATTAATATACATGTACATGTATTTACAGTTTCCCTTGCATAAGCGATCACTCCTGTCCACTCATCCCCCACCCCACCCCATGTATACTTGTCTACTATTCACATATCTTTATCATTTGCTTGACAAAGACGAGAGTATCCTCCTCGAAAATTCGATTAGTATTAAACTAAATAATTGTGTATTCATAATATTGTACCTTGTGTTATTTCCAAGTCACCTATGTGGAAGGTTTTGGTAAGTGGGCCAGTGCCTAGGCATTTTGAATCTAAAGCACTGGGAGATGGGGGAGTCTGGGGAGGTTGTCTCTTCCCTGGGGCGCGCGTAAGTTTTGGAATTCCGGTATATGTTAGAGAAGTTATTGGACATGAACACCCAGTGTAAAGCGGCCCACACACGCTCAATATAATTGCCAATAATATTGCCAATACTTGATATTGACAAATATATTGAGCGTGTGTATGCGATATTGAAGCTCGAAATAATTGATGATTGAGGAAATCTAAATTCCGTTGATTTTTTTTGCAACAATTGACCGTGTGTGGTCGTCATAAAAAATACTGACGCAATATTTCGTTTTCACAAAGCTCTGGAAGTAGATGTCTGTGCATGCACGAATCGTAGCATATCTGAAGCCATGCAGTAAAACTAGTCATTGCGCCCCATTCGCTTAGCTCCAGGTGTGCGTCATACTCCTCGCAGTGTTCCGTTTGATTAGAGGTAATCCCACTACCCACTGCTGTAATGAGTGGATATTGTTGTTTTAAATTTTGATTGGTCAGTAGCCCGACTAACAACCAATGACTAGATGCTCTACAAAAACTTGACATTTAAAACGAGTGCCAATATTGGACTAAATATGTTTACATAACGTTACGTCATGGTTCACGATTTTATTTTGCCCAATTAACCCGTGCAGAATACTGCAGTAAAACTAATTGCGTGACAAACGAGGCAAGCAAGTCGAATGAAATGTAAACAATACTGTTTGGAAACGAACATACTATCACCGTTTTTAATACTTTAAATCACTGTCCAAAGTTTCAGGGAAGACCCAGATTAAACGTAGGACTGTCATGTTGATTGAACGGGAAGAATAGACACACTCCCTCAAAAGTTCAAGTATCAGAAGTCAATCCAGCAATGGGCAGAGAGGGATTTCTCGGGCCATTGCTTCAGGAATATGGGTGTGCGTTTAAATTACTGAGTATGTCACCGATTCAATGAACATTAGTATCCGATGGGTTCATAAAATGTGTCTTATAATAATTATTATTTTAAGTTTTTCAACTGAAATTAAATTTTAAGTCTCTAGGGGTTTCTTCTAACTTAAAAGCCAAATGGGGCTTAACGTCCGACTGTTCTGCTCCGATTGGGCTAATGAAAACGGGCTAACGCCAAAAAGTGTTATGGGGTAAATTATGCCCGGACAAAGGCGCTATATACGGCCTACTCTTATATCGGATGGCAGCTGCCAAGGGACCTTTTAAGTGCACGGTAATGTCTACACGGGACCTAAATTTTTCGTGCGATCGGAACGACTGGATATGCCATTTTCAGGTCCTCCGTCCTACTGATTTGTTTTATTTTATAAATTCAGTCTTTATTAATGTTTACAGCAGAATAAAAATATATGCGCTAAATTAAGCATTCCCGATCACCAAGTCGCATTATCTCTATGTTTAGACGTTCGTCGTTTTGAAAGAATTACAGAAACCGATCTGATGCACGTCCCTGTTTACAAGAACGTTGAAATATCGGATGAACTTCAAAATCGGTTGGGGTCCTGCAAAATAAAATTGAAAATAATCCACGAAGAAATGTAGTCAGTAGTTGTGCTACTTTCGGTGCCATATTATCGGCGTAGCCCCCATTAAACGGTGTCACGTGAGTTCACGTTTTTCCCCAATATTGTGTCCATAATTTTATGGCGTAGAACCACGTGACACCAACAATATCAACTTCGGGTGTACGTTTGCACGGTACATTTATATCAACGGTGTTGATTTATCCACTCGTTCACTACATTAGCAATAGTTGATCGACAGATATACAGATTCGGTCGATCGTAAGTTATCGATACGTGAATCAAAGACAAATGAAATGAAATGAGGTTTAACGTCCTACTGTTTAGCTCCGGGAAATTTAATCAAAGACAACATTTTGCGAATCATCTTTTTCTAGAATCACACTCAATGTTCTAACAAGAAGTGCAAAATAAAGAAAGATGGCCTAACCGTATATATGCGCACGCATCTGAATTTTTTGTAACTAAGAATTAAGCTTTTATCCTCGATTCCAATGAGTAGATTTTCTACAGGTACGTGTATCCCAAACCGCTAAAAATAGGTTTCCGATCGCGAAAAATTGATATAAAGATACCATGTTAGTCCCGAAATGTATACAAATATTGTATTTTGTTATCTATATATATGTATGTTATATACTATTCAAAAAAAGTAGGGGATATTTGATTTTTAAGTGTTATTAAAGTCACCTAATGAAACTGACGAAGAAACAAATGACAAAATGAAATGAAGTTCACATTCATCGATTTATTCCAAATGATCGTTAGACTAAGTAAGGCACAGACTGACCATGAAACGGCGGCCATGACGTCGTGCGAACGGCACAACATGGACTGCCAAGATGTTGTCCCGGTAGTACTGGCCTGTAACACGTCCTGCAACAACATGTAAAGCCGTTCTTCCAGCAACAGTGATGCCTCCCCACACCATAACAGAACCACCCCCAAATCGATCATGTTCGATGACGTTAACGTCTTGGAAGCGCTCGTTTCGACGACGCCACACCCTCCTACATCTGTCCAAAACATCAACAGTGAACCTTGACTCATCTGAAAACATCACATTGCTCCAGCGTCGATTATCCCAGTGTTGACGATCCCTACACCAAAGACGTCTGGCCTGAATGTGATGATCTCTCAAACAAGGGATCACGCGAGGACGTCGGGTGCGAAGGTGACCCCTATGCGGTCGATTCCGAATCGTCTGGCCACTCACTCTCACACCAGTGTCTGTTTGAAGACGAGCGCTGATCTGATTTGCTTTGATGACACGATTTCTCAAGGCCAAGGTACGGATAAATCGATCCTGGGCTTGAGTTGTCGCCCTTGGTCGACCTGAGCGTGGTCTGTTCTGTACAGATTGTGTATCACGGTATCTGGACCATAGCCTGCTTATGACAGACTGAGAAACATTCATCGTCCGCGCCACAACCGCCTGTGTTGTGCCGATCTGTAGCATGCCAAGGGCACGTAACCTTTCATTTTGGGTAAGCCGACGCATATCAAAATTTGTTTTCTGATCACTAAAACAATTAAACTGATGTTTCCACCCTGGAATTCAATGCCACAATGACTGTAACATTCAAAGTCAGAGCCGTGCAAATCTTGGGTTGGACCCCCATGATGATCCCAAGCATCACCTGCATTCCATGCGGTAGCTATTGGTGCGTTTGGGCGTCACATGTAACTGGAAATGTTTCTTCTCTTAGGTTCTATAGTGACTTTTTTCGTAGTCATTTGCATATTTTAGTATTATGCCCCCAAAATCAAATATCCCCTACTTTTTTTGAATAGTATATATCTGCATCGATGAACATCCATCCTAGAATGCTGTTGGGCGCTAAACCCCATCGATTTATTTCATTTCATTCTAGAAAAACTCAGCATGACAGGAAATGCACAGCTGGCAATTAATGTACATGTTTCACGTGTTATATAACATGTATGCATCACTAGTCATGCAAATAGTGTAACACACTTTATGCATCACTTGTCAATATTTAGCATGATTATATTAAAACCGCGAGAATTGCGATTAATCAATGACCAATGAAGTTCTACCATCGTTGAGGAAGCTGATGAGAAAGAGACAGAGCGAGAGAGAGAAATGAAAAAATGAAATGAAATGGAGTTTCAAGTCTAATGGAAGACGGGATACGCCATACAGTGTGATATGAGGGAAATTTTGCCCGGGCAGCGGCGCCATGGCCTACTCTTATATCGAATTCCAACTGCCAGGGGATCTTTTACGTGCACGTCAATGTGTACACAGGGCCTCGGTTTGTCGTCCCATCCGAACGACTAGACAGCTGTCCTTGTGAGGCCCTCCATTCTGCATCACTGACAAGTGAAAACCACACCGGAGAGAGAGAGAGAGAGAGAGAGAGAGAGAGACAGCCTAGGTCATGTCGGGACTTAGTTATAGTTCAATTTTATTTCAATATTTCAATTGCGCATGGGGACTTCAGCAGTGGGGGGATTCTCGGAATACCCAGAGAAAACCCACGAGGTTTGACAGGCGACCCTAAATTTGTGAAGACATACATGTAACTGGGCAACGGTTCAACGTAAAGTGTAAGTGGAAAAGGTTTGAGGCCATGTCTTGTATTTACAAAACAAACAACCGCCCTAGGTGGGAGAGGGGGGGGGGGTCAAGAGATGGGGATTAGTGTACAATGACGGTCAGTGTTCGCAACAAAATAATGTCTCGACAACGTTCAAGGCAAAATACTGCTACATATTGGAATTTTATCATGGTTAAAATACATGCATTGATTTATTGATCTCTATTACACTTTGGTTCAGGCATATCGATACAATTCAGCATTATGATTTCTTGCTTCAGAATAGGTATCCGGTTCTGTACGCCCTTTAACGCTACAGCTTGTTTCCGGTTCTTTGTGTCATTAAATGCTGCTGAAAATATACTCGATCCTTTTCTCTATTGAATGACTACAGTTCCAACTAGATATCCGGCTCTGTATGTCCTCAAATGCTTCGGGGTTTTCCTATAGCTACAGGGAGCTACGCAATCTGAACGATAAACCTACCCTATACGTGCTGTCTACGATTTAATTTTCCCTGCATTGCCCGAGAAACTGCATGCCAGTGGTGCAGGTAGGAGGCTCTGACAAGGACAGCTGTCAAAATCGTTCGGATGGTACGAAAAACAGAGGTAGACGTTAAAGATCCCTTGGCAGTTGGAATTCGATATAAGAGTGGGCCATATTGCCAGTAGAGACTTTTGGCAAGTGGAATTTTCCGCATCCGTATCACGTATCCGTATCGCCACGTGATACGTTGCGTCAAGGTAGTTTTAGAGTTTTGGCAGACTTTCGCGCCGTGTACATATGGGTAGTTGAGCTGAGCTTAGTTCTAATACAGCATGGTGGCAGTTATCTACCAAGACAAACACCAGTACTAGTCAAGTGCCTAGCCCACAAATTCCTGAGTGGAATAAAATCGCTCGACAGTGGATGAGCTATTTAAAATTTAAAAAGAAATTTAGTGTCGAATCTTTTTGGGGTTTCAAAAATGTATCATTTCAGAAAGTATAGTATACCGCTTTTAAATGCAGATTTGCAAGGCCCCACCTCCCTAAATTTAGCATGTAGATCAACCAGCATGCAGATTGACAGACAGTCAGGCGGGAAAATATGAAAATTCTGTGAAAATCTCATCAAAAGTAATCATTAAATTGCTGTCTTTATCATGGTTAAAATCTGATCAAATATACACCTTCGCGTTCTAGGGTACACATAGATTCATAAAAACACTATGACACAACATTTCAACGTCTAAAAGTAGCGAAAAGTACGGTAAAAAGACGACGGTGTTATACGGACCTTTTCCGTATGAAAGCTGTTCTACACGTGCTGCCGTATTCGTGTGCAGTATCACGTATGAGAAGTACACAAACATTGTTGACGTCACACACAAAATCGATACGGATACGCGATACGGACCAGAAATTTACGCTTGCCAAAAGTCTCTCCTGTCCGTACATGTTTCCCGTATAACACACTGTTTGGCGAATGACCGCTTTCATTCGCCCAGTGGGAGCAGACAATAGGACGTTAAACCCCATTTCATTTCATTTCATTTCCTATATATAGCTACATAAATATATATTCTGTTATTAGCGCCATTATAGACGTGCTTCTATAGAGAACCGGATACAAATTGTTTCTATAGTTCCAATAGATATCCGGTTCTGTAATGCTACCGTTTTCTATAGCCACAGAAACGGTTTTGTGCGCCATTAGACGCTACAGTTTGTTTCTACAGATAGTTTTTTTTTAGAATATCTATACAGAAATGATATCCGGTTGTGTGCGCCATTAGCCGCTAGCCCTATTAGACGCTACATGTTGCTTCTATAACTACAGAAAAGATACTTGGATCTAGCACAAATATAAATGGCTCATGCTGCTTTCAAGTCATCGAAAAAGTTGTCATCTCTGTACGAGATAAAATGTTGCAAATTGGGAATCTGGTTTAATATATGGTCAATCTGATTTAAAAAAAAAACACAGATCCTATTTCGTTTTGGTTTTTATAGTTCAAAATTTCGTTTTACTTGCATTGTCTTTACAACACTAGGAAGCGTTGTTATATAGTAGGTGTTCTTATTGATATGAGGAATAGGCCAATGAAACGGTTTGTTACGGCGACTTCTTGGCGTTCTCTACGAGGAACTATGGGTAAACATCCAGAAACGTCAACGCTAATTGATTAATCAATGTCTGACGTCAAAGGGTCAAAAGCCGCTCGTTTGACCCCTTACGTGAACTCACTGTACAACTGGCCAGATCTTCCGTGTAGTGTAGGCCATCGAAAGTATCAAAAAACGAGAGAGAGAGAGATCTATATTGAATATACGGGCTAATAATTTAAGCCATAGATGCGATTAAATTCTTGATTTGTTTCAGCTCATGCATGCCGCGCATATAGTGCGTAAGCATTATATATTGACATTTAGTGTTTTGACATTATGTACTGCGACATTTCGTGCTGTGATAACATGTCCCGGGTTCTTTCTATACAGAAAAGTCGGTAGGCCTGTATGCAAGCCTTTTATCTCTATGTTTTTGTTCTGGTTTTTTTTTTAAATCGAAAGAAGGCCAGTTTGTTCCAACAATCTGCATGATAAACGACCTACCATACGTATCAGACATGCACATCTGTGATGAACGTTATTTCAAACGCGGGTCAATCCTTCTTGGCAACAAGCCAACAATAATAGTGTTCGGTTTATCAATCACAGCGTGATCGACACGTGTTATGGAATTTTCCATCGTATTTTTCTCCAAGTTCAAGGCCGCGTGTGTGCTAGACGTGTTCTACATCAAGTTTAAGTAGCTAATATTTTCTCGTCAACACATTTGGTTTGTTTTGTTGTTTTTACGATACCGTGTGTGGATTCTCTTCTCAATTCTTATCTATATATTCTCACATGTTTGAATTCGATAACTTAATCAATTTGCATATGTGATCTAAAAATAAGTGTGTCCGCGTCTGGTGAGATGTACCCATTACGGGCGTGCTAGATAGCTAACATAACCGAACACATAGACATGTATCATTAAACGTGGGCGAACTCGTGGATATATGAAAGATGCCAAACACATACATCGAACATGGGCGCACATGTTGGGAGATATTAAACATATGGGGCGTATACGTAGACAGATTAAACATGGGCGTAAACGCATACACAAGAAACTAATACTTGTGCATGTAAGGGTCCACAGATGGAAATACACATGAACATACGCCTAACATGCGCGCACGCGTAAACAGATACCAAATATAGGCGTACACGTAAAATTAAGAGGCCGATGGAAGAGTGGTAGGCGAATACGTCGATTGAAAAAATTCCCTCCCTTGCATCAAACACGAAGCTATATGAATGATAATAAAAATAAATGCTACACGTATTTTAAAAGAGTTCAAAATTGGGTCAATGACCTTTCTTACATTTTACCCTGTAAACTATAACATATGGATAATAAAAAGATAGAACTGAAGATATGAGTTTATACATTAATAGTATACATGTACTTTAAAAAGGCTATGGAGGCATAGCGTTATGATTATTATAATAGCCGAAGGACTAGATACTTTTCTGTGTAACGTTATTTATTGTAACGAAAGTGGGATAATTGCTTCTCCATAAATAATGAATGTGGGCAATTTAGTTGGCATTATAAGCTTGGCGCGATGTGCGCAAGTAACGGAAGTATATACCAATTATATTATGGGTTGCCATGCACATTTATTATAATCGATAAAACTATTAGGGGCGTTGTCAGGCTTAATTAGTTAAAGAATTCTCTAATTGATTAAACTAGACATAGTCACAAGGGTTATTAATAAATGTCGTCTACATCGTTCTAGCACACATCCATATAATAGCCTCCAGCACGAGACGTTACCATAGTAACTTGGGTTTAAGCCTTGACAAATCAAGGATATGTTATATGTTTCAGCAAGCGCGCGTTAAATATCCTGGCACATAGCCAACTCATTAAGTTCAGACGCCAATCCTTTACCCGGGCACAAAGTCCGGTCTATTTATTCTGGCCCGTTGCCAATAGTTTTAAATAACACAAAGGCACGCTATACATAACTCATTCCATGACTGACACATACGCACGCATTCCACTGATAACATCTGCTGTATGGCAAGTTGCCAAGATCGCTGGCCGACAATGTTTTTGTGTAACCTGTAGACAGTTGTGTTGTAAGACGGTGAATAACTTTGTATTATCATTTGTCAGCGATGCCACTTCATTGTGGATATGTGGACTAAAAATAAAGTTATTTCATCCAACGTTGGCCCTATATCTGCGTAATAGCTTTAGTGTAGAAGCGGGCGTTTAATAAAGTTATATTTATACTTTCATTGCGGAAGTGGGCGTTAAAGAAGGCGAGCCTCGAACCCAATATTATCATCCACAGTCTTTGACCTTGCCATTTGTACGATTTATTGGTCAATTTGAATCAACATTGATTTTATTATTTTGCCGTCAAAGGTTGGCTTCCGGTGAGAATAATTTTGAAATCGGCACACGAATCACGTGCCAGGGTGGTTTCGAGCTCCATTTGTAATGAAGTGACTCGATGAACGAAGCTAAACATATCCCATAGGAGAATACTACCGGTTAAGACTGGAATAACCAGACATCAAAGACTGTCATTCAATTTGGACTCGTCGCCTATTTCGGCAAACAAAACTCATTTGAAATTGTAGCAAACAGAAACGTTTGAATGTTCATATCAGTTTGTACAGTATTATATACATTCATATTTACATTATTATATGCGTTGCGACCCATTTGTTTCCATTTATGGGTGCCAAAGAGTAGAGATTTAGCTCCTTTAAATAAAGTTATTTCACACAAACTGTATCATTTTCTGCGCTATAACTTCATTGCGAAACTTTATGTTAATTAACACGCGTTAAATAGAGTTATTTCACGAACAAAATTATGGATATTCACAATTATTGATTTACAACTTGATCAACGAGTCATCGAAATATGTCGGAGATATCACATAGGTATACTTGGATGTTGAATAAAATTTGTTATTTTAAATTAAATGAATGGAAGGTCCATTTAATATGAAAGTGTATAATACATAAAAAAAACAAAAAAACAAAACCCAAACCCATCCCCCAAAACAAACGTATAGATTCTACGAAATCTGGTGAGTTAAAAGAATTAACTTGTATCATGTATGTAGATTTTCAGTTGATTTAAAACGTCCACACATACATCTTGGGGCTAAATCAATGGTGGTGCTTCGAAAGCTGTCAATTTTGCAATTTAAACCTTACAGGCTCCGTAAACATTGAAGGACTCGATCCCGTTAGTGGAACTATATCATATATTAGGGGTGTCAAACTCATTTCGATTCATGAACTAAAATTTTACATACGTCAGTTTTTTGAAAATTGTTCCACGGGCACATTAATTTAAACCCTTTGTGGACCAGTTCTGGCCCGAGGGCCGGAAGTCTGACACCTCTGACATATTTTTTCCCCGAGATAAAAAACAACATAGCTTATACCTGCGTGTTATTTACATGCATGTATGCCGAAATTATAAATGCTCTCTTTTACGATTTTCAGATCCATGGAACTTAGAAGAAAACCCCTTGTGGCGCCCCATACCCTTGATGTTCCAAGAACGTGCTTATTCCGCCAAATGGTTATTTCGGAGCTGTGTCACTTTCAGTTGTTATTTGGCGGTATATTGTAGGCCAATAATAATGATGAGTATAAATAAGATTGTCGACCAAATAACAATAATGATGAGCCCATGTGAGACCGGACTATGGGGACAATATAAATTGAATATCGCTGATGTTAAGGAAAGAACAAACGGAAATTGTGCTTTGATTAGTTTTCTTCCACCTGTGGTGTTTGTAATGTACTCGACTTTAAAGCGTGTTTGAAATTTCGATATTCGAATACGCGCATGTACCTTTAATTATTATAGCATTAGAGTGCTGCTTAGGTGAAGCATTGGGGGTTGACTTTGACCAGAAAGATAATAAAGAGACGCTCAAGGCTGGGATCGCCGAATCTTTCGCGTGGGTGTTGAAAATTCGTAACATGGGATTGGGGAGTAGGGATCGCCATTAATTCATTAGTGAATAAAATTGAGTGGTTTTCTGACCACATTTTTGGCTGACCATGCGAAGCCCAAATTGATTTAGGGTCTGTTTATAGGGGATTAACAATTGTTTTATCTGCTTGGTAAAACGCAAAATTGTCTATGGCGCGGTGCTCGTGATGTAAAAAATCCTGTTCAAACACAAGGCAGATGTGCATAGTCGTTCGGATGGATACGAAACGCCAAGGTCTATATATATATAGGATTGGCATACACGAAAACAACCCCAAGGTAGTTGGAATTCGAAGAAGATTAATCGAAAACACAGACATCCGAGAAAAATGATACACTCGTAACCATTCCAATATATAGTCCCGCGAACATTTATATTAAAAGAGCTCTAGTAGTAGGCCTAGGTGCAGGGGGACCGCATTACACACAAAACATAAATCTACAAGATAGGGCTAACCTGCGGACAAGACAGAAAATAGACATTGCACAAAATAAACAAATATCAAATCAAGTGAATGGCATGTCTTTATCGATAGATGTCACGTTTGGCTCACTTGGTGTTGACATTCCGCTAAAGTAGGCCTACATTTCTAAATTGATGTCCTTTTTGGAGGGGGTGGGTGGAGACAGGTAGGCCTAGTGGATTTGTTGGTTTGGCACGAGCTCCCACCCTTTCCCTCCCGTCTGATGTGATAAATGCGCTCATTGTTGCGTAATGACATCGATTGTCTCATTGATTTCCTTATCATGAGTCATTCAGTTAGTTTCTATAGGGAATTATGTTAACCATGATAAGAGATAACGTGTTTTTTTTTATCCGATTATTTTAAATTCTGTTTTCATTAAACATGCAGGCCTAGACCACTAGAATTGTGTCGTCAGGTCTGTCTGGCGTCTTTTTATGGGGCACCATAAAATTCGCATGGCTATTGTTTTTTTTAAATCACTATACTTCCGGGTTGATATGCGTCAAATGGCGAAGAACTTTAGAAGAGAGTGTTCGGGTAAAGGGTTGAGTGTCACAATTTCCTATTCCAACGGATCTTGGTGTAGCCGGCCTGGACTAATGCACAAAGCAAATGGAATGCGTGGGTGGAATGCATGTAGGCTACGCCCGCCTTCTTATATATTAGTTATAAAGGCACAAAAGGCACATCCTATTGTGCGCCTCGGGCATAATGCACAATAGACAAAAAAAAAAATACTGGCAAAATGCCAAGTTGTTTTTATAATGCTCTATAATTTATACTGTAGCAATTAGGCATGGGCATAAAGAAAGCAATCTGGCATTAATCAGCCTACAGCCGCTTATCTGCGTGTCAATCAATGGCATTCGATATGATGTCATGTGAAATGAATCATCTCGAGCTGAATGTCTAGAACTTGTCTCTACTTGACATATCCAGTCATTTCATCTCATAAAACAATTCAAAGCTGGCTGTTTATTTCCAGTTGAAACCAGTCTTATCCAGTTTATCTAGTTCTGACTGGTCACGTTGGAGCTCGTTTTCCTCGTGTCTTTGTTTGCAGTTCTTGGCTATATGCCAGAATCAATAATCTCGAGAATTTTTAGTATCCCACGTTTTATTCTGGGCTCGCGGTGACTGGGTGAGACTGTATAGCTGCATTTATCGCGCGGCATTCATTGTGGTAGTTATTGTACATCGATTTAGTTGGCTCTTTCACTTTACAGGGTCAAAGTTCAGTCGTGACAAAGTGGAGAAAAATTCTCGCTCTACACTTTTAACTTGGAACTTTATGCGAGGCAATGGGCGCAGTCTTTTGTTTGTGTTGATTGCCCGGGATCGGTCAATCAGACTTTACTCCCAAAAATGGATGCTGATACTTACAACTGTTGTATTTTATGCAAAAACAGTTTAGTTGAAAGAAATGCATACTTAATGCCATGTATTCACTCAGTTTGTGAAACATGTATTAAAGTAAATAACGGCGACACTGTGAATAGCGGAGAAGGGGGCAAGTCGCCGGTATCAATAGTTAACTTGGCAGGTTTGTGATTTTTGTTAACTTTTCATTCGGGCATGCAGATCTAATCTACTTTGTATTTAATTTCAATTATAAATAATTAATTTAATGTAGACCTGTATTGACCTCAAGTTACGGTTGTTGTTGGGCTGTATTATTAATTATAAAACTTTGTAAACAAATTCAGAAATAATTCTTTATGGTGGTACACGGGGCCTAGTGCAAAATTACCGTACACACAGTAACAGTTGAACATGTCGTCGCCCAGACGACTTGCTTGCACTGTGCAGGTCGATGTGACAGGCTGGGATCGACGAGACATCACGATGCGCCATGCATGATATTATTACTACTAGACTAGAGTCTACTGGTTTCAAATGAAACGTAACAGGCTTATTATTGACTTATTGAGTAAAAACAAATTATATGCGGAGGCGGAGATAGGTGTTACTGTTGTTAAAATTTATTTATTCATTGATGATGTAAGTAGGAAGAGACTGATCCTCAGGCCCAGTCTAGTTTTTTTTTAAATACTATGATTACTATACATGTAGTTGTCGCACCCAAGGAGTATCGCACCTATCAATTTCAATACAAACTTAATTAAAGGGATAACAAGGAAATCGAAAGGCTGATATCCGTTGTAAATTAAATACTGAGGCCTATAGTCATGAACTACCCTATCCCAATACATTCATAAATATTGAATATTATTCACTGATGGAAAACCTTTTAACCGTTTTATCAACTTAATATATTAACAACCACTGCCACCTTGTGGATCAATAAAAGTTTGTTGGTGGTATACATGAAATGTTATGTTATGTAATTATTACTGTTTTTGCACAATATGAGCAGCCTACATCCATGTAGGCTACTAAACAATTTACATAATGTTTTACTAACACTAGTAGGCCTACATGTAGTTCAATACTTTATACATGTAAAGGAAAACTTCCTGTTTCAACCAATGTTAGGTTTGAAATTAACTGTTGTATTTTTCAAGGGCAAAATGTAAGAAAGGCTTTTTCAACCTTTATGAAATAAAGTATTTTATTGTCTATTGCAGATGTAGTGTGCTACCCCTTGCCCCTCTTCTTTTGTAGCTGTGTGTCAACCCCCCCCCCCCTCTCTCTCTCTCTGTGTCTCTCATATTACATTAACTTTCTGTAAAAACTGTAATATTTATCATACACTAATCAAGGGCTGTTGCAAAATTTTAACACTTGTGGCTAAATGAATGCACATTCCCATTGACAGGGTATGAAATGGGCAATGTGGTTTAACGTCCTACTGTTCCGCTCCAGACTGGGCAAATGAAGACAGGCATGTGTCGCACAGTGTGCTGTGAGCATGAGGGAAATTTTGCTCTGGCTGCGGCACTATGAATTAATCTTATAGTTATATTGAATTCCATCTACAGATGGATCTTTTAGTTTTACATGGATACCAATGTGTGTGTACACGTGATATTGGTTTTCCATCCCATCCCGACAATTAGACAGCTGTCATTGTCACACCACTGACAAGTGGAAACCAGACTGGAAAATCCTGAATAAACTTTCTCGGCCAACAATGGGATTGCACCTGCGGCCACCAGACTAGCCTGCCATTGTCTTAGTTAGCCACAAATTACGGAACCAACATTTAATTTAAATAATTTTCTGTTGTGTCTTTCAATCAACCCATTTGTTTTTTTTACTCAAATGTCAAAAGATTGCGACAGTTCCTAAAAGTGACTTTAAAATTGCTGTTTCTGTAATATTTTAATATTTTCTGTTTTAGATGACGTAACCTGCACAGACTGTAAGGAGAAATATCAGATTGCTGATCTAGTTGAAAATCTGTTGACTAGAAGATCTTCGGATACACCTATAGTAATAGAAGAAGTTGAAAAGCATACATGTACCGGTTGTGAAGATGCCATTGAAGCCACATCACACTGTGAAGACTGCGAGGAGTGGTTATGCGATCAGTGTGTTTTTGCTCACAAACGTGTTAAAATTACTAAAGATCATACCATCACAGGCAAAAATAACAAAAATGCTTCAGACGGTACCATGAATGAAGCAGCAACATTCTGCAAGTTGCATAAACATGAGAAACTTAACTTTTTCTGTGAAGTTTGCGACATGCTGACCTGTCGGGATTGTCAGTTACTAGAACATAAGGAACATCGGTATCAGTTTCTTCCGCAAGCTGCAGAAATTTACAAAGAACAAACAGAAAAATTTGCCGCTCATCTTCAAGCTAAAAAAGAAACACTGAAACTGTCGGCGTCGAAAATACAAGAAAAATTAATATATGTGAAATCCCAGAAAGACGTAGTAAGAGATGAAGTTCAATCGCAGGCTAGAAAACTGGTTGAACATGTGATTGAGTACGCAAAACAGATCTTACAGAATCTAAACTTTGTTTGTGATGCGGCTGGAAAACGTCTTGCACAAGAAGGTGCAGACGCCAGCGCAATGTTACAAAAAATTGAACACATGTCATCCTTTCTCCGCAACTTAAAAAATGAGAAAAATGATCTCAGTCTGCTGTATACAAAGAAATTAATTCTTAAACAAGCTGCTACTTTGTCGCAAGCTAATTTAGAACTTTATTCTCTGAAAGGACAGTTAAATTTAGAATATAGACATGAATCACCATTTTTCTTTCAAAATATTCATAAACTCGGTACAATATTTGTCAATGGTTTGCGATATCCTCCGCCAAAATATCAACAGGGTCAACAGCCCCCAATACCCGGTGTGACACAAAATGGCGCAGCCAATGTGAATCCTGCATCTGAAGACCAACGTAGAATGATGGCATACGCAATGCAGCGTGCAGCACATGCAAAACAGCAGCAGCAACAACATCAGCAGCAACAGCATCAATTCCAGAATAGAATGTCTGTTTTACAGTCTCATACTCAACAGCGACCAGTAAACCAACAACCCAACCAACCAAATATCTTGCGAAATAATCAGCAGGGTGGCAATCTGCCATTCAATTGGCAAAGCAGCAACAGTCATCGTGGTCAGCAACTAGCCCACAACAACCAGACATCAGGTGGTCAAATGGTCAACCACGCCTTTCTTTTACAACAGCAAGTCAATCGTCAACAACATCATAATAACCAAAATCAGCAACAATTTCAACCAATGAAATTAAACACAAGACCTGTTACCAGTAACATAGCAACGCATCAACCGATGGCAATGGGATGGGGCGGAAATCGATCATCAGGTAAATTAATAGATCCTGCTTATTGGGAAATTGATCATAGATATCACAATCTGATTAAAGTACAGATCTTATATTTATACAGTGTTTAAGGTCATGAGATGAAGAATCCTATTGATTTTCAGCTGATGCTGATAATTATTGCCAGAGTTATGACCCTTGATCACTTTGAAAAATCTTGTGAACGCTGTAGAGGCTAAAGTTAATATCCATTTGACTTTAAATTTATACACATTTTTTAAGGCCATGAGGCGAAGACGTCTATTGATTTTCAGTGATTTCCGATAATTACTGCCAGAGTTATGACCCTTGATCACTTCGAAAAATCTTGTGAATGCTGTAAAGGCTAAAGTTAATGTCCGATTGACTTTAAATTTATACACAGTGCTTAAGGTCATGAGACGAAGACGCCTATTGATTTTCAGCAATTTCCGATAATTACTGCCAAAGTTATGGCCCTTGATCACTTCAAAAAATCTTGTGGACGCTGTAGAGGCCAAAGTTAATATCAGATTGACTTTAAATTTATACACGTTGTTTTAGGTCGTAAGACGAAGAAGCCCAATGATTTTCGTTGATATCCTATAATTACTGCCAAAGGTATGGCCCTTGATCACTTTGAAAAATCTTGTGGGTGGACTTGAGGCCAAAGTTAATATCCGATTGACTTTAAATTTATACACAGTGTTTAAGGTCATAAGACGTAGAATCCTATTGATTTTCAGAGATTTGCGATAATTACTGCCAGTTTTATGGCCCTTGATCACTTTGAACAATCTTGTGGACGCTCTAGAGGCCAAAGTTGATATCCGATTGACTTTAAATTGATACACAGTGTTAAAGGTCATGAGGCAGAGAAGCCTATTGATTTTCAGCGATTTCCCATAATTACTGCCAAAGTTATCTCCCTTGATCACCTTGAAAAACCTTGTGATGCTTTAGGGGCCAAACTTATTATCCGATTGACTTCAAAGTGATACACAGAGTTTAAGACCTTGAGATGAACAAGTATATTAATTTGAATGAATTTTGATAACTGAACAGCTAAATCCATGATATTAAATATTTTGTATACCATACTAAATGTTACCATGGGCCAGAACTTTATAAAAACCAAACAAATTCTAATGATTTTCTGAGTTGTTACTCTTAATCAGATTTGAGTGTAATATAAATGTTTCATTATCGCAAAAAGTAAAAATATGCGACAACTCTTGTTGACTGCCCGGACGATTTAGCTGCTGTGGGTGTATGTTTCGTTGCCTGGCAACCTATCTTTATATGACCACATTGAAATATTGTCGTATATTGTCGGCGTCCACAATTGCTTGTGGGCGCTTTAGAGGCTAAAGTTAATATCCGATTGACTTTAGAATTATACAGTGTTTAAGGTTATGAGATGAAGAAGCCTATTGATTTTCAGCTGCCAGAGTTATGACCCTTGATCGCTTCAAAATTCTTGTGGTCACCCTAGAGGCCAAAGTTAATACCCAAATGACTTTAAATTGATACAGTGTTTAAGGTCATGAGACGAAGACACCTATTATTGATTTTCAGCGATATCACTTTGAAAAATCCAGTGACGTTCTAGAGGCCAAACTTATTATCCAATTGAACTGACTTTAGATTGATACACAGAGTTTAAGTTTAAGGTCTTGAGATGTACAAGTATATTGATTTTCAATCAATTTTGATAACTAAACGTTAGCATGGGTCAGAACTTTATCAAAACGAAACAAATTCTAATGATTTTCTGATAATTACTTAATGAGTTGTTACTCTTAATCAGATTTTAATGTTTTATAAATGTTTCATTACCGAAAAAAATAAGAATATGCGACAACTCTTGTTGACAGCCCAGACGATTTAGCTGCTGTAGGCGTATGTTTCGTTGCCTGGCAACCTATCTTTTATACTTTCAATGGCCTATGTATACATTACATGAAGATCTGACCGATTATACTGGAAGGTCACATCAGAGGTCACTTGAGTGGCTTTTGACCCTATGATGTCGACATTGATTAATCAATTCATGTTGATATTTCTAGTGGTTTACCCACAGTCCGTGCATTGCTCGTCAAGAAGTCCACCAAACGGATGGTTTCATTGGCTAATCCCTCACGTCACCCAGAACGCAGGTCATGTAACAACTCTTCCAGATCCTAGTGTAGTAAATACAAGTAAAACGAAATTTTCAACTATAACAAACGAAACGAAATAGTATCTGTATTTTAATCAGATAGTTAATATCTTTTACATGAACAAATATTAAATGTTCAGTAAATTTGCTTTATTAAACATGGTAAAATCAATATTTGAAATTTATGAATTGTATTATTAATGATGCCTCAATTGATTTTATTTTCTTATTTAAGGTAATTCACCTAGATCGACAGAAGGAGGGAGCATGAGTAATAATCGTAGGCATTCCACATCACCTGCTCATAATGGGTATGATAACGTCAATTTTAAAATCATCAATAAATTAATTCAATCTTATGACACATCATTCTTTGTATTACTTCAAAACTATGCGATGTACATAAAGTATAGATTCTTGATTATCCTGTACAAAATACAACAATTGATAATTTTGTTTCCATTTTGTTACATATTTAACATTCTTTATGTAAGGATTTTTAGTTTTCCTGGTGAAAATATTTTAGGGTTATAATTCAAGTTTAATTAATAGGACAGCATTATTCGTAAACATAGTGTTTACGCATAAAGATTACCTCGTAACCATATTTTTAAGAATAAAGATTATTTATAAATGCATTTATTAATAAAGATACTGTCAGGCCTGGAAATAACGGTTTGAGATGTACCTGACAAAATGTCAGGCACTAATGAAATAGTACCTGACATTTTCATCTTAGTGTCGGACATGTATGAATAATATCAATAAAAAAGACAAATCAGTCTCGGACAAAATGACAGGCAACAGAGGTTTTGTGCATGACAAGGCCTGAATCTGTGTTTGACATTGTTTGTGATAGGTGCCTTATTTCCAGGCTTGGATACTGTATTTATAATATAGCCCAATATAGGATTACCCTAACAACAAGCTAATCTTTATTAATATGATTAGACAGCTATCCTAACCAAACCTAACCCTCTGATGGGGTTAGGAATAACCTCCTTTAATTGTTGTGTGTAATATAATGTTTCATTATTTTTTCAGTAATGTTGAGTCAACCGAAGATGATTTTTATGACTGCATTATAACTGCTGCTAAAATCAAAGGGCAAAAACTCGAGGACAATGCTGGATTGGTAAGTATCTTGAATCAAGTTTTAGTGGCCATATCTAAGAATAAGTCTTCGTTGGTCTTCTGTTTGTTTCCTAAGGAAAGGAAAAAGCATGTAGTTGTTTGGATGGGATAAGCAGCTGCCTTGGAAAAATTTACCTCAAAGCATATTGTTTAAGTTAGTTTGGTGTAGAAAAGAGGAAAGTTAACCCCCATTTCTTTATTTTTACAGATTGTTGGTGATGAATCTAACACCATTAACTTAATAGATGATGTAGAGGCTGACAACGTCTTATCAGATGTCCTGAAAAATATGCCCAAAGAACTGACAGAGACAAAGGATGATATCATTAAACAAGAGAATGTTCCAGCACCAGAAATTCTGGTTACTTCCCCAAAACCAGCTTCCCCAACACCAGTTGAAGAAAAAGATACAACAGAGAAACCTAGTGAGGCACCAGAGGCTGTAGAAAAACCAACAGAACCAACAACCGCAGCAGAACCAACAAGCATAGCAGAAACAACCACCACAGCAGAAACACCAGCCATAGCACAAAAATCTATATCAAGTGAGTCAGATGAAAAGGCATCCCAGGAATCTAGTCAGTCAGATCCAAATGAAGATTATTGTGCATGCTGTCATAATGGAGGAGATGTATTGTGTTGTGAGAAGTGTCCAAGGGTGTTCCATCTACATTGTCATATCCCACCACTTCAGTGTGTACCACCGTAAGTTGATTAGCTTATCAAATATCTGACCCTGTATCCTAGAATCCTTTGCAAAATATTTTCCAAATTTTCAAATAACTGCAAGACAAACTACATCTGTAACTGTAATGGGAGTGGAAGACACAACAAGGTGTCTTGCCGTTATCATTAATGACCAAAAGGTCTTATGGAGAAGTCTTTAATTCTTTTATTTGAGAATTGATCCATATTGGACTGGCTAAATTGACTGTACCTTCTTGTGTCATTCTTTATAGGGCATGAAATTCACTTTTTAAAAATATTTCATTCCCGTTTGTGCTTGAAATATGGCATTTTGTTTTGGGTTCTTTTCTCATGAATAAATTCAAATAATTTCAGGGGTATATTTGTTTGTTTATTGTGTGAGGCGACAGAAAAGGTTCCAGAAGAGGAGACAGATGAGAATATTAATCCAGGCTCTAAACGTAAAGCTCCACTTGGTTTGACAGATAGAGAATTAAAGGTAATTATTTCATGTAAAGCTTCTAAAGAAACATTTTTCGCCTGAAATGTGTAAACATTATTGAATAAACTATACACATTAAAAAAGTTTGGAACTTTTTTTGATCTTTAAAATTGCGTGAATTTTTTAAAGTCATTGGTGTATATATAGGAATTCCTTGAGTAGTTTGAACTAGCCCCCTCAGGTGCCATTTTTTCCCAATATAAATGAACGCAGGGTTGAGTTTGCACTGTCAACCTTTTGTTAATGAGTTCGACATTTGATCAGATTTCTCAATTTGATCAATATTGAAGTTTACAATTGTAACTTCAGGGTCTGGTATAGATATGATATTTACAAAGCAAATTGAGTGGCTTGCGATAGTAAATATTTTAACAGCAAATAGACGGTGTAAACTCAGCATAAGGGAGACAACTCTAATGAACTTGTGTCTAAAGAAATTATGACCATCCATTGATGCGAGATGCGACCCAATAATATGTTTTTGTGGATAATAATAGATTAATTAATTTTTTTCCATTTTATTTGTAGATATGTGAGAAAATATTACTAGAGTTATTCTGTCATCAACAGAGTGTTGCTTTCCATGAACCAGTGGGAAGAAATGTAAGTTATATATTCTGCTATTGTAATAAGCATATATCTTCTTTCATGGGTAACGCTGGCTTGCTAATCAGGTCTTGAAATTTAATCCTGGTGTTTGTCTAAAAAATTTCTCAGGATTTTCGAATGCGGTTCCTCCTTGTCAGTAGTGTATTTTGGAAGGCCTGACAAGGACAGTGTTCTAGTCATTGAGATGGAATGGAAAATGGGTCCTGTGTAGATATTTCTGCTGTCCGTGCAAAAGACACTCGTAGCACAATGTGTTGTGTTGAACCCATCTTCATTATTAGCCCAGTCGGTGCAGAAAGTAAGATGTTACACCCCATTTCATTTCATATATATCATTCACTGTGACATTTTATTATAAGTTTAATATTCTTGTATTCATTCTATAAAATGAAAAATATTTTGTAAATCCGAATACCACACAACAATTTTTATGAATTAGTGACAATACTTTAATGATCATTTATTTTTAATTTCAGGTTTTGAATTACCACAAAATAGTGACAAAACCACAAGATTTCACCAATATTAAATGTAAACTGTCTCGTCAGCATTTTAACCATTATAATTCTGTGTATGATTTCCTATCGGATGTCAGACAAGTCTTTATCAACTGTGCCTTGTACAATGCGGTAAGTTAAGCAGCGTTATTCCACTTCATATTTTCACTTCTGCTTTGGTTTTATCTTTTTGAGAGAAAACTACTTAAGAAAGGCCTAGATTGAAAGATGTAGCATTTCCATCCACATAGAAAAACTGAGGCTAGAAGTACTTAAAGTTGGGCATTTGTCAGTTGTTGTATTCTAGCATCAATTGTTTTACCAAAGATGTCTTCAGAATATAAAATTTACAGAACAAGCCCTTCTTAACAAGTATGGAAATAAGGCACTCGTCATAAATTAATGCCTGTGATGTACACAACACTGTCTTCTCTTTTTGATGCTATTTTTAATACAAAATGTCTGCTTAACAAATAATAGACAATAAAAATATCTACTTCTTCTATTTCAGCCTGATTCAGAAGTTGGTAAATCGGGTCAATTTGTGAGAAAATTTTATGAAGAATTAGTGGAAAAAAATTTACCAGGTTATTTGAAATTTGTTCAAAGTGAGCCAACTGTTACTCCTCCACCCACGGTCGGTAATGGAAACTCGAGTCCCAAGAGACAGCGCATCGAGGAGACGACGGGCAATACAAAGACACCTGTCTGATAGATCTACACACAAACTTAAATCCTATTCATTGCGCTTCTGAAAAAAGACAATGTGATGTGCGAGAGGTTTGATAGACAATGGATCTGAAATCAAAATCAGTGCTAAATTTATTTTTGATTTAAGTTTTTTGTATTAAATGTGATGAAATAAAGCATTACATGATCATCTTTATACCTCTCCGAAACAAAGCCATTCAGATTTAGGAGTAAAGGTGGCTAAATGGGTAAGATGCTGGCTCGCTGGCCAAGAGGTCGCATGTTCGCTCCCAGTGTCGGTGGAGAGAGTTATGGTGTGGTTTACCCTTGATAGTAGTGCAGGACTGGAGACGCTAACAAGGACTGCTGTCTAGTCGTTTGGATGAGATAAAAAAAAAACTGAGGCTCTGTGTATACATTGGCGTTCACGTAGATCCCTTGACAGTAGGAATTTGATATAACAATAACAGTAAGCCATATCAATGCTGACTGGGCAAAAATCCCTCATAGAACACTGTATGGCAGATGGCCGTCTTCATTGGCCCAGTCGGAGCAGAACAGTAGGACTTTAAACCTTATTTCATTTCATTTAGATTTATTGAAAGTTGTTACTACTATATTTTATGTATCATACAATTAAACATGTGCATATCTATGTTATACATAAATTAAAGAACTATTATAAATTACTGTTAAAATATTGTCAATAATGTTATTATTTTTCCAAATTTTCAAACACTCACTGCTAGTGGTCTGCTGACATTGGTTGATAAATATGTAGGTAATGAATAATGTTCAACTACAGCCAGACAGGCTTTGATCTGTTTAATGCCTGTAATTTAGATCATAAGGTCTGGCATTGAATCAAGTTGTGTGGTGTTGATTCAATAGTCTTACATTAACCCAGCTAAGAGCAGAACATTACGACGTTGAACCCCATTTCATTTTTCGCACTGTTGTTAAGACTATGCTTTTTCTCACCAGGCCCATCGTCTGCACTACTGACTTGTGCATGGGGAAAACCACATGTAACTTTCTCAGCAATCCTGGTGAGTGGGCTGTTTATTCTGGGACTTAATGTCTGCTTATACCAAGGGTAATAATGGCTCTGTTTTATTATGCCACAAGATAAGGCTAGATCTATATAAGACCAACTTTTGTCAAGGCTGTTAGCGGACTCAAATTTATTCTGGCCAAAAGGGAATTATGGCTACAGCAAATGCCATGGCGCTCAGATGTGTAGGCATGGGCTAAATCCAGGGTTAGGGTTGGGATTAGCGCTCCGCTGTTTTACATATCTACATTTGACCGAACTTCAATTGGCCGTAAGAAATAGATCTAACCAGGACGTAACCATGGCAGATGCTGTGGCCATATTCCTTTGCCTTTCTGTGACAAAAGCCTATGTGGTCCATAGTGAAAACATTGAAGCAGGTAACAGTAGGCCTAACCATCATTTAAATCTGGATACAGACATTGAAATATGCATATATAAAGCTGCCATTTAGGATTCCGGAAACACGAACCTCCCCAACCGGACTACAGAAGTCATAAGTACGACATGGACACAGATCACTAAATATTCATGGGTGGCCGTCACCCACGAATGTAGGGCGAAAGTTATTTTTAGTCTTTCTCTCCCTTTCCCGTTTTCCCCCTTTTCCATGGCGATTTTTGTTGACTTTTTGGTGCAGAATCGAAGAAAAGGGTTTAAAAATACATTTTCTGCCAGGTTTTGGCGAATATTCATGATTTTGAGGCGGAAGGATACAAGGGTTGTGAGGTTGGTTACGTTGAAACAAAGCCCTGTATAGGGAAAGTTACGACAACTCATTTACAGGCGCCATTGTGGGTCCCAACTATGACGCCATAAAAACTATGACGTCATGGCGTCATATAGTTTTACCATGGACCGTCTACGGTTTACGGTCCATGGTTTTACTTAACAAAAACTTTTATCTTTTTCTTGGGGTTACGTTTTACGGGCTACTATTTCTCCTAAACAAATTCCAAAAGAAACCAATGATGTTTGGTTCAATGATAAAAATGTCAGACAAATTCATCTCCAAAATCGGCCAATGGGCTTTCACCAGGTTCTTCGGGTTTTCTCCCAAACGAATTATTGAAATAAAATTTAACATAATTCAATACGGCGTTCTTCATGAATTATCGGAGAGCGATATCCCGTAATCAGTGTCTTTCAGTGGTGGGATAATAAATAATTTCTTTTAAAATTCCTCAAACACAGCCATCTAAACTGTAGTTCGGTTCGGGTAGTCTCTAAACCATGACACTGAGACTCTAAACCATGGTGTATCCTGTAGTTCTGAAAGAGTCCCTCTAAATTATCAGTCTCTGAATCATCCCAGACAGCCACTAGGCTTTGGCCCAACTATGGCCCACATGTGGCAACATCTGGCTGGACGTGGCTCACATCCAGCCAGATGTTGCTACGTGTGGGCTATAGTTGGGCCAAACTTGGCAACTACTGGCTCACTACTGATGAATTAAACTTATTTTTGGAACTGATATCTAAGAATATTTTGTCAGTTTGTTAAAAAGTTTTAAACTTTTTGTTTTACATTCAAAGCAATTGAAAAAATAATATTATGCCAGAGGTTTGTCATATCTGGGCCAGACATGGCCCACATCCAACTGGCCAAATGCCCCAAAATATCAACCCAATAAATGTCGGCTCAGAATATGACATCTTGTTTCGTGCAGAATTTTCCTGTGTGCTGTGATGTTCTATATTAGTTTTATAATAACGAATAAAAATTAAAGTCTTAAAATAATATTTTTTTTAATATACCGGTACTGTATATAATATGAATGGAATCCCCTCACCCTACCCTCCCCAAAAAGCCAGTAAAACTAAATCTTCAAAGCAAAAATGATAAATTATTCTTGAAAGAATTCAGTAAAATAAAGACAAAGTTTGTTTGAGTGTTGGATATCGTGCGACTGTGTTAGTAGTTAGATTTTAATTACTATAGCAGATTCTGTACTCAGATTATACAATTTGTTGAAGCCAGCAGGTCAACCATGTAAATCTTTCAACAAAGCATAATTAACAGCCCATTTACTATCTTGAAATCTGTTTGGTCATTGGCTGATTTTAAATTCTAAAAGTAAGTGTGGTACAACTTAATAGAAATCAGTATTAACAAGAAACTGAAGACATCACAGTGGTACACAACTGTGCATTGTTTTCACAGAACTTAGTTAAAGACAAAAAGATAAGTATATTTTATTACTATCTCTACAATAATATTATATTAGATAAGTTCTTTGTGATTTTATAATTTAAATAACTTCATTTAACTATTCTTTTGCCTTGGCAAATAAGAATTAATTACTTAATACTTTGGCACTTGCATTAACAGACCCCTTGGTCATGCTTGATATAAAGAAGGAAAAACATGTTTTTATATGTACATGATTTATATTTGTTTGCATTTATTGCAGGTGGGGTTAAACTTCACCACAAGGATGCAATGGAAAATATTTTTAAAAAATGGGGGAAGAACAAAAACAAGGTGAAGAGGACGAAGAGACAGAGAGAGAGAAATGGTCATTTCGGGACTAACAAGGAGATAGCTGCAGAAAAGGGAACAGGGGGAGAATGATATTGACATGGATAATTTGTATGCCTGATAACAACCATTGAATGTTGTGTGTATTAATATAGTGATTCAAAGTGACTGTTGTTATCCATATAACTGTGTTATATGGATGAATAAATTTTATAATTGAAGATTTAGCTTGTGTTGTTAATGTATGCAGTTTGTGCTGCATGCAAGATATTCTTAATTTCTACTATCTAGAGAAAGTCTTGGCTGTTTCTGCTGGCGAGACTTTAAGAAGGGCCAATAAAGAGAAAAATGGGTTGTAACTAAAGTGGATTTAACGTCCTACTCTTCTGCACCTAACCTGGGCTAATGGAAGACGGGCATACGCCATACAGTGTGCTATTTAGAAAATTTTGCCCGGGCAGCGTCGCTACGACCTACTCTTATATCGAATTCCAACTACCAAGGGATTTTTTACGTGCACGTCAATGTGTACAAGGGACCTCGGTTTTTCGTACCATCTGAACGACTAGGCAGCTGTCCTTGTCAGTCCCTCTGTTCTGCATCACTGACAAGGGGAAACCACGCTGGAAAATCGAGATGAACTTTCTCGGCCACTGCAGGGTTCGAACACCCGACCTCCAGGCTAGCGAGCCAGCGCCTTACCCACTTAACCAGAAAAATGGGTTGTAACATCCATATGACACAAACTAGGTCATTTTGGGACAAACATATGGTTCAATCCTACTTCTTTTATTCGCTTGTGTGTAGGGTTCTTCTAGCAGTGTTGGGGGGAAAGAACCGGGAGAAAATTGACGAGGTTGGACAGGTGACCATACTCCTTGTCAGGTACAAGACGGCATTCAAAACCACGCCACTTGACCCAATGACAGACCTTATATTTTCATGTGTAGGTATGTTAAATCACTACACCACCCAACAGGGGTACATGTATGACGGGGAAAAACCGTATGGTTGCGGCTTTCCATCTACTGCCCACAACTGGCCCTGATGTGGCAGGCCATATCTTTGCCAGCTGTTAGCCAGATCTGGCCCATACAAGGCGGGCGTGTGCATTAGCGAATGTGGGCCAGATCTGGCTGTGACTGGGCCAGATCTGGCCCAGATGTGCCAGACTTGGCCCAGCTGTGGCATGCCATATCCGGCCCAATCGTTTTGCCAGATGTTGCCAGATATGGGCCATGCCTGGGCCAGATGTGTTGTGTTGTCTGGGATGATGTACCCTGTAGTTCAGACAGTCTGTAAACCATGATCTACTCGGTAGTCTCCAGAACATGATGTACCCTGTAGTTGGGATAAACTAGTTTTGTAAATATGAATTGTACACAACGATATGTTAACCCAGAAGTGAGGTAGTTTCTCTTACATGAATATATTGTTAACGCGCTTTAAATGTCTGGATGCAATAGACTTGGTGTAGAAAATTCTAGGTACACACTGTTAATCACCCATAGGTGTTTTAATGACAATAATAGTAGGTACAACAGGATCGCACTACACGCAAAATCAAAATCTTAAAGATAAACCTGCAGACAAGACAGAAAATGGACATTGCAAAAAATAAACAAATCAAATAGAGGGAAAAATCATAATTTATTCAGCTCGACATAAGACGTAAAATGCCGTCTTGTTGCATACCGTTTATATAGTTGAATCATATCATAAAAATATCTTATTTCATATAGTCTCAACATCAAAGTGAACTTGCTCTATTTAGCCTATTCAGATTTGTTCAGATGAATCTGATTTTTAAATTTATTTAATAGCGCAAGGTACAATTTTATGGATACACAATTACTGAGTTTGATACTAAGGATACTCTCGTCTTTATCAAGCAAATAGCGCTTTATCTGGTGTATCTTCTATTTTATTTTCTTATGAATTAGGTTATATGTAAAAATATATGTTTTATCTCCAATAGAGTCTTTTTCGCGGAAATCTATACGTGGTATTCAAAGGCCAGTTTAAGTGAGAAATATCCACTTAACTTTAAGTGACCTATGGGAGGGAGGTACCTTAAAGTTAAGTGAGATTATAATGACTTCTTTTAATGTTGTAGAAGCAGTCCCGTAATGGTGATTTTAAAAGATAGGGGATTCAGATATAAACAAAGGCAATGTCGCCGAGCCTAGCTGACCTTTTTTCGTCGTCAATGTTGATGTTGTAGTGCCATAATGGAGTATGAGTTTATTACCACCGAGATATGTTAAGGATATCTTTCCCCAATCATTTATCATTTTATGTTTGTATGTTTCCATGACTGTCATATAATAAATTTAAATTCATTTGTGATGACATGGCTTTATAGATTTCAGAAATTATTTATACTACCACTAGAAGCAAGGTATTATTTATTTGTTTACAACTCATTGCCATATATACATAATCGGTATTTATTTCGGTAAAATATAATGCAACATGAATATTTCGCACACACAATGTACCGCCAATGTCAGGCCTGTCAAATGGAGGTAATCACACAATATATATGAATTCCTCAAACGATAGATTTATATACAACACTGTATAATTTATGCAGTCTAACTGAGGAGGCAAGGGTCATTGTGTATTGCTAATAATATGTTGTTTTCTAGTCGCGTTATATTGTTAAAAAATTAAAGTTTACAATATCCATCATTTTACTACCACTATTTATTGTAATCTATTGGACTAGAATTGTTTTATAAAAAAAAAGTCTATGAAAACAGCTGTTCCGACAAAGGATGCACACTATCATAATTTATCGTAAATTATAATCATACTATTTTAATGGGTTACAATATAATATTTCGACAAACATTTTCCTGGTGATGTACACTAGGAATTAAATAGAGTATAGTGATGCGCTTAAGGGGGCATAACATGCTTGCAATGTCAGAAATTCGTGATTTTTGGCAGTGAAGGGTATTCCATAAATTGAAAATTCATGCTTTTTGTCGAATGTGAGTATTCCATAATATAAGTGTGTAGTTAAGTTTTCACATAGCCAAGTATATGTAAAATACAACCTTTGGATACCGTTTTAAGGTAATACGGTCAGTAAACAGTTTTGATTTTTCACTTTAACCGTCTGCACAAAAAAAAATCTAATTTTTAAAAGGGTATGCAAGTTAAATATATTTAATAGCGCTTTTATCTGGGAAATCTTTTACTTCATGCTCTTATGAATTCGGCTATATATAACAATGTACTCTTTGGGTTGTATAATAATTAATAATGATAGTATGTTCAGCTATACTTTTCGTTTTTAAAAATGCATGTTTTATCGCCTATAGACTATTTTCGCGGAATTCTATATTATATCTATCAACATTCCATAGGCGTTTTTACGAGAAACCGATTATGGCTAATCGATTTGCAAATCCTTTTAAAACGCATTTACGGCAAAAATTAGCCTAATCGGTTTCACCTAATTTTCGTATTTACCACGACGATTTGCCAAATCGATTATGCAAATCTTCCAACTTGCTCGCCTGGCGAATTGGCGATTCGATTTCCAAGATGACGTCCACAACAAGCGACACGACGTGCCTGACGTTAGTTCATTTTTTCCGAATTTCACGTTAAAATATGTATATCACGGGCATTTCTAATACGAATTTGTGGCAACTGGGAACAGTCAACTGGTACATTTATCGTTTTTATTTTTGGGTTTTTCCCAAAGACCAGAATAATGAAAATTGATTTTTTAAAATATTTTTCCCAATTCTTCTGTCTTCAGCCATCTTGCGAGGCAACTCGTCGCGTTTATGAGAACCGATTCGAATACCAAACCCGAGACCTACGTCATGTACAAACCGAGATAGGTAATCGAAACCGATTTGTTTTCTCGTAAAAACGCCTCATATATCCCTGTTGGGGCAGACAACTTCAACACAGCAATATAATTGGGCATAAAATAGATAGTGAGTAAGCAGTGACTTGGGACCCAAAATGGCGTCTTTTTACATTTGACGTCATATTTTCATGACGTCATATGAAATTTCTGGCTTCACAGTTGTCGCAACTTTATCTATATGCTTTGCGTTGAAAGGGAGGGCCGAAAACTGCTTCTTTAGTTGTCTCTACTTCCAGCCTGTGTATCTCAAGTTTTTCATGGTGAAACTCATACATGCTTTTGGGCCAGAGTTTGCCACATGTTGCTCCATCTGTGGCAGAAAGCGTTCTACCCAACGAATATTTGGGAAAAAGTTACAGCCGGTCTAAGAGACGAGAATTAACGTTAAAGTCAATGGGGAAATAATTAGTGATCTGTGGCCACATGCTCTGATTTGGATTTCCCTGATATTCTGCAGACGTGAGCAGCTTAAGGGGGATAACTCCGTTTTACATCTGGATACGACATGCCACTAAATATTCTGTCAGTGAATTGAATTTTTATACCCGAAATTACGTGATCCGGAACGCTGTCCATGCTGGTAAGAGGTTGGCCATAGAAAATTTAGATAAATAAACTTGCAATAGCATAGTAGTAAACTATTCGGCATAGCTTGGGAACATATTTGTACGAACGACTTTAGTTGTCGTATGTCTCATTGCATGGCAACATTTTCAAAAGTACACTTCTCAGTTGCCGGAGGATTGGTTACCAATCCACGACAGCTATTGTTCATGTTAATAAAGTCATTAACCCAAACACTTGAATAATTCTATAATTATTTTAAAGACAAATTGCTACTGAAATATTCTATTATTTAATAATAATCACTGCTCCTGTTAATAGTAGGCCTATCATTGCAAACATAGGCCTAACAAAATGGTGAATATGGTACTAATGTGTATACAAGTTTTTATATTCATGGAATACACAGAAACGAAGAAAAAGTTTGTATTGAAACTATAAAACGGAACATGTTTTTGATTTTTTTGCAGCCTTAGGAGGTTTATCTGAAATAAAAGAGAAGAAGACAACATTAAGGATTTCGGATACTAAGTGGTATTTTTTCTGAGAAGAACACATTTTGATAGGTATTTTTAAGCAGAGAACATTAAAATTGCAACAAAATCCGCCGAAATTCACATTTAGCATCTTTTAATTTCACTGTACCCCACTCCTACTGGTCTTATTTAAAGGTGCATTATGTAAGAGGTAAATTTACCTATAGCAGGTCTATTTTTATTTGGGTTTCAATGTTATATATTTTAATAATTAGTCAACCCTGTAGATCATCGGATGGCCGTGATATTGAACGTTAAATTGGATAACCGAGACTTCGTTTATTACAGTAGAAATGGTACTAGACAACCGAGACAATCTCATCAAAACTTCAATCACTCATAACTTCGCCCAGACCAACTTAATTGAAATTTTTAATATATTATACTACGATTGGTTAGCTCTTACATAATGCATTTTAATACATTTCGTCAAACAGGCGGGTGCTATACTGAGTACTTTATTCAACGTCGATGTCGCGGTGTGACTCCATATCAGTTTCGTATTTATTTGTTTGCCTGTTTGCCTGCTTTCATACTAGGGGGTTGGGATGGCCTAGTGGTCTAGAGTGCCGCGCTTCGACCTCTAGCTGGCCGGTCACCTCTGGCTTGCGACTGTGGTTTCGAGCCCTGGTGTGAGCGTATGTGGCATGGAGATAGGGGGCGCCTTCTCAACCTCGTGGGTTTCCTCCGGGCACTCCGGTTTCCTCCCACTGCTAAAGACCCCTAAGCGCAAGCGAATTGTTGAAATAAAATTGAAACCATATGTTAGTCCCAAAATGACCTAGTTTGTGTCGAGTGGACGTTAAACCCCATTTCTCTCTCTCTCTCTCGCTTTCATACTAAACCTATGATAATTGATTGATATTGATGCTTCTCCGTCTCCGACCCTTTCGTTTCAGTTTGGGTTCGAGTAATGTGTATGTAATTTTTGTCGAGTTCAAATATTTACCATTAGACGATTGTCCATTGTCTGCCTTTTCCTCCTTTGCATTTTCTGTTGTTTGTGCAACCTGTTCGTCACCAGCTGCTTCAATGCTTTCTGCCTTTGTTACAACTATTGTTGTAGTTGCATCTACCCTTTCTTCTGTTCCTGCTCCTGCTTCTGCCTGTGTTTCTTCTTCCGTTTTGTCTGCCTGTGTTGCTTCTTCCGTTTTTTCTTCCCGTGTTTCTTCTTCCGACGTTTTTTCCGCCCCAGTTTCTGCTGCTGGGGTTTCAGTATCTGGTGGGCTTTCTGCTGCCACCCCTTCTGTTGTGTTTTCTACCCCTTCATCTTTAGGTGTGTTTACTACCTCTGTTTCACCGGTTGGATTTTCTGACTCCGTTGGTTGGGCATTTTCCGTATTTTCAGAATCAGCCATGACTATTTATTTCTGAAGGACGCAAAGAGGCTTTATTGTTATCACTATCAACAATAAAATACAATACTTGCAATGAACTTTTATCATAAAAACGAATTATAAGGTAGACACGAATTTTTCTATTGAAATAGTAGGCCTCCTCATGATTAATGAGTGCTTTCCTATTCCGATAAAATATTAATGTGTTTACCGGTCGCTAAATGCCACTTAAAGATTTGATAAAATATTGTTCTGAGTATTATAATGTGTCAAATGTCTCGTAACGTTGTAACCGTTCAAGTAACAAAACTGTATTCACGACCATGTGGATTCGTCGGATATGATTTATTTCGCTCCGGCCTGAATTATGTGAAATATACCCACCCTGTCAAAGGTCAAATGTAGATGCATTTTGTAAGAAAATGAAACGGGGTTTAACGTCCTACTGTTCTGCACCTAACCTGGGCTAATGAAGACGGGCATACGCCATGCAGTATGCTATGAGGGAAAATTTGCCCGGACAGCGGCGCTACGGCCTACTCTTATATCAAATTCCAACTGCCAGGGGATCTTTTACGTGCACGCCAATGTGTACACGGGACCTAGGTTTTTCGTCCCATCCGAACGACTAGACAGCTGCCTTTGTCAGGCCCCCGTTCTGCATCACTGGATGAACTTTCTTGGCCAATGCAAGGAAAGAAAACCCGATCCCCAGGCTAGCGAGCCAGCGTCTTTTTTTTTCTCAGATAATATATACATTTGAATACACACAAAAAGTTCTGGAAACAACTCTCAACAAAAAAACACACCTTTTTTTGAATGCAGCAGATAAATAGTTTGAAAGTGAAAGACCCTCTACCTAAGCTACCGCCTCAATGTCACGAGATTCGGCAATTTCACGTTAAATGATGATGACACTTCACGGAGACTTGACAGATCAAATTTCTAACCAGACACCGAATTTCACAAATGCCGAAGTATTATTAACTAACAATATTACTGTTAAGATTCCTTCTATTGAATGTAAATAAATGTATAAAATAGAAATAAATTCTTACGATATAGTCTGCGCTTCTCTTCGTTTCTGCGGCCAGGTTCTTATTGTTTGTTGTGACGTCATAAACGGCAGAAGTCCGTTATTTATCAACGTTACATCACAATTTCTTATAATCATGCAGTAACTTTTCTCGGGATAATATTGCGTAGTTCAAACAAATTGCTGACTAAACATATTTTTTTAGAAAATCATCCAGTTTAAACTTCCTTACTTTCAATATTTTAGAATAATCATCACTAGTTATCTGTCTATAGGCCTAACGTCACTAGTACTGGGGTGTAGGCTAAACAAACGCTAATTTGAGAGTTAAGTTTTCAAACGTGGTATTCGAGAAATGTGAAGATTTTAAAGATTCAATAAATTTGTAGACGGCCATAAAATTTTATGTTTTAGTTCCGCACGACGTATTGTTAATAACAATATCACATACGGTAGCTTTATTTATACAGAGGCTTAAATATGCATTATGTAAGAGCCAAATCTGTCTATACTGTTACATAAACTATTATTTAGATATTCATTAACATGACAAGCCAATAATCAGCCCTCTATAGACTATCGGATGACCGAGATTTATATGGATCTAAACACTCGTGAGATTTTAAAATGGAACGATAAAATGGATAATCGAGGCTAAATTATCTTTTTTCATTATCTATTTTGTACCATTTAAGCAAGAACATTCAGCTCTTTATCCAAATATAACATAATGTATCTTTAACATCAGTCAGTATTTATTCATATAGAAAGAAATGGAGGATAATGTCTGGTTAACAAATCAATGATTATTGCATAAAAATTTGGTATATTTCCGGCCGCTCTTTTTTGACTTCCAACTGTCAACTGCCAAGATAGACAGGGACGCCTTAAAGTAGAAATGAAATGGTGTTTAACGTCATAACTTTAGGCCTATGCATCGGGTATTCATGCCATTCTAACGATTATACGCTGTCCCTTGTCCTACACAATTGACAAAGGGGAACCACGCCGGAAAATCCCGACAAAGTTCCGGATCGAACACGGGACTTCCGGGTTAGCAAACTGACGTCATATTTTAAATTCTAACTGTCAAGACAAGGGTTCATTTACGTATACACGTCAATGGGTACTTGGTACCTCGTTTTTTTGTCCCATCCGAACGACAATACATCGTCTCTAGCCAGACCCAGCGCCCGAAACCACTGAGAAGGGGGAACCACGCTGGAAATTTGCCGGATCTTCGGGTTAGCGAACCAACGTCTTGGACAATTAGTGACCCGTGCGTAACTAACGTACGAAAATTAATTGGTGGCTAGCTTCTCTGCAGGAAGGGGGTGGGGGGTGGGGGGTGGGGGGTGGGATGGCCTAGTGGTCTAGAGTGCCGCGCTTCGACCTCTAGCTGGCCGGTCACCTCTGGCTTGCGGCTGTGGTTTCGAGATAGGGGCGCCTTCTCAACCTCGTGGGTTTCCTCCGGGCACTCCGGTTTCCTCCCACGGCTAAAGACCCCTACGCGCAGGCGAATTATTGAAATAAAGTTGAAAAACCGTATGTTAGTCCCGAAATGACCTGGTTGTGTTGAGTGGACGTTAAACCCCATTTCTCTCTCTCTCTCTCTGCAGGAAGGGGGGTTGGGATGGCCTAGTGGTATAGAGTGCCGCGCTTCGACCTCTAGCTGGCCGGTCACCTCTGGCTTGCGGCGGTGGTTTCGATCCCTGGTGTGAGCGTATGTGGCATGGAGATAGGGGCGCCTTCTCAACGCACAATTGTCAACACATATCATTACAGTTTGTATTGGAATAAGTAATTCTATCACAAATAGTGAGGACTGGACCATTAAAATAGTTACCGAACAGTTTTTCTTTGCATAGCGATGTTTATGTTGTAGGCCCAATGACGTATTACGCAACTTGCCGCCATGACACCGACCAGTTGAAATTTCGCGTAGCAGTTGGGTTTCATCAAATCATATAATTATGCGGTAAGGCTTCACCTTTATTTCAATGGGAATTGATTTATTATATGTTAAGCTATGTGCAGTACAGTTTTGGGTTAGTTTATGTGTAAATTAAGGGAGCTATGGGCCAGTAAACTTTTTGTAGTCATTTGACTAAAAAACTTGCGCAAAGGAACTCTGTAGGAAAAGCCACTACTGTGCTTAGAGTAAAACGGAAGACATCAGTAGTGGAACCATTTCTAGTAAAAGATGGGCTTCTGATATCCAATATTTAAGACAAAATAAACATTTTACCATTGGTACCAGAATCGTGCACCATATTGCGTTTCAGTGCCATGTATCACAAGGGACTCGAAGAACGAGGCTAGACATATTGCACGAGTGAGCGTAATAAAAACTATCGATATAGACTGGAATAATCACAGATTGCCACTCGATTGATGCTTCTGGCGTATTTCGCCGAACATAACTGATTTGAAATTAGAGAAAAAAAGAAAACGATTCAATGTAAATCAGTTTATATACATTCATATTACATTATTATATGTGTTGTGATCCATTTATGTCTAATTTAAGGTCCCAAACAATAGCGATTTAGCTCCTTTAAAATGGAACGACAATATGGGAGTATAGGAAACGGCCTGTGTATCTAGAGTCTGTCCATAATATCATACTTAATGTATTGGACGTTAAATTTGTAATAAACAACACCATCTAGCGCACAATGGGCGATTTTATTTCGCTTGTTGAAACAACATATTATAGCTGTTGGCCACTCACGGGGATATATGTGCGCGTGCAAACAATTTGCAGGCGACAATTCGTGGATTATCACGACTACCATCTGATTTGTGAAAATGGCGGCTACCTATTCTTATGCGCTACGGCCTACTCTTATATCGAATTCCAACTGCCAATAGATCTTTTAGGTGCACGCCAATGTGTAATATGGGACCTCGGTTTTTCGTCCCATCCGAACGAAAAGGCAACTGTCCTTGTCATTCTCTCCGTCCTGCATCAATGACAAGGGGAAACCACGCCGGAAACGGCTACCTTGGATGAAAATCGAGGTAAATTTGGAAGAAAGCTTGGAGGACATGGTTGATTAAAATTAAGTAAACACCCATCTTTCTATATCTTGAATTTATTACTCTTTTTTAAAATATATCTACATTTATTCCTTAAAAATAGCAGTAATACATAATATACTATTCAAAAAAAGTAGGGGATATTTGATTTTTAAGTGTTATTAAAGTCACCTAATGAAACTGACGAAGAAACAAATGACAAAATGAAATGAAGTTCACATTCATCGATTTATTCCAAATGATCGTTAGACTAAGTAAGGCACAGACTGACCATTATAAGGGTAAAATGATAACCGGGGTCAAACAGCAAAGTTACCACAGCATCACAACAAAGTCAGTAACGGGTAAATCCTCCTATGTTTGCCAAACAAGCGTTGATCCGACGTGGCATACTCCTAATGAGACGTCTAAGGCCATTTTGGTCCAGATTGTCCCATTCCTGTTGCAACGCAGCAGCAAGTTCTTGGACATTGGCAGGACGTTGTTGACGTTGACGTAACCTCTTTCCAAGCATGTCCCAGACATGCTCAATGGGGGAAAGGTCGGGACTCCGTGCTGGCCAAGGTAATGTGGTGATGTTCTGTTGTTGGAGGTAACCTGTAACGATCCTGACCCTGTGACATCTTGCGTTGTCATCCTGGAAGATGAAACGGCGGCCATGACGTCGTGCGAACGGCACAACATGGACTGCCAAGATGTTGTCCCGGTAGTACTGGCCTGTAACACGCCCTGCAACAACATGTAAAGCCGTTCTTCCAGCAACAGTGATGCCTCTCCACACCATAACAGAACCACCCCCAAATCGATCATGTTTGATGACGTTAACGTCTTGGAAGCGCTCGTTTCGACGACGCCACACCCTCCTACGTCTGTCCAAAAAATCAACAATGAACCTTGACTCATCTGAAAACATCACATTGCTCCAGCGTCGATTATCCCAGTGTTGACGATCCCTACACCAACGACGTCTTGCCTGAATGTGATGATCTCTCAAACAAGGGATCACGCGAGGACGTCGGGCGCGAAGGTGACCCCTATGCAGTCGATTCCGAAATCGTCTGGCCATTCACTCTCACACCAGTGTCTGTTTGAAGACGAGCGCTGATCTGATTTGCTGTGATGACACGATTTCTCAAGGCCAAGGTACGGATAAATCGATCCTGGGCTTGGGTTGTCGCCCTTGGTCGACCTGAGCGTGGTCTGTCCTGTACAGATTGTGTATCACGGTATCTGGACCATAGCCTGCTTATGACAGACTGAGAAACATTCATCGTCCGCGCCACAACCGCCTGTGTTGTGCCGATCTGTAGCATGCCAAGGGCACGTAACCTTTCATTTTGGGTAAGCCGACGCATATCAAAATTTGTTTTCTGGTCACTAAAACAATTAAACTGATGTTTCCACCCTGGAATTCAATGCCACAATGACTGTAACATTCAAAGTCAGAGTCGTGCAAATCTTGGGTTGGACCCCCATGATGATCCCAAGCATCACCTGCATTCCATGCGGTAGCTATTGGTGCGTTTGGGCGTCACATGTAACTGGAAATGTTTCTTCTGTTAGGTTCTATAGTGAATTTTTTTCGTAGTCATTTGCATATTTTAGTATTATGCCCCCAAAATCAAATATCCCCTACTTTTTTTGAATAGTATAGCTCGTTTTCATACAAAAGTCACATTCTTAAAAATCTAACAACGCATTGATATATTAAAGAGAAGACAAAAGAGATTGAATAAGGAAAGTGTTAACAGATCAAGGTCAGCGCCCGTCGAGGCTTTTCTGGTTGCTTATTCTATGTCGGGGAAATGATCCGCGAACACTATACCGAGTTCCTGCCGCCCAGTTCTCGTCACCGATCTTTTGTTGGGAATGTGCATGCAAAATGCGTACCATCTATTTTTGAACTATAATAATAGTAAGGTCGCCAAGCTCTTTATCTAAATCTTTCATTATGCATCTTTAAACAAACATTATGCAACAGGTAAATCTGCCTATTTAAGGTTTTTCGTTAGGCCTGAAATGTTATATAAACTATTAATTAGACATAGTAACAAAATAAGACCATAATCAACTCCGATGGCATCTGATACTCGAGATTTTAACTAGATTAGAACGGTTCGCCATTTAAAAATTGAATTTAAAAATAGGAAAGCGAGGTTAAGTCGCGAATTTACCAGCGCCCTGGTTACCACTATGCACACACCTTGTTAAAACTACTAACAGTGATAATTTGACTCAGAATGATGTAATTTGACTGAAATATTCAATATTCTCTATTTGTATCATTAATTATTATATTAATATAACAAGAATGATCAACTCTTTAAATTCTTAAACGGACTGACTTACAGTAGTATATCCGACTGAATAGTTATCCCAATTCAACGATTATTCGTCGGCGATGCCAATCGCATACAGACAATTGTTGGCGTGCGGTTTCTAACTGCACATATAATTGTTTTTGACTTTATCCCTAAGTTTTACGTTTTCCTCTGTTATTTTCAATTTGCATGTCCATTTCTGGTGGTATTCTGACAAACATTAGAAGCGTTTTTAATTTCGGCCAATGGAATACAATTTTATAAACAATTTTTTGCTCTTATAATCACAAATTATTTTTTTTTGATCATAGCAACGAAACGTCGCTTTAATTAAAATAGTAATTGTGTTCCATAATATGTTTTTTGTGTTTATTACGTATGTCAATTGCTAAATGCCGCTCAAAGAAGATCATAGCACAAGTTACCAATCCCCCATAAGTCTCAGAGAGAGAAGCAGATCGACAATCATATGAATAAGATAGAAATGATTAATGGACGCTTATAACGAAACATACGTCAATGCTCAGTGTTGTTTTTTTTACTGTTAACTTGTAAAAAATCAGATAATAACTGTCACACTAAGCGTACATAACTGACGGGTAACAGCAATATGCGACAACAAAATCTTTTCGATTGCATGACTAAAGATAGGTTGACAGACAACGAAACATACGCCCACAGCAGCTAAGTCGTCAAGGCAGAGTTGTTACTTATATGAACTTTGGCATCTATAGTTTCCATATTTCAAAATAACCATTACTGACCCAGGGTCATTACTCTGGCCGTAATTATCAGAAATCGTTGAGAATAAGTAGACTTCTTCTTCGCATGGCCTTAAACATTGTGTATAAATTTAAAGTCAATCGGATTGTAACTTGAGCGCCCACAAGACATTTAAAAGTGATCAAGGGGCATAACCCTGACAGTAATTATCGGAAATCGTTGCATATCAATAGGATTCTTCGTCTCATTACCTTAAACGCTATTTTTCTTTTTGATAAATAAAGACCCCCTTATTTTATTGAACTTTAACATAGCACTCTAAACTACTACGTGCGGAGTAACCGACATTATATAAAGTAAAGAACGACGCTCCCTGTGGGTAAAAAACCCCGACTTGTTACAAGTGATTCGTGAAAGATCAGGCTTTGACCTCCTCTCTGGTTCTAATACTATAAGTTTAATAATGTCTCGTTGTATTCAGATTTAGAATCATATCGCTTCCTAGATATAAAATAGCCTTAAGCTTCCAGTATTTGATTAGAATTGGCCAGAACAGCTGCTATTCAACTCTTATTTCTAACCACACGAATCTGATAAATATTTAATAAATCAACAAATCAAAAACCAGATCACAGTTTCATAACAGAGAACAATTTCATTATAGCAATTGGATAATCTTTATATAATAAAATATACTTTGCTTAATATCATAATAACAACACTATAGTAGCAGTAATCACACGTAACGATTATCGACCTTTCAATGATATCAGTAATCAATCGAATATTTAATAATATCAGTAATCAAACGATTATTTAATGATATCAGTAATTAAACGATTATTTAATGATGTCAGTAATCAAAAACGATTATTTACTGATATCAGTAATCAAACGACCATTTAATGATATCAGCAATCAAACGATTATTTATATCAGTAATAAATTTTTAATAAATGTTTGAAAGATATCAGTAATGATATGACCATTTATGATATCAGTGATCGAACGATCATCAAACGCTATTTGATAAAACCAATAATCGAACAATCATTTAATGATATCAGTAAACGAACGATGCTATTAATGTTATAATCGATAACGATATCAGTAAATCAACGATTATTTGATGAAACCAATAATCCAACGATCATTTTATGATATCAGAAACTGGACGATAATTTAATGACATCAGTAATAGAACGATTATTTAATGATACAAGTAATTTCATAATCGATCGATTATTTCATTTAACGCCACTAGTAATCAAGCGATTTGCTTTATGAAAGCATGGCTCTGGAGTTAAGTACCCCTTGACTTCTGATATATAACAATATTCAAGGAAACATTGTATAACATAAGCACACCGAGGTTATTGTATCCGACACGAATATAACAACTATGACATAATAACAATAATATGATAAACATTCAATAACAATACCCATGTTCCAACAACTATTGAAAATAACATTAACATTATAGAGCTATTCGTATTAAAGGCACGACAAGCCAGATCACAAAAGTTCAAAAATAGGTCATGTTTTGATGCAAAAATAAAAAAAAAAGTTTGAAGGATCGGAACAGAGCTTAATTTTCCTGACAACATTTCTGATTATTAATTGAAGAAAACATCACTCATGTATTCTTTTGGCTTCAAATGTTATATAAATTATTATTTAGACATTTATACACATGAAACTAATATAATCAATTGTCTGGGTTGTCGATAACAAACGACCTGCCCTATATCTTCACACAGTCATAATTTCTACATATTCATTGTTCATTATCTTTTCGAACTATTATAGCAAGAACGTCCAGCTCTTAATCTAAATCTTACATAATGCTTTTTTATGCTGTATTCGTATGCTGTTTTAAGAAAACTACTCTGCCAGAAAAAAATAAGATTTATACTTGTTAATTGTATTCCAAATGGCTACAACCCCGAAACTACAAACTCTCAGGGTCGTATAGTCCTCTACATATACAAACAATTTGATTAGTCACAGTATTCATGGGATTTAAAGTAGCTAAATCTCTAACTCAATATCATCCAAAATCTTCAACCTTGAAAAAACAAATTATTTGTCAGTTTAAATCAACACTGATGTTGTGATCTTACCAGAAAAAGATTTGCTTCTGATATCCAATATTTAAAGACAAAATGAACATTTTACCATTGGTACACGAATCGTGTACCATAATGCGTTTCAACCTCAGTTGCAACAAGAGAATCGAAGGTCGAGGCTACACACATTGCACCAAATCAAACGGCGTATTTAAACTGGAATAACCAGACGCTAGAAATTTGCATTCGATTGCGACTGTTGGCTTATTTCGCCGAACATAACTGATTTGAAATTAGAGTGAATGTAAATCAGTTTATATACATTCATATTACAGTATTATATGCGTTGCGAGTTGCGACCCACTTGTGTCAATCTCTAGGTCCCAAATGTTAGATTTAGCTCCTTTAAACGGAGACATCAAACAAAATATGGCATAGTGAATTAACATCTTATTTTATTTGTATTTTTCATTCATAGTCATGCTAGTCATTCACATCACCAACATGCCAATAGTCATTATCACCCATATACCATTATTCACTCATATCACCCGCATGTTAACAGCCATAGTCATTCCTCACCCACATGCTAATATTCATAGCCATTCATTTCACCTTCATGCTAATAAAGTCATTCTTATAACAAGTATGCACACATTAAAATAATTAACATAAGATTCAATAAAAAAAACCTCTAACATAACATTTTGTAAAGAGCACTGATTGAGCAAAATAGTAATATTACCAAATATGAGCTCTTTGGTCAATATAAACTGATATTATAAACCCAGAGATAAAAATTTGACGGCTATCTGTTATTAAATCTATATGATTTTTGGGCCTTGTAACAAAATTCCTTTTGAAAGATAAGCGGTTTAAAATGTATTACATTTCACGGTCAAGCTATTTCAACTTCAACTTGATTAAAACACAGATCTTATTTCGTTTCTCTTTTTTAGTTCAAAATATCGTTTTACCCGTCTGAACTATATCATGTACAATTAAACGAAACGAAATATTATAAATTTGTATTTTAATCTATTGCTGCAGCTACCATATATTTTATACATTAAATTTAAAATTCGCTTGGAGATAACCTTTAAAGTTGAATACGAGGTTACTTACAATCTCGATTTTATTATCTCTAAATATATGTTGAATATAACAGAAAATAGTATTTGTTTTTGAAAGCCCAAGTTCAATTTATTGACGGATAGTTATCTGTGCCCGGCCGATTGATTGATTGCTTGATGATCAATCACTCTTCTCGATCCGCCTGAAATTTTGTTTTGTATTCATGTACGATTTGCACTGGGATTTGCACGATATTATCGATAAATGCCATCGGTGTCGATATTATACCACTGCTGATACCAGCAATGCCAACAATACCAGCTATGCCAATGAATGATACCAGCAATGCCAAAATTTTAATTTATGCACCATCAATGCCGATGTCATCGCGAATGATACTGTTAATACGGATAGTTCGGATAGTTCGTGCCATTATTATAGTTCGTGCCATTATTATCATATACGAGACTGTATCATCATGGACTGCGGTCATCTTATTTTCTGCGATAAAACCACTTTCCACGTCACAGCTGGGGTAAGATAACAATGCCAATATTCTAATTTATGGCACCATCAAAGCTGAATGATACTGTTAATGCGGATGCGGATAGCTCGTGTCATTATAATCATATACGAGACCGCATCGTTATGGACTGCAACCATCTTAATTTTCTGAGATAAAACCGCTTTCCATGTCACAGCTGGGGTTAGATGGCAACGTTGTACTCTCCACGTCAGAAGACGGCATTTTGATACATTCTTTTCTGCCACTGTTACTGCTTTTAAACTTACAAAATTGAAAGTCTTGGTTATCAGCCATCAGTTGAAGATGTTCCTCTTGTGAGGCAGCTTCGTGTTTAGTCTGGCGTCGTGTTGTTGGGAAATAGAAACGCTTTTGGCATTTGTCTGTATTTGGCGGTTCGAAGATGGTGTCCATACAGTCCGATTTGCACGCATCTGAACTATGAAGATCGGAAATATTAGATAAATCATCATCGTCGGGATCCCCTTCCACGTCATCAATGTAAGCTGAATCACGATTGTCCCTATGCAACAACATGTACCCCTCTTGTCTCGGAGTCAAACTAAATCTTTTACTAGAGCTACTGCACGTATATAAATCAGCTAACTGATGCTGTGCTAACTCCACTAAACTATTCGACCGACAAACCGCCGAATGGACAAACTCATGCTCTGCCAGTGACTGCGTAAAAAAGTTCATCTGGGCTTTTTTGTCTATTTTTTCTTTGCCCAATTTCCCAAATACCGGAGGTTCGCCGGGAAGAAATTTACTCATACACACGGGCACTATGTTTTCGCGCAATGGAAGCACATCATCAGTTTCTGTTGCTTCCCCTGCGCTTAGCGATCGGCGTTTTTCAACGGCGTCATTGGCTTTAATATAATGCTGATTTTCGTCAATGTTTGGCTCACAACAATATTTAGAATCTTTGTTTTGGCAACCTTGCAAATCGGTGATAGTATCACCATGTATCAGGCACTTAATGTCTCTTGGAACCAGAATACCATTCTTTCCTACATAGGCACTCACTATTTCATAATCACAGCATTTATGGGAATCCGTGGGACTGGAATGGGCACTACAGCACGGGATAACACATTTATTTTTCTTGGACGCATCATCTGAGTGAATCATGACGGCTTCCTTGGTGCCATGAAATGACACTATCGGTAAAATCATTTCGTTTTTCCGTCCCTTTTTCTTCCTTTCCCCTTTATGTTGTTTTGTTTTGGTCTTTTTAATATCGTCCCCACCACTGTCAGTTTTAACATATGTATCCATCGTTGAATAAATATCGTCCACAACCTTTTTCTTTTTGGGAGAGAATTCCTTATGAATGATTATATAGGAATCCACAGCCCTACAGGAAGGATCTCGACAAGTGTATTTTGAATGTGTATTTTTAAAATGTTTTGAACGGTCACCAGCGTAAGCATGTAGTAATTTTGCATTGCACGTGTCGCAGCCATCTTTACCTTGGTTGCCACAGTCCGTATTATCTTTACGTGTCCACTGCTGCGGACCAAAATCACCATTATAATTGTAATTTCCTCCACCGCTGCTTCCGGAATTGCTACAGCTTCCACGCTTTTCAGCGTGAACCAAACTATTTAATCCCGACGGACGCCGGGATGAACCCCACGTAAACGACACTGGGCGATGACTTGCGCGTGAGAAATGGCGCCCAATGGTTGAATCTTCCAGTCGACGACACAAAGAAACACAGTCTTTCTTGAACTGTTTAGTGAAAATGGCGTATAAAAAGGGATTGGCACAGCTGTTTAATGGTAGGACGAATATTGTTAACACCTGCAAAGATATACATAAAAAACAAAAGTAGTAAAGTACATTTCATCATAATTTAGAAACGAAATGAAATGGTGTTTAAAGTCCTACTTTTCTGGCTCGAGTCGGACAACCAAGAAGCGTCGCTAAGACGTTCTCATCATCTGTGAAGGGTCCTTTTACGTGCATACAAATGAGATCACTGGATCTCGGGTTTTCGTCCCATCCGAACGACTAGACATTGTAATTGCCAGGCTCTCAATCCATACCCCACTGCTAGAGTTGTTTTACTTTAACTTGGATTTGAAATGTAATTTACCTAGGTCATTTCGGGACTAACATGGTTCAATTTTATTTAAATTACTTCGCTTGCGCTTAGGGATGCCAGAGAAAACCCACAAGATTGGACAGGAGACCGTACTCCTTATCACGTTCAAGCGAGGAATCGAAACCATGCCACTTGACTCAATGACAGACCCCAACTCTCCAGGCGCTACGGCCTACTCGAATTCCAACTGTCAAGGGACCTTTTACGTGCACCCCTATTTGTACAAGTAACTTCGGTTTTTCGTTTTCGCCCCATCCAACTAGACAGCAGCCCTTGAACTATGGCCATATCGTATCAAAAGCAATGTATTTTCAGTTCTTCGGGGTTCTTGATAGATTAATGTATTTTTTTTTTAAATCTCAAAACTTAAAATTTTTGAACTAAAAGCCTTTTTCTTTTTCCTGAAGCAATAAGATTCAAAATTTTAACAGGTGTTACCGAAGAACAAAAAATCAAATCGGTGTTGCCTTAGTTGACTTACTTTTGCTTCGTTGAGGTGAACAAGATTTTTACCAAAAGCACTGGCCAACGACAGAAAAGCTATTGGCGCCCAACAGAGGAAATCGGTAAAGACCAAAAGAGCCATTCGTTTGGCCACTCTAGTATCACTTGAGTTCCACGCCTGGGATTGGCGGATAGATAAATACATAATAAGATAGCAGGATAATATGGTGAAGAAGGAGATACCGTTGAAGATCATGATGTAACACACATAAGCTGTAATATAAGAAGGAGAAATAAGCAGGATCAGTTTCGTATAATCAGATTAATTTATGACGGGAGTATTTCCGAAGTAATAAGATCAAGCGGTCAGTTCGTTCAATTAAATCCACCCGGATTTTAACTGAAATTAGTTCAAGATATTCCACATTTGTGCATTAAGCGGATTAATGAAGATGGGCACAGCCATGCAGTGTGCTAAGAGGGTGAGAAGAGTATGCCAGGACAGCGGCCTTTAACCTACATCATCGAATTACAACCATCGTTTGTTCTTTTACATGGTAGGTTCCTCGTCCCATCCAAACGACTAAAGTCTTTTCCATGGCAGTCCTTCTGTCCAGCACCGCTGACAACCGGAAACCAAGCCGAACAACCCAGCTGGTTTTGAAAGTTAACTGAACAACAAGTGTCAGTGCGAGTTTAATTTAAAATTGGGATATGGACCCAGGCTTCTAAATGGGAATTGTTGCTTTCAACGATATAATATCCTATTAAAGTAAACCTTGACCCAGCTGATTATCGAAGTAACAAAAACTCAGGGCAAAACATTTTAAACGAGCGTTGGATGAATTTTTAGTAACACATTGGCAATTGTTTTGTCTCCACCGTAACTCCTCGATAGAGCCGTTGAAACAAACGCCCCTTTTCATTCGGATAGGCATTATCAAATTTGTTTTCCTTTTACTTGCTGTTTTGCGAACTAATTGTTATAGAATCTAAATAAAAGCCTTTGCTTTATTATACTTGTATAACTATTATGCAGATTTTGTTTGTGATCTCAACATTTTGCTGGCAAACATTGAACTCATTCAACTATTGTTGAACGTTATTGTTTTCTGCGAAACAAAGCGTCGACACAACAACAGTTTGTCAAAAGGTAGGAATTATCAATAACTGCAAGAGAACAATCAATTGTGGCCACATTGTTGAGAATTATAAAGGGACACAACTGTGGAAGTAATTATTCAAATCGATGTTTTTTTTTTATCTTATTATGTTGGCCCTACAAAATTAAAACAAATATTTGGAAGCTTGTGACTGAAGTCGATGTTTTTAGTTGATGGTTTTATACTTCGCTGCAGACAGGATGGTTTATGGTAACTTACCTTTGGAAAATACATCGCTTATTTCAAACGGCAAACACACTGCAAATTTTCGGTAATCAGAGATGCCAAATAACGGTAAACTGGCTAATGCTATAGAATATAACCAACCACAAGTCATTATATAACCTGAAAAATATTCACCATAATTATAACATTGGTCATTAATTGTTTAGGGTTAAAGGAGTTCGGTGGCTAATGGCGACAGACATATGCGATACAGTGTAAGTGAGGGAAATCCAACTGTCAATTTTACTTTAATGAGCACGTCAACGCGTACACGAATGAATTGAACTTTGCTTTATATTACACGACAAGACCTTGTTTTTTTTCTGCCCCGATCTCCATTCGGCACCACTAGTATGTCATCCTCGGTATCCCCAGTAGTCTCGTTTCGTTCTACTCTACTATACCCTGGGTTCATCCAGTTATTGGTCGATAAAAATGGCACAATCATCAAGGGCAGATAATTTGGATACTGTCTCCTCCATGGATGAACATACAGTTAGGGGAGTGGAACGAAATGAGTCCACTGGGGATACCAAGGATGCTAGTATGTTGAACCACGCTAGACATGTCGAGGAAGTTTGTTGGTCAAGCATAGACGTGTAATAATATCTGGGAACTGCAAGTTTGATCCTACAACTTTGCGTAAGCAACTGTCTGTTGGTCCAGGTTCTACAAACTACTTAAAGACTCTGTACACATGCAAATCAATAAAATGAACAATATTTTTTTAATCCAAATGGCCTATTTAGTGTTGGCCTGTTGGGTGCGTATGACAGGCCACCTTCTTTTAACTTTTGATCGGGAAATTGTTATTGTATCTTCCTCGATGTTTACTACATTTAGATTAACTCCACTATATAAATCATTGTGTATTTCAGGTGCCATTTAAAACATTGTTATTCTAAATAATGGCCTCAAGTTATGTGGGTTAGGTAGAACTGGATTAAACAGATCTATTTAGTAACTAATCATTTAGAATATTATCATGTATAGATTCGCGTATAACTGGATTTATTTCTACTCGTCTTTGCGCTTAAGGGAGTGATTTATGTATTATTATATTAAAAAACAATTGACATTTTCAGATTCATAAACCGAATTCGAATTCCCATTTATAAATTCAATAAAAAAATTCTATATAATCTAATTTTCTGCAAGTACTGTACCATTTTTTTTACAAATCTGCTGTATGTCAAATGTTCTGTGTAGGAGTATGTAGTTGTTTTGCATTATTCATAATGAATTCGATTTAAAAGTTCATATATATATCAAAATAAGTAAATTTAAAACTACACACAATCTGACTTGCATTATATAAAAGTTAATTCAAATATTATTGAAGTCAACCAATTTAAAGTTTTCCATTGGTTTTCCATCGATTTCGCATCGTCACCTTTATGTATCTTAGACAAAGAAAGTAATAATAATTGTACTATCGTTTCAAACCAGCCAGGTCATTCTTCATACATACATTTGTTCAGTTTTGGCGGCTACACTAGGGCTGTCCCGAGGCTGATATTTGGTGTGTTGGGGCAGCCCGGACCGGGGAGTAACAAAGGCCTAGTGGAAATGGACTACCATTTTAGGTTCGGAGTTATGCTACTTCCGGTCCATGGCTCTACGTCCCTCGTCAGTGGTGTAGGAGGCAGGCCTTAAAAGGATGCTCTGTTTACACATTGGCATGCACGTAAAATAACTCTTGACAATTGGAATACGAAATAAGAATGGACTCTGATGCCGATAGCCGGACAAAATGTCCCTCACAACACACTGTATGGCTTATGGCTATGCAGTAGTGCTGTTAATTACACCCAAGGTCATCTGCTTGTAAGAGTGGTGTCTGTCTTCGTTAGTAAATATCTCTTAATGGCAGCATCATTTGTTGGGCTACTTACCCGCATGTCTTAATGAAAGTCGTTTATTCAGCTGCATAGCGTGTGTAATAGCATAAAACCTTTCTAATGTTATCACTGTAAGAGTATAGACGCTGAGTTCACTTGATAAAACACCTAGAAATCCAGCAATAAGACAACCTGGACTTAATTGCCACCATATAGCATGTTTTTTAAATTCTCCTATAAACGAAAAAAACAGGCGGTAATTATTGAATGTGACATCAGTTTTAGTTTATCTGTCACACGAGAGAAATAGGTTTATTCATAGAGTAGGAACCGCGGTAGGTCAATTGGTAATGCGTTCGTTTGCGAACGAGAAGATAATGGGTTCGACCCCGAAGTAGGTTACCGTTGTCAGTGGCACAGGACATGTGCCTGGCACAGAACAGCATCTAATCGTTCGTATGGGACGACAACCTGAAGCCATGTGAAGTATTGCACAACTAGTCACGTATAATTCATGTAAGCTATTCCAGAATCCTAACTATCTACTTTACTTACAGAAGATGAACCTTTGTATGCTTTCTATAGATTTAATATCTCAAAATGTCCCATAAAAACTTAATTAACGACATATAATGTAGGACGATTTCAGGTGAAAACATGGAATCAACATCCTTCTAGCACAATCAGGTGATTTTAATCTATTGGCATTCTTTAATCTCTGCGAATCTCGACAAACAATGGCCAAATAATCAAATCTCGCTTGCAATGTTATTAATTTTGACATTACGGTTACCTTTCATAATAAGTAAGCATATAATATTACCATTTTTTGGTCCACAAATCCGCCACAATATCTCTTTATATAAATGAAAAAAGGACCCAGCGTACCTTCACCAAATACACAGGACTAATATACTAACACCGTGGTACTTGTCCGGAACTAATCAAATACTAAGCTTGATATCCTAGCCCATTGTTAACTAAGATTGTAGTAGATTGAGGAGGGAGAGTGCGAGACCGTGACCACATGACCACAAGACAATACAGCCCTGTTCGACACCAGCTAATGTTATGCTTACCTAAGGTAGACGCGTCAACAATTGCCAAAAATCCCAAATACACGCCCATAAAAAAGTCAGCACACGCCAAGTTACAGATGAGAAATCTGGGGACATCCATCTTGCTTTTACTGGTTACAGAAACAAAAAGAACCACACCGTTTCCTAGCAACGCTAACATAAAAACAAACCATACACCACATCTTAACGACCACCAACCAAACAAGTCATCACATGGCATAAATGGTCCTGAAAATAAAATCACCAAAGATCAAATTTTTTGCTTCAAACATTAAAAACTTTCGAGATATTGTGATAATCAATGGCCCAACTCGCTTAAGCATGTTGTTCTGGATTTAAATAGTTGCACAGATGCAATAACGAATTTACCGATAGACTTGGCAGGCTGAAGCCATGTGCCCCAAGATCCATGGGGCCCCTGGATAAGGTTTATAATGTTTTTGACACTGTCATAATCCTTTCTTACACGCATTGTGGCATCCTTGACTTTGCTCATATATGTTTAAAACATACTTTCATTTTCCTCTAGACGTACGAGTGTGGGACTTGGTGTGACCTGGTCTAGGGCCTTTCTTTATCTATCTTAACCCGGCACTGCATCTTTACAATGTCCAAATTTGCGTTAATTGATACCTAATACAAAAACAACCTACCGGGTTTGGGTTTACATGTCACGGGTGGTTTCGCCATAACCAAATCATGTGTATAATCTCGTGGTTTATAATCCTCTAGATAGTGCTCAGCTTCCGGTGGAAGTGGTATATCCTGGAAATCATAGTCATAGCTACCAAAATTATCAAATAATTCTTCAGCTATAGACGTGTCGAGTGACAGATTGTCTGCAAGAGAAAGAAGATGAAACTGTATGAAACTGACACATAAATATAAAGCCCGTTTGTGTCAATTTGGAGTTGGATGAAGAGTTGGCCGAATCATTACCAATATCATTACACCCCCTTTCCGCGGCTAGCATTTGCTTTTCCTTAAAATGTCAATATAAGTTTTCCTATACAAACACGTTATTTGTCGGAAACTGGTCAGGTTATTTGTCGAAAATTGAAAAGGTTATTTTTCGCAAATTGACGGACAACTTTCGCATCGCAACTCCTAAACCACTCAGTGATTCGGAACAAATTTAGATAAACGTTCTCCTAATCTAAACTTTAAAATCGATGGGCTTTTAAGGGGGTGCGTTACACCGTGAATAGAAAATGATAAATTAAATGTTGAATCATCAACGGAATTATTTCACCCTTTTCTTCCTAAGTCAGACGGGCGGGCAGGTGGATGGATCGATCGACACTGAACATCGATAACATGAAATCAAAGTATTGTTATTTACAGTACATTTAATTTTTTTGGTTCTTTTATGGTTCAATTTTATTTCAATAAATCGCTTGCTCGTAGGTTTGTTTTAGGAATGAGGGGGAACTGGGGGCCCGGAGAAAACCCGCGAGGTTGTAAAGTCGACCATACTCCTTGTCACGTGTAAACGGGGAGGGGGAACTGGGGGATCCGGAGAAAACCCACGAGGCTGGAAAGTCGACCCTACTCCTTGTCACGTGTAAGCGAGGAATCGAAACCACGACATTTGACTCAATGACACAACGCCATATACAGACATTATGATGCAAACCCCCAGTCTGAACGGTTTATAATCCTCTAGATATTTGAAATTTATGACTTCCCTTAGACCCTATCCTCAGTTAAGCTCATTTGAGCTCTTGTCATGTTGACATTTCACAGCTAGGTAACGATTAAAATTGTTTATAACTCATGTCTTGTTGAAATAAATCTGTTTTATATACAAAGAGAGGCTTTGAGGAGTCTTTGTGGCCGTCCATTAATTATCTTGTATTAAGATAAGAACATCAACACAGATTTTTTTTCGATTCTATTAAATGATTTAGTGTTAATTCTTTTATTCGAGTAAATCCATTACGACATTGGAATTATAAATTGAGAATAGCGATATTTTTTCTTGAAAAAACTTATTTTTATGCCATATAGCACTCTTCGCTACTTTTTTGAGGTATGAAATGTTGATGGCTGAACATTAACGACCCGTAAGGCATTATCATTCTTTTTTTAAAAAAAAACAAAAAAACACAACCCCAAACCCCACAACATTTTATTTAAAATGTGCAAGATATTTCGGAGCCTTTGTGATATCTCTCCTATTACTTATAAAATCTGGCGTGGTTTCGATTCCCCGGTCGTACGTGACAAGGAGTAGGGTCGTCTGTCCAACCTGTTGGGTTTTCTCCAGGTTCTCCGGTTTCCTTCCATTTCTCCCGTTTTCATTAGCACAGTTTAGGAGCAAAACAGTAGGACGTTTAACCCTATTCCATTTCATTTTCCTTACATTTCTATAGACCGATACACGCAAACTTGAACGATTTGTTTGTCCCGAAATGACCTAGTTTGTGTCTAGGGGATGTTAAACCCCATTCCTCTCTTTCTATTAATGATATCACACTACCAGCCAAAGCCCTCCTTCCGGTACGTCGGGCCAACCGCTAATCAAGTATCAATTCGTCCACAGGGGATTCACGACTAGAATTTGCTGGGATCCAGTTCCGGGTTATTAAATATCACCAGTTGGAATTGGATAAATAAAAAGATCAACTGAGTTGAGAATAAAATGACTAGACCTCTTAGATCTTTTTGATTTGGGTCGATGTCACTTGGTTTTAGATGTTAGCTTGTTATGCGAAGTGACACTCTTATATGGATAAAAAACTTTGTGGTCAAAAACAATTTTGTGTTCCAAAATATGAAACTGAACTGAGCAAACGAAATAACATGTGGCATTTACATAATTTAGTACCCTTTTATTTGCCTAAATTAGCTCCTCGGCCTTAAAATAATCTCGTGTTAGTAACAAAATGATGGGGACATTGAATCGTGTGTATTAGTTTTGGAAGAGGAATGGGGGTTGGTATGCAAGTAGGCTTGTGAATATCGAGAGGTTAGTCTTTATAAAAGATATCCCTGGGGAAATATGAACAGTTCCCCTTATATATCTATACAGTAGAATCTGTATTAAGCAGTCACCCAAGGGAATTTTCACGGGTGACCGCTTAACAGGAGTGGTCTCTTAATAAAATTCCGTTGCCGACATCAATTAAATATTACGCTTACATGCATTGGAAGCAAATATCAATACTTGCATCGGTAAATTTGGCGCGTCGCTGAATCTTGCATGGAACGAAAATTCTTTAATCAAATCTCGGACATAACTTCTGTAAACTTGTCATTTGTACCAACCTTCGATAATACTGTCTACCATTGTGATGCATTCGATAATATGTATCCATTTTTGTGAAGATAATCGAAGAATCAATTTTATTTTATCATTAAAGCACATGAACCAAAAATTAATACCTAATTTTGTTTTCAATATTCCATTTTAAAACCACATTTCTTTAAAGGATGTCTTCGTTTGTCTAAATTTAAAATTTACGTTTGGTGCTTTAATTTAGACATGATGGGATATTCAATTGATACTTTCTTCCAATAAAAGGGTAACGTGTCTGGATAAGCAATTTTGACGTTCATGTCCAAAAGACTAAATATTTTGAGTTGAAATTTTGATACAAGGTAAATACATCATTGCTTTATATTTTGGCTATTCAATTTCATACATACTCAGACACAGAAGAGTGAAAAACTACATGTCGTTTTTTTTAACCGAAAATATAGATTTTGTTCGTGTTTTCTTAATATAATCGTAACCAATATTCTCGACCAAATGAAATGAAGCTCTATGTCCATATAGCCTACTCAGAATAATACATTTCCAGTGAAGTATTCAAGAAGCCATCAAGCAATGTGTAAAGGGTTCTATTATAGTCTGTTAATCGCAATAGACTCGATTTATCCTGACATTTATCCGTTTGACCAGGTCACACTGACAAGGTTTACTTTCGATGTATTTTTGATAAACGATCCTACAATATGGTGGAATGGAGAAGCGCTCTATTTTAAACAACCACGTGATATCCCAGACAACCGCCTAATCGGAAAATGTCAAGCGTATGGTTGAAGCTATCAGATAGCACAACTTTGCTATGCCCTTGGGCAGTTTGTTATGTGGTTACATCGGGTTGAATGAAAAATTTTGATTTGGAGACAGACGTTTACCATTCAGGCACATTTTTGTTAGTTTCATGGCGTTCAACCTACCTAATTTAAACATGCATTATGCAAGAGCTTTATCTGCCTATTACAAGTATTTCTTTAGACATTAATTAACTTATCCAGACCATAATAAACTCTAGATGTCTAGGCTAACCTTCGATGTTGGCTGGATTACAATCCTATATGCTGCTTAACGCGCATTGATAAACAAATTAAAAAATGGATAATCTAGACTATGCGGTTTATCTTACTGATATTAGTAATGATGATCGAAGCTAGGCGGAAAATTCAACCGCTTTGTTCTCGGCTCATAGTGGATCAATTTGCCTGAAATTTTCAGCAAATTACCTTTACACTATCTAGTTTTTAACTAGTATAGTGCGAACTGCCAATTCTTGATCTAATCTCCCATAAGTGTGTTTATGCTGGGGCTATCGATAATTAGGCGACCCTCAAATTATTATAAAAGCTTGTAATTTTAAAATGTATTACATTTTCTTGAAATACTAATACCCCTTCAGCCAGTCTTAGAAAAAGAGCACTACAAATAGAGAGAGAGACACGGGGTTTAAGGTACATTCGACACAAACTAGGTTATTTCGGAACTAACATATGGTTCAATTTTATTTCAACAATTCACTTGCGCGTAGTGACCATTAGAAGTGAGAGGAAATCGGACGACCCGGAGAAACCTACAAAGCTGGACAGGCGACTCTCCTCCCTGTCACGTACAACCGCGGGATATCGACACCACACCAGTTTACTCAATGACAGACCTTATGATACAGCGCACACGAGCTAACCATTTGCCCATCTATCACTTCCCCTCCACTACAAATGGAATTAAATTTTCTAGAACTTTGGTTTGAAAAAATATCTGATAATATAGACAGACCACACGTCGATCTTTATTATTTTGTCACTTGCCTTAGCCCTATGATATGCTGACTGGGTAACGAGGACAGTTTGATAATATGCCCAAGAGATTATCTAAGCCACAGACAATTTTTACTTACAATATAAATAACAATGATAAATTCCCATTAATCTATACATAAAAAATATGAACTATGTTTATTATCACTATCTCATGTGGTACGTTTAAGACAAAAAAGGAATATTTAAGATTGGAAGCTGTCTTTACAATGCCATTACAGTTACAGGAATCACTAGGGATTCGTTATTACCACAGACTTTTGAATTACAATGATGAAGAAATATCTGGGGAGAACTCGACACATTGTCATTTATTAAAGAAACCTGACAAAACAATATCCAAAGAGTAAAGAATAGGCCTATAAGTAAACGATGAATTAACACAAAGAAGACATTCAAATATCTTTTGAAGATTTGGTTTTTAAAAGATTTTTAATATTTTGTGTTGTATAATGTTATGTGATCGTGCCAGCTATCTGGTTATCGAATCTCTGTGTCTTCGATTGACGAAAACCCTTCATCGCAATACCCCAGTTTACCTAGATATAATTGTGGTACTGCGAGGTAATATTAATGCAGCACGAAAATGTGACTTTTGCAAAGGAATGGTCGGTAAAGAAAGCTAAAAACTCCCTATACGTTTTGTGCGTTGAGGCGGGAGACGTGAATAGAATTGCGACTTTCGCCTAGAAATGACTCTACAACGAGAACTAAAACATCTACTCTCCATTCGTTTTGTGTGTTGAGGCCTTGGAAATGAAACTCTTGAGTGATTAAGCGACTTATATTCTAATATCTGTAGAGTTTGGGACTCTCTTCCAGAGTCGGAAGAAAAACATTACAATATTCAAGCAACCCGACCCCGGTTTCACACGGCATTCACAGGCTCAAGAATTGATGTATTTGATATATTACAACAACAAAAATTTTTATTAAGGGTTATATTTCAGTTAAAATAGGGTGAACAATTTTGAGTAAATTCTTAACTAGCCTGAAAAAGTCTTGGGAAACCGGGGCTAGTAGCCTAACATAAACTCATAATGAAGCCTCACCCAGATGTGTTTGCCAAAATTTAGACATGTTTTCATGTTTATCCCACATTCCCATGTTGGTTTCCTCTGGAGCCAGCCAGACAATATCTTCTGTCAGTTGGATGTTCTTTTGGGTCTGAAGACAAGACAGAAAAGAAAAATGAAAAATATAAAATATGAAAAAAACAATATGCCTTTCAATTTAACACTAGGTCTTAAACAGTCAGTGAACCGTCAGGTTCTCTGAATCTTGGACAGAAGCTACAAAGAATTATGGCCGAGATTAAGAATACGTCCAGGTCGTCGTCTTCCTCTTCCCAGAGTTTTATTTTCATCTTTCTGTATTTAAAGCAATCCCCACCATTCGGGAAGACACATGTGTTGTGGTTTTGATACCGTGCGAGGGCAGCAGAACTAACCTCGTGATTTCCTGTGGGTTCTCTCCATTCATCCCAGAACCAATACCGAACTATTGAATAAAGATATGCCATATACATATTTTCAAAATTATCTAGCTTGTGTTGTGTGGACGTTAAACACCACCTCTCGTCCAGAGAAATTCTACTTCAAAAAGAAATTTACTGTCAAATCGTAATGCCTACACCTCTTTTTTCATGCCGAACGACTACCAATTAACATTTTCTTTTTCCAGTATCCCTCCAACAGTAATGGTTGTTTGTATAACAAATGTCTAAAGTCTTACCCCCGTTTCTGATTGTAGAAAGTCACAACAATGGTAAGCATAGGATAAGATAAGGGTCTGTATTTTAGGAAATTCTTTTTTTTTCGGGAATTCTTTAAGAAACGTGTTATGATAGGTTTTAAGTTCCTGCACATTCTGTAAGCCTTTTGTGGGTAACACATCAAACTGATTTTCTCCTAAATTTCTGTAACATAAGAATAAATAATAATAATAGCAAATAGCAATTTCACTTGGACTCTATAAAACAATCTCAATAGCAATTCTTGCAAATTGTATTTCCATACGATTAATTATAAGTTATCTCTTGAGAATTTACTCGTTTACCACTGCTTTGTATGAATTTGGTGCATATTTTTCTAATCGGTTACTTGTTCTGTGGGTAAGGTATTTCAGCGAAGGTGGTGTATATGTAAATGCAATTGTGGTTTTATTGGTCTAGCTATAGTTTAATTTGTTATTGATATGGTCGGAAGAGTATCATAATATTGTAAGATATATTTACTTTCTTTTATATTTAAAGTATTAATATGAAAAATAAAAATGAAATGGGAACAGTAATATATCTTTTCTATACTGGGTGTGATATGCCATGCACCGTTACTGTTAGCAGATACCGTAATAACTCGTTTTCAATTTTTCTCCTTTTATCTAAATACAGAGTAATTAGCTTTTAACCAGACTAAACCATATCAATTTCAGTAAAAAGGATACATGTATTTTCATTTACCCTCTATCAAGACAAATAAAATTTCTGGACTATGAATAGTACTTCTCATATCAAGGCTAATGATGACAATAAATTAAGTCTAAGACAATTTTACACTAGTTTGATTTTAATAATACGCTATTCATTCCAAGGCAGAGTTAAAAATAAATTTGTGTCTAGACAGTAGACGGTCATACAGTAAGAAATATTATACAAAATCTGAATATATAAAATATCTATTCAAATACTCACAGATCATCAAGAGCTCCCAATGGCAGAAAGGCATTCGGGTGAATTTTAGTTATTCGATTATGAACCAAATCTCTGAAAAATGCAAAATTATATTAATCATAATCCTGGCTGTCTTCTGTCAGGGAAAATCTACGGTGGCCTTTTAGTGCCATACGTTGATTTATACATTTTTCTTGAAATTTACCAGAAAAACCTTTTCTCTGTGGTGTAAACCTTTTCCAACCCTCTCTCCGCGGTAAAAACATTTTCTCCGCGTTGAAAACATTTTCTCCGCGTTGAAAACATTTTCTCCGCGGTGAAAACATTTTCTCCGCGGTGAAAACATTTTCTCCGCGGTGAAAACATTTTCTCCGTGGTGTGTAAACATTTTCTCCGTGGTGTAAACCTTTTCTCTGCAGCAAAATCATGTGATTTACTACCACGGAGAAAGTGTTTACACCGCGGAGAAAATGTTTACATTATACCGCGGAGAAAATGTTTACATTATACCGCGGAGAAAATGTTTACTACGCGGAGAAATGGTCTACTCCGCAGAAAAAGTTCTAAACCGCGGAGCCGCGCTGAAAATTTGTTCATATTTTTTTGATTCAACATAGCATGGCACTAAAAGGCCCCCGTACACATCCCCTTATGACATAATAAAGTATTCAGTAATACAAGTATAACAGAGCGTCGAGGTAGTCTTCTCGAAGTAACAATGAACATTGCACAAGACTGTGGCTTCGAGATCCTTACTCATCCAGCCTGTTCTCAAATCTGTCCTCAGTGGTTTTCTGAAGGTTAAACAATCTGCTGAAAAACGGCGAAACAATCATTGATATCAGGGGGGGGGGGTCCATACTCCCCACAATGTTTCGTTTGATAAGACCTAATCCCACTAAACACTGCTTTTTATGGAAGCAAATTTCTTTTCCAAATTATGACTGGTTAGTAATGCAATGAACAACCAAAAGCTAACTAAGTAACAGTTTGATTATGCTTTAAACATAGTTCCACATTGGACTCACGAATTCATTATGGCCAATTAACCAGTGCATAGCAGAATATTGCACAAAAACGAGGCGACCAACATTGATACAATGTAAACAATACTGTATGAAGACGAACAGACTTTCACCGTTTTTAATACCTTAAATCACTGTCCAAAGTTTTATGATCCCTGATTAAACGAAGGGTTGTCATGTTGCTGTACTTGGGATAGATTTGATTGAACGGGGAGAATAAATACACTCACTCAAAAGCTCAGGTATCAAAAGCCAATCCAGCGAGCGGCAGAGAGTGATTTCTCGAGCAATTGCTTCAGGAAGATGTGGGGGATTATGTTATAAGAATTACAGTTTTTATATATAGAGAGAAATGAGGTTTAACGTCCACTCGAAGCAAACTAGGTCATTTCGGGACTAACATGGTTTAATTTTATTCCAATAATTCCCTTGAACTTAGGAGTCTTTAGCAGTGGGGGAAATCGGAGCGGAGGACCCGGAGAAAACCCACGAGGTTAGACAGACGACCCTACTCCTTGTCATTTACAAAAGGGAGTAGGGTCGCCTGTCCAACCTCGTGGGTTTTCTCCGGGTCCTCCGGTACATCGCGTGTTACTTGGGAAGGTCGCAGACGTTTAGTACACCCATCCTCGTATGAATCATTTATTTGTTTGTTTTACAGCTCGTGATAATATCATGAGAATGGGAAGAAGCCTTTGAAGCGATGTATTGGAGTGAAACATATTGTTGGTTAATATAGATCATTAAACCCAACATTAATCAATACGCCTCCATTATACCATGTCGCCATGGTCGCATTATATTCATTTCAAGTTAAAGGAGCTACATCTTTTACTCAATATTATTCATAATATTGGAACTTAAAAACACGAATTTAGGATTCACCATTGGTCATTTTCATCGGTTTTATCTTGTCGTGGCAATTTAGGATCCTGATATCCCAAGTTTAAGACAATGAACATTTTATAATCAGTACAAGAGTCGCGTACCCTTTGGTTTCGCGCTTCATTTGTAATGAACAAAGAAAAACAACAAGATAAAGCGGAAACAATTAGGAACTTCATTTCATGACCATAAACACTATACTATGTATATACTTAAAATCAATCGGATAATAACTTTAGCCTCTAGAAGTTGTGATCACAGGACGGACTGACAGGCAGACCGGTGTGACAATATACGACCACGTATAAAAGCCATGTAGAATAGTCTAAGCACACTCAACTTGATTAGAAATTACCTATATTCATATTACATTAACGTGTGCTTTTCGTCCTTTTAAGGTTTCAAAAAACAGAGCCATGCATCCTTTAACACTAATAAACTCAATAAAATGTTGTTTAGATAGCTTGGATGTTTGTGTGAGACAAAACAATTAATGAATGAAAGGCGTTTGTTATATAATATCTACATTATTTATTGAGTAAACACGGTTTTTATATAATATAAACAATAATAAACAGGTAGATAAATACACTAGTGAACTGAAATGACACGAGGTTTAACGTCCTACTGTTCTGCAAGATATACCGGTACTTAGATTCAAGTCGGAGTTATAGTTTTCAGTACAAATAATGTAAAATGGTTAATGTGCTTTTTTTTAAAAAAAAAAAAATGAAATCGAATGAGGTGCAACGCCCTACTTTTCTGTACCGACAGGGCATATGAAGACGACCATAACACAAATGAAATGTGGTTTAATGTCCAGCTCTTCTGCACTGACTGGGTTAATGAAAACGGGCTATGGGGGAAATTTTGACCAAACAGTGGCGCTGCGGTCTACCCTGATATCAAATTCCAACTCTGGCGACCTTTTTACGTACACGCTAATCAGCACACGATACCCCTATCCCAACGACTAGACACTATCTTTGTCTAACCCTCCGTCCTGCGCCACTGATTAGGGAAACGCTGGAAAATACTGAGGACCTTGTTTGGCCAACCCCTCCTGGTTAGCGAGTAAGGGGCCTACCCACTGAGCCACCGCGGCCTCGATAAACACTAAAGAAACCCCGCCGAAACGTTACTCAATAGTAATCAGTAATATTGTATTCCATAAAATTGTGACATGTGTTTAAAAATTAGAACAATCATTGAAGGAAAATTTCTTTTTCAATCGTTTAAATTGCTTTCACGCCCCGGCTTTGTTTTAAAGTAGAGAGGATGTAACTGGTTTAGCATCTCTTCCACGCAAATTCAATTGTTCTATGAAACGGAATTTAACGTCCTAATTTTCACCACCGACTGGGATGTAAAGACGGACATGCGCCATTCAGTGTGACATGAGGGGAAACAATTGCCAGGACAGTGGTGCTACGACCTACTATTATTTCGAATTTAAACTGTCAAGGGTGCTTTTATACCAATGTGTACACGGTACTCTTGGCATGTGTCCTATACCACTCACAAGGGAAACCAAGCCAGAAAACTCAGAGGAATTTTTTCTACCAACACCGGCAGCTACACCAAGACACCTAGGCTAGTGAGTCAGCATCTTATTTTCCGAGCTACAATGGCTTCCTGTTTGGGAAACGAGAAAAAGTCGGCGATTTCGACTAAAAAAAATTAGGGTAAGCATAAACATAGGTCATTTATTTGAAGTCTTCATAGATTTTTGATGTACAATGTATGCTTTTTATCATTATTATTATTACTTACAGATACTGTAGCTTGACTAAACCTTCAAAGGCATCTTCAGGAATATATTTGATATAATTATGTCCCAGTGTCAGATCTCTTAACTCATTTAGACCCTTGAAAGGTTTGCCTTCTAAAGATGTAATCTCGTTGTTACCCAGATTACTGAAAACGTAAAGAAAACATATAATAAGAAGAAATGAAAAGATCTAAATCCGAACCATTAACATAATAGACAGTCCATTATCCCCGTCTGCTTAACGTCAGATCTCTTTATAGCAGCAAAACTAATCATTGACTTTATTTAAAGGGACAACATCCCAAACGTCTAAAGAAAAACCCCAGCCTATTACAGTTTTAAATTACTTTAATGCTTACATAAAACAAAGATTTCAAAAGGGTTTCATAAAAGCTGACAATCAATTATTATTGTGGCATTTTCGATCTATAAGCAGCAAGCAACGTGAAATGAGAGAGAGAGAGAGGAATGAGACTTAACGTCCACTTGACATAAACTAGGCCATTCCGGGACTAACATATGCTTCAATTATATTTCAGGCGACCCTACTCCTTGCCACGTACAAACGGGGAATCAAAACTACGTCAGTTGACAGACCTTATGATACGACAAAGTGAAATCGGCTAAAACTGTTTGTTAAAATGACATAACATGAGCAAAACATTTATCTAAATCTTAAAACAAAATAATATAAGAAATAGTAGAGAGCGATAATGTCTTACGAATCGTTAATATTCAGCCATCAACATTTTATACATTAAGAAAGTAACGAAGAGATCTTCATGACAAAATATCGCTAATCTCAATTTATAATTTCAATGTCGTAATGGATTGATCACAAAAACTAACAATTTACTCGTATAAAAGAACTATCACTACATCATTTAAGCAAACTGAAAAAAAGGTGTTGATGGCCTTTTCTTTATTCCAGAAAATTAATGGACAGACACAAAGCCCACCGTTGTGTTTTTATTACTCCTGGGGGTATCTGTCTGTGTAGAATACTGATTTATTTCAACAAGACAGGAATTATAAACAACTTGAATCGTTACCTAGCTGTCAAGTGTCAACCTAACAAGATCTCAGATGAACATAACTGAGGATAACGTCTAATGGAGAGTCATAAGTTTCAACACTTGAGTTCAAACTGGGCGAGGGGGGGGGGGCGGCGTATGGTTAACGTCTACGCGTTGCATCACAAGGTATGTATAGGGCTTTGTGTCATTGAGTCTAATGGCGTGATTTCGATTCCTCGCTTATACGTGACATGGAGTATCGTCGCGTGTTCAGCCTCATGGGTTTTCTCCCGCCTTCCCCGTTTCCTCCCTCTCCTCACAAGCCCGATTATATGTGACTAGGAGTCGGGTCGCCTGCCAAGCCCCTGTCCAGCCTCGTGGGTTTTTACGGGTCCCCCAATTCCTTCGACTTCTAAAGCGCCCGACGCGCAAGCGAATTATTAAAATAAAATTAAACCATATATGTTAGTCCCGAGATGACCTAGTTTATATCGAGTATACGTTATTCCATGTTTACCATTCTCTCTGTCCCGGGGATAATTCTAAGAACCAATAAAATTAAATGTACTGTAAATAACAATACTTTGATTTCATGTTCTGTGTCGATGCTCTGTGTCAATTGATCCATCCACCCGCCCCTCTGCACTGATAGAGCAAGAAAATGGTGAAATAATTCCGTTGATGATTCAACATTTAATTTATCATTTTCTATCCACGGTGTAAATCAACCCACCCCCCAGTTCTACGGGGTATTTGTTTGGACGCAAGGTCTTAAAATTTTGCGATGGTCCCTTAACAGCCTATTGATTTCAAAACTAGGAGAACATTTATCTAAATTTGTACTGAATCCATTGAGTGGTTTAGGAGTTGCGAAGTGAAAGATGCCCAGCTTGTCTCGGACAAAATGTATTAACATTTTAAGGAAAAGGTAATTCAAGCAACGGAGGGGGAATGTAATGATATAGGTAAATTGAAACTGACTTTCTGGCGAACTCTTCATGGAATTCCAACTGTTCTTTATTGTGAACGCCGACGTGAAGACGATACTTTTGACAAAAACTAGGCTACTTTGGGACAAACATAATGGTACAATTTGGTTCCTATAATTCGCTTGCGTGTAGTAAAGAAAAATAGAGGATCTGGTCACCCAACTAACTACTGACAACGGGGGAATCACGGTGGTTTTTAGAATAAATAAAAACATAAACATAATCAATAATGTAATTACAACTTACATATTTAAGGCTTCTTTACACGCGGACAAGTTGGGTATTTCAGCTATTCTGTTAGAATGTACGTCACTGAAATGATAATTACGATTATATCCTTTTATTTAGAAATACTGTGTGTACAGGTACACTTTCACCAAAGAAATGAAATGGGGTTTGGCGGCCTAAATGGGCTAACGAAGACGGGCATACGCCCGGGCAGCGACACTATGGCCTACTCTTATATATTTCACGAATACACCAATGTATACAGGATGAAAGCTAAATGACCTCTGAGTAACACTATAAGCGTTCGAAAGAATTGGGTGTATTATTACAAAGTTTAGGAATAGTGTTATTATAGGCGATTATAGCAAAATATAGATAGCTCGATTCTGGATATAGAAATGAGTTATCGTCCAATCGCCGACGTGGGATTACAAATGGCGGCATGCAAATTAAGATGGTGGCGTAAAACCAATGTAACCTTTAGATGGCCTAAACTTAAGTAAAACGATTGATCAATTTTGGACAACAAATATACTTTACTGGTATGACTACTAAAGTTTGTGTACCTTTTAAAAGTCTATACATGTACTGGCCATTTTTTTTATGGCACATTGGGTTTTTAAAACATGAGGAGTTCTAGAATATTGAAAAAAAAAACCACCAGTCTGCGTTTATGGCTTACATTCGAACATTTACGCGTGGCATGCCACTATAACCACCAGTCTGCGTGTATGGCTTACATTCGAACATTTACGCGTGGTATGCCACTATAATAGTCAATTAAAATATGATACGTCGTCTCTCTTATGTAAAATCTTTTTAAAAAGAGCGGATTTAATAGCAGTTTGTAGAGCGTTCACAAGTGATTGTGAAAAACAAACGGACAGGGGCGATGGCAATATACGACTTCATTTCAATGTGAACGTGTAAAAAGTAGAATATTTACTGTATATTTCAAACAAAAACTTACAAACTACGCAGTCTGCTAAGATTAACACAAATATAAGATGGCACCTTGGTAATACTAGCTCTATCAAATCTTAAAACTTCTAAGTTGACAGAAGCTGACAAATCTGGAAACTCTTTCATATCTCTCACTTCCGAAATTGTCCTATAAAAAACGTAATAATTGGGTTATTTAACGTCATAACATAAATAGGCAACACATCAGGGAACATATTAGTAAATTCAAACATGTTTAACTTATAAAAAGTTGACTGCCATCGTATTCAGCACCTTATCAACACCACACCGACATTACACCCAACATAAAGGTGACAACGAGAAATGAACAGAACCCAAATGGATCAAAACGTAAATTGACGATTTGGATATTCACGTATTAACAGAATATTTGACTCCATGCCATAGTTTTACTCTGACATGATTTCCTCTACAATTATACTTCCGCTTAAGTGTAATCTTTGACTCCATATTTTATTTCTACTCTGACGTGATTTCGCCTTTAATTATACTTCTACTGATGTGTGATCTTTTCCAGGTGGTTCTTGACTGAATATCGAAGTGTATTAAATACATTTATCATCAATAATCATAGAACACCCGACCTAAGGCTATAGTGTATATTTATTAACTGAACTAAGAGACACAGGATACAATTCTGTGGAATACAATTAGTGTTTATAATTTAGTTAATAATGACAAATCTGATTCTATGGAAAATTATACAGGCTATTATTGAGCGACATTCCCGTTGGGGAGTAGTTTCGATGTAATATTAAGAAATGAAATGAAATGGAGTTTAACGTCCTACTGTTCTCTTCCGAACTGAGCTAATGGCGACGGGCATACGCCATACAGCGTGCTAATGAGGGAAAGTTTGCCTGGACAGCTTCACTACGACCTACTCTTATATGGAATTCCAACGGTCAAGGGAACTTTTACCTGCACGTCAAAGTGTACACGGGACCTCTTTTTTTTATACCACCCGAACCACTATGAGCTGTCCTTTGCCCCCTGTCCCGTTCCACCCTCACAAAGGAACCACGCTGGAAACCGAAAAGATATGTCCACCAACACCAGGATCGAAGACGAGACATCCAGGTTAGCGACTGAACATCTTATTCGCTGAGCCACAGTGGCTCCGGCTCCTATCGATTAATGGCCATACAGACGTATTTTATTAGAAACTACTAAATTACACTGAATACATAGAGGCTGGGATATATAAGGCAGTTATATAGCTAGCCTGGGAATCGTGACATTCCGTTAAAAATATAACTTTTGAGAAGGTCACATTTATTATACCTTGTAGAAAATTCAGAACGCAGTCATTTCGACGGGAAATTACAATTTTTACTTTCGTGATAACTGGAATATTTCTTTCCGGGAGAAAACCTAGTTAGTAACACAGAAATTTAGCATTTAATCCCCGTTGACAGGAACTTATTTTTTTATGTCGTATTAAAGTGAGATATTTCTGTCCAATAGAAAACCTAGTTGGCAATACGAGAAGCCGGGTGGACTTGCATATCATTCAAAGATCATCTTTTCAATTTCACAAAGTGTGCCAAAGGTGAAAATCGTCATAATCTCCTAGACCAAATCAGTTTAATTTTTAGTTCTTGAAGGACGGATAGATGACAGAAAGGTCTGTCATGGAATCAACTGGTGCAAGGTTGCTCATCTAACCGCGTGGGTTTTATGGAAATAAAACTTAACCATGAGTTAGTTCCAAAATGACCTAGTTTGTATCGAGTGGACTTTAAATCCCATTTTCCCTCAAATATTGCTCAGCCACCAGCAACTTTCAACCAAACCGCAGTAAAAAAACTTGACGAATTTCTAAATTAGGAGAGTTCGATGGACTCATGAAGTTCAGTAAAGGTATAGTAAACCATTAGTAAGCCATCAACAATCTTCCGCAAATCCACAGTAAAAAAATGGACGGATTTCTAAATATTTAGAGAGTTCAGTAAAGTAATTAGCCCATTAGTTAGCCATCAGCAACTTTCCGCTTACAGTGAAACTAAAAAAGGAATATTGGGCCAGGAATTTTTAAATATTGAGAGCGTTAGGAAAAGTCCATACAAAATATGCAGCATCATTATAGACCTCAGTAAGACATCCTTTTTAGACAGCACCCAGACATCAAGGCATGGCTGGAATGAGCTGTGTTCTCACCAGGCCCCGCGAGTACATGAACATTCTTGAACAGCAAATATTATCCCACGCATACACGTCACAAGTAAGGTCCTCAGTCAAACTTTTGTGGATGTTGTTAGTCTCGAAATGTGCCGAGTTGACGTTAAACCCCATTCGTCATCTTTCTCTTTATTTTACAGAATCGTGTTATGTTATAGGAATCTTATACCTACCACTATAATCTTTTAGAGGCATTTAGTAACTGATAGAGCAATAAACTATAACACATACTGATGGAAACAGCTACTGTTAATTTTGGGCGACGTTTCTAAGAGTATTCTGCAAAGCTAATATGTTGAGAGAATACTCTTCGAAACGTTGCCTAAAATAAATAGAAGCTGTTTTCCATACGTATGTGTTATAGTTTATAACATAACGTTTGGAATTATGCTGGCACCCGAATATTTATATGAGTAATATGACACAGATTACTGGCTGCTGAAGTTCAGTCATCGCAGTAATTATCGTGAGTAGCTGTTTTCCATATGTGTTATAGCTTATAACATAAAGTTTAGAATTATGCAGATAGCCGGAGTTTTATATGAGCAATATGACACAGATTACTGGCGACTGAAGTTCAATAATCGCAGTAATTATCGTGAGATAATGTAACGGGTCACCCTTGCTTATTTTGTAAGATAGAATGAGTATGGCCACCAATCCAAATCCACAACCAAGCGAGACCATGACACCGATCTCTAACACTATATTAAATTTCGTAATCATACTGTGATTCTATATACAACAAAGTCAAACATGGCGGAATTTTAAGTCCTTCTCAAAAACGCCCCGTACTGATAGAAAAGAAATAGGGTTTAACGTCCTACTGTTCTGCTCCTAAACTGGGTTAATGAAGACGGGCATACACCATACAGTGTGCGACGAGGGGAATTTTGCCCGGGCAGCGGCGCTACGACCCACTCTTATATCTAATTTCAACTGCCAGGGGATCTTTTAGGTGCACGCCAATGTCTACAAGGGACCTCGGTTTTCCGTACCATCCGAACGACTAGACAGCTGTCCTTGTCAGGCCCTCCATCCTGCATTACTGACAAGAAACGTTACAAAGATATGAGATCATGGAAACTACAAAGAAGTCAATGCATCTTTTTCAATTCCTCCGAAACAATGAAGCAGCATAATAAAAGTAATAAAAATTATGTAAAAGCTTTTCTAAAGTGCTTAATAACATGACGAGATGAAAAATAAAATGGAAATGGAGAAGTGCCATGACGGAAAAGAAGAATACAATCATGTAATATTGTCAATAAGTCTAATGTTAGTCACCAAGAGACTCCAATGGAATTTATCAGGCCACAAAACGTGACATGTCTGACATGATCAAATGGTTTCTATTATACACAATTTGAACAAAACATATTAGTTTTTTATAATCTTGCTAAAAAAAACTATCGGCGTGTGGGAAGCAATTATGTTTTCATAAAGTGATACTTTGTTGGTTTATATGAAACCTGACAATCTGTTTTGCTACATCTCAGATTTTTACAAGCGATTTAAATTTCCAGTTATCGCATTGAACCAGCTATAGAATTTCTTTGTTTCTTTAGTACAACTAAATGGTGTCATATGGCCAATATTGCAGCTTTTAGTACCAAGTGATAAAATGTTTTTTTACGGACTATCAAATCGATAATTACTTGACTTACTATGTACTTATAATACATACAAAAGATTCTACACTACCTTTGGACTAGGTAGATGTTATTTTCGAATGCACATCTAAATTTAAGGGACATTATGTAAGATTTAGATAAAGAGCTGGCAGTTCTCGTTATTATATTTCAAAAAATAGATAATGCAAAATGAATATATATTTAAAGTTCATTTAAATTACTTTAGTTTGAGCGAAATTATCAATAGCTGTAGTTTTGAAAAGATGTGTGCATTGATCTAGTCTTACCTTCGCTTTTCTGGTCTTTAATTAAATTATTAAATGGTCGAATCTTTCTAATCTACTAAAAATTGAAAGCATCCGATGACTTCGAGAGTTGATTATGGTCTTGTCATTTTAATACATTTCTAATAATTTATATACAATTTATAGCCCAAAGAAAGACCTGCAGGAGATTGTATGCAACGTGTTTCACTTCCTACTTTCAGATTCCAATATAACTAATGGAGACAGGTATACGACATGCTGTGCGCGTGCAATGGGTGACATGTTGCCGAAGCCCTTCACTCACTCACATTAAACTTCCGCTGTCTGTCTACAATTAGTCCGCACGTAACTAACGTACGAAAATTAAATGGTAGCTGGCTTTTTTTTCGCACGTATACAATGAATGGCCATTTTGCTCAGTAATCCCAGCCAGACTTTGACTATTTTTCTTAAAATTGCGTTAAAGTTTTAAATTTTTGTTTAGAACTGTAATAAATTAACTATTAGTCAATCCTCATGCTAAAAACATTGACAGAATTGATTGTGTATATCTGAAATAGACACGACCGAAGCACAAAATAGTGCCAATATGTCGACGTCCAATCTATAGAGTTGTAGATGTTATTTCTGTGAGAAATCATTGGAAGAAGCGATAAGACGTTATGGCTGTACGGATTATACAGTCCTAAAGGCTGCAGGAAGGCTTGTTTACAATGTAACATTGTGTCTTGTAATGTTGACATTTTGTTTGTTGATGTGACCTCGTGACTTGTGACGTTTAGATAACGTTATATGGATATCATGACTATTCATTGTGTCAGAGTCACTTCTCTGCAGGTAGGGTGAGACTGTCGTTTAAATTGCAACTAGTCCCGCTTGAGAACAGAATCAGCGATTTTAGTGGAAACCATTCGGTATACTTCGTGAATTATGAAAAGTATTTCATTCGTTTCCATTTTTTTAAAAATAGAAATGGTTTATTTAGTCTTTGTATGTATGACAGATGTCAAATGGAGCATTACAATATTTTTAGATATGTGTGTCATTCAGAGAAGGGCTCAATTCTGAACATTGATAATTTTCGGTGTGCAGCATGAGACTTCGTCGAATTCCCCCTGTCAACGAGTGGATCTCGGTCGTTCGTAGCACCCAAACCACTAGACGCCGTTTCCTTGTCTGTTCTGCACCAAGAAGATTAAATCTCCAGGAACTTGCTCGGACGTCCATGTTACTAACGACTGTTAACTCCGATGCATGTGGGTTTCTATGTTCGATCTTTGCGGCGTGAATAGTTGTTTGATTGGTTGCATTCACAAAGATGCAGCCAATGCTTCTCGGACATTTTAGCTAAAGTTAGACCGTTTTGTTCTTTTCAATTATTGACATTTATATATTCTAGCAAGGCACCAAACCGCGTGATTCATGAAGAAGAATGAACATGAGTTTGTAGTGTCAGTGACGAAACAAATATATTATTCAACAGGGTTACACATGGATTCCCTGGGGCCTTCAATAACCATTTAAGTGGAAAAAATCCAACCCGTCTACAAATCAAGCAAAGAAATCTTTCACTAAATTGATGTCTATCTATTACACCACAACATTTAGTGTTGGGTGTCGAATACATATCCCTGGTGGTCTTTTCGTTCCGTGTGTTCAGAACGTGTTTGGTTTAAAGTAATTGTTTGTCTGCGAATAGCTTATTTGGTTCCCATGACAAGACACAACTTGTTAATAACTTGTAAACATAGGGCTTTACTTATCGATTCTCTTACTTTTCAAACAGTTTTTTCACAGAGTTTATAAGATAAAATGAAATGGGGTTTAACGTCCTATTTTTCTGCTCCTAAACCGTGCTAATGAAGGCGGGCATACGCCGTATAGTGTGCTATGAGGGAAATTTTTTGGCCGGGCAGCGGTACTACGACTTACTGTTATACCGAATTCCAGGTGCCAAGGGATCTTTTACGTGCACGCCAATGTGTAAATGGGACCTCGGTTTTTCGTCCCATCCGAACGACTAGACAGATGTCTTTGTCAGGCCCTCCACCCTGCATCACCGAAAAGGGGAAAACCACTGGATGTACTTTTTCGGCCAATGCAGGGATCGAACACCCGACCTCCAGGCTACCAAGCCAGCGTCTTACCTGCTTAGCCACCTGATCCCCTCACCAGCTAAGCCATAACTTGTAGATACTCGTAAACATTTATATTTATCGATTATTTTACATTTCAGACCGTTATTTTATCATCAACTTATAAGCTACAACTTTTAAATACCCGTAAACATAAGTTTTTATTTATCCATTCTTCATTTTTTAAACAGTTTTGTTTTCAATCAGCTAGTTTTTTTTAGCAATTCAAGACATCTTTTTTCGAAAAAAAGAATCTTTTGAAACTTCTAAAACTGTTTGCATTTGCGTGGTATAGTCTCCAATTGATTGAGAATGAATAGCGTGGGGCTGTATTCATCAAATCCATAACAAATAAGATCAGTAAAGAAAACTGTTAGAATCGGCTCTCGACAAAGCACCGTCTTAGCTTGTTTATACATAATCTCTGGTCAAGTTTATGTGCGGGTTGATGAAAATATGGCTCATTTTTTTTAAACTATTAAGAATAAAAATAGGTTGCCAGGCAACGAAACATACGCCCACACAGCAGCCAAATCGTCCGGGCGGTCAACAAGAGTTGTTGCATTTTAAGTAATCATCAGAAAATCATAATTCAAACTCACCCATAACTACGGTGTAACTGTGATATAATCAAACGTTTTTTTAAATCAGATAATAATTGTGTCAGACCTCCAGAGGGACCACAAGCTAAAAAGGGTGATTTTTTGTACAATCAGGTCCATGGATTCAGGAAGTTACGATCCGATATGGGCAAATATGCAATGGAACCAAGATCATTAGGTTATAAACATGTATTTCAAGTTTCATCAAAATCAGTTCAAAATTGTGACCTCTATAGGGTCCACAACCTTGATATAACATATTTTTACACATTTCGTGTACAGACGGCGGCCATTTTATCCGTCAACTCTGGTCCGATTTTTACAAAATTCAAAGTCTCTCTTCATTACCATGAAACCGTGATATAATCAAACGGTTTTTTAAATCGGATAATAATTTTGACCTCCAGAGGGACCACAAGCTAACAAAAGCGATTTTTCGGACAATTAGGGGACATATTTCAGGAAGTTATGATTCGAAAGGAACCAAGATCTTTGGGTTATAAACATGCATGTCACGTTTCATCAAAATCGGTTCAAAATTGTGACCTCTATAAGGTCCGCAACCTTGATATAACATATATTCACACAATTCGCGTACAAACGGCGGCCATTTTGTCCGGTTTTTCAAATCGGATAACAATTTTGACCTCCAGAGGGACCACAAGCTAAAAAGAGCGATTTTTCGGAGAATCAGGGGCAATAATTAAGGAAGTTACGATCCGATTGGCGCAAATATCGAAAGGAACCAAGATATTTGGGTTATAAACATGCATTTCAAGTTTCATCCAAATCGGTTCAAAATTGTGACCTCTACACTGTTCACAAGCTAAAAAACGTGATTTTTCGTACAATCAGGGGCCATAACCCATGAAGTTACGGTCCGATACATGCCAATATCGAAAGGAACCGAGATCTTAGGGTGATAAACCTATATTTTAAGTTTCATTGAAATCGGATAAAAATTGTGACCTGTAGACTGTTCACAAACAATTGTGGACGGACGGACGGACGTCCGGACGGACGGACGGACGAACAGGGGCGACGACAATATACGTCCACATGAAAATGTGGGCGTATAAAAAGGATATCTGTATAAAAAATGGGTAGCTTAAAACTTCTATTGAATCAGTGATTTTAATCGTGGACTCATCTTGGTGATCCTATCCGAAGGTATCTGCACGTACCACATCGTGGACTCAATGGGAACAATCCCATGGTAATGCATCCACAGGAATCTGACCTTTTATCCGCGTATATATGCATACACCATACTGAACTAGACATATATATAATAAAAAAAAGACCAGAAATGCAATGCCTGTTGAAGCCTCGATTTTACCTGCTCTCGCTTCGGCACGTTTTTATTCCACAATTCGTAATGTCAGGCAATCTAACCTCTGCCAATTCACTCAGGTATGATTTTTCTTCAATCTAGCCGTTTTGATTTGCACACATACTCCCCACAAAACGATATCATAGCCATTTGATTCCAATATTTACATTATTGTCCTTCGTTGACGCTTGTCCTCAACTCCATGCGCTGACGTCATACAAAATCAATCCGCAGTGACTAGATCACTGAATCAAGTGCCAAAGATATTTTAAGATTTTCTCTGCCATTCCATTTTCCTCCTTTTGCATGGCAAATTTTGTTAACTTTTGGGTGTAGAATCGAAGAAGAGGGTTTGAATATACATTTTCTGCCAGGTTTTGGTGAATATTCATGATTTTGAGGCGGAAGTATACAAGACTTCAGAGATTGGTTAGGTTTTTGTATGACGTCAGAGCATGGAGTTGGGGAAAACGTCAACGAAGGAAAATAATGTAAATATTGGAATCAAATGGCCATGATATCGTTTTGTGGGGATTATTTGTGGAAAACAACACGGCTAGATTGAAGAAAAATCATATCTGAGTGAATTGGCAGAGGTGAGATTGCCTGACATTACGAATTGTGGAACAAAAACTTGCCGAAGCGAGAGCAGGTAAAATCGAGGCTTCAACATGCATTGCATTCCTGTTCTTTTTTATTATATATTGTCTAGTTCGGTATGGTGTATGCATATATATACAGATGGAAGATCAGATTCCTGTGATGCATCACAGGACAGTGGGAGCCTAGCATAAAGATCAGTCATCATGTAAAGTGTTTAAGGAAGACGTTCATATTACCGCTTAGCTACATGATTTTGCGCTACAAATGATACAGTCTAACTAGAGTCCTTGCGCAAGTACAAATAGGTTCAAACGCACAATCGTCAACACATATTATAGTTTATATTGAAATTAACTCTATCACAAAATGAGAAGACTGGAGCACTGAAATAATAATCGAATTGCTTTTCATTGTGGTAATGCGTTCTACATTCTCGAAGCGATATTTCGTGTAATTAAATGTACACGCCGCCATGACACCACTCAGGTAAATCTCGCCAAATATCGTACACGTTAACCCCACCCATCGATTTACTTATAAGGCAGCGTTACTACGCTTTTTTACTATTAGGAACTGTGTAGAACGATCCACGACTGTGGCCGGAGTAAGACGGAAGACACTTTTTACCGCTGCGGAACAGCCTGTAATTTCTTAGAAATATAATTATGTAAATAAGGCATATTAGTCATACTTCTGCAATATTATTATGTAAATAATGCACATTACGCAAATCTTTTTTTTAAGAACTGATTATAAAATGCTATTTAACCCATAATGGAAGCGAACTATTTTGGAAGGAGAATTAACACGGTTGTGACTTGTCTGGGCTAATTCAAATATAGTCTGTTTCATAATACATCTGTACAGATGTAATCGCAATACATTTGTATAAGTTGAATGACTTTTATAAGTTCAAATTTCTCCCACATGTGATGCCAAATCACGCGGCGTCTATTATTCGCTCCATTGTGCGTGCATTATTTACATAGTGTGAACAATACCCATTTACAATAAATAGAAAATATTTTGTATCCAGATATACTTCAAACATCATTATTTTCTTTCTAATACTTCAAAAAAAAGTTCTAGTATTTAATTTGAAGTAGAAAATGTTGTAATATTGCTAGTTAATTAACCCACACCGACGTCACACCTTTCAGTGATTGTAGAGTCCTATTGAATATTCGCTGCTGTCGGCACATCCAATATGAAACGGCTCAGGAAATTAACTTCATCAGAGAAAAAAGTGTGAGTAGATGGAACAATATGGAGACATAACATGAATTCAAAGTATTGACATTTACAGTGAATTTAATTTTATTGGTTCTTAGAATTATTCCCAGGACAGAGTGACTTATGGAAGCCTATTGCGGCCATTTCAGAATCTCGTCCCCTCGCCGCGAGAAGTCGAGGGCGAGAACACGAGAACACGAGAAGTCGAGGGCGAGAACACGAGAACACGAGAAGTCGAGGGAGCGAGAAGTCGAGGGCGAGGGAGCGAGAGAGCGAGAAGACGAGGAAACAGGGCGAGAATACGAGGATCTCGCCCCGAGAACACGAGATTACTTTCACCTCGACTTCTCGTGTTCTCGTCCCTCGACTTCTCGCTCCCTCGTGTTCTCGCCTTTGAAAAACCTCGTGTTCTCGCTCCCTCGCCCTCGACTTCTCGCTCCCTCGACTTCTCGCCCTCGACTTCTCGCCCTCGACTTCTCGTGTTCTCGTGTTCTCGCCTTTGAAAAACCTCGACTTCTCGCTCCCTCGCTCCCTCGCCTTTGAGTCAATCTCGTCTTCTCGTGTTCTCGCTCCCTCGCTTCGTCACAATCTCGTCTTCTCGTGTTCTCGCTCCCTCGCCTCGGAAGTGCAGTTATTACGCATGTCCACTGACTACCGTATTTGCATTTGTATTTTGACATGGATTATAATAAACGAAAATGTTTGAAGTTCTAGAAAATGTAATAGTCCTAAACAAGCTTAATCTCTTCTTGCACAGATAGTATTGTATTCTGTAATTGATTTTAAGTCTTCAGTTAAATCTTTCTTTGCTCTCTAAAAATATTCATCGGGTGTTTTCACTTGATGCGTGGTTTTGTCAGTGCTGCAGGATGGAGAGTCTGACAAGGGTCAATGTATAGTTGTTCGAATGGGATTTTAAAAAACGATGTCCTGTGTCTGGAATCGCAAGGAAGTTGGTTCTACGGGGGCTCACTGGGTAGGACGTTTGCTCTGTAACTTCTTCAAAGTTCCTCGTGATTTTTGGCGATGTTCACTATTGTCAGTGGTGTAGGACGGAGAACTTAGCAAGAGACAAAGTATAATAGTTCGGATGGAATAAAAATAACCGAAGTCCTGTAGAACGGAGAGCTTAGCAAGAGACAAAGTATAATCGTTCGGAATGAATAAAAATAACCGAGGCCTCGTGTCCGGAATCTAATTGAAGTGGGAACTACGGTGGGTCAGTGAGTGGGACGTTTGCTCTCTTACTTCAGTGGTGTAGGAGGAAAGAATTGACAGGGGACCACGTATAGTCGTTCGGGTGGCATAGAAAAACAATGTCCCGTGTTCGGAATCAAAATGAAGTGGGAGCTACGGTGGCTCAGTGAGTAGGACGTAAATGTTTGGAGCCACGGCAGCTAAGTGGGTAAGACGCTGGCTCACTAAACTGAAGGTCACGTGTTCGATCCTTGCATTGGACAAGAAAGTTTATCGGGTTTTCCGATGTGGTTTCCCCATGTCATTGCATTGGTGCAGGACGGAGGGTTTGGCAAGGACAGTTGTCTATTTGTTCGGATGGGATGAAAATCCTTATCTGTAAATTGACGTACACGTAAAAGATCCCTTGGCAGCCTGGATGCGATATAAGAGGAGACCTAAGTGCCGCTTTCCGAGCACAATTTCCCTTATAGCACAGTCGGAGCAGAACAGTAGGACGTTAAACCATATTTCATTTCATTTCATCAAAGTTCATCGGAAATATTCTAGCGGGTTTTTTCCATATCAGTGGAGAAGGAAGGGTTGGGTTAAAAGAGCGAGGTCATGTGTCCAGATTCGAAATAAGTTGGAGCTGCGGTGGCTCAATGCGTAGTCTAGCCTTTCTTGCGAGGTACCCTCTTATCAGTGTAGGCGGGCCCGTATCTACAGGGGGGCGCGGGGGGGCATGGCCCCCCCGCGTGAAATGCTCGCCCCCCCCCCCCGCTCAGAAATTGCTAACAATCATTAAAGTATACACAGTTCCTTATATTAACCTAAAAAAGCTATTTTTTTTTGTTTGAACACTTATTTTAAAATGCTTATTAGACGTCTAGGTAACTATATAGCATGATGATAACAACAGTCTGTTAGAATGACCTTTCCGAAAATTTCCTCAAAATGTTCGCCCCCCTACCGAAAGGTAATGCCCCCCGGCTTAATGGTGTCTAGATACGGGCCTGAGTGTAGGACGGAAGGCCTGAGGACAGCATGTCGTTCGGATGACATGGAACAGCGAGGTCTCGTATAGGCTACACATTGGCGTGCGTGTGTGTGTGTGTGTGGGGGGGGGGGCTCGGTTTCGATACCCGCTTCTTTCCATGATGCTAATATTATCAAATAAACTACTCGTAGTTTACCCGCCTATACACGGGCCCAAATTCGCCCGGGGTCCAAGTTCGCCCATGGCCCAAATTTGCTAGGGGCCCATATTCGCCCAGTGCTCAAATTCCCACGGGACCTAAATTCGCCCGAGGTTTTATTCGTTCGTGGCCCAAATTTGCCTGTAGGACAGATTCGATGGCCTAAAATACATGTACGTGGTCGTTCTTTTCAATTTGATACGAGATATGTGGGGGTTAATCGCGGCGACGAAGCGTAATTCGCCTTGGGCCCGAATTCACTGACCTAAAACATTCCTGTTGTGATGCTGGTTAATTTAATAACACATAATAATGTGTAGGTGGAGTATACAAACATACATAAACACACCCATACACACTTAGATTTTATTTATAATATATATATATTAAAGTAGATAAAGTAGGCTACAAGTACTTCTTTGTTTACGGTAGACAATGTATAAAAAAATAGAAAAAATACGTCCAGGCAAAAAATTCTCCACTTTAGGCCTACATATATATGCCGTGGTGAGAAATTTCTAGCTAGCCTGCTTCTGTTTTCCGTCCTAGCAAGTTTCGGGTAAAAAAAGGTACATCATCTAATTCTTCTAGTATTACTTCATTGTCACGCGACTTTTCTGTTATCCATTCTTTGACGTTTGACAGAAGCCGTAAAATAAATACAGGCTTACTTAATGTGCGATGGTATTTGAATTCCGCGGTGATTTGGTTTTAACAAATCACGTGACATAGCTCGCCAATCAGACACACATAATGGAAGGTCGAGTAGAGTCAAAGGTTACCGTTCTGTGTTGATAGTAAATATGGCGGAAGGATAGCGAAAACTGAATACTTGTGAATATTTTGTTAAAAACACTAAGCTAAAACCGTTCAATGCGACAAGCTGGGAACAATTTTAGGTATTGGCTAACCATTGGATCGAATTAAATGGAAATGGCAGGTTTGTGCCGGAGACAAATGCTGATTTGTAAGACAAAGAACTCCAGGAATGTGCAGACAAAGTTCTCAATCATTGGGGTATACTAATAATACAGAGTTCTCACATTTCAACTTAAAAAAAAAACCAACTGTGTATGAAACATTATCACGATTCCAAACTTGTTGACGAAAGTTTGAAAGTGATGTTAGAAGCAAGCAGCTAAAATTTTACCAACAAAAAAAGAATAATTGGTCTGGTTAATTTGTTAAGGGGATCATTTAACAAGTTGATTGATAAAGATAGATATTCTTATATTCCTAAATGCATGACAACTATTGACAACGCGCAGTCACCAAGGAGTAAGGACTACTCGAATCAAGACCACTCAGACCAATAAGGACTAATATGGTGAAGACTGTCACCATTGAGGTGAAACACCATGCACAGTACTTTAAGAAATATACCCAAGATGTTATGGAGAAAAAGAGAACCAAAATAGATGAGTTGGTACAAGAGCACATGTTAGGCCCTATTTATGAAAAAAATATGTGTGAATTAATTCCACACCAGATTGACTTTGCATGTGTCCCCTGGATGAAAATGTTGCTTTGTCCCTTGCACCTCCAATCAAAACGGGGGCCTATTCTGGCGCATTCCCCCCGGGTTGCCTTACTGTAGCTGCAAAATTTTTTGCCCCTTTTGTTAAACACTACTGTTTAAAATGACAGGGTTAGGGTAACTAGAGATCAAGCACCAAATAAAATTTTCACTGTGGATACAAATCAGGCTGCATTACAGATAGATGTACTTGTTACAAGTGAAAACTTTCTTGTATGGATTTGTGTAAATTGTTCGACAGTGACATTGATTTTAATACTGATGATGATATCTATGAAATTATGTGATTTTTTATGAGTAGGCTTAAACCTGTATTCATGTACATGTATTTTTTAAGCAGTTTTTAAATACTTTTAATACATATTTTAAAAAATGTTTTAATTAAATGTACTGTATATGACAATAAATTTTCATGTTATATTTTGTCACTATGCTGATCAATATTGTATGGTTTTGTTTTATTTTTATTCTATTTCATTTCCGAGGTGGTTTATCTTGTCAGTGGTGCAGGCCGTGGGGAGGGGGTGACTGACGAGGTACAAGGACAGCTGTCTAGTCGTTCTGATGTGATGAGAGTAGGCCGTAGCGCCGCTGCCCTGGTAAAATTTCCATGATAGCACACTGTATAGCATATGCCCATCTTCATTAGTCAAGCTTAGGAACACAGCAGGAGGACGTTAAACAGCATTTTATTTTTTTATTCTGTTTCATTTCCGACGTGGTTTCTCCTTGTCAGTGGTGCAAAAGGAGGGTCTAACAAGGTACAAGGACAGCTGTCTAGTTGTTCGGATGTCACGTAAAACCGAGATCCCTTGTATTCATTGGTGTGCATGTAAAAAGGTACGATGACAGCCATCTAGTTGTTTGGATGTGACGAAAAACCGAGGTCCCTTGTATACATTGGTGTGCACGTAAAAAGACCCCTTGGCAGTTGGAATTCGATAGCACACTGTATAGCATATGCCCATCTTTATTAGTCTAGCTTAGGAACAGAGCAGTAGGACGTTAAACCCCATTTTATTTTTTTATTCTGTTTCATTTCTGACGTGGTTTCTCCTTGTCAGTGGTGCAAAAGGAGGGTCTAACAAGGTACAAGGACAGCTGTCTAGTCGTTCGGAGAGAGAGAGAAATGGGGTTTAACGTCCACTCGACACAAACTAGGTCATTTCAGGACTAACATGGTTCAATTTTATTTCAATGATTCGCTTGCGCCTAGGGGTCTTTAGCAGTGGGAGGAAACCGGAGTGCCCGGAGGAAACCCACGAGGTTGAGAAGGCGCCCCTATCTCCATGCCACATACGCTTACACCAGGGATCGAAACCACAGCCGCAAGCCAGAGGTGACCAGCCAGCTAGAGGCCGAAGCGCGGCACTCTAGACCACTAGGCCATCCCAACCCCCCTAGTCGTTCGGATGTTACGTAAAACTGAGGTCCCTTGTATTCATTGGTGTGCCTGTAAAAAGGTACAAGGACAGCCGTCTTGTTGATTGGATGTACCGAAAAACCGAGGTCCCTTGTATACATTGGTGTGCACGTAAAAAGACCCCTTGGCAGTTGGAATTCGATAGCACACTGTATAGCATATGCCCATCTTCATTAGTGTAGCTTAGGAACAGAGCAGTAGGACGTCAAACCCCATTTTATTTTTTTATTCTGTTTCATTTCCGACGTGGTTTCTCCTTGTCAGTGGTGCAAAAGGAGGGTCTAACAAGGTACAAGGACAGCTGTCTAGTCGTTTGGATGTGACGAAAAACTGCGGTCTCTTGTATACATTGGTGTGCATGTAAAAAGGTACAATTACAGCTGTCTAGTCGTCCGGATGTGATGAAAAACCGAGGTCCTTTGTTTACATTGGTGTGCACATAAAAAGATCCCTTGGCAGTTGGAATTCGAAAGAAGAGTAGGGAATAGTGCAATACCCGGCCAAATTTCCCTCATAGCACACTGTATGGTGTATGCCTGTTTTCATTAGCCCAGTACATGTATAGGAACAAAACAGTAGGACGTTAAACTTCATTTCATTTCTAATTCATTTTACTGGAATCATTAAGATAACTATTTGTTTTTCTCTTATATCTATTTTTATTTACTGGTATATATCTTGTACAGTGTAAATGGGCACAAGACCTGATCTGTGTGTATTCTGTGAATATAACAATCTGAACAGCAGATTAGAAACCGTTCTCCAGAACAATGATATTATTATAATTATTATATACATTTTTCATCAATACTTGTGGTGTATTAGATCCCTGCATTGGCCAAGAAAGTTCATCTCAATTTACCGGTGTGGTTTCCCCTTGTCAATGATGCAGAACTGAGGGGCCTGACAAGGACAGCTGTCTAGTCGTTAAGATGGTATGGGAAACCGTGGTCCAGTGTACACATTGGCGTGCACGTAAAAGATCCCTTGGCAGTTGGAATTCAATATAAGTGTAGGCTGTAGCAGTGCTGCCCGGGCAAAATTTCCTCATAGCACACTGTATAGCATATGCTTGTCTTCCATTAACCCAGGTTAGGTGCAGAAGAGTAGGACGTTAAAACCCATTTCATTTCATTTAGTAGTAGTGGGGGGGTTGGGATGGCCTAGTGGTTTAGAGTGCCACGCTTCAACCTCTAGCTGGCCGGTCACCTCTGGCTTGCGGCTGTGGTTTCGATCCCTGTGTGAGCGTATGTGGCATGGAGATAGGTTGCCTTCTCAACCTTGTGGGTTTTCCTCCGGGCACTCCAGTTTCCTCCCACTGCTAAAGACCCATACGCACAAGCGAATTATTGAAATAAAATTAAACCATATGTTAGTCCGGAAATGACCAAATTTGTGTCGAGTGGACGTTAAACCTCATTTCTCTTACTAGTAGTGTATGGTATTGTTGTGTATGAGGAAATTTATATTATTGCATTTGTTTATTTTTGCCAAAATCGTTTTCATGTGTATTAAGTATGTATTTCTCTTGGATATTGTTTTACTGAAATAGTTTTTTATAAAAAATACTTGTTTCCAGTAAATAACAGATTCTTTCAATCATTGGTGCTATTTCTCTACTGTTGACCATATTTATTCCACAGACCTGGGATTAGTCGTTTTCATTGTGTCACTGCAACATTTAATATGTGGTATTATACAGTAATCCCGGCATATTTTCCACAGGTACATTGGGACAGGAACGCCCTTATTAGACTATGGCACACCTGATCTATACATCAGATGGTATTTTTTTTTAAATATGAATTACATGTTTGATAGTAAATATTATATTATTTAGCATCAAATATGGATAAAATAAGATCAAAAATTTAAAATATGTTCAGAAAATAACAGAAACTCAAAAACTTTGAAAAATCACATAGACTCTATTAGTATTATTATATTATAGGTCTGGTGTGCCTTAGTCTAATAAGGGCGTTCCTGTCCCCATGTACCTGTGATATTTTCAGAAAAATTCTCTCTGACAAATGGAAACAAACCAACGTGTTCCGTCTCGTAAAAGGTATTCCATGGTCTAATTATGGCTATTGACCCGTGACCCTATGACGTTGATTTTTGGTTTCTGATATTGTCTTAGAATTTGATTTTTTCACCCCAGTATGGTTACACTTGAGAAATGTAGTTCGAGGCGTAATTCTAGTGCTGACGTATTGTGCAATGCATCGGAAAAGAAATGTATGCGACAGTGGGAGAAACCGGAAAAACCCCACACGACGAATCGAAACCGAACGACTACACGTTATCCCTTGCCAGGCCCTCCGTCCTCCATCCTACACAACTGACATGGGAGGACATCTCCAGAAATTTAGCCCGATGCGCTTCGATGAAGCGAGAGAGCAAACGTCCTACACACTGAGTCATTGTAGCCACCACTTCATTACGATTTCGGACAAAGAACCTCGTATTTTATATATAATACCGTTCAAACGACTATACGTTGTCCCTTGCCAGGTCTTCAGTCCTATACCACTGACAAGCAGGAACCCGACCGAAAAATCCTGAAAAACTTTGATAAAGTAAAAGAGCAAACGTCGATCCTACTCACTGAGCCATCGTAGCTCCATTTGTATTACGGCCACGGGATCTCGGTTATTTGTATTCCATCCGAACAACTATTCTTTGTCCCTTCTCAGGCCCCCCGTCCTACACCACTTACACCACTTGGTATTCGATCCCTGCATTGGAAGAGAAAGTTCATCCAGATTTTATTTCGGGCGTGATTTCTCCTTGTCAGTGATGCAAAACGTAGGGCCTGTCAAGGACACCTATTGGCGTGCACATAAAAGATCACTTGGAAGTTTAAATTCGATATAAGAGTAGGCCTTAGCGCCACTGCCCGGGCAAAATTTCCTTGATAGCACACTGTATTATTGTATCGTATGCCCGTCGTCATTAGCCCAATTTAGGAACAGAACAGTAGGACGTTAGACCCCATTTTATTTCATTTCATTTCATTTAGATTCCGGACACGTCACCTCGGTTATTTTTATTTCATCCGAACGATTATACGTTGTCTCTTGCTAGGCTCTCTGTTCTACACCAGTGACAAGGGTGGACATAGGCAGAAAAATCGCGATGAACTTCGATTAAGTTAGAGAGAAAACCTCCTACGCAGTGAGCCACCGTAGAACCAACTTCATTTCGATTCCGGACCTGGTTTTTAAAAATCCCATTCGAACAACTATACATTTTCCCTTGTCAGGCTCTCCATCCTGCAGCACTGACAAAACCACGCATCAAGTGAAAACTCCCGATGAATATTTTTAGAGAGCAAAGAAAGATTTGACTGAAGACTTAAAATCAATTACAGAATACAATACTATCTGTGCAAGAAGAGATTAAACTTGTTTAGGACTATTACATTTTCTAGAACTTCAAACATTTTCGTTTATTATAATCAATGTCAAAATACAAATACCGATACGGTAGTCAGTGGACATGCGTAATAACTGCACTTCCGAGGCGAGGGAGCGAGAACACGAGAAGACGAGATTGTGACGAAGCGAGGGAGCGAGAACACGAGAAGACGAGATTGACTCAAAGGCGAGGGAGCGAGGGAGCGAGAAGTCGAGGTTTTTCAAAGGCGAGAACACGAGAACACGAGAAGTCGAGGGCGAGAAGTCGAGAGCGAGAAGTCGAGGGCGAGGGAGCGAGAACACGAGGGAGCGAGAAGTCGAGGGACGAGAACACGAGAAGTCGAGGTGAAAGTAATCTCGTGTTCTCGGGGCGAGATCCTCGTATTCTCGCCCTGTTTCCTCGTCTTCTCGCTCTCTCGCTCCCTCGCCCTCGACTTCTCGCTCCCTCGACTTCTCGTGTTCTCGTGTTCTCGCCCTCGACTTCTCGTGTTCTCGTGTTCTCGCCCTCGACTTCTCGCGGCGAGGGGACGAGATTCTGAAATGGCCGCAATAGGCTTCCATAGTGACTGGTATATTGAGATTAGCGTACACTTGACACAAACTAGGTCACTATGGAAGCATGGTTCTATTTTATGTTAATAAATCTCTGCCGTGTAGAGCCTTGACAGGCGACTCTACTCCGCGTCACGTACAAGCAGGGAACCGAAACCATGTCACCTACCCAATGACAGACCTTATGATCTAAAGCGCACGCGTTTGGCCACTTGACCACAGACTGCCCCCTTACGGAATATATAATATTTAAAGGACTATACGTTAGTTAAATACCGACCCTGTAGCCTAGCCGTTGTTGTTATTCTTAGTGTTTAACGTCCGCTTCCACATGGGGGTGATATCGCAGACAAGTTGCCTTACCTTCTTTCTTTATTATTTTAGCCAACACGTAGTGTTCTTTTCCATGGAAGTAAATCAACGATTTTGAGAAGGCGCCACTATCACCGGCCAGATAGAGCTCGAAGCTTGGCCTTCTAGATCACTAAGCCACCCCAACCCCACATCAGCGGTCAGAGCAATCTATCTTGTAGCAAATTATTACTACAGACGCGATGTAAGATTCCCAGTGATTCTGTTTAACTGTTTATAATTATCTTTTTACAGATATCAACGTTTGACCTTTTATTGTGCTAAAAAAATTAGTTCATGGTTCAACCATTGATTTCCTCTTATAGAGTGCAACTTCAAACGACTATTGAAACTAGTTGCATGGCAAAAAAGATATCAATACCGGTTTCATTTAAAAGCCGGACGACTCTTCATTATTGAGGGTAAAAATAGCCGTTTCTCTGTAGAAGAAATGGTAAAATCAGTCAAAAGACAAAGGCATATAGAACTAAAATGAAATCAAATACGTTTAAGTTACGTTAACGGCCTACTTTGGTGAAACAATTGGGACAATGAAGACGGGCATACTCGATAAATTGTGCTACGAGCGTATTTTGCCCGGACGAAATGGGGTTCAATGTCCCACTGTTCTGCCCCGACTGGGCTAATGGAGACGGTCCAATCTTCATGGGTTCTGTTACGTACACATAAACAGGTACACGGTTTTTCGTCCAATCAGAACGACAAGACGCTGTCCTTGTTTCGACCCTTCACCGGCACCAATGACGACAGGAAAAACTCTGGTATACTTTCTCAGCCAATACTGTGGTCGAACCCGGACCTTGTGTAAGTGAGCAAGCGCCGGAGGTCCCTGGTCCATCACTGCTTTTAAACCAGTTGGCACATAATGATTAAATCTATGGGATATAATTAGCAAATCAGTCTAAAGTGAGAGCGGCAGAAAGAGAAATTAAGTTTAATGTCCACTCGACACAGTTTATTATCATTTTAAAAATTCACTTGCGGGTAGTGGTTTTTAGCAGTGGGATGATCCGGAGAAAACCCACGAGGTTAGTCAGGCGACCCTATTCGTCCGGGTTCCTCCCACTGCTAAAGACCTCTACGCGCAAGAGAATTATTGAAATAAAATTAAAGCCAATGTTAGTCCCAAAATGACCAATTTCTCTCTCTCCCCCCTCTCTCTTTTTCTCTCTCTCTTTCTCTCTATGACTGGTCGTGGATGGGTTCAATAAATTATTAACAATATTGCTACTGTAGAGATACATTATGCAAGAGATAGTTCTACCTACTTCAGATCTGTATTTCTGACTCCAAGAGTTATATAAATTATATAAATCAGCTCTTTTTATTTTACATACTTCATCTTTAATATGGACGACCGTTCAGCTCTTTATTCAGTGTTTTATAATGTTTAAGCTAAATGAATTTGGCGAAATGTTTTGCAAGATTTGTATTTGGAGATTTGTTTTTCACATTTGTAGTTCCAGATTTGTTTTTCGTTGTATGTTAAATGTTAAATTACTGAACACTGAATAAAGAACTGTTTGGACTTCCATACTTTTACGGAAACCATATGTTGTATACTTACAGTTTCTCTAACATAGGTAAACCTTTAAAAGCATCTGTATTTATGGCTGTAATAGGGTTGCCTTTTAAAGCTAGGAATGTTAACATATGGTTGTTTATAAAACTATGAACTGGTAAATATTCTATTTTATTATCTTCTATATTTCTGTAATAAACAATTAAACGTATTAATTAAACCCTGATATGCTTGTGTGCTTTCGCAGACGGCTTGGCAAGGACAATGTCTGGTCGTTCGGATAAGACCAAAGACGGGGTGCTGAACAGAAGGACGTCAAATCTCATCTTAAATCCTGGTATTAAGGGGTTTAAATGGACTTTAAAGTCATACTTTGCTTTACCGACGTTTATTGTCTGAGCTAACCAAGGCAGACAATAAACAATGTACTATTACGGAATATTTGGCGGGAAAGCGACGCTCTCGCCTACTCTTCAGTAAATTCCTACTGCCAAAGGTTCTTTTACGTGCAAACAAACGTGTACATGGGACTTCGCTTTATCTTCCCACCCGAACGACAAAACAATATCCTTGCAATGTCCCACGTGTGGAAACCACGGTGGTAAAATACCGGGGAATCTTCTCAACTAACACAGGGAACGAAGCCAATGATTTCTCGTAAGTGAGCCACCGCCTTATTCACTGATGTATCCCATAGTATGTAAATTCCAGCCCCACCCCTTAGCTAAACGAAACTTTGAAGCTATCTCAGTAGCAGAGTATTGCCGGATTTGTTGTATCAAAGCTAAATATCTCAGTAAGATTCACGTATATAAAAGAAATACTTACAAATCTCTTAATGAATTTAATACTGACAAAGCTGGTGGAAGGTGTGTTAATCGGTTTTTATTTATTTCCCTGAAATAAAGAAATGTCTTTGAAAATAAATGAGAGAAAGAAGGAGCATATATAATTAGTCAGTTCGAATTATGTTAATTTGCCCACAAGAAAACAAGGATAAGGCATAGTACTGATATAGCTGGGGGAGGCGTGCTAATCGTTTTTTTTTATTTTGGGTAGATTAGAAGAGCTGGGAGCTTTTGTTGTAATAATCAAAAAAATAGATAATGTAAAGGGAATATGCTGAAAACTTTAGTTACATTACTTCCCTTTTGAGCCTCCATATTAAATAACCTCGGATGTCCCAAGGCAAAATCCGCATTTGATTTTCAAAATTTCCATATATTTTGCTTTAAATTTCCATATTTATTTTTAAAATTTCCATATTTATTTTTAAAATTTCCATATTTATGACCTTTTTTAAAATTTCCATAAATTCATTATAACATTTCCACAAATTATTATAAAATTTCTACATTTGTACAAGTGAATAGAAGATATACATATCCTACATTAAAACAGATGCTATTTTCGTTCCGTATAGTATAATGGTCACACTATTGGTTTAAGAAAACCCAACATATAAATAAAACGGAAAGAAATATAAGATTTAAATGATACTTACAATATACGTAGTACATTTAGACCACTGAAAGCATAATCCTCGATTTCTTCTATGAGATTATCATGAAGAAGTCTGTAAAAAAATCAGACAAATCACAAAATCATGCATCAGATTCTATAAAATATTTAAAACCATTGTTCCGACGATAATGGTATTAACCCACATTCCGTCTGTCAATAGAATAGTGATAAAACCTTTTATATGATCCTATTATACTTTGCTTTTGTTCTGATATACCGATCAGTTAAGCCGGTGGTTGATCATCAAAAGGGGGGGGGGGTAAACCAGTTTATGGGCACCTGCTTGTATAAGAAGTCGTCTGAAAATGGCTTATATTCCCCCGGGGTGGTTTATTAACATGTACTGATCAGCACTTTTAACTCTACGAAAGTACAGATAAACTCGTACCATACGAAGCATAGTCTCGCGTTTCACAAAATAAAGGTCTTTTGTAATTTATGCGCATGTGTAATTAACTATAGTGCAGACTTTTGCTTATTCCGCTTGAGATCTGAATTCTATCCATTTGAGGACGTCTGCACGGAAAAGGATTATTGCACTTTTGCACTCCTGACTTATATCGTCTGAACAACCTATAATGAATCGATTACTGCCTTTCCACAATCTTCCAAGTTTTTTGAATTTCAAAACAAGTCAAACTTTCCAATTTATTATATTGTTGGTAAACAACATAGTTGGACAAACAAACAATTGTATCACCCCTTTGGGAATGGGAATGTCATTTGACTCAAGCCAACTGGAACCCTTTCAGCCATATATTTCTTTGCACAGGCAGATTGTAATAATAAAAAGCCACACTGGTTCCAGCACTCGAGGTGATATAAAAACTACTTACAGAACAACCAAGCGTGTTAGATTCTGGAAACTGTGGTTAGGAATAACTTTAATTTTATTAGCTGCTAATGTTCTGAAAGAAACATACAAGAATGGACTAATGGCGATAAATTAGATTATATATCAGATTCTCGGTTTTCGGAAAAATTATAAAACTTGACATACGTGACGAACATCTATAATCAGTCCCTAATTGCCCCGTGACCCATGAAGCCTCAAGGAGGGGGGGGGGAGTAAATATATATTTAACCAATTTTTGCGTCAGCTTGGTCAGTATTCGGGCCGCAGAGGTTATGCAGAGGTAAAGTTATAATCTCTAATAACTGCACAATCCTTGCACAGGCGAGACGGTGAAGGCAATATTGGTCTTGCTCTAGGAGCCTCTAGCACATACAAATTCTATCAGTTACAGAAGACGGAGAGGGAGAGAAAGAGAATGGGGTTTAACGTCCACTTGACACAAACTATATCAATTCGGGAATAACATATGGTTCAATTTTATTTCATAATTCGCTCGCGCGAAGAGGGTCTTTAGCAGTGGGAGGAAACCGGGGGACCCGAAGAATCGAAACCACGCCAGTTGACCCAATGACAGGTCTTATGAGTGCGCACACTAACAATTCGGCCATCCAAGCCCCAGGCGGAGGGGGTTGTTAATTGTTGTATTAGTTTTGTTAATTAATGTTTGTGTATGTACGGGACACGACATATGCAATTTCAAGTTTTGTTAAATGTGGTGAAAAGATCGATCGTCCTCCTCGAGCTCGAGACGCAAGAATAATAACACGTCCATCTGAAGTAATTGGCTAAAAAATAAAAAAATAAGTAAACCATTTTTATTTCTTGGGGCAGCAGACAACGACAATTTCTTCGCCTCAAACTAAAATCACTTATCTTATTTCAAGCCTGCGTTTCAGAGACCTGAGGTAATATAGCGGTTATGTTCGACGAAATAAGTAAATGGCAGTCGTTTCCGCCTGGTTACTCCGGTCTACAAGTTTATCTTTAAGTACTTAAAGTAGTTTATGCATCGTCCAGGTTTAATTGCTTCCACTATTTGTGGCGTGTGTCTTTATAATTTGTTCAAGTCTTACAAATGCTGCTTGAGACCAATCTGTCTAACAGAAGTATTACGAAAGCCTTCTTCTAACTCTGTATAAGATGACTGACCTAAATAATATCATTAGCACGATGACGCGTGCATTGTTTACATAAGATGTAGTAATCAGGGGCGGATCCAGGAATTTTTTCAGAAGGGGGTTTGCCAGGTTCCCATTAAGGACATTTGACGGTTGACAATGCATGATGCCATTATTATCTCTAAATTGCGTAGGCATACATGCATACTGAACTTATTGAAGAGAAAAATCCAACACCCCGCTTGACGTCATTTTTTTATAATGAATTGACAGGATCACATTGTGGTTCAATTTTTATTGACGCAAAGCATTAATTGTGATATCACACATATCATTATTTCGCGCTTTGAATGCCTATCCCATCCCACCACTTGATGATAAAGGATGAAGTACACGAACGTTACAGTTTAAATTTTTTATGCAGCTGAGCTGGGTGGGGTTTGGACTCCCGAAGCCACCCTCTAGATCTGACCCCTGTAACCTGTAATGTGAACTGGTCCGGCAGAATGGTGCCTATTACCCATTTGATATCCCACTTACACTAAATGGGATATAACACCTGTAGTTATTTTTCTAATACTCCAAAAAATGTTCTAGAATTTAATTTGTAGAAAGAAAAAGGTAAATATAGAAAGCTTATTATATCCGGCACCAATGTCACCCCTTTCGGAGATTGTAGCGGTCTATATTCACTACTTTTGTTATTTTTCTAATATTTAAAAAAACCCAGATGTTCTAGAATTTATTTTGTAGAAAGAAAAAAAGTTATATTGATAGCTAATTATCCGGCACCAATATCATCTCTTTCAGTGATTGTAGTAGTCTATATTTACTGTTGAACAGTGCGGCTCAGGATCATAGAGAACACGACGTCGGGATCTGATTTTATAATGTTCATTGTTTATTAAGTATTGGATATCGAGAACTCACGTTTTCGTGGTAAGATAGCAACATCCATTTGAGTCTTTAATGTTGAAATTTATGGATAATATTGAATAAGAGTTTCAGTTCTTTCAAAGAAAATATATTTTTTTTTTCAATTTACAATTTAAAGGCATATGACATAAATTTGTCCAGTTATATTCGACAGATAAGCATAGTATGTCACTAAATAAAATTTAAATTACATTCGATAACACAAATATTTGAAATATTTGAAATCTTTAATGTATACAAAAAATACGGAGGAAAAGAAATCACGACCATAATGCACGAGACAAATCAATTTCCCAAAGGATGATAAAAAAGATATAGAACAATGATGATTAGTGTCATAAACGGTGTTTTCATGACTAGTAATGATGAAGTATGTTTTCAGATAATACATTTTTCGAATCTTCCAGTTGCAGTAGCTTCGATTTCTAAAATGTAATTGTAACGATACAGGTTCAGGAAAGAATACAAAAGGTTAAAGCACGTCTGCGTGGTGATGTGGGATGAGAAAAAAATTGTTCCGAGTCCATGAGCAAAACTTTAATTAGTACAGACTACGGACGTGTTGTCCATGTTTTGACGTCGGTTGGATATTAAAGTATTAAAATAAGCAGATTGCTTCCTTATCACTATTTTTAAAATCTATTTTGTTTTTTTAAAATAATGCACTTGTTTTTCGTCGGGCCCGTAGCCACGGGGGTTGTGTGTGTGTGTGTGAAGGGGGGGAATTAGCCTCCCACCCCCACCCCCCAATATTTCGCCAACAATAATGATTTCTTAGGAGTGTTCTTAGCCGGCCACATCCTTAGCCCTCCAAAAAATTCCGTAGCCCCCAAAATGTTATGAGCTGGCTACGGGTCCGGTCCGGTTTTCGTAAAGTATTTTGTTTTTGTAATGTATTTTGTAACATACATGTAGGTTACTTTTTTAACCATTGTTCTCTGTTTTCATAATGTTTATTCTCTATGTACTTTGTATTCATAATTTCATAATGTACTTCGTTTTTATAACGTACTTTGTATATCATAATGTACTTTCACAATGTACTTACACTTCATAAAGTACTTTATATGTAACGCGAAACTGCAGTAGAAATAGGAGGATCACGTGGGACGAAAAACCGAGGTCCTGTGTACACATTGACGTGAACGTAAAAGATCCCTTGACAGTTGGAATTCGATATAAGAGTAGACCGTAGTGCCGCTGCTCGGGCAACATTTCCCTCATAGCACACTGTATGGCGTATGCCCGTCTTCATTAGCCCAGGTTAGGAGCAGAACAGTAGGAAGTTAAACCCCATTTAATTTCATTTCATTTTACAGTAGAAATACTTACAATGCTTCCAGGGATGATATATGTTTTAAGGCTTCAACAGGAACAGTTTTAAGTTTATTAGCATTTAAATAGACATTTTTCAAAGAAACCATATTTTTAAAACTGTCAGTTGGAACATAATCTATATCATTAGCGTCTAGATGTCTGAAAGAAATAAATTAAATCCGTAATTATTTTGAATGACACAGGCAATTAACTCAATCTACATTTAATTTAATAATGTAAGGTGTAATTATTTCTATAATCCATGTATGTCATTGGGTATATACGTGGCTATGTTGGCTGGAATATAAGTCATTCTGTAAGAAAATATATTTAACCAGTAATCATTTAGAATGAAACAAACATGAAATAGACAATTAACCGAATTTAAATTTTATTTAATTATCTTATTTTATTAGACATGTAATTGTTTGAAACGACAACGTCGAATTGCATTGACCAAGATCAGGATAATTACCAAAAAGGGGTTCATCTTAAATGCTGATTCATGAGACAGATCTGGCATAAAGATCTGATTCACGAGATAGATCTGTTGTTGCACAGATCTAGATCACAATATAGATCTATTACAAAGATCTGATTCATTAGAAAGATCTGTAAAAAAGATCTAATAGACATGCTCAAAGATCTGATTTACGACAGAGATAAGGTACAAAGATATGAATCAAGATTTTGATCTGTTACAAAGATCTAATTCATTAGACTGGTCTGTTACTGGGAAAGATGTGTTACAAAGAAAGAGCATGAATATTGCACGTCAATTTAAAACTGACTATATAGAACTTTCTTCTATGAAAATAAATGAGAGTAGCACACAACCGGGTTTCGGACCTAACCCACATTTTGTGGAAACGGTTTTGTTTCCAATGGTTTAAAGGGTGCGAGTTAAGGATCTGTCATAGAGCCAAGTGGCTACCAGCTTGTACGGGATAAGGAGGGTCCGAATCTCCGGTTTTCTCTGGGTTCTCTGTTTTCCTTCCACTGCTAAATACCCACTTCGGGCAAGCGAATTATTGAAATATTGGCTCACTGCATGGAGTAAACCGGGGGCGGCCCGGGCAAAATATCTCTCATGGCACACTGCATGGAGTATGTCCGTTTTCACTATCCATGGGGCTGCCCGGACAAAATATCTCTCATGGCACGCTGCATGGAGTATGGGGTATGTCTGTCTTCATTATCCTTGTCGATGCATACAAGTTGGACGTTAAACCCCATTTTATAATTTCAATTGAATTCATTTCTTTTCAGATTGTAAAATTACATATGTTGTGGCCTTTGCCAAAAATCGATCAATGACTTTAACCACATGCTCGAAATAGAGCAAAAACAAAATGATGCTGTCTTTGGAATTGATCACTTCTGATGTACGATGTGTGATGTTTACATTTGCAGCAATCATTATCGTGTTTTCTGACAGACGGACGATATCTGAAGAGTAATTGAGGGTTTACCCTTCACTTCAACTAAAGATCATGTATGCCAATAAAATTCTGAACAGAACAATTCTGATTCCAAATATAAAAAGGTCACGCGTCTCTTTAATTTGTACTCACAATTGTTGCAAATTTCTGAGGTTCTTAATGGCATGACTTGGAATTTCCTTGAACCGATTTCCTTGTAAACAACTGAAATACATAATGGATGGAGCAATTTATCGATTTGAAGCTGAAAGTTTAAATAAAGCATAAAAAAGGAGAGAGGGGGAAATTACGAGTTAAGCATTCCTATTTTCAACATCTAACGAATCCCTTTGACGAAAACCAAAAATGTTTAGTTAAAGACTTGAACATTTTTTTTATAGGAATTATGTCTCAGTTTTGTTACTAAATGAGAGCCAAACACTTTCCTAAAACAAGGACAGACACGTTATTTAATAAACTTCTCTCGACTCCACATAATTAACATACATACATGGAAAAATTTGGAAATGTGTCACACTATAATACAATCGTTAGCCAATTTAATTTGGGTTTTCTCTCCAAACTACGCTATTAATTAACTTAAAAGGACTTTATGGGGGATAAGATAAAGCGTTGACAGTTCTCGCTATAATTCTTGAAAATAAGATAAATAGACTATGCGGAAAATTTCAGTCATACTGTTCAACTCTGAACCGAGATATTAGATTTCGAATTTTATGCTAGCCTCGATCGTCATTACTAAAGTCGGCACGACAAAAAACAAAGCCTCGAATATCCATTTTTACGTTTAATTATTTTTCAAAGATATGTATTCAAATCCGCTAAAAATCATAGGCTAGCGATGGCATCGAGAGTTGATTATAGTCTGTCTTGATATTTTAATTAATGGCGTTTTAACCATTTAGATAATATTTCAGGCCTAAAGAAAGACATGCAGTAGGCAGATGTAGCTCTTGCATAATGTATACTTAACACAAATGTAATATGACTTATCTCTTCATTAAATACTGTGAATTCGTTAAACGAAATATAATATTGTAAACTATGTCCACTTTCTGTTGCAAGTCACTGTGTTATCCGATTAGAAAAAAACAAAACACCACAAAGGAAGTGGGAAACCTTGGATGAAGCGAAGCCAATCATGGTGCTTCCTTTCAAGGTTATTAATTTCAGTTGACACGTGCAATACACGCAGTGCCTTTATGGTAATTGTCTTTCTATCGTAGCAATGGGACCATGGGTACGTTTTATAAATAACTATATTGATAGATATCGTACATGTAACAGTCGATGCTTAATCGTCCTTGAAAGCTTAGAGGATTTACATCCACAGCTATGAACTTCTACGTAAAGGTGTTTTTGATCTCATAACTATATACGTATATGAACATGTAAAAAACATGAATAAAACAGTTTGGAAATTACGGACCTGCCAGTCCTAGATGTAAGATAGCTATTGGCCATTTCCTTTGCTTTTTATATAACGAATTAACAAAGGGAGATAATAACAGACATAAAAAATCTTCATAAGATTGTCAATCAAAGGAAAACATAATAAGATAGAAACGCAGTACACTATTAAAACCGTTTACCCACCCAAAGGCAAAACGATATCAGGAAAAGCTGGTTATTTCCGAAAATTAAACATACATTACGCAAGAGTTAAATCTGCCCATTGCTGCCTATTTCTTTATGTCTGCTATCTATAATATTAATTATACATTAATTAACTGATCCACACCATAATCAACTCTTGATGTCAACGGTAACCTGCGATATTTACTGGATTAGAACCCATTTGTTGCTCAACTTTCATTCATGATTTAATCATGAAATGGATAATCGAAACTGTTTTATCGTACCGACTTTAGTAATGATGATCGAGGCTAGGCTAGGCCCAAAAAACAATTGCTAAAATTTCAGTTCAGAGTGGATCAGTGAATTCCCTTTACAATATCTAGATTTTAACCAATCTCCCATACTGTGTCTTTAAATTAAGCTTGCAATTAATTATCGTATCCAAGTGATTATAAACACAACAAAGGTTGTAATTTGTTTTGTATTATATCCTTCCATCAGCACTGCTTGTGTAAGCTAATATTACCAAATCAGCCAATGGTATATATTTAAATAACTATATGTTTGGTCGCATCATGATCATACCAATAAGGTATTAAAAACGGATCATTACTATAAAACGCCAGCTCATTATCCATCGCTATATCTAAAGGCGATTGGTTTTTATAGGTCTACTAAGTGTATTTACAGACTAACTAAACTAAACCGTACATCCTCTGGTGCTTTGACATTGTGCTTTCAATAACCCAATATCTGTAAAGCCTTAACAAAATGGGTAGATAACCAGGACCAGATTAAAGTGGCATGGTGCCCATGGACGGACGTAATTCAAACAGGAGCCTGTACATCAATTTGGAAACAAACAAGTTTTAAAATCGCTGTGTTCATTGTCTGCATTTCACGATGGGACCTCGAAAAGATGGCAAGTTATTGAGGAATGCTAGTATTGCTCGACAGTTGGGTTACCACTCCTCGACCTTAGGTCGATTATATACACGTAGAACACCAGCATCATATTCAAATAAAGATGTTTCAAAACTTCTTTTTCTCTGTGTATATACGTATTTCAACATTAGATCGCTGGATTTGGATTCCCCCAAAAAAGTACCATTTTCTGGAATTATTTTATTTTCGAAAAAAAATATGGCACATACACAAAATTAGAAATCCAAAGAAAACTTACAGAACTTGTAAAAGTTTGTTATTTTTCAGGAGTCTGTTTGGAAGATGTTTGATAGTGTTGCTCACAAGGCGCCTGAAAAAGAAGGAACCCAAACTCATCAAATTTATTGATAGCGTATCTGAATTCTCATAATTTACTCTAGAAATTAACTCAACGATTTGTCATTCCAGCAGATGTTATTACCAAGGGTCTAATTTATCAAAGTTCTTCAGCCACCAACTCTTATCGCACTGTTGACTCAAGCCGCCATATCCAAAAATAAGTTCAGCGGTTTTATTCCGTTTCACAGCTGTACTACACGCACAGAGGGAATAAACTTGTTCAATTTCATTGGATGGAAGCTGAATAAATACGTCTTAAAATTCTCGAAGTATACTTAGTGTTTTCTACTAAAGTGTCCGTCAACTACGCTGATGGTCGAATGGTTAGCGTGTGCGTGTTGCATCATAGGGTATGTCAATGAGTCAACTGACATGGTTTCGATTCCCCGGTTGTACGTGACAAGAAGTAGAGTCGCCTGCCCAACCTCGCGGGTTCTGGGTCCTCCTGTTTCCTCCCTATGCGCATGTAAATTATTGAAATAAAATTGAACTACGTAGTTTGTGTCGAGTGGTCGTTAACCCAATTTCTCTCTATTTATATATTCTCGTTAGCCTCATTTCCATTTATGAGGTTGCTGTTGAAACGTTTTTGTAGTCATACATACTTTGATCACAAGACGCCAGGGACAAACTTATTGGTCAAAATATCAAATTTCATCATTTAGTCTAAATTTTGATGATTACTGCGATCTTTGCGATTCTAACAAATGCCATTATCAGAAGTCATTAGATTATTTTCTGTAATATGTTGTCAGGAAACTAAGCACACATTTGAGCAGTTCCCAAAGGTTGTGTGACATATTCAGTACTTAAAAGATAATGGGAGCGATCAAAAGACAGTAAAAACTGCTCGAGGATAACAAACCAGGAAGCTATTATTATAACTAATTAAAAATTTGATTTCTTCTAGTTCTTTCTGTCTATCAATTTTAAATCAGAGAGAGAGAGGAGAGAGAGAGAGTGAGAAATGGGTTTAACGTCCACTCGACACAAACTAGGTCATTTTGGGACTAACACAATTTTATTTCAAGAATTCGCTTGCTTTAAGGTTTGACAGGCGATCCTACTCCTTGTCACGGACAACCGGAGAGTCGATACCCCACCAGTTGACCCAATGACAGACCGTATGATACAGCGCACGCGTGCTAACCATTCGGCCATCCACTCCCCTCAATTTTAAATCAAGCGGATCATAACGATCACATTTCAGCTTTCGAATTTGATTTATTTCGTTTAAATCGAAAAGCCAGACCATAGTAAGATGTTAACAATAAATTTATTTGCTCTTCGAATTTTTTAGCGAATAACAACTTTAATGCACTTAAGAAGCTTGATAAATACGACACCATGACACATTTAACATCTTTGGATGAAACAGTTTATTGATTTAAAATGGTATATAAACAGACTTTAAAACATTTGCGGCTGTTCTGACTTTACTATTACAGGGCAATATCCTTAATTGAAAGTTACTCACAGTTCTCGTAAATGGTGTAGTTTATTAAAAGTTCCTTCTGGTATGATGGTGATGTTGTTCATGCTCAAATCTCTGAAATAGAAAACATGTTGTGTTAGTCTATATTTAACAATCTTGTATTTAATGTTAGGGAAGTAGGAAACACGAACTATTCTAGGACTTTAAGAATGAGCCACGAGTACATTTACATGGCGGAAGTGTTTACCACGGTGATGATAAATAGTGGCTGATAGATATCATTTTCTTATGAAATAAAAATGTAATGGTGTTTAAGGTCCTACTGTTCTGCCCCAACAAGGCTAATGAAGACGGACATACGCCACCCAGTACGGTGAACGCTGTTCATCCGAAAAAGGACAGTTAACAGAAACAAAGATACTGAAGGAGTAAATACTGATTATATATATTTTGAAAGTTTTTGTTACATAAAGGTTTGAAAACTGAACGAAACTGTTTTATTCCTGTTTATATTAATTTTAGCAAAACACCGTTAATGACCACTTTTTAGCTGGTCCTTACACACCCTTCCGAAGTTCCGTTTTACCGGTGGCTCGTGATCAGACAGGAATTGATCTCTGGTGGCAAAGATATCAAGCTCCCCATACCCCAAACGTGGTTATCCCTTCAAGGAAACGTTACACTAGTAGGGAAATTTTGCCCTGACAGCGGACCTACGACCTACTATTTCGAATTCCAACTGTTAAGGGTTCTTTTACGTGCATGTTCGTGAGAACACGGGACCTGTGTTTTGTGACATCCGAATGGCTATGCCATAGCCATTGCCATGCTCTCGGTCCTACGCCACAGGCAAGGATAAATTATATTTGAGTGACAGAACGACAATTCGTTCGTGCGACAACTCGATATTGGCTGATCAATCTACTAAATAGACGGATACTTCACACTGGGTCCCTATGAGGTAACCATGATGTTGTCGTAAGTAAATAATTATGTAATAGGCCTCTTTTACACATATCATAACAATAATCGATGCAATAGGCCTATTTACTAAGATCATAACAGTGATCGATGTAACAGACCTATTTTATATATTTACAGTTGTAATGATAGCACATTAAATATTGCGTGTGTCGACTTAGAAGAAAGTTAAACATGGAAACAGACTTTCTCTAGGAAATGAGCTCACGCCGCCATCTTTCATGATTCCCTTTTCCGGGTATGTCAAATAAAATCTATACGGAAATTACCATCCGTGGTAAAAAAAATTATAAATACAACCCAAAACTTCTACAGGGGCAATCATAAATAGACCAATATGTCTGACGCCCGCGGCAACAAAATAATTATCACTACAAGAATAAATCAGTTCATTTAAACCCCCTGGTGAACAGCCATGTTGATTTTTTTAAAAATCGTTAAGATGGTTGGTTATAATGCAATGTAAGGAACATTATCAACTTAAGAGCCACGGCGGCTTGGTGAGTATGGTGATGGATCGCTAACAAGAGATCAAGGTTGGCTCACGAGAAAGTTCTTCGGATTTTCCCTCAGTGGTTTCTCCTTGTACATAGATCCGCGTCTAATCTTTAGAGGGGGTTGGGATGGCTAGTGGTCTAGAGTGCCGCGCTTCGACCTCTAGCTGGCCGGTCACCTCTGGCTTGCGGTTGTGGTTTGTACTGGTATAATGATTCGCATTAAACATAGTTTTGAAGTTGTAATTAAACCCATTAAACCCACTCGTTGTTCTGTTCGCGTCAAGCATTCTCATCCAAAAGTTTGTTTTGCCTTTAATGCGAAAAGACAAAAATGTGACTTAGATCGTTCTTCTCCTGTACTCTTCATGTGTTTCAGCAGTTCTCTGTTAGATTAGCAGCCCGTAGACAGTTTGCATGATATATAATTTTAAACCACCCCATACAACCGTTTATTTAAACCCACATTCATCGAAATCATCTTATATTTTATCCTTCCGCGGAGATCCCAAAAGCGCTAATTACTAACTTTAAGTATCTGTTATCTTTGCTTGGTATTCCTCGTTTGTCAACGTATCATGCAATTCGCTTGTAATTCCAGCCAAAGTATAGGCAAGACGGGTGTCAGACAGCAACATACTTCATCAATCTATGATGACCAGTAGTTATGTATAGTTTGTCTGGGACTTACACGAGCAGTTAATAAGAACATGGATACTGGTCAAGAAAACCTTTTACTCAGCTCAAATACCGTGACGTTCAAGATAATATTCTTAGGTTGAAATAATTTCTGGTGTTTCAGAAAATATAAGCAAACACTGTCTCGTACGAATTAATTAGAATGGATCAGCAGTTTAGGTGTAAGATAACAAAGTCCACCAAAAGATCTGTGGGTCACATACAAACATAGGAACAAAAATATGTGGACTGCCAAACAGGGAAGTTGTAACACTTGGTACCACTGTTTGTCGTGTATCTTGTACACGATGAACAGTCCATTTGCTGGTTACATTATTTTGCCTTGACCGTTTTTTTAGGACTTCGAATTTCGTCTAATGGTTTGGATTGTTCGTACTTGGTTTTATTTTATTTATATGGTCCATTTTACACCAAACCAGTATTTCACACAAACAAAGAGCCAAAATTGTTAAAAAAAATTAACGAGTTATGTCCTGTAGTCTAGCTATGGTATCGCGACAACTTATTGAGGTCTGTACAGAAAATGTCGGTCAGTATTTGAGTACGAAGTATTTGTTGTGGTTTAAGATATATTCCTGGCTCTAGGAAATGAATATAATTTGGTTGGAAGCCGTGTATTGTATAGACATAAAACTACATCTAGAAATCCTGCGGCGGTTGTCATTCATAGTATCAGTTATAGGCGAGAATGGGCCAATGATCAATGATGTTTCTTGTTGAAAATTAATTTCCGGTTCCGACGTTAGCTGTTTTTTCTTTAGTCTAGATTGACCAGAAATGACCAGACAGAACCGCCGAAAAGTTGCCACGTGATATCTTTATTACCACTACGGTTTAGATCAAATAGTGTGGTTTCGATTCCCAACTTGTAAGCGCTTCGACCTCTAGCTGGCCGGTCACCTCTGGCTTGCGGCTGTGGTTTCGAGCCCTGGTGTGAGCGTATGTGGCATGGAGATAGGGGCGCCTTCTCAACCTCGTGGGTTTCCTCCGGGCACTCCGGTTTCCTCCCACGGCTAAAGACCCCTACGCGCAATGAATTATTGTACGTGTGGGGTAGCCTGTCCAACGTCGTGGGCTCTCTCTTGGTCACCCAGCTTCCCTTCACTGCTAAAGGCCATGACGTCGTCCCCTATTTTAGGTTGTGTGGACGTTAAACCACATTTCCCCCCTCTATCTTTAGATTTTCTATTCCGAGATGTCAACTGTCGCATTAACTACTATTAAAAAAAGTAGGGGATATTTGATTTTGGGGGCATAATACTAAAATCTGCAAATGACTACGAAAAAAGTCACTATAGAACCTAACAGAAGAAACATTTCCAGTTACATGTGACGCCCAAACGCACCAATAGCTACCGCATGGAATGCAGGTGATGCTTGGGATCATCATGGGGTCCAACCCAAGATTTGCACGACTCTGACTTTGAATGTTACAGTCATTGTGGCATTGAATTCCAGGGTGGAAACATCAGTTTAATTGTTTTAGTGACCAGAAAACAAATTTTGATATGCGTCGGCTTACCCAAAATGAAAGGTTACGTGCCCTTGGCATGCTACAGATCGGCACAACACAGGCGGTTGTGGCGCGGACGATGAATGTTTCTCAGTCTGTCATAAGCAGGCTATGGTCCAGATACCGTGATACACAATCTGTACAGGACAGACTACGCTCAGGTCGACCAAGGGCGACAACTCAAGCCCACGATCGATTTATCCGTACCTTGGCCTTGAGAAATCGTGTCATCACAGCAAATCAGATCAGCGCTCGTCTTCAAACAGACACTGGTGTGAGAGTGAGTGGCCAGACGATTCGGAATCGACTGCATATGGGTCACCTTCGCGCCCGACGTCCTCGCGTGATCCCTTGTTTGAGAGATCATCACATTCAGGCAAGACGTCGTTGGTGAAGGGATCGTCAACACTGGGATAATCGACGCTGGAGCAATGTGATGTTTTCAGATGAGTCAAGGTTCACTGTTGATTTTTTGGACAGACGTAGGAGGGTGTGGCGTCGTCGAAACGAGCGCTTCCAAGACGTTAACGTCATCAGACATGATCGATTTGGGGGTGGTTCTGCTATGGTGTGGGGAGGCATCACTGTTGCTGGAAGAACGGCTTTACATGTTGTTGCAGGGCGTATTACAGGCCAGTACTACCGGGACAACATCTTGGCAGTCCATGTTGTGCCGTTCGCACGACGTCATGGCCGCCGTTTCATCTTCCAGGATGACAACGCAAGATGTCACAGGGCCAGGATCGTTACAGGTTACCTCCAACAACAGAACATCACCACATTACCTTGGCCAGCACTGAGTCCCGACCTCTCCCCCATCGAGCATGTCTGGGACATGCTTGGACAGAGGTTACGTCAACGTCAACAACGTCCTGCCAATGTCCAAGAACTTGCTGCTGCGTTGCAACAGGAATGGGACAATCTGGACCAAAATGACCTTAGACGTCTCATTAGGAGTATGCCACGTCGGATCAATGCTTGTTTGGCAAACAGAGGAGGATTTACCCGTTACTGACTTTGTTGTGATGCTGTGGTAACTTTGCTGTTTGACCCCGGGTATCATTTTACCCTTATAATGGTCAGTCTGTGCCTTACTTAGTCTAACGATCATTTGGAATAAATCGATGAATGTGAACTTCATTTCATTTTGTCATTTGTTTCTTCGTCAGTTTCATTAGGTGACTTTAATAACACTTAAAAATCAAATATCCCCTACTTTGTTTGAATAGTATATATCAAGCATATAGCGGATAGCCTGGATATACTTGTCACAGATATTATACAAATGCAGGTTTTGTCTTGTATAACCCCCCTATTGTCTTTCATTTTATGTGGCACAGATTTGCATTTTGTCTGCGTTTTTGAATATATTTTATCTACAAGCCATCAGAGGGTTAACATCTCGATCAGAAGGGTTTCGGAGGCGCGCGAACTTGTACGTGCCAAGAAGTGGCCTCGCAACTCCGTCGCTAAAGGGAATTATTGAAATATAATTGAACCATATGCTAGTCTTGAAATGACCTGATTTGTGCAGAGTGGACGTTAACCCACATCTGAATGTACGCTGGCCTTTTCCAGTTACTTTTTACTAGACGATGACAAATGTAAATATACCATCGGAACTCAACCTTCGTCTCGTCTAACCGCCTTGTTGTTCACAAGATTCGTGACACTTCAATAGATAATCAATGTAAAGTAGTTCTGACCAGACTGAGCGGTCCACAAAACTCCGAAGGCGAGTAGTGGGAAGACACATATTACACAACCGATATCTGCTTCGTTCTATACAAGACATATTTACATCTGGTGACCAACCATTTATCTCAACCCACAGCCTATTTATTCAAGCTAGATAAATCAGTGATTACACTCCTATCTTTCATCTATCACTCTTCCTGTAATTGAGCAGAGACTTTATGATTACTTTCCATATATTTCTTAAACACAAAGTTAATTACATGACCGGCTTTATAGATGCTGACAAATCCCACTTCTTTTACTGCTTTAATCTTTAAAACAAGTGTCTGGAACAACAAACAAAACATCCAGTTGAATGAAAATTGGTACGAATGCACTTTGGGGGGTATGGCGAGTACGTTCAGCATGGTCCGAATTTATTTTAGCTTGACCAGTTTTTATATCGGTGATGAACTTCCGGAATCGTTGCTAATTTGATAGACAATAATTGGTTTCTTGGTATACGGTTTTACCAATGCTTCCGATTTGTTTTCAGTGCAAATTCGATTGATATTTGCTAGTTGATATCTACCTAATTTAATACAGTATTCTATTATATGATTAAAATATTGGTTAATTAAATAAAATATGGATAAAAGATCAGTTAATTAAATAAAAAGGGATTTAATTAAGTGCTGCTCTACATGCCCTGTAAACGGATGAGACGTTGCAGTTTAATATAAAGCAGATTTGAGAATAATATACGATGAAATTGTCGAGCCTGATTTCCCCGTGTTATTGGTGATGCAACAGAAGGTCGTATAGTCGTTAGGGTGGCTCGAAAAGTCAATGTCTCGTACACATATTCGTCTGCGGATAAAGGACCCATGGCCGTTGGGATTCAAGCAAGAGTGGGCTGAATTGTTTTGCGCTTACTCGTCTTTATAAAATAGGTTGGTGTTGAAAAGTAAATCCCCTTTAATTTTATTTTATCAAATTATCAGCCAATGCAATCAGTTTGCACTCAGTACAGATCGACAAAATGCAATTTCGGACTTGCAGGATAAATACTATAATAGTAAGTGCAGGAGGACCGCACTACAGGCAAAACAAAAATCTTCAAGATAAACCCGTGGATAAGACTGAAAACAGACATTGCAATAAATACACAAATATAAAATCAAGTGAATTAAGGTGGATTGGAAAACGTGTTCAGTCCGTCGGATAAACCTAAATAATTATTCCATCTATCTAGTCTGGAACAATCCCTTGAATTTGAAATTCGACAATGGTATGATAGAAAGAACGCTGTACAGCATCATATCTTGTCGAAACATATTCCTTTCGCTACCCTCTCATAGAATTTTTGTCACTATTAATTCCATTTTAAAGAAATGTGTAACACTGGTTCGTAAGAAACAAAAATGGCAATTCGAGCTTTTAAACAATGCCATTATTCAATAAGGATTTATTCATCAGAAAAAAAGTAGTAATCCTTTCTAAAACATTTACGTTACATGTTGTTTGGAACAAGAATACGCAATGGACAATAGCTTACATTGTTCGCTAAAGCAAAAAAAAAGCTGCACAGTTTCAAAGAATCGTTGGGATAACACAGATTTTATCTGACGACAATTTATAGTGACGCGCGTGTTACATTAAAATTCCATAACTGACTTATTTACCTAATTAACAATAGGCGCACTTTCTTCCCGTCCATTGTAGGATTGTACCGGTGTTTGAACCAAAGTTCTTACTCCGTGCAATTGGTTCATTCCATTTCAAAGGGATCCATTAATATACCATGGAAAAAAACAATAAAGACCGACTTGGCGTCTAACCCCGGAACGAATACTGTATATTTTTTTTCAAATTTGGATTTAGACCGATCAAAATTTTATTGGCACTTAATAGTCTTTATAAAGAACCAATGGACTTTTTTTTAAAATACTAAAAATAGTTTTTGATATAGATAGTCTTTAGTCCAATAATTATGAATCTAGGACATTTGTTGATATATCGACAAGAACTAAACCATGTGAGCATAAGTGATGGTACTACTTTTGGAAAATGCCTCAAATCGATAGAAACCATCTTTACCCCTATACTTACTCTTCCTAAATAGTTGGCCTGCGGATAAAAGTTAAAGGATCGAATAAGTACTATTCGTGCAGGACTTATACCGTACGAACTAAACGAATACTTATTTAAATGGTTAATGCTGAGTAATAGTCGAGTCATAAACAGGCAAAATAACCTACATGATTTGTCTCAAAACACCGAGCACAGTATCACGGATTGACTGACGTAATGTCATTTAACACTATGGCCCGTGTACCTATCAAAATTGCACAATAAAAAGCAATTTAATTTAAAAATAATAACTATTTTCAATTGGAAAAAGAAATGGTCCTAAATTAAATAATATTATGCAGAGTCGCGTCTTGGGCACAAATGGAGCCCCTCTTTCTTTTATTCATCAATTGATTGAAGGGTTATAACTTGTTGACAGAACTAGTTAGATTGACCAGACTTCAGTATTTAACCATCCAAATCGTATCCCAATTCTCTTCCTCACACACCAGAAACAGAGACGAACACTACAGCTGGGGATCGATATGATTAACTTCTTACTCCAGGTCAATAGATATTTAAACGATCGTTTTGAATTTCTATAGCCTGGCTGATGACAACCTAGACAATCGCCTTATATATTTAACTCTGGGCGAGCAGTTTTCACATTAATTCATTTTATTCATGCGTCCACACCACTCAAATCAATAAAACGGATGTTCTATGAAAAGTAATTTGTTTAAGCGAATTTCAATATCTACACGGCGTTATGTTTAAATGACTGTTACGACTTGTAAATTTTCCCCCAGATATATAGGATTTTAATCATGATTTATTTCAACGGGAATTGATGTTGCATAGAAAAGAATGTAAAGAGTATTTGCTGTGAGCAGTGATGGGTGTGATACAGAAAGTAAATTGTCTGCTGGCAATTTCCAGGAGATCTGAAACCTCTTCGTCCTTGGTGATCAAATAGTCAACTGTGTTTGTTCTTATTTTAGGTTCATAGTTGTAGTCCCTTGACAACCCCTCTTATCTCTCTGGGGGAATCACGGTGGCTAAGCGGGTAAGGCGCTGGCTCGCTAGCCTGGAGGTCGTGTGTTCGATCCCTGCATTGGCCGAGAAAGTTCATCTCGATTTTTCGGCGTGGTTTCCCTTGTCAGTGATGCAGAACGGAGAGCCTGACAAGGACAGCTGTCTAGTCGTTCGGATAGGACGAAAACCGAGGTCCCATGTACACATTGGCGTTCACGTAAAAGGTCCCTTGGCAGTTGGAATTTGATGTAAGAGCAAAGGGCAAATTTCCCTCATAGCACACTGTATGGCGTATGCCCGTCTTCCATTAGCCCAGGTTAGGTGCATAAGAGTAGGACGTTAAACCCCATTTCATTTCATTTCATTTATCTCTCTGGAAGGGAAAAGGGAGTGTAACCACACGCGCTCTCAGTGCCACAAGGTTTGTCATGGAGTAACGGGACCTGGTTTTCATGCCAAGCTTTTACTTGGCAAGACGTCACTTTTGGCCTCTGGCCATATTCCTCCCCTGTTGGCCCTTCTATCCCACTGGAAAGGGGATGGAGGTGTTGTCGGTGGACATATTACCCTTGTAGCCCTTCTACTTCGCTGGAATGGACGATGGGGTGTAACAACACGCGCTCTTAGTACCACAAAGTATGTCATGGAGTAATGGGACTTAGTTTTCATCCCAAGCTTGCACGTGTGCTGGCTTTAATGAACAGAACTGTATTTGTTCAATAAGTTGTTCTATATCTGTGCTCGGATTAGTCCGGACCATGTGAGAAAAGATTTTGTGTTTGCTTTAGATTTGTGAAGCAGCTGCATTACAACATACTTTGAGGGCAGTAAATGACATCATAATTACTTCCTTGTTAAAATCAAAGATGAAGTCCTAAAAGATAAGAGTTAAGGTCCAGACGGTACAAAACCTACACATTATTGTAAGTAATCACTTAATGGACAGTTATATATTTAAAATATGTTAATTGGTACGTTAAACCACCATTTTATGTAAAATAAAACATCTGTTCTTTTCTTAATTATGTAAAAGTACTGCATCTTTAGTACTGCATCTTTTGGTTACAACACTTAGTAAAATATTTTTCCTGTTGATATGGCGTTCATCTTACAGATAATAACATACAATTTGGGTGTAAACGTCACTATTATTCCACAGAAATAATTCTTCAAAGAGACACAACTATCGTGTTGATTAATGTGATAGCGTACAATTGTTACTGCTGAAGTTAGTTCTTAAAAGTGAAATTATTTTATTGATATATCCTTGGTGAAGAACAACACAATTGATGAAATGTTGTTAATTTGTCATACTAGTATTTCGTCGGGGTTTGGTTAAAGGGGGTTCAGTTGCCATCCTTGTATTTATACAGGGTTTGGTCAAAGAGGGTTCAGTCGTCATTCTGGTATTTCTGCAGGTTTTTGTCAAAGGGGGTTCGGTTGTCATTCTGGTATTTTGTCAGGGCTAGGTCAAAAGGGGTTCAGTTGTCATTCTGGTAATTCGCCAGGGTTCGATAATTGTTACTGAGCGGGTTAACAGGGCGTACTTTACCGAAATTTCCTTACATTAAATATCATACCTGTATGGCAGTTTCGCTTTGCCATTTACCTAATGAAATATCCGACTTTATATTTTCGATAGTTTGATGTTAATAACAAATGAAACCATATAAGTTAACACATTGTGTTATTAATATCTGGCCTTAAACCTACGACATGTTTGATTCATTCTCCATGTTACCACATCCATTTAATTCACTTAATCTCATACACGACAATCGTTACGTCAGAAATTCATTCAAGTGCCAGTTGAATCATTAAACTTAGTCACGCGAAGTGTTAAAACTAATTCTGGGTGACATTAATGCAATGGAGTACATGTCATGCAGTACATATTCCAGCACATGTGACAACGGTTTTCACCACACTGTACAAAACTGAGTAAAATCCAAAGACCTTTTATAGTATGCTAGTTTAAATTATATATCACCAGTCCGAGGGTAGTGGATTGCCGAATGGTTAGCGTGTGTGCGCACTATCATAAGGTCTGTCATTGAGTCAAATCGATGCACGTAACAAGGTGTAGGGTCGCCTGTCCAACCTTGTGGGTTTTCTCCAGGTCCTCCGGCTTCCTCCCACTGTTACGGACGCCTACGCGCAAGCCAATTATGGGAATGAAATTGAACCATAATGATATTCCTACGCCGGAAAAGCACGATAGACTTTCTTGGCCAACGCCGAGATCGAAAATGGAACTTTCAGGTTAGCGAGACAACGTTTTACTCACTGATCCACCGTGGTTATCCCCCCCACACCCTATTCAAAACCACTCTCAATATAGTTTGTGTCAGGTGGATGTTAACCTCCCCCCCTCTCTCTCTCTCTCTCATCGAAAAAGCCCGATAAACTTTCTCGGCCAACGCAGAGATCAAACATGGAACTTTCAGATTAACGAGACAATGTTTTACTCTGCACTGACCCACCACGATTATCCCCCCCCCTTACCCCACACTCTATCAAAAACTACTCTCACACGATGAATTATTTAGCCACATCAATCTGCAAGATATTAAACAGCAACATACATACGGTGTTTTTATATAAATCTTATACCACAAGCGTTACGAAAGATATGCACACTCTATCTCATGCACGACATCTGTCTTTGTGAAGTATACAACTATTAATGTGTTCGTTTTCCCAAATATGCCTGTAGCCCTTTCAATTTTCTATGTGAGATTTCCATCACAGTGTTGAGTTAAACAGTTTCTTGGCGTACGCCGTAAGCAATAATCTAATCGAAGACCCATGTCCAGCTCGTCAGCATGAACAAAATATAATTACCGAATAACAAATTGAATTTATCAGACAATTATTCTTAAAGAATGAGAGGAGAGAGACAGAGGCGGTATGCTGCGAGTTTTGACCGGCATTGAACTGTTATTGATGGAATTATTATAATTATGTGCTGAAGGTTTCGTCAGTTTCATCAGGCGTCTTTGATACATCGTCTGCTTGTTCAGCCATATTTATTAACCCGTCAAAAACAACTGAACATGAGTAATTATCATCCACTCTAATGTTATCAATGTAAGACACGTCCATACGATCAAAACGCAATGAACTCACACGCAGTCTGGTTAAATGTATATAGAGAATCTGTTTTGTATATATTATCTATAAATATAATATTGTAGTAATATTTATTAAATGCACTGAACCCCACATTGACAATATGATTATTACAATAAGGATACAAATTACATGTAATATGTAGTAACAATAATTTTTATTAGGTTCACTCAATCCGACAACCTCAGCAGAGTTAAGTACTCTACATCTGGCCCCCGCTAGGGTGTTTTGATATCTGTAGCTGTTTTTCTTTCACGTTTATCCCATTTTCTTTAAATAAAGGACAACTTTATACACTCTTCGAACGAGGCTTGCGCAGTAGAACCCACTGGAAAATCACGAGGTACGTTCTCGACCAGTCACCGTGGCTCAGAACTATTACACGAAGGATACATCGATTTCGTTTTTTTTTTTAAATTCCGGAAGACAAGGTATGATGTGGATTGTGGAGGACCGCTGTTGTCACTCACAGGGACGTCTTACCAATTCATTTATATGTTTTGATGCATATTGCCACTTGATATAAATGCCCCAACTGTTCAACTTTCACCAGATCAAAAACTCCGAAATCCCCTAGGTCAAAACAGACGTTTATCCCACTTGTAGTGAGCATTCTTTTCATTTTTCGGTTTAGCACAACATCAAGTATATTATTCCTCAAGCTGAAATCTGTGGCTGCGAAACGTGGACGGATTCACTCATGAGAATACTTCCGGGACAACCATGAAGTTTGGAGAAGGAATAGAAGTCTGGCTACCATAGATGAATCCCTAATGTTACTAAAACTGCCGTAACATCAGAGGTATATTAATAGGTAAGGCAACCGAGATGATCAGCGTAAAGTGAAACTGCCAAAGCAGTGTAGCGCAATTATATCCATCCAACCAACAGCAAGACCACATACACGCATTCCTGAACCTTGTTAACGATCTAAATTCAAGAATGCTGTTTTCATACTTGCAGGAGATTTTAATCTCCCAGGCACTAAATGGCTGGATTGTCAGATTTCTGGACACGCTTACAATCTGCAGATAAGTCAATGTATTATTGACATGATAGATACCTTAACCCTAGAATAAATGATAAAATTCTGTATTTATAACGAGAACACATCGGAGAGCAAGTGTAAGAGCATCCCACGCTGGGTATGAGTGGTCATGAAATTGTATTAATTTAAACTTCTATTATCACCGGCGGTACCAAACTTGCAAAGAGACACGTGCCGACAATGACAATATCGGGAAAGTGCAAGTGTAAGAGCATCCCACACTGGGTATGAGTGATCATGACATTGTGTTAATTGACACTTGTATTATCGCCAGCAGTACCAAACCTGCACAGAGACACGTGCCGACCATGATAATACCGGGGAAAGACCTGACACAATTCCAAGCAAAATTCCTAAATAAAAGGTTTGAGTGTAAATGATACCTACATTGCCCTACGTCTAATATCAACAACCACATTCCATTTAAGTGGACAACAGAACAGCTGGACCACTAGCAAGCTACAAATGACTTGCGAGGCGGAAACAGGGGGCATAATATCAGAAAGCGAGAGACACCAAAACCGCAAACAACTGAACATAACTCAACGCAGCAGTAGAGTGAGAGGTCAGAATGTCCAATGACAAATATGTGGATATAACACATGGTTCAATTTTATTTCAACAATTTACTTACGCGTAAGAATCTTTAGCAGAGGAAGGAAACCGGAAGACCCGTAGCAAACCTACGAAGTTGGTAAGGCGACCAAATTCCTTGCCATGTACAAAAGGGGAGTCGAAACTACCGCAGTTGACTCAATGACAGACCTTATGACACCACGCGCATGTGCTAACCATTCGGCCACCTAACCCTCCTCATTCAAGCAGGTTTTAATATTACCCCAATCAGAACAATAATCCGTCTTTTACGGAATTAACTCGTCTGATTGTAAACAAAGTCTGGCTTGAAATTACAAATTCCTTCATTAGAGTAAATATATTCTGCTCATGTAATACGTTAACAATACCAGAATTAGCATTCAGTTGTATAAAGATCCATTTATACTGTTGTGGCAATACTCACCGATCAATCCCAATCGGATCGGGTAACTAGCAATTTCTTACCATTTCTCATTTAACGGCGATTTCTTATACAACTTCGCGCACAACAATGTCCCATGAGATATTTCGTTTTCTGAATACATAACTGAATCTCCTGTCTTTCAAAGGCTTTCAATCTCGACAAATGTGGTTTCTACAAGCTACTCATTTCTGAATCGATTGCTTTCAAAATGTAACAATGTCAAGTAAATTGACATCTTGTAAACGGGCTGATGACGCGACCCCGATCCCGCACACGTTTTATGGGTTTAGTACCTCGGGGAAAGGAGAGATATAGAGAGAGCGAGGGAGACGGAAGACTGGTAGCCTACTTTATAGCGGTGAAAGGAAACAGCAGAAATTGACGATTTTGATAGGCAACCTTACTTCTGTCTGGACTAACACACAATTCAATTTTATTTTAATTTTTTCGCGGGAACTGAGACCACGCCACTTAATACAGCGTTACTTTGTGTTTATGAGGACGTACCCCGAAACCACAAAATGAAAAAACCCTGGCCCTATTTATATTCCATAGTAAACCAATTTCATTGAGTAATTAAAGTGCTCAGATCTACACAGGTAGTTGTAAGATAATGTTATGGCTTGACTTAACAGATTGTTACTAAATAACCAAGCTCAATACGTTTCCAAAGCTGAAATTATGGGGAAAAATAAAATAATATGAAAATAACATGGCCCTATATAGCTTCCGTAGTACAGCAATTTTTGCATTTATTTTATTAAACATAATAATCATGAAATATCTTTTGATCGCAGTAATCTTAAAATCCTCTTCTGATGGTTGATAAAGTCAGGCATTAACCCAGATACAATTGACAACGAGTACAAATAAAATCACAGATCTGAGATGTTTTAAAGAAACTTATAAGTGAAATAACAGTAGTATTTGTGGTCATGTACAAAATCAGGCTTTTTAGATCTATTTCAAAACTGATAATAACTTAAACATGCATTATGCAAGAGCTAAATCAACATATTGAAAGTCTTTATTTAGGCTTCAGATGTTATAGAAATGATTAATTAGACCTTTATTTAGACAACAAGCACAAAATTAACTCTGTAGACCCACGGATGGCTTGGATACAGCTCGGATTTAAACAGTCGTCCTTCTATATAATTAAATCAGAAATGGCTGACCAAGATAACGTGTACTGTTACTCGGTGACGTGCGCTACCGGAAACTGTCGATGAAAGGCCTGTCAAGCGAGAGTACTATTACTATTGAGCACGTTACTGGATAATCAAGAATATGTGGGTGGAGTTATCGTCTGTTAATCAAACGATCGACAATTGTCGTTAAAGGTGTCCAAACTTCCAACACTGATAACTCCGTCCAGAATAAAATAATTTGACTGAAATTTTCAATATTTTCTTTCTTTATCATCTGTTTTTGAATTATTATGGCCAACTCTTTATTAAACTCTTAACTAATGTATCTTTAATAACAGTCCAAGTTGCCAAAATTATAGATCTTCGACGTAAGTTTTGCGACCATACGTCAAACAACGTATATATATTTACAGCTACACTTTTAACGACAATAGAACTATGACACACAAATAAAACCTGCACATATTCTTTGAATTGTAATGGTTGTCGCCACTTTTACATTGGAGAGAGGGAGACACCTCTAAGGGGTAATGTACGCACTTACGTAAATATATACCTTCTTTAACATATCATAAAGAACTTCTTTGAATTAATCTCAGTGAAATACATAAGGATTACGCTGAAAAATGAACAAATGTTTTGGCTTAAGTCTTCATTTCATATCAAGGCCATATCAAGGCACTAACATAAAAAGTTATTTAAATATAGATTATTTCATCCAAATATATTTCAATCTTAGTCTGACCCAAATATATAATATCCAAGAACTAGCAGATTAATGTCTCACATTGTGCCAACAATCCGATTGTATTCAAAATTATACAGTGTAACTGAATGACAATATCATGTCAAATGGAAAAATTATATTTTAACAACCGGCGAAGAACTCTATGGAACTGATGCCCCGTAAAATCGAACTATAAGTAAACGTGTATAAAATTGACGACAGTATGTAATAATTAGCGTTGTCCGACATCACTGTATTTAATTACCATATGTCACGTGAGAGGAAGACATCACAGTTTTCAACGATGTTGGTTGGCAATCGTCCATATCCAATATCCATACCTAATTATTAGTATTAATAGGGTAGCAAATAAGATATATGTTTTAAGTCTTGCCATTTCGATTGATGATGTTCCAATCCCTTCTCAAATTTCTATTTCCTAAGGGAAAACGACACGCCAAACAATATTAATGATTATATAAATTAAACAAAATCGCCCATCGGCATCATTTGTACAAAACCAGCTTCACAATATATGAAATAATTAAAGATGCATTATGCTAGAACTAGTTGACAGTTCTTGCTATAACAGTTCAAAATAGATAATGAAAAATGGATGTGTTGAAAATGTCATTCAAATTACTTTATTTTTATTATGACTGTTTGAAGATGAAGAGTAGATTGATAATTGAGGTTTAGTGTCAATTATCGGTAAATATTTAATCCAGGACACAACAAGTCACGATCTCTGGTCAGCTGTCGGAGCCATCTATACTTAACCAAGGAGTGCCTCAAGGATCCGTCCTCGTTCCTGTGTTATTCACACTCTACACCAAACCTCTTTGCGAAATTACTGCCAAACATGGTGTCAATCAGCACCAATATGCTGATGACAACCAGCTGTATTTGTCATGTGCAGTCGAGACTGCCTTTATCAGATGGAACATTGCTGTGAGGAAATAAAATTATGGATGACCCAAAACCCGATGAAATTGAACGACAGCAAAATAGAGTTTATGTTCATCGGATCCAAGAGTAAATTACAGAAGTTTAATGAGTCAAACCAAACCATTACGAACGGCACTAGCACCATCCCGCCCACAGATAAAGTGAGTAATCTGGGTGTATACATTGACAAACATCTGAAACTTAACGAATGGGTATTAACCATCTGTAAAACTACGTACTACCAGCTCTGCAACATCAGCAAACTATGTGTATGTTTAACCACCGACACAACCAAAAAAAGCTAACAAGCGCTCTTGTCTTATCACGACTAGACTACTGCAATGGACTTCTGGCAAATTCGAATCAGGAACAGCTTCAAAATATTCAGAATACGGCAGCAAGAATTGTCACCAGGACTATTAAGAGAGCTACACTGGCTACCAGTATCCGCCCGAATAATTTTCAAAATTTTGACTACTGCATACAAGTGTTTTCATGGAACCTCTCCAATATATCTTCAGGAACTACTCACGCTCTACAACCCAAAACGTCAACTTCGATCACAAAATTTGATGCTTTTTACAGTTCCACAATTTTACTCCAAGACATATGGAGTGCGATCCTTCCAATATGCTGCAGCCACCAAATGGAATGAGTTACCTATTGACATTAATTCATCTTCAAGTCTCAACATATTCAAAACTAAATTGAAAACTTTTCTTTTTCAAATCTGCTATTAGTATTGAACAACCAGCGCACAGAGCACTATAAGTAGTGAATGTCAGCGCGATATAAATGCATAATATTATTATTATTATCCATTTAAATTTCAGTCATCCGATGCTCTAGCGAGTTGATTATTTAGACTTGACATATAAACACATGTCTAAATACTAGTTTTTATAACATTTAAAGCCAAAATAAAGACCTGCAGTAGGCAGATTTCGCTCTTAGATAATGCATCTTTAACTAACCTGTATAGCGTATTTTTCTTAAATACCATGGGCCAAATATCACTTTCAAGAAAATGTTCATTGACAGATTAACGTTTAAGCTTTCATACAAAACATTTCTTAGAAACCAAACAATGGCGAAATCTAAACTACCTTTTCTTTAATACTGTATGATTGCTTAAGGCATGGAATCAATTTGTCAATTTTCAGAATGAAGTATAGAATCAATAATTCATGAAACTGTGCTGTCCATGATAAGCCACGTCATAAATGAACTATGACGTGATGGAACTGCGCTGCAGTTTGATATTATATTCGATCCCAGGCCACCCTCCCCATACAGTGCCGGATTAACCTTGTGGGGGGCCCGGGACATACCAACTGTGCGGGGGCCCCATTGTTGTTTGTTCAAATTGTTCGTACTGACCGAGTGCCTGGGGTGTTTTCCCCCAGGATTTTTTTTTTTTGAAGTAGGATTAATTTCAGCGCATCTGAGACAATTAAGGCAGCGATTTCATTGACGTTTTGAATAAGTTGATCACCAGTCCCGGGGCCCCCAACTTCCCTTACTGCCCAGGGCTCCAATCCTCGCAGCCCAGGTACAGGTTGGCTCCGTCCGGGATAAAATATTAGTATGACCCAGAATTGTGGGGGCCCCTAAATGTGGGGACCCGGGAAATTTGTCCCACTTTGCGTCCCCTAGATCCGGTATGGTCCCCATAGACGTGTTTTATACACAGCTTCAGTGATCAATGTGCTGGAATTCCCCCTAGAACTGAATTAAACTGTGGCCATCTTCCACCAATGCGTTAAATAATGACAACATCCACTGTGTTCAGTTTCATGTGGACACCGCTGAACGTTTGCTGTGTTCAGTTACATGCGGACATCGTTAAACGATTATTGGATTAGTTACACGTGAAAGCCACTGAATGATTGCTGCGTTTAGATACACGAGAACACCGCTAGAAGGATACTGTTATTAGTTACACGCGAACATCACTGAATGGCCGACGTGTTTAGTTACATGCGGACAGCATTAAACGGTTACTGTGTTCAGTTACATTTTAATATGGTTACAGTGTTTGGCAATACGCTGACACCACTGAGCGGTTCCTTTGTCTAGTAATAGGTCCATGGTCTAATCACATGTCAACATCTCTGAATGGATATCTTTTATCATGCAGTTAAATGGAGTTTAACGTGCACTCGAAACAAACTAGATTAGTTTGGGACTAACACATGGTTCAATTTCATGTCAAAAATTCGTGTGCAGTAGCCGTGTGGTGAAAAACGAGGGAGAAACACACATGAGGTTGGACAAGCGACCATATTCACGTTCAAGAGAGGAAAGTCATTTGAATTTGAGTGAAAGCCAGATCTTATGGTCTAAAGCGAAGGCGTTAAAGCATTCAGCCACCAAACCCCTATTTCACTACACGAAGAAAAGAAAATGTATAAATTGCAAATATATTGTGCTGAGCTACTAACAAGAATATGAATATGTAGATTTGTACGTAATGACTGATGACATAATTTATTTAGCTAATACAAAGATCATACAATCTCCATGGCCGAGCCGGAAGATGACGTGTTAGTGATGTTAATCGATAATAGATTACGACAATTCCAAACAATCGCAAATACTATACGAAACAGTGGCTGGTAATTACACTATTGTAGTACAATTGATGTAAATTTTATGTATGGTGTTGATTAAGTTACAAATTAACCCGCTGCTCCACTAGTAACTCTTAATGCCAGCAGGAATTGCTATGAATATAAAAGTTGATTGGCTAGATCTAGGTAATTACAGGCAGCTGAACTTTATACATACTCTTTCCCGATCAAAGCATTTCTAGGAACGTTTACAGGAACCAACGTGTTAAAGGACAATATTGGGGTCAGTCATTATCACATAGGTAATAGAACTGGTTAAACGCGTCCCAAATATAATTTTAACACAGATATCATTGCTATGATAGATGCGTTATGAAGATTTCAAGACGGGGGAAGTGTCGAACACAAAAGGAGGCAGACCAACATTAAATTTTACCATCTCGGTACCCACAAATTGTAGTTCGTATGATTATAGAAAAATCTTTCTCTGTCTCTTTTCTCCCCTTTTGCATTCCCATTTTTGTTGATTTTTTGGTCTAGAATGGACGAAGAGGGTTTGAATTAATATTTTCTGCCAGGTTTTGATAAATATTCATGATTTTGAGGCGTAAGGATAACGGAGTTATCAGGTTGGCTACGGTGATATGTATGGCAACTAGTTACATGTTTTTAGTATGCTTCTTCAAGTTTGTGTATCTCAACATTTTTGGGGTCAACCGCATAAAAATTTTAGTCATCTGTCCGTAGTGAAAAGCATTAAGCCCAACGAAAATTTAGGGGAAAGCTGGAGGTGGGCAAAGAGTCAAGAATTAACATTGAAGTCACAATGGGGAAATTAATGGTGGTCTGCCTCCAAAAGGAAAACAAGAGTTATGTTCTATATAACTGACTGAAGCGACGAGTGATAACAGATACAGAAGTGAATTTCTGCTTACTAATAATTCCTTCGAAGACCAAAGATTGTTATATCTGATTAAAACACATCTTATTTCGTTTCGTTTTTTATAGTTCAAAATTTCGTTTTACTTTTCTTCACAACACTATTATCTGGATGTTCTGGTTGATGTGAGGATTTATCAATGTCTGACGTCATAGGGTCAACAACCGCTCGTGTGACCCCTGACGCGACCTCCCAGTACAAATGGTCAGATCTTTATTGTTGCGTAGGCACTCGAAAGAATAAAAAATGAAACGAAATATATATATATTTTAATCAGAATGAAGGTTGCTGTGTGACGCTGTGAGAGGATATCTGATAATTCAAAATTTTAATTAAATGTCACTAGATAACGAGAAAAATAGAAATAGACTGTATATTCCCTTGTTTTCATTCATTTTATACGTAATAAAAACGTGGTAATGCACGGACTTTTTCTATTTTTCTCATTTTCTCTTATCCAGTGACAGTCATTTATCTTTTTTGAATTGTCAGATGTCTCCCACAATCTCATATAACAACTTTTGGTCTTATTTTGATCAGTTATATAGTAGGATAACTCGTGTTTTCCGTTTGTGTCTTCACCTCCCTTTCTTGAAATCTCCATATCGTAGCAATGATTTGTGTTGGAATGTGTTTAGCCAGTTTTATCACATATGCGATAATGTCTGACACCAATATTTTCTTTTAAGGTAATAGTGAGATAATCTACCAATTGCTAAGATAAATAATGTGTCTTAAGTTAACCAGATTAGCTGGCAAGTGAGGCGTTAACCTGTCATCACTTTGAAGCCGGTGATGGATAACGCCGTTAATCCTATCTATTGTTTTTGATTATTTATTATATTCTATAATCCAGTATTCCTGTATATGTCTTATTCATCTATCGCCATGTCAGTTTTAATTACAACAATTACTTTAAGCGTATTATTGAATTTTCCTTAAATGTTACAAAATTTGTACTTTAATAATGAAATTTACAATATGCATTGGCTGGCCTGTAAGTACTGTATGACATATGTATACATGTAGTTATCTTCCGGTATCTTAAAGAATCGAAAAATCTATTAAATCGTAAGAGAGAATTTACATTGGGAATGACCACAGACAAAGCCATTGAGATAATCCATTGGAATTGGTTAGTGATTTTCCGACGTCATACCAAGAAACGCTGATGCATTCTATCGATGATTAGATTTATTAGCAAATGGCATGCTCATTTTGAAATGGTGAGAGGTTAAGGAACGTCTTGTTCAGTAATTCGTGTAAATCCGCGGATATTTGTCCGCCTAGGTAAAAGTCAAATGGCTAATTGGTGGATAAAGAGTCACCCATTGATTATAATAAAAGTACAAATGGATAAGAAAAACATATTTCTAAAACCTGACTCCAATAAGCAAAACCATTTTTTAAAGGGAAATGTTGTCCACGTTATTTAACTATCTTTGATTTCTTTCTTGTGGACCATTAAGCGTATTTAAATGGCAACAACTGCGTCATACAAGACGTTAATCCCCACTTACGGTTTGTAACGTGTCAACTGTCATTAGTGTCGTGTACTGGATTGTCTATGCAGTGAGATGAGAGATTACGAAAATTCACAATCGGATGTGTGTTGTACAGAACACAGCGTTTCCCGTAATACAACTTTGTGCAAGGTATAATTCAACGTGTTTCTGTATTGATTTGAAAGTTGACTCGTATATAACATGAACGCTAAATATGACACTGATCCACACCATGAAAGTAAGACCATGACTTATTGGCATCTAGTGATATTTCGTGCAACAGTGCCATGCGGATGGGCAGAACAGTGGTGGACGCAAACATGGTATTGGTTACCGTGTAGCTTTCTTCCATGCTCTGATCTCGGTAAGGGGAATGTGCAAAATTTGACGACTCTAAATGAAATGAAATTGGATTTAACGTCCTACTGTCTGCGCCTCAACTGGGCTATTGGAGACGGGCATACGCAATACCGTCTACTAAGGGGGAAATTTCGCTTGGGCAACGGCGCCACGGTATGGCATCGTTTACGCGCATGCTAATGTGAAAACGGGACCCTGGTTTTTCGTCCCACCCGAACGACTAGACAGCTGTCCTTGTCAGCCCCCCCCCGTCCTGCATCACTGACAAGGGGAACCACACCTGAAAATCTGAATGAACTTTCTCGGTCAATGCAGGGGTCGAACACCCGATCACCAGAATAGCGAGCCAGCGTCTTACCCACTTTGCCACCGTGTTTCCCTGACGCCAAATGAGCAATAAAACATCGGCACACCATTGTTGACAAATCGTTATGGACTCCCTTTAACATCTAAAGAATAATATTAGTCATGCCCTCGGCCACAATTTACTGGGGTTCTTTTACCAAATCTTGTTAAAGTAACAATTTCAATATGATATTTCAAGAATCTGCTATATGTTCGATTTAGATTAGATATTTCTTAAATTGACTGTCTGGTCACGTTCTGTTCAGGCTCGCATGACAGACCTAATGAGCGTTTTAAGTGCGAGATTTATGGACATTACTTCGCTGTTTCAACTCAGATCGTCAACCCCGTAGACTACTTGACATTCGGAATTTATACAGCAGCAGGGCGCTTATCTGAAGAAGAAAAACTCTTCGAGTAGCTTTTTAAAAGGAGATATCTTCTTTCTTTATCTGTTTTATTTTCAATATTAGGATTTATCTTTCATGGAAGCGAATAGGCGGCCAGATTGTTGACGGTGATATCTATTCACAATTTAACTAAATTAACAACAGGAATCCGAAATTGAGATCCACTGCAACAGTTTCTTATATTATTTTTTTGATCGGGTAATTACCACCATTTTGGATCTTATGTAATTTTACTACTTATATTTTATATAGATATTTTTTTGAATAAACAGGTTATAAAAAATAAATAAATAAGCGGTTGCCATGCAACATGCGCCCATATTTTACAAAAGATGGACAATAACAAGCTATTTTTTGTACAACAGGGAACCATAATCGAGTATGTAACGGTCTGAGAATGAAAAGAAAGCGATATATTTGGGATATAAACACATTATTTAAGTTTCAGCAAAATCGGATAAAGCTCGTAACCCCTAGAGTGTCTTCAAGCTAAAAACGTGATTTGTCGTACACTGAAGAAGGGCCATAATCCATGGAGGTACAGTCCAACATGGACGAATATCGAAAGAAACATAGATATGTGGGAGTATAAATATTGCTACCATCCGAATTCTCGAATACCGGATATTGGAGGTTTTGAAGTGATGCTGTACCAGGAAGACAAAAAAAAATCGTTAAGATTTAGGTTTGAGGGAAGTTAATACGTCTGAAATGTCTTGCCGACTAAATATCTTTTGTTCCTTCTAGACATTTTCCTTCAATAATTACAATTAAGTAAGCTTATTGTTTGCACGACTGGTCTTGGCTTCTATATATACCAGTATTGTGACGTTGAATGCGCGAGAAGCCGATATATATATATATATACATGTAGTCTGCTCCAAACCAACATATTACGATCCACAGCTAACATTCTAATAATTGTTTAATCAATAAAAATAACATCTATTAAACCTTCAAGTCTGAGGATACACCCAAACATACACTGATAGGGGATTGAACAACCACACCACACAAACTAGGTTATTTCGACACTATTATATCTTTATTTCAGTAATTGGCTTGAACGATGTTTTCTTTTAGCTGTTGTGGGATCACGTGGCTAAGTCGGTAAGACGCTGGCTCGCTAGTCTCGAGGTCGGGTGTTCGATCCCTGCATTGTCCGAGAAAGTTAATCCAGATTTTCCGGCGTGGTTTCTGTGTACACATTGGCGTGCACGTAAACGACCCCGGACATTAGCCAAGTTTAGGCGCAGAACAGTAGAACGTTAAACCCCATTTCATTTCATTTCATTTAGCTGTGGGCAGAAAGCGATAACATACATGTACATGCATGGTGAACTAATATGATCTTTAGCATAAATTATAGTACTATTCGGTCTACTCTTACATACAACTGTCCAGGCTTCATTTGTGTACATGAGACCTCGTTCTTTCGCCCCATTCGAAAAGCAAGACAGCCGTTCCGGAAAATTAGAGGAGTAACAACGAGAATAATGATCAAAATCATTGTATGGAACAACCTACTAAAATTGGCTTAATTTGCGGAAGTATGATTCATTATGCCCAAATATTAACGTAATATGAATGTATATAGGCCCTTTGTAGTCGGGGGAAAAGGAGGAGCCAGGGAAACCAATAAGGTTGGACAGGCTACCGTATCCCTTGTACAAATTTGATTTTGAAACCACGCGATTTCCGTCAATGACAAACTTCATAGTCTAAAGCGGACCATTCGGTCACAAACTAACCCACCCCCTCAAAATCGTTAATATTCGCTTCGCATGAAATCGGTTTCAGTCCCCGCTAAAATGCATTTGAGATCCTGTCCATCGTCAATCCGGCATTTGAGATAAGAGCAGATTTCAGTCTATTATTTCAAACAATTCAAATGTCAAGTACGACAACTCTGTTTACAAATTGTGGATTGAGGGCAGTCTTCAGAGGTTATTTACATTCTTTGAATTGATCTTCTGTCATCTGGTTTTTATCGATGATCAATGAAATCAACAAATAAAAACCGAATAAAAGGTGGCTGTATTTACTTGAAATGTTTTATTTATAGAATATTAAACCCAAGGAACTTCTATTTCAGCATTTGACTGAAAATTCAGAGACTTATCATGCAGATTTGGATTTAAAGGTAAATGAAAGAAAATATTGCTGCTAGGTCTCCAATGTCGTATAGAGGCTTAGCGTGGCAGCCATTATGAAGGTTACCCGACTGGAGTTTAGTGACGGAATAATACAACACACTGAACTTCAAATCTGTCATTTATTCAAACTGCGCGTTCGATCTCTTGATTTTATGTGACCAGACATAGAGTCTATTCCCTAATCTCGCGATTTCTATGTTATGTCCCCTGATTTCATCCTACTACTACCCACACCGGGCATACAAATTTATGACAGAAAGATTTTAGTGCCGAAGGTTTTTCTGTAAGAGTTGAACCCAATATCCTTCTAGTATTGCAGCCAACTTAACATGCCTTTTCTTTATTTAAAGGAGCTAAATCACTAATATTTGGGACCTAGAAATTGACCCTAATGGGTCACAACGCATATAATAATGTAATCTGATTGTATATAAACTAATTTACAATCAGTTGTGTCCATGAGTCTCAACCGAATGACAATTGCTTGTGGAATATATCTAGCCTCGTTCTTTCTGGTCACTTGTTACAAATGACGCTGACACGCACTATGGTATACGATTCGTGTACCAACGGCAAAATGTTTATTTTGTTATTGGATATCAGAAGCCTAGCTTTTCCCGATAAGATCACAACATCAATGTTAATTTGAATTGACAAATAATTCGTGTTTTCAACGTGTAAGACTTTGGATGATATTGAGTTAGAGAATTAGCTACTTTAAAATGACAGCCAGTGTTGGATCAATAAAGTATATAGCGCCATTCAACCCCAAAGGTAAATACAAAAGACAAACGGTCTTTACCATGGGAACATGTTACAGTAGATTAAGAGATTTGGAAATATTATGCATACACTGCCTTGTCCATAAGACTCACCACTTATACGGCGGGATATCGGAATCAATACCAAATGATATAAGAACTGGTCAGCTGTTTGTTACGATTTTATATTTGATCACTACTACTGACACGATTGCAGAAGTGGGGTTCAAAAACGCAAATAATATTGTTAGAAGCTTTCTTTATCAGCTGACAGCATTTTTATCTCTAAATGCCCTGTACCCAAAGACTGGACCAAATAATATTTCATGACATTTCCAATTATATGATGGCACTGTATGAAACCACATTGAAATAGATTCTAATGGAAACTTCTAACCCTAATCTAAACTAATCCAAATTCATAGATCCCGAATAAGGAAACCAATTTCATCATATTCAGTAGTAGGGGATATAGTTAAGCGGGGGTTACATACATTTCGATATATACAGTACTTGTATAGAGAGAGATAAGCCGCCTCATTTCAAAAACAGCAATTTGTATTCATGACGACATTCGTATAAATTATAAAAGATCAGCGGAAAGAGCCTAGTAGGAGATTCGCTTCCCGGAACAGATTGGAAATAAGAATGTTACATTAAAATACTTTCATGGGTGATTTTCTCACAACAATATTTCAATGGCTGATAGAAGGAAAAGAAATTAAGGAAAGGCTGGAGACTAATCTTGTTATTATATAAACTATTTCTCTACTCAACAGGAGGCAGATGAGAATAACTGAAACTCATCAACGTGACGTCAACACCACGTGAATGCCATTTTAAGTTAGTGGGCTAACTAACCATCAATTTGAATTAAAGGTAATTAATATATCCTGCTTTACTGCTAATGACCATTGTTGCCATCCACAACGGAACACAAACACGCCATTTTGTCTACGATATGGGTGTTAAAACGGAAGACCTACAACTAATAGTAATTTAAAGATACATTAGTTAAGAGTTTAATAAAGAGTTGGTCATTCTTGCTACAATAATTCAAAAACAGATGATAAAAAAAGAGAATATTAATAATCTCATTCAAATTACTTCATGTTTTTAAGCCAAATTATCACTGTTTGTAGTTTTGACAAGATGCGTGCATAGTGGTAATCGGGGCAGGCGACTTAGCCTCGTTTTCCCATTTCTAAATTACATTTTTAAATGGAAAGCCGTTCTAATCTAATTAAAATCCCGAGTATCCCATGCCATCGAGAGTTGATTATGGTCTTGTTTTGTTAATAAATATCTAATTAATAGTTTGTATATTATTTCAGGCCTAAAGAAAGACATGCAATGAAATGGTGTTTAACGTTCTACTGGTGTGCCCAGTAGAACGGAGGGGAGCTGAAAGGGTGGGGTGGGGGATAGGTGCGATATAGAATGAATTTATTTGGAATGACGTCTGCTGTTTTCTGCTACACATGCGGCGAGCTGGTCAGCTGAAACACGTGATGTGACAAGTCATTTCATATTTTAATGTTACTGAACGACATTTGATTGGGTTTGAATCTCTAAGAGGAATAGTATCCCAATTATTGTTCAATTCCGTCTACATCCGACGCTCTCTGCTGGAGAAGATAAAACGAACCAGTGCCACCGATTATATACGCTACCGGCAAATTATCTATGATGGATATTTGAATTTTGGTTTCCTAATTAAAACGTTAAATGATCAAATTGTCACAAAATTGCAAATGAGAGAACGATCAGCGACGTTAATAACATAAGACATATAATCTTAAATTCAACCCCTCAATTTCCGTCTTGTTACCCAGTTCCGCGTTGGAAATATAATTTTAAATTATCCCATTTAATTTACCTCTTTCGTCCAGTTCTGCTTTTGAAATACACTTTCAAATTAAACCCATTTCCTTCTTTTAATTCGGGGTGCGGTATTTAAAATAAAATTTTTAAAATTTTTTTATGAAAATTATACTTATAAAAATTGTGAAAACGTGCATTTTTCTGATTCTCGTCATAATGACACATTATCTAGTGTCAAATAGAACATTAAAATCTGTAAAAAAATTTTAATGTGTTTGATTATCTCTGAATAGCCGAGAAAAAAATCCATTATGATTTTGTTCTAAACCTGAATGATTTTTTTGGATACTCGTTATATAAAACGAATTTAGTTTGACATGTTGATGTGTCAAGCAACACGTGTCTAATGAAATTGCGTTTTATTAGATTTCTGAAATCGATACTCGATGAATTCTGGCGGTTTTAATCCTTTAAGAAAGTTAACCATGATAAAGGAACACTATCAATAACCTATGCCAATATAGGAGAGGTGAGAAGGGGCGGATAATTAAATGTGATATTTTACATTGTTGATTCCATGAATAACAATCGGCCTTCGGGGATTTTACCTAGATTCTGTCAATGTACGCGTAGTTGACGCTGGCTTGGCGTATATGCCAATCGATTTTGACGGCAAATTGGCTTATATTTTCTAACTAATTAGAAAAATTATTTGTAAGAATATTTGATTTTTTTTAAAAATCATTATAACAATTATAATTCACGTGTTCGAGGATGTGCTACAATGTATGACATGATACCACGAAAACCGTTAAAGGGCGTATATAACGCTATTGCTAGGTAACATAAAATACAAATATAGTACACGACGTCGTGTACTGATTTCCAAAGTTTATCGTTTCTGTAGGAAACCAAAGTTACAATCAGATTTATAATATTGAGTTAAAGACTTAGCTCCTTTAAACACCACACGAAAATTTTAAAGTTTTAAATGCAGCAGTTGGTTTAAAAAGTTGAAAGATTTACAGATCTTGGTATTGTAAGTTAAAATTTTTACAGACTCTTGGCTGTAAAAGTTAAATATTTACCTACGTTGGTTTATAGTCCATAAACGTTATATATTTACAGACTGTTAGCTTTAAAACAAATGTATCACGAACTGATCTAAGACTTCTAGTGGATATAAAATGCACATGGATGGGGTTTTTAATACATTTTATATCGAATAGAACCAGTAGTCTTAAAACCAACAATCCGTAAATACATGCACACTCATAGCCTCGTCGAGACTGTTATACATTAAACCACCTGGAAGACTTGTTATATAAGCCGCGTTCTGGTTAATGTGAGGGATTAGCCAATGAAACAGTCTGTTACGACGAGGGCTTGCCGTGCGATGCTGCATGGAACAGTAGGTAAACCACTACAAACGTCAGCGCTGGTTGTTCAATCAATGTCTTACGTCATAGGGGCAAAGGCCGGTCGTATGACATCTGACGCGACCTACCAGTAAAACTGTAGGCCATCGAAAATATTAAAAAACGAAACGAAATATAGATCTGAATTTTAATCAGATTGTCGTAAACCACGTGAAAGCCGGGCATTACAGTTACAAACATATATATTGTTTAAAATATTACCATGTCAACAGGATGCGCCTTTATCAAACGATTTGCCATCTCGATTGATGCTGTTCTCCCATCTCGCACAAGTTGAAGTACATGTATTAACACAGTGACATAATATAGTGTGAATTAGAACAGTCCTAAGAAATCCCCCTCTAACCATTGCTGCACTTTGAATGTACACGGGGTGTGTCTATTTGTATCGTCCATAATTGGAAATTGAAACAAAATAAGTAATACATAAAAATGAGAAAATATTTTTTGTCTGCTGCTTGATCTAGATGATATAAAGATTCTATATATGGCGACTACCCAATGTTTAAAGTTGCAATTTCATATTTTTAAATTATACTTTTAAAATGTAATAAAATAAAGCCCTAAAATAGATTGTATCTATAAACAGTCCTACCTTGTTGAAGAATAATCCTATTAATCAATTCACTATTGCCAGTTGAGAAATTGGCAAAAATATAATTTTCAACTTCAAATTCAAGCGTTTGAAGATAGGGGTGAATGGAAAACAAGGGAGGTAATTGTGTTATTATTTCCTGTGTCACAGATATTTATGCGTCTAAAATAATGCCCATGATCGTATAATAGTGAGTTGACAACCTTTAGAGCGAAAGACATTGAAATAATTATGTTTTGACTTTCTTAGAAAATATGAAATTCCCGCTTTAAGTGTGTATAGCTATTTTGTAATTATCTCGTTTTTTTCTGGAATATTCTCTTATTATCTGGTTAATGGTTCATAATACACTTTTATAGATCTGGTTAATCCCGATAAATGGATTGTTTGTTAACCAGAGAAAGAGCGAGCAGACTGGCTGCTTCTCACACAGAATCATAAGTGCAATAGGGTTTAACGTCCAACCATTCTGTACCCACTAGGCTGAGGGAAATTTTGCCGGGACAGCGGTACTGCGGCCGACGCCTATTTCGATTTCCAACTATCACAATCTGTACACTGGACCTCTGCTTTTCGTCTCATCTGAACGACTAGACACTGTTACCGTCTCCAGGTTAGCGAGCCAACGTCTTACTCACTGAACCACCGTGGCCTGACACTATCATATCGCGGAATTTAATAGTACACCAGTAGAAGACAAGTGTTTTAGAAGAGTGCGCTCATTGAAGCTGCATAATGTAGGACATGACCTTAATTACATTTATATATCAATAAATTATTTCTGAATACAAAAAACTATAATACACAGTCGATCCCAAGTACCATCAGGCAACAAAATGTCTAATATAGATACAGATTGAGATAACGATTCGAGGGTTTCACAGTCAGAAATCCGCCAAGAACTAGGTAACATCATTTGCTAGGACAGTAATAACGTGGGCCGATAAGGACGGTCAGACAACATGCAATGTACCATGAGAGAACGTTCAACCAATCTGATATATTTTGTTTCGTTTTTTTTTATATAGTTCAGAATTTCGTTTTACTTGACTTTACTATACTAGGATCTGGAAGAGGTGTTGTAAAAACCCGCGTTGTGGTATATGTGTATGTGTGTGTATGTGTGTGTGGGGGGGTAGCCAATGAAACGGTCTGTTACGTTGAGTTCTTGGTGTGTGGTGACGGAACAGTGGGTATCACGCTAGAAACATCAACGCTAATTGATTAATAAAATGTCTGACGTCATAGTATTAAAGGCCACTCGTATGACCCCTGACGCGACCCCGACTACAACCGGTTTGGTCATCATGTAGTGGAAGTCGTCGAAAGTGTAAAGAAACTACTAAAGGAAAAGAAATATATATTTGAATTTCAATCAAATTGCGCTTTAACCTATACTCTTCATCGAATTCCTATACATGCACGTCAATGTGTGCACACGACCTCGTTTCTTTCGTGCCATCTGAACAACTAGGTAATCTGTATATGAAAACCCATGTCAACTCGCATATATTAAAAGTGTGCTGTATCATCCAACGAACATGGGGGTTGGGATGGCCTAGTGGTCTAGAGTGCCAAGCTTCGACCTCTAGCTGGCCGGTCACCTCTGGCTTGCGGCTGTGGTTTCGATCCCTGGTGTGAGCGTATGTGGCATGGAGATAGGGACGCCTTCTCAACCTCGTGGGTTTCCTCCGGGCACTCCGGTTTCCTCCCACTGCTAAAGTCCCCTACGCGCAAGCGAATTATTGAAGTAAAATTAAACCATATGCTAGTCCCGAAATGACCTAGTTGTGTCGAGTGGACGTTAAACCCATTTCTCTCTCTCTCTCTCCAACGAACATTGGATGCATCAGAGTGTCTTAAAATTGACTCAACTGGTATATACATATTTTTGATAGGAAAAATAAATTTCATAATGAATATATTATGTTTTAAGAAACGTTTTTTTTGTGTTTTAAGAAAGTGAAATTAAAGTAGCTAAAGTCTTACTCGTTGAAAACACGAATTGTTTGTCAATGCCAATTAACGTTGATGTCATTATCTTACCGTGAACAGGTGGGCTTTTGATATCTAATATTTAAGACAAAATAAACATTTTACCATTGGTACGCGAATCGTGTACCACAGTGCGTTTCTGCGTCATTTGTATCAAGTGGCCAGAAAGAACTAGGCTGGACATATTCCACAGCTCATGTCAAAGGGTGACACCATAACCTATCTGGAGAGCGTGCACAAAAAAACTGGATTAACCAGACGCTAGAAATTTCTATTCGGTTAAGGCTCATGCCGTATTTTGCGGGACATAACTGATTTGAAATTAGAGTTAAAACGGAAACAATGGAATGTAAATCAGATTACATTATTATATGCGTTGCGACCCATTTGGGTCAAATTCTAGGTCCAAAATATTAGCGATTTAGCTCCTTGAAATACCATAATAAATAAATGTTTTAAGTTTTCAGAGTATTACGGCTTTCGTGCAATATTATTTTAATTATATACACATTGTGTGAAATCAATACTTAATAAATCAATATGTTGGCAACTATGTTTTTTGAAGTGCATAATTATCTTTGTTTACCATTTCAATAATGATGGCTTTAGGCGCGGTGGGGCAGTTGGGAGTCATGGCCACTTTCTGTTGTGATAGATTACAAATCAATGTCATGTTTGGCCGTAAGTGTTAATCATCATAATTGTCCTATGTCATAATATGTAATGAATCAAACTGGAAATGACCGGGATTATGAAAACAGACCCACGCCATACACTGTGCTATGAGAGAAATTTGGCCCGGATAGCGGTAATAAGACGTACTCTTATTTCAATTTTCAACTACCAAGGTTTCTGTTACGTTTCGTGCACGCCAATGTGTATGTGTGACCTAGATATTTCGTCCTATCCAAACTACTAAAGTCTGTTCCTTGTTTCTCCACTGACAACGAAAAACCATGCCTGGAAATCCCGAGGAAATATCTCGACCAACCGACCAACACTGGGAGTGAACCCGAGACCGCCTGGTTAGCGAGCCAGCGTCTCACACACTGAGCCACCGTGGCTTTATTAATATGTATTATAAAACAGGTAATAACTGTTATTTTTTGTACGGAAATGAGGTCAAGGTTTTAAGGTGGTAAACTGATTATAATTGGTGTGAATATGATATTTTTTGTTTGATATCTAGATTGTTGATAATATAATTATACCTCAAGAGATCTACATCAACTATTTGTGTTAAATTGCTTTATTTTGACGACTGTCTTTCACGATGTTTTTCAATTATACAAACAAAATGTTACGTTCAGTTGACCTACTTTTGAATTGGAGGCGGCCCCAGGTGTCGTTCTGACTCTTAATTAGTTTTGGTACGTATATGTAATCGCAAAATGAGTGTTTGTTTTATGGTTTAAAGATATTGGTACATCGAGACCAGTCTGCATCAAAATGAAATCGGAATCGGAAGTGTGAGTCAATTAACTACCAAAATGCCACTTAAATATACGTAACTTCCTGGCAGTTAAGGATAAATGGTAATCAAGTATCCCAGGTAATGTCGCCCATCTTATAAGCACAGGCTTTAACTTTAGGTGACTAAGGACAATTCCAGCTAATAACATTTACTAAATTCACATGAACTTGTCGATAACATGTTCATTTAAAAAATGCCTTCCAGCCTACAAAGAGCGTGATTTTATGAAATATTGAACTGAAAACTTATATAATATAATTGGAGATTAGTGCAATATCGAAGCATAATGTTATATGAATATAACAGCCTGACCTGTTATAGGCAATTAATTTCTTTTCAAATTATTATTAAAATACAATATTTTGCAAACGTAACCGTCAAAAACAGATGTCAGAAAAAAAAGCCATCTAGGACATGAAATATGTTAGACGCCATTTTCAATTTTCGTTTACGTAAGTTGGCTAATTCTCCGCACATTTAGATATATTTAACCAATCAAATAATGAATAAATAAGGGACATAAAAGACTTGAACTCTTCCACTCTAGAGAAGACAGAATGTAACGTTTACAAAAGTTAGCCGCTTTGACAAGAAAGAGTTGAGCGTGCTTGTGAGAGACTGAAAGACATTTTATTTTTCAGTTTAATCTAAACCTATGTTTTCGCTTATATTCTGTCAGTGCCCAACGTATTTAAGAAAGGGGAACTTTGTTGTCCAGAGTTATTATACATATATATTGGAAGTTATGCTTGGTTATATGCCCAATCTAATTCTAAGACCCATTCTAAGTCGATTTTACACAGCATAAAATAAGGAATTATTGGACAATCTACATATCCCTTTTGGTGTCGTTTTGCAGACAGTGTAAAACGCGGTTAAGGTTTGTTTTAGTTTTTCGTGACCAGGATAATTCTATAGATATCCGCACAGCATGTAACACATATTCAATATAATTTATCTATTACGTCATGAACTTCTCAAATGAAAAGTGGTATTAAGTGTTCTTGGGTGGTACGCATGACCTCAGTGCGCTACACCCGTCTGTAAATATAAATTGAAAATAAATAAATTCCAGGATGATTAACTTTGATTTCGGATTTTACGAATCCACTCGACAATCTTTTTAAATGTGATGAACAGTGGTAAAATATGCTGATTTTGGTCACCTAAACGGTCGATGACCATTTAATGATATACCAATATCTTGAAACTGTTGCTCGAGTTATCCATAAGTTTGTGCTGTCAGCATATGCAGTGGTCATTGTCTCAAAATGGTGTCTACGGGCTATCATGTAAATGTCCCAGAAATTTAAGACCATTTAAATTGCTGCGTCCCAATCTCAATATGCTATGTATTATCCGAGTCTATCTCTAATATAAAAATGATTGTTTCTGTTGCTTGGGTATTGAAAGAACCAAGCCATCAATAGCATTCAAATGATTACTTCTGATAGCTGACTCAGCAAAGAATATAATATGCGAATTAATAATTATAATTCACAATATCATTAACATTATAAAACAAATAAGGAGGACCGATTTGATTGATTTCTAACATCAAGGAAAGTTATGTTATCCTTGCCAGCAACATTGTTAACTACAATATATACTGTGCATTTGCACCCATTTTATTATATTTATATAATATATATATATGTGTTTGCCATTTTGACTAAGTATATACACCTATTTTGCATTAATAATATATATATGCAAATTTCGTTTCACTGTATTTTAATCAGATAATAATGTATGACAAATATAATTTTAGAACAAAGTGTATACGCGTGGATCAGATGGGTTTTGTATGGCTTGGTGGAAATTTGAATAAAATGTAGGGTAAAAATAAGACAGCATAAACGAAACGAAATTATGATTTAATTTAATTCTAATTAGCTGATCATTTGATATATCATAACCCAAGATAAATGTTTAAAAATATGTTTTGAAAACGCAATGATAATCCAAACATTTCCGAAAGAAATCTTTCATTCAGTATACAGATTTTGCGGATTTGTGTAGAAACTTTATCTTCAGGTTTTCCACAAACCAACTTTAACCGGCTTTATTTGTGTTATACGATCTGTCGGTGTTAGGAATTTCCAAGCAGGGGAAATATTTAAGAAACCGGAACCCTACGGGGAGAAATGTATTAGAATTTCCTACGCGTTGGGCACGCAATTCATAAAGCTAATGTTATTTTGCAATAAATATTGTTCTTATTTTCTGGGAAAATAATTTATTAGTCTACACATGATTGTTTTTCAACCCATTACTATATTCATGTTCAATTTACCATGGTGGTCCCTTGAGAGTGTTGGCAAAAACGGTAACGACAAATTTCCTGTTCATCATACTTTTAACACCAAGCCAAGCTACGCAAAATACGCCCACTGATTAATTTATATATAAACTTCAGGCAGATGGGAACACCATTGCATACTGTTTTTAAGTATATTGCGTAATATAGTGACCACGTAGCCTACACGAAACGAACGTTGTCCCATATAACTTTGTTTGTTTTGTTATGTTTCCAATCGCTAAATGCTACTAAAGGGTTATAGCTTATATTGTGTTTTGCATGTTTCATATATCAGGCAGAGCTTTTTTCATAACAGTAATTACGTAAGACCAGACACTTTTTGTCAAAAACAAGGCCGAAACATATCAAATCGATAATTTTCCCTCTTATAATATTTACTGCATTTTTCATCTTTTATCCTATCTAGTTTTTGCTGTTATTAACTTTCCTTCTTTGATCTTGAACCACTGAGACGATAATACACGAATGTCAATCAATTTTTCTTTCTAATGTAGCATCCTGTCTTTATTAACAACGGCAATGCCGAACGGTTGAATGTTAAACTCCATTACATTTTAATTCAATGCATCTTACTTTTTAAAAAGAAGGGGAAGCAATTTACAATTACAATTTTTGAACAAAATATGTAATTCTAAGTATTCTGTCTTGATCCATAACCGTAATATGGACTATTTTCACAAAAAAGGTACAAATAACTGTAAAAATCAAATTTTGCAAGGTAATTTTGAATCTTTAAGGACATTTTCATTGTATTCTATAGATTTATAACAGAGGAAGTATGAGCAAAACCAAACTTTGTAGGAATATCTTTACAGTTATCACCATGTAAAAGACCAGAAGGGAAAATACAAAAAAAAAAAAATCATTGTTATTAATTTTACTTTAGTTGTCAAAATAAATGTTTGAATACCATTAGAGACATGATTTGGCGGATGTTACCTATTTAGAGTTATGGAACATTACGATAAAACGAATGAGAAAGGTGGCATCAAAAGAGTAGCATGTATGTTCGCACAAATGCCTTCTTCATTGATTCACCACCAAACACTATGTTTTTTATTATTAAAGGCAAGAACTTTCCAATAAATTAATCCATGACCAGAGGCATCAGACGGAAAGATTGGAAAACCATATTCTAATATACAGAAGGAAGATTGGGCACTCGTAGGTCTTGACTATGAAACAACTACTACCACTCGCGGGGTGCAAAACTCCACCATTGTTGACGTATTTATTACACCTTTTAAGCTCAATTTAAATGCAATTGGATTCAAGCCGGTATTGTATCTATCGTTGAAAGTTTGATTTTGTATTTTAAATTAAATGGTTTTAATCAATTTGAGTACATCTTAGTGTGGACTGGCCGTGCGCCATTTGATGTATTAGCTAAATCTGCAATTGATATTTAAGATAGTGTCGGTCAGTTTGATAACCTTTTACTTTTTTTTATTTTGTTTCGTGTGTTCCTTTTTATTATTCTTTCATAGCTTTTCTAGCTTAATTACTTAGTAGGTTTGCTGAAAAAAAATACTCAATGTTCAGTGTGCATGTTGTCTAGAGAAAATCACGCAAAGGCCTGAGGAAATAAAGAAAAAAGTTTATGTATGTCGTGCTACCGAAAACTGTGGAAGCGTAGGTACCACGATATTAATATGGTAATATGTCCACATAGTGTGATGATTTTATCGATGAAAAGACAATTTAATTGAATCAACGCGCTATGTTGTATGTCGTCGTTTCGTTCTACGTGATACGATAAAGCCTTGTCGACATATTCGATTTCGCCGTAATAAATATCGATATAGTTAGAAAGTTTCAGCCATGACCCCTGGGCGCTACTTTAAGGTGCTGCTGTGGCTAAACGCCCCAGCATTGTCCGATCTGACCATTTGATTTTTACTCGTGTGGACAGCTGCTACAGATTAGGGGGTCAAACCTTTTGTAACTGATGACCATATTATTTTGTCATTAGCTCCTGGGCTAGTATGGCTATATTTTGAGAACTTGTCGCCATATACAACATTAAAATCAAATATTCTGACAAACCTTCAGAATAGCAATATCTTTAAACGAAATGACGACACACAACATGGCGTTGATTAAATCAATTTACCGCAACAATCACAATATGTTGGCATATTACTTTTTAAAGATACATTATTGGAGATTAGATAAAGGCTATAATATTTAAAAATAGATTATGTAAATAGAATATGTTGCAAATGTCAGTCAAATTGCTCCACTCTGAAACAAGATGATATTAGTTTTTAATTTTAAGCTTATGCGTCGATCGTCATTATTAAATGTTTTGAATTTAATCATCAATGAGCGCTGAGCAGCAATTCGGATTCAAATCCGACACATTAGATGACATCGAGAGTTGATTATGGTTCGGATGAGTTTATTAATGTCTAATTAATGGTTTATAACACCTTCATTGGGCAGATTTAGCTCTTGCATAATGTATGTTTAATATCGTGGTGTCAATCTTACATAACGATTGAAATATGGTTCTTGAAATCGAGATACAAAAGATCTGAGATGTTCCGAATCTATCAACATAAAACATCTCTTTATCTATAAAATGTCAAGTGTGTTACACACACGTTGACGTGCACGCTTCACAGAATCATAAAATCTATCAAGTAACATGTCAATGGTGTGTATAGGGAGATATGATAATCTAATTATCTTCGCATCATCTTCTTCATAAACAACATATTATCCTTTAACGATAACCTCCAAACCACGATAACTACAGAAACAAATACCCTAATCACTGTGAGGTTAAATCACACAAGGGACCTTCTCTTATCACATCCTGTGTTGAAGCGATAAGAAATAGATAAGATCTGCTAATCTAAAATTTTCATTCGAATTATCTATTCAGATGTTTGATTTCTGCTCTGAACCAAATTAGGCCTAAACGTTTATCTAAAGCAAACACTCAGATCGCCATCTTGGATGTCAATGTCATTTCTAGTATGGGTGACCGCTCAGTTGGCTTTTCCCGAAGAGAACAAAAACAAAAAAAAATGAGTTATCAAGATGACTTGATTTAGGCGAGAATGCGATTTTTTAAAAAGAAAGATAACACTTTTTCATTTCCGCAAGATTCGATTCATGTTAACTCGATCTCGTGTCGGCTGCGACTGACAATAGTGCTGTCTTGTAAACGCCATATTTGACTGTGATGGAATGAAAACATTCGTTACCAGGAAATATTTTCATTCCCACTAAAGACTGATTATTGAAACTCGCATGTCTGGATCGCGCGTTCGACATGAAGTTAAATATTTTAAAAGACCTCGAATTGATTTGACATTTATATGTTTCTCGTTAAGAGAGAACCAGTTTTAATAATAGAAACTTTTTTCATACCCTGGACCGACGTTTTATATGAATCTTAATGAATAATTAACCAAGAAAAACACAGCTACCAAGATGATCATGTTTTCGCGAGTTTTTCATTACCATATCATATAACGACGTGTTAAACGGATTTTAATGCATAAATAATTAACATAAAATAAACTTCCAAGATTATTATGTTTTTGCGAATTTGTTTCTTTATTTTGGTGGGGAGAGAGAGGCCGTGGTGACAGCATGGAATGTCTTTCCTTACACGAAACCAATTGGGTATGAACTGCGAAACGTATGAACTATTATAAAACTACTACTACTACCACCATTTAGATGTATAGTAAATCCAAAACAAATCATTACTCTTTGAATTATCCCTTCAAAAAATATAAAATAAATATAAGATTCTACTCTCAGGTAAGAGTATATAGAAATATAAGGGTTTCAGAAAGAAAAAAACTAATTTCATCTTAGCTTGCGCTTTCACCCACTACAGGGATCGTAAGACATATATACATTATCGATTAATATCTATTGCTTCCAATTAAAACGCATACGACATTTCAATTTGTGTTACAGTTATAGTATAATCATGTTTGTACTTTGTAAAAGTATTCTATCTGGGTGGGTTTGACGATGAACGTAATATTACCGAGATCGCCAGCCAAATGTTTACTAGATATAATATGAGATACTTAATGGTTTATTTGCGCAATACGTCTCTCGATTAGTGTTTGTTCCAGAACTATATATGGATAGAGCGTCTGGCCAACTGCAATAATGATCGTCATTTTGTTACCCAATCAATACATCGACATTCGAACAGCACAAATATAAAATAATAAGTGTCAGAAATGGAATAAAATTGGGTTTAGCGTCCTGCTGTTCTGTCTCGGTTGGGCTAATGAGGACGGACATAACAGTGTGCTATTAAAGAAATTTTGCCCGGACAGCGGCACTATGGCCTAATTTTATATCGAATTCCAACTGCCAAGGGATCTTTTACGTTCCAGACAAACGACTAGACAGCTGTCCTTGTCAGACCCTCCTTCCTCCCGATGAACTATCTTGTCCAACACTGGGACCGAACCCGCGACTTACCCAAAAGAGTGCCAGAACAACAAACAAGCAGACACTGGCTGAGTCTGGACGGGGGATGGGATGGCCTAGTGGTCTAGAGTGCCGCGCTTCGACCTCTAGCTGGCCGGTCACCTCTGGCTTGCGGCTGTGGTTTCGAGCCCTTGTGTGAGCGTATGTGGCATGGAGATAGGGGCGCCTTCTCAACCTCGTGGGTTTCTTCCGGGCACTCCGGTTTCCTCCCACTGCTAAAGACCCCTACGCGCAAGCGAATTATTGAAATAAAATTAAACCATATGTTAGTCCCAAAATGACCTAGTTTGTGTCGAGTGGACGTTAAACCCCATTTCTCTCTCTCTCTCTGAGTCTGGACACCTTTCCCGGTTTACACCAGAATCGAATCCTGGATTGTCCAGTTAGACAGCCAGTACCTAAACCCACCAAGGCAAAACGAGGAGCAAACGCGAGCCAGCGCCTCCCACACTGAGCCACATCAATGGAGATCAAATTAATGAGACGTATAATAAACAACCTTTGAACAACTTCCTTTATTTTTAACCATATGTGTAAAAAATAAGGATGTTTTTGTAAACAAGGTTTATATAATCATTTCATTAGATGAATGACTTTGCAATCAGGGAGAACAGACTTAGCTAACAATAACATATAATAATATACTGTTTACAGTCAACTTAATTATCACTCAGAAAAAAAAAACAGTCATTGACTGCTAGTTCTTTTCGTACTGTCTACCGAGGGTCGTAAACAATCCCCCTTCCCTCCTCCGTCTGTCGAATAGCTACTAAATTTCACAAATGCGTGACAATTTTCCATTTTACCCTCCAAGAAAAACTGTAGGTAATGAAAACACTTGTTCATGTCATTAGAAATAATTAGTCACGGAAAGCAACGATACAATGAATGTAACTTTTATATACCAGTGTTACAGGAGTAGAGACTGTTTGATTGCCATCAATCATCCCAGATTCAGAATCTGCTTGGCTAGAATGCCATAGGTTACCGATTTGACTTGGTACCCAATTTGACCCGGTGCCGAGTGTGGCAAGTAAAAATTCGGTATACACAAATTACAGCACAGCGCCATAATCAAAGACACGTAGAGTGGTTGAGTGGTCAATTGATCTAAAGTGTATGCTTTAGATCGTAACACTGTCATTGAATCAAGTGGCGTGATTTCGATCTCAGACGTGTACGTAACATGGCGTAAGGTCGTCTGCCAAATCTCGTGGGTTTTCTCATAGGGGGAATTATTAAAATATCATAGTTTGTGTTGAATGAACGCTAAGCTTCATTTTTCCATCTCTCTCCCAAGGATACATACTAATAAAAGGTTATGAAAATATCAAACTAAATAATAAATATAAAACTAAATCAAATATTTTTATTTATTCAAACATTTGGGTAAGCTCACTGGCTATGGAAGGTAAACTCCATATGTCCATCTCGCTCTCACGCATTGCCAAATAACAATACAAAGTTATGTAAATATCTAAATGAACAAGAAATATACATCTTAATCCAAGATTTATATAATTAATAAACAATTTGGGTGTTGAATAACTCTATAGCAGCGTGTTTCATAAAAAAAATGGAGGAAAAATGAAGCAACAAGGTAAATCAATTCGCGGCTGTTCTACAATAGGTTCCATATAACAAACATACAGACAAGGCATTAGCCTGCGGGTTTTCGACAAGGACAGAGACTGTGGGGCGATCACTGGTATGCCCTCAAAGCAAACCGGATGTGTGAAACCGGAAAAAGAATTGACCGAAACATCGCCGATTGGGCAAATTCTCCATGATACTAGAAGCTCCAATGACTCACAATTTGGGTGTTGAATAACTCTATAGCAGCGTGTTTCATATAAAAAATGGAGGAAAAATGAAGCAACAAGGTAAATCAATTCGCGGCTGTTCTACAATAGGTTCCATATAACAAACATACAGACAAGGCGTTAGCCTGCGGGTTTTCGACAAGGACAGAGACTGTGGGGCGATCACTGGTGTGCCCTCAAAGCAAACCGGATGTGTGAAACCGGAAAAAGAATTGACCGAAACATCGCCGATTGGGCAAATTCTCCATGATACTAGAAGCTCCAATGACTCACGAATATGGTGCAAGCTGATTGACCTGGAACCGGGAGGTGGCTTTGCGGATTTAAATTACTTACAATCTGAGAGTACACTTTACCGAGCTCTTATTCAGAACGATAACACCAAACAGGTTAATTATAATAAATATAAATGTTATTATTTAAAATTGTGACGTCAATTGGAGTTATACCGAGATCAACGGAAATTGCCGACATAGGGTTACGTACTATAGAAATGATTCTCCACAGACACTATTAGGCCAAGAAAAATGGTACGGTTACGTGATCCTAGAAATAGAGTCGGAAAATCTTTGTAATATTCTTTTTTCACGGGGTGTGTATTATCTATTTCATAGAATTTCTAGCTTAATTACTTACTTGCGTTCTTGAAAATAATACTGACTGAGTTATAGGGTCGGGGATATGAGAAAATGGGTCGATCGGGTATTCGTAAACACAGATAATTTTTATTTTGGCCTAAATGAATGGTTGGTCTCACAGTATTCTTTCAAGCTGGCTCCATTTATCAATTTTCTCATACGTATTTCGCCATGTCACCTTCTAACACATTTTACTTATAGGATTCTTATGAGTTGTTTTGAAAAGCATCACGCTATAGTAAAATGTATTAGAAGTTGACATGCTGAAAATGTAAAAAAAAGGATTCTACTCTCCGGTAAAAGTCTATAGAAATATGAGGTTTTCAGCGAGAAAACTAATTTCACCCACGACGGGGATCATAAGACATTACATGCCTATATTATATAGGAAATAGGAAAAATGTGTAGGCTGGTCAAACAATGGGGTGTGTTGTCTTCTGAGAAAAAAAGATATTGGATTTCAAAAGAAAGCTAGTGAACAACATACAATTTACAAATTGGAATTCAATTTTCTCGTTCTAGAAACAATATAAAAGAGCCAGCATATTATAGATTATGTACTATTGTATTTGGACATATAGAGAGAAATGGGATGTAATGTACACTCGCTACAGATCATTTTAAGACTAATATTTATGGTTCAATTTCATTGCAATAATGCTCTTGTGGTAAGAAGGGTATTCAGTGGTGGTGTGAAACCGGAGAACCCGGAAATAAACCACGAGGCTGGAAGGTGGACCCATTCCTTGTCGCATACTAACAGGGGAGTGAAATTTATCCACTTATGGAAAATATTGAGTTGAGGGTTTGCTCCTTTATCCTTGTTATTATTATATGAAAAACCTTTATCATGTATTTATTTATTCAATATTAGATAAAGAGCTGGCAGTTCTCTCTATAATAGTTAAAAACTAGATGATGTAAAAGGGAATTTGCTGGAAATTTTAATCAAAATGATCCACTCTGAACCGAGAATTTTCGAGCTAGCCTTGATCATCATTACAATAAGAAACATAGTCTCGATTATACATTTCATGAATAAATAATGAATGAAAGTTAAGCAGCAAATCGTATCCTAATCCAGTAAATATTACAGGCTAGCGATGACACCGAGAGTTGATATATGTTCTGGATAAGTTACTTAATGTTTAATTAATTTAATACTGTAGATAACATTTCAGTCCTAAAGAAAGATTTACAATGGGCAAATGTAACTCTAGCATAATGCATGTTTAATATTGGGCGTTGCAATACAATAATATTTTGTTGTAGCCTATATTATCACGAGACATGGCTGTGTGTCTTGATGGTGTTGTATTCACAGACACCACAGTATTAGTGGTAAGGGTCCAGGTGATCAATTCCCTTCGCTTGAATGTTTGACCGATTTTCGATCATAGACCCATGACGTACAATATTTTATATCTGATTAAGTTCAAATATTTGATCATATAAAATAGGAAACTAAACATAAAACATTATCGAATACAGATATTGGATTTAAAGGGGGTCGTCTTGCTGTTATCAATAAGTGTATTTCAGAGCAATTCTGTGTTTTGTACTCCGTGGCCAATTACTTAAAACCTTGAGTATATCTTCTACTTTTCACATCTTTGAACTAGGAAGAGGGACCTAATGGCATACTATACTGAGGCTGTCTGTCTACAGTTAGCTTCACTTGACCGACATTATTTTCCGAAATCGAAGTATTTAGTAGAAAACCCCAAGTATACTAAACTAAGGCTGTCTTAATAACAGACACTGAGCTAATTGACCAACATTTTGTGTCATGAATCGAACAATTTCATCGAAAACCTTAAGTATACTTTGAGAAGTATATATTCCACTTCCATGTGGCAGGCGTGAAACAGGGTAGAACCACAATACAAAATAGTACATAAATGCACAGAACTATTCTCAAAGTAGATTGTTCTTTGTGCGCAGAATGCCCTTAGCACTACTCATCTGTGTTCTTGTTCTTGTCTTCTTGGGACAACTCTCATCGAAAAAGGCCCAAGGCTCCGCGAATTGTTGAGCGATCGATATGAAACTTATACTTTGGACAACTACGCATCGATTGACTGACTTCGATTTTTTGATATGGGGTCAAATTTCCAAGATGGCTGCGATGACGTTATGCTTGGTTCCTGGTCTATTATACTATCCTTTAAGTTATCACACGACCCCTTTAAGACACGCATCTTGATAATAAGTTTTAGCCAATATCTTATTAAATAGATTTTTAGCAATAAGAAATAAAACAAAGCAAACTTATATTTATTTTTCTTTTATATTTTTTCTAGTTCTATAGCTATTCTTTAATTGACAAATAATAACTAGGCAGAAATGTTTTATGTCATGAAATAAACATGAAGGATCTATGCGTAGGTGTGAGTGGAAAATAAATATTTGTTCTTGATATATTAAATAAAAACTAAGATATTTCGTCTTAGTTTGTCTAAATGTTGCAATATCCAACTTGGGACGGACCATTAATACTAATCTTATTTGATATAGACCTACATCATTTCAATCGTCGTAAAATTCCCGAAGCTTGCATTTAGTTCCCCTGATTCCCGAAGCTTGTGTTTAATTTCCCATGACATGGGTTATTTTCTAGACAATGAGAAATGATGGATTTAATGTCAATATAAACCTAGCCATTTCGCAACTAGTTTATGGCATATTGTTGTTTTTTATTTAAAAAACAAAAACAAAAAAGAAAACAAAAAAACCAAACGAAATCCGCAAAGGTCAGAGAGAGAGAGAGAGAGAGAAAGAGGGAGAGAGAGAGAAATGGGGTTTAACGTCCACTCGACACAAACTAGGTCATTTTGGGACTACCATTTGGATTAACTTCAGATGAACACAAAAATACTTAATCATTATATCCAATTCAAAGGGGTCTTTTACGTGTACGCCAATATGTACACGGCACCTCGAATTTTCATTCCATCAGAACGACTCCGTCCTGCACCACTAACAAGATTCGAAGAAAGTAGGGATCGAACGCGGGACTTCCTTGTTAGCAAGCAAACGTCTTACTAACCGAGTCACCGTGACTCCTCAAAGGAACGAAAGATACATAGGGCATTATAGGCTTGTTTTCAGCAATAGAATTTATTCACCCACAATACTACATATTGCTACACAGATGCTTGGCTGCAGTCCCGGGCCAATAGTCATACAGACTTCACTCAAAATGAAAGTAAAGTTCAGCCATATTTTGATTTATGCTAGATATGGAGGAACGAGACTTGGCTTCGAAAAATCCAGTACGGTGGTTGAACATATTGAAATTTTCAAATTGTTCATTTCACATTATTTATTTTCGAACTATTATAGCAGGAATGTCTACCCCTTTATCTAAATCTTACATAATGTATCTTTAAATAACATTTACATTTATCCAATCGAGTTTATCATCTCAGTCACAATTCACCCGATATACAACTTCTATAAGTATGATATCTAGGGATTGTAATATAATATAATAATATACAATATTAACTATAATATATCGGTTTTTTTTCATATAACATGGATGATGATGTTAGTGTCTAATAATGACATTGAATCCGTATGGTGTAATTGATAGTGGTGACAATGATAGCGCATGTGATTACACGAAGGTGAAAATTGTGATAATTTGTAATATTCTTGGTTAAAAATAAAATACATATTATGACAAACTCCCAGATCCTTTCACTTGACCTGATACGTTTGTTGTTTGCGGGGAAATCACGGTGGGCAAGTGGGCAAGGCGCTGGCGCGCTAGCCTGGAGGTCGGGTGTTCGATCCCTGCATTGGCCGAGAAAGTTCATCTCGATTTTACGGCGTGATTTCCCCTTGTCAGTGATGCAGAAGGAGGGCCTGACAAGGACAGCTGCCTAGTCGTTCGGATGGGACGAAAAACCGATGTCCCGTGTACACATTGGCGTGCACGTAAAAGATCCCTTGGCAGTTGGAATTCGATATAAGAGTAGGCCGTAGCGCCGCTGCCCGGGCAAAATTTCCCTCATAGCACACTGTATGGCGTATGCCCGTCTTCCATTAGCCCAGGTCAGGTGCAGAAGAGTAGGACGTTAAACCCCATTTCATTTAATTTCATTTGTTGTTTGCGGTGTTGTGTCCTGTCCCTATACGTGCGGTGAGGTCCTCCTGCACTAACTATTACAATCTGATTAAAACACAGATCCTGTTTCGTTTGTTTTTTTATAGTTTAAAATTTCATTTTACTTGTCTTTACTACACAAGGATCTGGAAGAGTTGTAATAATTGACGTGTTCTGAGTGGTGTGGGGGATTAGCCAATGAAAGGGTCTGTTACGGCGATCTTTAGGTGTATTATGCAAGGAACTGTAGGTAAGCCACTAGAAACGCCAATATTGATTGGTTAATCAAATGTCTGACGTCATAGGGTCAAAAGGTACCCATGTGACCTCTGACGCGACCTATCGCTACAACCGTCCATCGAAGCTATAAAAAAACGAAACGAAATATAAATGTGTATTTTAATCAGATTGCTACTATTGCGCAATAAATGGTAATATTAATAATAGACAGCTTTATGGAAAATTTTCACTAGGGTTATTAACTGCGACGTTGTCCATAAAGCTGTCTGTTCTTATTTATATATATCGCTTTAAAGATAATAACCTTTAATATTAGTTTTGAAAAATGCGATTGCTCCAAATCAATCTGATTAAAATACAGATCTATATTTCGTTTCGTTTTTTTTATACTTTCGGTGGCCTACACTACATGAAGATCTGGCCAGTTGAAGTGCAACTAGCGACTTTTGACCTTATGACTCCAGACATTGATTAATCAACCATCGTTGACGTTTCTCGTGGTTTACCCAAAGTTCCGTGCACCTCATGCCAAAAACTCGCCGTAACGGATCGTTTCATAGCTAATTCCTCACATCATCAAGAACGTCGGTTATACGACAACTCTTCCAGATCCACTTTGAGTGCAGTAGAGATAAGAAAAACGAAATTGTGAACCGTAAAAAACGAAAAGAAATACGATCGGTGTTTTTATCAGATTTGCCCCAAATAGTTTTCAATTCTATAAATGCTAACGAAATTATGGTTGTCTAAATTGAGAGGCTTTTTATTTATTAAGACCCAGTATAAAATAACATTTAAATTGATTTGGCCTAAATCTCTACTTTCATTCGATTTAAATAACGAAAATGATTACTAGTCATCTGGCGTATTGAGTCTTTGATAACCATCACTCATACCACCTATTTACTCGTTACATTCTGTGACAAAACCCATATTCATGTTGTCGTATAGCTGACAATATTGAAGAATAATAACAGCTATTCTAGTGTGCTAAAAGAATGCTCTAGTATTATTGGGTTTTTCCTTAATAATGGGCCTACTTAAAACATATTCTGATAAAAAAAAAACAATTGTATATCCATTTCATCGTAATCATTGAGTAAGACATTGGCTTGCTCAAGCTTATACCCCCATAAGACCGGGGCGGCGCCCTTAATACCCTGCTACGGCGACGGAAATGGTCTCAGAGCGCGCCAAGATCGCCATAATCGTGGTGAAAGCGTGGTTGCAACGCACGATGTCGCGCTGTGATCTTCATGGTTGCAAATGATTGCCGAGTCACGACGTTAGTTTTGAACATGTTCAAAACAAACGCCAAGGTTCTGCCATGCCCTGGAAAGCTGTGACAACGTGGTTGGATCGCTACGGCGACGGAAAAGGGCCTCAGAGCGCGTCAAGATCGCCATAATCGTGGCAAAAGCGTGGTGGAAACGCCAGATATCCTGATATGGTCTCCATGGTCGCCAATAATCACCGAGTCACGGCGTTTACTTTGAGCATGTTCAAAGCAAACAACAATGTTATGCCATATGACTTGGAAAGCTGAGAGAACGTGGTGGGTCGCGAAGGTCGCCGACAAGCGTGTTAACATCTCTATGAACAGCGGCGTGAAGCTAGCTTGTTGTTCGTTGTTCGTTGTTCGGTATTCGCGAATACCGAACAACGAGCTGGTTTGTTGTTCGGTATTCACCAGATATGGAATTAGTAATCTAATAAAGTAACTTTTGTTCGTTATTCGCCAATATGAAACTGCTCTTTCTTCGGATAGACAGAGAAATTGTTAGAATCTATTTCCCAAGAGTTCGAAGTGTTATAATCCATTTAGGCTCATAAAAACCCACCTGCGGCGTATTCCCGACAAAAGTACCTTTATTATATTACCAATTCCATATACGGTGAATACCGAACAACAAACCAGCTCGTTGTTCGTTATTCGCCAATACCGAACAACAAACTGGTTCGTTGTTCGTTATTCGCCAATGTGTAACAGCTCTTTCTTCGGCTAGAAAGAGAAGTTGTTAGAATATATTTCCCAGAAGTTTGAAGTTTTGTCGTCTATTTAAGCTCATAAAAACCCGCCTGTGGCGTATTCCTTACAAAAGTACCTTTATTATATTAATAATTCCATATACGGTGAATACCGAACAACAAACCAGCTCGTTGTTCGTTATTCGCCAATACCGAACAACAAACTGGCTCGTTGTTCGTTATTCGCCAATATGTAACAGCTCTTTCTTCGGATAGAAAGAGAAGTTGTTATAATCTATTTCCCAGAAGTTTGAAGTTTTGTCGTTTATTTAAGCTCATAAAAACTCGCCTGTGGCGTATTCCTTACAAAAGTACATTATTATATTAATAATTCCATATACGGTGAATACCGAACAACAAACCAGCTCGTTGTTCGTTATTCGCGAATACCGAACAACAAACTGGCTCGTTGTTCGTTATTCGCCAATATGTAACAGCTCTTTCTTCGGATAGAAAGAGAAGTTGTTAGAATCTATTTCCCAGAAGTTTGAAGTTTTATTGTCTATTTAAGCTCATAAAAACCAGCCTGTGGCGTGTTCCCTACAAAAGTACCTTTATTATATTACTAATTCCATATACGGTGAAAACCGAACAACAAACCAGCTCGTTGTTCGGTATTCGTGAATACCGAACAACAAACCAGCTCGTTGTTCGTTATTCGCCAATACCGAACAACAAACTGGCTCGTTGTTCGTTATTCGCCAATATGTAACAGCTCTTTCTTTGGATAGAAAGAGAAGTTGTTAGAATCTATTTCCCAGAAGTTTGAAGTTTTAATGTCTATTTAAGCTCATAAAAACCCGCCTGTGGCGTGTTCCCTACAAAAGTACCTTTATTATATTACTAATTCCATATACGGTGAATACCGAACAACAAACCAGCTCGTTGTTCGTTATTCGCCAATACCGAACAACAAACTGGCTCGTTGTTCGTTATTCGCCAATGTGTAACAGCTCTTTCTTCGGTTAGAAAGAGAAGTTGTTAGAATCTATTTCCAAGAAGTTTGAAGTTTAATCGTCTATTTAAGCTCATAAAAACCCGCCTGTGGCGTGTTCCTTACAAAAGTACCTTTATTATATTAATAATTCCATATACGGTGAATACCGAACAACAAACCAGCTCGTTGTTCGGTATTCGCGAATACCGAACAACAAACTGGCTCGTTGTTCGTTATTCGCCAATATGTAACAGCTCTTTCTTCGGATAGAAAGAGAAGTTGTTAGAATCTATTTCCCAGAAGTTTTGAAGTTTAATTGTCTATTTAAGCTCATAAAAACCCGCCTGTGGCGTGTTCCCTACAAAAGTACCTTTATCATATTACTAATTCCATATACGGTGAATACCGAACAACAAACCAGCTCGTTGTTCGGTATTCGCCAATATGTAACAGCTCTTTCTTCGGATAGAAAGAAAAGTTGTGAGAATCTATTTCCCAGAATTTTGAAGCTTTATAATCCAGTTAGGCTTATAAAAACCCGCCTGCGGTGTGTTCCCTGCAAAAACTCTTTTATTACATTACTAATTCCATACCTGGTGAATACCGAACAACAAACCAGCTCGTTGTTCGTTATTCGCGAATACCGAACAACAAACCAGCTCGTTGTTCGTTATTCGCGAATACCGAACAACAAACTGGCTCGTTGTTCGTTATTCGCGAATACCGAACAACGAACAACAGGCTAACTTCACGTCGCCTCTATGAACATAGTACATGAGCAGTACACACGTGGTAAAGACGCTGCGAAAATTGTAACATTTGCAACGGTGCCTTCATGGCGTCTTCACCACAGCCCTAGTCTGTCATGAAATCTAACCAGCTTATATAGTCGCGGTGATCTTGTGGTGGAAACGCACGTGCCCCGTATGCTTAACCTGGAGGTATCGTGTTCGATCCCTGCACTGGCCAAGAAAGTCCATCGGTATTTTCCGGCGTGCTTCCTCTTGTCAGTCATGAAATCTAACCAGCTTATATAGTCGCGGTGATCTTGTGGTGGAAACGCACGTGCCCCGTAGGCTTAACCTGGAGGTATCGTGTTCGATCCCTGCACTGGCCAAGAAAGTCCATCGGTATTTTCCGGCGTGCTTCCTCTTGTCAGTGGGACAGGATAGAGGATCTGGCAATAGACAGCGTAAAGTCGCTTGGATGGTACGAAAAACCGTGGTCACGTGTACACATTGCCATGCACGTACAAGATCTCTTGACAGCTGGAAATCGATATAAAAGTACACTGGGAAAATATGCCCATCATAGCAAAATGTATGGCGAATGTCAGTCTTTATAACCACATATCAAAATGTATGGCGAATGTCAGTCTTTATAACCACATAGAAAAATGTATGGCGAATGTCAGCCTTTATAATCACAGTGGGAACGGAGTAGAACAGTTGGACTTAAACCCCATTTCATTACAAGGCTGTGTGGTGTTCCAGCAAAAGACACTAACAGAATATCCGATCATCCCTACTTCCGCCTCGAAAAACAACAAGTAAGTAAGTCTAATAAAAGAAAAATAAATGTAGATCCTTTATGTCTCAACTGTTATACCGCAAAGGGAATACTGTGGTGACGTAGTAGGCCTATCAGTGCGCTTTGTCCGAATCAAACGTCACAATATTATGCGACCAACAGATACACCCCCACCCCGAAAAGAAAGACACTTAAACGTGTAAATATGTTGGTCTAATAAAAAAGTCTTATTCCTGATGTAGGCTTCACATTCAGTAAGCTAAAACCGAACTGAACCAGAAATAACGAGTCCGCTTACTTTCCCGAAATCAACCTGGAACAACTATTTCGAATACGGTAATTAACAGTCAAAATTTGGAGAGGCGAAGGAAGATGTAGAGGTGCAGCGCCTCAACAAGGCAATTTACAGAAGGCTGATTGATCTTTGGGGACCTCAGGGATATAAGACAACGGCCAATCAGTGCTAGAATAAGATAAGCTTGAGAGTCTTAAGCAGGATAGGCTGAAAGGGGGGGGGGGCTGAAAAAAAATCGATCTAGTACAGGTTCTTACACACATTAAGTGTGACGCGGTTCAAATTGAATTAAATTCGAATAATCTGTAATGTGAACGCACTGGTCTTAATCCGAGACAGGCCAATCCGAGTCGAAGCAGAAGAGTAGAACATACCCATTTCATTTCTCGCAAGCTTCTTCCCTTCCCATCACTGAATAACCCGCTTATACCCACATAGTAGAATACACATGTTCTTTGGCACAGTTAATCATTATTACGACCTATTATAATTATTATTGCTTGTTTGATCATAGTGACCATGTGTTGGCGTTAATCAATTTTATTACACTAATAATCACATGGGACATTTCAAACGAGAATTTCATCTCTTAGAGCGTATTAATCACGCATCATTGTCGCCCGAGTCAAACCTGTTGACATTCCATGTAATATAAAATATCGATTATGGTATTGAAGAGGCAATACTTTACATATGTATAGGTCTAAGGGGAAGGGGACGTTAATCGAGATTCATTTTGAGACATGCGGTTAATAAATCATTTAAATAAGAAAATTATACATCGTCGAGAAGATGGTTTCTGTTTTAAATAGCCGAGAAAGTAAATACGTGTAAACTCGGCTTGTGTTTATTATATAAGCAGCGCTGATACGAAGACGCTCATACAGTCGCAAAACCTGGACCTGTGTTTTAAAGGGAGGCCGGAATGTTTATTTACAGGTTCTTTGTCATTGAAAGACTGTGTTTGATATATAGTGTTATAGGTATTCTGAGCCGCGGTGGCTCGGTGCGAAAGGCGCTACCTCCTGATTAGTGAGCCATCGTCTCACCCACAGAGCACTGTGGTCCCGTTGTTTGTTTAGCAATTAAGCCTTCAAACATTGCATCACTGGTTTTATAAAGGCAAAGAGGAAGTCCGAGATGAAGAATAAGTATGGGGTGTGCCAATTGTCGGGGACGAATAATCCAGCTGTCGCCAATGCACTATATTATTAGGAACCGTTTAATACAGTATTAATTCTAATATATGATGTCTGCCGGTAAATCCTAGTGTGGACCGATCTTGCAGCTGCACGAATACGATCGAGTCCGTGAAGATTGGACCAATGTGATCGCTACCCGTGCATAAAATGGCCCACCGAAACCAGTCACTTCAAGTTGTTCGAATCGCACATGGACAGAAGACATAAAATGACAGAAAATAATGCCCTTGACTGTAAAGGGGAAGACTCACAATTGAAAAGTTTCAGATTAATTGTGGGAACATGTTTGCGTCTGATCAGCAGAAAGACCACAGAAGCTGGGTACTGTATGCCGAAAAATACAACATGAGCTAATGATCAAACACCTGTTTCGATCATTGGAAAGAGCTCGTAGATATGTTTCCAAAAACCATGGATTGCTGCGAGTTGCGTCTAGTCGCTTAGAGCAAGTTCGCTCCATGCTGGGTTTAAAGTATTTTTTAAATGTATCACCTATCTAAGTCATAAGCATAAGTCATATGGCATATGTAACATACGTTTATAAAACATCGTTTGGAGTTGGAAGTAGATCTAAAACAATAATGTTACAATTGTATGCAGTGATTTGATTGAGTATTGTGAGATACAATTAACCCCAGCCTACAGCATTAACTATTACACGTATATTATTATTAATAGTAATATCATAGTACTTATCGTATATACAACAATAACAATAATACCTATATAGATAACATAAATATATATAATATATCTACTCACAAATGGGTTGTGTAACGGTTAAAATTCTGCGGAATACTTGTCAGATTTTGTCCGGAACAGTCCACACGTACATTCATATCTTCCCGACTGCACAGACATTTTGCTGGACATGGCATAGACATATTGACTTCGTTCCCACCAAAAACCGTGTTGGCGTAGGGGGTATCATGTGAATTACTACCCAATATCTCAAAAATATTCACTAATAACACCACTGTCACCATCCAAAGAATCTTGGGTCTCCAAACTGTATCAGACATTTTAACTGTTAATGGTAAATAAAGATCCGTTATAAAAATCACAAAACATATTAATGGCCACCCAAAAAATTCCAAACCGGTGTGAGTCGGATAAGAAAAAAATATCCTTTTCAACTAAACTTGTTTCCTTCTAGAAATCTCGTCAATAAATCGCGATAATAACACCTGGTTGAGAGAAGCAGACGATATCCGCACTACAGCCTCTCTTTCAATCCATGATCACGCTGAATGAGATAGCAGATAACAGTTGATACAGTCTGTAGAGAAATGGATGTTGGTCAATACCTAAGCTGAAGAAAAGAAAATAAGGAGACAACGTCATTATATCATGGCCAATGAATAAATAAGTCCTAATTTTGTTTGAAGAGCTGCTGTAATGGGGATTAAGAGAATATTTCCTTCCTGCATTTAGCTGACACTTGATGCTTGAAACAATTTTTTTGTTTAAGGGTGTGCGGGGGTGCACTTTAGATATTTGTTTATGTTACTTATCCAAGTTTTGTCCTCCAACCGGTGTGCTCGTTGCGCGTACAGACAGAGAGAGGGGGAGCGGGAAATGGGGTTTAATGTCCATTCGACACAAACTAGGCTATTTCAATATTTCGGATGCGCGTAAGGGTCTTTAGCAGTGGGAGGAAACCGGAGGACCCAGAGAAAACTCACGCGGTTGGACAGGCGATCTACTCCTCGTCACGTACAACCGGTGATTCGAAACGACGCCAGTTGACTCAATGACAGGTTTTATGATACTGCGAGCACGTGCTTACCATAAGCCCCCCCCCCCCGATGCACGTACAATAACCTTTGACGATGGAAAATATACCTTATAGCACACCGCATGGCGGAAGGTAGGGTGGTGCAGAAATGTAGGGCGTTTAACCCCATTATATCACCACACACTACTATTTAGAAACATTACTCCCCCCCCCTCCCAATTAGAAAATGTATTTACAAAGAATCACAATGTACAGACAAAACTATAATACAAATTCTCACTGTACCGTGAAATTACCACAGAACAGAGTTTATATAGTCATGCATTTTGGCGTGCTCGTAAAAGAGTAGGTCGTAGCGCCGCTGTCCGGGCAAAATGTGACTCACATGGCGTAAGCCCGTCTTCATTAGCACAGCGTGCACTATTTCATTCCATTTTAAGATGTCAGTAACGGTAGTTACATGGTCTATTTGGTATCAATTTATAAAGTGTTTTCATACGAATAGGATATCTGTTTGTAACTGATATCATAGGTTATAACGGCTCTGTAATAATATAATTGAAAAACATGTTGTTATTTATGTGTTTGTACTGAACTATTTCATAATTTATTGACTTTAATTTTTACGATGAGATCACGTCACTAATCCCAGACGTCTGACTATGTAATTACTGATAATCTATTTATTATTGCGACATTAAATCTCGAGGGAGATCTTCATTATACCTGGCTTGTGAACGCATTCAAGCATTTCGTCACGAACAGAATTTTCTGTAAAACGAAGACAGCCTCTAATCAACGAATGATATTTTATGTGACTAATTTATGACTCGTTTATTTAAGTTCGATGACAGTGATGCACCATTCATAAGTTCAAGTGAAAAAGTTCAATGGGTATGACATAATATGTTTTATGAACTGAATTAATGCAGTTTTGAGGAGAAAATACATTTTAATACATATACGTTCCACCATGATGCTAAATCATTTGAAACTGATTTTTAGAGAGAGAGAGAGAGAGAGAGAGAGAGAGAGAGCAGTTTGAGGAAACCGGAGAAAACACCCAAATTTGGACATACGACCGACTCCTATAGATATTAAAGTGCCGGGGAATCAAAACCACGCCATTTGGCTCAATGGCAGAATATAATCTAAAGGTGTAGCGATTTATTGAAAAAAAATTGAGTATTTTCCGTCGTGGTTTCTCCTGGTCAGTGGTGCAAGACAGTCACACACGCACAGCTGCCCAGTTGATCGGATACGACGAACAATCGATGTCTCGTGTACACATTGGCTTGCCCGTAAACAATCCCTTGGTATTTGGAATTAAATACAAGAAGAGTAAGCCGTAGCACCGATTTTCAGGCAAATTTTCCTCAAATCACACTGCATGGCAAATGCCCGTTTCATTAGCCGAGTCGGAGCTCAACAGAAATGGCCAATGGCGTACCGTTCAAATTCTGTATAAACATGATTTTTTATATGTTATCATCTTCATAGCTTCCTTGTTAAAACGATTTAAGATCACCATCTTTATTTAATTATTCTATTAGCGATTTTAAAATAACTCGCAAAACTTTTTCCTTTGCTTAACAATAAAACCAGGGTTTCTAATCATACCCTGATGTTGCTTTCAAAAAATAATTGTTGTGGAATTTCTTTTTTCTCTCAACTTTCAAAAAGATTTTCTGTACACCAGTTTCATTCTATTTTAAGATTAAGATTCTTTAATTAATAATTTGCAATGTCAAACTGGTGAAAGAAGATCGTAAATTCAACAAAAAGTCCCAGTAAAAAACAAACAAACATAACTAAATTATACAGCTTGCTTGTAAGTATGTTATTCCATAAATAAAATGAAACACCCGAACGACAAGACGCCTTTCCTGGCAAGAATAACAAGGTGACACAAAGCCCAGGAATCCCTTACTCACTGAGCCAACCTTAATTCCATAAAATGAAATTAAATGGGGTTTGACGTCATACTTTTCTGCTGCGAACGGGCTAATCAAAACGGAAATGAAATGTGGATTAACGCCATATTATTATTTTTCAGTTCTGGATGGGCTAGAGAGAGAGAGAGAGAGAGAGAGAGAGAGAGAGAAATGGGGTTTAACGTCCACTCGACACAAACCAGGTCATTTCGGGACTAACATATGGTTTAATTTTATTTCAATAATTCGCTTGCGGGTAGGGTCTTTAGCAGTGGGAGGAAACCGGAGTGCCCGGAGGAAACCCACGAGGTTGAGAAGGCGCCCCTATCTCCATGTCACATACGCTCACACCAGGGATCGAAACCACAGCCGCAAGCCAGGTGTGACCGGCCAGCTAAAGGTCGAAGCGCGGCACTCTAGGCCACTAGGCCGTCCCAACCCCCCTGGCTGGGCTAACGAAAACATATATACGTCATACGGTAGGTCGATGCTATGAAGGATCTACAGCTTCCTCTCAATTCGAATCCCCCCCCCCCCATTTCAAGGCCTTTTTACGTGCATGGCAACATGTACAGGAGACTTCTATTTTTTGTCAAATATGAATGACCATACGCCGTTCTTGCAGCCCGCCTCCCACTCGCACGGTACCCAATCTGCACCCACTGAGATGGGAAATCCACGTTGGAAACATTAGTGGAAACCAGAATTCTTTGTTAGTTATCCAGTGCCTTACTCAAAGAGATAATCCGGCTCCCAAGTTCCACACACAAACATATCCATTTTGTTATAATCATACGAATTTGGGAATTGGTTGAATTGTCAAGTAGGGCACATAATTTCCAAGATTAATTACCACAGGTTCTGAATATAATGCACAAAACAGTTATTTTAGAATTGAAACTTGCGTAATTTCTTTTCCGAAAAAATTATTGCAAATCGGACCATTTCCTTTCAAAAGTACCAATTTACGGCCTCTTATTTAGAATTCCAACAGCCAATTTTGTCAGGACTAAATGCTCTTCCTTGCCAGTACCTCCGCCGCGCATCGTTTATAAAGGTGCCCCCCCCCCACAAAAAAAACTCCAACAAAAAACAAAAATCTTGAGAAACTTTCTCCACCAACATTGGATCAAGGTCACGAGATGTAAATAGGGTTAGTGCATGTGATTGTTGACGAAATTGTTGGTTAGGGTTTAAGCTAGGACTAGGTCTAGGTTTAAGAATATGAGGAGGGGTTAATTCTCCATATAAGCCCTGTCACACGAGAAATCACAATGTTATACATACATAACATAACTTGTTAGCTACAATTTTCCGAAATTATCTCTACGATAAATGACAATTTTCTAAAAGCCAATATTATACTATTCAAAAAAAGTAGGGGATATTTGATTTTTAAGTGTTATTAAAGTCACCTAATGAAACTGACGAAGAAACAAATGACAAAATGAAATGAAGTTCACATTCATCGATTTATTCCAAATGATCGTTAGACTAAGTAAGGCACAGACTGACCATTATAAGGGTAAAATGATACCCGGGGTCAAACAGCAAAGTTACCACAGCATCACAACAAAGTCAGTAACGGGTAAATCCTCCTCTGTTTGCCAAACAAGCATTGATCCGACGTGGCATACTCCTAATGAAACGTCTAAGGTCATTTTGGTCCAGATTGTCCCATTCTTGTTGCAACGCAGCAGCAAGTTCTTGGACATTGGCAGGACGTTGTTGACGTTGACGTAACCTCTGTCCAAGCATGTCCCAGACATGCTCGATGGGGGAGAGGTCGGGACTCAGTGCTGGCCAAGGTAATGTGGTGATGTTCTGTTGTTGGAAGTAACCTGTAACGATCCTGGCCCTGTGACATCTTGCGTTGTCATCATGGAAGATGAAACGGCGACCATGACGTCGTGCGAACGGCACAACATGGACTGCCAAGATGTTGTCCCGATAGTACTGGCCTGTAACACGCCCTGCAACAACATGTAAAGCCGTTCTTCCAGCAACAGTGATGCCTCCCCCACACCATAACAGAACCACCCCCAAATCGATCATGTCTGATGACGTTAACGTCTTGGAAGCGCTCGTTTCGACGACGCCACACCCTCCTACGTCTGTCCAAAAAATCAACAGTGAACCTTGACGCATCTGAAAACATCACATTGCTCCAGCGTCGATTATCCCAGTGTTGACGATCCCTACACCAACGACGTCTTGCCTGAATGTGATGATCTCTCAAACAAGGGATCACGCGAGGACGTCGGGCGCGAAGGTGACCCCTATGCAGTCGATTCCGAATCGTCTGGCCACTCACTCTCACACCAGTGTCTGTTTGAAGACGAGCGCTGATCTGATTTGCTGTGATGACACGCTTTCTCAAGGCCAAGGTACGGATAAATCGATCCTGGGCTTGAGTTGTCGCCCTTGGTCGACCTGAGCGTGGTCTGTCCTGTACAGATTGTGTATCACGGTATCTGGACCATAGCCTGCTTATGACAGACTGAGAAACATTCATCGTCCGCGCCACAACCACCTGTGTTGTGCCGATCTGTAGCATGCCAAGGGCACGTAACCTTTCATTTTGGGTAAGCCGACGCATATCAAAATTTGTTTTCTGGTCACTAAAACAATTAAACTGATGTTTCCACCGTGGAATTCAATGCCACAATGACTGTAACATTCAAAGTCAGTGTCGTGCAAATCTTGGGTTGGACCCCCATGATGATCCCAAGCATCACCTGCATTCCATGCGGTAGCTATTGGTGCGTTTGGGCGTCACATGTAACTGGAAATGTTTCTTCTGTTAGGTTCTATAGTGACTTTTTTCGTAGTCATTTGCATATTTTAGTATTATGCCCCCAAAATCAAATATCCCCTACTTTTTTTGAATAGTATATTTGTATCTAAGCATTTCAAGGAAATAATTATTATTTCAAGATGATTACCAATGCCCGCGAATAGAATTGACAAATTTCTTATCTTAAATGAGATGTCCCTGTAGTAATCAGTGAAATCATATCAGAAGATAATGAATATTCTTAAAAATTCCATATGCCGTATAGATTAGCCAGATCCATATGTGAATTCCCTACAAATGGCTTGACAAAGCGAAATTACGTGAATACGTAATAGTTGTGTGGTATATATAAACCCACAATCTCCATATCAGATTGTGAGTTATAAATATTCACGTGAATAATTCACAATTGTTAGATAACACGTATATTTATTAATGTATAAAATGAAATGGAGTTTTACTCGGAGTTTTCTCCACGTACTAGACTGACACACGACATGCAGGCATTATAAGGGAAATTCTGACCGGGCAGCGGCGTTACGGATTCCAACAGTCAATGGGTTATTTTACGTGAATGCCAATCTATATCCGCAACCTCGAGTTTTCGTCCCATCGGAACAATAACAAGGTGAAATCATGCTTGTTTGGTAGAGAACCTGGGACCTCCTGGGAAGATCAATAAAGATGGTGACGATCTTGTTATATAAGCATCAGAATAGATCGGTCGAATTTTCAATTCGTCATATCTTTTTAAATACTGAACAGACCTGAACCAATTGAACCTTAGACAACGGCTTATATATAATTATGCTATAATAATTTAAGAATAGTTATAGAGAATTGAATATTATATTGAATACTTTAGTCAATTACCCTTTATTCTGAGTGAGGATTACAGCAGAAGATAAGACAACGCAGACCATTTGGGGTGGGACAATACTAAACACCTCAAAATTGCGAGAAAAAAATCCTAAAAACACCGAAAAAACAGCAACAGAACATCACTATTTACCGAAATAAACCCGAATACCGAATAATGAAAAATTAGGGACCCCATTCACTTTCCGGGATCCAAACCTTATATATTGACTCATTTGGGTTGCGGGTTCTCAGTAGGGTTTCCCGGACCCAATCTCATTCTCCACTGTGCCATAGTTGGGATCAATGGATGCATATGTGTCAATTATGAAACTGTAAAATGTATTTCACAACAAGGTCTATGTTTAAAAATAATCATTACAGGGATAATTTAAAATACATTTACAACTAGGTATCCCAAATACCATGTCTCACGACTTCCGCTTTGCTAATGTGATGTCACAACCATTGGAATATTAGTGTGACAATCGCAAATACTGAAGAAACAGAAGACCTCAGCAGCGACAATGATGTTGATGATAAATACTAAGACTGCCTAAAGCGAAACAGAAAATTCGTAGGCATTAATATTGTGATGCCTACATAAAGTCGTAAATGCATTTCTAATTATCTTCGCAACGATCCTTTCTACACATGGTTCAATGACCAACAGGTTGATTCCAGAGCAGGCCAATTCCAGTTTGCTATTATAAGGCTATCTTAGAGAAAAATTGAGGATTGCCCCGTTTGGTTCTGACTCAATGCAACCACCTACGATTTTCAACATTTACTTTTCAGGTTATTTTCAAGTTCAGTGATTCTGAAAATCGTATAAAGCCATATCAAACTGAAAATTGACGACTATCGAAATAAATCGATCATTTTAAGGAAATTCTGAAGGCCATTTTGAATTTTCACCGTCGTAGATGTTTAAAAGTATTTGTAAAGCTGAAAAGCAGATATTATAAGGAATATCACTCAGTGAAATGACTATTATCTGACAAATCGACCATTTTAGCAAATTTTGACCGCCATCTTTTATTTGTGACATCCATATTAGAGAGTAGTTTTCTTTTGATCAATGTTTCTAATATCTAGTAAATCATTTATAGTTTTGATTAAACAACATGTATCATATACCAGCAGATGTAAAATTATATTATTAACATTTAGAGCCATATTACATATCAATATTAAAGTTTCCCTGACAAAAGAGGCGGTCACTTTTTAAAGATGGTCACCAAACCGACATTTGGCAAAGTTACCTGGAGGTCTATCAACCAATTTCCCTGACTCGCACTATTTCAATCAAAAACAAAAGAGGCGGTCACTTTTTAAAGATGGCCACCAAACCGACATTTGGCAAAGTAAACTGGAGGTCTATCAACCAATTTTAGACGCTTTAGACCTGGGGCTAACTGAAAACCACGGTCAAATCTATTCATCAAATTGGTAATGAAAATCTGTCTGCCACATGGACTAATAAGTGTGTTTGATCAATGAGAATTTGCATTCTTATTTAATTGAATTGGAATTGTGTATTTTATTATAAAAATAGATTTAACTATTTCACACACAAAATTACTTGCATTTTAAATATGGTGAAATACCTTTAATAAAATTGAAGCGTTGATAGATTTAATATTGCTGACATATTAATAGGACATTAGGATAGCTTTTATTGCATGTAATTCTAGAGTAGCTTTAAGTATAACTAATATTGAAGCGCAAAGCTCTCATACAATATAGGGATAATCACACTATGATTATAACAGATTATATTGCCATTATTCCTCAAAGCACGATGTGTTAAATAATACAGACCCAGGATTAAATATGGGAGAGTTAGCTAGAAAGCGTCTTTTCAATCGGATGACGCGAAAAACTGAACCTGTGAAAGTTCGAATAAAGCAAAACATTTTCCCTCGTTGAAGACTGCAAATCATATGCCAGTCTCCAGTAGCTCAGTTAACGCAGAAAAGTAGGGCGTTAACCCTCATTTCAATTCTATTTCCAGGCCAGTTTCAATTCACAACACTAATCAAATATTCCCAGTAGATGAAAATAAAAATGGCCTCTTTCCCAACTGACCTGTCCTTCATCAGGTAATACCATTAGTATAAGCTTATATTAGCAGTAGTATGGAGAGATCCGGAAAAGGAGTGATGGTAAAATCTACTTAAATGGATTACAAATTACTTTAATACGAAATGTGGTCATTCTATCCCGTTTCATCATTGGATTAGATCTATGTTAATTAATTAGAACAGGTGTTTATTATCTTTTAAAAGTTGTCCTTTGAACAAGCTTGAGAACTCTAGATTCGTGAATGAGACAAAGTTCAGGGAGCTACGGAGAAGATATAAACCGATTGTTGAATTGTTGTCATAATACTGAGTAAGATATATTCTAACGGAAACAAGAAAACTCAGTCACCAACATCCCGAGCCCTTGGACAAGTGTTTGAAGGTACAGAGATAGAAAACATTCGAGGAATATGTAATTAATTACTATAAATGAAATGAAATGAGGTTTAACGTCCCACTGCTCTGCTCCGAACTGGGCCAATGAAGGCGATTATACGCCATTTAAGGGGCATTTTGCCCGGAGCGGAAAAAGGGCCCACTCTTATATCGAATTCCAACTATCAAGGGCTCTTTTACGTGCACGCCAAAGTGTACATGGGATCTCGGGTTTTCGTCCCATCCGAACGACTGGACTGCTCGCCTTGTCAGGCCATCCGTTCTGCATCAATGACAAGGGGGAACCGCGCTGGAAAATCTGGATGAACCTTCTAGGCCAATGCAGGGATCGAACACCAGACCTCTAGACTAGCGAGCCTGGGTCGTACCCACTTCGCCACCGTGACCCCCTTAACAACTATAATATTATAATAGTCCACTGTATGTACATGTTATAAAGGGGATGCTCGATTCACAGTTCCGGAATTGAATTCCAAAACTGGTGTCAATCGAGTGAAAAGGAGAATTTCGGAGTACAACGCATGCGTCGACTGTATAAAAAATATCTCAACCAATCATGACAGCTGAAACATATTTTTTACCTAGGAATACGTCACGATTCTACTCACTCCACCTCAGCTGTCGGGACTGGCAGAACTGTGACAGGACTGAATTCCGCGTCACTCGATTGTAATTCTGTCGATTCGGGACGTTCTGGACCGTGAATCGAGCATCCCCAAGATGTTTCGTAAATAATATCAGGTATTTGTTAGTTTAGGCCTATACACAGAAATTATTAAATCCGAGACATGAGCCAAAGACACAATTTCAGTAATTGCCATAGGTAGGTGTTTGTACAAAGGGCTCTGGGTCCTGTTTCTCGAAATCTTTACTGAAGATAAAATCCAAATTTTAAAAGATACTTCAATTTTGATAAAATCACTAAAATCAATCTAATGTTATCCGATCAAATTACAAAAATTTGGATTTTTATCTTAGTTAAAATTAAAAGGGTCTCAGGAATGGATATTGTACAAAAAATGTTTTTAAGTCAACTTTGTTTTAATGCATAGTAAATAATATCATATCCTTTAGGTGGATACATAAAAATGATCAAATCCGAGATATAAGCTAAAGACATAACTATTATTATAGACTGACTTTTGTACAAAGGTTCATAAACATATGCCCTCGGAGTAAAATAAACATATACCTTGGAATAAATATTGTACATAAAAATGTTTAAAATCAAACTTTGTAAATCTAACAAATTTCTAACTAATATAAGGCAAAAGGCACAACTACTATAATAGACTGATATGTGTATAATACAAAAATGTACAACAAAACCTAAGATAAATTTGTTGTTCCCAAGGAGAAACAAAACTGAATCCGGGAAATTTATAATCTGCAAAGGACACAGGTACTATACTATACTATAATATTACTATGTTGACGTTTTTTTGTAAGAACTTTTATAAAGATATATGGATCAGTTTATGTTTATGAGATACGCCCCGGAATAAAAATTGTATATCAAAAACTAATTTAAATCTGTTGTCATGGAAACATCCTAAATTTGAAGATTTTCAAATTAGCAAGAGACACAACCATAATACAAAGTGCCAGAAATATATCGTGAAGATTTACGATATATGATCCACATTAACAAAATCTGTAAGGAAAGACAAAAAACCGAAAGTGGGACGAACGGTGTCTTAAACCGCCCGTACCTTCGTTACATTTATAGAAAACAAACAACTGCTATAAAAAGATAAAAGCAAGCAGATTTCTCATTTTTTATGCCGCGTTTATCCGTTTTATTAGTCGTTATGGTGGTAAATTTGTATCTAAAATAGAAAACAAATTAACAACATATTCAACAAGTTAAAATATTCTCATATACGTTTACACATGTCCATAAAACATATCTATAAGTACTCACGGTTACTAGTTTATCATAACTACCAAGGAACCGCGGCGGCTCAGTGCGTAAGATACCGACTCGCTTTGCTGGAGTTGTCGGGTTCGCTACAAATGTTGGCTGAGAAAGTTCTTCGGAATTTTCGAGTTCCTAGTCGTTCGGATTTGACGGAAATAAGAGGAACCGTGCACACATTGGCATGCAGACAAAAATCCTTAGACAGTTGGAATTGGAAATAAACAGGGGCCGTGTCCCCATGGTGCAGGACCGACTTTATCAGGTCGGGGATCACGGTGGCTAAGTAAGTAATACGCTGGCTCGCTAGCGTGGGGGTCGGGTGTTAGACCCCTGCACTGGCCGAGAAAGGTCATTCAGATTTCCCGGCATGCTTCCCCCTTTTAACTTATGTTATATGGATGGCCTGACAATGACAGCTGTCCAGTCGTTCGGATGTGACGAAAATCCGAGGTAACGGGTACACATTGGGGTGCACATAAAAGATCCATGGACAGTTGGAATTCGGTAAAAGTGTAGTTCGTAGTGCCGCTGTCTGGGCAAAATTTCCCTCATAGCACACTATATGACGTATGTCCGTCTTCACTAGCCCAGTTTAGCCCAGTTTATCAGGTCAGTCGGTGCAGAATGGTAGACATTCAAGCACTATATCTTTTCATTCCATTACTGAAAATAAACTACTGAATTGGCTTAATGCAGATACTAGTTGTAATTACATTGATCCGACGAGTAAACGTTAGTTATAATTAGAAACCGTGAACGTCTTAATTAGAAACTAATCACGTAGACTTGTTTGATAGAAGATTTATTTCCTGCAGGCAAAGCCCTTAGCGTAATACCCTGCATATTTCGCCATTAAGTTCGATTGGGTAACAAGCCCAGCTTGGGAGCCTATCAGATTCATCGTTCGTCGTTAATACCAAGTCTCGCGCTTCTAGCTTAAATGTTTACATGTGACAATTGAGTTGCGAAGTTCAAAGATCGATCAATGTCAAGGTTACTTGTTTTCCGTGAGTTTGTCAATTTAATAAAAACAACTTTCAACGGCTGTATACTAGTTTGTTTACAGTGTGTTATGTGCCACGACCTCGGATTGGACAATGCTAATTAGTCACGTGGCTACACAACGGGCGCAAAAGTTCGAGAATTGCTAAGCATTGAAGCAACAGATTAGGAACATGATGATAATATAACCTGTTTAAACTTTCATTTGTAAAAGAGTATAAATTTGGATCATTTTTGTATTATTGTTTTCCTTTTCTTCATTTTTTCCCAGCTATACTCCCTTCAAAGATCAGTCAGATCGCGATAGAGCCACGCTACGCGGGTATGGTGCATGTTCTAAACCTTCATACTGAGACCTTGGTCTGTTCTTTTTTCCACGCACGTTCTAGAACTTGCTACCAAATACCTCGTCACTTCGATGCTGATACGAACTGGTGGCCTTTAAGGTCGTGACGAAGACGTGGTGTTATGTGAGTACACGTAGTTGGTTTCTCAGCTCGCCAACGTTTTAGTACTTGCACTGTACTCGGTCTTGCCCTAGAAAATTCTTCGGGTTATTTATCGCAATTGGTATTTTGAATGCGTTGGTGTAAGCGGAAACACCATTGTCCGGGCAAAATTTATCTTATGACACATTGGCATGATTGATGTCCGTATTTATCTACTTGGTTGGTGCAGAAAAGTTGGACGCTAACCGTATTTCATTCAATTTCCCTACTTGCTGCAATAATTAGAGATTTTGAGTACAAATTTCCCAAAAGCATTCATGGGCATAATTTCCTATTCTGGACTTGACCTTGAAACTAATAGCAAGTCCTATGACTTTTAAAATTCAAAACCAATGAGTTCCACAAAGATTAAAAACAGAAAATGTAAGATCCGTGTAGGTGTTCTGGTGTCGCAAAAATCTCAATATCCCCAAGTGTCCTCTAAAAGCAGAAAATGTTCTTTCTATTATATATCATCATTGAGTATATGGTGAGGATTGTAGGCAACAGCTCTGCTACTGGTTTAAGATTGTAATAACTGTTGGGTGTTTCTGCACCTCTTGGTTATAAGTCCGTCCCTTGATTTTGTCTTTTCCCTAGCTCTTTTTATGTTGCAGATTTGCGATATAGACGAATACCCCGTTGCCCGTTTTTATTAGAGGAAAGACGTCGAACCCTTTTTTCGTTTAATTTCATTAAAAATTTGTGAATCTTCAAGTCAAGCGTCTTAAACTGAGTAACGTGAAAACCACCAACTGGTAAATAAGATAATTAAGTGAAAACCTAGATGTGTTTAGATGCCTCAAATAGAATTTAATGCTCAAGGCAAGAAACCCAGCGTTCCATAGCATGCCCCTCTCTCTTTGATTTAATGCTACACTAACAAGGTTGACGAAAAGATAAATTAAAAGTATGGTCTCTGGGGTTATTGTATTTTGAGTTGAACTTATCCGATATTTCAAGTCGCAAAATCAATTTCTAGTCGATATTTTTCGACATACAAGCTTAATGTGATAGGCGGGGGTGATGAACTGCAGACTGGGGTTCCTTAGACAGCCTGGAATATAATCCCAACTATATAGAAGTACACATTATAGTTAATCATTTGCCAGTTAGTAGTTTACGAGTATAAGGCCATCTACTTATCCTACGATATATGTGGCTCTGAGCTGTTTTCCGGTAAGTTATATCTGGTCCCTACACACGCTTTGACCAACTATATTTACCCCTAAAAACCGTCTTCAACGATTCCTCATTTCTTTAGCAAAATTTTGTGTAAAATACAAAGTATTGTGCACCATGTATTTCTTTTATGGTTAATAGTGGCTTAAAAATACGATGTCTATATAACACCCCTCACATTAAAGTAAGAATATACAGTTAATACGGTGCCATTCGTTAATTTAAATCATTTTCTAGTAATTTGTCACTGCTTAAAAATACGATGTCTATATAACACCCCTCACATTAAAGTAAGAATATACAGTTAATACGGTGCCATTCGTTAATTTAAATCATTTTCTAGTAATTTGTCACTGCAATACAATGAACGCGTTTCGCAATGAAAACTACATATATGATAAATAAATAAAAAAAAAATATGATAAAGCGTTGCACGGCGGGGAAAAGTTTTACACCGCAGAGAAAAGGTTTTTCATGTTTTTGGGATTTACCACAGTCTTCATTGCGAAACACTCACTAGTTCAAAATACATGGCCACATGCACTCTTTCTCATATGAGTTAATTTTTTTGGAAAAAAATGGTGCCAATTAACGAGTGACACCAATGGTCTTCCGTAAGTTACTGAACAGCATTCTTGAAAATATAATTTTCTTTTCCTTTAAAGTCCCAGGAAGACTATTATCGACTTCATTATTACACGTGGAAAGAGAGGGAAGAGAGGGAAATGGGGTTTAACGTCCACTCGACACAAAACGTGGAAAGAGACAGAGTGGGCGAATTTTCTGGTCACCATGTTCTTGCTAAGTACGTTCTTTAAAACTTTTTCTAAAAAAAATATTTGATAGATGTATTTCTAGTCTGTATAATCAAGAGACTTTAATTGGTTAATATGTCTCGAGGTATGTCACGTAATGCTGACATTCTCCCTTAACGTCCACACTTTCAAAATGTAAGCCATATTAAATTTTATCTCGAAAATGTCCCGGGGATTACTTCGTCAGAACTTTTTTTACTCCTGATGATGAGATACCATAACATAAGTTAACAAAGGATTTTAATGGTTAAATACCGTATTAAGCATCAACAGAAACCAGAATATTCAAACTAAGATTAATGTTGTAAATTTGTATTTTATTTTAAGGTAGCTTAACCCTTCGTTAGTTATGATTTAGGATCTTAACCTCCCCTTTGTGATAATTTAGGATGTATTTCTAGAAAATTGTGTCGTTTTTTCCCGCAGTGAAGTTGTTATAACTATTACCAGTTTTTGGATTGTTGTAATTTCATTTAATCCTTAAGCATCAGTTGGTAATTGAGAAACACGTTAAGAGAACACAATTGCTATTGGAAACAATCACTGGTTTTATTCTAAAAACACGGCGTTTCGACAAGTATGAAACGTGATAACGATCAGCAGACACTTGTCGTAACGCCTGTTAATGATTTCACTTAAACTTTTATTATGTTGGCAAACAATCAACAAAACAAAATATTTGAATTGATTTTACAAGTACATGTAATTTATTTATCTGTTATTGATGTCTCTCTTCACTTAATGTGAATAGTCCAGTTGTAACCGGTTCGTCATATTTCTTAAAGGATAAAATGAAAACTTTTGTGATGTTGGGGTGACAAACTTATAAGGAAATGTTGTTTAAATCACGTAGACTTGTGTACCGTACTGATGCAATTATAATTGGTTATATATTGTCGGACTGTCCACATTTCTTTTGAACACACTAGAGAACTGAGTCCGTGCCAGATTTGCAGAGAATGTTAAATTGTGTCATACAATAGAACAGTAATATTTGTGTTTGCACAGGTCGCTGAGTTCTCTTCCATTTGAGTCTCGACTTTTGAAAATGTTTCCGAACGTAATTTCGTGTTATTAGTGGATATTCTAAAAAACAATATTACATTGGATTTAAAATTGTTGGAGGAAATGTTTTATTGTGTGTATGGACAAAACCGCTGGTGGGCTCATAAGTGGACATGACAAGTTAGTTACAATATTGACAATCAGGGCAATCATCAATAGACTTGTATATCAAACGTGTCAATGGCATCATTTCGAGATCAAACACATTCTTCGTGAAACAGAGCTGAGCTCAAACTAAATATTGAACTAGACATGCTACTGAAACCAGATATTCGCATAGTCCACATATAAAATAATCAATTTATCTATTTTATTATATTGCATTTAAAACTTTTTGGGTGGACAACGCTGCCGATGGGCTCGTAAGTGGACCTGACAAGTTAGTTACTTTGAGATAAAATACATTCTAAGGGAAACAGAGCTGGGCTCATAACTAAATATTGAACTAGACATGCTGCTGAAACCAGATATTCCCTTATGTCCATTTAAAACGTAATCAATCAAATCATCAATTCTAGTTGACCAGAGAAAGAAAGCTAAATTTCATCACGTATAAATATTACACAATATCGCCATTGATCTTACCCGAATTACACTGGAGCATCTGATCCGCCTATCAATATTTGAGTTCTTTATCGTTACGCTTTAAAGCGGTAATTTCTTTAATAGATGTAATTCTTACAAACAGGTCGTCTCGACAACTGAAGAAGCCAAACATAAAGCAACATGAGATGATTGAGTGAAGAGTTATGTCACTGATCACGTACATATGTAATTGTGTCTTGATTGAGTGGAGGCGAAGAACATGGTTTCTCCCGACAAACTTAAAATCATAAAAGAGGAAGTTAACAAAAGAGAAACCACGCCAATATCTCATCAATACTAGAACATTGTGATGGACATTGAAACAGTTTTAATCTTTTGGGTCTTTTTCACCCCTGGTTGATTTCGATCGTTTCTACTATTTGTTGGTAATGCCTTTGGTTCTTTATTGACACCTCTTATTAATTTCTTCTATACACGTATTGCACGTAAAAGCATAAAACAACAACAGATTGTTCACGTAGATGTATAATATAAATAAAACATATATACTGTTGTTGTTGTTGTTGTTATATATTAAAGAAATCCGGATATTAAAAGAAGAGCACTATGAAGAACCGCGTTACGAACCCAGAAGACACCGACCCTTGAATGGTCATAACTGTGAATATTTAAAGTTGATCATAACTGTGAATATTTAAAGTTGAATACAAACGTTTTGATTTAATGATATAAAGTGATTGACAGCACATTCGAAACTAATTTATTATTCAAACTTTTGAATCAAATCCCTCTTTAGCATTTAAATCGCTTGAAAATATCCCATCATTTCTATGTTAGTTCATGTAGTTTTACGTCCACGTCCATCACGCGTATTACCATAGACAAGCGTTTCCTAAGAAAGAAACATGCTAGAGGAAGCCATAGGAATTATGCTTGATCCAGTTTGATTTGGGTAAAACACGGTCTTTGTAGGGAAATGACCTGGGTAAATCTCATCAAAATGACAAACATATTATAAACCCTGTTTATCACGTGACTTGAATGAGGTAAAGATCCATTTCTAGCTTGTCTGTGATGTCACCTCGGTGGAAGCGGGTGTTAAATAAAACTATTTCACACAAATAAACTCTTCGATTAACCTCCGCCAGCTTCTTTTTCAGGCGTTTAATCATAGAGTTTGCTGTACGATGCAATGGTTGAACAACCATTAGCCATTAAATCAACACAAAAGAAGCGCCCCTTCCGTCATTAAAGGAGACTATCTGTCTTTAAGCGAGTCCCTCCGATTTGTGTCTTGTGAACATTCTTGAATGGTTTCACAACCATTAGCAATTATATCAACACAAAAGAAGCACCCCTTGCGTCATTTGAGGAGACTGACTGCCTTTAAGGGACACACTCCTATTTGTGTCGTGTGCATGCCCTTGAATGGTTTCGAAACCATTATGTTAACACAAAAGAAGTGCCACTTACTTCATTAGAGGAGACTGGCTGCCTTTAAGGGATACACTCCTATTTTTGTCTTGTGTGGTTTCACAACCATTATCAGTGCCGGACTGGTAGGCCGAGGGCCCACCTGTCAGGTCATTGACCTAGGCCCACACAAGTACGCGGCGCGTCAAGAGTTCGCCTTTTACGCACGAGCGTCGGAAGGGGGGGGGTGGACTCCCCCATGAAAATTGACAACCGCAAACCCATCTTCCAAGCATTTCAGACCAAAGCTTCCGATCTTTTCTGTCCTGTCCCCCTCTCCTTTCTTTCTCTCCTCTTTTTTCTTTATAGGCTTAGGCCCACCTGTACCCCTTACGTCATTAGATGAGACTGGATGTCTTTTAGGAGTAACCGTCTATTTTTGTCTTGTGCGCGCCCATGGATGTTTTTCGGGTAGGGAATCCAGTATTTTTCTAGTAACAGTGGGTGTCTTTACTTTACATATATACACCATGATTGCCTTTTTTTTATGGAAATAACTATCCAATAAATACTTTCTGCCTTTTTTTATGAAAATAACTACCCAATAAATACTTTCAAGGAATTTTATATTTAAAATAGTACAGATATTAACTACATGTATTCATAAGCTCATTAATATATTGTAGTTATTCAAATTATGGACAGACAAAGGATTATTAAGAAAATAATGTGGCAAGTTAAGGCAAAATACTTAGCAAGATAAAAACTTGACGTCGACGTTAGTGGACATAAATCAAGTATATTTAAAGACCTTTAGAGATTGAACTGATTTTGACTTGTGTTAGGATTAGTCGATTTGAATAATATCTAGGCCAAAATCACGGTTTTTATCCTGTCTTGTTGTCCATAAACAATGCATTACTGTTGATTCGAATCCTAAAGTGGAAGAAATCGATCGGTTTATTTTAATAGTTTTTCCATTCCTACATCAAAACGTTAGATTCAATATTACATTACCATCAGTATTCCATGTTAAGCCAATCCAACTGTCTCCTAAAAATAAAATCAATATATTCATACCGTAAGAAGACTGAACCGAACTTGACTAACTGATATGTTTCACTGAGAAGTGGAATGGTAAAATGTAAGCTTGGTTTTCAAATAACCTCTTGAGATTGGATTCAGTTGTTATCATGTACAGTATCTTCAAAACACAATCCAATATTGTCCCTTGATAAGACTCCGGTTACTGATCGTAAACAATAGCTTTCGTTCGTTCGTTTCTGGGGTTTAACGTCCACTTCCACCTAAGGTGATATCGTAGACAACAACAAAAACCCCACAAAACAATAGCTCACAAAGCCTGTTATTTATATAACTGCAGGAGTGTCGGAAACCGTTGACTTTCAAAAGGGGTGTTGGAACCCGTTGACTTTCAAAAGTGCATTTAACAAAACATTGTAGCATGATTTGTGAATCGGAAAGCCAAGGTGTTGTCAAGCGACTAATGTTAAGAACAGCTACTGGTAAATAAGATAATCAAGTGAAATCTAAATGTATTTGAATGTCCCAAGTAGGATTTAATTCTAAAGGCAGTAAGCCAAGCGATCTCTTTGATTTACTGCAATATTAACAAATTAATAACCTGATCTGTAGGGTTATGTTATTTTTCTAAAAAGAAAATACAAGTTAGTGATAAAGTGAACTTATTGGTATATTTAGTCGCAAAGTCGTTTTTTTTCTACTTAAATGTTGAATATGAAAGGTGGCCAGAGACGAACTCCAGACTGATATTCTGGATTTATATATAGAAATACACCTACTATAAAATATTTGTCAGCTAGTGGTTATATGTTTACTAGTAATAGTATATATACCTGTACGTCAATAATTTATAAGATATACGAACGTGTGGTAATGGTGGGCGTGGTATTTAGATTATGATGTATTGTTAAACGGCTATGATTTACAATAATGAACTGATTTCCTAGAAAATATATGTCACAAAAAGACATTTAACGACGTCATTATCATACAAATGGGCAGAGAACGTGTCTGATTTGTGGGTCACTCCTTTTAAAATTTGTTTAAAAAATATTTTATTTGATGCATGTATTTCTAGTCTGTATGATTAAGGGAATTTAATGGGTTAATATGTCTCGAGATATGTCACGTAATGCTGACAATTCTCCCTTAAGACGACACGTTTCCTGTTAACTAATCTCAGATGATACGTTCACACTTTCAAATGTCAGCCATATTAAATCTTGTCACTAAATATCCCGGGATTATTTCGTCAGAACTATTTTATGATGATTTGTCTGCGATATCACCTCGGTGGAAACGGACGTTAAATAAAGCTATTTCACACACAGTCCTGATGACAAGCGTTAACAAAAGATTTTAATGTCTAAATATCGTATTTAGTATCTACTGAAACCAGAATTTTTTCAAACTAAGATTAACAAGATGTCGTAAATTTGTATTTTATTACCTTAAACTCTCGTTTCTGATAATTTAGGATATGTTTCCAGAAAATTGTATTGTTATTTTTCAGACAGTTTCTCCACATGAAGTTGTTATAACTATTGCCAGTTTCTGTCATTGCTGTTAAACGCCTTATGTGTCATTATCCTATGAAGCGGGCGATAGAGTGAAGGGAAGGGAGGTATTTCAGTTTATTTTCAGTGTTTTTACCAGTAATTAATTTGATCTATTATGGGTATCATTTACCACGTCTGATCGTAATGCAAGATTAATTTCACAACCGACAAAATGACCTGAAATAGGATCTACTCATCTCATTTTATCCCGCGGTTCTATCGTTCTTTCCTCTCTTCTATTCGTGTGGACAGTTGGTTTGTAACGGAAATCAGCCATATGACTTACGCATGCATATGAATGCAAGTTGACGAAGCTGGTCGTACGTAACTACAAGTTAACGACGATCGTATATGACTACAAATTGGCGAATCTCTTACATGGCCACAAGTTGATGAAGCTTGCCGGAAAACACGGGGTTGGTCTAGACGGAGTGGAACTCGTTCGTATAATTCCTGTAACGGATAAAATTAGACCTATGTGAGCGCTTGTTTATGAAATGAAGTGGATATCCTAAAACATTTGATTGTATTGCATTTAAAACTTTTTGGGCGTAATGGTTTTAAGGCAGCATCGACAACTCAGTTGTGGGCTCAAAAGTGGATTTGGCAAGTTTATTACAATATTGACAATCAGGGCTATCATCAATAGACTTGTATATCAAACGTGTCAATGGCATCATTTTGAGATCAAATACATTCTTCGTGAAAAAAGAACTGAGCCCATAACTAAATATTGAACTAGACATACTGCTCAAACCAGATATTCCCTTATGTCCATTTTAAAAAGTAATCAATCAAATCATCAATTCTAGTTGATCGGACAAAGAAAGCTAAATTTCATCACGTATAAATATTTCACAATATCGCCATTGATCTTACCCGAACTACACTGGAGCATCTGATCCGCCTATCAATGTTTGAGTTCTTTATCGTTACGCTTTAAAGCGGTAATTTCTTTAATAGATGTAATTCTTACAAACAGGTCGTCTCGACAACTGAAGAAACCAAACATAAAGCAATATGAGTTGAGTGTAGATTTATGTCACTGATCACGTACATATGTAATTGTGTCTTGATTGAGTGGAGATGATGGACATGGTTTCTCCAGACAATCTTAAATTTATAAAAGAGGATCTAAACAAAAGAGAAACCACGCCAATATCTCATTATTACTTGAACATTATTACTGCTTATTACTGAGCGACGTTTCGACTAGGCTTCTCTAGTCGTTATCAACGTCGCTCAGTAATAAGCAGTAATTGTATTCCATAGAATTGTGACTTGTATACTCTAGTTCAATTACTAAATGCCATTGAAACAGTTTACTTGAACATTGTGTCGGAAACAGTTTTAATTTTGTTTTTACCATCTGCTGATATCGATATGCTACATCAATATTTCTGTAATAACACTGAATGGGGTGAGGGTATTTCAGTACCTCAATGTGAAAGGCAAGATGCCTAAATTAACCCGAGGCCCAAATTAGCCCAGGGACCAATTTTGCCCGGTACCAATTTGCCCGAGCCAATATTTGCCTAGGACATAAAATCCCCAGGGACCAAAATTCGTCCAGAACCCTAAATCCCGAACTCGCCTGCGGTCCACAAATTTTCATTGCTTCCAGCAGTTTCCAAATGACGATTGTACAAACAACGATTGCATACAACGGTAATGAACGAAAGATTTGAAATTATTATGACCTTGTCACACGCTCTGTATCCAAATTCGCCAAGTTCTATATTGAATTCCGAATGCAAAGGGTTCTTTTTATTGCACGCTAATGTGTACACGGGGCCTCGGGTTTTCGTCCCACCCAATCGACTTAACAACTGTCCTTGTAAGGTCCACCGTCTTGCTCTATTGACAAGTAGAAATCACACCAGAATAGACCCCGAGACCGGGCTCATGTTTAGGTAAAAGTGAGGAAGTCGCACAAACAATGAAACTATTTTCGAATCGAAACAAAACAGAACCTAAAACCGGTGGTTTGTCCATTAAAGAAAATCTGTTTAAAACTCGAAACCGTTTCTTTCCCATAAATTCGCCCATGAAGGTTGTTAATTTATAGGGTGTTTTGTTTGAGTTTCAGTTTACAACAATAGTCTACTGAAACCAGATACACCTCCTCGACTTGAATCCTGACCAAATCGGGAAAACTCAATTAGATTTCCATCTTTATGATGAAAGGAGGACAGTTGAAACCCAGCGTTAGCACTAGAAATCTATTTAGATAATGATACGTAATACTTGTCATGTACTTCCATCATTGACATATTGACAGATCCTCTCAAGAGTTGAAGAATTTATATCAGGCATCACGATATGTTATTTAACGTCCTACTTGTCCGCACCGATTGGGCTAATAAAGACTTACTTACACCATAAAGTGTGCCACGAGGGAAAAAATGTGTACTGACAGCGGTGCTACAGCATATTTTTATTTTGAATTCCAACTGTCAAGGGATCTTTTAAGAGCATGCCAAGGTCACATCCGAACGACTAGACACTTCCCGTGCCAAGTCCTCCATACTGCAGCTCTGCCGTTTTCGGGTAACACATATTTACACATTTATTAAATAATATACTATTCAAAAAAAGTAGGGGATATTTGATTTTTAAGTGTTATTAAAGTCACCTAATGAAACTGACGAAGAAACAAATGACAAAATGAAATGAAGTTCACATTCATCGATTTATTCCAAATGATCGTTAGTCTAAGTAAGGCACAGACTGACCATTATAAGGGTAAAATGATACCCGGGGTCAAACAGCAAAGTTACCACAGCATCACAACAAAGTCAGTAACGGGTAAATCCTCCTCTGTTTGCCAAACAAGCATTGATCCGACGTGTCATACTCCTAATGAGACGTCTAACGTCATTTTGGCCCAGATTGTCCCATTCCTGTTGCAACGCAGCAGCGAGTTCTTGGACATTGGCAGGACGTTGTTGACGTTGACGTAACCTCTGTCCAAGCATGTCCCAGACATGCTGGATGGGGGAGAGGTCGGGACTCAGTGCTGGCCAAGGTAATGTGGTGATGTTCTGTTGTTGGAGGTAACCTGTAACGATCCTGGCCCTGTGACATCTTGCGTTGTCATCCTGGAAGATGAAACGGTGGCCATGACGTCGTGCAAACGGCACAACATGGACTGCTAAGATGTTGTCCCGTTAGTACTGGCCTGTAACACGCCCTACAACAATATGTAAAGCCGTTCTTCCAGCAACAGTGATGCCTCCCCACACCATAACAGAACCACCCCAAATCGAATATGTCTGATGACGTTAACGTCTTGGAAGCGACCGTTTCGACGACGCCACACCCTCCTACGTCTGTCCAAAAAATCAACAGTGAACCTTGACTCATCTGAAAACATCACATTGCTCCAGCGTCGATTATCCCAGTGTTGACGATCCCTACACCGACGACGTCTTGCCTGAATGTGATGATCTCTCAAACAAGGGATCACGCGAGGACGTCGGGCGCGAAGGTGACCCCTATGCAGTCGATTCCGAATCGTCTGGCCACTCACACCAGTGTCTGTTTAAAGACGAGCGCTGATCTGATTTGCTGTGATGACACGATTTCTCAAGGCCAAGGTACGGATAAATCGATCCTGGGCTTGAGTTGCCGCCCTTGGTCGACCTGAGCGTGGTCTGTCCTGTACAGATTGTGTATCACGGTATCTGGACCATAGCCTGCTTATGACAGACTGAGAAACATTCATCGTCCGCGCCACAACCGCCTGTGTTGTGCCGATCTGTAGCATGCCAAGGGCACGTAACCTTTCATTTTGGGTAAGCCGACGCATATCAAAATTTGTTTTCTGGTCACTAAAACAATTAAACTGATGTTTCCACCCTGGAATTCAATGCCACAATGACTGTAACATTCAAAGTCAGAGTCGTGCAAATCTTGGGTTGGACCCCCATGATGATCCCAAGCATCACCTGCATTCCATGCGGTAGCTATTGGTGCGTTTGGGCGTCACATGTAACTGGAAATGTTTCTTCTGTTAGGTTCTATAGTGACTTTTTTCGTAGTCATTTGCATATTTTAGTATTATGCCCCCAAAATCAAATATCCCCTACTTTTTTTTGAATAGTATACAATTAGAGATAAATATTACTACGCATCAGATTGAATCGTTTTGGGACCATAACAATCAAACTAAATAAATCATTCGATACCTTAAGGGAACGGAGTCCTGACGTATACGCATATAAAATGATAGACCTACATATTTACAAAAGAAAATAACATATAAATATAAATTAAATATAAAACCAAACCAAAGTTTAAAACAGAGTTTGTCACGTGAAAATCGCCCATGTGGGAGTTATAATGAAAAACGATTTGCAACCCACACGTAAATCTCGTGGAAATGGAACCAGCCGAAATCCACATGTCTAGTCATTGTTTTTAGGATAAATTAATTATAATCCCATTGTCTCCTCCTCCTTTGAGGATTTCACACAGCTTACACATAGCAGGTGTTATGTTATCTAATTTGTCTAATTGTAGCTATTTTGTAAACAGAAGCACGAGGCGACATTACCACATTACGTACAAGATAACTTTATTACAAGAGAGCTATAAAGGGCACATAACTCATAGGGTTCAGACCACACACCTCCCCCAAGATTTTTTAGAGTTAATATCATTTAAACACCGTTAGTTTTAACAGTCTAAAACATAGTCTTTTAAATTCTTTGGCATGTGAATGGTTCTGCCAGATCTTGTCTTGAGGACTTTTTTGGACTTGATAGGTTTTGATTTGACTGCTGTACCTTTCGTATTGACTTCTGTACCTCCACCAGATCCAGTAGGGATCGGCATTGATCGATAAAGCCGGATGTGGCGACGATTGCGTCGAACAGTAATTCCGGTTGGGAGTTTTACCAGGTATGAGCGATGTGGCAATATTTTCGCGATTTTGCCCCGTAAAGTCCATTGATGGGTATTATGGTGCTGGACTATGACATGGTTTCCAACACTAAGTTGAGATAACGGGAAGGATCGCTGGTTGTACCATTGCTGGTGCTTGTTCTTGGAATACTGCTGACGTTGAATTCGACGGTCATCGGGTATGGTCCACTTCTTCTGGAATGCTGTCGGGTGACGTGGTAGGGTATCGTTAAGACGTCGACCCAGGAACATTTCACTTGGAGACTGACCACCAAGTAAGGGCGAGTTCCGGAATGAAATTAATCCTTTCAGCAAAGCTTTCAAGTCTGGATTATTATGGGTGCGACACTTGCGTACCAGGTTCTTCATGGCCTTGACTGCAGCCTCGGCTTTCCCATTGGACTGGGGATATCTGGGACTGGATGTCGTATGTTCCAGTCTTGGGTAAATTTCCGGAATAACTTTGAGGTGTATTGCGTCCCATTGTCGGAAATGATTTCCTCTGGTATACCATATCTGGAAAATGAGTCTGTCAGTGCAGATATGACTGTTTCAGACGATGTATCTTTGTGCAGACGGTATAACTCAAGCCAAAAAGAGAAGTAGTCGACAATAACGATATAATTTTCTGTGCCATACTGGAATAAGTCAGTGCCAACCTTCTGCCAAGGTCTTTCAGGCATTGGATGTGGCTGAAGGGGCTCACATGGTTGTGAGGGTTGGGTTATCTGGCACTTTTCACATTGGGATATGAGATCTTCCAGGGCTCTATCTATCCCAGGCCAGTAAATGGATTGCCGAGCTCTACGCTTGCACTTTTCCATGCCTAAATGACCATCGTGGAGCTGTTGTAGCATCTGGCGTTGCATAGATTTAGGTATTACGGTACGACAACCATACAGGATTATACCATCATGAAGTGTCAGACTTGAACGTATTGACCAAAATCGTCTAATACTTTCAGGGCAATCATTCTTGGAGTCTGGCCAACCGGATGCAATGGTGGATGCAAGGGTTGACATCTGATGATCATTGACAATACACTCTTGGATCTTGACTAAAGATTTTGACAAGGTGTTTATCGACTGGAGAGACAGCATGGTGTTTACTAGCGCTTCGCTATCATCTTGTTCTATAATATCATCTCCGGCTGGCTGATCAACAGGTGCTCTTGATAAAGTGTCAGCGGCAAAATGATTTTTACCATCTACCCAAATAGCTGTAAAATTGTACGGTCATAGTTTCATCCGTAAACGTTGTAACCTAGGGTTATCAATCTCATCAATCCTATATTGATTGAAAATTGGAATGAGTGGCTTATGGTCAATAAGTAAATCAAAGTGAGGAAGACCGTGAAGAAAAAGATGACATTTCTTCATGGCCCAGGCTGCTCCTAGTGCTTCAATTTCAATCATAGCATATCTTGCCTCTATGGGGGTCAAAAACCTTGAAGCTGCCTGTACAAGTCTACATGTACCATCTGTCTGGGATTGTGTAAGAGCAAGGCCTAACCCGTGTAGCCTGGCAGCATCTACTCTAAGCTGGGTTGGTAAACTGGGGTCAAAGTAGGCCAAAACTGGTGTGCTGGTGAGAAGATCCTTGGTTAGCCTGAAGGCGTCTTCTTGAGCTTGTTCCCAAACAAAATGATTCTTGGGCTTCAGGAGAGGGCGAAGCGGCTGTAAGGCATCTGCTATTTCTGACGAAAACTCTGTCAATTGATTTACCAGGCCAAAGAATGATCTGATGTCTGTAATAGTGTTTGGTTTTGGAAAATTCCTGACGGCATTAGTGAGCTCGGGACTGAGTTCATATCCATCCGAAGACAGAATATAGCCACAAAATGGAATGGACGGCTTTCCAAACTGACATTTGGTCAGGTTAAGGTTGGCTGAATGTTCTTGGCATCTCTGGAGAAAAGCAAACAAACGTTCTTCGTGCTGTGCTTCATCTTTTCCATATATAACAATGTCATCAACAATTTTGGCTACACCTGTGAGTCCGTGAACCACTGCATCCATGCGTCGATTATAATGCTCCGATATATTACTTATCCCATATGGAGCCTTAAGGCACTTATAGCGGCCAAATGGGGTGATGAACGTGGTTAGGTCGGTATCTTCTCGGGCAATAGCGACTTGCCAATAGCGACTTGCCAATAGCCTGTCAAAGCATCAACCTTGGAGAAGATCTTGGCCTCATGTTTTGATATGGAGACGATCGCCTCGTGTGGGGTTAATGATTGATAGCGTCCTCGAATAACATATTTGTTGAGCTTGGTGAAGTCGACACACATTCTTATATCATCAGTGTCTTTCTTCGGGACTACGACAATAGGGTGACACCACGCAGTGGGTTCTGTGACCGGGGTGATGACTCCTTGGGCTACCATGCTGTCCAACTTGGCTTGAAGCTTATCTCTTAAGGGTAGTGGAATTCGTCTTGGGGTGTGAACGAAAAATGGCTTTGCATCATCGTGTAACTGGATGTGGAGCTGTTCACCCTTCATGGACTTGAGTTTGTCATCAAAGACGGTTGGAAATCTGTGTACAACCTTTTGTTGCAAGTTGACAACCATAGCCAATGGATAGGCATTAGGCCAGTACTCTGGAATCAAATGCAATGCTCGGAGGGCAAGTCTTCCTGATATAATGCCTTTCATACCTTGGATCACATAAATACGTTGAGTTGTGTTGATGGAGTTGTACTTTAGTTCAGTTTCAAAGTAGCCATCACATTGTAGACAAGAGTGGCCTACACCAACAAGTGATCGATCTGAGGGTTGCAAAGGAAAAGGTAGCTGCATATTTTGGAACAATACTGGACTAATCGCAGAAACAACTGCGCCTGTATCTAGGCAAGCTCTGTGAAGGTGCGATCCAAGGTAAATATCTATACAGAATTCCAGGTTCGCGTCATCTGAGGTATGTAAAACTCTAGAGCAAATGCTGGAAATTTGCTGCATTCCACTACAATGCGTACTCTTACGAAAAAAATACTGGGCAAGTTTTACCATATGCAGGACATTGACGTTGAGCATGAGTTGTAAGACACTTCTTGCAGTTATAGGTGCGTATCGGCTTTTTTACTGTGGGGGTGCCTTGTACTGGAATGCCTTTGGCCTCTGGGCTTTATTGCTGGACATATAATTGATGCCTTCTTTGCCTTCAAGTGTGGTCACGTGCTGGGCTGAAGATTCTTCTGCACGGCATATCTCTGTGGCTGTTACCAGGGTGAGATCTTTGGCGGCCAGGAGTTTCTTGCGTGTCTCACTGTCAGACAAACCCAGGACAATCTTATCCCTTAATAAACGACTGTGGATATTTTCAGGATAGTTGCAAGTTTTAAGCATTTCTTTGATCTCTGTGAGAAAATCATCAAATGTTTCATTGACCTCTTGGTGTCTTCTGTTAAAGTAGTAGGTTTCTACAACTTCATTTAGGCTACCCAAAGCATAGGATTGCAATGCCTCAATAATGTCTACTGGGCTTTCCCTTTGGACTCTTGTCAATGGCAGATTGCGAAGAACTTTAAGTGTTTCGTCTGCTAGGGCCGATTTTAAAAGGGCGACTTGAGTAGTAGGGGGCATTTGATCTAGCGCATTGATGCTTGAAAATATATCCCATCGCTCTTTCCACGTCTTCAGTGCTTCACCTTTGTCTACCGAAAGATCAAGTTTGTTCGGCAGAAGGACGAAGTTGATTTTGGTGGTTGTGGGAGGAGTCGGAGGCCGAGACATCTTTGAACCAGTTCCGATGCTTTATATGAGTAGCGAGAATTGTTTAAGGGCAGTAAAACAGCTCCCAGCGCCATGTTATGTTATTTAATTTGTCTAATTGTAGCTATTTTGTAAACACAAACACGAGGCGACAATACCACATTACGTACAAGATAACTTTATTACAAGAGAGCTATAAAGGGAACATAACTCATAGGGTTCAGACCACACAGCAGGGAAAAGTACTGAGACAATACAATGCATTATGCAAAAGTATTATACACGGCCATGTCGTGGATTTTAGGTAAATTCGACACACCCCACCTTATAACACTGCATTCCGGGGGTTGCTAATCTAGTAACCTCTATTTAGCTGTCTGGAAAAAGACTAAAAAAATTAGCAGTAATAGTTCAGCTATTCGCGGACGTATGGTCTCCATTTATAATGAGAAACCTTGTTATATACTATAATGCAAATGTAAGAAATTGCATGTAAATCAGTTTATATAGATTCCACGCTTGTTGAACAAATTACAAAGCAAAACATATCTCAACAACACGGAAGTAATTAAAAATGGCTGATCCAGAAACATACTTCTGTCATTCAATTGCTCACGTATTTCGACAGACGTATCTAATAATATACTACAACACAAATGTAAGAAATTGTATGTAAATCAGTTTATATAGATTCCACGCATAATAGCTAGGTCTAAGTCCGTTTAGATAGCAGCGGCGATAATATGTGGCGAATGCACTACCCTTAATATACCGAAACAGTTTCAATTAACATCTTTGTATTTGAATTACACACGAGACTTAATGCTACCGCTACGCCCTTGCTGAATTATTATGTTTCAGAAATTATATAAACCTAATAATGTAACACTTTTCCATGCTGGGTCTGTCTGAAATGGTATTTTTAATTTCGAAAATAACGGATTTACTAAAATGGTCAAGCAATTTCGTCGAGAACCGCCAAAATTTCAGTTATTGTAGTTTGCGCAGATTTATCAGTCATTTCACGAAAACCATACAACATTTCTTCGTTCTTCTTTAAAGGTTTGGACTTGCAACCATTTTTTAAAACTGACATTTTTTGTTTTGTTTACTTTCATTATTATCCTTCATGCGAATTATTTCTTTTTTAATCTTCCGAAGTCGATTTTTTAACTGGACGATTGTGCTTTTGACACTTGGACAATCGCCGCAAATACTTATTTTTAATAATAATAACTATGTATTTCTATAGCGCCTTTACCAGTTTCCTATTTAAATCAGTCAAGCTCGCATCGGCAGATGTCTGAGTCTCTATTTGTTAAATTAATTTTACTGGTATCTTCCGATGGATCTCGTCCACTATCCCGGGAATAACGGTGTGTCAAGAAAATCGTCGTATGATTCCATATATTTATTGGACTTTGCTTTACTTCTACCCAGCTTCCTATAGTCTTTGTCTTCAGTCTGACTGGTCTGTTTTGAATGTAATTGTCACCAAACGTCACAGAGTCGTCATTTTAAGCAGTTAAGATAGACCGATGCTCCGTAGTTGTCGGGAATTTATTAACAATGCCTAGTATAAACCTATTTGTGATTTTTGCATAGGTAGTTTGGTTACAGTGCTCAAATCAGAGGGGTACTTGTTCAATCCAATGCTGGATAGCAAATCATCGGTGGACGCCATCTTGTGGCGCTCAGTCTCAAGTCCGTCGATCAAGGCTCATGGCTACAGAATAATTAAATCATATACTATGATTATGAAAATAATATACACCAAGTTACCGAAAATTTTCTGGAAAGTAAAGACTACACATAAAAAGCTTGTTTCGGTTATTTTCCGGTCTCAAATAGTTCTCCGTATTTAGAGAGCGTGCGTAAACCGAGGTTGTAACAACTAAATACAAGTAAATCCCAAAATGTTTTAATGAGTTTTATCTTGTCGCTCTCATTAATTTGAAAGTTAGAAATGAAACGAAACGATTACAGCTAGCTCTGTACCGACATCTCCAAAATCAAAAATTAAATCAAAGACTGCAATCGTACGAAGGCCCAATAGTGCCAAACAAAAAAAAATATTAATCCGTTTGAACGATTTAGTATCTCGTTTGAACGAATTAGTATCTCGTTTAAACGAATTAATTATCTCGTTTAAACGAATTAATTATCTCGTTTGAACGAATTAGTATATCGTTTGAACGAATTATTATCTCGTTTGAACGGATTAATATCTCGTTTGAACGAATTAACATCTCGTTTAAACGAATTAATTATCGCGTTTAAACGAATTAGTATCTCGTTTGAACGAATTAATTATCTCGTTTGAACGAATTAGTATCTCGTTTGAACGGATTAGTATATCGTTTGAACGAATTAATTATCTCGTTTGAACGAATTAGTATCTCGTTTGAACGAATTAGTATCTCGTTTGAACGAATTAATTATTTCGTTTGAACGAATTAATTATTTCGTTTGAACGAATTAATTATTTCGTTTGAACGAGTTAGTATCTCGTTTGAACGAATAAGTATCTCGTTTGAACGAATTAATTATCTCGTTTGAACGAATTAATATTTTTCGATTGTACAGAAGCATGGAAGAGACATGCAGAAATTGTGTTTCAAGTAAAGATAATATGATTTAATACGTGTGGGTTCTTTAGTCCTTCTAGCGTTACCGTCAGTAGATGGAACTACACTTGTGAAAAGGGGCATTGGTATAGAATACCTTGGAAATTATCCAATTTGTTTCATGTTTGCCTGGGTTAGCCACAGCATTGCAGTGAAGACATTGTTTTATGACATTATCTTAAACAGGCTTACATATGTATGATATTGTAAGGACGCGGATTTTAAATGCACCAAATTAAGAAATAAAATGGTATAGATTGTGCCTTGGCTGAATTTTCGCTAGCGCAGTGAATAGAGCCACATGTATACAATTGCTTGGCGTACGTTACTATCGTATGAAATTAAATGGTAGCTACCTCCGCAGGTAGCGTGTCTCAGATGTTCAGATTGGGGTCCCGCGTGGTAAAGCGACGCTGTCGTTGGCCAACTTCCTCTATAGGACAGAGGACTTGCAGCCGAGGGTCGTGCAAAGGGGGAAGTTAGCTCAAGTGAGGAATGGCTGTTCTGGCCACCCTACGCATAATTACCGGCGAAAGCCGACACGGAGGTCTCCCACCCCCACCCCTTGGTTCACCGTGAGCCATCGTTCCCCTCTGCGGCTCTCGGTTTCACGTCCCCTGTTCTCTCGAGCAAGTCGACCAACAGCAGCGTCGCATTGCCACACGGGGAAACTCGCGCCATTAAAGCAGGCGTCGCTTTTTTGTGTTTTTTTTTTTTTTTTTTTTCTACCCCTATTTATCTTAAAGCAGACGTCGCAAATTAGTTGTTTCTTCTATCCCTCTCTATCTTAGAAACTCAAACAAATCCTCTTCGATCCGTTGTATTGCAAAGTTCAATTAATATGTAAACTTCGTTCACAATCAATCGTATATCTGTAGTTCTGTTCCCTAAGTTAGCTGAAATTCAGTTAAGGCATAATTATTTCTTAACTGGGTGCGTTTCAAATCTAAGTCTTTACAATATTAAAGAAATATCATGTAAGATTTAGATAACGAGCCTGTCGTTCTTGCTATACTAGTTCAAAAAAAGATAATGCAAACTGAATATATTGACATTTTCATTGAATTATTTTATTCTTAGCGAATGTTTGATAAGATGTGTGCACGGAATGTAACCACCGTGCTGGTTGTTCCAAGCTTAGCATCGCTTTATCGTTTTTCAGATATAATCTACTTAAAGATACATTATGTGAGATTAGATAACGAGTTGACAGTTCTCACTATAATAGTTCAAAATACATAATGTGAACGGGATATGCTGAAAATTTCATTCCAATTTGTCCACTATGAACCGAGATATTAGTGATTGAATTTTAGAACTAGCCTTGATCATCATTACTGAAGTCAGTAACACAAAACTAATAGTCTCGATTATCCAATTAATCGTTTACCACGAAGGAAAGATTTGAGTGTTAATCAGACTTCAATCCGACTGATATCGCAGGCCAGCTTTGACATCGAGAGCTGATTATGGTCTGGATAAATTAATAAATGTATAATTAATAGTTTTTATAACATTTCAGGCCTAAAGAAAGACCTACAATAGGCAGATTAAGCTCTTGCATAATGTATGTTTAAATATGTTAATAATTTCTAATGAAAATAGTTTATATAACGTTTAAGGCCTAAAGAAAGACCTGCAATGGGCATATCTGGCTCTTGCATTATGCCTGTTTAAGATACATGTCATAAAACAATGTCTGCACTGCGATGCTGTGGCTAACCCAGGCAAACATTAAACAAATTGGATAATTTCCAAGGTATTCTATACCAATTCCCCTTTCCACAAGTGTAGTGCCTTCTACTGACTGTAACGCTAGAAGGACTAAAGAACCTACGCGTACTAAATCATATTATCTTTACTTGAAACACAATTTCTGCATGTCCCTTCCATGCTTCTGTACAATCGAAATATTAATTCGTTCAAACGAGATAATTAATTCGTTCAAACGAGATAAATAATTCGTTCAAACGAGATACTAATGCGTTTAAACAAGATAATTAATTCGTTCAAACGAGATACTAATTCGTTCAAACGAGATTCTAACTCGTTCAAACGAAATAATTAATTCGTTCAAACGAGATACTAATTCGTTTAAACGAGATAATTAATTCGTTCAAACGAAATACTAATCCGTTCAAACGAGATACTAATTCGTTCAAACGAGATAATTAATTCGTTCAAACGAGATACTAATTCGTTCAAACGCGATAATTTATTCGTCTAAACGAGATATTAATTTGTTCAAACGAGATAGTAATCCGTTCAAACGAGATAATTAATTCGTTTAAACGAGATATTAATTCGTTCAAACGATATACTAATCCGTTCAAACGAGATATTAATTCGTTCAAACGAGATACTAATTCGTTCAAACGAGATACTAATTCGTTCAAACGAGATACTAACTCGTTCAAACGGATTAATATTTTTTTTGGTTTGGCACTAATGGGCCTTCGTACAATCGCAACTTTTGCTCACGTTCGCTATTAAATAAAACGAAAGTCGAAGCCCGTAATTAGTGTATTTTTTACTCGGCTTTACAATTATATACCAATACATGTTTGTAAAATACCTCGTGTGACATATATTTGCTGCGACATCCCAAATCACGTGCGCGGGGCTAACTTCTGCTCACTTCAGAAATTTTCTCAAAGGAGCAATCAGACAGATATGTGGGTCAGTTTTTATAAGGACAAATATTTGTGTCCCTGAACCACTCTAAATTATAATTGGTTATGCATTGTCGGGCTGTCCACATTTCTTTTTGAACACACCAGAGAACATAGTCTGTGTCAGATTTGCAGAGAATGATAAATAATGTCTTACAGAAGAACCGTAATATTTGTTTTTGCACAGGTCGCCGAGTTCTCTTCCGTTTGAGTCTCGACTTTTAAAAATGTTTCTGAACGTAATAACGTGTTATAAGTGGATATTCTAAAACATTTTATTTTATTGGATTTAAAAATGTTGGGGGAAATGTTTTATTGGCAGTATGGACAAAACCGCTGGTGAGCTCATAAGTGGACATGACAAGTTAGTTATAATATTGACAATCGGGGCTATCATCAATAGACATGTATATCAAACGTGTCAGTGGCATCATTTTGAGATCAAATACATTCTTCGTTAAACAGAGCTGAGCCCATAACTAAATACTGAACTAGACATGCTGCTCAAACCAGATATTCCCTTATGTCCATTTAAAACGTAATCAATCAAATCATCAATTCTAGTTGATCAGACAAAGAAAGCTAAATTTCATCACGTATAAATATTGCACAATATCGCCATTGATCTTACCCGAATTACACTGGAGCATCTGACCCGCCTATCAATATTTTAGTTCTTTATCGTTACGCTTTAAAGCGGTAATTTCTTTAATAGATGTAATCCTTACAAACAGGTTGTCTCGACAACTGAAGAAGTCAAACATAAACCAACATGATTGAGTGAAGAGTTATGTCACTGATCACGTACATATGTAATTGTGTCTTGATTGAGTGGAGTCGAAGAACATGGTTTCTCCCGACAAACTTAAAATCATAAAAGAGGAAGTTAACAAAAGAGAAACCACGCCAATATCTCACCAATCCTAGAACATTGTGATGGACATTGAAACAGTTTTAATCTTTTGGGTCTTTTTCACCCCTGGTTGATTTCGATCGTTTCTACTATTTGTTGGTAATGCCTTTGGTTCTTTATTGACACCTCTTATTAATTTCTTCTATACACGTATTGCACGTAAAAGCATAAAACAACAACAGATTGTTCACGTAGATGTATAATATAAATAAAACATATATACTGTTGTTGTTGTTGTTGTTATATATTAAAGAAATCCGGATATTAAAAGAAGAGCACTATGAAGAACCGCGTTACGAACCCAGAAGACACCGACCCTTGAATGGTCATAACTGTGAATATTTAAAGTTGATCATAACTGTGAATATTTAAAGTTGAATACAAACGTTGTGATTTAATGATATAAAGTGATTGACAGCACATTCGAAACTAATTTATTATTCAAACTTTTGAATCAAATCCCTCTTTAGCATTTAAATCGCTTGAAAATATCCCATCATTTCTATGTTAGTTCATGTAGTTTTACGTCCACGTCCATCACGCGTATTACCATAGAAAGCGTTTCCTAAGAAAGAAACATGCTAGAGGAAGCCATAGGAATTATGCTTGATCCAGTTTGATTTGGGTAAAACACGGTCTTTGTAGGGAAATGACCTGGGTAAATCTCATCAAAATGACAAACATATTATAAACCCTGTTTATCACGTGACTTGAATGAGGTAAAGATCCATTTCTAGCTTGTCTGTGATGTCACCTCGGTGGAAGCGGGTGTTAAATAAAACTATTTCACACAAATAAACTCTTCGATTAACCTCCGCCAGCTTCTTTTTCAGGCGTTTAATCATAGAGTTTGCTGTACGATGCAATGGTTGAACAACCATTAGCCATTAAATCAACACAAAAGAAGCGCCCCTTCCGTCATTAAAGGAGACTATCTGTCTTTAAGCGAGTCCCTCCGATTTGTGTCTTGTGAACATTCTTGAATGGTTTCACAACCATTAGCAATTATATCAACACAAAAGAAGCACCCCTTGCGTCATTTGAGGAGACTGACTGCCTTTAAGGGACACACTCCTATTTGTGTCGTGTGCATGCCCTTGAATGGTTTCGAAACCATTATGTTAACACAAAAGAAGTGCCACTTACTTCATTAGAGGAGACTGGCTGCCTTTAAGGGATACACTCCTATTTTTGTCTTGTGTGGTTTCACAACCATTATCAGTGCCGGACTGGTAGGCCGAGGGCCCACCTGTCAGGTCATTGACCTAGGCCCACACAAGTACGCGGCGCGTCAAGAGTTCGCCTTTTACGCACGAGCGTCGGAAGGGGGGGGGGGGTGGACTCCCCCATGAAAATTGACAACCGCAAACCCATCTTCCAAGCATTTCAGACCAAAGCTTCCGATCTTTTCTGTCCTGTCCCCCTCTCCTTTCTTTCTCTCCTCTTTTTTTTTATAGGCTTAGGCCCACCTGTACCCCTTACGTCATTAGATGAGACTGGATGTCTTTTAGGAGTAACCGTCTATTTTTGTCTTGTGCGCGCCCATGGATGTTTTTCGGGTAGGGAATCCAGTATTTTTCTAGTAACAGTGGGTGTCTTTACTTTACATATATACACCATGATTGCCTTTTTTTTTATGGAAATAACTATCCAATAAATACTTTCTGCCTTTTTTTTATGAAAATAACTACCCAATAAATACTTTCAAGGAATTTTATATTTAAAATAGTACAGATATTAACTACATGTATTCATAAGCTCATTAATATATTGTAGTTATTCAAATTATGGACAGACAAAGGATTATTAAGAAAATAATGTGGCAAGTTAAGGCAAAATACTTAGCAAGATAAAAACTTGACGTCGACGTTAGTGGACATAAATCAAGTATATTTAAAGACCTTTAGAGATTGAACTGATTTTGACTTGTGTTAGGATTAGTCGATTTGAATAATATCTAGGCCAAAATCACGGTTTTTATCCTGTCTTGTTGTCCATAAACAATGCATTACTGTTGATTCGAATCCTAAAGTGGAAGAAATCGATCGGTTTATTTTAATAGTTTTTCCATTCCTACATCAAAACGTTAGATTCAATATTACATTACCATCAGTATTCCATGTTAAGCCAATCCAACTGTCTCCTAAAAATAAAATCAATATATTCATACCGTAAGAAGACTGAACCGAACTTGACTAACTGATATGTTTCACTGAGAAGTGGAATGGTAAAATGTAAGCTTGGTTTTCAAATAACCTCTTGAGATTGGATTCAGTTGTTATCATGTACAGTATCTTCAAAACACAATCCAATATTGTCCCTTGATAAGACTCCGGTTACTGATCGTAAACAATAGCTTTCGTTCGTTCGTTTCTGGGGTTTAACGTCCACTTCCACCTAAGGTGATATCGTAGACAACAACAAAAACCCCACAAAACAATAGCTCACAAAGCCTGTTATTTATATAACTGCAGGAGTGTCGGAAGCCGTTGACTTTCAAAAGGGTTGTTGGAACCCGTTGACTTTCAAAAGTGCATTTAACAAAACATTGTAGCATGATTTGTGAATCGGAAAGCCAAGGTGTTGTCAAGCGACTAATGTTAAGAACAGCTACTGGTAAATAAGATAATCAAGTGAAATCTAAATGTATTTGAATGTCCCAAGTAGGATTTAATTCTAAAGGCAGTAAGCCAAGCGATCTCTTTGATTTACTGCAATATTAACAAATTAATAACCTGATCTGTAGGGTTATGTTATTTTTCTAAAAAGAAAATACAAGTTAGTGATAAAGTGAACTTATTGGTATATTTAGTCGCAAAGTCGTTTTTTTTCTACTTAAATGTTGAATATGAAAGGTGGCCAGAGACGAACTCCAGACTGATATTCTGGATTTATATATAGAAATACACCTACTATAAAATATTTGTCAGCTAGTGGTTATATGTTTACTAGTAATAGTATATATACCTGTACGTCAATAATTTATAAGATATACGAACGTGTGGTAATGGTGGGCGTGGTATTTAGATTATGATGTATTGTTAAACGGCTATGATTTACAATAATGAACTGATTTCCTAGAAAATATATGTCACAAAAAGACATTTAACGACGTCATTATCATACAAATGGGCAGAGAACGTGTCTGATTTGTGGGTCACTCCTTTTAAAATTTGTTTAAAAAATATTTTATTTGATGCATGTATTTCTAGTCTGTATGATTAAGGGAATTTAATGGGTTAATATGTCTCGAGATATGTCACGTAATGCTGACAATTCTCCCTTAAGACGACACGTTTCCTGTTAACTAATCTCAGATGATACGTTCACACTTTCAAATGTCAGCCATATTAAATCTTGTCACTAAATATCCCGGGATTATTTCGTCAGAACTATTTTATGATGATTTGTCTGCGATATCACCTCGGTGGAAACGGACGTTAAATAAAGCTATTTCACACACAGTCCTGATGACAAGCGTTAACAAAAGATTTTAATGTCTAAATATCGTATTTAGTATCTACTGAAACCAGAATTTTTTCAAACTAAGATTAACAAGATGTCGTAAATTTGTATTTTATTACCTTAAACTCTCGTTTCTGATAATTTAGGATATGTTTCCAGAAAATTGTATTGTTATTTTTCAGACAGTTTCTCCACATGAAGTTGTTATAACTATTGCCAGTTTCTGTCATTGCTGTTAAACGCCTTATGTGTCATTATCCTATGAAGCGGGCGATAGAGTGAAGGGAAGAGAGGTATTTCAGTTTATTTTCAGTGTTTTTACCAGTAATTAATTTGATCTATTATGGATATCATTTACCACGTCTGATCGTAATGCAAGATTAATTTCACAGCCGACAAAATGACCTGAAATATACTATTCAAAAAAAGTAGGAGATATTTGATTTTTAAGTGTTATTAAAGTCACCTAATGAATGACAAAATGAAATGAAGTTCACATTCATCGATTTATTCCAAATGATCGTTAGACTAAGTAAGGCACAGACTGACCATTATAAGGGTAAAATGATACCCGGGGTAAAACAGCAAAGTTACCACAGCATCACAACAAAGTCAGTAACGGGTAAATCCTCCTCTGTTTGCCAAACAAGCATTGAACCGACGTGGCATACTCCTAATGAGACGTCTAAGGTCATTTTGGTCCAGATTGTCCCATTCCTGTTGCAACGCAGCAGCAAGTTCTTGGACATTGGCAGGACGTTGTTGACGTTGACGTAACCTCTGTCCAAGCAGGTACCAGACATACTCGATGGGGGAGAGGTCGTGACTCAGTGCTGGCCAAGGTAATGTAGTGATGTTCTGTTGTTGGAGGTAACCTGTAACGATCCTGGCCCTGTGACATCTTGCGTTGTCATCCTGGAAGATGAAACGGCGACCATGACGTCGTGCGAACGGCACAACATGGACTGCCAAGATGTTGTCCCGGTAGTACTGGCCTGTAACACGCCCTGCAACAACATGTAAAGCCGTTCTTCCAGCAACAGTGATGCCTCCCCACACCATAACAGAACCACCCCCAAATCGATCATGTCTGATGACGTTAACGTCTTGGAAGCGCTCGTTTCGACGACGCCACACCCTCCTACGTCTGTCCAAAAAATCAACAGTGAACCTTGACTCATCTGAAAACATCACATTGCTCCAGCGTCGATTATCCCAGTGTTGACGATCCCTACACCAACGACCTCTTGCCTGAATGTGATGATCTCTCAAGCAAGGGATCACGCGAGGACGTCGGGCGCGAAGGTGACCCCTATGCAGTCGATTCCGAATCGTCTGGCCACTCACTCTCACACCAGTGTCTGTTTGAAGACGAGCGCTGATCTGATTTGCTGTGATGACACGATTTCTCAAGGCCAAGGTACGGATAAATCGATCCTGGGCTTGAGTTGTCGACCTGAGCGTGGTCTGTCCTGTACAGATTGTGTATCACGGTATCTGGACCATAGCCTGCTTATGACAGACTGAGAAACATTCATCGTCCGCGCCACAACCGCCTGTGTTGTGCCGATCTGTAGCATGCCAAGGGCACGTAACCTTTCATTTTGGGTAAGCCGACGCACATCAAAATTTGTTTTCTGGTCACTAAAACAATTAAACTGATGTTTCCACCCTGGAATTCAATGCCACAATGACTGTAACATTCAAAGTCAGAGTCGTGCAAATCTTGGGTTGGACCCCCATGATGATCCCAAGCATCACCTGCATTCCATGCGGTAGCTATTGGTGCGTTTGGGCGTCACATGTAACTGGAAATGTTTCTTCTTTTAGGTTCTATAGTGACTTTTTTCGTAGTCATTTGCATATTTTAGTATTATGCCCCCAAAATCAAATATCCCCTACTTTTTTTGAATAGTATAGGATCTACTCATCTCATTTTATCCCGTGGTTCTATCGTTCTTTCCTCTATTCTATTCGTGTGGACAGTTGGTTTGTAACGGAAATCAGCCATATGACTTACGCATGCATATGAATGCAAGTTGACGAAGCTGGTCGTACGTAACTACAAGTTAACGACGATCGTATATGACTACAAATTGACGAATCTCTTACATGGCCACAAGTTGATGAAGCTTGTCGGAAAACACGGGGTTGGTCTAGACGGAGTGGAACTCGTTCGTATAATTCCTGTACCGGATAAAATTAGACCTATGTCAGCGCTTGTTTATGAAATGAAGTGGATATCCTAAAGCATTTGATTGTATTGAATTTAAAACTTTTTGGGCGTAATGGTTTTAAGGCAGCATTGTGGGCTCAAAAGTGGATTTGGCAAGTTTATTACAATATTGACAATCAGGGCTATCATCAATAGACTTGTATATCAAACGTGTCAATGGCATCATTTTGAGATCAAATACATTCTTCGTGAAAAAAGAACTGAGCCCATAACTAAATATTGAACTAGACATACTGCTCAAACCAGATATTCCCTTATGTCCATTTTAAAAAGTAATCAATCAAATCATCAATTCTAGTTGATCGGACAAAGAAAGCTAAATTTCATCACGTATAAATATTGCACAATATCGCCATTGATCTTACCCGGACTACACTGGAGCATCTGATCCGCCTATCAATATTTTAGTTCTTTATCGTTACGCTTTAAAGCGGTAATTTCTTTAATAGATGTAATTCTTACAAACAGGTCGTCTCGACAACTGAAGAAACCAAACAAAAAGCAATATGAGTTGATTGAGTGTAGATTTATGTCACTGATCACGTACATATGTAATTGTGTCTTGATTGAGTGGAGATGATGGACATGGTTTCTCCAGACAATCTTAAATTTATAAAAGAGGATCTAAACAAAAGAGAAACCACGCCAATATCTCATTATTACTTGAACATTGTGTCGGAAACAGTTTTAATTTTGTTTTTACCATCTGCTGATATCGATATGCTACATCAATATTTCTGTAATAACACTGAATGGGGTGAGGGTATTTCAGTACCTCAATGTGAAAGGCAAGATGCCTAAATTAACCCGAGGCCCAAATTCGCCCGGTACCAATTTGCCCGGGCCAATATTTGCCTAGGACATAAAATCCCCAGGGGCCAAAATTCGTCCAGAACCCTAAATCCCGAACTCGCCTGCGGTCCACAAATTTTCATTGCTTCCAGCAGTTTCCAAATGACGATTGTACAAACAACGATTGCATAAAACGGTAATAAACGAAAGATTTGAAATTATCATGACCTTGTCACACGCTCTGTATCCAAATTCGCCAAGTTCTATATTGAATTCCGAATGCAAAGGGTTCTTTTTATTGCACGCTAATGTGTACACGGGGCCTCGGGTTTACGTCCCACCCAATCGACTTAACAGCTGTTCTTGTAAGGTCCACCGTCTTGCTCTATTGACAAGTAGAAATCACACCAGAATAGAGCCCAAGACCTCAAGGCTAGCAAGCCAGCATCGTACTCAATGAGCCAACCGGGCTCCATGTTTAGGTAAAAGTGAGGAAGTCGCACAAACAATGAAACTATTTTCGAATCGAAACAAAACAGAACCTAAAACCGGTGGTTTGTCCATTAAAGAAAATCTGTTTAAAACTCGAAACCGTTTCTTTCCCATAAATTCGCCCGTGAAGGTTGTTAATTTAGAGGGTGTTTTGTTTCAGTTTACAACACTAGTCTACTGAAACCAGATACACCTCCTCGACTTGAATCCTGACCAAATCGGGAAAACTCAATTAGATTTCCATCTTTAAGATGAAAGGAGGACAGTTGAAACCCAACGTTAGCACTAGAAATCTATTTAGATAATGATACGTAATACTTGTCATGTACTTCCATCATTAACATATTGACAGATCCTCTCAAGAGTTGAAGAATTTATATCAGGCATCACGATATGTTATTATTAATAAAAAAAACATGGATTAAAATGAAATGTCATTTAACGTCCTACTTGTCCGCACCGATTGGGCTAATAAAGACTTACTTACACCATAAAGTGTGCCACGAGGGAAAAAATGTGTACTGACAGCGGTGCAACAGCATATTTTTATTTTGAATTCCAACTGTCAAGGAATGTTTTAAGAGCATGCCAACGTCACATCCGAACGACTAGACACTTCCCGTGCCAAGTCCTCCATACTGCAGCTCTGCCGTTTTCGGGTAACACATATTTACACATTTATCAAATAATACAATTAGAGATAAATATTACTACGCATCAGATTGAATCGTTTTGGGACCATAACAATCAAACTAAATAAATCATTCGATACCTTAAGGGACCGGAGTCCTGACGTATACGCATATAAGATGATAGACCCACATATTTACAAAAGAAAATAATATATAAATTAAATATAAAACCAAACCAAAGTTTAAAACAGAGTTTGTCACGTGAAAATCGCCCATGTGGGAGTTATACAAAAATGATTAAAACAAACGGCAACACAACAAAAAAGACGGCGAATGAAACACGATTTGCAACCCACACGTAAATCTCGTGGAAATGGAACCAGCCAAAATCCACATGTCTAGTCATTGTTTTTAGGATAAATGAATTATAATCCCATTGTCCCCTCCTCCTTTGAGGATTTCACACAGCTTACACATAGCAGGTGTTATGTTATCTAATTTGTCTAATTGTAGTGTTATGTTATCTAATTTGTCTAATTGTAGCTATTTTGTAAACAGAAGCACGAGGCGACATTACCACATTACGCACAAGATAACTTTATTACAAGAGAGCTATAAAGGGCACATAACTCATAGGGTTCAGACCACACACCTCCCCCAATTTTTTAGAGTTAATATCATTTAAACAACGTTAAGTCTAAAACATAGTCTTTTAAATTCTTTGGCTTGTGAATGGTTCTGCCAGATCTTGTCTTGAGGACTTTTTTGGACTTGATAGGTTTTGATTTGACTGCTGTACCTTTCGTATTGACTTCTGTACCTCCACCAGATCCAGGAGGGATCGACGTTGATCAATGAAGCCGGATGTGGCGACGATTGCGTCGAACAGTAATTCCGGTTGGGAGTTTTACCAGGTATGAGCGATGTGGCAATATTTTCGTGATTTTGCCCCGTAAAGTCCATTGATGGGTATTATAGTGCTGGACTATGACATGGTTTCCAGCACTAAGTTGAGATAACGGGAAGGATCGCTGGTTGTACCATTGCTGGTGCTTGTTCTTGGAATACTGCTGACGTTAAATTCGACGGTCATCGGGTATGGTCCACTTCTTGTGGAATGCTGTCGGGTGACGTGGTAGGGTATCGTTAAGACGTCGACCCAGGAACATTTCACTTGGAGACTGACCACCAAGTAAGGGCGAGTTCCGGAATGAAATTAATCCTTTCCGCAAAGCTTTCAAGTCTGGATTATTATGGGTGCGACACTTGCGTACCAGGTTCTTCATGGCCTTGACTGCAGCCTCGGCTCTCCCATTGGACTGGGGATATCTGGGACTGGATGTCGTATGTCGGATGTTCCCGTCTTGGGTAAATTTCCGGAATAACTTTGAGGTGTATTGCGTCCCATTGTCGGAAATGATTTCCTCTGGTATACCATATCTGGAAAATGAGTCTGTCAGTGCAGATATGACTGTTTCAGACGATGTATCTTTGTGCAGACGGTATAACTCAGGCAAAAAAGAGAAGTAGTCGACAATAACGATATAATTTTCTGTGCCATACTGGAATAAGTCAGTGCCAACCTTCTGCCAAGGTCTTTCAGGCATTGGATGTGGCTGAAGGGGCTCACATGGTTGTGAGGGTTGGGTTATCTGGCACTTTTCACATTGGGATATGGGATCTTCCAGGGCTCTGTCTATCCCAGGCCAGTAAACGGATTGCCGAGCTCTACGCTTGCACTTTTCCATGCCTAAATGACCATCGTGGAGCTGTTGTAGCATCTGGCGTTGCATAGATTTAGGTATTACGGTACGACAACCATACAGGATTATACCATCATGAAGTGTCAGACTTGAACGTATTGACCAAAATCGTCTAATACTTTCAGGGCAATCATTCTTGGAGTCTGGCCAACCGGATGCAATGGTGGATGCAAGGGTTGACATCTGATGATCATTGACCATACACTCTTGGATCTTGACTAAAGATTTTGACAAGGTGTTTATCGACTGGAGAGACGGCATGGTGTTTACTAGCGCTTCGCTATCATCTTGGTCTATAATATCATCTTCGGCTAGCTGATCAACAGGTGCTCTTGATAAAGCGTCTGCGGCAAAATGTTTTTTACCATCTACCCAAATAGCTGTAAAATTGTACGGGCATAGTTTCATCCGTAAACGTTGTAACCTAGGGTTATCAATCTCATCAATCCTATATTGATTGAAAATTGGAATGAGTGGCTTATGGTCAATAAGTAAATCAAAGTGAGGAGGACCGTGGAGAAAAAGATGACATTTCTTCATGGCACAGGCTGCTCCTAGTGCTTCAATTTCAATCATAGCATATCTTGCCTCTATGGGGGTCAAAAACCTTGAAGCTGCCTGTACAAGTCTACATGTACCATCTGTCTGGGATTGTGTAAGAGCAAGGCCTAACCCGTATAGCCTGGCAGCATCTACTCTAAGCTGGGTTGGTAAACTGGGGTCAAAGTAGGCCAAAACTGGTGTGCTGGTGAGAAGATCCTTGGTTAGCCTGAAGGCGTCTTCTTGAGCTTGTTCCCAAACAAAATGATTCTTGGGCTTCAGGAGAGGGCGAAGCGGCTGTAAGGCATCTGCTATTTCTGACGAAAACTCTGCCAATTGATTTACCAGGCCAAAGAATGATCTGATGTCTGTAATAGTGTTTGGTTTTGGAAAATTCCTGACGGCATTAGTGAGCTCGGTACTGAGTTCATATCCATCCGAAGACAGAATATAGCCACAAAATGGAATGGACGGCTTTCCAAACTGACATTTGGTCAGGTTAAGGTTGACTGAATGTTCTTGGCATCTCTGGAGAAAAGCAAACAAACGTTCTTCGTGCTGTGCTTCATCTTTTCCATATATAAAAATGTCATCAACAATTTTGGCTACACCTGTGAGTCCGTGAACCACTGCATCCATGCGTCGATTATAATGCTCCGATATATTACTTATCCCATATGGAGCCTTAAGGCACTTATAGCGGCCAAATGGGGTGATGAACGTGGTTAGGTCGGTATCTTCTCGGGCAATAGCGACTTGCCAATAGCCTGTCAAAGCAACAACCTTGGAGAAGATCTTGGCCTCATGTTTTGATATGGAGACGATCGCCTCGTGTGGTGTTAATGATTGATAGCGTTCTCGAATAACATATTTGTTGAGCTTGGTGAAGTCGACACACATTCTTATATCATCAGTGTCTTTCTTCGGGACTACGACAATAGGGTGACACCACGCAGTGGGTTCTGTGACCGGGGTGATGACTCCTTGGGCTACCATGCTGTCCAACTTGGCTTGAAGCTTATCTCTTAAGGGTAGTGGAATTCGTCTTGGGGTGTGAACGAAAAATGGCTTTGCATCATCGTGTAACTGGGTGTGGAGCTGTTCACCCTTCATGGACTTGAGTTTGTCATCAAAGACGGTTGGAAAACTGTGTACAACCTTTTGTTGCAAGTTGACAACCATAGCCAATGGATAGGCATTAGGCCAGTACTCTGGAATCAAATGCAATGCTCGGAGGGCAGGTCTTCCTAATATAATGCCTTTCATACCTTGGATCACATAAATACGTTGAGTTGTGTTGATGGAGTTGTACTTTAGTTCAGTTTCAAAGTAGCCATCACATTGTAGACAAGAGTGGCCTACACCAACAAGTGATCGATCTGAGGGTTGCCAAGGAAAAGGAAGCTGCATATTTTGGAACAATACTGGACTAATCGCAGAAACAACTGCGCCTGTATCTAGGCAAGCTCTGTGAAGGTGCGATCTAAGGTAAATATCTATACAGAATTCCAGGTCCGCGTCATCTGAGGTATGTAAAACTCTAGAGCAAATGCTGGAAATTTGCTGCATTCCACTACAATGCGTACTCTTGCGAAAATGACCCAACTGTTTACATACTGGGCAAGTTTTACCATATGCAGGACATTGACGTTGAGCATGAGTTGTAAGACACTTCTTGCAGTTCTAGGTGCGTATCGGCTTTTTTACTGTGGGGGTGCCTTGTACTGGAATGCCCTTGGCCTCTGGGTTTTATTGCTGGACATATAATTGATGCCTTCTTTGCCTTCAAGTGTGGTCACGTGCTGGGCTGAAGATTCTTCTGCACGGCATATCTCTGTGGCTGTTACCAGGGTGAGATCTTTGGCGGCCAGAAGCTTCTTGCGTGTCTCACTGTCAGACAAACCCAGGACAATCTTATCCCTTAATAAACGACTGTGGATATTTTCAGGATAGTTGCAAGTTTTAAGCATTTCTTTGATCTCTGTGAGAAAATCATCAAATGTTTCATTGACCTCTTGGTGTCTTCTGTTAAAGTAGTAGGTTTCTACAACTTCATTTAGGCTACCCAAAGCATAGGATTGCAATGCCTCAATAATGTCTACTGGGCTTTCCCATTGGACTCTTGTCATTGGCAGATTGCGAAGAATTTTAAGTGTTTCGTCTGCTAGGGCCGATTTTAAAAGGGCGACTTGAGTAGTAGGGGGCATTTGATCTAGCGCATTGATGCTTGAAAATATATCCCATCGCTCTTTCCACGTCTTCAGTGCTTCACCTTTGTCTACCGAAAGATCAAGTTTGTTCGGCAGAAGGACGAAGTTGATTTTGGTGGTTGTGGGAGGAGCCGGTGGCCGAGACATCTTTGAACCAGTTCCGATGCTTTATATGAGTAGCGAGAATTGTTTAAGGGCAGTAAAACAACTCGCAGCGCCATGTTATGTTATTTAATTTGTCTAATTGTAGCTATTTTTTAAACAGAAGCAAGAGGCGACATTACCACATTACGTACAAGATAACTTTATTACAAGAGAGCTATAAGGGGCACATAACACATAGGGTTCAGACCACACAGCAGGGAAAAGTACTGAGACAACACAATGCATTATGCAAAAGTATTATACACGGCCATGTCGTAGATTTTAGGTAAATTCGACACACCCCACCTTATAACACTGCATTCCGGAGGTTGCTAATCTAGTAACCTCTATTTAGCTGTCTGGAAAAAGACTAAAAAAAATTAGCAGTAATAGTTCAGATATTCGCGGACGTATGGTCTCCATTTATAATGAGAAACCTTGTTATATACTATAATACAAATGTAAGAAATTGCATGTAAATCAGTTTATATAGATTCCACGCTTGTTGAACAAATTACAAAGCAAAACGTATCTCAACAACACGGAAGTAATTAAAAATGGCTGATCCACAAACATACTTCTGCCATTCAATTGCTCACGTATTTCGACGGACGTATCTAATAATATACTACAACACAAATGTAAGAAATTGTATGTAAATCAGTTTATATAGATTCCACGCATAATAGCTAGGTCTAAGTCCGTTTAGATAGCAGCGGCGATAATATGTGGCGAATGCACTACCCTTAATATACCGAAACAGTTTCAATTAACATCTTTGTATTTGAATTACACACGAGACTTAATGATACCGCTACGCCCTTGCTGAATTATTATGTTTCAGAAATTATATAAACCTAATAATGTAACACTTTTCCATGCTGGGTCTGTCTGAAATGGTATTTTTAATTTCGAAAATAACGGATTTACTAAAATGGTCAAGCAATTTCGTCGAGAACCGCCAAAATTTCAGTTATTGTAGTTTGCGCAGATTTATCAGTCATTTCACGAAAACCATACAACATTTCTTCGTTCTTCTTTAAAGGTTTGGACTTGCAACCATTTTTTAAAACTGACATTTTTTGTTTTGTTTACTTTCATTATTATCCTTCATGCGAATTATTTCTTTTTTAATCTTCCGAAGTCGATTTTTTAACTGGACGATTGTGCTTTTGACACTTGGACAATCGCCGCAAATACTTATTTTTAATAATAATAACTATGTACTTCTATAGCGCCTTTACCAGTTTCCTATTTAAATCAGTCAAGCTCGCATCGGCAGATGTCTGAGTCTCTATTTGTTAAATTAATTTTACTGGTATCTTCCGATGGATCTCGTCCACTATCCTGGGAATAACGGTGTGTCAAGAAAATCGTCGTATGATTCCATATATTTATTGGACTTTGCTTTACTTCTACCCAGCTTCCTACAGTCTTTGTCTTCAGTCTGACTGGTCTGTTTTGAATGTAATTGTCACCAAACGTCACAGAGTCGTCATTTTAAGCAGTTAAGATAGACCGATGCTCCGTAGTTGTCGGGAATTTATTAACAATGCCTAGTATAAACCTATTTGTGATTTTTGGCATAGGTAGTTTGGTTACAGTGCTCAAATCAGAGGGGTACTTGTTCAATCCAATGCTGGATAGCAAATCATCGGTGGACGCCATCTTGTGGCGCTCAGTCTCAAGTCCGTCGATCAAGGCTCATGGCTACAGAATAATTAAATCATATACTATGATTATGAAAATAATATACACCAAGTTACCGAAAAGTTTCTGGAAAGTAAAGACTACACATAAAAAGCTTGTTTCGGTTATTTTCCGGTCTCAAATAGTTCTCCGTATTTAGAGAGCGTGCGTAAACCGAGGTTGTAACAACTAAATACAAGTAAATCCCAAAATGTTTTAATGAGTTTTATCTTGTCGCTCTCATTAATTTGAAATGAAACGAAATGAAACGAAACTATTACAGCTAGCTCTGTACCGACATCTCCAAAATCAAAAATTAAATCAAAGACTGCAATCGCAACTTTTGCTCACGTTCGCTATTAAATAAAAACGAAAGTCGAAGCCCGTAATTAGTGTATTTTTTACTCGGCTTTACAATTATATACCAATACATGTTTGTAAAATACCTCGTGTGACATATATTTGCTGCGACATCCCAAATCACGTGCGCGGGGCTAACTTCTGCTCACTTCAGAAATTTTCTCAAAGGAGCAATCAGACATATGTGGGTCAGTTTTTATAAGGACAAATATTTGTGTCCCTGAACCACTCTAAATTATAATTGGTTATGCATTGTCGGGCTGTCCACATTTCTTTTTGAACACACCAGAGAACAGAGTCTGTGTCAGATTTGCAGAGAATGATAAATAATGTCTTACAGAAGAACCGTAATATTTGTTTTTGCACAGGTCGCCGAGTTCTCTTCCGTTTGAGTCTCGACTTTTAAAAATGTTTCTGAACGTAATAACGTGTTATAAGTGGATATTCTAAAACATTTTATTTTATTGGATTTAAAAATGTTGGGGGAAATGTTTTATTGGCAGTATGGACAAAACCACTGGTGAGCTCATAAGTGGACATGACAAGTTAGTTATAATATTGACAATCGGGGCTATCATCAATAGACATGTATATCAAACGTGTCAGTGGCATCATTTTGAGATCAAATACATTCTTCGTTAAACAGAGCTGAGCTCATAAACTGAACTAGACATGCTGCTCAAACCAGATATTCCCTTATGTCCATTTAAAACGTAATCAATCAAATCATCAATTCTAGTTGATCAGACAAAGAAAGCTAAATTTCATCACGTATAAATATTGCACAATATCGCCATTGATCTTACCCGAATTACACTGGAGCATCTGATCCGCCTATCAATATTTGAGTTCTTTATCGTTACGCTTTAAAGCGGTAATTTCTTTAATGGATGTAATCCTTACAAAAGGTCGTCTCGACAACTGAAGAAGCCAAACAAAGCAGCATGAGATGATTGAGTGAAGAGTTATGTCACTGATCACGTACATATGTAATTGTGTCTTGATTGAGTGGAGTTGAAGAACATGATTTCTCCTGGCAATCTTAAAATCATAAAAGAGGAAGTAAACAAAAGAGAAACCACGCCAATATCTCATTGATACTTGAACATTGTGTCGGATTGTGAAACAGTTTTAATTTTGTTTTACCATTTGCTGATATTGATATGCTATTTCTGTAATGACATGTTTGGCGATCGTTTCTACTATTCGTAGGTAACACCTTTGGATCGTTGTTTGCGCCACTCACTAATTTCTTCCATATTACACGTAAAGGCACTAAGAACTCAAAAATAGTATTTACAAGCAGGATGCCAAGCTTCGCCCAAGGCCTAAATTAGTCCAAGGCCCAAATTTTCCCGGGACCAATTAACCCGAGCCCAAATTCGCATAGGACCCAATAACCCCACACGCCCTAACTCGTCGGGATCACTAAATCGCCAGAGGCCCGAACTCGCCTGAGGTCTACCAATTTTCATTATTTCCAGAAGTTTCCAACTGATGATTGTACAAACTATGATCGCATAGCATGGTAATAAACGATAGATTTGGCTGAATTAGCATGACCTTATCACTTGCACGGTATCCAGTGCCCAAATTTGCCTAGTCTTATATCAAATTCCGAATGTAAAGGGTTCTTTTCAGTGTAGGCTAATGTGTACACAAGACCTTGGGTTTTCGCCCAGTCAAATCGACTTAACAGCTGTCCTTGCCAGGCCCACCGTCTTGCTCCACTCACAAGTAGAAACCACGCCGGAAAATCAATAAAAAAATTTCTCGGCAAACACCAGATGCTAGTAAGCCATCATCGTACTCATTGAGCCACCCGGGCTCCATGTTTAGGTAAAAGTGAGGAAGTCGCACAAACAATGAATTTATTTTCGAACATCGAAACAAAACAAAAACCGGTGGTTTGATCCAATAAAGAACATTTATTTGATTAAAACCCGAAACAGTTTCTTTCCCATAAATTCGTCACGTGAAAGTTATTATTTTATAGGGTGTTTTGTTTGAGTTTCAGCCGACAACAATAGCCTTTTACTGAAACCAGACACACATCCTCGACTTGAATCCTGACCAAATCGGGAAAACTCAATTAGATTTCCATCTTTATGATGAAAGGAGGACAGTTGAAACACAGCGTTAGCACAAGAAATCTATTTAGATAGTGATACGTAATACCTGTCATGTACTTCCTTCATTAACATATTGACAGATCCTCTCAAGGGTTGAAGAATTTATATCAGGCACCACGATATGTTATTATTCATAAAAAAAAAACAATGACTGAAATGCCACTTAACGTCCTACTTGTCTGCACCATAACGTGTGCCACGAGGAAAAAATTATGCTGACAGCGGCCCTACGGCATATTACTTTTTTGAATTCGAACGGTCATGAGATCTTTTAAGTGCACGCCAAGGTGTACAAGTGACTTCGGTTTCTCGTCCCATCCAAACAACTAGATTCTTTCCCGCGCCAGGTCTGTACACAATAAATGGGCGATACAATTGGAGATAAATATAACTACGCATCAGATTGGATCGCTTTGGGACCATAACAATCAAACTAAGTAATTCATTCGATACCTTAAGGGACCTGACATTTATGCATATAAAATGATAGACCTACATAATTTACTAAAGAAAATAATATATAAATATAAACTAAATATAAAACCAAACCAAAGTTTAAAACAGTCTGTCACGTGAAAATTGCACACGTGGGAATTATCCAAAAATGTTGAAAGAAAATGGCAACACGAATGAAACATGATGCGCAACACACATCTTGGCGTAAATCTCGTTGAAATGGAAGAAATGACTAAAATCCAGGTGTCCAGTCGTTGTGTTTAGGACAAATATAAACCCATGATCCACTCCTCACATAACAAACAAATTGCTCAGAGAATACAATGCATTACGCAAAACCTGTTTGAAAGGGCCTATGAGTGTGTCAAAAGTGTTATACACCATGTCCTGGCTTTTAGGTAAATTCGACATACACCCCACCTTCTTTTATAACACGGCCTATCTCTGCTTCCCGGAGGTTAATAATCTAAATAACCTCTCTATAGCTGTCTGGAAACAGATTTGAAAAACCAGCTTAGCAGTAGTAGTCGTATATATGGAGCTAGTGTTTGCAACCAATAGTTACATAGATTGCTTAGAAAGGCAGAGTTACATGTTTTAACATGTCCCCAAACACGTGATAATCTGTTACTCGTGGCTCTTAAAAGGGCCTAAGGCTCCGACGATTAGTGAGCGAGCGATCGACATGATTGAAACTGTTTGCTTTTTGGACCGTGGTCCATCGATTGGCGGACATCGACTTTTGACATGACGTAGCAACTCCCAAGATAACTGACCCCTGGTTCATGGTACGCAGTACTTGTTGGTACATAGGTCATAGTTAATATTGGGAATTTGTTATGTATGGCAAAACGTTTATATTTCTGATTCATAGAATAAAATGCTTTTGCTTAAAACCTAGTTTCCGACTTCGTGTTATTTGGAGAACTCCAATAGAATACATGTACTATGATGCTATGTTATTATAGAAAGAAGCACGCGGTTTTTGCCATGACAATTAACAAAACCACTTGGAAATTCACTTGATGTTAAAACAGGTTCTTCTATAACATTCAAAATCAAAAACGTGAAGTATAGTTCACTATTGATCCGCGAAAATATGGATATATTTAAGACAAAATCAACATTTTAAATTCCGCAGACGAGTCGTGTATTCTAAGGTTTCGGATGCCTAAGCTCATAAAAAAAAAGTGGATGTAAGCCTATAAAGAAAAACGAGAAAGAAAAGAGAAAAAAAAGAAAAGAAAGAAAGGAGAGGGTGAGGAAAGAAAAGAAAATGGTCTCAGAGCGCGTCAAGATCGCCATAATCGTGGTGAAAGCGTGGTTGCAACGTCAGATATCGCGCTGTGGTTCCCATGGTTGCAAATGATCGCCGAGTCACGACGTTTGTTTTGAGTATGTTCAACACAAACGCCCAGGTCCTGCCATGACCTGGAAAGCTGTGAAAACGTGGTTGGGTCGCGAAGGTCCTTACTGCGCTGCTACGGCGACGGAAAATGGCCTCAGAGCGGGTCAAGATCATCATGAGTGCGGCGAAAGCGTGGTGGAAACTCCAGATAGCGTGCTGTGGTCTCCATGGTCGCCGAGTCACGGCGTTTGCCCTGAGCATGTTCAAAGCTGAGAGAACGTGGTAGGTCGCTAATGTCGCGAGACATCGTGGTAACATCTCTATGAACGTAGTACATGCACAGTTCACACATGGCAAAGACTCTGCGAAAATTGTAACATTTGCAACGGTGCCTTCATGTCGGCCGCGACCCCACCAAGCGATCTGAATCCTTATGGCGTTGTCATGGCGATGTTACGATGATTTCACCACGACCTCCTGGGGCTACCACTGCGCCTATGGCTATGTTATGAGGTCCCCACTGCATTTATGGAGTTCTTAATACGACCATGGCGCGGTTACCAAGCTTGCATTACTCGCCTATGGCGACCATGATTTTCATGTGCAACTTGCTTTAAAAACGGGCGATTCAAAGGTCATCTTGAAATTTCGAAAAAAATCTAACCAACTTATACAGTCGCGGTGATCACTTGGTGGAAACGCACGTGCAGTCCAGATACACGTAAAAGACGTGTGGTAAGAACTCCTATGGGCGTGGTTAGAGTGCCGCGGATTCACCGATAACCGCCGTTGCCAAGCTAATAGATCTCAAAAGAAATGCCATCAGCGCGGAGAGATCGTGACGAGCCCGCCTTGAGAACACGGTATAGTCGTAGTAAGAACGTGTCTTTTATAAGTTTGTAATGTTGGGACATTTTTCCGCGTTGTGTTCACGTTTGTCGCCGACCTTGTGCATTTTCTGGTCGCTGAATGGTTCAGCAGCGCAGCAAGGACACCACTCCGGTCTGACAGGGGCATTGCGCACACGAGACTTAAAGGAACTAAATCGCTAATATTTGGGACCTAGAAAGTGACACAAATGGGTCGCAACGCATATGATAATGTAATGTGAATTTATATAAACCGATTTACATTCAATCATTTCCGTCTTTACTCTAATTTCAAATCAGTTATGTTCGCCGAAATGGGGCCTACGCCTGAAGTCTCAATCGACTGCCTAGCGTATGGTTATTCCAGTCTACATAGTATTTATTGTGTATGCTCTCCAGATAAAAATATGCGTCACCGTCTAGCCTCGTTCTTCAAGTCCCTTTTTAAAAATGGGCATAAAACGCATTATGGTACACGATTCGTGTACAATGGTAAATATTTTTTGTTGTCTTAAATATTGGATATCAGAAGTCCATCTTTTCCCGGTAAGACAACAACATCAATGTTGATTTAAATTGACAAATAATTCATGGTTTCATTGTCGAAGATTTTGGATGAGATTGAGTTAGAGACTAAGCTACATCAATGATACCGCTACGCCCTTGCTGAATTATTACGTTTCAGAAATAAACCCCACAATGCCTCATCCCAGCAAACATTTAGAGACGGCATTATCAAGATTATACGTTATAGAATAGATACACAGAAAAAGTTAAGTACCTTATGTAATTTTCACAATGACTTTTCTTACGAGGTTTGGCGTTGAAAGCTCGATAATGGAAAAACAAATGTGATTTGCAAGAACATATCTTTGACGATAAGAAAACAGTTCTGAGATTTTAATCATGATTTTGAAAATAATTTCAAGGTGCTATATTTGATCCAAAAAAGCGCTCACAAAAAGTATGAAAGTGGAGTCTAAAACATCGTGATTGAAGATGGAAAATGGCATTTAGATTCCACAGGTAACATTGATGACACAAATCAATAGTGCATAAACCCGCCACGTGCCCGGAGTACAGCTTCTACCCGTCGTCTCATCCCTCTAGTAAGTCGTCTGCTCTGCTCAATGGGCAACTGCTGCCATTTCGATGTCTCCTATTGTGTCAGAGTGTGCACATGTCGGTTCAATGCCTATACCCGACGCCCCAAGATGTTCAACGCATGCTGTAACGGATTATGGTCAGGATCTATTGCAGGGTCACATTCTTGTTGTCAAAGATGCACTTTTGCAAATCACATTGGTTTTGTCGGGGTCTCCGCGCCAAATCTTGCAAGACAAGTCATTATTACAAAAAAAAAACAAACCCCAAACGATGCTTAACTGTTTTCTTTATGCATATTATCGGTCATTTGGACTAACCAAATTACGGACATACTGCAGTAAGATTCGTCTTAGTGTAACGGCCAGATGACCGAAACTACGCTCCCGAGATTCAGCTATATAAATAAACCTAAGAGTTACCCAGACGTTTATATTGATAATTGATTCTTAAAATAAATGTCCCTTCTTTCAAGTTTGACTGCTTTTAATCCATATCCAGGACATAGATTTGCTGCTGTGTATAAAAGGGGAAAAAAACATTATACGGTCCATTTGAGATAACTTCATTTTACATCGATGTAAAACGTCCGTGATGTAACGATATCGAGAGCTAGGCTCTTTTATCAATTCCCTGTGAACACGATCTTTGAAGTTTTAATTATCAACTGTATAATCGCAATTTAATTCCAATTGATTAAACTTTTAAAATAGTTCCCACCCTTTGGTATGCCCGTAAACAATATATTGTAAAATATTTTCAGTGTCATTAAGTTATCGAACTTGAAATATGTAGGTCATACTTCTATGGAAGACAGTTACTGATTATAACAATTTTATATTTTCTAAATGCGACGCAGAGATGTCGACATAATATAGTATAGAGCATGGACTCCGAGCGTCGACTACACTTTCTCGTCGAAACGTCGCTCAGTTAATTGCATTTCGTAGAATTGCGATATGTTTAATATTGGAAGGGTATCGCTGCCAATATTAAATGCTTTGCTAAAATGTCTTTTCCATTGATAACGTGTAAAAAGTATAATGTACAAAGTCTTAATACCGGTAATGATAAAGTCAAAATACCTCTAAGGCCAAAGTTAAATGTGGAACGTTAAATGCAGTGTGTCAAATGACAGATGCTTTATTGGAAAATGCTGTTTTTGATGCGTATACATTATACATTTCCCTCATTACGTTTTACATTAGCGCTCTTACTAAACTATATTACCATGATTACGGAGAGGGGTATGTAGTGTCAAAACCCGAGTCATATTACGATATACCAGTGAAAAGCACGTTCATGTATAAGCCCTACATGTACATATTCACTATTTATTGGGCACAATGATAAATAAGCCTGTACTAAACTTTAGAATGATGGTGTGGGCCGGTGGCGAGGGTTTAAAATGTCAAAATACGAGTCTTAATACGAAATTCAGGTTATGGAAAATACCGTGTTCAAGTCCGGACGATTTAACTGCCGTGGGCGTATGTTTCGTTGCCTGGCAACCTATCTTTTGGACTGGGCCTGAGGGGACTTTGTCTCACGGGGGCGCTTACTTGGTCTCTTAAATGCCTTAACATTTTACAATAAAAAGATTTTTTTACGTATTTTTGAAACAAACTATACTTCCGATAACTTCTTACCAACTGTTCGGCTAATGTTATTCGTATGAAAATCAATTATAGTGGGGCTGATATGTGAAATGGGCGTGCACTTCCGGAAAGAAGCATCAAAATTTGGCCTAAGGGGTTTTTGGGTATGCTGATTTCAAAAATGGCGGGAGCCACGACGTCACTCCAGCCGTTCCCGCCAAAAATTAAGAATTTCAAAATGGACGCCGTGAAACACGTTCTGGCCCATAAAATTTCTGTAAATGCCCCGATTTCAATGATGTTGCTGATTTCAAAAATGGCGGGAACCACGATGTCACTCCAGCCGTTCCCGCCAAAAATTGAGAAATTCAAAATGGCCACCATAAAACACGACCTTGTCGATAAAGTTTCTGTAAGTTCCCCGATTTCAATGATCTTGATGTCTATATCTATGTTTTTAAGGTCAAAGAATCCAGTAAAGCACATACGAAGACCCATAGTGTTCTCCTTCATATAGTGTTTTCTAAACATGGTCATAATTCTAATCAAACGGGTGAATTATTTACATCTTCTATTTTGCTGTACGGATATCAAGAATGCATTATGTTCCATTTCAGTGGAAACTAGCTATTACTCATCAAACACAAACAGTCCACATTTGATTTCAATCACCATGTTATATATGCACACGATAGTGTTATAAAAATATTCAGTAAACGTCTAAACTTTCTTCATAAATCCGATATATTCGGTGAAAATACATTTAATAAGGCATCAGTATCATTCAATTTGTCAGAAACAAGTGCTGCATGGTCATCTAGTCAATCACCTACCGTGTCCAAAAGATTTAAACTTGCTCCTTGGGCATGTGCTACAGCTACATCTGTTCAACCGACCAACTGACCAACTGGGACATTTGTGCTCCTTGTCAAGCACATGGTGGAACACTCATAAATCCATCAGCAACAGGTTACTCGTCTCTGGTCACTAATTTATCAGCCTTTCATGAATTGACCAAAGTGTCCTGACTAGATGATGGTGATAGCATGGAATAAACGATGGTAAAACAGAAATCTAGATGGAATAAAAGTTGTTACACCCTGTGTAATGCAACAAAAGTGGAGAGAGCCAGGAAGCTGCAAGAAAAAGCTTGTATGAACACAATCCAATCGCCGCATAAAAACACCTTCGTAGTTCAACCACTTCAGCATGTCCCGTGGATACAGTCGAGCCACATTAGCCAGCTTGTCCTTTCTGTGATGGAACCACGGGCGATTTTCACAAAGCAGAAACAATGTCCTTTGATACCCATGTTGTGACACCACCTAATCTTTGTAGTCTTTCACTATACAATGCCGTGAGATCAGCGAGTTTGAAAATATGACCCTGGTTCCCACCTAGGGCATATTCCGCAATATCTGAAACCACCTCAGCAAATGCAAGTGCGTCTGCATTAATGCATTAATTTGGTGACACTTCCCAGTCGAATACCTTTGTTGAGATTTATGTTTGTTATAAAATGATGTCAAGCACTTGCATTGATACACAGCATCAATTGCTTTGTGAAAATCTCCTGTGGTTCCATCACAGAAACGACAAGCTGGCTAATGTGGCTCGACTGTATCCATGGGACATGCTGAAGTGGTTGAACTACGAAGGTGTTTTTATACGGTGATTGGGTTGTGTTCATACAAGCTTTTTCTTGCAGCTTCCTGGCTCCCTCCACTTTTGTTGCATTACACAGGGTGTAACAACTTTTATTCCATCTAGATTTCTGCTTTACCATCGTTTATTCCATGCTATCACCATCATCTAGTCAGGACACTTTGGTCAATTCATGAAAGGCTGATAAATTAGTGGCCAGAGACGAGTAACCTGTTGCTGATGGATTTATGAGTGTTCCACCATGTGCTTGACACGGAGCACAAATGTCCCAGTTGGTCGGTTGAACAGATGTGGCTGTAGGACATGCCCAAGGAACAAGTTTAAATCCTTTGGACAGGGAAGGTGATTGACTAGATGAACATGACTTGTTTCTGAAAAATTGAATGATACTGATATCTTGTTAAATGTATTTTCACCGAATATATCGGATTTGTGTAGAAAGTTCAGACGTTTATTGAATATTTTCATAACACAATTGTGTGCATATATAACATGGTGATTGAAATCAAACGTGGACTGAAATGGAACATAATGCATTCTTGATATCCGTTTAGCAAAGGAGAAGATGTAAATAATTCACCCGTTTGATTAATTATGACCATGTTTAGAAAACACTATGAAGGAGAACATTATGAGTCTTCGTATGTATTTTAATGGATTCCTTGACCTTAAAAACATAGGTATAGATATAAAGATCATTGAAATCGGGTCACTTACAGAAACTCTATGGACGAGAACGTGTTTTATGGTGGCCATTTTGAATTTCTCAATTTTTGGCGGGGAACGGCTGGAGTGACGTCGTGGTTCCCGCCATTTTTTAAATCAGCAAGATCATTGAAATTGGGGGCACTTACAGAAATTTTATGGACGAGAACGTGATTTATGGTGGCCATTTTGAATTTCTCAATTTTTAGCGGGAACGGCTGGAGTGACGTCGTGGCTCCCGCCATTTTTGAAATCAGCATACCCAAAACCCCCTTAGGCCAAATTTTGATGCTTCTTTCCGGAAGTGCACAACTCAGCCAAAAAATGTAACATATCAGCCCCACTATTATATAATTTAAGTTGTCAAAATCTTTGTAGCAAGAATTTTCTTTCTCTATAGTAAGTAATTATGAATGTGCCAGGACATAACTGGTGGATTCAAAGAGCCACAGAAAGATATTTTCCTTAACTGGAATTTCGTATTAAAACCCGTATATTAAACCCTAGCTACCGGTCCCACATCCTCTCTCTAAAGTTTAGTACAGGCTAATTAATCATTGTGCCCAATAGATAATGAATATGTACATGTAGGCAACTTAAAGAGAGGAAAGGGTATAATATATATTGTACATAAACGTGCTTTTCACTGGTATATCGTATTATGACTCGGGTTTTGACACCACATACTTATCTCCGTAATCATGGTAATATTGTTTAGTACCAACCAAATTTGATCGTGTATTTTTTTCAAGGTAAATAAATTTCTTATAGTGTGCAGAACGCTATCGATGTCGGCCTCGTTTCCGTATATGTTAATAAGACACGTGATATCTATATTTGCATATCATAGATGATGCTCTGCGTAAGATGTTATGCAGAAAGCGTAAACGACAAATGGGAAGTGGCAGAGCGAAATGTATTTTGACTTTGTACATTGTACTTTTTACACGTAATCAATAGAAAAGACATTTTAGCAGAACATTTAATATTGACAGCGATACCCTTCCATAGTAATATATTTCTGTGACGCATATGTATTTTTTTTTTTTTTGCTGCAACCCGTTGCGTCTAGTTTAGTCTTAATACTCACTGTGTGTTCTTGGCCTGAATAGGGGCGTTGTGGTTTTTTCTGCAAGTTCTGAATTGTCGTTTGATACTTAAGCGGGAGGCGTGACGTGTGTGCCCTTGTCTACGTCACCTTTATTGGAAGTGGACGCTAAACTCCAGAAACGGACGAACGGGTATGATCATCGCACTGCCACTAACGTTATTTATTGGATTCGTATCTGGTTTGTTTGTTCAGATTCCGCAGTTGATACGGGAGGCCATTCTGTGAGCATATTAGGTTGCCAAGCAACAAAATATACACCAACCATGGACTGCAGCTTCGAGACAAAACGCGTGTCACAAATTTGTCTTTATGCCAATATACCGTATATTAAAAGTGATGCGGTTAAAATCAAAATGATAAACTTCAATCCGTTAAAAAAAGCTAAACTGGGCAAATTAATGATCCGATGATTGTTGTGACCCCTAGCGATTTTTCTATCAATACGATAAACAACATTTTATATCTAATGTATGTGTATAGCTTTATCATATGAGGAGTTAACAGACTACAATGAAGAGAAGGTATTTATGCATTTGATCTCAAAATATTTAGATCAAAACATTCAGTTCCGATCATTACGCTCAAACACGTGTTTAATATTATTTTTTTTGAGTCAGTTGTTTACAACTCATGCAGATCATTACAAATACGATTTCAAATATCATACTTTCAGAAAAAAATACTATTTTATTCATGCTGAAGGTTTATCCTGTAATACATTTATTGCTTTCAAAGGTCGCTAAGCATTTGTGTTATCAATCTAAAACTATGCAAATAATATTAATATTTGATGTCAAACTGCTAATAAGAATGATGTGCCATGTGTGATATTATTAAAACAGTGGTTTAATACGGAAACCGACAAGAGACACACACAGACAAAGAAGTGTACATCTATCGTGCCATTTATTATCGCCCTTGTCCAAATTGCAAATCTTATTTTAGTTCTAACATTTAATGTTATGAAAAGAATGAAATGGATTATTGATTCTGTTTGAAATCCATTATGCTTATTTATATTGGTACAATCTGTGCACTCTCAGTCAGATGCTTCAAATAAATAGCCCCCCAAACTAATTATTTTGTTTAATGAAGTTTGTTCCTGTCTGTGTTTGCTCCTATTCAACCCACTCCATTATTTATGTTTCCAATGAGAGTCGCTATGACTCAGTGAGTTAGACAGCGACTTGCTAGCCAGAGGGCCTCATGATCGTTCCCGGGTTTGCCCCACAGTACACTGTATGGTACAATCCCGTCTCCACTATGCCCGTCAGAGCAGAAAGCTGGACGTTGAGTCCCATTTCATTCCATTTTAACTTTTCTTCGTCTTTGCTCTTTGTTATGGTTTATTTTTAGTTTATCAATATGTTTTCATTCCACCACCATTACCCAAACTAATAATGAAAACATCTTTGTTTTGTTACATTACTAGCTGATCATTAATATCCTGCTTATAATGTATCATTCTATTCTGGAAGCAGTTTTATATTAACCTCCAGTTGCTACAGTATATCCCGTTATTTGTATTATAGGCTATATAAATATTCTGGTAAATGGACACAGATCACTAAATATTCATGGGCCGTCACCCAGGAATGTAGGGCGAAAGTTATTTTTAGTCTTTTTCTCCCTTTCCCTTTTTCCCTTGCATGGCGATTTTTGTTGACTTTTTGGTGTAGAATCGAAGAAAAGGGTTTAAAAATACATTTTCTGCCAGGTTTTTGTGAATATTCATGATTTTGAGGCGGAAGGATACAAGGGTTGTGAGGTTGGTTACGTTGAAGGGGAGGGCCGAAAATTGCTTGTTTAGTTGTCTCTACTTCCAGCCTGTGTATCTCAAGTTTTTCATGGTGAACCTCATACATGCTTTTGGGCCAGAGTTTGCCACATGTTGCTCCATCTGTGGCAGAAAGCGTTCTACCCAACGAATATTTGGGAAAAGTTACAGCCGGTCTAAGAGACGAGAATTAACATTAAAGTCAATGGGGAAATAATTAGTGATCTGTGGCCAAATACTGTTTAAATCTAATAAGGATAATTATAACAAGGAAATGTCTGGATTATTAAAACCTGAAAGCTTTTTTTTTCTTACGTTTGACGAAGCTGCGTCTGAATTACAATCAAAAAGTTTATTTCGTTATAAGCTGTCAGTAAGATAAATGGAAAATGCTAAAATGAATCAAGACTCGGAAACATGTCGGTCTGAATATTAATTTGAAAACCTTTGATGATTCCTTTATTCCTTAACTGGATCTATAAACATCATTTCTAAAGAAATATCCACGTAATTCAGTGCTGTGATGTATAGATATACTGACTCAAGACGGGTTATACCTAACCTATAATATACAGGGTGGGTTTATATTTTGTCAATAGCACACATAGGCGAACGGTCAGCAAGCGCATAAAACGCAGAGCTAACTGTGTTTGGGTCTCACAATTTGGAAAAAGGTACGTCTAGAAATAAGCCATTTTTTCTCCTTTTATAGTTCCAGTAGAATAAATAGGCGCACTTCTCACAGTGACTGACTACTGACAATCTGATTAAAATACAGATCTATTTTTCGTTTTTTTGAATATATTTTAATGGCCTACGCTAGACGAAGATCTGGTCACTTATAGTGGAGGGTCGTGTCAGGCGTCATACGAGCGGCTTTTGACCTTGTGACATCAGCTTTGACGTTTCTAGTGGTTTACCCAAATTTCCGTGCACCTTGAGCCAATAATTCTTCTAACAGACTGTTTCATTGCCTCATTCCTCCAGATCCTAGACAACGAGAGAGACACACACACAGAAACTAGGTCATTTTGGGACTAACATACAGTGCTAATTTTATTTTATTAATTCGCTTGCACGTAGGGGCATTTAACAGTGGGAGGAAACCGGAGTGCCCGGAGGAAACCCACGAGGTTGAGAAGGCACCCCTATTTCCATGCCACATACGCTCACACCAGGGATCGAAACCACAGCCGCAAGCCAGAGGTGACCGGCCAGCTAGAGGTCGAAGCGCGGCACTCTAGACCACTAGCCCCCCCCCCACCCTAGGCAATGACATTTTGAACTATAAAAACACAAAACGAAATAGGATCCGTGTTTTAATGATATATATCAATACAAACACAATTGGGGCATCAATAATTTGAACAACGAACCGAGGGTGTTGAACCTTATTAAACAATATAACCGACAAAAGTCATTTCATGTCTCAAAAACTAATCTTACTTTGCGCTTTCTCTCTGCCAACATTGCTGTATATAATTTTTTTATTAATCAATTTTTTCTTCTCTAAGATACTTGATAAATTAAGCAAGATCTTTACATTGCGTGGCATGTAAAATAAAACAAATTAAAAATGTCCGCCGTGTAAAACACATGAATGAATAAATGGAATCTAACGTCCGGGCTAACGAAGACATGCATTTCGATGATATACAGATACTTCTAGCTATGAAATATCAAGGCTTTTAAAGGTCATATGGCGGGATGTCGCATTTAATATATACCAGTCGGACATGCTTAATTTGCCCAATTCCAATCTTAATACATGCTTTTACACTTTTTACTTCGACACTATAAGGAGATTTTAAACCCTAAAATTCCTTATTTTTCTGTTATCGGAGAAAAATTGATACAAATGCTAATAGAGGATTAAGTTTACAGTCGAATTACAAAATTGATACATTTACATTAAATTCATCTCTTCACTTATGTATTGTACTCTTGGCAGATTATACCACGAAGATTATATAAATTAATGCAAGATTTAGTTTTAAAGCCTGATTACATCTCATTATTCCTGTATTGGCTATTGTCAAACCATACCAGGAAAATAATTAATGAGAACATACATAGCAATAATCTATCTCAGTCAAATCAGATTGCATTGGACCAACCAGTAAAATGTCAGCCATATTGTAAATATGTTTTATTTGTATAAGTAACAACTTAGTTGTATTAAAATACATTCTATTATTGATTGTATTTTAAAAAATGTTTATAAAGACAAAACTAAACATATCATTTCAAACGACGATTGGATAAAATTTAAATGAGATAAAACCCTAACTGGAAATTAAATGTTCATCAGGGTGTCATAGCGTCGGAAAAACTAATAATAATAATATAATATTTATTGATTAAAGCGATCTACACTTCGTTTCAGAGCGCTGTACAAATATAAATAAGACAGTTTACACATTTAAAACACAAATTAAAACAAACGACTGACTAGACTATAAATTGAATTGTTTTTTAAAATAAAATGTTTTTAGTCCGGATTTAAAAGTCACTAGATTTGGTGATTGGCGCACACTGCGTGGAAGCTCGTTCCACAAGAACGGGGCAGCCACAGAGAAAGCCCTCCAGCCGTATCTCTTGATGGTAGTTCGTGGATTTTCCTTCGTCTTCTTGTGTTTATCCGTTCTAACAAGTGTTACATTGTTCGAGTCACCAGATCGCAAACTGCGATTTCTTGGAACATAGCGCTCAATCAGTGAACTGAGATAATGCGGAGCATGACCACTTAGAATTTTAAAAACGAATAACATAATTTTGAAATTGATACGGAATTCAACTTTTAACCAATGTAAATCGTACAGAATTGGTGAAACTTCATCGTACTTTCGTGATCTAGAGATCAACTTCGCTGCAGCGTTCTGGACAGACTGTAATTTAGACAACTGATTCTGAGGAAGACCAACAAGCAAACTATTACAGTAGTCTAATTTCGATGAAACGAAAGCGTGAATTAGTTTTTCAGTCGTAGCACAGTCGAGAAGATTCCTAATCTTACTGATTCGAAATAAAGCAAAGTAAGCAGACTTGGATATTGCATTCACTTGCGACGTCATTAGACCGTCATCGTCAAACATGACACCCAAATTTCTAACAGACTGTGAAGGAGTGATATCACAACTGTCGACTCTGAGGCTGTCCAATTTCACTGGACGGAATTGAAACATTTCGACTGATATTTCTTGTACAATGTTCATAATATTGTTGTAGGGTGTTAAACATTCTTCAATTGACACACGAACAATAATTGTAAAATATATCAGGTATTAATGTGGTCACCTCTATCGCACCTGAGACTGATGGCTTTGTAGCAGACATTGTCTATTAGCAGACATTATTATTTTACAACTGGCTTGGAAGACGGATACTTGTCATTCAGTGTTATATGAGTGAGATTTGCCTGGACAGATGTAAAGGGTTCTGTTACATGCCAATGTAAGCAGGAGACCTCGATTTGTTGTACCATCCGATCAACCAGACGCTGTCATTGTCAGGCCCGTCTTCCTGCACCACTGACAAGGAGAAGCCACGCGGGAAAATAAGCGAGCAATCCTCCTACTCATTGAACCACCACGGCTTAATCCAAAACATTTACTTCTATTAATAATCTTAAAGTTTTCTGAAAGTCAACTGGAATTATAATACTTAACATTTATATAGACAAACCGAAGTTTAAACAGAATGAACTGCTTAATTGGCTCAATGACGAAGTTCGCAGGGAGCTGATGGAACAACTTAAAGTCAATGAAAGTGAAGAATACCACTAATAATTAAATTAAGTTTAAAAGAATATATGAGAAAATAAATGGAAATAATGGCAGAAAAAGAGGCCGTTTCTGGCATGCCTAAATATTTATTCCATATATTTATGATAATCAGTGTTTGATGAAAGTCTCCAAAATTTGTTTAACAAAACAGAACAAATTCTCAAAACGTCAATGTACCAATAATTAGGTTTTCAGTGATTGGGTAATGTTCAAAGCCGGAGGAACCATAAAAGAGAGTAACTTTGATAAAGAAACGTTAGAACCGTCCCAAATCGTGATTTATTTTCTAAATGTACTGAAAACTACTGATTCAAACAACATTTATAGCAGAATAAACCTAAAAAAGCATTTCAATGTGCGTATAAACCATTACACTGTTCCGAGAACATTGACAAAGTTGTACTTTTAGACCACCTTAAACAGAAACATTTATATTGTCTTTGTACGATATTCAGATCCCCTTTTCACTGGCAGTATTGTTGTCTATTCGACACCCATAATAGTCTTGCATGGCCACTTCAAATAATATTGTTACAAGCGGTTTCTGTACCGACTGGGCTAATTAAAACTGGTTTTCGCCTTATTCGCGGATCCAGTCTGGTAAATACCAGTGTCCCAGCAGTCGGACCGCAATGATGTGTTCCCCCTAGAAATTTCTGAAATGCACATGATGTGAAATCGCTGTATGACTGGAAAATCTGTAACCACTAATTCAACGCAAGAACAACCAAAGCCCGAGGTCATCCGGTCTGTCGATAATGTCCTTAAAAGTGTCAGAGTCGTTCTACAGATTGTTTTAAAGGTGTAAATTCTCTTTTCGGGTATATCGTCATACAGTACTGACAGGCCAGCTACTACAGAAAGTAAGGGATCTTACTAGTGACTGCCATCAATGTACAAATTTAGTATATCTAAGTAAAATCCTATAATAAGGTTAAAGTAAATGTAATTAAAACTGGCATAGCAATGGCTGACCATGACAAAAGGGATTTAACAATATAATAAATGAATAAAACATTACAACATTTTAACGTCGTTACCCAATGTGGGCTTCAAAAGAGATCACAGGTTAAGAACTTACTGGCCAGTTACTCTCAAAGTGGTTAATTTAGGAAACATAAATTTTCTTAGCAATTGGCTTAAATTATCACACTAATACAATATTCTAACCATTTTGGAAACACTATTATATTTGTCGTTTAAGACAGCAAGCAAATAGCTATAGCAATTTATTCACTTTACCCTTGTTAATTAGTCTTTGCAGAGTAGCACCTCCTTTGAACCTGTTGTTGTCCTGTGTGGTTTCAGGAATTGTTGTTATCGTTTTTCTGTATATATTGACCTCACAATTTTGTATTACTGTATTAGCTTGATAACGTTGAGAGAATGCTCTTCGAAACGTCGCCTAAATAAATAAGTAGCTGTTTTTTCCATAAGTATGTGTTATAGTTTATTGCTCTATCCAGTTACTAAATGCCACTCAAAGATTATAATTTATTTAAGGTTGCATAAAAACAAAATATAGATTCAATTGCACATATTTTGCGACGTATTTGTCTTGGAATATAGAGGGATTATTTAGTTTGATAACGACGTCAATGCCATGTCATATCCAGACAATACGCAGTCTACTTGGATATTCCCTAGGCAACTGAGATAAGACTTTAAAACCTGTATCAGAATCCTTCCTTATCTAAAAACTGCGCAGTTAAACAGTTATATTTTGTATTTTATGACAATATGTCTGCACGTATTTATATTCGCTCGATAGTCTAGATCTTTTTATATGGGACAATAAGCTATAATAGGACTTTTTCCACCGACTACAAATAGATTGGAAAACATTGAAGATAGGGTCTTCCGTCTTGATAATCTGTTTATTCTAATCTTATTTCAGACAATATGCTAATAGGACCCTCTTCAGACACTAGAAATAGATTTAAACGTTTAGCTGCAAAACATAAAAAAACAGCGTCTGACATCTTTTCTGGTACTTGAACACTCAGGTTATGCCAAATCAAAAGTTCTTTCAACCTTGCATGAAATGGGATATTCGCTCTTGCGTTTTTCCACGGTCTTATTTACAAATTTAAATTGTACAAATGTTAAATATAACGATTTATTGTTTCATACATACACAGAAAAAAAAGTACACATAGAAAAAATATATACGACAGTGAAACAAAAAGTTGGATTCATTCGATCCAGTGGAAGCTGGTTGTACCAGGTAACCGAGTTACGGAGCAAGGAAAGCATGAAAAACTTGCACCACGAATAGCTTGATTGGAAAATCAGTCATTGCATCGAGGAACGTTTTAACATGGCTGTAATATCACGAGGCAGATTGTTCGACAGTTGAGTTACCACCCCTCTGACCATTACCAGATTATTTAGAAAACTGATTGATGTCGTTAAGGACCGTCAACGGTCTGGTGGGTGGACTTCGCATTTAAGTTAGAATACGTACGACGTCAATCTTTTGCGCCAAACACTGCTAGAGCAGGGAATGGTACCACACCACCCTACAGAACTGTTTGCAATCTGCTCAGATCGGCTGGCTATATCACTGGTAGATCTATCAAACGACATCTCTTGTCTTGTGACTAACATTATGACGAACATGCCATCACTGGCCAAAAACTCACCGGTCAAGTTAGTGTCGCTTTCTCTTGCTCGTGAAGGATGGTATAGCACGACTATATGGGATTGCCTTTCATATGACCGTAAGCTTCCAATGATAAAAGAGGTAATAGCAATGGTCAAAGGTACCAACGAGAGATTCTAGACATGATTGTATTGCCCTACTTTGACAATTATTCTCTTTTCAAAGCGAATCTGTATGTACTACAGCGCTAGATCACACTGCAGTATGGACTGTTTCTCTCATCTTCCGCGAATCTTAATGGAGGACAGCGCTAGACCACGTTGTAGTGTGGACTTGTTCACCCATTTCCCGCCTTTATTTTTGAACTCGACCGATGTTGTTGAATCTCTTGAATTGGAATAAGCGATGACGCAGATATTATGATTTTATCATTTTGCACGACAACCTTCACAATAGTGGTTCCGGCTGTGTAATAATAGTATTATATGATATCCCTCATCTTTTGTCCGTCTTCTGGCGTGTGAATCGTTGCAACAACCATTTTAAAGAAGGAGGGTGGGGGGGTTTAACGTCAACAAACTAGATCATTTCTGGAATAAAATATGGTTCAGTTGAATTTAAATAATTCGCTTGCGCGTATAGGGGTTTTAAGCCGGTTTGACAGACGACCCCACTCCTTGTCACTTACAGCCAGCGATATGTAATAAATGGATATAACTGTTAAAATTGGGCCTTTAAACATGTAAATGATACCAAACAATTCTAGAGAGCTGACAAAAATCGTTGATGGACATAGTTAACAGTAATGTACTTTGTTATTAGATACCTAGGGAGCTATCATTACATTCAATTGAAATTCGATAACTGACTAATGTTAGTAAAATATGAAACTATTCCACTTTCTGAGATTGTTTATTGATTTGCCTGCACGTAAGTCTCAACGTGAAAGATTTTTAGTCCAAATATAAATTAAAAATAACCTCTCCTGTGTCTAAATTAACCCTTCGCTCAAAAGTATAACTCATTATAACTTAAAACAAGTCAGAAATTACCAGAACACACCAGGGATGCCGATGGCAACCTTAGTTTTATGTTTATGCTTTACCAGGCAAGATTATCCAGTTCAAAATAGTAATGGAAGACAAATGTGTAACTGAGTATAACTTCAAACACGTTTGAAATTACTCGAATACACCTTGGATGCCAGTGGTAATCCAAATTGAATAATAGGTTTATGCCTTTTATCAAGTCTATGTTCGATACCGTGTTCGTTAAGAAAGTCCCCGTACTTTTTCAACGGAGGTGTAGAAAAGAACGTACTTGCTGTGCTCGTAAAGCAATCCCTGACAGTTTATGAAAATATACATTGGATTAAACCCTATTCCAATTTATTTCAAGTGTTAGAAACCGTTAATGAAAGCATGAAATTATTTTAACTATAAGTATTTTTAAATTGATTGTCTCGTTTCATTGAAGTGTGTAACAGTATAAAATTTTCTTTTAGAAAAGTGAAAATCAGAATCTAAAAAAGTCGACCTGCAAAATATAAAACAACAATATAATTGTCCAAAAATATAACTTGCATACCCGTACCGAAATGAAGTGTTCACTTCCCGCGAAGCGTTCATTTCTGACACACTTCTAGGAACACTTCCAACGAAGCGTTCATTTCTGAGACACTTCTAGGAACGCTTCCTTTGAAGTGCTATAAAAACTTCATCGACATGCTAATTTCGTCGTCACTTCAAAAAGATAGTCTGTTTTCAGAGCATTTTATCGTCACTTCTGAAAGATAGTCGATATACAATTGCATGCTATCCACACTTCTAAAAGATAGTCTATATACAACTGCGTGTCATTAACACTTTTAAAAGATAATCTACATACAACTGCGTCTCATCAACACTTCTGAAAGATAGTCTATATACAACTGCGTGTCATGTATACTTCTAAACGATAGTCTATATACAACTGCGTCTCATCAACACCTCTGAAAGATAGTCTATATACAACTGCGTGTCATTAATACTTCTAAAAGATAGTCTATATACAGCTGCGTCTCACCAACACTTCTGAAAGATAGTCTATATACAACTGCGTGTCATTAATACTTCTAAAAGATAGTTTATATACAACTGCGTCTCATCAACACTTCTGAAAGATAGTCTATATACAACTGTGTGCCATTAATACTTCTAAAAGATAGTGAATATAGATGACCATTTATTCATCTCCACTTCTGAAAGACTGTTAAAAAACGATCATATCGATGATCATTTCATCGCCACTTCTTTAAAAAATTCATGAAATAAATGATGAAATAAAATGACGCGTAGTGCGCCCCCCCCCCCCCCGCGCCCGACACAGCTCCGCTCGTTAACAAAAAAAGGAATAATATCGGGGAGTCACCGTGTGTTTTTATATATACATATATATATATATATATATATATATATATCGCCTGAACTGTTTTAAAATCCATATCCATTAGCCTACTCATTTAAACAAATAACCCTGCCCTCAAAATTAATTGATGGAACAATAGGTTAATTGATGCCGTAAGACAATCACATCATGCAACTTAATCAGAGTGGCACAACTAGAAAATGGTACCGCTCGATGTTATAGGCCACCAATATATATATATTTTATGTATTTTACTTTATCCGTTCGAGCCCGAAAAAATCTGGTGGCGTCCTCTTCTCGAACGGTACGCAGAGAGAGAGAGAGAGAGAGAGATTATTCTTTTATTTTTTATTTTATTTATTCTTTTATGTGTTTAACTTTATCCGTTCGAGCCCGAAACATCTGGAGGCGCCCTCTTTCTTCGAACGGTACGCTAAATGAGAGAGAGGGAGGGGGAGAGAGAGTTTATTCTTTTATTTATTCTTTTGTTTATTCTTTTATGTTTTTTACTTTATCCGTTCGAGCCCGAAAAATCTGGTGGCGCCCTCTTTCGTCGAACGGTACGCTTAAGAGAGAGAGAGAGAGATCAGAGAGAGAGACAGAGAGAGAGCCGGGGAGAAATAGGGTTTAACGTACACTCGACACAAACTAGGTGATTTCAGGACCAACATATGGTTTAATTTTATTTCAATAATTCGCTTGCGCCTGTGGGTCTTTAGCAGTGCCGTGGCGGAGCACCCGGGAAAACCCACGCACGAGGTTAATTGGACAAACGGTGCCGTACGCTGAATCCACTGACCAAAATGGTATCGATCGATATTATAGGCCAGTAAAAAAATATATAGGCCTATATTCCTTTATTTGTTTTACTTTATAATCTATAAGCCCGAAAATTATGGTAGCCCCTCTTCGCTTGAACTTGAACGGTAGACCTACACTGAATCAACCAGAAGTGAATGTAGCAATATGGCGTCTGTCTAAAAATAGGTCATTAGTATTAGTGACATTAGCGGGGTTCGTTCTTCACGGAGTCCATCGCATATTCTAGATAAGATATGCAGCTTATTATTGCAATATCCAGCCCCCTTTCCGTGTCTGGAAAATTAATCCTGTAGTGATTATTTATACATAATAATTAATCAAATTGGTGGTTATTAGCTGTTACGTCTTGTTTTAAAAAAATAAATGAGGGAATAGAGTTAATTCACATGACGTCACACGCATTGGAAAGCGGCGAAAGTCAGTGCTGCGGAACTCGTATTATTTGACGGCCGGTCAAGAAAAGCACGTTCGTTGCTCTTTTCAAATATGTAAATTATTTTCTGGCGCATTTATATTTATTTACTTTGAAAAACAATCAATGTTTGATAGTACTAAAATTTATTACCATGATTACCGAGAGGTGGCGGTTTGTTGTCCATGGCATAAACATGGCGGCCACCTGTAGCCTAAATATAGGTCATGTACATCAGGTACGCTCATTGCTCCGATTGCCATAGGCAAAGACAAAAATAAAATTGGCCGACGAGAATTGAATGTTTTGATACTTGAATTTCATTAGGGCCTAAATATAATGTAGCTTCAAATGGAATGCAAGCATTTCTGACTTATTTCAATATTTGATTAATACTTTTTTATCAAATTACAAATACAATCGAATCGCCATGGATTCTTTTAGCCTACAGTACATACTAATACACACAGCGTTGAGCACTTTTACATGTACACCAATTTCCTAACTACTCCAAACAACTATGGATACTTTCTTGACAGGCCCTCCGCCCTACACCAATGACAATGAGAAACCTCGGGTCAGAAAATCCAAATGAACTGTCTAGGCCAGCCAACACTGGTTAGTGAGCTTTCATCCAGTGCATCCAAGCAACTGATATGAAATGGGGTTTAAGTTTAACATCCTACTGTTCTTCTTTGACTGGTTGAATGAAAACAGCAATACGCCATTCAGAGTGATATAAGGGAAATTTTGCCCAGACACATTGAATTCCAACTGCCAAGGGTTCTTTTATGTGCACTCCGTTACGTTTTTTCTTGCCAGGCCTTCAGTCCTGCATTGCTATGGGGAACCACACCGGAAACTCCTGATAAACGTGGGATTTCTCAGTTAGTGAGCCAATGTCTTATTCACAGAGCTGCTATGGTTAGCAAAACAAACATCTTTTCCACCGAGCCACTGTGGCTCCCCTGTTTTACTGCTCCATCTGATGAAACCAGGGAATAATCTGTCAGATAATTTTGGAGTTTGCGCAGATAGTGGTGATATATACCGCCAACTTAGTTTTCTGTTCAGTATGAACAACTAGAGGCTGTTTTTTGCCAGGCCCTCTGTCCTACACCACTGTCAATAGTGAATTATTCCTGAAATCCTCAGTAATTTTCTCGGCCAACGGCAGGATCCAACCTGGGATAATTAAAGCATTTATTCGTAACAAAAAAATATTACTCATGCTTTTATTATCAAAAAACGTTAAAAAAAAACACCCATTACATACGCTATACAGTGTGCAATGAAGCACTATAAGGCCTTATCTTATTTCAAAATCCAACTGTCTAACTTTTACATACACGCCAATGTGCATGTACGATGTCTTTTTTTTTCGTTGGGCTATCCGCACGACTATACAGCTGTTTTCTCCCGGTCCTAGGGTTTTCTCCCACTGCAAAAGACCCCTACTGGGTGGGTGGTGGATAGCTGAATGGTTGGCGCGTGCATATTGTATCATAAGGTCTGTTACTGAGTAAACTGGCATGGTTTCGATGCGGCAGTTACGTGACAAGGAGTAGTAGCCTGTCCAACCTTGTGGGTTTTTCACCGGGTCCTCCGATTTCCTCCCACTGCTAAAGACCCCTACATGCAAATTTTGGAAATAAAACATTGAACCATGTTTTAGTCTCGAAAAGACATTAAGTAGGTCTATATCCTATTTTAAAAATTGCGAGAATCTGTCATTTAAAAAAAAAAACAACAGTATCCCAAGAACTATTTCATATTTTCAATAACATTGAAATTTCAAAAACTATAATTCATGAAAAGTTAAAAATATTGAAAAACAATGTTTGATACGATGATAAGCATTTGCTTTGGAAGAATAGGCTACCGGAACTATTAATACAGGATGGCTGAATTGGGCCTGTAGCCAGCTTATAAAATTGGGGGGGGGGGCTACGGCATGTTTTGGAGGGGCTGAAGATGTGGCCGGCTAAGAACACTCCTACGGGCTACCGGCCCGGGCTGAATGGTTAGCAGGTGTGCGCTGTTTGATCATAAGGCCTGTCATTGAGTCGAATGCCTGGTTGTACATGACAAGGAGCAGGGTCGCCTCGCGACGCCTGGCAACCTGTGGGTTTTCTCTGGGTCATCCCAATGCTAAAGACCCCTACGCCCAAACAAATTATTGAAATAAAATTAAAAACCATATGTCAGTCCTGAAATGACCTAGTTTATAAATAATTGTGTCGAGTGGATGTTAAAGCCCCATTTCTCTCTCTCACTATTAATACAGGGTCAGTCAGAATCCTGTTTAAAAATGTGTTTTAAAGTTGTTTTTTTAAATGAATAGGCTATAGAGATGTACAACGTACATCATAAACTAAATTTGTAATTGTAGGTCTATATAGCTGTAATTAAATTAGCCTTATTATTATTGTCAAAATGGTCATAAAGTAGTTAAATTATTGTTGATTTATTATTTATTTATTTTATAAGGACAGCTGTGTAGTTGGCATTTGATGTCTAAGTGTGGGCTGTAATGCCGCTGCCCGGGCAAAATTTCCCTCATACCCCACTGTATGGCGTACGCCCGTCTTCATTAGCTCAGTTTAGGAGCAGAACAGTAGGACGTTAACCCCCATTTCATTTCATTTATTTATTATTGTTTTTTTTTTATTTATTTTTTATTTTTGTTTGAAGTGTTCAATAATGAATAGACCTATACAACAAGTAACAATTATTAGGTTATTCTAGAAATGTAATTTTAGAACAGTTTCTTTCACGACAAACAAAAGTGTTCAATAAGGATGTAATTTTAAGGACAGTTATTTCACGACAAACAAACTTTAACTTAAAAGTCTAACAGAAAAGCCGGAATTTTGTATGTATTTGGAAACATTCATTATTTCACTTGGACAGTTATTGGGCCGACGGTACTGTGACTGTGACCTACATTCTAGCCAACTAGATAGATGCGACATGGATTGACGGAAATAACGGAAAACAATGTTTTCTTTCATAATTCAAAATTTGTTTAGGAAATAAATTTATAACCAAACACAAACAAAAGAATGTCTGTTAAACTTATTTAAAGATTTTAAATCTCCTTTTATTTCAATTTTACTCGTATTTTCTAAAGATCGCTCGGATTGGTCAACAAGTGAAATTTAATCCAATCGTAGCCTTCGTCTCAAGTTATGCCGCCATGTTTTTACCTTCGTTGTCCTGATTTAGTGATTCAAACAATTTAAGGTAAGTTATTCAATTGTAATATTTCTGGAAGTTTTAAGACCATTTTTTTTTCATATAGCTAGTCTTTTTAATGATTAATTACAACTATCAGTAACAAAATGTCTAAGTTGGTGAAAATCGCGGGAAAATAAGTTTAAACCCGTGAATTCTCGCACGCAATTTCACATTTTATTTGGATTTGGTGTCGTCATGGCGTGGAACTGGAGAATGACCTAAGGAAGGGCCCATTTCATTGATTGATGAAGTAAAATTAAAATGTATACTGTTATGAGGTCGCTTATGTTAGGCTACCTGTTTATAATTTGACGATTTGTCCAAGAAAATTATTCAGCTTAATTTGAACTAGAATCTCTATAGATATCTAAGCTATTCATCATGGCTTATTATTATTATTCACATTGCCATTGCCGACATTGGTGATTGCATTGTCTGATTGTCATTGTACCTAATATAGATAGTAAGCTATACTCTATTATACATGTAGTATATTACTACAAAGCTAATTAGTATCTATGTCAATATAAAAATTATGATTAACATGATCATCATGAACAATAACAATACAATCTGTTTTAATTTTGGGTGCATTCTTATTTCACTGCAGATGATTTTTCGTCTTTATTTTTTTACATTTTTTTTCAGAGGTTGTAGATTAATAGTTCACCAGTGCTGGTAGAGGTATGTGAATAATATGTGTAGACAAGATGGTAAATTGAAGTAAACTTATTCTGTCACCGTCCATGTCTGATGATCTGAAATCCGTTAGTTCAATGGTTCTTGAGTTTGATACATGGTTGAACGACCTGTTGTTCAGATATCTTGTCAGAAAAAGTCATTGCCAGTAGCTCTCGATATGAAAGAGAAAGTTCATCTCGATTTTCTCCTTGTCAATGTCAGTGATGCAGAACGGAAAGCCTGACAAGGACAGCTGTCAAGTCGTTCGGATGATACGAAAAACCGAAGTCTCATGTACACATCGATGTGCACGTAAAAGATCCCTTGGCAGTTGGAAGTCGATATAAGAATAGGCCGTAGCAACACTGCCCGGGCAAAATTTCCCTCATAGCACACTGTATGGCGTATGCTAGTCTTCCATTAGCCAGGCTAGGTGCAGAAGAGTAGGACGTTAAACCCCATTTCATTTCAGCTCTCAACATATTGAATAATTTCTCATGTGAAAATAACATTCAATCCACCCTCGCCACTGTTACAGTTCAGGGTTTGATCCTGGTGTTACTAAGTAAATTTCTCAGAACTTCCTGGCATGATTTCTCCTTGTCAGATTCAGATAGGACAAAAAACCAGGGGCTGTTGGACATGTAGTGAGTAAACGTAAAAGAACCCATGACAGTTGGAATTTGTTACAAAAGGACACAATTTCCCTCAAAGCAACAGAAACCCTCATGGTCAAAGTACAGCTGTCTAGTCGTTCGGATGATACAGAAAACCAAAGTCCTGTCTACACATTGATGTGCACGTAAAAGATCTCTTGGCAGTTGGAATTTGATGTAAGAGCAGATCATAGAGCAGCTGCCCGGGAAAAATTTCCCACATGTAGCTCACTGTATGGCGGGAAAAATTTCCCACATGTAGCTCACTGTATGGCGTATGCCCATCTTCTATTAGCCCAGGCTAGGTGCAGAAGAGTAGGACGTTAAACCCCATGGTCATAGGACAAGTGCTGCATAGCGTATACATGTTCATCTTCATTTAGCCCCATTTCCCATTTTTTTCAGAAAAACTCCAGTTTTAAAGTAAACAATTCCAAGATGGGTATGACATGATGCGAAACACTCATGTGTAGGTAATATATTTAAATTGATTTTTATGAAAGTTTTCTTTACAGGTCAAATTTAGCCTAGAACACTGTAGATGATTAGGCTTAGGAAGACATGGGCACCCTAATCAAGAAGTTTTGGGTTGGCCAAGAAAGTTCCTCCAGATTTTCTGGAGTGTAGTGGGACTGGGAGGGCCTGGCAAGGACAGTGTCCAGAATCGGATTTAACAAAAAACACAAGGTCCAGTGTACACATTAACCCCGTTTACATTACAAATTTTAAGTGTTCCGGGAACGTTGCCTGGCACGGTTAATTTTTTTGTAGTGTAAACCGGTCAAACATAAGCGTGCCATATTGAGTTCCATGCCAATCTGGCCTACTGAAATGAGGTGGTCTCGACACGGTACGAGGTGCAGTGCAGTTAAATTTTCTTAGTGTAAGCGTTATCCTGTCTCAGCACGGTTTTAGTACGGATAAATGCGATAAACGAACCTTGACCTTTTTCCCCAAAACTTTGATGGTTCATCAAAATGGCTGCTCAAATTAAATCAACAATCATAATTGTTTTCATCAGGTTAATTTGCATAGGGACTGAAATTAACTTTTCTGTGAAGAGTTTCACATTTGGCCAAAGTTAATATTCGATTGACTTTAAATTTATGCACAGTGTTTAAGGTCATGAGACGAAAAATCTTATTGATTTTCAGCGAATTCTGATAATTACTGTCAGAGTTATTTCCCTTGATCACTTTGAGACGAAGAATCTTATTGATTTTCAGCGAATTCTGATAATTACTGTCAGAGTTATTTCCCTTGATCACTTTGAGACGAAGAATCTTATTGATTTTCAGCGAATTCTGATAATTACTGTCAGAGTTATTTCCCTTGATCACTTTGAAAAATCATTTGTAATGCTGTAGAGGCCAAACTTATCATTCAATTGACTTCAGATTGATACACTGAGTTTAAGGTTTTGAGATGAACAAGTATATTGATTTTCAATGAATTTTGATAACTGAAAAGCTAAATTCATGATTTTAAATGTTTCATATACTAAGCGTTAGCATGGGGCAGAACTTTATAAAAACCAAACAAATTCTAATGATTTTTTCTGATAATTACTTTATGAGTTCTTAATCTTAATCAGATTTCAGAGTATTATAAATGTTTCCTAACCCAAAAAAGTAAGAATATGCGACAACTCTTGTTGTCTGCCCGAACGATTTAGCTGCTGTGGGCGTATGGTTCGTTGCCTGGCAACCTATCTTTTAGCTTGTTCTCTGTCCACCGCTTACAAAGTGTGAGTGTACCTTGCATGGCATCCGCTTGTTTCTACAGGAATCTGGGAGTGGTGGATAGCCGAATTGTTAGCGTGTGCATCTTGCATCATAAGGTCTGCAATTGACGCTACAACATGGTTTTGATTCTCTGGTTGTGCGTGACAAGAAGTAGGGTCGCCTGTCCATTTACTTCAGGTCCCCCAGCCGAATGGTTAGCGTTTGCGTCTTGCATCATAAGGTCTGTCATTGACACAACGATGTGGTTTTGATTCCCCGCTTGTACCTGACAAGGAGTAGGGTTGCCTGTCCAACCATATGATTTAACTTCAGGTCTCCTAGTTTTCTCCCACTGCTAAAGACCCCGAAGTGCAAGCGAATTATTGAAATAAAAATAGAACCATGTTAGTCTCCAAATGACCTATTTTGTATTGAGTGGATGTTAAACCCCATATCCTGACTTGCCATACTTTTATTGGAAATAACCACCCTATAATAATTACCTTTTTCAGAATGCATCTTTAACTAAATATTCTTTTTGGTTTTAATTTCAGGTAAATCAAACCAGAATACCATCCCAGCATGTATGAATGTGACAAAAGAAGATGTGGAGGTGATCGATAGCAACATTGAATATCCGCTTGAATTAGTCATCTGTGGGTTGAATATGGTGTTTTAAAGATGCAAGAAAATGCCTGAAATGTGTAAACTGTACAGGATTATACCTGCCCTTTTTTAAGCTCCCACTTTTACATATCGGTCCAGCTATACATCTGTTGAGATTTGTTTGTGGACAACTCTACAGGTCACAATTTAAAATATATGTTTATATCCAAACCATCTAGGATCGGATTGATTTTGAACATGTTCAACTGTGACCTCATGGGTTATTGCCCCTTATTGTGAAAAAATTCTGTTATGCCCCTTAACAAAAAACTGAATTCCATAGAGGTCCCAGTTCTTAATAGATCCTTTTCAGATTTGGTGTGAAGCATTGGGTTCATGAAATCACAAACCTCATGATATGCAGCAATTCGAAAATGACCTCCTTTTTCAAAAAAAGCTTGTGAATGTGATGAGACGTCAGTTTTTCATTTGGAGTGAGCATTGTGGCTATGGGAGGACAAATCCTATACATGTAAATTTCAGCCATTCAGACTTAACCCTCTTTTTCGGAAAACGTGTGAAATCGATAAAGACTATAATTTATTAACAGATTTGTTTTTAATTCTATATGAAACATTGGGACAATGAGTGGGCGCTATTGATATTCCCTGATCTCTTTTGCAAAATGTGAAGTGTATCGTAGATGGCAACCACTTGTTAATTGTATCAATTGTATTTTAATATTTTGAAAACAGTAATAAATAATCAATATCAAAGTGTTATTTTGTTTCATGTTTTCTACTTTTCAGTATAACTGGGATAAATCAGTGTGCTATGATAGAAATTTAGTCCAGATATGACATTTCTAAATTGTCTTCTTTGAATGAACAATTTAATCATGGCGCTTGTCCTTTGCTAGGGGGGGGGGGGATGGTCTAGTGGTCTGGAGTGCCGCGCTTCGACCTCTTGCTGGCCGGTCACCTCTGGCTTGCGGATGTGGTTTCAATCCCTGGTGTGGGCGTATGTGGCATGAAGATAGGGTGCCTTCTCAACCTCGTGGGTTTCCTCCGGGCACTCCGGTTTCCTCCAACTGCTAAAGACCCCTACGCGCAAGCAAATTATTGAAATAAAATTGAAAACAGATGTAAGTCCGAAAATGACCTAGTTTGTGTCGAGTGGACGTTAAACCCCATTTCTCTCTCTCTCTCCTTTGCCAGGCCTTAGATCCACTGATCGGGCAAACGGTGCAGACAATCAGGGTGGGGTGGGACTTTCTTGAACGACACTAGAATGAAATACCTGATCCCCCCACCTGGTCGAAGTGGTAACAATGTATAAACATCCAGCGGAAGTGAGAGAGACACCCAATAAGCACTGGGTTGAAGTGAGAGAGACACCCGATAAGCACTGAGTTGAAGTGAGCAATACACCCGATAAGCACTGAGTTGAAGTGAGAAAAACACTTATGAAGCACTGGTTGGAAGTGAGCAATATACTCGATAAGCACTGATTGGAAGTGAGCAATACACTCAATAAGCATTGGTTTGAAGTGAGCAATACACTCAATGAACACTGGTTTGAAGTGAACAATACACCTGATAAGCACTGGGTTGAAGTGGACAAAACACCCGATAAACACTGGATTAAAGTGAGCAAAACACTCAATACGCACACAGCCGAAGTGAGAAAAACACCTGATAAGCACTCGATAAACACTGGGTTGAAGTGAGAAAAGCACCTGATAAACACCCGATGAGCATTTGGGCGAAGTGAAATAAACACCCCATAAGCACCGAGTTGAAGTGAACACTTCGTGGAAGCCTAATTTGGTATGGTGTCATCCTCGCTTCAACATCATTTCTGCCTTCTTTATTTCATTGAAAATTTGAAGTGTTGTTATGTAAGTGTTGTAGAAATGAACACTTCGGATATCAAATTTTTCACTTCGAGCACGTCTCTGTCAAGTGTCATCCACGCTTCTTATGGGTGGCGTCATCGCTTCATTTGCGTGAGGGTATATTTTAGAAGAAACAAATTTTCATGGATATTTATCCAAAGCGCTTTTAACCCCACAAAAACAGCATTTGGCACCTTTTGAAATTCTTGCAAATGTTCATTATTTGTGATTAATTCACACGTTCAATGTGATTAATTCACACGCTCATCTTACAGTCCCACTCAAAGATGCATTATGCAAGAGATAAATTTGCCTATTGCAGGATTTTCCCTTAAGTCTTAATTTATTAACATGGCACGAACATAATCCACTGTAGGTCATCAAATGAATTTAAGTAGATTAGAATGTTTCGGCCATTTAATGATTTAATTTTAAAATATTGAAGCTTGGTCAAGTCTTGGATGGTTACAATCAATACACACATCATGTCAAAACTACAAACAGTGATAACTTGGCTCAAAACAAAGTAATCTGAATGAAATTTGCAATATATTAATTTTCCATTATCTCTTTGACTAATTGCAAGCACGGCGCACTCTTTATTTAAATTTTACATAACGTATCTATAAACAAGTACTACAAGTCGGTCATTACAGGGAACAATAGAGTGTGAAGATGACCACGGCACCGGTCAAAAGATTTAAATAAGGTACAAACAATTGTTAGCTATGTAAAATCCTGAAATGAAAAGTGGCATCAGGTGTTCTATAAAACGCAGAATAAGCACACCCTGCCTTGTGACGTAAACTCATCATTGCTAATTAGTACTTACTTCGACATTAATGTACTGATAACATGGACGTTGTGCACTCTCAACACAATAAACATGTGATAAGACGACGTACATATATATACACACAGTCATTAGATACACACTTATAAATGCTTGTACAAATATGTATTAATGTCGGAATGACATTTCTTTCTGTTAAACGCACGAAGTAGGTTTGTTTATTTGCTCGAAGAAGGCCTAATTATATTGAATTACATTCATTACGACAGTCCGCCATAGTTTTGCAAACATTTATAAGTGTTTTTAATCGTTACGCTCAATAACTACTAATTATAGCCTTACAATTGAAAAAGTAAATAAATACATGAACAATATCGAATTCTCATTCTATTTTTAGTATACAGTATGCTGTATCGATGATCAGCCTATTTTGTATGGCGGGTATCATTTAACAATCGATACGCTAAAAGATCCTATATGTCCAATTATCAAAGGATTTTAAGTGGTAGTCAATATTAATTATTATATTGCTATCTACTGTGGCAATTAATTGTGATTTGTTCACAATTTCAGACATTTTCCGTTCTTTGAAAATTATTAAAAGTATAAAAATATCTGCCAACATGTCACACTTTTCTGTTTGTTATTTACGTTAGTGGTCTTCATTTTGAAATGAAATGAAATGAAATGGGGTTTAACGTCCTACTCTTTTGCACCGAACCTGGGCTAATGGAAGACGGGCATACGCCATACAGTGTGCTATGAGGGAAATTTTGCCCAGGCAGCGGCGCTACGGCCTACTCTTATATCGAATTCCAACTGCCAAGGGATCTTTTACATGCACTCCAATGTGTACACGGGACCTCGGTTTTTCGTCCCATCCGAACGACTAGGCAGCTGTCCTTGTCAGGCCCTCCTTCTGCAACACTGACAAGGGGAAATCACGCCGGAAATCTTCATTTTGAATACGAGCGTACAGTATATTGCAGTCACATGTGTCCGGCCAGGATCTTTAGACAGTAGAACTCGAAGTTCAAAATTCTGTTGGTAGGTCAATTTCGGCAAAACCTTTTATGAAGGCTATACGCAACTGATGAATTATTTATGTTTTTCGTGTGTTTATAAGGAAGCCCGCCGTTGAAAGTGATCGGATAAGCTTATCTTTCTCATAACGCTCTAAGTGGAATTAAAGGGGATGGTTGAACTCTGCAAAATCTGAATATTTTCAAAGAGCATTTAGCAGTTTACGTTTAGACTATTTTCGCTGGTAATTGAACTCAGAATATTTTCAAAGAGCATTTGGGAATTTACGTTTAGACTATTTTCGTTGGTATTGAAACACGTAAAATCCACCCAGTACAACCCTTACATTTTCGACAGTTTAATCCAATTGTAATATAGTGACTCTTGGTCCGTATATTTAGATTTCGGTTAATGACCTGGGGCCGGTTGTTCAAAACTAAGTTATTTTAACGATCCGTTAAACACTAACGGATCGTTAATTTTCCAACCTGTCGTTTGTTAACGGTCCGTTAAATTTCTGTTGCTGGAAAGTCAATTTCATTATCCGTTAGTTAATGGATTCATTAAAGTTAATCCTAAAGAAGGCTGTTTCTTCATTGGCTAAATTTTAAATTTACATATATATAATGTGTGAGATAGAGAGAGAAATGGGGTTTAATGTCCACTCAACACAAACTAGGTCATTTTGGGACTAACATATGGTTTAATTTTATTTCAATAATTCGCTTGCGCATAGGGGTCTTTAGCAGTGGGAGGAAACTGGAGTGCCCGGAGGAAACCCACGAGGTTGAGAAGGTATATATAATGTACATGTATATAACAACTTCATAGAAGTTATTAACAAGAAACTGAAGACAGTGGGACAACTAACTTTGCAGTCTGTTCACAAAACTTGATTAAAGACAAAAAGATAATTTACTATAGAAAAAAATATAGAATACTTTATTTTTTCCTTTAGAAATTTTAGCATAAATCTGTATGAAAAATTATGAGATTTTTATTACAGAATATTTGGGACCATTATTTTCTACAGACCGCAAAAATTCTGCAGAATTTTATCGTATAGAAATTGGAATAGCCCCCCATCGCCCAACCCTCTAGAACTAGATTGTTCTATAGAAAATTACACTAGTAATCTACATGTATGACTTATGCTACAGCCCACTAATGCCACCGTTAAACAGATAACGGAACCCAACACCTCTGTTAACTATAACGGCAAGTTAACGGAGCTTCCAGCAACAACCTTTCTCTCCGTTAAAGTTAACGGAGCTTCCAGCAACAACCTTTCTCTCCGTTAAAGTTAACGATTCGTTAAATCCATGTCAACGGATCGTTAAAAGTTAACGGAGCTTTGAGCAACCGGCCCCAAGTAACTTAAACCCGAGTGTCTTATGACGAAGCACATGATAGGAATCTTGGTTATCAAAGAGATATGGGTGGTCTGGTAATTACATCATTAACAGAGTTTAAACCTGAGCGTCTTATGACCAAGTATATGATATAGGAATCCTGGTTATCAAAGAAATATGGGTGGTCTAGTAATTAAATCATTAATTGAGGTAGATATGGCCTTATCAATTTAAAAAAAGCAATTAAGATTGGTTGTATGTGAATGTCTCCGTTCCCTTTATAAGGATGAGGATTTTGCCACAGAATCAGTACTGGACTGCCACCAAGGTATTCACACACAGATAACTTACGATCTAGAGGACCAAGACGAACGACCAATTATACACAACGTGAAGCATTATTATTGTAGAAGTTGAAGTGATTGTATTTCTTGTATGCAATAAATCTATATCTCTAAGTACCAAAAAGAACCTGTTACTATTTAAGGCGCTGTGTTACACAGTAGACCAAATAAATAAGAAAATATGTATCTACACTTAAAGTCATTAAAATCGCAATACCGAATTCAAAGTTTATTTACTGTAACAACTTTTTACAAATGTACATAACAATTAACTAAATCGAGGAAGCATGCATCTGTGGATAATTTCGTGAAAAAATTCACTACAAATGCACAAGACCAAAACGCCGGAGAACCATGAAACAAGGAGGGGTCAGTTGAAGTCAATATAGGGTATGTCCACCCTGAGCTCTTACACATGCCTAAGGTCGTCTTGGCATGGACTGGCACAGATGTCTCACTACAAGCTGTGGGATCGTTTTCCAATGATTTTGGAGTGCCTGTGCCCACTCTGCAACAGTTCGTCGTCCCAAGTTCATTCCAAAGGTGTTAGATCGGGTTCATGTCGGGAGACATAGCGGGCCAATCCATACCACGGACATGATGATTGTTTAGAAAGTCTCTTGTCAACCAGGCAGTGTGGGGTTGGGCGTTATCATGCTAGAAAACCATCTGTCGACGGACGCCATGTTGAGCCAACAATGGAAGCAACACCAGATGAAGGATGGTGTCAACATAATATTAAGCGCTAACCACCACCAACTGGAACCAGAAGTTGGCGCTGATAGCCGCAAAAACACTGATGCCACCTCCCCCGAAACGATCACTTTCTAGCAGTTACGAGCAAGGCGTTATGTCGACGTCGGTAGATACGGTGACGTCCATCAGGAAAACCGAGGTTGAATCGGGATTCATCTGAAAAGATGACATTTCGCCATTCGCCCATTGCCGTCTGGCCTCGCCACGTGTGAAGCCCCCTGATCCAGCATGCCGATCACGCTGTTCCTGTTTTCTTGTGTAAGGCGTGGCATTTTTTCGAAGTAATGAATAGGATATTTTGATTTGCATTTAAAGGACCCGAGTGCATGACATGCACGTGCAAAACGTTTGACATGGGACTGCTTGAAATTGTGAAAAAAGACAAGTGTTGCGTTTGCACGAACAAAGTTCATTACCGAGAACTGATATTCGGTTCAAACCCAGAACTCCACAAAAAGAGACCCATCACAAGTTTCACCTGTGTGCCATAAGATAAGAAAACCCAAGAAAACGTTTACAAGAAATATTTCACGAAACAAGAATTACGCTTTTAATTGCTTTGGGTATATAATATAGTCAGTTGACTATATATAACTAGATAGAGCACCCCTTTAACTTATTTTGAATTGGCGCTATTCTATATCTCTAAGTCTTTGTGTTCATATGAACATTTTATTTATTGATATAACGTAAAACATTTACCGGTTCGATGATCGTGTCAAAATAAAGCATCGCTTTTTTTTTTATTGAATTCCAATATGGTAAGTGAATTTTTTTTAAAAGCATTCTCACATTAAATGGCCAACAGTACCCGTTTCTACATTGATATATTTAGTGTTATTACATAGTTTAATTAGGAGCATGGAAGGTGCTAAAATGAATAATAGGTTAAGAATGATATGTAAAACCTATTACAACTTTTATCGTTATTGTTTATTATTGATATTTCTTTAAAGATCGAAAGAAATAGATACTTAAAACCTATTACAATTTTTATCGTTATTGGTTATTGTTTACATTCCCTTAAAAATCGACAGAAATAGATATCGTAATAAGTTATTAGATATACATGTATATATTTAAATTCCCTTAAAGATCGTCTGAAATAGATACATGCACCCAATTACAAATTTAATCGTAATTAGTTATTTAGATTTTCTTAAAGCTAGTCAGAAATAGATACTTACATCCTATTACGATGTTATCATAATTATTTATTTAGATTTTTTTAAAGATTGACTGAAATAGATAAAAAAAATCCCTGGTCATTACGACTTTCTCGAAATTAGTTATTTTTTAACATTTTCATAAAGATCGACTGACTTATTAGATTTTCTTTAACTATCGACTGAAATAGATACCTACATCCTAGCTATTGTGATTTTTATCGTAATTAGCTACATTAGATTTTCTTAAAGATCGACTGAAATAGATAGGTAAGACCCATTACGACTTTTATCGTTATTACATGTGTTCAGGGTTAAATGCAGCTAAATCTCTATTTTTGGGAACCTAGAAATTGACACAAATGGGTCGCAATGCATATAATAATGTAATACAAGAGTATTTAAACTGATTTACATTCAATCTTTTCTGTTGATATTGTAATTTCTAATTAGTTATGTTCGGCGCAATACGCGAAGGGTGCAAATTGTATGGCCGTCTTTGGCGCGTCTGCTTATGTAATAATATTGGAAGATTTATTCTATGTATATGAATAATTACTTTAGGCGAATATTAGAATGTTATGGCTATGCCATAAACAGGTTAGATGAATTAATGTCATTCAAATAACCAGATTTTCGGCAGTTGTTGAAATAGACTGAAATCGTCTCGTCACCAGTGTACCTAGTAACGGAGGAGAGCCGAACCCACACAGATTGAAAACCATAAGCAACCTTGTGGACGGGGAGATACAGACTGTAGTCGGTAAATTATACGTACTCACACAATATAAAAAATATGGCTGACATTATAACCTCGATTTTTTGGGGCCTATTTTTTTTAACACAAACATTAAATTACTCTTGCCTATACTGTATCGCCTGTCATGTTGTGCAGAATATATTTTATTGCGTTCCAGTAAATCAGAACGTAAATTTCTCATTTTTAACAAAGCCTTCAATCTCACCGTAGAGTATGTTATGATCGGATTTAAGTCCACAACATATCCCAATGCAAGTACACAGTACAAATGTTTTGAAGCAATTCAACTGATAGAACGACAGGCAACAGATCGCCGTGAGATTAAAATAAAGTGCATTTGATTAACTACGTATACGTCCACAACTGGAGAAGACGAATTTTGCCTGACTTCTGTTCCAAGTGTCAATAGTAATTGTTTTACGCGCACGTCAATGGGTATGTAACTAGGCCATGTTGGACATGGAGAAACAGATTCCTCAAAAGTACGCCTGAGATTAGATATGTAGAGAAAACACAAAACCAAATTAAAACCACGATCCCCATAAAATCAAACCGTTGTAATAAAAGATGTCCGTCCGACCAGTTAATATGACAATTATACCATTCTGGATATCAATGACTCTACTTCAAACCATATTACACGAGCAGTTTTATCAGCCGATTTCTTTTGTGTCTGGCAAGATTATCATATTGATTGTTTACACACTGTTTCCAGTAATGGGCAATTTATAATATAAACGGCACATGCTAGCTAGCTGTATCTTAGATAAAGAATAATGCCGCACTTGAAATTGGATGGATTTAAAAATCAAATGAAAATAATCAAGGCACGCAAGTTATATTACAGAATCGATTGCTAGGAAGATACAAAAACAGAAACAGATTTATTTAAATTAGATATCTAAAAACTAATGCCGTAACAGTGGAAAATAAATAAAATTGATGAAATGAAATAAAATTGGGTTTACCGTCCTACGCCCTCTAGGCTCGTGAAGACAGGTATACGCCATACAGTGGACAAGTGAATAAGACACTGTCTTGCTAACCTGGAGGCCCCGAATTCGATCCCGGTGTTGGCCGAAAAAGTTCCCTCTTTTCCGTGATACTGGGACTAAAAATCGAGGCCCTGCGTACTCATCTGCTTGCACGTAAAAGATCCCCTGACAGAATTCTTTATGAGTAGGCCGTAGCGCTGCTTGGGTGAAATTCCTCTCATAGCACACTATGTGGAGTATGCCCATCTTTATTAGCTCAGCCGGAGCAAAGGAATAGAACCTTAAATCCCATTTCGTTTCATATTTTCCCAAAATACATCCTCGATTGACCTCCTGCAAAGCCAATAAGTGATACGAATACTGATTAAAGGTTCCTTCATTAAAGCAAAGTCATTCCACGTGTCCTTCAAGAAAACAAAAACAAATCGGATCTGTGGAGTATCTACATCCCGTTGTTTCAATGAGAAATCAATTCTCTGCTGACTTTTCAAATGTACTTTACCTAATGAGAAGTCGAACTATCCGAATAATTGCGAATGTGGGCACACTTGTTTTAATAACAGTTACACCAAAAAAATTTAGAAAAATAACGAAAAAACTCCGTTAACTAGCGAAAAACTTTTTTGATACTAATTGCCGAAAAAAAATTCAAAACCCCTAATTACTGGTTAAAAAACCCCACTAATTACCGAAAAAGTCCTATGCCACACATGCACATTGTTAGGTTGGTCATGGATCAAGCTAGGTCGCGCATAAGAATTATGGGAAACTCTAGGTCTCGTATGATAATGGCAGACACGCTAGGCCACGCTTATGTATAGTGGGAAACTTTAGGTTGATCGGGGGGGGGGGGGGGCGAATGGTTAGCGTGCGCGCGCTGTTTCAGCGGGCTGCCATTGGATCAACTGGCGTGGTTTCGAATACCCGGTTGTACGTGGCAATGAGTAGGGTCGCCTGTCCAACCTCGTGGGTTTTCTCCAGGTACTCCGGTTTCCTCCCACTGTGAAAGACCCATTCGCACAAGCGAATTATTAAAATAAAGTTTAACCTAGTCCCGAAATGACCTACGTTGTGTCGAGTGGACGTTAAACCCCATTTCTCTCTCTCTGATCAAGGATCACAATAGGTACCCCTTAAGACTTGTGAATTGGTCATGGGTCAGATTAGACGACTAATGGAAATTGTAGGCCACCCTAGGTGGGTCATGGGTAAGGTTTTGTCAGACTGCAAATTCTCTCGTTTACACCATTCAGCGCGGTATTTTCTTTATGAACTAGTTATAAAACATTCCAACGCAGATTGTAAACATTCTTCCATGGCTCTTTAAGATACATTATGGGAGATTTTTTATAAACAGTTGACCATTCTTGCTATACCAGTTCAAAAATATGAAAGAAGAATATATTGAAAATTTCAGTCAACTTACTTTAATTTGAACAAAGGTATTATCATTGTAATTTTTGACTAGAAATAGGAGGTAACTGTATGTTCGCCTTCTCCGGGAATGGCCGATCGTTTGATTGACAGGCGTTAACTCCACCTAAATAATCTCGATTATCAAGTAACGTTTGAGACGGGGATGTAATTGAGTGCGTATTACATTTATTTTATTTTACTACAAATTAAAAATGAGACTTAATATATAGATAAGAAGAGAAAGTCTGCAATAGGATTTTAAAGTTTGAAAGGAATGGACCAAATTAATGAGGCAGCATTTGTACATATTTGTACTTCTTGTAAGCCTGCGTGTACTTGCGTACTGTAACTGGTAGAACTACGCGAATTCCAGACAAATAGAAAACAGTGTTCCAATGGGGCTGCAATTAAATTGGGGTGATGTTAGCTGCGATGTTTATCAATTTCCAAGTGACAAGCGTATAACACCTACATGCTAACTCTCATTTTAACCAACAACTAAACATAGTATCAAGGCCATATATCTTACTGTCAATCAAACTGGGTGACGTTAGCTGTGGTGTTTATCAATTTCCATAATTTTATTGTAAACCCAAGTGACAAAAGAGCGTATAATACCCAGTGGCGTCGTGTCCATTGCCCCCCCCCCCCCCCCCAAAAAAAAAAAGATTCTCAGGGAAATAAAAATATTTTTATTGATATTATTAAGACAGAAGACCTGTCCGTCCGACACCATTTAAAATTTAATTAATCCTGTTTAAATCCAACCATCCATGGGTCTACAGAGTTGATTTTGTGCTTGTTGTGTAAATAAAGATCTAATTTATAATTTCTATGACATCTTAAGGCTAAATAAAGACTTACAATAATCAGATTTAGCTCTTGCATAATGTATGGTTGATCTTAAGACTTGGTGTTTAGCATACAACCGACCGTCGATATGACAGAAAAAATCCCCACCCTAAATGGCGATAATACACTAAATGACCCGTGACCCGCTTACAATGTCGCACATGGAGCCATCGGTAACCTAGAATGTCCTACTATATTTATTAGTGGCCTAGCGTGACCCATTACCATTTTCATGTGTAACCTAGAGTTCCAATAATTTCTTTGTCAGGCCTAGCGAGAGCTAGGTGCAAACTAACAATTTGTTTGTGACCTACGGCTTTTCCGCAAGTAATGTTGTTTTTTCGGTATTTAGTGGTTTTTCGGTAGTTAGCTTTTGTTTTTGGTAATTAGTATCAACAAAGATTTTTCACTTTTTGCGGAAGTAGTATTTTCAGAATGATTAAAATCTCCTGATATAACCTTTAATTCATCCATTTTATTACAAACTACAAATGACTTTTCATTCACTCCATGGTTTAATGATATCTTCATTTCATAGCACAGTACACTAAATTTAATGTTCGAACATTTATGCGAATATTCAAACAGATTTACACATAAAAAGGGACACTGATTAAGACATTTTGGACTGACAACAAGACTGTGTTTGTTAATGAAGAAGGGGATACACCATAGAGTATGTCATGGAGTACAATTTGCCCGGACTGTAGCTAACTATAATTTCGAATGCAAATTGTCAAGAATTAATTTAAGTCCCATCTAAACGACTAGACACTGTGTCGTGTCAGGCCCTGTCCTGCACCACTGACAAAAGAAATCACAACGAAAAATTCAGAAGAACATTCGCGACGGATACCGGGAAATCTCCTGGTTAGTGAGCCAACGTCTCACCCACTGACCCACAGCGGCAGGCCCCTAGATATTTGGTAAAATCAGCCAACGAACGGTCGATTCAGAACCATACATCATCATATCGCTGTTTTTTGTGAGATTGATCAGATGTCCAAGTTTGACATATCAAGGTTTCGTATCCACGATAGATTGCACATTTTGTTTTGCTATCGCTACAAAAAGGATCAAGATGACAACTAAGTTGAGTGACACATGACATTGGTAATCTCTTTAACCAGATATCCCCGTATCTCTTAGCTATCTCAATTGCCATTTAAGATAAGGCCAAGGCGCAATGAGATAATAATGAAAATCTTTTTCGTCGTGGCAGAACTTAATTTAAAACACAAAGGAATAATTTTAGCTTTAAGTATAAAAAGTGAAACGCAATATGCAACATTGAGACAAGTTGCATAGTATTAACAATAACAATCGATATTTATTAAGCGCATTTGATTATTTCACCGATTCTAATCTTTAGAGCAAAGTTTATCGACAACCAGGAATTATAGGGCTATATGATAACGTTCCAGGGAAGTCAAAATAACAGCTTGTTACAGCCACTGAAAATTTGTCTGACAATATCTAAATTCTCGCGCTGAAATGAACTTAACATTTACTCAAGAAATATACACAGTAGATAATCACCAGCTTATATGTAATCGACGAAAAGAGACTCATCGACATATTGCACACTAAACATATAACTGAAACGAGCTTGTTTATTTCATCTGATGGGGAAACCGAATCTTGTGAAATTTCCAATTGATCTCATCATTGTAAATACTTAACGGAATTCGACCAATTTGGATCGATGGCTCCTTTCCTGATTCGACTTTCACATTACCAACGTTGCAGTTTGCAAGGGACTATCCTTTAAATGACGTTCGTTTGATTACAGAGTATGCTACAACGGTTTCTTGTAGTCCCATGCTGACGGTACCAAACACTGCAGTGTACAGCAGAGAGAGAAAAATGGGGTTTAACGTCCACTCGACACAAACTGGGTCATTTCGGGACTAACATAATGATTTAATTTCATTTCAATAATTCGCTGGCGCGTAGGGGTCTTTAGCAGTGGAAGAAAACCGGAGTACCCGGAGAAAACCCACGAGGTTGGAAGGCGACCCTACTCCTTGCCACGAACAACTGGGGATTTGAAACCACTCCAGTTGACTCTATGGCAGGCCGTATGATACAGCGGAGTTGATCACGACGTTATCTTATGTTACACAGATGAAACCTCTTAGCAATACATGCATGCTAAGAATGATCTAGTAGCATAAATTTCGTGTCATGGTTATCTGTAGAAACAAATCAGTGTTGCATGATTATCTGGGAGTTTTAATTCCATAAATACAATGTTAGTGGTGCAGGTTAAGAGTCGGTCATCAACACAATTTGCTTCCACCATACCAAGACTAGCATACATTACTGTCTTTGCAATGCCATAGTTTTCCATCTACCCACCTGGTCCTCCAATGTATACACAGAGACCTTACTCTATAAACGACTAGAAACCTTATATGCGCCAGTTCCTGACAACTGGATCCCGAAGGTTCTCACAACTACAACTCCTCAGTGTTCAGGTTAAAGTTATCTATTAAAGAATATTGGAATGCTTTGATTCACTTTATGTTGTTTTTTTTTACAAGAAATTATGTAGATTTATATTATTATAGTGCAATATGGATAGCGTTGAGAGTGCTAATCAATTTAGAGAAATTGCAGTTCGACAAAACTAAGCTGACGTGAAAAAACCCCATCGAAATAAGTACCTTTTTTTATTGAATTACAACAGCCAACCACAATTTGCGTAAACGAAGAAAATGCTCACTTAAATATAGGATAGCGCCTTACCTTTGCCTTGTGGTTAATCTTAGTTTGATGATAACAATTGTTATAAGACACTTGAGACATCAGATTATGCAGTAAGCTCATACAAAAGCTCTGTCTATTTATAAAACGGTATCAATGGTTGAAAACATATTGTAGAAATATCTGTTGGTAACGGGTACCGACATTAGCTTATAGCCAGTATTGATCTTGGCGACAGGCTTTAAATCTATCTCTCTCAGAACTATTTATAGAAAACGACGGCAATCAATGACGTAAACAATTTGCTTCTTAAATAGTATGCAGAATAAGTTTCCTAACAGAACGATATAAAATTATATGGAGGCCATTATTACTTGATCCGTTTACGACCCACACTAGGTCTAAGAATGAAAGTGTTTCTATCGTTCAATCAACATAAAAAAATTATCAAAGATTTTAAAGGTTCCTAGTCACGGAGCTCTAAACCTAAATGAAAAGACACGAAGACACTCGTCTCCCAATGTATTACGTGATGAAAGTATAGAAATGTTTATAAATTTAAAGGTATCAGAGCGACTCGTTTTAATATGCCGAATGTCAAGGTATTGCGCGGTTCCCACTATCACGATTGATGCTACAACTTAAATCTTGGTTTTAGTCGTGTTGTTCCTATCGGGTCACACCATAAACTGGGGTCAGTCGTCGCAATCTTGGTGATCGTATCCGAACGTATCTGCAAGTATCAGGTCGCACGACAGTGGGGACGTAGCATTAAGGATTACGATAAAGGTACGAAATGGAAAAAATCGTCTGTAACGTGTAGAGAGTCACTAACGAAATGAAATGGGTTTAAGTCCTACTGTTTTGCTCCTAAACTGGGCTAATGAAGACGGGAGTCAATAACGAATATGCCTAATCGTTTACGAATAATGCCGAATTCAGTTGTGAATACACTACGCTCTCCACGGAAAGTTAAAGATACATTATGGGAGATAAGATAAAGAGTTGGCAGTTCTAGTTAAAATAGGTTGACAGGCAACGAAACATACGCCCACCAGCAGCTAAATCGTCCGGGGAGTCAACAAGAGTTGTCGCATATTAAGTAATGATCAAAAAATCATTAGAATATGGAAAGGAACCAAGATCTTTAGGTATTTTAAGTTTTACCAAAATCGAATTAAAATTGTGACATCTATAGGGTCCACAACTTTGATATAACACATTTTTACACTATTTGCGTACAAATGGCGGCTATTTTGTGCCGTCAACTTTGGTCCGATTTTCAGGAAATTCAACCTCAACCTTCATGACCAAGCAACGGTGATATAATCAAAATTTTTAAATCGGATAATAATTCTGACCTCCAGAAGGACCAGAACCAGGGCCATAAATCAAGAAGTTACGATCCGATATGCGCAAATATCGAAAGGAACCAAGATCTTTGAGTTATAAACATGCATTTCAAGTTTCATCAAAATCGGTTCAAAATTGTGACCTCTACATCTACAGTGTTCACAAGCTAAAAATGTGATTTTTCGTACAATCAGGGGGCATAATCCATGAAGTTACAGCCCGATAAATGCCAATATCGAAAGGAACCGATATCTTGGGGTGATAAACCTATATTCCAAGTTTCATTGAAATCGGATAAAAATTGTGACCTGTAGACTGTTCACGAACAATTGTGGACGAACGGACAGGGGCGACGACAATATACGTCCACATGAAAATGTGGGCGTATAAAAACTAGATAGTGCAATTTGCTGAAAATTTCAGTCAAATTGATTCACTATAAGCCGAGAAGGAAGCGGGTGAAATTTTCGCCTAGCCTCGGTCATCATTACTAAAATCATTAATATAATCAGCATAGTCTCGATTGTCCACGTTTTAAATTTAATTACCAATGGTCGTTAAGCAGCATATAGGAATCTAATCCTGCCAACATCGAAGGCTAGCCTAGACACCAAGAGTTTATTATGGTCTGGATAAGTTAATTAACCCTCTTAGATCCAAAGGTATTTGTACTATTCCTAAAATTATTTCCTATAATATCTAGGCTATTTAGACATAAATAAACACATTTTTGACGTCAAAATTTTATTTTTGTCACAAACAGTATTTTTGGACTATGTTACACATATGTCACATCGGGCTTTGATGGTAACCCATAGTAACAGTCACACTCTGATCGAGACAAATTTTAGAGGTTTTTTTTTGCTTTTAAAAAGTGACTGTTCTGAATGTAAAGTTAGTTATGGTATCTTTTAAAACAGAGAGAGAGAGAAATGGGGTTTAACGTCCGCACGACACAAACTAGGTCATTTTGGGACTAACATGTGGTTTGGCCGGCCAGCTAGAGGTGAAGCGCGGCACTCTAGACCACTAGGCCATCCCAACCTCCCCTTTTAAAACAATTACGGTCATGTGTAAAGCAGAGGCGGAGATCACATTTCTCGCAGAGTGTATCCGTATTATTTATGGAGCACAATTTACACCGTCTGCGCTTGGCACATTTGACTGGCCAGTGTCCATACTGGTCCTTTTGCACATCGGTTGGCGGAGCAACACAAACTTTCTTAGGTGCTGGTACTGGTGAGTCCAAAGATGGTCGTCCAGGTCTGCGTACGACATTCACCAGTATCAGGCTAGCAGCAATCTAGGCTGAAACTAGCGCTGTGATTTGATGTTTTTGTTTCCAACACTTTCACAGGCCCTTCGGTAAAGCATCCAAGAATTAACAACAGCAAGAATAACTGTTTGCTAAATAAGTACAGGTACCATCTCCGTGATCGCATGTGGTATTTATACCTTGACACGCCAGCATCTATCAAATCTATCCCGCCCATGTAATTGTTGTACTCCTTTACAATGAATGGGCGATCCACTTCAACCTTTTCCTTCTTTCTCTTGTCCCATCGGATGCATTTATCCATTGGTTGTATCCCTGCATAGGTTGATAGCAATGTAACAGCTTTGTTATCATACCACTTGACAATAGCTACATTCGACTTAGTCTTCACTTTGCTATCAATTGAACCACGACCCTTAGCTTCCATATCTTTATCAGAATCGAGGGGACATCCTCCCAGACGGTTTTTCCGCACAGTCCCAACATAGAGTATACCATCATCAAGTAGCCTTTCTGCCAGAGCTATGGAGGTGAAAAGGTTATCAGCAACAACTTTGTAGTTTTGGTGCTTTGGCAGAGTTTCACAGAGTTTGACTATTACATCTCCACCCATGCCTAGTTCAGTTTTTTTACCAGTCCCTCCTTGGTATAATACATCAAAGTCAAATAATAACCCAGTATCAGACGAGCGTGCCCATACTTTTAATCCCCATGGGTGGGGCTTGCCCTTTATGTATTGTTTGATGGGACAACGCTTCCCTTTGAAAGGAATCATTTGTTCATCGATCGAGTTCTTTTCACTCGGCACAAGACTCCGGCATTTATTCCGAAACATATCGACCCAATGGCGAACTTTCCAAATTTTGTCTATCTTTTTCTCTTCTGTTACCTTGTTGTTATCTACGAAATGAAGGACAGTAAGCAAATAGGAAAAACGGTTACGGCCCATGACGTCGGCTACAGGGCCAAATTTCGATTCCTCCTCCCAGTATGCACGGTTACCCGACATCTGGTAGAGCCCCATGCGCAAAAACATCCCAAGGACTTTCTCAAGCTCCTTCGTAGAAAGGTTAGCAGACTTTCCACTTTTCTCAACGCTATAGATATTAGTTTGTTCAACACAAAGTTCAAGCATATCATCAGTGATAAATGTTCTGAAATATTCATATGGAGTGGGGATACTGTAGTCACACGATTATTGGTCTGCTATAATATTGTCTGCTAGCTTTGCGTGTTTACCGCAAAGCATTATGGTCTTTGTCAAAAGTGGTTCATGATAATTTGGAACTATGTGATTTATATTATGCTCATTTATTTGATGTTATTTGATATGTTTGTGGAAAGTGTACTTTTGATGGATACAGGGCAAATATTATTAATAAAACAATATGAAGTGTGACGTAAGTTTGTTATTTTTAATTAACGAAATCAAAGTTTGCTGGATAAGTAACTTGATCCCCCTTGAAAGTTGTATCAAAGTCTTTCGTTCTCCACAGGTAATCAGACTTTTTTCTTTTCTTTTGCTGTTGAGGTACCATGCCTGCCAAGGGTAAGTCGTCATCAGTGTTGAAATCGGAATCATCATCTGAACTTGAACTTTCTGGAGAATCAGCAGCAATGGCAATAAACTCGTTGTCCTCGTCATCATCCCCTGACTCTGGCTCGCAACCATCGAAGTCGCTGTCATCAATGTCAAGTACTCTTAAAACATCCTTTACAGTCAGATTGGATCTGCGGCTCATGCTGAAATTTAAAAAAAACAGACATTAGTCATAGATAGACAGGACACTCGCGCAGACGCACCCACCCCCCAACACACACACACTATACTATAAAATCAATGAGGCAGAATAAATCCCGGAAATGTCTAAAATACATGCTCTGTGTTTGCAAACAAAGGCGGAACAATTAATCATAAATGTTATTTTTTACCAGTAAACTCTGTACTGCGTGGGCTGCCATATTAGAAAAGGGGGCATAACTCTGGTCAGTCTATCAGGAGGCAGACCACCATTAAATTTCACCATCTCGGTACCCACAAATTGTAGTTCGTCTATTTATAGCAGTTCTCTCTCTGTCTCTTTTCTCCCCTTTTGCATGCCCATTTTTGTTGATTTTTTGGACTTGAATGGACTAAGAGGGTTTGAATTAATATTTTCTGCCAGGTTTTGGTAAATATTCATGATTTTGAGGCGGAAGGATAACGGCGTTATGAGGTTGGCTATGTACGGCAACTAGATACATATTTTGAGTATGATTCTTCAAGTTCGTGTATCTCAAAATTTTGGTGGTCAACCTCATAAAAATTTTACTGCAAAGACATGGCAATTTGTTCCTCTGTCTGTAGTGAAAAGCATTTCGCCCAACGAAAATTTGGGGATAAGTTGGAGGTGGGCAAAGAGTCCAGAATTAACATTGAAGTCAAGGGGGAAATTAATGGTGGTCTGCCTCCATCAGGATAACTCTCGTTGGCCTTACTAGGGTGACAGTAGTGTCACTTTGGACTTAAGTGGTAAAATAGTTGAATTCATGTTTTTTAACCCATCCACCCGCAACCCTAAAATTCATGTGACGTATATGTCACACGGGGCCTAAGAGGGTTAATGTGTAATTGATTTCAGGCCAAAGAAAGACTTGTAATAGGCAGATTTAGCTCTTGCATGATGCATGTTTAGCGATATTTGGCACTATTCGTCAAATAATCGATTGGGAAGATGTTACGGACTATAAGGAAAGATTACGACCGGTTAACGATGCATCTAAGAATTTCGAAATTTGTAGACCGGCTATGAAAGTTGTGGCCGAACAATACGAATGTGTAATGCCACCCTGACACTTACACGATTGTCGTTCCCACTGTTAATCATTAAAGTCGTCGAAAGCAAATGAACAGAGAGTGTTGGCAGGAACATTTACGGGTGTCGATTATGTTAAAATTCAAGCATAAGCGTGCCTCTAAGAGAAAACGGCGTGGCCAAAAATCATCACAACTTCACCCATGCACGAAGACAGCAGGAACAATGCGCGCTGTGCGTGACACTGCAGGAGATTGTAGGACAATGCGTTACGGCAGACATAAACAATGCACGCGCAATACTTTATCTACCCGCAATCAAATAGTGCCATTGCGTATCAATGCGGTTCATTTTTGACTACGCATTGTGTAACTTGCGCGAATTCCGCGCAAACTCGGCTTCACGCGATGCTGCGTACCACGGAAATGTCACGACCCACTGCCCGGAATTGCGGTGACAAAAATCGTGAAAGTGTCCGAGTGGCACAATTATTGTTATAAGTTTATTAGTTTGCGCACTGTACACGCTAAATTACAAAAAAATGGGCTGTATTTGTAAGCATTGAGACGCAATGGCTTGTCTTGTTTACACATAGTTAAGTATTGTTCATGTATATTGTAACGCGTTGTGCCGCAATGCCCTGCCCTGTAATACACAACATACATATTTCTCACCATCTTCTCACATTGCCACGTATTTGTCCCGACGACTTCGTGTATGCTTTAAGTCGTCGTGGCAGTTTTTGGTGAAGACTTACTTGGCGTCACGCTATGATACATTCCTCGACTCGTTGTGGACGATACGCCATGTTGAATACTAGAGGCATTGATACGCACAGCGATTACTCATTGATACCTATCGTCGGTAGTGTTAGTGTCGAGTTCGCACATGGTTCAAGCGAGTATCCATTCCGAACATTTCGAGTTCGCACATGGTTCACGGGAGTATCGATCCCCAAGACTTTAATCGCTGACATGCCGAAGTGCGTGCCATCGCGGAAACGAGAATGGTGTCAGTGTGGCTTAAGGATCAAATAAGAAGCACTTACGAACTCGCTGCGATTTATCTACGATCGGAAAAAGTTTGGATCCGAGACGATTCGTGGCATTCCTATCACATGTGAAAGCGGGCCACGAAAGGTTTTGTATCAAAATCACTTACGAACCATCTACGATTCGAGGCAATTCGTGGCATTCGTAGTCCACGTGAACGGGAGATTAGAGTTTCGTTCAAGTTATATTCTCATTCGGTTCAACCAGGAATATCGACAGCGAGCATGCGAATTGACAAAGTAGAGTTTTGTAAAGTAACGTAAGAATAACTTAAAAGTAATATTTGTAAGCGTGTTTCGAAAAAAGTACACATACTGCACTGTCCGACACATAAAAAACGCACAAAAATATTGATTTGTTTCATTCTGTTTTATTTAAGACAAAACCGAACAAAGCATTTATTTAATTACGTTTCTCACGTCTTTACCAGCATTAAAAAAAATCGCCTTGAGAATATGGTTTTCATTCCCCTCAATCATCAATTCATGTAGGGTTGTCTTAAGATCAAAGAGAAATGGGGATTATACAGTGTAAGCCAGTGGGTATATCCCGTTGCATCCATCATATATAGAGAAAGCTTATGTTTGACATTTATTCATTAAATGATGATGAGTGTTCTTTATGGAAAGAAATCCATTTATCCTCGTTTCTGAGATTAAACTAACAAATTTGGAAAGCCCTTTATATATGTGTTTGAAGTTCTCCTGTTCAGTTGAAAAATAAATGGTAATAACCCGAATAAAGGCAATTTATTAACGATAAGAATCAATGCTAATTATTTAGTAATGTGACAAGTAATATGAAACAGGCCTTGTCCGCCCTGGGCTACCTTACAAATTGATATTTTCATAGTATATTTTATATATTTATGATAAAACCGAAACAATATGATTGAGTAAGATAGGTCTGTAATGATATCGGATAGACAGCTATCAACAATATCATGATGCCGACCATTAAAGTTTTGAAACGCAGACTTCCGCCTTCTCCTGTATTTGAAGTTGTACAAAGTTTTCATGAATGTATAAGCACATGTACATCACGCCCGATTACCATCACAAAATTCGTATCCGATTTAAAACCGAGTACACCAAATAGACCTGTAACGATATAATGCAGACATAGCGTGATGGCGACCATTAAACCTTTGAAATGTAGACTTTTGAGTAGTTAGTAAATATATACGTTTCAGCAATATCGGAGTTAACAGTTTTCAAAGAACCAAGAAATTGGGTCCTGTTATAAAATGAACGTGATCATGCACCCTTGATTTGTTTAGTAACACAACGTCATCTATATACACAATATCTTGCCATTATTTCACTTGCAGTCAATTAATATATTCTGACGTATGTCTATGGAAACAGACGTTGGGTCGCATAGGAATCCCAAAGGTTTTTTTAAAAAATATTTCAACATCAAATGTTACGAATAATGTTGCCATCAAAGAATTATAATACCCTCCCAGTACCTGTACTTGGCGTCAGATTGCAGGTTGTAATCAGTTTTGATGCCAGTCTCCGGGATCCAATACAATTAGGGGGAAACTGAAGTGGTCACCCTGAAAGACTTGAGAAATTATTTCTTGATTAATTAAATGTATTAAGTAATTCTAATCTTCTTATTACACTTCGAAATTCTCTCGGTATCAGTGCTTGCCGCCAGAGTGGTTCTTAAGAAAATCTATACACCATATTATCTCAATATGTTATTTTTCAAACCTTTCGTTCTTTTAATAGCTTTCCTGAAAACGTGCTCTTCATTCATGTTGGGTTTTATGTTTTGATTATTTTTGAACTCACGCGTCTTCCCCTGGCACGTACCTAACGTCGCTAAGTCTGTAGGTAGGGTGTCTCTAAGGTTCAGAATGTTCCCGATAGTCACCCACCCCATACAAGAGACGCTTTCTTTACCATATCTGTCTTTAACCACAATTTTGCATGCACATTATTAATTCCATTGTTCGAGCTATCTAAATTTAAATAAATACTTAATAAAAGGATATTGAATCAACGTAGCGTTTGATATTGATATTATTAGTTTTATATTATTAGCGCACTGGGAATTATTGCAAACCATAATATTGTGAAAGATGAATCTTTTAATAGGTTCAGTTCCGTATCTACAAAGATAATTATGTTGAATTGGAATTTAATCGACTTAAACCCGATGGAATCCAAGCCAGGAAGTTATCTGGCGTTGATATTTTTTATTATTTTAACGTGTGCGTGAGACATAAAATCTGTCATTGAGTCATGTGACGTGGTTTCGATTCCCCGCTTATACATGACAAGGAGTATAGGGTTGCCGTCCAACCTCGCAGGTTTTCCTCAGCCCCCCCCCTCCACCGTTAAAGACCCCTACGCGTAAGTGAATTATTAAAATTGAACCATGCTTCTCTTATTCTTTTTAATTAAATGTTTTAGCAACACATACCGTTACTTGAAGTCAATCGTGGGTCCTTGTACAGCATGATTCAAAAGTCCGAAATGCAAATTACCAATAATACAAATTGTATCGGATCTGGTTCTTCAACCTCGATGACATGCTGGTGCTACTTTGTCATGGATACAAGTCACTCGGCAAACCTCGTAAGATTTCGGACAATCTGAACTCGGCTGTATGATGAATTCCGCCATATTGGAACTACTTTAAAGGTCCCGGATGAAACATGGCTGCGCCCATTCCAAACACAAGTTGGCGACCTATTTGGCTAGCGACCTATTCGACCGATCCAGCTGTAAGATAATGACGAAATTACACTTCTATTCTGAGCTGAAGGAATGGATAAAAAATAATATATTCTACTTTCATTTGATAGACATAACGTTGGATTTTATTGGTTGATAAATAGAGACTGTTGTCTTTACTCTAAATTGGTTTCCAACGAACAGATTGCAGCTCGATCGGTCGAATAGGTCGCTAGCCGAATAGGTTCCCAATTTGTGTAATAGCGTCAAGTTTTCCTGTTAAAGTAAACCGGTAGCCCCATCGCAAATGTATGGGCGTAGGTACATATCACTTACTGTCATACATCCGAGACTAGATGTAGTTTACGGAATCTGTCGAGATTAGCCGAGTGGGATACAAGTTATTTACATACTTCTTTATTAAACAGTTTGGGGTGGGGTGGCTGAATGGTTAGCGTGCGTGCGTTGTATCATACGGCCTGCCATTGAGTCAACTGGCGTGGTTTCGAATCCCTGGTTGTACGTGGCAAGGAGTAGGGTCGCCTGTCCAACCTCGTGGGTTTTCTCCGGGAACTCCGGTTTCCTCCCACTGCTAAAGAACTTTATGCGCAAGCGAATTATTGATATAAAATTAAACCATGTTAGTCCCGAAATGACCTGGTTTGTGTCTGGTGGACGTCTCCCTCTCTTTATTAAACAGTTTACTTACCGTTTGTCACTAGTACTAGTGAACTTTCAATATCAATAAAAATGCATCATGTAAGATTTACATATAGAGCTGTCTGTTCTTCGTGTATACAAAAATGAATATATTGAAAATTACAGTCAAATTACTTATAGTTGACAAAATGTAGTGTAAACTGTTTATTATCGTAGCAACGGTACTTGGCAATCGAGACTACGTCTTGGTTATCAGTTTCATCATGAAACTCTTACATGTCCGCGGTGTTCTTCTCTGCTAAAATCCGATGGCCCAGGGAGTTGATTGTGAACTTGTCATGTTATGGGCCTGTCCGGATTAGTACTCTGTATTTTTAATAGGGTAGTAGTGGTACATCATCATTATTTGTTTCACCAGTTGTGCTCGATAAGTCGAATCCAACAAAAAAAGCGGTCGCCGTTGTCATGGTAAACTTTCCACACACCTGTTTAGCAATACGCACGTGGCCATAAAAAATATCATAGATTTGTCTCTAAATGTTTGGAGTATTGTGTTGACGAATGATAATATTAACTCCTATTGCTATGTTCCTTTATTTTGGCGAATGCAGCTGCAACAAACTGCGTAGTGGTTACTTATTTTTGCAACTGTCCTTTCACGCGATGCTGCGTACCACGGAAATGTCACGACCCACTGCCCGGAATTGCGGTGACAAAAATCGTGAAAGTGTCCGAGTGGCACAATTATTGTTATAAGATTATTAGTTTGCGCACTGTACACGCTAAATTACAAAAAAATGGGCTGTATTTGTAAGCATTGAGACGCAATGGCTTGTCTTGTTTACACATAGTTAAGTATTGTTCATGTATATTGTAACGCGTTGTGCCGCAATGCCCTGCCCTGTAATACACAACATACATATTTCTCACCATCTTCTCACATTGCCACGTATTTGTCCCGACGACTTCGTGTATGCTTTAAGTCGTCGTGGCAGTTTTTGGTGAAGACTTACTTGGCGTCACGCTATGATACATTCCTCGACTCGTTGTGGACGATACGCCATGTTGAATACTAGAGGCATTGATACGCACAGCGATTACTCATTGATACCTATCGTCGGTAGTGTTAGTGTCGAGTTCGCACATGGTTCAAGCGAGTATCCATTCCGAACATTTCGAGTTCGCACATGGTTCACGGGAGTATCGATCCCCAAGACTTTAATCGCTGACATGCCGAAGTGCGTGCCATCGCGGAAACGAGAATGGTGTCAGTGTGGCTTAAGGATCAAATAAGAAGCACTTACGAACTCGCTGCGATTTATCTACGATCGGAAAAAGTTTGGATCCGAGACGATTCGTGGCATTCCTATCACATGTGAAAGCGGGCCACGAAAGGTTTTGTATCAAAATCACTTACGAACCATCTACGATTCGAGGCAATTCGTGGCATTCGTAGTCCACGTGAACGGGAGATTAGAGTTTCGTTCAAGTTATATTCTCATTCGGTTCAACCAGGAATATCGACAGCGAGCATGCGAATTGACAAAGTAGAGTTTTGTAAAGAAACGTAAGAATAACTTATAAGTAATATTTGTAAGCGTGTTTCGAAAAAAGTACACATACTGCACTGTCCGACACATAAAAAACGCACAAAAATATTGATTTGTTTCATTCTGTTTTATTTAAGACAAAACCGAACAAAGCATTTATTTAATTATGTTTCTCACGTCTTTACCAGCATTAAAAAAATTCGCCTTGAGAATATGGTTTTCATTCCCCTCAATCATCAATTCATGTAGGGTTGTCTTAAGATCAAAGAGAAATGGGGATTATACAGTATAAGCCAGTGGGTATATCCCGTTGCATCCATCATATATAGAGAAAGCTTATGTTTGACATTTATTCATTAAATGATGATGAGTCTTCTTTATGGAAAGAAATCCATTTATCCTCGTTTCTGAGATTAAACTAACAAATTTGGAAAGCCCTTTATATATGTGTTTGAAGTTCTCCTGTTCAGTTGAAAAATAAATGGTAATAACCCGAATAAAGGCAATTTATTAACGATAAGAATCAATGCTAATTATTTAGTAATGTGACAAGTAATATGAAACATCGTGATGCCGACCATTAAAGTTTTGAAACGCAGACTTCCGCCTTCTCCTGTATTTGAAGTTGTACAAAGTTTTCATGAATGTATAAGCACATGTACATCACGCCCGATTACCATCACAAAATTCGTATCCGATTTAAAACCGAGTACACCAAATAGACCTGCAACGATATAATGCAGACATAGCGTGATGGCGACCATTAAACCTTTGAAATGCAGACTTTTGAATAGTTAGTAAATATATACGTTTCAGCAATATCGGAGTTAACAGTTTTCAAAGAACCAAGAAATTGGGTCCTGTTATAAAATGAACGTGATCATGCACCCTTGATTTGTTTAGTAACACATCGTCATCTATATACACAATATCTTGCCATTATTTCACTTTCAGTCAATTAATATATTCTGACGTATGTCTATGGAAACAGACGTTGGGTCGCATAGGAATCCCAAAAGTTTTTTAAAAAATATTTCAAAATCAAATGTTACGAATAATGTTGCCATCAAAGAATTATAATACCCTCCCAGTACCTGTACTTGGCGTCAGATTGCAGGTTGTAATCAGTTTTGATGCCAGTCTCCGGGATCCAATACAATTAGGGGGAAACTGAAGTGGTCACCCTGAAAGACTTGAGAAATTATTTCTTGATTAATTAAATGTATTAAGTAATTCTTATTACACTTCGAAATTCTCTCGGTATCAGTGCTTGCCGCCAGAGTGGTTCTTAAGAAAATCTATACACCAAGTTATCTCAATATGTTACTTTTCAAACCTTTCGTTCTTTTAATAGCTTTCTTGAAAACGTGCTCTTCATTCATGTTGGGTTTTATGTTTTGATTATTTTTGAACTCACGCGTCTTCCCCTGGCACGTACCTAACGTCGCTAGGTCTGTAGGTAGGGTGTCTCTAAGGTTCAGAATGTTCCCGATAGTCACCCCCCCCCCATACAAGAGACGCTTTCTTTACCATATCTGTCTTTAACCACAATTTTGCATGCACATTATTAATTCCATTGTTCGAGATATCTAAATTTAAATATTGATATTATTAGTTTTATATTATTAGCGCACTGGGAATTATTACAAACCATAAATATTGTGAAAGATGAATCTTTTAATAGGTTCAGTTCCGTATTTACAAAGATATGTTGAATTGGAATTTAATCGACTTAAACCCGATGGAATCCAAGCCAGGAAGTTATCTGGCGTTGATATTTTTTATTATTTTAACGTGTGCGTGAGACATCATAAAATCTGTCATTGAGTCATGTGACGTGGTTTCGATTCCCCGCTTATACATGACAAGGAGAATAGGGTTGCCTGTCCAACCTCGCAGGTTTTCCTCAGGCCTCCCCTCCACCGCTAAAGACCCCTACGCGTAAGTGAATCATTAAAATTGAAACATGCTTCTCTCACTCTTTTTAATTAAATGTTTGAACAACACATACCGTTACTTGAAGTCAATCGTGGGTCCTTGTACAGCATGATTCAAGAGTCCGAAATGCAAATTACCAATAATACAAATTGTATCGGATCTGGTTCTTCAACCTCGATGACATGCTGGTGCTACTTTGTCATGGATACAAGTTATTTACGTACTTCTTTATTAAACAGTTTGGGGGTCGGGGTGGCCGAATGGTTAGCGTGCGTGGGCTGTATCATACGACCTGCCATTGAGTCAACTGGCGTGGTTTCGAATCCCCGGTTGTACGTGGCAAGGAGTAGGGTCGCCTGTCCAACCTCGTGGGTTTTCTACGGAAACTCCGGTTTCCTCCCACAGCTAAAGAACCCTATACGCCAAGCGAATTATTGAAATAAAATTAAACCATATGTTAGTCCCGAAATGACCTAGTTTGTGTCAAGTGGGCGTTAAACCCCCTTTCTCTTCCTCTTAAAGAGTTTACTTACCGTTTGTCACTCGTACTTATGAACTTTGAATATCAATAAAAATGCATCATGTAAGATTTACATAAAGAACTGTCTGTTCATCGTGTATACAAAAATGAATATATTGAAAATGACAGTCAAATTACTTATAGGTGACAAAATGTAGTGTAAACTGTTTATGATCGTAGCAATGGTACTTGGCAATAGAGACAAAGTCTGGGTTATCTGTTTCATCATGAAACTTTTACATGGCCGCGGTGTTCTTCTCTGCTAAAATCCGATGGCCCATAGGGAGTTGATTGGTACATCATCATTATTTGTTTCATCAGTTGTGCTCGAGAAATCGAATCCAACAAAAAATAGGCGGTCGCCGTTGTCATGGTAAACTTTCCATACCCCTGTTTAGCAATACGCACATGGCCATAAAAAATTATCATAGATTTGTCTCAAATTGTTTGAGGTATTGTGTTGACGAATTAAAATATCAACTGTTATTGCTATGTTCCTTTCTTTTGGCGAATGCAGCTGCAACAATCTGCGTATAGTGGTCTGTTCGGATTCGGGCGTCCATTTTCATACATTCTTGTGGATAGCGCAGCTCCAAGGAATCAAAACAGTATTTTTTTCGTACAATTAATTTCTGCCCCCCCCCTCCAAACTAAAATTCGGGTAGTAGGCACGGATTAGATTTTGGCCTAAAAACACACATACAGCTAGATACACAGTATGATTTTGATTCCAATCCAAGTTGTGGTAAATGTCCAGAAAACGCGTCCGTGGCAGTCTTGTGCCACTCTAAATAACAAACCTTATCTCTCCACACTCCGTGTTTCGAGATAAGATTTTGGCCTGTAACGGGACTGTCTTTTGTGACTCTCAAAGAGCTCAGAACAATCCTATTGTGGGTTCGACTCAGTAACTAGCATTTGACCGAAAGAAGGACACAAGACATTAATTAATACTCAATATAAGTTTTATTTATATTATTTATATCAACAGGCCACATACACATAAACGGTAATAATAAATAAGTAAGAGTAAGACTGCTACAGTATTACTAAGTCTAAAGTAAAATATATTTCTAATGCCAAGGACACCGCGGATACGGTAATATTAATAATACGTTATTAATATATTTAATTATATGACAATAGTATAGAATACTTTAGTCTTAAGACTAAATCAAGACTTGGCTAAGTTAGCTTAGCCAAGTTAATGTTACTAATGTTAGTCAATATGTGGCTAAATAGTCGGAATAGGACTAGGCTATCGCAGTAAACGGTAGACTAGACTCGTAAGCGCCGCGAATAATAATTAACCGGCTATAAAATATATAATGTCTTAATATTCAGACTGTCTCGTTTCTTACCATTAAATCTTCCATGGTTTGGTATGCTTAGTCTTAAATAGACTAAATGTTACTGTTGGTCACTGTCTAATAATTAGCAGACGTGAAAATGAACCAGGGCATAGTGCGCCGAAACAACTGAACGCGGTTGCTTATATAAAATTCCATAGATATCACGTGACTATATTAACCAATCCCTGCATGGGATTTCCTGTCGTCCAATGGGAACGCTAGACGAGACACGCGCTCGTCTTCTAACAGTTAGCATAGCGGTAAATGGAAGCGGTGAATCTTAACCTGTATCTACTAAATATGTAAGTAAAATACACTATATTATAAGTTATAAAAGTAATTCATGTACAAGGAATTCATTAAATACATTACTAATCACTGACAACATATACGTATGGTGAAAATAGACAAAATTCCACCATGGAAGTGCACTTCCGGTTTAACGTGACAACGAGACCGGCGAAAGGCCTAGATGTAAACAAAAACAAAGCGAGTGAAATGACAGCTAGCTGGCATAGAAATGAAGTATCTAAACAGTTCTATATCTAGGATAATTAATGTGAATTATTTGATAATGAATGTATCTATGGCATACAATAATGTTTTAATTAATTAATGAGCTAAATTATTCGTAACATTACCCCCTTCCCTGAAAAACATTCGTCCCGAATGACGATACATTATTATAACTGATAAAAATGCAAGTGCAGAAAATACATTATAACGACTATGTCAATAAACAATTAATATTATAATAATTAACTTCCAGTGTGAATAATGATATTATTTATAATTATACTTTAGGGTATGACTAGGACTCAACCATTCAATTAACCATGAAACAACAATAATAATAACGAACAGGAGGGCCTTGGACCTCGGCAAGGTAAGTTAACAATAACAGTTGAACAGTAGAATTCGGCAAGGTAAGTTAACAATTTCCTAACTAAATAATTCTACAATACCACTACGGTACTAGAAATTCCTAGTCGAAACGTCACATAGTAATGTACAGACTAACATTGTTCGATATAATTTTTACTTGTGTACCGGTACCTAACTAAGCTAATTCGTAGTAGTAGGCCTACATATCTATGCAATATCTAATAATATAATTCTCTAAATGGATTTACATTTTACAGTATAAGAACAACAATACGAAATGTTGAGATGTAGGTAGGTTTATAAAATACAAATTATTTACTAAGGCTTAAATTACAATCAATTATCAATTATCAATAAAAATTGATTTACACAGACCAGCAGCATAATTCTCTCATTCTGGGGCGTATTACAGTCTGTAATTCAGAAAGTTCATAATATAGAGCCTCGAAGAGTAGTTGTTGCAGATGATGTTGTTGATTTGGTAGTATCCTGCTAACGTCACTGTTGTCTTTATTCCTTAGGTAGTCCAGTATAACCATAAAATGACGAGGGTTTATGTCTAATCTGTAAGTATAAATTCCATCAATGATTTCCGGCTTTACAGGCGAATCTTCTTTTACCAACTCGGCCAGTAAGGAGTTTGGATCTGCTTTTAGTGTGAATTTTGATGTTGTAAACTTAAATCCTCCAACAATCAGGACGACTGGTGATTGTTGGTCTGTAATGCCAACTAGCTTCAAATCTGTTCTACTTGTTGGTGTATAATACACGGTTGGATGACCTGGTGATGCTGCACGGGATATGGACAATGATGAAAAGGATGTGGAGGATGGTGCAAGCGAAATTGTGTCAGCTTCTGTTGAAAGTGGTGGACAACAAATTGGAGAAAGAGGAGATGGTGGCTGAGGCGCTGGAGGCTGAGGTGCTGTTGACAAGTTAAAGATGCAGGTGGGTTCTTTGATGTCTCTCTTGATCTTTATTGCTCTCAGTCCTGGACTTGTTGTTAGGTTGTTGTTATTTATTCCAACAAGAATTTTAGGTTTTCTCTGAGTTTTTTCTTTTTGTCCCCCGCCTTTCGAAGAAAGCAGGGGACTATTAAAATGGGTTCGTCCGTCTGTCCGTCTGTCTGTCCGTCACACTTTTTGGGACACAATAACTCTCTTCCTAATTGAGCTAGAATGTTCAAACTTGGTGTATGTGTTTATTAGGTCAATGCCTTGATGGAGTTCGAAGATGAGCATTTTCCGCTTAGGGTAAGCAGAGATAAGCAATTTGATTGGTTGATACTTTGGGACACGATAACTCTCTTCCTAATTGAGCTAGAATGTTCAAACTTGGTGTATGTGTTTATTAGGTCAATGCCTTGATTGAGTTCGAAGATGAGCATTTCTCCGCTTAGGGTAAGCAGAGATAAGCAATTTGATTGGTTGATGCTTTGGGACACGATAACTTTAGTTCTAATTAAGTGAGATTGATGAAACTTGGTGCATAGTTTCATTATAGTAATACCTTGAATAAGTTCGATAATGAGCATTTTCTACTCAGGGTAAGCAGAGCGATACGCAATTTGATTGGTCGAGACTTTGGAATACAATAACTCTCTTTCTAATTGAGTTAAAATGTTCAAACTTGGTGTATATGCTTATTAGGTCAATGCCTTGATGGAGTTCGAAGATGAGCATTTTCCGCTTAGGGTAAGCAGAGATAAGCAATTTGATTGGTTGAAGCTTTGGGACACGATAACTTTAGTTCTAATTAAGTGAGAGTGATGAAACTTGGTGTATAGTTTCATTATAGTAATACCTTGACTAAGTTCGATAATGAGCATTTTCTGCTCAGGGTAAGCAGAGCGATACGCAATTTGATTGGTCGAGACTTTGGAACACAATAACTCTCCTTCTAATTGAGTTAAAATGTTCAAACTTGGTGTATATGCTTATTAGGTCAATGCCTTGATGGAGTTCGAAGATGAGCATTTTCCGCTTAGGGTAAGTAGAGATAAGCAATTTGATTGGTTGATGCTTTGGGACACGATAACTTTAGTTCTAATTAAGTGAGAGTGATGAAACTTGGTGTATAGTTTCGTTACAGTAATACCTTGACTAAGTTCGATATTGAGCATTTTCTGCTCAGAGTAAGCAGAGCGATACGCAATTTGATTGGTCGAGACTTTGGAACACAATAACTCTCCTTCTAATTGAGTTAAAATGTTCAAACTTGGTGTATATGCTTATTAGGTCAATGCCTTGATCGAGTTCGAAGATGAGCATTTTCCGCTTAGGGTAGGCAGAGATAAGCAATTTGATTGGTTGATGCTTGGGACACCATAACTTTAGTTCTAATTAAGTGAGAGTGATGAAACTTGGTGTATAGTTTCATTACAGTAATACCTTGACTAAGATCGATAATGAGCATTTTATGCTCAGGGTAAGCAGAGCGATAAGCAATTTGATTTGCCAAGACTTTGGAACACAATAACTCTCCTATGAATTGAGTTAAAATGTTCAAAATTGGTGTGTATGCTTATTAGGTCAATGCCTTGATGGAGTTCGAAGATGAGCATTTTCTTCTTACGGTAGGCAGAGATAAGCAATTTTTGGATGACACTTCGTGTTCAGTTTGATTGCTCGATACGTTTGAAAAAAATAAATGTGCGATTAATTAATATGTGTCATCTATTTATTTTGGGATTTCGGCGGGGGACATCAGCCTCACTGTTGGCTTGTTTTACTATATCTATATTCTCTTTTTCAGTGACTAGTGGTGCACTTGCAGTGATTTTCCTCCTGGCCTCCTGTCTGTCCTGTTCCGAGACAGGTCGTCTCAAGAACGTACAAATATTACTTTTCCTGTTGTCTCTAAAAAGTCTGTATTCTCTTTGTTCATCTGGTCCAAACTTCATATTTTGGCGTTTTATCAGGTTCATGGTTGACCCTGGACATCTGTGGTGCCGCAACCCCCTATTGCAAAGACCACCACAAGATGAGCATTGGTATGTAAATCCAGAATGTGCAGCAGACAAGTGCCTTTCAACTGCTTGTAGGGTAACACATTCTCTACCATTCTGTGGACAAATTTTACATCTGTATCTGGTGACCTGGAGAATACATTGTAATAAAGGGTGTAAGTTTTTTTGTTTGTTTTTTTTTAAAATAACTATTGTCTGCATTTAATTCACACTGTTTTATATAACTAGTGTTCGATTCGAAACTTATATTATCACTGTTTTATTGGCACATAAGTTTTAAGTTTACAATTTTCTTTATTTTATTATTAATATTTTAATTTTCGCCTCTTACTCCAACATATGGTTTTAAGTAATTGTGGTGAACAATCTTAATTTTTGTACACTTGTCTCCCTTTATTTTATAAACAACATCATTGAGTCTTTTTATAATACGAAATGGACCTTGCCAGGAGGGACAACTCAACTTGGCCCCACTGTTTCGCTTTAGAAGGTTATACCACCAGACATGGTCGCCTATGTTATATTTATTAAGCTGTATGCTACGGTCATGATCTTTCTTCATGACATTAGCGGATAATTTCAGCCGCTCACGAACAAAGTTATGTATTTGATTTAAATTTTCAGAAAGTTCTGATTTTATTCTACTTTCAGTTTCAACCTTTCCTAAGATCAGATCAACAGGAAGTTTAATATTTTTACCGAACACAATCTCATTAGGTGTAACTCTGGTCGATTCATGGACTGATGCACGATAAGATGTCATAAGAAGGTGAATGTTTTGATCCCAGTCTCGTTTATTTTTGGAGATAAAAGCAGATATCATGGATTCAATGGTCCTATTGGCCCTCTCAACCATGCCATTCGATCGTGGTTAACAGGGTGTTGTACGCGTTCTCTCTATGTCAATTAACTTGCAGAGCTCTTGAAAAAGTTCAGATTCAAAATTTGAACCTTGGTCAGTATGAATCTGCATAGGAGCTCCAAATATAGAAAATACTCTTTCTACTAATTTGTTAGCTACAGTAATAGCTATTTGGTCATCCATGGGAATGGCATCGGTCCACTTTGAAAAATAATCAGCGACGACTAAAAGGTACATGTTTCCTTTGTCACTCTTCGGTAATGGTCCTAATATATCTATTCCCCATCTTTCCATTGGAGCACCCATAAGGTAGGTTTGCATTGGACCCTTGGCATGCTTGTTAGGACTTTTCCTAGAAGCACATTTAAGACAATTATTACAATATTTATGAACATCATTGGTCATTTTGTACCAGAAATATCTTTGACGTATTTTGGAGAGGGTTTTTGCCCTTCCCAGGTGAGCTCCTGTAATTCCGTCGTGTAATTGTTGTAAAGCAATTATTTTAAGACAAGGTGGCAAAACTATTTGAAATATTGGTTTTCCACTGTGGGGTACTTCCCATATGTGTGTTAAAAGATTGGACTCATAATGAAGTGAGTCAAATCTAGACCAGTAATCACAGGATGATATTTCAGACCAATCTGGCCGCACCTTAGCGCAAAGCCAGCTAATAACTTTTGAAAGAATAGGATCCTGTGTCTGCAGCGTTTTCACTTGCTCAGGATTTAACTTTTCTAGATTTATTTTGTTTTCATTATTCGTGTCAATTATTAATTGTGATTCACTTTCAGGTGGCACATTGAGAGGATTTTTATTTAGATTAGTAGAAGAATGTAATGCATCTACTTCCAGATCAAATGAGGTATGATCGTCATCTTTATTGCAGTTAATTTCATAATTATATCTTTGTTCAGCCGATGAACAGTGTTTACATTCATCAACACAAGGTCGCCTTGACATGGCGTCAGCATTTTTATGTATACCACCCTTTCTTTATATAACTTGAAAGTGATAGTTTGACAAAAACTCGAACCATCGGGTGAGTTGGCCTTCTGGGTTCTTAAAATTTATTAGCCATGTAAGTGCGCCATGGTCAGTCCTTACTTGAAAGTAACGTCCATACAGGTAATGGTGAAATTGTTTAATAGAGGCAACAATGGCTAATAATTCTCTACGGGTGACGCAATATTTACGCTCAGTATGACTAAGTGCTTTGCTATAACCTTTTCAGATCCATCCTGTATTTGTGAGAGAACACTTCCCACACCAAACTTACTTGCGTCAGTATCAACAATGTACATCCCTTCTTCTTGAGGAAAGGATAAAATTGGAGTAGTTGTTAATTTAGATTTCGGAGCATCGAATGAATTTTGGCATTCTAATGTCCATTCAAATTTCGTATTTATTTCAGTCAATTTATGCGGAGGCCTTGCAAGGTCTGCAAAGTTTTTAACAAATCTACGGTAATAGGAACAAAGTCCAAGGAACTGGCGTATTTTCTTAACAGATTTGGGAGTGGGCCATTCTCTAACTGCACGGGTTTTCTCTGGGTCTGTTCCAATTCCATTTTCGTTTACAATATGTCCCAAAAATGTAACTTCCCGCCTAAAAAGTTTACATTTCTTTGGGTTCATTTTAAGATTAGCCTCCCTTAGTCTTTGAAAAACTTTGGTTAAATTTTCTAAATGTCCATCGAATGTCGTTGAAAATACAATAATGTCGTCTAAGTAGACCATACAGATTTTCCAGTTTAATTGTGCGAGAACTTTGTCCATCAAACGGACAAATAATGAAGGTCCGTTGCAAACCCCGAAAGGAAGTGATGTGAATTGGTAAAGTCCACCTCCCTGTACTGAGAAGGCAGTCTTTGCTTGTCTTCTGGAGCTACTTTAACTTGCCAATATCCGCTCTTTAAATCAAGTGTGGAAAAATATTTCGAACTGGTCAGCGCATCAAGCGTTGAGTCGGTACGAGGAATAGGATGACTATCTTTACAGTTATCTCATTCAGTCGCCTATAATCTATACAAAATCTTTCCTTCTTTCTCACTAAGACTACCGGAGAGCACCAGGGACTTTAAGACGTCTCTATGACATTTTTGTCTAACATATCTTGTATTTCTTTCTCAACTTCTTTCACAGATGAGAGTGGTATTCGCCTTGGATTTTGTCGTATTGGTGGATGGTCACCTGTATTTATCTTATGTTCCACCAAATCAGTCATACCAAGATCATTTGGCGAGCTAGAAAAGGTATCTTGATATTTAATAAGTAACTGCTTTAGGCGTTTTTGCTCACTCTCTCCAAGTTTGGACGAAGATTCCCTAAAAATATCGGAAAGGTGAGAGGGACAGGTGTCATCATCATTACCACTAGTCCTAACCTCACTGATTTTCATTCCCTTTTCATAATCATAACATTTATTAATTGATTCAACGGTAGCCACGATGGTATTTTTATACATTCTGCATTCAGTGTCATTTATATTTAAGATGCGGATAGGAACAGTACCAATCTCCGGATTCATTATTGTGCGAGCTACAAATATTTCATGCTTTTCCGTTAATTCTGCCTTTGGTTCCATAATTGTCTCCCTTGATCTAGGGATCGGATCAATAATCTTGCCTTTTATTATAATCTCGCTATTTGGGGGGATGATCAAATCCTCAGCCAAACATACTCGGCTACAAGAGGCATTACTACTGTCTTGGTATCTAAAGCAAGGAATTTTCTTCCCTTTTATTCGTAAACAATTCTGATTAAGCAGAATATCTGATGAAAAGTTTGTTAGAAAATCAATTCCAAGAATTCCTTCCTGGGTAATATTTGCTATGGAAAATTCATGCTTGAATACTATTCCACCTAGAATCACATCTAAGTATATTTTCCCTATGAATGGCTTTTTATCTCCTGTAGCGGTAATAAGACTACAATATTCACTGGAACAATATTTGGGTTAATTAGTTTCTTTACGAAGTTTTCACTCAAAGAGTGATATGGTTGCTCCCGTATCTACTAAGAGAACAACACTGTGGCTTGCTATTTCAGACTGAACAAACAGACCAGTTTTGTCATAGTTAACACTACGAACAATAATATCTTTATTTGGTCTATCTATTTTATTGGGTCTTATAATATTTCTATGTATAGCTGAACTCTGACCCCCGACTTCAGCTCTAATTAGTTTTCCTGGTTGGACTGGTGATTAAAGGCATGTCCATTTGGTTTATATTCTGCATAGCCTGGTCTTGCATGGTTTGCAGTTCTTGGTTTATACCCATTATGATAATTCGTTCCGTCTTGCCAGTTTTGCGGACGGGGATAATTGTAGTTACCTCGCTTGAATGTAAAATTTTGATTATTTGAAGGCCTGAAAGACTGCTCTCGATTATTGTAACCTCCATTCCAGTTACTTCTTTACTTACTAGTGTAGCTTTTATTCTGTTTTATAGTATTGACTAATTCTTGCGTTGAATTATTTAATGATACTATTGATTTGTTCAAATTTTGTATGTCAATAATGTCTTCCTTTATTTCAGGATGAAACTGTGTTTGGTGTGCTGTATTATTATCAATCTAATTAAAATATAGATCTATATTTTGTTTCGTTTTTTATACTTTCGATGGCCTACACTCATGTAGATCTAACTAGTTATAGTGGACGCTCACGTTCTATGACGTCAGGTATCAAGCACGGGACATTTGACCCGATAACGTCAGTCATTCGATTAACCAATTAGCGACCGCCATGCTTTTCAAAATCCACTTTTGTTTTGTTATGATTTCTAACCGCTGGTGTTTATAGTATAGACGTCGTTGGCTGGTAATGTCTACCCACAGTTCCACGCATGAAAAGGTCAAACGGTCGATTCGACAGACCATTTGATTGGCTGACCCCTCATTTCAGCCAGAACACGAAATTAATAACAAGTCCTCCAGATCCAAGAGTAGTAAAGACAAGTAAAAACGAAATTTTGAACTATAAAAAACGAAACGAAATTGGATCTGTGTTTTAATCAGATTGTATTATTATGCACTCTATCCTCTTGGGAGATATGGTGTACTGACCTTCCTCTTTGTTTGTCAGCTTGTCTGTGTGCCTCTCAGCGAACAGAGTGGGTCTCTGCTTCAGAAATGTCCTTAGGCTGTAATTCTCGAATTCTCAATCGCATGTCTGCATCGGAGATTGCATCATGGTCAAGCGCCAATATACTTCGTATGGATGAATTTGCAGTCGGATATGCCTGTCTTGTCAATTTACGTATAGACTGGGCTAATTCAGGTAGTGTTTCATTTTTTCCACGTGTACGAGATTGAAGTCTTGCCCTAAAAACCTCAGACCTCTCGCTGGATCCAAATCGGACATGCAATGTCTGGCATACAGTATTAAAATCATGTTTATCTGTGTCACTTAGTTCTGTCAAAATGCCCTAGCATCTCCTGTTAAACTGATTGCTAAATATAATGATTTTTCATGGTATCCCCAGTCGTTTATTTTGGCTATTGTGTCAAATTGACTAAAAATTCATCAAGATCATTAGATCCGTCATATAGTTGTGGTTTAATCTTTACATTATTGTTAAACCTTCTATTATATCTAGGTTCACTATTATGATTACTATCTCCAATAGGAGTACTTTGCAAATTATTTTGACAAAATTTATTTTCTGGAGTATTTGTTTGTACTCTTTCTTCTATAAAATTTACTTTATTTTTCAATGACTGCATGTCCCCTCGAAACTGGTAAATATTTTCATTTAATTCTTGTTGAAATTGCAACCTATCTTGATGATTTTCTAATTTGATTTCTCTATGAAAAGAAAGCAATCTTTCGCTTATGTTATCAAGCAAGGATTCAATATTTAAATCAGATTCATTGTGTTTTTCAGATACAGAATTAACTGGCTCAAGATTATCTCCCATTTCCGGATTATCGAGACTCCCAGCTGCAAGATCCACAGATTCATCTTTGGAAGACATTTTCTTATTTATTATTATACTACTATTATTATTAATTACCGTATTATTATTCTATTATTATTATTACCGGTATTATTATTTATAATTCTCGGTATAAGTTTAATCGTTAATACAGTGATAATATAACCTTCTTTGTTTAACTATATACATAACAATTTAAATTCCTTATAGCTATTTCTATAGGAAAAATGACATATTATGTAACTTTATACCATTAATTTAGTGTTATTGACAATTTTAATGTTCTTAATGTCAACTCGGTCTACTAGCACATGTATCCCACTTCTGACACCAATGTAACGGGACTGTCTTTTGTGGCTCTCAAAGAGCTCAGAACAATCCTATTGTGGGTTCGACTCAGTAACTAGCAGGGTCTGGCGCAAATCTAACTTACACGTTCACAAGGATATCTACAGAGAACAGAAGTTGAATTTTCAAGCTCTCGTAAAATCTGCCAAGAAATCCTACTACACGAACAAGATTGATGCAAGTTCCAATAAGGCTAAAGAGCTGTTTCGCGTGTCTAATGCCTTGCTCAGCCATAACTACGGACAAAGTATCCTGCCTGATTGTGAATCTTCATCTGAATTGGCAAACACATTTTCAGACTACTTTACTTATAAGATTCAGACCATACGTGACAATCTACAACCAAGTCAACACGGCAGTACTCCCGATAGTATATGTATACCTATTCTTGTTTCACCCCCTTCTTTGAGTGACTTTGTCCTCCAAACTGAATCCGACGTTTCCAAACTTGTCCTCAAATGTGCTTCCAAAAGCTGTAAACTGGACCCTATTCCCACCCAGTTCCTAAAGGATTGTCTTCCTGAACTATTACCAGTTGTTACAGACCTTGTTAATTCTGCATTAATAGAGGGTGTAGTGCCGGACATTTTTAAGTCTGCTTTGGTCACGCCATTGATTAAGAAACCAACACTTGATAAGAACATTTTGAAAAACTACCGCCCAATCTCTAATTTAAGTTTTGTATCTAAGTTACTTGAGAAAGTTATCTGCCATCAAATTGTTGATCACATTAGTGACAACAATTTATTAGAGACCTTCCAAAGTGCGTATCGCAAACACCACAGTACCGAGACGGCTCTTCTGAGAGTACACAATGATATCTGTCTTTCAATTGATGACCATCAGTCTGTGCTACTAATATTACTCGATCTGTCAGCTGCGTTTGACACCGTGGATCACGCTATACTTCTAGAAAGACTTAAAACAACTTTTGGCATTTCCGGTAACGCGCTGAAACTCTTACGATCATACCTAACCGGCCGAAATCAGACCGTCAATGTAAGAGATGCCAGTTCTTCGACTAAGGATCTAGAATTTGGTGTTCCACAGGGTTCTGTGCTTGGACCGGTGTTGTTTAGCCTTTACACGTCTCCACTTGGTTCGATCGTCAAGAAATACGGTCTTTCATTCCACCTCTACGCAGATGACAACCAGCTCTATGTGAGTTTCAGACCCGCAGACCCTGATAGCTTCCAAGTTAGTAAGTGTAATGTTGAGCTCTGTGTCGACGAAATAAAACAATTCTCAAGTTGAACGACGAAAAGACAGAATACATGATAATTGGCTCTAAAACACAGACCAGTTTTAATGTACCAAACGACATTCGTGTTGGTGATGCCACAATCTTCTCCTCCGCTTACGCTCGAAACATTGGTGCTATATTTGACAGTCACATGACAATGGAATCTCAAATTAAACACATATGTAAAATAGGACATTATCATCTCCGTAACATAAGTAAAATTAGAAACTATTTGCCTGATGATGCAATCAAGACCTTGGTTCAAGCCCTTGTCACTGCTAGACTTGACACTTTTAACTCTCTGCTTACTGGTGTTCCACAGAAACTTCTCAACCAACTTCAATCGTTACAAAACTCTGCTGCCAGACTCATTACACGTGCACCTCGCTACTGTCATATTACTGAAATATTAGTAAAACTCCACTGGTTACCTGTGCCCTATCGAATTGACTATAAAATTATACTTTTAGCTTTTAAATGCATTAACAACATCGCACCAAAATATTTATCTGATCTCCTCCAATTTTATAAACCTATAAGACAGCTCCGTTCCAGTGCAGACAAGTTCATACTAATCGAACGTAATGTTAAACAAGTTTCCTACGGAGAAAAGGCCTTTTCATTTAAAGCACCTAAACTATGGAACAAGCTGCCCCATCAATTACGATGTTGTACTTCTCTAACTGTTTTTAAATCCAAACTCAAAACGCATCTTTTTAAAATTGCCTTTTATAACACCTCTTAAATTTTCAATGATTTCATTTTTTACCATTTAGACGTCTTTTAAGTGTTGTACAATTTTTAATTTGATTTATTTATTTATTTTAATTTGATTTATTTTAATTTGACTTATTTTAATTTGATTTATTGTAATTTGATTTATTGTAATTCGATTTATTTTACTTTGATTTATTTCAATTCAATTTATTTTAATTTGATTTTTTTTAATTCGATTTATTTTAATTTGATTTATTTATTTTAATTTATTTATTTATTTTAATTTATTTATTTATTTATTTATTTTAATTTATTTATTTATTTATTTTAATTTATTTATGTATTTCAATTTTTTTATTTTGAATTATCTATTTATTTATTTAATTATTTTATTGTAAAGCACATCTGGGCACTTATGTGAAAGATGGGCTATAAAAAAAATGCCATAATAATAATAATAATTTGACCGAAAGAAGGACACAAGGCATTAATTAATAATCAATATAAGTTTTAATTATATTATTTATATCAACAGGCCACATACACATAAACGGTAATAATAAATAAGTAAGACTATGAGTAAGACTGCTACAGTATTACTAAGTCTAAAGTAAAATATATTTCTAATGCCAAGGACACCGCGGAAACGGTAATATTAATAATACGTTATTAATATATTTAATTATATGACAATAGTATAGAATAGTTTAGTCTTAAGACTAAATCAAGACTTGGCTAAGTTAGCTTAGTCAAGTTAATGTTACTAATGTTAGTCAATATGTGGCTAAATAGTCGGAATATGACTAGGCTATCGCAGTAAACGGTAGACTAGACTCGTAAGCGCCGCGAATAATAATTAACCGGCTATAAAATATATAATGTCTTAATATTCAGACTGACTCGTTTCTTACCATTAAATCTTCCATGGTTTGGTATGCTTAGTCTTAAATAGACTAAATGTTACTGTTGATCACTGTCTAATAATTAGCAGACGTGAAAATGAGCCAGGGCATAGTGCGTCGAAACAACTGAACGCGGTTGCTTATATAACCTTCCATAGATATCACGTGACTATATTAACCAATCCCTGCATGGGATTTCCTGTCGTCCAATGGGAACGCTAGACGAGACACGCGCTCGTCTTCTAACAGTTAGCATAGCGGTAAATGGAAGCGGTGAATCTTAACCTGTAAAATACACTATAATATAAGTCATGTACAAGGAATTCATTAAATACATTACCAAACACTGACAACATATACGTATGGTGAAAATAGACAAAATTCCACCATGGAAGTGCACTTCCGGTTTAACGAGACCGGCGAAAGGCCTAGATGTAAACAAAAACAAAGCGAGTGAAATGACAGCTAGCTGTCATAGAAATGAAATATCTAAACAGTACTACATCTAGGATAATTAATGTGAATTATTTGATAATAAATGTATCTATGACATACAATAATGTTTTAATTAATTAATGAGCTAAATTATTCGTAACAGGCCCATAGACTCCAACGTAGAACATCCCGTCGTGATTCACTCCCGCTGCGATTAAACAAAATTGACAATATTTTCCATCAAAACAACGATTGATTATTGTTATTTATAATATTTCCGCCACACCCAACTACAATTAAGCATTTCATCCTACCTGAAACGGGTACAAATCGTCGTATTTAAAATCGAGGCGTTAAGCCGTTACTAAGACCGCCATCTTTTTTAAACGGCATATTTTGACGGCTATCATCATGAAGGCGGGGCTAAATGTGAGGCTTTTATAACAGCCAATCAAAAAGGCAATTTTGGACCTGATAATAAATGGCAACATAGATCGTATCCGTCAGGATGTGGTAAACGGGGCGTGTACTAAAGGGACCTGTAGTGTTGGCGCATGTACAAAGTAGTGTAACTATTCAAGAATTTTGATGGCGGTGAATGTCGAACAAAAACAACGCTTCATTACTTTAAACGCGAATATTTAGAGTTAGGCGATAGTTGTGCCACTACATTGGCCTCTGTAAGTTTAATTAGTCATAATAGCATAAACTTATCTTATTTTAAAGATGTTACATGTATTAATAAAAAAATTGAGTTTGCCACGTCAAACTGAAGGCTCCCAATCGTGGCTAAAAACAAACATATCAGTATTATCTCAACGTTTTTAGCTACGTTCTCGTAGCAAGTGTCACTCAGAATAAAATACAAATGGCTACAGAGGGGATATCGTTTGCAGAACGAGTTTACAGCCGTCTGTCACCCCCAACACAAAATTCAGGTGGCTGCAAGGTCGCGAAGTGTCACTGAAATGCAATGGTATTGTAGAAGTGTCAATGAAATGATTATAGTTATGTGCACGGGGCTTTCCCACGTGTCGATGAAATGCTGTAAAACACACCATCATAGTTGGTGTAATGAACACTTTGGTGGGGTTTTTAACCACTCCAAGTAAACTTTCTAAATTGAACACTTCCGTGAAATGTTTTAAACAAATCAAGGGAAGTGTATTTTGAAGTGTTTCTAAAGTGAATACTTCGCTTAAAGTGTTCTTTGAAGTTAACACATTAGAAGGAATTTGCACTTTATTTAAATAAGGGAAATGAATAATGTATATAACTTTTTTGAAGCTAGAAAAGACCCGACAATATATTTTGCTTTTACATAATGCGTCTTAAAGGATCGCTGGTTTTATAATATCATTGTATCTGGAATCGTCTGTTGGAATTGTGTTCAACAGTGTAGTTTATCAGATGGCTTAATATGTAGTTCCAGAATGAAGTATGCAGATTCTTGAACAGACAACCCCCAAATTTGCAACTCAGTAGCATGTGACTAACAATCAGCAGGTTCTCCCATGTGTACCATGATGAGAGACGTTGACATCAAATGAGTGTAACCGGAACAAAAATTGACGCAAATCACATTTTAATCAATAATAATTCTCAATATGTTGGATTCCAGATATGACCTGTAATAGCTCGAGAATTGTCGCTAATATTAATTAAATTAGACCATGATATTCGTTAAAAGCAAACCTGTGTAACAACTTCTATCGAAATGGCTTTCTGGAACATATTTATAAATGGGAGGCAACTCTTTTAACAATAGCAGGTCGTCCACATGAAGAGCTAGAGTCGGACAAAGAGCATTCGGCAAATCTCGGCAGATTCCGTAAACTACATCTAGCCTCGGCTGTATGACAGTAAGTGATATGTACCTACGCCCATACATTCGCAATGCGGCTACCTGTTTACTTTAACAGGAAAACTTGGACGCTATTAATACACAAATTGGGAACCTATTCGGCTAGCGACCTATTCGACCGATCGAGCTGCAACCTGTTCGTTGGAAACCTATTTAGAATAAAGACAACAGTCGCCTTAACTCATCTATTTATCAACCAATAAAATCCAACGTTATATCTATCAAATGAAAGTAGAATATATTATTTTTTATCCATTCCTCTAGCTCAGAATAGAAGTGTAATTTCGTCATTATCTTACAGCTGGATCGGTCGAATAGGTCGCTAGCCAAATAGGTCGCCAACTTGTGTTCGGAATGGGCGCAGCCATGTTTCATCCGGGACCTTTAAAGTAGTTCCAATATGGCGGAATTCACCATACAGCCGAGGTTAGATTGTCAGAAATCTTCCGAGGTTTGCCGAGTGGGGCAAAGAGGAAAGAATTATAATTGAAGTCAACTGGGGAAACTAATGGTGGTCTGCATCAATTAAGAAAGATAAAACTTGTAATTATTTGTTAGATTTCTGGTCCTTGTAACATCCATCAACAGCAAGAACAAAACAAAAAGTTACAAAATCTGGAAATAGATCCGCCAATCCCACTACTCTTTATACTTCGATTTTCTTCAATCTCTTTACTCAAGCTGAAAAACTATACAACCCTATTGCTTAAAGAACAATTAAACCCAAGCAGTGCTCATAAACAATGTATTACGACACATGATCTAGATCGTCTACTAGGTGCATTGAGATGTTTCATTTGATGGTTGGGGAATTCGTCTACTGTTCTTTTTGATAAACATATCTAACGCAAACCATTATGCACACAGAACGCGGTCCCCTGTACTTTTTCCAGTGAAAAGATCTCAAAACCTTGTTATGATTCATCAAATCAAATTCCCAGGTTCGTCACAGCGTAGAGATTGTCACCAATGTGTCTATGCTTTCATTAGTATTATATTGAAAGCACACTATGACCTATAATAATAATTCCCATGACCAATTTGAGACAAAAGTATCTTTGAGGCGAACAGTATCAGTTTAAAGGAGCAAAATCGCTAATATTTCGGGCCTAGAAATTTACCCAAATGGGTGGCAACGCATAAAATAATCTTATATGAATGTATATAAACCATTCACATTCATTCATTTCCGTCTTTATTCTAATTTCAAATCACTTATGTTCGGCGAAATACGCCGGAAATCTTAATAGCATGTAAATCTCTAGCGTCTGGTTATTCCAGTCTATATTATTGCGTATGCTCTCCACGCCCGACCGTTTAGCCTCGTTCTCCAAGTCCCTTGTTAAAAGTGGGCCTACAACGGATAATGGTACACGATTCGTGTACCACTGATAATCTTTTGATTTTATCTTATATATTGGATTTCAGAAGCCCATCCTTTCCCGGATCACAACATCAATGTTGAATTAAATTGACAAATAATTTGTGTTTTCAATGGCGAAGATTTTGGATGATATTGAGTTAGAGACTTAAAGCTGCTTTAAATATTTCATAACTTTCTATTCATAAGGTGTGTTTTAAATTTGTTCCCGGGGCCTTTGTGGAGACTAATAACATCGAAGTTTAATGAGAAAGCTTGTCTGGTTAGATAATATACGAATGGCTCACGGTTAAGTGATCAAACTGTATAATTTTGTTTTTGAAGACAAAGCATGACTTATTAATCGATGTATCATAAAAGACGTATTCGTATGCACAAAACATTTCTTGGGACATTACTTAATCAACCAAAGAGAAAGGAATAGAGCAATAGGAGCTGATATTATCGGTCAACACAATACTTCAAGCATTTTGAGACAAATCTATGATTTTTTTCTATGGCCACGTGTGTATACTACACGGGATGTGGAAAGTTTAACACGACAACGGCGACCGCCTTCTTTTTCTTGTATATAACACATTACTCGTAAGCCTCGACCCAGACGAAAAGCATGCTAGTTTAGTCTCGAATGCTCATCGCATCTACTCAAAATCATAACACAAAGAACAGGGTTGATCCCTCGATGAGATGTTCTCAAAATGTTAAAGAATAATATGAAGGTTCCTCTAATACCTAATTTCTAAAGAACACCGTGAGTGGCCATCTGTTCTTGGGGTACCGTTTGTCAAGTAATTTCGACTTAGAAACTCTTAGTTCAAACCTTCGACCAGGTCGCGATAGTGTTTCGTTGCAGTTTCGGACCCAACGTTTTAGTATTGGTGTATATAACCCCAGGGGTTTACAATTATAGAAAAAATTTACTAAGCTCATGACGTACCAATTGTTGTACTGACATGTCAATCATCCGATATCGTATCAGTTTTTTTAGTACTGTACGTGAAGAATACCACTGTACCATGGCAACTGATCGTAATATCGAATCAAATCACATTATGATTGCCCAAAGGACCCCACCAATACGTTTCTAGTGTTAAGTTTTGTTCACTTCATTGGTTTAAAGTAAGTTTATAAGCTGCCGGTTGTTATTTATATCACCGTCATTTGAAGTGGTTTGATGCGTTGTACGTGTTTGTGAGACATTAAAACAGGTATCCTTCTCTTTCGTTGATGTGAAGATATGAACGGTGGATGTATATTATATATTCTGTTATTTAAACAGTTTACTTTTAGACCTACATTTGCATTGCCGGGTAATTATAGCCTATTTCTTCAAACGTATCTTCTTTTGAAGATATATCTAATAGATTGTGGGTTGTTAGGTTTTATAAACAATATGATTTATTCAAATTCAGTCGGTGTCTTTTCGCATCTGAAAATACCAAAAAAGTGATATTTTCAAAAAGATGTATGTTTTATTTCGATTTGAGCGAAATTCATGATTTTTGGACATTAACAATGTCATTTACTTAACTATGCATCTAACTTTCTGGCAGAAGATATTGTCGTCACCACTGTCCACATGCCCACGCAGTTTTTGATGCAGCCCTCCCCCACGTACACATTTCCTGGGAGTATTCAGTAATTTATTACAATGATATGGGCAATCGGTGCTGTCGTAATTTATTAAGTTATCTGGATTTTATCCAGTATAGTTTTAGGAAGGAATTGTCAAAATTCAGAGCCGTATCCCAATTAAACGTGGAGTCATTGTCCCGATCAAAGATTTTTTGAACATTCTTTTTCAAACTCGCTGTGGTTGTTCGGTTAGTCATAGATTCATTCGCAAACTTTTCAATTCAAGACTTCGAGGACTGAGCAAAATGCAGTGACGTGATTTCTGCTTCCCACACCACCTAACACGGCGACCCATTAGCTTATTTCGATTGGAGGCCCATTCGAAGAATTGGCACGGTATTAAGATTCTGATGTAAACAACAGTTTTGTATAGAGTCATAGCTCCAGTTTAAAACCTATCTAGACTGACCTAATAGTGAAAATTCAAACTGATTTCAGTATCCTGTGTTATTGTAGGAGTGGTGGGTTGCATGCACTAGGCAGATAATCGTTAATCATTTCGAAACCCTTTCCCCGGAAACGGTAGTCGCTTTACGAACGTATAGCGGTTCTACCAACTTTCGAATATAGGACCTCCAGGTTAGCGAGAAATGGGGTTTAAAGTCCAATCGACACAAACTAGGTCATTTGGAGACTAACATATCGTCCAATTTTATTTCAATAATTCGCCTGCGCGTAGTTGTCTTTAGCGGTGGGAGGAAACCGGAGTACCCGGAGAAAACCCACGAGGGTGGACAGTCGACCTTACTCCTTGCCACGTACAACCGGGGATTCGAAACCACGCCAGTTGATACAGCGCGCGTACGCTAACCTCCAGGTTAGCGATCTAGCGCTTTGCTCACTAAGCCACCGCGTTTAACGATTCTTGGACTGTGAAACATTTTTCTACCAAAATATAAATTCAATATCCATGTCGGGGTTTTTATTTCAGGAATTGATTATGCTTTTAATAAATCCTGTAAGCAATCGTCTGTGGATGATTATAAATTACCTGGTTATGCAGTAGATGATAACATTACCACTTGCGCTCTGACCGGATTTGGAGTCGATAATATTGGATGGTGGTACGTTGACCTTGGGAAGACAGTTGGCGTCACCTCCATTGTCTTAAGTAATAATCCCGACAACCGTAAGTACCACAAACATTGTTTCATTTCTGTGGAATTGCGTTGTTGCATGGGCTTATTTACAATTGTTGTTTTCATATAATGTAGTTTCGAGGTGGCTTGGCCTACAAAAAACCGTCATAATGTTTAATATGACGTCCACCGTTATACTAGCGAAACTCTTAAAAGTCCAGTCTAACTGACACCTGTAAAGTATAGTGTGTACCTTGGTTGTAGCCCTTAGGGGACTATACTTCGCCTTCTTTAACTCTTGAACGAACGGATGAAGTGAGGTTAGGCATTCTACTTTTATGCACCAACCGGGATAATGATTAGGTACATACGTGATACAGTATGCTACGATGGGCATTGTAGACAGTAGTGAGAGGGTGGGGGTGGCGTTCACTCGACACAAACTAGCTATTTTCGGGACTAAAAGGGTTACCTTTTATCTGAATAATTAGCATGAAGAAATAGGCTTTAACAGTGGAAGGACCCAGGGAAAACCCACGAGGATGGACAGCCCACCCTCCTGGTCAGGTACAGATAATGAATTCTAATTGTCAAGGATTATTTTACGTGTATATGTGTCGGGTTAATGTCATGCAGGTTGCTTTGAGGGGAATTTTGCTCGGACTCGTATTTCGAATTCCCAAATAGAGAATTTTGGCAAGAAGAATTTTTCAAATCCGTATCATCATGTGATACGTTGCGTCAATGTAGTTTTAGAGTTTTGGCAGATTTTCGCGTAGCTGAGCTCAGCTTAGTTACAGTATGGTGGCCGTTATCTACCAAGATCACCATCCGTACTCGTCAAGTGCCTATCCCACAAATTACTGAAGGGAGTGAGCAATATGTCGTAATTTGTTGTTGAACGTGTGAAGGAATCGAGCTAGAGATGCCGAGACTTACTGAAAATCAACGGAATGAAGCCATGGGAATGTCCAGGGTTGGCATGTCTACACATGCTATTGCCAGACACTTCAATTGTCATCAGTCCACTATTGTAAGGTTGGTGGAACGTGTTCGAGTTACTGGATCAACACATGACCGTCAACGTCCTGGCCCACAACGCGCTACAACCCAGACTCAAGACCGCTACATCCGGGTTACTCATCTGCGTGACAGATTTCGCGAAATATTGAAGTGCAGCAGTCGTCGAAAGACATGGACCAGTAAGTGCCAACACATTTCATCACCGGACCCCCCTACACATTTGCAGGGGTTGGGTTAATGCTGTAGCCTATCGTGATGATGTCTAGCGCACCCACAACTTCAGCACTTCCAACATGATATTGCACGTCCGCATACCGCCCGAGTCAGTATGGACTACCTGGCTGCTAACAACATTAATGTCTTGGACTGGCCAGTCATGTCTCCGGACATGGCACTGATAGAACATGTCTGGGATGAGATTGGACGCCGTCTGTATCCTAGACCACAGATGCACCCCATTGCTGCTTTAGAAGCTGCTCTTGTCCAAGAATGGAACAATTTGCCCCAGGCCTTCTTTCAAACATTGGTTAATTACGCGTGGTGCGTAAGAGCCCGTGGAGGACGCACGCGCTACTGACATATTTGTGGTACTTTACGTTTTGACCCCTCTGACTTTGTACCGTTGATTACAGATTAAACATCCATAAGTGTACAAATGTGTTGTTATTGATGTGTTCCCATTTGAGTATTGTTGAGGGGTTGGGATGGCCTAGTGGCCTAGAGTACCGCGCTTCGACCTCTAGCTGGCCGGTCACCTCTGGCTTGCGGCTGTGGCATGGAGATAGGGGCGCCTTCTCAACCTTGTGGGTTTCCTCCAGGCATTCCGGTTTCCGCCCACTGCTAAAGACCCCTACGCGCAAGCGAAATATTGAAATAAAATTGAAACCATATGTTAGTCCCAAAATGACCTAGTTTGTGTCGAGTGGACGTTAAGCCCCATTTCTCTCTCTCTCTTGAATATTATTCATAATAAGAAGCAAAGTAAATATGGTTACAGGATCTTTTTGTTATACGAAAAACTAAGTGATGCGTTTTCCATGACCCCCAGTAGAAAACGCATATAGTCAAGGTCTATCTACATATTATTTATCTTGGTTACATTTTCAGCTGGTCGTTTAAAAAACTTCACCATCAAGACGTATTTACGTAATCCCACCTTAAACCAAGCGGATGGCAAATTATGTTTCTGGTACGAAAATAGATTTAATAGTGGGACAGATACTGTAACCTGCAATAACGTTGTTGTAGGTCGATATCTAGAGATTGCCAAATTGAGTAACAATAAGCCATTGGGTATGTGTGATGTTAAGGTTTATGGTGAAGATCGCGTGTTGCCGAATCGTAAGTTATTTGTTTCGTTGCTTTCAATAAATATGTTCCCAAAGACCACTACCAAACGACACGAGGGACAGTCTTGAAGAAAATGTAACTGCTACCCACAGTTTACCTCTAGTGGAATTTTTTGAGTTAACTGCTGACAATAATATTGTTGTACAGGGCCAAACTGATATGGTTGATATTATGTTGGAGTTGTTCATGCGAGAATGCTACCAAAAACATGTAGTTTAGTTTGATTCAAGACAACTTATTTAAAATTACTACAACGATATCCAATATTTGACATGGATTTTGCTGTCATTTAGGTCGCATGTACAATTCCAGTGTTTTCATTTATATTCCTTTGTAAACATTCAAGGATTTGTGATCTAGGGTGCTTTATATTAAAACATTTTCATTTTGGAATTCAAAGGTCATGGTCAAGCTTCTGAGTTATCAAATTTTACCGGAACTCCAATAAACTGAGGTGATTTTAGCATCTTCATTTAAAAACTAAACAGAATCAAATTTTCTATTTTAAGATATAACGTACTGCGAAAACCGTGGTGTCCGGATGGTAAGCAGTTCTGTGAAAGCTATGGGTGTGATAGAAGGTCCAATAGAATGCGCCCGACGATGTAGTCATTCATATGGTTGCGATATGTTCAACTATGAAGTCAATCTAAATCACTGTATACTAATTTACACCATTGGAACACTAAATCTAGATTTGGAATACGTTTTCTATGAAGCATGTTAACAGCACTGTACTATTCTAGTGAAGCAGTCATGTGCCAGGATATTCGCGACTACTTTGTTTGTTTTTACTAATACTATCATATTTCATTATTTTGTTAGAGTAGGACATCGTCATTTATATATATATTAAACATGTATTTTATATCTTATTATAGAAGTTTATAGTGGTATATTCTCTTTTAATCATTTCTTTAAATACCTTAATATTCCATACCTTTCTAACCAGGGTAATTATTTTTAGATTAGGGTAATGGATAACTCCTACCTCTTTAAATGATTTATATAATTAGTAAATAATTATTATTGTCTAATGATTGATGTTTTGTCATATATTTTATGTAACCAATATATACATTGTACTGTTATAATCGATATAATACTGTGTATTAGTCGTGTTTATATTCTTATGATTTGATCTTTCTAATGCAATATTTGTAAACTGCCAGTAGAAATAAATGTCTCTTCTGATGACGGCAAGCTACGTTCCGAAGGCATAGAACCTTTTTCTCACGAAAGAGCAATCTGTTTCACAGAAAATTACTTACGAATTAACTCTGTGACAGATGAGTGTCCACAGCACGTGCGTTGACTGCTCACCGCGCCAGTCATTGGCTCAACTGCTCGTGCAATGTTTACTTAACACCTCACTGCTTCGGGCAAAATGATGCATTTTACTCATTTTAATACCCATTTACACTAAATAGGAAATATTTTTTAACTTCAAATACTTCAAACGTGTTTATTTATTTTTCTTTTACCTCAAAAAAATGTTTGAGAATTTAATTTGTCGGAGTAAAAAAGTTAATATGCCGTACTTATTAAGCCTCGTCGATGTCATGCTTATCAGTGATTGTAGCGGCTAAGCGAATATTCACTGCGGGATCAGTTTGACGAAAGAGGTCCTCCCCTTTCATTTTCAGAGAGTACGGCAATCTAGAATTGCCCGAAAAAGACAAGTTACAGATTCAAGAACAAGTACGGTGAATGCTATTCACCCGAAAAAGGAAAGCATCAAGAAAAGTACGGCAATTCGCCCGAAAAAGGAAAGATTTCAAGAGAGTACGGCAAATGCTATTTGCCCGAAAAAGGAAAGACTCTTTCATAGTACGGTAAACGCTGTTCACCCGAAAAACGACAGTTAACAGAAATAATCATATTGGAGCTGTAAATACTTATTAAATATTTGATGACCACTTTTTAGCTGGTCCTTACACACCTTTCCGAAGTTCCGTTTTACCGGTGGCTCGTGATCAGCCAGGAATTGATCACTGGTGGCAGAGATATCAAGCTCCCCATACCCCCATATTCCTGAAGCAATGGCCCGAGAAATCTCTCTCTGACCATTGCTGGATTGACTTCTGATTCTTGAACTTTTGCGGGAGTGCGTCTATTCTCCCCGTTCAATGAAAGCTATCACTTAAGTACAGCAACATGACAGTCCTTCGTTTAATCTAAGTCTTCCCTAAAACTTTGGACAGTGATTTAAGGTATTAAAAAAGGTATAAGTATGTTCGTTTCCAAAGAGTATTGTTTACATTTCATTCGACTTGATAGCCTCGTTTGTCACACAATTAGTTTTACTGCAGTATTCTCCTATGCACGGGTTAATTAGGCATAATAAAAGCGTGAGCCATGACGTAACGTTATGTAAACATATTTGGTCCAATACTGGCACTCGTTTTAAATGTAAAGCGTTTGTATGGTAGGTAGTGATAGGTTGGTAGTCGGACTACTGACTAATCAAAATTTAACACAACAATATCCACTCAGAAGAGCAGTGTGTAGTGAGATTACCTATAATTAGGGGTGTCACAATAAGACATTTTTTTTGCAAATCATTTCAGACCAGCAATTTCCAGAGGCGAAATTGCTAGCTGAACACGAATATTAAAAAAAAAATTATCTATGACGTCATTTTCGGTTGGGGTTTGTCTCATTTCCAAAATGGCCGCCAAATTTTGACGAAAAATGAATTTCCAGATAGGATTGGTGATTATCACGCAAGGTATGGCTTGTAATATATCAAATATGGGGGGGGTTTTGTAATTGAAATAAAAAATAATCTCTAAAACTAGTTTTCCACAATCCAAGATGGCGGAAATTCAAAATGGCGGCCAAAATTTACCTAAAATGGCCGATTTGTAAGATTAAGGTCATTTCACTGTTTGATTTCATTTGTTATATGTAATTTAAAGGGTTTTCAGTGTCACTGAACTTAAAATTAATCTAAAGAAAAAAAGTTTCCAAAATCCAAGATGGCAGAAATTCAAAATGGCGACCAAAACTTATCTAAAATGGCCTATTTGTCAGCTAAAAGTCATTTCACTGTTTGATATGGTTTGTAATATGTTATTTTGAGGGTTTTCAATGTCATTGAACTTAACATCAATCTAAAAAAAAGAGTTTCCAAAATCCAAGATGGCGGAAATTCAAAATGGCGGCCAGAATTTCCTTAAAATGATAATTTTTAAGATATCCTCGATTGGTTTATAATTGCAAAGTGTTAGTTTTTTAGGCAACTGAAATTGACCTGACTCTGGAATCTACCCGTTAGTCAATTAACCATGTGCAGAACTTTTAAACCAGCAAGCTAATTAAAATTTCAAAGAATTTAACCTTAAGACACAATAAATGTAGTTTAATTGTTTTTATGCATAAAAACATATGATGCTAATGATAATGTTAGGAGTTGACACATTCTTTGGAGAAAATACCTGGTTAATCCGACCTCTGTGTCCAGTAACTTATGGTATAGTCTAGATGTGGTCATGTTCCTTAAGCAACGTCCGTGAGTTTTACAAGATTTACGTAGTTAAGGCGAGATCAAGCCTTCTATTGAAGATGAGATGTGGTATACACATACCATTTTCGTCAGTGACGTATTTTATAACAAGTTATTCATGCAAGAATAAATAACACATTAGAAAAGAGGAAATCGTGATGATTATTTTTAAACTTAGAACTTGGTGTGCAATACATTACAGACAAAAATGATCTGTGGATACCATATTTAGTCTATACCACAAAAGTTGCCGGACACAGAGTCTTCGATGATTCTTTTTGCACATTTCACCACAAACTGTTTCTAGACGTAAGTCTTCTGAACAAGAAATGGTGCAATGGGGTTTAATGTCCTACTACTCTGTCCTAACAAAGTTAATGAATATTGCTAATCGTCAAGCATTGTCCTATAAAGAAAATTGGCACAGACAGTGGTACTCTAGTGTACTCTTATTTCGAATTCCAACTGTCTAGGGATCTTTTATGCTCACGTCAACGTGTACATATAAACCTGGTTTCTTGAGAAGCCCCCATGCTGCAGTGAGAAACCACACTGGAAAATCCTGAGGTACTTTCTCAACAAGTATAGGGATCGAACCCAGGACCTCGTTCTTAGCGAGTCTTACTCACTAAACCACTGTTTCGAACCATTTATGAATAAACAATTGGTGAATTCTTAACAACTTGATATATGCTTCAGTGGAATATTAAATCTTGCTTATGTCAGATCCAGGATAACAATTCTAGTTACCATCAAAATAACTGCTACTCTTTGCCATAACAAGCCAATCCAAGAGGAAAATTCACGATTGTCCCGTTTTATAATCAAGCAATCATCTACCAACATCAAAATTCATTTTTGATGCAATATTCATTTTCAAAATTCATTTTTAAGGCAATCATTTTCAAAATTTATTTTTTAAGGCAACAATCATTTTCAAAATTCATTTTTGAGGTTATTTTAAAGTTCATTGACAATTAAAACCTTAGAAAGGACATTATTACAAGCCATACAAAATCGAAAAAAATGACGATTATCTGAAAAATCGTTTATTTTAGGGAAATTCTGGTCGACATTTTGTTTTTTTCACCATGTAATATTTATTTTCAAAATTCATTTTTGAAGTAATATTCATGTTCAAAATTCATTTTTGAGGTAATATTCATTTTCAAAATTCATTTTTGAGGTTATTTTACAGTTCATTGACTTTAAAAGCCTAACAAAGGACATTATTACAGGCCATACAAAAACGAAAAAAATACGATTGTCTGAAAAATCGTTAATTTTAGGGAAATTCTGGTCACCATTTTGGATTTTCAACCATGTTGGATTTTGGAAACTTTTCTTTTGAGGTTGTATTTAAATTCATTGACACAGAAAACCCTTTAAATCGCATATCACAAGCCATATAAAACTGAAACATGACACTTATCCGAAAAATTGTCCATTTTGGGGAAATTCTGGACGCCATTTTGAATTACCGCCATCTTGGATTTTGGAAACTCTTTATATTTGGATTAATTTTAAGTTCAGTGACACTGAAAACCCTTTAATATGGCATATTATAAACTATATCAAGCAGTGAAATGACTTTTAACTGACAAATCGGGCATTTTGGTAAATTTTGGCCGCCATTTTGCATTTCCGCCATCTTGGATTTGGGGAAACTCTTTTGTTTGCATTTATTTTAAGTTTAATGACATTGAAAACCCTTAAAATAACATATTCAAAACCATATCAAACAATGAAATGACTTTTATCCGACAAATCAGCCATTTTCGGTAAATTTTGGCCGCCATTTTGAATTTCCGCCATCTTGGATTTAGGGAAACTAGTTTTAGAGATTATTTCTCAGTTCAATTACTACAAAAACCTAATACATGATATATTAAAAGCCATACCTCGTGTGATAATCACCCATCTCATCTGAAAATTCATTTCTCGTCAAATTTTGGCGGCCATTTTGGAAATCAGGGAAACCCCAACCGAAAATGACGTCACAGAAGTGAAATAATCTCAGAATCGTCTTCAGTGACAAATTTTGCCTCAGAAACAACCCGACCCCAAATTTTGTTCCCATTGTGACACCCCTACTATAATCAAACGAAACGCTGCGCGGAGTATGCATACCCCAAACGTGGTTATCCCTTCAAGGAAACGTTACACTAATACTACAGAAGCCGATGTTGAGGGAGCTAGATCTTTTCTCCTTGGAATATAAAAGGAACGAAACTAAGTCTTGAACTATATACCTTCGGTGAAGTTGCAAAATGCCGTAATTTTTTTTCTTAACTCTACAGAAGAGACTAAAAACTGGGGTTTTTTTTATAAAAGATACGAGATTGATCTATTAAAGTTCCACGTTGTATCAACCAGGAAATAAGCTCATAATGATACAGTCCGTTTAATGAAATCCACTGTCATTTTTTGTGTACCGAAATACGACCGTTTGACACGTAAAATTAGAAAAGAATAAAGTTTATAAGATCTTTTGTTGCTTCTTGCTGATGGACTTTCACTGGTCAACAAAATATGAAAATTATTAAAGTACAATCTGTGACAAAAAATATTTTATTTGGCAGACTAAATAAAATGTGATGCTGTCTGACTGACAGAAGGTACGCACCAATCACATTCTAGTGAACAATTTTGCAACAAATGTTACATCGGCATTAACAGGAACAGAATCACCATTTAAATTAAGCGGATGTATCAACAAACAATGGTGCCCCAATAATAAAAAGGACAATTGCATGATAGGTAACAGATCAGGTACATCACAGTGGTGACACATTCGCTTAATTTGTTTCTTAATGTAGCAGGTTATCATAAAAGCTGTGGTAATTTTTGGGTATCACCGACTTACGTTCTTGCAAATGATTGTATTTTGGAGACTTATCATTTGCAAGAACGTATCTTCACTGGGACAGCGTACGCCTTTCCCCGCATGGTGACTTCACACAAAAGCGTCTCGACAAGTCTTGAAATTCGATTCTTACGTCTTTTGCAGGATTATACTTTAACACACGGATATCATCCAAGACAGGATCTCAGATTTTTGTTCCAGGACGAATTGATGTACGGGCTTTTCAATGTTACCAATGTATTGTTGTGTATGCCCCTTCTCCAAAAACGTTTGATAAATGATCCAATTATCTTCAACGGCTAATTTGTGTAAGGTATTTGATAATGTACTGTTTCTACTCTGGTATCCGCAACCGTCATTATGTATAATCTAAGTCTTGGTGTTCTTCTCAGCATGCTTTATATAATCAACACAAAAAACGAAAATGCGTTCGCGGTAAGATCCCCTTCACCTCCATGCCATATTTAGCAAAACGCATCAGCAGACGCCAAGTCATTAACTGTAAAATTATATGCACAGCCAACTTTGTTTTATAGTAAAATGCACTAGCTTGCCGGGACGGACATAAAAGTACGGCCTGTGCATATATTGTTATAACAGCTATGGAATCATCTGACATCACCGCTTCCTTGTCTTGTGTCTTTTTGGTACAAGCAGCATTTTTTGTTTTGTTTTATGTGGTTATTGCACTGTGCGTCATCAATGTTCCCAACAAAGGTCACATTGGTCTTTACGAGGTTTAAACATCGAAAGGTTAATTTCGTCAAAGATGTTTTTGAATATGTCCTTCGATACAACGATTCCTAGTGCCATTACTATATGGTCAGATGAACTTGGTAAAACAATCAATGAATTTGAAATGAAGTCAATATTTAACTTAATCAATGCCACATGTACCGACATAAAAAAAAAACCTGTTTCAATTCAAATATATTCAAAAATAATCTACACCAATTTTAAACTTTTTGAAATAGAAAAGGTCTCTACAACCTTGTGTGACTTTTGTCAATCAAATATTGAAACCATCGACCATTTGTTTATACATGTACACTGCCAATACACCCAAACTTTATGGGCTTCACTGAATGAAATATTACCTAAAAAACGTTATTTATTATAACCTGACTCTTCCCATCATCCATTTTGGATATTATAATGGACACGAAGACATCGGCAAATTCAGAAATCAGTCTGAGCTTTCTTTTGTGAACCACGCAATAATATTAACAAAATATTTTATTTATGAAACAATCAACCAACTAGAGAAGGGTACATGGCTTTTCTACATTCAAAAGCAAAGATAGACTCACAAGTAGATAAAGACAAATTACAAAAGTGGAAATTCCTTTTGAGTCTCTAATCTCCCTCTCTAACACGAACTGATTGTAATGTTGAATGTGTCTATATGTTTTCTTCTTCTTTTTAATGTACTTGCATGTTAATGTATATTACTGTATTATATTAATAATAATGGCCAATAAACCAGTCATAAAAAGAACTGTTTTCCTCTTGATAGTGCGTTCTCACAACACATCTTCGATTCATATGAATTTACCAGGCCCATACACCTCCTTTTGAACACCGGCCCACTGTGTTTGGCCGTTTTCTGACCGAGCAGTGTACGGTCAAGGTCCAAGTCAAGATTGTGGCCTTTAAAATATTTCATGTGGTGAAGGTCGTACCCCAAGGTCAAGTCCCCGAAAACTGACTGCGAAAAGTTTGAATTCTGTTTTCTGTAACAATTTCAAGTCAAAGTCAGCATCAAGATCACAACCCTTTTGACACGTAAACGCCAATCAAATGGTCAACGCCAAATAGTCGTTTCTTGTAATACACTAAAGACAAACAATGGTCTTGTTTGTAACTAATTCTGTTCAGCTCAATGATTGGGTGGAAAACGCCGGAACTTAATCAGAAAAAGACGAGGACCATTGTTTCGCTAATTTCAATTCTATAATTGAAATTAAATCATCAAAGAAACGTCATAATTGATGCGGAAAGTTGAATATCAATTATGCCATTTGATAAGCACAAAATAATTTTGTAAAAATTAAAGTAATTGTTTCCCCTGGGACCACCCACAACCACGAAGATAATAATAACGTTTACACTGTAGAATAGCACAACAGCAAATTCCATATCGTGTGAAGGACTAATTGAATTAAGAGGTCAGGGTTACTCACCCTTGATCTGTCGAACCAAAAGAGAGAAAAAAAAAATTTCCACCGTATAATTTTGGTTCTTATCCTAGTTGCTGTAGACTGTCCGAAAAACGCGTTCGTGCCAGTTTTGTGTCACTCACAGAATAAAATTCAGATGGCTGCAGAGTGGCTTTCCTAAGTGTCGACGAAATGCTGTAAATCAGATCATTTAAAAGTGTTGATGTAATGAACTTTTTGGTGGAGGTTTTTAACCACTCCAAGAAAAGTTTCTAAATTGAACACGTCCGTGATTTGTTTTAGCCGTTCAAGGGAAGTGTATATTGAAGTGTTTCATAAGTGAATACTTCGCTTAAAGTGTTCTTGGAAGTTAATACATCAGAAGAAATGTACACTTAATTTGAATAACGGAAATTAATAATGTATAAAACATTTTTGAAGCTAAAAAAAGACCGACAATATACGATTTCGCTTTAGCATAATGCGTCTTAAAGGATCGCTGGTTCTATAATATCATTGTATCTGGAATCGTCTGTTGGAATTGCGTACAACACTGTAGTCAATCAGATGGCTCAGTTGTCTTTTCTAGCTGGGTTTAATATGTAGTTCCAGAAGAAGTATGCAGCTTATTAAACATTCAACCCCCAAATTTGCAACTCAGTAGCATGTGACTAACAAACAGCAGCTTCTCCCATGATGAGAGGCGTTAACATCAATTAAGTGTAACCGGAACACAACTCACATTTAAATCAGTAATAAATCCCAATATCTTGGATTTCTGAATATGACCTTTAATAGCTCGGTAATTGTCGACACTAATATTTGCTAGACTATGAATTTAGTTAAAGCGAAACCTGCCTAACAACTTCAATCGAATTGGGTTTCTGGAACCTATTTATAAATGGGAGACATTAGCAGACAGACCATATGAAAAACTGAAGCCGGGGAAAGAATTAACATTGAAGTCAATGGGGGGGGGGGAATTAATGGTGATCTGCCTCTAGTAAGAACGATAAAACTTGCAATTATCAACAATGAATTTAACAGTCGCGTTATATTAATTATGGCCTCCGCACATACGGGATTATTTGTTAGATATCTGATCCTTGTGACATCCATCAACAGCAAGAAGAAAACAAAATCTGGAAATAGATCCGTCAATCCCACTACTCTATACTTCGATTTTCTTGATCGATTTACTCAAGCTGAAAAGTTATAGAACCTCATTGCTTAAAGAGCAATTAAACCCAAGCAGTGCTCATACACAAAGATCTTCTTTTAGGTGCATTGGGATGGTTAGGGAATTAGTCGACTGTTCTGTGAAAAAATCTTAAAAGCTTGTTATGATACATCAAATCAAATGCCCAGGTTCGCCATAGCATAGAGATTGTCTACAATGTATCTATGCTGTCATTAGTATTATATTGAAAACAAACTATGATCTATAATAATTCCCATGACCAAGTTGAGACAAAAGTATCTTTGAGGCGAACAGTATCCGTCTTAAATACTTCATAACTTCCTATTCATAAGGTGTGTTTTAAATTTGTTCCCAGGGCCTTTGTGGAGACTTTTAAACTATAATAAGATGGAAGATTAATGAGAAAGCTTGTCTGGTTAGATAATGTACGAATGGCTCACGGTTAATTGATTCAACTGTATAATTTTGTTTTGGAAGATAAGGCATGATTTATTAATGGATGTATCATAAAAGACGTATCTGTATGCATAAAAAAATTCTCGAGGCATAACTTAATCAGCCAAATAGAAAGGAACAAAGTAATTACCTATAGAAAGAATATTATTATTGATATTATCGTTCAACACAATAATTCAAACATTTTGAGGCAAATCTATGATTATTTTTTCTATGGCCACGTGCGTATTGCTAAACAGGGTGTGGAAAATTTACTATGACAACACCTTACTTGTGAGCCGCAAAGATGTTATCCCTGATTCATCTCGACCCAGACAGAATCCATGTCATTGTAGGCTCGAATTCTCAGCGCATCTACGTATAAACAAAACACAAAGAACAGTGTTGATCCCTCGATGAGTTGTTCTCAATATTTTAAAGAATAATATGAAGGTTCCTCAAACAACTAATTTGTAAACAATACTTTGAATGACCACCTGTTCTTGGTAGCGATCTGTGTACTTAGTTACAGCGTCTTAGTATTGGTATATATTCCACCACTATGCTCGTGGGGAACCAATTAAAATTGTAGTACTGACATGTCAATCATCTGATATATATCGCATTAGAATACCACCGTACCGTGTCATCTTAACCTGATTGCACCATTGTAATATCGAAGCAAATCATTTTATGATTACCGTAAGGAACTCCACCAATACGTTCCTATTGGTGATTTTCGTTCTCTGCATTGGTTTTCAGTTTAAAATCTGCCAGTTGTTATTTATATCACCGACATTTGAAATAGTTTGATGAGTTGCACGCGTTAGTGAGACATTAAAAAACAAGTACCCGTTCTTTTTCGTCGATGTGAAGATATGAACGGTGGTTGTATATTATTTATTCTGATAATTATACAGTTTGATATATTAGACCTACATTCACACGTCCTGGTAAATATAACTTATTTCTTCAAATTTATCTTCCTTTAAAGATATATCTGATAAATTATGGATTGTTACGATTTATAAACAATTTGATTTATTCAAATTCAGTCGGTAACATTTCGCATCTGGAAATACCAACGTGATATTTTCCAAAAGATGTATGTTTTATTTGTAGTTCATCGAAATTATGGATTTATTGACATTAAATAAGTCGTTAAGTTACACTGCTAATACATTGTCGTCACTACTGTCCACTCTCAATATTAGATGTCCCCCCCCCCCCGGTTGTCTGGGAGTATTAAAGAAAATATGGGAAATCGGTGCTGTCGTAATTTATTAAGTTTTCTTGTTTTAATCAGCTAGTTATAGGAAGGGATTGTCAAGACTTCGATTACTGAGCAAAATGCAGTGACGTGACTTGCTGCTTCCCCCACCCATAGCACCTTCATTTAAAAAACAAAAACAAATTTCTATATTCTTAAAAAACAAAAACAAATTTTCTATATTAGAATATATTATTTTTAGGTATAAGGTACGGCGAAAGCCGTGGTTTCCGGATGGTGAGCAGTTTTGTGAAAGCTATGGGTGTGATAGAAGGTCCAGTAGAATGCGCTCGACGATGTAGTCATTCATATGGGTGCGATATGTTCAACTATGAAGTCAATCTAAATCACTGTAGACTAATTTACGCCATTGGAACACTAAATCCAGATTCGGAATACGTTTTCTATGTAGAATGTTAACAACACTATACTATTTTAATACTGTAGAAGCCGATGTTGAAGGAGCGAAATCTCTTCTCCTTAGAATATAAATGAACCAAACGATTCAAAAAGTAGTTAAAAGCAAGATGGTGTATATAAATTGATTACATTTATTTCTTAAAAGTGTTATTGTAATTTCTAATCAGTTTTGTTCGTCGAAATACGTGAACAGGGTGCGCCTGGATAGTCCAATCTACATAGGATGTACAGTTTGACATTTCACTTTCGCTCTGACGGTTTGACATTTCACTTTCGCTCTGACGTTGTATCGCGTTTATTAAGGCACCTCAGTGCAAATCGCATTCTAGAGGAAACGCCGGCGTGTACTGGTTCCTCGTGTGTTCATCGTATGGTTATTACATTTCATCAAGTATCTACCACAGATTGTGCCGATTATACCGACTGGTATATTTGTTTAAAAGCAAAATTTCCATCATAGCAAGGCTTGTGTCCGTCATCACAGCACACTGCATGACATGTGCCAGTCACCACTTGCACGGCTGTTGCAAATACGTAGGACGTTAAATCCTATTTAATTTTATTTCGAACTAGCAATCTCCGTAATTTAATGATATGCAGAAACTATCTCGTGATATAATTTATTTTCGCAATAGAAATTCTATTTTAATTATATGCAGAAGCTTTCATGTGACATAATTTATTTTCGTAATAGAAATTTTTCGAAAATATGTCGAAGAAGAAAACCCCATTTCATTTACAATTGTACTAAGAGGTGTATTATTACTCGTTATTAGTCTTTGGTTTATATATCCGTCCGGTGCGTGATAAAACAGGAACTCAGCATCATATCTGGATTTGACTATTGAACCGTACCAGGAACGTACGTAGCATACAGAGAGGTGCATATATCGTTATTAAACTGCTACGCAAGGGCGTGTACATTTTATGATCACTTTCAAGCAACTAAACAACTGAGATTGGGACAATTGATACCCACTCAAAAGGCCACATTGGTTATCTTTTCTCCTAGCACAACGTGGGTAAGTGAGTAAGACGCTGGCTAGCTATCCTGGGGGTCGAGGGTTTGATCCCGGTATTAGCCGAAAACGTGCATCGTGATTTTTCGGTGTTGTTTTTCCTTTGTCAGTGGTGCCGGACGGAGGGCCTGACAAGGACAACTGTCTAATCGTTCGGATGGAACGAAAAACCGAGGCAGTTGGAATTTGATATAAGAGTAGTCCTTGGCGCCATTGTAGGGCGTATGCCCGTCTTCATTAGCCCAGTCGGCGCAAAACATTAGGACGTTTAACCCAATTTTATTCCTATAATCACAGATGTATTTCATTTACATATATACATTACATAAAAATGCTGCAAGCCAATAGTTGCTCTTAATATATTAATACTATACATAACTAGTTTGACGTGTACTTGTATTGTTCAAGACTTGGTGAAATACTATGGAGAAGGAAGTATTCTGTTTGGGTAGGCATACTGCATCTTGATCAGCCGATATGGTTTCTGAATCACTTGCTGGAATTTGAAGCACTGACCTCGCTTTCATTCGACCAACTAAATGGGGGTGGGGCACTTCCTTAATTAACCCCACGTCTTTGGAGTGAGGTGGGGCGCTTCCCTAATTCACCCCACCTTTCTATATTCACAACACGTCTGTAATATGAACGTTTGTAATAATCCACTTTTGCAATGTTTTCAAATATTATCTTTAGTTGATGGGGGAGAAAATGCTAGATTCAATGATCTGTGCTGAAGTTTAATGGTAATATTTACAGAATTCTTTTATCATTGTATGCTTATGAATTTTAAGCTTAACTTCTATTTCTGAAATTTTATTGAACACAATAGATATTAAAACTCAATAGATGATTAAAATAGGGAATACTAATTGATCGAGAAATAATTCTGTGTTTTTTATCTTTGAAACCAACCGTGAATTTGCGTAAGCAAGTGTAAAGACCGGTATACAATAGCATATATAGAATCCATGTGATAACTAAAAAGAGACCGGCTTTGAAAGATAGCTTTCTGGAAACATTACAAAGGATGTCTATTTTGTCTGGTTAATAATAACACACGCCAAACGTATGTAAATATAAGCTCTGTATATTAGTTATAATTATGGGATTTAGTTTTTCAGAAGGTATCTCCTGTCATTAATTAAATTAACACTCGTTCATAACGTCATTTGTTAACTAGAAAACTGTATTTCAAGGTGGGGCTGGGGAGATGGTGGTTACTGATAAAAATACACTAAAGACAAACAATGGTCTTATCTTTAATAGTACTAATTCTGTTGAGCAGAATGAGTGGGTGGAAAACGCCGGAACTTATTTAAACAAAACAAAAAATATATATATATCAAAATAAGACAAAGGACCATTGTTTCGCTAAATTCATTTTATAATTGAAATGAAATCACCAAAGATTAAAAGATTAATTATGCCGTTTGATGAAGCACAACATAATTTTGAAAAATTTAAAGTAATAGAATTATTGTGTTCCCCTGTGACCACCCACAACCACGAAGAAAGAAGATAATAATAACGTAAGCACTGTAGCCCTACAAAGGCAAAGCAGCAAATTCCATATCGCGTGAAGGATTGATTGAATTTAGTTTGATTCCTAGGGTTACTCGAACCAGCAACGGTTAGTCTCTATCATCCAAATTAAAAAATATTCCACGAATTTGAGCCTGGATAAGTTGTGAACATTTGAGAATAATTGGCTACATTATCCGGTCTTTTACATTATTATGAACAAAGTCTAAGGGTTGTAAGTAACCCCTAAACAAAAATGTCGACACCTATGAAAATAATTAAAGAATTGACATTTCAGAAATAACATTTGCATTGCCAGTTTAATATTCAACACTCTATTATCTTTTGTATTATAAAATTTCTCTCTTCATGCCGCATATCTATCGGTTTTTTTTTTCAAATTAATCCTGTCGAATTATGGGATTTATTTCTGGAAGGCGCGCCATTCGTCCTTGATTTGGTTAGATATTGTAAAAGTGTGGTTTTCGGTGGTTTTTAAATCTGAATATAAGAGAGATCCAATATTGTCGTTTCAAAGTAATTTATTAAGTGAAGATCATAATTATTCAAATTCAAACATTAATAACAATATAACGTAAATACAATGTAAAGGGTGGTGTAGCTTATAATAATATATATACATAGGGTGGTGTAGCATATAATAACAATAATAATATATGTATAATTTCAATGTAATACAATAGAGCTAACTCGCTTGTGAAGAGGTACGCGTTACTGATGTAGAATTTCTTAAATGTACGATCCTTATAAGATGTAACTATTAAATATAACTATTAAATCTTTAGTAAATATAACTATTAAATCTTTAGTAAATATAACTATTAAATATTTATTCTCTATTTAGCAACAAGTATTAATCGATAATAAAATATACCGTACTTTTTAGTTACTAATTATTTCAAATAATCTAAATAACACTATTATTTAATAAACAAGTAATCTATCGAATATATAGTACTTTTCCGTCTATTAAAAATATATATTGTAAAATATTCGCTAGAAGTTAAACAAGTAATAAATCATGTAAATCCTTACTTTTCCGTTTAATTGGGTACCAGTCAAGTCGTCCACAAGCAAAGTCGTCCACAGTGAAGTCGTCCACAACCGTTGGTGGAGTCGTCCACACACTATTGGTGATGTCGTCCACAACTATTGGTTATGTCGTCCACTAGTACTCGTTGACTATTTTGTTATTTGTTATTTTCACGTTAACAAAAATATTTACTTGCCATTATATACAATAATAAATGGAATATTTTCACGTTATATAATTACTTGACGCATCATGTTTCCAGCACCCAGAATCAAATTTGGCGATATTTTTCGCGTGGGCCAAAATCAAAATAAAGTTTTGTATGACTATGATATAGCCTTCAATATTTTTTAAAATTAACCCTCTGTCAGTAGTGTATAAAATAAAAAAATCATAAATGCAACTACATGTATTTAGAGCTGGTTTATTGGCATAATGCCAACGGATTTGTCACGTGTCATTGGAATTCTCCAATGGAGATTCTGTCAGGGAAAACATCCACTCTTTCCTTGTGTATTCGATGTTCCATCAGGGAATTATATTCAATGATGATTTAAATTTACCTAACAACTGGTCAGTGAATCCATCAATGTATTATCCAGTTATTATTTTAATATCTACCAGTACCTGAAATTCACACGGACAGAGCGTGGAAGACGTGCAATTCTGAGACCATGCCGAGACTGTCTTCAATGACCACGTGGCTTATTTTAATGCAGCCTTATATGAATAATCAACAAGCCTGTTTTGTTTATTTTACCGGATTATCAAAAGAATATCCATATCACGAGAGTAAACTATGTCGCGTGGACGACTTTACCAACGTATTGCTATATCGTCAAATTAAACTAAGTCTTGTGGACGACTCCACCAACGTATTACTATATCTCCAAATTAAACTAAGTCTTGTGGACGACTCCACCATCGAGTGTGGACGACTTCACTAACGGGTGTGGACGACTCCACCAACGGGTGTGGACGACTTAACCAGGTTTTTCGTGTGGACGACTTTGCATGTGGACGACTTGACTGGCATTCGTTTAATTTAGCGCGAACCATTTCTAATTATTTTAGACATTAATTATCTGTTATTGAAACATATTTAAACAAACAAGTATTTCGTCGACAAACGTACTTTTCCGTTTTAATAAATATATATATTGTAAAATATTCTCAAGTAATTAAACAATTAATGAATCACATCAATTCTTACTTTTCCGTTTATTAATTAATATTTTACGTAGATGTAGAAATATCTATTAATGTAATACTCGATTCTACTAATCGTATTTATCCAATATAAAAGGGTATAATTCTAAATCAAAGGTTAGAATAAAATATATATAAAGTTTAAACAATTAAAATATACATAGAGGCTTACCTGAATATAAGAGAGATCCAATATTGTCGTTTCAAAGTAATTTATAAAGTGAAGATAATGGTGAAAGTTTAACTAGATATATTTATATCTTCCAAAAATCCCGGCAAATATTAGAGATGCCACGTGCTTGATTAATCTCATTTTTGATTGGTGGAAGACCATTTACGGAAGACGCCCATTACTCGATACGAAATCTGATTGGCCGGATCTAGACTCGCTTGACTTAATATGTCAGGTAACGACTATCTGAGTAATAGCGTCAGTTTAATCCTAGCTATTGTTTTAAAAGTTTAAGCTGTCACCATTAATCTTACTTAATTACTTTAAAATAAACAACCAATAAAGGACCCTCTATTCAAGTTCTTCTATATCAGTATACAATTATATAATATGCTTAAGATCTATTGACACCAAATCAGCGTCAAGGTTGATTTCTGCATTATAGACTCGACGTCTTTACTAAACATATATACATTTAAAATAAACTATATAATCTATAAAATATACATATGCATAAGAATAAAATATCTAAAATAAAACATATGTGCATATTTTGTCAATGTGCACTGTTACAATACCCCTCGTCCGTGAAAATATGGCTAAATGCCTAAAATCACATTAACCTTAATTAAAACCAAAAAAAAAAAAAAAATACATACATAATATACACACAAAAAAATATAGGTACATAATATACCAAATAAAAATACAGATACATAATATATTAAAACTATAAAAAGATATTTATCGGAATACAAAATAGGAAACGGTTTGAGCTAATTACAACATCAGAAAATGAATTGGAAACTTCGTATTTAGGCATAATTTTGTGGCAATATAACCGATGTATACCCATGCGCAAGCAACAAATAGGTCGTAAATGAATGAGATAAAATTTGTTTAAGTTTATAGGCCTGGTACAAGGAAAGTCGAATTTTATACTTTGGTCTGATTATATCACCTGTAATTTTATTGGTGACTTTAAAATTTGGCATGTCCATAGTAAGAGTAGGGAACATAGAAAAATTAAGGAAAAAGTTATTAATGTTATCAGGATGTATAATATCCCAATAATTCCCACATAATGGTAAATTCAAAACAGTTAACTGTACACAAGAATATCCATAGGTTACTTCTAATATTATTTTTGCCTTACAAAGTTGTCGTTTCCAAAATTTAAAAAGTATAACAAAAAATGTGAAAATAAGAATTGTGACGGCTATTGCGCTAATATAATAAGTATAGTTTTGTGATATAATGTGCTGGTTTGTTTCGACTTCCGGGTGATATTCAAATGATGGCAAGTTATTATCCAATGAGGCTGCCTGAGCCTTTTTCAGTAACCAAAGTGCTGCAGTAACAGTGCGCAATTTACAAAATAACCACAAGCAAATTAATAATGATACCATAGATACAAGAAGCGAACTCATAGTTAATATAGTTTTTGTGTCAAAATAATTAGTCGTCATGTCTAAATGACTATCCAACATAGTTTCTGATAAGGATTTATAAATCATTTCATCATTTTTAGCGTTTTTAACCATACGTTCAAAACTTAAATGACTAGATTTGTCATTAGCGATGATATTATTAAAGGCATGTGAATATAATTTGAATTTAGGAATATTACTAATATTTAAAGGTTTCGGATAAGTCGAACTACCAGATATTGACATTAAATCAGTGTCACTAAAAAAAATGTTGTAAGAAACCAAGGTTAACCGGGTATAATTTAGTAATTTCATTTGAATCATGTGCACATTTCATTTGAATCATGTGCACAATCGCCCAAGCTTTCGGTTATAATAAACTCATTTGTAGATAAGAGCATCTACATGGAACTGACATAATACAAAATTTACAACCTTGAACCATCCTTTGTTTACTATGTTCACAAATAAAAGCCAAAGCAGGAATATTATGAATCAGTATAGATGTAGGTGATAACTGGTTAATGAATTGGGCGTTATCATTTTGTTGAAATCTAAAATCGCAGTTTGACTTTACATTTTGCTTATTGTCAAGAAATATTGCGAATTCGCAAGAAGCAACCGTACTTGCGTATAAATTAATTTTGAAAAAGCATGAAATATTATCTTCACCAATGCAGTTAGTTATGGTATCCGAATTAAAGGTTACATAATGTTGTTGATCTTGAGTTACCGCTAAATACTGTTTTAAATCAAGAAGCTGAGTGGTGTGAGGTGAGGTTTGGTTAATTGGTACTGGAACCGTTTCGATTTTATACATATTTAATTTCTTGACAATAGCGACAATAGGAAATTTTAATGATAAATATATCTTATTCTTATGTCTAGTCAAAATAAATTTCGCATTAGCGTAGTAATACCTGACGTCAGTATAAAGAATTTCAAAAGTAGGATATTTAGATTTCAACACGGTACTTAATTGATGAATGGTACGCCTCAATGTTTCAGGGTTTATTATCGATGAAGATAATTTATTTTCTATTAGACGTTGAATTCCATTCTTTAAATCATTTAATTGATGTTCAATAACACTAGACTGTTGTATTTGATCAGTCAGTATGTGCGATATAGCAATTAAAGCTTCTCTCATATCATAATATGTAGACTCAATATTTTTGACAGCGAAAACAATGGCATCGTGATTTTGTTCAATACCTTTATCGAACCTTTCATTAACTTTCGTTATGTATGAAGAAAAATGCTTAGCATGTTGCGTCATGTCCTTTGTGATTTGATATTCATGCTTAGTAAGTTCATTTTGTACTTGACCTATGGCGCTATAAATAGCTATGTTGGGTTCAAATTAATACGTGCTGAATCTTGAGGACTGTATTTATTCATAAAACATAAAGTTTTAACAAAACTTCATCCATAAATCTGTATTATCTATGCATAACGACAATAATCATGGCAGGCATCCACATTCGTTCATTCGCCCGCTAATAAACAAAGGGGCTCGTAAAAACAGAACACAGGGGCTTTAGAATTACAATATATAACTCAGACACACTCCCCCCTGATTACCAGTTGAATTCAAAGTCATAATTTTACTTATGGAGCTGGTCATCACACAGATAAAATAATCACTTGAATAAAGTCAGTTTGTGTGCACCGAGTTTTGAAAATATCACTTTAAACCTTAAAGCCGTTATATACTATTCAAAAAAAAGTAGGGGATATTTGATTTTGGGGGCATAACACTAAAATATGCAAATGACTACGAAAAAAGTCACTATAGAACCTAACAGAAGAAACATTTCCAGTTACATGTGACGCCCAAACGCACCAATAGCTACCGCATGGAATGCAGGTGATGCTTGGGATCATCATGGGGGTCTAACCCAAGATTTGCACGACTCTTGACTTTGAATGTTACAGTCATTGTGGCATTGAATTCCAGGGTGGAAACATCAGTTTAATTGTTTTAGTGACCAGAAAACAAATTTTGATATGCGTCGGCTTACCCAAAATGAAAGGTTACGTGCCCTTGGCATGCTACAGATCGGCACAACACAGGCGGTTGTGGCGCGGACGATGAATGTTTCTCAGTCTGTCATAAGCAGGCTATGGTCCAGATACCGTGATACACAATCTGTGCAGGACAGACCACGCTCAGGTCGACCAAGGGCGACAACTCAAGCCCAGGATCGATTTATCCGTACCTTGGCCTTGAGAAATCGTGTCATCACAGCAAATCAGACCAGCGCTCGTCTTCAAACAGACACTGGTGTGAGAGTGAGTGGCCAGACGATTCGGAATCGACTGCATAGGGGTCACCTTCGCGCCCGACGTCCTCGCGTGATCCCTTGTTTGAGAGATCATCACATTCAGGCAAGACGTCGTTGGTGTAGGGATCGTCAACACTGGGATAATCGACGCTGGAGCAATGTGATGTTTTCAGATGAGTCAAGGTTCACTTTTGATTTTTTGGACAGACGTAGGAGGGTGTGGCGTCGTCGAAACGAGCGCTTCCAAGACGTTAACGTCATCAGACATGATCGATTTGGGGGTGGTTCTGTTATGGTGTGGGGAGGCATCACTGTTGCTGGAAGAACGGCTTTACATGTTGTTGCAGGGCGTGTTACAGGCCAGTACTACCGGGACAACATCTTGGCAGTCCATGTTGTGCCGTTGGCACGACGTCATGGCCGCCGTTTCATCTTCCAGGATGACAACGCAAGATGTCACAGGGCCAGGATCGTTACAGGTTACCTCCAACAACAGAACATCACCATATTACCTTGGCCAGCACTGAGTCCCGACCTCTCCCCCATCGAGCATGTCTGGGACATGCTTGGACAGAAGTTACGTCACAGGGTTCCCGCGGTCCTTGAAAATCCTTGAATATCCTTAAATTTAAAATTTCATTTTCAAGGTCTTGAATATCCTTGAATTTCGCGGAAATAGGAAAATATCCTTGAATTTCAGTTCAGATCCTTAATTTTGTTTCAAATTGGTAATACTAGTAAGTTGATCTGAAAATCCCGTTTAGATTAGAAGTAATGCTGGTAATACTAAACAATAACTCAGACGTATACCTGTCAATCAACTGATCTAAATAAACAGCTGTGCTTTGTCACGTAATAACAAGATAAGCCAGTGACATTTACCGTTAGGCAACCAAATACTCTCACGTGACCCCGTTGTCCAATTAACATACTAGAAGCCACTACACTGACTAATCAAAACCGATATTAGTAATTGCATTAAACGATGCATAATAACGAAGTGCCGAAAGTCGATCTGTAATAATAAAAAAAACAGTTTATGTCTTCAATTCCTTTTAAATATGAGATTATAACGATATATGGTAATGTTTTGGTTGTTTTTAAGATGAAAAATTGTAACTTTAGTAGGCTAAAAATGTCCTTGAAAATCATGGAATTTGACGTTTATTTATCCTTGAATATCCTTGAAAAAATGTTTGACGAAGCCGCGGGAACCCTGCGTCAACGTCAACAACGTCCTGCCAATGTCCAAGAACTTGCTGCTGCGTTGCAACAGGAATCGGACAATCTGGACCAAAATGACCTTAGACGTCTCATTAGGAGTATGCCACGTCGGATCAATGCTTGTTTGGCAAACAGAGGAGGATTTACCCGTTACTGACTTTGTTGTGATGCTGTGGTAACTTTGCTGTTTGACCCCGGGTATCATTTTACCCTTATAATGGTCAGTCTGTGCCTTACTTAGTCTAACGATCATTTGGAATAAATCGATGAATGTGAACTTCATTTCATTTTGTCATTTGTTTCTTCGTCAGTTTCATTAGGTGACTTTAATAACACTTAAAAATCAAATATCCCCTACTTTTTTTGAATAGTTAGCTCTTCAATTCAAAATAGAAATGATGAAAAACGCATGCACAAACAAATAAACAAATTAAGATAAGTCTTTTATCCACAATCGTCGTTTCTGGTTAGCTGCCTTTGCTGCCGTTCTCATCTGGCGAACTTGTTCGAATAAATCAGGTGCTGGATCAGCATCTAATGGAACTGTTGTAAATTCTGATTGATTTGGATTAACTTCTGGTAGTTGATCAGGTATTATCTGATCGGGCACTGGTTCAGTAGATTTAACCTCCATGGGATATAAATTCTGGACAGGTCTCCTTAGTGTACTGTATCTACCATCTTTGTTGTGAACTCGTACTACTGCTCCGCGTATCTGGTCATCCCTTCCTAATATAAGTTGTTCGATCTTACCCAATTTCCACTGACCTCTTGAGTGATCTTGATCATTTGATCATGAATAATGACTACATCTCCACCTGACGCTATCGAACTTCCTTTGGGCTGCATCCGATGGCTAGATCGTAACTCAAGAAGATATTCATTCTTCCATCGTTTCCAAAAATGGTTGATAGTATTTCTGAGGTGTATCATCCTCCTGGTTAAATCATTTTGGTTAGTGTTAAAATCAGGATCTAACTCTACGACCATACAAAAGGTGAAATGGGGTCAGAGGTTCTTCTGCATCCTCTGTCGAGACATAAGTGAGGGGTCGCGAGTTTAAAACGGCTTCGGCTTCACAAAGGACGGTTTCCAATTCTTCATACGTGAGTCGTGCTCCTCCGATTGTCTTTTTAAGACATCTCTTGGTGGACTTAATGAGTCGTTCGAATATTCCACCCCACCATGGGGCCTTTTCAAGGTTGAAGGACCAGTAAATACCCTTAACCTGGAAGTACTGTATAACATCTGGGTTTGATAATAACCTTTCAAGTTCTCTGGATGCTGACTGGAATGTCAGATACGTCTTTCTGGAACCTCTCGACGAGATGTAAATCTTCGAAAGCATCTAAGAAAGGTTGTTGTGGCTAAATCAGGAACTAACTCCAAATGAACTGCTCGACTGGAACAACAGGTAAATAAGCAGATCCATACCTTCTTTAATTGTTTGTCGATGGTTTTAACAAATAGTGGGCCGGCAAAATCTACGCCAATGTGACTAAAAGGTGGATTCTCTGTGACTCTAAATTCTGGTAGTTGAGGGGCTGGTGCTTTATCATATGGTTTACCATCATATCTTCGACATGTGACGCAGCTGTGGATAATTTTTCTAACAAATTGACGACCTTTAATTATCCAAAATCGTGCTCTAAGCTCTGTTAACGTGGCCTTGGTTCCGCTATGCATAACTCTAGAGTGGCAATCTCTGACGATAAGCGATGTAAGATAGTGTTTGGTGACTAATAATACAGGAAATTTGGTATCTACTGGTAAATCTGAATTGGCTAATCTTCCACGACATCTTAATATGAGGTCTTTGTCTATATAAACATCAAATTGTCTTTTCCAGTTTTCAAAATTCTTGTGCTGCTTCAACTGTTTCTGAATGTCTCTAATCCAGTGGGTTTCTGCTGTTTTAATTTCGTCAAGTGTTAATTCATCACTTCTGGAATGGTAGGTATCGTCGAATGGTTTATTAAATATTCTTGACTTAAGACGTGCAATAAATCGAAAAACGTAAGCAGTAATTCTGTAAAGTCGTGGAATGTTACTGTAATCTTCATAGGTGATTACTTCTGGTAAATAGAAGGATTCGTGACTAACAATAAGAGCTGTATCATATGTGACTTTATCTTTGGACCTCATTTCTTCAACACATTCAGTGGGTAAGTCTTCTGTGTGATTGGAATATGTGCTTTCCTCATCATTGTGGAGTAACCATTTTGGTCCCTCGATCCATAGTTGATCATTTAAGAAGTCCTTTGGGCTTTTTCCTCTTGAAGGTATATCAGCTGGATTGTCTAATCCGTGGCAGTGTTTCCATGAAGTGACTGGTATCAAGGTTCGAATCTCGTTGACTCTATTCTGGATGAAAGGCTTCCATTCTTTAGAAAGTTGAACTATCCAATAGTAACTAACCTTAGAATCAGTATAACATTGGGGGTCTTCCAGAGTGACTTCGGTCTCCAGTGCTTGTTGAATGGTTGATATCAGACGTGAAAGGATAAGTCCTGACAAAAGTTCTAGTCTGGGAATTGTTTGGTGGACAAGTGGGGCAACTCTCGTCTTCGAGGCCAAAAACTTGACATAATTTCTAGTTGTAGTTGTGACTAACAGATATACCACTGCCGCATAAGCTCTTCTGGAGGCATCACAAAATCCAACAAGTCTGCATGATAAAATATCTTCTGGGTTTTGGTCAAAATAGCATCTGGGTATGGTTAAGTGCTGGATCTGTGAAAGGCTTTGTACTAATTCTAACCATTGGCTTAAATATTCTCCTTCTAGTAATTCATCCCAATCTTTTTTGAGTTTACATAAATCTTGGAAAAGTATCTTGAAACGTATCGTTAATGGCGAGATGAATCCAAGAGGGTCAAAAAACTTTGATGCTGTGCTCACTACGTTTCGTTTAGTTGGTGTGGCTTTTTCAGCGAACCGGGCTATATCTTGGAGGTCAAATATAATTTCATCTGTGATGAAGTTCCAGCATACTCCAAGTATCTTTTGCTCTCCCTGTTCTGCTTCAGTTAGTGGCCCAACTGTGCTCTTGGCAAATGACTCATCTTCCTCACAAATAATCTGTTTTACGGGTAATTCTAATGGTAAAGTTATCTTATTTATTTGGGCTTCTTCACTCCGAATTCTTTCTCATAGTGGACTTGAATTTGTGACAAACTTTCTTAAATTAAATCCTCCCTCTGATAAACAAGATTTTGATTTCTAGTACAATTCGAAAGCTTCATCATCATTTTTAGCTCCGGATATAAGATCGTCGACGTAAATGGACTTCATAAATAGTCTGACAAACTCCGAATCAACTTGTTCAAACTTCTACATGTGGTACTTTAGAGTTGCATTAAGAAGAAACGGGCTGGATGATATTCCAAAAACAACTCGGGTAAAACGTAAAAACATCAAATCGGGTTCGTCCTTCTCTATATCATCTATCCACAAAATTCTCTGTACATCTCGATCCATTTCTTTCATCGAAATCATTAAAAGGGCCTTTTCAATATCAGCTGTGATGGCGACTCTGAATGTTCTAAATCTAAGAATTATATCAAATATTTTCTGGTTGAGAGGTGGTCCGGAATACAGACAATCGTTGAGGGAAGGGGTGGATTCTGTCTTAGCTGATCCATCATTAACTATGCGAACTTTGGTTGTAGTCTTGTCCCTTCTTATAACAGGGTGATGTGGCAGATAATGGACGTGTCCTACTTCTCCAGAACTAGGATCAATTTCTTCCAATATTCCAGCTTTGATTTGTTCTCTAATAACGGCATTGTATTCTCTGAATAAAGGTTTGTCTGTTCGTAATCTCTTTAATAAGTTGGTCAATCGCTTCTTGCACATAAGGAAATTGTCAGGTAAAATTGGATGCGGTGTCATCCATGGTAAATGAACTTCGTATCTGTCTTTACAAAAGTTAATATTTTCGGCTAACTCATCATAGACTGTCTTATTCTGTAATCCAAGAGATTCTATTTCCCAAAATTTCTTCAACTGGTCATCTAAACTAACATGTAGAGTAGTGACCAAAATGTGATCCGAAGGCTGCATACTTCCTGTCACTGGACCAGATAATACCCAACCTAGTTTTGTTGCCATTGCTGTAGGGCCTGCAGACTCCCCCCGTATTACACGACCGGTTACAAGATTCCAATACTGGTCAGATCCTATCAAAATATCAACCTCTGTATCTGTATTACTCGTGATATAATCAGCCAGTTTAAGATGAGCGAAACGTGGGTAGTCAGCTTTAACTTCATCAAAATTCTGTCCCCTCAGTGGTTGGCATATCATAGGTACTACAAATGCAGTAATCTGGATATCATTTCCAAAGGAGTTCTTTATCATAAATTTGACGACATCAATATCTTGGTAAGATTCTTCAGATGATCCAAAAGTCTTAATTGAGACCGAGGTTTTGGCGATTGGTTTTAACTTTAACAATTCTTTCAGACGCGTGGTTATGTAGGTACGTTGGCTAGCCGTGTCTAAAATACTTCGACAGTTAAAAGTCTTGTCTGCACTATCAATATTGTACACATCTGCTCTAGCAGTCTGTAGTAGAACTGAACAATAACTTTCTGCAGTATACATAGTTGTAGTTGTCTTCGGACAGGTTTCATTGGCATAAGGCCTCGGTGCTTATATGGTGTCGTAGATTACAATGCGGGCAAGCTCTCCTTTCAGGACAGTTTCTTCCTAAGTGTTTTCGTCGTAGGCATAGGTAACATCTTCCCTGTTTCTTCAGTATTTCTCTCCTAGCGTCGATGTTAGAAACAGTTTTACAGGAGTTTGAAGAGTGTTGCTGCGAACAGTAAGTGCATCCTAGTGGAGCTTCTCTATTATCTGAATAAAGGGCTGTCGTTGTAGAAGGTTTCCCTTGGGACTGTGAACGATAATTTGAAGGGATATTCGGGGTGTGCTGAGTCTGTGGTGGGCGTCTATAACTCGTCGAAGAAGTTGTAAGTGTTCTTTCACGTACTTCTATTTCTCGTTCCATGATTTGTAGAACTTTAGGCAAACCCCAGTCATCATTACCAATTTCCCGTCCAATAATAATCTTCAAATCGGGCGGTAGCTTATTCATAAGAATAGAAGAAAGTAAGCTTCCAAAATTCGTTGATGGAACTCCCAGTGAATTAAGGCTTCTAATGTTTGATTCCAATGTATCATAGAATTGTCTGAGAGATCGTAGATTCTGTAGATCTGTGATTGCGTTGGTTTTCAATAGAAGATTCATGTGTCTGTTAATTATCTGTTGCCGGTTACCAAACCGCTTTTTTAAAATAGAAATTGCTTCTTCATAATTAACAGCCGTGAGGGCTTAACCTGAAATAGAATGAGCAGCAGCTCCTTCCAAAAGTGAGTTCAAATAGTTAAACTTGTCGATGTTAGTTAATTCGGTGTTATTGTGAATCGCTGACTCAAAAGCATCCCAAAATGCTTGCCATTTAAGCATTTCTCCATTAAAGGTCTTCAACGTAAGCTTTGGTAATTTGATGTGGATTCCTGGATTTCTGATTTGAGAGCCTGTGTGATTGACAGGTTGTGTAAATTCATTGGTACCATTGGTTGGCGGTGGCGAAGTGATAGTTTCATCTGATGTCGGATGTACAACCGAATGTGTGGACTTCAATGAAATATCGCCTTTTCTATCTGAAACTACAATTCTAATCTCTTCTAATTTGGATTCTAATTTCACAATGGTTAATTCTGTAGTTTCTCTAAAAATGTCAGCTTCTTCAATCTCAGATGCAAAATCATCATCTTCCTTTAAACTATCTAAAATGTCTTCATCCATATCTCTTAATATGACAATCTTTTCCTTCAAAATTGATATATTTTGTGTGATTTTTTCTTTCAATGTGGGCAAATTCGGGTTTTCTTTATCGTCTGTAGAAATCAACAATATGTCATTCGCCGAAGACAAAAGTCGCTTCGTCGAAGTTCTGTGGGCTTCACGCTTTTTTAATATTATTTTCTTACCAGTTTCTCGAGACATCATAAAATATTCTGTGGGGCATCAATCATCAAAATTGTCGATTCAAAACCAAAAATCAAATACCTTGAGGGCTCGATTCTTCGTGGCTGATGCAATCGTGCGTGACGAAAATTCCAGAACTCAGAGAAAATCAAAACATCAATATCCGTCTCGTCGGACCATGTACTTGACCTATGGCGCTATAAATAGCTATGTTGGGTTCAAATTAATACGTGCTGAATCTTGAGGACTGTATTTATTCATAAAACATAAAGTTTTAACAAAACTTCATCCATAAATCTGTATTATCTATGCATAACGACAATAATCATGGCAGACATCCACATTCGTCCGCTAATAAACAAAGGGAATTAACTCTAATCAACACATCAAAGGGGCTCGTAAAAACAGAACAATGGGGCTTTAGAATTACAATATATAACTCAGTCACACATTTATATGATTAGCCAATAACTTAATATCATCCTGCGTAGCTGTCCCAAAGAGAGATTTCGAGAACTCTCCAATAAAGGGTAGCAAGGATCTTTTGGATCTACTTATAGGCACCTGTCTTGTTTGAGGTATTAATTTCTTTATTAGCGACACCGTTTCGTTTTTTTTTTTGTAAACAATATTTTATTCAGGTTGTCTGAATGGGATGGGGAACAGGCTTAGCCTATGTAAAACCCCTCTCCCTAAGTAATTTGTATACATATTATTAATGAAAAATGGGTGTATATACATAGTTAAAATGGCAAACACATACATATTATATAAACATAATAAAATGGGTGAAATGTACAGTATATATAGAAATTAATAAGTATACATATGCAAGCAAAGTGAGGATTATTTGATAATAAACAAAATTAGATAGACTAGCCAAGATTATACATTAAAATATTACTTGATCGAATTGAGTTTAGAATCTGTTTGACATGTTAATGAACTTATGGACCTGGTTAAAAATATTAGTATTAATTTCTAGACTGTAGGTTTTGGAACCGAATAAAAGACAGTTTATATTTTTAAAATCATATTGTAATTTGTCAATGGTTTCTGTTCGTGCATTTGAATGTAAGGAACATCGCAGAAGGTAATGACCAGGATCTTCAAATATGTGACCGCAGAGGCATGCGGGACTTTCGGCAATGTGTCGAAGAAATTTATGACCCTGCAGGTCAGAGCATCGAAGTCGTAATTTACAGTGAATTATTTGAGATTTCCGATGGCCATTATAATAAAACGAAGGAACTTTGATATTAGATTTGGATAGATGGTCGGAGAAAATTTTCAGAGATCTAGAATTCCTTGCATCGGTACTGAGTTTATTCCACTCTCTTATACTTGATGGGATGAACGATTTAGAAAAGATTGCAGTACGACATTGAATTTCTTTTAAATTGTCTTCATTACGAAGGGAATATTTGTTTGGATGTTCTAGATTTATGAGATTCTTAAGATAAGCAGGGGTTAGGTTATTGATGATTTTGTATAGTAGTTTTAATTTATGTCGGTTTCGTCTTTCTTTGAGTGGAATAAACCCAGTTTCTGTGTAGAGGGAGGCATGGCTAGTACCCTTAACTGCCCCGCAAATAGTGCGTAGTGCGTCAAGCTGTAAGTATTCAAGGTTATTACATAAGTAGTCAGTGCATCCGTCCCAGATAACATCGGCATAATCAAAGTGCGGTAGAATAAAGGAAGAATATAGGGTATGAAGCGATTTTCTATTTAGACGATATTTCAAGGAGCGAAGGCTGTTTACTAATTTTGATACTTTACTAATTATACTATCGATGTGACTGTTCCATTTGCAGTTGCTTTGAAAGATAAGTCCTAGGTGTTTATGTTCTGTTACTTCCTTTATTCCTATTGAGTTCATAAAAAGTGGTGGTTTCACGACATTGCGTTTAGTGGAGAAGGTTAAAGTTTCTGTTTTGAGGGGGTTAAAGGTCACTAGCCATGTTTCCGCCCATGTATTTATTGTTTCAAGATCTTTGTTTAATGGGTCTGTAATTGCTGCAGTCGGTTGGATGTCCTTTTTTGAAAATAGCGATGACATTTGCAAATTTCCATATCTTTGGAATAGTGTGTGTATCTAGAGAAAAAAGGAAAAGTTGACATAAGGGATTACTAATCTCATTAACGATATATTTTAGGATTTCAGAACTAATTTCGTCAGGGCCTGAAGCTTTTGATGTATCTAGGCTATTTATTATGTCCTTAACTTCTCCAGGGGTTGGTACAATCGAGTTTAGGCTATTAGTATTCATTTGGAGGGGTGGAAGAGTCTTATTGGTACTTGACAGTTCAGTTTGTTGGATAAAGAAATTATTAAGGGCATTGGCTTTATCAGTGGGTGTAAACATTGTATCATTTCCAACTGTAAGTGGTGGAGGTTCGTTTGAAGATGCAGCCTGTGTCTTGGTGTATGCGTTAATTAGATTCCACCATTTTTTAGTGCCAAAGTTTCCTTTATCATTAATTTTTGTGTCAATATTCTCAAAATATTCTTTTTTACATTTCCTTATCAGGTTTACGTAGTCATTTCTTATTTTACGAAAATTTTGCCAATCAGTTTCCAAATTTCTTTTTACTGCTCTCTTATGTAATCTATTTTTTTTCTTTTTCATTCTTCTAATGCTGTTATTCATCCAAAGTTTATCGTTTTGCCTAATAGTTACTAGTTTGTTTGGTATATTATTTTTTGCTATAGTGATCAATTTGCTAGTAAATTGGACACAGGATGCATCGATATCAGAACGATCAACAAGATTGTACCAGTTAGTGTTTATTGTTTCTGTACGTATACTCTCAAGGTTTGTGTTTTCGTAATTCCATATCAATCGCTTGAAGCATTTTTGTTTAGGAACAGTAAATGAAAGCTTACAAAATACTGGGCAATGGTCGCTGCAGAAATTGTCTAGCACATCACATTCATCTGAGCGTAATGTTGAACTTATTAAAATCAGGTCTAGTAAGGAATTTTGTGTACCGGTTTTGCTAAAATGGGTTGATTTATTTATCAATTGCGTCAAGTCTAATATGTTAATTGCATCGTGAATGAAGCTGGTTGTTTTAGTATTCAAGTCAATGTTAAAATCTCCTAAAATTATGCACTTATCAATAGGATCGGTTATAGCTTGTTGAAAAGAATTAAAAATCATTTGATTGAGATTGGTTGATGAAGAGGGGGGTCTGTAGTAGTTACCAAGTAAAAACTTTTTATAATTAGAGTTGATCTCTATCCAGATTGATTCAATATTAAAATTTTCTAAATCATGTCTACGTTTGAATGATATGGAATTACGAATATATATAATCACCCCGCCACCACGATTATTTCTATCTTTCCTGGCGGGCAAATAGTAATTAGATAAAGCTATAGATTCAGATGTGATGTTTTTGTCAAGCCAAGTCTCACTTAATGTTATTATATCATAGCTAGTTAGTTCAGCAATTATCAAATCAAGTTTATTTTTTAGGCTCCTTACATTCAAATGCACTACTGAGAGTCGGTTGTTGTTTTGTGTATTTGGGCCTGGGTTGGGTTCGATATTGCCCGAGAGTAGTAAAAGATAACGAATAAGTAGTGGTAACAGACATAATGCGGCAATAGGAAGGATTGTGCAGCTATGTAAACAGGCGTGCGAAAATATCCGACTGTTGACCTTGATATTGAACGAAATTATATATATTTCTGGGAAGTCTTGGTATCTTACAATAATCATCTTTGGCTTAGCCAAGATGAGAAATGGAGAATTAAAACCGTAAAAAATCATAAATGAATCGGTGCTGTCTGAAGTCTTATGCCTATATAGTAAGTAGTGTTTGTCAATTTGAACATATATACATGAGGGGGGAAAGAGTGAAACCAATTCAACATATGTACACAAGTATTTACAAGTTTGCGAGACAATCGGATGGACGGTGATTGTTCGCTTGGTTTGGCCGGTGGAGAGAGAGCTAAGCGATAATTTTTTCGTTGATATTAGTCAATGTTTTTATTTTTATAGCATTAACTTCTTTCAGTAACTGATGACTTAGCAGACACGTTTTCTCGTTCTTAACACACCTGGGAAATTCAGGAATACTCTGGGTGGTAGGTAGTGGTATTTCAAACGTATGGACCCAATTTTCCACTCCGAACGTCAGTGTCTTGGGATTGGCTTGCCGGAATATTACCCCGTAATTAATTCGTTGTATAACATCAGTGGCGAAGACCAATAAAATTATCCATAATTTTGAAAATAGGCCTAGAAAAAAAAATAAAAAGGTAAGAAAATAAGAGACGTAGCTAAGTTATATTTTTTTTTTGTTGAAAAACTGGGTGCACGCCAATAATTCTAGCACTAATAAACATAGACGAATCTATAATTGTTTAGCTTGCTACATTTCCTAAAAAAAAAAAATTAATCGATAAGGGAGGAGGGGTCACTGATGTTATTAAACGTGTATGATTTCAAGGTAATTTCCTGATAAACGTACTCTGAGCTGAGCATGTTATAGCCTTTCCTGCATTTGTTTTGGGTTCATGAAATTCATAATGTCGAGAGAAATGTTCAGCAAATGCTGCAACGTGTTACCGTTTTCAGACCAGATTATAACATTTTTCGGTGGATTATTGCATATTTTTGCAAAACGTCCGCACTGTAAAATATAAATTCATCTGATAAAATCTTACGGCTTGTTTCTGAATCTGATAAAAGTCTCCCCAAATTCGAAGAAATTATTAAAAAAAAAAAAAAATAAAGCATTATCTGAAACAGCATCACCATAAAAACACAAAATATTTAAAATTGATTCCAATCAATTGAAGGCATCACACAATTTAAAACACACATTTCTATGCACACAGTTACTGCACTCAGAAATACCACTTTTTGTTACACTACACATGTTTTAGTTCCAGAACTGGTGTTCCATACTGAAATTTGTCTTTGGTCGAGGTGGCCTTCTTCCTGTGCTTTCGGAAGTCGCCATGTTCTGTCATGCGCACAGTTAACTGGATAATTTCGACATCAGTCAGGATCTTAAAACATCTCCCCAATTGTAAAAGTGTGGTTTTCGGTGGTTTTTAAATCTGAATATAAGAGAGATCCAATATTGTCGTTTCAAAGTAATTTATTAAGTGAAGATCATAATTATTCAAATTCAAACATTAATAACAATATAACGCAAATACAATGTAAAGGGTGGTGTAGCTTATAATAATATATATACATAGGGTGGTGTAGTACATAATAACAATAATAATATATGTATAATTTCAATGTAATACAATAGAGCTAACTCGCTTGTGAAGAGGTACAAGTTACTGATGTAGAATTTCTTAAATGTACGATCCTTATTAAATGTAACTATTAAATATAACTATTAAATCTTTATTAAATATAGCTATTAAATATAACTATTAAATCTTTAGTAAATATAACTATTAAATCTTTATTCTCTATTTAGCAACAAGTATTAATCGATAATAAAATAGACCGTACTTTTTAGTTACTAATTATTTCAAATAATCTAAATAACACTATTCTTTAATAAACAAGTAATCTATCGAATATATAGTACTTTTCCGTCTATTAAAAATATATATTGTAAAATATTCGCTAGAAGTTAAACAAGTAATAAATCATGTAAATCCTTACTTTTCCGTTTAATTTAGCGCGAACCATTTCTAATTATTTTAGACATTAATTATCTGTTATTGAAACATATTTAAACAAACAAGTATTTCGTCGACAAACGTACTTTTCCGTTTTAATAAATATATATATTGTAAAATATTCTCAAGTAATTAAACAAGTAATGAATCATATCAATTCTTACTTTTCCGTTTATTAATTAATATTTTACGTAGATGTAGAAATATCTATTAATGTAATACTCGATTCTACTAATCGTATTTATCCAATATAAAAGGGTATAATTCTAAGTCAAAGGTTAGAATAAAATATATATAAAGTTTAAACAATTAAAATATACATAGAGGCTTACCTGAATATAAGAGAGATCCAATATTGTCGTTTCAAAGTAATTTATTAAGTGAAGATAATGGTGAAAGTTTAACTAGATATATTTGTATCTTCCAAAAATCCCGGCAAATATTAGAGATGCCACGTGCTTGATTAATCTCATTTTTGATTGGTGGCAGACCATTTACGGAAGACGCTCATTACTCGATACGAAATCTGATTGGTCGGATCTAGACTCGCTTGACTTAATATGTCAGGTAACGACTATCTGAGTAATAGCGTCAGTTTAATCCTAGCTATTGTTTTAAAAGTTTAAGCTGTCACCATTAATCTTACTTAATTACTTTAAAATAAACAACCAATAAAGGACCCTCTATTCAAGTTCTTCTATATCAGTATACAATTATATAATATGCTTAAGATCTATTGACACCAAATCAGCGTCAAGGTTGATTTCTGCATTATAGACTCGACGTCTTTACTAAACATATATACATTTAAAATAAACTATATACTCTATAAAATATACATATGCATAACAATAAAATATCTAAAATAAAACATATGTGCATATTTTGTCAATGTGCACTGTTACAATATGCTGCATAATCCACCGCACTAGAAACATAAACGCACGGACAACGGAACCTTTCGCTAAATATTGACAACGGCCGCACGTTGAAGACTAGGGGGTTCTGAGTAGCCGAGACTTGAAACGGTGAGCGGTGTTTCTATCAATGAATCAGGGGCGTGGTGAGAATGAGTTCATGAGTAGCCATACTCATGCGCCAAAAAGTTTTTGCGCCAAAATCACAATCAAATTACTCAAAAAATGAAAAACATTTGTAAGTGGAAAAATTGTTTCATCTGACCCAATTAAAAAAATTTTGAAAGAGTCAAGTTGGAAAATTTAATCATATTTTATTACCGTATTTCTTGTCTCGGATTGCTGGAGATTGCGTTTCTGGGCTTCTAATTTTCGAAATTTTCCCGGGGGAGGGCCCCCCGGACCCCCCGCCGCGGGATCGCGCCTTCGGCGCTCGCGGTGGCCGGCTTCGCCGGCAACAGCTCCGCGGTCAGTAAAAGGGTTTTTGTGCCAAAATCTTTTTTGTTACTCATAATTTCTTCTCAATAATTGCCCTCACCACGCCCCTGCAATGAATAAATCATTTCAAAATCTTTATTCAGAGATTGCTTCAGAACAATACATAACGGTATAACTAGGAAACGAGAGAGAGAAATGGGGGTTAACGTCGACTCGACACAAACTAGGTCATTTCGGGACTAACATATGGTTTAATTTTATTTCAATAATTCGCTTGCGCGTAGGGGTCTTTAGCAGTGGGAGGAAACCGGAGTGCGCAGAGGAAACCCACAAGGTTGAGAAGGCGCCCCTATCTCCATGCCACATACGCTCACACCAGGGATCGAAACCAAAGCCGCAAGCCAGAGGTGACCGGCCAGCTAGAGGTCGAAGCGCGGCACTCTAGACCACCCCAACCCCCCTGTAACTAGGAAATGCAATCACTTTTATATATTTTGGCATTCGCTTACGTCACTGATATCTTTAACACTGGTGTAATCTGTTGTTTAACATGGTCAAAGCTGTCAAAGTTCCATTCAAACTGTGTATTTTTTTTGATTTTGTTATGCTTATTCAAAATCGTAAAATAACAGTTTCAATTTTTGTAATATGTTTTATCTTCTTTGATCTGATCTTAAAAAAATATAAACTTAAAATTGACAGGCTCTAGATTTGACCTAGGCATAGATCGTTGAATGCCAACAAATATAATTTGTATTATCTAAGATCTACATGCATATTTTTAAAAAGTAATCATTGTGTATGGACAATAATCATTGTGTATGAACAAATAAATAAAAAAGAAGTTAAATGCTAAAACAATACATAGGAACTGCATTCAAAGTAACCCCACTCCCACCAGTTGACAATGGATGAACTTTCTTGGCAAATGCAGGAATCGAACACCCGACCTCCAGAATAGCGCAATTTCTTTGAGTGCACACATCGTTTTTCCCTTGAACAAATTGAAATGTTTAAATAATGATTTACTTGAATGTAAAGAAGAATATTTTGTCAAATAAAATCACAATTAAATAAACTTTATTATAGCATGTAGTTTGTAAATATTAGTATGTTGTATTTGATTTACTTAAAGGTAACGCCATAATGTTGTGTCTATTGTTCTACGTAATCTCTCTTAAATAAAATGACCCAAGATGTTCGGTAGGAACAGAAAGCGCAAGCCGTTAAATTAATATTTTGGTGTATCTATCGGTTGTGAAAACGTTAGCACAAATTGTATAAATTCATTTCACCAATTGGCAATGGATTACGTCACTGATTTCTTTAACAAAGCTGTAATCTGTAGTTTTACCAATCTGTTTCACAGAGAATTACTTACGAATTATCTCTGTAACAGATGACTGTCCACAACACGTGTGTTAACTGCACGTGGCGTCAGTCAATGGCTCAACGACTCGTGCAATGTTTACATAACACCTAACTGCTTCGGGCAAAATGATGCATTTTACTCATTTTAATACCCATTTACACTAAATAGGAAATATTTTTTAACTACAAATAATTCAAACGTCTTTATTTATTTTTCTTTTACCTCAAAAAAAAATGTTTGAGAATTTAATTTGTCGGAGTAAAAAAGTTAATATGCCGAACTCATTTTAAAGTCTCGTCGATATCATGCTTATCAGTGATTGTAGCGGCCAAGCGAATATTCACTGCGGGATCAGTTTGTAGTTTTACATGTTTAAAGTTTCCCAAGTTTCCTTTGAAAACTGTGTGTTATTTTATTTATGCTTAAATTTGTAATTATATTCAAGCTCATCAAATAACAGTTTAAAATTGGATAAGTATGTTTTGTCTTATTTTATCTTATCTTGATAAATGTAAACGTAAAGATGACAGGTTCTTCACATGACCCAAGCATGGCTATGGTGGAAGTAATAGATCATTGTATCCAAACAAATATTTTTGTATCATCTAAAATCTATATTTATTAAAAGTAATCATTGTGTATAAACAAATAAAAGATAGGCTGGCACTGCCAGGCAGGATACGCCCACATTTTCGAGAGATGGATAGAGAACAAGCAATACCGAAAGTGATTTTTCCTACATCATTAAGTTAGAATTTGATATGTGCAAATATCGAAATGAATTAAGATCTTTGGGTTATAAAGGTTCATTTCAGTAGGCTTCAAATTCGACTGGGGATCATGTTGCTAAGTGGGTAAGATGCTGGCTCGGTAGCCTTGAGGTTAGGTGTTTGATCCCTGTATTGGGTGACAAAGTTCATCTAGATTTATGCTTAAATTTGTAATTATATTCAAGCTCATCAAATAACAGTTTAAAATTGGATAAGTATGTTTTGTCTTATTTTATCTTATCTTGATAAATGTAAACGTAAAGATGACAGGTTCTTCACATGACCCAAGCATGGCTATGGTGGAAGTAATAGATCATTGTATCCAAACAAATATTTTTGTATCATCTAAAATCTATATTTATTAAAAGTAATCATTGTGTATAAACAAATAAAAGATAGGCTGGCACTGCCAGGCAGGATACGCCCACATTTTCGAGAGATGGATAGAGAACAAGCAATACCGAAAGTGATTTTTCCTACATCATTAAGTTAGAATTTGATATGTGCAAATATCGAAATGAATTAAGATCTTTGGGTTATAAAGGTTCATTTCAGTAGGCTTCAAATTCGACTGGGGATCATGTTGCTAAGTGGGTAAGATGCTGGCTCGGTAGCCTTGAGGTTAGGTGTTTGATCCCTGTATTGGGTGACAAAGTTCATCTAGATTTTCTGGCGTGGTTTCCCCTTGTTAGTGATGAAGGATGGATGACCTGACAAGAACAGCTGTCAATTTTGGTCCGATTTTCACGAAATTCGACCTCAACCTTCATTACGATGTAACGGTGATATAATCAAACGTTTTTTTTAAATGGGATAATAATTCTGACCCCAGAGGGTCCAAAAGCTAAAAAAAAGGGTCATTTTTCGTACAATCAGGGGCAATAATTCAGGGAGTTACAATCCGATATGCACAAATATCGAAAGGAACCAAGATCTTTGGGTTATAAACATGCATGTCAAGTTTCATCAAAATCGGTTCAAAATTGTGACCTCTATAGGGTCCACAACCTTAATATAACGTATTTTCACACTAATCGCGTACAAACGGCGGCCATTTTGTCTGTCAATTTTGGTCCGATTTTCACGAAATTTTACCTCAATCTTCATTACCATATAACGGTGATATAATCAAACGTTTTTTAAATCGGATAATAATTTTGACCTCCAGTGGGACCACAAGCTAAAAAGGGTGATTTTTCGTACAATCAGGGGCCATAATTCAGGAAGTTACGAATCAATGAGCGCAAATATCGAAAGGAATCAAGATCTTCGGGATATAAACATGCATGTCAAGTTTCATCAAAATCGGTTCAAAATTGTGACCTCTATAGGGTCCACAACCTTAATATAACGTATTTTCACACTAATCGCGTACAAACGGCGGCCATTGTGTCTGTCAATTTTGGTCCGATTTTCACGAAATTTTACCTCAATCTTCATTACCATGTAACGGTGATATAATCAAACGTTTTTTAAATCGGATAATAATTTTGACCTCCAGTGGGACCACAAGCTAAAAAGGGTGATTTTTCGTACAATCAGGGGCCATAATTCAGGAAGTTACGAATCAATGAGCGCAAATATCGAAAGGAACCAAGACCTTCGGGTTATAAACATGCATGTCAAGTTTCATCAAAATCGGTTCAAAATTGTGACCTCTATAGGGTCCACAACCTTGATATAACATATTTTCACACAATTCGCGTACAAACGGTGGCCATTTTGTCCGTCAATTTTGGTTTGATTTTCACGAAATTCGAACTGAGCCTTCATTACCATGTAACGGTGATATAATCAAACGGTTTTTTAAATCGGATAATAATTTTGCCCTTCAGAGGGACCACAAGCTAAAAAGGGCAATTTTTCGGACAATCAGGGGCCATAATTCAGGAAGTTACGATCCGATGGGTGCAAATATCGAAAGGAACCAAGATCTTTGGGTTATAAACATACATGTCAAGTTTCATCAAAATCAGTTCAAAATTGTGACCTCTATAGGGTCCACAACCTTGATATAACATATTTTCACACTATTCGCGTACAAACGGCGGCCATTTTGTTTGTCAATTTTGGTCCGATTTTCACGAAATTTGAACTCAACCTTCATTACCATGTAACGGTGATATAATCGAATAATAATTTTGACCTCCAGAGGGACCATAAGCTAAAAAGAGCGATTTTTCGGACAATCAGGGGCCATAATTCAGGAAGTTACTATCCGATGACCGCAAATATCGAAAGGAACCAAGATTTTGGGGTTATAAACATGCATGTCAAGTTTCATCACAATCGGTTCAAAATTGTGACCTCTATAGGGTCCACAAGCTAAAAACATGATATTTCGTACAATCAGGGGCCATAATACATGAAGTTCCGATCCGATACATGCCAATATCAAAAGGAACCGAGATCTTATGGGGATAAACCTATATTTCAAGTTTCGTCAAAATCGGATAAGAATTGTGACCTGTAGAGAGTCCACAAACAAATTGTGGACGGACGTCCGGAAGGACAGGGGCGACGACATAATACGTCCACATGAAAATGTGGACGTATAATAAAAAGTATTAAGTGCTCAAACAATACATTGAAAAGTTTTTCAAAGTTATTCCGGTCATATAATATTCTTGACCTATATACTGGTCCAATATCTACTTGTTCGTATCTACAAATGATATTGCAACAGCATAACAGTCTTCTTGGCAATCAGTCCAATATATCACAGTCTGTCTCTTTTATTTTCTTCCATGTGCTCCAGGCGCTCTTTAGCCATTTCTAAAACAAGGGCTCTAGATATCTAAAATGTGAAATTAGAAAAAAATGACTTGAAGACATAAGTGCTGCCTCCAGAAATTAAATAAAAATGACTTGAAAACATGACGACTGCCAATAACATTTATCATACAGATGAAATGGAATTGGGTTTTGCGACCTATCTTCTCCACAGATTGGGCCAATAAACACGGCGTAGGCTACACTGTGTACTATGGATTCATTTTGCCCGGACAGCGGCGTTACCACGGACTCTTATTTCGAGTTCATTATTTATTAAAGATGCATTATGGGAGACTAGGTAAAGAGCTAACAGCTTGCACTATATTTATTAAAATCTAGATAATGAAAAGGGAATTTGCTGAAAATTTTAATCAAATTGATCCTATCTAAATCGAGAATTTAGCTATTGAATTTTCGGCCTTTCCGCGATCCCCGTACCATATGACAAAACATTAGCTCTTGCATAATGTATAAAAAAAATGGGTTTTAACATAATAAGGGGAGTTATGTCCGGACGGGACTCTTATTTCAGATTCCAACTTTCAGAGGCTCTTTTACATAAATGCCAATCTGTACACTGGACCCCGTCTTTCGTCTCACCCAAACCTACTAGACGCTGTACTTGCCAGCACCCCGGTCCTACATAGCTAACAATACGGAGCAACTTTGGAAATCACGATAAACACCGGGGTCATTTTGATGCGAACTTGCTTTTGATTTGCAAATAAGTATAGGTTTCAGAAAAGACGTGGCTTTGGTATATATCTTAACGACCACAGCCAATATAAATTATACGACTTTCCGTGTTTCTCGTTCGTTATTAAAGGCTACATCCTCGGTATACCACTTGTTTCGTACGGGTCTACTCCACTAACCATTGGGCCCATTCACAGGGATGGGATGGGGAACGAAAGTAGTCAAATTATCCACCCTTGATAAGTGTTCGTTTTTGTATCGACCAATCAATAAATTGGCGAAGGGAAGTAACTCACATTTTATTGCTACTAATATCGTCTAAATAATATAAGACATCGTCGACTTCAAATTTGCAGACCTCATAATCGAGCGAACAGTTTGCTGTTTTGCGTTTAATGTAAACAATATAGCTAACACTGGTATTAAACTATTTTTGATTGGTTCGTAACATAAACTTACGTGGCCAATAAAATCACAAAGGGCAGAAAATTTGAATTTATGGAACAGAGCGTAACCATACGAAGGACGGGAAGCCCGTTGCCGTCATTAAATAATTTCAACTGGATGACATTGTTAGGCAGATATCAGAAATTAAATTTTTTCTACCTTTCTCCGGGAACCAACTTTGGCCAGGTTGTCAAACACAAAGCAGTAATCGGGACAATTTCTTTCGGTTAACTGAAAACATATAGGCTTTATCAGTCTTCCAACAAGAGCATTAATTTTGTTGTTCGTATATCATATTGGAAATAGCCCACATTTCATATAATTATCAGTATTCCTAATACCGGTCAACATAGAAAATAAAACCACATTCAGCTGGACTCCTTGAACACCACACCATAATGTGTATGATTCGTAAAGATGTGATAAACATTCAAACGATGAAATAAATTAAATTGGGCTAAACTGTTTTTTAATAAGGAACAATTGCCATGACAGTAGCGTTACGGCCTACTCTTATTTCGATATGGAATGAAACGGACTTTTACCTTCTACTAAATACGTGAATTCGAATTGCATTTTGCTACCACAGACCGTTAGCCAGGACAGTGGCGCTACTCCCTACTCTTATTTCGAATTGCATCTCTGTTTTACGTTGAGAAGGATTCCACAGACACAACGCCGGATTAAACATGGTGGGAGCCCTGGGGCCTGGAACATGTGGGGGGCCCCTGATCACTGGCCGCGAGCGCCGAATGCGCGAAGCCCCGCATAGGGGGGTCTGGGGGTTTTCTCTCTCTGAGGCAAAATTCGCGTTACTCGAAATGAAGGGGACGTGTAATTTGTTTGAGTTATACGATAATTCGAGTTAGACGATAGAAGATCTCACGACAATAAAAACAAATAGGTTGCCAGGCAACGAAACATACGCCCACACAGCAGCCAAATCGTCCAGGCAGTCAACAAGAGTTGTTGCATTTTAAGTAATCATCAGAAAATCATAATTCAAACTCACCCATAACTAAGGTGTAACTGTGATATAATCAAACGTTTTTTTAAATCAGATAATAATTGTGACCTCCAGAGGGACCACAAGCTAAAAAGGGTGATTTTTCGTACAATCAGGGGCCATAATTCAGGAAGTTACGATCCGATATGGGCAAATATGCTATGGAACCAAGATCATTAGGTTATAAACATGTATTTCAAGTTTCATCAAAATCAGTTCAAAAGTTTGACCTCTATAGGGTCCACAACCTTGATATAACATATTTTCACACAATTCGCGTACAGACAGTGGCCATTTTATCCGTCAACTCTGGTCCGATTTTCACGAAATTCAAATTCTCTCTTCATTACCATGAAACCGTGATATAATCAAACGGTTTTTTAAATCGGATAATAATTTTGACCTCCAGAGGAACCACAAGCTAACAAAAGCGATTTTTCGGACAATCAGGGGACGTTACGATCCGATTGGCGCAAATATCGAAAGGAACCAAGATCTATGGGTTATAAACATGCATGTCAAGTTTCATCAAAATCGGTTCAAAATTGTGACCTCTATAAGGTCCACAACCTTGATATAACATATTTTCACACTATTCGCGTACAAACGGCGGCCATTTTGTCAGTCAATTTTGGTCCGATTTTCACGAAATTCGAACTCACCCTTCATTACCATGAAACGGTGATATAATCAAACGTTTTTTTTAAATCGGATAACAATTTTGACCTCCAGAGGGACCACAAGCTAAAAAGTGTGATTTTTCGGACAATCAGGGGCCATAATTCAGGAAGTTACGATCCGATTGGCGCAAATATCGAAAGGAACCAAGATCGATGGGTTATAAACATGCATTTCAAGTTTCATCCAAATCGGTTCAAAATTGTGACCTCTACACTGTTCACAAGCTAAAAAACGTACAATCAGGGGCCATAACCCATGAAGTTAAAGTCCGATACATGCCAATATCGAAAGGAACCGAGATCTTAGGGTGATAAACCTATATTTTAAGTTTCATTGAAATCGGATAAGAATTGTGACCTGTAGACTGTTCACAAACAATTGTGGACGGACGGACGGACGGACGGACAGGGGCGACGACAATATACGTCCACATGAAAATGTGGGCGTATAAAAACATGTGTTACACCCATCACCGGATTACACCGAATTCTTGGATGTCGATCTTAACACACCACGGATTGCCGTTGGAGTCCTCGGTCCGACCATGCTCGAGGCGCGCAACTGAGATTTTTGTGGGGGGCCCCCTAATGTGGTGGGCCCTGGGGCCTGTGCCCCATGGTTAATCCGGCGTTGCACAGACAGCCATCCATAGTCTTAATTATGATGTTGCATGGGTTATGTGCTCGTTGCTGACTTTCAGTTTTGACCATTGTTCCATGTAAAGTTGTTCTGAACACCGAGGCTTGTTGTTCATTTTCTTTTGTCGGTAATTGGCCAGCAATCACATATCAGCTGCATTTGGTTTCGTAAGCATGTTCACTCATATCCATGTGTATCAGTAGCGTCTTAGTATGTATTATTCGTTCTACCGCCTTTTGACAAAAGCAGTGGACCATTAAAATGGGTCTGTCCGTCACACTTTTTGGGACACAATAACCCTGCTTCTAATTGAGCTAAAATGTCCAAACTTGATTGGTGTATGTGTTTATTCGGTGAATACGATGATGGAGTTCAAGGATGGGTATTTTCTGCTTAGGGTAAACAGAGATTGGCAATTGCATTGGTTGTTGCTTTGGGACACGATAACTTTAGTTCTAATTAAGTGAGGGTGATGATAATTGGTGTATAGTTCCATTACATCAATACCATGACCAAGTTCGATAATGAGCAGAGGGATAAGCAATTTAATTGGCCGAGATTTTGGAACACAATAACTCTCCATTTAATTGATGTAGAATGTTGGTGTAGGCGTTCATAAGGTAATGCCTGGATGAAGTTCGAAGATGAGCATTATCTGCGTGGGGTAAGAAGAGATAAGTGGTTTGATTGGTTGGTAGAATTGCAAACAAACGATAAGGAAGTCAGCCCTGCCACAGTTCAGCCAGTCAAATCAGGTGAGGTGGTGTGAGTAGAATTGTGACGTATTTTAAGTGACGACTATATTTCAGCTGTCATGATTGGTTGAAATATTTTTTGATACAGTCGGTCGGTACATGCGTTGTATTCCAAAACGCGACTTGATTTGTAACCGTAACGACCCAGCTTTCAATTGAGGTAGAATGGTTAAACTTGATGTAGATGTTCATTGACTGAGTCAATAATTAACATTTCCCACTGAACTAAGCAGAGTTAAGCAATTTCATTGGCGATGCTTTGGGGCAAGACAACGTTGATTCAGTCTGATGGAGAATGAATAACGCAGTGTATAGTTTCACAACCAGGTACTTTAAAGGGCTAATCCCGATACATGTATTTGTTTTGGGAATAAATCTGCTTCCAGTCAAGGGCCGAGCAACTAACTCAGTATTTATGATACGTTTTCAAACAACTTAAACCCCTGAGTCTTCATCTGGAATTTGAGACTGGTGCCCCGAGGTGTATTTTGCGGTATCTGGATAAAACCAAACATTTTTTTTTATAAAAATAATGCATAGTTGAAATTTACCTTTCTTTATCAAGTACAGCATGTGGGTCATTCATTGTATAGCCCACTCAAGTAAACGTACTCGGTTATAAGGTAACCCAACGAAAAAATTGACCCGAAATCTTAAAAGGGTTACGTGTCCGGATAAGCAGTTTTGGCGTTCACGTCCAAACGACTCAATATTTGGAGTTGAAATTTTGATGCAAGGTAAATACACCATTCCTCTATATTTTGAAGTTTAATTTTCATACATTCTCAGACTTTCCTTTTTTGAGCCTCTGTTTAATTCGGGATTGTCCCTTTAAAACTTACACTGAATTTGATAGTAAACATTTATGCAAAGAATAAATTTAGATAATTAGTACCATTGCTCAATACTTTTGGAAAATAATGTGCAATTGATACGTCTCATCTATTTATTTTGTCAATTCGACAGGGGATATCAGCCTCGCTGTTAGCTTGTTATTTTAAATTATACCTTGGAGCCCTTAATCAAATGTGAAATATCTCGCGGAGAGTATTTCCGAAAAGGCTTTCAAAAATATTAAAAGGTGTTCGTTCAGCACAATTGAAAATCGTTTCAAAAGCCTTGCTAATAGTGAAGAATGATTTAATTTCCTCTATTTTATGCGCATTGTTTAGATAGATTCCAGTATGCAGCTTTTTTCAAATTGAGCAAAGATTAGTTTCATAACACAATTATAAGAACCACATATAATGTCCATGATTTGGTTTTTAGTTGCATTATAAAATGAATATGTCAACAGAATGTTAATTTACCTGTTCCTCGCAGAACGACAGCAATTCATCACCTGAAACTTGTCCTTCATCACCTGGTTTTAAACTGGAGATATTTAAAACGTTCATTTAAATGAGAAAAAATACCCTAATAGAAATGATAGAATTTCAATTTACTAATATGATCAGTTACGTTCTAAAATTTCATTGTGATTTTAATTAATGGACAATTTGTAAACAATGACATTGATAGTTTTAAGAATCTTTGTTGGACTAATAGTTGACTTATATTTTAAAATGTTGGGTTTACTTATTCTTTATAAGCGAAAGTATGAAATAGTTAAATTGTCAGAGTACCTACCTTACACACAAACAAATAATATCTCCTTCAAAATCAGAGCCTATTCCAACGACCTATATATATTATACAGTTACGATTATGTACCATCAACAACAACATGGCTTACATAGTCGGGTCACAACCCCCAGATCTGTGACCATTGCTTGGGGAACAAGGTTTGACGATGGTTTCTGAGCGAACGGACCCCGAGGAAGATATTTTCAGTTTGCCATATCTGAAATCTACGGGTTAGGTCCAGCAGAGTTGAAAATCAAAAATTGCGACCAAATATGGTTTGAAATTGACCCTGGTAAGCATTGTTGTCGATATAACCCGTGTAATATATCATTTGATAGGTTTTGTTGGTCACCACTCATTATGGCCGCCAAAATCCAAAATGGCGACAAAAATTGGCTCGAAAAGTATGGTCAATACCTATAGCAACATACACTTACTAGAAATATGTAGTCATTAACCCCATAGAAATTGATTTGACGTTATAACTGTTCACATCTCTGTTCCCCAGTATTAGTAGAAACTCCCGAGAATTCGGGTTTTTTTTGCAATTTATCTTTCTGCTGGCAAAGATACCCACTAGGATTTTGCAGTGCAGATACGATATTGGTATTGTTGCGTCTTCCACCAAACTGTGTAGCATCCTAAATGTCATATTTTATATTCCATGTCTGCACCATACAATCTGAACATGGCTTATGTACCTGTCCAAAAACGCGGACAGGTAATACGATGAACACATACTTACAACGGCTTCCTTCACAGCTGGGTGTTTGTGCGCAACATTTTCTATTACTTGTGGATAGACGACATCCCCATAATGTTTAAATCTGATACCATCTGCTTTCCTTCCGATTATAACAACATGACCAGTTTCATCCATGGTACCTACATCACTGACAAAACCACAACCTCATTTCAATCGGTTATTGTAGGAAATATGTACTATGTAGCTCTTGTACATCGACGCAGTGTTGAATCTGTGCCATTTGTTGGCCTATAATAATCTGCTTATTAACATAACGTTGATCTCAATTTTTAAAATGATAAAAAAACATGTTGAAGGCATCTATAGGAAGTGACCTCAGTTTCCTAGGCGATTTTTGTTTACCCCCCCCCCCCCCGCCTCAAAATCATGGATTGACGTTGATCACCGATTTAAAAATATTTCTATTAACCACCGATTTAATAACTTTCAAATTAATTGAAATTAAATACAGAAAAAAAGAATTGGTAAATATGTTTGTTTTACCCTGTGTGAAACCAGCCACCAGAATCTGCTACAGGCGTAGGTTCTCCATCAACGTTAAAATATCCAATGGTCATGGACCACCCTTTTAATAGAATTTCACCTATACTCTCAACTGGAACAATATTATCAGTATCGTCCACCAACTTACACTTTTATAAAAAGAAAGAATGCAAACATACAGAGATCATAAATTCATCGTAATTATTTTAGAAAATATTCTTTAAAGAAAGAATTAAGAGGACACTGTCATTAAATAGTGTACAAATGCACACAGTTTTGAGCCTTTTAAATCTGGTGTAACCTAAACGTAACAAGACAAAAATGAGGCTGATAAAGCTGACCCTACACACGACCCAATCCGCCATCTCGAAATAGATAAATGCCGCATATCAATAATTGTATTTGACTTACATAAATCATCGAATATTCAAAGTACTTATACTCTTAGCCTTTGCAGAAAATATTAAAGATCGCGAACTTAGTCAGGGTTGTGATGTAGTGAAAGTATTGTATTCGCCAAGTTTCGTCGCCTACGTTCAATTATAATCTGAGTTATCGTATCAAAAAGCATCGGCCAAGCATGTTGCTTGTTAAGCATTAAGAGAAAATGTTAATCATCGAACCAGTCAAGGCACTTCAACAAACCAAACATTTGCACCAAGTTCAGAAGAGTTCTTGGCGAAAATGTTCATCGTCAGTTTGGTTACCACTCTGCCTTAACTGCATAGAACATGTTTTTATCGAATTAAGTGATGGTTATCAAATTCACAACTCCCTGAAAGGTATCTTGACCCAAAGCATTAAACATACATTATGCAAGAGCTAAATCTTCCAAGTAAGTGCAGGCCTTTATTTAGGCCTGAAAGGTTATCTAAATTAATAATTCGACATTATTTCACTCATCAAGACCACAATCAAATCTCGATGTCATCGCTAGCCTCTGATAATTATTGGATTAAAATCAGATCTGCTGTTCAACGCTCCTTGATGATTAAATCAAAAACTTAATAATCGAGAGTATGTTTTGCTTTTTTTTAATCGTAATAACTAAGGTAATGATGATCGAGGCAAGGCCTAAAATTCAATTGCTAAATTCTCGGTTTAGACTGCATCAATTGGTCTGAAATTTTCAGCAAATTCCCTTTTCAACATTAGCTGTTAACTTTTGTAGAGACAACAGCTATGTCTTGATCTAATCGCCTATAATGTATGGTTAAGCAACCAAATGCGAAGACTAAGCACAAAATGCAGAGAGACGGCCGAACCCATATTCATAGCACAAAGCAAATGTAAAATATACTGCCATTTTGTAACCTGGGTAATATTATTTAAATTTCTCAACATTTATACTGACCTCTGTGTGTGATATCGGATACCCTGATGTCCGCAGGAACTTATCAAAAGTAGAAAATGCAGGGGACGTTACTACACCAGCTAAAAATTCAGTAAGGCCATACGCACTCTGTCAATAAGAAAGATAAATGGGGTTTAACATCCATTTGACACAAACTATGTCATTTCGGGACTAACATATGGTTCAATTTTATTTCAATAATTTGCTCGACCATTCGAAAATCCACGAGACTTGAATGACGACCTTACCCCTTGTCACGTTCAAGAGGGGAATCAAAACCACACATGGCTAAATGGCAAACCTTAGGACCTAAAGGGCACGCATTAAACCGTTCAGGAATCCTAGCCAACTGCAATTACGCTTTAAAATCTGCAAAACAATTCGAGTATGTGGCAGTGGTTCAAATGTATAGTCCGACGCTACTTACAATGTATTCTGTGTGATTCTTACCAAACCATTGTTTCATTTCAGTACTAACAGTTTGTGATGTTATCATACCTAGTCCAAATAGAAGAAACATCATATTATATTATTGCAGGCTTGTTCAGTTATATTTATTTGTGCCTATTGCAGTAAAGTTTGTGATACATTCTGTACACACCTTTCGTGTTTCATTTTATACAAAATGGCATCATTTTATACTATGGGAGTGCATTGAGGGGGAGGAGGCGAATAGGTTTCTGCCACCCCCCCCCCCCCCTGCATGATCGAAATAGCCAGGACAGATTTCCAGGTTTATATCTATATGAATGTCCCGTTCTGAAGGCTATCTGGAATGAACGTCATTGGACGATTCACTTTACTTCAAGAACAATTAACAACGACATCATATTAGCCTTAGTTACATCTTTCATGGAAATAACACTGGTACTGTGAACTGTTCGTGATTATTTTTTTGGTTTAGAAATGAAATGTTACAGGATCCCCCCCCCCCAACAAAAAAAAGCCTTCTAGTTTATATGCTAACTTTACACCCAAATATTACTAAATGGTACATTTTTTTAAAAAAAGAAGTTCTACACGTCATACTAGGAGTATTCATACAATTATACCGAAAGTATTATTTGTACTACACTTTATATAACACGGTGGCCTACTATCGTACTGTGGTCCTCGAACCAAGTATGGTGTTATTGCAGACATCTTGGAATGGTGACGTCATATAAACAATCGTACGTCAGTCGATGCTAAAATGACCAAGGAATAATTTTATGTATATTGTACATGATTTGGCGGAGTCTTGGAGTTTCTTTTCGAGGAGCGTACCCCCTATCCCCCTGAAAAAAGAACAAGATGATTTGATTTTGGGTACTCGTTCTTGTCTAGAAATTAGGGCGTATAAAAAGCATGATATAATACAAAGAGCCGCATACGATAGATACAGTTCATACAAAGAGCAGCCTGGTATAGATACGTTCATACAAACAGCCGCATATGATAGATACAGTTCACACTAAATACATATTTGTTTAATTACCCGATCGTAAAGATGATAAATCATACTTCGCACGATTTGAATTATGATAAATATAATATAACCATGCAGGATATACTTGTAGTGTGGTTATACTGAAAATAGACAAAATATTTACTTATTAGTCAGTCAAGCGAGAGATATATATTTCAACGCCTTCCCAATTTTGGTACATTTTGCAATATTCTGTTCATAATTTCTGAATAAACTGATCAACCTGCCCCGTCCATCCGTATTTTGCTACAGTCCATCATATGGCACAACATGACAGTTTGTTCGGAAATACATTTGAAAAGTTGAAATTTATGATAAAATAATATATTTATCAAAATAAAAAAATATGAGTAACAAATGGACAAATATATTAGTCACCAAGCAAATATAAAGTCATAAGAAAGCTAGGTTACAACAATGTCTTAACCAGGCCCTCCGCCCTGCACTTCTGATAATGGGGAACCGCACTTTCTTGACCAGCACCGGGCCCGAACCCTGGGCATTCTTGACATGTGGGAGCTTTAAAATGAGCTAATACGCACCCGGGACTGATTATAATATTATCTATAAGGCGCCAATACAGACACCTTCATTATTTTTACACAACATACCGCATGTCTTCAATTATTTTCATTATGACATCACTGGATCCTTCACCAAAATTAGCTGACGATGGGAGAGACACGCCTACCATTTTGTCCCGCCAAAATGCCAACACAATCAAACTCTCAAAGACAGCAAGCAGGTCATCGGCGTTTGGATTAAGAAAAGCTACTACTTGTTTCTGTTTGGAGATATATTTAAAAATAGTTGATATTAACGAACATAATGGTGAAAATTTAAATTGAAATAACTTTGCGAGAGAGAGAAATGGGATTTAACGTCCACTCGACACAAACTAGGTCATTTTGGGACTAACATGGTTTCAATTTTATTTCAATAATTCGCATGCGCGTAGGGGTCTTTAGCACTGGGAGGAAACCGGAGTGCCCGGAGGAAACCCACAAGGTTGAGAAGGCGCCCCTATCTCCATACCACATACGCTCACACCAGGGATCGAAACCACAGCCGCAAGCCAGAGGTGACCGGCCAGCCAGTGGTCAAAGCGCGGCATTCCACTAGGCCATCCCAACCCCCTAAATAACTTTGCCGCATTCAAAATAATTTAAACGAAGAAAGAGAGAAATGGTACAATTTTATTGCAGTAATTCGCGTGGCGTGGGTTTTTTTTTTAGCGAAACCGGATAAAATAAGACGAAAAACCAACGCCCCTTGTACATTTTTTTGGTGTAAAGTAACCCTTGGCAATTTGAAATGATTCCATGACGGCACACCGCATAACATACACCGTCTTCATTAATTTCATTTTAATTATCCTCCAGCTATTTAATTCAGTAATTTATAGAGACGCTATTCGGGCAAACTCCCCACCATAACGCAAAATGCATGGTTGATGTCCGGCTCCATTTACCCCAACAGTGCAGAAAGGTAGGACGTTAACGTAATACTGTTCCAAATCCATAAATTGGTTTTCTGATCACCGGGAGTTCTTTCCCTCGCGTATGTATAAAAAACGGTGTCAGAATAGTGTCCTACCCAGTCTACAACCAAGTTCGAGAAAAAGCTAAGCATATCTTAGCCAGATGACTTCATAAAGAATCTGTTTATTTTTTCTGCATCATTGACAATGGAAGGATTAGCTTCATTTGTAAACCCACCTTGAATATCATCAGCGCCAGAGTATTATAGTTAAACTCCATTTTATCGCATTTCTTGAATTTATATGATAGGCATATTAAGAATCCTAAAGCCACGATCACATCGTATAAGATAACCGTTTCAGGAATCTCTAGTCTTTGAAATGAAAGCGAATAAGAGCCGCACCGTACATAAAGGGATACGTACACGCGTGAGTTCCGTGAGAACAAACTCAAACATGGGAGACAACTTACAAAAATACAAAAACGGTAAATAGCAGTAATGGTTATTGATATAGAAGGTACATAAACTATGTACCTTCGAAGCTGAGGTCGGCATAAGTAAAAAAAAAAATAATTTTCTCAATAAATAAACTTTCAACGGAACTCACCTTATTAAAAGGATTTCTTCTCAATTCGCAAAATAGACTGTAATTGACTAATGTATAATGACTTATACAAGATAATCTTACATCACCTGTTGTTCCCTTTAATATACATTAAATTCAATTTGTAAATGAGTTTAGTGTTTTATTAACGTTCTCATAAATACATCATTATTCAATGTGTAATTGAGTTTATTCACGTGATTGCATTTGTTTATTTTAATTAATTACAAACCTTTGATTGTTTATTTTTTTCATTATTATAGTTAATTACATATGGACCCACTGAATAAAGTAATATATATATTTATGTTTCGATCATGCAACAAAACAAACTCCCTCATTAGCTAAGCGGAGTCCAAAAGGGTTGGAAATCTCACTGTGAATCTTTAGGTCAAGCAATTGCAAAAGCTATAAGTAATTATCAGATATTGTTCAAATATCTACGCCTACGCCTGAAGAAAATAACTGTTGCCTATTGACCATCAAAACAAGCCTTGTAACACGGACATGGAGCGTAACTGTGAAATAACTATGTTATTGCCCACCTTTGTTGGCTTACGCTAATAGTAGAAATCATATAGAGAAGTGGGGTGGGTTTTCTGTGCAATAACAACAAGCATGTTGAACAGGTGTCAGTGTTCCAAGTCATTTATAGCACGCTTCATTCGTTAACAGACCTGTTAACTCATGAAAACTATGCTATAAGTATAACATGAGGAACAATAAATCTAGAAGTAAATGTTTAAATTTTACAGGGTTATTGATCTTCCTAATTTATGCAAATTACAACATCTATTGGTATCACCAGCGTATCAACAAGTAATATTTTACAATGTTAGCAAGGGTCATAACAATACATTGGAACTATTCACAAGAGCAATGCTAGCCACATGTGTGAAAACTTCTCCAGGGTCAGTAAAAATTGCATATAATACAGAAAGGTCACATTTTTATTTTGATGAGTAAAACGGAATTTCAAATTTGACAAATAAGTGACTATTTAGATTCTTGCGTGAATTACATAAACAAAAAGAAAGTCAAGTTTATTTCTACGGGACAACTGAAGATGCATTTTACAAGATTAATACATAAGAGTCCAAACACAATTGCAAAATGTCTACGTTGAAACTTTCATAAAAATTACTTTATTCTGAGCGCAGTTTGAAGTTTTGGCAAGATGTGGCATAGATGGCTTATTATCGTAACAATGATAATTAAATGGCGACCATGTTTTAATCCATTTAAATCTCCGGCATTTGGTGACCCATACGGTTGATTTTATGCTGGCCAGGTGAATAAATTTCTTAATAAAGAGTTTATGTAACTTTTGAAGCCAACATAAAGACCTGCAAAAGGCAGATTTAGCTCTAACATCATTCATCTATAAGCCGAGAAACGAAGATGACCAGGCACCCAGGGGATAGCAATTTAGAAACCGTGACAAAACGATACTAAGACTGTTCCAACACCTATCAGGAGTGAGAATCAAAAAATCACAAACCTGAAACATGTAGCTAATAAATTTTTATCCCCCCTGCTCCAAAACGAATAGATTTTTTTATCTTCATTAGTATTGAAGTATAGTCGTTCTGCCAACACAAATCTTAACTTAATATTGAACGAAATCCGAGGAGGGCTGATTGTTTCCGTTTAATTTTTACTTGGACTTACTGATGAAGATAGTATATAGGCAGTATCATTCGGCGCAACAGATTTCTTCACTGTGGCAAGACGTGCATCATCAATAAGAGTATTCTTGTTAATAAAATCTTGGTATGTTAACCACGCGGTTCTGAAATATAATGAATTCTGTCCTGGTATATTAAGATACATATAACCTTTCCACTTGTTAGTGGTACCGGACACGTGACAACAAAAGGCATCCAGATGTTTGGATGGGACGAAACGCCGAGTTCCCGCGTATTACTGATAGAAGTGACTGGAAATGTCGTGCTTTAACTCGGTTCCTTCGTAGCTCAAATCCATATGCATAGTACTCGTCTGAAACAGAATCAGTTACGAATTGTATTGTTTTTTCCAGCTTCTTCATGGAATCTAGGTTAAAGCAATAGAGAATGCTTCACATGTGTGTCACCATTGATAACATGAAAAACTCTGCATATAGTGATTTACAAAACCCAAATGTTTAATTAATAGAATAAATTTGATTTGTTGTTGCATTTCCTATTTATTTTCATACTTTTTCTATTTATTAATGGGGGTTGGATGATCGAATGGTTAGCGTGCGCGCGCTGTATCATACGGCCTGCCATTGAGTCAGCTGATGTGGTTTCAAATCCCCGGTTGTACGTGCCAAGGAGTAGGGTCGCCTGTCCAACCTCGTGGGTTTTCTCCGGGTACTCCAGTTTCCTCCCACTGCTAAAGGCCCCTACGCGCAAGCGAATTATTGAAATAAAATTAAACCTTATGTTAGTCCCGAAATGACGTAGTTTGTGTCGAGTGGACGTTAAACCCCATTTATCTCTCTCTGTCTCTCTCTCTCTCTCCTTGCCTTGCCATCGGTCCTGCATCACGGGCAGCACACGAACACCTCCAAGTTTGTGAGCCAGTCCTTACTTACCGAGTCACTGTCGCTCTGCTATAAAAAGAGACCCTATGTTTCGTATTAAAAAGGAGAATTAAAAGTAATGGAGTTTAAGGTCCTACTGGTATGCTCCAACTGGGCTAATGAAGATGGGAAATTTTGCCAGGGCAGCGGCACTATGGCTTTCTTTTATATCAAATTCAATCTGCCAAGGGATATTTTACCTGCGCGCCCACACATCCGAAAGATTAGACAGCTACCAGGCCCCCGTCCTGCACAAATTTCAAGGGGAATCTAGGTTGGAAAATCAAAATGACCTTTCTCGGTCAATGGGATCGAACATGCGATCTCTAAGCTAGCGAGCCACCATCTTACCCACCGTGGCCCAAGGAGAATTAAAAACCTTGTGCGTTCACCTGAAGTAGATATGTGCTAATTAAAAGATAACTTACAATTTCATTTCTTCATCTGCAGATTGGTATTTTTCTGAGAAGATGATTAGTTGAGACCTACAAATATTAGTTTGGTTAAGGTCAGTAGTCAAAACTAGAAGACTTACTGAAAAACCATTGCTAAATTTAAACACGCCTCCTTTACACCAATGTTACGGAAGAGAACAAAATAACCCATCCCATGCATTACATCTTTTATTACTGCCGCAATAGGTAAGCCAGACATTTGAACCTTTTATCTAGTCAAATTGACGACAAAACGATCCTTAGCATCTAAACTAAAGTTAGTCTTTAAACATGATTTGGGGTATTTTGGAATCCTTGCAAGCTGCAATATTGTGAAATTGAATCTCTAAAAGCAATATCACACATGTATCCTTGGCCGTTATTGTGTCAGAAATGAAAATGAAATGGTGTGTATTTATACCGTTTACTTACGGTTTGTAACAACTTGGCTCTGACGAAATATAAAGATGGCGTAATGTTGTCATTGCGGGATCGTCTTCTTCTTTGCAGCAATATATCAATACCTTGGGTTTGACCTATGAGATGAACAATCTGTATTATTTGTTGTCGTTGTGAGTGAAAAGACAACGAAGATAAACAAGTCCAAACACTAATCACATAGGTAATTTATCCCCACAAGCATTGCTGGCGTGTCATTGCCGCAAAGGGGCTTGAGTATTGTTAAATGTGTGTTCGTCGGGTTTTCAAATATCTAAAATCTTTCCCAGGTCCGCCGTCCCCCGCCTTGGAGTAATTATTATGGATATAAGCAATTACAATGGGTGAATGTATTACCTTATCTAGAAGACTTAATAACGTTTGATCTTGAGGTGGAAATAAAAAGGTCTGAAAAAATAGAACAAAAAATCAAAATCATCCTAATTGGACTATGAATACTAACAGTATTTTGTGTTACACATAACTGCAACAGAAATTTCATCCAGATTTTCCGACGCGGTTCCCCCTTGTCAGAGATAGAGGACGGAGGACCTAAAAAATGACAGCTGTCTAGTCGTGGGGATGGGACAAAAAACTGAGGTCCCGTTTACACATTGAAATTCGATATAAGAATAGGCTGTAGTGCCGCTGTCCGGGCAATAACCCACACTGTATGGCCTATGCCCATCTTCATTAGCCCAGTTCGGAGCAGAACGGTAGGACGTTAAATCCCATTTCATTTCATTTCCTCGAAAAATTCCAGTGTAACGAACATTGCAAGAATATACCGATTCACAAAGTGTTTAGCTCTTTCGAACATATTTTTGTGAATTATATTATCTTCAAAATTTACACCATGCTCAATCTCGAATTGTAAAGAGATGTTGCAAATAAAACTTTTCGGAACGTGGGGGTGTGACAATTACAGTCGCTGATCCCGTTTATGATTTATATCTATATTCCGTTTCGTCTTTAGGTTTTATTTTCTTAAATATATGAGGCCGCACAAGGCTTCCGTCTAGACTGAACAAGACTTTAGCAAGTTTACAAATTTTAACCAGGTTTTTGCCTGATTGGAATATCTTGATTTTTGACTTGCTGTCTCTGGTGCAAAAGTAAGAACACACACTGGTAAAAGATCAGAATGTAAACATCTTAAAGATGACTTTATAAACAAAAATACAAAAACTAACATTAAAAAATATGGCCCCAATTCCTACAACGCCGTGGAATAATGCAAAAAAATCTTCAGTTACTACGCCCGTTACCATAATAACATCCCCTTTCGTTACTTTCAATCCAAGTAAACATTTCGACACCGCATCACTCTACAAAAAAAAAAAAAAAAAAAAAAAAAAAAAATTTGACAATGGAGAAGGGAGTCAAAATGATAAGACATCCATTGGTTTTGGCGAATAAGTGCGTAGACCATCATACAAATGTTTGATCGTGCAAAATAGGTATTGATGTCGATGATATGACTTTGAGGGTTTTTTTGCTCCCTCGAAAGTAAAGCATTTACAGTTTAGTAGAAGGCAAACGTAATTATATCCAGTATAAAATATAGATCGTCGTTCTCGTTCAAAGTACTAACGTGATTACCGATGTGGTTGCAGTGAATATGACAATATAGCATGTCAGGCACTACCGAAACATAACCCACAATAGCAAATTCGTCAAGAAATTAAAACTTGATCAAGGGATACAACCCCATGGGGGAATTATCAGATAGAATTGAACTTGGATGACGTTTCCCTAACAATTATATAAACAAAGTGTTACCGGGAAATGAGATTATAAATAACTGTTCGATTGGAATGTGAATTTCGAGTTAAAAAAGTCTTCATTTTATAGCCTAGCCAGGGCAGAATAGTACGTACTACTTAATACTAATATAAATAACGTTAAGGTCTATTTAGTAAGAGATTTGTTAATATGTACATATACCTTTGATTTTAGTTGTCGAGCTGTTATTGACTGACCAAATTCTGGTATTTTATATACAATTCTCTCGGGGTCACCATCGCACGACTCTGCTAACAATTCGGCAATTGTCTCATTACGTAATGGTTCCTTACTATAACCTTTAAAATAGCTGCTAATGAGAGGCTGTTGCGATGGTCTACAGTCTCTGAAATCACAAATACCCAGTGGTGAAGGCACAACTTAACACTAAAGCACTAAAATTGTTCATTACTCCGAAAGCTTACACCAATCACTGCGTATGCGGGATGAAACAACCCCTAGTGCTTCTTAAAACAATAAGCGCAACCCGATCTTATAAATTAATTTTAGTCCGCCTTAACTAAATTTTCATCCATTGGCGCCACCATTTTTTTGCACGTATCACTAGATGGATTGACAATTTGGACGTTGATTCGGGGCGGATCACGGATGTTTTGCAGGTTCCTGTTAAAGAAATTTGACAGTTGACAATGTATGATTCCATTACGTAGGCATACATAGACACTGATCTTTTTTAAGAGAGAAATCCAACTCCCTGTTTGTATTATGAATTAATAGGAACACATCGTGATTCAATTTCGTTGATGTATAACATTAATTGTGGTATCACTACTGTCTATATCATTATCTTGCGCCGTAAATGTCCATTCCACCCCACCGCCCAACTGGTGATAAAGGATACAGCATACGACCATACTTTTCTCGTCAAAGTATTGTTTTACAAGATTTGTAAAGAGCCGAGCAAGTAGGGGGTGGGGCTATAGCGGTCCACCTGCGGATTTTAAAGTGTAAAATGGAAGCACATGTTCCGGACAGAGTAAATTATAGCAGCAGTCTAATGGTTTAAATATCAGGACATTTTTCATATCTTTTAGTTAACAAAGCGATATGTATATTATAGAATCTTATGATATTGGGGGCGGGTGGTACGTTGGCTAAGTGGGTAAGGCGCTGGCTCGCTAGCCTGGAGGTCGGGTGTTCGACCCCCACATTGGCCGAGAAAGTTCATCCAGATTTTCTGGCGTGATTCCCCCGTGTCAGTGTTGCAGAATGGAGGGCCTGACAAGGACAGGTGTCTAACCGTTCGGATGGGACGAAAAGCCATGGTCCCGTGAACAGATTGACTGCAGTTAAAATTCGCTGTAAGAGTAAGCCGTAGTGCAGCTGTCCGGTCAAACAGTTCACATTTCCCTAGTCATAGCATACTGTATGGCGTATGTCTGTCTTCATTAGCCCATTTCCAACCAGAACAGTAGGACGTTGAACTCAGTTTCATTTTTTTTATGATATTGCCCATATCTACCCGTTTGTCTTATCGGTTGTGTTTCTGTATACAATTATAAATATAATACGAGACAGTTTTTAACCTCGGCATATCAAAACTAGGTTATATGTTTGATATCAAAATACCATATCAGCCCAGTTTAGGAGCAGAACAGTAGGACGCTAAACCCCATTTCATTTCCATATGTACACTAAAAAACCTGTAGACGGAAAAAGGAACCACCCAATAACTCTAACTGTGTGAATAGAAGGAGTGCAGTTGTATTAAAAAACGAATTTTTTCTTTGAATTAACAATGCTATATCAATGAATCCAATGATATTTAAATATACCCGTATTTGAAACAGTTGTTTGCACCCTTAACTTGTGCGCATATTGAAGATAGGTTATATATTATCATGTTTGATAGCAACACGGTTTTTAACCTTGTTGTATATATATAAAAACAAATGAAAACAATACATCACTGATAATATAAGAGCACAACGAATTATAGATGATCTATACTGCTTATAAATGGGAGTTTAAGGTCATACTCGTCAGTACTACGACCTACTATTTACTTGCTATCCGATGCGCATTTGAAATTCCTATCAGATGAAGGCATGATGATATTTCTAGTTTATATTATTACCTTATTTCAGCCAATTCGTCATCTCGTAAATCCATTTTACCGTTTTCTATGCTTACAGTCCTATAGATTTTTTTCTGATTGATTAAAGAACGCGTGCTGTTTAAAGAATAGTCCCTGAGATAACGAGTATCCAATCATGTTAAATCACATGATACGGATACTGAAAATATATACATGTCCTTGCATATAGCTTATAGCATTAGATAAGCGTAAAACCCCTATCGTAAACTCTTTCTACCTAATTGGACCCCATTAAAAGAAAATTATAATTCACATTCAAATTGGTGCGAATCTACACCAATTTTGTATTTGTCTCATTTTATGGTTAGCAGGACATCGTTGATTGCTTCATACCGTGTCATCGCTTTACAGACAGCACACTTTCCAGTTTCAGACTTTCGCTACAACATGTAGAACCTCCAAAAATTGAGAAGCCTTCTTGACATCCAATTTTATGCGAAACTATATCAAATTCGTATTTCAAACATTTTATGACCATAACCAGGAGATCGTTGACACATACCCTTTATTACAATAGGGGTTGTAACAATTGTTGGCACATCTATTCAAAAGCAACTGTATAACGAAATGGGGCTATTCATTTCAAGAAGAAAAATTTAAGAATGGGTTTAGATCATCATCGTAAGCTTGGTTGCTCACCGAATCGGCAAACATACGTTACGGTAAAATTTATGTGATAAATGGATTGTCCAAGAAGAATTACTATCATACTGTAGTAATAAAAACGAAATATAACAATGAGTTATGCATATCAATTAGGCCTACTCATCAATCCACAACAAACGCAAGAATAAGGTTTCTCCCTTCCAAGCGCCACACCCCTTCTGTGAAAAGTCACTTGGCATTGGTGGTTGAGTATGGTCGCTTTATGTCGGAACTGTGGTTTGACCTTTGCTGAATGGCACTTTCTTTTATAAAGGCCGATAAAAGTGACTGGGTTGTTTAGTGATGGATATGGGTATGACGTGATTTCAAGACGTAATCCGTGACGGATGATACTTTTTTAACTTGCGTTACCGCTTTATCGACAACAGTTATCAATCTCTATGAATTAAACTCATATGCATTATTGTATTGATTAGTAAAACGAAAAAGCCTTAATAATTTTAACAATTTTCATATTTCACTTCAGGAGTTATGACAGGTTAGAATACATATAATTGTCTGAATGCATCTACACAACTTAGCAAGTAGATGTAGGCATTCTAGTTGAAATTCGTCAAGCATGCCCCATAGGTCACACATGTATTGCTGTCCGTCGATCTGTAGTGATGGCAATCGAGGATGAATACGGAGAGGGAGAGGGAGTGGGATGATCACCTGGCGATATGAGCTAGTCGGGTGACCGTAAACATGTTTATGGTCTTATTATTACGTTGTGGATTACTTATTTAGCTCGTCTTTTAATACTATGTTTGTGGGGAGATGGAAATATTATATATTCAAACATCGTAGACCAGTGAATTTCAAAATAACGATTACTGATTTATGAAACTACTGGAGGAAATAACATGAGAGTGCAAAACAACATGGCCTGAATATTAACCTTTTACATAATCTATATTATAGACCAAGTCCTATAAAATAACCCTAAAATACAAATAAAACTTGACCCGTAGCTTCACTTTGCCTACCTACACAGTAACACACTAGTGTATTAGTACGTGTAGTAGTAATATAAAACAAATTGTGTTATCTATATGTGTAATTCCATCAGGTGTTCTAGAAATAGTAAGCATACCACCCTTTTATAAATAATGTTACCCAACCAAGGGCACGTTTCACATAATTTTAACTAAGATAAAATCCAAATTTTAGTGCTTAGCCAATCAAAATTGAAGTATCTGCTAAAATTAGGATTTTTACTTTAGTTTAGATTTCGAGATATAGGACCCAGGTTAATAAACTGATGTGTTGTGGGTATATTTGTAAATTCTAGAATATACGAATTATGTTAAATTTCGTTATATGCAATACCGTATTAAATTCCAGTGTAACCCGAATTGGGAATTCGATGCAAATGATTTTAAAAGCCCCTCAAACCAGGTAGATCACTTCAAATACATCCTGGTAAACGCATGGCAAATTTGGTAGCCTATATATGGGAAGTATCGACATCCAATTCTACTGGAAAAATACTGGATTATCCAAAAATCACCCATGGGAAAAGCACTGGGCAAAACATGTCAGGGTTTCACTAACTGGCACCCCGACTGTTGTCTGCCAGCTAATGCGCTAGCTAGACGGGGGGGGGGGGTCTTATTTCCGGCGTGGTACCCCGTTGTCAGTGGTGCAGGATTGGGGGCGGGGGCTGACAAGGACAGTTGTCTAGTAGTTTGGATCAGACGAGAAACCAAGGTCGCGTGTACATATTGACGTACACGTAAAAGCACCCTTGACAGTTGGAGTAGGTCGTAGTGCCGCTGTGCGGGCAAAACTTTGCTCTATCACAGTGCATGGCATATGCACGACTTCATTAGCCCAGTTCGGTGCAGAACAGTAGATCTTTAAACCCCATTTCATTTCATTGTCATCAAATGGTTAGGCAGTTTGAGGAATATTCAGGCGTGAAACGTACAAAAGACGCTGCAGTATACCCGATGAGAAAACGTAGATGAGCACGAAGACAAAGGGGGATAACTCCAGAATATCTTGAAATGCATAAGGACAAGTAATTATTTGTCCATTGACTTCAATGATAAATGGCTGTAACATCACAGGTAGCTTTTTGCTCAAATTCCGTTGGTTCCAATCTTTAGAGGCACAATGGGGACCACATTTGGCAACATCGTCATCATAATTTTGTAGGGGATTGACTGTTTATATTTTTTGCAACCGGAATTTGATGTTGACTGGGGTGAAAATCTCACTTCCGACCCAATGATTGCTCTGCAGAAAACACTTTACACCCCTTATTCATCCCCGCTGTAATATCATCAGTATTATCCAAAACTGCTATGAAACTGCAAATTTGATCCCTTTTCTCCAATTCTAGACCAAAAATCAACCCAAAAATGCAGGTAGAAGGGCGAAAAAAAGGAGAAAACTTGTCCATTTAGAACCCAAAAATGCAGGCAGAGGGGAGAAAAAAAATAAGGGAAAAATTGTCTATTTATAACTCGCACCACATCCGTCCATCACGAAATAAGGGGCAATAGGTACTAGTCCATAATGTAAGAGCTAAACACGATTCACGGTTAATGATTTCATAAACAAACTTGAATATCGGAATCACGAGATGATATTATCCTTTATATACGAAACTACATCGCCGCCAAAAATACACAGATTTTATTGAAAGTCTACACATTAAGTACCATCAATGAAAAAAGCTTACTCGACAGTCAAACAAATGCAAATGTAATGCCAATGCCAATAAACGAGCAAGGCTTTAACCAGCACAGATCATAAAGTTCAGTTTAGGGATGATAATAGCATTGTGGGGAGGAACCGGAGAAACCCCACGAGGTTGAACAGACGACCCTACTCCTTGTCACGTACAACCGCGGAATCGAAACCACGCCAGTTCTTTTTCTGTAAGTAAAAACTTATGACATATATTTGATGTTGCGCGAATAATTATCTTGTTTAAAATTATCTAATTTGAACACTAGGCGGCACATATAGACAAGAATTAAATATCCTGACATATATACTCAATAAGTATTCAATGAAGCCGTTTTCTTATAAAAAATTACATTCATGTTAATTAACTGTTATATTTAATGAGCAGTTATAGATATTTGAAGTTCCAGAAAATTGTAACATGACCACAGTATATGTCAACAAGGTTCCAATAACCTGAAATAAACAAAAATATATTTAAATTCATCTAGTCGGTCTTTGTGCGAGCATTCTACTTTTACTTTGGACTTGAAGTGACTTTTCATTACAAAATTGTACACTTTATATTTGCCTGTTAAATCAAATGAAGCTGACAGCCATTTCAGCGATTTTTCCCTATCGGTTACTGCGCTAGGGCCATTTTAACTTTGCTGAACATATCCATTTGTGCTGAAACTGCCAAAATAGAATGGTTCGTATCTTGAGAGCCATTCGTCCGATAACGCTAAAAAAATTCAGAGTAGTATTATGTCGTCCAAAATAAGCATACAACACAGTTTTTATCCAAACGTTTACTTTTTTCAAACGTTTCCAGTGATTTGATTCGAAATGACCCCTATATGTGAAACAATAATTCAAAGATCTTCTGGTTTTTGAACCAGCACCGTAAAAAAAAAACACTTGGGTACATATCCTATAAAGTTAGACTTTTCGTGTTTCATATTTCTAGATTTTTATACTTATGATCAAGCTTTATTGTACATTTTCCAAATCCAAAACTTTATACTTACTGCCAATATAGTATTTGTATCCAAGGTAAACAATTCATACACACGATATCCTATTGTTGGTCCCGTTAATCTAGACACAAACAAATTTACCTGTTAAACCGAAAATATAACATAAATTACATAGAAAATGCAATTTTGCTTCTCAAGATACAAAAAAATAGGTTGCCAGGCAACGAAACATACGCCCACACAGCAGCTAAATCGTCCGGGCAGTCAACAAGAGTTGTCGCATATTAAGTAATTATCAGAAAATCATTAGAATTTGTTTGCATTTTATAAAATTCTGCCCCATGCTAACGTTTAGTATACGAAACATTTAATATTATTTCTAAAATTGGATAATAATTGAGGCCTCTAGGGGGACCACAAGCTAAAAAAAAGGTCAATTTTGCGTACAATCAGGGGCTATAATTCAGGAAGTTAAAATCCGATATTATCCGTTGAATATCAAAAGGAACCAAGATCTTTGGGTTATAAACATGCATTTCAAGTTTCATCAACATCAGATTAAAATTGTGACCTCTACAGGGTCCACAACCTTGATATACCATATTTTTATACGCCCACATTTTCATGTGGACGTATATTGTCGTCGCCCCTGTCCGTCCGTCCGTCCACAATTTGTTTGTGGAGTCTCTACAGGTCACAATTCTTATCTGATTTTGAAGAAACTTGAAATAGAGGTTTATCCCCAAAAGATCTCGGCTGCTTTCGATATTGGCATGTATCGGATCAAAACTTCATGGACTATGGCCCCTGATTGTACGAAAAATCACGTTTCTAGCTTGTGGACCCTATAGAGGTCACAATTTTGAACCGATTTTGATGAAACTTGACATGCATGTTTATAACCCAAAGATCTTGGTTCCTTTTGATATTTGCGCCTATCGGAACGTAATTTCCTGAATTATGGCCCCTGATTGTCCGAAAAATCATCTTTTTTAGCTTGTGGTACCTCTGGAGGTCACAATTATTATCCGATTTAAAAAAACGTTCGATTATATCACCTTTACACCCTCAGGAAGGTTGAGTTCGAATTTCGGGAAAATCGGACTAAAATTGCCGTACAAAATGGCCGCCGTTTGTACGCGAATACTGTTAAAAAATTGGATATCAGTGTTGTGGACCCTGTAGAGGTCACAATTTTAATTCGATTTTGATGAAACTTGAAATTCATGGTTATAACCCAAAGATCTTGGTTCCTTTCGATATTTGCGCATATCGGATCGTAACTTCCTGATTTATGGCCCCTGATTATACGCAAAATCGCCCTTTTTTAGCTTGTGGTCCCTCTGGAGGTCACAATTATTATCCGATTTAAAAAAATGTTTGATTATATTACCGTTACACCGTAAGGAAGGTTAAGATCGAATTTCGGGAAAATAGGACCAAAATGGCTATACAAAATGGCCGCCGTTTGTACGCGAATACTGTTAAAAAATGGTATATCATGGTTGTGGACCCTGTATAGGTAACAATTTTAATTCAATATGGATGAAACTTGAAATGCATGGTTATAACCCAAAGATCTTGGTTCCTTTCGTTATTTGCGCATATCGGATCATAACTTCCTGAATTATGGCCCCTGATTGTCCGAAAATCGCCTATGGTCCCTCTGGAGGTCACAGTTATTATCCGATTTAAAAAAACGTTTGACTCTATCACCGTTACACCCTACGGAAGGTTGAGTTCGAATTTCGAGAAAATCGGACCATAATTGCCAGACAAAATGGCCGCCGTTTGTACACATTTCTAGGTTGTGTACCGTCACACCATAATCATTGTCAGCTTCGAATTTCATGAATATCAGACTGGAACTGATCAACAAAACAGCTGCTCCCAATACAGTATGAAATACAGGACTTAATGATGTAGGAAAAATCACTTTCGGTATTGCTTGTTCTCTATCCATCTCTCGAAAATGTGGGCGTATCCTGCCTGGCAGTGCCAGCCTATCTTTATAGTATTCGTGTACAAGCGGCGACCATTTTGTCTGCCAGTTTTGGTCCGATTTTCACGAAATTCGAACTCAACATTCATTACATTGTAACGGTGATATAATCGAATGTTTTTTTTTTAAATCAGGTAATAATTTTGACTTCCAGAGGGACCACAAACTAATAAAGGCGATTTTTCGTATACAATCAGGGGGTCATAATTCAGGAAGTTATGATCCAATATGCGCAAAAATCGAAAGGAGCCAAGATCTTTAGGTTATAAACATGTATTTCAACTTTCATCAAAATTGATTTAAAATTGTGACCTCTACAGGTTCCACAACTTATATACCATATTTTTACACTTTTCGGGCACAAGCGGCGGCCATTTTGTCCGTCAATGTTGGTCCAATTTTCACTAAATTTGAACTCAACCTTCATTACCATGTAACGGTCATATAATCAAACGGTTTTTTAAATCGGATAATAATTTTGACCTCCAGAGGGATCACAAGCTAAAAAGGGCGATTTTTCGGACAATCAGGGGCCATAATTCAGGAATGGGTGCAAATATCGAAAGGAACCAAGATCTTTGGGTTATAAACATGCATGTCAAGTTTCATCAAAATCGGTTCAAAATTGTCACCTCTATAGGGTCCACAACCTTGATATAACATATTTTCACACTCATCGCGTACAAACGGCGGCCATTTTGTCCGTCAAATTTGGTCCGATTTTCACGAAATTTGAACTCAATCTTCATTACCATATAACCGTGATATAATCAAACGGTTTTTTAAATCGAATAATAATTTTGACCTCCAGAGGGACCACAAGCTAAAAAGGGCGATTTTTCGGACAATCAGGGGCCATAATTCAGGAAGTTACAATCCGATGGATGCAACTATCGAAAGGAACCAAGATCTTTGGGTTATAAACATACATGTCAAGTTTCATCAAAATCGGTTCAAAATTGTGACCTCTATAGGGTCCACAAGCTAAAAACATGATTTTACGTACAATCAGGGGCCATAATCCATGAAGTTTCGATCCGATACATGCCAATATCGAAAGCAGCCGAGATCTTATGGGGATAAACCTATATTTGAAGTTTCGTCAAAATCGGATAAGAACTGTGACCTGAAAATGTGGGCGTATAAAAATGATATAATGCTAATAAATGGAAACCTCAAATTACGCTACAATGAGCTGTGAAAGTGGTAAAACATATGCCAGTATTGTTAACTTACGGAATGAACAGTTTTATCAGTCACAGACAAGAGATCTATCTTCATCAAAGCATCTAAAGGTTCATGGGCCTGCAATAAAACAAGAAGACCAATGTAAGCAAAAGCACTAAAGTTTGGAGAGTCTCTGATCTGTGTAAACTCTTCAATAGTAAAATAGACGCATTTTATAATTAATTTCATGTGCGTCTTAGAACAATTCACCATCTCAAACTTATTTAAATCTTACTTACTACTGCAATATTTTTATTACTTAATTAAACGAAATTTTATTATTAGCCATGATAATTCTAGTAACATTTTTTGAACAATTGACACCACTAGTCACCTACCTTAATACTCAGTATTGCTCCCATTGCAGTAAACATTATAATTAAAGTGATGTTAGAAATAGACACAAAAGCAATATACACTGTTTCACCAGTTGTTAACACATCTCTTGTCAATCCATATAACGTAAAACAATACCCAGGAATAACCACAGCATAGCTTCCAAATAAATAATGGCACAAAATTTTATTTGAATGATCGAAACATTCAACTAAACTAATATATTCCTGGCGCAGAATTTCAATCGAAGATTCAAATTTGATGACATCTTTTACTTCAGCATTGGCAAACTTTTTGATGCAGCTTTGAACATTTTTCGTCTGTTGAGCAAACTCGGAAATAAATAAAACTGACATGTCATAGAACAATCCTTCCAACAGAATACTATGATTCACGGCCACGAATTCGTTCAGTGCTGTCATAACCGCAATAGATACAACATTCTTTAAGTTTGAAAAATCGAAGGGATAAGCTACTTTGCCCATACCGTCTTTGAAATATAAGACTAAAGCTGTTAACACAACGGACGCAAATAATGCAGTACTTATTGCAAAGTATGGTATCAGTTTGTCATTTCTTTTAATGAAAGATGTTTTCTTCAAGATTCCAAATCTTTGTTGATGAACATTTAGAATTTTGCAGAAATCTTCAAAATGTTTCGTTAAGGCGAAATAAACTGCCGAAAACGCGTATGCGAATCCTAGAAAACAAGAAATAATGGCAAGGACGGGAATTATCCGCTCCGAGTTGCCACCTTCATTGAACAAAACTATGATAAACTTGATCGGATAAAGCCATATTATTCCATGGATAATCAGAAACCAGAGGTAACTTAAGAACAGTTTTAGAGTTTTCCATTTATCAGCACTTTGAATAGTAGGCCTGCAGAGACCCAACCACTTAACATACAGAATATATCGCCGGAAAAGAAGCTTGGACTCCATTCGTTGTTTTCGTTGAAGATCGATCAATTTTAGCAGTTTTCAGAACAAATGAAAGTGTTGGGGCTTTGTCCAAACATACAGACACTTTTTACATAGTTAACCATTTCGTTATTGTTAAGCTTTTTTCTTCTAAGCAGATAAACGCTCGGACTTGTTTTCAAAAAGATGGAGGCTTAAGCTGTTAATGTTTAACCGTTGGCTAATTCTCCGTAAAAGTGCACACTGGCTTTTTACCAGAACCAAAAACGCAACGCACCACCTCCACATATAGCTAATTATAACAGCAGTGTATTGCGTAAACAGGTCTTCTTTGCCTATTTTTTAATAGAAACGTATCTCACTTCTGCGCCCAATACCTTCCAGTAAAACATTGCTTTTATAATTACCAACACGATGTAATTCGTCATCTTTATGTCTAAACACACGAATAATGGTTAGATCAAATATATTATCAATTCATATAGCCGATGATAATGACAAAAATACTGAAACTGGATACATTAACAAACACAATGTACAAACAGATGTGGTACTAATGGTTGGTTTTATTGTTTATTAAATTGAATGCTAACACATACAATTTCCTTATAAAACATTTAAACACACGCCCGCTTCACCAATTTCACTAATCTGTTGAACATGACGACGTTTACATGTTATATTATAATGTCTTCGTTACAACCACTCAGATACATGAAATTGCGAATCCGACGGTGTTTAAAGATGCATTATGTAAGAGTTAACTTAGTTTATTGTAATTTTTTCTTCTAAGGCATCTTTAATATTAATTTCATCATGGGAAGTGGCCAAAAATACTGCATGACGTCTTTAATATATGCTAACCTTTGCAACGCGGAATGTTTGGGGCGGGAGTGGGGGCAGCACCTGAAATGCCGGAAAAAATTTCGGGTTAAGGCGGCGGCGCGGGTCGTCTTCGAGAGGAGAATCAGCAGAAAAACGGACTTTCCTGCTATTCCAGTCCGAGAGCACTGCAATTCCAAAGGGGTGGCTTACCCTTGGGCGCTAATCACCCGAAACTCAAAACCCCAATCAATCGTATGGAGGTGTCGCTCCAATCGGGAACATGCATTTTGTCTTCTTTTCTAGCCCGTGAGTTGAGCATCTTCAAATTTTCCTAATGGTTTTGTATCTGAATTCCCACCCTTTGCCGATCTGAATTCCAATCATTCACCAGACTGTTGCAGCTGCATTCACAAATGGTCCGAATAATGCCACACAAAGAAGAGTGGCTATAGAAAAAAGGGTTAAACTTTAATTAAAAGGAAAGTAAAAGCAGTGTTTTGTAAGAATTCGGGCACTTCATTTTACCAACAAGATGATACATTAATTTTTTCTTTTTTCACTTTACACGTCTGACAGAATAGTCAGATTGCGTGTAAGTTAGAGGGGAGGGGGGGCTTGGGGTGTATATCAATTATTTATTTTCTATGTGTTCGTGAAATACATCCGAAATCTTTTGATCGATAACATAGATGTCGCCTCTGTAGGGCCCACAAACGTTTACATATTTCATATATTGCGTAAAAGGTATGCGGCATACTAACTGCAAAATCGAACACATCCAAGAATAAGTTGGTGTAACGTTATCCGGGCAAAACATTGATCTCGTATCAAATTTTATTCCATATGGCCATTTTTAATAACCGAATGGGCGCAGACACGTACGAAGTTACACCCCATTTATTTCAATAAATGAAGACATCGGTTTTACTCTCGGGATAATCTAAAGGAATTCCAATCAAAATTTATATAATATACGTTTGCCTCCGTCTTGGACCACTGACAAGAGAGAACCACGCCGGAAAACTCCAATGACGATTCTTGGCCAACACCAGGATCGAACAAGAAAAGCGAGCCAACGCTTTACTCACTCAACCACGGTGGCTCCTAATATGATTAAGACATCACAAACCAATAATTAAGATAAAAAATTGAAATAAAACTTTGTCTATTTATGCGGTATTGTTTCTGGAAATGAGCACGGCTTTACACCCACACAATAATAAATGGACAACACACGTTGCACTATGAAATAAAAGAAATACGATAGCCACGCATGCGTGGAATTACCACCAGGTAGCAGCTGTCTCAACTGCAGCTTATCCGAAAAGGAATGAAAATGTGTTAAGCAATTGATCACTTCGGAATTAAATGTCGCGGAACTCTGAACAACGATAAAGTTCATCCTTTCATGAATCTAATGCTTTACCGCGCATTTGGAAAAAATCCGTTAAAACTAGAGTATGTATTGTGCTTTTGGAAAAGGTGGAATGGAAACGCTGAAATCAATTGAGTTAATTTACTTATGACCATAATGCTTCCCACCATATTTGAAAGGAGGGGGGGGGGGTAATCCCGGAAATCAGCAAAACGCTGAAAATCAAACTGGTTCCTTCTCTCATGAGTATATCGTTTCCCACCAAAACTATGAAACGAAAAGTCCAACCAAATTTGAAAAACATGAAATATGTAACTCAGGAATAGAAAGTCCCACTTACACCTGAATTTGAAAAATAGATAATGAAAAGGGAAATTATTGGAAACGGCAGTCAAATTACGATGGGGTTCATCTTCCCGTGACCACAATGCAACGAAATTTGAAATGAAGTCCTTTAAAGTTAAAGCTTTGTCCGGTTGTGACCACAATGCTTCAAGCATTTCGGCAATGGGAGGATAATCGATAGCTTTCGCCCTTTCACAAGGTTGTACACCAAATTTGAACAGAATCCGCAAACACTTGTAGCCTATATCGGGTTCATAAAACGCTGAAAATCGAAAGGCTACGTCTTCTCATTATCACAATGCTTATCACTAAATTTGAAAAGCATTCGTCGTAAATTCTAGTCTCTATCACTTTAATAAGGTTTTCGGAAACCGGGGTCTAACTCTGGTACGAAAGGTCGTAGAACGTAGACAGGGTGACGACATAGTACGCCCACAATGAAAATTAAAATAAAATGAAATTGAGTTTAACGTCCTTCTGTTCAGCATCTAAACTGGGCTTATGAAATTAAGCAAGTGTTATATTTGGGGGACATGTGTCGTATTTTGCAGAATCAGAATCGGAGAACTGTATCATCACAACAGCATATGTCAATAAAGTTCCAAGGACCTGAAAAAAATTAAAATACACGTGTACACCTTTAATTTAAAGAGGTCATGTCAGCTAAAAGTGCTCTTTAAAGTAGCTAAGTCTCTAACTCAATATCACCCAAAATCTTAGACATTATGAAAACATTAATTATTTGTCAAATGAAATCACCATTGATGTTGTGATTTTACCGCGAAAAGATGGGCCGATCATAACCGATGTGAAATAAGAGTAGAAACAGGCACGACTGAATAACTCAATATCACCCAAAATCTTAGACATTATGAAAACATTAATTATTTGTCAAATGAAATCACCATTGATGTTGTGATTTTACCGAGGAAAGATGGGCCGATCATATCCGATGTGAAATAAGAGTAGAAACAGGCACGACTGAATAACTCAATATCACCCAAAATCTTAGACATTATGAAAACATTAATTATTTGTCAAATGAAATCACCATTGATGTTGTGATTTCACCGAGAAAAGATGGGCCAAACATAATCGATGTGAAATAAGAGTAGAAACAGGCACGATTGAATATAAATCACTTTATATTTTTTTTATTTGATAATATCGTAGGAGATTCTCTATAATATATCCTTAAGAAATCACCTAAGCCTTCGTAATTCAGATTCTACATTATGGTATCCTAAAAGGTCGATCAGTATTTGTAATTCCAAACGGAAACTATAAATGTTAAAAATATTTCGCTGAAACGAGTACCATAAACAGGCTTTCACGAAAATATACCTGTACGACGTTTTGAATACTTACGGTTAGTATCGTATTTGTATCCAAGGTGAATAATTCATACACTCTAAATCCTATTGTTGGCCCGGTTAATCTAGACACGAATACAATTACCTATAAAACCAAAATGTTTATAGAATAACGAGAGAGAGAGAGTAGCAAATATCACGTACAAGCTTGAAACCAAACCCACGCCATTTATCCCATGACACCTTATCACCACATTACTAGCCCCCCCCCCACCCTCGACAAACGTGGGATAGTACTGACATTTGGTTAATATTGTTCAGACAATGGATATATGTACATATTAGCAGGTTGAGATGGTACGGACAACAGATCTATTTTTATAAACAGTACTAACCGGCGGTACTGATACCCGTTTCTATGGTAATATGCTTACAAACATACTTACAGACTGTGATGTTTTATCAGTTACTGACAGCAGATTGATCTTCATCAATTCATCCAAAGGTTCGTGAGCCTATTCGAAACAAAATCAACTGTTACGATATGAAATGAGTTCGCCGTAAAATATCATTAACTGCTAATTGCTTTCACAAAATCAAGTCCTTAAATAATTTTCAGAGGAAAATACGACTTAGTTAAGACAAAAAATCTTTATTTCTAAACAAATTAATACCTAGTCAAAGTCAACTAAATAATACAACCTTACCTTGACGCTTAGTGTTGCACCTGCGATTGTAAAGCCGGCAATGCATAAGAGAATCGAACCAGATAAAAGTAGGAGATACACAGATTCGGACGTTGATAAGGAACCCCTTGTAAAACCATACAGCATAAAACAAAATGTGGGAATAAACACTGCAAAGTATCCGAATATAAAATGGCGCACAAGTGCAGTTGACGATTCGAAACAGTCAATTAAACTGATGTATTCCTGACGTAGCTTCTCAATCATGTTTTCAAAAGCCTTTGTATTTTCATTATTTGTTTCGGTAAATTTCCGAATACTGATTTGCAGTTGTTTACTCAGATTTTTAAATTCGTAAATAAATAAAATCGAAATCTCAATGAAGATAGTTTCTAAAATAAGTGCATGAGAAACGACAAAAAATTCATACACTACGCCTGTAAATAACACCAAGGCAGTGGATGTTAAACTGTCGAAAGTAAGCGGATAAACATACCGTTCCATGTCTTCTTCCAAAATTATGACAATACTACCAGCAGAAACTAACACGGCACTTAAGACAATGATATATGGCGCAGTTTTGTTCGCCTTGCAAATAAAGGGCATTTTGACCATGGTTCCAAATCGACTCTGGTGGTAATTCAAAGCTTCACAAAATTTCGTAAAGTTCTTTGTTAGAGCAAAATACGACAATGATGAACTGTAGGAAAATCCAAAGAAACAGATAATAACAGCTAACATAGGAATTATTCTGGATTCTGAATCTTCGATAAAAATGACAGCTGTAACTTTCGCCACAAAAAACCAAAGAAGTCCGTGAATAAGCAAAACCCAAAGCCAACACATTAATTTCTTCGGAATCAGCCCTTTTTCGTAGCTTTGAACATTTGGTCGATAAAGTGCTACCAATTTGGCCAAATTAATTAATCGGCTAAAACAAGGAAGTGAATTCATTTCGATGAAAGGCGAAGATGGTATTTCAACTTTCCAATTGCTACCGTTCGCTACCACAGATTGTACGGTCACCGGAAGCGATACCCGTTGTCTATCTGGTCAATAATCCACGCGATTGCCAGTCCTTATCAACTGGCGAGCCTAATTTCAAAACCTCAATACAAAATAATCCAGTCCATTTGATTTGTAATGGAAAAGCTTTGCCGACTTTTATCTGATGTAACTACACGTACATTAAAAATTGTCCATTAGCCAGGAATGCATCCACATTGTGTTTAATATAAAACATTATTGACACATTATCCATGTAAATTACATTCAACAATATTAAACAGAACACATCACATTTAATCACAGATTCAATTACAGCCATAGGACTGTAAGCAAACAAACCAATGCACACAGCAAAGCCTCAACACCATCCGGCAGAATAAATTTGTTTTATATTTTAACATTGATATCATAAATCAACTCTATAGTAAATTTGTAATTATGACAGATAATTTAGTATTGCGAGTTACTGATCAGCTTCATAGCACATTGAACCATAGTAAACATTGTTTGAGTGTATATTTACAACATACTCGATATTATCTTAATTAGTTATGTCATAATCTTAAAGGGAATTCAGAATTTGTCTGTACTTGTGATTGAACAATTTAACAGGTGGCATGGGTACTGCTAAGTGGATTTGACATCTGCGGAAGCCGCGGTGGCTCAGTGATTAAGACACTGGCTCGCTAAACAGAATGTCTCTCGGGATTTGCCCGGTATTGGCCGAGAAAGGTCTTTGCAATATTTAGGTGTGGTTCCCACTTATTACCTGGCAAGGAAAACGGGATTAGTGGTTCGTATGGGACGAAACCTGACGTCATGTTATACACATTGGCGTAAACGAAACATTAATAGTTGGAATACGAAATGAGAGTAGGTCGTAGCGCCGCTGTCTGGGCAAAATTGTCCTTGTAATTCACTGTATAGCGCATGCCCGTCTTCATTAGCCCAATCTGGACAGAAAAGCAGGACGTTTATATATCATATTGTGTTATGAAGTGGTGTGTGGGGCGGCAATAACAGAGGCAGTCGATTATATTATGTACCACTTATTTAGGAGGTGTAAATTGCAGTTGCACAAATTTGTTTCACGGTAAACGACTAAGGTTTAATAACACTTTAACGAACATGTACCTTTTCGCTCATTGAGACCTCATCAGATACAATATATGGCCACCTTAGACGACATAAGTTAAAACACTTTAAAGGTTCAAGATACATGAGAATATAGAAAACATCAAACAAGGTTGTGGATTTGTGAAGCGTGGTGTGATTGATATCTGTATTAATTGTGAATATATCCCACGTATCTGTACAATAAAGTCTTAAGTTGTAATCGAAGTATAATTGCTGTTGCAAACACTGTTTCCAGAAGAACCAGATTCAGAAAATTGGAGCATCACAATTCCATATGTCAACAAGGTCCCAGTTAACTGAAAGATAGATAAAAACATAAGTTTTATTCAATACAATATTTACAACAAAATGGCTGATTCCTATATATAAGGATTGTTTCCTCGGTTAGTTAACAGTAGACCCACCCTAGATACCGATACATATTTTGCAAATGCAAAGGACTTAAAAACTATAAAGTAATCTATTGCACAAAAGCATCAAGTAATGTATAATGTACAAGCCCTTATAGATGCTGACATCGTTTGGGTCCCTACACAGGGCAAGACTTTGTTATGTTCTGTGCATAACTCAACACATAGATCAGGAATATACGTATAGCATAATAGTTATGCCGGGAATATCAATATTTCAAGTATGTATGTGTATGTATACTTAAAGCCCCAATAACACTCTTGTTGTAACTGAATAATATGTCCCAATCTTCATTCTGGTCAACAAATCGTATTATTTTTCAATATTCCAATTAATTGGTGATATAAATTTCATCTTAACACACCTATTTTGAAAAATTGGAAAAATTCAACCAATTGATTTGAAAAGTCTAACGTAAACCTTTTCAAATGTGACTTGAATTTTAAAATATTTTCGAACCCTCTGGACAAGTAAAATAGGCTGTAATGGATAATTTACACAACAGGTAGGACACTTAAACATCTAGTACTAAGAATAAGGGTATTATTTATTTTCTGGAGCTTCCATGCCAGCAAGAATGTTATTGTCCCTTTAAGCCCAATCTGTAGCAGTGAGCAATAATGATGATGTTTTACTTTAGGTCGGAATATAATATTAAAGTTCCAATAGCATTTTTTAAAGTTATATTTTTAAAATTTATTAAAATAAAGCCCTAAAATAGATTGAACCTATAAACAGTCCTACCTTGTTAAAGAATAATCCTATAATTCACTATTGCCAGTTGAGAAATTGGCAAAAATATCATTTTAAACTTCAAATTCAAACGTTTGAAGATGGCCGTATATGGAGAGGAATGGGAAAACAAGGGAGGTAATTGAGTAACTATTTCCTCAATCAGCCTGTGTCAGCCCTTCTAATGCCCAAAAAATTTTGCCCATGATCGTATAATAGTGAGTTGACAATCTTTTGAGCAAAAGACATAGAAATAATTATGTTTTGACTTTCTTAGAAAATATGAAATTGGAACTTTAATGGTCGGGGTTTACTCTTGTTATTCTGACGCCAGTTGACGTCGGACACTACGGGTTGGATTAGATGTACTACGCACATGATCATTGTTATTTCTGGGCATGAGCGTTAATCCTTCGAAGCCTAGTATATCCACGGGGTCATTATAAAGACCCTATATCAAATCTGTTATTCCTCTATCCCCTCAGCTCAACATATATATTATTTACTATGGTACCATTAGGAATTAAATTGTAGACCAAATAGCCAAACACTCGCCAATCAATAAAACGAAAATGAGGTAATATGTATTGATTATTGCCTAACAACCACTTACATATAACGTATTAGGAACAAGAAAAAAACAAATTACAATATATAAGCCTAGGGGAAAATATAAAAAGACATATTGAATCATAGTCATTACTGAAAACATAAACAGCATATTGACACAAAGGCATATGATTTGAACATATAAAAACAGGCCCTTACCGCTAACGCAGTATTTGTATCTATGGTATACAATTCATATACATTATATCCAATTGTTGGTCCGTTTAATCTGGATACAAACAGTAACACCTGTTGAAGAAAAAAACTAACAGTGAGGCCAGAGGCGGATCCAGTGGGGGCGCCCCCCCCCCCTAATTTTCGACAGTGCCCCTTTTTACTGCTGAAAGTGCCTTTTCTCCGACCTAAATATGTCCGTTCCGAACGTTTACTTAGACGAAAATATCAGCCAAATAGCTCTTGGAATGGCTACAGATGCAAGGAAATGACGAATAATTTCTAGATCCGCCCAGGGAGGCTGATTTACCTCATTCCTTAATCATAAAATAAATAGATGACACTCAATATCGTATCTTTCAAATTGTTTATTACTCTGCATATCCTTAACAGACAATGATCAGTGTCGAAGCTATAGTAAAAGTATTGATGTAATGAAACCATGGCCATACAACTATTTTTTTATCACCCCTCCCTAATTAGAAGCACATGCTTTTTATTTTTAAGTCTTGGCCAAGCACACTGCTTATCATTGCTTAACCTAATCAAAATACACTCATCATCGATCTGTATAGACATTCACCTACTGTCAGCAGAATTTTTGTCTCAAAGTCTCCACCAATGGATTGAGAATTACCTGCACTCAACCAATACTCATCATCGCAATCAAGTCATAATATCCACCTAATTAACATCTACAAAAAGTTTCAATATTCCAGATCCATCAGTAGCTGAGAACCCTATAGTCCCCTGCTTACTTTCATGGGCAGGGGACACCCATTCATTACGGTAAATGGCAATTTAACTATAATTCAACTAAGGAAATAAGGTAAATCAGTGACAGTAATATCAGTAGAGTTTTTCTAGATAAGACACTAATATTGAGATGGGTTAGAATTACATTACAGTGTTTCTAGATACGACAGTAATATTGAGTGTTTCCAGATAGGAAAGTACATGTAATATAATTGGTATGAATTAGAATTAAAAGGGTTTCTAGATAAGACAGTAATATTGAGATGTATTATATTTACAGTGTTATTAAATAAGACAGTGGTGTATTAGAATTAGTGTTTCTAGATAAGGCAGCTATGCTATTGACATGCATTTAAATTACAGTGTTTCTAGATAAGGCAGTGAAATTTACATGCAGAGATTTATAAGAATTGCAGTGTTTCTAATTATTGCAGTGATATTGACGTGCATTAAAACTATTGTTTCCAGGCAGTGATATTAGAACGTATAAGAAATATTTTATATCTTGATAATACGATAAACTTACGCTACGTGCTGCCGTGTCGGTAATTGGCCGTATATCAAATTTCATCAACACGTTGAAAGGGCTGTGAGCCTAATGGATATCAAAAAACGTCCAATTAAAAATTCAACCATTTTTACGTCTTCATTGTCATGTACATTTTAATAAGCAAGTTGTCTGCTCTTAATTGGGCGTCTTCTGATGTTACAAACGCATATTAATTAGTGGCTGTGTAATAATGCACGCTAGCCTGTGGTTCCTTCTGAAACGGTCTCTGGTATCAAAATACCTCTAATCTCAACATCTGTTCTACGGTCCCCCCCTGGGGTGTAGGGGGTGATAAGAATATACCCTTCGTATGTTCTGCGTGTCGTAAGAGGCGACTAAAAGGATCCCTGTAAAGGGGCAACGTGTTTGCCGTACGTTGCGACCGGTGGAGAGTGGAATCCTGGTAATTGAGTGGGGACTTGGCTTGCGAGCCCTTTCTCTGCAACACATTACTTTGGCCCATGGCTCACCTAGACGGGAGGTCAGAGTGGCCCACTCTGATCAATCGGCTTCGGTCGTTATATACCCCTCGTTGAGCCCTGAGGCCACGCGCTGGTTATCCGTGCTAGTCCTCCCCTTAGTAGACAGGGAAGTAACCTGGGGGACGACGAGGGGTGAATTAAAAAAAAAACACGTTCATGGATTCCCTAATCCCCCCCACACCATCAATTAATGAACGACAAAAACAGAAACGTTCTAATTCAGAGGACGTTTGGAATATATTTAAAAATAAAATGGCAAAGTCATGGCCGAGGTTTCTCTTGATTGAGAGCCCCTCTACTGACTTATCTAAAGTCTCGCTTTTTTTAATAGCTAAGGGCATTTCCGGTTTGGCCGGTGAGCCCAAAGCTATTAAAAAATTGAAAAATGGAAAACTCTTGATAGAATGTGTCAAGGAGCAGCATGTCACTATGCTTCTCAAATCATCCACTTTGGCAGACATTCCTATCAAGGTGTCTCCACATAGATCATTAAATTCTAGTAGAGGTGTTATTCGATGTCGAGACCTTGAAGGCAGCAGGGAGGATGAAATGGTTGAATACCTTTCTTCTCAAGGCGTCCAACAAGTTAAACGCATTAGTGAACGCCGAGGCGATAAGGTGATCCCACAAGCACCTATATCCTCACTTTTAATCGTCCCGACATACCGAAATTAATCAAGGCAGGTTATTTAAATATACCTGTTGATTCTTATATTTCCAACCCTCTTCGCTGCTATAAATGTCAGAAATGTGGACACAGTAAGACCGTCTAAAGAGTCAAAGATACCTGTGCTCGTTGTGGTCATGATGGCCACGAGAGCGTTGCCTGTCAGGCTGAGTTTTGCTGCGTTAATTGCAAGGGTAAGCATTTCGCTTACTCTCGCGAATGTCCAATATGGCAGAAAGAGAAAAGAATTCAAAAGGTAATGCCTGAACGAAAGATTCCATATTTTGATGCTAAAAGGCAAGTAGAGCTAACTTCACTCATTCCCATTGCACAACAAGGGAAATCTTTTTCGAGTGTAGTTAAAGCTTCTACTAAATCAATATCTGTTCAGACAGACATAACCTGGCCAGATAAACAAAAAATGAGGACTTTGCCTACATCAGATCAAGTAAAAGGGGTCTCGAGCTCTTCTCAGTCACGAGAGAGCTCGATTCAAACAACTTTGCCCTTGCCTGATGAGGGTTCATCTCCCTTGCCCCTAACTGAAGATATTGGGACCATTCCCAATACTTCCTCCCAGAATGGCAAGGAATCACATCCATTGGATAAACCGAAAGCTGCAACGCCTGATCCCAGGTCGACTGGGTCAGGATCGCAGTCATCGGTTATCCCACCCTCACAGGAAAAAGTTTATGTATCATCAAGACAAAGGAAATTAGCAAAGTTGCGTGAGAAGGGTAAAAATAGGTTGCCAGGCAACGAAACATACGCCAACAGCGCCAAATCGTCCGGGCAGTCAACCAGAGTTGTTGCATTTTAAGTAATCATCAGAAAATCATAATTCAAACTCACCCATAACTACGGTGTAACTGTGATATAATCAAACGTTTTTTTAAATCAGATAATAATTGTGACCTCCAGAGGGACCACAAGCTAAAAAGGATGATTTTTCGTACAATCTGGGGCCATAATTCAGGAAGTTACGATCCGATATGGGCAAATATGCATTGGAACCAAGATCATTAGGTTATAAACATGTATTTCAAGTTTCATCAAAATCAGTTCAAAATTGTGACCTCTATAGGGTCCACAACCTTGATATAACATATTTTCACACAATTCGCGTACAAACGGCGGCCATTTTGTCCGTCAATTTTGGTCCGATTTTCACAAAATTCGAATTCAACCTTCATAACCATGGAACGGTGATATAATCAAACGTTTTTTTAAATCGGATAACAATTTTGACCTCCAGAGGTACCACAAGCTAAAAAGGGCGATTTTTCGGACAATCAGGGGCCATAATTCTGGAAGTTACGATCCGATGGGCGCAAATATCGAAAGGAACCAAGATCTCTGGGTTATAAACATACATGTCAAGTTTCATCAAAATCGGTTCAAAATTGTGACCTCTATAAGGTCCACAACCTTGATATAGCATATTTTCACACTATTCGCGTACAAACGGCAGCCATTTTGTACGTCAATTTTGGTCCGATTTTCACGAAATTCGAACTCAACCTTCATAACCATGGCACGGTGATATACTCAAACGGTTTTTTAAATCGGATAACAATTTTGACCTCCAGAGGGACCACAAGCTAAAAAGGGCGATTTTTCGGACAATTAGGGGCCATAATTCAGGAAGTTACGATCCGATTGGCGCAAATATCGAAAGGAACCAAGATCTTTGGGTTATAAACATGCATTTCAAGTTTCATCCAAATCGGTTCAAAATTGTGACCTCTACACTGTTCACAAGCTAAAAAACGTGATTTTTCGTACCATCAGGGGCCATAACCCATGAAGTTACAGTCCGATACATGCCAATATCGACAGGAACCGAGATCTTAGGGTGATAAACCTATATTTTAAGTTTCATTGAAATCGGATAAAAATTGTGACCTGTAGACTGTTCACAAACGATTGTGGACGGACGGACGGACGTCCGGACGGACGGACGAACAGGGGCGACGACAATATACGTCCACATGAAAATGTGGGCGTATAAAAAGGGTTCACAAGACCCTATTGTCCATTTCACGAAATAATTCTGGAAGTTACGATCCGATGGGCGCAAATATCGAAAGGAACCAAGATCTCTGGGTTATAAACATACATGTCAAGTTTCATCAAAATCGGTTCAAAATTGTGACCTCTATAAGGTCCACAACCTTGATATAGCATATTTTCACACTATTCGCGTACAAACGGCAGCCATTTTGTACGTCAATTTTGGTCCGATTTTCACGAAATTCGAACTCAACCTTCATAACCATGGCACGGTGATATACTCAAACGGTTTTTTAAATCGGATAACAATTTTGACCTCCAGAGGGACCACAAGCTAAAAAGGGCGATTTTTCGGACAATTAGGGGCCATAATTCAGGAAGTTACGATCCGATTGGCGCAAATATCGAAAGGAACCAAGATCTTTGGGTTATAAACATGCATTTCAAGTTTCATCCAAATCGGTTCAAAATTGTGACCTCTACACTGTTCACAAGCTAAAAAACGTGATTTTTCGTACCATCAGGGGCCATAACCCATGAAGTTACAGTCCGATACATGCCAATATCGACAGGAACCGAGATCTTAGGGTGATAAACCTATATTTTAAGTTTCATTGAAATCGGATAAAAATTGTGACCTGAAGACTGTTCACAAACGATTGTGGACGGACGTCCGGACGGACGGACGAACAGGGGCGACGACAATATACGTCCACATGAAAATGTGGGCGTATAAAAAGGGTTCACAAGACCCTATTGTCCATTTCACGAAATATGGGGTTGATCTGATGGACGGTATTACCGTAGAGGGGGCCAATAATGACCCCGTCGGCGGTAAACCGCCAAAAATAAATTATCCCTGACAATGTTAAATTCCATTATTCAACGGAACTGTCGTGGTTTAAAACCAAATTTTAATGAAGTTCAACTTTTAATTCAAAAATATAATCCTTTAGCTATTTAATTTGTTTACAGGAAACTTTTTTGAGGAATTCTGACACTTTGTCCTTTAGACATTTTGTTGGTTACCATCATCATGCAGTTGGTGATGGTAGAGCTCATGGGGGTGTTTCTGTTATTCTTAATGGAGATACCCCTCAGAGTCAAGTTACTCTGAACTCGCCTTTGCAGGCAGTTGCAGTTAGAGTGACTTTACATATTCCTATAACACTCTGCTCTATATATCTTCCTCCTAGTTTACATCTGAACCCAGGAGATCTTGATGACCTTGTTGCACAACTTCCTCTCCCGTTTATTATTCCCTCTGGGGTAGTCCAGATGATAACAACAGAGGTAAACAAATAGCGGACTTCATTAACAATAACAATTTGTGTTTATTAAATGACGACTCGCCTACTTATCTACATCCTGCCACAGCTTCTTTTTCTTCCCTCGATCTCACCATTTGCTCTCCGGTCCTGTTTCAGGATTTTACATGGAGGTTAAATGACGATCTGTGTGGCAGTGACCACTCTCCGATCTTGATAGATAATAATGGTTGAAAGACCGCAGAGATGGAAGTTGCATAAGGCGGATTGGGCTCTTTTTGAATCTTTGTGTCTCTTCTCTTTTGATACAAAGGAGTTAGAAGATGCAGACGAGCCCATGGCCTTATTCACTTCAATTCTTCAAGATGTAGCTGAGCAGGCGATTCCAAAAACCACGACTGAACCAAAACGTTTCAATAAACCATGGTTTAATGACGATTGCAAATCCGCTCTTAAAGAGCGTGATCGTATCCTGAGACGACTAAAGAACCATCCTTCCATGGAGAATATTGCGGCATACCAAATGGTCCGGGCGAAGGCCCGTAGAACCATATGCCAAGCAAAGAAGTCTTCATGTCATGTCTCTAGGATCAATTCCCGTACCACATCTAAGTCGGTATGGGATAGGATTCGTAGGATTAAAGGTAAAAGTAGTGCTTTATCAGTTAACCATCTCAATGTTGATAATACCACCATAACCACATTTCCTGATATTGCTAATTCTCTGGCCAGTACCTTTTCATTCAATTCATCATCCAATTTCTCCTCCGATGCCTTTCGAGGCATTAGACAACAACAGGAGAAAAGGCGACTTAATTTCAAGTCCCGCAATGATGAATGTTATAATGATCGTTTTTCCATTGCAGAGCTCCGTGATTCGTTAAGGCGAGCTCGGGACACTGCAACTGGTCCAGATGAAATACACTACCAAATTTTAAAACATTTACCTTTTCCCACACTCTTAATCTTACTGGATCTTTTCAATCGGATTTGGGTTGATGGGAATTCCCCCCCCCCTTCGTGGCATGAAGCCACAATAATTCCCATCCCTAATCCGGGAAAAGATCATCCGAATCCTACCAACTATCGTCCGATCGCTTTAACTAGCTGTTTTTGCAAAACCATGGAGAGATTGATCAATCGAAGGCTTGTTTGGTACCTTGAGTCCAACAACCTCATTACTGACCTCCAGTGTGGATTTCGGTCCCAAAGGAGCACTCTTGATCATCTCGTTAGATTTGAAACGTTCGTCAGGGACGCTTTCATCCAGAAGCAACATTTAGTTGCAATATTTTTTGATCTGGAGAAAGCTTATGATACTACATGGAAACATGGTATCATGCGCGACCTCCATAACCTCGGCCTACGAGGTCGCTTACTTATCTTCATTAAAAATTTCCTCGAAGATAGGTCATTTAAGGTAATATTATCTGACCCATTTCCTCAGGAAATGGGAGTTCCTCAGGGAAGTATTTTATCTCCAACATTATTTGCAATAAAAATTAATACTATCCCAGCGTGCCTTAAACCAGGTACAAATGGCGCTCTTTATGTTGATGACTTGCAGATGTGCTATGGTTCTACAGACATGCGGATAATCGAACGTAAGTTGCAGCTTTGTTTGAATTCACTTCAACAATGGGCAACCGAAAATGGATTTCGGTTTTCGAAATCCAAGACTGTCTGCATGCATTTCTGTCAGAAACGAGGTTTGCATCCAGATCCAGAACTTTATTTGGATGGCAATCGCCTTCCAGTTGTGGATGAAACCAAATTTCTGGGGCTAATATTTGATAAGAAATTATCATTTATCCCCCACATTAAAAACCTAAACAAGAAATGTCTGAAAGCCCTCAGCATATTGAGAGTCTTATCAAATACTGACTGGGGAGCAGACCGTAAGGTCTTGCTCAGATTATATCGAGCATTAATAAGATCAAAACTCGATTATGGGTGTATAGTGTATGGGTCTGCCCGCGAGTCTTATCTCAAAGAGCTCGACACCATACACAACCAAGGACTTAGAATCAGTTTAGGAGCCTTTCTTCTCCAGTGGACAGTTTATACGCCGAGGCGCATGAGCCCTCACTGCACAACAGACGTGATAAGCTGGCCCTGTAGTATGCTACGAAAATAGCATCTTTACCAAATCATATTTCATTTAACACCATATTTAGATCCTATCATGGGCATTTATATCTGCTCAAGACTAAAGTCATTCCACCATTTGGTATTCGCATACAACCCCTTCTGTCTGAGGCTGGTATCAGCCTTGACAGTATTGCGAATACCCCTTTCTTTGAGACACCACCATGGACTATATCTCCCCCTAAGATCGATCTAGATCTTACGAAAAACAGAAAGAAAGATACTAGTTCCACAGTGTTTCAAACTCTCTTCGGAGAAGTAAGGTCTAAATATGGTGATTATGCTGCTATTTACACTTTTCATTTCATTTCTGTTCTACGGTTATTTTTGAAAGCCCATCTTCTATTTTCAAGTCGAGTTGGTGAAGATAAAGAATCACGGTGATAAATAAAATGTAAGGGTTAATAAATAGCCTTATGAACAGAGGAAGGGAAAACGATATTTTTATATTGCTGCTTAAAAGGATATACCATTGACTTGGTGTCTCGGATTATTCTTCTCTATTTATGTTCACGGTCGTTCTGTGGGACATTTTCACCAAACAAACTTTTTTCACATCGGACGCTCCGTGAATGCAATGCTATACAGACTACCCTTTTAACACACCCGTACTCAACGGACTGTCTTGTTTGCCATAGGTTGCCAATCGTAGAATGTAAGACCAAGTGAAATGAAATGAAATAGGGTATCACATCCGCTTACACGCCATACATTTGGTCAATTCATGTCCCGTGTTAAGTTAGTGTAGTGTTTAACATCGGTTAACTTAGTGTGGCACTGGTGTAACGTTCTGCTAACTGCTAACTGTTAAGGTCTGTCGTGTTCGAGACTGTGTTAAAATTAGATATTTGTATACCCGAGCGCATCATTTTTCCCGCATTTTCAATACCAATTTCCAGATTTAAGAAAACACATTTTCAGACAAGGAGCTTCTGGAATATGAATTCTATTTGCATAAAAATCTATTAATAATAATAACTTGATCAAACTGTTATCTTGTAAAATTAAACTGTAAACAAATCGTCCGTTCAATCCATTTGTTACCAAGCTGGTGTAAAGCACATGACATATTTTGAAACATTTTAAAGGCTTTGGAATTTGTACGACTTAAAACAGAAATTCAACGTATTAATTAGACTTCCTCAACTACCTTTGCTTTGGAGATTATTTAAGTCAGCCAACAAATTACATTTTGCCGGTGTTGCTCGTGTGTGAACTCTAGAGTGGGCATTGGACACCAGTCATATACCACTAAACCTTAACACAAGTTTAACCAAGAAAGGGGGGGGGGGATTTTGCCCGTCTAGTGTCATTACGATAGAATGCCAGATGTCAAGGAATTTTTCACCTGCACCTCAACGTGTACACGCGACCTGGGTGTTTCGGCTCAACTGCGCCCGAAAATCCCAAGGAATATTTCCGGCAACAACCGGGAGCGAACCTGAGACCTTCTAACTCATTGGGACAGCGTGGCACTAAGCACAACAACTAATAGAAGAGTAATAATTTTCTGCATTGTGTACGAACTCATCCATTAATTACCAGGATTAGGGGTTTCTTCATATTATTTTAGATTACGGCAAAAAAACCAACATGTCGTGGGTTTGTCATTCCGTCCTATTTGTTAACTAGCAGCTAACCAGATGCCACCACCACTGCTTTTAAAGTTAAAGTGCACCATCCTGACACGCGTTAAAAGTTGATATTAAAAAATGGGAAAATAATGGACATAATGAGTTTGCTGGGATTGGAATTGTATCATTGTAATGGAGCAGACGGACGATAGTTACGGGTGGCGACAATATACAGTAATACACCAAAATTAAAAATATTAGCGAACAATAATTTAAAATAATCTCCTTACCCTGATGCTAAAAACAGCGCCAATTATAGTGTGGACTAGTACAAAGATGACAATGAACACAACTAGAAGAGTCATGGCCAATGATTCACCTCCCGTAAGTTTTCCTCTTAGCCAACCGTATAATAGAAAACAAACTATCGGAATACACATAGCGTATAAAGAAAATAAATAATGACGTATTATAGAATTAGTTATTTCAAAACAGGAAAGAAGACTTGAATATTCCTGTCTAATTGTTTCAATGGTTTTCTCTTGTAGAGAAGGCGATTTGTCTGCCAGACTGGTTTCCAGTCTTTCTTTCAGTTGTGAAAATTGCATCAGAAATAATTTGAAAGTTAAGATGAGAAACATATTCAAGATAACTTGGTGCGCTATTAGAAAGAATCCATTATTTGATATGAACGACATCGTTAAAACAGTATTAAACACACCTTCGAAAGACAATGGACGGAAAGCATCAGCAAAATCATCTCGCATATAAAATGTACAAGAACAATAAAATACCGTTGTAGCAACTGCAAAGACAGCAACAATCCAGTTCGCCCATTTACACACTATCTTTATAAAAAGATTAATTCGAATAGTTCCATATAGTCGTTGATGTTCATTTAAACTCTCACAAAAACTGGACAAATATTTCGACATGGAGAAGTAAGACACGACTGAAATGTAAGCTGATGCCAAGAAAAAAACTAGCAGGGACAACAGTGGAATGATCCGTCCGTCTTCTCGGTCATTGTACAGAATGGTGAAGACGCTCTTGACAGGAGCTGATAACATTGCAGAGTATATTACTAATAGATAAATACAGAGTAAAACCCTTTTAACTATGTAGAATCGGGATTCCTTTCTGATTTGAACACTATGTAAACCAGTCCATTTTGCTATCTGTTGTAAGGGCTGAAACAGGTCCTTGAAATCCGTATGACTTTCTTGCTTCAATTCTTTGACATACGTTATAGAAATCATGACTGCAAATGTATAAAGTTTTTAGTACTTCTGAACGACGACTGCTTTTGTTTCAGAGTGTTTTTCGATTAAAAGTGTAACGCCTGTCAATTGCTAGCGCTACGGATCGATAAATCACGAATTGTATGTTAAACACAATTATACATTCGATGCTATGACTACCTGTCGATGAAAGGAGCGGGAAAGATACAATTTAATATAACAAACAATGAAACATATTTCAGGCGTGAAGTTGAAAGCGGCAGTGGGTATATCAACACATAATTTGTCGTAATAGTTTAGCAAATGGAGTGAAATGGGGCCGCATAGCGCCTACTTTTGTGAGCCAACCGAATTAACGAGGACGGGTCTTCAACATCCAGTTTGCTATGAGGTATTTTTTGCCAAGACAGTGGATTTTCCGCCTTCTCAGTTTGGTTGCCAATTTATTTAATAAGCTTGTGTAAGAAAAGACGCATTAGGCTGCTGTTACATAAAAGTATACGGTATCGGTATACGGGCTCGACGGTTTACACGGCATATACTATGAGGAGGTATACTGGCTTGCAATTGGTCAGTTATTTTCCCTACCGATTTTGGTACCGTCATTAAGGCTCATTCAAATCTGAACAGAATGGAATCAGAAGGGGGGGGGGCGTGAAAGTCAGGCTTTGAGTTTGTTCATTCCACGTTGGGGGGTGGGGGGCAGTTAACTGTAAATCACTGTTCATGAGATTCTAAAATAGTCTACCGTACCTGAGATATATATGCCCAGAACGTTTGATTTCAACTTTTTACAACACAAATGCCCCATTTTCCACTCATCTCATTCAATTTAGAGGTATATGCCACTAAAAGAACGAACATGCACGATACCATGTATACGCGAATAGCGTGCCCCTATACGCGTATAGACCGATGTAAACCGCTAAGCAAATTCCTACTGTTCGAACACAGGTATTCGTGTATACCTCTAAACGTATACCGAATACCGTATACCCCTATGTAACAGCAGCCTAAGGCTACTATTACATACCGTACACGGCATACACTGTACGTGAGTATACTGCTCCCTATCTTAACTAAAGATAAAATCAAAATTTTAGTAGATACCTCAATTTTGATTGGCTAAGCATAAAATAAATCTATATCATCCAATCAAATTACTAAAATCTGGATTTTATCTAAGTTAAAATTTCGTGAAACTTGCGCCTGGTCAGTTATTTATCGCACCGATTTCAGTATACACTCATTCATATCCGGACAATATGGACTGAGAAGAAGAGGAAACTCTGACTTTCCTTGTGGAGGCGGGTGGTTCGGATGGCCTAGCGGTCTAGAGTGCCGCGCTTCGACCTCTAGCTGGCCGGTCACCTCTGGCTTGCGGCTGTGGTTTCGATCCCTGGTGTAAGCGTATGTGGCAAGGAGATAGGGGCGCCTTCTCAACCTCGTGGGTTTCCCCCGGGCACTCCGGTTTCCTCCCACTGCTAAAGACCTCTATGCGCAAGGGAATTATTGAAATGAAATTAAACTATATGTTATTCCCGAAATGACCTAGTTTGTGTCGAGCGGACGTTAAACCCCATCTCTCTCTCTCTCTCTCCCCCTTGTGGAGGCGTGAAGCACTGTGTTGTGAAGGTCAGACTCATTCTAATATAGGAGGGGGGGGGCTAACTGGAAATCACTGTTCAGGAGAATCTAGAATAGTCTTCAAAGCCTAGAATATCCCCATCAATGTTCAGAACATTTGATTCGAACTTTTTACAACACAAATACCCCATTTGCTACTTATCTCATGGAATTTACTCCTCCTTGCAGCAAGTATTTGCCCCAAAAACCAACATGCACGATACCATGTATACGCGTATAACGTGCCCGTATACGCATATAGTCCGGTGTAAACCAATAAGCAAATTCCATGTTGTTCGAACACAAGTATTAAGGTATACATCTAAAAGTATACGGCATACGTCTATGTAAAAGCAGCCTAACGTAAGACACAAGTTACAAAATGTATGATGAATACACCCTTAGCCCCTTCCACCTCCCCGCCTCTCATATTACGGGTCTTGTATACATAGTTTATGCATATACATACGGAATTAGTCCTCGGATATTATTCATTAAAGTGTGATCACATATCGGAAGTTTATTATGGCCCATACATCTGGGCCCGATTCCTAGAAAATTCTTCAGCACGTTCTTGTGCTAAGATTTTAAGTAGTCTTATTGTTTAAACCATTTAAAAAAAACTTATCGTATTTTGTGTTCCCAGAAAATTCTGAAGAACGTCCCAATGCTTCGATTTTAAGTAGACTTGAGTGTAAGCAAAAGTATATAGAAGCCTATAACTACCATTCATAGTTTCTACTTTACGCCCCTTCAAAACACGAAAGTAGAAGTTACGACAAAATGTAAAGCTACAGCACGGTATACAAGCCAAAATAAACTCGAAAGTAGGAAATTAAGAAATAATGCACGACGATAATAGCTCCCCTCGTTATTTCCTAATTTCTTATTTTCCACTTGCACCGTCTTGGCGATTTCGACTTCGGCATATTTTTGTATTTACTGATGTCAGTAAGAAGGCGACAACACGCATACCAAGCCATAATGCAACTCGAAAATAGGAAGTTAAGAAATAATACACTGCGTACGATAATAGCGTAAGTTGCCCATGCATCACCGTCTAGCCATAATGCAACTCGAAAATAGGAAGTTAAGAAATAATACACTGCGTACGATAATAGCGTAAGTTGTCCACGCATCACCGTCTAGCTTCGTACTCCACTTCCCTTGTTAAAAATGGGACGGAAAGCATCAATGTTGAATTAAATTGACTAATAATTTGTGTTTTCATGGTCGAAGATTTTGGATGATATTGAGTGAGAGACTTAGCTACTTTAAGTCTGTTTCAGCTCAAACAAGATGGCTGACAGTTAGTTATTCCACGGCATTTTCTACATCTTTTGATACCTCAAGAGATAATTGAAAGGCAGAGAAAATCCTTTTGAAACATATTCTAGAGAATCGGACAGCGACACATTTCTTTCAACAAAACAAAGAGGTTTCTCTTTCTCTAAAGTACGTTATTATGAATGTGCCAGGACGTAACTGATTGATTCAAAGAGCCACAAAACATCTTTCCATAACTGGAATTTCGTATATTTTGACAATTTAAACCCTCGCCACCGCTCCCGCACCCTCTCTCTAAATTTTAGTATAGGCTAATTAATCATTTTGCCAAATAAATAATGAATATACATGTAGGCTTCTTAAAGAGAGGAAAGAGCATACATTGTACATAAACGTGCTTTTCACTGGTATATGTAACATGATATCGAATTATGACTCGGACTTTGACACTACATACCCCCTCTCCATAATAATGGTAATATAGTTTAATACAACCCAAATTTGGTCGTGTATTTTTTTCAAGGTAAGTAAATTTTTTATAGTGTGCAGAACGCTATTGTGTGCTGGCTTACTTTGCGCCAGGTTGATGTCGGTCTCGTTACCGTATATGTTAATAAGTCACTTGATATCTACATTTGCGTGTCATAGTTAATGCTCTGTGTAAGGTGATATGTAGAAAGCGTACACGACAAATGAGAAGTGGCAGAGCCCAAATGTAAAATGTAATGAGGGAAATGTCTAATGTACACACGTCAAAAACAACCTTTTCCAATGTAACAATTGTCATTTGACACATTGCATTTAATGTTTTACATCATTACCGGTATTAAGACTTCATCATTACCGGTATTGTACTTTTTACACGTAATCAATGGAGAAGACATTTTAGCTGAGCATTTAATAATGGCAGCGATGTCCTTCCATATATGCTTACCATAAGCAGACAATCTTCATCATCGAACTCCATCAAGACAATCGCCTATAATGAACTCCTACACAAAGTTTGAACATTCTACCTCTATTCGAAGGAGGGTTATTGTGTTTTAATGTATCGATCAATCCAATTGATTGTCGCCCTGCTTACCTCCAACAGAAAATGTTCATTATCACACGAATCCATTTTAACATTCCCCTGCTTTCGTCGAAAGATGGGTGATAATAAATAACCATTCTTATAAAAGCTAATAAAATCGCATTTCTTGTTGCTGGCAGTTACTTATTGTATATGCATTCATAGGCATAAATAAATAAAAAATACGTCTAGTAAAAAATTCTCCACTTTACTTCATTCCGACATACATTAAATATAAACTAGCTATCTGCCTTCAATGGGCGTCTTCAGATATTAATAATGTATACAAAATGTAGCAAATGCGATAATATATATATGAATTCTTAGAATAAAACATTTCTATGACAATGGATTATAAATAATGTTGGATAACATACAACAAAAGGTTTAAAGTATATAATACATAACATGACATTAATCTACATAGTCTGCATTTATAGGATTATATGCTAAAGTCTGTTATTTACTACTGTTTAAATCAACTCCAATATTACAAAATTATAACAAAATCTCGTGAAACTTTATTTGATATATCATGTAAAACTAATTACTTTTATTTATCAAGTTTTAAAATTTCTTTAATCGTGTTATTATTATTATTTAAAAACAAAACATATTGATGCAAAGGCTTTTCCGAATTGCCCGAGGATATGTTAACTGAAGCGTAAAGACAGTACTGGCCACGTTATTTAGCACTTTCAATCATAGGATAAGAACTGCCAGTAAGTCGACCTCGTGGGCTTTGTCCGGCTTCTTACATTTTCTTCCACCTCTAAAAGGGGGTTGGATGGCCGAATGGTTAGCGTGCGCGCGCTGTATCATACGGCCTGCCATTGAGTCAACTGGCTTGGTTTCAAATCCCCGGTTGTACGTGGCAAGAAGCAGGATCGCCTGTCCAACCTCATGGCTTTTCTCCGGACCCTCCGGTTTCCTCCCACTGCTAAAAACCCCTACGCGCAAGCGAATTATTAAAATAAAATGAAACCATGTTAGTCCCGAAATGACCTAGTTTGTGTCGAGTGGACGTTAAACCCCATTACTCTCTCTCTCCACCTCTAAAAACCACTACGCGCATGTGGGGATTATTGCAAAAAAAAATTGATTATGTTAGTTCCGAAATGACAGATTGTGTCTAGTTGACGTTACCCCCCCCCCCCTCTCTCTCTCTCTCTCTCTTTCGTGAACATCATGTAATTACACGTGTTTCTAAAAGTGACAATCTAACTTTACTCCTAAGGAAAAGGAAACAAAAACGAAAAATCTTGTATTATTGACACAATAGCTTTCCGACCATTGCCCGAGGATAGTTCACTGAAGCATATATACACGACTAACCATGTTGGCATAAATAAGTATACAAAAAAACATACGTATTTTATGATACACGAAAACACATTTCATCTGTCATCTTTAATTTGCTGCCAGCTATAATTCATAAAAATACATTATAAGTTAGAACAATATCTGTCAGACGATAAAATACTTTAGCCACATTGCTACGAATGTGAATACATTGATGTTTGAGACATAACAGTTGGATATTCGGTTTATATATTTTATAAAAAAAATAAACGACATGGCACTTGGATTTATTGTAGCTTTGATGTTCTCAGGTAAGTTAATTGCATGATTAAACTTTTTTAAATCATGAAATCGCGCGATAATGGTTATTAGACTCAAGCAAACAATGATAAAATTACAGTAATGGTAATCAAATTAATCTTTAAGTGGCATTTAGCGATCAGTAAACACATTAACAGAACACAGTTTTTATGGGATACAATCACTAGTTTTATTCTAAAAGCACGACATTTCGACAAGTATCCTCTTATCGTTATCGAACACAATGACATTTAGTAAACTTGAGATAATCAAGTTGCAAGAATCGTCCATATTTTGGCGAAGTTTAATTTTGAACGCGTTATAACAGAACGCGTTATTTATTCATCTATAAAATTATCAACTATAATATGCTAACTACATCTTATCGTAAAAGTAGGGATCACGGTGGCAAAGTAAGACGCTTGCCCGCAAGCCTTGAGTTCGGGTGCTGGATCCCTGCATTGGCCGAGAAAGTTTATCCAGATTTTCCGGCGTTGTTTCCCCACGTCAGTGATGCAGGACGGAGGGCCTCACAGGGGCAGCCGTCCTGTCGTTCGGATGGGACAAAAAACCAAGCTCCCATGTACACATTGGCGTGCACGTAAAAGATCCCTTGGCAGTTGGAATTCGATACAAGAGTAAACCGTAGTGCCGGTGTCAGGGCAAAATTCCTCGCATAGCACACTGCACGAATACCCGTCTTCATTAGCCCAGTTTAGGAGCAGAACAGTAGGCCTTTAAACCCAATTCCATTTCATTTCATTTTTCCGTAAAAGTATATATTTTTGTATAAAGAATATTCCGATAAATAACGTACCTTGACGGTGCACTTCGTGAGAATCACATAGCAGGTATCATGGAGTCCATATGGATCCCAGTTATACTTCAAAGTGTTCACGTACATATATATTTGAATTAAAAGTCAGCGGTTTGGTTTTTATTTGCAATCATATTTGACATCTGAAAAACAACTAAATTATTATCTAAAACATTTTAGTGACATGGAAAATATTTCTCACAATATGGCTACTTTGTGTATTCGGTGATATGAAAACCACTGAATATTTGGAATTCGTGATTTAATTTTTGGTTTTTGTAACGTGCAGATGCTAAAAGAGAGAATACTGATCTGGCAAACGGAATATTGAATCAGGCAGCAAACACATCAGCAAAATCTGTTACGAACCCAATGTTGGCTTCAAGCGTTGGGCCTCATTTACATGTAACATAGCTCTGCATGTGGGAAGCAGATGAATACCGATCTCTTCGCTGCGTGTAAAAAATGTATAGGAAACACAGTCACTAAATTTCAGAAAGCCGCGCACTTTAGTTATTATTATACAAAATACTATAAAACAAAAATAACTAGAGTCACGATAGAAATGGGGTACTAGAGACCCCACGTGCAACGACAAAGGTTAATATCGATATAAGCCACTTTATCATCAACCTTGAGAATGTATATACATGTAGTATACAATCCCATATAAAAACAGCATCTGAAGTTTGGGGTCAATTTCAGCTGTACAAAACTAGTGTGAACGTTCTAAATGAATCGGGAAACGAGCACGCCACCGCATCTCACATTGGCGGGCCTATGCTTTTTTAAAACGAGGTGCGCCAAGAGCAAGAATGACAATCGAGACAAGGTCATCAAGTGCCGTTAATGAAAATTGATATCTCTGTAATTTGTATTATTTTCTTTAGCATATATCTACGTTTAATTCTTCTATACTAGATGATCAAATTGAAACTGAAACGTGTATCATTGAAATATAATAATTGGGTTTCGTATTATTGATTTCAGCATCAACATACGGTCAGACAAATTATCATTGTCAAACACAAAATCCTGCCTTTGGTTGCTTTCAAATAGCCTCGCAAAAGATTTCCGAAGCCAACAACAACCCTCTTCTGTATTGCACGTAAGTCAATTATTTTCTTTTGTATATATCCCCCATCCAATAAACATTGACAATAAAATAATGGACCACCAAACTAAGCTTTTAGATTCCTATTAATTTCGTAATAGCTGTTTATAAGGCGTTCCACGATATGAAGGGGTTGGGATGGCCTAGTGGTCTAGAGTGCCGCGCTTCGACCTCTAGCTGGCCGGTCACCTCTGGCTTGCGGCTGTGGTTTCGAGCGTATGTGGCATGAAGATAGGGGTGCCTTCTCAACCTCGTGGGTTTCCTCCGGGCACTCCGGTTTCCTCCAACTGCTAAAGACCCCTACGCGCAATCGAATTATTGAAATAAAATTGAAACCATATGTTAGTCCCAAAATGACCTAGTTTGTGTCGAGTGGACGTTAAACCCATTTCTCTCTCTCTCTCTCCACGATATAAGAGCCTAATCACATTATAAATATGTTCACTATGTATATATAACATGTAATTGTCGGCGATATCATTTCGGTGGAAACGGACGTTAAAGTTATAAGAGCCATTAGGCTTTTGACCCGAGCCCCGGTACATCCAAATAGACAAATACATTATAATAATATAGGTTTGTGTTTCTGCTTCAATTTACAATTTTTTTCCGTGTCAGCTAATTATTTTAATTTAGGCATTATCCATGTTGTGTCCACGATACCATAGGTAACGGAGGGGCGCTCTTTAAAAAGTAAACACAATGTTTTGTAGGGTTTATTTCTTATATAATAGTAAACAATGTTTTGTACGGGATTTTTGGGGTTTTGTTTTCTATATTTTCTAAAAAAAAATAATGAAATATTTTTGTAGGGCTGTAAAAGAATATATTGTGTGCAATGAAAAAGTTGCCTGCGATTGTAAACTTGGAAACAATCGCTTTATTCTGCAAGAAATCGCTACGTATGTTGAATTTTTCAAAAGAAATGGCTGTCCGAAGGGTAAGAACAATAATTGATCTTAAAATTTAACTTATATCGATATGCCTGAAAGTTGGTGAACTACAATTCGCGTCCTATTAAAGGTGTGTATGGGGGGGGGCGTTTAAACTGTATGGACATGGTTGTAAATTTGTGAACTGCAATTCGCGTTATATTAAAGGTGGGAGCGGGGTCCTAATTATCAGTTTGAAATTAGAATTATATTTAAGATGTAGGTTACATATTATTAAGTATGTTGTATTTGTCAAAATAAGTGATTGCCCTAAGGGCAAGAACTTAAGTCTTTACATTGGTGAACTACATTTAATGTCATATTGAATAGGAATATAACTATCGGAAAAAAAATAGGTATTGTTTAATGGTCGACAGCGAGACATATAGTAATATATTGTAACAACAAGAGGACCGTAGTACGCCAACACCAAAGGGTGATGTCACATCTGTATTTTAATAGCATCTATTAAATCGTTTTTATTTGCAGAATAACCTCATACCAGGTTTTCATTTTGTATATTACTTTTTTTTATCTTTGTAGTGCTACAAGAAGAACTGTTGACTGATCCCGGCATTATTTGTCCAGGTAATTGTGAATATTCTAAAAGATCCCCTCAAACAATTAATTGGAGTAGAATGGGTACGGGACTTGACGGGGCCGCGGGAACGGGCGATGTGTTTTAGTAACTGTGCGCAAAATTAAATTTTATTTCTTCGACAATAGTATTTGCGCAAGATGTTTGCACAGATATAGTCATAAAATTGTTTTGTGCCCAGTAAAACTATTGACAAGTAAAAATTGGTCATGCAGCCCATTTTACATGACATGAACAGTGTGTAGAATCAGGATATATTTTTATATGGTCTAAAATTAGAACGCACAATCTGGGCGCCTAGCAGTTTCCAGCGCACACAATCTAACGCACATAGCTTAGAGGGGAAGTGTGCAAGGGAATCAAATTTCCATATTTAAGCGCATACCGCGATATTTAATACGGACGTCGATTCGTACTTGGCGCAAATTCTAAGGATTTTCTCATTTTGGAGTCTATGCATAAACTGATATAAGACTGGGGTACATTTATTACACAGTCTTCTGGGAGAGAGAGAGAGAGAAATGGGGTTTAACGTCCACTCAACACAACTAGGTCATTTCGGGACTAACATACGGTTTTTTAAATTTTATTTCAATAGTTCGCTTGCGCGTAGGGGTCTTCAGCCGTGGGAGGAAACCGGAGTTCCCGGAGGAAACCCACGAGGTTGAGAAGGCGCCCCTATCTCCATGCCACACAGTCTTCTGGGAGTTGGTATGAATGTAACTTTGGCTCTTGGAATGAGATGAAAAGTAGGCGGAAATGCTGCTGTCCGTACAGAATTCCCTTTACAGCGCACTGCATGATGTTAATATTAGGACGCCCAATCCCATTTAATAAACTAAACCCTAAATACCGATTGGTGATTAAACCCACTGTGGCTTTTGGTACCAACCACATCTACCTCTATCAATTTAATTAGAAGATTTAATTAGAAAATAACATGGCGTTTGCTACCAAGTTATCACATGCGATATATGTATTGACGGAAATGTAATAGGGTATGAATTACACTTTTATACAGGACAAGCTGCGAATAGTTCTGGTGCTGATGCTGCACTTACGATTCTAGCCTTTGAATCATGTAAGTAAATTCTCATTTCCATTGCTTTGTTTTATAGGGTTACCGTGTTCTTACAATAAGAATGCATTTAAAGAGGGGCTATTACTCTTGTAAAGAAAATACAGTAATTATCATATAGGGAAAACCCAACACGCCTATTTATAGGAAAAGCAGCACTGTCGTACTAAGAGCAAAGGTATAGACTCAAATATGTGCGTCTCAAATTTGCTTTCACAGCATATCGAAATTTACATTTTTGCAAGCCGTTTTATCAGGTGACATTTGAAAACGGTTCGTCCGCCATTCTGTCGACCTGTTTTAAAAGAGACAATGATTCTAATTGGGCTAGAGTGTGCAAGCTGTTTGAAATTGTTCATTCAGTGGGTTCGGTGATAAACATTTCTGCAATCGGTCGAAACTTTGGGACGCAATATACAACTCTGTTTTCAATTCTGGTAAAATGATCAAACTTGATACCGATGTTCGTTAGGTTCATGTTTCGATAACTCTTTGGAAGACAATTACCCCTCTTCAAAGTAAGTTTGAATGCTCAAACGTGGTATAGATGCTTGGAAAATGAATATTTTCTCCATACGCTAAGTAGCTCCCCGTATCTGTCTCTCCGTTTTCCCCTGTTGGAACGTGGCAACTGTGCTAGGGCTAAGCAGAGATAAGCACATTCACTGCCCAATACTTTAGAACATAATAACTTTGATTATAACTATAACGTAGAGATAATCATACGTCAATAATACCACGACTGATTCATTTTCGATAATGAGTTCGATAATTTTCTACTTGGGTAAAGCAGAGTTATATACAATTTGTTGGTCTGTTATACACCAGGAAAAGATGGTAATGCATCTTTAAATGAATGCACACAATGTTGTGTGTCACTATGTTCTCTGCTCTTTTCACAAGTGCCGCAGGTTATTTTAATGGACAAGAACTGTACAGGAATAAAGAAATGTTATAAAGAATTAAGTGTTACTGCTGGTACGGCGTTATACAATAAAGATCTTGGAGCATTTTGTGAGTAAGTGTATAAGAAATAAAATAATGATTTACAATATCACGTAGTTGCCTCCCTTGCTACATTCTATACATTTAGTTAGAAAGGACAATATTGGTGTCAGTCATTATCACATATGTGATAGAACTGGTTAAACACTTTCCAAATATAATTTTAACACAGAGATCATTGCTACGATAGATGAGTAATCAAGGTTTCAACAATTGGAAGTGACGAATGCGAAAAGAAAACACGAGTTATCCCTCTATATAACTGATTGACGTGACGAGTGATAACAGATAGATGGGCGAATTTCTGTTCACTAATAACTTACAAGACAAAAAGTGGTTGTGTGAGACTGAGATGATATCTGACAATTCATAAAAATAATTGACTGCCACTAGATAAGAGAACACGAAAGAAAAACAGAAAACCGTCCGTGCATTATCATGTTTTTATAAGGTATAGATGGAATAAAATTAAAGGAATATAGGGACTATTTCTATTTTTCTCGTGTTTTCTTATCTAATGACACTCAATTACTTTATTGAATTGTCAGATATCCTCTTGCAGTCCCATATAACAACTTTTTGTCTTCGAAGAAATTATTAGTGAGCAGAAATTCGGCCGTATATCTGTTATCACTCGTCACTTCAGTCAGTTGCATAGAGGGATAACTCGTGTTTTCCTTTTGCGTTCGTCACTTCCGATTCATGAAACCGTTATTACGTATTTATCGTAGCAATGATCTCTGTGTGAACATACTATTTGGAATGTGTTTAACCAGTTCTATCACATGCGATAATGACTGACACCATTATTGTCCTTTAAATTATAGAAAGATTTTGTTTTGTTTTTTTTAAAAAAAACTATGTGAAAGGTGAATTCAATAAATATATTTTGTAAATGAGACGTCGTTTAAGGATGCCCCACTGGATCTCTTTTTGTGTCCTGGGTGTATGCTCCTTATATCTACATTTCCTAAGTGTTAATGTAGGAATTTATGCCTTTAGTAAACGTGCCAATTTGTACATCATATTTAACATCATATTTTGGCAATCGTGCCAATCTGAACATTATACTTTAGTAAACGTGCCAATTTGAACATCACATCTTAGTAAACTAAGACATCACATTTTTATAAAAGGACCAAATTCAAAATAGTATTTTAGTAAACGCGCCAAATAAAAGTTATTAATTAGTTTGTCATGTGTATTTTGTTTTAGAGCTATTGAGACTTTCTTACCGTGTTTTGAGAACAGAACCTGTGCATGCGGAGAAGATTATAATACTGGATTTATAAAGACTGTGGCGAATGAAAGAACGTCTTACAATTCATATTGTTCGATAAGTATGTACTTTTAAGATTCAATTTTACTGAAAGATGGTTGGTTCTTTGCTAATTGTAGTTGTCATAAAACTATCATGTCGTCGGATGAATGTTCATTTCAATCAGTGGTTTCCAACCTTATGTCGGTTGCTACCCCATTCCAGAAGCCATTTTCAGATCGCGACTCATCGGAGTACAACATCTTCATTATTTACAGATCAAGATATTGTAATAAGAGACTGTGGAAAGAAATCGAGAGGGGAAAGATGATGGCAAGGGTTGGATATATCAGGGATTTCTCTAAAGAGTAGTCCGCAACAAACCCACCAAAAGTGATCCACGACCCCGAGGGTGGGAATCCAGTATTGAAACGCAAATAAACTCTCCACAGTGCCAGAATGGAGTAAGGTTTAATCAATCATCAATAAAATACTAGCACCGTTCATTTTTATGTCTTTGAATTACATATGCAAGACGAAGAAATGTATCTATTCCAACTCCACTGTACACCTCCATTTACCCGAACAACTACACACACTTTCCTTGAGAGCCTGCCTCCCACCATGCAGGGATACTCAAGGGTCCCTTTTTGGAAAACATCCGTTGTCACCCATTTGACTTTGAGCCACGCGACCACCGCTGGCATCGTTTCTTGTATTTACGACTGATAAGTATATAGTAATCACATATAAATTGTATTTCAGTCACTAATGGGGTATTTTTTAAAGAAGGGATACAATGTGCAGGTGAGTTCTATAATCAGGAGGCTTACTGTTGGTTGTCAACCATCTCTGCATCTTTAAATTTGAAATCTTGCTTCATATTTTTTGAAACTCATCGCCAAAAAAGTTTTAGGTGCTACCGGGATTTATCAATTTTTCGCGATCTCCTGGGGTCATACCTTATTTGATCGGACGACCACTGGAAAGTGGTTTCAGACGCATCTCTATGAAATACTGTTGCTTGGAATAAGCATAGTCCACATCTAAAAACCGATGCTACAATGTGGCGAAATGGGGGATTCGTTATTTCGAGCGATCATGCAACATCTTAGATTCTGTAGACCATAGCATGTTGACATGAATATCGGGATTTGCAATAGGTAACATAACAAACAACTAGGGTCTGAATTGCATGGGGTACCGTACTAATCATTATTGTAGAATAATACAGTATTTTTGGATACGTTTTATTTAAAGCCATTAATTGAGATTTGCATTTTTTGGACAAATTCTACTTTTTCATGGCTTGATCCAGACTAAATTGGTTGGTGAGCCCAAATATAAGCTTGCCTCTTTGAAAGAGAGACCATCAAAAACTCAGATGTTTTTATCTCTTCGTAAGGCTTGATAATATCCATATTTAATATAGTATTATCTTTTACGATATATATATATTATAGGTGACGCTCCTGTAAATGTCTGTAAAGAGCAGAATCCGATATCAGATTGTTTTAATGCCTTTCAAGCAGTTGCTATTCCGCAAATGACAAACAAACCAGTAGTCTGCCCGTGAGTCCTCCTTATATTCAAAATAAACTTCGGAATGAAAACAAATGACTTTAAAACCTAGTTTATTATACAAAATGGTTTCAATGTTTAAGGTACATGTAAAATTTTACAGACATCATCCCGTGATTGACTCCCGTCTTCATTCGCCCGGGTTAGGAGCAGAACAGTAGGACGTTATTCATTTCATTGCCGTGATTGAGTAGACTGATTACCAATACTTTGCTAATGTATGTAACCCAAATTACTATTATTATTTATGTTGGGGCACGCGGCTGATTTGATCAGCTCAACATTTTTCACAATTACAGTTTTGTTTTGTCCTGATCTTATTTCAAGTTGGCATCGACCGTCATTACGCCAATTACAGAGTCCGTCTGGATCCGATATATCACTATTGCAATGGCTACAGCTAACACATTAAAGCTGAACTCCGGTTACAAAAATACCGAAATGATTAAATAAAAAAAAAGTTAACGTCCTAAAGCCGCCATACTTGATTCCAATTTGTGAAATAAATATGGCGGACATTGAGGCTTATGACCTGGAAAGGTTAGCCGATCTCACTTCCAGTTTGTTAATTGTCAGCTAGCTATACACATCCGGCATTATTCTCTCGCACGCTTCACGGATTGCTCTATTTTTCCCAACACAGTATACCAAATTATTGAAGATTGCAAAATTGAGGCTTATGACCTGAAAAGGTTAGCCGATCTCACTTCCAGTTTGTCTCTTGTCAGCCAGCTATACACATCCGGCGTTATTCTCTCGCACGCTTCACTGATTGTTCTATTTTTCCCAACACAGTATACCAAATTATTGAAGATTGCAAAATGTCTGATCAGGTAAGACTGTAAATAATTATATGAACAGCGTCTACTACAACATAGCCTAAGCTTTACTCTAAAACAAAAGATGCAAAAAGATGGCTTACCCCAATTTGGAAACAAATATGGCGGCTTGAGGGCGTTAACCTTTTTTTATTTCATCATTTCGGTACTTTTGTAACCGGAGTTCAGCTTTAAATTGGGTTTAACAGATGAAGCGAACTATATATCTATAAAGTATTGTTCCCCGATTTCACAAGTTATATTAAACTGCCGTTAATAATATAATCTGGAATTCATTATGATTGTACGCCAGTCTAAAGATGTCCTTTAAAGTAATATATCTATAGTCAACTGTACATTTCGTTACATCATTGAGTTTACGAATGTGACAATTTTAAACCATTTGTTTTTCAGGGCATTCCATACTTATTTGAACTGTACAGAGGGTGTAGCGTGTACTTGTGGATTGAGAAAACATGTACCAATCCTTACGGGAATGGCTTTCGCTCATGAAAATTACAAATCCATGGGCTGTGAAGCGTGTAATTATTTTTTCTGTATTATTTTGCACATAAACCCATGTGAGAGATTTGCACTGCATATATTTATTTTATAAATACGTGTTTAAAATTCAAAGCGCGTGATTTTAATGGTGGTCATTGCCCCTAATTTCTCCCGACTTTGATATAAAACGCTTCTTATTTAGCTGAGGTTGGGATAATTTGTGGACTTTTTTGGAACATTCATCGAAAAACAAATCTTTGAAAATAGTTCTAATGCAGTGTGTATCCAATTATGACGAACTGAGTATGTGACGTTATAACAGCTTGTATGAGATCGAATGTGGACACTCTCGCCATAACTGTTTCTGATGTTGGAAATATTACATGCAAAACATGTCCTTCATTGTCGGCTTCTAATTATAGAACCCACAAAGTAAACGCATTTTCCTTCTTTTGTGTTTTTGTTTACAAACAATGAGCATTAAAAACCAAAGGGATTATTTGTTGACTATAGGTTTGACGTATGGCAAATTCGAAATTGTAATCAAAAATAAGTATACGGTCATTACAATATTTCAATCAATATAAATATTTAGTATTCTAGATTGTAATTCAATATTAATATTTCCCTTATTACGATCGATATAATAAATATTCCCCCTTTTCTATTTCATAGTATATTTAACCGCTATCTGTTATTATTTCAGTCACTGGTAAATTAGAAAGAGTAGCAGGATTTCAATGTTCAGGTAGTTTTCTATTTTACTATATGGTTTAAAGATGGCCTTTAATATACTTAATTTCTTTCGTCGCTGAAAAGTCAGGTCCTTTACATTCTTCCCTTTCATCGATGGAAAAAGATTTGTGCGATGTTTTATTTTTGTTTTAAAAGTTTCGATACGAAGTCAATTTTGTGTTAAAAGTTCTGATAATAACAGTAAATGAAATGTTTCATTAAATTGTTCAAGTTATTTTTAAATATCTCTGTGGAATTAAAGACTATCTATTGAATTTATTTTAAGCTGGTTCTCCGAATACTGGTACAGCATCCGATGAAGTTTTAACAACAATAGGATTATTAAACGGTACGATAAATTATTGTAATCTTTAAAGTTGTTCGTGGTGTTCATCGCGCGTTTCGTGGGTGTGGGATTTTGAGAAGCCACCCTATATATAAGCTACGCAAGCATTAGGTGACCATCTAGCTAGAGCTCGAAACGCGACACTCTAGACCATCTCATTCTCCTAATTACTTTGATTTACCCTGTGATCCCTGTGGTATTTGCACACGATCTTTTATTCCTCTTGCCACCGGAACCAACCGTTCACGACCGGAATCGGCGATGCATGATCACAACTTAAAGACGCCCTCTGGATACTCCGAGATTAATCTAGACGTGGTAGACCTTTTTGCCCAAAACATTTGTAATCTGTGTTTGTAATATGTTTAATATACACGCCATTTGAGGTCGAGTTCCAATCGGCTGTATTTGCTCGAATTTCATTTTGTGCCAAATTGAAAATTTTAGCACCTGCTGTTATTGGTCATATTGGAAGATGTCCAGCTTCTAAAGAATGTTACATAACATCCGATAAAGCTTCAGCTAAAGCATTGCATGAAAAAGATGCCCCTGCTCTTTGCCAGTAAGGATAATTACTTTTATTTTTTATTTTGAAGAATTATATTTTTGTTGTAATCATGGTAGTTAAAGTGAATCATGGAAATACAATCATACATCAAGTAAGATATATTGAAAAAATAACTCAATCCTCATCATTTTCAAGGCACTATGAAATAACACCGTAGTTTTCGCCGACCACAGATAATGAAGATGGAGTGTTTCATGGATGGCATTATAACCGGACAACGGGTTTTTTGCCGACTCTTCGCCAAATACCACTTGACAAGAGTATTTTACGTGCACGCCAACGTTACACCGGACCAGAGACGTTATTGTCAGGAGCATCATTCTTCACCACTGAATCCCGAGAGTCTTTTCTCGGTAACGCCGGGGTCGAAGTCCGGACTTCCTGCTTAGTGAGCCTGCGCCGCACACAATACATCCTTGTACCTCTCCTCATACCAAAAATCAATGGAATTCCTAAATATAGCTTATCGTTCTCAAATATTTCGAAATAAAAAAGATGTACAATTTTAATGTAAAGCCCAAATATAAATAATCCTCACGAAAAAGATAGCAAAAATATTATTATTGGAAGACACAAAAGGATGTTGGAATTGACTGATTTTTGTTAATGTTTTGATGAGAAAATATCTTTAAAAAGTACGTTAAAATGTGGTTGTCTGAACTCTTTATTAAAACATTTATTCTGGTTTTAAACAACTATCAAGCCAGTCCAATATTATTTATCATATTGGCCTTGATCTTTGTTATACTTCAAATATTTTCTTATATAGATAGTGACATGATTATATTTCCAATTATAAACAATTTCCCTTTTATATCACAACTGATCATTTATCATTGTTTTAACAGAGCTCAGAGTGATTTTATTCACTGTTGGGAACAAGCATTGTGTAAATGTTACATGTATATGAATAGAGAATATCAGTATTGGTTAACTCAACAAAAAACCCTTCATTTACAGCTATGTCAAGCAGGTAATTGTCATGTTTTAAGTACACCAAAATTTAATTGAAACAGTGAGAGAGAAATGGGGTTTAATGTCCTCTCGCGAAAACTACGTCATTTCGGGACTAACACCTGGTTAGATTTTAGTTCATAATTCGCTTAGGGGTCTTTAGCAGTGGGAGGAAACCAGGGGACCCGAAATGAAATGAAATGGTGTTTAACGTCATACTGTTACGCTCCTAAACTGGGCTAATGGCCTTGGGACGGGCATACGCCATATAGTGTACTATGAGGGAAATTTTGCCCCGGCAGTGGCGCTATGGCCTAATCTTATATTGAATTCCAACTGCCAAGAGGTCATGTTTACGTGCTCGCCAATGTGCACACTGGACCACGTTTTTTTGTCCCATCCGAACGACTAGACAAATGTCCTTGTTAGGCACTCCTTCCTGCATCCCTGACAAGAGAAAACCACGCTGGAAAATCTGGATGAACTTCCTCTGCCAATGCAGGGATCGAACACCCGACCTCCAGACTAGCGAGTCAGCGTCTTACCCACGTAGCCACGTTATTCCTACCTTAACCCGAAGTAAACCCAGGAAGTTGGCCAGGCTACCCAGATCCTTGCCACAACAGGCGAATCGAAATCACGCCAGATGTCTAAATAGCAGACCTTATGCTATAGCGCGCACGAACTAACCATTTGGCCAGTCCCCCCTCCAACAATCCAGTTGTAGACAAACCTTGCTTAGATTCCGCACTGATGAAGACAGTTAAACAAGGGATAGGCAAATGAGGAAATTAATTGTTATAAATGTAATACATATTCAAGCCCAATTTGCAATATAGTTTTTCCATGATTACTGTATAGAGTAGGGGTTAAGTGAAAGGGTGCAATGTCGCACTTTATGTCATAGGATTAGGGTTTTAGCGCCCCTTTATCGTATACGCCCCTTCTCTTAAATTGAAAATGATTTTTATGCATTTTTAAACGCTATTGACAGATTCTGAGTGGTGGCTCAGATATGCTATAAATTGACTCTAGTAGCATGTTCTATATAGTTGCCGAACCCACCAACGTTATAAATATTAATTGGGGTTGTGCTCCAACACTCTTGGTAATAAATGTGGATTTAATAATCATTTTTTCAGATAAATCCATTAAACCAACATATTTATGTGGTATGTATACATAATATATTTTACTCAACATATAGGTTTATTACATATCTGTATCGTATGGAACAATGAAATTATTGTACATGTACCTACCACGTTTTTTTATATCCGTCTCAGGCTTACTTGATTTCCAAGACATTTTCAAGTACGACATCCTTAATTTATATTCAAATCCCCTAAAAATAACATTCATCAGTCAAAGGCACATGCTTTATTTACATTGTGTGAGCTAGAATAAATTACCTGGTGGCATTGCGACAACATGAGACTTTCAGAATTAATCTTCTCACTTTGTAAACGTTTCTACATAAGTTATTATCCAATCTACAAGTACCTTATCCAGATTAATGAGACACCGAATAACAAAGTTACATCGTTTATGGACAGCTGGAACAGTTTACCCTGGCATTATATCTTTAAAAACTTTATTTGATTAATTTTATTTTGATTTATTTTTCAGATTCATCCGCGATGGTCAGTGTCTCGGTGTGGAGTGTGTTAATTTTTACCATAGCAACCATACTGTTTTAATGTTTTAATGTCTTAGTTTTAAAAATACAACACGTATATTTAACATCAATAATAATCCCTGCATACAGCAACTTATCTGGAATAAGAAACAACGATAATCTACAGATCATTGTAGACGCACCAACATGGCCTAGGTACTGAGGACGTTTCAAAATGGATACATGGCATCCGCAACTGAACATGTGCCTATGCTAACAAGTAAACGTGGCCTTTGTATTATAGTACTGTTTTAATTTAAAACAGCAATCTCTGCTTAAAGTTCCGAAATTTAATTATCACGATCTATTGAATAAGATTAAGACAGTATGACAATCAACCATGACAGAAAAAACATCTGTTCGGTGTATAGTATTGAACTCGGATATCTGGATTAGCAGAACTGGTACCAGATCAATATCAATATCACTGTCAACTCAGGTCCTGGATCCCACAATCTAGTATCCCCATATACATATTAAGGCTTATGTTAAAGACTGCTTTAGAGATTGAAACCAGCAAACGTAATATTTATTAACTGGTTTGTTTTGGGACATTTGTTTCAGTAATTACAATTTCATGTATTTGTAAAATCATTTGGCTGCTTGTATACTGCTATGAAAGACAAACGAATAACTTAATCACGGACTAACCAATTCTATTAAAGTATTGACATATTTTAAATAAAAGCGCAACTGCTAAACACAGGGATTGCCTAATTATTAATAGCGGTAACAAGGGTTGGTGTTGCAAGTTTAAATACAATGGATTATGATGCTTCTATGACAAGCGGAATCCACACTAGAATATCCCGAGCGCACGTTGTCGCAAACTTAATTGAAACAAATTGGTATACAATTATTATTCTGGAATATATTTCATAAACCGCTTACGATACCGCTCACTGTATTTTATTTATTAATTTTTAACGTTTACCACTATTGTTTTTTTTTTGTGTTATGTTGTGGTCACTTATAACTACAGTAAGACAAGAGCCATTCACAAGACGACCACCGTCAAGATCGGTCTTTCTTGTAAACTATTTTATTCTTCATTTTTAGTGAAGCCTGTACTATTACAATTCCGGGACTGTACAGCACAGTGGGCGTTTAGGACTGGTTCCTTGATCCATTCACTTGATTTTGTGTGTTATCGGAGACGGTCCTACGCATAGTATGACGTCATATGTGGAATGTGGGTTAGGGTAAGGGTTAAGCTTGACCCAGTGTTAGGGTTAGGGCTAGTCCTGTTTACATTTCGAGACTATGACGAAATCTACAGATCCTACCCCTTACCCCAAACCTAACCCACAATCTATGTATGACTTCATATGAGCTAAAATGCGTAAGACCGTCTTAGATCTAGCTTTCTCCAGTTTGTCCTGTCCGCATGTTTGCACTTATTGCTGCTATGTAGTTTTGCCCTATTCAATTAGTAACTTTTGTGTTTCTTTGTCAATTCTAGTGTACAATGATTATTCAGGAGCATATCTCAAGGACCTCCCAATTCAATAAAATATGTGTTTCCATGGAAATTGACTTTTTTCTAATATACAATTATCATTCTGGAGTACTCCGTAGAAAACGTTCAAGATATTGATATGAAACTTAATAAATAGATGGGTTGTTGAACTCTGAGCATGGATATATCTATATCTTCACGGTACTCTGCTTAGTATAATTGGGATGCAATTTACTCTACTTTGCTTAGAAAAATTGGAATGCAGTGTACAAAACGTGAATGTGGGTATGAGAGAATCGTCTAACGTGTGAGTCTTAGATCATAAGGTCTGGCATTGTAATACATCAACTGATACGATTCCGATTCCCAGCTTGTACATGACAAGGAGTAATGTCGCCTGTCAAACCTCGTGGCTTTTCTCTGTATCCCCCAGTTTCCTCCCCATCTCTCTCTTTCTCTCGCTCTGTTTTTGTTTTATGACACCTCTCTGTACACCTATGCCTAAGGCCGTGGGATGTTGATGTCTGAGTCATTGCCTTATATAAAATATAATAATAATACAACTTTACCCGCAGGGAAGTAATATAAATAATGTGATAGATCTGATTGTACATGTATGTATTCAGACTTCAATCACCGATAAATCATTCGCATTCTCTAAACATGTTTCATAATGATATCGCAGATACAGGAATCTTTGTGAGGCATAATTTGCTTATATCATGATGATTGACGAGACGGGTTTTCTTTTTTACTTAGCCTATATACACCCTTAAATAAACAATATTTGCCGGATTGGGAGTGGGGGCATTTGCTTTAGTAAATATTTTCTATCCGTTATATCTGGATATAATAGTCTAATAACTGAAGACCCCGAGAAAACCCACGAGGGTGGACAGGCGATTCTACTGCTTTTCACGTACACCGCGGAATCGAAACCACACCAGTTGACCCAATGATTGACCTTATGATAACGCGCGCACGTGTTAACTATTCGGCCATCCAACCTCCCTTATACTATCGAGCAAAACTTTGCGTTATATATTGAAGTAATGAAATGAAATGAATCGGGGTTTAACGCTTTACGGTTCTTCTTCCAACTGGGTTAATGAAGACGAGCATACGCTATACAGTGTGCTATGAGGGAAATTTTGCCTGGACAGCGGCAAGATGGCGTACTCTTATATCGAATTCCAAAAGTAAAGGGATATTTGTTCACGGGACCTCGGTTTTTCATACCATCTGCACGACTAGGCAGCTGTCCTTGTCTGGCCCTCTGTCCGGCGTCACCGACAAGGGGTACCATATATATGTTAGTCCCGAAATGACCTAGTTTGTGTCGAGTTTACGTTACCCCCCCCCCCATCTCTCTCCCTTTCTCTTCATTTACTCTTTATCGAATTTCAAATATCAATGGAATGAAATAGAAGTTTATGTTCCAATGTTCTGCCCAAACTGAGCCATATAATGTGTTATGGGGACAATTTTATCCAGGCAGCGACAGTGCGGCCTACTCTCACATCGAATTCAAACTACCAGGCCATCTTTCACGTGTATACTAGGCCCTCGGTCCTGCATTACTGACATGAGAACACCCAACTTTCTCGGCCAACTCAGGGATCGAACACGGACATCCAGGCTAGAGAGACCTGTTACTCCCTGAGCCACCGTGGCCCCAAATGTCTGGTTCTTTTACATGAATGCCAACGAGTGCTTGAGTAGACCGCAGTTTTCGTCCACCATCGGTCTATACATAATGCATTACATTATCATACTTATATACATAATACTTTATACACAAATCGTATAGTATTTGTTAATCAATTATGCACCGCCTTAAACTGTTATAATCAGTGTTTTGGAAACTCTCTACCCGTTTACCTATTGTACAAAACACCCTTATCGCGTTATCTAAAACCTACTTATATGAAAACACCAGAGTGGAACGGAGGGATATCTCATCCATGTATTAACTGGAGCGTTGCTCTACGTTGGGAATATAAATAGAGGGAGTAGGTATTCTGATTAACCTGTCTGTCAGCTTATCCGATAACTATGCTGCTATTTGAGAGGGAGAGAGAGGGGGAGAGAGAGGGGGGGGGGTGTAAATATGAACCTAATAGCGGGGTAGAGCGGGGAGACTTGGCTTATAGTTTCACAACTTCGATACCTTGACTAAGGTCGAAAATGAGCAAATTCTGCATGTTAGTAACACGAATATTAGTGAACACGAGAGAGAGAGAGAAATGGGGTTTAACGTCCGTTCAACAAAAACTAGGTTATTAAACATATGGTTTAATTTTATTTCAATAATTCGCTTGCGCGTTGGGGTCTTTAGCAGTGGGAGGAAACCAGAGTGCCCGGAGGAAACCCACGAGGTTGAGAAGGCGCCCCTATCTCCATGTCACATACGCTCACACCACCAGGGATAGAAACCACAGCCGCAAGCCAGAGGTGACTGGCCAGCAAGAGGTCGAAGCGCGCGGCACTCTAGACCACTAGGCCATCCAACCCCCCTAGAGAACACGAATGGAAGGACAGTTGTTTATATATAAAGACGGGCATGGCCTCTATAAGAATGTATAATTGCATACTACTAAGATAAGACAAGATAGCCATTTTGTTAACAAATCATAATTGAGACAAACGCTGTCTATAAATAGATCTTGGCCTATACTGGGTTACCGTTAGGCCATAGACAAAACGCATATTTGTTACCCAATAACAATAACGCAATGTGGCCTTGGGCCTATCTATATAAGGTCACCGTTATAGTCAATGAATTCTGCCCATGTGAATATATTTTTTTAAAAACATTTTTATTTTACGCCTAAATTGATCCCCCAAATATTAATTAGCTGGATGAATATCGTTGTCTCAAGAAGATGATCCTTACAAGAGAATAAACAAACATCCATTCAAACTGCGATGTATAATCTTTCTAGAAATATCAAATAAATGGATAAACAAATACGTCCTGTCATTCAGAAAGGAGAGAAGATATGGACTATGAAAGGACTCGCATTCCCTTAATCTTTCATCCAGATCTCTAATAACAAAATCATCGAAGCTGAACAATGACCTATTTATTGTGGGACGTAAATAACATTTGGGATGTTCGTCATCATCCATTTGCTTCAGACAATAATTGAATAAAAATACCATTTCACAGGCTTGTACCTTAAAACCCTTCAAATGTTTGTGTACGCCTAGGACCGAATTGAAGTGTCGTGGCAGTACAATATTGGAGCATTGTTGGATATTTTGTGTCGCCCAATTTTGTGATCACTTTAAAGGAGAAATATGAAACTTGAATTCATCATTGTAGGTTTAATGTTTGTAGGTAAGTACATAAATAATCGATAATTCTATAATTATAACGATCAGTATTGCTAATTAATATTAATTATCTAATGAACATTGCTTTAAAAAGTAAAAGAGATGAAATGAACCCGGGTAAAACATACAAATGTTCTGTTCCGAATCGGTTAATGAAGACGGGCATACGCCATGCAGTGTGCTCTGTGGGAAATTTTACCCAGACAGCGGCGCTATGGCTTAATCTTGCATGGAATTTCAACCAACCTCCCAGGTTACCCAGCTAATGTCTTACTCACCCGCGGCGCTTAAAAACAGACCGACATATTTCATGAATATACTTCTGGTAACAGGCGGTCACAACACTAACTAGCAACATTTAAGTAATAAGATGTATTCTGGAGATGCGAAGCAACATGGCTGTTTATTGTTCTCCAGACAAGTGTGAGCTTTTGAATGCTAAAGAATATTATTCTAATGAAGTCATAATTTGATGGAGAGGATTTAAAGCCGAAACATGACCGAATTTTTTTTTTATTTAAACAATATTTTATTCAGAAAATATTGGATTGGGGAACAGGCTTAGCCTATGGACCCCCTCTATATAGTATACAAATACAAACATTAAAATACAAAATAATAGTAATAAATATACAAGATAATTGAAATTTGATGGCTATTTACATTATATGCAAATTTCACAGCCACAACAATGTTTAAATTCAAAATTCATGACTTTAAAACCTCTCGGAGATGTCGAGAAAATCATGGACTGCATTAAATATCTGTGTTGCCTTATAGCTATCATTTACGCCAAATAATAGGGAGTTAATATTGTGATGTTCTGGTTCTAATTGAAAAATAGTTTGAGAACGGGCATCTGAATGTAAAGAGCAAACTAACAGAAAGTGTTCAGAGTCTTCAAAAGAGTGACCGCAATCGCATGTAGGAATGTCCGAAATATGCCTTAGAAATTTATGCCCGTTTAAATCACTGCAAGAAAGTCGAAGGCGAGAATGGAGAATTTGATTCTTCCTGCAACCAATATAGCAGACAGACGGAACAGAGTTGTCTATAGCTCGTAATTTTGATTTAAAAGAAGAAATTGTAAGTGCGTTTTTGGTAGCATTATCAAGTGTATTCCATTCTTTAATAGTGGATGGTATGAAAGTAGAAGAGAAGAGAGTTGTTCGGCAAAAATAATCTGGTAAATTGTTTTGGTTTCGTAGATTGTATGAATATGATTGATTACAAGGAATAAGTTTAAATAAATAGTCGGGAGTAAAATGATTTAAAATTTTATACAATAATATTAGTTTGTGCCGCCTTCTTCGTTCTTGCAGTGATATAAACCCGGTCTCCTGATATATCAGCCTATGACTGGTACCCTTTACAGCACCGCATATAGTCCTGAGTGCATCTAATTGTAAATATTCTAGTTTGTTAGTCAGTTCAGCAGTGCTCCCGTCTCTTATTATGTCACAGTAGTCAAAATGAGGAAGAATGTAAGACGTGTACATGATTTCTAGGGATTTGCTACTAAGTCGGTACTTTAGCCGACTAAGTCGGTACTTTAGAGATCGAAGACAGTTCACGAGTTTACTAGTTTTTGTTAAGATGTTATTGATATGAATATCCCACTTACAATTATTTTGAAATGTCAGTCCCAGGTGCTTGTTATACGAAACTTCTTGAATTGGAATGCTGTCAAAGTTTAGTGTCGGTAGTATAATTTTCTTCTTAGTAGTAAGTGCAAGTGTTTCAGTTTTCAGCGGGTTAAAGGATACCAGCCATGTTTTTGCCCAAATATTTATTTTTTCTAGATCAGCATTAAGACATTCGAACATGCTGTTGGGTCACTTACTTTTATATATAAATTTGTATCGTCTGCAAATAGTCTGATGTTCGAGTCGATGTTTTTGACAATATCATTGATATAAATAAGGAACAAAAGGGGTCCGAGAACGGAGCCCTGTGGGACACCAGCTAGGACAGTCAGGGGTTCAGAGGAAGCACCCCCAATAACCACACATTGTTTTCTATTACTAAGATAGCCTTCAAACCACTCTAGTAGATCTCCTCTGGTCCCTTCCCTGTTAATGGTGCAATTCTCTGGAATGATCTTCCAAAAATAATGCAGGAACTATCTACATTTACAGAATTTAAATCTGCTTTAAAAACTTATCTATTTAATAAAGTGTACTAGTGGTGTGATCATAAATATACTTCAGAGATACTTTCCACACAAAATACAATGTGGCTGAACAGCACTTAGAAATGACCATTGGGCATAATGTAGCGCTATACAAGACAATTATTATTATTAGTATTATTATTAAAGAACAATATTTTCTATGTCTGTTTCAAGCTTTGGTTTCTTTACATTAACTATAAGTACTTCTGCTATCGTTTTCGTGCGGCCCAGTACATTCTTAATTTGCCTATAAATATCCATAATGTTTTAATATTTCTATTGGAAAGCTCTTTTTGATAACACGATTTTATTTAATATTCACTGACAGGTCTTCTTTCCGAGGAAATGAAACAGGTCATGGTCAGGTGTTTAAAATAGTTTTAAACGTTGTTAAATACCGGTGGTCTACAGCCTAGAGATAAAATATGTGCATAATTTAAGTTTTCAGCCAATGAACTTTCAATATCCCTAAAATAATTTAGCTTATAGTGCTCCTATGGTCCCACCAATCATAGCGCATGTCTAACATATGGATTAAGACTAGTAATTACTTCAGCTGATTTTGTGGACGCATGTAGTGGCTCCAGTTATAACACCCCAACCCTCTACACATACCACACAGTTATCACTCCACTACTTTGCGTGGCAATTTGTGTTGACTTTTTTGGTCTAGATTAGATTTTAGGGCGAAAGATCAGTAGGTTACTTTGACCAGGCCTAGCAAAAAATCAACCCCTTTCAATATTTTTATTATATATATGGTCATCAGAATGTTTACATAAATAATTTTCTACAGGGAATATAATATATGTTATTTGTTTACAGCATCTGTTAATAGTCAAGATTTTGATATCTGCCAAACACAAAATCCTGCCTATGGCTGCTACCTAACAGTCAGTGACAAGATTGCTGCGGCTAATCAAAATTTGGTCCTGTACTGCACGTAGGTTAATTTTTGCCTTTTTAATTGATTCATGTTGTCTGAGTACGAAATTTCGCATGTATACCTATATTTACTTAGGCGGTATTCACGATCATATGTTACACTTGTCGTGATAGCAACACAGATAAATCCAAAACGTCTTTCCTCAACAATTATTTAATCACCCGACCTTTTGAACAGCGTTGCTTTCTACTAAATTGGTCTGTAAATGAAATATTCATGTGTCTATCTGTCTGACTAGCACAAAATTGGTGTAGGGGTTTATTAGCAAACTACCTTCACGGCGTTCGATGATCATATGATGGACATTTTCCACTTATGCTAAACAGATTTGGGCTAGGCAGAGATAAATAATTTGATGGTTCGACAACTTTATTAGGTGCATGATAAAACTTGGTTTATAGCGTGATTACGTAAAGCAATAATCTCTGTGTTAAAATCATACTTGGAATGTATTTAACCAGTTCTATCACATAATAATTATGTAATAATGACTAACACCAATATTGTCCTTTAAATGCAACACACTTGGTCCACATTGTTCAGGCATTTTGTAACTTATATTAATTAGGTTGAAGCATACGGGTCGGGATTTCAAATTTGTAACCGAGATTAATTTCAAAATGAATCTAGCTTCGAATTTATGAAGATCATTCACAACCTACCCCACCCCACCCATGATAAGAAAAATAATAAGGCAAACCGGAGTTGTAAAAGAATATATTGAATGAAAGGAACACGTTGTCTGTAATTGTACATTTAGAAATGCTCGTTTAATTCTGCAAGAACAGCAAAATAAAAACCTATTGCAAACTGGATTTATTTTTCAGAGCCGTAAAAGAATATATTGAATGCAGTGAACAAGTTGCCTGTAATTGTACACTTGGAAATGATCCTTTAATTCTGCAAGAAATCACCACGTATGTTGAACTTTTCGACAGAAATGGGTGTCCTGCGGGTAAGAACAATGTTAACTGATATTAAAATTTACTGTAAATTGACGACCTGCAATTAACGTCATATTGCAGATAATTAGCAGTTAAACAGCAGTCATTGGTTGCCATGAAGGTAACAGCATTCCTAACCGATTTTAAAATCATCTTATAAGCCTGTAAGCCTCGCCTAACGTCATGTTAAGGCGGGGTGGGGTGGGGGTAGTTACCAATAAGCCTCGCCTAACGTCATGCTAAGTGTGTGTGTGTGTGTGTGTGGGGGGGGGGGGGTAATTACCGGTAATAAGCGGAAAGCATATCAAAATAAGTAACTTGAACGTACATTCATCAATATCTCGATGTGTCAACAAGATTATTGGTAAAAAATGGATTGGTTCAATTTCGTGCAGTATGTACAAAGTTATGTTGAATTGCAATTCCATTGATCTGTTATATATAAGCGCACCGCCAATTTGTTGTGAGCGAACAAAAATGATAGACCACTACAAATCCGATTGACACCACGGCGGGAGGTTATCTATCACTGTTATTTTGTTTATGTTTTTTTGATTAAAATAAATGTTAAATAATCAATCTGAGTACAAATTAGCATGGATTAAACATGCATTATGCAAGAGTTAAATCTGCCAATTACAAGGCTTTCTTTAGGCCTGAAATGTTATCTAAATTATCAATTAGACATTAATTAACTTATCCAGACCATAATAAACTCTCGATGTCTAGGCTAGCCTTCGATGTTGGCTGGATTAGATTCCTCTATGCTGCTTAACGGCCATTGATAATAAAATGTAAAACGTAGACAATCCAGACTATGTTGTTTATATTAATGATTTTAGTAATGATGACCGAGGCTAGGCGAAAATTTCACCCGCTTCGTTCTCGGCTCATAGTGGATCAATTTGACTGAAGTCTTCAGCAAATTGCCTTTACACTATCTAGTTTTTAACTGTCAACTCTTTATCGTATCTCCCATAATCTATAGGAAATTGTATATGTTTGCCTAAAAATGCGAATGACCCATCATTACTTTAAGTGGAGGGGGGACTACAGAATTTTTTGGAGGGACTGAGGATGTGTCCGGCTAAGGATACTCCTACGAGTCCGGCGGTGGGGTTGAGGATATTCTGCATACGAACGATCCAAAAAAAAGTCGCAAAGATGAACGAAAATTGCTGGCATCGGGTTGTATTAATATATAAATAATTGTGTTTTATGTTTTTAGCCCTGGAACAAGACCTGGTGACTGACCCCGGTATTAATTGTGCTGGTAAGATACATATTACATTATAGGATACTCAATGCGCCATTAAAAGCGAACTGGGTTCATAAATGACACTTTAAAATAAATATTATAAGATATTTGCGTCAATATTTCCAAGTAATAGGGTTTAACGTACTACGTGCATACGGGACCTCTGTTTTCGTTCAGTCTGTCCTGCACCACTGACAAGGTTAATCACGCCGTTCGGTTGGGCAAGTGTGGCACCTAGCCAGTACAGTTCATCCTAAAACATCGGAGAAGCGGTGGCTCAATGATTAAAAGGATAGCGCTCTAACAGGAAGTCTCAGGTTCATTTCCGGTGTTGGTCTATTTTACCTGGTGGGTTCCCCTTGTCAGTAATGTAGGAATTAGGGTCTGGCAAGGACGAAAAGTCCGATGTCACATGTGCACATTGGCGGACACGTAAAAGAACCCTTGACAGTAAGAATTTAGATAACACCACACTGTCATCAAAACATTGGACAATCTTTACAAGCACACATGGTCCACAAGATAAGACAATATCCAACCAAATTTGGATCCCAGGCGCAAGCAGCGATTGCTGATACTACTGCGAGGTGTCAACATGGTTTCATCAGTTTGCTGTTCGTCGCTCTGAAAAACTGCGTGCCTTACGGCTTTATGGAGGACTCGACGTGACCATGACCCACACACTTGTCACTATAAAGTTCGTGAACCGAAACAACTTGGCACTTCTTTCACCGATTGAACATTTCCAAGAGTGCATCTTTATAATTCATGCATCGTCAATTTTGATTTAAATGCAAAATGAAATTAATTTTGTTTTTCATTCTATCAATTACACACTATAAAAATAGATTGTTGGGAGATGCCATGTCGGGGGATCATAGTTAGTACTATCCACCAGAATACCGTCATTATATAGTGCGTGTAAAACCAGACGAGATTTCACTATGAATCATCCCAAATCCTACTGGGGTGACGATAAATAAGACTAAAATAGAACTACAAAAAGCGAAACGAGATGGGACCTTTGTTTAAATCTGATTCTATTGCATTGTTTGGTATTTTCTTTTCAGGCCAAATTGGTAACGGATCTGATACTGATGCCGTTCTTAGGATTTTAGCCTACGATTCTCGTAAGTATGGTGTTTATGTCAACTGCTTCTTTTGTCATGTCCAGGGGTCCCTTTGTGTGACTTATTGGTATCAACTCAGAACCGGAATACACTAAAACGAAACGTAGGCAACTATGTATCTAACTATGTATAATAATATATGTATTCAAATGTATATAATATCTGAAAATAAACTAAATTTAAAAAAAAAACGAAAAAAAAACCCCTGTATCTCTCTAGTATCAGTTTGTACAGTATTGAAACAGTTCCTTTTTAATACTTTTCAGTGCCACAGGCTATTCTACTGGAACAAAACTGTACAGGCGTACAGAAATGTTATAAGGAATTAAGCGACGCTGCTAGTACAGCCTTACATAATAAAGATCTTCGAGCTTTTTGTGTGTAAGTATACGGCATACAAATTAACACTTGAAAACTGAAATTCCTTCTCCAGTACCTCAGGTTATCCTATTTGACAATAATTGTACCCGAATACTGAAATGCTATAAGGAATTTTGGTATGCTACTGGTACCACATCTCATTATACAGATCATAAGGACTGTTATTGGGTCAAGTGGTGTGGTTTCGATCCAAAGATTGCCAAGAGGGAAGATGTTATCTCTGATTGGACTATGTCTATCAGTCGTTTACTAAAACAAAGAACACACATGAAACTTTTTTTAGTTAAAACTAGGCCTCTATCTATTTTCAATGATGTTAGCATTGTTGAAAATCTCAACGCCTTACATGTCATTGTTCCGGCTGGCAAAGCGTCCGATAACATAGTATATATATGTAGACATTATTATTAATGACTCTCTGTTCAAAGAACTTATTTTCCGGAAATCAGTCGACAGTGCTACGTATAAACGCTATCCAATCACAGATCTGGGCCCTGTTTCACAAAACCTTAAGCTAAAATCACTAAAATAGATTTTAACTAAAATCAAAATGAAATTTTAAATTTTATGCGTTTCACGAAGATTAATTGTAACTTAAAATGCAATGTTTATAGTTTTTAGTTAAAATCGCTTGCGCCCGGGCAGTGCACATTTCCGCTGCGCGTACTTACGGTGAAAGCAACAGTACTACGCTTCGAAACTGAAAACCACTTTCAAAAGCATTGACATCTATACTAACGGCAGTTAAAGAGGGTATTCAAAGATACTGTGACAAAATATACCCCCGTAGTGGTATTAATCAAATGTGGATATTAAAAAACTTGCTTCAGCCTCACCTGTACACTATTCACAACTTATACCCTCGTAGTGGTATTAATTAAATGTGGATATTAAAAAAAACTCCAAAGAATTACTTGGTGGTTTGCAATCTAGATCACTTGCTTCAGCCTTATCTATACAAACGTTTGACTTTTCTACTTTGTACACTAAAATTCCCCATAGTATTTTGTAAACGGTGAACAGTTCATTTTCTGATTACACTATTTTGCCTATACCATTTTAATGACTTCGAATTCTGTCTAATGATTTGGATTGTTCGTACTTGGTTTTATTTTAGTGAAACCCCACCTGTTCTTTACACATTGGAACGCCCAAATTATCCTCACTAAAATGCTTTAAAATGAATAAGACAACAGAACTATTTTCATCAGTATTTATAAGTACTGATTAAAATCAAATTGTCTCTATTGCAATCGGGACGCGTTAACTTCTGTGTCTTTTAAACATGCATTATGCAATAGCAAAATCTGCCTATTGTAGGTCTTTCTTTAGGCCTGAAATGTTATAAAAACTATTAATTATTAATTAACTTATTCATACCATATTAAAACTCTCGATGCCGAGGCTAGCATGAGATTTTTGTTAGATTGTAGTTCGATTCGCTGAAATATTTTCCTTCGTGATTTACCAATAAAAGTGGATAACCGAGACTACTGGTTTTGTCTTACCGACTTTAGTCTGATGACCGAGGCTAAGCGGAGCTTTCAATCGCATAGCTCTAAGTTAATAGTGAAATTTTCAGCAAATTGCCTTTACATTAGGTAGTTTTTATCTATTGTAGTGAGAACTGCCAACTCGTTATCTAATCTCCCATAAGGGATCTTTAACGTTTGGTTTGGGTATTTAAATCTGTGGTGTGCACAACAAGTTGACCGCCTGGACTTTAAGGACAATATTGGTGCCAGTCATTATCACATATGTGATAGAACTGATTAAACACTTTCCAAAAATATTATTTACACAGAGATCATCGCTACCATAGAGGAGTAATAAAGAATTCATGAATCGGAAGTGACGAACGCCAAAGGAAAACACGAGTTATCTCTCTATGTGAATGACTGAAGTGACGAGTGATGACAGATAAACGGCCGAATTTCTGCTCACTAATAATTCCTTCGAAGACAAAAAGCTGTTATATGGGACCGCAAGAGGATATCTGACGATTCAATAAAGTAATTAAGTGTCATAAGATAAGAGAACACGGGAAAAATAGAAATACTCCGTACAGCCCCTTGTTTTTATTCATTCTATAGAGGAGACCGGGGCACATTGAACACTGTATAGTGTTGGGTTGTATAGTATTATTTATAAAGGATATATCCATGGTGGTTCAATGTGCCCCGGTCTCCCCTACCTTATAAAAACATGGTAATGCACGAACTTTTTTCTGTTTTTCTTTCGCGTTCTCTTATGTAGTGACAGCCAATTCTTTTTATGAATTGTAAGATATTCTCTCACAGTATCACACAGCAACTTTAGGTCTTCGAAGGAATTATTAGAGAGCAGATATTCGCCCATGTATCTGTAATCACTAGTCACTTCAGTTAGCTATATAGAGGAATAACTCGTGTTTTCCTTTGGCGTTCGTCACTTCCGATTTCATGAATCCTTTATTACTCCTCTATGGTAGCGATGATCTCTGTGTTAATATTATATTTGGAAAGTGTTTAATCAGTTCTATCACATATGTGATAATGACTGGCACCAATATTGTCCTTTAAGCTGTACATCGTGTATGTGAAGATACCATAAGCAACTACGTCCACAGATCACTTATGAATTCCCCATTGACTCTAATGCTAATTCTCATCTCTTAGACCGGCTCTAACTTTTCCCCAAATGTTCGTTGGGTAGATCGCTTTCGGCCATAGATGGAGCAACATGTGGCAAACTCTTGTCCAAAAGCAATGTATGGGGTTCACCTTGAAAAACTGGAAGTAGTGACAAGTAAACATGCAATTTTCGGCCCTACAAAAATCAACGAAACCAACCTATTTCATATCCTTCCGCCTCAAAATCATGAATATTCACCAAAACCTGACAGAAAATATATTTTCAGACATTTTTCATCGATTCTACACCAAAAAGTAAACAAAAGTCGCCATGCAAAAGGGGGAAAAGGGACATGTGAGAAAGAATAAACATAACTTTCGCCTGGGTGACAGCGTAGAAATATTTGATGAATTGTGTCCCTATGTTAGAGAAATTGATAGATTATCAATGACTTTTTATAGTGGAATTTAACACTAAAGGAATTGATTGATTATCAATAAAAGTGTATTATGCCATTTAACACTTTTATATTATTTCAGAGCTTTTGAGGGTTCCTTACCGTGTTTAGAGAATAGAACATGTGAATGCGGAGAAAAGACTAATTATGAATTTCTGAAGGCTGTAGGAGATATGAGATATACCTACAATTTTTATTGTACACTAAGTATGTACGCCTTTAGTTATGCGATTATTTTTCTGGTTATAATAAAATTAGCTTTATTACCTGGAGTTACATGTAGGAGGGGGAAATCTCATTTTCTAACATCCACAATAAGGCGATAATCATGATTTGTCACTTTCATAATTCAGTTCTGTACAAATACAAAATACACCATGGTTAACTTTTGTTAACGGTGGTTTGATGGTCAAATAGTTAGCGCGTGCGCTTTGTATCATAAGGTCTTGATTGAGTTAACTGGCGTGGTTCCATTCCTCGGTTGTACGTGAGAAGGAGTAGGGTCGTCTGTGAGTGTCCAACCTCGTAGATTTTCTCCAGGTCCTCTGGTTTCCTTTTACTGCTAAAGACCCTATTATTGAAATAAAATTGATCCATATGTCCCGAAATAACCTAGTTTGTGTCGCGTATATGGTTAGGTACATACAACAGGTACAGTCTTTTTTAGAATTGACAATGGGTTAATTCAAATATTAAGGTAATATTAATCTCGAATAACCACAATGTATGAATGAATGTCATGGGCATAAGATAAACAGTTGTTGACACTTGGCGATAATCTTTATAGTTTGTCTGGATGTGTAAGTCAGGTAGCAACCTATTTATACGGTTGTTGTTCGAACTAAGAAAGCTCTTGTGATCACATACTGTCTTATTTCAGTCACTGGTGGGGTATTTTATAAAGATGGAATACAATGTGCAGGTGAGTTTATCATCATCATCATCATATTGTTTGGACCAGGAGATACTTGCAATATTTGAAAATTTATTAATTGACATCAATAAAAAGCCGTTATGGTTGGGTGACTCGAGGTTCTATTTTGCCTTTTTCAAAACAGTATTATAGTTATCCCCAACGTCTACAATATCCTTTTTTCAGTGTTATCAAAATAAATATTAGTTTACTCATAAGCACTTTTTGAAATTGAATCCCGATGCATGTCTAGATTGAGACATTGGGGGCTTGGAATCCGGCTATCCAAAATGTAGACAGAAATTGCATTTTTAATCAGTTTATGATTTTCCATCATCTTCACGTTTTATATAATTTTAATAGGTGACGCTCCAGTGAGTGTCTGTAAAGAACAGAATCCTATATTCGATTGTTTTACAACCTTCCAATCAGATGTTTCAGGCAATCTTGGAAATAATGGAGTAGTTTGTCCGTAAGTTACATACAACCTTCTTTATAATTGTTTAAATGAAAATTTGGCCCGACCAAGTCGATGTGAAACTAACGTAAGTTACGTAACTGATTGAGCTACACCGCTTTTACCTAGAACATGCATAAAATAGGATAGTACTATATGGACCAAGTACCGAGCATTACGTCATCGCGGCCATCATTGAATTGTGTTGTAATATCGAAGTCGACCAATTGTTGTCGACCGTACTGGAATTTACGGAACATTTGCCGTTTCTGGAAGAGCGACCCCTCCCCCAGAATATATCTTGTTCAGAATAACCGCTCGTTATTTTTATGGTGGATCCGTGTCAATTCAACTTTTTCTAATTTTATTTCTTGTTAAATTGAAAAGATTCCCGGATTCTACACTATATATATATGAATATAATGAATATAAACTAATAGTTATAACTGCAAGATTGGAATATGAAACAACCGCTCCTTGTGGCTTTACTTTCTTGAACCATTTGAGGAGTTCACATAGTAAACCCACTTCTTTTGTACTTATTACTTAATTGAATTCCTTCTAGAGCATTCCGTAATTACGTCAACTGTACAGAGGGCGTGGCCTGTCTATGTGGATTGAGAACATCTGCAAATATCCTTCAAGAAATAACCATTGCTCATGCACGTTACGACAGTTCAGGCTGCGAGGCTGGTAAATATGTTTTTACTGATTTTGTAATGTAATATTTCCAAAGCTGGGGCGAAAATAATGAGTAATCAAACGAGAGTAAAACTGGTATGTTGGAGTTCTGAGCGACTATGTAAAGTTCTGCGATGTACACTGTCGGCGTTGACGTAAATTGGCCGACGAAATTCAATGCTATGTAATGGTCTGGATCACCATGATATGAATACGTTCATTTACTATTATATTTCCTTAATCTAGTGAACATGCGTCCCCAAACACCTTTATATTTTGGTTTGAAATCGTTTTTCAAAGTAAATACACAATACTGTACCATCCTGTGCGTTTAGTTTACTTTAATTTACGCCAATTGAAATCTGGGGAGCCTCCTTTATCTCAAAGCCCCAAATCACCCTTGGTGTATAATGTAATCCGAGTCTGGTAAAATGGTTTCTCTTTTGTGGGTATATATAAGATTTTACCATTATCTGTTATTATTTCAGTAAGTGGTATATTTGAACGAGTACCAGGAATTCAATGTCCAGGTATTTCTATTGTTATTTTAAAACTTTATCACAAAATACTTGCTCCTGTCCTGCAAGATCGTTTGGTGTGTGAACTTAATGAGACGCTTATGGCGATCTTGGCGAACTCGGACCCTGCAGTAACGACGCCGCCGAGGTTTGACAGTGCATAAAAGACTGGCAGATTGAACACCAAAACTGAACCCATTCATGATCTTTGATCCATAACATATTATTCATCTCAATCAGAAAGCATAAACGTCGTACTTAGCTGAATTTTGTACGATTGACTTCACACAAATTTATTAAACATTTCTGTCCAATAAACGAACTCGTGTTGGAATAGCTTTGATGACATATGACATGCTAATTTTGCTATATGACTAAACTTATCCAAAATGCCACCAAAAGAATAGCTTTGCTCAATGGATAGGGTTGGTTAGTAAATGTTCAAATAACGGACAACACCATGGTATGGTCGATAAACCAACAGTCCATGTAGATTTGAGCAGTATAATCTTAATTTACAGTTGATTATTTATAATTTTCTTTTCGGTAGATAGTAATATGGTGACACGGTAGTATCTAATTATTTAGTGAATTTTGAAAGAAAGCAAGGAATCGAGCGTTTCTAATTTCAACGTTAACTTTGTCCAATTCTTTTATAGATGAAAGGATGAAGAACATTTCGGTTCTGCATCTGATTTCCTTTACTAAAAATATAATTAATAGGAGTAGAGGAACGTTCTAATAGGGTAGAGAGATGTAATGGCGCGAAGTTGTTAATACCGAGTCTGTTTATCGGCGAATCAATTACATTCTAGTGTCGATTGTCATTGCTACCGTTGCGACGACGATGAACAATGTCTTGTTTATCCACTTTTAACTGCATCAACAGCCAAACGTATTTAAATCTACTTGGTATCGAAGCTATTAAGTTAATTAAGAAAGTTAATGTCCAATTGAGGTTATTATCATTTAAGGCTTTAATAAAGGCCCACACTGGGCAGATTTAGCTCTTGCACGATGCTATTTTAATAAAATGAGAATTTGAATTTATCGGAATTTTATTTGTTTCTCTAAGCTGGTTCTTCTGTCAATGGCAGTGTAACAGATGAAATCTTAACATCTCTAGGATTATTAGAGGGTACGTTCAAATACTTTTAATTTATGATACTGTAATTTGATTGTTCAGCGAGCCTGGAGATCGGGTGTTCGTTCCCTGCATTGGCCGAGAAAGTTTCCTCTTGTCAGTGATGCTGGATGGAGGGCCTGACCAGGACAGCTGTCTGGTCGTTTGGATGGGACGAAAAATCGTGGTCCTGTGTACACATTGGCGTGCACGCAAAAGATCCCTTGGCAGTTGGAATTCCCTCATAGCACACTGTATGACGTATGTCTGGTAGCCCAATTTAGGAGTTGAACAGCAGGACGTTAAACCCCATTTCATTTCATTTATTTCTTAATACATATTTATTGTCCAAGTAATTCGTCCTTTCAAAAGCTATACACCATCATGTCTGTGTATTTGTCTACTTTATCATGTAATTTGATTGTTCTCAATTTGCGTAGTATTTGAGAGATGCCTATCCCATTCCATGCACCTCCCCTTGTAAGCGGCAATCCCTAACAAATAATTGTTGCTTCTTATAAATTACTTGAAATATAAGTTATCCATACCTTGTCCCCCCACGCTCAGTCACTTAAGCGTGCGCGTTAGTATTTAAGAAAAAGTTATTCTATTCCATACCCGCTAACCTTTAAGCGTTTAAAATCGCTAACACATATTTGTGCGTTAGGATTTAAGAGATAACTATTCTATTCCTTGTAGTACCTCGTTGATTAACGGAACAGAATGCGATGGTATGGGTAATTGGTGGAGGGAAGGGGGCATACAAACCGTTATATGTAACCCAAAAAGTCTTCAGAAAGACTTCACAATCGCCATAATATCCCTACGAAGTCTTCCAGCACAGGCAATTTTAAGCTACTCATTAAAAATGTTTGATCTGGAATTCTGACTTTGAATTTTTATTACATTCTCGCATTTTAACGAAAAGTGGTGTTTTTCCTTCTTGATTTTCGATTAGTTTATCGCCTCGTGGTCCAATTACAAATACCATAAATGTTCTATTTTAGCTACTGCTACTCTTGCTAATATCGCTAGATGTCCAGCTTCAGAAGCATGTTATAGACAATATGATCTTGCTGCAGCAAAGGCATTACACGAGAAAGATATTGCGGCTTCTTGTCAGTAAGTTCGATTTAGTTAATCGTTTGTAAAGACGAGGTTTACACATGGCATTCTTTTGTAGTTCTTTATGGAAAGCATCAACATGTTCGGGTAAAGGGTTTGGCACACTAACCGATGGCACCATTTCTGTACACGTCTACGTGTTCGTAGATCGGTTGGTCGACCCACGCTTTTCTTTGTTCACTCTATAGATGTCAGTACTTGCTCAATTTTAATCGACCATTCTGCATTTGTCAGCATTAGGATAAGGGCGGTTCCATTCGCTTTTTAGCGTTTCATCTAAAAAAAATGTTTACGAATTATGGGCCCTGACTTTTCGTATTTGTCATTACCGGACTAATAGCTTACCAAAATTGCCGTGGAACAATCAAAAATAAAGAATATTGGGCTGTGAATATAAGTTGAGAGTAATTATCTACTCTTGTATTATAGAATATGGGTAAGAATATTGGTTCTGCAGTATATCTACCGTAGTCTATTCAACCGCATTTCAGATTTGAATATATCAGTCTAATTTAAATGTAAAACGTGTCCTAACAGTGACATAAATTTGGTTGGGGTTGGGAACCAACTAAAAAGGAGCTCAGTTTAGACTTTGCCCCACTCGAGCACTAAAACATCCCAGAAAAGGGGGTGACTCTCCCTGTTAGTTGAGAGAAGATTAGTAAAAAATTTGTTACTTTTCTCGCGTTCAGCTATATGTTTTATCGCCATGCGTCGAGGCCTTTTATAGCCATACCCCCACACCTTGATCCGCCCCTAAAATAAATGAGTTATAATCTTTTTCGTTTTTTATCTGCAGAGCTGAGAGTACATATATTCACTGCTGGGAACAAGCATTGTGTACATGTCAACTATATTATGATAGGGACTATCAGGAATGGTTAGTAGGATTTAAGTCATACCATCTACGGTTATGTCCAGCAGGTAATATTCATGTTTATTGTCCCCTAAGGTCAAACATTGCCATAATCCTTGTCTTTCCCAGACCACAACAACGGAAATTGGAGTTATAAACAAAAAGCAATAGATTTGTGTAACGGAGTTCCGTAACTCTTTAAATGAATGCTATTACTAAATCGTGTAAGTAACTCGATTTGCATGGCAAAAATACAAACATTGTTAAACAGGCAGTCACAGTGATTAGTTGACTAAAGTTCAATCTACCAATCCAAACCGGTGTTACATTCTGCTAAATCTTCTGAATGACTTAGGCCAGACGCTTATTTCTCTGTGTATTCAAGGCCAGTATGCCGCATGTAAAAACATGTGCGTTTCGCTAAAAATGCTCTAAGATAAAAATAAATGACCTGCAGAATAAAAGAAACGAAACTGATATGTACCTTGACTAAGAATGGGTAGCCTAATATTCATACTTATCTTTATACTTATTTCCTCTAGATGTAACCATTAATGCAACATATACATGTGGTAAGTATGGCAACATTTGTGTTAGTTTGATGTAACTGTAAGTGTACATACCATTTCGTCAATATCTATTATATTTATTCAAATTATAATGGGTTTAATGTAAAGGCCTATACCTAAACTTAAAAGTACTGTACAGCAATATTAACAGGCTTACTTGACAAAATGACTGATTTGCCCACATAAAACGTGTAATCGTGACTTTACAGAACTGGATCCTGTGTTGCTCAATTCCAAAACTCTGAATTTTGAATGTTTCGTGGTTACCATCGAGCACAGCTTTAAATGAAAAGAAAACTAACTGCGGTCAAAAGTCGAGGAATTGAAATGATTTCATAGAAAAACTAATGGATTGGTCAATATCTTATTCAATTTTTGTTTTTTTACAAATGCACTTTGTGACGTACTATACTATTAATATAGATGTGTGTCAACAGACTAATCCTATTGGCGACTGTTACAAAACCTTTGAAGACGCTGCTTTACCTAATTTGGAAAACAAGGTAGCAGTTTGTCCGTAAGTTGTATTAATATTTATTTTCATTTGCATCGCATTTAACCATCATGGACCTAACATGTTGGATTCCCTTTATCCATATACTTTAAATATAAACTGTCGTCCCTGATATGGAGTAGAGTCTGCTTGACTAATTAATAAAATTATGAACATTTAAGGTTGTGGGATGGTTAGCAAATCAAAGACATTCTCGCTCTGTTTAAATCAGATGTCAATTTTGTTTCGTTATGAATAAATGAATTGCAACTCGAATTAGATTGTTACATTATGGTTACATTTAATTACACCCATTTAACGTGTTTTCAGAGCATACAGAAATTATGTCAACTGTACAGAGGGTGTGGCCTGTTTGTGTGGATTGAGAACATCCACAGTAATCCTTCAAGGAATAACGTTTGCTCATGGAAATTACAATGATATAGGTTGCGAAGCGGGTAAATATAATGAAATACACGCCACATTAATGTGTAATTGGAAAATGATTATTTATTACTATATTTCTACAAGTCTATCTATAATTCCTGGCCAAATGGCATATCAAAACATAGTCTAAATGTGTACGTGTATTAATCAATTAAATCTGATTTTAACTGGAGCGTTCAATTGGGTTAGGGTATGTTATATATTACTATGCCTCTGAAAATTGCATTTTATCGGTTTTATTTTCAGTGAGTGGTAAATTAGAAAGAGTAGCAGGGATTCAATGTCCAGGTATTATCTTCCACATGTTTTAAAACCCGATGTCAGGTTCCCACTATCGTGCGGTGCATTACAATAGGATGGTCCCTATTGATTCCACTACCGGCTATGTGCACATACGTTCGGATACGTCTCGATACGGTCAACACGATTGTTATGACTGACCTCAAGATCTGATAAAACCCGATAGGATCACCACGATCAAAACCTGGTGGGAACCTAGCATGAAAGTTCAAGACGCCCAATAAACTCAAGTTTTATATCATCTTGAATAGAAATCGAGATTGTTAACGTTAGATTCCATTTTGAAATCTACATGTAACATTTGTGGATTGAAATGGAAAATGGCCATAACTTCCGATCAGATTGATCGTGTTCGAATAATGTTTGAACTAGTGTATTGCTTGACAACTTGACATTTTATTGTGTAAGCCACAATTTGGCTTTGCTTTTAATCGATCGGAAAAATTGTGCCTCTAACAAAAATTGATAATGACAGTAGTCGTCGGAAATCGAATGAAAACATAAACTATTAGAATATAAACTCAAAGGGGAAATATACAGTAAAATTGGCTATTGGACCACAAGAAAATCAAAAGTAGACTGTGTCGCAGATGCCGTACGTGTTGAATGTACCCAGAACAATATAAGCAGTAGCTGATACATCCAGTGCTTATCTTGGTGACAGGCGGTCGCACATAGATGACAACTTAATTACCTTGTACAAACAATGCGCTGTATAAATAAGTTATATACGCGTACGTTTCTTTAGTTGTGTACGTTATAATTCTTTATACATTGCATACAATTGGTCATACATATTTTTTACTTCAGCTGGATATCCATCATCTGGGAATTCATCAGATGAAATTCTAACAACCATTGGTCTATTGGATGGTATGATCAATTATTTTAATTAAATTTAATTGGATTTTATGTCCGTAATTGTTTAGGTTATTGGGGGGGGGGGCGGTTAACGCGTGGGCTTAAGTGTGGTTTCGATCCCAAGCGTGTTCAAAAAGTTGGGTCGCCTACCAAGCCTTGTGGGTTTCTTCCTAGTTGTCCAGTTTCCTCGCAGTGTTATATATAAGCGAAATATTGGAAGAAATTCATCGATTTCGTGGAATATACGGAGTATGATATTCTTGAACAATCACGGTGTCTATCTCGTTGCTGCCTTAAATCATTTTTTTTTAGTTTCGAGCTTTTACGTGTTGTTTGTAGATTGAACGATTGACTTATCTTATATTGAAGCTCCTACTGTTATCGGTCATATCGACAAGTGCCCGGCTTCTGAAGAATGTTATAAAAAGGCCGACAACACTACAGCTAAAGCATTGTACGAAAAAGATGCCCCTGCACTTTGTCAGTAAGTATATTTATATATACTTTTTAATAAGAATGGCAAATTGTTGTTTTCTCCTAACGTTGTAACAATATACAAAGCATGTAAAGCTGTTCAATCGCCAAGCCACTCCTGACAACAGGGGTCGAAACCACGACCACGGCGAGTTGTCAGCTAGGGCTGAAACCGTGACACTCAATCTAGATCATTCTAACCTCCCTTGCCCGTTAAAAGTCGTCATTGCCTTTTATGATCCATACACCCATGTCCCGACACTTCTGTAATGCCTTGTCAACAGGCGTGGTTTCGAATCCTCCGTTGTACGTGACAAGGGGTAGGGTCGCCTGCCCAACATAGTGGGTTTTCTCCGGGTCCTCCGGTTTCCTGTCACTGCTTAAGACTCCTACGCGCAAGCGAATTAATGAAATTAAATTAAGAAATAACCTAGTTTTTGTCGAATGGACGTTAACCCCATGTCTCTCTCTCTTTATAATAGTATAGTGCCTTGCAGAGAACATAGTTTTGACCAAACAGCATGATTTTTGAAAATAACCATGTATGCTGGAATGAAGGAACAGTGCAAGACATCCATACCACACACCATGGAATATTGTACTAAAATAATCTACTTTCGTTGTACGAATAACGAGAGATCATTTGAGTATACAACGATAAAACTATATGCAGACAAATTCCTTAAATCAGTTTATGCTGCAATCTGATTAAAATACAGATCTATGTTTCGTTTCGTTTTTTTTATACTTTCGATGACCCACCCTACATAAAGATCTGACATGTTTTAGTCGGAGTTCATCAGTCGACCAGCGTTGACCTTTCTTGGGGATTACCCAGAACACGCCTATGATATCCTAGTGTAGTAAATACAAGTAATAAAACAAAATTTTGAACAATAAAAAAGAAAAGAAATTGAATCTGTATTTTAATCAGATTGGTTTATGCTGTAGAAATTCAATTAACCATGCGACTCTTTTTTCTCATATATTTGAAACGTTCTGTTTTCCACAGATCTCAGAGTGATTTTATCCACTGCTGGGAACAGGCATTATGTAAATGTAATCGGTATACTGATACAGAGTATCAGAATTGGTTAATACAACAAAAGAACATCCATTTACAATTATGTAGAGCGGGTAAGTTTTATGTTTGTAAGTCAACATTATAGCGTGAATTGTCCTGTTCTATAACACGACGAATCTTTCTCCAAACAACAGAAGATACAGCCCAGCTTCAGAATAGCAATATCTTGAAACGCAAAGAACGACACACAACATATGGGGCGTTGATACTAACTCTGTAAAAATTGTTTTGTCGGGGTGAGAAACATCCTTACAACCACAATATGTTGTCATATCCTAAAGAAATCACATTATGTGGACATATTACCATATTAATATCGCAATATCTTTTGCGCTGTTGATTCCTATGCGCTTCCATACATGAGTCCATAGTTAGGCATTTCGAAGGTTACTGCATGGTCAAATCCTTTTGTTTTGATTGTTTGTATTAATGAAACATATGATACAGTATTGTCTTTCTATGCCATTTTAACTTACTTGAAAGATTCTATTGATTGCCATTATATATGACACAATTATGAAGAATACATGTGACTTACAAGTTTGTTTCTGACAAAGTCTCGACGAGTTTGAGTTGGTCTATATCAAGCAAGACTTTCAATTTCTTAATAATAGTTTAATTATGCAAGAGCAAAATCTGCCTATTACAAGTCTTTCTTTATGCCTGAAATGTTATCTAAATTATCAATTAGACATTAATTAACTTATCCAGGCCATAATAACCTCTCAATGTCAAGGCTAGCCTTCGATGTTGGCTGGATTTGATTCCTATATGCCGCTTAACGGCCATCGATAATTAAATTACAAAAATAGATAATCGAGACTATGCTGTTTATATTTTTAGTAAATGATGACCCAAGCTATGCGGAAATTTCAACCGCTTCGTTCTCGGCTCACGGTAGATCAATTTGACTGAAATTTACCTTTACACTATCTAGTTTTTATCTATTATAGTGAGAACTGCCAACTCTTTATCAATGTATCTTTAATATTCACAATTTCTATCGTTTACAGATACTTCCATTACTATTTCATATCAATGCGGTAAGTATTACACATGGATGTACTACATGTTCTATAATCAACATTCCCGGTATTAGAATATCCGACTTCAGAACAGTTTGATAGATTAGAATCAATTTTGTTGGTACGTTTCTTGGGTGGTACCTCTTCTTCAGATTTGTCCTGTTCTATAAATGGGAAATTTAGTCGTTTTTGGCGTCTTCTTCAGGTGAATTTCAAACAAATTTGGTAGGTGTATTGTTTGGGTGTTGCTTACTTAGATATATAACCCAAATACTCATTGTGTCGGGTGGGTTGGGGGCGAATGGTTTGCGTGCGCGCTGTATCATACAGCCTGCCATTGAGTCAACTGGCGTTGTTTCAAATCCCCGGTTGTACCTGGCAAGGAAATAGGGTCGCCTGTCCAACCTCGTGGGTTATCTCCGGGTACTCCGGTTTCCTCCCACTGCTAAAGCCAATTATTGAAATAACACCATATGTTATACCCGAAATGTCTTAGTTTGTGTCGAGTGGACGTTAAACCCCATTTCTCTCTCATTGTGTCTGACGAAGGAATTGGGTTACTTCATGCCCGATATTTCTGAAACAACAAAGATGTACTAAGTTAAAGCGAGATCAAGTCTTCTATAAATGAAATAAAACCAAGTACGAACAAACCAGACTACAAGACAAAATTCGAAGTCCTAAAAAAACGGTATAGACAAATTACTGTAATCAGTAAATGGACTTTTCAGTTGAACATGCCCGTGACTCTGCTGCACTCTTAGACAAAAAAGAAACAAAACAAATCCCGACAACAGTATAGGGCATTATTGTCTGAACTAAACAACCGCAATTCATGCTCATTGATTTTTTTTTCAGATTCATCCGCCATGGTTAGTGTATCTGTATTGAGTGTACTACTCTTTACGCTAGCCACGTTTTTGTTATAATTTCTTAATTTCTAAAATGTCAGCTTATGTTTAATAGAACTTTCTCGATGAATATTAAACTGCGACATCTTTAGAATAAATAACATTTATATAAATCACAATTTATAGTGAACGTGGTCAGTCAGCCTGTTAACAATTCATCCTCCGGTTTGACATTTTCCCGAAACCAATATCAAGGCCAGTGAACTAGACACCATACATACTACACGGTGTATTAATTTGAAATGTGCTATGTGGCAGGTTATTTATCGTTCTTACACTTCTTGGCAGATTGAGTTGCCTTCTTTATAACATGTTTTGTCTATAACTTTTTGTAACATATCACAGTTAATAGGCCGAGCATGTTCCCCAATTTTGTTTCTGTGAATAAAATAATATACAAAAATGGAAAATAGTGGTTAGCTTTTATATTGTTACAACATCCCCCCCCCCCGGGTTCCTTTCCAAAACTCATCGTGTAGATGTTTCCGTTGCACTACAGCCACTATTGAAACATCGATCTTTTTACCACGGGTTAAAAGCAGGAACAATTGCGTTTAAGCGAGGATTTTCTTAAAGCAGACTGTGATGAAGCGAAAATTTATGTCCATAAGCTTCAAAGGAACTATTAAAAATTCATGCTCAATTGCCCATTTCAATTTTGAACTTCGATATTCATGGGTCCCATACTCTTGTGGGCCCTGGGGCGACGCACCGGCTGCACTGCCTCTGGTGAGGCCTGCTCACAGGTTGAGCAAGGCGTTGGCGCACCAAAAGGGTCATCTTCGTTCTTTTTTATCATCCTTCAGTTGATCCTTTTAATATCTGTATCCCCTTTTCATCTCCCCGTGCAGACTATCTCCTTTGTTTTTTAAGCAGTCTAACAACGGGTTGGTGTTAAATGCATTCCTGTCTTCAATATCGGGGTTGATTGGGGTAAGATCGCCCGGTACTGATAAACTTTCATATTTTTTTTCAAACCCACGTATGCATCGCATCTAAAATTGAACTCACGCCATTGGATAAAAAAAAAATACAAAAGTTTATCAGTTTTAATGCATGTCAATAGGTTAGTATGTGTTAATAAATAGTTTATCTGGCATAATAAAAGTTTTAAGATTTATTTGAAATATTTTGGCTATAGTACACGAATTCACGACACACGAAACTCTGTATTGTTAATTCAAGTAAAACGAAATGAAACTTATAATCTCGCGTTTCTGCCCGATCAGAGCTAATAGAGATGCATTGTTCTTTTGGAAGTTAACAAGATGTTCTGTTAGCGGCCTTTCCTCGGCCGAATAGGCATAATTACTACTGGACTACGCCAAACGTGCATACAAATTACTCTTTTCAACAGGTCAAAGGGGCGGTTGTCGTTTCAAAATAATTGACCTGTCTTTATTGTCCTTTCTACTACCCATAAGCACTAAATCGAAGTTTCGGCCACAGGTGACTGACTCTTTTAGATATTAACAGGACAGCCATAAAACTACTTATGACACTTTACCCGTCACAAGTCAGTTTATTTATTTACAAAATAGATTGCTTAGCTCGTGAAGACATAGGGGATAATCTCTCAGAAATTACCCTGCAAGGTACACTAGATGTTTAACTTATTCTGGAATGAATGTGGATGCAGATTAAAAGTTACATAACTAGGTTTATGTCTGTTTTCATAGTCACTGTATTTAAGTGTGGGCCTAAAGTAGTGTTGATGTCACGTCATTGGTTGATATATTTTTTAGAAGTCAGCCTCGACATAAATATTAGCGAACGGCTGCAGCCAACGCCTTGTCTTAAGAAATTAAACAATAATCATATTTCAGTAAAGTAATGTAATTATATAATTGTTAGTATTCACAATATTGTGTATTTTAGTGCTAGTAAAAAGCCAGATAAGACAAGATTATTATTATTGTTATATCTGAGATTAAGCATTTCCTACCAAGTTGTTTTGCGTTAGGTCATAGTTTAGTGCATCGGTTTAGAAGTTATAATGTTCCCGAAGCAACGACTGCGAGTTTTACAACATGTGGACGTTGCAAGTTTACTTAACAATTTCCTAACTTATAGCTACAGACACGAAACGTGAACAACAGCGTCCAATCAGAAGTGATATAGCGACCTCCATGGAAAACCCGAATTTAAACGAATCTCGAACGTTGCCGTAGTCCGACATTAGCAGACGAATGGATGAATACACAACGTTAACTCAACAACTATTTTCCCCCCACTGCTTACAAACTGGCACATTTTTGTCCCCCGCCTTTCGAAGAAAGTTGGGGGACTATTAAAATGGGTTCGTCCGTCCGTCTGTCTGTCTGTCCGTCACACTTTTTGGGACACAATAACTCTCTTCCTAATTGAGCTAGAATCTTCAAACTTGGTGTATGTGTTTATTAGGTCAATGCCTTGATGGAGTTCGAAGATGAGCATTTTCCGCTTAGCGTAAGCAGAGATAAGCAATTTGATTGGTTGATGCTTTGGGACACGATAACTTTACTTCTAATTAAGTGAGAGTGATGAAACTTGGTGTATAGTTTCATTACATTAATACCTCGACTAAGTTCGATAATGAGCATTTTCTGCTCAGGGTAAGCAGAGCGATACGCAATTTGATTGGTCGAGACTTTGGAACACAATAACTCTCCTTCTAATTGAGTTAAAATGTTCAAACTTGGTGTATATGCTTATTAGGTCAATGCCTTGATGGAGTTCTAAGATGAGCATTTTCCCCTTATTGTAAGCAGAGATAAGCAATGTGATTGGTTGATGCTTTGGGACACGATAACTTTAGTTCTAATTAAGTAAGAGTGGTGAAACTTTGTGTATAGTTTCATTACAGTAATACCTTGAATAAGTTCAATAATGAGCATTTTCTGCTTAGGGTAAGCAGAGCGATACACAATTTCATTCGTCGAGACTTTGGAACACAATAACTCGCCTTCTAATTGAGTAAAAATGTTCAAACTTGGTGTATATGCTTATTAGGTCAATGCCTTAATGGAGTTCGAAGATGAGCATTTTCCGCTTAGGGTAAGCAGAGATAAGCAATTTGATTGGTTGATGCTTTGGGACACGATAACGTTAGTTCTAAATAGTTTCATTACAGTAATACCTTGAATAAGTTCGATAATGAGCATTTTCTGCTCAGGGTAAGCAGAGCGATACGCAATTTGATTGGTCGAGACTTTGGAACACAATAACTCTCCTTCTAATTGAGTTAAAATGTTCAAACTTGGTGTATATGCTTATTACGTCAATGCCTTGATGGAGTTCGAAGATGAGCATTTTCCGCTTAGGGTAAGCAGAGATAAGCAATTTGATTGGTTGATGCTTTGGGACACGATAGGTTTAGTTCTAATTACCTTGACAAAGCTCGATAATGAGCATTTTCTGCTCCGGGTAAGCATAGCGATAAGCAATTTGATTGGTTGAGACTTTGGAACACACTAACTCTCCTTCTAATGTAATTGAGTTAAAATGTTCAAACTTGGTGTATATGCTTATTCATTACAGTAATACCTCGACTAAGTTCGATAATGAGCATTTTCTGCTCAGGGTAAGCAGAGCGATACGCAATTTGAGTGGTCGAGACTTTGGAACACAATAACTCTCCTTCTAATTGAGTTAAAATGTTCAAACTTGGTGTATATGCTTATTAGGTCGATGCCTTGATGGAGTTCGAAGATGAGCATTTTCCGCTTTGGGTAAGCAGAGATAAGCAATTTGATTGGTTGATGCTTTGAGACACGATAACTCGATACGTTTGAAAAAAATAAATGTGCGATTAATTAATATGTGTCGTCTATTTATTTTGGGATTTCGGCGGGGGACATCAGCCTCACTGTTGGCTTGTAAATATATATTATTGTAAAACAAATAACTTTAAGATTAAATACATTATTTTAATATCTTCGTTGTTATTGTTATTACTAGTTGAAACTAAAATAGGTCACGCACTTTGTGAACAATGACAATCGCACGTGATTTAGAATTTTAGAATTATCTCGCTTCATTGCTCTTGATTGATTTGTAGAGAAATCGTCTGCTTAAAACTAATTGTATTATTAATGATCAACTCAGCTTTTATTACGAAATCATTTCAGATACAGCCCATACAAAACACGTTTTTGACTTCTGTTACACAATTGAGGATATATCATTGGATACCCTCATGAAATCAATTAACAATCTTATCACATGAAAAGCAGACGAGTCGCAGGGGGGGGGGGAGAATGGCAGTTAACATGATAGGACTAAAAGACATACAAAAGTCGTTAGGAAGTCATTATTCATCACACCTGTCCTGGGTTACGAAAGATGTTTGAATGGTAAAGCAATATGCACGGGAAGCCTAATCTGTTATTACATGATGACCAGCTGCAATCTCCAGTCCTAATTTAATCTGAATTATTATGATACCTGGTACTAGTGGATTGGTCAACAAGCTGCCTGTCCGTCCAGGGTATTAACCCACCCGACCGAATACTGACCAATCAGGTCATGGTGCATGTATGTGGTATCAGGAATGCAAGGCTGGACATAGATCCGGCCCATTAATAAAAGATCAGACAAACCGTTTTGGAACCAGTGGAGACCAGAGAGCCGAGCGGGGGACAAGACGGCTACCAGACGAAAAATCATGTTAACACAAGTATTGTTGAAGAAGTATTGGATATGTCTAAAAATGAATAAAAACTATTGTATTAATTTTAAACTAGAGTTGTCATCCAAAACCCGACTCCAAGACTCAATACTGCCACACTTCCTGGGAAAGGCAAAAAGCGAGGTATGGGATTGTTTTGTTTTTTACAGAACCGACGATCGTAATATTGACAAATCATATGCTGTGTGTAAACTCTGCTTCACAAAAATAAGGTACGTCGGCAACATTACAAATTTAAAAAACAACACATAAACACCAGTCATAAATATAAATTATCCTCGTCAAATTGAAGTAGCATTGGTAGTAATAGTCAATATATTTTCGCAACGTGAGATAAGATCGTTGTCCGCTAAGCGTATGATATGTAACCTAATAAATGTAACAGTTATCTACCTTCATGGACTCTAGTATAATGAAGATGAATAACTTCAATTTACTTTCGTTTGTTTTTTTATTACGATTGAGTATTGACATATTGTATAATAATATTAATAAATATAATGTGTTTAAATAAACAGTAATAAAGACTGAAGATGTTTTGGAATATTCTTATTATACAATACTATTATTAAACATGACTGTTGAAGAACAAACACAACAAAATATTGGTAGCGTGTGTCGACCAACACAAATAACAGGTTGGTAAAGTTCGGATTTTTCCTGAAAAAATGATAATCGATTATTATCGACAAATTCTTGCCGATAATTGATATTGAAATTTCATATCGATACCCAGCCTTAATGATGAAACGAATTCGTGCTTAAACAATCCATTACCCATACCTGCGCGCAACACTTTTTAGTAGTCCGCAAACAAGCAGCTAGAAATAATAAAGGCTACACATGTAGCAAGGGAATAAACACCACGACGGGAGGATTCAAACAACCGTTATTTACTGTCCTGACATCCATTATAACCCCACTCCTCAATCAAGCAACATCAATGTCGTTTTGTCTGAACTTGTGTTGGTACCAACATACCTGAAAATGTAACGAAAATAGTTAAGGTTTGGAAAAAGATTCATCAAAAATTGTAGCTTCTGGAAAACAGACAAACAAAATTATGCTAACCCAAGTGAGACAACCTCAGAATGAAAAGCACTTGTGCTCAAATCAATCCCAATTGGCGTCCACTCGTTGGCTTGAAAATGATGTCAAAAACTGTGCTCATCAAAGAGAGAGAGAGCAGAAAAGCTTATTTCCGCCAATTAAAGGGATATCTTTGCTTTGATAGATTGGTCATTATGGTGGCTTAGTTTAGCCCTGTCACGTATTTTATTACAATGATAACATTTATCTAGCTAGTACAGTTGTAATATATTATTCAATTGCTTTACGATTTGTTTTCTCCAAGATGTAGCTGAGCAGGCGATTCCAAACAACCACGACCAAACCAAAACGTTTTAATAACCCATGGTATACTGACGAATACAAATCCGCTCTTAAAGAGCGTGATCGTATCCTGATAACCACCCTTCTATGGCGAAGTTTGCTATACACGGACTATTAATTGTATTTAACTTTGAGGGTTCAGTTCCTGAATAGGCTTCATTGTAGATGGTTCATATATTGGACAATTTTCTATTTGTAGGCGTGTCTGAATAAATGGTCCATCAGAATCTGTTCTCCTGTTTACAAATGTGTTCAAATATGGGAGATCCTATTGCTGGAGAAAAGACTTTTTACCATTACCAAGTAATGATCTTGTAGTTAATCTACATATACCATTCATTCTACACCGCCGCTAACACTTGACAAGATTAATAAAACAAATTCGTTACTTGCAACTTTTTTTACAACAATCTACGTGTACTTTACGGGATCAAACATCCTTCTCATCACATACGGATAAACAGGCTAGTCAAAGTAGATGTTAATCTAATTCAGTTTTTTGGGAATTTTATTGGTATTATGTTATTAATAAACGAAACTTTTTATGTTAAACGGTACGTTAAAATTATATACGGACGCAGCAGCTTCTTTGGGTTTTGGCACCGTTTACAAAAATAAATGGTACTGTGGTAAATTTCCAACTTTTCTAAAGTCTTATTATATTACAGTTTTAGAATTTTACCCAGTTTTGTTGACACTGGAGTTCTCGTTGGTGTAATCATTCTATTTTAATGATTACTGACAACGAAGCTTTGGTTAGCATTATACATCGCCAAACTAGCATGACTTATTGAGATTGTTGAAGGGGTTGGTTTAAAACGTCGATAAGTTTAGTTGGGGTAAATGTTTACGCTGATTCTTTTTTCGGTTGGAGAAACGAGAAATTCAAATCCCTTTCTCCGAATGCCAAACTGTTACCCACTTCAATTCCAACAGATCGCTCTCTCGAGAACTTTTTCAGTTATTGAAAGAATTATTACTAACTGCTGCCTTCGCCCTAGTCCAGGGACTGTCCCATTGAATCAATGTCGAAAAAAGTTGGAGAACAGTCAATTTTACTGGACAACTTTTCACTGCTTAACGACGGGGTGTCAATCCGAGTGAAAGCCTGTACAATGTAAAGCCTGTACATTTCGTTTCGTCTTGTATGACTGACATTCCTGAAGTGGACGTTAACCTACAGTAAGAGTGTCATGGCTGCGAAATTGTAACTAGATAGGAGGGGACGTATTTTTAACAGCATGTTGTTTCGCTCATACTGACTCTAGCGAAGTAAGCAAGGTCTTATTTTCTCACTAAGATGTTCGTTTACGTTGTACATGCGTCCACACGGATTGACACCCCATCGTTTAGCAGTGAAACGTTGCCCAGTAAAATTGACTGGGGCGAAAATTTTCCTTCGACATTGATTGAATGGGACAGTTTCTGAACGTTCAGGGCGAGTGTAATGAGATCGACGTTCAGAGCTGAACTACCTTCGCCCCAGCTAAACAACTGGGTTATAATTGCGCTTGGTCTAAATTCTAATCCAATCCGCTATGAATTTGAGTCTTTTGTTTAACACTACCACGGATATGTGCAAACAAGTTGCGGTATCGAAAGCATGAAACTTTCAGCTGTTCAACAATGTTCGTGTACGGAAATACTTCAATACTGATTCAACTGAAATGTTAGTGAACTTTTTAATCACATCTAGATTAGACTATAGTTTTTCATTACTTTACGGACTTCTACTCTTCTAGCTTTTTCTCTTCGCTCATTACAAAAGCTTTTTGTCTTCGCTCATTACAAAAGATACAAAGCACTGCACTGATGCACGTGTAATTACCAGAAAACAACTCAGCGACCAGATTACATACCTGTGCTCAAATCCCGTCACTGGCTGCCCATAAGCAGACGTATTCAATATAAAATACTCCACCTCACAAGTGCATTCATAGTTAAGCAAGTGACTACCGAATTGATCTTCTACAATTTTAAAGTACAACTCCCAGCAACATTAAGGGAGCCAGAACATGAAAGACCATTAAATCATCTTCACAGCCACCGAGTAGAAAAGTTCGAGATGAGACGCGATATATAAATTCAATATTATTATACATAAGGCTTATCACTTGATTATTAATACGCTTTAGTCTACAGTATTGATTCCAACACTAGTCTAAGTTTTAGCTTTTCCCAGGGGAAACTTATGGATACCCATAATGTTTTAACATCCACAATGTTTGTGCTGGAATCTTTCAGATCCCCACTTTGGCTAAAAGCTAAATAATATTGTATCCTCTACGGGTTTCATTTTAGCACATGCTCATTTTACATAATAAAATATTATTACTTTGCAATTGTATTAAACGTCACCTTTGGTGATCTTTTCAATTTCGACATAGTGTTTGTTAAGATTTGGAAAATTCATAAATGGAAAACCTGCAAGTGAAAAAATGTCTAGCTGTAAGCGCTTCAAGCTGCAATAGATGTTCTGATAATTCTGGAAGGGATTTGCCTTTATTAGTTATTAATAATGAAATAATGAATTCTGTACATGCCAGTCATAGTCCTCCTTGACCTTGGGACTATGCCATTGCATGTAATGGAAAAACTACATTTTAGTTGAAACTACTCTTGAAGGTACGATATATGTTGTAATTATTCTGAAAGGAATATGTCTCTTTAAGTTGTTAATGAAGGATTTCGTCGCATAGCTTAAATATCCTTGACCGTATTGGTGTATGTACACACTACAATAACCCTGATAATAAGACTGATAAAGAAAGGGTGTACTGTGAGCAAACTAAACCAGGCCCATGAGCATATAACCTTGACAGGTGCATGATAATCGCTGAATACAATAGTTAAAGAAACTAACTAAGGCACTTATTTAGTTGTACCTGTGGTCTGCTGTTTCGTTTTTTTGTTCGATTCAGAACCTTCGAAGTCAACGACGTGTCTGATCTTATCTTAAACGGACAGGGGCGCAGATGTCCTTTGGTGGAGTGGGCGGATTCAATGTTATGCTCAAAGAATAAATTTAGCTTTTATGTCACAAAAAAAATGTGAGTTTGTGTTAATGTTTTTTGGGATACTTGGTACTAGTTTTTATATTCATTAAGTTCCGAAAGCTTACTAATTTTTATGGTACTTTTTAGATGGCATGGGATAATAAGTTTTTTTTATATACAATAAATTATACCTGATTCATTTGCACCACCGTAGCTCAGCTTTGAATTGAGGTAGAATATGAAATGTCAATTTCTTCAAGCTAAACTATAACATTAAATGTGCCCGTCTTTAAACCCATGGTATCAATCATTGCTAATATAAATACAAACAGAACGATCCACAGATAATTAAAAATGATAACCCATAACATTAATAGTGTTGAAAGATAAGATGGACTTTGTCGTCGCCATTAGAAATTGCGTCATGCCTAGTCACTATCTAATTACTGCAAAATGCATTGGCGAATTAAAGTCTATTACTGAAGAAAGTCTTATGTCCAGGGAGCGTTCGGCCCAGCGCAGTATTTTAGAAAGGTAGATGATAACTTCAACAGACGTCTTCATTAGTTTAATGGACTTCACCAGACGTGTTCAAGACATCTTCAATAGTTTAATGGACTGCACCAGACGTCTGCAATAGTTTAATGGTTATAATCCTTGTGAAGAAGCTTATGATAACGTGGTAACATCTATATTACATTTGCTCTTTGGAGAGTGTTTTAAATATGATTATAAGGAATCTACATATAACTGCGCTTCTGAAAAAAGATCAGTAAAATTAATTCTGGAAATCAGTCATGAAGGCGCCTCTGTCCCGATTTCAACTCTCTTGGAAGTGCAAATTCTTTAAGTAATACCATGCACGTTTAAAATTATTTCTCTTATCTATCATAGATATAATTAAAAATCAGGTTGTGTAGTTAATGATAACAGTTTGGTGATATAATAATCTCAATTTATTTTACTTTGATTGTGACTGTCCATGTAACAATCTGACAAAATGAATTCTTTACTTACTTTGGCGATGTGTTTTATCGCAACTCAGGCAAGGCGAAATGTTCTTTTTCTTGTCTCCGATGACATGAGGCCTCAGTTAGGGGCTTATGAAGGACCCGATTTTCCTAATCCTGTACATCCTGTGATGCATACTCCCAATGTAGATGCATTGGCTAATAGAAGTCTTTTGCTGAAGAAGGCATTCGTTCAGCAAGCTCTGTGTAATCCTAGTAGATCATCGCTGTTAACAAGTAGACGACCAGACACTACACATGTTTACGACCTAAAACATTACTTCCGAAAAGTTGGCGGTAACTTCACTACAATACCCCAGTACTTCAAAGAAAATGGTTACATGACCGTTGGTATGGGTAAGATTTTCCATCCAGGAGAAGCCGCATCGGGAAGGGATGATCCTATTTCATGGTCTGTTCCATATTTTCATGCAAAAGATGATTCTTATTCTAAGAAAGGTTACAGTTGGATGGCCGTTCCAAGATCAGATTATGAAAAGGAGCCCTTACAAGATATGGTTTTAGCAGATAACGCAGTAAAGGTGTTACGAGAGGTAGCACCAGCTGCAAAACGCGGCGAACAGCCATTTTTCGTAGCTGTTGGTTTTCATAAGCCTCATTTACCGTTTATTTTTAGGGATGAGTTTTTGGATTTATACCCATTAGAAGATATTCAGTTACCAGACAATGAATATGCGCCCGTGAATATGCCGAGTGTGGCGTGGTTTCCTTTCGATAATTTGAGAAATTATAAGGATATCGCTAAAGTAAATGCATCTGGAGATATTAATACAACATTCCCAACAAACATAGTGAAAGATCTCCGGAGAGCTTATTACAGTGCCGTTTCGTATACAGATTCCCTGGTAGGACAAGTAATTCAGGAATTGAATTATTTAGGTCTAGCCAACACTACTATCGTGTCTTTCTGGGGAGATCACGGATGGGAGTTGGGTGAACATGGAGAGTGGTGCAAAGAAACAAACTTTGAAAATGCTGTCCATGCACCTATGATGATTCATATTCCAGGAGTAACGGACCGTGGAATTATTACAGAACAGATGACAGAGTTTGTTGATTTGTTTCCTACCTTGGTAGAGGCTGCTGGGTTTAACCCATTGCCACCATGCCCCGAGGATTCAACTAACACCATTCTGTGCACTGAAGGAACAAGCCTTATGCCCTTGGTTACCAATCCCAACATCACACTGAAGAAGGTGGTATTTTCACAATATCCCAGGAGGCTTGGTGATCAGGCTATTATGGGTTATACATTGCGCACTCAACACTATCGTTACACGGAATGGGCAGCATTTAATAAAACGCCTATCTACAAACCGGACTGGAGTAGATTATATGGTATGGAATTGTACAATCATACAGGTGATCCGGAAGAAAATTATAACCACGCATATGATGACAGCTATGCTACATTAAGAACTATGTTAAGTTCGCTTCTTCGCGCAGGTTGGCACCAAAGTTGAGCAATACATTAAAACTATATCCGGCGTATCGTATTTTTATGTCAACTGCGAATTTAATAAAAATTCTTTCGATCCCCCATTCGATTTGGTATTATTATAACAACCCTTCTAGTCATTATATCTTTAAGAATGTCTTAATCCTCAAAAATAGAAAGATTGTTGTACATGGGTGACCGAATGATACGTGTGGAGTAGATAATTGGGTAAGTTATACGTATTTTTATAGACAGAAATTAATGGCAACTAATAAAAATGCAAAAATATAAGTAAAAGACAAATGACTAGTTAAACGGACCTGGGAGCTAAAATAAAGATCGATTACAAGGTTTTGATTGCAATAACTGAGAAAATGTATGAGTGATTATGAATTTGAATCGGCTGGGTAGATAAATCAACCCAGCAAAATAGTAACTTATTACAAAACTCGATGGACAGTTAGATAAAGATAAAGGAACCCAAAAGGGGCTTATGGAGACGGATACACGACGTGCAGTGTGCTGTTCGAGAAATTGAGCATGCAAACTTTACCTACTGTAAGCTCATACTTTTGATATAATCTAACTGGATATGTTGGTGGGTTATGCGATCTTGTCATGTAAGGCGTTGTCTATCTTCATTAGCCCAGAAAGAGCAGAACAATATGACGTTAAATGTTTTATTTCATTTCGTTTTGTTGGGCGTTGAATCCCGATCATGTCATCACCACGATTTGATTTGGATACATTTCCAATATATACTGCACCAATGTTCTGTTGTCAGTATCTCAACATAAAGTTTACTGCGATAACATTCCCGCATGCCTATTCCCGCGTCAGCTTATCCAACATTTTATGAGGGGTGAAATTATATTCGCCCTTTTGGTATGGATTCCATAGCCCATTCTACACAGTTGTTTCATTTTGTCGTCTAGGACGCTTCGAAGACCTTGCAAATCTACACCATCCAAGAACTTTCTCACCGAAGATAATATTGTATTACGACACTCTTAAAATATATTGGGTTAAATGTTTTATTTCATTTCGTTTTGTTGGGCGTTGAATCCCGATCATGTCATCACCACGATTTGATTTGGATACATTTCCAATATATACTGCACCAATGTTCTGTTGTCAGTATCTCAACATAAAGTTTACTGCGATAACTTTCCCGCATGCCTATTCCCGCGTCAGCTTATCCAACATTTTATGAGGGGTGAAATTATATTCGCCCTTTTGGTATGGATTCCATAGCCCATTCTACACAGTTGTTTCATTTTGTCGTCTAGGACGCTTCGAAGACCTTGCAAATCTACACCATCCAAGAACTTTCTCACCGAAGATAATATTGTATTACGACACTCTTAAAATATATTGGGTTTATAGTTTCCCTCAGACTCATTACGCACTTCAGCAATAAAAAAAAACTTAAAAGAATTGTTTAATGTTTTAGTTCTCATTTGTAACTACATGTACTTGTTACTTTTGATTTTTGACTTTGCCACTTGTGAAGTAAGGTTATACAGTTCATCTGGATGTGTTCTCGGTTTGAATACTCAGGCCACTTTCAACTAGTTTTATTAGATCTGACTTCACTAATGGTGCTGGAAATCCACACTTTGGTTGGGTGTGCTGGTATCACTGTCCGTTATATCAGATTATATATCAAATTTCAAATCAAAATGTGGACGGCTAGTACCCTCCATAGTACTAAGACTATTATCACTACCTAAATCATTTCATCATTATTTTGACAGCTAGTATCCTTCAAATCAAGTACCATACTAATAGGCTTGTTTTGTCAAAAGTATCCATGTGGGTAGTGTTTCAAGAATCTATCCATTGGTTTAGTGACTTGTTGCAGAAAACTATCAATTATTTGATTTAAAAAAGTATTTATTCAGAATTCTTCTATATAATCATAGATTGAATAATATGAATAAATCGGATACAGTAACAAGAAACTTATCCATTATTTGTATCTCAAAGGTGCCCATCCTCATCGCAGTGTTCCGTGTGATTAGAGGTAATCCCACTACTCCCTGCTGTAATGAGAGGATATTGTTGTTTTAAATTTTGATAAGTTTTTTTTTTTAAATTTATATTCGCCCTTTTGGTATGGATTCCATAGCCCATTCTACACAGTTGTTTCATTTTGTCGTCTTGGACGCTTCGAAGACCTTGCAAATCTACACCATCCAAGAACTTTCTCACCGAAGATAATATTGTATTACGACACTCTTAAAATATATTGGGTTTATAGTTTCCCTCAGACTCATTACGCACTTCAGCAATAAAAAAAAACTTAAAAGAATTGTTTAATGTTTTAGTTCTCATTTGTAACTACATGTACTTGTTACTTTTGATTTTTGACTTTGCCACTTGTGAAGTAAGGTTATACAGTTCATCTGGATGTGTTCTCGGTTTGAATACTCAGGCCACTTTCAACTAGTTTTATTAGATCTGACTTCACTAATGGTGCTGGAAATCCACACTTTGGTTGGGTGTGCTGGTATCACTGTCCGTTATATCAGATTATATATCAAATTTCAAATCAAAATGTGGACGGCTAGTACCCTCTATAGTACTAAGACTATTATCACTACCTAAATCATTTCATCATTATTTTGACAGCTAGTATCCTTCAAATCAAGTACCATACTAATAGGCTTGTTTTGTCAAAAGTATCCATGTGGGTAGTGTTTCAAGAATCTATCCATTGGTTTAGTGACTTGTTGCAGAAAACTATCAATTATTTGATTTAAAAAAGTATTTATTCAGAATTCTTCTATATAATCATAGATTGAATAATATGAATAAATCGGATACAGTAACAAGAAACTTATCCATTATTTGTATCTCAAAGGTGCCCATCCTCCTCGCAGTGTTCCGTGTGATTAGAGGTAATCCCACTACTCCCTGCTGTAATGAGAGGATATTGTTGTTTTAAATTTTGATAAGTCAGTAGTCCAACTACCAACCAATGACTAGTTGTTTTACAAAAGCTTTACATTTAAAACGAGTGTCAGTATTGGACCAAATATGTTTACATAACGTTACGTCATGACTCACGATTTTGTTATGCCCAATTAACCCGTGCATAGCAGAATACTGCAGTAAAATTAATTGCGTGACAAACGAATGAAATGTAAACAATACTGTTTGGAAACGAACATACTTTCACCGTTTTTAATACCTTAAATCACTGTCCAATGTTTTAGGGAACCCTCAGATTAAACGTAGGATTGTCATGTTGATTGAACGGGAAGAATAGATACACTCCCTCAAAGGTTCAAGAATCAGAAGTCAATCCAGCAATGGGTAGAGAGGGATTTCTCGGGCCATTGCTTCAGGAATATGAAAGGTGCCATGGTTTAAGTTATATACAGCCTAAGATTTTTCATTATGTAAATAAAAAGAAAAACCGAGGGGCGTTAACAAGTCTTCAGCCACTATAGATACAACTATCTAAAATCCTATTCTTAATAATATGAGTGATAGGGTGTTTATTTTCCCAAATATAGCCTAAATCTATTTGAAAAAATTGCTTCCTTATATTTGTAATCCATTGGCTATTATCTGATACGTGGTTCTGTAAACAACATATGGTAAGCCACCACGCATCCTAGAACTGCCCGCGGGATGTCACGGGAAATACGGAGATCTGTGTTACCATACGCGGAGTTGGTAGGGGAGTATTCGTGTCCTTTGTCCATTCCAACGACAGCATTCCATTCAGTACTATGGCCTTATATTAAGGCGCTCCTTGTCAGGGGCAGTTCCGCCAATGCCTTAATAGTCAACGGCCTCAATCTCTAATTTAGGTTCTCTGTTTCTCCGCCGTCGCTGCTCCATGAATGCTGATGCTATTCCTCCCGTGAACAGGTAATTATGCGCTAGGAATACGTACAGTAACTTGGGCCTTAACGCGTATAAAGGGGCATAACTCCACTCGGCATCTGGCAACTAATAACCAACTAACGCCGTATTTACTAGGGCCAGTAACATTATTATGTTTCCACGACTGCGAATATGATTTCTCTATGTAATGTGCATTAAAATAACCATATACAATTTATTAGAAAAGTTTTATAAACATAAGCGTTCGATGTCCGACGTGGTGGGAGATGGCATTTTCCAACTAGAGCCAAATATTAACGATGATGCGTTACGCACATCTGAACATAATGGTGCCGCAACTCCTTAAAGCGGGTTAATATTAGAAGTGGTTAAACGCTTGTAAAACATAAAAAGGTACCGATCATGTTTTGTACTAATCCTCACCTAAGACTATAGGTTTTACCAAAGAATAGTTTGAAATATAAAACTGGTTAAGAATGCTCCAAAGTAGATCGAGATGTCGCTCACCGAAGTTGATTGCCATCTTCCATCACGTCGTCTTGTATAGACAACACGTATGCACCAGCCTACCAGGTGACCGAATTGACCAATGGTAGGTTGTCCTTTTTGAGAGCGTCGGAACTAAGTACAGTCTTACGACAATAACATTATCATTTAAAATGATAACAACCTATGCCGACTTGTCCGGTGTTTGTCCAATCTGCTTAAATTTAGCAGTAGTTGATTTAAAATATACAGAATAAAGAATTAATGTAATAATCATAAAACGGAAAAGTATCAACACAAAGCCCCAGCATACATAGTAGGCCAAGTGGCGTCGTGCGCCATTACACTGTGAGTGATGAACAAAACGTAGTTCGTACTTTACATTACTAAGTATGGCCAATTATAATTTAGAAAAACCGCATAAATACAACAACACACAGCATAAATACTATAAGTTAACAATAGTCCATAAAATCCATCATGGACTAGGTTGAGATCATGCGAATTTACAATGACATTTTATGGAATTTCGAGGAGTTTACATGCTCTAGTACATACAGTTTACTATAAGTAAATGTGATGATACAAGGACACATATTACCGGATAAAAATACGTAACTTACAGTGTTTGAAATAGTAATAATGTGCAAGAAATCAAATAACACTATAATAATAAAAATAACCCGGTGGATCATTGTAGATAGATTGTAAGACTGTTAGTCATAAGACTTACAGTAATCACCCAAGTTCCCGAATTTTGTATTATTGACCTTTAAGTAACTAACATGGCATATAAAAACATTGTATACAACCATTACATCCTGTACTCTCATAGGGATGGGTGCGTCATCGATTATGTCAATGTAACGGTCGGTGTCTCGACTTATCCGTTCTGCGGCACTCTCCAACATATCCAGGGTTGTGGAAGGAGATACATATTTTTCCAACGCGATTTCTCAGTATATTGTGCGAGTAATATTATGGTTTTTCTCGCGGCCTCCGAATTCATCGTAGATGGCGTGATTATATCTGTACCCGGCAGGGCCAGAAAATTAAACTTTAACAAAAGTTCATCTCTGTCGAATGTGAATGATCCACATCTGAGGTTTAGGCATACGCTCATATACTCCCAAGCAGTCCACTTCTCAGTAGCGTTCATACTCCTCCAGTTCACCGGAGTCCACTTCAGCGATGGTGACGAACCCAAATCTACAACCTCCCATTCCTCCCAATCACGTCGTCCAGGTGGAAAGAGGGGCATTGCTCCACATCTCAACACGTTAAAAGGTTGGGAATTCCGTTTCCAATCTGGCCTTCTTTCTTCCATCGGGCGTGTCTCGTTCCTGTTACTCGACTGTACATCCCTTCTTTTACCGTCCGATTCAATAACCCTATTCCCATTCGAATCGTTTTGTTCCTTCGGATATTTTAGTTTGGGGTGAAACTAACGAGGAACATTATTCTAAACTGAAACAGGTTTTACAAAGAGCTCGTGACGTATGCCTTAAATTAAATATAAAAAAAATAATGTAATTTTGAACAAAGTGAAATTTCGTATGACATTTGTTAACTAAAGATGGTCTTAACCCAGATAGTAAGAAGATAGACGCGATTACCCAGATGGACAGTCCAGTTGACAAACCATCGTTACAAAGATTTTTAGAAATGGTAACAAAGTTTATTCCTAATTATTCAGAGATCACTGCACCCTTGGGTTTATTACTAGAAAAAGATGTTGAATGGCTGTATAATTCTGAACAAATCGATAGTTTTGAAAAAAAAATTAATAAAATTAGTTTCGCACGCACAAGTACTACAATATTTTGATGTAGAAAATCTGTGACGCTCTCCGTTGACGCGAGATCAACTGGTTTAGGGGCAGTTTTGCATCAAAATCGTTGAGTAAGTCCAAAATAAACTATGCGCAAATTGAGAAGGAGATGCTAGCAATTACTTTAGCGGGTGAACGTTTTCATGAATACATATATAGTGAGTTGTTCATATATAATCTGATCATAAACCGTGAGAGGTAATCCTAAAAAAAAACCGTTATACATGTATTGTGCACCTTCACGTTTATAAAAAATGATTTGGGGGTCCAGAAATATAGTTTAGATGTAAAATATCGACAGGGTAAAGAATTATGTGTGGCAGATACACTGTCCAGGCCTGCAGTTCACAACCGTGTGACACACGTGATGATGATTATGACAATGAATTTGAAGTAAACGTTCTACAAAGTATATCTATGTCAGTATTTAAATTAGAAAAACTTAATATGTACATGTAAAGGGGGGGCCCGATGACAGTTAGGGGGCAGAACCCGAATTGCCCTAAAAATTTTCGGGTTTACAGACGCCCCCCCCCCCTTCCCCGCAAGAAAATTTTGGAATATTTGACGGCTGCTATACTATTCAAAAAAAGTAGGCGATATTTGATTTTGGGGGCATAATACTAAAATATGCAAATGACTACGAAAAAAGTCACTATAGTACCTAACAGAAGAAACATTTCCAGTTACATGTGACGCCCAAACGCACCAATAGCTACCGCATGGAATGCAGGTGATGCTTGGGGTCATCATGGGGGTCCAACCCAAGATTTGCACGAATTCCAGGGTGGAAACATCAGTTTAATTGTTTTAGTGACCAGAAAACAAATTCAGATATGCGTCGGCTTACCCAAAATGAAAGGTTACGTGCCCTTGGCATGCTACAGATCGGCACAACACAAGCGGTTGTGGCGCGGACGATGAATGTTTCTCAGTCTGTCATAAGCAGGCTATGGTCCAGATACCGTGATACACAATCTGTACAGGACAGACCACGCTCAGGTCGACAACTCAAGCCCAGGATCGATTTATCCGTACCTTGGCCTTGAGAAATCGTGTCATCACAGCAAATCAGATCAGCGCTCGTCTTCAAACAGACACTGGTGTGAGAGTGAGTGGCCAGACGATTCGGAATCGACTGCATAGGGGTCACCTTCGCGCCCTCGCGTGATCCCTTGTTTGAGAGATAATCACATTCAGGCAAGACGTCGTTGGTGTAGGGATCGTCAACACTGGGATAATCGACGCTGGAGCAATGTGATGTTTTCAGATGAGTCAAGGTTCACTGTTGATTTTTTGGACAGACGTAGGAGGGTGTGGCGTCGTCGAAACGAGCGCTTCCAAGACGTTAACGTCATCAGACATGGTCGATTTGGGGGTAGTTCTGTTATGGTGTGGGGAGGCATCACTGTTGCTGGAAGAACGGCTTTACATGTTGTTGCAGGGCGTGTTACAGGCCAGTACTACCGGGACAACATCTTGGCAGTCCAAGTTGTGCCGTTCGCACGACGTCATAGCCGCCGTTTCATCTTCCAGGATGACAACGCAAGATGTCACAGGTTACCTCCAACAACAGAACATTACCTTGGCCAGCACTGACAATCTGGACCAGTAGGAGTATGCCACGTCGGATCAATGCTTGTTTGGCAAACAGAGGAGGATTTATCCGTTACTGACTTTGTTGTGATGCTGTGGTAACTTTTCTGTTTGACCCCGGGTATCATTTTACCCTTATAATGGTCAGTCCGTGCCTTACTTAGTCTAACGATCATTTGGAATAAATCGATGAATGTGAACTTCATTTCATTTTGTCATTTGTTTCTTCGTCAGTTTCATTAGGTGACTTTAATAACACTTAAAAATCAAATATCCTCTACTTTTTTTGAATAGTATATTTCAACCCGTGAACAAAGCAACTTCAAAGTGGTCTAATATAGCATAATTAAGATGGCTGACTAGAATTTCAATCAATCGTTTACACTCCACGGAGAAAATTTTCAAAATTTAAACACCGCAAATGTGTTTTCTGCTATTCTTGCCCGTGTAAGTAAATCCAAAATATCCAATGGTTTTGTAACCAAAATCCCACTCCGAATTCCAACCATCCAGTCAGACTGTTGCAGCTGCTTTAACAAATACCAATCGATGTCCTACAAAGTAGAGAGGCTCTAGACAAAATTTTCAAAATTTAAACACCGCAAATGTGTTTTCTGCTATTCTTGCCCGTGTAAGTAAATCCAAAATATCCAATGGTTTTGTAACCAAAATCCCACTCCGAATTCCAACCATCCAGTTAGACTGTTGCAGCTGCATTAACAAATACCAATCGATGTCCTGCAAAGTAGAGAGGCTCTAGACAAAATTTTTAAATCCATAGTCAACTCAGTACAAATTCGTGGTATTTAATCAAAAGAGAAGTAAAATTAGTGTTTTATTAGGGCTCAAGGACAGTTAGGAAAGCAAAATTAGAAATACCCGAAAAAATTTCAGGTTTACCGGCGCCGGTCGAGAGGCGAAGAAGCGAAGCTGACCTTGTATAGACCTCCCAAGAAAATTTTGGAATATTTAACAGCCGCAAACGTGTTTGGCACTTTATTTTGCCAAGTAGATGAAATATTTTTTTTTAATCACCTTACCTGTCTGCCCGAAAAGTCAGGTTGTCCAAACGTTTTGGCGGCTGCTTCCCTTTGTACGCCTATGTTAAGATGTGTATTAATGACGACACAACTATGCAACAGCTTAAAACATGTTGGGCTGATCATATTAGTAGTGTACATGTTGGAGTGAAACCGTTCTGGAACATTCGCGATGAATTGTCGTATTATGGTGGTGTTCTGTTTAAAGGTGAAAAGGTCATGATTCCTAAATCAGCGAGACCAGAAATTTTAAATTTGATTCATAAATCGCACCAAGGTATTTTAAGGACATCACAGTCAGCTCGAGATGTAATTTTTTGGCTGAAGTAGAACATATAATTCAGCAGCGTAATGTGTGTTGTAAATTTCGTCGTCATGATATTAAACTGCCTATGCATCGACGACTTCTTCCAAACAGACCGTGGTCTCATGTTGGAACTGATTTATTTGAACTAAATAATAAAACATATTTATTATTAGTTGATTCTTATTCTGAGTTTGTGGAAATGATCTGTTACATCATATAACAAGTAGTGAAGTAATACTCCATTGTAAATCACAGTTTGCTCGTCATGGTATACCTGATCTGTTGTATTCAGATAACGGAACACAATTTTCAAGTTTCCAAACACGTGACGTCTAGTCCGCTATATCCGCAGTCAAATGGTTTGGCGACGAAATGTGTCCAAACTGTGACAATTAAGATCCATATTTTTGTTATTGCTACGTAATACACCACGCGACACTGAATTAGATTCTGCTGTACAAAGACTTATGGGAAGAAGAACTAAAACGCTGGTACCCACTAGTGAATCGTTGTTAATGCCAAATTTAATAAAGCCTGATATAGTTCGCGATAGACTTAACTATTTACAAAATAAACAAAAAGTTTATTATGATAGACAATCGAGGATATTACCTCAAATTAACCGGGTGAAAATGTCGGGTTAAGATCTAAATAATTTGGTTGGGAATCAGCAACTGTTATTAAAGAATCACCAGAACCGCGTTCGTTTATAGTTAGAAATGATGATGGTCAGATATATCGTAGAACGCGATATATGGAATATAACGACACGACACCTGAGGTTGCACGGGTGGATGCACCTGGGTGAATAAAACATCTTCAAAGCACATGGTTGTTCTTTGGTGATTTATAGAATAATAGATACATATTACAAATAACACCCCTCAAAATGCGAAACAGCAAGTGTTTATCCCTTAAATACTTTCTTATATGTATTTGTGTAAATTGCTTGAATATAAATGTGACAGCCAAACATATAATATTGACAGTGACATTGATTTCAATAGTGATGATGATATTGATGAAATTATGTGATTTTTTGAGTAGGCCTACACTTTTTTTGTAAGCGGTTTTTAAATATTACATATTTTTTTTTACGAGTAGGCCTACACATGTATTTTTGAATATTACAGATTTTAAACGTGTTTTACTTAAATGTACTGTACATGTCATTAAATTTTCATATTATACTTTGTCAACTTATCCTTAATATATGTCTTTATTATACTTTCTAATTCATTTACGACTTGTTTCCCATTGTCAATGGTGCAGGCGGAAGGGCTGACAAGGTACAGGAACAGCTGTCTAGTCATTTGGATGTAAGGAAAAACCGATGTCCCGTGTATATATTGGCGTGCACGTAAACTATGCCTTAATAGTTGAAATTCGATGAGAGAAGGCCATAGTGATGTGCCCGGGCAAAACTTCCCTAATAGCACACTGTCTAGTCTTCGGGATCTTACGAAAAGCCGAGGTCCTGTGCATAGGCATGCACGTAAAAGATCCCATCGCAGTTGGGATTCGATATGAGTCCAGGCAAAATTTCTCCCATAGCAGAGTGTGTGGTGTATGCCTGCCTCCATTAGCCCCGTTCATGTATAGGAGCAGAACAGTAGGACGTTAAACCTGAGTTCGTTTCTAATTCATTTTACTGGAACCATTTTATTTAGATGATTGGTTGTTTTTCTCTTATATGTACTTTTATTTACAGGTATATATTTTTTTAATTTTGCACAGTGTATATGGGCCCAACGCCTGGTCTGTGTGTAACTACGTGTATTCTGTGAACAGTGTATATTTGTTTCTTTATATAAATAAATGCAACATATCTTATACTCTCTTATTTAGCCGAATGGTTTGCATGTGCTCCGTATCATAAGGCCTGTCATTGAGTCCACTGGTGTGGTTACGATTCCTCGGTTGTACGCGACGTCGCCCGTTCAACCTGGTGGATTTTGTCCGGGTCCCCCCACGACTAAAGACCACAACGCCCAAGCGAATAATTGAAATAAAATAGAACCATGTTTAAGTCCCGAAACGACCTAGTTTGTGTCGAGTGGACACATTTAATTTAACTTGTGGTATTATCCAGTAATCCCGGCATATTGTTTGCTTTTATGGCTTCTGATTGGCTAAGAATTTGATTGTTCCACCACATTATGACTACAATTGACAAATGTAGTTCGAAGTGTCATTCGAGTGCTAGCCGTATTGTACAATGCATCGGAAAAGAAATGTTTACAACAGGGACGACCTACTGGTTTACTTATGCAACAAGGCTTTGGATTTTCACCTAAAATAGGTTCAAGTATCAAGAATTCGTAGCCATTAAAAAACATTTTTCATAGTTTGTTTGTATTTAGAATTAAGTTCCATTTATTTAATTAAAAGAAAGAAATTCAATGAAATGGTCCTAAACTGGGCTAATGAAGGCTGCATACGCCATACAGTGTGCAATGGGGGAAATTGTACCCGGCAGGGGCGCTACGGCCTACTCTCTTTTATCAAATTCCAACTGTCAAGGGATCTTTTACGTGTACGTCAATGTGTACACGGGACCTCGGTTTTTTGTCACCTCCGAACGACTAGACAGGTGTCCTAGTCGGGCACTCCGTCCTGCATCGCTGAAAAGGGGAAACCACGTCGTAAAATCTGGATAAACTTTCTCGTCCAATCTCCAGGCTTACGAGACTGCGTCTTACCCACCGTGACCTTTGCCCCGAAATAGGCCTTAAAGGGCTAATTCTGGTAATTTTGGGGATAATAAAATTGCTTAATTTTGTTTTACTATCCCACCGCCCGCCTAAGGGCCGAGCAAGTAACTAGATATTTGTGATACGCTTGCAAACAACTAGGCTTAAACCTGGCAGTCTTCATCTGGAAATGGAGATTGTTCTATTATTACAGTGTCTGGATAAAACCAGACTTTCTTTTATAAAAATAATGCGTAGGTGAAATTTACCTTTTGTTATCAAGTACAGCACATGGGTCATTCACTGTATAGACCTCTCAAGAAACGGGAATTGATTATCAGGTCACCCAATGAAAAAATTGACCCGAAATCTTTAAAGGGTTGCGTGTCCAAACGACTCAATATTTTGAGATGAAATTTTCAGACAAGGTAAATACACCATAGTCTCTATATTTTGACCCTTAATTTTTATAAATACTCATACTTAATTTTTGATACTCTGTTCTAATCGGGATAGTCCCTTCAACCACAGCATTAAACTCATTTTATGATCACGCCACTGTAATAGGGGATTAATTTCTCGGTGCATTATAATATTGATAATAATAATCAACAGCTTAATTTTCCATAGTTATATTTACTGTGTATCTTTCATTATTAAAGTTAGTATGTCATTGTCAGTACACGAATCGAACTTATGTAACAGAATACACACAATGATTAATCCATATATGAATACAAAGATAATGGGTGTGTGTGTAAACATTCAAATAAAAGAAGCACATTACAATGGTGCTTGTGTACGTGTAACGTAGGCACACATGCAAAGTGAAATGATTAAATCTGTTATTTACTAGCGGATATTCATCAGTCTCTTGTTATGTACGACCGAGATGGATTGGAATAGAGATTTGTCTGTAACGTATACATCAATCAGACCTTTGATTCTAGTAATGACATGTTTTGGGTGGCATCGTTTTACAGGGTCAAAATGTGGATTGTTTTATCAGATTATTTTCAGTCTTATATACTCCAGTGTTATAATTATTAATGTAGTTAAGATTATTTTGTGTTTTCGTGGAGCACAGAATAAAATGGATCCAGTCAACATAGCTGCGTATGTTGTGTTGCTTATTACTTCAATTATGGAGCTGGCGTTTACGCTGTATGGAATAACATACGTTCCGAGTAAACTCAATCGTTTTATGAAAGCATATGATGACTTAAAAGCTGATCCACTGTTCCAAATATCTTTAGAAAAAGTGAAAAGATCTACCAAGATATTTGTTTGGTTTTTAATTGGCGTGATCATCGTGATGGTTATTTCCTCTTTTCTGCTCAGTCCCTCGTATCTGATGCAAAATTCGACTTGCTTACAGACGCCCATTTTGACCACGTCACCAACGCAGTGGATATATATATCTTCCACGTATGTGTTTGCAATCTTGTATATTGGACACACGTGCATCATTTACGAACTTGTTTATATTTTGTGTTATATTCTGAGGGCAGAATTTACACGATGCAATGACGAATTTAAAAAGACATTGGAATCACGCTCTATTGAAAAGAAGATCGAGGCAGTAAGGAAGCGGTATTTTGGTATAAGTCAACTTGCCGAAAACGTTGACGAATTGTTGAATCCGTTTATTTCGTTTGATTTGGGTGTAGCCTGTGTGTCAATTTGTTGTTACATTCATATCCTTGATTTTGGACATTCCTCCACCATTTACATAAGCATTTACGCTGTTCTGCTCATCTGCAGGGTATTTTCCGTCGTGTTTCTTTTGAAAATAGGTCTGTGTCTGAATGAAAGTGTGAGTATTGATATTTTAAATTTAAAGACGGCTTAGATTATATTAGGCACCGGATGCACTCACAATATTATTTATTATTGATAATGGCATTCGCAATTGAGTTTATATCCAAATTACAGAGAAGTATTTGTCTCTTGAAGATACCTTATGTACGATTTAGATAAATAATTGTCCGTGCGAGTAACGACAGTTTACAAATAGTTAATGCAAAATAATTATGATTGAAAATTCCAATCAAATAACTTAATACTAAGCGAAGTTATCAATGGTTGTAGGTTTGACAAGATGTGTGCATTGATTGTTTATTATCGTAACCACGGTACTGGTTATTCGAGTCTTAATCCGGCTGCTCCATTTTAATATATGTTATTAAATAGTCAAACCGTTCTAAACTACTTAAAATCAAAACAATCCGATGGCATCGAGAGTTGATTACGGTCCACTCGTGTTAATAAATCTCTCCAATTAAACGTTTGTATAACATTTAAGGCCCGAAGAAAGACATGCCTTTTTAATTATTCATTGGACTTATCTGTAATTTAATTTGATTTCGCCCAATGGCCAAAAGTCTTGCTTGAGGGGTGTATGTTTCGTAGCCTGGCAACCTTTGACTAATGAAATGAAACAGGGTTTAACGTCCTACTGTTCTGCTTCTACACTGTTCTAATGAAGACGGGCACACGCCATAGAGTGTGCTATGGGGGCAATTGTGCCCGGGCTATGGCGTACCCTTATATCGAATGCCAACTGCCAAGGGATCTTTTACCTACACGCCAATGTGAACACGGGGCCGGATTTTCGTCCCTTCCGAACGACTAGACAGCTGTCTCTGTCAGGCCCTCCGTCCTGCATCACTGACAAGGGGGAAATCTCGCTGGAAAATCTGGATGAACTTTTTCGGCCAACGAATTCGACTGTGACTTACAAACCTGCGGGTCCCGTGTTGACCGAGAAAGTTAATCGGGATTTTCTGGCGTGATTCCTCGCTTTTCATTAGTGCAGGACGGAGGGCCTCGGATAGTTTTTCGGATGGTACGAAAAACCCGAGGGCCCGGGTGCAAGCAAAAGAAAACACGTCAGGTTAAGAATTCTATGTAAGAGTAGGCTGCAGCTTTCCTCACAGCAAATTGTATGGTGTATGCCCGTCTTTCTTATCCCGGTGGGAACTAAACAGTTTTAAACCCAATTTCATTTCATTTCTAATATAATAGCGGTATACTTCTAGTTATCACTATCTTTTTCAGAGCAAAAGTTGTTTAGAAACGTCAAAATATTTAGATGGGACAAAAGTGAACAAACACTCAATGGCATTGGTGAGTATAATATCGATAATCGACTTTTTATTCAGAATATCTAAATTCAGGAACTGATCTGTAATATATCAGTTTTTGCAAAATTCACCCATTGGATGTGTCTTTCAATATGGCGGCCCATGGTTGCCATGTTACAATAACTGCAATCATATTAAAACACAGATGCTATTTCGTTGTTTTTTTATTTAACCCGTGTTATTGCCGACTCGTCTCTGGTGTTGCGCGCCGGGTTCGTGCGCACATTCTTTGAGCCGGTGGAGGGGGTATTTCCGGCTTCCGGTCTAGCGTACTTTATTTTCTCGAGACAAAATACGTTTAGAGACGACAAAATATCTGGATGGAAGAGAAATGAATCGGGAAACAATTTCTCTTGTAAGTAGCAATAATAATTATGAAAAAAGGCTTTAGTGCTAAGGAGCCCATGGGCCGGGTAAATAAAAGCTTCTGTGATTTCACTAGACGGTTACATCGACCTTGTTCATATCAGCTAATGCCCAATGCGTCGCTCGATTGCACAGTGGTGTTCAAAGGGTAGGGTGGGGGGGGGGGTAACACACGCTTGTGGAGGCTAGTTGCCCGAAGTAGGGCATTAATTTGGTACCATCAGTCAATCCACAGATGTGGAAAAGGGAACGAATACCTAAGAGCTAAACTATTATGTTTAACGTAATTACAACTAATTTCAGGTTACCTTGTTTATAGAGAACATGAAAAGTACCGATGTTGGTCTGACTTTCATGAAATTATTTATTCTTGATAAAAGTACCTTGGTGACGGTAAGATGAATTCTGTAATTAGTTGAATGATAATGATATCTAATTAAGGTTTTACATAATAGTTAATAGTTTACTTGGAACATTCCGAGACTTATATATGCCATTATTTGGAATTGTGTCTAAGAAATACGACCAAGATTGTCTTGGGTTCCAACAATCAAATTGGCTTTTATTTGGACATAAACCGACCAACAATCTTTGTCGCGTTGATTTAATAAAAAGAAAAGGGGTAAAACTCGAACTGCATAATGAGAAGAAAAGATAGCACTCTGGAAAATCACATAACTGACAAAACAAAAATGTAGCTGTTTCACCTCCTCTGAGAAGCGAGAAGTACTCCTGTAAAAAACGACCGTAGGGGTTGAAACCCGGGTGATTCTGGTTGCTATAATCACCTCGGTCATAGCAGTTAAGTTTACGATTAGTCCAACGTCCACGCTAATTGGATGCAGTCATGTTAATTTTCAAATAATAACTTTTTAAGGTATTTTCAGTCATATGAGGTTAGAAGATACCATTTTCACGCACAAGGACAGGGGCGAACACATGATTTTAATATCCTTACTTAATATGTTGCTATTGTTACCCAATTACGGCTAATCTGCTCGCTAGACTTTGTATTTTACGACTAGTTTGGATGCGCTTCATTTATTTTTCATTTTGGTATATTTTCAGGTGTTTGGAACGTTGATCTCCTATATAATAGTTATCATACAGTTTAAACCAAGTTAAAAGTACAGGTGTTCCAAATGGATATGTGATTAAAATTGCACCATTAAATTATTTTCATGGGTTGCAAATTAAAACCTGATTATGACGACACTTCTTTTCGCACACAACAATGGATTGGAACAAAATGTTACCCCGGTTCAGAAATAGTTAATTCTGGCCGTTATTATTTTATGGCCTACACACTTGGTTATGTAGACATACATTGTCGTCGCCCCATACATTGTGTCTTCCCGTCCACAATTGTGTTTGAACACTCTACATGTCACAACTTTTATCCACGGTCTCGGTTTCTTTTGATATTAACATCTATCGGGCTCTTAACTTCATGGATTATTGCCCCGGATTGTACAAAAAATCACGTTTTACTTTGTGAACACTGTAGAAATCACATTTTTTATCCGATTTGGGCTAAACTCGGTTCCTTTAGATATTCGCGCATATCGGACCACAACGTCCTGAATTATGGCCTCTGATTGTACGAAAAATCGCGTTTGTAGCTTGTGGACCCGTTAGAGGTCACAATTTTTATCCGATTTAAAAGAACGTGTGAATAAATAACCGTTACACACTAAGATCTTTCTTCCTTTTGATAATCGTGGATACCCGAACTTAACTTCCTGATTGTCCGAAAATTCGTATTTATAGCTTGCAGATTCTCTAGAGTTCACACTTTCGAATTTCGGGAAAATCGAAAGAAACTGTCTGACAAAATGGCTGCTCACTGCACGCAAATTTTGAAGAAGAGTGTAATACGAAGGTTGTGGACCCTCTAGAGGTCACAATTTTTATCTGATGTCGATGAAACTTAAAACACATCTTTATCAAAGACCTCAGTCCCTTTTGATATCTGCACATTTCAGGCCACAACTATCTGGATTAATACCCCTGATTGTACAAAAAATCAATATGTGCGAACATCGAAAGGAGAGGAAACGATATCTTTGGGATATTAACATATACTTTTAAAGATACATTATGGTAGATTAGATGTAAGGGCAATTTGCTGAAAATTTCAGCCAAATTGATCCAATATTAGCTTTGAACTAAGCGACTGAAATTTCCGCTTAGCCTCGGTCATCATTACTGAAGTCGGTGAGACAAAACCGGTAGTCTCGGTTATCCATTTTAGTGGTAAAACACGAAGGAAAATATTTCAGCGAATCGGAACTACAATCCAACAAAAATCTCATGCTAGCCTCAACATCGAGAGTTGATTGTGGTCTGAATAGGCTAATTATTGTCTAATTAATAGTTTTTATAACATTTCAGGCCTAAAGAAAGACCTACAATAGATAGATTTTGCTCTTGCATAATGCATGTTTAAGTTTCATCAAAATGAGATAACAATTGTGACCTATAGAGCGTCAACAACTTGGGTATTACACACTTTTAAAGTATTTGGTATTGGGAGCTGAGAGTCAACAACTTGGGTATTACACACTTTTACAGTATTTGTGTATTGGGAGCGGCTATTTTGTCAGGCAGTTTCGAACCGATTTTCACGAAATTCGTACTCAACCACCTCTGTGATGTAACGTGATATAGCTGAACGGTTTTTAAAATCCGATAAAAATTGTGACCTCTAAAGGATCCACGGGCTAAAGACGTAAGTTTTCATACACCCAGGGGCCCTAATGCAGGAAGTTATGATCCAATAGTAATATGAACGAATATCGCCCGGGAACGAAATCTTGGGGTAATTAACATACATTTTAAAATTCATTGTGACCTGTGTAGTGTCCTCAAAACAATTGTGATCGGGCGTTCGGACGGACAGGGGGCGACAATATATGAACATGCAGGCGTATACAAATAGCAAGACCATGGTTGAATGGTTTCATATGCATTTAGTAATGAACTAGAAATATACAGCCCAAAATTCTAATAAATACAAACATTAAACAATGATTCTATTCCATAGGTTCCTATGTAGAATTGTTTCACCTCACTAATTGGTTTATTACCGCCTACTTTATTGGATGTTTGTAATACGCTTTAAATTACTTTGTACACACTTATAACCTACGGAAAGGTATATTTTCTAACTGGTTGATAAATTGTTTGATTCTAAAATCTCGTATCACAAGTTACAGTGTATTTGACCGAAACGTTTGTGTACTATAAGGTTATAATTTATCTATTTCACCATTTGGTTACGAATGCCCCCCCCCCCAACAAATAAAACAAACACAAAAAAAACCTCGGCTCGCTGAGTCTGTCCATTTCTTTTATTTTGTGGTCTACAATAAAAAGAAGAGGTTTCGAATTGACATTTGTGGTAATTATTCGTGGGTTTGAGGAGGAACGTAAATATTGGTTAGAGGTCGGATATGGTGATATTTACATGTGATCAACCTCTACAAGCTTTTGAGCAAACGACGGGAAGTAAATGCGAAATTTTAGGGAAAGTAGGAGCCGGGCAAAGGGACCAGAACTATTACATTGAAGTCAATGGAGGAGATTAATATCAGCCTGTATCCATTAAATTTCGGTAACATCTGTCTGCTGTCTAATAACATTCTGTAATCGAGTATTCAAAATGTTGACTTTAAGCAGACATGTTTGTAACTGTCGTGGGGATTCGTCTTAAGTACGCTCTCAATTACAACAAATTTACTCTTAATGTTCATATTTTATTAGTATTGGTTTGCGGGAAAGAGGCAGGTTTTCTGAAAAATACAAACGTATAAACGACGATGACATGGTGTCTGATATGAGGATGCGGGTTCAATCAAAATATCGCTAACCAAGGCATTAACTTGACTGAAATGCATATAAAAACCATAGTCAAAATTTTTGTTGATAATTTTACTTAGACTTTGATTTCCCAGGGTCTGTCGTGTGTTTAAATTTGTCAAATAAAGAAATTTAAAGTACGTGTTTTCCCTTGCTTGTAGTCGACATCGTTAAGATCTGGAGTCTTGAACATATAGACGTGTTTTAAGTCAATACGTGCCGGAAATGAGATGTTACGTAACAAAACCGCCTCGATAAGCCCAATGTATATACCGAACGGACCCACAATGTGTTCCAATGATGTAAGATAGATCCAGTATAAAGTTCGATGTGTATGGTGTGCCATGAATTCCTCTTAGGCTAACCCCACAGCTCTACCATTCGATCGTACAGGGAAAGCAGTGGAGCCGAAAAACTTAGTACATCCGACGTATTACACATTCCAAGCTACACGTCTTTGTTGAAGCCTTGCCCTTGACTTTGTTTGTTTTACGGGTACCCAAAATAAGACAGATATAACCTGCCAGATTGAGAGTTCATATCTTTCAAATCGAAGCGTTAAATGTTTTTACTATATTCGGCATGGGACACATGTACAGTTTATACTTTTCAAATCGTATCGTTAAAAGCCCGACATTTTAAATCGTTAACTGGTCTAAACGTCGTGAAGTTGGGGCTAAATGTATGACGTGAACAACAGCCAATCAAAATGAGCGACTTAGACCCAGGGAAAAGCTCAAGTCGATTACCAGCATGGAATGGACTTACCATGTCGGATAAAGGCTCTGCATGATAACCATAACTAACAATATTTAAAATTAACCGAACTTTGTGTCACTGCATTGGACCGGGTATGTATAATTGGTCCTAATACTTTAATACGATCTTATGCTTGAGGTGCATATAATCATACCTATAACAAACATATCAATATACATGTATCTCAATATATTGGCTACGTCCTCGTAACTAGCCATGTAGTGTGCTACAGGGAACTTTTCGCCTTATTCAATTCTAGGGTCCTTTCTACATGTACGCCAAAGACTTCCAACTTCTATGGTTCTTTTACGCCAATGTGTACAGTATCTCAGTTTGCAGTCCCACCACTACAAATATCACGAGAAACTTCTATAAGGTAATACCTAGGTCTTCTATTCCTAGTTTGTAAAGCAATTGACTACTCACTGAACCACCGTGACTATGGAAAAGTTGTCATGAATTAATATATGCGGATGTTAATATGTGACGTAATTATGTTACTAGTATGGAACATTCAAATTATTTATCGTGTACCTTAAATGGCCCAGCTCATACCAGCGTCGAAGTAGTATATTCCTAATGGTGCGGTATAAAGCGTTCTGCGCCCAAATACAAGTTTATGTCGAAAACTAACATAACGCTAACGCTACAATATACGTCCACATTCCTGCTAGGCTTTTGGTTTGTTTAGCGTTGAGGGTCATGCATCAACATCAATAGTTGCCGTCCTTAGAGCATAAGGAAAAAGTATACGAAGATAATCCATTCAGAATTGAGCATTTCAGACGCTAAAGGCAAAAAGTAGGCGTGGTTCTCCCCCGGGGGGTCGGGAAATTCACCAAAATCAATAGTGGACGCCCTCAGGCTATAAGGAATACATATGCCAAGTACCAAGCTGATTCATTCAGAATTGCGGCCTGTAAACGACAAACACAAAAATTGGGCGTGGCTTGCCTCTGGGGGTCGGGACATGCAGTTGTCGTCCTTAGGCTATAAAGAAATATATATCCCAAGTTTAAAGACGATCCATTATTAATCGTGGCCTGAATGCAACACACACAAACACGAAGTTAAAATGGGCATGGCTCTGCCCCTGGGGGTTGGGCAATCACCAAAAAACAATAGGGTATAACGAATGGGTACGAAAAGTTTTAAAAGGATCTGTTAAGAATTGCATCCTGTAGGCAAACAGAAGGCACACAAACATTGGGCGTGGCTCTGTCCCAGGGGGTTCGGGATGCCCCAAAAATAATAGTGGTCAGTCTTAGGGCATAAGAAATAAGTATATACAAGTTTTCAAGACGATCGACTAAGAATTGTGGCCTGTAGGTGACACACAAAAAGAAAATGGGTGTGGCACTATCCCTGGGGGTTGGGCATGCACCCCAAACGATAGGGATCTTCCTTAAGGTACAAAGAATAAGTACGAAAAGTTTCAAGATGATACGTTAAGAAATGCAGACTGTAGAGGAGAAACAAACAAATACAAGAAATGGGCGTGGCTCTGTCCCAGGGGGTCGGGCATGCACCCAAAACAATAGGGATCACCCTTACGGTATAAGGAATAAGTATTTTAAGTTCCAAGATGATCAATTAAGAATTGTGGCCTGTAGGCAACGCACAAATAGAAAATGGGCGTTGCTCTGCACCTGGGGGTTGGGCATGCACCCCAAATGATAGTGATGTTCCTTAGTGTACAAAGAATAAGTATTCAAAGTTTTAAGATGATACGTTAAGAAATGTGGCTTGTAGATGGCAAACAAACAAATACAAGAAATGGGCGTGGCTCTGTCCCAGGGGGTCGGGCATGCCCCCAAAACAATAGGGATCATTCTTAGGGTATAAAGAATAAGTATGTAAAATTTCAAGATCATCGATTAAGAATTGTGGCAGGTATTTGACACACAGAAAAACTACAAGAAAATCGGCGTGGCTCTGTTCCTGGGGGTCGGGCATGCACCCCAAACGATAGGGGTGTTCCTTAGGGTACAAAGAATAAGTATGCAAAGTTTAAAAATGATACATTAAGAATTGTGGCTTGTAGATGACAAACAAATACAAGGGGCGTACACCAAAAACAATAGGGATCATCCTTAGGCTATAAGTAATAAGTATACAAAGTTTGAAGAAAATCCACTAAGAATTGCGCCCTGTAGGCGACCCACAGACATACACACACAGACAGGGGCGACGACATAATACGTCCACATGAATGTGGACGTATAAAAATGAATTGGAAAATCGGTGACCTACTGAAGTGAAAAATGAATTATACGAAGCTTACCTTGTCAGTAATTCTACATCGTATGTCTAGCTGAATCACGATGGGCCTGCTTAAATAAACAATTACATGTAACTCCAATGAATAAGACGCATTGTATTAATAATTAATATATCCTGATGTAATCTGTCATTACTAAAACATGAAACCTTATATCCTAATTATCAAATACACTGATCAAATATACAACATCCTATTTCCCAATTAGTGCTGCAAATAAAATGCAATATTCTTTATATGAAAAGCCCTTTGTTCTTTATTTTGCGGTAATGTATTTTCTGGAAATAGAGTCAGTGTATCTTATTTGCGGAAGCCGATTACAAAAGCAAGTTAACATGAAGAACTTGGATGTTGGCAAATCTCTTACCTACAAGTCCCTAAAACCGTTGATTTTAATTTTAACATGCCTGGGGTTAAAAGGATTTAGCGTGAAGAGGACGATTGTTCAGGTGTTAATTGGTGTAGTTTATATAATTATTGTGTTGGTACTTGTAGGCAACATAGCGTGGTGTTTTGTTGGAGCCGAGAAAATTATGGATCATAAAAATATTGCTATCTACATTGGTTTCTTGCTTTCGCACATTATGGCAGTAATCGCAATAGTGTATGGAATGATATTCGTTCCTTCAAAATTATATTTGTTGATTACATCATGTGATGAACTCAGATCTGATCCGCGATTTGCTGTGTCTTATGAAAACATAACGAAATTTACCAAAGTTATGGTGATTGTTACTGTGATTGCCTGTTTCATGTTGATGTTTTCAATGATTATTTTAACTCCCGTTTTTACTTACGATTATATATGTATCCTGTCACCGGTGGGGACTGGTTCGTGGTATTACTGGATTAACATTGTGAACATCTTCCCCGCTGCTGCCCTTTTCTTTGGACTTAAATTTATTATTATCCTGACAATAGGCGTGCTGTGTAAAATTGTTATTATAGAGTTCAATGGATGCAACACCGAGTTTAGGAAAATGTTGGATTCAGATCAAACAACTGAGAAGGTCGAGATGATACGAAAACGATATTTCGCTATTACCAAATTCGCAGAACAAGTAGACGATTTCCTGAATCCATTTGCAGTATTGGAAATTTGTATATCATTTACAGGCGTGTGTTTATATGTACATGCACTAGTCTACGGTAATACCAGTCTTGATATCTTCCTTGTCTGGTGTGGAATGCTATTTTTAGTGACGTCTGAAATTCTGTTAGTTTTAAAATCTGGAGTTGCATTAAATGAAAGTGTAAGTATCTTCAGGCCTATTTAACAATAAGACTATATACTAGTATGAATAAATAACGAAATCGGGAATTAAATTAGATTTCGCAATCTACATTACATTAAAATACAATATAGATGTCAGCCATTACTACATATGAGATAGAATTGGTTAAAGCTACAATTTCAAATATTTGTTATATTTTTAAAATGTATTAAAATAAAGCCCTAAATAGATGGTACCTATTAATGCTATGATTCACTATTGCCAGTTGAGCAATTGGCAAAAATATCATTTTCAACTTTGTAGATAGCTATTCCAAGGGAGTGTGGGGTTTGAATAGAAAAACAAGGGAGGTAAAGGAAATGTGGGATATAATGCCAATGATCCTATAATAGTGAGTTGACAACTTTTTGAACAAAAGACATAGAAATAATTATATTTTGACTATCTTAGAAAATATGAAACTCTCTCTTTAAACATGTTCCAAATTTCTGCTCACTAATAATTCAAGACTAAAAGTGAGAATGTATTTGGGATGGGGGGGGGGAGGTATCTTAATTCACAAAAGTAATTGAATGTCACTGGAGAAAAACTAGAAATAGTTCGTGAATCCCTTGTTTTATTCATTCTATACTTAAAGGACGTAAGTCGCTAGAAATTGACACAAGTGGGTCGCAACGCATATAATACTGTAATATTAATGTGTATAAACTGATTTACATTTAATGGTTTCCGTTTTCACTCTTAATTTCAAATCAGTTATGTTCCGCGAAATAAGTCATCAGTCAGTTATGTTCCGCGAAATAAGTCATCAGTCTCAATCGAATGCAAATTTCTAGCGTCTGGTTTTTCCAGCCTACATACGCCGTTTAATTTGGTGAGATGTGTCTAGCCTCTTCCCCTGAGTCTCTTTCTACTACTGGGGCTGAAACGCATTATGGCTATGGTACACGATTCGTGTACCACTAGTAAAACGTTTATTTTGTCTTAAATATTGGATATCAGACGCCCATCTTTTTCCGGTAAGATCACAGCATCAATGTTGATTTAAACTGACAAATAATTCGTGTTTTCAATGTTGAAGATTTTGGATGATACTGAGTTAGAGACAGCTACTTTAAATATGCATTTTGCAAGAGCTAAATCTGCCTATTGCAGGTCTTTCTTTAGGCCTGAAATGTTTTCTAAAGTATTAATTAGACATCAATTAACTGATCCAGGCCTTAATCATCTCTGGATGGCATCATATTTTTCCAATATTAAACAGATTCAATGTTTCAGCGACCCTTTGATTTAATCAAATATGGAGGACATAGACTTAGCTTAGATCAACCAGTATCGCGGTTGAAATTATTGCACACGTCTGTCAAACCTTCAAAGGCTATTATCTTCGCTTGCAATATAGTAATTTGAATGAAATTTTCAAATTGTTCATTTTACATTATCTACTTTCGAACTATTATAACAAGAATGGCTAGTTCGTTATCTAAATCTTACATAATGTATCTTTGCATGGTAGCGCACGGACACCAAATTTGTCATTTAATTCGATATTCCTTGATCAGTCGTGCGACAAGGTTGCGTGGGAGATCACTTGTCGCCCTGGTAATGTTACCTTTAGTTGATCACCCAGAGGTATACCCTATCAAAGTAAAAAAAAAAACAACCCCGTATCTGTATATTCACAATCATTTTTGGTCTTAAAATATTCAACCTTCCTGGTTTGTCTCCGTTAGAATACAGTTTATAAAGAAACTATTATCATTTAGTGGAAACACTTTATAAACATGTTGATGGTAAATTTATACATCTTTACTTATAATCGTGCATTTTAATACAACTACACCTCTCATGTTATATAGACAAAATATTCTGGTTTATTCATATTTTGCTTTTACAGACAAAACTGTGTTTAGAGACGACAAAATATTTGGATGGAAGTAAAATGAGCCGGGAAACAATTTCACTGGTAGGTGTCAACATAAAGCCCACCGCTTCTTGAAAGCCATACTTGCGCTTTTCAGATCGGTGGGGGTAAAATAAGTTCTTAACCGTGAAGTTACATACGGGATGCCCAGATTAGATTGTATCAAAAGGGATACAGACAGATGGTTTTCAGTGAGATCCACCCATGCTTGCCATAAATAAATTGATCAACAACGAACCCAAAAGATGTCCTATTTGTCCAGAGATCTTATTACCGAAAACCTTATAAACGCAATTGAGGTATTCTAGGTCCTGTATCTGAGTTACTTCCTCTATTCCGTTAACCATGTGATCAAAGGCTACAGTTTGTAACATGATTTTGCGCAAGCTTGTGAACACCCATCTTTAATAGAAGGCTTGATATCGCTTTAACTACGTACATCCTGTCCAGGCCATCACGTAGTACCCTGCAAATTACGGCACTAATTTCGCTTGGGTACAGGCCCGGCTTGTGAGCCTATCAAATTCCTCGGCCATCGCGAATACCAAGTCTTGCGCTTTTAAGCCAATGTGTCTACCTGTGACAATCGAATTACAAAGTTCAAGGTTTCCGTTGGGGCCACAGCATTTGATTTGACGCTACTATTCACGTGTCTGTAGATAAAGTAGCTGTATCTTCGGGAATTGTGAGGTAAGCCGTCATTGCTTCAAGAAAATGGCTAACACCTTACAGTCTCGCGCATTCAAGCTAAAATGTCTACTTGAGATAATCACGCGTCTGCAAATAACGTAGCTATTAGTTCGCGGGAATTGTGAAGTATTCTAGCAACGTCAAGATGTAAAGAAGTCTTTGCTTCAGGAACATGGTGATACCATCGATCAATCGGTGCAAAAGTATCTGCGTAACATAATTAAATTAAAATCATCAGCCAATCCACATATGTGCAAATCGGAAAAAGGAACGATTTTCCGCGAAAGCAAAACTAGTATGTTTAACACAATTACATCTAATTTCAGGTTACCTTGTTTATAGCGAACATGAAAAGTACCGATGTTGGTCTGACTTTCATGAAATTATTTATTCTTGATAAAACTACCATGATAACGGTAAGATGAATTAAACAATTAAAATAGCATTATGCAAGAGCAAAATCTGCTTATTACAGGTCTTTCTTTAGGCCTGAGATGTTATCTAAATAATCAATTAGACATTAATTAACATATCCAGACCATAATAAACTCTTTATGTTGAGGCTAGCCTTCGATGTTGGCGGATTAAATTCTTATATGCCGCTTAATGGCCGTTGATAATTAAATCAATCAAGTGGATAATCGAGACTATGCTGTTTATATTAATGATTTGAGTAATGATGACCGAGGCTATGTGAAGATTTCAAACTCTTTTTTTCTCGGCTAATAGAGGTTCAATTTGACTGAAATTTTCAGCAAATTATCTTTACACTATCTAGTTTTTAAGTATTATAGTGAGAACTGCCATCTCGTTATCTTGTCTCCCATAATGTAACTTTAATTAAAATATATTTACAAACAATAAAATAGAATGGTGTTGAACATGTTGACAGTTTAAATCATTCTGAGACTAAAATGTAAGACCTAGGTTTTGAGGCTTGCCAACTAATTGTCTGTTAATTGGAATTGACAATGTGCTTCAGTATTTCAGGTTTGTGTAAATAAACCGACCAGTTATCTATGCATCATTGGTTAAACCCTCCCCCCCCCCCATTGTCCAACCACATGGGTTTTTGTCCCCCCCTCTCTTTCTGTTGACACTATGGTGACAGAACTGACTCTCCTGGTCACACGGACTCCAAATAAGATAAGCTGCGACGCTGTGGATTAGACACTTTTTCGTTTACTCGGACTTTAGACCTCACGTTGTGGGATTGATTATTTCAATCTCTGAAGTAAGTCAAACCCGCTCAGTATAATGCTTCAACTATTAGGGCGGGGCAACTACCATTTTTCGGTGTTTCGTGTATGCAACGTTTAACGCCAACATTATTCTATTTAATTGTACTAATCTGATTGGACGATAGTACCCTCCTTCCAGTAATTGATACTGACATATCTGTATGTAAGTGTAAGTTAGTAGCAGAATAATGCAAGCTATTTCATTACCCTAGTTTTCGTCACACATCATGTAAGTACAGAAGTTTTATATGAAACAAACACTTTTCTTAGAACTAAAATAACCCCTATAGTATTACATTTCAAATCTGTCCTACTAATTATGATAATGCATTACTTTGTATTATAGCATTTCGATGTTTTTAAAATGGTATCGTTCCAGGTGTTCGGGTCGTTGATCTCCTATATAATAGTTATCATGCAGTTTAAACCAAGTTAAAGTTATGATGTTTAAGGCCTCTTTGACGTCTAGATACGCCATTTCAGCACAATATTGTAAAAGATAATCTCTAATAGAAATAGTCTAAAATTGGATCAGATGTGTTCAGCGCTGCCTCGATATGTAATAAGCCTGCCGTCATTTTTCTTGTCCTCTTGACATTTATTGACAGGCTTTTAAAAATCCGAGGGAATCCAAGTCGGGATATTATCTAGCGTTAGTATTTAATTTTATTCTCTTAATCATATATTAAATAATCAATCCAAGTACATATTACTGTAGATGAGGTATTAAGAATCTGGCATTTAAGCAAATAATTCCAATGGAGCATCGTTACTTTGATTGTGACCATGCGAACCAATTACTATGTCTTGTAGTGACGCTTTAAATGTATCTTTCGGTAATAAAGTTAATGTTCCCATTAAATTGTGATCCGTGTCTTTCGTCGCCCCTAGTAGGTTTCACATTTACTTTGACCAAGTACTGACTATGTATCCCCCCTTAGGCCTGCGTAGAGTACATTTATAGCGTAAAGTTCCGCTACTAAGTCCTCCCTGATAAACAATGTAAATAATACACTAATGGGAGTGACAGTATTGTAATGAAGAGAAAAAAGTAATCAATTGGAGTTTAATGTCTTAATGTTCTGCACCAGCCCGTATAATGAAGATGATCATATGTCATGTATTGTAGCTCGGAGTGGTGTGTGTGTGTGGGGGGGGGGGCATTGTGCATGTACAGCTAGTATTGCAGCTTTCTATGTAAGTGCAGTCAGTGTCATCGACTGGTTCAGTTACCATATAGTTAAGGGTTTGGTACAGGACGTAGGCTCACTGAGAAGGGCGCTGGCTCACTAATCAGGTCAGGGGTTTGATCGCCGTGTTGGCCTAGAAAATGTTTCAAATATGGCCTAAAATCATATCTGAACTGGAGGTTTATAGCTATCTGCAGTAACAATATTGTGGGGTCTAATTTGAAGGCTATGTCTGGATTTATATTTTAGTGGCAAAGGACACGTGGTTTCAATGTGATTTCCAGAACTACTGACAAATTCTGGTCTCCATTATTGCTTAACCAATGTCAAACATATCTACTGGCTCATCAGACTAGCCACCCAGCCCGTAATTTCTGGGTACAGAATTCCAACTTCTAGGGTTCTTTTACGTGCACGCCAATATGTATGGTATCTTGTTCACCACTGCCTGGGGGAACCACACTGGAATATGACGAGAATCTTTTCGGGGAAGGCCTCTTTCTCCTAGTTAGTAACAGATGGAACAGTTGACCCGAATTAAAATTAATATATACAATTAAAGTGGCATGACGCCATTATGTTACTAGTATGTAACTTTCAATTTGTTTAGCTTTTTGCTTAAATGGTCACGCTCATAGCGCAGCGTCGACGTAATACATTCCTACCCAATCTGTTCCACAGAGAATTACTTACGAATTATCTCTGTCACAGATGACTGTCTTGAACACGTGCAATGACACAACGAGGCTTCAATCATTGGCTCAATGACTCGTGCATTGTTTACATAAGACGTAACTGCTCCGAGAAAAATGATGCCTTTTACTCATTTTAATACCCATTTACTCTAAATAGGAAATACTTTTTAACTACAAATACTTCAAACGTCTTTACTTATTTTTCTAATACATTCAAAAAATGTTTTAGAATTTAATTTGTCGAAAGAAACAAGTTAATATGGGGGACTGATTAAGTCGGGTCGATGTCATCTTTATCACTGATTGTAGCGGCCTAGCGAATATTCACAGCTGATCAGTGTGATTCCTACCCTTCCGTACGTATAATTCGTTCTGCGCCAAAATAAAAGTCTGTTGGTGAAAACAGTGGCCAACTGAAATGTAAAATTAATTATACGAAGCTTATCACATCAGTAACAGCACAATAGTTCATATTAACTCAATTCTGCATCATATTTCTAGCTGAAACCGATGGGCCTGCTTAAATAAACAGTGAACTCCCATGGATAATAGTAATAATGAATACAAACCAACACCCTCCCACTTCGCATGCCTTTCCTCAAGGTTCACACCACACTATCTACACGAGAAAATCGTGTCGCAATCCACATTAACCTCTGTATATTAAGTATTTTTCTAAATTTCATCAAGTGGGAATAAATATGCTTTGGTTTTGTAATTTGTTACTGTATTTAATTCGTGATTATAATAATAAACAATATATCTATATAACGGGAAATGGATTTTATGTAAGCCCCGGCTTGTTTTCAGATCCCGTAATGGCACAGTGTATCTTTATAAATATTGTCATAAAAAATGTAATCTGTAATTAAATCTAATGCAACCTTTTAGCCTTATTATCAAAAACACTGGTCAAACATGCAACATCCTAGCTTATATATTTTCCAATCAGTGTTCCCAATAAAGCGCATTATTCTTTGTTTGGAAAAACCCTTTGTTCTTCTATTTGGCGCTGACGTATTTTCTGGAATGAGAATCAGTGGCTGGTGGAGATCAAACTAACAGAGAGCACGTTAACATGAAGAACTTTGATGTTGGTGAATCTGTGACCTATAAGTCCCTAAAACCGTTGATTCTAATTTTAACCTGTTTGGGGTTAAAAGGTTTTAGCGTAAAGAAGAGGATTGTTCAGTCGATAGTTGGTACAGTTAATATAATTATTATGTTGGTACTTCTAGTCAACACAACGTGGTGTTTAGTTGGAGCAGAGAAAGTTATGGTTCATAAAAATATTGCTATCTACATTGGTTTGTTGCTTTCGCACATTATGGCAACAATCCTTATATTGTATGGAATGATATTCGTTCCTTCAAAATTATATTTGTTGATTACATCATGTGATGAACTCCGATCTGATCCCAGATTTGCTGTGTCTTATGAAAACATAACGCAATTTACCAAAGTTATGGTAACTATTATTGTGACTGCCTGTTTCATGCTGATGGTTTCTCAGATTATTTTAACTCCCGATTTCACGAACAATTATATATGTATCCTGTCACCGGCGGGGGCTGGGTCGTGGTATTACTGGATTAACATTGTGAATATCTTCCCCGCTGCTGCCGTTTTCTTTGGACAAAAATTTATTATTATCCAGACAATAGGCGTGCTGTGTAAAATTGTTACGATAGAGTTCAATGCATGCAACACCGAGTTTAGGAAAATGTTGGAGTCAGATCAAACAATTGAGAAGGTCGAGATGATACGAAAACGTTACTTCGCTATTACCAAATTCGCAGTAGACGATTTCCTGAATCCATTTGTAGTACTGGAAATTGGTGTGTCCTTTACAGGAGTTTGTTTATATATACATGCTCTAGTCTACGGTAATACCAGTCTTAACATAGTCCTTGTCTTGTGTGGATTGCTATCTTTAGCTACGTCTGAATTTCTGCTAGTTTTAAAATCTGGAGTAACATTAAATGAAAGTGTAAGTATCTTCCAAGTTCCTAAAATAAAATGCATATGGGAGGGGTGTTTTATTATGGCCTCTAGTCTATACACTAGTATGAATAAAGTACGAAGCCTGCAATTCGATTAGATTTCGCAACCTACATTAGATTTAGTTGAATATTCTTTGGTCCCTTTGAGGCAAATGGGGTTTAACGTCCACTCGACACAAATTAGGCCATTTCGGGACTAACATATGGTTTAATTTTATTTCAATAATTCACGTGCGCGTAGGGGTCTTTAGCAGTGGGAGAAAACCCACGAGGTTGGACAGGCGAACCTACTCCTTGCCATGTACAACCGGGGATTCGAAACTACGCCAGTTGACTCAATGGCAGGCACTATGATACAGCGCGCGCTAAGCATTCGGCCACCCAACCCCCAAAGTAAGCAATGCGCGCTGTGCCATAACGCCTGTCATTGAGTCAACTGGCGTGGTTTCGAATTCCCGGTTGTACGTGACAAGGAGTGTGGTTGTCTGTCCAACCTCGCGGGTTTCCTCCGGATCCTAAGGTCCCCCACTGCTATAGACTACACGCAAGCGAATTATTGAAATAAACCATATGTGAGTCTCGAAATTACCTAATCTGTTGAGTGGACGTTAATCCCATTCCTCTCTCTCTCTCTCTTTGGTCCGTCCTGAGATCACGTGACGCCCTGTTAACCTAGGTTGATCACCCAGAGGTATACCCCGCCAAAGTAGTATTCACAATTATGTATTGGTTTGTCTCCGTTAAAATACAATATCTAAAGTAGCTCTATTACCATTTAGTGGAAACACTTTATAATAATGTTGATGGTAAATTTATACATCTTTAGTAATAGTCTTGTATTTTATTACATATACATCTCTCATCTCATATAGACAAAATATTCTGCTTCATTCATATTATGCTTTTACAGACAAAACTGTGTTTAGAGACGACAAAATATTTGGATGGAATTGAAATGAATCGGGAAACAGTTTCTTTGGTAGGTATCGACATTTATTAAGTCCACAGCTTCTTAAAAGTCACACTAGCGCTTTGGAGATCGGTGGGTGTTAACAGGTTTTTAACTGTGTAGTTACATCTGGGTTGCTCAAAGAGAGGCTAGTGGTTTTCAAGAAGGCCAGCACATGCTTGCCATAAATAAGTCAGGCAACAATTATCTTGTGAATCCAATATAGACGCTAAAGTTCTAGAGCGGATCTTAAAACCGAAAACCTTGTAAACGCAATAGAGGTGTTCTATGACCTTCTTTGTCAGATTTACTTCTGCCTTTTCATTTAACCACCTTAACGTGACAAAGGTTTATGCGAGCTTGTGAACACCTTACATAAAGGATAACGTCGATCAATCGGTACTAAACACAATTACATCTAATTTCAGGTCACCTTGTCTATACAGAACATGAAAAGTACCGATGTTGGTCTGACTTGCATGAAATTATTTATTCTTGATAAAACTACCATGATAACGGTAAGATGAATTAAACAATTAACTGAAATATATTTCAAATAATAAAATAGAATGGTGTTGAACATGTTGACAGTTTATATCATTCTAAGACTAAAATGTGATATTTACTCATTGATTATCTGTGCAAAGTAAGTGAACGATATAATTGTGTCGTTTCAGCTGTCAATGGATCATTTTGCACACTTAGGATCCTGATTTGATATTTTGTTCACAATAGCCTTTTCATCAATGCCACAATATGTCATGCGAGTTCGAATAGATTTTGAATATTGACTTACAGTAAGGCCTAGATTGGATCTGGTTTTTGTAAATAAACCAACGAACAATCTTTACCTCATTGATTAAACTATGTCCAACTATATATAGTTCTAATCTAGTAGTTATGCACGTATCTTCTGTAACACGGCAACTTTCGCAAACTAACTGTTTTAATGCCATTATTTTAATTTTGTCCCATAGCTTCAATTGTTCCCAAGTCCGCTAGACTTTGTATTTTACCACTAGTTCGATGTTTTTATAATGGTGTCGTTTCAGGTCTTCGGGTCGTTGATCTCCTATATAATAGTTATCATGCAGTTTAAACCAAGTTAAAGTACTGGTGTTGAATGTCTAGTTAAAGGTCTGTACTGGCGGGCTTCAGCGTGTTTTGCACGAAACTGTGGGTAATCCACCAGTAATATCAATGCTGATTGGTTAATCAAATGCCGCTCGTATGACCTCTGACCTGACCTATCGCTACAACCGGTCAGATCTCTATGTTATTTCGAATTCATCAATGGTTCTTTTTGCATATATAGCTTCAGATAATAAGTGTAAAGCATAAAATAACTGTTTTTGATTGTATTCGTAGCAGATGTATGGCGTACCAAGAAACTCGGCCTAATTGTTAGAACTGGCAAACAGCTCACCCCATAAAAACTCCAAAATACAGATGTATATTCTGTGCTTATAACATAAATAATTTGTGTATCAAGGTTCAATCGTGATGATTTCGAAATATATTCGATACGATTTGAAGTAATGTAATTCAGTTTGTACGCATGAAATATGATTCAAATGCTAGAAAAATTTCCTTCCTCCTCGTTTTTTCTCTCTCTCAGAACATATCATATTTTGCCTATAACGTTTTTTATGACTTCGAATTCTGTCTTATGGTTTGGATTGTAAGTACTTGGTTTCATTTTATTTTGACGTTACATGCACAATAACATTCAAAGTTGTTAAAGAACGTATATTGATTTGATGTCTGGGCTATAACCAGGTTGATCACAATTCATAGTCAGTAGAGTTTAGTATGCTTAAAGAAGTATGATCAAAAGTGACAGTTTATTCAATGTATTTACACAATTGCTTCTTGTGATTTATTTACCAATTTGAACAAATTTCTGAGATACAAATTCATTTCGAATTAATTCAAACTCAAAATGGTATTCATACTGGTAAGATGTTAGGTAGTGTTTCCTAACTAGCCTACCAATTTCCAGCGTACTAATCTGTTAAACTAGCATATATAAATAAAATATTGATAGAGAGAGAGAGAGAAATGGGGTTAAACGTCCACTCGACACAAACTAGGTCATTTTGGGACTAACAAATGGTTTCAATTTTATTTCAATAATTCGCTTGCGCGTAGGGGTCTTTAGCAGTGGGAGGAGACCGGAGTGCCCGGAGGAAATCCACGAGGTTGAGAAGGCGCCCCTATCTCCATGCCAAAATACATTCACTCCAGCCAGGGATCGAAGCGCGGAACTTTAGACCACTAGGCCATCCTAACCCCCCAAATATTGATAGTCTGCAGTGACAACAACTGTTAGAGCCCCATAAGAACAACTAGTCAGAGGCCAGTAAAGATGTTCTCATTCAATCATCAAGTATTAAAGGCTCAATACCACTCTTGTTGTTACTGAATATGTCCCAATTTTTATCCTGGTCAACAAATTGTATTACTTTACAATATTCCAATTTATTGATGATACAAATTTCATCTTAACACACCTAATTTAGAAAAATTCATTGAAAAGTCTAACGTAAACATTTTCAAATGTGACTTGAATATTAAAATACTTACGAACCCTCTGTACAAGTAAAATAGGATGTAATGGATAATTTACACAACAGGTAGGACACTAAATCATCTAGTACTTAGAATAAGGCTATTATTTATTTTATTGAGCTCCCAAGCCAGCATGAGTGTTATTGTTCCTTTAACGTTTAATAATAATCATATACTACTTTCAGTAATTGTTTATTGATAAAATTAACATGTTCAATTACTAAATGAAATGGGGTTGAACTTCATATTATTCTGCTCCGAACTGGGCTAATGAAGACAGACATACGCCATACAGTGTGTTATGATGCAAATTCTGCCCAGACAACGGCTCTCAGGCCTACTCTTTTTTCAGATTCAAACGTGTACGCGAGACCTCAGTTTTTGTCCCATCCGAACGACTAGACAGCTGTCCTTGCCAGACCCTCTGTCCTGCATCACTACAAGTTTCGTTTTCAAACACTATTTCAAATTGACCTTTCAGATGTTTCTCTTGATATATTGAAATGTCGCATATAATTACAAAATCAACGGAAATATCCTATTTGTATATATTGAAACAGCTGTGACATTTTCAACTCAAATAAATAACTGAAACAACAGGAACACCGAAATTAATCACATTGGTCCAGTTTTATACATTAACATGGTCATCTCACGGGTGACAATAAAATACCACACTTCCGATAACATATATATTCTCGTAGCGAAAAAAAAAATTGATTTAATAGAGCAGAAAATGTTGCTCACGAAAATGATATTTTCATTTATTTGGGGTTTAATATTGGGTAAGCTATGGTAATTCATAGGTACTTTTAATATAAGTGACAACTTATGCAATTTATCTCCAAAATATATAATTACCCCAAAGGAGTTGTATTTAAACAGAAAAGAAGGGGTACTTTACTACAAATACCAATTATGTGAAAGGAATGCCAAAATAAAATCTAAACGAGACCAATTATGGTCAAATGTTCAGGGTTAGTAAAACACGTCTTATCTCGTCAAGCTTAGCACGAGCTCTGATTATGTCATGCGCACATTGCTATCTCACACAATCACGTGATTGGCTGATAAAATCAAGACTTACTCCGGATTAATTCGAATGAAAATGTGTTTAAATGGTTGCTGTAGTTATTCATTGCTGTTGTCAACGACATGGAAATTATCAACATTTCTGTCTAGACATTTTTCTAAATACTATAGTCAAAATAGTCGTATGTTGGACAATGTTTTGTCGATGAAATTTAAACACTTCAAATGAAAAGTAATATCGGGTATTCTAGAAAGAGAGGACAGGTCGTGTCGTGTGTGTGTACGACACCTTTCAAAATTAGTTAGCCATGGGAATTACCTATTCAACAGCAATTTTTGGTTTCACTACACATTTTCCGGCGTGGTTTCCCCATTTCAGTGATGCAAAACGGAGGACCGGACAAGGACAGCTTTCTAGTCGTTCGGATGGGACGAAAACCGAGATCCCGAACAAAATTTTAGCGTCAAAAGTAGCAAAAATAAGACAACGACGTTATACGTACCTTTTACGTATGAAAGCCGTTCGATGTGTGCAACCGTATTCGTGTACCATATACATAGTGAGGAATACCCACACATTGATGACGTCAAACACAAAATCGATACGGATCAGGAATTTACGTTTGCAAAAAGTGTCTCCTATCTTTGTACTGGTTCAGCCCTGAACGTAGATCTCATTACACTTGCCCTGTTGAATCTGCGTTGAGAAAATTAGGCCCCCAGAAAATTTTACTGGGCGACTTTTTAATGCTAAACGACATGCGTCCGTGGACATGTTAAAAAAACATTTTAGTAAGAAAATAAGACCTTGCTTACCTCGCTAGAATCGGGGTGTGTGACACAGCACACTGTTAAAAATACGTCCTTTCTGCAAAACTGCTTGGCAGAAGCCATTCATATCTAAATAGAGGGTAACGCGCAATTTTTTGTAACTTGGCCATATTTTAAGGAATCTGATATTCAACACCATCTTAAAGTAGCTACATTAGTAATATATGGGACCTAGAAAATAACACAAATGGGTCGCAGAGCATATAATAATGCAACATGAATGTATACACACTGATTTACATTTAATCATTTCGGTGTTTACTCCAATTTAAAATCAGTTATGTTCGGCGAAATACGCCAGACGTCTCAATCGAATGGATAGTATTTATTGCGCATGCTCTCCGGATAAGAATATGACGTGACCGTTTGAAATAACTTGTGGAATATGTCTAGCCTCGTGCTTCGAGTCCCTTGTTACAAATGGCGCCGAGGCGCATTATGGTATACGAAACAATGTTGAAATGTATATTTTGTCTTAAATATTGGATATCAGAAGCCCATCTTTTCCTGGTAAGATCACATCAATGTTCATTTAAATTGACAAATAATTTGTGTTTCAATGTCGAAGAGTTTGGATGATATTGAGTTAGAGACTTTGCTACTTTAAGTTAATTATTCCAAGATCACACATTAAATCCTGTCTCGTGGTCAGATCAATAAGCGTCGGTATAATAAGTGACATATTGGCCAAACAGGGAGAATAGCAAGCATATAAATGAATGCTGCTGTAAACAAAGTGTATTTCTTAGAAAAGTTTCACAAATTTTAAATACGTTTCTTAAAGATACATTATGGGAGATTAGATAACAAGTTGGCAGTTCTGACCACAATAGTTAAAGCTAGTTAATGTAAAGGCAATTTGCTGAAAATTTTAGTCCAACTGATTCATTATTAACTTAGAGCCGAGCGAATGAAAGTTACGCTTAGCCTCGGTCATCATTACTAAAGTCGGTAAGACAAAACCAGTAGTCTCGGTTATCCACTTTTATTAGTAAATCACAAAGGAAAAATATTTCAGCGAATCGAACTACAATCCAACAAAAATCTCATGCTAGCCTCGACATCGAGAGCTCAATAAGTTAATTAATGTCTAATTAATAGTTTTTATAACATTTCAGGCCTGAAAGACCTACAACAGGCAGATTTTGCTCTTGCATAATGCATGTTTGATGAAAACACAACATAGTATTTCTTATTTTAGTTTTGAGGTAGCTTTAATATCAGAGTATTACGTAGCTGATATCACAGTAGGATATAACTAACGTCATAGCAGGATAGATACAAATATTAGTTTGATTAATACATGCATGGACGAGAAAAATAACACATGAATGTTGCAGATACGGGAATGTCGCAGATACTCGTGATAAATGCACCCCCTTCTTGGTGTTGATTATTAACATAAATGAGGAAAGTACCATCTGCCTCGTGGCGTTCTAGATTTGTCCCGTATCTTCAAATCAATGTTAACAGTACAATAGACTTCGGGGCAACATGTATACATGCTTTCGGTGACATTCGAAGACGATTTCACCAGATGCCACCTCCAACCGCCCTTAAACTCATCTACAGCGACGTAGGATTCAGTCCGAGTAATATTTAATTGGTTGCAATCATAAGTCCAAGAGCCAAGTTTAATATTGCAATCGAAGGTGTCCCCTGCTGGGTTGGTAATCGGGCAGTAACTCTCAATATCGACAAGGGGTATACATAAAATGTTTCCAGTACTGAAGATCACACAATTAATATCGGCATCTATGGTCATACCGTGTCGGGCTCTGAAAAGTAAACACCATCGTTTAGATTCGTGTATGTATTTTATTATAACAAGAACACAGGTAACCTTGGTTGCTACGCAACAAGACTTGTGCCTACCACAAGATTCATGTACTAAAATCATTTAGATTCATGCAAATACTCAAATGGATTATAGGTGTGGGGACATTAATATACAGACTATTCTGATTTCGTTCATTCAGAATCCAACTACTAGGGGCTATTTACTTGCGACTTTGCCTTATACACAGAACAATGGTTTCGATACCCTACCAACAACTTTATAAGTAAGTCTTTAATGGAAAGCAAATGTTGATTACATTGATTATGCCGGGCTTAGAAAATATCATAAAACCTTCCGCGGCAGAGTTTAAAAAAAACTATACAGATAAGGTATACACAAAGGATGTATATCAGCTTGGAGAAGTAAACTGAGAAGGCAATGAGCCTCACTGAATATCAAATTATAATATATTGGCAAAATATATCGAAGTTCGCTTGGTACGTCAATAAATTAAAATAACAAAATGTGGTATCAATAAATACTAACCCATTGAATAATTTGATGTCTGGTTGTGTTATGGAAGCAGCGGGTATTCTAGCTTGACTAATATTACCAAACTGCTTTGGATTCCATGCAAATCTTACATCGTCCCAACTTAGCATTAACCAGCCTCCTATATCCAATACTTGATTCTTGGGGTTCTTCAAAACAAATCACAGTTAATAAATTAGGATTTATAGGTAACAGTTAACTGAAATAATCCATGAGGTTGACCATCAATTGATAGCAATTGGATGAACCTTGTTATCGCACTTAACAAGTATAGAATAATCGAGCACCTCGCTACATTATTTGCTGAAATTCGACTGGCGTCTCCGTCCTAATAATACGAACATAATGCATACTTCGAACAGATACCAAGACCATTTATCCCTGATGGTGTTTTAAGAGGCGTGTTTGACAGGTTTCTTTGTGCAACTATTGCGCATATATAAACTTTGATGCGACAGACTGTACAAATGTCCTTTCAGTTCTCACAAAACTGGCAGAATTGCCAAGAATTTCTAAAATTTTGTCCTATTTCTTACCCTCTCGTTCACAAGAATTTGCTCCCATCCATGATAATCTTTAAGTGGCATTTAGTGATTTGGGAACAAATTAACAGAACATAATTTTTATGGGAAACAATCACTGGTGTATTCTAGAAGCATGACGTTTCGACAAGTATCCTCTTATCGTTATCATTGTGCTTGATAGCGATAAGAGGATACATGTCGAAACGTCGTGCTTCTAGAATACACCAGTGATTGTTTCCCATATAAATTGTGTTCTGTTAACTCTTCTACGATGTCTGATCAATATATTCCCTTTAAATCGACCACAATTTCAACTGTGGTTAACCGTGCTAAAAAGACGTGATCCTGAAAACAAGTCTAGGGAAATTGATCATCTCAAACATGTCCTTTCAAACTTTAGCGGGTATCCAGAAAATTTTTTCACAAACACCACCAATAATACTACGTTGGCGAGGGCAGCTAACCCTAAAAGGCCAAAGGTCCCAGTAAGAAGCTACTTTAGTCAACGGCAAGTCGTCTATCCAGTCAAAAGGCAACTAATGCAACAGCCAGAAATAGATGAAACTTTCGCTAAAAGAAACAGCACCAAAGATATATTGAGAGCAAATGGTGAATTAAATCGACCGCAACCAGTACAACCAAAGGCCTGTGTTTAACAAATAGAGTGCAATTGATGGAATTCGTAAATCGGGGAGACAAAACGCCCATTAAATAAAAGGATAAATGACCACATTTTGAAAGCAGCTGTAGCTGAACACTTAAACTCTAACACCCACCAGTGCAATGGTCAAAAGTAAAAGCGCTACGAAAAAATATCGGCAACAAGAGGACGCGCCATTCTAATACAAAGACTCAAACCAACGAGGAACAGATGATTCCTTTCCAGAGCGTATAACAATCTTATTACAGACTACGTATAATACGTTCTATTTAACCAATAATTATTAATAAAAAAAAAATAGGTTGCCAGGCAACGAAACATACGCCCACACAGCAGCCAAATCGTCCGGGCAGTCAACAAGAGTTGTTGCATTTTAAGTAATCATCAGAAAATCATAATTCAAACTCACCCATAACTACGGTGTAACTGTGATATAATCAAACGTTTTTTTAAATCAGATAATAATTGTGACCTCCAGAGGGACCACAAGCTAAAAAGAGTGATTTTTCGTACAATCAGGGACAATGATTCAGGAAGTTACGATCCGATATGGGCAAATATGCAATGGAACCAAGATCATTAGGTTATAAACATGTATTTCAAGTTTCATCAAAATCAGTTCAAAATTGTGACCTCAAAAGGACCCACAACCTTGATATAGCATATTTTTACACAATTCGCGTACAGACGGCGGCCATTTTATCCGTTAACTCTGGTCTGATTTTCACAAAATTCAAATTCTCTCTTCATTACCATGAAACCGTGATTTAATCAAACGGTTTTTTAAATCGGATAACAATTTTGACCTCCAGAGGAACCACAAGCTAAAAAAGGCGATTTTTTGGACAATCAGGGGCCATAATTCAGGAAGTTACGATCCGATGGGCGCAAATATCGAAAGGAACCAAGATCTTTGGGTTATAAACATACATGTCAATTTTAATCAAAATCGGTTCAAAATTGTGACCTCTATAAGGTCCACAACCTTGATATAACATATTTTCACACAATTCGCGTACAAACGGCGGCCATTTTGTCCGTCAATTTTGGTCCGATTTTCACGAAATTCGAACTCAACCTTCATAACCATGGAATGGTGATATAATCAAACGTTTTTTTAAATCGGATAACAATTTTGACCTCCAGAGGGACCACAAGCTAAAAAGGGCGATTTTTCGGACAATCAGGGGCCATAATTCAGGAAGTTACGATCCAATGCGCGCAAATATCGAAAGGAACCAAGATCTTTGGGTTATAAACATACATGTCAAGTTTCATCAAAATCGGTTCAAAATTGTGACCTCTATAAGGTCCACAACCTTAATATAACATATTTTCACACTATTCGCGTACAAACGGCGGCCATTTTGTCTGTCAATTTTGGTCCGATTTTCACGAAATTCGAACTCAACCTTCATAACCATGGGACGGTGATATAATCAAACGGTTTTTTAAATCGGATAACAATTTTGACCTCCAGAGGGACCACAAGCTAAAAAGGGCGATTTTTCGGAGAATCAGGGGCCATAATTCAGGAAGTTACGATCCGATTGGCGCAAATATCGAAAGGAACCAAGATCTTTGGGTTATAAACATGCATTTCAAGTTTCATCCAAATCGGTTCAAAATTGTGACCTCTACACTGTTCACAAGCTAAAAAAACGTGATTTTTCGTACAATCAGGGGCCATAACCCATGAAGTTACGGTCCGATACATGCCAATATCGAAAGGAACCGAGATCTTAGGGTGATTAACGTATATTTTAAGTTTCATTGAAATCGGATAAAAATTGTGACCTGTAGACTGTTCACAAACAATTGTGGACGGACGGACGGACGGACGTCCAGACGGACGGACGGACGAACAGGGGCGACGACAATATACGTCCACATGAAAATGTGGGCGTATAAAAATGATATTTAATAATTGGGTTTCATTTCTGTTTTCATGGTATTTGGTCGTTAGAATGGTTAAATCACTATAGCATTCAGTGTAAATACTCAGTGACCGCCCTAGACATTCGCCAATTAGCCAATGACGACAAATATTTTTATTGGCGAATAAAGTGATGATTCTGGCGAAAATTTTGGCGAATGAATTATTTTGTAAATCTGTTAATATTAAAGTTGAAATCGTTTCGTTAAACGCTTCTTTCGATCATTCAATGTAATGTCTATTTTTTAGTACATTAATTACTCTAGTCTCAATCGTACAAGTCGCAAATCAGTCAATGTCACGCATTAAAACGACTGAAAGATCGAGTCTAGAGACTATACAACACAGTTACGCCCCTATTGTGTGGCACTGCACTGTTTACATATGCTCGCCGCTTGCCGAGTGTACATTCGCTTCACTACAAGTAGCGATGTTCCGATATGACACCTATCGGTTTTACCGATATCAGATATTGACAGCGAAGCATATCGGCCGATACAAATAAATTACCGATATTGGTGGATATAAAACCATTACATATTAAAATGTCTCGAATGGCATGATGATCTATGTAGATATTTGTCTTTATTTTAGTCGGGAAACGCATGGTACTTTTACTATTTTACGGCGGGAATCAACATAAACCCTGTGTTGTTGTAGTAATAATTGGGCCACGCTTCTTACGCAATCATCAAAAATATACACCATCCATTATGAATTAAATTATTTGGTCGAGATTATCACATTTTAAGTGTTAATTACTATGTAATTCCTTACAGTAATCGGCACGGCATCTGTGTATTATAACATAATGACATATGTCATAGAGGCGTCCTGCCATATTAAAATACGTGTTAGTGATTGTGGCATAAACCTGTCGCTATCAATACCCGGCTGGAGATCTTGGTAGTATTCCTTATGTCATTGCGTAACTATAATTTGTTGTTGGCATGTCTTATCTAGCTTTCTTTATCTGATAAACTATATTGAATGTTAAACCTTCATATGATGCTTGATACATTAGACAGATGTCTAATGAGCTCCTTTGTCTGGAATACGTTTATAAACTCAGAACAGAAACGAATCTTTAGTCAGGTCCAGGAGGCCATGCTAGGCGGGCCATGGGTGCCTTAGCCATGGGTGCCTTGGCACGAGACGAGACGAGACGAGACGAGAGCTTCTGGAGTTAGCACACTCGTGCTAAGCCAAGCTAATTAAGTCATGACTCCTTCCATATAGTTAGTTCTACGGTCGTTTACATCACGATGTTTGTACCTATTGTAAGAAGCAGAATAAAAGTATTATTAGAAGTATATACCAGTGTTGTCATCCAAGAACCTGATTAAAGAATGTAATACTGTCACATATTAATTGGTGCCGTGACCAGGATAAACGATTGAAGTCCTAACCACTAGAAGTTCACAGGTCACCAACGGGGTAAGTCTTTTCAAATTCTACCATGGCAACGGTGAATAAATGACATTAGTGCTATGTATTATAATTTAACTGGAAATCTGCAGTTTATCATCACGCGTCATTAAATATCATGGTGTAGTTACTAAATTTAATATTAGCAAGTAGTGGAACAGGAAAATGACGAAAACAAAATTGTATATATATTATTTGTTTTAAAATGCGTCATGTTGTTTTTAAAAGATTATGAATTATAATTGTTTGTTTTTGAACACATATTTTGGCATTTAAAATTAGTATTAACAGGTTTATATTGCGCAGTAAAATGTTTTGTGATTGTTTAACTAGAATTGAGTTAACAATATCGTAATTAGGAATTTTACATTCACAAAGTATTAACGGGTTTATCTCTAAGTTTTTTTCGTTTATTTTGTCTATACGTGTATATCATCCAAATAGTTAATGGCAAAGGCCCCGATATTTACGGGTGAGATTTTTATTTGTAATACCCCAAATATTTAATGGGAAAGACCTGATATTTACGGGATTACGATTTTTATTTGTAATACCCCAAAGTTTTAATGGGAAATGCCCCGATATGTAACGGGAGAAGTTTATGTTAAGTGGTTTAACCCCAGGAGGGTTGTGCTCGGATTTAGAGCGAACGTATTGTCTTGTTTTGTGTTGTGTTTAAAAATTATAGAGATAAACCGTTAGTTCTTTCAAAAACATCTTATTTAAGATTGGTTAAATGTGTTCAGATCATTCATTATTCTTGAGATAAAACAATATGACTCCCTAATTTCAATTGTAAATATCGTTAGATCGTTATCTAAAGTCAAGTCTGTTCCACTTGCTAATTTGATTAACTATTAATTAAGTTCACTCCATGATATGATAAGCAGATGATAAAACTTCGGCACGGGTGGCAGTTAATACTCTTCATAGCACATGTCATAACACGCCGTTTTGCCAGACGGTATGGAAAATGAAAAGACTACCGGTCAACAACAATAGTTGAACTAAACGGAGCAGGGAAAATTCTGACCCCTCAACATTACTGGAACGAGGAAGGGCATCATATGTACCCCACCCCTACAGTTGGCTACGACAGTGCAGTAGCGGTCTAAGAAGATAATTACAGTAGTTTGTGTTCGCGATTCCACCAAATAATCGGTCTAAGAAGATAATTACATTAGTTTGTGTTCGCGATTCCACCAAATAATCGGTCTAAGAAGATAATTATAGTACTAGTAGTTTGTGTTCGCGATTCCACCATTTATATGAATAAGAGTAGTCTGTGTTTGTGATTCCAGGATCTCGTTTGTTTTTTTTATTGACTCGCGTGTGTGACCGATTGTGTGTATATAACTTTTAAGTTCGTGTGTTTTTCATTGACCTTTTCATTTTGTTTAAAGACATTTTTGGATATTATGACATTTTACAAGTATATATAACTTTTAAATTCGTGTGTGTTTCATTTACCTTTTCTTTTTGTTTATAGACATTTTTGTATACGACATTTTACAAGTGTTGTTTGTATTTATATGTCTTTTCATTCTTATTGTTATTTTTATCTTTTAAGATTAGGGTAGATATTATCGATCCCAGTTATATTCAAATTTGTAAAGGCTTTAAAAAAATATTTCATATTTTTTTCTAAAAAGAGGGATAGGTATATAACATAATGACATATGTCATAGAGGCGTCCTGCCATATTAAAATACGTGTTAGTGATTGTGGCATAAACCTGTCGCTATCAATACCCGGCTGGAGATCTTGGTAGTATTCCTTATGTCATTGCGTAACTATAATTTGTTGTTGGCATGTCTTATCTAGCTTTCTTTATCTGATAAACTATATTGAATGTTAAACCTTCATATGATGCTTGATACATTAGACAGATGTCTAATGAGCTCCTTTGTCTGGAATACGTTTATAAACTCAGAACAGAAACGAATCTTTAGTCAGGTCCAGGAGGCCATGCTAGGCGGGCCATGGGTGCCTTAGCCATGGGTGCCTTGGCACGAGACGAGACGAGACGAGACGAGAGCTTCTGGAGTTAGCACACTCGTGCTAAGCCAAGCTAATTAAGTCATGACTCCTTCCATATAGTTAGTTCTACGGTCGTTTACATCACGATGTTTGTACCTATTGTAAGAAGCAGAATAAAAGTATTATTAGAAGTATATACCAGTGTTGTCATCCAAGAACCTGATTAAAGAATGTAATACTGTCACAGTATATATATATATCTATATCTATACGTATTACGTGTGCATTAGTTCATGCGGTAATGAAATGATACATCAAAGCGATACCTTCATGACCTGTGTGTCAACAGTGGCTATCACGTGACATTCTCCCGCCATTTCTTTATTTTTACTCTGTGACTATTGTTAAAAATAAAACATCTAATGGGAACCTATTTGTTGATAATATTATTAATTAATAAAGTATGATCTTTATTATGAGTTTTTATTTGTCGATACAATAACCAAGCATAACAATATAAATCACTAAATTATTTCTAAATTTATATCGGCATCTAGAAGCCGGAATGTATTAGACAGTGATTACGTGACATCAAAGGAATATCCCCCCTTTCATCCTTTATTCCACCACGCGCAAACCACGTGATATTTCCCACCTTTTCCAAAACTTCTACTCATATATTGACAGACAATATAGTGAACTAGATAAAACGAAGTAAAAAAAAAAATACGTAGCAATTTAGATAAAGGATACTCATAAGGATTTTGTACTGTTTATTATTTACTTTCTACGGCTGCTATGAGTCTTGTATTACCGGTACGTTTAAAAAGCAACAAGCACGTAGTTTCATTTTTAATTAACAAACATATGAATAAAAATGATATAAAATATTTGGCTAAAACTTTCTGAATTGGCTAATAAAATTTTGATTTGGCTAATGGTTTTAAGGGTCTAGGGCGGTCACTGAATACTACTTACAAATATAATTAGTCGGCCTTCATGGGGACCATTGATGGATTGTGCAGTCATTGTTCTTCTGATTGGCTGCTAACTCTTTAACTAATCTCCCATAATGTATCTTTAATTGAAATCACTTACATCTGAATGCATATATCACCATTTTTAGTTTAGTTATGCATTACTAAAATTTAATCTTCTTCCAGGGTTTTTTGATTATTAAAACTTGGTCTAATCATTGTAATACTCCACAACAAGTTATCCAATAATCAATTTGAGTTAATGCTACAATTTCATATTTTTAAGTCATATTTTTAAAATATATAAAAATAAAGCCTTAAAAAAGATGGTATCTATAAACAGTCCTGCTTTGTTAAACAATAATCCTATTAATCCAATAATTCACTATTGCCGGTTGAGAAATTGGCAAATATATCAATTTCAAATTCAAACGTTTGAAGATAGTTATTCCGTAGGGGAATAGAAAAACAGGGGAGGTAATGGTGTTATTTCCGGTGTCAATGATTTTTAAGTGTGGGGAATAATGCTCATGATCGTATAATAGGGAGTTGACAACCTAGTGGTTAAAAGGTAATCTCTAGCGTCTGGTTATTTCATTATACACCGATAGTATTTACTGCGCATGCTCTCCATATAAGAATATGCTGTCACCGTTTGACACGCCTGATAATACGCGATTCGTGTACTAATGGTCAATTGTTTTTTGTCTTAAATATTAGATGTCAGAAGTCCGTCTTTTCCCTGTAATATCACAACATAAGTTAGGTTCCCTTAAAGGCAACAAGAAGAATGTCTGGATGGTCAGAATCAAACAAGCATTGACCACTTAGTGTACCTTTAAAGGAAAATTGCTCAAAAACCTGAAATTATCCTCAAAATGTGTCACTTTCTGGTCAACTATTAGGATGTCATTTCAGTAGACCCAAAACTACAAAAACCATTAAAATGCATATGACATGTGTACCGTTTGATTTCTTACATGGAATTCGCATCGGTAAGCTGCCATGCGATAACCTGCTATGCAAGATACGCCCTTTATTGCAAAGGTGGATATAGAACAAGCTATTAAAAGCGAGGTTTCGTACAATCAAGGGCCAGAACGAAGTCTAATATGCGCGAATATCAAAATGACCTGTCGAAGGTCCACAGTCTTTGAAGTACACACTTTTACATTAATTGCGTGCACGGAACAACCAGGTAGTTATTGTCCGATATGCACGAATATCGAACGGAACCGAGATCTTTGGATTACAAAAATACATTAAATTTTTAAGTTTCACCAAACTCGAATAAAACCTGTACTGGTGATCTTGTGTTTTGTGGGAAGGTATATAACCCAAAGTTATTGACAGTTAAAGGATTTGGGACAGAGACAAGCCGAATCAAGGTTATATTTATGAAACAGATATTTTGTTGATAGTGTTCCAGTTTGTGACTGTTAAAAGGTCAATGACGGATATCTCACGCTAGGACCCACTGAAGGGTTAACTATCCCTATAACACTATCCAATAAATCCTGCTCCCCCGGAAGATGATGCCGGAAGTAATAATAGGGTCCTGAAGTCAAAACCAACTGATCTGAGATATTTACTGCAAGAAGATGCAAACCCGTTAAGATGTTGTCATAATTGCAGGGAGCCACGATGGCGAAGTGGGTAAGATGATGGCTCCCTTGATTAAAGGTCATGTATTCGATCCATGAATTGGCCGAGAAAGTTACTAGATGTCCTGATAAGGACTGCTGTCTAGTCGTTTGGACGGGACGAAAAACCGTAAGAGTAAACCACAGTGCCGCTGCCCTGGCAAAATATCCTTCATAGCACACTGCATGACGTATGCTCGTCGTCTTTAGCCGTTTCAGGGCAGAATAGTATGACGTCAAACCCACTCTATTCCATTTTTTAAAAGTCAAAACCGTTAAAATTTTGTCACCTGAGCTTGTCGTCATCTGCATGTTTCGGGCTATATCAGTTTATGTTATCTGCAAAGGAAGCTGAATGGTGCGCAATGAACGGGATTGAACCGTTTATTGTATAAAACCTATTATAGAGACAGGCGTCGCTGCTAGTTGTCACATTCAAAACCAAGCCACTTGACAGATTTAACGGACGCGTTAAATCACAAGAACACCCACCCCGGCTTAAAACTGCACCGAAATCTTAACCATTTTCATAACTTACATAATCAACAATATTTGTAAGAGACAGCTCTACTTTCATTGACATTGAGTCTTTGGGATTATCTGGGATTACTTCGTGGACTGATTCGGCAATACCCTTTAAATACGATGTTAGTTCATCTCGTTTGCAGTAGGCTGAAAGACAATTATTTATCTTGTCAGAACTTACAGTGGAAGATGTTGACCAGTTAAAAGTAGTATTGTAACAGTTAGTGGTTATTGTATAATCAGCCAAATTAAAAACTTGACACTCTGGATTTTTGGGACTAGATTTTTAATATTTGGTTTAAGGCAACTATTTTAGTGTTGTGTTGTGCACAGACGACCTTGACATCAACAGAAAGCACAAATACCTCTCGCCGAAAGTCCTTGACATTGATAACGTTCGTGATGTCACAGTACCTCCCAAAATGAAATTCACAGACTTGGAGAATAATCGGAATAAAGTGTTTAGTAACGGTTGTGGCCTCTAGCGTCTCGTACTGCCACACAACGTCTTCTCGTGGTCTCAGAACATTAGTAAACACTACCCGAGGAAGACGTCGCTACTACTCAGCAACGTCAGTGGTGGATTCACTTGCTGACGAACACGTCGACCCAGTTCGTCCCAGATGTGTTCAATAGGATTAAGGACGGCTGAGCGACGGCCAATCCAGGACTTGGACACTGGCATTTCTTAAAAAATTCTGCGTAGCAATTGCCGTATGGGGTCGAGCATTGTCTTGTTGAAACGTTAGTCCAGGCCCATGTCTCTGCATAAACGGAAGAAGAACAGGTTGCAAAATATGATCCCTGTACTGGACAGCATTTAAGTTCCCTTGGACAAGAACATGAGGAGAACGTCCATGTGCACAAAGAGAACCCCAAACCATGACGCATACTTGAGCTTAACGTTCACCTCGTCTGCGGTACACTCGGACTCTGCCATCGGCAAACCTCAAAGTGACCACAGACTGACCAGCATAGAGCCTACCTATAGCACGTAGACGTTCTACATTTGAAAGGCGCGGCATTTTCTAACAAAGATGAAAATAACAATTTTAATTTGTTTTTCCAGTTCAAGTTACGTGTGCGTGTTCAGTTTAAGCAAACTTCCATCGATTGACCTCACGAGTTTGTGTTTGCACGTGTTTTTCATTTTTATATGCTCAAAAGTCACGTGACTTTACAATTTTATGAAATTAAAGGCTTCTTACTACTTACTATCGTTAGAAACACTTTAAAATTTATTTGACTTGCCAGAAAAAAAAAATTTGTCGAAATATTTCATCAGTGTCAAGTTTTTAATTTGGCTGAGTATATACTTCAAATCTTATAATCCCTCGTGTTTAAAAGATTATTCTAAACGCTACCTTAATTAGATGAATTCTGGTATAAATTGCATTGGAGTATTTGTATCATTAAAGGTAAGCGTATATTTTGTATATTGTTTGTTTTAAAACTACCCATGCACTCCAAAGTGTGTAGTTTTATAACTTAAAGATAGGCGTGCTATAGACGAAATAGTGCCTCTACACATCAGCGACTAAGAAAGCTCTTACACCTACCCTCACCATATGTAAATATTAATGTTATTGATACCTTATTTTATTTTCATTATTAATATTAGTATTTAGATATCATTAGTACTTTATTTTATGTAATTATATTATGTTTGACTGGTATAAATATTATTATGAATTAGATATAGATAAATATGCTATATATCTAATACATTGTTTCATTTAAAATTTATAACCAGAGGACTTTAGTTTATCCATGTTGTATTCACTAATGTCCATTTTCTGCGTGTCTTTCAAGTACATTTAGTGAAGCAGGTAATTATCATCCAGATACGAACCAGATGCAGAGACACACAATATTCATTATTAAACATCAGATATTAATGTATTATCAAACATCTTATTTAAAACATATAACTAGTTGTCTTTCAATTGCACACGTCCATTGTCCCATGCATACTTTATAAATAAAGGTGGACTGCTTACCGTGAGCTACGATTACCAGGAAAACACATAATTTTATCATCGCCATTACGGCTCGAAATTTATCAACAAAATGATATCATCGGAATCGGGGTGGCATTTATATGCCTCATCATAAATAAGTTGACCTCCAACCGATAAAAAAAACTCTGTTTTAAACTTTTAAACCAATTATAGCACTTCCTCGGCTTCAAAGGTCAGATAATTTGAACGTTAAACGGAAACAGGGTTAACCTGAGTTATGCTAAGCAAACACAATAGAAAATCGACATCATTGTGGGTGCAGTAACTATTAGCTAATTTACTAAGAAAGTTAATTTATAAAACTAACTTTGGAATAATATAATTTACACTGGTGGGGGGGGGGCAGATGTGCTTGTATTACCGAGACGCCCAATGATATATGGAAGCTTTCTGCTCATATCTGGACAAAGGTTTCCGATATACGTACACCTAATGTGAAGTCCATCGTAAGGGCTTACCTCGGACATAATCATTTTTCATATCGCTAACCTAACATATCCAATTTTATTTAATTGTTAGTAAATCAATTAGGAAATAAGACTCCTCATTTCGAACTTGGGGAATGCTCACTAGTCCGCAGCGCTCTTCAAAATGGTCGCAAACAATTCGCAGAAAAGGATAAGGGCCTGTGTAGATTAAGAAATGATTATTGCAAAATAATCATTATTGCAAATAGAAGTAAATAATCTTTTCTAAATCTAACAGGCCCATAACCCTTTCTCGTGAGATGTTAATAAATGATTATTAAAAATATATAAAGTTTATCTACGTTTTTTGGCGGCACATGAAGAGCGCCCTCGCATTTTATCATATTCAACCGTCTGGAATACAATCGCAGCTTGTTTGAAAATAACTCCAATAATCACTTGTTTAAGTGGCATTTAGTAACTGGATGAGGATAACACATGAAACATTATATGGAATACAAGTTTCTTAAAGAATTTATTTCAGCGACGTTTCGACGAGGGTTCTCCCGTCTTCATCATTTGTTTTTTTGCTTGATAAAGACGGGAGAACCCTCGTCGAAACGTCGCTGAAATAAATTCTTTAAGTCACTTGTGGTCAAACATGCATCATTGTTACTTACTAAAGGGGTGAGGCGGGCGAAAATTACCGATTTTTTTCAAAATTATCGAATTTGACATTTCACAATTTTTAGCTCCTATAAACTATTTTAAAGCAGATACAAATTCGTTATAGTCTCAATTTATTTATTTCTATGAAAAAATAGGAATTTTGTAAAGGTGTCAATTGTAATTATTTAAAATTGTCACAAAAAAGGTCCAAAATTCGCTTACTTTGTGCAATAATTACGAAACTTTCCCACGGTAGTCGGCCATGTTGTTGTCTGATGGGAGTAAACACACTCAGCTAATCTCGACAGATTCCGTAAACTACATCTAGTCTCGGATGTATGACAGTAAGTGATATGTACCTACGCCCATACATTTGCGATGCGGCTACCGGTTTACTTTAAACAGGAAAACTTGACGCTATTACACAAATTGGTAACCTATTCGGCTAGCGACCTATTCGACCGATCGAGCTGCAACCTGTTCGTTGGAAACCTATTTAGAGTAAAGACAACAGTCTCTATTTATCAACCAATAAAATCCAACGTTATGTCTATCAAATGAAAGTAGAATATATTATTTTTTATCCATTCCTTCAGCTCAGAATAGAAGTGTAATTTCGTCATTATCTTACAGCTGGATCGGTCGAATAGGTCGCTAGCCAAATAGGTCGCCAACTTGTGTTTGGAATGGGCGCAGCCATGTTTCATCCGGGACCTTTAAAGTAGTTCCAATATGGCGGAATTCATCATACAGCCGAGTTTAGATTGTCTGAAATCTTCCGAGGTTTGCCGAGTGGGAGTAAACGATCTTAAAATATTGATTCGGTTTCCGTTAATATCCGTCATCTATACGGCCTTATTTAGACAATAAGGCGGAGTTTTGCATGCATAATTTGGGTCAGACGGCGTTCGCGCATGCGTTGGACGATAATTCCAAAGTGAGGTTGTTAAAACATGAGAATAATCACAGATAATCGGTCTTAAATCGTTATTATAAACATTCTATTTGATAATCGCGTCTACGATCCCCTTGCCGTTATGTTATGTCGGCTTCTAAAATATTTTTGTGATCATCGCTCTTGAATGAAAAATGCCTCGCAAAACAAAAGGTTGTGGATCTGGAAAGTGTGGGAGAGCTAAACAATTAGCCATGGCAAGAAAAAGCAAAGCATCAATTAATAATACATCAATTTGTGTTGCCGTCTCTGGTACGAGTAGTAGTAAAATTGACCCTGAACTGACCCACAAGATCATTGATTCGTGTAATAGATCTAACGGTTTAACCTCACTTTCCCCATATTTGGATGTTTTGATAAAGGATTAGGACTGTGGGTGTAGAACTATAGTCTGTTCTAATTAATTAGTATCATTGGGTGTAAACTTCTCAATTTAATTATTGTTACTGGTTAACACTTCCCACTATCAATACATTGAGCAAATTCGTGAAATCAGGTTACTAATAAATTTACATTGTGGACTGTTTTGGTGTAATAATTTATTTGAAATAAAACAAATAAACTGCTTATCAGTTAGTTACTCTTTTTAATATATGCACTTATTATGGATAACTTATTTATTATATATTTGTACTTATTAAATATTTATTATATTATACATGTATTAATTTGTATATTATTAAAATTCTGGAAATGGTATAATATAAGAACCCATAGCATATATATTTTTTACATGTAATCTTTTTACTTACATTGAAGTGTCAGAAACTTGTTACAGACTATACTTTAAACCCCCTTTGTTTATTAATCAGCCATGGCCTGGTGGACCCAGACTCTGAACAATAGATGTGGGGAAAGTGAGGTGTCCCCGATCTAACCTTACTGGGATTAAAGAAACTGATCAATTAAATAAATCTTATAACTCTGAACAATTTGCTGATTTATCTATAAATACTAATGAATGATTAATTATCAATAGACCTACTGATGTACCTTTATCAGCCTCTAAACGCAAATTAACTGATTATAAAAAATTTTGCATGATCTAGGATTTGAATCTTACACTGAAGAAGATTTTAACAATGATGAAAATAATGATTAATTTAGTTTTATATTTGTGCAGGAGTCTATGCTTAGTGAATTAGTGAAAGGCTTGAAATGCCCTGAATGCAATTATAACAATTTAGAAGTCAGTGTCATTATTAAAAAAAGGACTTGTTGTTTAATTGTATACACAATGCTGTTTGGTAATGCCAAGCATGCATCATAAATCATATATAAATCATGCGAAAGAAATATCCGCTGTAGCAGAACATATTAAAGAAGGATGTTTTTGCAAATGCTGCATGTATATTAAAAGAGGTTTATTATGATTTGAACACTGAATTAGATATTGAAGGTATAATGGATATCTCCGTCAGTTTTGATGCAACATGGCTTACTCGCGGACACACCTCATTATATGGGATCGGTTTTGTCATCAATGTTTTTACAGGCCTTGTTGATTTTCATGTGGTGTCAGTTTTTTAGCCACGAATAGATTTGGTTTTAATTCACCAGAATTGTTTACTTGGTATGAAAATCTTAAAGAAAAGTGTAATATAAATTTCAGTGGTTCGTCAAATGCCATGGAAGTAGAAGCTGCAAAGGTTTTGTGATCTCGTTCCGAGGCTAAGCATGGTTTCAGATATGTAAATTTAATTAGTGACGTGACGCCAAAACATTTATGGCTCTTCTTGACTTAAACCCGTATGGAGAACAGCACCCTATCAACAAAGAAGAGTGCGTAAACCATATTACAAACCGTATGGGAACTGCTCTGCGCAAACTGGGCACTGGTGGTAAAAAGTCAGGAAAAATACCGGGAGTGGGGGGTGCAAAGGTCATGGTCAACTAACATTAAACACGATTAGTACACTAAAATTATATTATGGGAAAGCTATCAGATCAAACTTGGGTGACATAAAAGCGATGCAGAAGGCTGTTTTTGCAAGTTTATTTTCATGCTATATCTACAGATAGTGATCCGCATCACAGTAGGTGCCCTCTGGGAGATGCCGCCTGGTGTTTTTACAACAGGGCTATTGCGAAGGGCGAAACTCCAGAGCCTCACATTCATAACGTGGGAACACCATTGAATAGAATAGTAGGAGCAGAAGTCTTCACAGTTAATAAACGCCTCTCCTTGATGGCATAGAACTTTTGCAAAAGTGTTTACTAGGAAAAACACGAACGGAAATCTGCACAATAAAGTTAGGCGTAAATGTCCAAAAATAAATTTTCTGTCTAGACAACGTGTTGAAATTGCAACTGCCACTGCGTCAGCTGAATATGATAAAGGGTTAAGAGACGAAGAAATATTTTTAACTGTTATGGGTATTCCCATTAGTGGCTCAAGCAAGAGACCTCGGCAAAGTCTAGACAACAGCCCATATAATCACTAAATATATGAGATTGTGGCGGCCATATTCAAAACGCGTCCAGGATATGGCCTGTTTACTTCATTTTGTTATTGTTCAGAATAAAAATCTGGTCTAGAAAAACATGAGAATTTCTACCTCTCCCGGTGGCACCTCCCACAGTTATAACCCGGACTAAGGCAAGATAATATTAGCTACAATAAAAATGCCTACTACGGTTTATCGTCGGTCTAGACGTATATAATTATCTTAACGGTAAGATAAATGTTCGTTGAAGGTATACACACATTAGCTTTGTTCAGCATGTGCGATTATTCATCTAACTGATTTGGACAGGGCTGAAATTACTTCTTTTTTTTCTTATGCTTTTCGGGTTCTGTCTCAGCGAAATTATGCCGTCATAAATCATCAGGGGAGATTTCAGTATTATTTAGTAAATTGTGTTTTCCCGTCAACCATTGCAATAGCAAACTGTTGTCTTTTCAGGTGTTACGGGTAAGACGCTGGCATGGTGTCGGGTGTTCGATCCCTGCATTGCTCGAGAAAGTTCATCCAGATTTTCTGGCATGGTTTCCCCCATGTAAATGATGCAATACAGAGGTCCTGACAAGTACAGCTGTCTAGTCGTTCGGATGGTCCCGTGTACAAAATGGCGTACATGGAAAAGATCAAGTGGAAGTTGGAATTCGATATAAGAGTAGGCCTTAGCGCCCCTGCCGCAGCGAAATGTCCCTCATAGCACACTCTATGGCGTACGCACGTCTTCATTAGCCCAGTTTAGCAGCAAAACAGTAGGACTTAAAAACCCATTTCATTTCCTTTCCAGGTGTTCCTATCGTTGATTTCCAACATTGCCATCATCATACAGATGAAATCAATATAATATATTTCACAATATAGAGAGTATATTCAACACTTCGTGTTGCACTATACAACTGTTGCAAACGTTACATTATAAGCTAATAATAAATATTTATATGAATTTCCATCTCTAATCAACAATGATACAAATATGACATCGCCAAACAATAAGCCTAGTTGTAATGCAGACCATGAATTTATGCATAACGTACGACTCAAACAACCCATGTAAAATACTGTTTTGATCATAATTGTACAATATAAGTAATATATAGCGTATTGACGAAACTTGGTGCAGTTTTACGAAATTAACGGGGCTCAATTTCTTAAATTTACATACTACTACATGTACATATATTGTATGTATATAAAAGGTACATTTTGTATCATGATTATCAATAATCAATAAAAGCCCTTGGCTGTTTTTAATCCTAACATTATTGGCAATGTATGTACTTGAATCTTATCGGAATGAAATATTGTTAAAAACAATGAGTTCCAACAAAGATAGTTCAAAGATTATTTATCTGATCTACCCACCGGGGCTCTTCTCTGTTGATTCATTACGAAATAGCAATTCTAAAACTAATCATGCTCTTCAAAGCTGGCAGCCATTGGTAACGATTAATTATTTCATTGTCACCGTTGTCACCATGACAGCGGTATTAGTTAATAAGTTTATGTCCAAACAAGAAATGAAATGAAGTGGTAATCTACTTTACGGCAGCAATTCAGCTGTTGTTAAGGTGTTTGACATGGACTAAACCCTTTCCATCTACTCTTCGTCGAATGCCCAGAGTTTACTCATCCAACAAGAGACAGATACTTGCTCGACGGTTTTCCAATCGCTCTCTTAGTCCTGGAAACAAAAATGATAAGTTACTTAGTGGGGCCTGCAACTTGAATTTGGTAAAGATTGTATGTCTGATTTGTTCTATTTAAACACCCATAAGTAGCAGATGTTTATCGTCTGGTACTACATCTGCTACTATCGTATGAGTTTACCTCAAAGATGTATTTTGGTGGCTTCCAAAGTCACGTTCAAATAAGGGGGAATAATCAAACAAATTTGGCTGCCAACGCTGTTTTAGATCTCCCCATAATACTTTTTTTTTTTATTACCGTTAAAGATTTTAAAACATCAATAAATCATTTCATTTATGGCCACTGGTTACGGTCTTGGAATCTTGCAGGGACAAACAAATTTCATCACATCAAGCCACTCCTCTGGGAATGGCCCAACTACATGTAGGGGGGGGGGGGGTGAAATTGTTTTGTGTCGCCATCACATTGGTCACACTTTCTTTACATCTTAAAGCGAGAGCGTCAACCGGAATGTGCATACCGTCCAGTACCTTTGACTATGGTGGCGGATTCGTATTGTGTCGTGGTGTCACCCTTTTTATTAATTTGACAAGTTGAAATAATTTTTTGTTAATATTTATTTGTTATTTTTTTTTAGGAAGAAGACAAATTGCCGGAACTATTAATGTACGTCACTGATCTTGATGAAGTACCCTTTTTATTTGCTGGGATTTGGCCCCAATTTAGAGCTATGTTTTCATCAATCCCTGTTACGGCAATAATCCACTTTTGGTCATTTATGTCATCCATTCTTGTGAACAGATCCTAGTCCAGAATTTAGTTTATTATTAGTTATTAATTGGTCCAAGTCAATATTTTTGATACATGTGTAACCACATGTTTTGTTGATATCAGCCATGTTGTGAAGTCAAAATGTTAAAGGTTAATTGTTTTATCGTTTCGTTAATTACGAGACTGTATTATTTTTACAGTCCCCACAAGCTGTAAGTAACATTATTATTCAATATAGTGTCCATTTATCGTATCTAAAGCAAACGTAGATTATGCCTAAACATTTATTTTTCTTGTACATCAAACTTAAGATTATTTTATTTTTCGTTGTAGCAAAACCTGTCTGTCTGCTGTATGTACTGTTAGTGTAACTACTGTTAGCGTTGCTGTCGTAACCAAAAGTAAAGTTCCACATGTACTGATGTAGATCTATTATAACGTCCAAAAGTTAACGTAACGTAATGAATCGTATATATGAAGTAAAAGAATTATCGTTAACGTCAGAATGATACTGTAAAACTGTAAACGTAAAAGATTAAAGCGGCGACAGTGTATTAAAGAAGCTTGTGTGTTTATTGTTAACGTTAACGACTCCTATAATGGCTTCGGTCATTATATTAGTTTTGAGCTTAAGACTGTAAAAGTTAAACAGTTGTTGTAAACGGTTTCTAAAAGATGACGGAATCTGTAGCATCTTCCGATGTCGACGAAGTTTCAAGTGTCACTTCATCTCACATCAGTCGTAAATCTAAGGCATCGTTCATCACGGTTGATTCTATTTTCTCAGCAAAGGCAAAAGAAGCAGCAAAGAAAGCCGAATTGTTAACGAAGGTTGCGTTTGCGAAAGAACGACAAGCCCTCAAGGAGCAAAAGTTAAAACTAGAGTTTGAACAAGAACAATTAGAATTGAGAACTCAATTACAAATCGTAAACGCAAGAGAAGAGGCCCTCACAGACAATTTGAATCAGGAAATCGGTAGGCCTTTAGATACATATACACATATTCGTTCAAAATCACCACAGCTACCTGTTGATCAAGTAAGCAACCACTCATCTGTCTCATCACATGGTAAAGTATCTGATAGATTGCCTGAAACACCTCAACGTAATGAAACGCCTTCACCTCCAGATCAACGTCGTTCAACACCTGCAGTTCGCTTACCAGTCGAAACTGTTGAACATAATAATGAACTTTGTGGTAAATTGTCTGATAAAAGGCCTCAACAAAATGAAATACCGTTGCCTACTCGTCAAGATCATGTGAATCCGGTTGGATCTGTTGAACAAAAGGACGATATTCGTAGTTTGATAAAACAGCAAAATGAAATGCAAAAAAGGAAAACGCACATATCTGAACTTATGCTCGAACAACATGAACGTAGTCTTTTACAACAAACACATATTAATAAATTTAGAAGTGATCCCTTGAATTATCAATCCTTTATGAAATCATTTGAAAATCGTATTGAGAGAAAGTTATCTGATTACAGTGATAGACTTTACTACTTAGAACAATTAACGGAGGGTGAACCCAATCAGCTTGTTCGCAGTTGTTTACATATGGAACCCCAAAAGGGTTACATTAAAGCATTAGAATCACTTCAGAAAAAGTATGGCGATGAATATAAAATAGCATCAGCTTACACAAATAAACTGTTAAAATGGCCTTCAATAAAAACTGAAAATTCCATGCAGTTAAGTAAATTTGCAACATATCTCTCTAGTTGCCTGAATGCCATGAAAGATGTCGGTTATCTTGATGAAATGAATCATTCCAAAAGCTTACTTGAACTTATGGAAAAATTACCCTATAACTGTAAGGAACGTTGGCGAAGAAATGCTGCACAAATAAGACTGTCACAATATAGAAAGGTTGATTTTCAAGATTTTGTAGAATTTGTAAATGCTGAAGTCGATATAGTGACAGATCCTGTTTTTGGTAAATCATCCTTTGATAGTGATCGTGATTATACTTTGCCTAAACCGACCTTTAACCGTTCAAGAAGTTTTGCCACTGATGTTCATTCAAAAGAAAGATCAAATTCTTTTCACAATCACTCAACAGCGCCTCCTCAACGTGTTATGATATGTTTATTTTGTCACCAGTTTCACCACATCGATGATTGTAAAGAATTTCTCAAGTTAGCATATGAGGAACGTAGAAGATTTGCTTTTTCAAAATTTTTATGCTTTGGTTGTCTTGGTAATAACCATGATTCAAAGAACTGTACAAACAGACGGATTTGTAGAATATGTCAAACGCCTCACCCCACAGTTTTACATTGTGATAATTTTTCTAATCAGTTACGCACCACAGGTAATCAAAACTTTCAAAGTACGCAATCAAGAAACCTTACGTCAAGTCAACACAATAACTTCACACCCAGTAATTCTGCTAATTCACGAAATTCAACGTCGAACACCTACAATAGAAATGCATTGCCTTATCAAACTGAAAGTCCAAATCATAACGTAACAAACGGTTGTATAAACGTAAATAGTAACGTAACAAATAACTCTGAAACTGATTTAGTAATGCCTATTGTTCCTGTGAAATTGACTAGTGGTAATTCCAGTATTTTTACATATGCGTTCTTAGACAATGGTTCAACTAGTTGTTTTATTACTGAGAGTTTAGTAGAGCAAATAAGCATTAAGGGGAGACAACTCCAGTTACTGTTAGGAACAATGCTTGGCGAATCTGTAATTGATAGTATTGTGTTTAATGACTTAAAGGTAACTGATTTAAATGAAAACTCCCCTCCTATTGATCTTCCTAAGACATATATGAGAAGTGAGATCCCTACAAACATAAGCAGAATACCAACTCCAAGTGTACTCAAGCAATGGAAATACTTAGAAAATATACACATCAACGAATACTTACCTGAACTTGAAATTGGTCTGTTGATTGGTACTAATTGTCCCAAAGCCCTGGAGCCTATTAAAGTTATACCTAGTCAGTTAAATGGACCGTATGCATCGTTGACACGTCTTGGTTGGATTAGGTCCTGTTAAAGCAAACAGTTCGCCACGTATTCTAGAATGTAATAGAATATTCATTAAAGAAATCGATCCAGTTTCTTCTACCTGTCATCAGTTAGCTATTAAGGAAAATGTTCAAGAAATAGACATAACACAGTTCTTATTAAAAATGTTCGAAATAGACTTTATTGACTATAATCATAGTAACGAACTTGGTTTATCACAAGATGATCAATTATTTGTCGAAAAAGTAACTAACTCTATCCATATGTCTGAAGGTCATTATGTTATACCACTTCCATTTAAAGAATCAGAAACCAACATCAACGTTCCATATAATAAAGATCAAGCTTTAAAGCGGCTCTCATGTTTACAAAGGAAATTTGAGAAAGATGCAAGTTTCAAGAAAGATTATGAAGATTTCATGGATGGTATGTTAAACAAGCCAACAGTGAGGCTGATGTCCCCCGCCGAAATCCCAAAATAAATAGATGACACATATTAATTAATCGCACATTTATTTTTTTCAAACGTATCGAGCAATCAAACTGAACACGAAGTGTCATCCAAAAATTGCTTATCTCTGCCTACCGTAAGAAGAAAATGCTCATCTTCGAACTCCATCAAGGCATTGACCTAATAAGCATACACACCAATTTTGAACATTTTAACTCAATTCATAGGAGAGTTATTGTGTTCCAAAGTCTTGGCAAATCAAATTGCTTATCGCTCTGCTTACCCTGAGCATAAAATGCTCATTATCGATCTTAGTCAAGGTATTACTGTAATGAAACTATACACCAAGTTTCATCACTCTCACTTAATTAGAACTAAAGTTATCGTGTCCCAAGCATCAACCAATCAAATTGCTTATCTCTGCCTACCCTAAGCGGAAAATGCTCATCTTCGAACTCGATCAAGTTTGAACATTTTAACTCAATTAGAAGGAGAGTTATTGTGTTCCAAAGTCTCGACCAATCAAATTGCGTATCGCTCTGCTTACCCTGAGCAGAAAATGCTCATTATCGAACTTAGTCAAGGTATTACTATAATGAAACTATACACCAAGTTTCATCACTCTCACTTAATTAGAACTAAAGTTATCGTGTCCCAAAGCTTCAACCAATCAAATTGCTTATCTCTGCTTACCCTAAGCGGAAAATGCTCATCTTCGAACTCCATCGAGGCATTGACCTAATAAGCATATACACCAAGTTTGAACATTTTAACTCAATTAGAAAGAGAGTTATTGTATTCCAAAGTCTCGACCAATCAAATTGCGTATCGCTCTGCTTACCCTGAGCAGAAAATGCTCATTATCGAAGTTAGTCAAGGTATTACTATAATGAAACTATGCACCAAGTTTCATCAATCTCACTTAATTAGAACTAAAGTTATCGTGTCCCAAAGCATCAACCAATCAAATTGCTTATCTCTGCTTACCCTAAGCGGAAAATGCTCATCTTCGAACTCAATCAAGGCATTGACCTAATAAACACATACACCAAGTTTGAACATTCTAGCTCAATTAGGAAGAGAGTTATCGTGTCCCAAAGTATCAACCAATCAAATTGCTTATCTCTGCTTACCCTAAGCGGAAAATGCTCATCTTCGAACTCCATCAAGGCATTGACCTAATAAACACATACACCAAGTTTGAACATTCTAGCTCAATTAAAAGTTATCGTGTCCCAAAGCATCAACCAATCAAATTGCTTATCTCTGCTTACCCTAAGCGGAAAATGCTCATCTTCGAACTCCATCAAGGCATTGACCTAATAAACACATACACCAAGTTTGAACATTCTAGCCCAATTAGGAAGAGAGTTATCGTGTCCCAAAGCATCAACCAATCAAATTGCTTATCTCTGCTTACCCTATGCGGAAAATGCTCATCTTCGAACTCCATCAAGGCATTGACCTAATAAACACATACACCAAGTTTGAACATTCTAGCTCAATTAGGAAGAGAGTTAATGTGTCCCAAAAAGTGTGACGGACAGACAGACGGATAGACAGACAGACAGACGGACGAACCCATTTTAATAGTCCCCTGCTTTCTTCGAAAGGCGGGGGACAAAAATGGTTACGCTGTTAAGGTTCCACAAGAACGTCTTAATGTTGATCCGGGTAAAGTTTGGTACATCCCTCATCATGGAGTATGGAATGGTAAATCGTTAAACAGTTTTTTACTTCAAGGGCCAGACCTGACAAGTTCTTTAGTCTGCGTTCTCACGAGATTTCGAGAAAAACCTGTTGCCTTTATGGCTGACATTGAGGCTATGTTCCACCAGGTACGTGTGCCGTTACAACAGTGGGATTATCTCCGCTTTTTATGGTGGCCTGATGGCAACGTAAATTTAAAACCAGAAGATTATCAAATGACCGTACATTTGTTTGGTGCCGTTTCATCGCCAAGCTGCTCGAATTATGCTCTACGACAAACCGCGGATGATAATGTTAATTATGGTGAAAGTGTTATAAACACTATCAAACGTAACTTTTATGTTGATGATTGTCTCAAATCGTGCAATGATGAACAGGAAGCAATTGATTTAGTTAAAGACTTAATTGCAGTGTGTTCGAAGGGTGGTTTCAACTTAACTAAATTTACAAGTAATAGTTGAGACGTTATTGTCCCCCGCCTTCCGAAGAAAGCAGGGGACTATTAAAATGGGTTCGTCCGTCTGTCTGTCTGTCTGTCCGTCACACTTTTTGGGACACAATAACTCTCTTCCTAATTGAGCTAGAATGTTCAAACTTGGTGTATGTGTTTATTAGGTCAATGCCTTGATGGAGTTCGAAGATGAGCATTTTCCGCTTAGGGTAAGCAGAGATAAGCAATTTGATTGGTTGATGCTTTGGGACACGATAACTCTCTTCCTAATTGGGCTAGAATGTTCAAACTTGGTGTATGTGTTTATTAGGTCAATGCCTTGATGGAGTTCGAAGATGAGCATTTTCCGCTTAGGGTAAGCAGAGATAAGCAATTTGATTGGTTGATGCTTTGGGACACGATAACTTTTAATTGAGCTAGAATGTTCAAACTTGGTGTATGTGTTTATTAGGTCAATGCCTTGATGGAGTTCGAAGATGAGCATTTTCCACTTAGGGTAAGCAGAGATAAGCAATTTGATTGGTTGATACTTTGGGACACGATAACTCTCTTCCTAATTGAGCTAGAATGTTCAAACTTGGTGTATGTGTTTATTAGGTCAATGCCTTGATGGAGTTCGAAGATGAGCATTTTCCACTTAGGGTAAGCAGAGATAAGCAATTTGATTGGTTGATACTTTGGGACACGATAACTCTCTTCCTAATTGAGCTAGAATGTTCAAACTTGGTGTATGTGTTTATTAGGTCAATGCCTTGATTGAGTTCGAAGATGAGCATTTTCCGCTTAGGGTAAGCAGAGATAAGCAATTTGATTGGTTGATGCTTTGGGACACGATAACTTTAGTTCTAATTAAGTGAGATTGATGAAACTTGGTGCATAGTTTCATTATAGTAATACCTTGACTAAGTTCGATAATGAGCATTTTCTGCTCAGGGTAAGCAGAGCGATACGCAATTTGATTGGTCGAGACTTTGGAACACAATAACTCTCCTTCTAATTGAGTTAAAATATTCAAACTTGGTGTATATGCTTATTAGGTCAATGCCTTGATGGAGTTCGAAGATGAGCATTTTCCGCTTAGGGTAAGCAGAGATAAGCAATTTGATTGGTTGATGCTTTGGCACACGATAACTTTAGTTCTAATTAAGTGAGATTGATGAAACTTGGTGCATAGTTTCATTATAGTAATACCTTGACTAAGTTCGATAATGAGCATTTTCTGCTCAGGGTAAGCAAAGCGATACGCAATTTGATTGGTCGAGACTTTGGAATACAATAACTCTCTTTCTAATTGAGTTAAAATGTTCAAACTTGGTGTATATGCTTATTAGGTCAATGCCTTGATGGAGTTCGAAGATGAGCATTTTCCGCTTAGGGTAAGCAGAGATAAGCAATTTGATTGGTTGAAGCTTTGGGACACGATTAACTTTAGTTCTAATTAAGTGAGAGTGATGAAACTTGGTGTATAGTTTCATTATAGTAATACCTTGACTAAGTTCGATAATGAGCATTTTCTGCTCAGGGTAAGCAGAGCGATACGCAATTTGATTGGTCGAGACTTTGGAACACAATAACTCTCCTTCTAATTGAGTTAAAATGTTCAAACTTGGTGTATATGCTTATTAGATCAATGCCTTGATGGAGTTCGAAGATGAGCATTTTCTTCTTACGGTAGGCAGAGATAAGCAATTTTTGGATGACACTTCGTGTTCAGTTTGATTGCTCGATACGTTTGAAAAAAATAAATGTGCGATTAATTAATATGTGTCATCTATTTATTTTGGGATTTCGGCGGGGGACATCAGCCTCACTGTTGGCTTGTTAAATCTATTGATAAGGACAAACATGCCAAAGATATTAAGAATCTGGATTTAGACTATGATTATCTCCCTTTAGAACGTGCTTTAGGAGTCCACTGGTGTATAGAAAATGACACTTTTGGTTTTCGCATTGTAATTAAAGATAAACCGCTTACCAGACGCGGAATCCTTTCGATTATTGGTTCAATTTTTGACCCTTTAGGTTTTGTAGTGCCTATAACTCTTCAAGCAAAACGAATCATGCAAGATCTTTGTAAAGATAAGCTCAGTTGGGATGAAGATATAAAGGATGAACATAAATCTCAATGGATTAAATGGATCGAACAATTACCCGCTTTGGAGAACTTTCACATAGACAGATGTTTGCAACCAGTTAATTTCGGTCAAGTTGTTAAAAGGGACATTCACCATTTTGCGGACGGCAGTTCAACGGGTTATGGTTCTGTCGCATATCAACGTATAATTAATGATAGAAACGAAATTCATTGCTCTTTTTTAATGGGTAAATCTCGTCTTGCACCAGTTAAACCTGTCACTATTCCGCGCCTTGAATTAACAGCTGCGACAACAGCCACGCGTATTGGAAGTATTTTACAGAAAGAGTTGGAATTAAAACCGGATACAGTTACCTACTGGACTGATAGTGCAACTGTACTAAAATATATAAAGAATGAAAGTAAACGTTTTCATGTATTTGTTGCTAATCGCGTTGAAATAATTAGAAATGAAAGTCGAGCAGATCAATGGTTTCATGTCAACTCTGATTGTAATCCAGCTGATATTGCTTCAAGGGGGATAACTCCTAACGAACTAATTAGAAATTCACAGTGGTCAATGGGGCCGGATTTTTTATGGAAGACAAGTGATAATTGGCCTGAACAAGTTAAGCTTGACTGTATTTCTGACGATGATTCCGAAGTTAAATCTAACTCAAACGTATTAGCTACTGAAATACAAATTAATCCTACAAAGGTTTTGTTAGAACATTATTCTAGTTTGTATAAACTTAAAAGAGCTGTCGCACTTATATTACGTGTGAAAATGTACCTTCAAAACTTAGTTAAACAACGTAAAGTTTATGAATCTGAACTTTTGAATCTTGAACCTGATCCTACTAAACGTAACGTAGAAGTAACAGAAAGATTAGAGACTTTTGGCAAGCGTAAATTCTTAGTACGTATCACGTATCCGTATGGATTTTGTGTGTGACGTCATCAATGTGTGTGTATTTCTCATACGTGATACAGCACACGGATACGGCAGCCCGTATCGAACAGCATTCATACGAAGAAGGTCCGTATAACATTGTCGTCTTTTTAGACGCTGAAATGTTGTATCATAGCGTTTTTATGAATCTATGTGTATCATAGAACACGGAGGTGTATATTTGATGTGAATTTAACCATAATAAAGACTGGAATTTAATCATTATTTATGACAGGTTTTTCTCGGAATTTTCATACTTTTCCCGTCTGTCTGTCTACACGCTGGTTGTTCTATTTGCTAGATTTGGGTAGATATGGGACCTTGCAAAGCTGTAAATGTGATTCTATGGTAAAGGGGTGTAAAAAGAGGCGACATTTTTTTTTTATTATAGCTCAGCGACTGTCGAGCGACTTCACTCACTCCGAGAAATTGTAGGCTAGGTACTAGACTAGTATTGATGGTGATCTTGGTAGATTACTGCCATCATGCTGTACAGAACTAAGCTCAGCTCAGTGACGCTTACGCACGCGACGCAAGAATCTGCCAAAACTCTAAAACTACTCTGACGCAACGTGTCACGTATATGATACGGATACGTGATACGGATAGGGAAATACCACTTGCCAAAAGTCTCTATTAGATAAGTTTAAACGTAACGTAAACTCAAATAATGTTATCAGTTTAACAGAGCTTAATTTTGCTGAAGTATCAATTTTAAAATTCGTTCAGCATGAAGCCTTTACAGATGAAGTAAAACTGCTGGAAAATACTGTGAATAATATTCAACGTAAAGTAGTTCCAAAATCAAGTTCTATTTCTCGCTTAGATCCGTTTATATCCGATGGTCTTCTTCGAGTTGGAGGACGACTAAATCGTGCCGACATACCATACGATGTCAAGCATCCAATTATTGTTCCAAAGAGTCACCATATTACCACTCTGATTATTAGACATGCTCATCAGAAAATAGGACATTCTGGTCGTGGACAAACGTTAGCTGTTCTTCGCGAAAGATACTGGATAATTAACAGTAACTCTTCCGTTAGATTTATTCTGTCTAAATGTGTTATATGTCGCAAAATTCATGGGCCTGTGATAGAACAAAAAATGGCAGATTTGCCGAAGAATCGTTTGACCCCTGCACCTGTTTTTTCATATACGGGCGTAGATTTCTTTGGTCCATATTTAATTAAAGATGGTAGAAAAGAGCTAAAACGCTATGGTGTACTGTTTACATGTTTAGTAGTTAGGGCTGTTCATATAGAAATTGCTTGTTCGTTGGATGTAAGTTCATTCATTCTTGCGTTGCGTCGGTTTTTAGCTAGGCGTGGCCAGGTACAAGAACTAAGAAGTGATAATGGTACCAATTTCTGTGGCGCAAAGAGAGAGTTACGCTTGGAAATAGAAAAGTGGAATAATAAAGCCATAAACGATGAGTGTATTCAAAGGAATATTAAGTGGTATTTTAATCCTCCCTGTGGCAGTCATCATGGTGGAGTATGGGAGAGACAAATAAGAACCGTGAGAAAAGTGTGGAATTCTCTACTAAGGGATGGTAGTAATCCTTTACTTACAGATGAGTCACTGCGTACGCTCATGTGTGAGGTGGAATCAATAATTAACAGTAGACCCTTAACATTTGTATCGGATGATCCAAATGATTTGAACCCGTTAAATCCAAATCAACTTTTAACTCAACGATCGGCATGGGTTATGCCACCCGGTGAATTCGTTAAGGAAGACTTGTACGCTAGGAGATATTGGAAACGCATTCAGTGTCTCGCTGATTGTTTTTGGCAGAGATGGCGCAAGGAATATCTAATCAATCTTCAACAACGAGTGAAGTGGACTGCTCCTAAAAGGAGTTTAAGTGTCAATGACATTGTTTTAATTGTTGACGAAAACGCGTCTAGAAATAATTGGTTAATGGCACGTGTTACAGAAATTAAATGCGATGAAAGTGGTCTTGTAAGAAGTGCTCTTGTTAAAACAAAAAATTCTGTTATGCTTAGACCAATTAGCAAATTAGTTTTATTATTGCCTTAAAATATTTCTTGTTAAACAATTTATCATTGTTTAAGGGGCCGGTATGTTACGGCAATAATCCACTTTTGGTCATTTATGTCATCCATTCTTGTGAACAGATCCTAGTCCAGAATTTAGTTTATTTTTAGTTATTAATTGGTCCAAGTCAATATTTTTGATACATGTGTAACCACATGTTTTGTTGATATCAGCCATGTTGTGAAGTCAAAATGTTAACGCAGTGGCTATTTTTACGGGTCCGTAAAACATATCACGCAGGCTATTTTTACGTGACTTCCTGTTGACATGCGCAGTTACAAAAAATGCAACTTCTTGTTTCCTTCTCAAATGCTTACAGCGGCATTTTACATGGTGTTAGAAGGCCATAAGCGAACATTCTTTACGTCATTACGTCATTTAAATAAATATAAAGCTATTTGGTGCCTTCTGGCATTGATTTTTACCATTATATATTATTTTTTGTTTATATTGACGAGATAAGGGCACAGTAGGACTTGCATATTATAAGAAGGAATTATTCCCTCTTTGTATTCCCACCTTAAAACAAAATTCAAGACTTCACAGTCACCCCCCCCCCCCCATGAAATGAATCTATCCGTGTCGACTCTTGTTACCGAAGAACTGGTTTAATAATGAGTAAATTGAATAAGTAGGCCATATGCCTATTACAGGGTTCATTATAGACTTTAATTGATCAGAATACAGTGTCTCATAAACTATAGACCAAGACCCACTATAAACAAGGCTTACCAATAGTCCTAGAGGGCCGGAGCTGAAATTGACACCATGTGGACAATTACCAATTTACTTATTAAATTAAGTTTAAGCCTACAAACTTTTGGCGACCCCGATCCCCCCCACCCGGGAATTACGGCCCTGTGACGGCTGTGATTTGTGAACGTCATGAATAAAAATAAATAACCGTCGGGTGGTGCATAGATTATAGTATAAACTATAAGAATAGGGCCATATTTTATCATAATGGGACTTCTGCATGTCCACAGTGGGAAAGTGTCACGTAAAAATAAGCACCTGGCTATTTTTACGGACGGATTCACGTAAAAATAAGCACCTGACTATTTTTACGGCACTAAAATTACCCAAGTCGGAAAATTTTCGCGCTGCGCATGCGCGACCGGAACTCACGTAAAAATAGCCTTTATGAAATGTTTTACGGACCCGTAAAAATAGCCACTGCGAAATGTTAAAGGTTTATTGTTTTATCGTTTCGTTAATTACGAGACTGTATTATTTTTACAGTCCCCACAAGCTGTAAGTAACATTATTATTCAATATAGTGTCCATTTATCGTATCTAAAGCAAACGTAGATTATGCCTAAACATTTATTTTTCTTGTACATCAAACTTAAGATTATTTTATTTTGGCGGGGGCGTCATCCTCACTGTTGGCTTGTTCATACTATTAGGGGCCATAATCAATGAAATTGCGGTCCCATACATTCCAATATCGACAGGGACCGTGATATTGGGTGTATAAACCTATAATTTCGTCAAAATGGGATAAATATTGTGACCTGTGGACTAACAGCGACGACAATATACGTCCATATGAAAATGTGGGAGTATGAAAATGACAAACCATGATTAAATGGTTTCATATGCATAATTTTAGTAATGGAACTTAAAATACACAGCTCACAATTCTTATCAATACGCACATTAAACAGTAATTGTAGTCCATAGAATAGTTTCCTATATAAAAGCGTTTCATCGCACTGATTTGTTTATCAATGCCCGCTTTAATGGATGTATGTAGTACGCTTTAAATTGCTTTGTACACACTTATTACTCTGTGTATTTGCTACGTAGTTGCATGATTAACTGTTTGGTTCTAAAAATCGTTACAAAACATTGGGATCCCTTGGCAGTTGGAATTCGATAATAGAGTAGGCCGTAACCCGGGTCATATGTCGTTCATAGCACACTGTTAGAAGCAGGACAGTATGACGTTAAACCCCATTTCATTTCATTTTTACAAAATGTTGTTTTACTATTAAGACAAAGACCGCCACTAAATTTACCTATTTCACTATTTGGTTACAAATGCGGTTCCCCCTCCCTCGTTTGCTCCATCTGTCCCTTTGCGCGTCCATTTGGCTTGATTTTGTGGTCATAAATATTCGTTGGTTTGAGGCGTAAGAAAATATTGTTACGATGTTGGTTACGGATGTATGTAGACGAATAGTTACGCAGACATTTCCAGCTTACGACAAGGGCCGGTAACTCAGTGAATAGTTAGGCGTTTGCTGTATGCTACTTCAAAATATCGGAGATAAACCTCATACATGCGTTTGGACGAAAGACGGGTAGCAAAGAGCGCGAAGACTATTGAAAATTAGGAAAAACGTGGTAGCCGGGCAAAGGGATCAGAATTATTGCATTTGAAGTCACTGGTGGAAATATATAATGGACTGCCTCAAATAAATTTCGGCAAGATCGGTCTGTATTCTTGTCTTGTCTATTTCTCTGATTATAATATCATAGTTTGGACTGGTTTTATTTTCGTATTAAATAACATAAATTTTAATTTTTACAAATTCGCCGAGACCAAATACCGCTAATAACTATCTTGAAAAAAAAACACGTTTTGAACAAAATACCTCGTTCCAAAAACTGGGCAATTTTAAAAACCTCGTTTTGGAATTCAAGACAAACGAGGCATTTGTTTTTTCCCTCTTTTGGGCAGAAATGCCTTGCACTTGTTTCATTACGGATACCCATATCAGATATAATATATGGTACCAGATTCATCGATCCACGTTCTTTGATCATGGGACACGTGTACAATTCATATCTTTTAAACCCAAACGTTTAATCGTTTTGTTATGCCCGGCAATAAAAATTGATTGGTCTTGACTTTTAAACGTCGTAATGTCAGGGCTAAATATAGGACGTGAACAACAGTCAATCAAAATCAGAGACAAAGGAAAAATCGCAAGTAGTTTAAGAGTACGACGGAATGGACTTGCTCAGTCTGTAAACGAACGTTCACTCGGCAAACCTCAACAGATTCCAGTACACTGCATCTACCCTTGGCTGTATGACGAAGTCCGTTATTGGAACTACTTTCAAGTTCTCGGATTACCAACGGTGTTGCAAATGACGACCCCTTCGAAGAGTGTTGAAGCGTGCAAATATTTCAAAGTCTGAAGCTGTTTTTCTTTCATGTTTATCCGATTTCCTTCAAACAAGGACATCTTTGCACTGACAATTCTACACACTGTGCGAACGACGCAATTAGAGAACTGCTTTTTAAAAGCGGCAAGTTTTCTTCGGTAAGTAAACAGGTGCCGCATCGCAATTGTATAGGAGTAGGTACATATCACTTTCCGCCAAATAGCCGAGGCTAGGTTTGCCGAGTTACGTGCCACTGCACTGGACCAGGTATGTTGGTCCTAATTGTTTAATACCATCTTATGGCTAAGGTGCATCCAATTGTACCTATATTAAACACATCAGTATATCGTAGCTAGTCATGGGAGTGCTACGGGGAAACCCGTTTGTGTAACCACCTTATTATTCAACGAATTCCAAATTCTATGGTTATTTCACATGTACTCCAAGAAGTTCCAACTTCTAGGGTTCTTATATGTGTACGCCAATCTGTAAACGGTATCTTGGTTTGCTGTCCCGCTACTACAAGGGGGAAACCACCATGAAATATCACGAGAAAATTCTAGGGGAACAACCATGCCTCCAGCCCCTGGTTAGTAAACTAGATGGCCACTCACCGAACCACTGTGGCTATGGAAAAAGTGATTTGAAATAAACTTAATATGTTAATGTGGCGTGGCCCCATTTGTTACTACTATGGAACTTTCAATTTATTTATCTTGTCATTTAAATGACTACTCTCATAGTGTTGTTTCCCCTGATGTAGGACAGGATAGCTGTCTAATCATTCAGATGTTACGAAAAACCGAGGTCCCGTGTATACATTGGCGTGTACGTAAAAGATCCCTTGACAGTTGATTTCGATATGAGTAGGCCGTAGTGTCGCTGTTCGGGCAAAATATCCCGCTTAGCGTACTGCGTGTCGTATGATCATCTTCATTTGTCAAATTTGGAACAAAACAGTAGGACGTTTAAGGACTAAACCTAACATGAAAATCAGTGAAAAATCGTTGCCAACTGAAATTGGAAATTAAGTATACAAAGCTCCTCTTAATAGTTCGTATTAACTCAATTTCACATCGTATTCCTAGCTGAAAAAATAGTTGATTCCGGGAATAACACACTCTGGATTAATAATCAATATATACTAATGTATTCCGTTATTAAATCAAACCTTTTATCCCAAGTAGTAAATGCCATAATCAAACATGTTACATCCCAGCTTTTGTAGTTTTCACTCAGTATTGCAAATAAAGAGTACCATTCTTTATACTAAAAGGCCTTTGTTCTTCTATTTTGTGGTGATGTATTTTCTGGAAAAAGAATCAGTGGCTGGCGGAGATCATATTAGGTCGGTTATAAAAAATAAGGTAACATGAAGAACTTGGATGTTGGCAAATATCTGACCTACAAGTCCCTAAAGCCGTTGATTCTAATTTTAACATGCCTGGGGTTAAAAGGATTCAGCGTGAAGAGGACGATTGTTCAGGCGATAGTTAGTGTAGTTTATATAATTATTACGTTGTTACATGCAGTCAACATAATGTGGTGTCTAATTGGAGCAGAGAAAGTTATGGATCAAAAAAATATTGCTATCTACATTGGTTTGTTGCTTTCGTCCATTATGGCAATAATCCTTATATTGTATGGAATGATATACGTGCCTTCAAAATTATATTTGTTGATTACATCATGTGATGAACTCAGAACTGATCCCAGGTTTGCTGTGTCTTATGAAAACATAACGAAATTTACCAAAGTTATGGTGATTATTATTGTGATAGCCCGTTTCATGTTGGTGTTTTCTCAGATTACGGTAACTCCCGTTTTCACGAACGATTATATATGTCTCCTGACACCGGTTGGGGCTGGTTCGTGGTATTACTGGTTTAACACTGTTAATATCTTTCTCGCTGCTGCCATTTTCTTTGGACATAAATTTATTAATATCCTGACAATAGACGTGCTGTGTAAAATTATTACGATAGAGTTCAAAGCATGCAACACCGAGTTTAGGAAAATATTGGATTCAAATCAAACAACTGAGATGGTCGAGATGATACGAAAACGATATTTCGCTATTACCAAATTCGCAGAGCAAGTAGACGATTTCCTGAATCCGTATGTTGTACTGGCAATTGGTGTATCCTTTACATGCGTGTGTTTATATATACATGCCATAGCCTACGGGCATTCCAGTCTTATTATTGTTCTTATCTGGTGTGGTTTGCTGATTTTAGCCACGTCTGAAATTCTGTTAGTTTTAAAATCTGGAGTAGCATTAAATGAAAGTGTAAGTACCTTCAAACCTCGTAACAATAAAATAAATATGGGAGGAGGGTCTTATTATGGTCTCCGGTCTATATACTATACTATTCAAAAAAAGTAGGGGATATTTGATATTTAAGTGTTATTAAAAGTCACCTAATGAAACTGACGAAGAAACAAATGACAAAATACTATTCAAAAAAAGTAGGGGATATTTGATTTTTAAGTGTTATTAAAGTCACCTAATGAAACTGACGAAGTAACAAATGACAAAATGAAATGAAGTTCACATTCATCGATATATTCCAAATGATCGTTAGACTAAGTAAGGCACAGACTGACCATTATAAGGGTAAAATGACACCCGGGGTCAAACAGCAAAGTTACCACAGCATCACAACAAAGTCAGTAACGGATAAATCCTCCTCTGTTTGCCAAACAAGCATTGATCCGACGTGGCATACTCCTAATGAGACGTCTAAGGTCATTTTGGTCCAGATTGTCCCATTCCTGTTGCAACGCAGCAGCAAGTTCTTGGACATTGGCAGGACGTTGTTGACGTTGACGTAACCTCTGTCCAAGCATGTGCCAGACATGCTCGATGGGGGAGAGGTCGGGACTCAGTGCTGGCCAAGGTTATGTGGTGTTGTTCTGTTGTTGGAGGTAACCTGTAACGATCCTGGCCCTGTAACATCTTGCGTTGTCATCCTGGAAGATGAAACAGCGGCCATGACGTCGTGCGAACGGCACAACATGGACTGCCATGATGTTGTCCCGGTAGTACTGGCCTGTAACACGCCCTGCAACAACATGTAAAGCCGTTCTTCCAGCAACAGTGATGCCTCCCCACACCATAACAGAACCACCCCCAAATCGATCATGTCTGAGCGTCGATTACCCCAGTGTTGATGATCCCTACACCAACGACGTCTTGCCTGAATGTGATGATCTCTCAAACAAGGGATCAAGCGAGGACGTCGTGCGCGAAGGTGACCCCTATGCAGTCGATTCTGAATCGTCTGGCCACTCACCCTCACACCAGTGTCTGTTTGAAGACGAGCGCTGATCTGATTTGCTGTGATGACACGATTTCTCAAGGCACGGATAAATCGATCCTGGGCTTGAGTTGTCTGTCCTGTACAGATTGTGTATCACGGTATCTGGACCATAGCCTGCTTATGACAGACTGAGAAACATTCATCGTCCGCGCCACAACCGCCTGTGTTGTGCCGATCTGTAGCTGGCCAAGGGCACGTAACCTTTCATTTTGGGTAAGCCGACGCATATCAAAATTTGTTTTCTGGTCACTAAAACAATTAAACTGATGTTTCCACCCAGGAATTCAATGCCACAATGTCTGTAACATTCAAAGTCAGAGTCGTGCAAATCTTGGGTTGGACCCCCTTGATGATCCCAAGCATCACCTGCATTCCATGCGGTAGCTATTGGTGCGTTTGGGCGTCACATGTAACTGGAAATGTTTCTTCCATTAGGTTCTATAATGACTTTTTTCGTAGTCATTTGCATATTTTAGTATATGCCCCCAAAATTAAATATCCCCTACTTTTTTTGAATAGTATAGTATGAATAAATAACAAAGGTTGGAATACTGTTAGATTTCGCAACCAATATTAGATTTAATTTCATTTAAGTAAACCCCGTATATTTGTCTAATCATTTATTGGTCTTAATTAGTTCAAAACTAAAGTAGACCAATCTAGCTTTGTCTCTTAAAGTAGCTAAATCTCTTAAGTAGTTAAATCTCATCCAATGTTTTCCACATTGAAAACACGAATTATTTGTCGATTTAAATAAACATTGATGTGATCTCACCAGGAACATATGGGCTTCTGATATCTAATATTTACGATAAAATGCGTGTACAAAAATGCGTTTCAGCTACATTTGTAACACCTGACTCGAAGAAGGAGGCTAGACATATTCAACAAGTCATATCAAACGAGACGCAATATTCTTATCTGGAGAGCATGCGACATAAATACTATCGTTGAAGACTGGAATAACCAGACGCTAGATATTGCCATTGGATTGGGACTTCTGGCATATTTCGCCTAACATAACTTACTTGAAACAAGAGTAAAAACAGAAACGATTGAATGTAAATCAGTTCATATACATTCAAATTATATTAATGTATGCGTTGCAACCTTTTTGTGTCAAATTATATTAATGTATGCGTTGCAACCTTTTTGTGTCAATTTCTTGGGCTCAAATTAGCGATTTAGCTCCGTTAAGTATCTCTATGACCATTTAGTGAAAACAGTTTCTAAAAATGTTGATGATAAATTTGTACAGCATTACTAATAGTCTTGTATTTTTAACCTAATTCACGTTTTGCTTTTACAGGCAAAACTGTGTTTAGAGACGACAAAATATTTGGATGGAAGAAAAATGAATCGGGAAACAATATCTCTGGTGGGTATCAACATTATTGTAGTCTGCTGCTTGTTAAAAGTCACGCTGGCGCTTTGGAGATCGGTGGGGTAAAACAAGTTTTTAACTGTGTGGTTACATCTGGATTGCTCGAGGGAGATAGACTAGTGGTTTTCAAGATCCACACATCCTTGCCATATATTAGTCGGTCAACTGGTTTTCAAGATCCACACATCCTTGCCATATATTAGTCGGTCAACAAGTGTCTGGTGAACCCAAGAGGCTAAAGTTGTTGATGGATCTTATTACCGAAAACCTTGTAAACGCAATAGAAGTGTTCTAGGGCCTTCTTTGTCAAAGTACCCCCCCCCCCGTTCCTTTAACCACGTAAACATGATAAAGGCTACAGTTTGTAGCGGTTTTATGCAAGCTTTTGAACACCTTACAGAAAAAGGATAACGTCAATCAATCGGTACTTAACATAATTACATCCAATTTCAGGTTACCTTGTTTATAGAGAACATGAGAAGTGGAGATGTCGGTCTGTCGTTCATGAAATTATTTATTCTCGATAAAACTACCATGGTAACGGTAAGATGAATTAAACAATTAATTGAAAGATATTTACGTACAATAAAATAGAATGGTGTTGAACATGTTGACAGTTTAAATCATTCTAAGACTAAAATGTGATATTTACTTTTACGATTATCTGTACAAAAGTGAGCGGTAGAATTGTGTCTTTTCCGCTTAAGTGTCTTAGAAATTCAACTGTCAATGGGTCATTTCGGACACCTGCGGATCCGATTTGATATTTTGTTCATAATAACCTATTCGTAAATGTCATTTTACATGTATGTCATGCGAGTTCGAATCGATTTGGAAAATTGACTTATATTGAGTCTTAGATTTTGAGGCTTGTCAGATAATTGTCTGTTAATTGCATTTGGTCATGCGGTTCAATATTTGGAGATTGTATAAATAAACCGACCTGCAATCTATAGTTTCTTGGGTAAACCATTGTATCTCAACCCTTTTTTTGCCAACGGCTCAGCGTGGGACACATGAAATAAAAGCGGCACACCTGGTTAAATATATATGAAAAATATTTGAATTTTGCGAAATAAAAAATGGCAGATCATAGGTGGCATACAGCCGAAGACACAGACACAAAGGATGACTCAAACTAAATAAAGCCCAAAAATTACCTGTCGACACCCGTGAATACGCAATAATTGGGATCACATGGTATGTCGCATTGTCTTAGTGTGTCGTTCAAAATTTCGCGGCACACTGGTTGAAAATCACTGGGTTAAACTCTGTCCGACTATATGGTTCTAATCTAGTGTCTTTTGTAACAGCGCTACTTCCGTAAAACATTTATGATAATGCAGTTTAAAGTCCTAACATTATGCCTGGCATGTGAATAAATGCTATTATAATGTCATTTTTAAACTTTTGTCCCAGAGCTCCAAATAACTGTTTTAATGTCATTTTTTAAATTTAGTCCCAATTACTCGACTTCGAACATGTCCGTTGGAGTTTGTATTTTACTTAAGTTCGATCTTTTTATAATGGTGTCGTTTCAGGTGTTCGGGACGATGATCTCCTATATAATAGTTATCATGCAGTTTAAACCAAGTTAAAGTATTTAAGGCCTCTTTAAAGTGTCGATACACCATTTAGCGGTATAGGAATTGCGATATGGCATGAGATTAAAGATCCTACTGTTCTGCTCCGAACAGGGCTAATGAAAACGAGCATACGTCATGCAGTGTGCCACGGCCTTCTCTTAATATCGAATTCCAAGTGTCAAGTGATCGAACACCCGACCTCCAGACTAGCAGGCCAGCGTGTTACCCGCCGTGACCCCCAGGTATAGGAAACAATACTGTAAAAGATGAATCTCTAAAAGAATCAACAGCTTAAAAATGGATCAGTGGTGTTCAGGGCTGCCTTGATATGTAATAATCCCGCCGTCATTCTTTGTCCTCTTTTGACTGGCCCGTTTTATGTCCGGATGAATCCAAACTGGGACATTATCCAGCGTTAAAATTTTTATTTTGTTCTCTTAATCATAATCTCTAAATAATAAATTCGTGTACATTTTGGAATCTGATGTATAAGCGAAAAATCCATGTGGCGTAAATGTGACTTTCAATACACATATTGTTATGCGGATTAAAAGCTGATTGATGACCGTGCGAACCAAAAGTATTTTTTGTTTTGATGCTTTAGATGTATCTTTCTAGTAGAAAGATTTCCCAGTAATAAAGTGAATGTATTCCATAGAATTGTGACGCGTGTATTTCCTCGCCCATCTGTTGGACGTATACTGTGAACAGTTGGTTCCAATATTTAAAGTCTCTGACATATGCTGTGTTAAGCTCGTGAATGCGGTATATGGCATTGGTTGCTCTTTTTCACGATTGTAGTCGTCTTTGCGTCTGGTGTATATAACGCGAAACTCTCTGCCACTTTCCAGGACCTTTAACCACTTCGGAGACCAGTTAATACCTGTTTCGCCAATTCCAGAATCAAAAGTTGTTCCTCCACAAACTAAGTCTTCACGACATGGGCAGCTAGACAAATTTTTCTTATGGATATGGTGCATGGGTAACATCCATGAATAGATGATGGTTATGAACTCGGTCTGACAAATATATTTTCACCTAAGACAATGATGCTATTTAGGGAGCAAGAAAAATAATTATAGTCCTAAGATGGTAATTAAGCGTGAAATAGAGAGGGTAAAAACTCGTGTATTTTGTGCTGACATAAACTAATATTACGCTTGAATGCATTGGAAGCAAACACCATTACTTGGATCGGTAAATTTGGCCGTCGCTGAATCTCGAACGTAACTTCCGTAAACTTGTTATTTTGTACCAACCTTCAATACTACTGTCTATCATTGTGATGCGAGAGAGATAAATGGGGCTTAACGTCCACCCACCCGACACAAACCAGGTCATTTCGTTACTAACATACAGTTTCAATAATTCGCATAGGGTTCTTTAGCATTGGGAGGAAACCGGAGTGCCCGGAGGAAAATGACAAAAATTCACTATTGGATACCGAATTGGGGTCGAGTATGCACGGGAAATAATAACGGTTATCCGTAAGATATAAGGAATAAGTATGACAAATTTTAAAGACAATCCTGAACACAAGAAAAAGTGTATGTGGCTCTCTGCCTGTAAGGGTTGGACAGTGGGCACGCACCATAACAATAGAGAAAGAAATAGAGGGTACGGCTCTGTTGCGAAGGGTTTGGCAGTGGGCATGCACCATAACAATACAGACGATACTTTGGTTATAAAACTATGCACTGGTTCAAGTAGATTTTACCGAACAGGCCACGACGCCAAGAGCCAAATCTTCTCACGTTGCATAGCAGTTCACACTCAACAAGGAAACAAAACCCAGTAAAACCACTAAATTATGTTATACGCAACAGGTGGTGATTACTTTACCAAAAATGTATATTTATAAGGTCTAGAGCCACCCATACTCAGTATATTGTTGTCTCAGGGGATAGGTGGTTTAGGTGTGAAGATAACCCCTGTATATTCACAAAGCTGGGTAAAGAGTTATGTGCGCTGGCAGATTTATGGTTGATGAAATCTTTACCGTATTCACTCCAGAAGGTACAGTCATGAGTCGATATTCAAACGATTTTCAGGTTAGTATGTATCATAGAGTATGACTAACTATATTGGACATTTTGGCAAAATGTTATTGCCCTTTAAATACGGTAGTTGAAAACATCCATCTCCGTGTAAATTTAAGGTTCTTGTTAGATTTTCATCAAATATTGAAGATTGTATTGTGGCAAAGATGGTCATCATCAAATTTCCTTCTGACTCAAGGATGTGGGATCTGTATCAATATTATTACATATTCGATCCCCAAAGTTTCACGATTTTCAATACATGTCTAAATGAAAATACAACATAATATTTCTCTTTTTGGTTTGCGAGGATATTTTATTAACATAGTAAGTACATAGCGGATTTCAAAATAGAATATAATTAATGTCAGAGCCGAATATAAACAAATATTACTTTGATTAGCACAGGAAAGCATGAGAACAGAACAACCTTCCAATAAGGTGGTTTGTTAAAGGTGTTCAAATGGCTGGTACCATCTTGTACATTGTTTATTGCAGGCACTAGTGACTATAAAGTAATCACCTAATTGGGGTAGATTACTGAAAGTACCATTTACCAATTGGCGTTCTAGATTTGTCATGTATCTTCAGAACAATATTGACACTACAATAAAGTTCGGGACAACACGGATACTGTTTTTCAGTGATACTCGAGGAAGACTCAACAATTTGCCACCTCCAACCGCCCTGAAAATCAGTTACATCTACGTAGGATTCAGCCTGAGTAATATTTAACTGGTTGCAAGAATAAGCCCAAGAACCAAGTTTAATACTGCAATTGAAGGTATCTCCTGTTGGGTTGGTGATCGGGCAGTAACTTTCAATATGGACAAGGGGTATACATATAATTTTTCCAGTACTGTAGATCACACAATTAATATCAGCATCTATGGTCATACCGTGTCGGGCTCTGGAAAGTAAACACCAGTAATAATTACATGATATAATAAATAGAACACATGTTGCTAAAAAAATATATACACATTTACAGTTATATTCAAATATGGAATGGAGGGGGTGGGGACTTCATTTATAGACTTAACTTGTAATTGCCATTCCAGAACCCGGGATATCTACCTGTGATTTATACACAGAACAACGGTTTCCATACCCAACCTACAATTTTATACACAAAATATCGTATGATCAACAAACAAGATGACAGGAGCAAAAGTATGGTTTCTACAGTTTTATATACTATTCAAAAAAAGTAGGGGATATTTGATTTTTAAGTGTTATTAAAGTCACCTAATGAAACTGACGAAGAAACAAATGACAAAATGAAATGAAGTTCACATTCATCGATTTATTCAAAATGATCGTTAGACTAAGTAAGGCACAGACTGACCATTATAAGGGTAAAATGATACCCGGGGTCAAACAGCAAAGTTACCACAGCATCACAACAAAGTCAGTAACGGGTAAATCCTCCTCTGTTTGCCAAACAAGCATTGATCCGACGTGGCATACTCCTAATGAGACGTCTAAGGTCATTTTGGTCCAGATTGTCCCATTCCTGTTGCAACGCAGCAGCAAGTTCTTGGACATTGGCAGGACGTTGTTGACGTAACCTCTGTCCAAGCATGTCCCAGACATGCTCGATGGGGGCGATTTCGGGACTCAGTGCTGGCCAAGGTAATGTGGTGATGTTCTGTTGTTGGAGGTAACCTGTAACGATCCTGACCCTGTGACATCTTGCATTGTCATCCTGGAAGATGAAACGGCGGCCATGGCGCCGTGCGAACGGCACAACATGGACTGCCAAGATGTTGTCCCGGTAGTACTTGCCTGTAACACGCCCTGCAACAACATGTAAAGCCGTTCTTCCAGCAACAGTGATGCCTCCCCACACCATAACAGAACCACCCCCAAAACGATCATGCCTGATGACTTTAACGTCTTGGAAGCGCTCGTTTCGACGACGCCACACCCTCCTACGTCTGTCCAAAAAATCAACAGTGAACCTTGACTCATCTGAAAACATCACATTGCTCCAGCGTCGATTATCCCAGTGTTGATGATCCCTACACCAACGACGTCTTGCCTGAATGTGATGATCTATCAAACAAGGGATCACGCGAGGACGTCGGGCGCGAAGGTGACCCCTATGCAGTCGATTCCGAATCGTCTGGCCACTCACTCTCACACCAGTGTCTGTTTGAAGGCGAGCGCTGATCTGATTTGCTGTGATGACACGATTTCTCAAGGCCAAGGTACGGATAAATCGATCCTGGGCTTGAGTTGTCGACCTGAGCGTGGTCTGTCCTGTACAGATTGTGTATCACGGTATCTGGACCATAGCCTGCTTATGACAAACTGAGAAACATTCATCGTCCGCGCCACAACCGCCTGTGTTGTGCCGATCTGTAGCATGCCAAGGGCACGTAACCTTTCATTTTGGGTAAGCCGACGCATATCAAAATTTGTTTTCTGGTCACTAAAACAATTAAACTGATGTTTCCACCCTGGAATTCAATGCCACAATGACTGTAACATTCAAAGTCAGAGTCGTGCAAATCTTGGGTTGGACCCCCATGATGATCCCAAGCATCACCTGCATTCCATGCGGTAGCTATTGGTGCGTTTGGGCGTCACATGTAACTGGAAATGTTTCTTCTGTTAGGTTCTATAGTGACTTTTTTCGTAGTCATTTGCATATTTTAGTATTATGCCCCCAAAATCAAATATCCCCTACTTTTTTTGAATAGTATATTAAGCTGGCCGCATATCTCCATTTCCTAGAACTAGTTTACTTACGTATCCCACAACATCTTACGCCTATCCTACGACTTACCGGTGTATTCGGTAACCAGATGGCGTACCTTGAACCTCAACGGTCTCTCCCTGGTGTCTCCCTAGAGCGCTAATTCTAATCATTATATTCTCTCAGATTTATGATGTAATTAATCATGTGATTGGTCACTCATGCCAAATATGGAATGGTTACTTTCCTATCACGTGTTTTAGACATATAATTTATCCTTGCACATAGACCCCCTGCCCTGTTATTCTCACACTATTTCATTTACAATTTATTTTCCGTGTCAAATAAACTCATACCATAGCTAATATCTTGACAATGGAGATTAATCAGGGCCATAAATATTATATATGGATGGCGGGACTTGTGCAAATGATGGGGGGACTTGTGCAAAGGAACACATATGTATAATATTATTTATAATGCTCGACCTAAAATATATTATTAAATACTAACCCATTGTACAACTTGAAGTCGGGTTGTTTTATGTAAGCAGCAGGAATATTAGATTTACTGATACCACCATATTTTTTAGGGTTCCAAGCAAATCTTGCATCGTCCCAATTAAATTCTAACCATGCCGTCAAATCCATAACTTGATTCTTGGGGTTCTTGGAAACAATAACAGAAAATGAAATGAATCAAGGTTCATTGACCAAACAATTATCTGAAATAATGAAAGGGACTTTTTGTCCCATTCAATAAAATAGGATGGTGATCACATTACATTTGCATCTAGGGCTTCCATATTTGCGATGACGTTTTCTTAAAGTGTTTTCCAGAGTTCAAGATGTTATCACGTCGTCTTTCACACTCCAATAGTTTAGAAAAAGTGTCCCACCCCGGTCGTGTAGGTCACTTTGGTTGGCGGTATTTAAAAGACCACAGATATCTCACTAAACCATAATCTGGCGCTATATCTAGGAGAAATTTCCTTAAAAGTAAGTCTGAATATTGCTGGTGTGGCACGTGATACTGGATAGAGAGAGGGGGATAAAGAGAAATGGAGGTTTAACGTCCACTCGACACAAACTAGGTCATTTCCGGACTAACATATGGTTTAAGTTTTATTTCAATAATTCACTTACGCGTAGGGGTCTTTAGCACTGGGAGGAAACCGGAGGACCCCGAGAAAACCCACGAGACTGGACAGGAGACCCAACCCCTTGTCACGTACAACCGGGAATTCGAAACCACGCCAGTTGACTCAGTGACAGGCTTTACGATACAGCACGTACGTGCTAACCATTCAGCCATTCCCCATGATACTGGAAGTAATAAATATCAAAAGCACCCGATCTTCGGAAACACTGGCAAAAGATAAACAGCTATAAATACAATCTGAACTAATTAGATCTGGCATCAAGCCACTGTCATCTGCACTGTTCGGACAGCATCTCGGGCTTATCAACGCTAAAATGTAATCAAAGTGAATATTTAAAATGTAACACAAAACCAAAATGTCAAGGGTAGATATTATCAAGGCTTAGATTTAATGGGATTTATACAGGGCTGGCTCTAGGATATTATTCAACATTGATTGGTAGCATTGGGGATATCGAATGTTCAATTCAAGATATTGCAAATAATCAACGGAATTAATTTGATATAACTATAAAGATTCAAAACACCTCAAGGGACGACCAACGGATATACTCCGATTCGATAATTCCTTAATGCTAGTGCTATTAATCACGCGCTAAAAACACAATCTTTTCTAACAATCAGGTGCCATAATCCTGGAAGTTACGGTCCGATATACGTGAATATCGTATGGAATCAGGATCTTTAGTTACCAATATACATTTCAAGTTGCTTCATAATCGGATAAATATTGTGACATCTAGAGCCCACATGCTAACAACGTGATTTTTCGTACAAACAGGGTCGTTACGGTTCGAATATAATCTGGATCGTTGGGTTATAACCATACATTTCATCATAATCGAATATAAATTATGAGCATACAAGCTTAAACACGATTTTTCGTACAGTCAAGGGACATAATCCATGACACCATATATACTATTCAAAAAAAAGTAGGGGATATTTGACTTTGGGGGCATAATACTAAAATATGCAAATGACTACGAAAAAGGTCACTATAGAACCTAACAGAAGAAACATTTCCAGTTACATGTAACGCACCAATAGCTACCGCATGGAATGCATGTGGTGCTTGGGATCATCATGGGGGTCCAACCCAAGATTTGCACGACTCTGACTTTGAATGTTACAGTCATTGTGGCATTGAATTCCAGGGTGGAAACATCAGTTTAATTGTTTTAGTGACCAGAAAACAAATTTTGATATGCGTCGGCTTACCCAAAATGAAAGGTTACGTGCCCTTGGCATGCTACAGATCGGCACAACACAGGCGGTTGTGGCGCGGACGATGAATGTTTCTCAGTCTGTCATAAGCAGGCTATGGTCCAGATACAGTGATACACAATTTGTACAGGACAGACCACGCTCAGGTCGACAACTCAAGCCCAGGATCGATTTATCCGTACCTTGGCCTTGAGAAATCGTGTCATCACAGCAAATCAGATCAGCGCTCGTCTTCAAACAGACACTGGTGTGAGAGTGAGTGGCCAGACGATTCGGAATCGACTGCATAGGGGTCACCTTCGCGCCCGTCGTCCTCGCGTGATCCCTTGTTTGAGAGATCATCACATTCAGGCAAGACGTCGTTGGTGTAGGGATCGTCAACACTGGGATAATCGACGCTAGAGCAATGTGATGTTTTCAGATGAGTCAAGGTTCACTGTTGATTTTTTGGACAGACGAAGACTGTGTGGCGTCGTCGTAACGAGCGCTTCCAAGACGTTAACGTCATCAGACATGATCGATTTGGGGGTGGTTCTGTTGCTGGAAGAACGGCTTTACATGTTGTTGCAGGGCGTGTTACAGGCCAGTACTACCGGGACAACATCTTGGCAGTCCATGTTGTGCCGTTCGCACGACGTCATGGCCGCCGTTTCATCTTCCAGGATGACAACGCAAGATGTCACAGGGCCAGGATCGTTACAGGTTACCTCCAACAACAGAACATCACCACATTACCTTGGCCAGCACTGAGTACCGACCTCTCCCCCCATCGAGCATGTCTGGGACATGCTTGGACAGAGGTTACGTCAACAACGTCCTGTCAATGTCCAAGAACTTGCTGCTGCGTTGCAACAGGATTGGGACAATCTGGACCAAAATGACCTTAGACGTCTCATTAGGAGTATGCCACGTCGGATCAATGCTTGTTTGACAAACAGAGGAGGATTTACCCGTTACTGACTTTGTTGTGATGCTGTGGTAACTTTGCTGTTTGACCCCGGGTATCATTTTACCCTTATAATGGTCAGTCTGTGCCTAACTTAGTCTAACGATCATTTGGAATAAATCGATGAATGTGAACTTCATTTCATTTTGTCATTTGTTACTTCGTCAGTTTCATTAGGTGACTTTAACCCTTAGAACCCGAAATGCCGCAAAACCGGCTTGACGTTGTATCGCATATACCCGAAATGTCGGTTTTGCGGTTTGGGGCGTTGTCAAGCTCCAATTACGTTGACGTCATAATTAAAATGACGTCCTGTAAATCCAGGGAGGGACGTGCAACACCCCATGTATAGTCAGTGTTCAAAGGGTTTATAAAACTTAAAAATCAAATATCCCCTACTTTTTTTGAATAGTATATATCAAGTTTCTTCAAAATCAGGCATATAATGTGGGGCCTGCCGAATGTCCATAAACAAATTGTGAACATAGATCAAAATGAAAATGTGGGCGTATAAGAATGCCCAATCGAAGTAAATACAAAGAAAAGATACTCTTCCGATAGCCGTATAAAAGGCAAAATGGAAATACGAATTCAAAACGAAAATGAACTTTCGCAGACGTTTTTGCCAGTTCTGGAAGAAGTTGCTGACGGAACCTCAGAAATTCCACATGGGATCATACGATGGCTTTAGATGCCCTCATGAATGGCTTGATGAGCATTTATCCGATCGTGTGGTAATCTGGTGCAAATTTCGGGGTAGTGTGACGCCCAAATTAGAAATGTGAATATACAAGCAACTTACATAATCAACAATATTCAACAGGTGGAGGTCTACTTTCACTGAAGTCGATCCCGTTGGATAATCTGGGATTATTTCATGTACTGATTTGGCAACATATTTTAAAACGGTCGCCAGTTTTTCTCTTTGACAATAGGCTGAAACAGATTTAATTTTCTTGTCACAATCTGTAGTGGGAGATGGGACCTAGCTGTTAATATTAATCCCCCTAGATGCATTCACTATTGACAGCCACATGCAAGTTAGTTTCGTGGGTGTCTTGAGACTGTAATTAATGAATCTGGCAATGCAGTGACTTATTAAAGCCTTTGTTCCCTAGAAATCACTACAGCTTATGGTATGGAATCTTAATATCTATATACATGTATCTAAAATGGATTGATATCAGTTTGATGATAAAGTCACAAATTATATCTTATCAACCCCGGCTTCCTTTCACTTTTAAACACACTTACGCACAAGCGAATTATTGAAATAAAATTGAACCATGCGATATTTAGGAAATGACCTAGTTTGCGTCAAGTGGGCGTTATTACCAATTTCCTCCTTCTCTGTCTATGTAATCAAACATATTGCATAAAAAAGATAATTTTTATGTTTTTCACTTCCATATGTATGTCTGATTGATCAAAGTTTGGCTTCTTACCTTGAGCTATTATTACCAGAACAACACAGACGCTTATCTTCATCGCCATTTTAGACTGTATTTGCCTCTAGACTGTATTTGTCTCTCGAAATCTATTAACATTACATTATCTGAAGCGGTGTGGCTTTTATAGGCCTTATCATAATTAGGTATGATGCCAGTGACACATGAGAAGCCCCTGTTTTCATTTGTTTTTATCAAACTAATTATACCATATCATCTGCAACAAAGGTCACGTTGCTGAACTGATTTGTGCTACACCGATAATTTCTAGACAGATAATTTTAGAGGACTTTATCTTTAAATTTGTTGTAATCGATTTTTAAGATCTAGGCGATATTTTACCTAGGTTATTTTAAAGCGGGAATTTCATATTTTCTAGAATTCTAAGAAAATCAAAATTATTTGTATGTTTTTTGGTCAAAAGGTTGTCAACTCACTATTGTACGATCATGGGCATTATTTTAGAGGCATAAATATCTGTGACACGGGAAATAATAACACAATTACCTCCCTTGTTTTCCATTTAGCCCCTATGGAATGGCTATCTTCAAACATTTGAATTTGACAATAGTGAATTATAGAATTAATAGGATTATTCTTTAACAAGGTAGGACTGTTTATAGATACAATCTATTTTAGGCCTTTATTTTAATATATCTTAAAAACAATCTATTTTAGGCCTTTATTTTAATATATTTTAAAAATAAAACTTAAAAATATGAAATTGGAACTTTAAGACTAAAACCTTATACTTTAATTAACTGTTAAGTAGGAAAGACAGAGAGAGAGAAATGGGGTTTAACGTCCACTCAACACAACCAGGTCATTTCGGGACTAACATACGATTTTAATTTTATTTCAATAGTTAGCTTGCACGTAGGGGTCTTTAGCCGTGGGAGGAAACCGGAGTTCCCAGAGGAAACCCACGAGGTTGAGAAGGCGCCCGTATCTCCATGCCACATACGCTCACACCAGGGCTCGAAACCACAGCCGCAAGCCAGAGGAAAGACAGCCTTGTCGAGAAAGTCAATTGTCTGTCTACTCTTTGGGTTCTGGTGATGTCTTGGGTCTAAGGTTTCCGTAAACATGGACAGTATCCACCACGCGGTTGTTACTCCAGCCATTATTATATGATGTTAAAAGCGTTAATTTATCTCCACCAAAGTTTAAATGTTCCCCTTATAATGTGACCTCGATATGCGATGAGTCAATATGCAATTTGAGTTAAAATCCAACTATATCAAACTTGATTAACTTAGTGTAAACCACAAAATTTAACTATGTTATAATTAAACAGGTAGCAATTGGTTTACCACACCTATAAAATGAAACGTTTGGGATGGCATTGGAGACTAGCGTTCTGCGCTTCGACCTCTAACTGGTCGGTCACCTCTGGCTTGCGGCTGTGGTTTCGATCCCCGGTGTGAGCGGATGTGGCTTAGAGAAATGGGCCATCGTGTGCGCTAAGGTAATAAGAATGAATAATAAGATGTGTCTGCGACATCACCTACGGTTGAAGCGGACGTTAAACACGAAGAACAACAACAATTCATACGGTCCACACTCGCTCTACAGTTCAGGTCCGTTGAATGACGGTTATCAGCGGTGTAACTACGGCTTCCGTCCATTCTGAGCATTTCGACCAACCTATTCCATAGTTAGACCCTGGCTGATTTATTATGGATCAGGCTGATTTATTGTTGATCAAATACAGTTCGAAACCCACTGACAAATCATTTTCCAAAATATAGTCCGGTGGCTGAAGAGGGATATCGCCACCCAAGCTGTGAATTTGCGAGACCAAGTTTTTCTAGACCTGTTTTTTGCGTAAATTCCGGATCTGGGAAATGATGAGACGTTTGAGGGGATATAGGAGTCAAATGTCTACAATGGGGAGGGGGCATTATGTTGATGTAATTTATTAATAAGACATAAAAAAGTGTAGGACTGGCCATCTATAAAGACGTTTTTATGATGCCCCTGGGCAATTGTTTTAATTTGTGGGAATAGCAAATGCGCTTGATGGAGGCGGGTGTGCGTGTATGAGGGATATCGCCACCCGAGCTGTGAATTTGTGAGACCAAGTTTTTCTGGACCCGTTTTTGCATAGATTCCGGATCTGGGTATTGATCAGGCTTTTGAGGGGATATAGGGGTCAAATGTCTAGTCTACAATGAGGGGGGAGGGGGTCATTATGTTGACGTTATATATTAATAAAACATAAACGTCTAGGACTGACCATCTTTAAATAAGTGTTTATGATGCCCCTGGACAGCTGATTTGATTTGTGTGTGCGTGTTGTTTTTTGGGGGGAGGGGCGGGGAACATTACATTTTAATATTTTAATTCCACTGCACATCTCTAAATATGTGACAAGGATTACTATTGTATGGGGTAGATAAAACTGGCACGAAGTGAGTCACTTGATTAATTTTCTTAGAGTTTGGTAAAAACATTACATTTAAATATTTTAATTACAGTGCACATCCCTAAATATGTGTATACGATTACCATTGTATGGGGGAGGTGATGGTAAATGTATTTTGGGGGACAGAAACCACTTGGTTCAAAATTGACCCGAAAAGTGTATTCTCGAGGTTCTCGTTCAGTACCAATATCGTCATTCAAAATATTAAATTATAATGGTACTTTTTGGGAGATCTGGAAATGTACATAAAAACACATGTTTAGATTATAGTTTATTCTTATGATATGAGCGGGATAGATATCTTCTTGACGGCTGATCAACAGGTCGCAGATAACCATCCAGTTACCCATTCACATTGCTAATCTTCATTTCGGCCTTGTTTATAGATGGGCAGTGATAGACTTTTATGTTTTATTAATAAATTACATCAACATAAGCCCCCACCCCCTATTGTAGTTATTTGACCCCTATATCTCCCCAAACGGGGTCAAGGACAATACAGACCCAAAATGAATTACGGTACCGGTAGACGACATTTAATCAAAACGTAGAATATCAGCATTTCAAAATGGAGAGGGTACTCTCTGCAATAAAACTCATGAAACCGGGATGTTACATGTGATCGATCAATTTATGTGATGCATATTACGGAGTAAGTGTTACTTGTTTTCCAAATAGCATGTTGTCCTCCAAAGCTCACAAAATTACTAAACCTGTCTTTTGTAGACTAAAACAAGCTGCATACGTCAATGGGGCTCTGGTGCAATCCCACTGATACAAGATTGTTGTAAATTTTATTGTTAGTATTACTACCATTATTATTATTATCGCATATGTACTTCTGTATGTATACCTTTGTGTATGAAATAAATATATTATTAGTATTATGTAAGATTTGGGTATAAAGCTGATAGTTTGAATGTGTATATTGCATAGAAAAACGAATAAATAGAAAATTTCAAAATTATGATTGTTTGACGTTTTCATAAGAATAGCACAGTCCACATTATGCTGATTAACATTCAAAGTCAGTTTCAGTAGCGTAAAAGGCATTGTTATTTGCAATGTTGTACATAGACTACTATAATTCATGTTGTGTATTTACCATGTGTGATTCATCAGTTATTTCCACACAGGAAATATTTACGAATTGTGAAAAGTTTTATATTAGATTCAGGGAAGTTCAACCAACATCTTCGCAAAATATGCTGCTCTATACACGGGGGTGATAAAGGTTATATGCCTATTATAACATTCCACCCCCTGTAGCATCTGCGATATTTGATGACATACTTATTTAAAGTTTCCTTGAAATCTCTCTAAAACAAGTTTATCCCAAGAAAAGTACCCATGTATCAATAGTCTATTTTAAAACCTCTTAGATTGTTAAGTGACTTGTTTAAAGGCTCGATTCCGACAATCGAGGCATCAGTGTTATCGAAATAAGAATTTCTCGGTGCGAGAGTGAATTAATTTGACTGAACTTTTCAGCATATTCCCTTCACATTATCATTGGTGGCTAAACGAAAGACTTTCAAAGGGCAGAATTATCTATTACATAATGCATCTTTAATGAATGTTTGTAAAAAATATAGCAACGTTAAGTTGTATCTTAATATATGGCATATCACGAGATGCATTGCCGAAGCACACATGTACAATTAACCCATATACGAAAGCCTTGTGACATTCACATGTCTTCATTAATTAAAAAGTGTAATTTAATATATATTATCAATTTACCATGAATTACTTTTTTGGTCAGAAGGGTGACGGTCCATTCCGCACGGTCCCATAGATCAGAAAGCAGGTAAACCGACACATGTCCTACTATTCTGCTTCTACTGGGCTAATGACGACGGAAATCTGCCATGCAGGGTGCTATGAGGGAAATTTTGCCCATGCAGCGTCGCTACGACTTACTCTTATTCAGAATTGTAACTGTCAAGGGTTGTTTTTACATCAGTATCTTCACGGGACAATTTAAAACAACTCAGTTTGTTTCAAATTGGTAAATTTACGCCACGAAATCTGTGGTTGATTCAGAATAAACGCACATGAAAATGAACAAATTCCCAAAACGTTGATTCGTACGGTTTTAGCATTTTGTAAGGACCCCAGGACCCAATAGTTTACCCTCGTTAACTGATAGCCTTTCTTTCCCCATCACTACCTTCTCTTCGTGTTTATAATATCCTAACAAACAGTCCATTTCATAAGATTTTTGGCCCAGGGAAGGGACGTGAATACAATACATCAGTAAACTTATGCCAAATCTGTATGCTTTCTATAGAGCCAGTGAGCGTGTTGAACCAACTATGTCACTTCCGGTTTTAATAAAAATTAATTTCTCGTTTACAAAAACTTTTTTACTTTTTTTACAGAGGGAATTCTTTCTGAATATATATTTCAGATTTATGGAAACCTTGTTGAAAATCGTTGGTCTTCCCCTTTAATTTCTTCTTTCCTGCTTACACTTTCCTTATCTATGTTTAAAGACATCCAATATACCAATAATTGAATCTTTAGATTATAAATTTAAAGTTGCTATCTCCAATGCCTAATGCCCCTAGGCGCATGCGAATTATTGAAATGACCTAGTTTGTGTCGAGTGGACTTAAACCTAATTTCTCCCTCCCCCCTATCTATATATAAATATATAGATTAACATTACAGGTTCTTTCAACTAGTGTCAAAGAACTGCTATTTACAATGGTGTGTAACGTTTCCTTGAAGGGATAACCACGTTTGGGGTATGGGGAGCTTGATATCTCTGCCACCAGTGATCAATTCTTGGCTGATCACGAGCCACCGGTAAACGGAACTTCGGAAGGGTGTGTAAGGACCAGCTAAAAAAAGGTCATTAACGGTGTTTTTGCTAAAATTAATATAAGCTTCATCGTAGGAATAAGACAAGAGTCGTTCAGTTTTCAAACCTTTATGTAACAAAAACTTTCAAAATATATATAATCAGTATTTACAGCTTGAATATATTTATTTCTGTCAACTGTCCTTTTTCGGGTGAACAGCGTTCACCGTACTATAAAAGAGTCTGTCCTTTTTCGGGCAAATAGCATTTGCCGTACTTGTTCTTGAATCTTTCCTTTTTCGGGCGAATAGCATTCGCCGTACTAATTCTTGCTGCTTGTCTTTTTCGGGCAATTGTAGATTGCCGTACTCTCTGAAAATGAAAGGGGAGGGACCTCTTTCATGAGAGGAGGGTCTATGCCTTCGGAACGTAGCTTGCCGATATCAGCGAGATATCCGGCCGCTGTCCCGTAGACTAGTCTACATTGCAATTTCCGGTCGTCTACATGTATCTGTAAGAGACATTTATTTCTAAGGGCGGTTAACAAATATTGCACTAGAAAGATCAAATCATAAGAATGTAAACACGACTAATATACAGTATTATATCGATTATAACAGTACAATGTATATATTTGGTTAGAAAGGTATGGAATATTAAATGAAATGAAATGGGGTTTAACGTCCTACTCTTCTGCACCTAACCTGGGCTAATGGAAGACGGGCATTCGCCATACAGTGTGCTATGAGGGAAATTTTTGCCCGGGCAGCGGCGCTACGGCCTACTCTTATATCGAATTCTAACTGCCAAGGGATCTTTTACGTGCACTCCAATGTGTACACGGGACCTTGGTTTCCCATCCGAACGACTAGGCAGCTGTCCTTGTCGGGCCGTCCTTCTGCATCACTGACAAGGGGAATCACGCCGGAAAATCGAGATGAACTTTCTCGGCCAATGCAGATCTCCAGGCTAGCGAACCTTATCCACCGTGATCCCCGTATGGAATATTAAGGTATTTAACGAAATGACTAAAAGAGAATATACCACTATAGACTTCTATAATAAGATATAAAACACATGTTTAATATATAAATGACGATTTCCTACTCTAACAAAATAATGAAATATGATAGTATTAGTAAAAACTAACAAAGTAGTCGCGAATATCCTGGCACTTGACTGCATCACTACCCACGCCTTCGTATTTCTTACTCGTCCTCGATGTATAAATCAAGCCTTAACTCCATCATCTGGCTAACTTGAACACCTACAGTCCTTGAAGTTCTGTTTGTAGTTAATCATTTTAATACAAGACGTACTCTGTAAACCTCGAGGGTAACCTAGATTGTCGGTTATATTTTGACCGAAAATAACTAGGGTTGTCTTCTTGACTTTGATGAGAGGTTTCTGGTTCAAATTCTTCCTGACTACGGTCAAATTCCTGCCAACTACTGGTACCGGAAGGCCAAATAGCATTACCCGGAATTGAAACAGGCCTTTAAATATGTTGAATGCTGTTTTGTCCTTATCATCTTCCGAAATTTCTACCTGCCAATATCCAGAGGCAAGATCCAACGTTGAAAACCATTTAACCCCGGTTAGTGAATCGAGGGTCTGGTCTATCCTAGGTAGTGGATACGCATCTCTGTGATATTGTTTAGCTTCGTATAGTCTACACAGAAGCATGTAATTCAATCTTTCCTTTTTACCAAAATAGGTGACGACCAAGGACTATTGGACGTTTCTACCACCTTTTGTTTTAACATTTTTTCCAGGGTTTCTTCAACCTCCTGCTTCTGAAGTAACGGTATTCGTCTGAGCTTCTGCCGGATAGGAAGACTATCCGAAGTTCTTCCAAGATCGTACTCATCCTTTGCAAAAAGTGTTTGATACTTCCGTAATAATTCAACAAGCTCACTTTTCTGCCGACTATCTAAGTGAGTACTCGATCTTTCCCGTAAATCTTGCGGCAAACTTGTAGGTGGCGATTCATTTAGATCCACTTCACATATGGACGAACAGCTTATGGGGCTAAATCTACCAATAGTGCTACATTTGTAGACATTAACTGTATTTGGAGAAGCATTCATTAATCTCACTGGAACGAGGGGAGTGTCATCAGAAACATTTGCTAGAACTCTGGCAGCTATGACAGCATTCTTCTCATACATATTTTCGACAGATTCCACAAGACTAGTCAGTTCTTGTTCAGTACAGGTTTTACATTTCCCATTACAATTTGTTCATGGAAAGCAGGAATCTGTCCGTGTTTTGTCGCTGTAATTCTACATAACCCAATCCTCCTTCCATCTTTAGAGGGAGTTCTTTTTCTTGAATGTCCAGTGTGTTGTCTTTGACATTAATTTTACAGTTATGTTCTTTGAGGAAATCAAGTTCAAGTATACAATGTGAACCAATGTCAGCTATGACTACTTCCTGGGAACAATCTATACCACCCATTGTAAGATTTAAGCGACAGGAACCCTTGGCATTCATTCTTCTGCCATCTGCTAATGTAAGAGAATGGGACAATGGTCGCAGTGATGGTCTATTTTTAATCGAGTTAAAACTTCTCATGGACACTATGCTCATACATGCACCGGTATCGATTAGTCCGTGAGTTTGAACATCTTCAATCTTCATGAGCACATGCAACCCTGCTTCGTTAGGTTCATTCGAAAACTTTCGCCTTCTACGATTACGGCGATTGTTTACGGGTCTAATGTTGGACTTATCAGTCTCTTTCTTGACGTATTTGTTGCTTCTATCCGGGCAATGGATAGACAGGTGTCCCGGCTTTCTACAATTATTACAAACGATTGTGTTTGGTGTTCGTTTGTCTCTTTCGTCAAACTTACTCTTTAGTTGCTCGACCATTTTAGTCATAGTGAATCTGTTCTTTCATTTCTTTCACGTCGTCCGTTTTAAGGTTACCCTGCACACCTCTGGTATACTTCTCCTTCGGGAGTATAGCTTCATGGGAATATCTGAAAGATTCGAGCTCGATGGCCACTTGAATATTTTGCTCAATGTTGCATGGTCTAGTTTGTTGTACTTTCCATACCATATCACTGTCTTCTTGAAGTGCGTCCAGAAAAGCATCCCTTGCAAGAATGTCTTGTAAACCTTGCTCCGCCGTTGGATATGCCATATGCACAAGGCGATTGATCGACTGGCCTAACTCTGTGAGTTTTTCTCGTGGATGTCTTCGACGGGACTTCAACTCTGTACGGTACAGTTCTGTCTGATTCTTTGGCTGGAATCGCCTCTCCAGTGCGTTCACCAAAACAGTGTACTTGTACCTCTCTGTAGATTGGAGTGACCTCAACACTTGCTGGGCTGGTCCTGTTAAACTTCCAGCTAGATATAGACCCTGCTCTTCTGGTGTCCATCCGTTTAACTTGATACACGTCTCGAAGTGAACCATATAGTCCATTAAGGGCGTGCTTCCATCAAATTTTGATGCAAACAAAATTGTTTTTTTTTATAAACTGGTTGTACCAATGGTCGATTGCGTATCATACTCTCAACTTCAGCATTTGCTTGATATCTAGGAACCATTGGGTTTAGCACAGGCAGGGACAATGTCCTGAACTCCGGGTTTTCAAATAATGGAGGAGTTGGCCATCGTCGTCTACTTGACTCTTTCTTGAAAGGTACTGGACGTGGCAAATATTGTGGCACTTCGAAGTCATCAAGTAACCGCCTATAGACTGCTGGGTGATAAAGGATGAAGGTCTTCTAGCTGTTTTCTCGTCATCTGGATTAAAGCTACGAAAGCCAATCTGTTCTCTTCTCTCTTTACGTTCTTCAGCATCATCCTCCAAACCCAAGCTTTACTTAGGGTTTTTGGTTCACTTGAGATTTCTTCTAATTTCAAATACTGTTTTGGTCATAATTGTACAATATATAGCATAATGAAGACAATTAGCGCAATTTGCATGTATCTATAATCTTATACCAATTGTGCGTTTTACGAAATAAGTGGGGCACAATTTCTTAAATATACATACTACTACATGCATTGTATATAAAAGGTCCATTTTGTATCATGAATATCAATAATTAATAAAAGCCCTGGGCTGTTTTTAATCCTAACATTATTGACAATGTATGTACTTGAATTTTATCGGAATGAAATGCTGTTAAAACAATGAATGCCAACAACTATAGTTCATAGATTATTTATCTGATCTACCCACTGGGGCTCTTCTCTGTTGAATCATTATGAAATAGGAATTCTAAATCTAATCCTGCTTCCCAAAGCTGTCAGCCATTGGTAACGAATAATTATTTCCTTCATGTTACCGTCGCCATGACAGCGTTATCAATTAATAAGTTTATGTCCTGCCCAAACAAGTAATGAAATGAAGTGCTAATTTACTTTACGGCAGCAATTCAGCTGCTGTTAAGGTGTTCGACCTGGACTAAACCCTTTCCATCTACTCTTCGTCGAATGCCCAGAGTTTACTCCTCCAACAAGAGACAGATTAATTGCTCGACGGTTTCCCAGTCGCTCTTTTAGTCCTGAAAAAATAATATTAAACTACCGAACCGTAATTAAACTATCTCTTAAACACGAAGCCTGTTTTATAAAGTTACTTAGTGGGGTCTGCAACTTGAATTTGGTAATGAATGTTAGTCTGATTTGTTCTACTTCAATACCCATAAGTAGCTGATGTTTATCGTCTGGTACTTCATCTGCTACTATCGTACGAGTTTACCGCAAAGAGTTTACCAGTCACGTTCATACAAGGGGAAATGATCCAGCAGATTTGGCTGCCAACGCTGCTTTAGATCTCTCCATATCACCGTTTTTATTACCTTTAAAGAATGTAAATCATCAATAAATCATTTCATTTATGGCCTCTGGTAACAGTCTTGGGATCTTGCAGGCACAAACAAATTTTATCACATCAAGCCTCTCTTCTGGGATTGGCCTAACTTCTATAGAACAAATCGGGGGTGAAATTGTTTTGTGTCGCCCTCACATGGTTCAATCTTTCTTTACACATAGATTCATCTTGAAGCGAGAGCCGGAATGTGCATACCGTCAAGTACCTTTGACTATGGTGGCGGATTGACATCATGTCGTGGTGTCACCCTTCATAATAATTTGACAGGTTGAAATAATTTTTTGTTAATATTTGTTAGTTTTTTTTATGTATTTATTTTCAGAGGAAGATAAATTATCGGAACTATTATTCGTCAGTGGTCTTGATGAAGTACCTTGCTAGGATATGACCCCAATTTGCAGCTATGGTTTAATCGATTCCCTTACGTCAGCGCATGTGCAAACAGATTGACCATCCTAATTTTAGAAGATTATGAACAGTTCCGAAATAGGATGTTTTTAGCGTTGGGGCTTGGACAAACATTTACCAATGCTTAAAGATATACCTCAGTTAAAATTCAAATCCATCAATGGGAAAGCCTATCTATTATAAAAATGTTAAGAAATTGATAAATTTGAGAAATTTTATAACTACAAGAGGATATTGAAAACGTCTTGAAATTGCTATTTACGAGCTTCGCCACTTTGATACAAAGCACTCGTGAAATTGGTAGGTTTTTTTTATCATTATAGGCCTTGAAATTTTATTATACATTTTTTTAAATAAAGATATGTAGTCATTCCAGGAAACATACGTCCTAGCGGCCAAATCGGTAGTACAGTCGATAACGGTAGTCACTTATTTATTATTTTGTAGGTAATGGAAACTTTTACAAGAAACTGAAATTAATTTCATACAAACCGGAATGTTGACAAAGGTCCGACTGGGGCTATGGCAATATACGACCACATTTCCATGTCAGCATAATATAAAAAGGGATTATCACTGAGCAAATTTCAATCACCCACCATAAATCTCGGGGACAAAATACAACATGTTCGGTTTTCCAGTTGGACAGACAGAATTATTGTTTTTATCTAACCTTGTGATCATGCCAATGTTTTCTTATGTTAGTTAAAACTCGTTTTGAATTATTTTCGTAAAAGAAAATCACAAACATTCTCTGAACATATATTCCATGTAAAAATCATTATTATTTATCTGACCAGCAAGAAAAATATATCAAAATAGTCAGATAAAATTTTATTAACTCTTTCTCGTTCATAACAATTATTAAAAGTGCAAAATATTTAACCTCACACATTCCCAGATTCGGAAATTTGAGAATAAATCAATAAATGAGATAAAATAGGGTTTAACACTCTTAAGGGTTTTGCACCTCTCGGACTAACTGAAAAGATGTATGCAGTTTGCCATGAATAAAATTCTACCATGACAGCGATACCCCATTGCACTTACCAGTAAAGACCATCTAAACAGGCTATACATGTAGGCTACATAATGGTTTTCAGAAAATGGCGCGTAACTTCGAAACGGCAAGTTGCGGAACTAATGCTTCAAATATGAAAATAATCCATTCGACAATGGAGCCTTTATCCACATGCTGACAAGATTGTCATAAGGATCAACATGGGTGACGCCATTATACACGTTCAGAAAATGCGGGTGAATGGAAATTGAAGCAATATTGTGTAATATATTTTGAATGAAAGTATGGCCGCAATCCACAGAAGAGATTTACTTAGATGAGTAAGCACATTTTGATTAAGTGCATGTTTCTCCTGAATATCAAATCAAAATATTTCCGTTGCCAGACATTACACCATATATGACATTACGCCATTTATACTACTCAAAAGAAGTTAAGGGTCAAACCTTTTTTTCTGCCAGGTAATTGTCTTTGCACATATCATATATATATATATATATATAAACTAAATTAAAGAAAGACACAAAAATACTAATTTGACGGTTAGCGCTTTCTGTTCGTACTGAACATCATCAGACCATTTTTATTTATGAAGAATTACGTAGAACAATAGACGCAACGTCATGACGTTACTATAAGTATAAAAATATATCAAATACAACATAAAATATTATTTACACATTTTTACATTTAGTAAATAATCACTAAAAAGAGAATTACTTCATCTCTTACTATAATATCCGTTTATTTAATTCGGGTTTGTACTTTTTGATGAAATAATTTTCTTTACATTCAAGTAAATCATTATTTAAAAAATTCAATTTGTATAAGGGAAATACATTGAATTTTCCACCTCCACACGTTTCGATGTGTGCACTTAAAGGTATCGTTCGATTACTGGGTATCTTAATTTGAGATCTATGAAGGTTTAGTTGACCTTCTGTTTTACCAATGTATTTCCCTTTACAACCATAGCATACGATGACATAAATTACATTTTTTGATTTGCATGTCATGCTTTGTTTTACATGAAAGTCATTGAATTCATTTATTTTAATGGAGCTTCCTTCGACTATCATATTACAAGTTAAACATCTTTCATTTGGAAACAACAGGTTGTTTAGTTTCTAAATCAAATTTTGAGGAAGTGAGAATTCGTCTCAAGTTCGGGGGTTGTTTTAGACTGATGATCACATTTGTTTTGTTGATAATATATTTAAGTTTTTCACTTTTAAATAACTGTGGTAAATGTGATCTAATTATGTCCATACCCCGTTCTTGAGAAGGATTATGTGTTGTAACTAAAGTCAAAATTTCATTTTGTTTACCTAAAACTTTAGGTTTTCTTAAAATTTCCTGATCTATTTTTAATGCTTGTTTAATACCATTTTTTATTAAACCAAAAGGATAGTTTTGATTTCGAAGGAATTGTTTTAATTCTTGTAACTTTATGAGTTTTTTCTTTTCACATGATACGATTGTACAAATTCTCCTAGCAAGATTAAACGGGATGTTTCGTTTTGTATGTGACGAGTGACATGAATTGAAATCTAAATACTGGTGCGTGTCAGTAGTTTTATAATATAGATCCGTTGTAATGTCCCCATTTTCAGATAATGTTATCGTTACATCTAAAAAGTTAATTGATTTAAAGTTTTTTTCTATTATAAAATTTAAACTTTCATTTAGTGAGTTAAGCATGAGATGTAATTCATTTAATAAAACATTATCCTTAACAAATATGATAAAGCAATCATCTAAGAAACGTTTCCATGAATGTTCAATCTGTAATTTTAATTCCAAACCGAAACGTTCTCCAATATTAGTGTACCAAATTTCTTCAAGGTAGCCTAGTGTTAAAGTCGCGTATGTTGGGCCTATTTTTGTTCCCATAGCCACACCTTTAATTTGTTCGTAATAGTGTTTATCAAAATAAAAAATGTTATTGGAAATGACTATCGTGACTTCATGATAAAAGTATTGGAGAAACGTGTGGGTATTTCGGATTCGAATCTATCGAGCCAGAAATGTATAGATCTTATGCCCAGTTCAAGTTCAATATTACTATACAAGCTTTCAACATCAAACGTGACAAGCACGCTATTTGGTTCAGCTTTACTAGGTAAATTACATAAGAAATCTATATCATCTCGTATGTAGCTCTTGCTGTGCTTACATAGAGGTTTGAGAATAATATCTATAAAATTACTTAAACGTTGTGTTGAGCTATTTGGTCCACCTACAACCGGCCTAAATTTCAAATCAGTAGGGTATGGAATGGTAATCACTTCCTGTCTTTGTTCCATTACTGCATTTCGAATTTCCTGGCTCTTATGAATCTTTGGTAATCCATAAAAATTCGCATGGTTAGGCTCAAATTTGGTCAAGTAAGTATATTCTTTTTATGTTATTTCTCCTCTATGACTTTCGATAAATCTAATTACTATATTTTTCACTTTCTGTTCCTTATTTAAATTTGACAATTTATAGTAATTAGAATCCCCTAATAATTCTATGATTTTCTGTCTATAGTACAGCCTGTTTATCAACACAATAGCACCCCCTTTATCGGCTTCTTTGATAATAATATTCTCATTATTTGAAAGTTTCTGTAAGCTACTTTTTATACGCCCACATTTTCATGTGGACGTATATTGTCGTCGCCCCTGTCCGTCCGTCCGTCCACAATTTGTTTGTGGACTCTCTACAGGTCACAATTCTTATCTGATTTTGACGAAACTTGAAATATAGGTTTATCCCCAAAAGATCTCGGCTGCTTTCGATATTGGCATGTATCGGATCAAAACTTCATGGATTATGGCCCCTGATTGTACGAAAAATCACGTTTCTAGCTTGTGGACCCTATAGAGGTCACAATTTTGAACCGATTTTGATGACACTTGACATGCATGTTTATAACCCAAAGATCTTGGCTCCTTTCGATATTTGCGCCTATCGGAACGTAATTTCCTGAATTATGGCCCCTGATTGTCCGAAAAATCACCTTTTATAGCTTGTGGTATCCGATTTAAAAAACCGTTCGATTATATCACCGTTACACCCTAAGGAGGGTTGAGTTCGAATTTCGGGAAAATCGGACCAAAATTGCCATACAAAATGGCCGCCGTTTGTACGCGAATACTGTTAAAAAAAATGGTATATCAATGTTGTGGGCCCTGTAGAGGTCACAATTTTGATTCGATTTTGATGAAACTTGAAATTCATGGTTATAACCCAAAGATCTTGGTTCCTTTCGATATTTGGGCATATCGGATCGTAACTTCCTGAATTATGGCCCCTGATTATACGCAAAATCGCCTTTTTTTAGCTTGTGGTCCCTCTGGAGGTCACAATTATTATCTGATTTAAAAAAACGTTTGATTATATTACCGTTACACCGTAAGGAAGGTTGAGTTCGAATTTAGGGAAAATCGGACCAAAATTGCCATACAAAATGGCCGCCGTTTGTACACGAATACTGTTAAAAAATGGTATATCATGGTTGTGGACCCTGTATAGGTCACAATTTTAATTCGATTTTGATGAAACTTGAAATGCATGGTTATAACCCAAAGATCTTGGTTCCTTTCGTTATTTGCGCATATCGGATCGTAACTTCCTGAATTATGGCCCCTGATTGTCCGAAAAATCGCCTATGACGTTTGACTCTATCACCGTTACACCCTACGGAAGGTTGAGTTCGAATTTCGAGAAAATCGGACCATAATTGCCAGACAAAATTGCCGCCGTTTGTACACATTTATAGGTTGTGTACCGTCACACCATAATCATTGTCAGCTTCGAATTTCATGAATATCAGACTGGAACTGACCAACAAAATGGCTGCTCCCAATACAGTATGAAATACAGGACTTAATGATGTAGGAAAAATCACTTTCAGTATTGCTTGTTCTCTATCCAACCCTCGAAAATGTGGGCGTATCCTGCCTGGCAGTGCCAGCCTATCTTTTCTAGAGGTGATAGATTTGATTTGCAAGCCTTTGCCTGGATACTCTGATCTAATATTGTATGAATATAATTGTCAAGGTGAACATCTCTACCTGGATTGGGTGTGAAGGGTGATTTATTACGGACTAGACTTTCCGATCCACTTTCCTGAATAATATTCCCATCATCATCTTGATTTGAATGCGGAAAGTCCGTAAAATATTCTGCCAATCGTAGTTTTCGACAAAAGCTGGATAATTCTGATTTACTTGATATATATAATCATTGGCGGAAATCGTGTCAAAATTGGTTCAAGATATCCTGACGACAAAACCTGTGTACAAGGCATATGTCATTTTCAAACAAAACGATTTTGACAGTCTCCTTAGAAACCATAAACTGAAGCTCAAAACAAGGCTCCACAAAACTGTTTGCATCGCATAAACGCAGTAGGGTACGACTTTTTGGGGTTGATTATGTCCTTTGCACGTGCACTATGCATTTTCCATAAACAGTTTTGGCATAAAAAAACTTCCATGACCGTGCTGCTTTCAGTTGAAATTTCAACATGGTCAGATATCAGCTGAGTGAACTTGACAGAGGAAGAGCCATTGCGTGACTTCAACAGAGAATCGTTTTACACAGAGGAATGTGGCACAGAGAATCGGTGGTAGCCAGAGCGTGATTGGGATACTATGGCAGCTTTTCCAGGCAACCAATTCAATTCAGAATCGCCCACGGTCTGGTAGGCCAAGATCAACGTCGTAACATCAAGACCGGCAGGTCATTCATATGGCCTTATGTCAGCGCGTTGTTACAGCGAGATGTTTGAGAGATGAACTGCGAAATGCAAGTGGTGTTCAGGTATCGGACAAGACCATAAGAAATCGTCTGCGAGCCCACAACATTCATCTCGACGACAAGCGGTTCGACCACCTCTTCTTCAACGTCATAGGGCAGCACGTCGTGACTGGTGCCCACGTCTAAGAGACTGGAGACGGCGACAATGTGGGCGGGTACTCTTCACAGATGAGTCCCGATTTGCATTACAGTTCAATGATGGCAGACTTCGCGTCTAGAGGCGGCCAGGAGAAAGATTTGCTGATGTTAACGTCAGACAACGCCATCGCTGTCTCCCTGTCTGAGCTAGCGTGCTATTAACCAACATCGTTTTTAATCATTCCCAACGGGGTTGTTAGTGAGACAGACATCATCACCTCGAGACAACGGGGCGCTTAGAATTCATTAAATCTCGGAAACTATCAATTATCATTTCGATTACTTTCCATGATCAACGGTAGACAAACTTCGAACCCGTGTGGTAAGAAGCCTGCAGCGTAACAAACCAGCGGCTGCCAGGCAGGATTCGCCCATATTTTCGAGAGACGGATAGAGAACAAGCTAAAAAGAAAGTGATTGTTCCTGCAATCAAGGTCCATAATTCATGAAGTTGCGATTTGATATGCGCAAATATCGAAATAAACTAAGATCTTTGGGTAATAAAGATGCATTTCAAGTTTCATGAAAATCAGATTAAAATTGTGACCGCTATGGTCGACAACCTTGATTAATGATTCACTATTCGCATACAAGCTGCGGCCCTTTTGTGCGGCAGTTTTGGTTTGATTTTCAGGAAATTCAAATTCAACCATCATTACGGTTATATAATCAAACGCTTTTGGTTTTTAAATCGGATAATAACATTGTGACTTCCTGAGGGACCCCAAGTTGAATAGGCGATTTTTCGTTTAATCAGGGGCCATAATTCTGGAAGTTATGAAGACTAGCTACACAGTAATTGAAGTCATATTTATTGCCACACCCTTTTTTTGAAATAGATCACGAAGGGTCCACATCTTTAGATAATAGTTAATTTTATGGATAATCAGGGTATCACGCTTTGTATTGACAATGAATGTCTTAGGCAACATATTACTAAATTAATTGAAAAATAGGTTGTCAGGCAACGAAACATACGCCCACACAGCAGCCAAATCGTCCGGGCAGTCAACAAGAGTTGTTGCATTTTAAGTAATCATCAGAAAATCATAATTCAAACTCACCCATAACTAGGGTGTAACTGTGATATAATCAAACGTTTTTTTAAATCAGATAATAATTGTGACCTCCAGAGGGACCACAAGCTAAAAAGGGTGATTTTTCGTACAATCAGGGGCCATAATTCAGGAAGTTACGATCCGATATGGGCAAATATGCAATGGAACCAAGATCACTAGCTTATAAACTTGTATTTCAAGTTTCATCAAAAAGCGATTTTCGGACAATCAGGGGGCATAATTCAGGAAGTTATGATCCGATGGGCGCAAATATCGAAAGGAACCAAAGATAGGCTGGCACTGCCAGGCAGGATACGCCCACATTTTCGAGAGATGGATAGAGAACAAGCAATACCGAAAGTGATTTTTCCTATGTGCAAATATCGAAATGAATTAAGATCTTTGGGTTATAAAGGTTCATTTCAGTAGGCTTCAAATTAGACTGGGGATCATGTTGCTAAGTGGGTAAGATGCTGGCTCAGTAGCCTTGAGGTTAGGTGTTTGATCCCTGCATTGGGTGACAAAGTTCATCTAGATTTTCTGGCGTGGTTTCCCCTTGTTAGTGATGAAGGATGGATGGCCTGACAAGAACAGCTGTCAATTTTGGTCCGATTTTCACGAAATTCGACCTCAACCTTCATTACGATGTAACGGTGATATAATCAAACGTTTTTTTAAATGGAATAATAATTCTGACCCCAGAGGGGCCAAAAGCTAAAAAAAAGGTCATTTTTCGTAGAATCAGGGGCCATAATTCAGGAAGTTACAATCCGATATTCACAAATATCGAAAGGAACCAACGGCGGCCATTTTGTCTGTCAATTTTGGTGAGATTTTCACGAAAATTTACCTCAATCTTCATTACCATGTAACGGTGATATAATCAAACGTTTTTTTAAATCGGATAATAATTTTGACCTCCAGTGGGACCACAAGCTAAAAAGGGTGATTTTTCGTACAATCAGGGGCCATAATTCAGGAAGTTACGAATCAATGAGCGCAAATATCGAAAGGAACCAAGTTCTTCGGGTTATAAACATGCATGTCAAATTTCATCAAAATCGGTTCAAAATTGTGACCTCTATAGGGTCCACAACCTTGATATAACATATTTTCACACTATTCGCGCACAAACGGCGGCCATTTTGTCCGTCAATTTTGGTTTGATTTTCACGAAATTCCTACTGAGCCTTCATTACCATGTAACGGTGATATAATCAAACGGTTTTTTAAATCAGATAATAATTTTGACCTCCAGAGGGACCACAAGCTAAAAAGGGCAATTTTTCGGACGATCTGGGGCCATAATTCAGGAAGTTACGATCCGATGGGTGCAAATATCGAAAGGAACCAAGATCTTTGGGTTATAAACATACATGTCAAGTTTCATCAAAATCGGTTCAAAATTGTGACCTCTATAAGGTCCACAACCTTGATATAACATATTTTCACACTATTCGCGTACAAACGGCGGCCATTTTGTCCGTCAATTTTCACGAAATTCGAACTCAACCTTCGTAACCATGGAACGGTGATATAATCAAACGGTTTTTTAAATCGGATAACAATTTTGAACTCCAGAGGGACCACAAGCTAAAAAGGGCGATTTTTCGGACAATCAGGGGCCATAATTCAGGAAGTTACCATCCGATTGGCGCATATATCGAAAGGAACCAAGATCGTTGAGTTTTAAACATGCATTTCAAGTTTCATCCAAATCGGTTCAAAATTGTGACCTCTACACTGTTCACAAGCTAAAAAACGTGATTTTTAGTACAATCAGGGGCCATAACCCATGAAGTTACAGTCCGATACATATCGAAAGGAACCGAGATCTTAGGGTGATAAACCTATATTTTAAGTTTCATTAAAATCGGATAAAACTTGTGACCTGTACACTGTTCACAAACAATTGTGGACGAACATGGGCGACGACAATATACGTCCACATGAAAATGTGGGCGTATAAAAATATTTATCGCATACTCTGATCAAGCATAATCCAACCAATCATTCAAAATTTATTAGTTACTCTATATGAAAAATCGCTGCAGTTACCACTTTTTTTTAATGACCATTGACATATTGCCTGGAAGGTGAATTGTTATCATATCAACCGAGGTCGAACAAAACATTGTAATAGGTTAAATGACGAAGATGGATGTTGGCAACTCATTGACTTGTAAATCCCTAAAACCATTGCTTCTGATTTTACCATGGTTTGGATTAAATCGATTCAGCGTACCCAATAAGGGGATTGTTCAGGGGGTAGTAATTGTTATTCATATAACTTGTTACTCGACATTTGGAGTCAACGTATCATTGTGTTTAGTCGGAGCTGAGAAGGCAATGGATCATAAAAATATTGCTATCTACATCGCTATTCTCTTGGGGATGATTATGGCGCTAATCGTAACATTGTATGGTGTATTATTCGTTCCTTCCAAATTACATATGATTATTACAGCTTGCGATGAACTCAGATCTGACCCGTGGTTTTATTTGTCTTATAAGGAATTAAGAAGGTTTACCAAAGTTATGGTGGTTATATGTGTGGTAGCTTGTTCTGTCTTGACGTTTTCTATGATTTTTACTTCACCCATAATTACGAACGATTACATCTGTCTGACAGCATCGGCGAGGACAGGTTCGTTATTCTACTGGACTACCACTGTGAATGCCTTCCCTACTGCTGCCCTTTTCTTTGGACATAAATTTATTTTACTTTTGACAATAGATGTCATGTGTAAAGTTGTTACGATGGAGTTCAATGCATGTAACACCGAGTTCAGGAAAATATCGGATTCAGATGTAACTTTTGAGAAGATTCAGATAATACGAAAACGATATTTCACTATTACCAAATTGGCAGAACAAGTAGACGAATTCCTCAATCCATATGTAGTCTTGAAAATTGGTGTTTCCTTTACAGGCGTGTGTTTATATATACATGCTCTAGCCTACGGTCACTCCAGTATTAGTATTCTTCTTCTCTGGGCCCTGTTTCACAAAAACTTAAACTAAAATCACTGAAATAGATTTTAACTAAAATCAAAATGAAATTTTAAATTTTAAGCGTTTCACGAAGATTGATTGTAACCTAAAATGCGATTTTAATAGATTTTAGTTAAAATCGCTTGCGCCCGCGCAGTGCACATTTCCGCTGCGGGTACTTACGGTGAAAACAAATACGCTTCGAAACTGAAAACTGTTGGCAGGTTGAATTAAAGGTTGCAATATCAATGGGGAGAGTTTCATACGTTGAAGCAATGTTTGCACACGGTCAGACATTCGTAGAGAGGTGAAATAAATGAGTGTACTGCATAATATGTGATTCGAAAAGTATCGGTGGGTGGCCTTGAACTTGGCATTTGATTCCTGACATGGGAATTTGATTTAATCGCAGGCTTCAATGGAAATACTGTGTATCGATAAACTAAATCGCATGGATTTGTAGTTTTATTGGGAATTGTCACAAACATATTATGATATATTTCTGACTCAAACGGCTAATCTAGGTTGTAATTTTCGTCGCATTTTAAAAGTATTTATCAACTTTGAAATTAATACACCAAATAGCCAATGTTCCGATGCCTACATTTGACATGTCATTCTCATCGACCCACCCTTTCAGTTGAAAATGATACTTACTCACTTAAATGATTTTTTTCCCCAAGATAAAATAGCTTTGGCTCCTAAAATGGCAATTAATTTTTTTTGTTTTATTAACGCAAGACTTTATTAAGAAATAATAATAAATTTATATTAAAATTTAATTTGAAATAGGCCTAGGCCTATAACATTTTTCAATAAACACATTTGAGACTATTGATTTATCTCTTTAGTATTTACATATCATCATAACCCTCAAAAGTATGCGTAAATACTACATATGGTTTGCCTAGTATTATAGGCCTTCTAAAACCTAGAAATAGGGCATATTAAATAATTGTACCCGAACATATTTTCTTTATAGACAAGAAGGCGCTTCTTTCCAAGAAATTGGATATGAATAAATGATTTTCTTTTAGTGTTTAGTTTACTGGGGTTTTGAGGGTTTTTTTCTTGGAGTTCTAATATGGAGCGCCATCCAAATGCTTAAATTGACTTACAATAAAATAAACGGGTGAAAAGAATTTGAATGAGAATTTTTTTTGCGAATGATGATTGGAATATTAGAATTATGTGACCCGGGCCGTTCACAATATTATCATTATTCCAATTATATCTATATATCGCAAAATATATAACAGTGTAGCTCTAATCAATGTTTGTTAATGTCTTGATTTTAAGTTAGGACAGGGTGATGGCTATCCTAAGTTAAAATTGATTTTAGTTAAAATTGTCTTTAAAATACGTTTGTGAAACGCTACTATTTTAAGTTAAGATTAGATTTTAACTTACAATACTATTTTAGTGGATTTTAACTAAAATCCTTAAAATCGTTTTGTGAAACTCATCTATCTTAAGTTAGGATGAAATTCTAGTTTAAGACGATTTTAAGGAGATTTAAGTTTTTGTGAAACAGGGCCCTGGTGTGGTTTGCTGATTTTAGCAATGTCTGAAATGCTGATGATATTTAAATCTGGAATAGCATTAAATGAAAGTGTAAGTACCTTTAAACATAGATATAAAACAATTGTAACAAGACCACCGTCATCGATATCTTACTTTTAAAATATATCGCAAAGGGAATACAATATGAAATGACGGCAATATGCAGAATTTGAACAAAGTCTGTTAATAATTGTAACCTACAGACAAAACATTAACAGAAAATGGGTGTGATACCACACCCCTGGATGTCAGGACATGCGTGGCCATATCCATGGGGTCGCGCATGCACTGAAAACTAGGGGGATCAAGGTAAAAGGAATAATTTTCTAGACAATCTATTAAGAATGACGCCCTGTAGGCTTCCCACAGAAACAGCCATGCATACACAATCAATTAAATTGTGCCCTACATCCTCCCCCTCACACACAAGGGCGACAGAATAATACGTCCACATTATGATTGTAGACGTTTAGTCGAAGTTAAACTACTGGTCATTCTTGGGTAATTAAAACATTAGCATTAAGAGCACCTTAGGGGATTACATTCATGCCAATTTAAAGGCGATGTGGCGCCTTATTGACGCATATAACAAGAGTTTTGAAACTGCTGTATCGGGATAACTGATTCTGGAAAACTATGTTCTTTTGTCAAAATTTTCGCTTTATTCGTCGTGGAAAGCATTGCAACTTCAATACTTCCGACACATGGATTATATTTTAAATGATGGAACCTCTGGACGATGAATGATTAACAATATACTTCCGGATGAGACGACGTCCTGGCACGTTGTTCCAATGTCAAAAGTTTTTATAAAAGTACATCACATGATCGGCAACGATATTCTTTCACGTCTACAAGTGCGGCTTCTGTCGAACTTTTTGTCATATCCTTCTGTTGATCTGCCACTAACTACTCTAGCTCTGGTACTTCTTTCTCTAAAGATTTGGCTTTGTCGTTTCTTGTCTATTTAGAAGCCCCAGAGAAAATGTTCTGTTTCCTCATCAATTCTGTTCGAGGTCTTTTCATTCCAAGTGTAATACAATAATAGCTGCAACAATTAATTGAAGTTAGTTCTCCTTTGTGTCGTATATATTTAACATGCCTCAGACATCTTCAATATCCAAATTGATATCATCCGCAAACCGTTTTAGATCAGTGACAGTCAAGGTTTCAATATTTACACTTGTTTGTGGAGTTTTTTTCCCTGCTTCACGTGGTACTCGACATTTTTACCGATCGTGCACCGGACTTGTTGCCTGTTCAAGTGTTTAAGACCAAGTGATGTCATGTAGTTAGGGCACTTCCCTCTTGCAGCAAGGGCCAATAATTTAGTGAATAGTGTACAAAAGAGTTACGATAAAAATTTCGGGTGAAATTGTGTCAACTGTCCAGATCACGAATATTACTACAATCACCAGGAATAATCCTTTAAAGCTATGAAAAATTTACGATATTCGTGGATCCCTAAACGTTATTAAAGGCCACAGATAACTGCCCAAACCTGAATGCGTCGAAGTACTGTCACTTGGGCTCCCGAATCTCTGTATGTCGGTGTCACTTTCACGCGGAAGACAAATGCAATGAATAATCCCAAATCCAGCTACGAATCCTTTTAAACTTAATTCGTAACCATGTTGTAATGTTTTTTTTATCGTCCGTAACAGCTCCCTAATCGAATCTTTTAAATCGTGGCTACCTTAAATTCGTGGAAACTGGCACGAAATCTCACGCGCCCTAAAACTGAATTCGTCATATTCGTAAACAATTGGACATACTGGTTAGTCATTCGTTACCAAGTCGCTACGATTTGTACACGATTCTTTCATTTCGTACGTTTATCGTAGCTTAATCTTGCCAACGAGTTATGATACCTCATTCGTAAACTAGTCGTAACTTAATTCGTCTTATAGCTATTGCCCATTTTGCGCGAATATTTCTCACGATTGGCTACGAGTTTAAATAAATTTCCATTTGGCACTGTGTTGCGGTTTTTGCCATTCGTAGCCCATACGAAAATGGGGTATTTATATAGCCGATTCACAGTCGATCTGGGATAGTTTTATAGTCGGTGTCGACTACGCTTTATCTACGAGTGAGAAAAACTTGGATTCGGTACAATCCGTGACATTCGCCAAGCGTTTTAATACAAATCGTTTATTTTATTTAGACAAAACTGTGTTTAGAGACGGCAAAAAATTTGGATGGAAGAAAAATGAATCCGGCTACAATTGCCCTTGTAAGTAGCAAAATATACTATGTAAAGAGATTTTTATTTGTTCAGAGATCTCGAGGGAGGTAAATAACTACTGTCCTATACATTAATGCTGGGTTCCCACTATCACGATTTGCGCCGCGATTGGGATCGTGGTTTATATAGCGGGGTAATCGTGGTGATCCAATCAAGTCTGTTCATACATGTATATTGGGGTCAGTCGCAGAACGTATCTGAACGAGGACCCAATCCTATCAATGCATCGTATTTCATAGTCACGTTCAAGGGAGTGAACACACGCTTGTAAAAACTAATTGCCCGGAGAAGGCCATTAAATTGGTGTCATCAATCCATAAATGTGCAAATCGGATAAAGGAGGCGAAATGCTCCGAAAGCACAACTACACTTGAAATTTCTGACGATACCTGTTAAGCATAATTACATGTCAGGTTGGGGGGGGAGGGGTCACGGTGGGTAAGCAACTGGCTCGTTGGCCTGGAAGTCGGGTTCCCGTCCCTTCATTGGCGGAGAGCGTTCATCCAGGTTTACCGGCATGATTCCCCCTTGTCACTTACTCTTTAGTCTGGAGGTCGAGTGTTCGATCCCTGCATTGGCCGAGACAGTTCATCCAGATTTTCCGGCGTGGTCCCCCCTTGTCATTGATGTAGAACTGCGAGCCTAACATGAACAACTCTCTAGTCGTTCGGATGGGTCGAATAACCGAGGTTCCGTGTGCACATTGGCGTGTATGTTAAAGATCCCTTGACAGAACGAATTCGATATAAGTGTAGACCGTGGTGCCGCTGTTCGGGCAAAATATCCCCATAGCACACTGTATGTCGTATGCCCGTCTTCATTAGTCAAGTTCGGAGCTGAACGGTAGGACGTTAAACCTCATTTCATTTCATTTCAGGTTAGCTTGTTTGTAGAGAACATGAAAAGTACCGATGTTGGTCTGACTTTCATGAAATTATTTATTCTTGATAAAAGTACCATGGTGACGGTAAGAAAGTTTGTTATTAGTTAAATGGTGTTTACAGAGGACTGTTGTTTTACATAATAAATTACTTGGATCATTCCGAGACTTATATGCGATAATTTGGAACCTTGTCTACGAAATACGACCAAGATTGTCTACGATATTCTTTGGCTTTTATTTGGACCACATTGTGTATTAAAACCGACCAGCAAACTTTGTCGCATTGATTTAATAAATGGCGAAGGGGGGAACTCGGGGAAATACGCAATTAAAAATTGGAAAATCACATTATGAGACAAAATGAGGTTTCACCATCTCCGACCACTCCTGTAAAAAGGAACGTAGGTTTGAAAACTGGGTAATTCTGGTTGCTATAATCACCACGGTCAAAGCAGTTGTTAAATATCACACGGTTACTCCAATGTTGAATGGAATGTGTAAGCTAATTGGATACAGTCTTTTTATATTTCAAAGTCTATCTTCTTAATGTATTTTCTGTCATTAGTGGTTAAAGATAAGAAAATACTATTTTCACGGACGGGAATCGGGGTTTAATACATTTATGTCTTTACTTAATATCAATATGTTGCTATTACATCAAGCCTCTCTTAAAGGGACAATAACACTCTTGCTGGCTTGGTAGCTCTAGAAAATAAATAATAGTCTTATTCTAAGTACTAGATGTTTATTTGTCCTACCTGTTGTGTAAATTATCCATTTCATCATATTTTACTTGTTCAGAGGGTTCGAAAATATTTTAAAATCCAAGTCAGATTTGAAAAGGTTTACGTAAACCTTTTCAAATCATGTAGTTGAATTTTTCCAATTCTTTAAATTAGGTGTGTTAAGATGAAATTTGTATCATCAATTAATTTGAATATTGTAAAATAATACAATTTGTTGGCCAGAATAAAGATTGGGACATATTATTCAATTACAACAAGAGTGTTATTGGGGCTTTAAGAGACTGGCCAAGCTCCTATCGTACGAGCAGGAGGGACGAAGTTGTCTTTGTGTCGCTCCCGCATAGGTCATACTTTTTTAACACATATTTTCATCTAAAAGCGAGAACCTCAACCAGAATGTGAACACTGTCATGTTCCTTTGACAGTGAAGCACATTTTGATGAGAGTGCAAGCATCTCAAAGATACAAGATTACGGCATTACCGTTGCCAATCACTACATCAGTTGTTTGACCAAAGAGCTAGCTTTTTTGAAAGCGACAATTTTTTATCGAAAATTTTAATTGCATTTATCTGATTTTCACTTTAATGTCTTAAATATATATACATAAAGTTGATATTTATTTTTAATTGATATTCACTGTGATATCTGTTTTTATTTATGTATAGATGCCTAGTCGTTCGGATGGGACGAAAAACCGAGGTCCCCTGTACACATTGGAGTGCACGTAAAAGATCCCTTGGCAGTTGGAATTCGATATAAGAGTAGGCCGTAGCGCCGCTGCCCGGTCAAAATTTCCCTCATAGCACACTGTATGGCGTATGCCCGTCTTCCATTAGCCCGGGTCAGGTGCAGAAGAGTGGGACGTTAAACCCCAGTTCATTTCTGGTTTGCTTCGCATGTTTGGCGCAATATAGCCCGGTTGGAGCTGACGTGCAATTACACAACTTTTCATTTCAATTTCAGTTACCCAATTCTGTTCGGAACGTTGATCTCCTATATAATAGTTATCATGCAGTTTAAACCAAGTTGAAATACGGGTTTGCCAAATGGATCAGTAATTACAAAAGCACCATGAAATTATTTTTCTAACCACTTATGTGTTATTCTGGCTGTTATTATTGTTTGGGTTTATGGTCGACACATTTTGGTTCTGTTTTAGACCCCAAAGAGTAAACTACATCCATCCACAAGACATATACGTCAAACATAAAAAAAATAAATAATTAGTATACTTCTCATTTATGTAATAATGTTTTTTTTAAAAAGACAATATTTTTATTCATTAAATCTGAATTTGGATTGAGGAACAGGCTGTAACCCCATTCTCTGATTTAGATACATGTACACAGTATAAATATTTACATACATAATCACATAAATATAGAGCATATTACATGATACATCATGGATAATATAGAGACTTATACGATTATACAAAGTGCAGGGCTTGGAGTTGTTTATGGAGATTTAAATCTTTTTGTTAAGATAATAAATTGTTGGACTTATGTCATATTTGACAAGCCGTAAATCATATCCCAACCCCCGTCGTATTTCGAGTCATTCGCCATTCTATATGGTGTAACAGTGATATAACTGAACGGTTTTATATGGAAGCCTATTGCGGCCATTTCAGAATCTCGTCCCCTCGCCGCGAGAAGTCGAGGGCGAGAACACGAGAACACGAGAAGTCGAGGGCGAGAACACGAGAAGTCGAGGGAGCGAGAAGTCGAGGGCGAGGGAGCGAGAGAGCGAGAAGACGAGGAAACAGGGCGAGAATACGAGGATCTCGCCCCGAGAACACGAGATTACTTTCACCTCGACTTCTCGTGTTCTCGTCCCTCGACTTCTCGCTCCCTCGTGTTCTCGCCTTTGAAAAACCTCGTGTTCTCGCTCCCTCGCCCTCGACTTCTCGCTCCCTCGACTTCTCGCCCTCGACTTCTCGTGTTCTCGCCTTTGAAAAACCTCGACTTCTCGCTCCCTCGCCTTTGAGTCAATCTCGTCTTCTCGTGTTCTCGCTCCCTCGCTTCGTCACAATCTCGTCTTCTCGTGTTCTCGCTCCCTCGCCTCGGAAGTGCAGTTATTACGCATGTCCACTGACTACCGTATTTGCATTTGTATTTTGACATGGATTATAATAAACGAAAATGTTTGAAGTTCTAGAAAATGTAATAGTCCTAAACAAGCTTAATCTCTTCTTGCACAGATAGTATTGTATTCTGTAATTGATTTTAAGTCTTCAGTCAAATCTTTCTTTGCTCTCTAAAAATATTCATCGGGTGTTTTCACTTGATGCGTGGTTTTGTCAGTGCTGCAGGATGTAGAGCCTGACAAGGGACAATGTATAGTTGTTCGAATGGGATTTTAAAAAACGATGTCCTGTGTCTGGAATCGCAAGGAAGTTGGTTCTACGGGGGCTCACTGGGTAGGACGTTTGCTCTGTAACTTCTTCAAAGTTCCTCGTGATTTTTGGCGATGTTCACTATTGTCAGTGGTGTAGGACGGAGAACTTAGCAATAGACAAAGTATAATAGTTCGGATGGCATAAAAATAACCGAAGTCCTGTAGAACGGAGAGCTTAGCAAGAGACAAAGTATAATCATTCGGAATGAATAAAAATAACCGAGGCCTCGTGTCCGGAATCTAATTGAAGTGGGAACTACGGTGGGTCAGTGAGTGGGACGTTTGCTCTCTTACTTCAGTGGTGTAGGAGGAAAGAATTGACAGGGGACCACGTATAGTCGTTCGGGTGGCATAGAAAAACAATGTCCCGTGTTCGGAATCAAAATGAAGTGAGAGCTACGGTGGCTCAGTGAGTAGGACGTAAATGTTTGGAGCCACGGCAGCTAAGTGGGTAAGACGCTGGCTCACTAAACTGAAGGTCACGTGTTCGATCCTTGCATTGGACAAGAAAGTTTATCGGGTTTTCCGATGTGGTTTCCCCATGTCATTGCATTGGTGCAGGACGGAGGGTTTGGCAAGGACAGTTGTCTATTTGTTCGGATGGGATGAAAATCCTTATCTGTAAATTGACGTACACGTAAAAGATCCCTTGGCAGCCTGGATGCGATATAAGAGGAGACCTAAGTGCCGCTTTCCGAGCACAATTTCCCTTATAGCACAGTCGGAGCAGAACAGTAGGACGTCAAACCATATTTCATTTCATTTCATCAAAGTTCATCGGAAATATTCTAGCGGGTTTTTTCCATATCAGTGGAGAAGGAAGGGTTGGGTTAAAAGAGCGAGGTCATGTGTCCAGATTCGAAATAAGTTGGAGCTGCGGTGGCTCAATGCGTAGTCTAGCCTTTCTTGCGAGGTACCCTCTTATCAGTGTAGGACGGAAGGCCTGAGGACAGCATGTCGTTCGGATGACATGGAACAGCGAGGTCTCGTATAGGCTACACATTGGCGTGCGTGTGTGTGTGTGGGGGGGGGGGGCTCGGTTTCGATACCCGCTTCTTTCTATGATGCTAATATTATCAAATAAACTACTCGTAGTTTACCCGCCTATACACGGGCCCAAATTCGCCCGGGGTCCAAGTTCGCCCATGGCCCAAATTTGCTAGGGGCCCATATTCGCCCAGTGCTCAAATTCCCACGGGACCTAAATTCGCCCGAGGTTTTATTCGTTCGTGGCCCAAATTTGCCTGTAGGACAGATTCGATGGCCTAAAATACATGTACGTGGTCGTTCTTTTCAATTTGATACGAGATATGTGGGGGTTAATCGCGGCGACGAAGCGTAATTCGCCTTGGGCCCGAATTCACTGACCTAAAACATTCCTGTTGTGATGCTGGTTAATTTAATAACACATAATAATGTGTAGGTGGAGTATACAAACATACATAAACACACCCATACACACTTAGATTTTATTTATAATATATATATATTAAAGTAGATAAAGTAGGCTACAAGTACTTCTTTGTTTACGGTAGACAATGTATAAAAAAATAGAAAAAATACGTCCAGGCAAAAAATTCTCCACTTTAGGCCTACATATATATGCCGTGGTGAGAAATTTCTAGCTAGCCTGCTTCTGTTTTCCGTCCTAGCAAGTTTCGGGTAAAAAAAGGTACATCATCTAATTCTTCTAGTATTACTTCATTGTCACGCGACTTTTCTGTTATCCATTCTTTGACGTTTGACAGAAGCCGTAAAATAAATACAGGCTTACTTAATGTGCGATGGTATTTGAATTCCGCGGTGATTTGGTTTTAACAAATCACGTGACATAGCTCGCCAATCAGACACACATAATGGAAGGTCGAGTAGAGTCAAAGGTTACCGTTCTGTGTTGATAGTAAATATGGCGGAAGGATAGCGAAAACTGAATACTTGTGAATATTTTGTTAAAAACACTAAGCTAAAACCGTTCAATGCGACAAGCTGGGAACAATTTTAGGTATTGGCTAACCATTGGATCGAATTAGATGGAAATGGCAGGTTTGTGCCGGAGACAAATGCTGATTTGTAAGACAAAGAACTCCAGGAATGTGCAGACAAAGTTCTCAATCATTGGGGTATACTAATAATACAGAGTTCTCACATTTCAACTTAAAAAAAAAACCAACTGTGTATGAAACATTATCACGGTTCCAAACTTGTTGACGAAAGTTTGAAAGTGATGTTAGAAGCAAGCAGCTAAAATTTTACCAACAAAAATAGAATAATTGTTCTGGTTAATTTGTTAAGGGGATCATTTAACAAGTTGATTGATAAAGATAGATATTCTTATATTCCTAAATGCATGACAACTATTGACAACGCGCAGTCACCGAGGAGTAAGGACTACTCGAATCAAGACCACTCAGACCAATAAGGACTAATATGGTGAAGACTGTCACCATTGAGGTGAAACACCATGCACAGTACTTTAAGAAATATACCCAAGATGTTATGGAGAAAAAGAGAACCAAAATAGATGAGTTGGTACAAGAGCACATGTTAGGCCCTATTTATGAAAAAAATACGTGTGAATTAATTCCACACCAGATTGACTTTGCATGTGTCCCCTGGATGAAAATGTTGCTTTGTCCCTTGCACCACCAATCAAAACGGGGGCCTATTCTGGCGCATTCCCCCCGGGTTGCCTTACTGTAGCTGCAAAATTTTTTCCCCCTTTTGTTAAACACTACTGTTTAAAATGACAGGGTTAGGGTAACTAGAGATCAAGCACCAAATAAAATTTTCACTGTGGATACAAATCAGGCTGCATTACAGATAGATGTACTTGTTACAAGTGAAAACTTTCTTGTATGGATTTGTGTAAATTGTTCGACAGTGACATTGATTTTAATACTGATGATGATATCTATGAAATTATGTGATTTTTTATGAGTAGGCTTAAACCTGTATTCATGTACATGTATTTTTTAAGCAGTTTTTAAATACATTTAATACATATTTTAAAAAATGTTTTAATTAAATGTACTGTATATGACAATAAATTTTCATGTTATATTTTGTCACTATGCTGATTATTATTGTATGGTTTTGTTTTATTTTTATTCTATTTCATTTCCGAGGTGGTTTATCTTGTCAGTGGTGCAGGCCGTGGGGAGGGGGTGACTGACGAGGTACAAGGACAGCTGTCTAGTCGTTCTGATGTGATGAGAGTAGGCCGTAGCGCCGCTGCCCTGGTAAAATTTCCATGATAGCACACTGTATAGCATATGCCCATCTTCATTAGTCAAGCTTAGGAACACAGCAGGAGGACGTTAAACAGCATTTTATTTTTTTATTCTGTTTCATTTCCGACGTGGTTTCTCCTTGTCAGTGGTGCAAAAGGAGGGTCTAACAAGGTACAAGGACAGCTGTCTAGTTGTTCGGATGTCACGTAAAACCGAGATCCCTTGTATTCATTGGTGTGCATGTAAAAAGGTACGATGACAGCCATCTAGTTGTTTGGATGTGACGAAAAACCAAGGTCCCTTGTATACATTGGTGTGCACGTAAAAAGACCCCTTGGCAGTTGGAATTCGATAGCACACTGTATAGCATATGCCCATCTTCATTAGTCTAGCTTAGGAACAGAGCAGTAGGACGTTAAACCCCATTTTATTTTTTTATTCTGTTTCATTTCTGACGTGGTTTCTCCTTGTCAGTGGTGCAAAAGGAGGGTCTAACAAGGTACAAGGACAGCTGTCTAGTCGTTCGGAGAGAGAGAGAGAAATGGGGTTTAACGTCCACTCGACACAAACTAGGTCATTTCGGGACTAACATGGTTCAATTTTATTTCAATGATTCACTTGCGCCTAGGGGTCTTTAGCAGTGGGAGGAAACCGGAGGAAACCCACGAGGTTGAGAAGGCGCCCCTATCTCCATGCCACATACGCTTACACCAGGGATCGAAACCACAGCCGCAAGCCAGAGGTGACCAGCCAGCTAGAGGCCGAAGCGCGGCACTCTAGACCACTAGGCCATCCCAACCCCCCTAGTCGTTCGGATGTTACGTAAAACTGAGGTCCCTTGTATTCATTGGTGTGCCTGTAAAAAGGTACAAGGACAGCCGTCTTGTTGATTGGATGTACCGAAAAACCGAGGTCCCTTGTATACATTGGTGTGCACGTAAAAAGACCCCTTGGCAGTTGGAATTCGATAGCACACTGTATAGCATATGCCCATCTTCATTAGTGTAGCTTAGGAACAGAGCAGTAGGACGTTAAACCCCATTTTATTTTTTTATTCTGTTTCATTTCCGACGTGGTTTCTCCTTGTCAGTGGTGCAAAAGGAGGGTCTAACAAGGTACAAGGACAGCTGTCTAGTCGTTTGGATGTGACGAAAAACTGCGGTCTCTTGTATACATTGGTGTGCATGTAAAAAGGTACAATTACAGCTGTCTAGTCGTCCGGATGTGATGAAAAACCGAGGTCCTTTGTTTACATTGGTGTGCACATAAAAAGATCCCTTGGCAGTTGGAATTCGAAAGAAGAGTAGGGAATAGTGCAATACCCGGCCAAATTTCCCTCATAGCACACTGTATGGTGTATGCCTGTTTTCATTAGCCCAGTACATGTATAGGAACAAAACAGTAGGACGTTAAACTTCATTTCATTTCTAATTCATTTTACTGGAATCATTAAGATAACTATTTGTTTTTCTCTTATATCTATTTTTATTTACTGGTATATATCTTGTACAGTGTAAATGGGCACAAGACCTGATCTGTGTGTATTCTGTGAATATAACAATCTGAAACCGTTCTCCAGAACAATGATATTATTATAATTATTATATACATTTTTCATCAATACTTGTGGTGTGTTAGATCCCTGCATTGGCCAAGAAAGTTCATCTCAATTTACCGGTGTGGTTTCCCCTTGTCAATGATGCAGAACTGAGGGGCCTGACAAGGACAGCTGTCTAGTCGTTAAGATGGTATGGGAAACCGTGGTCCAGTGTACACATTGGCGTGCACGTAAAAGATCCCTTGGCAGTTGAAATTCAATATAAGTGTAGGCTGTAGCGGTGCTGCCCGGGCAAAATTTCCTCATAGCACACTGTATAGCATATGCTTGTCTTCCATTAACCCAGGTTAGGTGCAGAAGAGTAGGACGTTAAAACCCATTTCATTTCATTTACTAGTAGTGGGGGGGTTGGGATGGCCTAGTGGTTTAGAGTGCCACGCTTCAACCTCTAGCTGGCCGGTCACCTCTGGCTTGCGGCTGTGGTTTCGATCCCTGTGTGAGCGTATGTGGCATGGAGATAGGTTGCCTTCTCAACCTTGTGGGTTTTCCTCCGGGCACTCCAGTTTCCTCCCACTGCTAAAGACCCATACGCGCAAGCGAATTATTGAAATAAAATTAAACCATATGTTAGTCCGGAAATGACCAAATTTGTGTCGAGTGGACGTTAAACCTCATTTCTCTTACTAGTAGTGTATGGTATTGTTGTGTATGAGGAAATTTATATTATTGCGTTTGTTTATTTTTGCCAAAATCGTTTTCATGTGTATTAAGTATGTATTTCTCTTGGATATTGTTTTACTGAAATAGTTTTTTATAAAAAATACTTGTTTCCAGTAAATAACAGATTCTTTCAATCATTGGTGCTATTTCTCTACTGTTGACCATATTTATTCCACAGACCTGGGATTAGTCGTTTTCATCGTGTCACTGCAACATTTAATATGTGGTATTATACAGTAATCCCGGCATATTTTCCACAGGTACATTGGGACAGGAACGCCCTTATTAGACTATGGCACACCTGATCTATACATCAGATGGTATTTTTTTTTAAATATGAATTACATGTTTGATAGTAAATATTATATTATTTAGCATCAAATATGGATAAAATAAGATCAAAAATTTAAAATATGTTCAGAAAATAACAGAAACTCAAAAACTTTGAAAAATCACATAGACTCTATTAGTATTATTATATTATAGGTCTGGTGTGCCTTAGTCTAATAAGGGCGTTCCTGTCCCCATGTACCTGTGATATTTTCAGAAAAATTCTCTCTGACAAATGGAAACAAACCAACGTGTTCCGTCTCGTAAAAGGTATTCCATGGTCTAATTATGGCTATTGACCCGTGACCCTATGACGTTGATTTTTGGTTTCTGATATTGTCTTAGAATTTGATTTTTTCACCCCAGTATGGTTACACTTGACAAATGTAGTTCGAGGCGTAATTCTAGTGCTGACGTATTGTGCAATGCATCGGAAAAGAAATGTATGCGACAGTGGGAGAAACCGGAAAAACCCCACACGACGAATCGAAACCGAACGACTACACGTTATCCCTTGCCAGGCCGTCCGTCCTCCATCCTACACAACTGACATGGGAGGACATCTCCAGAAATTTAGCCCGATGCGCTTCGATGAAGCGAGAGAGCAAACGTCCTACACCACTTCATTACGATTTCGGACAAAGAACCTCGTATTTTATATATAATGCCGTTCAAACGACTATACGTTGTCCCTTGCCAGGTCTTCAATCCTATACCACTGACAAGCAGGAACCCGACCGAAAAATCCTGAAAAACTTTGATAAAGTAAAAGAGCAAACGTCGATCCTACTCACTGAGCCATCGTAGCTCCATTTGTATTCCGGCCACGGGATCTCGGTTATTTGTATTCCATCCGAACAACTATTCTTTGTCCCTTCTCAGGCCCCCGTCCTACACCACTTACACCACTTGGTATTCGATCCCTGCATTGGAAGAGAAAGTTCATCCAGATTTTATTTCGGGCGTGATTTCTCCTTGTCAGTGATGCAAAACGTAGGGCCTGTCAAGGACACCTATTGGCGTGCACATAAAAGATCACTTGGAAGTTTAAATTCGATATAAGAGTAGGCCTTAGCGCCACTGCCCGGGTAAAATTTCCTTGATAGCACACTGTATTATTGTATCGTATGCCCGTCGTCATTAGCCCAATTTAGGAACAGAACAGTAGGACGTTAGACCCCATTTTATTTCATTTCATTTCATTTAGATTCCGGACACGTCACCTCGGTTATTTTTATTTCATCCGAACGATTATACGTTGTCTCTTGCTAGGCTCTCTGTTCTACACCAGTGACAAGGGTGGACATAGGCAGAAAAATCGCGATGAACTTCGATTAAGTTAGAGAGAAAACCTCCTACGCAGTGAGCCACCGTAGAACCAACTTCATTTCGATTCCGGACCTGGTTTTTAAAAATCCCATTCGAACAACTATACATTTTCCCTTGTCAGGCTCTCCATCCTGCAGCACTGACAAAACCACGCATCAAGTGAAAACTCCCGATGAATATTTTTAGAGAGCAAAGAAAGATTTGACTGAAGACTTAAAATCAATTACAGAATACAATACTATCTGTGCAAGAAGAGATTAAACTTGTTTAGGACTATTACATTTTCTAGAACTTCAAACATTTTCGTTTATTATAATCCATGTCAAAATACAAATGCCGATACGGTAGTCAGTGGACATGCGTAATAACTGCACTTCCGAGGCGAGGGAGCGAGAACACGAGAAGACGAGATTGTGACGAAGCGAGGGAGCGAGAACACGAGAAGACGAGATTGACTCAAAGGCGAGGGAGCGAGGGAGCGAGAAGTCGAGGTTTTTCAAAGGCGAGAACACGAGAACACGAGAAGTCGAGGGCGAGAAGTCGAGGGCGAGGAAGTCGAGGGCGAGAAGTCGAGGGAGCGAGAAGTCGAGGGCGAGGGAGCGAGAACACGAGGTTTTTCAAAGGCGAGAACACGAGGGAGCGAGAAGTCGAGGGACGAGAACACGAGAAGTCGAGGTGAAAGTAATCTCGTGTTCTCGGGGCGAGATCCTCGTATTCTCGCCCTGTTTCCTCGTCTTCTCGCTCCCTCGCCCTCGACTTCTCGCTCCCTCGACTTCTCGTCTTCTCGTGTTCTCGCCCTCGACTTCTCGTGTTCTCGTGTTCTCGCCCTCGACTTCTCGCGGCGAGAAGACGAGATTCTGAAATGGCCGCAATAGGCTTCCATAGTTTTACAACTGAACTAGTATGCGCAAATATCGACAGGAACCGAGATCGTTTGGTGATAAACATATATGTAAGATTCATCAAAATCGGATAAACATTGTGACCTCTGCTGGAATGTCCACAAGCCCAAAGCATGATTTTTGTCCCCCGTCTTTCGAAGATGAGTTCGTCTGTGTAGGTTCAAACTTTGTGTAGGTGTTTATTAGGTCAATGTCTCGAAGATGCGCATTTTCTGCGGAGGATAAGCAATTTAATTGGTTGATGCTTTGGGACACACTAACTTTAGTTCTAATTCAGTGAAAAAAAAATAAATGTGCTAATTATTGTGTGTCATCTATTTTGGAATTTTGGCGGGGGACATTGCAGCCTCACTGTTGGCTTGTTCATACTATTAGCTGCCATAATCAATGAAACCACGGTGCAATATATGCCAATTTCGACAGGAACCGTGTACAAACCTATATTTCAAATTTCGTTAAAATGGGGTAAATATTGGAACGTGTGGACAGTGGCGACGACAATAATACGTCCATATGAAAATGTGGGAGTATGAAAATGACAAGACCGCGATTAAAAGGTTTCATATGCATTAACTAATGGAACTTAAAATACACAGCTCATAATTCTAATCAATACGCACATTAAACAGTCCATGTTATAGTTTCCTAAAATCGTTTCATCGCACTGATTTGTTTATCAATGTCCGCTTTAATGGATGTGTGTAGTAGGATTTAAATTGATTTGTACACACTTATTACCCCGAGAAACTTGTGTATTTGCTATCTGTTGAATGATAAAACTGATTGGGTTCTAAAGGCTCAATACTACTCTTGTTGTAACTGAATAATGTGTCCCAATCTTTATTCTGGTCAACAAATTGTATTATTTTACAATATTTCAATTAACTGATGATGCAAATTTCTTCTTAACACACCTAATTTTAAAAATTGGAAAAATTCTACTAAATAATTTGAAAGCCCCAACGTCAAACTTTTCAAATGTGACTTGGATTTGAAAAATATTTTCGAACTCTCTGAACAAGTTAAATATCATGTCATGGATAATTTACACAACAGGTAGGTCACTTAAATATCTAGTACTTAGATAAAGGCTATTATTTAATTTCTGGAGCTGCCCAGCCAACAACAGTGTTATTGTCCCTTTAAGACAAAGACTGATACTTTATTTACCCATTTCACTATTTGGTTGCGAATGTAGTTCTCTCTCTCGTCTGATCTATCTGTCCTTTTGCGCGTCCATTTAGCTTGATTTTGTGGTCAAAAATCGAAGTAGAGGTTTCGAAATAACATTTGATATAAATAATTGTGGGTTTGAGGCGGAATGTAAATATTGCTAAGATGTTGGATACGGTGGCACGTGAACTAATAGTTACGCCTTTTCTGTATGCCACTTCAACTTTTTTTAATCTCAAAATCTCGGACGTAAACCTCATACAAACGTTTGGGCAAATGACAGGTAGCAATGAGCGCTTGGAAAAAGTGGTAGCCGACCAGAATTATTGCATTTGAATTTACCAGAGGAAATAAATATTGGCCAACCTCCATTAAATTTCGGGAAGATCGGTCATGCCGTGAATTCCTTTAAAGGGACAATCCCGATTTGAACATAGTCTCAAAAATTAAAGTCTGCGACAAAATATAGCGGGGTGGTGTATTTACCTCAAAATTTCAGCTCCAAATATTTAGTCGTTTGAACGCATAATACAGCGTGGAACACTGATCTCCATTTCCAGATGAAGACTGGGAGGCTTAAGTTGTTTACAAACGTATCACATATATTGAGTTAGTTGCTCGGCCCTAAAGTAGAGGAATTTAAGGGATTTTAACACAAAATTAAGCAGTTTTAATCTCCAAATAGTATCGAGAGAGAAAAATGGGGTTTTACATCCACTCGACACAAACTAGGTCATTTCGGGACTAACGTATGGTTTAATTTTATTTCAATAATTCGCTTGCGTGTAGGGGTCTTTAGCAGTGGGAGTACCCGAAGAAACCCCACGAGACTGGACAGGCGACCCTACTCCTTGTCACATAAAACCGTGGATTCGACCCAAATAGTATCGGGATTGGCACTTTAAGGCTAACCTTATAGCACTTTCGTATATAGAAAGCGGAGCCGTAAAACTTACACATTCCAAGCTACACATCTTTGTCCAACCCTTGCACATGGCGTTACTTGTTACATTTCGGATACCCATATCAGATCAAATATATTGTACATTTTTTGCTATGCCCGACATATTAAAAAGGGCTTATAAGTCTTGACTTCTAAAAGTCGTGAAGTTGGAGCTAAATATATGACGTGAACAACAGTCGGATCAAAACCAGAGACTTAGACAAAGGGAAAATCGACTTGCCCAGTCGGTAAACGGACGTTCACTCGGCAAACCTCAACAGATTCCAGTACCCTGAATCTACCCTCGGCTGTATGACGAAGTCGGTCATTGGAACTACCTTCAAGTTCTCGGATTACCAATGTTGTTGCCCATGATGACGACTTTGAAGAATGTTTTATCATACAAGGTTTCTAAGCCTGAAGCTGCTTTTCTTTCAAGTTTATCCGATTTTCTTCAAACAAGGACATCTTTGCAATGACTGGTGCCGCATCGCAATTGTATAGGCGGAGGTACATGTCACTTTCCCCAATTAGCCCAGGTTTGCCGAGTGACTATTCACTGCATTGCCAATGATTGGACCGAGTCTGGTTAATTGGTCCTAATAGTTTAATACGATCTTATGACTGAGGTGCATCCAGTCGTGGCTATAATAAACACATCAGTATATTTCGATATATTTGGGTTACCTTCTCGTAGCTAGTCATGGAGTGTGCTACGATGAAACGTTTGCGTTTCCACCTTATTATTCAGTGAATTCCAAATTCTATGGTTATTTTTCATGTGCTCCAAGGAATTCAAACGTCTAGGTATCTTGGTTTGCTGTCCCACTGATATAAGGCGGAAACCACGCAGAAGTATCCTGAGAAACTTCTAGGGGAACATCCATGCCTCCTGTACATGGTTAGTAAACTCGGTGGCCACTCACCGAACCACTGTGGCTATGGAAAAAGTGACCTGAATATTAATTAATATATGCAAATGTAAATATGGCGTGGTCCCATTTTTACTACTATTGAACTTTCAATTGATTTATCTTTTCATTTAAAACGCCACGCACATAGTGGAGCGTCGAAGTAATACATACCTACCTGTGCGTACTTGCAAAGCGTTCCGCACCAAAATACAGAACTAAAATTATCCGGCGTGGTTCCCCCCTGATGTGGGACGGAGGCCCTGAAAAGGGCAGCTGTCAAGTCATTCGGATGTTATGAAAAACCGAGCTCCCTTGTGCACAATGGCGTACACGTAAAAGCTCCCTCTTAGAACACTGTGTGGCGTATGCCCGTCTTCATAAGTCCCGTTCGGGACAAAATAGTAGGATGTTAAACCCCATTTCATTTAATAACACCCGTCTTCCATTATCGCAGGTTAGGTGCAGAAGAGTAGGACGTTAAACCCCATTTCATTTTATGTCATTTAATAACTAAACTTAACATGAAAATCGGTGGCCAACTGAAATTGTAAATTTATTATAAACAGCTCCCCTTAATAGTTTGTAAACAGTTAATTCCCATGAATAATACACACTTGATTAATAATGAATATATCCTAATGTAATCCGTTAATAAATCAACTCTTTTATCTCTATTAGCAAATGAACTAATCAAACATCTAACATCCCAGCTTTCATAGTTTCCATTCAGTGTTACAAATAAAGTGTATTCTTTGTATGAAAAGGCCTTTGTTCTTCTATTTTGTGGTGATGTATTTTCTGGAAAAAGAATCAGTGGCTGGCGGAGATCATATTAACAGAGGTCGGTTACAAAAGTAGGTTAACATGAAGAACTTGGATGTTGGTAAATCTCTGACCTACAAGTCCCTAAAACCGTTGATTCTAATTTTAACAAGCATGGGGTTAAAAGGATTCAGTATAAAGAGGACGATTGTTCAGGCGTTAGTTAGTGTAGTTTATATAATTATTACGTTGGTACATGCAGTCAACATAATGTGGTGCTTAATTGGAGCAGAGAAAGTTATGGATCACAAAAATATTGCTATCTACATTGGTTTGTTGCTATCGTCCATTATGGCAATAATCGTTATATTGTATGGAATGATGTACGTGCCCTCAAGATTATATTTGTTGATTACAGCCTGTGATGTACTCCGCTCTGATCCGCGATTTTTTGTGTCTTATGAAAACATAAGGAAATTTACCAAAGTTATGGTGATTATAATTATGATAGTCTGTTTCATGTTGGTGTTTTCTCAGATTACCTTAACTCCCGTTTTCACGAGCGATTATATATGTCTTCTGTCACCCGTCGGGGCAGGTTCGTGGTATTACTGGATTAACATTGTGAATATCTTCCCTGCTGCTACCCTTTTCTTTGGACATAAATTTATTATTATCATGACAATAGGAGTGCTGTGTAAAATTGTTATGTTAGAGTTCAATGTATGCAACACCGAGTTCAGGAAAATGTTGGATTCAGAGCCAACCACTGACAAGGTCGAAATTATACGAAAACGATATTTCGCTATTACCAAATTCGCAGAACTAGTAGACGATTTCCTGAATCCGTATGTAGTACTGGAAATTGGTGTATCCTGTACATGCGTGTGTTTATATATTCATGCTATAGCCTACGGTCATTCCAGTCTTATTATTCTTCTTATCTGGTGTGGTATGCTGATTTTAGCCACGTCTGAAATTCTGTTGGTTTTAAAATCTGGAGTAGCATTAAATGAAAGTGTAAGTATATTAAAGTCTCTAACAATAAAATAAATATGGGATGTTGTGATCTCACCAGGAAAAGATGGGCTCCTGATAGACAAAATAACATTTTGCGTACATGAATCGTGTACAATAATGCATTTCAGCTACATTTGTAACACCGGACTCATAGAAGGAGGCTAGATATATTCAACAAGTCATGTCAAACGCAACGCTGTATTCTTATCGAGAAAGCATGCGACATAAATACTATCGTTATAGACTTGAAAAACCAGGCGCTAGATATTGCCATTGGATTGAGACTTCTTTCATATTTCGCCTAACAAACGGAAATGTAAATCAGTTTATATACATTCAAATTATATTATTGTATGCTTTGCGACCCATTTGTATGGAAGGGTATCGATGCCAATATTAAATGCTCTGCTAAATGTCTATTCCATTGATTACGTGTAAAAAGTACAATGTACAAAGTCTTAATACCGGTAATGATAAAGTCAAAATACCTCTAAGGCCAAAGTTAAATGTAAAACGTTAAATGCAATGTGTCAAATGACAAATGTTTCATTGGAAAATGCTGTTTTTGACGTGTGTACTATAGACATTTCCCTCATTACATTTGCGCTCTGCCACTTCTCATTTGTCGTTTACGCTTTGTATATATCATCGTACGCAGAGCATCAACTATGGTATGCAAATGTAGATATCACGTGACTTATTAACATATGTGGAAACTAGGCTGAGATCAACCTGGCATACAGTAATCCAGGACACGATAGCGTTCTGTGCACTATAAAACAATAATTTACCTTGAAAATTATACACGATCAAATTTGGAAGGTACTAAACTATATTACCATGATTACGGAGAGGGGGTGTGCAGTGTCAAAACCCGGGTTATGATACGATATCAGGTTACATATACCAGTGAAAAGCACGTTCATGTACAATGTATAGCCTACTCTTTCCCCCTGCTAAAGACCCCGAGGGCAATATTGAAATAAAATTAAACGATATGTTAGTCCTGAAATGACCTAGTAGTCTACGTGTACTCATTATTTATTTGGCACAATGATTAATTAGCCTGTACTAAAATTTCGAGAGATGGTGTGGGCCGGTGGCGAGGGTTTAAAATGTCAAAATACGGGTCTTAATACAAATTTCCAGTTATGGAAAATATCTTTCTGTGGAATAGGGTCGCCTGTCCAGCCTCGTGCCCCCCCCCCCTGCTAAAGACCCCGAGGGAATTATTGAAATAAAATTAAACGATATGTTAGTCCTGAAATGACCTAGTTTGCGTCGAGTTGAGGTACCCGGTACCCCCCCCCCCTCTCTCTGTTAATACGATTGACGAGGCCAGAAGCCGGGCACCAAGGATGATAGATAAGAAACCTCATCTCTAAACCCTCCGTATCTCAACGTTTTTAGCTACGTTCTAGTAGCTACACAGATGTTAGTTATCTAGGACCCGGTAGCTGATCTTGAAACTGGGAATAGGGGGTGGGGCGGTTCTAAATTTAGGGCGCCATCCACAATCACACCCCTCAATGAATGTCAACAAATTACTGGCTCTAACACTGGGCTTCCCGGTAGAACATAGATCTTATTGCCTATATAGTTGTTCGCCGATCGTTATCTCGTCAGAAGACAGTTTTATTCGAATTGACATAAAGTTTATGTAATACAATATGATGATTGTTGTTGATTTTGTTATTAAATTTATGTGAACCTTAGGGGCAGTGGCTTTGAGGTCATTGCTATGAGCAAATTCTAGTGAACAAGATACCCGGAAACAGGAATCAGTGAGACAGAATCTTGAAATCTGCCCCTGTCAATCCCACCTGCTTTGCAAGAGTTTTTAGAACATTTGTATCGTCTGACGCACCACGACGTGAGGCTTTACAGCGCGTACTTGCTAACCGTTCGGCCATCCAACCCCCCCACTCGTATTAGGGACATGTGCATCAGTCGGTCGCATTTTACTACCCACCGCCCCCAACAAAATCCTTAGGTACGCCCCTGGCCGGAACTACGGCCTACTCTTACATCGAACTCCACCTGCCAAGGAATCTTTTACGTGCACTCCAATATGTACACGGGACCTCGGTTAAATTGAAAGTAGTCTATATTTAGCAATTAGGTTACTGTCGGACAGCAACACATTTCTTTCAACAAAACAAAGAGGATTTTTTCTTTCTCTAAAGTAGGTAATTATGAATGTGCAGGGACATAATTGACGGATTCTAAAAGCCACAGAAACATATTTTCAAAACTGGAATGTCATATTAAGACCCGTATTTTGACATTTTAAACCCTCGACACCGGCCCCACGCCCCCTCTCTAAATTTTAGTACAGGCTAATTAATCATTGTGCCAAATAAATAATGAATATACATGTTGATTACTTAAAGAGAGTAAAGAGTAGGCTATACATTGTACACTAACGTGCTTTTCACTGGTAAATGTAACATGATATCATATTATAACTCAGGTTTGACACTGCATACCCCCTTCTCCGTAATCATGGTAATAAAGTTTAGTACCATCCAAATTTGATCGTGTATATTTTTCAAGGTAAATAATTTTTTTATAACGTGCAGAACGCTATCGTGTCCTGGATTACTGTATGCCAGGTTGATCTCAGTCTCGTTTCCATATATGTTAATAAGTCACGTGATATCCACATTTGCATACCATGGTTGATGCTCTGCGTAAGATGATATTTACAAAGGTGCTAAATATTAGCGATTAGGTCCTTATGCATCTTTACTATAGTCTTGTATTTTAATAGAACTTATAAGGCCATTATAATCTAGTTCATTGTTACTTTGTTTTGGGGGGTTAGGATGGCCTAGTGGTCTAGAGTGCCGCGCTTCGACCTCTTGCTGGCCGGTTACATCTGGCTTGCGGCTGTGGTTTCGATCCCTGGTGTGAGCGTATGTGGAGATAGGGGCGCCTTCTCAACCTCGTGGGTTTCCTCCGGTTTCCTCCCACTGCTAAATACCCCTACGCGCAAGCGAATTATTGAAATAAAATTGAAACCATATGTTAGTCCCAAAATGACCTAGTTTGTGTCGAGTGGACGTTAAACCCCATTTCTCTATCTCTCTCTTTACTTTGTTTTTACAGACAAAACTGTGTTTAGAGACGACAAAATATTTAGACGGGAGAAAAATGAATCGAGACACAATTCCTCTGGTAGGTATCAACATTATTTAAGTCTACTGCTTCTTAAAAGTTTTTAAATTTGGTTACTGCTGGATTGCTCGAGGAAGATAGACTAGTGGTTTTCAAGATCCACGCGTGCTTGCCATTAATAAATCGGCCAACAATTGTCTTGTGAACCCAAGAGGCTAAAAGTGTAGATGGATCTTTTTATCGAAAACCTTGTGTATCAGAGTTATCTCTCCCTGTTCCGTCAGCTAAACGTGATAAAGGCTACAGTTTGTAACATGATTTTGTGCAAGCTTGTGAACACCTTTGAAAAAAAAAAAATAACGTCATTCAATCGGTGCGTACAGATATTAACTAAAATGTCAGCTTAAAATAATTACATACGATTCCAGGTCACCATATTTATAGAGAACATGAGAAGTGGAGATGTCGGTCTGACGTTCATGAAATTATTCATTCTCGATAAAACTACCATGGTAACGGTAAGATGAATTCAAAACTTCCTTGAAAGATATTTACAAACAATAGAATTGAATGTTGTTTAACACATAGTTGACTAAAATTTGATATTTGCTTCTATGATTATCTATACAAAAGTGGGCGGTATAATTGTGTCGTTTCCGCTGAAGTGTCTTGAACTGTCAAGGGGTCATTTTGTACACAGACCCGTCATAGACACAAAGGATGGCGCAAACAATTATCTGTAGACACTGGTAGAGAAACACTGGGTTAAACTCTGTCCAACTATATGGTTCTAATCTAGGGTTTTTGGTAACACCGCTACTTCCGTAAAATATTTATGATAATGCAATTTAAAGACCCTGCATGTCAATAAATGTCATTTTTAAACGTTTACCCCAGAGCTCTAAGTAACTATTTTAATGTCATTTTAAACATTTTGTCCCAATTATTCGACTTTAAACTTGTCCGCTAGCCTTTGTATTTTACTTCGAGTTCGATCTTTTTATAATGGTGTCGTTTCAGGTGTTCGGGACGATGATATCCTATATAATAGTTATAATGCAGTTTAAACCAAGTTAAAGTATTTAAGGCCTCTTTAAAGTCTCGATACACCATTTAGCGGTATAGGAATTGCGACATGCAATGAGTTTAAACATACTACTGTTATGCTCCGAACTGGGCTAATGAAGACGAGCATGCGTCATACAGTGTCCTATAAACGAAATTTCACCCGGACAACGACCTTCTCTAATATCGAATTCCAAGTCTACAAATGGATCAGAGGTGCTCAGAGCTGCTTCGATATGTAATAAGCCAGTGGTCATTTTGTTGTCCTCTTGACATTTATTGGCAGGCTTGTTTGAAGTCCGATCGAATCCAAGCCGGGCCATTAACCGGCGTTATAATTTTTATTTTGTTCTCTTAATCATATATTAAATAACCAATTCGAGTACATTGTTGGTAAGAACTTTGGAAATCTGATGTTTAAGCGAAAAATCCAAATGGCGTATGCGGATTAAAAGCTGATGCTTTTGATGTATCTTTCTAGTAGAACGATTGCTCAGTAATAAAGTTAATGTATTCCATAGAATTGTGACTCGTGTATTTCCTCGCCCATTATATTGGGCGTATATAGTGAACAGTTAGTTCCAATATTTAAAGTCTCAGAAATATGCTGCGTTATGAAATTATAAGCTCGTGCATGCGGTATATGGCATTCATGGTGTAGACTTGTATGGTTGTTCTGTTAACAATTGTGGACGTCTTTGCGTCTGGTGTACTAATTCAGCTATATAACATGAAGCTTTCTGACACTTTCCAAGACCTGTAATTACTTCGGAGACCCGTTAATACCTGTTTCACTAAGTCCAGAATCATCAAAGTTGTTCGTCGATAAACCAAGCCTACACGACATGGACAGCTTTATAGGTTTCGCCCATGGATATGGTACATGGGTAACATCCTTGAATAGATAATCCTTATGAACTCGATCCTACAAATATATTTTCACCTTAGAGTACGGTGCTTTTAGGGAGCTAGAAAAATAATTATAGTCCTAAGATGGTAATTAAGTCTGAAATAGTGGGGTTACAGTTCAAGCCCGTACTTTGATCAATCAGGAATGTAAATAATGGCCTCTAAAATGTTATTCGGGGATCTGATTCTTACTAGGACCAACCCGTCCTCCTGCAGTTACCACAATCTCCCACAATCTTGGGTCTCTTTTCCAACAGGTCTGTAATTTGTACTGACACAGTATATTTCATCATTACAGTTGACACCAGTGTTACACGCGCTTGGCAATAAACAAATCTATTACATACCAATAAATAGCTGTAGGTTGAGTAAAATAAATTGATACCATTTATAATTTCCCATTCTGATTAAAACACAGATCCTATTGCGTTTTGTTTTATATAGTTCAAATTTTCGTTTTACTTGTTTTTACCACACTCGGATCTGGAAGAATTATTATTTAACGCGTGTTCTGTTTGAAGTGGGGATTAGCCTATGAAACGGTCTGTTTCGTGCGAGCTTTAGGCGTGTTTTGCACAGAACTGTGGGTAATCCACTAGAAACATCAATGCTGATTGGTTAATCAAATGTCTGACGTCATAGGGTCAAAAGCCGCTCGTATGACCTCTGGCGCATCCCATCACAACATCCAGTCAGATATCCATGTAATGTAGACCAAAGAAAGTTTAAAAGAGAAACGAAATAAAGATCTGTATTTTAATCAGATTGTCGTGACAACTATAAAATCTAATGAATTAACGTTCGGCACATTTCCATTCCCATAGATTTCCTACTCATTTGTTTTAATTGTGTTCTTTTTTAATTTAAGTGGAAAAAGTGTCGTTTTGAACCCTCAATAACACCAAGCTATACTTCAAGACCGATCTTTTTGGTATCCAAGGTCATCATATCTACAAAGGCCAATTAACAGCGAGTTCACCAGATAGTATTTGAAAAGTCGAAAGAAGTTTTAAAATTAAATCGGAATAAAGTTTTTGGCCATCTGTAACGTGATATTATTACATATTATTCTATCCCCTAAACTACAAGATTTTCAATACATTCCTAGATAAAAAAAAAACAACATAATATTTCTCTTTTTTGGTTGTGAGACTACTTTATTAACATATAGTAAGTACATAGCGGATTTTAGAATAGAATATAATTACACGTAATGTCAGAGCAGAATATAAACAAATATTAGTTTGATTAGCACAGGAAAACATGAGAACAGAACAACCTTACAGTGAGGTGGTTTGTTAAAAGCGTTCAAAGGGCTGGTACCATTGCAGACATCAGTGACTATAAAGTATCACCTCATTCGGGTTGAATGACTACTGAAAGTACCATTTACCAAGTGGCGTTCTAGATTTGTCCTGTATCTTCAGAGAAATGTCGACACTACAATAAAGTTCAGGACAACACGGATACATTTTTTCAGCGACACTCGAGGAAGACTCTACAAGTAGCCACCTCCAACCGCCCTGAAAATCAGTTACACCAACGTATGATTCAGCCCGGGTAATATTTAACTGGTTGCAAGAATAAGCCCAAGAGCCAAGTTTAATACTGCAATTGAATGTGTCTCCTGTCGGGTTGGTAATCGGGCAAAAACTCTCAATATCGACAAGCGGTATACATAATATGTTTCCAGAACTGAAGATCACACAATTAATATCATTATCTATGGTCATACCGTGTCGGGCTCTGGAAAGTAAACACCAGTAATTATTACATGATATAATAAATAGAACACATGCTGCTAAAAAAATATACACATTTAGAGTTATATTCTAACATGGAATGGAGGAGGGTGGGGAATTTATTTATACACTTAACTTGTAATTGTCATTCCAGATCCAGGGATATATACCTGTGATTTATACACAGAACAACGGTTTCTTACCCAACCTACAACTTTATACAGGAGCAAAAGTACTGTTTCTACAGTTTTATACTACACTGACTACATAGTTACTTGCGTGGTTAATACGTCATTTTCTACTATCTCAACACCTCCATTCCATAGAAATAGTTTACTTACGTATCCCACTACATCTTATAGCTCCCCTACCACTTAACGGTTCATTCTGATACCGGATGGCGTCCCTTGAACCTCAACGGTGTCTCCCTATATATACTCTCAGATATATGATGTAATTAATGTGATTGGTCACTCATGCCGATGGTAACATTCCCATCGCGTCTTTTAGGCATATAATTTATCCTTGCACATAGACCACCCGGCCCTGTTATTCCCACACTATTTCATTTACAATTTAATTTCCGACTCATACCATCTAATATTTTGACAATGATGAATAATTAATATGAATGGCGGGACTTGTGCAAAGGAAGACATATGTATAATATCATTATAATGCTCGATCCAAAATATATTATTAAATACTAACCCATTGTACAACTTGAAGTCGGGTTGTTTTATGTAAGCAGCAGGAATATTAGATTTACTAATACCACCATAATTTTCAGGGTCCCAAGCAAATCTTGCATCGTGCCAAAAAAATTTTAACCATGCCGTCAAATCCATCACTTGATTCTTGGGGTTCTTGGAAACAATAACAGAAAAAATTGAAATGAATCAAGATTCATTGACAATACAATTATCTGAAATAATAAAAGGGACTTTTTGTCCCATTCAATAAAATAGGATGGTGATCACATTACATTTGCATCTAGGGCTTCAAATTTTGTGATGAATGTTTTTAAGTGTTTTTCAGAGTTCAAGATGTTATCATATCGTCTTTCACACCCCAATAGTTAAGAATAAAAAGTGTTCCATTCCGGTCGTGTAGTTCACTGCGTTTGGCGGTATTTAAAAGACCACGGATATCCCACTTAAACACAATTCGGCGCTTTTTCTGGGAGAAATTTCCTTCAAAGGAATTCTGAATATTGCTGGTGGGACACAGGATACTGGAGAGAGATAGAGAAATTTGGTTTAACGTCCCCTCGACACAAACTAGGTCATTTCAGGACTAAGATGATTTAATTTTATTTTTTCAATAATTCGCTCGCGCGTAGGGGTCTTTAGTAGTGGGAGGAAACCGGAGGACCCAGGGAAAACCCACGAGATTGGACATGCGACCCAACACCTTGTCACGTACAACCGGGGATTCGAAACTACGCCACTTGACTCAATGATACAGCACGCAAGTGCTAACCATTCTGCCCCCCCCCCCTTTGATCCTCGAAGTAATAAATATCAATAGCACCCGATCTTCGGAAACACTGGCAAAAGATAAACACCAAAAAATACAATCTGAACTAATTAGATCTGGCATAAAGTCACTGTCATCTGCATTATTCGGGCAGAATCTCGGGGCTTATCGGAATTAATTTGCTATAACTATAAAGATTCAAAACACCTCAAGGGACGAACAACGGATATACTCCAATTCGATAATTCGTTAATGCTGGTGCCACGCAATCAAGCGCTAAAACACAACTTTTCGAACAATCAGGTGCCATAATCCTGGAAGTTACGGTCCGATATACGTGAATATCGTATGGAATCAGGATCTTTGGTTACCAACATACATTTCAAGTTGCTTCATAATCGGATAAATATTGTGATATCTAGTGCCCACATGCTAACAACGTGATTTTTCGTACAAACAGGGTCGTTACGGTGCGAATATAATCTGGATCGTTGGGTTATAACCATACATTTCAAATTTTATCATAATCGAATATAAATTATGAGCATACAAGCTTAAACACGATTTTTCGTACAGCCAAGGGACATAATCCATGAGACCATATATATCAAGTTTCGTCAAAATCAGGTATATAATGTGTGGCCTGCAGAATGTCCATAAACAAATTGTGAACATAGATCAAAATGAAAATGTGGGCGTATAAGAATGCCCAATCGAAGTAAATACAAAGAAAAGATACCCTTCCGATAGCCGTATAAAAGGTAAAATGGAAATACGAATTCAAAACGAAAATGAACTTTCGCAGACGTTTTTGCCAGTTCTCGAAGAAGTTGCTGCCGGAACCTCAGAAATTCCACATGGGGTCATACGATGGCTTTAGATGCCCTCATGAATGGCTTGATGAGCATTTATCCGATCGTGTGGCAATCTGGTGCATTTTTCGGGGTAGTGTGACGCCCACATTAGAAATGTGAATATACAAGCAACTTACATAATCAACAATATTCAACAGGTTGAGGTCTACTTTCACTGAAGTCGATCCCGTTGGATAATCTGGGATTATTTCATGTACTGATTTGGCAACATCTTTTAAATGGGCCGCCAGTTTTTCTCTTTGACAATAGGCTGAAACAGATTTAATTTTCTTGTCACAATCTGTAGTGGGAGATGGGACCTAGCTGTTAATATTAATCCCCCTAGATGCATTCACTATTGACAGCCACATACAAGTTAGTTTCGTGGGTGTCTTGAGACTGTAATTAATGAATCTGGCAATGCAGTGGCTTATTAAAGCCTTTGTTCCCTGGAAATCACTACAGCTTATGGTATGGATTCTTAATATCTATATATCTAAAATGGATTGACATCAGTTTGATGATTCAACCCCGGTTTCCTTTCACTTTTAAACACCCTTACGCACAAGCGATTTATTGAAATAAAATTGAACCATACGATATTTAGGAAATGACCTAGTTTGCGTCAAGTGGGCGTTATTGCCAATTTCCCTCTTTCTCTGTCTATATAATCGAAATGAAATGAAATGGGGTTTAACGCCCTACTCTTCTGCACCTGACCTGGGCTAATGGAAGACGGGCTTACGCCATACAGTGTGCTATGAGGGAAATTTTGCCCGGGCAGCGGCGCTACGGCCTACTCTTATATCGAATTCCAACTGCCAATGTGTACACGGGACCTCGGTTTTTCGTACCATCCGAACGACTAGGCAGCTGTCCTTGTCAGGCCCTCCTTCTGTATCACTGACAAGGAGAAACAATGCCGGAAAATCGAGATGAACTTTCTCGGCCAATGCAGGGATCGAACACCCGACCTCCAGACTAGCAAGCTAGCGCCTTGCCCACTTAGCCACCTTGCATAAAAAAGATAATTATTATGTTTTTCACTTCCATATGTATGTCTATTTGATCAAAGTTTGGCTTCTTACCTTGAGCTATTATTACCAGAACAACACAGACGCTTATCTTCATCGCCATTTTAGACTGTATTTGTCTCTAGACTGTATTTGTCTCTCGAAATCTATTAACATTACATTATCTGAAGCGGTGTGGCTTTTATAGGCCTTATCATAATTAGGTATTATGCCAGTGACATATGAGAAGCCCCTGTTTTCATTTGTTTTTATCAAACTAATTATACCATATCATCTGCAACAAAGGTCACGTTGCTGAACTGATTTGTGCTACACTGATAATTTCTAGACAGATAATTTTAGAGGACTTTCTCTTTGAATTTGTTGTAATCGATTTTTAAGATCTAGGCGATATTTTACCTAGGTTATTTTAAAGCGGGAATTTCATTTTTTCTAGAATTCTAAGAAAATCAAAATTATTTGTATGTTTTTGGTCAAAAGGTTGTCAACTCACTATTGTACGATCATGGGCATTATTTTAGAGGCATAAATATCTGTGACACGGGAAATAATAACACAATTACCTCCCTTGTTTTCCATTTACCCCCTATGGAATGGCTATCTTCAAACATTTGAATTTGACAATAGTGAATTATAGGATTAATAGGATTATTCTTTAACAAGGTAGGACTGTTTATAGATACAATCTATTTTAGGCCTTTATTTTAATATATCTTAAAAACAATCTATTTTAGGCCTTTATTTTAATATATTTTAAAAATAAAACTTAAAAATATGAAATTGGAACTTTAAGACTAAAACCTTATACTTTAATTAACTGTAAAGTAGGAAAGACAGAGAGAGAGAAATGGGGTTTAACGTCCACTCAACACAACCAGGTAATTTCGGGACTAACATACGATTTTAATTTTATTTCAATAGTTCGCTTGCGCGTAGGGGGTCTTTAGCCGTGGGAGGAAACCGGAGTTCCCAGAGGAAACCCACGAGGTTGAGAAGGCGCCCCTATCTCCATGCCACATACGCTCACACCAGGGCTCGAAACCACAGCCGCAAGCCAGAGGAAAGACAGCCTTGTCGAGAAAGTCAATTGTCTGTCTACTCTTTGGGTTCTGGTGATGTCTTGGGTCTAAGGTTTCCGTAAACATGGACAGTATCCACCATGCGGTTGTTACTCCAGCCATTATTATGTGATGTTAAAAGCGTTAATTTATCTCCACCAAAGTTTAAATGTTCCCTTTATAATGTGACCTCGATATGCGATGAGTCAATATGCAATTTGAGTTCACATCCAACTATATCAAACTTAATTAACTTAGTGTAAACCACAAAATCTAATTATGTTATAATTAAACAGGTAGCAATTGGTTTACCACACCTATAAAATGAAACGTTTGGGATGGCATTGGAGTCTAGCGTTCTGCGCTTCGACCTCTAACTGGTCGGTCACCTCTGGCTTGCGGCTGTGGTTTCGATCCCCGGTGTGAGCGGATGTGGCTTAGAGAAATGGGCCTGCGTGTGCGCTAAGGTAATAAGAATGAATAATAAGATGTGTCTGCGACATCACCAACGGTCGAAGCGGAAGTTAAACACGAAGAACAACAATTCATACGGTCCACACTCGCTCTACAGTTCAGGTCCGTTGATCACGGTTATCAGCGGTGTAACCACGGCTTCCGTCCATTCTGAGCATTTCGACCAACCTATTTGCATAGTTAGACCCTGGCTGATTTATTATGGATCAGGCTGATTTACTGTTGATCAGGCTGATTTATTGGTGATCAAATACAGTTCGAAACCCACTGACAAATCATTTTCCAATCCGGTGGCTGAAGAGGGATATCGCCACCCAAGCTGTGAATTTGCGAGACCAAGTTTTTCTAGACCTGGTTTTTGCGTAGATTCCGGATCTGGGAAATGACGAGACGTTTGAGGGGATATAGGAGTCAAATGTCTACAATGGGGAGGGGGCATTATGTTGATGTAATTTATTAATAAGACATAAAAAAAGTGTAGGACTGGCCATCTATAAAGACGTTTTATGATGCCCCTGGGCAATTGTTTTAATTTGTGGGAATAGCAAATGCGCTTGTGTGGAGGCGGGTGTGCGTGTATGAGGCATATCGCCACCCGAACTGTGAATTTGTGAGACCAAGTTTTTCTGGACCCGTTTTTGCGTAGATTCCGGATCTGGGTAGTGATCAGGTTTTTGAGGAGATATAGGGGTCAAATGTCTAGTCTACAATGAGGGGGAGGGGGTCATTATGTTGACGTTATATATTAATAAAACATAAACATCTAGGACTGACCATCTTTAATTAAGTGTTTATGATGCCCCTGGACAGCTGTTTTGATTTGTGTGTGCGTGTTGGGTTTTTTTTGGGGGAGGGGCGGGGAATTGGCGAGAAGAGGGTTAACTCTGGTCATTTTCTTAGAGCATAGTAAAAACATTACATTTTAATATTTTAATTCCACTGCACATCTCTAAATATGTGACAAGGATAACTATTGTATGGGGTAGATAAAACTGGCACGAAGTGAGTCACTTGATAATTTTCTTAGAGTTTGGTAAAAACATTACATTTAAATATTTTAATTACAGTGCACATCCCTAAATATGTGTATACGATTACCATTGTATAGGGGAGGTGATGGTAAATGTATTTTGGGGAACAGAAACCACTTGGTTCAAAATTGACCTGAAAAGTGTATTCTCGAGGTTCTCGTTCAGTACCAATATCGTCATTCAAAATATTAAATTATAGTGGTACTTTTTGGGAGATCTGGAAATGTACATAAAAACACATGTTTAGATTATAGTTTATTCTTATGATATGAGCGGGATAGATATCTTCTTGACGGCTGATCAACAGCTCGCATATAACCATCCAGTTACCCATTCACATTGCTAATCTTCATTTCGGCCTTGTTTATAGATGGGCAGTCATAGACTTTTATGTTTTATTAATAAATTACATCAACATAAGCCCCCACCCCCTATTGTAGTTATTTGACCCCTATATCCCCTCAAACGGGGTTAAGGACAATACAGACCCAATATGAATTACGGTACCGGTAGACGATATTTAATCAAAACGTAGAATATCAGCATTTTAAAATGGAGAGGGTACTCTCTGCAATAAAACTCATGAAACCGGGATGTTACATGGGATCAATCGATTTATGTGATGCATATTACGGAATAAGTGTTACTTGTTTTCCAAATAGCATGTTGTCCTCCAAAGCTCACAAAATTACTAAACCTGTCTTTTGTAGACTAAAACAAGCTGCATACGTCAATGGGGCTCTGATGCAATCCCACTTGATCACTAATGTTTGTGTGACGTAGAAGAATTGCAATCAAACTAGTCTCGTTTAATTTATTAATTTTTCATCACAATTAAAATTCCTCCGGAAGATTTTATTTCTAGCGTCATCTACTGATGTAAGATTGTTGTAAATTTTATTAGTATTACTACCATTATTATTATTATCGCATATGTACTTCTGTATGTATACCTTTGTGTATGAAATAAATATATTATTAGTATTATGTAAGATTTGGGTATAGAGCTGATAGTTTGAATGTATATATTGCATAGAAAAACGAATAAATTTCAGTAGCGTAAAAGGCATTGTTATTTGCAATGTGGTACATAGACTACTATAATTCATGTTGTGTATCTACCATGTGTGATTCATCAGTTATTTCCACACAGGAAATATTTACGAATTGTGAAAAGTTTTATATTAGATTCAGGGAAGTTCAACCAACATCTTCGCAAAATATGCTGCTCTATACACGGGGGTGATAAAGGTTATATGCCTATTATAAAATTCCACCCCCTGTAGCAACTGCGATATTTGATGACATGCGTATTTAAAGTTTCCTTGAAATCTCTCTAAAACAAGTTTATCCCAAGAAAAGTACCCATGCATCAATAGTCTATTTTGAAACCTCTTAGATTGTCAAGTGACTTGTTTAAAGGCTAGATTCCGACAATCGAGGCATCAGTGTTATCGAAATAAGAATTTCTCGGTGCGAGAGTGAATTAATTTGACTGAACTTTTCAGCATATTCCCTTCACATTATCATTTGTGGCTAAACGAAAGACTTTCAAAGGGCAGAATTATCTATTACATAATGCATCTTTAATGAATGTTTGTAAAAAATATAGCAACGCTAAGTTGTATCTTAATATATGGCATATCACGAGATGCATTGCCGAAGCACACATGTAAAATTAACCCATATACGAAAGCCTTGTGACATTCACATGTCTTCATTAATTAAAAAGTGTAATTTAATATATATTATCAATTTACCATGAATTACTTTTTTGGTCAGAAGGGTGACGGTCCATTCCACACGGTCCCATAGATCAGAAAGCAGGTAAACCGACACATGTCCTACTATTCTGCTTCTACTGGGCTAATGACGACGGAAATCCGCCATGCAGGGTGCGATGAGGGAAATTTTGCCCATGCAGCGTCGCTACGACTTACTCTTATTCAGAATTGTAACTGTCAAGGGTTGTTTTTACATCAGTATCTTCACGGGACAATTTAAAACAACTCAGTTTGTTTCAAATTGGTAAATTTACGCCACGAAATCTGTGGTTGATTCAGAGTAAACGCACATGAAAATGAACAAATTCCCAAAACGTTGATTTGTACGGTTTTAGCATTTTGTAAGGACCCCAGGACCCAATAGTTTACCCTCGTTAACTGATAGCCTTTCTTTCCCCCTCACTGCCTTCTCTTCGAAAATTAGAAGTTGTACCATTGCTTCCACCTAGGTTAATATCTATAAGAAAGCTAATAATATAATAAATGGTGGTCGGATGGCTAGCGCGTGTGTGTTCCAGAGTGTAGCGTGAACCATTTTACGCTAGGTAACCTTTTTTACTAACGTGCTTACTCGTGTACCGCTATGTCACTGTCTTGAGCTGTTAAGCTCTGTCCAAGTGCCTATTCCCCTCTTTCGCCCTATTCGCACAATGCAATTAAATCTAATTGTAACACGGATGGGAGATCTTCCTTTGTTCTTTTCGTTGAATAAGCAGATTGTCTTACCTCTGCTAAAATAACTGGAGCGTAACTGTGAAATAACTAGATATTTTCAATGTTATTGCACACCCTTGCTGGCTTACGCAAATTTGAGTAGAAATCACATAGAGAAGTGGGGTGGGTTTTCTGTGCAATAACAAGGATCATGTTGAGCAGGTGTCAGTATTACAAGTCAGTTATAGCACACTTCATTCGTTACCAGGTTTAACACCTCCACCTAAATATAACTTAGCCTGCCTGTGTAAACCTGTTAAGGACCATGTCCTTTGAAATTCGTAATTTAACGCTGCTTTAGTTCGTTGCTTATAATATCTCTCTTTGTAGCATTGGGTTATATTATCTAAATTTAAAGCCATTTTCACACGGAATTTTTACCTGGAATTATATGGAAACCTGTTGTACTAAATACTTCTGTGACTTACTACTTAAAGGGGAAGACCAACGATTTTCAACAAGGTTTCCATAAATCTTAAATATATATTCAGAAATAATCCCCTCTGTAAAAAAAGTTTTTGTAAAAGAGAAATTAATTTTTATTAAAACCGGAAGTGACATAGTTGGTTCAACACGCTCACTGGGCTCTATAGAAAGCATACAAATTTGGTATAAGTTTACTGCTGTATTGTGTTCACGCCTCATCCTTGGGCCAAAAATCTTATCGAATGGGCTGTTTGTTAGGATATTATAATCACGAATTTATGGTGTTTTAACGTTTAGTACACAAAGCCGTCGCGTAATCACTCATACAAAACAGTACGCTGTGGCCCAATTCACACCGCGTGGCTAATTATTTACATCACGTGGTTTGATTGACAGCTTACACGTGAGATGTATGTCGTCTGCTTCGATGTTTTTATGCGTGCTGAGTCTGCTGACAGTGTTTGTATTTATTTTAACGGAATTGTGACACATGTATATTCAAATAAATATATTAATTTCCAAAAGTTTGTCAACGTTAGGCACCAACGTATTTGAATATAAAATATCTCTTCTATGGATTTACAGTAATGCCGTATAAACATTCGAGCCCACTCATTCTCAAGAGGAAATAGAAGAAAAAAGGAAAAGCAGCTCACGTCGACTTTGTGTGCCAAAATGCACTATATTATATGTCTCACATGCCCATAATTTTGGTCTGTTTATGTTTTAAACGCTGTCAACAAGCACAAAAACACCGAAGCAGACGATATATATGTCACTTGTAAGCTGACAATCAAACCACGTGATGTTTAAATAATTAGCCATGTAGCGTGAATTGGGCCACAGCGTACTGTTCAGTGTGAGTGAATTTACGCGACGGCTTTGTGTACTAAACGTTAAAAAAACATAAATTCGTGTTTATAATATCCTAACAAACAGTCCATTTCATAAGATTTTTGGCCCAGGGACGGGACGTGAATACAATACATCAGTAAACTTATGCCAAATCTGTATGCTTTCTATAGAGCCAGTGAGCGTGTTGAACCAACTATGTCACTTCCGGTTTTAATAAAAATTAATTTCTCGTTTACAAAAACTTTTTTACTTTTTTTACAGAGGGAATTCTTTCTGAATATATATTTCAGATTTATGGAAACCTTGTTGAAAATCGTTGGTCTTCCCCTTTAATTTCTTTTTTCCTGCTTACACTTTCCTTATCTATGTTTAAAGACATCCAATATACCAATACAACTGTAATTGAGTCTTTAGATTATAAATTTAAAGTTGCTATCTCCAATGCCTAATGCCCCTAGGCGCATGCGAATTATTGAAATGACCTAGTTTGTGTCGAGTGGACTTAAACCTAATTTCTCCCTCCCCCCCTATCTATATATAAATATATAGATTAACATTACAGGTTCTTTCAACTAGTGTCAAAGAACTGCTATTTACAATGGTGTGTAACGTTTCCTTGAAGGGATAACCACGTTTGGGGTATGGGGAGTTTGATATCTCTGCCATCAGTGATCAATTCTTGGCTGATCACGAGCCACCGGTAAAACGGAACTTCGGAAGGGTGTGTAAGGACCAGCTAAAAAAGGTCATTAACGGTGTTTTTGCTAAAATTAATATAAGCTTCATCGTAGGAATAAGACAGAGTCGTTCAGTTTTCAAACATTTATGAAACAAAAACTTTCAAAATATATATATTGGTATTTACAGCTTGAATATCTTTATTTCTGTCAACTGTCCTTTTTCGGGTGAACAGCGTTCACCGTACTATAAAAGAGTCTGTCCTTTTTCGGGCAAATAGCATTTGTCGTACTTGTTCTTGAATCTTTCCTTTTTCGGGCGAATAGCATTCGCTGTACTAATTCTTGCTGCTTGTCTTTTTCGGGCAATTGTAGATTGCCCTACTCTCTGAAAATGAAAGGGGAGGGACCTCTTTCATGAGAGGAGGGTCTATGCCTTCGGAACGTAGCTTGCCGATATCAGCGAGATATCCGGTCGCAGTCTCGTATACTAGTCTAAATTGCAATTTCCGGTCGTCTACATGTATCTGTAAGAGACATTTATTTCTAAGGGCGGTTAACAAATATTGCACTAGAAAGATCAAATCATAAGAATGTAAACACGACTAATATACAGTATTATATCGATTCTAACAATACAATGTATATATTTGGTTAGAAAGGTATGGAATATTCAATGAAATGGGGTTTAACGTCCTTCTCTTCTGCACCTAACCTGGGCTAATGGAAGACGGACATACGCCATACAGTGTGCTATGAGGGAAATTTTTGCCCGGGCAGCGGCGCTACGGCCTACTCTTATATCGAATTCCAACTGCCAAGGGATCTTTTACGTGCACTCCAATGTGTACACGGGACCTCGGTTTTTCGTCCCATCCGAACGACTAGGCAGCTGTCCTTGTCGGGCCCTCCTTCTGCATCACTGACAAGGGGAAATCACGCCGGAAAATCGAGATGAACTTTCTCGGCCAATGCAGACATCCAGGCTAGCGAACCAGCACCTTATCCACTTAGCCACCGTGATCCCCGTATGGAATATTAAGGTATTTAACGAAATGACTAAAAGAGAATATACCACTATAGACTTCTATAATAAGATATAAAATACATGTTTAATGTATAAATGACGATGTCCTACTCTAACAAAATAATGAAATATGATAGTATTAGTAAAAACTAACAAAGTAGTCGCGAATATCCTGGCACTTGACTGCATCACTACCCACGCCTTCGTATTTCTTACTCGTCCTCGATGTATAAATCAAGCCTTAACTCCATCATCTGGCTAACTTGAACACCTACAGTCCTTGAAGTTCTGTTTGTAGTTAATCATTTTAATACAAGACGTACTCTTTAAACCTCGAGGGTAACCTAGATTTTCGGTTATATTTTGACCGAAAATAACTAGGGTTGTCTTCTTGACTTTGATGAGAGGTTTCTGGTTCAAATTCTTCCTGACTACGGTCAAATTCCTGCCAACTACTGGTACCGGAAGGCCAAATGGCATTATCCGGAATTGAAACAGGCCTTTAAATAGGTGAATGCTGTTTTGTCCTTATCATCTTCCGACATTTCTACCTGCCAATATCCAGAGGCAAGATCCAACGTTGAAAACCATTTAACCCCGGTTAGTGAATCGAGGGTCTGGTCTATCCTAGGTAGTGGATACGCATCTTTCTCTGTGATATTGTTTAGCTTCGTATAGTCTATACAGAAGCGTGTAATTCAATCTTTCCTTTTTACCAAAATAGGTGACGACCAAGGACTATTGGACGTTTCTACCACCTTTTGTTTTAACATTTTTTCCAGGGTTTCTTCAACCTCCTGCTTCTGAAGTAACGGTATTTGTCTGAGCTTCTGTCGGATAGGAAGACTATCCGAAGTTCTTCCAAGATCGTACTCATCCTTTGCAAAAAGTGTTTGATACTTCCGTAATAATTCAACAAGCTCACTTTTCTGCCGACTATCTAAGTGAGTACTCGATCTTTCCCGTAAATCTTGCGGCAAACTTGTAGGTGGCGATTTAGATCCACTTCACATATGGACGAACAGCTTATGGGGCTAAATCTACCAATAGTGCTACATTTGTAGACATTAACTGTATTTGGAGAAGCATTCATTAATCTCACTGGAACGAGGGGAGTGTCATCAGAAACATTTGCTAGAACTCTGGCAGCTATGACAGCATTCTTCTCATACATATTTTCGACAGATTCCACAAGACCAGTCGTTTTAGTCAGTTCTTGTTCAGTACAGGTTTTACATTTCCCATTACAATTTGTTCATGGAAAGCAGGAATCTGTCCGTGTTTTGTCGCTGTAATTCTACATAACCCAATCCTCCTTCCATCTTTAGAGGGAGTTCTTTTTCGTGAATGTCCAGTGTGTTGTCTTTGACATTAATTTTACAGTTATGTTCTTTGAGGAAATCAAGTTCAAGTATACAATGTGAACCAATGTCAGCTATGACTACTTCCTGGGAACAATCTATACCACCCATTGTAAGATTTAAGCAACAGGAACCCTTGGCATTCATTCTTCTACCATCTGCTAATGTAAGAGAATGGGACAATGGTCGCAGTGATGGTCTATTTTTAATCGAGTTAAAACTTCTGATGGACACTATGCTCATACATGCACCGGTATCGATTAGTCCGTGAGTTTGAAAATCTTCAATCTTCATGAGCACATGCAACCCTGCTTCGGTTGGTTCATTCGAAAACTTTCGCCTTCTACGATTACGGCGATTGTTTACGGGTCTAATGTTGGACTTATCCGGGCAATGGATAGACAGATGTCCCGGCTTTCTACAATTATTACAAACGATTGTGTTTGGTGTTCGTATGTCTCTTTCGTCAAACTTACTCTTTAGTTGCTCGACCATTTTAGTCAGAGTGAATCTGTTCTTCCATTTCTTTCACGTCGTCCGTTTTAAGGTTACCCTGCACACCTCTGGTATACTTCTCCTTCGGGAGTTTAGCTTCATGGGAAGATCTGAAAGATTCGAGCTCGGTGGCCACTTGAATACTTTGCTCAATGTTGCATGGTCTAGTTTGTTGTATTTTCCATACCATATCACTGTCTTCTTGAAGTGCGTCCAGAAAAGCATCCCTTGCAAGAATGTCTTGTAAACCTTGCTCCGCCGTTGGATATGCCATATGCACAAGGCGTTTGATCGACTGGCCTAACTCTGTGAGTTTTTCTCGTGGATGCCTTCGACGGGACTTCAACTCTGTACGGTACAGTTTGGTCTGATTCTTTGGCTGGAATCGCCTCTCCAGTGCGGTCATCAAAACAGTGTACTTGTACCTCTCTGTAGATTGGAGTGACCTCAACACTTGCTGGGCTGGTCCTGTTAAACTTCCAGCTAGATATAGACCCTGCTCTTTTGGTGTCCATCCGTTTAACTTGATACATGTCTCGAAGTGAACCATATAGTCCATTAAGGGCGTGCTTCCATCAAATTTTGATGCAAAGAAAATTGTTTTTTTATAAACTGGTTGTACCAATAGTCGATTGCGTATCATACTCTCAACTTCAGCATTTGCTTGATATCTAGGAACCATTGGGTTTAGCACAGGCAGGGACAATGATGTCCTGAACTCCGGGTTTTCAAATAATGGAGGAGTTGGCAACCGTCAACTACTTGACTCTCTCTTGAAAGGTACTTAATTGTCGTGGCAAATATTGTGGCACTTCGAAGTCATCAAGTAACCGCCAAGTCTGCTGGGTGATAAAGGACGGAGGTCTTCTAGCTGTTTTCTCGTCATCTGGATTAAAGCTGCGAAAGCCAATCTGTTCTCTTCTCAATTTACGTTCTTCAGCATCATCCTCCAAACCCAAGCTTTACTTAGGGTTTTTGGATCAATTGAGATTTCTTCTAATTTCTTTTTCCTGCCTTGTCCGCCAAACTTGTTGGTGTTTCTGGAAGTTCTGCCATTTTGAAAGATTGTCAAAAGGTTTTACTACTGAACGTCTATACTTATTCCATATAATTATCCCACCTCTGCCACCAAAAACGTGTAACGTTTCCTTGAAGGGATAACCACGTTTGGGGTATGGGGAGCTTGATATCTCCGCCACCAGTGATCAATTCCTGGCTGATCACGAGCCACCGGTAAACGGAAATTCGGAAGGGTGTGTAAGGACCAGCTAAAAAAGGGTCATTAACGCTGTTTTTGCTAAAAATTAATATAAGCTTCATCGTAGGAATAAGACAGAGTCGTTCAGTTTTCAAACCTTTATGTAACAAAAACTTTCAAAATATATATAATCAGTATTTACAGCTTGAATATCTTTATTTCTGTTAACTGTCCTTTTTCGGGTGAACAGCGTTCACCGTACTATAAAAGAGTCTGTCCTTTTTCGGGCAAATAGCATTTGCCGTAATTGTTCTTTAGTCTTTCCTTTTCGGGCGAATAGCATTCGCCGTACTTATTCTTGCTGCTTGTCTTTTACGGGCAATTGTAGATTGCCGTTCTCTCTGAAAAAGAAAGGGGAGGGACCTCTTTCATGAGAGGAGGTAGCTTGTCGATATCAGCGAGATATTCGCTGTCGGTCGCAGTCTCGTAGACTAGCCTACTTTGCAATTTCCGGCCGTCTACATGTATCTGTAAAAGAGACATTTATAATGTAAACACGACTAATACACAGTATTATATCGATTATAACAGTACAATGTATATATTGGTTACACAAAATATATGACAAAACATCAATCATTAGATAATAATAATTATTTACTAATTATATAAATCATTTAAAGAGGTAGGAGTTATCTATTAATTTAAAAAATAATTACCCTGGTTAGAAAGGTATGGAATATTAAGGTATTTAAAGAAATGATTAAAAGAGAATATACCACTATAGACTTCAATAATAAGATATAAAATACATGTTTAATATATATATATATAAATGACGATGTCCTACTCTAACAAACTAATGAAATATGATAGTATTAGTAAAAACAAGCAAAGTAGTCGCGAATATCCTGGCACTTGATTGCTTCAGATGTATATTAAAAAAGCGGGATTAAAAGTTTTTTTGTGTAATTGTATTTTGTTACTTGAGTAGTGCGTGATTCATCAATCTAACCGAAAAACACAGTTCACTCAACACCGTTGCAAAATATGCTCCTCTATACACGGGGGTGAGAAAGTTTTCCTTACTTAGGTGAGTTTATGCTTATTATAAAATTTCCCCCGTTGTAGAAACTGTGAGATTTGATGATATATTTGAACTAACAAGATAACTGTAAAAATTTGCGTCAATTGTTTGTTAAAAATGTTAATCTCCCGAAGAACGCCATACAGGATATATTTACTAACTGTGCAAAATTTCATATCAGATTCAAAGCAGTTCAACGTACACCGTTGCAAAATATGTTGCTCTATACATTCGATTAGTAAAGGTTTCCTTACTTATATAGATTGTATTTGATGCCAGTCGTTGTCCACATAATATCGGAACCTAAGTATATTCTTTGACTACCCCTTGCCCACTCATTTCCCGCAGTTTAATCATCGAATGTTGTAATAATCTCGAAGGTCGGTCACAGTTGCCTTGTAAGCGTTACGTTGGTGTTTTTCGGGGAGTTAGTATTTTTTCCTTATGTACCAAAAAGGCCATACTTTTATTGGAAATATCGACCCTGTAAATAATTTTGTGGAATGTATCCTCCAAGCGGACATCACACTGTCCCAAAAGTGACACCAGATGGACACACGATAGACTAAATGTTCAAATTCGGCTCTGGTCGTCAGGTCATGCGTGAGGGTATCTTAAGTCATCGTATGACAACGGCAGCTACTTCATAAGCACTGTCAAAAACTTGCAATGGTTCATAATGCCATTGCGAGGGCATAAATCACGGTGGCTAGGCGGACAAGACGCTGGCTCGCTAGCCTGGAGGGGATGACAAGGACAGCTGTCTATAGTCGTTCGGGTTGACGAAAAACCGAGGTCTTGTGTACACATTGACGTACACCTAAAAGATCCCATGACAGTTGGAATTCGATATAAGAGTAGGACGTAGTGCCATTGTTCGGGCAAAATTTCCCCCATAGCAGACTGCGTGGTGTATATTCGTCTATATAAGCCCAGTTCGGAGCAGGACAGAAGGACGTTAAACCCCGTTTCATTTCATCAAATCGTGTCATCTTCCTCGTTACTTCGACTGATCATCGGTGCCATTGGGAATTCTTATACCCCAGCGTTATTATATATATGGACGTTCACTGTCGCCCCTATTCATCCGGATATCCGTCCACAATTTGTGGTCACTCTTGTAAATGTATTTAGCGTGTTGTCACTTGTGTATCCGATTTATAAATGCGTTTAAATGTATCACCGGTACATTACAATGACGGGTGGGTTCTAATTTTGTGAAAATCAGACCAAAGCTAAGTGACAAAATGCCGTTTCCCATATGCACATAGTGTAAAAGTATGTAATTTCAATGTTGTGGACCCTCTGGAGGTCACATTTTTATCCGATGTTGATAAAACTTCCAGTGTATGGTTATTACCCAATAATCGTGGCGCCTTACGATATTCGCTCATATCAGACCCCAACTTCCCGAATGATGGCCCCTGATTGTACGTAAAATTTCACATACGGTCATAGGGTGGCTTAGGATACGGCCACACGAATGGCTCAATGATTTTACAACCAGAGTCCATCTTACTTTATCGTGTGATTATCGTGGTGTCAATCTCTCTTAAACCATAAAACAACAGAATTAGCCCACTACAATCCTGGCAAATTCGATACGGATTAATCATAGGCGTATGGCCTCGAAGAATAATTGCGAAGGGGGGGGGGGACAGGTTACAGACGGTGGTGTCGGTCGTCCGCGGGAGGCGATTGAGCGGGGCTTACGGTGTAGTGTGGGGTTTGATTGTCGAATGGTTAGCACGTGCGCGCTGTGCCATGAAACCTGTTATTAAGTCAACCGGCGTGTTTTCGAATCCCCGGTTGTTTGTGACAAGGTGTGGGGTCGGCCGTCTGACCTCGTGGGTTTTCTCCGGGGCCTCCGGTTTGCTTCCACTGCTAAAGACCCCTACGCGCAAGCGAATAATTGAAATAAAATTAAACCATACGTTAGTCCCGAAATGACCTAGTTTGTGTCGAATGGGCGTAAAACCCATCTCTCTCTCTAATCAAATAATCAAACCCCTCATGCTTCTTAACGTCGTCACGTGTGTAAAACACAATAGATATTTGAGAACTTCCTTGCAGTAAAACAAATAATGAAATGGGTTTTTAGTTACGTCCTTGTTGAATACAATGGGGAATAACGTCCTACCGTTCTGCTCCGACTGGTTTAATGAAGACATGAATAATTAAAAAGGTTTGCCAATATAATAATATATAATATAAAGAAGACGGTGTGTGGAATTGTATGTATAACTATAACATCAACAATAAATATATGGTTGAGTATTTCACCGGTGTCCTCTAACCAAGATAAATCTATAGAATATCAGATATATTTATACATAAATTGGTCCCGTGATGCGTAGGCTTGGTCGGGGGGGGGGGGGTCAGAACGAGCTCTGTCCCCAAAAATATGTAAAACTGGCGCGCGTCCACAAAAAAACTCGTTTACCACGTACCCCAGCCCGTGAATACAGCAAGTTATAGTCTAAATTAGGTGTCCGACTCGATTTCAATTCTAATCAACCAATCAATCAATCGTTTACCTCTACGGAGATAGCACCGTTGGAAGAAAAGTGTGAAAATCTCACTCTATGCTGACCTGAATTCCAATCGTCCGTTCGTTCGTTCGTTACTGGGAGTTTAACGTCCAATCAATCTGTATTTATATCCTTTCAGATACTGATGGAAACTTTAAAGTGGGCGTGTCTATTACTTGTGGTATGTCCAGTTGTTACAATCACATTAAACTATGATAAGGAAAGGGGTGCCAACTTGAAGGAGACGTCAACAGATGGATTAGGTGATTTTATTTCATACCGTAAGAAAGAGAATTGGACTAGATGTGGAGACAATATGTGCCAGTGTAAAGGATACCAAGCCCGGTGTGTAAATCATGGACACCAACTGACTTATATTCCCAGATTTGAACAAAAAATAACAAAGCTAAATTTTACTGGTAATTATTTACCACTTATAGATAATGAAACTTTTACAAACATTACCGAGTTTCGTGTGACATTTCTGGTTTTAAGGAATAGTTCAATACAAAACTGCACACGAAATGCATTTAATGGTCTGAAATTTTTACGATCTTTATTTATAAGAAATAATACCATTTCAAGCATAGAACTAATGGATTGTTTGTCCGGCATTACAAAAAAATTAAATCATCTTGATTTAGAATTTATACACCTAGATAAACCTTGGGATCTAGATTTGGACAAGATTATGACGGATTCAAAGATTGCCAATTTACACTTACGGAGTATTGAAATAACACATTATAATCAAAGTAAAATGTCAACTTTAAAACATCTAGAGATCATCCAAATTTACAAATCCTCTATCAATACGGTTACTTTGGATTATTCGTCAACATTAAAGAAGTTAGAATTTGCTCATAACCCATTTTCCGAATTCCCAACATTTTGTGTAAATGGCTATGCGTATTTTCCACATCTTACTTATTTGAATTTAGGCCATAACAACATACAGTCTATAAAACCACAACTACTGACCTGTATGAAATTCCTTACACGGTTTAATATTGATAATAACCGTATTCATTTGATAGAGAGTAACACGTTTTCAAACTTACCAAAGCTTTTAATTGTATCAATTTCATACAATGGACCAGATATGGTTTTACAAGAATTTGCTTTTAACAGTTCATCCCTAAAAGAACTCTATCTAGATGACAACGACGTGTATTTTGTCAGTGGACAAAAGTACGTCAATAAGGATGCTTTTAAATATTGCACACAATTAGAAGAGTTAAGAGTATCATCGAATCACTTCCAGTTTACTACAAGTGAAATGTTCGAAGAAACATTCAGTACTCTGGTTAATTTAAGATTTTTGGCACTAGCCAATGGCGGAGTTCAGTTTCTTCCAAGTTTTATTCCAAAATATCTGGATAAATTGAACACATTGTGGCTTGGCCATAATAACATTATATATATACCGGAGGGTTACTTCAATAATCTCAATTCTCTACAAATTTTACAACTGAATTCGAATAAAATAACCACAATTAACCCAAATACATTTTCACTTCGATTTCTTAAACACGTGAAAAGCATTGATCTTTCTAACAATACATTTTCTTGCAACTGTGAATTACTTTGGTTCATCAATTTTCTAAAAACAAGCCCCATCCGAAAACGTTTTAATCGTTTTCCAAAAGAATACATCTGTGGTTCTCCCACAGTTTTCAATGGGAAGCAACTTATACAGGTCACGCTTTCTGAACACACATGCGCAGTAACGGAACAGGTTCGTGTAATTATTACATCTGTATCGACAGGAATTCTTCTCTTGCTTTTAACTATTTCTGTTATTTACCGTTATCGATGGTATTTACGATATGTGATATATATGGCACGATTTCAACACGTTCGCTACCAAAGACTTTTAAATGGTGGCGGGAATTATAAGTATGATGTATATCTTAGTTCTTGTGATGTTGATTTTGATGACGTAATATATGACGAACTTGTACCCAGATTAGAGGAGGGTATGGGTCTGCGACTTTATATCCCTCAAAGAGATGGACAGGGAAATAAAATTGATCAAATAATATCTAATATGGATGCCAGTCGTAAAGTCATGTTATTTATATCTGATAAATATGTCGAAGATGGTTATTGTGAATTTGAAGCTAGTTTTGCCTATAATAAGTATATTAATGAAAAGCGTGATTTAATGATTGTGGTAGTATTTAAAGAACTTGGTGCCTTGAATGTAACAAAAACCATACATAAAATACTGGCTGTTGATGATTATATTAAATGGGGCTGGGATGAAGAAAGTGTGGAATTATTCTGGTTAAAGATAACGACTGCTATTAATAATATGGATGATCTAATACCTTAAAAGCCCCTGTAACAAAAAAATATCAGAATATGTAAGGTATTAAAATCAACTAAGTATGTCCAGGATTGTGTTTTTTTTTTAAGTATGACTATTTACTAGCAATGTTATACACTTATTGTGTAAGTTAAATGGATATTTACTGTGTATATAATCCATGCATTTAATTATGATTCGTTTAAGATTGTCGCTTTCCTTGGTTGCTATTTCCTGTATTTTATAACATTATCTTAATAAACTATAGTTAGCTGTATAATTGTTGGTTATTGAATCGATTGAATGGGGAATAAACATCCTATTATTCTGCACCAACCAAACTAATGAAGACGTGTATACACCATTCTGTACCACCGTTACAGATTAAACATCCATAAGTGTACAAATGTGTTGTTATTGATATGTTGCCATTTGAATATTGTTCACAATAAAAAGCAAAATAAATAAGATATGTTTACAGGTTCATTTTGTTATACGAAAAACTAAGTGATGCGTTTTCTATGGCGCTCAGTATATATTATGATCAAAGTATTAATAATTTGTTTTACATATTTAATGATTTGCTTTAATATTTTTATTTAATATATACGTATTATTAAGATTTGCTTTAATATTTTTATTTAATATATACCTATTATTAAGGTTTGTTCTAATATTTTTATTTAATATTTGCTTTAATATTTTTATTTAATATATACCTATTATAAGGATTTGCTTTAATATTTTTATTTAATGTATACCTTATTTCTTAAGGTAGTTTTACGGCCATGGTAGGAACAATAGTAGATCATAAATATAAAAAGATCACAACAGCCTTATTTTTTATCCAGAGAAAGCCATCCGTCAACAGGATGTTGTATGATAATATTAACTGACAGATGAGTGTATAACGACTGAGTTACAATCATATTTATTCTATATTATAATATGATTCACTCGGGATTGGAGCCAACGGAAACACCAAGTTAGATCAAACTACCTCAATTGGAAATGACTCTGCTTTAAGGGGAATTTTGTCGAGACAGCAGCGCTATTGCCTACTACTATTTCGAATTGCATCTAAGGGGATCGTTTACTATCACGCCGACGTGTACACGGATTTTTGTCCAATCCGAAAGATTAGACAACTGTCCTCGTCAGGCCCTCCACCCTGCATTACTGACAAGGGGGAGTGTTCTGGAAAATCCCGAGGCACTGTACTTTCTCGGCCAACACCAGGTGCGAACCGGAGATCTGGATAGCGAGTCTACGTCTTACTTATTGAGCCATCGCGGCTCACAACTCAAATCTAAGGAAAGTGAATTATTGTTTTTAAATCAAGAATATATTACATGGTTGGTCCCTGGGATCAATCTCAGATTCCATGGTACCAATTATGAAGATATCTTAACGGTGGTTCCTCCCAGAGCCCCCTCTCGTTTTAAGCTGAGATAGGCATCATGCGGCGTTTCAGAAGTTAAGTTTGAGTTTCAAGACCCATGGAACCCATTTGGCGTTCCTGGAAAGACATCATTCAGAGTTCGTAGATACGTGTTGTATGTCACTACAGGATCAAAAGGACATTCACTTCTTAAACAAACATTATGCAAGAGCTAAATCTGATTATTGCAAGTCTTTATTTGAGTTTCAGATGTCATAGAAATTATAAATTAGATCTTTATTTACACAACAAGCACAAAATCAGCTCTGTAGACCCACGGATGGCTTGGATTCGGCTTGGATTTAAATAGGATTTCATTGACTGATTTAATTATAATGGCGTCGTGAGCGGAGATTAACCGTTACGTTTTAGATCGAGGCTAAATGATAGATCGTACGAAGCGAGGCCGCTGCTGAGCGAGGCCTGAACAAATGACATCTAAACTATAGTGCAACAATCCAAACACAGATAACGATAAATTATACAATTCCTGGAGACCGTGTGATGACTAAAACAGACGGACAGGTCTTCTGTGTCAACAATATCAATACGGCCTTGATATTATGTTTAGTTGTTGGTTAAACTGGGAGTTTGTATGTCGGCATTATACGCTCTTTTGTCACTTGCGTTTACTCGTTTAGGATAAAATTATGGAAATTGATAAACATCGCATCTAACATCACCCCAATTGAATTGCAGCCCCATAGGATCACTGTTTCGTAGTCTGCTTCAAGAGTCACGTAGGCCTACCAGTTAAAGTACACGAGTGCACACAGGCTAACAAGAAGTCGGCTATAATTATGTATAATTAATGCTTCCTCATTGAATTGGTCCATTCCTTTCAAACTTTAAAATGTAAATGTAATACGAACTGAATTGCAACCCCGCCTCAAACCGAATAAGCTAACCGCACGACAGCCATTGAAAACGTTACTTGATAATCGAGATTATGTAGGTGGAGTTAACGCCTATCAATCAAATTATCGCCCATTCCAAAAAAAAGGTGAACATACAATTAACTCCCATTTCAAGTCAAAATTACAATGGTAATAAGTATGTTCAGAATAAAGTAATTTGACTGAAATTTTCAATATGTTCTTCTTTCATCATCTATATTTTTGAACTGTTATAGTAAGAATGGCCAATTCTTTGTAAAAAAAATCTCCCATAATGTATCTTTAAGCAAAGATATAGGACCTTCGTAATCGGACATTGCCTTGGGATCACACGAACATACGGGCCTCTTGATAATGTTCACTGTGCCATCTCCATCTGTATTATTTACCGACTGAATATATTACTTATTTATTGAAATTTTTGTGCCATTCGAGGACCATGTTTTATTGTCCAAACTTTTGATTTTATAAATCATTGCTATACAGCATGATTTTCAGTGTTTATACACGGATTTTGATGGAAGTACCCATATAATAAATATAATGTTTAATATTATCAACCATTTGCATTTGTATGCGCCGACATTTCAGTGTAGGTGTGTGTTATCTGTTGTTACCCTGTCCTTCGGTTCGGTCGTCAACAATTGTCAACACGGTAAAGACTAAGCTTATGACTGAGTTTTATTTTCAAATTCAGAGTGAAGGATAGTGGTCATAAGATAAAGAATCAAAGCGATATTCAGCTGCTCACAACCATTCGTGCTAGTGAATTAGCTACTTAAAACGTTATGAATGGAATGGAAGCTGTAGTTCTGAGCGGGTGTGGGTTTTTTTTAATTTGGTGAGGAGTATTCGGGTGATTTGGGGATAAACCGCATTGATTTTCAGCGTTCCGTCACTTTTTGTGCTAGAGTTATCCCTTTTTACAATTTAATGGGAAGCATCAGGGGCATGATAAGGTGAACCCAAATCATTTTTAGCGTTTGCTGAAAACCTTGTTATAACTTCATACAGGCTAGAGCTTTAACAAATTTTCAAATTTTGTGGAAAGCCGTGGAGTTATGCGAAGACAACTCCTACTGATATTCAGTGTTGTTCGATTCTATGTTCCAGAGTAAAACTATTATTGGTGTACAGCATTGCGGCCATATGAGGATAAATCCTGTCCATATTCTCCTATCTGTGAGTTTACTCCCATCCTAGCCGAAATATCAAATTCAGTTACCCAACTTTTCCTTTCTAATAAAGTGCGGCCGAGACATTGCTGCTGTTTAGGCATATTTCTGGCTGTTGTGTGGCTATCTTTATTTCCGTGTGTAGGTAGGGGCCCACTAACTCAAAATCCGAAGCAGATGCTCACTCATGACAGGCTTATTTCAAGAATCAAATTACACTGTATTCGTAAATATGGCAGTTGTAGCTAACTGGTGGAGGGGTCGTGCTATTAATTTGATAACACTGTTCATGTTTAAACAGATTTTGACATACAATGCGTTTTGTAATACGCACAGATATGAACATATATTGTGATGACCTTTTTTCGCCCGTCGAGTCGGTTAATATTTGTTTTCAGCACAAAATAGGCTACTTTTTAATATTTCACCGAACTGTTCATACTCATTGTCGTTGCAGTAGTTTTTATTGGATTTTTTCTGAAACGATAAATTTAAGAAACTTGGCCAAACTATACTGGTAATAATTCTCAGCACAATTGAGGTTAAAGTTGTCATCCAATATATAGGACCAAGGTCCTAGTGTTTTTCCGTCACAATGTTTGCCGTCACCTATCCACACTGTGATTGTTATGCTTGTCAGCATTATAGAGGCCGGAGTTTTCATCGAATTGTTATGACACGACAGGGATCTATATCTTTTCGGTAAAATCAGATTACTATTTGTAGATCTTTTGGCGGAAAGTATCAATTTACACCCACATGTTTACACCCCGACGTATATTTCTTTTGGGGAAAACTTGGGCCTTTCATTTTGTGTCTTGAATGTTTCTCCGATATTTTTAAAACGTGTTTGGATACCTTGTGAACGCCATAGAGGCTAGAGATATGCTAACGGTGTGGGGCATTGTAATGAGATGATGAACCATATCTTTATTCTGGAACCACACCACTCCCTATTTCCGAAAAGGTTGTGACCAAGAGAGGCTAGTTGGTACATGATCCTTTTCAAATTATAGGACGAACTTTATCGATATTCATAGTACAAGTTACTTGACTTTCAGCGTGTCCTGCTATTTCAGTACCCGAAAGTGGAAAATGTATGTATTTATATGGTTTTTCAACCTAAATCCCAAGCAATGCCCATTTGAACTCCAATCAATGAGACAGAATGTTGTGATATAGTATAGATAATTGAGTCCTTCAAAATAATTGATAATTTAATATGGCAGTAGAAAGTCGCGCTCGTCTTTATTGTTATCTTACAACTTGACCACAGTTCAGTGTGTCAAATTATTTTACATAATATAGTATAGGTGTATCACATATGGTACACAATTTATTAAATAATATCCATGAAAGGTTATCTTTACCTATTATCATGTTTAAATGGTCTTGTGACTATTTCTTATTCAGAGGGGTAATCTTTTAAATTTATCTAAAATAAACTTCTGAACTTTATATACGACAGAAGACATACGGTCAGTATTCTTACTATGACAGTCTTTTAATAAACGTTTTAACCTTCATCAGCGCACATAATTTATTTGGAATTGTATATTGTTTTTAGGAGAGTTAATATTTCGTATTAGTAATAATTTGCGAGTATTATTCTTTTGTTATTAAAAGGTCACTATTTTTATATTAAGCATAGTACGTGAAATGAGTTTAGTGCGCAAGTATTCTTGTGGTTGAAGCCTAGATGACAAATGCCTCGATCTACTTGAAAAATCAGAATGAAAGGAACAATCTCTCGCGTAACGCATTAGCTCAGGCACAAACACTCCATACGCTGGTGATATTGGAATGTTACTATTAATAAATGGAAAGTTAACGATCGGAAAGTCAAAGTCATCACGTTTATCGTACAATTTAACACTAAGTTTATGGCAACTGTCAAAATCGAGACGCAGATCCAAGTAGGAAGCGTGATTGTCACTGTCAGTAGTGTTTTTAATTTCGAGATCATCAGGATATATGAATTCTACGTAATCACTAAATTTAGGATATATTGATAAGTAAAATTAAAATATCTCAATAATCGTTTATTAGTTTTTACGAGTGCCTGTATGTGATCGGCTTCGGACGAATATAGAAATAAATCAGGAAGTAAAGGTACGTACACAGTTGGTGCCCGTTGGGATACCTACCACTTGCTGATATATTTCCCCTCCAAATTCAAAAATATGGTTCACTTAAATTACATGAACTTGAATGTTGTCAGAATTCAACTCACTCATTAATTAGTAAAATAATAGGCTAACGCTCAACATGAAGCTGATTATTTCTCATAAGTAAAAATACGTAAACCATTCCAAGACAATTCATATTTTAAAAAAAAATAAGTTCTGCCAAAATTACCTGCTTAATTAGTTTTATCCTTCAGCGTGGGTCTATTGTTCTTGGCCACTCAACCCCTTAACACGGTTATCTCCCAAAACTTAGACAGCCATAATTTAGACAGCCATAACTTAGACAGTGGAGTAAGTGATTAATTAACACAACACCCATAGCTGCAATGGAACAGTCCTAATCAGCGGTGTAATTGACCCATAGGGAGATTAATTTTGTTGGGCTGAGATGTTTTGATTTGAAAATGCATGTCTTTGATACAATTTGATTATCAAAACAATAAATATATCTAGCTTTGATCCAAGGGTGATTATTAAACATTTAAGTACGTGTAAGCAGCCGAGATGTTTTGATTTTAAACTGTCTACCTTTGATGCAAGTGTGGTTATTGAACAGTAAAGATGAGATGTTATTGAGCAGTAAAGGATGTGTAAGCAGCTGAGATGTTTTGATTTCAAAGTATAACTTCCTTCGAACTTTAAACAGCAATATAAAATGACTGACCCTGATGTTAAGACATTATCGCAACATGTCTACCTTTGATGGAAGTGTGGTTATTGAACAGTAAAGATGAGATGTTATTGAGCAGTAAAGGATGTGTAAGCAGCTGAGATGTTTTGATTTCAAAGTATAACTTCCTTCGAACTTTAAACAGCAATATAAAATGACTGACCCTGATGTTAAGACATTATCGCAATATGGCTGGACTGCGAAAGGTAGAATTTGTCACATCACAGAAGGGAACTCCGCAAGTTTTCCTCGACGGTTTTCTGTACAACAGAAACAAAGCGAGACAGACCTGCACACACTGGCGACGTGTAGTTACTGCATCTTCCGGAAAGTGCACCACTGTGGGTGACTTTTGTCGGAATGTCATCGACCACATTCACCCTCCTGAAGAAGCAACCAAGATCAAGTTCCTCAGAACCTACGGAAGAGAGCAAGAGAAGAGACCACACAGATGCACACACTTTACGATGACGAGATCGCCGAAGTAGATGATGCAGATCGAGCGAAACTGGCTCAGCTCAACTTTGGAGCTGCAGCTCCACCCAAGAAGAGAGTCTATCGGGAGATAGAGAACAGACTGGTCAGACTCAAGCAACAGCTGTAACAAGGTGACCAAACCAAGATTCAGTATCTGGACGCAGTCGGCCATTTGATCCATCTCGGATAGACACTTTGTTAACATTTGCATTGAAGATTTGTGAACATAGAGTATTAAAATTATTATTATTTATATAAGTAAAAACTTGATCAGTAAAGAAATGAAAGAAATGGTACTATATTTGTTGTTTTATACTTGTTAATAAATCTGCTTTAACATACCAATGTTACAATTTGCTGTTGTTTTGAACTGGCTGTCTAAGTTTTGGGATATTTCCTAGAATTTCTTGGACTATTCCATTATCAAATATAGGTAACAGGTTGAGGATTAGTTGTGCACTTGACCGTAAATGTTGTTGTTTTAAGCTGTCTAAGATATGGCTGTCTAAGTTTTGGCAGGATACCCTTAACACCGACCACAATTTTTCCCCTGAAACTCGGCGATATGGGAATGAACCCGCTAGACACTCTTTATTACACTGGTGTTATCTTTTATCATGTCATTTCGGGCATTTAATTTTATCGACTAGGAAGACAAAGATTTGTCTGGGTATATTGTTGGATTATCCTTTGTCAACTATTTTTCCAATTAGTCTACTAAACTTTTATGCCTAAATGTCCTCGCAAACTTTTGCTATATGAATTGATTCTTACGTCACACGAATCCAGAATTTTTCTCCGGTTAAATGTCTAAACTTTTCAAATATGTTCAATATACTACAAAATACATGCAACATAGTAAACATTTAATTTGGAAATAATTACCCAATCAATATTTCGTGGGAATGTAACTTAATATAGTCTAGTGTATATCCGTACTACTAAATTCTATATAGACTGGGGGGGGGGGGGGTCACGGTGGCTCGCAAGCCTGGAGGTCGGGTGTTCGATCCCTGCATTGGCCGAGAAAGTTCTTCCAGATTTTTCGGTGTGGTTCCCAATTATCAGGGCCTGACAAGGACAGCAATCTAGTCGGATGGGACGAAAAACCGAGGTCCCGTGTACACATTGGCGTGCACGTAAAATACCCCTTGACAGTTGGAATTCAATATAAGAGTAAGCCGTAGTTCCGCTGTCCGGGCAAAATTGTCCTCATACCTCACTGTATGGCATATGCCCGTCTTCATTGGCCCATTTGATTTCATTTCATCACGATTTGAACAGAGTACGTTTGAAATTTAAGCGCCCAAATACAAGGAATGGTGTATCGAGTCGTTTCGACGTGAACTGTTTCGTTAGGTGACCTGATAATCGATTCCCCTACCTTTAAAGGTCTATACAATGAATGGTACATGTGCTGTACTTGATAAGGCAAATTTCGCACATATTACTTCTATCAAATAAAAGTCTAGTTGTATACAGACACCACATATTACAGGTTGGGAGACCGGCCTCCATTTCCAGATGAAGACTGACGGGTTTACATTGTTTAGAAACGTATCATGTGTAGTGAGTGAGTTGCTTGACCCTAAGCTAGAGGATTGTAAGGGATTTCAACACAAAATTAATCAGTTTTATTCTCCAAAATATTATCGGGATAGGCCCCTCAACAGATCCGACAACATGAGTCTTATCTGGTTTATAGACTTCTCTTTATTCCTATAATGGCATGAAGAGAGCATAATTATGCTCGAGAAATATAATGCAGAACCCCAACCGTATCTTTAAGACGCAAAATTCTAAAGCTTTCCACTTTGGGTCATAACAGTGATGATATTGTACAATTATCCGTGACAATGTCACATAACTACTTAAAGAGATAAGATCATATAATTTGATTAATTAAGTTCCTTTATTTAGAACGTATGCAAATTGCATATTATGAGATAAGCATATATAAACAAACATCCCGGTCGACATCCACCAATCAACATCATATCAAGATTGCCTATACTATGGTCACAGCTTCATACACCGGAAGTTGGCATAGACAGATGGTGTTATTGAAATGAACAATTGTAATATACATTTAATAATTATTCTATAAAAACAATACAAGAAATATAACGTCAAAGACTACCAAATAAAAAAAATGAAATATTAATCTAACACAAATAATAAATCTAATAATGCAATCAAATAAAGGAAACGAAATAAAACAAAAAAGATAACAAAGTGAGAGATAATCACATGATCATGAATTACAACACATTTGGAAAATATATACATTCTTACGGTTATTTACATATAGTTAGATTTCATAGCTTACGGTTATTTACATATAGTTAGATTTCATATCATATCATATTCTGATTGCTTTAAGGCACAAGATCATCCATATTATTAATAGCAGTCGTTACTGTAAAGGATATACTAAGTTAAATTTCATATTCTGATAAGTTTTTTAAGGTATTAGATCATCCATATTATTAATAGCAGTCGTTATCTTTAACCAGAATAATTCAAGACTTTCTTCATCCCATCCCCATTTAATATAATTATCAACAGCTAGTATTTTACGTATGGTTTTTGTTACGTTCTTGGCCCGAAGTTCCCTTAATACTACTGCAATCATTAAATCACGCTTTTCATTGATATACTTATTATAGGCAAAACTAGCTTCAAATTCACAATCACCATCTTCGACATATTTATCAGATATAAATAACATGACTTTACGACTAGCATCCATTTTGGATATTATTTGATCAATTTTATTTCCCTGTCCATCTCTTTGAGGGATATAAAGTCGCAGTCCCATACCCCCCTCTAATCTGGGCACTAGTTCATCATATATTACGTCATCAAAATCAACATCACAAGAACTAAGATATACATCATACTTATAATTGCCGCCACCATTTAAAAGTCTTTGGTAGCGAACGTGTTGAAATCGTGCCATATATATTATATATCGTAAATACCATCGATAACGGTAAACAAAAGAAATAGTTAAAAGCAAGAGAAGAATTCCTGTCGATACAGATGTAATAATTATACGAACCAGTTTCGTTACTGCGCATGTGTGTTCAGAAAGCCTGACCTGTAACAGTTGCTTTCCCTTGAAAACTGTGGGAAAAACACAGATGTATTGTTTTGGAAAATGAACAAAACGTTTTCTGATGGGGCTTGTTTTTAGAAAATTGATGAACCAAAGTAATTCACAGGAGCAAGAAAACGGATTGCTAGAAAGATCAATGCTTTTTAATTGTTTAAAAAATTGAAGTGAAGATGGTTTAACTGTGGTTATTTTATTTGAATTTAATTGTACATTCTGTAGGGAATCGAGACTACTGAAATAACCTTCCGGTATAGCTATTATGTTATTACGGTCGAGCCACAAAGTCTCTTATTTCTTAAGATGTATTGGAATGAAACTTGGAAGAAACCTAAGCCCGCAGTGAGCTAGTGACAGCGATTTTAAATTAACCAAATTACTAAATATTTCTTCAAACATCGGATTTGTAACTGTACTGAAATCGTTCGACGATAGTCGTAAAACTTCCAATCGTTTGCAGTATTTAAAAGCACTCAAACTAACGTGTTTAAGGTGACCACCAAAATACAAGTCGTCATCCTCCAGATAAAGTTCTTTTAAGGATGAACTATTAAATGCAAAATCGTGTACAGCCATTCCAGGACCAATGTATTGAATGGATAAAATGTGAAGGTTTGGTGATTTTGAAAAGGCATTGCTTTCTATAATCCATATATGGTTATTACAAATGGAAAATATAGCGAGAGATTTCATACAAGCTATCTGTTCTGACGGTATAGAGGATATGTCGTTGTGGTCTAAACACAAATACTTAAGATTTGATACAAGAAAGTCCTCCAACCCACTCCCAGTTGTCCTTTTCTCTAAGTTGATATAACTTTCCTTATTGTAGCTGGCATGACCAGGATACAAGCGCAGTAGTAGAAACATCCACTTTAAAGTTTCCATCAGTATCTGTAAAGGCATAAATACAGATATAATAGATATTCGGAATTGTCGATTACCAGATATTACCGGTTTTTCTAATGTGTTTAAAGATCGTGTGATTAATACGTTGTGATAATTCATATTAAAAGTCTGATACTTTCTTTAAAGGTTAGGGTACTCAATGTCATACTGCCTCCCCCCGAAAACCTACCAAATTACAGATAGTCAAACCGTCACCTTGCAGGACCAAGGGTGGGTTTAGCGGGGAGGGGGCGCATGCCCTTATTGCATAGTAAGCCGATTTATTGTAGGGTGACTTATTGTATGCCAGCTTGATCTCTGTCCATTTACCTTGTAGATTGATCGCTTAAATCATTAATTTTCGTCCTTATATAGTCCGGACTTTTTTCCGTATGCAAATGAGTTTCGTCGAAGATCCCATATAAGGTATGTGTTCTATTATATTAAGTTCTGCCATACATTTGTCTAAAATGCAGAATGGAGGAGTGCAATGTGGAAAATAACCATACGCAATGCTAGGTCAAGAGTTAGAATTGGGGGAGGGGGGATTCCGCTCCATAGATATAGAGAATCTCCTACGAGTGTTTTTTGATATCAAAAAATATCAACACTCGTTGATAAAGTAAAAAAAACTCGGCTACACAAGTTGATAATGTAAAAAAAACGAGGCTCTGCCGAGTTTTTTTTTACTTTATCAACGAGTGTTGATATTTTTTGATATCAAAAAACACGAGTTGGAGATTTTATTTATCACCCAATCCCTTCTTACATGCACAAGTAAATAAATATAATTCTTTGGTATAGATTTCACTTTTACTGAATCTTAATAACATTACAGCGTAGTGATACATCAGATTTTTTGACACCAGTTTGCTATTGCAAAGCCCTATATATTGACCCAGTATTTCCTTCAAGGTCAATTAAATAAAAACAGTTTCTTTTTAACAAAAAAAAAGTCACTTTTCTTTTAAAATAAGTGGTTTCTCTATAATAAAAGAAAGTAGTTCCCTTTTGATTGACCAATCAAATTCATGTAAAGCGATATCTCCTTAGTAGATTATGTAATTTATCGTACAGGCGATAGCTACTGTCAAATAAGATATTGGGTGATAAAGAAACATATTTACTAGGATTTTAAAATAGCCATGGTCAACCTGACACAAGTTTCACTCAGGAATTGTCAGGTGGTATATCGGATCCAGTCAAACTGACAAATAGCATTATCATTCAAAATGTATATTCCCCACCGAAGCGGTAGTCTCGATTAAATGGAGATCGCATTTAACAAGTGGGTTGATTATAGGCTTGTCATGTGAATACATGTCTAAAGAATAAAATATACATAACATTTGTGGCAGATTAAGCTATTGCATAATGTATGTGTATAAACCAGGGAAATAATTTCTTGAATTTACATCAGATCCAAATAATACTTTACATAACATGCAAAACCTGCTATATGCAGATTAAACCGTTGCAAAATGTATGTTTAAACGATGGAAGATTAAGTTCTTGAATTTACACCAGATCACATTTAAAATAGCCGTAATACTCACCGAAGTATGGACACATCCTATCATTGTCATGTTTATATCACTCGGCAAACCTCGACAGACTCCGGAACCTACATCTAGTCTTGGCTGTGTGACAGTGATATGTACCTACGCCCATACATTTGCGATGCGGCTACCGGTTGACTTCAACAGGAAAACTTGACGCTATTACAAACAAACAAGACACAATGGGCGTAGCCATGTTTCATCCGGGACCTTTAAAGTAGTTCCAATATGGCGGAATCTGTCGAGGTTTGCCGAGTGATGTTTAAATAGAGCAAAACATCCTGAAACAGTGTTCGTTGAACAACTGTTACGATTCGGAAATATTTCCTGTGGCATCCTTATATAAGTAGTAAAGTATTATGGTGGTGAATCACACGTTTGTAATGATATGAAAGTTGTGCTCGAGAAATAGTGATGATGGGGCCGCTCCGACACGGGCCTCCAATCCGCCCCTGTCTGTCTTGCACTGAATTATTACATATCTACGTTTCTGGCCATGTCTCTTGGTGTTGTACGGTTTTAAGTAAATTAAAGGGCATTCACGCTTACATAAAATGCATATTAAAAGGCATATAAACGGCATATAGATGATATCCACAAAGTTTTTACAAATGGCATAAACCATTTCATAAAACAGACAACAGGATGGTGCAAACATAAAGGGCCACGCCTGCAGTGGTCCAATCTTAATAGGCTAACCTGTCGCAGAGAGGTACATGTTATTGCGATTTAGTGACCGTGGCTCATTAAGTAAGGGCTAGCTCGCTAACCTAGAGGTCCGAGGATGGAACCCGTTGTTGGTTGCGAAACATTCTCGAGATTTTTCGGTGTCGTTTCCCCTTGCCATTGATGCAGGACGATGGGCCAGGAAAAGTAAAGTGTCTTATCGTTTCAATGGGGCGGACAACCCAGGTCTTATGTGCACGTAATGTAAAAGAACCGTTGCAAGTTGGATTTCGATGAAGAGGAGGCAGCAAATTTCCTTCATGGTACATAGCATGGAATATCTCTGTCTTTAGCTCGGTTGATAAAGAAAAGTAGGGCGTTAAGATCTTCGGGTACGGTCTGGCTGAAAAGTTCTAAGCCTGAAAGGGACAGATTAATTGCGTTGAAACATGAACCATAGACATTAAAACTGCAATTGCAATATTATTGTTGTGTTCATACCAGACCACTGTGTGAACCTACCCACTGGAATCACCATCAAGTAGCTACAAATGAAAGAACTAACCCCAACACAGATCCATGCCAACATGGCCTCCACTTAAAGCTGAACTCCGATTACAAAATTACAGAAATAATTAAATAAAAAAAAAATTACTGCCAAACATAATCGGCATACTTATTTTAAATTTGCAGAACAAGTATGGCGACTGTACGGTGTACGAAAACAGAGGCAGACACGGCCACATCCAGTATACACTTTGTCAACCACACTGTCCACATCCGGCTAGCAATATGCATCACATAATATACTACGATCCCTAAAAGACTTAATGTCTGTTTCATCTTTAACAATATCTTGACAAATAGGACAGAAATGCACAACATTGATGACACTTATGGGCTGATCTACTTCCATTAAATTAGCACTTTCAGATATATCACTCTGCAGTGGTCTAGTAAATAAATAATTCAGGGATTACAAATTCATGAAAAATGTAATCAAGAGTACAAACCATGTTAAAAACAAATTCCTGGTCATATAAAATTCTTTCATAAAAAAAGCCGTTACATGTATATACAAAAAAATCACACCAAGGACGTAAAGTTACAAACATCTGTCCCTGCACCTGACCATAGTAAGATGATAATTTTTGTAAAGTGATAGAGTTACTTCCCTTGTAAAGATATTCAGGCAAAATACAAGTGCAAAATTTAGAACAACTGCCACATTTTGTAATTAAAGGACACTTAACTCCTAAAAGACCCTTCCCACAACAATCACACTCAACAAGTAAATCAGGTGATGCTGAAAGAGAAGGTCTACAAATATCTAAAAACAATCCACATTCTGCGTATGAAGTATTTTTATGACTATCCGAATACATGCTTTTATATTCTAACTTTGCGTGAGGCTCCATCTCCCGCCCATATTTTAATGTTTTTAAATTAGGATTAAGCTTAGTATAGCCCGTGATTTTTTTCAGAAGCGGGCGAATATCTTCATCACCTGAATTGTCATGCTTTTTTTTAAAGTTTGGACTCCAGTATGCACAGCATAGAAATTGGATGCTGTGATGCGACCTTCTCTCAGTGAATACCCACTGCTGTTTGTATTCTGACCCAAAGTTGCTTCATTGATATGAAAAATAACTTCTGATGTGGATTTAAAGAAAGTACTAAAACATGAATAAAAACTAGTATTGCAATTCTCTTTAAATTTGTCCGTTAAATACTGTTGAGTATAACAGTTGACATCAAATATAGGCACTGTGGGATGTACTGTTGGATTTACTGTAGGGTGTACTGTTAAACCCTGTTCTCTTAAACTAGGAAGGCCTGAAAAAAAATCCATAACCTTATGTTAATCAAATAAATGAACTGGTAGAACAGTATTACACGTATAAGGGGTGTGTTGCTGTCATTTGACACCAGTCCATTTTAGTGTCTCACCACCTCACCTTGGATCCAACCTTAGGAATAGCAACAGTGAGCGGACAACCTTGTGTTCTTGTAAATTGTAACCAATTTTGCCTTCATGACTCGATAATTGATTTTTACGATAAAATGAAATGAGATGGGGTTTTATGTCCTATTGCTTTGCTCTGACAGGGCTAATGAAGATGGGCATATGCAATATCCAGTGTGTTATGAGAGAAATTTTGCCCAGACAGTAGCACTACTGCCTACTCTGATATTGATCTTCAGCTGCCAAGGGATCTTTTATGTGTGCACATCAATGTAAACACAGTACCTTGGTTTTTGATTCCAACCAAATGACTATACATTGTCCCTTGCCAGACCCCCTGTCCCACACCACTGACAAGGGGGATCAAAAATCTTACTGAGACACCATGGCTACTTTAAGGACAAATTATGGTAATTTATAAATGTGCTTCATAATGGTAGAACATAATATAGGCCTACCTTTGAAAAGGCATACTGTAGGTAGTACATCAAACAAAGCTTTGCTCAGTGTGTCGAGTTCATTGTGCACCTCAACAGGTTGAAAAGATTTCTTTAAAGGGGTGACAAGTGGTCTTTTGTTTCCTGCAAATAATAAAGTAAACATTAAGCAAATAGTAAAATAATTCAATGGTAATTTACCAAATTTTGATTTACCCTATAGATGTAACTAAAACTATATAACTCATATTATGACTTTCTAAATATTCGTACGATTTAATTTAATACAGTGTACTTACCTGTAGTGCCGTGCCTGGATTTCTCAATTGTCATTTCACTGATCAGTTTAGGTTCCAAGACGCTGCTTTTCTTAGGAACATTCCAAGTACATTTTTGTGATGTACACGAGGTATATCCAAACTTGTTGGCGTGCTCAACTTTGAATAATAATCCAGCTACATGATTACAAGTCTGACCAAGTCTGAAATATAGGTGCATATGTATTTTGATTTTACTGTGAAAGAGAAATGTGTTTGTATCTTTTCATCAGCCATTAGCATTTTTTATTTATTACAAAATAAATAAGTCCTCACATTGTCATTTTTGTTTGAATAAGTTTACATATGAAAGGTCGGTCAGGCAATTTACAAAAGAAAGGCTTTAACAGGTCCATAATCTTGTTATTTATTTATGATTACACTGGCACTTTGTAAAGTGCCCCTGAATATTTCATATGGAAGGGCGCACTATAAATATGCTGTAATAACAATAATTACTTTTTTTGCAAATACAATGTGTATAGATATACATACCCTGTGGTGCAAGTGCAATAAGCTGCTTTTATTGCTCCTGACTCTTTCTTCAAACAAACTCAGACCTTATGGCTTTCATCTTTGATTCTTTGGGATCGAGTACAAGAGCATCGGAGGAGGCAATATGGGCTGTCGACCGAAATAGTGTGATAAAAAATTTCTCCAAGCCAAGAAGATGAAAAATATTCATATGATTTTCCAACTTTGTATTCATTTAAATATTTTTTTACTGTAGAAGGATTATCAGTAATAATAAAGTTTACAATATCGGACAAAAAAAGAGGTGGCCATATTGGCAAACTTGATTTCTCATCCAACCAGTCGTTGTGTAGTTTCAGGGGATCTGGGATTTTGTAATCCCCATCATCTAACAATAAAATTGATTCATAATCACACTAATTTTGTTTAGACAATTCTTGATTTGAATGTACTATTGGTAGATTCAACGTCTGTGCCGAGAAACATGAAGCACTCAGTTCTTGCTTCGTTCCTTCTCGAGACAAACCTCTCTTCGATAAATAGTCACGTAAAGCATCAACTTTCCACATGTAGAACTCATCAAGCGAAAAACTTGTATTTTTCTTGTCTAAGTCTAAATCCATTGTAAAACTAAAAACGCCAAACTTAATAATATATTTAATTGGAACTATTTATGAAAGTGCGCTAATATGATAATAGTAATAAAGTACATGTATAGATAGGACTTGCGGCATTGCCATTTGTTGTGATGAGGTGGCGATCGATGTCCCTGTGTCAATGCAACTGTTGTGGTGTTGCCGTCTTGATGGGCGAGGCTACGCCCCATCACTGAATGGAATCCCTCCGCCGAAGCAGATATAAAGAGGTTCAGGCATTGAGTCGCTACAGTTTTGCTACAGATGCTAAGAAAGGTAATTACATAGTTAATAGATTGCGGACACGCCTTAGGATTCCAAGTGGGACTTGGAGTAAATATAATACATACACTCGACACAACACATCGATAGGCCGATATGATTTATAATTTAAGCAGCATATGTTGTGATGAGGTGGTGAATGTCACCAATGCAAGTTTGCAGCACATGCTAAAAACATAATTATATCGAAATCTATGCAATAGCAGACAACATGAAATCTCGCTTTTCCGCCATGTTGTTTATCTTCGCGACGATATTCACCGATTGACTTTTGACCGGGGCCGCTTATATCACGAGGGTGGATTCAAGTATAGGACTCGACATCTATAAAATCCGTGCAATATTAAAGTTTGACCCGAACTGAAACATTGACGACTTGTAGAGAGAGAAATGGAGTGTAACGTCCACTCGACACAGATTAGGTCATTTCGGGACTAACATGTGGTTTAATTTTATTTCAATAATTCGCTTGCTCGTAGGGATCTTTAGCAGTGGGAGGAAACCGGAGTGCCCGGAAGAAAACCCACGAGATTGAGAAGGCGCCCCTATCTCCATGCCACATACGCTCAAACTAGGGATCGAAACCACAGCCGCAAGCCAGAGGTGACCGGCCAGCTAGAGGCCGAAGCGCGGCACTCTAGACCACCCCAACCCCCCTTGTACGTTGTATAGGAAAATGGCTTAAAACCGTGAAATTAACCTCAAAATGTGATACTCACGCGTTAAATCACTTGTCATAATCGAAACTTGTCACGTTTCAAAATAAAGGATTAAAAATGACCCAAAAGACGATCAGCGCCGTTTTAAATCATAACCATTTTTTAACTACATATTCAACAATATTGTTTAGAGAGAGCTCCACTTTCACTGACATCGAGTCTTTTGGATTACCTGGGATTACTTCGTGCACTGATTCCACATGCCCTTTAAATACGATCATGCAAGTTCTTCTCGTTGGAAGTAGACTGAAAAAACAATTATTTATCTCAGGCGGTGTGGCATTTATATGCATCATCATAAATTAGTTGTCTTGGGCGGGATATATGAAACTCTCTGTTTTAACCTTTTATTAAACTGTTTACAGCACATCCTCGGCTTCAAAGGTCAGATACTTTGAACTTATAAGGGAAACTGGTTTAACCTGAGTTAAGCTAGGCAAATACAATAGAAAATCGACATCATTTTGGGTGTAATAAATTATTAGCTATCATACTGAGTAAGTTAAATGAAAAATGTAAACCATTGCAATAGCAAACTGTTACCTTTTCAGGTGTTCGGATCGTTGATTGCCTACATTGTCATCATCATACAGATGAAACCAATATAATATAATATTTCACAACATAGAGAGTATATTCAACACTTCGTGTTGCACTATACAACTGTTGCAAACGTTACATTATAAGCTAATAATAAATATTTATATGAATTTCCATCTCTAATCAACAATGATACAAATATGACATCGCCAAACAATAAGCCTAGTTGTAATGCAGACCATGAATTTATGCATAACGTACGACTCAAACAACCCATGTAAAATACTGTTTTGATCATAATTGTACAATATAAGTAATATATAGCACATTGACGAAACTTGGTGCAGTTTTACGAAATTAACGGGGCTCAATTTCTTAAATTCACATACTACTACATGTACATATATTGTATGTATATAAAAGGTACATTTTGTATCATGATTATCAATAATCAATAAAAGCCCTTGGCTGTTTTTAATCCTAACATTATTGGCAATGTATGTACTTGAATCTTATCGGAATGAAATATTGTTAAAAACAATGCGCTCCAACAAAGATAGTTCAAAGATTATTTATCTGATCTACCCACTGGCTCTTCTCTGTTGATTCATTACGAAATAGCAATTCTAAAACTAATCATGCTCTTCAAAGCTGGCAGCCATTGGTAACGATTAATTATTTCATTGTTACCGTTGTCACCATGACAGCGGTATTAGTTAATAAGTTTATGTCCAAACAAGAAATGAAATGAAGTGGTAATCTACTTTACGGCAGCAATTCAGCTGCTGTTAAGGTGTTTGACATGGACTAAACCCTTTCCATCTACTCTTCGTCGAATGTCCAGAGTTTACTCATCCAATAAGAGACATGTGGACGTATATTGTCGTCGCCCATGTCCGTCCGGTCGTCCGTCCACAATTTGTTTGTGGACTCTCTACAGGTCACAATTCTTATCCGATTTTGACGAAACATGGAATATAGGTTTATCCCCGTAAGATCTCGGCTGCTTTCGATATTGGCATGTATCGGATAGAAACTTCATGGATTATGGCCCCTGATTGTACGAAAAATCATGTTTTTAGCTTGTGGACCCTATAGAGGTCACAATTTTGAACCGATTTTGATGAAACTTGACGTGTATGTTTATAACCCAAAGATCTTGGTTCCTTTCGATATTTGCGCCCATCGGATCGTAACTTCCTGAATTATTTCCCCTGATTGTCCGCAAAATTATTATCCGATCTAAAAAAAAAACGTTTGATTATATCACCGTTACATGATAATGAAGGTTGGGTTCGAATTTCGTGAAAATCGGACAAAAATTGACAGACATAATGGCCGCCGTTTGTACGCAAATTGTGTGAAAATATGTTATATAAAGGTTGTGGACCCTATAGAGGTCACAATTATGATCCGATATTGTTGACACTTGAAATGTATGTTTATAAACCAAAGATCTTGGTTCCTTTCGATATTTGCGCTCATAGGATTGTAACTTCCTGAATTATGGCCCCTGATTGTCCGCAAAATTGCCCTTTTTAGCTTGTGGTCCCTCTGGAGGTCAAAATTATTATCCGATTTAAAAAAAACCTTTTGATTATATCACCATTACATGGTAATGAAGGTTGAGTTCGAATTTCGTGAAAATTGGACCAAAATTGACAGACAAAATGGCCGCCGTTTGTACGCAAATTGTGTGAAAATATGTTATATAAAGGTTGTGGACCCTATAGAGGTCACAATTATGATCCGATTTTGATGAAACTTGAAATGTATGTTTATAAACCAAAGATCTTGGTTCCTGTCGATATTTGCGCTCATCGGATCGTAACTTCCTTAATTATGGCCCCTGATTGTCTGAAAAGTCACCTTTATTAGCTTACGGTCCTTCTGGAGGTCACAATGATTACCTGATTATATCACCGTTACAGGGTAATCTAGGTTGAGTTCGAATGTCGGGAAAATCAGACCAAAATTGACAAACAAAATGGCCGTCGTTAATAGCTTGAAAAAATGGTATATCAAGGTTGTGGATCCTATAGAGGTCACAATTTTAATTCGATTTTGATGAAACATGTTTATAACCTAACGATCTTGGTTCCTTTTAAGATTTGCGCATATCGGATTGTAACTTCCTGAATCATGGCCTCTGATTGTACGAAAAAATGGCCTTCATTATCTTGTGGTGCGTCTGGAGGTCACAATTATTACCTGATTTAAAAAAACATTTGATAATATCACCGTTACACAGTAATGAACGTGCGGTTCGAATTTCATGAAGGTCACAATTTTAATCCGATTTTGATGCAATTTGAAATGTAAGTTTATAACCCAAAGATTGCGGTTTCTTTTGATATTCAGGCACATTGGACCATAACTTCCTGAATTATGGCCCTTGATTGTACGAAAAATCATGTCTTTTACCTTGTGGACCCTATGGAGGTCACAATTTTATTCTGAATTAAAAAGACCCGTTTGACTATATCCCCATTACACATTAATGATGGTTGAGTTTGAATTTCTTGAAAATGGATAATTGAACCGCTAAATCCATTATGTTAAATGTTTCGTATACTAAACGTTATAAAACGTTATGGGGCAGAACTTTATAAAAGCCAACCAAATTCTAATCATTTTCTGATAATTACTTAATATGCGACAACTCTTGTTGACTGCCCGAACGATTTAGCTGCTGTGTGGGCGTATGTTTTGGTTGCCTGGCAACTTATTTTTTACACCCTTATGGGTCGTTGGAATCCATTTGGCATCCGCTGCTTAAAGGTTTTGTAGTAAATTCATCGGTCATTCTGTCAATGTCCGACTGATTCACCATACACTTGTAATCAACAGTACCTTTAATATTATAATATAAATAAATGACAATACATTTTTTTAATGAAGATATGTAATCATGCAACGAAATATACGTCCCAGCGGCCAAATCGTCTGTACAGTCGATAAGGGTAGTCGCATATAATTTATTCTTTTGTAGGTAATGATAACTTTTATGAGAAACTGAAATCAATTTCATATAGACTGGAATGTTGACAAGAAATTGTGGACGACGAAGGCTATGGCAATAAACGACCACATTTCCATGTCGGCATGTAAAACAGGATTATCACTAAGCCAATGTCAATCAGTCACCATAAAACTCGGGAGCAAAATACAACACGTTAGGTTTTCCAGTTTGACAGACAGAATTTTTGTTTTTCTAACCCTGTGATCATTCCGATCTTTTCTTATGTTAGTTAACTCATTGTGAATTATTTCCGTAACCGAAAATCGCAAACATTCGTTGAAATGAAAAATACAGTAGAACGTATTCACCATGTAAAAAACATTAATTATCTGATCTCCAGACAAAAATAGAAAAATATCAAAATAGTCTGACAGAATTTTATTAACTCTTTTTCGTTCACAAGAACTATTTAAAATGCAAAGTATTTACCCTCACCCATCCCCAGATTCGGAAATTTAAGCATAAACCAATAAATGATATGAAATAGGGTTTAAAATCCTATGGTTTTTGCACCTCTAGGGCTAACTGAAGACAGGTATGCAGAGTGCCATGAATAAAATTCTGCGATGACAGCGATACCCCACTGCACTTACCAGTGAAGGCCATCTAGTAGGCTATACACGTTGGCTACAATATGTTTTTCAGAAAATGGCACATAACTTCGAAACGGCAAGATTGGGAACTAATGAACGAAATATGAAAAAAATCCATTAAACAATATTGTCCCTATCCAAATGCTGACATAAGGATCAACATGTGTGACGCCATTGTACGACCACAGAAAATGCGGGCTAATGAAAATTGAAGCAATATTGTACAATATATCTTAAATGAGTAAGCACATTTTTGATTGAGTAGATGTATCTCCTGAATATCCGATCATAATATTTCCGTTGCCAGACCTTACACCATTTATTTGTTCAACAGGGGCTACATTGTAAGATGCTGATTTTTTTTTTACATAAGACACACATTTTCATTATGGTTACAATTTTATGTAACTCGTTTTTCTTTCATTTTAATTGTTTATATTCAAAAAGTATTTGAAATGTACATTTAATTTTATATATTATCTGTGATTTGTTCTTTTTGCTTCATTTTAATTGTTTGTATTCGCACTTGTTTATATTTCTGCGATTTTCTGAAATGTACTTTTAATTTTATATATTATCTGTGATTTGATCTTTTTGTTTCATTTTAATTGTTTGTATTCGCACTTGTTTACATTTCTGCGATTTTCCTTATTTTATCGCAAACACTTCAACAAATGTTTGGCGCAATATAGCCGGGTCCATACCGCAACGTCTTGTCTCAGATAATCAGTGTGGACAGTCCCACGACCACGATTCAATCGATTTTCGTCGTGTCGTGGCCCGACTGAGCATGTTCAATCGTAGTCGGATGCAGTCGTAACCTATCGTGTTTGGTGTTCGTGTGGACACCCACACGACCAATTGTCTTACTGTTGTTTAGCCAATCAGAGAGTAGCATTTAGTCATGTGACTGCAGGTCATGTGCAGTACATTTCTTTTTACGAGCATTCAACTCGGCGGCATCTTAGCAAAATATAATGTCACTTTTATGCTTCCGGTTTACTTTTGGATTCACTAGAGGGAAGTGGCGTAAATCACGACGCATCATCCGTGAGAGTTGGGCCTGTGTGGACTGGTACCGTCGTAAGCAAGTGAAGTAAAGACGCGACCCAATTATTTTTTTACAACTACCCAAGACACTGAGTCCTGTCGGGTTGTGTGTAGTCGTAGCGGTATGGACCGGGCTTTAAACAACGTCCGCGAGTTTTACAACATCTAACCGTCGCTTCAATACTCAGCAATTCATGAACTTTTGCGCCCGTTGTTTTTACAAGTGACCAATTAGCATTGTCCAGTCAAAGGTCGTAGCACCTAGCACACTGTAAACAATTAACAGGGTTTACAGCCGTTGAAAGTTTTTTTTTTTAAATTGAGAAACTCGTGGAAAACCAGCAACCTTATTGACATTGATCGATCTTTGAACTTTGCAAATCGATTGTCACATGTAGGCATTTTAGCTAAAAGCGCGAGACTTGGTATTCACAACGACCGATGGATCTGATAGGCTCCCAATCTGGGTTTGTGTAACCAATCGAACTTAATGGTGAAATGTGCAGGGTATTACGTGAAGGGCTTGATAAGATGTACTTAGTTAAGGCGGAATCAAGCCTACTATTGAAGATGGGTCGGCGCTAGTGTGGCATTAATTCACATCTTTTTTATTCATTCCTAAAGGGGTTGTTAGTGAGCCAGGCATCATCACTTCGAAAACAAGCTCTCCTCATATCGGAATTCATTTGAACGGACTTGGGCCCTTAGAATTAATTAAATCTTGGAAACTATTAATTTTCGTTTCGATTATTTTACATGTTCAACCGTAGACAAGCTTCAAACCCGTGTGGTAAGAAGCCTGTAGCGTAATAAAAGATTAGGAAAACGGTACGAGTCGATAAAGCCAGATAGCTCTATCCGACTACCATGGCAGTTTTAACTAGGTGAATTCGGAACTAACAATATGGTTCGTTCAATTCGCTTGCGCGTCTTTAGCAGTAGCAGAAGATCGAAACAATGCAACTTGATTCAATGACAACATTGTGATACCACGAGCACACCATTGGGTTAGGCAACTAACCTTTAACTTATGAAGGCTAGCTACACAGTAATTGAAAAGTCCAATTTAATGCCATACCTTATTTTGAAATGGATAACGAAGAGTTCACATCTTTAAATAATAGCTAATTCTATAGATAATCAGGGTATCACACTTTTTATTGACAATTAATGTGTTAGGCAACATATTACTAAATTAATTGAAAAATGTTTCCAATAATTTTGGCATACTCTGATCAAACATAATCCAATCCATCGTTTAAATTTATTAGTTACTTTATGAAAAATTGCTCCATTTGCCACATTTTTTATTCACCATTGACATATTGCCTGGAGGGTAAGTTGTGATCATATTAACCGAGGTCCAACAGAACATTGTAATAGTTTACTTGACGAAGATGGATGTTGGTAACTCTTTGACTAGTAAATCCCTAAAACCATTGCTTCTAATATTACCGTGGTTTGGATTAAATCGGTTCAGCGTACCGACTGTGGGTTTTTTTCAAGGGGTAGTAATTGTTATTCATATAACATGTTACTCGATATTTGGAGTCAATGTATCATGGTGTTTAGTTGGAGCTGAGAAAGCAATGGATCATAAAAATATTGCTATCTACATCGCTATTCTCTTGGGAACGATTATGGGACTAATCGTAACATTGTATGGTATAATATTCGTTCCTTCAAAATTACATATGGTCATTACAGTTTGTGATCAACTCAGATCTAATCCGTGGTTTTATTTGTCTTATAAGAAATTAAGGAGATTTACCAAAGTTATGGTGATTATATGTATGATAGCTGGTATCGTGTTGACGTTTTCTATGATTTTTACTTCAGCCATAATTACGAACGATTACATCTGCCTCACTGCATCGGCGAGGAGAGGTTCGTTATTCTACTGGACCACCACTGTGAATGCCTTTCCTGCTGCTGCCCTTTTCTTCGGACATAAATTTATTTTACTTTTTGACAATAGATGTCATGTGTAAAATTGTTACGATGGAGTTCAATGCATGCAACACCGAGTTCAGAAAAATAGCGGATTCAGATGTAACTTTTGAGAAGATTCAGATGATACGAAAACGATATTTCACTAATTGCCAAATTGGCAGAACAAGTAGACGAGTTCCTGAATCCATATGTAGTATTGAAAATCGGTGTATCCTTCACAGGCGTGTGTTTATATATACATGCTTTAGCCTACGGTCATTCCAATCTTGGTATTCTTCTTCTCTGGTGTGGTTTGCTGATTTTAGCAATATCTGAAATGCTGGTGATAATTAAATCTGGAATAGCATTAAATGAAAGTGTAAGTACATAGATATATATATATATAAAAAATCGTAACAAGAGTATGGCTATCGCTGAAAATTGCGAATATAACAAGTACATATATATATATATATATATATATAGAAATATGAAGTTTCTAGAAAGAAAAAACTAATAATTTCATCTAATCTAAGATGAAATTATTAGTTTTTTCTTTCTAGAAACTTCATATTTCTATATACTTTTACCTGAGAGTAGAATCTTTTATTTATTCTATTTTATGTATATATATATATATATATATATATATATATATATATATAAAAATCGTAACAAAATGGCGAATATTACAACAATCTTCTGGAATAATCCTGTAAAGTCAGGAAACGTTGACGATATTAAACTTAATCGTGGATGCTTAAAGGCTTTGAAAACTTTAAAAAGACACCACACGGAGAATTCGCCGTAATCCTGTTTCTTGATCTCTCTAAGTCTATGCTGCTATACGCGGACTACAAATGCAATGAATAATCCCGGATTCAGCTACGAACTGCTCCAAACTTAATTCGTAACCATGTAATCTTTTTTGTTGTCTCTAACAATCCCTGTTCGAATCTTCCAATTCGTGGCTGCCTAAAATTCGTGAAAACCGCCCCGATCAGGCATGAATATCCCGACCCCCACCCCCACAAGTCACGAATTTTATTTAGTGCACCCCCGATTACAAATCATTTATTTTATTTTATTTAGACAAAACTGTGTTTAGAGACGACAAAATATTTGGATGGAAGAAAAATGAATCAGGCTACAATTTCCCTTGTAAGTAGCAAAATTAATTATGAAAAGAGATATTGCCGGAGGTAAATAAAAACTACTGTGAGCTGACTATATATTAATGTTAGGTTCCCACTATCACGATTCGCGCTACGATTGAAATCGTGGTTTTAATAGCAGAGTAATCGTGGTGATCCTATCAAGTCTGATCATATATTGAGGTCAGTCGCAGCACGTATCTGGACGCACCAGAGCGTGGACCCAATCCTATCAAAACGCATTGCACGATAGTAAGAACCTATCATTACATCGGCCTTATTCAAATTAGCCAATGCATCGTAACATCCCATAGTGATGTTCAATGTGAACACGTACACGTTTGTAAAAACTAATTGCCCGGAGAAGGCCATCAAATTGGTGTCATCAATCCATAGATGTGCAAATCGGATAAAGGGGACGCAATGCTTCGTAAGCACAACTACACTTGAAATTTCTGACAATATCTGTTTAACACAATTACATGTCAGGTTAGGGGGTCACTGTAGCTAAGCCACTGGCTGGCTAGCCTGGAGGTCGGGTGTTCGATTCCTGTATTGGCGGAGATGGTTCATCCAGATTTTCCGGCGTTCTATACCATGTTCAGTGATGCAGAACGGAGGGCTTGACGAAAAATCAAAGTGCCGTGTAGACATTGGCGTGCACGCACGTAAAAGATCCCTTGACAGAACAAATTCGATATAAGAGTAAACCGTGGTGCTACTATCCGGAAACGCTGTATGGGGCCTATGATCGTCTTCGTTATAGTCTAGTCAGGATGCAGCGATACCCCGGGGATTGCGATTAACCACGATTATTGGGTCAGGCGATTAAAAAATCCCGTTCTTTCGCAAAAATCGTTGTATATATCAAGATATATCGTGATTCTGTTTAAAATAATCGCAATTGATTTGGGAAAATCACATTTATAAAATTTGGAATGTATTTTGTGTTATTTCAGTCGAATTCTTGTGAAAATGTTAGGCTGCTGAGTACAGTGTCGTCGTCATAGAAACCAATGTTGTACATTGATTATCCAGTCGGCAACTATGTTATAGTACAATTTATGCGTCTGGATGATATTTCTTTTATTGTTAGAAACAATATGGCTGCTGAACAGGAAAATTCTGTACCAGTACCGATTTCGACAGCGAACGATATCTTTGAGTCAAAAAAGAACACTTCTTCGGCGGTATGGCCTTAAGATGTCAATGATAAAGATGTCGCAAACTGCAAACTTTGCTCTCGAGACATCAAAACGCCATGGGTAACACTTCAAAACTATGGCATCACTTACGAGATAACCACCCGCATGCTTATTCGGAACCCAACAAAACGAAAACTTCAAACCAATATACAACTTATAACAAATTTTAAAACCCAACCCGGTATTGATGGAGCATGTGAAAAAGTAACAGAATGCAATAATTACACACCGGGAAATAGGCCATCGGATGGCGAAGTATGATAAGTTTTTCTGCGGTTGAAAACCCGGCATTTAGACACTTGAAATTCACCCAAATTATCACGTGCCTTCCAGGACCTATTTTCAACACAAAATCATCCCAGCCATATACGTGATGTACATAATAGGTACAGACAAGCTTTCTTTCACCACAGATTTGTGGACATCGATTACAAGGGAGCCTAACATGAGCCTCGCTGTCCATTTTATAGACCCGGATTGGGGATTAAAGTCCATTAAATTAGGTGTTATACCTTTCAGTGATGATCACCCTGGGGTAATCATGGCAGAAGGAATAAAAGGGACTCCAGAGAAGTGGAATTTAAAGATGGATGATATGATAAGTGGGACAACAGACAATGCCTCCTATAATTCTACAATGTTTACCACCCTAAAGAAACAACAACTATCCTGTTTTGGTCACAATTTGGATTTTGCCGTTAATGATGGTTTAAAGGGACAATAACACTCTTGCTGACTTGGCAGAAACCAGAAAATAAATAATAGCCTTATTCTAAGTACTAGATGTTTAAGTGTCCTACCTGTTGTGTAAATTATCCATTACAACCTATTTTACTTGTCCAGAGGGTTCGAAAATATTTTAAATCAAAGTCACATTTGAAAAGGTTTACGTTAGACTTTTCAAATCAATTAGTTGAATTTTTCCAATTTTTTAAATTAGGTGTGTTAAGATGAATTTTATATCATCAATTAATTGGAATATTGTAAAATAATACAATTTGTTGACCAGAATGAAGATTGGGACATATTATTCAGTTACAACAAGAGTGTTATTGGGGCTTTAAAGCTTGACACTGTCAGAGTAGCTGTGGAAGAGTCGAGATCTAATGATTCAACAGAAAGAACCGAATTTTCCAGAACACAACCTTATCCATGACGTGGCCACACAATGGGGTTCAACTGCCAGCACAATCTAGTGAATTGAGTCCTTTTTACAGACAGAAAGTGCTGGCATATTATGCCAGATACATCTATATTAAGATGTTTGGAATCAACTGATAACTTTTTATATCATTGCCTAAACTTACGGTGATCGATATGTTACTGTAAGTGCTCTGGTACCTGTCTTAGAATATATGTGGAGCAATATTAAAGATAAAAGGTGGCGACAGTTCTCGTTAGAAATTAATTTAAAGAAGACAATACTGAAATCTATTCAAAAGTGATATGAATCAGAGAATATCAAACTGTTTTTATCAACGTGTTCCTATCTGGATCCAAGGTTTAAAAGCTCCTGTAGTTAAAGTAAATAATCATTTGTTAAACATTAGATGAGGAAATACAGGTACAGGAAATTGTGTTGAAGAAGAATTGGGAAAGTGATAAAGTATCTCATTCTGATAGCAATGTACGTGGTTCCCTTCCAACAAGATTGAAAAAAGAAAAGAATTCAGAAATAAAATTGAGTGACAGAGAGAGATTAAGAGCCAGTCCAGGAGAAAACCATGCAGAAGGTTCGAAGGTGGGGGTCGGCCGATTGGGTTCATATTTACTGGGTTTGGTCAAGCCACCGAGTTTACTCCCCAGCCAAAATCGCCGATTTAAGAAATCAACCGTTTCCGAGATACAGCCAGATTACGTTTTTCGGCTGATTTTCGTCATTTTCAGGTCAAATTTCGACCATTTTTGTAGTAATGCTGTAGTTGTTGGTGGACCAATGGAGAACTAGGTTTTGGTTGGTGATTATAGTCTGGGTCTCACCCTACCATATTATAATGGTCACCCAGTGCAACCTCTCTTTCCGTAGGTGTCATGACGCTACACAAAATACGTGTCTGGAGATACCTGAAATGTACCCTTTCTTCAACGTGCGATAACTCAACATGAGCAGGGTTTGCGATCAAAATGAAAATCGTTATATTTGCAGCTTGAACTGTTTTAACAACGTAAAAAATAAAATCGTTGTCAACTAACCATTAACAGTATGAAAATTTGTGCCGAAAGTTACAAAATTCGTCACTTTTCGCGACGAATTTCGGTTTCTGAAGTTCTCGGATTTCGCCCGTACTTTCCTGACATGCCCTATGATATTTTCCAAATGTCCGGCCATGAATATGAGCAATTGGACATCAAGATATGGTGAATAATAATCAAAATTTCTAAACTAATACAATGTATTGTGTGTATAACTACCACTCATATCATAAGCGTATTTATATCATAAGCGTATTTATCGTGTTGTCCCGTCTATAAACCTACCTTGTTTACCTGCTTAATCTACCTTACAAGTAATTTAACTATCAATGTAATTTTTAAAATACCACTTGATTTGACATCACCAAAAGTAATTCTTATTTCGGACGTTTTTTTTTTTTTTTTTTGCATTTGTTACCGTATAAACGGATAAATTTTTGAGGAATATTACTGGCATGAACTTGATCGAAGCAGACACTGATCGGTAAGCTTCCATTCTATCGTATTATGAAAACACGTAATTTAGTAGGAATATTACAAAAAAAAGGAAATGAAACTGAGTTTAACGTCCTACTGTCATGCTGTGAAATGGGCTATTGAAGACGGACATACGCCATACAGTGTGCTATGAGGGATATTTTGCCCGCACAGCGGCACTACGACCTACTCTTATATCGAATTCCAACTGTCAAGGGACGTTTAAGTCCACGCCAATGTGTCCGTAAGAATATTACTGACATAAAGTTAAATACCATAACGGAAATAAATATGAATAAGCGGTTATCATACCATCAGGGGCCATCATCCAGTTTGTTACAATCCGACATGCGACAATATCAAAAGGAACCAAGATATATAAAGTATATATACAAGTTTCATAAAAGTCGAATAAAACTTGTGACATCAATAGGGACTACAAGCTAAAAACGTGATATTTCATACATTCAGGGTCATAATCCAGGAAGTTACAGTGTGATATGCTCGAATATCGAAAGAATCCGAGTTCTTTGGGATATAAACATATTTTTGAAGATTCGTCAAAATCGGATAAAATGTATGTTCTCTAAGGTGTCCACAATGTTGGAATTACATACTTGTTTTACACTATTTGGGATATAAAAATACTTTTGAAGATTCATCAAAATTGGATAAACTTTGTGTCCTCTAGCGTGTCCACAAACTTGGATACACATACTTTTATACACTTTTTGCGTACGAGAAGCGGCCAATTTGTCTGGCAGTTTCGGTTCGATTTTCACGAAATTCGAACTCCCCAATCATTAGTGTGTAATGGGGATATATCATAACAAGCTAAAAAAATAACGCCATTTTTTGTACAATCATGGGCCATAACCAAAGAAGTTAAGATCCGATATCCGGGAATATCGGAAGGAACCGCGCCCTTGGGGTTATAAACGTTCCGTTTAAGCTTCATCAAAAATTGTGACCTCCAGTGTCCACAAACTAAAAACATGATTTTTCGTAAACCCAGGGGCCATAGTCCATGAAGTTAGGACCCGATACGTGCCAATATCGAAAGGTCGTTGGGAGATAAACCTATAATTATTAAAAGTTTTGCAGAAATTGGATAAAAAAGGTGACCCATAGAGTGTCCGTAAATAGATTGTATACGGACGGACGAACAGGGGCGACGACAATGCACACGAAAATGTGGACGCATGGACGGACAGGAACGACGACAATATACGTCCACACGAGAATGTAGTGTACAAATATAGCGAAGTGTTCCTATTTTTATTACTGCGGATTGGAATATTTTGTAGACATTTTATAAAGAAAACGATGTTTAGACATCGCAAACTATCCTTACTTGTGAAGTTCTGTATTCATTTGCTGTCGTATAAACGAAGTCACGTAATTGTGTACGAATATCTATAACATAAATTTGAATACCATACGGGAATTAATCGAGGTGCACCTATTTTTTCGTACGGGATTAGAATAGTTTGTTGTCACGTGACTTTTAATTGTGGTATAAACCCGTCTGCTTACGTAACGATAATAGTTATGCCGCTTTATTTTCGGTAAAATGTCCGACAAGAAAATTTTTGAAATCCCAACTCCTACTCATTTGGTTTTCAAATATTTCGAATGAGATATGGTTTGTCGATAGAGCAACGTGTGAACTTCAAATTGAAGGTCACAGTCAAGGTCAAATAAGCAATTTCATTGAAATTGGGTCTGCTTTGCATAATTATCGACTTTTATCTGCTCTAACTGAGATACGGTTTGTCGATAGAGTAACGTGTGAACTTCAAATTGAAGGTCACAGTCAAGGTCAAATAAGCAATTTCATTGAAATTGGGTCTGCTTTGCATAATTATCGACTTTTATCTGCTGTAACTCGATTGTTTTTCAAAATTTTGACGCTTTAGATGGGGAATTTGCGAAAATTCATATTCTCTGGGAGACGCCATCTTGGATTTGTAGACTGGATACCAACTGAGGCCGAATATTTTGGCAAAGTAGGTTGAAGTGGAGGCGGAGTTGATGTATTGACCCTTTGAATAACAATATAGGCGATAGGGTACCTAAATAATCCGCCGATGTATACCAATCAAAACTGAAGATTTTTCTCATTTTCGTCACGAATTTTCATATTGTTGCATGTTAGCTGACAACGATTTTATTTCTTATGTTGTTAGAACTGCTGAAGCTGCAAATAAATATATCTATTCCTTATGAATAGATTATGTTATTACAGTAGATGAACTGTGGGTAATCAAATCTCCTAATCGGAGTTATTTCCCTTTACTAAACTTCTTGACCCGCCACATTTCAAGAAACTTTCGTCACCTCAACACAAGCAGTTTATCGCTAAAAAGCAGAATAAGGTGTGTTCACTATATTTTGTCATGTTAATATTTAATTTACTATTTGCTACGAATATTGTTTTTCATTAACCAATTATATTACATCGAGTCTAATGCATGTAATTGTCGATGTTGACGGATTTAAATCAAATGCTTCAAATTATTTTTCAATGGAGTCGAACTTTTGTCGTTCAATTTTAAACACGTGTTTCTACATTTTCAATTGGAAAAGGTAAACTAGCTTTATTTTTCTCAATTATATCATTCAATTTATTTTTCTTGTTTTTTATTCTTCATGTGGAGTTTGATTGGTTTTAAGTTACATTATGGAGAGGACACCATCGCGGCAATCGAGACGGAAAACTAATAGCCCGTACCCTAAACCGGCATCATCCGTGACTATTGGGGCCACGGTACATCATGAAGGGACAATTAGTGAGACCAGTATGCCCATGCCTCCTCCCAATTCAGAAAAAAGTGGTACATCTTTAGCCCACATGATTGAAGATCGCCGCATTAGGCAGAGTCAAACTCGAGGACAGTCTGCGACCGGAAGGGCCCCGGTACGTAGCAAGGCAAGAAAGAGATCAGCCACCGTCTCGGCCCGGCCAGAGGGACGATCTACAATTAACGCCAGAACACCCGGCATTCAACCTCCATACACCCAAGATCCATTAAGTATGCCACCTAGTTTAAACCCAGCCGTTACAAACAAGAAAAGAGGTGGAAGGGTGAGTAAACCCTCCAGTACTGTCACATCTGTAGAGAGGGACATTACAATCGACCAACACTCCGATTCTTCGGATGACCAGATGGAGAGTTCGCAAGGTAATGTTAATATTTTCGATTTGGGGGTCTCTAGTGAAACGGATACAGAAGCCGAAGCCCAGTTTGAGCAAAGACACCCTCCTCTGTTAGACTCCATCCATGGCTTGATGGGATCAAATGTGTCTCCGAAGACTAGAAATCGGATTTTGAAGGGTGATTACATCGACCTTTCAAAAATTAACAAATCTCATGATCGCCTGTCTTCAAAAAATGACAATTTTAGTAATACTCACACAGAAAAATCACTTCCCATGACTTTGGACGTCTGGACGGACGCATTTTTAGTGTACATGGCAATATATTTAACGGCACACCCTTCTCGTACGCAAGAAATGCTCAAATATATGCATACGATAAGACTTGCAGCTTCACGAGGCGAAGGATGGGTCGAATATGATCAACAATTCAGATATAAGAGGGCATTAGATCCATCCAGTTCTTGGGCTGTAGTGGATTATGAGCTATGGTTGTTCAGTATGTCCAGACAGTATACAAATAAAACATTGCCTAGTTTCAAACCAGCTGGCAGATGTTTTGATTTTAACAATAGGGGTTTCTGTCTCAAACAAAAATGTAAATATCAGCATTGCTGTATAATTTGTCGTGGGCCACACCCTGGAAGCAGTTGTTCCAACCGGGAAAACCAACAAGGTAAATCTACACCACCCTACCCGTACCCAACTAGTTCTACATTTCAAAAATATAGATATAATCCATATTCTAAAACTGGAAATAAATTTTTCAGTCGGAGGCCGAGCCGCTTTCAATCGGACATAAATCGTAACATGGTGTCTAGTAATCGATCGAAAAACTAATTTGCCCTCAGTCTTTAACTATTTGGGAATTGGGTAGAACCCCTGTCGATTTTTATAAAATGTCAGTATACCTCAACATCTATCCGAAACGTTCAGTAGCTGACGAATTAGCCTTTGGGTTTTCTAGGGGTTTTCGCATTAATTACACTGGTCCTCGCATATTCAAAAAGAATAAAAACTTAGTATCCGCGTATAAACATCACGCAGCTTTGCAGGAAAAAATAAACAAAGAACTTGAATTGGGTCGAATAGGGGGTCCTTACGTCGAACTTCCAATTTCAAATCTCCATATCTCGCCCATTGGGGTGGTCCCTAAATCTGATGGATCTTGGAGACTTATCACACATTTATCATTTCCGGAATCAGAAGGTATAAATGATTTTATAGATCCCAACGTTTGTTCTGTTAAATATACATCTTTCGATAAAGTTATTGAAAAAATTTGCGTCGTGGGCAAGGGTGCATTTTTAGCCAAAATGGATATCAAGTCGGCATTCAGACTCTTACCGATTTACCCGGGAGATTTTGATTTGTTAGGCTTTCAATTCGACAACAAGTATTATATTGATAAATGTCTACCGATGGGTTGTTCGATTTCTTGTAGCTTATTTGAGAAATTCTCAACCTTTTTGCATTGGGTTGTAGAATTTAAATCAGGATTGGATTGTTTGGAACATTATCTAGATGATTTTATTTTCATCGGTGGGAATATTTCAACTTGTCAAAAACTGATTAGCTGTTTCGTAGATTTGTGTGAAGAGATTGGAGTCCCTATAGCACATGAAAAAACCGTCGGCCCTGTAACAACACTCACGTTTTTAGGCCTTGAGATTGACACTGTTAAAACTGTTATCCGTATACCAACAAACAAAACTCAAAACTTAATTAGTTTGTTACAATTATATTCCAAAAGAAAGAAAATCACTTTAAAAAATATGCAGTCGTTGGCTGGCTCCCTTAATTTTCTGTGCAAGGCTATTAGGCCAGGAAGAGCATTTATAAGACGGTTTTATGATGCCATGATGGGAATTAAGAAACAATTTCATTTTATTAGAATTAATGATGAGCTTAAACAAGACATGCTGATTTGGCTTGAATTTTTAACAGATTTCAATGGTCAAGTCTACTTCCCAGAACTAATCTGGTCAAGCAGTGAAGTGTTGCAGCTCTTCACCGACAGTGCGGGAAGATACGACTTGGGTTGCGGGGCGTATCTTTCCGGGCAGTGGACATATTTTCAGTGGCCACTCTGTTGGAAGAATAGTACGATTATTTCTGATATAACGTTTTTAGAGTTCGTTCCAATTTTCATTGCTATTTCTGTATGGGGGGAAAAGTTGGCCAATAAGAAAATAACATTTAATGTTGATAACATGTCGCTAGTAACTATTTTAAATAAGTGTACATCTAAATCTAAACGAATTATGCAACTTTTGAGACCCTTTCTTTTGTATGCTTTAAGGAGTAACATTATTTTTCGTAGTCGTCATTTATCTAGTTGTTCTAATGCCATATCTGATTCTATTTCTCGAAAGCAGTGGACTCGATTCAGAAGTTTGGCACCGGCAGCAGACGTCAACCCACAACCAATTCCGGACTACACACTAAACACGATTTACAATGTGAAGTGAATAGACTATTACACAACTCGTGGTCTACAAATACTCATATGACTTATGCAACTGGATTATCGGAATTTAAAAAATTTCGTGTCAAAAATGATTTTCAACAAACTTGGCCTCCAGAATTAGATCACGTGATGAGCTTTATAGCGGATATATCTCTTCGCGGCTTAGTCTATAAAACTGCCCGATCTTACGTTTCCGCGATAAGTTTTCGGTGTAAAACACTTGGTTGTGTTGATATAACTAAAAGTTACTTAGTAACTAGAGTACTGGAAGGTATGAAAAAGGTTAGAAACCCCACAGATACGAGACTCCCTATTTCCATTTCTATTTTACAGAAAATTTATAATGTCCTGCCGTTAGTTTGTTCCAATATATACGAGGCAGACATTTTCAGAGCAGCATACACATTTGCGTTCTTTGGGTTTTTTCGGGTAGGAGAGTTAACATTATCGAAAGGAAATGACTTACAGTCTATTGTTTCTATTATGGATGTTTCGGTTGACAAGTCAAGTAACTTGCTGTGGGTAAACTTACGAAAATCTAAAACTGACCAATTTTTAAAAGGTACCACGATAACAATACCTGGTATTAACTCTACTATTTGCCCGGTACAAAATATGAGCCACTTTTTGTCTGTGCGTGGTCACTCGCGGGGTCCGTTATTTTGTCATTTTGACGGCACGTGTTTGACGCGCAATCAGTTTACAGCGATATTGGTAAAGTCTTTGGAATTGCTGAGGATAGATTCAAAACGTTTTAGGTCTCACTCATTCCGCATAGGGATGGCCACAGCTTGTGCTATGGTTGGGCATTCTTGGGACACGATACGGGTTGCTGGCAGATGGAAATCATCTGCGTATCGTTCATACATCCGGCTACCTATATCGATGCCTCGAAATCTGTTAAATTGACCTTTCGCTATTTCAGGCTCTAATCCAATGACCGTGTGGTGTGTGGGCTCTTCAATTATTAGAGACGCTTTCTGTAGTGCGAAGGGAAGTCCAGGAGGCCCAAATTTGGGATTGAATAGACTTGGGTTAGATATTATTTGGCAAGGTTATTCAGGTCTGCGGCTAAACGGTATTAAAAAGAAAATCAAAACATTATCATACTATATCACCCCACCTCAATTTATTATGGTTCATTGTTGGGGAAATGATATCGGGATCTCTCCATTATTTGATATTAGACAAATACTGTCCCATTTACTGATATTCATTAAGCATATGTATCCTTCAGTTACATTGATTTGGTCTCAAATTCTTCCCCGTCGCAAATGGCGAAATTCTGAAAATCATGTTGCTATGGAACGATGCCGTAGACGAATTAACAGCTACGCCGCAAAGTTAACCCTTGACTTGGGGGGTAGATATATACAGTACCCGGATATCACCCGGGACAATGACCTCTTGTTCCAGGCGATGGTGTCCACCTCTCCGATTTGGGGAACTCTATTTTCCTGAACACAATCCAAGGTGCGTTGGAATATTTCACATCGGTTGATATGCTAGATACATATCCGTATACTGTGACGGAAAGCTAACAATAATAAGTCAAATACACACAGAAATTGAATCCCCTTAAAGTTTAAATTTTGTTATATGGGTTCTCCAGAATTGACACCGGAGATATTTGGCTATAAAGATAATGTATGATAATGATCCTTTAAAGATACCCTGAAGATGACTTTTTATAATGATAATGTGTTATAATGATAATGTGTTATAATAATAATGTGCTATAATGATAATGATCCTTCAGAGGTACCCTGAAGATGATTTTAACAATGGTTCTCCATAATTTGCACTGGGGACATCGTGCTATAATGATAATGATAATGGTTGATATTCCTTCAGAAATACTGAAGATGCTTGTTTAATGGTTCTCCATAATGTGCAGTGGGGACATTGAGAGATAATGATAATGGTTGATATTTGTCGTCCCAGACCTTGTTCATTGCCAATTGCGCACACAAAATTGTTATCATTAATACATGATTGTTTCCTGTTTTCAGGTTTAAATAATTAACTTCTGTTTCCCAGAGTTAATTATATTTTAAATCACTCAAAATTAATTATTTGAACTAATAATTCGCTGCATTTGCCATCAGTGTACGACAATGCAAGTTTATAAATTTTTGAAAATTGTAGCCGTGACCATAAACTGCCAATATTATCCGTATTAAAAGTATAAAAAGCTTTAATGTCTTGTGTGAAATCTTTCTGGTGATAAATATATCTATTCCTTATGAATAGATTATGTTATTACAGTAGATGAACTGTGGGTAATCAAATCTCCTAATCGGAGTTATTTCCCTTTACTAAACTTCTTGACCCGCCACATTTCAAGAAACTTTCGTCACCTCAACACAAGCAGTTTATCGCTAAAACCCACCCTCCTCCCATTAGACATGCATGTATGTATTTGTTTTGTTCATGTTACTGCTGCTGCTTTTTTGTATTTTTCAGGTGCAACCAGAGGTTGACTTCCTTAAAAAGACAAAGATTACTTTCACACGCGTTCATTCGGCACGGCTATATTGATACACGTAGATGGCAATTGCGCACACAAAATTGTTATCATTAATACATGATTGTGTCCTGTTTTCAGGTTTAAATAATTAACTTCTGTTTCCCAGAGTTAATTATATTTTAAATCACTCAAAATTAATTATTTGAACTAATAATTCGCTGCATTTGCCATCAGTGTACGGCAATGCAAGTTTATAAATTTTTGAAAATTGTAGCCGTGACCATAAACTGCCAATATTATCCGTATTAAAAGTATAAAAAGCTTTAATGTCTTGTGTGAAATCTTTCTGGTGATAAATGCCAATTTCGACAGGAACCGTGTACAAACCTATATTTCAAATTTCGTTAAAATAGGGTAAATATTGGAACGTGTGGACTGACAGTGGCGACGACAATAATACGTCCATATGAAAATGTGGGAGTATGAAAATGACAAGACCGCGATTAAAAGGTTTCATATGCATTAACTAATGGATCTTAAAATACACAGCTCATAATTCTAATCAATACGCACATTAAACAGTCCATGTTATAGTTTCCTAAAATCGTTTCATCGCACTGATTTGTTTATCAATGTCCGCTTTAATGGATGTGTGTAGTAGGATTTAAATTGATTTGTACACACTTATTACCCCGAGAAACTTGTGTATTTGCTATCTGTTGAATGATAAACTGATTGGGTTCTAAAGGCTCAATACCACTCTTGTTGTAACTGAATAATGTGTCCCAATCTTTATTCTGGTCAACAAATTGTATTATTTTACAATATTTCAATTAACTGATGATGCAAATTTCTTCTTAACACACCTAATTTTAAAAATTGGAAAAATTCTACTAAATAATTTAAAAGCCCTAACGTCAAACTTTTCAAATGTGACTTGGATTTGAAAAATATTTTCGAACTCTCTGAACAAGTTAAATATAATGTCATGGATATTTTACACAACAGGTAGGTCACTTAAATATCTAGTACTTAGATAAAGGCTATTATTTAATTTCTGGAGCTGCCCAGCAAACAACAGTGTTATTGTCCCTTTAAGACAGACTGATACTTTATTTACCCATTTCACTATTTGGTTGCGAATGTAGTTCTCTCTCTCGTCTGATCTATCTGTCCTTTTGCGCGTCCATTTAGCTTGATTTTGTGGTCAAAAATCGAAGTAGAGGTTTCGAAATAACATTTGATATAAATAATTGTGGGTTTGAGGCGGAATGTAAATATTGCTAAGATGTTGGATACGGTGGCACGTGAACGAATAGTTACGCCTTTTCTGTATGCCACTTCAACTTTTTTTAATCTCAAAATCTCGGACGTAAACCTCATACAAACGTTTGGGCAAATGACAGGTAGCATTGAGCGCTTGGAAAAAGTGGTAGCCGACCAGAATTATTGCATTTGAATTTACCAGAGGAAATAAATATTGGCCTACCTCCATTAAATTTCGGGAAGATTGGTCATGCCGTGAATTCCTTTAAAGGGACAATCCCGATTTGAACATAGTCTCAAAAATTAAAGTCTGCGACAAAATATAGCGGGATGGTGTATTTACCGCAAAATTTCAGCTCCAAATATTTAGTCGTTTGAACGCATAATACAGCGTGGAACACTGATCTCCATTTCCAGATGAAGACTGGGAGGCTTAAGTTGTTTACAAACGTATCACATATATTGAGTTAGTTGCTCGGCCCTAAAGTAGAGGAATTTAAGGGATTTTAACACAAAATTAAGCAGTTTTAATCTCCAAATAGTATCGAGAGAGAAAAATGGGGTTTTACATCCACTCGACACAAACTAGGTCATTTCGGGACTAACGTATGGTTTAATTTTATTTCAATAATTCGCTTGCGTGTAGGGGTCTTTAGCAGTGGGAGTACCCGAAGAAACCCCACGAGACTGGACAGGCGACCCTACTCCTTGTCACATAAAACCGTGGATTCGACCCAAATAGTATCGGGATTGGCACTTTAAGGCTAACCTTGTAGCACTTTCGTATATAGAAAGCGGAGCCGTAAAACTTACACATTCCAAGCTACACATCTTTGTCTAACCCTTGCACATGGCGTTACTTGTTACATTTCGGATACCCATATCAGATCAAATATATTGTACATTTTTTGCTATGCCCGACATATTAAAAAGGGCTTATAAGTCTGACTTCTAAAAGTCGTGAAGTCGGAGCTAAATATATGACGTGAACAACAGTCGGATCAAAACCAGAGACTTAGATAAAAGGAAAATCGACTTGCCCAGTCGGTAAACGGACGTTCACTCGGCAAACCTCAACAGTTTCCAGTACCCTGAATCTACCCTCGGCTGTATGACGAAGTCGGTCATTGGACCTACCTTCAAGTTCTCGGATTACCAATGTTGTTGCCCATGATGACCACTTTGAAGAATGTTTTATCATACAAGGTTTCTAAGTCTGAAGCTGTTTTTCTTTCAAGTTTATCCGATTTTCTTCAAACAAGGACATCTTTGCAATGACTGGTGCCGCATCGCAATTGTATAGGCTATGGAAGGATATCGCTGCCAATATTAAATGCTCTGCTAAAATGTCTTTTCCGTTGATTATATCGTCAAGCTAAAGCAAAAATTGCCTAAGTCATTTTTACTGAATTTTACAGGAGAGACAAAACACTATTTTAAATTAAACACAGTGATTGTATTAAGTTCAAATTTTGTTTTGGGTGTTGTTAACATAATCTTTAGTGGTTTGGCATATTATTTTTGTAATGCATGCATTTTGCGTGTCATTAAATGACTTAGGCAATTATTGCACTTCTACAATCCTGACATAGGCAATTTTTGCATTACTTGTCCATTATATTAAGGAACCGATAGTTTTTAGTAGCCGGGGAATAGTGCATGATGGACTTTGAAAAATATGACTGCTGCATCACCGTGGTCGCATAGTCAAGTAGAGACTGCCAAGTAACATTATTTTAGGTATTCTCATAGACAAAGTGAATGCATTTGATTTATATCTAATTTGTTCAAGGAAGTCATTTCAATCGTTGAAATAATGTTTAAAGGTCTAATCCTGATAATTTTTTGGAGAATAACACTGCTTAATTTTATTTTAAAATCGCGTAAAACCCTCTACCTAAGGGCAGAAAAACTAACTCAAACCCGTCAGTTTTCATCTAGAAAGGAAACCGGTGTCCCAAGCTGTATTGTGCGATGTCTACGTAAAATTCAGGCTTCTTTTATAAAAAATAATGTGTAGGTGAAATTTACCTTTCGATATCAAGTACAGTACATGGGTTATTCACTATATAGAACTCTCAATAAACGGGAGTCGATTATCAGGTCATCAACGAGAAAATAAACCCGAATTCTTAAAAGGGTTACGTGTCCCGATAAGCAGTTTTGACGTTCACGCCCAAACGACTCAATATTTTGATCTGAAATTTTGAGACAATGTAAATAAAGCAGTCTTCGATATTTTGGCATTTAAATTTCATACATACTCAGACTTTTACTTTTGAGGCTCTGTTTAAAACGGGATAGTCCCTGGTATATTGTTCATGAAAGTATGGATTTGCACGATTTCTTGAATAAAGTTCATGAAAATGCGCACAGGACAAGATAAGATGTAAGACTAGCAGTTTGTTGCCATTGGCTGCTGCTTGGCTGCTCGAGTGAAGTACGGGCTCTTTATGTATTGATTGAATGGCTAACGGCTGTGAGACAAAGCAAGGTACTTAAATATACAGCATTTTCTGCAATTACATAGCAGAAGAATAAGTTGGTAGACGTCTTATGTATTTTTACAAATGGGTGGTACGATAATTGATATTATGCTTTCCGAATCTTTCTTTGCTGAAGCTATGTCTATGACACAAATTTCTGAAAATCTTGATAATGCGACTGTTTTGGGCGAATTTATTTCATTCCAACATGCTGTGACGCATTGTGACCATGTCGAACCATATTGCATATCGGCTTTCAATTTTTAGTGATTATTCGTTCCGCATTATCCCAATTTTACCTAAAACCTAGTGAACACGACAGAGGCTACAATTTTTAACAGAATTTTGCAAAATTTGGATTAGATTAGAAAATTTGGTGAAAAACCAAGATTTTATTTTCGGATGTCTCCTAAATGTTAACCGGCAGCAGTTACTTCGAGGTTTTTGATGGCATAAATCTGTTAAAAATTGCCTAATTACCCTGTGAAAAATTGCCTAAGTCATTGTGTATCTTGGACGTAAGGGAAAAACTGTTAACCGGCAGCAGTTACTTCGAGGTTTTTGATGGCATAAATCTGTTAAAAATTGCCTAATTACCCTGTGAAAAATTGCCTAAGTCATTGTGTATCTTGGACGTTTGGGAAAAACTGCCTAAGTCAAATTACACTTACTGCCTAAGTCACACATTGACTTAGGCAGTTTCAAACTTCCCCCCTAAAACATAATATTTTACAATTTTTGTGTAAATTCCTTCAAGAAGTCAATGAAGCTGGTGGTCATACCCATTTTAAGCAAATAATCTAAATTTGGAAAAAAGGGACTTAGGCAGTTTTTGCTTTAGCTTGACGATATGTAAAAATACAATGTACAAAGTCACAATACCGGTAATGATAAAGTCAAAATACCTCTAAAGCCAAAGTTAAATGTAAAAACGACAAATGTAATGTGTCAAATGACAAATGCTTTAATGCAAAATGCTGTTCTTTGACATTTCTACATTTTACATTTCTCTCATTACAAATCACAGTTGCGCTCTGCCACATCTCATTCGTCATTCACGCTTTCTTTTTATCAACTTGCGCATACCATCTTCTTAAATATGCAAGTATAGTATACCACGTGACTTATTAACATAAATACGGAAAAGACCGATCTTTCTTGAAATAAAAATATGAATAATTGTTCCGAAGGAAAGATAACTCAGTTAACGCGCCATTAGTTGTTTTTCTTTTTTAATTATTTATTTATGTTTGTGCTGGTAAAAGGAAAATATAACTTTTTGTGGAATCTAAAAATATGAGCATCCTGACCAATTTCTTCCCCGAATTAGTAAACATTTATTGATGTTTGTGAAAGGTTTAAAGTAGCTAAGTCTCTAACTCAATATCATCCAAAATCTTCAACATTGAAAACACGAATTATTTGTCAATTTAAATCAACAATTGATGCTGTGATCTTACCGGAAAAAAGATGGACTTCTGATATCCAATATTTAAGACACAATAAACATTTTACCATTGGTACACGAATCGTGTACCATAATGCGTTTCAAACCAAGTTCTAGCAAGAGACCCGAAAAAACGAGGCTAGAAACATTGTACCAATTCAAACGGCGTATGTAGACTGGAATAACCAGGCGCTAGAAATTTGCATTCGATTGAGACTACTGACTTATTTCGCCGAACATAACTGATTTGAAATAAGAGTTAAAACGGAAACCATTGAATTTAAATCAGTTTATATACATTCATGCTATATTATTATATGCGTTGCGACCCACTTAGGTATGTCAATTTCTAGGTCCCAAATCAAATGTTAGCGATTTAACTCCTTTAAACTAATCGCAATTTTGAAAAATATTTAATGACACTAAACTGAACCTGTTTTGATGCGACTTGGTGATGACAGGTTTAATTTAATTATCTGCCAGGAACAAGATAATGGAAGGACGGAGAAGCCAGGGAATTTTTTCATCCGTTGTGATTGTCATAATAAAGACCACGGTAATGTTTACTTATTAGGCCTATACACGTATTAATTTTTCACTTACCTGTGTTATTATGTTTAATACGGTTTCAATAATTATATTATAAATGTATGAATATATATGATCTGTATATCCATAGTGGCACAGCCGTAGTACTGTATTTTGTCTTTGGCCTATTTCATTTTATATAATCTTACGAATACAAAAATTTAGAAAGTGGAATAATGATAAGAGATTCTACGCGCATGAAACCACTTGGGCTTATGGATCGACCTGTATTGGCCGAGAAGGTTTCCCTTAATACGGGACAAACAATTGAGGTCAACTTAATTGTAAGCTAAATAAGAACCCATGAATGGCATGAAGTCAACTGAAGAATGGCAGCACGTTAACTGGGAGAAATAATTCATATTCTTATTTCAAGAAAGATCGGACCTTTCCGTATATATGTTAATAAGTCACGTGGCATACTATATTTGCATATTTAAGAAGATGCTATGCGCAAGTTGATGAAAAGAAAGCGTGAATGACATATGAGATGTGGCAGAGCGCAAATATGATTTGTAATGAGAGAAATGTAAAATGTAGAAATGTCAAAGAACAGCATTCTGCATTAAAACATTTGTCATTTGAGACATTACATTTGTCGTTTTCCATTTAACTTTGGCCTTAGAGGTATTTTGACTTTATCATTACCGGTATTGTGACTTTGTACATTGTACTTTTTACATATAATCAATGGAAAAGACATTTTAGCAGAGCATTTAATATTGGCAGCGATACCCTTCCATAATAGGCGGAGGTACATATCACTTTCCACCATTAGCCCAGGTTTGCCGAGTGACTTTTCACTGCATTGGACCGGGTCTGGTTAATTGGTCCTAATAGTTTAATACGATCTTATGACTGAGGTGCATCCAGTCGTGGCTATAATAAACACATCAGTATATTTCGATATAATTGGGTTACCTTCTCGTGGCTAGTCATGGAGTTTGCTACGATGAAACGTTTGCGTTTCCACCTTATTATTCAGCGAATTCCAAATTCTATGGTTATTTGTCATGTGCCCCAAGGAATTCAAACGTCTAGGTATCTTGGTTTGCTGTCCCACTGATACAAGGCGGAAACCACGCAGAAGTATCATGAGAAACTTCTAGGGGAACATCCATGCCTCATGTACATGGTTAGTAAACTCGGTGGCCACTCACCGAACCACTGTGGCTATGGCAAAAGTGACCTGAATATGAATTAATATATGCCAATGTAAATATGGCGTGGTCCCATTTTTACTACTATTGAACTTTCAATTGATTTATCTTTTCATTTAAAACGCCACGCACATAGTGGAGCGTCGAAGTAATACATACCTACCTGTGCGTTGTTGAAAAGCGTTCCGCACCAAAATACAGAACTAAAATTATCCGGCGTGGTTCCCCCCTGATGTAGGACGGAGGCCCTGAAAAGGGCAGCTGTCAAGTCATTCGGATGTTATGAAAAACCGAGCTCCCTTGTGCACAATGGCGTACACGTAAAAGATCCCTCTTAGAACACTGTGTGGCGTATGCCCGTCTTCATTAGTCCCGTTCGGGACAAAATAGTAGGGTGTTAAACCCCATTTCATTTAATAACACCCGTCTTCCATTATCGCAGGTTAGGTGCAGAAGAGTAGGACGTTAAACCCCATTTCATTTTATGTCATTTAATAACTAAACTTCACATGAAAATCGGTGGCCAACTGAAATTGTAAATTAATTATAAACAGCTCCCCTTAGTAGTTTGTAAACAGTTAATTCCTATGAATAATACACACTTGATTAATAATGAATATATCCTAATGTAATCCGTTAATTAATCAACTCTTTTATCTCTATTAGCAAATGAACTAATCAAACATCTAACATCCCAGCTTTCATAGTTTCCATTCAGTGTTACAAATAAAGTGTATTCTTTGTATGAAAAGGCCTTTGTTCTTCTATTTTGTGGTGATGTATTTTCTGGAAAAAGAATCAGTGGCTGGCGGAGATCATATTAACAGAGGTCGGTTACAAAAGTAGGTTAACATGAAGAACTTGGATGTTGGTAAATCTCTGACCTACAAGTCCCTAAAACCGTTGATTCTAATTTTAACAAGCATGGGGTTAAAAGGATTCAGTATAAAGAGGACGATTGTTCAGGCGTTAGTTAGTGTAGTTTATATAATTATTACGTTGGTATATGCAGTCAACATAATGTGGTGCTTAATTGGAGCAGAGAAAGTTATGGATCACAAAAATATTGCTATCTACATTGGTTTGTTGCTTTCGTCCATTATGGCAACAATCCTTATATTGTATGGAATGATATACGTGCCTTCAAAATTATATTTGTTGATTACATCATGTGATGAACTCAGAACTGATCCCAGGTTTGCTGTGTCTTATGAAAACATAACGAAATTTACCAAAGTTATGGTGATTATTATTGTGATAGCCTGTTTCATGTTGGTGTTTTCTCAGATTACGGTAACTCCCGTTTTCACGAACGATTATATATGTCTTCTGACACCGGTTGGGGCTGGTTCGTGGTATTACTGGTTTAACACTGTTAATATCTTTCTCGATGCTGCCATTTTCTTTGGACATAAATTTATTAATATCCTGACAATAGACGTGCTGTGTAAAATTATTACGATAGAGTTCAAAGCATGCAACACCGAGTTTAGGAAAATATTGGATTCAAATCAAACAACTGAGATGGTCGAGATGATACGAAAACGATATTTCGCTATTACCAAATTCGCAGAGCAAGTAGACGATTTCCTGAATCCGTATGTTGTACTGGAAATTGGTGTATCCTTTACATGCGTGTGTTTATATATACATGCCATAGCCTACGGGCATTCCAGTCTTATTATTGTTCTTATCTGGTGTGGTTTGCTGATTTTAGCCACGTCTGAAATTCTGTTAGTTTTAAAATCTGGAGTAGCATTAAATGAAAGTGTAAGTACCTTCAAACCTCGTAACAATAAAATAAATATGGGAGGAGGGTCTTATTATGGTCTCCGGTCTATATACTATACTATTCAAAAAAAGTAGGGGATATTTGATTTTTAAGTGTTATTAAAGTCACCTAATGAAACTGACGAAGAAACAAATGACAAAATGAAATGAAGTTCACATTCATCGATATATTCCAAATGATCGTTAGACTAAGTAAGGCACAGACTGACCATTATAAGGGTAAAATGACACCCGGGGTCAAACAGCAAAGTTACCACAGCATCACAACAAAGTCAGTAACGGATAAATCCTCCTCTGTTTGCCAAACAAGCATTGATCCGACGTGGCATACTCCTAATGAGACGTCTAAGGTCATTTTGGTCCAGATTGTCCCATTCCTGTTGCAACGCAGCAGCAAGTTCTTGGACATTGGCAGGACGTTGTTGACGTTGACGTAACCTCTGTCCAAGCATGTGCCAGACATGCTCGATGGGGGAGAGAACGGGACTCAGTGCTGGCCAAGGTTATGTGGTGTTGTTCTGTTGTTGGAGGTAACCTGTAACGATCCTGGCCCTGTAACATCTTGCGTTGTCATCCTGGAAGATGAAACGGCGGCCATGACGTCGTGCGAACGGCACAACATGGACTGCCATGATGTTGTCCCGGTAGTACTGGCCTGTAACACGCCCTGCAACAACATGTAAAGCCGTTCTTCCAGCAACAGTGATGCCTCCCCACACCATAACAGAACCACCCCCAAATCGATCATGTCTGATGACGTTAACGTCTTGGAAGCGCTCGTTTCGACGACGCCACACCCTCCTACGTCTGTCCAAAAAATCAACAGTGAACCTTGACTCATCTGAAAACATCACATTGCTCCAGTGTCGATTACCCCAGTGTTGATCCCTACACCAACGACGTCTTGCCTGAATGTGATGATCTCTCAAACAAGGGATCACGCGAGGACGTCGTGCGCGAAGGTGACCCCTATACAGTCGATTCTGAATCGTCTGGCCACTCACCCTCACACCAGTGTCTGTTTGAAGACGAGCGCTGATCTGATTTGCTGTGATGACACGATTTCTCAAGGCACGGATAAATCGATCCTGGGCTTCGAGTTGTCTGTCCTGTACAGATTGTGTATCACGGTATCTGGACCATAGCCTGCTTATGACAGACTGAGAAACATTCATCGTCCGCGCCACAACCGCCTGTGTTGTGCCGATCTGTAGCTGGCCAAGGGCACGTAACCTTTCATTTTGGGTAAGCCGACGCATATCAAAATTTGTTTTCTGGTCACTAAAACAATTAAACTGATGTTTCCACCCAGGAATTCAATGCCACAATGTCTGTAACATTCAAAGTCAGAGTCGTGCAAATCTTGGGTTGGACCCCCATGATGATCCCAAGCATCACCTGCATTCCATGCGGTAGCTATTGGTGCTTTTGGGCGTCACATGTAACTGGAAATGTTTCTTCCATTAGGTTCTATAATGACTTTTTTCGTAGTCATTTGCATATTTTAGTATTATGCCCCCAAAATTAAATATCCCCTACTTTTTTTGAATAGTATAGTATGAATAAATAACAAAGGTTGGAATACTGTTAGATTTCGCAACCAATATTAGATTTAATTTAATTTAAGTAAACCCCGTATATTTGTCTAATCATTTATTGGTCTTAATTAGTTCAAAACTAAAGTAGACCAATCTAGCTTTGTCTCTTAAAGTAGCTAAACCTCTTAAGTAGCTAAATCTCATTCAATGTTTTCCACATTGAAAACACGAATTATTTGTCGATTTAAATAAACATTGATGTGATCTCACCAGGAACATATGGGCTTCTGATATCTAATATTTACGATAAAATGCGTGTACAAAAATGCGTTTCAGCTACATTTGTAACACCTGACTCGAAGAAGGGGGCTAGACATATTCAACAAGTCATATCAAACGAGACGCAATATTCTTATCTGGAGAGCATGCGACATAAATACTATCGTTGAAGACTGGAATAACCAGACGCTAGATATTGCCATTGGATTGGGACTTCTGGCATATTTCGCCTAACATAACTTACTTGAAACAAGAGTAAAAACAGAAACGATTGAATGTAAATCAGTTCATATACATTCAAATTATATTAATGTATGCGTTGCAACCTTTTTGTGTCAAATTATATTAATGTATGCGTTGCAACCTTTTTGTGTCAATTTCTTGGGCTCAAATTAGCGATTTAGCTCCGTTAAGTATCTCTATGACCATTTAGTGAAAACAGTTTCTAAAAATGTTGACGATAAATTTGTACAGCATTACTAATAGTCTTGTATTTTTAACCTAATTGTCCCCCGCCTTTCGAAGAAAGCAGGGGACTATTAAAATGGGTTCGTCCGTCTGTCTGTCTGTCTGTCCGTCACACTTTTTGGGACACAATAACTCTCTTCCTAATTGAGCTAGAATGTTCAAACTTGGTGTATGTGTTTATTAGGTCAATGCCTTGATGGAGTTCGAAGATGAGCATTTTCCGCTTAGGGTAAGCAGAGATAACCAATTTGATTGGTTGATGCTTTGGGACACGACAACTCTCTTCCTAATTGGGCTAGAATGTTTAAACTTGGTGTATGTGTTTATTAGGTCAATGCCTTGATGGAGTTCGAAGATGAGCATTTTCCGCTTAGGGTAAGCAGAGATAAGCAATTTGATTGGTTGATGCTTTGGGACACGATAACTTTTAATTGAGCTAGAATGTTCAAACTTGGTGTATGTGTTTATAAGGTCAATGCCTTGATGGAGTTCGAAGATGAGCATTTTTCGCTTAGGGTAAGCAGAGATAAGCAATTTGATTGGTTGATACTTTGGGACACGATAACTCTCTTCCTAATTGAGCTAGAATGTTCAAACTTGGTGTATGTGTTTATTAGGTCAATGCCTTGATTGAGTTCGAAGATGAGCATTTTCCGCTTAGGGTAAGCAGAGATAAGCAATTTGATTGGTTGATGCTTTGGGACACGATAACTTTAGTTCTAATTAAGTGAGATTGATGAAACTTGGTGCATAGTTTCATTATAGTAATACCTTGACTAAGTTTGATAATGAGCATTTTCTACTCAGGGTAAGCAGAGCGATACGCAATTTGATTGGTCGAGACTTTGGAATACAATAACTCTCTTTCTAATTGAGTTAAAATGTTCAAACTTGGTGTATATGCTTATTAGGTCAATGCCTTGATGGAGTTCGAAGATGAGCATTTTCCGCTTAGGGTAAGCAGAGATAAGCAATTTGATTGGTTGAAGCTTTGGGACACGATAACTTTAGTTCTAATTAAGTGAGAGTGATGAAACTTGGTGTATAGTTTCATTATAGTAATACCTTGACTAAGTTCGATAATGAGCATTTTCTGCTCAGGGTAAGCAGAGCGATACGCAATTTGATTGGTCGAGACTTTGGAACACAATAACTCTCCTTCTAATTGAGTTAAAATGTTCAAACTTGGTGTATATGCTTATTAGGTCAATGCCTTGATGGAGTTCGAAGATGAGCATTTTCCGCTTAGGGTAAGTAGAGATAAGCAATTTGATTGGTTGATGCTTTGGGACACGATAATTTTAGTTCTAATTAAATGAGAGTGATGAAACTTGGTGTATATTTTCGTTACAGTAATACCTTGACTAAGTTCGATATTGAGCATTTTCTGCTCAGAGTAAGCAGAGCGATACGCAATTTGATTGGTCGAGACTTTGGAACACAATAACTCTCCTTCTAATTGAGATAAGATAGGCTGGCACTGCCAGGCAGGATACGCCCACATTTTCGAGAGATGGATAGAGAACAAGCAATACCGAAAGTGATTTTTCCTACATCATTAAGTTAGAATATGATATGTGCAAATATCGAAATGAATTAAGATCTTTGGGTTATAAAGGTGCATTTCAGTAGGCTTCAAATTCGACTGGGAATCATGTTGCTAAGTGGGTAAGATGCTGGCTCGGCAGCCTTGAGGTTGGGTGTTTGATCCCTGCATTGGGTGACAAAGTTCATCTAGATTTTCTGGCATGGTTTCCCCTTGTTAGTGATGAAGGATGGATGGCCTGACAAGACAGCTGTCAATTTTGGTTCAATTTTCACAAAATTTGAACTCAATCTGCATTACCATGTAACGGTGATATAATCAAACGTTTTTTTAAATCGGATAATAATTTTGACCTCCGAGGGACCACAATCAGGAGCCATAATTCAGGAAGATACGAACCAATGGGTGCAAATATCGAAAGGAACCAAGATCTTCGGGTTATAAACATGCATGTCAAGTTTCATCAAAATCAGTTCAAAATTGTGACCTCTATAGGGTCCACAACCTTGATATAACATATTTTCACACTGATCGCGTACAAACAGGGGCCATTTGGGTCCGATTTTCACAAAATTTGAACTCAACCTTCATTACCATGTAACGGTGATATAATCAAACGGTTTTTTAAATCGGATGATAATTTTGACCTCCAGAGCCACCACAAGCTAAAAAGGGCGATTTTTCGGACAATCAGGGGCCATAATTCAGGAAGTTACGATCCGATGGCCGCAAATATAGAAAGGAACCAAGATCTTTAGCTTATAAACATACATGTCAAGTTTCATCACAATCAGTTCAAAATTGTGACCTCTATAGGGTCCACAACCTTGAAATAACATATTTTCTCACTATTCGCGTATAAACGGCAGCCATTTTGTATGTCAATTTGGGTCCGATTTTCACGAAATTCGAACTCAACCTTCATTACCATGTAACGGTGATATTATCAAACGGTTTTTTAAATTGGATAATAATTTTGACCTCCAGAGGGACCTCAAGCTAAAAAGGGCGATTTTTCGGACAATCAGGGGCCATAATTCAGGAAGTTATGATCCGATGGGCGCAAATATCAAAAGGAACCAAGATCTTGGGCTTATAAACATGCATGTCAAGTTTCATCAAAATCGGTTCAAAATTGTGACCTCTATAGGGTCCACAACCTTGAAATAACATATTTTCACACTATTCGCGTACAAACGGCGGCCATTTTGTATATCAATTTTGGTCCGATTTTCACGAAATTCGAACTCAACCTTCATTACCATGTAACGGTGATATAATCGAACGGTTTTTTAAATCGGATAATAATTTTGACCTCCAGAGGGACCTCAAGCTAAAAAGGGCGATTTTTCGGACAATCAGGGGCCATAATTCAGGAAGTTATGATCCGATGGGCGCAAATATCAAAAGGAACCAAGATCTTGGGCTTATAAACATGCATGTCAAGTTTCATCAAAATCGGTTCAAAATTGTGACCTCTATAGGGTCCACAACCTTGAAATAACATATTTTCACACTATTCGCGTACAAACGGCGGCCATTTTGTCTATCAATTTTGGTCCGATTTTCATGAAATTCGAACTCAACCTTCATTACCATGTAACGGTGATATAATCGAACGGTTTTTTTAAATCGGATAATAATTTTGACCTCCAGACGGACCACAAGCTAAAAAGGGCGATTTTTCGGACAATCAGGGGCCATAATTCAGGAAGTTACGATCCGATGGGCGCAAATATCGAAAGGAACCAAGATCTTGGGGTTATAAACATGCATGTCAAGTTTCATCAAAATCGGTTCAAAATTGTGACCTCTATAGGGTCCACAAGCTAAAAACATGATATTTCGTACAATCAGGGGCCATAATCCATGAAGTTTCCATCCGATACATGCCAATATCGAAAGCAGCCGAGATCTTATGGGGATAAACCTATATTTCAAGTTTCGTCAAAATCGGATAAGAATTGTGACCTGTAGAGAGTCCACAAACAAATTGTGGACGGACGGACGTCCGGACGGACAGGGGCGACGACATAATACGTCCACATGAAAATGTGGGCGTATAAAAATGTTCAAACTTGGTGTATATGTTTATTAGGTCAATGCCTTGATCGAGTTCGAAGATGAGCATTTTCCGCTTAGAGTAGGCAGAGATAAGCAATTTGATTGGTTGATGCTTGGGACACGATAACTTTAGTTCTAATTAAGTGAGAGTGATGAAACTTGGTGTAGAGTTTCATTACAGTAATACCTTGACTAAGATCGATAATGAGCATTTTATGCTCAGGGTAAGCAGAGCGATAAGCAATTTGATTTGCCAAGACTTTGGAACACAATAACTCTCCTATGAATTGAGTTAAAATGTTCAAAATTGATGTGTATGCTTATTAGGTCAATGCCTTGATGGAGTTCGAAGATGAGCATTTTCTTCTTACAGTAGGCAGAGATAAGCAATTTTTGGATGACACTTCATGTTCAGTTTGATTGCTCGATACGTTTGAAAAAAATAAATGTGCGATTAATTAATATGTGTCATCTATTTATTGTGGGATTTCGGCGGGGGACATCAGCCTCACTGTTGGCTTGTTCACGTTTTGCTTTTACAGGCAAAACTGTGTTTAGAGACGACAAAATATTTGGATGGAAGAAAAATGAATCGGGAAACAATATCTCTGGTGGGTATCAACATTATTGTAGTCTGCTGCTTGTTAAAAGTCACGCTGGCGCTTTGGAGATCGGTGGGGTAAAACAAGTTTTTAACTGTGTGGTTACATCTGGATTGCTCGAGGGAGATAGACTAGTGGTTTTCAAGATCCACACATCCTTGCCATATATTAGTCGGTCAACTGGTTTTCAAGATCCACACATCCTTGCCATATATTAGTCGGTCAACAAGTGTCTGGTGAACCCAAGAGGCTAAAGTTGTTGATGGATCTTATTACCGAAAACCTTGTAAACGCAATAGAAGTGTTCTATGGCCTTCTTTGTCAAAGTACCCCCCCCCCCGTTCCTTTAACCACGTAAACATGATAAAGGCTACAGTTTGTAGCGGTTTTATGCAAGCTTTTGAACACCTTACAGAAAAAGGATAACGTCAATCAATCGGTACTTAACAATAATTACATCCAATTTCAGGTTACCTTGTTTATAGAGAACATGAGAAGTGGAGATGTCGGTCTGTCGTTCATGAAATTTTTTATTCTCGATAAAACTACCGTGGTAACGGTAAGATGAATTAAACAATTAATTGAAAGATATTTACGTACAATAAAATAGAATGGTGTTGAACATGTTGACAGTTTAAATCATTCTAAGACTAAAATGTGATATTTACTTTTACGATTATCTGTACAAAAGTGAGCGGTAGAATTGTGTCTTTTCCGCTTAAGTGTCTTAGAAATTCAACTGTCAATGGGTCATTTTGGACACCTGCGGATCCGATTTGATATTTTGTTCATAATAACCTATTCGTAAATGTCATTTTACATGTATGTCATGCGAGTTCGAATCGATTTGGAAAATTGACTTATATTGAGTCTTAGATTTTGAGGCTTGTCAGATAATTGTCTGTTAATTGCATTTGGTCATGCGGTTGAATATTTGGAGATTGTATAAATAAACCGACCTGCAATCTTTAGTTTCTTGGGTAAACCATTGTATCTCAACCTTTTTTTTGCCAACGGCTCAACGTGGGACACATGAAATAAAAGCGGCACACCTGGTTAAATATATATGAAAAATATTTGAATTTTGCGAAATAAAAAATGGCAGATCATAGGTGGCATACAGCCGAAGACACAGACACAAAGGATGACTCAAACTAAATAAAGCCCAAAAATTACCTGTCGACACCCGTGAATACGCAATAATTGGGATGACATGGTATGTCGCATTGTCTTAGTGTGTCGTTCAAAATTTCGAGGCACACTGGTTGAAAATCACTGGGTTAAACTCTGTCCGACTATATGGTTCTAATCTAGTGTCTTTTGTAACAGCGCTACTTCCGTAAAACATTTATGATAATGCAGTTTAAAGTCCTAACATTATGCCTGGCATGTGAATAAATGCTATTATAATGTCATTTTTAAACTTTTGTCCCAGAGCTCCAAATAACTGTTTTAATGTCATTTTTTAAATTTAGTCCCAATTACTCGACTTCGAACATGTCCGTTGGAGTTTGTATTTTACTTAAGTTCGATCTTTTTATAATGGTGTCGTTTCAGGTGTTCGGGACGATGATCTCCTATATAATAGTTATCATGCAGTTTAAACCAAGTTAAAGTATTTAAGGCCTCTTTAAAGTGTCGATACATAGGAATTGCGATATGGCATGGGATTAAAGATCCTACTGTTCTGCTCCGAACAGGGCTAATGAAAACGAGCATACGTCATGCAGTGTGCCACGAGGAAAATTTTGCAGCGGCACTACGGCCTACTCTTAATATCGAATTCCAAGTGTCAAGTGATCGAACACCCGACCTCCAGACTAGCAGGCCAGCGTGTTACCCGCCGTGACCCCCAGGTATAGGAAACAATACTGTAAAAGATGAATCTCTAAAAGAATCAACAGCTTAAAAATGGATCAGTGGTTTTCAGGGCTGCCTTGATATGTAATAATCCCGCTGTCATTCTTTGTCCTCTTTTGACGTTTATTGGCTGGCCCGTTTTATGTCCGGATGAATCCAAACTGGGACATTATCCAGCGTTAAAATTTTTATTTTGTTCTCTTAATCATAATCTCTAAATAATAAATTCGTGTACATTTTGGAATCTGATGTATAAGCGAAAAATCCATGTGGCGTAAATGTGACTTTCAATACACATATTGTTATGCGGATTAAAAGCTGATTGATGACCGTGCGAACCAAAAGTATTTTTTGTTTTGATGCTTTAGATGTATCTTTCTAGTAGAAAGATTTCCCAGTAATAAAGTGAATGTATTCCATAGAATTGTGACGCGTGTATTTCCTCGCCCATCTGTTGGACGTATACTGTGAACAGTTGGTTCCAATATTTAAAGTCTCTGACATATGCTGTGTTAAGCTCGTGAATGCGGTATATGGCATTGGTTGCTCTTTTTCACGATTGTAGTCGTCTTTGCGTCTGGTGTATATAACGCGAAACTCTCTGCCACTTTCCAGGACCTTTAACCACTTCGGAGACCAGTTAATACCTGTTTCGCCAATTCCAGAATCAAAAGTTGTTCCTCCACAAACTAAGTCTTCACGACATGGGCAGCTAGACAAATTTTTCTTATGGATATGGTGCATGGGTAACATCCATGAATAGATGATGGTTATGAACTCGGTCTGACAAATATATTTTAACCTAAGACAATGATGCTATTTAGGGAGCAAGAAAAATAATTATAGTCCTAAGATGGTAATTAAGCGTGAAATAGAGAGGGTAAAATCTCGTGTATTTTGTGCTGACATAAACTAATATTACGCTTGAATGCATTGGAAGCAAACACCATTACTTGGATCGGTAAATTTGTCCGTCGCTGAATCTCGAACGTAACTTCCGTAAACTTGTTATTTTGTACCAACCTTCAATACTACTGTCTATCATTGTGATGCGAGAGAGAGAAATGGGGCTTAACGTCCACCCACCCGACACAAACCAGGTCATTTCGTTACTAACATACAGTTTCAATAATTCGCATAGGGTTCTTTAGCATTGGGAGGAAACCGGAGTGCCCGGAGGAAAATGACAAAAATTCACTATTGGATACAGAATTGGGGTCGAGTATGCACGGGAAATAATAACGGTTATCCGTAAGATATAAGGAATAAGTATGACAAATTTTAAAGACAATCCTGAACACAACAAGAAAAAATGTATGTGGCTCTCTGCCTGTAAGGGTTGGACAGTGGGCACGCACCATAACAATAGAGAAAGAAATAGAGGGTACGGCTCTGTTGCGAAGGGTTTGGCAGTGGGCATGCACCATAACAATACAGACGATACTTTGGTTATAAAACTATGCACTGGTTCAAGTAGATTTTACCGAACAGGCCACGACGCCCAAGAGCCAAATCTTCTCACGTTGCATAGCAGTTCACACTCAACAAGGAAACAAAACCCAGTAAAACCACTAAATTATGCTATACGCAACAGGTGGTGATTACTTTACCAAAAATGTATATTTATAAGGTCTAGAGCCACCCATACTCAGTATATTGTTGTCTCAGGGGATAGGTGGTTTAGGTGTGAAGATAACCCCTGTATATTCACAAAGCTGGGTAAAGAGTTATGTGCGCTGGCAGATTTATGGTTGATGAAATCTTTACCGTACTCACTCCAGAAGGTACAGTCACGAGTCGATATTCAAACGATTTTCAGGTTAGTATGTATCATAGAGTATGACTAACTATATTGGACATTTTGGCAAAATGTTATTGCCCTTTAAATACGATAGTTGAAAACATCCATCTCCGTGTAAATTTAAGGTTCTTGTTAGATTTTCATCAAATATTGAAGATTGTATTGTGGCAAAGATGGTCATCATCAAATTTCTTTCTGACTCAAGGATGTGGGATCTGTATCATAATATTATTACATATTCGATCCCCAAAGTTTCAAGATTTTCAATACATGTCTAAATGAAAATACAACATGATATTTCTCTTTTTTGTTTGCGAGGATATTTTATTAACATAGTAAGTACATAGCGGATTTCAAAATAGAATATAATTAATGTCAGAGCCGAATATAAACAAATATTACTTTGATTAGCACAGGAAAGCATGAGAACAGAACAACCTTCCAATAAGGTGGTTTGTTAAAGGTGTTCAAATGGCTGGTACCATCTTGTACATTGTTTATTGCAGGCACTAGTGACTATAAAGTAATCACCTAATTGGGGTAGATTACTGAAAGTACCATTTACCAATTGGCGTTCTAGATTTGTCATGTATCTTCAGAACAATATTGACACTACAATAAAGTTCGGGACAACACGGATAATGTTTTTCAGTGATACCCGAGGAAGACTCGACAATTTGCCACCTCCAACCGCCCTGAAAATCAGTTACATCTACGTAGGATTCAGCCTGAGTAATATTTAACTGGTGGCAAGCATAAGCCCAAGAACCAAGTTTAATACTGCAATTGAAGGTATCTCCTGTTGGGTTGGTGATCGGGCAGTAACTCTCAATATCGACAAGGGGTATACATGTAATGCTTCCAGTACTGAAGATCACACAATTAATATCAGCATCTATGGTCATACCGTGTCGGGCTCTGGAAAGTAAACACCAGTAATAATTACATGAAATAATAAATAGAACACATGTTGCTAAAAAAATATATACACATTTACAGTTATATTCAAATATGGAATGGAGGGGGTGGGGACTTCATTTATAGACTTAACTTGTAATTGCCATTCCAGAACCCGGGATATCTACCTGTGATTTATACACAGAACAACGGTTTCCATACCCAACCTACAATTTTATACACAAAATATCGTATGATCAACAAACAAGATGACAGGAGCAAAAGTATGGTTTCTACAGTTTTATATACTATTCAAAAAAAGTAGGGGATATTTGATTTTTAAGTGTTATTAAAGTCACCTAATGAAACTGACGAAGAAACAAATGACAAAATGAAATGAAGTTCACATTCATCGATTTATTCCAAATGATCGTTAGACTAAGTAAGGCACAGACTGACCATTATAAGGGTAAAATGATACCCGGGGTCAAACAGCAAAGTTACCACAGCATCACAACAAAGTCAGTAACGGGTAAATCCTCCTCTGTTTGCCAAACAAGCATTGATCCGACGTGGCATACTCCTAATGAGACGTCTAAGGTCATTTTGGTCCAGATTGTCCCATTCCTGTTGCAACGCAGCAGCAAGTTCTTGGACATTGGCAGGACGTTGTTGACGTTGACGTAACCTCTGTCCAAGCATGTCCCAGACATGCTCGATGGGGGAGATTTCGGGACTCAGTGCTGGCCAAGGTAATGTGGTGATGTTCTGTTGTTGGAGGTAACCTGTAACGATCCTGACCCTGTGACATCTTGCATTGTCATCCTGGAAGATGAAACGGCGGCCATGGCGTCGTGCGAACGGCACAACATGGACTGCCAAGATGTTGTCCCGGTAGTACTGGCCTGTAACACGCCCTGCAACAACATGTAAAGCCGTTCTTCCAACAGTGATGCCTCCCCACACCATAACAGAACCACCCCCAAATCGATCATGCCTGATGACGTTAATGTCTTGGAAGCGCTCGTTTCGACGACGCCACACCCTCCTACGTCTGTCCAAAAAATCAACAGTGAACCTTGACTCATCTGAAAACATCACATTGCTCCAGCGTCGATTATCCCAGTGTTGATGATCCCTACACGAACGACGTCTTGCCTGAATGTGATGATCTATCAAACAAGGGATCACGCGAGGACGTCGCGCGCGAAGGTGACCCCTATGCAGTCGATTCCGAATCGTCTGGCCACTCACTCTCACACCAGTGTCTGTTTGAAGGCGAGCGCTGATCTGATTTGCTGTGATGACACCATTTCTCAAGGCCAAGGTACGGATAAATCGATCCTGGGCTTGAGTTGTCGCCCTTGGTCGACCTGAGCGTGGTCTGTCCTGTACAGATTGTGTATCACGGTATCTGGACCATAGCCTGCTTATGACAGACTGAGAAACATTCATCTTCCACACCATAACCGCCTGTGTTGTGCCGATCTGTAGCATGCCAAGGGCACGTAACCTTTCATTTTGGGTAAGCCGACGCATATCAAAATTTGTTTTCTGGTCACTAAAACAATTAAACTGATGTTTCCACCCTGGAATTCAATGCCACAATGACTGTAACATTCAAAGTCAGAGTCGTGCAAATCTTGGGTTTGACTCCCATGATGATCCCAAGCATCACCTGCATTCCATGCGGTAGCTATTGGTGCGATTGGGCGTCACATGTAACTGGAAATGTTTCTTCTGTTAGGTTCTATAGTGACTTTTTTCGTAGTCATTTGCATATTTTAGTATTATGCTCCCAAAATCAAATATCCCCTACTTTTTTTGAATAGTATATTAAGCTGGCCACATATCTCCATTCCCTAGAACTAGTTTACTTACGTATCCCACAACATCTTACGGCTATCTTACGACTTACCGGTGTATTCGGTAACCAGATGGCGTACCTTGAACCTCAACGGTCTCTCCCTGGTGTCTCCCTAGAGCGCTAATTCTAATCATTATATTCTCTCAGATTTATGATGTAATTAATCATGTGATTGGTCACTCATGCCAAATATGGAATGGTTACTTTCCTATCACGTGTTTTAGACATATAATTTATCCTTGCACATAGACCCCCTGCCCTGTTATTCTCACACTATTTCATTTACAATTTAATTTCCGTGTCAAATAAACTCATACCATAGCTAATATCTTGACAATGGAGATTAATTAATCAGGGCCATAAATATTATATATGGATAGCGGGACTTGTGCAAAGGATGGCGAGACTTGTGCAAAGGAACACATATGTATAATATTATTATAATGCTCGACCTAAAATATATTATTAAATACTAACCCATTGTACAACTTGAAGTCGGGTTGTTTTATGTAAGCAGCAGGAATATTAGATTTACTGATACCACCATAATTTCTAGGGTCCCAAGCAAATCTTGCATCGTCCCAATTAAATTCTAACCATGCCGTCAAATCCATAACTTGATTCTTGGGGTTCTTGGAAACAATAACAGAAAATGAAATGAATCAAGGTTCATTGACCAAACAATTATCTGAAATAATGAAAGGGACTTTTTGTCCCATTCAATAAAATAGGATGGTGATCACATTACATTTGCATCTAGGGCTTCCATATTTGCGATGACGTTTTCTTAAAGTGTTTTCCAGAGTTCGAGATGTTATCACGTCGTCTTTCATACTCCAATAGTTTAGAAAAAGTGTCCCACCCCGGTCGTGTAGGTCACTTTGGTTGGCGGTATTTAAAAGACCACAGATATCTCACTAAACCATAATCTGGCGCTATATCTAGGAGAAATTTCCTTAAAAGTAAGTCTGAATATTGCTGGTGTGGCATGTGATACTGGATAGAGAGAGGGGGATAAAGAGAAATGGAGGTTTTACGTCCACTCGACACAAACTAGGTCATTTCCGGACTAACATGGTTTAAGTTTTATTTCAATAATTCACTTACGCGTAGGGGTCTTTAGCACTGGGAAGAAACCGGAGGACCCCGAGAAAACCCATGAGACTGGACAGGAGACCCAACCCCTTGTCACGTACAACCGGGAATTCGTGACAGGCTTTACGATACAGCACGTACGTGCTAACCATTCAGCCATTCCCCATGATACTGGAAGTAATAAATATCAGAAGCACCCGATCTTCGGAAACACTGGCAAAAGATAAACAGCTATAAATACAATCTGAACTAATTAGATCTGGCATAAAGCCACTGTCATCTGCACTGTTCGGACAGCATCTCGGGCTTATCAACGCTAAAATGTAATCAAAGTGAATATTTAAAATGTAACACAAAACCAAAATGTCAAGGGTAGATATTATCAAGGCTTAGATTTAATGGGATTTATACAGGCCTGGCTCTAGGATATCATTCAACATTGATTGGTAGCATTTGGGATATCGAATGTTCAATTCAAGATATTGCAAATAATCAACGGAATTAATTTGATATAACTATAAAGATTCAAAACACCTCAAGGGACGACCAACGGATATACTCCGATTCGATAATTCCTTAATGCTAGTGCTATTAATCACGCGCTAAAAACACAATCTTTTCTAACAATCAGGTGCCATAATCCTGGAAGTTACGGTCCGATATACGTGAATATCGTATGGAATCAGGATCTTTAGTTACCAATATACATTTCAAGTTGCTTCATAATCGGATAAATATTGTGACATCTAGTGCCCACATGCTAACAACGTGATTTTTCGTACAAACAGGGTCGTTACGGTTCGAATATGATCTGGATCGTTGGGTTATAACCATACATTTCATCATAATCGAATATAAATTATGAGCATACAAGCTTAAACACGATTTTTCGTCCAGTCAAGGGACATAATCCATGACACCATATATACTATTCAAAAAAAAGTAGGGGATATTTGATTTTGGGGGCATAATACTAAAATATGCAAATGACTACGAAAAAAGTCACTATAGAACCTAACAGAAGAAACATTTCCAGTTACATGTGACGCCCAAACGCACCAATAGCTACCGCATGGAATGCATGTGGTGCTTGGGATCATCATGGGGGTCCAACCCAAGATTTGCACGACTCTGACTTTGAATGTTACAGTCATTGTGGCATTGAATTCCAGGGTGGAAACATCAGTTTAATTGTTTTAGTGACCAGAAAACAAATTTTGATATGCGTCGGCTTACCCAAAATGAAAGGTTACGTGCCCTTGGCATGCTACAGATCGGCACAACACAGGCGGTTGTGGCGCGGACGATGAATGTTTCTCAGTCTGTCATAAGCAGGCTATGGTCCAGATACAGTGATACACAATTTGTACAGGACAGACCACGCTCAGGTCGACAACTCAAGCCCAGGATCGATTTATCCGTACCTTGGCCTTGAGAAATCGTGTCATTACAGCAAATCAGATCAGCGCTCGTCTTCAAACAGACACTGGTGTGAGAGTGAGTGGCCAGACGATTCGGAATCGACTGCATAGGGGTCACCTTCGCGCCCGACGTCCTCGCGTGATCCCTTGTTTGAGAGATCATCACATTCAGGCAAGACGTCGTTGGTGTAGGGATCGTCAACACTGGGATAATCGACGCTGGAGCAATGTGATGTTTTCAGATGAGTCAAGGTTCACTGTTGATTTTTTGGACAGACGAAGACTGTGTGGCGTCGTCGAAACGAGCGCTTCCAAAACGTTAACGTCATCAGACATGATCGATTTGGGGGTGGTTCTGTTATGGTGTGGGGAGGCATCACTGTTGCTGGAAGAACGGCTTTACATGTTGTTGCAGGGCGTGTTACAGGCCAGTACTACCGGGACAACATCTTGGCAGTCCATGTTGTGCCGTTCGCACGACGCCATGGCCGCCGTTTCATCTTCCAGGATGACAACGCAAGATGTCACAGGGCCAGGATCGTTACAGGTTACCTCCAACAACAGAACATCACCTTGGCCAGCACTGAGTCCCGACCTCTCCCCCATCGAGCATGTCTGGGACATGCTTGGACAGAGGTTACGTCAACAACGTCCTGCCAATGTCCAAGAACTTGCTGCTGCGTTGAAACAGGATTGGGACAATCTGGACCAAAATGACCTTAGACGTCTCATTAGGAGTATGCCACGTCGGATCAATGCTTGTTTGGCAAACAGAGGAGGATTTACCCGTTACTGACTTTGTTGTGATGCTGTGGTAACTTTGCTGTTTGACCCCGGGTATCATTTTACCCTTATAATGGTCAGTCTGTGCCTTACTTAGTCTAACGATCATTTGGAATAAATCGATGAATGTGAACTTCATTTCATTTTGTCATTTGTTTCTTCGTCAGTTTCATTAGGTGACTTTAACCCTTAGAACCCGAAATGCCGCAAAACCGGCTTGACATTGTATCGCATATACCCGAAATGTCGGTTTTGCGGCTTGGGGCGTTGTCAAGCTCCAATTACGTTGACGTCATAATTAAAATGACGTCCTGTAAATCCAGGGAGGGACGTGCAACACCCCATGTATAGTCAGTGTTCAAAGGGTTAATAACACTTAAAAATCAAATATCCCCTACTTTTTTTGAATAGTATATATCAAGTTTCTTCAAAATCAGGCATATAATGTGGGGCCTGCCGAATGTCCATAAACAAATTGTGAACATAGATCAAAATGAAAATGTGGGCGTATAAGAATGCCCAATCGAAGTAAATACAAAGAAAAGATACCCTTCCGATAGCCGTATAAAAGGCCAAATGGAAATACGAATTCAAAACGAAAATGAACTTTCGCAGAAGTTTTTGCCAGTTCTGGAAGAAGTTGCTGACGGAACCTCAGAAATTCCACATGGGATCATACGATGGCTTTAGATGCCCTCATGAATGGCTTGATGAGCATTTATCCGATCGTGTGGTAATCTGGTGCAAATTTCGGGGTAGTGTGACGCCCACATTAGAAATGTGAATATACAAGCAACTTACATAATCAACAATATTCAACAGGTGGAGGTCTACTTTCACTGAAGTCGATCCCGTTGGATAATCTGGGATTATTTCATGTACTGATTTGGCAACATCTTTTAAATGGGCCGCCAGTTTTTCTCTTTGACAATAGGCTGAAACAGATTTAATTTTCTTGTCACAATCTGTAGTGGGAGATGGGACCTAGCTGTTAATATTAATCCCCCTAGATGCATTCACTATTGACAGCCACATGCAAGTTGGTTTCGTGGGTGTCTTGAGACTGTAATTAATGAATCTGGCAATGCAGTGACTTATTAAAGCCTTTGTTCCCTAGAAATCACTACAGCTTATGGTATGGCATCTTAATATCTATATACATGTATCTAAAATGGATTGATATCAGTTTGATGATAAAGTCACAAATTATATCTTATCAACCCCGGTTTCCTTTCACTTTTAAACACACTTACGCACAAGCGAATTATTGAAATAAAATTGAACCATGCGATATTTAGGAAATGACCTAGTTTGCTTCAAGTGGGCGTTATTACCAATTTCCTCCTTCTCTGTCTATATAATCAAACATATTGCATAAAAAAGATAATTTTTATGTTTTTCACTTCCATATGTATGTCTATTTGATCAAAGTTTGGCTTCTTACCTTGAGCTATTATTACCAGAACAACACAGACGCTTATCTTCATCGCCATTTTAGACTGTATTTGCCTCTAGACTGTATTTGTCTCTCGAAATCTATTAACATTACATTATCTGAAGCGGTGTGGCTTTTATAGGCCTTATCATAATTAGGTATGATGCCAGTGACACATGAGAAGGCCCTGTTTTCATTTGTTTTTATCAAACTAATTATACCATATCATCTGCAACAAAGGTCACGTTGCTGAACTGATTTGTGCTACACCGATAATTTCTAGACAGATAATTTTAGAGGACTTTATCTTTAAATTTGTTTTAATCGATTTTTAAGATCTAGGCGATATTTTACCTAGGTTATTTTAAAGCGGGAATTTCATATTTTCTAGAATTCTAAGAAAATCAAAATTATTTGTATGTTTTTTGGTCAAAAGGTTGTCAACTCACTATTGTACGATCATGGGCATTATTTTAGAGGCATAAATATCTGTGACACGGGAAATAATAACACAATTACCTCCCTTGTTTTCCATTTAGCCCCTATGGAATGGCTATCTTCAAACATTTGAATTTGACAATAGTGAATTATAGAATTAATAGGATTATTCTTTAACAAGGTAGGACTGTTTATAGATACAATCTATTTTAGGCCTTTATTTTAATATATCTTAAAAACAATCTATTTTAGGCCTTTATTTTAATATATTTTAAAAATAAAACTTAAAAATATGAAATTGGAACTTTAAGACTAAAACCTTATACTTTAATTAACTGTTAAGTAGGAAAGACAGAGAGAGAGAAATGGGGTTTAACGTCCACTCAACACAACCAGGTCATTTCGGGACTAACATACGATTTTAATTTTATTTCAATAGTTAGCTTGCACGTAGGGGTCTTTAGCCGTGGGAGGAAACCGGAGTTCCCAGAGGAAACCCACGAGGTTGAGAAGGCGCCCGTATCTCCATGCCACATACGCTCACACCAGGGCTCGAAACCACAGCTGCAAGCCAGAGGAAAGACAGCCTTGTCGAGAAAGTCAATTGTCTGTCTACTCTTTGGGTTCTGGTGATGTCTTGGGTCTAAGGTTTCCGTAAACATGGACAGTATCCACCACGCGGTTGTTACTCCAGCCATTATTATATGATGTTAAAAGCGTTAATTTATCTCCACCAAAGTTTAAATGTTCCCCTTATAATGTGACCTCGATATGCGATGAGTCAATATGCAATTTGAGTTAAAATCCAACTATATCAAACTTGATTAACTTAGTGTAAACCACAAAATTTAATTATGTTATAATTAAACAGGTAGCAATTGGTTTACCACACCTATAAAATGAAACGTTTGGGATGGCATTGGAGACTAGCGTTCTGCGCTTCGACCTCTAACTGGTCGGTCACCTCTGGCTTGCTGCTGTGGTTTCGATCCCCGGTGTGAGCGGATGTGGCTTAGAGAAATGGGCCATCGTGTGCGCTAAGGTAATAAGAATGAATAATAAGATGTGTCTGCGACATCACCTACGGTTGAAGCGGACGTTAAACACGAAGAACAACAACAATTCATACGGTCCACACTCGCTCTACAGTTCAGGTCCGTTGAATGACGGTTATCAGCGGTGTAACTACGGCTTCCGTCCATTCTGAGCATTTCGACCAACCTATTCCATAGTTAGACCCTGGCTGATTTATTATGGATCAGGCTGATTTATTGTTGATCAAATACAGTTCGAAACCCACTGACAAATCATTTTCCAAAATATAGTCCGGTGGCTGAAGAGGGATATCGCCACCCAAGCTGTGAATTTGCGAGACCAAGTTTTTCTAGACCTGTTTTTTGCGTAAATTCCGGATCTGGGAAATGATGAGACGTTTGAGGGGATATAGGAGTCAAATGTCTACAATGGGGAGGGGGCATTATGTTGATGTAATTTATTAATAAGACATAAAAAAGTGTAGGACTGGCCATCTATAAAGACGTTTTTATGATGCCCCTGGGCAATTGTTTTAATTTGTGGGAATAGCAAATGCGCTTGATGGAGGCGGGTGTGCGTGTATGAGGGATATCGCCACCCGAGCTGTGAATTTGTGAGACCAAGTTTTTCTGGACCCGTTTTTGCATAGATTCCGGATCTGGGTATTGATCAGGCTTTTGAGGGGATATAGGGGTCAAATGTCTAGTCTACAATGAGGGGGGAGGGGGTCATTATGTTGACGTTATATATTAATAAAACATAAACGTCTAGGACTGACCATCTTTAAATAAGTGTTTATGATGCCCCTGGACAGCTGATTTGATTTGTGTGTGCGTGTTGTTTTTTGGGGGGAGGGGCGGGGAACATTACATTTTAATATTTTAATTCCACTGCACATCTCTAAATATGTGACAAGGATTACTATTGTATGGGGTAGATAAAACTGGCACGAAGTGAGTCACTTGATTAATTTTCTTAGAGTTTGGTAAAAACATTACATTTAAATATTTTAATTACAGTGCACATCCCTAAATATGTGTATACGATTACCATTGTATGGGGGAGGTGATGGTAAATGTATTTTGGGGGACAGAAACCACTTGGTTCAAAATTGACCTGAAAAGTGTATTCTCGAGGTTCTCGTTTAGTACCAATATCGTCATTCAAAATATTAAATTATAATGGTACTTTTTGGGAGATCTGGAAATGTACATAAAAACACATGTTTAGATTATAGTTTATTCTTATGATATGAGCGGGATAGATATCTTCTTGACGGCTGATCAACAGGTCGCAGATAACCATCCAGTTACCCATTCACATTGCTAATCTTCATTTCGGCCTTGTTTATAGATGGGCAGTGATAGACTTTTATGTTTTATTAATAAATTACATCAACATAAGCCCCCACCCCCTATTGTAGTTATTTGACCCCTATATCTCCCCAAACGGGGTCAAGGACAATACAGACCCAAAATGAAATACGGTACCGGTAGACGACATTTAATCAAAACGTAGAATATCAGCATTTCAAAATGGAGAGGGTACTCTCTGCAATAAAACTCCTGAAACCGGGATGTTACATGTGATCGATCAATTTATGTGATGCATATTACGGAGTAAGTGTTACTTGTTTTCCAAATAGCATGTTGTCCTCCAAAGCTCACAAAATTACTAAACCTGTCTTTTGTAGACTAAAACAAGCTGCATACGTCAATGGGGCTCTGGTGCAATCCCACTGATACAAGATTGTTGTAAATTTTATTGTTAGTATTACTACCATTATTATTATTATCGCATATGTACTTCTGTATGTATACCTTTGTGTATGAAATAAATATATTATTAGTATTATGTAAGATTTGGGTATAAAGCTGATAGTTTGAATGTGTATATTGCATAGAAAAACGAATAAATTGAAAATTTCAAAATTATGATTGTTTGACGTTTTCATAAGAATAGCACAGTCCACATTATGCTGATTAACATTCAAAGTCAGTTTCAGTAGCGTAAAAGGCATTGTTATTTGCAATGTTGTACATAGACTACTATAATTCATGTTGTGTATTTACCATGTGTGATTCATCAGTTATTTCCACACAGGAAATATTTACGAATTGTGAAAAGTTTTATATTAGATTCAGGGAAGTTCAACCAACATCTTCGCAAAATATGCTGCTCTATACACGGGGGTGATAAAGGTTATATGCCTATTATAACATTCCACCCCCTGTAGCATCTGCGATATTTGATGACATACTTATTTAAAGTTTCCTTGAAATCTCTCTAAAACAAGTTTATCCCAAGAAAAGTACCCATGTATCAATAGTCTATTTTAAAACCTCTTAGATTGTTAAGTGACTTGTTTAAAGGCTCGATTCCGACAATCGAGGCATCAGTGTTATCGAAATAAGAATTTCTCGGTGCGAGAGTGAATTAATTTGACTGAACTTTTCAGCATATTCCCTTCACATTATCATTGGTGGCTAAACGAAAGACTTTCAAAGGGCAGAATTATCTATTACATAATGCATCTTTAATGAATGTTTGTAAAAAATATAGCAACGTTAAGTTGTATCTTAATATATGGCATATCACGAGATGCATTGCCGAAGCACACATGTACAATTAACCCATATACGAAAGCCTTGTGACATTCACATGTCTTCATTAATTAAAAAGTGTAATTTAATATATATTATCAATTTACCATGAATTACTTTTTTGGTCAGAAGGGTGACGGTCCATTCCGCACGGTCCCATAGATCAGAAAGCAGGTAAACCGACACATGTCCTACTATTCTGCTTCTACTGGGCTAATGACGACGGAAATCTGCCATGCAGGGTGCTATGAGGGAAATTTTGCCCATGCAGCGTCGCTACGACTTACTCTTATTCAGAATTGTAACTGTCAAGGGTTGTTTTTACATCAGTATCTTCACGGGACAATTTAAAACAACTCAGTTTGTTTCAAATTGGTAAATTTACGCCACGAAATCTGTGGTTGATTCAGAGTAAACGCACATGAAAATGAACAAATTCCCAAAACGTTGATTTGTACGGTTTTAGCATTTTGTAAGGACCCCAGGACCCAATAGTTTACCCTCGTTAACTGATAGCCTTTCTTTCCCCATCACTACCTTCTCTTCGTGTTTATAATATCCTAACAAACAGTCCATTTCATAAGATTTTTGGCCCAGGGACGGGACGTGAATACAATACATCAGTAAACTTATGCCAAATCTGTATGCTTTCTATAGAGCCAGTGAGCGTGTTGAACCAACTATGTCACTTCCGGTTTTAATAAAAATTAATTTCTCGTTTACAAAAACTTTTTTACTTTTTTTACAGAGGGAATTCTTTCTGAATATATATTTCAGATTTATGGAAACCTTGTTGAAAATCGTTGGTCTTCCCCTTTAATTTCTTCTTTCCTGCTTACACTTTCCTTATCTATGTTTAAAGACATCCAATATACCAATAATTGAATCTTTAGATTATAAATTTAAAGTTGCTATCTCCAATGCCTAATGCCCCTAGGCGCATGCGAATTATTGAAATGACCTAGTTTGTGTCGAGGGGACTTAAACCTAATTTCTCCCTCCCCCCTATCTATATATAAATATATAGATTAACATTACAGGTTCTTTCAACTAGTGTCAAAGAACTGCTATTTACAATGGTGTGTAACGTTTCCTTGAAGGGATAACCACGTTTGGGGTATGGGGAGCTTGATATCTCTGCCACCAGTGATCAATTCTTGGCTGATCACGAGCCACCGGTAAACGGAACTTCGGAAGGGTGTGTAAGGACCAGCTAAAAAAAGGTCATTAACGGTGTTTTTGCTAAAATTAATATAAGCTTCATCGTAGGAATAAGACAAGAGTCGTTCAGTTTTCAAACCTTTATGTAACAAAAACTTTCAAAATATATATAATCAGTATTTACAGCTTGAATATATTTATTTCTGTCAACTGTCCTTTTTCGGGTGAACAGCGTTCACCGTACTATAAAAGAGTCTGTCCTTTTTCGGGCAAATAGCATTTGCCGTACTTGTTCTTGAATCTTTCCTTTTTCGGGCGAATAGCATTCGCCGTACTAATTCTTGCTGCTTGTCTTTTTCGGGCAATTGTAGATTGCCGTACTCTCTGAAAATGAAAGGGGAGGGACCTCTTTCATGAGAGGAGGGTCTATGCCTTCGGAACGTAGCTTGCCGATATCAGCGAGATATCCGGCCGCTGTCCCGTAGACTAGTCTACATTGCAATTTCCGGTCGTCTACATGTATCTGTAAGAGACATTTATTTCTAAGGGCGGTTAACAAATATTGCACTAGAAAGATCAAATCATAAGAATGTAAACACGACTAATATACAGTATTATATCGATTATAACAGTACAATGTATATATTTGGTTAGAAAGGTATGGAATATTAAATGAAATGAAATGGGGTTTAACGTCCTACTCTTCTGCACCTAACCTGGGCTAATGGAAGACGGGCATTCGCCATACAGTGTGCTATGAGGGAAATTTTTGCCCGGGCAGCGGCGCTACGGCCTACTCTTATATCGAATTCTAACTGCCAAGGGATCTTTTACGTGCACTCCAATGTGTACACGGGACCTTGGTTTCCCATCCGAACGACTAGGCAGCTGTCCTTGTCGGGCCGTCCTTCTGCATCACTGACAAGGGGAATCACGCCGGAAAATCGAGATGAACTTTCTCGGCCAATGCAGATCTCCAGGCTAGCGAACCTTATCCACCGTGATCCCCGTATGGAATATTAAGGTATTTAACGAAATGACTAAAAGAGAATATACCACTATAGACTTCTATAATAAGATATAAAACACATGTTTAATATATAAATGACGATTTCCTACTCTAACAAAATAATGAAATATGATAGTATTAGTAAAAACTAACAAAGTAGTCGCGAATATCCTGGCACTTGACTGCATCACTACCCACGCCTTCGTATTTCTTACTCGTCCTCGATGTATAAATCAAGCCTTAACTCCATCATCTGGCTAACTTGAACACCTACAGTCCTTGAAGTTCTGTTTGTAGTTAATCATTTTAATACAAGACGTACTCTGTAAACCTCGAGGGTAACCTAGATTGTCGGTTATATTTTGACCGAAAATAACTAGGGTTGTCTTCTTGACTTTGATGAGAGGTTTCTGGTTCAAATTCTTCCTGACTACGGTCAAATTCCTGCCAACTACTGGTACCGGAAGGCCAAATAGCATTACCCGGAATTGAAACAGGCCTTTAAATATGTTGAATGCTGTTTTGTCCTTATCATCTTCCGAAATTTCTACCTGCCAATATCCAGAGGCAAGATCCAACGTTGAAAACCATTTAACCCCGGTTAGTGAATCGAGGGTCTGGTCTATCCTAGGTAGTGGATACGCATCTCTGTGATATTGTTTAGCTTCGTATAGTCTACACAGAAGCATGTAATTCAATCTTTCCTTTTTACCAAAATAGGTGACGACCAAGGACTATTGGACGTTTCTACCACCTTTTGTTTTAACATTTTTTCCAGGGTTTCTTCAACCTCCTGCTTCTGAAGTAACGGTATTCGTCTGAGCTTCTGCCGGATAGGAAGACTATCCGAAGTTCTTCCAAGATCGTACTCATCCTTTGCAAAAAGTGTTTGATACTTCCGTAATAATTCAACAAGCTCACTTTTCTGCCGACTATCTAAGTGAGTACTCGATCTTTCCCGTAAATCTTGCGGCAAACTTGTAGGTGGCGATTCATTTAGATCCACTTCACATATGGACGAACAGCTTATGGGGCTAAATCTACCAATAGTGCTACATTTGTAGACATTAACTGTATTTGGAGAAGCATTCATTAATCTCACTGGAACGAGGGGAGTGTCATCAGAAACATTTGCTAGAACTCTGGCAGCTATGACAGCATTCTTCTCATACATATTTTCGACAGATTCCACAAGACTAGTCGTTTTAGTCAGTTCTTGTTCAGTACAGGTTTTACATTTCCCATTACAATTTGTTCATGGAAAGCAGGAATCTGTCCGTGTTTTGTCGCTGTAATTCTACATAACCCAATCCTCCTTCCATCTTTAGAGGGAGTTCTTTTTCTTGAATGTCCAGTGTGTTGTCTTTGACATTACATTAATTTTACAGTTATGTTCTTTGAGGAAATCAAGTTCAAGTATACAATGTGAACCAATGTCAGCTATGACTACTTCCTGGGAACAATCTATACCACCCATTGTAAGATTTAAGCGACAGGAACCCTTGGCATTCATTCTTCTGCCATCTGCTAATGTAAGAGAATGGGACAATGGTCGCAGTGATGGTCTATTTTTAATCGAGTTAAAACTTCTCATGGACACTATGCTCATACATGCACCGGTATCGATTAGTCCGTGAGTTTGAACATCTTCAATCTTCATGAGCACATGCAACCCTGCTTCGTTAGGTTCATTCGAAAACTTTCGCCTTCTACGATTACGGCGATTGTTTACGGGTCTAATGTTGGACTTATCAGTCTCTTTCTTGACGTATTTGTTGCTTCTATCCGGGCAATGGATAGACAGATGTCCCGGCTTTCTACAATTATTACAAACGATTGTGTTTGGTGTTCGTTTGTCTCTTTCGTCAAACTTACTCTTTAGTTGCTCGACCATTTTAGTCATAGTGAATCTGTTCTTTCATTTCTTTCACGTCGTCCGTTTTAAGGTTACCCTGCACACCTCTGGTATACTTCTCCTTCGGGAGTATAGCTTCATGGGAATATCTGAAAGATTCGAGCTCGATGGCCACTTGAATATTTTGCTCAATGTTGCATGGTCTAGTTTGTTGTACTTTCCATACCATATCACTGTCTTCTTGAAGTGCGTCCAGAAAAGCATCCCTTGCAAGAATGTCTTGTAAACCTTGCTCCGCCGTTGGATATGCCATATGCACAAGGCGTTTGATCGACTGGCCTAACTCTGTGAGTTTTTCTCGTGGATGTCTTCGACGGGACTTCAACTCTGTACGGTACAGTTCTGTCTGATTCTTTGGCTGGAATCGCCTCTCCAGTGCGTTCACCAAAACAGTGTACTTGTACCTCTCTGTAGATTGGAGTGACCTCAACACTTGCTGGGCTGGTCCTGTTAAACTTCCAGCTAGATATAGACCCTGCTCTTCTGGTGTCCATCCGTTTAACTTGATACACGTCTCGAAGTGAACCATATAGTCCATTAAGGGCGTGCTTCCATCAAATTTTGATGCAAACAAAATTGTTTTTTTTTATAAACTGGTTGTACCAATGGTCGATTGCGTATCATACTCTCAACTTCAGCATTTGCTTGATATCTAGGAACCATTGGGTTTAGCACAGGCAGGGACAATGTCCTGAACTCCGGGTTTTCAAATAATGGAGGAGTTGGCCACCGTCGTCTACTTGACTCTTTCTTGAAAGGTACTGGACGTGGCAAATATTGTGGCACTTCGAAGTCATCAAGTAACCGCCTATAGACTGCTGGGTGATAAAGGATGAAGGTCTTCTAGCTGTTTTCTCGTCATCTGGATTAAAGCTACGAAAGCCAATCTGTTCTCTTCTCTCTTTACGTTCTTCAGCATCATCCTCCAAACCCAAGCTTTACTTAGGGTTTTTGGTTCACTTGAGATTTCTTCTAATTTCAAATACTGTTTTGGTCATAATTGTACAATATATAGCATAATGAAGACAATTAGCGCAATTTGCATGTATCTATAATCTTATACCAATTGTGCGTTTTACGAAATAAGTGGGGCACAATTTCTTAAATATACATACTACTACATGCATTGTATATAAAAGGTCCATTTTGTATCATGAATATCAATAATTAATAAAAGCCCTGGGCTGTTTTTAATCCTAACATTATTGACAATGTATGTACTTGAATTTTATCGGAATGAAATGCTGTTAAAACAATGAATGCCAACAACTATAGTTCATAGATTATTTATCTGATCTACCCACTGGGGCTCTTCTCTGTTGAATCATTATGAAATAGGAATTCTAAATCTAATCCTGCTTCCCAAAGCTGTCAGCCATTGGTAACGAATAATTATTTCCTTCATGTTACCGTCGCCATGACAGCGTTATCAATTAATAAGTTTATGTTCTGCCCAAGCAAGTAATGAAATGAAGTGGTAATTTACTTTACGGCAGCCATTCAGCGGCTGTTAAGGTGTTCGACCTGGACTAAACCCTGTCCATCTACTCTTCGTCGATTGCCCAGAGTTTACTCATCCAACAAGAGACAGATTACTTGCTCGACGGTTTTCCAATCGCTCTTTTATTCCTGATAAAATAATATTAAACTACCGAAGCGTAATTAAACAATCTCTTAAAGACGAAGCCTGTTTTATAAAGTTACTTAGTGGGGTCTGCAACTTGAATTTGGTAATGAATGATTTGTTCTACTTAATACCCATAAGTAGCTGATGTTTATCGTCTGGTACTTCATCTGCTACTATCGTACGAGTTTACCGCAAAGAGTTTACCAGTCACGTTCATACAAGGGGAAATGATCCAGCAGATTTGGCTGCCAACGCTGCTTTATATCTCCCCATATCACCGTTTTTATTACCTTTAAAGAATGTAAATCATCAATAAATCATTTCATTTATGGCCTCTGGTAACAGTCTTGGGATCTTGCAGGCACAAACAAATTTTATCACATCAAGCCACTCTTCTGGGATTGGCCCAACTTCTATAGAACAAATTGGGGGTGAAATTGTTTTGTGTCGCCCTCACATGGTTCAATCTTTCTTTACACATAGATTCATCTTGAAGCGAGAGCCGGAATGTGCATACCGTCAAGTACCTTTGACTATGGTGGCGGATTGACATCATGTCGTGGTGCCACCCTTCATAATAATTTGCCAGGTTGAAATAATTTTTTGTTAATATTTGTTAGTTTTTTTTATGTATTTATTTTCAGAGGAAGATAAATTATCGGAACTATTAATATTCGTCAGTGGTCTTGATGAAGTACCTTGCTAGGATATGACCCCAATTTGCAGCTATGGTTTAATCAATTCCCTTACGTCAGCGCATGTGCAAACAGATTGACCATCCTAATTTTAGAAGATTATGAACAGTTCCGAAATGGGATGTTTTTAGCTTGGACAAACATTTACCAATGCTTAAAGATATACCTCATTTAAAATTCAAATCCATCAATGGGAAAGCCTATCTATTATAAAAATGTTAAGAAATTGATAAATTTGAGAAATCTTATAACAAGACTAACAAGAGGATATTGAAAACATCTTGAAATTGCTATTTACGAGCTTCGCCACTTTGATACAAAGCACACGTGAAATTGGTAGTTTTTTTTATCATTATAGGCCTTGAAATTTTATTATACATTTTTTTAAAATAAAGATATGTAGTCATTCCAGGAACATACGTCCTAGCGGCCAAATCGGTAGTACAGTCGATAACGGTAGTCACTTATTTATTATTTTGCAGGTAATGGAAACTTTTACAAGAAACTGAAATTAATTTCATACAAACCGGAATGTTGACAAGGAATTGTGGACAAAGGTCCGACTGAGGCTATGGCAATATACGACCACATTTCCATGTCAGCATAATATAAAAAGGGATTATCACTAAGCAAATTACAATCACCCACCATATATCTCGGGGTTAAAATACAACATGTTCGGTTTTCCAGTTGGACAGACAGAATTATTGTTTTTATCTAACCTTGTGATCATGCCAATGTTTTCTTATGTTAGTTAAAACTCGTTTTGAATTATTTTCGTAAAAGAAAATCACAAACATTCTCTGAACATATATTCCATGTAAAAATCATTATTATTTATCTGACCAGCAAGAAAAATATATCAAAATAGTCAGATAAAATTTTATTAACTCTTTCTCGTTCATAACAATTATTAAAAGTGCAAAATATTTAACCTCACATATTCCCAGATTCGGAAATTTGAGAATAAATCAATAAATGAGATGAAATAGGGTTAAACACTCTTAAGGTTTTTGCACCTCTCGGACTAACTGAAAAGATGTATGCAGTTTGCCATGAATAAAATTCTACCATGACAGCGATACCCCATTGCACTTACCAGTAAAGACCATCTAAACAGGCTATACATGTAGGCTACATAATAGTTTTCAGAAAATGGCGCGTAACTTCGAAACGGCAAGTTGCGGAACTAATGCTCCAAATATGAAAATAATCCATTCGACAATGGAGCCTTTATCCACATGCTGACAAGATTGTCATAAGGATCAACATGGGTGACGCCATTATACACCTTCAGAAAATGCGGGTGAATGGAAATTGAAGCAATATTGTGTAATATATTTTGAATGAAAGTATGGCCGCAATCCACAGAAGAGATTTACTTGGATGAGTAAGCACATTTTGATTGAGTACATGTATCTCCTGAATATCAAATCAAAATATTTCCGTTGCCAGACATTACACCATATATGACATTACGCCATTTATACTACGCAAAAGAAGTTAAGGGTCAAACCTGACGACAAAACCTGTGTACAAGGCATATGTCATTTTCAAACAAAACGATTTTGACAGTCTCCTTAGAAATCATAAACTGAAGCTCAAAACAAGGCTCCACAAAACTGTTTGCATCGCATAAACGCAGTAGGGTACGACTTTTTTGAGTTGATTATGTCCTTTGCACGTGCACTATGCATTTTCCATAAACAGTTTTGGCTTAAAAATACTTCCATGACCGTGCTGCTCTCAGTTGAAATTTCAACATGGTCAGACATCAGCTGAGTGAAGAGCCATTGCGTGACTTCAACAGAGAATCGTTTTAGACAGAGGAATGTGGCACAGAGAATCGGTGGTAGCCAGAGTGTGATTGGGATACTATATATGGCAGCGTTTCCAGGCAACCAATTCAATTCAGAATAGCCCACTGTCTAGTAGGCCAAGATCAACGTCGCAACATCAAGACCGGCAGGTCATTCATATGGCCTTACGTCAGCGCGTGGTTACAGCGAGATGTCTGAGAGATGAACTGCGAAATGCAAGTGGTGTTCAGGTATCGGACAAGACCATAAGAAATCGTCTGCGAGCCCACAACATTCATCTCGACAAGCGGTTCGACCACCTCTTCTTCAACGTCATAGGGCAGCACGTCGTGACTGGTGCCCACGTCTTAGAGACGGCGACAATGTGGGCGGGTACTCTTCACAAATGAGTCCCGATTTGCATTACAGTTCAATGATGGCAGACTTCGCGTCTAGAGGCGGCCAGGAGAAAGATTTGCTGATGTTAACGTTAGAAAACGCCATCGCTGTCTCCCTGTCTGAGCTAGCGTGCTATTAACCAACATCGTTTTTATTCATTCCCAACGAGGTTGTTAGTGAGACAGACACCATCACCTCGAGACAACGGGGCCCTTAAAATTCATTAAATCTCGGAAACTATCAATTTTCATTTCGATTACTTTCCATGATCAACGGTAGGCAAGCTTCGAACCCGTGTGGTAAGAAGCCTGCAGCGTAACAAACCAGCAGCTGCCAGGCAGGATTCGCCCATATTTTCGAGAGATGGATAGAGAACAAGCTAAAAAGAAAGTGATTGTTCCTGCAATCAAGGGCCATAATTCATGAAGTTGCGATTTGATATGCGCAAATATCGAAATAAACTAAGATCTTTGGGTAATAAAGATGCATTTCAAGTTTCATGAAAATCAGATTAATATTGTGACCGCTATGGTCGACCACCTTGATTAATGATTCACTATTCGCATACAAGCTGCGGTCCTTTTGTGCGGCAGTTTTGGTTTGATTTTCAGGAAATTCAAATTCAACCATCATTACGGTTATATAATCAAACGCTTTTGGTTTTTAAATCGGATAATAACATTGTGACTTCCTGAGGGACCCCAAGTTGAATAGGCGATTTTTCGTTTAATCAGGGGCCATAATTCTGGAAGTTATGAAGACTAGCTACACAGTAATTGAAGTCATATTTATTGCCACACCCTTTTTTTGAAATAGATCACGAAGGGTCCACATCTTTAGATAATAGTTAATTTTATGGATAATCAGGGTATCACGCTTTGTATTGACAATGAATGTCTTAGGCAACATATTACTAAATTAATTGAAAAATATTTATCGCATACTCTGATCAAGCATAATCCAACCAATCATTCAAAATTTATTAGTTACTCTATATGAAAAACCGCTGCAGTTACTTTTTTTAATGACCATTGACATATTGCCTGGAAGGTGAATTGTTATCATATCAACCGAGGTCGAACAAAACATTGTAATAGGTTAAATGACGAAGATGGATGTTGGCAACTCATTGACTTATAAATCCCTAAAACCATTGCTTCTGATTTTACCATGGTTTGGATTAAATCGATTCAGCGTACCCAATAAGGGGATTGTTCAGGGGGTAGTAATTGTTATTCATATAACTTGTTACTCGACATTTGGAGTCAACGTATCATTGTGTTTAGTCGGAGCTGAGAAGGCAATGGATCATAAAAATATTGCTATCTACATCGCTATTCTCTTGGGGATGATTATGGCGCTAATCGTAACATTGTATGGTGTATTATTCGTTCCTTCCAAATTACATATGATTATTACAGCTTGTGATGAACTCAGATCTGACCCGTGGTTTTATTTGTCTTATAAGGAATTAAAAAGGTTTACCAAAGTTATGGTGGTTATATGTGTGGTGGCCTGTTCTGTCTTGACATTTTCTGTGATTTTTACTTCACCCATAATTACAAACGATTACATCTGTCTGACTGCATCGGCGAGGATAGGTTCGTTATTCTACTGGACTACCACTGTGAATGCCTTCCCTACTGCTGCCCTTTTCATTGGACATAAATTTATTTTACTTTTGACAATAGATGTCATGTGTAAAATTGTTACGATGGAGTTCAATGCATGTAACACCGAGTTCAGGAATATATCGGATTCAGATGTAACTTTTGAGAAGATTCAGATGATACGAAAACGATATTTCACTATTACCAAATTGGCAGAACAAGTAGACGAATTCCTCAATCCATATGTAGTCTTGAAAATTGGTGTTTCCTTTACAGGCGTGTGTTTATATATACATGCTCTAGCCTACGGTCACTCCAGTCTTAGTATTCTTCTTCTCTGGTGTGGTTTGCTGATTTTAGCAATGTCTGAAATGCTGATGATATTTAAATCTGGAATATAGGGCTGTGTATTGCGGCCAAAAATCGTATTGCAATATATTGCGATACGCGAAAAAAAGTATTGCAATATATTGCAGTATTGCAATACTTTCAATAAAGGCTTAGTTTATTATAATACACATTTTTTTTTTAATAGTTTTAATAGTTATTTAACTTTAATAGTTGTTATTTGTCTTGGTAAGTCATGGTTTATATTTTCGGGAAATCGCATAACTTTTATTAAGTTTCTCGAAAACCAAAGTGTCCCGAAATTGTGGACTTTCCTTTGCTATTTGAAACAATTTTACGTGAATTTCCGGTTGCCGTAGCATAAAGTGATTCGTTAGTCGACGGTTTTTAACAATACCGTAGGTCTAATGAATGTTGCATATGATGAAGAAAAAGAAAAACGAATTTGAAATACCGGTAATCTAGAATAGCTTACATAGATGCAAGACAAGATCACTTGAAATTTGAATATATTCAGATGAATAGGATATTATTTATTATTTTCTTAGCCTATGGCACATTTCATGACAATTGGACAGATAAAATGAGTAGCCGAAATTTACGTGACTTGGCTCCCTGCCATCATGGTGCCAAATTCTCCACGTGCAGTTTGTTGGTAAAACAAACTTTTTATGACTTGTCGCATTTATTGGCTTCTAATATCAACCAATGAAAGTAAAAATATTGCTATCTTATCTCATTATCTACTGCAAAAATCTGTTCCGCTGACATTTTATTGTTCATGAAAACATTTACTAAATTTTACTTTGTTTTTGCCGACTTTTATCATAGCAATTCGTGGTTGTCGTAAACTTTTCCGAGATTTGTTTTATTTACGCATTACGACAATATATTATGCTATAACGAGTGACTATGGTCTAAAATAGGAAAGAAAATAAGAATTCTAAGTACGAACGTGGTGTTAAAAACATTCTAAATAAGATTTACGACAACCGGCAAAAATAAAACGAAAGTAGAAAAATATCGATACCAAAAAAACGTATCGATACAGTGTATCGCGGGAAGGTCGTATTGCAATATATCGATATTGCAATTATTTTTGACAGCCCTACTGGAATAGCATTAAATGAAAGTGTAAGTACCTTTAAACATAGATATAAAACAATTGTAACAAGCCCATCGTCATCCATATCTTACTTTCAAAATATATCGCAAAGGGAATAAAATATGAAATGACGGCAATATGCAGAATTTGTACAAAGTCTGTTAATAATTGTAACCTACAGACAAAACATTAACAGAAAATGGGTGTGATACCACACCCCTGGATGTCAGGACATGCGTGGCCATATCCATGGGGGTCGCGCATGCACTGACAACTAGAGGGATCAAGGTAAAAGGAATAATTTTCAAGACAATCTATACTATTCAAAAAAAGTAGGGGATATTTGACTTTGGGGGCATAATACTAAAATATGCAAATGACTACGACAAAGGTCACCATAGAACCTATCAGAAGAAACATTTCCAGTTACATGTGACCCCCAAACGCACCAATGCAGGTGATGCTTGGGATCATCATGGGGGTCCAACCCAAGATTTGCACGACTCTGACTTTGAATGTTACAGTCAGTGTGGCATTGAATTCCAGGGTGGAAACATCAGTTTAATTGTTTTAGTGACCAGAAAACAAATTTTGATATGCGTCGGCTTACCCAAAATGAACGGTTGCGTGCCCTTGGCATGCTACAGATCGGCACAACACAGGCGGTTGTGGCGCGGACGATGAATGTTTCTCAGTCTGTCATAAGCAGGCTATGGTCCAGATACCGTGATACACAATCTGTACAGGGCAGACCACGCTCAGGTCGACAACTCAAGCCCAGGATCGATTTATCCGTACCTTGGCCTTGAGAAATCGTGTCATCACAGCAAATCAGATCAGCGCTCGCCTTCAAACAGACACTGGTGTGAGAGTGAGTGGCCAGACGATTCGGAATCGACTGCATAGGGGTCACCTTCGCGCCCCTCGCGTGATCCCTTGTTTGAGAGATCATCACATTCAGGCAAGACGTCGTTGGTGTAGGGATCGTCAACACTGGGATAATCGACGCTGGAGCAATGTGATGTTTTCAGATGAGTCAAGGTTCACTGTTGATTTTTTGGACAGACGTAGGAGGGGTGTGGCGTCGTCGAAACGAGCGCTTCCAAGACGTTAACGTCATCAGACATGATCGATTTGGGGGTGGTTCTGTTATGGTGTGGGGAGGCATCACTGTTGCTGGAAGAACGGCTTTACATGTTGTTGCAGGGCGTGTTACAAGACAGTACTACCGGGACAACATCTTGGCAGTCCATGTTGTGCCGTTCGCACGACGTCATGGCCGCCGTTGATGTCACAGGGCCAGGATCGTTACAGGTTACCTCCAACAACAGAACATCACCACATCCCGACCTCTCCCCATCGAGCATGTCTGGGACATGCTTGGACAGAGGTTATGTCAACATCAACAACGTCCTGCCAATGTCCAAGAACTTGCTGCTGCGTTGCAACAGGATGGGACAATCTGGACCAAAATGACCTTAGACGTCTCATTAGGAGTATGCCACGTCGGATCAATGCTTGTTTGGCAAACAGAGGAGGATTTACCCGTTACTGACTTTGTTGTGATGCTGTGGTAACTTTGCTGTTTGACCCCGGGTATCATTTTACCCTTATAATGGTCAGTCTGTGCCTTACTTAGTCTCGCGATCATTTGGAATAAATCGATGAATGTGAACTTCATTTCATTTTGTCATTTGTTTCTTCGTCAGTTTCATTAGGTGACTTTAATAACACTTAAAAATCAAATATCCCTTACATTATGATTGTAGACGTTTAGTCGGAGTTAAACTACTGGTCATTCTTGGGTAATTAAAACATTAGCATTAAGAGCACCTTAGGGGATTACATTCATGCCAATTTAAAGGCGATGTGGCGCCTTGTTGACGCATATAACCAGAGTTTTGAAACTGCTGCATCGGGCTAACTGATTCTGGAAAACTTTGTTCTTTTGTCAAAATTTTCGCTTTATTCGCCGTGGAAAGCATTGCAACTTCAATACTTCCGACACATGGATTATATTTTAAATGATTGAACCTCTGGACGATGAATGATTAACAATATACTTTCGGATGAGACGACGTCCTGGCACGTTGTTCCAATGTCAAAAGTTTTTGTAAAAGTACATCACATGATCGGCAACGATATTCTTTTACGTCTACAAGTGCGGCTTCTGTCGAACTCTTTGTCATATCCTTCTGTTGATCTGCCACTAACTACTCTAGCTCTGGTACTTCTTTCTCTAAAGATTTCGCTTTGTCGTTTCTTGTCTATTTAGAAGCCCCAGAGAAAATGTTCTGTTTCCTCATCAATTCTGTTCGAGGTCTTTTCATTCCAAGTGCAATACAATAATAGCTGCAACAATTAATTGAAGTCAGTTCTCCTTTGTGTCTTGGTCTTCTATATTTAAAATGCCTCAGACATCTTCAATATCCAAATTGATATCATCCGCAAACCGTTTTAGATCAGTGACAGTCAATGTTTCAATATTTACGCTTGTTTGTGAAGGTTTTTTTCGCCTGCTTCACGTGGTACTCGACACATTTACCGATCGTGCACCGGACTTGTTGCCGGTTCAAGTGTTTAAGACCAAGTGATGTCATGTAGTTAGGGCACTTCCCTCTTGCAGCAAGGGCCAATAATTTAGCGAATAGTGTACAAAAGAGTTACGATAAAAATTTCGGATAATCGGGTGAAGTTGTGTCAACTGTCCAGATCACGAATATTACTACAATCACCAGGAATAATCCTTTAAAGCTATGAAAAATTTACGATATTCGTGGATCCCTAAACGTTATAAAAGGCCACAGATAACTGCCCAAACCTGAATGCGTCGAAGTACTGTTACTTGGGCTCCCGAATCTCTGTATGTCGGTGTCACTTTCACGCGGAAGACAAATGCAATGAATAATCCCAAATCCAGCTACGAATCCTTTTAAACTTAATTCGTAACCATGTTGTAATGGGGTTTTTTTATCGTCCGTAACAGCTCCCTAATCGAATCTTTTAAATCGTGGCTACCTTAAATTCGTGGAAACTGGTACGAAATCTCACGCGCCCTAAAACTGAATTCGTCATATTCGTAAACAATTGGACATACTGGTTAGTCATTCGTTACCAAGTCGCTACGATTTGTACATGATTCTTTCATTTCGTACGTTTATCGTAGCTCAATCTTGCCTACGAGTTATGATACCTCATTCATAAACTAGTCGTAACTTAATTCGTCTTATCTTATAGCTATTGCCCATTTTGCGCGAATATGTCTCACGATTGGCTACGAGTTTCAATAAATTTCCATTTGGCACTATGTGTTGCGGTTCTTGCCATTCGTAGCCTATACGGAAATGGGGTATTTATATAGCCGATTCACAGTCGATCTGGGATAGTTTTCTGGTCGGTTTCAAACTTTTTGTGAGCCACAAATGTCAAAAAAATCGAATGGGAAGCTGTTTCGACTACGCTTTATCTACGAATGAAAAAAAATTGGATTCGGGACAATCCGTGACATTCGCCAAGCATTAGTTTTAATACAAATCGTTTATTTTATTTAGACAAAACTGTGTTTAGAGACAGCAAAATATTTGGATGGAAGAAAAATGAATCCGGCTACAATTTCCCTTGTAAGTAGCAAAATTTACTATGAAAAGAGATCTCGATGGAGGTAAATAACTACTGTGATTTGACTATACATTAATGCTAGGTTCCCACAATCACGATTCGCGCCGCGATTGGGATCGTGGTTTATATAGCGGGGTGATCGTGGTGATCCCATCAAGTCTGTTCATACATGTATATTGGGGTCAGTCACAGAATGTATCTGAGCGAGGACCCAATCCTATCAATGCATCGTAACATTTCATAGTGATGTTCAAGGGAGTGAACACACGTTTGTAAAAACTAATTGCCCGGAGAAGGCCATTAAATTGGTGTCATCAATCCATAAATGTGCAAATCGGATAAAGGGGACGAAATGCTCCGAAAGCACAACTACATTTGAAATTTCTGACGATACCTGTTAAGCATAATTACATGTCAGGTTGGGGGGGGGGGGGGGGTCACGGTGGGTAAGACACTGGCTCGTTGGCCTGGAAGTCGGGTTCCGTCCCTTTGGCGGAGAAGGTTCATCCAGGTTTACCGTCATGATCCCCCCTTGTCACTTACTCTTTAGTCTGGAGGTCGAGTGTTCGATCCCTGCATTGGCAGAGAAAGTTCATCCAGATTATCCGGCGTGGTCCCCCCTTGTCATTGATGTAGAACTGCGAGCCTAACATGAACAACAACTCGTTCGGATGGGTCGAATAACCGAGGTGTGCACATTGGCGTGTATGTAAAAGATCCCTTGACAGAACGAATTCGGTATAAGAGTAGACCGTGGTGCCGCTGTCCGGGCAATTATCCCCATAGCACACTGTATGTCGTATGCCCGTCTTCATTAGTCAAGTTCGGAGCTGAACGGTAGGACGTTAAACCTCATTTCATTTCAGGTTGGGGTGGCCTAGAGTGCCGCGTTTCGAGCCCTGGTGTGAGCGTATGTGGCATGGAGATAGGGGCGCCTTCTCAACCTCGTGGGTTTCCCCCGGGTCCTCCGGTTTCCTCCCACTGCTAAAGACCCCTACGCGCAAGCGAATTATTGAAATAAAATTGAAACCATAAGTTAGTCTCAAAATGACCTAGTATGTGTCGAGTAGACGTTAAATACCATTTCTCTCTCATTTCAGGTTAGCTTGTTTATAGAGAACATGAAAAGTACTGATGTTGGTCTGACTTTCATGAAATTATTTATTCTTGATAAAAGTACCATGGTGACGGTAAGAAGTGTGTTATTAGTTAAATGGTGTTTACAATGGACTGTTGTTTTACATAATAGTTTACTTGGATCATTCCGAGACTTATATGCGATAATTTGGAACCGTGTCTACGATATTCTTTGGTTTTTATTTGGACCACATTGTGTATTCAAACCGACCAGCAAACTTTGCCGCATTGATTTAATAAATGGGGGAGGGGGAACTTGGGAAATACGCAATTTAAACAAATAATCTGGAAAATCAGATAATGTGAGACAAAATGAGGTTTCACCATCTCCAACCACTCTTGTAAAAAGGAACGTAGGTTTGGAAACCGGGTAATTATGGTTGCTATAATCACCACGGTCGAAGCAGTCGTTAAATATCACACGGTTACTCCAATGTTGAATGGAATGTGTAAGCTAATTGGATACAGTCTTTTTATATTTCAAAGTCTATCTTCTTAAGGTTTTCAGCCATGATGGGTTAAAAGATAAGAAAATACTATTTTCACGGACGGGAATCAGGGTTTAATACATTAATGTCTTTACTTAATATTAATATGTTGCTATTACATCAAGCCTCTCTTAAGAGACTGGCCAAGTTCCTATCGTACGAGCAGGAAGGACGAAGTTGTCTTGTGGCGCTCCCGCATAGGTCATACTTTTTTAACACATATTTTCATCTAAAAGCGAGAGCCTCAACCAGAATGTGAACACTGTCATGTTCCCTTGACAGTGAAGCACATTTTGATGAGAGTGCAAGCATCTCAAAGATACAAGATTACGGCATTACCGTTGCCAATCACTACATCAGTTGTTTGCCCAAAGAGCTAGCTTTTTTGAAAGAGACAAATTTTTATCGAAAATTTTAATTGCATTTATCCGATTTCCACTTTAATTTCTTAAATATATATACATAAAGTTGATATTTATTTTTAATTGATATTCACTGTGATATGTTTTTATTTATGTATAGTTATAGATAATATTGTGATTATTTGTTTCTGGTTTGTCACGCATGTTTGGTGCAATTAAACAACTTTTCATTTCAATTTCAGTTACCCAATTCTGGCCAAACTCGCCAGACTTTGTATTTTACAATTTGTTTGGTTGCGCTTCATTTATTTATTATTGTATATTTTCAGGTGTTCGGAACGTTGATCTCCTATATAATAGTTATCATGCAGTTTAAACCAAGTTAAAATACGGGTTTGTCAAATGGATCAGTAATTACAAAAGCACCATGAAATTATTTTTCTAACCACTTATGTTTTATTTTGGCTGTTATTATTTTTTGGGTTTATGGTCGACACATTTTGGTTCTGTATTAGACCCCAAAGAGTAAACTACATCCACAAGACATATACATCAAACATAAAAAAAAAATAATTAGTATACTTCTCATTTACGTAAGACAAAATTTTTATTCACTAAATCTGAATTTGGATTGGGGAACAGGCTTTAACCCCTTTCTCTGATTTAGATACATGTACACAGTATAAATATTTACATACATAATTATATAAATATAGAGCATATTATATGATACATCATGGATAATATAGATACTTATACGATTGTACAAAGTGCAGGGCTTGGAGTTGTTTATGGAGATTTAAATCTTTTTGTTAAGAGAATAAATTGTTGGACTTGTGTCATATTTGACAAGCCGTGAATCATATCCCAACCCCCGTCGTATTTCGAGTCATTCGCCATTCTATATGGTGTAACAGTGATATAACTGAACGATTTTACAACTGAACTATAGTATGCGCAAATATCGACAGGAACCGAGATTGTTTGGTGATCAACATATATGTAAGATTCATCATAATCGGATAAACATTGCGATCTCTGCTGGAGTGTCCACAAGCCCAAAGCATGATATTTGTCGCCCGTCTTTCGAAGATGAGTTCGTCTGTGTAGGTTCAAACTTTGTGTAGGTGTTTATTAGGTCAATGTCTCGAAGATGCGCATTTTCTGCGGAGGGTAAGCAATTTGATTGGTTGATGCTTTGGAACACAATAACTTTAGTTCTAATTCATTGAAAAAAATAAATGTGCTAATTATTGTGTATCATCTATTTTGGAATTTTGGCGGGGGACATTGCAGCCTCACTGTTGGCTTGTTCATACTATTAGCGGCCATAATCAATGAAATCACGGTGCAATATATGCCAATTTCGACAGGAACCCTGTACAAACCTATATTTCAAATTTCGTTAAAATGGGATAAATATTGGAACGTGTAGACTGACAGTGGCGAAGACAATATACGTCCATATGAAAATGTGGGAGTATGAAAATGACAAGACCGTGATTAAAAGGTTTCATATGCATTAACTAATGGAACTTAACATACACAGCTCATAATTCTAATCAATACGCACATTAAACAGCCCATGTTATAGTTTCCTAAAATCGTTTCATCGCACTGATTTGTTTATCAATGTCCGCTTTAATGGATGTGTGTAGTAGGCTTTAAATTGATTTGTACACACTTATTACCCTGAGGAATTTGTGTATTTGCTATCTGTTCAATGTTAACTGATTGGGTTTCTAAAGGCTCAATACCACTCTTGCTGTAACTGAATAATGTGTCCCAATCTTTATTCTGGTCAACAAATTGTATTATTTTACAATATTTCAATTAACTGATGATGCAAATTTCATCTTAAAACACCTAATTTTAAAAATTGGAAAAATTCTACTAAATAATTTGAAAGCCCTAACGTCAAACTTTTCAAATGTGACTTGGATTTGAAAAATATTTTCGAACTCTCCGAACAAGTTAAATATGATGTCATGGATAATTTACACAACAGGTAGGTCACTTAAATATCTAGTACTTAGAATAAGACTATTATTGTCCCCCGCCTTTCGAAGAAAGTTGGGGGACTATTAAAATGGGTTCGTCCGTCTGTCTGTCTGTCCGTCTGTCTGTCTGTCTGTCCGTCACACTTTTTGGGACACAATAACTCTCTTCCTAATTGAGCTAGAATGTTCAAACTTGGTGTATGTGTTTATTAGGTCAATGCCTTGATGGAGTTCGAAGATGAGCATTTTCCGCTTAGGGTAAGCAGAGATAAGCAATTTGATTGGTTGATGCTTTGGGACACAATAACTTTAGTTCTAATTAAGTGAGAGTGATGAAACTTGGTGTATAGTTTCATTACAGTAATACCTTGACTAAGTTCGACAATGAGCATTTTCTGCTCAGGGTAAGCAGAGCGATACTCAAATTTGATTTGTCGAGACTTTGGAACACAATAACTCTCCTTCTAATTGAGTTAAAATGTTCAAACTTGGTGTATATGCTTATTAGGTCAATGCCTTGATGGAGTTCGAAGATGAGCATTTTCCGCTTAGGGTAAGCAGAGATAAGCAATTTGATTGGTTGATGCTTTGGGACACGATAACTTTAGTTCTAATTAAGTGAGAGTGATGAAACTTGGTGTATAGTTTCATTACAGTAATACCTTGACTAAGTTCGATAATGAGCATTTTCTGCTCAGGGTAAGCAGAGCGATACGCAAATTTGATTGGTCGAGACTTTGGAACACAATAACTCTCCTTCTAATTGAGTTAAAATGTTCAAACTTGGTGTATATGCTTATTAGGCCAATGCCTTGATGGAGTTCGAAGATGAGCATTTTCCGCTTAGAGTAAGCAGAGATAAGCAATTTGATTGGTTGATGCTTTGGGACACGATAACTTTAGTTCTAATTAAGTGTGTATAGTTTCATTACAGTAATACCTTGACTAAGTTCGATAATGAGCATTTTCTGTTCAGGGTAAGCAGAGCGATACACAAATTTGATTGGTCGAGACTTTGGATCACAATAACTCTCCTTCTAATTGAGTTAAAATGTTCAAACTTGGTGTATATGCTTATTAGGTCAATGCCTTGATGGAGTTCGAAGATGAGCATTTTCCGCTTAGGGTAAGCAGAGAAAAGCAATTTGATTGGTTGATGCTTTGGGACACGATAACTTTAGTTCTAATAAAGTGAGAGTGATGAAACTTGATGTATAGTTTCATTACAGTAATGCCTTGACTAAGATCGATAATGAGCATTTTCTGCTCAGGGTAAGCAGAGCGATAAGCAATTTGATTTACCAAGACTTTGGAACACAATAACTCTCCTTCTAATTGAGTTAAAAAGTTCAAACTTGGTGTATATGCTTATTAGGTCAATGTCTTGATGGAGTTCGAAGATGAGCATTTTCCGCTTAGGGTAAGCAGAGATAAGCAATTTGATTGGTTGATGCTTTGGGACACCATAACTTTAGTTCTAATTAAGTGAGAGTGATGAAACTTGGTGTATAGTTTCATTACAGTAATATCTTGACTAAGATCGATAATGAGCATTTTCTGCTCAGGGTAAGCAGAGCGATAAGCAATTTGATTTGCCGAGACTTTGGAAACACAATAACTCTCCTTCGAATTGAGTTAAAATGTTCAAAATTGGTGTGTATGCTTATTAGGTCAATGCCTTGATGGAGTTCGAAGATGAGCATTTTCTTCTTAGGGTAGGCAGAGATAAGCAATTTGATTGGTTGATACTTTGGGACAAGATAACTTAGGTTCATCTTGATTGATGATTTTTATGCCAATACAATGACTGCATTCTCATTCAGTAATGGATTCGACAGTAACAGTGTATAGAAACGATTGACTCGGACACGAGGGCCATTTCCCTTGGCCAGAGGGGCCCTTTTGTCAAGCGTGGGCGCCCTTTTGTCTACCTTTAGGGTCCCCCTAACTAGGGTACATTTTCATTTTTCTCGTCGGTTTTAGCATTTTTCTTTATAAACCACTTTTGAATGACACTTCGTGTACAGTTTGATCGCTCGATACGTTTGAAAAAAATAAATGTGCGATTAATTAATATGTGTCATCTATTTATTTTGGGATTTCGGCGGGGGACATCAGCCTCACTGTTGGCTTGTTTAATTTCTGGAGCTGCCCAGTCAACAAGAGTGTTATTCTCCCTTTAAGACAAAGACCGACACTTTATTTACCCATTTCACTATTTGGTTGCGAATGTAGTTCTCTCTCTCGTCTGCTCTATCTGTCCTTTTGCGCGTCCATTTAGTTTGATTTTGTGGTCAAAAATCGAAGCAGAGGTTTCGAAATAACATTTGATATAAATAATTGTCGGTTTGAGGCGGAACGTAAATATTGCTAAGATGTTGGATACGGTGGTACGTGAACGAATAGTTACGCCTTTTCTGCCACTTCAACTTTTTTTAATCTCAAAATCTCGGACGTAAACCTCATACAAACGTTTGGACAAATGACAGGTAGCAATGATCGCTTTGAAAAAGTGGAAGCCGACCAGAATTATTGCATTTGAATTTACCAGAGAAAATAAATATTGGCCTACCTCCATTAAATTTCGGGAAGATCGGTCATTCCGTAAATTCCTTTAAAGGGACAATACCGATTTGAACATGGTCTCAAAAATTAAAATCTGCGACAAAATATAGCGGGATAGTGTATTTACCCTGTCTCAAAATTTTTAGTCGTTTGAACGCATAATACAGCGTGGAACACTCATCTCCATTTCCAGATGAAGACAGGGAGGTTTAAGTTGTTTACAAACGTATCACATAAAGTAGAGGGATTTTAACACACTATTAATCCGTTTTATAATCTCCAAATAGTATCGAGAGAGAGAAATGGGGTTTTACATCCACTCGACACAAACTAGGTCATTTCGGGACTAACGTATGGTTTAATTTTATTTCAATAATTCGCTTGCGTGTAGGGGTCTTTAGCAGTGGGAGTACCCGAAGAAAACCCACGAAGCTGGACAGGTGACCCTACTCCCTGTCACATAAAACGTGGATTCGACCCAAATATACTATTCAAAAAAAGTAGGGGATATTTGATTTTAGGGGCATAATACTAAAATATGCAAATGACTACGAAAAAAGTCACTATAGAACCTAACAGAAGAAACATTTCCAGTTACATGTGACGCCCAAACGCACCAATAGCTACCGCATGGAATGCAGGTGATGCTTGGGATCATCATGGGGGTCCAACCCAAGATTTGCACGACTGTGACTTTGAATGTTACAGTCATTGTGGCATTGAATTCCAGGGTGGAAACATCAGTTTAATTGTTTTAGTGACCAGAAAACAAATTTTGATATGCGTCGGCTTACCCAAAATGAAAGGTTACGTGCCCTTGGCATGCTACAGATCGGCACAACACAGGCGGTTGTGGCGCGGACGATGAATGTTTCTCAGTCTGTCATAAGCAGGCTATGGTCCAGATACCGTGATACACAATCTGTACAGGACAGACCACGCTCAGGTCGACCAAGGGCGACAACTCAAGCCCAGGATCGATTTATCCGTACCTTGGCCTTGAGAAATCGTGTCATCACAGCAAATCAGATCAGCGCTCGTCTTCAAACAGACACTGGTGTGAGAGTGAGTGGCCAGACGATTCGGAATCGACTGCATAGGGGTCACCTTCGCCACCGACGTCCTCGCGTGATCCCTTGTTTGAGAGATCATCACATTCAGGCAAGACGTCGTTGGTGTAGGGGTCGTCAACACTGGGATAATCGACGCTGGAGCAATGTGATGTTTTCAGATGAGTCAAGGTTCACTATTGATTTTTTGGACAGACGTAGGAGGGTGTGGCGTCGTCGAAACGAGTGCTTCCAAGACGTTAACGTCGTCAGACATGATCGATTTGGGGTTGGTTCTGTTATGGTGTGGGGGGGGGGCATCACTGTTGCTGGAAGAACGGCTTTACATGTTGTTGCAGGGCGTGTTACAGGCCAGTACTACCGGGACAACATCTTGGCAGTCCATGTTGTGCCGTTCGCACGACGTCATGGCCGCCGTTTCATCTTCCAGGATGACAACGCAAGATGTCACAGGGCCAGGATCGTTACAGGTTACCTCCAACAACAGAACATCACCACATTACCTTGGCCAGCACTGAGTCCCGACCTCTCCCCCATCGGGCATGTCTGGGACATGCTTGGACAGAGGTTACGTCAACGTCAACAACGTCCTGCCAATGTCCAAGAACTTGCTGCTGCGTTGCAACAGGAATGGGACAATCTGGACCAAAATGACCTTAGACGTCTCATTAGGAGTATGCCACGTCGGATCAATGCTTGTTTGGCACATAGAGGAGGATTTACCCGTTACTGACTTTGTTGTGATGTTGTGGTAACTTTGCTGTTTGACCCCGGGTATCATTTTACACTTATAATGGTCAGTATGTGCCTTACTTAGTCTAACGATCATTTGGAATAAATCGATGAATGTGAACTTCATTTCATTTTGTCATTTGTTTCTTCGTCAGTTTCATTAGGTGACTTTAATAACACTTAAAAATCAAATATCCCCTACTTTTTTTGAATAGTATAGTATCGGGATTGACATTTTAATGCCAACCTTACGGCACTTTCGTATATAGGAAGCGGAGCCGTAAAACTTACACATTCCAAGCTACACATCTTTGTCTAACCCTTGCACTTGGCGTTACTTGTTACATTTCGGATACCCATATCAGATCAAATATATTGTACCCTAAATCTACCCTCGGCTGTATGACAATCTACCCTCGGCTGTATGACGAAGTCGGTCATTGGAACTACCTTCAAGTTCTCGGATTTATACCAATGTTGTTGCCCATGATGACCCCTTTGAAAGATGTTTTATCATACAAAGTTTCTAAGTCTGAAGCTGTTTTTCTTTCAAGTTTACCCGATTTTCTTCAAACAAGGACATCTTAGCAATGACCGGTGCCGCATCGCAATTGTATAGGCGGAGGTACATATCACTTTCCGCCATTAGCCCAGGTTTGCCGAGTGACTTTTCACTGCATTGGACTGGGTCTGGTTAATTGGTCCTAATAGTTTAATACGATCTTATGACTGAGGTGCATCCAGTCGTGGCTATAATAAACACATCAGTATATTTCGATATAATTGGGTTACCTTCTCGTAGCTAGTCATGGAGTTTGCTACGATGAAACGTTTGCGTTTCCACCTTATTATTCAGCGAATTCCAAATTCTATGGTTATTTTTCATGTGCTCCAAGGAATTCAAACGTCTAGGTATCTTGGTTTGCTGTCCCACTGATACAAGGCGGAAACCACGCAGAAGTATCATGAGAAACTTGTAGAGGAACATCCATGCCTCCTGTACATGGTTAGTAAACTCGGTGGCCACTCACCGAACCACTGTGGCTATGGAAAAAGTGACCTGAATATGAATTAATATATGCCAATGTAAATATGGCGTGGTCCCATTTTTACTACTATTGAACTTTCAATTGATTTATCTTTTCATTTAAAACGCCACGCACATAGTGGAGCGTCGAAGTAATACATACCTACCTGTGCGTACTTGAAAAGCGTTCCGCACCAAAATACAGAACTAAAATTATCCGGCGTGGTTCCCCCCTGATGTAGGACGGAGGCCCTGAAAAGGGCAGCTGTCAAGTCATTCGGATGTTATGAAAAACCGAGCTCCCTTGTGCACAATGGCGTACACGTAAAAGATCCCTCTTAGAACACTGTGTGGCGTGTGCCCGTCTTCATTAGTCCCGTTCGGGACAAAATAGTAGGGTGTTAAACCCCATTTCATTTAATAACACCCGTCTTCCATTATCGCAGGTTAGGTGCAGAAGAGTAGGACGTTAAACCCCATTTCATTTTATGTCATTTAATAACTAAACTTAACATGAAATTGTAAATTAATTATAAACAGCTCCCCTTAATAGTTTGTAAACAGTTAATTCCTATGAATAATACACACTTGATTAATAATGAATATATCCTAATGTAATCCGTTAATAAATCAACTCTTTTATCTCTAATCAAACATCTAACATCCCAGCTTTCATAGTTTCCATTCAGTGTTACAAATAAAGTGTATTCTTTGTATGAAAAGGCCTTTGTTCTTCTATTTTGTGGTGATGTATTTTCTGGAAAAAGAATCAGTGGCTGGCAGAGATCATATTAACAGAGGTCGGTTACAAAAGTAGGTGAACATGAAGAACTTGGATGTTGGTAAATCTCTGACCTACAAGTCCCTAAAACCGTTGATTCTAATTTTAACAAGCATGGGGTTAAAAGGATTCACTATAAAGAGGACGATTGTTCAGGCGTTAGTTAGTGCAGTTTATATAATTATTACGTTGGTACATGCAGTCAACATAATGTGGTGCTTAATTGGAGCAGAGAAAGTTATGGATCACAAAAATATTGCTATCTACATTGGTTTGTTGCTATCGTCCATTATGGCAATAATCGTTATATTGTATGGAATGATGTACGTGCCTCCAAGATTATATTTGTTGATTACAGCCTGTGATGTACTCCGCTCTGATCCGCGATTTTTTGTGTCTTATGAAAACATAAGGAAATTTACCAAAGTTATGGTGATTATAATTATGATAGTCTGTTTCATGTTGGTGTTTTCTCAGATTACCTTAACTCCCGTTTTCACGAGCGATTATATATGTCTTCTGTCACCCGTCGGGGCAGGTTCGTGGTATTACTGGATTAACATTGTGAATATCTTCCCTGCTGCTACCCTTTTCTTTGGACATAAATTTATTATTATCATGACAATAGGAGTGCTGTGTAAAATTGTTATGTTAGAGTTCAATGTATGCAACACCGAGTTCAGGAAAATGTTGGATTCAGAGCCAACCACTGACAAGGTCGAAATTATACGAAAACGATATTTCGCTATTACCAAATTCGCAGAACTAGTAGACGATTTCCTGAATCCGTATGTAGTACTGGAAATTGGTGTATCCTGTACATGCGTGTGTTTATATATTCATGCTATAGCCTACGGTCATTCCAGTCTTATTATTCTTCTTATCTGGTGTGGTATGCTGATTTTAGCCACGTCTGAAATTCTGTTGGTTTTAAAATCTGGAGTAGCATTAAATGAAAGTGTAAGTATATTAAAGTCTCTAACAATAAAATAAATATGGGATGTTGTGATCTCACCAGGAAAAGATGGGCTCCTGATAGACAAAATAACATTTTGCGTACATGAATCGTGTACAATAATGCATTTCAGCTACATTTGTAACACCGGACTCATAGAAGGAGGCTAGATATATTCAACAAGTCATGTCAAACGCAACGCTATATTCTTATCGAGAAAGCATGCGACATAAATACTATCGTTATAGACTTGAAAAACCAGGCGCTAGATATTGCCATTGGATTGAGACTTCTTTCATATTTCGCCTAACAAACGGAAATGTAAATCAGTTTATATACATTCAAATTATATTATTGTATGCTTTGCGACCCATTTGTATGGAAGGGTATCGATGCCAATATTAAATGCTCTGCTAAATGTCTATTCCATTGATTACGTGTAAAAAGTACAATGTACAAAGTCTTAATACCGGTAATGATAAAGTCAAAATACCTCTAAGGCCAAAGTTAAATGTAAAACGTTAAATGCAATGTGTCAAATGACAAATGTTTCATTGGAAAATGCTGTTTTTGACGTGTGTACTATAGACATTTCCCTCATTACATTTGCGCTCTGCCACTTCTCATTTGTCGTTTACGGTTTGTATATATCATCGTACGCAGAGCATCAACTATGGTATGCAAATGTAGATATCACGTGACTTATTAACATATGTGGAAACTAGGCTGAGATCAACCTGGCATACAGTAATCCAGCACACGATAGCGTTCTGTGCACTATAAAACAATAATTTACCTTGAAAATTATACACGATCAAATTTGGAAGGTACTAAACTATATTACCATGATTACGGAGAGGGGGTGTGCAGTGTCAAAACCCGGGTTATGATACGATATCAGGTTACATATACCAGTGAAAAGCACGTTCATGTACAATGTATAGCCTACTCTTTCCCCCTGCTAAAGACCCCGAGGGCAATATTGAAATAAAATTAAACGATATGTTAGTCCTGAAATGACCTAGTAGTCTACGTGTACTCATTATTTATTTGGCACAATGATTAATTAGCCTGTACTAAAATTTCGAGAGATGGTGTGGGCCGGTGGCGAGGGTTTAAAATGTCAAAATACGGGTCTTAATACAAATTTCCAGTTATGGAAAATATCTTTCTGTGGAATAGGGTCGCCTGTCCAGCCTCGTGCCCCCCCCCTGCTAAAGACCCCGAGGGAATTATTGAAATAAAATTAAACGATATGTTAGTCCTGAAATGACCTAGTTTGCGTCGAGTTGAGGTACCCGGTACCCCCCCCCCCCTCTCTCTGTTAATACGATTGACGAGGCCAGAAGCCGGGCACCAAGGATGATAGATAAGAAACCTCATCTCTAAACCCTCCGTATCTCAACGTTTTTAGCTACGTTCTAGTAGCTACACAGATGTTAGTTATCTAGGACCCGGTAGCTGATCTTGAAACTGGGAATAGGGGGTGGGGCGGTTCTAAATTTAGGGCGCCATCCACAATCACACCCCTCAATGAATGTCAACAAATTACTGGCTCTAACACTGGGCTTCCCGGTAGAACATAGATCTTATTGCCTATATAGTTGTTCGCCGATCGTTATCTCGTCGGAAGACAGTTTTATTCGAATTGACATAAAGTTTATGTAATACAATATGATGATTGTTGTTGATTTTGTTATTAAATTTATGTGAACCTTAGGGGCAGTGGCTTTGAGGTCATTGCTATGAGCAAATTCTAGTGAACAAGATACCCGGAAACAGGAATCAGTGAGACAGAATCTTGAAATCTGCCCCTGTCAATCCCACCTGCTTTGCAAGAGTTTTTAGAACATTTGTACCGTCTGACGCACCACGACGTGAGGCTTTACAGCGCGTACTTGCTAACCGTTCGGCCATCCACCCCCCCCCCCCCACTCGTATAAGGGACATGTGCATCAGTCGGTCGCATTTTACTACCCACCGCCCCCAACAAAATCCTTAGGTACGCCCCTGGCCGGAACTACGGCCTACTCTTACATCGAACTCCACCTGCCAAGGAATCTTTTACGTGCACTCCAATATGTACACGGGACCTCGGTTAAATTGAAAGTAGTCTATATTTAGCAATAAGGTTACTGTCGGACAGCAACACATTTCTTTCAACAAAACAAAGAGGATTTTTTCTTTCTCTAAAGTAGGTAATTATGAATGTGCAGGGACATAATTGACGGATTCTAAAAGCCACAGAAACATATTTTCAAAACTGGAATGTCATATTAAGACCCGTATTTTGACATTTTAAACCCTCGACACCGGCCCCACGCCCCCTCTCTAAATTTTAGTACAGGCTAATTAATCATTGTGCCAAATAAATAATGAATATACATGTTGATTACTTAAAGAGAGTAAAGAGTAGGCTATACATTGTACACTAACGTGCTTTTCACTGGTAAATGTAACATGATATCATATTATAACTCAGGTTTGACACTGCATACCCCCTTCTCCGTAATCATGGTAATAAAGTTTAGTACCATCCAAATTTGATCGTGTATATTTTTCAAGGTAAATAATTTTTTTATAACGTGCAGAACGCTATCGTGTCCTGGATTACTGTATGCCAGGTTGATCTCAGTCTCGTTTCCATATATGTTAATAAGTCACGTGATATCCACATTTGCATACCATGGTTGATGCTCTGCGTAAGATGATATTTACAAAGGTGCTAAATATTAGCGATTAGGTCCTTATGCATCTTTACTATAGTCTTGTATTTTAATAGAACTTATAAGGCCATTATAATCTAGTTCATTGTTACTTTGTTTTGGGGGGTTAGGATGGCCTAGTCGTCTAGAGTGCCGCGCTTCGACCTCTTGCTGGCCGGTTACATCTGGCTTGCGGCTGTGGTTTCGATCCCTGGTGTGAGCGTATGTGGAGATAGGGGCGCCTTCTCAACCTCGTGGGTTTCCTCCGGTTTCCTCCCACTGCTAAATACCCCTACGCGCAAGCGAATTATTGAAATAAAATTGAAACCATATGTTAGTCCCAAAATGACCTAGTTTGTGTCGAGTGGACGTTAAACCCCATTTCTCTATCTCTCTCCGGTTTCCTCCCACTGCTAAATACCCCTACGCGCAAGCGAATTATTGAAATAAAATTGAAACCATATGTTAGTCCCAAAATGACCTAGTTTGTGTCGAGTGGACGTTAAACCCCATTTCTCTATCTCTCTCTTTACTTTGTTTTTACAGACAAAACTGTGTTTAGAGACGACAAAATATTTAGACGGGAGAAAAATGAATCGAGACACAATTCCTCTGGTAGGTATCAACATTATTTAAGTCTACTGCTTCTTAAAAGTTTTTAAATTTGGTTACTGCTGGATTGCTCGAGGAAGATAGACTAGTGGTTTTCAAGATCCACGCGTGCTTGCCATTAATAAATCGGCCAACAATTGTCTTGTGAACCCAAGAGGCTAAAAGTGTAGATGGATCTTTTTATCGAAAACCTTGTGTATCAGAGTTATCTCTCCCTGTTCCGTCAGCTAAACGTGATAAAGGCTACAGTTTGTAACATGATTTTGTGCAAGCTTGTGAACACCTTTGAAAAAAAAAAAATAACGTCATTCAATCGGTGCGTACAGATATTAACTAAAATGTCAGCTTAAAATAATTACATACGATTCCAGGTCACCTTATTTATAGAGAACATGAGAAGTGGAGATGTCGGTCTGACGTTCATGAAATTATTCATTCTCGATAAAACTACCATGGTAACGGTAAGATGAATTCAAAACTTCCTTGAAAGATATTTACAAACAATAGAATTGAATGTTGTTTAACACATAGTTGACTAAAATTTGATATTTGCTTCTATGATTATCTATACAAAAGTGGGCGGTATAATTGTGTCGTTTCCGCTGAAGTGTCTTGAACTGTCAAGGGGTCATTTTGTACACAGACCCGTCATAGACACAAAGGATGGCGCAAACAATTATCTGTAGACACTGGTAGAGAAACACTGGGTTAAACTCTGTCCAACTATATGGTTCTAATCTAGGGTTTTTGGTAACACCGCTACTTCCGTAAAATATTTATGATAATGCAATTTAAAGACCCTGCATGTCAATAAATGTCATTTTTAAACGTTTACCCCAGAGCTCTTAGTAACTATTTTAATGTCATTTTAAACATTTTGTCCCAATTATTCGACTTTAAACTTGTCCGCTAGCCTTTGTATTTTACTTCGAGTTCGATCTTTTTATAATGGTGTCGTTTCAGGTGTTCGGGACGATGATATCCTATATAATAGTTATAATGCAGTTTAAACCAAGTTAAAGTATTTAAGGCCTCTTTAAAGTCTCGATACACCATTTAGCGGTATAGGAATTGCGACATGCAATGAGTTTAAACATACTACTGTTATGCTCCGAACTGGGCTAATGAAGACGAGCATGCGTCATACAGTGTCCTATAAACGAAATTTCACCCGGACAACGACCTTCTCTAATATCGAATTCCAAGTCTACAAATGGATCAGAGGTGCTCAGAGCTGCTTCGATATGTAATAAGCCAGTGGTCATTTTGTTGTCCTCTTGACATTTATTGGCAGGCTTGTTTGAAGTCCGATCGAATCCAAGCCGGGCCATTAACCGGCGTTAGAATTTTTATTTTGTTCTCTTAATCATATATTAAATAACCAATTCTAGTACATTGTTGGTAAGAACTTTGGAAATCTGATGTTTAAGCGAAAAATCCAAATGGCGTATGCGGATTAAAAGCTGATGCTTTTGATGTATCTTTCTAGTAGAACGATTGCTCAGTAATAAAGTTAATGTATTCCATAGAATTGTGACTCGTGTATTTCCTTGCCCATTATATTGGGCGTATATAGTGAACAGTTAGTTCCAATATTTAAAGTCTCAGAAATATGCTGCGTTATGAAATTATAAGCTCGTGCATGCGGTATATGGCATTCATGGTGTAGACTTGTATGGTTGTTCTGTTAACAATTGTGGACGTCTTTGCGTCTGGTGTACTAATTCAGCTATATAACATGAAGCTTTCTGACACTTTCCAAGACCTGTAATTACTTCGGAGACCCGTTAATACCTGTTTCACTAAGTCCAGAATCATCAAAGTTGTTCCTCGATAAACCAAGCCTACACGACATGGACAGCTTTATAGGTTTCGCCCATGGATATGGTACATGGGTAACATCCTTGAATAGATAATCCTTATGAACTCGATCCTACAAATATATTTTCACCTTAGAGTACCGTGCTTTTAGGGAGCTAGAAAAATAATTATAGTCCTAAGATGGTAATTAAGTCTGAAATAGTGGGGTTACAGTTCAAGCCCGTACTTTGATCAATCAGGAATGTAAATAATGGCCTCTAAAATGTTATTCGGGGATCTGATTCTTACTAGCACCAACCCGTCCTCCTGCAGTTACCACAATCTCCCACAATCTTGGGTCTCTTTTCCAACAGGTCTGTAATTTGTACTGACACAGTATATTTCATCATTACAGTTGACACCAGTGTTACACGCGCTTGGCAATAAACAAATCTATTACATACCAATAAATAGCTGTAGGTTGAGTAAAATAAATTGATACCATTTATAATTTCCCATTCTGATTAAAACATAGATCCTATTGCGTTTTGTTTTATATAGTTCAAATTTTCGTTTTACTTGTTTTTACCACACTCGGATCTGGAAGAATTATTATTTAACGCGTGTTCTGTTTGAAGTGGGGATTAGCCTATGAAACGGTCTGTTTCGTGCGAGCTTTAGGCGTGTTTTGCACAGAACTGTGGGTAATCCACTAGAAACATCAATGCTGATTGGTTAATCAAATGTCTGACGTCATAGGGTCAAAAGCCGCTCGTATGACCTCTGGCGCATCCCATCACAACATCCAGTCAGATATCCATGTAATGTAGACCAAAGAAAGTTTAAAAGAGAAACGAAATAAAGATCTATATTTTAATCAGATTGTCGTGACAACTATAAAATCTAATGAATTAACGTTCGGCACATTTCCATTCCCATAGATTTCCTACTCATTTGTTTTAATTGTGTTCTTTTTTAATTTAAGTGGAAAAAGTGTCGTTTTGAACCCTCAATAACACCAAGCTATACTTCAAGACCGATCTTTTTGGTATCCAAGGTCATCATATCTACAAAGGCCAATTAACAGCGAGTTCACCAGATAGTATTTGAAAAGTCGAAAGAAGTTTTAAAATTAAATCGGAATAAAGTTTTTGGCCATCTGTAACGTGATATTATTACATATTATTCTATCCCCTAAACTACAAGATTTTCAATACATTCCTAGATAAAAAAAAACAACATAATATTTCTCTTTTTTGGTTGTGAGACTACTTTATTAACATAGTAAGTACATAGCGGATTTTAGAATAGAATATAATTACACGTAATGTCAGAGCAGAATATAAACAAATATTAGTTTGATTAGCACAGGAAAGCATGAGAACAGAACAACCTTCCAGTGAGGTGGTTTGTTAAAAGCGTTCAAAGGGCTGGTACCATTGCAGACATCAGTGACTATAAAGTATCACCTCATTCGGGTTGAATGACTACTGAAAGTACCATTTACCAAGTGGCGTTCTAGATTTGTCCTGTATCTTCAGAGAAATGTCGACACTACAATAAAGTTCAGGACAACACGGATACATTTTTTCAGCGACACTCGAGGAAGACTCTACAAGTAGCCACCTCCAACCGCCCTGAAAATCAGTTACACCAACGTATGATTCAGCCCGGGTAATATTTAACTGGTTGCAAGAATAAGCCCAAGAGCCAAGTTTAATACTGCAATTGAATGTGTCTCCTGTCGGGTTGGTAATCGGGCAAAAACTCTCAATATCGACAAGCGGTATACATAATATGTTTCCAGAACTGAAGATCACACAATTAATATCATTATCTATGGTCATACCGTGTCGGGCTCTGGAAAGTAAACACCAGTAATTATTACATGATATAATAAATAGAACACATGCTGCTAAAAAAATATACACATTTAGAGTTATATTCTAACATGGAATGGAGGAGGGTGGGGAATTTATTTATACACTTAACTTGTAATTGTCATTCCAGATCCAGGGATATATACCTGTGATTTATACACAGAACAACGGTTTCTTACCCAACCTACAACTTTATACAGGAGCAAAAGTACTGTTTCTACAGTTTTATACTACACTGACTACATAGTTACTTGCGTGGTTTATACGTCATTTTCTACTATCTCAACCCCTCCATTCCATAGAAATAGTTTACTTACGTATCCCACTACATCTTATAGCTCCCCTACCACTTAACGGTTCATTCTGATACCGGATGGCGTCCCTTGAACCTCAACGGTGTCTCCCTATATATACTCTCAGATATATGATGTAATTAATGTGATTGGTCACTCATGCCGATGGTAACATTCCCATCGCGTCTTTTAGGCATATAATTTATCCTTGCACATAGACCACCCGGCCCTGTTATTCCCACACTATTTCATTTACAATTTAATTTCCGACTCATACCATCTAATATTTTGACAATGATGAATAATTAATATGAATGGCGGGACTTGTGCAAAGGAAGACATATGTATAATATCATTATAATGCTCGATCCAAAATATATTATTAAATACTAACCCATTGTACAACTTGAAGTCGGGTTGTTTTATGTAAGCAGCAGGAATATTAGATTTACTAATACCACCATAATTTTCAGGGTCCCAAGCAAATCTTGCATCGTGCCAAAAAAATTTTAACCATGCCGTCAAATCCATCACTTGATTCTTGGGGTTCTTGGAAACAATAACAGAAAAAATTGAAATGAATCAAGATTCATTGACAATACAATTATCTGAAATAATAAAAGGGACTTTTTGTCCCATTCAATAAAATAGGATGGTGATCACATTACATTTGCATCTAGGGCTTCAAATTTTGTGATGAATGTTTTTAAGTGTTTTTCAGAGTTCAAGATGTTATCATATCGTCTTTCACACCCCAATAGTTAAGAATAAAAAGTGTTCCATTCCGGTCGTGTAGTTCACTGCGTTTGGCGGTATTTAAAAGACCACGGATATCCCACTTAAACACAATTCGGCGCTTTTTCTGGGAGAAATTTCCTTCAAAGGAATTCTGAATATTGCTGGTGGGACACAGGATACTGGAGAGAGATAGAGAAATTTGGTTTAACGTCCCCTCGACACAAACTAGGTCATTTCAGGAATAAGATGATTTAATTTTATTTTTTCAATAATTCGCTCGCGCGTAGGGGTCTTTAGTAGTGGGAGGGAACCGGAGGACCCAGAGAAAACCCACGAGATTGGACATGCGACCCAACACCTTGTCACGTACAACCGGGGATTCGAAACTACGCCACTTGACTCAATGATACAGCACGCAAGTGCTAACCATTCTGCCCCCCCCCCTCCTTTGATCCTCGAAGTAATAAATATCAATAGCACCCGATCTTCGGAAACACTGGCAAAAGATAAACACCAAAAAATACAATCTGAACTAATTAGATCTGGCATAAAGTCACTGTCATCTGCATTATTCGGGCAGAATCTCGGGGCTTATCGGAATTAATTTGCTATAACTATAAAGATTCAAAACACCTCAAGGGACGAACAACGGATATACTCCAATTCGATAATTCGTTAATGCTGGTGCCACGCAATCAAGCACTAAAACACAACTTTTCGAACAATCAGGTGCCATAATCCTGGAAGTTACGGTCCGATATACGTGAATATCGTATGGAATCAGGATCTTTGGTTACCAACATACATTTCAAGTTGCTTCATAATCGGATAAATATTGTGATATCTAGTGCCCACATGCTAACAACGTGATTTTTCGTACAAACAGGGTCGTTACGGTGCGAATATAATCTGGATCGTTGGGTTATAACCATACATTTCAAATTTTATCATAATCGAATATAAATTATGAGCATACAAGCTTAAACACGATTTTTCGTACAGCCAAGGGACATAATCCATGAGACCATATATATCAAGTTTCGTCAAAATCAGGTATATAATGTGTGGCCTGCAGAATGTCCATAAACAAATTGTGAACATAGATCAAAATGAAAATGTGGGCGTATAAGAATGCCCAATCGAAGTAAATACAAAGAAAAGATACCCTTCCGATAGCCGTATAAAAGGTAAAATGGAAATACGAATTCAAAACGAAAATGAACTTTCGCAGACGTTTTTGCCAGTTCTCGAAGAAGTTGCTGCCGGAACCTCAGAAATTCCACATGGGGTCATACGATGGCTTTAGATGCCCTCATGAATGGCTTGATGAGCATTTATCCGATCGTGTGGCAATCTGGTGCATTTTTCGGGGTAGTGTGACGCCCACATTAGAAATGTGAATATACAAGCAACTTACATAATCAACAATATTCAACAGGTTGAGGTCTACTTTCACTGAAGTCGATCCCGTTGGATAATCTGGGATTATTTCATGTACTGATTTGGCAACATCTTTTAAATGGGCCGCCAGTTTTTCTCTTTGACAATAGGCTGAAACAGATTTAATTTTCTTGTCACAATCTGTAGTGGGAGATGGGACCTAGCTGTTAATATTAATCCCCCTAGATGCATTCACTATTGACAGCCACATACAAGTTAGTTTCGTGGGTGTCTTGAGACTGTAATTAATGAATCTGGCAATGCAGTGGCTTATTAAAGCCTTTGTTCCCTGGAAATCACTACAGCTTATGGTATGGATTCTTAATATCTATAATAATATATCTAAAATGGATTGACATCAGTTTGATGATTCAACCCCGGTTTCCTTTCACTTTTAAACACCCTTACGCACAAGCGAATTATTGAAATAAAATTGAACCATACGATATTTAGGAAATGACCTAGTTTGCGTCAAGTGGGCGTTATTGCCAATTTCCCTCTTTCTCTGTCTATATAATCGAAATGAAATGAAATGGGGTTTAACGCCCTACTCTTCTGCACCTGACCTGGGCTAATGGAAGACGGGCTTACGCCATACAGTGTGCTATGAGGGAAATTTTGCCCGGGCAGCGGCGCTACGGCCTACTCTTATATCGAATTCCAACTGCCAATGTGTACACGGGACCTCGGTTTTTCGTACCATCCGAACGACTAGGCAGCTGTCCTTGTCAGGCCCTCCTTCTGTATCACTGACAAGGAGAAACAACGCCGGAAAATCGAGATGAACTTTCTCGGCCAATGCAGGGATCGAACACCCGACCTCCAGACTAGCAAGCTAGCGCCTTGCCCACTTAGCCACCTTGCATAAAAAAGATAATTATTATGTTTTTCACTTCCATATGTATGTCTATTTGATCAAAGTTTGGCTTCTTACCTTGAGCTATTATTACCAGAACAACACAGACGCTTATCTTCATCGCCAGTTTAGACTGTATTTGCCTCTAGACTGTATTTGTCTCTCGAAATCTATTAACATTACATTATCTGAAGCGGTGTGGCTTTTATAGGCCTTATCATAATTAGGTATGATGCCAGTGACACATGAGAAGCCCCAGTTTTCATTTGTTTTTATCAAACTAATTATACCATATCATCTGCAACAAAGGTCACATGAGTGACCTGTAAAGGAAAACTTTGCTGATGAACTGATTTGTGCTACACCGATAATTTCTAGACAGATAATTTTAGAGGACTTTATCTTTAAATTTGTTTTAATCGATTTTTAAGATCTAGGCGATATTTTACCTAGGTTATTTTAAAGCGGGAATTTCATATTTTCTAGAATTCTAAGAAAATCAAAATTATTTGTATGTTTTTTGGTCAAAAGGTTGTCAACTCACTATTGTACGATCATGGGCATTATTTTAGAGGCATAAATATCTGTGACACGGGAAATAATAACACAATTACCTCCCTTGTTTTCCATTTACCCCCTATGGAATGGCTATCTTCAAACATTTGAATTTGACAATAGTGAATTATAGGATTATTCTTTAACAAGGTAGGACTGTTTATAGATACAATCTATTTTAGGCCTTTATTTTAATATATTTTAAAAACAATCTATTTTAGGCCTTTATTTTAATATATTTTAAAAATATAACTTAAAAATATGAAATTGGAACGTTAAGACTAAAACCTTATACTTTAATTAACTGTTAAGTAGGAAAAACAGGGGGAGAGAAATGGGGTTTACCGTCCACTCAACACAACCAGGTCATTTCGGGACTAACATACGGTTTTAATTTTATTTCAATAGTTCGCTTGCGCGTAGGGGTCTTTAGCCGTGGGAGGAAACCGGAGTTCCCAGAGGAAACCCACGAGGTTGAGAAGGCGCCCCTATCTCCATGCCACATACGCTCACACCAGGGTTCGAAACCACAGCCGCAAGCCAGAGGAAAGACAGCCTTGTCGAGAAAGTCAATTGTCTGTCTACTCTTTGGGTTCTGGTGATGTCTTGGGTCTAAGGTTTCCGTAAACATGGACAGTATCCACCATGCGGTTGTTACTCCAGCCATTATTATATGATGTTAAAAGCGTTAATTTATCTCCACCAAAGTTTAAATGTTCCCCTTATAATGTGACCTCGATATGCGATGAGTCAATATGCAATTTGAGTTCACATCCAACTATATCAAACTTAATTAACTTAGTGTAAACCACAAAATTTAATTATGTTATAATTAAACAGGTAGCAATTGGTTTACCACACCTATAAAATGAAACGTTTGGGATGGCACTGGAGTCTAGCGTTCTGCGCTTCGACCTCTAACTGGTCGGTCACCTCTGGCTTGCGGCTGTGGTTTCGATCCCCGGTGTGAACGGATGTGGCTTAGAGAAATGGGCCTGCGTGTGCGCTAAGGTAATAAGAATGAATAATAAGATGTGTCTGCGACATCACCAACGGTCGAAGCGGACGTTAAACACGAAGAACAACAACAATTCATACGGTCCACACTCGCTCTACAGTTCAGGTCCGTTGAATGACGGTTATCAGCGGTGTAACCACGGCTTCCGTCCATTCTGAGCATTTCGACCAACCTATTTGCATAGTTAGACCCTGGCTGATTTATTATGGATCAGGCTGATTTACTGTTGATCAGGCTGATTTACTGTTGATCAGGCTGATTTATTGTTGATCAAATACAGTTCGAAACCCACTGACAAATCATTTTCCAATCCGGTGGCTGAAGAGGGATATCGCCACCCAAGCTGTGAATTTGCGAGACCAAGTTTTTCTAGACCTGTTTTTTGCGTAGATTCCGGATCTGGGAAATGATGAGACGTTTGAGGGGATATAGGAGTCAAATGTCTACAATGGGGAGGGGGCATTATGTTGATGTAATTTATTAATAAGACATAAAAAAAGTGTAGGACTGGCCATCTATAAAGACGTTTTATGATGCCCCTGGGCAATTGTTTTAATTTGTGGGAATAGCAAATGCGCTTGTATGGAGGCGGGTGTGCGTGTATGAGACATATCGCCACCCGAGCTGTGAATTTGTGAGACCAAGTTTTTCTGGACCCGTTTTTGCGTAGATTCCGGATCTGGGTAGTGATCAGGCTTTTGAGGGGATATAGGGGTCAAATGTCTAGTCTACAATGAGGGGGGAGGGGGTCATTATGTTGACGTTATATATTAATAAAACATAAACGTCTAGGACTGACCATCTTTAAATAAGTGTTTATGATGCCCCTGGACAGCTGATTTGATTTGTGTGTGCGTGTTGTTTTTTGTGGGGAGGGGCGGGGAACTGCCGCGAAGAGGGTTAACTCTGGTCATTTTCTTAGAGCATAGTAAAAACATTACATTTTGATATTTTAATTCCACTGCACATCTCTAAGTATGTGACAAGGATTACTATTGTATGGGGTAGATAAAACTGGCACGAAGTGAGTCACTTGATAATTTTCTTCGAGTTTGGTAAAAACATTACATTTAAATATTTTAATTACAGTGCACATCCCTAAATATGTGTATACGATTACCATTGTGTGTGTGTGTGGGGGGGGGGGGGGTGATGGTAAATGTATTTTGGGGGACAGAAACCACTTGGTTCAAAATTGACCTGAAAAGTGTATTCTCGAGGTTCTCGTTCAGTACCAATATCGTCATTCAAAATATTAAATTATAATGGTACTTTTTGGGAGATCTGGAAATGTACATAAAAACACATGTTTAGATTATAGTTTATTCTTATGATATGAGCGGGATAGATATCTTCTTGACGGCTGATCAACAGCTCGCATATAACCATCCAGTTACCCATGCACATTGCTAATCTTCATTTCGGCCTTGTTTATAGATGGGCAGTCATAGACTTTTATGTTTTATTAATAAATTACATCAACATAAGCCCCCACCCCCTATTGTAGTTATTTGACCCCTATATCTCCTCAAACGGGATCAAGGACAATACAGACCCAAAATGAATTACGGTACCGGTAGACGACATTTAATCAAAACGTAGAATATCAGCATTTCAAAATGGAGAGGGTACTCTCTGCAATAAAACTCCTGAAACCGGGATGTTACATGGGATCAATTGATTTATGTGATGCATATTACGGAATAAGTGTTACTTGTTTTCCAAATAGCATGTTGTCCTCCAAAGCTCACAAAATTACTAAACCTGTCTTTTGTAGACTAAAATAAGCTGCATACATCAATGGGGCTCTGATGCAATCTCACTTGATCACTAATGTTTGTGTGACGTAGAAGAATTGCAATCAAACTAGTCTCGTTTAATTTATTAATTTTTCATCACAATTAAAATTCCTCCGGAAGATTTTATTTCTAGTGTCATCTACTCATGTAAGATTGTTGTAAATGTTATTATTAGTATTACTACCATTATTATTATTATCGCATATGTACTTGTGTATATGTATACCTTTGTGTATGAAACAAATATATTATTAGTATTATGTAAGATTTGGGTATAGAGCTGATAGTTTGAATGTATATATTGCATAGAAAAACGAATAAATTGAAAATTTCAAAGTTATGATTGTTAGAAGTTTTCATAAGAATAGCACAGTCCATATTATGCTGATTAACATTCCAAGTCAGTTTCAGTAGCGTAAAAGGCATTGTTATTTGCAATGTGGTACATAGACTACTATAATGCATGTTGTGTATCTACCATGTGTGATTCATCAGTTATTTCCACACAGGAAATATTTACGAATTGTGAAAAGTTTTATATTAGATTCAGGGAAGTTCAGCCAACATCTTTGCAAAATATGCTGCTCTATACACGGGGGTGATAAAGGTTATATGCCTATTATAAAATTCCACCCCCTGTAGCAACTGCGATATTTGAGGACATACTTATTTAAAGTTTCCTTGAAATCTCTCTAAAACAAGTTTATCCCAAGAAAAGTACCCATGCATCAATAGTCTATTTTAAAGCCTCTTAGATTGTCAAGTGACTTGTTTAAAGGCTCGATTCCGACAATCGAGGCATCAGTGTTATCGTAATAAGAATTTCTCGGTGCGAGAGTGAATTTATTTGACTGAACTTTTCAGCATATTCCCTTCACATTATCATTTGTGGCTAAACGAAACACTTTCAAAGGGCAGATTTATCTATTACATAATGCATCTTTAATGAATGTTTGTAAAAAAATATAGCAACGTTAAGTTGTATCTTAATATATGGCATATCACGAGATGTATTGCCGAAGCACACATATAAAATTAACCTATATACTAAAGCCTTGTGACATTCACATGTCTTCATTAATTAAAAAGTGTAATTTTATATATATTATCAATTTACCATGAATTACGTTTTTGGTCAGAAGGGTGACGGTCCATTCCGCACGGTCCCATAGATCAGAAAGCAGGTAAACCGACACATGTCCTACTATTCTGCTTCTACTGGGCTAATGACGACGGAAATCCGCCATGCAGGGTGCTATGAGGGAAATTTTGCCCATGCCTACGACTTACTCTTATTCAGAATTGTAACTGTCAAGGGTTGTTTTTACATCAGTATCTTCACGGGACAATTTAAAACAACTCAGTTTGTTTCAAATTGGTAAATTTACGCCACGAAATCTGTGGTTGATTCAGAGTAAACGCACATGACAATGAACAAATTCCCAAAACGTTGATTTGTACGGTTTTAGCATTTTGTAAGGACCCCAGGCCCAATAGTTTACCCTCGTTAACTGATAGCCATCACTACCTTCTCTTCGAAAATTAGAAGTTGTACCATTGCTTCCACCTAGGTTAATATCTATGAGATGCTAATAATATAATTAATGGTGGTCGGATGGCAAGCGCGTGTGTGTTCCAGAGTGTAGCGTGAACCATTTTACGCTAGGTAACCTTTTTTACTACGGTGCTTACTCGTGTACCGCTATGTCACTGTCTTGAGCTGTTAAGCTCTGTCCAAGTGCCTATTCCCCTCTTTCGCACAATGCAATTAAATCTAATTGTAACACGGATGGGAGATCTTCCTTTGTTCTTTTCGTTGAATAAGCAGATTGTCTTACCTCTGCTAAAATAACTGGAGCGTAACTGTGAAATAACTAGATATTTTCAATGTTATTGCACACCCTTGCTGGCTTACGCTAATTTTAGTAGAAATCACATAGAGAAGTGGGGTGGGTTTTCTGTGCAATAACAAGGACCATGTTGAGCAGGTGTCGGTATTACAAGTCATTTATAGCACACTTCATTCGTTACCAGGTTTAACACCTCAACCTAAATATAACTCAGCCTACCTATGTAAACCTGTTAAGGACCATGTCCTTTGAAATTCGTAATTTAACGCTGCTTTAGTTCGTTGCTTATAATATCTCTCTTTGTAGCATTGGGTTATATTACCTAAACTTAAAGCCATTTTCACGCGGAATTTTTACCTGGAATTATATGGAAACCTGTTGTACTAAATACTTCTGTGACTTTATACTACTTAATTTCTTCTTTCCTGCTTACACTTTCCTTATCTATGTTTAAAGACATCCAATATACCTATAATTTAATCTTTAGATTATAAATTTAAAGTTGCTATCTCCAATGCCTAATGCCCCTAGGCGCATGCGAATTATTGAAACGACCTAGTTTCTCCCTCCCCCTATCTATATATAAATATATAGATTAACATTACAGGTTCTTTCAACTAGTGTCAAAGAACTGCTATTTACAATGGTGTGTAACGTTTCCTTGAAGGGATAACCACGTTTGGGGTATGGGGAGCTTGATATCTCTGCCATCAGTGATCAATTCTTGGCTGATCACGAGCCACCGGTAAAACGGAACTTCGGAAGGGTGTGTAAGGACCAGCTAAAAAAAGGTCATTAACGGTGTTTTTGCTAAAATTAATATAAGACAGAGTCGTTCAGTTTTCAAACCTTTATGAAACAAAAACTTTCAAAATATATATAATCGGTATTTACAGCTTGAATATCTTTATTTCTGTCAACTGTCCTTTTTCGGGTGAACAGCGTTCACCGTACTATAAAAGAGTCTGTCCTTTTTCGGGCAAATAGCATTTGCCGTACTCTCTGAAAATGAAAGGGGAGGGACCTCTTTCATGAGAGGAGGGTCCATGCCTTCGGAACGTAGCTTGCCGATATCAGCGAGATATCCGGCCGCAGTCTCGTATACTAGTCTAAATTGCAATTTCCGGTCGTCTACATGTATCTGTAAGAGACATTTATTTCTAAGGGCGGTTAACAAATATTGCACTAGAAAGATCAAATCATAAGAATGTAAACACGACTAATATACAGTATTATATCGATTATAACAGTACAATGTATATATTTGGTTAGAAAGGTATGGAATATTAAATGAAATGAAATGGGGTTTAACGTCCTACTCTCCTGCACCTAACCTGGGCTAATGGAAGACGGGCATACGCCATACAGTGTGCTATGAGGGAAATTTTTGCCCGGGCAGCGGCGCTACGGCCTACTCTTATATCGAATTCCAACTGCCAAGGGATCTTTTACGTGCACTCCAATGTGTACACGGGACCTCGGCTTTTCGTCCCATCCGAACGACTAGGCAGCTGTCCTTGTCGGGGCCTCCTTCTGCATCACTGACAAGGGGAAATCACGCCGGAAAATCGAGATGAACTTTCTCGGCCAATGCAGACCTCCAGGCTAGCGAACCAGCACCTTATCCACTAAGCCACCGTGATCCCCGTATGGAATATTAAGGTATTTAACGAAATGACTAAAAGAGAATATACCACTATAGACTTCTATAATAAGATATAAAATACATGTTTAATATATAAATGACGATGTCCTACTCTAACAAAATAATGAAATATGATAGTATTAGTAAAAACTAACAAAGTAGTCGCGAATATCCTGGCACTTGACTGCATCACTACCCACGCCTTCGTATTTCTTACTCGTCCTCGATGTATAAATCAAGCTTTAACTCCATCATCTGGCTAACTTGAACACCTACAGTCCTTGAAGTTCTGTTTGTAGTTAATCATTTTAATACAAGACGTACTCTGTAAACCTCGAGGGTAACCTAGATTGTCGGTTATATTTTGACCGAAAATAACTAGGGTTGTCTTTTTGACTTTGATGAGAGGTTTCTGGTTCAAATTCTTCCTGACTACGGTCAAATTCCTGCCAACTACTGGTACCGGAAGGCCAAATGGCATTATCCGGAATTGATACAGGCTTTAAATAGGTGAATGCTGTTTTGTCCTTATCATCTTCCGACATTTCTACCTGCCAATATTCAGAGGCAAGATCCAACGTTGAAAACCATTTAACCCCGGTTAGTGAATCGAGGGTCTGGTCTATCCTAGGTAGTGGATACGCATCTTTCTCTGTGATATTGTTTAGCTTCGTATAGTCTACACAGAAGCGTGTAATTCAATCTTTCCTTTTTACCAAAATAGGTGACGACCAAGGACTATTGGACGTTTCTACCACCTTTTGTTTTAACATTTTTTCCAGGGTTTCTTCAACCTCCTGCTTCTGAAGTAACGGTATTCGTCTGAGCTCCTGTCGGATAGGAAGACTATCCGAAGTTCTTCCAAGATCGTACTCATCCTTTGCAAAAAGTGTTTGATACTTCCGTAATAATTCAACAAGCTCACTTTTCTGCCGACTATCTAAGTGAGTACTCGATCTTTCCCGTAAATCTTGCGGCAAACTTGTAGGTGGCGATTCATTTAGATCCACTTCACATATGGACGAACAGCTTTTGGGGCTAAATCTACCAATAGTGCTACATTTGTAGACATTAACTGTATTTGGAGAAGCATTCATTAATCTCACTGGATCGAGGGGAGTGTCATCAGAAACATTTGCTAGAACTCTGGCAGCTATGACAGCATTCTTCTCATACATATTTTCGACAGATTCCACAAGACCAGTCGTTTTAGTCAGTTCTTGTTCAGTACAGGTTTTACATTTCCCATTACAATTTGTTCATGGAAAGCAGGAATCTGTCCGTGTTTTGTCGCTGTAATTCTACATAACCCAATCCTCCTTCCATCTTTAGAGGGAGTTCTTTTTCGTGAATGTCCAGTGTGTTGTCTTTGACATTAATTTTACAGTTATGTTCTTTGAGGAAATCAAGTTCAAGTATACAATGTGAACCAATGTCAGCTATGACTACTTCCTGGGAACAATCTATACCACCCATTGTAAGATTTGAGCAACAGGAACCCTTGGCTTTCATTCTTCTACCATCTGCTAATGTAAGAGAATGGGACACTGGTCGCAGTGATGGTCTATTTTTAATCGAGTTAAAACTTCTGATGGACCACCGGTATCGATTAGTCCGTAAGTTTGAACATCTTCAATCTTCATGAGCACATGCAACCCTGCTTCGGTTGGTCCATTCGAACACTTTCGCCTTCTACGATTACGGCGATTGTTTACGGGTCTAATGTTGGACTTATCCGGGCAATTGATAGACAGATGTCCCGACTTTCTACAATTATTACAAACGATTGTGTTTGGTGTTCGTTTGTCTCTTTCGTCAAACTTACTCTTTAGTTGCTCGACGATTTTAGTCAGAGTGAATCTGTTCTTCCATTTCTTTCACGTCGTCCGTTTTAAGGTTACCCTGCACACCTCTGGTATACTTCTCCTTCGGGAGTTTAGCTTCATGGGAAGATCTGAAAGATTCGAGCTCGATGGCCACTTGAATACTTTGCTCAATGTTGCATGGTCTAGTTTGTTGTACTTTCCATACCATATCACTGTCTTCTTGAAGTGCGTCCAGAAAAGCATCCCTTGCAAGAATGTCTTGTAAACCTTGCTCCGCCGTTGGATATGCCATATGCACAAGGCATTTGATCGACTGGCCTAACTCTGTGAGTTTTTCTCGTGGATGTCTTCGACGGGACTTCAACTCTGTACGGTACAGTTTGGTCTGATTCTTTGGCTGGAATCGCCTCTCCAGTGCGTTCACCAAAACAGTGTACTTGTACCTCTCTGTAGATTGAAGTGACCTCAACACTTGCTGGGCTGGTCCTGTTAAACTTCCAGCTAGATATAGACCCTGCTCTTTTGGTGTCCATCCGTTTAACTTGATACACGTCTCGAAGTGAACCATATAGTCCATTAAGGGCGTGCTTCCATCAAATTTTGATGCAAAGAAAATTGTTTTTTTTATAAACTGGTTGTACCAATGGTCGATTGCGTATCATACTCTCAACTTCAGCATTTGCTTGATATCTAGGAACCATTGGGTTTAGCACAGGCAGGGACAATGATGTCCTGAACTCCGGGTTTTCAAATAATGGAGGAGTTGGCAACCGTCGTCTACTTGACTCTTTCTTGAAAGGTACTGGTCGTGGCAAATATTGTGGCACGTCGAAGTCATCAAGTAACCGCCAAGTCTGCTGGGTGATAAAGGACGAAGGTCTTCTAGCTGTTTTCTCGTCATCTGGATTAAAGCTGCGAAAGCCAATCTGTTCTCTTCTCTCTTTACGTTCTTCAGCATCATCCTCCAAACCCAAGCTTTACTTAGGGTTTTTGGTTCAATTGAGATTTCTTCTAATTTCTTTTTCCTGCCTTGTCCGCCAAACTTGTTGGTGTTTCTGGAAGTTCTGCCATTTTGAAAGATTGTCAAAAGGTTTTACTACTGAACGTCTATACTTATTCCATATAATTTTCCCACCTCTGCCACCAAAAACGTGTAACGTTGCCTTGAAGGGATAAGACAGAGTCGTTCAGTTTTCAAACCTTTATGTAACAAAAACTTCCTAAGTATATATAATCAGTATTTACAGCTTGAATATCTTTATTTCTGTTAACTGTCCCTTTTCGGGTGAACAGCGTTCACCGTACTATAAAAGAGTCTGTCCTTTTTCGGGCAAATAGCATTTGCCGTAATTGTTCTTTAGTCTTTCCTTTTCGGGCGAATAGCATTCGCCGTACTTATTCTTGCTGCTTGTCTTTTACGGGCAATTGTAGATTGCCGTTCTCTCTGAAAAAGAAAGGGGAGGGACCTCTTTCATGAGAGGAGGTAGCTTGTCGATATCAGCGAGATATTCGCTGTCGGTCGCAGTCTCGTAGACTAGCCTACATTGCAATTTCCGGCCGTCAACATGTATCTGTAAGAGACATTTATAATGTAAACACGACTAATACACAGTATTATATCGATTATAACAGTACAATGTATATATTGGTTACACAAAATATATGACAAAACATCAATCATTAGATAATAATAATTATTTACTAATTATATAAATCATTTAAAGAGGTAGGAGTTATCTATTACCCTAATTTAAAAAATAATTACCCTGGTTAGAAAGGTATGGAATATTAAGGTATTTAAAGAAATGATTAAAAGAGAATATACCACTATAGACTTAAATAATAAGATATAAAATACATGTTTAATATATATATATAAATGACGATGTCCTACTCTAACAAAATAATGAAATATGATAGTATTAGTAAAAACAAGCAAAGTAGTCGCAAATATCCTGGCACTTGATTTTTTTGTGTAATTGTATTTTGTTACTTGAGAAGTGCGTGATTCATCAATCTAACGGAAAAACACAGTTCACTCAACACCGTTGCAACATATGCTCCTCTATACACGGGGGTGAGAAAGTTTTCCTTACTTAGGTGAGTTTATGCTTATTATAAAATTTCCCCCGTTGTAGAAACTGTGAGATTTGATGATATATTTGAACTAACAAGATAACTGTAAAAATTTGCGTCAATTGTTTGTTAAAAATGTTAATCTCCCGAAGAACGCCATACAGGATATATTTACTAACTGTGCAAAATTTCATATTAGATTCAAAGCAGTTCAACGTACACCGTTGCAAAATATGTTGCTCTATACATTCGATTAGTAAAGGTTTCCTTACTTATATAGATTGTATTTGATGCCAGTCGTTGTCCACATAATATCGGAACCTAAGTATATTCTTTGACTACCCCTTGCCCACTCATTTTCCCGCAGTTTAATCATCGAATGTTGTAATAATCTCGAAGGTCGGGCACAGTTGCCTTGTAAGCGTTACGTTGGTGTTTTTCGGGGAGTTAGTATTTTTTCCGTATGTACCAAAAAGGCCATACTTTTATTGGAAATATCGACCCTGTAAATAATTTTGTGGAATGTATCCTCCAAGCGGACATCACACTGTCCCAAAAGTGACACCCGATGGACACACGATAGACTAAATGTTCAAATTCGGCTCTGGTCGTCAGGTCATGCGTGAGGGTATCTTAAGTCATCGTATGACAACGGCAGCTACTTCATAAGCACTGTCAAAAACTTGCAATGGTTCATAATGCCATTGCGAGGGCAAAAATCACGGTGGCTAGGCGGACAAGACGCTGGCTCGCTAGCCTAGAGGGGCTGACAAGGACAGCTGTCTATAGTCGTTCGGGTTGACGAAAAACCGAGGTCTTGTGTACACATTGACGGACACGTAAAAGATCCCATGACAGTTGGAATTCGATATAAGAGTAGGTCGTAGTACCATTGTTCGGGCAAAATTTCCCCCATAGCAGACTGTGTGGTGTATATCCGTCTATATTAGCCCAGTTCGGAGCAGAACAGAAGGACGTTAAACCCCATTTCATTTCATCAAATCGTGTCATCTTCCTCGTTACTTCGACTGATCATCGGTGCCATTGGGAATTCTTATACCCCAGCGTTATTATATATATGGACGTACACTGTCGCCCCTATTCATCCGGATATCCGTCCACAATTTGTGGTCACTCATGTAAATGTATTTAGCGTGTTGTCACTTGTGTATCCGATTTATAAATGCGTTTAAATGTATCACCGGTACATTACAATGACGGTGGGTTCTAATTTTGTGAAAATCAGACCAAAGCTAAGTGACAAAATGCCATTTCCCATATGCACATAGTGTAAAAGTATGTGATTTCAATGTTGTGGACCCTCTGGAGGTCACATATTTTATCCGATGTTGATAAAACTTCCAGTGTATGGTTATTACCCAATAATCGTGGCGCCTTACGATATTCGCTCATATCAGACCCCAACTTCCCGAATGATGGCCCCTGATTGTACGTAAAATTTCACATACGGTCATAGGCTGGCTTAGGATACGGCCACACGAATGGCTCTATGATTTTACAACCAGAGTCCATCTTACTTTATCGTGTGATTATCGTGGTGTCAATCTCTCTTAAACCATAAAACAACAGAATTAGCCCACTACAATCCTGGCAAATTCGATACGGATTAATCATAGGGGTATGGCCTCGAAGAATAATTGCGAAGGGGGGGGGGGGGGCAGGTTACAGACGGTGGTGTCGGTCGTCCGCGGGAGGCGATTGAGCGGGGCTTACGGTGTAGTGTGGGGTTTGATTGTCGAATGGTTAGCACGTGCGCGCTGTGCCATGAAACCTGTCATTATGTCAACCGGCGTGGTTTCGAATCCCCGGTTGTTTGTGACAAGGAGTGAGGTCGCCCGTCTGACCTCGTGGGTTTTCTCCGGGGCCTCCGGTTTGCTTCCACTGCTAAAGACCCCTACGCGCAAGCGAATAATTGAAATAAAATTAAACCATATGTTAGTCCCGAAATGACCTAGTTTGTGTCGAATGGACGTAAAACCCATCTCTCTCTCTAATCAAATAATCAAACCCCTCATGCTTCTTAACGTCGTCACGTGTGTAAAACACAATAGATATTTGAGTAACTTCCTTGCAGTAAAACAAATAATGAAATGGGTTTTAGTTACGTCCTTGTTGAATACAATGGGGAATAACGTCCTACCGTTCTGCTCCGACTGGTTTAATGAAGACAGGAATAATTAAAAAGGTTTGCCAATATAATAATATATAATATAAAGAAGACGGTGTGTGGAATTGTATGTATAACTATAACATCAACAATAAATATATGGTTGAGTATTTCACCGGTGTCCTCTAACCAAGATAAATCTAGAGAATATCAGATATATTTATACATAAATTGGTCCCGTGATGCGTAGGCCATGTGTTACTGGCGCGCGTCCACAAATAAACTCGTTTACCACGTACCCCAGCCCGTGAATACAGCAAGTTCAAAGAGGTCAGTTATAGTCTAAATTAGGTGTCCGACTCGATTTCAATTCTAATCAACCAATCAATCAATCGTTTACCTCTACGGAGATAGCACCGTCGGAAGAAAAGTGTGAAAATCTCACTCTATGCTGACCTGAATTCCAATGGTCCGTTCGTTCGTTACTGGGAGTTTAACGTCCAATCAATCTGTATTTATATCCTTTCAGATACTGATGGAAACTTTAAAGTGGGCGTGTCTATTACTTGTGGTATGTCCAGTTGTTACAATCACATTAAACTATGATAAGGAAAGGGGTGCCAACTTGAAGGAGACGTCAACAGATGGATTGGGTGATTTTATTTCATACCGTAAGAAAGAGAATTGGACTAGATGTGGAGACAATATGTGCCAGTGTAAAGGATACCAAGCCCGGTGTGTAAATCATGGACACCAACTGACTTATGTTCCCAGATTTGAACAAAAAATAACAAAGCTAAATTTTACTGGTAATTATTTACCACTTATAGATAATGAAACTTTTACAAACATTACCGAGTTTCGTGTGACATTTCTGGTTTTAAGGAATAGTTCAATACAAAACTGCACACGAAATGCATTTAATGGTCTGAAATTTTTACGATCTTTATTTATAAGAAATAATACCATTTCAAGCATAGAACTATTGGATTGTTTGTCCGGCATTACAAAAAAATTAAATCATCTTGATTTAGAATTTATACACCTAGATAAATCTTGGGATCTAGATTTGGACAAGATTATGACGGATTCAAAGATTGCCAATTTACACTTACGGAGTATTGAAATAACACATTATAATCAAAGTAAAATGTCAACTTTAAAACATCTAGAGATCATCCAAATTTACAAATCCTCTATCAATACGGTTACTTTGGATTATTCGTCAACATTAAAGAAGTTAGAATTTGCTCATAACCCATTTTCCGAATTCCCAACATTTTGTGTAAATGGCTATGCGTATTTTCCACATCTTACTTATTTGAATTTAGGCCATAACAACATACAGTCTATAAAACCACAACTACTGACCTGTATGAAATTCCTTACACGGTTTAATATTGATAATAACCATATTCATTTGATAGAGAGTAACACGTTTTCAAACTTACCAAAGCTTTTAATTGTATCAATTTCATACAATGGACCAGATATGGTTTTACAAGAATTTGCTTTTAACAGTTCATCTCTAAAAGAACTCTATCTAGATGACAACGACGTGTATTTTGTCAATGGACAAAAGTACGTCAATAAGGATGCTTTTAAATATTGCACACAATTGGAAGAGTTAAGAGTATCATCGAATCACTTCCAGTTTACTACAAGTCAAATGTTCGAAGAAACATTCAGTACTCTAATTAATTTAAGATTTTTGGCACTAGCCAATGGCGGAGTTCACTTTCTTCCAAGTTTTATTCCAAAATATCTGGATAAATTGAACACATTGTGGCTTGGCCATAATAACATTATATATATACCGGAGGGTTACTTCAATAATCTCAATTCTCTACAAATTTTACAACTGAATTCGAATAAAATAACCACAATTAACCCAAATACATTTTCACTTCGATTTCTTAAACACGTGAAAAGCATTGATCTTTCTAACAATACATTTTCTTGCAACTGTGAATTACTTTGGTTCATCAATTTTCTAAAAACAAGCCCCATCCGAAAACGTTTTAATCGTTTTCCAAAAGAATACATCTGTGGTTCTCCCACAGTTTTCAATGGGAAGCAACTTATACAGGTCAGGCTTTCTGAACACACATGCGCAGTAACGGAACAGGTTCGTGTAATTATTACATCTGTATCGACAGGAATTCTTCTCTTACTTTTAACTATTTCTGTTATTTACCGTTATCGATGGTATTTACGATATGTGATATATATGGCACGATTTCAACACGTTCGCTACCAAAGACTTTTAAATGGTGGCGGGAATTATAAGTATGATGTATATCTTAGTTCTTGTGATGTTGATTTTGATGACGTAATATATGATGAACTTGTACCCAGATTAGAGGAGGGTATGGGTCTGCGACTTTATATCCCTCAAAGAGATGGACAGGGAAATAAAATTGATCAAATAATATCTAATATGGATGCCAGTCGTAAAGTCATGTTATTTATATCTGATAAATATGTCGAAGATGGTTATTGTGAATTTGAAGCTAGTTTTGCCTATAATAAGTATATTAATGAAAAGCGTGATTTAATGATTGCAGTAGTATTAAGGGAACTTCGGGCCAAGAACGTAACAAAAACCATACGTAAAATACTAGCTGTTGATAATTATATTAAATGGGGATGGGATGAAGAAAGTCTTGAATTATTCTGGTTAAAGGTAGGGACTGCTATTAATAATTTGGATGATCTAATACCTTAAAAGCCCCTGTAACAAAAAAATATCAGAATATGGTCAGGTATTAAAATCAACTAAGTATGTCCAGGATTGTGTTTTTTTTTAAGTATGACTATTTACTAGCAATGTTATATATTGTGTAAATTAAATGGATATTTACTGTGTATATAATCCATGCATTTAATTATGATTCGTTTAAGATTGTCGCTTTACTTGGTTGCTATTTCCTGTATTTTATAACATTATCTTAATAAACTATAGTTAGCTGTATAATTGTGGGTTATTGAATCGATTAAATGGGGAATAAACATCCCATTATTCTGCACCAACCAAACTAACGAAGACGTGTATACACCATGCTGTACCGCTACAGATTAAACATCCATAAGTGTACAAATGTGTTGTTATTGATGTGTTGCCATTTGAATATTGTTCACAATAAGAAACAAAATAAATAAGATATGTTTACAGGTTCATTTTGTTATACGAAAAACTAAGTGATGCGTTTTCTATGGCGCTCAGTATATATTATGATCAAAGTATTAATAATTTGTTTTACATATTTAATGATTTGCTTTAATATTTTTATTTAATATATACGTATTATTAAGATTTGCTTTAATATTTTTTTTTAATATATACCTATTATTAAGATTTGCTTTAATATTTTTATTTAATATTTGCTTTAATATTTTTATTTAATATATACCTATTATTAAGATTTGCTTTAATATTTTTATTTAATATATACCTTATTTCTTAAGGTAGTTTTACGGCCATGGTAGGAACAATAGTAGATCATAAATATAAAAAGATCACAACAGCCTTATTTTTTATCCAGAGAAAGCCATCCGTCAACAGGATGTTGTATGATAATATTAACTGACAGATGAGTGTATAACGACTGAGTTACAATCATATTTATTCTATATTATAATATGATTCACTCGAGATTGGAGCCAACGGAAACACCAAGTTAGATCAAACTACCTCAATTGGAAATGACTGTCTGCTTTAAGGGGAATTTTGTCGAGACAGCAGCGCTATTGCCTACTCCTATTTCGAATTGCAACTAAGGGGATCGTTTACTATCACGCCGACGTATACACGGGTTTTTGTCCAATCCGAAAGATTAGACAACTGTCCTCGTCAGGCCCTCCACCCTGCATTACTGACAAGGGGGAGTGTTCTGGAAAATCCCGAGGCACTGTACTTTCTCGGCCAACACCAGGTGCGAACCGGAGATCTGGATAGCGAGTCTACGTCTTACTTGTTGAGCCATCGCGGCTCACAACTCAAATCTAAGGAAAGTGAATTATTGTTTTTAAATCAAGAATATAGTACATGGTTGGTCCCTGGGACCAATCTCAGATTCCATGGTACCAATTATGAAGATATCTTAACGGTGGTTCCTCCCAGAGCCCCCTCTCGTTTTAAGCTGAGATAGGCATCATGCGGCGTTTCAGAAGTTAAGTTTGAGTTTCAAGACCCATGGAACCCATTTGGCGTTCCTGGAAAGACATCATTCAGAGTTCGTAGATACGTGTTATATGTCACTACAGGATCAAAAGGACATTCACTTCTTAAACAAACATTAAGCAAGAGCTAAATCTGATTATTGCAAGTCTTTATTTGGGCTTCAGATGTCATAGAAATTATAAATTAGATCTTTATTTACACAAGCACAAAATCAGCTCTGTAGACCCACGGATGGCTTGGATTTAAACAGGATTTCATTGACTGATTTAATTATAATGGTGTCGTGAGCGGAGATTAACCGTTACGTTTTAGATCGAGGCTAAATGATAGATCGTACGAAGCGAGGCCGCTGTTGGGCGAGGCCTGAACAAATGACATCTAAACTAAAGTGCAACAATCCAAACACAGATAACGATAAATTATACAATTCCTGGAGACCGTGTGATGACTAAAACAGACGGACAGGTCTTCTGTATCAATAATATCAATATGGCCTTGGTGTTATGTTTAGTTGTTGGTTAAATTGGGAGTTTGTATGTCGGTATTATACGCTCTTTTGTCACTTGCGTTTACTCGTTTAGGATAAAATTATGGAAATTGATAAACATCGCATCTAACATCACCCCAATTGAATTGCAGCCCCATAGGATCACTGTTTCGTAGTCTGCTTCAAGAGTCACGTAGGCCTACCAGTTACAGTACACGAGTGCACACAGGCTAACAAGAAGTCGGGTATAATTATGTATAATCAATGCTTCCTCATTGAATTGGTCCATTCCTTTCAAACTTTAAAATCCTATTATACAGACTTTCTCTACTTATCTATATATCAAAAGTCTTATTTTTAATTTGTAGTAAAAAGTAAATGTAATACGAATTGAATTGCAACCCCGTCTCAAACCGAATAAGCTAACCGCACGACAGCCATTGAAAACGTTACTTGATAATCGAGATTATGTAGGTGGAGTTAACGCCTATCAATCAAATTATCGCCCATTCCAAAAAAAGGTGAACATACAATTAACTCCCATTTCAAGTCAAAATTACAATGGTAATAAGTATGTTCAGAATAAAGTAATTTGACTGAAATTTTCAATATCTTCTTCTTTCATCATCTATATTTTTGAACTGTTATAGTAAGAATGGCCAAATCTTTGTAAAAAAAATCTCCCATAATGTATCTTTAAGCAAAGATACAGGACCTTCGTAATCGGACATTGCCTTGGGATCACACGAACATACGGGCCTCTTGATAATGTTCACTGTGCCATCTCCATCTGTTTTATTTACCGACTGAATATATTACTTATTTATTGAAATTTTTGTGCCATTCGAGGCCCATGTTTTATTGTCCAAACTTTTGATTTTATTAATCATTGCTTTACAGCATGATTTTCAATGTTTATACACGGATTTTGGTGGAAGTACCCATATAATAAATATAATGTTTAATATTATCAACCATTTGCATTTGTAGGCGCTTCAGTGTAGGTGTGTGTTATCTGTTGTTACCCTGTCCTTCGGTTCGGTCGTCAACAATTGTCGACACGGTCAAGACTAAGCTTATGACGGAGTTTTATTTTCAAATTCAGAGTGAAGCATAGTGGTCATAAGATAAAGAATCAAAGCGATATTCAGCTTCTCACAACCTTTCGTGCTAGTGAATTAGCTACTTAAAACGTTATGAATGGAATGGAAGCTGTAGTTCTGAGCGGGTGTGGGTTTTTTTTTTTTTTAATTTGGTGAGGGGTGTTCGGGTGATTGGAGGATAAACCGCATTGATTTTCAGCATTCCGTCACTTTTTGTGCCAGAGTTATCCCTTTTTACTATTTAATGGGAAGCATCAGGGGCATGATAAGGTGAACCCAAATCATTTTTAGCGTTGGCTGAAAACCTTGTTAACTTGATACAGGCTATAGCTTTAACTAATTTTCAAATTTTGTGGGAAGCCGTGGAGTTATGCGAAGTCAAATCCTACTGATATTCAGTGTTCTTCGATTCTATGTTCCAGAGTTAAACTATTATTGGTGTACAGCATTGCGGCCATAAGAGGATAAATCCTGTCCATATTCTCCTATCTGTGAGTTTACTCCCATCCTAGCCGAAATATCAAATTCAGTTACCCAACTTTTCCTTTCTAATAAAGTGCGGCCGAGACGTTGCTGCTGTTTAGGCATATTTCTGGCTGTTGTGTGGCTATCTTTATTTCCGTGTGTAGGTAGGGGCCCACTAACTCAAAATCCGAAGCATATGCTCACTCATGACAGGCTTATTTCAAGAATCAAATTACACTGTATTCGTAAATATGGCAGTTGTAGCTAACTGGTGGAGGGGTCGTGTTATTAATTTGATAACAATGTTCATGTTTAAACAGATTTGACATACAATGCGTTTTGTAATACGCCCGGATATGAACATATATTGTAATGACCCTTTTTCGCACGTCGAGCCGGTTAATATTTGTTTTCAGCACAAAATAGGCTACATTTTAATATTTCACCGAACTGTTCATACTTATTGTCGTTGCAGTAGTTTTTATTGGATTTTTCTGAAACGATAAATTTAAGAAACTTGGCCACACTATACTGGTAATAATTCTCAGCACAATTGAGGTTAAAGGTGTCATCCAATATATAGGACCAAGGTCCTTGTGTTTTTCCGTCACAGTGTTTGCTGTCACCTATCCACACTGTGATTGTTATGCTTGTCAGCATTATAGAGGCCGGAGTTTTCATCGAATTGTTATGACACGACAGGGATCTATATCTTTTCGGTAAAATCATATTATTATTTGTAGATCTTTTGGCGGAAAGTATCAATTTACACCCATATGTTTACACCACGATGTATATTTCTTTTGGGGGAAACTTGGGCCTTTCATTTTGTGTCTTGAATGTTTCTCCGATACTTTTAAAACGTGTTTGGATACCTTGTGAACGCCATAGAGGCTAGAGATATGCTAACGGTGTGGGGCATTGTGGTAATGAGATGATGAAACATATCTTTATTCTGGAACCACACCACTGCCTATTTCCGAAAACGTTGTGACCAAGAGAGGCTAGTTGGTACATGATTCTTTTTAAATTATAGGACGAACTCTATCGATATTCATAGAACAAGTTACTTGACTTTCAGCGTTTCCTGCTATTTCAGTATCCGAAAGTGGAAAATGTATGTATTTATATGGTTTTTCAACCTAAATCCCAAGCAATGCCCATTTGAACTCCAATCAATCAGACAGAATATTGTGATATAGTATATATGGAAGCCTATTGCGGCCATTTCAGAATCTCGTCTTCTCGGCGCGAGAAGTCTAGGGCGAGGGAGCGAGAACGCGAGGGAGCGAGAAGTCGAGGGCGAGAGAGCGAGAACGCGAGGAAACAGGGCAAGAAAACGAGGATCTCGCTCCCTCGCCCTCGACTTCTCGCTCCCTCGCCCTCGACTTCTCGCTCCCTCGTGTTCTCGCCCCCTCGTGTTGTCGCCTTTGAAAAACCTCGACTTCTCGCTCCCTCGCCCTCGACTTCTCGCTCCCTCGCCCTCGACTTTTCGCCCTCGACTTCTCGCTCCCTCGTGTTCTCGCCCCCTCGTGTTGTCGCCTTTGAAAAACCTCGACTTCTCGCTCCCTCGCCTTTGAGTCAATCTCGTCCTCTCGTGTTCTCGCTCCCTCGCTTCGTCACAATCTCGTCTTCTCGTGTTCTCGCTCCCTCGCCTCGGAAGTGCAGTTATTATGCATGTCCACTGACTACCGTATCGGCATTTGTATTTTGACATGGATTATAATAAACGAAATTGTTTGAAGTTCTAGAAAAGTTAATAGTCCTAAACAAGTTTAATCTCTTCTTGAACAGATAGTATTGTATTCTGTAATTGATCTTTTTAAGTCTTTAGTCAAATCTTTCTTTGCTCTCTAAAAATATTCATTGGGAGTTTTCACTTGATGCGTGGTTTTGTCAGTGCTGCAGGATGGAGAGTCTGACAAGGGAAAATGTATAGTTGTTCGAATGGGATTTTAAAAAACCAGGTCCCGTACCCGGAATCGAAATGAAGTTGGCGCTAAGGCCTACTCTTATATCGAATTTAAACTTCCAAGTGATCTTTTATGTGCCCGCCAATAGGTGTCCTTGACAGGCCCTACGTTTTGCATCACTCACAAGGAGAAATCACGCCCGAAAAAAAAAATCTGGATGAACTTTCTCGGCCAATGCAGGGATCGAATAGTGGTGTCAGTGGTGTAGAACGGGGGGCCTGAGAAGGGACAATGAATAGTTGTTCGGATGGAACACAACTAACCGAGATCCCGGCCGTGGCCGGAATACAAATGGAGCTACGATGGCTCAGTGAGTAGGATCGACGTTTGCTCTTTTACTTTATCAAAGTTTTTCGGTCGGGTTCCTGCTTGACAGTGGTATAGGACTGAAGACCTGGCAAGGGACAAAGCTTGCGCATAGGGGTCTTTAGCAGTGGGAGGAAACTGGAGTGCCCGGAGGAAACCCACGAGGTTGAGAAGGCACCCCTATCTCCATGCCACAAACTTGGTCATTTCCAGACTAACATATGGTCTAATTTTATTTCAATAATTAGCTTGCGCATAGGGGTCTTTAGCAGTGGGAGGAAACTGGGGTGCCCGGAGGAAACCCACGAGGTTGAGAAGGCACCCTATCTCCATGCCACATATGCTCACACAGGGATCGAAACCACAGCCGCAAGCCAGAGGTGACCGGCCAGCTAGAGGTCGAAGCGTGGCACTCTAGACCACTAGGCCATCCCAACCCCCCACCACTAGTAAATGAAATGAAATGGGTTTTAACGTCCTACTCTTCTGCACCTAACCTGGGTTAATGGAAGACGAGCATATGCTATACAGTGTGCTAAGATGGAAATTTTGCCCGGGCAGCACCGCTACAGCCTACTCTTATATTGAATTCCAACTGCTAAGGGATCTTTTACGTGCACACCAATGTGTACACTGGACCACGGTTTCCCATACCATCTTAACGACTAGACAGCTGTCCTTGGCAGGCCCCTCAGTTCTGCATCATTGACAAGGGGAAACCACACCGGTAAATCGAGATGAACTTTCTCGGCCAATGCAGGGATCGAACACACCACTAGTATTGATGAAAAATGTATATAATAATTATAATAATATCATTGTTTATAAAGTGTGTTAATACTGGAGAAAGGTTTCTAATCTGCTGTTCAGATTGTTATATTCACAGAATACACACAGATCAGGTCTTACACTGTACAAAATAAAAAGATATATGCCAGTAAATAAAAATACATATAAGAGAAAAACAAATAGTTATCTAAATGATTCCAGTAAAATGAATTAGAAACGAAATGGAGTTTAACGTCCTACTGTTTTGTTCCTATACATGTACTGGGCTAATGAAAACAGGCATACACCATACAGTGTGCTATGAGGGAAATATGGCCGGGTACAGCACTATTCCCTACTCCTATATCGAATTCCAACTGCCAAGGGATCTTTTTATGTGCACACCAATGTATACAAAGGACCTCGGTTTTTCATCCCATCCGGACAACTAGACAGCTGTAATTGTACCTTTTTACATGCAAACCAATGTATTTAAGAGACCTCTGTTTTTCATCACCTTCGAACGACTAGACAGCTGTCCTTGTACCTTGTCAGCCCCCCTCCACCACTGATAAGGGGAAACCACGTTGGAAATGAAACAGAATAAAAAAATAAAATGGGGTTTTATGTTCTATTGCTCTGTTCCTAAGCTGGACTAATGAAGACCGGCATATATACAGTGTGCTATCGAATTCCAACTGCCAAGGGGTCTTTTTACGTGCACACCAATGTATACAAGGGACCTCGGTTTTTCGTCACATCCAAACAACTAGACGGCTGTCATCGTACCTTTTTACACGCACACCAATGAATACAAGGGACCTCGGTTTTACGTAACATCCGAACGACTAGACAGCTGTCCTTGTACCTTTGTTAGACCCTCCTTTTGCACCACTGACAAGGAGAAACCACGTCGGAAATGAAACAGAATAAAAAAATAAAATGGGGTTTAACGTCCTCCTGCTGTGTTCCTAAGCTGGACTAATGAAGATGGGCATATGCTATAGAGTGTGCTATCATGGAAATTTTACCAGGGCAGTGGCGCTACGGCCTACTCTCATCACATCCGAACGACTAGACAGCTGTCCTTGTACCTTGTCAGTCCCCCATCCCCCACGGCCTGCACAACTGACAAGATAAACCACCTCGGAAATAAAAAAGAATAAAAATAAAACAAAACCATACAATATTAATCAGCATAGTGACAAAATATAACATGAAAATTTATTGACATGTACAGTACATTTAATAATAATAATAATAATATAATATTTATTGATTAAAGCGATCTACACTTAGTTTCAGAGCGTTGTACAAATATAAATAAGACAGTTTACACATTTAAAACACAAATTAAAACAAACGACTGACTAGACTATAAATTGAATTGTTTTTTAAAATAAAATGTTTTTAGTCCGGATTTAAAAGTCACTAGATTTGGTGATTGGCGCACACTGCGTGGAAGCTCGTTCCACAAGAACGGGGCAACCACAGAGAAAGCCCTCCAGCCGTGTCTCTTGATGGTAGTTCGTGGATTTTCCTTCGTCTTCTTGTGTTTATCCGTTCTAACAAGTGTTACATTGTTCGAGTCACCAGATCGCAAACTGCGATTTCTTAGAACATAGCGCTCAATCAGTGAACTGAGATAATGCGGAGCATGACCACTTAGAATTTTAAAAACGAATAACATAATTTTGAAATTGATACGGAATTCAACTTTTAACCAATGTAAATCGTACAGAATTGGTGAAACTTCATCGTACTTTCGTGATCTAGAGATCAACTTCGCTGCAGCGTTCTGGACAGACTGTAATTTAGACAACTGATTCTGAGGAAGACCAACAAGCAAACTATTACAGTAGTCTAATTTCGATGAAACAAAAGCGTGAATTAGTTTTTCAGTCGTAGCACAGTCGAGAAGATTCCTTATCTTACTGATTCGAAATAAAGCAAAGTAAGCAGACTTGGATATTGCATTCACTTGCGACGTCATTAGACCGTCATCGTCAAACATGACACCCAAATTTCTAACAGACTGTGAAGGAGTGATATCACAACTGCCGACTCTGAGGCTGTCCAATTTCACTGCATCGGGTTTCAGGACTGAGGTAAAATGAACCAGCTCGGTCTTGACCTCGTTCAGGATCATCAGATGCGACTTCATCCAGTCGCGAACCTCATCAGTACAAGCTTCGAGAGAACCAATATCATCTTGTAATTTCTCGGACACAATATAGAGCTGTGAATCGTCAGCGTAGAGCATAGCATTTACACCATGTTTACTGAAAATGTCTTCAAGTGGACTAGTGTATAAAGTAAACAGGATCGGTCCCAATACCGATCCTTGCGGAACACCAAATTCAAGGTCGAACTCGCGGGAAGCTGGCAAGGAATCAATGGAAACTCGTAAATGACGATTTGATAAATACGACTGGAACCAATTCAGTACAGTACCAGTAAATCCAAAACGTTCTTGAAGAATATGCAGTAAAACCGTATGATCAAGCGTATCAAACGCAGCTGACAAATCAAGCATCACAAGAACTACATCCTTCCGATCGTTCAATGCACAAAGTACATCATTCTGCACCCGCAGAAGTGCGGTATCGGTACTGTGGTAAGCTCTGTATGCTGACTGATACTTCATGTACAAATCGTTTTTACTTAGGTACTTGGTAATTTGAGTCACAACGATTTTTTCCAGATATTTCGACAAAACAGAATGTTCACATCTAAACCTGCCTTTTTCAATAAAGGTCTAACAACCGCTTCCTTGAAACTATCAGGGAAAATTCCTGAGGACAGTGATGCGTTGAAGAGTTCAGTGAGAAACTCAGCCAGCACAGGGAGCATGTCCTTCACGAGATTTGTTGGAAGAACATCCAGTGAACAAGACTTACTGTTGTTGATTTTAGTGACTTCCGGTACAGTAACTTCCTGAAACTTGTCCATGATAGATCTGGGCTTGTCAAACTGATCCAGTTCTGGGACTAGTCCTTCTCTTAATTTCACCACTTTTTCCAGGAAAAATTGGCCGAAAGCATCGCAGAGTTCTGATTCCGGAATGTTGTTTGGTCGAGAAGATGACAACATATTCTTAGTGCCAGTCAGTTCGTCAACGATTCTAAAGCATTGTTTAGAATCGGCTTGTTGAATTCGGTCACGATGATAGTCCTGTTTGAGCTCATCACAACGTCTGTTATACTCGAGACGTTTGGCTTTGTAGATATCGTGATCCACGGTGAGCTTGGATGAAATCCACTTCCGTCCACTTTGGCGAACAGCAGCTCTAAGTTCGGCCAGCTCGTCGGTATACCAAGGCGCGCGAGATTTTTCTATCACCGTACTCATTTAATTAAAACATGTTTAAAATATGTATTAAATGTATTTAAAAACTGCTTACAAAAATACATGTACATGAATACAGGTTTAAGCCTACTCATAAAAAAATCACATAATTTTTTAGATATCATCATCAGTATTAAAATCAATGTCACTGTCGAACAATTTACACAAATCCATACAAGAAAGTTTTCACTTGTAACAAGTACATCTATCTGTAATGCAGCCTGATTTGTATCCACAGTGAAAATTTTATTTGGTACTTGATCTCTAGTCACCCTAACCCTGTCATTTTAAACAGTAGTGTTTAACAAAGGGGTAAAAAATTTTGCAGCTACAGTAAGGCAACCCGGGGGAATGCGCCAGAATAGGCCCCCTTTTTGATTGGTGCTGCAAGGGCCAAAGCAACATTTTCATCCAGGGGACACATGTAAAGTCAAACCGGTGTGGAATTAATTCATACATATTTTTTTCATAAATAGGGCCTAACATGTGCTCTTGTTCCAACTCATCTATTTTGGTTCTCTTTTTCTCCATAACATCTTGGGTATATTTCTTAAAGTACTGTGCATGGTGTTTCACCTCAATGGTGACACAGTCTTCACCATATTAGTCCTCTATTGGTCTGAGTGGTCTTGATTCGAGTAGTCCTTACTCCTTGGTGACTGCGAGTTGTCATGCATTTAGGAATATAAGAATATCTATCTTTATCAATCAACTTGTTAAATGATCCCCTTAACAAATTAACCAGACCTATTATTCTTTTTTGTTGGTAAAATTTTAGCTGCTTGCTTCTAACATCACTTTCTAACTTTCGTCAACAAGTTTGGAATCGTGATGATGTTTCATACACCGTTGTTTTTTTGGGGTTTTTTTTACGTTGAAATGTGAGAACTCTGTATTATTAGTATACCCCATTGATTGAGAACTTTGCACATTCTTGGAGTTCTTTGTCTTACAAATCAGCATTTGTCTCCGGCACAAACCTGCCATTTCCATTTAATTCGATCCAATGGTTAGCCAATACCTTAAATTGTTCCCAGTTTGTCGCAGTGAACGGTTTTAGCTTAGTGTTTTAAACAAAATATTCACAAGTATTCAGTTTTCGCTATCCTTCCGCCATATTTACTATCAAAACAGAGCGGTGACCTTTGACTCTACTCCACCTTCTATTGTGTGTGTCTGATTGGCGAGCTATGTCACGTGATTTGTTAAAACCAAATCACCGCGAAATTCAAATACCATCGCACATAAAGTAAGCCTGTATTTATTTTACGGTTTCTGTCAAACGTCAAAGAATGGATAACAGAAAAGTCGCGTGGCAATAAAGTAATACCAGAAGAATTAGACGATGTACCTTTTTTTACCCGAAACTTGCTAGGACGGAAAACAGAAGCAGGCTAGCTAGAAATTTCACACCACGGCCTATATATATATATGTATATATATATTAAAGTGGATGTTTTAGGCCAGTGACTTCAGGCCTAAGGCGAATTACGCTTCGTCGCCGCGCTTAACCCCCACATATCTCGTATCAAATTGAAAAGAACGGCTACATATGTATTTTAGGCCATCGAATCTGTCCTACAGGCAAATTTGGGCCACGGGCGAATTTAGGTCCCGTGTGAATTTGAGCACTGGGTGAAATATGGGCCCCTAGCAAATTTGGGCCATGGGCGAACTTGGACCCCGGGCGAATTTGGGCCCGTGTATAGGCGGGTAAACTACGAGTAGTTTATTTGATAATATTTGGTAATCTTAGCATCATAGAAAGAAGCGGGTATCGAAACCGAGCCCCCCCCCCCCACACACACACACACACCACGCCAATGTGAAGCCTATACGAGACCTCAGTTTTCCATGCCATCCGAACGACATGCTGTCCCCAGGCCTTCCGTCCTACACTGATAAGAGGGTACCTCGTAAGAAAGGCTAGACTACGCACTGAGACACCGCTTCCTTGTCCACTGATATGGAAAAACCCCGCCAGAATATTTCCGATGAACTTTGATGAAATGAAATGAAATAGGGTTTAACGTCCTACTGTTCTGCTCCGACTGTGCTATAAGGGAAATTGTGCCCGGAAAGCGGCACCTAGGTCTCCTCTTATATCGGATCCAGGCTGCCAAGGGATCTTTTACGTGTACGTTAATTTACAGCCTAGGTTTTTCATCCCATCCGAACAAATAGACAACTGTCCTTGCCAAACAAACCCTCCGTCCTGCACCAATGCAATGACATGGGGAAACCACGTCGGAAAAAACGATAAACTTTCTAGTCCAATGCAGGGATCGAACACGTGACCTCCAGTTTAGTGAGCCAGCATCTTACCCACTTAGCAGCCGTGGCTCCAAACATTAACGTCCTACTCACTGAGCCACCGTAGCTCCAACTTCATTTTGATTCCGAACACGGGATTTTGTTTTTCTATGCCACTCGAACGACTATACGTGGTCCCCTGTCAATTCTTTCCTCCTACACCACTGAAGTAAGAGAGAAAACGTCCCACTCACTGACCCACCGTAGTTCCTACTTCAATTAGATTCCGGACACGAGGCCTCGGTTATTTTTATTCATTCCGAACGATTATACTTTGTCTCTTGCTAAGCTCTCCGTTCTACAGGACTTCGTTTTTTTTTTATTCCATCCGAACTATTATACTTTGTCTCTTGCTAAGTTCTCCGTCCTACACCACTGACAATAGTGAACATCGCCAAAAATCGCGAAGAACTTTGAAGAAGTTACAGAGCAAACGTCCTACCCAGTGAGCCACCGTAGAACCAACTTCCTTGCGATTCCAGACACAGGACATCGTTTTTTTAAAATCCCATTCGAACAACTATACATTATCCCTTGTCAGGCTCTCCATCCTGTAGCACTGACAAAACCACGCATCAAGTGAAAACACCCGATAAATATTTTTAGAGAGCAAAGAAAGATTTGACTGAAGACTTAAAATCAATTAGAGAATACAATACTATCTGTGCAAGAAGATATTAAACTTGTTTAGGCCTATTACATTTTCTAGAACTTCAAACATTTTCGTTTATTATAATCCATGTCAAAATACAAATGCCGATACGGTAGTCAGTGGACATGCGTAATAACTGCACTTCCGAGGCGAGGGAGCGAGAACACGAGAGGACGAGATTGACTCAAAGGCGATGGGGCGAGGGAGCGAGAAGTCGAGGGCGAGAACACGAGGGAGCGAGAAGTCGAGGGCGAGAACGCGAGAAGTCGAGGGCGAGGGAGCGAGAACGAGGTTTTTCAAAGGCGAGAACACGAGGGAGCGAGAAGTCGAGGAACGAGAAGACGAGAAGTCGAGGTGAAAGTAATCTCGTGTTCTCGGGCGAGATCCTCGTATTCTTGCCCTGTTTCCTCGCGTTCTCGCTCTCTCGCTTCCTCGCCCTCGACTTCTCGCTCCCTCGCGTTCTCGCTCCCTCGCTCTCGACTTCTCGCGGCGAGAAGACGAGATTCTGAAATGGCCGCAATAGGCTTCCATACAGTAGTAAGTCGCGCTCGTCTTTATTGTTGTCTTACAACTTGACCACAGTTCAGTGTGTCAAATTATTTTACATAATATAGTATAGGTGTATCACATATGGTACACAATTTATTAAATAATATCCATGAAAGGTTATCTTTACCTATTATCATGTTTAAATGGTCTTGCGACTATCTCTTATTCAGAGGGGTAATCTTTTAAATTTATCTAAAATTCCTTTAACATGTTTAATTTAGTTCCACATAAACTTCTGAACCTCATATACGACAGAAGACATACGGTCAGTATTCTTACTGTGCCAGTCTTATAATAAACGTTTAACCTTCATCAGCGCACATAATTTATTTGGAATTGTATATTGTTTTGGGGGGGAGTTAATATTTCGTATTAGTAATAATTTGCGTGTATTATTCTTTTGTTATTAAAGCCCCAATAACACTCTTGTTGTAACTGAATAATATGTCCCAATCTTCATTCTGGTCAACAAATCGTATTATTTTACAATATTCCAATTAATTGATGATATAAATTTCATCTTAACACACCTATTTTAAAAAATTGGAAAAATTCAACCAATTGATTTGAAAAGTCTAACGTAAACCTTTTCAAATGTGACTTGGATTTTAAAATATTTTCGAACCCCCTGGACAAGTAAAATAGGTTGTAATGGGTAATTTACAAATTAAACGAGCTTACCTTTGGGGAAGTGAAGTTTGATTTTAATTCTACGAGTCATGTTCTGGAACGGAGAATTCCCAGGGAGGGACATGAATTCTCCTTTCCAGAGCATGACTCGTAGAATTAAAATCAAACTTCACTTCCCCAAAGGTAAGCTCGTTTAATTTGTAAATTCTACTTCATCATTGTTCTGGACTACAAAACCATGTGAGACTTGAGAGCAATATAAGTATTGCGCATGTTCAGATAAAAGCACAACTTAAACACATGTATAAACTTCACATGTCTTTATTATTATTAAATAAGAAAGTGCAAATAATGAACAATATGAACTGTTGAGTCACTTTTTATCAATACCTATGATAAATTGTAACAAGTCAAATACACTTTTTTAAAAAAAATTTTTTTTTAAAACTCAAAACACTGTTTATCAACACTTTAGATAAACTTAAAGATAGGCTGGCACTGCCAGGCAGGATACGCCCACATTTTCGAGAGATGGATAGAGAACAAGCAATACCGAAAGTGATTTTTCCTATGTGCAAATATCGAAATGAATTAAGATCTTTGGGTTATAAAGGTTCATTTCAGAAGGCTTCAAATTCGACTGGGGATCATGTTGCTAAGTGGGTAAGATGCTGGCTCGGTAGCCTTGAGGTTAGGTGTTTGATCCCTGCATTGGGTGACAAAGTTCATCTAGATTTTCTGGCGTGGTTTCCCCTTGTTAGTGATGAAGGATGGATGGCCTGACAAGAACAGCTGTCAATTTTGGTCCAATTTTCACGAAATTCGACCTCAACCTTCATTACGATGTAACGGTGATATAATCAAACGGTTTTTTAAATGGGATAATAATTCTGACCCCAGAGGGACCACAAGCTAAAAAAAGGTCATTTTTCGTACAATCAGGGGCCATAATTCAGGAAGTTACAATCCGATATGCACAAATATCGAAAGGAACCTAGATCTTTGGGTTATAAACATGCATGTCAAGTTTCATCAAAATCGGTTCAAAATTGTGACCTCTATAGGGTCCACAACCTTAATATAACGTATTTTCACACTAATCGCGTACAAACGGCGGCCATTTTGTCTGTCAATTTTGGTCCGATTTTCACAAAATTTTACCTCAATCTTCATTACCATGTAACAGTGATATAATCAAACGTTTTTTTAAATCGGATAATAATTTTGACCTCCAGTGGGACCACAAGCTAAAAAGGGTGATTTTTCGTACAATCAGGGGCCATAATTCAGGAAGTTACGAATCAATGAGCGCAAATATCGAAAGGAACCAAGATCTTCGGGTTATAAACATGCATGTCAAGATTCATCAAAATCGGTTCAAAATTGTGACCTCTATAGGGTCCACAACCTTGATATAACATATTTTCACACTATTCGCGTACAAACGGCGGCTATTTTGTCCGTCAATTTTGGTTTGATTTTCATGAAATTCGAACAGAGCCTTCATTACCATGTAACGGTGGTATAATCAAACGGTTTTTTAAATCGGATAATAATTTTGACCTCCAGAGGGACCACAAGCTAAAAAGGGCAATTTTTCGGACAATCAGGGGCCATAATTCAGGAAGTTACGATCCGATGGGTGCAAATATCGAAAGGAACCAAGATCTTTGGGTTATAAACATACATGTCACGTTTCATCAAAATCGGTTCAAAATTGTGACCTCTATAGGGTCCACAACCTTGATATAACATATTTTCACACTATTCGCGTACAAACGGCGGCCATTTTGTTTGTCAATTTTGGTCCGATTTTCACGAAATTTGAACTCAACCTTCATTACCATGTAACGGTGATATCATCGAACGGTTTTTTAAATCGGATAATAATTTTGACCTCCAGAGGGACCACAAGCTAAAAAGGGCGATTTTTCGGACAATCAGGGGCCATAATTCAGGAAGTTACGATCCGATGGCCGCAAATATCGACAGGAACCAAGATTTTGGGGTTATAAACATCCATGTCAAGTTTCATCACAATCGGTTCAAAATTGTGACCTCTATAGGGTCCACAAGCTAAAAACATGATATTTCGTACAATCAGGGGCCATAATCCATGAAGTTCCGATCCGATACATGTCAATATCGAAAGGAACCGAGATCTTATGGGGATAAACCTATATTTCAAGTTTCGTCAAAATCAGATAAGAATTGTGACCTGTAGAGAGTCCACAAACAAATTGTGGACGGACGGACAGGGGCGACGACATAATACGTCCACATGAAAATGTGGGCGTATAAAAATCACTGTTTATCAGCACTTTAGATTAACTTTAACAAACACTGTTTATCAACACTTTCGATAAACTTATAAACCTGAGATAAACTTAAAATAAACTAAACAAAACACATTTTTCATGTTAATTTAAGTTCTTAATGAGTTCACTCCCAAAATTTAAACTATTATCATTGTTATGGGTATCTTTCCCTTTAAAATAAAACTTATAAAAAGTAGAATCTCTGCTCCAGCCAGCTGCTTTCATTATTAATGAAATAGGCAAATTAGAAAGTTTAGCTTTCGAAGTTGCAGCTGACCGAACACTATGTGATGAAAACAAGGTGGTATTAATGTAGCACCATGACTATGAGCCTTTTTGTCTGACGTGGAGAGCGGGTGATAACCGGTCCGGTCGCCACATCCTACGTATGACCCATGCATCTTGTTGTTGCTACATATTACCGTTAGCCTTGTGATCGTCTAGGATTTATTTCAGATCGTCTTTTCTTCTCCTTCACGTTGTGTGTTTCTTCTTACTGGTTTCTTAAGACGTTTGTCTTCTTCAGTTATAACAATGCAACAGTTCGTTTTTACCTTTTATGTAGCATAGGTATACATACAAGCATATTACAATTACAGTCAATGCTAACTAAACTCTTCTCAACCTAGACACCTCGCGGTGTCTAGGACTCTTAGATGGTAACCCTCTGGAACCTAATCGAAGTCTGATTTAAAGACAAACTATAGTTCCTTTATAGCCGCAAGTGTATCACGCAGACCCATGCGTGTTCATGACCATGAACCTGTGCAATCGACGTAATGATTGGTTAAATTAAGCCAAATGATGCAATAACCCACCCTTATATGGTTATGGAAATTTACTCTAGAAATTGCGCATGAGATATCTGTTATCATGTTGGTGACGTATAGAACCAGTATGTTTTGTTTCTATAACCCTTTTTCATATACCAATATGTCAATCAAATGTTAGTTGATTTCAGTACACACCTGCATGTATGTGAATATGCTTAGAAACATCAAACTATCTTATTTCCTCATTCCTTGTCTATAATATTTAAAAACAAAGTCACCGCGACTCTATTGCTACATTACTTCCCCCTTTAAGAATACATATAGAATATAGATATTCTAACTAATTATGCACGCATCAGGAAAATATAAATGATTACAATACAACAGAGCTGTGAAAGAAAAACACACATAATCAAAAATCAAAAATCGCATGCAAAAACTATCTCAAAGTCCTATGAAAATGCACTAAGCCGAAACCTAAATTCAAAAAACACAAAGTGTCTTTTTAAAATCTTCAAGTGTCCTAATTTCAAAACACTATAGCACATCACTTCAAATTTTTAAAGTTCAGTTGCACTTTAAATTCTGTCACTGGAAATCTCAATTTGGTAAACTGGTAAACCATTTTTCCTTGCCTCTGTAGTTGTCCTTTTCAGCTACCATAGTGTCAAGTTGAAAACTTTCTTTTTTTTCTTCTAAGATTGGCTTGTACAATCTCATTCGTCAATCAAACATGTCATTGCCATCAGACCAAGAACTAACTATTCCTAATTCTTTTTAAAACTTTAGTTTAATTATTAACCTAACATTATTAGTAATATCTTATTCCTAAAACTTGTAAGTAACTCTTACTTTTAATTAAAATTAAACTTTGATGTGTCCCTTTAATTATAAATCTTCAAACTAACTTTGACCTCTTGACCTGAACTCGAAAAGTGACAAGTTTATAATTTTATAATTGCGTTTTCATTTTAGAATTCAGCCATGATAATTTTATAATTCACTCGTCAGTAATGTGACCTTTTTTGTGACCTAATCATTTACAATTTTAAACATTCCTATTAGACTGATACCGACACAAGCTGAGCTCAAACTTATGACAATACCAGTATTACATTATCGAGAATGTCAATCAAATGTGGCCCGTATATGAACGACATCCCATTTTATTTAATTTATCTTGAACTATGCCCCCAGTGAATGACTGCAGTTTCATCCACTCGAACATTTGTCCATATTTTATAAACACAACAATCAAAATATACCGAGCTTTTTACTACACATATAATACTATATCCAATATATATTATATTCTATATACATTAACACAGGTGCTGGAACCTAGTGCTTGTAGTAATTTGACCTCATGTCAAATTACACATTCTAATCATCTCGTATTATGTCGACAGCGTATAACAGCAAAAATATATTAAACGTAGCCTATATATTACGTTTCTAAAGCAAAAATGTAATGACACATAGTTAATAGTTATATACGGACAAAATCTACCGTATATCCTCATCTTAAACTCCTATAAAACTCGTATGCGATAATCTCACAATTTAACGAGCCTATACTTTTAGTGTTTTTTTCCAGGAAAACTATACCTACATCCCTAGATTTTTAACCACATGGGATTTTAACATAACCTATAACTTTTTTTTCAAAAGTTAAATTATTTAATTTTGAAACCTTGGACTAGAGCTTCAAAATTACATTACTCTACTTATCGAACCACATACATGGACGACACAAAACACAAACAATAGCAATTCAACCTTTTAGTCAAAAGCTGAATTACCCACATTTAGCCTAACTCGACTAAAATCCGAATTCTTGAGACTTTGGACAAGGATCCCAAAAATTATATTATATACGAAACAACAAATAACACATATTAACGAATTACAGTAGAGAGCATGGCGAACTTGAAAACTGGAGTTAAACACTCACAAAAGTCATGCTTAGATCTGCCATCTTACCACTGCAATCCGGAGACAACATTAGTTCCTATTTGATTCCTTATTTATTATTATTCCTTAGGTATATTCCCTACTCCGTTTCTTTAGTTTTTATTACTTCGTAGTTATATCAAAGAAAATTTTATTTGTTTTAAAACCTACTCCGTAGAGACTCTCTTTAACTTTAATTACTCGAATTTACTACAGGTCATGTTAACCCGATAATATACATACCTAACTCATGATATTATATTGTTGACTAAACCTATCACTCAAAACTTATGAATGGATATAATGTATTTCCTACCGTTAAATTTTAACAATTTAGTTTCTAATTAGATTTTTAAACTTAAATCAATATTATTTGGTCTTTGAACAAATGTAACATATCTAATTTAACAAACAAAATTTATTTACCAAGATTTCTCGTATGTCTACCAAAAATTCTTCTCTGTTGCAGTATTTTTCTTCTTAGCGGGTTCCAATATGGATTCTTCGTCTATAGTAACTTCGTAACCCAAAGGTCGAAACTTCAGCACGGCGCCAAATCAAATATGTATTCTTCTTCTTCTTCTAAAGTTGATATTAACCCTAAAGGTCGAAACTGTTACGGCACCAAATGGAATATGTAGCACCATGACTATGAGCCTTTTTGTCTGACGTGGAGAGCGGGTGATAACCGGTCCGGTCGCCACATCCTACGTATGACCCATGCATCTTGTTGTTGCTACATATTACCGTTAGCCTTGTGATCGTCTAGGATTTATTTCAGATCGTCTTTTCTTCTCCTTCACGTTGTGTGTTTCTTCTTACTGGTTTCTTAAGACGTTTGTCTTCTTCAGTTATAACAATGCAACAGTTCGTTTTTACCTTTTATGTAGCATAGGTATACATACAAGCATATTACAATTACAGTCAATGCTAACTAAACTCTTCTCAACCTAGACACCTCTAGGACTCTTAGATGGTAACCCTCTGGAACCTAATCGAAGTCTGATTTAAAGACATACTATAGTTCCTTTATAGCCGCAAGTGTATCACGCAGACCCATGCGTGTTCATGACCATGAACCTGTGCAATCGACGTAATGATTGGTTAAATTAAGCCAAATGATGCAATAACCCACCCTTCTATGGTTATGGAAATTTACTCTAGAAATTGCGCATGAGATATCTGTTATCATGTTGGTGACGTATAGAACCAGTATGTTTTGTTTCTATAACCCTTTTTCATATACCAATATGTCAATTAAATGTTAGTTGATTTCAGTACACACCTGCATGTATGTGAATATGTTTAGAAACATCAAACTATATCTTATCTCCTCATTCCTTGTCTATAATATTTAAAAACAAAGTAACCGCGACTCTATTGCTACATTAATACCAGGCTCTTTCAATGCTAATTTTATCCATCTAGATATAGTATTTACAGACACAGCCTTATGTGGCTTTAAATAACTAATTAATAATTGAGACGTTGCTCCTCTTAGTGTTTTAGTCCTTGCTATATATTCATTTACAATCGTTACAACACAAACATTTTGATTTTCTTTATATGTCTCAAATTCTAAGGGTTGTATATGAAGCCCAGGGGCCGGTTGCTCAAAGCTCCGTTAACTTTTAACGATCCTTTAACATGGAGTTAACGGATCGTTAACTTTAACGGAGAGAAAGGTTGTTGCTGGAAGCTCCGTTAACTTTAACGTATCGTTAACTTGCCATTATAGTTAACAGAGGTGTTGGGTTCCGTTATCAATTTAACGGTGGCATTAGTGGGCTGTAGCATAAGTCATACATGTAGATTACTAGTGTAATTTTCTATAGAACAATCTAGTTCTAGAGGGATGGGGGGGGGCTATAGCATTTTGGGGGTCTGTAGAAAATAATGGCCCCAAATATTCTGTAGTAAAAATCTCATAATTTTTCATACAGATTTATGCTAAAATTTCTAAAGGAAAAAATAAAGTATTCTATATTTTTTTCTGTAGTAAATTATCTTTTTGTCTTTAATCAAGTTTTGTGAACAGACTGCACAGTTAGTTGTCCCACTGTCTTCAGTTTCTTGTTAATAACTTCTATGAAGTTGTTATATAGATGTACATTATATATACCTTCTCAACCTCGTGGGTTCCCTCCAGGCACTCCGGTTTCCTCCCACTGCTAAAGACCCCTACGCGCATGCGACTTATTGAAATAAAATTAAAGCATATGTTAGTCCCGAAATGACCTAGTTTGTGTCGAGTGGACGTTAAACCCCATTTCTCTCTCTCTCTCTCACATTATATACCGGTATATGTAAATTTAAAATTTAGCCAATGAACAAACCGCCTTCTCTAGGATTAACTTTAATGAATCCGTTAACTAACGGATAATGAAATTGACTTTCCAGCAACAGAAATTTAACGGACCGTCAACAAACGACAGGTTGGCAAATTAACGATCCGTTAGTGTTTAACGGATCGTTAAAATAACTTAGTTTTGAGCAACCGGCCCCTGGTCGAGTTTGTTTCAATGGCATCATTATATGAAAAATAATTTTGTTTTCACTAATATCAATATGATCAAGATCGAGATATTTTAATGTTTGACACCTTTGTGCACTAAGCATTGCAAGCAAACAAGACAATTTATGAGTTAAATCTTTCAGTGAAAGTTCTGATGCTGGTGGTTGATTCCTAAAATGTGATAATACGAGATTTACATCCCATATTTTATTATATCGAGGTAAAGAAGGGTTTAAACTAAAGACTCCTTTAATAAATCTAAGAACCAATGGATGGCTACCAAAACTTTTCCCCTTGCAAGTTAACTGAATCACAGAAGACAAAGCACTACATGCAGTGTTAATAGCGCTATAACCTAAACTAGAGTCATGTAGTTCTGCCAGAAAATTAATTCCCTGTTCTACAGTAGAATGAACCGGATTAGACCCTGTGGAATGGCAATACTGTTCCCACTTTGATAAATAACACCTGTATTGTTTTTTAGTTCCACTTCTCCACGACTGCATGATGGTATCTGAAGCTGAGACTGATAATCCTTTATTTTGGCATTCATCCCTGATATATGGCATGTCATTAGTTTCAAAACTTTTTGCATTGGATGATGAAGGTTTGGAGAAGTCTTTGATAACAGTAGATTCTGTCTTGGAGAAATTAGTATTGGATCTAAGATTAACATCCTCATCAACTTTGGAAACCACGGCTGAGTTGTCCAATATGGAGCCACTAATACACCAGTTGCCGTGTCTTTCAATACCTTTTGGAGACATCTTGGAATGACACTAACAGGTGGAAAAGCATAAAAATCATAAAGTGTCCATGATATTGTAAAGGAATTCACAGCAAAACAGTCTGGGTCACACATATAAGAAACATAAGGTTTCAACTGATAATTTAGCCTACTGGCAAATAAATCTATATTTGGCTTAAAGTTCAAAATATTCATAGATTCGAGAAAAATATTAATATTTAACATCCATTCTAGATCTGTTCTAGATTTTCTTGACTCAAAGTCAGCCTGAACATTAGTGACGCCTGGTATGTAAGAGGCCGACAACCAAATAGTATGCTGTTTAGCCCATAATCAAATTTCACGGGTAATCTGATTACAATTCTCAGAATGACTAGTACCCATATGGTTAATGCAGAAAACTGCAGTAGTACTGTCTATCAATAATTTAACATGACTATTTACAATCATAGATTTAAAGCTTTTCAAAGCCAAAAAAACAGCATATATTTCTAAGTTATTAATGTGCTCAAGTTTTTCTTCTAAAGACCATCCCCCCCCCCCAATACAATGATCATTCATAACAGCTCGCCATCCAATAGTACAGGAGGCATCAGTTGAAATAATGTGTGAGGGGTTAGATAGTTGTATAAAATTATAAGATTCATCAATATTATGAATCCACCATAGAATATCAGAAAAACTCTTTTGGGAAATTGACATAAGTTCATCAAAATTTCCATATTTAATCTTTAAGCGACGAGTTTTTTCAGTTTCTAATTGTCTATAATATAATTGACCATGCATGACACCTGGCATGCTAGATGTCATTAAACCTAAAACCCTAGCAACAGATCTTATAGTCATAAATGTTTGATCAAGCCACAGTTCACAAGCCTGTTTCAATTTAAGTTTCTTTGCAGGTGTCAATCGTACAGTCATATTAACAGAGTTAATTATAAACCCCAAAAAAGTATTAGAATTTGAGGGAAAAAATACAGATTTATCTGGATGTACAGTAAATCTGAAACTATCAAATAATTCAGTGGTATCTTTAACATTTTGAGCACAATCAGAAAAATCTGACCCCATTAACAATATATCATCTATATATGCAGATGAAATATGTCCCCTTTTTCTCAAACTAGCTAAAGGAGGCTTCAATAACTTTGTGAACTTTCTTGGGCAAATACAAAGACCATTAGGAAAGCATGTGTAACAATAACATTGACCTTTCCAGCAAAATTTTAAATATTTCCTATAATTTTGATCAACATTAACAGTATAGTAAGCATCTTTAAGATCAATTGATGCCATAAAACAATTTTGCTCTACAAGACTTAAAACTGAAGCAAGAGTATCCATTTTAAAATGATTGTATTCAATAATAGAGTTAAGTTTCTTTAAATCTTTCTTTTCTCTGACAAAAATAGGAGATAGTATATCATTCTTGTGTTTACTAGTTTTTATTAGCACTTCTTTAGATAGAAGCTTTTCAATTTCATGATCAATTGCTTTAGTTTCTGTTTCATTAAAGTGATTTAAGTAATGCTGATTTTTCTCTGGCCTTTCTGTGAAAGTTATTTTTGCACCCTTAACTAATTCTAGAATTTTATAATCAGACGTCAATGATTTCCAGTTGTCTAAATAGTTCGTTAAACAACCAGCTTTAAACTGTAATGCTTTACTAACTAATATTAGTTTTAATTCAGCACAATAATTTTTAAAAGAGTTCACCTCTTGAGCATTATTGTGGTTTCTGTACAAGTAGCAATTATTGTTTTGCTCGATTTTTGTAAATCTTCTGTTTTGTCTGTTGATTGGATTTTCCTGTTGACCTCTGTCTGGGGTAGTTCTGTCTGGGGTAGTTTCCCCGCCCCCCTTTTTGTCTAAAAAATGACTGGTAGATGTATTCGTGTATGGACGATATGATGATGAGGGTCGATTATCCCTTCTTGGTGTGTATGATGATGAATATCTGGAACTTAAACGGCAGGTTTCCCTGATTTCTTTCAAGTGTTTATGTAAATCGTCACTAAAAAGATATTCAGGAGTAACAGGTACATTAGTCGAACAAAGACCTCCAAATTCAGGACTGAGACCGGGTTTTATTAATTCGCGCCTTTTAAGAGAAAGGTCGTATGAAGCATGGCCCAATAATGCAACTGAGTTAATTAGTTTCCTGGACACAACTGACTTATCATTTATCTTGTCATCAAGTATTTCATCTGCACATACTGTAATTGCAGAGGCAGCTTTAGAAATAGCTTTCTGTATATAACTTAATCTAAGATCTTGCCTTTTAATGTTATTTGATAACTGTTTCCAAATTTCGTTATTGACATTTGGAATACTGAGACCAGAACAATTCCTTGGTCTGAGATATTTGGAAAAAGTCTTTTTCAGAATATTATCTGTTAGTCTATTTTGAAACCCTTTGTTAATTATCTCTGCAAGTTTGTCTGTTACCTCTGGCCCGGTTTGTTCTGGTTCTTCAAAGGACTGATTTATGTCTTGTAAGACATTATCATTGCTGGTGCTAGCACCTGTATCTAAAGGTTTGGTTTGTTTAGATGTATGAAGTAAATCTTCTATGTCATCAGTGACATCAGTATGGGAAGGCCCACCAATAGGCCTATGCCTAGATCTGTCTTGCTTGAAACGTGCATCCTTACTACACGTATATGTACCAGAGGACTGACTGTCTGAATCATTATTACTCATAGAGTGTGATACTCTTCGCCTTTTAGGGGAAATAGATGGCGACAAAATTGACCTCCTCCTTTTATTGGGTAATATAGATAATGATCTCCTTTTCGGGATCCTAAAACTGGACCGTGACCGAGATCTCGAACTTCTTCCTTCTGCCATCTTACTCATAGCCTCACTCAATTTTTTGCAATGATTGAGACATAATTGCCATTGTGTCCTGAACGGATACCAAAATGGTATCAGTCTTGAGATCAGGAGTTACCAGTACAGGTTTTCCTATAATGTTTTGAAGACTAGACTGTGATGCCGTAATAGTACTACTAGTAGCAGTACTACCGACGGTTGTCGTAATCTCTATCGACTTCGACGCCATATTAAAAAAACCCCCCAAAAACACACTTAAAACTAGTCAAAAACAAAACTGTACAACAGTCAAACACGGGCCGATAAATTACAAATTTAAAGTACCAAGAGAGTCTCTGGGTACTAACAAGTATTATGCAGAGTCTGCTAATACTAAAAACCTTTATTAAAGTAATAAATCGGTAAAATGAAAGAACTGTGAGTCACAGACTTCCTGACTTCGGCAAACGCACGAGCTAATTGAATGGCGATGTCGCATGCGCATCTCACATGGTTTTGTAGTCCAGAACAATGATGAAGTAGAATTTACACAACAGGTAGGACAATTAAACATCTAGTACTTCGATTAAGGGTATTATTTATTTTCTGGAGCTTCCAAGCCAGCAAGAATGTTATTGTCCCTTTAAGGTCACTAATTTTATATTAAGCATAGTACGTGAAATGAGTTTAGTGCGCAAGTATTCTTGTGGTCGAAGCCTAGATGACAAATGCCTCGATCTACTTGAAAAATCAGAATGAAAGGAACAATCTCTCGCGTAACGCATTAGCTCAGGCACAAACACTCCATACGCTGGTGATATTGGAATGTTACTATTAATAAATGGAAAGTTAACGATCGGAAAGTCAAAGTCATCACGTTTATCGTACAATTTAACACTAAGTTTATTGCAACTGTAAAAATCGAGACGCAGATCCAAGTAGGAAGCGTGATTGTCACTGTCAGTAGTGTTTTTAATTTCGAGCTCATCAGGATATATGAATTCTACGTAATCACTAAATTTAGGATATATTGATAAGTAAAATTAAAATGTCTCAATAATCGTTTAGTTTTTACGAGTGCCTGTATGTGATCGGCATCGGACGAATATAGAAATAAATCAGGAAGTAAAGGTACGTACACAGTTGGTGCCCATTGGGATACCTACCACTTGCTGATATATTTCCCCTCCAAATTCAAAAATATGGTTCACTTAAATTACATGAACTTGAATGTTGTCAGAATTCAACACACTCATTAATTAGTAAAATAATAAGCTAACGCTCAACATGAAGCTGGTTATTTCTCATAAGTAAAAATACGTAAACCATTCCAAGACAATTCATATTTTAAAAAAAAATAAGTTCTGCCAAAATTACCTGCTTAATTAGTTTTATCCTTCAGCGTGGGTCTATTGTTCTTGGCCACTCAACCCCTTAACACCGACCAAAATTTTTCCCCTGAAACTCGGCGATATGGGAATGAACCCGCTAGACACTCTTTATTACACTGGTGTTATCTTTTATCATGTCATTTCGGGCATTTAATTTTATCGACTAGGAAGACAAAGATTTGTCTGGGTATATTGTTGGATTATCCTTTGTCAACTATTTTTCCAATTAGTCTACTACACTTTTATGCCTAAATGTCCTCGCAAACTTTTGCTATATGAATTGATTCTTACGTCACACGAATCCAGAATTTTTCTCCGGTTAAATGTCTAAACTTTTCAAATATGTTCAATATACTACAAAATACATGCAACATACTAAACATTTAATTTGGAAATAATTACCCAATAAATATTTCGTGGGAATGTAACTTAATATAGTCTAGTGTATATCCGTATTACTAAATTCTATATAGACTGGGGGGGGGGGGGCACGGTGGCTCGCAAGCCTGGAGGTCGGGTGTTCGATCCCTGCATTGGCCGAGAAAGTTCTTCCAGATTTTTCGGTGTGGTTCCCAATTATCAGGGCCTGACAAGGACAGCAATCTAGTCGGATGGGACGAAAAACCGAGGTCCCGTGCACACATTGGCGTGCACGTAAAATACCCCTTGACAGTTGGAATTCAATATAAGAGTAAGCCGTAGTTCCGCTGTACGGGCAAAATTGTCCTCATAGCTCACTGTATGGCATATGCCCGTCTTCATTGGCCCATTTGATTTCATTTCATCCCGATTTGAACAGAGTACGTTTGAAATTTAAGCGCCCAAATACAACGGAATGGTGTATCGAGTCGTTTCGAAGTGAACTGTTTCGTTAGGTGACCTGATAATCGATTCCCCTACCTTTAAAGGTCTATACAATGAATGGTACATGTGCTGTACTTGATAAGGCAAATTTCGCACATATTACTTCTATCAAATAAAAGTCTAGTTGTATACAGACACCACATATTACAGGTTGGGAGACCGGCCTCCATTTCCAGATGAAGACTGACGGGTTTACATTGTTTAGAAACGTATCATGTGTAGTGAGTGAGTTGCTTGATCCTAAGCTAGAGGATTGTAAGGGATTTCAACACAAAATTAATCAGTTTTATTCTCCAAAATATTATCGGGATAGGCCCCTCAACAGATCCGACAACATGAGTCTTATCTGGTTTATAGACTTCTCTTTATTCCTATAATGGCATGAAGAGAGCATAATTATGCTCGAGAAATATAATGCAGAGCCCCAACCGTATCTTTAAGACGCAACATTCTAAAGCTTTCCACTTTGGGTCATAACAGTGATGATATTGTACAATTATCCATGACAATGTCACATAACTACTTAAAGAGATAAGATCATATAATTTGATTAATTAAGTTCCTTTATTTAGAACGTATGCATATTGCATATTATGAGATAAGCATATATAAACAAACATCCAGGTCGACATCCACCAATCAACATCATATCAAGATTGCCTATACTATGGTCACAGCTTCATACACCGGAAGTTGGCATAGACAGATGGTGTTATTGAAATGAACAATTGTAATATACATTTAATAATTATTCTATAAAAACAATACAAGAAATATAACGTCAAAGACTACCAAATAAAAAAAATGAAATATTAATCTAACACAAATAATAAATCTAATAATGCAATCAAATAAAGGAAACGAAATAAAACAAAAAAGATAAAAAAGTGAGAGAAAATCACATGATCATGAATTACAATATATTTGGAAAATATATACATTCTTACGGTTATTTACATATAATTAGATTTCATAGCTTATGGTTATTTACATATAGTTAGATTTCATATCATATCATATTCTGATTGCTTTAAGGCACAAGATCATCCATATTATTAATAGCAGTCGTTACTGTAAAGGATATACTAAGTTAAATTTGTATTAGATCATCCATATTATTAATAGCAGTCCCTAACTTTAACCAGAATAATTCAAGACTTTCTTCATCCCATCCCCATTTAATATAATTATCAACAGCTAGTATTTTACGTATGGTTTTTGTTACGTTCTTGGCCCGAAGTTCCCTTAATACTACTGCAATCATTAAATCACGCTTTTCATTGATATACTTATTATAGGCAAAACTAGCTTCAAATTCACAATCACCATCTTCGACATATTTATCAGATATAAATAATATGACTTTACGACTAGCATCCATTTTGGATATTATTTGATCAATTTTATTTCCCTGTCCATCTCTTTGAGGGATATAAAGTCGCAGTCCCATACCCCCCTCTAATCTGGGCACTAGTTCATCATATATTACGTCATCAAAATCAACATCACAAGAACTAAGATATACATCATACTTATAATTGCCGCCACCATTTAAAAGTGTTTGGTAGCGAACGTGTTGAAATCGTGCCATATATATAATATATCGTAAATACCATCGATAACGGTAAACAAAAGAAATAGTTAAAAGCAAGAGAAGAATTCCTGTCGATACAGATGTAATAATTACACGAACCAGTTTCGTTACTGCGCATGTGTGTTCAGAAAGCCTGACCTGTAACAGTTGCTTTCCCTTGAAAACTGTGGGAAAAACACAGATGTATTGTTTTGGAAAATGAACAAAACGTTTTCTGATGGGGCTTGTTTTTAGAAAATTGATGAACCAAAGTAATTCACAGGAGCAAGAAAACGGATTGCTAGAAAGATCAATGCTTTTTAATTGTTTAAAAAATTGAAGTGAAGATGGTTTAACTGTGGTTATTTTATTTGAATTTAATTGTACATTCTGTAGGGAATCGAGACTACCGAAATAACCTTCCGGTATGGCTATTATCTTATTACGGCCGAGCCATAAAGTCTCTAATTTCTTAAGATGTATTGGAATAAAACTTGGAAGAAACCTAAGCCCGCAGTGAGCTAGTGACAGCGATTTTAAATTAACCATATTACTAAATATTTCTTCAAACATCGGATTTGTAACTGTACTGAAATCGTTCGACGATAGTCGTAAAAGTTCCAATCGTTTGCAGTATTTAAAAATACTCAAATGTTTATAGTAACCACCAAAATAAATGTCGTCATCCTCCAGATAAAGTTCTTTTAAGGATGAACTATTAAAAGCAAAATCGTGTACAGCCATTCCAGGACCAATGTATTGAATGGATAAAATGTGAAGGTTTGGTAATTTTGAAAAGGCATTGCTTTCTATAGTCCGAATATGGTTATTACAAATGGAAAATATGGCGAGAGATTTCATACAAGCTATCTGTTCTGACGGTATAGAGAATATGTCGTTGTGGTCTAAACACAAATACTTAAGATTTGGAAAATACGCATGGCCCTGTACACAGAATGTAGGCAATTGATGCAGTCTGTTAGTACCAAAATCCAATGTCTCCAATGCGAACGAATAATTAAATGTAACTGTTTTGATAAAGGATCTGTAAATGGTTATATTACTCAGGCGTTTTAAAGTTGACAGCTTGCTCTGATTATAATGTATCATATTAACATCCTGTAAGTGTAACTTGATGATATTTGAATTTGTCATACTACTGTCCAAATCTAGGTCCAATGGATGGCGGTAGAAATAATGTGATAAATACAGAAATTGTAAATCTTTTGTTAGTCCTGACAAACATTCCATTAGTTCCAATCTTGGGATGGTATGCTCTCTTAAATGTAATGTTCGCAAAAATTTCAGAGCATTAAATGCAGTTCGTTTGCAGTTTTGGATTGAATTCGATTGTAAATGCAAGTAATTTATTTTCATTTTGGTTATGTTAGTAAAAGTTTCATTATCTATAAGTGGTAAATAATTAGCAGTAAAATTAAGCTGTGTTATGTTTTGTTCAAATCTGGGAATATAATTCAGTTGATGTCCATGATTTACACAGAGTGCTTGGTATCCTTTACACTGGCACATATTGTCTCCACATCTAGTCCAATTCTGTTTCCCTTGTGCTACAAGAAAGTCCTCCAACCCACTCCCAGTTGCCTTTTTCTCTAAGTTGATATCACTTTCCTTATTGTAGTTGGCATGACCAGGATACAAGATCAGGAGTAGTAGAAACATCCACTTTAAAGTTTCCATCAGTATCTGTAAAGGCATAAATACAGATATAATAGATATTATAGAACTTCGGAATTGTCGATTACCAGATATTACCGGTTTTTCTAATGTGTTTAAAGATCGTGTGATTAATACGTTGTGATAATTCATATTAAAAGTCTGATACTTCCTTTAAAGGTTAGGGTACTCAATGTCATACTGCCTCCCCCCGAAAACCTACCAAATTACAGATAATCAAACCGTCACCTTGCAGAACCAAGGGTGGGTTTAGCGGGGAGGGGGCGCATGCCCTTATTGCATAGTAAGCCGATTTATTGTAGGGTGACTTATTGTATGCCAGCTTGATCTCTGTCCATTTACCTTGTAGATTGATCGCGTAAATCATTAATTTTCGTCCTTATATAGTCCGGACTTTTTTCCGTATGCAAATGAGTTTCGTCGAAGATCCCATATAAGGTATGTGTTCTATTATATTAAGTTCTGCTATACATTTGTCTAAAATGCAGAATGGAGGAGTGCAATGTGGAAAATAACCATACGCAATGCTAGGTCAAGAGTTAGAATTGGGGGGGGGGGGTCCGCTCCATAGATAGAAACATATTTACTAGGATTTCAAAATAGCCATGGTCAACCTGACACAAGTTTCACTCAGGAATTGTCAGGTGGTATATCGGATCCGGTCAAACTGACAAATAGCATTATCATTCAAAATGTATATTCCCCACCGAAGCGGTAGTCTCGATTAAATGGAGATCGCATTTAACAAGTGGGTTGATTATAGGCTTGTCATGTGAATACATGTCTAAATAATAATATCCATAACATTTGTGGCAGATTAAGCTATTGCATAATGTATGTGTATAAACCAGGGAGATAATTTCTTGAACTTACATCAGATCCAAATAATACTTTACATAACATGCAAAACCTGCAATATGCAGATTAAACTCTTGCATAATGTATGTTTAAACGATGGAAGATTAAGATCTTGAATTTACACCAGATCACATTTAAAATAGCCGTAATACTCACCGAAGTATGGACACATCCTATCATTGTCATGTTTAAATCACCCGGCAAACCTCGACAGACTCCGGAACCTACATCTAGTCTTGGCTGTATGACAGTGATATGTACCTACGGTTGACTTCAACAGAAAAACTTGAGGCTATTACAAACAAACAAGACACAATGGGCGTAGCCATGTTTCATCCGGGACCTTTAAAGTAGTTCCAATATGGCGGAATCTGTCGAGGTTTGCCGAGTGATGTTTAAATAGAGCAAAACATCCTGAAACAGTGTTCGTTGAACAACTGTTACGATTCGTAAATATTTCCTGTGGCATCCTTATATAAGTAGTAAAGTATTATGGTGGTGAATCACACGTTTGTAATGATATGAAAGTTGTGCTCGAGAAATAGTGATGATGGGGCCGCTCCGACACGGGCCTCCAATCCGCCCCTGTCTGTCTTGCACTGAATTATTACATATCTACGTTTCTGGCCATGTCTCTTGGTGTTGTACGGTTTTAAGTAAATTAAAGGGCATTCACGCTTACATAAAATGCATATTAAAAGGCATATAAACGGCATATAGATGATATCCACAAAGTTTTTACAAATGGCATAAACCATTTCATAAAACAGACAACAGGATGGTGCAAACATAAAGGGCCACGCCTGCAGTGGTCCAATCTTAATAGGCTAACCTGTCGCAGAGAGGTACATGTTATAGCGATTTAGTGACCGTGGCTCATTAAAGATACATTATGGGAGATTTTGACAAGGAGTTAGCCATTCTTGCTATAAAAGTTCAAAAATAGATGTTGAAACAAGAATATATTGAAAATTTCAGTCAAATAACTTTATCCTGAACAAAATTGTTACCACTATAATTTTTTTACTAGAAATGGTGGCAAAATCATCGACACCCTTTTCCCACTATGGCCGATTGTTGATTGACAGGCGTTAACTCCACCTACATAGTCTCGATCATCAAGTAATGTTTAAACGGTATCTAGTGAAGCTTGTGTATAGCCTCGGTCATCACTGTCTTTTATGAATAATTTCCGGAAGTATGATGACGTCAACGTCACGGAGAAACCCCACCCACGACGCCATAGTGATTAAATCAGTCGACGAAATCCTGTTTTAATCCGAGCCCAATCCAAGTCATCCGTGGGTCTACAGTGTTCATTTTGGGCTTGTTGTTTAAATAAAGATCTAATTTATAATTTCTATGACATCTGAGGCTCAAAGGAAGACCGACAAAAGTCAGTTTTTGCTCTCCCATAATGTATGTTTAAGTAAGGGCTAGCTCGCTAACCTAGAGGTCCGAGGATGGAACCCGTTGTTGGTTGCGAAACATTCTCGAGATTTTTCGGTGTCGTTTCCCCTTGCCATTGATGCAGGACGATGGGCCAGGAAAAGTAAAGTGTCTTATCGTTTCAATGGGGCGGACAACCCAGGTCTTATGTGCACGTAATGTAAAAGAACCGTTGCAAGTTGGATTTCGATGAAGAGGAGGCAGCAAATTTCCTTCATGGTACATAGCATGGAGTATCTCTGTCTTTAGCTCGGTTGATAAAGAAAAGTAGGGCGTTAAGATCTTCGGGTACGGTCTGGCTGAAAAGTTCTAAGCCTGAAAGGGACAGATTAATTGCGTTGAAACATGAACCATAGACATTAAAACTGCAATTGCAATATTATTGTTGTGTTCATACCAGACCACTGTGTGAACCTACCCACTGGAATCACCATCAAGTAGCTACAAATGAAAGAACTAACCCCAACACAGATCCATGCCAACATGGCCTCCACTTAAAGCTGAACTCCGATTACAAAATTACAGAAATAATTAAATAAAAAAAAAATTACTGCCAAACATAATCGGCATACTTATTTTAAATTTGCAGAACAAGTATGGCGACTGTACGGTGTACGAAAACAGAGGCAGACACGGCCACATCCAGTATACACTTTGTCAACCACACTGTCCACATCCGGCTAGCAATATGCATCACATAATATACTACGATCCCTAAAAGACTTAATGTCTGTTTCATCTTTAACAATATCTTGACAAATAGGACAGAAATGCACAACATTGATGACACTTATGGGCTGATCTACTTCCATTAAATTAGCACTTTCAGATATATCACTCTGCAGTGGTCTAGTAAATAAATAATTCAGGGATTACAAATTCATGAAAAATGTAATCAAGAGTACAAACCATGTTAAAAACAAATTCCTGGTCATATAAAATTCTTTCATAAAAAAGCCGTTACATGTATATACAAAAAAATCACACCAAGGACGTAAAGTTACAAACATCTGTCCCTGCACCTGACCATAGTAAGATGATAATTTTTGTAAAGTGATAGAGTTACTTCCCTTGTAAAGATATTCAGGCAAAATACAAGTGCAAAATTTAGAACAACTGCCACATTTTGTAATTAAAGGACACTTAACTCCTAAAAGACCCTTCCCACAACAATCACACTCAACAAGTAAATCAGGTGATGCTGAAAGAGAAGGTCTACAAATATCTAAAAACAATCCACATTCTGCGTATGAAGCATTTTTATGACTATCCGAATACATGCTTTTATATTCTAACTTTGCGTGAGGCTCCATCTCCCGCCCATATTTTAATGTTTTTAAATTAGGATTAAGCTTAGTATAGCCCGTGATTTTTTTCAGAAGCGGGCGAATATCTTCATCACCTGAATTGTCATGCTTTTTTTTAAAGTTTGGACTCCAGTATGCACAGCATAGAAATTGGATGCTGTGATGCGACCTTCTCTCAGTGAATACCCACTGCTGTTTGTACTCTGACCCAAAGTTGCTTCATTGATATGAAAAATAACTTCTGATGTGGATTTAAAGAAAGTACTAAAACATGAATAAAAACTAGTATTGCAATTCTCTTTAAATTTGTCCGTTAAATACTGTTGAGTATAACAGTTGACATCAAATATAGGCACTGTTGGATTTACTGTAGGGTGTACTGTTAAACCCTGTTCTCTTAAACTAGGAAGGCCTGAAAAAAATCCATAACCTTATGTTAATCAAATAAATGAACTGGTAGAACAGTATTACACGTATAAGGGGTGTGTTGCTGTCATTTGACACCAGTCCATTTTAGTGTCTCACCACCTCACCTTGGATCCAACCTTAGGAATAGCAACAGTGAGCGGACAACCTTGTGTTCTTGTAAATTGTAACCAATTTTGCCTTCATGACTCGATAATTGATTTTTACGATAAAATGAAATGAAATTTTATGTCCTATTGCTTTACTCTGACAGGGCTAATGAAGATGGGCATATGCAATATCCAGTGTGTTATGAGAGAAATTTTGCCCAGACAGTAGCACTACTGCCTACTCTGATATTGATCTTCAGCTGCCAAGGGATCTTTTATGTGTGCACATCAATGTAAACACAGTACCTTGGTTTTTGATTCCAACCAAATGACTATACATTGTCCCTTGCCAGACCCTCTGTCCCACACCACTGACAAGGGGGATCAAAAATCTTACTGAGACACCATGGCTACTTTAAGGACAAATTATGGTAATTTATAAATGTGCTTCATAATGGTAGAACATAATATAGGCCTACCTTTGAAAAGGCATACTGTAGGTAGTACATCAAACAAAGCTTTGCTCAGTGTGTCGAGTTCATTGTGCACCTCAACAGGTTGAAAAGATTTCTTTAAAGGGGTGACAAGTGGTCTTTTGTTTCCTGCAAATAATAAAGTAAACATTAAGCAAATAGTAAAATAATTCAATGGTAATTTACCAAATTTTGATTTACCCTATAGATGTAACTAAAACTATATAACTCATATTATGACTTTCTAAATATTGGTACGATTTAATTTAATACAGTGTACTTACCTGTAGTGCCGTGCCTGGATTTCTCAATTGTCATTTCACTGATCAGTTTAGGTTCCAAGACGCTGCTTTTCTTAGGAACATTCCAAGTACATTTTTGTGATGTACACGAGGTATATCCAAACTTGTTGGCGTGCTCAACTTTGAATAATAATCCAGCTACATGATTACAAGTCTGACCAAGTCTGAAATATAGGTGCATATGTATTTTGATTTTACTGTGAAAGAGAAATGTGTTTGTATCTTTTCATCAGCCATTAGCATTTTTTATTTATTACAAAATAAATAAGTCCTCACATTGTCATTTTTGTTTGAATAAGTTAACATATGAAAGGTCGGTCAGGCAATTTACAAAAGAAAGGCTTTAACAGGTCCATAATCTTGTTATTTATTTATGATTACACTGGCACTTTGTAAAGTGCCCCTGAATATTTCATATGGAAGGGCGCACTATAAATATGCTGTAATAACAATAATTACTTTTTTGGCAAATACAATGTGTATAGATATACATACCCTGTGGTGCAAGTGCAATAAGCTGCTTTTACTGCTCCTGACTCTTTCTTCAAACAAACTCAGACCTTATGGCTTTCATCTTTGATTCTTTGGGATCGAGTACAAGAGCATCGGAGGAGGCAATATGGGCTGTCGACCGAAATAGTGTGTTAAAAAATTTCTCCAAGCCAAGAAGATGAAAAATATTCATATGATTTTCCAACTTTGTATTCATTTAAATATTTTTTTACTGTAGAAGGATTATCAGTAATAATAAAGTTTACAATATCGGAAAAAAAAGAGGTGGCCATATTGGCAAACTTGATTTCTCATCCAACCAGTCGTTGTGTAGTTTCAGGGGATCTGGGATTTTGTAATCCCCATCATCTAACAATAAAATTGATTCATAATCACACTAATTTTGTTTAGACAATTCTTGATTTGAATGTACTATTGGTAGATTCAACGTCTGTGCCGAGAAACATGAAGCACTCAGTTCTTGCTTCGTTCCTTCTCGAGACAAACCTCTCTTCGATAAATAGTCACGTAAAGCATCAACTTTCCACATGTAGAACTCATCAAGCGAAAAACTTGTATTTTTCTTGTCTAAGTCTAAATCCATTGTAAAACTAAAAACGCCAAACTTAATAATATATTTAATTGGAACTATTTATGAAAGTGCGCTAATATGATAATAGTAATAAAGTACATGTATAGATAGGACTTGCGGCATTGCCATTTGTTGTGATGAGGTGGCGATCGATGTCCCTGTGTCAATGCAACTGTTGTGGTTTTGCCGTCTTGATGGGCGAGGCTACGCCCCATCACTGAATGGAATCCCTCCGCCGAAGCAGATATAAAGAGGTTCAGGCATTGAGTCGCTACAGTTTTGCTACAGATGCTAAGAAAGGTAATTACATAGTTAATAGATTGCGGACACGTGGGATTAGGATTCCAAGTGGGACTTGGAGTAAATATAATACATACACTCGACACAACACATTGATAGGCCGATATGATTTATAATTTAAGCAGCATATGTTGTGATGAGGTGGTGAATGTCACCAATGCAAGTTTGCAGCACATGCTAAAAACATAATTATATCGAAATCTATGCAATAGCAGACAACATGAAATCTCGCTTTTCCGCCATGTTGTTTATCTTCGCGACGATATTCACCGATTGACTTTTGACCGGGGCCGCTTATATCACGAGGGTGGATTCAAGTATAGGACTCGACATCTATAAAATCCGTGCAATATTAAAGTTTGACCCGAACTGAAACATTGACGACTTGTAGAGAGAGAGAGAAATGGAGTGTAACGTCCACTCGACACAGACTAGGTCATTTCGGGACTAACATGTGGTTTAATTTTATTTCAATAATTCGCTTGCTCGTAGGGATCTTTAGCAGTGGGAGGAAACCGGAGTGCCCGGAAGAAAACCCACGAGATTGAGAAGGCGCCCCTATCTCCATGCCACATACGCTCAAACTAGGGATCGAAACCACAGCCGCAAGCCAGAGGTGACCGGCCAGCTAGAGGCCGAAGCGCGGCACTCTAGACCACCCCAACCCCCCTTGTACGTTGTATAGGAAAATGGCTTAAAACCGTGAAATTAACCTCAAAATGTGATACTCACGCGTTAAATCACTTGTCATAATCGAAACTTGTCACGTTTCAAAATAAAGGATTAAAAATGACCCAAAAGACGATCAGCGCCGTTTTAAATCATAACCATTTTTTAACTACATATTCAACAATATTGTTTAGAGAGAGCTCCACTTTCACTGACATCGAGTCTTTTGGATTACCTGGGATTACTTCGTGCACTGATTCCACATGCCCTTTAAATACGATCATGCAAGTTCTTCTCGTTGGAAGTAGACTGAAAAAACAATTATTTATCTCAGGCGGTGTGGCATTTATATGCATCATCATAAATTAGTTGTCTTGGGCGGGATATATGAAACTCTCTGTTTTAACCTTTTATTAAACTGTTTACAGCACATCCTCGGCTTCAAAGGTCAGATACTTTGAACTTATAAGGGAAACTGGTTTAACCTGAGTTATGCTAGGCAAATACAATAGAAAATCGACATCATTTTGGGTGTAATAAATTATTAGCAATCATACTGAGTAAGTTAAATGAAAAATGTAAACCATTGCAATAGCAAACTGTTACCTTTTCAGGTGTTCGGATCGTTGATTTCCTACATTGTCATCATCATACAGATGAAACCAATATAATATAATATTTCACAATATAGAGAGTATATTCAACACTTCGTGTTGCACTATACAACTGTTGCAAACGTTACATTATAAGCTAATAATAAATATTTATATGAATTTCTATCTCTAATCAACAATGATACAAATATGACATCGCCAAACAACAAGCCTAGTTGTAATGCAGACCATGAATTTATGCATAACGTACGACTCAAACAACCCATGTAAAATACTGTTTTGATCATAATTGTACAATATAAGTAATATATAGCATATTGACGAAACTTGGTGCAGTTTTACGAAATTAACGGGGCTCAATTTCTTAAATTCACATACTACTACATGTACATATATTGTATGTATATAAAAGGTACATTTTGTATCATGATTATCAATAATCAATAAAAGCCCTTGGCTGTTTTTAATCCTAACATTATTGGCAATGTATGTACTTGAATCTTATCGGAATGAAATATTGTTAAAAACAATGCGCTCCAACAAAGATAGTTCAAAGATTATTTATCTGATCTACCCACTGGGGCTCTTGTCTGTTGATTCATTACGAAATAGCAATTCTAAAACTAATCATGCTCTTCAAAGCTGGCAGCCATTGGTAGCGATTAATTATTTCATTGTTACCGTTGTCACCATGACAGCGGTATTAGTTAATAAGTTTATGTCCAAACAAGAAATGAAATGAAGTGGTAATCTACTTTACGGCAGCAATTCAGCTGCTGTTAAGGTGTTTGACATGGACTAAACCCTTTCCATCTACTCTTCGTCGAATGTCCAGAGTTTACTCATCCAATAAGAGACAGATACTTGCTCGACGGTTTTCCAATCGCTCTCTTAGTCCTGGAAACAAAAATGATAAGTTACTTAGTGGGGACTGCAACTTGAATTTGGTAAAGATTGTTAGTCTGATTTGTTCTATTTAAACACCCATAAGTAGCAGATGTTTATCGTCTGGTACTACATCTGCTACTATCGTCTGAGTTTACCTCAAAGATGTATTTTGGTGGCTTCCAAAGCACGTTCATGTAAGGGGGAATAATCAAACAAATTTGGCTGCCAACGCTGTTTTAGATCTCCCCATAATACTTTTTTTTATTACCGTTAAAGATATTAAAACATCAATAAATCATTTCATTTATGGCCACTGGTTACGGTCTTGGAATATTGCAGGGACAAACAAATTTCATCACATCAAGCCTCTCCTCTGGGAATGGCCCAACTACACGTAGGGGAGGGGGGTGAAATTGTTTTGTGTCGCCATCACATTGGTCACACTTTCTTTACATCTTAAAAGAGCGTCAACCGGAATGTGCATACCGTCCAGTACCTTTGACTATGGTGGCGGATTCGTATTGTGTCGTGGTGTCACCCTTTTTATTAATTTGACAAGTTGAAATAATTTTTTGTTAATATTTATTTGTTATTTTTTTTAGGAAGAAGACAAATTGCCGGAACTATTAATGTACGTCACTGGTCTTGATGAAGTACCCTTTTTATTTGCTGGGATTTGGCCCCAATTTAGAGCTATGTTTTCATCAATCCCTGTTACGGCAATAATCCACTTTTGGTCATTTATGTCATCCATTCTTGTGAACAGATCCTAGTCCAGAATTTAGTTTATTATTAGTTATTAATTGGTCCAAGTCAATATTTTTGATACATGTGTAACCACATGTTTTGTTGATATCAGCCATGTTGTGAAGTCAAAATGTTAAAGGTTAATTGTTTTATCGTTTCGTTAATTACGAGACTGTATTATTTTTACAGTCCCCAAAAGCTTTAAGTAACATTATTATTCAATATAGTGTCCATTTATCGTATCTAAAGCAAACGTAGATTATGCCTAAACATTTATTTTTCTTGTACATTTATTTTTCTTGTACATCAAACTTAAGATTATTTTATTTTTCGTTGTAGCAAAACCTGTCTGTCTGCTGTTTGTACTGTTAGTGTAACTACTGTTAGCGTTGCTGTCGTAACCAAAAGTAAAGTTCCACATGTACTGATGTAGATCTATTATAACGTCCAAAAGTTAACGTAACGTAATGAATCGTATATATGAAGTAAAAGAATTATCGTTAACGTCAGAATGATACTGTAAAACTGTAAACGTAAAAGATTAAAGCGGCGACAGTGTATTAAAGAAGCTTGTGTGTTTATTGTTAACGTTAACGACTCCTATAATGGCTTTGGTCATTATATTAGTTTTGAGCTTAAGACTGTAAAAGTTAAACAGTTGTTGTAAACGGTTTCTAAAAGATGACGGAATCTGTAGCATCTTCCGATGTCGACGAAGTTTCAAGTGTCACTTCATCTCACATCAGTCGTAAATCTAAGGCATCGTTCATCACGGTTGATTCTATTTTCTCAGCAAAGGCAAAAGAAGCAGCAAAGAAAGCCGAATTGTTAACGAAGGTTGCGTTTGCGAAAGAACGACAAGCCCTCAAGGAGCAAAAGTTAAAACTAGAGTTTGAACAAGAACAATTAGAATTGAGAACTCAATTACAAATCGTAAACGCAAGAGAAGAGGCCCTCACAGACAATTTGAATCAGGAAATCGGTAGGCCTTTAGATACATATACACATATTCGTTCAAAATCACCACAGCTACCTGTTGATCACGTAAGCAACCACTCATCTGTCTCATCACATGGTAAAGTATCTGATAGATTGCCTGAAACACCTCAACGTAATGAAACGCCTTCACCTCCAGATCAACGTCGTTCAACACCTGCAGTTCGCTTACCAGTCGAAACTGTTGAACATAATAATGAACTTTGTGGTAAATTGTCTGATAAAAGGCCTCAACAAAATGAAATACCGTTGCCTACTCGTCAAGATCATGTGAATCCGGTTGGATCTGTTGAACAAAAGGACGATATTCGTAGTTTGATGAAACAGCAAAATGAAATGCAAAAAAGGCAAACGCACATATCTGAACTTATGCTCGAACAACATGAACGTAGTCTCTTACCACAAACACATATTAATAAATTTAGAAGTGATCCCTTGAATTATCAATCCTTTATGAAATCATTTGAAAATCGTATTGAGAGAAAGTTATCTGATTACAGTGATAGACTTTACTACTTAGAACAATTAACGGAGGGTGAACCCAATCAGCTTGTTCGCAGTTGTTTACATATGGAACCCCAAAAGGGTTACATTAAAGCATTAGAATCACTTCAGAAAAAGTATGGCGATGAATATAAAATAGCATCAGCTTACACAAATAAACTGTTAAAATGGCCTTCAATAAAAACTGAAAATTCCATGCAGTTAAGTAAATTTGCAACATATCTCTCTAGTTGCCTGAATGCCATGAAAGATGTCGGTTATCTTGATGAAATGAATCATTCCAAAAGCTTACTTGAACTTATGGAAAAATTACCCTATAACTGTAAGGAACGTTGGCGAAGAAATGCTGCACAAATAAGACTGTCACAATATAGAAAGGTTGATTTTCAAGATTTTGTAGAATTTGTAAATGCTGAAGTCGATATAGTGACAGATCCTGTTTTTGGTAAATCATCCTTTGATAGTGATCGTGATTATACTTTGCCTAAACCGACCTTTAACCGTTCAAGAAGTTTTGCCACTGATGTTCATTCAAAAGAAAGATCAAATTCTTTTCACAATCACTCAACAGCGCCTCCTCAACGTGTTATGATATGTTTATTTTGTCACCAGTTTCACCACATCGATGATTGTAAAGAATTTCTCAAGTTAGCATATGAGGAACGTAGAAGATTTGCTTTTTCAAAATTTTTATGCTTTGGTTGTCTTGGTAATAACCATGATTCAAAGAACTGTACAAACAGACGGATTTGTAGAATATGTCAAAAGCCTCACCCCACAGTTTTACATTGTGATAATTTTTCTAATCAGTTACGCACCACAGGTAATCAAAACTTTCAAAGTACGCAATCAAGAAACCTTACGTCAAGTCAACACAATAACTTCACACCCAGTAATTCTGCTAATTCACGAAATTCAACGTCGAACACCTACAATAGAAATGCATTGCCTAATCAAACTGAAAGTCCAAATCATAACGTAACAAACGGTTGTATAAACGTAAATAGTAACGTAACAAATAACTCTGAAACTGATTTAGTAATGCCTATTGTTCCTGTGAAATTGACTAGTGGTAATTCCAGTATTTTGACATATGCGTTCTTAGACAATGGTTCAACTAGTTGTTTTATTACTAAGAGTTTAGTAGAGCAAATAAGCATTAAGGGGAGACAACTCCAGTTACTGTTAGGAACAATGCTTGGCGAATCTGTAATTGATAGTATTGTGTTTAATGACTTAAAGGTAACTGATTTAAATGAAAACTCTCCTCCTATTGATCTTCCTAAGACATATATGAGAAGTGAGATCCCTACAAACATAAGCAGAATACCAACTCCAAGTGTACTCAAGCAATGGAAATACTTAGAAAATATACACGTCAACGAATACTTACCTGAACTTGAAATTGGTCTGTTTATTGGTACTAATTGTCCCAAAGCCCTTGAGCCTATTAAAGTTATACCTAGTCAGTTAAATGGACCGTATGCATCGTTAACACGTCTTGGTTGGGCCGTATTAGGTCCTGTTACAGCAAACAGTTCGCCACGTATTCTAGAATGTAATAGAATATTCATTAAAGAAATCGATCCAGTTTCTTCTACCTGTCATCAGTTAGCTATTAAGGAAAATGTTCAAGAAATAGACATAACACAGTTCTTATTAAAAATGTTCGAAATAGACTTTATTGACTATAATCATAGCAACGAACTTAGTTTATCACAAGATGATCAATTATTTGTCGAAAAAGTAACTAACTCTATCCATATGTCTTAAGGTCATTATGTTATACCACTTCCATTTAAAGAATCAGAAACCAACATCAACGTTCCATATAATAAAGATCAAGCTTTAAAGCGGCTCTCATGTTTACAAAGGAAATTTGAGAAAGATGCAAGTTTCAAGAAAGATTATGAAGATTTCATGGATGGTATGTTAAAAAATGGTTACGCTGTTAAGGTTCCACAAGAACGTCTTAATGTTGATCCGGGTAAAGTTTGGTACATCCCTCATCATGGAGTATGGAATGGTAAATCGTTAAACAGTTTTTTACTTCAAGGGCCAGACCTGACAAGTTCTTTAGTCGGCGTTCTTACGAGATTTCGAGAAAAACCTGTTGCCTTTATGGCTGACATTGAGGCTATGTTCCACCAGGTACGTGTGCCGTTACAACAGTGGGATTATCTCCGCTTTTTATGGTGGCCTGATGGCAACGTAAATTTAAAACCAGAAGATTATCAAATGACCGTACATTTGTTTGGTGCCGTTTCATCGCCAAGCTGCTCGAATTATGCTCTACGACAAACCGCGGATGATAATGTTAATTATGGTGAAAGTGTTATAAGCACTATCAAACGTAACTTTTTATGTTGATGATTGTCTCAAATCGTGCAATGATGAACAGGAAGCAATTGATTTAGTTAAAGACTTAATTGCAGTGTGTTCGAAGGGTGGTTTCAACTTAACTAAATTTACAAGTAATAGTTGAGACGTTATTAAATCTATTGATAAGGACAAACATGCCAAAGATATTAAGAATCTGGATTTAGACTATGATTATCTCCCTTTAGAACGTGCTTTAGGAGTCCACTGGTGTATAGAAAATGACACTTTTGGTTTTCGCATTGTAATTAAAGATAAACCGCTTACCAGACGCGGAATCCTTTCGATTATTGGTTCAATTTTTGACCCTTTAGGTTTTGTAGTGCCTATAACTCTTCAAGCAAAACGAATCATGCAAGATCTTTGTAAAGATAAGCTCAGTTGGGATAAAGATATAAAGGATGAACATAAATCTCAATGGATTAAATGGATCGAACAATTACCCGCTTTGGAGAACTTTCACATAGACAGATGTTTGCAACCAGTTAATTTCGGTCAAGTTGTTAAAAGGGACATTCACCATTTTGCGGACGGCAGTTCAACGGGTTATGGTTCTGTCGCATATCAACGTATAATTAATGATAGAAACGAAATTCATTGCTCTTTTTTAATGGGTAAATCTCGTCTTGCACCAGTTAAACCTGTCACTATTCCGCGCCTTGAATTAACAGCTGCGACAACAGCCACGCGTATTGGAAGTATTTTACAGAAAGAGTTGGAATTAAAACCGGATACAGTTACCTACTGGACTGATAGTGCAACTGTACTAAAATATATAAAGAATGAAAGTAAACGTTTTCATGTATTTGTTGCTAATCGCGTTGAAATAATTAGAAATGAAAGTCGAGCAGATCAATGGTTTCATGTCAACTCTGATTGTAATCCAGCTGATATTGCTTCAAGGGGGATAACTCCTAACGAACTAATTAGAAATTCACAGTGGTCAATGGGGCCGGATTTTTTTATGGAAGACAAGTGATAATTGGCCTGAACAAGTTAAGCTTGACTGTATTTCTGACGATGATTCCGAAGTTAAATCTAACTCAAACGTATTAGCTACTGAAATACAAATTAATCCTACAAAGGTTTTGTTAGAACATTATTCTAGTTTGTATAAACTTAAAAGAGCTGTCGCACTTATATTACGTGTGAAAATGTACCTTCAAAACTTAGTTAAACAACGTAAAGTTTATGAATCTGAACTTTTGAATCTTGAACCTGATCCTACTAAACGTAACGTAGAAGTAACAGAAAGATTAGATAAGTTTAAACGTAACGTAAACTCAAATAATGTTATCAGTTTAACAGAGCTTAATTTTGCTGAAGTATCAATTTTAAAATTCGTTCAGCATGAAGCCTTTACAGATGAAGTAAAACTGCTGGAAAATACTGTGAATAATATTCAACGTAAAGTAGTTCCAAAATCAAGTTCCATTTCTCGCTTAGATCCGTTTATATCCGATGGTCTTCTTCGAGTTGGAGGACGACTAAATCGTGCCGACATACCATACGATGTCAAGCATCCAATTATTGTTCCAAAGAGTCACCATATTACCACTCTGATTATTAGACATGCTCATCAGAAAATAGGACATTCTGGTCGTGGACAAACGTTAGCTGTTCTTCGCGAAAGATACTGGATAATTAACAGTAACTCTTCCGTTAGATTTATTCTGTCTAAATGTGTTATATGTCGCAAAATTCATGGGCCTGTGATAGAACAAAAAATGGCAGATTTGCCGAAGAATCGTTTGACCCCTGCACCTGTTTTTTCATATACGGGCGTAGATTTCTTTGGTCCATATTTAATTAAAGATGGTAGAAAAGAGCTAAAACGCTATGGTGTACTGTTTACATGTTTAGTAGTTAGGGCTGTTCATATAGAAATTGCTTGTTCGTTGGATGTAAGTTCATTCATTCTTGCGTTGCGTCGGTTTTTAGCTAGGCGTGGCCAGGTACAAGAACTAAGAAGTGATAATGGTACCAATTTCTGTGGCGCAAAGAGAGAGTTACGCTTGGAAATAGAAAAGTGGAATAATAAAGCCATAAACGATGAGTGTATTCAAAGGAATATTAAGTGGTATTTTAATCCTCCCTGTGGCAGTCATCATGGTGGAGTATGGGAGAGACAAATAAGAACCGTGAGAAAAGTGTTGAATTCTCTACTAAGGGATGGTAGTAATCCTTTACTTACAGATGAGTCACTGCGTACGCTCATGTGTGAGGTGGAATCAATAATTAACAGTAGACCCTTAACATTTGTATCGGATGATCCAAATGATTTGAACCCGTTAAATCCAAATCAACTTTTAACTCAACGATCGGCATGGGTTATGCCACCCGGTGAATTCGTTAAGGAAGACTTGTACGCTAGGAGATATTGGAAACGCATTCAGTGTCTCGCTGATTGTTTTTGGCAGAGATGGCGCAAGGAATATCTAATCAATCTTCAACAACGAGTGAAGTGGACTGCTCCTAAAAGGAGTTTAAGTGTCAATGACATTGTTTTAATTGTTGACGAAAACGCGTCTAGAAATAATTGGTTAATGGCACGTGTTACAGAAATTAAATGCGATGAAAGTGGTCTTGTAAGAAGTGCTCTTGTTAAAACAAAAAATTCTGTTATGCTTAGACCAATTAGCAAATTAGTTTTATTATTGCCTTAAAATATTTCTTGTTAAACAATTTATCATTGTTTAAGGGGCCGGTATGTTACGGCAATAATCCACTTTTGGTCATTTATGTCATCCATTCTTGTGAACAGATCCTAGTCCAGAATTTAGTTTATTTTTAGTTATTAATTGGTCCAAGTCAATATTTTTGATACATGTGTAACCACATGTTTTGTTGATATCAGCCATGTTGTGAAGTCAAAATGTTAAAGGTTTATTGTTTTATCGTTTCGTTAATTACGAGACTGTATTATTTTTACAGTCCACACAAGCTGTAAGTAACATTATTATTCAATATAGTGTCCATTTATCGTATCTAAAGCAAACGTAGATTATGCCTAAACATTTATTTTTCTTGTACATCAAACTTAAGATTATTTTATTTTGGCGGGGGCGTCATCCTCACTGTTGGCTTGTTCATACTATTAGGGGCCATAATCAATGAAATTGCGGTCCCATACATTCCAATATCGACAGGGACCGTGATATTGGGTGTATAAACCTATAATTTCGTCAAAATGGGATAAATATTGTGACCTGTGGACTAACAGCGACGACAATATACGTCCATATGAAAATGTGGGAGTATGAAAATGACAAACCATGATTAAATGGTTTCATATGCATAATTTTAGTAATGGAACTTAAAATACACAGCTCACAATTCTTATCAATACGCACATTAAACAGTAATTGTAGTCCATAGAATAGTTTCCTATATAAAAGCGTTTCATCGCACTGATTTGTTTATCAATGCCCGCTTTAATGGATGTATGTAGTACGCTTTAAATTGCTTTGTACACACTTATTACTCTGTGTATTTGCTACGTAGTTGCATGATTAACTGTTTGGTTCTAAAAATCGTTACAAAACATTGGGATCCCTTGGCAGTTGGAATTCGATAAAAGAGTAGGCCGTAGCCCGGGCCATATGTCTTTCATAGCACATTGTTAGAAGCAGGACAGTATGACGTTAACCCCCATTTCATTTCATTTTTACAAAATGTTGTTTTACCCCATTTCATTTCATTTTTACAAAATGTTGTTTTACTATTAAGACAAAGACCGCCACTAAATTTACCTATTTCACTATTTGGTTACAAATGCGGTTCCCCCTCCCTCGTTTGCTCCATCTGTCCCTTTGCGCGTCCATTTGGCTTGATTTTGTGGTCATAAATATTCGTTGGTTTGAGGCGTAACGTAAATATTGTTACGATGTTGGTTACGCAGACATTTCCAGCTTAAGACAAGGGCCGGTAACTCAGTGAATAGTTAGGCGTTTGCTTTATGCTACTTCAAAATATCGGAGATAAACCTCATACATGCGTTTGGACAAAAGACGGGTAGCAAAGAGCGCGAAGACTATTGAAAATTAGGAAAAAAGTGGTAGCCGGACAAAGGGATCAGAATTATTGCATTTGAAGTCACTGGTGGAAATATATAATGGACTGCCTCAAATAAATTTCGGCAAGATCGGTCTGTATTCTTGTCTTGTCTATTTCTCTGATTATAATATCATAGTTTGGACTGGTTTTATTTTCGTATTAAATAACATAAATTTTAATTTTTACAAATTCGCCGAGAGAAAATACCGCTAATAACTATCTTGAAAAAAAACACGTTTTGAACAAAATACCTCGTTCCAAAAACTGGGCAATTTTAAAAACCTCGTTTTTGAACTCCAGACAAACGAGGCATTTGTTTTTTCCCTCTTTTGGGCAGAAATGCCTTGCACTTGTTTCATTACGGATACCCATATCAGATATAATATATGGTACCAGATTCATCGACCCACGTTCTTTGATCTTGGGACACGTGTACAATTCATATCTTTTAAACCCAAACGTTTAATCGTTTTGTTACGCCCGGCAATAAAAATTGATTGGTCTTGACTTTTAAACGTCGTAATGTCAGGGCTAAATATAGGACGTGAACAACAGTCAATCAAAATCAGAGACATAGACAAAGGAAAAATCGCAAGTAGTATAAGAGTACGGAATGGACTTGCCCAGTCTGTAAACGAACGTTCACTCGGCAAACCTCAACAGATTCCAGTACACTGCATCTACCCTTGGCTGTATGACGAAGTCCGTCATTGGAACTACTTTCAAGTTCTCGGATTAGCAACGGTGTTGCAAATGACGTCCCCTTCGAAGAGTGTTTAAGCGTGCAAATATTTCAAAGTCTGAAGCTGTTTTTCTTTCATGTTTATCCGATTTCCTTCAAACAAGGACATCTTTGCGCTGACAATTCTACACACTGTGCGAACGACGCAATTAGAGAACTGCTTTTTAAAAGCGGCAAGTTTTCTTCGGTAAGTAAACAGGTGCCGCATCGCAATTGTATAGGAGTAGGTACATATCACTTTCCGCCAAATAGCCGAGGCTAGGTTTGCCGAGTTACGTGCCACTGCACTGGACCAGGTATGTTGGTCCTAATTGTTTAATACGATCTTATGGCTAACACTATAAACCCCAGAATGCCTCGTTCGGCATTTCTGTCCAAACGAGGTAAAAAAAAATGCCTCGTTGTCTGCAGTTCCAACACGAGGTTTTTTAAATTGCCCTTCTTTTGGAACGAGGTATTTTGTTCAGAACGAGGCTTGGTAAAATGCCTCGTTTACTAAACGTGTTTTTTTCAAGATAGTTATTAGCGGTATATCGGCCAATTTGTAAAAATTAAAATTTATGTTATTTAATACAAAAATAAAACCAGTTTAAACTATATTATTATCAGAAAAATTGACAAGACAAGAATACACGCCATCGGTGGAGGTGTAAAACTATTGCAGACACATAACTACCTTGATTGATTTATTGCCCCAATCAGTATAGGTGTTAAGAAACAACTGTGGTGTTGTGACATTTTATTAGGGGCAATTAATTAATCAAGGTATAGCTGTGTGTCTGCAATTGTTTTACACCCCCACTGATGGCGTGTATTCTTGTCTTGTCAATTTCTCTGATAATAATATAGTTTGAACTGGTTTTATTTTCGTATTAAATAACATAAATTTTAATTTTTACAAATTGGCCGATATACCGCTAATAACTATCTTGAAAAAACCACGTTTAGGAAACGAGGCATTTTACCAAGCCTCGTTCTGAACAAAATACCTCGTTCCCAAAAAAAGGGCAATTTAAAAAACCTCGTTTCGGAACTGCAGACAACGAGGCATTTTCTTTACCTCGTTTGGACAGAAATGCCGAACGAGGCATTCTGGGTACCTATCTTAAACACATCAGTATATCGTAGCTAGTCATGGGGAGTGCTACGGGGAAACCCATTTGTGTAACCACCTTATTATTCAACGAATTCCAAATTCTATTGTTATTTCACATGTACTCCAAGAAGTTCCAACTTCCAGGGTTCTTATATGTGTACGCCAATCTGTAAACGGTATCTTGGTTTGCTGTCCCGCTACTACAAGGGGGAAACCACCATGAAATATCACGAGAAAATTCTAGGGGAACAACCATGCCTCCAGCTCCTGGTTAGTAAACTAGATGACCACTCACCGAACCACTGTGGCTATGGAAAAAGTGATTTGAAATAAACTTAATATGTGAATGTGGCGTGGCCCCATTTGTTACTACTATGGAACTTTCAATTTATTTATCTTGTCATTTAAATGACTACTCTCATAGTGCAGCGTCTAAGTAATACATACCTACCTGTGCGTACTTTTAAAGCGTTCCGCGCCAAAATACAAGTTGACAACTATAAGTTTCCGGTGTTGTTTCCCCTGATGTAGGACAGGATAGCTGTCTAATCATTCAGATGTTACGAAAAACCGAGGTCCCGTGTATACATTGGCGTGTACGTAAAAGATCCCTTGACAGTTGATTTCGATATGAGTAGGCGTAGTGTCGCTGTTCGGGCAAAAAATCCCGCTTAGCGTACTGCGTGTCGTATGCTCATCTTCATTTGTCAAATTTGGAACAAAACAGTAGGATGTGTAAGGACTAAACCTAACATGAAAATCAGTTAAAAATCGTTGCCAACTGAAATTAGAAATTAAGTATACAAAGCTTCTCTTAATAGTTCGTATTAACTCAATTCCACATCGTATTCCTAGCTGAAAAAATAGTTGATTCCCGGGAATAACACACTCTGGATTAATAATCAATATATACTAATGTATTCCGTTATTAAATCAAACCTTTTATCCCAAGTATTAAATGCCATAATCAAACAAATAAAGAGTACCATTCTTTATACTAAAAGGCCTTTGTTCTTCTATTTTGTGGTGATGTATTTTCTGGAAAAAGAATCAGTGGCTGGCGGAGATCATATTAGGTCGGTTATAAAAATAAGGTAACATGAAGAACTTGGATGTTGGCAAATCTCTGACCTACAAGTCCCTAAAGCCGTCGATTCTAATTTTAACATGCCTGGGGTTAAAAGGATTCAGCGTGAAGAGGACGATTGTTCAGGCGATAGTTAGTGTAGTTTATATAATTATTACGCTGTTACATGCAGTCAACATAATGTGGTGTCTAATTGGAGCAGAGAAAGTTATGGATCAAAAAAATATTGCTATCTACATTGGTTTGTTGCTTTCGTCCATTATGGCAACAATCCTTATATTGTATGGAATGATATACGTGCCTTCAAAATTATATTTGTTGATTACATCATGTGATGAACTCAGAACTGATCCCAGGTTTGCTGTGTCTTATGAAAACATAACGAAATTTACCAAAGTTATGGTGATTATTATTGTGATAGCCTGTTTCATGTTGGTGTTTTCTCAGATTACGGTAACTCCCGTTTTCACGAACGATTATATATGTCTCCTGTCACCGGTTGGGGCTGGTTCGTGGTATTACTGGTTTAACATTGTTAATATCTTTCTCGCTGCTGCCATTTTCTTTGGACATAAATTTATTAATATCCTAACAATAGACGTGCTGTGTAAAATTATTACGATAGAGTTCAAAGCATGCAACACCGAGTTTAGGAAAATATTGGATTCAAATCAAACAACTGAGATGGTCGAGATGATACGAAAACGATATTTCGCTATTACCAAATTCGCAGAGCAAGTAGACGATTTCCTGAATCCGTATGTTGTACTGGAAATTGGTGTATCCTTTACATGCGTGTGTTTATATATAATGCCATAGCCTACGGGCATTCCAGTCTTATTATTCTTCTTATCTGGTGTGGTTTGCTGATTTTAGCCACGTCTGAAATTCTGTTAGTTTTAAAATCTGGAGTAGCATTAAATGAAAGTGTAAGTACCTTCAAACCTCGTAACAATAAAATAAATATGGGTGGAGGGTCTTATTATGGTCTCCGGTCTTTATACTAGTATGAATAAATAACAAAGGTTGGAATACTGTTAGATTTCGCAACCAATATTAGATTTAATTTAATTTAAGTAAACCCCGTATATTTGTCTAATCATTTATTGGTCTTACTTAGTTCAAAACTAAAGTAGACCAGTCTAGCTTTGTCTCTTAAAGTAGCTAAATCTCTTAAGTAGCTAAATCTCATCCAAATTTTTCCACATTGAAAACACGAATTATTTGTCGATTTAAATAAACATTGATGTGATCTCACCAGGAACAGATGGGCTTCTGATATCTAATATTTACGATAAAATGCGTGTACAAAAATGCGTTTCAGCTACATTTGTAACACCTGACTCGAAGGGGGCTAGACATATTCAACAAGTCATATCGAACGTGACGCAATATTCTTATCTGGAGAGCATGCGACATAAATACTATCGTTGAAGACTGGAATAACCAGACGCTAGATATTGCCATTGGATTGGGACTTCTGGCATATTTCGCCTAACATAACTTACTTGAAACAAGAGTAAAAACAGAAACGATTGAATGTAAATCAGTTCATATACATTCAAATTCTATTAATGTATGCGTTGCAACCTTTTTGTGTCAATTTCTTGGGCTCAAATTAGCGATTTAGCTCCGTTAAGTATCTCTATGACCATTTACTGAAAACAGTTTCTAAAAATGTTGATGATAAATTTGTACAGCATTACTAATAGTCTTGTATTTTTAACCTAATTCACGTTTTGCTTTTACAGGCAAAACTGTGTTTAGAGACGACAAAATATTTGGATGGAAGAAAAATGAATCGGGAAACAATATCTCTGGTGGGTATCAACATTATTGTAGTCTGCTGCTTGTTAAAAGTCACGCTGGCGCTTTGGAGATCGGTGGGGTAAAACAAGTTTTTAACTGTGTGGTTACATCTGGATTGCTCGAGGGAGATAGACTAGTGGTTTTCAAGATCCACACATCCTTGCCATATATTAGTCGGTCAACTGGTTTTCAAGATCCACACATCCTTGCCATATATTAGTCGGTCAACAAGTGTCTGGTGAACCCAAGAGGCTAAAGTTGTTGATGGATCTTATTACCGAAAACCTTGTAAACGCAATAGAAGTGTTCTAGTCCCTTCTTTGTCAAAGTACCCCCCCCCCCGTTCATTTAACCACGTAAACATGATAAAGGCTACAGTTTGTAGCGGTTTTATGCAAGCTTTTGAACACCTTACAGAAAAAGGATAACGTCAATCAATCGGTACTTAACATAATTACATCCAATTTCAGGTTACCTTGTTTATAGAGAACATGAGAAGTGGAGATGTCGGTCTGTCGTTCATGAAATTATTTATTCTCGATAAAACTACCATGGTAACGGTAAGATGAATTAAACAATTAATTGAAAGATATTTACGTACAATAAAATAGAATGGTGTTGAACATGTTGACAGTTTAAATCATTCTAATAAGACTAAAATGTGATATTTACTTTTACGATTATCTGTACAAAAGTGAGCGGTAGAATTGTGTCTTTTCCGCTTAAGTGTCTTAGAAATTCAACTGTCAATGGGTCATTTTGGACACCTGCGGATCCGATTTGATATTTTGTTCATAATAACCTATTCGTAAATGTCATTTTACATGTATGTCATGCGAGTTCGAATCGATTTGGAAAATTGACTTATATTGAGTCTTAGATTTTGAGGCTTGTCAGATAATTGTCTGTTAATTGGATTTGGTCATGCGGTTCAATATTTGGAGATTGTATAAATAAACCGACCTGCAATCTTTAGTTTCTTGGGTAAACCATTGTATCTCAACCTTTTTTTTGCCAACGGCTCAACGTGGGACACATGAAATAAAAGCGGCACACCTGGTTAAATATATATGAAAAATATTTGAATTTTGCGAAATAAAAAATGGCAGATCATAGGTGGCATACAGCCGAAGACACAGACACAAAGGATGACTCAAACTAAATAAAGCCCAAAAATTACCTGTCGACACCCGTGAATACGCAATAATTGGGATCACATGGTATGTCGCATTGTCTTAGTGTGTCGTTCAAAATTTCGCGGCACACTGGTTGAAAATCACTGGGTTAAACTCTGTCCGACTATATGGTTCTAATCTAGTGTCTTTTGTATCAGCGCTACTTCCGTAAAACATTTATGATAATGCAGTTTAAAGTCCTAACATTATGCCTGGCATGTGAATAAATGCTATTATAATGTCATTTTTAAACTTTTGTCCCAGAGCTCCAAATAACTGTTTTAATGTCATTTTTTAAATTTAGTCCCAATTACTCGATCATAATGACCATCAAAATAACCACTGCTAGAAAATAATAGTTAGTAATTTTATATAACAAACCCACGACAAATATATTGTCTTAGATGTTCTTGCGTAATTATGCCATTTACGACTGCTTCACTTCTGCGACCAATAAACCAATTATCGATTTACAAAGATCTTCATTTTTGGTTTTGACGGCTTGCGGACAAGATAATTTTGAAAGTTAGGACAATATTTGAACATTTCCTTGTATATGATTTAGTTTCCATAGCATCAATACATTGAATTTATTTGTAACGTAGATATCATAAAGACAGTTACGTGATTTTGGTGACAATAAGGAAATGTGATGCCAAATATTTATACCCGGTCGATAAAGAGAAAGACATATATTTTCGAAAACTTTAATGTTTGCACAAGATGACGGCATAAATGTTAAAGCTGTGACGATTGATTAAAATTTTAGTAATCCTGTTTTGCTTAAGTGCTTAAATGTTCACTTTTTGTGAGAATGGGCCAACAGCGCTACTTCCGTAAAACATTTATGATAATGCAGTTTAAAGTCCTAACATTATGCCTGGCATGTGAATAAATGCTATTATAATGTCATTTTTAAACTTTTGTCCCAGAGCTCCAAATAACTGTTTTAATGTCATTTTTTAAATTTAGTCCCAATTACTCGACTTCGAACATGTCCGTTGGAGTTTGTATTTTACTTAAGTTCGATCTTTTTATAATGGTGTCGTTTCAGGTGTTCGGGACGATGATCTCCTATATAATAGTTATCATGCAGTTTAAACCAAGTTAAAGTATTTAAGGCCTCTTTAAAGTGTCGATACACCATTTAGCGGTATAGGAATTGCGATATGGCATGAGATTAAAGATCCTACTGTTCTGCTCCGAACAGGGCTAATGAAAACGAGCATACGTCATGCAGTGTGCCACGAGGAAAATTTTGCAGCGGCACTACGGCCTACTCTTAATATCGAATTCCAAGTGTCAAGTGATCGAACACCCGACCTCCAGACTAGCAGGCCAGCGTGTTACCCGCCGTGACCCCCAGGTATAGGAAACAATACTGTAAAAGATGAATCTCTAAAAGAATCAACAGCTTAAAAACGGATCAGTGGTGTTCAGGGCTCCCTTGATATGTAATAATCCCGCCGTCATTCTTTGTCCTCTTTTGACTGGCCCGTTTTATGTCCGGATGAATCCAAACTGGGACATTATCCAGCGTTAAAATTTTTTATTTTGTTCTCTTAATCATAATCTCTAAATAATAAATTCGTGTACATTTTGGAATCTGATGTATAAGCGAAAAATCCATGTGGCGTAAATGTGACTTTCAATACACATATTATTATGCGGATTAAAAGCTGATTGATGACCGTGCGAACCAAAAGTATTTTTTGTTTTGATGCTTTAGATGTATCTTTCTAGTAGAAAGATTTCCCAGTAATAAAGTGAATGTATTCCATAGAATTGTGACGCGTGTATTTCCTCGCCCATCTGTTAGACGTATACTGTGAACAGTTGGTTCCAATATTTAAAGTCTCTGACATATGCTGTGTTAAGCTCGTGAATGCGGTATATGGCATTGGTTGCTCTTTTTCACGATTGTAGTCGTCTTTGCATCTGGTGTATATAACGCGAAACTCTCTGCCACTTTCCAGGACCTTTAACCACTTCGGAGACCAGTTAATACCTGTTTCGCCAATTCCAGAATCAAAAGTTGTTCCTCCACAAACTAAGTCTTCACGACATGGGCAGCTAGACAAATTTTTCTTATGGATATGGTGCATGGGTAACATCCATGAATAGATGATGGTTATGAACTCGGTCTGACAAATATATTTTCACCTAAGACAATGATGCTATTTAGGGAGCAAGAAAAACAATTATAGTCCTAAGATGGTAATTAAGCGTGAAATAGAGAGGGTAAAATCTCGTGTATTTTGTGCTGACATAAACTAATATCACGCTTGAATGCATTGGAAGCAAACACCATTACTTGGATCGGTAAATTTGGCCGTCGCTGAATCTCGAACGTAACTTCCGTAAACTTGTTATTTTGTACCAACCTTCAATACTACTGTCTATCATTGTGATGCGAGAGAGAGAAATGGGGTTTAACGTCCACCCACCCGACACAAACCAGGTCATTTCGTTACTAACATACAGTTTCAATAATTCGCATAGGGTTCTTTAGCATTGGGAGGAAACCGGAGTGCCCGGAGGAAAATGACAAAAATTCACTATTGGATACAGAATTGGGGTCGAGTATGCACGGGAAATAATAACGGTTATCCGTAAGATATAAGGAATAAGTATGACAAATTTTAAAGACAATCCTGAACACAACAAGAAAAAATGTATGTGGCTCTCTGCCTGTAAGGGTTGGACAGTGGGCACGCACCATAACAATAGAGAAAGAAATAGAGGGTACGGCTCTGTTGCGAAGGGTTTGGCTGTGGGCATGCACCATAACAATACAGACGATACTTTGGTTATAAAACTATGCACTGGTTCAAGTAGATTTTACCGAACAGGCCACGACGCCCAAGAGCCAAATCTTCTCACGTTGCATAGCAGTTCACACTCAACAAGGAAACAAAACCCAGTAAAACCACTAAATTATGCTATACGCAACAGGTGGTGATTACTTTACCAAAAATGTATATTTATAAGGTCTAGAGCCACCCATACTCAGTATATTGTTGTCTCAGTGGATAGGTGGTTTAGGTGTGAAGATAACCCCTGTATATTCACAAAGCTGGGTAAAGAGTTATGTGCGCTGGCAGATTTATGGTTGATGAAATCTTTACCGTACTCACTCCAGAAGGTACAGTCACGAGTCGATATTCAAACGATTTTCAGGTTAGTATGTATCATAGAGTATGACTAACTATATTGGACATTTTGGCAAAATGTTATTGCCCTTTAAATACGGTAGTTGAAAACATCCATCTCCGTGTAAATTTAAGATTCTTGTTAGATTTTCATCAAATATTGAAGATTGTATTGTGGCAAAGATGGCCATCATCAAATTTCCTTCTGACTCAAGGATGTGGGATCTGTATCATAATATTATTACATATTCGATCCCCAAAGTTTCAAGATTTTCAATACATGTCTAAATGAAAATACAACATAATATTTCTCTTTTTTGTTTGCGAGGATATTTTATTAACATAGTAAGTACATAGCGGATTTCAAACTAGAATATAATTAATGTCAGAGCCGAATATAAACAAATATTACTTTGATTAGCACAGGAAAGCATGAGAACAGAACAACCTTCCAATAAGGTGGTTTGTTAAAGGTGTTCAAATGGCTGGTACCATCTTGTACATTGTTTATTGCAGGCACTAGTGACTATAAAGTAATCACCTAATTGGGGTAGATTACTGAAAGTACCATTTACCAATTGGCGTTCTAGATTTGTCATGTATCTTCAGAACAATATTGACACTACAATAAAGTTCGGGACAACACGGATACTGTTTTTCAGTGATACTCGAGGAAGACTCGACAATTTGCCACCTCCAACCGCCCTGAAAATCAGTTACATCTACGTAGGATTCAGCCTGAGTAATATTTAACTGGTTGCAAGAATAAGCCCAAGAACCAAGTTTAATACTGCAATTGAAGGTATCTCCTGTTGGGTTGGTGATCGGGCAGTAACTCTCAATATCGACAAGGGGTATACATATAATTTTTCCAGTACTGTAGATCACACAATTAATATCAGCATCTATGGTCATACCGTGTCGGGCTCTGGAAAGTAAACACCAGTAATAATTACATGATATAATAAATAGAACACATGTTGCTAAAAAAATATATACACATTTACAGTTATATTCAAATATGGAATGGAGGGGGTGGGGACTTCATTTATAGACTTAACTTGTAATTGCCATTCCAGAACCCGGGATATCTACCTGTCATTTATACACACAACAACGGTTTCCATACCCAACCTACAATTTTATACACAAAATATCGTATGATCAACAAACAAGATGACAGGAGCAAAAGTATGGTTTCTACAGTTTTATATACTATTCAAAAAAAGTAGGGGATATTTGATTTTTAAGTGTTATTAAAGTCACCTAATGAAACTGACGAAGAAACAAATGACAAAATGAAATGAAGTTCACATTCATCGATTTATTCAAAATGATCGTTAGACTAAGTAAGGCACATACTGACCATTATAAGGGTAAAATGATACCCGGGGTCAAACAGCAAAGTTACCACAGCATCACAACAAAGTCAGTAACGGGTAAATCCTCCTCTGTTTGCCAAACAAGCATTGATCCGACGTGGCATACTCCTAATGAGACGTCTAAGGTCATTTTGGTCCAGATTGTCCCATTCCTGTTGCAACGCAGCAGCAAGTTCTTGGACATTGGCAGGACGTTGTTGACGTTGACGTAACCTCTGTCCAAGCATGTCCCAGACATGCTCGATGGGGGCGATTTCGGGACTCAGTGCTGGCCAAGGTAATGTGGTGATGTTCTGTTGTTGGAGGTAACCTGTAACGATCCTGGCCCTGTGACATCTTGCATTGTCATCCTGGAAGATGAAACGGCGGCCATGGCGCCGTGCGAACGGCACAACATGGACTGCCAAGATGTTGTCCCGGTAGTACTGGCCTGTAACACGCCCTGCAACAACATGTAAAGCCGTTCTTCCAGCAACAGTGATGCCTCCCCACACCATAACAGAACCACCCCCAAAACGATCATGCCTGATGACGTTAACGTCTTGGAAGCGCTCGTTTCGACGACGCCACACCCTCCTACGTCTGTCCAAAAAATCAACAGTGAACCTTGACTCATCTGAAAACATCACATTGCTCCGCAGCGTCGATTATCCCAGTGTTGATGATCCCTACACCAACGACGTCTTGCCTGAATGTGATGATCTATCAAACAAGGAATCACGCGAGGACGTCGGGCGCGAAGGTGACCCCTATGCAGTCGATTCCGAATCGTCTGGCCACTCACTCTCACACCAGTGTCTGTTTGAAGGCGAGCGCTGATCTGATTTGCTGTGATGACACGATTTCTCAAGGCCAAGGTACGGATAAATCGATCCTGGGCTTGAGTTGTCGACCTGAGCGTGGTCTGTCCTGTACAGATTGTGTATCACGGTATCTGGACCATAGCCTGCTTATGACAAACTGAGAAACATTCATCGTCCGCGCCACAACCGCCTGTGTTGTGCCGATCTGTAGCATGCCAAGGGCACGTAACCTTTCATTTTGGGTAAGCCGACGCATATCAAAATTTGTTTTCTGGTCACTAAAACAATTAAACTGATGTTTCCACCCTGGAATTCAAGGCCACAATGACTGTAACATTCAAAGTCAGAGTCGTGCAAATCTTGGGTTGGACCCCCATGATGATCCCAAGCATCACCTGCATTCCATGCGGTAGCTATTGGTGCGTTTGGGCGTCACATGTAACTGGAAATGTTTCTTCTGTTAGGTTCTTTAGTGACTTTTTTCGTAGTCATTTGCATATTTTAGTATTATGTCCCCAAAATCAAATATCCCCTACTTTTTTTGAATAGTATATTAAGCTGGCCGCATATCTCCATTCCCTAGAACTAGTTTACTTACGTATCCCACAACATCTTACGGCTATCCTACGACTTACCGGTGTATTCGGTAACCAGATGGCGTACCTTGAACCTCAACGGTCTCTCCCTGGTGTCTCCCTAGAGCGCTAATTCTAATCATTATATTCTCTCAGATTTATGATGTAATTTATCATGTGATTGGTCACTCATGCCAAATATGGAATGGTTACTTTCCTATCACGTGTTTTAGACATATAATTTATCCTTGCACATAGACCCCCTGCCCTGTTATTCTCACACTATTTCATTTACAATTTAATTTCCGTGTCAAATAAACTCATACCATAGCTAATATCTTGACAATGGAGATTAATTAATCAGGGCCATAAATATTATATATGGATGGCGGGACTTGTGCAAAGGATGGGGGGACTTGTGCAAAGGAACACATATGTATAATATTATTTATAATGCTCGACCTAAAATATATTATTAAATACTAACCCATTGTACAACTTGAAGTCGGGTTGTTTTATGTAAGCAGCAGGAATATTAGATTTACTGATACCACCAAAATTTTTAGGGTTCCAAGCAAATCTTGCATCGTCCCAATTAAATTCTAACCATGCCGTCAAATCCATAACTTGATTCTTGGGGTTCTTGGAAACAATAACAGAAAATGAAATGAATCAAGGTTCATTGACCAAACAATTATCTGAAATAATGAAAGGGATTTTTTGTCCCATTCAATAAAATAGGATGGTGATCACATTACATTTGCATCTAGGGCTTCCATATTTGCGATGACGTTTTCTTAAAGTGTTTTCCAGAGTTCAAGATGTTATCACGTCGTCTTTCACACTCCCAATAGTTTAGAAAAAGTGTCCCACCCCGGTCGTGTAGGTCACTTTGGTTGGCGGTATTTAAAAGACCACAGATATCTCACTAAACCATAAACTGGCGCTATATCTAGGAGAAATTTCCTTAAAAGTAAGTCTGAATATTGCTGGTGTGGCACGTGATGCTGGATAGAGAGAGGGGGATAAAGAGAAATGGAGGTTTAACGTCCACTCGACACAAACTAGGTCATTTCCGGACTAACATATGGTTTAAGTTTTATTTCAATAATTCACTTACGCGTAGGGGTCTTTAGCACTGGGAGGAAACCGGAGGACCCCGAGAAAACCCACGAGACTGGACAGGAGACCCAACCCCTTGTCACGTACAACCGGGAATTCGAAACCACGCCAGTTGACTCAGTGACAGGCTTTACGATACAGCACGTAGGTGCTAACCATTCAGCCATTCCCCATGATACTGGAAGTAATAAATATCAAAAGCACCCGATCTTCGGAAACACTGGCAAAAGATAAACAGCTATAAATACAATCTGAACTAATTAGATCTGGCATAAAGCCACTGTCATCTGCACTGTTCGGACAGCATCTCGGGCTTATCAACGCTAAAATGTAATCAAAGTGAATATTTAAAATGTAACACAAAACCAAAATGTCAAGGGTAGATATTATCAAGGCTTAGATTTAATGGGATTTATACAGGGCTGGCTCTAGGATATTATTGGTTGGTAGCATTGGGGATATCGAATGTTCAATTCAAGATATTGCAAATAATCAACGGAATTAATTTGATATAACTATAAAGATTCAAAACACCTCAAGGGACGACCAACGGATATACTCCGATTCGATAATTCCTTAATGCTAGTGCTATTAATCACGCGCTAAAAACACAATCTTTTCTAACAATCAGGTGCCATAATCCTGGAAGTTACGGTCCGATATACTTGAATATCGTATGGAATCAGAATCTTTAGTTACCAATATACATTTCAAGTTGCTTCATAATCGGATAAATATTGTGACATCTAGTGCCCACATGCTAACAACGTGATTTTTCGTACAAACAGGGTCGTTACGGTTCGAATATAATCTGGATCGTTGGGTTATAACCATACATTTCATCATAATCGAATATAAATTATGAGCATACAAGCTTAAACACGATTTTTCGTACAGTCAAGGGACATAATCCATGACACCATATATACTATTCAAAAAAAAGTAGGGGATATTTGATTTTGGGGGCATAATACTAAAATATGCAAATGACTACGAAAAAAGTCACTATAGAACCTAACAGAAGAAACATTTCCAGTTACATGTGACGCCCAAACGTACCAATAGCTACCGCATGGAATGCATGTGGTGCTTGGGATCATCATGGGGGTCCAACCCAAGATTTGCACGACTCTGACTTTGAATGTTACAGTCATTGTGGCATTGAATTCCAGGGTGGAAACATCAGTTTAATTGTTTTAGTGACCAGAAAACAAATTTTGATATGCGTCGGCTTACCCAAAATGAAAGGTTACGTGCCCTTGGCATGCTACAGATCGGCACAACACAGGCGGTTGTGGCGCGGACGATGAATGTTTCTCAGTCTGTCATAAGCAGGCTATGGTCCAGATACAGTGATACACAATTTGTACAGGACAGACCACGCTCAGGTCGACAACTCAAGCCCAGGATCGATTTATCCGTACCTTGGCCTTGAGAAATCGTGTCATCACAGCAGATCAGATCAAACAGACACTGGTGTGAGAGTGAGTGGCCAGACGATTCGGAATCGACTGCATAGGGGTCACCTTCGCGCCCGACGTCCTCGCGTGATCCCTTGTTTGAGAGATCATCACATTCAGGCAAGACGTCGTTGGTGTAGGGATCGTCAACACTGGGATAATCGACGCTGGAGCAACGTGATGTTTTCAGATGAGTCAAGGTTCACTGTTGATTTTTTGGACAGACGTAGGAGGGTGTGGCGTCGTCAGACATGATCGATTTGGGGGTGGTTCTGTTATGGTGTGGGGAGGCATCACTGTTGCTGGAAGAACGGCTTTACATGTTGCAGGGCGTGTTACAGGCCAGTACTACCGGGACAACATCTTGGCAGTCCATGTTGTGCCGTTCGCACGACGTCATGGCCGCCGTTTCATCTTCCAGGATGACAACGCAAGATGTCACAGGGCCAGGATCGTTACAGGTTACCTCCAACAACAGAACATCACCTTGGCCAGCACTGAGTCCCGACCTCTCCCCCATCGAGCATGTCTGGGACATGCTTGGACAGAGGTTACGTCAACAACGTCCTGCCAATGTCCAAGAACTTGCTGCTGCGTTGCAACAGGATTGGGACAATCTGGACCAAAATGACCTTAGACGTCTCATTAGGAGTATGCCACGTCGGATCAATGCTTGTTTGGCAAACAGAGGAGGATTTACCCGTTACTGACTTTGTTGTGATGCTGTGGTAACTTTGCTGTTTGACCCCGGGTATCATTTTACCCTTATAATGGTCAGTCTGTGCCTTACTTAGTCTAACGATCATTTGGAATAAATCGATGAATGTGAACTTCATTGCATTTTGTCATTTGTTTCTTCGTCAGTTTCATTAGGTGACTTTAACCCTTAGAACCCGAAATGCCGCAAAACGGGCTTGACGTTGTATCGCATATACCCGAAATGTCGGTTTTGCGGCTTGGGGCGTTGTCAAGCTCCAATTACGTTGACGTCATAATTAAAATGACGTCCTGTAAATCCAGGGAGGCACGTGCAACACCCCATGTATAGTCAGTGTTCAAAGGGTTAATTACACTTAAAAATCAAATATCCCCTACTTTTTTTGAATAGTACATATCAAGTTTCTTCAAAATCAGGCATATAATGTGGGGCCTGCCGAATGTCCATAAACAAATTGTGAACATAGAGCAAAATGAAAATGTGGGCGTATAAGAATGCCCAATCGAAGTAAATACAAAGAAAAGATACCCTTCCGATAGCCGTATAAAAGGCAAAATGGAAATACGAATTCAAAACGAAAATGAACTTTCGCAGAAGTTTTTGCCAGTTCTGGAAGAAGTTGCTGACGGAACCTCAGAAATTCCACATGGGATCATACGATGGCTTTAGATGCCCTCATGAATGGCTTGATGAGCATTTATCCGATCGTGTGGTAATCTGGTGCAAATTTCGGGGTAGTGTGACGCCCACATTAGAAATGTGAATTAGAAATGTGAATATACAAGCAACTTACATAATCAACAATATTCAACAGGTGGAGGTCTACTTTCACTGAAGTCGATCCCGTTGGATAATCTGGGATTATTTCATGTACTGATTTGGCAACATATTTTAAACGGGCCGCCAGTTTTTCTCTTTGACAATAGGCTGAAACAGATTTAATTTTCTTGTCACAATCTTTAGTGGGAGATGGGACCTAGCTGTTAATATTAATCCCCCTAGATGCATTCACTATTGACAGCCACATGCAAGTTAGTTTCGTGGGTGTCTTGAGAGTGTAATTAATGAATCTGACAATGCAGTGACTTATTAAAGCCTTTGTTCCCTAGAAATCACTACAGCTTATGGTATGGAATCTTAATATCTATATACATGTGTCTAAAATGGATTGATATCATTTTGATGATAAAGTCACAAATTATATCTTATCAACCCTGGTTTCCTTTCACTTTTAAACACACTTACGCACAAGCGAATTATTGAAATAAAATTGAACCATGCGATATTTAGGAAATGACCTAGTTTGCGTCAAGTGGGCGTTATTACCAATTTCCTCCTTCTCTGTCTATATAATCAAACATATTGCATAAAAAAGATAATTTTTATGTTTTTCACTTCCATGCATAAAAAAGATAATTTTTATGTTTTTCACTTCCATATGTATGTCTATTTGATCAAAGTTTGGCTTCTTACCTTGAGCTATTATTACCAGAACAACACAGACGCTTATCTTCATCGCCATTTTAGACTGTATTTGCCTCTAGACTGTATTTGTCTCTCGAAATCTATTAACATTACATTATCTGAAGCGGTGTGGCTTTTATAGGCCTTATCATAATTAGGTATGATGCCAGTGACACATGAGAAGCCCATGTTTTCATTTGTTTTTATCAAACTAATTATACCATATCATCTGCAACAAAGGTCACGTTGCTGAACTGATTTGTGCTACACCGATAATTTCTAGACAGATAATTTTAGAGGACTTTATCTTTAAATTTGTTTTAATCGATTTTTAAGATCTAGGCGATATTTTACCTAGGTTATTTTAAAGCGGGAATTTCATATTTTCTAGAATTCTAAGAAAATCAAAATTATTTGTATGTTTTTTGGTCAAAAGGTTGTCAACTCACTATTGTACGATCATGGGCATTATTTTAGAGGCATAAATATCTGTGACACGGGAAATAATAACACAATTACCTCCCTTGTTTTCCATTTACCCCCTATGGAATGGCTATCTTCAAATACTTGAATTTGACAATAGTGAATTATAGGATTATTCTTTAACAAGGTAGGACTGTTTATAGATACAATCTATTATAGGCCTTTATTTTAATATATCTTAAAAACAATCTATTTTAGGGCTTTATTTTAATATATTTTAAAAAAAAAACTTAAAAATATGAAATTGGAACTTTAAGACTAAAACCTTATACTTTAATTAACTGTAAAGAAGGAAAGACAGAGAGAGAGAAATGGGGTTTAACGTCCACTCAACACAACCAGGTCATTTCGGGACTAACATACGATTTTAATTTTATTTCAATAGTTCGCTTGCGCGTAGGGGGTCTTTAGCCGTGGGAGGAAACCGGAGTTCCCAGAGGAAACCCACGAGGTTGAGAAGGCGCCCCTATCTCCATGCCACATACGCTCACACCAGGGCTCGAAACCACAGCCGCAAGCCAGGGGAAAGACAGCCTTGTCGAGAAAGTCAATTGTCTGTCTACTCTTTGGGTTCTGGTGATGTCTTGGGTCTAAGGTTTCCGTAAACATGGACAGTATCCACCATGCGGTTGTTACTCCAGCCATTATTATGTGATGTTAAAAGCGTTAATTTATCGCCACCAAAGTTTAAATGTTCCCCTTATAATGTGACCTCGATATGCGATGAGTCAATATGCAATTTGAGTTCACATCCAACTATATCAAACTTTATTAACTTAGTGTAAACCACAAAATTTAATTATGTTATAATTAAACAGGTAGCAATTGGTTTACCACACCTATAAAATGAAACGTTTAGGATGGCATTGGAGACTAGCGTTCTGCGCTTCGACCTCTAACTGGTCGGTCACCTCTGGCTTGCGGCTGTGGTTTCGATCCCCGGTGTGAGCGGATGTGGCTTAGAGAAATGGGCCTGCGTGTGCGCTAAGGTAATAAGAATGAATAATAAGATGTGTCTGCGACATCACCTACGGTCGAAGCGGACGTTAAACACGAAGAACAGCAACAATTCATACGGTCCACACTCGCTCTACAGTTCAGGTCCGTTGAATGACGGTTATCAGCGGTGTAACTACGGCTTCCGTCCATTCTGAGCATTTCGACCAACCTATTCCATAGTTAGACCCTGGCTGATTTCTTATGGATCAGGCTGATTTACTGTTGATCAGGCTGATTTATTGTTGATCAAATACAGTTCGAAACCCATTGACAAATCATTTTCCAAAATATAGTCCGGTGGCTGAAGAGGGATATCGCCACCCAAGCTGTGAATTTGCGAGACCAAGTTTTTCTAGACCTGTTTTTTGCGTAGATTCCGGATCTGGGAAATGATGAGACGTTTGAGGGGATATAGGAGTCAAATGTCTACAATGGGGAGGGGGCATTATGTTGATGTAATTTATTAATAAGACATAAAAAAGTGTAGGACTGGCCATCTATAAAGACGTTTTTATGATGCCCCTGGGAAATTGTTTTAATTTGTGGGAATAGCAAATGCGCTTGTATGGAGGCGGGTGTGCGTGTATGAGGGATATCGCCACCCGAGCTGTGAATTTGTGAGACCAAGTTTTTCTGGACCCGTTTTTGCGTAGATTCCGGATCTGGGTAGTGATCAGGCTTTTGAGGGGATATAGGGGTCAAATGTCTAGTCTACAATGAGGGGGTCATTATGTTGACGTTATATATTAATAAAACATAAACGTCTAGGACTGACCATCTTTAAATAAGTGTTTATGATGCCCCTGGACAGCTGATTTGATTTGTGTGTGCGTGTTGTTTTTTGGGGGGAGGGCGGGGAACATTACATTTTAATATTTTAATTCCACTGCACATCTCTAAATATGTGACAAGGATTACTATTGTATGGGGTAGATAAAACTGGCACGAAGTGAGTCACTTGATTAATTTTCTTAGAGTTTGGTAAAAACATTACATTTAAATATTTTAATTACAGTGCACATCCCTAAATATGTGTATACGATTACCATTGTATGGGGGAGGTGATGGTAAATGTATTTTGGGGGACAGAAACCACTTGGTTCAAAATTGACCTGAAAAGTGTATTCTCGAGGTTCTCGTTTAGTACCAATATCGTCATTCAAAATATTAAATTATAATGGTACTTTTTGGGAGATCTGGAAATGTACATAAAAACACATGTTTAGATTATAGTTTATTCTTATGATATGAGCGGGATAGATATCTTCTTGACGGCTGATCAAAAGGTCGCAGATAACCATCCAGTTACCCATTCACATTGCTAATCTTCATTTCGGCCTTGTTTATAGATGGGCAGTGATAGACTTTTATGTTTTATTAATAAATTACATCAACATAAGCCCCCACCCCCTATTGTAGTTATTTGACCCCTATATCTCCCCAAACGGGGTCAAGGACAATACAGACCCAAAATGAATTACGGTACCGGTAGACGACATTTAATCAAAACGTAGAATATCAGCATTTCAAAATGGAGAGGGTACTCTCTGCAATAAAACTCCTGAAACCGGGATGTTACATGTGATCAATCAATTTATGTGATGCATATTACGGAGTAAGTGTTACTTGTTTTCCAAATAGCATGTTGTCCTCCAAAGCTCACAAAATTACTAAACCTGTCTTTTGTAGACTAAAACAAGCTGCATACGTCAATGGGGCTCTGGTGCAATCCCACTGATACAAGATTGTTGTAAATTTTATTGTTAGTATTACTACCATTATTATTATTATCGCATATGTACTTCTGTATGTATACCTTTGTGTATGAAATAAATATATTATTAGTATTATGTAAGATTTAGGTATAAAGCTGATAGTTTGAATGTGGATATTGCATAGAAAAACGAATAAATTGAAAATTTCAAAATTATGATTGTTAGACGTTTTCATAAGAATAGCACAGTCCACATTATGCTGATTAACATTCCAAGTCAGTTTCAGTAGCGTAAAAGGCATTGTTATTTGCAATGTTGTACATAGACTACTATAATTCATGTTGTGTATTTACCATGTGTGATTCATCAGTTATTTCCACACAGGAAATATTTACGAATTATGAAAAGTTTTATATTAGATTCAGGGAAAGTCAACCAACATCTACGCAAAATATGCTGCTCTATACACGGGGGTGATAAAGGTTATATGCCTATTATAAAATTCCACCCCCTGTAGCATCTGCGATATTTGATGACATACTTATTTAAAGTTTCCTTGAAATCTCTCTAAAACAAGTCTATCCCAAGAAAAGTACCCATGTATCAATAGTCTATTTTAAAACCTCTTAGATTGTTAAGTGACTTGTTTAAAGGCTCGATTCCGACAATCGAGGCATCAGTGTTATCGAAATAAGAATTTCTCGGTGCGAGAAGGAATTAATTTGACTGAACTTTTCAGCATATTCCCTTCACATTATCATTTGTGGCTAAACGAAAGACTTTCAAAGGGCAGAATTATCTATTACATAATGCATCTTTAATGAATGTTTGTAAAACAATATAGCAACGTTAAGTTGTATCTTAATATATGGCATATCACGAGATGCATTGCCGAAGCACACATGTAAAATTAACCCATATACGAAAGCCTTGTGACATTCACATGTCTTCATTAATTAAAAAGTGTAATTTAATATATATTATCAATTTATCATGAATTACTTTTTTGGTCAGAAGGGTGACAGTCCATTCCACACGGTCCCATAGATCAGAAAGCAGGTAAACCGACACATGTCCTACTATTCTGCTTCTACTGGGCTAATGACGACGGAAATCCGCCATGCAGGGTGCGATGAGGGAAATTTTGCCCATGCAGCGTCGCTACGACTTACTCTTATTCAGAATTGTAACTGTCAAGGGTTGTTTTTACATCAGTATCTTCACGGGACAATTTAAAACAACTCAGTTTGTTTCAAATTGGTAAATTTACGCCACGACATCTGTGGTTGATTCAGAGTAAACGCACATGAAAATGTACAAATTCCCAAAACGTTGATTTGTACGGTTTTAGCATTTTGTAAGGACCCCAGGACCCAATAGTTTACCCTCGTTAACTGATAGCCTTTCTTTCCCCATCACTACCTTCTCTTCGTGTTTATAATATCCTAACAAACAGTCCATTTCATAAGATTTTTGGCCCAGGGGCGGGACGTGAATACAATACATCAGTAAACTTATGCCAAATCTGTATGCTTTCTATAGAGCCAGTGAGCGTGTTGAACCAACTATGTCACTTCCGGTTTTAATAAACATTAATTTCTCGTTTACAAAAACTTTTTTGCAGAGGCAATTCTTTCTGAATATATATTTCAGATTTATGGAAACCTTGTTGAAAATCGTTGGTCTTCCCCTTTAATTTCTTCTTTCCTGCTTACACTTTCCTTATCTATGTTTAAAGACATCCAATATACCAATAATTGAATCTTTAGATTATAAATTTAAAGTTGCTATCTCCAATGCCTAATGCCCCTGGGCGCATGCGAATTATTGAAATGACCTAGTTTCTCCCTCCCCCCTATCTATATATTAATATATAGATTAACATTACAGGTTCTTTCAACTAGTGTCAAAGAACTGCTATTTACAATGGTGTGTAACGTTTCCTTGAAGGGATAACCACGTTTGGGGTATGGGGAGCTTGATATCTCTGCCACCAGTGATCAATTCCTGGCTGATCACGAGCTACCGGTAAACGGAAATTCGGAAGGGTGTGTATGGATCAGCTAAAAAAAGGTCATTAACGGTGTTTTTGCTAAAATTAATATAAGCTTCATCGTAGGAATAAGACAGAGTCGTTCAGTTTTCAAACCTTTATGTAACAAAAACTTTCAAAATATATATAATCAGTATTTACAGCTTGAATATCTATATTTCTGTCAACTGTCCTTTTTCGGGTGAACAGCGTTCACCGTACTATAAAAGAGTCTGTCCTTTTTCGGGCAAATAGCATTTGCCGTACTTGTTCTTGAATCTTTCCTTTTTCGGGCGAATAGCATTCGCCGTACTAATTCTTGCTGCTTGTCTTTTTCGGGCAATTGTAGATTGCCGTACTCTCTGAAAATGAAAGGGGAGGGACCTCTTTCATGTGAGGAGGGTCTATGCCTTCGGAACGTAGCTTGCCGATATCAGCGAGATATCCGGCCGCTGTCCCGTAGACTAGTCTACATTGCAATTCCCGGTCGTCTACATGTATCTGTAAGAGACATTTATTTCTAAGGGCGGTTAACAAATATTGCACTAGAAAGATCAAATCATAAGAATGTAAACACGACTAATATACAGTATTATATCGATTATAACAGTACAATGTATATATTTGGTTAGAAAGGTATGGAATATTAAATGAAATGAAATGGGGTTTAACGTCCTACTCTTCTACACCTAACCTGGGCTAATGGAAGACGGGCATACGCCATACAGTGTGCTATGAGGGAAATTTTTGCCCGGGCTACGGCCTACTCTTACATGTATATCGAATTCCAACTGCCAAGGGATCTTTTACGTGCACTCCAATGTGTACACGGGACCTTGGTTTTTTCGTCCCATCCGAACGACTAGGCAGCTGTCCTTGTCGGGCCGTCCTTCTGCATCACTGACAAGGGGTATCACGCCGGAAAATCGAGATGAACTTTCTCGGCCAATGCAGACCTCCAGGCTAGCGAACCAGCACCTTATCCACTTAGCCACCGTGATCCCCGTATGGAATATTAAGGTATTTAACGAAATGACTAAAAGAGAATATACCACTATAGACTTCTATAATAAGATATAAAATACATGTTTAATATATAAATGACGATGTCCTACTCTAACAAAATAATGAAATATGATAGTATTAGTAAAAACTAACAAAGTAGTCGCGAATATCCTGGCACTTGACTGCATCACGACCCACGCCTTCGTATTTCTTACTCGTCCTCGATGTATAAATCAAGCCTTAACTCCATCATCTGGCTAACTTGAACACCTACAGTCCTTGAAGTTCTGTTTGTAGTTAATCATTTTAATACAAGACCTACTCTGTAAACTTCGAGGGTAACCTAGATTGTCGGTTATATTTTGACCGAAAATAACTAGGGTTGTCTTCTTGACTTTGATGAGAGGTTTCTGGTTCAAATTCTTCCTGACTACGGTCAAATTCCTGCCAACTACTGGTACCGGAAGGCCAAATAGCATTACCCGGAATTGAAACAGGCCTTTAAATATGTTGAATGCTGTTTTGTCCTTATCATCTTCCGACATTTCTACCTGCCAATATCCAGAGGCAAGATCCAACGTTGAAAACCATTTAACCCGGGTTAGTGAATCGAGGGTCTGGTCTATCCTAGGTAGTGGATACGCATCTTTCTCTGTGATATTGTTTAGCTTCGTATAGTTTACACAGAAGCGTGTAATTCAATCTTTTCTTTTTACCAAAATAGGTGACGACCAAGGACTATTGGACGTTTCTACCACCTTTAATTTGTTTTAACATTTTTTCCAGGGTTTCTTCAACCTCCTGCTTCTGAAGTAACGGTATTCGTCTGAGCTTCTGCCGGATAGGAAGACTATCCGAAGTTCTTCCAAGATCGTACTCATCCTTTGCAAAAAGTGTTTGATACTTCCGTAATAATTCAACAAGCTCACTTTTCTGCCGACTATCTAAGCGAGTACTCGATCTTTCTCGTAAATCTTGCGGCAAACTTGTAGGTGGCGATTCATTTAGATCCACTTCACATATGGACGAACAGCTTATGGGGCTAAATCTACCAATAGTGCTACATTTGTAGACATTAACTGTATTTGGAGAAGCATTCATTAATCTCACTGGAACGAGGGGAGTGTCATCAGAAACATTTGCTAGAACTCTGGCAGCTATGACAGCATTCTTCTCATACATATTTTCGACAGATTCCACAAGACTAGTCGTTTTAGTCAGTTCTTGTTCAGTACAGGTTTTACATTTCCCATTACAATTTGTTCATGGAAAGCAGGAATCTGTCCGTGTTTTGTCGCTGTAATTCTACATAACCCAATCCTCCTTCCATCTTTAGAGGGAGTTCTTTTTCTTGAATGTCCAGTGTGTTGTCTTTGACATTAATTTTACAGTTATGTTCTTTGAGGAAATCAAGTTCAAGTATACAATGTGAACCAATGTCAGCTATGACTACTTCCTGGGAACAATCTATACCACCCATTGTAAGATTTAAGCGACAGGAACCCTTGGCATTCATTCTTCTACCATCTGCTAATGTAAGAGAATGGGACAATGGTCGCAGTGATGGTCTATTTTTAATCGAGTTAAAACTTCTCATGGACACTATGCTCATACATGCACCGGTATCGATTAGTCCGTGAGTTTGAACATCTTCAATCTTCATGAGCACATGCAACCCTGCTTCGATAGGTTCATTCGAAAACTTTTGCCTTCTACGATTGCGGCGATTGTTTACGGGTCTAATGCTGGACTTATCAGTCTCTTTCTTGACATATTTGTTGCTTCTATCCGGGCAATGGATAGACAGATGTCCCGGCTTTCTACAATTATTACAAACGATTGTGTTTGGTGTTCGTTTGTCTCTTTCGTCAAACTTACTCTTTAGTTGCTCGACCATTTTAGTCAGAGTGAATCTGTTCTTTCATTTCTTTCACGTCGTCCGTTTTAAGGTTACCCTGCACACCTCTGGTATATTTCTCCTTCGGGAGTATAGCTTCATGGGAAGATCTGAAAGATTCGAGCTCGATGGCCACTTGAATATTTTGCTCAATGTTGCATGGTCTAGTTTGTTGTACTTTCCATACCATATCACTGTCTTCTTGAAGTGCGTCCAGAAAAGCATCCCTTGCAAGAATGTCTTGTAAACCTTGCTCCGCCGTTGGATATGCCATATGCATAAGGCGTTTGATCGACTGGCCTAACTCTGTGAGTTTTTCTCGTGGATGTCTTCGACGGGACTTCAACTCTGTACGGTACAGTTCTGTCTGATTCTTTGGCTGGAATCGCCTCTCCAGTGCGTTCACCAAAACAGTGTACTTGTACCTCTCTGTAGATTGGAGTGACCTCAACACTTGCTGGGCTGGTCCTGTTAAACTTCCAGCTAGATATTGACCCTGCTCTTCTGGTGTCCATCCGTTTAACTTGATACACGTCTCGAAGTGAACCATATAGTCCATTAAGGGCGTGCTTCCATCAAATTTTGATGCAAACAAAATTGTTTTTTTTTTATACACTGGTTGTACCAATGGTCGATTGCGTATCATACTCTCAACTTCAGCATTTGCTTGATATCTAGGAACCATTGGGTTTAGCACAGGCAGGGACAATGTCCTGAACTCAGGGTTTTCAAATAATGGAGGAGTTGGCCACCGTCGTCTACTTGACTCTTTCTTGAAAGGTACTGGACGTGGCAAATATTGTGGCACTTCGAAGTCATCAAGTAACCGCCTATAGACTGCTGGGTGATAAAGGATGAAGGTCTTCTAGCTGTTTTCTCGTCATCTGGATTAAAGCTGCGAAAGCCAATCTGTTCTCTTCTCTCTTTACGTTCTTCAGCATCATCCTCCAAACCCAAGCTTTACTTAGGGTTTTTGGTTCACTTGAGATTTCTTCTAATTTCTTTTTTCTGCCTTGTCCGCCAAACTTGTTGGTGTTTCTGGAAGTTCTGCCATTTTGAAAGATTGTCAAAAGGTTTTACTACTGAACGTCTATACTTATTCCATATAATTATCCCACCTCTGCCACCAAAAACGTGTAACGTTTCCTTGAAGGGATAACCACGTTTGGGGTATGGGGAGCTTGATATCTCTGCCACCAGTGATCAATTCCTGGCTGATCACGAGCTACCGGTAAACGGAAATTCGGAAGGGTGTGTAAGGACCAGCTAAAAAAGGGTCATTAACGGTGTTTTTGCTAAAATTAATATAAGCTTCATCGTAGGAATAAGACAGAGTCGTTCAGTTTTCAAACCTTTATGTAACAAAAACTTCCAAAATATATATAATCAGTATTTACAGCTTGAATATCTGTATTTCTGTTAACTGTCCTTTTTCGGGTGAACAGCGTTCACCGTACTATAAAAGAGTCTGTCCTTTTTCGGGCAAATAGCATTTGCCGTAATTGTTCTTTAGTCTTTCCTTTTCGGGCGAATAGCATTCGCCGTACTTATTGCTTGTCTTTTACGGGCAATTGTAGATTGCCGTTCTCTCTGAAAAAGAAAAGAAAGGGGAGGGACCTCTTTCATGAGAGGAGGTAGCTTGTCGATATCAGCGAGATATTCGCTGTCGGTCGCAGTCTCGTAGACTAGCCTACATTGCAATTTCCGGCCGTCTACATGTATCTGTAAGAGACATTTATAATGTAAACACGACTAATACACAGTATTATATCGATTATAACAGTACAATGTATATATTGGTTACACAAAATATATGACAAAACATCAATAATTAGATAATAATAATTATTTACTAATTATATATGGCCACAGATCACTAATTATTGCCCCATTGACTTTAATGTTAATTCTCGTCTCTTAGACCGGTTGTAACTTTTTCCCAAATATTCGTTGGGTAAAACGCTTTCTGCCACAGATGGAGCAACATGTGGCAAACTCTTGCCCAAAAGCATGTATGAGGTTCTTCATAAAAAAGTTGAGATAGACAAGCTGGAAGTAGAGACAGCTAACCTTGCAATTTTCGGCCCTCCCTTTCAACGTAACCAACCTCACAACTCTTGTATCCTTCCGCCTCAAAATCATGAATATTCACCAAAACCTGGCAGAAAATGTATTTTCAAACCCTTTTCTTCGATTCTACACCAAAAATTCAACAAAAATCGCCATGCAAAAGGGGGAAAAAGGGAAAGGGAGAGAAGGACTAAAAATAACTTTCGCCCTTGTTTCGTGGGTGACGGCCCATGAATATTTGGTGATCTGTGTCCTATATAGGGGTGAAACTTCGGATATCACCAAAAGGCCTTTTGCATTTGCTTCCCATATGTTCTGGCAACATGCTGGTGCAAGGAAATCAAAATCAAAAAATAACTGCAAAAATGATGGCCCTTTAAGTATACATGCTGCTTTAAGTACAGTGGTGCACCTCAGGTCCCTGGGCCTTTTGTGCTAAAATTTAAAAAATCTTTTTTAATAGAGGCAGTATTTGAGCTCTGTGAAAAAATTAGACAAGTTGCAAACAAACTACATAGAAAACACTCATAATTTGGAATTTTTATCAAAAATATATTTTTTTACTGCCATGTCATGAAAAATGTACAAAATTTACATGTAGCATCTTTCAAAAAACCAATAATTTTCCACTTTTTTAGATAGCCAGACTGGCAAGTAATATATTTTTGGAAACCCTGGACAATATGCAAACAGGAAAATCACAAATCAATTGCATTGATTGTAATTATAGAGGTTTATACTGAAACATGTAACCCCACCCCCTAAAAATGTCAATGACTGAATCAATCTTATCTTTGGATGCAGAGCTAACATTACCAAAGGAATCTGTCTAACAGATATGTTTTACCATCCCTGGTTAATACATGTACATAGAAGCTAAAATAGGTGCAATAAATATGAATTATGGTTAAAATAGGCCTTGCTGAAAGAATAAAAAAGGTATATTCAGCCTATGTCCACCCCTCTCTAACAAAAGGGTCACAGAATACACAATTTTCACAAATTTGGAAATAGTTTAATGTTTTCAACATCTCAAACCTCAGAGGCATCATACAAATCTTTATTGCAATTATTGTACTGAAGCAAGATGTTTGGACCTTTACATCAATTGCCTTAAAAAATGAAGTAAACTAGACCTGCATGCAGGAATGACGGGTTTCACTGGTGCCACGTCACTTTCGGTGCCACGTTACCCTTAAACATATGTCACTTCCGATACCAATGAAACCATCAAACAGGTTTCCACATAAGCATTGTAAACATCAAATAAAATGGACGAAGAATCAACCAAATCCAGCAATATCAATTCATTTTATATATATGTTACTTGTAAGTGATCCTGGCAAAATTTCATTACTTCCGGTGATAATGAAAATGTTCAATTAGTTTTATGAAATCAGAAATGGCATAAGGCATCATAATGGCGAAAATTGTATGTAAATCGAATGAGAATTGCCACTTTTATAGACCAAAAACCTTGAAAAGTGACTTGTAGAAAATCGTCTATTTCTCGGCAACCGTACACGATAAAAACTATCTTTTGGTATCTATATGATCGTATGGGTTCAATCCATTTGTTGATTGGAATCAAATATCATAATTTGAAATATATTACAAATCAGACTCATTTGAAAAAAATGTCTGTTTTGAAGGCTAAAAATACAGTTTTTGCCAAAATGACATTACTTCCGGTGATACTGAAAATGTTAAATTAGTTCTATGAAATCATAAATGACACAAGATATCATATGGTGAAAATTTTATGAAAATCGAATAATAACTGACACTTTTATAGACCAAAAACCTTGAAAAGTGACTTAAGGAAAATCGCCCATTTCTCTGCAACCGTACAAGTTAGAAACCATTTTGTGGTATCTGTATGATCGTATGGGTTCAATCTATTTGATCAATAGAATCAAATATCACAATTTGAAAAAAATAACAAATACGACTCATTTGAATAAAATATTGTTTTTTGGAGGCTAAAATTTAAGTTTTGAGCAAATGACGTCATTTCCGATGGCAGCGCAAGGGGTAAAATGGTTTGACATAGTCCACTATGGCATTAGGCATCCAATGGCGAAAGAAAATTGAAAATCGAATAATAATTGATTCTTTTACAGCCAAAATTACGTGAAAAGTGACTCATGCAAAATTGCCTATTTCTCGGCAACTGCTTATATTACAAACTAATTTTCACATACATTCTCTTCGTATGGATTATAGCTACAAGTTTATAAAAGTTACGTAAAAATATTTTAAAATCTGAAAAGCCTGAATGAGTTGTAAATAGGTCAATTTTACGCCTTTTTTCACCTCTTAATCCAATTTGCTAGAAAATGAAAAAGAAATTAAAAAAACTGCTTCCGACATTTTTTGCGCCTTTAAATGACACACTCTTTGAGTCATATAATTTTTCAAAAAAATAATATTTGTTTTCAAAAAATGTACCTAACTGTCAAAATTGTAGTTTTTGGTAAAATTATGCCACTTCCGGTGCCGACAGATAATACTTTTGGTAATAAAAAAAATGACAATTGAGACAACGAAGCATATGAACTTTGTTTTATACAAATCGAACAATAAAAAATTAATCTAGGACTGAAAAACTGAATTAGCCAATGGAGGCCAAGGAAAACTACTGAGACAAAATTTTTTAACATTTTTGCGCAAGTCAGATGACTCTTTAATTCTGTGTCCAACACGACTAAAAAATATTCATAAATAAAAAAGTTTTTTGTAAAATTTTAAATTTCCGAAATTTGGCGCCTAATATCTTCGAAGATTTGCCGAAAATCAAAAATCGAAAGTAGCGCAGCTATGTGCTCTGTCTCCAGCTATGCCAAAATGTATCGAAAGTTAAAATCCCATGATTATTGTTAAAATTACCGCAATATTTCTAAAAACGATAACTTCGGTGATTTCGGACATTTCGCATTGTCGCAGAACGTTCAAAATAGCTTTATCCTCTAAGTCACACCCACTTTCCCAGTAAAACCGAAGAAATCGTAACGATGCGACACGTAGTTGCTGAGATCTACTCAAAACAAAAGAAGAATAATAATAATAATAAGAACTAGACCTGCTTGCAGGACTGAAGGCTTTCACCTTACCCAAGGCAGCACAAAATGCCCACCACTCACCCCTTAAAACACACACACACAGACACTTAAACAACTCAGATATTGACACTTTCTGTGCATGCGCATCACGATAGAAAGAAAGTGAAAAATATAGTTGAATAATTTCCAACATAATGAACTTGGATCGATTGAATCGCACAGACGTCGGAAATCTAAGCACGCAATCAAAAGCTCAAAAATTCCAAGAAATTTTAATTTTAGTACATTTTCAAAATATTCAAGAAAAAAGAGAACGACGTGGTATCTCAATATCCCCCGCTGTACAAAAATACAACTTTTTCGAAAATCGGTTGGGAATTGACATAATTAGGACCGATTTTCATTCGCGCACGTTAAAGATTTACATCACTTCCGGTCTGTTCACAACTTTCGCAATAGATCTAAGTACTAAATGTTTAAAACATAGAAAAAAAACAATATTCAGAACTCTATCAGTTTTAGTTTCAGGAATCTAAACGACTATAGAAAAAAACAGTTTTCCGAATGAGACAAAAAAATACCTTAAGTATCAGGTAATAACCAAAACCCAAAATCGCACCATTCAACATTAATTTTTCAACATTGTAATTGAGGGGTACCTTATTTATAAATAGCTTCATTAGAGAGCTTCATTTTCACTGGTGTCAAATGATGACGTCGTGTAGACAAAAAACCTGGGATATTAATTTCAGGAGTAACTGTTAATTACTAAAATGAATTATTTTCATTCTAGAAGCACCAGTACCAGATATTGGTTACCATTCAAACACCCTTAGTTCAAATATTGCCAGTTTTGAAAAAAAGCTCTCTATATATGCTTTATACGTATGCAAAACGTTCCATTTACAACCAATTCGGACTTTTGTCGATGTCACATCAATGTGTTACACGGGACTATGGAATCGCGTTTTCATATCAGCTACGAAACAGCCAGGTTACGAAACAGCTAACATCCATGTAACTGGTTCAAAAATTGATTGAATATTCAATGAAATATCGTCAATTTTCTGATTTCGTGCACGTTAAAGATTTGACGTCACCGTCACCAACATACAAAATTTCGATATTTATTACAAACAGAGTCCATGCTCAAACTACATCACACTTTCTATGACCGGTGCAATATTCGTACTGCTGCACGATACTACTGCAAGATACAACAACAACCGCTAAAATATTGGATTTGCTTATAAACAGCGCGAGTCGTCGATTTATGTCGAGATGATTACGGTTATGAGGTAATTTTGACAAAGAAGAAACAATATTAATTCAAAGAATAATTATTACACGCAGCAATCAACTATTTCTGTTACAGGGCCATTAAACCCATATTTTGAATAGAAGTAAACACTCAAAGTTGAAATGCTTTTAGCCCAAATATCGTCACTGTGAGAGAAAAGGGGGCTTTTGAATATGATCTAAACGTATGTAATACGTACAGATTGTATCAACTCTTACTGCATGTTTCGCTTAACGATGAAAGGTGACGTTTTCAATTTTCGATCCCTTTGTTCTCATACTCCTGATATTTTTAGCTGTTGCGCAATGGTTTCATACCTAAGACTACCGATAAAACTTTCTGTAGAAGAAGTTCCCAAAAAAAAATTACGTTGACTTTTCGAGACAAAGACGTCTAAAAATGCTCCAAATGGTAAAAATACGACGTTTTGGATTTTCAATCTCGTTTTTCGACTACTCATGACATTTAGAGAAATTGCACAATGGTTTCACACAATACACCACCTATAAGACTCTCGAATGAGAAAGTTTAAAAAAAATCGTAGGCGGCGTTTTCGAGAAATACGCGTCTAAAGTTGATCGAAATAGCAAAATACCTTAATTTTCAAACTCAGATAACTTTTTTATTGTTTGATAGAAACTTGTCGCTATAGTACCATCTTGTAGATAATTCACGTGGCTATCAAACGATATAATACTTTAACTACTCGGTAAACAACCAATCGATACATCTTATTTGGCGCACAGGCACCCATTTTTCTGAATTTTGTCAAACTTTGGATACCTTTCTTGACCACTTCCGGTGATTAGAGGATTTTCATTTATAGTTCATGGACTGGTTTGGACCATCGACTATATATTCAGTAAGTTTCAGAAAAATCGTAGGCGCCGTTTTAAAAAAATAAGAACTCTACGATTTGACCAAAATGCGAAAAAAAGTGAAAAATCAAAGTTAACATTTCAGAATAAAACTTATATTTTTGGAATCGGATTGATGTCAGCTATCCAAAAATATAAGTCATAATTCAAAATTCCCCACAATATAAATTTTGGAAATTTTTGAAAATTTTCCAATTTTCACCAAAAAAATGAAAGCGATAAAGTTTCCAAATTTGACGTTTGTGAACTGCTATCTTCTTAGAAATGTCTCAAGCTATCCAAAAATGTAAATATCAGAGAAATCGGTTGACAATTACCAAAATTACGGCCGATTTTCAATTTTCGTGCACGTTAAAGATTTAACGCATTTCCGCTATGCGCACGAATTTCGTTTTATATTTAAGCACTAACTACCACCCAGTTTCCAAAGAGAAAATCAAACTTCAGACCTCTATCTCTTATGGTTGCTGAGAAATAGGCAAAATGGACTCAAATATGTAACTGGTTCAAAAATTGATTGAATATTCAATGAAATATCGTCAATTTTCTGATTTCGTGCACGTTAAAGATTTGACGTCACTAACATACAAAATTTCGATATTTATTACAAACAGAGTCCATGCTCAAACTACATTACACTTTCTATGACCGGTGCAATATTCGTACTTCTGCACGATACTACTGCAAGATACAACAGCAACCTCTTAGAAATTGGATTTGCTTATAAACAGCGCGAGTCGTCGATTTATGTCGAGATGATTATGATTATGAGGTAATTTTGACAAAGAAGAAACAATATTAATTCAAAGAATAATTATTACACACATAAATCAAATATTTCTGCTACAGGGTCACTATACCCTTATTTTGAATAGAAGTAAAGACTCAAAGTTGAAATACTTTTTGCCCAAATATCGTCACTGTGAGAGAAAAAGGGACTTTTGAATATGCTCTAAACGTTGCTAATACGTACAGATTGTATCAACTCTTACTGCATGTTTCGCTTAACAATGAAGGGTGACGTTTTCAATTTTCGATCCCTTTGTTCTCATACTCCTGATGTTTCTAACTGTTGCGCAATGGTTTCATACCTAAGACTACCGATAAAACTCTCTGTAGAAGAAGTTAAAAAAAAAAAATTACGTTGACTTTTCGAGAAAAAGACGTCTAAAAATGCTCCAAATGGTAAAAATACGACGTTTTGGATTTTCAATCTCGTTTTTCGACTACTCATGACATTTAGAGAAATTGTACAATGGTTTCACACAATACACCACCTATAAGACTCTCGAATGAGAAAGTTTTAAAAAAATCGTAGGCGGCGTTTTCGAGAAATACGCGTCTAAAGTTGATCGAAATAGCAAAATACCTTAATTTTCAAACTCAGATAACTTTTTTATTTTTTGATAGAAACTTCTCGCTTTCGTACCATCTTGTAGATAATTCACGTGGTTATCAAACGATATAATACTTTAACTACTCGGTAAACAACCAATCGATATATCTTATTTGGCGCACAGGCACCCATTTTTCTGAATTTTGTCAAACTTTGGATACCTTTCTTGACCACTTCCGGTGATTAGAGGATTTTCATTTATAGTTCATGGACTGGTTTGGTCCTTCGACTTCATATTCCTGAAGTTTCAGAAAAATCGTAGGCGCCGTTTTAAAAAAATAAGAACTCTACGATTTGACCAAAATGCGAAAAAAAGTGAAAAATCAAAGTTAACATTTCAGAATAAAACTTATATTTTTGGAATCGGATTGATGTCAGCTATCCAAAAATATAAGTCATAATTCAAAATTCCCCAAAATAAAAATTTTGGAAATTTTTGAAAATTTTCCAATTTTCACCAAAAAAATGAAAGCAATAAAATTTCCAAATTTGACGTTTGTGAACTGCTATCTTCTTAGAAATGTCTCAAGCTATCCAAAAATGTAAATATCAGAGAAATCGCTTGACAATTACCAAAATTACGGACGATTTTCAATTTTCGTGCACGTTAAAGATTTAACGCATTTCCGCTATGCGCACGAATTTCGTTTTACATTTAAGCACTAACTACCACCCAGTTTCCCGAGAGAAAATCAAACTTCAGACCTCTATCTCTTATAGTTGCTGAGAAATAGGCAAAATGGAAAAAAAAAAGAATAACTAGATCTGCTACTGTCCCATGCAGATATGAAAGCTTTCATATTCATCGTCACGTGTCATTGATTGTATCAAGTATCCTAAATAAAAGGATAAGAAGAAAAAATTATCAAAATTGGTCAAAAACTCTCGAAGTTACAAGTCTAAATATAGTATGAAACATTGCACCCAGGCATAACAATAATCTGAAAACTAAAGGGAAATAACTGAAACTTGTATTACTGTAATGAGACGGATGAGAAAATGAAATGAAAATGGCGGGAAAAACAAATTAAAAATGGCAGGTTGGACAGGCGACCTTACTCCTTGTCACGTACAACCGGGCATTTGAAAACACGCTAGTTAACTCAATGACAGGCGCGCGTGCTAACCATTCAGCCACCCAACCCCCCTTTGAAATCAGACACGTGCAATATGTCATATAGGAAGAATAAGAAGTCGCTCACAAGAAAATGGTAAATTAATGAGTTTAGGTCAAAAGATTGAGCTACTGTTTTAGAGTATTTAATAGTTTTAAAGAGACACGTTAAGGGTTGTTCATAGTTAAATGAAAGTTTAATTTTAAATAAGACCAATAAAATTAGGATTTAATAATGCTAGACTAATATTTCCAATATGTTTGGTTATAAGTAGGAAATCGTGACGACTTCTTAAGCATGTTTTAAACAAAGGATCATAGACTGAATTATACAAGAATGGCACTCTGCAATAAAAAAACTGGCCAAAGCAAGATTTCTATGCAGAAATTAAATAATTGCTAGAACCAGAAAAATATTTATCCACTATAATAAATAAGCAACATAGAGAAAATGAAATGAAATTGAATGGGGTTTAACGTCCTACTGTTCTGCTCCTAAAATGGGCTAATGAAGACGGGCATATGCCATAAAGTGTGCAATGAGGGAAATTTTACCCGGGCAGCGGCGTTACGGCCTACGAAGTTGGACAGGCGAACATACTCCTTGTCACGTACAACCAAGAAATCGAAACAACGCCAGTTGACTCAAAGACAGACGTTATTCAGCCACGCAACCTCCCTAAAATCGGCAAATTGCTGACCTGCAGCGAGAAACAGTTCAACCGGGCCAAATTTTCTATTTTAACAGTTTAATTTGCACGGTACCTTTAGTTATCAACCGAATATTACAAAACTTTTAAAAATAAGCTCCCCTTGACCAGCTTAATCGTTCGCAATAAACGTTTGCCCCTTAAAATCGGCAAATTGCTGACTTTAAAGTGAGAAACATTACAACCGGGCGAAATTTTCTGTTTTATCACTTTTACAGTACCTTTGATTACCAACCGTTTATTACAAAACTTTAAAAATAAAAGAGAAAGAGAGAAATGCGGCCTAATGTCCATTAGACACAAACTAGGTCATTTCGTGACTAACATATGTTTTTTAATTTTATTTAAAAACTCCCCTTGCGCTTACTGGTCTTTAGCCGTTGGGAGGGAACCGAAGGACACGGAGAAAACCCACGAGGTTGGACATCATACTCCATGTCACGTGCAACCTGGAGATCGAAACGACGCCCGTTGACTCAATGACAGACGTTACGATACAGCGCGCACATGCTAACCATTCAGCCATTCAGCCTCCCTGAATTCGGAAAATTGCTGACTTATAGCAAGAAACATTTCAACCGGGCGAAATTTTCTGTTTTAACAGTTTAATGTGCACGGTACTTTAATTACCAACCGATTATTACTAAACTTTTGAAAATATGCTCCAACTGACCAGCTTAATCGTATGCAATAAACGTTTGGCCTGAATTGAAAGTTCTGCACGGAAAAAGTTCATCTTGATTTCCCGGCGTGGTTCCCCGTTGTCAGTGAGGCAGAACGGAGGGCCTGACAAGGACAGCTGTCTAGTCGTTCGGATGGGACGAAAAAAAAATATCCCTAAGCAGTTAGAATTCGATACTGTTGAATAAGCTGTATACGATGACTAAATGTGTAGATTGTAGTCACCCACACTGCATGTGTCGCTTAACAATGAAAGGATGCCGTTTTCAATGTTCGATCCTTTTGTTCTTCTACTCCTGATATGTTGGATTGTTGATCGATGGTTTTATATGAAAGACTACCAATAAGACTCTTTGTAGAAGAAGTTCCCAAAAAATATTAAGTTGACTTTACGAGAAAGACCTCTAAACATGCTCCAAATTGTAAAAATACGACTTTTTGGATTTTCAATCTCTTTTTTTCGCCTATCCCTGATATTTAAAATAAATGATACAATGATTTCACACAACAGGCTAGCTATTGGACTCTCTATTGACAAAAGTTTCACAGCCCTCCCTTCATTATAACCGAAGTTATCGTGCCCTGAAGAATCAACAAATCAGTATGCCCATCTCTGCTTACCCTAGGCAGAAAATGCTCATCTTTGAACTCAATCATGACATTGTCCTAGTGAACGTCTACACCAAGTTTGAACATTCTAGCTCAATTAGAAGGAGAGTTATTGTGTTTCAAAGTCTCGGCCCTTCAAATTGCTACTACTTTTCATTTTCAATTCAAAATGGTGACCATCACGTGACCGAAATCAAAATTCTGCTCCCTACGATTTTTGGGCCATCCTTCAAGGATTCAGAAAATATAACTCCCGTGTCTGTAAGTAAAATAGCAAAAAAGCCTTAGGGATTTTTCATGTTTCAAGATGGTGGCACTTCCGGTTCGATCGACAAACTCCATATTTTGTGTAGGAATCAGTAATTACTTGTCGAGTATCGAAAATTTTTTTTAGGTCATTCTGACCTATATTTCGACGATTTTTTTGAAAACTTTGATCCTTAATTTCACCAAGGGGAGATAATTTAGAAAATTTCTAATTATATTTTTGAAGTCACATCGGTAAGATCTACTTGTATACTAAATTTCATGAAAATCGTACAACTATTAAAGAAGTTGTCAAATTGGTCTAAACTTCCGGTTCGAAATCACAGCGACGAATTTTCGAAATTCGAAAATGTGAAACTGCAGATGAAAACGATTTTTTTCAAGGTATTCAAAGAAAAAAGAATTAGTAAAATCGGTCAAAAAATAACAAAGTTACGACTATGCATTGTCAGTTTTTTCGTTCGTAAAATTCGGTGATTTCGGATCCGTAAAACGTTTTGAAAATACATTTAATCAAGGTTCGCACCCCATTTTTGGGGGGGTAGGTCAAAATTTCAGAAAGATCCTATGGATAGATTCTGAGAAATCCGATTTGCAGAAAACACACAAAAAAAAAAAATAATAATAACTAGATCTGCTACTGTCCCATGCAGATATGAAAGCTTTCATATTCATCGTCACGTGTCATCGATTATATCAAGTATCTCAAATAAAAGGATAAGAATAACAAACTATCAAAATTGGTCAAAAACTCGCGAAGTTACAAGTCTAAATATAGCATGAAACATTGAGTAATCTGAAAACTAAAGGGAAATAACTGATACTTGTGTTGCTGTAATCGGGATGAATGAGATAACTTTGAACAAAACTAAAACTTTTTGAATCAGGTTGAACTCAACTGTTTGAATATGTACGTTAAATATGTAGAATTGGAAAATTATAAAGACATAATATCAAAATCTGTCAAAAACTCACAAGTTACAAATTTAAATGTAGTGAGAAACATTGCACCCGGGCAAAAAAATAATCTTTAAACTAAAGGGAAATAACTGAAACTTGTATAACTGTAATCGGGCTTCCAAGATATGTTATATAATTATGGTTTCCAATATGTTTGGTTATAAGTAGGAAATCGTGACGACTTCTTAAGCATGTTTTAAACAAAGGGTCATAGACTGCAATATACAAGAATGGCACTCTGCAATAAAAAAAAACTGGCCAGAGATTTCTATGCAGAAATTAAATAATTGCTAGAACCAGAAAAATATTTATCCACTATAATAAATAAGCAACATAGAGAAAATGAAATGAAATTGAATGGGGTTTAACGTCCTACTGTTCTACTCCTACAATGGGCTAATGAAGACGGGCATACGCCATAAAGTGTGCAATGAGGGAAATTTTACCCGGGCAGCGGCGTTACGGCCTACGAGGTTGGTAAGGCGACCATACTCCTTGTCACGTACAACCAAGAAATCGAAACAAGGACAGTTGACTCAATGACAGACGTTATGATACAGAGCGCACGTGCTAACCATTCAGCCACGCAACCTCCCTAAAATCGGCAAATTGCTGACCTACAGCGAGAAACATTTCAACCGGGCCAAATTTTCTATTTTAACAGTTTAATTTGCACGGTACCTTTAGTTATCAACCGAATATTACAAAACTTTTAAAAATAAGCTCCCCCTGACCAGCTTAATCGTTCGCAATAAACGTTTGCCCCTTAAAATCGACAAATTGCTGAATTTAAAGTGAGAAACTTTACAACCGGGCCAAATTTTCTGTTTTATCACTTTAACAGTACCTTTGATTACCAACCGATTATTACAAAACTTTAAAAAGAGAAAGAGAGAAATGCGGCCTAACGTCCATTCGACACAAACTAGGTCATTTCGGGACTAACATATGTTTTTTAATTTTATTTAAAAACTCCCCTTGCACGTACTGGTCTTTAGCCGTTGGGAGGAAACCGAAGAACACGGAGAAAACCCACGAGGTTGGACATCATACACCATGTCACGTGCAACCTGGAGATCGAAACGACGCCCGTTGACTCAATGACAAAGGTTACGATACAGCGAGCACATGCTAACCATTCAGCCATCCAGCCTTCCTGAATTCGGAAAATTGCTGACTTATAGCAAGAAACATTTCAACCGGGCGAAATTTTCTGTTTTAACAGTTTAATGTGCACGGTACTTTAATTACCAACCGATTATTACAAAACTTTTGAAAATAAGCTCCAACTGACCAGCTTAATCGTATGCAATAAACGTTTTGCCTGAATTGAAAGTTCTGCACCGAGAAAGTTCATCTCGATTTCCCGGCGTGGTTCCCTTGTCAGTAAGGCAGAACGGAGGGCCTGACAAGCACAGCTGTCTAGTCCTTCGGATGGGACGAAAAACCAAGGTCCCGTGTACACATTGGAGTGCACGTAAAATATCCCTAAGCAGTTGGAATTCGATACTGTTGAATAAGCTCTATACGATGACTAAATGCGTAGATTGTAGTCACCCACACTTCATGTTTCGCTCAACAATGAAAGGGTGCCATTTTCAATGTTCGATCCTTTTGTTCTTCTACTCCTGATATGTTGGACTGTTGATCGATGGTTTCATATAAAAGACTACCAATAAGACTCTTTGTAGAAGAAGTTCCCAAAAAATAGTATGTTGACTTTACGAGAAAGACCTCTAAACATGCTCCAAATTGTAAAAATACGACTTTTTGGATTTTCAATCTCTTTTTTTCGGCTATCCCTGATATTTAAAAAAAATGATACATTCATTTCACACAACAGGCTACCTATTAGACTCCCTTCATTATAACCGAAGTTATCGTGCCCTAAAGAATCAACAAATCAGCATGCTTATCTCTGCTTACCCTAAGCAGAAAATGCTCATCTTTGAACTCAATCATAACATTGACCTAGTGAACGTCTACACCAAGTTTGAACATTCTAGCTTAATTAGAAGGAGAGTTATTGTGTTCCGAAGTCCGGGCCTTTCAAATTGCTTCTATTTTTCATTTTCAATTCAAAATTGTGACCATCACATGACCGAAATCAAAATTCTGCTCCCTACGATTTTCGGGCCATCCTTCAAGGATTTAGAAAATATAACTCCCGTGTCTGTAAGTAAGATAGCAAAAAAGCCTTAGGAATTTTTCATGTTTCAAGATGGTGGCACTTCCGGTTCGATCGACAAACTCCATATTTTGTGTACGAATCAGTAATTCCTTGTCTAGTATCGAAAAAAAAAATTAGGTCATTCTGACCTATATTTCGACGATTTTTTTGAAAACTTTGATCCTTAATTTCACCAAGGGGAGATAATTTAGAAAATTTCTAATTATAGTTTTGAAGTCACATCGGTAATATCTACATGTATACTAAATTTCATGAAAATCGTACAACTATTAAAGAAGTTGTCAAATTGGTCTAAACTTCCGGTTCGAAATCACAGCGACGAATTTTCGAAATTCGAAAATGTGAAACTGCAGATGAAAATGATTTTTTTCAAGGTATTCAAAGAAAAAAGAATTAGTAAAATCGGTCAAAAAATAACAAAGTTACGACTATGCATTGTCAGTTTTTTCGTTCGTAAAATTCGGTGATTTCGGATTCGTAAAACGTTTTGAAAATATATTTAATCAACGTTCGCACCCCATTTTTGGGGGGGTAGGTCAAAGTTTTAGAAAGATCCCATGGTTAGATTCTGAGAAATCCGATTTGCAGAAAATACACAAAAAAAAAAAATAATAATAATCTTAACAGAAACAATAAGCTTTCATATGTAATATGAAAGCTTAATAACTTTAACAGAAACAATAAGCTTTCATATGTAATACATATGAAAGCTTAATAATAATATTAATCTTAGTAATAACAATAGTCTTTCACCATTTTCAATGGTGAAAGCCTAACTAGACCTGCTTGCAGGACTGAAGGCTTTCACCTTACCCAAGGCAGCACAAAATGCCCACCACTCACCCCTTAAAAAATACCCACACACACTTAAACAACTCAGATATTGTCACTTTCTGTGCATGCGCATTACCATAGAAGGAAAGTGAAAAATATAGTTGAACAATTTACAACATTATGAACTTTGATCAGTAGAATCCTACAGACGCCGGAAATCTAAATACGCAATCAAAAACTCAAAAATTCCAAAAAATTTCAATTTAAGTACATTTTCAAATTTTCAGGAAAAAAAGAGAACGGCGTGGTATCGCAATTCGACCTTTATCGCATCCGCAATATCCCCGGCTCTACAAAAATATAACTTTTTCGAAAATCGGTTGGAAATTGACATTATTAGGACCTATTTTCATTTATGCACGTTAAAGATTTACTTCACTTCAGGTCTGTTCAGAACTTTCGCAATACTTCTAAGTACTTACTGCTTAAAACATAGGAAAAATCATTATTCAGAACTCTATCTGCTTTAGTTTCAGAGATCTACACAAAAAAAAGATCGTGTCAGATCATAACCAAAACCAAGAATCATACCTTTCAACATCAACTTTTCAACCTTTGTCCAGAGGGGTGCCTTCCTTACAAATAGTTTCGATGAATAGCGTCATTTTCGCTGGTATCATATGATGGCGTCATGTAGACAAAAAACCTGGGATAATAATTTCAGGGGTAACTGTTATTGACTAAAATGAATTATTTTCACTCTAGAAGCAGCATTACCAGATATTGGTTACCAGTAAAACACCTTTAGTTCAAATATTGCCTCTTTCAAAAAAAGCTCTCTATATAATGCTTTATACGTAGGCAAAACGTTGCGATTATGACCAACTCGGACTTTTGTCAATGTCACACCAATGTGTACACGGGACTTTGGAATCACGTCCATATCAATTACTCAAATATGCAACTGGTTCAAAAATTGATTAAATATTCAATGAAATATCTACAATTTTCTGATTTCCTGCACGTTAAAGATTTGACGTCACTACATGTAACATATAAAAATTTAATATTTATTACAGATAGAGTCCATGCTCAAACTGGTTATCTCAACTGAGAACGACATGGTTATCTCAATTCGACCTTTATCCCATCCGCAATATCCCCGGCTGTACAAAAATATAATTTTTTCGAAAATCGGTTGGGAATTGACATAATTAGAACCGATTTTCATTCGTGCACGTTAAAGATTTACATCACTTCCGGTCCGGTTCACAACTTTCGCAATAGTTCCAAGTACTAAATGTTTAAAACATAGGAAAAATCAATATTCAAAACTCTATCTGTTTTAGTTTCAGAGATCTACACGAGAATAAAAAAAAACGAGTTTTCCGATTGGGACAAAAAAGTATCGTAAGTGTCAAATAATAACCAAAACCCAGAATCATACATTCAACATTAATTTTTCAGCATTTATAAAGAGGAGTGCCTTCCTTATAAATAGCTTCAACAGAGGGGTTTATTTTCACTGGTATCAAATGATGACGTCATGGAGACAAAAATCCTGAGATATTAATTTCAGGGGTAACTATTATTTACTAAAACGAATTATTTACACTCTAGAAGCACCAGTAACAGATATTGGTTACTATTAAAACACCCTTAGTTCAAATATTGCCACTTTTAAAAAAAATCTCTCTATATATGCTTTATACGTATGCAAAACGTTCCAATTATGAACAATTCGGCCTTTTGTCGATGTCACACCAATGTGTACACGGGACTTCGGAATCGCGTTTTCATGTCAGCTACTCAAATGTGTAACTGGTTCAAAAATGGATTTTATATTCAATGAAATATCGCCAATTTTCGGATTTCGTGCACGTTAAAGATTTGACGTCACCAACAGATAAAATTTCGATATTTATTAGAAACAGAGTCCATGCTCTAACTACATTAAACTTTCTATGACCGGTGCAATATTCGTACTTCTGCACTATACTACTGCAAGATACAACTGCAACCTCCCAAAAATTGGATTTGCTTATAAACAGTGCGAGCCGTCGATTTGTGTCGAGATGATTACCGCTATGAGGTAATTTTGGCCAAGGAGAAACAATATTAATTCAAAGACTAATCATTACACACATAAATCAAATATTTCTGCTACAGGGTCACTATACCCTTATTTTGAATAGAAGTAAAGACTCAAAGTTGAAATACTTTTTGCCCAAATATCGTCACTGCGAGAGAAAAAGGGACTTTTGAATATGCTCTAAACGTTGCTAATACGTACAGATTGTATCAACTCTTACTGCATGTTTCGCTTAACAATGAAAGGTGACGTTTTCAATTTTCGATCCCTTTGTTCTCATACTCCTGATATTTCTAACTGTTGCGCAATGGTTTCATACCTAAGACTACCGATAAAACTATCTGTAGAAGAAGTTCAAAAAAAAAATTACGTTGACTTTTCGAGAAAAAGGCGTCTAAAAATGCTCCAAATGGTAAAAATACGACGTTTTGGATTTTCAATCTCGTTTTTCGACTACTCATGACATTTAGAAAAATAGTACAATGGTACCACACAAAACACTACCAATTAGACTCTCGATTGAGAAAGTTACAAAAAAATCGTTGGCGGCGTTTCCGAGAAACGGGCGTTTAAACTTGATCGAAATCGTAAATAACCCTACTATTGAAAGTGCCATAATTTTTTTATTTTGCAATAGAAACATATCGCTATAGTACCACCCGGTGGAGAATTCAAGTGGCTATCAAACGACTTAGTACTTTAACTACTCGTTAAACAACCAATTGATACATCGCATTTTGCGCATCAGCACCCATTTTTCAGAATTTTGTCAAAGTTGGGATACTTTTCTTGACTACTTCCGGTGATTAGAGGATTTTCATCCATAGTCTAAGGACTGGAGACGTCTCTTAACTTCATATTCCTGAAGTTTCAGAAAAATCGTAGGCGCCGTTTTAAAAAAATAAGAACTCTACGATTTGACCAAAATGCGTAAAAAAGTGAAAAATCAAAGTTAACATTTCAGAACAAAACTTATATTGTTGGAATCGGATTGATGTCGGCTATCCAAAAATATAAGTCATATTTTTAAATTCCCAAAAATAACAATTTTAGAAAATTTTGAAAATTTTCCATTTTTCACCCAAAAAATGAAAGAGACAAAGTTTCCAAATTCTACGTATTTGAACTGCTGTCTTCTCGGAAATGTCTCCAGCTAACCAAAAATGTAAATTTTAAAAAAATCGGTTGAGAATTAGCAGAATTATGGCAGATTTTCAATTTGCGTGCACGCTAAAGATTTGACGCATTTCCGCTATGCGCACAAATTTCGTTTTACATTTAAGCACTAACCACCACCCAGTTTCCCGAGAGAAAATCAAATTTCAGACCTCTATCTCTTATAGTTTCTGAGATCTAGCTTCCCCCAATAAAAAAAAAATAATAATAACTAGATCTGCAAAGCAGATATTAAAGCTTTCATATTAACAGTCACTTCCTGTCACATGTCATGGGTCATGTAAATAATCTCATCAACAAAAAAAAAATCATTAAAATCGGTCAAAATATAGCGAAGTTTTTATGATTTTTCAATCGTAAACAACTTTATCGGCACGGAAAACATCAAAGACAAAATTCGAAAATGTGACATTTTCAAATAACAATATTTCGACCCTGATCCCAGCTATGCAGAAATGTATTCATTTTGGAAATAGGAGACATATTCTCCAAAGTACGGCCTATTGCTTTCATTCACGTGCTCGTTAATGTCGATTTTTCAACTTTTTTATATTCAGTTCGAAATGGTGACCATCACGTGACCGAAATCAAAATTCTAATCTGATAGATTTTTAGGCATTCCTTCAAGGATTCCGAAAATGTAACTCCCATGTCTGTAAGTAAAATATCGCAAAAGCCTTTGTGATTTTTCACGTTTCAAGATGGCGGCACTTCCGGTTCGATCCACGAACTCAATATTTTGTGTACGAATCAGTATTTACTTACCTAGTATCCAAAAAAAAAATCAGGTCATTTTGACCTATATTTCTTCGATTTTTTTGAAAACTTTGATCCCTAATTTCACTAAGGGGAGATAATTTAGAAAATTTCTAAGGACATCTTTAAAGTTGCATCGGTAAGATCTACTTACATACTAAATTTCATGAAAATCGTACAACTATTAAAGAAGTTGTCAAGTTGGTCTCAACTTCCGGTTCGAAATCACAGCGACGAATTTTCGAAATTCGAAAATCTGAAACTGCAGTTGAAAATGATTTTTGTCATGGTACTCAAAGAAAAAAGAATTAGTAAAATAGGTCAAATAGTCACAGAGTTACAGTAATGCAGGTCAAATTCACTCGTTCGTAAAATTCGGTGATTTCGAATACTTTAAACGTTTTGAAAATATATTTAATCAATACTCACCACCCATTTTTGGGGGGGTAGGTCAAAGTTTCAGAAACATCCTATGGTTAGATTCTGAGAAAAACGATTTGCAGGAAACACATGTTGACTTTACGAGAAAGACCTTTAAACATGCTCTAAATTGTAAAAATACGACTCTTTGGATTTTCAATCTCTTTTTTCGGCTACCCCGGACATTTAAGAAAAAATGATACAATGATTTCACACAACAGGTTAGCTATTAGACTCTCGATTGACAAGAGTTTGATCGCCCTCCCTTCATTATAACCAAAGTTATCGTGCCCTAAAGAATCAACAAACCAGCTTGCTTATCTCTGCTTACCCTAGGCAGAAAATGCTCATCTTTGCACTCAATCAAGACAGTGACCTAGTGAACGTCTACACCAAGTTTGAACATTCTAGCTCAATTAGAAGGAGAGTTATTGTGTTCCAAATTCTCGGCCCTTCAAATTGCTTCTATTCGAAAACACGCTAGTTAACTCAATGACAGGCGCACGTGCTAACCATTCAGCCACCCAACCCCCCTTTGAAATCAGACACGTGCAATATGTCATATAGGAAGAATAAGAAGTCGGTCACAAGAAAATGGTAAATTAATGAGTTTAGGTCAAAAGGTTGAGCTACTGTTTTAGAGTATTTAATAGTTTTAAAGAGACACGTTAAGGGTTGTTCATAATTAAATGAAAGTTTAATTTTAAATAAGACCAATAAAATTAGGATTTAATAATGCCAGACTAATATTTCCAATATGTTTGGTTATAAGTAGGAAATCATGACGACTTCTTAAGCATGTTTTAAACAAAGGATCATAGACTGAATTATACAAGAATGGCACTCTGCAATAAAAAAAACTGGCCAAAGCAAGATTTCTATGCAGAAATTAAATAATTGCTAGAACCAGAAAAATATTTATCCACTATAATAAATAAGCAATATAGCGAAAATGAAATGAAATTGAATGGGGTTTAACGTCCTACTGTTCTGCTCCTAAAATGGGCTAATGAAGACGGGCATATGCCATAAAGTGTGCAATGAGGGAAATTTTACCCGGGCAGCGGCGTAACGGCCTACGAGGTTGGACAGGCGACCATACTCCTTGTCACGTGCAACCAAGAAATCGAAACAACGCCAGTTGATCAAAGACAGACGTTATGATACAGAGCGCACGTGCTAACCATTCAGCCACGCAACCTACCTAAAATCGGCAAATTGCTGACCTACAGCGAGAAACATTTCAACCGGGCCAAATTTTCTATTTTAACAGTTTAATTTGCACGGTACCTTTAGTTATCAACCGAATATTACAAAACTTTTAAAAATAAGCTCCCCCTGACCAGCCTAATCGTTCGCAATAAACGTTTGCCCCTTGAAATCGGCAAATTGCTGACTTTAAAGTGAGAAACATTACAGCCGGGATAAATTTTCTGTTTTATCACTTTTACAGTACCTTTGATTACCAACCGATTATTACAAAACTTTAAAAATAAAAGAGAAAGAGAGAAATGCGGCCTAATGTCCATTCGACACAAACTAGGTCATTTCGTGACTAACATATGTTTTTTAATTTTATTTAAAAACTCCCCTTGCGCTTACTGGTCTTTGGCCGTTGGGAGGAAACCGAAGGACAAGGAGAAAACCCACGAGGTTGGACATCATACTCCATGTCACGTGCAACCTGGAGATCGAAACGACGCCCGTTGACTCAATGACAGACGTTACGATACAGTGCGCACATGCTAACCATTCAGCCACTCAGCCTCCTGAATTCGGAAAATTGCTGACTTATAGCAAGAAACATTTCGCCAGACTAATATTTCCAATATGTTTGGTTATAAGTAGGAAATCGTGACGACTTCTTAAGCATGTTTTAAACAAATGATCATAGACTGAATTATACAAGAATGGCACTCTGCAATAAAAAAAACTGGCCAAAGCAAGATTTCTATGCAGAAATTAAATAATTGCTAGAACCAGAAAAATATTTATCCACTATAATAAATAAGCAACATAGAGAAAATGAAATGAAATTGAATGGGGTTTAACGTCCTATTGTTCTGCTCCTAAAATGGGCTAATGAAGACGGGCATATGCCAAAAAGTGTGCAATGAGGGAAATTTTACCCGGGCAGCGGCGTTACGGCCTACGAGGTTGGACAGGCGACCATACTCCTTGTCACGTACAACCAAGAAATCGAAACAAGGCCAGTTGACTCAATGACAGACGTTATGATAAAGAGCGCACGTGCTAACCATTCAGCCACGCAACCTCCCTAAAATCGGCAAATTGCTGACCTAGAGCGAGAAACATTTCAACCGGGCCAAATTTTCTGTTTTAAAAGTTTAATTTGCACGGTACCTTTAGTTATCAACCGAATATTACAAAACTTTTAAAAATAAGCTCCCCCTGACCAGCTTAAGCGTTCGCAATAAACGTTTGCCCCTTAAAATCGGCAAATTTCTGACTTTAAAGTGAGAAACATTACAACCGGGCGAAATTTTCTGTTTTATCACTTTTACAGTACCTTTGATTACCAACCGATTATTACAAAACTTTAAAAATAAAAGAGAAAGAGAGAAATGCGGCCTAATGTCCATTCGACACAAACTAGGTCATTTCGTGACTAACATATGTTTTTTAATTTTATTTAAAAACTCCCCTTGCGCTTACTGGTCTTTAGCCGTTGGGAGGAAACCGAAGGACACGGAGAAAACCCACGAGGTTGGACATCATACTTCATGTCACGTGCAACCTGGAGATCGAAACGACGCCCGTTGACTCAATGACAGACGTTACGATACAGCGCGCACATGCTAACCATTCAGCCATTCAGCCTCCCTGAATTCGGAAAATTGCTGACTTATAGCAAGAAACATTTCAACCGGGCGAAATTTTCTGTTTTAACAGTTTAATGTGCACGGTACTTTAATTACCAACCGATTATTACAAAACTTTTGAAAATAAGCTCCCCCTGACCAGCTTAATCGTATGCAATAAACGTTTGGCCTGAATTGAAAGTTCTGCACGGAGAAAGTTCATCTTGATTTCCCGGCGTGGTTCCCCGTTGTCAGTGAGGCAGAACGGAGGGCCTGACAAGCACAGCTGTCTAGTCGTTCGGATGGGACGAAAAACCAAGGTCCCGTGTACACATTGGAGTGCACGTAAAATATCCCCAAGCAGTTGGAATTCGATACTGTTGAATAAGCTTTATACGATGACTAAATGTGTAGATTGTAGTCACCCACACTGCATGTTTCGCTTAACAATGAAAGGGTGCCGTTTTCAATTTTCGATCCTTTTGTTCTTCTACTCCTGATATGTTGGACTGTTGATCGATGGTTTCATATAAAAGACTACCAATAAGACTCTTTGTAGAAGAAGTTCCCAAAAAATAGTATGTTGACTTTACGAGAAAGACCTCTAAACATGCTCCAAATTGTAAAAATACGACTTTTTGGATTTTCAATCTCTTTTTTTCGGCTATCCCTGATATTTAAAAAAAATGATACAATGATTTCAAACAACAGGCTAGCTATTAGACTCTCTATTGACAAAAGTTTCATCGCCCTCCCTTCATTATAACCAAAGTTATCGTGCCCTAAAGAATCAACAAATCAGCATGCTTATCTCTGCTTACCCTAAGCAGAAAATGCTCATCTTTGAACTCCATCATAACATTGACCTAGTGAACGTTTACACCAAGTTTGCATATTCTAGCTTAATTAGAAGGAGAGTTATTGTATTCCAAAGTCCCGGCCCTTCAAATTGCTTCTATTTTTCATTTTCAATTCAAAATGGTGACTCCCGGTTGACCTAAATCAGAATTCTATTCGCGACATTTTTTAGGCCTTCCATCAAGGATTCAGAAAATATAACTCCCGAGTCTGTAAGTAAAATAGCAAAAAAGCCTTATTGATTTTTCACGTTTAAAGATGGTGGCACTTCCGGTTCGATCGACAAACTCCATATTTTGTGTACGAATCAGTAATTCCTTGTCTAGTATAGGAAAAAAAAACTAGGTCATTCTGACCTATATTTCGACGATTTTTTTGAAAAATTTGATCCTTAATTTCACCAAGGGGAGATAAGTTAGAAAATTTCTAAAGTCATTTTTCAAGTCGCATCATTAAGGTCTACTTACATTTTAAATTTCATGAAAATCGTACAACTACTAAAGAAGTTGTCGAGTTGGTATAAACTTCCGGTTCGAAATCACAGCGACGAATTTTCGAAATTCGAAAATCCGAAATTGCAGATTTGAAGTAAATGTCTTAGGATACTCAAAGAAAAAAGAATTAGTAAAATAGATCAAATAGTCACAAAGTTACAGCATTGCAGGTCAAATGCATTCGTTCGTAAAATTCGGTGATTTCGGATTCGTAAAACGTTTTGAAAATACATTTAATCAAGGTTCGCACCCCATTTTTGGGGGGGTAGGTCAAAATTTCAGAAAGATCCTATGGATAGATTCTGAGAAATCCGATTTGCAGAAAACACACAAAAAAAAAAAATAATAATAATAACTTTAACAGAAACAATAAGCTTTCATATGTAATACATATGAAAGCTTAACTAGATCTGCTAAGCAGATATTAAAGCTTTCATATTCACGATCAGTTTCTGTCGCATCTCATCAGTTATATAAAGAATCTTAAAAAGGGAAAAGAATAAATAAAATCCGCCAAAAACTCACCGAGTTATAACGAGAAACAATTCAACCGGTTCAAATTCTACCTTAATTAAAAACAGAGTTGTTATGTTCCATTGTGATCAGTCAAATTGCTTATTGCTCCTAAGTCTACGCAGAAATTCTCAACATCAAACTTAGTCAAGGTAATGATATAATGAATCTATATTTGGAATTTTGTCACTCTCACTTCATTATAACCAAAGTTATCGTGCCCCAAAGTATCAACCAATCAGATTGCTTATCTCTGCTTACTGTAAGCAGACAATGCTCATCTTCGCACTCCTTCATGGCATTGGCCTAATGAACGCTTTCACCAAGATTGAACATTCTGCCCCAATTAGAAGGAGAGTTATTTTGTTTCAAATTCTCGACCAATCAAATTGCTCATCGCTCTGCTTATCCATGGCAGACCATGCTCATTGTCGAACGTATTCAAGGTATTGATGTAATGAAACTATACACCAAGTTTCGTCACTCTGACTTAATTAGAACTGAAGTGAAAGTATCCGATCATCATCAACCAATCAAATTGCTTATCTCTGCTTACCCTAAGCATAAAATGCTCATCTTCGAACTCCATCAAAGCATTGACCTAATAAAGACCTACGCCAAGTTTGAACATTCTAGCCGAATAACACTGAGAGTTATTGTGTTTCAATGTCTCGACCAATCAATTTGCGTATCGCTCTGCTTATCCTGGGCAGAAAATGCTCATTGTCGAACTTAGTCAAGGTAGTGATTTAATGAAACTATACACCAAGTTTCATCACTATCACTTAATCAGAACTAATGTTATTGTGTGTCGAATCATCAACCAATCAAATTGCTCATCTCTGCTTACCCAACGCCGAAAATGCTGATATTCGAACTTCATCAAGACATTGCCCTTGTGAATGCCTATACCAAGTTTGAACATGGTACCCCAATTAGAAGAAGAGTTATTGTGTTCCAGAGTCATCAAGGTATTGGCCTAATAAACACCTACACCAAGTCTAGCTGAATTAGAAAGAGAGTTATTGTGTCCCAAACTAGATCATAGGTTGAACTCAACTGTTTGAATATTTACGTTAAATATAATTATCAAAATCGGTCGAAAACTCACAAAGTTACAAATTTAAATGTAGTGAGAAACATTGCACCCGGGCAAAATTAGAGATATGTTATATAATTATGGTTTCCAATATGTTTGGTTATAAGTAGGAAATCGTGTCAACTTCTTAAGCATGTTTTAAACAAAGGGTCATAGACTGCAATATACAAGAATGGCACTCTGCAATAAAAAAAAATGGTCAAAGCAAGATTTCTATGCAGAAATTAAATAATTGCTAGAACCAGAAAAATATTTATCCACTATAATAAATAAGCAACATAGAGAAAATGAAATGAAATTGAATGGGGTTTAACGTATTACTGTTCTGCTCCTAAGACGGGCATACGCCATAAAGTGTGCAATGAGGGAAATTTTACCCGGGCAGCGGCGTTACGGCCTACGACGTTGGACAGGCGACCTTACTCCTTGTCACGTACAACCAAGAAATCGAAACAACGCCAGTTGACTCAATGACAGAAGTTATGATACAGAGCGCACGTGCTAACCATTCAGCCACGCAACCTCCCTAAAATCGGCAAATTTCTGACCTACAGATAGAAACATTTCAACCGGGCCAAATTTTCTATTTTAACAGTTTAATTTGCACGGTACCTTTAGTTATCAACCGAATATTACAAAACTTTTAAAAATAAGCTCCCCCTGACCAGCTTAATCGTTCGCAATAAACGTTTGCCCCTTAAAATCGGCAAATTGCTGACATTAAAGTGAGAAACATTACAACCGGGCAAAATGTTCTGTTTTATCACTTTTACAGTACCTTTGATTACCAACCGATTATTACAAAACTTTAAAAGAGAAAGAGAGAAATGCGGCCTAACGTCCATTCGACACAAACTATGTCATTTCGGGACTAACATATGTTTTTTTTAATTTTATTTAAAAACTCCCCTTGCGCGTACTGGTCTTTAGCCGTTGGGAGGAAACCGAAGGACACGGAGAAAACCCACGAGGTTGGACATCATACTCCATGTCACGTGAAACCTGGAGATCGAAACAACGCCGGTTGACTCAATGACAGACGTTACGATACAGCGCGCACATGCTAACCATTCAGCCACCCTGAATTCGGAAAATTGCTGACTTATAGCAAGAAACATTTCAACCGGGCGAAATTTTCTGTTTTAACAGTTTAATGTGCACGGTACTTTAATTACCAACCGATTATTACAAAACGTTTGAAAATAAGCTCCAACTGACCAGCTTAATCGTATGCAATAAACGTTTGGCCTGAATTGAAAGTTCTGCACCGAGAAAGTTGATCTCGATTTCCCGGCGTGGTTCCCCCTTGTCAGTGAGGCAGAACGGAGGGCCTGACAAGCACAGTTGTCTAGTCGTTCGGATGGGACGAAAAACCAAGGTCCCGTGTAGACATTGGAGTGCACGTAAAATATCCCTAAGCAGTTGGAATTCGATACTGTTGAATAAGCTCTATACGATGACTAAATGTGTAGATTGTAGTCACCCACACTGCATGTTTCGCTTAACAATGAAAGGGTGCCGTTTTAAATGTTCTGGTCAAAGCAAGATTTCTATGCAGAAATTAAATAATTGCTAGAACCAGAAAAATATTTATCCACTATAATAAATAAGCAACATAGAGAAAATGAAATGAAATTGAATGGGGTTTAACGTCCTACTGTTCTGCTCCTAAAACGGGCTAATGAAGACGGGCATACGCCATAAAGTGTGGAATGAGGGAAATTTTACCCGGGCAGCGGCGTTACGGCCTATGAGGTTGGACAGGCGACCATACTCCTTGTCACATACAACCACGAAATCGAAACAACGCCAGTTGACTCAATGACAGACGTTATGATACAGAGCGCACGTGCTAACCATTCAGCCTCGCAACCTCCCTAAAATCGGCAAATTTCTGACCTACAGCGAGAAACATTTCAACCGGGCCAAATTTTCTATGTTAACAGTTTATTTTGCACGGTACCTTTAGTTATCAACCGAATATTACAAAACTTTTGAAAATAAGCTCCCCCTGACCAGCTTAATCGTTCGCAATAAACGTTTGCCCCTTAAAATCGGCAAATTGCTGACATTAAAGTGAGAAACATTACAACCGGGCAAAATTTTCTGTTTTATCACTTTTACAGTACCTTTGATTACCAACCGATTATTTCAAAACTTTAAAAATAAAAGAGAAAGAGAAATGCGGCCTAACGTCCATTCGACACAAACTAGGTCATTTCGGGACTAACATATGTTTTTTTAAATTTTATTTAAAAACTCCCCTTGCGCGTACTGGTCTTTAGCGGTTGGGAGGAAACCGAAGGACACGGGGAAAACCCACGAGGTTGGACATCATACTCCATGTCACGTGCAACCTGGAGGTCGAAACAACGCCGGTTGACTCAATGACAGACGTTAGGATACAGCGCGCACATGCTAACCATTCAGTCATTCAGCCACCCTGAATTCGGAAAATTGCTAACTTATAGCAAGAAACATTTCAACCGGGCGAAATTTTCTGTCTTAACAGTTTAATGTGCACGGTACTTTAATTACCAACCGATTATTACAAAACGTTTGAAAATAAGCTCCAACTGACCAGCTTAATCGTATGCAATAAACGTTTGGCCTGAATTGAAAGTTCTGCACCGAGAAAGTTCATCTCGATTTCCCGACGTGGTTCCCCCTTGTCAGTGAGGCAGAACGGAGGGTCTGACAAGCACAGTTGTCTAGTCGTTCGGATGGGACGAAAAACCAAGGTCCCGTGTAGACATTGGAGTGCACGTAAAATATCCCTAAGCAGTTGGAATTCGATACTGTTGAATAAAGCTCTATACGATGACTAAATGTGTAGATTGTAGTCACCCACACTGCATGTTTCGCTTAACAATGAAAGAGTGCCGTTTTCAATGTTCGATCCTTTTGTTCTTCTACTCCTGATATGTTGGACTGTTGATCGATGGTTTCATATAAAAGACTACCAATAAGACTCTTTGTAGAAGAAGTTCCCAAAAAATATTATGTTGACTTTACGAGAAAGACCTCTAAACATGCTCCAAATTGTAAAAATACGACTTTTTGCATTTTCAATCTCTTTTTTTCGGCTATCCCTGATATTTAAAAAAAATGATACAATGATTTCACACAACAGGCTAGCTATTAGACTCTCTATTGACAAGAGTTTCACCGCCCTCCCTTCATCATAACCGAAGTTATCGTGCCCTAAAGAATCAACAAATCAGAATGCTTATCTCTGCTTACCCTAAGCAGAAAATGCTCATCTTTGAACTCAATCATAACATTGACCTAGTGAACGTCTACACCAAGTTTGAACATTCTAGCTTATTTAGAAGGAGAGTTATTGTGCTCCAAAGTCTCGGCCATTCAAATTGCTTCTATTTTTCATTTTCAATTCAAAATGGTGACTCCCGGTGGACCTAAATCAAAATTCTACTCCCGACATTTTTTAGGCCTTCCTACAAGGATTCAGAAAATATAACTCCCGAGTCTGTAAGTAAAATAGCAAAAAAGCCTTAGTGATTTTCACGTTTAAAGATGGTGGCACTTCCGGTTCGATCGACAAACTCCATATTTTGTGTACGAATCAGTAATTCCTTGTCTAGTATCGAAAAAAAAAATTAGGTCATTCTGACCTATATTTCGACGATTTTATTGAAAATTTTGATCATTAATTTCACCAAGGGGAGATAATTTAGAAAATTTCTAATTTTATTTTTGAAGTCACATCGGTAAGATCTACTTATATACTAAATTTCATGAAAATCGTACAACTATTAAAGAAGTTGTCAAATTGGTCTAAACTTCCGGTTCGGAATCACAGCGACGAATTTTCGAAATTCGAAAATGTGAAACTGCAGATGAAAATGATTTTTTTCAAGGTATTCAAAGAAAAAAGAATTAGTAAAATCGGTCAAAAAATAACAAAGTTACGACTATGCATTGTCCATTTTGTCGTTCGTAAATTTCGGTGATTTCGGATTCGTAAAACGTTTTGAAAATATATTTAATCAACAGCTACCACCCATTTTTGGGGGGTAGGTAAAAGTTTCATAAAGATACTGTGGTTAGATTCTGAGAAATCCGATTTGTGGATAAAACACAAAAAAAAAATAACAACTAGATCTGCTACTGTCCCATGCAGATATGAAAGCTTTCATATTCATCGTCACGTGTCATCGATTATATCAAGTATCTCAAATAAAAGGATAAGAATAACAAACTATCAAAATTGGTCAAAAACTCGCGAAGTTACAAGTCTAAATATAGTATGAAACATTGAGTAATCTGAAAACTAAAGGGAAATAACTGATACTTGTGTTGCTGTAATCGGGATGACTTCCGATTTCAAAACTTTCAGAAAAATGAAATGAAAATGGTAAGAAAACATCGAAAAATTAAATGAGATAACTTTGAACAAAACTAAAACTTTTTGAATCAGGTTGAACTCAACTGTTTGAATATGTACGTTAAATATGTAGATTTGGAAAATTATAAAGACATAATATCAAAATCGGTCAAAAACTCACAAAGTTACAAATTTAAATGTAGTGAGAAACATTGCACCCGGGCAAAAAAATAATCTTTAAACTAAAGGGAAATAACTGAAACTTGTATAGCTGTAATCGGGCTTCCAAGATATGTTATATAATTATGGTTTCCAATATGTTCGGTTATAAGTAGGAAATCGTGACGACTTCTTAAGCATGTTTTAAACAAAGGGTCATAGACTGCAATATACAAGAATGGCACTCTGCAATAAAAAAAACTGGCCAGAGATTTCTATGCAGAAATTAAATAATTGCTAGAACCAGAAAAATATTTATCCACTATAATAAATAAGCAACATAGAGAAAATGAAATGAAATTGAATGGGGTTTAACGTCCTACTGTTCTGCTCCTACAATGGGCTAATGAAGACGGGCATACGCCATAAAGTGTGCAATGAGGGAAATTTTACCCGGGCAGCGGCGTTACTGCCTACGAGGTTGGTAAGGCGACCATACTCCTTGTCACGTACAACCAAGAAATCGAAACAAGGCCAGTTGACTCAATGACAGACGTTATGATACAGAGCGCACGTGCTAACCATTCAGCCACGCAACCTCCCTAAAATCGGCAAATTGCTGACCTACAGCGAGAAACATTTCAACCGGGCCAAATTTTCTATTTTAACAGTTTAATTTGCACGGTACCTTTAGTTATCAACCGAATATTACAAAACTTTTAAAAATAAGCTCCCCCTGACCAGCTTAATCGTTCGCAATAAACGTTTGCCCCTTAAAATCGACAAATTGCTGACTTTAAAGTGAGAAACATTACAACCGGGCGAAATTTTCTGTTTTATCACTTTAACAGTACCTTTGATTACCAACCGATTATTACAAAACTTTAAAAAGAGAAAGAGAGAAATGCGGCCTAACGTCCATTCGACACAAACTAGGTCATTTCGGGACTAACATATGTTTTTTAATTTTATTTAAAAACTCCCCTTGCACGTACTGGTCTTTAGCCTTTGGGAGGAAACCGAAGAACACGGAGAAAACCCACGAGGTTGGACATCATACACCATGTCACGTGCAACCTGGAGATCGAAACGACGCCCGTTGACTCAATGACAAACGTTACGATACAGCGAGCACATGCTAACCATTCAGCCATCCAGCCTCCCTGAATTCGGAAAATTGCTGACTTATAGCAAGAAACATTTGAACCGGGCAAAATTTTCTGTTTTAACAGTTTAATGTGCACGGTACTTTAATAACCAACCGATTATTACAAAACTTTTGAAAATAAGCTCCAACTGACCAGCTTAATCGTATGCAATAAACGTTTTGCCTGAATTGAAAGTTCTGCACGGAAAAAGTTCATCTCGATTTCCCGGCGTGGTTTCCCTTGTCAGTGAGGCAGAACGGAGGGCCTGACAAGCACAGCTGTCTAGTCCTTCGGATGGGACGAAAAACCAAGGTCCCGTGTACACATTGGAGTGCACGTAAAATATCTCTAAGCAGTTGGAATTCGATACTGTTGAATAAACTCTATACGATGACTAAATGCGTAGATTGTAGTCACCCACACTGCATGTTTCGCTTAACAATGAAAGTTTGCCGTTTTCAATGTTCGATCCCTTTGTTCTTCTACTCCTGATATGTTGGACTGTTGATCGATGGTTTCATATAAAAACTACCAATAAGACTCTTTGTAGAAGAAGTTCCCAAAAAATAGTATGTTGACTTTACGAGAAAGACCTCTAAACATGCTCCAAATTGTAAAAATACGACTTTTTGGATTTTCAATCTCTTTTTTTCGGCTATCCCTGATATTTAAAAAAAATGATACAATGATTTCACACAACGGGCTAGCTATTAGACTCTCTATTGACAAAAGTTTCACCGCCCTCCCTTCATTATAACCGAAGTTATCGTGCCCTAAAGAATCAACAAATCAGCATGCTTATCTCTGCTTACCCTAAGCAGAAAATGCTCATCTTTGAACTCAATCATAACATTGACCTAGTGAACGTCTACAACAAGTTTGAACATTCTAGCTTAATTAGAATGAGAGTAATTGTGCTCCAAAGTCTCGGCCCTTCAAATTGCTTCTATTTTTCATTTTCAATTCAAAATGGTGACTCCCGGTTGACCTAAATCAGAATTCTATTCCCGACATTTTTTAGGCCTTCCTACAAGGATTCAGAAAATATAACTCCCGAGTCTGTAAGTAAAATAGCAAAAAAGCCTTATTGATTTTTCACGTTTAAAGATGGTGGCACTTCCGGTTCGATCGACAAACTCCATATTTTGTGTACGAATCAGTAATTCCTTGTCTAGTATCGAAAAAAAAAACTAGGTCATTCTGACCTATATTTCGACGATTTTTTTGAAAACTTTGATCCTTAATTTCACCAAGGGGAGATAAGTTAGAAAATTTCTAAAGTCATTTTTCAAGTCGCATCATTAAGGTCTACTTACATATTAAATTTCATGAAAATCGTACAACTACTAAAGAAGTTGTCGAGTTGGTGTAAACTTCCGGTTCGAAATCACAGCGACGAATTTTCGAAATTCGAAAATCCGAAATTGCAGATTTGAAGTAAATGTCTTAGGATACTCAAAGAAAAAAGAATTAGTAAAATAGATCAAATAGTCACAAAGTTACAGCATTGTAGGTCAAATGCATTCGTTCGTAAAATTCGGTGATTTCGGATTCGTAAAACGTTTTGAAAATACATTTAATCAAGGTTCGCACCCCATTTTTGGGGGGGTAGGTCAAAATTTCAGAAAGATCCTATGGATAGATTCTGAGAAATCCGATTTGCAGAAAACACACAAAAAAAAAAAATAATAATAATAACTTTAACAGAAACAATAAGCTTTCATATGTAATACATATGAAAGCTTAATAATAATCTTAACAGAAACAATAAGCTTTCATATGTAATATGAAAGCTTAATAATCTTAGTAATAACAATAGTCTTTCACCATTGAAAATGGTGAAAGCCTAATAATAATTTTAACAAAAACAATAGTGTTTCACACAAGCTTCGCAGTGTGAAACCCTAAAAAGGTAGTTATGACAAAGTTGACAACATAAAAAAGGCCTGAAAAGGAGCAAAATTAACATTTTTCTGTTCTATAAGTGACATAAATGCAACAAACACTTCAAATACTAGATTTTGATAAGAAAATATTGACCATTAAGCTGACATTTACACATCTACACCAGTTCTGTATCAGGGTGTGGTCTTACTGGCCTGACATGTCTCAAGGTTCTAAGTTTGACTATGAACAAAAAAGGTCAGAAATCCTTGAAATGTACAAAATGACCATTTATTGGTGAAAAATAACTTTCCCATCTGTAATTCAACAACAAATTCCAATTATTATCATTTAACTTTCAACACAGGTGCAATTAAATCTCTCAAAACACATTAATAAAAACGGGTGGGGTGGGGCATTTATAGCCCCTCTAAACAGAAAGATGGGGTGAAAAATGTCTATAAAGACTGGGATATTGCTTCCTACATGAAGAAAATGCAAGAATTTAATGCTTCAAAGAAGAAAAAAATGCTTGTTCTGGGTAAAATAGTGGCCAAATTGAGCCTACCCCTGTTTTGAACATTTTGTACAAACCCATCTGCTGTATATTATTAACTCAGTGTTGCCAATTGTCCATTTTCTGTAGGAAAGCTGGGCTATTTCTAAACTTGACAAACTTATAGATCCCATCTAAGTTACATTAGCAATGAAAATAAGGGCATTTTTAGAAATTTTGAGTCATTTGAGTAGGTATGAAAGCATTAATTTTTACATCGAAATGGGAGAATCTGGAGATTTTCTGTGAATATTTCTGATTTTTAGACAAAATTAGGTGAAATTACAATGTTGTTCACTTTATCTGTGCTTTCTAAGGCTGAATACACCAAAATTGGACATTGAAATATTTTCATTACTGTTAGAAACTAAATAAAAACTGAAAATTGGAAAATTTGCAGTAAAATCACAATTTTTCCCAAAACTTTGATAAATTTTTTTTTAAATTTAATTTTTTTTAGTTTTTCTGTAGTCAAGTTATTTTATACATATTTTCTGACAAATTAGTCATCATATTTTCAAAACTAAGGCATATCAGTCACAGCCTTGTCATACACAGACAGGCCACAGATCACTAATTATTGCCCCATTGACTTTAATGTTAATTCTCGTCTCTTAGACCGGTTGTAACTTTTTCCCAAATATTCGTTGGGTAAAACGCTTTCTGCCACAGATGGAGCAACATGTGGCAAACTCTTGCCCAAAAGCATGTATGAGGTTCTTCATGAAAAACTTGATATAGACAAGCTGGAAGTAGAGACAGCTAACCTTGCAATTTTCGGTCCTCCCTTTCAACGTAACCAACCTCACAACTCTTGTATCCTTCCGCCTCAAAATCATGAATATTCACCAAAACCTGGCAGAAAATGTATTTTCAAACCCTTTTCTTCGATTCTACACCAAAAATTCAACAAAAATCGCCATGCAAAAGGGGGAAAAAGGGAAAGGGAGAGAAGGACTAAAAATAACTTTCGCCCTTGTTTCGTGGGTGACGGCCCATGAATATTTGGTGATCTGTGTCCATATATAATTTAAAAAATAATTACCCTGGTTAGAAAGGTATGGAATATTAAGGTATTTAAAGAAATGATTAAAAGAGAATATACCACTATAGACTTCAATAATAAGATATAAAATACAAATGTACATGTTTAATATATATATATAAATGACGATGTCCTACTCTAACAAAATAATGAAGTATGATAGTATTAGTAAAAACAAACAAAGTAGTCGCGAATATCCTGGCACTTGACTGCTTCAGATGTATATGAAAAAAGCGGGATTAAAAATTTTTTTTTGTGTAATTGTATTTTGTTACTTGAGTAGTGCGTGATTCATCAATCTAACGGAAAAACACAGTTCAATCAACACCGTTGCAAAATATGCTCCTCTATACACGGGGGTGGGAAAGGTTTCCTTACTTAGGTGAGTTTATGCTTATTATAAAATTTCCCCCGTTGTAGAAACTGTGAGATTTGATGATATATTTGAACTAACAAGATAACTGAAAAAATTTGCGTCAATTGTTTGTTAAAAATGTTAATCTCCCGAAGAACGCCAAACAGGATATATTTACTAACTGTGCAAAATTTCATATTAGATTCAAAGCAGTTCAACGTACACCGTTGCAAAATCTGTTGCTCTATAAATTCGATTAGTAAAGGTTTCCTTACTTATATAGATTGTATTTGATGCCAGTCGTTGTCCACATAATATCGGAACCTAAGTATATTCTTTGACTACCCCTTGCCCACTCATTTTCCCGCAGTTTAATCATCGAATGTTGTAATAATCTCGATTAGGCACACTGCCAATTAGCGAAGGTCGGGCACAGTTGCCTTGTAAGCGTTACGTTGGTGTTTTTCGGGGAGTTAGTATATTTTCCTTATGTACCAAAAAGGCCATACTTTTATTGGAAATATCGACCCTGTAAATAATTTTGTGGAATGTATCCTCCAAGCGGACATCACACAGTGACACCAGATGGACACACGATAGACTAAATGTTCAAATTCGGCTCTGGTCGTCAGGTCATGCGTGAGGGTATCTTAAGTCATCGTATGACAACGGCAGCTACTTCATAAGCGCTGTCAAAAACTTGCAATGGTTCATAATGCCATTGCGAGGGCATAAATCACGGTGGCTAGGCGGGCAAGACGCTGGCTCGCTAGCCTGGAGGGGCTGGCAAGGACAGCTGTCTATAGTCGTTCGGGTTGACGAAAAACCGAGGTCTTGCGTACACATTGACGTACACGTAAAAGATCCCATGACAGTAGGAATTCCATATAAGAGTAGGTCGTAGTACCACTGTTTGGGCAAAATTTCCCCCATAGCAGACTGTGTGGTGTATATCCGTCTATATTAGCCCAGATCGGAGCAGAACAGAAGGACGTTAAACCCCATTTCATTTCATCAAATCGTGTCATCTTACTGGGAATTCGTTATTATATATATGGACGTATACTGTCGCCCCTATTCATCCGGATATCCGTCCACAATTTGTGGTCACTCTTGTAAATGTATTTAGCGTGTTGTCACTTGTGTATCCGATTTATAAATGCGTTTAAATGTATCACCGGTACATCACAATGACGGGTGGGTTCTAATTTTGTGAAAAACAGACCAAAATGCCGTTTCCCACATGCACATAGTGTAAAAGTATGTGATTTCAATGTTGTGGACCCTCTGGAGGTCACATTTTTATCCGATGTTGATAAAACTTCCAGTGTATGGTTATTACCCAATAATCATGGCGCCTTACGATATTCGCTCATATCAGACCCCAACTTCCCGAATGATGGCCCCTGATTGTACGTAAAATTTCACATACGGTCATACGATGGCTTAGGATACGGCCACACGAATGGCTCAATGATTTTACAACCAGGGTCCATCTTGTGATTATCGTGGTGTCAATCTCTCTTAAACCATAAAACAACAGAATTAGCCCACTACAATCCTGGCAAATTCGATACGGATTAATCATAGGCGTATGGCCTCGAAGAATAATTGCGAAGGGGGGCGGGGGCTGAAACAGGTTACAGACGGTGGTGTCGGTCGTCCGCGGGAGGCGATTGAGCGGGGCTTACGGTGTAGTGTGGGGGTTTGATTGCCGAATGGTTAGCACGTGCGCGCTGTGCCATAAAACCTGTCATTGAGTCAACCGGCGTGGTTTCGACCCCGGTTGTATGTGACAAGGTGTGGGGTCGGCCGTCTGACCTCGTGGGTTTTCTCCGGGGCCTCCGGTTTGCTTCCACTGCCAAAGACCCCTACGCGCAAGCGAATAATTGAAATAAAATTAAACCATATGTTAGTCCCGAAATGTCCTAGTTTGTGTCGAATGGACGTAAAACCCATCTCTCTCTCTAATCAAATAATCAAACCCCTCATGCTTCTTAATGTCGTCACGTGTGTAAAAACACAATATATTTTTGAGTAACTTCCTTGCTGTAAAAAGAATAATGAAATGGGTTTTAGTTACATCCTTGTTGAATACAATGGGGAATAACGTCCTACCGTTCTGCTCCGACTGGTTTAATGAAGACAGGAATAATTAAAAAGATTTGCCAATAATATATAATATAAAGAAAACGGTGTGTGGAATTGTATGTGTGTATAACAATAACATCAACAATAAATATATGTGGTTGAGTATTTCACCGGTGTCCTCTAACCAAGATAAATCTAGAGAATATCAGATATATTTATACATAAATTGGTCCCGTGATGCGTAGGCTTGGTCGGGGGGGGGGGGGGGTCAGAACGAGCTCTGCCTCCAAAAATATGTGTTACTGGCGCGCGTGCACAAATAAACTCGTTTACCACGTACCCCAGCCCGTGAATACAGCAAGTTCAAAGAGGTCAGTTATAGTCTAAATTAGGTGTCCGACTCGATTTCAATTCTAATCAACCAATCAATCAATCGTTTACCTCTACGGAGATAGGACCGTTGGAAGAAAAGTGTGAAAATCTCACTCTATGCTGACCTGAATTCCAATCGTCCGTTGTTACTGGGAGTTTAACGTCCAATCAATCTGTATTTATATCCTTTCAGATACTGATGGAAACTTTAAAGTGGGCGTGTCTATTACTTGTGGTATGTCCAGTTGATACAATCACATTAAACTATGATAAGGAAAGGGGTGCAAACTTGAAGGAGACGTCAAAAGATGGATTAGGTGATTTTATTTCATACCGTAAGAAAGAGAATTGGACTAGATGTGGAGACAATATGTGCCAGTGTAAAGGATACCAAGCCCGGTGTGTAAATCATGGACACCAACTGACTTATATTCCCAGATTTCAACAAAAAATAACAAAGCTAAATTTTACTGGTAATTATTTACCACTTATAGATAATGAAACTTTTACAAACATTACCGAGTTTCGTGTGACATTTCTGGTTTTAAGGAATAGTTCAATACAAAACTGCACACGAAATGTATTTAATGGTCTGAAATCTTTATTTATAAGAAATAATACCATTTCAAGCATGGAACTAATGGATTGTTTGTCCGGCATTACAAAAAAATTAAATCATCTTGATTTAGAATTTATATACTTAGATAAACCTTGGGATCTAGATTTGGACAAGATTATGACAGATTCAAAGATTGCCAATTTACACTTACGGAGTATTGAAATAACACATTATAATCAAAGTAAAATGTCAACTTTAAAGCATCTAGAGATCATCCAAATTTACAAATCCTCTATCAATACGGTTACTTTGGATTATTCGTCAACATTAAAGAAGTTAGAATTTGCTCATAACCCATTTTCCGAATTCCCAACATTTTGTGTAAATGGCTATGCGTATTTTCCACATCTTACTTATCTGAATTTAGGCCATAACAACATACAGTCTATAAAACTACAACTACTGACCTGTATGAAACTCCTTACACGGTTTAATATTGATAATAACCGCATTCATTTGATAGAGAGTAACACGTTTTCAATCTTACCAAAGCTTTTAATTGTATCAATTTCATACAATGGACCAGATATGGTTTTACAAGAATTTGCTTTTAACAGTTCATCTCTAAAAGAACTCTATCTAAATGACAACGACGTGTATTTTGTCAGTGGACAAAAGTACGTCAATAAGGATGCTTTTAAATATTGCACACAATTGGAAGAGTTAAGAGTATCATCGAATCACTTCCAGTTTACTACAAGTCAAATGTTCGAAGAAACATTCAGTACTCTGGTTAATTTAAGAATTTTGGCACTAGCCAATGGCGGAGTTCAGTTTCTTCCAAGTTTTATTCCAAAATATCTGGATAAATTGAACACATTGTGGCTTGGCCATAATAACATTAAATATATACCGGAGGGTTACTTCAATAATCTCAATTCTCTACAAATTTTACAACTGAATTCGAATAAAATAACCACAATTAACCCAAATACATTTTCACTTCGATTTCTTAAACACGTGAAAAGCATTGATCTTTCTAACAATACATTTTCTTGCTCCTGTGAATTACTTTGGTTCATCAATTTTCTAAAAACAAGCCCCATCCGAAAACGTTTTCCGAAAGAATACATCTGTGGTTCTCCCACAGTTTTCAATGGGAAGCAACTTATACAGGTCAGGCTTTCTGAACACACATGCGCAGTAACGGAACAGGTTCGTGTAATTATTACATCTATATCGACAGGAATTCTTCTCTTGCTTTTAACTATTTCTGTTATTTACCGTTATCGATGGTATTTACGATATGTGATATATATCGCACGATTTCAACACGTTCGCTACCAAAGACTTTTAAATGGTGGCGGGAATTATAAGTATGATGTATATCTTAGTTCTTGTGATGTCGATTTTGATGACGTAATATATGATGAACTTGTACCCAGATTAGAGGAGGGTATGGGTCTGCGACTTTATACCCCTCAAAGAGATGGACAGGGAAATAAAATTGATCAAATAATATCTAATATGGATGCCAGTCGTAAAGTCATGTTATTTATATCTGATAAATATGTCGAAGATGGTTATTGTGAATTTGAAGCTAGTTTTGCCTATAATAAGTATATTAATGAAAAGCGTGATTTAATGATTGTGGTAGTATTTAAAGAACTTGGTGCCTTGAATGTAACAAAAACCATACATAAAATACTGGCTGTTGATCATTATATTAAATGGGGCTGGGATGAAGAAAGTGGTTCGTAAAAATGTCAGAGCATTAAATGCAATTCGTTTGCAGTTTTTTATTGAATTCGATTGTAAATGCAAGTAATTTATCTTCATTTTGGTAATGTTAGTAAAAGTTTCATTATCTATAAGTGGTAAATAATTAGCAGTAAAATTAAGCTGTGTTATGTTTTGTTCAAATCTGGGAATATAATTCAGTTGATGTCCATGATTTACACAGAGTGCTTGGTATCCTTTACACTGGCACATATTGTCTCCACATCTAGTCCAATTCTGTTTCCTTGGTGATACAAGAAAGTCCTCCAACCCACGCCCAGTTGTCCTTTTCTCTAAGTTGATATCACTTTCCTTATTGTAGTTGGCATGACCAGGATACAAGCGCAGTAGTAGAAACATCCACTTTAAAGTTTCCATCAGTATCTGTAAAGGCATAAATACAGATATAATAGATATTATAGATATTCGGAATAGTCGATTACCAGTTTTTCTAATGTGTTTAAAGATCGTGTGATTAATACGTTGTGATAATTCATATTAAAAGTCTGATACTTCCTTTAAAGGTTAGGGTACTCAATGTCATACTACCTCCCCCCGAAAACCTACCAAATTACAGATAGTCAAACCGTCACCTTGCAGGACCAAGGGTGGGTTTAGCGGGGAGGGGGCGCATGCCCTTATTGCATAGTAAGCCGATTTATTGTAGGGTGACTTATTGTATGCCAGCTTGATCTCTGTCCATTTACCTTGTAGATTGATCGCGTAAATCATTAATTTTCGTCCTTATATAGTCCGGACTTTTTTCCGTATGCAAAGGTATGTGTTCTATCATATTAAGTACTGCTATACATTTGTCTAAAATGCAGAATGGAGGAGTGCAATGTGGAAAATAACCATACGCAATGCTAGGTCAAGAGTTACAATTGGGGGGGGGGCCGCTCCATAGATATAGAGAATCTCCTACGAGTGTTTTTTTTATATCAAAAAATATCAACACAAGTTGATAATGTAAAAAAAACGAGGCTCTGACGAGTTTTTTTTTTACTTTATCAACGAGTGTTGATATTTTTTGATATCAAAAAACACGAGTTGGAGATTTTATTTATCACCCAATCCTTTCTTACATGCACAAGTAAATAAATATAATTCTTTGGTATAGATTTCACTTTTACTGAATCTTAATTACATTACAGCGTAGTGATACATCAGTTTTTTTGACACCAGTTTGCTATTGCAAAGCCCTATATATTGACCCAGTATTTCCTTCAAGGTCAATTAAATAAAAACAGTTTCTTTTTAACAAAAAAAAAGTCACTTTTCATTTAAAATAAGTGGTTTCTTTATAATAAAAGAAAGTAGTTCCCTTTTGATTGACCAATCAAATTCATGTAAAGCGATATCTCCTTAGTAGATTATGTAATTTATCATACAGGCGATAGCTACTGTCAAATAAGATATTGGGTGATAAAGAAACATATTTACTTGGATTTTAAAATAGCCATGGTCAACCTGACACAAGTTTCACTCAGGAATTGTCAGGTGGTATATCGGATCCAGTCAAACTGACAAATAGCATTATCATTCAAAATGTATATTCCACACCGAAGCGGTAGTCTCGATTAAATGGAGATCGCATTTAACAAGTGGGTTGCTTATAGCCTTGTCATGTGAATACATGTCTAAATAATAATATACATAACATTTGTGGCAGATTAAGCTATTGCATAATGTATGTGTATAAACCAGGGAGATAATTTCTTGAATTTACATCAGATCCAAATAATACTTTACATAACATGCAAAACCTGCAATATGCAGATTAAACCGTTGCAAAATGTATGTTTAAACGATGGAAGATTAAGTTCTTGAATTTACACCAGATCACATTTAAAATAGCCGTAATACTCACCGAAGTATGGACACATCCTATCATTGTCATGTTTAAATCACTCGGCAAACCTCGACAGACTCCGGAACCTACATCTAGTCTTGGGTGTATGACAGTGATATGTACCTACGTCCATACATTTGCGATGCGGCTACCGGTTGACTTCAACAGGAAAACTTGACGCTATTACAAACAAACAAGACACAATGGGCGTAGCCATGTTTCATCCGGGACCTTTAAAGTAGTTCCAATATGGCGGAATCTGTCGAGTGATGTTTAAATAGAGCAAAACATCCTGAAACAGTGTTCGTTGAACAACTGTTACGATTCGTAAATATTTCCTGTGGCATCCTTATATAAGTAGTAAAGTATTATGGTGGTGAATCACACGTTTGTAATGATATGAAAGTTGTGCTCGAGAAATAGTGATGATGGGGCCGCTCCGACACGGGCCTCCAATCCGCCCCTGTCTGTCTTGCACTGAATTATTACATATCTACGTTTCTGGCCATGTCTCTTGGTGTTGTACGGTTTTAAGTAAATTAAAGGGCATTCACGCTTACATAAAATGCATATTAAAAGGCATATAAACGGCATATAGATGATATCCACAAAGTTTTTACAAATGGCATAAACCATTTCATAAAACAGACAACAGGATGGTGCAAACATAAAGGGCCACGCCTGCAGTGGTCCAATCTTAATAGGCTAACCTGTCGCAGAGAGGTACATGTTATAGCGATTTAGTGACCGTGGCTCATTAAAGATACATTATGGGAGATTTTGACAAGGAGTTAGCCATTCTTGCTATAAAAGTTCAAAAATAGATGTTGAAACAAGAATATATTGAAAATTTCAGTCAAATAACTTTATCCTGAACAAAGTTGTTACCACTATAATTTTTTACTAGAAATGGTGGCAAAATCATCGACACCCTTTTCCCACTATGGCCGATTGTTGATTGACAGGCGTTAACTCCACCTACATAGTCTCGATCATCAAGTAATGTTTAAACGGTATCTAGTGAAGCTTGTGTATAGCCTCGGTCATCACTGTCTTTTATGAATAATTTCCGGAAGTATGATGACGTCAACGTCACGGAGAAACCCCACCCACGACGCCATAGTGATTAAATCAGTCGACGAAATCCTGTTTTAATCCGAGCCCAATCCAAGTCATCCGTGGGTCTACAGTGTTCATTTTGGGCTTGTTGTTTAAATAAAGATCTAATTTATAATTTCTATGACATCTGAGGCTCAAAGGAAGACCGACAAAAGTCAGTTTTTGCTCTCCCATAATGTATGTTTAAGTAAGGGCTAGCTCGCTAACCTAGAGGTCCGAGGATGGAACCCGTTGTTGGTTGCGAAACATTCTCGAGATTTTTCGGTGTCGTTTCCCCTTGCCATTGATGCAGGACGATGGGCCAGGAAAAGTAAAGTGTCTTATCGTTTCAATGGGGCGGACAACCCAGGTCTTATGTGCACGTAATGTAAAAGAACCGTTGCAAGTTGGATTTCGATGAAGAGGAGGCAGCAAATTTCCTTCATGGTACATAGCATGGAATATCTCTGTCTTTAGCTCGGTTGATAAAGAAAAGTAGGGCGTTAAGATCTTCGGGTACGGTCTGGCTGAAAAGTTCTAAGCCTGAAAGGGACAGATTAATTGCGTTGAAACATGAACCATAGACATTAAAACTGCAATTGCAATATTATTGTTGTGTTCATACCAGACCACTGTGTGAACCTACCCACTGGAATCACCATCAAGTAGCTACAAATGAAAGAACTAACCCCAACACAGATCCATGCCAACATGGCCTCCACTTAAAGCTGAACTCCGATTACAAAATTACAGAAATAATTAAATAAAAAAAAAAAATTACTGCCAAACATAATCGGCATACTTATTTTAAATTTGCAGAACAAGTATGGCGACTGTACGGTGTACGAAAACAGAGGCAGACACGGCCACATCCAGTATACACTTTGTCAACCACACTGTCCACATCCGGCTAGCAATATGCATCACATAATATACTACGATCCCTAAAAGACTTAATGTCTGTTTCATCTTTAACAATATCTTGACAAATAGGACAGAAATGCACAACATTGATGACACTTATGGGCTGATCTACTTCCATTAAATTAGCACTTTCAGATATACCACTCTGCAGTGGTCTAGTAAATAAATAATTCAGGGATTACAAATTCATGAAAAATGTAATCAAGAGTACAAACCATGTTAAAAACAAATTCCTGGTCATATAAAATTCTTTCATAAAAAAAGCCGTTACATGTATATACAAAAAAATCACACCAAGGACGTAAAGTTACAAACATCTGTCCCTGCACCTGACCATAGTAAGATGATAATTTTTGTAAAGTGATAGAGTTACTTCCCTTGTAAAGATATTCAGGCAAAATACAAGTGCAAAATTTAGAACAACTGCCACATTTTGTAATTAAAGGACACTTAACTCCTGAAAGACCCTTCCCACAACAATCACACTCAACAAGTAAATCAGGTGATGCTGAAAGAGAAGGTCTACAAATATCTAAAAACAATCCACATTCTGCGTATGAAGCATTTTTATGACTATCCGAATACATGCTTTTATATTCTAACTTTGCGTGAGGCTCCATCTCCCGCCCATATTTTAATGTTTTTAAATTAGGATTAAGCTTAGTATAGCCCGTGATATTTTTCAGAAGCGGGCGAATATCTTCATCACCTGAATTGTCATGCTTTTTTTTAAAGTTTGGACTCCAGTATGCACAGCATAGAAATTGGATGCTGTGATGCGACCTTCTCTCAGTGAATACCCACTGCTGTTTGTACTCTGACCCAAAGTTGCTTCATTGATATGAAAAATAACTTCTGATGTGGATTTAAAGAAAGTACTAAAACATGAATAAAAACTAGTATTGCAATTCTCTTTAAATTTGTCCGTTAAATACTGTTGAGTATAACAGTTGACATCAAATATAGGCACTGTGGGATGTACTGTTGGATTTACTGTAGGGTGTACTGTTAAACCCTGTTCTCTTAAACTAGGAAGGCCTGAAAAAAATCCATAACCTTATGTTAATCAAATAAATGAACTGGTAGAACAGTATTACACGTATAAGGGGTGTGTTGCTGTCATTTGACACCAGTCCATTTTAGTGTCTCACCACCTCACCTTGGATCCAACCTTAGGAATAGCAACAGTGAGCGGACAACCTTGTGTTCTTGTAAATTGTAACCAATTTTGCCTTCATGACTCGATAATTGATTTTTACGATAAAATGAAATGAAATGGGGTTTTATGTCCTATTGCTTTACTCTGACAGGGCTAATGAAGATGGGCATATGCAATATCCAGTGTGTTATGAGAGAAATTTTGCCCAGACAGTAGCACTACTGCCTACTCTGATATTGATCTTCAGCTGCCAAGGGATCTTTTATGTGTGCACATCAATGTAAACACAGTACCTTGGTTTTTGATTCCAACCAAATGACTATACATTGTCCCTTGCCAGACCCTCTGTCCCACACCACTGACAAGGGGGATCAAAAATCTTACTGAGACACCATGGCTACTTTAAGGACAAATTATGGTAATTTATAAATGTGCTTCATAATGGTAGAACATAATATAGGCCTACCTTTGAAAAGGCATACTGTAGGTAGTACATCAAACAAAGCTTTGCTCAGTGTGTCGAGTTCATTGTGCACCTCAACAGGTTGAAAAGATTTCTTTAAAGGGGTGACAAGTGGTCTTTTGTTTCCTGCAAATAATAAAGTAAACATTAAGCAAATAGTAAAATAATTCAATGGTAATTTACCAAATTTTGATTTACCCTATAGATGTAACTAAAACTATATAACTCATATTATGACTTTCTAAATATTGGTACGATTTAATTTAATACAGTGTACTTACCTGTAGTGCCGTGCCTGGATTTCTCAATTGTCATTTCACTGATCAGTTTAGGTTCCAAGACGCTGCTTTTCTTAGGAACATTCCAAGTACATTTTTGTGATGTACACGAGGTATATCCAAACTTGTTGGCGTGCTCAACTGTGAATAATAATCCAGCTACATGATTACAAGTCTGACCAAGTCTGAAATATAGGTGCATATGTATTTTGATTTTACTGTGAAAGAGAAATGTGTTTGTATCTTTTCATCAGCCATTAGCATTTTTTATTTATTACAAAATATATAAGTCCTCACATTGTCATTTTTGTTTGAATAAGTTTACATATGAAAGGTCGGTCAGGCAATTTACAAAAGAAAGGCTTTAACAGGTCCATAATCTTGTTATTTATTTATGATTACACTGGCACTTTGTAAAGTGCCCCTGAATATTTCATATGGAAGGGCGCACTATAAATATGCTGTAATAACAATAATTACTTTTTTTGCAAATACAATGTGTATAGATATACATACCCTGTGGTGCAAGTGCAATAAGCTGCTTTTACTGCTCCTGACTCTTTCTTCAAACAAACTCAGACCTTATGGCTTTCATCTTTGATTCTTTGGGATCGAGTACAAGAGCATCGGAGGAGGCAATATGGGCTGTCGACCGAAATAGTGTGTTAAAAAATTTCTCCAAGCCAAGAAGATGAAAAATATTCATATGATTTTCCAACTTTGTATTCATTTAAATATTTTTTTACTGTAGAAGGATTATCAGTAATAATAAAGTTTACAATATCGGACAAAAAAAGAGGTGGCCATATTGGCAAACTTGATTTCTCATCCAACCAGTCGTTGTGTAGTTTCAGGGGATCTGGGATTTTGTAATCCCCATCATCTAACAATAAAATTGATTCATAATCACACTAATTTTGTTTAGACAATTCTTGATTTGAATGTACTATTGGTAGATTCAACGTCTGTGCCGAGAAACATGAAGCACTCAGTTCTTGCTTCGTTCCTTCTCGAGACAAACCTCTCTTCGATAAATAGTCACGTAAAGCATCAACTTTCCACATGTAGAACTCATCAAGCGAAGAACTTGTATTTTTCTTGTCTAAGTCTAAATCCATTGTAAAACTAAAAACGCCAAACTTAATAATATATTTAATTGGAACTATTTATGAAAGTGCGCTAATATGATAATAGTAATAAAGTACATGTATAGATAGGACTTGCGGCATTGCCATTTGTTGTGATGAGGTGGCGATCGATGTCCCTGTGTCAATGCAACTGTTGTGGTTTTGCCGTCTTGATGGGCGAGGCTACGCCCCATCACTGAATGGAATCCCTCCGCCGAAGCAGATATAAAGAGGTTCAGGCATTGAGTCGCTACAGATGCTAAGAAAGGTAATTAGATAGTTAATAGATTGCGGACACGTGGGATTAGGATTCCAAGTGGGACTTGGAGTAAATATAATACATACACTCGACACAACACATTGATAGGCCGATATGATTTATAATTTAAGCAGCATATGTTGTGATGAGGTGGTGAATGTCACCAATGCAAGTTTGCAGCACATGCTAAAAACATAATTATATCGAAATCTATGCAATAGCAGACAACATGAAATCTCGCTTTTCCGCCATGTTGTTTATCTTCGCGACGATATTCACCGATTGACTTTTGACCGGGGCCGCTTATATCACGAGGGTGGATTCAAGTATAGGACTCGACATCTATAAAATCCGTGCAATATTAAAGTTTGACCCGAACTGAAACATTGACGACTTGTAGAGAGAGAGAGAAATGGAGTGTAACGTCCACTCGACACAGACTAGGTCATTTCGGGACTAACATGTGGTTTAATTTTATTTCAATAATTCGCTTGCTCGTAGGGATCTTTAGCAGTGGGAGGAAACCGGAGTGCCCGGAAGAAAACCCACGAGATTGAGAAGGCGCCCCTATCTCCATGCCACATACGCTCAAACTAGGGATCGAAACCACAGCCGCAAGCCAGAGGTGACCGGCCAGCTAGAGGCCGAAGCGCGGCACTCTAGACCACCCCAGCCCCCCTTGTACGTTGTATAGGAAAATGGCTTAAAACCGTGAAATTAACCTCAAAATGTGATACTCACGCGTTAAATCACTTGTCATAATCGAAACTTGTCACGTTTCAAAATAAAGGATTAAAAATGACCCAAAAGACGATCAGCGCCGTTTTAAATCATAACCATTTTTTAACTACATATTCAACAATATTGTTTAGAGAGAGCTCCACTTTCACTGACATCGAGTCTTTTGGATTACCTGGGATTACTTCGTGCACTGATTCCACATGCCCTTTAAATACGATCATGCAAGTTCTTCTCGTTGGAAGTAGACTGAAAAAACAATTATTTATCTCAGGCGGTGTGGCATTTATATGCATCATCATAAATTAGTTGTCTTGGGCGGGATATATGAAACTCTCTGTTTTAACCTTTTATTAAACTGTTTACAGCACATCCTCGGCTTCAAAGGTCAGATACTTTGAACTTATAAGGGAAACTGGTTTAACCTGAGTTATGCTAGGCAAATACAATAGAAAATCGACATCATTTTGGGTGTAATAAATTATTAGCTATCATACTGAGTAAGTTAAATGAAAAATGTAAACCATTGCAATAGCAAACTGTTACCTTTTCAGGTGTTCGGATCGTTGATTTCCTACATTGTCATCATCATACAGATGAAACCAATATAATATAATATTTCACAATATAGAGAGTATATTCAACACTTCGTGTTGCACTATACAACTGTTGCAAACGTTACATTATAAGCTAATAATAAATATTTATATGAATTTCCATCTCTAATCAACAATGATACAAATATGACATCGCCAAACAATAAGCCTAGTTGTAATGCAGACCATGAATTTATGCATAACGTACGACTCAAACAACCCATGTAAAATACTGTTTTGATCATAATTGTACAATATAAGTAATATATAGCATATTGACGAAACTTGGTGCAGTTTTACGAAATTAACGGGGCTCAATTTCTTAAATTCACATACTACTACATGTACATATATTGTATGTATATAAAAGGTACATTTTGTATCATGATTATCAATAATCAATAAAAGCCCTTGGCTGTTTTTAATCCTAACATTATTGGCAATGTATGTACTTGAATCTTATCGGAATGAAATATTGTTAAAAACAATGCGCTCCAACAAAGATAGTTCAAAGATTATTTATCTGATCTACCCACTGGGGCTCTTCTCTGTTGATTCATTACGAAATAGCAATTCTAAAACTAATCATGCTCTTCAAAGCTGGCAGCCATTGGTAGCGATTAATTATTTCATTGTTACCGTTGTCACCATGACAGCGGTATTAGTTAATAAGTTTATGTCCAAACAAGAAATGAAATGAAGTGGTAATCTACTTTACGGCAGCAATTCAGCTGCTGTTAAGGTGTTTGACATGGACTAAACCCTTTCCATCTACTCTTCGTCGAATGTCCAGAGTTTACTCATCCAATAAGAGACAGATACTTGCTCGACGGTTTTCCAATCGCTCTCTTAGTCCTGGAAACAAAAATGATAAGTTACTTAGTGGGGACTGCAACTTGAATTTGGTAAAGATTGTTAGTCTGATTTGTTCTATTTAAACACCCATAAGTAGCAGATGTTTATCGTCTGGTACTACATCTGCTACTATCGTCTGAGTTTACCTCAAAGATGTATTTTGGTGGCTTCCAAAGCACGTTCATATAAGGGGGAATAATCAAACAAATTTGGCTGCCAACGCTGTTTTAGATCTCCCCATAATACTTTTTTTTATTACCGTTAAAGATATTAAAACATCAATAAATCATTTCATTTATGGCCACTGGTTACGGTCTTGGAATATTGCAGGGACAAACAAATTTCATCACATCAAGCCTCTCCTCTGGGAATGGCCCAACTACACGTAGGGGAGGGGGGTGAAATTGTTTTGTGTCGCCATCACATTGGTCACACTTTCTTTACATCTTAAAGCGAGAGCGTCAACCGGAATGTGCATACCGTCCAGTACCTTTGACTACGGTGGCGGATTCGTATTGTGTCGTGGTGTCACCCTTTATATTAATTTGACAAGTTGAAATAATTTTTTGTTAATATTTATTTGTTATTTTTTTTTTAGGAAGAAGACAAATTGCCGGAACTATTAATGTACGTCACTGGTCTTGATGAAGTACCCTTTTTATTTGCTGGGATTTGGCCCCAATTTAGAGCTATGTTTTCATCAATCCCTTATATCAGCACATGACAAAAAATGTTCCTTGTGCGATTACATGTGCAAACAGCTTTACCATCCTAATTTTAAATGATTATGAACATTTCCAAAATATGATGTATTTAGCGTTGGGGCTTGGACAAACATTTACTAACGTTTAAAGATGTCATATCTCATGGGCAAGACTATCTAATATAAACATTTTACGAAATTGATAAATTTGAGAAATCTTATAACTACAAGATGAACTTGGAAACGTCTTAAAATTGCTATTTACAAGCTTCGCCACTTTGATATAATGCTCTCTTGAAATTGGTAAATTTTTATACGCCCACATTTTCATGTGGACGTATATTGTCGTCGCCCATGTCCGTCCGGTCGTCCGTCCACAATTTGTTTGTGGACTCTACAGGTCACAATTCTTGTCCGATTTTGACGAAACTTGGAATATAGGTTTATCCCCGTAAGATCTCGGCTGCTTTCGATATTGGCATGTATCGGATAGAAACTTCATGGATTATGGCCCCTGATTGTACGAAAAATCATGTTTTTAGCTTGTGGACCCTATAGAGGTCACAATTTTGAACCGATTTTGATGAAACTTGACGTGTATGTTTATAACCCAAAGATCTTGGTTCCTTTCGATATTTGCGCCCATCGGATCGTAACTTCCTGAATTATTTCCCCTGATTGTCCGCAAAATTATTATCCGATCTAAAAAAAAACGTTTGATAATATCACCGTTACATGATAATGAAGGTTGAGTTCGAATTTCGTGAAAATCGGACCAAAATTGACAGACATAATGGCCGCCGTTTGTACGCAAATTGTGTGAAAATATGTTATATAACGGTTGTGGACCCTATAGAGGTCACAATTATGATCCGATATTGTTGACACTTGAAATGTATGTTTATAAACCAAAGATCTTGGTTCCTTTCGATATTTGCGCTCATAGGATTGTAACTTCCTGAATTATGGCCCCTGATTGTCCGCAAAATTGCCCTTTTTAGCTTGTGGTACCTCTGGAGGTCAAAATTATTATCCGATTTAAAAAAAACCGTTTGATTATATCACCATTACATGGTAATGAAGGTTGAGTTCGAATTTCGTGAAAATTGACAGACAAAATGGCCGCCGTTTGTACGCAAATTGTGTGAAAATATGTTATATAAAGGTTGTGGACCCTATAGAGGTCACAATTATGATCCGATTTTGATGAAACTTGAAATGTATGTTTATAAACCAAAGATCTTGGTTCCTGTCGATATTTGCGCTCATCGGATCGTAACTTCCTTAATTATGGCCCCTGATTGTCTGAAAAGTCACCTTTATTAGCTTACGGTCCTTCTGGAGGTCACAATGATTACCTGATTATATCACCGTTACAGGGTAATCTAGGTTGAGTTCGAATGTCGGGAAAATCAGACCAAAATTGACAAACAAAATGGCCGTCGTTAATAGCTTGAAAAAATGGTATATCAAGGTTGTGGATCCTATAGAGGTCACAATTTTAATTCGATTTTGATGAAACATGTTTATAACCTAACGATCTTGGTTCCTTTTAAGATTTGCGCATATCGGATTGTAACTTCCTGAATCATGGCCTCTGATTGAACGAAAAAATGGCCTTCATTATCTTGTGGTCCGTCTGGAGGTCACTATTATTACCTGATTTAAAAAAACATTTGATAATATCACCGTTACACAGTAATGAACGTGCGGTTCGAATTTCATGAAGGTCACAATTTTAATCCGATTTTGATGCAATTTGAAATGTAAGTTTATAACCCAAAGATTGCGGTTTCTTTTGATATTCAGGCACATGGGACCATAACTTCCTGAATTATGGCCCTTGATTGTACGAAAAATCATGTCTTTTACCTTGTGGACCCTATGGAGGTCACAATTTTATTCTGAATTAAAAAGACCCGTTTGACTATATCCCCATTACACATTAATGATGGTTGAGTTTGAATTTCTTGAAAATGGATAATTGAACCGCTAAATCCATTATGTTAAATGTTTCGTATACTAAACGTTAGCATGGGGCAGAACTTTATAAAAGCCAACCAAATTCTAATCATTTTCTGATAATTACTTAATATGCGACAACTCTTGTTGACTGCCCGAACGATTTAGCTGCTGTGTGGGCGTATGTTTTGGTTGCCTGGCAACTTATTTTTTACACCCTTATGGGTCGTTGGAATCCATTTGGCATCCGCTGCTTAAAGGTTTTGTAGTAAATTCATCGGTTATTCTGTCAATGTCCGACTGATTCACCATACACTTGTAATCAACAGTATCTTTAATATTATAATATAAATAAATGACAATACATTTTTTTAATGAAGATATGTAATCATGCAACGAAATATACGTCCCAGCGGCCAAATCGTCTGTACAGTCGATAAGGGTAGTCGCATATAATTTATTCTTTTGTAGGTAATGATAACTTTTATGAGAAACTGAAATCAATTTCATATAGACTGGAATGTTGACAAGAAATTGTTGACGACGAAGGCTATGGCAATAAACGACCACATTTCCATATCGGCATGTAAAACAGGATTATCACTAAGCCAATGTCAATCAGTCACCATAAAACTCGGGAGCAAAATACAACACGTTAGGTTTTCCAGTTTGACAGACAGAATTTTTGTTTTTCTAACCCTGTGATCATTCCGATCTTTTCTTATGTTAGTTAACTCATTGTGAATTATTTCCGTAACCGAAAATCGCAAACATTCGTTGAAATGAAAAATACAGTAGAACGTATACACCATGTAAAAAACATTAATTATCTGATCTCCAGACAAAAATAGAAAAATATCAAAATAGTCTGACAGAATTTTATTAACTCTTTTTCGTTCACAAGAACTATTTAAAATGCAAAGTATTTACCCTCACCCATTCCCAGATTCGGAAATTTAAGCATAAACCAATAAATGATATGAAATAGGGTTTAAAATCCTATGGTTTTTGCACCTCTAGGGCTAACTGAAGACTTACCAGTGAAGGCCATCTAGTAGGCTATACACGTGGGCTACAATATGTTTTTCAGAAAATGGCACGTAACTTCGAAACGGCAAGATAGGGAACTAATGAACGAAATATGAAAATAATCCATTAAACAATATAGTCCCTATCCAAATGCTGACATAAGGATCAACATGGGTGACGCCATTGTACGACCACAGAAAATGCGGGCTAATGAAAATTGAAGCAATACATTTTGATTGAGTAGATGTATCTCCTGAATATCCGATCAAAATATTTCCGTTGCCAGACCTTACACCATTTATTTGTTCAACAGGGGCTACATTGTAAGATGCTGATTTTTTTTTACATAAGACACACATTTTCATTATGGTTACAATTTTATGTAACTCGTTTTTCTTTCATTTTAATTGTTTATATTCAAAAAGTATTTGAAATGTACTTTTAATTTTATATATTATCTGTGATTTGTTCTTTTTGCTTCATTTTAATTGTTTGTATTCGCACTTGTTTATATTTCTGCGATTTTCTGAAATGTACTTTTAATTTTATATATTATCTGTGATTTGATCTTTTTGTTTCATTTTAATTGTTTGTATTCGCACTTGTTTACATTTCTGCGATTTTCTGTATTTTATCGCAAACACTTCAACAAATGTTTGGCGCAATATAGCCGGGTCCATACCGCTACGACTTGCTCAGACTCTACCCAACGCAACGTCTTGTCTCAGATAATCAGTGTGGACAGTCCCACGACCACGATTCAATCGATTTCCGTCGTGTCGTGGCCCGACTGAGCATGTTCAATCGTAGTCGGATGCAGTCGTAACCTATCGTGTTTGGTGTTTGTGTGGACACCCACACGACCAATTGTCTTACTGTTGTTTAGCCAATCAGAGAGTAGCATTTAGTCATGTGACTGCAGGTCATGTGCAGTACATTTCTTTTTACGAGCATTCAACTCCGCGGCATCTTAGCAAAATATAATGTCTCTTTTATGCTTCCGGTTTACTTTTGGATTCACTAGAGGGAAGTGGCGTAAATCACGACGCATCGTCCGTGAGAGTAGGGCCTGTGTGGACTGGTACCGTCGTAAGCAAGTGAAGTAAAGACGCGACCCAATTTTTTTTTTACAACTACCCAAGACACTGAGTCCTGTCGGGTTGTGTGTAGTCGTAGCGGTATGGACCGGGCTTTAAACAACGTCCGCGAGTTTTACAACATCTAACCGTCGCTTCAATACTCAGCAATTCATGAACTTTTGCGCCCGTTGTTTTTACACGTGACTAATTAGCATTGTCCAATCAAAGGTCGTAGCACCTAGCACACTGTAAACAATTAACAGGGTTTACAGCCGTTGAAAGTTTTTTTTTAAAATTGAGAAACTCGTGGAAAACCAGCAACCTTATTGACATTGATCGATCTTTGAACTTTGCAAATCGATTGTCACATGTAGGCATTTTAGCTAAAAGCGCGAGACTTGGTATTCACAACGACCGATGGATCTGATAGGCTCCCAATCTGGGTTTGTGTAACCAATCGAACTTAATGGTGAAATGTGCAGGGTATTACGTGAAGGGCTTGATAAGATGTACTTAGTTAAGGCGGAATCAAGCCTACTATTGAAGATGGGTCGGCGCTAGTGTGGCATTAATTCACATCTTTTTTATTCATTCCTAAAGGGGTTGTTAGTGAGCCAGGCATCATCACTTCGAAAACAAGCTCTCCTCATATCGGAATTCATTTTAACGGACTTGGGCCCTTAGAATTAATTAAATCTTGGAAACTATTAATTTTCGTTTCGATTATTTTACATGTTCAATCGTAGACAAGCTTCAAACCCGTGTGGTAAGAAGCCTGTAGCGTAATAAAAGATTAGGAAAACGGTAAGAGTCGATAAAGCCAGATAGCTCTATCCAACTACCATGGCAGTTTTAACTAGGTGAATTCGGAACTAACAATATGGTTCGTTCAATTCGCTTGCGCGTCTTTAGCAGTAGCAGAAGATCGAAACAATGCAACTTGATTCAATGACAACATTGTGATACCACGAGCACACCATTGGGTTAGGCAACTAACCTTTAACTTATGAAGGCTAGCTACACAGTAATTGAAAAGTCCAATTTAATGCCATACCTTATTTTGAAATGGATCACGAAGAGTTCACATCTTTAAATAATAGCTAATTCTATAGATAATCAGGGTATCACACTTTTTATTGACAATGTGTTAGGCAACATATTACTAAATTAATTGAAAAATGTTTCCAATAATTTTGGCATACTCTGATCAAACATAATCCAATCCATCGTTTAAATTTATTAGTTACTTTATGAAAAATTGCTCCATTTGCCACATTTTTTATTCACCATTGACATATTGCCTGGAGGGTAAGTTGTGATCATATTAACCGAGGTCCAACAGAACATTGTAATAGTTTACTTGACGAAGATGGATGTTGGTAACTCTTTGACTAGTAAATCCCTAAAACCATTGCTTCTAATATTACCGTGGTGTGGATTAAATCGGTTCAGCGTACCGACTGTGAGTTTTTTTCAAGGGGTCGTAATTGTTATTCATATAACATGTTACTCGATATTTGGAGTCAATGTATCATGGTGTTTAGTTGGAGCTGAGAAAGCAATGGATCATAAAAATATTGCTATCTACATCGCTATTCTCTTGGGGACGATTATGGGACTAATTGTAAAATTGTATGGTATAATATTCGTTCCTTCAAAATTACATATGGTTATTACAGCTTGTGATCAACTCAGATCTAATCCGTGGTTTTATTTGTCTTATAAGAAATTAAGGAGATTTACCAAAGTTATGGTGATTATATGTATGATAGCTGGTATCGTGTTGACGTTTTCTATGATTTTTACTTCAGCCATAATTACGAACGATTACATCTGCCTCACTGCATCGGCGAGGAGAGGTTCGTTATTCTACTGGACTACCACTGTGAATGCCTTTCCTGCTGCTGCCCTTTTCTTCGGACATAAATTTATTTTACTTTTTGACAATAGATGTCATGTGTAAAATTGTTACGATGGAGTTCAATGCATGCAACACCGAGTTCAGAAAAATAGCGGATTCAGATGTAACTTTTGAGAAGATTCAGATGATACGAAAACGATATTTCACTATTGCCAAATTGGCAGAACAAGTAGACGAGTTCCTGAATCCATATGTAGTATTGAAAATCGGTGTATCCTTCACAGGCGTGTGTTTATATATACATGCTTTAGCCTACGGTCATTCCAATCTTGGTATTCCTCTTCTCTGGTGTGGTTTGCTGATTTTAGCAATATCTGAAATGCTGATGATAATTAAATCTGGAATAGCATTAAATGAAAGTGTAAGTACATAGATATATATATATAAAAAATCGTAACAAAATGGCGAATATTACAACAATCTTCTGGAATAATCCTGTAAAGTCAGGAAACGTTTACGATATTAGTAAGCTTACTCTTCCGGACACCTGTTACCACTGTTTGTCGTGTATTTTGTACACGGGGAGCAGTCCATTTGCTGATTACACTATTTTGCCTATAACGTTTTTTTTAGGACTTCGAATTCTGTTTAATGGTTTGGATTGTTCGTACTTGGTTTTATTTTATTTACTTAATCGTGGATGCTTAAAGGCTTTGAAAACTTCAAAAAGACACCACACGGAGAATTCGCCGTAATCCTGTTTCTTGATCTCTCTAAGTCTATGCTGCTATACGCGGACTACAAATGCAATGAATAATCCCGGATTCAGCTACGAACTGCTCCAAACTTAATTCGTAACCATGTAATCTTTTTTGTTGTCTCTAACAATCCCTGTTCGAATCTTCCAATTCGTGGCTGCCTAAAATTCGTGAAAACCGCCCCGATCAGGCATGAATATCCCTCCCCCCCCCCACAAGTCACGAATTTTATTTAGTGCACCCCCGATTACAAATCATTTATTTTATTTTATTTAGACAAAACTGTGTTTAGAGACGACAAAATATTTGGATGGAAGAAAAATGAATCCGGCTACAATTTCCCTTGTAAGTAGCAAAATTAATTATGAAAAGAGATATTGCCGGAGGTAAATGAGAACTACTGTGAGCTGACTATATATTAATGTTAGGTTCCCACTATCACGATTCGCGCTACGATTGAAATCGTGGTTTTAATAGCAGAGTAATCGTGGTGATCCTATCCAGTCTGATCATATATTGAGGTCAGTCGTAACACGTATCTGGACTCACCAGAGCGTGGACCCAATCCTATCAAAACGCATTGCACGATAGTAAGAACCTATCATTACATCGGCCTTATTCAAATTAGCCAATGCATCGTAACATCCCATAGTGATGTTCAATGTGAACACGTACACGTTTGTAAAAACTAATTGCCCGGAGAAGGCCATCAAATTGGTGTCATCAATCCATAGATGTGCAAATCGGATAAAGGGGACGCAATGCTTCGTAAGCACAACTACACTTGAAATTTCTGACAATATCTGTTTAACACAATTACATGTCAGGTTAGGGGGTCACTGTAGCTAAGCCACTGGCTGGCTAGCCTGGAGGTCGGGTGTTCGATTCCTGTATTGGCGGAGATGGTTCATCCAGATTTTCCGGCGTTCTATACCATGTTCAGTGATGCAGAACGGAGGGCTTGACGAAAAATCAAAGTGCCGTGTAGACATTGGCGTGCACGCACGTAAACGATCCCTTGACAGAACAAATTCGATATAAGAGTAAACCGTGGTGCTACTATCCGGAAACGCTGTATGGGGCCTATGATCGTCTTCGTTATAGTCTAGTCAGGATGCAGCGATACCCCGGGGATTGCGATTAACCACGATTATTGGGTCACGCGATTAAAAAATCCCGTTCTTTCGCAAAAATCGTTGTATATATCAAGATATATCGTGATTCTTTTTAAAATAATCGCAATTGATTTGGGAAAATCACATTTATAAAATTTGGAAAGTATTTTGTGTTATTTCAGTCGAATTTTTGTCAAAATGTTAGGCTGCTGAGTACAGTGTCGTCGTCATAGAAACCAATGTTGAACATTGATTATCCAGTCGGCAACTATGTTATAGTACAATTTATGCGTCTGGATGATATTTCTTTTATTGTTAGATGTTACAAAATACTGTTGGGTATTTTGATAATGGTTTATTTTACATATTCAATGTAAGCACTTGCACTATTTGTTGTACATCTTAGATTTAATTTGTATGTGAGGGGATTGATACTATAGTATTATGTAAGATGTGATGGGTTGTTCAAACAATGTTTAGCCGACAAGTATATTATGATATAAGATTTGGGTAACAAGCATTAACACATATTGTCTAGAGATAGGAGGTGTGAATCGTAATAATTGAGTCTCATTGATAATTGATTACTAATGGTATTAACTATGGCATACCATAGCCGATATAAATAAGCATAGTTTGGAAAACAAGGACAGACGAGGGCAGAGACAGGGAGACGAGGGCAGAGAGAGACGTAGAGAAATTGCCCTCAGACCATGAGGCAAGGGGTCTGCCCTTGGACCCCGGAAATAAGGTCTTCGCAGACCTAGGGACAAGAGCCAGATAGATTTCACCATATGTACCTGTAAATATGTTATCCAGCATTATCTGTACCTGTAAATATGTTATCCAGCATTAAAGAATATTTCTAATAAAATGAGTTTATGTATTATGTTACATAGAAACAATATGGCTGCTGAACAGGAAAATTCTGTACCAGTACCGATTTCGACAGCGAACGATATCTTTGAGTCAAAAAAGAACACTTCTTCGGCACTTACGAGATAACCACCCGCATGCTTATTCGGAACCCAACAAAACGAAAAATTCAAACCAATATACAACTTATAACAAATTTTAAAACCCAACCCGGTATTGATGGAGCATGTGAAAAAGTAACAGAATGCAATAATTACACACCGGGAAATAGGCCATCGGATAGCGAAGTATGATAAGTTTTTCTGCGGTTGAAAACCCGGCATTTAGACACTTGAAATTCACCCAAATTATCACGTGCCTCCCAGGACCTATTTTCAACACAAAATCATCCCAGCCATATACGTGATGTACATAATAGGTACAGACAAGCTTTCTTTCACCACAGATTTGTGGACATCGATTACAAGGGAGCCTAACATGAGCCTCGCTGTCCATTTTATAGACCCGGATTGGGGATTAAAGTCCATTAAATTAGGTGTTATTCCTTTCAGTGATGATCACCCTGGGGTAATCATGGCAGAAGGAAAAAAGGGACTCCTGAGAAGTGGAATTTAAAGATGGATGATATGATAAGTGGGACAACAGACAATGCCTCCTATAATTCTACAATGTTTACCACCCTAAGGAAACAACAACTATCCTGTTTTGGTCACAATTTGGATTTTGCCGTTAATGATGGTTTAAAGGGACAATAACACTCTTGCTGACTTGGCAGAAACCAGAAAATAAATAATAGCCTTATTCTAAGTACTAGATGTTTAAGTGTCCTACCTGTTGTGTAAATTATCCATTACAACCTATTTTACTTGTCCAGAGGGTTCGAAAATATTTTAAATCAAAGTCACATTTGAAAAGGTTTACGTTAGACTTTTCAAATCAATTAGTTGAATTTTTCCAATTTTTTAAATTAGGTGTGTTAAGATGAATTTTATATCATCAATTAATTGGAATATTGTAAAATAATACAATTTGTTGACCAGAATGAAGATTGGGACATATTATTCAGTTACAACAAGAGTGTTATTGGGGCTTTAAGATGTTTGGAATCAACTGATAACTTTTTATATCATTGTCTAAACTTAGGGTGGTCGATATGTTACTGTAAGTGCTCTGGTATCTGTCTTAGAATACATGTATATATGTGGAGCAATATTAAAGATAAAAGGTGGTGACAGTTCTCGTTAGAAATTAATTTAAAGAAGACAATACTGAAATCTATTCAAAAGTGATATGAATCAGAGAATATCAAACTGTTTTTATCAATGTGTTCCTATCTGGATCCAAGGTTTAAAAGCTCCTGTAGTTAAAGTAAATAATCATTTGTTAAACATTAGATGAGGAAATACAGGTACAGGAAATGGTTTATGTTGAAGAAGAATTGGGAAAGTGATAAAGTATCTCATTCTGATAGCAATGTACGTGGTTCCCTTCCAACAAGATTGAAAAAAGAAAAGAATTCAGAAATAAAATTAAGTGACAGCTGGAGATTAAAAAGAAAATTACAACTGTACGAAGATAGCGAAAATATTTCATCAACTTGATCGTCTAGCTTGGTGGAGAAAAATGAGTTTACATGTACTTATCAGTTTGCCAAAAGATACCTATCAGTATCTGCAACAAGCTGAGCTTCCGAGAGATTATTTAGTGGAGCAGTATTAACAGCAACTAAACCAGAAATCGGCTACATCCATATACTGCAAATGGGATGCTTTTTCTAAGTAAATATATAGACTTATAAGAATTGAGTCCTTTTTACAAACAGAAAGTGCTGGCATGTTATGCCAGATACATCTATATTAAAGGGACAATAACACTCTTGCTGACTTGGCAGCTCTATGAAATAATAAAATAAATAATAGTCTTATTCTAAGTACTAGATGTTTATTTGTCCTACCTGTTGTGTAAATTATCCATTACATCATATTTTACTTGTTCAGAGGGTTCGAAAATATTTTAAAATCCAAGTCACATTTGAAAAGGTTTACGTTAACCTTTCAAATCACGTAGTTGAATTTTTCCAATTCTTTAAATTAGGTGTCTTAAGATGAAATTTGTATCATCAATTAATTTGAATATTGTAAAATAATACAATTTGTTGGCCAGAATAAAGATTGGGACATATTATTCAATTACAACAAGAGTGTTATTGGGGCTTTAAGATGTTTGGAATCAACTGATAACTTTTTATATCATTGTCTAAACTTACGGTGGTCGATATGTTACTGTAAGTGATCTGGTACCTGTCTTAGAATACATGTATATATGTGGAGCAATATTAAAGATAAAAGGTGGTGACAGTTCTCGTTAGAAATTAATTTAAAGAAGACAATACTGAAATCTATTCAAAAGTGATATGAATCAGAGAATATCAATCTGTTTTTATCAATTTGTTCCTATCTGGATCCTAGGTTTAAAAGCTCCGGTAGTTAAAGTAAATAATCATTTGTTAAACATTAGATGAGGAACTACAGGTACAGGAAATTGTGTTGAAGAAGAATGGGGAAAGTGATAAAGTATCTAATTCTGATAGGAATGTACGTGGTTTCCGTCCAACAAGATTGAAAAAAGAAAAGAATTCAGAAATAAAATTGAGTGACAGAGAGAGATTAAGAGCCAGTCCAGGAGAAAACCATGCAGAAGGTTCGAAGGTGGGGGTCGGCCGATTGGGTTCATATTTACTGGGTTTGGTCAAGCCACCGAGTTTACTCCCCAGCCAAAATCGCCGATTTAAGAAATCAACCGTTTCCGAGATACAGCCAGATTACGTTTTTCGGCTGATTTTCGTCATTTTCAGGTCAAATTTCGACCATTTTTGTAGTAATGCTGTAGCTGTTGGTGGACCAATGGAGAACTAGGTTTTGGTTGGTGATTATAGTCTGGGTCTCACCCTACCATATTATAATGGCCACCCAGTGCAACCTCTCTTTCCGTAGGTGTCATGACGCTGCACAAAATACGTTTCTGGAGATACCTTAAATGTACCCTTTCTTCAACGTGCGATAACTCAACATGAGCAGGGTTTGCGATCAAAATGAAAATCGTTATATTTGCAGCTTGAACTGTTTTAACAACGTAAAAAATAAAATCGTTGTCAACTAACCATTAACAGTATGAAAATTTGTGCCGAAAGTTACAAAATTCGTCACTTTTCGCGCCGAATTTCGGTTTCTGAAGTGCTCGGATTTCGCCCGTACTTTCCGGACATGCCCTATGATATTTTCCAAATGTCCGGCCATGAATATGAGCAATTGGACATCAAGATATGGTGAATAATAATCAAAATTTCTAAACTAATACAATGTATTGTGTGTATAACTACCACTCATATCATAAGCGTATTTATATCATAAGCGTATTTATCGTGTTGTCCCGTCTATAAACCTACCTTGTTTACCTGCTTAATCTACCTTACAAATAATTTAACTATCAATGTAATTTTTAATATACCACTTGATTTGACATCACCAAAAGTAATTCTTATTTCGGACGTTTTTTTGTTTTTTTTTTGCATTTGTTATCGTATAAACGGATAAATTTTTGAGGAATATTACTGGCATGAACTTGATCGAAGCAGACACTGATCGGCAAGCTTCCATTCTATCGTATTATGAAAACACGTAATTTAGTAGGAATATTACAAAAAAAAGGAAATGAAACTGAGTTTAACGTCCTACTGTCATGCTGTGAAATGGGCTATTGAAGACGGACATACGCCATACAGTGTGCTATGAGGGATATTTTGCCCGCACAGCGGCACTACGACCTACTCTTATATCGAATTCCAACTGTCAAGGGACGTTTAAGTCCACGCCAATGTGCCCGTAAGAATATTACTGACATAAAGTTAAATACCATAACGGAAATAAATATGAATAAGCGGTTATCATACCATCAGGGGCCATCATCCAGTTTGTTACAATCCGACATGCGACAATATCAAAAGGAACCAAGATATATAAAGTATATATACAAGTTTCATCAAAGTCGAATAAAAATTGTGACATCAATAGGGACTACAAGCTAAAAACGTGATATTTCATACATTCAGGGTCGTAATCCAGGAAGTTACAGTGTGATATGCTCGAATATCGAAAGAATCCGAGTTCTTTGGGATATAAACATATTTTTGAAGATTCTTCAAAATGGGATAAAATGTATGTTCTCTAAGGTGTCCACAATGTTGGAATTACATTCTTGTTTTACACTCTTTGGGATATAAAAATACTTTTGAAGATTCATCAAAATTGGATAAACTTTGTGTCCTCTAGCGTGTCCACAAACTTGGATACACATACTTTTATACACTTTTTGCGTACGAGAAGCGGCCAATTTGTCTGGCAGTTTCGGTTCGATTTTCACGAAATTCGAACTCCCCAATCATTAGTGTGTAATGGGGATATATCATAACAAGCTAAAAAAACGCCATTTTTTGTACAATCATGGGCCATAATCAAAGAAGTTAAGATCCGATATCCGGGAATATCGGAAGGAACCGCGCCCTTGGGGTTATAAACGTTCCGTTTAAGCTTCATCAAAAATTGTGACCTCCAGTGTCCACAAACTAAAAACATGATTTTTCGTAAACCCAGGGGCCATTGTCCGTGAAGTTAGGACCCGATACGTGCCAATATCGAAAGGTCGTTGGGAGATAAACCTATAATTATTAAAAGTTTTGCAGAAATTGCATAAAAAAGGTGACCCATAGAGTGTCCGTAAATAGATTGTATACGGACGGTCGAACAGGGGCGACGACAATGCACACGAAAATGTGGACGCATGGACGGACAGGAACGACGACAATATAAGTCCACACGAGAATGTAGTGTACAAATATAGCGAAGTGTTCCTATTTTTATTACTGCGGATTGGAATATTTTGTAGACATTTTATAAAGAAAACGATGTTTAGACATCGCAAACTATCCTTACTTGTGAAGTTCTGTAAACATTTGCTGTCGTATAAACGAAGTCACGTAATTGTGTACGAATATCTATAACATAAATTTGAATACCATACGGGAATTAATCGAGGTGCACCTATTTTTTCGTACGGGATTAGAATAGTTTGTTGTCACGTGACTTTTAATTGTGGTATAAACCCGTCTGCTTACGTAACGATAATAGTTATGCCCCTTTATTTTCGGTAAAATGTCCGACAAGAAAATTTTTGAAATCCCTACTCCTACTCATTTGGTTTTGAAATATTTCGAATGAGATATGGTTTGTCGATAGAGCAACGTGTGAACTTCAAATTGAAGGTCACAGTCAAGGTCAAATAAGCAATTTCATTGAAATTGGGTCTGCTTTGCATAATTATCGACTTTTATCTGCTCTGAGATACGGTTTGTCGATAGAGTAACGTGTGAACTTCAAATTGAAGGTCACAGTCAAGGTCAAATAAGCAATTTCATTGAAATTGGGTCTGCTTTGCATAATTATCGACTTTTATCTGCTGTAACTCGATTGTTTTTCAAAATTTTGACGCTTTAGATGGGGAATTTGCGAAAATTCATATTCTCTGGGAGACGCCATCTTGGATTTGTAGACTGGATACCAACTGAGGCCGAATATTTTGGCAAAGTAGGTTGAAGTGGAGGCGGAGTTGATGTATTGACCCTTTGAATAACAATATAGGCGATAGGGTACCTAAATAATCAGCCGATGTATACCAATCAAAACTGAAGATTTTTCTAATTTTCGTCACGAATTTTCATATTGTTGCATGTTAGCTGACAACGATTTTATTTCTTATGTTGTTAGAACTGCTCAAGCTGCAAATAAATTGAATTTAATGTTTATCGCAAACCCTGCTCCAGTGGAGTTATCGCTGTCTGAAGATGAGGCACATTTCAGGTATCCATAGACACGTATCTTGCATAGTCTCCTGGCACCTATGGAAAATAAACTTGAACCGGATGACCATAATAATGTGATAGGGTAAGACCCCGACTATCATGAACAATCCAAACCTAGTTCTCCAGGGTCATGTAACAGCGGTAGTAGTGCGACGAAAATTACTAAAATTTGGCCTGAATATGGCATAAAACAACCGAAACACGTAAAAGGCCTGTATTTCGGAAACGGTTGATTCCTGAAATCGGTGATTTGGGCTTGGGAGTAGGCTCGATGCGTCGACCAAACACTGTGAATATGAACTAAATCGGCCGACCCCCACCTTCGAACATCTGCATGATATTGCATGGTTTTCTCGTGGAGTGACTCTTGAAAAGAAAATTACAACTGTATGAAGATAGCGAAAATATTTCATCAAAGACACCTATGAGTAAAAGTAAAGTGATATATGCATTCTAGTTTTTATTTTAATTCAGTCATTCAACAAGAAAATCAGAACAAAAAGATATCGTGAATATGGGTGGGTAGACTGCAGCTACATAACCAAGATACAGGGGTCATATTAACGCAGTGTCTCCTTGACCATGTTAAAAGATTTGACCTTAAGCCCCATTTCATTTCAGGTTACTTTGTTTATAGAGAATATGAAAACTACCGATGTTGGTCTGACTTTCATGAAATTATTTATTCTTGATAAAAGTATCCTGGTGACGGTAAGAAGAATTTTATAATTAGTTAAATGTTGTTTACAATGGACTATTGTTTTACATAATAGATTACTTTGATCATTCCGAAACTATATGCGAAAAGATTGTCTGTGATTCCAAGAATCCCTTTGGCTTTTATTTGGACCACATTGTGTAGATAAACAGACCAGTAACCTTTGTCGCATTGATATAATAAAAGGGGGAGGGGGTAAACTTGAGAAATACGTAATAAAAGGAAACAAATAAATAGTCTGGAATATCACATAATCTGAGACAAAATGCGGTTCAACTGTCTCTGACCACACCTGTAAACTGGTTTGCTGAATTGAAAACCGGGTGATTCTGGTTGCTATACTCACCTAGGTCCAGGGCTCACACTGGCTTTCAATTTTTTTCCGCCAAAATGGATGATAATTTTTATATAAAGATACGTTCATATTTTTTCCGCCAACTTGAATATTTTATCTGCCAAAAATATGTGATAAAAAATACAATTGTATGTCTCACCAAGACTTATTATAAAACAATTACTGATACTGTATATACAATACAATATACATGTACAACAACTTTTAAAATCTGTCTACATAATATATTAGCACTGTTTGGACTAATTAAGATCAAATTTTTATTTTTGGTGACTTTAATCTATTTGAACATCGTCGTTCTACACTATTATATTCAGTATTTACACGTCACATCTTGTCCAAATCTGGATTTAAGAATGAAAAGATTAGAACATGTAATGTTTAAGATTGGAAATATCGAGACACTGTTAGCTGGGATGAAGGGCCAAATATCGGAGATAGATAGTGATCTGAAAATTATGAAAGAGAAAGACAAAGACCGAGATTATAGTCTGATGAAGATAAGTAATTTATGTGATAAGGTTAGTAAGAAAACTGAAGAAAATTATGCACGGATTGAGAAACTTTCTACAGACGTAAAAAGTATTAATGATCATTCTAAGTCAGTCGTAAATCAAGTGAGTACTATTGGAAGTGAGCACGATAAACTTATCCAAACTGTCATTGTCCTGCAGTGTCGCTCTATGAAATACAGAAGAGCTACTAAGACTCTTTATTGCGCGTGAACTAGGTGTCGATTACCATTTTGAATTTGGTAATGTCCATCGGTTTGGTCGACATACCACGGGACGTAATCGCCCAATTGTAGCCAGATTTATTTACCACAAAGACCTAGAGTATATACTCAGTGTCTCTAATAGACTCAGAGATAAGCCGTATGGTATCAACCAACAATTCCCAGCCATTATTGAAGAGAAGCGAAAAATACTCTACCGTGTCATGAAAACTTATAAGCAGAAAGGCCATAAAACTCGGATGGTAAGAGATAAATTATTTATAGATGGGAAATTGTTTGAACAATCTGGCCAAGCTGAGGATAATGAAAATACTTTGCCCAAAACTGCGCCTGTGTACCGACCATGGAAAGATCCCCCAGCAGACAGAAGAAGTAAAAGGCGATGTCTTAGTAGTGGATCTCCTTCCTATAGCAATGACATGGATTATACTTTTACGGAAAACAATCCCATCGCCTAGGAAATTCTGGAGAGTAGATCTGAGTTATCCTTTTTATCGTGGAATATCGGTAAAGGATTATGTGGAAAATTAAAAGATGATGGTTTTGTCGAGCTTCTTGTTGAATATGATATAATAATGTTGTATGAGTGCTGGATTTCTGTACACGACGAGATTGGGCTCACAAATTATACGGCTTTCGCTTTTGCAAGAGAGTGGGCTAAGGGTGGGGGTTTAGTCATTCTTATTAAAAATGTGATAATACATAAATGTACTATAGTTGAAAATCTGTATGATACTATTGTGGTCATTAAAATATGTGGATATGTAGATACTCTGTATATTATCGCATGCTACTTCCAACCCTATGGTAGCATTTTCTATAATAAATATTTTGTTAACCTATTTATCGTACTACAGGATATTGTAGCTAAGTATGATGATCGGGGCGTGGTTATTGTAACTGGTGATTTTAATTCTAGGCTAGGTACATTAGATGAGTTTATTGAGAATGATATATTTTCAGACTCTGTATCCAGTAAAATATCCCATATATGTAGTTATACCCCAGATGTTGAATTACCAACCCGGTGCAATATGGATAGTTCTATTAACCAGTTTGGTAGACAACTGATCTCTCTTTGTAAAGCCACAGGATTAAGAATTGTGAATGGTAGGCATAGGAATCATATTAATGGTAGTTTTACATTTTGCTCAAATAAAGGTATTAGTCTTATTGATTATGTATTACTTCATGCCAACCATTTATCACTTATTAAATACTTCCAATCTGGCTATTTCAACGAATTCTCTGACCATTCACCCATTATATTTAACGTATTTATTCCAACAAATAAAACGGAATCAGTACATGGTGACAATAAGGAAAGTAAACGTGAACAAAGAGCGGAAAACAAATAGTAAAATTAACTGGGGTAAAGTGAATATTGATGATATTCGTAAGACACTGAGGGATAACCAAGACGTGTTAACGAGCTCTTGCATCGCGGACAACACTACTCAGGACAGCGTTGACAACTGTGTCGAAGGTTTTTCCAGATGTCTATCTGATTTGATATCAGTATACACTGTAAACAATGCACATAGGAAAAGTCCCTCTAAAAAAATAAACTTGATAAGCCATGGTTTACAGACGACTGTAAAAGTAAATACCATGAATACAAATCAGCGTTATATGTATATAATCGCAATAGGACTACTAAAAATAGGTTGAATTTAATACAATCTAAAACTAATTACAAAAAAAATGAATTAAAACTCAAATACGATTATAAAAATAAGCTTGGTAATTTATATGATTTTTTGCGTAAGTCGAATCCAAAAATATTTTATAAACTATTCAATAAACGCAAAACAAAAAGGGGCCCCAATTTAACTATAGGTGATTTCTATACTCATTTCAATAATTTGTCTTCAAACCTGCCGACTGTTAATGAAGGAATTATCAAATTTCTTACATCATATGATAACGAACCTGATAAAAATACCACCGATGAGATTTTTGATAAAGCGATAACCGAACATGAAATTAGAGAGTGTATTAAACGCCTACAACTAAATAAGGCTTCTGCAAATGACAATATTCAGAATGAAATTCTAAAATATGGCCAGAATGAACTCATGCCGTGTCTCCTTCGTATTTTTAATAATGTCTTCAACTCTGGCTACTTCCCGTCAGCTTGGGCGATTGGTAATATCATACCGGTTTTTAAAAAAGGCGATACTTCAGACCTAGATAATTATAGAGGAATCACGATTGTTCCTTGTCTCGGAAAATTATTCACTTCTATTATTAATAATCGTCTATTAAAGTTTGATGCTAATGAGATGAAAATTACTAGCTGTCAATTTGCGTTCCGTAAAAACCAGTCCACTGTAGACGCTATTTTTATTTTACAATCAATTATTAATTATTTCCTAAAGAAAGATAGGCTGGCACTGCCAGGCAGGATACGCCCACATTTTCGAGAGATGGATAGAGAACAAGCAATACCGAAAGGGATTTTTCCTACATCATTAAGTCCTGTATTTCATACTGTTTTGGGAGCAGCCATTTTGTTGGTCAGTTCCAGTCTGATATTCATGAAATTCGAAGCTGACAATGATTATGGTGTGACGGTACACAACCTAGAAATGTGTACAAACCGCGGCCATTTTGTCTGGCAATTATGGTCCGATTTTCTCGAAATTCGAACTCAACCTTCCGTAGGGTTTTAACGGTGATAGTGTCAAACGTTTTTTTAAATCGGATAATAACTGTGACCTCCAGAGGGACCATAAGCGATTTTTCGGACAATCAGGGGCCATAATTCAGGAAGTTATGATCCGATATGCGCAAATAACGAAAGGAACCAAGATCTTTGGGTTATAACCATGCATTTCAAGTTTCATCAAAATCGAATTAAAAGTGTGACCTATACAGGGTCCACAACCATGATATACCATTTTTTAACAGTATTCGCGTACAAATGGCGGCCATTTTGTATGGCAATTTTGGTCCGATTTTCCCGAAATTCGAACTCAACCTTCCTTACGGTATAACGGTAATATAGTCAAACGTTTTTTTAAATCGGATAATAATTGTGACCTCCAGAGGGACCACAAGCTAAAAAGATAGGCTGGCACTGCCAGGCAGGATACGCCCACATTTTCGAGAGATGGGTAGAGAACAAGCAATACCGAAAGTGATTTTTCCTACATCATTAAATTAGAATTTGATATGTGCAGATATCGAAATGAATCAAGATCTTTGGGTTATAAAGGTTCATTTCAGTAGGCTTCAAATTCGACTGGGGATCATGTTGCTAAGTGGGTAAGATGCTGGCTCGGTAGCCTTGAGGTTGGGTGTTTGATCCCTGCATTGGGTGACAAAGTTCATCTAGATTTTCTGGCGTGGTTTCCCCTTGTTAGTGATGAAGGATGGATGGCCTGACAAGAACAGCTGTCAATTTTGGTCCAATTTTCACGAAATTCGACCTCAACCTTCATTACGATGTAACGGTGATATAATCAAACGGTTTTTTAAATGGGATAATAATTCTGACCCCAGAGGGACCACAAGCTAAAAAAAGGTCATTTTTCGTACAATCAGGGGCCATAATTCAGGAAGTTACAATCCGATATGCACAAATATCGAAAGGAACTAAGATTGTTAAGTTGTAAACATGTGTTTCAGGTTTCATCAAAATTGAATGAAGATTGTGACCTCTACAGGGTTCACAACCTTGATATACCATATTTTTACACTCTTTTGCAGCCATTTTTTCAGTCAATTTTGGTCCGATTTTCACGACATTTGACCTCAACCTTCATTACGATGTAACAGTGATATAATCAAACGGTTTTTTAAATGGGATAATAATTCTGATCTCCAGAGGGACCACAGGCTAAAAAAGGTCATTTTTCGGACAATCAGGGGCCATAATTCAGGAAGTTACGATCCAATGGGCGCAAATATCGAAAAGAACCAAGATCTTTGGGTTATAAACATGCATGTCAAGTTTCATCAAAATCGGTTCAAAATTGTAACCTCTGTAGGGTCCACAACCTTAATATAACATATTTTAATACTAATCGCGTACAAACGGCGGCGATTTTGTCTGTCAATTTTGGTCCGATTTTCACGAAATTTTACCTCAATCTTCATTACCATGTAACGGTGATATAATCAAACGTTTTTTTTAAATCGGATAATAATTTTGACCTCCAGTGGGACCACAAGCTAAAAAGGGTGATTTTTCGTACAATCAGGGGCCATAATTCAGGAAGTTACGATCCGATATGCGCAAATATCGAAGGGAACCAAGATCTTTGGGTTATAACCATGAATTTCAAGTTTCATCAAAATCGAATTAAAATTGTGACCTCTACAGGGTCCACAACACTGATATACCATTTTTTAACAGTATTCGCGTACAAACGGCAGCCATTTTGTATGGCAATTTTGGTCCGATTTTCCCGAAATTCGAACTCAACCTTCCTTATGGTGTAACGGTGATATAATCGAACGGTTTTTTAAATCGGATAATAATTGTGACCTCCAGAGGTACCACAAGCTAAAAAAGGTGATTTTTCGGACAATCAGGGGCCATAATTCAGGAAATTACGTTCCGATAGGCGCAAATATCGAAAGGAACCAAGATCTTTGGGTTATAAACATGCATGTCAAGTTTCCTCAGCCGAGATCTTTTGGGGATAAACCTATATTTCAAGTTTCGTCAAAATCAGATAAGAATTGTGACCTGTAGAGAGTCCACAAACAAATTGTGGACGGACGGACAGGGGCGACGACAATATACGTCCACATGAAAATGTGGGCGTATAAAAAGGCAATTTTTCGGACAATCAGGGGCCATAATTCACAAAGTTACGATCCGATATGCGCAAATATCGAAAGGAACCAAGATCTTTGGGTTATAACCATGAATTTCAAGTTTCATCAAAATCGAATTAAAATTGTGACCTCTACAGGGTCCACAACATTGATGTACCATTTTTTAACAGTATTCGCGTACAAACGGCAGCCATTTTGTATGGCAATTTTAGTCCGATTTTCCCGAAATTCGAACTCAACCTTCCTTAGGGTGTAACGGTGATAAAATCGAACGGTTTTTTAAATCGGATAATAATTGTGACCTCCAGAGGTACCACAAGCTAAAAAAGATGATTTTTCGGACAATCAGGGGCCATAATTCAGGAAATTACGTTCCGATAGGCGCAAATATCGAAAGGAACCAAGATCTTTGGGTTTTAAACATGCATGTCAAGTTTCATCAAAATCGGTTCAAAATTGTGACCTCTATAGGGTCCACAAGCTAGAAACATGATTTTTCGTACAATCAGGGGTCATAATCCATGAAGTTTTGATCCGATACATGCCAATATCGAAAGCAGCCGAGATCTTTGGGGGATAAACCTATATTTCAAGTTTCGTCAAAATCAGATAAGAATTGTGACCTGTAGAGAGTCCACAAACAAATTGTGGACGGACGGACAGGGGCGACGACAATATACGTCCACATGAAAATGTGGGTGTATAAAAAACGTCGTCTTTACGCGTGCTTTGTAGATTACTGTAAAGCATTTGATTATTTAAACAGGTGTAATTTATGGTATAAATTAATACAGGAGGGAATTGGGGGTAAAACTTTGAAAATGATAAGGTCTCTCTATGATAAGGTTAAGTGTTGTGTTAAATTAGATGGAGAACTATCTGAATATTTTAATAGTAAGAATGGTCTATTTCAAGGGGAAGTTTCATCGCCGTTGTTATTTTCTTTTTATATAAATGATTGCGAATCTCATCTCCTAGCCGATAATTGTGAGGCTATTGATATCCAGACATTCAATTTATTTTTGCTAATGTACGCAGACGATAAAGTTGTTCTTTCGGAAACTCCACAAGGCCTTCAAGATATTTTAAATTCACTATGTCGATACACACACGACTGGGATTTGCAAATTAATATTAAAAAGACTAAAATTATGATTTTCCGAAATGGAGGTAAACTTAAAAGTTATGAGAATTGGACTCTTGATGGTTGTAATATTGATGTTGTAAATAGTTTTAATTATCTTGGACTACTACTAAATTTTAATGGTAAATATCTTATCACACAAAAACACATTGCTGAACGGGGTCGAAAAGCCCTCTTCTCGGTCTCAAAAGTCTGTAATGAAAATTGTTTTAATATTGTAACTAAACTTTGTATTTTTGATACTTTTTATATCTTGTATTTTAAATTATGGGGCTGAAGTTTGGGGTTTTCATTCGGGACAGGATATAGAACAAATACATTTAAGATATCTTAAGAAAATCTTAGATACAAGAACAACCACCAATTCCCACATGATCTATTATGAACTTGGACGTTCCCCTTTAATTATTACGAGAAAATTACGGATCTTCAAATACTGGATTAAATTACGTTCTTCTACCAATGTCTTACTTAATTCTTGCTACTCTAATATGTTAATAAATAATGACCCGTGGGTCCTGAATGTAAAGAAAGAGCTTTTCAAAATTGGCTTGGGAAATTTGTGGGAAAAACCTTTTCATCTCATAAACACAGATTGTATCAATATTATCAGACAAAGATTATTAGACATATTTAGACAAGAGTGTATTGAGAAATTTGAATTATCAAGTAAATGTATCATTTATAAGCATATTGTGAATACTTTCGGTTTACAATATCATTTGACTAAACCAATAGACAGAAAATACAGACGTGAAATTACAAGAATCCGTATGTCCAGTCATAATCTAAATATTGAAAGGCTAAGATATAGTAACAAATACATTGAGAGAAGTAAACGATTATGTACATTGTGTAATGTTGAAGACATTGAAGATGAATACCATTTTGTTTTAATTTGTACAATTTATAAACACCTGAGATATAAATATATTAAAAAACACTATTATTCGAACCCCAGTGATTTTAAATTACTTAATCTTTTATGTACTAGAAATGTTTCTGAACTTGTAAATCTTTGTAAATTTTTATATTTGTCTAATAAACTAAGAGATAAAGAGATTAAAGGGAATAGTAACAATTAAATATACCGTCACTCTACTCTCCAAATATTATCATGAATCTTGTGTGTAATATCGTGCTTATATATTAATATATATGGGTATTTGTATTGTGTATACATGTATATTTGTATTGTATATATATTGGTTTTCCCCGATGAGTCTGTGACTCAAGGGTAATAAACTTGAAATACCATTTTTTTTTAAAGACGAAACGAATAATCACTGCTTAAATTAATCATTAGGAGTAAATAGTGACTTGAGATAAGGTGTAAAATATATCATTGGCAATTATCAATCAACTAATCATTAACCTAAGACAATTGATAGGTATTACTCATCGACGCGATTCGGATTATCAGCCAGTTGATTAATTTATTATAGTGCTTAGCCACGTGATTAACACTCAATGATGTTTAATCCAGGATAAATACGATTAGAATTTTAAGATTTTTTTCCGCCAGTTCTCAAAACGAATCGCCAGTACCGCAAAACTTTATCGCCAAAATCAAATTTAAATCGCCACTTTCATGTTTTTATCGCAAATTGCGACTTTGGCGACCGACAGTGTGAGCCCTGCCTAGGTCAAAGCAGTTATTATTTAAGTATCAATGGAATGTGTGTATACGCTTATTGGATGCAGTCTTTTTCATTTTCAAAGAACAACTTCTTAAGGTATTTTCACAGGCCCTGGTCCAGGATTTTGTCGAAGGGGACGGGGAACACATTGGAACAAAGGGTAATACGTTGCAAACTTGGATTGAATGGGCGGAGACAATGCGAAGGTTATGTTTATATCATCTAATAAAGAGCAGATATGTGAACTACAACAGTAACAGATCAAACGAAAATGTAAATCAACTATGTCACTGGGGCTGAGGGGGGAGGGCACGGTCCCCTGCCCCCGCCCCTGGATCCGTGCCTGTTTCGGTCATGTGGGGTTAAAAGATATAAAAAAAATATTCTCACAGACGGGGATCGGGGGAGAATAACTAAGTTTAATATGTGACTATTGTTACCCAATTCTGACGAATTTGCTCGCTAGACTTTATATGTTCAAAATAGTTTGGTTGCGCTTCATTTATTTTTCATTATGGTATATTTTCAGGTATTCGGAACGTTAATCTCCTATATAATAGTCATCATGCAGTTTAAACCAACTTAAAATATGGGTTTTCCAAATGGATCAGTAATGAAAAAAGGATCATTCAACTATTTTTCAAACCACGGATGTTTCATTCTGGCTGTTATTACTATTATTATTTTTTTTTTTTTTAAGGTCGACATATTTTGGTTCTATTTTAGACCCCAAAGACTTAAACATACATTATACAAGAGCTAAATCTACCTATTGTCGGTCTCAGATGTCATAGAAATTATAAATTAGATCTATATTTACACTACAAACCCAAAATCAACTCTGTAGACCCACGGATGGCTTGGATTTGACCAGGATTTCATTGATTGATTAAATCTTTAAATGACGTAAGTGGAGATTAACCGTTACGTTGACGTCATATTACCGGAAATTTTCTATAAAAGGCAGTGATGATCGAGGCTAAATGATAGAGCGTGCGAAGCGAGACCGCTGGTGAGCGAGGCCGCACGTCGACCAATTTGATTTACAGTACGATATACGGCCTTGATATGATTAGTTGTGGTGAAAATGAGAGTTTGGATGTCGATATTTTACGCTCTAAAGGTCACTTTAACAGTAAAATTATGGAAATTGATAAACATCGCAGCTAACATCACCCCAGTTGAATTGCAGCCCCATTAAATCACTGTTTTGTATCTGTCGCCTCCGGGTGTCACATAGGTCTCATCAGTTACAGTACAAGAGTACACGCAGACTAACAAGAAGTCGGCTATAATTTATGTACAATGCTGCCTCATTGATTTAGTGCATTCGTTTCAAACTTTAAAATCTTGTTGCAGACTTTCTTATCTAAATATTAAAAGTCTTAGATTTTTAAAGATACATTATTTAAGATTTAGATAAAGAACTAGCTATAATAGTTCGAATGTAGATAGGGTAAAATGAATAATTTGAAAATTTCATTCAAATTACTCTATTGCAAGCGAAGATATTAGCCTTTGAAGGTTTGACAGACGTGTGCAATAATTTCAATTACTGGAAGATCGAAGCTAAGTCCCGTGTCTAATTGAATCAAAGTATCGCTGAACTGGTTCAGTCTATTTAAAATCGGAGAAATCTGATGTCATCGAGAGTTGATTAATGTCTAATTATTACTTTAGAAAACATTTCAGGCATGATTAATTTGTGGTAAAAAAAAATACGAATTGAATTGCAGCCCCTTCTCAAATAGAATAGGCCAATTGAAACGTTACTTGATAATCGAGATTATGTAGGTGGAGTTAACGCCTGTCAATCAAACGATCGGCCGTTCTTGGAGACGGTTAAAATAGAGTTGACTCCTATTTCTAGTCAAAAATTACAATGGTGATAACGTTGTTCAGAATAAAGTAATTTGACAGAACTTTTCAAAATATTCTTCTTTCATCATATATTTTTAAACTGTTATAGCAAGAATGGCCAACAGTTTATAAAAATCTTCCATAATGTATCTTAAAGTACAACCACGAGACATATACGTCAAACATAAAAGAAGAAATAACTAGTATACTTCTCACTTATATAATATTTGACAAGCAGTGAATCTTACCCAACCCCACGTCGCATTACGAGTCATTTGCCATTCTATATGGCGTAACAGCGATATAACTGAACGGTTTCTACAATCGGATGAAAATTGTGGCCTCTAAATGGTCCACAACTAAAAGCGTGATTTTTCGTACAATAAGGGACATTATCCCGGATATTATGAACTGGTATGCGCAAATATCGACAGGAACCGAGATCATTGGGTGATAAACATATATCAAAATTGGATAACAATTGCGACTCCTGGAGTGTCCACAAGCCAAAGACAGGGTTCGTATGTCTGTCGGTCCATCTATCACAATTTTTGGGAGACAATAACTTTGTTTCTAATTAAAGCGAAATTTCATATTTTCTAAGAAAGTCAAAACATTTATTTCTATCTCTTTTCCTCAATAGGTTGTCAACTCACTATTATACGATCATAGGCATTATTTCCCACACTTAATAAATCTTTCACACCGGAAATAACACAATTACCTCCCTTATTTTTCTATTCCGCCATGCAATAGTTATCTTCAAACGTTTGAATTTGAAGTTGAAAATGATATCATTGCCAATTTCTCAAATGGCAATAGTGAATTATAGGATTATTCTTTAACAAGGTAGGACTGTTTATAGATACCATTTATATTAAGTCTTTATTTTTTAACAAGGTAGGACTGTTTATAGATACCATTTATATTAAGTCTTTATTTTTTTTTTTTATTTTAAAAATATAACTTAAAAATATAAAATTGAAGATTTAAGCAAGAATGTTCAAACTCGGTGTAAGTCTATATTAGGTCAATGTCTTAATGGAGTTAGAAGAAGATAGAATTTTCCTCGAGTGTAAGCAATTTGATTACTTCTAATCCAGTGAGAGTGATAAAACTTGGTGTATAGTTTCATTACATCAATACCTTGACTAAGTACGATAATGAGTATTTTCTGTTCAGGGTAAGCAGAGCGACAAGCAGTTTGATTGGTGTGGAGCACAATAACTCTCATTCTAATTGAGCTGGGATGTCCACACTTAAAGCTGAACTCCGATTACAAAACTACAGAAATAATTAAATAAAAAAATACCTCCGTACATAATCGCCATACTTGTTTTCATTTTGTAGAAGAAGTATGGCGACTGTACGGTGTACGAAAACAGTGGCAGGCCACGCCCACATCCAGTGTGTCTCTTGTCAGCCACACTGTCCACATCCGACTAGCAACATTTCAACTACTAATTACCTCCTGACTGTGGGACGTAATCGGAGTTCAGCTTTAACGTTGGTGTTTATTAGATGAATGCCTTGATGGGAGATGAGAATTTTCTGCTTAGGGTAAGCAGAGATAAGCAATTTGATTGATGCTCTGCGACACGATAAATTTATTTATAAGTAAGTGAGAGTGAAGACACTTAGTCTATAGTTTTATAAGTTCGACGATAAACATTTTCTGCTTGGGGTAAGCAGAGCGATAAGCAATTTGATTGGTTGAGACTTTGAACACAATAGCTCTCCTTCGTGTGAGCTTTCAATGGGTAAATACCTTGCTGAGATGTGATAATGACCGAGCAGAAATAAACAATCCGATTGGTTGATGCTTTGCGGCTCGATAATATAGATTCATTATGTCATTACCTTGACTAAGTTTGGTGGTGGGAATTTTCTGCTTAGGCTAAGGAGCGATAAGCAGTTTGACTGGTCAAGACTGGAGCATAACAACTCTGCTTTTAATTGAGGTAGAATGCTTAAACTTTAAGTAGATGTTCCTTAGGCGAATGTCTTGATTGAATTATATGATTAACATTTCGAGCTAAAGCTAAGCAGAGCTCAGCAATTTCACTGGTCGATGCTTTGGGACAAGATAACTTTGATTCTATCTGATAGAGAGTGATGAAACTTAGTGTATAGTTGATGATCAGTTTGGCTGCTCGATACTTTCGAAAAAAAAACAAATGTTCGGCTACTTAATGTGTGCCATCTATTTATTCTGGGATTTCGGCGGGGGCGTCATCGTCACTGTTGGCTTGTTCATACTATTAGGGGCCATAATCAATGAAATTGCGGTCCCATACATTCCAATATCGACAGGGACCGTGATATTTGGTGTATAAACCTATAATTTCGTCAAAATGGGATAAATATTGTGACCTGTGGACTAACAGCGACGACAATATACGTCCATATGAAAATGTGGGAGTATGAAAATGACAAACCATGATTAAATGGTTTCATATGCATAATTTTAGTAATGGAACTTAAAATACACAGCTCACAATTCTTATCAATACGCACATTAAACAGTAATTGTAGTCCATAGAATAGGTTCCTATATAAAAGCGTTTCATCGCACTGATTTGTTTATCAATGCCCGCTTTAATGGATGTATGAAGTACGCTTTAAATTGCTTGGTACACACTTATTACCCTGTGTATTTGCTACCTAGTTGCATGATTAACTGTTTGGTTCTAAAAATCGTTACAAAACATTGGGATCCCTTGGCAGTTGGAATTCGATAAAAGAGTAGGCCGTAGCCCGGGCCATATGTCTTTCATAGCACATTGTTAGAAGCAGGACAGTATGACGTTAACCCCCATTTCATTTCATTTTTACATAATGTTGTTTTACCCCATTTCATTTCATTTTTACAAAATGTTGTTTTACTATTAAGACAAAGACCGCCACTAAATTTACCTATTTCACTATTTGGTTACAAATGCGGTTCCCCCTCCCTCGTTTGCTCCATCTGTCCCTTTGCGCGTCCATTTGGCTTGATTTTGTGGTCATAAATATTCGTTGGTTTGAGGCGTAACGTAAATATTGTTACGATGTTGGTTACGCAGACATTTCCAGCTTAAGACAAGGGCCGGTAACTCAGTGAATAGTTAGGCGTTTGCTGTATGCTACTTCAAAATATCGGAGATAAACCTCATACATGCGTTTGGACAAAAGACGGGTAGCAAAGAGCGCGAAGACTATTGAAAATTAGGAAAAAAGTGGTAGCCGGACAAAGGGATCAGAATTATTGCATTTGAAGTCACTGGTGGAAATATATAATGGACTGCCTCAAATAAATTTCGGCAAGATCGGTCTGTATTCTTGTCTTGTCTATTTCTCTGATTATAATATCATAGTTTGGACTGGGTTTATTTTCGTATTAAATAACATAAATTTTAATTTTTACAAATTCGCCGAGAGAAAATACCGCTAATAACTATCTTGAAAAAAAACACGTTTTGAACAAAATACCTCGTTCCAAAAACTGGGCAATTTTAAAAACCTCGTTTTTGAACTCCAGACAAACGAGGCATTTGTTTTTTCCCTCTTTTGGGCAGAAATGCCTTGCACTTGTTTCATTACGGATACCCATATCAGATATAATATATGGTACCAGATTCATCGACCCACGTTCTTTGATCTTGGGACACGTGTACAATTCATATCTTTTAAACCCAAACGTTTAATCGTTTTGTTATGCCCGGCAATAAAAATTGATTGGTCTTGACTTTTAAACGTCGTAATGTCAGGGCTAAATATAGGACGTGAACAACAGTCAATCAAAATCAGAGACATAGACAAAGGAAAAATCGCAAGTAGTATAAGAGTACGGAATGGACTTGCCCAGTCTGTAAACGAACGTTCACTCGGCAAACCTCAACAGATTCCAGTACACTGCATCTACCCTTGGCTGTATGACGAAGTCCGTCATTGGAACTACTTTCAAGTTCTCGGATTACCAACGGTGTTGCAAATGACGTCCCCTTCGAAGAGTGTTTAAGCGTGCAAATATTTCAAAGTCTGAAGCTGTTTTTCTTTCATGTTTATCCGATTTCCTTCAAACAAGGACATCTTTGCACTGACAATTCTACACACTGTGCGAACGACGCAATCAGAGAACTGCTTTTTAAAAGCGGCAAGTTTTCTTCGGTAAGTAAACAGGTGCCGCATCGCAATTGTATAGGAGTAGGTACATATCACTTTCCGCCAAATAGCCGAGGCTAGGTTTGCCGAGTTACGTGCCACTGCACTGGACCAGGTATGTTGGTCCTAATTGTTTAATACGATCTTATGGCTAAGGAGCATCCAATTGTACCTATCTTAAACACATCAGTATATCGTAGCTAGTCATGGGGAGTGCTACGGGGAAACCCATTTGTGTAACCACCTTATTATTCAACGAATTCCAAATTCTATTGTTATTTCACATGTACTCCAAGAAGTTCCAACTTCCAGGGTTCTTATATGTGTACGCCAATCTGTAAACGGTATCTTGGTTTGCTGTCCCGCTACTACAAGGGGGAAACCACCATGAAATATCACGAGAAAATTCTAGGGGAACAACCATGCCTCCAGCTCCTGGTTAGTAAACTAGATGACCACTCACCGAACCACTGTGGCTATGGAAAAAGTGATTTGAAATAAACTTAATATGTTAATGTGGCGTGGCCCCATTTGTTACTACTATGGAACTTTCAATTTATTTATCTTGTCATTTAAATGACTACTCTCATAGTGCAGCGTCTAAGTAATACATACCTACCTGTGCGTACTTTTAAAGCGTTCCGCGCCAAAATACAAGTTGACAACTATAAGTTTCCGGTGTTGTTTCCCCTGATGTAGGACAGGATAGCTGTCTAATCATTCAGATGTTACGAAAAACCGAGGTCCCGTGTATACATTGGCGTGTACGTAAAAGATCCCTTGACAGTTGATTTCGATATGAGTAGGCGTAGTGTCGCTGTTCGGGCAAAAAATCCCGCTTAGCGTACTGCGTGTCGTATGCTCATCTTCATTTGTCAAATTTGGAACAAAACAGTAGGATGTGTAAGGACTAAACCTAACATGAAAATCAGTTAAAAATCGTTGCCAACTGAAATTGGAAATTAAGTATACAAAGCTTCTCTTAATAGTTCGTATTAACTCAATTCCACATCGTATTCCTAGCTGAAAAAATAGTTGATTCCCGGGAATAACACACTCTGGATTAATAATCAATATATACTAATGTATTCCGTTATTAAATCAAACCTTTTATCCCAAGTATTAAATGCCATAATCAAACAAATAAAGAGTACCATTCTTTATACTAAAAGGCCTTTGTTCTTCTATTTTGTGGTGATGTATTTTCTGGAAAAAGAATCAGTGGCTGGCGGAGATCATATTAGGTCGGTTATAAAAGATAAGGTAACATGAAGAACTTGGATGTTGGCAAATATCTGACCTACAAGTCCCTAAAGCCGTTGATTCTAATTTTAACATGCCTGGGGTTAAAAGGATTCAGCGTGAAGAGGACGATTGTTCAGGCGATAGTTAGTGTAGTTTATATAATTATTACGTTGTTACATGCAGTCAACATAATGTGGTGTCTAATTGGAGCAGAGAAAGTTATGGATCAAAAAAATATTGCTATCTACATTGGTTTGTTGCTTTCGTCCATTATGGCAATAATCCTTATATTGTATGGAATGATATACGTGCCTTCAAAATTATATTTGTTGATTACATCATGTGATGAACTCAGAACTGATCCCAGGTTTGCTGTGTCTTATGAAAACATAACGAAATTTACCAAAGTTATGGTGATTATTATTGTGATAGCCCGTTTCATGTTGGTGTTTTCTCAGATTACGGTAACTCCCGTTTTCACGAACGATTATATATGTCTCCTGACACCGGTTGGGGCTGGTTCGTGGTATTACTGGTTTAACACTGTTAATATCTTTCTCGCTGCTGCCATTTTCTTTGGACATAAATTTATTAATATCCTGACAATAGACGTGCTGTGTAAAATTATTACGATAGAGTTCAAAGCATGCAACACCGAGTTTAGGAAAATATTGGATTCAAATCAAACAACTGAGATGGTCGAGATGATACGAAAACGATATTTCGCTATTACCAAATTCGCAGAGCAAGTAGACGATTTCCTGAATCCGTATGTTGTACTGGCAATTGGTGTATCCTTTACATGCGTGTGTTTATATATACATGCCATAGCCTACGGGCATTCCAGTCTTATTATTGTTCTTATCTGGTGTGGTTTGCTGATTTTAGCCACGTCTGAAATTCTGTTAGTTTTAAAATCTGGAGTAGCATTAAATGAAAGTGTAAGTACCTTCAAACCTCGTAACAATAAAATAAATATGGGAGGAGGGTCTTATTATGGTCTCCGGTCTATATACTATACTATTCAAAAAAAGTAGGGGATATTTGATTTTTAAGTGTTATTAAAAGTCACCTAATGAAACTGACGAAGAAACAAATGACAAAATACTATTCAAAAAAAGTAGGGGATATTTGATTTTTAAGTGTTATTAAAGTCACCTAATGAAACTGACGAAGTAACAAATGACAAAATGAAATGAAGTTCACATTCATCGATATATTCCAAATGATCGTTAGACTAAGTAAGGCACAGACTGACCATTATAAGGGTAAAATGACACCCGGGGTCAAACAGCAAAGTTACCACAGCATCACAACAAAGTCAGTAACGGATAAATCCTCCTCTGTTTGCCAAACAAGCATTGATCCGACGTGGCATACTCCTAATGAGACGTCTAAGGTCATTTTGGTCCAGATTGTCCCATTCCTGTTGCAACGCAGCAGCAAGTTCTTGGACATTGGCAGGACGTTGTTGACGTTGACGTAACCTCTGTCCAAGCATGTGCCAGACATGCTCGATGGGGGAGAGGTCGGGACTCAGTGCTGGCCAAGGTTATGTGGTGTTGTTCTGTTGTTGGAGGTAACCTGTAACGATCCTGGCCCTGTAACATCTTGCGTTGTCATCCTGGAAGATGAAACAGCGGCCATGACGTCGTGCGAACGGCACAACATGGACTGCCATGATGTTGTCCCGGTAGTACTGGCCTGTAACACGCCCTGCAACAACATGTAAAGCCGTTCTTCCAGCAACAGTGATGCCTCCCCACACCATAACAGAACCACCCCCAAATCGATCATGTCTGAGCGTCGATTACCCCAGTGTTGATGATCCCTACACCAACGACGTCTTGCCTGAATGTGATGATCTCTCAAACAAGGGATCAAGCGAGGACGTCGTGCGCGAAGGTGACCCCTATGCAGTCGATTCTGAATCGTCTGGCCACTCACCCTCACACCAGTGTCTGTTTGAAGACGAGCGCTGATCTGATTTGCTGTGATGACACGATTTCTCAAGGCACGGATAAATCGATCCTGGGCTTGAGTTGTCTGTCCTGTACAGATTGTGTATCACGGTATCTGGACCATAGCCTGCTTATGACAGACTGAGAAACATTCATCGTCCGCGCCACAACCGCCTGTGTTGTGCCGATCTGTAGCTGGCCAAGGGCACGTAACCTTTCATTTTGGGTAAGCCGACGCATATCAAAATTTGTTTTCTGGTCACTAAAACAATTAAACTGATGTTTCCACCCAGGAATTCAATGCCACAATGTCTGTAACATTCAAAGTCAGAGTCGTGCAAATCTTGGGTTGGACCCCCATGATGATCCCAAGCATCACCTGCATTCCATGCGGTAGCTATTGGTGCGTTTGGGCGTCACATGTAACTGGAAATGTTTCTTCCATTAGGTTCTATAATGACTTTTTTCGTAGTCATTTGCATATTTTAGTATATGCCCCCAAAATTAAATATCCCCTACTTTTTTTGAATAGTATAGTATGAATAAATAACAAAGGTTGGAATACTGTTAGATTTCGCAACCAATATTAGATTTAATTTCATTTAAGTAAACCCCGTATATTTGTCTAATCATTTATTGGTCTTAATTAGTTCAAAACTAAAGTAGACCAATCTAGCTTTGTCTCTTAAAGTAGCTAAATCTCTTAAGTAGTTAAATCTCATCCAATGTTTTCCACATTGAAAACACGAATTATTTGTCGATTTAAATAAACATTGATGTGATCTCACCAGGAACATATGGGCTTCTGATATCTAATATTTACGATAAAATGCGTGTACAAAAATGCGTTTCAGCTACATTTGTAACACCTGACTCGAAGAAGGAGGCTAGACATATTCAACAAGTCATATCAAACGAGACGCAATATTCTTATCTGGAGAGCATGCGACATAAATACTATCGTTGAAGACTGGAATAACCAGACGCTAGATATTGCCATTGGATTGGGACTTCTGGCATATTTCGCCTAACATAACTTACTTGAAACAAGAGTAAAAACAGAAACGATTGAATGTAAATCAGTTCATATACATTCAAATTATATTAATGTATGCGTTGCAACCTTTTTGTGTCAAATTATATTAATGTATGCGTTGCAACCTTTTTGTGTCAATTTCTTGGGCTCAAATTAGCGATTTAGCTCCGTTAAGTATCTCTATGACCATTTAGTGAAAACAGTTTCTAAAAATGTTGATGATAAATTTGTACAGCATTACTAATAGTCTTGTATTTTTAACCTAATTCACGTTTTGCTTTTACAGGCAAAACTGTGTTTAGAGACGACAAAATATTTGGATGGAAGAAAAATGAATCGGGAAACAATATCTCTGGTGGGTATCAACATTATTGTAGTCTGCTGCTTGTTAAAAGTCACGCTGGCGCTTTGGAGATCGGTGGGGTAAAACAAGTTTTTAACTGTGTGGTTACATCTGGATTGCTCGAGGGAGATAGACTAGTGGTTTTCAAGATCCACACATCCTTGCCATATATTAGTCGGTCAACTGGTTTTCAAGATCCACACATCCTTGCCATATATTAGTCGGTCAACAAGTGTCTGGTGAACCCAAGAGGCTAAAGTTGTTGATGGATCTTATTACCGAAAACCTTGTAAACGCAATAGAAGTGTTCTAGGGCCTTCTTTGTCAAAGTACCCCCCCCCCCCCCGTTCCTTTAACCACGTAAACATGATAAAGGCTACAGTTTGTAGCGGTTTTATGCAAGCTTTTGAACACCTTACAGAAAAAGGATAACGTCAATCAATCGGTACTTAACATAATTACATCCAATTTCAGGTTACCTTGTTTATAGAGAACATGAGAAGTGGAGATGTCGGTCTGTCGTTCATGAAATTATTTATTCTCGATAAAACTACCATGGTAACGGTAAGATGAATTAAACAATTAATTGAAAGATATTTACGTACAATAAAATAGAATGGTGTTGAACATGTTGACAGTTTAAATCATTCTAAGACTAAAATGTGATATTTACTTTTACGATTATCTGTACAAAAGTGAGCGGTAGAATTGTGTCTTTTCCGCTTAAGTGTCTTAGAAATTCAACTGTCAATGGGTCATTTCGGACACCTGCGGATCCGATTTGATATTTTGTTCATAATAACCTATTCGTAAATGTCATTTTACATGTATGTCATGCGAGTTCGAATCGATTTGGAAAATTGACTTATATTGAGTCTTAGATTTTGAGGCTTGTCAGATAATTGTCTGTTAATTGCATTTGGTCATGCGGTTCAATATTTGGAGATTGTATAAATAAACCGACCTGCAATCTATAGTTTCTTGGGTAAACCATTGTATCTCAACCCTTTTTTTGCCAACGGCTCAGCGTGGGACACATGAAATAAAAGCGGCACACCTGGTTAAATATATATGAAAAATATTTGAATTTTGCGAAATAAAAAATGGCAGATCATAGGTGGCATACAGCCGAAGACACAGACTCAAAGGATGACTCAAACTAAATAAAGCCCAAAAATTACCTGTCGACACCCGTGAATACGCAATAATTGGGATCACATGGTATGTCGCATTGTCTTAGTGTGTCGTTCAAAATTTCGCGGCACACTGGTTGAAAATCACTGGGTTAAACTCTGTCCGACTATATGGTTCTAATCTAGTGTCTTTTGTAACAGCGCTACTTCCGTAAAACATTTATGATAATGCAGTTTAAAGTCCTAACATTATGCCTGGCATGTGAATAAATGCTATTATAATGTCATTTTTAAACTTTTGTCCCAGAGCTCCAAATAACTGTTTTAATGTCATTTTTTAAATTTAGTCCCAATTACTCGACTTCGAACATGTCCGTTGGAGTTTGTATTTTACTTAAGTTCGATCTTTTTATAATGGTGTCGTTTCAGGTGTTCGGGACGATGATCTCCTATATAATAGTTATCATGCAGTTTAAACCAAGTTAAAGTATTTAAGGCCTCTTTAAAGTGTCGATACACCATTTAGCGGTATAGGAATTGCGATATGGCATGAGATTAAAGATCCTACTGTTCTGCTCCGAACAGGGCTAATGAAAACGAGCATACGTCATGCAGTGTGCCACGGCCTTCTCTTAATATCGAATTCCAAGTGTCAAGTGATCGAACACCCGACCTCCAGACTAGCAGGCCAGCGTGTTACCCGCCGTGACCCCCAGGTATAGGAAACAATACTGTAAAAGATGAATCTCTAAAAGAATCAACAGCTTAAAAATGGATCAGTGGTGTTCAGGGCTGCCTTGATATGTAATAATCCCGCCGTCATTCTTTGTCCTCTTTTGACTGGCCCGTTTTATGTCCGGATGAATCCAAACTGGGACATTATCCAGCGTTAAAATTTTTATTTTGTTCTCTTAATCATAATCTCTAAATAATAAATTCGTGTACATTTTGGAATCTGATGTATAAGCGAAAAATCCATGTGGCGTAAATGTGACTTTCAATACACATATTGTTATGCGGATTAAAAGCTGATTGATGACCGTGCGAACCAAAAGTATTTTTTGTTTTGATGCTTTAGATGTATCTTTCTAGTAGAAAGATTTCCCAGTAATAAAGTGAATGTATTCCATAGAATTGTGACGCGTGTATTTCCTCGCCCATCTGTTGGACGTATACTGTGAACAGTTGGTTCCAATATTTAAAGTCTCTGACATATGCTGTGTTAAGCTCGTGAATGCGGTATATGGCATTGGTTGCTCTTTTTCACGATTGTAGTCGTCTTTGCGTCTGGTGTATATAACGCGAAACTCTCTGCCACTTTCCAGGACCTTTAACCACTTCGGAGACCAGTTAATACCTGTTTCGCCAATTCCAGAATCAAAAGTTGTTCCTCCACAAACTAAGTCTTCACGACATGGGCAGCTAGACAAATTTTTCTTATGGATATGGTGCATGGGTAACATCCATGAATAGATGATGGTTATGAACTCGGTCTGACAAATATATTTTCACCTAAGACAATGATGCTATTTAGGGAGCAAGAAAAATAATTATAGTCCTAAGATGGTAATTAAGCGTGAAATAGAGAGGGTAATAACTCGTGTATTTTGTGCTGACATAAACTAATATTACGCTTGAATGCATTGGAAGCAAACACCATTACTTGGATCGGTAAATTTGGCCGTCGCTGAATCTCGAACGTAACTTCCGTAAACTTGTTATTTTGTACCAACCTTCAATACTACTGTCTATCATTGTGATGCGAGAGAGATAAATGGGGCTTAACGTCCACCCACCCGACACAAACCAGGTCATTTCGTTACTAACATACAGTTTCAATAATTCGCATAGGGTTCTTTAGCATTGGGAGGAAACCGGAGTGCCCGGAGGAAAATGACAAAAATTCACTATTGGATACCGAATTGGGGTCGAGTATGCACGGGAAATAATAACGGTTATCCGTAAGATATAAGGAATAAGTATGACAAATTTTAAAGACAATCCTGAACACAAGAAAAAGTGTATGTGGCTCTCTGCCTGTAAGGGTTGGACAGTGGGCACGCACCATAACAATAGAGAAAGAAATAGAGGGTACGGCTCTGTTGCGAAGGGTTTGGCAGTGGGCATGCACCATAACAATACAGACGATACTTTGGTTATAAAACTATGCACTGGTTCAAGTAGATTTTACCGAACAGGCCACGACGCCAAGAGCCAAATCTTCTCACGTTGCATAGCAGTTCACACTCAACAAGGAAACAAAACCCAGTAAAACCACTAAATTATGTTATACGCAACAGGTGGTGATTACTTTACCAAAAATGTATATTTATAAGGTCTAGAGCCACCCATACTCAGTATATTGTTGTCTCAGGGGATAGGTGGTTTAGGTGTGAAGATAACCCCTGTATATTCACAAAGCTGGGTAAAGAGTTATGTGCGCTGGCAGATTTATGGTTGATGAAATCTTTACCGTACTCACTCCAGAAGGTACAGTCATGAGTCGATATTCAAACGATTTTCAGGTTAGTATGTATCATAGAGTATGACTAACTATATTGGACATTTTGGCAAAATGTTATTGCCCTTTAAATACGGTAGTTGAAAACATCCATCTCCGTGTAAATTTAAGGTTCTTGTTAGATTTTCATCAAATATTGAAGATTGTATTGTGGCAAAGATGGTCATCATCAAATTTCCTTCTGACTCAAGGATGTGGGATCTGTATCAATATTATTACATATTCGATCCCCAAAGTTTCACGATTTTCAATACATGTCTAAATGAAAATACAACATAATATTTCTCTTTTTGGTTTGCGAGGATATTTTATTAACATAGTAAGTACATAGCGGATTTCAAAATAGAATATAATTAATGTCAGAGCCGAATATAAACAAATATTACTTTGATTAGCACAGGAAAGCATGAGAACAGAACAACCTTCCAATAAGGTGGTTTGTTAAAGGTGTTCAAATGGCTGGTACCATCTTGTACATTGTTTATTGCAGGCACTAGTGACTATAAAGTAATCACCTAATTGGGGTAGATTACTGAAAGTACCATTTACCAATTGGCGTTCTAGATTTGTCATGTATCTTCAGAACAATATTGACACTACAATAAAGTTCGGGACAACACGGATACTGTTTTTCAGTGATACTCGAGGAAGACTCAACAATTTGCCACCTCCAACCGCCCTGAAAATCAGTTACATCTACGTAGGATTCAGCCTGAGTAATATTTAACTGGTTGCAAGAATAAGCCCAAGAACCAAGTTTAATACTGCAATTGAAGGTATCTCCTGTTGGGTTGGTGATCGGGCAGTAACTTTCAATATGGACAAGGGGTATACATATAATTTTTCCAGTACTGTAGATCACACAATTAATATCAGCATCTATGGTCATACCGTGTCGGGCTCTGGAAAGTAAACACCAGTAATAATTACATGATATAATAAATAGAACACATGTTGCTAAAAAAATATATACACATTTACAGTTATATTCAAATATGGAATGGAGGGGGTGGGGACTTCATTTATAGACTTAACTTGTAATTGCCATTCCAGAACCCGGGATATCTACCTGTGATTTATACACAGAACAACGGTTTCCATACCCAACCTACAATTTTATACACAAAATATCGTATGATCAACAAACAAGATGACAGGAGCAAAAGTATGGTTTCTACAGTTTTATATACTATTCAAAAAAAGTAGGGGATATTTGATTTTTAAGTGTTATTAAAGTCACCTAATGAAACTGACGAAGAAACAAATGACAAAATGAAATGAAGTTCACATTCATCGATTTATTCAAAATGATCGTTAGACTAAGTAAGGCACAGACTGACCATTATAAGGGTAAAATGATACCCGGGGTCAAACAGCAAAGTTACCACAGCATCACAACAAAGTCAGTAACGGGTAAATCCTCCTCTGTTTGCCAAACAAGCATTGATCCGACGTGGCATACTCCTAATGAGACGTCTAAGGTCATTTTGGTCCAGATTGTCCCATTCCTGTTGCAACGCAGCAGCAAGTTCTTGGACATTGGCAGGACGTTGTTGACGTTGACGTAACCTCTGTCCAAGCATGTCCCAGACATGCTCGATGGGGGCGATTTCGGGACTCAGTGCTGGCCAAGGTAATGTGGTGATGTTCTGTTGTTGGAGGTAACCTGTAACGATCCTGACCCTGTGACATCTTGCATTGTCATCCTGGAAGATGAAACGGCGGCCATGGCGCCGTGCGAACGGCACAACATGGACTGCCAAGATGTTGTCCCGGTAGTACTTGCCTGTAACACGCCCTGCAACAACATGTAAAGCCGTTCTTCCAGCAACAGTGATGCCTCCCCACACCATAACAGAACCACCCCCAAAACGATCATGCCTGATGACTTTAACGTCTTGGAAGCGCTCGTTTCGACGACGCCACACCCTCCTACGTCTGTCCAAAAAATCAACAGTGAACCTTGACTCATCTGAAAACATCACATTGCTCCAGCGTCGATTATCCCAGTGTTGATGATCCCTACACCAACGACGTCTTGCCTGAATGTGATGATCTATCAAACAAGGGATCACGCGAGGACGTCGGGCGCGAAGGTGACCCCTATGCAGTCGATTCCGAATCGTCTGGCCACTCACTCTCACACCAGTGTCTGTTTGAAGGCGAGCGCTGATCTGATTTGCTGTGATGACACGATTTCTCAAGGCCAAGGTACGGATAAATCGATCCTGGGCTTGAGTTGTCGACCTGAGCGTGGTCTGTCCTGTACAGATTGTGTATCACGGTATCTGGACCATAGCCTGCTTATGACAAACTGAGAAACATTCATCGTCCGCGCCACAACCGCCTGTGTTGTGCCGATCTGTAGCATGCCAAGGGCACGTAACCTTTCATTTTGGGTAAGCCGACGCATATCAAAATTTGTTTTCTGGTCACTAAAACAATTAAACTGATGTTTCCACCCTGGAATTCAATGCCACAATGACTGTAACATTCAAAGTCAGAGTCGTGCAAATCTTGGGTTGGACCCCCATGATGATCCCAAGCATCACCTGCATTCCATGCGGTAGCTATTGGTGCGTTTGGGCGTCACATGTAACTGGAAATGTTTCTTCTGTTAGGTTCTATAGTGACTTTTTTCGTAGTCATTTGCATATTTTAGTATTATGCCCCCAAAATCAAATATCCCCTACTTTTTTTGAATAGTATATTAAGCTGGCCGCATATCTCCATTTCCTAGAACTAGTTTACTTACGTATCCCACAACATCTTACGCCTATCCTACGACTTACCGGTGTATTCGGTAACCAGATGGCGTACCTTGAACCTCAACGGTCTCTCCCTGGTGTCTCCCTAGAGCGCTAATTCTAATCATTATATTCTCTCAGATTTATGATGTAATTAATCATGTGATTGGTCACTCATGCCAAATATGGAATGGTTACTTTCCTATCACGTGTTTTAGACATATAATTTATCCTTGCACATAGACCCCCTGCCCTGTTATTCTCACACTATTTCATTTACAATTTATTTTCCGTGTCAAATAAACTCATACCATAGCTAATATCTTGACAATGGAGATTAATCAGGGCCATAAATATTATATATGGATGGCGGGACTTGTGCAAATGATGGGGGGACTTGTGCAAAGGAACACATATGTATAATATTATTTATAATGCTCGACCTAAAATATATTATTAAATACTAACCCATTGTACAACTTGAAGTCGGGTTGTTTTATGTAAGCAGCAGGAATATTAGATTTACTGATACCACCATATTTTTTAGGGTTCCAAGCAAATCTTGCATCGTCCCAATTAAATTCTAACCATGCCGTCAAATCCATAACTTGATTCTTGGGGTTCTTGGAAACAATAACAGAAAATGAAATGAATCAAGGTTCATTGACCAAACAATTATCTGAAATAATGAAAGGGACTTTTTGTCCCATTCAATAAAATAGGATGGTGATCACATTACATTTGCATCTAGGGCTTCCATATTTGCGATGACGTTTTCTTAAAGTGTTTTCCAGAGTTCAAGATGTTATCACGTCGTCTTTCACACTCCAATAGTTTAGAAAAAGTGTCCCACCCCGGTCGTGTAGGTCACTTTGGTTGGCGGTATTTAAAAGACCACAGATATCTCACTAAACCATAATCTGGCGCTATATCTAGGAGAAATTTCCTTAAAAGTAAGTCTGAATATTGCTGGTGTGGCACGTGATACTGGATAGAGAGAGGGGGATAAAGAGAAATGGAGGTTTAACGTCCACTCGACACAAACTAGGTCATTTCCGGACTAACATATGGTTTAAGTTTTATTTCAATAATTCACTTACGCGTAGGGGTCTTTAGCACTGGGAGGAAACCGGAGGACCCCGAGAAAACCCACGAGACTGGACAGGAGACCCAACCCCTTGTCACGTACAACCGGGAATTCGAAACCACGCCAGTTGACTCAGTGACAGGCTTTACGATACAGCACGTACGTGCTAACCATTCAGCCATTCCCCATGATACTGGAAGTAATAAATATCAAAAGCACCCGATCTTCGGAAACACTGGCAAAAGATAAACAGCTATAAATACAATCTGAACTAATTAGATCTGGCATCAAGCCACTGTCATCTGCACTGTTCGGACAGCATCTCGGGCTTATCAACGCTAAAATGTAATCAAAGTGAATATTTAAAATGTAACACAAAACCAAAATGTCAAGGGTAGATATTATCAAGGCTTAGATTTAATGGGATTTATACAGGGCTGGCTCTAGGATATTATTCAACATTGATTGGTAGCATTGGGGATATCGAATGTTCAATTCAAGATATTGCAAATAATCAACGGAATTAATTTGATATAACTATAAAGATTCAAAACACCTCAAGGGACGACCAACGGATATACTCCGATTCGATAATTCCTTAATGCTAGTGCTATTAATCACGCGCTAAAAACACAATCTTTTCTAACAATCAGGTGCCATAATCCTGGAAGTTACGGTCCGATATACGTGAATATCGTATGGAATCAGGATCTTTAGTTACCAATATACATTTCAAGTTGCTTCATAATCGGATAAATATTGTGACATCTAGAGCCCACATGCTAACAACGTGATTTTTCGTACAAACAGGGTCGTTACGGTTCGAATATAATCTGGATCGTTGGGTTATAACCATACATTTCATCATAATCGAATATAAATTATGAGCATACAAGCTTAAACACGATTTTTCGTACAGTCAAGGGACATAATCCATGACACCATATATACTATTCAAAAAAAAGTAGGGGATATTTGACTTTGGGGGCATAATACTAAAATATGCAAATGACTACGAAAAAGGTCACTATAGAACCTAACAGAAGAAACATTTCCAGTTACATGTGACGCCCAAACGCACCAATAGCTACCGCATGGAATGCATGTGGTGCTTGGGATCATCATGGGGGTCCAACCCAAGATTTGCACGACTCTGACTTTGAATGTTACAGTCATTGTGGCATTGAATTCCAGGGTGGAAACATCAGTTTAATTGTTTTAGTGACCAGAAAACAAATTTTGATATGCGTCGGCTTACCCAAAATGAAAGGTTACGTGCCCTTGGCATGCTACAGATCGGCACAACACAGGCGGTTGTGGCGCGGACGATGAATGTTTCTCAGTCTGTCATAAGCAGGCTATGGTCCAGATACAGTGATACACAATTTGTACAGGACAGACCACGCTCAGGTCGACAACTCAAGCCCAGGATCGATTTATCCGTACCTTGGCCTTGAGAAATCGTGTCATCACAGCAAATCAGATCAGCGCTCGTCTTCAAACAGACACTGGTGTGAGAATGAGTGGCCAGACGATTCGGAATCGACTGCATAGGGGTCACCTTCGCGCCCGTCGTCCTCGCGTGATCCCTTGTTTGAGAGATCATCACATTCAGGCAAGACGTCGTTGGTGTAGGGATCGTCAACACTGGGATAATCGACGCTAGAGCAATGTGATGTTTTCAGATGAGTCAAGGTTCACTGTTGATTTTTTGGACAGACGAAGACTGTGTGGCGTCGTCGTAACGAGCGCTTCCAAGACGTTAACGTCATCAGACATGATCGATTTGGGGGTGGTTCTGTTGCTGGAAGAACGGCTTTACATGTTGTTGCAGGGCGTGTTACAGGCCAGTACTACCGGGACAACATCTTGGCAGTCCATGTTGTGCCGTTCGCACGACGTCATGGCCGCCGTTTCATCTTCCAGGATGACAACGCAAGATGTCACAGGGCCAGGATCGTTACAGGTTACCTCCAACAACAGAACATCACCACATTACCTTGGCCAGCACTGAGTACCGACCTCTCCCCCCATCGAGCATGTCTGGGACATGCTTGGACAGAGGTTACGTCAACAACGTCCTGTCAATGTCCAAGAACTTGCTGCTGCGTTGCAACAGGATTGGGACAATCTGGACCAAAATGACCTTAGACGTCTCATTAGGAGTATGCCACGTCGGATCAATGCTTGTTTGACAAACAGAGGAGGATTTACCCGTTACTGACTTTGTTGTGATGCTGTGGTAACTTTGCTGTTTGACCCCGGGTATCATTTTACCCTTATAATGGTCAGTCTGTGCCTAACTTAGTCTAACGATCATTTGGAATAAATCGATGAATGTGAACTTCATTTCATTTTGTCATTTGTTACTTCGTCAGTTTCATTAGGTGACTTTAACCCTTAGAACCCGAAATGCCGCAAAACCGGCTTGACGTTGTATCGCATATACCCGAAATGTCGGTTTTGCGGTTTGGGGCGTTGTCAAGCTCCAATTACGTTGACGTCATAATTAAAATGACGTCCTGTAAATCCAGGGAGGGACGTGCAACACCCCATGTATAGTCAGTGTTCAAAGGGTTTATAAAACTTAAAAATCAAATATCCCCTACTTTTTTTGAATAGTATATATCAAGTTTCTTCAAAATCAGGCATATAATGTGGGGCCTGCCGAATGTCCATAAACAAATTGTGAACATAGATCAAAATGAAAATGTGGGCGTATAAGAATGCCCAATCGAAGTAAATACAAAGAAAAGATACTCTTCCGATAGCCGTATAAAAGGCAAAATGGAAATACGAATTCAAAACGAAAATGAACTTTCGCAGACGTTTTTGCCAGTTCTGGAAGAAGTTGCTGACGGAACCTCAGAAATTCCACATGGGATCATACGATGGCTTTAGATGCCCTCATGAATGGCTTGATGAGCATTTATCCGATCGTGTGGTAATCTGGTGCAAATTTCGGGGTAGTGTGACGCCCAAATTAGAAATGTGAATATACAAGCAACTTACATAATCAACAATATTCAACAGGTGGAGGTCTACTTTCACTGAAGTCGATCCCGTTGGATAATCTGGGATTATTTCATGTACTGATTTGGCAACATATTTTAAAACGGTCGCCAGTTTTTCTCTTTGACAATAGGCTGAAACAGATTTAATTTTCTTGTCACAATCTGTAGTGGGAGATGGGACCTAGCTGTTAATATTAATCCCCCTAGATGCATTCACTATTGACAGCCACATGCAAGTTAGTTTCGTGGGTGTCTTGAGACTGTAATTAATGAATCTGGCAATGCAGTGACTTATTAAAGCCTTTGTTCCCTAGAAATCACTACAGCTTATGGTATGGAATCTTAATATCTATATACATGTATCTAAAATGGATTGATATCAGTTTGATGATAAAGTCACAAATTATATCTTATCAACCCCGGTTTTCCTTTCACTTTTAAACACACTTACGCACAAGCGAATTATTGAAATAAAATTGAACCATGCGATATTTAGGAAATGACCTAGTTTGCGTCAAGTGGGCGTTATTACCAATTTCCTCCTTCTCTGTCTATGTAATCAAACATATTGCATAAAAAAGATAATTTTTATGTTTTTCACTTCCATATGTATGTCTATTTGATCAAAGTTTGGCTTCTTACCTTGAGCTATTATTACCAGAACAACACAGACGCTTATCTTCATCGCCATTTTAGACTGTATTTGCCTCTAGACTGTATTTGTCTCTCGAAATCTATTAACATTACATTATCTGAAGCGGTGTGGCTTTTATAGGCCTTATCATAATTAGGTATGATGCCAGTGACACATGAGAAGGCCCTGTTTTCATTTGTTTTTATCAAACTAATTATACCATATCATCTGCAACAAAGGTCACGTTGCTGAACTGATTTGTGCTACACCGATAATTTCTAGACAGATAATTTTAGAGGACTTTATCTTTAAATTTGTTTTAATCGATTTTTAAGATCTAGGCGATATTTTACCTAGGTTATTTTAAAGCGGGAATTTCATATTTTCTAGAATTCTAAGAAAATCAAAATTATTTGTATGTTTTTTGGTCAAAAGGTTGTCAACTCACTATTGTACGATCATGGGCATTATTTTAGAGGCATAAATATCTGTGACACGGGAAATAATAACACAATTACCTCCCTTATTTTCCATTTACCCCCTATGGAATGGCTATCTTCAAACATTTGAATTTGACAATAGTGAATTATAGGATTATTCTTTAACAAGGTAGGACTGTTTATAGATACAATCTATTTTAGGCCTTTATTTTAATATATTTTAAAAATATAACTTAAAAATATGAAATTGGAACTTTAAGACTAAAACCTTATACTTTAATTAACTGTTAAGTAGGAAAGACAGCCTTGTCGAGAAAGTCAATTGTCTGTCTACTCTTTGGGTTCTGGTGATGTCTTGGGTCTAATTTTTCCGTAAACATGGACAGTATCCACCATGTGGTTGTTACTCCAGCCATTATTATATGATGTTAAAAGCGTTAATTTATCTCCACCAAAGTTTAAATGTTCCCCTTATAATGTGACCTCGATATGCGATGAGTCAATATGCAATTTGAGTTAAAATCCAACTATATCAAACTTGATTAACTTAGTGTAAACCACAAAATTTAATTATGTTATAATTAAACAGGTAGCAATTGGTTTACCACACCTATAAAATGAAACGTTTGGGATGGCATTGGAGTCTAGCGTTCTGCGCTTCGACCTCTAACTGGTCGGTTATCTCTGGCTTGCGGCTGTGGTTTCGATCCCCGGTGTGAGCGGATGTTGCTTAGAGAAATGGGCCTGCGTGTGCGCTAAGGTAATAAGAATGAATAATAAGATGTGTCTGCGACATCACCTACGGTCGAAGCGGACGTTAAACACGAAGAACAATAACAATTCATACGGTTCACACTCGCTCTACAGTTCAGGTCCGTTGAATGACGGTTATCAGCGGTGTAACCACGGCTTCCGTCCATTCTGAGCATTTCGACCGACCTATTTCCATAGTTAGACCCTGGCTGATTTATTATGGATCAGGCTGATTTACTGTTGATCAAATACAGTTCGAAACCCACTGACAAATCATTTTCCAAAATATAGTCCGGTGGCTGAAGAGGGATATCGCCACCCAAGCTGTGAATTTGCGAGACCAAGTTTTTCTAGACCTGTTTTTTGCGTAAATTCCGGATCTGGGAAATGATGAGACGTTTGAGGGGATATAGGAGTCAAATGTCTACAATGGGGAGGGGGCATTATGTTGATGTAATTTATTAATAAGACATAAAAAAGTGTAGGACTGGCCATCTATAAAGACGTTTTTATGATGCCCCTGGGCAATTGTTTTAATTTGTGGGAATAGCAAATGCGCTTGATGGGGGGCGGGGAACTGCCGCGAAGAGGGTTAACTCTGGTCATTTTCTTAGAGCATAGTAAAAACATTACATTTTAATATTTTAATTCCACTGCACATCTCTAAATATGTGACAAGGATTACTATTGTATGGGGTATATAAAACTGGCACGAAGTGAGTCACTTGATTAATTTTCTTAGAGTTTGGTAAAAACATTACATTTAAATATTTTAATTACAGTGCACATCCCTAAATATGTGTATACGATTACCATTGTATGGGGGAGGTGATGGTAAATGTATTTTGGGGGACAGAAACCACTTGGTTCAAAATTGACCTGAAAAGTGTATTCTCGAGGTTCTCGTTTAGTACCAATATCGTCATTCAAAATATTAAATTATAATGGTACTTTTTGGGAGATCTGGAAATGTACATAAAAACACATGTTTAGATTATAGTTTATTCTTATGATATGAGCGGGATAGATATCTTCTTGACGGCTGATCAACAGGTCGCAGATAACCATCCAGTTACCCATTCACATTGCTAATCTTCATTTCGGCCTTGTTTATAGATGGGCAGTGATAGACTTTTATGTTTTATTAATAAATTACATCAACATAAGCCCCCACCCCCTACTGTAGTTATTTGACCCCTATATCTCCCCAAACGGGGTCAAGGACAATACAGACCCAAAATGAATTACGGTACCGGTAGACGACATTTAATCAAAACGTAGAATATCAGCATTTCAAAATGGAGAGGGTACTCTCTGCAATAAAACTCCTGAAACCGGGATGTTACATGTGATCAATCAATTTATGTGATGCATATTACGGAGTAAGTGTTACTTGTTTTCCAAATAGCATGTTGTCCTCCAAAGCTCACAAAATTACTAAACCTGTCTTTTGTAGACTAAAACAAGCTGCATACGTCAATGGGGCTCTGGTGCAATCCCACTGATATAAGATTGTTGTAAATTTTATTGTTAGTATTACTACCATTATTATTATTATCGCATATGTACTTCTGTATGTATACCTTTGTGTATGAAATAAATATATTATTAGTATTATGTAAGATTTGGGTATAGAGCTGATAGTTTGAATGTGTATATTGCATAGAAAAACGAATAAATTGAAAATTTCAAAATTATGATTGTTAGACGTTTTCATAAGAATAGCACAGTCCACATTATGCTGATTAACATTCCAAGTCAGTTTCAGTAGCGTAAAAGGCATTGTTATTTGCAATGTTGTACATAGACTACTATAATTCATGTTGTGTATTTACCATGTGTGATTCATCAGTTATTTCCACACAGGAAATATTTACGAATTGTGAAAAGTTTTATATTAGATTCAGGGAAGTTCAACCAACATCTTCGCAAAATATGCTGCTCTATACACGGGGGTGATAAAGGTTATATGCCTATTATAAAATTCCACCCCCTGTAGCATCTGCGATATTTGATGACATACTTATTTAAAGTTTCCTTGAAATCTCTCTAAAACAAGTTTATCCCAAGAAAAGTACCCATGTATCAATAGTCTATTTTAAAACCTCTTAGATTGTTAAGTGACTTGTTTAAAGGCTCGATTCCGACAATCGAGGCATCAGTGTTATCGAAATAAGAATTTCTCGGTGCGAGAAGGAATTAATTTGACTGAACTTTTCAGCATATTCCCTTCACATTATCATTTGTGGCTAAACGAAAGACTTTCAAAGGGCAGAATTATCTATTACATAATGCATCTTTAATGAATGTTTGTAAAACAATATAGCAACGTTAAGTTGTATCTTAATATATGGCATATCACGAGATGCATTGCCGAAGCACACATGTAAAATTAACCCATATACGAAAGCCTTGTGACATTCACATGTCTTCATTAATTAAAAAGTGTAATTTAATATATATTATCAATTTACCATGAATTACTTTTTTGGTCAGAAGGGTGAAGGTCCATTCCGCACGGTCCCATAGATCAGAAAGCAGGTAAACCGACACATGTCCTACTATTCTGCTTCTACTGGGCTAATGACGACGGAAATCCGCCATGCAGGGTGCTATGAGGGAAATTTTGCCCATGCAGCGTCGCTACGACTTACTCTTATTCAGAATTGTAACTGTCAAGGGTTGTTTTTACATCAGTATCTTCACGGGACAATTTAAAACAACTCAGTTTGTTTCAAATTGGTAAATTTACGCCACGACATCTGTGGTTGATTCAGAGTAAACGCACATGAAAATGTACAAATTCCCAAAACGTTGATTTGTACGGTTTTAGCATTTTGTAAGGACCCCAGGACCCAATAGTTTACCCTCGTTAACTGATAGCCTTTCTTTCCCCATCACTACCTTCTCTTCGTGTTTATAATATCCTAACAAACAGTCCATTTCATAAGATTTTTGGCCCAGGGGCGGGACGTGAATACAATACATCAGTAAACTTATGCCAAATCTGTATGCTTTCTATAGAGCCAGTGAGCGTGTTGAACCAACTATGTCACTTCCGGTTTTAATAAACATTAATTTCTCGTTTACAAAAACTTTTTTGCAGAGGCAATTCTTTCTGAATATATATTTCAGATTTATGGAAACCTTGTTGAAAATCGTTGGTCTTCCCCTTTAATTTCTTCTTTCCTGCTTACACTTTCCTTATCTATGTTTAAAGACATCCAATATACCAATAATTGAATCTTTAGATTATAAATTTAAAGTTGCTATCTCCAATGCCTAATGCCCCTAGGCGCATGCGAATTATTGAAATGACCTAGTTTGTGTCGAGTGGACTTAAACCTAATTTCTCCCTCCCCCCTATCTATATATTAATATATAGATTAACATTACAGGTTCTTTCAACTAGTGTCAAAGAACTGCTATTTACAATGGTGTGTAACGTTTCCTTGAAGGGATAACCACGTTTGGGGTATGGGGAGCTTGATATCTCTGCCACCAGTGATCAATTCCTGGCTGATCACGAGCTACCGGTAAACGGAAATTCGGAAGGGTGTGTATGGATCAGCTAAAAAAAGGTCATTAACGGTGTTTTTGCTAAAATTAATATAAGCTTCATCGTAGGAATAAGACAGTTTTCAGTTTTCAAACCTTTATGTAACAAAAACTTTCAAAATATATATAATCAGTATTTACAGCTTGAATATCTATATTTCTGTCAACTGTCCTTTTTCGGGTGAACAGCGTTCACCGTACTATAAAAGAGTCTGTCCTTTTTCGGGCAAATAGCATTTGCCGTACTTGTTCTTGAATCTTTCCTTTTTCGGGCGAATAGCATTCGCCGTACTAATTCTTGCTGCTTGTCTTTTTCGGGCAATTGTAGATTGCCGTACTCTCTGAAAATGAAAGGGGAGGGACCTCTTTCATGTGAGGAGGGTCTATGCCTTCGGAACGTAGCTTGCCGATATCAGCGAGATATCCGGCCGCTGTCCCGTAGACTAGTCTACATTGCAATTCCCGGTCGTCTACATGTATCTGTAAGAGACATTTATTTCTAAGGGCGGTTAACAAATATTGCACTAGAAAGATCAAATCATAAGAATGTAAACACGACTAATATACAGTATTATATCGATTATAACAGTACAATGTATATATTTGGTTAGAAAGGTATGGAATATAAAATGAAATGGGGTTTAACGTCCTACTCTTCTACACCTAACCTGGGCTAATGGAAGACGGGCATACGCCATACAGTGTGCTATGAGGGAAATTTTTGCCCGGGCTACGGCCTACTCTTACATGTATATCGAATTCCAACTGCCAAGGGATCTTTTACGTGCACTCCAATGTGTACACGGGACCTTGGTTTTTTCGTCCTATCCGAACGACTAGGCAGCTGTCCTTGTCGGGCCGTCCTTCTGCATCACTGACAAGGGGTATCACGCCGGAAAATCGAGATGAACTTTCTCGGCCAATGCAGACCTCCAGGCTAGCGAACAAGCACCTTATCCACTTAGCCACCGTGATCCCCGTATGGAATATTAAGGTATTTAACGAAATGACTAAAAGAGAATATACCACTATAGACTTCTATAATAAGATATAAAATACATGTTTAATATATAAATGACGATGTCCTACTCTAACAAAATAATGAAATATGATAGTATTAGTAAAAACTAACAAAGTAGTCGCGAATATCCTGGCACTTGACTGCATCACGACCCACGCCTTCGTATTTCTTACTCGTCCTCGATGTATAAATCAAGCCTTAACTCCATCATCTGGCTAACTTGAACACCTACAGTCCTTGAAGTTCTGTTTGTAGTTAATCATTTTAATACAAGACCTACTCTGTAAACTTCGAGGGTAACCTAGATTGTCGGTTATATTTTGACCGAAAATAACTAGGGTTGTCTTCTTGACTTTGATGAGAGGTTTCTGGTTCAAATTCTTCCTGACTACGGTCAAATTCCTGCCAACTACTGGTACCGGAAGGCCAAATAGCATTACCCGGAATTGAAACAGGCCTTTAAATATGTTGAATGCTGTTTTGTCCTTATCATCTTCCGACATTTCTACCTGCCAATATCCAGAGGCAAGATCCAACGTTGAAAACCATTTAACCCGGGTTAGTGAATCGAGGGTCTGGTCTATCCTAGGTAGTGGATACGCATCTTTCTCTGTGATATTGTTTAGCTTCGTATAGTTTACACAGAAGCGTGTAATTCAATCTTTTCTTTTTACCAAAATAGGTGACGACCAAGGACTATTGGACGTTTCTACCACCTTTAATTTGTTTTAACATTTTTTCCAGGGTTTCTTCAACCTCCTGCTTCTGAAGTAACGGTATTCGTCTGAGCTTCTGCCGGATAGGAAGACTATCCGAAGTTCTTCCAAGATCGTACTCATCCTTTGCAAAAAGTGTTTGATACTTCCGTAATAATTCAACAAGCTCACTTTTCTGCCGACTATCTAAGCGAGTACTCGATCTTTCTCGTAAATCTTGCGGCAAACTTGTAGGTGGCGATTCATTTAGATCCACTTCACATATGGACGAACAGCTTATGGGGCTAAATCTACCAATAGTGCTACATTTGTAGACATTAACTGTATTTGGAGAAGCATTCATTAATCTCACTGGAACGAGGGGAGTGTCATCAGAAACATTTGCTAGAACTCTGGCAGCTATGACAGCATTCTTCTCATACATATTTTCGACAGATTCCACAAGACTAGTCGTTTTAGTCAGTTCTTGTTCAGTACAGGTTTTACATTTCCCATTACAATTTGTTCATGGAAAGCAGGAATCTGTCCGTGTTTTGTCGCTGTAATTCTACATAACCCAATCCTCCTTCCATCTTTAGAGGGAGTTCTTTTTCTTGAATGTCCAGTGTGTTGTCTTTGACATTAATTTTACAGTTATGTTCTTTGAGGAAATCAAGTTCAAGAATACAATGTGAACCAATGTCAGCTATGACTACTTCCTGGGAACAATCTATACCACCCATTGTAAGATTTAAGCGACAGGAACCCTTGGCATTCATTCTTCTACCATCTGCTAATGTAAGAGAATGGGACAATGGTCGCAGTGATGGTCTATTTTTAATCGAGTTAAAACTTCTCATGGACACTATGCTCATACATGCACCGGTATCGATTAGTCCGTGAGTTTGAACATCTTCAATCTTCATGAGCACATGCAACCCTGCTTCGATAGGTTCATTCGAAAACTTTTGCCTTCTACGATTGCGGCGATTGTTTACGGGTCTAATGCTAGACTTATCAGTCTCTTTCTTGACATATTTGTTGCTTCTATCCGGGCAATGGATAGACAGATGTCCCGGCTTTCTACAATTATTACAAACGATTGTGTTTGGTGTTCGTTTGTCTCTTTCGTCAAACTTACTCTTTAGTTGCTCGACCATTTTAGTCAGAGTGAATCTGTTCTTTCATTTCTTTCACGTCGTCCGTTTTAAGGTTACCCTGCACACCTCTGGTATATTTCTCCTTCGGGAGTATAGCTTCATGGGAAGATCTGAAAGATTCGAGCTCGATGGCCACTTGAATATTTTGCTCAATGTTGCATGGTCTAGTTTGTTGTACTTTCCATACCATATCACTGTCTTCTTGAAGTGCGTCCAGAAAAGCATCCCTTGCAAGAATGTCTTGTAAACCTTGCTCCGCCGTTGGATATGCCATATGCATAAGGCGTTTGATCGACTGGCCTAACTCTGTGAGTTTTTCTCGTGGATGTCTTCGACGGGACTTCAACTCTGTACGGTACAGTTCTGTCTGATTCTTTGGCTGGAATCGCCTCTCCAGTGCGTTCACCAAAACAGTGTACTTGTACCTCTCTGTAGATTGGAGTGACCTCAACACTTGCTGGGCTGGTCCTGTTAAACTTCCAGCTAGATATTGACCCTGCTCTTCTGGTGTCCATCCGTTTAACTTGATACACGTCTCGAAGTGAACCATATAGTCCATTAAGGGCGTGCTTCCATCAAATTTTGATGCAAACAAAATATTTTTTTTTTTATACACTGGTTGTACCAATGGTCGATTGCGTATCATACTCTCAACTTCAGCATTTGCTTGATATCTAGGAACCATTGGGTTGAGCACAGGCAGGGACAATGTCCTGAACTCAGGGTTTTCAAATAATGGAGGAGTTGGCCACCGTCGTCTACTTGACTCTTTCTTGAAAGGTACTGGACGTGGCAAATATTGTGGCACTTCGAAGTCATCAAGTAACCGCCTATAGACTGCTGGGTGATAAAGGATGAAGGTCTTCTAGCTGTTTTCTCGTCATCTGGATTAAAGCTGCGAAAGCCAATCTGTTCTCTTCTCTCTTTACGTTCTTCAGCATCATCCTCCAAACCCAAGCTTTACTTAGGGTTTTTGGTTCACTTGAGATTTCTTCTAATTTCTTTTTTCTGCCTTGTCCGCCAAACTTGTTGGTGTTTCTGGAAGTTCTGCCATTTTGAAAGATTGTCAAAAGGTTTTACTACTGAACGTCTATACTTATTCCATATAATTATCCCACCTCTGCCACCAAAAACGTGTAACGTTTCCTTGAAGGGATAACCACGTTTGGGGTATGGGGAGCTTGATATCTCTGCCACCAGTGATCAATTCCTGGCTGATCACGAGCTACCGGTAAACGGAAATTCGGAAGGGTGTGTAAGGACCAGCTAAAAAAGGGTCATTAACGGTGTTTTTGCTAAAATTAATATAAGCTTCATCGTAGGAATAAGACAGAGTCGTTCAGTTTTCAAACCTTTATGTAACAAAAACTTCCAAAATATATATAATCAGTATTTACAGCTTGAATATCTGTATTTCTGTTAACTGTCCTTTTTCGGGTGAACAGCGTTCACCGTACTATAAAAGAGTCTGTCCTTTTTCGGGCAAATAGCATTTGCCGTAATTGTTCTTTAGTCTTTCCTTTTCGGGCGAATAGCATTCGCCGTACTTATTGCTTGTCTTTTACGGGCAATTGTAGATTGCCGTTCTCTCTGAAAAAGAAAAGAAAGGGGAGGGACCTCTTTCATGAGAGGAGGTAGCTTGTCGATATCAGCGAGATATTCGCTGTCGGTCGCAGTCTCGTAGACTAGCCTACATTGCAATTTCCGGCCGTCTACATGTATCTGTAAGAGACATTTATAATGTAAACACGACTAATACACAGTATTATATCGATTATAACAGTACAATGTATATATTGGTTACACAAAATATATGACAAAACATCAATCATTAGATAATAATAATTATTTACTAATTATATATGGCCACAGATCACTAATTATTGCCCCATTGACTTTAATGTTAATTCTCGTCTCTTAGACCGGTTGTAACTTTTTCCCAAATATTCGTTGGGTAAAACGCTTTCTGCCACAGATGGAGCAACATGTGGCAAACTCTTGCCCAAAAGCATGTATGAGGTTCTTCATAAAAAAGTTGAGATAGACAAGCTGGAAGTAGAGACAGCTAACCTTGCAATTTTCGGCCCTCCCTTTCAACGTAACCAACCTCACAACTCTTGTATCCTTCCGCCTCAAAATCATGAATATTCACCAAAACCTGGCAGAAAATGTATTTTCAAACCCTTTTCTTCGATTCTACACCAAAAATTCAACAAAAATCGCCATGCAAAAGGGGGAAAAAGGGAAAGGGAGAGAAGGACTAAAAATAACTTTCGCCCTTGTTTCGTGGGTGACGGCCCATGAATATTTGGTGATCTGTGTCCTATATAGGGGTGAAACTTCGGATATCACCAAAAGGCCTTTTGCATTTGCTTCCCATATGTTCTGGCAACATGCTGGTGCAAGGAAATCAAAATCAAAAAATAACTGCAAAAATGATGGCCCTTTAAGTATACATGCTGCTTTAAGTACAGTGGTGCACCTCAGGTCCCTGGGCCTTTTGTGCTAAAATTTAAAAAATCTTTTTTAATAGAGGCAGTATTTGAGCTCTGTGAAAAAATTAGACAAGTTGCAAACAAACTACATAGAAAACACTCATAATTTGGAATTTTTATCAAAAATATATTTTTTTACTGCCATGTCATGAAAAATGTACAAAAAACCAATAATTTTCCACTTTTTTAGATAGCCAGACTGGCAAGTAATATATTTTTGGAAACCCTGGACAATATGCAAACAGGAAAATCACAAATCAATTGCATTGATTGTAATTATAGAGGTTTATACTGAAACATGTAACCCCACCCCCTAAAAATGTCAATGACTGAATCAATCTTATCTTTGGATGCAGAGCTAACATTACCAAAGGAATCTGTCTAACAGATATGTTTTACCATCCCTGGTTAATACATGTACATAGAAGCTAAAATAGGTGCTATAAATATGAATTATGGTTAAAATAGGCCTTGCTGAAAGAATAAAAAAGGTATATTCAGCCTATGTCCACCCCTCTCTAACAAAAGGGTCACAGAATACACAATTTTCACAAATTTGGAAATAGTTTAATGTTTTCAACATCTCAAACCTCAGAGGCATCATACAAATCTTTATTGCAATTATTGTACTGAAGCAAGATGTTTGGACCTTTACATCAATTGCCTTAAAAAATGAAGTAAAAAAGGTAGTTATGACAAAGTTGACAACATAAAAAAGGCCTGAAAAGGAGCAAAATTAACATTTTTCTGTTCTATAAGTGACATAAATGCAACAAACACTTCAAATACTAGATTTTGATAAGAAAATATTGACCATTAAGCTGACATTTACACATCTACACCAGTTCTGTATCAGGGTGTGGTCTTACTGGCCTGACATGTCTCAAGGTTCTAAGTTTGACTATGAACAAAAAAGGTCAGAAATCCTTGAAATGTACAAAATGACCATTTATTGGTGAAAAATAACTTTCCCATCTGTAATTCAACAACAAATTCCAATTATTATCATTTAACTTTCAACACAGGTGCAATTAAATCTCTCAAAACACATTAATAAAAACGGGTGGGGTGGGGCATTTATAGCCCCTCTAAACAGAAAGATGGGGTGAAAAATGTCTATAAAGACTGGGATATTGCTTCCTACATGAAGAAAATGCAAGAATTTAATGCTTCAAAGAAGAAAAAAATGCTTGTTCTGGGTAAAATAGTGGCCAAATTGAGCCTACCCCTGTTTTGAACATTTTGTACAAACCCATCTGCTGTATATTATTAACTCAGTGTTGCCAATTGTCCATTTTCTGTAGGAAAGCTGGGCTATTTCTAAACTTGACAAACTTATAGATCCCATCTAAGTTACATTAGCAATGAAAATAAGGGCATTTTTAGAAATTTTGAGTCATTTGAGTAGGTATGAAAGCATTAATTTTTACATCGAAATGGGAGAATCTGGAGATTTTCTGTGAATATTTCTGATTTTTAGACAAAATTAGGTGAAATTACAATGTTGTTCACTTTATCTGTGCTTTCTAAGGCTGAATACACCAAAATTGGACATTGAAATATTTTCATTACTGTTAGAAATTAAATAAAAACTGAAAATTGGAAAATTTGCAGTAAAATCACAATTTTTCCCAAAACTTTGATAAATTTTTTTTTAAATTTATTTTTTTTTAGTTTTTCTGTAGTCAAGTTATTTTATACATATTTTCTGACAAATTAGTCATCATATTTTCAAAACTAAGGCATATCAGTCACAGCCTTGTCATACACAGACAGGCCACAGATCACTAATTATTGCCCCATTGACTTTAATGTTAATTCTCGTCTCTTAGACCGGTTGTAACTTTTTCCCAAATATTCGTTGGGTAAAACGCTTTCTGCCACAGATGGAGCAACATGTGGCAAACTCTTGCCCAAAAGCATGTATGAGGTTCTTCATGAAAAACTTGATATAGACAAGCTGGAAGTAGAGACAGTTAACCTTGCAATTTTCGGCCCTCCCTTTCAACGTAACCAACCTCACAACTCTTGTATCCTTCCACCTCAAAATCATGAATATTCACCAAAACCTGGCAGAAAATGTATTTTCAAACCCTTTTCTTCGATTCTACACCAAAAATTCAACAAAAATCGCCATGCAAAAGGGGGAAAAAGGGAAAGGGAGAGAAGGACTAAAAATAACTTTCGCCCTTGTTTCGTGGGTGACGGCCCATGAATATTTGGTGATCTGTGTCCATATATAATTTAAAAAATAATTACCCTGGTTAGAAAGGTATGGAATATTAAGGTATTTAAAGAAATGATTAAAAGAGAATATACCACTATAGACTTCAATAATAAGATATAAAATACAAATGTACATGTTTAATATATATATATAAATGACGATGTCCTACTCTAACAAAATAATGAAGTATGATAGTATTAGTAAAAACAAACAAAGTAGTCGCGAATATCCTGGCACTTGACTGCTTCAGATGTATATGAAAAAAGCGGGATTAAAAATTTTTTTTTGTGTAATTGTATTTTGTTACTTGAGTAGTGCGTGATTCATCAATCTAACGGAAAAACACAGTTCAATCAACACCGTTGCAAAATATGCTCCTCTATACACGGGGGTGGGAAAGGTTTCCTTACTTAGGTGAGTTTATGCTTATTATAAAATTTCCCCCGTTGTAGAAACTGTGAGATTTGATGATATATTTGAACTAACAAGATAACTGAAAAAATTTGCGTCAATTGTTTGTTAAAAATGTTAATCTCCCGAAGAACGCCAAACAGGATATATTTACTAACTGTGCAAAATTTCATATTAGATTCAAAGCAGTTCAACGTACACCGTTGCAAAATCTGTTGCTCTATAAATTCGATTAGTAAAGGTTTCCTTACTTATATAGATTGTATTTGATGCCAGTCGTTGTCCACATAATATCGGAACCTAAGTATATTCTTTGACTACCCCTTGCCCACTCATTTTCCCGCAGTTTAATCATCGAATGTTGTAATAATCTCGATTAGGCACACTGCCAATTAGCGAAGGTCGGGCACAGTTGCCTTGTAAGCGTTACGTTGGTGTTTTTCGGGGAGTTAGTATTTTTTCCTTATGTACCAAAAAGGCCATACTTTTATTGGAAATATCGACCCTGTAAATAATTTTGTGGAATGTATCCTCCAAGCGGACATCACACAGTGACACCAGATGGAAACACGATAGACTAAATGTTCAAATTCGGCTCTGGTCGTCAGGTCATGCGTGAGGGTATCTTAAGTCATCGTATGACAACGGCAGCTACTTCATAAGCGCTGTCAAAAACTTGCAATGGTTCATAATGCCATTGCGAGGGCATAAATCACGGTGGCTAGGCGGGCAAGACGCTGGCTCGCTAGCCTGGAGGGGCTGGCAAGGACAGCTGTCTATAGTCGTTCGGGTTGACGAAAAACCGAGGTCTTGCGTACACATTGACGTACACGTAAAAGATCCCATGACAGTAGGAATTCCATATAAGAGTAGGTCGTAGTACCACTGTTTGGGCAAAATTTCCCCCATAGCAGACTGTGTGGTGTATATCCGTCTATATTAGCCCAGATCGGAGCAGAACAGAAGGACGTTAAACCCCATTTCATTTCATCAAATCGTGTCATCTTACTGGGAATTCGTTATTATATATATGGACGTACACTGTCGCCCCTATTCATCCGGATATCCGTCCACAATTTGTGGTCACTCTTGTAAATGTATTTAGCGTGTTGTCACTTGTGTATCCGATTTATAAATGCGTTTAAATGTATCACCGGTACATCACAATGACGGGTGGGTTCTAATTTTGTGAAAAACAGACCAAAATGCCGTTTCCCATATGCACATAGTGTAAAAGTATGTGATTTCAATGTTGTGGACCCTCTGGAGGTCACATTTTTATCCGATGTTGATAAAACTTCCAGTGTATGGTTATTACCCAATAATCATGGCGCCTTACGATATTCGCTCATATCAGACCCCAACTTCCCGAATGATGGCCCCTGATTGTACGTAAAATTTCACATACGGTCATACGATGGCTTAGGATACGGCCACACGAATGGCTCAATGATTTTACAACCAGGGTCCATCTTGTGATTATCGTGGTGTCAATCTCTCTTAAACCATAAAACAACAGAATTAGCCCACTACAATCCTGGCAAATTCGATACGGATTAATCATAGGCGTATGGCCTCGAAGAATAATTGCGAAGGGGGGCGGGGGCTGAAACAGGTTACAGGCGGTGGTGTCGGTCGTCCGCGGGAGGCGATTGAGCGGGGCTTACGGTGTAGTGTGGGGGTTTGATTGCCGAATGGTTAGCACGTGCGCGCTGTGCCATAAAACCTGTCATTGAGTCAACCGGCGTGGTTTCGACCCCGGTTGTATGTGACAAGGTGTGGGGTCGGCCGTCTGACCTCGTGGGTTTTCTCCGGGGCCTCCGGTTTGCTTCCACTGCCAAAGACCCCTACGCGCAAGCGAATAATTGAAATAAAATTAAACCATATGTTAGTCCCGAAATGTCCTAGTTTGTGTCGAATGGACGTAAAACCCATCTCTCTCTCTAATCAAATAATCAAACCCCTCATGCTTCTTAATGTCGTCACGTGTGTAAAAACACAATATATTTTTGAGTAACTTCCTTGCTGTAAAAAGAATAATGAAATGGGTTTTAGTTACTTCCTTGTTGAATACAATGGGGAATAACGTCCTACCGTTCTGCTCCGACTGGTTTAATGAAGACAGGAATAATTAAAAAGATTTGCCAATAATATATAATAAGATAGGCTGGCACTGCCAGGCAGGATACGCCCACATTTTTGAGAGATGGATAGAGAACAAGCAATACCGAAAGTGATTTTTCCTACATCATTAAGTCCTACATTTCATACTGTATTGGGAGCAGCCATTTTATTGGTCAGTTCCAGTCTGATATTCATGAAATTCGAAGCCGACAATGATTATGGGTTGACGGTACACAACCTAGAAATGTGACTTTTCATCAAAATCGGATAAGAACTGTGACCTGTAGAGAGTCCACAACCATGATATACCATATTTTTACACTATGGTCCGATTTTCTCGAAATTTGAACTCAACCTTCCGTGGGGTGTAACGGTGATAGAGTCAAACGTTTTTTTAAATCGGATAATAATTGTGACCTCCAGAGGGACCATAGGCAATTTTTCGGACAATCAGGGGCCATAATTCAGGAAGTTACAATCCGATATGCGCAAATAACGAAAGGGACCAAGATCTTTGGGTTATAACCATGCATTTCATGTTTCATCAAAATCGAATTAAAATTGTGACCTATACAGGGTCCACAACCATGATATACCATTTTTTAACAGTATTTGCGTACAAATGGCGGCCATTTTTTCTGTCAATTCTGGTCTGATTTTCCCGAAATTCGAACTCAAACATTTCTTAAGGTGTAACGGTGATATAATCAAACGTTTTTTTAAATCGGAAAATAATTGTGACCTCCAGAGGGACCACAAGCTAAAACAAGCAATACCGAAAGTGATTTTTCCTACAATCAAAGGCCATAATTCATTAAGTTACAATTTGATATGCGCAAATATCGAAAAGAATAAAGATCCTTAGGTTATAAACAAGCATTTCAGGTTTTATGAAAATCGAATTAAAACTGTGACCTCTACAGGATCCACAACTTCGATATACCATATTTTTACAGTGTTCGCGTACAAACGGCGGCCATTTTTTCAGGCAATTACGGTCCGATTTTCTCGAAATTTGAACTCAAACCTTCCGTAGGGTGTAACGGTGATAGAGTCGAACGTTTTTTTTAAATCGGATAATAATTGTGACCTCCAGAGGGACCATAGGTGATTTTTCGGACAATCAGGGGCCATAATTCAGGAAGTTACGATCCGATATGCGCAAATAACGAAAGGAACCAAGATCTTTGGGTTATAACCATGCATTTCAAGTTTCATCAAAATCGAATTAAAATTGTGAACTCTACAGGGTCCACAACCATGATGTACAATTTTTTAACAGTATTCGCGTACAAACGGCGGCCATTTTGTATGGCAATTTTGGTCCGATTTTCCCGAAATTCGAACTCAACCTTCTTTACGGTGTAACGGTAATATAATCAAACGTTTTTTTCAATCGGATAATAATTGTGACCTCCAGAGGAACCAAAAGCTAAAAAAAGGCGATTTTGCGTATAATCAGGGGCCATAATTCAGGAAGTTACGATCCGATATGCGCAAATATCGAAAGGAACCAAGATCTTTGGGTTATAACCATGAATTTCAAGTTTCATGAAAATCGAATTAAAATTGTGACCTCTACAGGGTCCACAACCTTGATATACCATTTTTTAACAGTATTTGCGTACAAACGGCGGCCATTTTGTATGGCAATTTTGGTCCGATTTTCCCGAAATTCGAACTCAACCTTCCTTAGGGTGTAACGGTGATATAATCGAACGGTTTTTTAAATTGGATAATAATTGTGACCTCCAGAGGGACCACAAGCTAAAATAGGTGATTTTTCGGACAATCAGGGGCCATAATTCAGGAAATTACGTTCCGATAGGCGCAAATATCGAAAGGAACCAAGATCTTTGGGTTATAAACATGCATGTCAAGTTTCATCAAAATCGGTTCAAAATTGTGACCTCTATAGGGTCCACAAGCTAAAAACATGAGTTTTCGCACAATCAGGGGCCATAATCCATGAAGTTTTCATCCGATACATGCCAATATCGAAAGCAGCCGAGATCTTTTGGGGATAAACCTATATTTCAAGTTTCGTCAAAATCAGATAAGAATTGTGACCTGTAGAGAGTCCACAAACAAATTGTGGACGGACGGACGGACGTCCGGACGGACAGGGGCGACGACAATATACGTCCACATAAAAATGTGGGCGTATAATAAAGAAAACGGTGTGTGGAATTGTATGTGTGTATAACAATAACATCAACAATAAATATATGTGGTTGAGTATTTCACCGGTGTCCTCTAACCAAGATAAATCTAGAGAATATCAGATATATTTATACATAAATTGGTCCCGTGATGCGTAGGCTTGGTCGGGGGGGGGGGGTCAGAACGAGCTCTGCCTCCAAAAATATGTGTTACTGGCGCGCGTGCACAAATAAACTCGTTTACCACGTACCCCAGCCCGTGAATACAGCAAGTTCAAAGAGGTCAGTTATAGTCTAAATTAGGTGTCCGACTCGATTTCAATTCTAATCAACCAATCAATCAATCGTTTACCTCTACGGAGATAGGACCGTTGGAAGAAAAGTGTGAAAATCTCACTCTATGCTGACCTGAATTCCAATCGTCCGTTGTTACTGGGAGTTTAACGTCCAATCAATCTGTATTTATATCCTTTCAGATACTGATGGAAACTTTAAAGTGGGCGTGTCTATTACTTGTGGTATGTCCAGTTGATACAATCACATTAAACTATGATAAGGAAAGGGGTGCAAACTTGAAGGAGACGTCAAAAGATGGATTAGGTGATTTTATTTCATACCGTAAGAAAGAGAATTGGACTAGATGTGGAGACAATATGTGCCAGTGTAAAGGATACCAAGCCCGGTGTGTAAATCATGGACACCAACTGACTTATATTCCCAGATTTCAACAAAAAATAACAAAGCTAAATTTTACTGGTAATTATTTACCACTTATAGATAATGAAACTTTTACAAACATTACCGAGTTTCGTGTGACATTTCTGGTTTTAAGGAATAGTTCAATACAAAACTGCACACGAAATGTATTTAATGGTCTGAAATCTTTATTTATAAGAAATAATACCATTTCAAGCATGGAACTAATGGATTGTTTGTCCGGCATTACAAAAAAATTAAATCATCTTGATTTAGAATTTATATACTTAGATAAACCTTGGGATCTAGATTTGGACAAGATTATGACAGATTCAAAGATTGCCAATTTACACTTACGGAGTATTGAAATAACACATTATAATCAAAGTAAAATGTCAACTTTAAAGCATCTAGAGATCATCCAAATTTACAAATCCTCTATCAATACGGTTACTTTGGATTATTCGTCAACATTAAAGAAGTTAGAATTTGCTCATAACCCATTTTCCGAATTCCCAACATTTTGTGTAAATGGCTATGCGTATTTTCCACATCTTACTTATCTGAATTTAGGCCATAACAACATACAGTCTATAAAACTACAACTACTGACCTGTATGAAACTCCTTACACGGTTTAATATTGATAATAACCGCATTCATTTGATAGAGAGTAACACGTTTTCAATCTTACCAAAGCTTTTAATTGTATCAATTTCATACAATGGACCAGATATGGTTTTACAAGAATTTGCTTTTAACAGTTCATCTCTAAAAGAACTCTATCTAAATGACAACGACGTGTATTTTGTCAGTGGACAAAAGTACGTCAATAAGGATGCTTTTAAATATTGCACACAATTGGAAGAGTTAAGAGTATCATCGAATCACTTCCAGTTTACTACAAGTCAAATGTTCGAAGAAACATTCAGTACTCTGGTTAATTTAAGAATTTTGGCACTAGCCAATGGCGGAGTTCAGTTTCTTCCAAGTTTTATTCCAAAATATCTGGATAAATTGAACACATTGTGGCTTGGCCATAATAACATTAAATATATACCGGAGGGTTACTTCAATAATCTCAATTCTCTACAAATTTTACAACTGAATTCGAATAAAATAACCACAATTAACCCAAATACATTTTCACTTCGATTTCTTAAACACGTGAAAAGCATTGATCTTTCTAACAATACATTTTCTTGCTCCTGTGAATTACTTTGGTTCATCAATTTTCTAAAAACAAGCCCCATCCGAAAACGTTTTCCGAAAGAATACATCTGTGGTTCTCCCACAGTTTTCAATGGGAAGCAACTTATACAGGTCAGGCTTTCTGAACACACATGCGCAGTAACGGAACAGGTTCGTGTAATTATTACATCTATATCGACAGGAATTCTTCTCTTGCTTTTAACTATTTCTGTTATTTACCGTTATCGATGGTATTTACGATATGTGATATATATCGCACGATTTCAACACGTTCGCTACCAAAGACTTTTAAATGGTGGCGGGAATTATAAGTATGATGTATATCTTAGTTCTTGTGATGTCGATTTTGATGACGTAATATATGATGAACTTGTACCCAGATTAGAGGAGGGTATGGGTCTGCGACTTTATACCCCTCAAAGAGATGGACAGGGAAATAAAATTGATCAAATAATATCTAATATGGATGCCAGTCGTAAAGTCATGTTATTTATATCTGATAAATATGTCGAAGATGGTTATTGTGAATTTGAAGCTAGTTTTGCCTATAATAAGTATATTAATGAAAAGCGTGATTTAATGATTGTGGTAGTATTTAAAGAACTTGGTGCCTTGAATGTAACAAAAACCATACATAAAATACTGGCTGTTGATCATTATATTAAATGGGGCTGGGATGAAGAAAGTGGTTCGTAAAAATGTCAGAGCATTAAATGCAATTCGTTTGCAGTTTTTTATTGAATTCGATTGTAAATGCAAGTAATTTATCTTCATTTTGGTAATGTTAGTAAAAGTTTCATTATCTATAAGTGGTAAATAATTAGCAGTAAAATTAAGCTGTGTTATGTTTTGTTCAAATCTGGGAATATAATTCAGTTGATGTCCATGATTTACTCAGAGTGCTTGGTATCCTTTACACTGGCACATATTGTCTCCACATCTAGTCCAATTCTGTTTCCTTGGTGATACAAGAAAGTCCTCCAACCCACGCCCAGTTGTCCTTTTCTCTAAGTTGATATCACTTTCCTTATTGTAGTTGGCATGACCAGGATACAAGCGCAGTAGTAGAAACATCCACTTTAAAGTTTCCATCAGTATCTGTAAAGGCATAAATACAGATATAATAGATATTATAGATATTCGGAATAGTCGATTACCAGTTTTTCTAATGTGTTTAAAAGATCGTGTGATTAATACGTTGTGATAATTCATATTAAAAGACTGATACTTCCTTTAAAGGTTAGGGTACTCAATGTCATACTACCTCCCCCCGAAAACCTACCAAATTACAGATAGTCAAACCGTCACCTTGCAGGACCAAGGGTGGGTTTAGCGGGGAGGGGGCGCATGCCCTTATTGCATAGTAAGCCGATTTATTGTAGGGTGACTTATTGTATGCCAGCTTGATCTCTGTCCATTTACCTTGTAGATTGATCGCGTAAATCATTAATTTTCGTCCTTATATAGTCCGGACTTTTTTCCGTATGCAAAGGTATGTGTTCTATCATATTAAGTACTGCTATACATTTGTCTAAAATGCAGAATGGAGGAGTGCAATGTGGAAAATAACCATACGCAATGCTAGGTCAAGAGTTACAATTGGGGGGGGGGGGGGCCGCTCCATAGATATAGAGAATCTCCTACGAGTGTTTTTTTTATATCAAAAAATATCAACACAAGTTGATAATGTAAAAAAAACGAGGCTCTGACGAGTTTTTTTTTTACTTTATCAACGAGTGTTGATATTTTTTGATATCAAAAAACACGAGTTGGAGATTTTATTTATCACCCAATCCTTTCTTACATGCACAAGTAAATAAATATAATTCTTTGGTATAGATTTCACTTTTACTGAATCTTAATTACATTACAGCGTAGTGATACATCAGTTTTTTTGACACCAGTTTGCTATTGCAAAGCCCTATATATTGACCCAGTATTTCCTTCAAGGTCAATTAAATAAAAACAGTTTCTTTTTAACAAAAAAAAAGTCACTTTTCATTTAAAATAAGTGGTTTCTTTATAATAAAAGAAAGTAGTTCCCTTTTGATTGACCAATCAAATTCATGTAAAGCGATATCTCCTTAGTAGATTATGTAATTTATCATACAGGCGATAGCTACTGTCAAATAAGATATTGGGTGATAAAGAAACATATTTACTTGGATTTTAAAATAGCCATGGTCAACCTGACACAAGTTTCACTCAGGAATTGTCAGGTGGTATATCGGATCCAGTCAAACTGACAAATAGCATTATCATTCAAAATGTATATTCCACACCGAAGCGGTAGTCTCGATTAAATGGAGATCGCATTTAACAAGTGGGTTGCTTATAGCCTTGTCATGTGAATACATGTCTAAATAATAATATACATAACATTTGTGGCAGATTAAGCTATTGCATAATGTATGTGTATAAACCAGGGAGATAATTTCTTGAATTTACATCAGATCCAAATAATACTTTACATAACATGCAAAACCTGCAATATGCAGATTAAACCGTTGCAAAATGTATGTTTAAACGATGGAAGATTAAGTTCTTGAATTTACACCAGATCACATTTAAAATAGCCGTAATACTCACCGAAGTATGGACACATCCTATCATTGTCATGTTTAAATCACTCGGCAAACCTCGACAGACTCCGGAACCTACATCTAGTCTTGGGTGTATGACAGTGATATGTACCTACGTCCATACATTTGCGATGCGGCTACCGGTTGACTTCAACAGGAAAACTTGACGCTATTACAAACAAACAAGACACAATGGGCGTAGCCATGTTTCATCCGGGACCTTTAAAGTAGTTCCAATATGGCGGAATCTGTCGAGTGATGTTTAAATAGAGCAAAACATCCTGAAACAGTGTTCGTTGAACAACTGTTACGATTCGTAAATATTTCCTGTGGCATCCTTATATAAGTAGTAAAGTATTATGGTGGTGAATCACACGTTTGTAATGATATGAAAGTTGTGCTCGAGAAATAGTGATGATGGGGCCGCTCCGACACGGGCCTCCAATCCGCCCCTGTCTGTCTTGCACTGAATTATTACATATCTACGTTTCTGGCCATGTCTCTTGGATTTGTACGGTTTTAAGTAAATTAAAGGGCATTCACGCTTACATAAAATGCATATTAAAAGGCATATAAACGGCATATAGATGATATCCACAAAGTTTTTACAAATGGCATAAACCATTTCATAAAACAGACAACAGGATGGTGCAAACATAAAGGGCCACGCCTGCAGTGGTCCAATCTTAATAGGCTAAGCTGTCGCAGAGAGGTACATGTTATAGCGATTTAGTGACCGTGGCTCATTAAAGATACATTATGGGAGATTTTGACAAGGAGTTAGCCATTCTTGCTATAAAAGTTCAAAAATAGATGTTGAAACAAGAATATATTGAAAATTTCAGTCAAATAACTTTATCCTGAACAAAGTTGTTACCACTATAATTTTTTACTAGAAATGGTGGCAAAATCATCGACACCCTTTTCCCACTATGGCCGATTGTTGATTGACAGGCGTTAACTCCACCTACATAGTCTCGATCATCAAGTAATGTTTAAACGGTATCTAGTGAAGCTTGTGTATAGCCTCGGTCATCACTGTCTTTTATGAATAATTTCCGGAAGTATGATGACGTCAACGTCACGGAGAAACCCCACCCACGACGCCATAGTGATTAAATCAGTCGACGAAATCCTGTTTTAATCCGAGCCCAATCCAAGTCATCCGTGGGTCTACAGTGTTCATTTTGGGCTTGTTGTTTAAATAAAGATCTAATTTATAATTTCTATGACATCTGAGGCTCAAAGGAAGACCGACAAAAGTCAGTTTTTGCTCTCCCATAATGTATGTTTAAGTAAGGGCTAGCTCGCTAACCTAGAGGTCCGAGGATGGAACCCGTTGTTGGTTGCGAAACATTCTCGAGATTTTTCGGTGTCGTTTCCCCTTGCCATTGATGCAGGACGATGGACCAGGAAAAGTAAAGTGTCTTATCGTTTCAATGGGGCGGACAACCCAGGTCTTATGTGCACGTAATGTAAAAGAACCGTTGCAAGTTGGATTTCGATGAAGAGGAGGCAGCAAATTTCCTTCATGGTACATAGCATGGAATATCTCTGTCTTTAGCTCGGTTGATAAAGAAAAGTAGGGCGTTAAGATCTTCGGGTACGGTCTGGCTGAAAAGTTCTAAGCCTGAAAGGGACAGATTAATTGCGTTGAAACATGAACCATAGACATTAAAACTGCAATTGCAATATTATTGTTGTGTTCATACCAGACCACTGTGTGAACCTACCCACTGGAATCACCATCAAGTAGCTACAAATGAAAGAACTAACCCCAACACAGATCCATGCCAACATGGCCTCCACTTAAAGCTGAACTCCGATTACAAAATTACAGAAATAATTAAATAAAAAAAAAATTACTGCCAAACATAATCGGCATACTTATTTTAAATTTGCAGAACAAGTATGGCGACTGTACGGTGTACGAAAACAGAGGCAGGCACGGCCACATCCAGTATACACTTTGTCAACCACACTGTCCACATCCGGCTAGCAATATGCATCACATAATATACTACGATCCCTAAAAGACTTAATGTCTGTTTCATCTTTAACAATATCTTGACAAATAGGACAGAAATGCACAACATTGATGACACTTATGGGCTGATCTACTTCCATTAAATTAGCACTTTCAGATATACCACTCTGCAGTGGTCTAGTAAATAAATAATTCAGGGATTACAAATTCATGAAAAATGTAATCAAGAGTACAAACCATGTTAAAAACAAATTCCTGGTCATATAAAATTCTTTCATAAAAAAAGCCGTTACATGTATATACAAAAAAATCACACCAAGGACGTAAAGTTACAAACATCTGTCCCTGCACCTGACCATAGTAAGATGATAATTTTTGTAAAGTGATAGAGTTACTTCCCTTGTAAAGATATTCAGGCAAAATACAAGTGCAAAATTTAGAACAACTGCCACATTTTGTAATTAAAGGACACTTAACTCCTAAAAGACCCTTCCCACAACAATCACACTCAACAAGTAAATCAGGTGATGCTGAAAGAGAAGGTCTACAAATATCTAAAAACAATCCACATTCTGCGTATGAAGCATTTTTATGACTATCCGAATACATGCTTTTATATTCTAACTTTGCGTGAGGCTCCATCTCCCGCCCATATTTTAATGTTTTTAAATTAGGATTAAGCTTAGTATAGCCCGTGATATTTTTCAGAAGCGGGCGAATATCTTCATCACCTGAATTGTCATGCTTTTTTTTAAAGTTTGGACTCCAGTATGCACAGCATAGAAATTGGATGCTGTGATGCGACCTTCTCTCAGTGAAAACCCACTGCTGTTTGTACTCTGACCCAAAGTTGCTTCATTGATATGAAAAATAACTTCTGATGTGGATTTAAAGAAAGTACTAAAACATGAATAAAAACTAGTATTGCAATTCTCTTTAAATTTGTCCGTTAAATACTGTTGAGTATAACAGTTGACATCAAATATAGGCACTGTGGGATGTACTGTTGGATTTACTGTAGGGTGTACTGTTAAACCCTGTTCTCTTAAACTAGGAAGGCCTGAAAAAAATCCATAACCTTATGTTAATCAAATAAATGAACTGGTAGAACAGTATTACACGTATAAGGGGTGTGTTGCTGTCATTTGACACCAGTCCATTTTAGTGTCTCACCACCTCACCTTGGATCCAACCTTAGGAATAGCAACAGTGAGCGGACAACCTTGTGTTCTTGTAAATTGTAACCAATTTTGCCTTCATGACTCGATAATTGATTTTTACGATAAAATGAAATGAAATGGGGTTTTATGTCCTATTGCGGTAGATTCAACGTCTGTGCCGAGAAACATGAAGCACTCAGTTCTTGCTTCGTTCCTTCTCGAGACAAACCTCTCTTCGATAAATAGTCACGTAAAGCATCAACTTTCCACATGTAGAACTCATCAAGCGAAAAACTTGTATTTTTCTTGTCTAAGTCTAAATCCATTGTAAAACTAAAAACGCCAAACTTAATAATATATTTAATTGGAACTATTTATGAAAGTGCGCTAATATGATAATAGTAATAAAGTACATGTATAGATAGGACTTGCGGCATTGCCATTTGTTGTGATGAGGTGGCGATCGATGTCCCTGTGTCAATGCAACTGTTGTGGTTTTGCCGTCTTGATGGGCGAGGCTACGCCCCATCACTGAATGGAATCCCTCCGCCGAAGCAGATATAAAGAGGTTCAGGCATTGAGTCGCTACAGATGCTAAGAAAGGTAATTAGATAGTTAATAGATTGCGGACACGTGGGATTAGGATTCCAAGTGGGACTTGGAGTAAATATAATACATACACTCGACACAACACATTGATAGGCCGATATGATTTATAATTTAAGCAGCATATGTTGTGATGAGGTGGTGAATGTCACCAATGCAAGTTTGCAGCACATGCTAAAAACATAATTATATCGAAATCTATGCAATAGCAGACAACATGAAATCTCGCTTTTCCGCCATGTTGTTCATCTTCGCGACGATATTCACCGATTGACTTTTGACCGGGGCCGCTTATATCACGAGGGTGGATTCAAGTATAGGACTCGACATCTATAAAATCCGTGCAATATTAAAGTTTGACCCGAACTGAAACATTGACGACTTGTAGAGAGAGAGAGAGAAATGGAGTGTAACGTCCACTCGACACAGACTAACGTGGTTTAATTTTATTTCAATAATTCGCTTGCTCGTAGGGATCTTTAGCAGTGGGAGGAAACCGGAGTGCCCGGAAGAAAACCCACGAGATTGAGAAGGCGCCCCTATCTCCATGCCACATACGCTCAAACTAGGGATCGAAACCACAGCCGCAAGCCAGAGGTGACCGGCCAGCTAGAGGCCGAAGCGCGGCACTCTAGACCACCCCAGCCCCCCTTGTACGTTGTATAGGAAAATGGCTTAAAACCGTGAAATTAACCTCAAAATGTGATACTCACGCGTTAAATCACTTGTCATAATCGAAACTTGTCACGTTTCAAAATAAAGGATTAAAAATGACCCAAAAGACGATCAGCGCCGTTTTAAATCATAACCATTTTTTAACTACATATTCAACAATATTGTTTAGAGAGAGCTCCACTTTCACTGACATCGAGTCTTTTGGATTACCTGGGATTACTTCGTGCACTGATTCCACATGCCCTTTAAATACGATCATGCAAGTTCTTCTCGTTGGAAGTAGACTGAAAAAACAATTATTTATCTCAGGCGGTGTGGCATTTATATGCATCATCATAAATTAGTTGTCTTGGGCGGGATATATGAAACTCTCTGTTTTAACCTTTTATTAAACTGTTTACAGCACATCCTCGGCTTCAAAGGTCAGATACTTTGAACTTATAAGGGAAACTGGTTTAACCTGAGTTATGCTAGGCAAATACAATAGAAAATCGACATCATTTTGGGTGTAATAAATTATTAGCTATCATACTGAGTAAGTTAAATGAAAAATGTAAACCATTGCAATAGCAAACTGTTACCTTTTCAGGTGTTCGGATCGTTGATTTCCTACATTGTCATCATCATACAGATGAAACCAATATAATATAATATTTCACAATATAGAGAGTATATTCAACACTTCGTGTTGCACTATACAACTGTTGCAAACGTTACATTATAAGCTAATAATAAATATTTATATGAATTTCCATCTCTAATCAACAATGATACAAATATGACATCGCCAAACAATAAGCCTAGTTGTAATGCAGACCATGAATTTATGCATAACGTACGACTCAAACAACCCATGTAAAATACTGTTTTGATCATAATTGTACAATATAAGTAATATATAGCATATTGACGAAACTTGGTGCAGTTTTACGAAATTAACGGGGCTCAATTTCTTAAATTCACATACTACTACATGTACATATATTGTATGTATATAAAAGGTACATTTTGTATCATGATTATCAATAATCAATAAAAGCCCTTGGCTGTTTTTAATCCTAACATTATTGGCAATGTATGTACTTGAATCTTATCGGAATGAAATATTGTTAAAAACAATGCGCTCCAACAAAGATAGTTCAAAGATTATTTATCTGATCTACCCACTGGGGCTCTTCTCTGTTGATTCATTACGAAATAGCAATTCTAAAACTAATCATGCTCTTCAAAGCTGGCAGCCATTGGTAGCGATTAATTATTTCATTGTTACCGTTGTCACCATGACAGCGGTATTAGTTAATAAGTTTATGTCCAAACAAGAAATGAAATGAAGTGGTAATCTACTTTACGGCAGCAATTCAGCTGCTGTTAAGGTGTTTGACATGGACTAAACCCTTTCCATCTACTCTTCGTCGAATGTCCAGAGTTTACTCATCCAATAAGAGACAGATACTTGCTCGACGGTTTTCCAATCGCTCTCTTAGTCCTGGAAACAAAAATGATAAGTTACTTAGTGGGGACTGCAACTTGAATTTGGTAAAGATTGTTAGTCTGATTTGTTCTATTTAAACACCCATAAGTAGCAGATGTTTATCGTCTGGTACTACATCTGCTACTATCGTCTGAGTTTACCTCAAAGATGTATTTTGGTGGCTTCCAAAGCACGTTCATATAAGGGGGAATAATCAAACAAATTTGGCTGCCAACGCTGTTTTAGATCTCCCCATAATACTTTTTTTTATTACCGTTAAAGATATTAAAACATCAATAAATCATTTCATTTATGGCCACTGGTTACGGTCTTGGAATATTGCAGGGACAAACAAATTTCATCACATCAAGCCTCTCCTCTGGGAATGGCCCAACTACACGTAGGGGAGGGGGGTGAAATTGTTTTGTGTCGCCATCACATTGGTCACACTTTCTTTACATCTTAAAGCGAGAGCGTCAACCGGAATGTGCATACCGTCCAGTACCTTTGACTACGGTGGCGGATTCGTATTGTGTCGTGGTGTCACCCTTTATATTAATTTGACAAGTTGAAATAATTTTTTGTTAATATTTATTTGTTATTTTTTTTTTAGGAAGAAGACAAATTGCCGGAACTATTAATGTACGTCACTGGTCTTGATGAAGTACCCTTTTTATTTGCTGGGATTTGGCCCCAATTTAGAGCTATGTTTTCATCAATCCCTTATATCAGCACATGACAAAAAATGTTCCTTGTGCGATTACATGTGCAAACAGCTTTACCATCCTAATTTTAAATGATTATGAACATTTCCAAAATATGATGTATTTAGCGTTGGGGCTTGGACAAACATTTACTAACGTTTAAAGATGTCATATCTCATGGGCAAGACTATCTAATATAAACATTTTACGAAATTGATAAATTTGAGAAATCTTATAACTACAAGATGAACTTGGAAACGTCTTAAAATTGCTATTTACAAGCTTCGCCACTTTGATATAATGCTCTCTTGAAATTGGTAAATTTTTATACGCCCACATTTTCATGTGGACGTATATTGTCGTCGCCCATGTCCGTCCGGTCGTCCGTCCACAATTTGTTTGTGGACTCTCTACAGGTCACAATTCTTGTCCGATTTTGACGAAACTTGGAATATAGGTTTATCCCCGTAAGATCTCGGCTGCTTTCGATATTGGCATGTATCGGATAGAAACTTCATGGATTATGGCCCCTGATTGTACGAAAAATCATGTTTTTAGCTTGTGGACCCTATAGAGGTCACAATTTTGAACCGATTTTGATGAAACTTGACGTGTATGTTTATAACCCAAAGATCTTGGTTCCTTTCGATATTTGCGCCCATCGGATCGTAACTTCCTGAATTATTTCCCCTGATTGTCCGCAAAATTATTATCCGATCTAAAAAAAAACGTTTGATTATATCACCGTTACATGATAATGAAGGTTGAGTTCGAATTTCGTGAAAATCGGACCAAAATTGACAGACATAATGGCCGCCGTTTGTACGCAAATTGTGTGAAAATATGTTATATAAAGGTTGTGGACCCTATAGAGGTCACAATTATGATCCGATATTGTTGACACTTGAAATGTATGTTTATAAACCAAAGATCTTGGTTCCTTTCGATATTTGCGCTCATAGGATTGTAACTTCCTGAATTATGGCCCCTGATTGTCCGCAAAATTGCCCTTTTTAGCTTGTGGTACCTCTGGAGGTCAAAATTATTATCCGATTTAAAAAAAAACCGTTTGATTATATCACCATTACATGGTAATGAAGGTTGAGTTCGAATTTCGTGAAAATTGGACCAAAATTGACAGACAAAATGGCCGCCGTTTGTACGCAAATTGTGTGAAAATATGTTATATAAAGGTTGTGGACCCTATAGAGGTCACAATTATGATCCGATTTTGATGAAACTTGAAATGTATGTTTATAAACCAAAGATCTTGGTTCCTGTCGATATTTGCGCTCATCGGATCGTAACTTCCTTAATTATGGCCCCTGATTGTCTGAAAAGTCACCTTTATTAGCTTACGGTCCTTCTGGAGGTCACAATGATTACCTGATTATATCACCGTTACAGGGTAATCTAGGTTGAGTTCGAATGTCGGGAAAATCAGACCAAAATTGACAAACAAAATGGCCGTCGTTAATAGCTTGAAAAAATGGTATATCAAGGTTGTGGATCCTATAGAGGTCACAATTTTAATTCGATTTTGATGAAACATGTTTATAACCTAACGATCTTGGTTCCTTTTAAGATTTGCGCATATCGGATTGTAACTTCCTGAATCATGGCCTCTGATTGAACGAAAAAATGGCCTTCATTATCTTGTGGTCCGTCTGGAGGTCACTATTATTACCTGATTTAAAAAAACATTTGATAATATCACCGTTACACAGTAATGAACGTGCGGTTCGAATTTCATGAAGGTCACAATTTTAATCCGATTTTGATGCAATTTGAAATGTAAGTTTATAACCCAAAGATTGCGGTTTCTTTTGATATTCAGGCACATGGGACCATAACTTCCTGAATTATGGCCCTTGATTGTACGAAAAATCATGTCTTTTACCTTGTGGACCCTATGGAGGTCACAATTTTATTCTGAATTAAAAAGACCCGTTTGACTATATCCCCATTACACATTAATGATGGTTGAGTTTGAATTTCTTGAAAATGGATAATTGAACCGCTAAATCCATTATGTTAAATGTTTCGTATACTAAACGTTAGCATGGGGCAGAACTTTATAAAAGCCAACCAAATTCTAATCATTTTCTGATAATTACTTAATATGCGACAACTCTTGTTGACTGCCCGAACGATTTAGCTGCTGTGTGGGCGTATGTTTTGGTTGCCTGGCAACTTATTTTTTACACCCTTATGGGTCGTTGGAATCCATTTGGCATCCGCTGCTTAAAGGTTTTGTAGTAAATTCATCGGTTATTCTGTCAATGTCCGACTGATTCACCATACACTTGTAATCAACAGTATCTTTAATATTATAATATAAATAAATGACAATACATTTTTTTAATGAAGATATGTAATCATGCAACGAAATATACGTCCCAGCGGCCAAATCGTCTGTACAGTCGATAAGGGTAGTCGCATATAATTTATTCTTTTGTAGGTAATGATAACTTTTATGAGAAACTGAAATCAATTTCATATAGACTGGAATGTTGACAAGAAATTGTTGACGACGAAGGCTATGGCAATAAACGACCACATTTCCATGTCGGCATGTAAAACAGGATTATCACTAAGCCAATGTCAATCAGTCACCATAAAACTCGGGAGCAAAATACAACACGTTAGGTTTTCCAGTTTGACAGACAGAATTTTTGTTTTTCTAACCCTGTGATCATTCCGATCTTTTCTTATGTTAGTTAACTCATTGTGAATTATTTCCGTAACCGAAAATCGCAAACATTCGTTGAAATGAAAAATACAGTAGAACGTATACACCATGTAAAAAACATTAATTATCTGATCTCCAGACAAAAATAGAAAAATATCAAAATAGTCTGACAGAATTTTATTAACTCTTTTTCGTTCACAAGAACTATTTAAAATGCAAAGTATTTACCCTCACCCATTCCCAGATTCGGAAATTTAAGCATAAACCAATAAATGATATGAAATAGGGTTTAAAATCCTATGGTTTTTGCACCTCTAGGGCTAACTGAAGACTTACCAGTGAAGGCCATCTAGTAGGCTATACACGTGGGCTACAATATGTTTTTCAGAAAATGGCACGTAACTTCGAAACGGCAAGATAGGGAACTAATGAACGAAATATGAAAATAATCCATTAAACAATATAGTCCCTATCCAAATGCTGACATAAGGATCAACATGGGTGACGCCATTGTACGACCACAGAAAATGCGGGCTAATGAAAATTGAAGCAATACATTTTGATTGAGTACATGTATCTCCTGAATATCCGATCAAAATATTTCCGTTGCCAGACCTTACACCATTTATTTGTTCAACAGGGGCTACATTGTAAGATGCTGATTTTTTTTTTACATAAGACACACATTTTCATTATGGTTACAATTTTATGTAACTCGTTTTTCTTTCATTTTAATTGTTTATATTCAAAAAGTATTTGAAATGTACTTTTAATTTTATATATTATCTGTGATTTGTTCTTTTTGCTTCATTTTAATTGTTTGTATTCGCACTTGTTTATATTTCTGCGATTTTCTGAAATGTACTTTTAATTTTATATATTATCTGTGATTTGATCTTTTTGTTTCATTTTAATTGTTTGTATTCGCACTTGTTTACATTTCTGCGATTTTCTGTATTTTATCGCAAACACTTCAACAAATGTTTGGCGCAATATAGCCGGGTCCATACCGCTACGACTTGCTCAGACTCTACCCAACGCAACGTCTTGTCTCAGATAATCAGTGTGGACAGTCCCACGACCACGATTCAATCGATTTCCGTCGTGTCGTGGCCCGACTGAGCATGTTCAATCGTAGTCGGATGCAGTCGTAACCTATCGTGTTTGGTGTTTGTGTGGACACCCACACGACCAAATGTCTTACTGTTGTTTAGCCAATCAGAGAGTAGCATTTAGTCATGTGACTGCAGGTCATGTGCAGTACATTTCTTTTTACGAGCATTCAACTCCGCGGCATCTTAGCAAAATATAATGTCTCTTTTATGCTTCCGGTTTACTTTTGGATTCACTAGAGGGAAGTGGCGTAAATCACGACGCATCGTCCGTGAGAGTAGAGCCTGTGTGGACTGGTACCGTCGTAAGCAAGTGAAGTAAAGACGCGACCCAATTTTTTTTTTACAACTACCCAAGACACTGAGTCCTGTCGGGTTGTGTGTAGTCGTAGCGGTATGGACCGGGCTTTAAACAACGTCCGCGAGTTTTACAACATCTAACCGTCGCTTCAATACTCAGCAATTCATGAACTTTTGCGCCCGTTGTTTTTACACGTGACTAATTAGCATTGTCCAATCAAAGGTCGTAGCACCTAGCACACTGTAAACAATTAACAGGGTTTACAGCCGTTGAAAGTTTTTTTTTAAAATTGAGAAACTCGTGGAAAACCAGCAACCTTATTGACATTGATCGATCTTTGAACTTTGCAAATCGATTGTCACATGTAGGCATTTTAGCTAAAAGCGCGAGACTTGGTATTCACAACGACCGATGGATCTGATAGGCTCCCAATCTGGGTTTGTGTAACCAATCGAACTTAATGGTGAAATGTGCAGGGTATTACGTGAAGGGCTTGATAAGATGTACTTAGTTAAGGCGGAATCAAGCCTACTATTGAAGATGGGTCGGCGCTAGTGTGGCATTAATTCACATCTTTTTTATTCATTCCTAAAGGGGTTGTTAGTGAGCCAGGCATCATCACTTCGAAAACAAGCTCTCCTCATATCGGAATTCATTTTAACGGACTTGGGCCCTTAGAATTAATTAAATCTTGGAAACTATTAATTTTCGTTTCGATTATTTTACATGTTCAACCGTAGACAAGCTTCAAACCCGTGTGGTAAGAAGCCTGTAGCGTAATAAAAGATTAGGAAAACGGTAAGAGTCGATAAAGCCAGATAGCTCTATCCAACTACCATGGCAGTTTTAACTAGGTGAATTCGGAACTAACAATATGGTTCGTTCAATTCGCTTGCGCGTCTTTAGCAGTAGCAGAAGATCGAAACAATGCAACTTGATTCAATGACAACATTGTGATACCACGAGCACACCATTGGGTTAGGCAACTAACCTTTAACTTATGAAGGCTAGCTACACAGTAATTGAAAAGTCCAATTTAATGCCATACCTTATTTTGAAATGGATCACGAAGAGTTCACATCTTTAAATAATAGCTAATTCTATAGATAATCAGGGTATCACACTTTTTATTGACAATGTGTTAGGCAACATATTACTAAATTAATTGAAAAATGTTTCCAATAATTTTGGCATACTCTGATCAAACATAATCCAATCCATCGTTTAAATTTATTAGTTACTTTATGAAAAATTGCTCCATTTGCCACATTTTTTATTCACCATTGACATATTGCCTGGAGGGTAAGTTGTGATCATATTAACCGAGGTCCAACAGAACATTGTAATAGTTTACTTGACGAAGATGGATGTTGGTAACTCTTTGACTAGTAAATCCCTAAAACCATTGCTTCTAATATTACCGTGGATTAAATCGGTTCAGCGTACCGACTGTGAGTTTTTTTCAAGGGGTCGTAATTGTTATTCATATAACATGTTACTCGATATTTGGAGTCAATGTATCATGGTGTTTAGTTGGAGCTGAGAAAGCAATGGATCATAAAAATATTGCTATCTACATCGCTATTCTCTTGGGGACGATTATGGGACTAATCGTAACATTGTATGGTATAATATTCGTTCCTTCAAAATTACATATGGTTATTACAGCTTGTGATCAACTCAGATCTAATCCGTGGTTTTATTTGTCTTATAAGAAATTAAGGAGATTTACCAAAGTTATGGTGATTATATGTATGATAGCTGGTATCGTGTTGACGTTTTCTATGATTTTTACTTCAGCCATAATTACGAACGATTACATCTGCCTCACTGCATCGGCGAGGAGAGGTTCGTTATTCTACTGGACTACCACTGTGAATGCCTTTCCTGCTGCTGCCCTTTTCTTCGGACATAAATTTATTTTACTTTTTGACAATAGATGTCATGTGTAAAATTGTTACGATGGAGTTCAATGCATGCAACACCGAGTTCAGAAAAATAGCGGATTCAGATGTAACTTTTGAGAAGATTCAGATGATACGAAAACGATATTTCACTATTGCCAAATTGGCAGAACAAGTAGACGAGTTCCTGAATCCATATGTAGTATTGAAAATCGGTGTATCCTTCACAGGCGTGTGTTTATATATACATGCTTTAGCCTACGGTCATTCCAATCTTGGTATTCCTCTTCTCTGGTGTGGTTTGCTGATTTTAGCAATATCTGAAATGCTGATGATAATTAAATCTGGAATAGCATTAAATGAAAGTGTAAGTACATAGATATATATATATAAAAAATCGTAACAAAATGGCGAATATTACAACAATCTTCTGGAATAATCCTGTAAAGTCAGGAAACGTTTACGATATTAGTAAGCTTACTCTTCCGGACACCTGTTACCACTGTTTGTCGTGTATTTTGTACACGGGGAGCAGTCCATTTGCTGATTACACTATTTTGCCTATAACGTTTTTTTTAGGACTTCGAATTCTGTTTAATGGTTTGGATTGTTCGTACTTGGTTTTATTTTATTTACTTAATCGTGGATGCTTAAAGGCTTTGAAAACTTCAAAAAGACACCACACGGAGAATTCGCCGTAATCCTGTTTCTTGATCTCTCTAAGTCTATGCTGCTATACGCGGACTACAAATGCAATGAATAATCCCGGATTCAGCTACGAACTGCTCCAAACTTAATTCGTAACCATGTAATCTTTTTTGTTGTCTCTAACAATCCCTGTTCGAATCTTCCAATTCGTGGCTGCCTAAAATTCGTGAAAACCGCCCCGATCAGGCATGAATATCCCCCCCCCCCACAAGTCACGAATTTTATTTAGTGCACCCCCGATTACAAATCATTTATTTTATTTTATTTAGACAAAACTGTGTTTAGAGACGACAAAATATTTGGATGGAAGACAAATGAATCCGGCTACAATTTCCCTTGTAAGTAGCAAAATTAATTATGAAAAGAGATATTGCCGGAGGTAAATGAGAACTACTGTGAGCTGACTATATATTAATGTTAGGTTCCCACTATCACGATTCGCGCTACGATTGAAATCGTGGTTTTAATAGCAGAGTAATCGTGGTGATCCTATCCAGTCTGATCATATATTGAGGTCAGTCGTAACACGTATCTGGACTCACCAGAGCGTGGACCCAATCCTATCAAAACGCATTGCACGATAGTAAGAACCTATCATTACATCGGCCTTATTCAAATTAGCCAATGCATCGTAACATCCCATAGTGATGTTCAATGTGAACACGTACACGTTTGTAAAAACTAATTGCCCGGAGAAGGCCATCAAATTGGTGTCATCAATCCATAGATGTGCAAATCGGATAAAGGGGACGCAATGCTTCGTAAGCACAACTACACTTGAAATTTCTGACAATATCTGTTCAACACAATTACATGTCAGGTTAGGGGGTCACTGTAGCTAAGCCACTGGCTGGCTAGCCTGGAGGTCGGGTGTTCGATTCCTGTATTGGCGGAGATGGTTCATCCAGATTTTCCGGCGTTCTATACCATGTTCAGTGATGCAGAACGGAGGGCTTGACGAAAAATCAAAGTGCCGTGTAGACATTGGCGTGCACGCACGTAAACGATCCCTTGACAGAACAAATTCGATATAAGAGTAAACCGTGGTGCTGCTATCCGGAAACGCTGTATGGGGCCTATGATCGTCTTCGTTATAGTCTAGTCAGGATGCAGCGATACCCCGGGGATTGCGATTAACCACGATTATTGGGTCACGCGATTAAAAAATCCCGTTCTTTCGCAAAAATCGTTGTATATATCAAGATATATCGTGATTCTTTTTAAAATAATCGCAATTGATTTGGGAAAATCACATTTATAAAATTTGGAAAGTATTTTGTGTTATTTCAGTCGAATTTTTGTCAAAATGTTAGGCTGCTGAGTACAGTGTCGTCGTCATAGAAACCAATGTTGAACATTGATTATCCAGTCGGCAACTATGTTATAGTACAATTTATGCGTCTGGATGATATTTCTTTTATTGTTAGATGTTACAAAATACTGTTGGGTATTTTGATAATGGTTTATTTTACATATTCAATGTAAGCACTTGCACTATTTGTTGTACATGTTAGATTTAATTTGTATGTGAGGGGATTGATACTATAGTATTATGTAAGATGTGATGGGTTGTTCAAACAATGTTTAGCCGACAAGTATATTATGATATAAGATTTGGGTAACAAGCATTAACACATATTGTCTAGAGATAGGAGGTGTGAATCGTAATAATTGAGTCTCATTGATAATTGATTACTAATGGTATTAACTATGGCATACCATAGCCGATATAAATAAGCATAGTTTGGAAAACAAGGACAGACGAGGGCAGAGACAGGGAGACGAGGGCAGAGAGACGTAGAGAAATTGCCCTCAGACCATGAGGCAAGGGGTCTGCCCTTGGACCCCGGAAATAAGGTCTTCGCAGACCTAGGGACAAGAGCCAGATAGATTTCACCATATGTACCTGTAAATATGTTATCCAGCATTATCTGTACCTGTAAATATGTTATCCAGCATTAAAGAATATTTCTAATAAAATGAGTTTATGTATTATGTTACATAGAAACAATATGGCTGCTGAACAGGAAAATTCTGTACCAGTACCGATTTCGACAGCGAACGATATCTTTGAGTCAAAAAAGAACACTTCTTCGGCACTTACGAGATAACCACCCGCATGCTTATTCGGAACCCAACAAAACGAAAAATTCAAACCAATATACAACTTATAACAAATTTTAAAACCCAACCCGGTATTGATGGAGCATGTGAAAAAGTAACAGAATGCAATAATTACACACCGGGAAATAGGCCATCGGATAGCGAAGTATGATAAGTTTTTCTGCGGTTGAAAACCCGGCATTTAGACACTTGAAATTCACCCAAATTATCACGTGCCTCCCAGGACCTATTTTCAACACAAAATCATCCCAGCCATATACGTGATGTACATAATAGGTACAGACAAGCTTTCTTTCACCACAGATTTGTGGACATCGATTACAAGGGAGCCTAACATGAGCCTCGCTGTCCATTTTATAGACCCGGATTGGGGATTAAAGTCCATTAAATTAGGTGTTATTCCTTTCAGTGATGATCACCCTGGGGTAATCATGGCAGAAGGAAAAAAGGGACTCCTGAGAAGTGGAATTTAAAGATGGATGATATGATAAGTGGGACAACAGACAATGCCTCCTATAATTCTACAATGTTTACCACCCTAAGGAAACAACAACTATCCTGTTTTGGTCACAATTTGGATTTTGCCGTTAATGATGGTTTAAAGGGACAATAACACTCTTGCTGACTTGGCAGAAACCAGAAAATAAATAATAGCCTTATTCTAAGTACTAGATGTTTAAGTGTCCTACCTGTTGTGTAAATTATCCATTACAACCTATTTTACTTGTCCAGAGGGTTCGAAAATATTTTAAATCAAAGTCACATTTGAAAAGGCTTACGTTAGACTTTTCAAATCAATTAGTTGAATTTTTCCAATTTTTTAAATTAGGTGTGTTAAGATGAATTTTATATCATCAATTAATTGGAATATTGTAAAATAATACAATTTGTTGACCAGAATGAAGATTGGGACATATTATTCAGTTACAACAAGAGTGTTATTGGGGCTTTTAAGCTTGACACTGTCAGTAGAGCTTGTCAGAGTAGCTGTGGAAGAGTCGAGATCTAATGATTCAACAGAAAGAACCGAATTTTCCAGAACACAACCTTATCCATGACGTGGCCACACAATGGGGTTCAACTGCCAGCACAACCTAGTGAATTGAGTCCTTTTTACAGACAGAAAGTACTGGCATATTATGCCAGATACATCTATATTAAGATGTTTGGAATCAACTGATAACTTTTTATATCATTGCCTAAACTTACGGTGATCGATATGTTACTGTAAGTGCTCTGGTACCTGTCTTAGAATACATGTATATATGTGGAGCAATATTAAAGATAAAAGGTGGTGACAGTTCTCGTTAGAAATTAATTTAAAGAAGACAATACTGAAATCTATTCAAAAGTGATATGAATCAGAGAATATCAAACTGTTTTTATCAATGTGTTCCTATCTGGATCCAAGGTTTAAAAGCTCCTGTAGTTAAAGTAAATAATCATTTGTTAAACATTAGATGAGGAAATACAGGTACAGGAAATGGTTTATGTTGAAGAAGAATTGGGAAAGTGATAAAGTATCTCATTCTGATAGCAATGTACGTGGTTCCCTTCCAACAAGATTGAAAAAAGAAAAGAATTCAGAAATAAAATTAAGTGACAGCTGGAGATTAAAAAGAAAATTACAACTGTACGAAGATAGCGAAAATATTTCATCAACTTGATCGTCTAGCTTGGTGGAGAAAAATGAGTTTACATGTACTTATCAGTTTGCCAAAAGATACCTATCAGTATCTGCAACAAGCTGAGCTTCCGAGAGATTATTTAGTGGAGCAGTATTAACAGCAACTAAACCAGAAATCGGCTACATCCATATACTGCAAATGGGATGCTTTTTCTAAGTAAATATATAGACTTATAAGAATTGAGTCCTTTTTACAAACAGAAAGTGATGGCATGTTATGCCAGATACATCTATATTAAAGGGACAATAACACTCTTGCTGACTTGGCAGCTCTATGAAATAATAAAATAAATAATAGTCTTATTCTAAGTACTAGATGTTTATTTGTCCTACCTGTTGTGTAAATTATCCATTACATCATATTTTACTTGTTCAGAGGGTTCGAAAATATTTTAAAATCCAAGTCACATTTGAAAAGGTTTACGTTAACCTTTCAAATCACGTAGTTGAATTTTTCCAATTCTTTAAATTAGGTGTGTTAAGATGAAATTTGTATCATCAATTAATTGGAATATTGTAAAATAATACAATTTGTTGGCCAGAATAAAGATTGGGACATATTATTCAATTACAACAAGAGTGTTATTGGGGCTTTAAGATGTTTGGAATCAACTGATAACTTTTTATATCATTGTCTAAACTTACGGTGGTCGATATGTTACTGTAAGTGATCTGGTACCTGTCTTAGAATACATGTATATATGTGGAGCAATATTAAAGATAAAAGGTGGTGACAGTTCTCGTTAGAAATTAATTTAAAGAAGACAATACTGAAATCTATTCAAAAGTGATATGAATCAGAGAATATCAATCTGTTTTTATCAATTTGTTCCTATCTGGATCCTAGGTTTAAAAGCTCCGGTAGTTAAAGTAAATAATCATTTGTTAAACATTAGATGAGGAACTACAGGTACAGGAAATTGTGTTGAAGAAGAATGGGGAAAGTGATAAAGTATCTAATTCTGATAGGAATGTACGTGGTTTCCGTCCAACAAGATTGAAAAAAGAAAAGAATTCAGAAATAAAATTGAGTGACAGAGAGAGATTAAGAGCCAGTCCAGGAGAAAACCATGCAGAAGGTTCGAAGGTGGGGGTCGGCCGATTGGGTTCATATTTACTGGGTTTGGTCAAGCCACCGAGTTTACTCCCCAGCCAAAATCGCCGATTTAAGAAATCAACCGTTTCCGAGATACAGCCAGATTACGTTTTTCGGCTGATTTTCGTCATCTTCAGGTCAAATTTCGACCATTTTTGTAGTAATGCTGTAGCTGTTGGTGGACCAATGGAGAACTAGGTTTTGGTTGGTGATTATAGTCTGGGTCTCACCCTACCATATTATAATGGTCACCCAGTGCAACCTCTCTTTCCGTAGGTGTCATGACGCTGCACAAAATACGTTTCTGGAGATACCTTAAATGTACCCTTTCTTCAACGTGCGATAACTCAACATGAGCAGGGTTTGCGATCAAAATGAAAATCGTTATATTTGCAGCTTGAACTGTTTTAACAACGTAAAAAATAAAATCGTTGTCAACTAACCATTAACAGTACGAAAATTTGTGCCGAAAGTTACAAAATTCGTCACTTTTCGCGCCGAATTTCGGTTTCTGAAGTGCTCGGATTTCGCCCGTACTTTCCGGACATGCCCTATGATATTTTCCAAATGTCCGGCCATGAATATGAGCAATTGGACATCAAGATATGGTGAATAATAATCAAAATTTCTAAACTAATACAATGTATTGTGTGTATAACTACCACTCATATCATAAGCGTATTTATATCATAAGCGTATTTATCGTGTTGTCCCGTCTATAAACCTACCTTGTTTACCTGCTTAATCTACCTTACAAATAATTTAACTATCAATGTAATTTTTAAAATACCACTTGATTTGACATCACCAAAAGTAATTCTTATTTCGGACGTTTTTTTTTTTTTTTTTGCATTTGTTATCGTATAAACGGATAAATTTTTGAGGAATATTACTGGCATGAACTTGATCGAAGCAGACACTGATCGGCAAGCTTCCATTCTATCGTATTATGAAAACACGTAATTTAGTAGGAATATTACAAAAAAAAGGAAATGAAACTGAGTTTAACGTCCTACTGTCATGCTGTGAAATGGGCTATTGAAGACGGACATACGCCATACAGTGTGCTATGAGGGATATTTTGCCCGCACAGCGGCACTACGACCTACTCTTATATCGAATTCCAACTGTCAAGGGACGTTTAAGTCCACGCCAATGTGCCCGTAAGAATATTACTGACATAAAGTTAAATACCATAACGGAAATAAATATGAATAAGCGGTTATCATACCATCAGGGGCCATCATCCAGTTTGTTACAATCCGACATGCGACAATATCAAAAGGAACCAAGATATATAAAGTATATATACAAGTTTCATCAAAGTCGAATAAAAATTGTGACATCAATAGGGACTACAAGCTAAAAACGTGATATTTCATACATTCAGGGTCGTAATCCAGGAAGTTACAGTGTGATATGCTCGAATATCGAAAGAATCCGAGTTCTTTGGGATATAAACATATTTTTGAAGATTCTTCAAAATGGGATAAAATGTATGTTCTCTAAGGTGTCCACAATGTTGGAATTACATACTTGTTTTACACTATTTGGGATATAAAAATACTTTTGAAGATTCATCAAAATTGGATAAACTTTGTGTCCTCTAGCGTGTCCACAAACTTGGATACACATACTTTTATACACTTTTTGCGTACGAGAAGCGGCCAATTTGTCTGGCAGTTTCGGTTCGATTTTCACGAAATTCGAACTCCCCAATCATTAGTGTGTAATGGGGATATATCATAACAAGCTAAAAAAACGCCATTTTTTGTACAATCATGGGCCATAATCAAAGAAGTTAAGATCCGATATCCGGGAATATCGGAAGGAACCGCGCCCTTGGGGTTATAAACGTTCCGTTTAAGCTTCATCAAAAATTGTGACCTCCAGTGTCCACAAACTAAAAACGTGATTTTTCGTAAACCCAGGGGCCATTGTCCATGAAGTTAGGACCCGATACGTGCCAATATCGAAAGGTCGTTGGGAGATAAACCTATAATTATTAAAAGTTTTGCAGAAATTGCATAAAAAAGGTGACCCATAGAGTGTCCGTAAATAGATTGTATACGGACGGTCGAACAGGGGCGACGACAATGCACACGAAAATGTGGACGCATGGACGGACAGGAACGACGACAATATAAGTCCACACGACAATGTAGTGTACAAATATAGCGAAGTGTTCCTATTTTTATTACTGCGGATTGGAATATTTTGTAGACATTTTATAAAGAAAACGATGTTTAGACATCGCAAACTATCCTTACTTGTGAAGTTCTGTAAACATTTGCTGTCGTATAAACGAAGTCACGTAATTGTGTACGAATATCTATAACATAAATTTGAATACCATACGGGAATTAATCGAGGTGCACCTATTTTTTCGTACGGGATTAGAATAGTTTGTTGTCACGTGACTTTTAATTGTGGTATAAACCCGTCTGCTTACGTAACGATAATAGTTATGCCCCTTTATTTTCGGTAAAATGTCCGACAAGAAAATTTTTGAAATCCCAACTCCTACTCATTTGGTTTTGAAATATTTCGAATGAGATATGGTTTGTCGATAGAGCAACGTGTGAACTTCAAATTGAAGGTCACAGTCAAGGTCAAATAAGCAATTTCATTGAAATTGGGTCTGCTTTGCATAATTATCGACTTTTATCTGCTCTGAGATACGGTTTGTCGATAGAGTAACGTGTGAACTTCAAATTGAAGGTCACAGTCAAGGTCAAATAAGCAATTTCATTGAAATTGGGTCTGCTTTGCATAATTATCGACTTTTATCTGCTGTAACTCGATTGTTTTTCAAAATTTTGACGCTTTAGATGGGGAATTTGCGAAAATTCATATTCTCTGGGAGACGCCATCTTGGATTTGTAGACTGGATACCAACTGAGGCCGAATATTTTGGCAAAGTAGGTTGAAGTGGAGGCGGAGTTGATGTATTGACCCTTTGAATAACAATATAGGCGATAGGGTACCTAAATAATCAGCCGATGTATACCAATCAAAACTGAAGATTTTTCTAATTTTCGTCACGAATTTTCATATTGTTGCATGTTAGCTGACAACGATTTTATTTCTTATGTTGTTAGAACTGCTCAAGCTGCAAATAAATTGAATTTAATGTTTATCGCAAACCCTGCTCCAGTGGAGTTATCGCTGTCTGAAGATGAGGCACATTTCAGGTATCCATAGACACGTATCTTGCATAGTCTCCTGGCACCTATGGAAAATGAACTTGAACCGGATGACCATAATAATGTGATAGGGTAAGACCCCGACTATCATGAACAATCCAAACCTAGTTCTCCAGGGTCATGTAACAGCGGTAGTAGTGCGACGAAAATTACTAAAATTTGGCCTGAATATGGCATAAAACAACCGAAAAACGTAAAAGGCCTGTATTTCGGAAACGGTTGATTCCTGAAATCGGTGATTTGGGCTTGGGAGTAGGCTCGATGCGTCGACCAAACACTGTGAATATGAACTAAATCGGCCGACCCCCACCTTCAAACATCTGCATGATATTGCATGGTTTTCTCGTGGAGTGACTCTTGAAAAGAAAATTACAACTGTATGAAGATAGCGAAAATATTTCATCAAAGACACCTATGAGTAAAAGTAAAGTGATATATGCATTCTAGTTTTTATTTTAATTCAGTCATTCAACAAGAAAATCAGAACAAAAAGATATCGTGAATATGGGTGGGTAGACTGCAGCTACATAACCAAGATACAGGGGTCATATTAACGCAGTGTCTCCTTGACCATGTTAAAAGATTTGACCTTAAGCCCCATTTCATTTCAGGTTACTTTGTTTATAGAGAATATGAAAACTACCGATGTTGGTCTGACTTTCATGAAATTATTTATTCTTGATAAAAGTATCCTGGTGACGGTAAGAAGAATTTTATAATTAGTTAAATGTTGTTTACAATGGACTATTGATTTACATAATAGATTACTTTGATCATTCCGAAATATGCGAAAAGATTGTCTGTGATTCCAAGAATCCCTTTGGCTTTTATTTGGACCACATTGTGTAGATAAACAGACCAGTAACCTTTGTCGCATTGATATAATAAAAGGGGGAGGGGGTAAACTTGAGAAATACGTAATAAAAGGAAACAAATAAATAGTCTGGAATATCACATAATCTGAGACAAAATGCGGTTCAACTGTCTCTGACCACACCTGTAAACTGGTTTGCTGAATTGAAAACCGGGTGATTCTGGTTGCTATACTCACCTAGGTCCAGGGCTCACACTGGCTTTCAATTTTTTTCCGCCAAAATGGATGATAATTTTTATATAAAGATACGTTCATATTTTTTTCCGCCAACTTGAATATTTTATCTGCCAAAAATATGTGATAAAAAATACAATTGTATGTCTCACCAAGACTTATTATAAAACAATTGCTGATACTGTATATACAATACAATATACATGTACAACAACTTTTAAAATCTGTCTACATAATATATTAGCACTGTTTGGACTAATTAAGATCAAATTTTTATTTTTGGTGACTTTAATCTATTTGAACATCGTCGTTCTACACTATTATATTCAGTATTTACACGTCACATCTTGTCCAAATCTGGATTTAAGAATGAAAAGATTAGAACATGTAATGTTTAAGATTGGAAATATCGAGACACTGTTAGCTGGGATGAAGGGCCAAATATCGGAGATAGATAGTGATCTGAAAATTATGAAAGAGAAAGACAAAGACCGAGATGATAGTCTGATGAAGATAAGTAATTTATGTGATAAGGTTAGTAAGAAAACTGAAGAAAATTATGCAAGGATTGAGAAACTTTCTACAGACGTAAAAAGTATTAATGATCATTCTAAGTCAGTCGTAAATCAAGTGAGTACTATTGAAAGTGAGCACGATAAACTTATCCAAACTGTCATTGTCCTGCAGTGTCGCTCTATGAAAAATAATCTTATATTTCACGGTCTAAAAGAAAATACGGGTGAAAATAGGGAAGAGCTACTAAGACTCTTTATTGCGCGTGAACTAGGTGTCGATTACTATTTTGAATTTGGTAATGTCCATCGGTTTGGTCGACATACCACGGGACGTAATCGCCCAATTGTAGCCAGATTTATTTACCACAAAGACCTAGAGTATATACTCAGTGTCTCTAATAGACTCAGAGATAAGCCGTATGGTATCAACCAACAATTCCCAGCCATTATTGAAGAGAAGCGAAAAATACTCTACCGTGTCATGAAAACTTATAAGCAGAAAGGCCATAAAACTCGGATGGTAAGAGATAAATTATTTATAGATGGGAAATTGTTTGAACAATCTGGCCAAGCTGAGGATAATGAAAATACTTTGCCCAAAACTGCGCCTGTGTACCGACCATGGAAAGATCCCCCAGCAGACAGAAGAAGTAAAAGGCGATGTCTTAGTAGTGGATCTCCTTCCTATAGCAATGACATGGATTATACTTTTACGGAAAACAATCCCATCGCCTAGGAAATTCTGGAGAGTAGATCTGAGTTATCCTTTTTATCGTGGAATATCGGTAAAGGATTATGTGGAAAATTAAAAGATGATGGTTTTGTCGAGCTTCTTGTTGAATATGATATAATAATGTTGTATGAGTGCTGGATTTCTGTACACGACGAGATTGGGCTCACAAATTATACGGCTTTCGCTTTTGCAAGAGAGTGGGCTAAGGGTGGGGGTTTAGTCATTCTTATTAAAAATGTGATAATACATAAATGTACTATAGTTGAAAATCTGTATGATACTATTGTGGTCATTAAAATATGTGGATATGTAGATACTCTGTATATTATCGCATGCTACTTCCAACCCTATGGTAGCATTTTCTATAATAAATATTTTGTTAACCTATTTATCGTACTACAGGATATTGTAGCTAAGTATGATGATCGGGGCGTGGTTATTGTAACTGGTGATTTTAATTCTAGGCTAGGTACATTAGATGAGTTTATTGAGAATGATATATTTTCAGACTCTGTATCCAGTAAAATATCCCATATATGTAGTTATACCCCAGATGTTGAATTACCAACCCGGTGCAATATGGATAGTTCTATTAACCAGTTTGGTAGACAACTGATCTCTCTTTGTAAAGCCACAGGATTAAGAATTGTGAATGGTAGGCATAGGAATCATATTAATGGTAGTTTTACATTTTGCTCAAATAAAGGTATTAGTCTTATTGATTATCTATTACTTCATGCCAACCATTTATCACTTATTAAATACTTCCAATCTGGCTATTTCAACGAATTCTCTGACCATTCACCCATTATATTTAACGTATTTATTCCAACAAATAAAACGGAATCAGTACATGGTGACAATAAGGAAAGTAAACGTGAACAAAGAGCGGAAACAAATAGTAAAATTAACTGGGGTAAAGTGAATATTGATGATATTCGTAAGACACTGAGGGATAACCAAGACGTGTTAACGAGCTCTTGCATCGCGGACAACACTACTCAGGACAGCGTTGACAACTGTGTCGAAGGTTTTTCCAGATGTCTATCTGATTTGATATCAGTATACACTGTAAACAATGCACATAGGAAAAGTCCCTCTAAAAAAATAAACTTGATAAGCCATGGTTTACAGACGACTGTAAAAGTAAATACCATGAATACAAATCAGCGTTATATGTATATAATCGCAATAGGACTACTAAAAATAGGTTGAATTTAATACAATCTAAAACTAATTACAAAAAAAATGAATTAAAACTCAAATACGATTATAAAAATAAGCTTGGTAATTTATATGATTTTTTGCGTAAGTCGAATCCAAAAATATTTTATAAACTATTCAATAAACGCAAAACAAAAAGGGGCCCCAATTTAACTATAGGTGATTTCTATACTCATTTCAATAATTTGTCTTCAAACCTGCCGACTGTTAATGAAGGAATTATCAAATTTCTTACATCATATGATAACGAACCTGATAAAAATACCACCGATGAGATTTTTGATAAAGCGATAACCGAACATGAAATTAGAGAGTGTATTAAACGCCTACAACTAAATAAGGCTTCTGCAAATGACAATATTCAGAATGAAATTCTAAAATATGGCCAGAATGAACTCATGCCGTGTCTCCTTCGTATTTTTAATAATGTCTTCAACTCTGGCTACTTCCCGTCAGCTTGGGCGATTGGTAATATCATACCGGTTTTTAAAAAAGGCGATACTTCAGACCTAGATAATTATAGAGGAATCACGATTGTTCCTTGTCTCTGAAAATTATTCACTTCTATTATGAATAATCGTCTATTAAAGTTTGATGCTAATGAGATGAAAATTACTAGCTGTCAATTTGCGTTCCGTAAAAACCAGTCCACTGTAGACGCTATTTTTATTTTACAATCAATTATTAATTATTTCCTAAAGAAAGATAGGCTGGCACTGCCAGGCAGGATACGCCCACATTTTCGAGAGATGGATAGAGAACAAGCAATACCGAAAGGGATTTTTCCTACATCATTAAGTCCTGTATTTCATACTGTTTTGGGAGCAGCCATTTTGTTGGTCAGTTCCAGTCTGATATTCATGAAATTCGAAGCTGACAATGATTATGGTGTGACGGTACACAACCTAGAAATGTGTACAAACCGCGGCCATTTTGTCTGGCAATTATGGTCCGATTTTCTCGAAATTCGAACTCAACCTTCCGTAGGGTTTTAACGGTGATAGTGTCAAACGTTTTTTTAAATCGGATAATAACTGTGACCTCCAGAGGGACCATAAGCGATTTTTCGGACAATCAGGGGCCATAATTCAGGAAGTTATGATCCGATATGCGCAAATAACGAAAGGAACCAAGATCTTTGGGTTATAACCATGCATTTCAAGTTTCATCAAAATCGAATTAAAAGTGTGACCTATACAGGGTCCACAACCATGATATACCATTTTTTAACAGTATTCGCGTACAAATGGCGGCCATTTTGTATGGCAATTTTGGTCCGATTTTCCCGAAATTCGAACTCAACCTTCCTTACGGTATAACGGTAATATAGTCAAACGTTTTTTTAAATCGGATAATAATTGTGACCTCCAGAGGGACCACAAGCTAAAAAGATAGGCTGGCACTGCCAGGCAGGATACGCCCACATTTTCGAGAGATGGGTAGAGAACAAGCAATACCGAAAGTGATTTTTCCTACATCATTAAGTTAGAATTTGATATGTGCAGATATCGAAATGAATCAAGATCTTTGGGTTATAAAGGTTCATTTCAGTAGGCTTCAAATTCGACTGGGGATCATGTTGCTAAGTGGGTAAGATGCTGGCTCGGTAGCCTTGAGGTTGGGTGTTTGATCCCTGCATTGGGTGACAAAGTTCATCTAGATTTTCTGGCGTGGTTTCCCCTTGTTAGTGATGAAGGATGGATGGCCTGACAAGAACAGCTGTCAATTTTGGTCCAATTTTCACGAAATTCGACCTCAACCTTCATTACGATGTAACGGTGATATAATCAAACGGTTTTTTAAATGGGATAATAATTCTGACCCCAGAGGGACCACAAGCTAAAAAAAGGTCATTTTTCGTACAATCAGGGGCCATAATTCAGGAAGTTACAATCCGATATGCACAAATATCGAAAGGAACTAAGATTGTTAAGTTGTAAACATGTGTTTCAAGTTTCATCAAAATTGAATGAAGATTGTGACCTCTACAGGGTTCACAACCTTGATATACCATATTTTTACACTCTTCGCGTACGAGCGGCAGCCATTTTTTCAGTCAATTTTGGTCCGATTTTCACGACATTTGACCTCAACCTTCATTACGATGTAACAGTGATATAATCAAACGGTTTTTTAAATGGGATAATAATTCTGATCTCCAGAGGGACCACAAGCTAAAAAAGGTCATTTTTCGGACAATCAGGGGCCATAATTCAGGAAGTTACGATCCAATGGGCGCAAATATCGAAAAGAACCAAGATCTTTGGGTTATAAACATGCATGTCAAGTTTCATCAAAATCGGTTCAAAATTGTAACCTCTGTAGGGTCCACAACCTTAATATAACATATTTTAATACTAATCGCGTACAAACGGCGGCCATTTTGTCTGTCAATTTTGGTCCGATTTTCACGAAATTTTACCTCAATCTTCATTACCATGTAACGGTGATATAATCAAACGTTTTTTTAAATCGGATAATAATTTTGACCTCCAGTGGGACCACAAGCTAAAAAGGGTGATTTTTCGTACAATCAGGGGCCATAATTCAGGAAGTTACGATCCGATATGCGCAAATATCGAAGGGAACCAAGATCTTTGGGTTATAACCATGAATTTCAAGTTTCATCAAAATCGAATTAAAATTGTGACCTCTACAGGGTCCACAACACTGATATACCATTTTTTAACAGTATTCGCGTACAAACGGCAGCCATTTTGTATGGCAATTTTGGTCCGATTTTCCCGAAATTCGAACTCAACCTTCCTTATGGTGTAACGGTGATATAATCGAACGGTTTTTTAAATCGGATAATAATTGTGACCTCCAGAGGTACCACAGGCTAAAAAAGGTGATTTTTCGGACAATCAGGGGCCATAATTCAGGAAATTACGTTCCGATAGGCGCAAATATCGAAAGGAACCAAGATCTTTGGGTTATAAACATGCATGTCAAGTTTCCTCAGCCGAGATCTTTTGGGGATAAACCTATATTTCAAGTTTCGTCAAAATCAGATAAGAATTGTGACCTGTAGAGAGTCCACAAACAAATTGTGGACGGACGGACAGGGGCGACGACAATATACGTCCACATGAAAATGTGGGCGTATAAAAAGGCAATTTTTCGGACAATCAGGGGCCATAATTCACAAAGTTACGATCCGATATGCGCAAATATCGAAAGGAACCACGATCTGTGGGTTATAACCATGAATTTCAAGTTTCATCAAAATCGAATTAAAATTGTGACCTCTACAGGGTCCACAACATTGATGTACCATTTTTTAACAGTATTCGCGTACAAACGGCAGCCATTTTGTATGGCAATTTTAGTCCGATTTTCCCGAAATTCGAACTCAACCTTCCTTAGGGTGTAACGGTGATATAATCGAACGGTTTTTTAAATCGGATAATAATTGTGACCTCCAGAGGTACCACAAGCTAAAAAAGATGATTTTTCGGACAATCAGGGGCCATAATTCAGGAAATTACGTTCCGATAGGCGCAAATATCGAAAGGAACCAAGATCTTTGGGTTATAAACATGCATGTCAAGTTTCATCAAAATCGGTTCAAAATTGTGACCTCTATAGGGTCCACAAGCTAGAAACATGATTTTTCGTACAATCAGGGGCCATAATCCATGAAGTTTTGATCCGATACATGCCAATATCGAAAGCAGCCGAGATCTTTGGGGGATAAACCTATATTTCAAGTTTCGTCAAAATCAGATAAGAATTGTGACCTGTAGAGAGTTCACAAACAAATTGTGGACGGACGGACAGGGGCGACGACAATATACGTCCACATGAAAATGTGGGTGTATAAAAAACGTCGTCTTTACGCGTGCTTTGTAGATTACTGTAAAGCATTTGATTATTTAAACAGGTGTAATTTATGGTATAAATTAATACAGGAGGGAATTGGGGGTAAAACTTTGAAAATAATAAGGTCTCTCTATGATAAGGTTAAGTGTTGTGTTAAATTAGATGGAGAACTATCTGAATATTTTAATAGTAAGAATGGTCTATTTCAAGGGGAAGTTTCATCGCCGTTGTTATTTTCTTTTTATATAAATGATTGCGAATCTCATTTCCTAGCCGATAATTGTGAGGCTATTGATATCCAGACATTCAATTTATTTTTGCTAATGTACGCAGACGATAAAGTTGTTCTTTCGGAAACTCCACAAGGCCTTCAAGATATTTTAAATTCACTATGTCGATACACACACGACTGGGATTTGCAAATTAATATTAAAAAGACTAAAATTATGATTTTCCGAAATGGGGGTAAACTTAAAAGTTATGAGAATTGGACTCTTGATGGTTGTAATATTGATGTTGTAAATAGTTTTAATTATCTTGGACTACTACTAAATTTTAATGGTAAATATCTTATCACACAAAAACACATTGCTGAACGGGGTCGAAAAGCCCTCTTCTCGGTCTCAAAAGTCTGTAATGAAAATTGTTTTAATATTGTAACTAAACTTTGTATTTTTGATACTTTTTATATCTTGTATTTTAAATTATGGGGCTGAAGTTTGGGGTTTTCATTCGGGACAGGATATAGAACAAATACATTTAAGATATCTTAAGAAAATCTTAGATACAAGAACAACCACCAATTCCCACATGATCTATTATGAACTTGGACGTTCCCCTTTAATTATTACGAGAAAATTACGGATCTTCAAATACTGGATTAAATTACGTTCTTCTACCAATGTCTTACTTAATTCTTGCTACTCTAATATGTTAATAAATAATGACCCGTGGGTCCTGAATGTAAAGAAAGAGCTTTTCAAAATTGGCTTGGGAAATTTGTGGGAAAAACCTTTTCATCTCATAAACACAGATTGTATCAATATTATCAGACAAAGATTATTAGACATATTTAGACAAGAGTGTATTGAGAAATTTGAATTATCAAGTAAATGTATCATTTATAAGCATATTGTGAATACTTTCGGTTTACAATATTATTTGACTAAACCAATAGACAGAAAATACAGACGTGAAATTACAAGAATCCGTATGTCCAGTCATAATCTAAATATTGAAAGGCTAAGATATAGTAACAAATACATTGAGAGAAGTAAACGATTATGTACATTGTGTAATGTTGAAGACATTGAAGATGAATACCATTTTGTTTTAATTTGTACAATTTATAAACACCTGAGATATAAATATATTAAAAAACACTATTATTCGAACCCCAGTGATTTTAAATTACTTAATCTTTTATGTACTAGAAATGTTTCTGAACTTGTAAATCTTGGTAAATTTTTATATTGTCTAATAAACTAAGAGATAAAGAGATTAAAGGGAATAGTAACAATTAAATATACCGTCACTCTACTCTCCAAATATTATCATGAATCTTGTGTGTAATATCGTGCTTATATATTAATATATATGGGTATTTGTATTGTGTATACATGTATATTTGTATTGTATATATATTGGTTTTCCCCGATGAGTCTGTGACTCAAGGGTAATAAACTTGAAATACCATTTTTTTTTAAAGACGAAACGAATAATCACTGCTTAAATTAATCATTAGGAGTAAATAGTGACTTGAGATAAGGTGTAAAATATATCATTGGCAATTATCAATCAACTAATCATTAACCTAAGACAATTGATAGGTATTACTCATCGACGCGATTCGGATTATCAGCCAGTTGATTAATTTATTATAGTGCTTAGCCACGTGATTAACACTCAATGATGTTTAATCCAGGATAAATACGATTAGAATTTTAAGATTTTTTTCCGCCAGTTCTCAAAACGAATCGCCAGTACCGCAAAACTTTATCGCCAAAATCAAATTTAAATCGCCACTTTCATGTTTTTATCGCAAATTGCGACTTTGGCGACCGACAGTGTGAGCCCTGCCTAGGTCAAAGCAGTTATTATTTAAGTATCAATGGAATGTGTGTATACGCTTATTGGATGCAGTCTTTTTCATTTTCAAAGAACAACTTCTTAAGGTATTTTCACAGGCCCTGGTCCAGGATTTTGTCGAAGGGGACGGGGAACACATTGGAACAAAGGGTAATACGTTGCAAACTTGGATTGAATGGGCGGAGACAATGCGAAAGTTATGTTTATATCATCTAATAAAGAGCAGATATGTGAACTACAACAGTAACAGATCAAACGAAAATGTAAATCAACTATGTCACTGGGGCTGAGGGGGGAGGGCACGGTCCCCTGCCCCCGCCCCTGGATCCGTGCCTGTTTCGGTCATGTGGGGTTAAAAGATATGAAAATACTATTCTCACAGACGGGGATCGGGGGAGAATAACTAAGTTTAATATGTGACTATTGTTACCCAATTCTGACGAATTTGCTCGCTAGACTTTATATGTTCAAAATAGTTTGGTTGCGCTTCATTTATTTTTCATTATGGTATATTTTCAGGTATTCGGAACGTTAATCTCCTATATAATAGTCATCATGCAGTTTAAACCAACTTAAAATATGGGTTTTCCAAATGGATCAGTAATGAAAAAAGGATCATTCAACTATTTTTCAAACCACGGATGTTTCATTCTGGCTGTTATTACTATTATTATTTTTTTTTTTTAAGGTCGACATATTTTGGTTCTATTTTAGACCCCAAAGACTTAAACATACATTATACAAGAGCTAAATCTACCTATTGTCGGTCTCAGATGTCATAGAAATTATAAATTAGATCTTTATTTACACTACAAACCCAAAATCAACTCTGTAGACCCACGGATGGCTTGGATTTGACCAGGATTTCATTGATTGATTAAATCTTTAAATGACGTAAGTGGAGATTAACCGTTACGTTGACGTCATATTACCGGAAATTTTCTATAAAAGGCAGTGATGATCGAGGCTAAATGATAGAGCGTGCGAAGCGAGACCGCTGGTGAGCGAGGCCGCATGTCGACCAATTTGATTTACAGTACGATATACGGCCTTGATATGATTAGTTGTGGTGGAAATGAGAGTTTGGATGTCGATATTTTACGCTCTAAAGGTCACTTTAACAGTAAAATTATGGAAATTGATAAACATCGCAGCTAACATCACCCCAGTTGAATTGCAGCCCCATTAAATCACTGTTTTGTATCTGTCGCCTCCGGGTGTCACATAGGTCTCATCAGTTACAGTACAAGAGTACACGCAGACTAACAAGAAGTCGGCTATAATTTATGTACAATGCTGCCTCATTGATTTAGTGCATTCGTTTCAAACTTTAAAATCTTGTTGCAGACTTTCTTATCTAAATATTAAAAGTCTTAGATTTTTAAAGATACATTATTTAAGATTTAGATAAAGAACTAGCTATAATAGTTCGAATGTAGATAGGGTAAAATGAATAATTTGAAAATTTCATTCAAATTACTCTATTGCAAGCGAAGATATTAGCCTTTGAAGGTTTGACAGACGTGTGCAATAATTTCAATTACTGGAAGATCGAAGCTAAGTCCCGTGTCTAATTGAATCAAAGTATCGCTGAACTGGTTCAGTCTATTTAAAATCGGAGAAATCTGATGTCATCGAGAGTTGATTAATGTCTAATTATTACTTTAGAAAACATTTCAGGCATGATTAATTTGTGGTAAAAAAAAATACGAATTGAATTGCAGCCCCTTCTCAAATAGAATAGGCCAATTGAAACGTTACTTGATAATCGAGATTATGTAGGTGGAGTTAACGCCTGTCAATCAAACGATCGGCCATTCTTGGAGACGGTTAAAATAGAGTTGACTCCTATTTCTAGTCAAAAATTACAATGGTGATGACGTTGTTCAGAATAAAGTAATTTGACAGAACTTTTCAAAATATTCTTCTTTCATCATATATTTTTAAACTGTTATAGCAAGAATGGCCAACTGTTTATAAAAATCTTCCATAATGTATCTTAAAGTACAACCACGAGACATATACGTCAAACATAAAAGAAGAAATAACTAGTATACTTCTCACTTATATAATATTTGACAAGCAGTGAATCTTACCCAACCCCCCGTCGCATTACGAGTCATTTGCCATTCTATATGGCGTAACAGCGATATAACTGAACGGTTTCTACAATCGGATGAAAATTGTGGCCTCTAAATGGTTCACAACTAAAAGCGTGATTTTTCGTACAATAAGGGACATTATCCCGGATGTTATGAACTGGTATGCGCAAATATCGACAGGAACCGAGATCATTGGGTGATAAACATATATCAAAATTGGATAACAATTGCGACTCCTGGAGTGTCCACAAGCCAAAGACAGGGTTCGTATGTCTGTCGGTCCATCTATCACAATTTTTGGGAGACAATAACTTTGTTTCTAATTAAAGCGAAATTTCATATTTTCTAAGAAAGTCAAAACATTTATTTCTATCTCTTTTCCTCAATAGGTTGTCAACTCACTATTATACGATCATAGGCATTATTTCCCACACTTAATAAATCTTTCACACCGGAAATAACACAATTACCTCCCTTATTTTTCTATTCCGCCATGCAATAGTTATCTTCAAACGTTTGAATTTGAAGTTGAAAATGATATCATTGCCAATTTCTCAAATGGCAATAGTGAATTATAGGATTATTCTTTAACAAGGTAGGACTGTTTATAGATACCATTTATATTAAGTCTTTATTTTTTAACAAGGTAGGACTGTTTATAGATACCATTTATATTAAGTCTTTATTTTTTTTTTTTTTTTTTAAAATATAACTTAAAAATATAAAATTGAAGATTTAAGCAAGAATGTTCAAACTCGGTGTAAGTCTATATTAGGTCAATGTCTTAATGGAGTTAGAAGAAGATAGAATTTTCCTCGAGTGTAAGCAATTTGATTACTTCTAATCCAGTGAGAGTGATAAAACTTGGTGTATAGTTTCATTACATCAATACCTTGACTAAGTACGATAATGAGTATTTTCTGTTCAGGGTAAGCAGAGCGACAAGCAGTTTGATTGGTGTGGAGCACAATAACTCTCATTCTAATTGAGCTGGGATGTCCACACTTAAAGCTGAACTCCGATTACAAAACTACAGAAATAATTAAATAAAAAAATACCTCCGTACATAATCGCCATACTTGTTTTCATTTTGTAGAAGAAGTATGGCGACTGTACGGTGTACGAAAACAGTGGCAGGCCACGCCCACATCCAGTGTGTCTCTTGTCAGCCACACTGTCCACATCCGACTAGCAACATTTCAACTACTAATTACCTCCTGACTGTGGGACGTAATCGGAGTTCAGCTTTAACGTTGGTGTTTATTAGATGAATGCCTTGATGGGAGATGAGAATTTTCTGCTTAGGTTAAGCAGAGATAAGCAATTTGATTGATGCTCTGCGACACGATAAATTTATTTATAAGTAAGTGAGAGTGAAGACACTTAGTCTATAGTTTTATAAGTTCGACGATAAACATTTTCTGCTTGGGGTAAGCAGAGCGATAAGCAATTTGATTGGTTGAGACTTTGAACACAATAGCTCTCCTTCGTGTGAGCTTTCAATGGGTAAATACCTTGCTGAGATGTGATAATGACCGAGCAGAAATAAACAATCCGATTGGTTGATGCTTTGCGGCTCGATAATATAGATTCATTATGTCATTACCTTGACTAAGTTTGGTGGTGAGAATTTTCTGCTTAGGCTAAGGAGCGATAAGCAGTTTGACTGGTCAAGACTGGAGCATAACAACTCTGCTTTTAATTGAGGTAGAATGCTTAAACTTTAAGTAGATGTTCCTTAGGCGAATGTCTTGATTGAATTATATGATTAACATTTCGAGCTAAAGCTAAGCAGAGCTCAGCAATTTCACTGGTCGATGCTTTGGGACAAGATAACTTTGATTCTATCTGATAGAGAGTGATGAAACTTAGTGTATAGTTGATGATCAGTTTGGCTGCTCGATACTTTCGAAAAAAAAACAAATGTTCGGCTAATTAATGTGTGCCATCTATTTATTCTGGGATTTCGGCGGGGGCGTCACCCTCACTGTTGGCTTGTTCATACTATTAGGGGCCATAATCAATGAAATTGCGGTCCCATACATTCCAATATCGACAGGGACCGTGATATTTGGTGTATAAACCTATAATTTCGTCAAAATGGGATAAATATTGTGACCTGTGGACTAACAGCGACGACAATATACGTCCATATGAAAATGTGGGAGTATGAAAATGACAAACCATGATTAAATGGTTTCATATGCATAATATTAGTAATGGAACTTAAAATACACAGCTCACAATTCTTATCAATACGCACATTAAGCAGTAATTGTAGTCCATAGAATAGGTTCCTATATAAAAGCGTTTCATCGCACTGATTTGTTTATCAATGCCCGCTTTAATGGATGTATGTAGTACGCTTTAAATTGCTTGGTACACACTTATTACCCTGTGTATTTGCTACCTAGTTGCATGATTAACTGTTTGGTTCTAAAAATCGTTACAAAACATTGGGATCCCTTGGCAGTTGGAATTCGATAAAAGAGTAGGCCGTAGCCCGGGCCATATGTCTTTCATAGCACATTGTTAGAAGCAGGACAGTATGACGTTAACCCCCATTTCATTTTTACAAAATGTTGTTTTACCCCATTTCATTTCATTTTTACAAAATGTTGTTTTACTATTAAGACAAAGACCGCCACTAAATTTACCTATTTCACTATTTGGTTACAAATGCGGTTCCCCCTCCCTCGTTTGCTCCATCTGTCCCTTTGCGCGTCCATTTGGCTTGATTTTGTGGTCATAAATATTCGTTGGTTTGAGGCGTAACGTAAATATTGTTACGATGTTGGTTACGCAGACATTTCCAGCTTAAGACAAGGGCCGGTAACTCAGTGAATAGTTAGGCGTTTGCTGTATGCTACTTCAAAATATCGGAGATAAACCTCATACATGCGTTTGGACAAAAGACGGGTAGCAAAGAGCGCGAAGACTATTGAAAATTAGGAAAAAAGTGGTAGCCGGACAAAGGGATCAGAATTATTGCATTTGAAGTCACTGGTGGAAATATATAATGGACTGCCTCAAATAAATTTCGGCAAGATCGGTCTGTATTCTTGTCTTGTCTATTTCTCTGATTATAATATCATAGTTTGGACTGGTTTTATTTTCGTATTAAATAACATAAATTTTAATTTTTACAAATTCGCCGAGAGAAAATACCGCTAATAACTATCTTGAAAAAAAACACGTTTTGAACAAAATACCTCGTTCTAAAAACTGGGCAATTTTAAAAACCTCGTTTTTGAACTCCAGACAAACGAAGCATTTGTTTTTTCCCTCTTTTGGGCAGAAATGCCTTGCACTTGTTTCATTACGGATACCCATATCAGATATAATATATGGTACCAGATTCATCGATCCACGTTCTTTGATCTTGGGACACGTGTACAATTCATATCTTTTAAACCCAAACGTTTAATCGTTTTGTTATGCCCGGCAATAAAAATTGATTGGTCTTGACTTTTAAACGTCGTAATGTCAGGGCTAAATATAGGACGTGAACAACAGTCAATCAAAATCAGAGACATAGACAAAGGAAAAATCGCAAGTAGTATAAGAGTACGGAATGGACTTGCCCAGTCTGTAAACGAACGTTCACTCGGCAAACCTCAACAGATTCCAGTACACTGCATCTACCCTTGGCTGTATGACGAAGTCCGTCATTGGAACTACTTTCAAGTTCTCGGATTACCAACGGTGTTGCAAATGACGTCCCCTTCGAAGAGTGTTTAAGCGTGCAAATATTTCAAAGTCTGAAGCTGTTTTTCTTTCATGTTTATCCGATTTCCTTCAAACAAGGACATCTTTGCACTGACAATTCTACACACTGTGCGAACGACGCAATTAGAGAACTGCTTTTTAAAAGCGGCAAGTTTTCCTCGGTAAGTAAACAGGTGCCGCATCGCAATTGTATAGGAGTAGGTACATATCACTTTCCGCCAAATAGCCGAGGCTAGGTTTGCCGAGTTACGTGCCACTGCACTGGACCAGGTATGTTGGTCCTAATTGTCTAATACGATCTTATGGCTAAGGAGCATCCAATTGTACCTATCTTAAACACATCAGTATATCGTAGCTAGTCATGGGGAGTGCTACGGGGAAACCCATTTGTGTAACCACCTTATTATTCAACGAATTCCAAATTCTATTGTTATTTCACATGTACTCCAAGAAGTTCCAACTTCTAGGGTTCTTATATGTGTACGCCAATCTGTAAACGGTATCTTGGTTTGCTGTCCCGCTACTACAAGGGGGAAACCACCATGAAATATCACGAGAAAATTCTAGGGGAACAACCATGCCTCCAGCTCCTGGTTAGTAAACTAGATGAACACTCACCGAACCACTGTGGCTATGGAAAAAGTGATTTGAAATAAACTTAATATGTTAATGTGGCGTGGCCCCATTTGTTACTACTATGGAACTTTCAATTTATTTATCTTGTCATTTAAATGACTACTCTCATAGTGCAGCGTCTAAGTAATACATACCTACCTGTGCGTTCTTTTAAAGCGTTCCGCGCCAAAATACAAGTTGACAACTATAAGTTTCCGGTGTTGTTTCCCCTGATGTAGGACAGGATAGCTGTCTAATCATTCAGATGTTACGAAAAACCGAGGTCCCGTGTATACATTGGCGTGTACGTAAAAGATCCCTTGACAGTTGATTTCGATATGAGTAGGCCGTAGTGTCGCTGTTCGGGCAAAAAATCCCGCTTAGCGTACTGCGTGTCGTATGCTCATCTTCATTTGTCAAATTTGGAACAAAACAGTAGGATGTTTAAGGACTAAACCTAACATGAAAATCAGTTAAAAATCGTTGCCAACTGAAATTGGAAATTAAGTATACAAAGCTTCTCTTAATAGTTCGTATTAACTCAATTCCACATCGTATTCCTAGCTGAAAAAATAGTTGATTCCCGGGAATAACACACTCTGGATTAATAATCAATATATACTAATGTATTCCGTTATTAAATCAAACCTTTTATCCCAAGTATTAAATGCCATAATCAAACATGTTACATCCCAGCTTTTGCAGTTTTCACTCAGTATTGCAAATAAAGAGTACCATTCTTTATACTAAAAGGCCTTTGTTCTTCTATTTTGTGGTGATGTATTTTCTGGAAAAAGAATCAGTGGCTGGCGGAGATCATATTAGGTCGGTTATAAAAATAAGGTAACATGAAGAACTTGGATGTTGGCAAATCTCTGACCTACAAGTCCCTAAAGCCGTTGATTCTAATTTTAACATGCCTGGGGTTAAAAGGATTCAGCGTGAAGAGGACGATTGTTCAGGCGATAGTTAGTGTAGTTTATATAATTATTACGTTGGTACATGCAGTCAACATAATGTGGTGTCTAATTGGAGCAGAGAAAGTTATGGATCACAAAAATATTGCTATCTACATTGGTTTGTTGCTTTCGTCCATTATGGCAACAATCCTTATATTGTATGGAATGATATACGTGCCTTCAAAATTATATTTGTTGATTACATCATGTGATGAACTCAGAACTGATCCCAGGTTTGCTGTGTCTTATGAAAACATAACGAAATTTACCAAAGTTATGGTGATTATTATTGTGATAGCCTGTTTCATGTTGGTGTTTTCTCAGATTACGGTAACTCCCGTTTTCACGAACGATTATATATGTCTCCTGACACCGGTTGGGGCTGGTTCGTGGTATTACTGGTTTAACACTGTTAATATCTTTCTCGCTGCTGCCATTTTCTTTGGACATAAATTTATTAATATCCTGACAATAGACGTGCTGTGTAAAATTATTACGATAGAGTTCAAAGCATGCAACACCGAGTTTAGGAAAATATTGGATTCAAATCAAACAACTGAGATGGTCGAGATGATACGAAAACGATATTTCGCTATTACCAAATTCGCAGAACAAGTAGACGATTTCCTGAATCCGTATGTTGTACTGGCAATTGGTGTATCCTTTACATGCGTGTGTTTATATATACATGCCATAGCCTACGGGCATTCCAGTCTTATTATTGTTCTTATCTGGTGTGGTTTGCTGATTTTAGCCACGTCTGAAATTCTGTTAGTTTTAAAATCTGGAGTAGCATTAAATGAAAGTGTAAGTACCTTCAAACCTCGTAACAATAAAATAAATATGGGAGGAGGGTCTTATTATGGTCTCCGGTCTATATACTATACTATTCAAAAAAAGTAGGGGATATTTGATTTTTAAGTGTTATTAAAAGTCACCTAATGAAACTGACGAAGAAACAAATGACAAAATACTATTCAAAAAAAGTAGGGGATATTTGATTTTTAAGTGTTATTAAAGTCACCTAATGAAACTGACGAAGTAACAAATGACAAAATGAAATGAAGTTCACATTCATCGATATATTCCAAATGATCGTTAGACTAAGTAAGGCACAGACTGACCATTATAAGGGTAAAATGACACCCGGGGTCAAACAGCAAAGTTACCACAGCATCACAACAAAGTCAGTAACGGATAAATCCTCCTCTGTTTGCCAAACAAGCATTGATCCGACGTGGCATACTCCTAATGAGACGTCTAAGGTCATTTTGGTCCAGATTGTCCCATTCCTGTTGCAACGCAGCAGCAAGTTCTTGGACATTGGCAGGACGTTGTTGACGTTGACGTAACCTCTGTCCAAGCATGTGCCAGACATGCTCGATGGGGGAGAGGTCGGGACTCAGTGCTGGCCAAGGTTATGTGGTGTTGTTCTGTTGTTGGAGGTAACCTGTAACGATCCTGGCCCTGTAACATCTTGCGTTGTCATCCTGGAAGATGAAACGGCGGCCATGACGTCGTGCGAACGGCACAACATGGACTGCCATGATGTTGTCCCGGTAGTACTGGCCTGTAACACGCCCTGCAACAACATGTAAAGCCGTTCTTCCAGCAACAGTGATGCCTCCCCACACCATAACAGAACCACCCCCAAATCGATCATGTCTGATGACGTTAACCGTAGTTAACGTCTTGGAAGCGCTCGTTTCGACGACGCCACACCCTCCTACGTCTGTCCAAAAAATCAACAGTGAACCTTGACTCATCTGAAAACATCACATTGCTCCAGCGTCGATTACCCCAGTGTTGATGATCCCTACACCAACGACGTCTTGCCTGAATGTGATGATCTCTCAAACAAGGGATCACGCGAGGACGTCGTGCGCGAAGGTGACCCCTATGCAGTCGATTCTGAATCGTCTGGCCACTCACCCTCACACCAGTGTCTGTTTGAAGACGAGCGCTGATCTGATTTGCTGTGATGACACGATTTCTCAAGGCACGGATAAATCGATCCTGGGCTTGAGTTGTCTGTCCTGTACAGATTGTGTATCACGGTATCTGGACCATAGCCTGCTTATGACAGACTGAGAAACATTCATCGTCCGCGCCACAACCGCCTGTGTTGTGCCGATCTGTAGCTGGCCAAGGGCACGTAACCTTTCATTTTGGGTAAGCCGACGCATATCAAAATTTGTTTTCTGGTCACTAAAACAATTAAACTGATGTTTCCACCCAGGAATTCAATGCCACAATGTCTGTAACATTCAAAGTCAGAGTCGTGCAAATCTTGGGTTGGACCCCCATGATGATCCCAAGCATCACCTGCATTCCATGCGGTAGCTATTGGTGCGTTTGGGCGTCACATGTAACTGGAAATGTTTCTTCCATTAGGTTCTATAATGACTTTTTTCGTAGTCATTTGCATATTTTAGTATTATGCCCCCAAAATTAAATATCCCCTACTTTTTTTGAATAGTATAGTATGAATAAATAACAAAGGTTGGAATACTGTTAGATTTCGCAACCAATATTAGATTTAATTTAATTTAAGTAAACCCCGTATATTTGTCTAATCATTTATTGGTCTTAATTAGTTCAAAACTAAAGTAGACCAATCTAGCTTTGTCTCTTAAAGTAGCTAAATCTCTTAAGTAGTTAAATCTCATCCAATGTTTTCCACATTGAAAACACGAATTATTTGTCGATTTAAATAAACATTGATGTGATCTCACCAGGAACATATGGGCTTCTGATATCTAATATTTACGATAAAATGCGTGTACAAAAATGCGTTTCAGCTACATTTGTAACACCTGACTCGAAGAAGGAGGCTAGACATATTCAACAAGTCATATCAAACGAGACGCAATATTCTTATCTGGAGAGCATGCGACATAAATACTATCGTTGAAGACTGGAATAACCAGACGCTAGATATTGCCATTGGATTGGGACTTCTGGCATATTTCGCCTAACATAACTTACTTGAAACAAGAGTAAAAACAGAAACGATTGAATGTAAATCAGTTCATATACATTCAAATTATATTAATGTTGCGTTGCAACCTTTTTGTGTCAAATTATATTAATGTATGCGTTGCAACCTTTTTGTGTCAATTTCTTGGGCTCAAATTAGCGATTTAGCTCCGTTAAGTATCTCTATGACCATTTAGTGAAAACAGTTTCTAAAAATGTTGATGATAAATTTGTACAGCATTACTAATAGTCTTGTATTTTTAACCTAATTCACGTTTTGCTTTTACAGGCAAAACTGTGTTTAGAGACGACAAAATATTTGGATGGAAGAAAAATGAATCGGGAAACAATATCTCTGGTGGGTATCAACATTATTGTAGTCTGCTGCTTGTTAAAAGTCACGCTGGCGCTTTGGAGATCGGTGGGGTAAAACAAGTTTTTAACTGTGTGGTTACATCTGGATTGCTCGAGGGAGATAGACTAGTGGTTTTCAAGATCCACACATCCTTGCCATATATTAGTCGGTCAACTGGTTTTCAAGATCCACACATCCTTGCCATATATTAGTCGGTCAACAAGTGTCTGGTGAACCCAAGAGGCTAAAGTTGTTGATGGATCTTATTACCGAAAACCTTGTAAACGCAATAGAAGTGTTCTAGGGCCTTCTTTGTCAAAGTACCCCCCCCCCCCCCCCCGTTCCTTTAACCACGTAAACATGATAAAGGCTACAGTTTGTAGCGGTTTTATGCAAGCTTTTGAACACCTTACAGAAAAAGGATAACGTCAATCAATCGGTACTTAACATAATTACATCCAATTTCAGGTTACCTTGTTTATAGAGAACATGAGAAGTGGTGATGTCGGTCTGTCGTTCATGAAATTATTTATTCTCGATAAAACTACCATGGTAACGGTAAGATGAATTAAACAATTAATTGAAAGATATTTACGTACAATAAAATAGAATGGTGTTGAACATGTTGACAGTTTAAATCATTCTAAGACTAAAATGTGATATTTACTTTTACGATTATCTGTACAAAAGTGAGCGGTAGAATTGTGTCTTTTCCGCTTAAGTGTCTTAGAAATTCAACTGTCAATGGGTCATTTCGGACACCTGCGGATCCGATTTGATATTTTGTTCATAATAACCTATTCGTAAATGTCATTTTACATGTATGTCATGCGAGTTCGAATCGATTTGGAAAATTGACTTATATTGAGTCTTAGATTTTGAGGCTTGTCAGATAATTGTCTGTTAATTGCATTTGGTCATGCGGTTCAATATTTGGAGATTGTATAAATAAACCGACCTGCAATCTTTAGTTTCTTGGGTAAACCATTGTATCTCAACCCTTTTTTTGCCAACGGCTCAACGTGGGATACATGAAATAAAAGCGGCACACCTGGTTAAATATATATGAAAAATATTTGAATTTTGCGAAATAAAAAATGGCAGATCATAGGTGGCATACAGCCGAAGACACAGACACAAAGGATGACTCAAACTAAATAAAGCCCAAAAATTACCTGTCGACACCCGTGAATACGCAATAATTGGGATCACATGGTATGTCGCATTGTCTTAGTGTGTCGTTCAAAATTTCGCGGCACACTGGTTGAAAATCACTGGGTTAAACTCTGTCCGACTATATGGTTCTAATCTAGTGTCTTTTGTAACAGCGCTACTTCCGTAAAACATTTATGATAATGCAGTTTAAAGTCCTAACATTATGCCTGGCATGTGAATAAATGCTATTATAATGTCATTTTTAAACTTTTGTCCCAGAGCTCCAAATAACTGTTTTAATGTCATTTTTTAAATTTAGTCCCAATTACTCGACTTCGAACATGTCCGTTGGAGTTTGTATTTTACTTAAGTTCGATCTTTTTATAATGGTGTCGTTTCAGGTGTTCGGGACGATGATCTCCTATATAATAGTTATCATGCAGTTTAAACCAAGTTAAAGTATTTAAGGCCTCTTTAAAGTGTCGATACACCATTTAGCGGTATAGGAATTGCGATATGGCATGAGATTAAAGATCCTACTGTTCTGCTCCGAACAGGGCTAATGAAAACGAGCATACGTCATGCAGTGTGCCACGAGGAAAATTTTGCAGCGGCACTACGGCCTTCTCTTAATATCGAATTCCAAGTGTCAAGTGATCGAACACCCGACCTCCAGACTAGCAGGCCAGCGTGTTACCCGCCGTGACCCCCAGGTATAGGAAACAATACTGTAAAAGATGAATCTCTAAAAGAATCAACAGCTTAAAAATGGATCAGTGGTGTTCAGGGCTGCCTTGATATGTAATAATCCCGCCGTCATTCTTTGTCCTCTTTTGACTGGCCCGTTTTATGTCCGGATGAATCCAAACTGGGACATTATCCAGCGTTAAAATTTTTATTTTGTTCTCTTAATCATAATCTCTAAATAATAAATTCGTGTACATTTTGGAATCTGATGTATAAGCGAAAAATCCATGTGGCGTAAATGTGACTTTCAATACACATATTGTTATGCGGATTAAAAGCTGATTGATCACCGTGCGAACCAAAAGTATTTTTTGTTTTGATGCTTTAGATGTATCTTTCTAGTAGAAAGATTTCCCAGTAATAAAGTGAATGTATTCCATAGAATTGTGACGCGTGTATTTCCTCGCCCATCTGTTGGACGTATACTGTGAACAGTTGGTTCCAATATTTAAAGTCTCTGACATATGCTGTGTTAAGCTCGTGAATGCGGTATATGGCATTGGTTGCTCTTTTTCACGATTGTAGTCGTCTTTGCTTCTGGTGTATATAACGCGAAACTCTCTGCCACTTTCCAGGACCTTTAACCACTTCGGAGACCAGTTAATACCTGTTTCGCCAATTCCAGAATCAAAAGTTGTTCCTCCACAAACTAAGTCTTCACGACATGGGCAGCTATACAAATTTTTCTTATGGATATGGTGCATGGGTAACATCCATGAATAGATGATGGTTATGAACTCGGTCTGACAAATATATTTTCACCTAAGACAATGATGCTATTTAGGGAGCAAGAAAAATAATTATAGTCCTAAGATGGTGATTAAGCGTGAAATAGAGAGGGTAAAATCTCGTGTATTTTGTGCTGACATAAACTAATATTACGCTTGAATGCATTGGAAGCAAACACCATTACTTGGATCGGTAAATTTGGCCGTCGCTAAATCTCGAACGTAACTTCCGTAAGCTTGTTATTTTGTACCAACCTTCAATACTACTATCATTGTGATGCGAGAGAGAGAGAAATGGGGCTTAACGTCCACCCACCCGACACAAACCAGGTCATTTCGTTACTAACATACAGTTTCAATAATTCGCATAGGGTTCTTTAGCATTGGGAGGAAACCGGAGTGCCCGGAGGAAAATGACAAAAATTCACTATTGGATACAGAATTGGGGTCGAGTATGCACGGGAAATAATAACGGTTATCCGTAAGATATAAGGAATAAGTATGACAAATTTTAAAGACAATCCTGAACACAACAAGAAAAAATGTATGTGGCTCTCTGCCTGTAAGGGTTTGACAGTGGGCACGCACCATAACAATAGAGAAAGAAATAGAGGGTACGGCTCTGTTGCGAAGGGTTTGGCAGTGGGCATGCACCATAACAATACAGACGATACTGTGGTTATAAAACTATGCACTGGTTCAAGTAGATTTTACCGAACAGGCCACGACGCCCAAGAGCCAAATCTTCTCACGTTGCATAGCAGTCCACACTCAACAAGGAAACAAAACCCAGTAAAACCACTAAATTATGCTATACGCAACAGGTGGTGATTACTTTACCAAAAATGTATATTTATAAGGTCTAGAGCCACCCATACTCAGTATATTGTTGTCTCAGGGGATAGGTGGTTTAGGTGTGAAGATAACCCCTGTATATTCACAAAGCTGGGTAAAGAGTTATGTGCGCTGGCAGATTTATGGTTGATGAAATCTTTACCGTACTCACTCCAGAAGGTACAGTCACGAGTCGATATTCAAACGATTTTCAGGTTAGTATGTATCATAGAGTATGACTAACTATATTGGAAGTTTTGGCAAAATGTTATTGCCCTTTAAATACGGTAGTTGAAAACATCCATCTCCGTGTAAATTTAAGGTTCTTGTTAGATTTTCATCAAATATTGAAGATTGTATTGTGGCAAAGATGGTCATCATCAAATTTCCTTCTGACTCAAGGATATTCGATCCCCAAAGTTTCAAGATTTTCAATACATGTCTAAATGAAAATACAACATAATATTTCTCTCTTTTGTTTGCGAGGATATTTTATTAACATAGTAAGTACATAGCGGATTTCAAAATAGAATATAATTAATGTCAGAGCCGAATATAAACAAATATTACTTTAATTAGCACAGGAAAGCATGAGAACAGAACAACCTTCCAATAAGGTGGTTTGTTAAAGGTGTTCAAATGGCTGGTACCATCTTGTACATTGTTTATTGCAGGCACTAGTGACTATAAAGTAATCACCTAATTGGGGTAGATTACTGAAAGTACCATTTACCAATTGGCGTTCTAGATTTGTCATGTATCTTCAGAACAATATTGACACTACAATAAAGTTCGGGACAACACGGATACTGTTTTTCAGTGATACTCGAGGAAGACTCGACAATTTGCCACCTCCAACCGCCCTGAAAATCAGTTACATCTACGTAGGATTCAGCCTGAGTAATATTTAACTGGTTGCAAGAATAAGCCCAAGAACCAAGTTTAATACTGCAATTGAAGGTATCTCCTGTTGGGTTGGTGATCGGGCAGTAACTTTCAATATCGACAAGGGGTATACATATAATTTTTCCAGTACTGTAGATCACACAATTAATATCAGCATCTATGGTCATACCGTGTCGGGCTCTGGAAAGTAAACACCAGTAATAATTACATGATATAATAAATAGAACACATGTTGCTAAAAAAAATATATACACATTTACAGTTATATTCAAATATGGAATGGAGGGGGTGGGGACTTCATTTATAGACTTAACTTGTAATTGCCATTCCAGAACCCGGGATATCTACCTGTGATTTATACACAGAACAACGGTTTCCATACACAAAATATCGTATGATCAACAAACAAGATGACAGGAGCAAAAGTATGGTTTCTACAGTTTTATATACTATTCAAAAAAAGTAGGGGATATTTGATTTTTAAGTGTTATTAAAGTCACCTAATGAAACTGACGAAGAAACAAATGACAAAATGAAATGAAGTTCACATTCATCGATTTATTCCAAATGATCGTTAGACTAAGTAAGGCACAGACTGACCATTATAAGAGTAAAATGATACCCGGGGTCAAACAGCAAAGTTACCACAGCATCACAACAAAGTCAGTAACGGGTAAATCCTCCTCTGTTTGCCAAACAAGCATTGATCCGACGTGGCATACTCCTAATGAGACGTCTAAGGTCATTTTGGTCCAGATTGTCCCATTCCTGTTGCAACGCAGCAGCAAGTTCTTGGACATTGGCAGGACGTTGTTGACGTTGACGTAACCTCTGTCCAAGCATGTCCCAGACATGCTCGATGGGGGCGATTTCGGGACTCAGTGCTGGCCAAGGTGATGTTCTGTTGTTGGAGGTAACCTGTAACGATCCTGACCCTGTGACATCTTGCATTGTCATCCTGGAAGATGAAACGGCGGCCATGGCGCCGTGCGAACGGCACAACATGGACTGCCAAGATGTTGTCCCGGTAGTACTGGCCTGTAACACGCCCTGCAACAACATGTAAACGGTGATGCCTCCCCACACCATAACAGAACCACCCCCAAATCCATCATGCCTGATGACGTTAACGTCTTGGAAGCGCTCGTTTCGACGACGCCACACCCTCCTACGTCTGTCCAAAAAATCAACAGTGAACCTTGACTCATCTGATAACATCACATTGCTCCAGCGTCGATTATCCCAGTGTTGATGATCCCTACACCAACGACGTCTTGCCTGAATGTGATGATATATGAAACAAGGGATCACGCGAGGACGTCGGGCGCGAAGGTGACCCCTATGCAGTCGATTCCGAATCGTCTGGCCACTCACTCTCACACCAGTGTCTGTTTGAAGGCGAGCGCTGATCTGATTTGCTGTGATGACACGATTTCTCAAGGCCAAGGTACGGATAAATCGATCCTGGGCTTGAGTTGTCGACCTGAGCGTGGTCTGTCCTGTACAGATTGTGTATCACGGTATCTGGACCATAGCCTGCTTATGACAGACTGAGAAACATTCATCGTCCGCGCCACAACCGCCTGTGTTGTGCCGATCTGTAGCATGCCAAGGGCACGTAACCTTTCATTTTGGGTAAGCCGACGCATATCAAAATTTGTTTTCTGGTCACTAAAACAATTAAACTGATGTTTCCACCCTGGAATTCAATGCCACAATGACTGTAACATTCAAAGTCAGTCGTGTAAATCTTGGGTTGGACCCCCATGATGATCCCAAGCATCACCTGCATTCCATGCGGTAGCTATTGTGCGTTTGGGCGTCACATGTAACTGGAAATGTTTCTTCTGTTAGGTTCTATAGTGACTTTTTTCGTAGTCATTTGCATATTTTAGTATTATGCCCCCAAAATCAAATATCCCCTACTTTTTTTGAATAGTATATTAAGCTGGCCGCATATCTCCATTCCCTAGAACTAGTTTACTTAGGTATCCCACAACATCTTACGGCTATCCTACGACTTACCGGTGTATTCGGTAACCAGATGGCGTACCTTGAACCTCAACGGTCTCTCCCTGGTGTCTCCCTAGAGCGCTAATTCTAATCATTATATTCTCTCAGATTTATGATGTAATTAATCATGTGATTGGTCACTCATGCCAAATATGGAATGGTTACTTTCCTATCACGTGTTTTAGACATATAATTTATCCTTGCACATAGACCCCCTGCCCTGTTATTCTCACACTATTTCATTTACAATTTAATTTCCGTGTCAAATAAACTCATACCATAGCTAATATCTTGACAATGGAGATTAATTAATCAGGGCCATAAATATTATATATGGATGGCGGGACTTGTGCAAAGGAACACATATGTATAATATTATTATAATGCTCGACCTAAAATATATTATTAAATACTAACCCATTGTACAACTTGAAGTCGGGTTGTTTTATGTAAGCAGCAGGAATATTACATTTACTGATACCACCATAATTTCTAGGGTCCCAAGCAAATCTTGCATCGTCCCAATTAAATTCTAACCATGCCGTCAAATCCATAACTTGATTCTTGGGGTTCTTGGAAACAATAACAGAAAATGAAATGAATCAAGGTTCATTGACCAAACAGTTATTTGAAATAATGAAAGGGACTTTTTGTCCCATTCAATAAAATAGGATGGTGATCACATTACATTTGCATCTAGGGCTTCCATATTTGCGATGACGTTTTCTTAAAGTGTTTTCCAGAGTTCAAGATGTTATCACGTCGTCTTTCACACTCCAATAGTTTAGAAAAAGTGTCCCACCCCGGTCGTGTAGGTCACTTTGGTTGGCGGTATTTAAAAGACCACAGATATCTCACTAAACCATAATCTGGCGCTATATCTAGGAGAAATTTCCTTAAAAGTAAGTCTGAATATTGCTGGTGTGGCACGTGATACTGGATAGAGAGAGGGGGATAAAGAGAAATGGAGGTTTAACGTCCACTCGACACAAACTAGGTCATTTCCGGACTAACATATGGTTTAAGTTTTATTTCAATAATTCACTTACGCGTAGGGGTCTTTAGCACTGGGAGGAAACCGGAGGACCCCGAGAAAACCCATGAGACTGGACAGGAGACCCAACCCCTTGTCACGTACAACCGGGAATTCGAAACCACGCCAGTTGACTCAGTGACAGGCTTTACGATACAGCACGTACGTGCTAACCATTCAGCCATTCCCCATGATACTGGAAGTAATAAATATCAAAAGCACCCGATCTTCGGAAACACTGGCAAAAGATAAACAGCTATAAATACAATCTGAACTAATTAGATCTGGCATAAAGCCACTGTCATCTGCACTGTTCGGACAGCATCTCGGGCTTATCAACGCTAAAATGTAATCAAAGTGAATATTTAAAATGTAACACAAAACCAAAATGTCAAGGGTAGATATTATCAAGGCTTAGATTTAATGGGATTTATACAGGGCTGGCTCTAGGATATCATTCAACATTGATTGGTAGCATTTGGGATATCGAATGTTCAATTCAAGATATTGCAAATAATCAACGGAATTAATTTGATATAACTATAAAGATTCAAAACACCTCAAGGGACGACCAACGGATATACTCCGATTCGATAATTCCTTAATGCTAGTGCTATTAATCACGCGCTAAAAACACAATCTTTTCTAACAATCAGGTGCCATAATCCTGGAAGTTACGGTCCGATATACGTGAATATCGTATGGAATCAGGATCTTTAGTTACCAATATACATTTCAAGTTGCTTCATAATCGGATAAATATTGTGACATCTAGTGTCCACATGCTAACAACGTGATTTTTCGTACAAACAGGGTCGTTACGGTTCGAATATGATCTGGATCGTTGGGTTATAACCATACATTTCATCATAATCGAATATAAATTATGAGCATACAAGCTTAAACACGATTTTTCGTACAGTCAAGGGACATAATCCATGACACCATATATACTATTCAAAAAAAAAGTAGGGGATATTTGATTTTGGGGGCATAATACTAAAATATGCAAATGACTACGAAAAAAGTCACTATAGAACCTAACAGAAGAAACATTTTCAGTTACATGTGACGCCCGAACGCACCAATAGCTACCGCATGGAATGCATGTGGTGCTTGGGATCATCATGGGGGTCCAACCCAAGATTTGCACGACTCTGACTTTGAATGTTACAGTCATTGTGGCATTGAATTCCAGGGTGGAAACATCAGTTTAATTGTTTTAGTGACCAGAAAACAAATTTTGATATGCGTCGGCTTACCCAAAATGAAAGGTTACGTGCCCTTGGCATGCTACAGATCGGCACAACACAGGCGGTTGTGGCGCGGACGATGAATGTTTCTCAGTCTGTCATAAGCAGGCTATGGTCCAGATACAGTGATACACAATTTGTACAGGACAGACCACGCTCAGGTCGACAACTCAAGCCCAGGATCGATTTATCCGTACCTTGGCCTTGAGAAATCGTGTCATCACAGCAAATCAGATCAGCGCTCGTCTTCAAACAGACACTGGTGTGAGAGTGAGTGGCCAGACGATTCGGAATGGACTGCATAAGGGTCACCTTCGCGCCCGACGTCCTCGCGTGATCCCTTGTTTGAGAGATCATCACATTCAGGCAAGACGTCGTTGGTGTAGGGATCGTCAACACTGGGATAGTCGACGCTGGAGCAATGTGATGTTTTCAGATGAGTCAAGGTTCACTGTTGATTTTTTGGACAGACGAAGACTGTGTGGCGTCGTCGAAACGAGCGCTTCCAAGACGTTAACGTCATCAGACATGATCGATTTGGGGGTGGTTCTGTTATGGTGTGGGGAGGCATCACTGTTGCTGGAAGAACGGCTTTACATGTTGTTGCAGGGCGTGTTACAGGCCAGTACTACCGGGACAACATCTTGGCAGTCCATTTTGTGCCGTTCGCACGACGTCATGGCCGCCGTTTCATCTTCCAGGATGACAACGCAAGATGTCACAGGGCCAGGATCGTTACAGGTTACCTCCAACAACAGAACATCATCACATTACCTTGGCCAGCACTGAGTCCCGACCTCTCCCCATCGAGCATGTCTGGGACATGCTTGGACAGAGATTACGTCAACAACGTCCTGCCAATGTCCAAGAACTTGCTGCTGCGTTGAAACAGGATTGGGACAATCTGGACCAAAATGACCTTAGACGTCTCATTAGGAGTATGCCACGTCGGATCAATGCTTGTTTGGCAAACAGAGGAGGATTTAACCGGTACTGACTTTGTTGTGATGCTGTGGTAACTTTGCTGTTTGACCCCGGGTATCATTTTACCCTTATAATGGTCAGTCTGTGCCTTACTTAGTCTAACGATCATTTGGAATAAATCGATGAATGTGAACTTCATTTCATTTTGTCATTTGTTTCTTCGTCAGTTTCATTAGGTGACTTTAACCCTTAGAACCCGAAATGCCGCAAAACCGGTTTGACGTTTATCGCATATACCCGAAATGTCGGTTTTGCGGCTTCGGGCGTTGTCAAGCTCCAATTACGTTGACGTCATAATTAAAATGACGTGCAACACCCCATGTATAGTCAGTGTTCAAAGGGTTAATAACACTTAAAAATCAAATATCCCCTACTTTTTTTGAATAGTATATATCAAGTTTCTTCAAAATCAGGCATATAATGTGGGGCCTGCCGAATGTCCATAAACAAATTGTGAACATAGATCAAAATGAAAATGTGGGCGTATAAGAATGCCCAATCGAAGTAAATACAAAGAAAAGATACCCTTCCGATAGCCGTATAAAAGGCAAAATGGAAATACGAATTCAAAACGAAAATGAACTTTCGCAGAAGTTTTTGCCAGTTGTGGAAGAAGTTGCTGACGGAACCTCAGAAATTCCACATGGGATCATACTATGGCTTTAGATGCCCTCATGAATGGCTTGATGAGCATTTATCCGATCGTGTGGTAATCTGGTGCAAATTTCGGGGTAGTGTGACGCCCACATTAGAAATGTGAATATACAAGCAACTTACATAATCAACAATATTCAACAGGTGGAGGTCTACTTTCACTGAAGTCGATCCCGTTGGATAATCTGGGATTATTTCATGTACTGATTTGGCAACATATTTTAAACGGGCCGCCAGTTTTTCTCTTTGACAATAGGCTGCTGAAACAGATTTAATTTTCTTGTCACAATCTGTAGTGGGAGATGGGACCTAGATGCATTCACTATTGACAGCCACATGCAAGTTAGTTTCGTGGGTGTCTTGAGACTGTAATTAATGAATCTGGCAATGCAGTGACTTATTAAAGCCTTTGTTCCCTAGAAATCACTACAGCTTATGGTATGGAATCTTAATATCTATATACATGTATCTAATATGGATTGATATCAGTTTGATGATAAAGTCACAAATTATATCTTATCAACCCCGGTTTCCTTTCACTTTTCAACACACTTACGCACAAGCGAATTATTGAAATAAAATTGAACCATGCGATATTTAGGAAATGACCTAGTTTGCGTCAAGTGGGCGTTATTACCAATTTCCTCCTTCTCTGTCTATATAATCAAACATATTGCATAAAAAAGATAATTTTTATGTTTTTTACTTCCATATGTATGTCTATTTGATCAAAGTTTGGCTTCTTACCTTGAGCTATTATTACCAGAACAACACAGACGCTTATCTTCATCGCCATTTTAGACTCTATTTGCCTCTAGACTGTATTTGTCTCTCGAAATCTATTAACATTACATTATCTGAAGCGGTGTGGCTTTTATAGGCCTTATCATAATTAGGTATGATGCCAGTGACACATGAGAAGCCCCTGTTTTCATTTGTTTTTATCAAACTAATTATACCATATCATCTGCAACAAAGGTCACGTTGCTGAACTGATTTGTGCTACACCGATAATTTCTAGACAGATAATTTTAGAGGACTTTCTCTTTGAATTTTTTGTAATCGATTTTTAAGATCTAGGCGATATTTTACCTAGGTTATTTTAAAGCGGGAATTTCATATTTTGTAGAATTCTAAGAAAATCAAAATTATTTGTATGTTTTTTGGTTAAAAGGTTGTCAACTCACTATTGTACGATCATGGGCATTATTTTAGAGGCATAAATATCTGTGACACGGGAAATAATAACACAATTACCTCCCTTGTTTTCCATTTAGCCCCTATGGAATGGCTATCTTCAAACATTTGAATTTGACAATAGTGAGGATTAATAGGATTATTCTTTAACAAGGTAGGACTGTTTATAGATACAATCTATTTTAGGCCTTTATTTTAATATATCTTAAAAACAATCTATTTTAGGCCTTTATTTTAATATATTTTAAAAATAAAACTTAAAAATATGAAATTGGAACTTTGAGACTAAAACCTTATACTTTAATTAACTGTAAAGTAGGAAAGACAGAGAGAGAGAAATGGGGTTTAACGTCCACTCAACACAACCAGGTCATTTCGGGACTAACATACGATTTTAATTTTATTTCAATAGTTCGCTTGCGCGTAGGGGGTCTTTAGCCGTGGGAGGAAACCGGAGTTCCCAGAGGAAACCCACGAGGTTGAGAAGGCGCCCCTATCTCCATGCCACATACGCTCACGCCAGGGCTCGAAACCACAGCCGCAAGCCAGAGGAAAGACAGCCTTGTCGAGAAAGTCAATTGTCTGTCTACTCTTTGGGTTCTGGTGATGTCTAAGGTTTCCGTAAACATGGACAGTATCCACCATGCGGTTGTTACTCCAGCCATTATTATGTGATGTTAAAAGCGTTAATTTATCTCCACCAAAGTTTAAATGTTCCCCTTATAATGTGACCTCGATATGCAATGAGTCATATGCAATTTGAGTTCACATCCAACTATATCAAACTTGATTAACTTAGTGTAAACCACAAAATTTAATTATGTTATAATTAAACAGGTAGCAATTGGTTTACCACACCTATAAAATGAAACGTTTGGGATGGCATTGGAGACTAGCGTTCTGCGCTTCGACCTCTTAACTGGTCGGTTATCTCTGGCTTGCGGCTGTGGTTTCGATACCCGGTGTGAGCGGATGTGGCTTAGAGAAATGGGCCTGCGTGTGCGCTAAGGTAATAAGAATGAATAATAAGATGTGTCTGCGACATCACGTACGGTCGCAGCGGACGTTAAACACGACGAACAACAACAATTCATACGGTCCACACTCGCTCTACAGTTCAGGTCCGTTGAATGACGGTTATCAGCGGTGTAACTACGGCTTCCGTCCATTCTGAGCATTTCGACCAACCTATTCCATAGTTAGACCCTGGCTGATTTATTATGGATCAGGCTGATTTACTGTTCATCAGGCTGATTTATTGTTGATCAAATACAGTTCGAAACCCACTGACAAATCATTTTCCAACATATAGTCCGGTGGCTGAAGAGGGATATCGCCACCCAAGCTGTGAATTTGCGAGACCAAGTTTTTCTAGACCTGTTTTTTGCGTAGATTCCGGATCTGGGAAATGATGAGACGTTTGAGGGGATATAGGAGTCAAATGTCTACAATGGGGAGGGGGCATTATGTTGATGTAATTTATTAATAAGACATAAAAAAGTGTAGGACTGGCCATCTATAAAGACGTTTTTATGATGCCCCTGGGCAATTGTTTTAATTTGTGGGAATAGCAAATGCGCTTGTATGGAGGCGGGTGTGCGTGTATGAGGGATATCGCCACCCGCGCTGTGAATTTGTGAGACCAAGTTTTTCTGGACCCGTTTTTGCGTAGATTCCGGATCTGGGTAGTGATCAGGCTTTTGAGGGGATATAGGGGTCAAATGTCTAGTCTACAATGAGGGGGGAGGGGGTCATTATGTTGACGTTATATATTAATAAAACATAAACGTCTAGGACTGACCATCTTTAAATACGTATTTATGATGCCCCTGGACAGCTGATTTGATTTGTGTGTGCGTGTTGTTTTTTGGGGGGAGGGGCCGGGAACATTACATTTTAATATTTTAATTCCACTGCACATCTCTAAATATGTGACAAGGACTATTGTATGGGGTAGATAAAACTGGCACGAAGTGAGTCACTTGGTAATTTTCTTAGAGTTTGGTAAAAACATTACATTTAAATATTTTAATTACAGTGCACATCCCTAAATATGTGTATACGATTACCATTGTATGGGGGAGGTGATGGTAAGTTTAGTACCAATATCGTCATTCAAAATATTAAATTATAATGGTACTTTTTGGGAGATCTGGAAATGTACATAAAAACACATGTTTAGATTATAGTTTATTCTTATGATATGAGCGGGATAGATATCTTCAACATAAGCCCCCACCCCCTATTGTATATATTTGACCCCTATATCTCCCCAAACGGGGTCAAGGACAATACAGACCCAAAATGAATTACGGTACCGGTAGACGACATTTAATCAAAACGTAGAATATCAGCATTTCAAAATGGAGAGGGTACTCTCTGCAATAAAACTCCTGAAACCGGGATGTTACATGTGATCAATCAATTTATGTGATGCATATTACGGAGTAAGTGTTACTTGTTTTCCAAATAGCATGTTGTCCTCCAAAGCTCACAAAATTACTAAACCTGTCTTTTGTAGACTAAAACAAGCTGCATACGTCAATGGGGCTCTGGTGCAATCCCACTGATACAAGATTGTTGTAAATTTTATTGTTAGTATTACTACCATTATTATCGCATATGTACTTCTGTATGTATACCTTTGTGTATGAAATAAATATATTATTAGTAGTATGTAAGATTTGGGTATAAAGCTGATAGTTTGAATGTGTATATTGCATAGAAAAACGAATAAATTGAAAATTTCAAAATTATGATTGTTAGACGTTTTCATAAGAATAGCACAGTCCACATTATGCTGATTAACATTCCAAGTCAGTTTCAGTAGCGTAAAAGGCATTGTTATTTGCAATGTTGTACATAGACTACTATAATTCATGTTGTGTATTTACCATGTGTGATTCATCAGTTATTTCCACACAGGAAATATTTACGAATTAGATTCAGGGAAGTTCAGCCAACATCTTCGCAAAATATGCTGCTCTATACACGGGGGTGATAAAGGTTATATGCCTATTATAAAATTCCACCCCCTGTAGCATCTGCGATATTTGATGACATACTTATTTAAAGTTTCCTTGAAATCTCTCTAAAACAAGTTTATCCCAAGAAAAGTACCCATGTATCAATAGTCTAGTTTAAAACCTCTTAGATTGTTAAGTGACTTGTTTAAAGGCTCGATTCCGACAATCGAGGCATCAGTGTTATCGAATTAAGAATTACTCGGTGCGAGAGTGAATTAATTTGACTGAACTTTTCAGCATATTCCCTTCACATTATCATTTGTGGCTAAACGAAAGACTTTCAAAGGGCAGAATTATCTATTACATAATGCATCTTTAATGAATGTTTGTAAAAAAATATAGCAACGTTAAGTTGTATCTTAATATATGGCATATCACGAGATGCATTGCCGAAGCACACATGTAAAATTAACCCATATACGAAAGCCTTGTGACATTCACATGTCTTCATTAATTAAAAAGTGTAATTTAATATATATTATCAATTTACCATGAATTACTTTTTTGGTCAGAAGGGTGAAGGTCCATTCCGCACGGTCCCATAGATCAGAAAGCAGGTAAACCGACACATGTCCTACTATTCTGCTTCTACTGGGCTAATGACGACGGAAATCCGCCATGCAGGGTGCTATGAGGGAAATTTTGCCCATGTAGCGTCGCTACGACTTACTCTTATTCAGAATTGTAACTGTCAAGGGTTGTTTTTACATCAGTATCTTCACGGGACAATTTAAAACAACTCAGTTTGTTTCAAATTGGTAAATTTACGCCACGAAATCTGTGGTTGATTCAGAGTAAACGCACATGAAAATGAACAAATTCCCAAAACGTTGATTTGTACGGTTTTAGCATTTTGTAAGGACCCAAGGACCCAATAGTTTACCCTTGTTAACTGATAGCCTTTCTTTCCCCATCACTACCTTCTCTTCGTGTTTATAATATCCTAACAAACAGTCCATTTCATAAGATTTTTGGCCCAGGGACGGGACGTGAATACAATACATCAGTAAACTTATGCCAAATCTGTATGCTTTCTATAGATGCCAAATCTGTATGCTTTCTATAGAGCCAGTGAGCGTGTTGAACCAACTATGTCACTTCCGGTTTTAATAAAAATTAATTTCTCGTTTACAAAAACTTTTTTTACAGAGGGAATTCTTTCTGAATATATATTTCAGATTTATGGAAATCTTGTTGAAAATCGTTGGTCTTCCCCTTTAATTTCTTCTTTCCGGCTTACACTTTCCTTATCTATGTTTAAAGACATCCAATATACCAATAATTGAATCTTTAGATTATAAATTTAAAGTTGCTATCTCCAATGCCTAATGCCCCTAGGCGCATGCGAATTATTGAAATGACCTAGTTTGTGTCGAGTGGACTTAAACCTAATTTCTCCCTGCCCCCTATCTATATATAAATATATAGATTAACATTACAGGTTCTTTCAACTAGTGTCAAAGAACTGCTATTTACAATGGTGTGTAACGTTTCCTTGAAGGGATAACCGGGTATGGGGAGCTTGATATCTCTGCCACCAGTGATCAATTCTGGCTGATCACGAGCCACCGGTAAACGGAACTTCGGAAGGGTGTGTAAGGACCAGCTAAAAAAAGGTCATTAACGGTGTTTTTGCTAAAATTAATATAAGCTTCATCGTAGGAATAAGACAGAGTCGTTCAGTTTTCAAACCTTTATGTAACAAAAACTTTCAAAATATATATAATCAGTATTTACAGCTTGAATATCTTTATTTCTGTCAACTGTCCTTTTTCGGGTGAACAGCGTTCACCGTACTATAAAAGAGTCTGTCCTTTTTCGGGCAAATAGCATTTGCCGTACTTGTTCTTGAATCTTTCCTTTTTCGGGCGAATAGCATTCGCCGTACTACTTCTTGCTGCTTGTCTTTTTCGGACAATTGTAGATTGCCGTACTCTCTGAAAATGAAAGGGGAGGGACCTCTTTCATGAGAGAAGGGTCTATGCCTTCGGAACGTAGCTTGCCGATATCAGCGAGATATCCGGCCGCTGTCCCGTAGACTAGTCTACATTGCAATTTCCGGTCGTCTACATGTATCTGTAAGAGACATTTATTTCTAAGGGCGGTTAACAAATATTGCACTAGAAAGATCAAATCATAAGAATGTAAACACGACTAATATACAGTATTATATCGATTATAACAGTACAATGTATATATTTGGTTAGAAAGGTATGGAATATTAAATGAAATGAAATGGGGTTTAACGTCCTACTCTTCTGCACCTAACCTGGGCTAATGGAAGACGGGCATTCGCCATACAGTGTGCTATGAGGGAAATTTTTGCCCGGGAAGCGGCGCTACGGCCTACTCTTATATCGAATTCCAACTGCCAAGGGATCTTTTACGTGCACTCCAATGTGTACACGGGACCTTGGTTTTTTTCGTCCCATCCGAACGACTAGGCAGCTGTCCTTGTCGGGCCGTCCTTCTGCATCACTGACAAGGGGAATCACGCCGGAAAATCGAGATGAACTTTCTCGGCCAATGCAGATCTCCAGGCTAGCGAACCAGCACCTTATCCACCGTGATCCCCGTATGGAATATTAAGGTATTTAACGAAATGACTAAAAGAGAATATACCACTATAGACTTCTATAATAAGATATGAAACACATGTTTAATATATAAATGACGATTTCCTACTCTAACAAAATAATGAAATATGATAGTATTAGTAAAAACTAACAAAGTAGTCGCGAATATCCTGGCACTTGACTGCATCACTACCCACGCCTTCGTATTTCTTACTCGTCCTCGATGTATAAATCAAGCCTTAACTCCATCATCTGGCTAACTTGAACACCTACTGTCCTTGAAGTTCTGTTTGTAGTTAATCATTTTAATACAAGACGTACTCTGTAAACCTCGAGGGTAACCTAGATTGTCGGTTATATTTTGACCGAAAATAACTAGGGTTGTCTTCTTGACTTTGATGAGAGGTTTCTGGTTCAAATTCTTCCTGACTACGGTCAAATTCCTGCCAACTACTGGTACCGGAAGGCCAAATAGCATTACCCGGAATTGAAACAGGCCTTTAAATATGTTGAATGCTGTTTTGTCCTTATCATCTTCCGAAATTTCTACCTGCCAATATCCAGAGGCAAGATCCAACGTTGAAAACCATTTAACCCCGGTTAGTGAATCGAGGGTCTGGTCTATCCTAGGTAGTGGATACGCATCTCTGTGATATTGTTTAGCTTCGTATAGGTGACGACCAAGGACTATTGGACGTTTCTACCACCTTTTGTTTTAACATTTTTTCCAGGGTTTCTTCAACCTCCTGCTTCTGAAGTAACGGTATTCGTCTGAGCTTCTGCCGGATAGGAAGACTATCCGAAGTTCTTCCAAGATCGTACTCATCCTTTGCAAAAAGTGTTTGATACTTCCGTAATAATTCAACAAGCTCACTTTTCTGCCGACTATCTAAGTGAGTACTCGATCTTTCCCGTAAATCTTGCGGCAAACTTGTAGGTGGCGATTCATTTAGATCCACTTCACATATGGACGAACAGCTTATGGGGCTAAATCTACCAATAGTGCTACATTTGTAGACATTAACTGTATTTGGAGAAGCATTCATTAATCTCACTGGAACGAGGGGAGTGTCATCAGAAACATTTGCTAGAACTCTGGCAGCTATGACAGCAATCTTCTCATACATATTTTCGACAGATTCCACAAGACTAGTCGTTTTAGTCAGTTCTTGTTCAGTACAGGTTTTACATTTCCCATTACAATTTGTTCATGGAAAGCAGGAATCTGTCCGTGTTTTGTCGCTGTAATTCTACATAACCCAATCCTCCTTCCATCTTTAGAGGGAGTTCTTTTTCTTGAATGTCCAGTGTGTTGTCTTTGACATTAATTTTACAGTTATGTTCTTTGAGGAAATCAAGTTCAAGTATACAATGTGAACCAATGTCAGCTATGACTACTTGATGGGAACAATCTATACCACCCATTGTAAGATTTAAGCGACAGGAACCCTTGGCATTCATTCTTCTGCCATCTGCTAATGTAAGAGAATGGGACAATGGTCGCAGTGATGGTCTATTTTTAATCGAGTTAAAACTTCTCATGGACACTATGCTCATACATGCACCGGTATCGATTAGTCCGTGAGTTTGAACATCTTCAATCTTCATGAGCACATGCAACCCTGCTTCGTTAGGTTCATTCGAAAACTTTCGCCTTCTACGATTACGGCGATTGTTTACGGGTCTAATGTTGGACTTATCAGTCTCTTTCTTGACATATTTGTTGCTTCTATCCGGGCAATGGATAGACAGATGTCCCGGCTTTCTACAATTATTACAAACGATTGTGTTTGGTGTTCGTTTGTCTCTTTCGTCAAACTTACTCTTTAGTTGCTCGACCATTTTAGTCATAGTGAATCTGTTCTTTCATTTCTTTCACGTCGTCCGTTTTAAGGTTACCCTGCACACCTCTGGTATACTTCTCCTTCGGGAGTATAGCTTCATGGGAATATCTGAAAGATTCGAGCTCGATGGCCACTTGAATATTTTGCTCAATGTTGCATGGTCTAGTTTGTTGTACTTTCCATACCATATCACTGTCTTCTTGAAGTGCGTCCAGAAAAGCATCCCTTGCAAGAATGTCTTGTAAACCTTGCTCCGCCGTTGGATATGCCATATGCACAAGGCGTTTGATCGACTGGCCTAACTCTGTGAGTTTTTCTCGTGGATGTCTTCGACGGGACTTCAACTCTGTACGGTACAGTTCTGTCTGATTCTTTGGCTGGAATCGCCTCTCCAGTGCGTTCACCAAAACAGTGTACTTGTACCTCTCTGTAGATTGGAGTGACCTCAACACTTGCTGGGCTGGTCCTGTTAAACTTCCAGCTAGATATAGACCCTGCTCTTCTGGTGTCCATCCGTTTAACTTGATACACGTCTCGAAGTGAACCATATAGTCCATTAAGGGCGTGCTTCCATCAAATTTTGATGCAAACAAAATTGTTTTTTTTTATAAACTGGTTGTACCAATGGTCGATTGCGTATCATACTCTCAACTTCAGCATTTGCTTGATATCTAGGAACCATTGGGTTTAGCACAGGCAGGGACAATGTCCTGAACTCCGGGTTTTCAAATAATGGAGGAGTTGGCCACCGTCGTCTACTTGACTCTTTGTTGAAAGGTACTGGACGTGGCAAATATTGTGGCACTTCGAAGTCATCAAGTAACCGCCTATAGACTGCTGGGTGATAAAGGATGAAGGTCTTCTAGCTGTTTTCTCGTCATCTGGATTAAAGCTGCGAAAGCCAATCTGTTCTCTTCTCTCTTTACGTTCTTCAGCATCATCCTCCAAACCCAAGCTTTACTTAGGGTTTTTGGTTCACTTGAGATTTCTTCTAATTTCAAATACTGTTTTGGTCATAATTGTACAATATATAGCATAATGAAGACAATTAGCATGTATCTATAATCTTATACCAATTGTGCGTTTTACGAAATAAGTGGGGCACAATTTCTTAAATATACATACTACTACATGCATTGTATATAAAAGGTCCATTTTGTATCATGAATATCAATAATTAATAAAAGCCCTGGGCTGTTTTTAATCCTAACATTATTGACAATGTATGTACTTGAATTTTATCGGAATGAAATGCTGTTAAAACAATGAATGCCAACAACTATAGTTCATAGATTATTTATCTGATCTACCCACTGGGGCTCTTCTCTGTTGAATCATTATGAAATAGGAATTCTAAATCTAATCCTGCTTCCCAAAGCTGTCAGCCATTGGTAACGAATAATTATTTCCTTCATGTTACCGTCGCCATGACAGCGTTATCAATTAATAAGTTTATGTCCTGGGCCCAAGCAAGTAATGAAATGAAGTGCTAATTTACTTTACGGCAGCAATTCAGCTGCTGTTAAGGTGTTCGACCTGGACTAAACCCTTTCCATCTACTCTTCGTCGAATGCCCAGAGTTTACTCCTCCAACAAGAGACAGATTAATTGCTCGACGGTTTCCCAGTCGCTCTTTTAGTCCTGAAAAAATAATATTAAACTACCGAACCGTAATTAAACTATCTCTTAAACACGAAGCCTGTTTTATAAAGTTACTTAGTGGGGTCTGCAACTTGAATTTGGTAATGAATGTTAGTCTGATTTGTTCTACTTCAATACCCATAAGTAGCTGATGTTTATCGTCTGGTACTTCATCTGCTACTATCGTACGAGTTTACCGCAAAGAGTTTACCAGTCACGTTCATACAAGGGGAAATGATCCAGCAGATTTGGCTGCCAACGCTGCTTTAGATCTCTCCATATCACCGTTTTTATTACCTTTAAAGAATGTAAATCATCAATAAATCATTTCATTTATGGCCTCTGGTAACAGTCTTGGGATCTTGCAGGCACAAACAAATTTTATCACATCAAGCCTCTCTTCTGGGATTGGCCCAACTTCTATAGAACAAATCGGGGGTGAAATTGTTTTGTGTCGCCCTCACATGGTTCAATCTTTCTTTACACATAGATTCATTTTGAAGCGAGAGCCGGAATGTGCATACCGTCAAGTACCTTTGACTATGGTGGCGGATTGACATCATGTCGTGGTGTCACCCTTCATAATAATTTGCCAGGTTGAAATAATTTTTTGTTAATATTTGTTAGTTTTTTTTATGTATTTATTTTCAGAGGAAGATAAATTATCGGAACTATTATTCGTCAGTGGTCTTGATGAAGTACCTTGCTAGGATATGACCCCAATTTGCAGCTATGGTTTAATCGATTCCCTTACGTCAGCGCATGTGCAAACAGATTGACCATCCTAATTTTAGAAGATTATGAACAGTTCCGAAATAGGATGTTTTTAGCGTTGGGGCTTGGACAAACATTTACCAATGCTTAAAGATATACCTCAGTTAAAATTCAAATCCATCAATGGGAAAGCCTATCTATTATAAAAATGTTAAGAAATTGATAAATTTGAGAAATTTTATAACTACAAGAGGATATTGAAAACGTCTTGAAATTGCTATTTACGAGCTTCGCCACTTTGATACAAAGCACTCGTGAAATTGGTAGGTTTTTTTTATCATTATAGGCCTTGAAATTTTATTATACATTTTTTTAAATAAAGATATGTAGTCATTCCAGGAAACATACGTCCTAGCGGCCAAATCGGTAGTACAGTCGATAACGGTAGTCACTTATTTATTATTTTGTAGGTAATGGAAACTTTTACAAGAAACTGAAATTAATTTCATACAAACCGGAATGTTGACAAAGGTCCGACTGGGGCTATGGCAATATACGACCACATTTCCATGTCAGCATAATATAAAAAGGGATTATCACTGAGCAAATTTCAATCACCCACCATAAATCTCGGGGACAAAATACAACATGTTCGGTTTTCCAGTTGGACAGACAGACTTATTGTTTTTATCTAACCTTGTGATCATGCCAATGTTTTCTTATGTTAGTTAAAACTCGTTTTGAATTATTTTCGTAAAAGAAAATCACAAACATTCTCTGAACATATATTCCATGTAAAAATCATTATTATTTATCTGACCAGCAAGAAAAATATATCAAAATAGTCAGATAAAATTTTATTAACTCTTTCTCGTTCATAACAATTATTAAAAGTGCAAAATATTTAACCTCACATATTCCCAGATTCAGAAATTTGAGAATAAATCAATAAATGAGATAAAATAGGGTTTAACACTCTTAAGGGTTTTGCACCTCTCGGACTAACTGAAAAGATGTATGCAGTTTGCCATGAATAAAATTCTACCATGACAGCGATACCCCATTGCACTTACCAGTAAAGACCATCTAAACAGGCTATACATGTAGGCTACATAATGGTTTTCAGAAAATGGCGCGTAACTTCGAAACGGCAAGTTGCGGAACTAATGCTTCAAATATGAAAATAATCCATTCGACAATGGAGCCTTTATCCACATGCTGACAAGATTGTCATAAGGATCAACATGGTTGACGCCATTATACACCTTCAGAAAATGCGGGTGAATGGAAATTGAAGCAATATTGTGTAATATATTTTGAATGAAAGTATGGCCGCAATCCACAGAAGAGATTTACTTGGATGAGTAAGCACATTTTGATTGAGTGCATGTATCTCCTGAATATCAAATCAAAATATTTCCGTTGCCAGACATTACACCATATATGACATTACGCCATTTATACTACTCAAAAGAAGTTAAGGGTCAAACCTTTTTTTCTGCCAGGTAATTGTCTTTGCACATATTAAATTAAAGAAAGACACCAAAATACTAATTTGACGGTTAGCGCTTTCTGTTCGTACTGAACATCATCAGACCATTTTTATTTATGAAGAATTACGTAGAACAATAGACGCAACGTCATGACGTTACTATAAGTATAAATATATCAAATACAACATAAAATATTATTTACACATTTTTACATTTAGTAAATAATCACTAAAAAGAGAATTACTTCATCTCTTACTATAATATCCGTTTATTTAATTCGGGTTTGTACTTTTTGATGAAATAATTTTCTTTACATTCAAGTAAATCATTATTTAAAAAATTCAATTTGTATAAGGGAAATACATTGAATTTTCCACCTCCACACGTTTCGATGTGTGCACTTAAAGGTATCGTTCGATTACTGGGTATCTTAATTTGAGATCTATGAAGGTTCATTCGAAGGTTTAGTTGACCTTCTGTTTTACCAATGTATTTCCCTTTACAACCATAGCATACGATGACATAAATTACATTTTTTGATTTGCATGTCATGCTTTGTTTTACATGAAAGTCATTGAATTCATTTATTTTAATGGAGCTTCCTTCGACTATCATATTACAAGTTAAACATCTTTCATTTGGAAACAACAGGTTGTTTAGTTTCTAAATCAAATTTTGAGGAAGTGAGAATTCGTCTCAAGTTCGGGGGTTGTTTTAGACTGATGATCACATTTGTTTTGTTGATAATATATTTAAGTTTTTCACTTTTAAATAACTGTGGTAAATGTGATCTAATTATGTCCATACCCCGTTCTTGAGAAGGATTATGTGTTGTAACTAAAGTCAAAATTTCATTTTGTTTACCTAAAACTTTAGGTTTTCTTAAAATTTCCTGATCTATTTTTAATGCTTGTTTAATACCATTTTCTATTAAACCAAAAGGATAGTTTTGATTTCGAAGGAATTGTTTTAATTCTTGTAACTTTATGAGTTTTTTCTTTTCACATGATACGATTGTACAAATTCTCCTAGCAAGATTAAAAGGGATGTTTCGTTTTGTATGTGACGAGTGACATGAATTGAAATCTAAATACTGGTGCGTGTCAGTAGTTTTATAATATAGATCCGTTGTAATGTCCCCATTTTCAGATAATGTTATCGTTACATCTAAAAAGTTAATTGATTTAAAGTTTTTTTCTATTATAAAATTTAAACTTTCATTTAGTGAGTTAAGCATGAGATGTAATTCATTTAATAAAACATTATCCTTAACAAATATGATAAAGCAATCATCTAAGAAACGTTTCCATGAATGTTCAATCTGTAATTTTAATTCCAAACCGAAACGTTCTCCAATATTAGTGTACCAAATTTCTTCAAGGTAGCCTAGTGTTAAAGTCGCGTATGTTGGGCCTATTTTTGTTCCCATAGCCACACCTTTAATTTGTTCGTAATAGTGTTTATCAAAATAAAAAATGCTATTGGAAATGACTATCGTGACTTCATGATAAAAGATAAAAGTATTGGAGAAACGTGTGGGTATTTCGGATTCCAATCTATCGAGCCAGAAATGTATAGATCTTATGCCCAGTTCAAGTTCAATATTACTATACAAGCTTTCAACATCAAACGTGACAAGCACGCTATTTGGTTCAGCTTTACTAGGTAAATTACATAAGAAATCTATATCATCTCGTATGTAGCTCTTGCTGTGCTTACATAGAGGTTTGAGAATAATATCTATAAAATTACTTAAACGTTGTGTTGAGCTATTTGGTCCACCTACAACCGGCCTAAATTTCAAATCTTTGTTCCATTACTGCATTTCGAATTTCCTGGCTCTTATGAATCTTTGGTAATCCATAAAAATTCGCATGGTTAGGCTCAAATTTGGTCAAGTAAGTATATTCTTTTTCTGTTATTTCTCCTCTATGACTTTCGATAAATCTAATTACTATATTTTTCACTTTCTGTTCCTTATTTAAATTTGACAATTTATAGTAATTAGAATCCCCTAATAATTCTATGATTTTCTGTCTATAGTACAGCCTGTTTATCAACACAATAGCACCCCCTTTATCGGCTTCTTTGATAATAATATTCTCATTATTTGAAAGTTTCTGTAAGCTACTTTTTATACGCCCACATTTTCATGTGGACGTATATTGTCGTCGCCCCTGTCCGTCCGTCCGTCCACAATTTGTTTGTGGACTCTCTACAGGTCACAATTCTTATCTGATTTTGACGAAACTTGAAATATAGGTTTATCCCCAAAAGATCTCGGCTGCTTTCGATATTGGCATGTATCGGATCAAAACTTCATGGATTATGGCCCCTGATTGTACGAAAAATCACGTTTCTAGCTTGTGGACCCTATAGAGGTCACAATTTTGAACAGATTTTGATGAAACTTGACATGCATGTTTATAACCCAAAGATCTTGGCTCCTTTCGATATTTGCGCCTATCGGAACGTAATTTCCTGAATTATGGCCCCTGATTGTCCGAAAAATCACCTTTTATAGCTTGTGGTACCTCTGGAGGTCACAATTATTATCCGATTTAAAAAACCGTTCGATTATATCACCGTTACACCCTAAGGAGGGTTGAGTTCGAATTTCGGGAAAATCGGACCAAAATTGCCATACAAAATGGCCGCCGTTTGTACGCGAATACTGTTAAAAAAATGGTATATCAATGTTGTGGGCCCTGTAGAGGTCACAATTTTAATTCGATTTTGATGAAACTTGAAATTCATGGTTATAACCCAAAGATCTTGGTTCCTTTCGATATTTGGGCATATCGGATCGTAACTTCCTGAATTATGGCCCCTGATTATACGCAAAATCGTTTTTTTTTAGCTTGTGGTCCCTCTGGAGGTCACAATTATTATCTGATTTAAAAAAACGTTTGATTATATTACCGTTACACCGTAAGGAAGGTTGAGTTCGAATTTAGGGAAAATCGGACCAAAATTTCCATACAAAATGGCCGCCGTTTGTACACGAATACTGTTAAAAAATGGTATATCATGGTTGTGGACCCTGTATAGGTCACAATTTTAATTCGATTTTGATGAAACTTGAAATGCATGGTTATAACCCAAAGATCTTGGTTCCTTTCGTTATTTGCGCATATCGGATCGTAACTTCCTGAATTATGGCCCCTGATTGTCCGAAAAATCGCCTATGGTCCCTCTGGAGGTCACAATTATTATCCGATTTAAAAAAACGTTTGACTCTATCACCGTTACACCCTACGGAAGGTTGGGTTCGAATTTCGAGAAAATCTGACCATAATTGCCAGACAAAATTGCCGCCGTTTGTACACATTTCTAGGTTGTGTACCGTCACACCATAATCATTGTCAGCTTCGAATTTCATGAATATCAGACTGGAACTGACCAACAAAATGGCTGCTCCCAATACAGTATGAAATACAGGACTTAATGATGTAGGAAAAATCACTTTCAGTATTGCTTGTTCTCTATCCAACCCTCGAAAATGTGGGCGTATCCTGCCTGGCAGTGCCAGCCTATCTTTTCTAGAGGTGATAGATTTGATTTGCAAGCCTTTGCCTGGATACTCTGATCTAATATTGTATGAATATAATTGTCAAGGTGAACATCTCTACCTGGATTGGGTGTGAAGGGTGATTTATTACGGACTAGACTTTCCGATCCACTTTCCTGAATAATATTCCCATCATCATCTTGATTTGAATGCGGAAAGTCCGTAAAATATTCTGCCAATCGTAGTTTTCGACAAAAGCTGGATAATTCTGATTTACTTGATATATATAATCATTGGCGGAAATCGTGTCAAAATTGGTTCAAGATATCCTGACGACAAAACCTGTGTACAAGGCATATGTCATTTTCAAACAAAACGATTTTGACAGTCTCCTTAGAAACCATAAACTGAAGCTCAAAACAAGGCTCCACAAAACTGTTTGCATCGCATAAACGCAGTAGGGTACGACTTTTTGGGGTTTGATTATGTCCTTTGCACGTGCACTATGCATTTTCCATAAACAGTTTTGGCATAAAAAAACTTCCATGACCATGCTGCTCTCAGTTGAAATTTCAACATGGTCAGATATCAGCTGAGTGAACTTGACAGAGGAAGAGCCATTGCGTGACTTCAACAGAGAATCGTTTTACACAGAGGAATGTGGCACAGAGAATCGGTGGTAGCCAGAGCGTGATTGGGATACTATGGCAGCTTTTCCAGGCAACCAATTCAATTCAGAATCGCCCACGGTCTGGTAGGCCAAGATCAACGTCGCAACATCAAGACCGACAGGTCATTCATATGGCCTTACGTCAGCGCGTTGTTACAGCGAGATGTTTGAGAGATGAACTGCGAAATGCAAGTGGTGTTCAGGTATCGGACAAGACCATAAGAAATCGTCTGCGAGCCCACAACATTCATCTCGACGACAAGCGGTTCGACCACCTCTTCTTCAACGTCATAGGGCAGCACGTCGTGACTGGTGCCCACGTCTAAGAGACTGGAGACGGCGACAATGTGGGCGGGTACTCTTCACAGATGAGTCCCGATTTGCATTACAGTTCAATGATGGTAGACTTCGCGTCTAGAGGCGGCCAGGACAAAGATTTGCTGATGTTAACGTCAGACAACGCCATCGCTGTCTCCCTGTCTGAGCTAGCGTGCTATTAACCAACATCGTTTTTAATCATTCCCAACGGGGTTGTTAGTGAGACAGACACCATCACCTCGAGACCCTTAGAATTCATTAAATCTCGGAAACTATCAATTATCATTTCGATTACTTTCCATGATCAATGGTAGACAAACTTCGAACCCGTGTGGTAAGAAGCCTGCAGCGTAACAAATCAGCGGCTGCCAGGCAGGATTCGCCCATATTTTCGAGAGACGGATAGAGAACAAGCTAAAAAGAAAGTGATTGTTCCTGCAATCAAGGTCCATAATTCATGAAGTTGCGATTTGATATGCGCAAATATCGAAATAAACTAAGATCTTTGGGTAATAAAGATGCATTTCAAGTTTCATGAAAATCAGATTAAAATTGTGACCGCTATGGTCGACAACCTTGATTAATGATTCACTATTCGCATACAAGCTGCGGCCCTTTTGTGCGGCAGTTTTGGTTTGATTTTCAGGAAATTCAAATTCAACCATCATTACGGTTATATAATCAAACGCTTTTGGTTTTTAAATCGGATAATAACATTGTGACTTCCTGAGGGACCCCAAGTTGAATAGGCGATTTTTCGTTTAATCAGGGGCCATAATTCTGGAAGTTATGAAGACTAGCTACACATTAATTGAAGTCATATTTATTGCCACACCCTTTTTTTGAAATAGATCACGAAGGGTCCACATCTTTAGATAATAGTTAATTTTATGGATAATCAGGGTATCACGCTTTGTATTGACAATGAATGTCTTAGGCAACATATTACTAAATTAATTGAAAAATAGGTTGTCAGGCAACGCAACATACGCCCACACAGCAGCCAAATCGTCCGGGCAGTCAACAAGAGTTGTTGCATTTTAAGTAATCATCAGAAAATCATAATTCAAACTCACCCATAACTAGGGTGTAACTGTGATATAATCAAACGTTTTTTAAAATCAGATAATAATTGTGACCTCCAGAGGGACCACAAGCTAAAAAGGGTGATTTTTCGTACAATCAGGGGCCATAATTCAGGAAGTTACGATCCGATATGGGCAAATATGCAATGGAACCAAGATCACTAGCTTATAAACTTGTATTTCAAGTTTCATCAAAAAGCGATTTTCGGACAATCAGGGGGCATAATTCAGGAAGTTATGATCCGATGGGCGCAAATATCGAAAGGAACCAAGATCTTTGGGCTATAAACATACATGTCAAGTTTCATCAAAGATAGGCTGGCACTGCCAGGCAGGATACGCCCACATTTTCGAGAGATGGATAGAGAACAAGCAATACCGAAAGTGATTTTTCCTATGTGCAAATATCGAAATGAATTAAGATCTTTGGGTTATAAAGGTTCATTTCAGTAGGCTTCAAATTAGACTGGGGATCATGTTGCTAAGTGGGTAAGATGCTGGCTCGGTAGCCCTGAGGTTAGGTGTTTGATCCCTGCATTGGGTGACAAAGTTCATCTAGATTTTCTGGCGTGGTTTCCCCTTGTTAGTGATGAAGGATGGATGGCCTGACAAGAACAGCTGTCAATTTTGGTCCGATTTTCACGAAATTCGACCTCAACCTTCATTACGATGTAACGGTGATATAATCAAACGTTTTTTTAAATGGAATAATAATTCTGACGCCAGAGGGGCCAAAAGCTAAAAAAAAGGTCATTTTTCGTACAATCAGGGGCCATAATTCAGGAAGTTACAATCCGATATTCACAAATATCGAAAGGAACCAACGGCGGCCATTTTGTCTGTCAATTTTGGTGAGATTTTCACGAAAATTTACCTCAATCTTCATTACCATGTAACGGTGATATAATCAAACGTTTTTTTAAATCGGATAATAATTTTGACCTCCAGTGGGACCACAAGCTAAAAAGGGTGATTTTTCGTACAATCAGGGGCCATAATTCAGGAAGTTACGAATCAATGAGCGCAAATATCGAAAGGAACCAAGATCTTCGGGTTATAAACATGCATGTCAAATTTCATCAAAATCGGTTCAAAATTGTGACCTCTATAGGGTCCACAACCTTGATATAACATATTTTCACACTATTCGCGCACAAACGGCGGCCATTTTGTCCGTCAATTTTGGTTTGATTTTCACGAAATTCCTACTGAGCCTTCATTACCATGTAACGGTGATATAATCAAACGGTTTTTTAAATCAGATAATAATTTTGACCTCCAGAGGGACCACAAGCTAAAAAGGGCAATTTTTCGGACGATCTGGGGCCATAATTCAGGAAGTTACGATCCGATGGGTGCAAATATCGAAAGGAACCAAGATCTTTGGGTTATAAACATACATGTCAAGTTTCATCAAAATCGGTTCAAAATTGTGACCTCTATAAGGTCCACAATCTTGATATAACATATTTTCACACTATTCGCGTACAAACGGCGGCCATTTTGTCCGTCAATTTTCACGAAATTCGAACTCAACCTTCATAACCATGGAACGGTGATATAATCAAACGGTTTTTTAAATCGGATAACAATTTTGAACTCCAGAGGGACCACAAGCTAAAAAGGGCGATTTTTCGGACAATCAGGGGCCATAATTCAGGAAGTTACCATCCGATTGGCGCATATATCGAAAGGAACCAAGATCGTTGAGTTTTAAACATGCATTTCAAGTTTCATCCAAATCGGTTCAAAATTGTGACCTCTACACTGTTCACAAGCTAAAAAACGTGATTTTTAGTACAATCAGGGGCCATAACCCATGAATTTACAGTCCGATACATATCGAAAGGAACCGAGATCTTAGGGTGATAAACCTATATTTTAATTTAAGTTTCATTAAAATCGGATAAAAATTGTGACCTGTACACTGTTCACAAACAATTGTGGACGAACATGGGCGACGACAATATACGTCCACATGAAAATGTGGGCGTATAAAAATATTTATCGCATACTCTGATCAAGCATAATCCAACCAATCATTCAAAATTTATTAGTTACTCTATATGAAAAATCGCTGCAGTTACCACTTTTTTTTTAATGACCATTGACATATTGCCTGGAAGGTGAATTGTTATCATATCAACCGAGGTCGAACAAAACATTGTAATAGGTTAAATGACGAAGATGGATGTTGGCAACTCATTGACTTGTAAATCCCTAAAACCATTGCTTCTGATTTTACCATGGTTTGGATTAAATCGATTCAGCGTACCCAATAAGGGGATTGTTCAGGGGGTAGTAATTGTTATTCATATAACTTGTTACTCGACATTTGGAGTCAACGTATCATTGTGTTTAGTCGGAGCTGAGAAGGCAATGGATCATAAAAATATTGCTATCTACATCGCTATTCTCTTGGGGATGATTATGGCGCTAATCGTAACATTGTATGGTGTATTATTCGTTCCTTCCAAATTACATATGATTATTACAGCTTGCGATGAACTCAGATCTGACCCGTGGTTTTATTTGTCTTATAAGGAATTAAGAAGGTTTACCAAAGTTATGGTGGTTATATGTGTGGTAGCTTGTTCTGTCTTGACGTTTTCTATGATTTTTACTTCACCCATAATTACGAACGATTACATCTGTCTGACAGCATCGGCGAGGACAGGTTCGTTATTCTACTGGACTACCACTGTGAATGCCTTCCCTACTGCTGCCCTTTTCTTTGGACATAAATTTATTTTACTTTTGACAATAGATGTCATGTGTAAAGTTGTTACGATGGAGTTCAATGCATGTAACACCGAGTTCAGGAAAATATCGGATTCAGATGTAACTTTTGAGAAGATTCAGATAATACGAAAACGATATTTCACTATTACCAAATTGGCAGAACAAGTAGACGAATTCCTCAATCCATATGTAGTCTTGAAAATTGGTGTTTCCTTTACAGGCGTGTGTTTATATATACATGCTCTAGCCTACGGTCACTCCAGTATTAGTATTCTTCTTCTCTGGTGTGGTTTGCTGATTTTAGCAATGTCTGAAATGCTGATGATATTTAAATCTGGAATAGCATTAAATGAAAGTGTAAGTACCTTTAAACATAGATATAAAACAATTGTAACAAGACCATCGTCATCGATATCTTACTTTTAAAATATATCGCAAAGGGAATACAATATGAAATGACGGCAATATGCAGAATTTGAACAAAGTCTGTTAATAATTGTAACCTACAGACAAAACATTAACAGAAAATGGGTGTGATACCACACCCCTGGATGTCAGGACATGCGTGGCCATATCCATGGGGTCGCGCATGCACTGAAAACTAGAGGGATCAAGGTAAAAGGAATAATTTTCTAGACAATCTATTAAGAATGACGCCCTGTAGGCTTCCCACAGAAACAGCCATGCATACACAATCAATTAAATTGTGCCCTACATCCTCCCCCTCACACACAAGGGCGACAGAATAATACGTCCACATTATGATTGTAGACGTTTAGTCGAAGTTAAACTACTGGTCATTCTTGGGTAATTAAAACATTAGCATTAAGAGCACCTTAGGGGATTACATTCATGCCAATTTAAAGGCGATGTGGCGCCTTATTGACGCATATAACAAGAGTTTTGAAACTGCTGTATCGGGATAACTGATTCTGGAAAACTATGTTCTTTTGTCAAAATTTTCGCTTTATTCGTCGTGGAAAGCATTGCAACTTCAATACTTCCGACACATGGATTATATTTTAAATGATGGAACCTCTGGACGATGAATGATTAACAATATACTTCCGGATGAGACGACGTCCTGGCACGTTGTTCCAATGTCAAAAGTTTTTATAAAAGTACATCACATGATCGGCAACGATATTCTTTCACGTCTACAAGTGCGGCTTCTGTCGAACTTTTTGTCATATCCTTCTGTTGATCAGTGACAGTCAAGGTTTCAATATTTACACTTGTTTGTGGAGTTTTTTTTCCCTGCTTCACGTGGTACTCGACATTTTTACCGATCGTGCACCGGACTTGTTGCCTGTTCAAGTGTTTAAGACCAAGTGATGTCATGTAGTTAGGGCACTTCCCTCTTGCAGCAAGGGCCAATAATTTAGTGAATAGTGTACAAAAGAGTTACGATAAAAATTTCGGGTGAAATTGTGTCAACTGTCCAGATCACGAATATTACTACAATCACCAGGAATAATCCTTTAAAGCTATGAAAAATTTACGATATTCGTGGATCCCTAAACGTTATTAAAGGCCACAGATAACTGCCCAAACCTGAATGCGTCGAAGTACTGTCACTTGGGCTCCCGAATCTCTGTATGTCGGTGTCACTTTCACGCGGAAGACAAATGCAATGAATAATCCCAAATCCAGCTACGAATCCTTTTAAACTTAATTCGTAACCATGTTGTAATGTTTTTTTTATCGTCCGTAACAGCTCCCTAATCGAATGTTTTAAATCGTGGCTACCTTAAATTCGTGGAAACTGGCACGAAATCTCACGCGCCCTAAAACTGAATTCGTCATATTCGTAAACAATTGGACATACTGGTTAGTCATTCGTTACCAAGTCGCTACGATTTGTACACGATTCTTTCATTTCGTACGTTTATCGTAGCTCAATCTTGCCAACGAGTTATGATACCTCATTCGTAAACTAGTCGTAACTTAATTCGTCTTATAGCTATTGCCCATTTTGCGCGAATATTTACGAGTTTAAATAAATTTCCATTTGGCACTGTGTTGCGGTTTTTGCCATTCGTAGCCCATACGAAAATGGGGTATTTATATAGCCGATTCACAGTCGATCTGGGATAGTTTTATAGTCGGTGTCGACTACGCTTTATCTACGAGTGAGAAAAACTTGGATTCGGTACAATCCGTGACATTCGCCAAGCGTTTTAATACAAATCGTTTATTTTATTTAGACAAAACGGTGTTTAGAGACGGCAAAAAATTTGGATGGAAGAAAAATGAATCCGGCTACAATTGCCCTTGTAAGTAGCAAAACATACTATGAAAAGAGATTTTTATTTGTTCAGAGATCTGGAGGGAGGTAAATAACTACTGTGATTTGACTATACATTAATGCTGGGTTCCCACTATCACGATTTGCGCCGCGATTGGGATCGTGGTTTATATAGCGGGGTAATCGTGGTGATCCAATCAAGTCGGTTCATACATGTATATTGGGGTCAGTCGCAGAACGTATCTGAACGAGGACCCAATCCTATCAATGCATCGTAACATTTCATAGTCACTTTCAAGGGAGTGAACACACGCTTGTAAAAACTAATTGCCCGGAGAAGGCCATTAAATTGGTGCCATCAATCCATAAATGTGCAAATCGGATAAAGGAGGCGAAATGCTCCGAAAGCACAACTACACTTGAAATTTCTGACGATACCTGTTAAGCATAATTACATGTCAGGTTGGTTGGGGGGGGGGTCACGGTGGGTAAGCCACTGGCTCGTTGGCCTGGAAGTCGGGTTCCCGTCCCTTCATTGGCTGAGAGCGTTCATCCAGGTTTACCGGCATGATTCCCCCTTGTCACTTACTCTTTAGTCTGGAGGTCGAGTGTTAGATCCCTGCATTGGCAGAGAAAGTTCATCCAGATTTTCCGGCGTTGTCCCCCCTTGTCATAGATGTAGAACTACGAGCCTAACATGAACAACTCTCTAGTCGTTCGGATGGGTCGAATAACCGAGGTTCCGTGTGCACATTGGCGTGTATGTTAAAGATCCCTTCACAGAACGAATTCGATATAAGAGTAGACCGTGGTGCCGCTGTCCGGGCAAAATATCCCCATAGCACACTGTATGTCGTATGCCCGGTCATTAGTCAAGTTCAGAGCTGAACGGTAGGACGTTAAACCTCATTTCATTTCATTTCAGGTTAGCTTGTTTGTAGAGAACATGAAAAGTACCGATGTTGGTCTGACTTTCATGAAATTATTTATTCTTGATAAAAGTACCATGGTGACGGTAAGAAGTTTGTTATTAGTTAAATGGTGTTTACAGTGGACTGTTGTTTTACATAATAGTTTACTTGGATCATTCCGAGACTTATATGCGATAATTTGGAACCTTGTCTACGAAATACGACCAAGATTGTCTACGATATTCTTTGGCTTTTATTTGGACCACATTGTGTATTAAAACCGACCAGCAAACTTTGTCGCATTGATTTAATAAATCGCGAAGGGGGGAACTCGGGGAAATACGCAATTAAAAATTGGAAAATCACATTATGAGACAAAATGAGGTTTCACCATCTCCGACCACGCCTGTAAAAAGGAACGTAGGTTTGAAAACTGGGTAATTCTGGTTGCTATAATCACCACGGTCAAAGCAGTTGTTAAATATCACACGGTTACTCCAATGTTGAATGGAATGTGTAAGCTAATTGGATACAGTCTTTTTATATTTCAAAGTCTATCTTCTTAATGTATTTTCTGTCATTAGTGGTTAAAGATAAGAAAATACTATTTTCACGGACGGGAATCGGGGTTTAATACATTTATGTCTTTACTTAATATCAATATGTTGCTATTACATCAAGCCTCTCTTAAAGGGACAATAACACTCTTGCTGGCTTGGTAGCTCTAGAAAATAAATAATAGTCTTATTCTAAGTACTAGATGTTTATTTGTCCTACCTGTTGTGTAAATTTTCCATTTCATCATATTTTACTTGTTCAGAGGGTTCGAAAATATTTTAAAATCCAAGTCATATTTGAAAAGGTTTACGTAAACCTTTTCAAATCATGTAGTTGAATTTTTCCAATTCTTTAAATTAGGTGTGTTAAGATGAAATTTGTATCATCAATTAATTTGAATATTGTAAAATAATACAATTTGTTGGCCAGAATAAAGATTGGGACATATTATTCAATTACAACAAGAGTGTTATTGGGGCTTTAAGAGACTGGCCAAGCTCCTATCGTACGAGCAGGAGGGACGAAGTTGTCTTGTGTCGCTCCCGCATAGGTCATACTTGATTAACACATATTTTCATCTGAAAGCGAGAGCCTCAACCAGAATGTGAACACTGTCATGTTCCTTTGACAGTGAAGCACATTTTGATGAGAGTGCAAGCATCTCAAAGATACAAGATTACGGTATTACCGTTGCCAATCACTACATCAGTTGTTTGACCAAAGAGCTAGCTTTTTTGAAAGCGACAAATTTTTATCGAAAATTTTAATTGCATTTATCTGATTTTCACTTTAATGTCTTAAATATACATACATACAGTTGATATTTATTTTTAATTGATATTCACTGTGATATCTGTTTTTATTTATGTATAGATGCCTAGTCGTTCGGATGGGACGAAAAACCGAGGTCCCCTGTACACATTGGAGTGCACGTAAAAGATCCCTTGGCAGTTGGAATTCGATATAAGAGTAGGCCGTAGCGCCGCTGCCCGGGCAAAATTTCCCTCATAGCACACTGTATGGCGTATGCCCGTCTTCCATTAGCCCGGGTCAGGTGCAGAAGAGTAGGACGTTAAACCCCAGTTCATTTCTGGTTTGCCGCGCATGTTTGGCGCAATATAGCCCGGTTGGAGCTGACGTGCAATTACACAACTTTTCATTTCAATTTCAGTTACCCAATTCTGGCCAGACTTTGTATTTTACAACTTGTTTGGTTGCGCTTCATTTATTTGTTATTATTGTATATTTTCAGGTGTTCGGAACGTTGATCTCCTATATAATAGTTATCATGCAGTTTAAACCAAGTTAAAATACGGGTTTGCCAAATGGATCAGTAATTACAAAAGCACCATGAAATTATTTTTCTAACCACTTATGTGTTATTCTGGCTGTTATTATTGTTTGGGTTTATGGTCGACATATTTTGGTTCTGTTTTAGACCCCAAAGAGTAAACTACATCCATCCACAAGACATATACGTCAAACATAAAAAAAATAAATAATTAGTATACTTCTCATTTATGTAATAATGTTTTTTTTAAAAAGACAATATTTTTATTCATTAAATCTGAATTTGGATTGAGGAACAGGCTGTAACCCCTTTCTCTGATTTAGATACATGTACACAGTATAAATATTTACATACATAATCACATAAATATAGAGCATATTACATGATACATCATGGATAATATAGAGACTTATACGATTATACAAAGTGCAGGGCTTGGAGTTGTTTATGGAGATTTAAATCTTTTTGTTAAGAGAATAAATTGTTGGACTTATGTCATATTTGACAAGCCGTGAATCATATCCCAACCCCCGTCGTATTTCGAGTCATTCGCCATTCTATATGGTGTAACAGTGATATAACTGAACGGTTTTACAACTGAACTAGTATGCGCAAATATCGACAGGAACCGAGATCGTTTGGTGATAAACATATATGTAAGATTCATCAAAATCGGATAAACATTGTGACCTCTGCTGGAATGTCCACAAGCCCAAAGCATGATTTTTGTCCCCCGTCTTTCGAAGATGAGTTCGTCTGTGTAGGTTCAAACTTTGTGTAGGTGTTTATTAGGTCAATGTCTCGAAGATGCGCATTTTCTGCGGAGGATAAGCAATTTAATTGGTTGATGCTTTGGGACACACTAACTTTAGTTCTAATTCAGTGAAAAAAAATAAATGTGCTAATTATTGTGTGTCATCTATTTTGGCGGGGGACATTGCAGCCTCACTGTTGGCTTGTTCATACTATTAGCTGCCATAATCAATGAAACCACGGTGCAATATATGCCAATTTCGACAGGAACCGTGTACAAACCTATATTTCAAATTTCGTTAAAATGGGGTAAATATTGGAACGTGTGGACTGACAGTGGCGACGACAATAATACGTCCATATGAAAATGTGGGAGTATGAAAATGACAAGGCCGCGATTAAAAGGTTTCATATGCATTAACTAATGGAACTTAAAATACACAGCTCATAATTCTAATCAATACGCACATTAAACAGTCCATGTTATAGTTTCCTAAAATCGTTTCATCGCACTGATTTGTTTATCAATGTCCGCTTTAATGGATGTGTGTAATAGGATTTAAATTGATTTGTACACACTTATTACCCCGAGAAACTTGTGTATTTGCTATCTGTTGAATGATAAACTAATTGGGTTCTAAAGGCTCAATACCACTCTTGTTGTAACTGAATAATGTGTCCCAATCTTTATTCTGGTCAACAAATTGTATTATTTTACAATATTTCAATTAACTGAAGATGCAAATTTCTTCTTAACACACCTAATTTTAAAAATTGGAAAAATTCTACTAAATAATTTGAAAGCCCTAACGTCAAACTTTTCAAATGTGACTTGGGTTTGAAAAATATTTTCGAACTCTCTGAACAAGTTAAATATAATGTCATGGATAATTTACACAACAGGTAGGTCACTTAAATATCTAGTACTTAGATAAAGGCTATTATTTAATTTCTGGAGCTGCCCAGCCAACAACAGTGTTATTGTCCCTTTAAGACAAAGACTGATACTTTATTTACCCATTTCACTATTTGGTTGCGAATGTAGTTCTCTCTCTCGTCTGATCTATCTGTCCTTTTGCGCGTCCATTTAGCTTGATTTTGTGGTCAAAAATCGAAGTAGAGGTTTCGAAATAACATTTGATATAAATAATTGTGGGTTTGAGGCGGAATGTAAATATTGCTAAGATGTTGGATACGGTGGCACGTGAACGAATAGTTACGCCTTTTCTGTATGCCACTTCAACTTTGTTTAATCTCAAAATCTCGGACGTAAACCTCATACAAACGTTTGGGCAAATGACAGGTAGCATTGAGCGCTTGGAAAAAGTGGTAGCCGACCAGAATTATTGCATTTGAATTTACCAGAGGAAATAAATATTGGCCTACCTCCATTATATTTCGGGAAGATTGGTCATGCCGTGAATTCCTTTAAAGGGACAATCCCGATTTGAACATAGTCTCAAAAATTAAAGTCTGCGACAAAATATAGCGGGATGGTGTATTTACCTCAAAATTTCAGCTCCAAATATTTAGTCGTTTGAACGCATAATACAGCGTGGAACACTGATCTCCATTTCCAGATGAAGACTGGGAGGCTTAAGTTGTTTACAAACGTATCACATATATTGAGTTAGTTGCTCGGCCTTAAAGTAGAGGAATTTAAGGGATTTTAACACAAAATTAAGCAGTTTTAATCTCCAGATAGTATCGAGAGAGAAAAATGGGGTTTTACATCCACTCGACACAAACTAGGTCATTTCGGGACTAACGTATGGTTTAATTTTATTTCAATAATTCGCTTGCGTGTAGGGGTCTTTAGCAGTGGGAGTACCCGAAGAAAACCCACGAGGCTGGACAGGCGACCCTACTCCTTGTCACATAAAACCGTGGATTCGACCCAAATAGTATCGGGATTGGCACTTTAAGGCTAACCTTATAGCACTTTCGTATATAGAAAGCGGAGCCGTAAAACTTACACATTCCAAGCTACACATCTTTGTCTAACCCTTGCACATGGCGTTACTTGTTACATTTCGGATACCCATATCAGATCAAATATATTGTACATTTTTTGCTATGCCCGACATATTAAAAAGGGCTTATAAGTCTGACTTCTAAAAGTCGTGAAGTCGGAGCTAAATATATGACGTGAACAACAGTCGGATCAAAACCAGAGACTTAGACAAAGGGAAAATCGACTTGCCCAGTCGGTAAACGGACGTTCACTCGGCAAACCTCAACAGTTTCCAGTACCCTGAATCTACCCTCGGCTGTATGACGAAGTCGGTCATTGGACCTACCTTCAAGTTCTCGGATTACCAATGTTGTTGCCCATGATGACCACTTTGAAGAATGTTTTATCATACAAGGTTTCTAAGTCTGAAGCTGTTTTTCTTTCAAGTTTATCCGATTTTCTTCAAACAAGGACATCTTTGCAATGACTGGTGCCGCATCGCAATTGTATAGGCTATGGAAGGATATCGCTGCCAATATTAAATGCTCTGCTAAAATGTCTTTTCCGTTGATTATATGTAAAAATACAATGTACAAAGTCACAATACCGGTAATGATAAAGTCAAAATACCTCTAAAGCCAAAGTTAAATGTAAAAACGACAAATGTAATGTGTCAAATGACAAATGCTTTAATGCAAAATGCTGTTCTTTGACATTTCTACATTTTACATTTCTCTCATTACAAATCACATTTGCGCTCTGCCACATCTCATTCGTCATTCACGCTTTCTTTTTATCAACTTGCGCATACCATCTTCTTAAATATGCAAATATAGTATACCACGTGACTTATTAACATAAATACGGAAAAGACCGATCTTTCTTGAAATAAAAATATGAATAGTTGTTCCGAAGGAAAGATAACTCAGTTAACGCGCCATTAGTTGTTTTTCTTTTTTAATTATTTATTTATGTTTGTGCTGGTAAAAGGAAAATATAACTTTTTGTGGAATCTAAAAATATGAGCATCCTGACCAATTTCTTCCCCGAATTAGTAAACATTTATTGATGTTTGTGAAAGATTTAAAGTAGCTAAGTCTCTAACTCAATATCATCCAAAATCTTCAACATTGAAAACACGAATTATTTGTCAATTTAAATCAACAATTGATGCTGTGATCTTACCGGAAAAAAGATGGACTTCTGACATCCAATATTTAAGACACAATAAACATTTTATCATTGGTACACGAATCGTGTACCATAATGCGTTTCAAACCAAGTTCTAGCAAGAGACCCAAAAAAACGAGGCTAGAAACATTGTACCAAATCAAACGGCGTATGTAGACTGGAATAACCAGACGCTAGAAATTTGCATTCGATTGAGACTACTGACTTATTTCGCCGAACATAACTGATTTGAAATAAGAGTTAAAACGGAAACCATTGAATTTAAATCAGTTTATATACATTCATGCTATATTATTATATGCGTTGCGACCCACTTAGGTATGTCAATTCCTAGGTCCCAAATCAAATGTTAGCGATTTAGCTCCTTTAAACTAATCGCAATTTTGAAAAAAAATTAATGACACTAAACTGAACCTGTTTTGATGCGACTTGATGATGACAGGTTTAATTTAATTATCTGCCAGGAACAAGATAATGGAAGGACGGAGAAGCCAGGGAATTTTTTCATCCGTTGTGATTGTCATAATAAAGACCACGGTAATGTTTACTTATTAGGCCTATACACGTATTAATTTTTCACTTACCTGTGTTATTATGTATAATACGGTATCAATAATTATATTATAAATGTATGAATATATATGATCTGTATATCCATAGTGGCACAGCCGTAGTACTGTATTTTGTCTTTGGCCTATCTCATTTTATATAATCTTACGAAAACAAAAATTTAGAAAGTGGAATAATGATAAGAGATTCTACGCGCATGAAACCACTTGGGCTTATGGATCGACCTGTATTGGCCGAGAAGGTTTCCCTTAATACGGGACAAACAATTGAGGTCAACTTAATTTTTAGCTAAATAAGAACCCATGAATGGCATGAAGTCAACTGAAGAATGGCAGCACGTTAACTGGGAGAAATAATTCATATTCTTATTTCAAGAAAGATCGGACGTTTCCGTATATATGTTAATAAGTCACGTGGCATACTATATTTGCATATTTAAGAAGATGCTATGCGCAAGTTGATGAAAAGAAAGCGTGAATGACATATGAGATGTGGCAGAGCGCAAATATGATTTGTAATGAGAGAAATGTAAAATGTAGAAATGTCAAAGAACAGCATTCTGCATTAAAACATTTGTCATTTGAGACATTACATTTGTCGTTTTCCATTTAACTTTGGCCTTAGAGGTATTTTGACTTTATCATTACCGGTATTGTGACTTTGTACATTGTACTTTTTACATATAATCAATGGAAAAGACATTTTAGCAGAGCATTTAATATTGGCAGCGATACCCTTCCATAATAGGCGGAGGTACATATCACTTTCCGCCATTAGCCCAGGTTTGCCGAGTGACTTTTCACTGCATTGGACCGGGTCTGGTTAATTGGTCCTAATAGTTTAATACGATCTTATGACTGAGGTGCATCCAGTCGTGGCTATAATAAACACATCAGTATATTTCGATATAATTGGGTTACCTTCTCGTAGCTAGTCATGGAGTTTGCTACGATGAAACGTTTGCGTTTCCACCTCATTATTCAGCGAATTCCAAATTCTATGGTTATTTTTCATGTGCTCCAAGGAATTCAAACGTCTAGGTATCTTGGTTTGCTGCCCCACTGATACAAGGCGGAAACCACGCAGAAGTATCATGAGAAACTTCTAGGGGAACATCCATGCCTCATGTACATGGTTAGTAAACTCGGTGGCCACTCACCGAACCACTGTGGCTATGGAAAAAGTGACCTGAATATGAATTAATATATGCCAATGTAAATATGGCGTGGTCCCATTTTTACTACTATTGAACTTTCAATTGATTTATCTTTTCATTTAAAACGCCACGCACATAGTGGAGCGTCGAAGTAATACATACCTACCTGTGCGTTGTTGAAAAGCGTTCCGCACCAAAATACAGAACTAAAATTATCCGGCGTGGTTCCCCCCTGATGTAGGACGGAGGCCCTGAAAAGGGCAGTTGTCAAGTCATTCGGATGTTATGAAAAACCGAGCTCCCTTGTGCACAATGGCGTACACGTAAAAGATCCCTCTTAGAACACTGTGTGGCGTATGCCCGTCTTCATTAGTCCCGTTCGGGACAAAATAGTAGGGTGTTAAACCCCATTTCATTTAATAACACCCGTCTTCCATTATCGCAGGTTAGGTGCAGAAGAGTAGGACGTTAAACCAATTTCATTTTATGTCATTTAATAAGTAAACTTCACATGAAAATCGGTGGCCAACTGAAATTGTAAATTAATTATAAACAGCTCCCCTTAATAGTTTGTAAACAGTTAATTCCTATGAATAATACACACTTGATTAATAATGAATATATCCTAATGTAATCCGTTAATAAATCAACTCTTTTATCTCTATTAGCAAATGAACTAATCAAACATCTAACATCCCAGCTTTCATAGTTTCCATTCAGTGTTACAAATAAAGTGTATTCTTTGTATGAAAAGGCCTTTGTTCTTCTATTTTATGGTGATGTATTTTCTGGAAAAAGAATCAGTGGCTGGCGGAGATCATATTAACAGAGGTCGGTTACAAAAGTAGGTTAACATGAAGAACTTGGATGTTGGTAAATCTCTGACCTACAAGTCCCTAAAACCGTTGATTCTAATTTTAACAAGCATGGGGTTAAAAGGATTCAGTATAAAGAGGACGATTGTTCAGGCGTTAGTTAGTGTAGTTTATATAATTATTACGTTGTTACATGCAGTCAACATAATGTGGTGCTTAATTGGAGCAGAGAAAGTTATGGATCACAAAAATATTGCTATCTACATTGGTTTGTTGCTATCGGCCATTATGGCAATAATCGTTATATTATATGGAATAATATACGTGCCTTCAAAATTATATTTGTTGATCACAGCATGTGATGAACTCCGATCTGATCCGCGATTTTTTGTGTCTTATGAAAGCATAAGGAAATTTACCAAAGTTATGGTGATTATTATTATGATAGTCTGTTTCATGTTGGTGTTTTCTCAGATTACCTTAACTCCCGTTTTCACGAACGATTATATATGTTTCCTGTCACCGGTCGGGGCTGGTTCGTGGTATTACTGGATTAACATTGTGAATATCTTCCCTGCTGCTACCCTTTTCTTTGGACACAAATTTATTATTATCATGACAATAGGAGTGCTGTGTAAAATTGTTATGTTAGAGTTCAATGCATGCAACACCGAGTTCAGGAAAATGTTGGATTCAGAGCCAACCACTGACAAGGTCGAAATTATACGAAAACGATATTTCACTATTAACAAATTCGCAGAACAAGTAGACGATTTCCTGAATCCGTATGTAGTACTGGAACTTGGTGTATCCTGTACATGCGTGTGTTTATATATTCATGCTATAGCCTACGGTCATTCCAGTCTTATTATTCTTCTTATCTGGTGTGGTATGCTGCTTTTAGCCACTTTTGAGATTCTGTTGGTTTTAAAATCTGGAGTAGCATTAAATGAAAGTGTAAGTACATTAAAGTCTCTTAACAATAAAATAAATATGGGAGGAGGGTCGTATTATGGTCTCCCGTCTATATACTAGTATGAATAAATAACAAAGCTTGGAATTCGGTTAGATTTCGCAACCAATATTAGATTTAATTTGATATTCCTTAATCCGTACCAGGACATGGTTGCGTTGGAGAGGAGAGGGTACGTGGCGCCCTATTACACTAAACTTATCACCCAGACTGTACCCCACCAGAGTAAATTGTCTTTCAAATCTCTAGCACAGTATCATCCAAAGTCTTCCACATTGAAAACATTTAAATCAACATTGATGTTGTGATCTCACCAGGAAAAGATGGGCTCCTGATAGACAAAATAACGTTTTGCGTACATGAATCGTGTACAATATTGCATTTCAGCTACATTTGTAACACCGGACTCATTGAAGGAGGCTAGATATATTCAACAAGTCATGTCAAACGTAACGCCATATTCTTATCTAGAAAGCATGCGACATAAATACTATCGTTGTAGACTTGAAAAACCAGGCGCCAGATATTGCCATTGGATTGAGACTTCTGTCATATTTCGCCTAACAAACGAAAATGTAAATCAGTTTATATACATTCAAATTATATTATTGTATGCTTTGGGACCCATTTGTATGGAAGGGTATCGCTGCCAATATTAAATGCTCTGCTAAATGTCTATTGAGACTTCTGTCATATTTCGCCTAACAAACGGAAATGTAAATCAGTTTATATACATTCAAATTATATTATTGTATGCTTTGTGACCCATTTGTATGGAAGGGTATCGCTGCCAATATTAAATGCTCTGCTAAATGTCTATTCCATTGATTACGTGTGAAAAGTACAATGTATAAAGTCTTAATACCGGTAATGATAAAGTCAAAATACCTCAAGGCCAAAGTTAAATGTAAAATGTTAAATGCAATGTGTCAAATGACAAATGTTTCATTGGAAAATGTTGTTTTTGACGTGTGTACTATAGACATTTCCCTCATTACATTTGCGCTCTGCCACTTCTCATTTGTCGTTTACGCTTTGTATATATCATCGTTCGCAGAGCATCAACTATGGTATGCAAATGTAGATATCACGTGACTTATTAACATATGTGGAAACTAGGCTGAGATCAACCTGGCATACGGTAATCCAGCACACGATAGCGTTCTGTGCACTATAAAAAAAATTATTTACCTTGAAAATTATACAAGATCAAATTTGGAAGGTACTAAACTATATTACCATGATTATGGAGAGGGGGTGGGCAGTGTCAAAACCCGGATTATGATACGATATCATGTTACATATAACAGTGAAAAGCACGTTCATGTACAATGTATAGCCTACTCTTTCCCCCTGCTAAAGACCCCGAGGGCATTATTGAAATAAAATTAAACGATATGTTAGTCCTGAAATGACTTAGTAGTCTACATGTATATTCATTATTTATTTGGCACAATGATTAATTAGCCTGTACTAAAATTTCGAGAGATGGTGTGGGCCGGTGGCGAGGGTTTAAAATGTCAAAATACGGGTCTTAATACAAAATTCCAGTTCCGGAAAATATCTTTCTGCGGCTTTTTGAATCCGTCAGTTATGTCTTGCACATTCATAATTACTTACTTTAGAGAAAGAAACATCCTCTTTGTTTTGTTAAAAGAAATGGGTTGCTGACCGACAGTAACCTGATTGCTAAATATAAACAGTACTTTCAATAAAACGGAGGTCCCGTGTACATGTTGGTCTGTACGTAAAAGATTCCTTGTCAGTTAGAATTCGACATAAGAGAAGGCCATAGTGCCGCTCAAGGGCGAACATAAAGATTTTGTTGGGGGGGGGGGGGGTGTTAGCAAAAATGCGACCAACTGATGCACATATCTCTAATACGAGTGGAGGGTTGGATGGCCGAACGGTTAGCACGTACGCGCTTATAAAGCCTTCATTGAGTCAACCGGCTTTGTTTCGAATCCTCGGTTGTACGTGACAAGGAATAGGGTCGCCTGTCCAGCCTCGTGGGTTTCCCCCTCCCCCTGCTAAAGACCCCGAGAGAATTATTGAAATAAAATTAAACGATATGTTAGTCCTGAAATGACCTAGTTTGCGTCGAGTGGAGGTACCCCCCCCCCTCTCTCTGTTAATACGATTGACGATTCTCTCTCTGTTAATACGATTGACGAGGCCAGGAGCCGGGCACCACAGATGATAGATAAGAAACCTCATCTCTAAACCCTCCGTATCTCAACGTTTTTAGCTACGTTCTAGTAGCTACACAGATGATAGTTATCTAGGACCCGGTAGCTGATCTTGAAACTGGGAATTGGAGGTGGGGCGGTTCCAAATTTAGGGCGCCATCCACAATCACACCCCTCAATGAATGTCAACAAATTACTGGCTCTAACACTGGGCGTCCCGGTAGAACATAGATCTTATTGCCTATATAGTTGTTCGCCGATCGTTATCTCGTCGGAAGACAGTTTTATTCGAATTGACATAAAGTTTATGTAATACAATATGATGATTGTTGTTGATTTTGTTATTAAATTTATGTGAACCTTAGGGGCAGTGGCTTTGAGGTCATTGCTATGAGCAAATTCTAGTGAACAAGATACCCGGAAACAGGAATCAGTGAGACAGAATCTCGAAATTTGCCCCCGTCAATCCCGCCTGCGGTGCAAGAGTTTTTAGAACATTTGTACCGTCTGACGCACCACGACGTGAGGCTTTACAGCGCGTACTTGCTAACCGTTCGGCCACCCAACCCCCCACTCGTATTAGGGACATGTGCATCAGTCGGTCGCATTTTACTACCCCCACCCCCAACAAAATCTTTATGTACGCCCCTGGCCTACGGCCTACTCTTACATCGAACTCCACCTGCCAAGGAATCTTTTACGTGCACTCCAATATGTACACGGGACCTCGGTTAAATTGAAAGTACAGTCTATATTTAGCAATTAGGTTACTGTCGGATAGCAACACATTTCTTTCAACAAAACAAAGAGGATTTTTTCTTTCTCTAACGTAGGTAATTATGAATGTGCAGGGACATAATTGACGGATTCAAAAAGCCACAGAAACATATTTTCAAAACCGGAATGTCATATTAAGACCCGTATTTTGACATTTTACTGCTGGATTGCTCGAGGAAGATAGACTAGTGGTTTTCAAGATCCACGCGTGCTTGCCATTAATAAATCGGCCAACAATTGTCTTGTGAACCCAAGAGGCTAAAAGTGTAGATGGATCTTTTTATCGAAAACCTTGTGTATCAGAGTTATCTCTCCCTGTTCCGTCAGCTAAACGTGATAAAGGCTACAGTTGTAACATGATGTTGTGCAAGCTTGTGAACACCTTTGAAAAAAAATAAATAACGTCATTCAATCGATGCGTACAGATATTAACTAAAATGTCAGCTTAAACTAATTACATACGATTCCAGGTCACCTTATTTATAGAGAACATGAGAAGTGGAGATGTCGGCCTGGCGTTCATGAAATTATTCATTCTCGATAAAACTACCATGGTAACGGTAAGATGAATTCAAAACTTACTTGAAAGATATTTACAAACAATAGAATTGAATGGTGTTTAACACATAGTTGACTAAAATTTGATATTTAATGCTTATAAGATTATCTATACAAAAGTGGGCGGTATAATTGTGTCGTTTCCGCTTAAGTGTCTTGACCTGTCAAGGGGTCATTTTGGACACAGACCCGTCATAGACACAAAGGATGGCGCAAACAATTATCTGTAGACACTGGTTGAGAAACACTGGGTTAAACTCTGTCCAACTATATGGTTCTAATCTAGGGTTTTTGGTAACACCGCTACTTCCGTAAAATATTTATGATAATGCAATTTAAAGGCCAGGCATGTCAATAAATGTCATTTTTAAACGTTTACCCCAGAGCTCTAACTAACTATTTTAATGTCATTTTAAACATTTTGTCCCAATTATTCGACTTTAAACTTGTCCGCTAGCCTTTGTATTTTACTTCGAGTTCGATCTTTTTATAATGGTGTCGTTTCAGGTGTTCGGGACGATGATATCCTATATAATAGTTATAATGCAGTTTAAACCAAGTTAAAGTATTTAAGGCCTCTTTAAAGTCTCGATACACCATTTAGCGGTATAGGAATTGCGACATGCAATGAGGTTAAACATACTACTGTTATGCTCCGAACTGGGCTAATGAAAACGAGCATGCGTCATACAGTGTCCTATAAACGAAATTTCACCCGGACAACGGCCTTCTCTAATGTCGAATTCCAAGTCTACAAATGGATCAGTGGTGTTCAGAGCTGCCTCGATATGTAATAAGCCCGTCGTCATTTTGTTGTCCTCTTGACATTTATTGGCAGCTTGTTTGAAGTCCGATCGAATCCAAGCCGGGCCATTAACCGGCGTTAGAATTTTTATTTTGTTCTCTTAATCATATATTAAATAACCAATTCGAGTACATATTATTGTTGGTAAGAACTTTAGAAATCTGATGTTTAAGCGAAAAATCCAAATGGCGTATGCGGATTAAAAGCTGATCGATGACCAACCGTGCGAACCAATTAGTATGTCTTATCTTGATGCTTTTGATGTATCTTTCTAGTAGAACGATTGCTCAGTAATAAAGTTAATGTATTCCATAGCATTGTGACTCGTGTATTTCCTCGCCCATTATATTGGGCGTATATAGTGAACAGTTAGTTCCAATATTTAAAGTCTCGGAAATATGCTGCCTTATGAAATTATAAGCTCGTGCATGAGGTATATGGCATTCATGGTGTAGACTTGTATGGTTGCTCTGTTAACAATTGTGGACGTCTTTGCGTCTGGTGTACTATAACATGAAGCTTTCTGACACTTTCCAAGACCTGTAATTACTTCGGAGACCCGTTAATACCTGTTTCACTAAGTCCAGAATCATCAAAGTTGTTCCTCGATAAACTAAGCCTACACAACATGGACAGCTTTATAGGTTTCGCCCATGGATATGGCACATGGGTGACATCCTTGAATAGATAATCTTTATGAACTCGATCCTACAAATGTATTTTCACCTAAGAGTACGGTGCTTTTAGGGAGCTAGAAAAATAATTATAGTCCTAAGATGGTAATCAAGCCTGAAATAGTGGGGTTACAGTTCAAGCCCGTACTTTGATCAATCAGGAATGTAAATAATGGCATGTATGGAATGTTATTCGGGGATCTGATACTTACTAGCACCAACCCGTCCCGCAGTTGTTACCACAATCCAACAGGTCTGTAGTTTGTACTGACGCAGCATGTTTCATCATTACAGTTGACACCAGTACCAGTGTTACACGCGCTTGGCAATAAACAAATCCATTACATATCAATAAATAGCTGTAGGTTGAGTAAAATAAATTGATACCATTTATAATTTCCCATTCTGATTAAAACACAGATCCTATTGCGTTTTGTTTTATATAGTTCAAATTTTCGTTTTACTTGTTTTTACCACACTCGGATCTGGAAGAATTATTATTTAACGCGTGTTCTGCTTGAAGTGGGGATTAGCCTATGAAACGGTCTGTTTCGTGCGAGCTTTTGGCGTTTTTTGCACAGAACTGTGGGTAATCCACTTGAAACATCAATGTTGATCGGTTAATCAAATGCCTGACGTCATAGGGTCAAAAGCCGCTCTTATGACCTCTGGCGCATCCTATTACAACATCCAGTCAGATATCCATGTAATGTAGACCAACGAAAGTTTAAAAGAGAAACGAAATAAAGATCTATATTTTAATCAGATTGTCGTGAAAATTAAAATCTAATGAATTAACGTTCGGCACATTTCCATTCCCATAGATTTCCTACTCATTTGTTTTAATTGTGTTCTTTTTTAATTTGAGTGGAAAAAGTGTCGTGTTGAACCCTCAATAACACCAAGCTATACTTCAAGACCAATCTTTTTGGTATCCAAGGTCATCATATCTACAAAGGCCAATTAACGGTGAGTTCACCAGATAGTATGTGAAAAGTCGAAAGAAGTTTTAAAATTAAATCGGAATAAAGTTTTTGGCCATCTGTAACGTGATATTATTACATATTCTATCCCCTAAACTACAAGATTTTCAATACATTCCTAGATAAAAAAAACAACATAAAATTTCTCTTTTTTGGTTGTGAGGCTACTTTATTACCATAGTAAGTACATAGCGGATTTTAGAATAGAATATAATTACATGTAATGTCAGAGCAGAATATAAACAAATATTAGTTTGATTAGCACAGGAAAGCATGAGAACAGAACAACCTTCCAATAAGGTGGTTTGTTAAAAGCGTTCAAAGGGCTGGTACCATTGCAGGCATCAGTGACTATAAAGTATCACCTCATTCGGGTTGAATGACTACTGAAAGTACCATTTACCAAGTGGCGTTCTAGATTTGTCCTGTATCTTCAGAGAAATGTCGACACTACAATAAAGTTCAGGACAACACGGATACATTTTTTCAGTGACACTCGAGGAAGACTCGACAAGTAGCCACCTCCAACCGCCCTGAAAATCAGTTACATCAACGTAGGATTCAGCCCGGGTAATATTTAACTCGTTGCAAGTATAAGCCCAAGAACCAAGTTTAATACTGCAATTGAAGGTATCTCCTGTTGGGTTGGTGATCGGGCAGTAACTCTCAATATCGACAAGGGGTATACATGTAATGAATCCAGTATCGTAGATCACACAATTAATATCAGCATCTATGGTCATACCGTGTCGGGCTCTGGAAAGTAAACACCAGTAATTATTACATGATATAATAAAAAGAACACATGCTGCTAAAAAAATATACACATTTAGAGTTATATTCTAACATGGAATGGAGGAGGGTGGGGAATTTATTTATACACTTAACTTGTAATTGTCATTCCAGATCCAGGGATATCTACCTGTGATTTATACACAGAACAACGGTTTCTATACCCAACCTACAATTTTATACACAAAATATCGTATGATCAACAAACAAGATGACATGAGCAAAAGTACTGTTTCTACAGTTTTATGCTAAGCTGGATACATAGTTACTTGCGTGGTTTATACGTCATTGTCTACTATCTCAACCCCTCCATTCCATAGAACTAGTTTACTTACGTATCCCACTACATCTTATAGCTCCCCTATGACTTAACGGTGCATTCTGATACCGGATGGCGTCCCTTGAACCTCAACGGTGTCTCCCTAGAGCGCTAATTCTAATCATTATATACTCTCAGATATACATGTATGATGTAATTAATCATGTGATTGGTCACTCATGCCAAATATGGAATGGTAACATTCCTATCACGTGTTTTAGACATATAATTTATCCTTGCACATAGACCCCCCGGCCCTGTTATTCCCACACTATTTCATTTACAATTTAATTTCTGACTCATACCATCTAATATTTTGACAATGGAGAATTATTAACAGGGCCATAATATTAAATATGAATGGCGGGACTTGTGCAAAGGAAGACATATGTATAATATTATTATAATGCTCGATCCAAAATATATTATTAAATACTAACCCATTGAACAACTTGAAGTCGGGTTGTTTTATGTAAGCAGCAGGAATATTAGATTTACTAATACCACCATAATTTTCAGGGTCCCAAGCAAATCTTGCATCGTCCCATTTAAATGATAACCATGCCGTCAAATCCATCACTTGATTCTTGGGGTTCTTGGAAACAATAACAGAAAAAATTGAAATGAATCACGATTCATTGACAATATAATTATCTGAAATAATAATAGGGACTTTTTGTCCCATTCAATAAAATAGGATGGTGATCACATTACATTTGCATCTAGGGCTTCCAATTTTGTGATTAACGTTTTTTAAGTGTTTTAATTTTTAAGTCTTTCACACTCCAATAGTTAAGAATAAAAAGTGTTCCATTCCGGTCGTGTAGGTCACTGCGTTTGGCGGTATTTAAAAGACCGACCACGGATATCCCACTTAAACATAATTCGGCGCTTTTTCTGGGAGAAATTTCCTTCAAAGGAAGTCTGAATATTGCTTGTGCAATACTGGAAAGAGAGAGGGAGGGAGAAAGAGAAATTGGGTTTAACGTCCCCTCGACACAAACTAGGTTGCGCGTAGGGGTCTTTAGCAGTGGGAGGAAACCGGAGGACCCGGAGAAAAACCACGAGATTGGACATGCGACCCAACTCCTTGTCACGTACAACCGGGGATTCGTAACTACGCCACTTGACTCAATGATGCAGCACGCAGGTGCTAACCATTCTGCCCCCCCCCCTTTTGATACTGGAAGTAATACATATCAATAGCACCCGATCTTCGGAAACACTGGCAAAAGATAAACACCTATAAATACAATCTGAACTAATTAGATCTGGCATAAAGCCACTGTCATCTGCATTATTCGGGCAGAATCTCGGGGCTTATCAACGTTAAAATGTAATCAAAGTGAATATTTAAAATGTAACACAAAACCAAAATGTCAACGGTAGATATTATCAAGGCTTAGATTTAATGGGATTTATACAGGGCTGGCTCTAGGATATTATTCAACATCGATTGGTAGCATTGGGGATATCAAGTGTTCAATTCAAGATATTGTAAATAATCAACGGAATTAATTTGCTATAACTATAAAGATTCAAAACACCTCAAGGGACGAACAACGGATATACTCCGATTCGATAATTCGTTAATGCTGGTGCCACGCAATCAAGCGCTAAAACACAACTTTTCGAACAATCAGGTGCCATAATCCTGGAAGTTACGGTCCGATATACGTGAATATCTTTGGTTACCAACATACATTTCAAGTTGCTTCATAATCGGATAAATATTGTGATATCTAGTGTCCACATGCTAACAACGTGATTTTTCGTACAAACAGGGTCGTTACGGTGCGAATATAAACTGGATTTCAAATTTTATCATAATCGAATATAAATTATGAGCATACAAGCTTAAACACGATTTTTCGTACAGTCAAGGGACATAATCCATGACACCATATATACTATTCAAAAAAAGTAGGGGATATTTGATTTTGGGGGCATAATACTAAAATATGCAAATGACTACGAAAAAAGTCACTACAGAACCTAACAGAAGAAACATTTCCAGTTACATGTGACGCCCAAACGCACCAATAGCTACCGCATGGAATGCAGGTGATGCTTGGGGTCATCATGGGGGTCCAACCAAAGATTTGCACGACTCTGACTTTGAATGTTACAGTCATTGTGGCATTGAATTCCAGGGTGGAAACATCAGTTTAATTGTTTTAGTGACCAGAAAACAAATTTTGATATGCGTCGGCTGACCCAAAATGAAAGGTTACGTGCCCTTGGCATGCTACAGATCGGCACAACACAGGCGGTTGTAGCGCGGACGATGAATGTTTCTCAGTCTGTCATAAGCAGGCTATGGTCCAGATACCGTGATACACAATCTGTACAGGACAGACCACGCTCGGGTCGACCAAGGGCGACAACTCAAGCCCAGGATCGATTTATCCGTACCTTGGCCTTGAGAAATCGTGTCATCACAGCAAATCAGATCAGCGCTCGTCTTCAAACAGACACTGGTGTGAGAGTGAGTGGCCAGACGATTCGGAATCGACTGCATAGGGGTCACCTTCGCGCCCGACGTCCTCGCGTGATCCCTTGTTTGAGAGATCATCACATTCAGGCAAGACGTCGTTGGTGTAGGGGTCGTCAACACTGGGATAATCGACGCTGGAGCAACGTGATGTTTTCAGATGAGTCAAGGTTCACTGTTGATTTTTTGGACAGACGTAGGAGGGTGTGGCGTCGTCAGACATGATCGATTTGGGGGTGGTTCTGTTATGGTGTGGGGAGGCATCACTGTTGCTGGAAGAACGGCTTTACATGTTGCAGGGCGTGTTACAGGCCAGTACTACCGGGACAACATCTTGGCAGTCCATGTTGTGCCGTTCGCACGAGGTCATGGCCGCCGTTTCATCTTCCAGGATGACAACGCAAGATGTCACAGGGCCAGGATCGTTACAGGTTACCTCCAACAACAGAACATCACCACATTACCTCTCGCCCATCGAGCATGTCTGGGACATGCTTGGACAGAGATTACGTCAACAACGTCCTGCCGATGTCCAAGAACTTGCTGCTGCTTTGCAACAGGAATGGGACAATCTGGACCAAAATGACCTTAGACGTCTCATTAGGAATATGCCACGTCGGATCAATGCATGTTTGGCAAACAGAAGAGGATTTACCCGTTACTGACTTTGTTGTTATGCTGTGGTAACTTTGCTGTTTGACCCCGGGTATCATTTTACACTTAAAATGGTCAGTCTGTGCCTTACTTAGTCTAACGATCATTTGGAATAAATCGATGAATGTGAACTTCATTTCATTTTGTCATTTGTTTCTTCGTCAGTTTCATTAGGTGACTTTAATAACACTTAAAAATCAAATATCCCCTACTTTTTTTGAATAGTATATATCAAGTTTCTTCAAAATCAGGCATATAATGTGTGGCCTGCCGAATGTCCATAAACAAATTGTGAACATAGATCAAAATGAAAATGTGGGCGTATAAGAATGCCCAATCGAAGTAAATACAAAGAAAAGATACCCTTCCGATAGCCGTATAAAAGGCAAAATGGAAATACGAATTCAAAACGAAAATGAACTTTCGCAGAAGTTTTTGCCAGTTCTCGAAAAAGTTCCTGACGGAACCTCAGAAATTCCACATGGGATCATACGATGGCTTTAGATGCCCTCATGAATGGCTTGGTGAGCATTTATCCGATCGTGTGGCAATCTGGTGCAAATTTCGGGGTAGTGTGACGCCCACATTAGAAATGTGAATATACAAGCAACTTACATAATCAACAATATTCAACAGGTGGAGGTCTACTTTCACTGAAGTCGATCCCCTTGGATAATCTGGGATTATTTCATGTACTGATTTGGCAACATCTTTTAAATGGGCCGCCAGTTTTTCTCTTTGACAATAGGCTGAAACAGATTTAATTTTCTTGTCACAATCTTTAGTGGGAGATGGGACCTAGCTGTTAATATTAATCCCCCTAGATGCATTCACTATTGACAGCCACATGCAAGTTAGTTTCGTGGGTGTCTTGAGACTGTAATTAATGAATCTGGCAATGCAGTGGCTTATTAAAGCCTTTGTTCCCTGGAAATCACTACAGCTTATGGTATGGATCTTAATATCTATATACATGTATCTAAAATGGCTTGATATCAGTTTGATGATAAAGTCACAAATTATATCTTATCAACGCCGGTTTCCTTTCACTTTTAAACACACTTACGCACAAGCGAATTATTGAAATAAAATTGAACCATGCGATATTTAGTAAATGACCCAGTTTGCGTCAAGTGGGCGTTATTACCAATTTCCTCCTTCTCTGTCTATATAATCAAACATATTGCATAAAAAAGATAATTTTTATGTTTTTCACTTCCATATGTATGTCTGTTTGATCAAAGTTTGGCTTCTTACCTTGAGCTATTATTACCAGAACAACACAGACGCTTATCTTCATCGCCATTTTAGACTGTATTTGCCTCTAGACTGTATTTGTCTCTCGAAATCTATTAACATTACATTATCTGAAGCGGTGTGGCTTTTATAGGCCTTATCATAATTAGGTATGATGCCAGTGACACATGAGAAGGCCCTGTTTTCATTTGTTTTTATCAAACTAATTATACCATATCATCTGCAACAAAGGTCACGTTGCTGAACTGATTTGTGCTACACCGATAATTTCTAGACAGATAATTTTAGAGGACTTTATCTTTAAATTTGTTGTAATCGATTTTTAAGATCTAGGCGATATTTTACCTAGGTTATTTTAAAGCGGGAATTTCATATTTTCTAGAATTCTAAGAAAATCAAAATTATTTGTATGTTTTTTGGTCAAAAGGTTGTCAACTCACTATTGTACGATCATGGGCATTATTTTAGAGGCATAAATATCTGTGACACGGGAAATAATAACACAATTACCTCCCTTGTTTTCCATTTAGCCCCTATGGAATGGCTATCTTCAAACATTTGAATTTGACAATAGTGAATTATAGGATTATTCTTTAACAAGGTAGGACTGTTTATAGATACAATCTATTTTAGGCCTTTATTTTAATATATTTTAAAAATAAAACTTAAAAATATGAAATTGGAACTTTAAGACTAAAACCTTATACTTTAATTAACTGTTAAGTAGGAAAGACAGAGAGAGAGAAACGGGGTTTAACGTCCACTCAACACAACCAGGTCATTTCGGGACTAACATACGATTTTAATTTTATTTCAATAGTTCACTTGCGCGTAGGGGTCTTTAGCCGTGGGAGGAAACCGGAGTTCCCAGAGGAAACCCACGAGGTTGAGAAGGCGCCCCTATCTCCATGCCACATACGCTCACACCAGGGCTCGAAACCACAGCCGCAAGCCAGAGGAAAGACAGCCTTGTCGAGAAAGTCAATTGTCTGTCTACTCTTTGGGTTCTGGTGATGTCTTGGGTCTAAGGTTTCCGTAAACATGGACAGTATCCACCATGCGGTTGTTACTCCAGCCATTATTATATGATGTTAAAAGCGTTAATTTATCTCCACCAAAGTTTAAATGTTCCCCTTATAATGTGACCTCGATATGCGATGAGTCAATATGCAATTTGAGTTCACATCCAACTATATCAAACTTGATTAACTTAGTGTAAACCAAACAATTTAATTATGTTATAATTAAACAGGTAGCAATTGGTTTACCACACCTATAAAATGAAACGTTTGGGATGGCATTGGAGACTAGCGTTCTGCGCTTCGACCTCTAACTGGTCGGTCACCTCTGGCTTGCGGCTGTGGTTTCGATCCCCAGTGTGAGCGGATGTGGCTTAGAGAAATGGGCCTGCGTGTGCGCTAAGGTAATAAGAATGAATAATAAGATGTGTCTGCGACATCACCTACGGTTGAAGCGGACGTTAAACACGAAGAACAACAACAATTCATACGGTCCACACTCGCTCTACAGTTCAGGTCCGTTGAATGACGGTTATCAGCGGTGTAACTACGGCTTCCGTCCATTCTGAGCATTTCGACCAACCTATTCCATAGTTAGACCCTGGCTGATTTATTATGGATCAGGCTGATTTACTGTTGATCAGGCTGATTTATTGTTGATCAAATACAGTTCGAAACCTGACAAATCATTTTCCAAAATATAGTCCGGTGGCTGAAGAGGGATATCGCCACCCAAGCTGTGAATTTGCGAGACCAAGTTTTTCTAGACCTGTTTTTTGCGTAGATTCCGGATCTGGGAAATGATGAGACGTTTGAGGGGATATAGGAGTCAAATGTCTACAATGGGGAGGGGGCATTATGTTGATGTAATTTATTAATAAGACATAAAAAAGTGTAGGACTGGCCATCTATAAAGACGTTTTTATGATGCCCCTGAGCAATTGTTTTAATTTGTGGGAATAGCAAATGCGCTTGTATGGAGGCGGGTGTGCGTGTATGAGGGATATCGCCACCCGAGCTGTGAATTTGTGAGACCAAGTTTTTCTGGACCCGTTTTTGCGTAGATTCCGGATCTGGGTAGTGATCAGGCTTTTGAGGGGATATATTATAGGGGTCAAATGTCTAGTCTACAATGAGGGGGTCATTATGTTGACGTTATATATTAATAAAACATAAACGTCTAGGACTGACCATCTTTAAATAAGTGTTTATGATGCCCCTGGACAGCTGATTTGATTTGTGTGTGCGTGTTGTTTTTGGGGGGGAGGGGCGGGGAACATTACATTTTAATATTTTAATTCCACTGCACATCTCTAAATATGTCACAAGGATTACTATTGTATGGGGTAGATAAAACTGGCACGAAGTGAGTCACTTGATAATTTTCTTAGAGTTTGGTAAAAACATTACATTTAAATATTTTAATTACAGTGCACATCCCTAAATATGTGTATACGATTACCATTGTATGGGGGAGGTGATGGTAAATGTATTTTGGGGGACAGAAACCACTTGGTTCAAAATTGACCTGAAAAGTGTATTCTCGAGGTTCTCGATTAGTACAAATATCGTCATTCAAAATATTAAATTATAATGGTACTTTTTAGGAGATCTGGAAATGTATATAAAAACACATGTTTAGATTATAGTTTATTCTTATGATATGAGCGGGATAGATATCTTCTTGACGGCTGATCAACAGGTCGCAGATAACCATCCAGTTACCCATTCACATTGCTAATCTTCATTTCGGCCTTGTTTATAGATGGGCAGTGATAGACTTTTATGTTTTATTAATAAATTACATCAACATAAGCCCCCACCCCCTATTGTAGTTATTTGACCCCTATATCTCCCCAAACGGGGTCAAGGACAATACAGACCCAAAATGAATTACGGTACCGGTAGACGACATTTAATCAAAACGTAGAATATCAGCATTTCAAAATGGAGAGGGTACTCTCTGCAATAAAACTCCTGAAACCGGGATGTTACATGTGATCGATCAATTTATGTGATGCATATTACGGAGTAAGTGTTACTTGTTTTCCAAATAGCATGTCCTCCAAAGCTCACAAAATTACTAAACCTGTCTTTTGTAGACTAAAACAAGCTGCATACGTCAATGGGGCTCTGGTGCAATCCCACTGATACAAGATTGTTGTAAATTTTATTGTTAGTATTACTACCATTATTATTATTATCGCATATGTACTTCTGTATGTATACCTTTGTGTATGAAATAAATATATTATTAGTATTATGTAAGATTTGGGTATAAAGCTGATAGTTTGAATGTGTATATTGCATAGAAAAACGAATAAATTGAAAATTTCAAAATTATGATTGTTAGACGTTTTCATAAGAATAACACAGTCCACATTATGCTGATTAACATTCCAAGTCAGTTTCAGTAGCGTAAAAGGCATTGTTATTTGCAATGTTGTACATAGACTACTATAATTCATGTTGTGTATTTACCATGTGTGATTCATCAGTTATTTCCACACAGGAAATATTTACGAATTGTGAAAAGTTTTATATTAGATTCAGGGAAGTTCAACCAACATCTTCGCAAAATATGCTGCTCTATACACGGGGGTGATAAAGGTTATATGCCTATTATAAAATTCCACCCCCTGTAGCATCTGCGATATTTGATGACATACTTATTTAAAGTTTCCTTGAAATCTCTCTAAAACAAGTTTATCCCAAGAAAAGTACCCATGTATCAATAGTCTATTTTAAAACCTCTTAGATTGTTAAGTGACTTGTTTAAAGGCTCGATTCCGACAATCGAGGCATCAGTGTTATCGAAATAAGAATTTCTCGGTGCGTGAGTGAATTAATTTGACTGAACTTTTCAGCATATTCCCTTCACATTATCATTGGTGGCTAAACGAAAGACTTTCAAAGGGCAGAATTATCTATTACATAATGCATCTTTAATGAATGTTTGTAAAAAAATATAGCAACGTTAAGTTGCATCTTAATATATGGCATATCACGAGATGCATTGCCGAAGCACACATGTACAATTAACCCATATACGAAAGCCTTGTGACATTCACATGTCTTCATTAATTAAAAAGTGTAATTTAATATATATTATCAATTTACCATGAATTACTTTTTTGGTCAGAAGGGTGACGGTCCATTCCGCACGGTCCCATAGATCAGAAAGCAGGTAAACCGACACATGTCCTACTATTCTGCTTCTACTGGGCTAATGACGACGGAAATCTGCCATGCAGGGTGCTATGAGGGAAATTTTGCCCATGCAGCGTCGCTACGACTTACTCTTATTCAGAATTGTAACTGTCAAGGGTTGTTTTTACATCAGTATCTTCACGGGACAATTTAAAACAACTCAGTGTGTTTCAAATTGGTAAATTTACGCCACGAAATCTGTGGTTGATTCAGAGTAAACGCACATGAAAATGAACAAATTCCCAAAACGTTGATTTGTACGGTTTTAGCATTTTGTAAGGACCCCAGGACCCAATAGTTTACCCTCGTTAACTGATAGCCTTTCTTTCCCCATCACTACCTTCTCTTCGTGTTTATAATATCCTAACAAACAGTCCATTTCATAAGATTTTTGGCCCAGGGACGGGACGTGAATACAATACATCAGTAAACTTATGCCAAATCTGTATGCTTTCTATAGATGCCAAATCTGTATGCTTTCTATAGAGCCAGTGAGCGTGTTGAACCAACTATGTCACTTCCGGTTTTAATAAAAATTAATTTCTCGTTTACAAAAACTTTTTTATTTTTTTTACAGAGGGAATTCTTTCTGAATATATATTTCAGATTTATGGAAACCTTGTTGAAAATCGTTGGTCTTCCCCTTTAATTTCTTCTTTCCTGCTTACACTTTCCTTATCTATGTTTAAAGACATCCAATATACCAATAATTGAATCTTTAGATTATAAATTTAAAGTTGCTATCTCCAATGCCTAATGCCCCTAGGCGCATGCGAATTATTGAAATGACCTAGTTTGTGTCGAGTGGACTTTAACCTAATTTCTCCCTCCCCCCTATCTATATATAAATATATAGATTAACATGACAGGTTCTATTTACAATGGTGTGTAACGTTTCCTTGAAGGGATAACCACGTTTGGGGTATGGGGAGCTTCATATCTCTGCCATCAGTGATGATCACGAGCCACCGGTAAAACGGAACTTCGGAAGGGTGTGTAAGGACCAGCTAAAAAAAAGGTCATTAACGGTGTTTTTGCTAAAATTAATATAAGCTTCATCGTAGGAATAAGACAGAGTCGTTCAGTTTTCAAACCTTTATGTAACAAAAACTTTCAAAATATATATAATCGGTATTTACAGCTTGAATATCTTTATTTCTGTCAACTGTCCTTTTTCGGGTGAACAGCGTTCACCGTACTATAAAAGAGTCTGTCCTTTTTCGGGCAAATAGCTTTTGTCGTACTTGTTCTTGAATCTTTCCTTTTTCGGGCGAATAGCATTCGCCGTACTAATTCTTGCTGATTGTCATTTTCGGGCAATTGTAGATTGCCGTACTCTCTGAAAATGAAAGGGGAGGGACCTCTTTCATGAGAGGAGGGTCTACGATATCAGCGAGATATCCGGCCGCAGTCTCGTATACTAGTCTAAATTGCAATTTCCGGTCGTCTACATGTATCTGTAAGAGACATTTATTTCTAAGGGCGGTTAAAGCCCCAATAACACCCTTGTTGTAATTGAATAATATGTCCCAATCTTTATTCTGGTCAACAAATTGTATTATTTTACTATATTCAAATAAATTGATGATACAAATTTCATCGTAACACACGTAATTTAAAAAATTGGAAAAATTCAACTACATGATTTGAAAAGGTTAACGTAAACCTTTTCAAACGTGACTTGGATTTTGAAATATTTTCGAACCCTCTGGACAAGTAAAATATGATGTAATGGATAATTTACACAACAGGTAGGACACATAAAAATCTAGTACTTAGAATAAGACTTATTTATTTTCTAGAGCTGCCAAGCCAGCAAGAGTGTTATTGTCCCTTTAACAAATATTGCACTAGAAAGATCAAATCATAAGAATGTAAACACGACTAATATACAGTATTATATCGATTATAACAGTACAATGTATATATTTGGTTAGAAAGGTATGGAATATCAAATGAAATGAAATGGGGTTTAACGTCCTACTCTTCTGCACCTAACCTGGGCTAATGGAAGACGGGCATACGCCATACAGTGTGCTATGAGGGAAATTTTTGCCCGGGCAGCGGCGCTACGGCCTACTCTTATATCGAATTCCAACTGCCAAGGGATCTTTTACGTCCACTCCAATGTGTACACGGGACCTCGGTTTTTCGTCCCATCCGAACGACTAGGCAGCTGTCCTTGTCGGGCCCTCCTTCTGCATCACTGACAAGGGGAAATCACGCCGGAAAATCGAGATGAACTTTCTCGGCCAATGCAGACCTCCAGGCTAGCGAACCAGCACCTTATCCACTTAGCCACCGTGATCCCTGTATGGAATATTAAGGTATTTAACGAAATGACTAAAAGAGAATATACCACTATAGACTTCTATAATAAGATATAAAATACATGTTTAATATATAAATGACGATGTCCTACTCTAACAAAATAATGAAATATGATAGTATTAGTAAAAACTAACAAAGTAGTCGCGAATATCCTGGCACTTGACTGCATCACTACCCACGCCTTCGTATTTCTTACTCGTCCTCGATGTATAAATCAAGCCTTAACTCCATCATCTGGCTAACTTGAACACCTACAGTCCTCGAAGTTCTGTTTGTAGTTAATCATTTTAATACAAGACGTACGTACTCTCTAAACCTCGAGGGTAGCCTAGATTGTCGGTTATATTTTGACCGAAAATAACTAGGGTTGTCTTCTTGACTTTGATGAGAGGTTTCTGGTTCAAATTCTTCCTGACTACGGTCAAATTCCTGTCAACTACTGGTACCGGAAGGCCAAATGGCATTACCCGGAATTGAAACAGGCCTGAATGCTGTTTTGTCCTTATCATCTTCCGACATTTCTACCTGCCAATATCCAGAGGCAAGATCCAACGTTGAAAACCATTTAACCCCGGTTAGTGAATGGAGGGTCTGGTCTATCCTAGGCAGTGGATACGCATATTTTTCTGTGATATTGTTTAGCTTCGTATAGTCTATACAGAAGCGTGTAATTCAATCTTTCCTTTTTACCAAAACTATAGGTGACGACCAAGGACTATTGGACGTTTCTACCACCTTTTGTTTTAACATTTTTTCCAGGGTTTCTTCAACCTCCTGCTTCTGAAGTAACGGTATTCGTCTGAGCTTCTGCTGGTTAGGAAGACTACTATTCAATTTAATGTTGTGTTTTACGGCCGAAGTTCTTCCAAGATCGTACTCATCCTTTGCAAAAAGTGTTTGATACTTCCGTAATTATTCAACAAGCTCACTTTTCTGCCGACTATCTAAGTGAGTACTCGATCTTTCCCGTAAATCTTGCGGCAAACTTGTTGGTGGCGATTCATTTAGATCCACTTCACATATGGACGAACAGCTTATGGGGCTAAATCTACCAATAGTGCTACATTTGTAGACATTAACTGTATTTGGAGAAGCATTCATTAATCTCACTGGAACGAGGGGAGTGTCATCAGAAACATTTGCTAGAACTCTGGCAGCTATGACAGCATTCTTCTCATACATATTTTCGACAGATTCCACAAGACCAGTCGTTTTAGTCAGTTCTTGTTCAGTACAGGTTTTACATTTCCCATTACAATTTGTTCATGGAAAGCAGGAATCTGTCCGTGTTTTGTCTCTGTAATTCTACATAACCCAATCCTCCTTCCATCTTTAGAGGGAGTTCTTTTTCGTGAATGTCCAGTGTGTTGTCTTTGACATTAATTTTACAGTTGTGTTCTTTGAGGAAATCAAGTTCAAGTATACAATGTGAACCAATGTCAGCTATGACTACTTCCTGGGAACAATCTATACCACCCATTGTAAGATTTAAGCAACAGGAACCATTGGCATTCATTCTTCTACCATCTGCTAATGTAAGAGAATGGGACAATGGTCGCAGTGATGGTCTATTTTTAATCGAGTTAAAACTTCTGATGGACACTATGCTCATACATGCACCGGCGGTATCGATTAGTCCGTGAGTTTGAAAATCTTCAATCTTCATGAGCACATGCAACCCTGCTTCGGTGGGTTCATTCGAAAACTTTCGCCTTCTACGATTACGGCGATTGTTTACGGGTCTAATGTTGGACTTATCCGGGCAATGGATAGACAGATGTCCCGGCTTTCTACAATTATTACAAACGATTGTGTTTGGTGTTCGTATGTCTCTTTCGTCAAACTTACTCTTTAGTTGCTCGACCATTTTAGTCAGAGTGAATCTGTTCTTCCATTTCTTTCACGTCGTCCGTTTTAAGGTTACCCTGCACACCTCTGGTATACTTCTCATTCGGGAGTTTAGCTTCATGGGAAGATCTGAAAGATTCGAGCTCGATGGCCACTTGAATACTTTGCTCAATGTTGCATGGTCTAGTTTGTTGTACTTTCCATACCATATCACTGTCTTCTTGAAGTGCGTCCAGAAAAGCATCCCTTGCAAGAATGTCTTGTAAACCTTGCTCCGCCGTTGGATATGCCATATGCACAAGGCGTTTGATCGACTGGCCTAACTCTGTGAGTTTTTCTCGTGGATGTCTTCGACGGGACTTCAACTCTGTACGGTACAGTTTGGTCTGATTCTTTGGCTGGAATCGCCTCTCCAGTGCGGTCATCAAAACAGTGTACTTGTACCTCTCTGTAGATTGGAGTGACCTCAACACTTGCTGGGCTGGTCCTGTTAAACTTCCAGCTAGATATAGACCCTGCTCTTTTGGTGTCCATCCGTTTAACTTGATACACGTCTCGAAGTGAACCATATAGTCCATTAAGGGCGTGCTTCCATCAAATTTTGATGCAAAGAAAATTGTTTTTTTTATAAACTGGTTGTACCAATGGTCGATTGCGTATCATACTCTCAACTTCAGCATTTGCTTGATATCTAGGAACCATTGGGTTTAGCACAGGCAGGGACAATGATGTCCTGAACTCCCGGTTTTCAAATAATGGAGGAGTTGGCAACCGTCGTCTACTTGACTCTTTCTTGAAAGGTACTGGTCGTGGCAAATATTGTGGCACTTCGAAGTCATCAAGTAATCGCCAAGTCTGCTGGGTGATAAAGGACGGAGGTCTTCTAGCTGTTTTCTCGTCATCTGGATTAAAGCTGCGAAAGCCAATCTGTTCTCTTCTCTCTTTACGTTCTTCAGCATCATCCTCCAAACCCAAGCTTTACTTAGGGTTTTTGGTTCAATTGAGATTTCTTCTAATTTCTTTTTCCTGCCTTGTCCGCCAAACTTGTTGGTGTTTCTGGAAGTTCTGCCATTTTGAAAGATTGTCAAAAGGTTTTACTACTGAACGTCTATACTTATTCCATATAATTATCCCACCTCTGCCACCAAAAACGTGTAACGTTTCCTTGAAGGGATAACCACGTTTGGGGTATGGTGAGCTTGATATCTACGCCACCAGTGATCAATTCCTGGCTGATCACGAGCCACCGGTAAACGGAAATTCGGAAGGGTGTGTAAGGACCAGCTAAAAAAGGGTCATTAACGCTGTTTTTGCTAAAATTAATATAAGCTTCATAGTAGGAATAAGACAGAGTCGTTCAGTTTTCAAACCTTTATGTAACAAAAACTCCCTAAGTATATATAATCAGTATTTACAGCTTGAATATCTTTATTTCTGTTAACTGTCCTTTTTCGGGTGAACAGCGTTCACCGTACTATAAAAGAGTCTGTCCTTTTTCGGGCAAATAGCATTTGCCGTAATTGTTCTTTAGTCTTTCCTTTTCGGGCGAATAGCATTCGCCGTACTTATTCTTGCTGCTTGTCTTTTACGGGCAATTGTAGATTGCCGTTCTCTCTGAAAAAGAAAGGGGAGGGACCTCTTTCATGAGAGGAGGTAGCTTGTCGATATCAGCGAGATATTCGCTGTCGGTCGCAGTCTCGTAGACTAGCCTACATTGCAATTTCCGGCCGTCTACATGTATCTGTAAGAGACATTTATAATGTAAACACGACTAATACACAGTATTATATCGATTATAACAGTACAATGTATCATGGTTACACAAAATATATGACAAAACATCAATCATTAGATAATAATAATTATTTACTAATTATATAAATCATTTAAAGAGGTAGGAGTTATCTATTACCCTAATTTAAAAAATAATTACCCTGGTTAGAAAGGTATGGAATATTAAGGTATTTAAAGAAATGATTAAAAGAGAATATACCACTATAGACTTCAATAATAAGATATAAAATACATGTTTAATATATATAATTATAAATGACGATGTCCTACTCTAACAAAATAATGAAATATGATAGTATTAGGAAAAAACAAGCAAAGTAGTCGCGAATATCCTGGCACTTGATTGCTTCAGATGTATATTAAAAAAGCGGGATTAAAAGTTTTTTTGTGTAATTGTATTTTTGTTACTTGAGTAGTGCGTGATTCATCAATCTAACGGAAAAACACAGTTCACTCAACACCGTTGCAAAATATGCTCCTCTATACACGGGGGTGAGAAAGTTTTCCTTACTTAGGTGAGTTTATGCTTATTATAAAATTTCCCCCGTTGTAGAAACTGTGAGATTTGATGATATATTTGAACTAACAAGATAACTGTAAAAATTTGCGTCAATTGTTTGTTAAAAATGTTAATCTCCCGAAGAACGCCATACAGGATATATTTACTAACTGCAAAATTTCATATTAGATTCAAAGCTTCAAAGCAGTTCAACGTACACCGTTGCAAAATATGTTGCTCTATACATTCGATTAGTAAAGGTTTCCTTACTTATATAGATTGTATTTGATGCCAGTCGTTGTCCACATAATATCGGAACCTAAGTATATTCTTTGACTACCCCTTGCCCACTCATTTTCCCGCAGTTTAATCATCGAATGTTGTAATAATCTCGAAGGTCGGGCACAGTTGCCTTGTAAGCGTTACGTTGGTGTTTTTCGGGGAGTTAGTATTTTTTCCTTAGGTACCAAAAAGGCCATACTTTTATTGGAAATATCGACCCTGTAAATAATTTTGAGGAATGTATCCTCCAAGCGGACATCACACTGTCCCAAAAGTGACACCAGATGGACACACGATAGACTAAATGTTCAAATTCGGCTCTGGTCGCCAGGTCATGCGTGAGGGTATCTTAAGTCATCGTATGACAACGGCAGCTACTTCATAAGCACTGTCAAAAACTTGCAATGGTTCATAATGCCATTGCGAGGGCATAAATCACGGTGGCTAGGCGGGCAAGACGCTGGCTCGCTAGCCTGGAGGGGCTTGCAAGGACAGCTGTCTATAGTCGTTCGGGTTGACGTAAAACCGAGGTCTTGTGTACACATTGACGGACACGTAAAAGATCCCATGACATTTGGAATTCGATATAAGAGTAGGTCGTAGTACCATTGTTCGGTCAAAATTTCCCCCATAGCAGACTGTGTGGTGTATATCCGTCTATATAAGCCCAGTTCGGAGCAGGACAGAAGGACGTTAAACCCCATTTCATTTCATCAAATCGTGTCATCTTCCTCGTTACTTCGACTGATCATCGGTGCCATTGGGAATTTTTATACCCCAGCGTTATTATATATATGGACGTTCACTGTCGCCCCTATTCATCCGGATATCCGTCCACAATTTGTGGTCACTCTTGTAAATGTATTTAGCGTGTTGTCACTTGTGTATCCGATTTATAAATGCGTTTAAATGTATCACCGGTACATTACAATGACGGGTGGGTTCTAATTTTGTGAAAATCAGACCAAAGCTAAGTGACAAAATGCCGTTTCCCATATGCACATAGTGTAAAAGTATGTGATTTCAATGTTGTGGACCCTCTGGAGGTCACATTTTTATCCGATGTTGATAAAACTTCCAGTGTATGGTTATTACCCAATAATCGTGGCGCCTTACGATATTCGCTCATATCAGACCCCAACTTCCCGAATGATGGCCCCTGATTGTACGTAAAATTTCACATACGGTCATAGGGTGGCTTAGGATACGGCCACACGAATGGCTCAATGATTTTACAACCAGAGTCCATCTTACTTTATCGTGTGATTATCGTGGTGTCAATCTCTCTTAAACCATAAAACAACAGAATTAGCCCACTACAATCCTGGCAAATTCGATACGGATTAATCATAGGCGTATGGCCTCGAAGAATAATTGCGAAGGGGGTGGGGGGGGGTGACAGGTTACAGACGGTGGTGTCGGTCGTCCGCGGGAGGCGATTGAGCGGGGCTTACGGTGTAGTGTGGGGTTTGATTGTCGAATGGTTAGCACGTGCGCGCTGTGCCATGAAACCTGTCATTAAGTCAACCGGCGTGGTTTCGAATCCCCGGTTGTTTGTGACAAGGAGTGAGGTCGCCCGTCTGACCTCGTGGGTTTTCTCCGGGGCCTCCGGTTTGCTTCCACTGCTAAAGACCCCAACGCGCAAGCGAATAATTGAAATAAAATTAAACCATATGTTAGTCCCGAAATGACCTAGTTTGTGTCGAATGGACGTAAAACCCATCTCTCTCTCTAATCAAATAATCAAACCCCTCATGCTTCTTAACGTCGTCACGTGTGTAAAACACAATAGATATTTGAGTAACTTCCTTGCAGTAAAACAAATAATGAAATGGGTTTTAGTTACGTCCTTGTTGAATACAATGGGGAATAACGTCCTACCGTTCTGCTCCGACTGGTTTAATGAAGACAGGAATAATTAAAAAGGTTTGCCAATATAATAATATATAATATAAAGAAGACGGTGTGTGGAATTGTATGTATAACAATAACATCAACAATAAATATATGGTTGAGTATTTCACCGGTGTCCTCTAACCAAGATAAATCTAGAGAATATCATATATATTTATACATAAATTGGTCCCGTGATGCGTAGGCTTGGTCGGGGGGGGGGGGTCAGAACGAGCTCTGTCCCCAAAAATATGTGTTACTGGCGCGCGTCCACAAATAAACTCGTTTACCACGTACCCCAGCCCGTGAATACAGCAAGTTCAAAGAGGTCAGTTATAGTCTAAATTAGGTGTCCGACTCGATTTCAATTCTAATCAACCAATCAATCAATCGTTTACCTCTACGGAGATAGCACCGTTGGAAGAAAAGTGTGAAAATCTCACTCTATGCTGACCTGAATTCCAATCGTTCGTTCGTTACTGGGAGTTTAACGTCCAATCAATCTGTATTTATATCCTTTCAGATACTGATGGAAACTTTAAAGTGGGCGTGTCTATTACTTGTGGTATGTCCAGTTGATACAATCACATTAAACTATGATAAGGAAAGGGGTGCCAACTTGAAGGAGACGTCAAAAGATGGATTAGGTGATTTTATTTCATACCGTAAGAAAGAGAATTGGACTAGATGTGGAGACAATATGTGCCAGTGTAAAGGATACCAAGCCCGGTGTGTAAATCATGGACACCAACTGACTTATATTCCCAGATTTCAACAAAAAATAACAAAGCTAAATTTTACTGGTAATTATTTACCACTTATAGATAATGGAACTTTTACAAACATTACCGAGTTTCGTGTGACATTTCTGGTTTTAAGGAATAGTTCAATACAAAACTGCACACGAAATGCATTTAATGGTCTGAAATCTTTACGATCTTTATTTATAAGAAATAATACCATTTCAAGCATGGAACTAATGGATTGTTTGTCCGGCATTACAAAAAAATTAAATCATCTTGATTTAGAATTTATATACTTAGATAAACCTTGGGATCTAGATTTGGACAAGATTATGACAGATTCAAAGATTGCCAATTTACACTTACGGAGTATTGAAATAACACATTATAATCAAAGTAAAATGTCAACTTTAAAACATCTAGAGATCATCCAAATTTACAAATCCTCTATCAATACGGTTACTTTGGGTTATTCGTCAACATTAAAGAAGTTAGAATTTGCTCATAACCCATTTTCCGAATTCCCAACATTTTGTGTAAATGGCTATGCGTATTTTCCACATCTTACTTATTTGAATTTAGGGCATAACAACATACAGTCTATGAAACCACAACTACTGACCTGTATGAAACTCCTTACACGGTTTAATATTGATAATAACCGTATTCATTTGATAGAGAGTAACACGTTTTCAAACTTACCAAAGCTTTTAATTGTATCAATTTCATACAATGGACCAGATATGGTTTTACAAGAATTTGCTTTTAACAGTTCATCTCTAAAAGAACTCTATCTAGATGACAACGACGTGTATTTTGTCAATGGACAAAAGTACGTCAATAAGGATGCTTTTAAATATTGCACACAATTGGAAGAGTTAAGAGTATCATCGAATCACTTCCAGTTTACTACAAGTCAAATGTTCGAAGAAACATTCAGTACTCTGGTTAATTTAAGATTTTTGGCACTAGCCAATGGCGGAGTTCAGTTTCTTCCAAGTTTTATTCCAAAATATCTGGATAAATTGAACACATTGTGGCTTGGCCATAATAACATTAAATATATACCGGAGGGTTACTTCAATAATCTCAATTCTCTACAAATTTTACAACTGAATTCGAATAAAATAACCACAATTAACCCAAATACATTTTCACTTCGATTTCTTAAACACGTGAAAAGCATTGATCTTTCTAACAATACATTTTCCTGCTCCTGTGAATTACTTTGGTTCATCAATTTTCTAAAAACAAGCCCCATCCGAAAACGTTTTAATCGTTTTCCAAAAGAATACATCTGTAGTTCTCCCACAGTTTTCAATGGGAAGCAACTTATACAGGTCAGGCTTTCTGAACACACATGCGCAGTAACGGAACAGGTCGGTGTAATTATTACATCTATATCGACAGGAATTCTTCTCTTGCTTTTAACTATTTCTGTTATTTACCGTTATCGATGGTATTTACGATATGTGATATATATGGCACGATTTCAACACGTTCGCTACCAAAGACTTTTAAATGGTGGCGGGAATTATAAGTATGATGTATATCTTAGTTCTTGTGATGTTGATTTTGATGACGTAATATATGATGAACTTGTACCCAGATTAGAGGAGGGTATGGGTCTGCGACTTTATATCCCTCAAAGAGATGGACAGGGAAATAAAATTGATCAAATAATATCTAATATGGATGCCAGTCGTAAAGTCATGTTATTTATATCTGATAAATATGTCGAAGATGGTTATTGTGAATTTGAAGCTAGTTTTGCCTATAATAAGTATATTAATGAAAAGCGTGATTTAATGATTGTGGTAGTATTTAAAGAACTTGGTGCCTTGAATGTAACAAAAACCATACATAAAATACTGGCTGTTGATGATTATATTAAATGGGGCTGGGATGAAGAAAGTGTGGAATTATTCTGGTTAAAGATAACGACTGCTATTAATAATTTGGATGATCTAATACCTTAAAAGCCCCTGTAACAAAAAAATATCAGAATATGGTCAGGTGTTAAAATCAACTAAGTATGTCCAGGATTGTGGGATTTTTTTTAAGTATGACTATTTACTAGCAATGTTATATATTGTGTAAATTAAATGGATATTTACTGTGTATATAATCCATGCATTTAATTATGATTCGTTTAAGATTGTCGCTTTCCTTGGTTGCTATTTCCTGTATCTTAATAAACTATAGTTAGCTGTATAATTTTGGGTTATTGAATCAATTAAATGGGGAATAAACATCCGATTATTCTGCAGCAACCAAACTAATGAAGACGTGTATACACCATGCTGTACCGCTACAGATTAAACATCCATAAGTGTACAAAGGTGTTGTTATTGATGTGTTGCCATTTGAATAATGTTCACAATAAGAAGCAAAATAAATAAGATATGTTTACAGGTTCATTTTGTTATACGAAAAACTAAGTGATGCGTTTTTTATGGCGCTCAGTATATATTATGATCAAAGTATTAATAATTTGTTTTACATATTTAATGATTTGCTTTAATATTTTTATTTAAAATATACGTATTATTAAGATTTGCTTTAATATTTTTATTTAATATATACCTATTATTAAGATTTGCTTTAATATTTTTATTTAATATTTGCTTTAATATTTTTATTTAATATATATCTATTATTAAGATTTGCTTTAAAATTTTTATTTAATATATACCTTATTTCTTAAGGTAGTTTTACGGCCATGGTAGGAACAATAGTAGATCATATATATAAAAAGATCACAACAGCCTTATTTTTTATCCAGAGAAAGCCATCCGTCAACAGGATGTTGTATGATAATATTGTAAATATTATACTGCATATCTCTTAATACACAGTAAATAAAATTAGTTACAATCATATTTATTCTATATTATAATATGATTCACTCGAGATTGGAGCCAACGGAAACACCAAGTTAGATCAAACTACCTCAATTGGAAATGACTGTCTGCTTGAAGGGGAATTTTGTCGAGACAGCAGCGCTATTGCCTACTCCTATTTCGAATTGCAACTAAGGGGATCGTTTACTATCACGCCGACGTGTACACGGGTTTTTGTCCAATCCGAAAGATTAGACAACTGTCCTCGTCAGGCCCTCCACCCTGCATTACTGACAAGGGGGAGTGTTCTGGAAAATCCCGAGGCACTGTACTTTCTCGGCCAACACCAGGTGCGAACCGGAGATCTGGATAGCGAGTCTACGTCTTACTTGTTGAGCCATTGCGGCTCACAACTCAAATCTGAGGAGAGTGAATTATTGTTTTTAAATCAAGAATATAGTACATGGTTGGTCCCTGGGATCAATCTCAGATTCCATGGTACCAATTATGAAGATATCTTAACGGTGGTTCCTCCCAGAGCCCCCTCTCGTTTTAAGCTGAGATAGGCATCATGCGGCGTTTCAGAAGTTAAGTTTGAGTTTCAAGACCCATGGAACCCATTTGGCGTTCCTGGAAAGACATCATTCAGTGTTTGTAGATACGTGTTGTATGTCACTACAGGATCAAAAGGACATTCACTTCTTAAACAAACATTATGCAAGAGCTAAATCTGATTATTGCAAGTCTTTATTTGGGTTTCAGATGTCATAGAAATTATAAATTAGATCTTTATTTACACAACAAGCACAAAATCAGCTCTGTAGACCCACGGATGGCTTGGATTTAAACAGGATTTCATTGACTGATTTAATTATAATGGCGTCGTGAGCGGAGATTAACCGTTACGTTTTAGATCGAGGCTAAATGATAGATCGTACGAAGCGAGGCCGCTGTTGAGCGAGGCCTGAACAAATGACATCTAAACTAATGTGCAACAATCCAAACACAGATAACGATAAATTATACAATTCCTGGAGACCGTGTGATGACTAAAACAGACGGACAGGTCTTCTGTGTCAATAATATCAATACGGCCTTGATATTATGTTTAGTTGTTGGTTAAATTGGGAGTTTGTATGTTTGTATTATACGCTCTTTTGTCACTTGCGTTTACTCGTTTAGGATAAAATTATGGAAATTGATAAACATCGCATCTAACATCATCCCAATTGAATTGCAGCTCCATAGGATCACTGTTTCGTAGTCTGCTTCAAGAGTCACGTAGGCCTACCAGTTACAGTACACGAGTGCACACAGGCTAACAACAAGTCGGCTATAATTATGTATAATCAATGCTTCCTCATTGAATTGGTCCATTCCTTTCAAACTTTAAAATCATATTACAGACTTTCTCTACATTATCTATTAAAAGTCTTATTTTTAATTTGTAGTAAAAAGTAAATGTAATACGAATTGAATTGCAACCCCGTCTCAAACCGAATAGGCTAACCGCACGACAGCCATTGAAAACGTTACTTGATAATCCAGATTATGTAGGTGGAGTTAACGCCTATCAATCAAACTATCGCCCATTCCCAAAAAAAGGTGAACATACAATTAACTCCCATTTCAAGTCAAAATTACAATGGTAATAAGTATGTTCAGAATAAAGTGATGTGACTGAAATTTTCAATATGTTCTTCTTTCATCATCTATATTTTTGAACTGTTACAGTAAGAATGGCCAATTCTTTGTAAAAAAAATCTCCCATAATGTATCTTTAAGCAAAGATATAGGACCTTCGTAATCGGACATTGCCTTGGGATCACACGAACATACGGGCATCTTGATAATGTTCACTGTGCCATCTCCATCTGTATTATTTACCGACTGAATATATTACTTATTTATTGAAATTTTTGTGCCATTCGAGGCCCATGTTTTATTGTCCAAACTTTTGATTTTATTAATCATTGCTTTACAGCATGATTTTCAATGTTTATACACGGATTTTGGTGGAAGTACCCATATAATAAATATAATGTTTAATATTATCAACCATTTGCATTTGTAGGCGCCGACATTTCAGTGTAGGTGTGTGTTATCTGTTGTCACCCTGTCCTTCGGTTCGATCGTCAACAATTGTCGACACGGTAAAGACTAAGCTTATGACGGAGTTTTATTTTCAAATTCAGAGTGAAGCATATAGTGGTCATAAGATAAAGAATCAAAGCGATATTCAGCTACTCACAACCTTTCGTGCTAGTGAATTAGCTACTTAAAACGTTATGAATGGAATGGAAGCTGTAGTTGTGAGCGGGTGTGGGTTTTTTTTTTTAAATTTGGTGAGGGGTATTCGGGTGATTGGAGGATAAACCGCATTGATTTTCAGCGTTCCGTCACTTTTTGTGCCAGAGTTATCCCTTTTTACAATTTAATGGGAAGCATCAGGGGCATGATAAGGTGAACCCAAATCATTTTTAGCGTTTGCTGAAAACCTTGTTAACTTGTTACAGGCTATAGCTTTAACTAATTTTCAAATTTTGTGGGAAGCCGTGGAGTTATGCGAAGTCAACTCCTACTGATATTCAGTGTTCTTCGATTCTATGTTCCGGAGTTAAACTATTATTGGTGTACAGCATTGCGGCCATAAGAGGATAAATCCTGTCCATATTCTCCTATCTGTGAGTTTACTCCCATCCTAGCCGAAATATCAAATTCAGTTACCCAACTTTTCCTTTCTAATAAAGTGCGGCCGAGACATTGCTGCTGTTTAGGCATATTTCTGGCTGTCGTGTGGCTATCTTTATTTCCGTGTGTAGGTAGGGGCCCACTAACTCAAAATCCGAAGCAGATGCTCACTCATGACAGGCTTATTTCAAGAATCAAATTACACTGTATTCGTAAATATGGCAGTTGTAGCTTACTGGTGGAGGGGTCGTGTTATTAATTTGATAACAATGTTCATATTTAAACAGATTTGACATACAATGCGTTTTGTAATACGCCCGGATATGAACATATATTGTAATGACCCTTTTTCGCACGTCGAGCCGGTTAATATTTGTTTTCAGCACAAAATAGGCTACATTTTAATATTTCACCGAACTGTTCATACTTATTGTCGTTGCAGTAGTTTTTATTGGATTTTTCTGAAACGATAAATTTAAGAAACTTGGCCACACTATACTGGTAATAATTCTCAGCACAATTGAGGTTAAAGGTGTCATCCAATATATAGGACCAAGGTCCTTGTGTTTTCCGTCACAGTGTTTGCTGTCACCTATCCACACTGTGATTGCTATGCGAGGAAACAGGGCAAGAATACGAGGATCTCGCTCCCTCGCCCTCGACTTCTCGCTCCCTCGCCCTCGACTTTTCGCCCTCGACTTCTCGCTCCCTCCTGTTCTCGCCTTTGAAAAACTTCGACTTCTCGCTCCCTCGCCTTTGAGTCAATCTCGTCCTTACGTGTTCTCGCTCCCTCGCTTCGTCACAATCTCGTGTTCTCGCTCCCTCGCCTCGGAAGTGCAGTTATTACGCATGTCCACTGACTACCGTATCGGCATTTGTATTTTGACATGGATTATAATAAACGAAATTGTTTGAAGTTCTAGAAAAGTTAATAGTCCTAAACAAGTTTAATCTCTTCTTGCACAGATAGTATTGTATTCTGTAATTGATTTTTTTAAGTCTTTAGTCAAATCTTTCTTTGCTCTCTAAAAATATTCATTGGGAGTTTTCACTTGATGCGTGGTTTGTTTTGTCAGTGCTGCAGGATGGAGAGCCTGACAAGGGAAAATGTATAGTTGTTCGAATGGGATTTTAAAAAACCAGGTCCCGTACCCGGAATCGAAATGAAGTTGGTTCTACGGTGGCTGACTGCGTAGGAGGTTTGCTCTCTAACTTAATCAAAGTTCATCGTGATTTTTCTGCCTATGTCCACCCTTGTAAGTGGTGTAGAACGGAGAGCCTAGCAAGAGACAACGTATAATCGTTCGGATGAAATAAAAATAACCGAGGTGACGTGTCCAGAATCTAAATGAAATGAAATAAAATAAAATGGGGTCTAACGTCCTACTGTTCTGTTCCTAAGTTGGGCTAATGAAGACGGGCATACGATACAATAAATACAGTGTGCTATCAAGGAAATTTTGCCCGGGCAGTGGCGCTAAGGCCTACTCTTATATGGACTGTTCACCATGTACAACATACACGGCAAACAGCGGTAACAGGTGTCCGGAAGAGTAAGCTTACCCTGCCTGGCGCGCCATAGCTGCATCCAAACTATTAGGCAAAATGTCGATAAAATAGCGTGATTGGCCAATGAACTATCGGTATGCAAAATGCACGTGACGAACTGTGTTAACTATGTAGTGGACATATAATCAGGGAGATAGTATTAGTATACGTGTCAATTAAATATATCTAGAATAATAACCGAGAGAGACACGTTATATTTACCAATCAAGTCAACATGACGGCCATAAAACTTTTTAAAGGTTTTTATAAGTTTAGTGCGCACGTATCCTTGTAGTTGAAGCATAGATGACAAATGCCTCGATCTACTAATTTAACCTGACTATTTACAATCATAGATTTAAAGCTTTTCAAAGTCAGAAAAACAGCATATATTTCTAAGTAATTAATGTGCTCAAGTTTTTCTTCTAAAGTCCCCCCCCCCTCAATACAATGATCATTCATAACAGCTCCCCATCCAATAGTACAGGAGGCATCAGTTGAAATAATGTGTGAGGGGTTAGATAGTTGTATAAAATTATAAGATTCATCAATATTATGAATCCACCATAGAATATCAGAAACACTCTTTTGGGAAATTGACATAAGTTCATCACAATTTCCATATTTAATCTTTAAGCGACGAGTTTTTCCAGTTTCTAATTGTCTATAATATAATTGACCATGCATGACACCTGGCATGCTAGATGTCATTCAACCTAAAACCCTAGCAACAAATCTTATAGTCATAAATGTTTGATCAAGCAACTGTTCACAAGCCTGTTTCAATTTAAGTTCCTTTGCAGGTGTCAATCGGACAGTCATATTAACAGAATTTAAGTTCCTTTGCAGGTGTCAATCGGACAGTCATATTAACAGAGTTAATTATAAACCCCAAAAACGTAATAGAATTTGAGGGAAAAAATACAGATTTATCTGGATGTACAGTAAATCTCAAACTATCAAATAATTCAGTGGTATCTTTAACATTTTGAGCACAATCAGAAAAATCTGACCCCATTAAAAATATATCATCTATATATGCAGATGAAATATGTCCCCTTTTTCTCAAACTAGCTAAAGGAGGCTTCAATAACTTTGTGAACTTTCTTGGGCAAATACAAAGACCATTAGGAAAGCATGTGTAACAATAACATTGACCTTTCCAGCAAAATTTTAAATATTTCCTATAATTTTGATCAACATTAACAGTATAGTAAGCATCTTTAAGATCAATTGATGCCATAAAACAATTTTGCTCTACAAGACTTAAAACTGAAGCAAGAGTATCCATTTTAAAGTGGTTGTATTCAATAATAGAGTTAAGTTTCTTTAAATCTTTCTTTTCTCTGACAAAAATAGGAGATAGTATATCATTCTTGTGTTTACTAGTTTTTATTAGCACTTCTTTAGATAGAAGCTTTTCAATTTCATGATCAATTGCTTTAGTTTCTGTTTCATTAAAGTGATTTAAGTAATGCTGATTTTTCTCTGGCCTTTCTGTGAAAGTTATTTTTGCACCCTTAACTAATTCTAGAATTTCATAATCAGACGTCAATGATTTCCAGTTGTCTAAATAGTTCGTTAAACAACCAGCTTTAAACTGTAATGCTTTACTAACTAATATTAGTTTTAATTCAGCACAATAATTTTTAAAAGAGTTCACCTCTTGAGCATGTGTGGTTTCTGTACAAGTAGCAATTATTGTTTTGCTCGATTTTTGTAAATCTTCTGTTTTGTTTGTTGATTGGATTTTCCTGTTGACCTCTGTCTGGGGTAGTTCTGTCTGGGGTAGTTTCCCCTCCCTTTTTGTCTAAAAAATGACTGGTAGATGTATTCGTGTATGGACGATATGATGATGAGGGTCGATAAGAGGACGAGGGTCGATCATCTCTTTTTGGTGTGTATGATGATGAAACTCTGGAACTTAAACGGCAGGTTTCCCTGATTTCTTTCAAGTGTTTATGTAAATCGTCACTAAAAAGATATTCAGGAGTAACAGGTACATTAGTCGAACAAAGACCTCCAAATTCAGGACTGAGACCGGGTTTTATTAATTCGCGCCTTTTAAGAGAAAGGTCGTATGATGCATGGCCCAATAAAGCAACTGAGTCAATTAGTTTCCTGGCCACAACTGACTTATCATTTATCTTGTCATCAAGTATTTCATCTGCACATACTGTAATTGCAGAGGCAGCTTTAGAAATAGCTTTCTGTATATAACTTAATCTAAGGTCTTGCCTTTTAATGTTATTTGATAACTGTTTCCAAATTTCGTTATTGACATTTGGAATACTGAGACCAGAACCATTCCTTGGTCTGAGATATTTGGAAAAAGTCTTTTTCAGAATATCGTCTGTTAGTCTATTTTGAAACCTTTTGTTAATTATAATTATCTCTGCAAGTTTGTCTGTTACCCCTGGCCCGGTTTGTTCTGGTTCTTCAAAGGACTGATTTATGTCTTGTAAGACATTATCATTGCTGGTGCTAGCACCTGTATCTAAAGGTTTGGTTTGTTTAGATGTATGAAGTAAATCTTCTATGTCATCAGTGACATCAGTATGGAAAGGCCCACCAATAGGCCTATGCCTAGATCTGTCTTGCTTGAAACGTGCATCCTTACTACACGTATATGTACCAGAGGACTGACTGTCCGAATCATTATTACTCATAGAGTGTGATACTCTTCGCCTTTTAGGGGAAATAGATGGCGACAAAATTGACCTCCTCTTTTTATTGGGTAATATAGATAATGATCTCCTCTTTTTATTGGGTAATATAGATAATGATCTCCTTTTTGGGATCCTAAAACTGGACCGTGACCGAGATCTCGAACTTCTTCCTTCCGCCATCTTACTCATAGCCTCACTCAATTTTTTGCAATGATTGAGACATAATTGCCACTGTTTCCTGAACGGATACTAAAATGGTATCAGTGTTGAGATCAGGAGTTACCAGTACAGGTTTTCCTATAATGTTTTGAAGACTAGACTGTGATGCCGTAATAGTACTACTAGTAGCAGTACTACCGACGGTTGTCGTAATCTCTATCGACTTCGACGCAATATTAAAAAAAACCCAAAAAACACACTTAAAACTAGTCAAAAACAAAACTGTACAACAGTCAAACACGGGCCGATAAATTACAAATTTAAAGTACCAAGAGAGTCTCTGGGTACTAACAAGTATTATGTAGAGTCTGCTAATACTAAAAACCTTTATTAAAGTAATAAATCGGTAAAATGAAAGAACTGTGAGTCACAGACTTCCTGACTTCGGCAAACGCACGACTGGCGATGACGCATGCGCATCTCACATGGTTTTGTAGTCCAGAACAATGATGAAGTAGAATTTACACAACAGGTAGGACAATTAAACATCTAGTTCTTCGAATAAGGGTATTATTTATTTTCTGGAGCTTCCAAGCCAGCAAGAATGTTATTGTCCCTTTAAGGTCACTATTTTTATATTAAGCATAGTACGTGAAATGAGTTTAGTGCGCAAGTATTCTTGTGGTTGAAGCCTAGATGACAAATGCCTCGATCTACTTGAAAAATCAGAATGAAAGGAACAATCTCTCGCGTAACGCATTAGCTCAGGCACAAACACTCCATACGCTGGTGATATTGGAATGTTACTATTAATAAATGGAAAGTTAACGATCGGAAAGTCAAAGTCATCACGTTTATCGTACAATTTAACACTAAGTTTATGGCAACTGTAAAAATCGAGACGCAGATCCAAGTAGGAAGCGTGATTGTCACTGTCAGTAGTGTTTTTAATTTCGAGCTCATCAGGATATATGAATTCTACGTAATCACTAAATTTAGGATATATTGATAAGTAAAATTAAAATGTCTCAATAATCGTTTAGTTTTTACGAATGCCTGTATGTGATCGGCTTCGGACGAATATAGAAATAAATCAGGAAGTAAAGGTACGTACACAGTTGGTGCCCATTGGGATACCTACCACTTGCTGATATATTTCCCCTCCAAATTCAAAAATTACATGAAATTGAATGTTGTCAGAATTCAACACACTCATTAATTAGTAAAATAATAGGCTAACGCTCAACATGAAGCTGGTTATTTCTCATAAGTAAAAATACGTAAACCATTCCAAGACAATTCATATTTTAAAAAAAATAAGTTCTCCCAAAATTATCTGCTTAATTAGTTTTATCCTTCAGCGTGGGTCTATTGTTCTTGGCCACTCAACCCCTTAACACCGACCCAAATTTTTCCCCTGAAACTCGGCAATATGGGGATGAAGCCGCTAGACACTCTTTATTACACTGGTTTTATCTTTCATTATGTTATTTCGGGCATTTAATTTTATCGACTAGGAAGACAAAGATTTGTCTGGGTATATTGTTGGATTATCCTTTGTCAACTATTTTTCCAATTAGTCTACTAAACTTTTATGCCTAAATGTCCTCGCAAACTTTTGCTATATGAACTGATTCTTACGTCACACGAATCCAGAATTTTTCTCCGGTTAAATGTCTAAACTTTTCAAATATGTTCAATATACTACAAAATACATGCAACATACTAAACATTTCATTTGGAAATAATTACCCAATAAATATTTCGTGGGAATGTAACTTAATATAGTCTAGTGTATATCCGTACTACTAAGTTCTATATAGACTGGGGGGGGGGCGGTCATGGTGGCTCGCAAGCCTGGAGGTCGAGTGTTCGATCCCTGCATTGTCCGAGAAAGTTCTTCCAGATTTTTCGGTGTGGTTCCCAATTCTCCGGGCCTGACAAGGACAGCTGTCTAGTCGGATGGTACGAAAAACCGAGGTCCCGTGTACACATTGGCGTGCACGTAAAAGACCCCTTGACAGATGGAATTCAATATAAGAGTAAGCCGTAGTTCCGCTGTCCGGGCAAAATTATCCCCATAGCTCACTGTATGGCATATGCCCGTCTTCATTGGCCCATTTGATTTGATTTCATTTCATTTCACGTTTAAAGGCACTATCCCGATTTGAACAGAGTACGTTTGAAATTTAAGCGCCCAAATACAAAGGAATGGTGTATCGAGTCGTTTCGACGTGAACTGTTTCGTTAGGTGACCTGATAATCCATTCCCCTACCTTTAAAGGTCTATACAATGAATGGTACATGTGCTGTACTTGATAAGGCAAATTTCGCAAACACATTACTAAATAAAAGTCTAGTTGTATACAGACACCACATATTACAGGTTGGGAGACCGGCCTCCATTTCCAGATGAAGACTGGCGGGTTTACATTGTTTAGAAACGTATCATGTGTAGTGAGTGAGTTGCTTGACCCTAAGCTAGAGGATTGTAAGGGATTTCAACACAAAATTAATCAGTTTTATTCTCCAAAATATTATCGGGATAGGCCCCTCAACAGATCCGACAACATGAATCTAATCTGGTTTATAGACTTCTCTTTATGCCTATAATGGCATGAAGAGAGTATAATTATGCTCGAGAAATATAATGTAGAACCCCAACCGTATCTTTAAGACGCAAAATTCTAAAGCTTTCCACTATGGGTCATAACAGTGATGATATTGTACAATTAAAGAGATAAGATCATATAATTTGATTAATTAAGTTCCTTTATTTAGAACATGCATATTCTGCCTAGTTATTTACAACGCACACAGATAGTTTTACTGACTTTATTGATAAGAATATTTAATCTGGTATCAATAATAACGCCGTAAAAAGCCGTGGTGACTCCTACAATACAATAACAATATGAAAATTGTGAAAGTTTTTCAATCAAAACGACATTAAGAAGGGAGGTAATTCTAAGCATAGAGTCATTCGGAAACGTCACTTCAAACACAATGAATACATCGTCTATTAACGTAACGTGTAACAGCACACTCCCCGTCTGATATCTACTAGATATCACTTAAAAATAGAAAATGATAAAACAAAACATAATCACAACAAAGATGCCACAAGGAATGTTAATTCACAACTGTTTATTAGTCTATCAGGAGAACTAATTCTGTAATAGGGCGTGTATACGTGACAGTTTTACCATCCTTCACTACGCGTAGCACAATCTTGCGGACTTTATTGTCTTCACTTTCAAGAGTTCTTGTAACTATTCCGAGCGGCCATTCATTTCTATGAAGATCTTTGTCTTTAAGCAAGATCACGTCACCAACTTTTATATTTGGTTTATCTTCAATCCATTTTCTTCTTGACTGCAACGACTGGAGATATTGATCTTTCCAGTTCTTCCAAAACATGTCAGATAGAAATTGTACGTTTTTCCACTGACTATGGTAGGTGTCTTTGATAGAAAGTTTTTCACTACTTGCTGGTTTAATACCTGGTTTGTGCGTTAACAACAAAGATGGAGATAAGATCATAGGTGCTTCAGGATCTGTTGAAATTGTTGTAATGGGTCTGGAGTTAATAATAGCACTGGCTTCAGCCATGAAAGTTACTAAAACGTCATGAGTGATGTTTTTGGCATCGAGTAGTAAGGAGTCTAAGATTCTTCTGGTTACACCAATCATGCGCTCCCAACTTCCTCCCATATGTGAGGAGTGTGGAGCATTAAAAATCCAAACACTTTTATTATCATACAAAAAGTTCTTGACAGTCTTGTCTTCTACATTAATAGTGTTTATTTTCAATAAATCAGCTGCACCCACGAAATTAGTACCTTTATCTGACATCTACACCGACTGATTGAAATGGCATTCCAGCTGACACCCGATCTACAGGTAAATCGGACATGATTTGATTCACTAATGGGCCACGAAGTCTTCTGCATTTAAAACAGTTCTGGATAACTGAAGACACCAATCTTTTAGCACCAACTATCCATAGACCATTGTTTCTCAAGGAACCTTCTGTAATGTGTCTCCCTTGATGCTGGACACGTTCATGATAGTACAATACTAAGAGTGTTGCAACGTAAGTCTTGCCAGGAACAATAATGGGGTTCTTCAGTTCTGTTGTTAAATCTGAATTGTTTAAACGATCGCCAATACGGAGAACGTCATTCTCATCTAAATATGGATTTAACTGACGTATAGAACTATTCCTGGGGATATGTGTTCTGTTGCGAAGGCTTCGTATTTTTTCAGAATAAGAATACAGTTGGACTTGTTTAATTACATATAATTCAGCTTCTTTGAAGGACTCTGGACTTTTTTGGGAAGTATCTTGATTGGATGAAGTGGTCGATGTACGACATTTTGCCACTCGCTTAAGGAAGGAGATAGCACCTACAATTCTTTTCCAGCTTGAGAATTTGTTAAATCTTTCAATTAAACTGTTACTGACAACAGTTTTCTTCACTTCTACAATTGGACGAATATCCTTGTCCAACTGCGGATTGATTAAGGGAAAGTCGCCTTCAGAAGAGTGACTGCCTTCTATCTTCACGTCATTCGTTGTTTCAATAGGACCTAACAGCCACCTACTGTCACTTATATTTGCAGCTAATAGATGTCTTGAACCTTGATCAGCAGGATTGTTACAGCTGCTTACATAGCTCCATTGTTCTGATTTGGTAAAGCGTAGTATCCTTTCTACTCTATTGCTGACATATGTGTAAAATCGACGGATACGATTGTTAACATATCCTAGTACAACTCGACTATCAGTAAAGAATTTAATTTCACTAAAGTCAACTTCTAGATGCTGTACTGCGACTTCAGCTATTTCAACGGCCATCACAGCAGCACACAATTCCAAACGTGGAATAGTGTGTGCCTGTTTTGGAGCAAGTTTGGATTTTCCTAATACAAAACCATAATGTGTAGATCCACTTCCTGTAACTGACTTCAGATAGGCTACTGCTGAAATTGCTTGCTCAGAAGCATCTGAGTAAACATGCAGTTCTACATTACTTGTAGTCGTGAGTGATGTCGGTAGATACGTCCTTGGTATGCGAAGGTGATTTAACAACACTAATGAGTCTCTCCATTCCAGCCATCTCGATTCATGTTCAGATGGTAGTGGTTGATCCCATTCCATGGTCAGTGTTGTCAATTCCCGGAGAATTTGCTTGCCATGTATGGTGACAGGAGATAGAAAACCAATAGGGTCAAAAATACTGTTAATAACCGACAAAACTCCTCTCCGTGTATATGGTTTGTGATCCTTTTCAAATTCAAATACAAAACAATCAGTGTTGATATCCCAAGCCATACCTAAACTATGTTGAGTCGGTAGGATATCTTCGACGAGATTTAAAGACTTCAGATCCTTGCTCAGATCCCCTGGTTGGAATGCGTTCATAATTACTTCACTATTGGATGCTATCTTATGAAGGCGAATGTTCCCATTCTCCTTAAGTGCCTGTTGTGTTCTTTTGATCAGATCAACATCTTGTTCAGTTGATGGTAGAGATGTAAGCGCATCATCAACGTAGAAATCCTTTTCTACAAATTGCGTTACGTCCGAACCATAAGGACAATCTTTCACGGCTCTACGGAGTCCATATGTTGCTACTGCGGGCGAAGGGCTATTCCCAAATACATGGACACACATTCTAAACTCTATTAGTTCGTTCTGAGGGTTGTTTTCTTTATACCAGAAAAAAACGGAGAAAGTCACGGTGCTGTTCACTAACATAAAATGAATAAAACATCTGTTCAATATCCGCTGTGATTGCGAATTCATCTCGACGAAACCGTAACAAAATAACCAGGGGGTTATTTGTGAGGTCAGGACCAGTCAGCAACGTTTTGTTGAGTGAGATGTTTTCATAGATAGCTGACGAGTCAAACACACCACGTATCTGATCTGGTTTCTTCGGATGGTACACATCAAATATGGGTAAATACCAACAATTACCCTTACTGTGAGTTAGAGGTGGGGCTTCTTCAGCTGCTCCACTTTTAAATACTTTGTCCATAAACGATATAAACTGGTGTTGCTTATTCGGATTTCTTTTCAGATTATTGTCCAACAACATAGCACGATGTAATGCGAGCGGTCTATTATTAGGCATGGCCATTTGAGGAGAACGAAATGGTAGTGGTGCGGTCCAATTACCAACTTTGTTCTTGTGAATACTGGAATCTATTACTTGTAGGAATTCCCGGTCTTCTCTTGAATTGAAGTGCCTGGTTTCTCATCGTCTTTGGTACGTGAGAATACTGTACTACCAATGTTGTCGAATGGTGATTCGAAACCATCTGCCGTGTGATGTTCCCTTATAGTAAAATAATTGGGACATGGTTCAAATATTGTCCCTCTTCCATCTGACAATATGTGTGTTTTGTTAACATTAATAATTGATGGAATATGTAGTTTCTCTAAGCAGACGTCTCCAATTATTACCCAACCCAACTTTAACTTTTGGGCAAAGGGGTGGTTTGGAGGTCCTATAATTTGTTCTTCCACGTGGTGAACTTCTATGGCATCTCTGCCGATTAGAATTAAAATTTCACTATTTGGATCCAATGGCGCAATGTGTGACGATATTTGCTTCAAATGTTCAAAGTGTTCAGCTACGTCTGGGGTAGCTATTTCTGATTTATTACTAGGCAAGTCGTGGCATTCTATCACAGACGGTAATTCACAACTAAAGCTTTTGTCTAATGATCTAACGGTGATTCCGGTTGAAAGTCTTCCTGATGACTTGGATTGTCCACTGCATGACGAGATTGTGTAAGTTACTGGTTGATTAGCAATTCCTAAAGAGTCAAACAGCTCTGGTTTACCCATGAAAGCGTTACTTTGGTCATCAATAATCGCATAAGCTCTCATAATGTTTTGTTCATTGTCAGTACAATATATATCAACTAAAAGTGTTTTGGCACACGATTTTTCCGAATTTAATATTACCGCAGACTTTAGTACATTTTGTTGATACCCTTTCTTTTGTAAATGTTTGCTCCCCGCCATGAGCACTGGTGCTTTGGTCTGTATCGCTTTGCTTTTCTGACCTAACAATATGCATCGATGTAGGATGGTTTTCTCTACCACAAATTGCACATTTAACTTTGACATTACAAGTACGAAATGAGTGGTCTTGTGAATCGCAACATATGTAACAGGCAGAGTGGTCTTTTAAGAATTGTTGTCGCTCTAATATTGGCTTGTACTTGAATGCTCTACTGTCGTTAAGAGAATGGTTTAAATTATGTAATGGGCATGTTGCATTTGTAGGTTCCTTTTCTGTTTTCTCCTTGTCTGTAAATTCAGTTTTCCTGGATGCAACAGCTCTAGGGAAACTACGGTGAGTATTATCCGGTGTTGATTTATTATTATCTTCTTTTGTAAATTTTATATGTTCTAAATTCAATGCAGGGTCGTTCATACGTGTGCTCATTTCCCTCATAAACTCTTCAAAGTATGTAAATGGTGGAAAGACTACATTGTGTGACTTCTTGTATTTTGATGCCGTTTCCATCCACCTACCAGGGTTTACTCCAGATGATGTGTCGTAGTATGACAATAAGCTTGAATACATAGGGTCTTCCTTTATCGATTCAATTTCTGATAATATGTCCGACAGTTCGTATAACAGTTTATAATCTTTTGGCGTTACTTTTGGAAATTGTTCTAATTTCTTCTTTAGTGTAGATTCAACCATCTCTGGTATACCGTATCCTTCGTTTAAACGATCCCAAATTCGTTGAAGGCCTTTGACAGGATTATTTGCGTTTGCAGTTCTTAAACTAACAGCGTGTTTTCTAGACTCTGGTCCTAGCCATTTAATTAATAAATCCAATTCCTCCATTGGACTAACTTCAAGATCTTGAGCTATACTCAAGAATGAATTTTTCCAAACTGAAAATGATTCGGGTTGATCGTTAAAATGAGTAAATCTGGAGAGTGACAATTCTTTCTTTAATAGAAACTTCGTAAGTTCATTCGTGACAGCGATATTCTGTGTTGTGACGTCATGATTACTACTAGTGTTTATAAATGGTGCAGCATGTGGATTTAAATCGTGACTATTATTACCTTCAATACAATTTATCGGTGTGTCGGAAGTGTTGACAATTTTATCAGATTTTGGGGTTGGCATTTGTGTCATTGGATTGTGAGGAGGATTAAATTCACTTTCTACATTTTTCTGCAATAATTGTCTTTGATTATCCACATATTCTTTAATTCGTTGTACTTTATTAATCGGTTTATTTTGATTTGGTGATATGGACTGTACGTCCGACCTAGTACTAGAAGAGGCCACCATCTGATAATTCATCGCATTCAATTCGGCTTCCGCTGCTTCAACCTCACCTTTCATTTTAAGAATTTCTATATCAGATTTCAATTGGGCTTGCTGTCTTTCTAATTCCGCTTGTTTTTCTGCTTGTAGTTTGTCTAATTCCGCTCGTTGTTTTTCTAATTCAGCTCGTTTTTCTGCGTATTTTAATCTCGTTCTTGCTGCTTCTATTTTGCCTGCTTGCTTCATAAGGATTGAAGAAATGTTGCTTTTGGATGATATTTTAGATGAACTAACCGACTGTAGATCCGATGACTGCAAATCTTCGTTGTCGATGTTTAAATTCACTTCTGAGTGATGTCGTCTTTCGCTTGTTGAGCCCGGGACGTCATCTTGTTTACTACTAATACTTGTCTGTGACGACATGTTGATTCGAGTTTCACGGCTTTTTACTATTCTGCCTAGTTATTTACAAAGCACACAGATAGTTTTACTGACTTTATTGATAAGAATATTTAATCTGGTATCAATAATAACGCCGTAAAAAGTCGTGGTGACTCCTACAATACAATAACAATATGAAAATTGTGAAAGTTTTTCAATCAAAACTACATTAAGAAGGGAGGTAATTCTAAGCATAGAGTCATTCGGAAACGTCACTTCAAACACAATGAATACATCGTCTATTAACGTAAAGTGTAACAGCACAATGCACCACCGTATTACACAATCACGAATCATAGACGATCTCGTCAATGACAATATAATGATTGTATAAACGTTATTTTAAATATTTTTTTTTAATTTTCGGAACATTATATCTGTCTCAGTGAATAGAATGTGACCTGTTACAAGCCACAGATCAACCTTTTTAGCCACTATATCTATCGGGCCAACATGACATGCTGTTAGTGAGAGAACCTGTCGATAACATTTTTGAATGCGCCTTATTATTAAGGATGGAAAACTGAAGGCATGAAATACTGAACACGTAAAGAAATATCTTTGATCCAGAAACACAAAACTTAACTCGTTGTTTCTTCTTATTGCTGTATTTTATACATTAAAGTGAGAAATGTTTTGTAAACGGCTATATTTTAGGTAACATTTTTAGTAAACTCTTTACTTAAGTCTAAGAATGCTTTGTGAACCCAGGGCCGGTCCTTGGTTGTAATGTCTTCGTGTTCGCTACAGACACATGAAGAGTACAGGGGAAGAACGCTTAAAAGGCAAAACAAACTTTTGGACGAGAGTGCTTGACGCGAACAGAACAACGAATGAGTTTAATTAAACTATGCTTAATACGAATCATTATACCAGTACAACAACTGACTTCAACTTTTCAGCCAAATTAAGGTCAAATAAAGTGTACGATAGACGTATTTGTCCGGGGCATTTCAGCAGGGCCTTGATTCGATGTGACTCCGATCGCTTTTACCTGAAATTGATTGTTCCACCGACAGCTTAATACAATTTGATACCAGATGGCGCCATTAACTGGGATTCGTTGAAAAAGTGACTTAGATCGTTTCCCCTATACTCCTCACGTGCAATCAAAAATAATATAAAGGTGAGACGGCTGGAGAAACTTGAACAAGTTACGTAACACCACTTGTCTGAGTTTTTGTTTTAGAGATTCCCTTTTGTCAGCTCGATATATGTACACAAATATGTGACTACATTTGCACTTAATGTCATTTACATAAATTGTGTACACGCTGCAAAATAGGATCAAGGTAAAACATGTGACAAGTATGGACAAGCTTTGTGATGTAGATTTATTGTTGATTTAAGAAAGCAAAATACGTGATGGACTTGGATATAGACCATCGTCTACCATCTAACATATTTGGTTATCGGCTGTGTTGACCCGTTTTGTTATCGCAAAATCGAACAACGATTCAAAAGGTAGGTAGATTATTTTGATTGCCACAAAGTATGAAATGGAAAATATGCATTTTAGTATACATGTATCGTCATAACAATATATTATTTGGGTTTAGTATATATTTGTAATATACTGCCGTATGGGGCATATGAATGCAAGGTCATCGCTGTTCAAATAAAAAGTGTGGAAATCCATAGCTCGCGTCGCCGATGTGTACAGGTCCAGTCTGTTTCACAGAGAATTACTTAAGAATTGGCCACGCGATTATTTCACTGCGGGATCAGTTTGGTACAGGGCATCGCACACATTTTAAATGATATCCAATATTACCGTGATGTATTCAACTGTTTAAAGCTAGTCCAGACTATTTGCTCAACTGTGAATGAATGTGGGGCAGACATGTCAAATATAAACCATACACTGTTACATGTTTCCTAGAGAGAGCTATTTTATACAGGACAGTGACTAGAAAATTATCCAGTGAACTAGTTAATGCACATACAATATAAGTAAGAACGTTGAAAATCTGTATTTTTACTTATATTAGATTTATCTGCTGCTTTCGACATATGGACCCTTCTATACTTTTACGTCGACTTCATTAGGTATTTGTGGCTCTGCATTAAATCTTTTAGAAAGCTATCTTGTGGGTAGGAAACAGCGTATTTTAGTTTTGAAATTGTAAATCGTCATCTGAATCTGTTTTGTCATAGAATTTTCTAAAAGTGAATGATGATTAAATCGAATATTTGTTATAAGACACAAGGCATCCATTAAGTAAATTTGCACATGACAACACCCCTGTTGTATTTGGTAATTGTGATATATTTTCATCTTATTCTGCTCGTAATATTGGCGCAATCTTTGATAGTTTTATGCTTAAAGATACTCAAGTAAATAATAGGTTTAAATTGTGCTATTTTAATATTAGAAATATAGGTAAAATACGTAAATTTGTAACTGCAGAGGCCACTAGTTGATTTTCTCGTCACTTCTTGATTACATAACTTTAATTCACTTTTCGTTTGTTTATCTTTAAAAGTTATATATAAATTACAAAAAAAATACAGAATACTGCAGCTCGACTCGTTACTTAAATTAAGAAATGCGAAATCATAACTACTTGATAGTTTACACTGATTACATGTTAAATATCGAATTGATTTTAAGATTGTATTACTTACCTTTAAATGTTTAAATAATTTAGCCTCTCAGATTATAACCTGGCCGAACAGTACGTACATCAGATACTATTAAAGTCCAATACTGTTCAACTTGTCGGCTCTCTTTCAGTTTTCAAGCGCCCGCATTATGGAATAATCTACCATTTAATTTACGATGTTTTAGATCTATATTCCTTGAAAACAAACAACTCAATTCTGCTAGGTTTTGGAGAATAGTCATGATTTGGAGGAAAAGAATACGAGAATTAAGGGGTTTGTTAGTTTGAAATGTAGGGCGGAAAGTTCCATGTTTATTAACTCTACTTCTGGTTTGAGTATCTCAAGTTTTCCATAATGAATATCATATGTGCTTTTGAGCAAGAGGTTGTCACATGTTGCCTTACCTGTGACACAAAGCGTCCCACTCAATGTCTACGAGATGCGAACTAACATTAAAGTCAAAGGGAAATCATTGGTGATCTCTAACCAAAAGCAGTAATATTTGTAAATTGGAGTTATGTCCCTTTGACAACAGCTGAATTCAGATATGTAAACGTGTTATATTTCTTACATTTGTGTAAATGGTTGTTTTTAATCATTTAAGGTAATACATTAAGATGGATGGCGGCAATGGTCCGGTACAGAATGACACCTCGGGTAAAGATAATCCCATGGAACAATTAAATGAGGAGAATGAAGAAGCAGAAAAATCTCAAAGTTTCCTTCAACGTTTGAAGAATGGTCACTACAGAATCAAGTTCTTTCGAACAGTTGCTATATTGTTTGGCTTCGTTACCCATGTAAGGACACACCGTTAATAACTTAACGGGGCGGGGATATTATCGTCCAATCTACACACATTTCAGTTTTTGAGTACCAACATTACTGTATACCTTGTTTCTGGACAATACTTTGCGTTTGGCCCCCTCTCTACACCGTCAAATCTACTTGCCATATTCGATGTTTGTGGTGGGTGTATCCATTATATTTACAATGACGTATGGTATCACTATGGCCCAGTTTTTGTCGAATGCCTGTGTTCATGAACTGATAAGCCTTGTGGTCCATTTTGTTTATTTCTTTGCTAATTTCCACTACTTTATATCATTTACAGGGTATTGTTTTTAGTCAAAGGGGACCATCATTTCTAGATCTACAACTTATCACCAATACAGATGTCGAGAAAGCCTCTACATATTTCACGGCTACTGCAGTTGGTTATATGTCAGGTTCCTTTGCCGGTGGAGTCCTTTTTGACAGATTCAACAGCGTGATTCTGCTTTTCTTATCAATGTTCGGGTTATCTCTGTCAGTGATCGTTATACCCCTTTGCTCATATTATGGCTTAATGTTGACGATGATGTTTGTCAGTGCATTTTTTATGGGTTGGTATGATACAGGTGAGTTGTTTGTTGTATTTGGTTGCATGTAGTCAGTTTGTGTCACAAGTGTGGATCCAGGGAGTGTGGACGGGGCACATACCTATTTTGGCTGTGTTAGTATTTTCATTTAGATCATGCATTATTTCTTACCTACATATCTATTTTCATGGTGTTGGTGTACTAACGTTTAGGTGCTTTAACACCTAGACACCCACACTATCCCATTTAGTACCATTTGGTCATCAGGTAGTTCAAAGTTCTGATAGCAAAGGTTTGCTTTTGGGAAGATTATTATTTTGTTTTTAGTGCTGTGAGACATGATGTTATTCTGCATCAACCTCGTTGAATCCTGTCCCTCTTTCCTCCGTATCCCACAATCAACAATCCACCAGTACATGTCTGATGGTGCTACTTCGTGGAGATGTTATCATCTAACTGACATTCCTGACTCCCCAAATGAATGTCATTGAAATCAGACTGCTCAGCGAGTAATTCGGTATGGCAAACTTTCTCGTTTTCTGATGAAAGATCGTCGGTATAGCTTCACGGATGGATGCGAACGGTTAATGCGTAGTTCCCCAGGGTGTTCTTTGCTACACCCTACGCAGTATAATCCATATGTGCCGATTCCCCTTTAGGGATTGTGTGTGATCCATCTTTGAAAATGTGCCCCTTTTCTCCTGACTGTCAGTTGTCTTGCATGTGCGCTAGAGAAAAGACACGGGTATAGGTAAATCACGATCTTTAGATGCTGTTAGGAGCAATGTCAAATTGTATGTGGACTGCTACGCCCATTTATCACCTCGGGTCTGTTACTTATTTTGTTTATCCAAAACTCGTTAGTATTTATGGTATTTACACCGTTCTATTGGCGATTAGCTGGTGCAGAATTAACAGTCAATTATGAAATTATCGTAACAGTATTGGCTGAAATTTTTTTTCTGTAATGTGACTTTTAAATATGTTTCAGCTGGGAATGCTGATGTGGTGGCGACGTGGGGCGCAGAAGGCCATTCCTACTTACAAATTATGAATTTTATGTTTGCCGTTGGGGGTTTAATTGCACCATTAATAACAGAACCTTTTCTGTCACAACCGCCAGATTCAATGGATGACTCATTGGTAATACCACCAACGGAATCATCCAACATCAGCTCCATGTTTCCCGTATCGACATACACGTCATCGTTTTCCGACGGGTTCAATAACTATTCTGATGTTAAACATGTGGAATCATCTGGTGAAATACGTTTAATTTATGCTTATATCATATCAGGACTATTGGCATTCCATGCGTCACTACCATTCTTGGTCTTGTTTTTAAAAGAAAAGATGCAAAAGAAAACGAACAAAAAGCTTAAACCAAACGACAGAGAAAAGCCAAGGAAACGGGACCTGCCATTAGGATACTTTATTCTGACCCTAGTTTTCATTAACGCTATATATTTTTTTGACTGTGCTGTTGAGGATACATTTTCTGGTTATTTGTTAACGTTTGTGGTCATGCAGCTGAAATGGAGCAAATCGCGTGGCAGTCAAGTAACGGCTGTTTACTGGGGATCATTTGCAGTCTTGCGGTTTATTGGAATATTTCTGATTCGCTTCTTGACGCCAGTTAAATGGCTTTTCATTTTCACAAGTGCGTTAACCATATCTTTGTTTGGGTTTTTCTTATGTGCCAAATACGAACTGCATATTGGTGTGTGGTTATTCACAGCTTTGGTTGGTGCATCAATTTCCATTATTTTCGCTACAGGACTAAACTGGATTGAACAATCTGTTCTAAGACTAACCGGTAAAGTTCTATCATCAATTATCATTGCTGGGGCGTGTGGTTCCATGCTAAATCCGTTAATAATAGGGCACCTAATGCAAGAATTCACTCCGATGTGGTTTTGCTATTTATTTTTAGCAGAAATATTTCTCTACTTTCTATTTTTCGTGATTTTATTTTACCTTTCCAATACAGTTTTGATAAAAGTGAGATATGTAACGCCGACCGAGCAAGAAATAGACGTAGAAAGTTCATCCATCCAAAAACCATTTCTGGGAAATGATGGTAGCAAAATCTCGGAAGGATGATTAGGTCATAAATAATGAAAATAATGCATCAATCACTGTTTATTTTCGTTGATTGAACATGAGAAAATGTGTCATAAAATAAAACGATGTGATAATGCTAAACAAGAATGGAGGAAGAATAACTAGTCTTAATCCTGATCTAAACTTTCGTTAAGGATACACGTAATATCTGTTGTGGCAGAGATTATTTTCCTCGACATTCTGTTTTTTTCGCCTTTGGAAATGATTGCCATCTGTGCTCGGTTTTCTGCCGCGAGAGAAATGGGGTTTAACGCCCACTCGACACAAACTAGGTCTTTTCGGAACTGACATAGGGTTTAATTTTATTTCAATAATTCGCTTGCCTGTAGATGTCTTTAAAATATCAGTGGGAGGAAACTGGAGGACCCGTAGAAAACCCACGAGGTTGGACGGGCGACCCTACTCCTTGTCACGTACAACCGGGGATTCGAAACCAGGCCAGTTGACTCAATGACAAACTTTATGATACAGCGCGCACGTGCTAACCATTCGGCTGTCCAAGTCTCTTCGGAATTTCAATTTCTTGGCACGGCCATTTGCTGTTGAATCGATCTACCGAAATCAACAATATTCCTACCCAAATCATTTTTGTATTCGAACATTCCAGGTGACATAGAGTTTTGTTTAGAATTATAGCTTTTATTGATGAGAATACAAGACTGTTGTTAAGAAACTTATTAGTTCATGTTTAATCTTGTTAAATTCAGATCATGGTGAAATAAAACGCGGTTTAACGTCTTACTGTGTTGCATCAACCGGGCTAATGAATGTGCTATGAGGGACACTGTGCCAGGAAAACGGAGGGGGTGGGGGCGAATGGTTAGCGCGTCTGTCATCGAGTCAACTGAACTATATGTTAATCCCGAAATTACCTAGTTTGTGTCGAGTGCTTGTTACCTCCCCCCCTCTCTCTCTCTATCTCTCTGTCCAGGAAAATGGTGTTTCCATACACTTTTCGCCAATCAAAGCCTCTATGTAATGGCTAACTAAGAGAGAGGGAGTGTAGTAAAGACAACTTAGACTAAGTTTTGAGTAATAAAAACCGAAATGAAATAGGATCTGGGTTTTAATCAGTTTGATTCTGTGACAAATAATATCGCACTTAAGACAAATTAAGTTTTGGATACCCCGAAAGAAAATCTCAATGTATGTTTGTTTACCATCATGACTCACTATAAAAAGCCAGATGTAATAAGTTATTGCGTTCCCATCTCCTCATTTTCAAAATATAAAAAAAAATTTAAAACGTCTGTTAATTGTTTATTATCAAATAATTTCCATGGTCCGATTTAATAGCAATGTGAGTAGTACCATCTTCCACGTGGTGTCCTCGATCGGTCTCGGAATTTCAAATTCATGGTAGCATCACAGTACACTTCAGGACAGCAGTCATATTGTTTTTCGTGGACTTCTGATGAATGTTCCAATATATGCCATCTCCAACCACCTTGGAATTCAGACAGGTCAATCATATCATCCACTCGGGTAATATTCAAATCATGGCAATTGTGTGCCCAAGAGCCGAATTTTAGGGAACATACATACGTGTCATCAGTAGGATCGGTGTTAGGACAGTAGACTTTCATATCTGTTATGGGTATGAATGTTACTTGGCCATTAGACTCAATAACGCAGTTCACATCCTCATCAAAGATCATACCAGATTTGACACTAAAATAGACGAAATAAGACACTGTGGCATAAAAAAGAAAAAGAAAATTGAATGTTTAGTTACTCAAGTTTTATGTATTTTAAATTGAAGGCTTTTGGGAAAAGCAAGCAAGTTTTTTTCGTTTTTTAAATTAGTTATATCTTTAAAAAATAAGAAGCAAAATTTGAATGTGGTGTCGCTCTAACCATGTGAACGCGTCTGCTCGAAGATATGTTTCTTGCTCAATACAATCACTACTCAGTTAAATAGAGCGATATTTGTTGATTTTATATACCAATGTATGCTACAGGGTTCAAGATACCCCTGAGTCAGAGACCAACAGCACAGTCACTAGACAGGTATTCACAATACACAAATACACAAAACTGTTTTAACTATAAAGCGAACTTTTCTGATAAGAAGTTGTTATGGGTTCTAAAACAAATGAAAGAGTGCATTATATTGTATGATTGGGGTGTGCATTACTTGAACTTGAATAAATAGAATATTGAATTCTAATTCATACTTTACTTAACTATTACGTTTGAAATCATTTTAACCATTGCTCGATATGCCTCTATGTGACATCTGACTATGTAATTATTTGACAAAAACAAGAACTAAATAAACAAAATGGCCCATCTATTCAGTTAAAAAAAAAATATATAAAATTTGATTTATGCCATGGTCTGCACACTAAATTCAATTAGTCGCCATTTCTCGATAATTCAACCATATTTATCTGGAATTATAACTTACCTATTGTAGAGTTTGATATCTGGTTTGGTAACGCCGGAAGAAGGAATGCTTATTTTAGTTATATTACCATAATCAGATGGTTTCCATGCAAATCTACTATCAGTCCATTGTATCATTAACCACGCTGTGATTTCAAGAATTTGGCTCTTTGGATCCTTGATAAAATAATAATAACAATATATTTTAGGAAACCATACTGGGTTATGAACTGTTTGTGGCCAATGTTTAGCGACTGTACGACTGAGTTTTGTGGCGATATATTTAATGTTTTGTGACAATATTCAGTGATAATACATGTTTTGGCGTTTATTGCAATATTTAGCATTTATATTTAGTTTTGTGTCAACAATGCATGTTTCGTAGCAACTTTATATTTTATAAAATAATATGACAACATTCTAATATGTTATATGGCACTACGTTGTTATACATGTTTTATTACAACATATGATGGCAATAATTAGTAACAAAACGTTATGGTAACATAACATTCAAGTACGTTTATTTCAGTACAATTATTGCCCAGCCTCTTTAACCCCCGGAAGTTATTGTCTGGTGCACACAGTACAACAATGCTACCAAATATAAGAGGAATTAGTAATTGTTCTATTGCCATAGGTACTACTTACATAATCAATAATGTTTTGGAGCATGAGCTCTATTTTCACGAAAGTTGTCTCATCTGGGTTATCTGGAATTACTTCTGTTGCTGCGTTAGCTACTGCCTTTATATCAGCTTCCAGTTCACGTCTTTGGGAAGAGGCTGAAATCATTAAACATTGAAATATCTAGACACTACTCAACAGATTTCGATTACCACCTGTTGAGTATTTAATTAAATTTATTTCCACAATCCAGTTCACGATTACCAACTTAAAGGATTTAAAGGAACATGGGTTGTGGTATGGAAGACCAAACAGCTCTTTATTCAATGTTCATAATTCTTAGTTTTTAATTCATAATATTCATAAAGAAAATATTTACACGGCATACACGGTCATTTAAATAACCAATGCAGTGTTGTTGTTAATTCTTGGTTTTTAATTCATAATATTCATAAACAAAATATTTACACAGCATGCACGGTTATTAAAATAACCAATGCAACTTACAATAAAACAATGTCGATGTACCTCTTTCTTTCAATAAGAAACGATCTAATTAATGTTGGTATTATTCATCTCCCCTACCGATTTACTTATACAATTAGAAGTACATTGTATAAAATTATAATAATATTTAATTATTATTACATAAGCTTTAAATTGTAAGGACGAATGTATAATATCAAAGAGCAGTATAGCCTAGCTACTCCCCTGTCGTCATAATGTTCAGGTTAGATGAATTTGGAGAAATGCTTTTTGACATTGGTTTTGCAAGATTAGTATTTTGAGATTTGTATATAGAAATTTTTTGATCTAGATTTTTTTCGTTGTATGTTTCTGATGAAACGTAATGTAATTTTTATATTTTCTAATATAAATTTTATCATTGAATAAAAGTACATTTAAATTAAACGAAGATGAAATTGACAAATCTTTTATGAAAATTTAATGCCTGATTTGTAAATCAACTATTGAGTTTAAGATAAAAGACTGAAGAAATGTGAATTAACGACTATGAATTGAAAATTTAGAATACTGAATAAAGAGCTGTTTGTCTGGGAGTGAAAAGAAATAATATAGTTTTACTCGACATCAAATTTACGTAATAATAACTATTGATTACAAACCAATTTTTTTGTGGTACCTTTTGCTTTGTTCAACATTTTCGGGCATAGATCCTCACTTGTTTCATATTTTTTTCGGAAATTGAAATTTCTTTAAATTGTCTGTGGTTTTTAGGAAGTAATGTTTCTGATGACCTTTCTATGGACTACGTTCTAGTAGTTGTTCACCCGGTCTAAATTTCAGCATTGATATTGTAGCGACGATTCCAATGGCGCATCATGCTTTACTTTAACCATATTGATTGTCCAATATAAGATATGCGAGTGGTAGACATATTCTAGTATCTAGCCTAAAATAATCTTACCTTGGGCTGCTAACATAAGCAGTGCACAGAAAAGTATCTCTGTCTTCATTTTGTGATCCGCACTTCTCCAATTCTTCCGTTAATGACATTGAAATCCGTAGATCGTTACAATTTATACTTACTATTTGCATACAGATTACCATATAATCGTTAATTTTCGTTTCACGGATAATTATAAAATTGTCTTCGCAAAAGGTTAATATCACATTTGTCGGCTTTGACATTAAACCATTTGTTATTTACAGAACACGTGTTTATGAATTGTGATTCGTCAACAATTTAAATTAGAATACATTTTACAAAAACAAAACTTATGCTATCGGACATCCGTTTTTGTTAATGTGTTTTATAGTTAAGTCCAACAGTTGGAATACTAACACGTAATTGATACAGAACTTGCAGATTGGCAACCAATTTTTACTTTTTGTTAATGTGTTTTATAGTTAAGTCCAACAGTTGGAATACTAACACGTAATTGATACAGAACTGGCAGATTGGCAACCAATTTTTACTTTTGGAAATGTTACGAAATTTGAGAATTAAGAATATAGCTCAATTTCTGTCTCGGATGTTCCACAATATTTTAGTCCCAAAATGACCTAGTTTGTGTCGAGTGGACGTTAAACCCCATTTCTCTCTCTCTCTCCACAATATTGTACCATAGTATTATTCAGTTGTATCCGAATCTAAATGGTTAGGTCATTATGGCTCTGTTTGAAACTTGAAAGTCGTTTTGGCTGGATCGGTAACGAGGAGGTCTCTGGAACACTCCCATTTTAGCCTAGAAAGTTCCTCCTAGTCAGTGGTGCAGGGCGGAGGGCCTGGCAAGGCTAATTAATAGTCGTTTGGATGGAACAAAAACCGAATTCTCATGTGCATTGTGGCGTACACGTAAAAGAATCGTAGATAGTTGGAATTCCAGGTTGTAACGCCGCCGACTTGGCAAATGTTCCCCCCATTGCACAGTCGGCGCATACATGTAGGACAAAACCATTTCCATTCGAACTTAGGACATTTTATCAGTTCATAGGGGCCTATTCCGTGACCGTGCTGGTTTTTTTTTGGGGGGGGGGCGGAATTTAATTTTATTTCAAGTGGGTCTGTCACACAGGGATCGGGTAAGTTACACATCGATCGGAAAGACAGAAATGGGTATAACGAATTTCCCATGAGGGAGGGCGTCTGAGTACAATGAACGTGTACCGAGTCCATGAAAAGGACCCAGCCAATGCCCAAGTGTCCAGTTCTAAGGTGCACGATGCATTGCTCATGTGTTAGCACACCAGGCCCCGAGTTCACAAACATTGTCAGACTTAGATTAATAATTTACTCAAAATTGTTTGCCTTTGTTTAACTAAAATATGGCCCATTATTAAAGTTTGTTGTTTTAATGTATCAAATACAGCAATAAGAAACTATGAGGACAGTTTTGCGTTTCTGGATAAAAGATATTTCTCATAGACAGTGATTGAAAGTTGAGTAAATTCTGATCTTAAGTCTATAAGAATGCTTTGTGAACTCGGGTCTGCTGTTCTTTAATAACCCACTGCTATATCTTGAAGGTATAAATGTTGTCTGGTGGGGGTTATTCGGATGAATCTAATGAACGTTATACTGTGACAAAAAAGGCAGGGCTGAAAGGGTCGGTTTCGACAGTTTGACAGGAATCTCAGTGGATTCTTGATCAAGTTAGTAGGCCTATATATTAATAATTCTTCAAAGAACGAAGCTTTCTCTCTTAGGGACAACTTTAAGGGTAAATGCGATCTTTTGAACTACTCGGTGAATTTCCAGAAAATTGGAAGCCATGATTTTACGTGTTGGTTTGGTACATTATTTTCTTACTCAAATCATAAATGTTACTTGCTATAGACGGGGTGTTAGGACGTGGCTGACTGAATCTTAAAAGAACAAAGTGCGTAGAAATGTTTCCTAATCCACATGGAGACTTTTTAAAATTGGGGAAATTACAAAAATATTGACGAAAACTGAAAGGGTGTTACCTTTATTACTTAGATCAAACCAACCTTTTGAATTCGTTTTACTTGGGATTTCCAGCTTGTAGGGAAGGGTATGTGAATTTTGCTTTACATACTAATTATAGTATCATATTTTCTCATTTGGTCGGTCGACTGTTGAACAAACAATTACTCAATACACTGATGTCAACTATTAAATGTATATAAGGTCATTTTCATTTTTGTTGACTGCAACATGACCAATATTTAAGTGGACCGCAAATAATAACCTTAATCAAAATCATTAGGTCGAAACAAATATGCATTTTTCTTAAATATTTAATATTAATTTTTAGATTTAAGCGAAACATATATAAAAATAAAAGGTTCAGGCAGCAGCCATTCAGTATTTCTTATCTTCGTTTAAAGTTGAAGAGGTTGCTAAAGAATGAGCCTTTGTTACCTGAAAATATAGCAACATATTAATGTAACTTAAAACGAAGTATTATATAAAATATAAGAGAGAGAGAGGGGGGTGGGGTGGAGGGAGGTAGAGAAATGAAATGGGGTTTAACGTCCTACTGTTCATCTCCTAAACTGGGCTAATGAAGACGGGCACACACCATGCAGTTTGCTGTGAGGGAAATTTTGCCCTGGCCTACTCTAGAGGCGGATCCAGTGGGGGCGCGATGGGCCCCCCCCCCCGCCCTAATTTTCGACAGTGCCCTTTTTTACTGCTGAAAGTGCCTTTTTTAGACCCAAATATGTCCTCTCCGAACGTTTACTTAGACAATAATATCAGCCAAATAGCTCTTGGGATGTCTACAGATGCAAGGAAATGACGGTTAATTGTCTTGGGGACCCCCCCCCCCCTCAACCCCCTCGCAGCGGCGTGCCCCGTCTACGCAGTAAGTGCCCCCCCCCCCCTTTTCAAAATTCCTAGATCCGCCCCTGTATTATTATATCGAATTCCAACTACCAAGTAATCTTTTACGTGCACTCCAATGTGTACATGGGACTTCGGTTTTTCGTCTCATCCGAGCGACTAGACAGCTGTCCTTGTCCGGTCCTCCGTCCTGCATCACTGACAAGGGGGAAACCACGTTAGAAAATCGGGATGAACTTTCTCGGCCAATGCAGGGATCGAATACCCGACCGCCAGGCTAGCGAGCCAGCATCTTACCCACTTAACCACCGTGATCCCCAGTGAGAGAGATTCGGGGCTGGATGAAGTTCACCTCTCAATCTCAAAGACCTTTTACAACATCATTGATTCTGGTATAACAAGAGCTTCCCTAGTTTGTGCTCTTGACATTCCACACGGAGAGATGATTATTTTGGGGTTTTTTAAAATCGTAAATGCGTCCAATGAGCACAACAATTAGCACACGAAAAGGATTACCAGGATGTGCAATCAAGAGCTTGACATAAGACCATTTAGCCACTCATCTACCTTAATAAGTAGGACTGTATGACGAGAAAGAGAGAGAGAGGGGGGAGGATGGGGGTGTAACGTTCACTCGACACATGCTAGGTAATTTCGGGACTAACATTATGTTTCAATTTTTTTATTAATTCGCTTGCAGTATGACTAAATGACAGAATATCAAATTCATAGTCAAACAGATGGTGCTAACAGAATCAATCTTTAATCACTGAAGGGTATGGTAATTATTTTAAAAAGTTGTGAATAAATAATACCAAAAATTCAAGTCTACCTAAATATAATCGATCAAATATGAAAGGTTCATGATCAATTTATTAATGTAACATGACAACTCCGACGCTGTTAATTAACAAAATGAAAACGGTGTGTGACAAATGTTAAAGTGGTTGTAGGTTAGGACAATAACATGCTTTCCAGTCGGTGGAAAGGTAGCGAATTGTCTAACTTTTTCAAAGATATATCAGGTGTTCTGTGCATAGATTATGTTTACTGCATATATTTAGCTGCTCCGCAGGTAATATTACAGGGATTCCTTATAAAACAGTGGGGAGACATCCACTCGACACGAACTAGGTCTTTTCGGGACTAATATATGGTTAAATTTTATTTCAATAATTTGCTTGCGCGTAGGGGTCTTTAGCAGTGGGAGAGGAATCCGGAGGACCCGATGAAAACCCACGAGGTTGGACCCTATTCCTTGCCACGTACAACCGGGGATTCAGAACCACGCCAGTTTAATCAATGACAGGCTTTATGATTCAGCGCGCGTGTTAACCATTTGCCCCCCCCCCCTTCCCACATTGCCAAGGCTTTAGACGACACATTATCGGGATTACCGATGGAAGAATTGTCCGTATTGAAACCGCCCCCATGAAATCCCATCCACCAATAAAGTTGATAAAGTGTGAAATAGTGCTTTACGCAAACTCCAAAGGGAATTTGTTTCTATAGATCACTCGCAACATTTCCAATGATAACTACTTACGTGTGTCTTTGGATGGTGATTTTCTGCCGATATTATTAGAGAACCCATGGAATCCATTGTTAAAATCGTCAAAACCACCCATAAAGTGGTGGATATTGCTGGTAGCTTTACTAGCCGAATCTTGAACTACAAATTAAGATGTATAATGCAGTCAAAAAAAGGGGCCAACAGGGACTAACGCAAGTAACCGAAGGTTTCTCTTTAAAGCGACAATTTCATATATTCTAAGAAAGTCAAATCATAATTATTTCTATGCCCTTTGATGAATACGTTGTCATCGCACTATTATACGATCATAGGCATTATTTCTCACACTTAATTACCTTCCTTCTTTATCTATCCCCCACCCCATGGAATAGCTATCTTCAAACGTTTGAATTTGAAATTGATATTTTTTCCAATTTCTCAATTGGCAATGGTGAATTATAGGGCTAATAGGATTATTCTTAACATTGATAGGACTGTGTATAGTTGTCATTTATTTTTACGCTTTGTTTTTTTACATTTTAAAAATGACATTTTCGGTTTAAAATGGCATAGGCTTTGTTTAGAAATGATAAATTAATCATTTGCCAACTTCTTTTTCCAACATTTACTCACAGGGCCTACTGGTTGTTTAATTCTTTCGGTGTTTAGTACACTTGGGTGTCTCTACTTCTCATATGTACCAAAAATGCCATACTGTTATTGGATATAAATACCCGATAAATACTCTTGTAGGAATGTATCTGTAGGCCAATGGCTGGCTTTGTCATTTGCATTTTTCGAAATAATAAAACTAAAATTACCTGGCTTATTCATAAATCCGCTGGGTCCAAAATTATGGAGTGGTTGCATTGGAGATTGGAGGAAATTGTTTTGTTGTGAGAACGTATCATGGGGATGACTGCCAAACGGCCCGAATGCTCCCATATGGTTCATTGGTTGCTGAGCTGTAAAAATAAACCATATATATATGATTACTTAATGCATCATATGACCTAGAGACCTCGATCCTGTTTCACGATATCTTTACTAATGATAAAATCCCAATTTTAGTAGATATTTCAATTTTGATTTTCAAAACACTAAAATCAATTTGATATTATCCCATTACATTACTAAAAATTGAATTTTATCTTGGTTAAATTTTTGAGAAACAGGCCCAAGGAATTAACATTATCGCAGCCATCTTGGAATTGTGAATGAAATGAAATGGGGTTTAACGTCCTACTATTGTGCTCCGTGCTGGGCAAATGAAGACGGGCATACGCCATACGTATGAGGAAATTTTGGCCGGACAGCGGAACTACAGCTTACTCTTATGTGGAATTCCAACTGCTTTACGTGGACGCCAATTTGAATACGGGACCTTGGTTTTTCGTCCCATCCGAACGACTAGACAGCTGTACTTGTCCGGCCCTCCATTCTGCATCACTGACAACGGGAAAACCGCACCGGAAAATCTGGATGAACTAATTGTGAATCAATCCCTTGTAGTATGTATCATCATGTATTACGAAAGGAAATGTATACTATAAAATCCCTGATTGTGAAATACCACACACTGCGGTTTTGAATGCCAGTTCGTTGCGAGACGTTGTGTGAAATATTCTGAAAACAGAAAGCAATAGGATTTTCCCGGGCTTCAGGTCCGACAATGGACCCTTTATTCTTCTAAGCAAGGCAAAATGTTAATCGCAAATATCCCTGCTCTCAATTTAATCTTAGTACTGCCGAATTTGATTTTTCTCTTTTAAATCCCTGAAACATCAAAATGTCAGAAGTACTAATTATTTGAATTATCATATATACAAGAATTGTCCAAATATGGAAACTGCATAAACAACAATATTTTCAATATTTGTAAAACGGTCATTGGCGTAATTCCAAAATCCATGTTAATTACGACGCATAAAACAAGTTAATTTAATTAGGACTTATCAAGAATACCAGGCTAGGCCAGTGACCATCATCATATAAATATTAGCCTGGTGTGGCATCAATTATATTACACAGCATGTCCGGTAACTCATTGATAAGACTATTGGGAAGTGTCGTCAGAGGATGCATTCATTAAAACTTGAAAATAACTTGTTTTTGAGTAACACAGTCGTGCTATTTTGACAAAAAAACAAATGATGTGTTAAATAACTCACGGGTGAGCAGAGAACATAATTAAATGAAATGGGGTGGTGATTAATGTAGACCAACCGGTCATTTGAAGATACACTATGGGGGACATTTCTCGCTGCGACTTTGTCGAATTCTAACGGTTAAAGGTTCCTTTGTGTGCACGGGTTAATCTCTATATTTTGTTGATCTATGTTTTTGGTTTATACCATTTCAACGACTGACCGTATTTCCCTTTTAGAACTTACCAACTTGTCTACGATTATGGTTGACTCCAAACCCTGCATTGTGAGAATCTTGTCTAGGAACAAATGGGTTGGTAGGATTAGGAACAGGTGGTCTATTTTGTGCAGTAGCAGCAGGAGAAGGGTGATTTGGCTGTGCTTTAGCAGCATGTGCTGGGTGATTTGGCTGTACTACAATAGCAGCAGGGGCAGGATGATTTGGTTGTCCAGTAGCAGCGGGAGCAGGGTCGGTTGGTTGTGAAACTGGTATTCCCGACGTGTCAAAGTCTTGTGTAAAAGAAGGTACATTGGTAGGGTTTTGAAATGCAATACCAGCTGGGTTGTTGGGCATGGCCGAAGGGTTTGAAGTTGGGGGCTGTTGTGCTATGGCCGGTGGCGATGGTTGGGAGGGCATGTAAGTCTTAGGTGATGGTTGTGGTGGTGGACTTTCCCGAAATCCGGTGCTTAAATGCGGATTCACATTCTGATTGAAACCTGGCAAACCACCGAACACATGATGATGAGGTTGTGGGGGTGTGTTGAACTGATTTCCCGGAAATCCTACAAAATGATTCGGCTGAACACCGAAATGATTTTCATTTTGAGCAAAAGACGGGTTGGCACCAGGGTATCTATTGTGAGGACCAGCAAATGGATCATGTGGTGCTCTCAAATGGTTGGTTGGTGGATTCTGGAATTGTACAGGATTGAAATGATTCTGAGCGGGTCGTGGATGCATGGGAAAGTGTTCAGCGGGCATCTGGTGCTGAACAGGATGGAAGAGGTTCCCCATATTACTGAAGAGGCTGGGCTCTTGTTGACCGCTATGTGAACGTTCCTTCTTGTTACCGAATCCGAGTCCTGACAACAAACCATTTGGCATGTCTGTAATATCAGCATCCAGAAGACCTTTACCAACATCTTCAACCTGTACACCACAAGATGCTTTACAAGTATAGCTTGAACCATCTCGAGGACATTGGAAGAAATAACCTTTCGGATATCTTTTACATAATCTGTCAACTGTAAAATCAAAAGAATTCGGCATAAATATCTACATTTATCTAAAACATTTAATCGTTTATTGAGTTGTGAGTCATTGATATTAGTCCTGCCGTTTAGGTCGAAGACTTTAAGCTCAGCTGGGTTTTTTTTGTTTTTTTTTTTTGAATACGCTTCTAAAATCTTGGTTATTTGGACAACATTGTGAACAATATGTGAAGAATGTGGCATATAATCATCCTCGTCATTATTTCTATTATTATAATCATTCCATCAAAAATAAATGGACATTGGACAGCCAAATAAGCAAGTTTGGCCTAATAATGACACGATATGGTTTACAGACAAATGACAAATATCAATAGGTTTTTGGACAATTAATGCTTACCTTGAGATTTGTCGGCGTTGATTGCATTGCACATGTCTGCAGAAACTTCAAAAGATTTACTCAGCAAAAATGGGTCATTGCATTTATGATGATCACTTTCAAATGGACAGGCGGTACAATGGTGGTATTTATCCTCTGTAAAAAAAAAATTTATTAGAAAGTTTCGTCTAGTAAATGGAAGCGTAAGCATACCCAGCATGCGTTCCTGGCACATTTCACTAGTTAGTTTGAGTAATAATCGTTAGCTCTAAAAATAAACAACTTAAATGAGAAGTCATATCAAGTGTTCCAGCAATGGTTTAGAACATACTCTTACTCTTAGACATCTAGCTATTGGCGTTTAAGTAGAAATAATTGTTTTCGTTACCCAGATTTGCACATCATAATTTCATTTTTGTAACTTTCGAATTATTCATATTGTCAATATCCTCCTTATTAAATAATGCACTATATCATGGCCGTCTCAATTAGATACCAATACAAAAAAATAGCGTCATTACATTATATGCTGGTTTTCGTCCTCCTGGTCAATTCTACTTTTAATTTTACTATTATATATACGAGCAGATGTACTGGAATTTCATGTGTAATGCACCAGGTTTGAGACATATAGAGAACCTCCTACCTGTCTTTTTGATATAAATAAATATCAATACAAGTCCACAATATAACAACGAGCGAGCTTTTATTTTAATTTATCGACGAGTATTGATATTTTTTTGACATAAAAAGAGGGGTTTTTATGTCCAAAACTAAAACAGAACTAAATCCAAGTCTACAGAAACACACAGCTGCCTTTGTCGCGACCTACAGTTTATTGACAATATGTTTTAACGAAATATGTCCTGCAACAATCAGTTAGCTGTCTTTGTTATTCGCATAAATCTTCTTATACGCACACAAATTTAGCAGCTGTATTCCGTATACACATGAATCAATTAGCTGTCTTCGGTATACGCATTATTCAACCGACTGAATTCGGTACACGCCTAAACCTAAAACGTACTAGCTGTATTAAGCATAGCATAAATCTGACAAGCGGCTTCCTTACACGCATATATAAGACACTTAGCATTTGGATTATAATATTTAAGAAAACCCACCTTTGACCATGACTTCCACTGGTTTACCACTAACATCGATAGCAAGTTTCGCATATGTTGGTAACATAGTATTGGTAGAAGAGTTTGGAACTTGTATAGTCGGTGTTGTTACATCTGATGATGTTGGTGTCACAGTTTGACATGTCGTGTATACAATTATACCTATCAGTATAACAAGTGTCTTCATCCTGCTAATAAAATGAAATCAATTGGAATAGCCATTTAACAGGTACTACTTTTCTACACGGAAACGCCCATACGCCACGCAGTGTTCTATCAAGCAAATTGTGCTCAGAAAACAGGTACTCTTCTTCGAATTTAAACAACCAACGTTTTTTATGTGCATGTAAATTTGTAGACGGAACCTCGGTTTTTCGTTCCACTGAAGGATCCTCCGTTCTGTATCACTGACAAGGGTGAAAGCATGCTTGGAAATCCCGAGGAAATTTGTCGGTGAACAATGAGAGCTAACCAAGGCCTCCATGGTAGTGATATAAAGCCATGCGCACTGAACCACCGCGGTTCATGATTATAGAAAAAGATTGAATGGAGTTAGGTTTATTATCTCGTGAACACATTATTTCGGTCATTGTTCAAGCTGGAACTGATTGGAGAATTTTCCAATTATTTAGGGTTCAATGACCAACTGTGAGTAGTTCTTTTACGTGCACGTTAATGTGTACACAAGTCGACGTCGGTCTTTCGTTTTGGCCTGGTAGCTTTAATGTGCATTTATGGTTTTAAGTTCGCCCAACTTAAATGACCTCCAATAAGTGCCATATATCATAAAATGAAAGTACTTATGGCTTTATCTATAAAAGTTTGTCAATAAATGTATATCAAAAGTTTTACAGGCAAATTGTGAATATTTTATGATCAACTAAAATGCTACAGAAAGCGTATTTCGGGCTTTTAAAGAATTAATATTGTTCATTTTATTGACGGCCGCTAGTTTTAACCCCCTTGTAAACAACACTATGGTGGAAGTTGATTATTTGAAAGGAATATGGGTCCAAAAATTGGTTCAATTCTGTTTAGTATTTTTCAAAATATCTTGATTTGAAAATTTCGCGACATTCGGCACCCTCCCTCTGAAGCCAGCGACACGGATACGTGTTGGATGCAAAAGTTGGGTGTCTCTTTAAATCGATTAAATTCGATCCTGGAGTGTTTGAGAACATTTTACCATAGGCCGAACCCTTTAAAAGTAGAGATGTGGTCAGAACAAATGCAAGATTATGATCGGTGTGTTGGATTGTATCGGGATTATTGACGTTTTGAGATAATTTTCGGACGTAACGACAAAATTGTACCGAAATCAAAGTTTATTGTCTCCATTGTCGTTTTCTCCAGTAAAGTAGTACACATTGTTAGGTTTAAATTATATTGTCCAATCGACGGTGTATAATTGACCATTCAGAACGCAAAAACCACTCTTAACACCGTCAAAATCAGCTATGAAATACTCTACCGGTTAATTGCCCATCTAATTAATATTTCTATTCCAAAGATTTAAAAACATGTTTATGACATCTTTAAACATTTAAAAGATCTATATTATGTATAAACAATTAATCTTTAAATCATTTCGTTGAAAATAGAGATGGATTTGACAATAACAGGATCCATTTAAAATTTATTTCGCATTGCACAAAGACCATATCCATTAAGAACTTACATGTGAGCAGCAAACCTTTGTGTCCACTACCTTAAGGTTTCTTAATGACTATTTAATTAGCACTTAATGTAGCAACGTTTTATTTAATATGTTTAAAGACTAATATTTTTGTTATATTTGTACTCGCTAACTTATTTTTTTTTTTTAAACAATATTTATTCACAGAAGCTGGATTGGAGAACAGGCAGAAGCCTATAGACCCCCTCTCCACTTATGTATATTATGAATAAGTATTGTGATTTATTTTTACGGTGGTTATTTTTTGAGTGATTATTAAGATTTATTATCACGATGTACCAAATTTGTTTTGTAGTATCATTTTTATTTTATTTTTTAGTTCATTAAAACATTATTTCAGTAGTTACCATGAGAAGTGTGATCATAGCCCTTTTTCTCGAAATCTTAACTAAAGATAAAATCCAGATTTTAGTAGATACTTCAATTTTGATTGGCTTGTCTAAAATCAATCAAATATTATGCAATCAAATTATGAAAATTCGGATTTTATCTTATTTAAAATTTCGTGAAACAGGCCCCAGCAATATAGCCAGCGTACTATACTTCTCAAATTTATCGTAATCATACTAAAAGAGAAAAACTATTGTGTCCACAACAGATAGGTATTATAAATGAGGCTTACTAATGACTATTTATTTGACACTCAAAGTTGCGACGTTTTTTTAAAATGATTTTAAAGACGAATAATATTTTCTTTATATTAGCACTGGCTAACTTTTGTATACGATTGATTATTTAAACGATGGGTATCTTTTGTATATGAGTAATTATTATGTTGTATTATTACGATGTACTAAATTATTTTTGTACCCTCTTTTTCATTTTATTTTTCAGTTAAAAATATATATAATTTCTGTAGTTACCATGAAGGGTGTGATCAGTAATATTGCCCGCAAAATAGTATATTTCGGATATGAGGACTCCTCAAATTGATCGTCATATTCCAAAAATAGAACATATGTTTGGGGGTTTATTTTTGTAAATTAATGGAACGGTGTACATAACATCCGCACGGTAAGTTGCACACCGTATCAAATAAATAACACGACTGTTATCCTGTTACGAAATATAACTCTAAAAGTCATTAATGGAGTTGTGCACGATGCGGACCGGGTTTGATTAGTAATTTCATTGTCAAAGAACTGAAATTTGGAAGTAAGTGTGAAATAACCGCGCCATACACCAGAATTCGCGGAATCCTCAATTAACACACGGATATTGTAAGTAATGATAAATATCGAATCATGTGAATGGACCCGGTCGTAAGCGTCTACTGTGTTGAGTAGTCCCAGGGTAGCAGTTACAAAACATTCGGCTAAGAACCAAATAAATAAACACACGAAACCTCGGATTTTCGTTCCATCCAAAGCAACCTCCCTGCACCCCTGACCAGAGAAACCAAGCTGCAAAATACCGAGATATTTCCCCAACCAACACTAAGGCCGAAGCCGAAAATTGTTGTTAGTGAGCCAGGAATATACTCACTGCGCCACCGTCGCGCCAATAAAAAAATCAACAGGTTAACACAATCCAACGGTTTCTATTCGAGCCCTTACTGTTAAATGATAATAGGTTTATCTATTTATTACTAGTGGACAAAAGACGATCAGGTTTACCAACATCTTGACCAGGTTCACTTAGTGCGCTCTTTAAAACTATTAAAATTAGTCAACCGATTAATAGCCCATTTGGGTAAGGTAAATCTCGGGGTGATGGAAATGAATGAGTTGGGGTTTAGCGTCCTACTTTTCTACAATCCGATTTAACTACAGTTCTATATTTCGTTTCATTTTTGTATGCTTTCGATTGCCCACGCCTACTGTAGTGAAGACAAATAAAACGAGAATTTTTACTCTATAAAAAACGAAACAAAACGTGACCTGACTTTTCTACACCGGTCGGGATAATGACGATTATTCTATTTCGATGTTGTGTCAAAATAAAATGGTAAATCTCGGGGTGATGGAAATGAATGAGTTGGGGTTTAGCGTCCTACTTTTCTACAATCCGATTTAACTACAGTTCTATATTTCGTTTCATTTTTGTATGCTTTCGATTGCCCACGCCTACTGTAGTGAAGACAAATAAAACGAGAATTTCAACTATAAAAAACGAAACGAAACATGATCTAACTTTTCTTCACCGGTCGGGAAAATGACGATTATTCTATTTCGATGTTCTGTCAAAATAAAATAGAGTGTAACGTCCTGCTTTTCTGTACAAACTGGGGTAATAAATACGGACACACGATGTGTATTATTCTGCTGAGGAATTTCGTCCTGACAGCCGCGCTATAGCTTACTCTTATTTCGAATTCCAACTGTCCATGATTCCTTTACACGCACGCGGTCGTTTACTTGATATTTACTGTCAGAAGAACATGGCTATTCAATGGCTGTTAGTTAAGTTGTACCCAGACAGAAAATAGAATCACAACCGTCAGGGGTTATTTTACGGGCAAGCCAAGGTGCACACGGCATCTCGGCTTTTCGTCCTATCCGGACGATTAGACCTTGCTGGAATCTTCAGGGAAATTTTTTCGGCCAGAAACCGGGATCGAATCCCGGAACTTTTGATTACTCACCGAGCCAAAGCGACTCCCGTTTGAAAGTAATTAAAAATATAAGCATTAAATATGCATATAACTTAAGAGTCTAATTTTAGAAATATAAATAAATAAATGAATAAATAAAATAAATAGATAAATAAATGAATAAATAAAATAAATAGATAAATAAATGAATAAATAAAATAAATAGATAAATAAATAAATAAAAAATCAAAGTTAATGGAAAAAATACTGTAAATGAAAAGCAAAATTTATCCCTACCTGATCTGGTGTTGCCCTTTCAAATTTGTCTATTAAACTAAAAATATTAACTTTTGTTTCGGTATTTTAGGAGAAAACTTTGAGACATGATTGGTTACCTTCGCTCCATGAATACCGTTCAACCAATCACAATCCAGAAATTCAGTTTGTAGAAATATTCTTGAAATTTAACCTTAAGATTGACCTCTCTGCAGCATGCTTGTTACCGCGCATCGTAAATATCAATAACATTGAAAAGATTAATGCGTGCAGCTCTCACCTGGCTGTAAGCTGTAGGTCCTCTTCATTAATTAAAGGCGATAAATGCATGCAGTTAATGGTGTCAGTTTTATTCATTGAAAGATCCAAGTCATAACAATTAAAGGGACATAATTCTAGGGATAATGGCGGAGTTCGCCCCTCTTTTAATCTTTATATGTGGATTTAAATGTTCAACTTAAACTTTAATTGTCTCGATTCAAAATGAACAATAGATTAAACCACCGACTTTATGAGATAAGGAAACTGTCGTAACACCTCTTGTAGATTCTACAATCAATTTAGTTGGAATAAATCGGTTGATGTCAACAAATTTATCTATAGTTTTTTTTACATTCCTGTGAGATTTAATCAGATTTAGTATGTAAAGAATGCTTGACATGACATACTGCTTTTTCTTAATGCTTTTATAGGGAGTTACTAGGACGTTCACATCTAACGTGGATGTTAGATGCACATATGGGAACCATTTTGTCATATTCGGTCTGTTCGTCAATTTAAACATATTTGGCATGTTCATTATTTAATATAATATTTTTGCTTTTTTAAACTACCACAAAGAAAAGCAATGTATTTAGTAATGTGCAACGTCGGTTGACACAGATATCTTAATATTCAGATGAGGGCCTCGGTGGGTAAGACGCTGGCTCGATAGTCTGGAGGACGCGTGTTCGATCCCTGCATTGGCCGAGAAAGTTCATCCAGATTTTCCGGCGTGGTCCCTTATGTCAGTGATGTAGACGGAGGGCCTGACAAGGGCAGTTGTCTAGTCGTTCAGTTGGGACGTAAAACCGAGGTCCCGTGTACACATTGGAGTGGAAGTAAACGATCCCTTTGACAGTTGAAATTCGATATAAGAGTAGGTCGTAGTGCCGCTTTCCGGGCAAAATTTCCCTCATAGCACACTGTATGGAGTATGCCCGTCTTCATTAGCCCAGTTCGGATCAGAACAGTAGGATGTGAAACCCTATTTCATTTCATGTTATATTATTGAACACAATGTCATAGTTTCGATTCTCAAATGAATGTAATATTTAAGTACATAGCGGGCACTGAAAGGAAATTTAAGCAGAAATACGACGGTCATTTTCCCTAGTCATCACATATAGACAATAAAAACATCTACAAAATAAAACAGTGTTTTTATTGCTATTTACATATGTAAACATAAGTAAAACGATAATAAAATGTCCCTTGTCAAATCATTTTATTGGAAATGTGACAACATAATACATCATTGATCCCTGCATGTATCCAAGTTGACAATAAATATATGGGTTAAAGCAATTAACTGAACATTTATTTTGGAATCTTAAAATCCACCTTTCTACATATATTCAAACAATACAAACATTTTCAATGCACCGACCATTGGTGTTTTATTATTTTATACGAAAACAGCTTCAAAGAAAATGTCTATTCTACATTAAAGAAACGAAATTGGATGTAACGGCCTACTTTTTTTGCACCTACTGAGCTTATGAGGCCGGAAATGAAATGAAATGGAATGAAGTTTAACGCTCTCCTGTTCTGCTCCGACTGGGCCAATGAATGAAGGACAGCGGCGCTGCGGCCTGCTCCTATATCGAATTCCAGCTTCCAGGGAATCTTTTACGTGCACGTCAATGTGTGCTCGTGACCTCGATTTTTCTTCTAATCCGAATGGCTGGACAGCTGTCCTTGTCAGGCCCTCCGCCCTGCACCACTGACGAGGTGAAACCACGCGGCCGGGTAATTCCCGAGGAACTTTCTCGTTCAACACCGGGGCGATCTCCAGCCTAGCGGCCCACGTCTTACCCAGTTAGCCACCGTGGCTCCCTTATGAAGACGGGCAAAGGGAAACAAGGTTGGAAAATCCAGTGGAATTTTTTTATCCGACACCATGATCAAACCCGCTACCCCTGGGTTAATGAGCCGCCATGGCTCTCCAATACAATACAATTGAGTCTATACCCAGGGATTCCCACTCAGTAGAAAGAGCGCCAAGGGGAATTTCCCAATATTTTAGGCAGATATTTCACAACTGGTGATATCGACCATTTTTCCATCAGATATATTTCTCATTTTTTTTAATTAAAAACTACTTGAGATTAATTTTACGACTCGAATTTGGGACGAGTTTTAATGACTTAATGACACGGCAAATATTTGGAGAAATCATTTCAATCATCTAAAAGCAAAGATATCAAACAGTAATATGAGAGGAATGCCAACACAGCGACGGTGTATCAGCTGTATTACCTGTTAATCCATCGCCATCAAGGTATTAAACATGTTAGTCAATATTTAATATATTTTCTGGTATAATAACAATGAACCTATTAGGCACTACCATTAGTTAATTAGACTAGTTGTTGCCGTTGTCGGTACTGCTATAGATTAAAAACGTAATCTTTGATAGGTAGGCGGTTTATTAACGAAGACAAGTGGCACAGCAACTATGGTGATGAATGTAAGTCAATAAATAATCCTACGAGAAATAACAAAGGAGAGGGTGGGCTGGGGCTGGGGCTGGGGTAAGCACAAACCACCAAAACCTCTCCATGTCTTTGTCACCATTACAAGTATGAATAATCAAAAGGAAAATGGCGTACATCCACAGGTCTCCAAATTTGATCAAGTGTATAGCACACTGCATGACCTATGCCAAGGTGGCGTAGAAATGTATGACGTGTAATTATTTTGTTTTACGTAGCTAAGTGCGTAAGACGATAGCTCGAGTTCACGGGACACGGGTTCGCTCCCGGTGTTGGCCGAGAAACTTCATTGGAATTTTCCGGCATGGTTTCCTCTTATCAGTGGTGCAGGGCGGATAATCTGACAAGGACATCTGTCTAGTCGTTTGGATAGCACGAAAAACCGATGTCCCGTGTAAACATTGGCGTGCACGTTAAGGATCCCTAAGCAGTTGAAATCCGATAAACGAGTAGGCCGTAGCGCCTAATTTTCCCTCGTAGCACACTGTATGACGTATGCCCGTCTTCATTAGCTTAATCGGATCAGGACATTAAGACGTTGTTTAAAAACCCTAATTCATTTATTTTGTTTTACAGTATTTTACACCAAGCAAATTACGTAGGACTGCCGTTGGATAATCCAAAATGACGGAATCGTTTAACGTTTGAAAAACATAGTTGTTATGCGAACTACTGTGTTTGAATTTATAAAAGTAGATGTGATGGCTTGATCTCTATAATAGAGTAGAGTACGCGTGCTATATTTCATTGATTTTATCTGACTCGTGAATATGTACATAAGGTATAATTTACAAAAAAATCTTAATTGGTTCTATTAATTTTAGATAGTGATGTTTATTTGGTCACTGTCTAAAAGCTGCTAGTTTGGAATGACGGGACTTGTGGATAACAGATTGATGCTGTGTTAGTGAAAACTTTTACTTTTTAGACACTATCATTAATACTCCGACGTGAGAACATTTTCTAGCGCCTAGTGCATTCCCTGATGGATTGAATATTTTGGCGATTAAAATATCATTATTATTATTTCCGAAAATGACGCTTGAAAGCGAAACAGGGATCTGGCAGAAAAACACATCAAAAACATATCAATCTATTAAACCATTTCTACATTTCATGGAAATATTTGGCCTATATGGTGTCTGCAAAGAAAATCGTTGTCACACCTTTTTACAGATATGTGTGATTGTTCTTCAAACATCTGTTTTGATTTGGCTCACTGCTAAAACGCTTTGGTGTTTTATCGGTGCTGATGTTCCATTTGAGACGTCGTTAATCGTGGCATATATTTCCATTACGATGTCGATTAGTACGTCCTTGTTTACGTTAGCATTAGGAATAACTTTCATACCAGTTAGGATCAACCAGTTCCTGAAAATGCGGGACAAACTTACTCTAAATCCTTTATTTGAAGTATCTATTGGACATTACAGAAAAAAGGCGACGGTTTTCAGCATTCTTGCTATGAGTTCTATTCTGGCTAGCAGCATAATCTTTATATTTCTAAACCCTCCATTTAGATCTGATTATGTGTGCCTGCAGTCGCCTGTTAGACAAAACAGATCTACCATTTTCTCGCTAAATACAATAATGTCACCGTTTTTAGTGACGTTTGTGCTTGGTAATAAAATTTCAATTCATGGATGTTTTGTTATCCTCGTCGCTATCATAAAACAAGAGTTTTCGAGATGTAATGATGAATTTAAAAAACTGCTGGATTCCACTGCAACTGAAAAGACATTGCAAGAAATCAAGAAGCGGTATTTTCTAGTTTGTCAACTCTGTGAGCAACTCGACTCATTATTTAGTCCAATGGTCACATTGATTATCGCCTTGGATTTTTCGTCGATTTGTGCACATATATACACTCTAGTCAACAGTCCATTATCATTTCCGGTGCTGTTTTCAAGTTGTTATTACTTAATAGTTGGTCTGATGGAAGTGTTGTGGTTTGTTGGGCAAGGAAGTTCAGTTAATGAGACGGTAAGTATATTGTTAGTATACCCGCGCAAATTCGTGCATTCCCAAAATCTAGTGTTTTTTTCTTTGATTATTTTAAAAACCACAGACATTGTCTTTGTCGACATATTATTGCGTAGGTGCAACATTATGGCATCTTCTAAATGGTACTGCCGGGTCGGAGACTTTCGTTTAGGGTATAAGAAAGACACTATCCAACTGTAAATGAAATCTTGTTAACGCGATACTTGTCAGTGTCTAAATGGAATATTTTACATAAATGAAACGGGGTTTAACGTCCTACTAATCTGCTCCTGGAATATTTAAAAAGTGTGACAGAAAGATTAACTCTTCGAAATTAAAATACAGACACTATCCAGCACGTTCATAACAATGAAATACGTCACTCGGGTACACTATTTCAGCCAGTTTGAATAATATACGCTTGGCAGATTTGAAATAATGGTACGCCAACATCATAGGATGACGTCACATCTGTATTGTAAGAGTTGATAGTTCTCACTGTAATAGTTTACAAATAATTAATGAAAAGGGAAGGAATATATCGTTTCCTGTCAAGCCTCTGCCCTGAACCACGTCTTACAATTCCGAGGAACGTTCTTGGCCAGCACCGGGGGTGAATGGATTATAATTGTATGACAAGTTATCTGTCATTTGTCACGAAAAGCCCCGCAGTAGTCAAAATCAAATTAATTAATGAACTTTTCAGTTAATTTATGTGAATAATTACAGATTATGTCGTTCGGTTTGTTGAGTGATTCTGTTTCAATATTTCAATGTTATGCCCCATAGTTTGTGGGGAGATTGAGTGGTTGTCTACAATAATCGCACCGTCCAAATCCCACAACTCTCGCATCTCTGTTGGATGGATCCAAGGATTGGTTAGAATTCACTATTATGAAGGCAGGAGAAATTGACGGACAAAAGCGTCTATCGACTGGGGCGAATGGTCGAGGTCCATGTATGCCACAGGCAACTCGTTAGAAAACCCGGGCAATTGGCAATATAATGGGAAACTGCGTGGCTATGTTCATCTTCATTAGACCAGTTGATAAGGAATTTGTACTACATGTATATTAATATGAAACATTTATTTAAAAGGTTTAGACGGAAGTTGGCTTGGTTACTAAGTTTAGTTTCATTTTGGGCTTTCTGGTTCGACAGCGAACACAAAGTCGGATATATCTCAACACGAAGTTTGTGTGACCGTAACGAAATGAAATGGGTTGAACGTCCTACTGTTCTGCTCTGTCGCGGCTAATGAAAACGTTTACGATCGTAACAGTTTGATCGCCACAAAGGTAAAGGTGTAAACGTAAAGAAAAACCCGCAACGCGAAAAGCACTCGAAATGTACGATCCGTAAACGACATGAAAAATATGTTTTGTAGTTGATAAGTTAGCGAAGCGCGTTCATGATTTACGATCATAAATTTTGAAATTATAAAGTTACCGGAAGATACCTGCGACAAATCTACGGTCGGATTTTTTGTGAGTTGATAATTGAGCAGAAAGATAACTGCCACAAATCTACGATCGGAATTTGTTAATCCAATAGGGCCCTTCCAAATACCCTAATAAACAGTTTGCAGGTCCGAGCATCAATGACAGATGAAGAGTTCACATTTTTGTCATATCGCATAAAACGCAAAACAGACTTTTGGACAAGAATGTTGACTCGAATAGAAAAACGAGTCGGTTTAATTACAACTTCAAAATGATGTTTAACACGAATTAAAATTACCAGAACAACTGACTTTTCAGGTAAATTAAGGTTAGATAAACAGTACGATGGGCTTGTGTTTGTCCGGGAGACCATTTCAGAAGGGCCTTGGTGCGATGTGACTCCGATCGCTTTTACCTGAAATTGATTGTGTCACAAACAGCTTATAAAATTTGCCACCAAATGGCGCCATTAACTGAGATTCGTGGACTCTTCGGGTGATACTAAAGGTGCTCTCCCTGTAGACCAATCCCTGCCAATTTGAGGAAAATGATCAGACAAGAACCGTATCTCGTACAGCCTTCACAAGACCAATATCCGAAAGGGGGAATCAATCAGTTTTTAGATTGTGAAACTGCTTTGTTAGTTTGTAAATGAGTATCTGGGGATTACTAATCTTATGACTGGAAACATCTGAAAGGTGAATTTGTTTTGACTAACGACTCGATTCTGTCTTTACGCAATCGGCAATTAGACACGTAATTAGAAATATCGACGGGTTTGATTATCTGATAATAATATATCTTCCTTGTGTTCAAATTAATTAATGTTTTATTAGTTTTGTGTTTGAATTAATATTGGGATAATTTTCAATTATTTTAAAAAGCATTATATCACCATAACATAACTTATTATTCATGCATCATCGTCGTTCGCGCGGTTTGTATTCAAACAATGAAATGAAATTTGGCGTACTACTTATCTGCACCAATCAGGCCGATATATGTCATTCAACGTGCTATAAGTGAAATTTTGACCTGGCAGCAGCACGGCTATCTACCCGAATTGTATCTGGCAATAGGTCATTTACGTGCACGTCAGCATCTTGTACGGGGAAACCAGTTTAATAAATGCCTAGAAACTTTCTCGGCCAAAATCCTATGTTACCAAGCGTAATGGGTATGTCAAAGTTAATCGGAGCTTACCTTCACCCGAGTAGCAACGATTCTGAAATCTGATGCTGCATTGCATTCATGTTGTTGTTTACGGGAATTACAAGCGAGCGAAGACGCCATATTTATTGTCCTCCTTTAAACGCAAGTGAAGGAGTTCTGCCTGTCATTAACGCAAGCAGCAGCGATGGTTACTTTGGATAAATATGTGACTCCTATTATTCCATTTCCGATTATTACAGTTGTTATACCATACAGTGTAATCTATCATGGCGAGGTGTTTATCAGACAGTGGTATTCCGTTTATATCCCACAAACCATTCCGAATCATTCCCATGTTAACTTTCCCCGAATTCCCTATACAATACGCAGCCAAGTAAAGCAAGACCTTCAAATGATCCGAACGACAAAACATATCAGATAATAAATATTAATACCAGAAGTCCTGGTTTCGCATGCAAATCGTTTGAAATATCGGCAGTACTAAGCTGCAGGGGTGATATTTTGCTTTCAGTTAATTTCTGGTTAAGAGGCGATGTTCTGGACAAACAATTCGGTATTGATCACCTTTGTTTATTATCAAATACTTGTTAACAACAAATAAATATACATTGATGAAAACTAGCGTGGCAATTATATTTAATCCGTGCCATAAAAGCAGCTATAAGCATTTAAACACGACCAAATAAAGGAAAGAATCTATAACACACGCAACAAAAATTGATAATTACAAGTGTTTCGTAATCCTTTTAAGTTTCGAAAACAATTGTTCAGAGAGCCATTGATTTATATCTCTTTATATCTAATTGCAATTGGTTATGGAAATGAAATTGTGGAAGCATGTGAAATTATGTAGGCATGATTTATACATAACATAAAAAATTGGCGTTGCAAGGATAAATTCCGCGGTTGTTTCAATGATTTTCTTTTCGTTTGAGCAAACCTATTGACAAACATCATTTACCAAAATGAAGCCTGGATGCGAAACAGATATCTGGCAGAAAGACACATCGAAAACATACCAATCTATTAAACCATTTCTATATTTCATGAAAATATTTGGCTTATATGGTCTCCATTTAGGTAGCCGCTGTTCCGCTGTATTGCCAACAGCTTTGATCATTCTACAGGAGATATTTTTGCTTTGGTGCATAGCTAAAGTCATGTGGTGCTTTAATGGCGCGGATGTTGCACAGGGGTCACTAACTGTGTCTTATATTACAATTCTAACTCAGATTTTAATGACGTTTTTTACGTTAATATTGAGTCTGCGATTCCTGCCAGTTAGAATCAACAAGTTTCTGAAAATGTGTGACCAACTGATGTCGAATCCTTTGTTTGAAATATCTATTGCGCATTATAGAAAACGGACGATGACTTTTAGTACCATAGCAATGGTGGCTTTAATCATATGCACTATACTCTTCATTTTTATAAACCCACCTTTCACATCTGATTTCGTGTGTTTACAGTCCCCGGTTACACAGAACAGACCTATCATCTTCTGGCTAAACACGACAACACTACCATTATTTGTTTTCGGGAATAAAATTTCAATTCATGGATGTTTGTTTATCCTCGTCGCCATCGTAAAGAAAGAGTTTTCAAGATGTAATGATGAATTTAAAAAGCTACTAGACTCCACTCCAACCGAAAAGAAAGTGCAAGAAATCAAGGAACGATATTTTCTTGTATGTCAACTTTGTGAAAATCTCGATGCCACATTTAACCCTTTTCACGCCTGCACAATGTTTTTAAACTGCTTGTGGATTTGTACACAAATATATATCCTGGCCAACAATCCAATGTCATTTGCTGTTGTAGTGTCAAATTGTTCATTCATAATCACAGAACTTATGGAATTATCAGTTTGTATTCTACAAGGAACTTCATTAAACGAGGAAGTAAGTATGGCAATGTTTATACCAACAAAAACTAATGATCTTGGATTGTCCAAATATTGGCTGCATATATTCTCTCAAATCTTGTAGGAGCCGCGATGGCTCATAAAGTAGGACGTTGGCTTGCTAATCTAGAGGTACCGTGTTCGATCCCTTTATTGGCCGAGAAAGTTCAACGCGATTTCCCTGCGTGCCCCGTATAGTTGTTCGGACGCACAAAAAGTCAAGGTCCCATTTCCGTACGCGTAGAAGAACCCTTGAAAGTTGGTACGGGCAAATCTGTCCTCATATGATGGTCTGCATTAGCCCAATCGGGGCAGAAAAGTAGACCATTAAATCCCTTTCCATTTCATTTCACAAATCTTGTTCTGGATCTGTTTATTTTGTTATGAGGAGACCATTTCCTGTCCTATCGTCTCTCTTCATATGCTAAATGGTTCTTGAAATATCATTTGAACATTATTACAACAAACAAACATGTGCAGACAATATAATCAGTTGGAATATTACCCGGACATTATTACACCACACCCTGTTAAAATATTAGCTGAATATTTTTGCACCAGGCTCTGTTGAATAAAATCTGAACATTAATACACCAAACAGACAAGAATCCAGATCTTGAATCCACCTTTCTCAAATGCCGTTAAATATTTAAGAAGCTAAATCTCTAAATCAATATTTTCCACAATGAAATAGATCTAAATATTAGAAATTACAATATATTTTACATACATTCATATTCCGTTCTTCTGAAAATATAATATCCTGATATCCACCATGAACATTTAAAACCAATACACGACGTCGTGTACTATATGGACATAATGCTGCCGAACGCCTTTTGTAAGGATCAAATAAAAACACAGCTCAAAAATCAATGCGGAAGAAATTGAGAATTTCATCAGTGCATGTAATGCACACCATGAAATTAGAATTTCATGATCAAACCGAAATAAGATATAATTGTGTATATTCACGACCGTCGTGCATACGAAAGCCTTTTAAAGAACGAGATCTCGCGCGAACTCACGCGATCTCTCGAAGACCTTCATTATTCACTGAGGAAGAAGTGAAACAAACGCTGTATTCGGTTCAAATAAAAGTTGTTTAATAACAATCCTGTTACAACTTATAAACATACAAAACATTCCAAAACTCATAGAATGCGCGGGTTAAAATTAAATTGTGAACGCGACATCTGTAACCACTTGACGTCTAACTGTTCTCTCATCAACTCTCAATTCTTTCCAGAGGTTACTTTACCTGCAATAACAAAACATTCGAAGCATTAGGCGCTTTCCTAACAAAATCTTAGTTGTATTGATAATCTAGGGAGGGAACCTAGGGTGGGAATTATATCTTATTTCGGTTTGATCATGAAATTCTAATTTCATGGTGTGCATTACATGCACTGATGAAATTCTCAATTTTATTTCACAAACCTCCATAAGATATAATTGTGTATGTTTAAAGCTCAAGACAATACAACTTTTTGGAAAGTACTTGGCTTTGAGACTTCCCTAAGATAATGCCTTCTAAAGGTTGTAGCTCTAGTCCACCCTGCCATCTCCAAAATCTCCTTACAGGAAAGGCCTTTAGCCAATGCTTTTTATGTTGAAGCGCCTCTCACCGAATGTGCCTTAAATTCGTTCGTGTCAATGCCTGCTAGCTGTAAAATCTTAATCAGCCAGCCAGCAATGGTACATGAAACCACCGGTTTATGTGGTTCAACGTAACTCACTAAAAGCTGATGTCTTAAAGAATCAGATCGATTTCTCCAAATAGCCGTTCGATTAAGATATCCCGTAGAATCCGAACAGCACATAAGATCGGTTCTTCTGGGAACTCCTGCAATTCAACGGACAGGGGAGCCTGGCCAATCCTACGTGTTTTGGTAAGTCTACTTAATTTAAAAGTTATATTATTTCCTTGGTCGGTCATAAACCTAATGTCTAATGCACATAGCTCTGAAGTGCGCCCGGCGGATACTAAAGCCAACACTATGGCAGTTTTCAAAGTGAGCATCTTATCCGACAGGGCCGAATTAGCACCCAGATTTTTAAGATAAGATAAAACCTGGTCAACATCCCAAGTCACAACATAGCGTGGTTGTGGAGGTCTAGCATTAAAAGATGCTGTCAGTAAACGCTTTACTAAAGAATGTTGACCGACTTTAACCCCATCAACTGATTCATGAAAGGCTGAAATTGCAGATCTTCGACAATTTAAAGTTCTATAACTTTCTCCTTTATTGTAACATTCCGACAAATAATTAACCACTTCTACCACAGAGGATCGAAATGGATCAACTTGTCGTCTATTACACCAGCTACACCACTGACGCCAGCTGCTATTGTAAGTGGCGGCTGTACTTTTGCGCCAAGAGTTTTCTGCCAATAATTTGGCAGCTTGTTCTGAAACGCCTCTGTTAATATCTTGTCTCCTGAGATTCTCCACGCCACTAGCCTGAATCTCTCCTGGCTTAACAGTGGGTGGACCTCCCCGTTCGGCGAGGTCAAGAGATCTGTGTAAGGGGGTAAAAGAATTGGTTTCTTGATTAACAAACGTAGAATTGTTGGAAACCATGGTCTTGTCTGCCAGGCAGGGGCAACTATTGTTACAGTAACCTGTTCCTGTTGAATTTTCAACAGACATCTCGGTATCATCGCAAAGGGGGGGAACAAGTAAAGACCCTTCTGGTTCCAGCTCCTCTGAAATGCATCCACCCCCTGAGCATAGGGATCTGGTCTCCAACTGATGTAATTGTTCAGTTGTGTGTTGTGGCGACTGGCAAAAAGGTCCAAGCTGAAAGGACCCCATAACAAGTTTATCTGATGGAACACACTGTCTTTTAAATGCCAGTCGCTCCAGTCCTGGAAATTCTGTGATTGCCAGTCTGCTTCGATGTTCAATACCCCAGGAATGTGACTGGCACTGAGAAAAATCTCCCTTTGGAGGCAGAACTCCCACAATTGTTGTGTTAGAGATACCAACTGTACAGACTTTGTGCCGCCCATCTTTTGAATGTAAGCAACCGCCACCCGGCTGTCCATCTTTAAATGAACATGGCAGTTTCTCAGATGTTGAGCAAAGGTCCTGACTGCGAACAGACCCGCCTTCAACTCCAACACATTGATATGTAGTTCCTTCTCTGATGAATCCCATAGGCCCTGGATCTTTTGGGCCCCAAATGTTGCCCCCCAACCGGTCATAGAGGCATCCGTGTAAATAATCATGTCTGGTCCCGGGTTTATTATCGATTTGCCATTCCAGTCCCTCATTTGGGAAGTCCACCATTGAAGCTCCCTCACACATTGGTGGGTTAGAACTACTCTGGCCTGGTATGATTTGCTGGTCAAAAGTGTGTTGATCTGTGACATTTGTAGCTGTCGATAGTGAAGAGGGGCGGGGGCTATTGCCTGCAGTGAGGATGTCATGTACCCCAAAATTTCTGCTAACTTCCTCACTGACGTTGATTTCTTCCCTATCATCTTTTGACAACTTTGTTCTATTTTGCAAATTTTTTCCCTTGGTAAGGAAATGGTCATTTGAATTGAATCTATCAGAAACCCCAGGAATTCTATCTGTTGAGTGGGAATCCGAATAGATTTCTTGATGTTTATCATGAACCCCAGATGTTCCAAAAGCCAATGCAGGGAATTCATATCTTTTGATAACTGGAGACTTGACTGATTTAGTAGTATCATATCGTCCAAATAGATTACAATCCGTATTCCTAAACGGCGCAGGAAAGCTACCACTGGTTTTAGAATTTTTGTGAAGGCACGAGGTGCTGGTGCTAGTCCAAATGGAAGAACTTGGAATTCGTAAATTTTTCCTTGCCAAGGAAAACGTAAAAATTTCCTTTGACTCTCTAAAATTGGAAGAGTGAAGTAAGCATCCGTCAGATCCAACTTTGTCATAAAATCGCCTTTGATAACAAGAGATTTCAGATCCTGAATACCTTCCATCTTGAAGTGTTGATAAAATATGCAACTGTTCAGTTTCTTTAGATTGATCACTGGGCGATACCCCCCATCCTTTTTTGACACAAGAAAAACAGGGCTCAGAAACTGACCGTCGCAAGGGTAAACTTCTAAAATCGCTGCCTTGGCTAACATTGACTGAACCTCTTTCTCTATCAGAAGACAGTCCGAGGGCGTTGTTTGTACAAAGCGTTCTAGGCTCTGGGCACACTTTGTCGGATTCTCTAGAAACGATATTGAGAACCCCTTGACCATCTGAAGAATGGACTGATCCGATGTCAATTTTTCCCAATTTCTGACAAAATGTTTTAACCTCCCCCCTACTGGAAAGTTTCCTGAAGTGTGAATTAAATCCAGATCCATTAACGGTGTATGAATCATAGATATGTCTATGACTGGTACTGTTAGTTCGGGGGGAAAGTCTTTGCTTTCTACCAGAGCGTTTGAGTGTAAACCGTTTTCGTTTTGGAAATAAAAAGGTAACTTTCTTACCTCGAGCTGCACTTTGGGAGCCTCGACTTCGATTGAAGGAAACGTAACGACCTCTTCCACGTGCTCCACGGTGTGAGGTCTCTGTAGGAAAGGGCTGTGTACCAGATTTTGTCTCTGCCGTTATGGTTGCTGTAGGTCTAGGATATTTCCTCGGTAAAATCTTCTTGGAACCAAACTGCATTGAAATCTCTTTGGAAGTTTTAGATACTGCAGAGGCTTTATGAAGGGATTTGTAGAATTTTTTACCAAATAAATCAGTTTTATTAGACATGATGTCTTCATTTGTCTTCATTAAAACTTTGGCTTTCTTAACATCCTTTGTCAAATTATAAAGAATATTCATTCTTCTATGGTAGGTAGTAGAAGTAAATGCCTGACCAAGTAAAGTAATTGACTTTTCTACTAACTCTAGACATTCAAATAAATCCAAGTTATCTGGGGAACTACCTGATCTAATATCATCAAGATCTGACCACAGTTTACTTAAAGGGCCAATTACTGTACCTATGCGGCCCTGAATCTGTGCTAAATTGTTATCATAGGGCTTACCAAAAGAACGATGGCAAGCTGAGAAAATCTCAGGCACATAATCATCTATCTGAGGTGCACTGACAAAGCCTTTAATATTTGTGGGTATGGGATATTTCTCTAGTATCTTCTCATTTAACACTTTGTCGGGTATAAAATTGTGAAATTTATGCATCACATAATGAGCCATTTCGTCCGACAGTTTCGAGTCCGTGGAGTGTGAAACGTCAACTTCAAATCTAACATAATCGTCGTTAGACTTTTGTGTTACAAATTCTTGCTCAGAATTATTACCAGAGTTATCGTTAACCAAACCATCGTTTGACTTAACATTATTATTAGTATCACTTTTATTTCCTTCAGAATCTGATTGAGAACTAATACTATTTGTATTGGCTGAATCAGAAACAACGTGTTTTGCTGCACGTTTGCCGGTGTAATCACTCGATACCGAACGTGAGTCGGATTCCGAGTCTGAAACTCGATTTCTTGACTTCTTGTAAGACCTGCGACGATCTTCTTCGTCACTACTGACATTATAAGCTCTCCTTTTCCTGGCCCTACTAACGTGGGTCCCTTTATCTGAATTAGATTTATTGAAATGAGCTTGACTTGCGTTCAAGTCCCTGTTGCTATGGCCGTCGTCAACCAAAACACTCGCAGCCGAAGGTGTGGATTTTTTAGACGACTGAAGCCTTCCCTCTACTATAGTAGGGGATAAAAGTTTGCCATGTCCTGACTTACAGTCAGAAGGCTTTAACTTTAACTTATCTATCTGTGCATTCGCCATGCTGTGAAAAAGAAATTTGATAGAACTAAATACACGTCTTGCTTGCACGAAGCCGAAGTGAATAATGAAGGTCTTCGAGAGATCGCGTGAGTTCGCGCGAGATCTCGTTCTTTAAAAGGCTTTCGTATGCACGACGGTCGTGAATATACACAATTATATCTTATGGAGGTTTGTGAAATGAAATTAAAAATGGCTGATTCACAAAGTTCCAAAAACAAAACGTGTAGAATGGACTAAGCAGACGCAAACAACCACCGTTCAATTTGGACTATTCGCGCCTTTCACCGAACATAACTGATTAGATATTTATCATAAAACAAATTTATAATTGAATGTAAATCACGTTATATACATTCATTTTATATTACAGTGTTCATTTTGGTCAGTGTTCTATGTTAAATGCCCGAAGATAAGTCATCCAATATTTCAGTATACTCTTCCAAAAAAGAAACGCAATGTGACATTTCGTCGTCGGTATACCCTCGCTCTACAATCCCCTCGTTGCAACAGGAACCGCGACACGCAGCTGAACCAAACTGTTCTCCGGTATTGCTGTGGACATACCCTCAGGTTTGAACCCAATGAAGTCGGATTTGGCGGTATCGTCGTATTTCAAAACGGCAGCTCTAACGGAACGTCTGGCTCGTAATCTGGTTTTACGTAGGCGTTTAAGGACTGTCTGGTCTGAGATTTCTACGCCGTCGCTGTTTGGGATTCACCTGCTTGTAACCGACCCATAGCCTTGTTGCGTTGGTCTTCGTTCAGATGTGGCATTACTTGGTTCGTTGAGTGTTTACATGTGATTTGGAAACCGAGAACCTCCCGATTTTAAAGGCCTTATATTTAGGTTCCTTGCGAATAGCTCGCGAAGTTGTTAAACTCTTGTGTCAAGCGAAAACAAATTTCGGAAAAAAGTATGACCAGTCACAATTAGTGACCCTACCTTTAAAACCAATAATGATTTTTTTTTTATCCTTACATAATGAGATTAAAAACAAGTAAGATATATCGAAACAACGACCTCGTTAAAATAAAAAAAAATGACGAAAAATGGGCTGTGCGTTTCTTTTTTGAAGAGTGTATATTGTGATCAAAATGTTGTTTTTATGAAATGATCGCTGTGTTATATTTCTATTCAGGCCAAACAGTGTCTAGAAACTTCCAAATACCTGGATGGAACCAAAATGAGTCATAAAACCGTTGCAATGGTAAGTTGACTTTTGGGGAATTCTTTTACACGATGAATCGAACTATTGTTTTAGAAAAAAGAGAATAACTGAAAATTTAAATACGTAATATGATTGATAAAACCCTTTTGTAAAGTCTATAGATATTTTTTTATATCTGTTTTAAGGTAACATTATTTGTTGAGAATATGAGATGCACTGACGTTGGTCTCAGCTTTATGAAATTATTTATCATAGATAAATCAACCATTATTACGGTGAGTATTGTTTTATCCATTATTATCATGGTGTGTATCATTATCGCGGGGATTATTGTTTTTGTCAACCATTTAATATCACGATGGGTATTTATTTTATCAACCATTATCACTGTGGGTATTTTTTTCATCAGCTATTATCACGTTGAGTATTGATTTTATCAACCATTATCACGAGGAGTATTGTTTTTAACAACCATTTATTATCACGGTGAGTATTGATTTTATCAACCATTATCATGAGGAGTATTGTTTTTGACAACCATTTATTATGACGGTGAGCATTGATTTTATCAACCATTATCACGGTGAGTATTGTTTTTGGCAACCATTTATTATCACGGTGAGTATTGTTGTGTCAACCATTATCACGGTGGGTATTGTCATCCATTATCGCGAAAATATAACCTTTAAAACATTCTGTAACTGTCGGTGTACACTTACTGCACGGTTGTTCGAAACCGATTATCACAAATTATTCAAACATAGTTGGTGCTTGTATCAAAGTGAAATTAGTCATTTCATCATCTTAATATTTTACCCACACTGCGCATTTTGTCTGCTTTCAGATTGTTGGAACACTTATTTCCTATATCATCGTCGTAATCCAATTTAAACCGGGATAAGAAGTCCATAGATCATGCTGAAAAAAATCTGCCTGGAACTACATTTGGAAGAATGGAATTCATTTACCCGTGGTGGAAGGGAATTGTTTTTCGTAGACTCATTGTTATTATTTGCTTTGGCACCGATGTTTCTGTTTATGTTAATGAACTATTACTGCGCTGTGTATATTTACCTCCTAAATAGCGTTCTGTTATCTACGGTCTTGGTCTGCATCTGCACTGTTAATTCAGTGTCCAAAACTAAGGCCAAATACAGGACAGGATTTACAAATTTGCGGGTGCTATTAGACCAAAGTCAGTAATGGGGCCTCGATACACGTGGGCCCTAGGCCAATGGCCTAATATTCCAATTTGGTAAATCCATTCCTGGAGTACTCTCTATTTTTGACATTTTAGAAGATGGAGAGAGAGATAAATGGGGTTTAACGTCGACTCGACACACACTATCGGGACTAACATATGGTTTAATTTTATTTCAATAATTTGCTTGTGCGTAAGGGTCGTTAGCAGTGGGAGGAAACCGGAGTACCCGGAGAAAACCCACGAGGTTGGACAGGTGACCCTACTCCTTGCCACGTGCAACCGGGGATTCCAAACGACGCCAGTTGTTTAAAAGATAGAGCTTTATAGACGTAATTGGTCTGTGGTCCAAGAATAAGGCAAACTTCGGATTTCAATTCTATAATTAAAACAGCACAGGAACGACAATTAGAAGTCATACATTGGTAATAATTTAAGAACTAGTACAGCATAAAGAATGGCTCCATTATCACCTCTCTGGACCTATTGTATAAATAATTATATCTATAATATTCATAACGGCGTACTGAAACCAATTGCAATTAATTGCTGTATAACTCTCTTCATATAAATATTTGCATATATTACATGTATGTTTGCCAGTGTCTTTTTGATATAGTTTTTTTATCAATCCTTTTAATTCACATTACATTTTAGACGATGTTTTCTTTATATTTCACTTTTTATAAGTCCGTCTTTGTGGGCTTATTTTGGCAAACCTACTGATCTGCAATTTCCTCAGACTATAGAACCACAGTTCTCAGCTATTTTTGAATAGGCCCACTTGTTGATGTGACCCTATTATTGTGGGTGATATAGGGAGACAAATGTAACGGTGAGGCATCGCTTAATCGCATTTTAAGTACATTTCCGCGACATAAATCACTATTTTTGAAAAAATTCAAATAATTTGCAGATTTTGCATCATTACTGGTGATACTGTGGTGGTGTTGGGTAGTATTTGGTGGTATTGGGTAATTCGTCCAGCCAGTTATCTGCTGTGTTTTTATTATCTAATAAATAATATACGTTGATGAAAACCAGCAAGGTAATTATATTCAACACGTACCATAACAAAGCAGTTATAAGCAAAAACTCTATCTCTCTCACACAAAAAAGTGCTTAATTAAAACCAAAATCGGTGATTTAAGAATAACAAATAGCATATAATCCTTTTAAGTTTAAAAAAAACAACATTCTATCAGAGATTCAATCATTTATATGTCTTATTGATAATTCCTACGTAATTGGTTATGGAAAAGAAATTGTGAAAACACATTATAAGAAAGTATGTAGGCCTGATTTATACATAATGTACAAGTAACTGCCGTTGCAAGGATACATTCCGCGGTCGTTTCAATGATTTTCATTTCCATTGAGTAAATCTATTGACAAACATCAGTTACCAAAATGAAGTCTGGATGCGACACAGATATCTGGCAGAAAGACACATCGAAAACATACCAATCTATTAAACCATTTCTACATTTCATGGAAATATTTGGCTTATTTCGTATCCACAGAGGTAGCCATTGTTCTACTGTTTTACTAACAGCTTTGATCATTCTACAGGTGGCAGTTTTGCTTTGGTGCATAGCTAAAGTAATATGGTGCTTTAATGGCGCGGATGTTGCACAGGATGAGTCACTGACTGTGGCGTCTATTACAATTTTAACTCAGTTTTTAGTGTGTTTGTTCACTTTAATATTGGGTCTGCAATTTATGCCAGTTAGAATCAACAAGTTCATGAAGATGTGTGACAATCTAATGTCAGATCCATTTTTTGAAGTATCTATTGTACATTATAGAAAAAGGACGATGACTTTTAGCACCATAGCATTGGTGGCTTTAGTTATATGCGCTATATTCGTCATATTCATAAACCCACAGTTCGTGTCCGATTTTGCGTGTGTACGATCACCTGTTACACAGAACAGACCTATAATTTTCTGGCTAAACACAACAACTCTACCATTACTTGTCTTCTTTGTATTAGGAAATAAAATTTCAGTTCATGGAAGTTTGTTTATCCTCATAGCTTTCGTTAAAAAGGAATTTTCGAGATGTAATGATGAATTTAAAAAGCTCCTGGACTCAATTCCTACTGAAAAGAAAGTGCATGAAATCAAGGAACGATATTTTCTTGTATGTCAACTTTGTGAACATCTCGATGCTACATTTAACCCTCTCGATGCCTGCATAATGTTTCTAAATAGCTTGTGGATTTGTACACAAATCTATAGTCTTGCAAACAATCCGTTGTCATTTGCTAGTGTAATATTTAATTGTTCATTCATAATCATTGAACTAGTCGAATTATCAGTTTTGATTCTGCACGGAACATCATTAAATCAAGAAGTAAGTATGCCAATTTTTATATCCAGCAAAATTTAATGATTGTTGTAGTTGAGATATGCTTATATTCTCAAAGATCTCAGTGAGTAAGAAGATAGGCCCGATGACCTTTCCTGTGTTCCGTCCCCGTGTTGGCCGAGAAAGCCAAGATGCCGTGTCCTCTTTTCCGTGCGCGTGGAAAACACAGACTTGGAAATTTGAATTAGATAAATGGGTCGGCCGTTGCTCAGTGATACGGGCAAATCTTTCCCCATATGCCTGTCTCAATTAGTGCAGTTGGGGCACAACAGTAGGGCCTTAAATTACACCCGTCTTATCGTCTTATCTTCATTTGACAAATATCACTTGAACAATATAACACCGAAGGACAATATTTGCGATTCTCCCAAAACGGTGAACGCCCCCCATTTAGGTCAGGTACAAAACTCGGAAAACTCGGAAAATATTTTCCGAGTTTTCTCCTCTCCGAGTTTTATGATTTGACTCGATTGAAAATACAAAACTCGGAAAACTCGGAAAAAATTGTCCGACTTTTTTGTTTGAATAGAAAACTCGGAAAATATTTTCCGACTTTTCAGTTTGAAACAAAAAGTCGGACAATTTTTTCCGAGTTTTCCGAGTTTTGTGTTTTCAATCGAGTCAAATCATAAAACTCGGAAAAAGAAAAAGTTGGAAAACTATCAAAAATATTATTTTTTTTAAATTGGCGAAAGTAGTTGTAGTAATATATCTATTTAATAAGTTGGACATAATCTGTAACTTTTCAGTTATATTTTAACCAAAATAATGCAATATGGCAGTTATAATCGAATATCCGAGTTTTCCGAGTTTTGTATTTTGGCCTATACGAAAATATAAAACTCGGAAAACTCGGAAAGTGGCAAAAAGATATCAAAATAAACTAGTTTTCATTAGGTAATTATAATTATGACAGTAACACATCTATTTAATAAGTTGGACATGATCTATAACCTTTTCAGTTAGATTTTAACCAAAATAATGCAATATAGCAGTTATAATTAAATTTCCGAGTTTTCCGAGTTCTGTATTTTCGCCTATACGAAAATACAAAACTCGGAAAACTCGGAAAGTGGCAAAAAGATATCAAAATAAACTATTTTGCATTGGATAATTATGATTATGACAGTAACACATCTATTTAATAAGTTGGACATGATCTATAACGAAATTTCGAAGAAATTCGACCATTTTTAAAAAAAATTTCTTCTTTAGGCCTTTTTAGCTGGATTTTCATTCGCGCATGCGTAGCGCCGGAACCAAAGGCACGATGCCTACCAAATTTCGGCCAGCAACTTGTCGCCCAGGTACCCTGATAATTTCAAGGCTCTACCTGCATTCCTTCTAGGCGTTTGTTCTTGGCACCCCACTTTTTACTGACTCCATAAGGGGAAAAAGTCGTTTATGCCCGCGAAAGCGGCCCAAATTGTCCCAGGAACCTGAAATTTAGACACAACACGTACATTTACATTAGCCACACCTGGGTACCACTCCCATTTCGATCCGATGAAAATATGGCAGTTATAATTAAATTTCCGAGTTTTCCGAATTTTGTATTTTAGCCTATACGAAAATACAAAACTCGGAAAACTCGGAAAGTGGCAAAAAGATATCAAAATAAACTATTTTGCATTGGATAATTATGATTATGACAGTAACGCATCTATTTAATAAGTTGGACATGATCTACAACCTTTTCAGTTAGATTTTAACCAAAATAATGCAATATAGCAGTTATAATTAAATTTCCGAGTTTTCCGAGTTTTGTATTTTGGCCTATACGAAAATACAAAACTCGGAAAGTGGCTAAAAGTTATCAAAATAAGGCACGATGCCTACCAAATTTCGGCCAGCAACTTGTCTCCCTGGTACCCAGGTACCCTGAAAATTTCAAGGCGCTCCCTGCATTCCTTCTAGGCGTTTGTTCTTGGCACCCCACTTTTTCGCCGAAAATGTTCAATGTTTTTTACTGACTCCATGAGGGAAAAAAAGTCGTTTATGCCCGCGAAAGCGGCCCAAATTGTACGAGGAACCTGAAATTTAGACACAACACGTACATTTACACTAGCCACACCCGGGTACCACTCCAATTTCGATCCGATGAAAATATGGCAGTTATAATTAAATTTCCGAGTTTTCCGAGTTTTGTATTTTCGCCTATACGAAAATACAAAACTCGGAAAACTCGGAAAGTGGCAAAAAGATATCAAAATAAACTATTTTGCATTGGATAATTATGATTATGACAGTAACACATCTATTTAATAAGTTGGACATGATCTAACTGAAAAGATCGAAATGGGAGTGGTTCCCAGGTGTGGCTAATGTAAATGTACGTGTTGTGTCTAAATTTCAGGTTCCTGGGACAATTTGGGCCGCTTTAGCGGGCATAAACGACTTTTTCCCCTTATGGAGTCAGTAAAAAGTGGGGTGCCAAGAACAAACGCCTAGAAGGAATGCAGGTAGAGCCTTGAAATTATCAGGGTACCTGGGTACCAGGGAGACAAATTGCTGGCCGAAATTTAGTAGGCATCGTGCCTTTGGTTCCGGCGCTACGCATGCGCGAATGAAAATCCAGCTAAAAAGGCCTAAAGAAGAAATTTTTTTTAAAAATGGTCGAATTTCTTCGAAATTTCGTTATAGATCATGTCCAACTTATTAAATAGATGTGTTACTGTCATAATCATAATTATCCAATGCAAAATAGTTTATTTTGATATCTTTTTGCCACTTTCCGAGTTTTCCGAGTTTTGTATTTTCGTATAGGCGAAAATACAAAACTCAGAAAACTCGGAAATTTAATTATAACTGCTATATTGCATTATTTTGGTTAAAATCTAACTGAAAAGGTTATAGATCATGTCCAACTTATTAAATAGATGTGTTACTGTCATAATTATAATTATCCAATGAAAACTAGTTTATTTTGATATCTTTTTGCCACTTTCCGAGTTTTCCGAGTTTTATATTTTCGTATAGGCCAAAATACAAAACTCGGAAAACTCGGATATTCGATTATAACTGCCATATTGCATTATTTTGGTTAAAATATAACTGAAAAGTTACAGATTATGTCCAACTTATTAAATAGATATATTACTACAACTACTTTCGCCAATTTAAAAAAAAAAAAATATTTTTGATAGTTTTCCAACTTTTTCTTTTTCCGAGTTTTATGATTTGACTCGATTGAAAACACAAAACTCGGAAAAAATTGTCCGACTTTTTGTTTCAAACTGAAAAGTCGGAAAATATTTTCCGAGTTTTCTATTCAAACAAAAAAGTCGGACAATTTTTTCCGAGTTTTCCGAGTTTTGTATTTTCAATCGAGTCAAATCATAAAACTCGGAGAGGAGAGAACTCGGAAAATATTTTCCGAGTTTTCCGAGATTTCCGAGTTTTCCGAGTTTTGTACCTGACCAAACATTTATCTTGGGATCTAACTTTTTGTGGATTTATTAACAAAGATAAGCGAACATTTATTAAATTAATGTAAATAGAGGACTTTTTTTTAAATAGCACTTCTTGTATTATAGGCACATAACATTTCTTCGTTTAGTTGTAAATTTTCCGGTAGTTCTAATTTTTACGGCAGAATGCAAAATAAAGGATTCCCGATCATCCAGTCCGTTTTGGGAGAATCACAGACACCGATTATGAACCATATAGATGCTCAGTTGTAATAACAAATTTGTCAAATCTTTTCGTGATTTTGTGAAAATATGGTATCCTAATAACCAACATGTAAGACACAAAGAAATTTTAATATCAATACTCTGAGTTGTGTACTATATTGACCTATTGGTCTCGATCGTCTTTTGTAATGAACAAAGAAAAATATAGCTCAGAAGACAATGTGGAAGTAATTGAACATTGCTGTTTCACAAGTGACCACCGTGCGATTAGGACTATTTAACAAGCGACTAAATAATAATAATCTTTCTTGTTAAAAAAAACCGTGTAAAATGGACTAATCATGAGGCGTTTGATCTGGGCTATTCGCGTATTTCAACGGACATAATTGATTAGACATTTATTATTAAAAACAATTAACAATTGAATATAAATCACTTGATATACATTCCTTTGACATTACATTAATGTGTGCTTTTATGTCCATATTCTATGTTAAAGTTCCGAGGATAAGTGTTGTATGCCCTTTAAAAGGGAATTCAAGTCATCCATAATTTCAGTACATTTTTAATTTTCTATCATCTCTTTTTAATGAAATGATCTCTGTATTATGTTTCTGTTCAGGCTAAACGATGTCTAGAAACATCCAAATACCTGGATGGAACCAAAATGACTCATAAAACCGTAGCAATGGTAAGTTGACTTTTTGGTAGTTTTCGGGGATTGGGGTGGACATTGCTATACACTATGAATCAAACTGAACGATTGTTCATTGGATAAAAGAGAATAAAGGAAAATTTGAATATCATATAGGATTCATATAACCCTTTTGTAACGTCTAATATATCGTCATATATAATCAATTAATTCTGTGGTAATAAAAAGTGTTTGATATGATTCGATATTATCAATTGGATATAATGATTGGTTGGTTGGTTATTTTAAACGTCATAATTCCTGGGTGGTTACGAGGGTTTGTGGATTTGTGCGCCTCTAAAATACTTAGAAAGTGTCGAATGGGTGTTAAATACATTCTAAAGAATGACTCGGACAGGAAAATATTACAAATGTTTTGTTTACTGTTTCAAGGTAACATTGTTTGCTGAGAATATGAGAAGCGCCGAAGTTGGTCTCAGCTTTATGAAATTATTTATCATAGAAAAATCAACCATCATTACGGTGAGTATTGTTTTTATCAACCATTATCACAGTGGTTATTGTTTTTTATCAGCTATTATCACGGAGAGTTAGTTTTTATCAACCATTATCACAGAGAGTATTGTTTTTATCAAATAACCAAGGGGCGCCTTCCCAACCTCGTGGGTTTCCTCCGGGCACTCCGGTTTCCTCCCACTGCTAAACACCCCTACGCGCAAGCGAATTATTGAAATAAAATTGAAAACCATATGTTAGTCCCAAAATGACCTAGTTTGTGTCGAGTGGACGTTAAACCCCATTTCTCTCTCTCTCTCTCTCTCTCTCTCTCCCTCTCTCCCTCTCTCTCTCTCAAATAACCATTGTGCCTATTGTCTACTTTCAGATTGTCGGAACACTTATTTCCTATATCATCGTCGTAATCCAATTTAAACCGTGATAAGAAGTGTCTAGAGCATGCCGAAAAAATCTGTCTGCTACTATATTTGGAAGAATGAACTCATTTTATTTCCACGGCTCGTTGTTATTTGCATTAACACCGGTGTTTCTGTTTACATTATCGATACAAAACTATGGACCAATACAGGACAGGATTTACCAGCTAGGTAATGGAGTCCCGATACATGTGGGCCCTTGGCCAATGGTCGTACTTTTGGTTTTGACCCCTCTGACTTTGTACCGTTGATTACAGATTAAACATCCATAAGTGTACAGATGTGTTGTTATTGATGTGTTCCCATTTGAATATTGTTCACAATAAGAAGCAAAATAAATAAGATATGTTTACAGGATCATTTTGTTACTAAGTGGTGCGTTTTCTATGGTGCTCAGTATAATACATTATTGGTCCAATTTCACTTCTCTGGACACTTGGTACAAACAATTATAGCCATAACCCAGCCTTATAGCGGCATGGTGAAACCATTGCAATTAACCACGTATAGCCCTGATCATTTCTATACGCCCACATTGTCATGTGGGCGCAGAATTCCCCGGGATCACGAGATGTAAACACGGTTAGAACACGTGGCTGTTGCCGGGGATAGTGGGTTAGGGCTAGGGTAAGGTTGAAGGCTGGGTCCTGTGCGGCTGTGCATGTGAAACAGGTCACACACCAACACTTTCTTCACAGTTTATTTATAAAATTTATCGAAAACCGCAAAGTGATCTTACACGACCTTGTTTAGCTGTGTGCATGTATTTGTGTGAGGGGCTGATTTCTGTAACAGCCCAACAATGTACTATTCACATCATTTAGACTTATATAAAGTACTACCAAAGTGTGTTATTATTTCTCCTGCACTTCAGCATGATGTTTTCATCACGTCAGTAGCACTTATGAATTTTTTGTAGCTTTTTTAAAGTAATTTTCGTAATTTATTGCAACAGTTTCTTTTCAACCAAATCTTTCAATAAAATGCATTGATAGAAAAAATCACGCGTTTGTTTTTTGTTTTTTGTTTGTTTGTTTTCTCGCATTGTTGGGAATCGCCACAACAAAACAGAAAAACTTAAGCTGGAGTGGCAAAGCCAGATCAGATCCGATCGAAATGTATCGCCTTAAATTTACTTATTGATGTCGAATATTTAATACTTAAATCAAGGATTCTCCATTGCTTTGTGGTAGAAGGTATAAGGGATTTAGAAAATAAAGATGTCCGTGATTCGAGTTGAGTATATACCCGACACCGGCTGTATGCGCAGGCTTCATGTACAGTCCCAGCACCGGGATTCAATAATTTCATTGAAAAGATAGCTTTTCCTTTAGAATCCCCTTTCTCTTCTTCTGTCGGTATCCTCCTTTTATTCCCTTCTCCTACACCATCCTCCCCTCTAACAGGGGTTTAATTCTTCGACGTCACATGCTGCTTCCCATTTTGGGCCTACGGAGAACTCTTTAATCAGGACAATGTCATGCCGCATAAGTCGGCCGATGGAAAGGACGTTGTTCCATATCAAATTTGACATCGATACGATCATAAATAAGAAATATTATGCCACACTGTATTCAAGAGATAATTTCATAAATATTTCGCCTGTACGTTTCTTTTTTTTTTTTGAAAGAGTATATTTGAACAAACGCTTATTGTACAAGTACGAAGTACAATATCTCTAGAATTCCATATAATCAGATTACCGTTTGTGTCAAGATAGCTTTGCATAGATATTTCCCAGAGTTTAAATATCATGTTTGTCTAATTTGACAACAACTCGGAAGAGTAACTTCTTATATCAATTTTATTAAACCGTCCGTAGGATTTTGTAAATCTAATGTACTTACTATAATAATCAGGGTACCTCATAAGAAAACTGTTTCCTTTCTCAATTAGGGAATCACGTGGCTAAGTGGGTAAGACACTGGGTCGCTAGCCTGGAGGTCGGGTGTTCGATCCCTGCATTGGCCGAGAAAGGTCATCCAGATATTCCGGCGTGGTTTCCCCTTGTCAGTGATGCAGGACAGAGGGTCTGACAAGGACAACTGTCTAGTCGTTCGGATGGTACGAAAAACAGAGGCCCTGTGTACCCATGGACGTGCACGTAAAAGATCCCTTGTCAGTTCGAATTCGATATAAGAGTAAGTGGTAGCGCCGCTGGCCGGGCAAATTTCTTCCATAGCACACTGTATGTCATATGCCCGTCTTCATAGCCCAATTATTTTTTTTAACATCCTCGTTTAGTGCACTACTACATGAATTACAATCATGTATATGTGTTAAATATCTGGGGCCGGTTGCTCAAAGCTCCGTTATCTTTTAACGATAACGGATCGTTAACTTTAACAGAGAGAAAGACTGTTGCTGGAACTCCTGGAAGTCCCGTTAACTTTAATGTGTCGTTAACTTGGCGTTATATTTAACGGAGGTTTGGGCTCCGTTATCTGTTTAATGATGGCATTAGTTGGTGTAGCAAAAAGTCATAGATTACCAATGTAGTTTTCTATAGAACATTCTAGAGGGTTGGGCGATGCGGGCCTATTCCATTTTCAATAGGATGAAATTCTATACTATTCTACAGAATTTTGGTGGCCTATAAGAAATAATGGCCCCGTAATTCTGTAGTGTAAATCCCATAATTTTTCCTACAGATTTACGCTAATATTTCTAAAAGAAAAAATAGGTTGCCAGGCAACGAAACATACGCACACAGCAGCCAAATCGTCCGGGCAGTCAACAAGAGTTGTTGCATTTTAAGTAATCATCAGAAAATCATAATTCAAACTCACCCATAGCTACGGTGTAGCTGTGATATAATCAAACGTTTTTTTTTAAATCAGATAATAATTGTGACCTCCAGAGGGACCACAAGCTAAAAAGGGTGATTTTTCGTACAATCAGGGGCCATGATTCAGGAAGTTACGATCCGATATGGGCAAATATGCAATGGAACCAAGATCATTAGGTTATAAACATGTATTTTAAGTTTCATCAAAATCATTTCAAAATTGTGACCTCTATAGGGCCAACAACCTTGATATAACATATTTTTACACAATTCGCGTACAGACGGCCGCCATTTTATCCGTCAACTCTGGTCCGATTTTCACAAAATTCAAATTCTTTCTTCATTACCATGAAACCGTGATATAATCAAACGTTTTTTTAAATCGGATAATAATTTGACCTCCAGAGGGACCACAAGCTAACAAAAGCAATTTTGATATAACAACCTTGATATAACATATTTTCACACCATTCGTGTACAAACGGCGGCCATTTTGTCCGTCAATTTTGGTCCGATTTTCACGAAATTCGAACTCAATCTTTATAACCATGAGACGGTGATATAATCAAACGGTTTTTTAAATCGGATAACAATTTTGACCTCCAGAGGGATCACAAGCTAAAAAGGGCGATTTTTCGGAGAATCAGGGGCCATAATTCAGGAAGTTACGATCCGATTGGCGCAAATATCGAAAGGAACCAAGATCTTTGGGTTATAAACATGTATTTCAAGTTTCATCCAAATCGGTTCAAAATTGTGACCTCTACACTGTTCACAAGCAAAAAAACGTGATTTTTCGTACAATCAGGGGCCATAACCCATGAAGTTACGGTCCGATACATGCCAATATCGAAAGGAACCGAGATCTTAGGGTGATAAACGTATATTTTAAGTTTCATTGAAATCGGATAAAAATTGTGACCTGTAGACTGTTCACAAACAATTGTGGCGACGACAATATACGTCCACATGAAAATGTGGGCGTATAAAAATATAATGTATTCTATAGTGTTTTCTGTTGTAAATTCTACTAGTCATCTTTTTGTCTTTAATCTAGTTTTGTGAACAGACTGCACCATTGTCTCGCTGTCTTCAGTTTCTTGTTAATAGTAACTTCTATGAAGTTGTTATACATGTACATTGAATTTAAATTTCTCTTGGATTAACTTTAATGAATCCGTTAGCTAACGGATAATGAAATTGGCTTTCCAGCAACAGCTATTTATCTGACCGTTAACAAACTTAGTTTTGAGCAACCGGCCCCTGTACTATAAAACAACCCCGAAATACTGAAACAGAAACTTGTCCATTTATCCGCTCCTATTTAAATCTGATTAAAACACAGATCCTATTTCGTTTAATTTTTTACAGTTCAAAATTTCGTTTTATTTGTCTGCACTACACTAAGATCCGGAAGAGTTGTTATATAACATAGGATGGAATGAGGGATTAGCCAATGAAGCCATCTGTTATAGCCACTTCTTGGCGTGCAAAGCTGATCGCTTAATCAATGTCTGACGTCATAGGGCCTAACACGGCTCATACGACCTCCCAGATATTCATGTAAGGAAATCGAAAGTATAAAGTAGGACGTTAAACCCCATTTCATTCCATTATCATTTCATTTCGAAAGTATAATAACAAAACGCACTATAGATATGTATTTCAATTAGATTAGTTTACATTCAATTCGAGAAACGATACAGGAAAACTGCCCACAGTACAAACAGAGCCAACAATTCAGGAACAAAAGACGCTTGAAAAACAAACAAATCAAAACTGTTCTTATTTTAATTACAAATAACAGATGTAGGTACCCAACTCTGAAATAGTTGAATTGGTCCATAGATAGCTATCATAGTTTAACATATAAACATACATTCAAATATAACAAAATTATAATTCTTAAAATTAATACTATTTTGCTTCTCATAATATACCGTTTTTATTTAAAGCGGGAATTTCATATTTCCAAGAAAGTCAAAACATATTTATTTCTATGCCTTTTGCTCAATAGACTGTCAACTCACTATTATACGATCATAGGCATTACTGCCCACACTTAAAAATCATTTACACCGGAAATAATAACACAATTACCTCCCTTGTTTTTCTATTTCCCCCCCCCCCCATGCAATAGCTATCTTCAAACGTTTGTATTTGAAGTTGAAAATGATATTTTGCCAAGTTCTCAACTGGCAATGGCAATAGTGAATTACAGAATTAATCGGATTATTCTTTAACCGGGTAGGACTGTTTATAGATACCATCTATTTTCAGGCTTTATTTTAATATATTTTAAAAATATAACTTAAAAATATGAAATTGTAGCTTTAAGATTTCTTATTCTTCATAGTTTCCATTTCCTTTACAACAATATTTTTTAATTCTGCTCTTGAAACCTGTTGATGAAAAATATTAAACGTTATAGTCTGTCCATATAGACATTAAAATTGTTAGTTTAGTAAGAACTTATCATTTGTTTTATCTTGAATGGTATAAAGTCTATAGCCCACCTTATTTCTAATACCTACAACAGGAAACGATTCCATTATAAAATAATAATCTGGTACATCTCTACTGTATAGCTATAAAATATAATATTAAACATACATTATGGGAGAGCAAAAACAGAAGTCATAGAAATTATAAATTAGATCTTTATTTAAACAACAAGCCTAAAATGAACTCTGTAGACCCACGGATGGCTTGGATTGGGCTCGGATTAAAACAGGATTTCGTTGACTGATTTAATCACTATGGCGTCGTGGGTGGGGCTTATCCGTGACGTTGACGTCATCATACTTCCGGACTGTTTTCTATTCGTCTGCTTAAGGAGTCGCTTAGGCCTACCTGAAGTACAAAAGAGTACACGCAGGCAACGCAAGAAGTCGGCTATTTATTATAATTTATTTACAATACTGCCTCGTTGATTTGGCCCATTCCTTTCAAACTTTAATATCCTATCGCAGACTTTCTCTTCTTATCTATATATTAAAATCTTAATTCTAATTTATAGTAAAAAATAAATGTATACGAATTGAATTGCAGTCCTGTCTCAAACCGAATACGCTATCAGTACTAGTCATTGTAAACATTACTTGATAATCGAGACTATATAGGTGGAGTTAACGCCTGTCAATCAACAATCGGCCATAATGGGAAAAGGGTGTCGATGAATTTAACTCCCATTTCTAGTAAAAAATTATAGTGGTAACAACTTTGTTCAGGATAAAGTAATTTGACTGAAATTTTCAATATATTCTTGTTTCAGCATCTATTTTTGGACTGTTGTAGCAAGAATGACTAACTCCATGTAAAAATCTCCCATAATGTATCTTTAAATAATTAGTCCAGTCCAAACATCCAGTCCAGATTACATTCAGTCTGGATGTTTTCCCTTCAAATTCAGGGCACAACAGCGATTATCTTTCAGCAACAACGGCATGGTGTGGGGAGGTCTGGAAGAGTGGGATTTTTATGAAACATTTTCTATTTTTTTTCCTGGAACATCACTCGTTTATCCAATGAGATTGTATTCTGTGGTGTAGTTACCACAAGAGTTTCACAAGATATTAGACACATAAAGTAATTTCTATCACCAAATTTGCTCGTCCAACTGTCAAGGGTTCTTTTGTGTGCATACTTACTGTTTGAACCTGGGGTTATTAATTGCTAGTCGAATTGCTTAGGCTGTACCCTCACCTATAAATATGGACTATAAGAGATCTACGAGAATTGTTTACTCGGCAAGTGACGTTCATCGCGTCTTCGGCGAAATTACGGCGAAAGTGTAATAAAAGTGTTAAAGAGGGAAATAATTTATCGTCATTAATGAGCTATTAATCGTACTAATTCTTTAATATTTGAATAAATAAAATAAAATAAAATGAAATGGTTGACCGTTCTACTGGTCTACTCCAACTAAGATAAGGCGGGTATACGCCATACAGTGTGGTATGACGGAACTTTTGCCCAGACAGCGGCGCTACGGCCTTTTTTTACATAAAATTTCGACTGCCAAGGGATCTTGTACGTGCACACGTAGGTGTACATATGTCCTCGGTTTCCAGTACCGCTCAAACGACTAGATAAACTCTCTTGGCCAACACCGTGATTGAACCCGCGACCTCTCGGCTATTATAACCAGCCAGTGTCGTACCCACCCAACGTGGCTCCCTTAGTATAAAGAATAAGTACGATTAAAAATTTCGAAATTTTTATAGTTTACCTTTATCTAAAACAAAATTAAAAAGGTTATTTGGGTAGCTAACAAATTCAGAAATATGAAGGTTTGTAAAGTTCAGTAAGATGACACATGACCACATTATATATATATTATGTTTCGACCCCATACAAAAACTGTATGTGGTTGACTTTATAAATTAAAAACAACGTTGCTACTTCAACTGTTTGACAACACGTTTAAGTTGGTTTAGAGGATTTACTTTAAAGTACCTTATTTTTACAAAATGTTTTTAGACCTTCTTCATTCAACGAATCACCATCTTTCAAACTGGAAAAAAAAGGTTTATGATACTCTACAAGTTAAAACAAGAATACAGAAGAAGTTCTAAGTATGGAACAACAAATTCTATGGGTGGTTATAAAGAACAGATCATATCATGTTTTCTGAATCTATCAGGTATTTGGTGATATTTGCAATCTATAAATTTTACTTACATCACACACAGACAAATATCATCTCCTTTAATGTCATGTGGTACACCCACTGCCTATAATAACAATAATATCATATGGTACACCGACAATAATATCATGTGGTGCACTCGCTACCTATAATAATAATACCATGTGGTACGCCCACTACCTATAACAATAATATCACGAGATATACCCACTACATATAGCCCCGTTTACACATAAGCGTGCCGTTCTGGGCATACGGTACCAGGCCACGATAAATTTCAAGAAATTGACCAGTTTACATTACTCTAAAATAACCGGTCTCAGAACCGTACTAAGCACGCCAAATATGGAACTCTTCACAGAAAAGTTAATTTCAGTCCTGTACAAATTACCCAGATGAAAAAAATTATGATGTCTGATTTAGTTTTAGCAGCCATTTTGACAGAACTGATGACAGAACTTTCAAAGCTTGCGGGGGAAAAGGTCAGACCGGTTAGCGTTTACACTACGAAAATTTGAAGCGAGTCGTACCTGGTACAGTTCCAAGACCAGGCCCGGCACGCTTAATTTTGACCCGTTTACACTATAATAAAAACGAAGCGCGCCGTGCCTGGAACCGTTCCCGGTACGCTTAAAATTTGTAATCTAAATGGGGTTATAATGTCAATAATATCATGTGGTACACTCACTACTTATAGTAGTAATATCATGGGATACACCCACTAACGACGAGTCGTAACAATAGTCCTCGGGCTATTGTTACGACCAAGCTTTTCAGAGCCGTCCATTGGCTAAATAGAAGAAATTCCAAAATGGCTGCCAATCGCCCCAACTCCAGCTTTAGGAAGCCAGTCTCCCCAACAGTAGCTTTAGGAAGCAAATGCCAGTGTAAATTTGTACACACGATCTATACCTAACCCTAACCCTAACCCAACTATAGCCGATGGATGGCTCAGAAAGCATCGTCTTAACAATAGCCCGAAGACTTCTCGTCGTAACAATAGCCACTATGTAATAATAATATTATCATATACCCATTGATGCTGAAAAGTAGCATATTGAAGCCCATTTCATTTCACTTCAACTATTAATATAATACATAGAATAAGCTGTCAACGTTGACATTCGCAATTGAACAAGCTGTGCCAATTAATAAAATACTATTAAATTACCATGGCGTCTTTTATTTTAGGATGTGTCTTGACAGTGTTTTCTATTTCTCCTGGATAAACTACGTCACCTCTATTTTTATATCGTATGCAGTCTGACTTCCTTCCTATATAGGTCACGTGACCCGTTTCATCCATTTTGCCTAAATCTCTGCAGAAGATAAATCTATATAAAACTCTCAAATAGTGAATGTGTATGTACAGAACGTTGAACTGGAGCCGAACACTCCTCCTTTTATTTAAGAACAAAGGCAAGTTCATCACACATCCCTGAGATGCTAAACTTATTAATAAATCTATAAACCTGCTACGCGTTACTCGTTTTGGCCATCTAGTCAAAACACCCCAAATGTTACGGCCTACACTTATATCGAATTCCAACTGCCAAGGGATATTTTACGTGCACGCCAATGTGTACAAAGATTGCGGTTTTTCGTCCCATTCGAACGACTAGACAGCTGTCCTTGTCAGGACAAGGGGAAACCACGCCGGAACATTAATAGTGTATCTTATCATCTTGTAAGATGTGGGAAAAGTATATTCTACAAGAGTTTATTTTGTGCAGTTTTTCAACACAAGAGTGTTATAATATATATTGTGTAGCTCTTGTGGTAAAACAGCACCACAGAGCAAAAACATTGTATCAAAAGTAAATCAACAATATTGTGGGAAATAGCACCCCACGAGGCGATACAGGGGTCTGAGAAGACATTTTGGAAAACATTGAATTTTTTTCTATGTCCAACATCTCGTGGAACCACCTCAGACTAAAAATACTTATCAGAATTACATTCCACACACTCTAAATATTGAGGAGATTTATTTTTTATTAATCGTCCTTTTGTTATTTTTGTCTATGTCCAATATCTTGTTGAACCCTTGTGGCGAAACATTCCACACAAAAGCCACCAATCCTTGTCATAAATGTCTCCTTCAGGTTAGTGAGAACTTAAAATATTTGAATATTTACCCCATGTGAACCCATCCGTCCTTATCACACACGGTAACAACATGTCCGTTATCCAGTAAATAACCATTTGCTACCGACCAGCCTTTTAAACAGATTTCACCTACAGTATTTATGGGTACTATAGAGCTATCATCTCCTATCAGTTTTAGCTAAAATAAAACAAAATGTAAAGATTCACGGGTACAGTAATTAAATGGATTTGAACTTTACCGGTAATGGGGTCGAATTGCACACTGACCAGCAGTGAATATTCGCTAGGCCGCTACAATCACTGATAAGGATGACATCGACGCGACTTAATGAGTCCCCGGTATTAACTTTTTTCCTCCGACAAAATCAATTCTAAAACATTTTTTTGAAGTATAAGAAAAATAAATAAAGACGTTTGAAGTATCTGTAGTTATAAAATATTTCGTATTTAGTGTAAATGGATATTAAAATGAGTAAAGGGCATCATTTTGCCCGAAGCAGTTACGTGTTATGTAAACAATGCACGAGCCATTGAGCCAATGACTGACGCCGCGTGAAGTCAATGCACGTGTTCAAGACAGTCATCTGTGACAGAGATAATTCGTAAGTAATTCCCTGTGAAACAGATTGGTCGGATTGTACATCTTAAATTAAATCTAGTATAGTCTAGCCACATTTTTAACAATGAACGAATTGTAATTAAAGTAGAATATTTAAACCTCTGAATGTGGAAAAGGATAACCAACTGTTTCCAGGAATTGTTGTTTGGTTGAATATATCGGAGAAGTTTGTGTTCCACCTAAACATTCGGTACCGCCGTATACTATCTAAAAATAAAAACACTTATATATTAGTAATACATTTGTCATGAAATAATGTAACCTATAATATTGAATATTTTGACGGATCATTCTAAGCCAACCGGCTTCTACCAAAATCAGATGCAATGACTCCATAGGCCCCGCCCCTAAAAACACAAATTAACTCCTCAAACGAGAAGTGACATCAGATGTTCTAGGAGATAGCTGTAATAATCAAAGGTTAATCGTTGATAATTAACATACAGTATAATCTGGCTTGTTTTCCGCAAACCACTGTCTGAATTCTTTACTGATGATCTGGGCTACTAAAATACCTTAAATTACAAAACAAACAACGGTGAAAAGATATACAGAGAGAGAGAGAGAAATGGGGTCTAACGTCCACTCGACACAAACTAGGTCATTTTGGGACTAACATATGGTTTAATTTTATTTCAATAATTCGTTGCGCATAGGGGTCTTTAGCAGTGGGAGGAAACCGGAGCACCCGGGGAAAACCAACGAGGTTGGGCAGGCGACCATATGCACAAGTTATCAACAACGTATACACATATAATACATTATCAGATACTTCGGTCAATTTGAGAGGCACGTTGTAAATTTGATTTACAAATGCAATTCGAGGTGAGAGAATTTTGCCCAGACAGTTGCGTTACCGTATATTGTTCTTTAATTTTTCAAATCCCAAAGGTGTTCATTTAAATGCATATCAATGTGAACACGTGTGGACCGCAATGTTCCGACCCATTTGAACAAGCACACCCTCTTTCCTTGCCAATACCCCATGTGCGGTTCCTCAGCCAGAAGCTTAAGTCCGGATCCCAGCCCAGGTATTATAGCTGAAAGTCCAGTGTCCTGCATTTTACTACACATATTAGTTTGCCAACAAATCCTTTGCTACACGAGAGAGAGAGAGAGAGAGAGAGAGAGAGAGAGAGAGGGAGAGAGGGAGAGGGGGTAACATCAAATCAACCCCAGCTGTGTCATTTCGGAACTAAATCCCACTTCCGATTACCTTTTAAATATATACAGCTTGTTTTGGTGCATATTTTATGTTTTTAAAGGTAAGTTTCAGAAAAAAAAACCTTACCGGATTTCCACGAAGAAACATCATAGTCACTTAAAGCTGGATTACCTATCAGTGGGGTAACTATATACGGGAATCCTTGAAGTGTTTCAATTCTAAAAGTATAATCAGGAGATATTAACAAGATTCAGTTCATGACATCAGAATTCCCCCAAAAGATAATAACCGTGGATAATTATTTAACTTTAGAATCTTTTAAACGAAACATATTTTTTTGATTTTCTATTCGAAGAGGAACAGTTTTGGCTGAAAATGTTGGCAGAACGGTCAGGTGTAATCGCCATCCGTTCATCACACGTGATCGATACACTTCCACCCAGAGCTTGCTTCCAACTTAAAAGTCACTCTCACATGGGGAATAACTTTACCAAAGGGAGTTAAATCTGTTCCCCCCCCACCAAATTGTTAAAGTGACGGATATACTACTACTTGAGAAACGGCATCAAATGGGAAACAGGTTTGTAAACTTGAAAGTTTAAAACTAGGAAAAGGTACTATATTTCACGGTTTAAAAAGGTAAGTCATTTAAAAATCACTTACTTTTCATCCTGTATAAATTTTAATAATGATTGTGGGTCTGTTACACTGGTGGACGGCATGACCACACCCACAACACCATGCCTCCAGTTACATATGGGTGTTAAACTATCCAGTAGTAAAGTAACGTCGTCAAGGTGTCTGCAGCAAAATGCGAACACCACCCTCTGTAGGATTAAAAGAACTATGTTGATCCACTATATCACAATGCGTACTTACACTTTTGCCTCAAAAATGTTGGTTCAGAAACTGTCGAATTGATGTAGACAAAGCAAACCCCATATGTGATTAGCCCAAAGCATGATGTACTACAGAAAATCGCTGGATAAACAGATTATAAATGGAGTTTTAAGACAGTGATTTTTACCACATTGGTCCATAATGAAGATTTGAATTATTGGAAAGTGATGCAAATACATGTATGGGGTAGAATTTAAGTAGTTAAGAAGAATCAAAACTAGGTAATGCCCGGACTTTTCTACTTTTCCCATTTTTCAGATCCCATAACAGTCAGTTATTTTATGAAAAGATGGTTTCTAACAGCTGTTTCGAGATAAGAGTTGTTCCTATATAGTTCAACGTTGCAAATGCGATTCTGATTCGCATTGGAGATTAATATGCAAAACTGACAATATTTTTCACCAGAACAACGATTGATTATTGTTATTTATAATATTTCTGTCACACTCAACTACAATTAAGCATATAATCCTACCTGAAGCGGGAATAAATCATCGTATTTAAAATCGAGGATTTAAGCCGTTACCTTTTAGACGGGAAACGTATTGACACTGTCATCATGAAGGCGGAACTAAATATAAGGCTTTATAACAGCCAATCAAAAAGGCAATCGTAAGTGTTGGCGTATGGATTTGGGTGGCTGTGTATGTTCGGACAAAAACAACGCTTCATTAATTTAAACGCGCTAGTTGTGCCACTACATTGGACTCTGTGAGTTTAATTAGTCATAATAGCATAAACATAATAGTAAAACTGAAGGCTCCCCATCGTAGCTAAAAACAAGCACATCAGTATACCTCAAAGTTTTTAGCTACGTTCTTGTAGCTAGCCTCTCACAACCTCAAAATATAACAACTTTCCGCCACCAAATCGAGTATCAGTAAATTGAATATCGTCTTTAGTCCTTTATTGGGGTCAATTTCTGATCCTTTATATTCTTGTTATGGATCAGCAGTAGCAAAGACCTCTTTGTTAAAACTATATTTGAAAAGTGATCAGCCAGTTATATCAAGTAAGCAAGTAATATGGGTGGGCATGTGGCAAGATGGTCCGTTGAACTGTTTAGATCACAATATTGATTATCTATCCGTACGTGGGATAGTTAATTGCTGAAGAACATACCTTCATCAACTCGAAATAGAAAGTCAGTCAGATAAAGCTCTTTACCCATATTCCTCGACTCTCCCACCATGTAATCAATCAATCTTACCTTCCTGTTTGGATTTTTCCTGTTCTCTCCACATATTGCAGTATTGATCAATGTCCGATGATTTAATAAACCGACTTTGAATTTTCCCGTTGTTCCCTAAATACAAATACATAAATGAAGTGACGGTATCTGAGAACCAGACTATCTTGAAACGGATTATTAAAAATTCAAAAAAAAACCCCTCGAAACGTGATATAGGAGGAGAAAGCATACGCTATATGTTGCGCCGAATCAGCGTCTGGTTTAGATCTTATCGACTCATGAAGTAATCTAATCAAACAAAGGATTTATTTGATTTATTTACTGAAGTACACCGAAGATATTTCTTTCCTTGGCTATAAAGAAGGGGTTCTTTTCTTTACTTACTGAAGTACATTGAAGATATGCGGTGTCCGTATATGTTACACATCCTGCTGTGGATGCCAATTGATCTCCTGTTTTCAAGACGTCTCCAGAATTTAAAAACTGTTCATATGTATAAAGTTTATCTCTGAAAAACAATAATTACATTCTGACTATTCTTTATAATAATTATCCACTTGAGACTCTTGGCAAGCGTTAATTCCTGGTCATCACCACGTATCCGTATGGAATTTGCGTGCGACGTCACCAATGTGTGTGTATTTGCCATACGTGATACGGCGCACGGATTCGGAAGCCAGTATCGAACAGCTTTCATACGGAAAAGCTCCGTGTAACATTGGGGTCTTTTTGCAGTCTTTTTTGCTACTTTTACTCGCTGAAATTTTGTATCATAGCGTTTTATGAAATTTATCTGTATCCTAGAACGCGAAAGTGTATATTTGATGTGATCTTAAATCACGAAAAGAACTGGAAATAAGTTATTAATTTTGAATGTTTTTCTCGGAATTTTCATACTTGTCCCGCCAGTCTGAATACTGGTTGGTCTACGTGGTAAATTTAGTGAGGGAGGACATTGCGAATCTGTACATGACTTTATACTTTCTGAAATGGTACATTAGTGCTGTCGAATCAAAGTAGAAGATTTTAATAAGATTCGACATTAATTTTTATTAATAGCTGAGCGACTGTCGAGTGACTTCACTCCATGAGGGAAATTGTGGACTGGTCACTTTGGCTAGTACTGATGATGGTCTTGGTAGATATCTGCCAAAACTCTAAAACTACATTAACGCAACGTTAAGGATTGGAAAATTCCGCTGGCCAAAAGTCTCTACTACTTGTCATAACCTTCGATAATTCGCTTTCAGTTTCCGCCTGGGGGGTTCGGATGGCCTAGTGGTCTAGGGTGCCGCGCTTCGACCTCTAGCTGGCCGGTCACCTCTGGCTTGCGGCTGTGGTTTCGATCCCTTGTGTGAGCGTATGTGGCATGGAGATGGGGGCGCCTTCTCAACCTCGTGGGTTTCCTCCGGGCACTCCGGTTTCCCCCCACTGCTAAAGACCCCTACGCGCAAGCGATTTATTGAAATAAAATTGAAACCATGTTATTCCCAAAATGACCTAGTTTGTGTCGAGTGGGCGTTAAACCCCATCTCTCTCTCTCTCTCTCTCTCTCTCTCAGTTTCCGTCTGACAGAAACTTAATGTTCAATAATTTATAACACTGACCGTTCTTTACGTGTAGGCTAGCGCGTACACAGTACCACCGAGAAGAGGGTAAACTAGGCCAATACCTGGATCAAACAGGGAACTCTTGGTTATAGTCAGAGCCTTACTCGGTGACCTTGTGAGTAACGAAACAGAATACAGACACTGGTAATCTACCAAATAAAGTGAATTGAATTTGGGGACCGGCTGTAAGCAGTAAATTATTTTTAAAAACAACTGTAAAAATGTACTCACCTATTTAATTGCGCTCCAACTATCTTTTCTGGTTTGTAATGGATTGTTTTAAATTTGGTATCAGAGGAGCTGAAATATTGTGAAGATAAAAAATAAAATGGTAGATTTTGTTGAATTATAATTCTGTTGATTTCTAAAACCAGTGATGAGAAATAACGGGTTTTGTGTTCCACTGTCGACAAAACAAGTCAAAATATTACACTAAAAATCAGTAAACATTCTATCTCCTGTTTAATCGATTTTTTTTAACCAAGACCCCAGCAGGATTTGCTCTTTTAATGGGCGCAAGAAAGGAAATTTAAGCTTTTTATTCTTCTTGTCCTTTGTTTATCAAATTTCACCCAATCTCGCCTACGTAGTCTTTGCTTCAAGAACACGAACTTACCTATGGTACGACCGTAAGCAAAGAAACTGCATGAATTTTAAGGCTGATAGAAATCTGTGCAAAAGTTGTCAATCTAGAGTTTTGATTTTGGCCCGGTTGGGTTCCACGTCAACTATTTAGAGAAAAGGTGCTATATAGTCAGCTCGTAAGACAAATCTTAGAATTTGTTCTATTATTTATGATTTATCCCAAGGCCAAACATGGGACCAAACACTCTGTAAGCTATAGGACACATTTTACTGTCCAAATAAACGATTTGTGCTATAGGTATAACATTTCAAGATAAATCCGTTCATATAGTACCCATATATTATGACTACAGGTGCATGAGATGAAATGGGGTTTATCGCCTACTGTTCTGCTCCTAAACTGGGCTATTGAGGACGGACATACGCCATACAGTGTGCTAGGGAAATTTTGCCCTGGCAGCGGCACTAGGGTCTACTCCAGTGCTTCTCAACCTTTATGATACAATTCCCCAGTTGAGAAATATTTTCTCCGCTACTCACCCCTGGCACTATAAAACATCAAATTACTAAAAACTAAAAACTGAAACACGCTAATTAGGTATCGTTTCAAACACATATTTAATGAACAACGTTTGATCACATAACAGACACAGGGGTAATCGTTCATCAAAATTCAGATAATCAATTGAATATTTTCGAACTTTCAACTTCGCTTTCGTAGCCATGATGTTAATTCACTAGGACACTTGCTTTGGTGTGTGATACTGCATAGGTAATAATGCACAATTGCACAATACAGTGCTTATTGTCACAATGACACGGAGAAACTGAGAATTGAGCAACCAATACTAAAGACAAGTGATTGAAATTAAATTGGAAATCCCCGTTCCGGCCGTGCAGAGTTCGGGTGTAAAAAGAAACTAAGCGATCGACGATCTATCCTACCTAGCTGCCTATAGTCTATTTCACATTGAGATGAGACTACATGTAGGTTACCCACTTCCCGAACAATCAACAGTACAGGGAGATAGGTTAAGCGCCATTATACTCAGCGTCGAAATTAATTATGCTAGTGCTAGTCAGTCATTTAGTTTCCGACCAATGGCTACGCGGGTTTGTGGTCGGTAACCATCTGACTGATGGCTCCCGGTCAGGAGTCTGAAAACTCAATTCTTGCAAATCCCCGCCCCCCTATTCACAAAATTCACCCTTTTTTTGTGTATAAGTCACCCCCAATTCCCCCTTTTTCCAAATTTCACCCCCAAGCATTTCGAATTCACCCGTGGGGTTGCACATGGACCTCGGTTGAGAAGCACTGGTCTACTTATATCGTATTCCAACTACCAAGGGAACTTTTACGTTCTGCATCAACCACGCCGGAAAATCTGAATGAACTTTCACGGCCAATACAGGGACCGAACACCAGATCTCCAGGCTAGCGAGCCAGCGTCTTACCAACTTAGCCACGTGATCCCCACCTCCCGCAAAAACCGTATCGACAAAGATAATAATCACCTTGTAGTATAATCGCTGATACAACCAGTGAGGGATGCGACTTCATAGCCAATAATTATAATACTTGGACGTACCTATAATAAAACAACAGATATTTTTTTTAAAAGTATAAACATTCTTTTTAATTTTTAAACACTATAAACAATCTTCAGTTATATTTAAACTATAGGCAATGTTTAATTCTTAAAAACTATAATGTTTAATTCTTAAAAAATGTCCACAATTTTTATTTTCATGAAATATTAGCCTTTTCTAAAAAAAAACATAAACAATTCTTAAAAAATATATGCTATTTATAATTTTTCTAAAATAAAAACAAACATCTCGACCTCGTGGGTTGACTTCGGCAAAATCGAGCAACTTGGCAATTTACAATTTATGACAATTGTAAAATAATGTTATGAACCGGTGTATCACGCATGTATGAACGAAGTTATCAATATTATCAGATTATATGACTGCTCGTTTTAATGACCGATAATAATGTATTATATTTTTGACAGCTTTTCAGTCATCCACATGTGTACATATTCCTTTATTCGATGTTACTAATGAATATTCAATTATATTTCATTACCTACAACTGAATTAGTATAAATTGGCTTAGGAATATGAAATAAAAGAGGCGGGAACCCATTGGCACGTGGGCGCCCTGAAAACCATGAACTTCACTGTGTGATCATAATCTAATGTATTATTTTATAATTGAAAGCTTGTCAAATTATTTTTTTTTTTGATGGGGGGGGGGGTCGCCATTTCTCGGGAAAGCATTGATTATCTCTAACACAGATTGGAGATTCATTTTTCCTCTAGTGCAACGATAAGGTAAGATCCCCTTATGAGATTTGAAAACGTATGCAAATCCTTATAAACAGCATTGATTGTTATAAGATTGAAAAGTGTCATACCAAGCTGATCAGTTCAGTTGTGTTTCTCTCCAGTGGTGCAAACAAATATGGCTGAAATACAGAAAAATTGACCTATGAAGCATGAGAGCATTTTGGAATTGTCTCGACACTAGAAATGAAACATTCAATGAGCAGCAAAATATTGAGCATCGATACCTATCTCATTTTATTTAATGACAGATTCAGTGGAAAATGTAACGAAACATTTTGGAAATTATTTTCGACACCAATAGAAATGAAAACTTCAGTCGCTTGTATAAAAGATCGATTTTATTTTCTAGTGTAAAGAATGGTAGATTTTGTCGACAAGCCATAGCAAACTAAATAACGACATATGGACATGCGGTGGAGGAACTGCGTTTTATGGGTCCTATAGCCTATAGCCCAGCCAATGAGAATTTACTCCTAACCCCTGATTCTACTTCACATATTATTACCAGTACATCCAGCTATGATTCTACCTATGATATTATCAGGACACCAAGACATACAATGCAGCAGCTATTCGTCTTTTTACCTTCTCTATTCTACTAAGCGGGTAAGACGCTGGCGTACTAGCCTGGAGGTCGGGTGTTCGATCCCTGCATTGGCAGAGAACGTTCCCTTTGTCAGACATGTAGGGCGGGGGGCCTGACAAGGACAGCTGTCTAGTCGTTCGGATGGGACGAAAACCGAGGTCCTGCGTACACATTGGCGTGCACGTACAAGATCCCTTGGCATTTAGAATTCGATATAAGGGTAGACCATAGCGCCGCTGCTCGGGCAAAATTTCTCTCATAGCACACTGTATGTCGTATGCCCGTCTTTATTAGCCCAGTTTAGGAGCAGAACAGTAGGACGTTAAACTCCATTCCATTTCATTCCATTTCTCTATTCTATGTAGTAACCGTTCCTAACCTACATTTAACCGCCGTTTAAAACATGGGGATTAAAGTCCTTTCAGGGTACCTCCGAAATCGGGGAACCTAAAGTTTACATCGCTTTCTGTAAATTGTAATTGTACTTTATGTAATTATCATATAAATTTTTTACCGAGAAGAACTGTGCCCCAATACCAACAGTACCATGGAACATGACAAAATAATCGCAAGTAGAAACACCAAGTACCATGACGACATCTCCATGACTGACATCATGATGTATTAATGATCTGGAAAATCGTTCACTCTGAAACATAGTACGTTAAAATAAGTATAGCCTACCATTGAATTAAACCACCTTTCCTTGCAACGTTTCAAACAAACAATTGTAATACTTTGCTTCATAACGACATTACAAACAAACTATTATAACGCCTTCCTTGCAACGTTTCTGGCAAACTATTAATATTGCTTTTTGGATTTTTTAAAACACCTTGCTTAATGGTATTTTAACATTTTAATGTTATAAACACAAGCACCATCAACGAGTGTTATCATATTCCAAACAGTGCAGCGGTACAGACAGACGACGGAAAAAAGTATTACCTCCCGAGCCAAAATGGATCGCAGGCCAAACTTGATTAATGTTTTTCAATCTGATTAAAACACAGATCCTATTTCGTGACGTTTTTTTTACTTCAAAATTTTGTTTTACTTGTATTTACTACACTATGATCTGGAAGAGTTGTTATTTAACTCGTTTTCTGCTTGAAGTGAGGGATTAGCTAATCAAATGGCCTGTTACGGGGAGCTGTAGGCGTTTTTTGTCCACGGAACTGTAGGTAATCCATTAGAAACACCAATACTGATTGGTTAATCAATATCTGACGTCATAGGTTCAAAACCCGATCATATGACCTCTGACACGACCTATCGCTACAACCGGTCACATCTTCATAAAGTGTTGGCCATCGTAAGTATAAAACGAAACTAAATATAGATCTGTATTTTAATCAGATTGTATGTTCTGCTGTCTCTGTGAGAATGTGGTTACTTTACCCACGATGCCGACCTAGGTTCGATCTCGCTGTTGGCCGACAAGTGTCACGGCCTGGGTCCTCGATTGCCCTGGCAAAGTCGAGTGTATGATCACTTACTTGATGCAAAAAAAAAAGTGTTTCCGTGTACACCAATAAGCAATGCCTTCAAAAATTTCGTAAGCGCATATCGTAGCGCCGCTGTTAGACCACAATAAAATTTCGCTTTTATGTCCATTGCAGTTTAATTAGACTAGTCGGCACAGAAAAGTAAAACGTTAAACTCCATTGCATTTTAATTGTACCTTTGTAGAGGGAAGGTAAAAAGGTGTCGAATACCTACTCCACAAAAAAATATATTATTTTGGGAGTAACAGATGTAAAAACCCAAAGTGGTTAGGCAGACGATCATATTCCTGGTCACATAAAATTTTGGAATCGTAGTAGCTGACCAGAAATAATCGTGTTACCTGTTCCAGTAATGATTTCAATGTAATTGAATCTTTATATTCAGGTATACGGTAAACAATATGTTCAGGTTTCCCATTAGCTGCTTCAACTAGACATTGTTTTATTGTTTTGGTTGATATTGGTGTATCAGTTTTACCATAGTAATAACTCTGATTTAATGGTGTTTTGGATGGAACACAGTCACTGGAAAATAGAAACGTGTTTATCTACTAAATGAAATCAAATGAGATAAACACAACAGTTTTATTGATAACAATTACTGTATTTCTACTAAAGCTACGTTTGAAGAATGATTCGCAAGTCGTTGCTACGTTTCAATAATGATTCTCTTGTTATTGTAAAGACCATATTCCTGAAGCAATGGCCCGAGAAATCTCTCTCTGGCCATTGCTGGATTGACTTCTGATTCTTGAACTTTTGCGGGAGTGTGTCTATTCTCCCCGTTCAATGAAAGCTATCACTTAAGTACAGCAACATGACAGTCCTTCGTTTAATCTGAGTCTTCCCTAAAACTTTGGACAGTGATTTAAGGTATTAAAACGGTGAAAGTATGTTCGTTTCCAAACAGTATTGTTTACATTTCATTCGACTTGATAGCCTCGTTTGTCACACAATTAGTTTTACTGCAGTATTCTCCTATGCACGGGTTAATTAGGCATAATAAAAGCGTGAGCCATGACGTAACGTTATGTAAACATATTTGGTCCAATACTGGCACTCGTTTTAAATGTAAAGCGTTTGTATGGTAGGTGTAGTGGTTGGTTGGTAGTCAAAACGCTGCGCGGAGTATGTGTAAAGACAAGAGAATCAGTGTTGAAACGTAGCATTAATAGAAATACAGTAATTGTTATCCACAGAACTGTTGTGTTTATTTTGACGTGTTCAATTACTAAATATGCCATTCAAACAGTAAATCAAGTGAGATTGGGTTTAACGCCCTACAACCGTGAGTTCGTGGGGCCTTATAACTGCTAAAGACCCCTCCGCTTAAGCGAACTGTTGAAATAAACGTAAACCATATGTTAATTCCGAAATTACCTAGTTTGTTTCGACTGGATGGTAAACCCCATTTCTTTCCCTATCTTTTTAGTCAAAATAATTTAGCAAAGATAGAATCTCAGTGTGTAATCAATACTGTACCTTATATCCGACTCTGTCATTTTCTGGGTACAAGATACCAAAATACAATGTGTTTCCTCTGATGATCTTTCACGCTGAAAATAAATCATAGTTATAAACAGAAAATTTTGAATAATATAGTTGAGTATTTGATACATTAAAACAAGAAAGGTTTTACAAATGGCTATATTGTAGTTATAATAAGGCGAACAATTTTGAGTAAATTCTTAACTTAAGTCTGAGAATACTTTGTGAACTCGGGAATTTATGATTTGGCTTATTGATATAACACACTGAAACATTACTCATCCGTTGTTAGATAATCAAATTACTGTTGATATTCTTTTAGTTATCCAAGCGTTTATACTAAAAAAAAAATTATCAACCCCAATGTTAAGGTATATCGCTCAAATGAAATCGGGTTTAAAGTTCTGGATCATTTCAATAACTATAGTTTATGGAGGGGGATCCTCGCCAAAACTCTCAATTTGTGAAAATACATTTGTCGATTTGTGAAAGTACATTTGTTAATTTGTCAAAATACAAAATACATTTGTCGATTTGTGAAAGTACATTTGTTAATTTGTCAAAATGCAAAATACATTTGTTGATTTGTGAAAATGCATTTGTTGATTTGTCATACAACAAAAATACATTTTTTCATGTGTGAAAATACACCTGTCGGACCTACAAAGCACAAATTTGGAAATGGAAATAACACAGCTTAACTTTATAGTTTAAACATATGTAATTTGAACCATCATCTTTTATGGGTCATTTCGTTATCAGCGAGATGCACACTTTCATTTAAAATTAAATTGAACTGATATCTCGAATGTGTGAATATAAATTTTGATAAAGAAATGACCCATAAAAGATGATGGTTCAAACTGACAAAATGCATAAAATGGTATTGTGAGGCCAGATTGAAGCAGACTTTTGTCACCAAGAAAGTACAATCGTGGACAGGTGCAGAAGAGTAGGACGTTAAACCCCATTTCATTTCATTTCATTTCATAAGAACTGCACCTGTAGTGTTAATATTGTTTTCATACCAGACCATCTTGTGTGTGATTAACCCATCAGGAATCACCAGAAATGGACAAAACTGGCTATAGGGCAGCTATCAAATACCTGCCACTGAAAGGACTAACCCTAACACAAAAGTAACTTGTCAGCCCTCATTTTCTTAGTTAAGATGACGCCATTTCAGCTATGTGGAATTTTTTAGGGGGAGGGGATAAAAAATAAAAAAAAATTCTTCCTGACCGGCATCCAGGCCTTGCAGCATCGTTGGCAAGGATCCCCCTCCATAATGACCAACGTCATCAACCCAAATATGGTCATAGTTCGCTAATGCATGGCTTGCTAATGCAAGGCTCGATAATGCAAGTGTCGTTAATACAACTGTTGAAACTACAAATGTTGAAACTACAAATGTTGAAACTACAAATGTTGAAATTACATATCTTGAAAATACAAATGTTGAAATTACATATGTTGAAACTATAAAGTTAAGCTGTGTTATTTCAAAATTTGTGCTTTGTAGGTTCGACAGGTGTATTTTCACACATGAAAAAATGTATTTTTGTTGTATGACAAATCAACAAATGCATTTTCACAAATCGACAAATGTATTTTGCATTTTGACAAATTAACAAATGTACTTTCACAAATCGACAAATGTATTTTGACAAATTAACAAATGTACTTTCACAAATCGACAAATGTATTTTCACAAATTGAGAGTTTTGGCGAGGATCCCCCTCCATAATAGTTGGCATGTAAGGATCTGTAGCACGGTCTATGGCAGGTAACCATAGAAGACCCAGAAGGATGGACAGGCGATTGAAATCCAGGTCACATGACTCAATGACGCTCGCACCATAAACCATTCGGCCACCCCCCGGCCCATTACTTTGTCATGCAGAACAATGTAACCCTTACAACACGACAAAATAGTAACATAATAATATATAATGTACTCTAACCTGTTGACAAAGTATTTATTCGGTTTGTTTAAAACCACTAATATTTTGAATCTGGATCTTTCTAACTGGTATGTCTGTATATATATAAAGATATAATATCCTAGTCAAAGTTGTTGATACGGGCTTTGGTTTTGATAACATATAGATAAACACGCTTCTTTTCTATGCCTATATATCATTATCAGTGTAAGATGTCCTATATATTGACGTCCGCTTGTAAATACATTTGATCTTTAAAGAGGCTCTTCGTCATTTGCATTTTTCGGACATTATTTAATTTTTGACGGTTTAACCCATTTTTTAATTTAGCTTTTTACATAATTTATTATCCTACATTTGATTAAGCAGTAAAAGAGGACCATGTGGTCGGCGGAGGCAGTTCTTGAGTGGGGTTGGCAGAGTGGCTACTATCCTAGGCGAGGGTTCAGGAGCCGCTTAGGCCTCGGAAGCTCATGGAGGTCTACATTGTCGTATACACTTTCTGGGCAAATTCTGGCTAATAAAATTACTCGGCAAAGAAGTGAAATTTTATTTCTTTTTAAACTTCCTTGGGTTACCAGTAAAACACAATCTACGATTGTTTAATCCTGTGATGCTGTACTTGACAAATATATGCATAATTAAAAAAACGTTGTGGGTACTTTTGAAGTCACAATTTTTATCCGATTTTAATGAAAGTTACAATGTATGCTTATTAGCGAAGGATCACGGTTCCTTGCGATATTGACGCATAAAGCACCCTCACTTCATGGATTATGGCCCCTGATTGAACGAAGTAACAGCTTTTGAACACTCTAGATGTCACAATTTTCATCCAATTTTGATGAAACTTGAAATGTATGTCTGACCCTAGACTGGTGGCCAGTCTTCTCCACACACCAAAAATTGGCCAGTCCTCTCAAAAAAAAAAACGTAATCTCTAGAGACTGGGCAAATAGAGCATCATTCTCATCTAGTAGGTCAATCTGCATTATGTAGGTCGTGTGACGTCGTGCACGTGATCACGACATATCTAACATCACGTGATAATAAACATGGCTATCGACTAACTGGCAAACTGGTGTAGGTGCGAGATGTTTGTTGTGGATAACAGTTATTGTTATTTAGTGATAATTTAACGATCTAAGAATTTTGTTGACGGACAATATCTGTCGAATGAACGGATACAACGTATGGGATGAGGTGAATGAACATTAATAATTACACACGTGACTCGGGGCTTGCTTGACAACTGTCAATCATTCCAAATAAGGAACAACGTAAAACAGGACAGGAACGCCCATTTTATTGTGAAGCTCGCAAATTGTCCAGTCTCTGGTGCTGGTTACAGGTTTACTCAATTTTTTTTTTTATACAAATGGAAACGAAAGTGTTGGTTTACTAAAAATTAATGCTTTTATATAAATCGAAATGTAAAAAAAATAGAAGAGACTGGGTCAGTCTAGTCTGACCCCTTTCCATATCGGATTGTAGGCTAACTTCCTGGATTATGACCCCTGCATGGTTGTACGAAAAATCGCGTTTTTAGCTTGTGGTCCCTCTAGCTCTGGACGTTACAATTTTTATCCGATTTAAAAAGCGTTCGAATATATCACCGTTACACCATAATTACGGTTGAGTTCCCATTTCGCAAGGTTAGATTTAAATATTAAGGTCACCTGCATATTTCGCCAAGGTCAAGAGATGTAAACAGTGGTAGCGCCAACCCTAATCCAAGACCTGGCAAAAGACATAGAAATAATTATGTTTTGACTTTCTTAGAAAATATGAAATTCTCGCTTCAAAGTCCTATATATTATGTAATATATTTAACATACAGGTCATGGTTGCAAAGCAATAATAGTGCGAGATGTCCTATTTAATAATATAATCTCTCTGTACTGTATATGTTACAGTCAATCTGTGTAATCAGTCATTTCGCGTAATGACTAAATGAGTCAGTCATTTCACGAAGACCCTGTGAGCACCAGGCAATACGTGTAATGACTGAAGATTCCAGACATTACACGAAATGACTAAAATTCCTACCCTTTTTTTACACATAATGCCTGATTGCAGATTTTGCAAATCAGGCAATATGTCTAGACCTAAACACATAACATAAACTTTTAAAATAAAACATTTAATATTACTTTTTAGTTTTATTTCGCTTTTCTGGGCATATTAGGTATGTAGAATGGTTGTTTTATTGAAATGAACTTTTAAGTTTAAATCCTGCCATTCCTATAATCTGTTTTTAGTTTCATGGAAGACCAATTGCTGTTTTAATAGATGAATGATGTCATTTCAATTTGAAGGAATCGCTATAACTAAAACTACTCACTGATTTAATTATCCGGCCTTTAGGGGACCACTGAAGGTTTGTAGGGTCTTTGTTCTAATGGTGTTTGTATTTAAGTGAAATCATGTTAAATCTTTATGCATTTATCAACATTTTTCACTGACAATATTAATTAAATTTTTATTTTCGTTGAGGGTTTTATGTATCTAAAAAACCTGATAAAATCGTTGTCAACATTTCAAAATAAGTTATCCATTAATCATTGTGTTTTATTTTCAGGTAGAGTGTCATACTGAATGTTGTTATTAGCATTACCCTTATCACCCTTAATCACTTTCAATAATTACATTAAGTTAAATAAGTTAGGTTTCCTTCAAGGTAATTAGAAGGGTGTCTCTGGTTGGTCAGCATTAACCACGTATTGCTGTTTACAGGTTTATATTGTCTTGTTATATTTTATATATTTTGTCATTGCTTGATAATGATTAGAGAAGCCTAGTCGAAACATCATTCAGTAATAAGCAATAATTGTATTCCATAGAATTGTGACCAGTATTTTCCAGTTCAATTACTAAATTCCATTGAAAAAATTTACTTATATCATCATGGCAGAATCTTACGAAAATCAGTTTAAAGCAGAGATTGACAAAAAATATGTAGTTCGCAAGAAAATTTTAATTCCTTTGCAAACTACCAGCCAGGATCTGACGCCAACTCCCAGTCCGAAACCGACACTAACTACCAGTCAGGAACCGTCACAAACTACCAGTCAGGAAACATCCTGCGGGAAAGAAATGGTGCCAGGTGGGAGACAACGTAGCTGTACCTATCCCTCTAGTGGATAGAGGTTATGGTGATCCACGAAATATTCTGGGAATTATCTTCGACCGTGATAAGAATAACATGTACACCATTTGTGTCAAAGCATTGATTCGGAAAGCGAAGTTTTCACGCAATCAGTTTGATTTGTGTCCCCAACAGTTACTTACTGAGTCTGATGTAGACCATACAAAGATAGCAACACTTTGTCAGGCTGTACATAAAGTATCTAGCTGCAGTGGACAGGGGCATGTTCGGTGTAATTGTGCTGGTTCTAAGAGATATGGGACGAATAGATGCAAATGCTTCAAAATCAAACTCAAATGCCCCAGCCGTTGTCATAGCAGCCTGTTATGCATAAATAAGTGACTTGAGTGATGGACCAGTCAGGATTTTCTTGATTTGACAGCAAGATTTTAGTACTGAAATTAATATTTCGTTTCGAGGGAATTTATTTCATTTGTTATGTATGATTTAACGTTGGATGTTAAGTCAATAAATGATTTTTTGTGGTTTGACAGTACTTCAGTCATTTCGCGTAATGTCTGCCCATGATTTTTAGTCATTTCGTGTAATGTCTGGAATTTTCAGTCATTAAACGTATTGCCTGGTGCTCACAGGCTCTTCGTGAAAAGTAATTATCAGAAAATCATTAGAATTTGTTTGGTTTTTATAAAGTTCTGCCCCATGCTAAAGCTTAGTATATGAAACATTTAAAATCAGTTATCAAAATTCATTGAAAATCTATATACTTGTTTGTCTCAAGACCTTGCAGTAATTATTGGAATTCGCTGGAAATCAATAGGATTCTTCGTCTCATGATCTTAAACACTGTGTATAAATTTAAAGTCAATCAGATATTAAGAGCGTCCACAAATTTTTTAAAGTGATCAAGAACAATAACTCTGGCAGTTATTATTGGAAATTGCTGAAAATCAATAGGCTTCTTCATCTCATGACCTTAAATGGTGGCTTTTTTGTCAACTTCATATATCATCCAGGGCCGTATCTAGCGAGAGGTGCAGGGGGTACATTGCACCCCCAGAAAAATAAGGCCCCCCCATCCAAAAAAAAAAATAATTTGTCAATCTTTCAATTATAAAATAATACACTTGATACAATCACGTGTCAATGGGTGCCCCGATCCAAACTTATATGGAGGGATTGTGCACCACCACTTTGCTGCACCTCGACCTTTAAAATCCTACACACGGCCCTGATATCCTAGTTCTTTTACATACACCATGATGTGTACACTGGTGGTTCTTTATTACCTTGTCATTTCCTCTGACGCTAATGAAGACCTTGGTGTACAATTGATTTGATATGTAATGGGATGTAATGTCACACTGATCAGGCCAATCTAGATGAGAATTTCACTGTCAAGAGTTCTTCTATGTGCACTGCACACCAATGAGTTACATCCTGACTGAGTGATTTTTCTTGGCTAACTCTGGGATCAAACCCAGGACCTCAATCATGATCACTTAAATCATCCTGATTTTACAACTAAGAATCGTATCAACTTTAAAATTACATTTATTCAACAGACAAACAATAGAAAATCCAATTCACACTATATAACAATTATGTCCGGAGAAATAATCATAAAAAAAACAAAAAACATGAAAATAGAGTTCTATAGACCATTCAATCTATATATTATATAACATCGTTGAAACAATCAAAGAAAATCATATTTAATTAATTAACCATACAATTATTTTTTAAAAATTTTAATTAAAACTAAAAGCCACAGCTTACAGCATAGAAGACAGAGGGGCCTCAATTGTCTTAATCACAAGGTATAAAATCCTATAAATTTCTTGCCGTTGCCATCTTAAAAATAGAGTATTTCAAAATGGGCTAGTCTATTATTAGGTCAGTTAAATGTGGTAGGAAATGCGTAGGGGCATCTTCCATAGTAGCCAATGTTTTCTGACCAGTTTAAAAAAAACTGAAGACAGTTCGAACCAAGCCACAAGGGGTAAATTGCGATCAAAATTTATGAAATAAACACTTGTTTACACATGGATTGACCTACAATTTAGTTTTGAAGAAATGAACCCAAGATTTAAAATAACAGCCAATTGAAGGATTTTAACATTTGTGTTTAAGTGTAAGTAAGGTAAGGCCTCTGTTGTACTATATTTAAGGCCAGCTAGGTTTAATTTGGCATCAGGTATATTATGGTAAGATTGTGCTGATAAAAATAACATGATCGCTGTGTAAATTAATTTCATTGTTTTAAACGAACAAACTATAAATAACAATATAATAACATTTACAAAGATCTTACTTATAACATATATAAGGTGTGGTTAATAATATGTAAAGAGTGACACTAGCTAGTAACACAATTAGAATGAAACAACTTAGTTATCCTGATTAAAGGTTTACAATCAGTCAGGTCATGACTCTTTCTGTTAACGCGTTGTTATACTTCATATAAACGGAAAGGATACGTAAAGTCTTTTCTCAGGCCGTTGAAGAGGTCCAAATTAATCACATATCCAGTTTAACGTCCACTTGACACAAACCAGTTCATTTCAGGATTAAGCATGGTACAATTTTATTTCTATAATTTGCTTGTGTGTAGGGGTTTATAGCAGTGGGGCGAAACCTGAGGACACAGATAAAACTTTCGTTAGTCAGGCGCAACATACAGAAATGTCATCCCCATTCAGCCTGGAAATAACCCATACCTAAAGAAATATTTATTTTAATAAGATTTCAAGTTTTTATTTTGCTTTAGTATTAACTGGTGTATTTTAATTTTATTTTTATTAGCCATTATCTGTGTTGTTTATTTTAATTTCTTTTTTCACAAAGATAAAAAAATAGTGATGCCTATTTAAATAAAATCTACCAAGACAGAAAGTGACATTACAATATACACCCTAAAGAAAGAAATTATTGCCTGCACTTTATTAATGCTAGTGGTTCCAGGTCATGAAAAGTTCATATGGAACATTAATATCTTCCTGCATATTGTGAATCAATAATTTATCCGCATAATGACTAGTGGTGCAAGGTGCTCAGGAGGTAACCACAGTGCAAGGGTTAGGGGGTGCCATTCTTATTTGCCCCCAGGCACTGGCAACACATGCATTTCCATTAAGTGTAACTTTACACTTCACAGCATTTAAACCATTGACTTTTAGCCAAAATATTGCAAGTGCTAACCTAACCTGATAGCGATGCATACGATCATATCAATACTGTTAATAATGTTATATATTACAAGTATTTAATATTTTTATAACATGATGGTACAAAAAATCCAATACATAGCTCCCTTGTTTCTATATGGGACATGCATGCAATAATTTCAATAATTTCAATACTGATAATAATGTAATATATTACATACAAATATTTGATAGTTTTATAACCGACTATGCATCTTCTTTGTTTCTATTTCACGTTTTCATTCAATTAAAATCTTTTAACCGTTATTTCATTTAAACATAATACAAACCGAAAAGAAAATTTCAACATAACCCTCAAGAAAAAAATAAACCATATGAAACCCACTCTTGTAATCCCATCCGCTTTTACCATATTCAAAATACTATATCCCACCTGTTCATACTAGAACAGAATAATATCAGGATAAAAATTTCATATTGGAACATTTTCATTTTATAAAATTGATAATGGAAAGCATTCCCTACATTTCTAAACACTACAATCTGGTTGCAGTGGCATGTTTAAGGGGGACAAAATTTTTGATCAACCAAAATAGATTAACCTGTGTCACATGATCGTAATTCATGAATGACTACTACGACCTGGTGCTTTAAAGTCTGCATCCACAGAAGTGATATCGCAGTCTGCATCCACAGAAGTGATATCGCACACAAGTCATGACTGACAAAAGAGTACCCCTTAAATTTTGTCACTGGCATCTCTATTGTCATTATTGCAAACATTTCTTATTGGAATGTTAAGGGTATATTTCTTCTTTTCTTTTTAAGATGAAAGATACTAAAAGGATTCATTTCTAACAATTTAATTAGTAGAAGTCAAAATATATGAATTTTCATGTAACAAGAATGGAAACAAATAATTATAATATTAATGCTTAATTAAATGCATATGTTCAAAACTTTCATTTAATTTTTTTATCCTTCAAGTATTCTCGTTATGAATTGTTTAAAACGATAAACATGAAAATATGAATCGATGGAAGGTTAAATGCATGCAAGTTGGTGAAAATCAAGACAGACCATGATATGAAACAATGATATGTCGTTAAAACAAATATTAAAAGCTTTTACATCATTCTGTATTTCTCATAACACAATGCAGAGTTACTTCGCTTGATCCATCTTTTTCAATTTAATTCTGATTTATCTAGACCCCCCCCCTACTTATTTCTATTCAAGATTGCACATATATTTAAAGGGGAACTGCATCTATATCAATTTTTTTCTCATATTATCCCTAAACCATACGAACTTCAAAAAGTCAACCGTTGTCGTCTTTAAAACGAAAATTTCTATTACGCCGGTCTCACGAACTGGAAATTTGGGATAGTCAAACAAACAACGAACTACGCAATACCAAATATAAAAGAACTTAAACACGTATTGTTCTCCTTTAAATAAAAGACATAATAATGGTAGGAATGCAACCACATCTATACAACTACAAAAACACAACTACATCATTAAATATATAATATACTATTATTTCTCAGTTATTCAATTCATAAGCTGCCAAATTATCTTTAATCATGTACTTTTATTATGAAGACATTTACTCAAGTAAATTAAAACAGCTTTTGAAATTCTATACATATCTATTATAGGAATATTCGATTGAATGTTCTTGGAATTGAATTCTCTAAATCCCCAAATACTGACACTTGAGTGGAAAGGGGGATTTCAGGCTACAACGCAAGTTGACTGCTTAAGAAAATCTCTCAACACACCATAACAGTTGAAATATATTCATTAGGGTTAATAGCGTCCCAATTCTACTCAGACCACCTGTGTTGGCTGAAACAATGACAGGACTGAATTCTGCGTCACTCGATTGTAATTCTAAAAATTCCGGATGTTCAGGGTTGACAATCGGCCATCCCCTAAGATTAATTTATCTAAAGTTCTTATATGTAACTTGTATTAATGAAATACTGAAGGCCAAAGGCATTTTTTCTCGACAACATCTTTCAATACTCAGCCAAAGTTATTACTACTAAGCCAAGTTAATATGTCTGTCCTTAAAAAGCTTGCATGAACATTGGCAATGATTAGTACTTTTACTGAAGACGACAGTGTCAAAGAAAATTGTCAAATAACATTGTTAATGCAAAGGGGTATAACTCTTCCATTACAGCAGTTTCAAATTTCACATAATCCATCCTTCAAATTTCCCTCTATAAAAGTTTGGCATATCAAAACAATAGAACTATTTTAGATCTTTAAGCTTATGCAGATATTTTAAGTGCAGGCGAAAACAAAAATGAAAATAAATGTAGAAATGGCAGTTATCGTTTAAAACTGGATTTCCAAACCTTCATCTAAATAATACAATAAAACCTAGTTGAAATATGCTAGAAATTTGTGTGCAACTAATATGGTATTTCTGTATAGGTCACAGGCCATTTAGGAAATCTGACCCCAGATAATGATTTAAAACACAAAAGATTAAAATATTTCACCTCTTAAATCCATCAATAATAAAAAAGGATAAGAAACTAATTTAAAAAGCCTGTTCTTTTTTAAAGCAAGATTGTCAATATTATGGCAAACAAAAAAAGTTTAGTTTAGACTGCAGAAAGAAGAACTCTTTGTTTCCAAACCACAAGGAATTATTTTTTCATTCCAATGACTATCTCTTCTCCCGCAACCCCTCCCTTTCATTATCTAAATTAATATTTAACCTGTGAGAGAGAAAAATGGGGTTTAATGTCCATTCGACACAACCTAGGTCATTTTGGGACTAAAATAGGGTTTAATTTTATTTCAATTATTGTCTTGCACGTAGGGGTCTTTAGCAGTGGGGGGAAACCGCAGGAAACCCACGCAGCTGGACAGGCGACCCAACTCCTTCTCCTTGTCAAGTACAATCGGGTATTCGAAACCTGCACGTGCTAACCATTCGCCATCCAACCCAACTAAAACTTGTGAACAGGTACTCATCTTTCATAACGATGAAATGGCCAGCTCATACAACATGACTGATATATAATTATCCTCATCTTACTGTGACCAAATCTGGAGCAAATTTGTACCTAGACCTGGGAATATTTTAAAACTACTGCGCCTCGTATAACATTTGCCATTAAAGAATTCAACATTTCTTTATTTCAAAAAAATTAAAAAGAGCAGAGAGTAGTATTTGAAGATTTTGAGGTCTAAATGCCATTAGGACCTTTCTATTTTTCAAAAAATAGAAAGTCAACATAATCCCTGATACTGTACATGTATATTATTTCAGCTTTTTCTCTTTGGTATTCTTAAAGAAATCCCAAAATTTTTAACCCAAAAGTGTCACTGAGTTTGTTACTTTAAATCCTGTGTTTGGAAACAAAGAATAATTTCTTAGTAGCCTGATAATTAGATAACCTTTATAAATAACATGATTCATTTATCCTACAATTTACACAAACAGAATAGTAATGGAATAAAGGCACCTATAGCCATAAAGACGGGTAACAACATTGTACTAGTATCATCAGTGGCGTAGGGATCTTTAGCTTTAGGACCCGATGGTCGTCGAGATTTGGATGGTTTAGCATTATCTATTTCTTCCTCCTCATCCTCATCTGTCTCTTCCCGTAAATTATCTCCACCTGGTAATGGTGCTAATTTTGGAACATCTGTAAACAGATAAAAACACAATATATAGTCAATATTATTCATTGGGAAATATGTAACAGATATAATACAACATAGTGTGCATAATTCAATTAAGAATAGAAAACAGATACAATACAAAATTGTGGTTGTTATTCATTAAGAGAGAGAGAGAGAGAGAGAGAGAGAGAGAGAGAGTGAGAGAGAGAGAAATTGGGTGTAACATCCACTCAACACAAACTAGGTCATTTTGGGCCTAACATATATACTATTCAAAAAAAGTAGGGGATATTTGATTTTGGGGGCATAATACTAAAATATGCAAATGACTACGAAAAAAGTCACTATAGAACCTAACAGAAGAAACATTTCCAGTTACATGTGACGCCCAAACGCACCAATAGCTACCGCATGGAATGCAGGTGATGCTTGGGATCATCATGGGGGTCCAACCCAAGATTTGCACGACTCTGACTTTGAATGTTACAGTCATTGTGGCATTGAATTCCAGGGTGGAAACATCAGTTTAATTGTTTTAGTGACCAGAAAACAAATTTTGATATGCGTCGGCTTACAAAAAATGAAAGGTTACGTGCCCTTGGCATGCTACAGATAGGCACAACACAGGCGGTTGTGGCGCGGACGATGAATGTTTCTCAGTCTGTCATAAGCCGGCTATGGTCCAGATACCGTGATACACAATCTGTACAGGACAGACCACGCTCAGGTCGACCAAGGGCGACAACTCAAGCCCAGGATCGATTTATCCGTACCTTGGCCTTGAGAAATCGTGTCATCACAGCAAATCAGATCAGCGCTCGTCTTCAAACAGACACTGGTGTGAGAGTGAGTGGCCAGACGATTTGGAATCGACTGCATAGGGGTCACCTTCGCGCCCGACGTCCTCGCGTGATCCCTTGTTTGAGAGATCATCACATTCAGGCTAGACGTCGTTGGTGTAGGGATCGTCAACACTGGGATAATCGACGCTGGAGCAATGTGATGTTTTCAGATGAGTCAAGGTTCACTGTTGATTTTTTGGACAGACGTAGGAGGGTGTGGCGTCGTCGAAACAAGCGCTTCCGAGACGTTAACGTCATCAGACATGATCGATTTGGGGGTGGTTCTGTTATGGTGTGGGGAGGCATCACTGTTGCTGGAAGAACGGCTTTACATGTTGTTGCAGGGCGTGTTACAGGCCAGTACTACCGGGACAACATCTTGGCAGTTCATGTTGTGCCGTTCGCACGACGTCATGGCCGCCGTTTCATCTTCCAGGATGACAACGCAAGATGTCACAGGGCCAGGATCGTTACAGGTTATCTCCAACAACAGAACATCACCACATTACCTTGGCCAGCACTGAGTCCCGACCTCTCCCCCATCGAGCATGTCTGGGACATGCTTGGACAGAGGTTACGTCAACGTCAACAACGTCCTTCCAATGTCCAAGAACTTGCTGCTGCGTTGCAACAGGAATGGGACAATCTGGACCAAACTGACCTTAGACGTCTCATTAGGAGTATGCCACGTCGGATCAATGCTTGTTTGGCAAACAGAGGAGGATTTACCCGTTTCTGACTTTGTTGTGATGCTGTGGTAACTTTGCTGTTTGACCCCGGGTATCATTTTACGCTTATAATGGTCAGTCTGTGCCTTACTTAGTCTAACGATCATTTGGAATAAATCGATGAATGTGAACTTCATTTCATTTTGTCATTTGTTTCTTCGTCAGTTTCATTAGGTGACTTTAATAACACTTAAAAATCAAATATCCCCTACTTTTTTTGAATAGTATAGTTCAAATTTATTTCAATAATTTGCTTACACGTAGGGGTCTTTAGCAGTGGGAGGAAACCTGAGGACCTGGAGAAAACCCACGAGGTTGGACAGGCGACCATACACCTACAACTGGGGAATCAAACCCACACAAGCTAAGTAACCATTCGGCCATCCAACAGCCGTTATTCATTAAAAATAGGCAACAGATTTAACACAACATTGTGATCGTTCATTGTTTTACCCACAATAGTTAAAAATAGATCATAAAATGGGAATATGTTGAAAAGTTCAGTAAAATTACTTCATTCTGAGTAGAGTTATCACTGTTATGACAATAAACAAAATCTTGATTATCCATTTTTAAATTAAATCATTAACCACAAATCCTATCTAAATCTTTTGAAAAACTAGAGCATCCAAAAGCATTGAGAGGTGATTATAGTCTTGGCCTTTTAAAAGATTGCAACCAACACATATGGGTGGCACTGGTTTGCTTATGTCATCTGCTTTAACTTACCTTCTACTATTCCTTTAATAACATATATAGCATTTACTTTAGGATTATCCAAATCTCCCTGAAAAATAAACAATACTTGTAACTTTAGACAAATCATCTGAAATGAGTGTTTGTTAGATTTGTTTCAGAACTAGCTCTGTATAGTTGGGAGTTCTTGTGATTAATTCCGATGTATAGAATAATATTCCATAAAATGTAATGAAATCATATCTGGTAACTATGCATGTAGGATTTAGTAAGGCATACCATTTTTGACAAAATTAAATTCTAATCGCCACTTTCAGATTTTTATCGTAACTTTGCTGAATGACAGTGTGAGCACTGCATATGGCTACCGGGGGTATTACAGTGTACAAAGATTAAAAATACTTGGTCACAAGGCCATCCAATCTAAAAATGATTGGCCTTCAGCTGTCTTTTCGAATCATGTACAATGGAGTGCATGTATGTTGTTTAAACAAAACTCATTAAGTTTGTCTTGTAAGTCCAAGTAAGGTACCATAGGATTTTAATTTAAAAAAACCACAATTAACCCCCCTTTACTATATAACCGGTGACATAAACCAAACAATGTAATACATTAATTATGAACTTACTTTTAAAAATTCCACTGATATTTTTCCATCTATTTGAGATGTTTCTCCATTAACTCTTAATTTTCCATTTTTAATTGAGAACGGAATGATTTCATCATGGGCAACACCACGCCCAACTTTAGCATATATATCAAGTTCATTTACTATTGTATGCTCACCATTTAATATAACATCAAAAACCTGAAGATATAAAAACAAGAAATATTATTCATTAAAATGCTGACAAACACATCTACATGTAGACATTACTGTTAGTGTTACAATCAATACTTGGATTATTGTGGTTGAATATTGTGGTTGTTTAGGAGATGCCTACACAAGCTGGGCTAATGAAGATGGGCATACACCAGTACACTGTACATTGAGGGAAATTTTTACCCCAACAGTGGCTCACAGCCTATTTCAAATTCTGTCAAAGATCTTTGAAATAAAATGGGGTTTAATATCCTCCATTTAGGCACCAGTCGTCCTACAGCCTAAAATATAGGCAGGCACATGTCATGCAATTTGACAGCAATTTTATCCTGACAGCAGTACCACAGGTCACTTTTATTTCGAATTCCAATTGTCAAGGATTCTTTTAGGTAGTCCACTAAGTTCATGAGCTATTTTCACAAAAACGTACAAATAATGGAAAAAATTGGTATACCCAATGTGATATAAAACTTTTTCAAACCAGTGGTTGCCAGGCAAGACACGCCCACATTTTGGGCTACTTTCACAAACAAGTACAAATAACGGTAAAAAATGGTATTCCCAATATGTGATATAAAATTTTCTTAACCATCAAACCAGTGGTTGCCAGGCATGATACGCCAACATTTTTGAACAAGCTAAAAACAAAAGCGATTTTTCATACAATCAGGGGCCATAATCCAGGTGATTCCAAACAATTAAGTTGACCATACATGGTTAGCGCATAAATTGTATGTCTCTTCTGTTGGTCTGTTCCAAGAGATAAAACAGTAACTTATGGAGAGGTTTTCACTCAGAAAACAAGAGAATTGGGTAGTTAATATCATGCAAAGTATGTCTTTTCTATTATAAATAATGATAACGGAGAAGACTTCTTGTATCGGTCTAGACATAACAAAAAGTATTTTATTAAAATTATATAATCGCTTTTTTATGCTTTCTAAAGGCATTCAAATATTTCTCGATCCATATAAAATATGAATTTTGTTTTAAAATATTATATGTTAAATTTCCTTATATCGATTTACAATTTTGAACTGTAACATTATTGGTTTTCTTGTTGACATGCAAGAATTAAATAGAAAGTTTCCTGACAGGGTCTAATAAATATTGATTTTTGAAGTTAGGATACAATCATCAATAGTATTGTCAACCTGTTACCTTCGTAGAATACAACAAGACTAACAATAAACTAACAATAACAATAGAAAATCACCTGTACATTGTAATCATTGTAACACAATCTAACTCAATTCATCAATCATCAACACTACAGGTATCTCTATACAATTTCAAATTCATTAATTCCGGCAATTCAGGGGGTGATATCCTTGGCGATATCCTCGTAATTCCATTATAATAACAAATTAAAAGACAACAGGACCTCAGTTTGTTTTTTTTATCCCATCTCGATGACTATACAGTCGTCATTGTCAGGCCCTCATTTCTGCACCACGGACAAGCAGAAACCACGCCAGAAAATCATGATGGAGTTTTCCAACCGAAATCGGGAGCCAACCCGCAACATCCAGACTAGCGATCTAACGTCTTACTTACTTAGCCACCTTGGTTCCCGACTTAGAATAACGGATTAAATTATGTAACAGCTTCTTTGAAAGTGTAATCTAAACCGTCATAAATATTAAATGATAAAATACTATCAATGATGACATAGTGTGATAAAAACAAACAATATAATAAATCAATATAACAACATCATAAACTGTAAACAGCTGTTGTTGTAAGTTTAAAATTTTGAAAAAAAGTATTCATTAAATAAAGAAAAATATCTAATGATATTTCCAGATATTTTAAAGAAGTTCAATTCTTATTGCATTAGCAATGGGTTGAAACAGAAAGCTGCCTTTTTATAAGGCTCTCATCTCTCATCATTTGATATACATTTACATGTAGTTTAGCCAATCTACATGTATTGACTTTTATTGAGTCTATATAAAGCTGCAATATACACTAGGGACCGGGTATCATTCAGATTTGATGAAAAAAGGAAACTGAGGTTATCATCTATAATCTAATACACATATTATTCAGTTAATAGATTGCTATCCAGAAAGCGTTAAATACCATCAAGATTCATCAAATAACGCCCAGTTTGTGCTACTGTTTAGTTTAAGAAACACTGTTTAGTTTTGACATCGGTCATCTAGTTATTACGATTTCGTTTAGTTTTGATATTGGTCACCCAGTTTATCACCATTTACATGTAGTTGCATAAATTAGACAACCGATATCAAACTAAACTGCCAATACGGCCAACAATGCGTCTGCTTGATTTAAATAGTATAGAAGGCTTAGAAATTCAGATATTAATGTTCTGATTTACTGAAACGAAACAAAATTTATTTATAACAAAAAGAATTCTAGTCCGTCTGATAGGTCACATTTCTTTCATTTCCTCTTGCTTACGTACACTCTACACCATAAAATTCTATACAGATTTTTTTCAGATTATTGGGTTATGTGAAACTCTAGATGATATCTAGAGTGTCCCCACTCTACAGGTAATAGTATCATGGATTCTCTTCAATTTTATTTTGAAGGTTAAAACCAATACAATGAGGATCCCTCAGTATGGATTTTTTTCACAAGAAACCACACCAAGTAGCAAAATTGTTAAAGTAGCTACATGTAAGTCTCTAACTCAATATCATCCAAAGTCTTTGACATTGAAAACACGAATTATTTGTCAATTTAACTAGAAAACGATGCACTTCTGATATCCAATATTTAAGACAAAATAAACATTTTACCATTGGTATATGAATTGTGCACCATAATGCGTTTCAGCCACATTTGTATCAAAGGACTTGAAGAACGACGAGGCTGGACATATTCCACCAAATTAAACAGTGTCCCTATATTCTTATCTGGAGAGCATGCACAATAAATACTATGCAGACTGAAATAACCAGACGCTAGAAGTTGGCATTCGATTGAGACTTATTTCGCCGAACATGTCTGAATTGAAAACAAGAGTAAGAACGGAAACGATTGAATGTAAATCAGTTAATATACTTCAGTTAATGAGATTAAAGTATTATATGTGTTGGGGCCCATTTGTGTCAGTTTTTTTCTAAGTCCCAAATATTACTGATTTAGTTCCTTTAAATATCCGACTCACACCACTGGCTACATTTCTTCATGGATTCTTTTCAGTTTTATTTTGAAGGAGCTGAATCGTCATTGACGTTATTCGTTCCAGTACACATACATGTATATCAGGATCAGGACGTACATCATTACAGATTTTGACAAAACTTAAAGGGACAATAACACTCTTGCTGGCTTGGCAGCCCCAGAAAATAAATAATAGCCTTATTCTAAGTACTAGATGTTTAAGTGTCCTACCTGTTGTGTAAATTATCCATTACGACCTATTTTACTTGTCCAGAGGGTTCGAAAATATTTTAAATCAAAGTCACATTTGAAAAGGTTTACGTTAGACTTTTCAAATCAATTAGTTTAGTTGAATTTTTCCAATTTTTTAAATTAGGTGTGTTAAGATGAAATTTATATCATCAATTAATTGGAATATTGTAAAATAATACAATTTGTTGACCAGAATGAAGATTGGGACATATTATTTAGTTACAACAAGAGTGTTATTGGGGCTACATCATTGTAGTTTCCCCTTGCAAACACCTTTTTTTTTCATTAATGCATGTTACCTCTACATAATTCTATACTATCACTAATTAAACATACCCACTGCAATGTTACCTAGCAACACAATTTCATATAATCTGCAAATCTTATCAATCAAGGGGTGTTTTACTTTTGACTTGACATATGGCATTTTGATTATGCATGTACTGCAACCAGTCCAATATATCATATTGCCACACTTGAAATGTTGAATTGAGAATGAAATCTTATTACATATGGAAGAGAGGGCTATAAAGATATTTCATGGCACAATAAATAAGTAGAACTCAATAAAACTTCCGTGACACCCGATGTGTATCAGGGAAGGACACACCCACCTTCTGTGAGGAAGAAGTAAACCAGACTTCACTGAATTTCAGCACTAAGACATAATCACCATCTTTTGTCACTGGTATATCATAACCAAATGTTGATCGATGATATCGCTCAGTTTGATAAAGTATTTGATCTTGCGGTACAACTCTTTGGATCGTAAGGCTTTTACCGTAATCCGAAGCGTAACCAATTTGCAACGAGTCAGCCTGGTAACGGATGCCGTGTACGTCGGTGTGCGCTTGTCCTCCACAGTTGACCGCCCATACCACTTCAGCGGCTCCAAAAGATTGGCCGATTAATGATGATATGCATAGTATACAAAACAGTGTTCCTTGCTTTGATAATTTTTGCTTTAAACAGCTTAAAGCGATGCCGGTAAGCGAAAGCATTGCTGTCCCACGCTTCAGATTACACGAAGGGGAAGTTAACATGTTGCACATGCGTAATTCATGAGAAGGGTGATAACTCGAGCTAAAAATGGATGCAGCCCACTATACAAATTACTTTAGTCTTGTGAATTTGCGCTATTGCAATTTTTATGATAATTTATATTGAACTGAATTTCCCTATTACAGACAGAGGAACATCTGGCTATATCTGACCAGTCTGATTTCATTTATTGTACTTGGCATTTTTTGATCAACTTCGCCGTTTCTTTTTCGAGCATTTTCTATGGAAAATTCATATTTGTCCTGTATTTTATTTCCGAAAAGAATAATATTTAAATAGAAATGAAATTTATTTATAGTCATAAAGTAACATAGCTTAAAAACTTTTTATGATATGGCAATAAATATTAAATACATAACGGCCCACTTAGTAATAGATATGGTAAAATTCGTGGCGTCATGCACATATTTCGTTTCATACAGTGAATTGATACTGAATATCTAGAAAATCTGAAGTCACCTTCAAGTAAAAATGGCTTCGAAGTTGAGTGTTGTATTTCGTCGTTTCGCGTCGTCTTCCCCCTCAGGTCCTTCGGCTGTTGCTGGGGATCATTCGGGTAAAGTAATTTATTGATTGATATGATAAACTAAATTTTAAAAAGAATAGCTGTTTAATAGTTTTGAAGAAAATCAACACTGTCTGTAATATAATATTCCAAAATCATCACAATGACTGAGTTCCTGAATCCTGGAATCCTTCAGTCAAAAGCATTACAATCCTGACCATGCCAGTACATGAATAATTTACCATGCCTGTTGGCCATAGCTTGTCCGATATGTTGCGTGCATGCTTCGGCCCGCTGCTGGATGGTTGGCAGTGGTGGTGGTGGGGGGGGGGGTGATCAGGCCATGTACAATGTAGGTCTCATTCCATATTGCCGTTGCCATGCATGTACAGTACATGTATGTTCAGGAACCACTCAGTTGAATCTTTGTCGGTAAAGTTTCAGTCCGTGCAATGTACATGCATGTTCAGGAACCACTCGGTTGAATCTTTGTCTTAAAAGTTTCAGCGCCCAGTCAATTTTACTATTACTGGGCAACTTTTTATTGCTCAACGGTTACACGTCAGTCTCGAATCTGTGAATGCCTGAACAATATAAAGAAAGGAACAATTTAGTAAGAAAATAAGACCTTGCTTACCTCGCTAGTGTCCGGGTGTGCAACACAACATACCGTTACAAATGCTTCCCCTTCTGCTAAACGGCTTGGCAGAAGTCATTATAATTTAAATTATATAGGGTAATGCACAAATTTACGTAATTGGCCATCATATAAGACTGATGGACACTTTTTTACTTCTTAATTTCAAGGTCGCTTACCATAAATATGATTAAAATATTTTAATTTGAGAAATTTACAGATTTGTTCAGTTTGTAAATGACCATAATGTAGCATGGTTTTCAACTGAATACAAAGATGTAGACAGACAGACAGACAGACATGGTTTTATAATGGTTATTTTTATAAATCAATGTTATAATACCCGGTACCTTGCAAACCCATTTATCAAGGGCAATGCATGTGGTGTTTAATAGATTAGATCATTAAACATACCCAGGTCAATGTAATGGAAGAACTTGCGCACAACTGCAAAAAATGTTGCATAAGTAAGTAAAGCGTTGATTTTGTACTCGCATGACCGGCCATGGCTCTTCATGACGTCTGAATCGCGCAGTTTGATTGGCTGTTGTAGATCAACAGGTGATTTAGCTCTGCCTTCTAGATGTGGTAGAGTGGTTTTCTACTTGAAATGATAATGGCTGCCTAGAAACATCTTCCCTGAGATCATTTGCGCTGATGTCAGGTAGGTTTATATACTTAATTGTATATATATGTGTTTTGGAAATTGATTAATTAACAAAATTATCAATATTCATTGTCTTAAAAGACATCCATATCTTCACAGACAGGTTTATCCTGACACAAGGCGATTTCTAGTCAAAAAGCTCATCCCCTACTCCAGTTGATAATAGGTTACTGAGTAGTGAGTATTTCAAATGTTGAAGCTTAAGTTTGCTTGTGACAAAATGTAGGATGACAGGTGCCTAGACCCTACACTCACATTTAAATATAACTAGTTTTATTCACTGAAATACTGGTAGGCCTATATCTCAATTTCTTCCTTCGGAAAAATTTCACAGTTCTTTACTGAATTTATGCTGAAGTTAGTAAGCTTATATAGAAAGATACCTCTTTTTTACCCGAGACAGACAGGGTCAAGAGTAGGCCTATCTTTTCTAGGATTAACATGATTAAAGGTGGAAGCTTTCTTGTCATTCAGAAAAATTGTTGTAGAAAAATGGTTGTAGTCATTTATCTATGGATCCAACTATCATGAGTTGCTTGTTATTAGTTGAAAATTTGTAATACATCCCTGTTCATTTCTAGTCAATGATTATATCATCCATGCAATCAGTGTTAGCAAACCAACTGTCAGCTAACTTAGCCAACATGAAAGCTAAAGAAGCCACATTGGTCCATCTGGTGGAAGACCAATTATGAACCACTCAGTTAATTTGGGCTGTCCCTCTAATCATTTGATATATGCATTTATGCCAATTTCTGTACCATAATCATTGGAATGTCTAGATGCTAGTTACATGTGCATTTTGTGCATAGATGAGTCCTTTTCTGGCCTCTATTAACCCCAGCTAAAAACGTATGGCGCTGGCAATATCAATAAACAAAATTTTGAGCGATGTACGTGTAGCATCCCTGCTGTAGTACCACTGAGCAATACAGGAATGTGTCTGGACTGAATACAGGCCTTGGTGTATATATGCTTAGGTGGTGGGATTTATCATCCAGATCAGTTTACAATTTTGCTTTCGGTTGATTGTGTATAACTGACTATTCCAAATCGCTACTACTAATGAAGTTAGGCTCAATTCACTGGTTTGAATAAGCAGGTCACGTGAATAAGTGACACATGTGATAGTAAAGAGTCTATGCAAATAAGCATGCTATAAGGGCAATTCTTGAGCTGACTTTCTGTTCACACATAATTACAGTAGCAGGAAAACAGATTGCTGCTGACCAACTCTGACTTTACTGTGCCACGGTCCCAGACATCTATATAAAGGGAACAGCGGCACAACCACACATAAGCCTGATGCGTCCACATTAGAACGAAACTAGTAGTGGCTTCATGAGAGAAAGCTGAGACGACTAACCTGCCACTTATTTATTTCCAGTTTTATTTAATAAACAAGGAAGTTATTGATTTATTGAATGCTGGTAAATGAATGTTGAGGGCAGCAATCCTGTCACTGTCTAATGATAACAAAAGATGTAATTTGTACATTAAAAATCATTCTTATGTTTAAAAATCAATCAGAATCAGAAAAGAGTGGAAAACCTAGTCCTCTTTAAAGAGGCTTTATTGTTATTATTTAATATAGATAGGCCAATGCAAATCAATCAGACTTAAGTAGAGTACTTTTCATGAATATACATTGATGGATATTGCCCAATATTCCACAAATGTAAATCAATGTAATATACGCAATATACAATTGAGATACTGACACTAGACTATGCATGTATAGTCCGTTGAAACAAGGTATTTTTCAGGCTTTCATCCTTTTAGCCAATTCACTAAGGGCGATTTGTACATGTTCATCTGGCCCAACATCTGTTTTTATCAGATAGCTGCTTATTGAAGTAATTGTTCCTTTGATATCATTATGTTAGTGAGGTAGAATGAAGAAAGATATTTTAGAATCGGGAACAGGCTGCACACATTTGGTAGTCTTGTTAATATTGTTCTTGGGGTGATGTTCTGTCAATTTGAGTCCTCACCAAGAAATTTGTTATGCTTATTCTTTGGACACTGAACAGTTGCACAGCACTTCAGAGACTTTGACTTCAGGTTCATATGGTCTATGTGTCATGATCACAGCTGGCTAGAGAGAAATAACAAGGAAGAGGTCTAGGTTGAATTTATATGCCTATCATTCTGTTGTCTTTTTTGTTGGCCAATAAGTTCCCTGTTAATGCTTCAAGAGGCTTGAACCTTGAGTTTATATATATAATATATTGATTGTTTCAGTGATTTAAGTTGTTGGTAAGACAGTCCAGGGAAAGAGTTGAGACATTTTGAAATAGATTTGTCTGGCGTGGGGCGAACTTTATACATTATTCGAATCTAATAATTAATAATCATTTCCTAGTTCTACCTTTCAAAAAATAGAAGCTATTTTTACAGCTTCCTTGAGGCAAAACAACCTCCTGAAATTTCATCCTTAAAGGTGTGTGTACACAGGGCTTTGGGATTTTTGTCCCAGCTGAACGACTAGCAGATGCTTACCAGGTCCTACATCCTGCATAACTAGAGCAAGGTGAATTTCATGAAGCACAAAAAATTCAGTATTTCGCAGAGAAATGAGCTCTTAAGGTCCAGGTAATATTGTCATTATTCACCTTTTGTAATTGACATTTATTTGGTTATTTTAGGTGGTGCAAAGATGTGGAAGCTTTTAACAGCCTTAGTTGCTGTACCCGCTGTTGGAGTAGCATATGTCAACGCTTTTGTATTTGGTGACCACCATATAGAACGACCAGAATTTCATAAATATGATCACTTGAGAATTAGATCCAGGGTAGGCCTGTGTATTGTAGCATTTAATCAAATTTTCGATAAAATAAATCAAAGTCCTTTATACAGGATATATTTTTGGGTGGGTATTGGGTTAATGCCATACTGGGGAATCACGATGGCTAAGTGGGCAAGGCGCTGGCTCGCTAGCCTGGAGGCCGGGTGTTCGATCCCTGCATTGGCCGAGAAAGTTCATCTTGATTTTCCGGCGTGGTTTCCGCTTGTCAGTGATGCAGAGGGAGGGCCTGACAAGGACAGCTGCCTAGTCGTTCGGATGGGACGAAAAACCAAGGTCCTGTGTATACATTGGCGTGCACTTAAAAGATCCCTTGGCAGTTGGAATTCGCTGTAAGAGTAGGCCGTAGCGCCGCTGCCCAGGCAAAATTTCCCTCATAGCACACTGTATGGCATATGCCCATCATCCATTAGCCCAGGTCAGGTGCAGAAGAGTAGGACATTAAACCCCATTTCATTTAATGCCATACTTGCCGAATCTGAACCAACATGGATAATGAAAACGAGCTTACACCATACAGTGTGTTATATTTGACAAAATTATACCTTGACAGTTGCATTTCTGCCTGCCGGTACTTTTTTTTATAATCCCACTAACAGGGCTGGAAACCCCTGAGGAATTTTAATGGCCAACATCTGGGTTGAAACCGATACCTTATGGTTAGTGTGCAAGCTTCATACTGGTAATCGACAATCTTTAGCAATTGTTTTCATTGCCTACACCAGTGTGATTGAAATCGTTTTCTGTGCTAGGCCCTCCTCTGTGCTTGGTCCCCCCCCCCCATCATGCAGCATATAAATGGCACTGACAAAGTAAAAACTAGACTGGAAAACCAGGGAGAACACCAGGGTCAAAACCTGGAGCCAGTATTGTTCACTGTGCCAGTGTAGTTCCCTTTAATCAACCTCTGCTAAAGACCCCTACGTGCGAGCAAATTATTGAAATAAAATTGAACCATATATTAGTCCTGAAATAACCAAGTTCGTAAACGACTGGATGTTAAACCCTATTTCTTTCCCTTTACTTTTAATCAAAATAATTTAGCAAAGATTGCAGATAGCATTTCTGTTTGAACATACTTTGATTATATGGTCTGCCATATGTTAACAAAATCAATTTTCAGTATATTGAAGTTTGCAAAGGATTCCTCATTTTTTGTTAATTGATTTGGGTTTGATTCTTTTTTGCCTTTTCAGCCATTCCCCTGGGGAGATGGAAATCACACTTTATTCCACAACAAAGAAGTTGTTCCATTACCAGATGGTTATGAAGAAGATTAAAGATGTTTATTGATAGTATAAGAAATTCTAGAAATATATCAATTGATACAAAACTTGACACTAGAACATGAACTGTTTGTGTACAATAATTACAAATATTAAAAAAAATGTTAATAAAAAAATTGAAATATAAATGTTTTCTTTCCTAATTCTGTACTATGTATAAATGATATAAACATTACATACAGTGTAGAATGTAAAAATTTCTTGTTGGTTTCTTAAGGATAAAGGGAAAAGTAATAACCATCGATAGACATGGCTTCTGTTTTTGAACCTCCATGTTTTTTAATGAGGTGGTATATACGGTAAGTAAAAAGGTGTCCCGAACGAGTCCTTATGGTACAGGAAACTTTATTTGACCAAATCTGAATTAACAAAACACTGGTAACATACCGACCAAACCAAAATTATTGACATTCATAAAGTGATTTTGGATAAGATGACGTAAAAGACTAATTGTCTATGCTAAACAGAGAGCAGCATGTGGATTGTTAGTATAAATATAATCTCCAAATCAGGGCTGAAATTTACGGGCGACTGAGGCGAGATTCTCGCCCTACAACACCAAACTTCGCCTGAAAACTTGACCAGGGGGATGTCAACTTCGCCCTACCAGTTCTCTAGAAATGATAGATGTCTAATGTCCCGACAGTAAAAGGCATGCATGAAAGAAGTCAAAAAATGTCAGCCATGTTTAAAGGAGCTAAATCGCTAACATTTGGGACCTAGAAATTGACTCAAGTGGATCGCAACGCATATAATACTGTAATATGAATGTATATAAACTGATTTGCATTCAATTGTTTCCGTTTTTGCTCTAATTTCAAATCAGTTATGTTCGGCGAAATAAACCAGAAGTGTCAACCGAAGGCATTTTTTTTTAGCGTCTAGTTATTCCAGTCTACATGCGCCGTTTGATTTGGTACAATGTTTTTAGCCTCGTTCCTCGAGTCTCTTGCTAGAACTGGGGCTGAAACGCATTATGGTACACGATTCGTGTACCAATGGTAAAATATTTATTTTTTCTTAAATATTGAATATCAGGAGCCCATCTTTTTCCGGTAAGATCACATCATCAATTTTGATTTAAATTGACAAATAATTCGTGTTTTCAATGTTGAAGATTTTGGATGACATTGAGTTAAAGACTTAGCTCCTTTAAATTTACACTCTCCCGTCCATTCTGGTGTTGTCGTAATTTAACTTTGAAGTTGTCGTAATTTTATATCACGATGTAATTTTTAAACAAACAAATTCAGATACTTGTTTCCTTAAATAAAAAAAATAACTATAAACTGAGTGTGTGTTGATACAAAATATATCAAACTTATTAGTGTTTTTAATTCATTTGGGCCAAGAACAATGACGGTAGGGTTCAAAAGGTCAAAAGATTGAGTACTCTGTATCGTGTCAGCCGACATCTTTGTTTACATAATAATACATTCTTTTGTTTTTCTATGATCAATTTAATCCACTAGTGTGTTATTTTAAAATTAATTAACAATATAATGTGATGATAGACATAATTTTGACAAAGAAAAACATTAGATTTTTTAAATAAAAGCTTTCAATTAAAATCTAAATATTTTTATTTTCTTTGTCCGGTAATGGCGGTAAATCGTAATTTGTTAACACATGGCAAGGGCGTGATTAATTTAATATTATTGAAGTCAATTTTACGAAATATGGAATCAGTATATAAAGGCAAACAACCAAGAGATAGTGTCATTTGCTACATTGAAAAACTTAACATTCTGAACTGACTTCTCTTTGATTTTACTCATGTCTCCCTGCTTACTGAACAGAGAATGCAGCAATGCATGAAATTTGACCTCTCCTTCAAGTCTCCCAATGTCTCCCTCACTTCTCCCTATTTTGTCTGTAGGGAGAAGTCACTTCTCCCTAAAATTTGTCCCCAGTTTCAGCCCTGCTCCAAATCTTAGACTTTAAATGTAATATCAAGGTTTTGACGTATGACCTTTGACATGGTTCACCATATGATAGGTTCATTCCTACATACTGATTTCTTCTTGTCAGTGGTGCGGGAAGGAGGACAAGTACAGCTGAAAAACCAAGGTCTCGTGTATACATTGGTGTGCATGTTAAAGATTCCTTGGCAGTTGGAATTCAATATAAATTTCCCTCACAGCACACTGTATGGCGTATGTTCATCTTCATTAGCCAATTCGGAGCAGAGCAGTCCAACTTGAAATACTGTGGAAAATAAATTACCTTTAGCCAATTAATTACCATTAATGAAAATCTTACCAAATAACCAGAGAACAAGGATATGGTAATGAAGATCAGTGGCAATAACTACGACTAACTTCCGAATGTTGGCATAGTTACAATTGACACGCCGTTTTGGACTGATATCCACCATATTGTAGTCAGCAACTAATTGATTGACTAATCTATTTTTCGGGTACAAACATCAGAGAATGGGGCTATATTATACAAATAGAATTGTTTTTTGAAATTACTCGCCGTTTACGTTTTGAAAACTACAATACTTCAACGGAGCGCTGTGGATATCTCGAAACCTCCATTATACCTTCCAATATTATTAGAATACAGTCCCATTAGTGGGTCAATTTTCAGAAAATTGGGAAATGGACCCCTCGAAAAAATCTGGAAAAAAATATGTTGTACATGTAAAAACTAGAGACGAGCATTTGAGTTTTAGGGGTTTTCGAAACAAAATATGTGTCAATAATTTACTCGAGTTTCAGACATCTTGTTTTTACCTTTCCACTAAAGATATAGATTACGAAATCAATCTGCAATCAGATTACAGGTGAGTGGTGGGATTTGCATGCTACTTCACCATAAAAACCGAAAAAAAAATTGTGTAATTGTATATTTTCTGGATTTTGTAGTGCTCAAGGAGTTACAAAGTAAAAGAGGCAGACACGCGCAAATATTGGCCGGTAGTACTACGTAAGAAACAAGAAAACGCACGAAATTGGCCTCGAATATAGTTTCAGACACAAATTTAAGAAAAATTACCCCGTATTCAAATAACCTTAACTCAGTAACCAGTGGGTTAAAATTGCTGGAATATGTATTTCTGGAATGGAAGTGGGTTGGGTGGCCGAATGGTTAGCGTGCGCGCGTCGTATCATATGGCCTGTCATTGAGTCAACTGTCGTGGTTTCGAATCTCACTCTCTCTCTCTGGAATGGGAAAAGGGGGTGACTTGCTGTTTGAAGTCTGCAGCAGGCCTGGGTAACTATGCAGGCCATCCACAGAGCTAAAACATAATCCTGTCTTAAGTGCAAAGACACTGATTTGCAGCCTCGATCACTTGATTTTACATGCAAATTAAAGATATTATACTTTCAATTGTTTGACATTTATAGAAAACATGTTAGGCTAAAGTTTTCATCGGGTTCATTTCAAGGTCACATGATCTATAAGGTCAAATTCAAAGTGAAAAGGTTTTGTTAAAAAATAGAATTTCGATTCCAGAAATTCAGGCAATTTTGACCTACCGGTTACTGCCGCACTGGGTTACGGTCATTTGAATAATGGTGACCACGCCCATTTTGGCCGAAATCCCTAAAATTCGGTGCACTGTATCCCAGGAATTGTTAGTCGGATCAAGCTAATATTTGGAATAACACAAATTTCAGCCCTAATAAGCAAATAAACCAAATTTCAGGAATATCGAAGAGTGTACGGTTTAACCCACTGGGTGATAATTAGTACAAACTAGTATAATTCTATCAAGTTTCAGATTTTTAGGTGCTCATCTACCGGATTCAATCGGCTCTAAAATGCGATAATTGGCATGGATTGAATGACCCAACACATTAATTTTGGAAAAAATCGAAAAATATCAAAATGAAATGAGGCAAGAACAGTTTTAACATGTGTTGGAGACATTAGTACAAACTATAATGCCACCAAGTTTCAGATTTTCAGGTGCTCATCTACCAGGTTCCTATATCGGCTCGAAAATACGAGGCAATTTTCGAACATTTGTGTCTGAAACCATATTCGAAGCCAATTTTCTACTACATAGGCCACAATTTGGGGCTATACATATTAGTTTGTAGCTCCTGGAGCATTACAAAATTCAGAAAATATGCAATTATACACACAAAAAGAATCGGATTTCGTGACCAAGTAGCATTCAAACCCTAGGTAGTAATATCGGACTTCCTTGTTGTGTTTCCTTTGTGATCGTAAAAACTACAGTATTGAACTGCTTCCAAGGCTTCTATGTACATGTACCTCGTCAGTAAAATATAGACAATAACTGTTTGGAACAGCTGGGTGAGCAGGCCCGGATCCAGGATTTTGTCGAGGGGTGGGGGGCAAATGGTAATACGTTGCAACCTTGGATTGCTTGGGCGGAGACAATGCGAAAATCATGTTTATATCATCTATTAAAGAGCAGATATGTAAACTACAACAGTAACAAAGCAAATGAAAATCAACTATGTCACTGTCCCCCCCCCTCCCCTGGATCCGCGCCTGGGTGAGCTTTGATGAATTTCGCCCAACACCCTCTTTTATGTACGTCATTGAGTGACCTTAATTGGCGTTAATATGTTTCCCAATCATGGAATAAACTTCACCATTCTCCAAAGACTGGAGGCAGAACATTACCTTATTTGGTCTACCAAACACATGTCATAAACAGGATAGAATTAGATTGATATTTTGACAATGGTAAAGATTTGACCAAATTATCACTGTTTTATATATACATGTATATCATTCACATTCATTAGTACGTGGGATTTGACTTTTAAAAGTGTGAACCCAATAATTAGTTAAAGATGCAATAAGGACCATAGTATTACACCTACCACTCACCTGCAATCTGATTGCAGATTTCGTAATCTATCCAATCAGTTCGTTAAGACTTCTACATTTGGGCCCTATATCTTCAGTAGAAAGGTAAAAGCAAGATATCTGAAACTCGAGTAAATTATTGTTTACATAGAAGGATAATTCGTGTTTTGTCATTTTTTGCCTCACTTCCCGTTTCTTCAAATGTTCGTTGCGCATCTGAGATCTACGTGTTAAAATTATATCTGTCACCTATGTGATAATGGGTCCAATGTTGCCCTTTAAATCGGATTCAACGGGTCGTTAAAGAACACGTACGAATTGGAATTCCAGGCGTTAAACCCTTTTCCCCATTCTCTGTCCCTTTCCATCGATGCTTGTAACGACACCGCAGTGGTGGATACAGGATTTTTATTTAGGAGGGGGCTTCCCCGAGATAGTTTGAAAAATCGTGGTTTGGATGGTAATTTGTGGCGGAATGTAAAATTGAAATTCACCACCAAAAAACAGCTCATTACACGCTCTGTAGAAACAGAAGTAAAACGTGAATGTTTTAATACTGTTGGTGGGGGAGACTTTATATAATAGGGACCTCAACTAGTTCGTTCCACAACTGAAAGACTGGTTATCTTTAGATATAATTGTTTGTTTAAGGTGGTGCAAACAAATGGAAGATGCTAACGGCTTTAGTAGCTCTACCCGCTGTTGGAGTGGCATATGTCAATGCTTTTGTATTTGGTGACCACCATGAAGAACCACCTGAATTTCATAAATATGAGCACTTGAGAACTAGAACCAAGGTAGGTATATATGATATTATGTAAAAAAGTAATATCTTCTTGTCATTCGGATAGTATGGAAAGTCTGGATTCCGTGTAAACGCAAGAGAGCCGTACACAAAGAATAGACCGTACACAGGTAAAAATAAATCTATAACGTACAGGTAAATACCATCTGTAACATACAGGTAAATATAATCTATAACGTACAGGTAAATACAATCTACAACTTACAGGTAAATGTAATCTATAACATGCAGGTAAATATAATCTATAACGTAGAGGTAAATACAATCTACAACGTACAGGTAAATATAATCTATAACATACAGGTAAATATAATCTACAACGTACAGGTAATAAAGTCTACATCGTATAGGTAAATAAAGTCTATAACGTACAGGTAAATATAATCTACAACGTACGGATAAATATAATCTACAACGTACAGGTAAATATAATCAATAACATACAGGTAAATATAATCTATAACGTACAGGTAAATACAATGTACAACGTACAGGTAAATATAATCTATAACGTACAGGTTAATACAATCTACAACGTACAGGTAAATATAGTCTACATCGTGTAGTTAAATAAAGTCTATAACGTGCATGTAAATATAATCTACAACGTACAGATAAATACAATCTACAACGTACATGTAACTCCATCTATAAGGTATACAGTTAAATATAATCTACAACCTACTAGAAATATGTTATATGATGTACAGGTAAATACTATCTATAACTGTGATCATTTTTTTTATACGCCCACATTGGTCCGGCCTCCACAATTGCTTGTGGACGCTCTAGAGGCTAAAGTTAATATCCGAATGAATTTAAATTGATGGGGGTTTGGGATGGCCTAGTGGTCTAGAGTGCCGCGCTTCGACCTCTGGCTGGCCGGTCACCTCTGACTTGCGGCTGTGGTTTCGATCCCTGGTGTGAGCGTATGTGGCATGGAGATAGGGGCATCTTCTCAACCTCGTGGGTTTCCTCCAGACACTCCGGTTTCCTCCCACTACTAAAGACCCCTACGCGCATGCGAATTATTGAAATAAAATTGAAACCATATGTTAGTCCCAAAATGACCTAGTTTGTGTCGAGTGGACTTTAAATCACATCTCTGTCTCTCTCCCTCTCCCTCTCTCTCTCTCTCTTTAAAGTGATACACAGTGTTTTAGGTCATGAGACGAAGAAGCCTATTGATTTTCAGCGATTTCCGATAAGTGCTGCCAAAGTTTTCTCCCTTGATCAATTTGAAAAAATCTTGTGACACTCTAAGAGGCCAAACTTATCATCCGATTTACTTTAGATTGATACATAGAGTTTAAGATCTTGAGACGAACAAGTACATTGATTTTCAATAAATTTTGATAACTGAACAGCTAAATCCATGACATTTAATGTTTTCTATTCTAAACGTTAGCAGAACCTTATATAAAAACCAAACAAAGTCTACTGATTTTCTGATAATTAGTGTTTCCAAATGTTTCATTACCGAAAAGAAGTAAAAATATGCGACAACTCTTGTTGACTGCCCGGACAATTTAGCTGCTGTGGCGTATGTTTCGTTGCCTGACAATACTATTTCAATGTTTCCAGAAACTTGCATATGATTAATTCCATCATTCACGTTAAGATAACTTACTGGACACGTGACCAAACGTTATGGACTCTTCCTTCGTCCACGAATTATAAGCTTGTACTTATTCGCACGGGGGGTTTGGAATATTGGATGGCCTAGTGGTCTAGAGTGTCGCGCTTCGACCTCTAGCTGACCGGTCACCTCTGGCTTGCGGCTGTGGTTCCGATCCCAGGTGTGAGCATATGTGGCATGGAGATAGGGTAGAAGATAGGGGTGCCTTCTCAACCTCGTGGGTTTCCTCCGGGCACTCTGGTTTCCTCCCACTGCTAAAGACCCCTACGCGCAAGCGAATTATTGAAATATAATTAAAATCATATGTTAGTCCCAAAATGACCTAGTTTGTGTCGAGTGGAAGTTAAACCCATTTCTCTCTCTCGCTCACTTATTCGCACAGGCAAAGGCGTTTTATAGCTGAGGCGCTGGAGGCGCTAGCCTCCTCGCGAAAAAAAATCAAAGAAATTGGAAAAATAAAACGGGAGAAAAATGCTAAAAACCGATGAGAAAAATGAAAATGTACCCTAGTTAGGGGGCCCTAAAGGCAAACAAAAGGGCCCCACGTCTGATAAAAGGGCCCCACTGGCCAAGGGAAAAGGCCCTGAGTCCGAGTCAATCGTCTTCTATACACTCTTGGCATAAAAATCATCAATAAAGACCCCCTCCCCCCTGCGAAATAGGGCCCTCGAAATAGTATAGCCTCCGCCATGAAAAATCTTAAAACGCCCCTGCGCACAGGTGATTCTTTTTGTATTTCAATTAGTTCATGTTTCCGCCTACATTGGTCAGTTCATGGTAGGAGGCCAAAACAATAATAATTTACTGGCTTTTTTATTCCAGCCATTCCCCTGGGGAGACGGAAATCACACTTTATTTCACAACAAGCACGCCACTCCATTACCAGATGGTTATGAAGAATAAAGATTTTATTTTTCTCTTTATATATAAATATATATAGTTGAAAGAAGTCTAGAAATATACCAATTGTTACAAAACTTGAAACTATAACCTGTGAACTGTTTGTGTATAATGATTACAAAGTTGTTTTTTGGATTGTTTTTTTTTTTTAAAAAAATGTTGATAAAATGTGGAAATACATCTTGTTTTCGTTCCTAATTCTATGTGTGTGTAGTGTGAATGTGTGGATACAGGGTAACTTTGGCGAATGGTGAAACATCACCTAACTTAACAGGCAGAATATGTTGCTCATTCCTACATTCTCACCTGATGCCAACCGTTGCGTTGCTCTTGTAACTCGCTTCAATATCTGACATGGGAATAGGACTACTCATACGTCCATGCAGCTGTCGGATTAAAGCTACATCCCTGCTCTTACAAGCTATTGACAAAGTTTACTTCACTCTGTGAGTACGGTGTGCTTTAGATCACAAGGTCTGTCATTGAGTCAACTGGTGTGGTTTCAATACACAGCTTGTACGTGACCAGTAGTAAGGTCGTCGAGTGTTCAACCTCGTGGGTTTTCTCCGAGACCTCAAGTTTCTTTCCTTCGTGCAATCGAATTATTGAAATATAACAGAACCATTAGTTGCGAAATGACAAAGTTCGTATCCAGTGAACGATACTTAGTACGTGACGAGACGAAGAATAGGGTCGTCGAAAGTCCATCCTCTTGGGGGTTTTCTCCGGGCCCTCCGGTTTTCCACCACAGATAAAAGAGACCCGTCCGTAGCTTAGGGGGCGGGTGTGGGGGAGCAAGAGGGGAAGTAGAAATAGTTCCACTACTGATGTCTTCCGTCTTGCTGCAGCCACGGTAGTGGACCGTCCAAAGACGGAAGACATCAGTAATGGAACTATTTCTGCTTCCCCTCTAGCCCCCCCCCACTCAAGCTACGGGCGGGTCTCTTTTATCTGTGGGAGAAAACCTGAAGACCCGGAGAAAACGACCATATACCTCGTCTCGTCACATACTAAATATCGTTCACTGAGCAAGTTTTGTAGTCAATTGTCTAAAGTTTCTGGCCTATAACGCCCTTAATTTCCAATTACACTGACCCCAAACTGTACTGTACATATAGCTTAACATATAATAAACCAATTCCCATTGAAGTAAAGTCGAAACCTTCCCTATCATTATATGATTTGATTAAACCTAACTGCTATGCGAAATTTTTATTCATTTAAAATGACCGCTGAAACAGAATCACGTGTGTCATGTCATTCAAAAGCACAGAAAAATACTATTAACATCCAGGCCCGTAGCTAGCCCAAAAGTGTTAGGGGGGCAAAGGCTTCTGTGGGCGCCGATGGGGCTTCTGTGGGCGCCAATTACCTACACTTGAAGGTCCACGGCGAACGATTTATTGGATGCTCGATGAATGTTAGGAAGATCTGAAACGCGTTTTCTTGAGATTACAGTCCCCGAATACAGTAGGCGGTCTTATTTAGCCTAACTTAGGTGGCTGAGTCGATTTCAAATCAATCGTTTATATTCCACGGAGACGGGGCCGTTGGAGCAAATGTCGACTGCCGCAAACGTGTTTTCCTGCTGTTCCAGCCCGTGAATACAGAAACTTAAATGTGTTTCAATATAGTCTACCTTAGATGGCGTACCATACTCCTCGTAGTGATTCGCTTGCTAATCCCACATAACACTGCTGAGAGGGATTTCTTGGGCCATTGCATTAGGAAAATGGTGACTTACCCGAATCCCAAACAACCGCCGCATGTAATACAATATCATTTGGGATCTAAAATGTAATATTGTATTTTTAATTCATATTTTATATTGTAATTTCAATTGTAACTCATTTGGACATATTAAGGGACAAGCTTTAATCTGTTGCAGGTGCGAGCTTATCTGACATAGTATTATGTAAGATGTATTGGTCGTACAAACTTGTATCATCGAAGTGTCTGTTTGATATAAGTCGTAAGATTAACACTTGTTGTTTTAGAGCTGAAATGTGTTTATCTTACTTAATCGTTTTCATTGTTCTCATTTTAATGCTATTAACTATGGCGTGCCTCAGCTATTTGACAGGCATTGTTGGATAGTATATATAAAGCCTAGTTTACAGTTAGGTAGGAGGACACCAGGGACCAGGGACCAGAGACCAGAGGCAGGTCTTAGGGAGACCCAGGGAGAAGTCGGTCCGTCCTGGACTATGGGGGTCTGCCCTTGGACCCCCGGAGAGTTGGGTTTTCTGTGACCTAGGGAGAACATCTTTAGTTAGATATCTCCTGATCCAACCACCATGTATGTATATATATATTATGCAGTAATAAAACATCTGTTTAATAAAAAGTGTTATGTATTCTATTACACGCATATGCGTTTTTTTCTGCTTTTCTAACCCAAGAGTAAATAAACTTTCAATTTTCGAATCGTTTTGTAACCGAAATCCCACTCTATGCCGACCTAAATCCAGACATCCAATCGGACTATTGCAGCTGCAATCACAAATAATCGATGCCTTAAAAATGTGGCAAAAAAAGGCGAGTGGCTCCAGACAAAATGTTTAACACCATTGAGTACAAATTCGTAGCATTCAATTAAAAGAAAAGTAAAAGTGTTTTATTAGATTTCGGGCACTTTATTTTTCTCCAACCAGATGAAATAAACAAAAATTTTGTTTTCAGTCTACCCGTCTGCCCGAAAAGTCAGATTGCCCTATCCACCACCCCCGCCCCACCCCCGAAAATTTGTGAAAATAAGATTTGCACCTGAAATGACGGAAAATTTCAATTTTGAAGCTGAATTTGCGATATTGGGGTATTATGATATTTTAATATAATAATTTGTGAGAAAAATGAACAGTTTGGAATCGGGTTAGAGTGCGACTTGTTTGAATTTTGAAGATTATCGCGCCGTTTTGGGCGCCCAATTCATTCGTGGGCGCCTAACTAATCTCACTAGCATTATATTATGGGCGCCCATGATCTCGGCATTATGGGCTCCCCTCCGAGACGAGGCACCCTACAAATCAAAGTCATGCCGTTTGAATTTAGAAAATCATCACGCCGTTTTGGGCGCCCAATTCATTCGTCGGAGCCTAACCTATCGCACTAGCATGATATTACGGGCGCCCATGCACCCCACAAATCATGCCGTTTTGGGCCCCCTATTGATGAAGTCGTCGGCGCCCAACCAATCTGATTCGTAATTATGCACTATGTGCGACTCAATATTGAAAGGTGCCCCACCAATCATGTCATTATGGGCGCCTTTCCGGGATAAGGCACCCACAAATCCCGCCGTTTTGGGCGCCCCATCAGTTGTGATGTTAATTGTGTGGGTCATTATAATTATGAGGCGCATCGCCATTTGGGGAGCGCCTCATACATAACGACATGATTGGCGAGGCGCCCATAAAGCCAAGTGACATTGGTTTGGCGCCAATCTCGTCGTGGGCACCCAACCAATGTCACTCGGCTTTATGTGTAGCCGATACTAATATGGAGAAGTTGGTCGTTGGCCTCTTATTGCGTCCTTTGGTGCCTATTGAAGGAGCCGATTTTTCCCGATGGGCAAAGGGCGCCGAAATTTTCCAGGGGGGGGGGCGGGAGCAGCTTCCCCCCTTGCCCCCCTCACGCTAGCTACACTGTTAGAAGGATTGGGTCAAATTGACCCAAAAAATTTGGGTCAAATTTGACCCAACCGAATTGGGTACAGACATGACGTACCCAAAAAATATTTTGGGTCACTTTGACCCAATAAATTTGGGTAGCAATGACCTAAAATTGTTGGGTCATTTTGACCTAAAATTATTGGGTTAAAGCGACCCAAATGTATTGGGTACGTCATGTCTGTACCCAATTTGGTTGGGTCAAATTTGACCCATATTTGTTGGGTCGAAATTGAAATGGGTTGCTCTTGGTTGGTGACATTTTGCGTTTCTATAATTGCAAAATATGATGCACGACCTTGGGTTGAAGTTAAATCACAAGTCACAAGACTGAAACAGAAAAAAAGACTTTTAATTTCAATATATGTGAAAATACAGGGCATGGTAGCTTCCTGTTGATGGGCTTAAAGTAAAGTTGGTCTGTGGCTCGGTGATAATCACTTGGTGGAACACTGGTATTGGTCATTGGTAGATGTGTAGGTCACCGCCAGATGCAAATATGCAAGTATGCCTAAGGCCGTGTGGCGATGATGGCGATCCGGGTTCATCCTCGCGTTAAGGAGTAGGTTACTTCACCATCCACCTCTTCAGGCTCTTGGAGTCTTGGTCTGAAAATGAAGTAATAATAATAATAATTAATAATATCACTTAATCACTAAAATTGCTAAGATTAAGATTAGGCCTAAGAACTAAAGAAGATAATTATTTCTATTTATCTGCCAGACCAGACCCAGTGAGTGAGGCTATTCAGCAATTGAATTATATTATAACCGTGAGAAAAGGTCTCACGGCCTTAGCCTAGACTCCCTAGACTAGAGGCTACAACTAGAAGTCGATTGAAAAAACTAGGGCTGCCCTGTCCCGGGCCGAGGCTGAAATCATTTAATATGTTATAGTATAGTATTAGTATAGGCTATAGGCACAGCGGTAGCGCGGACTGGGGAGTAACAACATCGCCGTCTACCTTGTCGAATTTGCAGTTAAAAAAACATGATTTTTCTGTTAGGCCTATGGCTATAGCCTATTGTTAAACAACCATGGCATGGTTGGTATTTTTTAACAGGCCTATCTAAAATGTGATCACGGCTTTCATTAAATTATAAATTAAATCTTAACATAACAGACACAAAATTAATTGTGAAAGTGTAAAGGTGAAGTTAGCCTATGCATCGCGATGCATGCATGATCAAAAGATCAAGATTGAAATGAAACGATGATTTTGACAAGGCCTAGGCTAAAACAAAACTTTATGACAAAATAAAAATACTCACCTACGAACATTACATAGAAAAGCCAAGTCTGTAAGTTTCAGTTTGTCCGCCACAAATCGCATTAATTTATCAAAATCCGAACTGATATAAAACTATTTGAATTGCAAGAAAAACTATTAAGTATTGATAACATAACAATAACGGCGTATTCAATTTTCAAAACATTTAACATGGCGTCGTTGTTAACCATTGACGTCATCTATAAGATGACGTCAATAGGCCCACAGATGACGTCAACGATTCTAACTCTGGTGCTAATTTAACCCAACAAGATTGGGTCAGTTAGCGACCCAAAAGAGTGGCGACATGATATCTTTGGGTCAAAATTTCTGACCAGTAATTTTTGGGTCGGATGTCAAAAAATTCTAATTACCAAAATTTTTACCCAAAGAGATGGGTCGGGTAGCCACCAAAACAGTGGTGACATGATATTTTTTGGTCAAAATATTTGACCCAAAATTTCTGACGAGTATATTCTAGGTAGGATGACCCATTATTTTTGGGTCAAAAATGTTGACCCAAAATTTCTAACCAGTGTATTTTGGGTCAGATGCGGTCAGATGCCTTTGACCCAATATTTTGGCGTAAAAAATTTTGACCCAAAATTTCTGACTAGGATATTTTGGGTCAGATGCCTTTGACCCAATATCATTGGGTCGGCCCGACCCAAAAATTCTAACAGTGTACGACCCTGACATCACTTCTTGATTGATGGGGCTCCCGAAACGGCGTGATCTGTCTCAAGACAAATATTTTGAGTTTAAAATCCCGACAACACAACGCTTACATTATGGGACTAAAATTAGGCTTTATAGGTGCTTTATCCCGGAGGGGCGCCCATATTGACAATATATGATTGTCGAGATGCACATAATGCTGAGAGAGATCGATTCTGGGGTGATAATCTTCAAAATTAAAACAAGTCGCACTTTAACCCGATTCCGAACTCTTCGTTTTTCTCATAAATTATTATAGGTACTCTAAGGTTGTATTCCTTCCTTCAATTTTTTATAATATCAAGATATCATGATAAGTCAATATCGCATATCCAGCCTCAAAATTAAAATTCTCCGTTTCTTTCCTTAGGTGCAAACCCATTTTCCAAAATTTTCTGGGGAAAAGCCTGTAGACCCTTAACGAAGGGAGGCGTGTCCACGGTGCTGTTTGCCTTGGACTGTCAAGTGTAGCTACTTCGTCCCCCTCCCTTAACATTTTTGGGCTAGCGACAGGCCTTTAAACCCCTTCACATACAACCGAAGTATTGACATACAATTGAACCATGTTAGTCCAGAATTGACCTAGTTTGATTCGAGTAGACATGTAATTTTGTTCATGTACTAATAATAGCTCACATTTTCTAGATAACCTCAATGTTATTATAATTTGTGAATTGCCTTTCAATATAATATTATATCTTTACATTTATAAGTCAACAATATACTTTTATATATCGCTATGATACGCTACTCAATCATAAGCAATGATTGTCCTGTAGATTTCATTTACTTCAAGACAAATATACACTGTATATAATGGACTTTAAAGTTTGAACACAACGCCTCGGTCATTGTGAGACTAACGTGAGGCTCTTGTTTCTATTGTCACTTGTGTCGTGCCAGAGGGGCGAATTTTGTGCGGGCAGTGACGTCGTCAACGTGCACAGAAGTGGACCTAAATATCTCTTTCGTCGCACCTGACAGACTAGGCAAAACTTTATGTGTGGGGAATATATGTCGCTAATCGTCGAACTAGCTCGTTTCGCAGTTTGGACGTCCATATTTGACGAAACCTGTTTCAGTGTCATAGGAATTACAAAATGTGTTGAAGAGTTTAATCAATCTACTTTAAGTGAAATGGTCGGATGTGCCATTACCCTACAGTCTTACGTACTTTTCTAATGTGAGTACTAAGGTTAAGCATAGAAAATTACCGCAAAGTTTAGAGTAGTCATGATATAAGAATCATACACGATGAAAACTGAGAAATTCTAACGAGATTCGTTCTTGTAAAACCGCTATATATAAGTATTTTAAAATCCTTATATTGTTATTGATGACACGACTCTTTAAATACAAAAACGCATATTTGTATATAATGTGCTTTGTGTATGTTTGTGAATGACATAGAAGAAGTGTGTTTGTGTTTGTCCACACCTTTTTAAAAAAAAAGCTCACTTAATATAACTTTGTACAATTCTTTTCATCAAATAACAAATTGAATACAATTGTATATTAGTAGAACGCGTTGGTCGCATACTATACTACAAATTTTTATTGCCTTTGTCATGGCTTGTAATAGTATTGGATTGAATAACATGGGCAATAAGGCGTTTATTTAGTGTAAGATTTTCGAGAAAAATTAACTGTATCTCTTGTCTAGTTACTGGTGAAATTGTGTTCTGTGCGTAATTGAGAATCTTCAAGATGCCTTTACACGTGAAATACAGACATAGCACAGGGTGGACTGGATTACCAGAAATTCATACACCACTAAAAAGGCCACCGACCCCTGATATTCTTCGACCCAAGAACACCTTTATACCTACATCATTAGAAAATGCTCGGAGAAGAGCGATGATTCTTATTCACTCCACTGAGAAAGATGTTCAATGTTTCAAAGAAAAACATTTCAGGAATGCCAGAAATACATTCGGAATTGAAACGGATGAATTGATCAGATATGTTCACGAAAAAACAGGAAAGCAAGCTCGAGCAAATGATTATAAGGAATTCGATAAGTTTTTAAGTCGGTGCCGAACCACGGCTTCGCTTGTTCAGAAAAACGAACTTGATAAAATGGATGTCATCCTTAAAAGAACTTCTGCCTTTGACGTATTAGTTGAAAAATCCAAGGAAAAACTGGAAGAGGCTTTTAATGATTACGTTGATAAATATTGCTTAAGTTTTGCTTCTGAAGCTCAAAATCGTGAGATCAAATGTGTTCATGAATACGAAAATAATATTGTAGAGTGGCGTCGAATCGCTAAAGATACTTTGGCCGAGTTGGAAGACATTCTTCAGCAGTATGCCAACAATTGCGGTGACAGCTTCGAAGACTTTAAAAGGCACTACGATAATATATTACACTGCATGCGAAGTGCTTTAAAAATGTTTCCCAGAATTACCAACGCCTTAAAGAACTGGATTACAGCTGACGAAGCTTATCCAAGAAAACTCCATGATCAAGCGAACGCGTTAATGGTTGAAAAACTGAACAAAATAAAAGAAGTGCGAGAACAACAACTTAAAGCAGGATATGTTCAACATCAATTGAAACACAAAGATTATAGCACAACAAAAATAATCAAAAGACTCAACCAGACTATTGAAAGTAAGAGATTTTTCAGAAAAAAAGAAGTGGCTCTTTCGGAGAAGCAACAAAACCTGCAACTTGCCGTTGCAAAGAAACAGAAAGAAATGGAAACGCTGTACGAGGAACATTATTTCGAACAACCAGACTCGCCATCGGCTTCGAACAATATACTTTTAAAAATATCTATAGTTCAAGATGAAATTATTAAATTGGAGAAAATCTTAGAAAGCACCAAAAAGAACCTAAACAATACAAAAAATGAGAGAAAAGTTATCGAAAAAGATGTCCATAGGTTACAGAAGTTGCGCGACAACAGCATCAAATCTGAGAAATTCATATCTAAAGAAGCAATAGTCCGAGAAGAAAAGTTAAAATCAAATCACCATGAAAATAGAGAGCTGAGGAATAAAATCGAGTGCTTAAAAAGGATTCGTTCTATAAAATTGCATCCCGATACCTTAAAAAAGATATTTGCTGAAGGTTATACTCCCGGCAAGAAATTTGAAATAACAGGTGAGTTGAAGTTGACAAATACAATGAACAAAATACAGCCTCTACCCAATTTCTACAGACACTGTAAAGTTTTGGATTTTGGCACTAAAAATGAATCATTTGAGTATAGAACAGCTCGAAAAACAGACGTGTGCCAGTTTAATCCGCGTCGTATGTCCAGTCAAAGAATGCTAAATTGCTTCTCTGCTGGAAAGTTTTTGTATGCTCGATTATACGTTATTAAGTTAAACGTGCCCCCCCCCCCTCCATTAATGACGGGTATATGCCAGGTAGTGTGATATGTAGACAATACTGACAAGAAAATTCGGAGGAACTTTCTACTGGTTCGTGAGCCTGGCTCACCCTGGCTCTGAACTCTGGTGTACTTAAAATTTCAAATATTAGTCAAGCTGCTTGAATATTTCAGATGGTTTTGGTGATGCATGTAAGGTAGCTGCTGCACATATTGGATATAAATGGCCGTTACTGTACCTTGAATTACCATTTCAACCAGCTAGAGATACAAATCTCAGGAATCAAGACATAGAAGGTAATTTTAACCAGTAATTCGTGCAAACCAATTTGATTTAACAGGCAATCTGTCTCAGCCGGTGCCTTACTCAGATTTATTTTAAACAGTATTTTTTTAAACTAATTACCCATTCAGTATTGCTTACTTACATACGCGAAATACGTGGGGATGGTCGACGACAAGCAAAGTGTAGTCCAAACTTGGGGACGTCCGGCACAAATGAATTCTTCTGATATGTTATCTATACTTTTGCAGGTGCGTAGATGTGACAATCGTTTTCTATCGAAACTCACGCAATGGCTATAAGAATTATTTGGTTATAGGTTTCACTGAATTCTATATCACGTAAAGGCCCACAATCGAAATTGTGTTTGCATTAATTAAGATTCACCTTTTTTGTATATTTATAGCATTTGACATTGCCGGACAAAAACGAGACCTCAGAACAAAAGATGTAGCTCTGAGAAGCTTAGCCAAATGGAAGCGTCTTAACAGTAAAGCTACAGTGTATATGCTTGTGTCGTCATTACGGCTTATTGGGGCTGGAAAAATCGCTCATAGAATTGAAAAACAAAGATTGTCCACGAAATAAGGATTAACTGCTATCAATGAACGCATGATATGTTTAATGCTTATACTTTATCCATCTCTTTAATCGCATGGATCAACCATGCGACGGTAGAGTTAGCACAGTATTGATAAGGAATAAAATTTAAAGATGTGGCGGGAAATGATGTGTTTGAGTTAGTTGCATTTATCGTCCGCTTTGACCGAAGTAATATCGCAGACAATGGGAAATGATTTCGTCTGCGCACTGTTCAATATTCTACTGTGCGGAAACTTGTGATGGTAGGACGGTAGAGTTAGCACAGTATTGATAAGGAATACAATTTAATGATGTGGTGAGAAATCATATCGTCTGCGCTGTGTTCAATATTCTACTGGTCGGAAATTTGTGATGGTGAATGGTATTCCCTAAAGCCGTATTAATATTTGATATTTCTGTAATAAACTGGAAATTGCAGAATGATAAAAAAAATTACTAAGAGTTGGATCTGCTAAAAGCGTTGCAACGACACAAAAATGTTCTAGTGACACCTTGTTGAGAATTTCTGCTATTTATCGAGGAATGAAGAGTGAATTGTGCCATGTGGAAATCGTATAAAGGCATTCAGTTTTCTTAAGTTGTATTTATTTTAAAGTTTCGTTTAAAAATTAAGTTAATATTTCCTAATTTACATTTTTAGACATGATGACGTTTACATATTATCGGAAACTCTGCTTACACTATTAAAGGCAGTTGGAAAATAACATACATTTGCTTTTTTCATCGCGCGGTAAGTTTGCAACATTGGAGCAAAATCTATAGGCCCTATACATATTTGAGAATCCTGCGTTTCAAGGATTTGATTAGTTTTAATCTGAACGAAGTTCCAGCTGCCGTGTGTTTATCTGGTTCATGTACGCCTGTGTGATAAGTGCCAGTTGTGACGTATTTTCAGGTGACAACCCTCGGACCCGTAATTCTAGATGATCTAAAACTAAAAGAGAGAAATAAACGCTACAATCTTTTTATTATTTATTTATTTAATTATTTGCTATTTATAAAACGGCGCGTTGGATCGTGGGTGGACACGAGATAGACCTATACGTGTCTTCTGGGTGTTTTCTGTGTGCTTTTCAAAACCAATTATTGGAATGATAAGTACATTCGCCACGATATGATCTAGTTTGCTTTGAGTTGGAATTTGGAACTCCACAATTCTAAAATCTTAGCTTACATACTTGATATAACAACACATCGAATAGTCAGTTATCTTGGAAGACAGTATCGCTGGATATGGTAGTAGGTCAATGCAATCTGTTATTGGGAGAGTGATGGGTCTTTGCACCGCACGTGACTCTACGTTTTTTTGTTATTTGTTAATTCCCCCCACCCCCCTTCACACCGTTCGGCAGACCCTGGGTTATGGTACCTCTGGGAAATTATACAGTATAGTACACGAAAAATGTTGAATAACTTACTTTTAGGCATTCTCTGTGCTGCTAATTTGCAAATGGTATCAACCGTGGCTAATGTCATGGCAGCATTTATGGTAAACTCTCTCAGTTTAGTACATTTCTGTAGAAGGTAGATGAGAGAATTATCAAGAGGGTCCTCGGAGGTGTGGTCTATCGATATCCGAAATCTAACTAAACAAAGAAAACTTATTAAACATTAAAGACGTTGAACAATACAAGTTTGTTTTTCGACAAATTAGGCGGGCCGCTTATCTGCTCCAAATAGCCTTTTTGTGACTATAAAGAGAAAGAGACGTTTGTAAAACTGTCCTTTGCCTATATGGTGTTCTAAATTAAATGCTACTGGTGTGGTATTTTTTTATAATGGCGACTAGTGGCGTGGTGCGTCGACAACAATATAGTATTGGCAACAGTAGATACCTTTCTGAAGCACAGCTTTCAAATTATTACCCTGTCCAATGACCCCTACTTGTCAAATACGACATAAACTCATTGGCTAGATTTACTTACCAATATCTTTGTAAAAATGGTTAGCAATGTGCATCACAACTTCTGACATCCTTTCTGTGTCGGGTTCTAGGTCATTTGGGTATCCTTCCCAGCTCAGTATGTCTACTTCTACAACTTGTGCACCGCGACATAAGGCGCTCGTGTATTCAATCTGTGACATCATTCCCAAAAAATGAAAAATTACTTTACAGTTCGGTGAACGCTCTCTAAAGTTCATCCAATCATAATGCGATAGAACACGACCCTGTGGTTCAGAAGAATCAATAACCAGCCGCAAGCTCTCCAAGGTAGTTCCTAATTTCTTTCCCAGAATATCCAAGACACTTTGGTTCAAATAAATAAAGTTCAGATACAAATGTTTCAGAGTGGTAAACTTTCTTAGAGCCGCCAGAAAACTATCATTATGTGGTGCCATGTAACGTAGCTCAAAAAAATCTTTCATTTGTAGTGTCTGAAGTGTATTTTTGGCATGGCATGCAGCTAATGCTTTCAAAACTCGGCCACCGTCCCTTACATCTATCTGTGCCCCGGATATATCAATGGATTGAAGATGTCGTTGTTTTCTAATAAACTTACACAGGGCACCAACCAGTCGTGCTCTCGACATTTCAAAGAATCTCCATCCATGGTAGAAATCCATGTAATCTATTTTTAAAGTCAAAATCTTGGTTCCTCGAACCTTTGACAAATGTGTTAGGAACATTTCCACGGCTTGGGCCATTGGTCGAGCACTGTGTAGTGTCGGGTGACCACATTCCACTTCTAAATGTCTGATATGTGTTCCAAAATTACTGAGAAACACGCGTGATTTTGAAGCTGTCTCAAGGGAACGTATACCGGCAAATAATACGTACTTTTTTCTCCAGAGAATAGGTGAATGAAATGCCACATTGAAAGTTTTACACGTCCTCGCCATCTTAATTCTGTCTTTTTCATCCAAGTATAAATATATTTCCAGGATAATTCCATATGGTAATTTATTCCAGTCTACGCGTTCCTTGGATTTAGATCTAGGTCTGTGTAAAGACTCTTTGGAAGAGAGGTTGAGGTTAAAACTCAAAGATTTATTTCCACTCACGCTCGTTCCCGACGACAAAGATTTTCGAGAACTAGATCCCGCGGAGCCCTTGCTTTTGGCAGCAGATTGGCCTGAAGACCCCGAGGTATTGTTTTCTTCGCTGTCATCGGTATCCGTAGTTTTGCTACTGAATCCCCAATCACTGTCTTCCTCCTCACTTGGAATCGATGCCATTTCTCCCTCATCACATTCTTGTGCACTACCATCAATAATGACGTCAGTCCCTAGATGACGTTACACATGTTTCTAGGTAAACCCCCATACATTTATAGGTTTCATAATTATTGTGTTACGGTCCACTGATATTTTCTAAAAATTGATTTATGTGAACAAAAAAAACAACATTTGCATTGACACTGACCATCAGCCAGCTTACAGATGTCCATGGCTGGCTGCGGGGGTGGTTGACAGTTTTTGGGTATGAGAGCCACCCCCGAAATATTCAGAAAATTGGACGGCCGCAAACGCCGTTTCCAGACCCGAAAATTGTTCTCTAGCGAACTCTGAACAATGAACATGGTGACAAGACACTATGACTGTACGGTTGGCTACGGGTGTGATCAGCAGGTCTGGAATTCAGTGGTTAATAATCGTTATTGAATGTTAGTTGCTGGATCTTCCAAAGGAATGTCAAAATCAATCAAGGGTAATTAACCTGAATACACGTATACGAGTGACTATCAGAAATCACCGAAAATCAACAGTCTACTTTCTCCCTTGAACATAAAATCTGGGTGTCATTTGCTTGATATCGATAATACGGTCGTGTATGGTTCAATATCACTCTTACTAACATAAAGCTTTGCAAAATTCTTGTCAATTCGCTCCCGAAGGTGTTCACAAGGAGCGGTGAGCCCGGGTGACGACAAAGAGACTGTATATTATTATATACTCCCCTGCCCCACCACCCACCCATAGGCGTAGGAGACGGGGGGTCAGGGGGGGCATTTGCCCCCCCAAAAATTTATTTCGGGCAATGAAAAATTCGACGACCTTTTTTTCTATTAACGTTTAGAGAAAAAATATAACTAACTTATTTCTATGAGATCCACACTGCCCGAAAAGTATTTTCTCGTCTTTTTCTTGTCCACTGCATGCCCGAAAATATGCCCGTGCCCGTGCTCTCTTATGATAGGTTATGCCCGAAAAAACGGTATTGCCCGAAAAACGGGCATCGGGCCGGAAAACGGCAGAGGAAACGAGCCAATGGGAAAACTGCTAGGAAACCGCCAGTTGCCAGTGTGGATTCGCCCGTTTTCGGACGTTATTTTTGCTGGACGTCATGGCCGTGCCGCTCACTTTTTCTAAAAAGACTATTGGACTACTTGAGAAACTGTACGAAATTGTGAACATTCTGCTGGACGCCGTATGGACGTGCCTCTCATATTTCTAAAATGTTTTACTTTTGTTCCTGAGTCCTGATTTGTACGATCAATCTGGTGAGAGGATTATCTTTGAATATCAAAATATTGTTTAATTTGTTAGAATTATATTGATTTATATTATATTATATTGATTATATATAATCAATATAATATACTACATATTGATCATATTGATTTCGATATATACTATATTAATTATATTATATTAATTTCGGGCAATTTTCTTTTATGCCCCCCTGAATTACTTTGAGCTCCTACGCCTATGCACCCACCCAGCATTGCGGAATAGGCGGTTTATAAGACAATATGTTAAACAACTGTCAAGCAGTAGACCTTATGGTCTGAGGATCTGGTTCTTGATTACAAATGAATATGAGACTAAAGATTGGTAATATATTAAACGATTTACTATTAAACTAACAGAATAAAAAACATAAAAGCTAAACCGGTATTCCATTCTATAGGGAAGAAAATACATTAAAATATATGAAAAAATAACTAAATATACAATTAAATATATCTTCCATAAGAATTAACTAGATTTATAAATTAAAGCACTGTTGTATCAAATATTTATATCTACATAATTAGCACACTGAATTGAAAGACTGTTTTATATTATGTTCAACCTTGCTGATCCCCATATTAGGGATTGTCATAAAACTGTTTTATATTATGTTTCAAGCAACTCAATCCCATATTAGGGATTTCAATTCTGCTGACCCGCCAATTAGGGATATTTAAAAGACCATTTCATATTATGTTCAAATCTGCAGATCCACATATTACGGATTGTTAAGACAGTTTCTTATAATTTTTAAAGCCACTGATCTCGGCTTTCTTAATCCCTTTTAAATTAGAATATTGTTAATGTTTAAGAACATATCAGTCCAAAAATTATTCTGTATTTAAAATGATAGGATAAATTGACAATATTATATCAACATCGATAGCCTTGTTTTGTTTTCTAAATGAATTAATTATTTAAAAAATCAGGAGAAATTTTATCATGTCCAAAAAATGCAAATGATGATCAGCGTCTGTAATATTACATGGTTTTTTTTATAAATTATAATAAGCTGTTGAGATCGTATCAACAAACCCAAACACCCATAACATATATATATGTTGATGGTGATTGGAAATTATGACTTTTGAGAATATGTTATTTCATCTTCAAGAGATTGATAATTTAAAAAAGAAACAAAAAACATAAAAATACTGAGCATTCTAAAAAAAACTAATATCTGGGACCCATAAAATGAGGATGAATATCAAACTTTACTTGCCGAATGAAATCTTATGAAATATTTTTAACAACATGTGAGGAGAAAATAACCACTTTTAAATACCCAGCTTATAATTAACTATGTTCCCCTTGAAAATGGAAAGTAATATAAACATGATTATCCATTTAAACATTCGACAAATTACATATGGATCTAAATAAAGTTGGCGAGAGCATTATAGGTCCTAAGTCCTAACAAAGCATAAGAAATGAGATAATATGAAAGCTAAAAGGATAATAGGACTACAAATATTAAAAATCCTATACAGGAAAGTATACCAACGTTGTTGCTGTAAGGGTGATCATTAGATATAATATATTATGGAGAGAAGTTTTTATATGGGCTAAATACAAATATTGCGTAAAAAAACATGTCAAAAAATGATAATATTATTTATATTGATATGGCAAATGATAACATGAAGAGTGAAAGCAATATAAGAATATAATATAAGACACCATTTTGTTTATAGGGTGATTATCAGATACATATGTTCGAAAAAAGATATGAAAGGGATTATGTATCATACAAAAATATACTTTATTGGTGCTAAAAAAGCAATGGACAACATGCCATATATTTTATATTTTTAAAGTCTGCATCAACTCTGGTGAAGTCAGACATGGCTAACAGCTATTGTAACGTAAAGGAACAATAAAAATCACATTATCACATTCATTGTTTAATAGTTTAAATGCATGTAAATTGATATAATATCTGAAGGGTATAAATTGAGATGTTACTAACAGCTTGATGATTGTTTTGATACGTGTGGCCATGTGAGGGATAATATGGCATTCCAACATATGCTATATATTAAACCAATATCTGCCCACTTTGAAAGCCTTATAAAAGGGTCTTATCAACTGAAACTGAAGGTGGACATTTAATACCATGGATGCTGTTTTGCCATTATTTTCCGGACATGTCCCTATCCGGTTGGCAAAAGTCCAACCACGAATATGCTCATTCAGACATCAAACTATGGTGAATCATTCAAAATTGGCAAATATATTGACTACACTTGGGGCACAGGGAGAGAAAATGGGGTTTAACGTCCACTCGACACAAACTAGGTCATTTCGGGACTAAACGTATGGTTCAATTTTATTTCAATAATTCGCTTGCGCGTAGGGGTTTTTTTTGCAGTGGGAGGAAACCGGAGTACCTGGAGAAAACCCACGAGGCTGGACAGACGACCCTTACTCCTTGCCACGTTCAACTGGGGATTCGAAACCACGCCAGTTGACTCAATGGCAGGCTGTATGATACAGCGCGAGCACGCTGACCATTCGGCCATCCAACCGCCCCTTGGGGTACAACTATTACTAATCTCGATTGGTGTTAATAATAGACAGGATTTATAAAGCAGATTATGATCAACTCTAATTAATACCTACCCAGTCACAATTGATTTCATACTAAAAATAAATATTGTTGTTCAGAGGAGAATATTGCAGACAAAATTTTTAAAAAAGACGATCAAAAGATGATATTGCAGAATAAAAATAAAACAATCAAAAGACTAGATTAGGAGAGGAAGCACTTAAAGCTGTATTATCTGCTATAATATTTGTTGATATTTCTGCTAGTGGACTGGATCTCATGTTCAGTGATGATAGAGGTGAACAATATGATGATGTATTAGGTGTAGTCACATTGGTCAGTGATGATGTATTGTCTATAGGATTGGTCAGTGATACATCAGGACTAGAGTTGGTAGACAGAGCACCAGATGATTCATCAGATGATAGACTTTCACATTTTGCCAGCTAAAATATTAATGAAACCATGAAGTATTATATATTTCTGATAATAATAATAATTAATAAAACCATGAAGTATTATATATTACTGATAATAATAATAGAATTCTGTATTTCTATTGTGTCAGCTCCATCCTAGAAGGCATGATTCTGTTACTGACATCCTACTGTTCTAATCCTAACCTGGGCTAATGAAGACGGGCATCCGCCATACACTGTGCTATGAGGGGAATTTTGCCCAGGCAGCGGCGCTACGGCCTACTTTTATATCAAATTCCAACTGACAAGGGGAAAACCACGCTGGAAAGTCTGGATGAAATTTCTCAGCCAATGCACGACTCGAACACTCGACTTCCAGGCTATTTCAGTCATTTTCCATAACCATCAGTCAAAACTGGCATATACGGCTGACATTGAATAAGTGATCATGTTTCTAATGTGCGCAGCACGGGTTAAAACACAAATTTTTACTTGTTTTTACTTGTTTTTACTACACTAGGATCTGGAAGTGTTGTGGATGAATTGAGGGATTAGTTAATGAAACGGTCTGTTATGGTGAGTTCTTGGCCTTTTGATGCCGGGAACTGTGGGTAAAGCACTAGAAATGTCAACGCTGATTGATTAATCAATGTCTGACATCATAGGGCCAAAAGTCTCTCATTTGACCCCTGACGTGAACTCCCACTATAACTTGTCAGATCTTTATGTAGTGTAGAACGAAACAAACTATAGATCTGTATTTTAATCAGATTGACCTCATTCAAACGATTTAATCAGTGGGATTTGTACAATATAGATATGGATAATCCCGCTGGACAAACTTTTATAATTTCTATTACACAATTTCCATAGGAATTTTAACTTGATTTCAAATGATTTCTGAGGATCTAAAATTTGATACATAAAATTTATGTTTATTAAGTTATGGTACTTATAAGATAACTATTTGAACCCTCAATCTTCAAGACCTCATTAAAATATGTTGTGCGACCAGTTAAATAACACTGACCTCCTTTAAACTATGACAAAAACAATTAAAAATCATATATCTTACTCGAAATTTCCTTTTTAATGCTCTAGACATGACAGGTGTCAATCCTTGCCCACTATCTCGTCTTCTTTTCTTATCACTTAATGGTGTACCACCAGGACTTCTGTAAATAAAATCAAATAAAAAATGGTTTATCATTTTACTTGTCTACTCCAATCATGACAATAAAGACGGATAAACATCGACACCCTACTCTTATTTCAATTTCAAACTGTCAGGGGATCCTACTTTAATTGTTGCTTTTGTTAAGAAAATAAGAACTTTAGAAGGTTGTCTAGCCATATGCAATTGTAAGGATTTGTAGATTAATGGATGACTGGATAAACAGATAAAATAAATATCTGATAATTATACCTCCTCATAGTTGTCTTTCTCAGAGTTCTTCTTTGTAATACTTCATGGGCTAACCTGAAAAATTTATTTATACATAAATACATTAAACCTAACTATTGCCTAAATTCTATAAAGAGAGAGAGTCAAATGGGGTTTAACGTCCACTCGGCACAAATTAGGTAATTTATGGACCATATGTTAATATGGTTTAATTTTATTTCAATAATTCGCTTGCGCGTAGGGGTCTTTAGCAGTGGTAGGAAATTGGAGGACCTGGAGAAAACCCACGAGGTTGGACAGGCAACCATTCTCCTTGTCACGTACAACTGAGGATTCGAAACCTCGCCAGTTGACTGAATGACAGGCTTCATGATACAGCACGCATTTGCTAACCATTCGGCAATTCACCCCCCTCTAAATTCTATAAATAAAGAGAGTGTTGCCAGGCAACAGAACATACGCTCATAACAGGCAATAAAGGCTGTTACATTTTTATTCCTTTCTGGGTGAGAGGAGCTTGCAAGACACTAAAAACTTGTCATGAACATGAGATCTAGTGCCATAACTTTATCCTCAAAATGATCAAGTGTCATAACTTTGTCTTTGAAGTTATCAAGGGCCATAATTTTGAAAGAAATTTTCAGAAATCTTTGAAAATCAATAGGCTTCTCTGTTTCATGACCATAAACACTGTTGTATAACTAACAGATAGATGGACAAACAGTGGTGGCTACAATATACAACTACATTTCAATCTAACCATAATATAAACCGAAATAAATGAATCAAGGTGAAACTTACAATTGGTGAATATTCTCTTTGCCAACTTCATTAATAGTTGTTGCTGACTGAGTTCTTCGTAAACTTACACTTTTCAGTGCCTCAAGAGTCACAAGTCCAGGAGTATTCTACAAATAAAGTGTATTTTAAAATCTTTTAGTCTTAGCTTTAGACATTTTTTAAAAGCTCTCAATCCCAATCGCACCTTTTACAGACAATATCAACATTTTCACATCTTAATCCACCCGAAAATGTACCCATATTCTGATTATTTAACACTTTCTAAGAGACAGGAATGGGGTTTAATGTCCACTCGACATAAACTACGTCATTTTGGGACTAACGCATGGTTTAGTTTTTATTTCAATAATTCCCTTGCGCATAGGGATCTATAGCAGTAGGAGGAAGCTGGAGGACCTGGACAAAACCCACGAAGTAGGACAGGCCACAAAGAACCAGTTGACTCAATGACAGACAGTATGATACGGCGCACATGCTAACCATTCTGCCATCCAGTGCCCCCTTTTATCCCACAATGATACAGTCTTGTGTAAATCGTCTGCAGAATGTTGCAAAATTTCTAATTCATTGTATCTTTGTGAATACTGAATGGAATTGAACATGGAAACTTACTGGGTTTTTAAATGCTGTAATTCTATCATCAGCTTTTCTTAGTTTGATATTTTTAATGGCCTCTGGTGTTACAACCAACTGAGAAAGAGATTGTTGAGGCTGAAATAAAAAATATATTCATACTTTTTTAAAACATTTTTAAACTACACATTAAAATATAAGACAGATATTTATGTTTGGTCATAACTAAATATACCAATCAACGACTAGACAGCTGTCCTTGTCAGGGGGGGGGGGGGAACAAGGACAGCTGTTATGTCGTTCGGATGGGTCGAAAAAACCGCGATCCCATGTACACATTGGCGTGCATGTAAAATCACCCTTGACAGTTGGAATTTGATGTAAGAGTAAGCCGTAGCCCATCTTCATTAGCCCAGGTTAGGAGCAGAACAGTAGGATGTTAAACCCCATTTCATTTCATTTTATTTTAAATATAAAGCTATTTCATCCTCTCAGTGTATATAACTGCAAAAGACTAAGATCAGACTATCGAAACCCATTTCACAATACGGTATTTCGTATTATTACTTGTAATATAGGAAGTGCTGGAGATCTGCACCATAGATAAACAAACAGAAACCCAGAAGACATATTTTGCATGGATATTGCCAAGTATCAAACAATGAAGTATTATCAAATCAGGTGGTTCAAAAGGCTGGGTACTGACAATTATTGAAATAAGATTGAACGATATGTTAGTCCCGAAATGACCTAGTTTGTGAAGAGTGCATGTTAAACCATATTTCTCTCTCCTTCTCTCTAACTGCTGGTCAAAGATGTACACTGTGCTATAGGTCACTTCAGAACACATCCCCATTACACAAGAAAAGATAACTCTACTAGACCTTGTATACCTAGTCTTACCTTTAATCTATCACTGTTTTTCCTATTTATGATGAGTTTTTGAGAAGGTGGTGCCTTCACAGCAGGTAATGGTGGGGGTGGGGGTGGTGGTAGAGCACATGGCGCTGGAGGTGGGGGAGGAGGTAAAGATGAAACTGTTGTATTGGACTGTAACACAGCTGCCTTCTGGAATAAAGATTGTTCAAGATTTACGTACATACTGATCAACATTTGAATGATTTTGAAACCCTTGTCATCTACCATATTGTGAAATATGAAATATCGGACAATAAAAAATTCAATTCTATACAGTGTTTATATTGACATGATGAATTAAAAATTTGTCAATATTCAGATGATATGTGCGCTTGTTTTCTTATTTAAATTTGAGTACATGTACATTTTAATGAGGATTAAGCGTACGAAATTAGATTTATTGCACAATCGAGTCAGCGACTTTAAAAAACACCCACTAATTATTGCATGTTATCTCACAATACCTTTTCTGCTTCTTTCAATTTTATTTCTAATTCCATAATTTGTCTCCTACTTTCTTCTAATTGTTTCCTATAATCTAACGCATTAATGTACTCTTTCACCTTGCAGAAACACTGAAACAACAGGGAAACAAAATTTCTATTTATAACTATCTATAAGTCTATAACCTTTCATGTGTGTCCATTGTTTGAGAGTCCAGTTTTTCACATGTCATTTTGTAAAACATATTTTATCATTATAAAAGGATTGGACAAAAGTTAAAATTATTTTTCCTTAAAGTACTTGATCATGATTTGGGTAATAAAGGAGGCCATGCCCTTACAAACTACAATATGGTAAAACTTAAATTTCTAATAGAAATATCAGTCTAAACATTAATCCATTCGGTTCAGTATTACAAAGAAATAATGAAGTGAAATTCCAGGTCTACATTTCTCCGAAGTTGAACTTTAAGGTCGGCTAACTGCCAGTAAACAAGTTTTTGTATTGCTGAGTTAGGTCATGAAATTACAACACGTCTGCTGTCTTGGCAAGTTTTATATTTTCCGACACAATGCAAATCATGCACTTTACTTTAAAAAATACAAGATAACTAAAATGCAAAAAAGAATAGAAAAGTTGCGGAGGAATGAATCTGAAGATGTCCTAAAAGATCATAAGATACTTGAGAACTATTCCAACAAGTACAAGTACCTGGAAATTATAACCCCATTTTAAAGTAGCTAAGTCTCTAACTTAATATCAACCAAAATCTTCGACAATGAAAACACAAATTATTTGTCAATTTAATTCAACACTATTTAGACAAAATAAAAAATTTATCAATGGTAAATCCGTTTCATGCCCATTTTTAACAAGGGACTTTGAGAACGAGAGCATACGCAATAATGTAGACAGGAATAACCAGACGCTAGATATTGGCATACTTTTGAGACTTTAGGCATATTTGCTGAACTGATTTAAAATTAGAGTAAAGACGGAAATGAATGAATGTAAATCAGTTTATATACATTCATATAAGATTAGTATATGTGTTGCGACCCATTTGGGTAAATTTCTAGGTCCCAAATATTAGCGATTTAGCTCCTTTAAACTGTCTTCAAAGTAACAAGTTAAAATATCAAAAGACTGCAAAAACAGTTGGGAGATTATTTGGGGATAGTTCATTGTTAAATCCAAAGAAATTTACTGTCATACATGATCAACTTTTGTTTTACACCAGTATAACAAATCTTCTACATCAGCTGATCTCAATGTTCGTTGACCATAAGTTATTAGATGATCAAATACTGGAGCATATCCCTCTCCTCTCATATCTTGTGTTGGACTATCACTGTAAATATAAATGAAAAACACCAATAGTTATAGCTTACAAGGTAAAAATTCAGATAAATGGAATGAAATGGTGTTTAGCATCTACTGTTCTGCTCCAACTGAGCTAATGAAGAAGGGCATACGCCATAACAGTGTGCTTTGAGGGGAATTTTTCTCGGACAGGGTGGTACTAGGGGCTACTCTTATATCGAATTTTTCGTACCATCCAAATGACTAGACAGCTGTTCTTGTCAGACTCTCCGTCCAGAATCACTGACAAGGAGAAACCACACCGGAAAATACTTCTGAACTTTCTCGGCCAACACCTGGAGCAAACATCCAACCTCCAGTCTAGTAAGCCAGCATCTTACTCACTTAGTCACCGTGGCTCCAAATTTGAGATAAAATATATGATTAATAATATTACAGTTAAATACATCTTATAACAGCTTGACAAGGAAAATGTTGGCTAGTCCTCTAAATGGAACAAAAATCTAGGGTCCTCCCATGTACACACACTGGATAGCAACTCAAATTCAATTAAGAGAAGACAGAAATGCTGCTATTCCCACAGAATTCTCACTCATTCCTCTTGTGACCATGGATAAAAATAATTATATGTAAGTCTAAAAAATGACCTAGTCTATGTTGTATACAAAATTATAATAGAGAAACCATTGTAAACAAATAATGAAAATATAGGCATATCCAAGAACAATTTTTGACCAGTAGGCAGTCATAACATGTGACTTTAGATGATCACTGGATATAGTAAAGTAACTGGTGAAAATTCAAAATTCAATGAAAAAGATTGATTAAAAGATTATAAGATGTGATCTTCACAACTGCACTGAAAGGTTTTTTATTTTGTGTAAACTTAATGTTGTTAGATAATAAGAGTGTGCTATAAGTATAATTTAATAACTGCAATAGAATGAATCAAAGTTATTACAAATAGGTTAAAAATGTGGAAAATAAAACACTGGTAGTATCTCTAAACATAATTGACCATCACATTCATCTTACAATAACGTTTTTCTTTTCAATCTTCGTCTAGCTTTCCTTTTTATTCTAATGTTTTGAATGTGACAATTGCACACTCGAGAAACACTGAAAGACATTTTCAAATTGAATAATATCACAATCGTTCATTTGTACAAAATTTAAAAATAAACAGAATTGATTGACTTGATAAAATAATATGCCCAAATTTAAATGTGGAAATATAAAGACAAAGGTTTTAAATTATAAACAGACTGAGAAGCCTTGAATATTATTAATCTATTACAATTTACATGGTCTCTAAGTCTTACCTTGGTGAATACATCCCATCACTTGTCATAGCACTTTCAACATTTGGTTCCATTCTTTCAGTTCGACTTCCTTACAAGAATCTGGTGGAAGAAAATTAAAATTATCAATCTTAATAATATCATTATTTAAGCAGTTTGTCAGTAGCAATTCATATTATGCCTCTAAAATAACAGGCTATTAATGGTTCAAACTCTTGTTACATGTATGTTGTAAACCCAAGGGGAAATAAAAATATTATAAGATTATGAAGTTGCATACAAAGTAGGCTACATGTATGTGGGAGACTCAAAATCACCCAAATGCACCAGAGAGAGAGATAAATGGGGTTTAACGTCCACTTGACACAAACTAGGTCATTCCGGAACTAACACACGGTTTAATTTTATTTTAATAATTCACTTGCGCTGGAGTGCCCAGAGGAAACCCACGAGGTTGAGAAGGCGCCCCTATCTCCATGACACATACGCTCACACCAGGGATCGAAACCACAGCCGCAAGCCAGAGGTGACCGGCCAGCTAGAGGTCGAAGCGCGGCACTCTAGACCACTAGGCCATCCCACCACCCCCCCAAATGCACCAACAAAGTCAAACAGAAACTGGAAAATTCCCCTAAATAAAGCCAGTTTAAGTTTATTTAGTTTTCTGAGCTGACTGTATTTAATTGGTTGACATCTCTAAATTACAAACCAAAAAGCAGTTAATATTTTAACAATACTGTCAATTGTTAAAGTAGATCAGATCATAAGTCTTTAATTCATTATGTAAGATTTAGATAAAGAACTAGCCATTCTTGCTATAGTAGTTCGAAAGTAGATAATGTAAACTGAATAATTTGAAAATTTCATTCAAATTACTCTATTGCAAGCGAAGATATTAGCCTTTGGAGGTTTGACAGACGTGTGTAATAATTTCAACCACGGTACTGGTTGATCAAAGCTAAGATTAAATCGAAGGGTCGCTGAACCATTCTAATCTGTTTAATATCGGAGAAATCTGATGCCATCCACAGATAATAAAGGCTTTGATCAGTTAATTAATGTCTTATTATTAATACAATTAGAAAACATTTCAGGCCTAAAGAAAGACCTGAAATAGGCAGATTTAACTCTTGCATAATGTAAGTTTAATTTAAAAATCAACATTGATGTTGTGATCTTACTGAGAAGAGGAGCTTCTGATATCCAATAAAGACAAAATAAACCTTTAACGATTGGTACACGAATCATGTAGGCCTACCACTTACCAGTATACGTTTCACCGTGATGCCATATTCTTATCTAAGAGCATGCGCAATAAATACTACGGTACCTGTGTATACTGTATTTACCAGACACTATAGATTGCAATTCGATTTAAGACTTGCATATTTCGCCAAACATAACTGATTTGACATTATTAGACTAGAGTAAAACGGAGACAATTGAATGTAAATCAGTTTATATGTTATATACATTCATATTACATTATATGCGTTGCGATTCATTTGTATCAATTTCTAGTTTTCTAGTTTCCAAATATTAGGGATGTAGCTCTTCTCACTACAATAGGCATATGAAAGGAGTTAAACCTGAGTCTTGATTGTTGATTGAGTGTTGAAATTGAATCATTAATCAGTCACACTCTCTACTCTTAAGTTCAAATTAAAATATCATATGATTAATATCTCTATACTATAGTTCATACAAAACCCCCCAAAAATAACTATGATTATGATGTTACCCAAAAGTCACAACAATTCTACTCAACTTACCACTAGGCCTATTGAACTCTTACAAGAACTGTTAAACTTTAGCCTAGATTTTTAATATTCAAATTATGTCAACAAACTTGTTATTTGAAGATGGCGCTTCATTGAAGAAATCGACCTACTAAAATATTAGCCAATGAAAGAACAGTTTACTCCTTAGCAATTATTCAACCTTCTAACTTCTGTCCAATCGGCGCCCTTAACATCTGTAAAGGAAATTGTAGTGTTTACAATATTTACAAAATGGAGAAGTCTGTCGAAACTCTAGAGGCTATGGTACTATAATATGTTATTCCTCTTAAATATGAGGACAAATTTCTTGTCATTTTTCACCACACACGCTTTCAGCACAATGGATTTATTTATAACAGTCTTTAGAGAAGCCCAATTGATCGTCGCTTTACGACTGTGCCTATTTCCTATTATTAGATACATGGCGGCATTTTTCAATTTGGCTATCATAATTAGGCTAATAATTAAAAAATGTCATTTTTTTTTATTGTCTCATTATGTAGACAGTTTGAGGTGGAGTAGAATGAGACCCGCAATCATTGAACATAAATAAGCCAGTAATTCCTCCAGATAAAATAAAATAAAACCAAGTACGAACAATCCAAACCATAGTTAAAATTCGAAGTCCAATACTTGATTGCAGGTTCTCTAATTGGACAAATGAAATGAGGTTTAACGTCAAGGGGGTTGGGTTGGATGCCCGAATGGTTAGCACGGGCGCGCTGTATCATACGGTCTGTCATTGAGTCAAATGGCGGGGTTTCAATACCCCGGTTGTACGTAGCAAGGAGTAGGGTCGCCTGTCCAACCTTGTGGGTTTTCTCCGGGTCCGCCAGTTTCCTCCCACTGCTAAAGACCCCTACGCGCAAGCGAATTATTGAAATGAAATTGAACCATGCGTTAGTCCCGAAATGACCTAGTTTGTGTCGAGTGGACATTAAACCCCTATTCTCTCACTTTCTTCAACTGCCAAGGGATCTTTTACATGCACGTTTTTTTGGGCCATCTGAACAACTAGACAGCTGTTCTTGTCAGGCCCTCCGTCCTGCATCTCTGACAAGGGGAAACCACGCCGAAAAATCTGGATGAACTTTCTCAGTCAATGCAGGGATGACATGATGTTGTAGCGGTGACGGATGTGGTACTTTCGTGCACTTCTAGTTACTGTTTTACAAGTTTTAGTACCATTAAAAGGTGTCTGATAGAGACTAAGGCTCTCACCTTTTGGTGAAAAACTGATGGTAAGGGTTCTAAAATAGTCTTAGAACTTTAGAACCAAGGTGATGTAAAGCGTTATTTTCATATTATATGTGTATAAGGACAAGACAGTAATGGTTAGAGGCTAGCCTCTATCAGACTTCTGACCAGCAAAGACTAAAGCCAATGCCATGTAGTTAAGTAAAGATATACCTCCACTAATAACTACATTCCAGTGATACAAACCATCGAGAAACCTATATTGTACCATGTCCATTAATAAATGACCAAAACTTACCTTTTTCAGTTTCAAAAGGCTGATTCAGACCTCAATTATCTTGCAAGAAAGGTAGAATTCGAGCTTGAAAATTCAAATGAAAATGGTGAGGTAAGTTTATAGACCTTATGAGAAAGTATACATGTACATTACAAACATATAGTAGGCCTACATTGGCAATCTACACGTAGTGTTTGGTACTCTTCCCCCTCGCCATTATGAGTAATGTCTTCTGTTAAGTAATCCGATACCCTATTATTCAACTGAAAATTCTGAGTTTTCAATTCGGGATTGATTTTTGAATTTGCTATGATTGCTGAAAAAGAAGTGGTCTATCTGCTTTCAAGATTAGTCCTTCAAAACTGCCGGAGAATGTTAGTATGCAATGCTGAGTGTCTAGGCAGAAAAGAACTACTGGTCATATCCCAAATCATCTTAAACTTTAAGCTGCTAATTAATAATGTCTTTTTTATTTTCTAGTCTTCCAATCCAGCCAAGATGATAGAGAAAATTAATGAAATTAAGAAAGAATATTCAGCAATTGCCCAAGATGCTCTTGACATCCAAAAGACGCAAAAGGTAATCATTTCTTTTGTATAAATCACAAGAGTGTATCAGTCACACAGATTGTATATGTCACAAACACAAACAGAGTCAACTAGGAGATAAACCTGACACCAATACTACCCAAGCAAATACCACCGCATTCTACCACGTTATGTGAAAAACTGACAGAATGCTTCCATTAATTTGAGGTATTTTACAGGAATAGATTGATTTTTGGTATTATGGGTTAATATTCAATAAAAATGAAATGAAATTGGGTTTCGCGTCCCACTGTTCTGTTCCTACTGAAGATTCGATGGTATTAGGGGATCAAGGGAGATAACTGGAATGGTGAGACATTGACCATTCATTTTATTTTTGATGTCTAATTGAAGTAAGCTTATTCTGTCAGTTTTCCACAATACTCTAGTTGTATTTTATAGCATTTGGGTAGTATTGGGTAAATCATCCTGCCCATTTTTATCTCTAAGATTTTGGGGTTGGTGTTGAATTTTTGTCCTATTGCAATGTTGTCATATTATTTTATTTGATTTTTTATTCAACAGGAGGCCATGGACTTTTTCCGAACACAGTTATTAACAGCATGTCAAATGGTACAAAAATTAGACCAACAAACAGGAGCAGATGTAAGTTTTATTGTACCAGTTTACGTCATTCCTTTTGATAGGTTCAAAACTACAGTCCAATAAAGTCAGTCCAAAATAGAGTAGTGCCAGAACTACATTCAGATAAAGTCCATCCAAATCAGAGTAGAGACACTGGTAATAGCTATGACTATGTTGGCTAAACAACTAAAAACCAAAAGTTAGTTCAAGAGTGTAGTTTGGTGTACATTTACCTTCAATCTTATGCTTTAAGAAAGAAAGTGAAAGTAATATTTCTAGTTTTGACAGATTGTATGCATAAGATAGATTGGAGGTAATGCTTATGCATTTTTTTTTCTAATAACATTTGATACGACTAAAATGTTTAATGGTACATAGAATTTGTTATTAAACTTCTTTTTATTTAGAACACAAATCCACCAGATTTACAAGAATTAGCGAGTCTGTTAAATTTTGATCCTGATAGTTTAAATAAAATGATGCCACCATCAACAGAAGATGGTAATCAGGCGTCAAACAGTCAAACATCTCAATCTACTAATAATAGTATACAGTCCACTAGTCAATCAGATCAAACAGGTATTATATATATATATTAGTAGTTTATTTCAGTGTTCCTGATGAGTGGGGTACATGGGTTAAGCCTGTTTCCTATAACATTCAGATATCCCAAACAAAAATATTACTTACGGTATAAATAAAAAAGAATTTGGTTGACCTTTTTTTTTAAAGTCCTAATTATGACTATGTTTTTTTTTTCTACCAATGTCCGAATTTAATAGTCAATATTTCTTGGCTAGGTTAATATGGTGCTTGATTTTTGCCAGGACGTTTGTTTGTGTATTATAATTACAACAATTTCAAAGGCTATTTGAAAATGAACAAAATGAAGTATACAAACTCAATATCATTGACAGCTAAATGACAATATTTGCATAGAAGATAATGCACCAATTGAGTGTTTAATATTTTCTTATTATACTACAACTATTTATTCATATCTTGAATTTTTAACATTTTTAAAAGCATGTTCAGCACCACTGTCAGCAGCAGATCTAAGATCCCAATCTAAAGAATATATGGATATATCTGAAGAAGAGTTCAATTCAGTGTCAGATTTAATACGAGGCAGGGTTAAATTAGCAGACGTCAATATGGTACATATTTTATTCTTATACACCTACATTTCATTGAATTGTATTGATATTAAGCAATCTGCAACCTTCCGATTCTGAGTGTTCATGATGTATTCATCCGTTGATTAAAATTTTTGTACACTTTTAATTTTAAATTTGTTTACATTGCAGACATACCAAGTTTTATGGCGACATTTTAAGGAAGAAAAAAATAAGTAAGTCTTTATAAATAAAGTTTGAATACAATTTATATGTGTTTTGTCCTATTGATCGTTTGTTACTGGATTATGTTTCAATAAGCTTTATATCTAGATTGGGTTTATATGCTATAATATGCTGTTTCAGAAAACCATTAAAAACAGCAGACATGCATAAAATGGGATTAAAAGTTAGTGGTGCTACAGGTGAAGCTAAATTAAAGGTAATCATTCTAATAGATATGAGCTCTAGATGAAGTAAAATGAAATGAGGATTAACGTACAGTCATCTCTTATTTCAAATTCTAACTCTGAACGGTTCTTTTAGTGCACGGCATGTGTAAATGAGACCTCTTTTTTTTGTCCAATCTGAACAACTATACATTGTCCCTTACCAGCCCCTCTGTCGTGCACCACTGTCAAGGGTTTTTTTTACGTCCACGGCAATATGTACACTGGACCTACGTTTTTCGTCTAATCTAAACAACTATAAATCGCCCTTGCCAGGGATCGAACATGGGACATCCATCTTAGCGAGCCAATGTCTTATTCCCTGAACTAAACCACTGGTTCCCAATCTTTTCTTTTCATGATTCCCTCGGGACGTTTTATGAATATCCTACCAATCCCACATCTACATTTGCTATGTTCTTCCGTAGTCGGGGCCATAAGACTAAGGACAATTATACTGGTACCGAATTTTATTTGGTCATCTTTGTGTAACTTACATCTCCCTACCCCCCCTACCACGCAGGCATTTTCACACTTTCCAAACCCTCTTTAAATATACTAAGATTATGCTGAGTATTTATATTATGTATTTATATTCACAATAGTCAGTCCAGTTCATATACGTATATCCAAAGATTTTGTGTAAAATGAATTTACAATTACATTCACAATAGTCATTCCAGTCCATAAATATCTTGAGGTGATCAATTCACATTCAAAAACTTAGTTCAGTACATAATTATCTGAAAATGGAGCTGAGTTTCTATTTCATATTTCTTGCCTTTACAAAATGTATTAATTATATATTGTTTCAGGTATTAAGAGCATTGAAAGTTCTACAATTGTCAAGTAAAGGAGAAGTAACTTTAACATGAAAAATTCTGCGTCATTTTACAAAGTTTTAGTATCCATCATCAGTTATTATATTTCATGATCTACAAACATTTACTGTGTTCAGTAGATGAGCAATATAAACTAATGGTTATCATTGTGAGCCATACTTGATTGTGGATTTTGTTTTCTTCAATAACACAAGAATCATCTGGTGTGCATGTACTGGTAGCTAAGTTTTATTTTTAAATGGCTCAGGGTACTAATTTGTATGTAAATGTACTTCAATCTTGTAATTTGTTTATAGGTATCTAGATGTATATACTAATTTCATTCTTGAAAAAAATGTAATGAAATAGGGTTTAACGTCCCACTGTTCTGCTCCAACTGGGCTAATGAAGATGGGCATACACCATACAGTGGAGGGAAATTTTGCCCGGGCAGGGGCACTATGGCCTACTCTTATAACGAATTCCAACAGTCAAGGGATCTTTTACGTGCATGCCAGTGTATACACAGGACCTTGTTTTTTGGTACCATCCAAATGACTAGGCAGCTGTCCTTGTCAGTTCCTCCTTGCTGCACCAAGGACAATGAAAAACCACGTTGGATTGGTTGAATTATGTAAAACGCCACTTAAGAATAGTTAAATTATGGCACTTTAAAGTATTACCAAAGTATTTATAAATTTAAATCTCTTTAGATATATATTGTATATATTTGTCTTCCTAATAATTTGTTTCACGGTACAATGTTGTTTAATATTGATGTAGGTGTAGTAATCTAGGTTTTTTTCTTAAAAATAAATCATCTCTAAGGCTACAACAATTTCTTTATTTTTCATCATATTAGAAGAAAAGTTCGAATAACAAGAAATATTTAGTTTCTCTTCTCTGGACTCCAGTGGCTATTTATTTATCAATACCTTGAAGAACGAAAAATTGAATTGCTTTGGTTTGATCTTGATGACCTTTCAGGTATCTTTCGGCATGGAGTTCCTTATATAATTTACAGATAAATTGGGATGAATACTTCAGTCGATTTCCATTAAACATTTTATAGGTTGTGTTTTTCGCCTGCATTCTTTTGTTCCCAGAAATTATCCATGTCATAATCCCTTGTGGGTCACTGTTTTGGTGGGTGGGGGTGAAAAAAAAGAACCAAACTTGTGTATTTAGACCGGTTATATTCACTTGAACTGGACACAAGAATTCACATCCTAATTTGGTTGGGAAGTTTTCATGGATGACAATTCTTGTTCTTTTAAGATCAGAGGAAAATGTCACTACAGATGTAGATGAATACAAGGTGAAATAATAAAAAAAATAAACTTATATATATATTATTCCAGTATAAAAATATTTGATTTTCTATAAATATTACATTTAATTAATGGTGAACAATCTTAAAATTTACTTGAATAAATATGAGCATGAAGGCTATATTAGCTTTTTGTTGCAAATTCATTGTTTTTTAAAATGAATGTTCGTCTTAAATATGAATAAAATATTAAAATAGGTGATGTGCTTTTACTTTCTTTAACTAAATTTGCGTATTTGGATGGACAATGGGTTACAATTTTGTAGAAGATGCAAACAGTTGATGAATTAATATTTTTAGTTTTGAATATTAGATGCAGTAGACTACAAGAATAAAATAATCAAAAAATATTCTTAAATATATTATTTTTCATAAAACATAAGACTACAAAACTGCCTGCTTTACTACACTTATGTTTTAAAATTTGATCAAATTTATTTCTAATGGCCATTTTTCATTGTGGAATCAGAATTGTTATTTCATAATGGTGCAATAATTAGACAGATTGTTTAAATGGACAATTAAATCGGAGAATGTTGAATGAGCTGTTAAATAAGTTATTAAAACAATCAAACAAAGGATTCAGATAAGTGGAATATTCATATTCTCTAGTCATTGGGCGTCTATTAGAAGATCACTTTTAATAAAAAATTTCAGATCCCTCGCTTTAAACATTGGTTCATATCTGTCTCTAATCTCACACAAATCTGTCCATTCCACTTCTGATAGACCACATGCAGTCATATTAAAGTGACGCAGCTCTGAAAGAAAAATATAATAAGATCATAACCGTGAAATTGAATGCAGATAAACGTAAGAGCACTAGCGAGGTGAACGGGGCCACTTTTGGTTGATAGCATACTATAAACACAATAACACTATTTATGGATTAACAATTACTGTTTTATTAACATGCAACGTGTTAATAAACCAGTAATTGTTAATCCATAAATAGTGTTATTGTGTTACTGTTCAATTACTAAATGCCACTTAAAGAAGCATACTATAAAGTTGTAGGAAGCTGTGGTACCATGCCGGCCGTATATGCCGATCAAGACGAGAGGACTACAGAAAATGACTGAAACTAGATCTGACCCATCGGTCATTTTGCACGTCGGAAATAAAGCCTATTTTTCAAAACCCAATTTTCAAACATGGCTACGATCGACCTACGGTATGTAACAATAATATTCTACAGTCTGTACAGAATAATGCACACGTTTAGAAGTACACAATCTCATGATTGCGTGATCTACGCCACTGTTGCCGGAAAATCTAACATTGTAACTTTACCTATATCTCAAATATTTCAGTGTCAAATTATTTTATCTATGAAGGATAAACGTTGACCATTTAGCTGTGGTCTCACTTGACCCTCTACATTTTATGACAGACTCAAACATGCACATCAATTATGAAATACAATTAAAACTTAAGAAGTCCCGGAGTGAAGGGGTGGGCGGCTTCAGAAAATATCTCTTTCTAAGTTTAATATTATTCAAAAGGACAACCTCACTTAATATGAATTTCGTTCCGATTGTCGTGGAAATGTTTTAAAAACTGTTAAACTTATTGAAGTATTTAGTTTGGCAACAGCTTATGGTGAACAAAATCTATAAAATATAGCGACTGACTTGTACAGTGTATTTTATTTTGTTAACAGATGCCAAATTATTGATTCAAGTGTTATAACAGTTTCAAGTTGGTTTTTGATTACATCTCAGTTAGTATTCTGACAACAAATATATGCCTATAGGAATTTGGGGACATTCGTGTTAAAATGGTGTTGTCATTCTTTGGAGCCCTCGTTATTATAAACCTGCTGGAGCTTTTTAGCCTGGTTGTGCTCTGCTATACTTACTGATTTTGTTTTCTTCTTGTAATTCACAGATCTGTTTTATAGCATCAACAGACACAAAGGCATTAATTGTTAGATCTTTTAGTTTCTTGCATTTATTTATCAAATTCAAAATGGCCTCATCAATAATCTCATGGTTATTATCTAGCTCCATGGAAACATTGGCTGAAAAAATAGGAAGAAATAAAGCAGTTATCTTGCGTGGGTGTGTTTGTGTGAATTAACTTTATTGAAGGTCTTCTTCCACAAAAAAACGTTTTTGCAAAACGAATTTATATCTTTTAAGAAGGCATGTCATATTGATGAGTTGCCAGACAACCCAACTGTTGTAACTTGATTTAGATTCGAAAAAGTTCGCGTTATATCATCAGGTCTGCAATTGAGTCAACTGGTGTGGTTTCGATTCCCTGGTTGTACGTGAAAAGGAGTAGGGTGATCTGTCTGACATCGTGGGTTTTCTCAGGGTCCTACGGGTTCCCTCCACTGTTAAAGACTCGTAGGCGCAAAGCGAATTATTGAAATAGAATTGAACCATTTGTCGGTTCTGTAATGACCTAGCTTGAGTCGAGTGGAGGCTACCCCCCCCCCCATTCTCTCTCTCTTTCTCTCTCTCCGTCATATCATTAGCCCAGAAGGACAGAACAGGACCTCCTATTCACTCTCTTTCTCTCGCTCTCTCTCTCGCTCGGGGGGGGGGGGGGGTCTGGGATGGCCTAGTGGTCTAGAGTACCGCGCTTCGACCTCTAGCTGGCCGGTCATCTCTGGCGTGCGGCTGTGGTTTCGATCCCTGGTATGAGCGTATGTGGCATGGAGATAGGGGCGCCTCGTGGGTTTGCTCGGGGCAGTCCGGTTTCCTCCCACTGCTAAAAACACCTACGCGCAAGCGAATTATTGAGATAAAATTAAACCATATGTTAGTCCCGGAATGAGTTTGTGTTGAATGGACGTTAAACCCCCCATTTCTCTCTCTCTCTCTCTCTCTCTCTCTCTCTCTCTCTTTCTTTCGCTCTATCTCGGAACATTTCTCAAAATTGTAGATACAAACGTGTCGGATTCCAAATTTCATGAACGGATTCTCTTTTCCTTTCACATATATTATATGTTACAGTGACTGATTAGAGTCGCGCAAAGACGCTCATTATAATAAAACTTCCAAATATGTTAAGTGAAATTACCAAGACAGTGCTTAAAATTATTGCCTATGTGCATTAAAGTAGCATGCAGATTCCATTCGGCATCATCGTCATATCCGGTCCACAGATGAATATCTCTTAAAGGTATATCTGGCACGAGTATAGGTAATATTTCCGTAGAGTTACCAATACTTTCAAACCAAATATCAACTTCTAAACTGGGACAACTTTGTTTCAGTCTTCTCCAAACTGATGTTGGTATACGATGGAAATGTGGATCACTTCTGTAAACCTTTTTTTTAAATGAAAATGTTAATTATTTCTCTATAAATATATGATGCCTTGTCTATTTATTAAAGAGAAATTGACAGCAAAGCTGAACAAACAAAACGGGGTTATACAGGCCCGTAGCTAGCGGGGCGGGACGGGGGGGGGGCAAGTGAGGCAGTTGCCCGCCTTGGAACAAATCGGAAACCCAATAGGTGCCGTTACCCAGTGTGGAAAGAACCGGTTACCCCAATGGGCGCCTTTGGTGCCCTTTCCATTGGTCGCAATACGAAACCAATAACCAACGTGACTCTCTTACCCCCACCCCACCCGCTAGCTAACTACGGGCCAGTTTTACCAGGAAATAAACATTGGGATGAGGTTAGGGATGGGGGGGGGGGGGCTAGGATGCTGAAGACATCATCTGACCACCGTACACCTGAATGTGGGTCGGGAGCCCCCCCCCCCTCCCGAGAAAAAGATTTGAGTCAATTTCCTGGCATTTGAGGTCATTGCTCGTGGTAAATTCTTATGAAAGAGAGGATCAGAAATTAGCTGTGGCACTACTAACTGGGCGTTCATAATAAACGCGACTATGACAGCGATGAGATAGCATAAAACCACAGGGACTGGAAGAATGGTGACATAATGAAATCGGACGTCTACGACACGAAAAAGATTCAGTTAGCGACTGGGTCTGCGCATTGGAGGGGGGGGGGGGGGGGGTGTACACCTTCGCTATGCCGCTGCATAAAGTGAATTACTGAAGTAAACGATAAACCGCGTTTGTTCGAATAAAATATAAGTTAGGTTCAAAGAACCCGTTTGAGAGGACACAAGAATTTCACTATAATTAAACACCAGTGTTTACCTTAATACTGAAATTTCTTAGTTTACCACTGGCACTGGTCGTAAGGATTTCAATGATGGCTTCTGAGATACAATTGTAATTTATAGACAAAAATCTCAAATTAGTGAACCCTGCGATGATACCCCGAAATCGCTTCACTTGAAAAACAGCAAGTCTGAAAGTCAGATAGGAAATAGTTTTATTCATTATTTACCTTGCCGTAAATATGTGATCCTAATATCCAATATTCAAGACAATGAAAAAATTTCTAAACTAGTACACGAGTCGTTTGCTGTATGGTTCCGGGTGCCATTTATAGTGAACAAAGAAAGCTATGTCCTAGGAGACAACGTGGAATTAATTCATAACGGCTGATTCACAAACGACAAAATGGATGATAGTGAGTTAATCAATTTGAGTGGTCATCTTGACTTTCTGTGCTTTGCCATACTGATTTGGCATAGATGTTTTAAGATCCAATTTTTATTAGCATACCTGCTATTAACTTTTGATCATAAAATTTGTAAATTGTTGGCTTGTTTGTTAATACCAACAACAAAATCTGAAAGAACGCAACATTAAGATGCAGAACATTCTATTTACGATAGACCCTCCAAAACAGAGCGAAACGAATCAATAAGACCAAATTAATGCTAGATTCCAACTATCGTGCGATGCGCTAGGTTAGGATTGTCCCTATTGAGTCCATGATCTGGTACGTGCGGATACGTTCGGATACTTTTCATTACGATCAACACAATTGCTACGACTACCCTCAATAATGTATGATAAAATCTGATAGGATCATCACGATTACTCCACGATTCAAACCACAATTTCAATCGTAGCGCGAATAGTGATAGTGGGAACCTACCATTGAATACTCAAGAGACATTTCCATGGAATACAAGTATAATTCTGAGCGACGTTACGACTTGGCTTCACCGATCTTTAAAAAGCAACTGTTAGTTCAAACGTATCTCGGTAATAAACAGTAACAATTGTATTCCTCATATCCTTTGTATTTCTCTTGCAATTACTTAATACCACTGAAGCAATCCAAACTAACCTTGAGTGGAAAAAATCTTCAAGGCATAGGTCATCAACGCATTCACCAGATGCTTCACGAACAGCTTCAAGAATCTTACAACCCATAGTTAGTGGGCACTGAGCTGAACTCATATCAAAGGTCCGAAGATGACTCTGATTTCTGAAAAACTTTACAAAGCTGTCTACCAATTTCTCTCGGACATTGTCGTACTTCCAAAATCTTTCTAGCTCCAAGCGTTCCAGTTCAAAATCATATATTCGTGCCGATTCTATGTTGTGAAAAAAATCCTCCATAGTTTTTTGAATAATTTTACAGGTATGCGAAGATGGATGACTGCATGATAATGTTAAGTACCTAATAAATGATCCATATTTTTCTGAAAATTTAACGGCAATCTGTCCAATTTGTGACGCCTTGTATCCGCCTATCTCAAAAGATCTTGATCGCCATAATCGCGGGGTTTCGAAAATACGACACCAGTTTTTGCAAGTCAGTGCCATATTGGCTCGATCGCCATCGCCCAGATAACCGTATATCTCTATTAAAGCTATATCAGGCAAATTTTTCCATGCTATTGAATCCATAGATGACCAATAATTACCGTTCCTTATCCAGCTAGCAATGTCACTAACCCACGACAACGCCATTAGCTACATGCAGCACCCACGACAATAAGTGAATTGTGTCATCGCTTGGATCGTGACGTTCAGTGCATTATGACGTTTTTACATTCTTAACTACATAATAATTATTAACTTTTTGCTGGTGATATCGGCTCAATATTCATAATCAGAAGTAATCGCTAAAGTAATTATAGCTTTTTGGACATCAAATGGGCTCCTGAAAACCCATATAGGGTCATTTTTGCACTGTTAATCTAGTCAAGCATCTTTTAGGCCAGTGCCAACAATTTCTAGCTTGCTTAGAAAAACTATTCCGCTACAAGGTCCTGGAAGCAGTGGCGGATTGTCCAATGGAAAGTGGGCCAAGAGGAAGTGGACCCCCTTAAGACATTATAATTATTAAAATCATAAGTTATCAAAAAATATATAAATATTACATGTTTTTGATTCCACTTACATATTTTTTTGAAGTTTAATTTATTCATTATAAAAAATTAAATGATAGAATTGTATTGGTGGATGGCTCCTTTGTCTCCTGGCAACAAATATTTTCAGACCCAGTCAGCCACTGCCTCGAAGGATAAACTATACATTTTTGGAAAGCTTATAATTATTATGTTTTTGTCTCTTTTAGGACCCATTGGGTCGGGCACCTGTCGAGGCCCAGAACGTATGGCGGGTATTGTTTTAAAACAAAATTTTTGGTTACATGATCGTAAATTGGAAAAACCCGTTGACTTTTCTGAATGTGGAAAAATGGTAAATCATAAACTATAAGTCACCTGTCAGGCAGTGGAGCCCGGCCCATCTTTGTTCCGTTTAAAGTTGTCGTCGTTGCCAGGGTATCCAGGCCTAGTCCGGGGTTGTAGGGCGTTACAATGATAGCTCTAGCTAGGCTGACTGGTCCTTATTTTATACAATGTACCGATGGGGGCAGAAATCAAATCTTCGGCGGATTTTTCCGGGAACGAGTGACTTATTGACGGGACCTGACGATTCAAGCCATCAAAAACGACTATTAACTATTTGCAATAGTAATGTGGTTCGGTTTGTGTCAGTCTGAACCAACAAAATAATTTCGACCGGAACTTGACGGTAAAACTCTCCATGTTGCGCAAAAAGTCAGTCCTTACGCTACGACTCCATGCTGCCATGGCAAGGTTTTATATACTCACTACTCAGTGACAATAAGTGAACATCTTTAATATTTGTTACATATTTATTGCACAAACCAATTGTTTATATGATAAATAAAACTACATAAATATAACAAGCTTCTACAGAATAACATAAATAAATTAATATTTTACAAGATTTATATTAATAATGTCAACTTGATAACTATCCCGAGCCTCACTGCACAAAATATAAGTAAACATACACAAACTTCAAGACCTCAGTTTGGGACCCTTTACCTGAACGTAAGTTCATGGTAATCAGTCTGGATTATCAACGTAAATTCATTGACTTCATATAGTCTGAAATATTCCACCCTTTCTCTGGTCGTCAACCATCAAAGTAGTCATTTAGCATATTTAAAATTATGCTAAAATTGTGCGCGAAAGTCTTATCGGTGTGGGCAACGCGGTGTACGTGAAAAGAAATATTAACCGTATTCCACACGGTCGGGATTTATATGCCATTTATTGTTGCCTATTTACAGGACCACTTCAACGATCTTTTAAAATATAAATTACTACAAAATAATTCAAAGATCAAACTATCCAATAAAAAATCTATAATCGATATAAATCAACAAAAATTACAAGTTATACAAGTACATCAGAATTCATTTCCGGGCGATAATTTTAATTATCAGGCTATCAATTAGGTCAAACCAATTCAATTTATATTTCTTCCGGTAAATACATAACATCTCTTCGGTTTTGTAAGCGACGCTAGTTTCAAATGTAGAAACATAATATTTTTTAGGTATAATGAGCTTCAATCATTTTGGTTTTACAATATCCTTTTCATTTTCAATTTTAACAGGTGTTCTCAGAAGAACTAAAATTCGAAGTGGTGTGATCTTCGCCCCTGTTTTATTATCTACTTTCTGTCACTGAAATGATTACTAGGTAACACAGACATTATTTCTCTAGAATCAGAAATAAATTATAAGCCGCAATGACAGACCCAGACGAGTAAATCGGCGTGTCCACAAGCTCGAATTTTTCACGTTTCATATAGAAACAGATTTATTAGTGAATTGTGTATGTCATTTAAGGGGAAGGGTCCGTTGCTCCCTCCTCCACCTGGATCCGCCACTGAGAAACGGGGTGCATATTTAATAAACAATCCTAAAACACACTCACGTCCTTATACAGGGTAATAAAAGAATAAATAAATCAATTCAAGGGCTGGGTTTACCTAGGACCCCAAAGTAGATAAACCCGGCCTTGATTAATTCATTATAAAAATGCTGAATTTATGGTAAACGCATCTGTTATTATTTATAGTTTCAGATCCATTTATAGTTGAACACATTGTGGTTGAAACCTGCACAAGACTAAACTTTGGTATACCTTATTTAAACAGCTAAAAACATTTACCCGCATGTTTCCATGGTAACAAATGTTATAACTATATAACATCTTTATTGTGGGCATTTGTCCATAATATTAAAGATAGAAATACCTGTAACAAATTAAACACAAAAGAAACGAAGGCGACATCCATTTTAAATCAGATTAAATACGGATCCAGTGAAGTCCACATCACCATTTCATATGTAATACAGACTCTAGTCATTTGTTTGCCGATAGCATATTCAAAATGTACTGAATTATAACATTTACTTGCAGAAAACTGTTACTAATATATTTAGGCGACGTTCTCAAGAGTATGCTCTCGACGTTACCAGACTAAATAAATATACGTGTAGCAGTTGTACACGTGTTATAGTATAGTTTATTACTCTATCCAGTTACTGAATTCTATTAAAAAATTATACCCAACTTATTGATTTTTATATTAACAATAAAATTCAAATAGAGAGGAAGACGATTTGTCAAAGTTCCTTTTTTGTGACGACTTTTATTATTGAATTAGGCAGTAAATAACTTTTTAACCGTAGTCGTCACTCGCCGTCGTCAGTTTAAAGATAGAAACCGGCGTACCCCGGCAAAAGGTACAGGTTCGGTCAGGTTACCGCTTGTCAGTTATGCTGGACGGAGGGTCCGGCTAAGAAAAGCGTCTAGTCATTCAGACGACGTGAAAGACAGAAGTTCAGCCTAAACCAATGGCAAAATCTTAAAGATCCCTTAACAGCTAGAAATTGAAATAAGCCCGTAGCACCGTTGTCAGGACAACATTTCCCTCATAAGATTGCTTTATTTGCTCTTCGTCGCTAATAGTCCCACTGGTTCAGAAAGGTCTCAAATCATTTTATTTACCCGTATACGAAATGGCCATCGTAATGTCAGCTGTAGCAAAGAAAACTAACCACGTGGCCATTTTGTCGATTTATGCCCACAGGCCACCATGTTGAATCGTTGGTCTTTTAATTTCCGTTAATAAACGTTACTCAAATATGTTTATAGATTTATACATAAATCAACCATTTGGTAACCCCTGCTGGAGTAGGTTTCGACGCTGCGCTTGAATTTCCAGTATTGAGGTAATCTCATCAAGAAGTATATCACCAACTAATAATAAACTATTTGAATTTTTACTGGCATCATCATTGAAAACACCAACCTGTCGTATCAAGTCATAACTATTCTTCATTCACAACAGAGAGCTTTTATGGGGACGGTTATGTTGCCGTCACACTTCAAAATGCATTTTCATCTGACAAAAACAGATCCCTGAACACTTCACATGAAACTGGGTATGTAACTCACAAAAATCAGATTGAATTTGAAGGTTACCTTTTTTAACAGTTATATAAAAGGTTGAGCGTTCATGATTGACTTTTAAAAAATGTAAACAATTCGAATTTGAAAGTGATTTTGTCAGTTATATACTTCAGAGGAGTTGAAGTTCACCGTCAACTTAACAACTATTCCTGAACAGGGCCCTAAAATTTTATAAACAGGTTCGGCTAAATTCTGATGAAACTTCTTGGTCAAAAATCTTGTTGTTGATTCTCTGCTGCCATTTATGACACTCCGGGAAGGTCGTTTAGTCGTATAAAACATTTCTATATTCTGATATGTTGTTGTAAAAGACTGCAATATTCTACACTACCAAACTAACTTCTTGAATTTATTCATCATCACATTCATTTTGAAAGACTTCTAAAAGAAAGGTATTAAAAACTTTATTTATAACTTTAATATATAAGGATAATTAATTGAGATGAAAATAATACCAACTGTAAGTAATTATTGAGATGAAATTAATGCCAAATCGTATAAGTAATGCTACCCCAAAGGTGGTACTATAATTAATGTTATGTGAAGGGGATGGCATAAATGGGTATAGTAAGTGATACCAATGGCATAAACGGTTATTGAAATTGCATCTCCTTGTCATTGTTGCAGGACAAAACGGAAAGGTGTCCAATTTTTTAGTGGCAGTATGATCAAGATCCCCTGACAGTTTGAAATCTAAATAACATTAAGCTATGGTTTGGATGTCATGGGCAAAATTTCCCTGATGGTACCTTGCATGGATCTGCCCGTCTTTAGTAGTTCAGTAGATGAAAAAAGAAAGATTTAAAACTATTCCATTCATTCATAACATATCTCCCTAATCATAACAATATTCTTGACATTGCATATTCAAGCAGATATATTAAAATGAAAGTAGAGTGAGTATACTTACCTATAATATTGAGCTTACATAAAGGACAAGTTCTATTATGAACTAACCAGGGATCCACACATCTGGTATGGAATTGATGAAGACATGGAAGAACTCGTAATTTCTGCACAGGAAAGAGAGACACACATTAAATTTTAAGTAATACCATCAGGCATACAATAGATGTAGTTTTAATCAATATTAATCCCTCAATTTAACCTACTATAACTTTCAGGTCTAAAAGGCGCTGACTCACTAACCAAGAATCTTGAAGTGCAAGCAAAAGAACCATTTGCCACTGTTGGGGCTGAATTTCCCTCATAACACAGAATACTATTACAATAAACACTGTTTCATTTCACCTACCTGTTTTTGGAAGAAAATGTCCAGACATATAGCACAAATATCCTCTTCCTTTTTCGACCTATCAACAATATATTTACGAGTTTGCATCATAGATAATGCTTGATGAGCCAATTTCCTAAGTGAGGCCTGAAACGAGATTGAACTAAATTAATCCATATAACTTAAATCACCAGGGTTTTATCATTAGCTTTGTAATATTTAATACAAGTCTTGCATACATGAAGCCCATTCCAAAGGTGTCAAAAGAAGGGCTTTCACTTCATAATTTTGCCATGTCATTCAATTTTTGTTTGCTATGATTAGCAAGATATCTTTTCTAAAGAACATGACAATTCTTAGCATTATGCTAATTATGAAATACCTATAAACTTAAACAGGCATATGTAAGTGCTAGATCTGCCTATTGCAGGTCTTTCTGTAGGCCTGAAATGTTACATAAACTTAAAACTACTATTACTAATACATGTACATTAATTTAAATTCTAATTTCATGTAAATTGACTGACAAATAAGTTCTCCAGCCAGTCAATTTGATTACCAGTCAGCCAAGGCTGGTAAATATGACTGACATTAGAGCCCAGGTCATGGGAAAATCTAATTCTTCTGTTTGGGTATGACTTTTTAAAGAGTTACCAGGTAAGGATATTTCAATTATTATTTAGAGGTTACAGTACCTCAAGATGTGGATCACCCCATTCTCCATTCAACCTTCTACTTTTCATGACAAGCATCATCATCATGAGAAATAAGAGAGTATAAAAACAGTTCCAGAATGTACCAGGATCAGTCTTGCTTTTCTGTAGTTTTTTACCATCTGTACCCAGACATATAACTCCTACACCTACTGTACTTCGGCCACAAGTTGACCACATAGTTATAGTGGGGAATTTCTACAACAGCACAATTTATATATTTAAAATTCATTCTTTTTTTGAAGATAATAATATCTGAATAAGTTAGTTTCGTATTCCAATTACTTCAAATTTCAAACCAGTGTAAATTTTGGGGTATTTCCTGAGATATTTTAAATCCTTTTTTTTAGTTAACACCACCAGCATCTGATGGAGCTTAATTTCGTATATGCCACTAAATCTGAATAACGTCAAACACCTTTAAGTTAATTCAACTTAAAGAAAGGAATAGATTAACATATGGTATTTTTTCTTTTCGGAAACAGCAGCATTTCCAGCTTGTCTTCATCAAATTCAACTACCAAGGTTCTTTAACATGCACACTTTCCTTATTCAGGCATCACTTCCAACAAGGGAGAATTCAGGGTCTGAAACTCTTGATCAGTTTCCTCCTACCAATTGACACTTTAAATCTTTTTTTTTATCTGCACCATAGTCTCTAAATGGTCAAACAGATATAACGTAATAGTATGTGAATGTTTACCAGAACTACGTACATAATGTCATACACTGAACAGACTTAATAAATGAAATGAAATGGGGTTTAAAATCCTACAGTTCTGCTTCAGCCAACTGAATAAAAGCTACAACAAAATGTTGTTACTCACAATTAGGCCTTGTTTGGTGTTGTTAATAAATACTTTAGCCTTTACTCGTAATTTACTGTGAAATAAAAAAAAGACAATATTCAAAACTAACATAACTAAATGATGTGAGAATCATGCCATCAGAACATAAACCAAGAGAATTGTTTTAAAAGACTGTGCTGTAGCTTTGTTATTTTTGTCAGATTCACAAACTTATTGAGTCTTTAAGATTGATCTTGACACCTGCTGGAGACTCAAATAAATCCAACAATTTTCTCACAGCAGCTTGGCTAAAAAAGAAGTTATTTAAGACAAATACCCATATTGATCTAGCTTGATCAACATCAGTTTGAAATAGATCCAAATGCTTGAAACCTGGCCCTGGTTTCACAAAACATTCTCGGTTAGCTCCTTTTAAAACCTGTGTTGTTAATGTATCAAATACATCAATAAAAACTATCTGTTTTGTGCATCTGGATCAAAGATATTTCTAGTAAACAGTGATTGAAAGTTGGGTAAATTTTTAGCTTAATCCTGAGGATGCTTTGTGAAACTGGGGTCTAATTTGCTGTTAGCATTTTGGAACTTAGGCCAACAAGGTAATAAATAATAATATAATATTTACCTCATAAGTAGGGTGAGAAATGAAGTAATATTGGTTTTATCTTGTATGAGTACAACAGGCTTGGCAAATTCTTGTCCAATATCAAACTGAAATACAAACAATAACTGAACCAAGTCTTTTCTGAAATAGGATAAATACCATGCCAAGTGTTTCAAACACGCAGGAAGTACCAAGACAAAATAATTTTGATAAACGATCAATCAAAAATTTAAAAACGATAAAGATGACATAACCAGAATGGAAGAAAAAATTAATAAGAGTTGATTTCAATTTTTCATTTCTGAATAGTTCTGAAAAAGTGGAGATTTAGATTGCACTTTGCAAATAACAATTACATCCAGATTAAAATTTTAATATCAAAATGAAGATTTAACAAGTTTTTCTACAACATACACTCTCTCAGTAATTACCTGTTTAACTAACTTTTGATTTAAACTCAATATTATTATAGCTGAAGCACCAAACATGATAGCATTTTTTACCTGAAAATAACAAAAAAAGTTTACAAGATTATATAAAAAAGTGCTTTTTAATTCTACAGTAATTACATGTATGTATGAGTACCTTATCTCTTGATCATTCCTGTCTCAAAAACAGACACTCCAGATATATCTGAAACTTATAAGTGACGTTTTTATAAAAATGAAATGAAATGGGGTTTAACATCCTACTGTTCTGCTCCTAAACTGGGCTAATGAAGATAACACTACCTACCCTATCCATTACCCCAGGACATTCACCTGTTCTGTTTTCCATTGAAGCATCGGTTGATTGTGGGGAATAATGGAAGACACCAATCCAATCCATGGGTAGCCTTGCAAACCCTTTCTCATCATCTGTACCACATTCTGTTGGTATCTTTAAAATTAAGAATAAACCATTTATAAATCAAAGGATCGAATCTGGGTAGGTGGGTGTTGTGTTAGATTTTGCAAATTTCTACATTATGTCATTTCAAGTCCTGTTTGATTTCATAAACTGGAGGTTATTAAAGTAGTGGTAGTTTGTTGTTACAAATGTTACGATGGAATTGTTTAAACTTGCATGTGCCATTTGTGCAAAACATGCCACCCCAGCAAAACATTAATGTCTTAATGTTATGGCTTTAGCCTTTGTGTCCTATTTTATAAAAAATAAAAGTTTAAAGGGAGTATGACTCTATTCTTTCATACATTACAAAATAAACGAAAATGTGTCTATGAGCACATATTAATATAATATGAATGCATAAAGTGTCTTATATGCAATTCAAAATTATAGCATCTTCGGTGAAATCAGTCAAATTGAAATGACAGTTAATTGTTTACACTAAGTGCTTTGTCCATTCTCCACATTTTTCCTATCACTATTTTATTATTTGTGAATGACCATTACTAATTACTTCCACGTATTCTTAAGGATATGTTTTTTGGTTCATTACAAATGGCACCAGAAAGCATAGAATTCTGGAACTGTTTATAATTATAAAATAAATGTTCATCGTGTCTTAATATTAGGATACCATATCTTTACCGTAAGATAAGAACATCATTATTGATTGAAATGGACCGATAATGAATTTCAATTTGTGTTTTCAATTTCAAATATTAAGAAAAATATTGAGTTAATATTTGAGGTTTAGCCCCTTTAATTTGAATAAATAAATATAGCCATATTTTCCCCCAAAATGTTGACTAACCCTGACAACTGACAACATTACATATTAATTTAAAATTTGAAAAATATATTGATTCATACCAAATGGAGTCTTCCTTCAGCCTCTTTCACACTGCCAGCTGATGCGAACCAGCCTCTGACATTGGCTGTCAAACTGGAAATGTCAAAAAGATCTCCATTTTTAGAAACCCGTTTCTGGAACTGTGTTTTCTCATCTCTCTTTACATCAACAAAGGCTACAGTGTCACTAACAGCAAGAATAGGAGTGGCGGAAAGGGTAAAAATAATGAAAGTTGCAAATACCGAATTCCTTCTGTAACATTTTGTTAAACTAAACAATATCCGAAAAATTATGCAGTCGTTCACCGACATGTTTGTTTTGATTCGCGTACGCACGGTTATCCAGTCGTGCGATTTTCTATTTACATTTCGAAGACTTGACAATCAAACATTTAATTAAGGGGAGATAATCCCTACTGTTAGCAGACGAACTAGGGGTCAGACCATATATGTATTGTAAAGTGACTTTTTCTGTTTCATTCGAGAATTTGAAGTAATTATCAGTAAATTAAAATTGCTACTATATAAATGTATGCACTTACATTGTATCTCTGTAAGTTTCTGTGTATCCTTATGGCCACTGAACTGTTTAGATTGGGTTTAATTAAGTGTAAGGTACAAGAGAACAGGGTACAAGAAACTAAGAAAAAAAACTGGCCTTAGATAAAGCCATCAAGCATCTTTTGTCTCAATGCTTTTATTACCTATTTGCAGTTGCTGGTTACCAGAAACACTTACACAGATGCCGATAGCATAGGCATCATCCCCTATGGACCCTTGCAAATATCAGGTCCATGGTATCCCTCACTATAAATTACCTTAAACATGCATTATGCAAGAGCTAAATCTGCCTAGATTGCAGGTTTTTCTTCAGGCCTGAAATCTTTTCTAAAGTATTAATTAGACATTAATTAACTGATCCAGGCCTTAATCAACTCTCAATGGCATCAGATTTCTCCGTTATGATGAATATTTCAACTTTATTTGTGACCTGCTTGCGATACAGTCTATCATGCCTCTGTTTAAATGATTTTTGAAAGAGAGAAATGGGGTTTAATGTCCACTTGACACAAACTAACATATGCGACTAACATATGGTTTAATTTCATTTCAATAATTCACTTGCACGTAGGGGTCTTTAGCAGTGGGAGGAAACCAGAGTACCTGGAGAAAACCCACGAGGCTCCTCAGGTGACCCTACTCCTTGCCACGTACAACTGGGGATTTGAAACTACGCCAGTTGACTCAATGGCAGGCTGTATGATACAGCGCGCGTACGCTAACCATACGGCCATCCCCCCCCCCCCCCCCCCCAGAAATGATTCTTGAAGGATAGTTAATTACAAACAATCTGTATCACCTTCTAGGGCTATCCATTTACACATTTAACCTTTTTGACCTGGTAAAAATATCAAAACAGGCATATATGTAGAGTAAATTAAATACTCCATTTACATTTCATGACAAGCGTACGTTTTCTTAAGGTTTTGTCATTAATTCGCACAACTTTGATTATTTATTGTATCATTTGTTGGGCAAGTGTCCTGTACTATCTGTATCTATACACAGAAACTATAATGTACATCTGCATACATTTCTGTTCTAGTCTAAGCTATGTGTATGATTCTATGAAGTGAACATATATCTGTTCCAGTCTAAGCTATGAAGTGTATTATTGTCTAACCTATGAAGTACATGTATAATTTGTTCTTTTCTAAGCTATGAAGTGTTTCCGGTCTACTCTTTATTTTGAAGGGGGGGGGGCATAAATAGTGGATTTTGGTACATTTAAAGCAAACCAGGTCAATTGGGACCAACATACATGTATGGTACTGTATGTTTAACTGAAATAATTTGCTTGAGTGTTCAATTGTTGGGACCTCTAATTAGCTGTTAAAGGAAATCAGCGGAACTGAACATGCTTGGGATTGAAGCAAAAATGCTTGACTCATTGGCAGCCCTTCTAATCTGGTATAGAAAGAGTGGTCAATATGTTTCACCTAGCTTGGCAAGTAATGTCAACATTTCTCTGCGTAGTAATGTACGCTAGGATAGCTTCATTCTAAGAAATCAGATCTCGGGAATTTGACCAAGTCCTAAAGAAATAAGGTATGTTGCCTGGCAATAAAAGATACACCTACAGCAGGTATACAAGTTGTCCATGATTCTTTAGGTAAACAAGACTCAATTCTAACTTCTAATGTTAAGGCTCTTGAAGAAGCCATAACATTATTAGAAGTTAAAATTGCTGAAATTCAATAGGTATCGTCCTTTCACTAATGCGAATAATGTATATAGAAATGTCACACAGATCGGATAATAACTTTTGTTGTTAAATTCTATATGGTGAAATACGGCCCATAATTGATTAACAGAAATTGTTGAAATTTGAATAATCCACATCAATTTCAGATAGGGTGATAACTGAAATTGTTGAAATTTAATAGGCTTTTTCATTTGGATAATTTGAATAATGCAGACAAAAATTCAGATGGGATATCTTTGTCGTTGAAGAGTTCACTAGGGCGATAACTCTTAGAAGTAATTAAACCCTATTGTTGAAACTCTTTAGGCTTCTTTGTTTCACTAATTTGAGCAATGCATAAATTTCAAACAGATTGAATGATAAATTTCTACAACCATATTTCAAAGTGGGCTTAAAAGTTTGTTTTTGAAAAGTACATGTCGATAATCAATTTATTTATATAAAACTGTCTACATGTATATGCTTTCACTATTATTTTCTAAAAACATATCACATCTGTAATAATAGGATTTGCTTTTCAACAATTTTTAAGCACAGACATGAACATGAATTGTCCATTTATAACCGTCTAAACACTGACCAAACAAACCAGTTATTAATAAGTTCATTCTTCATCAATTGAATAATGTTTATAATAAAATAGGTTATCCTAACATCATCTTGGCCATGGATCTTCACGATTTTTTCTCATAACAAATGCGATTTTCTTTTGCATGTCTGTATTATATATTCTTTTACATCTTTCAAAGCTCAATCTTTGTCTTTTTAAATATGGCTTCTCATAATACCGATTCCTTCTGATGTTGTCCAATATCTTGTCTCTTCTTAGAATACTGAAAAAATAATCAATAAAATTATTTTATATTTATGAATATAATCATTACATTGGAAGATATGTCCACAAAATGGTACAGGATTTTTCTCAAGACTTCTTTAGTTTAAATGAAACTTTTATTAAGAGTATAGAAGTCCTGAGAAAAGAATGTGGGCAATCTATACATGATTTGACATCTTCATATGTGGAATAAGGCTACAAATCGTATCTCTAAACCTAGTGACTTCAATTAAGAATACTACTTACTAGCAATACTAAAAATGATAGGTTGCCTGGCAATGAAATATATATGGTTAAATCGTCTGAGCGGTCGACAAGGGTTGTCGCATACATGTATTTATTCTTTTGTAGATAATTGGGGGCATTTATTTACATGACAATTTCACACAGATCAGATTATAATTTTCATCGTTTGAGGGTTCACAAGGTACTACGAACTGAAACAAGGGCCTTAACTCGGAAAGTAATTTACACAAATTGTTGAAATTCGATCAGCTACCAATCCAGAAGAAATTATACGAAATATTGAAATTAAATAGTGAACTGAAAACAGCGACATGGACAGACAGCACAACTATAGTAAAATATTGATGCATAGGCATGGACATGATAATAAAGATGAAGGAGATAAATACCAGGTACATGTATGAATTGAGGAAATAATCTGTGGTTTGACTCCCACACGGAGGCAGACCAGCATTAATTTCCACATTGACTTTAATGTTAATTCTTGACTCTTTGCCCACATCCAACTTTTCCCAAAATTTTCCTTAGGCTGAAAGCTTTTAATTACAGACAGACAAACAAATGTCCATGTCTTTGCACTAACATTTGTATGAGGTTGACCACCAACATTTTGAGATACACAAACTTGAAGAGGTATACTAAAAACTTGTAAGTAGTTGCTGTACATGTACGTCATATCAACGTAGTCAACCTCATAATACCGTTATCATCTAGTTCAGCTCTGAACGTCGGTCTCATTACACTCACCCTGAACGTTCAGGGACTGTTCCATTGAATCAATGTCGAAAAAAATTGGAGATCAGTCAATTTTACTGGACAACTTTTCACTGCTAAACGACGGGGTGTCAATCCGTCTGAAAGCCTGTACAATGTAAAGCCTGTACATTTCCTTTCGTCTTGTATGACCGACATTCCTGAATGTGGACGTTGACCTGCCGTTAGAGTGTCATGGCGGGGAGAAGGTAACTTGATAGGAGGGGACGTATTTTTAATAGCGTGTTGTGTCGCTTATACTGACTCTAGCGAAGTAAGCAAGGTCTTATTTTCTCACTAAGATGTTCGTTTACACTGTACATGCATCCACACGGATAGACACCCCATCGTTTAGCAGTGAAAAGTTGCCCAGTAAAATTGACTCGGGCTCCAATTATTTTCGACACTGATTGAATGGGACAGTCTCTGAACGTTCAGGGTGAGTGTAATGAGACCGACGTTCGAAGCTGAACTACGTTATCATCCTGCCTCAAAATCATGAATATTTACCAAAACCTGGCAGAAAATATTAATTCATACCCTCTTCGTCCATTCTAGACCAAAAAATCAATAAAGATAGGTTGCCAGGCAACGAAACATACGCCCACAGCAGCTAAATCGTCCGGGCAGTCAACAAGGGTTGTCGCATATTTTTACTTTTTTGGTAATGAAACATTTGTAATACACTAAAATCTGATTAAGAGTAACAACTCATTATGTAATTATCTGAAAATCATTAGAATTTGTTTGCTTTTTATAAAGTTTTGCCCCACGCTAACAATTAGTATAGGAAACATTTAACATCATGGATTTAGCTGTTCAGTTATCCAAATTCATCAAAAATCAAAATATTTTTTCGTTTCAACACCTTAAACTCTGTGTATCAATCTGAAGTCAATCGGATGATAAGTTTGGCATCTATAGCGTCACAAGGTTTTTTGAAGTGATCAAGGGAGATAACTCTGGAAGTAATTATTTGAAATCGCTGAAAATCAGTAGGCTTCTTCGTCTTATGACTTTAAACACTGTGTATAAATTTAAAGTCAATCAGATATCAACTTTGGCATCCACAAGATTTTTTGAAGAGATCAAGGGCCACAACTCTGGCATTAATTATCAGAAATCGTTGAAAATCAATAGGCATAGGCTTCTTTGTCTCATGACCTTAAACACTGTGTATAAATTTGAAGTCAATCGGATATCAAGTTTGGCCTCTAGAGCATCCACAAGATTTTTTGAAGTGATCAAGGGCCATAACTCTGGCACTAATTATCGGAAATCGCTGAAAATCAATAGGCTTCTTCGTCTTATGACCTTAAACACTGTGTATGAATTTAAAGTCAATCGGATATTAACTTTGGCTTTTAGAGCGCCCACAAGATTTTTTGAAGTGATCAAGGGCCATAACTCTGGCACTATCGGAAATCGCTGAAAATCGATAGGCTTCTTCGTCTTATGACTTTAAACACTGTGTATAAATTTAAAGTCAATCGGATATTAACTTTGGCTTTTAGAGCATCCACAAGATTTTTTGAAGTGATCAAGGGTCATAACTCAGGCACTAATTATCGGAAATCGCTGAAAATCAATAGGCTTCTTCATCTTATGACCTTAAACACTGCGTATAAATTTAAAGTCAATTGGATATTAACTTTGGCTTTTAGAGTGTCCACAAGATTTTTTGAAGTGATCAAGGGCCATAACTCTGGCACTAATTATCGGAAATCGCTGAAAATCAATAGGCTTCTTCGTCTTATGACCTTAAACACTGTGTATAAATTTAAAGTCAATCGGATATTAACTTTGGCTTTTAGAGCATCCACAAGATTTTTTGAAGTGATCAAGGGTCATAACTCAGGCACTAATTATCGGAAATCGCTGAAAATCAATAGGATTCTTCGTCTTATGACTTTAAACACTGTGTATAAATTTAAAGTCAATTGGATATTAACTTTGGCTTTTAGAGCGTCCACAAGATTTTTTGAAGTGATCAAGGGCCATAACTCTGGCACTAATTATCGGAAATCGCTGAAAATCAATAGGCTTCTTCGTCTTATGACCTTAAACACTGTGTATAAATTTAAAGTCAATCGGATATTAACTTTGGCTTTTACATCGTCCACAAGATTTTTTAAAGTGATCAAGGGCCATAACTCTGGCACTAATTATCGGAAATCGCTGAAAATCAATAGGCTTCTTCGTCTTATGACCTTAAACACTGTGTATAAATTTAAAGCCAATCGGATATTAACTTTGGCCTCTAGAGCGTCCACAAGATTTTTTGAAGTGATCAAGGGCCATAACTCTGGTAGTTATTATCGGAAATCGCTGAAAAACAATAGGCTTCTTCGTCTCATGACCTTAAACACTGTGTATAAATTTAAAGTCAATCGGATATTAACTTTAGCCTCTAGAGCGTCCACAAGCAATTGTGGACGCCGGACGGACGGACGGACGGACGGACGGACGGACGGACGGACGGACGGGGGCGACGACAATATACGACCACATTTCAATGTGGGCGTATAAAAATGGGCATGCAAAAGGGGAGAAAAGAGAGAGGGAGAGATTTGCTATAAATAGACGAATGACAATAAAAATTTGTGGGTAGCGGTACGGAGACGGTGAAATTTAATGGTGGTCTGTCCCCACACTCAAAAGTTAGAGTTGCCTCCCTTTTAACCAAATTCATCCTTGACTCCTTTCATTACTGTGTTTCATAATTATCTATTTACCTAAAATAAAATAACGAGTCAAAGTAAACGCTTAACAGTCTAGCTTACCCATCCAGAGCATTAGCAGCTGCATCAACATTATTATTTTTAACAAAAACAGTTTTTGCAATCATCCGAACATGATTTCTCGACATTTTTACTTATCAACGAATGTCGTAAATTAAAAAGCGCTCATTGAATTGTTAGCGTTTAATTCAAGAAATTTCTCTTTCTTTCAAGTGGTGACTTTTACAGTTTCGATCTAAAAAGATACCTTTCACCTTTTATTTCTTGAAAATTAAAATACGCAGTAACAATATTTGTTTTACGACAGCTAAGATAAGGTCGAAGCTTGGCCGCCAATGCTAAGAAATTAAATGCGAAAGTAGAAGTTTGTCATGGTGCAGGTTATGATTAATTTACAAACAAAGTAACTTGTAGATCTGCAGGTACCCCATAATATTAGTTAAAGGGACAATAACACTCTTGCTGGCTTGGCAGCTCTAGAAAATAAATAATAGTCTTATTCTAAGCACTACTGTTTGAGTTCTTGTAAATAATAAACGGATTTCTTCGATTATGAACAAACTAGTTAACTTTGGTTATTATAAACTTACCTGTGTGTTTGAAATGAACTCCCGTTAAATAAAATCCATTGCACCACTAAAAATCCCAACGAATAAAACCGGTTCTCTCTTGAAAAATTTGAATATTTACTTGTTATTTCGACAGAGTGGATAATAACATTGCTTTCGTCACATATTGGACGAATCCAACACACTGAAGCGAGGTTGTTTAATTTTGACGCATATTTTGGCAACCACGTGCTATACTCAAAGCAAAGCGCCAACATTACGATCGTTTGAAGGCAATTACATAGGAGCTTTATATTGAAACCATTGATCGCCAGTCTAGCAAATTTTATTCACAATGGAAGAATCACTGATTGCACGGATACTCGTAAAAATAAAGTCATATATAAAATATAAATTTTAATATCCTATCTTCTTTATGTTATAAATAGTTTAACACGGATCACGAAGCACACCTCCGAAGTGTCTGAGGACTCTGAGTGTATTATTAATTTGATCTCATTCTTTCGATCAAATAATAACCGCTTCAGTGACATTTTTAAGCGTGTTGCGGCAGCGTTCAAAGTGCCTAATGGCATTGGGTGGCGGATACAATGCCGATAAGTCCGTAACACCCTGTAAGAAGCGGAACATAAATTGTAAATGACCTGCATGTATGTTAAATAATAATATTATCATACCATATTATAAAGATGGGTAATATTTAAGGCCCGTAAAAAGAATGTAGTTATTTTTGTTCCTCATGCGTGTTAAAAAGAAAATTATCCCATCCGAGCCGCTAATAAAATAATTAAGTCGGTAACAAATTTTAAAAAATACAGGTTGTTATGTGTGCGAACGCTCAAACTCAATGCCGAGTCGAGACGTGCTTTTAACTTAAACCAAAGAATTGACGTAAAAATGCCACATTTCCTATGCTGTCACCCCTGATACAAAGTGATATCTCCCGAGGTGTGACGTAACCAGCTGCCATATTGATATTTTCTTAACCGAAAGTTTGTGGGATTTCAATTTTTCAAGAGAGAACTGTTTTTATACGTTGGGACATTTAGTGGTGCAATGGATTTTATTTAACGGGAGTTCATTTTAAACACACAGGTAAGTTTATAATAACTAGTTATTATAATAACGGATTTGTCAGAGATAGATATCTCTGTCCGTTATTGATCTTCTCTATACGCAACTAGTATGAAATTAAGGCTTTTCTCCATCTCAGTTCTAAGGCTATTTTAGAATCCTAACCGTCTATTTTTCACCGAGATTCCTCTTTGATCACCAAACGTTATCATTTTCTGTCACATCTGACACAAATTTATAAAAAGCCAACACCATTTTCATGTCGAATCGTGCGATACAAATACAAAAACACCATTCATTGGAATAGAGCCGCCATTTTCAAACTAACGCTCAACCACTCTTGCAAATTTGGGACTGGAATTTTACTGTAAACGAAAATTCGTGCTGTACACGGTCAACATACATGAGTAATTAATAAAATCTATAAAATAGAACAACGAATTATATTGACGTTCATAAAATATTTTAAATAGTCTCTATGTTATTCTCGTGTACAGTGAGAATTTTCGTTTACGGTAAAATTCCAGTCCTAAATTTGGAATAGTGGCTGCGAGTTAGTTTGAAAATGGCGGCTATAATCCAATGAAAGTTGTTTATGCATTTGTATCGCACAATTCTATATTAAAATAGATTTGGATTTTTATAAATTTGTGATGGATATGGCAAGAAATGATTCCTTTTGGCGACCAAAGCAGAATCACGGTGAAAAATAGACGGTAAGGATTCCAAAATAGTCTTAGAACCGAGATTGGGAAAAATCCGGGAAAAGCCTTATTTTCATACTACTTGTTAATAAGGCTAACCAGTAACGTAATGGAGAAGCGGAGCGAAAACAAATTTACGTTACTTGAAGTAACTAATAATAACCAAAGTTAACTAGTTTGTTCATAATCGAAGAAATCCGTTTATTATTTACCAGAACTCAAACAATAGATGTTTATTTGTCCTACCTGTTGTGTAAATTATCCATTACATCATATTTTATAATTTTACTTGTTCAGGGGGTTCGAAAATATTTTAAAATCCAAGTCACATTTGAAAAGGTTTACGTTAACCTTTTCAAATCATGTAGTTTAATTTTTCGAATTCTTTAAATTAGGTGCGTTAAGATGAAATTTGTATCATCAATTAATTTGAATATTGTAAAATAATACAATTTGTTGGCCAGAATAAAGATTGGGACATATTATTCAATTACAACAAGAGTGTTATTGGGGCTTTAAGCAATTGTACTGATAAATCTACTTATAATAGTCTGAAACAGATCCGTCACGCGTCAGGTCTTTGAAACAAAAAACAACAAAAATGTGTTGTTTTTGTAGGTTTCATTCCAGGGATCGTGTTCTTGAATCCTTCTTAGCAAAAAAGTTTGGCTTCCCAGACAATTTTACTGGACAACTTTTTACTTTGAACGCCTGACCAATGTAATTGAACATCTTTTTGATTGAGAAAATAAGACATTGCTTACCTTACCTTGCTAGAACCAGTGAAGCAACACGCTGTTAAAAAAAAATACGTCCTTGTCTTCTAAATTCTAACCGATTTGGTCGACTTCATTGAAAGGTTAACGCACAAATTTACGAACTCGAACATAAGCTCGAACATAAGATGACACGAAGAATAGGCATGGACCATATAATATTATTAGGTCCATGGAATAGGTAAGCCTGGGTGAAAAAAAAATTGGAATTTTTCAAAGATTTCAATTTTTTCTCCCAGACTTACCTAAATTTCATCTTATGGCCGAGTTCATAAATTTGTGAAATAGTTAAATATATGTACAGAACAGATGAAACATTTAATATTGGGTGGATTATCAGTGCAGTAATCCATTAAACAGATTAGTAACCGAAAATTACACAGAGATTCACCCATGTGCCGGTGGGGGGGTAATCTGTTCGCCAGGGCCGGTCTGCGATCAACATGAACATGTACAATGTACCTCCTGGAAAAACTTCATTTTCAATTTTACATGGTTAATATAAAATTAGATTTCTCTTTCAGGACCAAGTTTGTGAAGATTGAACTTTCAAAAAGGTGTACATTTATACACTTTGGGTCTTTTGAAATAATATTTTGAGAAAATGTTTGGTGGTAATAAACCAGGAGCAGGTGGAGGTAATTATTTTCATTTATATGGTTTTTCATCTGTCCTCTATAAATTATTAATATTTTACCATTTGAATTCACTGATTGATGAAAACTAGTTAGCCCGACTGTGTTGGATCTCAGTCAGGCATTATTAACCCTTTATTGCATTATGATTCAGGTGCTACGATTAATAACCAGGTCAATATTTAAATGAATAATTGATATTTTTATTCCTGACGATGTGGAAGAAATAAAACTATTTTATATCAGAATATTTATGTGGATCAAAATAAGGACTAAATCAATTTACGAATGTTTATGTACCCATTGATAATGTGTGATGATGTGGATAATTAAGAATAACAGGTTACTTACTTAAGCGACAAATAACAAAAAAAAAGAATCGCAATCGATTCAGCACCTGTTCAAAAAGCCTTCTAGTCTTCAATATGTGGATAAATCTTCGTGTCAATTTTTGATTAGCAATGGACAAAATATATATCACAAATTGCGCTGCGATACTGATTGTTGGCAGCCCTGCATCTGGGATACTTCAGATTTACATTTTTCCTGTCACTATTGGTTTGTATAGTAAAGGTTAACCATTGCCTCCAATTTCAGGGTTTTCATTTTCATCAACACCTAGTACAGGTACTACTCCAGGGCTATCATTAGGTACTGCAACAACAACGACTACTGCAGCTCCTTCAGGAGGGTTTAGTTTTGGTGCAACTGGAGGTACTGGGGCTGTGACAGGGTTTGGCAAACCAACTACTGCAGGTAAGCAGTGAGATAACATTTCTTCTTCAGCTTCAGGCAAATAAACCTAAAATATTTAAGCATATCAATTGCTTTGGACCAATTTAAATTTTTATATGTAATTCATAGATTATTATTGTAGAAGAGAAAAACAATGTAATAATACTGAATGGTTATTTTATAGCTACAGGATTCTCATTGGGTGGAAATGCAGCAACACCGGCAACAGGTCTGGGAACTCCTGGGTTCTCCTTTAATTCTGCCGTAACATCCACTCCTGCAGCACAAGTGCCTAAGCCAAATGTTACACCAACAGTTAATCCAGGGGGAGGATTCTCATTTGGTGCTACAACCCCCGCAGCTACTCCTAGTTTAGGATTGGGAGCAGGTAAGAAAATAGAGATCATGTGTGTTGTTGCAGTCATGTGATTTTTATTGTTGTGGTTTGATTCACCTTCATTCATGGAGTCTTAAATGCCAAACCTTTTTAATTTTTAGTTCTTTTGAATGTTATACATGATATTTGAAAACTGGAATTCAAGCTTTTGAGAAAAGCAATCCAGAATTGTTTATTGATTTTACATAATCTCTAAAGATAAAAGTTATTATTCAATCTGTTTGAAATGTTAATTATTGAGACATAAAAGCAATTTCTGTTGATTTCGTTCGTAGCTATTGCCTTTGTTCTGTTGTAGTATCTTTTGAATACTCTATCCACAATCTGTTGATTATTATCTGCTCGATTTGTACAAGAAACCTGTTAATGCTGTAGTAAAAATAATTATTTGACCTGTTTTGAATTTGATTTTATAATGCCATTTATTATTATGGTATAATGATTTTGCTTTTTATTTTCTCAAAGAAAGATTAATTACTGCAACCTTTACAGGTAGCTTAGCTGCTGTGGATTGGGTTTTATTTTGCCTGGCAACCTATATTTATATTTTTGTATGATCTATTTTTAGCTACACCGTTAGGTACAGGTATCGGTGCAGCTAAAACAAGTTCGTCAGGAACACCAGGATTTTCATTTGGTTTACAATCAACACCAACACCTGCAGCAGGTAATGGTTTACAACATAGAAGTATTTAATGATTAAAGTTTATTATTATCCTTCAAGACTATTGAGCTGTTTGGATATAATTGCCAAAAGTGTTTGTAGTTGGGGGTTATTTAACTGTTTTTTATTGAGTGACTTGATTAACATGATCTTTGGTTACCATTTATAAACAGGTCAATAACCAATATAATTCTATTACCTCCCACAAAATTATAGAGAAAAGTTGTCACTGAGCATGTGTCTTAGGTATCCACACACAAGGCAATTGCTAGTCAAGAAGCTACTGGTAGTCTCCATCCCCTCTGGAATACTGGCCTTTGGTATTTGAAAACATAGAGTCTCAGATACCGGTAATTGGTTAGGGTTAGGAGTAAGACTACAGTAATCAGTGCTATATGTATATTTGACAAAGTTATAAGCTTCGAAAACTATCCTTTGAAAATGCAATTTTGGTCTTTTAGCATCTTCTGTTTAAACATTAGATGTTAGTAATCTTTTAATTTGACTGTAGGTTTATCACTTGGAACGACACCAGCCACAACTGCAGCACCAGCTACATCTTCGGCTGGTGGCTTTTCATTTGGACAGATGTCAGGTAAATATAATTTGTCTCTCTGGGCTCATTTCTCTTTGCGGCACAAGTATTTAAAAATCATACGCATGAGGAGGGTTCTGGGTAGAAAATTATTTACATGTAGGATTTATCATGCTGGGCTACAGTTTCACATAAAATTCTTAGACTTTAGTTAAGAATATACTCAACTTTCAATCAATGTTTATGAGAAATATCTTGAATCCAGAAACACAAAACTCTGCTCATAGTTTCTTATTGATGCACAGTTTTATGAAGGGATATATTCTAGTAAAGATAAGGTGAACAATTTTGAGTAAATTCTTAACTAAGGCCTGAGAATGTTTTGTGAAACCAGGGCCTGGATCTCACTCGTGAGATGTGGAGTCTGCAGAACTGACTGCGAAAGCGTGCCTAGTTTAAAAATACTGAGGTGTGCATTATTTTAAAGAACCTCTGACGATAGGAATTCGTTAAAAAATAGGTGGAAATACAGCTGTTGGGTTAGAATTCTCCCCCTTGTATTACGCACATATAATCATAGGAATAAGAAATGCGATTATGAGATATTAACCCTATTCCAGTTCGGCCATAGTTTTCATGTGGAATCCCTTTCTTTGGTAAATTGGGCACCAGGGCTCTCTGCTTAGTTTGATTTTCATATTTCAGTATATCTATCTGGACCACCATTTAATGCATACTGACATACCATCATCTTGATTTCATCTGAATGAGTTTAATTAATTACCGAAAATTCCATGTAGATTTGTTACTTTTTTCAGGTGCAGGAGCAACATTAGGTGGTTTAAAAACTGCCACAACAAGTGCAGCACCCAGTATAGGCTTTAATCTGGCTGGAGCTCCACCTGCAACATCTGCAGCTGGTGGACTAACATTGGGTGCTGCAAGTGCTCCAACTATAAAACCTCCAGGAACTGGTCTCAATCTTGGAGCAACATCTACAACCCCAGCATCAACTGGGTTAGGATTATCAACCGCCACATCTACTGCTGGGTTAGGTCTTCTGACTTCTGCAGCCAACAAGTCCACAGCATCTGTTTTACCAAGGTAATAATTTTACTTTACTGTCAAATAAATTTAAAGTTCCTATAAGTGTTCCAGATAAGAAATATTGTTCAGGCAATGAATCCAGCCATCTAACTGTGTCATGGTTTCAAATTTCCTCTGTACCAGATAATATTAATTTGGTCCAGTCCGTAAATCCAGTTGTCCAAATTATAGAATTGTGACTGTTGTGGTTTAAACTTTTCACTACGTCATAAATTGTGCGTTGGATCCTGTTTTGGGATATAGAATAGGAGTAAATAGGAGACCCCAATGAACAGTAGCGAATTAACACTACATGTACATTGTTGCCACTTAAACTATATGTAGGACCAGGTTTTGGGTCCCATTGTATTATTAGAATAACGTGATATAGAAACAGGCACAATGTAAAAGTGAGCATAGTTAACAGTGACTGGACAAACAGCAGTGATTTTGTGTATCCTTAGACCTTGAAGGAAAAACTATAAGATTTCTTTTAAAGAGCACATAAAACGAGAAAACTAAATTGATTGAACTGATAGACATGGTTACTAAATGCATTTTACGGCAGTTTAACATCAATCTGATGAAAATTAATTCATATATCGTCACTCAAAGTCGCAAATATAGACCTCCCGTAAAAACGACTTGGCCACTTATCGAAAACACTCTTAATCCCCTCAGACGCCAGTGACGTCACAGTGACCGAATGCATATTCGGAATGTTTATTCCTTAATTACCTATATACACCCAGCGTGTGTATTCATTAACGCCTGACTGGTTCCTTAATCCCCCTAATTAAATAAAACAATTGACTATGGAATAAAATGTTTTGTAATTTATAATTTGTTTTATAAAGACAGTTGTTGTAGCCATATTCCCCATGTCTTTTTAATCAGAAGAAGCAGACGGTAAGTCAACAATAATTGGCTTCTGATTGAAACAAGATTGGTGTGAAATTATATAGCCGGTGCTACGGACATCTTTGGAGCAGGGGTGTAAAAGTCCACCAGCCCGACGCCCGGGGCTACCAAAAATAACTTACGAGCTAGTAACCTCTTTTGCCGTACTAGTCCTGGGCTAGTGCCATTTGTGACGATATAGATAAATAAACTGTAAAACATCCCACATTTATTTCTCAAATACCAAGGAAAAGTCAGTCATAGCAATAGATTTTCTGTAGTAAAACTTACAACTGTATGGACATTTTTTGTACTACTCCTATTCATTCATGCTTGACATTTCATTTCTCCATCTTGCACGCTTTGACAGGTCACGTATAAACCAGTTGAAATCAGGGCCCAGTTGTTCAACTTGTTGTTAAATTTAACCTGTGGTTACATATAACTATGGGTTATATATTTAACTAATCAATACATAACCTGTGGTTAAATTTGAGTTGTCCAACTACATTTAACGACATTGTTATGTAACCATTTGGTTAAAATTTAACCATTCAATAACCATATGGTTAAAATTTAACCATGCAACCAAGTATCCCACAATTCCCCTCACTTGGAACCAATTCAAGATGGCCGCCAACCATTTTTCATCACCTGGAATGCCAAGTCAACAATTGGAAAAGAAAAGACAAAAAAAAAACCAATTTCACTTTAGATGAAGTGTTATTACTACAAGAGTTGGTAGAGAAAAATTTCATTATAATCAATGCAAAGTACACAAATAACATAACAAATGAAAAAAAGAAGAAAGTATGGGAAAAAATTGCACAAAAGGTTTCTTCACTTGGCATTGCCACAAGAACGCCGAAAGAAGTCAAGGACAAATGGAATAATACAAAAAAAATTGCCAAAAAAACATACACAGAATTCAGAAAAGAATCCACTAAAACTGGTGGTGGCCCACCCCCTAAACCAATTAATGAGGCTGTGGGGAAAGTGATCAATATGTGTAGGGATAGTGCCTCCTTCAAGGACATTGAGAGAGGATTTGAGACCAGTTTAGAAATGGATGGTAGGTTTTCCACATGTCTTAGTATAGCAACATTTATTTTCTCATATATTTTGCCATTTGCCATTCAAGTTTCATTCACTTTTTTTATTTCGCAATTTGGTTCACATTCGTCAAGCGTTGTCTGCTTTGTTTGACAACAACAACGACCTTGACCTTGCCTCGGACACTGTTTAGCGTTCATAAAGAATATTTGAAGTGAATGTTCTGTCTTATATCGGTCCATGCACGGATAAAATTAATTCTCTGTTAATTTCGGTGTCCAACGGCTTAGTGTGCATTTGAAATCCATCGCATTCTTCCTCCTATCGTTGTCTGACATGGAAATTGTCCTCCACCTTGCCGATGCGACCACCATGTCATGTTGATCTTTCCGACCCAAACAGGGCTTGGAAGAACATGTTGTATATCATAATTGTTGAGTAATAAACTGCATCTCCGCACTGTAAATTGATACAAAATTTAGTTCCTCATTATTATCTAGTCTTGTTGAACTTGTTCCCGATGACGCACATAAAAACAGACTATTTATTCGGATTTTGACGAGGCCTTGTCTTTGTCAACATGTGCTTCTAATCCACTGGTGGTTCGTGTCAATTATGGTAGTACATCACTGATTATACAAAATTATTTATAGACTGGCAGTTCGCGTCAACTATGGTAGCCAATAAATGCTATAAAAATTATTTGAAAGAATTCAGAATTGTTATATGATATAATGTAGCCTATATTTTTATTTATTTTTTGTTGAAAAGGTGGATGGGAGAGGGGGAAATCCTGTCATTTCACAAGTGTTTCAATAAAGACATACCATTCGCATATCATTATGTATAGGCCCTAATTAATAATCAGTTCATTCAATTTCTTGTTCATCTATCCATCAGTTTCTTCCAAATAACAATAAAATAAATTTGTAAAAAATTCCTGCGCGATTGAAACTTTTTGTCCCCCGCCTTTGAAGAAAGTTGGGGGACTATTAAAATGGGTTCGTCCGTCTGTCTGTCTGTCTGTCTGTCCGTCACACTTTTTGGGACACAATAACTCTCTTCCTAATTGAGATAGAATGTTCAAACTTAGTGTATGTGTTTATTAGGTCAATGCCTTGATGGAGTTTGAAGATGAGCATTTTCCGCTTAGGGTAAGCAGAGATAAGCATTTTGATTGGTTGATGCTTTGGGACACGATAACTTTAGTTCTAATTAAGTGAGAGTGATGAAACTTGGTGTATAGTTTCATTACAGTAATACGTTGACTAAGTTCGATAATGAGCATTTTCTGCTCAGGGTAAGCAGATCGATACGCAATTTGATTGGTTGAGACTTTGGAACACAATAACTCTCCTTCTATTTGAGTTAAAATGTTCAAACTTGGTGTATATGCTTATTAGGTCAATGCCTTGATGGAGTTCGAAGATGAGCATTTTCTGCTAAGGGTAAGCAGAGATAAGCAAATTTGATTGGTTGATGCTTTGGGACACGATAACTTTAGTTCTAATTAAGTGAGAGTGATGAAACTTGGTGTATAGTTTCATTACAGTAATGCCTTGACTAAGATCGATAATGAGCATTTTCTGCTCAGGGTAAGCAGAGCGATAAGCAATTTGATTTGCCGAGACTTTGGAACACAATAACTCTCCTTCTAATAGAGTTAAAATGTTCAAAATTTGTGTGTATGCTTATTAGGTCAATGCCTTGATGGAGTTCGAAGATGAGCATTTTCTGCTTAGGGTAGGCAGAGATAAGCAATTTGATTGGTTGATACTTTGGGACAAGATAACTTAGGTTCATCTTGATTGATGATTTTTATGCCAATACAATGACTGCATTCTCATTCAGTAATGGATTCGACAGTAACAGTGTATAGAAACGATTGACTCGGACACGAGGGCCCTTTCCCTTGGCCAGAGGGGCCCTTTTGTCTGCCTTTAGGGTCCCCCTAACTAGGGTACATTTTCATTTTTCTCGTCGGTTTTAGCATTTTTCTTTATAAAACACTTTTGGATGACACTTTGTGTACAGTTTCATTGCTCGACACGTTTGAAAAAAATAAATGTGCGATTAATTAATATGTGTCATCTATTTATTTTGGGATTTCGGCGTGGGACATCAGCCTCATTGTTGGCTTGTTTTAATTAAATTTTTTTTTTGGAAAGGGTGGGGCATGTGGTTGGAGTATTCTTGTCATTTCACACATATATTTCTCTTTCATCTTGACAATCAGTTTCTTCCCAATAATACTAAAATAAAGAAAGAAATTGCAAGAATTGTAGCATTCATACGTGAATAAAACTGTTTTTTATCCGAGAGGGTGGGGTGTGTGGGTGAGGTATTCTTGTCATCTCACACGTTTCAATATACATACTGTTATGGGACGTATATTAGTAATTAGTTTACTAATTTTTTCTTCATCTATCCATCAGTTTCGTCCCAATAACAATAAAATGAATTACATGTTGTTAAAAATTGCGAGAATTGTTGGTGGGACATATATTTAAAAAAGATGATTTATTTTTAAGCACCAAACACAGAATCAAATATACCCCAAGAAGGAGCAGGTACCGAAGACATTTTTGAATCCTTTGAAACTGAGTGCACGAGATCACCTATATTTGAAAATAATCAAATATTTCATTCCCTTCCTGCCAGCCCTTCTTTATTAGATCCTCGTCCATCAACATTTTATGATCCTCGTCTGTCAATATCAACATCTTCTGATCCTCGTCCATCAACATCAACATCTTCTGATCCTCGTCCATCAACATCAACATCTTCTGATCCTCGTCCATCAACATCAACATCTTCTGATCCTCGTCCATCAACATCAACATCTTTAGATCATACAACACCGATCTCATCCAAGCCAACTGGATATCAGCAGTAGGCCGATGTTAAGATTGTTTTGTTTTAACGGTTTCTGAAATGAAATGAAATGGGGTTTAAGGTCCTACTGTTCCAGTTCCGCCTGGGCTAATGAAGACTGTCATATGCCATATAGTTTGCAATTCCATCTGCCAAGGGATTTTTTAAAATGTATGCCATTGTGTACACGGGACGTTGGTTTTTCGTACCATTCAAATGACTACACATCTGTCCAGCACCACTGACAAGGGGAAACCACGCGGTAGCGAGCCATTAACTACATGAGGTATCCCTCAACCTCCTCTGTGAAGTTTCACATAGTTTGTACGTGGGAAGATATCTTTAAATACTTGGACTAATGAAAACATTTTTTTCCAGTGAACCAAAGAAACGAACAAAGAAGACTGCCAATGATGTTTATGAACTGCAGTGCAGAATGTTGGAAAAGGAGATGATCAAACAAGATAAAGAAATTATAAAACTTGACCTACAAATTGCACTACTTAATAAACAGCTACAAACTACATCACCTAAAACACCACCAACACTTTCTCAATTATTTTCATCTATGTAATTTATTCTACCGTACTAAACAGAGCCTTCTCTCCCTGAACACCCATGCGTCCTTCCTTTCTTCCTTCCGTTCTCATTTCGTTTCCGGTGCGCATATTGCATAAACCATTTTTTTAATTCAAGATATCTTTTTGAAACTTTATACACATACTAAGCATATCTCATAAACTGTACGTTCATAATATAGTAAATATTATACAATTAACAAATCTTCTCCGAGGATGTCAAAATATTTACAATTACCAGCGATGTTTAATTTAATGGATAGTTATGTGATATACATATATACATGCTACCTTAGGATAATAAGTACAATTTAGTTAATGTATAGTTATATGCATATACCGTGTATACATTCTATACCTTAGGACAATAAGTACATACAGTTAGTTAGAAATTATATAATGATATTGATACATAATTACAATTGTAGGCGGCAACATGTATGTTGTTTTTTTTAAATTTTGAGTTTGACTTTCGTTTGTTTATTGTTTTTACACTCAGACAAAGATAGCGTGGATTGTTGTCCCGGACGTAAGTTATTGGACTGTTGAATGTTTTTTAAATCATAATCGTTTCTAAGATCATAATTATTGCGATAATAACCCATTTTTTGAAAATAAGCTTCTTTCATTATATGCACAATCATATCATTTTTTCTGCACTCATATAATATTGTTCATGAAGTTTCAAAATAGAGCAATTCACAAGATGCATAAATACTATGATATTATCTTATAATTATATAAACATGTATTTTTGAAAGACGTGGAGAAATTTAAATTAGTATCCAATAAGATATTAACAAATAAATTCTAATTGTCCTAATCATTATGTACATGGTTTTATCTAAAATGTAATGATATACAGAGTAGAGATTGGTTAACAACATGGAAATTTTACATTCAATTTAAAGAATGATTGAGCAATATGTTCTCTTACAGCTTTGCCATCTTGAGGACCAGTGAAGTCCGGCACTGGAACAGGTTGTTGAGGCTCATCCAGGACACTTTCTTCCACCAGCGGTTCTTTCATTTTTATTGCAATATTATGCAAAATGGCACACGCTCCAACAATACGACAAACTTTTCCTGGCTTCATTCTGTTCTTACAAATATTAATTTTTTAAATGTGAACTTTGATAAGACATCACACATGTATTTTTCATTAAATGACATGGGGTTTAACGTCCTACTCTTTTGAACCTAACCTGGGCTAATGGAAGACAGGCATACGCCATGTACAGTATGCTATGAGGGAAATTTTGCCCGGGCAGTGGCGCTACGGCCTACTCTTATATCGAATTCCAACTGCCAAGGGATCTTTTATGTGCACTCCAATTTGTACATGGGACCTAGGTTTTTTGTCCCATCTGAACGACTAGACAGCTGTCCTTGTCAGGCCCTGCTTCTGCATCACTGACAAGGGGAAATCACGCCGGAAAATGGAGATGGACTTTATCGGCCAATGCAGGGATCGAACACCCAACCTCCAGGCTAGCGAACCAGCGCCTTATCCACTTAGCCACCGTGATCCCCATTTTTCATTACTGTTGACGTATAAAACAGTAAATATGCCAAGTTTTATTATCATTATAATCATCATCCCTATGAACCTACTGAGCTGTAGTTATAGATATAGGTATGGCAATACCAGTAGGGCCTATATATAATTTTTGCATTACTTCAATTTTTACCTCAGAATGAAGGGCATGGAATCGCCGCTTCCAGATTCCAAATGTCCTTTCTATTGTAGATCTTGTCGATGAATGGCTAGTGTTGTAGCGTTGGTGGTGTCTGGCTTGTGGATTCCGAAAAGGCGTTCGCAAAAATGCTCTGCATGCATATCCACTGTCTCCAAGAATAATACCATCGGATATACTTTTATGCTTTAATTCTAAGTCTGTACACAAGGAGGAAGTTTTGAATATGTGGGAATCATGTGTAGAGCCTGGCCATTTCGCTGTTATTTGAGTAAATTTTCCTGAAATATTGATTAAAAGGATGTTTAGGTTTCAATGAAAGTTTTTATTAGATCACCGAAAATTGTACAATCAAATGAACCACAGTTTAAATCATTATCAGAACTACAACAAAAATTTGTTATGAACTTTGAGTTAGATTTGCCATAAGTTAAATAACTTGTGGGATATGGTATGCGAAAGGCTGAATATAAGTGAGGCAATTGGATAATGATACGTGGTCTTATTCAACTATACTATTCAAAAAAAGTAGGGGATATTTGATTTTGGGGGCATAATACTAAAATATGCAAATGACTACGAAAAAAGTCACTATAGAACCTAATAGAAGAAACATTTCCAGTTACATGTGACGCCCAAACGCACCAATAGCTACCGCATGGAATGCAGGTGATGCTTGGGATCATCATGGGGGTCCAACCCAAGATTTGCACGACTCTGACTTTGAATGTTACAGTCATTGTGGCATTGAATTCCAGGGTGGAAACATCAGTTTAATTGTTTTAGTGACCAGAAAACAAATTTTGATATGCGTCGGCTTACCCAAAATGAAAGGTTACGTGCCCTTGGCATGCTACAGATCAGCACAACACAGGCGGTTGTGGCGCGGACGATGACAGGACAGACCACGCTCAGGTCGACCAAGGGCGACAACTCAAGCCCAGGATCGATTTATCCGTACCTTGGCCTTGAGAAATTGTGTCATCACACCAAATCAGATCAGCGCTCGTCTTCAAACAGACACTGGTGTGAGAGTGAGTGGCCAGACGATTCGGAATCGACTGCATAGGGGTCACCTTCGCACCCGACGTCCTCGTGTGATCCCTTGTTTGAGGGATCATCACATTCAGGCAAGACGTCGTTGGTGTAGGGATCGTCAACACTGGGATAATTGACGCTGGAGCAATGTGATGTTTTCAGATGAGTCAAGGTTCACTGTTGATTTTTTGGACAGACGTAGGAGGGTGTGGCGTCGTCGAAACGAGCGCTTCCAAGACGTTAACGTCATCAGACATGATCGATTTGGGGGTGGTTCTGTTATGGTGTGGGGAGGCATCACTGTTGCTGGAAGTAGAACGGCTTTACATGTTGTTGCAGGGCGTGTTACAGGCCAGTACTACCGGGACAACATTTTGGCAGTCCATGTTGTGCCGTTCGCACGACGTCATGGCCGCCGTTTCATCTTCCAGGATGACAACGCAAGATGTCACAGGGCCAGGATCGTTACAGGTTACCTCCAACAACAGAACATCTCCACATTACCTTGGCCAGCACTGAGTCCCGACCTCTCCCCCATCGAGCATGTCTGGGACATGCTTGGACAGAGGTTACGTCAACGTCAACAACGTCCTGCCAATGTCCAAGAACTTGCTGCTGCGTTGCAACAGGAATGGGACAATCTGGACCAAAATGACCTTAAACGTCTCATTAGGAGTATGCCATGTCGGATCAATGTTTGTTTGGCAAACAGAGGAGGATTTACCCGTTACTGACTTTGTTGTGATGCTGTGGTAACTTTGCTGTTTGACCCCGGGTATCATTTTACCCTTATAATGGTCAGTCTGTGCCTTACTTAGTCTAACGATCATTTGGAATAAATCGATGAATGTGAACTTCATTTCATTTTGTCATTTGTTTCTTCGTCAGTTTCATTAGGTGACTTTAATAACACTTAAAAATCAAATATCCCCTACTTTTTTTGAATAGTATATTACAATTTGTGGTCTCATTCCAACTATTACAATACGTGGGTATCAATGATTATAGAGTTATCTCTTGCTCCCTCACAAGGTCAAGGCTTCAATGGAAGAACATGCTAACAAATGTGAAATACATTGGGGAAAACGGAGAAAAAACGTTAGAAAACAAAGAAAAATATCTTCATGATCACAGACAGCTTGCACATTTATACTGTGGTAACCCTTACGGTTGACATAAGCTGGTTCATCTGTACTTGGAGCCTGAATACGGATATGTGTGCCATCGATACAACCTATCACATTTGGGAACTGTGCTTGCTGGTAAAAGCAAGACTTTATATGAACACTTTCATGTGTTGTGGGGCATTTTATAAAATTCTGTTGTTGCCTGAGAAGAGCATTGGTAACACGATCTATTACTCGGCTAACACTGCCTTTGTCTCGACCAAGAGTATCCCCAATCACCTGTAGAAATGAACCACTGGCATAGAAGCGGAGGGCAATGGCTACTTGCTGCTCTACTGTCAAACTGATTTGCTTGGTACTGGAAGTTTTTAGATCTTCTTCAAGAATATTACATATAAATTCAAAGGAATCTCTTTCAAATCTGTATCGAGCTCTTAACTCAGAGTCGGTAAGTTCCTGAAGCATTGAACTTGAACTTAAAGTACACTTGTATACCCTTTTTTTCCTGTTTAAAGTGGGAGGCATGGCCATAAGTACCTGCTAGGTGGGTTAAATATGGACCATTTTAACGATGACATAACCATGCGTTAAATTTAACGACGCATTGAACAACAGACTTTTTCTTTCGTTAAATTTAACGATGTCGTTAAATAATTTAACGACATCGTTAAATTTAACGACAGGTTGAACAACTGGGCCCAGGTGGATTTAAAAACTTTAGATTAGTTCTGACATAAATATTTGAAAGCATACCTTTGTATTTTTAAACACAAGATAATTTTGATTATTTAACATGTCAAGTATTTGCAAAGAATTTACTACACGTGTTCATTACACACACGCCATGCCGAATGGTTCCAGTACGTGACCCGTGTGTCGTCAACTTTGACCCTATCGACACGCAGCATGGCACTGGAGTAATAATATAAACAATTTTAGAGTTATCCTGTATATAACTCAAGACGAGAAAGGTCGGCTTTTGAAAATGCTTTGACTTATACAGTATAGTGATATGTAGCTTACGTGTAAATAATTAGGAGTTAATGATTACGCCAGTCAAATGTTAATTGGACCGACAAATACACACGTGTCAACTGGTGGTGTGTATATACAGTGATATATTGCACAGGCAGTGATATATTGTATAGATAATGTGTATACTATGTGTAGTGCCTGTGACGTCACCAGCCAATCAACCAGATTAAGGTCGTAATTGAAAATTTAAAAACTGTTTTGGCTGTCGGATGTTTAAACGTTAATATCTGAATTAATTTTAATCAGATTGGTGTGAACTTATCGTAAAATGGATGTAGTAACCCTTGGCTATCAATATATGCAATTAGAAATTATTATTTTATGTGGTCTTTAAAATAAGTTGATTGGTTTCAACATTATTCATCCCATTGGATTTTTCATATGAAATATTTCAGTACAACAACAACAACAACAGTAGCTGGTCCATCTAAACAAATGACATATCACCAGCTAGAGGATGCTATCAACAAATGGACAACAGAATTATCAGAACAGGAAAAGATATTCTTGCAACAGGCGACACAAGTCAATGCTTGGGATAGATTAGTCATGGAGAATGGAGAAAAGGTAGAAAATCTCTTTCAGATCATATTTCCTAGTCTTGACAATTCATGTCGATTTGTTAATATATGAAAATAATACCCAGTGATTCATCTCAAAGTTTATAAGTTATGGATGTATTAACCAGGGCTGTCAGTCATATTTACCCGTCTTGACTGACTGTTAGTCAAATTGACTGGCTGGAGAATTTATCTGTCAGTCATTACCATCTCCAATAAAAGGGTTGACCTCTCTTTAACTCTGTGTGCATCTTATCAAGGCCTGGATATTTTCGATAGGGTATTCACCCAGCTTGAGAGCCTATCAGATTCCTCCATCAGCGGGATTACCAAGTCTCACGCTTTCCAGCTAACATGTCTACCTATGATAATCAAGTTACAAAACTCAAGGTTCGTTTAATGTCAAGGTGAACGTGGGGGTCGCTATATTTGATTTGAGCGTGTTTGTGTCACAATCTCAGATTGGACCCTACTGTTCACACATGTGCAGTAAATGGAGATAATGTAGCTTTAAGTCTGGGAATGGTAAAGCAATCTAGCCATGTCCAGATGTTTTAAAACATGGAAGTAGTTGTTTCAGGAACATGTCAATTTACATTCAATGAAATTAGAATTTTGAAGAATTTACCCTAAAACCCAATAGATACAGTTCTATTTAGAGATTTTATGTGTTCAAAAATAATTAAAATTGATTAATAAATCTACACATTTTCATGTTATTTGAAAACACAGAAAAAATTTCTTGCTAATCTGAGCTTAACAGAAATGGCAACTTATGAAATAAATAAACATTTGATATAATTGTAGATAATACAGTTGAGTCAAGATGTAGATAAAGTTAAAACAGATCAACAGAAGTTAGATCACGAGATCGATTTTATACATGCTCAACAACGAGAACTTGAAGAATTACTTCAGCCATTAGAAAAAAGTTTAGAACAGCTCCCACCTATTAGTTTCCAGCAGCATGCAGATTTACAGAGAGAACACACGTAAGTAACAGATTTATCAGTGGTACTCGGCTCATACTGGGATAATTAACAGCAATGGCATACACAGGAGATCTAGGTTTTTGTCCCATCCAAATGACTACCGGTAGACACTTTTCCTGGCTAGGTCCTTCATTTCACTCAGGGGAAAACAGGCTGGGAAATCCTGAGGTCATGTGCATTTCAATACCAGGTACGTTTGGGGTTGTCAGATCATGACATTATTTTTGTGCTATATATCTGGGGTATATGGAAATAGACATAGTTCTGTTCAAGCTAGTTACATGTTCAATATTACAGGACCAGCATTAGTTATTAGATAAAGTAATAAACTGTTTGTGCTTGGAATGTATGTATGTAAGGGTATTTGTTTACTGCATTGGCCAATGTTCATCCAGGTTTTCCGGAAGGGTTCCCCCTTGTGGATGATGCAGGACAAGGGAGGGTCTGACACAATCTAATTAAAATATAGATCTATATTTCGTTTCGGTTTTTATACTTTGGATGGCCTTCACTCATGGGAGCTCACGTTCTATGACGTCAGGTATCAAGCACGGGACATTTGACCCGATAACGTCAGTCATTCGATTAACCAATTAGCGACCGCCATGCTTTTTAAAATCTACTTTTGTTCTGTTTTGATTTCTATCCGCTGGTGTTAGTTAGTATAGACATCATTGGCTGGTAATCTCTACCCACAGTTCCACGCATGAAAAGGTCAAACGGTCGATTCGACAGACCATTTTATTGGCTGACCCCTCATTTCAGGGAGAACACAAGATAAATAACAAGTCCTCCAGATCCAAGAGTAGTGAAGACAAGTAAAAACGAAATTTTGAACTATAAAAAAACGAAACGAAATTGGATCTGTGTTTTAATCAGATTGGGTCTGACAACGACAGCTCTCTTATCATTCGGATGGGATGAAAAACCGAGGTTCCTGTGCACGTAAAATATCCATTGACAGTTGGAATTCGATATAAGAGTAGGCTGTAGTGATGCTGTCTTGTTAAAATTTCCCTTACATCACATTAGCACGATACAGAGCAGAACAGTAGGATGTTAAACTCCGTTTGTAAATGATGTGATATTGTGTATTATAGTTACCAGTTAGCAGAGAGTATCGATGCCCAGATGAAGAGAATGGGACAAGATTTAAAGGAAACTATAGAAAGATTGAATGCTACTAATTCCAAGACAGACCCTCATGACCCTGTAAGTTTTATTAACAACTAATAATAAATGAAATATATATTTGATACTGACTGTAAGTAAGTCAATGGTGCATCTTTTATTGAGGCATTCTAATTTGTGTGAACAAAGAATTAGTCTTGTGTAAAAAAGAAATTGGTCAAGTGTTTGCTATTGAAATAAAGCTTGATTTCTCATTAAGCAAAACATTAGCATGAATCCTCATTTACAGAAAGTGATATTTGGAGGGTTCGATGATTGTGTTGCTTTAAATTTGTGACCAAACAAACCTCTAAACAATGTCTGACATATGATGTCACTAACCTAAATTAGCATGAATCCTTTTCTACAGAAAGTGACATTTGGCAGATTCGATTATTGTGTTGCTTTGAACACTTCTTGTTAAATAATATATAATGTCTGTCCTATAGTATGAGATTCAGATATTTTAGTAAAGGAAGTGAAACGAAATGGGGATTAATGCTTCATTTTACTACACCAACTGGTCTAATGAAGACAGATGTGCTATGACAGAAGTTTTGCCAGAACAGCGGCACCAAAACCAACTCTTGTCAGAGAATCTTTAACATACTGCTGACAGTATACTCAAGTCCTCGGTTTTCCTTTCCATCTAAACAGCAAGATGCTTTTCTTGCCAGGTCCTTCAATCCAGCCCCACTGAAAAGGGGAAACTAGGTTCTAAAAAAATTTTAAGATCTTTCTTATTCTACATCAGAATCAAACCAGATCTTATAGTTTGCAAATTCTACAAAATTGATATCCAGCATGTATCATCAGACAAATCATGTCATCCTGGAACAAATTGAAATTCCTAACAACTGTGGGTTTAAATGTCAACCTTGTGTTTAATTTCAGGTTCAGCAGATAACAAAAATATTAAATGCTCATATGGATTCTTTATTATGGATTGATAGAAATTCAGGTATGTTTTATGTCATAATTAGTATTCTATAATACAGCTGTATTTTATTGTATACATGTTCAAGGAAGACCTTGTACTTAATATTCTGGGAAAGATAAACTAAGTTTATTACTAAAGAAACCTTCACTCTGAGAATCTGTGCATTCTTCCATCTTTTCTCAAACTTGAGCTGTCTACAACACTGACTCATATTTGTACTCCCCGGTTGCATGTGACAAGGAGTGGTGTTGCCTATCCAACCCTGTGGGTTTTCTCCCAAGTCCTATTTTCTCCCAGATCTATTATTAAAATATTTCACCAATATTTAGTTTTATCCATGTGAGAATATTTGTCTTTTCCATATCTTGTGTCGAGTGGACGTCAAACCCCATTTCTCTCTCTCTCTCTCTTCCATGTCAATTTTATAATTTCCTACATTTGTTTATAAATAATTAATTTTGTTGTTTCAGCTGCCTTATATAGACGTGTTGAAGATATATCTAAAGAAATGGATTCACAGCGTAAAGAACAGGAAAAGAATTATAGATTAGTCTACAACTAACATGTGTCATCCATTTTTATAGACCAGTCTATAAAGTCAATTGACTTGAAATATTTGTATTATAAAAACAGACTATGTTCATCTAAAAGGTCAAACCCAAAAGGATTCTGAAATATGTGTACCATAATTATAAGTGAACATGGTGTGAGAAGGATTTAAAAAAAAACCTTTTATTAAATATATATATATTCAGGTGTGACATTTTAATGTCTAGCAATGTGAAAAAATAAACAAATATAAATAATGACAGATGTAAGGTCACACTAAGTAGAAAAATATCATGAAAATTAATATTCATCTGACATTGAAAATATAAAAAAAATAAAAAAATATATTTGTACAAATTGCTGTGATTACTTATTTAGCTTGCTGATCAAACTGCATTCAAGAAACTGTACAAAGATGCTGAAAAGGTGACATAATAAACAGTGAGGCTGATGTCTCCTACCTTAATCCCAAAATGAATAGATGTCACTCATTAACTTCTTGTACAAAGCACTAAGCACTCATTATTTAATTTGTCAACGTATTGATGAAATGAAACTACAAACCAAGTTTCACAACTTTCAATTGGGAACAGATATAAAGTGTTACAAACCATTGACGAACCAAATTGCTATGCAGAAAATGGTCACCATCGAATTCAGTCAAGCAATTCACCTAATGAAAGTCTACACAGAGTTTGAACATTTTACCTTAAAAAGAAGTTATTGGGGATACTTGACTGATGGTTTGGGAATTAAATATTTCTATTATGAAGTGAAAAAAGGAATTTTGAGCTACAGAACATGTGTCACACATAAAAATATACTCCAACCAATCATGCTTGTCGTGTTCAATTCAATGTCACACGATTGCAAGGTCAATTTTGGATGTCCTGATTCGATGTCCTGATTGAAAATCCAGCATCACAATTGAGTCCCAAATTGTATGACAGTTGAACAGACGCATGAACCTATTTTAATAGTTCCTTACTTGGTACTAGTAATACACAAGTCAATACTTAACATAAATGTACACCATATGGAATCGCCGTATTAATATGCATTTAAAATCTAAACTCGTACATAAAATCTATTTAAAGTAAACAAATATGGCACCGATTTAAATAATATTTACAATCAAACAATTTAATATACACAATATGTAGAATGAAATCTATGGTGAACGAGAATTTCAGTATGAAAAACATGCAGGGAGGAAAATGTTGAATTTAACCTATGAATAGGAACATAATTATTATTTTGGTTTACAGTGAAAAATATTGGGGACAAATATTTTGATTTTATAGCCCATATGTTCCTTTGGTCATTAGAACGGTTATTGTTTGGTCTTATCAAGCCTGGAATAAAGGCACCTTCAAGCTTTATCAGATGTAATCCTTCTGGTATCAATCTAATCAAGCTTGGAAATAAGGCTGCTATCAATTTCAAGTACAAATTTAGGCTTTGTCAGATAATCCTTCTGGTGTCGGTCATTTTGTTCCACACATATTTGTCTTTTATTAGTGTTTTTAATAATAATAATATTAATACATGTCCAAGGCAAAGTTCAAAATGTAAGGTAGAAGTAGCATGTATGTTTTGAGAGAGCCTTGATAACCAATATCCTAGCTTGGTTTTAATCAATATAGTATTTAATTTTCTTCATTAGTAATAATTGTTACAAAGTTAGCAGGAAATATACCAATATTACCATGACACATCCCTTCCCACCAATCATTCTCTTTATCTGTTTTTGTTAAAACTACAATTTCATCTCCTGAAATTAAATAAAATGGGGTGTAACGTCCTACTGTTCTGCTCCGAACTGGGCTAATGAAGACAGGCATACACCATACAGTGTGCTATGAGGGAAATTTTGCCTGGACAGCGGCACTACGGCCTACTCTTATATAGAATTCCAACTGCCAAGAGATCTTTTAGGTGCACAACAATGTGTACATGGGACCTAGGTTTTTCATCCCATCCAAATGACTAGACAACTGTCCTTGTCAGGCCCTCGGTTCTGCATCACTGACAAGGGGAAACCCCCCCGGAAAATCTCAATGAACTTTACATAATATAGTGCCAAAGCTTACTTTTAAAGCATTCTGTCTCCACCCAATCTAATAACCTCCTCTAAGTTTAATTACTAAATTCAATTTGAACAATTGACCTATGTAATCTCTTTCTATTGATATTAACTTAATAGTTTTTATACGCCCACGTCTTTTATATACTCTACAAGTCAAAGTTTTTTCGATTTACTTTTCAGACTTTAGATAGTTCAAATAGTCTTGTGGATGAACGCTATTGGAATTCAGACTCGCCTATCAATTTTTTGTAGAGTCACTGTCCACCACACCGAAATCTGAAAGTGCCCTGAACCATAATCAATTACATGTAAATCACAGAAAAAGCATGCTACTATTACAATGGCCATAATTTGATTCTCTCACACGTTTGCATGTTTCTCTTCATTAAGCACCCCGAAGATTGAAATTGTAATTATAATTACGTACCTTGTTTAAATGAGAGATCTGCTGGTATTTGACCCTGGAAATCAAAATCAGCTACAGCTTTCACGACAACATTACTTGCCATCTGTGTTATTCTGTCCCATGGTGAACCACCAGGACTCTTGGTTCCAACATGAGCTGAAATTTATATATTGTAGATAACTAATGTCTACTACAAAGAATTATCTTGTATTAAAAAAACAAGCCGTTGCTAGGGAAAATCAATAGGGCTCAGCCTCACATTGTGAAAATGCCTCAATATTGAATTTGAAAAAAAAATCTGTTAAAAACAAGGCTTTTGGAAATGGGGGTAAGGGAGCTTATTCCGGAACAGAAGGTCAGGGAACAATGAATATTGATAGGGTTTGTTTGTCCTCTGATTACCCCACTGGCCACTGCTTCTCACCAAATTTGACAAAGATCTGTGGAAAAATGTTGCCTCTATCCTATTTGTAAAGTTTTCTGCTAAGGGGATATAGCTATGAAATGAAAGGCTGCAGAATGTTGATTATCGATAAGGTTTTTCCTCTCATCCAATGCTTCAACTGTGTTCACAAGGTTTTTGAAAAAGTAGGCATAACTCCAGAACGGAATGTCTGTGGCATACCAAAATCAAGCTCATTCAAGATCTTTTGACCCACAACATATTGATTTTAAGTTTTATTTAAATCAGGGGGGTTGGGATGGCCTAGAGGTCTAGAGTGCCGTGCTTCGACTTCTAGCTGGCGGCTGTGGTTTCGATCCCTGGTGTGAGCGGATGTGGCATGGAGATAGGGGCGCCTTCTCAACCTCGTGGGTTTCCTCCGGGCACTCCAGTTTCCTCCCACTGCTAAAGACCCCTACGCACAAGCGAATTATTGAAATAAAATTGAAACCATATGTTAGTCCCAAAATGACCTAGTTTGTGTTGAGTGGACGTTAAACCCCATTTCTCTCTCTCTTTTATTTAAATCAGACAAATATTGTTGTCCATGAAGTACATTATCATCATGGTTTCCCCTACCTCCAGCATAAGATTTAGTAGATCTGACTGTAGTTACTGTTCTTCTTGTGACAACAGTCCTGCCTTCTCTACCATGACTAGTTGATGGAGATCGAGGTTTAGGTGGTGAAGATTCTGATTTTGTTGGTGTATTTTCATTAGATCGGAAACTCTGAAATGATCAAAATTTAACATTTTCACTGATGTATCCAATTTTAAAATTTATAACAAGCCAGACACTGAGATTTGAGCTACATTTTATCAATGAGGGACTTATCGAAACCCAAGTAGAAATGACACAATAAAAACAGTTTTGCTTCTCAAGACTTATCCCAATATTGATCAAAATGATATGTCAATGGGTAAGTATTTGATTAAATAGGACCAAGAAGAACTCCACAAGGTTGGACAGTTGACCCTACTCATTGTCAAGTTCAAGAGGGGAATCGAAACCACACCACTTGATTCAATGAAAGACCTTGTAATTTCAAGCACACACATTAAACCACCCAACACTTTTAAATGAAATTGGGTTTAATGTCTCACTGCGTTGCACCACAACAGGGCTAACGAAGACGAGGAGTGTGTTATGGGGGAAATTTGTCCTAACAGTGAAGCTATAGTTTACTCTTATTTCGGTTTCCAAAAGTCAGGAGATTATTAATGTGCTAAGAATGGTTTAAACAGAACCTCATTGTTTTTGTAACATCCAGACAACTATGGATACTTATTCTTGCCAGACCATCCACAAAACTGTGGACACTTATTCTTGCCACACCTTCCGGTCTCCACTACCGAATCTGGAAACCAGACTGTAAAATCCCAACAAGTTTCTCAAGCAATATCGGGATAGAATCTAGGATCTTCTTGTTAGCCTCTTTATTAACCGGGTTGACTTACACCAAATCTAGCTGATATTCCTTCTGTAACTTTAGTTTTGATTGTGTCTTTATGTTTCATAGCTTGTTTTTGAGCAAATTTTGCTGCTGATTTCAAGGCTAAATCTCGATGTTCTCTTAATACATCATATAAAGCTGTACATTCATCTGGTGGTTCAACATCACCAGATAATATCTGATGAGCTCGGATAGCTTCTCCATAAAATCTACAAATCAAAAGAAAATAACTTTACTCACATGGTAATTTTCATTCAATATTTTGCACCTTACAAAATTTACTAAAGAAAGGTTGAAAGTCTGAACTAATTTTCAGTCCTTCTTTAAATACCGGTATACATAATGGGAGATTAGATACAAGTTTGGAGTTCTCACTATAATAGTTAAAAACTAAATAATGTAAAGGTAAAGGTCCACTATGAACCGAGAATTAAGCGGTTGAAAGTTCCGCCTAGCTTCGATCATCATTACTAAAGTTAGTATGAACCATAGTTTTGATTATCCATTTATTCATTAAGTCCCGAAGGAAAGTTATGCAGAAAATCAGATCATAATCCAACAAATAATTGCTGGCTAGCCTTGACATAGAGAGTTGATTATGGTCTAGATAAGTTAATTAATGTCTAATTAATAGTTTATATAACATTTCAAGTCTAAAAAAAGACCTACAATAAGCAGATTTAGCTCTTAGTCTCTTACATATGTATGTTGAAATGGTATTTAGTAATTGAAAAGATACTCTCGCCATTTTGCTTCATAAAGATGAGAGTAAAATTGTCGAAATATTGCATGTTAATAAACAGTACTTTCTATTCATACGCCCATCAAGTAATGCGTAAAAACAATATAAAACTGCAATTTAAAACTATCATAATCTATTAATGTGGATGTATAAGGTTGTCACCTGTGGCTATCAGTATGTTCCACTTCAAACTGATTATACATTTGATCGGAAGGAAGATCTTTATTGAATTCATTGACTTCATAATCTATATTTTAAACTTGCTCTGTGGGATATTATCTTTTCTGCCGTTTTAACAAACCTATTTTACATATTGATTTGGGATTTTAAATTAAATTAATTTAGGATATTATTTAAATTCATTCAAAGTATTTAATCTTTAAAAATACTTGAACTAGTGATGACATTCAAAGAATATCTTACTTTCTGTTGGCATCTTTTCTTTCAATAAGTGCACTTCCTTCAACAGAAATTCCAGCAAAAATTCCTTTTGTTTTAGAATATGTGTAAATAGCTGCAGGACTTCTCACAGCTACATCAGCTTCCAAATTCCTACCAAGTGGACCAGCAGCTATGGTGAAATTACCACCTAATGTTAAATTACCTCCCTTAGAAAAGGCATCAACTGCGGCCCGAGAAGTCAAAATGATAACAAAATCGGTGACTTCTGCCCCAATTTCAAATCCTCCTCCAAGTCCAGCAATAGCTATAGCAGATGGAGCTGACCAACCTGAAACATAAACAATTATATAATTGTCACTGTCAGTACTGATCTCAGCAGTGTTAAAGGGACACGCAATATATTGTTCAATTGATATAATGGCAAATTGTATCGTAGCATCTGAATCGCATTTTTTGTACTATACAAACAACTAGGCACAATTTCCTTGTCAACTATGCATGCATCACCCCTGACAAAACCCACCGGGCTTGACAAAACCAGAACTTTATTCTCTGTCCCACAGTAAGATTCTCCCCAAAACATTTTGTCGAGATCAGTTTCCTACAGCTTGAATACGGCAGCTGTAGATAAGCTGCCTTCAATATAAACTTTCATTGAAAATAATTATATAGTATACAAAAATATTGCAAAAATATAAATCTATTTAGCATATCCAGTGTTTATGAACATTATCTATCTAAAAATAAAAAGTTCCTAAAATTTTACTTTCTTTTAGTTTAAAGATGAATGTCAGGAACTTTTTATAGGATAATAGACAATTATTTTCATGAACACATATATAACATGTGGCATAGAATGAGTTGAACTTTTGCAATATTTTCATACTATATACATGTATATGCAATAAAGTTTATGTTGACATCTAAGTTCGGTTACAGTGTTCAAGCAGTATTAACAATAATTCTATTAGTACCTGTACTGTAATCAATATCATCATCGTTCTTTTTAGCTATAACAATTCCACTTCCCCCTCGAGCTGTCACTAAAAATCCCATCTTTACAACTGTCAATATAGCTAAGCCTTTTGCTTTGACAAACATTCCAGCTGAAATTAGCAAATTAAGGAGATGAATTATAAAAATATGGATCACAACATTGTTAGTACATCCTCTATTCGTGTGTTATGTATTTTGAGTTATCAGTTTTACATTTAGCATTTAGCCCTTGCCCTGCTGCTTTTAATCATAGAGAAAGACAGAGAAATGGTGTCAACTCAAAATGGAGTATTTTGAAGTAAAAGGAATAATTCACCATTGTGCAGTATTTTGAAGTAGCAGGATCACCACTTGACTTGCATAGATAACAAGCAAAATAATCTATAATTCACTTGCAGGATCTTTAGCAGTGAGACGAACCAGGGAACTCAGAGAAAACCCATAATGTTATGGAATCAAAACCATGCTACATGACTCCAGGACAGTTCTTACAATCAAAAGTGCATGGGTTAGACCATTCACACCCATGACCTGCAGTGTGAATGCTAACCATTCAACAACCTTATTCAATTTCTGAACTAAATCAATTTTTAAGCCTATAATATTGATCTATTGCAGCCATCATTGTAAACAAGTCCACAGTTAGATTGTTTTTTTTTGTGATATTAGTCATTAGTTGATTAATAATATCAACTGACATTAAAATTAATTTCATAAGCATAAAGTCAAATAACTTGTTACCTGGAATAAGCTTATCAGGTCCAACTTTGGCATTTGGAATGGTAAATTCTCTTAGAATTTTAGCAGCTTTCTTTGACTCTGATTTTAGACTGTGTGGTATAGGTGTATTTACCATCTTGTTGGTTTTTTTGATCAGCTAGCTACTATTGGTCCTTCTTATATCATACTTGTATATTCTCTTCTTATTGACTTATCTACAATTTCTGAGAAAAAGCATACAGTTTATTAAAGATACATTCCCATGAAAGAATTAATAGGGTAGAGTTTCCAATAAAGTTATGGCATATTCGATAGGCCCTATATATTGATAGTAGCGAGTCACTCAATGTTACTAGAAATATACCGGTAATATGGCTTTCATTCCAAATCTCCATAGAGTGCCCCAATGTCGAAAATCTACGAATGTCTCTTATGGACAGTCTGCCTGCTCAATTGACGTAAGGAGTGTGTCTGTGATTAAACTGCCGAAAAAGAAGTTGGCAGAGGATAATCCAAGAATTTACTTATTAATAGTCCTTGATATTTGGTAAATGGATAGTTCAGCTCTGAACGTCGGTCTCATTACACTCACCCTGAACGTTCAGAGACTGTCCCATTGACTCAATGTCAAAAAAAATTGGAGAACAGTAAATTTTACTGGACAACTTTTCACTGCTAAACGAAGGGGTGTCAATCCGTGTGAAAGCCTGTACAATGTAAAGCCTGTACATTTCGTTTCGTCGTGTATGACCGACATTCCTGAATGTGGACGTTGACTGAGTTAGAGTGTCATGGCAGCGAAAATATAACTTGATAGGAGGGGACGTATTTTTAACAGCGTGTTGTGTCGCTCATACTGACTCTAGCGAAGTAAGTAAGGTCTTATTTTCTCACTAAGATGTCCGTTTACATTGTACATGTGTCCGCACGGATTGACATCCCATCGTTTAGCAGTGAAAAGTTGCCCAGTAAAATTGACTGGGGCTCTAATTATTTTCGACATTGATTGAATCAGACAGTCTCTGAACGTTCAGAGTGAGTTTAATGAGACCGACGTTCAGAGCTGAACTAGTAAATGGACTGCGATGGCCAACGAGAGACACAAGCTGCATGATAATGAATTTTTCTCGATCAAGTCACGTGCCAAACAAGGAAACTTGAAAAAGATTCTAGCTGAATTATTGGGTAGCCATTTAAAGTTGTAGCCTACTGACACTAGGCTACTGTCACTGACAAAATGACTGGTATCAAAAAGACAAAGCCTGTAACTATCTTATTTTTTTAAATTATAGCTGCAGGCCTACTTATATGGGTAATCCTAATATGAAGTATTGATACTAAATCATATCATGGCAGAACTATGTCTTCAATTCATCCTTCAATTTTGAGAAAAACATTTGTGAGAGGAAAAGAGTCTAACAACAGGGAATAGTAGTACGGATGGGATAAAAAAAAAACAACCGCGGTCTTGGCGGATTAAAATAAAAGTAAAGCCGGTGTCGGGGCAACACTTCCCTCGGTCATTGCATAATGCATAGCACCTGTCGGTCTTCATTAGTTGGTTGGTGCAGAAAAGTAGAATGTAATTACCTCATTTCATTTCTTGAAAGTTTTGAAGTGTATTTCACTGTCGAAGTTTCCGTGTATTACTGAGAAATCTGGACTACCAATAATAAATTAGAGTTGTCTCCCATACACGTAGTATTAGTTTGTCAGTTGATAAAGAAACATTTATTTATCACCCAATAACACATTAATTGGCAGTAGATATCGTTTGTATGATAAATTACATAATCTACTGCGATATCTTCTTAGGACATATCGCTTTACATGAATTTGATTGGTCAATCAAAACGGAACTACTTTCTTTTATTTTAAAGAAACAATTAATTTCAAATAAAATGTGACTTTTTTTTGTGAAAAAGAAACTGTTTTTATAAAATTGACCTTGAAGGAAATACTGGGTCAATATATAGTAGGACTTTGCAATAGCTAAACTGCTGTCAAAAAACCGGTGTATCTCTACGCTGAAATGTAATTAGATTCAGTAAAAGTGAAATCTCTACCAAAGAATTATATTTATTTATTTGTGCATGTAAGAAAGATTGGATGTTAAATAGAATCTCCAACTCGTGTTTTTTGATATCAAAAAATATCAACACTCGTTGATAAAGTAAAAAAAGAATCGGCAGAGCCTCGTTTTCTTCACTTTATCAACTTGTGCTGATATTTTTTGATATCAAAAAACACTGTAAGAAGAACATATCTTTATTGTAATTGCCCTATTATTTGAATGCTAGCCAAACCTGGAATAACAATGAATAGGCTACCTGAAAATTTTAACTTTAACATGAAAACGCAGAAAGAGCACAAATCTGGAAAAATGGTATGACCAAGTGGGGTTGTAAAAATAAATATAGTGATTTTGGCCATGCGACGAAGAAGCCTATAGATTTTCATCGATTTCCGATGACAGCAATTTGATAATAAATGTTTTGTATGCTATGTTAGAATAGGGTAAAACTGGAAGCCAAGTGAGCTGTTACTCGTAATCAGTTTGAGTATGTTGTAATTTGTAAATGTTTTCATTTCTGACCAAAAATAATTAACTAAGTAAATAACCCGTGTTGACTCCACTCCACTCCATTTATCTAAATGGCTATATGGAGGCATACCATCATTTATTCCCCATTTGACTTTAATGTTAATTCTGGCCTTTTTGCCCACCTCGAACTTTCCCTCAAATTTTCGCTGGACTGAATGCTTTTCACTACAGGCACAGGAACACATGGTCGTGTCTTGGAACAAAAATTTTATGAGGTTGACCACAAAATTTTGAGATACACAAAATTGTCACTAGCTAGTTGCCGTACATATCACCGCGCCAACCTAATAAACACCATATTATCTTTCCGCCTCAAAATCATGAATATTTACCAAAACTGTCCAAAACCTGGCACAGAATTCTAATTCAAACCCTCTTCCTCCATTCTAGATCAAAAAATCAACAAAAATGGGCATGCAAAAGGGGAAAAAAAGAGACAGAGAGAGAATTGCTATAAATAGACGAACTACAATTTGTGGGTACCGAGATGGTGAAATTTAATGGTGGTCTACCGAGATGGTGAAATTTAATGGTGGTCTATCGAGATGGTGAAATTTAATGGTACTCTGCCTCCTATATTTATTAAATCAGCTTATGTTTATCCCCCCTTCAGCTCTCCATTTGATGAAAACCCTTATATTTTGGAAAATCATAATCCCACACTCTCCGTTTGTTGGCATATGAACTCGTTTGTTTTATCAGCCCCTAAGAAGGTCTTAAAATAATTTTCCGCCCACACTCCCAAAAGGGTCACCGTTTGAATTCTGAAGATTATCACGCCATTTTGAGCGCTTAATTCATTCGTGGGCACCTAACCAATCTCGCTAGCATTGTGGGCACCTAAACAATGTCACTAGCATTGCGGGCACCTCGCCAATTATATTATGTGCGCTCATGACCTCGTCGTCGGATGCCGACCGATCGCGGCATTATGGGCGCCCCTCTAGGATGAGGAACCCCACAAATTATGCCCCTTTGGGCGCCCCATTGATCAAGTCGTGGGCGCCCAACTATCTTACTCGGCATTATGTGCGGCCCGACAATCATATGTTGTCATTATAGGGCGCCCCAATAATCATGTCATTATGGGCGCCTCTCCGGGATACGAGATCCCAAAGATCAAGCCGTTTGGGTGCCAAGTGAACTGCGGTGTTAACTGCGTGAGTCATTATGAGGCGCCTCACCACTGGGGGTGGAGGCTCATATATAACGACATGATTCGCGAGGCACCCATAAAACCAAGTGACATTGGTTGGGCGTCCCGCCAGTCTCGTCGTATGCGCCCAGCCAATGTCACTTGGCTTTATGTGGCGACCATACTGCCAAATATATTATGGGCGCCCATGATCTAACTTGACGGTATTATGTGCGGCCCGACAATCATATATTGTCATTATAAGGAGCCCCACCCAGCCATGTCTTTACCGGGGAGCACAACCACATGAGCGAATCTTTGTTTAATGACTGTCGAGTTCCTGCTTTGGACCGTAATAATTTTTCTGTCCTCTAAACCGTCCTAAATATAATTTGTTGTATGCTTCATCAACAGCGTTATACGAACTTCAGAAATAATTAAGAAGTGGTCTAATTTTATCTTTTTGTAAAGGTAGTCCTAACTCCATCCCTATTTGATTGGTGCAATATTTGGGTCATGATTATCTGTTTTGATATAGCATATCTTCAACAAAACAAAAGATAACCCCGCCTGTCGACTGTTCCCCAGTCTATGTAAATACTAGTTATCTCATAGTAATGTACTAATTGACTTGTATTGTTGTATTTCCCTGAACTGATTGACATCTCAAAATACGTCACTTATTTTCAAGCCGGTGATAAGACACTGTTTTTAATGAGGTTGTCACTTCACAAAAAAAAACAAAACAGAACATCTCTCTCAAATATCTCTTTAAGTCAGTCTTCTAAATATCCACCTATTCGTTTTTATCAGATTTGAATGATTGTATTTCTGAACACTTTTGCACATGAATGGTGCTTTTGACAATATTAGATGATCTTGTTCAGTTGAGTGTAGTTAACTTGCGAAATATTAACATTACGAGTATCAATTAGAATTCGGCCCTGCATAAAATACAGTTTACCGCCGAGTCTTACCCTGTTTGATGGTAACCTGTTTTTTTTCTGGTACTATAGATCAGCCCGGTTCCTTTGGTCCCACCTTCCGATAATGTGCACGTGTTTACATCCACGTAATGGTAAATTATTTGCAGCTAAACCTACTGGTCCTCCATTGTATTTATGTAAGGACAACCGACATCAGCCCTTTAAGGTAGCGATGTTGTTATTAATTTCAAAAAGAAGCCACGCCTAGATTAATGGCCGCCATTGCTTCTTTAAACAATACAACAGATAAACAATACTAAAGCAAATGGATTGAAATCTGGCTTAACGTCCCACTTTTGTAACCGGAGTAATTCAGTTCGGTCATCCGGGACCAGCGGTGTTTCCTACTTCTCTTCGTCGAATTCAAAGTGCCAAGGGTTCTTTAACATGCACCCCAATGTGCACACTTTCTTTGCCAGGTCTCTATTCTGTTCAGCACCACCGACAACAGGAAATCACACTGGAAAATCCCAAAGAACTTTCTCGACCAACACAGGGTTCAAACACGGGACAAAAAGGGTTCAAACACGGGAAAACAGGGTTCAAACACGGGATAAAACATGGTTCAAACACGGGACAAAATGTTAAAGTTAGCGTCACGAAAAGTAGAACCCGAAGCTGTTGCAAGTTACATTCATCAGTAGTATCAGCTGTTCCAAGTTACATTCATCAGTAGTGTCAGCTGTTGCAATTAGATACTTATATAGGCACTATCAGGTGCTGCTACGTGCTACTTATATCAGTTGTCTCAGGTGTTGCTATAGGCTACCTACATCAGCTACTTGCATGAACAGTGTCAGATAAATTATATATTAGTCCTTGGCGTATTAAAGCCTGAGTTATGTTTCCTACCGCTTCATCTAACGCTGATACTATTCCTGGTAATTATACATAACAGCGTGGATTGACAATTTAAATGTATATTTATCAAAATTTGTTTAGCAAATTATTAGCACAACCGTAAAGCTGCACTACTTTGTTTCAAGGTAAGCGATGAAAAGATAAAAGGTATGCCGACACGAAAGTACGTCATCCTCTCGAATCACTCTGCGAATTATATGACAAACGTCGAATCTGAATAGAAAATATGACTTGTGGCCTGATAATAGCGCTATTGCCAATGCCTAATGGTGCACTTTTCCCTGAAAACCGACAAGAATCCAATGCAGCATTAAATTTTATATTGATGAAAGTTACACTTTGTTATTAATGAGATAAAGTTATTTACCACAGATGCGTCTTTCCATGTTCTGGATGTTCTGATACATGTTTGTAATGCGGTTCCACCCCGTTTTACATCTGTCATACACTCAAAAACTAAATAAACATTTTCAATTTCATTAAATGGAATCATAATAAATACTTAAGAAAATTCGCGAAGTATACTTAGGAGATGCTCGATTCACAGTCCAGAACGTCCCGAATTGACAGAATTGCAATCGAGTGACACGGAATTGAGTCCTGTCACAGTTCTGCCAGTTCCGACAGCTGAGGTGGTGTGAGTGGAATCATGACATATGTTTCAGCTGCCATGATTGGTTGAAATATTTTTTATGCAGTCGGCACATGCGTTGTACTCCGAAATTCTACTTTTCACTCGATTGACACTATTTTCGGAATTGAGAGAATTTAATTCCGGAACTTTCAATCGAGTACGCCCAATGTGTTTTTGATTTAGGACATAAAATGTCGGTCAGCTAGCTAAGTGTCTGTTCTCAAGCGGAGCAAATTGTTGAGAGGCAGTCTAAATTTGTATGCGTCAACCTCTGACAAGGGACATCGGACTTGAAGCACCAGAGGGACGTCCTCGAACATCACAATGATTTTCATTCTTTGAAATTGCGTCGCAATATCGCTCACTGCTACACATAATTAAAAATCCATTTCATACTTTGAAACGTCATAAATGCCACGTTTCATTATTTACAAGAACAAACACGCCACCTCACAGAACTGTTACACGGCTATATGACAAAGAAAGTATGCCTCTAAGGCCGTGCAAAACCAGAATGACGATATTGCACGAACAGCAACATTTCCATCTGCTCTCCAAATGCTATATAAAACGTTTCTTTACAGTGGACGCGCCATTTAACAAAATTGCGAAGAATTAAACAAAAGGGGGTTTGTTTAAAATAATTTATTGCGTAATACAAATGTTTCAAAACGGTCTATTATCCTAGCACCACCCAGGACTCCAGTTACCGTCAAAATATTTCGGGTTTGATTGAGGATCTGGAGTATTGTTGAATGGTGGGACTGCTGATGCTGTGTAGTAATCCAGTCGAGCTTTCAATCGGGCAACAATGTCTGGATATTGTTTTGAAATATCAAAATGTTCGGTAGGGTCACCTGAAAAAGAATGAAACCGAGTTACGAACGAGGAACCAGGACATTATAAACAATAAACGTAGAGACAACAGGATAATTGCATATCAAAACAAAGAAATACCTTACAGCAAGATACGGGCAAGTGAAGAGGATTGACCATTTTGGTTAATTTGCAGTTCTAGGAGAGCATCCTACACCGCTATACTATAATAATTGTGCCATCACGTTTGTACCGGGTGTGCTTAAACATACATTATGCAGGTCTTTCTTTAGGTCTGATATTATTAATTAGACATTAATATCCAGATCATAATCAACTCCCGATGTTATCACTAGCCTAAGATATTTATTGGATTATGATCCGATTTGCTGCTCAGCTGTCATTCATAATTTAGTCATGAAATTTATGTTTTTGTCGTACTGACTTTTAATGATGATCGAGGCTAGACCAAAAATTCAATCGCCAAAATCTCGGTTCAGTCAATTTGACTGACATTTTCAGCAAATTCCCTTTACATTATATAGTTTTTAACAAGTATAGTAATAACTGTCAGCTCTTTATCTAATCTCCCATAATGTATCTTTAACTACGTGACAACAATAGTCTGCACATTAACGTAGTACATATTGTTTTTGAAATATATTATGTGAACGATCTGGGTTTTAAGTAGTAATTATAGCCGTTAACAAACAGGGTGTTGTCGTCAAGAACTCTATTTGAACATTCTGAAACCATTAAGTAATGGATTGCACTATAGGCTAAGAATATCGCCCAATCTTGAAAATATTCGATATTTCGACATACATCTCTTCTACCCCTATGGATGTTCCATACAACTGAAACGTTTTGTGCCAACGCACCATCCTACTCATTTTCACAAAATTCAAAATTCACTCAATGGCCAATCATCAAAGACTTACTAGATATATCAAAGAGTTGGATTTTGTTTGAAGCTTTAAAGTAGAGTTTATCATCAGTACAAGAACCATATGGATCAGTACATTGTGGTATAGCAGGATTACTATCTGTAGGTAATGGCGTCCAACCATCTGGTTTACCAGCATCACCAACTATCAACTTATAGTCTCCCATTCTATTATACAAAGTGAAATGGGGTTTAGTATAACATTATACCTCTCTGCATCATAGTGTTAATAAAGATAGGCATATACCATGTAGTTAGGCATAGGTCGTGTAGTGTGCTGTGAGGGAAACTTTATCAGTCGTGTTTCCGCCCAACTGCCATGGGTTCTTTTACGTGCGCGGTACCTGAAGTTTTTCGTCTCACCGGAACTACTAGAAGTCGTTTCCTACCAGGCGCAGATTTAAATTTATTTAATTTGGTTGCAGGTTGTAATTTAAATTGTAAGTGTCGAAAGGTTCAGCTCCTTCAGCTGCCGTAAGAAGGAACGTCATCGGACGTTGAGAAGCGGTTTCATGAATTCTTTGAAAGGTATGTAATATAAAGATTCCAGCACAGTGGCCGTCAGGGTGCAATGCATCGCTTTATGGATTTAAGACTGAATTGTCTTTTTTTTCTAAAAAAAACTTTGTGCAACTTCACCAACGGAAATTCTCAGGAACATTGGAGTCATATCTAGCTTTGGTTTTGTCAATTTTCTTGCCTTTGTACCTACTCAGAGTCTACAAAAGTGGAAGTTATACCTTATTGCTGAATTATTTGATATTTGTTCAATGTTATAAATAAATTCGGTTCTGGCACTTGGAGCAGTTCCTGTCCGTAACATCTCCCATTGACTAACACCATCCATCGACGTATCTACAGTTAATATAAATGTTCAATAATAATATTTTCACTAGTGCTATTAAAATTTTGTTTAATATTGCAGACAGCATATCGTATACACAGAATAATGAATCAATTTACTGTACCTGGAGTTCCTCCAGCGAGAGTTACAAAAGTTGGATACCAATCAACAGCATGCATCATTCTGAGAAAAAGAATATAAACAGATATATAAAAATCGCAATATGTAACAAATAACAAAAATACCCAGTAAGACCTACAGTATCCAGGAATCTCCGATGAGTTACGCCATCGACGCAATCTTCAAAATCAAATTCAGCAAATCAATGCACAACTTCCCAAAGAACAAACTTATCATACAGTGTATAACATAGAGACTTAGTTCATAATCGTTCATGCGTGCATAGATGTGTTAAAAAATTTTACCCAATAAAATAATATGGAATACGAAATTTTGAGTGGCGATGCATCAAAACTCCGCCCATGCATAAAAGGACGCTTATCTCTTACCCTGTTTGTATGTAACCTGTTTTCTTTAGTAAGTTGGTGCTGTATATGAATCCCGCGCCTTTTGTTCCACCTTCCCAAAGTGTATGTTTACTCCCACGTAATGGTAAATTATTCGCAGCATTTTCTACTGGTCCCCCATTCTAAAGTAAAATAAATCAAATACTTTTATTGAAATAACCAACACTTGTGGTTCCTTTAAAAGCTAAGGCATGGCGGATGTCCATTAAACAGTTACATATAGTTCGATTAGTATCACTAAAGCAGTGGTTCCAAGTAGTTTTATCGGGTGTTACTATGGGCTAATTATACATGAGTAGTACTCAGTGTTGCTATGGGCTACTTACATCGACAGTATCAGGTGTTGCTATGAGTTACTTACATAGTAGTTTAAGGTGTTGCTCTGGGCTACTTAATCAGTAGTTTCTAGTGTTGTTATGACCCACTTACGTCAGTAGTATCCGCAATGCTAAGGGCTACTTACGTCCGGGCCCGTAGCCACGCCCCCCCCCCCCCCCCAAATCGAATTAGCCCCCCCCCCCCCAATAGTTCGCCAAAAATAATGATTTCTTAGGAGTGTTCTTAGCAGGCCACATCCTCAGCGCCTCTATCCTTTTCAGGTTCAGAACTTTTCAGTCAGTCATGTTGCCGTGGGCTACTTACATCAGACGTATCAGATATTGCTGTGGACTACTTACATTAGTTACACCAGTTAGTATCAGGTGCTGTCGTGAGCTGCTTATATCAGTAATATGAGAGCTACATTTATAAGCAGTATCTGGTGTTGATATGAACTACTTACATGATTCGTACCAGTCGTTGTTAAGGGACACTTACATCAGCAGTATAAGGTGTTGCTATGGACTACTTGCATCAACAGTTTCGGATGGCTTTCTTAAATCAGTAGTATTAGACGTTGCTATGGAATACTTACATCAGCAGAATCAGATGCTGCTATGAGTTACTTACATCAGTAGTGAAGATGAGTAATAAGTTATCCATAAGTCCACTATCTAATAAAGCCTGAGTTATATTTCCTATTGCTTCATCTAATGCTGATGTCATTCCTGTTAATTACACACACACACACACACACAATTAGATTGATACACCTGAGAAGACACGGTAATAATATAACAGGGTTCTAGAAATCTGCTTATTATAATTTATTTAATAATTTTAAGGGTAATTTTAAGGATTCCCTATTGGATCACATCAAATGACACATCTAATGATAAACACCATTGTCATTGATTATCTAAGTTGATATAGAAGTGATCACAGTGCCAGATCTCTACTAAAATATTAAATGTTACTCTATTAGTATTATGATGAACATTAAGTTTAAATATTTACCACAAAAAGTGCGTCTCTTCAAGTTGTGGATGTTCCGGTACATGTTTTCATACTCGATTGGTACCTTTTTAAAACAACGGAAAGTATTATATCATACTACCTGTATATCTGTACCTGCCAGCGCAGGGAAAGCTAATGCTAAGCTTATTACTGAATTGACTGATTGGACTTATTTAAATATCTAGAGATGGTAATCTCTATAATTATGAGGCCCAGGTTTGGATCATATTGCTTGCTGAGAACATTTCTCGGGGCTTTCAATTACCAGTATAGCAGCTGCGACGACAACCCTAGATTCCCTGGGAAACCCTAGATTGCCTTTAAAATGTCACCCATGGCAGAAAATTACCCCCACCACCACCAAATGCCATTTCATCTCTATTCCATTAGCTTAGATCCATGTACAATACGGTTCCGGAAACCATACGAATTCCGTCAGTCAACGCACATCGTCCAAGAATCAAGTTTTCAAAGTGTTGTGTCGATATTGCTTGAATTGACGCGCCTTTGGTTTTGTTCGAAGACAGGTGACCCCCCCTCCAAGAACGACACCAAGAACATCAAGAGATGTAGCCCTTTGGGCCCAGCCCCTTGTCCACAAATTGGTGTATTGAGTACAAGGTAAGGGTACAAGGTAAGAGTACAAGGTCGGTTTTCAAGTGTGTGGAAAGTAGCGAATTGCACACATTATGATTATCATTATCAGCATTTTAAAGTATGTCTATAAAAAGATATTTTACTTTACCTGTAACGGTTCGTGTACTGATTGGAAAGGCAAATACAGATAAAGTGGTTTACTTGTATCATGAGTTCGTATTATTTTTATAGCCTTGTCAGCAAAAACATGCTGAAAATAAAAACATCCCTCGTTAAAACATACTGGAAACAATATCATCCCTCATTAAAATAAATGCTGGTAATAATAACATTACTTATGTTAACCCATGCAGGAAATAAAAACATTACTTATACTTACATGTATATCAAAACATTCTGATAATTATAACATTACTTATATTAAAACTTGCTGATAATATTACAATCCGATTAAAACACAGATCCTATTTTTAGTTTTATTATAGTTTAAAATTTCGTTTAACTTGTCTTTACTACACTAGGATCTGAAAGAGTGGTCATGTAACCGTTGTTCTGGTTTGATGCGAGGGATTAGCCAATTCTTGGAGTGCGATGCACAGAACTGTGAGTATGCTACTAGAAACATCAATGCTGATGAGTTTATCAAATAGGGTCAAAAGTCGCTCTATGACTCCTGGCGCGACCTTCCACTACAACTGGTCACATCTTCATGTAACATAGGCTATGGAAAGTATAAAAAAAAACTATCTGTATTTTAACAATATTACTTACATTAAAATATGTTTATTTACTTACAGCTGAATATCGTCCTTTATCTTGTACATCGACTGTGGAATTCCGTTCAAAATCATGTCGAAAATCGTAACCCGTCTCTCCCAAATAATCTGAAATATAAAGTATTTAATTCAACAACTCGAAATGAAGTGATATTAGCATTAGTAATACCAGGACAATTTCCAGATGATTAAATGTTTCTTACAAAAGATAAATCGGAAGTCGGGTAAGGGAAATAACTTATCCGTTGAGATGAAAGGAAAAACAGGGGGTCACCAATGTAAAATGTGCGTGACCATCGACCGTCTTCTTTAGCCCAATTGGTACAGAAAAGAAAGATCTTAACCCCAGTTTCATTATTGTGTTTCATTTCGGTAGGCCTATAAATTTATTATAGTATAATAAATTTTACCTCGGCTATGGTCAAAATAATCCTCCGCCCCAGTGTAATAACCAGAAAAACTGTCGAAACCTCGATACGTTGGTGTACAATTTACATTACAAAATCCAACATGCCATCTGTTAAAAACATTAAATACAGTTTGTCAGGTAACTGGATACGGGTCAGAACATATCGTACATAGGATTCCATGTTTAATGATGGCGTGCAATCGTCTAGATTTAGTTTATATATAAGACCAAATTTCTTATTAGATGATAAGATCTAATTTCCCTGTTGTAAAAAGATATAAGACTAAAAAAGTCTTGTAGTTTGAATAGTCCGAAATAAGAGTTTGAATACAGGGTGTGTGTGCGGGAGGGGGGGGGGCTTCTTGGTTCAACGAGTCACTGGGCTCGGCAGAAATGCGGAATGTTTACTTAAGGAGTTGATTTTCCTTGTTTATGCGTTATGCTCCGTTTACGCACATGTGTAATTATATGTTCGTGTCTTTATGTTTATATGATTTACAATACAATAGTTTAGATGGTGGAACATACTTTCCTATAGCATGTGTTGAGTATCCCAGTTCCTTCAGTTTTTGTGGTAAGAAAGTGTATTTTAATGGAACACAATGAGGTTCTGATGGTCTGATTACACCATTCTGTAACGATAAAAAAATCATACTTCATGTTCTGTTTGCTGCGCCCCTGGTCCATTCTATTAAAAACAGGTACGATAATGATATATGTATAAGTATTCGAGAGTGACGTGATCGCCGCCATCTTGATAATGTGACCTGGAAAATCAAAAGCCGTCAATCGATTCGTTCGTTACTGGGGTTTAACGTCCACTTCCACCTAAGGTGATATCGTAGACTAATTGTTTCCTAGGAAACTAACCTGTACCAGCCACAGGAAAGAGGACTGGGTTGGCTATTTGGGTAAGACGTAGTGTCTTTACTGGGTAACAGCCATGGCTGGTTTCATCCATGTGGACCGTCAATCGATGCGCAACGGAACAATTAACAAACAAGCCAAGTTGCCATGTCCATCGTATTTGGATTGATGGAACCTTGGGTTTTTTTTTTCGAATAGCGTTAGGGACTAGCTTCGGTTTCAAAAAAGGAGATCACAAGCTAGTATATTATTATTGACTTCAGCTAACCTCTCATCTAGCCTTTAGTTTTAGTCAATCATCATTTCAAAAAAAAGGTCTACTAAGAGAACAGATATACATAGTGATGGGAAAGAAAGTTAGATCCTCCCATAATATTAAAATCGGAACGAAATAAAGGATCCGATTTATTATTTCATTAATTTCCCCCAGAATTTTCTAACCTGTAATCCAGTATGGAATGGATAGTAACCAGTCATGAAACAATTCCGGGTCCTAAAAAATAAATCAAAACTAATTTTGGTCTGAAATTTGAAATACACGAGTTTGAATTATGGATGTAGCCCTGTAATTATCGTATCAGCCCAATATATTATATCAAATAACTCTACAGTATATTTATTTAACCTTCTCGATAAAAAAATGTCGGCCGTTTCTAAAAGAAGACTTTACGCCTTTAATTTGACTGTCCATTTCCGAAAATGAAAGTGGATGTGAAGTCATATTATTACTACTACTAAAAAGGACATTGAGTGAAGTCCGAACATTTAATTGATCAGAGTTTAAACCAGGTTTTGTGTCTCAAATTCTTCCACCGGGTTAGAGAAATACTTACGGTGAACAAACTGGTTGTACATATGAAGAATTGAGTATAACACCTTCTCGAGCTAATTTATCGATATTTGGGGTTATCATTTGAGGATTTCTGAAGCCAACATCGTTCCATCCTGTAATAAAAATGTATTTTATATCTCAGTTTTTTAATTTACACCCATAGACACGAAGTAATACTACCCATACAACAATAATAATAACTATGTAAATAATTATATCTATATATAAATTATATTGTATCCTTGTTTATGCGTGGAGTTGGATGGCCGAATGGTTAGCACGTGTGCGCTGTATCATAAGGTCTGTCATTGAGTCAACTGACGCGGTTTCGTTTACCCGCTTGTGCCTTGTACGTGACAAGGAGTAAGGTCGCCTGTCCAACCTCGTGGATTTTCTCGCCCCCCCCCCCTTTGCTAGAGACCCCTACGCGCAAACGAATTATTGAAATAAGATTGAACAATGTGTTAGTCCCGAAATGGCCTAGTTTGTGTCGAGTGGACGTTAAATCCCATTTCCCCCTTCCCCTTGTTTATACTCCAAGGTCACGGAATATTACATCTTCCTCTATTGGGCACCAGCAAACACATGGACCCTTTAGACAAAAAAGAAATGGGAATAGCACGTCTTCCTCTATTGGGTACCTAACTTGTTTTATATCTTATCTGAGAATGTTAATAGTAGTTAGAGATGCCAGTGTTTTATAAGTATCACACACAATGCAATGGACTGGGTGATTGATAGAACCTTTGATGTAGACAAGCAAACATCATTATTATTAACTATCTATATTTCAAATATCATATAATACCTAATCAATAGTTAGTCTACTTATAGTATCTGCTGAATGCTCTTTCCCCATTTGATCATCATACTCTTATGTACACCGATATACTTTTACTACATATTTTATGAGTATTTTTATTTTATTGTCATACTTTCATTGTTGTTTTCATTGGTATCATCCCAATGGTGCATGTACATAGATATATCCCATTATAATTTCATTATATTTTCATTATTTATATAGTATTCCATGACAAATATATCTTTTGCATGCATATGTATGTTGATGTTTTGTATACTGTTCTTAATGGACGTAATATGCAAATAAAAAAGTTGAAAGTTGAAAGCTATAAGATAAGATAAGATAAGATAAGATAAGATAAGATTTATTGCATCGAAACGTCCATCTAGGACAGCATACAATATAAACATGAACATTTGATAACAAAACAATATGACCAATAATATTAACATTCATGTATAAGACAATGGTATTTTTCATATAGCTTATAATAATAATAATAACATATAGATTTACTAACAGGACAGCATTATGTGTAATGTAAAAATTTACGTCAACCGGGTCCATGTCAATACAATTATGATGTATGAGTATGATAAATACATAAATGACAAGAAGACTTTGCATCGTTATTACAATGTATATGTGTTCGCTAATGCATGAACCTAAACATAATATAAGTTTAAAGTTATACAATTATAAAGGTTTTTTACCTAGATCGTCTGCTGCTATAAATACGATATGTGGTGGAGTTTCACAGTTCACTAAATACAAACAGCTTACTATTAGTAATAAAACTTTACAATACATGTTGTATATAGTAGCCATTTTCTAACTGGCGTGTAGTCACAGTAAGTTCAGTATCGCATATCATAGCAAAACAATCGATTTAAACCAAACCGCTGATTAGTTCATGACCTGATTATAAAATGATAAGTTATTCAATCTCTATGCATAGCCATTTAAGCGTATCGCTATAACGCAACGCACTGATTCTCAAATATTCCAAGAGGCGTTATAGTAGCCTACGAGCTGTCATTCCCAGAAACCAAATAATGTTACCCTATTTAGAATATATGGAAAGCCATTTGGGTCAATAATGATAATGTGATTTATCCCGATCTAATTAAAATTATGTCTTTAATTTCATTTTGTTTTACGGAACATAATACACGTGACTAGTGGAAATACACCTCAACCCCTTGACTTCAATGTTCAGGTCAACCAGCTGTAGCTTCTAAAACACCGATTCTGTAACAATACACTATGGTGATGTTTAAAGCCCCTGTACCACAAAATGAAATGAAATGGGGTTTAACGTCCTACTGTTCTGCTCCTAAACTGGGCTTATGAAGACGGGCATACAGTGTAGACAGCTGTCCTTGTCAGGCCCTCCGTCCTGCATCACTGATAAGGGGAAACCACGCCGGAAAATCTGTGTGAATTTTCTCGGACAATGAAGGGATGGAACACCCGACCTCCAGGTTAACGAACCAGCGTCTTACCCACTTAGCCACCGTGACCCCCACACGATTTAACCACGCTAAATGTATGTTTTGACCGTTGATATACAAACGAGACATAAACGACATCTTGAAATCGGAGGTTACATATTAATGCAAATTGTTTTTAAAGTCCATGACTTTAGGTAGTAAAACTTGTGTACATTTTCCGTGATCAGGTGCTTAACATCGACATGAAGCAGCTGATCACCTTTATTGGAACAGAATCTCCAAAACATGTAACAAGTAAACGGACAACAGAGAAAGAGAGGGAAGAATGGGGTTTAACGTCCACTCGACACAAACTCGGTCATTTCGGGAATAACCTATGGTTTAATTTTATTTCAATAATTCGCTTGCGAGTAAGGGTCTTTGGCAGTGGGAGGAAACTGGGGAATCGAAACAATGCCAGTTGACTCAATAGCAGAACTGATGGCATGGGTATGGCATAAACCCTTTGGTTCGATCGACTAATATTGTCGAACACTACATACTCCACTAAATTTCCCCCTTTACGACCGATCCATTTAATTTGAGGACCGCTCTAGTAATGCACACCATAATTAATAAGCCCTATACAATCCAGCAAGCAAGCAAACGTCACCCAAACAGCATATTCTAATATAGTTGATATTCATAAACCAAATCCGGAGATGAAGGAAAAGTAAAAACTAAGCAGACGATGAACGTACGACCATAAATAAGCCCTTTGGATGAAAAGAATTCATAATTGCCATTCGGAGAAGCGGGAAAAGTAAAAAATTAAGCAGACGATGAACGTACGTACGTCCATAAATAAGCCCTTTATATGGAAAGTAAAAAACTAACCAGACGATGAATGCAAGACCATAAATAAGCCCTTGGTATGAAAAGAATTCATAGTTATCATTATTTTAATAAATTAGACAAATAGAAATGATATCGTATAAACTGATGTAAACTCTCTCCATTTGTTTAAAGATGTAATCACCTTTCCATAATCACTAAAATCTATAACATTGGGCGTATATTCTAATAATATAGTTTAAACTATGTAGCAAGTACAAATATTTATGTGCAAAAGTGTGTAAGAAAATATGTCTTAGATGTTTACCGCTATGGCATACCGCAATGATTAATATAATACCTGGAAATTATCTTAGTTAAAAGAACGCTATTTTCATAATATCGGGTATGTCATATTATTATGACACATCAACGGTTGGATACAAAAATACAACAACGGTATTTTATAAATGCGAACTACAAGTGAGAATTGGCACCAGGTGTTCTGTGTATGCAAGAGCGTTAAAAATGTTGATGGGCGTTTAGGATAAAATGCATTCTTCTTTAATATTCATTACCTTGTTTGTGAGAGATTGCCATAAGCCAGAATATGGGATTTCTTCAAGGCTGTATTAATCTAGTGGGAAACCCTGGGGTATCAGACCTCTCGGACCCCATCACATACTGCATTTACGGATGCAATCCAACCCCTTAATGATAAATTAGTCTAAACGAATGGCGTTGACTTGCTGGGATTTATCCTGATTGGGAGGGACACTACCGACAGCAGATACATGGGGGAAACGTGACGTGGGTTGATCGGCTCCACTAATACTAGTTCTGAACTCCTCTAATCAAACCTACATTCACGGCATTTCGTGCGACTGACATTTCTTTTGCGTGAGGAGGGGGGCGTCAATTTGGGACAGTGGTTGGCCCTGAGACCCGTGCCCGATTTGGCCCCATTGTTAATCCGGTACTGTATTTCCGGGAAAGCTATATAAAATCTTCCTCAAAATTACCCGTTTTAATGCATGACATGCACGATATTAATTATAGAATAGACACGTTATCATTTCACGGTATTATAGGCGTGTTCATAGTTTATGAAAAAAAAAGAAATACTTGTGTAACAATTATTGCATACCAATTTTTGTAGGTGAAACATTCCAAACTTCATAGAAAGACACAAACATAATTATGACTTACAGATGATATAAATTAAAATAAACCTGGGAAAAGTTTCAAGCCTAAAGAAAGGCCTGTAATAGGCAGATTTAGCTCTTGCATAATGTATGTTTAAACGAACAATACACAAATAAAGCAATTACACCTCGTGTCAGATGCCACTTAGCCGTTGCGGCCCAGTAAGCAAGACGCTGGGTCTCTAAGCATGAAGTTTTGAATTATCTTTCGTTGTTGGCCAAGAAAGTTGCACACTGCATGGGGTACACTGTCCGTTTCTCTCTTGTCAGTGATACAGGAATGAAAACCCGGGGTCGCGTAAAAGAACACTGGACAGTTTAAAGTCAGCGAAGAACTGTTGAAAACGTTGCCGTTCAGACCAAAGTTTTTCTCATTACAATAACACACATTGCGTATGCCCCTATTTATTAGCTCAATTAGTGCAAAAACTAAACTTCCCTTCATTTCCTTGGCCAACATGATAATGTGACATGACTAATCAGCCTATTAATAAACATGTAGATATAATATCTATCTCCTTTATATTAAATATGTGTCAAGTATGTCTACATGACCATGAACATATTTATCATTTGTATGTCATTCGTCATTGATTTAATATAGATCAAGTAAAATTTGTTCGAACAAAATGGGACAATAATCCAAAATTTTGAGAAAAAAATCCAAAGGATATTTTTAACATCGAACACGTCATGGCATAGGTGTTTGTTAATTGTAATTAGTTTCAAATTCTTAATTAATCTACCTTATAACGAAAGAGGATAAGAGAGAGAGGGGGGAGATAGATAGAGAGGTTAACGTCCATTCGACACAAACTAGGTCATTTCTGGACTAACATATGTTTCAATCTTATTTCAATAATTCGCTTGCGCTGAGGGGTCTTCAGCAGTGGGAGGATACCGGAGGACTCGGAGAAATCCCACGAGGTTTGACAGGCAATCCTACTCCTTGTCACGTACAACAGGGGAATCAAAACTCCACCAGTTGACTCAATGACAGACCTTATGATACAGGGGACACGTACTAACCATTCGGCCTTCCAATCCCTCCTGGAAGAGGATGCGGTTGTGAGTGCGGAGCGGAAGGCATTTTTATAAAGGTTGTTGTTTTCAGGTGTGATCTTATAATCTAACAGAAACGCACACAACTTACCCCACCTCACAACCACTATCAATAAAACATTCGATAAAAGAAATCTTTTGTTCTTATCATTTGATAATTGGGAGTAAAAATTGCGTCACAAAGCATAGATTAATTGAAAACAACATCTGTGTATTGCGACTTGATTAGCTTGATATCGGGCTTAACTTCCGCTTCTTCATAAAGTTACATCGCAAACAATGTATTCTCACACATTATGTTCTAATTTATTATAAAACATACAAAAATATCTTTGGGAATGCAAATTTATAATTTTGTTACTAATTTTGCATCTATATTTCATGTTGTGGCTGTAAAACCTTAAAGCTACAATTTAATATGTGTAAGTTATATTTGTAAAATATATTAAAATCATTGATTAAAATAAAGCCCTAAAATAGATGGTATTTATAAACAGTCCTAACTTGTTAAAGAATATTATTATTAATCCTATGATTCACTATTGCCAGTTGAGAAGTTGGCAAAAATATCATTTTCAACTTCAAATTCAAACGTTTGAAGATAGCTATTTCATGGGGCCGGGGGGGGATAGAAGAACAAAGGAGGTAATTGTGGTATTATTTCGAAGTGTGGGAAATAATGCCTTTGATCGTATAATAGTGAGTTGACATTGAACAAACGACATAGAAATAATTATGTTTTGGCTTTCTTAGAAAATATGAAATTCCCGCTTTAAAGTATAAATTTATAATTCAGATACTGATGCAATATGGCATGTTTTTAACGTCATGCCACGTGGCACACAAAGAGGGGATTTTGCTTCATTCCTAAATAAAACCCAAACAACCAAAACCCTCCTTGGAAAGCCCTATATTAGGTAGGTCAACTAGTGCGTGTAAAATAAAGATAAACTTTTCGGACAAATCTATAAATTTCGTAAAGACGTCACTACAACCGCTAATCCAAGTAAATTGATAAGCAATTAATAAAACAGCGATGTTAGTGTCAACAGTATCTGTTATCGTAGCGTCCATAAAAATGGTCAACTTTACATGTGGTCAGCATGTTTACTGTTTGTAAATAAAGTATTAAGTTTCTCCGTGAAACATTAGTCACTAACATCAGACCACTTATCTTATTTAAATATAAAAGGGATTTGCTCATGTGTAGCATTTGGGAATAACCTAAAATGACTGTATAAGACCCGCACAATATTAATTTAAGATTCATCAGAGAAAACGAGCTCAACCGAGATACTTCACACACAGGTAAGTGAACTTTACTCAATGTACTTTTTTTGTTTTTCTTATCGAATTCTATATTAGCATTTTCATTGAGTGAGAGAGAGAGAGAGAGAGAGAGAGAGAGAGAGAGAGAGAGAGAGAGAGAGAGAGAGAATGTTGTTAGCAATATGAAGTTCACAATGGTTGAAAATCATTTATTTATTTTGGCAAAATAAAAATTTGAGGGGAAAGTTCAATTCCATAACATAAAAGACAATCTAAAAAAAAAAGAAAAAAAAAAGGAAAATGAATGCACAAATGAATAATTTACGGAAAGGTCGACAATTCAATTAATTGCATATATTTATTGTATATACTTATAGTATATTGATATCTCATCTGTCGAATGTTGTTAGCAATATGAAGTTCACAATGGTTGAAAATCATTTATTTATTTTGGCAAAATAAAAATTTGAGGGGAAAGTTCAATTCCATAACATAAAAGACAATCTAAAAAAAAAAGAAAAAAAAAAGGAAAATGAATGCACAAATGAATAATTTACGGAAGGTCGACAATTCAATTAATTGCATATATTTATTGTATATACTTATAGTATATTGATATCTCATCTGTCGAAAAAAAAATCAATTATTTTTTTGAATATATGTTAGTGCAGGGGTGTGTCCAGGAATGTGAGCGGATGGGGTCCAAGGCAGAGACAGCGTCAAGATTGGCGTTAAGTCGGGGGGAACTACTCGCGGATTTGATAAACTCGAGGCTTTGAGACAATGCTACTGTTCGTTCAGGTGCATACACATGTATCTCTTGGATTACAGTGGAGTGAGAGAAAACGGCGTTATTTCCATGAATGTAGGAAAGAAAAAATATTCTCTGTGCAGGCAGAGGCGTGAGGTGTTTGGACCCCCTGGACTACCCATCTCGTCGATGTAAATAATAATAAAAAAATAATTGTTGACTGATCCTTCAGACAAAGTATTAATTCAAATTTCTTGTTGTTGCTGTTGTTGTTTATAACAAATTTAAAGTCCAATACATTATAATATTATCGAAATTGCTTACACACGAGATCGTTGTAAATGGGAGGAAACCGGAGTGCCCCCCCCCCCCCGTACAGGTTGTTGTATCATGAGAAACTGTTCATTTCAGTTACCACCCATTTTAACTATTTCGCCATGGTTAACTTTGTTAAAACATTTAAATCCCAGTATCAATAGGAAGAAAGTGCTTGACACTGGCATCATAATTTACCATAACCATCCCATGACAAGATAAAATACTTACTGTTAATCAATCTACCCGCACCCCCCCCCCACCCCCTATAGGGACTTTGCTATAAGCACAAAGACGTAGTATACCACAATGATATTGTATACAATCATATTATTATAACCGCACCGAAAAGTGCTGTGTAACTATACATGTACCGTTCAATATAACCGTTCAATTTCTAAAACAATTTAATGACCACGTTTCATCAAAAAATTAAAGTTTTCATTCGTTGAAACGGATAAGTCAAAGGTAAAATAATGTGCTCAGAAATAAATATTCCACCATAATCACCCCTTAGTGGTAGCCGCAGAGATATGGAAAACCTGATTTTATGCCTGCACTTGCAATCTGAGATTTGGTCGATGAATAGGATAACATAACACGTATTGACGAAAACATGTCATTTGATATGAACTGAACCACATTAGACAGATACTAAATACAGATAACATCAATTATATCAGTTCTAGACATGCGATGATTTCAGAGAATTTGAATATTATTGTCCCACTGCTTTTTGTTTAAATTATTATAGTCACTCAGTCTCAAGCTAGACCTTGGTGGTGGTTGGGTGCGTCGAATGGTTAATAAATGCTCTTAAATAGATCTGCCATTAAGTCAAGTGCCGTGGAATAAGCCAGGCTGACACTTGCACGAGTCCGTGGCACTTATTGGCACGACTCGAGTCGGCACGACACCGTCCGATTTGCGCAAACTCGTCGTGCCAATGCGGGAAGTGCGTAAACAATGCACAAACTATGCGTGAACTCGTCGTGCGAGTTCGTGTCAATGTGGACACTGATGGGCACGACAAAATCGTGGCCAAAAGTCGTGCAAGTGTCAGCCTGGCTTTAGATTCCCGGCGGATATCTGACAAGGAGTAGGGTCGTTTGTCCAACCTCGTGGGTTTTCTCAGAGCCCTCTAGATTCACCTAACTGTTCAAAACCCCTTCGCGCAAGCTCTTTATTGAAATTAAATTGAACCATATGTTAGTCCCAGAATTACCTACTTTGTGTCGAGTGGACTTTAAACCACATTTCTATTCCTCTCTCTATCTGTACTCATGTAAGTTCTTTACTATGTGATGTTTGTTTGAGACCGGGATCATCCTTTGATGACCGTAACTGACAAGGAACATTTTCTAGTCATCCGATTGGGACGAAAACCGATGTCCACACTTGTACTTGTACAGAAAAATTCAAATGAGGCATTAGTATTTATGGCTTTCCCAAATCATCTATTTTCCTGGTCAGGGCGTATGACAATCTTTTCACATAATTATTTGCAACTCATTTAAGCATATATAGTTTCTGATTTGAATAGAAACCAGCGGAGTGTTAAATAGTTTACATATTTATATACGAGAACAATAACCGTACGATCATTATGATGTAATAAAGAAGGTATTTATCACATATTCTGAATAGTAACTGGGAATTTCGGATTATAGGTAATACAACAGTACATGTAGTACAGGAGGAGGGGCGGATGTAGGATTTTCAGCAAGGGGTGGGCCGAAAAACTTAAGATCTCCACATTGAGCAGTTGTATTGTCGACGCAAATTGCACAGCCAATGGGTCTGGGGAAAGAATTGATGCCATTTCGGACTACTTCGGTCTACGCCCACGCCCCACATCTCAAATGGGGCCTGCGCAGAAGGAGGTTCTGGACCCATTGGACCCTTCCCCTAGATCTGCGCCACAAATATTTCCACTATGACTCAATGAGAGTACTTTTATCATTTTAGATGATTAGAGGAAAACACGGAGCCTAAAATAGATAAGGTTCACGGCATAAGTAAACGTTCTAATTTTATACTTTCCAGAAAAGCAAAAAATTAAACGTTGTAATTTTATATTCTTCCTAGAAATTGAAGCAAACGTTCTAATTTTATATTTTTGAGAATAACAGAAAATTAATGTTCTGATTACATGTATTTTTCAGAGAAAAAAAAGACGTTCTAAAATGGATCAGCTGCGAAATTTTTTCACAAAGAAAAATCGCCGAGTTATCTCACCGGAAAGAATAAGCGTGTCTTACACCAAACAGCACAACGAGATCGAACAAACATGCGAAGAACACGCAGAAAACCATTACTTGAAACAACAGAAAAGTCCGATTGAGAAAATGAAGTCCTGGTTTTCCAAAGAATCTCTTCAAGAACTAAGCGAGAATTCGGGCGTGGCCTATCGTCGACATCCCGATGACTTGAGATCAACTTTCGTAAGGCCTAAATCTATGACAACCAGTGACGCGTGTTATGGTCGATATTCGTCCTTAGAGATCCTGGATATCGGGACATCACAGGAAAGTTTTTGCTTTGGCGAAGATCTATCGGTGTCTTTGGTCAGTCTGGAGAGAATCGAGAGTATCCAAAAGAAATCTCTTAATCTCACAAGGAATCGCCGAAAACACTTGAAGAACAAAGAAAACAAGAAACGCCGACATGCGGAATTAGATGACGAGAGCCTTAAGGGTTATCAGAGCATGATCGAATTACCTCTGACAAATAAAGTCGACGTCATTGTTACGCAACTCTCACCAGATGCCAGAGTTCGCGCCGTGGTCATGCGCAAGACAAGTATTCAGAGGAAGAGCTGGGAGATCAGACGACAAAGAAAGGCGGCGATGAAGACGAGAAGATCTGATTACTACCAGGACGTTTGTCCTATTCTGGAGACCCAAATAAACTGAATACTCTTCATACAAACAATGTGTATTATAGCAGTATCAAGTGCTGACTCCTACTGCAGACTCACCCACTCCCCAAGGCTGTTTCGTCTCTCATTTCTTTCCCGTCGATTCACAAGAGGTGTTTAAGAAATATATCATATTTATGCATATACCTATATATAGTCTACCCGGCCCAACTTGCAACGTATGCCCCTCGTCGTACATTAGGGTACAAACCCTTGTCCGCCAAACCATTATCGCAGCCAAATTTACGGAATCAAGCTATGCAAGACTTCTTGAAGTGGAAATTCAACTAGGATTTTTCAAAGGCGGGGGGGGGGCATGAAATGGAATATTTTACTGGGCAGATCCAGTCCATAACGGACTGCTTTTTAAAGCTGAAATTTGGCTTTGAAAGACCAATTTTGAGAAGGTGGGAGCTGAACCAGGGAGCGTTTTTAACGTTGAAATCTGGCTATGAAAGACAAATTTTTAACCAGAGAATGTAAGCGTAACATTGTACCGGGGATATCCGGGTCATAAAATAAGGAAAGACCGTTTTGGCAGTGCGGTGCAATCCAGACTAGCACTGTCTGACGGAAAGTTCAAGCCATGATAAAGCAATTTTAGCAGGGAAATCCAACCGACATGGATCAGAGTCTAACGGAAATTCCAACCATGACAAACCACGTCTTTACGCAGAAACCCAATAAATGACATGGAGGGAAATCCATATAGACAACAGTCTGACGAGAAATCCAAACCACGATAACCCACCTTTAATCACAGAAATCCATACCATATGTTAACAGGCACACCCAATCCACTGTCTACCAGGGAAATCCAAGCCCTTTTAATGGTGAAACCCGCGCAATTATTGAATTAATCACTTAAAAATATCAAAATTGATTTTGAACTATGACAAATATAACCCAATCTGATTAAAACACAGATCCAATTTCGTTTCGTTTTTTATAGTTCAAAATTTCGTTTTTACTTGTCTTCACTACTCTTGGATCTGGAGGACTTGTTATTTAACTGGTGTTCTGCCTGAAATGAGGGGTCAGCCAATCAAATGGTCTGTCGAATCGACCGTTTGACCTTTTCATGCGTGGAACTGTGGGTAGATATTACCAGCCAATGACGTCTATACTAACACCAGCGGATAGAAATCAAAACAAAACAAAAGTAGATTTTAAAAAGCATGGCGGTCGCTAATTGGTTAATCGAATGACTGACGTTATCGGGTCAAATGTCCCATGCTTGATACCTGACGTCATAGAACGTGAGCTCCCACTATAACTTGTTAGATCTACATGAGTGTAGGCCATCGAAAGTATAAAAAACGAAACGAAATATAGATCTATATTTTAATTAGATTGAATATAACCCGAACCATGGATCATACCATACAATACATGCTTGAACGATTTCATTATTTTCTTTTTTTTAAATTGACGCATGTGCCATAATATGTATATGATATAGTGTTTTAATCATTTTTTTAAACTTTGGGTATGTGCTATATGTAAATAATATAGTGTTCTATTTTTTTTTTAAAACTTCAGGGATGTGTCATAATGTAAATAATGTAATATGATTGCTGTACATCTATGATAATGTTCTATGATATTTCGTGAGTTTCGTGTTCATTGAAAATTATAATAAATAGATGAAATAAAACTAAAGGCCATATACTTAACGTAAATTATATAATAGACATATTGGCCAGTATTATAATGTTTTATTTGTTAGAATATATATTCTATATACCCAATATATATATTGGCATGTATATGGTATTTTCTTGTAATTGATTCAGCAAATATAATCCATGTGTTACAATTACGTTTTCATTTCAGTTTTATATTAAAGACCCTGATCAAATAAAACCGCCGAATCGCGTATAATTCATTAAATAATTACCACGACATGAATACTTCAATACGGAGATCCTGTTTATATATGGCTCCATCTATGTATCCAAAATAAATCCCCAATTGATTTTTGTCGACCGATATTGAAATAAGATATGGCACCAATTCTGGACTAGGGATATTTCACGTAAGAATGATATTTCTTGAAATTATATGAGATTCGGTGGGGTTTTTTTTTAACAAGAGAAAGTGGGAGTGGGCCTTTATTGAGCATCGTTTCAGCTGTGCTTCTTTAGTCTTTGTCAAGCAATGACAGTGATAGTCGAAACGTCGCTCAGCCATAGCAGGAATATTATCACATTCTACAGAATTGTGACCTGTGTATCCGATTTCAAAAACCAAATGCCACTGAAACAATTTATTCCTTTCAATAATCTCCAAATTTGTCTATTTCAGGTGGGTAGGGGAAGGGGTGATAAAGATAGCTGGAATGCTTTAATCCCATTATCAATATAGGAAAAACATACTTGAGACTGACATCAATATTTACAAAGATAAACCTCCTGACTGTTAATTAATCTCACCCCCAAGTGACAGGTCTAACCACAATGACGTAGTATACCACAATGACGCAGTATACAGCCATGAGAAGATTGTGACCAAACAGAACATTATAAATGTTGTAGCATTGGGTTTTTTTTAATTTTCGTTGTTCGGCAACCTAAACAATATTGTTAAATGGAAATGAATTGAAATAGGGTTTAACTTCCAACTGTTCTGCTCAGGTTGAGCCAAATAAGAGGGGCATACGCCATACATTCTGCTTTGAGGCAAATTTTGCTCGGATAGGGGAGCTACGACATACTTTTATATCGAATTCCACCAGCCAAGGCTTTTATAAGTTGTAAAACTTGTGTCTTATCCAGTTGTTTATTGAACAATAAAATGTGTTTAAATCAGCCAAGGCATACTATTTGAACACTGAACCTCTGCTATTCGTCCCATTCGAACACCTATACACTGCCCGTTGCCAGGCAGTCCGTCTTGCATCACTGATCAGGTGGAACCACACCTGACAATTCCGATGAACGTTCTCCGTCAACGCAAGGATCAAACACAGGACATCCAGATTAACGAGCCAACATATTACTCTCCGAGTCACCGTGGCTCCATTGTTAAATAGCGTGACTGAACTGGATACATACAGTTGATCTCATAAATTTCGGCTCACCAAATAATTGGTCCTGTGATATTATTGGTTTTATAAAGAAATGATAATATGATATACCGGAAAGATTTCCATACAGAAATAATAAATTAATGTATTTTAAACATACATTATGTAAGAGCTAATTCTACCTATTGCAGGTCTTTTCTTAAGGCCTGAAATATTATCCAATTTATTAATTCGACATTAATTATCTTATCCAGACCACAATCAACTCTCGATCAACTCTAGCCCGCGGTGTTTATTGGAATGCGTTCCGATTTGATGTTTAACTTCCAATCATAATTAAATTAAAAAAAAGTGGGTAATCGACACTAGTAATGATAATCTCAGTTCTTAGTGGACCAATTTAACTGAAATTTTCAGCAAATCCCCATTACATTATTTAGATTTTAATTATTATAGTGAGAACTTACAGCTCTTTATCTAATCTCCCATTATGTATCTTTAAAATACATCTAAATCCATACAACAGCATAGATAGCAGGAGAATAGACCATACCAATTTGATTTTCTGTTTTCCGGCGAAATAGCCAATTGAATCGCTTGAAAGGTGTTAAATCTGAAAACTTTGGAACACAAAAGCTATTGAACTGCACAACCAAATATATTTTCCCGAAGAAAAAGGTAGGTTTTTTAGGCGTTCCACAAGAACAGTTAATTAAATTGGCATGGCCTTAAAATGGTAAAAGTTGTGGACAAATCTGACACTTCTTTGATTGGCATTTAGTAATTGAACATATAACACAAGGTACAATTTTATGGATACACAATTACTGAGTTTGATACTAAGCGACGTTTCGACGAGGATAATCTCGTCTTTATCATTTGCTTGATAAAGACGAGAGTATCCTCGTCGAAACGTTGCTTTGTATCAAACTCAGTAATTGTGTATCCATAAAATTGTACCTTGTGAAATCTGACACTGTTAGGATTATATTAACAAGCTATACTTATCATTTGTCCATGAACCAACGTACAAAATAGATTTATATACTAAATGAACGGGTGTTATCACTATTGGGTTAACGTGTTTATGTTATTTTGGGATTATATTATCAAACTTGAAAAGGACACTTTTGGATTTAGTTGCCCTTGTGATATGCACTTTTATTTGCAGGGGAGATAATAAAGATTTGTCTCCATTGTACCGTTAAAACATTTGTGATATTAGTCAACACTACTTTAATTTAGCTGTTACCATATAAGCAGCTAAAGAGTATGTGGATTGTCAAAACGATATATGGTCTTGATGATGATAAATGTATTGTGAGGAAATATATTTATCAGGGGTTGCCATATTACTATATTATTTAACAAGTCTGTAACCTGGCAATATCCCTTTTAGTAGGTTAAAAGGTGCAGTATCTTGCACAATTTCTGTTACATGACGTCATTCAATAAATTGATATCAATAATTAGAATGGAAGAACTAGGGGATGCAACAAACCGACACACTAGGCTTACATCACAAAACAAAAGATTAAACTGAAAAACTAAGACTCGACGCGACAACTGAACAACATAAGTCATAATATCAATTGCAAGATTATGGGTGCCCTCTGCGTTATCGTTTTATCTGATTGTGTTTACTGCGATGGGACAAGAGAGTGATCAATTTCAATTTTTTATTTCATGCGAGTATACGATTTAAAGTGGGGATGGGGGTCTAAGTGATGACTCGGGAGTTCCGGCTCACAACGATATAAATATTGGGTATTAGTGGCCCCAAAACGACCTTATTCCTCATGCAAATTCCCCCGTGAGTAACTTGATAATCGGGACAACCACATTTTTCCCCCGTGAGGCAAAGTCCCCGCAGGCCTAGCCCCAAAAAATCAAAAGCTCGGTTACATTTTTTTCGAGCCAATGCGCTCAATTCCATTATGTCATCATTTTCCCACTCCTATCTTCATCACTATCATATTGACGGTTACAGTGAATCACCCGTTTAGTAGTACCCCATAGTGAGTGGGTCGTCGGGCGACAGTCTGAGACTGTACAAATTTTAATGTTATGTGACCTCTTACAAAACAGGCGCAATTCGACAAGCCGACCTCGAGAGTCTGTCCCAGTTACTCATATATCTGGTCCTATCGTTCGCATGAATTTGCTTCGAGCAATGACCCCAAATGTCAAGATATTGACTCAATTATTCAAAATTACCACAGCCCCCTTCAGACTGCTCAATGTTATAGCCACTGGCCCTTAGGGTCACAAAAAATAATATGAGAATCAATAACAATCATATTACATGAAGTTTGTGTCAACATGAATGAAACTGCTGCCCGGCGAGATAACGATCGGCGAAAAACTATATAGCCCAACCCCTTCTCATTTTCCGGATCCGTTACTGATGACAGTGGATAATTTAAAAGGTTCTCAAAATGTAAAATTTTTCCACATATAAGAATATTTATTCCGCAACAGTATATATAATTTCATTAATATCAATAGTATCTTCGTTGTTGGTTGTTTTCAAAGGTTGACACCTTTACAGGACTTGATAACACAGGTGTAAATCAAATAGCCACGCCTCTTAATGATATTTATATTTATAAGCTGCTTTAACTAGACGTTTATTTTTATTGGTGGGGGCTGTTCTGGGACTGGGCAGAAGTCTGCATGGCTCTTGAAATGTCTGCCCTGCTTCCGGTGGTGTTGTTCCTTCTGTTGTTGATAAATCTATCTTCTGTACCATTAATGGCAGAAATGGTATCCTGGAAGCAAAAAGTTATCAGAGATAAATACAAGAAAATTAAAACTCATGGACTTAGATATTCGTCATACAAGATCGCCCACATTTTGCAAGAGATGGACAGAGAACAAGCTAATAATAAACGCGATTTTTCTCACAGTCAGGCGCTATACTACGTTATGGTCTGAACTGCTCGAATATCGAGAGGAACCGAGATCTGTGGGATATAACCATGGTATTGCATACTTTACGCTATTAGCGTTCAAAGAGCGGCCATTTTGTCGCACAGTTTCGTACCGATTTTCCGGAAATCCGAACTCAACCTTCATTGTTGTGTAACGGCGATACATTTAAACGGTTTTTTAATAAAAATTGTGACCTCTAGAGAAACCAAAAGCAAAAATTTCATTATCGTACAATCAGGGGCCATAATCCAGGAAGTTACGGTCCGATATGCGCGAATATCGACAGGAACCGTGATCCGTGGGTTATAATCATACAAGTGTGATCTCTAGAGAGATTTTTTGTCCAAAAAGTACATGCATCGTCGATAAGAAAAATGAGATAATTTTGAAGATAAACCTATATTTCATGTTTCGTCAAAATCCGATAAAAATTGTGACACGTAGAGTGTCCACACAATATAATAAATGTTGGCGTATAAAAATGGTTGAAATTATGTAATTCGGATAAAGACTCCCAAATTAGTCCAAAAAGAGACAATTTAAAAGCATTGGTTCCAACCAAAATTGTTGAACCTGATTGAAATAATATGACAAGCGTGGCACCAAAAGTATGATACGTATATTTAAGACTCTTACTGTCTTTCCTTCAAAGTAACTGCTGTTCTCTGACCATAAGCATGTAGTATTCTATCACGACATGTCTGTGCTCTTTCTGCTGGGGTTTGCTTTTGAGACTTCTGTTTGATTCTGTTACGTGCCGGAACTGAACCAGATCTGACTTCCTCCGGACTCTTTCTACTTTCTTCTACCTGTAAAAATATGTAATGGTTTTATGTATTAAATGATTGGCTAAACGAACAATAAAGGCAAACAATATATGGCGCGAGAAGCATAATTTTACATATTTAGCCATGCTGTGTGTAAACATTACAACCTAATTCACGGCGCTATGGGTGGTAGGCCTATAGATCGAAGCGGGTCTGACATATTAGACCAGGCTAAACAACGAGGTTAGACAGACAATCCTGCTCCTTGGGATGGAATCCACAATGCTTGCCACAATAACAGACCATATGACCTAAATTCGACGTCCACATACAAAAGAAATAGTATCTTACCATTTTCATATTGGACAAGGCAATATTCTACAAAAACATTTATCTGATTTAAAACATCAACATTTTTTATTAATGAATAAATGAAAACTATGTCCAGTCTTTGAATGCTTTTAAATGCTTTATTATGGTTATCATCAAATTGTCTTAGCTCGATACCGACGAGAGGACCCTCGCCCAAACGTCGCCAGACACAAATTTCTGAGTGACTTGTATTCCATATACATGTACACTGTTACAAATTTTTGTAAAATTACAGTACTACAAGTAGTTTTTGTACCTTAATTGTCGGTATATTCGCCACAATATAGTAGTTTTAATAAGTCTGAGGTATTTTTACGGATTTTCATGTATGTTTAAGGATTTTCATGTATGTTTACCGAGTTTCGTGTCTTTTTTACAATAGACGCAGTAAAAATACATTCTAACATATGTAATATTTACAAAGAGAACGGAAAATGAATAAGCAAGCATGTAATTTTACAGATCTTAAGTTTATTCACATTATTTTGTAAATTTACTTTTAGGTTAGAAATATAACCTAAACGTTAAAAACTAGATAATGTAAAGGGCATATGCTGAAAATCTGTCAAATTGCTCCACTCTGAACCGAGATATTAGCGGTTGAATGTTAGGCCTAGCCTCGTTCAGTATTACAAAAGTCGGTATGATAAAAACATCGTCACGAGTATCCTTTTGTGAATTTAATCACCAATGAAAATCTGACACCTAAGATGGCATCAAGAGTTGAGTATGGTCTTTTCATGTTAATAAATGCCTAAGTCATAGTTTATATAAAATATCTGCTATAGGCAAATTTAGCATAATGTATTTTTAAAATATTGGTAGTTGTCGTATTCGGTAAATTTATTGTCTCCCAGCATGCAATTGTACAGATTGTACGTCTACTCACATTATTTTTTAAACTTTCAGGTTAGAAACATAAGTAAAATTACAACAATTAAAATATTTTTTTTTTGTCATAAAATATTTGGAATATTTACAAAAATGATGTATAGTTACCAAGTTTCAGTCTCTTTTTACAACGAACTTTGATGAAATCAAAGGGACATTAAAACCCGGTAAAAACACATATTAAGTATTTCAATATTGCACTGAAAAAAGCAAAACCAGAAGGTAATTTTGCAGATTTACGTTTTTTCACATTATTTGGTAAATTTACTTATCGGTAAGGTAAATTTACTGTCTCTTATCTTATTTTAGTATTCCATAGCAAAGAACCATTCCTAATAACTATCTTCTAAAAGTTTTCATTCTAATTTATTAACCATAATATGGACAATCACATTTTGTGAAATTTTGTATACTGCATGTTATGTATATCTAATTTCCTTTATTTATACGACCTATAACGTGTATTATTATTCATCGTACATTAATCAGATTGTAAGTATGTTCATAAACGTATTGAAAATATATTTACTTTCCGGCCATAGGTTAAAATTATGTCGTAGTCAAGGTCACTTGAAGACGCTTAATTAAACCGATTGGCCAGTGTTAGCTGGACTGTCTCTAAAGCAGTTTCAATGCCTGCAATAGACAGTACCGCAGGCTTACATCTGAATGCCTGGAACCGCCAACTATCATCATATTCCTGAAGCAATGGCCCGAGAAATCTGTCTCTGGCCATTGCTGGATTGACTTCTGATTCTTGAACTTTTGCGGGAGTGTGTCTATTCTCCCCGTTCAATGAAAGCTATCACTTAAGTACAGCAACATGACAGTCCTTCGTTTAATCTGAGTCTTCCCTAAAACTTTGGACAGTGATTTAAGGTATTAAAACGGTGAAAGTATGTTCGTTTCCAAACAGTATTGTTTACATTTCATTCGACTTGATAGCCTCGTTTGTCACACAATTAGTTTTACTGCAGTATTCTCCTATGCACGGGTTAATTAGGCATAATAAAAGCGTGAGCCATGACGTAACGTTATGTAAACATATTTGGTCCAATACTGGCACTCGTTTTAAATGTAAAGCGTTTGTATGGTAGGTAGTGATCGGTTGGTAGTCGGACTACTGACCAATCAAAATTTAACACAACAATATCCATTCATAATAGCAGTGTGTAGTGAGATTACCTATAATCAAACGAAACGCTGCGCGGAGTATGACTATCATCGACGAGCGGCGGTTTCAACCTGTGTTCGTATGTGAGTTAAATCGGCCAAACAAGATTAGGCTTATATTTTCGACACACAACACAATCGGGATTTCAAATTCCCCTTATTCAGTTTAGGTAAATTTACATTTGGAAGTTAAAAAACAAACTAACTGTAACCGTTTATTTACAGTGTTGCGGTGAATTTACAGTCCAAAGTTAAAAAACAAACTCATGGTTATTTCCCATTTACTGTTTTCAGGTAAAGTTACACAAAAGGTCAAATTACAGAAACTCTGTAATATTACAACTGAATGTTTATTTACAGTAAATTTACTGGCAACTTTTGCTGCCAGTAATTTTCATGTAAATTTACCAGATTTTTTCTAACAGTGTAATTATATATAATTCAAATTGTGTGATGTGTTATCTACAATCTCACACACCCCCACGAGGTGACGTTCAGTAATGTCATGGACAGATAAACAATGGACAGTTTTCATTGTTCAAGAATATTTCAAGTTCGGGAACTTAAACTATTGGGACGTCTAAATATGCATATTCAACGATCAGTATGGTATGATTAATAGCGTATTAATGACGATATATTATTCTGACTTATTGCTGCTTTAAACATATATTACGTAAGAAGTAAATCTGCCTATTGCATGTCTTTCTTTAGGCCTGAAATATAATCTAAATTATTAATAAGACATTTTATCCAGAACATAATCAACTCTCGATGTCAACGCTAGCCTGTGATATTTACCGGATCAGGATCCGATCTGCTGCCCAATGCTCATTCATGATTATATCAAGAATCGGATAATCGAGTCTATGTGTTTTTTTTTATCGTACCGACTTTTGTTATGATGATCGAGGCTAGGCTCCAAAATTCAATCGCTAAATTCTCGGTTCAGGGATCAAATTGATTGAAATTTTCCGCAAATTACCGTTACATTATGTTGTCTTTAACTATTTTAGTGAGAGCTACCATCTCTTTGTCTAATCTCCCATAATGTATCTTTGAATAAAACTCTGGACATTGTAGAAACTTACCATATCCATTTCGTTAAAATATCTATCTGGAATCTCCATGAATTTTCCAATATTTAAAAAGGCATCGCTTGTATCTTTTTTATTCGTAATTGTTGTTTTTTCTTTTGCATAGTTATCAATAACTGGTGGTTTTGTTGAATCTGCTGGGGCTGCAACTTTGTTTGCAGGGGCTGCAACTTTGTTTGCAGGGGCTGAATGGCGGTTCACCAGTAATGGCGATGAGTAAGGTAGTGTCTTTGTTTGCCGGACTTTATGTGAGTTGAAAGGCGATGTCTCAACATTTCCATTGGGCTGTAAAAACTGAAAGAAAATAATAACATAACGTTACAAATATATAAATGTACTTTCTTAGCTTTCACCCTAGTGGCGTTGTCTTCGCTATCAAGATGGTGATAAGGAATCGTTGTGAAGATACCAACGTTGGGGTAAAATACTTTGGCTCAATGTTGTCAAGAGTATGGCTAGAACAATAATAGTGAAATGGAATTTAACGCGGTTCTTTTCTAAAATAAACGTGGCTTTGACCATGCAATGTTCGAAAATGAGAATTCTGTCTTTTCTTTAATGTATGCGCCAATAAGTACAAGCGATTGAGCTCTAATCGTCGTCCTATCCGACCCATATTCACTGAACCGCCATGACTTGCAAGCATCGTAGGCTTTTTACTTGTCACAACAACCGTATACATGTATACATGCGATGATAAATTTTAATATCCACTATGAATATAATATTACGATCACGTAGATAAACGTACGGTGGTGATGATGATGATGATGATGATGATGATGATGATGAAGATGAAGGTATAATTGATAATGTCACGATCATGGATCTGTTCATGGATATAAAGACGATGGGTTAATTGATACGATGATTGTCACGACCACGATGTTATCATTACGATGATCTGACGATTTTCTGTTACCGTGTCATAATTATGGAGGAAGCGATATCTATAAGTAGTTTGCTTGTTATCGTACCCTGCAGACTGCAAATGTGGTTATTTGTAATGATAATAAATATAACATGCTTAAATAATTATGAAGGCAAAAATACACCCGTACCTTATACATATACATCAATGGTGTGTAGATATCTTTGTACATGTATGAGCCGCTGGTTTTGGTGTTTTGGGTGGATGCGCGTGGTCGCGCTCGTTTATTTGTGTCGGCCACTAATTGTTTGATTCTTTCATCGTTTCTTTTATCAGCGCTGGTGGATCTTAATTCCGCTTTGATCTTATCAGCCTGTTCTTTTACAGATTTAGGCCACGTTTTTGGTCTTCGTTCAGTTTTCTGGTTGAGATCTTTATAGCCTACAACATTATGAAATGAATTTAGAAAAACTATACAGAAAACACGCATGCACATGCATAATATTTCAGGTCATACAGCACAATACGAGTTGGCAAATTTCACGCTAACTGTTTTTGTCCTATTAGTGAATTGGGTCATTGCGTTCCGGTTATTTTGAAACTAAATTTAACTAATATGCGATAATATGGTCGCATGTGCAAAAGGCAAATTTGCCATGTGATCTAAACCATCTTCGAAATTCAACTAAAATTATTTACACAGCAAATTTGTACAAAAGTACTCGGGTTTGCGACCTACCGAACGACTAGAAACGGTTTCATGTCAGTCCAGAGAAAAGGTGAGATTCGAGATCGAAATATTCTTGCCATGAGTCCAAACTGTTTACCACGGCACAGCGATCCACTACAGGAAATAAATCTATAAAAGTATACGCGAGGTATGAAGTTATAATATTTCTTACATTTTGTTATTTTCTTACCATTTGCCTGGCGTCTACTTTTGAGAATTATGGTCTCTCTGGCACCTTTACTGAGCACGACGGCATCTTTGTTACCTGAAGCGGTAGTCCTCGTTCTTTCAGGGGTTGTTGTTCTATAGTAAAACGGGGAGGTGATTGGAGAGCTGCCGGGATTCGAACCATCTACTCTTAGTTCATTTGAATCTTTCCCATTATCGTTTGATTTATTAACAGCATAGGCATTCTAATAAAATATATATAAGCCTGAATTAAATTCTAAAAATATATAATCAAGTCCGAATCGCACCCAAAATGATTCAATTCCGGTTAGTACCTTTACAAAAATATAATGAATTGAAAATTTTAAACATTCACGATCCATGTAAACATAAAAACATAATATTGAACACAATCATTATCTTAATTAAAGGGACGTTTCGTTGAGGATTCTCTCGACGTTTTCAAGCTTTAGATTTAATTAAATAGTAATTGTGTTAAATTTTATCTTTTAGTGTTTATTACATACATGTGTCAATTGCTATATAACGCCAAAAGAAGATATATATTCATCATCTCTTTCGCAGACGACATATTGATTTGCTCTTTTCAATCGAGAGAAAATCGGCAGTGGATATCCCATGTGTCTCGACATGACCATCCCGTTATTGGTAGCCCCTCCCCTGCTCCAGACTTGTGTATACTTACCGTCCATTTTGGTTTATTAAATTGTCTAGGTATGGGCTTCTTCCCTGTTATCCACGGATCTTTTAACACTTCACTTAAAGACGGTCGTAACATAGGCCTATACTGTAATAATTTTCTTACCAAAACCATACAATCTACAAAATACATTTTGAACAAGGGATGGACAGAGGACAAGCTAAAACCAAAAGCGATATTTCGTACAATCAGGGCGACCATAATCTAGGATGTTATGCTCCGACATGCGTTAATATTGAAAGGCACCGAGATCTTTGGGATATCAACATATGTTTTAAGTTTTTTCAAAATCCGAAAAAAATAATATGACCGCTAGAGGGTATTACATGCCTATTATACTATTTGTGTAAGGGGAAGCGGCCATTTTGTCAAACAATTTCACGAAATTCGAACTCAAACGTAATTGTGGTGTATATATAGTGTTAAGTAGTATGTCCCATTTCATTCTGTTATGAAACTCTATTATTTTATGGACATCTGAAAGTCACCTACCAAAAGACACATTTCTCTCAAATCTCAGTCGCTGCATTCTCATGTCGTCATCCATCTCTGTAAGTTGACCATCATTATATGGTAATCTACCATTAATCATTGCACACAGAATTATCCCACTGAAAAATCAAATTAATCATTGCATACAGTTATACCACTGAAAAATCAACTTAATCATTGCATAACATTATACCATTGAAAAATTAAATTAATCATTGCACACAGAATTATACCACTGAGAAATCAATTTAATCATTGCACACAGCACATAGAATTATACCACTGAAAAAATCAAATTCAAGTACATGAACATTTATATCGAGTAATTAAACTCTTACTTTTTTTTTAGTTTAGGAGCAGAACAGTATGACGTTAAACCCCATTTCATTTCATTTCTTAATTTTTCAAATGTCATTTTCCCTGGAGACTAAATAATATGTTCGTTTGAATGTGTATCAAACATACTATGCACAGCTTGCTTTATTTGTACTGCCCAGTTATTTTATCCGTGTTTGTTGATTCTTTTGTTGTGCTTGATAAAATGGGATGCAAAAGACATGCACACATTTTGCGTGTATCAGAACGTAAGGAACAAAGTAAAAGAAAATGATCGGTATATTTCGAAGAATGACCACAATCACACTCGGGGCTGTCCGAAATATGCCTAAAAATGACTTACATACTCCAGATATCAGCACAAATACCATCATACGGCTTATTTTTAATAACCTCGGGTGACGTGTACGCGTAGGACCCACAAGACGTTTTCAGAAGAATATTTCTATCCACATACTGACATGAAAACCCAAAATCTGAAAAAAATAAGATTTTAGTAAAACATGGAGGACACTGCAAATTTATGTTGGAAAATATTTATTTTCAAAAATATGTAATCTTTAAGAATTTCTTTTTCTTTACAACATTGAGAATTGTAATATTAAACTGGTGAATATGGAAATAGTAACATGACAGTCGTGGATACATGAATAGTAATATGGAACAGGTGGATACGAGAATGATGATAAGAAACTCGTGGATACGAGAAAGGTAGTAAGTAACTAGTGGATAAGAGTGTATAATATTTAATCGATAGTTACCTGTGATTTTTACATCAAAATTTTCAGAAACCAGTATATTCTCACATTTCATATCTCTGTTAAAGATAAAAAAAAAAAACGTAGTTCCTTGAAATATTTCAAGCCGGCAAATTCCCCGAGCAATGCAACACAGTGGATTTGCGTGCAAATCTTTCCAAATCTGGTGAAAGACGATAATTGCCATCAAAACTGTGGGTAATATCAGAATTAGAATGATGAATGAAGCGTAAAAGTTATAGAGGCGAAGTCAGGGGACACAATGACGCGCTTTGTACAGATACAAATATGGCGTCACCGTTTGGCAAGAATTGTGGAATATGTCTAGCCTCGTTCTTCGAGTCCTTTATTACAAATGGCGTTGAAACGCAATATGTTACACGATTCGTGTACCAATGGTAAAATGTTTATTTTGTCTTAAATGTTGGGCATCAGAAGCCCACCTTTGCCCAATAAGATCACAGCATCAATGTTGATTTAAATTGACAGATAATTCTTGTTTTCAATGTCGAAAACATTGGATGGCATCGAGTTAGAGATTTAGATGCTATAGTAAAGAAATCAAGTTTGCCAGGTGAAGCAAAGGCATCCAATGGTACCTAAAACAAACACATTACAGTATCTCAACGTTTTATCTAAGTTCTCGTAGGTGTTTCTCCCTTATCAGTGATGCGGGACGGTGGGTCTTACAAGAACATCTGTCTAGTCGTTCGGGTGGTACGAAAACCGAGGTGCCTTGTATACATTGAGGTACAAGTAAAAGATCCATTGAAGTTGGAATTCGATATAAGAGTAGGTCGTAGTGCCACTGTCCGGGTAAAATTCCACTCATAGCACACTGTATGGCGTATACCCGTCTTCATTAGCCCAGTTCGGAGCAGAACAGTAGGACGTTAAACCCCATTTCATTTCATTTCATTTTACGTTCTCGTAGCTATAGTCTTACCTATGAACAACCCCGTAGCCATGTATGTGATGAAGACCAAGACATATTTGTTTAAAGAATCGTTTAGATAAATCGTCTCCCAGTCCTCGTTCACTTCTGCTGATATTCTGATTGATGAGATCTAATAGGTCGCCTTTAGACATATATTCCATCACAACATACGTGAATTCAGGCGTGGAACCCCATTTCATTTCATTTCATTTTACGTTCTCGTAGCTATAGTCTTACCTATGAACAACCCCGTAGCCATGTATGTGATGAAGACCAAGACATATTTGTTTAAAGAATCGTTTAGATAAATCGTCTCCCAGTCCTCGTTCACTTCTGCTGATATTCTGATTGATGAGATCTAATAGGTCGCCTTTAGACATATATTCCATCACAACATACGTGAATTCAGGCGTCGAAAAATGCTCAAAAACACGAACCTACAAATACCAAAAAAAGATACAAACGTACAATTACAACAAAATCAAAAATAAATAAAATAGGTATGTAATATCGGCCTTAAATTTCCCCTGACTAAATTCGGCGTGATTGTGAATTTCGAATGAGATACATTATTTCGGGCTCAAGTGATATTATACTAAAACAAAACTCAATTCCATTGGGATTTGTTCCGTTATAGATGATGGTATGCCAATTTATTGCCTGGTATCTGTGGAGAGCAAAAAAAAAGTATGATCAGCACCAGCAGTAAAGTTAAACATCAAGCCAAACAATCAACAGAAATAACTGAATCTTATAGCAATGATCACGCAGGGCTTAAAAATGGATAACTTCAATATAAGCCGATTTTTAAGATTTATTAAAATTTGAGTTGATCCTTTCTTATTTGAAATAAATAAATCCACATCGCTTAATTAATACATAGACATATAAAATCAATCTACGACCCTGAAATCATATCTTCGTGGAAACATTGTAGACATTTCTATTTACATACCACGTTTTCATGACGAGGTAAATTCGTGTGATTTTCTAATTCCCGCGGTACGAACTTTGTGAGAAATTCTTGCGGTACAATTTTCTTCTGTATTGCTTTAATAGCCACCTGAAAGACAATAGAATATCAGAAACGTTTCTTTTGTCTATACAATATTCTAGTTTAAATTGGAAGGAATGAGCGAAATGGGGTTTAATGTCCTGCGTTTTTGCTCCAGTCTGGATAATGAAGACGGGCACAAAGAATGCAGTGTGCTATTAAGGAAAATTCTCCAAGAACAGCAAATGAATTTCAACTGTTAAGCATTATTCTACGTGCACACCAATGGACACAAGCGGTACAAGACTCCGGTTTTTTGTCCTATTTGAACGCCGAAACGCGGTTCCTGCACCTCTGACAAGTGGGAACAAGGCCGGAAAATCGGGAGGAAATTTCTCGGGACCTCGTGGTTAGAGGGTCAACCCCTCACTCACCAAGTCCCTTAGTTACTTTAGTACTTGACCCAGGGCGGATTCAATGGGGGCGCGAGGGACGCCCCCCCCCCCCTAATTTTCGACAGTGCCCTTTTGTACTGCTGAAAGTGCCTTTTCTCAGACCCAAATATGTCCGTTCCGAACGTTTACTTAGACGAAAATATCAGCCAAATAGCTCTTGGAATGGCTACGGATGCAAAGAAATGACGGATAATTTTCTTGGGGGACCCAAACGACCCCCACCCCCTCTCAGCGGTGTGACCCGTCTCCGCGGTCAGTGCCCTCATTTTGCGGCGCTCCCTCCCCCTTTTCAAAATTCCTAGATCCGCCCCTGTGACCAGTCATTGAGCCACAGTTTATTTGGAATTCGATGGAAATTATGACAACGGTACCGTACCTGTAGTTTTCCATTTTCAACATATTCAGCCATCAACGCATTTCGAGCAAGTTTTGACACCTGAACGTCCGCGAGTTTAACCTTCGCATAAGCCCCTTCTCCTAGAGTTTTGTCTGTAATTCGATAGCCTTTGTTCATGCATTCTCTCCGGACAACATCGCTCGCTAATTCTTTCCGATCCTTAGCCTTATTTGTAAAAATTGACTTTTGCCTGACATGTCCATCTATAATTTCGGTTTTCTTGTGTTCAGTTGGAATGCGAATTTCTGTAGCCATCACAAAACTTGTTTCGCGGCTAATGATTATTAAATTTTGATGGAATGACGTAATACCTATTATTGCGTAGACATGATACTTTTAGTATAACGTCATCTATTGTGACGATATTGAAATATTAGTGTTGTTTATGTTTACGGTTGATGCCACTGTAGCCCCATAAGTAGGGTGCACGACCATCTCGAAGTTGGCTGAGGGAGTTCCTCGGATTTTCCTGGGTTGTTTTTCTTTGTGGGTTAGCGATGCAGGGCAGAGGGCCAAGAAGGAATAGGGTCTAGTCGTTCGAATGGGACGGTATGTGTATATAGATGTCCCGTACGTCACTGCATGCTCCTTGGCGTAGATACCTTGACGGTTTGAATAAAATTGCTGCCCGCAGTGCCCGAGCAAAAGTTTCCCTGTGGTTTGGCGTATGCCTGACCTCATTAGCCCGGTTCATTCATTCATGTGTTCCATCCCGGATTTATATGTGACAAATTTAAAAGTTGCCATTCTAACCACGTAAAGTACGTGTCTGGTTTCCTCCCTGGACTTCTAAGGACTCATACGAATATATTTATTCGTTGTTGAATATAAATATGCCAATTTCTGTTAATACCAATAGACCTTAATAGTTTGTGTCGCTAGAGACCCCTTTTGTAAAATGTGTATAATTCTCCATACAGATAGATTTTATAACATCATGGACATAAAACACCCATTTAGGACAGCATGTAAATAATACATATTATGCATGAAAAAAAATACATAAAAAGTGAATGAAAAATAGTCAAAAGGATGAAAAACATATAAAAAGTGGATGAAAATTACATAGAGTTGAGATGAGATGTACAATATACAACGAGGGAGTATGCAGGCGTACAATTATGCCCTACGTTTAGTTGTAGGTCTACACATACGCCGCCGCAAATGTATTCTGTAACGTTTCCGTCAAATGCCTGTCAAATGTCAGCGCATAAAAAAGTGAGAGAATGGCCTAAATGTCAAATAGTCATAATGGTAAAATTTTTGGCACTTTGTGCATATTTTCTTTTCATTTTGTTGGGGTTTTTCCCCCAGAGTAGAAGCGAAACAAATCTTTTTTAAAGACTTTAATGGAGTTGCTTCCCTTGTACTGGTTCCACCAAAACATTAAAATAAATTAATTTTACTGATGACAAAAATACTGACCTTTTCAAATTCCGAAGAATAGGACATAAGAAATAGACAATGTTACATAAACTGTTTATAAATCATCCAGCTTTTAATATTTAGAAGTGTTTTGATCTAATCCTACAAATTTCGTTTCGTTTGTTAGACCAATCTGAGACCAATTCATAATTTTACATTGTTGTTTACGATTGACTTTGACATTTTCAGTTCCATTTTCTAATTCCGAAACAAAACATTTTCACTGCCACCTTGTATATGATATGGTATGTATACATTTTTTTACATTATCAAAGAGATCTGCACTGGCCTGGGTCAGTTCACCCGTATTCAATAAGTTATTGACCTTTCCGAACCAAGTTCATTTACCAATTACTGAATTAGGCCTAGACTACAAAGTAGGCCTACAAGACGAGTACAAACTACAACTTACAAAAAATGTTACTACGGTACATGGTAACAACTAACATGTACTTTAGTTAGGGTGGTCCTCAAAATATTTTTCGCAACAGCTTTAGTGCCTGTATTTTGGTATCTAAATGTGCTTAAAACGAAACTCTATAATAAGAAATAGATGAAAATAAAAAATGATGACTTTGGAACCTGTAACTTTGGAAAATATGGCACAATGTAATGTCCTACTGTTCTGCTCCTTATTTAAATGGGCTAAGGATGACAGGCATATGCCATACAGTGTGCTATGAGGAAAATTTTATCTGGGCAGCGGCGCGATGGCCTCCTCTTATATCAAATTCCAACTGCCACTTGAGAGGTCTTTTAATTTTTTTATGCGCACGCCAATGTGTACGCAGGACCTTAGCTTACCCACTTACAGTGTAGCAACAGTGGTCCCCCAGAAAATATGAAGCAATACATCATATGGTACCATTACGGTGTGTGAAGATACTAAGATAGATAAAAAACCTCATCTCTCAACCCTCCGTATTTTGAGATAAGAGATGGAGCTATACCAGTAATGTTAAGTTTGCCAGGTGAAAATAAAGGCAACCAGTTGTAGTTAAAAACAAGCACATCAGTATATCTCAACGTTTTTAGCCACATTCTCGTAGCTAAGCACTGTACAGCTACACGGCACAGGGTAAACAACACAACAAGGGAAATCATGGGGATTCCAGAACATACATGTAGGCCACTGTTACACAATATTAAGCAGCTGTGATTTGTAGCTGTGGTACAATTAGTATATATATGTGTTACACATGCATTATTTAAGTTATTAAATTAGTCATTATCTCCTCGTATTATTAGATAATATTATATATGATTGTCCATTAAATGAAGGCTTCCAAATCTATTATAACTTGTGAATGGCTGTTAAATACTAATAAGGTTGTCGATAACACCTTGGCCTTATAAAAGATCTCAGTTAGAAGCATAAAGGGGACAATCTTATCGAGAGGCCGCAGACTGGAGACTGCTCTACAAGACGTGTGACAATAGAAGCAGACATGAATTTGGACGCTGGTCATTATGACGACAAACTAATGTTATGATGTGTTATGTTCCTGTGTGCTGTATTGGTTGTTAGAGTTATAGATGTATTTGTAATGTTCGTTCCTGCACTGTTATAATAAAGGAGTCAAATCTACAGTCATCGTTATCATTAGATCAAATGTGAGAATATGTTACACCACACTACAACCATGGCTTCAAATATTGAAAACTATCTGTGTTTAAGCAGACAAAGTCCATGTAATCAACCCTTTTTTTTTCAAAAATGTTTTCCATTTTTTTCCGCATCCCAAACATCATCTTGATTAAATATTTTGGGTCTATATAGTAAATACTGATGCTGCATCAAAATTTCCTTGAAACTAATTTTGTTTTCATCTATATATTTATACCGAATACACGTTAGCATTTTAATGACTTCTTACTTCACCCTTCGAAACTTTGTGTCTGGAGTAATAAAGATAAGTCTGACAATTAAACATTGGACATGTTTACTAAGTATTACAGTAAAATATTTTGTAATAAATTTTATTCAATGTTTATTCACACACAACACAGTGTTTAATCATGTTAGATTGTACTATATTGTACGCTAATAATCCACTATTGAATGTGGATATTTCCAGTTGAATGAGTGATTGGAAAATGTGATGTGTTGCAAATGGTACTCCATAGAAGAGAATTTGCCCCACAAAAATTATATTTAGGTAACAAATTCCATATCAAAGTCAAACCCCAAAATGGTTTTTATTCTAACATAAATGAATAATAATCCATCTAAAATTTAGAAAAAAAAGCCATTTTGGTCAAAGTTACCAACACTTAACAACGGCAGCCATGATGGCTTATATATAGATTTTGACAGTTCTGTTTTCAGCAGTTTATAGAACAGTCCATATGAATAATACAAGTGACATTAAAAATGTGACAGTTCTTACAAATAATGCGCAGTACCTTAATCTATAATACTATGATTTACATTACCACCTGATGTAAGGATAATTGTGATAGTTTCAGTCAAAAAGTATTTATTCCATCTTTATTTTCCTTTCTGTGCTGGTTTACTGCTCTACCTTAAGTGTAGCTTTAACTTCCTGAATGACTTATTTTATGATTTTATCAACTCCCATATATGACACCTCATTTGTATTCTGGTAATAATTATTAATCACAATCTGTTGTTGTTTGAATTAAAAAAGTTGACAGTTAGTATTCCAAGAGTAGGCCGCAGTGCCGCTGTCGGGGTAAAATTTCCCTCATAGCACACAGTATGGCGTATACCCGTCTTCATTAGCCCAGTTAAGAGCAGAACAGTAGAATGTTAAACCCCATTTCATTTCATTTTAAAATCATGTGTTATCCTGGATTGTTGCAAAATATTAATATAATTGTATATTTTTGGGATTTAGAATTGATATTCATAATCTCAGCTCATCGAATTTCTCCCATTTTCATTATGGTTGCTAAAAATACAGATTACCTAATGGCTAACGCTGAGTTATGTTCAGAAGTAAAATGTGAAGTGTTGCTATTATTTCACCTAATATCATTATTCTGGTTGAAAAGACTTACCAGTTTTAACCTTGTATGTCATCAAATTATCGATCAAGCAGGATAACTGGAAGCCATATTGAAATCTATTTCCGTAGTAACACCAGTGTTGTCTGAAACCTTCAATATTATCAACAGTTGGAAAAATAATTGAAGCTTTAAATAACGGCTTTATTGCTGAATATTTTATTTTAAAGTAAAAGCGGAAGAATATATGTACATGTACATTACATTTACACTAGTTAGTGCATGACATGTAGGGAACCACTGTGGCTAAGTGGGTAAGACGCCGGCTCACTATCTGGTTTGTCAGGATTTAAGATGTTAGAGTAGGCAGTGACGTCGCTGTCTCTGCAAACTTTCACTCATAGCACACTGTATGGCGAATGCCCATCTTCATTAGCCCAGTTGGAGCAGAATAGTGGAATGTTAAACCATGTTTCATTTCAATTTGCATTACATGTGTGTGTATCAAAAATATTTACATGGGGGAGCAATGCAGTTAGTAAAACTTTCGGTCTCTAACTTCGACGATTGGCCAAGAAAGTTCATCAGGATTTTTTGGCATAGTTCCCTCTTGTCAATGGTGCTGGACAGAGGGCTTGGCAAGGGACAATTAACGCATAGCCTTTTGGATGGAATAAAAATAAAACCCAGGTCCAGTATACACATTGGCGTGCTTGTTAAAGATCCCTTTGCAGTTGGAATTCCATATAAGACTCCAACATTACGTATTATTGAGTGGACATTAAACCCCATTTCTCTCTCTCTAACACTACTTAAACCCCAAAAACCAATGTCATTTATTTTCATATATATATTATCTTTCGATGGCATTTAAATAATAATAATAATAATGTAAGATATTGGGAAAAAGATTATCTTGTCGATTCGATATATATAGAGTCTTAAGAGATAGATTATTTTATTCAATTACAAATTAAAAAGATTGTTTAATGCTTCCTACATATTGTGATAGGGTTGCTGTCGACACGTGTTGGATTTCCTTGCAGCCTATCTATGTACTGCATGGACAAAAACTAAAATGCAGAGTAAAAAAATCAGAAAATGCCATCTTTGATGGTAAATGACTTAAACACACCAGCGAATAGCGAATCCAATTAAAACTCAACAGTTGAAAAAAAACCCTGATGAAACATAACTATACACAGAGAACAAATTATCGAAACACCTGAATGAGCCCAAGAGAAATTTATTACGTAAATATTTGCGCAAGTAAAATGAAATTTTGACGTAGAATCCATACATGCACATCAATGAAAGCTGTCTGTGCAGCTTTAACACACGTACAACGCACAAAAGCCTTAATCGATTGTGTCATAATGCCATGAAAATCATGTTTGTGAACTCAGCCATAATTGCATTATGGAAAGTTTGAAAATAGCTGTGTTCATTATATTTCACAACATGATCTTGACAACTCGCCATTACACAGAAAAGATGTCATGAGGAATGCTTGGATGTCAATGAGACAGATTGCATGACCATCTGTCAACCATTAGTCAATTATTGGTAAACCATCAATAGACTAGAGATGTTAGGACTGTCAATATTCTGGTTGACGTAGCAGTACATCACCAACAGAAGATGTGGTCGCTTTTAAGACTCTTGTAAAGTCATCTCTTTGCACTAAGAACTAAATGTGTTGAAAGGGGAATGGTTTCCTCACCCCTCTCTTCCCCACCCCATTTCTTTGTCTTTCCTTGCTGTTAACACAATCCAGAAAGTAAAATAGCTCTGATCAAGCACTGACCCTATATTCAAATTCGAGTGGGGGGTTTGATAGCTGAATGGTTAGCTGTATCATAAGGTCTGTCTTTGAGTCAACTGGCATTGGTGTACGTTGCCTGTCCAACCTCATGGGTTTTCTCCGGGTCCTCCGGTTTCCTGCCACTGCTAAAGAACCCTATGCGCAAGCGAATTATTAAAATAAAAAGTCAACCATTTGTTGGTCCCCGAAATCACTTAGTTTGTGTCTAGTGGGCGTTCAACCAATTTTCCCTCTCTCAGATAGGGATACATGTTACGATACGATTTTCTCTGTGTATATTAAACAAACTAGGACTAACCCTGTTCGAAAAATACATGGTAAATCAAAATTTCATAAATAGACAAAAACATGTTGCATTTTTATGCAAGAGGACTAAAAAAAGGACATTAAATATATGAATTAAAGTTAGGGTTGAAATTAAAAAGGGGATGTCAAGTTACTGTTGAAATTAAAAAGTAAACATTGGTTGAAATTTGGACCATGTGGTAAGGTTATATGAGTCACAAGTGACTTTGCAATTTTTCATATAACAGCACTCTTAGATAGGTATTAGGTGAGTGAATTGATTTATGCACACTGTTTTATTCGGGATCTCTGTAGGTCTACACTATACTATAAATACTATATAATGCATTTCTGTTGGCACTGGAGTAATTATTATACCAGTAATCAGATAGTCAGTGTAACGAGTTTCTTACCCTCTGTGCAGCGCCATGATAATAGAATACCAGGGTTCAGGTGTAGTCATTCAGGTATAAAATACAGTGTTTGAATGCCTACATTTTTAATGCAATTGGAGACTGTAATATTAACTGTGAGTTACTATATGCACGATTTTACTGCATGATATTAACAACTTATAAGGTGACATTGGAATGTCTTATCATGATCTTGAAAAAACTCTCTTGTTCATCTCTTCCATATATATGTGCCAATAGAAGCAGTAGAATAATAGGTGTGTGCTCCGCAATAGACTTATATACCTATATAAGAGCTATTTTAGGGATAATGTATCAAGTATTACAATGAACTTTACATAGTGAGGTTATGAGGGAACAATAGATAACAGTGTGTTATTAGCATGTAATACTCAGTAATAGGAACAGATTTTTTTTTCGTATGTTCTATTTATGTCATCAGGGATAGATTGTAAACAATATCAGTTCAATGTCTATTAACGCTGAACCTATTTTTGCGTATTATATTGGAACTGGACTAATAATAAAACATTGCATCATCTTTGACATTTGGTTTAATAAACGCTCTTGTTTTTGATAAATCATATTGTTCATTTGTGGAGTATAAGAGGTTGAGAATATAGATTTATTTTCTTTCTATTTTAGTGTCAGACGGAATGTATTCCCGTGACAAACAGCTTACTATAAACGACAGATTGGAATAATCCTGTTTCTTTCATCAGAATAGTGTTTTGTACTTTTGATAGTGGTAACGGTGTGTATTCATGGTTGTGTTCAAAATGACCCAAGATAAATTAATAGAGGACAGTGTGGATGGCGATCTACCATCAAGAATCCAAGCAAAGGAATTCTACGCCAAATATGAACCTAGGGAAATATTGGGAAAGTAAGTCAATTGCTATTTTTGTTTTTTTACCTTGACCTCAAAGAATAAAAAAAAATGATTGTAAAATTCCGTGGCTCATTTGCACGCTTTAATCTAAAGATTGTCAGTGGGATTATTTGTATAATATTTCAAATGTGCACATGGTGTATGGAAATTGTTTGAATTAGGTGAAGGTTTGTCCGGGTGGGGTGGGGGTGGATAGACGGCCGCTTTTTGCCCAGAATATCACTAGACCACTAGTGTTTTCAAAGGGAACAAATAATGATAATATTATCAGGCCAGTGAGATTCTTGGTAGTACTATAGATTAATCTGATATTCTAATATGACTTTTGTGAGTCCTGATGTTCAAGAACTGATAGCCAAATTTTGTGTGACCACCTTTGCCTGAATTTTAGATCTTTTAAATATTTTGCAGGTGCCTTGGCTCTACCCCCGCTCCCATCCCCCCATACTTTGCCTATATGTCACTGAGTGTATGTATACATATTAAATATCTGTATACATAGAGCAGCCCTCCCTATTTCTATATATATCTAGACCATATGCACCTGGTCTTTTGCTATTAATTATTATAAACAAAATGCTTGAATAATCTCAAAGAATCTCATCTCCTTTATAAAATCATATTATACACAGAGCATTCCTGTGTTCTGTTGGGTCTAGTAAAAGTCGTTCAGTAACCTTGACTAGATTGTAATACCTAGCAAGGTCATTATTCCTATCACCATTGGTGTATATACATATATAAGCTGCCACTTGGCTGGTGTCCAAACCCATTATGCAATTGATCAAAATGTCCAAGATATGATTACATGAAAAGCAATATCCCACTGGCTACTGGTTCTTAAATTACTGATCAGTGTATTAATAAGTATTCACCATGTGACTGTGTATTAGCATTATGAGTTGAGATATTGATTGCCCTGACATTAGAATTGCTCTACCATACACCACCACTACACAGGGTAGTGTACTAAGATAGAATTCGGTTTGTAGGTCATCGTGTCAGTTATGTACATTTACATCAAGCGAAGTCAAACAAACCTTCTGTAACTACATGTATATACATATCTATATCCATGTGTAAGCATTCAGACAGTAAAAAGTGTAAACACATAGAACATCTGTTGTATCTTTTATTTATATAGAAATAAATTGATTTTTTTTATTTATTTCAAGTAATGATTTTTACTCTGGATTTGCACTCAAGTTCAACTGGTGTGTTTACTCGTTCCTTCTCTCCTCTCTCCTCTTCTTCTTCTCTTGGAGACAGTTCATTTGATATGTCCAATTTCCTGATTGTGTATTTCAAAAAAAAATAATTACCGCATAATACACATTACAATCACAGTGTGTAACATCATAATCATCATATAATTAGAATCTAATTAAAATTTCAAAAGCCCTAATCCTACAAAAAGTGTCGGTTTATTATTGAAGGCTATACCGTACTATATTTCTATCATTTAGTAGAACGAATATACGCACAAAGAAAATAAAACCAAAATACAAAATTGTCAAAATACAAAGATAGCTATAGAGGTATGGAAAGGATCTTGACAGGGAGATCCCCTGGAACAATCCCAAAGCATTAAACATACATTATGGGAGAGCAAAAACTGACTTTTGTCGGTCTTCCTTTGGGCCTCAGAAGTCATAGAAATTATAAATTAGATCTTTATTTAAATAACAAGCCCAAAATGAACTCTGTAGACCTACGGATGGCTTGGATTGGGCTCGGATTAAAACAGGATTTCGTTGACTGATTTAATCACTATGGCGTCGTGGGCGGGGCTTCTCCGTGACGTTGACGTCATCATACTTCCGGACTGTTTTCTATTCGTCTGCTTAGGGAGTCGCTTAGGCCTACCTGAAGTACAAAAGAGTACACGCAGGCAACGCAAGAAGTCGGCTATTTATTATAATTTATTTACAACTGCCTCGTTGATTTGGCCCATTCCTTTCAAACTTTAATATCCTATCGCAGACTTTCTCTTCTTATCTATATATTAAAAGTACACGCAGGCAACGCAAGAAGTCGGCTATTTATTATAATTTATTTACAATACTGCCTCGTTGATTTGGCACATTCTTTTCAAACTTTAATATCCTATCGCAGACTTTCTCTTCTTATCTATATATTAAAAGTCTTAATTCTAATTTATTGTAAAAAATAAATGTATACGAATTGAATTGCAGTCCTGTCTCAAACCGAATACGCTATCGGTACTAGTCATTGTAAACATTACTTGATAATCGAGACTATATAGGTGGAGTTAACGCCTGTCAATCAACAATCGGCCATAATGGGAAAACGGTGTCGATGAATTTAACTACTATTTCTAGTAAAAAATTATAGTGGTAACAACTTTGTTCAGGATAAAGTAATTTGACTGAAATTTTCAATATATTCTTGTTTGAGCATCTATTTTTGAACTGTTATAGCAAGAATGGCTAACTCCTTGTAAAAATCTCCCATAATGTATCTTTAACGATAACTAATTTTACACTGACACCCCCCACCCCCATTACATTCTCCTCATTTAAGTACCTCCCTGTGGATTAACTGATTCTGTTTTGACCTCTATACAGCCTGATACTTATTGACCAGACTAATTCATTTATTTATTGATCTCTAATTATAATGACATGTACCTTGATAATTAACCTTGTACAAGATTAGTACTAATTATCACCCTTTCTCTTGATGGAGTAATTAAAACTTCTGGTATTTGATCTAAGGACTAGGGTATAATCATATTTGTATTATATTTGAAACCAGGAATGGTTCAGACCTCTATATTTATCGGTATTAAATGATTTGATTTAATCCAATAGATTACTCACTTATGTGAACAGTGGGTGTGTTTCCATGTGAATTAGAACAGACAGTTACACCCAGTTTCTTATTCCCTGCACCTTCAGATATCCAATCAGCAGGCTTACACTGTGTGATGTCATCATTATATATTCCTTCATGCTTGAAGTATATTATTGAGGTCATGTTTGAAGCTGAGGTCAAACATGTGACTACCACCCTCACAGACTTCTTAAATGGATAGCTCTACATAATGATTGAAAAGTATTATGCAGAATTTAACACTTCTATGAATGGAAAATTTGTTTTAAAGGATATCCTAGGAAAGTAAGTTGTGTGGTCTGAATAGACAGACATTTCTAATGATTTTCTTGGTGTGTTGAAATGTCAGAATCAGGTTATAGTGTTTTAGATAAACTATGTGTAGGCTACTGGGTATTCAATAATACTACATGTAGTATAACACAGAATGATAAAACAAAGCCATGTGTATCTGGAATTCAGTATAGCAGTATCTCGACATTATTAATATAACTTTTTGTTAAAAACATTTTGATATCGAAGTCTGTTATTAATACAAATCATGTGAGTTCATGGATGTCTGAAACAAATAGATATCATTAATATATTGATCATTAAATTCCTCAATGCATGACCAGGACCCGAGTTCACAAAGCATTCTCAGACATAAGTTAAGAATTTTCTCAAATTAGGTCTCGCCTTTGTGAAGCTAAAATATAGCCCTTTATAAAACTTTTGTTGTTTCAATGTATCAAATATTCTAATTAGAAACTGTATGCAAAGTTTTGTGTTTGTGGATCAAAGATCTTTCTTATAAACACTGACAATGAACTTGAGGCCAGGCCAATAGGTTAATTTGTTTGAATTAAGATATTTTTATATAATTAGTTTGATATATTTCTTTGCATAGGTTCTTTTAGATCTCTTTAATTTTAAATTTTTTTGTAGTTTGGCCTAGTGTAAATTCTGGTCACATCTCTTAATTTTTATGAGTGTCCTTGGACAGTTTGTAGGCCTACTTATTGTAACAATCCAGAGGAACTTTCTTACTTTCTTGACAAATTGGTATCAAATCAGAACCTCCTGGTTAGGGATAGTACTTTAAAAATGAATAAAACAATCACTGTACCTTTATCATACAAATAATGTCTGGGGTCATGCTAGTGCAGCCTCTGGTTATAACATACTTGTATTTTGTATTTATAGCTTAGAGATTATGGAGATTATACGAGAATTGACATTCAAATTCTTACTGTGGGTGTGTCATTAAGCGGTTTATGAACCTGACAGTCATCAATCATACATGTTGTCAACATGTAACACCAGATATTTATCTGTCAATTCAACTGAAACCATAAATAATATCTGATGTCTATCAGAAATATTTCCACGTTTACTTTCGTTTTATAATTCTTTATCTTCAGTTAACGCTAAATGTACAAAGTTACATCACTGTAAACCAGTTATCATTTGATTGTGTGTATTTAGTAGTAATTTCTTTCACATGTAATATCAAATCTTTATTTAAAAATTCGTAAAAATCGTTTAGTATCACCAAATATCATCTAATTTGTACTTGTGTGCAGTTTATAGCTGGCCGTTCAGTTTTGATAATTAATAATTTCATGATCACAGTTAAAAAATAAATAACACAATTAATTATTGATGTATAATGATTAATTTTTTAAAGGTGATCAAGAGATTAAATACTTGTAAATTGGATACTCATTATCAATATTAACCAGTCAGCATTAAACTGGATACAAGTACTAATTAGATGATTTGGGGGGATTATAAACAAAGATTTGACATTTAACGAATGTGAACGAAATTAGATATTAAATGATACCCACGTGACAGTCATGTAGGAGATGATTATTTTCATTGTTTGGACAGTATCTTATTTTTCATGGGTTTATCTTTATTCAATCGAAAATGTGCAAAAATTGCTGACGTAACATTTAGTTTTTAAGATGCATTGTATAAGAGCTAAATCTGCCTATTGCAGGTCTGACTATTTTGGCTTCAAATGTTATATATTTATTCAGACATTTACTATGACAAGCCTATAATAATCAACTCTTTAGACTATCAATAGTATCATATATAAATGGATTGAAAAACCTTCACCATTTAGTAATTTCATTGAAAAAAAGTTGCTATATGATAATAAATTATCTTGATGTACATTTTTTTGTACACTATGCTATATCTTGTCAAAACTTTGAACACTGATAACTCAGAAATGGAGTTTAATGTCCTACTGTTCTGTACCAACTGGGCTAATGAAGAATGGCATACGCCGTACAGTGCTGTGAGGGCAATTTGCCCGGACCGCGGCATTACTGCCTACTCTTATATTGAATTCTTTTACATGCACTCCAGTGTGTACACTGGACATCAGTTTTCATCACATCCAAACAGTTTTATGTATTATATTATATTGACCCTTGCCAGGCCTTCTGTCCTGCCACATTGACAAAGGAGAACTGACCACGTCAGAAAATCCCAGTGAAGTTTCTCGGCTAATACAGGGATCATTCATAGGACCTCTGGGTTAACGAGCTAATGAGTCAATTTGAATGTAATTTTAATATTCAATTTTCGTTATCTATTTTTGAACTATTAGCAAGAACGACCAGCTCTTTATCTAAATCTTACATAATGTATCTTTAAGAAAACAAAATGAAAATTGTCAACTTAGATAATCTCCCTGATTAGAAAGAGGCCCATCATATATTCTTTAAACAACATGTGTAAGTTCTGCTGGTTTGTTTAATATATCGGTGTTGAACCATTTTCGGACTGACATTTTGAGGATGAAGAATCTGTCAAGTGATGATCATGACAACTTTTACTTTAAGCTCTCATCAGCTTTAAATACAGTACTAGGAAATTCCGAAATTAACACAAAGTTTGGCTTGACTGCTGTCCAAAGTTCACAGTTATTTCGAATACATTTAGTTACCATATTTTGTTCGTTCGTTGGTTTCTGGGGTTTAACGTCCACTTCCACCTAAGGTGATATCCATAAACTTTATATTGGTGGGAACCGGGAGGCATCAGAATTTTTACACTCCAGCCCCTAGGGTTACCAATAGATTTTAACCAATCAGTGAACATTAAGATATCTTTTCTATTAATTGTTGAACAGATTTCCCTTATCTAAGCAGCTTTTCACAGTTTAATTGTCAGTTGTGTTTTTTGTATGCTAGACAAATAGACAAATGGTTGATTTAATCAAAACCTGCTGTTCCTTTCATTATTTATTCATTGATGCATGTTGAAAGGTTGTTAACACTTTTATTTGTTAAGTTTAGATAAAGTTCTCATCAATACACATGGGTTAGTACATGTATGAATTAACTGTACATGTATTGTCAGGTTGTATTTATTAGGGATTATTGGCTTGTTGTTTTCTCTATTTATAAAGCTGACTGTAGTATACAGTTGTGTGGACTTTGTACCTTGCTTTCATCATTCTACAATTAGTAGTGGTAGTAGTAACCTAACAGTAACATTTGTGTACTATAGTATGACTGTAGTTTTGTTATAAATCAGAAATGCCAGTTACCAGGATAGTGAGACTGACAAATTGTACTTGTTTTAAAAATAGGTATAAGTTTACAGATGTAAATAGTTTCATTCTTTTACAAGTTCCAAGAAAATCTGAAGTTAATAATACATTAAAAGAGCACTAATTTTGGGAGGGAAACAATCACTTATCTCTTATCATTATCAAGCACAATGACATTATTGGTCGATTATATGTATATTTAATACATATCATGGTGATAACGATATCAGAATATTTGTCAAAATGAAATATATTTACTTTTAGAATAAAACAATTTGTTTCACATAAAAGTTGTATTCTTTTGATGTGTTTCTAAATCGCTGTATGCCACTTACAGATGTATATATGTAGATTAAATTTTTGAAAAACAATAAAAGTTAGTAGGTGGGTGCAGGTGGGTGAAGTCGTGTGCGTGTTTTGATTTTAATTCAAATCATTTTATTATGCATCAAGGTTTCATTTTATTTCAACAACATACATGTATTAGGAGAGGTATGAATCAATTTGGGGTATGAATGAACTATGTACGAAACAGCAAGGTTATGAATCAGCTCACATTTAATCTGATTAAACACTGATCTTAGTTTGCTTTTATAGTTCAAAATTTTGTTTTACTTGTCTTTACTACACTAGAATCTGGAAGAGTTGTTATATGATGTGAGGAATTAGCCAATGAAACAATCTGTTTACGATGTCTTCTTGGCATTCTCTGTGCAGAACTATGGATAAACCCTTAGAAATGACAACGCTGATTGATTAATCAATGTCTGATGTCATGGGGTCAAAAACTGCTCGCTTGACCCCTGACATGAACTTCCATGTAGTGTAGGCCATCATCAGAAGTGTAAAAAAATGAGACGAAATATAGATCTGTATTTTACTCAGATAGGTCTAGAGTGGAACCATTAACTACATTGGTTTATTTAATTAGAATCTTTGTTCTTTTAAAAAACACACGCTTAATAGAGATGTAAATAATTGTGTTTGGTATATTACAGAGGTGTGAGTAGTACTGTAAGAAGATGTTTTGAGAAGAAATCAGGTAAAGAATATGCTGTAAAAATTATAGATATCAGTGGAGAAAAGGGTGAAACATATCAAGTAGAACAAACAAAGAAAGATACATACAGAGAAATTAATATATTACGTATGTGTGCTGGTCATGATCATATAAGTAAGTATTTATTAGTTATCTATATATACCAGGGCCCGAGTTCACAAAACATTCTCAGGCTTAAGTGGAGAATTTACTCAACTTTCAATCATTGTTTATGGGAAATGTCTTTGATCCACTAACACAAAACTTTGCACATAGTTTCTTAGTGATGCATTTAAAACAACAAAAGTTTTACAAAGGGCTATATTTTAGTTAAAACATGGAGAACAATTTTGAGTCAACTTAAGTCTGAGAATGCTTTGTGAACTCGGGGCCAGGACTACTAAACACATACATGTATAGTATGGAATATGTCTTTTAGACTGTTCTGTTCAGATATTCAAGGCTCGTGGGGTTTTCTCCAGGTCCGTCAGGTTTTGTTCCACTGCTAGAGTATCAAAATAAAATTGTACGATATGTCTGACCTGAAACCACATAATTTTTATTCCCTCACATTGAAATGTGGTCTGTAGTACACAGTGTCTGTGGTCATGAGAAGATTAGACCTACTTATTTTCTGTCAGAGTTATTGCCCATGAAGTTAAATGCTTGAACCCTGTAAAAAATCTTGTGTACGCTCTTAGAGACCAAAGTTATCCCATTGACTTTGGATTCATACACAGTGTTTAAGACCATGAGTCAACCATGCCTATTGATTGCTTGATTTTCAACGATTTCTGATAAATTGTACAGCCAAATTAACAATTATGTTTTGTATACAAAACGTTAGTATGGGGCAGAACTAGAAACCAAACAAATTCTGTTATATTTCTGATAATTGCTAAATTAGTTGTTAATCTTATTTTAATCAGACTTTAGTGTTAAATGTTTTCATTACCGTGTGCGACAACCCTTGCTCGGACAAGGTAGGCGCTGTTTCATTGCTCTCTCACTCAAATAATGACTCTGTTTATGAGATATGGTATTTTTAATGCCCTTCCCTCATACTGAACAACAGGATACAATTATCATTGGATATTTTTTGTAAGATATCCTGTTGATACTAGTGTTATTTACCTTAGTTACATGTACATGACGTAGAAGGCTGTTATTACCATTGATTACAACAAAAACAATTACAGCATGGGAACTGTAGAAAGATATAAATTCTGTAAGAATTAATCCATTTGAAGGATTTTGAACTAAAATCGTTATGTGTATCACCTGAAAGTCTATGTATGAAATGTTGTGTAGTCTAAAAGTCTATATTTAATATTGTGTAGTCTAAAAGTCTATATTTAATATTGTGTAGTTTGAAAGTGTATATTTGATATTGTGTAGTTTGAAAGTGTATATTTGATATTTTGTATGATCTGATAGTGTATTATATTTGATATTATGTATGGACTAAAAGTCTATATTTAATATTTAATCTGAATTTGATATTATTCATGGTCTGAAAGTCAATATTTGATATTGTCTATGATCTGAAAGTCAATATTTGATATTGTGTATGGTCTAAAAGCCTATTTATTTGTCTTTTAATCTGGAATATTGTGCCTTTAATTATTTTGTACTTTTCTTTTCAGTTGAGCTTCATGACTGGTTTGAAACACCTACTTTTATATTCTTAGTATTTGAATTGTAAGTTTGATATTATAATTTTATTCGGACAAAATATTGAGTCATACAAAACAAAATCTTCTGATACTCCTTTATCACATAAAAAGGGAGCCCTTAAAAAGGCTCACTGAAAAAATATGAATTCAATGCCACATACATTTATTGACCACATAAGGAAGTGAATTTTCAAATGATACCAGAAATGCACTGTAGACTCAATTATCAAAAACACAACCCAGATATGTTAGTGACAATCATAAATAATACTGGATAACCATATATTCCTATAAACAACATGATGAGATGAATGTAGTGCCTTGGAATCGGATGTTTATTTAGCCAGTAGTGATGCTTTGACAATGTAAAGAGAGAGAGAGAGAGAGAAACAGGGTTAATGTCCACTCGACACAAGCTAGGTCATTGTGGGACTAACGTATTGTTCAATAACTTTTCTATAATTCGCTTGTGTATAGGTCTCTTTTACAGGGGGGAGGAAATCAGGGGACCCGGAGAAAACCCATGAGGTTAGATGGGCAACCCCTACTCCTTGTCACATACAATTTACAGAAGTCTCATTACGAGAAAGAAATGTTAATTTAATTGTATATTTATTATTGTATATTTGAAAAATCTTCATTAGTCCAGTTGAAACCACACCAGTTGACTCAATGACAGACCTTATGTTACAGAGTGCCTTGACAAAATAAAGGACAAAAATGAAAGCTATTTATTCACCAGCAATCTTGATTATATTTTTCCTCAGGAATTTACAAGTGGATGACAATGAGTAGGTTAAGAATAGAATGTTATATAATACATGTATGTCTTATAATTTGTTAGATTTACATAAAACCTCTATTTGAAAGCCTTTAAATATTCTGTACACAAATGTGCTCGTTCATAAGGCCACTGGAATTTAAAGTTTTGTTTTTCAGAAACACCTGTTTATTTAGATTTTCCCGAATATTTAATGGGGGATCACGGTGGTTAAGTGGGTAACACGCTGGCTCGCTAGCCTGGTGGTTGGCGGTTCGATCCCTGCATTGGCTGAGAAAGTCCATCCAGATTTTCCAGTCTGGTTCCCCCTTGTCACTGATGCAGGACAGAGGGCCTGACAAGGACAGCTGTTTTGTTGTCCGAATGGGACAAAAAACGGAGGTCCCGTGTACACATTGACGTGAACGTAAAAGATCCCTTGACAGATGGAATTCGATATAAAAGTAGGCTGTAGTGTCGCTGCCCTCATAGCACACTGTATGGACATATGCCCGTCTTCATTAGCCCAGTTTGAAGCAGGATGTTTAACCTCATTTCATTTTATTTCTTGGATGGAAATGGACTGAGTTTTAAAATTATAAGCTTTGATATTTTAATGAAAAACTACAGTAATTCATAAGATGCAAGTGATTATTTATTTATCATGACTGCAATGAACTGAAAATTGAAATGGGTTTTGTTTGAACTTGACCAAGAACCATTCTGAATAACACTGGATTAAGTAGAGTTAGATAAAGTATGTACCGGTATTGAGTAACATCATTGCATAATAGTATCTAACTTATTAATTAGTTAGGCCTACTGAAAGAAATACTCTGGTTCTCGCACAATCCTTTTAAGATATTTTGCTACAGGAGGGAGGTGTTTTTTGGGGTATTTTTATTTTGTCAGGGATTGTCTGAATCACAGTAATATTTAGATTGATAGTATGTTAGTCAATTATGTTCAATTAATTTGCGATTTTATTAGCTATACAGTACCATTAAAGTGGCATCTTTAAACGTTCAGAACGGTTTCTGTTCCTGACGCGCTTTAAAATGGTAACATCAACAAGGTTTATGAGTTTGTTTATAAGTGACACAGCACTGTCTGAGAAACTGAACATTATTTTCTAAATGGCCCGATTTCTGAAAGTTATTGGTAATTTATTACACCTTTTGCAAATGTTGTATATATTAAATAGTATATTATGCAGACAGTACAACATAAATTACAACTATCTGAAAGAACATATATTATAATTTCTTAGAATCAGGTAACTTGATCTGTCTCTGTTTATAAATAAAACTTCACAGTAAGACATAAACAACATGTATATCAGGATAAAGAATTTCATTCATTCGTACATAAAAACATAGATTATATATATATCATTTCATCTAAGGCAAGTGGGTGGCTGTTGAAGAAATCGTAGTTGTATTTTTTCTTAACTTTTAAAGTGAGGGTATTTGGATGTGATGTGTTGGTAAATTGTAGGTTTCTTGTACTGACACTTCCATTGAATTCAGTTTATACATAAAATCAGTTTGTACATGTACACACCCATCACTTTATTACATTTCATTAGTTTATGAATGTGGGAATTTGTTAGTTCCATTCATGCATTAACCATGTAAGTTTTCTTTGGGTTCTCCGGTTTGCCCCCAATGCTAAAGATCCCTACGCGCAAGTGAATTATTGAAATAAAGTTGAGCTATATGTTAGTCCCAAAATGACCTAGTTTGTACTCTTCCCCCCCCCTCTCTCTCTCACTCATTCATGCATTAACTCTTATTCCTAAAGCAGTGGTGTAACAAATGTCATCAGCCGATTCTGTCCTTAAAGATATGGTGAAAACCTTACAACCGACCTTACAATTGGTTCATTTATATATCTTTAAAAGTAAAATGAATGAATGAAACATTATATTATTACTCATTCATTACATAACCATTACTCATAAACATGGTATCTTGATTATATTCCAATACCACTATCCAATTCCATTACACCATCATAAATAGAAAATTTGGAGCCTGGCCTTCACTTGTTAGGAGTGGTCTTGTCATTTTTGAAGCTGTAAAAAAGAAACCTTGACATAGCAATTGAAGAAGAGAGTCGTAAACACCACTCTTTGGGCAATATTCTCCTCCCTAACGAAAATTACTGTGTATTTGTCTTAAAAGGATGACTTAAGTTTTACGATTGACGAGATATCAAGTCTGAAATGAAATGGGGTTTAATAAGTATTATTGTTGTGCACCGACAATTGCTAATGGAGACCCTTTCTCGGACTGCAGCTTTACAAACTACTCTTATTTCGAATTCCAACTGTCAAAAGCTCTTACAATATAGTTGCATGTCAATGTGTTAACAGGACCTTGGTTTTTCGTCGAATCAAATGTACTACATCACTATCAATGGGAAACCACTCCGTGGAAGATTCTGGGTTCAATTAAACCCAGGCCAACTGGTTAGTGGACCAGCACCATACTCATTGATCCACCTTGGCTTCACATCAAGTCCAGTTCCATTTCTATCATTATAATGTAATCATATTCCAGATCTACATGTATAATACCTACTTTATTTTGACCTTGAAGATAAAAAGTTCAATGTTCACAGATTGATGGACCCGTTTGATTTGTTTAAATATAAACTGAAGATCAAGTAGGCTTAGTATTGAATGATTTTAGTTTTACATGAATATACAGGTCATTAAAAATCGGTTAAATGTAAAAATAGAAACCTTTTAACATGACCCTGTCAGTTACACCATGTTTGTTTATTTAATCTAGATTGGAATGAAGTCAGGATTAGTTTTAAAAATATTTTATTTTTTTTGTCTGGTTGAAATTTCCTGTTCATATGTACACTCAGTTAACCGCACTTTACATGTAAACGTATAACCCTTGTCCTTGGTAGAAATATTGGTGAGTGATTTTATCTTGAACATGTGGTTCATTCATACCAACAAACATGAACAGTTCATAACAAATAGAGAACAACTATAGGGGTGGTCTACAGGCCTGGGACTGTACAGCTTGCCCCCTAAATCTCTTCTCTTAATCAAGGGTTCGATGGCCGAATGGTTGGCACGCACGCGCTGTATCATAAAGTCTGTCATTGTGTCAGCTTGCGTGGTTTCAATTCCCCGGTTGTACGTGACAAGGAGTAGGGTCGCCTGTCCAACCTCGTGGGTTTTCTCCAGGTCTTCCTCCTCCCACTGCTAAAAGACCCCTACACGCAAGCAAATTATTGAAATAAAATTGAATCATGTGTTAGTCCCGAAATGACCTAGTTTGTGTCAAGTGGACATTAAACCCCATTCCTCTCTCTCCGTCTCTCTGTACTGCAGTAGACATTTATGACTATTCCTTGGATCCATTCACTGATAATACATTACATGTAGTTGTTGAATGTTGATTGTTTGAATTGTCTGAGTGTTTGTCTTGTGTAATTGTTAATGTGTGGTGCAGTCCTCCTGAACTTATTATTTGAAAATAGTAATTGCAAGCTGTTAAACTTTATTCTATCAAATACAATTATAGTTTAATACTTATAGAAAAACCTAGTCGAAATATTGCTCAGTATTAACCAATGATTATCATTTTCCGTAGTATTTTGCCCTGTATTTTTCTGCGTTTATTAAGGGATATAGATATCGGTGGACATTGTGATTTATGTAACTGCACTCTGTTCCTCTTGGCATTATCAGGCAACATATACTTGTATAGGCATTTTAGACATTGTTTACAAGCCTTTGTTCTATCAAATATTACAACCTACTCGATGTCTAGACTTGGTTTATTTTGGAAACACAATTTTCTAGCTGATCTTCTTCCAAAGCAATCTGATTGATTTTTGACATGCTCTGGCTAAGATCTTTAGCCCATGGCAATATTGATTGACCCTTTACATTTATTTGACCTTGTATTGTTAGGTCATAAATGAACTAAGGTCATCATGATTTATTTTCATCAGATATCAGCTACAGTTTAGTCGACCTCCCCCCCCCCCCTAATTATGGTACCATTGTACTAGCTAGGTATTGAGGTATGATAATAGTACATCGTACTTGTATTTGATTGGTTAAAACTAGGTGACCCATATTTAATGTCTTAGTTTTACTCTACTACTTTTGATGTACTATATATATATATTTAAGACAATAAACACATGGCCTGACATGGTGTATATATTATAAAGTGTTTTTGTGAATGTGAGAATGGAGGAACTGGCTAGAGATCCTAGACTAGATCCACTCTTAATTATGCATTTACAACACTGTTTACATATAACTCAAAATCAGGATAACTTCATGTTACTTCTTGGAAAATGCTGGTTATATTTAAAAAAACATAGGTAATTTGATCAAATTTGTCAAAAATTAAGGCGAGTGCAATTAAAATGGATTTTCAAATCAAAATAATCATGATACAATCATACAAAAAGAAATTTCTTTTAAAAAGTCTTATGTTTTTCATTTGATACAATATAGTGTCTAATTAATATTTTACGACAACGGACCCCAGAATCATACAATATCAAGCTCACCTCCATGGGTGTGCAGGTGTGGGGTGTATATTTGCCCCCATGCCATCAGACACCGATTTACCCAAATTTACCACACAGTTTTATTGCTGATATTTGACTGCGTGAGATTCAAAATACTATAGATTGGAATATTGATCTGGAAGGTTTTTTATTTGAATTAAACCTAAATTTTCAAGAAGTATTCAGTGAATTCGATTGATTGTCCTAATTTCTGGGACCACCTTGACTGACTTTTTCATTGCCCAAAATATTTGGAGGGTACTGTGCACCATCCCTGCCCAATTCCGAATGTTCATGTATAATTGAGGTACCGAGATTGATTCATACCATGACAGTTGTTCTGTTTGTCAAATGTAATTACACTGTGTGTTAATATTGTCAAAGGAGACTATAGTGGATGTACCACTATGAGACAGAATTTTCAGGTTGAAATTTGAAATATGAATTATTTACCACGTAATATTAATTAGTGATTTTATTTATATTTTAGATGTAAAAGAGGTGAATTATTTGATTATTTAACAGAAGTTGTATCGTTATCAGAAAAACGTACAAGGTAAGATATTTTTGTATACCCCGGTAGGTGAAATATAGGTATATATGGTGTTTTAAAGGCTAAAGTAATCATCGGATTGACTATACACTATACACAGTGCTTAGAATAGTTTAGAATCTAAATAATATAGTCTGTGTCTAAACTTTAAACTTTAGATGAAGACCATATAACTATAACCGATTTTCAACTATTTATTCAAATTAGTATTGATTTATGCAATTTCTGTTTATTACTTCTACTGGAGTAATTGCTCTTGCACATTTTGTAGAATGTTATTATCTAAATGCTTGCAACCAATATACATGTATCATTTAATTGCTTGATCATCAAATTGTCGTGGAATTTGTGTTCATTTTACAATTTCTGATAGTGGTCGCCCATAATAGCCTAGTACTGTCTAACCCGGGGATCACTTAGCTAAGTGGTTAAGACGCTGGCTCGCTACCCTGGAGGCAGATGTTCAATCCCTGCATTGGCCGAGAAAGTTCACCTAGATTTTCTGGCGTGGTTTCCCCTTGTTAGTGATGTAAGAGTAGGGCTTGACAAGGACAGCTGTCTAGTCGTTTGGATGGGATGATAAACCGAGATCCTGTGTACACATTAGCGTGCAAGTCAAAGATCCCTTGGCAGTTGTAATTCGATGTAAGAGTAGGCCGTAGTGCCACTGCCTGGGCAAAATTTCCCTGCTAGCACACTGCATGGAGTATGCCCGTCTTCATAGGACGTTAAACCCCATTTCATTTCATTTCACTGGCTAATCCTGGAAAAAAATCTGGCCACTCTAGAGGTTAGATCATCTGATTGAAAATATATTAATAGTAAATATTTCATAGTCAAAAACAAATAATCAAATTCAGGTAGTTTTGATTGAAATCGAAAAACAAATTTAAAAACAGTTCAAATAGCCTTGTAAATCTATTAAAGTTTGCATATTTGTGTGTGAGGAATTAAGCCAGGAAGATGATAACTGTATTTATTTATTTACAGAATTATAATGAGACAATTATTAGAAGCTGTATTATTTGTACATGATAAAAATATAGTACATAGAGATTTAAAGGTGAGTGTAAAATTACTTCTTCTACTGTCCCGGGATTTACTATAGATCTTATAAATATAGACAACAGGACTATTATAGCCCGTTCAGACCCTTATGTTGGACTGGTTTAAAAATCCTGGGTTTAGTTAAACCAGTTTAATGTTGTCGTCTGAACGCAAATGTGTGGAAAACAAACCAGTTTAAGAAAAACACTTGTGACCTGTTTTCGAGAACCGAATAAAGAGTATGAAGCTACCCATTCGTAGTTAACTCAAACTTCCAACCGAAGAGGTCAGAATAGTTAAACTGGTTTGGCTTGTGGTACGTGTCAATGCGAAAGAGAGAGAGAAATGGGGTTTAACGTCCACTCGACACAACTAGGTCATTTCGGGACCAATGAGTGAATGCAACATGATCCTGTCTTAAAAGCCCCAAGGATTTTGAACTGGTTTAAAATAAGCATTTGAACTGTATAGTAGTAACACATGTTCGGCAGGTACATAAAGAACTCTAAGCATTCGATGAATAGTAGGCCGTAGTGCTGCTGTCTTGGCAAAATGTTCCTTATACAATGGTGTATGCATATCTTCATTAGGTGGTTTGTGCAGAAAAATATGACATTAAAACATATTTTATTTATAATTTAAAATTGAATAGTAGCCATCTTTATCAGATATTTTTTATCTAACTGGCTACTGTTTGCAAAAACAGCTGTTATTTATAATTATATCATGGGCCTCAGACTTGCCAACTATTAAATTATATGTAGCCTACAGTTGGACCCATAGACTCAATATAAGTTAATAATCAACTGTCGATCTAGAAAGACTCGGAGATTCCCAAATACTGTATACAACACTTGTTATCTTAAACATGTGATCAACTTGGACTCTGTCTGACAACATTGTGACCCACTGGTTTTCACATGTTTCTTCCCTGGAATAAGGCCAGTAATTGTTTTAATAGTGGTAAACAGGTGTGGTTTATAAGGCCAAAATAAAAAAAAATACCTGTGTTTATGGTTGCCTGTTGCCTTGTTAGACAAGATCACCGGCCCTCAACTTCTGGATGAAATGAAATTTAATAGGGGTTTAACCTCCTATATTTCTGCACCAACTTGTTCTTTAGACAATCCAACACTGAATTTCTTGTATTATTTTCAAGAACCATACTCAGTAATTAATCTAAAGATAGGCTGGCACTGCCAGGCAGGATACGCCCACATTTTCGAGAGATGGATAGAGAACAAGCAATACCGAAAGTGATTTTTCCTATGTGCAAATATCGAAATGAATTAAGATCTTTGGGTTATAAAGGTTCATTTCAGTAGGCTTCAAATTCGACTGGGGATCATGTTGCTAAGTGGGTAAGATGCTGGCTCGGTTGCCTTGAGGTTGGGTGTTTGATCCCTGCATTGGGTGACAAAGTTCATCTAGATTTTCTGGCGTGGTTTCCCCTTTTTAGTGATGAAGGATGGATGGCCTGACAAGAACAGCTGTCAATTTTGGTCCGATTTTCACGAAATTCGACCTCAACCTTCATTACGATGTAACGGTGATATAATCAAACGTTTTTTTAAATGGGATAATAATTCTGACCCCAGAGGGGCCAAAAGCTAAAAAAAAAGGTCATTTTTCGTACAATCAGGGGCCATAATTCAGGAAGTTACACTCCGATATGCACAAATATCGAAAGGGACCAAGATCTTTGGGTTATAAACATGCATGTCAAGTTTCATCAAAATCGGTTCAAAATTGTGACCTCTATAGGGTCCACAACCTTAATATAACGTATTTTCACACTAATCGCGTACAAACGGCGGCCATTTTGTCTGTCAATTTTGGTCCGATTTTCACAAAATTTTACCTCAATCTTCATTACCATGTAACGGTGATATAATCAAACGTTTTTTTAAATCGGATAATAATTTTGACCTCCAGTGGGACCACAAGCTAAAAAGGGTGATTTTTCGTACAATCAGGGGCCATAATTCAGGAAGTTACGAATCAATGAGCGCAAATATCGAAAGGAACCAAGATCTTCGGGTTATAAACATACATGTCAAGTTTCATCAAAATCGGTTCAAAATTGTGACCTCTATAGGGTCCACAACCTTGATATAACATATTTTCACACTATTCGCGTACAAACGGCGGCCATTTTGTCCGTCAATTTTGGTTTGATTTTCACGAAATTCGAACAGAGCCTTCATTACCATGTAACGGTGATATAATCAAACGTTTTTTTAAATCGGATAATAATTTTGACCTCCAGAGGGACCACAAGCTAAAAAGGGCAATTTTTCGGACAATCAGGGGCCATAATTCAGGAAGTTACGATCCGATGGGTGCAAATATCGAAAGGAACCAAGATCTTTGGGTTATAAACATACATGTCAAGTTTCATCAAAATCGGTTCAAAATTGTGACCTCTATAGGGTCCACAACCTTGATATAACATATTTTCACACCATTCGCGTACAAACGGCGGCCATTTTGTTTGTCAATTTTGGTCCGATTTTCACGAAATTCGAACTCAACCTTCATTACCATGTAACGGTGATATAATTGAACGGTTTTTTAAATCGGATAATAATTTTGACCTCCAGAGGGACCACAAGCTAAAAAGGGCGATTTTTCGGACAATCAGGGGCCATAATTCAGGAAGTTACGATCCGATGGCCGCAAATATCGAAAGGAACCAAGATTTTGGGGTTATAAACATGCATGTCAAGTTTCATCACAATCGGTTCAAAATTGTGACCTCTATAGGGTCCACAAGCTAAAAACATGATATTTCGTACAATCAGGGGCCATAATCCATGAAGTTCCGATCCGATACATGCCAATATCGAAAGGAACCGAGATCTTATGGGGATAAACCTATATTTCAAGATTCGTCAAAATCAGATAAGAATTGTGACCTGTAGAGAGTCCACAAACAAATTGTGGACGGACGGACGGACGGACGGACAGGGGCGACGACATAATACGTCCACATGAAAATGTGGGCGTATAAAAATGGTAGGAAAGGGATAACACATACCCCACGAAAAAGAAAAAAATTATTTAGACCGACATTTTTTTCTCAACAAGGTAACTGGAAAAACATATACATGTATTTTTTTTTTGCTTGGCCTAATACCCATGTTTATATTTCAGCCAGAAAATATTTTACTAGATGATAATTTAAATGTAAAAGTATCAGATTTTGGTTTTGCTACAGTCGTCAACAAGGATGAAGAATTAACGGGTAGGTTTTTAACAACTAGTTCATGTCGGGACTAACATATGGCACAATTTTATTTCAGTAATTCATTTGCCCGTACGTATTTAGCTGTGGGAGGAAACCGAAGCACCTGTGGAAAACCCAGAAGGTGCAAACATAGGGGATTTGACCTTATGTTTCATTCTGTATAACGTATAATTTCTTGTGGATGCTCAAGAGGCTAAAGTTAATATCCGATTGACTTGAAATTTCCACACAGTGTTTATGTTTATCTGATGAAGAATCCTATTGATTTTCACCGATTTCCCTTAATTGTTGACTACTTGGACGACTTACCTGCTGTAGGCATATGTTTCATTGCCTGGCAACCTATCTTTATTTGTATAATTGTGTATAATGTATAATATGGATGTTTTTTACTTGTAGAATTATGTGGTACACCTGGTTATTTAGCACCTGAAGTTTTAGCTGTTTCTATGTATGATAATGCTCCAGGTTACGGTAAAGAAGTAGATATGTAAGTATTTCAAATCCTGATAATCTCTTTAAATTTTCCAGCTATTCAGACCTTTTCCAATCAGAATCTAATATGAATATTGATCAAATAAGGATTGGTTACATAAAATATCTTTAAAAGATTTGTTTGCAATAAATAATGAAAATGAATTTTAATGTCATTTTTTTTTCAAATTTACAGGTGGGCATGTGGTGTTATCATGTTTACATTGTGAGTAATATTTATATTGAAGCTTTTCAAATTTCTATAGATAAGAAACTATGTCAGATTTCTTGAAACAAACCGTTGTCTTACTGGTATGTTAGTCAAAAAATGTTCGTTGAGCTGTTTCCCTGTGTCAGTAGAAGGGCTGACAAGGAATAGTGTCTTGTCGTATGGATGAGACAGAAAAACGACGGCCTATAAACATTAAAGAACACTTGAAACCTAGGATTCAAATGCTCTCCTGGTAGAATTTCCCTCATAGCAAACTGTTTGGCTTATCACCTTCTTCATGAGAGCTTTTGGTGCAAAAATGTAGGATGTTAAAACCGATTTCATTCATTCATTCATTCTGATGTTTCTTGTATTAAATCACTTCCATGTACTATCTTCCTGAACAGGATTTACCATGCCATGATTGCCACAAATAGATACTATAATCAATATATTACAAAAACCCATTTCATTTAATCAATTCCATCAACATTATCATTTAAAATTAACAATAAGTTTATAAGATGACTGCCATGTTTTTCAGACTATGCGGCTCTCCTCCATTTTGGCATCGAAAACAGATGTTAATGTTACGAGCTATTATGCAAGCTAATTATTCATTTGGTAGTCCAGAATGGGATGATATTAGTGAAACCCCTAAAGATCTGGTAAATTTTTTTTCTTTAGATAAACTCAACGAATGTTTTACAATTAGTAAAAGCAAAAGGAATACATTGTTCTTGCCTAACCCATGTACTTCGAAATCATTAATTGTACTAAACCAAAAGATTCCACTCCTAACGGTATAGTTAATGATATAGCAGATTTAAAAAAAGCCCATTTATTTTCTAAATCTATTGTAAAAACCAACAAGCTATATTACTGTAAATCAGTATCGTTTACGATAGATTTTCTGTGATTTAATTTAATATGCGATGCTGCTCCGATTTATGCATTTGGGAACTGCTATTTGGCTGCGAAAATTCGCTGTATAAAATTTAACTTGTAATAGAGCAAATTTTGACTTCTTGGACTACCCTATCGAGAGTAATTTTTTCAGTGACATGAATTGTCCTATAACATAATGAAATGTGTTATTCTTCTTTTTTTTCAGATCTCAAAATTATTAATTGTTGAACCTAAAAAACGGCTGACAGTTAAAGAGTGCTTAGCTCATCCATTCTTTGTTAGAGAGGTATTTATACATTCATTTATAAATTTATAGAGATATAAAATGACCAAGAATTATCTATAGTAACACATGTATATCAGTAAAACAAATGGTCTCACAGAATTCCCGGTAGGCGCTCTTCCTTCCTTGTCAGGGAGGGTTGGATGACTGAATGGTTAGCATGTGCGCGCTGTATCGTAAGGTCTGTCATTGAGTCATCTGGCATGGGTTCGATTCCCCAGTTGTATGTGACAAGGAGTAGGGTTGCCTGTCATGGGTTTTCTCTGGGTCCTCCCACTGCTAAAAACCCCTATGTGCAAGCTAATAATTGAAGTAAAATTGAACCACATGATAGTCTTGAAATGACCTCCTTTGTGTCTAGTGGAGGTTAAAGCTCATTTTTCTCTCTCCCTCTCCTTGTCAGACGCTAATACCTGCACCACCAACATGGGTAACCAGGTTAAAATATACTGAGGAACTTCATCAGCCAGCGTTGAAATTGAACCCTGGACCTTCCTGATTACTGAGCCAGCGTCAAACTTACCTGAGCAACTTTGGCTTCCTATTTCTATAGGTGTTTCTTGAGCCCCTTGCTCTCCCATTTAGTATGTTACTGTCACAAAGAGCACAGAATTGATGTCAAAAACCATTTCCTTTTGCAGCTTGGTCCCGAAAAGAAATTTTATGCCCGAAGAGTGTTCAAGGTTTGTATATTTGTTTAGATTGTATTGGAAACTTAATTTTTTTGCATAGGTTGCAAATTAACAAGAGTAAATTGAATATTAGACTGGCAATTTTTCCCCACAGACAAACAAGAAAACCTATTTTTCCTCACAGGTCACACAAGGCTATGGAATACAATTACTGTTTATTGGCCTGTCTTGATTAACCAGTTAATTGTGTCCCATGCATTTCTGGTTGAATTACTATATGCCATCGAAACATTCTATTTTTGAAAAGATCCATGGTTTATCAAAACAAATTAGGGGTAACACTTTTGTATGGCACAATTATAGTCTACAACCCCCGTAAAGTGTAAAAGAAAGAGATGCTAAATCCATTCTTTTTTGTATGAAATTGAATTACCAACTCTCAAGTATTATTTTACATGCATGCCAATGTGTGCACGGGATCAGGTTTTTCGCACCATCTGAAAGGACTACACACTGTCCCTTGCCAAGCCCTCTGTCTCGCACAACTGACAAGGGAGGGGGCACACTGGAAAATCTGGATAAACTGTCTGGGTCAACACCAAGTTTATTAAACACCAGAATTCTAGACTGGTGACCCAGGACCTTAGTCACTGAGCCGCACCCCACAGTATTCTAAATAACAAGCTGATTAAATTACATCAAAACATAATCCATTATTGTTTCTTTCTGTTTCAGGCGGCAATATTATGTGCTAGGTTTTTCTACAGATTAAAATTCTTCTATGTGAATCCTTTACCAATCTCAAATGACGTTTTAAAAACTAATCCATACAGTGTCAAATTGTGTAGAAAACTTATTGATGGAGCTGCATTTGGAATGTACGGACATTGGGTTAAAAGGGGAGATAACCAAAATAGAGCAGCGTTGTTCGAACATACTTTAAGAGATGACTGGAAAAATACAATTTTAACCCAATTCTGATGCTCATGTTAACTCAGGGATTATGTTTTTATCAATTCAACTGTGATGTGGACCCTTTTTTTAACACAATATTTTTAAGTGTGGCTCCAAGTTTTGGTTAATGCTTTCTTCAACTCGGCTTGAAGATGTTTGTTTAGTTGTGTTATTATATGTTATAAATGGATTATGTTCATTGATTGGGATTGTTAACCTTTTTTGAAAGACATTTCAGTTACACAAGGTACAATGTATATGCACATAAATATACAATGCTTTATGAAGTCTGGAAGTTCTCAAATTCAAAATATACTACCATGTAAAGTATAGAGTGGGGCAGATGTGAAACCATTTAAAGTATATAGAGTGAGGCAGACATGAAACCATCTAAAGTATCGATGAGGCAGACATGAAAGTTATATTAATTCTAGTCTACTACCACCGTCTAAAGTACAGGACGTCAGGCAGACATGAAATGTGCACAATGTGAATAAAGGTGTGAGGCAGACATGAAAGTTGTATTAATTCAAGTCTACACCATCTAAAGTACAGGACTATAATAAGATACATGTATGAGGCAGACATGAAAGCTAAAGTACACGACTTAAATAAAGACGTAAGGCAGACACGAATGATCTTCATAACAACAGGCCAGTGGTGCATATATCCCCATTTATTATCATAAAACAATAAAGATATAGTCAAAATCTCTTAAACCCTAATATGCACAAATCTCAACATATTGAACAAAATGTTTTCTGCCATGAACTGTGATTTTAGGTGTATTGTATTTATAGTGTAAATGTATGTTTTAATATATTTGACATTACAAAAATACCATTAGTTTCACCACAAAGCTTTGAATATTGTAAAGTCATTATTAAAGTCAGTGTTCACATACATGTACGTCAATACATATGTACATTAGTCAATTATTTTATTTTTCAAATACTTGAAGGAATATTAATTCATAATATTGAGAAATCTCTTAAGATGGTAATAAAATTAATACAAGCAATGAAATAATTATTAAATATTTTAGTGCAATTATTGTGGGTGTCTACTTGTTGGGTTATATGTATAAAGAGAGAGAGATTTACTAGAATGTAAACACATGCATAATTTTGTCAACGAAAAAGCATGCAATGAAATGCTGTTAAATGTCTTCATATTGGTTAGGCTGTATATCAAAAAATATTCTCTTTCTCAGCTACTCGTGTGTTATTTAAATAGAGCTGGATGACATGTTATTGACAATCAGAAATGATACTGGATAATCCTGCATTCCTAAAACAAACATGATGAGATAAATGTAGTACTTTGGAATGTTATATATGAGCAGTCATACTTAGTTAAGTGATCTTTTGACAATGAAAACAACAAAATATTTAGAAAGGATTATCTGAGAACCAGAATATATTTTTTGTGTGTGGCCTTGCATATAACTGAATGTAAATTTAATTTCATATTTACATTATTTTATGATCTTTCATAACTACCATATTCATTATGCCAACTGTAAATTTATCATTATTTATTTTCTCATTTTCATGATATAAATTATATCCTTTTTTAACTTCCATCCTCACGTTGATAATTTACCAAAAATCATATTTTGCTCTTATTAAATCTACTGATTGTCATTTACTTTTTTCTGACACTATTTAATGAGAAGACAAAACCAAGATATCCACAGTACATGATCTCCCAATCAGTAAGATTAAAAATAACGAAATATCCATAAAAAGATTTTACTCAAGACTTACAGGTGGTGCTGATTTGTTTTTATCATAACAGACAATGCTAAATGTTCAAGAATTTTCTATTAATAATATCTGGAAGAGTATTTAGAAATTCGCCTAAGTTTGCAAGGGAATCACCCCCCCCCCCCCAAATAGTTACAATCAGATTTAATTCTTCGATGTTCATACGAGAGAACAATAAACCCCATCAATGATAATCAGCAGCTTTACGGTTTAACTTCGTGTATTTTTGCTGTTGTTATTTTTGGTGATATTACTTTTGAAAACCACATTGTTGTAAATGTAATATGGTTAAAAATGTAAGATATGACTCAATAATTCCTACCATTCAATAAACCAAAGTTGCTTCTTAGAATAATATATTCTTTTTATTACCATATATGTGAAATGTAATTTCTGTTTCAAGCAAATGTTGATCTTCAACTTTTTAATAGAGCAAGTATGAAATTAATATTTGTTTTTGTGAATCATTGAAATGATATGCTTTTCATGTTCTGTCAGAGAATAAAAATCTCTCCTAAAACTAAAATCGCCGTTTTTATTTGTTAATTCCCATTGCCATTACGAGAAAGCAGGAGCCTATTGTCCAACCAATAAGCCGAGTATCACAATGGCTATACTTCTAGCTGAAACACAGTATGAATGTTCAACCTTGGTACTTGGTGTAGATATACATGAGGCAAATAATGAACATTTTATGTTTTTGTCAAGATTTGGTGTATAGTTCATTACACCTTTGGTTTACTACATGTATGTGTGACAACAAAAAATAATCTCAATTTAACTTTTTTTGATTAATAAGGCAAGGTGGTATCAGTTTCATTATTGGCTATTATTATACATGGAATTTAAATTCAATATGACTTGTTTGCACTAACCTGTTAAATGAAAGACTTATGCCATGCAATGTGCTGTGAAGGAAATTAATCCTGACAGTTTATTTCCGACTATCCTCGCAATGGGATGGAGGGGTCCTTGTTTGTTTGGGTGCTTTTTTTTGTATCGTCCAAATGGCTAGACCCTTTTTGTAGCCAGGTCCTGACAATGGAAAAGCAGGTGAGAAAATACTGAGGAGCCTGGAACCGCTTGGTTAGTGATCTCATTTACTTAAAGGGCGTACGGCTCTTATTTTTTGGAAAACTTGAAATAGAGAAATATGGTTCTAAAATTTAAAGCACATATTAAATATGATTTTATGTAAGTTGATTTATATTCAATTTTTGAAAAAAAATGTTGCAATATCTAATCAATTAATATGTTTCGTGAAATATGTGAACAGTTCAAATTGAACAGCAGTCGTTTACGCCTGCTTAGTGCATTCTACACTTTTTTAAAATTATTATTTTGTCGTTGTAGAATATAAAATTTCTTTGCGGAAATTTCCATGATCAATGGTATAAAGTTGATTTGACGTCCGACTTTTATCATCTATAGCGGTTCGATAACATTGATTAAATGGAGTTACGTCCCTTAAAGGAGATAGTGCAAGTCCTGCACTTAGTCACGAATTTTGTTTTTAATGCAAGCAAATTCTACATGATGCATTTGCAAAACCTCAATTTGTGTCAATATTTATGTCAATGTGACCAAATATTATTTCAATAAAACACAATCAAGTAAAACCTGATGAAAATATTATAAAAAGCCCAGTTTTCAATTTAATACCCCTTCCAACTTGTAAATTTATGGATGTCAATAGCGGTCTGAACCATTTATTAAATGGAGTTGCGTCCCTTAAGGGATACTTTAGTAAATATTCACGAATTAGCGCCTTTATAATGCATATTTTGAATGATGTAAAAGATCAATTTGTGTGAGTATCTATCTCAATGGGATCAACTATTCTTTCGATAAAATACAATCAAATAAAACCTGATGAAAATATTATTAAAAGTCCTCTTTTCAATTTAGTCTAGTATCCCCCCAACTTGTAAACTTCCGGTGGCCGAAAGCACGTGTGGAGCTGTCAAATATTTGCAAAGATTCAGACGATCTGAGTGTCCAGATCGGTCCAAAGTCAAAGATGAACAATTCAGAAGATTTCACGACAGTGAAACATAAACGAGGCAAAAAATTCAAAACACCAAGATTAAAAACAGTTACAACACCATCGAGAAAAGTGGATGACGAGTGTGATGAAGCTGAACTTCTGATAAAAACAGAAAATTTAAAAAGGAAACAGTTAATATCCAGGTACACATAAAATGTCAAGACATAGGATATGCAATAAGCCCCACAAACCATACACAAACATAAGAATAAATCAAATTTTGAGTTTACGGCGTTTTTGACACACTGTGAAGTCCAAAATGAAACATATATATATATACATGTATTACGGTATTAAACAATCTGGCTTGCTAGTACTTAGTAGTAGATGACATGTATGTCGGAAATTAAAAAAAAAAAAAAAACCCAAAACATGGATGTAGTCACCTGTTATCTGCTTGATCATTTAATCCTTTTAATGAAATATTTGAAAGGGATTCAAGAGGAATACATATATAAAGCTATTTTGCACTTTATTTTCAGGGACATTTTCAAGGAATCCAAGTTTTTCAAGGAAGTATGCGGTAATTTAAAATTTATTTAAAGATGCATATATGTAAGAGCTAACTCTGCTTATGGCATGGTGAGCCTTTATTTTGGCTTCAAATGTTATATAAACTATTATTTAGACATTTATTGCCTGTAAGTCATCGAACGGCCAAAAGTTTTAATCAGTAGCCTACATGGATTAGAAAATCTTGAGATTTAAAGATTTGACTTTCGTCTTGTGAATTAGTCTACTGTTGCTACAATAATAAACAATCTGGGCTACATCTCATCAAAACCACATAACTTCACTCTTCTTGTCATTTATGTATTTATTATACTCATGCATCGTAATTGTATTGACATGGACCCGGTTGACGTAAATTTTTACATTACACATAATGCTGTCCTGTTAGTAAATCTATATGTTATTATTATTATTATAAGCTATAACTTTCAACTTTTTTTATTTGCATATTACGTCCATTAAGAACAGTATACAAAACATCAACATACATATGCATGCAAAAGATACATTTGTCATGGAATACTATATAAATAATGAAATTATATTGGGATATATCTATGTACATGCACCATTGGGATGATACCAATGAAAACAACAATGAAAGTATGACAATGAAATAAAAATAATCATAAAAATATGTAGTAAAAGTATATTGGTGTACATAAGAGTACTGTATGATGATCAAATGGGGAAAGAGCATTCAGCAGATAATAAGAGAATTAGACCCGACAGGTACACCCCTTTCCCGAAAAGCATGGTATGTGTACATGACTACTGCCTTAGCAAGGAAATTTGGCGGATTAAAAAGAATTTCAAAAGTTAATTGACAAGATGGTATTAAAGTAGGGTAGATATATCTCAGACGCAGGTTTTCATATCGGGGACACTGTAAAAGAAAATGGAATTCATCTTCAACGGCAGAAAGAGAACATTGCGTGCATAACCTTTGATCAGGTGGAATATTCTTGTATCGGCCTCTCTCTATTTCCAATTTGTGCGAGCTCAGTCGAAGCGATGAAAAGGATGATTTAAAGTTCTTATTTTTAACCTGCAGAAGGTAACGCGCGGGGTGGTTTATTAAGTTTTAATATAGTCCATACGTTCTTAACTTTGTCCCTGATTTAGTTAGTTCTGTAAAATGATTGTTGAATTTAGTTTGGAGTTTAGTTGCTGAGGGAGAGGGGTTATTTGGGAGATCATAATATTCATATATTTTTGCTATGGCTGCTGTCCAAGAATATTTAATGTCATTGTTTGCAATGAGGTTGCTATCAGTAATGAAAGCAGAACGTAAAAGAACACTTTTAGGAAAAACTGTCTACATTAGAATTCGTTAGGCGTTTATAATAGGAAATCATTCTTTGAAATATATGAAAATTACCATTGTCTTATACATGAATGTTAATATTATTGGTCATATTGTTATCAAATGTTCATGTTTATATTGTATGCTGTCCTAAATGGACGTTTCGATGCAATAAAATCTTATCTTATCTAAGAATAAAGTAATTTGAATGAAGTGAAATTTTGAATATATTTAGTTTTCATTATATAATAGCAAGAACTAATAGCTCTTTATCTAAATTTTACATAATGCATCTAATATATTATTATGTAAGCTTATTGAAGTAAATTTAGAATGAATGACCGGTAAATTAAATGTCAAAGTTGATATGCAGTCTTTCTATCCTAAAGCCTACATATATGTACCCACCAGCATGTAGTTGGGTCATTTATTCACCCACAAAACTTAATTTTATGTATAGGATATTAACCTACCCGAGGTTGATATGATAGAGAACACGCGGGCGCAGCCCAAGTGTTCTCTATCATATCAATCCGAGGGAGAGTAGGTTTATATCTGACATATACAACGTTCACCCTTAAATTTAATGGACTCTTCTAAAAAAAGGCAACAGTGATTGGTTAATTGCTCGACAGCACGTGACGTGTTTGTTTATACGACGCCATTTTGTAGTAATTGAACTGAAGAAAGCTAAAACAAAATGGATAGTAAAACGAAGTCCGGCGAATAATCAATCCTTTTTAGTCATCATATTGACGATAGAATAGATGTGAATGCAACTATGATGAGGATCTATACAAAGCCTGAAGAAAATTTGGATCAAAAGGCAATCTTTTCCGATAATTCTGACAATGAACCGTGACTGAAGGTTACTTTTCGGTATGTTCAGAGAAAGATTTGACCGACTGTTTTGAGTGGATTGTAGCCGTAGCCAAAAATACTTTACAAAGGAACTCTTGGGTGATAAATACTTTCACGTCTTGGAATGTGTGGAGAAATGATTTGGGCAGAAAGAAAATTCTGAAAGATATCTTAGACATGGACTGGAGTGTGGATAACCGATTTAAATAAGCCGATAAGTACGCCGTCTATTTTGGTCCTGAATGCTACAAACTACCAAAACAATTTTTGTTTTTATTGTCAAAAGAATAAAATTTTATTTCTGTGTTCTTTGTATTATTTCGATCATCTACGTCAAGAGCGGTTGATATGAGCCGAATATATCGACCTGTAATGACGTCATCAGCGGTTGATATGAAATATCAACCTCTCAGGACGTCATCAGCGGTTGATATGAACCGAATATATCAACCTCTGATGACGTCACGAGAGGTTGTTATAAGATATAACTGCTATGGACATCAAAGAAAAAAACTACTACCAGTTGTATATCTTAATATATGAACCAGAAAATATCAAATGATGGATTTGAAGTGCCTAGTAGGTTCCACAAAAAATTAAACACAGTTCTGGAAATAGACATTTTGTCAGGCCTAAATTTGTGTTTTTTCCAGTACCTGTCATAGACTGGCACAGATTGTTTTTTTCCTGTGTTTAAAAGTATTTAAAGATATATAGAGAACAGTTTCCTACACAGAAAATATAACTTAATTGTACTTTATTTTCAAGGAATGGTAAAAACCATAGAATATTTACCAAGTGCTTCCTGTGATTATGATTTGGTTGTCTTTGGACTGGGGAATTTTTCTTCTAGCTTGATTGCTAAGCAACAGTTGGATTTAGCTCTTGCACTGAGAAGTGCATTAAATGTAGGTACAAAATAATTGCATTTATTTGATGAATTCAAATTAAAAGTTTGTGTGTGTAATATATATCTTTAGGTCTTCTGATAGGCCAAAATTTATATTGGTTGTCTAACCAATTGAAATAATAAATGCACCCTCTTCTTGAACAATCAAAAGCAGGGATGTTATTTAAGAGTGTTTTCTGTAACAACTTGATCTGCTAGAATTTCTAAATTAATATGCATGTTTATCAATGAAGAAAGCAATGTATTTCAACTGGCATAAACTTATTGCCACTTTAAATGTATCAATCAAATCAAGGCTGCTGAAACATTTCACTTATCAACTTTGTCATATAGTTAAAGTGTATGTTGTATATTCTTATTCTTCAGATCTCCCATGGTCAGACTTTATGTTATGATCCTGTTTTTACGTCAGTCGAAATTAAAACTCTTCAAGATTTAGAATGGGTTGTTCCAAAAATAAATAAGGTACAAGAATCATTGTATCCATTTACAATTGCTTTCATCTTGGAAGAGCAACATAGTTTTAAGGAGCCTTTAAAATTCCAATTAGATAATTTTAGAAAAGAAAGACTCACAGGGATGGGCCCCTCAGAATTAGACATAAGAGTAGGCTGTAGTGCGGCTGTCTAGGCAAAATTTTCCTCAAAGCACACTGTATGGCTTACCCGTCTTCATTAGCCCAGTTCGGAGCAGAACATTAGAACGTTACACACAATTTCATTTCATCTCACAATGATGTTATATTATGACTTTTTCTCACAATGATGTTTATTATGACTTCATCATCTCACAATGATGATATTATTATAACTTCGTCTAACAATGATGTTTTTTTTACTTATAAAATGTGAAGTAAGACTGAATATAAAATGTAGATAATGTAATTGTATTATAATGATGATGTTGTCTGACTATGTTTTATTTTTATTATAGGAAGGTAAAGGTCGAAGTGAAAAGACATGTATTTATTATCTACCTCACTGTCATAAAATATTATATAATAATTTATTATGGGCTAACTGGAGTAAGGAATTATTGTCTAAAATAGTCATTATTGGAAACAGTTTTTCTTCCATGGTAGAAAGGTAATTATTTTCTGATTTTATGCATGGTTTAATGATCCAGAATGAGACATTATGTTGTATGTTGATACTGCAGGAGAACGAGGACAAGTGTTGCACCATTATATTATGCAATGTCTTGCTTGAGACAATTAAAGAACTTTAAATACAAACAATATCCAACATGTGCATATCATATCAATGCAATCATCATGGAGTCCAATATTTCATCTGGTATAAAATAATGTACCATTGGCATGTTGACTGTACGTTATTTGAAATAATGATATGCAAATATCAAAGGATGATGTCAAATCAAGTCAAATGTCACATTTGTATTTAAAAGATAGAATATTTCTTGACTGTGTCAATACTTATCTCTATAGAGTGGTCCATGTTAAAATTTAAAACTGATCTCAATCATAATTTAGGCAATATTATAAAGGTTACAATTGTTAAATCTTCTTTTTTTAAAATAAACCATACATGCCACTCAACATTAATAGAGATATGACCTTCTTAGTTCTTGTCAGTAAATATTTAATTACGGGGGAATTTACTTTTTTCAGGACACCTAAAAGACTGCTTGAGAAGAATGGTAATTACATTTTGAAAGTATCCTTTTTAGTAATCAGAATTCAGCAAAGACTGACTCAGGTAATTAAGGAATATAAATAGAACTGCTAGGTAGATATGAAAGCTTTCATATTTATCATGCCTTCAGGTCACATAATACAGATGTTGTCAAAAATCTTAGACTTAAAGAAAACAAATTATTAAAATAAAAGCTTCAGAATGATTCTATGGTTAGATTTTGAGATAATAAATTTGTAAGTAAAACACAAAAAATAATCTTAAGAAACCCAATAAACTCTTATATGAAAGCTTAATTATTGTAAGATAATATCCTTGACTCTTGATTAGATAGAACCATATACGACAGAACTACCTCTACCTGATACCTATAGTGAGAAGGATGTTTTTAATGATACTTCTATACATACATTCCCTGTAGAAAGATTACAGTCATTGCCAACTATATACTGGGAGGAGAACACAGAGCCTATTTATTCTAATGAAGAAACAGATTTTATTAGAGACAGTAGTCATTTATGATAATGATAATGAGGGTCACCGTGAAAATACCCAAAATAAAGGATCACTGCAGGATTTCAATCACTGAGAGAACTATTAGTAGACTTTCAATCGCTGAAGGAGTAATTGTAAGGGTAGCTGTGAGACTATCAAATACTTGAAATTAAAGATCAGTGCAAGATTTCAATTACAGAGGGTGTTACTGTGAGACTTTCAACATTGAGGGGATAACTGGGAGACTTTTAGTTCTTGAATCACGGAATGAGAGGACTATTTTAAGGTTTCCAATAACTTAGAGGGTAACAATGGGATTTTCAACCCCTTAAAAGATCTTGTGAGACATTCAGTCACAATTACGGATATTGAGGGCTTTGCTGTTTAAGTGTTGGATATTTTTAAGGTGGGGAGAGGGAATTGTCATCTTTTTAAAGAGCTGAAAGACATTAAATAAATAAATCAATATTTTTATTCATGTAGTTGATGCACTATCACAATTCTTCACTTCTTGTTCTTCTCTGCTACTTTCAGTTTGTTTACAACATGCACTATCTGAACTGTTATCTTTACAATATACACTATATGAACTGTTATCTTTACAACCTGCAATATCTGAACTGTTATCTTTACAACATGCAATTTCTGAACTGTAATCTTTGCACTGTGCAATTTCTGAACTGTTATCTTTATACTGTGCAATATCTGAACTGTTATCTTTACAACATGCAGTATCTGAACTGTTATCTTTACAACAGGCAGTATCTGAACTAATATTGTCTTTACAGCATGAACTGGCCAATGTTTTTTCCTTTTTAATTTTAGATTTGTTCACTCTCTGAGGTCTGTGAGCTTCATTGTTAACAGTCCATGGACCCAAACTATCATTAGCATAGAAATCCATGGGATAGACTTCCTTCCACTTAGCATCGTCTAAGGCTACCGATAGCTGAAAAATATTTTCAATAATACTATAATTTGAAAGCTTAAATCCCCAGATGCCATTTTAGGTAATTTGAAAACCATGCAAAATGGAATATCATGAATATTGAATCTTCAGAAGGAATATCAATCTAAAACTGGTTTAGTTCCATCAACAGTATTTTCAAAGATATATTTATATATATATATAGAGAGAGAGAGAGAGAGAGAGAGAGAGCGAGAGAAATGGGGTTTAACCTTCACTCAACACAATGTAGATTATTTTGGGACTAAAATATGGTTCAATTTTATTTCAATAATTTGCTAGGGTCTTTAGCAGTGGGAGGAAACTGCAGGGCCAGGAGAAAACCCATGAGGTTGGACAGGCGACCCGATGAGCCAACTCCTTGTCACAAACAACCGGTGAATCGAAATCAAACTACTAGACTCAATGACAGACCTTATGATCCATCACGCACATACTTACCATTCTCAGTAGTGTATTGAAAAGTGTTGGGTTAAATTATGATGGACCTCTCTTTAATCTGATTGGGAGATTATATTTTAATTTGCTTTTGTTAATTGTTTGCAATCAATGTGAATTTCTTTAAGGGTGGATTGAGCCGTGAAAAATGGATATTGTTAGGAAAATCACAGATTTAACAATAATCTGTTTCTAAATCTATGAATATCTAAAAAACAAGTAGCTGGGGTGTAAGTTAAAATTGGCATATTCAGAAGACTTTAATGAATATTTTCCTAGTCGTTAGGATAAATTTCATTATCTTTATGTAAATTATAATTATAGTACCTCATATGGATTAAGGAGTGGTTTTTTATACGCTGCTCCCCAGTCTATTGACAATCTCGGACATGCTACCTGAACCCATCTGAAATATTAATTAATGTGATGTTAGTTTCTATAATTAAGCTCAGTGAAATGACCTTTTTCTTTCATATACATTATCAAAATGTGCTTTAAATGTTCACCTGGAATTATTTTTAACTTAAACATGCATTATGCAAGAGCTAAATCTGCCTATTGAATGTCTTTAAGGCCTGAAATGTTTCCTAAAGTATTAATTAGACATCAATTAACTGATCCAGGCCTTAATCAACTCTTGATGGCATCAGATTTCTCCGATATTAAATAGATTACAACGGTTCAGTGATACTTTGATTTAATCAAATATGGAGGCATGAGACTTAGCTTCGATCAACCAGTACGGTGGTTGAAATTATTGCACACGTCTGTGAAACCTTCAAAGGCTAATATCTTCGCTTGCAACAGAGTAATTTGAATGAAATTTTCAAATTATTCATTTTACATCTACCTTCGAACTATTATAGCAAGAACGGCTAGTTCTTTATCTAAATCTTACATAATGTATCTTTAAATTGTCAAGGCATTACTGTATTCCCTAATCAACAGGGGCATCTTGCAGTTGGCTACTCACATCACATATTTTGTTAGGGCAGTGGTTCCCAATCTTTTCACCCCTTGGATCCTTTGTAACATTTTACAAATCTCCAAGACCCACCCACATCTGTATTTATTCTATACCGTCATATTTCACAACCGTAAATCTTAGGAAAATCTTTGATAAACCCAAACCCTAACAGTTAAATAATCACCACAATTTCTGGAATCCTAGGTGTAATATAACTTACGCATCAATTCCTGAAAACAAGTCTAGTTTAGAAGGAAATATTTCTGATAATAAAACTATTATACATTCACGTCCCCTATCCTTCATTTTCTTCTCTAAATGCTGAAAAATATACAAAAAAAATTCAAATAAATGTGGTTTAACATCCTGCCTTTCTGCACCAACAGGGCTAATGAAGATGGGCATATGCACTGCAGGGCACTTTGAAGGTAATTTTGCTACTGCTCACTCAAGTCTTATTGGTAAAGATAGAACCACAATTGTTCATCCAATCAATGACTAGACAACTTCTAATTGTCAGGCATCCATCCTGTGTATCATGGGGAAACCAGCCCCCGAGTTCACAAAGCATTTTCAGACTTAAATTAAGAATTTACTCAAAATTATTCACCTTTTCTAAATGTATCCCTTTATAAAACTTTTGTTGTTTTAATGTATTAAATACAGTAAACTTCGCATTGAATCTCAGACTTAAGTTAAGAATTAACTCAACTTTCAATTACTGTTTATAAGAAACATCTTTGATCCAGAAACACAAAAATTTGCACATTGTTTCTAATTAATGTATTTGATACATTTAGAAATAACAAAAGTTTCTAAAGGGCTATATTTTAGTTAAAATGAGGCAAACAATTTTGAGTAAATTCTTAACTTAAGACTGTGAATGTTTTGTGAAACTGGGGCCAGGATCAAATTACAGATATCCTAATTAATGTGCCAGCACCATACTCACCAAGCCACCATGGCTTTGACAAAATTTCAAGTTTTTCGTTCCATATATTTTAATAGAACAATTAGCATATAATTTGGGTGTATTATTTTCAAAACATTTATTTACAAGACAATTGCTTTTACCAACCTCCAATACTTTAGGTGAACCTTGTCGACCCAATGTACCGAGAATTAAACCAAATTTTTTAGCCTTGGAGGCAGTTTTTATAGCTGAATATCTCATTTCTTTCATTCTATCATGATCATAATATTCCCTGGTAAACTTCTTGTCGTAGGGATCATATCTGAAATTATATCAAATATATAAACAATTCTTGTTTATTGTCAAAACATTGTTGATGGTGATACGGGATGAAAAGTGGAGTTATTTCTTCAGTGAAAGAGAGAAAAATGGGCTTTTTATAGTAGTGGAAGGAACCAGAGAAATCCCACATGGTTGGGTAGGCATGTACAACTAGGGAGTCGAAACCAAACCAATTGAATCAATGACAGACCATATGATATAGCACGCACATGCTAACCATTCAGCCATCCAACCATACAAAATACAACATAATCTTATGAAAAGTCAAGAGTGAAACCAGGCTGGAAAATCCAGAGAAAATGTCTTGGGCAAAACTATCTCGAACTGACTAGATCTATTTCCTAAGGCCACCTCCAGATTTCATCAAGGTTGCTGAGATGTAAATAAGGTTAGGGCACGTGATTGTTGGATAGGGTTTGGGCTAGGTCCAGTGTTAGGGTTGGGGATAGTGCTAGCCCGGTTTACATCTCGTGACCTTTGACCAAACATGGAGGTGGCCTTAAGAAAAATATCTAACTGAACTGAAATGAATCCTAGATATGTGGTAACCCTACACAATAGTTACTGAGCGGCCACTGTGACACCATGAAATACATGCTAATGACTCTTACCATCATATACTTCTACAGCTCTGTTAAAAACAAGACTGATTGAGTGTGTAATACAGCACTGGCTAAACCCCCACTAAGTTTTATTTTATATTAAATAAATATTTTATTCATAATACTATGAATTACCTGTAGGCAGGAACAGTAGGATTAGCTATCATTATTGATTCTAAATGGAATCTTCCATCGCCTAAATACCTGTTATTAAATTAAAATATTTATTGATTAAAATTTATTATCCTGAACAGAGCTTGGAGGGAGAATGAAATATACGCCATCCAGAAAAAACATCTCTTCCCATTTTGTCTTGAGCAAATCACATAAACTATTAAAGATATCTTTATGGAAATTTCTACACACATCAACATGTTAAATTTGCTAATTGAAAATTTGTGGATATCATAGTTTCCATGACCAAGTTTTTGGTAGATGTTGATGATTGAATTTGTATTCCAGAAAGGTTGTGTATAAAATGTAGAACTTACACAAGTGCATCAACATCAGTTAGTTTAGGTGATGTACAACCTAATATTTCCCCAGGGGATAAAGGTTTCGACTGGGGTGTTATGATTTTATAATCACTGCTTAAATCACGACTTACAGACTGAAAAAAAACATAATGATTTGAGTAAATGAGAAATAATTACTACAATATAGTGTAAAGATGGATCATCACAAATTAAAAGATAATTAAAATAAAATGAGGTTGAACATCCTTATGTCCTTTTCTGCACCATCCAGACTAATGAAGACATGCAACCAAATAGTGAGAAAATTCTGCCCTCTGAAGGGATCTTTTATGTGCATGTAAATGAATACAAAAGTGGAATAAATGTTTCTTGCATTCTACACATCTGAAATACCAGGCTAATGAATACGGGCATACGCTATACTGCGTGCTATGAGAAAAATAGGTTGCCAGGCAACGAAACATACGCCCACACAGCAGCCAAATCGTCCAGGCAGTCAACAAGAGTTGTTGCATTTTAAGTAATCATCAGAAAATCATAATTCAAACTCACCCATAACTACGGTGTAACTTTGATATAATCAAACGTTTTTTTAAATCAGATAATAATTGTGACCTCCAGAGGGACCACAAGCTAAAAAGGGTGATTTTTCGTACAATCAGGGGCCATGATTCATGAAGTTACGATCCGATATGGGCAAATATGCAATGGAACCAAGATCATTAGGTTATAAACATGTATTTCAAGTTTCATCAAAATCAGTTCAAAATTGTGACCTCTGTAGGGCCCACAACCTTGATATAACATATTTTTACACAATTCGCGTACAGACGGCGGCCATTTTATCCATCAACTCTGGTCTGATTTTCACAAAATTCAAATTCTCTCTTCATTACCATGAAACCGTGATATAATCAAACGTTTTTTTTAAATCGGATAATAATTTTGACCTCCAGAGGGACCACAAGCTAACAAAAGCGATTTTTCGGACAATCAGGGGACATAATTCAGGAAGTTATGATTCGATGGGCGCAAATATCCAAAGGAACCAAGATCTTTGGGTTATAAACATACATGTCACGTTTCATCAAAATCAGTTCAAAATTGTGACCTCTATAAGGTCCACAACCTTGATATAACATATTTTCACACTATTCGCGTACAAATGGCGGCCATTTTGTCCGTCAATTTTGGTCCTATTTTCACAAAATTCGAACTCAACCTTCATAACCATGGAACAGTGATATAATCAAACGTTTTTTTAAATCGGATAACAATTTTGACCTCCAGAGGAACCACAAGCTAAAAAGGGTGATTTTTCGGACAATCAGGGGCCATAATTCAGGAAGTTATGATCCGATGGGCGCAAATATCTAAAGGAACTAAGATCTTTGGTTTATAAACATACATGTCAAGTTTCATCAAAATCGGTTCAAAATTGTGATCTCTATAAGGTCCACAACCTTAATATAACATATTTTCACACCATTCGCGTACAAACGACGGCCATTTTGTCCGTCAATTTTGGTCCTATTTTCACAAAATTCGAACTCAACCTTCATAACCATGGAACGGTGATATAATCAAACGTTTTTTAAATCGGATAACAATTTTGACCTCCAGAGGAACCACAAGCTAAAAAGGGCGATTTTTCGGACAATCAGGGGCCATAATTCAGGAAGTTATGATCCGATGGGCGCAAATATCGACAGGAACCAAGATCTTTGGTTTATAAACATACATGTCAAGTTTCATCAAAATCGGTTCAAAATTGTGATCTCTATAAGGTCCACAACCTTGACATAACATATTTTCACACCATTCGCGTACAAACGACGGCCATTTTGTCTTTCAATTTTGGTCCGATTTTCACGAAATTCGATCTCAACCTTCATAACCATGGAACGGTGATATAATCAAACGTTTTTTTAAATCGGATAACAATTTTGACCTCCAGAGGGACCACAAGCTAAAAAGGGTGATTTTTCGGACAATCAGGGGCCATAATTCAGGAAGTTACGATCCGATGCGCGCAAATATCGAAAGGAACCAAGATCTTTGGGTTATAAACATACATGTCAAGTTTCATCGAAATCGGTTCAAAATTGTGACCTCTATAAGGTCCACAACCTTGATATAACATATTTTCACACTATTCGCGTACAAACGGCGGCCATTTTGTCCGTCAATTTTGGTCCGATTTTCACGAAATTCGAACTCAACCTTCATAACCATGGGACGGTGATATAATCAAACGGTTTTTTAAATCGGATAACAATTTTGACCTCCAGAGGGACCACAAGCTAAAAAGGGCGATTTTTCGGAGAATCAGGGGCCATAATTCAGGAAGTTACGATCCGATTGGCGCAAATATCGAAAGGAACCAAGATCTTTGGGTTATAAACATGCATTTCAAGTTTCATCCAAATCGGTTCAAAATTGTGACCTCTACACTGTTCACAAGCTAAAAAACGTGATTTTTCGTACAATCAGGGGCCATAACCCATGAAGTTACGGTCCGATACATGCCAATATCGAAAGGAACCGAGATCTTAGGGTGATAAACGTATATTTTAAGTTTCATTGAAATCGGATAAAAATTGTGACCTGTAGACTGTTCACAAACAATTGTGGACGGACGGTCGGACGTCCGGACGGATGGGGGCGACGACAATATACGTCCACATGAAAATGTGGGCGTATAAAAATTTTGCTTGGGCAGCGACAATATGGCCTACTTTCATATCAAATTTCAACTACCAAGGGATTTTTTACGAGAACATCAATGTATACAGTTTTCTATCCCATTCAAATGACTAGACAGCTGTCCTTGTCAGGTCCTCCTTCCTGCACCACTGACAAAGGGAAACCATGTCAGCGATGATAATAACACTAAGCTACAATACCTGAAGAGTTGCCACAAACTGTATAGTACTAACTAGTGCTAAACAACTACCATTATCAAAGTTGTATTTTATAGTTTCTACAAAGTGGGCTGAATCAATCTTTATATCAACAAACACATATAACATCTGTATACCTGAGGTAGTATCAATAGGCACTGAAATATATTAATCAAAACATGTACATTTACACCACACCAGTATAAGGCACCACACAATTGGCATGCTCGATTATTAGACTCAAACATTTCAATCTGACAGAATTACAATTCAGCGCGGTCACAGTTCTATCAAAGTCCTGATAACCAGGATAGTGCGAGTAGAATCATGACCAAATACATTTTGGAGTAACTCATTTAGTCATGATAGTCGGTAGAATATTATTTTTTTAGTAGCCTGAACCCCCCCTTTTACATCGATTGTCACTGTTTGTAAAATTGAGAAAATTCAATTTGTGAACATTTGACCGAGTAACCCATATGTGTTTGTTTTATCCATTTATTTTTGTGATGGAGGCAAGCTGATCCTACATACCAAGGCAACTATGACCATAATGCACCATTAAATCTGCACCAAGAGCTTTAGCAGTAGCATCATCAACACAACAAGCACCATATGTTACATCACCCATTATAATAGTTTCTGCTTCTGTAAATCTACAATATCATAGCTACAATAATAATGTTATCCATGACAAAAATATTACCGGAATAGCTTTAATGATAATAGTATCCATACCTTTAAATCTACAACATCAGCTACAATTAAAATATTATCCATGATAAAAAATATTATAGCTATAATCAACTATAAATCTACAATATCATAACTACAATTAAAATGGTTTCCATGATAAATAATAGTACATGTATAGCTATAATCATAATAGTATGCACACCTATAAATCTACATCATTATAGCTACAATTATAATATGATAAATAATATCAATGATAAATGATATTATAGCTACAAGTATAATGGTATCCATGATAAATAATAGTATCAATGATATTATAGTTATAGCTGCACATATAAATAATAGTATACACACCTATAAATTTAAAATTACTAATACCATATCTCAATTACTATCTCTTTGACATTAAAAGAAATAAGGCCGCGGTTAATTAATTGTCAGTTTCTCATGACCTGAGTTTGTGAAATATACATGCTACATGAGGTAATTATTAATTATTAATTATTGAGATGAAATTTATTTTTTTTAGTTAAACGCTGTATCTATTTCAGCAATAACTAAGGTCAGTTTCTTGGTCCTTGAAAACACATGGGTAACCAGTGTCCCTGATTTATTCATATTTAATAATTTAAAAGAATATTTATACACATCTTTTGATATTAGTGATATGCTTCTAAGTTAACAATTCGTTAATTCATTCATTCTTGGCATTTCATTTCTTTATCTATCCCTACTTTTAACAGGTTAAGAAATGACCGGTTTCAAACTAGTTGGTGATTTTTTCTGACATAAATAATTAAAAGCATACCCTTGGATATACAAAATAAGTTAGATTATAATTTAACATTTCTTTCCAAAGAATTTACTACACACGTGGTCGTTTCTCTGTAGTCGTGATGGAAGACAGCAACAAGGGCATTGCCAATGCAATTGCCCGTGCCGTATGTTAATTGTCTTCAACTTTGAACCCATCAGCACATGGCATCATGATAATATAAATAGTTTTATTATTGTGTCTGTCATAATCAAACTGTTTACATTTATTTGTATCTTTGTGTCCTTTTGAGACTGTTTATATTATAGTGCCGTGAAGCGGTGTCAATCAGTACGTACCTCATGATCGAGGCTATCTCGTGGCGACAGATTTGAGACCATTGCCCACGTAAATAAAATAATTTAGCAGGAATTTAAAGACATTATATCTCTCTGTGAATTTTATTACAAATGACAAGTGCCTAATAGAGTTTATGTGGGCTGTGGTGAATGTTGCAGCTTCCATTCCTTGGTTTGGATGACAGATATTATACGGCTTGATTCACTTCCTGTTTTACGGACGGACTCTGTATTTACTATTTATTCACATTCTAGCCTACTTTACTTATCACCTACGGTGTCATTTTCATCAATAAATAGTGGATTTTAATTCGTCAGTTCATTGTTCATATTCAAAGGCAAACAAACATAGTTTTACAGGGCAAATTGTTGACCTCACTAAATTTGACCAAATAATCAAGGAAGTGCGTGATTATTACGGATGAAAACGGACATGCGGGCGGGTCATGAGAAACAAACAATTAATTAACCGCGGCCTAATATACTCAGATCAAAATAATTTGATGTTTTTCTTTGGAAGCACAATAAAATTACCATGACTAGACCCATTAATGACACTGATGCAACTTAACTGTTGACACTGTTTTATAGATGTTACATTGGTATTATCATCATAAGGAACCAAGGATGTACAAACCTTTCTATAATATCTGCTATTGTACAGGCAAACATCAGTAAACCCTCTGGCAATTGCAGGGCCACCATCTTGGAACCAGTAGATCGTATTTTCCATATTGTTTTATGAATTTCAAAATTATAATTTTCTGGTAACTGTAATTTGAAAGAGAATTTGTTTAGATACATGTATAAATAATTTATGAATGTTATGATAACAAAAGTCCTAGTTTGATTAAATTTGTGTATATTCAGTAGAAATGATGATATGCTTTTGAAATTCACGGTTGCAAATTTGGCTGTGTGAGTATTTCGCTAGCATAATTCGATCCCAGAATTTCCAGATAGACGGCCTTGCAAGGAAACGCAAGTGAAGAAACTTGACAGTTCATTGCCTGTCTTCATTAGCCTGGTTTGTAGAAAGAGAGAAATGGGGTCCAACGTCAACTTGACACAAACCACGGCTTTTTGGGACTAACATATGACACAATTTTATTTCAGTTGTTCACTAAAGGGATCCTTATCAGTGTGAGGATCAAGAAAAACAATACATAGTTGGGTAGGCATCACATCTCCTTGTTATGTACAGGCTTGATATCAAAATCAGGCCACTCGACTTCACAGAACAGAAGGATGTCAAACCAAATTTCATTTTTAGAACAGTAAGGCTCAAAACTCCATTTTATTTTCAGTAATTCTAATTAAAAACAGTGTTGTTTCCTACCGGCTTCATCGCCTGTTGTATTTCAACATCATTTAGAATTTCATCTGGTATCTGATGAGCAGCCCTCTTTTTTGGACCTATATATGGAAACATGAAAATATTTAATAGAGATCATGGATAAAAAATTGTAATTTCCACTCATAATATTACTTGAAAATAACAAATCTGAAGATCTTTTATAATATTGTCTGTGAGGTTTCCCAATTTGAAAAGACAGCTTTTTTAATGGAAATAACTCCAATTACAAACATCGTATTACACATTTTTCGATAGAAGTTTAAATTGAATTGAAGTTGAGTGTAAATTCAATGTACAAATCTTCAATGTTTCATAAAATAGCTTCTTAAACCGTCAACGGTCCATTAAAAAGGGTGCAATTCTTAAAACTATTGTACTTACATTTTCTAAATTAGGTTACATTCAATCAATGTAATACTATATTCAGTCAAATGGCAACTCGAAAGAAACATTTAATGGGGATGCTCATTTGTGAGGCCGACACATACCGGATTGACCAAACTGCAAACGAGATGTGTGGAATTCAGTCCTGACAGTCGTTGTGTCACTCACAACTGAGATGGTGTGAGTAGAACACAACGAATATCTTTTACCTGCTATGGTTGGGAGCTATTTTCTTATATCTCGTCGTATGTGTTGTACATAGCCCAAAATCCACTTTTACACCCAACTGTGACTTTTTACGATTGAGAGAATTTAATTCTGGACCGCTTAATCAGGTATCCCCAATGTTACCAAAGTATTGGTAATATACTTATAATATGAGAGAGAGAAATGAAGTTTAATGCCCACTCGACACAAACTAAGTCATTTTTGGACTAACATATGGTTCAGTTATATTTCAATAACTCGCTTGTGCAAAGGGGTCTTTAGCAGTGGGAGGACCCAGAGAAAACCCACAATGTTCGACATGTACAACCGGAAATTCAAAACCACGCCAGTTGACTCAATGACAAGCTTTATGATACAATGTAACAGAGACTGTTGTTATAGACCTATGCGACTACTTGTTATAAATTGAATTACGATAACAAGGAAAAACATCAACAAACAAAAATATGTTTTGTGGGGAGTATTTATGCAAATCAAAACGGTTAAATTGAAGAAAAACACATGGGTGGATTGGCAGAGGTTAGATTTCCTGACATTATGAATTGTTGAAAAAATCTGAGCTGAATAAAATGAGAGAGAGAGAGAGAAATGGGGTTTAACCCGCACTCAACACAAACTAGGTCATTTCGGGACTAACATATATATATGGTTTAATTTTACTTCAATAATTCGCTTGCGCTTAGGGGTCTTTAGCAGTGGGAGGAAACCGGAGTACCTGGAGAAAACACAGGAGGCTGGACATACGGCATCACTCCTTGCCACGTACAACCGGGGATTTGAAACCACGTCTGTTGACTCAATGGCAGATCGTATAATACAGCGCATGCACGCTAAACATTCAGCCATCCACCATCCCCCCCTATTATATATTGTCTTGTACGGTATGGTGTATGCATTATATACAAATAGAAGGATAGATTCCTGTACTGTGAGTGAACAATAAACTGCGTCTTAAGTCTTATGGACTATACATAATGACAAAAGCATTTTATAGAGCGCTGGAGGCACCAGCCTCCTCGCGAAAAAGATCAAAGAAGTTGAAAAAATGAAACGAGAGAAAAATGCTAAGACCAATGAGAAAAATGAAAATGTACCCCAGTTATATGTACTGTAGGGCCCTAAAGGCAGACAAAAGGGCCCCTCTGGCCAAGGATAAGCCCCCCAGCCCCCGAGTCAGAGTTAATCGTTTTCTGTAACTGTCAAATCCACTACTGAATGAGAATACTCATTGCATTGGCATGAAAATCATCCGCGAAGGTGGCCACAAAATAGTATTAATTTATTACCACCATAATAAACCTTAAAACGCCTGTGCATAATGACATCGAGAACAATATATTACTGCGCTAACGACTGGTTTGAAATGTTTTACCTGTTTTACCACTAAATTTTTTTCGGTCTGTATTAGCAGACACAACAACAGGACCAGATGTTGATTTGTTTTCACTGCTGGGCGCCGACATTTTGGAATGGGACATAACTCTGTTTGACAATTTATATAACTCTGGGTGCAGACAACTTCATCTTCTGTTGCTACATGTATTCAATAATATCTTTTTTAAAAAGCCTGTTTAATACCCCTGGAAATTAAACTTGATTTCCATTGGAGTGCAGACAACTTCATCTTCTGTTGCTACATGTATTCAATAATATCTTTTTTAAAAAGCCTGTTTAATACCCCTGGAAATTAAACTTGATTTCCATTGGAGTGACACCCATACCAAGTAATTGTTGACCATTTCCAAGTGCGGGTCAAGAATATTTGGACGGGTGGGGTTAGGGCTGTACGATATTGCAAAAAGGGACCATATCGATATTGCCATTTTTTTCAACGATATACTTAAATATCGCGATATTTAATAATTATGTCACGTTGCTATTAAATAAATTAAATATGTATGCATTAAAGCTGATTACAGTGTGGGTAAGAATTGTGGGTAAGAATTGCTTTAAAATGTGCTTTTTTTTTAAATATTGATTTATTAAAATGAACAAAACACATCCTTTTTGGATAAAAACTTTTCACCAAAAACGACTTGTGCATTTTCGTTTGGGTACTAATTTCTCTTTTTCAACTAGGGCCTAGGCCCTCCACTTCCTGTGTGGGTCTACTAGTACTGCTAGTACTAGCTAAGTTTTCCATAATTAAATTAAATACAACCGCTGATGTTTAAAAAGCGTCTGCTCGTGATCCGGTGTAAGAAAATTCTCAAATATCACATGCAGCGAAAGTAAGTAGATGCGGTCTTCAAGTCGTATATAATAAGTTCAAACAGTAACAAATACTAAATGATCCGTACTATCTTCCATTCAAGCATTCGATTGGCCCAGCAGTGACAGCAGTAATCTATTTATAGATCGTTTTATTCATGCTTTCGGAAATTAATTTTCGTAGTATTTTCTAAAAATATTCGTTTTTTAAAACAACCTATTTATAGCTGTGGTAGTGGGAAATTTCAGGCGTTTAGTAGGCCTAAGGTTACATGTAGTAACAACTGACAATTTATTGTCGACTAAAAACAAAGTAAAAGTAACGCATACACCATGCAGTGAATAACGCCTGCGGAGGGTGCGCTAGTGTTTTCAACATTTAACGATTCTTAAAACATTAGTTTTATTATAGTTTATTGCCGTCGGCTAATTTCCACTCCTGTATGGTGCATTTATTATCAATTTTTATGATAATTTTTTTCGATATTTGAAGTTTTTGGCGATATTCGATAAACCACTATATCGACGATATTTGGCCACATGATATCATCGTAGTTGGGTCTGAAAATACCATATCGCGATAAATGACTATATCGAGAATATCGTACAGCCCTAGGTGGGGTACCACTCCGCTACACATTTTCTTAGTCCGAAAATACGTTTTCCCTAGGCGATCGGATGGCTAATTTGATGCCATCCGTAATCGGGCTCCTGTTTCAAGTTGATCTTAATCAGTTTATAAGACGTATGAAACTATAGTCTGAAATGTACACAAAAGATCCAAAAACAAAAAAAGAAGAGCCACATCTATGCGCACGAGATAGCCATGCAGAATACTAAAAGTTGTCATTGTGATGAAAAAGTGGTACCTTTACAATAAATAGATAAGAGGTTATGAAAACCTGTTCGAATTAGGTCATAATAAAGTATTATATTAGTATTTAGTTAATTTCGCAATGATAGTGATATGACGAAAGATATAGTCTATGCAATAAGATTTGGTTTAAATTTTGGCCCACTCTATCCAGTCTATCGTCATGCAGTTGAACACAAAATTGGTTTTATTTCAACACTAACCTTACCGACAGACGTAAATTGTACAAACCAAGAGAGATTATCACACCACAAAACAAACTTCCGATGAAACAGACAATTTATTTTTGACCCAATTCAAAGAGTTATCAGCATTTTAAGACTCGGATTGCTTAAAACCTTCTTAAAATCTGCCCGTTTTGAAATTAAGACGATGTTTTGAAACGCACACCCAATACAATATTATATACCGTATATTGAATGTCAAGATAAAAAATACAGACCATACATTAATAATATTTAATTCATAATTAACAATTATAAAACACTCAACAGAAATACATGTAATAATAAAACTATTATACACATAGGATCAGGGTATTATTAAAATATTTCATTAGTTTTTTTTAATAATAGTCAATAACTTTGTTTGATTTACAAATTGATTTAAAGGTACAATTATAGCGTGTTAATACTACATAATGCATATATATAATACAATATCTAAACTAGTTTTTCAGTAATTTTTTCTGAAAAGTGCCCTTAACCGTTCTGCATTTCTCGGCAATGATCGTGTACCACCCGCTCTGGAGAAAAAACGGCGACTTCCAGTTCCAGTTGTGGGTACCTTCTGTTCGAGTTCTGACAATTCGTCTTTATCTGACATCTCTATGGATATGGCTCCCTTATTCTCTTCTGAAATGCCTAAAGAAAAAAATCAAATTGAATTTATTTCACAAAGTACTTCTTGATGCCACCTCACCTAGTGGACGATCGCCATGTCCGGATTTTTACATTACCATCACGAAAACCAGTCGACTTAAATTCAACTGTCTAGTGCAGGTCTTTCCAGGCCACAATCAACCCCCAATGCCATCGTTAGCCTGCGATCTTGAATAGTTTTTGTGATGGATAATTTAACATAAAAATGGATAATCGACACTTGTTTATTAATGAGTTGAGTTGAGCATGTGTGGTTGCTCCTCTATGGCTCTACTGTTTTTATGATATTTTATGTGTATTATGGATGTTTTAAACTATGATTTTTGGATACAGTGATAGATAAAGATATTGTGCATCTGTAAAGAAGTTTCTGTTTCTAAAAAATACATAATTCGGAAGTTATATGCATCTAAAATTACATATAACTCTTGGAGGATTACTGAGGCATGAAGTTTTATGTGTGGGTGAGATCTGTTTGTCTTATTAATCTCCTGACTAGTTTAGTGACTAGAATTATGTGTGTGATTATCAACTCAAGAGACACTTCAGTGAGATACAGCAGAGATCAATTACTGGAGTTAAGAGACGGTAACACTTTTCATTCAAGTAAACAGTTTTTAAACTTAATCCCAAAAGCAATTGTGAGACATAAACCATTAAGAAGGAAAAGGAAATCAAATGTGATTAATAATAATAATAATTACAGTCAACCTATAAATATACAATTATCACAAAGACAGGTAAATGATAAAAAAGTCATTCCACATGGATCAAATCAAGACAATTTGATACAAATCTCCACTGTTAACCACACTGACTCACTAAAGTTTTGTTTATTAAATGTCCGTTCGGCAAGAAATAAAACTGTTGAATTATGTGAATATGTAACTGATCATGACCTTGACATTTTCATTATTACTGAAAGCTGGATAAAATCCACAGATTCGGTTTATCTGAATGAACTTACTCCAGAAAACTATTCCTCTGTTCTTCTTAACCGTGAAAATCGACGAGGCGGCGGAATTGCAATTCTACACAAGAAGTCTATCGAGGTTAAAGCCGTAAAAACTGTCAACTTCACGAGCTTTGAAGTGCTTCAGACACATGTAAAATATGGTAGCGACGTGGTTAATCTGATCAGCATATACCGTCCTCCCCTATCTACCAAAAACAAGGTAACCACTGACACTTTCCTAACTGAAATCTCCGACTTTCTGCATGACTTACAGACGTCCAAGGGACGACTGTTGATTGTTGGAGATTTCAACCTCCATTTAAACAAGTCCAGTGACTTAAAATCCAACCAGTTCTGCGATCTTCTAAATTCATGTAATCTTCAACAACACATTAAGGTACCGACACACCAGAAGGGACATACACTTGATATACTTATCACTAGACTTAATGATGATCTTCTCTGCAGTTATGAAGTCCTTGATCATTCAATCTCCGATCATTTTAGTATTTTCAGATCCTTGTCATTGGCAAAGCCCAGGGCTGTCAAAGAAACCATTGCTTTCCGGAAAACTAAAGACATTGACGTAAATCAGTTCAATCAAGACATTCTGTCATTAAATTTACAAACCCAAATTGAAATTTCACATGATATTCAAACACAGGTATCTCTTTACGATTCTGCTCTGCACAAACTTTTCAACGATCATGCGCCGTTAAAATCAAAAACTGTGACTATGCGACCAAATAAGAAGTGGTTTACCACTGAGATATTAATTTCAAAACAGGAAAAACGAACTGCTGAAAAACAATGGAGGAAAACCAATTTGGAAATCCACAGGGAGATATATAACCACCAAAGGACTAAAACAAATAAACTGATAAAACAGGCTAAAAAATCCTATGTTAAAAATAAAATAGAGACGAACAAGGGAAATCCCAAGCAAATCTTTAAAATAATTGACAGTATTTCCAAATCTAAAGAAAAGTGTCTCCTACCCTCGAATGACGATTTTTCAGCTCTAGCAAAACAATTTTCATCATTCTTTTGTGAAAAGGTAGCTAATATTAGATTCCAGCTTGAGGATTCTGGCACAGAGTCACCCCATGACAGTGAAGTATACACAGGATCTGTGTTAACTAAGTTTAAGCCACCATCCGAGACTGAAATTTGCAAAATTATTGGAAAATCTGCAAATAAATCCTGTGACCTTGACCCACTCCCAACATGGTTATTAAAATCGTGTTCATCGTCGATTTCTCCTATTATTACCTCCATTGTAAATAGTTCATTGAATCTGGAAAGGTGTGTCAATCACTGAAATGTGCCCTTGTGACACCATTACTGAAAAAGGCGAATTTAGACCCAGACTTATTTCAAAACTACCGCCCCGTCTCTAATCTGTCGTTTCTATCTAAAATCATAGAAAAGGTTGTAGCTTCCAGATTTAAGGATCATATTGCACAGAACAACTTAGATGAGCCATTTCAGTCTGCCTACAAGAAGTGTCACAGTACTGAGACCGCCCTTGTACGAGTCCATAATGATATTATTAGTCGGATGGACAGCACTGACTGTGTATTCCTGGTCATGCTTGATCTTAGTGCCGCTTTCGACACCATAGACACCTCCATATTATTATATAGATTAAAGCATCGTTTCGGGATTGAAGACAGTGCATTGTCATGGTTTGCCAGTTATCTTGATTGTCGGGAGCAAGTAGTGAATATCCTTAACACTAAATCACCTCCACAAACGCTGAAATATGGTGTACCGCAAGGTTCGGTCCTGGGACCACTCTTGTTCACAGCATACACATCTCCTTTAGGAAACGTCATAAGAAAACACAAAATCGACTACCAACTTTATGCGGACGATACACAAATGTATATCGCATTGAATAAGAGTAACGAGACCGAACACATAACAAAGTTGGAGGCCTGCATTGCGGATGTTCGATCCTGGATGAAACTAAATCTTTTAAAATTGAACGATAATAAAACTGAATTGATAAAACTACTTAAACCTAAATGTAATACAAATCTTAAGTTAACACATAATTCGGTCAAAATTGGAGATGCCAGTATTCCTTTGACAACGTCTATACGAAATCTTGGTGTAAATTTCGACTCTGCACTGGACATGAAATCACATATCTCATCTATTTGTAAATCATGCAATTTTCACCTGTACAACATTGGTAGAGTCCGTCCTCATATTAATTTTGAAACCTGTAAGCTACTTGTAAACTCCTTTATTACATCCAGACTCGATTATTGCAACTCACTGCTTGTTGGACTTCCCGCAAAAAGTTTATACCCTCTTAAACTCATTCAGAATAAAGCTGCTCGTATTGTTTCACTAACATCGTATCGTTCACCCATCACCCCTGTCCTTAAACAACTTCACTGGCTCCCTGTTTCTTTTCGCATCGATTTCAAAATTTTGTGTCTTGCATATCAGTCAATCAACTGTCCTGAATCGCCTGCATATCTCAAAGATCTTCTTAACCATTATAAGCCCTTACGCCAACTTCGTTCTTCAAATCTTCACCTCCTTGAGATTCCAAAAAGTAGAACACTTTTCGCACAACGCTCCTTTTCGGTAGTAGCACCAAAACTTTGGAACGACATATCCTTTAAAACAAGGACCAGTTCAAGTTTTGACGTTTTTAAAAAGAACCTAAAAACAGAATTGTTCCAAAGAGCCTTCATGTAATTTATCTCTTTTACCAATTATTTTAATGTTTTATACTTTTTCTGTACACTGCTTTTTATTTGTTTTACCAAATAGTTTAATTTTAATTTGTGATTTTCTATCTATATTTTATCTAATGCTCTTATCTTGTTTTATCAAACAGATTTTATGATTTTCTATTTATATTGTTTTACATTGTGTACTCATTATCATATATTTTGTTTTGTACAAGCGCCACCGAGCAGCTTTACAAGCTGGATTTTGGCGCTATACAAGTTCAATAAATTATTATTATTTATTATAAATTATTAAAACCAGTGTTAGTAATGATGGTGGAGGCTTCAGAGTGAAGTAATTCAGCTGAAATTTTCCTCTTCTTCTGTTTTCATTATCCATTTTTAACTATTTTAGCGAGAATCGTCAGCCTTTTATCTAGTCTTACCTAATGTCCCTTTAATGTACGAAATTGGTTAAATGGCATTGATTCTGGAATATACAGATCGCAATTCTATGGAATGAAATTACTGCTTATTGCCGCGATGTTTCGACTAGGCTTCTCTCGTCTTTATCAAGCCTCTAGTCGAAACATTTCTCAGTGTCTTATTGCCCGACTTCATATCTTAGGAGATTTGAATCATAAGACTGTTTTAAATGCTATGAAAACAAAATCCCTTACCAGTATCGAGTTCTGTGGATGGTAATCTTCTTGTTTGTATCAAATGTACTGGACCCTCTAATGTATCGGCTAAAACTTCTATATGTGGTGGCTTGTCGTTTTCTTCTTTCTGGTTTAATGTCCAACTTCTTGACCTCCATACACGAAATGCCTGTAAAATAATGATGATTTTCACTAGACGGACAACAAAGTCGGCCGTTTACTATGGATGTCATTATTTGAATACTTTAAATTTTGGAAATAAATAGCCTACTTCCTGAGGAAAAAACGGCCGGTATAAATGATATACATACGGACTGAAAACAGAAGAAAAGACCTCTAGTGAAAATTAATCTGTGTAAGTATTTATATTGAAAACGAATGGACTGGAGGTTGTTAGATCAAAACAGGCTTGTCGATTCACCGATATAAAATATCCCCGACATTCCCAAGTCTGACCTATCTTGAATGATTAGTCTTTAAGGTGTTAAATATGCTATCTCGGCAATTGTTAAAATTGTAATTGCGCTCTTCTGGTATGAAAAAAACCACGCGGAAAGAATAAAATATTCACTATGGTAAATTTAACACTTACCGAGGCCGCCCTGTCGAAAAATTTCAATGCCCTATTTCCTTTCTTAGGTTTAAAAGTTGATGCACCCTCTGCAGACAATGAACCTACATGAAGACAAAGTAAACATCAGATAATCCACTAAACACGCCGTCACAAAAATTACCACTTGATAATTAGAAAATGTACATTTCGATAGGGTTCTTTCACCTTGGACAATCCCACAGAATGTTACAAAATTCAACAAAACAACTTCGTCAGAGCTGCGAAGAGTTTAATCGTAACCGGGCAGCAAATTCCAATTTCAATAGGATTATTGACGGAATATTCCTATGTTCACACGCAAATAGACAACCCATCTTTTCCATTGGGATATTGTATGTATATTTAATTGGGTTGTCTTGATATGATTAGCATCTTTTATGGTTTTTTCTATTTTGATTTTTACATGTAATGTAAGGTTGATCAACTTATGCCATTTAATTTGCTGGGTATGACACAAATAGATGAGCATTCCAATTCACGTCTTTCCAAACTTTTCGTATGTGAAAAATATAGCCATTCCAGAGCAGGGGGTGGGGTACAATTAATGTGATTCATGCCCAACGTTATCAAGACTATAAAACTACCTTCAACTTTAGTGTGCATTTCTATAAATTCTGGCTTGATATCTTCTAATGTAGTTATTTCAGTTTTATTCAGCGTCTCTTTAAATTCTTCATATTTCATCAGTACTTCATTATTTAGGTCTGTGTGACTGATCACAACAAAGCCACACCCTTCCTCCTCATCAGAGGTAAGCCCACCATCTTTTACTATCGTTTCTTCAGGTTTAGTTGCATCTGGAGTTTTCAGTGATCGGCGTAGCTCTGTTCCAGTGTCATCATCCAAGTCAGACAACCCAACTTGCAAATGCATATCAGCTCTAGCGTCACTTGATCCATTTCCACTTATAGTATAATTCAGCTCGTCTCCATCCTTTTCAGCCATATACAGCAACGTGTTGAAAGTTTCTTCAATGTCTGCCGTCATTGGAAATTCTTCTTGCACTGTTTCGGTAACCGCTGGCTTCTCGTTGGCATCTGCTTCTATATCAACGAAATCTGGCGTTGGTGTGTCATCTTTGAAATAGTCAGCATAATTTGGTATGTATTGCTCTAGAGGTGTATCTGCATATTCTATTAATATGGAGCTGTCTCTTTCGTCAAGTTCATTCAAGTTTTCATCGTCATCATCAGAAGCAGTACTTTCATCAAGATTTAAAATAGAATTTAAAGTTTCATTAATTTCTGCCAAAAGTTGAGCTGATAAAACTGGTTTCAGAGGTGACTGTGTATCTTCTTGAAGCGGGATGTCTTTCAATGTAAAGTCCAATGAGTCTCCGCTGGCCTCGTCAGTTATAAACTTATCTTGTTTTGAAGTTAATTCCATTTCAGTTTGTAAAGGTTCTTCTTCATCTCCTTCAGATCTGGGGGAGTAAAAGATGTCTGAATTCTTCTCACAAGAAAGGGTTTCTTTTGGAGATCGGAAAACAGGCTCTTCTGTGGCATCTGATGTGGGTTCGGGAGATTTGGTCTCTGATAACTGAATTAACACACGGTCTATCAAAGTATCAATATACTCATCTACTTCAATATGAATCGACGTATCCGAAAGTCGTGGTGCTAGTGGTACTTCTTCCTGGCTGCGAGATGTTTTCGCTGAATAAAAAGAATATATTTCATTGACAGGTTGTAGAAATCGTTAAAAAAAATGCGATTTAATCAGATAATACAGATGCGGGGACGAATAGGTCCTTTGATAGTAAACCTAAACATACAGCCCGAAAGATGAAATGAAATGGGGTTTAACGTCCTACTCTTCAGCATGTAACTGGGCTAATGGAAGACGAGCATGCGCCATACAGTGTGCTATGAGGGAAATTTTTGCCCGGACAACGGCGCTCCGACCTGCTCTTATATCGAATCCAACTGCCAAGGGATTTTTTACGTGCACGCCAATGTGTACACGGGACCTCGATTTTTCGTACCATCCGAACGACTAGTCCTTCTCAGGCCCTCCGTTCTGCACCACTGACAAGGGGAAATGGAACCACGCCGGCAAATCGGGATGAACTTTCTCGGCCAATGCAGGGATCGAACGCTGGACCTCCAGGTTAGCGAGCCAGCGCCTTACCCACTAAGCCACGTGACCCCCCCCCCCACCCGAAAGATGAACCTGCGACTGTTTGTAATTCTTTATATCGATATTGATTTTACTACGACGACTGTTTGTAATTCTTTATATCGGTATTGATTTACTAGGATTTTAACACTGTGAAGTTATTCTTGCAAAACTATAGTAATAGTAATAGGTCTAAATGTTCCGAGTAGTACAGGATGTAAAATGACATAATTATAGCGTAAACTCGATTTGGACATTTCTTATATTTGATGAATAGAAACATAAAAATTCTAGTTAGAGTAGAATAAGAGAGTACCAGAATGAGGTCGTGATCTTCGTTTTTTGTCACCATTTTCTTCTAAAGATATAAATGATGGCAGTCTTTTCTCTTGGTAACTCATAATTGCTGCAAAGATTTAAGAATGATGTAAGAGGATATAAGAATCATAGATTGGGCTAAGTATAAAATTTTGACTCTGATTAGTCAGATTCTGATATTTTGAGAAAAACTAGAAAAGTAGAAGGGGCGAGTGGCAGGGCTACAATTAGTACAACAATATATAAAGTCTAGGCTACCAATACCATACGATTACGAATCGTGTGTAAAGTTGCCTGGCTTTAGCCTCGATAAGCCCAGTCTTTTCCCCCATTTCGGTTATTCGGTTTTATCACGTACGGTCGACATAGTGTTGGCAATTGTTAGTGATTAGGTTAGACAAGTGTGTGGACGTTGCCACAGCTTTGGTGGTCTGTTGTCACTCTGACTGAACCAGACACAAACACAACAACAAGCTTCTGCTGGGCACTGTGACTGAGTGTAGCCGCAGACGACAAACGCCACGGACTAGGCCGCGATGACAATTTTTAAAATTGCGTGCACACTTTACTATAAATTTGTTTTTTAAGTGTAAACAATGACAAAATACCATTTAGTTTGGTGAAGCCGAATCAAAAATATTTACGAAAAGAAATTATTGTTGAAAATGGCGGCTTTAGACTTGACGTCAACGTACACTCTATGTGCACAACATATGATGACGTCATGAGATTTTTATCAGTCCAAAAAATTTATTTGGATCTCCCGATTTTAACGCGATTGACATTAATTATTTCCTACGCGATAAACCATAGGCTAGACTACTTATGGCCCACTATATTAAAATGATATTATATCTGTGAATTTTAAATTTCTTATGGAATTTTAATAGCGTGTTTCGCTCAGTGAAATTAAGACGCCTTGATATTCGATAATCTCGACCATCCATTACCTTGATAACACCCAAGCCAAAGGGCGGTATTCAGTGAAATGAAATGGGGTTTATCGTCCTACTGTTCTGCTCCTTAACTGGGCTAATGAAGACGGACATACGTCATACAGTGTGCTTTGGGGGAAATTTTGCCCGGACAGCAGCGCTCCATCTCATTCTTATATCTAATTCCAACTGCCAAGGGATTGTTTACGTGCACACCAATCACCCAATGTGTACACTGGGCCATGGTTTTTTATACCATCCGAACGACTAGACAGCTGTCTTTGTCAGGCCCTCCGCCCTGCATCACTGGATGAACTTTCTCGGCCAATGCAGGACACCTGACCTCTGGGCTAGCTAACCAGCGTCTTACCTACTTAGTCACCGTGATCTCAAATGTGTTCAGCAGTAGATCTTGGTGAAATTTTAAACAATTGTTTAGCTTTTAAACGGAAATGACTTGATTTTTTTTTGATTTCTGAAGATAACTTTATATAGCAATTTTACTCGTTCATGACAAAACCGTGTTACCACCCAGTTTGATTCCAGTTGGGCCTATCTTTAATGAAATTTGGGATATTTAGTTTTTAAAAATAAAATCTAATTGATTTTCGGAGATTTCTGAGTATCATTCCAGAATTGCCCCCATTGACTATAAAACTTACCGACACTTCATTGTAATAATTTTGTGCAGCTCAGGGCCCTGTTTCACGAAATTTTAACTTAAGATAAAATACAATTTTAGTAGATACTTCAATTTTGATTGGCTAAGCACTAAAATCAATCTAATATTATCCAATCAAATTACTAAAATTGGGATCTTATCTTAGTTAAAATTTCGTGAAATAGGCCCCTGGCAATTGAAGAATTGCGAAACCATGTTAAAACTCTTAACACTTTGACATTTTAATGTTGCTTTTTGTAGCTTTTGTTAGAGAAAGCGTGGCGTTGAACCAGTTCCGACATTTACTTGTTATGGTTTGGATTGTTCGTACATGTACTTAGTTTTTGAAATTTGATTTTATTTCTTTTTATTAGGAAAGCATGTTAACACCTGAGAGGTAAGTTAGACCATGGATGCATGAATATATGCCCAAGATGGCTCCAGAAATACCATTTCATTTTTAGAGATTCGGGGTTTTCATTGAGAGAATATCGACGAAAGAGGATCTGTAGAGGTAAGTTGGACCATGGATGTCACAGGTGTATGTACATATAAATGTATATATATATGTTGCTAGAACTGAGTTAATCCGCGAACTTATTAATCTTCTACGAACAATGAAAGCTCTCTCATTAGATTTTTTAACGTAAAAGTGCTCTATGCTGCAGCTTATGGCCTGCGTTGCCTATAAACAATAGTCGATGTGTATTAACAATACTTTATTATAACAAATAATAACAACTATAAAATTATACAATCTATGAATACCTTTAAAATAAATTGAACAATATAAAATATGGAATCTACATAACAAATATAAAATAAATATGTGTTAGCATGTTATTCTTATTTACAGTCCTCTTTTTTATTGGTTGCGCAATTGTCATTTGCGTGCAAATTCGAACAGTGGTTAAATCGATGGCATTGACATAGTGCCAGTTAATCCCAATATTGTATTTATAACATTCGTAATAATGTCATCTTAAAATAATATAGCCTATGCCATTTATGGATTTTTTCCGTTAATCCCCCATAAAACTCCCGGGGCCAATATGTTGTAGCCTATGCATACAACGACACAGACCACATAAAGACAAATGCGTTCGTATTCTGGTCGAAGTTTTATTTATGGTGGACAAATTCCATCCCTTCGTTTGATTTCATCAACGGCCACGATTCCCGCTCGATCGTTTCTTTCAGCTTGTATGCCGATTCGGAAGGAAGATGGCCATGATGGTATTAAGGCGTTTGCTACTGTCCAATCATTATTATTGCTAATTGTACGAACCCAATGAAAACAGTTTGAATATGAATTATTGTTGAATTCTACAATAGTACAAACTGATAGCGTATGTGAGTACGCTGGGTTGATCTTGTATTTAAACGAAAGACATTTGGGAACAGTAGAGTTGATCTCTGGGGAAACAAGCACTGTTTTCGTTCCTGGTTGTTCATTAGTACCATCAGACTCTAGATGATGATCTACAAAAATAAAACAATTGTTCAAATACATGTCTACATCATTGTTTTGGTTGTCTGATCCAAGGTTTCATTATCAATCAAGAATTTACTGGGGGGTTGCTATAAATAAACTATAAAGCTACTGATCATAATTTGTACTTTTTGGGCAATAGCCGCACTAAAATGTACCCATTGCAGATTAATTATTTAACATTTAACAAAGAAAATATCAATGGTAGATAATCTAGCGGTTTGGATTCAAAAGGGATGTCAAATATTACAGGTGGCGCTGGCTTGTTCTTACCATATCCCGTATATCTCGTCTGCAGAATATACGGAATTGAGCCATCTCTGGACTGCTATTTTTTTTTAGAGATTCAACTTTCATAATGGTGTATTTTGAAAGGAATTACAAACCCAACCACTTACGACCTAATACTTTTTAAATAAAATTACCCTGTTCTCCGGATCTAGCTGTATTAGAATCCAAGGGGCTTATTTTGATTTGCCAATCACCGGAATCATCGTTTGATTGTTGATAGTTACACAAGTTTCCACCATCAAAATTACAAGTCAGCTTTGTTACACCTAAAATGAAACGACTGAATTGGTAATCGGGAGTACAAAAAAAACACACTACATACAACCACACACAACCTCGAAAGACAAGAGAGAGAGAGAGAAAAATGGGGTTTAACGTCCACTCGACACAAACTAGGTCATTTTGAGACTAACATGGTTTCAATTTTATTTCAATAATTCGCTTGCGCGTAGAGGTCTGTGGGAGGAAACCGGAGTGCCCGGAGTTAACCCACGAGGTTGAGAAGGCGGCCCTATCTCCATGCCACATACGCTCACACTAGCGATCGAAACCACAGCCGCAAGCCAGAGGTGATCGGCCAGCTAGAGGTCGAAGCGCGGCACTCTAGACCACTAGGCCACCCCACCACCCCCACCCCCCCTCGAAAGACAAACTCGTGGATACGATACATTAAGTGCCTATGTTGCAAGCAATGAATAATAAGAATTCTTTCAAGTCAAGCAAGGGCGATACAAGTAGGACTAGGTTTAGAATCGGAATGCACGCAGAAGAGGACGACAGAAATCATAATGGCATATTAACAATTTGTGCTCTGAGGGTCGACACAGTATATCACCGGCGTCATATGAGTTTTAGAAAGAATAAAGAAGCCATACCTAAACAGCGTGAAGTGGTTATATGAATCTCGTCAATGGCTATTCCATTATTACTCCTCTTTACTGATTGAACAACAAATAACAATTGCCGTATATCATTATCCAAATCAACTTCCGATAATCTCCAACCAGTAGATATACCATTAAACTGGACCAATAGGACATCCGATGCATTCAATCGCTGGCCGATAACTTTCAAAATGGCGTCACTCCCGCTATGAAAGTTGAACCAGAAAGTCAAGCAACTGTGAGGCAATACATGTAGGTTCAATATGGGTGACGAAAGTGTAGCCGAGTTTCCCTTTTCTTCATATGGCACATAAGCGTACATATAATATCCTGTGTAGAAAAAAACCAAAATAAACATTTATTCATGGTACTGAAGAACGTTTGTTCCCATCCTGTTACTAATCACGCCAAATTCAACAAATATGTTAAATAATGATAAAATACCAGGTGAATATGTGCTGAAAAGTATGAAAAATGTCTGAATAGTAACTTAATATGTGGGCCTAGACAGGTACATGCAACTAAATTCGTCTACTGAAATTGCGTATTTTTAATACTAGTCAGTATGTGTTTATTGGTAATCTGTACAATAAGTTATTTTACCTGCTTGGTTTTTCAGTGAAACATCAGTTGAAGGTCTGGAAGGATAATTTGATCCTCCTGCTCTTCGTGTCCACATCAGAGTCGTGTTCGATTGATCCGTATATCCACAAACTGTGACTGTCTCAAAATCACAATTAACACTGAACCCTGAAACAAGGAATGGCAAATTTAAATCGACGTTGGGGAATCCGTTTGTATCTTTTAAAAGCCGGTGAACAAATCTTATGAGCTACAGTTCAGAATAGATCTTCCGAAGTATACGTGAAGTCTAAGTCTAATGTAGTTATCTCGAGATCATCACCTGGTCGTAACCAACACACACCTAATCAACCTTATTGGCGTGGTTTTGATTCCTCGATTGTACGTGACAAGGACTAGAGTCACCTGTCCAACCTCCGGATCTTCCCGTTTCCTCCCAGTGCTAAAGACCGCTACGCGCAAGCAAATTATTGAAATAAAATTGAACCATATGCTAGTCCCAAAATGACCTATTAGTTTGTGTCGGGGGACGGTAAAGAATGCCTTGGCTGTCCAACTTACGTGGAGTCTGTATTGTTTGTTTGATCCATTGTATATAATGATCTACTCTAGTATAAACACCAGGTTTATTCATTTCTCCACAGCCTTCACCCCAACTAGTTATACCGACCAACTGCCAGTTATTATCACCTGTACGACACATCAATGGTCCACCACTATCACCCTATAACAACAATTATACATGTTCATATCCATCATCTTTCACAGGAATAGAAATCAGGATCGCCGTTAAAGGGAAGGTGGCAAGAGCACTTTCAGAGTCTTTTTAGCCAATATTGCAATGTAACGATCATACACTTTCGCATGCATCACCGTATCTCTAAGCATTCAGATAGTTTCAATATTTCACAGGAATGGTCACAGGAAATCTGAGTCTTCGTTGTTACGAGGAAGAAATCGGCAGCAATAGCCGTACGCAGGAATTGTCACGACTACTAAGGTATTCTTGACAAAGGAAAGAATGCAAGTCTTGTTGTAAAATGAATACTTGTAGCATGCAATTCATCGGAAGACTTAATAATGGGAGTATCAGTGATGTAGGTGTATACCATTGGTAACTGATTTCCGATAATACAGGCCCATAAGTGATCCTGACCGACGGACCAAAAACACATTTAAGGGGGAATACAACGAAACCTTCTAACACATTGCGAACACTTAATCATTACAACCGATTTGTAGGGAATGGAATGGGGCTTAACGAACTACGTTTTCCGCAACAACCGGACTACAGAATTCCAATTGTCGGCGAGTGCACGGATGGACCCATACTAATCAGCAGTACATTTTTTTGAAGTACATCTAATAGAAACATATATAAAAGGTGCTTCAAGTATATCTGATAATAAAAATATTTCCTAGGGGTATATAAAATGAGTAAAAGGCATTCATCCCGGACCTGTTGTAGCAACAACGTCTTATATATATATCGATGCCTCGTGATGTGACGTCACCTACAGAAGGTATACTTGAACTTATAAAGGTTATTCATCTAATACAGAGGTATAAGAAGTCTTTCACAATATACCTCTGTGAAACAGATTGGGGTGGACCTCGAGGTTTCGTCCTATCAGACTTTACGCCGATATACAGGTAGCCATACCACGATTCTCACCTTGCAAGCATCAATGATTCCAGTTTCATATCCAGCACAGATCATAAAATCTTTAAGTTTCTGAGGATAAACAGCTTTGCATTTAGACTGTGGCCAGAGTTTGATCTTGGCGTGGTGTAGATTTTCGGACGTTACCTTTAGATGTACATCTGCAAAAAGAAATAAAATGAAAATGTCTGATTGCCAAAATAGTTTTATCTGTGACACCTTGCCCAAAAGCGTTGGTAGTTCGTTCGTTTCTGGGGTTTAACGTCCACTTCCACCTAAGGTGATATCGTAGAGAGATTGTTTCCTAGGAAGCTAGCCTGTACCAGCCACAGGTTGGGTTGGCTATTTGGGTAAGACATAGTGTCTTTGCGGGGTAACAGCCATGGTTGGTCTCATCCGGGGAAGAGGCTCCGGTTTCCAGAGCGGCGGGCGTTGGTAGGGGTGGTGAGGCATTTTATATCCTTCTTTTGTCCCGATAGAAAAACACCATTTTGTAACAAATACAGTAAATGCAGTAGCACAAAAGTTCCGCTAATTAATTCACCTTTCTGCAGAAGAAACTGGTTATAATTACTCATATCCACCAGTTTTTGTAACACTGATTGAATTCAACTCAATATCTTATTGGAACTAGGGATACACTAGAAAAGGATTCATAGGCTTGGGGACTATTTCATTTTTTCTTAGTAGGCATCTTTCTAGCAAAGCTAATTAATCTCTGTATTGTAGCATGGGATACATCCTGTAGTAATATGTCCGGAACATAAGGTCCGAAGAAAATTGGTAGACACTGGGGTTCAGGGTTTTCTTAATTTGTGGCTTTATGTAATACGATGTTCCACAGAAAGAAATTAATTGTAACCTTTATTTTTTCGAATAAAATGTACATAACTTAGTGAAATCGATATTTGTAACAGACAGTTTTATGGATAGCATTCAGAGGGTTTATTAACTGCAACGTTTCAATGGGGAACTCTAAAGCTTGATAACGGTTAGAGGATCCTCATTGAAACTTTGCAGTTGATAAACCTACTGAATGCTATCCATAAAGCTGTCTGTTAATAAAATGAGCATGACTTACGCTGTGTATGATTAACTCCCCAGCCAGCTATATAACATGGTAAAGATGGCGACCAACTGTGTAGACGTGTAGGAAGACACAGTGGTCGTATATTATCAGTAAATACAATTGGTTTCTGTAATCTTAATAAAGCTATATCAGCCTGGTAGATGAAGTTGTGATCTGGATGAACAAGAATTTCGAATACTTTGATTTTCTGCGCACCACCACCTGTCTGGTTCAAGTTCACGAGACCAACAGCAACGGATGTTGTTTGAGGGGAATGAGAAATCCTGCAAGAAAGTATTAAAGAAAATATTGATTATATCCGATATACCGTAGACTAATGATTTAAATTTAAACTTGTCAAATTGTAGAATCCAAAAGGTTATCTTCCCCAAACATCGAAGAATGGTGGGCACTTATCAGACTATTAAACATTGCCATTGGAAAATGTTTGTTCTCAAGATGCCCATGCAGACTGTTTAACATTCTTAATTATTTTGGATAACCAACATAAATGTATCTATATGGCTGTACTCAAATGGATGCCTCGTGAATTCTTTACAGCGGCAATTCAAAAATATTGCAACTGTACCTAGGACTGACTTCCGGTTTAAGGAAATGGTCTATGTCTTGATACTGTACTAATGTGGTCGATGTATGTCTTTTTGTTATTTTGATGCAGGGAGGAAACGAATGTCACCATAGCAAAGGCGTTTTAAAGCTGAGGCGCTGGAGGCGCTAGCCTCCTCGCGAAAAAACCCAAAGAAGTTGAACAAATAAAACGGGATAAAAATGCTAAAACCGATGAGAAAAATGAACAGTACCCTAGTTAGGGAGGGCCCTAAAGGCAGACAAAAGGGCCCCTCGTCTGACAAAAGGGCCCCTCTGGCAAAGGGAAAGGGCCCCCGGACCCCCGCGAAAGAGGGCCCTCAAAATAGTATAGCCTCCGTCATGATAAACCTTAAAACGCCCCTGCACCATAGAAGTGTAGGTTATTGACATTATCTGCGATTTCGAGCAAGTCAAAAGTGACGATTGTCCTTAACAACAACTTTCAATATTAAAGGGGCCTTGCATTATTCTGTCATTAATAAACAATCAACCGGTTGTATGTTTTCGACTAATTCTAGGCAGTAAACCAAACTACTGGCTAAAGGTACAGTCGTGTCCGTGGTATGATAATGTAAGATCTTAAATAAAACGAAACGAATGATTAATATATGCAAGGACTGTATACATGCATTGGGCATCCGAATTGGTTTGAAGAAAATACATTCATCTTACCCTTGAACGCAATGTCCAGCAGTAAGGATCCACCGATCAGCTACAATTGTTCCGCCACAGACAAGGTTTTTACCCGAATATATAGCAGCAACCCACGGCCATTCACCTCTAACTGACTGACTTCCACCAACAATGAACGCTTGTGGTAGGTTCGATGGTTTCATACCACAAACTAAAACAATGCAAAAGATATGGAAGCCTTTAGATGTCATAAAATACGAACTATTATTCGCAAAGGAGGGGTTACCGGTGGGTTTCCATACCATTGAATTAATAATTAACGTACTATTACAACTCGATCTATGTGCCCCAATATTCAAAAATCGAAGCCAACAATAAATTAGAGAAAGTCTCTATTCCCAGCAAATATCTTGCTTTAGTTATATCTTCAATGTTAGATACGATTCATATACATTACTCACTGCGATCTTCACAGAACAGGTTAATTATACTCTTGCTCATACACGTAGTACTGGAAAGAAAAATTAATATCAAGTTTATAACCCGCACAGACCATGCAACGAAATAAAATAAATGAAACTAAAGAACACCTGTATACTATTCAAAAAAAGTAGGGGATATTTGATTTTTAAGTGTTATTAAAGTCACCTAATGAAACTGACGAAGAAACAAATGACAAAATGAAATGAAGTTCACATTCATCGATTTATTCCAAATGATCGTTAGACTAAGTAAGGCACAGACTGACCATTATAAGGGTAAAATGATACCCGGGGTCAAACAGCAAAGTTACCACAGCATCACAACAAAGTCAGTAACGGGTAAATCCTCCTCTGTTTGCCAAACAAGCATTGATCCGACGTGGCATACTCCTAATGAGACGTCTAAGGTCATTTTGGTCCAGATTGTCCCATTCCTGTTGCAACGCAGCAGCAAGTTCTTGGACATTGGCAGGACGTTGTTGACGTTGACGTAACCTCTGTCCAAGCATGTCCCAGACATGCTCGATGGGGGAGAGGTCGGGACTCAGTGCTGGCCAAGGTAATGTGGTGATGTTCTGTTGTTGGAGGTAACCTGTAACGATCCTGGCCCTGTGACATCTTGCGTTGTCATCCTGGAAGATGTTGTCCCGGTAGTACTGGCCTGTAACACGCCCTGCAACAACATGTAAAGCCGTTCTTCCAGCAACAGTGATGCCTCCCCACACCATGACAGAACCACCCCCACATCGATCATGTCTGATGACGTTAACGTCTTGGAAGCGCTCGTTTCGACGACGCCACACCCTCCTACGTCTGTCCAAAAAATCAACAGTGAATCTTGACTCATCTGAAAACATCACATTGCTCCAGCGTCGATTATCCCAGTGTTGACGATCCCTACACCAACGACGTCTTGCCTGAATGTGATGATCTCTCAAACAAGGGATCACGCGAGGACGTCGGGCGCGAAGGTGACCCCAATGCAGTCTGGCCACTCACTCTCACACCAGTGTCTGTTTGAAGACGAGCGCTGATCTGATTTGCTGTGATGACACGATTTCTCAAGGCCAAGGTACAGATAAATCGATCCTGGGCTTGAGTTGTCGCCCTTGGTCGACCTGAGCGTGGTCTGTCCTGTACAGATTGTGTATCACGGTATCTGGACCATAGCCTGCTTATGACAGACTGAGAAACATTCATCGTCCGCGCCACAACCGCCTGTGTTGTGCCGATCTGTAGCATGCCAAGGGCACGTAACCTTTCATTTTGGGTAAGCCGACGCATATCAAAATTTGTTTTCTGGTCACTAAAACAATTAAACTGATGTTTCCACCCTGGAATTCAATGCCACAATGACTGTAACATTCAAAGTCAGAGTCGTGCAAATCTTGGGTTGGACCCCCATGATGATCCCAAGCATCACCTGCATTCCATGCGGTAGCTATTGGTGCGTTTGGGCGTCACATGTAACTGGAAATGTTTCTTCTGTTAGGTTCTATAGTGACTTTTTTCGTAGTCATTTGCATATTTTAGTATTATGCCCCCAAAATCAAATATCCCCTACTTTTTTTGAATAGTATATAACATTGTGTCGTTTAAAAACTGTCCTTACCTTAGTTTAAATTTAGTATGAAAATTCACGCCGTCATCAGAAAGCTGTTGATTAGGAACAGCAAAAGTGACATCGGTTGTAGGAGCCGCTCCAATATTAAGATGGCCGCTGAAATAGACCGTTAACAGATATTAGAAAGCATTAACCAAACATCCATAATTCACCAAATTATTCCAAAATGATCCATACCCAATCAAAAACATTATTAGTGTGGTTATACTTACAGACATCCGGCAGATGTACAAGCATAGTGGGCAAACTCTGCATTCAAGTTTCCTTCATTACACACATGAAACCATTTCCCAGATTTCATAACTAGTAGATGGTCGCTTGCAGATACAGAGGCTGTAATTTAAATTGTCTAATATTTGTATAGTGCTCTTATATTTATTAACGTACCAACGGTGGATCAGTGAGTAAGGCGTTGGCTCATTAATTGACCGTCCGGGGTTCGATCCAGTGCTGACCAAGAAAGTTCCCCGGAATTTCCAGCGGGTGTTGGCCCTTGTCAGTGGTGCACGACAAAAAACCAAGTTCTTGTACACCTATGCGTGCAAGTAAATGAACCACTGACAGTCGCAATTTAAGCAAAGTAATATATCTATACTGGCTTATATTTATATGTTCTACTTACTGCAGCCGTCCTCATCTTCAGCATCTGTACACTGTGGTACACCATCACATTTCTGATATTTCGGTAAACACGACCCATCATAACAACTTACTTCATTAGATTTACATAAAGCTATAGATTACAGATAAAATTACTTTAAAACTTATACTGTTAATGTAACTAAATATACAAGATATTACCTTTTTAAAAAGTAATACAATCCTTACACTTTGCACTAAAAATAAATTACAGTAAAAAGATGTAAATCTCACCTACTTATTGAAAACCGAATTTACTGTTAAACAATAAAAAAGGAGGAAATGTTAAGTAATACTGGGATTGTACATGATATTTATCAAAAAAAACCCAATTAATACATACCACACGAGTTTTCATCTTCGTTATCTGAACAATCTTTTTCTCCATCACAAAGCCATTCTTTAGGTATACACACTCCATTGCTACTACAAGGTACCCAGTCAAAGGAACAGGTTAACGACAATGAAACTAAAGAGAGAGAATATCAGAGATATAATCAACTGTTCATGATACACTAAATATAATAATAGTATTCTATACAAATAAACGGCATTGATAAAAACGGTTAAACAATTTTATTTTGACACTTGAAATAGGTCAAAAAACGGGAAAATAAGTAATGGTATACTTCTCTTTAACAGCTTGTATACTTAAAAAGATCCTGTAGCCAAAGCTGAGCGAAAATGCATAACAATGAAACAGTGATGTATTACATGACGATCCCTGCTGGAGTTTATGTAATTCGCCTCTTTTTGCTTAATGTTCATTTATTCACTGGACTATAACCCTGAAGATTGTGACTAAAACCATTGATATTAATATGTTTGATTGGATACTAATAATGACTACTCACAAAATGGCGCTGTTTTGTTACAATTATTTCTATTGGTTGCGTTTCATAACCAAGACATGCACAAAATCAAGTATTTCGTTGATAAAATCCTTGACGTATTCTTAAATTTTACTCGATTTCAAATCGTTTTCCGTGACTTTGTTATATATTGTCAAACTAACAAAGATAGAATAAACCAAGGCTGTTGAAATTTAGACAATTGGAGAGTTAAGATTTTTGATATAGATGAACACCAGCAGCAACATTTTATATCTAAAAGATTAGCAAACTGAGACGTTACACTTACCATTCTGAGGTTCCTCAAAAGTATAAATCAGTTTAAACCCCGATTTAGTAACGATTCTATCACTAGTAAATTTGACATATAGATCACTTCCAGAAGATGTGATATTTGCTGGAATGGTCCCACCACAGTAAGTACCAAGTGGTGTGCCGACTGGTAACGAGCCATCATATATAGAAATATAGTCCCATTCACACGATTCCTGATATTCTAAATCCAAGGTTGAGAACACCAGACGTATAACCTGTAATAGATAATGTAAAATGAATGCAATGGAAATTTCATTCAAATTACTCTTGTCTGAGAAAATTTATCACCATTTAGAGTTTTGACAAGATGTGGCGTAGATTGTGTATTATCGTAACTAAACAACGGTACTTGTTTTCGAGACTTAGCATCGCTTCGCCATTTTAAAGTTAAATCAATAAGACGTCAGTTTTTACTCCGTTTAATTCCTCGCCATCCGATACTATAGAGAGTTGGTTAAAGGCTTGTCGTGTGAACAAATGTCTAAATAGTAGTTTATATAATTTTTGAAGCGAAAAAAAAAGACCTGCAATAGGCAGATTTAGCTCTTACATAACGGATCTTTAATATCAAAATCGTATAAGGAATGTAAATTCTGGGCATCATGTTTTGAAGCTCGATAGATATTGATGTAGATATCGTCATGTCTCTTGGACACGCATGACTCCATTCCATGAGAAACCCGAATTCCTTGCGAAACAAATTACTATTATGCAATGAAGAAATGTCGTCAATCAGTTATAAATAATTCTGAAAACAATAAACAAACCTTGTCCAGGTCAGCTTGAATTACCCACTGACAATCCAAATTATTAGCATAATTCCCTGTATAGTACCCAGGCGAGAGGATCTGTCCAGATGATGATGTCATTGCCATTGGAACACCAGAACATGATGCTGCCATAACATCTGCTGTAGTCGAACTTGGTACGAAGGTTGTTGATGAGGTTGTTTTTTGTTGTATTGCTGTTGTTGTTGTTGTTGGAGGCGGCGTGGTTGTTGTTTTTGAAGGTGACATCGTTGTTGTTGGAGGTGGTATCGTTGGTGATCTTGCAGATGGTAACGTTGATGTCGTCGTTGAAGGTGGAATCGTTTTTGTTGCTGAAAGTGATAGCGTTGTTGTTTTTGATTGTGGTATCGTTGAAGGTGGTGTCGATGCTGTTGTTGAGGGTGGTATCGATGTTGTTGTTGGGGGTGGTATCGTTGTTGCTGAAAATGGTATCGATGTTGTTGTTGGAGGTAGTGTCGTTGTTGCTGGCGACAGCGTTGATAATATTAGTTTTGATGCTGTCGTTAATGTATTAGCTATCTGTACCGTTGAAAGTTGTTGTGTTGTTTCTGTTGAAATAAAAATCATAAGATACTTATCAGCGGAAAATAAAGATTAAATAAGGTCAATTTCTTGTCAGTTTAAATTTGCCACTATACAGAATATACAGCAACGTAAGTCTTAACACTTCAAAAGTACACAAAAGGATCATTTGTCACACCATTGTCCCAATAAATGACAATGCGTGCAAGGTAACGTAGAAACGAGTAAACACACACTACGACACTCGTTGCTCCTTAGGGCAGATGTCTGACCACGAACTTCAGAAGCAGGATCTGCTGGCTGGATTCTAACCATGCATCTGTGATTAGAAATCCAAACGTTTAATTATATATAGAAAACTAAAACAAACATTAGTTGGGTTTTTGGACTTCCCAATATAAATTATCTGCACCAGTACTTCAGCACCAGTACATCAATTTAAAGCTTACCATTCTTTATTTCCCTGGAAACAGTTAAACTAAATCCACTTTTAGGAATAACCCCGTCCGAATGAAAGTGAAGATATAGGAGATTTTGGGTCGATGAATAAGCTGTATTCACGTAGGAACCACACAGCTTGGCTATTTCTTCTGCCGTTGAATTACCATCGCGTAAAGAAAGAAAGTCCCAGGAACATAGACTATGCTTTTCTACTTCAAATGTATTCAGAAGAACTGTAATATACTGCGAAAATAAAATATTATACAGATTTTACGTAAATACAAGGACATCGAAAATTCTATGACTAGGGACATGATAAATCTCCTTATAAACTACTACTGTAAGGACTGAGTTTAACCGACAGACGTGGGGTCCTTATTCAATGTATCCGAATCGTCAAGAATTTCGATTAATTTTGATTCGCCACTATTCGTCGCATTCATAGCACACCGGAAAGCGGGCCTTAAAGCCATAAAAACTCACCGAATAATTTGTAGCTCCAATCAGAAGTCCACAATCTTTATTAGTAGGATAATGTTGGTTTTCACCGAAGTTTGGTGATATTACAGTGATGGGTTTTATGATATACACATATTGTTGTTCACAAATAGTAACAGTGTCGCTAACCGGTGTGGTAGTTGTTGTAGTTGAATCTAATGATCGGAGAGATGTCTTTGGTACTGACTGTGATATATCATTAATGAAAGCTACGGTTGATGGAATTATTGACGTGGATTCGGCTGTAGAGATTGATGATGGTGCTGATGACGTTGGTGATGTCGACGACGACAGAGGTAGTGATGATTGCGTCGATAATGCTGATGGTGGTAAGTTTACTGATATTGGTGGTAATGTTGATGGTGCTAGTGATGCTGGTAATGTTGATGTCGGTGACGTTGGAGATGTTGATGATGTCGATGATATTGAGAATGTTGACGACGCTGATGATGTTGGTGATGTTGATGATATGAACGATGTTAACATACTGTATGTTGATGTTTTTGGTGGCGTTGGAGATGACGATATTAGCTTTGTTGATGATGGCGACATTGATAACGTGGACGTTGATGAAGCTGAAGATATTGTAGTTAACGAATGTGTGGTGGGCGACAGAAGCCAACTTGTGGAATGTTTAACAGAACTCGATGTGTTTGATTTTGAGTTAGCTTCACTTATAGCATCTGTAAAGATAAAATATTTCTGGATAAGCAAGGAGGTATATTAAAAATGTAACCAAACAACCGATATGATTTAGTAAATATAATATCTTACCGGTGTCTATGACCTCGATTAAAGCTTTGAATCCAGACTTTGCAATTATGAAATCAGAGTTAAAATGAAATCTTATAGAACTTCCCGTTGAATTGTAGGATACCAGTTTGGTACCACACAAAGTGTCTAACTTGGAACTGTCATCACTGCTTCCATCATAAATTATTAAATAATCCCAGGAACAGGCTGAGTTGTATTCAATATCTACTGCTAGAAAGGATACTTTTATTATCTGAAATAAATGTATATACAGATATATCACAAGCCTGTATTGCGTTAACGAGCCGTTGTAGCTGGGTACTGACCTCTCTGTTTTATTGAACCGATTTCGAATCACCACATGGGCGAAGAAGCACTTTAGGAATTTTTCACTTGTCGGGGTTCTGCCTGTGTGACTGGCGAGAAAAGTGAGATTAGCCGTTCGGATGGTAGGAAACACCGAGGTCCAATCGTTTACACATTTGCGTACACATTAAACAGCCATTGACAGTCCGTGCCACATCCCATATCGCATTGAACACCGTATTATGTGTCTCAAAATAACAATACTAAGTTGGCATGCGAGCCTTTAAATCACATTCTAAACTTTTCAATGTCATATGGATGTTTATTTGTATTCTAAGATAAAACTTCTTGGCAACTCAATATTCTTACCGTGTTAGAAGTTGTATATATATTAAGTTGACAGTTAATATTTAATGGATAATGCTGATTATCACCATAATTAGGAGATACTATATATACAGGATTGGTTATTGTTAAAGATTCGTTTGAACACATCTGGTAGGCTGGAGGATTAACACTTGTAGAGGTCTGAAGTGTGGAGGTAACTATTGGTGTAGCTTTGCTTGAACTGCTAGAAGTGCTCGATTGTAATGTTAACAGAGCTGTTTGTGCTGCAGCGGATGTTGTCGCGGGTGAGGTAATACTGGGCTGATATAATGTACTTGTTGGCATAGTGTTGTGCGACGGGGGTTGAGTTGTTGCCGTTTCACTAATCGGAGAGTTGTCTATGGATGTTTGGTTACCATTGGTATTAGATATAATGGTAGTTGCTGCAACCGTAGTGTTGATAACAGAATATGTATTCGCAATTAAAGAACTGCTGGTAGACACAGTCGGGTCAAGTTCATTGGGAATGTTAGAAAAGGTTAAAATTGCCCTGAACCCTACTCTGGGAACCACTACATCTGATACAAACACAAACAATGATGACTGGTTGATTTCAAAAGATGGCGGTATTTCATATCCACAAAGTTTATGAATCACAGGAAATGATGCTTCGGTTCCATTGTATATTGTTAGAGAATCGTAACCACACGATGGGTGAGATTCCACTTCAAAACTTTCGAAAGTGACATTGACACTCTGAAAAAGAGAGGATAGTTGAGTAAAGGTGTGGCTTTGAAAATATAATCCACGCGTCATTTTGAAGAAAAGGTAATAAAACAATAAGAAGTAGTATTAATAATAGCAGTCACTGGTGTCATACACTGGAAAAAGTATGCTGAATCGTTTTGGAACATCTGATGACATTTATGGTTTGTTTTAAATAAAGACGCCCCTTGTTACATGTGTATTAAACAAATGTGAGTTTACTGAATAAATGAGTAGATTGCATATTTTCTTGAGGTGCTGGGTTTTACCTGATTCTGTGTTTGAACCAACCACTGACATATTCTATTATTTGGATAGTATGATTGAGGTCCGTAGTTAGGTGAGGTGATATACGATGTTCTATTGATGACGTATGGTGAGGCAGCACATGGCGCATTTGGTATTTTTTGAGGAGAAACTTTATCTGCAATGAATAATTAATGAATGGAATAGTGATTCTCTTAGAAGTAAAAACAGTAACCACGCCAATACAAAGTGTATATTACTAAAAGAAGTTCGGGTTTTTTTTTACAAAATGTCCTGGATTCGAAATTCGGTGGAGGCCCAACGCTTATCTGGTCGTCCCCTTACATACGTAAGAGACAGCTGGAAATCGAAGAGGGACCTTGTATAGTTCCTCTAACTGCACACGGTTACCACACAAATAAACAACAAAAGCCAAAATTTCTCACAAATGAGATTTCTTTCATGGATTTAATGATCGCCTAAGCTGTTAAAATTGGAACGGAACGTTGAAAAGAGAGGAGCTTACCTTTGATAACTCTAAAGACTGTAGCATCGAATCCTGGTCTGGCGATGATGATATCAGATTTGAACTCTATACACATTTGACTTGATATTGATGTAATATTTGGAGGTAATGTTGTTCCACAGTAGCTGGTAGACGTACCTACTGAACCGCATGCATCATCATAAACCCGTATATAATCCCACGCACAAGCTGAATGATACTCAATATCAATATGGTTGACTATAAGAACTACAACCTGAAACATTTTCATAAACAAGGCTACAGAATAATTTTCTAAAACTATGGCGGTCCTTTAGTTCAATAGAACCGCAAATCACTACTGATACAAAGTCAAAGAATGGCGGTATTTGATATCAGCAAAGTTTCAGTTCCAGTGTGTACTTATTGGTTCCATATTACCATTTTAAAATATTTGTCTCGGTTTACAAGGCTGTTTATAATAGCTGATTAAATGCTTCCTATCACTTCTTCATGTCATGTAACAGCCAACGATTTGGATGATTGTGTGTATTTCCATGGAGAATAAGATCATCTTGTTCTTAACTAAATGTGATAAGCACAGCGATGCAAAGGATTAAAGAATAAATTTGGCAATTCTTTCCGATGGGACAGAAAACAGACATTTATCAGTATATTCGTTGGTGGGCACCTAAAATATCGCCCCCCCCCCCAATGTTGGCATTCGATCAAGCGCAGGGGTGGGGGGGGGGCACATAGCGTCGTTTGGTGGTGCAGAAATGGTAAGGACGTTAAACACCATTTCATTGTTTATTTCATTAGATTTTAAGTTTAGTTCACACAATATTTTATTCAGGACTGAACAATAAACAATGCCTTTTATATATCCTTGAGTTGATGACCTTTTTCAGAAGGGCATTCAGTATGTACTGATTAAAGGAGCACGTGTGCTTGTTACATACTTACACTGTGGTTGGTTGAAGAAATGTTCCATTGACAGTATGTATTAAGTGGATAGGTTTTATTAGTACCATAGTTTGGTGACGTAATGTGACTAGATGGTATGACGTCAGTTAGAATGATATTATCACTACAACATGATATATATTGCACTAGATAGATAAATATTGCTAATAATCCTGGAACATAGAAAAAAAACATATTTACCAAAAATATGAATATATGTGTAGAAGAAGCAGAATTCTGTGTTATTCTTTGTTTTATTAACAAAACTAAATGTTTGGAATAAATATATCCCCAACCCTCACACCTATGGTTGCTCTTTTGTGACTTATAATGTCCGTGTTATCTCTCTATTGACCTTGTCTTTGTCTTGTGTTCTAGTTAGCTTTGTTTTTGGTGTGATGCCCGAGCCCCCATACCAATGGTTGCTGTTTTGTGACTTATAATGTCCGTGTTCTCTCTACTGACCTTGGCTTTGTTTCACTGGGTTCTAGTTAGCATATATTTTGGTGTTATGCTGCGCTGTTGCACTTATTGTATACATGTATTAAAAATTCATATCTTGTCTTGATATGCTGGTGGATAGGTAAATTATTATTATCAATAAACGTGAATAAATGAATTGGCATTTAGGGTTCTACAAGTCAGCTCCGACTGGGCTAATGAAGACAGGTATACACTACATCGTGTGTTCTATGGGGGACATTTGGCCCGGACAGCGGCGCCACGGCATACTCATATCGAATTCCAACTGCCAAGGTTTTTTTAAGTGCATACGGATGTGTACACAGACAGGCTCAGTTTATCTTACCATCTGAATGACTAGACACATTACACGGTGATAGCGATATTGATTTCAATGAATACTCGGGAGTGTCATTATGTTGTCGCAGATTACGATTATATCGTCAATAAAATAATTATAATAACCATTCATGTTATTTTCAAATGATAAACACATACAACATTCACATGCGAGTTTGTTAAATTGAATAAATACTACAAGTTCATTGAATTCGAATAATGAATGCTCTCTTCTGGTTCACACATACATTCTTAATAATTTTCAATAGCAGAAAATACAAGTGATCACTTTATTCAATATTTTTAATGATTGATTGACATGTACGTGTTTTAATATAATTCTATCTTTTGTAGAAGAGTCACGAACTGTAGAAAAGTCATAATGATATTAGATTTTTAAGTATAGTGTCTGTATGTCAATGCAAGATGGCCACACCCACACCTAAATCTAAAAAAAAGTGGATATTCAATTTAATATATAATTTACAACGGAGTGCAAAGAAGGTGACTTTCCATTGTTTGTGTGTAAATTGCATTTTCGGATCGTGACCATGGAATAAATCTATGTCTCACAGTTGATTTTATCAGACCAATTTGAGAGAAGTTGAATCCCTTTCAATGCTCAAGGCGCCGATCGTCATTTGAAGGATTTCGAAACATAAAGTTATACATCTTCGAAACTGAATATCGGTCCAAAATGATCCAATACCATTGAATATTGACAAAGATATGATGAATTGAAAATTTCTCATCATTCATTTAAGTGCTGGGTCAATTTGTTTCATGGGCCTCTTTTAACGACTTTTATTCCAAATTATCTACCGTTGATATAATAAAAAAATAATCAATTTGGGTATATCTTAGCATGAATAAAGTCGTGGAAATATAGAAATCGTCTGTAAAATGTACGATTGGGTATATTTTAGCGCGAATAAGGCAGTTAAAAAGGATACACTAGATATCGTCTAAAATGCCAGTTACTTTAACTTGTTTATACGCTGTCACACAACATGCCTTTCTAAATGAGAAATTGTATAATAAGTGCAACCCGAATTCATTCTCCTTTTTTTGTGGTATTCTACATAGTTGTGGCGTTTAACATGATCTACCACAGTTTATTGGAATATTGCGTCTCCAGAACAAAGATACAACATGAAATTATTAGACGAGGTTTAACGTCATACTTTTCTGCCCCGACTGGGCTATGAGAAGAATTTTGCCTTGGCAGCGATGTTACGGCCTGCGCTTTTATCGAATTCCCACTGCCAATGGATCCTTAAGGTGCACACCAATGTGTAATGGGGACCTCGGTCTTTCGTCTCATTCGAACGACTATGCGTTGTCCCTTGTGCATCACTGACAAAGAGGAACCACACCGGAAAATCTAGATGAACTTTCTCGGTCAACACAGGGATCAAATACAGAACCCCCAGGTTAGCGAGCCAAGACAATAATAGGAAATGCACACAAAACCAAATGTGATCAGTTGATTAATTTGATAATATACTTGTTTATTTGTATTTTCTTTTGAGTCACTATACAAAAAGGTTAAAACATGTAGACGCTATTTCTAAAAACTTCAATACACATAAAATGTCAAGTAAATTTTTAAGAAAAATAATCAAATTTGTTCCGGTTGTAGCTTTTTAACTTTTTTTTGTTATTGTTAGCTTCTGCGTGACTATATCCGCCACTTAGATTTATAAAATAGGCTGATCAAGTCAGGCGTAATATATGATTATTCCCCAAATTAAAAAAGGATATTAAGATACTAATGTATGCATAACATTCTTGACTGATGGTTGTTGTTTATGGAGCGTAATTCTTGGTATTATTGTAACTATATGTATGCGTATACAAATATGTTTATTTTAATACATGTAACTTTTTATCTATCAAATCCACCATTTACACATGTAAAATGTTATTTGACATGACTTATTCATCAAATATTGTAGTTTTAATTTGTATTTTATTTGAAGCTTTAAAATCATATAGATAGATGCATTGAAATAAGCATATCATATACGCATTAACCGTTAAGAGAATTGTGTTATGAATCCCGCTCCACATTGTAGTTGTTTAACATTTATTGCGTATTTAAAATTCGTTTTGTTTGCCTTTATACTTAACCACGCGATACTAAATCTCCATACTATATTATTCAAACGCCATACTTTTCAAGGACGTTTTTTTATTTCGTGATAAAAAAATTTGTTTAATGCATTATTGCGTGTACTTTAACAGGATTTAAATACCAAAAAAGCATGTTGTTACAAATAACAGTGGTATTTTTGACATTTATTTTTCAAACATCAAATAATTTTTTTGTCTGCACAAAATGACCCTCGAAATCGTCATCGATATAAAATTTACCACATAGCCCACTGAATGACGCATGTCCAGTAGTTGCAAAATGAAACGTGTGACGGACGTTAAACCCCATTTCATTTCATTTTCATTTCCATTACTCTAATTGCCATCGGCGATATCATGACGATATCATGAATTCTGTGATATTAAATGTATATCCATTACTGACGTTTCATAATTTAAAGGCTTAAAACAATTTTGATGTACCAGGTCGTGGAGACATAATTTTAATTTTACACTATTATTTCGCCTTTTTTCTTGAAATTTTGAAATCTTTATTGGGAGAACATGACTTTAAAGCTTAAAACATTTAAGACGTAGCGGGTCGTGGAGACATATTTTTAATAGAACAATGTGCGAATCACACTATTATTTCGATTTTTTCTGGAAAATTTGATATCTTCATTGGAAGTAATTGCCTAATGTGTCACCGCTTGTAATATTTATTAAACAAAGAAGCAAGTACATGTAATATGATGCCAACTATGATCGCATCTTTTTAAAACAAATTCTGTTTTTGTCACACGGAACATGTTTACAAAATATTCGAAATATTTTAACAACAGGATAAACCAAGGGCGTCATTTATTTTCAACTCCAATAAACAGTGGATTGAGATCCGTGTAAAAGATTAAATCGGATAGAAAAAACATGAACACATCTTTACCGATAACAAGCGCTAATAATGCAACATTTCAACAAGTATCGGATGTTTATGTATTGTAGAATATCAAGTAAATACTAAGTTATTTGTTCCTTTTTGTAGAGGAGGAAGGGGGCTAAAAAGGAATACTGTAAATAAACCGGTCAGTGACGTATATCAATGATTTTAAAAGGAGGCGGGGGGGGGCAAAATTTTAAAGCTACGTGAACGTACAGTATAATTGAGAAAAAACATTCTAACCTTACCAGGAAGGTTATTGAACTGTTTCACTCACTATTGATCTGTGGCTGCACCGTTACATAAAAAACAAACTTATGTTGTTTAAACATATTTTTATAAAGTATATACAACAGACTATATCGAAATATTTAAATAGAAATGAACACAAGTTCAGGTTGTTTCAATTCAAAGTCATTTTAGAGGGCATGTAGTAGAATCATCTGTGGTTCAAAGTGTGGTTGGTTGTACCGTTGGATAAAAGGGTGATATATTAATTTTGAGAATAACTCTATACCTGTTTTTCGTGTATAATTCATTCTCGTAAACTCCAACAGCTTTTATTTAATATCCCATTTTGTTGAAGGTCGAACACTCATCTTTGCTTTTGATTTCTGCAAAACCAATAAAAAAACGAAGATTAAAAACAACAATGTTAATTTCGTTTAAAAATTTGTTTAAAGATTAATGCTAAGAAATGATGTTTTCTAGTACTAGAGGTTATAATTGTAGCTTAATTATTAAGAAAGGGGGCAATCATTTTAAAGGAAAAGTAGCCATCTTGAAATCTAATATGGCTCCCATTAATAACGTGCTTTCCAATCTCAACTTCTAATGAACATAGAATAGCCATTTTAGTAACCAACAGGCAATAATTCTTAATATAGGGACACATCGTAAAGTTTTTAGAGGAAAGCCCCCCACCATCTTTAGATCTAATCTAAGAAACATAGAATAGCCATTTTAGTGACCAAAATCGTAGGATGTAGAAGTAAGATTGGTATACTTGTTTCTTTTAGACATGTATTATTAATAGAGAGATCCTTCGTACTCCTTTTAGAGGAAGGCTGCCATCCTGAAATCCAATATGGTCGCCATTAATAATGTGATTTACATTTTAGTGGCAAGCATTTAAAAGCATGCGTGTCACTTACGGGCATTAATTATTAATAGAGATCCACCGAACTTTGTTTTTAGAGGAAAAGCCGCCATCTTGAAATCTAATATGGCCGTCTTTAAAGTATGTGTATTCCAATCTCAGCTTCTAATAAACATAGACGAGTCATTTTAGTGCACGAAATTGTAGAATCAAAGGTACGTTTATATGCATTGTTGATTATATGAGCTTTAGTTTTACAAATCAAGAAAGGGTAACCATAGATCAATAACTTAACGAATCTTTTGAAAAATAATTAAATGTTCCCAGATGACAAAATGTCTCTTTAACAGATGATAATTAATGTTATGTCATATCTCACGCCATCTTTTGCATCTTTAAAAAACCGGTTACATTTCGTGACATATTATAGATTTTGATGTTCAGTGGTATAATATGACAGTGAACGGTGTCCATTTACCCCATTTTATTCAGGGTTGCGCAGTATTAGACAAGTTTGGTATATTAGTGGCTTGGTGTCTATTCAAAATGAGTAAACAAAGTGGTAATTATTCCGTGGCTCTCGAGAAGTAAAACCGATATCAGATCATTCTTGAACCTCGCTATCTTTTATGTTATTCTAGGATCTCCAACCTAGCCCATCTACTGTTATAGAAATAAAGGACATTCGATCTTTTATGTCGATTTTAAATCTAAATTTATCAGTGATATTTTGTTCATCCATTACAGTAAATGAGCGCAAATCTAAATGTGCCATCTAGATGTTTTTACTATGTGAACAGAAGCGTGGTGATCTATTACTAAGTGCAGGAGGACCGCCCTACACGCAAAACAAAAATCTACAAGATAAACCTGCGGACGAGACAGAAAATAGACATTGCAAAGAAATAAACAAATATCAAATCAAGTGAATGGATCCGGGGCCAGCCGTAAGTGAGTGTAGCTGCTCAGTTGCGCTGGTTTTGATGCCATTGTGCATGTAAATTATAACAATTAAATATGCATTATGTAAGAGCTAATCTGCCGATTGCAGGTTTTTGTTTTTGGCTTTTATTGTGATATACATTATTACTAAGATATTTATTCACTTGACAGGCCAATAATCAACTCTCTAGATCATCGGATGGCGGTGTTTTAAACCGGTTGAAATACGATCACCATTTAATGATTTAATTTAAAACTTCGCTCAGAACAAAGTAATTTTAATGAAATTTTCAATGTAACAGTTTTAAATTATCTAGTTCGAAACTATTATAGCAATAACGACCAGCTCTTTATTTAAAGGGACAATAACACTCTTGCTGGCTTGACAGCTCTAGAAAATAAATAATAGTCTTATTCTAAGTACTAGATGTTTAAGTGTCCTACCTGTTGTGTAAATTATCCATTACATCATATTTTACTTGTCCAGAGGGTTCGAAAATATTTTAAAATCCAAGTCACATTTGAAAAGGTTTACGTTAACCTTTTCAAATCATGTAGTTGAATTTTTCCAATTCTTTAAATTAGGTGTGTTAAGATGAAATTTGTATCATCAATTAATTTGAATATTGTAAAACAATACAATTTGTTGGCCAGAATAAAGATTGGGACATATTATTCAATTACAACAAGAGTGTTATTGGGGCTTTAAATCTTACACAATGCGTCATAAAATGTACAAAAACATATTATTATAAGCATATTTGAATTCTTCTATTTTAAGGTATGCTAGGATAATAAAATCCAGTTAAAGCTCCTTCTTCCTTGTTTTACTTATAATATAGACTACATAAATTATATGTAAATATTGTACATTGTTATAACGGTAACAAAAAATGGTATAATTATGTATTAACTATGGTGGCCCATATATAACTTTTAAATATTTTGCAGTTTTGGGCTTTGTTTTTTTAGTTTTAGGTTTGTTTTATTTAGTTCTATTGGCCACCGTAAATAACTAATCATTAACTAATCTAATTGTTTATTTAAGTTTAAAAACTGCTACGGTGTTTATTGGTTATTTACTGTTTAATTGTGAGAGAGGGTGTTTTAGCATCCCGCTTTAGTCGCATTTACAGGGACTGAAAACGGAAAGAAAACAAAAGGCAATTTGTGAGAATATCATGTAAGATTTATGTAAAAGTGTCAAAATTTGTATCTATGACAAACATTTTTTCAGTTTCGTTGTATTTGAAACACAGATTATTATGTGACAGTTAATATGGGTCATTCGCTTAATGCTTTATATCTGTTTCAAGATTCTAGTTACTAAACCTGTATCATATGTCAGACGTGACAAGCATCCACTTTTTTTGTCTATGAATACTATCTAATATATACTAAAGAATGTTGATAATGTTGGTCGAGGAGTCTGGGCCCTCTTAACACATTTGCACGCTATAGGCAGTTACTCGGGGGACTCAGTGACAGCTTTGCGTCATGGTTTTGAGTTTTTGCGCCCCGTTTAGTTTTTGTACCCCCTCGCAAATGGCAACAAATCACACGGTTTACAATGCAGTTTTCAAAATTATAACCATAATCATAATGCTTAACAAGTGTCAAACACATGGGTCAAATTTAATATGCTAAAGGTCGACTCTAGCATGTCCCACACAGCCCCCCCCCCCCTGCGCACACAGATAAATACTGTTTTGTGGGGACCTGGACGGGATCTTGTTCCTTATGCAAAATCATGCGTACACTACGCCACCAGCTGTACAGCATGTTGTTTAATATTTAAACACTGATTTTATTGGAGTGCCAATACAATAAATAATTTTATCAACCATTTACGTTTTTGTTCCTTTGAGTGGTGGTGTAGGTGTTAAGGCTGCACTGGGTCAAATTCTTGTTTTGTAAGTCTGAACATTATGCTTTTTTACATAGGCAAATGGAAGCTATTTCTAATTTTTGTGAGAGTGGGGGCTAACCTGTCACTGCCAACTGTTATATACTATACGTGCGACCGGAGCTGTGCCTATAAACTATTCCGCCTATTTTAAAGTGCTTTGCTGTAACATGTGAAATCAGTGGCAAAAAAAACCATTAGGGATGGACAAAATTTTAAGTTTGAATAGGCGGATCTGAAGAAATTTTGAACCAACATGTTTTGGGTGCGTTTTTAAAAACTTGTATGTGTTTATTAATATCTCATTCTCTGTTTTTAACCTTTATTCTGGCATGTGGAGGCTTTAAGTAAGACTATTAATATCTGTGCGATGAGAGACATCCTATGTCCCAGGGTTTTGTTTTACGTTAAGCTAAATGTAGACATTGATGTATCATTATTGTTGACCAATAAATATTATCGGCATTTTACATTATTTATATTTATCCATTCACCTATAGGCTTAGTGTCTTTGAAAAACATAAGTCATCATCAAAGCAACCATATTGACACGACTGGCCATGTTTATGGTTTGATTAATAGTCTAAATACTAAAAAAATCCCAGAAAGTTGAGTAAAAAGAATGGTTGGTTTGCCATCAATATATAAAACTGTTCGACACAAATATCAACGTGGTTTCCCCTTGTCCCCTTGTAGGAAGACATGGCAAGGAATAGCTTCGATTCTGTCGGATGTGACGAAAATATGAGATTCGGTGTACACGTTGGTGTGCACGTAAAAGAACCATCGAAATAAGATGAGACAGAAACTCAAACTTATAGCACACTGCATAGCATATGGTCGTCTTCGTTAGACCGGTTAGGGCAGAAAAGTAGGACGTTTTACCCTATTTCATTTTTTTTAAAGGTTACAATAAAATTTCGCAATTTGTGTAGTGTCTCATGGTGCGTGCATGTATAACTAGTAGACCGATTCATTATGACATTTCGTATGTACTGTATTCTGTACTTTTTAAACGATATTTTATCAACATATTGGGCTGCATTTTCTAACAAGTCAAACTGAATTAAAAAAAATTAATTAAACTAATCATATCAAAGTCATTATACTTACCACTGTAATGAGTATGGCTAAGAAAGTATCCCTGCTACATACCGTGGTTGTAATTTAATGATTATGCTCCGGGTTCGAACAGTAATACCACTTTACTTTCACTAAAAGTTTTCCTTCGCTAACCTTCAAAGAACAAGAGCCAAATAAAAGATCTATTATTGAATTGAAAACTCCTGCACATGTATATAGGGTATATTGTTCCTCGTCACCGCACAGTCCTTGATTATAATACAAATTCCCATGAACTTTGCCCCCTCGGATTTTCCAAATGATCACTTTAATTTGTGAATAAATAAGTTTATTGCTTATTAGAGTTTACATGGTTGATTGTCCGTTCACCGTCCCTAACACTTAAACACATGTGTGAAAGCGGATTTAAGCCGGCTATATGAATGTAGAATTGATAAAACGTATAGAATAGTGAAGGACATAGGGCGGAGATTACCTGTCGAATTTCGTCACGCCTTCATACATCACTCTCCTAAAATAGTCCAATATAAAAAAGTTTACGTTTTTCCAAGCCCCATATCTGTACTTCGTGGTTTCTTCGTATACATTTAGATGGCAAATCAGCCTTCGCATCAATGACTGTGAAAAGGCATAATATCATAATTACTTATCAACAAGACATTTAAAATATTTACATAATTATCCACTACTTAAAACTATTCATGCATTAAAAATGCAGCGAAATGTGCAGATATCTATATAGCATAACCTGGGGCCTCTTTCAAAAAATTTTAACTACGATGAAATCCAAATTTCAGTAATTTAATTGGATAATATTAGATTGATTTTAGTGCTTCACCAATCAAAATTGAAGTACCTACTAAAATTTGGATTTTATATTTAGTTAAGATTTCGAAAAACAGGGCCCTTGTGTACTTTTTTAATAGTAAAGATAATTGATAATTTATATATGTATTGGACGCTTCTTGTATAATTGAAGTCATTCCTGCATGGAGCAGATATATTAATTTCGATTTGGTTGGGATATTAGTTGAGTCCAGATGTTATTGTTATTTCCTGAAAATATTTGATAAATACCCTTAAACACTGTTTAATATATTTTTTAAAGCCCTTCATTTTATTGCTTGGGCGGTCCATGTAATAATCCCTCTTCAAAATACTCCAATAAAGTCCTTTGGATTATACACTGTCTCATATATATGGGAGCAAAAGTTTGTATAGAAGGTTTTAGAACAGATATTAGTATTTATAATCAAATATCCTTTGGATGGGGTGAGGGTGGTTTAGCGTCTTATGGTACGATTTCGCCGATGGAAAACCAGGCGGAAAAAACCCGTATGCTTTGAAACTTAAACATACATTATGCAAGAGCAAAATATGCCTAATGTAGGTCTTTCTTTAGGCCTGAAATGTTATAAAAAGTATTAATTGGACCTTAATGAACTTATCCAGGCTATTGTCAACTCTCAATATCAAGGCTAGCCTGCGATATTTGTTGGATTGTAGTTCGGTTTGCTGCAAAATTAAATGGATAATCGAGACTACTAGTTTTGTCTCACCGACTTCAGTAATGATGATCGAGGCTAAGCGGAACCTTCATTCGCCTAGTTCCCGGTTCATAGTGGATCAATTTGACTAAAATTTTCAGCAAATAGCCTTTACATTATCTAATTTTAACTATTATATTGAGAACTGCCAACTCGTCATCTAATCTCCCATAATGTATCTTTAAATCAATAAACGGTAAAATAACCAGTTTATAGTTGGTTCATTAATAAGGTTTATGTTTTTCCAGTGTTGTGGTTTAAATAAGGATGCCTCAGTTCTTTCCTATGGAACCAATGTATAACAGCCGAGATACATATACTATGTGGTTTCAACTTTCTTTTTTTTTCATTTTATTTATGCAATAGTATGATATTATTGCTATCGTCGGTGATTATTAAATTTTGTTTACATAACATTTTTAGTGACGTGTTGAAATGTTATGCCTACCAATTTTGTTGACCAGAATATCAAGGCTACATTTATTAGAACATATTTTATTTTTGGAACTGGAAAAGATAAGTTGCTGCGTCAAACCTATCACCAAGACAAACCGTTCTTGACTTTGGATATGCAATGCATGCAATATTTCCTGGTAAATTAGTAAAGAGTGGCCCTGTTATCTTAACAAGGGATTCTTCTTTTTATATTCCCCCATTTGAGACATAAAGACCCCCTCCGTCCTAAATGATTTGACAAGGGATTCTTCTTTTTATGTTCCCCCATTTGAGACATAAAGACCCCCTCCGTCCTAAATGATTTGACAAGTGGTGTATACAACGATATAAGTAAAAGTGATATATATACTACAGAACATAATAATTATATCATAAAATGATTGGTATAGAGACTCAGTCAGGCGAAGTTTCTATCTTATACCTACAAGTAATCCCCTGCTTTTGTGTGAAACAGACCAGAAATTCTTTAATATTATTCGGAATGTTTTTAGATACTGCGAGTATACAACCTGTATTGGACATACATTACTAAAGTGAAGTACGTTATCAATACACAAAAAAGTCTTAAAAAAAACGTTAAGTACTTATATGTCAAAAACTTGTTTTCTTTAGTATATTCAAGTATTCGATAACCTAAGCCCTTTAATTAAATGAAATTGTATCCACATGTTTTTGTAAAAAAAATTAAATATTTTCTTGGTTTGAGTATTTATTTTTGTAACTTATAATGATGATATTCTGAATGCAGTTCTTTATTATGATTTCGTATATTATGTAAATATAGAACAGACGGTGTGCTGTATTCCACTTGTACGCTCCTATTACGAAAATATGCCATATTTGTGACATTTGATAAGTCCGATTATTGAATAGATATTTTCTTAGTATTTTATGAATCAACAGTAAATATGAGCTTATAATATAAGCGTATATTTTTTAAGCTGACCTTTCACGAATCGTTTTTTTAAAAATGCAAAGAATAACGAATATAAGCAGTTTTACAGTATTCAACGCTGCTTATGATCTAAAGCGCACTCAACCCAACAAATGATACTTTATAAAAAATGGTGGAACGGTGTATACATGTAAAAAAAATAATCAAGACAATTGATGGTGACCATGGAATAATTGTGTCTTGTCTTTCCTGCATATAGATACGTACTGGGTAACACTGGGCGCTCGGGCCAACTGGTTTATTTATATGGAAACTCAATATGTCCGAGAGGCCAATTCCGACCTGCCCATACACAGTAAAATACAGATTCTTTCAATCCAGTTTGTATAAAGGATGGCTGGATATGCATGAACCCTTCAATAATAATGAGTTAGAATAGTCTCATAAAGAGTGTTCAATATCTTGTTTGACTAATCTCATTGTGTAGAATGAGCGCGAGACTGGGGTCATGCTGGGGAAAGAAATACTGAAGAAAAGAAAAACCCATGCTGGAAGTTCGAGGTTTTTCTTTCGGGAGTTTTTTCTGAAGTTTTTCTTCCCCAACATAACCAAAGTCCAGGGCTTTATCTTGCTTATAATGAGAATATCCAAGAATTCAAGTTAAGAATAGCCTTATATCGTGTTTTCTTATGGAAAAACCCTACCCTGGAAGAACAATTTTCAGAAGAATAATCCCAAAGTATATCCAAAGCCGCCCTCGACTTTCTGACCCCAAGTTATTTCGGGCCTAGAATATACCCCAAACACCAAAGAGATTTACCGTTGTTTCAGGTTTATAATAAGTCTGAATGGCTGACCAGTTTGATCTGAAGTCAGCTGTTACAGTCATTGTTCACAACAACCATCAAGTCCCACCACTCACTAGAGTTTATCTCTTAATTGGACAGAGAAGTGGTCATTACAGGTCAACCAACTGAATAAAATTGTATAGGACGTTGTTAGATTGTATTATAGAGTTCATGTCAATCTTTATGTTTGTGGCCGTTTTAAATGAAAAAAAATAATCGAAAAGAAAGGGGTTTTAACGGCTTACTTTACTTCACGGACTGGGATAATGTTATGAGGCAAAATTGGCCCGAAAAGTGTGTTGGATCTATTTCTTAAGGCCACTTTCAGATATGGTCAAAGGTCACAAGATGTAAACAGGGTAAGGGTTGGCGGTAGCCCTAACGCTGGATCTTGCCCTAACCCTTATCCAAACCCTAACCTACAATCTCGTCAACAATCACTTGCCCTAACCTTTTTAGCGATCTTGGCAAAGTCTGGGGGTGGCCCTGAGGAATAGATCTAGCCCGAAAAAGAGGCAAATTTGTCAACTCTTCTTCGAATTCGAACTTTTACGTACACGCCATTGTATAAACACGGCACATGATTTTCAGACAGGAAAATCCCAAAGAACATTTCACAGCCAACCTGCGGAATGACATCCTCATGATTAGTGCATCAGCGCTATATACACTGAGCTGCAGCGACCAGCGAAACGGAAGGGCGGTATAATTTAACTTATACGAGTCCCTTTTTGAGACATACACAAAAAGGTTATTCAGTTAAATCTATTCAATATTTTCAAGTCACGATAAGAATAGAGGTTATACAGTTTTACTCACCTTATTGAGAAGTTAATTGCAAAAACCAGATCACCACAGTAAAACATATTTTTGGATAAAAGCTTCACAAGCACCTATTGCTCGCAAAATTACATTAACTGGCTCAGGTGGCCAAATGGGGATAAAAAATACCGTAACATCAATCCTAGAGGGTATTCAAGCTGATATTGTATTTTATTCGGGCTGAGTATAGTATAATTGGTGAACTCATTTGAGGAACCGTTTATAAATTAAATTGTATTATATACCTGAAGGAGCTATTTTTCTATTTATCGTTTGATATAATATATACCTTTCCTTTTTATTGAATTATACATTCGTAATGAATAAAGATCCTTAATTTGCGTAAATCGTTGACATAAATAGATACATTTAAAATTGTACGTTCACAGATTGGACTCATGTCGAGCTTTTGTGTTCAGCTGTCGACAGTTCGAAAATTAAATGATACAGGTCTTATCCCGCCAGCAATAGACCTTGTGAATCCAATTCAGTCTTAAGAGTAAGGCAAGAAAATAGACCTTGCTAGCGATATCACCCTATAGGTGGAAGCGGGTATTTAATCCCAAGGATGATGATAAAAATAGGGTTTACAGCTTGTCAGAATGTGTTCAGTATTGGTTATCCATTACTTGGAAGCTGGAAGTAGGGCCTACCAGATACGCTCGTAGAAGTGATATGGACGTATTGTATAGGTTCAGTGGATGGATTGAAAACTATAGCTGGTGCATCCTTATAAACAGTTTATCTTCATCATCATCGTAATAATAAAAATAACACACAAAACAAGAACGAACAAAAAACAAACTGACCTAACCCAACTACAAACAAAAAAAAAAGACACATACACTATTTAATAATAACACCGTATAAGCGTAAGCTACAGATATCAACGTCTAGTTGTTTTTGCCCTACTTCGTCCCACTTAATTATAACGTGGGAATTTATATTTCTATTCTAACAATTTTGTATACAGTATTTTTCTTCAGACTAAAGGCTTTATATTTGTTCACTAGATAAATATTTTGATCAGCTACGATAAACTTATCAGGACACGGTTAAAGTTAACCCCGCTTTTATCGATAAAAATATGGCACAGGCTATTGTACTATTTAATACAAGATACGTGTAATTTTTGAATAGCTTTTTTGTAGAATTTTATTAATCCAGGTTAGGTCTGTGGTTATATAATTAAAGGTGTGATCTTTTTAAGTTAAAATTTAAAATATCGTTTTTTAAAACCGTAAATTGGTAGAGGTCTTTATAGGCCTACTATTTCAAGCTGCTAATTACGAAAATTGAAATATTAATTTTACGATGAAGGTATAAGGCCTACAGAATAATCAATTTCTTTAATAAATGATATTCTAGCATTGATCCACCAAGACTGTTAAAGCCCGCCGCATCAAAAACGCCCTTGCTATATCTAAAATCGTTGTCAAAAAATGTGACAGATTGTTTTTACAAATATTATTATGAACTCTAGTTGTACTTAAGAGTTGTAACAGTCAACGGGAAAATACCTCCCCCAAAACGTGTTCGAAACTTAGACCTACTATGCACAATAAGCAATTTTAATGAGTTTAAAAAAGTCTTACACGATCACAAAGTCAATAGGATTCTTCATTAGCCTACTCTAACAAACGAACCCGATCATCGACTTTGTCCTATATTGAGTTCAAATGACCAGTTACCCAGATCTGCAAGGTAATTAAATTTCCAAAATTTCGAACACCTTTTCCTATTTTTTAATCATTTTTCGATCCGCAAATTCTCGAAATAGGTGCAAGGGAGGGAACTCCAATTTCAAGATGGCTGCCGCTGGAGCTGCCCACCTGAGTTCTGGAAAAATAAATTTAGGAGTCCTGAGAGATCATTACCGTCGGGAACTGATAGAGTGTATAGATAAATGTACTGGAACCAAGGTATCTATTTATTCCCAAAAACCAGATGGAATGGCCGATGAAATTAAGCCGCTAACAATGAAGCAAACATTGCATTGACACCTTCACTTCCCAATCCCCGACTGGACGTCACATGATTTTGACAACTTTTATATTAAGTTTAAGGAAGTGACTGCCTAAGTTTAATCAAAGAATCTCTTAATGATGGTTGACAGCGTAAAGGGATTTGTGCATTATTACCCTAGTTATTTTTGTCGGAGGGTGTCTTCTTAATTAAACGAATAAATGAAATGGGTAGGCCTACCCACTTATATTTACTCAACTGGGCACCATTTTACGGCTACTGCTAAATGGTTGTGTGTCAGTCTCTGTGAACACCAGAACAATATAAAGGAACATTTTAGTGAGAAAATAAGACCGTGCTTACCTCACTAACGTCAATATGTGCAACACAATATGCTGTCATAAATATAAATACATCTCCAACAGCTTGCATATCTTAACAATTTACAGTAGAGTACTTAACAGAACAGGCTAATACTATAGGCTAATAATATTAGGCTACATCGTAGGCCATAAATGTCAGTTTTAAAATCATCTATATATCTCACTAATGGCTTAACAGATCTGTTTCAAATTTGGCGTATTGTGAAAGTTCTTCAATGTTGAAAGTTGTGTCAAAAAGGATACACCTGAGATCACGGTTTAGAGGTTATGGTCTATATTTATAAGTTTATCTAACATTTTCACATTTTACAGGCTTTAGTGTGGGATGATGCCTTGACAGGACCATTTGGATTGGTGGCTGAATATTCATTACTAAAGGTAAGAAGTATGCAACTGAAGGATGAGTATAATACAGATTAATACATGTAGTTTAATTATTGCATAGTTCCCACATTGATCAAAACCCAATGCATTGTATCAGTATGGATTAATTAATTTACAAATAAACAGTTACATGATCAGGTTTATAGAACACTCTGTGTACTTTGTTGATGTAGTAGAGTACAATATTTGGTAGTAGCGGGAGGAGGGTCTGTTTTTTTTTTTTTCAAGCTTTTGAAACAGCTTTTAAAAACATATTTACACTAAACTCAATGAATATTGCTCTGATTTATTCAAATTGTAATACATTTTTAGACTGGAGTTAATACTGTAGTTTATATACTGTATTTATTTCATGAATATTGTACAAGTCAAACAGAGGTATAGCAACTGTTCTTACTTTGAATATATTGATCAATTTAAAAGCGTAATGATTCTTCTTACCATTTTATTTCTTAAAATTTTTTAAATGTTTTAGGATCATGAAGTGGAGAAGATGTTTCCTCTTGGTCCAAAGACCCTTCAAGCTAGTAATGTTCAGAATATTATATTTCTTACAAGACCCAAGTTAAAATTAATGGAACTAATTGCTCAGAACTTATTAAAGTGAGTAGGATAAAGGTATATCAGTAAATCGTAAAACACAAAGGATGAAATATTTGCACAATATGCATACATTCATAGTTTATTCTAATGGGGGGAGGGGGATGGCTGAATGGTTAGCGTATGCATGCTGTATCATTAAGTGTGTCATTGAGTCAACTGGCGTGGTTTCGAATCCCTGGTTGTACGTGAGTAGTGTAGGTTCACCTGTCCAACCTCATGGGTTTTCTCCGGGTCCTCCTGTTGCCTCCCACTGCTAAAGACCCGTACGCGCAAGTGAATTATTGAAATCAAATTTGAACCTTTTGTTAGTCCCGAAATGACCTTTGTGTCGAGTGGAAGTTAAACCCCATTTCTCTCTCTCGCTTATTCAAATGTTTTGGTAATTCGGGACATCAAAGTGGTTCGGTGAGTGGTGCTGACTCATTAAACAGTAGGTCCCAGGTTCAAGCCGGGTTTTGGTCAAGAAAGTTTGTATGTATTTCCCCGTCTGATGACCCGTGTGACTGGTTTAGGATGGACATGACAAGGAAAGCATCTTGTTGTTTGGGTGAAACAATAAACCTGAGGTCCTATACATAACCTGCCATTGGCATCATGTTAATGATCCCTAGACCGTTGAAAACACTGGGCAGCTGTCAGAGCATCATTTCCGTAATAGCACACTGCAAGGCATATGTTAGTCTTCATTAGAACAGTTGGATGAAAAAGATATAACATTATAACCCAATTTCATTTTGATAATTTCATTATTTCAGTGAAGATCACAAAGGGCCACAACGAACAGAATTTCATCTGATATTTGTTCCCCGGAAAAGTTTACTTTGTGAAAAGAAATTAAAGGTAATCAAAATTTCATGTCTTCTGCATTGGAATACAAAACAAATTTACATTTTCTTGAAATATTGTTACTGTATACATTGCAATATTTGAAAAATCTATGGAGAATAAAATACCTTTACAGATCATCCCAAAACTATGGTAGCTGTATACTAGGAATTGTTGATATAATGATTGCAATATTTTCTTTTCAGGAAATGGGTGTTTTTGGTACATTTACAAGTGTTGAAGAATTTAGTTTAGAATTGATACCATTTGATAATGATCTGCTTTCAATGGAAATAGATACAACATTTAGAGTAAGGTTTTTAATGTATATTAGTTCACTATGTATCATAATTAGCTGCTGGTTAGATATGTATCATTGAATGCCAAGTATTTCAACTGTTTATTAGATAATGTATCAAAGTTGTGCAATAAAACAAAGACAAAGTGAACCAAATCTCTTAATTACATGTCTGTGAGCAGGACTATATGAGGGGAACTGATAAGATGAAACTATCTTGCAAGTGGTACTATTTATCTTCTATTTATGGGACCCGTGGTAGTCAAAGGGTAGAGGCCAGGGCTTCCACTTCAAAATTTTCACTACCGGTCATTTTTGAGAACGCACGAAAACTTTGCAAAGTAAATTCATATTTTTTATTCATCGTGGAGTATTGTGAATTCACGTGTCTTCACCACTTTGTCAGCATGGGGTACACAAAAAAATATATATTGGACTTAAAAATGAAATATTAGTAAGACTTATGATAATTATTTAGTAATTAAATATTCCCTTTGGGCTACTTAATTAATCGAAATAGCTGAATTGGCCGTAGAAAAACCATTCCAGTGGATGACCCGTAATTACCACGTGCTCTATAGAAAACACACTGACCTGGATAATTTATGAGTTGTAATACAAAAAATACGATATGCTGATAAATATATAAGTATCCGTGGCATATATCTCACATTTATTTGTTTTAGAACATCTCTTACGGCGTTACGGGCCGCAAAATTGTGACGCAAATGTTAATAATGAATAACTAATCTCGGACTGCTAACTTCCAAGCTGGCGACACGAGCGCCCCCTATAATATCGTCGTGTGTAAGAGCTCGGCTTCCATATATACACGGCATTTTTATAACATGTGGAATCATCAATATTGCTACACGATAGCACTGGAATACGTAATCTTCTACATTTTTTGGTAAGCAAGTTAACTAATCTCTACATTTTATTTCTACAATTCCCGCAAAGCCGTAATATCACTATAACAAATTATAATGCAGTTTTCTCCAAACACGTACGTTGTTGAGGATTTACGTAATTTCTATGCAGTTTTCTCTAAACACGTACGTTGTTGAGGATTTACGTAATTTCTATGCTGTTTTATTTAATATGACAGTTGGTTGGATTCGAAGAGCAGTACTTCATATAAACGGCCCTTTTTCAAAGATCATAATAATCTCGTTTATATCGTACGTAACTGTAATAGCGGTAAACGGCTTTGTTCTAGAAAATTCTTATGACACGTGGACAATAGGTGATCGACAAAGAGTGGACCGCTTCACGCCTTTGATAAAATTCCCAAATATCAATTAACTTTTATTGTTCTACTACAAGACAATCATCATTAATTATCAACACAAAGCCAAGTATAATCTATTGACGACTATGTATACAACTCTTATAACACCAATCATGAGATTATGTGGCTTCTCTTATCTTTACGTACAATTTTATTTCCGATGTCGATCGTAGCCAGGTTTGAAAATTTGGGTTTGGAAAAAAAAGGCTATTTTTCCGGCGTGCAAAATGACCGTTGGGTCAGATCTAGTTACGGTCATTTTATATAGCCCCCGGTCCCGACCGGCATATACGGTCGACGTGGAACCCATGGTAGAGGCACTAATGAACTCTCAACTAGAATCCTGGGTGGACTGGGTAGCTTTTGGTCAATTGTGGAGTGTGGGATATTTCAAGCCTGACTCACACTTGTCTTAAGTACCACCTGTGTGATTGACAAATAAACTTACCTTCTCATTAGGGTGGGACTAAAAACTAATGTTCACTCATGTTCTCTTTAGCATGAACATAAAAGAACTCTTGAGAGTGGGAATCCTCTTCCTTGGCTTTCCACACAGAAGAATAAAAAATAATCGTATGTTTATCTCAAAATGAGCAAAATATTGTGTTGCTGAAGCATTAAAGTTTTCTTCCATTTGTTCAAATTGATGGGTTATCTGTGATGTTTCTCATCAATTTATGTTGACTTTTACAATGTTATTTGTATTTGCAGGAATGTTATTTAGAGAATGATTTTACGACCATGTTTTATGTAGCTCAGTCTATCATGACATTACAAGCATTATATGGCATCATACCATATATTTATGGTAAAGGCGATTGTGCTAAGGTAAAGTATTATTTTTAACTTTTGATAAAATTCATTTTACATAACTTCCACATTTACAGGTAGCTTGGTTATTATGACACTTTACCACAGTTCTATGTTGAATCCTGGGTTGGACGTTCTTTGGGATTTTCCAGTCTTGTGAAGAAAAGTGTCTAGTTATTCAGATTACATGGAAAAGTCAGGTTCGTGTGTATTCCATTGGCATCACGTTAAAGATCCCCAGACATTGGATATTAAAATAATGTGGGAAGTATAATTTTCCTCGTAGCACACTGTATGGGGTATGCCTGTCTTCATTAGCCTGTTTCGTCCATTAGTTCTGCAGATGATTTCTTGATTCTGAAATGCGACTCATGAATTTATTTACAAGTAATAATGACACGATGTCCTGTGTTCAAAAGCCATACAAGGTGTCTTGTCCTCCCTGCTTTAATTTAATGAAGAATGTTGTGTATTTTCAGCATGTTGTAGAAATGATGAGAAGAATGAAAGGAGAGTTAGGGGGTCGTGAACCACAGATAACACCACAGATTGATAATTTATTAATATTAGATAGAAACGTAGATTTATTAACACCATTATTAACACAATTAACTTACGAAGGTCTCATAGATGAAACATTTGGTCTAAATAATAGTAAGTACAAAGTTTATATCAATGGGGGATTCATATACTGTAAGTTATTAAAGCAAGTAATTTTTTTACTTCGTGAATTATCTTAAATGATAACCATTCTATATTATCAGCTTTTTTTGTTTTGAATATTTCATACAGTGTTGTAACTGGGCTAAAATTCTTAGTGTTTGTGAGTGCAATTTTTGCAGGAATTTGCCTACCCCCCCCCCCCTCACTTGAGCCCAGATTATAGATGCGTCATCACAGATTGGATCAGGCTATGTTTATTTTCTGCCTCGTTGCTAAGGTTATAGGGTAACAATCAGAAACAAGTTAGAATACCTATAACTACAAGTTGTTAAACATCTTTAGCTTTTCCCCATATTTTTTCATTCATATTTTAGAATATTATGACCATTGGATGCAAACTGAGTAAAAAAAAAATAAAATGAAAAAAACACTGAATGCGAGAAAGTAAAAAAAAATTTTTATGATTTATTAATCTATTCCTTTATATTTTATTACAGCAAGTGTTAAATTACCAGCAGAAAAATTCATTCCTAAAAATCAAAAGCCTGACGAGCCATTAGAACCTAAAAAATTTATTCTGAATTCCTCAGATGAACTATATGCTGACTTGCGGGATAAGAATTTTAATGCTGTGGGATCCATTGTTAGTAAAAAGGCTAAAGCTATCACCTTAGAATTTGATGTATGTATTTTAATTAATCTGTTCTTTTAATCTTAAATAATCTGAGATTGGGACCTTGAAAAACTTTAATATAAATAGATGTATTAAATACATTTGTCTGAAAATATTGAAATGGTCAGGAATAGAAAATGATAAATATATTTTTTTGTAACACGAGTTCACCAAGAGATTAACACTATAAACCGCAGATTGCCTCGTTCGGCATTTCTGTCCAAACGAGGTAAAACAAATGCCTCGTTGTCTGGAGTTCCAAAACGAGGTTTTTTAAATTACCCTGTTTTTGAAACGAGGTATTTTGTTCAGAACGAGGCTTGGTAAAAATGCCTCGTTTACTAAACGTGGTTTTTTCAAGATAGTTATTAGCAGTATTTCCTATCAGCGAATTTGTAAAAATTAAAATTTATGTTATTTAATACGAAAATAAAACCAGTCCAAACTATGATATTATAATCAGAGAAATAGACAAGACAAGAATACACGCCATAGATGTAGGTGTAAAGCAACATCAGCTACCTTGATTGATTTATTGGCCCAATCAGTTATAGGTGTTAAGAAATAATTGTGGTGTTGTGACAATTTATTGGGGCCAATAAATTAATCAAGGTAGTTATGTGTCTGCAATAGTTTTGCACCTAACTGATATCGCAGACAACAAATTAGTGTTTATTTGGTCTAAATACAACAAATAATCCATTCTTATTAATCAAAAAAGCATATAATTTCATTTCTTATTTCCAATACGCCAGTTTATTATTTATATTTATTGTAAAACAATAACTTGACTATAGCATTGACTGTTTCTGTTGAAACCCCATAACATTGCACAAAATGTTATTGGAGCAAAATTACATAAACGCGCAGCGATGAATTTGTTGGCTTATACCAATTAAATGGGAAATAAAGTACAGTTGTTTCTTAACACCTATAGTCAAGTTATTTCATTTCTTATTTCCAATACGCCAGTTTATTATTTATATTTATTGTAAAAAATAACTTGACTATTATAGCATCGACTGCTTCTGTCGAAACCCCATAACATTGCACAAAATATCATTGGAGCAAACTTACATAAACGCGCTGCGATGAATTTGTTGGCTTATACCAATTGTCAATTAAATGGGAAATAAAGCACAGTTATTTCTTAACACCTATAGTCAAGTTATTTCATTTCTTATTTCCAATACGCCGGTTTATTATTTATATTTATTGTAAAAAAATAACTTGACTATAGCATTGACTGTTTCTGTTGAAACCCCATAACATTGCACAAAATATTATTGGAGCAAAATTACATAAACGCGCAGCGATGAATTTGTTGGCTTATACCCATTGTCAATTAAATGGGAAATAAAGCACAGTTGTTTCTTAACACCTATAGTCAAGTAATTTTTTTACAATAAATATAAATAATAAACTGGCGTATTGGAAATAAGAAATGAAATTATATGCTTTTTTGATTAATAAGAATGGATTATTTGTAGTATTTAGACCAGATAAACACTAATTTGTTGTCTGCGATATCAGTTAGGTGTAAAACTATTGCAGACACATAGCTACCTTGATTAATTTATTGGCCCCAATAAATTGTCACAACACCACAGTTGTTTCTTAACACCTATAACTGATTGGGCCAATAAATCAATCAAGGTAGCTGATGTTGCTTTACACTTACATCTATGACTGTATTCTTGTCTTGTCTATTTCTCTGATTATATCATAGTTTGGACTGGTTTTATTTTCGTATTAAGTAACATAAATTTTAATTTTTACAAATTCGCTGATAGGAAATACTGCTAATAACTATCTTGAAAAAACCACGTTTAGTAAACGAGGCATTTTTACCAAGCCTCGTTCTGGACAAAATACCTCGTTCCAAAAACAGGGTAATTTAAAAAACCTCGTTTTGGAACTCCAGACAACGAGGCATTTGTTTTACCTCGTTTGGACAGAAATGCCGAACGAGGCATTCTGCGGTTTATAGTGTAATGTGCATATTTTGGCAATATTAAAAACAATAGTCTTGGTCTCACATACTGTAACAAATGCAAGCTTAACGGTACTTGTGTTATAAAAAAATCCAGCCAATACAGTTCTATTTGAAACCAGAGATGGGCTGCGGCAAAAATATCCTGAATACATTACAGGTTTAAATTGCCATAGGAATAAATTCATGTATATCATAAGATTTTTAAGCTAACTGAAGACGGAACATGATTTGTAACATTTGTTTCTGTTATTTAGGAAAGACATCAAGCTAAGACAGTAGGAGAAATGAAACAATTTGTAACCAAGTTACCACATTTACAGAAAGCAAGAGAATCACTGACTACACGTAAGTGTCATGTGGTAGGGTTAACCATAACTTTTAAATTGCTTGCTAATTACAAGTTGAAATGTAAGTATCATGTGGTAGGGTTAACCATAACTTTTAAATTGCTTGCTAATTACAAGTTGAAATGACGTATCAGTCCAAAAATGGTTGACAATTTTCACAACTGAAAGTTTCACAACATTTAGTATCCTCTGCAATTGATATAAACAAACCAGCACCTCATATAACTATTGAGTAAAATCTTTTGATGGGCCTCTTTAATATCGGATTGAGTTCAAGTGATGATGAAATTATTTACCGTTGATACCGTGTAAACAGTTAAGATTAATTTAAAACTATTTATATAAAAAGAATATCATATGATTTGTTTTAGAGACATCTATTGCTGAGTTGGTTAAAGAAGCTACTAATTCTGATGGTTTTATGGAAACTTTAAGATGTCAACAAGGTCAGTTTATAATCCTACACATATTTACAGTGACTGATATAAAAAAAAAACTGTAAAATGATTCAGCATAATGTTACTGTAATATATTTTGAAATTCCTGCAATCAAATTTTGGCTGCAATTTTAACAATGTTGCCTGCAGTCGTAACAATAATGTTGGCTGTATATGTAGTTGTAATAATGTTGGCTGCAGTTGTAATAATGTTGGCTGTAGTTGTAGTAATGTTGGCTGTAGTTGTAATAATGTTGGCTGTGATTGTAAAAATGTTAGCTGCAGTTTTAAAGGCTTTGGTCACATAATCTCTTGTAATTTTAACAATGAAATATCACACTGTTTTTATTTGTTAGATTTTACCAATGGTTTAGAAACTGATAAAATACATCCCTATATAGAAGAGTGTATAGCTAAAAAAGATTCTATTACAAAAGTAAGTTTACTCCAAATTATTTATGTGTATTTCTGAAGGAATAAAAAAGTTATCAGAGATTCAGTGATTCAGGTGGCCTTTATATCATGTATCTTTATCAATGTTTTTCAGATTTTAAGATTAATATGTATCCAGTCATACTGTAATGATGGATTAAAACCAAAAATATTAGAATATTACAAGAGAGAAATTATTCAGGTAATTTTTACAAAGAACTCAAAATAAATTTTTTAAATTAGAAAAAAAATTACCCCTCAAATCTATTCCTTCAAACATGAATAAGTCATTATTTATGTATATATGTATCAAACCTAACATGGAAGTATAGTTTTGAAGTGGCATTTAGTAATTGAGAAAAACATTAACAAGACACAATGTTTATGGGAAACAGTCATGTTTCAATAAGTATTTGATCCTGGATTGCCGAATGTTTAGCATGTGCACGCTGTATCATAAGGCCTGTTATTGAGTCAACTGGGGTGATTTCAATTTCCTAGTTTTACGTGATGAAGAGTAGGTCGCCTGTCCAATCTCATGGTTAGTTTCCTCCCACTGCAATAAAATTAAACCATATGTTATTCCTGAAATGACCTAGTTTGTGTCAAGTGGCATTACACCTCTCTCTCTCTCTCTCTCTCTCTCTCTCTCCCATATTTATCAAGCACATAGAATACTTAATCCAAACCAGTGATTGTATTCTATTTACAACGAAGTGTTTATGTTAAAATGTAATTACCAGTGATTGTATTCTGTTTAAACAGAAGTGGTTATATAAGAAAGTAATTGTCCTCTCAGTAAAAAAAAAAAATTATGTTAGAAAAACTGATATGACAGATTTTATTTCTATGAACAGGCGTATGGTTTTGAACATATGATAACATTGATGAATTTAGAAAAGACAGGATTATTGAAGATACATGGTAACAGAACATACGCCATTATACGTAAATCATTGAAACTTATTGTAGATGATGTAAATGAACAGGTATATATAGCTATATCTTTGTTATTTCCATTTTATTTTGTAATGTGAGATTAGATGAACAAATAGTTTAACAGGTGTGCTTTAGATCATAACGTCTGTTAATTAGTCAAATGGTATGCTTTTGTTTCCCAGCCAGAATGTGACAAGGACTAGGGTGTTCTCCGACTCCTGTCGTTTACTGCTGCTGTTACATAACCCTATGCGTGAATGTGTATAACAAGGCAAAGAGTCTAAATCGAAACACAACTCAGAATAAATTTACATTATGTATTCAAAGTTGCATAAATTGGGATGGGAGTAATGCAATAGTTTAGATTTGAACGAATGGGTGAAGTATTAAGATTTGATGAATATTAATTTAGCTTTGCAAAATGGAAGTGCTAGTGCTCTTGAAAATACTAAAATCCATGTTTCAGTTATTTTTTCAATCTGCCTTTATTCCAGGTACCCAATGACATATCATATGTATATAGTGGTTATGCGCCATTAAGTATTCGTTTAGCTCAATATTTAGCTCGACCAGGATGGCGTAGTATAACAGAAGTATTAAATTTATTACCTGGTCCTAAAGTAGAAGAAATACAACAAATACCTGTTGCTTTACGTAAAAGAAGTAAGTTTCTATTTACAAAATGAAATGAAGTTTAACATCTTACTTTTCTGTAATAACCAGATTGTCATACTGCATCAGACAGTTTTGCTACAGTCTTTTCTTATTTAGGGGACTTTAAGTGTGCTGACAGTGGTTAACAAGAATCTCATTTTATGTTTTAAGTTTTGTGCTCTGTCCGTGACTTCCATTGAGTACTAAAATCAAAGATCAGGAACCGAGTTCACAAAGGATTCTTAGATTTGAGTTAAGGGGTGGCTGAATGTTTAACGTATGCGTGTTGAATCTGAAGGTCGGTCATTGATTCAATTGACATGGTATCGATTCCGCGCTTGTGTATGAGAATGAGTAGGAACGCTTGCTGGAGACTACATGCAAGCGACTTATTTAAATGAAATTGGACCATATGTTAGTCCCGATAGGGCTTAGTTTATGTCGAGTGTCAATCAATCAGTCATTACCGTAGTTCAAGAACTATGTTTCATATTTCAGGAAATTCTATAACTTCATCCCATTCCAGTACTGGTGAACAAAGAGTGACGTTAGTATTTTTTCTGGGTGGAGTAACATACGCTGAAATAGCTGCTTTACGTTTCTTAGCACAACAAGATGAAGGTAGGTATTCAATTGATAGAAAATGTAGCATACAGTTTTGGGGGTTAGTTGTTGGAAGGGAAAATGCATAAATATCTCTAGACCACCTGATACCATGTCTTTCATAGTGTGCAATGGTGGTTGAACTGTTAAGTACTGGCCAATTATCCAGGATGTTTTTGGTTGAAATCCTGGCATGGACTGAGAAACATCTTCAAAATTGGACGGAATTTTCTTAGCCCTATCCCCCTTGTCAGGAGTGGTATTGTACCTTCCAGTGTTGACAAGAACAGTGTTCCTAGTTATTTTGATGGCACGGAAAACAAAGGTCCACTCATGGACACATTGACATGCACATAAAATAATCATTGACAGATCAGCTGGAATTTAAAAAAAGGAGCTGGCGGAAACAGAGGTTTAAGGCTATAGTGCGTGTAAGAAAAGGCCTATGACATTGTCAAAATTATTATACAGACGCCCCTTAGAGTTTGAGGCTCTAGGATTGTGTCTGCCAAGCCAATACTTGTAGGTGAATCCAGCATGGGGTGTACTTTGCTTTATCAAGAACACCTCATACCACTTATGATGTATTCTTGTGAAGCTTATAATAATCTTTGTGGTACATGTACTTCTTATGTTGGAGGGTAATATCTAACATAACTATCCAATGGAAAATATATAATTGTTTTGGATGTTATAGTTTTATTTGTTTTGAATAATAATTATTTGTAGGTCATACTGAGTATATTATAGCCAGTACAAAGATAGTGACAGGAGATACATTACTCTTTGATTTCTTACCATTAACACCAATAACACCACCATAACTTGTAACCATAGTTACGCTACTAATATCACTGGTATTTTCTAATTAGTTCTACCTGAAACACCTTGCCTTGCTCCCTTCCTACACACAAGTTACCATATATTTACACTAACTAATAAAATAACTGCTGTATGATTTTATCAATATATTTTTAATCTAACTTCATTGATGATATTTGTTTCTACCTCGATGAGCAAAACAAATTGTGCCTTAATATGTAATATCAGTAAAAAAAGGTGGAAATGAATTAAAACTTTGATTTTCTGTCCATTTTTGTCATTTTTAGAGTGGTAATAATTTAGTATCAGTCATGTTGACAAAGATTTAAATTATGAAAGCTTCTCTGCCTCATTCTGTGTATTCCTGTGTCTATCTACAATATCCTATGTGTCATCAATAAAATTTACTACCACAATCAACATAAGTAAAGTTGAAAAAGATGCAAATAAATCCAAGAATGTCTGGCTGTCAAGCTTGGAATTAAGACATCTGTCACAGACATTGTGAGAAACAAATTCAGTTGTTGAGACACAATCACTCTGGTGCTTGTCACTTTCATGATATGTATAATACAAGTCCAACACAGGTTCCAAATGTCAGCTACTAGTTTATTGATACAATACACTAATTTAATTATTTCCAGGTCTGTTGCCCCATAAAGCTTGTCATTGCGTCAACTGGCGTGGTTTCGAATCCCCAGTTGTACGTGACAAGGAGTAGGGTCGACTGTCCAGCCCCACGGATTTTCTCCAGGTCCTACGGTTATTGAAATAAAATTAAACCATATGTTAGTCCCAAAATGACTGTAGAGTGGATGTTAAACCCCATCACACTCTCTCTATTGCCCCATCCTCTCCATTCCAGCATAACCTATCATATCTTATTTATAATCACAATTATGTCCTTGTTGTTTATTTATGTTATTCATAATTTATCTTATTCACAATTTATTATTATTTTCTCTTTTAAAAATGAGGAGCCACAGGGGTTCGGTGAGTAAAATGCAGAGAAATTTACACTGGATTATCCAGCGTGGTTCCCCCCTTGTCAGTGGTGCGAGACAGAGGATCTGGCAAAGGCAGTGTCTTGTCGTTCAGGTCCTGTTTACACGCCGACATGTAAAAGAACCCTTGACAAAAGAGTAGACCGTAGTGCCACTGTCTAGGCAAAATTTCTCTCACTGTACACTGTATATATTAAACCCCATTTCTGTCTGTTTCTCTTTCAGGTGGCACAGACTATTTAATAGCTACAACTAAAATAATTAATGGTAGCAGACTAATAGAAACAATGAAAGAAAAAATCGAATCCGTCAAAATAAATCCATTCTAAATTTAATAGGAACTCGGTATGTGTAAATATGAATGGAGGAGGAGTAGGACTTTCTACCAATCTAACAGAGAAATTTTAATCAAACACATAAATTTTAAAGTTCCTGTCAATACTTATTACTTCCTACCAGTGATTGTTATCTCCATATAAATCGTGTTGTTTTTCCTCTTGTGGGTCAGAGGCATGGACCAGCTATTCAAAACATATAAGCATTTATTTATCAAGACTAAAACAAATCAACTATTGGCTCCATATTCCTTGCAGCTTTTCCTTTGTTCACACTCACAGAGCTGTAAGTTTTCTTAGTTTGTCAAACTATCAGTGCAATTGATAGCCAATTTCCCTCTCACCTTGTCTACTAATTATTTGTATGGTCTTCTACTTTGAAATATTAATATTGTATACAATGTATATGTTACTGAATACTGTTGAGAGATGTGGACAATCTGTAGATATTCTACTTGTATATCATGAAGATTGTAATTTACTTGTATATTATAAAGATTATAATTTACTTGTATATTATAAAGATTATAATTTAATTGTATATAATATTGTTAAATAAATCTGTTATATATTAACATTGTTTTAATTCTTCCATACAAATGGTTAAAACTTGTATATGATTAGGTGATTGGCAATGTTAATAACCTAGGATTAGGTGTGCTAAAATACAAGTTATTTGATATTTATCTGATAGAGTTACATACTGATTGTCATGTGCATTTATTGGACATTGTCTAATTTTTATCGATTAATCCACACTAAAATGTCTTTAAATTGATTGTCTAGCATTTGATTAAGAAAACAAAATCAAATTATGAAGAGTAGATACTTTAGTCTTCCGGCTTGGATTCAATTGGATTAAAATGCAGGTGGTGTTACTTTGTTTTCATTGTCAGCAGAATGTTGTGCAATTTTCAATTCATATCTTTGTAAACAAAAAATGGAAATGAACCATACTTTCTCAGTATTCTATTTTGAACAGTTCAAATCCTTGTAAAGATGATCGGTGGCTCTAACTGGATTCACAAAATTCTGTCCAAAAATTGAGATATTATGTATGGTATATATTGGACATTTTTGAGGCAGGTACTTTCTGAAACAAACTGAATCATTATGTTCTTCTTTGTTTATTGAACAATGATCAACTAACTGTTCTTATAGGTCCCTATCATTTTGAATGGGGCAAGGCAGTCTAGGAGACGGTTTGAAATAGTGATGAAGAAGAATGGATATGAATTTATTGATGATATTTATTTACAAGATGACATTACACAAGTATATACAAATATATGAACATGATGTGTTACACAGTTTACTTGTTATCTTTCACTTGATAGGCCTGACTCTTCGATTCACCATTTTTGATGTTTTCAATCTTACTAGTGCACTATCCATCATTTAACACCTTAGATCTAAATTGATATTATTTTTTTTTTAAATCTAGTCAAAGATATGATTTATATCTCGTGTCTAATGTGTTTCAAATCCGTCACTGAACAACCAGCGTTCACAGATCATCATTAGTTAATGTTTCACTGATAACACAAATATCTAAATTTCGCCTTCTGCTCGTTCTTTCACAGATTCCTGAAATCAAACAATAACAACATTTGGTCAATATTGAAAAAAATGAAACAAAAGCAATGAAATCTTGTTCAACTTTTAGGCTAACATCATCTTAATGTCTTTAGAGAGGGAGAAATGGGGTTTGATGTCCACTCCATACAAACTAGGTAATTTTGGGACCAACACATGGTTCAATTTTATTTCAATAATTTGTGTGCGCAGTCAGAGGACGCATAGAAAACCAACAAGGTTGGACAGACGGTCTCACTGCTTGTCACGTACAACAAGAGAATCGACACCATGACTCAATGACAGACATTATGATACAAAGCACAAGCGCTAACCATTTGACCATCCAAACACCCTGTTAGTCTCAAAATGCCCAAAGTATTTAGTTGACAATATGTTAAACCCCACTTCATTCCAATCAAATTATTTAACATGAATGAATAAATAGCAATCAGTGTGTTAGAGCAATTAATGAATATACAGCACCTTAAATCTTTCTTCTAGTAGAGATATTTCACTGATTAAATCTGTAATAGCATTCGTAAACGCTTCCTGAGGACTGTAATCTGATGTAGTTTGGATTCTTACAACAAATTTGTGTTCCAGGGGATGTGGATTTTTATAACCAGCAAACAAAACTTGTGGATCTTTTAATAATTGTCTGAAATCGAAGATAAAACAGAATTATTTGCAATTACATATAGTCAAATTTTGTCTCAAATGGCATACAAATCATGTCTGCCTATATACAGCTCAAGGAATACAGGTGTATTCACACCTTCAACTTTAACAACTGGTAAGTCCATGTAGTGGAGGCCATAGAAAGTGTAAAAAATAAAATAAAATATACAATGTAATTTTGTATTGCATCTACATGTAAGATAAGGAATAAAAAAAAATTGGATAAATAAGTAGGTTATAGCTGATTATCAAAACCTAAAAGCATATCATTTCTAACAAACAATAATTATGAAATGATTCTGCTCAGAACAGTTTAAATACACTGTGCTATAAGGGAAATTTGGCCTGGACAGTGGCACTATGGTCTCCTCTTTTATGGAATTCCAACTTTAAAGGGATATTTTACGTGCAAACCAATATGTACACGGGATGTCAATTTTTTCATCCAATCCAAACAACTAGACAGCTGTCCTTGTCAGACTCTCCATCCTGCATCACTGACAAGAGGGAACCATACTGGAAACTCTGGATGAACTCCCCCCCCCCCCATAATTATGAAAAGCAAATGTACAGGTGAAAAATATATAATCTTACGTTGTGATCATGTTGCCTAATGTATGATCTTCCTTATTCACCGTAAACAGAGCTGCATTTGGTACCTTAGTATCTTTTTCTATTGTAATTCTGCAATGAAAATAATTAAAACATCAGTCTAAAAGAAACCTAACTGAAAATTGGTCCAAAATCTGTCCATTTCTACACACACACTAAATTTAGTAGGCCTACAGGGGTTCGAATTTTTAACAAGGAAAATATTTTTCGGAACACTTTTTATAATTTTGCATTTGTTTGTTGTTATGACGACTTGAAAATATGCCAGAAGTCTAAATCAAATGGCAATCTCTAGCGTCTGGTTATTCCAATCTACATTTTTTGTGCAAGCTCTCCAAGAATATGGCATGACTAGCGGTAGGGTGCCCCACGTGCCTACTGAAAAGTTGTACTAGACACGTGGGATATGCACGTCGTAAGGAGCGACATATTTTGGTTTAGTACAAATAATATCTCTGAATAACTCAGGTTGGACAGGAACATGATACCAGTAGTAGTTTCATTTTACTTTTACAGGGTTCGTAAAACAATTGTTGAATCGCCCACCGTGCGTTATTTCTAAATTCGATTTCTTGTTCCAGCTTTATGTCATGTTTCGTAAAAAAGTAGTCTGGATTATCCCGGCCTGTCAATCAGACGGAGAATGGTCGGTAGACTGGTGAAGTGAGACTAATTTCAAACAAGGGCATGTGACCTATTTTTTATTCGAAAGTGTCTGGATGTTATGGACGACACTCCGAACCATTTTTCAGTGTATTAACTATTATTTATGATGGTTAAATGGTCATAGTCATAGCTTATGTAGTACAACATGACCGTTTATTTAGTGACTATAAATGTGTGAAACAGATTTAAGACATGTTATGTTATATATATGGGTACCAGTCAAATCGTCCACAAGCAAAGTCGTCCACAGTGAAGTCGTCCACAACCGTTGGTGGAGTCGTCCACAGCCGTTGGTGGAGTCGTCCACAACTATTGGTGATGTCGTCCACAACTAAGAATAAGACTCGAGCACAACTAAGAATAAGACTCGTACACAATGTAATCGTATCCACAACCATTGGTGATGTCGTCCAAAACTAAGAATAACTTATTCTTAGTTTTGGACGACATCACCAATGGTTGTGGATACGATTACATTGTGTATGAGTCTTATTCTTAGTTGTGCTCGAGTCTTATTCTTAGTATTATAAGACTCGCACACAATTTAATCGTATGGAAGAAATAGCTAGTACTATTCTGTTATTTGATTTCAGATCGAATTACGGTTGTTTTTGTACTAAAGTTAATCGTATGGTCATTGTTGATTGTTTGATTAGTATGTTTATTTTGTCTTAGCTACTTTAAATTGAAATCAACCAAGGTACGAAACGCCTCATGCCTCATCCTCATGTGAGGTACGAATGAACTAAAGTCGTACGAAACGCAAGGTTACGAAACAACAGCACGCATTCTTCTGTTCCCGACACAACGACACACACAGTCTGCTTAGTCTTGATAGTTTGGTGTTCATTAAGTAACAGTCAATGGTTTTGACTTATTAATGATGTAAAATATTAAGTTTAATTACTTTTTCTCTCCTTCAAAGAGCAGAAATGATTCAAAAGTCGGTGGAGCATTCATTTTTCGTTTTGTTTTCTTCCAGCACGCTCAACTTCCTGTCAATACTCTACCGGAAGTCGAAGTTCTATTTGGAATACACTCGGTAATACCTAGTCCACTCTGGCGTTGTTACTTACTATTCTTTATGGCATACATACATGTCATACATACCTGTTACCAAAGGAAATATATTTGAAACAATGAAAATATGTATGGAATTTAAAATAGAATGAAATACATATTCTTTGTATCCATATAAAAGTAATAGCATTGAGAAAATTCCATTAGTTATGGTAAAGAAAATAAATGTGTTACGAATGCAGGTATGTGTCGAGAGTTGTTCAAGCCAATTCCATCAAAAACAGTCAGGTTGTTGACCAATTATTAACAAAGGTTTGCAATCATTAAATAGCATTTGTATAAATATATAAACCATTTGATTCTTTCAATGCATGAAAAGTCTAATTTGATATCAAATACCAAGGGATTGAGGAGGTGAGAATGAGTAAATGGACAATGTGGTCATGTGGATTATGTGGTTGTTGACGTTTCGCTGAGCCAATAATGCGAATATGATTGAGCTCAGATGACATGACTTTTTACACTGATGAGTAGTAATAGCCAAACTGAGGTTCCTGCAGTAATAACTCTTGTTATTGGCAACAAGTTTAGTAAGAAATACATTGACTTTGTAGTTGCTTGAGATTATGTCACATGACCTTTAAATTTGTAATTATTATTTTTTGTTTGCAGGCATAATAATCATTCATTGTTTGTTTATTATTTGACAATACCTAAATGTATAGGTGTACAGTAACAGTAGGTCTATTGTCATAGAATATATTCAGCATGGAGCTTAAGTCACAGATTATAATGAATAGACCTCTTTGATTTTGATGAAAATAATATATTGTTAATGTTATTTGTAGATTTATTTTGTCGAATGACAGATCTGTCTGTTAGAAAATTATCTTGGTATCGGTACATGTACAAATGTATGGCCTACAGTACTGTATATAAATGAGTGTTGGGATATTGTATAATTTGTATTGTGTTCCTTCCACCGTCAAAACAATTAATTAGCAAAAGCTAACTTTTACATTAAGTAATGTTTTGAAACAAAAATTCTAATCTGTAATTAATGAGCATGGTGACATCATTTATTTGATTAGGAGTATTGGCATGCATACCAGTATTTAGGCCTACAATTATTTTTCAACATAGGTTCATTTAATTTATTGGCTTTTCTTCGTAGATTTATACAAAGTTAAAGTAATGGCCCAGTAGACAATGTTTATAATGAATATTTCATCCCCGTCATCACACCAGAGTCAAGACATTGTATTGAGATACTGTGCATGTACATGTATGGATGTAGGCCTAGTTGTCAGCTTAATTCCTTTTACATGTAGGCCTAATTGTTCTTTCAAAGATATTATATATTCATTTATTTATACACATGTACATCTCAAGTAGTATTTTAAGATGATTAGGCCTATCTTGTTTTATTGAAAACCTACACATGTAACTGTAAGTAAAATGCCCAAAGGAAAGAGAGTTTACAGGGTGCGGACATTAAAGAGACATGTACAAAACAATTGTTTTTGGTTCAAGATCTGATTTCAAGTGTAGTCTTTTTTGCACGTATGTGTTCACATTGAATAGTTTTGTTTTGTAGTCTTTATCTTGTCATTGTCTCTGTCATTTTACAATGCCCTGTGGGCACTGTGCACTAGATACAGTGTAGAGGCTAAAGCTATTATCAGATCACGAGCAAATTACGTGTATTTCATTGTTTATTTATATCAGTATTAGTCCCCAATTTCTACTGAACATCTGTTTCTATTGCTTAAGGCTATAATTTAAGTTACTATCAGATCTTATGGAAATTTATATTAGTAAATATGAAGTCTCATGAATCAGTTTCAGCAGTTTCTGGTCTTGGTCAATCTACTTGTAAGCCTATTAATTGAAAGTGATGTAGAAGAATCCTATTGAACTTCAGGAATGATGATTACTGTACTTGATGTTTATGCATAAAAGAATCACAATGCAACATCCCAGTTCATATTTGTGAAAACGTGTCGTTGCCTGGCAAACTAACTTTTACTAAGTTTCCCATCTCTGTAGATAGATAAGTTGACTGCATTGTAAAATTGTCTCGTTGTAAAATTGTGTAGAATAGTTACATTGCCAGGGGCCTGTTTTACAAAATTTTAACTAAGATGAAATCCAAATTTTAGTAATTTGATGGGATAATATTAGATTGATTTTAGAATTAATTATTTAAATATTATATTACATGACCAGATTTGTGTGGCATGGACATTAATATGTATTTCTTCCACTTTCTGGGTGGTTGGGATGGCCTAGTGGTCTGGAGTGCCACCCTTCGACCTCTATCTGGCCGGTTACCTCTGGCTTGCGGCTGTGGTTTCGAGCCCTGGTGTGAGCGTATGTGGCATGGAGATAGGGGCGCCTTCTCAACCTCGTGGGTTTCCTCCGGCCACTCCGGTTTCCTCCCACTGCTAAAGACCCCTACGCGCAAGCGAATTATTAAAATAAGATTGAAACCATATGTTAGTCCCAAAATGACCTAGTTTGTGTCGAGTGGACCTTAAACCCCATTTCTCTCTCTCTATCTCTCTCTTCCGCTTTCTCTCAGTTCTAGTCCTATAAAATTACACATGTCTTATACTGCACATTAACTTTAAATTATCTTTGTCATAAATTGTATTTTTTACTGTATTATAGTAAAGAGAACCTGAATTACTGAGTTACAGATGGGCTTTATAATAAATGTATTAAATTATCCCGATAATTACTTCCTTGAACATAAATGTCTCATTATATGATTCTTTTCTTTCTTTTAGATGAAGTTGTGATGTAAAAAGTGTAAAGATTCTTATAGATAAAGTTGACTGTGTGTTATTCAAGATGGGATTTCGACGTAGATGTTTCAGTTGTCGTTGTAAGACGAGTTTTGTTTTGATTGTTGTGGCACTGTGTACAGCAGGATTTATTATATCTTATCAATTGTTGCGGGAATTGTCTTCAGCAAGACCCGTTAAGTCAGTTTATCCGGAGTTAAATGGAAGATTGCCATTTAAATATCCAGCTAATAAAATTAGAGGTAATATTTTTAATGAAAACATTGGACCAGCTGTGATTGGTAGAGATTTAAGCTCAAAAATTGTCGATCTACGCGGAAACTATGATGCTCGTAGTGTGAATGATGTCAAAGCTTTCTTGGAACAGTTAGAACCAGAAGATTGGTCAGTTGCTTCCCAACCTGATGAACTTGCCATTGAGTTAAAGCATTTATTACTCGATCTAGACTTGGAAAGTCCAATGTCATGTAAAGAAATCGATAGTTTAAGACTTGGAGTCCCATTAGCTCAATCAAACCGGAAATATGTGGACAGAGGTCAATCGGAAGATAGTCAAAGGTCAGAATATACCATCACTAGTCAGTCTGTTGACCTAGAAACAAAGATTGCCTGCATGAAGACGATTTACGATGCTGAACATTGTTCGCCAATGGGAAATTATAAACTTTTGAAACAGCTTCTATTACTGTCTGTTTTAAAACACCGTAATATTATAGAACTAAAAGGTTATTGTGTACGGGGAGATGGGATATCATCAGAAATCAGGAAAAAAGGAGTTATTTTAGTCACTGCAGTTGGCGTACCTTTCCACCAAGGTGGATTTTCTATCATAACTTGGAGGAAAAAACTATCTGTAAGTTTATAAGTTTGTTACTAGATTTCATACGTAGGGTCACTTTCTGTAGATATTCTCTAGGGAGCCATGGTCAGCCACGTGGTCTGTATGCGTACAATGTACATGTATGACACTGGCCCATTAACCAGAGGGTCTTGGGTTCAATCCTGGTGTTGGTTGCGAAAGCTCCTTTGGATTTTCCAATTTGTTATTGATGCCGAATGGAGGACCTGTCCAAAACATGCGTTGCCATTTTGATGGAATGAAAATATGAGGTCACATGTATACCGTTGGCAGCACATACATGTAAGATATGCCATTAGAGATCAAAATGGAAATAAAAGTACACAAGTAGGCTTTAAAACTACATTTCATGTAGGCCTACAAGTATTCACTTACACACATTTGACAAACTGCAATAGAGAGGAAGGGAATTGTTAAAATTTTATTGTGAAATACATCATGTACAAAAACAAAAGGTTGCTATACGCAACAAGCCATAATATAAATTTTTAACCGTAGAAAGAGTAAGCAGGTGTGGTAAAATTGACGGGCTGAAGACAACTTACCTTGAAGTTAAATATACATTATGCAAGAGCTAAATCTGACTAGGCCAGACCAGAAATTCAATCGCTAAATTCTTGGTTCAGAGTAAATAAATTTTCCCTGTAGTTTTTAACTAAATGTATTCTAGTGAGAACTGCCTGCACGTTATCTAATCACCCATAATGTATCTATAATTTGCTTGCCATAAAATTACAATTGCAAAGAATTAAACCTTAAAAAGCAATAAATACAGTTTAATAGACATATTTTTAAAAATAATAAAAAATATGTAAATTAATTTGGAAAAATCTTAAAAAAAAAATTTCATATTCTTTGAAAAGTATATCTTGCTATTTCAAAAGATTGTTTTTACTTGGAATTAAGAAGCTGATCAGTTCATGAGTTGATACTTGTTTTATCATGTTATTTTTATACGCCCACATTTTCATGTGGACGTATATTGTCGTCGCCCCTGTTCGTCCGTCCGTCCGTCCGTCCGGACGTCCGTCCGTCCGTCCGTCCACAATTGTTTGTGAACAGTCTACAGGTCACAATTTTTTTCCGATTTCAATGAAACTTAAAATATAGTTTTATCACCCTAAGATCTCGGTTCCTTTCGATATTGGCATGTAGCGGACCGTAACTTCATGGGTTATGGCCCCTGATTGTACGAAAAATCACGTTTTTTAGCTTGTGAACAGTGTAGAGGTCACAATTTTGAACCGATTTTGATGAAACTTGAGATGTATGTTTATAATCCAAAGATCTTGGTTCCTTTCGATATTTGCGCGCATGGGATTGTAACTTCCTGAATTATGGCCCCTGATTGTCCGAAAAATCGCCCTTTTTAGCTTGTGGTCCCTCTGGAGGTCAAAATTGTTATCCGATTTAAAAAAACGTTTGATTATATCACCGTTCCATGGTTATGAATGTTGAGTTCGAATTTCGTGAAAATCGGACCAAAATTGAAAGACAAAATGGCCACCGTTTGTACGCGAATGGTGTGAAAATGTTATATCAAGGTTGTGGACCTTATAGAGGTCACAATTTTGAACCGATTTTTATGTAACTTGACATGTATGTTTATACCTCAAAGATCTTGGTTCCTTTCGATATTTGCGCCCATCGGATCGTAACTTCCTGAATTATGGCCCCTGATTGTCCGAAAAATCGCCCTTTTTAGCATGTGGTCCCTCTGGAGGTCAAAATTGTTATCCGATTTAAAAAACCGTTTGATTATATCACCATTCCATGGTTATGAAGGTTGAGTTTGAATTTCGTGAAAATCGGACGAAAATTGACGGACAAAATGGCCGCCGTTTGTACGCGAATTGTGTGAAAATATGTTCTATCAAGGTTGTGGACCTTATAGAGGTCATAATTTTGAACCGATTTTGATTAAAATTGACATGTATGTTTATAACCCAAAGATCTTGGTTCCTTTCGATATTTGCGCCCATCGGATCGTAACTTCCTGAATTATGGCCCCTGATTGTCCGAAAAATCGCCCTTTTTAGCTTGTGGTTCCTCTGGAGGTCAAAATTGTTATCCGATTTAAAAAAACGTTTGATTATATCACCGTTCCATGGTTATGAAGGTTGAGTTCGAAGTTCATGAAAATCGGACCAAAATTGACGGACAAAATGGCCGCCGTTTGTACGCGAATGGTGTGAAAATATGTTATATCAAGGTTGTGGACCTTATAGAGGTCACAATTTTGAACCGATTTTGATGAAACATGACATGCATGTTTATAACCCAAAGATCTTGGTTCCTTTCGATATTTGCGCCCGTCGAATCATAACTTCCTGAATTATGTCCCCTGATTGTCCGAAAAATCGCTTTTGTTAGCTTGTGGTCCCTCTGGAGGTCAAAATTATTATCCGATTTAAAAAAACGTTTGATTATATCACGGTTTCATGGTAATGAAGAGAGAATTTTAATTTTGTGAAAATCGGACCAGAGTTGACAGATAAAATGGCCGCCGTCTGTACGCGAATTGTGTAAGAATATGTTATATCAAGGTTGTGGACCGTATAGAGGTCACAATTTTGAACTGATTTTGATGAAACTTGAAATACATGTTTATAACCCAATGATCTTGGTTCCATTGCATATCGGATTGTAACTTCCTGAATTATGGCCTCTGATTGTACGAAAAATCACCCTTTTTAGCTTGTGGTCCCTCTGGAGGTCACAATTATTATCTGATTTAAAAAAACGTTTGATTATATCACAGTTACACCGTAGTTGTGGGTGAGTTTGAATTATGATTTTCTGATGATTACTTAAAATGCAACAACTCTTGTTGACTGCCCGGACGATTTGGCTGCTGTGTGGGCGTATGTTTCGTTGCCTGGCAACCTATTTTTTATCTTTCCAGCTGGCGATAGAATTGATTGATTTCTTAGATTATATGGAGACTAACCCATTAGGAAGTTTGGGTCTTGGTAAAATATCCACGCATGATTTTGTTTTATTCAATAGAGAAGAATTTATACGATTTGTGGATATGGATGACATTCAGATGAAGGAAAGACCTTGTAGCAGCTCCTCAGATTGTTATGTCGGTGGTTTAAGTTATGGTAATTATTCATTTCATCAGATTGAAACTTTTCCATTAAAAAGGATTTTGTCTCTTAATATCATTGATATTGGCAGAGGTTCTTATTATCAAATGTATGAGCCATGGTGGTTAAGTGATTAAAACACTGGTTCATTTGTCTGGAGGTTGTCAGTCAGTCCAGGACCGTTGGCCGAGAGAGTTCATCAGCATTTTTCGGTGTGGTTTTCCTTTGTCAGTGGTGCAGGACAAAGGACATGGCAAGGACTGTTCTCTAGTCATTTTTGTGGCAATTCGAATTCGATATACATGTAAGAGTATGCCTTAGCACACTGTATGGCATATGCCCATCTTCATTAGCCCAGTTGGAGCAGAACAGTAGGATGTTAAACCCCATTTCATTTCATTTATCGAATTCCAATTGCCAAATGTGTACACAAGACATTCATTTTTTGACCCATCCAAACGACTAGACAGCTGTCCTTATTGGCCCCCCGTCCTGTACCACTGATAAGGAGAAACCACATCGGAATATCCCAATGAACTTTCTTAGCCCATGTTGGGATCGAACACACCACCTCCAGGCTAGAGAGCCAGCGCATTAACCACTTAGCTACTGTGGCTTCTGAGTGAAGATGAAAGAAAACTTGAAGGCTTGAATTCAAGGTAGAGCAGATAAAATAACTTCTGTCTTGGCAAAATTTCCCTTAAAGCGCACTACATGTTTTCATTAGCCTGAGTTGGTGCAGACAAGTAGGACATTAAACCAAACTTGATTTCTTTTCCACGAGACTGGAGGGCAATCCCTGTAGCTACTAGGGCTGTGCAATATTTGAAATATTGCGGTATTAATATTAAAAATCCACAATATACAGTAATACCATTATTGCAATATTATACTGCTTCAAGACAATATTCTTGAAAAGTGATTGCAAACCCTTCAAACAAATTTCTATAAGAAACATGTAAATTCAAAACATTGTAAGGTCAATTTGCCATATGTTTAGATAAACTATAGTATTCCTTCAGAGAATATTATTAGGGAAAAAAGCTATATTGCGGTATCAAAAAGTTATTGTCAATAATATTTACATATTTTGATATATTGATTTAGGAAAGTTATATTGTCCAGTTCTAGTTAAACAGGGGATGACGTGGCTAAGTGGGTAAGACGCTGGCTCGCTAACTGGGAGGTCGGGTGTTCGATTGCTGCATTGGCCGGGAAAGATCATCCAGATTTTCCGGCGTGGTTCCTCTGTGTCATTTATGCAGGACGGAGGGCCTGACAAGGACAGCTGTCTAGTCATTTGGATGCTACGGAAAACTGAGGTCCCGTGTACACATTAATATACATGTACATGACGTATTGAATTACTGAAATTATTGTCCAGCTCTACAGTACATTTAATTTTGATAAGAGATAGAAATGGGGTTTAACACTAAGATGCAGGTCTGTTTTGGACTAACATGTGGGACAATTTGTTTTCAATAAAAGAGGTCTTCAGCAGTGACCCGAGAAGAAACTTTGGATTAAAACCACACCACTTCACTTAATAACAGACCTTATGATCTTAAGTGCATGCAACAGATCACTCGGTCTGCATAACCCACAAATGATAATTGTTTATTCATTTTAACAGGTATAGAATGTGTCAGTAGTGAATGTCGTGGTATAAATGCTTTAACAAATCTACAGAAAGTGACAGTATCAGTTATAGATCCGCTATTACGACATGGTCCTAGTTCATCTAAATCGACAGTCGACGATATTCTAGAAAGGGCTCGATCCCTTAAATTAACTAAACCCAAACTGAAGGAAGAGTTGCAGAAATTGTTGTCAGATCTAGGTAATTATATATAATTCACAAAAAGTTTTTATTTATTTTATATTTGATCTATTTTGCCAACAACTTTAAGAATATAATTTAGAAATATATCAATGTATATACACATACTTGGGTAATAATGCAGTGAACGACTTGTTGGTTTGGTTTTGTTGAAATTGCATATATTTTCCCATATAATAGATAACAGTGAGTACAATTTTTAGATCAAGCTTTTGTCCTTGAAACACTGCAGGATTATAGTTTCATTGTTAACACACTTTATGCAATTTTAATAGGTGCTGCATTGTGAAATATTTGATGTTTTCTAACAGTGGTGCTCATAGTTATTTCCCTTGATTAAGAGAATTTGTTAACACTTCAGAAACCACAATTGGATCATTATGAAATGTTTGACAGGTTGATAATATTTAAAAATGGCAGAAACCTAGTGATTTAAAAGTATACACCACAGTTAGAACCCTTGTTAATGCTCCTGTAAATTTAGTACATGTACATTTTTTCTGCCATTTGAAATGAATTCTTTCAGGCTATGAAACTTTGTGAAGAGAACCTATAATTGATGTGCTGCCTAGTCGTTCGGATGGGACGAAAAACTGAGGTCCCGTGTACACATTGGAGTGCACGTAAAAGATCACTGGGCAGTTGGAATTCAATATAAGAGTAGGCTGTAGGGCAAAAATTTCCCTCATTGCACACTGTATGGCGTATGCCAGTCTTCCATTAGCCCGGGTCAGGTGCAGAAGAGTAGGACGTTAAACCCCATTTCATTTCATTTCAACCCTTCATTTTGACATTTATTCAATTTTAAAAGGGTCTCCTTGTGAAATTTTCAATGATGTCTGACAACAATGTCCAGAGTTATGTCCCTTGATGAATAAACTATTGATTTACCCTATTGTATGCTTTAGGATCAGAAGATGCACCAGCTGAAAATAACAATAACAACTGGCATAATAGCAATGACAACTGGTTGAATAACAATGCCAATAACAACCAAGGATACCAAGGAAATCAAGCAAATCAGAACCAACTAGATAATAAAAATAAAGTAAGGACTGATGGCTTTTTCAATAGAGAGCGTGTTCGTAGTCATGGTTTTGGTGATGAACTTGATGAAGAACCTAAGGCTTACGTGAGGGTAAAATATTTGTTAATGTACCAGATAATTGTACATTGTAACACTGCTACCCTTGATAATCAGCTTTTCTTATTTTTGCACCATATTAATTTAGAACCATGATCTGGACTTCAGGGCTACTTGTTGTTCTTGGTGACAATCATCTTCGGAAAAAATCTAAGACCATGTCAATTCAAGAACAATCAACATGAAACTTGACATGTGTTCCTTGGACAATTACACAGACTTTGATTGAAAGACTTTATTTTTCATATGATTTCACAATGCTAAGATGTCAGTTCCTGGTCCATATAGTACTGTCATAATTCTCAGTAGATAGTATAGTATTTAATAAATAATAAGTATGGTGCTTCCCTAAGCCAATATATTCACCCATGAAAACATATCCAGACTCACTATTTAATGGAGTGCTTCACGTTAAAACATTCCACTGCAAACACAGTCTGATTAGAATGCAGATCTATATTTCGTTTCATTTTTTTATACTTTCGATAGCTTACACCTCATGAAGATCTAACAAGTATTAGTGAAAGGTCGTGGCAGGTGTCATACAAGCGACTTTTGACCCTATGATGTCAGACCTTTCCGTTATTAATCAATCAGGGAAGACGTTTCTAGTGGGTTACCCAATATGTAGTACCATGGGCCTTCTGTTAGACATGGAGAGTGGACCACCTAAAACCGGTCGCCATGCATCCTTTCTTACTACATATTTTAGTAGCCTTGTGATCATCTAGAATTGGTCTCTGGTCGTCTTTGGCTTCTCCTTCACGTTGTCTATTATTTCTTACTGTTTTCTTAAGACATTGATCTTACCAGGAATAACAATGCAGCAGTTCGTTTTTACAATTTTATGTATGATAGTCGGATACATAGATACAGATACAAGCATAATATACATGTAGATTACAATACTAACTAATTATAATGTCATCAAACACTAGCCAGCGAGTTTGCTTATAGAAATTGCTACATCTTTCCCTTCCAGGATCTGTCTGCTTTCTAACGAATTCTCACAAGTATGATAGTTTTGTAGCTGTGGGTTTTGGACTTTCAAGTATCTAATAAGTCAAATATGATGTAAATAGTAAGAGCTATTGGTTAAAAAAGTCAAATGACATCGAAACTTACCCTTATATTGTTAAATGGAAATTTATTGTAGAAACTTCTCATGAGATATCTGTTATCAACCTAGAATCGAATATTTACCACATTCTAACTCTTTTTTAAGTAACCATCTGTCACTCAATTGCTAGTTTGATTTAAGTACATTAAGTACATATATGTTGATATGTTTGAACCCCACAACTTTTCAAAACATTAGTTAATACAATATAATGCCATCATTAATTTCACGCTGTACCAGACAGTTTCATTGGATAATGCCTGTGGCTTATACAACAGCTCTTCCAGATCCTAGTGTAGTAAAGACATGTAAAATGAACTATTAAATTGAAACGAAATAGGATTTATGTTTTAATCAGATTGCGAGAAACATTTTTTACTCCTTATTTTAAGTTCCTGCATGTGATGTAACCTCTATAATTTACGCTTTGTTCAAATGTGCTTATTATATATTACTTCTTTTTATGCTCCATTATGTACCCAACAATTATCCATCTTCTTTGACCTGGTTGGAGCAGTAAATTCATACCCAACAAATATCTAAGATGCTCTATGATATTAAATGTTACTTATTAATCAACCATCTACACATGTACCTTTAAATGGCTAGGATTATGAAATGAAATTAGATTATCTGTGCCATTTAATTGGCTAACATTAAAATGGAAAATCTAGACTTCTTTTCTTATCGTAGAAATGATAATCAAAACTATGCTATTCTTGTCAAAACTTCAAACATTAATAACTTGGCTCAAAATAAAGAAATTTGACTGAAAATATCAACATATTTATTTGTCATTACCAATTTTGAAACTATTATAGCAGGAACAGCCAGGTCTTTATCTTTACATTATGTTTCTTAAATATATCTTTATATTAAAAGTTTAACAAATTTTTTTTTGTTTTTAGAATGCACATACAGCGACTGAATATATTCGTTATGATCAGTCTAATTTTCCTGGTCTGTATGACTATAACTGTCCTAACTCGCGGGTATCATGGGGTTGTGTTATCACTACAAGAAGTTTACAGGAGACAAAGATGAAATGTGATGAAGATATCAACTGTAAATCATTTGTTATTTTCTCTACTCAGCCAGAAGTTGATAGTAAGTACATGTATATTAAAACACCATTTTACTGGTTTTCCTCAAACTTGATATAAATTTTGAGGAAGTGCAACTCCTTCTCTAATCCTTGTGCTTGTATGCAGCCTTGCTGTTGATTACGATTTTAATCTCCAATACTCAGTGTTTGAATTCAGTTTGGAATAAAATTAGGTGCGGTCCACCCGATTGATGCAGATAGATAGAAATTGTGTGGACAAAGATTCCACAATCATTCTATTTCAGCTATACTCTTTCTTTGCATTTATTACCTGGGTTATATGAGGTAGAATCTGTTTCCTTCATATCAATTTACATCTTTCAAAAAGTGAATTACCTCCCTTGAATAGTGTGAACCCCATGGTTCAATTTTATTTGAATAATTTGTTTGCGCATAGGGGTCTTTAGCAGTATGATCTAGAGAAAACCCTCATTGCTAGATGGCTGGGAATCTAAACCAGGACACTTGACTCAATTACAGACTTTATGATCTAAAGTGATATATAGTTACTTTATTACTTTGATTATTTCAGCTCTTATGACTGTTGTATTCAAGAGCTCTGGATCAACTAAGCCTCAACCAAATCCAGGAACAACGTTGTTTGTCAGCAGAAATGTAGCACAATCCGTATATAAGGCAGATAACAACGATCAGAATGTTATTAAAATGTCAGCAAAAAGAATTGATGATTCACCAAGAAATAATGGGGATGTTAGGAACGTTGGGGAGATAAATGGAAACATTGCCAGTAGTGAACGCATCGCACCCAAACACAATACAGAATTATGCTTGAAGAAAATATTTAAAGGTCACGAGGAACCAAGGAAGAGTAGAGAAAAACGACTTATGGCACATTTTGGATTAAAAGGTAATACATCTTTATTAATTATATTATTATTTATCAGTATATGATGATATGGCCATTGTTAAAGTACAACAGTAATGAATGAATGAAATGTAGTTATATTTCATGTTAGCTCCAACCAGGCTATATGGCGCCAAAGATATCGTGTTGTTACAGGAGACAAACTGAATATAAATTATCACAATAAATAAATATCACAGTAAATATGAATTTAAAATAGATATCACAAAACTTTATGTACATGTATGTATATTTAAAATATAAAATCAGATTATACTATAATATATACTATTAAAATTTGCTATAGAATTTCAAATTTGACTTTTTTAAAAAGTCTAACGCTTTACAATATAGACCTGGTTAGGCACAATACAAAAGGCCATCAGCTAGTTAAACGTTTCGAAACTTGAGATGTCCTCAATGAAAATTACAAACCAATCTGAGTTATCTTTTCTAATACATGATTTAAAGACTTACACATTGACATACACATGGTCTTCAAAGCCTTTAATTTTTGTCATATTTTTTTTTTTGAAAAATTTGCGGATTCTTGTGGTTTGTTTACCACATAGTTGCACTTTTTAAATAAACCTGTGTGACTGTTTACCTCTAAGTCAGGAGATGTGCCAGAGTGATATAAAAAGAGTTCAATATTTCAAGTCAAAAATCATATTGTGATAAACATTTTTAAATGCAAAAATCATATTGTGATAAACATTTTTAAATGCAAATTTCAGGCATGAGAGAAATGGACTGGCAAAGATCGGTAAAAAGACAGACAGCTGGAACATTTTCTAATCTAATGACTGCTAAAGGAAACGTGCCCAAAGGAGGAAAATTCCTTGTTGGCCTAAAGACAGATGATATCAATGAGATTGTATCTAAAGCTATGTTTACTGCTGAAGATGGTCCTAGTCAATATCATATTGCTCAATCTATGATATATCATCTAGATAGATTATTAGGGGTAGGTATTTATATCATCTAGGGATTTCTGTGTTGCTCAGTCCATATCATCTCTTTATAGATTACTAGGATTGAGGATAGCATAATTACTACAGATTGGTGTTTCTCAATCTATAACATATCATCTGGATAGATAACTAGTGGTGCCATCTACAATATATTATCTAGGGGTAGGTGTAGCTCAATCTAGGACTTATTATCTTAATAGATTACTAGGAGCATCAGGTACTCTTTAGTCTATTATGTAAATAGGAATATTACAGTGAGTATGGAGATAACAAAACTGTTCCTGTATCCGTAGCTAACTAATAACAGACTTAAAAATAGAAATAATGAAGGGATAGGCATCACTCCTTTGTTAGATTGAAAGAGGTTGAACAAACCAATTAGGTCTTTTCATGTTAGCAAAAGTCTTGTGACCTATAGTTGATCCAATGTCTGTCAGACCATAGCTAACTCTCTGATGATAGGAAGGCAGTGAATGAATTTGATATTGAATGTTTTTATTTTTGTAGTTATATCACACTCCACCATCAGTTGTTGGAACCATACCATATTCAGTTGTCAAAAAATATCAGAAAAATAATTCCTGGAAAGAAGCCTTTGCTGACTTAACACAGGAAGGTGAAGACCTTAAAGGTAAGACAAACTATTACTATTACTTGCACATAAATTTATTTTAACGAAATGAAATGGTTTTTAACGTCCTACTTTTCTGGACTGATTGGGCTAATGAAGACCTGTATGCACCATTGTGCTGAGTGGCAATCAGCGTTTATACCTACATTTGATCAAATTTCCAACTATAGAGGGTTCTTTTACATGTACTGAAACGTGAACTCATGATCTTGTTTACAATCCCACCCTAATGACTAGACACTGTTTCTTGCCTTCAGGAAACTAGACTATAAAATCCAGAGGAACTGCCCCAGGCCAAACCCAGGACCTCCTACTCACCAACGCCTTATTCTCACTGATCTACTTTAAAGTCACATTGTTGATCTGCATGTATAATTACCATATTTTTCAGTGTATTAGGCGCATTTTAATGATATCAACATTTTGGTCGCAATAAAGATGACGCCCTTTTCAGCTCCTGCTATTCCGTATACTGTTAGTCATAAACGGCAATGCTAACATCATGGGCTGAGATTTTGTATTCATCTATTTTTGTTCTTTTCAGGTTTCTATTCAGCACCCGTTCCACATGTAATGAAACAGGATAAATTATCTATAAAGCCACTGAAGTCAATGGTATCTAAAATTGTGAAGTTTTCTCGACAGTCTAAGCTCCAGTTTGAATATGTGTTTTTATGGTGGTTAGGAAAAATAGTGAAAGATCCCACTGATCATGTTGGTTATAAAGGTAAGATTAAGGACTGTATACCAAAAATAAAAATGGTTGGGGCGTCCAAGTTTAAATTTGTTGTTCATTCCATGAATTAGTTAAGTTTTTAAACATTAAATACTGTGTAATTCAAGATGGCCCCTGAGGAGTTTGATATATTTGGGTACGAGTTAGTACCAAATAGTTTATTTATATGGACTGTGCCTTGGAAACCAGAAGTGGGAGGCAAATGGTATATGTCTCTCTTTTGTGGACCAGAGCATATCTCCGTCAAAGTAGTGGTTGATTCCGAGGCAAAAAAGGGAGTCACAACCAATGGATTTCATCAACAAATTCCTGGTTATTCTGGGATAACCAGGTCTTCATAGCCACTCTTATCTCTTTTATTAAGATTAAGGACTGAATAAATTGTTTTTATACGCCCACATTTTCATGTGGACGTATTATGTCGTCGCCCCTGTCCGTCCGTCCGTCCGTCCGTCCACAATTTGTTTGTGGACTCTCTACAGGTCACAATTCTTATCCGATTTGGACGAAACTTGAAATATAGGTTTATCCCCATAAGATCTCGGCTGCTTTCGATATTGGCATGTATCGGATTGAAACTTCATGGATTATGGCCCCTGATTGTACGAAATATCATGTTTTTAGCTTGTGGACCCTATAGAGGTCACAATTTTGAACCGATTGTGATGTAACTTGACATGCATGTTTATAACCCCAAGATCTTGGTTCCTTTCGATATTTGCGCCCATCGGATCGTAACTTCCTGAATTATGGCCCCTGATTGTCCGAAAAATCGCCCTTTTTAGCTTGTGGTCCCTCTGGAGGTCAAAATTATTATCCGATTTAAAAAACCGTTCGATTATATCACCGTTACATGGTAATGAAGGTTGAGTTCGAAATTCGTGAAAATCGGACCAAAATTGACATACAAAATGGCCGCCGTTTGTACGCGAATAGTGTGAAAATATGTTATTTCAAGGTTGTGGACCCTATAGAGGTCACAATTTTGAACCGATTGTGATGAAACTTGACATGCATGTTTATAACCCCAAGATCTTGGTTCCTTTCTATATTTGCGGCCATCAGATCGTAACTTCCTGAATTATGGCCCCTGATTGTCCGAAAAATCGCCCTTTTTAGCTTGTGGTCCCTCTGGAGGTCAAAATTATCATCCGATTTAAAAAAACGTTCGATTATATCACCGTTACATGGTAATGAAGGCTGAGTTCAAATTTTGTGAAAATCAGACCCAAATAGACAGACAAAATGGCCGCCGTTTGTACGCGATTAGTGTGAAAATATGTTATATCAAGGTTGTGGACCCTACAGAGGTCACAATTTTGAACCGATTTTGACGAAAAATCACCCTTTTTAGCTTGTGGTCCCACGGGAGGTCAAAATTATTATCTGATTTAAAACAACATTTGATTATATCACCGTTACATGGTAATGAAGATTGAGTTCAGATTTTGTGAAAATCGGACCAAAATTGACAGACAAAATGGCCGCCGTTTGTACGCGATTATTGTGAAAATATGTTATATCAAGGTTGTGGACCCTATAGAGGCCAGCATCTTACCCACTTAGCAACATGATCCCCAGTCGAATTTGAAGCCTACTGAAATGCACCTTTATAACCCAAAGATCTTAATTCATTTCGATATTTGCACATATCAAATTCTAACTTAATGATGTAGGAAAAATCACTTTCGGTATTGCTTGTTCTCTATCCATCTCTCGAAAATGTGGGCGTATCCTGCCTGGCAGTGCCAGCCTATCTTTACTTCATGAAATGAAATGCATAAACTTTCAGACCAGAATTCACTTAATCGGCTTAAGGGTTACTAGTCATTTTGAGTCAATAATTTTGATTTTTTTAAGTCAATAATGTTTGAAATTATAAATAATTTTGCTGGTTACAATTGATGGCCTAAAAAACCTTTAGGGAACCTAAATTTTAAATTAAAATCTCTGTCTCATTCATAATTACCTCAAAGTTGTTAATTTTTGTAATACATATCTTGATCAACATTTTATGTTGAATATAGATTTTGATCATGGACATTTTTCTGTAAATGATTACAGTTTACATATTTATCATATCAATTACTTACTATCAACCTCACTCCTTTTTTTTCTTGTACCACAATTTTCATATTTTTAGAGCTTTTTATAAATGGATGTTGATTATTGATGATTCCGAGATTTGGAGTTAAGCTCCGCCCCCTTAGATAATGTTACTATGTCCCACAAGCGGTTCAATATGGCGACCCAGCACCGACAGTTTGATTCGCGCATGCATGTTGTCATCAAATAGTAACTGTTTGTGTGGTGTTAATGGTTTTCAAAAAAAAAACAGTTTACATAAATAGAAATAAAAAAATATAGAGTATAAACTTTAATCAGACAGGCCTCGAAATGTCGCTTTAGTAGCTAACCTGTCATTTATAATTTTCCACGTCACTGTAGTCACACGATTATCCATGTGAATGTCATAATTAATTTCATCGACATCGGCCGGACTAAAATTTCACACAAATCTCCGCATTTTTTAGCTGTAAGTTTCCGACTCGAATTGGCGTGGATTTCGCTAAGTAAAAGCATGCGTCCCAAATCATGCTTTAAATTGAATGTACTACAGCCACAGGTGTATGACACCGCCGTTGAGAAATGTGTAGATTTCAGACTCTAAAATATCGGTATAAAATTAAAAGTCAAACACGACGTCGCACCTGTACATGACACTATTCCAATCACGTGCAGAGGACAGCTGATCACGCCCCCCCTCCCCTAATTTACGCCAAAATTTTTATGTGTAAAATACTCTTTTGACCAAATTATTTTCTATTGTCAAATTGTCCTGTAAATTATACGTAAAATTTATTTTCGGACATTGTTCTGAATTTATATTTTCATTGGAGATAAAACGGAAACAATTGTTACGATGCAGGCTTTATTGTGCCCAAATTGTTATGTATGATATTATTAAGGACAGGCTGATTTAATTAAATTATTTACAATCACACTGTCGTGAGAAGAGAGGGCGGGTCATCTTCTCCCTTTGTCATAAATAAAAACATGTTAAAACAGCAGGTCCAGCTGACGTCAGATGTTGTTAAATTAAATTATCTGGCTTCTTACTTAACAATGTATAAATACAACTCAACCCTCACCGCATGTTTTATTACTAATCCATAACAATCAACTTTATTACTAATCCATAACAATCAACTAAGTGTTTATTTGATAATAAATAACAAAGGACAGTCTGGGATGAAGCAGCCTGATAAAAAATTACATTGGGATGAAACAACCCGGGTTGAAACGGTCATGGGATAAACTGATAAACTGACCGAATCCCCTTGATCCAACGCAAACACTTTTTATACGCCCACATTTTCATGTGGACGTATTATGTCGTCGCCCCTGTCCGTCCGTCCACAATTTGTTTGTGGACTCTCTACAGGTCACAATTCTTATCTGATTTTGACGAAACTTGAAATATAGGTTTATCCCCATAAGATATCGGTTCCTTTCGATATTGGCATGTATCGGATCGGAACTTCATGGATTATGGCCCCTGATTGTACGAAATATCATGTTTTTAGCTTGTGGACCCTATAGAGGTCACAATTTTGAACCGATTGTGATGAAAATCTTGGTTCCTTTCGATATTTGCGGCCATCGGATCGTAACTTCCTGAATTATGGCCCCTGATTGTCCGAAAAATCGACCTTTTTAGCTTGTGGTCCCTCTGGAGGTCAAAATTATTATCCGATTTAAAAAACCGTTCGATTATATCACCGTTACATGGTAATGAAGGTTGAGTTCAAATTTCGTGAAAATCGGACCAAAATTGACAAACAAAATGGCCGCCGTTTGTACGCGAATAGTGTGAAAATATGTTATATCAAGGTTGAACCGATTTTGATGAAACTTGACATGTATGTTTATAACCCAAAGATCTTGGTTCCTTTCGATATTTGCACCCATCAGATCGTAACTTCCTGAATTATGGCCCCTGATTGTCCGAAAAGTTGCCCTTTTTAGCTTGTGGTCCCTCTGGAGGTCAAAATTATTATCCGATTTAAAAAACCGTTTGATTATATCACCGTTACATGGTAATGAAGGCTCTGTTTCGAATTTCGTGAAAATCAAACCAAAATTGACGGACAAAATGGCCGCCGTTTGTACGCGAATAGTGTGAAAATATGTCATATCAAGGTTGTGGACCCTATAGAGGTCACAATTTTGAACCGATTTTGATGAAACTTGACATGCATGTTTATAACCCGAAGATCTTGGTTCCTTTCGATATTTGCGCTCATTGATTCGTAACTTCCTGAATTATGGCCCCTGATTGTACGAAAAATCACCCTTTTTAGCTTGTGATCCCACTGGAGGTCAAAATTATTATCCGATTAAAAAAAAACGTTTGATTATATCACCGTTACATGGTAATGAAGATTGAGGTAAAATTTTGTGAAAATCGGACCAAAATTGACGGACAAAATGGCCGCCGTTTGTACGCGATTAGTGTGAAAATACGTTATATTAAGGTTGTGGACCCTATAGAGGTCACAATTTTGAACCGATTTTGATGAAACTTGACATGCATGTTTATAACCCAAAGATCTTGGTTCCTTTCGATATTTGCGCTCATTGATTCGTAACTTCCTGAATTATGGCCCCTGATTGTACGAAAAATCACCCTTTTTAGCTTGTGGTCCCACTGGAGGTCAAAATTATTATCCGTTTTAAAAAAAACATTTGATTATATCACTGTTACATGGTAATGAAGATTGAGGTAAAATTTTGTGAAAATCGGACCAAAATTGACGGACAAAATGGCCGCCGTTGGTACGCGATTAGTGTGAAAATACGTTATATTAAGGTTGTGGACCCTATAGAGGTCACAATTTTGAACCGATTTTGATGAAACTTGACATGCATGTTTATAACCCAAAGATCTTGGTTCCTTTCGATATTTGTGCATATCGGATTGTAACTTCCTGAATTATGGCCCCTGATTGTACGAAAAATGACCTTTTTTTTTAGCTTTTGGCCCCTCTGGGGTCAGAATTATTATCCCATTTAAAAAAACGTTTGATTATATCACCGTTACATCGTAATGAAGGTTGAGGTCGAATTTCGTGAAAATCGGACCAAAATTGACAGCTGTTCTTGTCAGGCCATCCATCCTTCATCACTAACAAGGGGAAACCACGCCATAAGATATCAGTTCCTTTCGATATTGGCATGTATCGGATCGGAACTTCATGGATTATGGCCCCTGATTGTACGAAATATCATGTTTTTAGCTTGTGGACCCTATAGAGGTCACAATTTTGAACCGATTGTGATGAAAATCTTGGTTCCTTTCGATATTTGCGGCCATCGGATCGTAACTTCCTGAATTATGGCCCCTGATTGTCCGAAAAATCGACCTTTTTAGCTTGTGGTCCCTCTGGAGGTCAAAATTATTATCCGATTTAAAAAACCGTTCGATTATATCACCGTTACATGGTAATGAAGGTTGAGTTCAAATTTCGTGAAAATCGGACCAAAATTGACAAACAAAATGGCCGCCGTTTGTACGCGAATAGTGTGAAAATATGTTATATCAAGGTTGAACCGATTTTGATGAAACTTGACATGTATGTTTATAACCCAAAGATCTTGGTTCCTTTCGATATTTGCACCCATCAGATCGTAACTTCCTGAATTATGGCCCCTGATTGTCCGAAAAGTTGCCCTTTTTAGCTTGTGGTCCCTCTGGAGGTCAAAATTATTATCCGATTTAAAAAACCGTTTGATTATATCACCGTTACATGGTAATGAAGGCTCTGTTTCGAATTTCGTGAAAATCAAACCAAAATTGACGGACAAAATGGCCGCCGTTTGTACGCGAATAGTGTGAAAATATGTCATATCAAGGTTGTGGACCCTTTAGAGGTCACAATTTTGAACCGATTTTGATGAAACTTGACATGCATGTTTATAACCCGAAGATCTTGGTTCCTTTCGATATTTGCGCTCATTGATTCGTAACTTCCTGAATTATGGCCCCTGATTGTACGAAAAATCACCCTTTTTAGCTTGTGATCCCACTGGAGGTCAAAATTATTATCCGATTAAAAAAAAACGTTTGATTATATCACCGTTACATGGTAATGAAGATTGAGGTAAAATTTTGTGAAAATCGGACCAAAATTGACGGACAAAATGGCCGCCGTTTGTACGCGATTAGTGTGAAAATACGTTATATTAAGGTTGTGGACCCTATAGAGGTCACAATTTTGAACCGATTTTGATGAAACTTGACATGCATGTTTATAACCCAAAGATCTTGGTTCCTTTCAATATTTGCGCTCATTGATTCGTAACTTCCTGAATTATGGCCCCTGATTGTACGAAAAATCACCCTTTTTAGCTTGTGGTCCCACTGGAGGTCAAAATTATTATCCGATTTAAAAAAAACATTTGATTATATCACTGTTACATGGTAATGAAGATTGAGGTAAAATTTTGTGAAAATCGGACCAAAATTGACGGACAAAATGGCCGCCGTTGGTACGCGATTGCCGATTAGTGTGAAAATACGTTATATTAAGGTTGTGGACCCTATAGAGGTCACAATTTTGAACCGATTTTGATGAAACTTGACATGCATGTTTATAACCCAAAGATCTTGGTTCCTTTCGATATTTGTGCATATCGGATTGTAACTTCCTGAATTATGGCCCCTGATTGTACGAAAAATGACCTTTTTTTTTAGCTTTTGGCCCCTCTGGGGTCAGAATTATTATCCCATTTAAAAAAACGTTTGATTATATCACCGTTACATCGTAATGAAGGTTGAGGTCGAATTTCGTGAAAATCGGACCAAAATTGACAGCTGTTCTTGTCAGGCCATCCATCCTTCATCACTAACAAGGGGAAACCACGCCAGAAAATCTAGATGAACTTTGTCACCCAATGCAGGGATCAAACACCTAACCTCAAGGCTACCGAGCCAGCATCTTACCCACTTAGCAACATGATCCCCAGTCGAATTTGAAGCCTACTGAAATGAACCTTTATAACCCAAAGATCTTAATTCATTTCGATATTTGCACATAGGAAAAATCACTTTCGGTATTGCTTGTTCTCTATCCATCTCTCGAAAATGTGGGCGTATCCTGCCTGGCAGTGCCAGCCTATCTTCTAATTGTTTCTTTGATTTCTGAAAAGTATAAATTTTTGCACCATGAGGGCGTTCGGGGTAACGTTCGTCCATGTTTGTTACAAGTTCCCCACGCGCATGTAGATGTAGAAATAAGAAACTTCCCACAGAGCACAGCCTTGTTTGTTTCTCGGACAAAAATGGCGGCCAAACTTGAACATCGCGGGCCAAATATAGTCGGGCTTTCTGATTGGTCAATATCTTTACAATGATTGACAGGTCGGATTCATGAATTATTTCATTTGTACGTGGATTTTGTTTATTATTTTAATTGTACATGGATTTTTTCTATTAATTCAGGTCATTTAATACATTTTAATGGTGATGAAGCATTTGGTAATACGAATTTAGATTTAACAGGTTATTTCAATCACTGCCAGTTTCCTAATATAGTGTATAAAACATTAAACTGTTTACGATGTCATAGTAACCAAGGCTCACAGTTATCATCAATCTGTAGTCTTGGACAAGAGGTAAGTCTAGTTTTTCTGCTAATGTTTAGAAAGTAGTTAACTAATGGTATTGTATTGTTGGGTGTAGTAAACTGCAGACTCCGAAACTTGACAATTTAAATTACTATGAATTGAAAATCTGTTCAAAATATCAACAATAGGTACATGTTTTCTAAGATAGATTTTTTCTTCCAACTTGAAGATGCTGTTCATCATTTGAGGGAGTGTTCATCCATTGCATACTAGAATATTGTCAAAGTTGAATCTCAAACAGGAATATCATGCAGTCCAAAACTAGTTAAATTTATTTACAAAAATGTGATGAATTGAAAATTTATTTTCATTCGGCATAATCTAAAGACAACATATAGGATAATATAGTCAACACAAGCCAGTGTAACATATGATTTAATAATAATAATAATAATTTATTCTTATATAGCGCATTACAATATACAAATAATATCTCAACGCGCTTTACAATGTTGAGGGTAGAAATTGAAGTAAATTATTTCAACATTACTAAACATTTAGAACCGATTGTAATAGTCTTTAAACAAGAATGTTTTTAACAAAGATTTAAAAGAGTCATATTTTTCAATGTTCCTAATTGTAGCAGGCAATTCATTCCAACCTTTGGTGCGCTGTGCATAAATGCTCTATCCCCATATGTTTTGTTGGACTTCATAGTTGGCAAGTTGAGTCTGATAGCTTCTGACGATCTTGTTAAACGTTTCGGTGTTCGAATGCAGATAAGTTCTTTTAAATACACAGGAGCCAAAGGATCGAAAATTAATTTGAAGGTTAAACATAAAATTTTAAAGCGACATCTTTGTACAATGGGAAGCCAATGGAGGTCTCGAAGAACGGGAGGGATATGTTCACGGAGACGTGTCCGAGTCACAAGCCGTGCTGCAGAATTTTGAATTCTTTGTAGTTTCTTCAGTGTTGTCAGGGAGGCCATATAGTAAACTATTGCAAAAATCTAACCTGGAGGTCACGAACGCATGAACAAATTTCTCAGTAGTAGACTGATCCAGTAGTTTTCGGATTCTCCCTATTCGCCATAAGCCAAACGAAGCCGTACTGCACATACTGGAAACTTGTGATGACATCATTCCATCAGTATCAAAGATCACTCCTAAGTCACGCACGGAGTCTAAGGGACTGATTTCTGTCGTAACAATTCGTAGTCTTCCATCTGTAATGCTGACTCTCATATCCGCCTTCTTGTACTTGGACAAAAACCAGACAACCTCTTTAATGCTAGCATATTTGTACGCATCCACCGGCGAATTTCATCCACACAGTTCTCAACTGAAGCTTGAACAGTGTGATCCATCCTAGTTTCGCAACAGATGTACAATTGGGTGTCATCGACAAACATCATGGTATGAAGTCCATGCCTGACAATTATATCCTCAAGTGGGGAAACATACAATGAGAACAGCTCAGGCCCGAGAACTGAACCTTGGGGTACACCGTAGTCCAGACTTGCCTCATCATGTTTAAATCCAAGCTTGGAGATATCTACCACTGATATTTAGGAGATAGTCAACATAAGCCAGAGTCAACATAAGCCAGACAAACCTATGATTTAACATGTTTAAATCCAACATCGTAGGCGGGGATGGCCTAGTGGTCTAGAGTGCCGCGCTTCGACCTCTAGCTGTCCGGTCACCTCTGGCTTGCGGCTGTGGTTTCGATCCCTGGTGTGAGCGTATGTGGCATGGAGATAGGGGCACCTTCTCAACCTCGTGGGTTTCTCAACCTCGTGGGTTTCCTCCTGGCACTCCGGTTTCCTCCCGGTGCTAAAGACCCCTACACGCAAGGGAATTATTGAAATAAAATAGAAACCATGTTAGTCCCAAAATGACCTAGTTTGTGTCGAGTGGACATTAAACCCCATTTCTCTCTCTCAAACATCGGAGATATCTACCATTTATATTTTGATTTTCTTAATTAAATGTTATATCATCAGTTCGAGTATATTTTGGGGTAGATTTATCCTTGAAAATTATATAATGATGATCAGTGACTTTAATTAGATATGTTTCTGTATCTTACAGGTAATGAAGAGAGTAAAAACTGATAGGTTTTCAACCAGTAGTTTAGAGATACAAGGTTTAAATGAGAATGATATAATTGTTAAGATTAACGATGCTGCTAGTATAGCTATTGGTATGGTGGAGGTTTGTATCAAACTATTTGGCAGAGAAGCAGTCCTGTATTAAACCTGTCGCAGACCGGGATCATGATTTACTTTAGGTGTAGAATTCACCTGGTTGAAATCTAAATAAGTGTATCCATCTTTCATAATTCTCTGTTTTGGATAATTATTTAGTAGAAGAAAAAAGGGAAAAGAGATCTAACATAAAAAAAAATTCTCTCTGGGCTCTCATTTCAGTTATATTTGCCAGCCTTGACTGACTGGTAGTCAAATTTTACTTTCAATGAAATTAGAATTTAAAAGAATTTGACCTTTAAACACAATAAGTATAGTTAAAATTATAGCTATTTAGTATAAAAAAAAAACGTGATTTTTAATTGTGGTCTAAATCCACCTATTTAAATAACGATAAGAGTTATCCCCCTTTATTATCGGTAAAAAAAAAAACGTCTGACATAAATATTGAAATAGCAACACTGGTACGAAATGCTAAGAAATGTTATTTCTTTAAAAAAACAATAAATGTAGTTAAAATTATAGCTATTTAGTATAAGAAAAAGTCATTTTTAATTGTGGTCTCAATCCACCTGCTTGAATAACGATAAGAGTTACCCCCATTTATTTTCGGTAAAAATGTCTGACAAGAAAAAATTTGAAATAGCAACACTTGTCTTTTTATTCAAATGGCAGACTGTCAAAATTTTGAAATGAAAACCCAGGTTTCATTCCCATAATTTTTATACGTCCACATTCATATTATGCCGTCGCCCCTGTCTGTGTGTGTGTGGGTGTGTATGTATGTGTGTATGGGTGTGTGTGTGTGTGTCTGTGGTTCGCCTACAGGGCGCAATTCTTCATGGATTTTCTTCAAACTTGGTATACTTATTCCTTATACCCCAAGGAAGATCCCTATTGTTTTGGGGGCATGCCCGACCCCCAGGGGCCGAGCCACGCCCATTTCTAGTATTTGTTTGTTTGTCGTCTACAGGCCACATTTCTTAACTTAAAATCTTGAAACTTTGCATACACATTCTTTGTACCTTAAGGAGCATCCCTATCATTTGGGGTGCATGCCCGACCCCCAGGGGCAGAGCCACGCCCATTTTCTTTTCTTGTGTCTTTGTGTCGCCTACAGGGCGCAATTCTTACTGGATTTTCTTCAAACTTGGTATACTTATTCCTTATACTTGGTATACTTATTCCTTATACCCCAAGGAAGATCCCTATTGTTTTTGGTGCATGCCCGACCCCCAGGGGCATAGCCACGCCCATTTCTAGTATTTGTTTGTTTGTCGTCTACAAGCCACATTTGTTAACGTATAATCTTGAAACTTTGCATACACATTCTTTGTACCTTAAGAAACATCCCTATTGTTTGGGGTGCATGCCCGAACCCCAGGGGCAGAGCCACGCCCATTTTCTTTTCTTGTGTCTTTGTGTCGCCTACAGGGCGCAATTCTTACTGGATTTTCTTCAAACTTGGTATACTTATTCCTTATACTTGGTATACTTATTCCTTATACCCCAGGGAAGATCCCTATTGTTTTTGGTGCATGCTCGACCCCCAGGGGCATAGCCACGCCCATTTCTAGTATTTGTTTGTTTGTCGTCTACAGGCCACATTTCTTAACTTATAATCTTGAAACTTTGCATACACATTCTTTGTACCCTAAGGAACATCCCTATCGTTTGGGGTGCATGCCCAACCCCCAGGGGTAGAGCCACGCCCATTTTCTTTTCGTGTGTCTTTGTGTCGCCTACAGGGTGCAATTCTTACTGGATTTTCTTCAAACTTGGTATACTTACTCTTTATACTCTAAGGATGACACCTATCGTTTGGGGTGCATGCCCAACCCCCAGGGGCAGAGCCACGCCCATTTTTTTTTGTGTGTGTCTGTGTGTCGCCTACAGGCCGCAATTCTAACTGGATTTTCTTAAAACTTTGTATACTTACTCTTTACACCTTAAGGATGATCCCTATTGTTTTTTGGTGCATGCCCGACCCCCAATGGACAGAGCCACGCCCATTCCTTGTATTTATTTGTTTGTCGTCTACAAGCCACATTTGTTAACGTATCATCTTGAAACTTTGAATGCTTATTCTTTGTACCCTAAGGAACATTCCTATCATTTGGGGTGCATGCCCAACCCCCAGGGGCAGAGCCACGCCCATTTTCTTTTTGTGTGTCGCCTACAGGGCGCAATTCGTACTGGATTTTCTTCAAACTTTGTATACTTACTCTTTATACTCTAAGGATGATCCCTATCATTTGGGGTGCATGCCCAACTCCCAGGGGCAGAGCCACGTCTATTTTCTTTTTGTGTGTCTGTCGCCTACAGGCCGCAATTCTAACTGGATTTTCTTAAAACTTTGTATACTTACTCTTTACACCCTAAGGATGATCCCTATTGTTTTTTGGTGCATGTCCGACCCCCAATGGCAGAGCCACGCCCATTCCTTGTATTTATTTGTTTGTCGTCTACAAGCCACATTTCTTAACGTATCATCTTGAAACTTTGAATGCTTATTCTTTGTACCCTAAGGAACATTCCTATCATTTGGGGTGCATGCCCAACCCCCAGGGGCAGAGTCACGCCCATTTTCTTTTTGTGTGTCGCCTACAGGCCACAATTCTTAATTGGTCATCTTGAAACTTAAAATACTTATTCCTTATACCCTAAGGATGATCCCTTTTGTTTTGGGTGCATGCCCGACCCCCGTGGGACAGCAACACCCATTTCTTGTATTTGTTTGTCTGTCGTCTACAGGCTGCATTTCTTAATGTATCATCTTGAAACTTGGAATGCTCATTCTTGGTACCTTAAGGAAGATCTCTATTGTTTTTGGTGCATGCCCGACCCCCAGGGACAGTGCCACGCCCATTTTCTTTGTGTCTGTCTGTGTGTCAGCTACAGGCCACAATTCTTAATCGATCGTCTTGAAAACTTTTTTTTATACTTATTCCTTATACCCTAAGGCTGACCACTATTATTTTTGGTGCATGCCGGACCCCCTGGGACAGAGCCATGCCCAATGCTTTTGTGTCGTGTGTTCGCCTACAGGATGCAATTCTTAACAGATCCTTTTAAAACTTTACATACCTATTTCTTATACCCTAAAGATGACCCGTATTGTTTTTGGTGATTTCCTAACCCCCAGGGGCAGAGCCATGCCCATTTTTACTTCGTGTCTGTGTGTGTTGTCTACAGGCCACGATTCTTAATGGATCGTCTTTAAACTTGGGATATGTATTCCTTATAGCCTAAGGATGTCAACTGCATGTCCCGACTCCCACAGGCAAGACACGCCCAATTTTTGTGTTTGTCGTTTACAGGCTGCAATTCTGAATGAAGCAGCTTGGTACTTGTATTCCTTATAGCCTGAGGGCGTCCACTATTGATTTTGATGAATGTCCCGACCCCCAGGGGCAGGGCCACGCCCACTTTTTGCCTTTAGCGTTAGGAAGGCACAATTCTGAATGGATTATCTTGGTATACTTATTCCTTATACTCTAAGGACGTCAACTATTGATGTTGAGGCACGACCCTCAAAGCTAAACAAACCAAACGCCTAGCCTTCTTGACAAAGTACCATATCAATCAAAGCTGGGGCCAGTTTCACGAAATTTTAACTAAAGATAAAATCCAGATTTTAGTAGATTCTTCAATTTTGATTGGCTAAGCACTAAAATCAATCAGATATTATCCAATCAAATTACTAAAATTTGGATTGTATCTTAGTTAAAATTTTGTGAAACAGGCCCCAGGAATGTGGACGTATATTGTAGCGTTAGCGTTATGTTTCTAATATGAATCAGGTACATGTCCTCTGCTTCCATTTGCCTTTTATTATTTATGAGTAAAGGGTACCAGTAATACAAATTCTTATACCATTTTACTCGAATCTGGATTCAAAATCAAAAAGCAAAATATAAAAACATCTATATCCGCATAATATTATAGATCTCAGAAATTTCACAATCAAAATCATGTCAAAAAAAAACATATTCTTCCACAACAGGCATAATATATTTTAATGGATATTTTAGACATTTGTAATTGTGTTTTAATTGATGATGTGGTTTTGCCGCTAATGTTGCTGTCCAGGTCAGTCAGTGCATCAACTGTTAGGTTATTTTTTATGGATTAACCTATGTAAAAATGCTGGATGGCAACATTGCCCTTTTGAGTAGAATGCACTGATATTGCCTGTAGAGTAGAGATGTCAAACTCATTTCAATTTGACACCCCTGCTGTTGAGGGTAGATAAAATATTATATAAGGATAAATGTGCAAGTTATTAATGAGATTTCATTTATTTTTGGATTAAGGCGGAGGGAATCAGTATTGATGTTGGCTTATTGATTATTCATGATATAATTTATCATCAAATATGCTTCTTTGCCACTCTAAAGTGCCTCTGCCTTGTGTTAAATATCCATTTTCATTGATAAACTCACAACTGGGGTGAATACCAATCTGATTAAAAAACAGATCGTTTTGTTTTTATAGTTCATAATTTCCATTTACATGTCTCTACTACACCATGATCTGGAAGAGTTGTTATCATTGACGTGTTCAGTTACAGCGAGCTCTTGGCATGAGGTACACGGAATCGTGGGTAGTCCACTAGAAACATAAATGCTGATTGGTTAATTAAATGCCTGATGTCATAGGGTCAAAGCCACTCGTATGACCTCTGGCGCGACCTCCCAAAACAACTGGTCAGATCTTCGTGTAGTGCAGGCCGTCGAAAGTACAGTATAGAAAATTATAGATCTGCATTTTAACCGGATTGGGGTGAATACTAGTATCTGATACCCACAGACTCTTTAACCCTTAGAACCTGAAATGCCGCAAAACCGGCTTGACGTTGTATCGCATATACCTGAAATGTCGGTTTTGCATTTTGGGGTGTGTCAAGCTCCAATTACGTTGACGTCATAATTAATATGACGTCCTGTAAATCCAGGGAGGGACGTGCAACACCCCATGTATAGTCAGTGTTCAAAGGGTTAAAATCTAATTCAAATTGAGTTAATTGTATAGAAAGAAGAAAATATATTTTTAAAAGATGTTTCCAATTATAGAAGATTTCTGAGCACAATTTGTATTGCTTAAAGAGATTTTAGAATTATTTTGCGATCAGTAGATTTTGGTAGGTAATCACAGTTAAATCGTAGAGATTTTGTTGTGAAATCTTCGTTTTTGACAGCCATTGATTTGACTGATGTTAAATCAAATTTAACATGGTTTTATATGTGAAATATTTTTATAGAATAGTATAATACAAGTATCACTGTATGTAAATTACATCTAAACACAACATTGACTGCTGCACAATTTGTTTAAATGAATGCTGAAGTTATCCTTTATGCTGAGGATTTCTAGTACTAAGCACAAACAGAATCTGCTGCAATGATGTAGAAATTCACAAAAGCTTTCAGGAGCAAGAACAAGAATTGCTGCAATGTTGTAGAGATATGTATGTATTCATAAAAAAAAAAAGTTTTAGGGACCATAATCTGGGTACAATTAATAAAATGTAAATAATTTGTACATAGGCTGACAATATTTAATATTAATATTTTATAAATATGACATGTCTATATTTGTTTATTTACCATATTTTAAATTTGTATATATGTGTGATGTGTGTTCAATGTTTTAAACAATCAAAACTTACAATAATTGTTCTCAAATGTTTTACTTTAATTTGAGTATATATATATATTTTTAAAATTATATGAATTAGATCTATATATAGATATATTGTTTTATTCTTATATTTTCACATTTTTATTTACATGCACCTGTTGTCAGAGCCATATATAGAGAATCTGGCCTATTGTTGTTTCGAGGGATCGGGTAGCATAATCTTAGTGCTATCTATACTATTACAGATTCTTAAACAGTTAATGCATCTATATATATGCAGAACTAACTGAAGTGTGTGCAAGGAGGTGGGGGAGCGGTTCTGGATCCCCCAGAGCTTACTCCACTGTAATCCTATACATGTATGCAGTACTATGCACTAGAATGAGCAGAAATTTTGTCTCAAAACCTCTGAATATCAAATTTGCTGGAAGTCCCCCCCCCTCCCCCGAAACACACACACGGACCTAACGCCAAATTTGACATTGTCATCATCTTGACCCCTCCCTCTCCACCTCGGGGCCCGCTTCTCAAATTCCTGGACATGCCTCTGCTATCATTCCATCTATTTGCACTGCCAACCATTATTTTATATTTGTGTTAATGTTGATCAATTAAACTTACAGATTGGGTAACAAAATGGCGCCTATGGCAACAGATGGCCAGACTATCTCTATATATGTCTCTGTCTGTAGTTAGTTTGTTTTGCATTTATAATTACAGTAGTGATATAAAATTTATTATATTTTCATATTCTTATCATATTTACACTAGATAGTTCTATGACAACAGTCTTATCACCGACTAATGGTAGTTACACTACCTAGTTGTTTTGCATAAATATAAGAATAGTCTATCACCGACTAATTTCAGTTACACTGTCAAGTTGTTTGAGTATATAACAGTCTCTATTCCTCACTTATTAAGTTAATTGACTATTAACAACAGTGTATTCCTCATTAATGGTGGTAGTTATTTGACCATATAACAACTGTCTATTACTCACTTATGGTAGTTACACCTACTATCAAGTTATTTGACCATACAACAAGAGTCTAACTCACTAATGATGTTTCACCAATTATCACATTATTTGACTATATATATTATATGGCGAATGTACTTCTCTAGTGATTGCTATATTACACTTTAATATTTACACCATTTTGTAATGTGATAAATATTTTGTAAGTTTATGATTAACCCTTTAACCACCAACCAAGGCATTTACTCTGGGTTACTGTGAGGTCTTGACTTAAGGAAGTGCAGGGAACCGACTGCTCATATTGTTGTATCTTCAGTATATGATCTTGTAGTGAAGTCCTTCCATTGTCAGACACTACCGTGTCACAAATGGAAATCTTGCACCAAAGGGTTATATTAATAATGAAATGCACCCCTGAAGAATAGATCTCAATGTACTAGATCTCCGTGGTATAATATACGTGATCCTATGAAATTTAATTTAAGTATGTTTTGAAAAATGATTCTCTGCTAACGACTAGAAAATAATTATGTTTACTATTGCCGAATTGCTTTCTGTGAAAATATTTGAGAATAATTGAACGTTTATTGTTAAAAGTGTGAAACTGTTGAAGGGACCATTGGTTTATTGTTCTATTAGTTGTGATAATTTATTTTGATTAAAGTTGATTAATATTAATAATTTCACTGTCAATTTACAGTATTAATTTGTTATAATATGATAAAATAATACAGTGGATCTAGGTGTTCCTCCCCCCTCCCCCAGAAAACACAGTATGAAATATTCATTAATTATTATATTTCGATGAATTGTGTAATTTTCAGCTTTTATTTGGTGAGGGTGGGGTGTAGCGATTCATTATATACAATAAGGTACTTACATATATATATATATATATATATATATATAACAAACAGCTGTCTCTACTGTTGTTTATTAGCATTAATAATACCTACTTTATAATATTCTCTCACTCTTATTTCGTTTATAATACCAGCTTTTCTATTATTAACATGTGGAGCTCTTAATCTACATGAATTAACCTCTTTATGTATAATTATATATAATTATTGTATTAATAATCTAATATATATAATTGTTTTGTTGTTAATTAGGGACCTATCTGCGCGCTGTGGTGAATTAATTGTAAAGTTTGGCTAAGAGGGTTATAATAAATATCATTAAATTGTAATTCACAGTCGTCTGTCCAACATGGTTGGTTTTCTCTGGGTCCTCCGGTTTCCTCCCACTGCTAAAGACCCCTACACACAAGCAAATTATTAAAATGTGTTAGTCCCTGAATGACCTTGTTTGTGTTGTAGATGTTAAACCCAATTTCTTTCTCTCTTCTCTACATTCTTTTATTTTCGAATTAATTTTTTTCCAAGGGTTTACAACTGAAGAACTAAAAAAAATTTTGACTTAAAAAAAATGAAATACTTAAATTCAAACATTCTACCAAAATAAAATCAGTTTATTGTTAATGTATTGTTACTTTCTGGTCTATTGTATATTTGACTTTAGCATTATGTTACATATAAGTTCATCTGATAGTATTAATTTTGCTTATATTTTAAGTGTTGCTTTGTATCCATACATATTCTTTGTTGATTCATTTGGTGCACAAAACCCATACATCAACATCATTCTATATTATACAATATACAGAAGAATGGTTGAATTTGAGTATTCAGAACTTAAAACTTGGGTTTAGTTATCTTTCTCAACCATGCCACAGCTTACATATTTATGATTTAATTGCTTAAACTTACTGTGTCATTTTCATCACAAATACATTAATGTATATTACTTTTAAATTTTAATATATAAAAAAATAAAATGGTAACAATCTTTTACTTGATGCTGTTTTCTTGTAATTTTGTCATTTTGGTGAACTAAACAATTTTGGTAAATATTAAGGCCAACTGCAGATTTTGTTTAGGTTGTGAGATGTAAAAAGGGTTAGCGCACTTGATTAATGACAAGAGTGCGGGTAGGGGTCGGGGTTAGCTCTATCCCTGTTTACATCTTGTGACATTTGGCACATTCTGCAGTATGGCACTGGATCACTAACAGGTCACAGGTTTCAACCTGGTGCTGACCCAAAAAGTTGTTCAGGATTTCCAGCCAGATTCTACCTTGTCTGTGGGGCATATGGAGGGTATGGCAAGTAAGGAAAATCGTATAACTGTTCAGATGGGACGGAAAGTCGAAGTCTTGTGTGCACCTTGGAATTCAATGAAGTGCAAGCGAAACACCACTGTCTGGGCAAATTTTCACTCATAGTACACCCCTTTAGGTATAACCAGGATTTCCAAGAGTTCTATACATAATCAAGTTATGTTTCAAATAGTTGGTTTATAAAATGGAACATGAATCACAACGTGAATTCATATTGTTTTAAACAAATTTTATTCTATAACATTTGTAAAAGTACAACAAAGTGAAAACATTAAAACATATTCCAAAACCTTATCCTCTATACTTGTTCTTTGACTGAAAAGAAGAAACGGATTTAGAAACCGGATTGTCCTAAATACCATATTTTACGGATTGCAAGGCGGGCAGTAATTACTTCAAATAATTTTACTTCATTAGATTATGTACCTAAAATGCCTTATATGACCCCGCCAAACATAAGTAGATAATGTTTGTCCTGCGTTTGCACCCTAAAACCACACGTCCCACCTTCGAATCGAATGGCAATCTCTAGCGTCTCGTTAGTCAAGTCTAAACCGGTAGTATTTATTGCGCATGCTCTCCAGATAAGTATATGCCGTCACCGTTTGACATGACTTGTGGAATATATGTCTCGATTTCCGAGTCCCTTGTTACAAATGGCGCTGAGACGCATTATATTAAAATGTTTATTTTGACATTTCTTTTTAGATATCAGAAGCCCATCTTTGACGGTAAGACCACAATATCAACGTTGATATAAATTGACAAATAATACGTATTTTCAATGTGTCGAAGACTTTGGGTGATTTTGAGTTAGAAACTATCTTATCACAAACCGTGGTACGTCTTCATTGACCCAGATAAGTACACCGCTAAACCTCATCTCATTTGATTCCCACTATTTTTGGCAGAATAAAGATTTTAAAATATACGTACATAATTACATCTTCCATCTGGATTTTCAATTCTATCAATGGCTTCCAATAATCCCCCATAAAAATGCATCTGTCTAGAAGTACAACGTTTGTTTTTACCAATTACCGATTTTAGACACGTTCCAACAAGTTTATGGTAACTGCAATATAAAAAAATGAATTCTGTTTTTTAAAAAAAATGTTTTTAAGTCAGCAAACAAACAAAAATATACCCTACCGTACATTTAATAATAGAGCCTTGTCTCTCTCGGCGGTTGTGTATTACGCAGCTTGGTCTCTCTGTGAATGATTATACGGGTCCCCTAAAAGCGCGGGACTTCGATTTTTCCGACCAACTACACTCTATTCCTTTCCAGAACTTCCATGATGCATCAACGACAAGAGGAAATCAAGTTGAAAAACATTAAGAATGTCCTCCGACAATATCTGCATCGAACCCTGATCTTCCTGGTTACTAAGGCAGCACCGTCCGCAGGGGGGATCCCAATACTATAGGAAGGTACTGATAGTATTCTGTATTACCTACTGTAGCTTGAATGTCAGTAACAAGCGATAGAAATCCCAACACCCCACCCCCAATAATATGAAATTCGTTTGTAGGCCTATAGAAAGGACCTTGCAACATAATTATTGGCTTAACCAACAAGTTTGGTGCAATATTTCCCGGTTGGAGTTGACGTGCCATAAAACTTCATTTCATTTCATTAATTTACTCATTCTTAACCAACAACAAATATATAACTCACTGACAACTTTTTTGAATCTTTTTGTCACAAATTGGAGCATCCTTCTTGAATTGGTCACTTCTCCAGCATTTTACCCCAGCAAATAATTCTGGAATTATCAAACGCAAAGACAGAGTTACCCCACGTTTATGCCTGGTTAAACTGGACAGTAATGGTATAATTGAAAACAATGAGAATCCATGCAATATTTCAACGATGTACTATAAGCTCCCAAGTCAGTTTTTTTTAATGCTAGTGATTTTATATTAGTAGATAATGTGCAAATACCACAAGTAAAATTTAAAGCGGCATTGTGTAAAGGCCCCGCACACGAGCCGAAAACTGCGTACGCAAATGGCGCAGTGTCATTTTCGGCTCGTGTGCGGGGGTATTTTCGAGCGCATTTTGACGTTCGCCAAATATCTGTCATGTTTGATATTTTTTGACGCAGCGCCAACTGCGCTCTCGTGTGCGGGCAACTCAGCGCTTTTTGCGTTTCATTCGTCGTCAATGCGCATGCGTCATCACTACTGCAAAATGGCGGCACCCAGTGAGTTCGTCAGTGACGCAATTTTAGGGGATAAAGTCGTCGATTTATGGCAAGAATATCCTTGCCTATATGACACAAAATGCGTAGAATTTCGAGACGATGACGATGACGGCGATTCACTCACGGCTGCCATTTTCGGATGAGTGGTGGTCACGTGAACGACACACTTGCCGCAGTAGCTTTCGCGCAGCGTCGTTTTCGGCTCGTGTGCGGGCGCCGTATTTCTGTTTAAGATGTGGTTAGCCTATAAAGGCCCCCGCACACGAGCCGAAAATGACGCTGTGCCATTTGCGTACGCAAAATGCGCTCGTGTGCGGGGGCATTAAGATTAGATAAAGAAGTGACAGGTCTCGTTAAAATTAGATAATGAAAAGAGAATATATTGAAAATATCAGTCAAATACTTCACTCCGCGCCAAGCTATCGGCGATACATTACACACTCTAGACTCGATTGTCCAATTTTTCGGTTACTGATATTGTGATCTTACCATGAAAGATGGGCTTCTGATATATAATAAATAGGACAATACCTATTCAAATCACCTTAGTATCGAGGTTTACAAGCTTTATTCAGTAGATTTGAACTTGTCAAGATGGATGAAGAAACCATAAAGAAAAACAAATCTTACCCCTCCTGTTTCTACAGAGCCATTTCATCAATCGAATCTTTGGTGCTAATTCTTTCTTACATCCAGAATCTTTAACACATACATCACCCGTCTTTAACTCCCTTCATAGAAGATTAATATAAAAATATAGGATTACCCATGTGATTATACTAATTATAAGGTTTCAGAGAGAGAGAGAGAGAGAGAGAGAAAAATGGGGTTTAACGTCTACTCGACACAAACTAGGTCATTTCGGGACTAACATATGGTTTAATTTTATTTCAATAATTTGCTTGTGCGTAGCGGTCTTTTAGCAGTGGAAGGAAACCCACGAGGTTGGACAGGCGACCCTACTCCTTGCCACGCACAACCGGTGATTCGAAACCACGCCTGTTGACTCAATGGTGGATCGTATGAGCGCGCACGCACGCTAATCATTCCCCCCCCCCACCTTGAAGATTTCAAACGAGAAGAACATAGCGTCTCATCTACACAATAATCATACTAAACTTACGCTGTCTGACTACAGTTTGCTCCGTTTAAAAACAGACACTAAGTTGGTTGAACGACATTCTGAATTCTAAATCGATGATTTTTGTCGAAAACACTAAGTATACTTCGAGAGTTTTATTGTATATGCTTCAAATTAATAAAATTGAAAGAGTGTATTTAGTTTTTTGTGTGTATGATAGATGTGAATCGCATTACATAACAACATACTAATTTTTGGATATAGAGGCCATTTAGGCCAAAGAAGTAGATGATTATCCGTGGGAAGAATGTACGATACTGTCACCGTGGGCGTACGTATTGTTTGACCTAAATTCCTTAATCCCTATCTACTAGATAAAAGCGTTGTTGAATATTGCAGGGCATTTGTTTGTTTGTCAGTGCAAGATATTAGGGACTATTCATACCTTGAAACGACAGCGTTCCATCGTAAAAACAAGTTACCTATATATTCAATTCCTAAATGGCTATCAAACGGGCCTCAATAACATACAGTGCCCATTATTTTTCTCTAATTTTGTACATTACAAGATTGCAGAGGGAAGGGTAATTTTATAACTAACTTCAAACATGTCAAACGGGGGGATAACCCTGGAATTAATTGAACTACAAGGTGACCATTGAAAATTGGTCAATTCCAATGAAATTCTTTCTTTCAATAGACAATTCTTTCTTTCAAAACACGTTAGTTAACTCTGGGGCTGATTGTCAATGGACAGAAAGCCCTTGTGTGCTAATATGAATCGCAAAACCAAGACCAAAAACGTAATACGACTATATTACAATTTCGTCGTAAAAAAAACTTACGTGCAAGCCAGTTTAACTTCATAAGATGAGAGAAATCCCAGATTATATTGAGTAATGGCTTCAAGTATAAACGCTTCTCTGTGAATACATCTGACTTCTGCTTGCAAACATTTATAATTAATTATTGGAGTATTATAAACTTTGGGTTCTGTAAATTTCGCACAACACACAGATAATAATATGGTGACTAAAAAGAAAAAATTAATAAGTGTACGTTACTAGTTACTGGTACCCCCCCCCCCCCAAAAAAAAAGCCCCCCCCCCCTCCCTATACCTCCATTTTCAGATTCTCTCCTTTCGCATTTTTCAATTCTTATAGCCAGGCGCGGATCCAGAGGGGGGCGCACCCGGTGCACGCCCCCTCTATTTTTTGGGGTGGCGAACAATTTTTAGCTCCATAATTATATTCTCGCAGCAAAGAAGAACAAAATAGTTAAGATTGGTAATTTACAGTACTGGTATGAAATTAGTCCTTGTGGGCATTTTTTCCACTCAAAAATCACGAACCGGGCTTTGCACTCCCAAGTGGGTGCGGCACGCCTCTCCTTTCTGAAAATCCTGGATCCGCCCCTGCTTATAGCGATGCTAATAAATTTCCATGCTGCCATATTCTTCAATGCATGTTTGCTTTTATTCATTAAAAGAATAAATTCCCATCTAAATTATCTTTTCCAATCTGATTAAAATACAGATCTATACTTCGTTTCGTTTTATTTATACTTTCGATGGCCTCTACTACATGAAGATCTGACCAGTTGTAGTGGGAGGTCGCTTTTGACCCTATGACGTCAAACATTTGATTTACCAATCAGCGTTGATGTTTCTAGTGGGTTGTTGTAAAGACAAGTAATCCGAAATTTTGAACAATAAAAACCTAAACGAAATAGGATGTGTGTTTAATCAGATTGCATTTTGCCGAGACCTGGTTAAAGCTTCGCCCTTATAATATTTAAAGAGTAATTTACATCATGGCTTCTAATTGTGCGATTAATATTATACAAAAGAGGTATTCATAATAATTAAATTACTATGCAATGGTGGGAATGACATAAAAGGATATGTCACATCATGGCTTCCCATTGACGTATACTGCAGATATTATGCAAAAGAGGTATTCTAAACAGCTGAATTAATGTTTCTTGTATGAAACTGCGGAAATGACACGGAAACGGAGTTAATGTTTTTCGTCCCATCCGAAAGACTAGACATCTGTCCTTGTCAGCCCCCCCCCACCTATCCGTCCTGCATCACTTGGAATAGTAAAAGTAGCAGGACTACACTGCACGCAACCAAAACCGATACGACAAGCCAGCGGACACGATCCAAAGACCCTGCAAGATAAACAACGGCTATCAAAATCAACCTTGTAATATTAATATAAATATACATTCAGCACCCCACCTACTAAGTTTGAACCGAATGAGGTTTAGTGTCCAACAAATTTGCGCCGACTGGGCCAATGAAGACGGGCATACGTCATACAGTGTGCTATATGAGGAACATTTTGCCCGGACAGCGGTGCTACGGCTTATTTTAACATTAAATAATTATGACAGAACCACTGACAGATGAACTAAACCATTTCGACACATAACCTTACATAAAATCATCTTGTAAACAAGAATGGGGAAATAAATCCCGCCCCCCCCCCCCCATAAGAAAAACCCAACAATTAAACCATTTCGACCCGAAACTTTACATAAAATCATTTTGTAACAACAAAAGAGGGAAAATACCCTCCCCCCCCCCCACACACACACCACCACCACCCAAAAAAAACCAACAAGCACGAAATCGGATTTTAAAGTTCTTGGAAATAAATAAAAAATCGAAAGCGATCTTACCTAAACTAATCACAAGTTTTAAGTTCAAATATTCCATGGTTCCTGTTAGATGTTTACGCTATCGCTTGCGCGTTTACAAGTATGTAGTAAGACCGTTCATTTAAATAATATCAGAATAAATTTATAACGTTACCGTATTTATCATAATAATACATCAATTTCAAGTTCATATAATCCACGGGTATAAGTTAAAGTAGCTAAGTCTCCAACTTAGTATCATCCAAAGTCTTCGAAATTGAAACCACGCCTCATTAACCAGTTTAAATTAACATTGAAGTTGTGATCTTACCGGGAATGGTGGCCTTCTGATATCCAATATTTAAGACAAAACAAACATTTTACCATTTGTACTCGAATCATGTACCTCGGTGACCCCAGTGCTATTTGTAACCAGGGACTCGAAGAACGAGGCTAGACATATTCCACGAGTCATGTCAAACGGTGACGTCATCTTCTTATCTGCAGAGCATACGCAATGAATACTATCGGTGTAGACTGAAATAACCAGTCGCTACAGATTGCCATTCGATTGAGACTTCTGGCGTATGTCGCCGAACATAACTGATTTGAAATTAGAGTAGAAAAGGAAACTATTGAATGTAAATCAGTTTATATACATTTATATTACGTTATTATATGCGTTAAGACCAATTTGTGTCAATTTTTAGGTCCCAAATATTAGGGATTTAGCTCCTTTAAGGGGTTCATATTTGACGTTGACGCTATCGATTGGGGCGTTTACAAGTGTGTTATTCGGCGGTTCTTATAAATAATATCAGAAAATAGGTATAAGTCACTTATCATGATAATACATCAATTACTTACAATGATTTGTGGCATGGTTGGTAAATATCAGATAATATTACTGCATTTACAAATGTCAAAAACAATAGGTCATAACAATATTTCGACAATTTTCATATTCAATGAAGTTTTCCAGCTGTAAAAAAATGAAAGCCTTGCAGAAAAAAAAGAATACGATTAATGATAATTGGCGTGGGTGTTGGTTAATAAACAGGACGTGCTATTTATTTAAGAGTGTTTTTAAGGGAAATGTCACTTTACGAGTTAACTTTTTCGGAGACGGGCAGAAGCCATGCGTGTAGACACAAGAGCTATTTTGCCCTTGCAGCGGCGAGAAAGCCACCTATTATTTCGATTCCTAACTGCCAGTGGATATTTATCGTGCAACATTCTGATTTTCGTGCCATCCCAACGCTTATACTCTTTGTTAGACACCTACGTTCACCTGAATCTCCCATTCGGTGAGCCAACATCATACTCACTGAGTCACCGTAGCTTTTTTATTACGGAAGAATCCACTATTTCCTTTTGGATCACGAGGAAGCAACAGTGGTTGAGTGAGTACTTGCTTAACATGGAGCTTCTGTGTTCGATCCGTGCGTTGGCCGAGAAAGTCTACGATTTTCCGGTGTGGTTCAACCTTGTCTGTGGTGTAGGGCGGAGGGCCTGGCAAGGTACAGTGCATAGTCGTTCGGATGGGACAAAAAACCGAGGTCCCGTGTACATGTTCCCATGTACGCTAAAGAACCCTCCGTGTTAACTATTTGATGAGATGTTATAAACTCCATTCATATTAATTTTAACAATTTTTTATTCAGTAAATTATCGGTTGATATCTACAATAATATATATAACATGAAAGTAAAAGTAGAGATAAACTAACAACATTCTTGTCACCTTCACATGTAAAACATTTTAAACAAGTGCTTATTCTCAGTGGTGTAAAAACTCTAGTTTACCATCTAGAAGAAATCTGACGATATCAGCTGCCAATGCCCCATTGAAAGATAGTTTGGGATCACCTTATGTGCATCGGGTCATGTGGCTTGCTAAGGCAACATTAAACAGAATCTATGACATCTCGTAAATGTAGGGATAGGCACTCGGGAGGAATCGTAACCCGTGTTTTCCAGTAACCAGTTTAGAATTGATTTAATTCACTATTAGAAGACGGATCGTGACCTATAGAGAAGTCCATTATAAAGGCAATGTTTTTAAACGCTGGAAATAGTTTCCATTGATATTAATTAATCTGACAATAGTTACACAAAGCGGTGTATGTATACATGTATATGCTTTCATTATATGTATAGCCCAAGATCAGTAGTCAAATATCATCAAATTAAGTGATGGTCCTTTACAACAGTTCTGAAATACTAATACAGCATTTATCAATGGCACAGAACACCCTACGACCCTTAATGTCTGCGATACGTTAAACCATATTTACCCTCACCCCACCCCACCCGCCACTGCAGCTTCTTCTGATACTAAGATCAGACATTTCCTTGCACTGAAGATGGAATTCCTATTTCAAAATGGTAGCATATTATAACAATGAGTTGTTTAGTTCTGAGCCAGAGTTGGGACTACAAACTCTCAAATGCAGGAACTTCTTGATTCGATTTATTCTATCATTAATGCAGACTTGATTGTATATTTTATGATATTTATGATTCACTAGTGAACATTCGTCATCAAATACAACATTCTGGTATAAAAAGATCATCTAGATATAGATGTAGGTGTTAATAGGTAGTACTTCATCATTTACAACATCACGCCTGACTTTCATTCTCTCCTAGTAGCCAATACGTTGTTTGTTCACCCTTACCCTGTGAAAAAAAACCCAAGAGGTAGATTTTAATTTAAAATCGAAACACTGATGAATGTGTAGATTTCCTGGGAAATTTCCAGTGTGGCTGTCTCCTGTGCAGTACTATGGTCTGGCAAGGAACAGCTCATTCGGTAAGTACGTGGAAAGAGACGAAAACCCAAGGTCATGTGTAAACATGGGCGTGCACGTAAAAGAACCCTTAACAGTTTGGATTCCGAAATACGAGTATGTCATAGCGCCGCTGTCATAGCACACTGCATGGCGTCTTCATTAGCTAAATGTAGCAGAAATGTAGGAAACCCCATTTCATTGTAAACCCCATTTCATTTTTGCAACACATTTGCTACAAATCTTGGGTACAATACGGTTTTCGTGACTCCGACCTAAATACTAAACCATATCTATTTCCAGAGGATTTGTCTTTTCCCTACCTTCATTGGTATACTGCCTCTATATTCAGTTATAAAATCCCCAACTTTGTCCAGTATTTCTTTTGTCTTCTGACTCACGTGGATTTTCAAGGCTTTAAAGAAATCATAATATATAATTTAATTTATGAAACCTCGAATAAATGTATAATAAACTGTTTTAGTTCAACACCATATGATTATTTACAACAGTTAAATAGTTTGTAATTCAAAATGTATCAGCTTTTTCACCAATTAAATAGTTTGTAATTCAAATTGTATCAGCTCCTTTCATCAATTACCAACCTCGTGGGTTTTCGCGGGTCCTTCGGTTTCCTCCTACTGCTAAAGACCCCTACGCGCAAATGAATTGTTGAAATAAAATTGAACCACCTGTCCCGAAATTACCTAGTTTGTGTCGAGTGGACGTTAAACCATATCTCTCTCTCTCTCTCTCTCTCTCTCTCTCTCTCTCTCTCTTTTAATCAACTAAATGGTTTGTAATTGATATTGTATCAACTACATAGTTTGTAATTCAAATTGTATCATCTTCTTATCTCCTTAAGATTTGACATTGATCGATTTAGGTGAACTGTCTCCGATTGGTATCGATCATTATTAAAGTCGTTGGTATTCACGTTTACATATACATAATGTCTCATCATTTTTATTGCTTGATCAAAATGTCCGAACCGCTTTTTTATATGTTGTGGTATCGAGGAATCATAAAGGAACCGGAAATAACAATGGCAGTTAGCTGATATAATGTTTTACCTTCCCCTGTGGATTCCATTCTAGATGTCGTATTAACTGTATCACCAAACAAACAATATCTCGGCATCTTTAAACCAACAACACCAGATGCACAGGGACCTGTGGCAAAAAATATTAATCGATGTTCGACTTATTGTTATAGCAAATCACTTTTCTGCATTTGCACTAACCCCGTTCGCCTGAAACAGCGAAAAGGGTCTCATCGGGTCTAAACACCAGTAAGGGCTAACTCCACTTCCCATCATAGAATGTTTCCTAATGCAGACTTTACATTGTTGAAAATGGTGCAGCCGGACCAAGGTATACAAAACGGGTAGCCCCCCCCCCCCCCAAAAAAAATATAATTAGTATGAAATTATAATATTTAGTCTGCGCTTAAAATAATCATCTTGGATTTTACGACTAGCGCATCAAGAAAGTCTTGTTTAATTTTGAAAGGTAAAATTATGTTACTGTTTAATATCGTTTTTATTCGAAAAAAATATATTCGATCACCAGAAGCTATTAGAGCAGTATAATCGCTGGGAGAATACTCTTCGAACATGTCACCCGAATATAAGTAGCTGTTTTCCATAAGGCAGTATAGTATGTGTTATAGTCTGAAGCTATCAAGCCGACACTGGATTGTGCTGATGGTGCTAAAATTTAGCAGATGTGTGTCTAATTCACCGATAATATTGGAAAGCATATTCACCGAGATAACTCAATGTGGTTATAATTATATTGGAAATGAAGCATTTCCAGTTACATATTTGTTTTTTTTTTGAATTAAGTATCAATCGACATCGACTTACCAGAATGTATACCTATTCTAAGTTTAAGAGTATCATCCTGTCGATGTCTAATGCTGAATGTTTTAATACCATCTAATAAAGCTAGAGACATACGACATATCTCTACAGCATGTTGTTCACCATTCCTGATAGGCAAACCAGACGCAACCATATAGGCATCACCTATTGTCTCCACCTGCAATACAAATGACATACTAATTATTTAAAACACATGGAGTTCATTGGATACAGAGTTCCATATAAACATCCATTGTGTAATAACACTCTTCCACCATCTGCGCCACCACCAACCAAACCTTGATATTCAGAGTCGTTCGACCGCAAGCCGCCAAGTTATATGATCGTTTATGTTATGGCTATTAAAACTAGTGAATTCCAAACACAAGCAAAGTTCTCAAAGATCAGAACGGGTTTATTTTGGCTAAAAGAAAGATTCCAATCGAAATTCAATATATCTCCGTCAGAGCTGTAGAAGAAGGTTATCACCCCAGGTGGAAGTGGCCGTTAAACTCCAGTAACGAACGAACGAACAAACGAGAAGGGTGTTAAAGCTCCTTTCATTTCTATCACGGTCGAACCCAATCTGTTTCACAGACGAATATTCACTGCGAGATCAGTTTGGGTCGCCCCCTCGCCGCCTCCAGCATATATCGAGTTTTTAAATAGAGCACTTATGAAGTTAAGAGCAAGATGACGCCCATTTCCAGGTGCTTTGAAGTCTAAGAATTTCAAACAAAACTCACTTTGTATACATCAAAGTTATCAATTACACCATCAAACAGTGAATATAGATCATTTAAAAAATTCACAATCTGAAAAGTATGAACATAAACCATTAAATCATCAAATATCATCTTATATACACAATAAACAAAGCTTAATAAAGAGAATATACAATATAGCTTTGATATATCAGTTATCAGTAAGAACAGCCAACCTGATTAAAATACAGATCTATATTTCGTTTCGTTTTTTTATACTTTAAATGGCCTACACAACATGGAATTTTGAACTATAAAAAACGAAACGAAATAGGATCTGTGTTTTAATCAGATTGTAAGAACAGTAATATATACTATTCAAAAAAAGTATGGGATATTTGATTTTTAAGTGTTATTAAAGTCACCTAATGAAACTGACGAAGAAACAAATGACAAAATGAAATGAAGTTCACATTCATCGATTTATTCCAAATGATCGTTAGACTAAGTAAGGCACAGACTGACCATTATAAGGGTAAAATGATACCCGGGGTCAAACAGCAAAGTTACCACAGCATCACAACAAAGTCAGTAACGGGTAAATCCTCCTCTGTTTGCCAAACAAGCATTGATCCGACGTGTCATTCCTGTTGCAACGCAGTAGCAAGTTCTTGGACATTGGCAGGACGTTGTTGACGTTGACGTAACCTCTGTCCAAGCATGTCCCAGACATGCTCGATGGGGGAGAGGTCGGGACTCAGTGCTGGCCAAGGTAATGTGGTGATGTTCTGTTGTTGTAGGTAACCTGTAACGATCCTGGCCCTGTGACATCTTGCGTTGTCATCCTGGAAGATGAAACGGCGGCCATGACGTCGTGCGAACGGCACAACATGGACTGCCCAGATGTTGTCCCGGTAGTACTGGCCTGTAACACGCCCTGCAACAACATGTAAAGCCGTTCTTCCAGCAACAGTGATGCCTCCCCACACCATAACAGAACCACCCCCAAATCGATCATGTCTGATGACGTTAACGTCTTGGAAGCGCTCGTTTCGACGACGCCACACCCTCCTACGTCTGTCCAAAAAATCAACAGTGAACCTTGACTCATCTGAAAACATCACATTGCTCCAGCGTCGATTATCCCAGTGTTGACGATCCCTACACCAACGACGTCTTGCCTGAATGTGATGATCTCTCAAACAAAGGGATCACGCGAGGACGTCGGGCGCGAAGGTGACCCCTATGCAGTCGATTCCGAATCGTCGGGCCACTCACTCTCACACCAGTGTCTGTTTGAAGACGAGCGCTGATCTGATTTGCTGTGATGACACGATTTCTCAAGGCCAAGGTACGGATAAATCGATCCTGGGCTTGAGTTGTCGCCCTTGGTCGACCTGAGCGTGGTCTGTCCTGTACAGATTGTGTATCAAGGTATCAGGACCATAGCCTGCTTATGACAGACTGAGAAACATTCATCGTCCGCGCCACAACCGCCTGTGTTGTGCCGATCTGTAGCATACCAAGGGCACGTAACCTTTCATTTTGGGTAAGCCGACGCATATCAAAATTTGTTTTCTGGTCACTAAAACAATTAAACTGATGTTTCCACCCTGGAATTCAATGCCACAATGACTGTAACATTCAAAGTCAGAGTCGTGCAAATCTTGGGTTGGACCCCCACGATGATCCCAAGCATCACCTGCATTCCATGCGGTAGCTATTGGTGCGTTTGGGCGTCACATGTAACTGGAAATGTTTCTTCTGTAAGGTTCTATAGTGACTTTTTTCGTAGTCATTTGCATATTTTAGTATTATGCCCCCAAAATCAAATATCCCCTACTTTTTTTGAATAGTATATCACGCAAACGCAATATTTTCCTTTTAAACAGATAATTAAAACGTCCAGCTTTTCTGTGCCAGTGGGGCTGACGAATGTGGGTCTTGTTCATGCCATTTACCAGACCGGCCGTCCTGTATCACTGACAAGGTGAACTTTGTTGAGAAATTCCGAGGACACTTCTCTGTCAGTATTGAGTGACATCTTATAATATAACCCTATTAATATTCCAGTTTCTGAATTTTCCACAATAAAAGTTTTTGCAATTCTAGTTTCCGAACTCTTAGCTGTAGAGGGAGCCCCCGTGGCTCAGAGAGTAACATGTTGGTTAGCTAACCTGGAGGTCCTGTGTAGGACGGAAAGACCTGGCAAGGGACAACGTATAATCGTTCGGATGAGACAAATCCCCATAGGCCCAAGTCCAATGTATGACTTATGCCCGTCTTTATTACCCCAGTCGAAGTAGAAAAGTGGGACGTTAAACCCCATTTTATTTCTTACCTCCATAGGTGAACTTTGAGAAGACATGGCCGTAAAACCAACAATATCACTAAAATAGATTGTTACTGATTCATACGTCTCTGGTACAACCGCTTTGCCTTGTTTCAACTGATCTGCTACCGACCTTTAAAACACAATACAATCAATTATAATACAGAATCAAATAGAATATTGAATTAAATATACTACTGAATCAAATATAATATAATATAGAATCAAATATACTATTGAATCAAATATAAAATTAAATTAAAATTGTCCAATATGACGACCGTTGTGCCATTTAACCAATTGCGTTTTCTATAATCATGACGTGATCATTTTGATGCCATATTTTCGGTAATAACGAGTTTATGGTTTACACAACAAGGTTAAATGTTCTTGTTGCTAACTCGAAACTTATGTTACGATCGCTTCGATCGCTTCGTGTCGTAAATTGGAAAGATGTGTTTACTGTTTACAGTCCTTCTCCATCGGCAAAAAATACCTACAGATTAATTGAAATTGAACCAGATGTTAGTCCCAAAATGACTCAGAATTCAAATTTCACACTGACATTTATTCCCCGAGCCATTGATTTTTGTCCTATTTAGAGGACTGGATTATTGTTGTCGGAATTTTGTAATATGGTTAAACCACTAAACTTACTTGGGAAGTATTTGGTATAGTAACGCTTCAGATTTTTTCTTTTCGGCTATGAGTTGTTCAGTTCGATCTGCAACAATATCTTCCAGGTTACTGGCATAATCTTCTAAACGATTTACTAAAGCCTCAACCAAACTGTCATTTTTATTACTGGAAAAGAGATACATACATGGTTATTGGCAGTGCAATACCGTCTTCGACTGATATCCCGATAGGTTAAAAAAAAGGGATGACGTTTAACCCCATTTCAGTCATTCATTAAGATCAACATTGACAAGTATACTTCCGGTTATATACTTCAAATGGCGGAGTGGTGTACATTTCAGTTGATGTCAATGGTCCCCATACAATATCAACAAGTTATTTTGACAGGTTCAAATATGCCATAAACTATAATGGTCATTAATTTCTGAATTGATTGTCTTTCATTCATTCAATATTTCCTTCGTTTAGGTTAATTTTAATTTTAGTTATCTAAACTGATAACCTTTCTCGATCAACATCGGGATAGAATACGGGATCTCTAGGTTAGCGTCTTACTCGCTAAGCCACCACGTTGGTTATAATTACTGTTTTATAGGCTTTTATTATATACTGTTACTAACGTTGGTATAATGTTAATTGCTATTATTGCTATAAGTACCGACTTGTACATTAATAGTGTATATTCTAGGGGGGGGGGGGGTGTTACCGTTTTTAGAACAGTCATTCTGTTCTACGTATATGATATCGAATTTCTCTGGTGTTTATAAAACTGGAGAATTAGATTTTTAAAAATGAAATATCCAATGTCGTGTTAAAGTATAACGTTACAAAGCAATATTCAATGTGGTATTAAAGTAGTACATTATAACGTAATATGCAGTGTGGTATTAGAGTATAACCTTATAACGCAATATTCAGTGTGGTATTAAACTCATTACAATATAACGCAATATTCAGTGCGGTATTATAACATAACGTTATTATTCAGTATAGTATAATAAAACGTTATAAAGCAATATTCAGTGTGGTATTATAATATAACGTTATAACGCAATATTATAATATAAAGTCAATAAGTCTCACCCCTGTAATTCTCTTAACTGTTTGCAGATGGCTTCAAAATTTGGTCTTTGTTCAGGATCTTCATTCCAGCATTTTGCCATAAGATCTTTATACCCCGGTGGCGCTAAACTTGACGAAACTTTTGGTCGGAAATATGGCGGACAATTATTTTTCACCTTGTCTATTATATCTGAAAATAATAATTTTATAAGTTACACGAGTGGTCTCCACATTTGATCAATCCTTTCCTCTTAATCTAACCCGTTTAATTGAGTTTATTTTGACATGATGTGATTCAAGTTTATGACCTAGATAATTCCGCCCATAATAACCACGGAGGCAAACGCAGCTAGCCCGATGTGGTATTCAGTATCAGCACCAACTGCGATATTGAAGACGCACACAATATGATGTGTTATGACGGAAATTTTGACCGGGATTGGGTGTCTGTTCCTTGTCGTGTCTATCGTCCTGTACACACTGTTCATAAATAATATACAGACATCATATCCAACAAAAGTACACTAAATCACGTTAATGGATCGTGCGGGGGGGGGGGGGTGCACTGAAAACTTCCGAGCAACTTTCTCAAATCAACTCCAGGTTAAAAACCTAGAATCTTCTGGTTAGTGAGTCACGCCATACTGAGGGTCCGTATTGTAAGGTAAGGAATTATGAATAATACCGTCACGGAAGTAGGATTACACATGCACCAATGATTCTCTAACTTAAAGATATATCATGGGAGATTAGACAACGAGTTGGCAGTTCTCACTATAATGGTTAAAAACTACCTAATGTAAAGGCAATTTGCTGACAATTTCAGTCGAATTGATCCCGTATTAGCTTAGAACTAAGCGATTGAAATTTTCGCTAAGCCTCGGTCATCATTACTAAAGTCGGTAAAACAAAACCAGTAGTCTCGGTTATCCATTTTTAGTGGTAAATCACGAAGAAAAATATTTCAGCGAATCGAACTACAATCCAACAAAAATCTCATGCTAGCCTCAACATCGAGAGTTGATTATGGTCTGAATATGTTAATTAATGTCTAATTAATAGTTTTTATAACATTTCAGGCCTAGATTTTGCTCTTGCATAATGCATGCTTAAGAATAGAAAGGATACTAACCAATTGGGTCCATTAAACCTCTATAAGCATCAAAAGGGACGGACCTCAATATCACTTCTTCCATTATTATACCAAAACTATAAACATCACCTTTCTGTGATGACGTTTTCACTTTACTTCTTAAATGTTCTGGTGCCATCCATAATAGCTCTAAAATAACAATGACAAAATTTACATCTAATAGTAATGACAGAAGCACCGCACAACGCACAAACAAAACCCATCAGACAACCTTGTGGACAATCTGATTAAAACATAGACTCTAATTCGTTCCGTGTTCTATAGTTCACAATTTCGTTTTACTTGTCTTTACTACACTAAGATCTGCAAAGGTAGTTTCATTACCGGTGTCTTGATTGAAGTGAGGGATTAGCCAAAGAAATGGTCTGTTAAAGCGAGGTCTTGGCGTGCGATGCACGGAAATGTGGGTAAACCACTAGAACTTAGGAATTAAGTTTCTATTGAACTTGACGAGCGTATGGGGTTTGCACTAGTTTGGTCCTTGTCTGCTGCTTGTGAAGAGTCCCGATAATTCAAGCTTCAGGGCCCCAAGAATTTAAGTCAGTCAATATCAAACACTGACTGTATAATGAATGGTTTCAATGTATAATTCGACTCCCTGTTTCGCCTTACTTTCTATGTTAATCTTCTCTGCCTTTCTTTTCAGATCTATAAATGTCGGCAAACCAAAGTCGGTGATTTTCAGTACAAATTTACCATCCACAACACAGTTCGATGAACAAAGATAGCCATGTGTTTTAAGAATTGTTCTGTGAATGAAAGCCATGCCCTAGAAGTAACAAATATACAGCGTATAAATCTGAACGCGATCCTGGCACCCCAGTAAGCACGTACAGGAAGAATGAAATGAAATGGGGTTTAATGTCATTCTGTTCTACCCAGAACTGGGCTAATGAAGACGGGTATACGCCATGCAGCGTGCTATGAGGGAAATTTTGCCCGGACAGCGGCACCACGTCCCACTCTTCTATCGAACTCCATCTGTCAAGGGATCTTTTATGTGCACGTCAATATGTACACATGACCTCGCGCCATCCGAACGACTAGACAGCTAACCTTGTCAGGCACCCATACTGTATCACTAACAAGAGGGAAACCCGCCGGAAAATCTGGGTGAACTTTCTCGTCCAATGCAGGGATCGAACAAACGAGCTCCGGGCTAGCGAGCCACCGTCCTACCCACTTAGCCACCGTGACCCCCAGGCATAGAAGAGGCTAATCATGTAACTATATCCTAGCCCTCACAAATAGCAATACCTAAACAAGTGGATTGGACAACATTTTTAGAACATATTCTATGCATCTCAAATTCTGGGGTATCAGTATATTATTATCCATATGGCACTACGCACTTTTTGACAGCATATAAGCTAATAAAAAAAGAGATTCTAGCTAGGAGACAATAGACAAATCTGATGGACGAATTTAACAAAACAGAGATATATGTGTTATTCACAGAACATTTCCCAAATATCGTCTTTTTCTTTTCATTTCTGGTTGGACCTTCCACTGTCCATTTTATTTTTCGTTTTTGGATATGAATGTTCGAAATCAACATTCCTAGTCCCGCGATCACTAGAAAACTAACTGGATTCTTGATGTGGGTGGGTGACATATTCTATGTTCGACGTGGGCCTGACCCACCACAACCGCCACTGCTGTTCTGATTCATTTAAAGCGGGAATTTCATATTTTCCAAAGTCAAAACATATTTATTTCTATGTCTTTTGCTCAATAGGTTGTCAACTCACTATTATACAATCATAGGCATTATTTTCCACACTTAAACATCTCTCACATTGGAAATAATAACACAATTACCTTCCTTGTTTTCCCATTCCCCCCATGTAATAGCTATCTTCAAACGTTTGAATTTAATGTTGAAAGTTATATTTTTGCCAATTTCTCAACTGGCAATAGTGAATTATAGGATTATTCTTTAACAAGGTAGGACTGTTTATAGATCCCATCTAGTTAAGGCTTTATTTTAATATATTTTAAAAATATAACTTAAAAATATGAAATTGCCGCTTTAAACATAACGAAGCCCTACCTTGGCTACATCCCGAAGCATGGAGAGACGAAACATCATATCTAACTTTAGATTATCATTTTCTAGAACATCCTGAAATTACATGTAATGGGGAAATGAACTGGGGTATAAAGTCGTACTGTTCTGCTTCGAACTGGGCTAATGAGAGAGAAACTAGGTCATTTCGGGACTAACACATGGTTCAATTTTATTTCAATAATTCGCATGCGCGTAGTGCTCTTTAGCAGTAGGAGGAAACCGGAGGCGTGGTTTCGATTCCCCGGTTGTAAGTGACAAGGAGTAGGGTCGCCTGCCCAACCTCGTGGGTTTTCTCCGGGTCCACCGGTTTCCTCCCACAGCTAAAGACCCTTACGCCCAAGCGAATTGTTGAAATAAAACAGAACCATGCGTTGGTCCCGACATGACCTATAGTTTGTGGCGGGTGGAGGTTAAACCATCTCTCTCTCTCTCTCTCTCTCTCTCTCTCTCTCTCTCTCTCTCTCTCTCTCTCTCTCTCTCTCTCTCTCTCTCTCTGTTTCTCCCTCTCGCCATGATTTTCTAAACTTGTTTGCAATATATCGTGATTAAAACTTGTCCCGAGGGAAACACCCCAGAATCCCAGTTAATAGGATCATAAAATACAGTCTATGATATGTAATTAATTGTATATTACCTGTAAACTGCCTTTATTACAGTATTCAAATAAAACAAAATTATGTCCTGGTTCAATACAAGCCCCAACAAAACTCGCCAGATTTTCATGATGCATATCTCTCACCTTTAAAAATACAATAAACCTATTACTCAAAAATATACAATAATTCTATTAATCAAAATATACAATAATACTATTAATAAAAATATACAATAAAATCATCACTCAGATTATACAATAATTCTATCAATCAAAATATACAATAAATCTACTACTACTAACAAATGTACAATAAAATTATTACTGGAAACATACAATAAATAAACTACTATGAAATATACAATAAAATTATTACTTAAAAAATATGCAATAAAATTATTACCAAAAAATATACAATAAAATTATTACTAAAATATACAATAAATCTGCTAATAAAATTATTACTCAAAAAATGTACAATAAAATCATTACTCAAAATATACAATGAAATTATGAAAATTATACAATATAACTATGTTTCAAAATTATACAGTAAAACTATTACTCAAAATAAAAAATATTACTCAAAATATATACTCAAAATATTACTAAAAAATATACAATAACAAATATTACAACAAATTAATCAAATATCGATTCGAATTAAAATCGTTGCATTTCGGGTGTAATTTACGTATAACGTTTTACATCTTAGATCTTCCGGAGAGATCGACAGAATTAATAACATCGGGGTTTTAAAAATGTGCTGTCATAAAAAAAAATTAGTCGAAGTGAGCGTCTAATCTATTTAGAAACAAATTGTTATACAACATTATATTACACAAGAAATCTAAAGCAATTTTTTTAATGATGACTGCAAGCAAATTACTAACGACCATCAAAATGTATTTTTGTGTTTGGCATAATCTATGTTTTTTATATTACGATCATTATCAACTATGGAAACAGATAAGCAACATTAGAAATGGTAATTGCAGATTATCATTAGTTTTATATAATTCTGTGTTTAAATAGATTTGTAATATTTATGGACAATCGACCTAGTTTTATTCCGTTCTATTTTTATAGAAATAAATCGTGAAGATAATCTATTTTCTCCTATTTATCTATTTTTCTTCTTTTTTTTCCTTTTTTTTGTTGACCTTTTTAATACATTGTGGGATAAAACTGGAACGCAATCATAAAACCCACCCAGCTTCAGTAATGACAAAATTGACTGTAGACCTCATTAGAACAGCAGCTTTTCTTGCGACCCCATTTTTCCTTTTTTAAAATTTGATTAACAAAGTGGGATTTTTATTTTTCAAAGTTTTTAAATTATTCTTTGAAACCCAACATAGACGGGAATGAGACAAAGGGCACATATTAATGTATTTTGAAATATACACAAACTAATCTAAATTCATCCTGTTATTGTAAATTCAAATCCATTAGTCAAAATAGGCGGGCATTCAAAATAGAACGATACAATCGCTTCGTTGAACAAGGTGCCTTATTACAAATCACACTCGCGAGCACAGAATACAAACTGTCGTCGACTGATGGTAGGTCACTTGTTCGATCCTACATTGGCCAAGAAAGTTCATCTGGATTTTCCAGCGAAGTTTGCCCCTGTCAGTGGTGCAGAATGAGGGTCTGACAACGGCAGCTGTCTAGTCCTTCGGATGGGACAGAAAACCGAAGGCCCGTGAATATATAGGCGTACACGTAAAAGATCCTTTGGCACTTGTAATTCGATATAAGGCGATAGTGCTGCTGCCCGGGTAAAATTACCCCCATTTCATTACATTTCCCAATCTGTTTCACAGAGGAATTGTGAAAGCCCTCTTCTAATTGTAGCAACATAGTGAATATTCACTGCTAATCAGTGTACTATACGCCCTTTAATGGGGAAGATGAGAGAAAATAACCATGCCAGTAGTTTCGTCTCAATAGGTTTTTAAAGCTCAAAAAATGTTTTGTCATATCTGATCTGTAGCCTTTTGTATTCGCCATGTGATTTTATTTAACTTTTAGAGTAACATATTGACATAACAATTAGTTCCTTCCTTTTTTGGTTTCACAAAGACACGATCTGTCGTTTCAGAAATCTTTCATTGTTTAAAGATTTTTACTCTATAGCAGAAACAACAAAAACTCGATATAAAAATGATTTTGTATCCAGTAATTCCGAAAGGAATGCAAATTCTTAGAGCTATGCTAATATTTGCTTTAATGCACATGAATTATTAAAGTCATAATCAATAACCAAATCGAGAGAGAGACAGAGAGACAGAGAGAAAGAGAGAGGGAGAAAGAGAGAGACAGAGAGATAGAGAGGGGAGGAGACACAAACTATGTCATTTCGGGACTAACGTATGGTTTAATTTTATTTAAGAGGGGTGGGGGTCAGCATATGCGCGTTCGATCTCAAGGCCTTTCACTGGTTTACGGTTTTAACTTTGATATCGGTTTGCTCCGATTGCTAAAGACGCTCATGCAAGCAAATGATTGAAATGAAATTGACCTATATGTTAGTACCGAAATGACCTATGTGTCGAGTAGACGTTAGTCTCGGTCACCCAGAGCCGTCTAGTCTTCAACGTATTCCAAGAATAGTTGTCTGAACCAATGACATACGTCATTGGTCTGAACGATAAAGACTATCCAACACTTGCACGTGACAAGAAGGGCGCCTGTCTAACCTTGTGGGTTTCACCCAGAACCGTCTAGTCTTCAACGTATTCCAAGAATAGTTGTCTGAACGATAAAGACTATCCAACCCTTGCACGTGACAAGAAGGGTCGCCTGTCTAACCTTGTGGAATTCCTCCGACTGCTTAAGAACCCTATGGACAAGCAAAGTATTGAAATAAACTGTACAATGTGCTAGTCCTGAAATGACCTAGTTTGGATGTTAACCCCTATTAACCTCTTTTTATTAAAAACAAAATCAATTGACTGTCACTAGATCCGAACAATCGAGACAAATAGAGAGGCTGCACATGGACCCTGTTTGGTTTCTTTTATCTAAACCAGTTGCTATCAGTTAGTAAAAAACTTGCCTGCTTTAACTCCATCAAAACATTTCTGGTTAATTCTATTTTTTCCCTCTCCACCTTTTTCACAGCAACTGTTCTACCCTGTAAAATAAGACAATGTTTAAAATATCAGGAAGGACTACATAATTATGGACACCCCATGATTGTAGGCCGCCAAGACTTAAGTGCAGAGCTCAGCAATGAACACATTTTAAACATGTAAAAGGCATATTCGTGAAGCAGTGGTAAAGGGATGCAATCAATAAACGTTTTAATCATATGAAGTATGTGAACATTGTACACCAAAGTAAACAGCAACAATTTCAAATTTAAAAAAAAATCAATTTCAACTTTATACTCTTAGATTGGATGCCCCACCTCAAGGTCAGGCTGCCCTTGTTCATCTTCCGGCACGCCCTTGCACTGACCACCCTTCACAACGAAAATACAATTTAAGAAAGAGAGAGAGAAATGGGATTTAACTCCACTCGACACAAACTAGGTCATTTGGGGACTAACATATGGTTTCAATTTTATTTCAATAAAATAAGGGGTCTTTAGCAGTGGGAGGAAACCGGAGTGCCCGGAGGAAACCCACGAGGTTGAGAAGGCGCCCCTATCTCCATGCCACATGCGCTCACACCAGGGATCGAAACCACAGCCGCAAGCCAGGGGTGACCGGTCAGCTAGAGGTCGAAGCGCGGCACTCTAGACCACTAGGCCATCCCAACCCCCCAAAAATACAATTTAAAGAGGCAGTATGGAAGAGCAAAATCTGCTAATTGCAAGTCTTTATTTAGATCTTGAATGTTATATAAACTATTAGACTATTATTTATATGACATGACCATAATCAACTCTTGATGGTATCGGATGGTAGGCCTATAATCAGTGCACACATCTTGTCAAACATTCAAAGGCTAATATCTACGGTTCGGAATAAAGAAATTGGAATGATATTTTCAATTTATTCATTTTGCATTATCTATTTTAGAACTGTTATAGTAACACCAGCCAGCTCTTTATCTAAATCTTACACAATATTTCATTCATGCAATAAAAAATTAGACATTCAGAAATACGTCTCTCAGTAATTGATTGTCGTTTAGGAGATTGCGTTTTAATTTTTAATAGCGTTTTCAGCTTAATCTTACACAGAGGATATAACCCTGTTCCGAAATACCCTGAGGACATTACCCTGGTGCTTGCTGAAAGTGCACATGGAAATTACCTACTAGCAATTCTAACTTTGTAATGTACAAATATTGTATTCTATCTTGGTTCAGTTTATTTGCGTACTTCTAACTTTCGTTTCCGCGGACAAATCACAAGCATCTGGGTTATTTGATTATTTTTTTTTGGGGGGGGGGGCACATGGGTATTAATATTTATCGTTTTCCCAATAAAACAGAGCGAATACTAATCTTTGAAGGTTGCTCGCGGAGATCACATTAAGAATGTCCTGGTTACCGATAAGGCACGCATATTAGAGACTTTTGGCAAGCGTATAGATTTTGTGTGTGACGTCAACAATGTTTGTGTACTTCTCATACGTGATACTGCACACGAATACGGCAGCACGTATAGAACAGCTTTCATGCGGAAAAGGTCCGTATAAAATCGTCGTCTTTTAACCGTACTTTTTGCAGCGTTTAGACGTTAAAATGTTGTGTCATAGTGTTTTTATGAATCTATGTGTACCCTAGAACACGAAGGTGTATATTTGATGCTATTTTAACCATGTTAAAGACAGGAATTTAATGATTACTTTTGATTAGATTTTCGCAGAATTTTCATATTTTCCCGTCTGACAGACTGCTGGTTGATCTACGAGCTAAATTTAGGGAGGTGATTCGACACTAAATTTCTTTTTAAATTTTAAATAGCTCAGCCACTGTCGAGCGACTCTATTCCACTCAGGAATTTGTAGGCTACTGTTTGAGTTCTGGTAAATAATAAACGGATTTCTTCGATTATGAACAAACTAGTTAACTTTAGTTATTATAAACTTACCCGTGTGTTTGAAATGAACTCCCGTTAAATAAAATCCATTGCACCACTAAAAATCCCAACGAATAAAACCGGTTCTCTCTTGAAAAATTTGAATATTTACTTGTTATTTCGACAGAGTGGATAATAACATTGCTTTCGTCACATATTGGACGAATCCAACACACTGAAGCGAGGTTGTTTAAATTTGACGCATATTTTGGCAACCACGTGCTATACTCAAAGCAAAGCGCCAACATTACGATCGTTTGAGTTTGGGCGACGAAAATATCAATTGAAGGCAATTACATAGGAGCTTTATATTGAAACGATTGATCGCCAGTCTATCAAATTTTATTCACAATGAAAGAATCACTGATTGCACGGATACTCGTAAAAAAAAAGTCATATATAAAATATAAATTTTAATATCCTATCTTCTTTATGTTATAAATAGTTTAACACGGATCAAGAAGCACACCTCCGAGGTGTCTGAGGACTCTGAGTGTATTATTAATTTGATCTCATTCTTTGGATCAAATAATAACCGCTTCAGTGACATTTTTAAGCGTGTTGCGGCAGCGTTCAAAGTGGCTAATGGCATTGGGTGGCGGATACAATGCCGATAAGTCCGTAACACCCTATAAGAAGCGGAACATTAATTGTAAATGGCCTGCGATGTTAAATAATAATATTATCTTACCATATTATAAAGATGGGTAATATTTAAGGCCCATGAAAAGAATGTAGTTATTTCTGTTCCTCATGCGTGTTAAAAAGAAAATTATCCCATCCGAGCCGCTAATCAAATAATTAAGTCGGTAACAAATTTTAAAAAATACAGGTTGTTATGTGTGCGAACGCTCAAACTCAATGCCGAGTCGAGACGTGCTTTTAACTTCAACCAAAGAATTGACGTAAAAATGCCACATTTCCGATGCTGTCACCCCTGATACAAAGTGATATCTCCCGAGGTGTGACGTAACCAGCTGCCATATTTGATATTTTTCTTAACCGAAAGTTTTTCGGATTTCAATTTTTCAAGAGAGAACTGTTTTTATACGTTGGGACATTTAGTGGTGCAATGGATTTTATTTAACGGGAGTTCATTTTAAACACGCAGGTAAGTTTATGATAACCAAAGTTAACTAGTTTGTTCATAATCGAAGAAATCCGTTTATTATTTACCAGAACTCAAACAGTAGGCACTTGACTAGTACTGGTGTTGGTATTGGTAGATAACTGCCACGATGCTGTATTACATGTAGAACTAAGCTCAGCTCAGTTACCCATATGTACACGGCGCGAAAGTCTGCCAAAACTCTAAAACTACATTGACGCAACGTATCACGTGGCGATACGGATACGTGATACAGATGCGGAAAATTACACTTGCCAAAAGTCTCTATTAACCTTATCTCTTTGCCTATATTTACTTTCCCCTCTAAAAATACCACCAAAGGTTTGCAGACTGCAGCATACGTACCTTGTACACACCGACAGTAAGAAAACAATCCGCCCCTAGTTTCTCGCTATCCGCATCGTAGTGATCTGATATTCTAGCCTTAAAATAGTAAAAATAATATATAACAATGATATCGTATATTAGTATAACACACGTAGGTCATCAATATTAGTATAACACGTAAACCATCAAAGAGAAGTACGATTTCATTTCGTTTAACAGACTTAAGTCACGAAATGGACGTACGTTATCTTGGAGCACACGTAAGTCATTAATAAGATATACCGTATCTGTACAAAAGTTAGCATTTCGACATAATATACCAGTTGATATAATACATGTAAGTCATAAATTAGACATAAGTCATCAGTTAGTGTATAAGATATATAGTCATCAATTAGACGAATGTTATCAGTTTGTATAACACACGACAACAAGTCATCAATTAGTACAGTACAGACAAGTCACTAATTAGTACAACATTATTGAAAGATAACTTTAACAAAACCAGATTTAAAGTTTTCTGGATTCAATGGAATAAACATTTATTGATTCAATCTTACCATAGAGTGCTTACTATTAATACCATCACGTGATTTAAAGTTGATATCATCATAATTTATTCTCCACGCCATATTGTTTAAATCTCGTTCCCACATTATTCTCCTATAATACAACAAATTGTTACGAGTTTATGAACCCAATCTGTTTAAAATAAAGATCTATATTTCGATTCGTTTGTTTTTATACTTTCGATGTTCTACACCATTATGATCTGACAAGTTGTATTGGAAGGTCGTCTCAGGAGTCGAACGAGCTACGTTTGACCCTTTGACGTTATACAATAATTAACGTTGACGTTTCTACGTGCTTTACCCACAGCTCCGTGCCTGGCACGCCAAAAAGTCGCCATAACAGACCGTTTCATTGGCTAATCCCTCATTTCAACCAAAACGCCGGTAATATACAACTTTTCAAAATCCTAGTGTAGTAAAGACAAGTAAAACGAAATTTTGAACTATAAAATACGAAACGAAATAGGATCTGTGTTTTAATCCGATTGTTGGGGACCTGATATGTACCTAGTACCTTTATAACTACTTCTGGGTAACTGTGTAGATATGTGGAAGTAACATAAAAAGTAGACTTCTCATAGAGAATACGGGCGTCACTTGTAACTGTAACTAAATGGAATGGGGTTTAATGTCCGACTTTTCTCACTAAGGGGTAATGAAGACGGACATATAAGGGATGTAGTCTGTTACGGGAACCATTTAAAGGCCAACCGTCTTCTACATGGCTAAAAGAAGACTTTCACATTGCCCCTTTAAAACCGATTGCTACTGGGACAGCGCCTACCCAATGAGTCACATTAGCTTAATTGTGACTGCAACCCCCAAATACTCAAATAAAGGCAAATGTGTAGTTACGTAGCTCCACTTAGCCCCAGAAATATTATTCATTTATACTTTACGCTATATGGAAACATAAGCACCGAAAGTATCGAATAAATAGGGGAGAAATTTGGGGAATGCTCACAAGTCCGCAGGTTCATTAGTCCACTGAAAACTATTATTAGGGTTAGGGTTGGGTTAGGGTTCATCGGTCCACCGATATTTACTATTAGGGTAAAGGTTAAGTTTATTGATAACCATATTTGTAGTTAATAAATAAAACACTTATATGGATATACTACTTCTGAATTTATTAACAAGCTACGTTTCGATACTCATACAGGTATCGTTCTCAAGCAAATAATGACTAATAACAGTTAGTTAGTTAGTTTATGAGGTTTAACGTCCACTTCCACCGAGGGTGATATCGTAGACTAAATGACTAATAACAAAAATGTGGTACAATATATAGTTAACTAAATAAACAATGATATGAAACCTTACTATGATTAAGAAACCATTTATGATGATCATAGGAAATTATTGTCTGATTAGAGTAATTAGTGTTCACTGATTGTCTAGTAAATCCACCCAAAGATTTGGGAGATAATGACCTGTGTCTCTGTTCAATGATATGAAACCTTACTATGATTAAGAAACCATTTATGATGATCATAGGAAATTATTGTCTGATTAGAGTAATTAGTGTTCACTGATTGTCTAGTAAATCCACCCAAAGATTTGGGAGATAATGACCTGTGTCTCTGTTCAATTTTGGTTGATGTTTTTGGATTTCTAGGGCTTCTCTGAGGACTCGGCTTTTCCATTCAGGAATGTTTCTAGCTAGGATTTTTGTGTTGTCCCATTCTATTTTGTGCCGTGGGTTTTCCGAAATATGTTCTGCTATTGCTGATTTGTTAATTTCTTGTTTTCTTACTGCAGTTGCGTGCTCCTTTATCCTTACTGAAATCGGCCGTGATGTTTCTCCAACATATTCCTTATTGCAGTCACAATTTATTTTGTAGATAACGCCCTTTGGGTCTTCTTTTGGTTGTTGTATTCTCCCATTTGCTTTTAAGACTGTTTTCAGTGTGGTTCCGCTACTAAAAACTATATCTGCCCCTAACTGTTCTTTTAAAATACGTTTAATTTGGTAACTGGCTGGTCCTATGTACGGGATGGAACGATACAGAGAAGATTAGCATGGCCCCTGCGCAAGGATGACACGCAAATTCGTGAAGCGTTCCATATTTTTCACTCCGCACCATAGAATACAGCACCACGGAAATCTACAGTATGGTAAAAAGACAGGTCAATTCACTCTGGGAATTAAAGCTCGTTGAACTTGACACATACAGATTCCGGCTGGATGACAAGATCTACACGAAGACAGCTATCAATCACCCTAGAAGAGATATATGCAAACTTATATCGAAACTAAGGGGGAAAGAGCGGCTGCGAGACTACAAACACCAAGTCATCGTCTGTGAGTGCGGAGAAGAATGTACCACCAACCATATCCTGGTAGACTGCGAGGTATACAAGGAAGAGAGAACGGAACTAGTGGAGATGATGGAGACCAACAACATACCGCTCAACACTAAGAACCTACTCTTTCCAAGACCCGATCTGAAGCTGCAAATCTTCGAACTAATTCACGATTTAATGAACACCGTTGGATTATGTAGAATAGTGAAGTAAGAGGGGGCTACGATAAGACGAGCTCAGCATCTAAACACTAAACTACATAGGGGATATGCACCAAAGTAGCGGGCTAGTGGAGTAAGGGAGGGTCACGGTTAGACGGGCTCGGCATCTAAACACTAATCCACTACAAAGACACCAAACCTGCAAAGTGGGATAAGTGGAGTAAGGGGAGGCCACGATAAGACGGGCCTGGCACCTAAACACTAAACCCCAAAAGATGACTTCTACCAATCCAGAGACGAGACGCATATATGTCTGCATAAATGCTGTCTCTACAGATCAACTACCAAACAATATGTGTTTTATTTTTATTAAATAAAGGGAAGAACTTCTCACTAAACCTACCCCATGGCCCGAGGCCGCAAATGGAAAGATTGCAAAATCATATTCTAAAAACAGGAAGAAGCCTCGGCTCTCCTATGTCTTGTCTGCGATATCACTTCTGTGGAAGCGGACGTTAAAACACCAGGTAGTAGTAGTAGTGTTATTAGTCATTATTTGCTTGAGAACGATACCTGTATGAGTATCGAAACGTAGCTTGTTAATAAATTCAGAAGTAGTATATCCATATAAGTGTTTTATTTGTAATTTCTATTTCTATATGTCTTACAAGGATCATATTTGTAGTATTTTTACAGTGGCGGACTAATGCAACCGCGTCTAGTGAACCCCTCTCGAAATTTGATATGGTAAAAGGTACCTGTAAATAAAAAATGCTGCAAGGAGACATATGATGATAACCGAGAATACAGCAACGACTGTCCAGACATATGTAGAAAATTCATCTGAAACAAAAACAAATAATAACGCGTTGTTGTTTTTCAGGACAAAAGGTTAAGACGTAAAAACACAATTATATACACTTTTTGTGGCAATTTCATATAATCTTAATTGTCATTATTGGTCTTTTCCCCAGGGCCAGTTTTACACTACTTGATCACGAACTTAGCACTCAATACCGATCATGAACTTGTCACTCAATATAAGATATCGTTAATATGATTATTTCAAGCGAGATTATCGGAGATCGAAGAATTGACCGTTAAGCGAATAACACGCCTTGTATTAATAGCGGTATTGTTATTTTGTGATATGTCAATTATGTTCGAAATGTGTGTCATTGATTGTCCAGTGTTGTTCGACACAGAACAATCTATAGCATCGATTGTCCAGTTACTGATTACAATCTAACCATTACCCAACAAAAGCAAATATTCAATAAAAAGCAGTACACGCGCCAACCATTCGGTCATCCAATCCCCCAAATAAAAATTGAAATTCAACGATTAAGGATACATTATGGGTGATTAAATAAAGAGTTGGCAATTCTCACTATAATTGATAAAAACTAGATAATGTAAAGGCTATTTGCTGAAAATTTCAATCAAACAATAACTATTCCACTATGTTCCGAGAATTAAGTGATTGAAAATTCCGCTACCAGTAGTATGAACTTACTATGTCACACGTGGCGCAAATGACCGTTCATGTAATCTTTGTGGAAGGGTAGCCGGAGAAAAACCCCCAGGTAAGTTCCTGTACACATTGACTTGCACTTGACATAATTAGTGACGGGAACGTCACTGTCGCCCCCCCCCCTTTCCACTCTTATCGCATTACACATGGATATTGCCTTAATGATAGATTCAGCCTCATTTCCTTTCATTCTTATGGTTTATATTTACAGTTACTCTTATGACAATCTTGAGGCGCTCTGATACCATTTTCCATCGCCGTAGCAGCACAGTAAGGACGCCAACTCGGTCTGACGAGAGTATTACAGACATTATATAAATTCTGTTCATGACTTAATCATACATTACCTGGAGGTTGACAGACTGGGTTCTTTCCAGTAAAACCACAGTACGGGGTATTCGGCGGTGGATACAGTCGACCACCTGGCCAGTGAATATTTTGTCCGATAACAGCATTGTAACCTGGACTAGCGCCCCAATAATTAGCAACAGTCTAAAACGAAAAATAAACAAGCATCTGTTATTCAGGAAATTGGTGTGATAAAATGGTGTTAAGTAGATAATTCATCAATGAGAGTTAGAGAGAAATTGGATTTAACGTCCACTTCCGGACTAATGGTTCCATTTTATCTCAATAATTCGCTCGCGCGTAGGTATATTTAGCTGTGGGAGGTAACCAAAGGATCCGGAGAAACACAAGGTCAAGTCTCTTATTCAGACAAACGGATTTTCCATTTCATGAAGTTACCGAAACCAGAATTTAAAAGAAATGGTTTAAGATCACGAGAGAGAGAGAGAGAGAGAGAGAGAGAGAGAGAGAGAGAGAGAGAGAGAGAGAGAGAGGGAGTGGGAGAGAGAGAGAGGGGGGGGGGCTTAACGTCCACTCGACAACCCAGGTAATTTCAGGACTAATACATGATTCAATTTTATTTCAATAATTCGCTTGAGCGTATGGTCTTTATGGAGAACCCGGAGTAAATTCCATGCGATTGGACAGGCGACCCTACCTCTTCTCACCTGCCACCGGTTAATCAAAACCACGCCAGTGAACTCAATGACAGACCCAATGATACAGTGCTAAAAATTCGGCCATCCAACAAACACGAGTTATTGGCCCTGCTTGATTTATCCATACCGGCGCATAACGGCTGACCACAGTTCGGCAGTTTCGACGGCGAGGTTACTTGATTTAACCGGAAGTCGACAAAAGTTCGGCCGCGGCGTACGCCGAATGCGCCGCTTTGTCGACAGCGGCGATCACCGGCGCAAGATGGTGAATATGTCAACGAGATAAAATTCACGTAAGATAGGAATGCCATTAAACACGAATATTAAAGCGTTAAAATTAAACTATATGTTTTGAAGTTGAATTAAGGCTTCGTAAAACCACATGTCATTTATTTTTTTTCGGTAATACTACAAATAATAATTGTCTGTTTATTTTGCAGTCACATGCTTTGATGAATACTGTTTTTATACGCCCACATTGAAATGTGGTCGTATATATTGTCGTCGCCCCCGTCTGTCCGCCTGTCCGGCGTCCACAATTGTTTGTGGGCGCTCTTGAGGCCAAAGTTAATATATCCGATTGACATTAAATTTATACACAGCCTTTAAGGTCATAAGACGAAGAAGCGTGTGAATTTCAGCTATTTCCGTTAATTACTGCCAGCGGTATGGCCCTTGACACTCTAGAGGTCAACGTTAATATCCGATTGACTTTAAATTTATACAAAGTGTTAAAGGTCAAGAGTCGAAGAATTTCCGATAATAACTGCCAAAGTTATGTCCCTTGATCACTTTGAAAAATCTTGTGGACGGTCAGGGGCCAAATTTATCATCCGATTGACTTCAGATTGAGGTCTTGATGCGAACAAGTATATTGATTTTCAATGAATTTTGTTAACTGAACAGCTAAATCCATGATATTAAATGCTTCGTATACTAAACGTTAGCATGGGGCAGAACTTTATAAAAACCAAACAAGTTTTAAGGATTTTCTGGTAACTACTTAATGAATTGTTACTTTTAATCAGATTTTAGTGTATTATAAATGTTTCGTTACCGAAAAAAGTAAAATATGCGACAACTCTTGTCGACTGCCTGGACGATTTAGCTGTTGTAGGCGTATCTTTCGTTGCCTGACAACCTATCTTTATTAAAACATGTCATGTGACGCCAAAGTTTTTATCAGCCGGGTCACTTGATTTGCTCTGATACGGTAACCTGACCGGCGTACGCCTTGTACAAACCGGCTCGCCCATCGGGGGACAAATCAAGCAGCCCCATTGAGTAATGCACATTTTGGCCTGAAAATGCCAGAATGATAATCACACTGAAATATATAACGTAGTGTCATTATAATCACGTTTTATCATGATCTCGTGCGCTTAACCATCAATATAAAAAGAGTGTTAAACCTGGAGCAATAAAAAAAAAGTGTTCAACCTGGAACAATAAAAAAATATCCATTTGTATTATTAATATTTTTAAACATTATTATTAAGTGATTAGTTTGTAGATAATATGAGATTTTCTCCACGTTATTTTAAAGAGGAAGCAATGCAAGTCAAAATAATTTGTCATCATTAATTAGCTTTTAATCATACTAATTTTATTATTCAATAATGTATATTGCTATATCCATTTATTATGACGTCACTTCCTGTAAACGTCAATAAGTTTGTAGATAGTCTACTGGACTCTGCCGGGGTTTGCCGAATGGGCCATGATATAGCTGGTTTTAATTCCGTACAAAGACTGGACATTGTTGGGTTATTTTTTTTTTTTTTTTGTATACATTAAAATAGCATTATGCAAGAGCAAAATCTGCTTATTACAGGTCTTTCTTTAGGCCTGAAATGTTATCTGAATAATCAATTAGACATTAATTAACATATCCAGACCATAATAAACTCTTGATGTTTAGGCTAGCCTTCGATGTTGGCGGATTAAATTCCTAGATGCCGCTTAATGGCCGTTGATAATTAAATCAATCAAGTGGATAATCGAGACTATGGTGTTTATATTAATGATTTGAGTAATGATGACCGAGGCTATGTGAATATTTCAAACGCTTTTTTCTCGGATAATAGGGGATCAATTTGACTGAAATTTTCAGCAAATTACCTTTACACTATCTAGTTTTTAACTATTATAGTGAGAACTGCCATCTCTTTATCTTATCTCCCATAATGTAACTTTAATATCAATTTTGCTACTTTAAACATCTGCATAATTAGAGGTTTATAATATTATTGCTATCTGTTTTATTAAAGATACATGATGGGAGATTAGATAAAGTGCTAACAGTTTTTACCATAATAGTAAAAAATAGATAATGAAAGAAAAATATGTTGAAAATTTCAGTCAAATTACTTCATTCTGAGCGACTTCGGGGCTCTATGGAGAACGGCGGAGTTGTTTTAATATTTACAAAGTTGTTTTGATAGTTTACAAAGTCTCGATTATCTATTTTTAAATAAAATCATTAACCAACAATCGTGTTTTAACGCATTGAAAATCTCGAGCTTAATAAATTTCTAATAGACAATTTACGTAACCTTGCAGGCCTAAAGAAAGACCTGCAATAGCCAGATTTAGCTCTGATTTATTTCTAAAATTTCTTTATTATATGAGATTTTATGACTTAATGACAATATTGTTGCTTTATGCATCTGCATTATATGTGATTTCACCTGATTAATTATCGGATATCATTATGATAAAGGTTCCGGTGAATCTTTTGAACCTATAATCAATGTGCTCAAAGTAATTAGTTCTTTGTTTGTTGGAGCAAAATATTGACGTCGACATTAATCTGCAGTGTCACACCACCCCCACCATTAACGATTGTATTAAACACAATTTAAACACGAATCATATTCTTTAATATAAGGCTTTACCTAAAAGGTTTTTCTGAATCTAAAAACTATCTGTATATTGTTTCATTTACATTTACTAATTGGCCCAGGGCACGGTTATTTGGAATACAACTACTGTTTATTAGAAGGCGATGATTCGACCTTGGTCGTCTGGTCGTTATCAAGCAATGGCACGGCTGTAGTACCCAAGGGTCTAATAGATTAGTTGATGGGGGGGGGGGTCATTGAGTGAGACGTTGCCTCGCTAATTTGTAGGTCCCCTGTTCGATCCCGGTGTTTTTTGAGACAGTTCACTAGGATTTTCCGGCGTGGTTCCCCCTTTTAAGTGAGCAAGACGTTGCCTCGCTGACTTGAAGGTCCCGTGTTCGATCATGATGTTGGTAGATAAAATAATTCATCTGTCAACCCTCCGTGGTGACAGATGAAATTTGTTTGCATTTCAGTAGCGTTGCAAGTGCGGTTGTGATTCACAACCGCTAATATTATGCAAAATTGACAATATTTTAAATCAAAACAACGATTGATTATTGTTATTTATAATATTTCTGCCACACTCAATTACAATTAAGCATGTAATCCTACCTGGAACGGGTATAAATCATCGCATTTAAAATCGAGGCGTTATGCCGTTACTAAGACCGCCATCTTTTTTAGAGCAGTGAAGTCTAACAGCTGTCATAATGTGGGCGGGCGCTCAATCTTAGGCTTTATAACAGCCAATCAAAAACGCAATTACATGTGGAAATACTAAATGACATCCACGTGTATATCAATGGAAGTGGATGTCTGACAAATATTATAGATTCAGTAATTTAAATGCGAATATTTGGAGTTAGGCGATAGTTGTGCCACCGCATTGGCCTCTGTAAGTTTAATTAGTGATAAGAGTATTAACTTATCTTATTTTAAAGATGTTACATGCATTAATAAAGAAATTGAGTTTGCAACATAGAACTAAAGCGCCTCAAATCGTAGCTAAAAACAAGAACATCAGTATATCTCAACGTTTTTAGCTACGTTCTCGTAGCTAGATGTTGGTCGAGACAGTTCATCCGGATTTTCCTGCGTGATTTCCACTTTTCAGTGAGCAAAGCGTTGACTCGCTAACTTGGAGGTCCTATATGGGATTGTTGTGTTGGTCGAAAAAGTTCATCGGAATATATTCCTGCGTGATCACCTCTTAATAGTGGGGCATGGTCGTTCGGATGGATCGAAAAATCGAGGCCCCGTGTACATAGTCCGGACAACATTTCCCTCATATTATAGCAAACTGTATAAAGTACGCCCGTCTTCATTGGCCCAGTTGGAGCAGAGAAGTAGGACGTTAAACCCCATTTCTTTTCATTTCTAACTGATTGGTACTCAGTAACTAAGTTGTTGGTATCGTTCTTTACGGGGGTTTGGATGGCCAACTGGCGTGGTTTTGATTCCCCGGTTGTACGTGACAAAGAGTACGGTCGCCTGTCCAACTTCGTGGGTTTTCTGCGGTTCCTCCAGTTTTCTCCCACTACTAAAGACTCCTACATACAAGCGAATTATTTAAATAAAATCGAACCATGTGTTGGTCACTAAATGACCTAGTTTGTATCATCTGGACATCAAACCCCATTTCTCTCTCTCCCCCTCTCTAACTATTAGTGTTTACGTATTATGTCCCATGTATCATTTCTTGATAGACGTTGCTCACCAGGGTGACCAGTGATTGTATTTTATAGAATTACATTCTGTTGTTTTCTTATATATATATATATTATAAAAATAAGATGTTTGAAAAGAAAACAAATTACGTATTTCAAGCTAGCGCTTTCAGTTCATCGGAACCTCTTCAGGCTTTAATATGATAGCGTAACTATATCATCGGAACCTCCTCAGACTTTAATGCGATAGCGTAACTAATATAGTTACGCTATCATATTAAAGCCTGAAGAGGTTCCGATGGAACTGAAAATACTAGCATTAAAAATGTAGTTTGTTTTCTTTTGAAACATCTTATTTATTCATATGTAACCTGAGAGCAGTTTCCGGAACTTTTTGTATATATTGCCATTGGCATTTATCTACCGTAAACAAAGAAGTACTTTTCTTTATCTACTTTAATATATATATAGCTTTACCTTAAATTCCCCATCTGTAGGATCCATATCCAAAATGGCGAAATCAGTATCCCGATCACCATTATCATCTATAATTACGTCACCCGTTACTCCTAAAAAGAAAAAAAGAAAACACTCTATATTTGTAGTAACATTGTCAAAGTAAGCTAAGAGAATACAGGGAGTTTTTTAGTGTTTTTAAGGTTCCGTTTAATGTCCAACTTATAAATTTCATCTTGTTTAGTGATTTAGACGATATGGTGCTGGTCCATTAACAAAAGGGTACCGGGCTCGATACATGTGGGATGCGTAACTGGTGTCAATTGGTTATAAATATTTTTGTTTAATGAGAATATATAGCACAAGCTGTTGACCCGGTGTAGCTCGGGTTAACACATGAACCGGAAGTAACATAGCGTCGGAACCGGAAGTGGTATAAAATCGCCAACATTTTGTTATAAAGGTATATGTATTTTTGTTATAACGAGATCCGTGTTTGTTTAATTAGTGTGAATTTGTATAAAGATATGTCTCCCTTAATCTGGAAAAATCTAGCAAGTCAAATTTTGGTGAAAATTGAGTTAGACTCATATTTGGACTTAGTACATATGTATATAATAATAGGTTTTTTTCTCCTTCGCCGAAAAGGCTTCTAATTATCTTCATCTAAAAAGACAAAATAAAATTGGTTTTATATTCAGTAGCTTAATTCTGAAACAAAACAGTTTTCCCTTGTTTTCTCAAATCTACATTCAACAGTGTTACTAGGTTTTTCCACGGGAGATCTGCGGAAGTTTAATTGGTGTAATTTTGTTATACAGACACCCGTGCATGTTTAATTAGTGTAATTTTGTTATAAAGATTATGTGGGTAATATTTAATACTTGTATTCTTGTTATAAATATATCTGTGTATGTTTAATTTTGTTATGAAGATATCCATGTAATGTTTAATTACTGTAATTTTCTTATAAAGATACATATATACCTGCTAAAGTTTTACTCCACATTCTTCGTGTTAAGTTGTATCCATCTGTTAAATCACCCCCTATATTTATAGTTTCATTAATAGCTAATCCAAGTCGCACCACAGAATCATGAAAGGCACCAATAAAGAAATTTACCTGAAAGCACATGAAGAGTACAGGGGAAGAACGATCTAAGTCACATTTTTGTCTTTTCACAACAAACTTTTGGACGAGAATGCTTGACGCGGAGAGAACAACAAGTGGGTTTAATTACAATGATGTTTAATACCAATCATAATACCAGGGCCCTGATTCACGAAAGTTTAACTAAGATAAAATCCAAATTTTAGTAATTTGATTGGATAATATAGATTTGATTTTAGGGCTTAGCCAATCAAAATTGAAGTATCTACCAAAATTTGGATTTTATCTTTAGTTAAGATTTCGAGAATCAGAACCCTGTACAACAACTGACTTCAACTTTTCAGCCAAATTAGGATCAAATAAAGGGTACGATGGACATATTTGTCCGAGAGGTCATTTCAGAAAGGCCTTGGTTCGATGGTACTCCGATCGTTTTTATCCGAAATTGATTGTTCAACAGAAAGCTTATACAATTTGCTACTAGATGGCACCATTAATTGGGTTTCATTGAAAAAGTGACTTAGATCGTTCTTCCTCGGTGCTCGCGTGGTTTCCCCTCGTCAGTGATGCAGAAGGAGGGCCTGACAAGGACAGCTGCCTAGTCGTTCGGATGGGATGAAAAACCGAGTTCCCGTGTACACATTGGCGTGCACGTAAAAGATCCCTTGGCAGTTGGAATTCGATATAAGAGTAGGCCGTAGCGCTGCTGCCCGGGCAAAATTTCCCTCATAGCACTCTGTATGGCGTATGCCCGTCTTCCATTAGCCCAGGTCAGGTGCAGAAGAGTAGGACGTTAAACCCCATTTCATTTCATTTCATTTTCCTCAGTGCTCTCCATATCGGAGTAGGTGAATGCTTGTGTAAAAGTACAAGAATGCGTTGTTTGGGTGAAAATTGAAAGTGCTCAAACTGAAAACCGTCGTCTCCCGTAAAATTCCATAATGCATGTGAGAAATATAGAATCCACGAGAAACACATGAATACTAAGTATGATCTTAAATTCTTCTGTCATTAAATATGATACGAGATCGTGAACCCAACTATAAGACGGATATAGCATTTTCGCCAGTGGCAAAACGCAGTGTGAACTTTTGTGTTTCCAAGTGTACATGAAAATCAATTTAAAGTTTAGGGAATCTATCCGGACAAAATATGTCCCATAGCACACTGCGTGGTATACGTCCGTCTTCAAAATCACGGTAGGTGTAGAAAAGTATGAAGTTAACCCTCATTTCCATTGTTGATTGTTTAACCTATGAACTACTTTTAGAAGAATACCTTTTCATCACCAAAACTGTAATTATAAACAGTCATAGCTCTATTCACTACGGCACAAGTAAAGTTGACCCAATCCTTCCCACTTGGTTCTTGCCAAGAGACTTTCAGCAAAGCTTCGAAGGCTGTTTTAGCGTCAGAGTCTCGAGAATCACTTCTCCGCCATCCATGATCGCCCCAATAATTTCCGGGGAAGGTAAACAGCTCGACATCCATAAAAACGTAGTCTCCATTCGTGTAACCAAGATCAAAAGCAGCCAACATGAAAACACGAAGTGACTCACCAGGAACAATGAGAACTATTACTGTATAAAAATAAAGAGATGGGCGGTTTGTTAATGTTAATGTGAGTTAATTTCGTTCGTTGACCCACTGGGAACTAACGGAACTATTGTTGTATAGAAGAAAGGGATGGTGGTTGTTGCTTTATATAAAAGAAAAAAAACAAACTTAGTCCATATACAAACCCCTTTCAAGGACGCACCAGGAACTATTAAAACTATTGTGCTGTTAAAATAAAGCGAAGGGGGTGTTACGTTAGAAAACACCAGGAACTATTTAAAGTATTATGGTGTGAAAAATAAAGTGACGGGGGTGTTACTTTATAGAAACTGATCGGGTGTTTATCGAAGAGCCAAGTCACTTATCATTGGTTAATGTCACAGGCACTTGAAGGGATGAAAGTAAAACTTCATACTATTGACTAACAGAACACAATTTTTATGAGAAACAATTAGTGGTTTTCGAAACGTCGTGCTTTTAGAATAAAACCAGTGATTGTTTCCCATAAAAATTGTGGTTTGTTAATGTGTTTCCCAATCACTAAATGCCACTTAGGCCCGTATTCTCGAAAGTGGATTAGTGCTAATCATAGATTTAATCTCTGACTTTTCGACCAGCCATATTCTGAAAGGCTGATTAAATTTTAAGCTAAGATTTTTATAAACTTTGATTAGCCTAATCATTGAGTTATTCATTGTTCGAGAATACCATAAAATGTGGTATTCTCGAACGTTGACTTGTACTTAATCATTGACTAAATCACCCCAATATTTAGTCATCTCAGGGGGGCAGTTTAAGGAAAGATTAAGTGCATCCATATGCAATTATACTGTATTGAATATTATAGAAATTATTTTTTTTCATTGAATTCAGACACATTGCACTTATATTTAGCCTCAAAAGTAACAAATTTACATTCATCGTAAATTCTGTTGAAAAAGTTTTTATATAATAATATAAAATATAATTATGTGCACTTTAGTCAAAATGAATAAACTACAAAATACAAATAATTTTTAGAAGAGTCAAAGAACCTTTCAACAAAAGGAATTGCAAAGAACAGAACAAATCAACCTCTTGGCACAAAAGGGAACCCACAGCAGCTAAATCGTCCGGGTAGTCGACAAGGGTTGCCACATTTTTTTTGGTCTGTAATGAAAACATTTACGAATATAAAATCTGAGTACGAGTAACAACCTATTAAGTAATTATCAGAAATCGAACATTTACTATACAAAACGTAATTGGCCTCCTCTCCTCAGTTAGTTAAACACTGTGTATAAATTCCAAGTCAATTGGTTATTAACTTTAGAGCATCTTGAAGGTTTTTCAAAGTGATCACCTGTCCATATTCGTTGGTTTTCTCCGGGACCTCCGGTTTCCTCCCACACAGCTAAAGATCCCTACGCGCAAGCGAATTATTGAAATAAAAAATTAAACCATATGTTAGTTTGTGTCGAGTGGACGTTACACCCAATTTCTCTCTTTCTCAAAGTGATCAAGGGCCATAACTTTGGAAATCAATAGGATTACTCATCTCAAGACCTTGGACATTGTGTATAAAACTGAAGTCAATCGGATACTAACTTTAGCCCCTAGCGTGTATCACAAGATTTTTCAAAGTGATCAAGGACACTAACACTGGCAGTAATTATCATCGGATATCGCTGGAAATCAATAGGAATTTTCCTCTCATAACTTTCCACACTGTGAATAAAATTAAAGTCAATCAGATATTAACTTTAGTCTCGAGAGCGTCCACAAAAATTTTCAAAGTGATCAAGGGCCATAATTATCGTAAATCGTCGAAAATCAACAGGCTTCCTCATTTCTTGACCTTAAACATTGTGTATAAATCTAAAGTCAATCAAATACCAACTGTAGCCTCTACTGTGTGGATAAGATTTTCAAAAGTGATCAAGGGCCATAATGCTGACAGCATTATCGACAATCGTTACAAATCAATAGGATTCCTCATCTCGTGACCCTAAACACTGTGTATAAATCTAAAATCAATCGGATATTAACTTTAACCTCCAGGTTGTTCACGAGATTTTTCAAAGTGATCAAGGGCAAAAACTCTAGTAGTAAAGATCAGCAATCAATAGACCCCTCCGTCTCCTGGCCTTAAACACTCTGTATAAATTTAGAGTCAATCGGATATAAACTTTGGCCTCTAGAGCGGCCACAAGATTTTTCAATGTAATCAAGGGCCATAACTCGGAAGGTAATTATCGGAAATTATTGAAAATCAATAAGCTTTTGTGTTGCATGGCCTTAAAAATGTGTATGAATTTCAAGCTTTCTACCGAATACATGAAAGAATCAATAGAAATATTGAAGCATAGTATACAAACGTGTCTTTTCATTTAGCATAATCTTTATGATTTCTTTTTCAAGGTGTCCACAAAGGCTTTCTTTTTGTCAATTAAAAAGAATTTGTTACAGTCTTAATTTTAGCTGTTCGAGCAATGTTTCATGTTTTCTATGAGATTTAAGAAACGAAATACAGTCGTGTTCTTTGAAACTTGAGAAAGTAAATCAACATTTCACATTTTTGTACGATAATTAATGTTGCTAAATAACATTTTATATGTTTGGCACTCAGTTCAACAGTTGTATATAAAAAAAATGAATATTTCTTGTGTCTCAATAGGTCAAACAACTCGTAAAACTTTGTTTTGGCCCATATAGGAAAACAAAACCCATCAAAATCCCTCTGCAATTTGGGAAAAGTGGTAGTATTAAAAGTGGATAAATAAATAAAGAATACACATATAGCAGGTTTATATAAAATAGACAAATAGTGATAATTTCGGATTTTAATAGAAAAGAGGGGGCATAAAATCAATCTGTTCCCGTGCTTCTGTTGCATCAGGACTCAGGAGAACAAATGTGACTTTGATATTAGCAACAGAAATTCATATTCCGATTACTAAAAGACAGTCACGGTGGTGCAAGATGAAGAGCCTTGCAAGGGATAAGGTGGAGTCGTTTGGATCGGATAAAAACCTAAGTACTGTGTACACATTGGGTCGCTCGTAAAATAACCCTTGACAGTTAAAATATGGTATAACCGTGAGCCGTAGTGCCGGCCCCCAGGCAAAATTGCCCTCATAGCACACTGTATCGCGTAGGTCTGTCTCCCTTAGCTCAGTTGGAGCTCAACAGCAATTTTATTTCGAGTACTAAATATATGTGAACTCTATTTTACTTGACTTTCTTTTTCACACATTTTATTTCTTTCCTGCCCACCCATATGAGCCCCTTTGACTTGTCGGATCCTAACAATAGTTTCACAGACTCTGGAATGGGAAAAAACGTTCTATAACATGTACTTTTCTAATCTACTTCCTGTAATTGGGTCCCTTTATCAATGATAAAAACCCTTTTAATCACTGATTATATATAATCATTGATTAAATGTTTAATTATAATCAAAGTTTAAACCTTGAATTTTAATCGTTGATTAGAAAAATATATAGTCAAAGATTAGCTAATCTGACTTTTGAGAATACCAAACTTAGTCAACCACTAATCTCTAACTAGCTAGTTACAGATTAGGCCTAATCACAGATTATTTTAAACAATGTTCGAAAATACGGGCCTTAAAGATTATTCTTACTACTGCTTGACTATATATTACAGTGTGTACAAAGTTTCTCACTCGCCATCTTGTTTTTACGCCTTCAAGAAATGTCGTCTGCTATCATCTTACAATACTCGTAGGCAATAAAAACGACTAGAGTATTGTGCGATGATAGCAGACGAAATGTCTTGAAGGCGTAAAAACAAGATGGCGAGTGAGAAAAAGTATATAGTGTAATATATAGTCGAGCTGTAGTGAGAAGTTTTATTTAATCCCTTCAAGTGCCTGTGGTTAATGTCTGGGTTGTTGTCTTCCTGTTTCTCGTATAACCTGCGCATTGGCAAAAAAATTGAAAAATTCGAGCACGTGATTCGGGCAGCAACGGAACGTTGGCACAACTGCACCGTTTCTAGAATGTGATTTACCAATAATAAATACAACGGGCCATTCGGTCTGTCATTAACATATACCACCCCTTAGACATGTTTTGGAAAATACACCAATACAAAAAATAACAAAATTTCAGAAAGATATCAAAGATGTATGTACCCCGGGATAACTGTTTCGTAAGAAACATAATTTCGTATTTGCAAAAAGCACAATTATTATATAAGCTGATGCATGTACAGAGATATGATCTTAAAAGTTTTGAGAAATGCTCTTGAATGACAGGCGGATGGAACCCGTTTCAATGCTATTTTCTTGACTTTCATAAAGGATGCTACAATGGCTAAATGCATCCGATGCTTCTCCTAAATAGATCTTTTTAGTCTTCTGTTTTCAATCAATTGTAAAACCTTTTAGTCTTCTTTTTCCAAATCATTACAAAAATATGTTTAGTCTTATAATTTCAAATCATTACTAAAAAAACTAACTTCGTGCATTTTCGGACGCTCTTTGCAATATTTCACTGGCGTTGTTATTTTCATTCCCGTAGTAGGGAATCATGTACGGAAATAATCCTCCTTTCTGTAATCCCTCTTTTAAAGTTTGACCCATTATATCTGTATGTCCATCATTGACGTCATAGATGACGACAATATCTGTCCAGTTAAACCGTTTAAATACACTTCCAAACACCTTTCTCATTCGACATTGACAGTAAGAAAATCTGGTTAAGGTTGGAAAGTCTGTTTTGTTTTTAAACAAGCCACCATCTCCTAGACCTGAAAAATATAATTTATATCATTATAACCACATGCTGCTGCTGCCGCTGATGTTGCTGATGCTGTCCCTGCTGCTACGGCTGCTGCTGCTGCTGATGATATTCGTGGAATAATTATTGGATTAAGTATCTTTCGTTTCGCTTCTAATGTCCTCTTTGTTCGAAATTTTGGTCAACCTAACGCGCAGAACCGCTTTCCATTAGGATGACACGTCTGAGCAAGTGCTGCCAGCTGTCACTCATAACGATTAGTGATTAGAATTCAACTCCAGCTTTTGTCCACATATTAAAAATCACTTGATGGGTTATTTTTTTCGAAATGATACCCAAATGCTCCGTCGTTGGACCATTTTCGATAGAATTTTCTATTATGTCTCATTTATAATCAAACTGTGGGAGGGGATTCCAAAGACGTTATTGTTTATACTATCATGGCTTGTCCTGTTTCTGGTGGGGTAAATGTCCACCGCGTTATTATTATTACTATTACATGCCGTGTAATGTAATGATGCTGTAGAGATCAGCTGTAATAGAAAATAAGATTACCTGTAATAAACTTCTACACTGTTTGAAACCGCTGATTATCCGACCTAATCATGTTAATAATGTGTATACTAATCATCTTTAATCATCATATTAAGATATGATATTTGGTTATAATTGTCGTCATCAAGATATTAAGTTACAGCAACTAATTGAGCTTATAGATGCATTATGAAAGATTTAGATAAACAGCTGACCATTCTTGCTGATAGCTCAAAACTAGATCATACGTAAAATGAAAATATTGAAAATTTCATTCAAATTACTTCATTGTGGGCCAAGTTATCACCGTTTGCAGTTTTTACAAGAAGTGTGCATTGTGGTAACCAGGGCTCAGGTATATTCGAGGCTTAGCCTCGCTTTTCTCATTTTTAAATCAAATTTTTAAATGGCGAACAATTCTAATCTAGTATCAGATGTCCTCGAGAGTTGAGTATTGTCTTGTTTTGTTAATAAATAATAGTTTATATAACATTTAAGGCCTCAAGAAATAGGCAGGCATAATGTATGTTTAAATATAAATAAGCTTTGCGATGAATACAGTGAAACTCCAACAATTCTACACGTTATTATATAAACATTTATTAGAACACTACAGACTTAAAGATACATTATGTAAGATTTAGATAAAGAGCTAGTCAAAATAGTTCGAAAAAAGATAATATAAAATGAACGATTTAAATATTTCTTTCAAATTACTCTATTGCGAGCACAGATATTAGCCTTTGATGGTTTGACAAGCCGTATGCAGTAATTTAAATAACCATACAGGTTGTTCGAAGCTAAGACTCACTCCTCTAATTAAATCAAAAATTGACTGACGTTGTAATCTATTTGATATAGGAGAAATCCAATGTTATCGAGAGTTGATTATGGCGTGGATCAGTTAATTAATGTCTAATTAATAATTTAGAAAACATTTCAGACCTGAAGAAGGCCCCGCAATAGGCAGATTTCGCTATAACATAATGTATCTTTAAGTTTTGTTGCTAAGATAATAAACAATCTACGCTACATTTTATCTTCAAACTTCAAACACACATCCATCATCAATTATTAAATCACATTTGAAACATGACCCATGGTTATAGAGAGAGTGCATATGGTCCAATTTTATTTCAATAATTTAGCTTATGTGTAGGTGTCTTTAACCATGGGAGTAAAACGGGCACCCAGAGCAAACCTACACGGCTGGACGGACCACCCTACTCCTTGTACCGTAACGTACAAGCGAGTAATCGAAATCACGCGCCCCTCTCTCTCTCTCTCTCTCTCTCTCTCTCTCTCTCTCTCTCTCACCAGAGTAAATTGTCGTCATTAATCAGCCTGTAACCATACTAATTGTTACACATTGATTGAGTTCAAGACGAAGTATTGAATTAAGTTGACATGTTGTGTAATTTCAATTAGTAACCAAACAACCTTTTTACAATAAAAATTTTGTTATGAAAGAAGTCGATTTTTTAACTTATAATTTTAGTTTCAAGTGTTTCTTATTGTGTCGACAGTGGAATACAGAATTGGATATATCTCCACGAAAACAGACAGTAATGCAGGACGGAGTGTCTGACAAGGACAGTTATCTAGTCGTTCGGATGGGACGATAAACCACCGAGGTCCCGAGTACACATTGGGGTGCACGTAAAAGATACCTTGACAGTTGGAATTCGATATAAGAGTAGGCTTTAGCGCCACTGCCTGGGCAAAATTTCTCTGATAGCACACTGTATGGCGTATGACCGCCTTCATTAGCCCAATTTAGGAGCAGAACAGTAGGGCGTTAAAGCCCCATTCCATTTCATCCCAGTTACCACCCGACATTTCCTTCTGACATTAATAATCAATAGAGAAGATATTTATATTTCTAAATTATATCGTCTAACATTAGTACAAACAAAAAAAACAATCATGACTCAAATTGATCGATCTTAGGATTCTTGTATTATATAAACTGTTTTATTAATTTATTGGAGTTTATACAAATGTTGAATGATCAATTATTTTCTATGCACAAATAATTGATAATAGATTGCAGATATTTTTATTATATACATTTATGTTGTAAATGCCGGAAGGTAGGTCTTATCTATGGAGACATGATAAAAGAACGAAAAAAGATCACGAAGTTTGTTATGTAGCTACTGGTCTGACCAAAACACAAGAAAAACACAAATGTCAAATCTACCGAATACTGGGATTTTGTAACTCGTCATCAACACTAATGCAGTTTTATAATTTTAATCAAATGTAAATGGTAAACTACAGCTTATTCTGTGGTAGCTGATTTAGGAAACGCAAAAAAAATATACTATCTCGAGCGCTCGAGATACTAAGTCGGGTGCTTGATATACTACTAAGTCGAGCGCTCGAGATACTTCGTCGCAACCGATGTTTTAAGCTGTTTAATTTTGTACTTTATTTAATGATAAATTTGCAGATAATTAATTTGATTTTTGTTGTTTTTTTTGGTTTTGTTTTTTTTTTTTTGTTTAAGTATCCTAAATCAGCCACCTTAATAGTCCAACTCCTAAATCTGATTAAAAATATCTGTTAATCGTGCACCGTGTGAAGACATTAGAGACCGTCAATTCTATCTACTCTTGATGTGTGCGAATATAGGGTACATGCAATAAAATGAGATTTAAATTCCCATTGTTCTGCAACAGTGCTGTTATTGAAAACGGGCTTTCCAATTCCAATTATCAAATGTTCTTTTACGTGTACGCCAATGTGTACATGGAACTGGATTTTTTTTCTTTTCCTCCCATCCGAACAACAAGATAATGTTCCTTGTCAGGTCCCCTTTTCTGCACCACTAACAGCGAGAAACTCTGCTGGAAAATTCCGATGAACTTTCTCGGCCAACTCCTGGATCGAATCCACAGGCTAGGAGCCTTGACATAACATGAACTGCAATTAATGTTTCGATTTTGTTGACCTACCCATACTTAATGATCTTTGTTATGACTAATATATATTTATTAAATATTGAAGTGTTTCATAGATTTAGACGGTAGATTTTATAGGGAATCGTTACAAGAATACTGACTGTTTATTTGTAGACCAAATTATTATAAATAAAAAACACTATTGATAGCAGCCTTTGGGTGATTTTAGTAAAACATAACTTTATTAGTCAAGCAGCTTAGCAACTAAAAACGGGCGTCCCGAATAAAAGTACATGTATCACCATTTTCTCAGATACAATCCATTCCCTCAGGAGATCGACGTTTCTGACAAACTCCCCAATGTAGCTACATTGACTAGTTCACTGCAGGAAGTGGAGGGTGATATGGCCAACACTGGGACCGATGACTGACTGGCCTTATCGAGAATCCAGCCCCAACGTTCTGGACAAGGTGTATATTGTTGTTCACTCTGGTCATTAGTGGACCATATTCAACTCAGATGTGCACCTCGCTTTGATAAGTGCAAACGTAAAAGTGAGTGAGTCCAAAACAGCTCTTTTCTATATTCACCCCCCCCCCCATACACACACCACACCCACACACCCACACACATACACACACCGGGTCCTGGGACAAGCAACACGGAAGAGTGTGGGGTGTGGTCTCTCCCCATGGCTGGAAAATATTTGAAAGATACGTGGCCTCTAACGTCATTTTGGCGTCTATATCTGGGGTAACATGCCGCTTTGTTAACACACAGGAACTGCGATTCAACACAAACGTTATAGCTTCACTGATGTAACCATAATCAGATGTACACGAGTTCGGCAGGCAACTTTAATCATGCAAACAAATGGAACAACAAAATACGTGACCATCAGATGCCAAAATATCAAAACGAAAGTTTTTTCATCACATAAACTGTTCCTTAACTTTTTTCCAATTTCCAGAACACATGCTTCTTTCGGAGATATTAGTGTCATCGGTCGAGAAAAAGGTCCATAATTTGCAAAAAAGATGCATATTTTAGCGTCTAACGAAGTTAAAAGTTTGGCTTTCAGTTTCGTTTTTGATATCGGCCAGCCTGCCTAAATCGATCAATAACTGCTTGCATGATCACTTGTGGCAAAGCGCAACACTGGCGGCAAAGCGCAACACTGGCGCGCTGACCATTGATGTAGCGTTCTATAGACCGGCCCAGGCTATAGGCCCCGATGACCTACTGGGTCCCGGATACCCTAACGTGGGCGAGAATAAGAGTATATTTTTTTTCAATTTATACCAACCATATGTTTTTAAAAGATTACGCGACATACCCCCGGCCCCCCTGGACAAGTGTCCCAGCTGCCCCACCCTCTTACAGGCCCCGAAGGTTACTTGTCTAAATATAGAGTCATGTGTTTGTGCTGTAGTACTTTGATCCTTAAGATCATATTGCATCTTTAATTATCCATCAAATTATATCTTTTTATGACATGTGATGGATATATCGAATAAGGTAATGTTCCCCAACTTTAGTAATGGAGTAATTAGCGGAAAACCTTCTTGAGCACAACATGTATACTGGAAGAATCTTTAAATGATGGATATAAAATATACCATATTTATCTACCTACTATCGATTTTTATAATAAACAAGTCATTAATACGAACAAATGAATGGGGATTATCTTGGTAGGGATATTAATTAAGAGAAAACTGTGAAGATATTATCATTAGCATCGAATGATTTGTGCTGAGTATACTCTGGTACACGATTGAACTACACTAAATAACGCATTTGTTACCTGAACAACCAAGACAAACACTTAAATCTCGATCTTATATGTCCTAAGATAACATATAATGGTTGTATCAACACAACTTATGTTGTTATAAATATGTCGATTTGTTTGTTGATAAACAGGATTTTTGTTTTAACAACATCGTTCAAAAATTCTTGATTTACTTTCCGAGTATCAATTATTAGTCATATCATGTTTTCATAAAACAGAAATTCAATTATTCACAAATAGACAACCTTTGCTTACTCCCACTCAGAACTCCATAAATTCCAATTTTAATTTCGATTACAATTCTCCTTCGTTTTTTTTTCTTGTTATTTTTTTTCCATCAAAGACCTAGCCAGTGTTCTCTCTCTCTCTCTCCCTCTCTCTCTCTCTCTCTCTCTCTCTCTCTCTCTCTCTCTCTCTCTCTCACCCGTTCGTCTCAAACTCATAAAAATCTACCGAAACCTGTCAGAAATTGTAGCATCTTTCCGATTCTCATGTTATCATTCAAGCATGGTTAAATGGACAATTAACCTCATCTCAAGTCGAGACAGGAAGTGTTTATCGCCTAATTCAAACCTTTTCACGTGTATACCAATTACTTAGACCACCATTATTTTATAATACTGGAAATAGGAAAGAAAATATTATCCATTGCCAATTAAGAAATAAAGCTAGTATTTTCAATAACCACTTATTCTACCATGCTATAAGCGAAACAAAGATTACCCTGGATGTAATTAATGAGAAATTATAATGTCTTATTGTCATTTTGTATTTAGATATTGATTTGGGTGGTCAAAAGTGTGTCGGAGTAGGTACTTAGTGCCACATAATATAAGTCAAGGTTGGTCCAGATAACTGACGTAGAAACCATGCGAATATCTGAAGCAATATTTTTGATATCCATTTTGAAATTGACGATGTTAGTGCTATAAGGTGAATAAGTTCCGCTGATTTTAAATAACATCATTTGATTTTCAGCAAATTATTTTAACAACCTGTTTTTTTTATCATTTTATCATTTTCATCACAGTGTACATCAATTTTAGTGGTCTGGTTTAAAATAATATACAAAGATACTGTTTTGTCAAATTATGTGAAATGGCACTTGTTGCTCTACCATCCTAAATTTCCAGAGAAGGTTCCAGGGTTCGAGTTCGATGTAGCCTGAGAAAGCTCAGCGCGGTTTCCCTATGTTAGCAGTGTAGGAAGGGGGACTAGCTAAAAACAGGGCCCAGTCGTCCGGGTAGAGCAGAAAAAATTTGGCGTGTACGTAAAAGAACCCATGGAAGTTGGAGAGAGACTAACAAATGTTTATATCTTAATTGCAACAAAACGTTTGAGTCTTAGCAGTGGGGGGGGGGGGACCGGGGGACCCGGAGAAAACCCACGAGGTTGGAGCAGACAAGTGGAACGTTAAAACTCATTTCATTTTATGAAATAATAATAGCAGTAGTAACAATAATAGTTTATGTAGATAGAAAACATCGATAAAATATGTTATTTAATAATGAAGTTTCCATTTACCAAGCAGCATTTGTGAAAAAACAGGTCGTTATATCAATTATACATAACCAGCAGTTAGTAGGAATGGTTGGTTTCATATTACTATGAAAATAAATCATTCATACAATCATTTACTAATAGCATCTAACAGCTCACTATCTCCGATTGCTCGACCGGCCTGGTATTTTTTCATCAAAAACAAATTCACAAAGAAAAACAATGTATGCCCATATGTTTAATATGGATATGTATTGCTGATATTGACCAATGATGTCGTGTTGGCAGCTGATTAACGTTTCGAATTCAATAAAAAAAATCTTATGATATATTGCTTTATCCCATTACATTTGATTAAATCGGAAGTTTTAAGAATTCATGAATGAACTGGGGCTTAACGACTTATTTTCCTGCACGAATCGTACTAATGGAGACAGGCATACGACCATGCAGTTTGCAATCAGAACAACATTTGCCCTGTCAACGGCGACATGGCTTATTTTTATTTCGATTGGCAACTGTCAGTCGGGTCTTTAAAGTGCTGTCGGCTTATGCGGTCCATGCATCACTAAAAAAAGAGACCGAATGACCCGCAGAAAATCCACTCCTTGTCACGTACAACCGGAAATCGAAACCATGTCAATTGACTCAATCGCAGAATTTTATGATACAGCGCAAACGCGCTAACCATTCCCCCCCCCACACCCCAACACTAGAAAGGATAAACGATCAATCGGGAGCTCTTGGCGAGAGTCAGCGCATGGCAAAAAAGATGCAAAGGAAACTGAGGTCCCGTGCACAATTTGCTATATATAATTCACAGAGTAGGTGGTAGCGCCGCTGCCTGGGCAACATTTCACTCATAGCACACTGCATGGCGTATGTACGTCCCCATTATTCCCGTAGGCGCAGAAAAGTGGGACGTTAAACCTCATTTCATTTGATCATATTTGTCTATTCATTGCCTGGCTTAAAGGTTCATTTAACCCAATTTATTGCTAAAATATATATTTAGTGAGTTTCTATAAAGATCTAGTAAAATGTAAGAATTACCAGTAACAATCGGTATGTTCCAGAAAGCTGCCAATCTAGCGACACCATCTAAAGCATAAGCACATGCTGGCCCAACGAGGGCCATTATCTTGTCTTCATAATACATCTTAGATGCTACTCCTGCAAATATAAACAAAAATATATAATTAAAAACAATACAAGGACCAGAGTTTGATCGCAGTGTTGTCCGAGAAAGTTCCTGGTGATTATCCGGTGTGGTTTCCCGTTGCCGGTGATGCTAGCAAACAACTGTGTCTACTCCAACGGATGGCACAAAACCTGAGGTCCCGTTCAAAGAACCGTTTAAAGATGGAATTCGATGACGTGTGCCGATCTTCTTTAGGCTGACGCTGCCACGGTTAAAAAAATGTTTTATCATAGAAAATATTTTAACATGTGATGTTTTGATTACTATTATTTTATATGCCTATTTGTTTTTTAGTTACTTAACGTTTTTTTTTTATTTCTAAACAATTTATATCGTGATTGCTAAGATACTAAAGAACATTTGATAGTAAAATGTTATTGTTCGTACGTTTTAAATTTTTATTGTATTTTTATCCTTGTTACTTATGTGTATTTATTTATTATCTTCGAATATAGATGATTTATCATGATTGTTGTGTCTCGTAGGCCTTATAGGCCGGACATTGTACACATATATTTTTTTGTCTCAAACTGTGTTTTTATTGCTATTGTACAATGTGTGACACATTAATAAAACAATTCTTCTTCTTCTTCTTCTTCTTCGTAATTAAAATCAGATGAAATGGGGTTTAACGTCCTACTAGTCTACTCCGATTGGGCTTATGAAGACCTCGGTGTATATAAACCTTGTTATTACAGGTAAGTAGGTCATTAAACTCCGTTTCATTTCATTTCAAATCATTCAGATGAATAATACAAATGTACAAGGCGGTGATTGGGGTAGTTTGTAAGGAGTTCAAATCATTTCCTATATTTACCGGATCGTTTTTATACGCCCACATGGAAATGTGGTCGTATATTGTCGTCGCTCTTTCCGTCCGTCTGTCTGTCCGTCCGTCCGTCCGTCCGTCCGTCCGTCGGTCCGTCGTCCACAATTTCTTGTGAACGCTCTAGAGGCTACATTTATACACGGTGTTTAAGGTCATGAGACGAAGAATCCTATTGATTTTCAGCAATATCTAATAATTACTACCAGAGTTATGACCCTTGATCACTTTGAAAAATCTTGTGAACGCTCTAGAGGCTAAAGTTAATATCCGATTGACTTTAAATTTATACACAGTGTTTAAGGTCATAATACAAAGAAGCCTATTGATTTTCAGTGATATCTGATAATTTCTGCCAGAGTTATGGCACTTGATCACTGTGAAATATCTTGTGGACGAAGGCCTTGAGACAAACAATCAAAACAATTCTAATCATTTCTGATAATTACTTAATGGGCTATTACTCGTAATAAGATTATCATGTGTTGTAAATGTTCTCCTTACTGACAAAAGAAACAATATGCGACAATCCTTGTTGACTGCCCGGACAACTTAGTTGTTGTGGGCGTATGTTTCGTTGCCTGGCAACCTATCTTTACATTACTGTTTCAAAAGACCATATCGGTCACGGTGGTGAAGCAATAGATCACTTGTCTCTCGAAGAGAAAGTCCAGTTTCCCCATGTACAAGGCATTTAATACAGTAATTTTAATGGAGTTCAAATCATTTCCAAGATTTACAAGCTTCGATATACCGTACTGGTTAGTTGGACAGGGTCAAAAGTCCATATCGAGCGGCAGTGGTCAAGCGGTAGGCCACTTTCCTCTTGAAGAGAATGTCGCGGGTTGGGATCCCGGCGTGGGCTCACAAGATATTTCAAGTTTGATTTTCAGGGAAAGTGTCGGTGGGGCTTAACAGAAAAGAAACATGTCCCTGTTGGTTAGGTTGAGAAGATAAACAGGGATCCACCCATGGGTGTGCTGGTAGAACCCTCCCCTTGTTAATGGTGCAGGACAGAGGTATAGTCATTTGGATGGGACGAAAATTTCAAATCCCGTGTACACAATGGCGTGTACGTAAAATATCACTTGTCAGTTGAAATTCGATTAATGAGTAGGGTTTAGGGCCACTGTCCGGATAAATTTTCCTCGTAACACAAATGTATATGCTCGTCGTCATTAGCCCAGTCGGAGCAGAACAGTAGGACGTTAAACCGCATTTCATTTTATTTTCAATCCACGAAAACCCTAATCATTTGAAATTCGATTAAGAATAGGCGGAAACCCCACTATTCGGGTAAAATGCTCGATTTCGCGCATTTTACATGTATCCATTAAATGGGAAACACCGCATGACTGAAATATTATGTTGACCCGTCATTAAACCATACCCAACACCATTCTATACAAAATATAATAGCAAAATCTATAATTACATTAATTTGATGATCTTTGTGTTAGATATGAGAAAATCACATCGGGTTTTATTTTATTTTTTTCGTCTCTAATTTTATGATTAGAAATTCCGCCAAATTGTTATTGTAGTCTGAACAACGTTATCAGTTAGGACCAAACACACGTCATAGACCGATCATTTTCACACTATCTCTGTTGATCTAGAAATCAACTGAGTGTTACAAATTGATATTAAGGAAAACCAATTGAGTAAACAATAGAATTCCAAAACAGTAACTATAGTCTGTCAGTTGGTATAGACTTGCCGGACAAAAGCACCAAATTGTTCACGAACGCCACTTACTGCCTTAGCTTTGCTCCAAATATATTAGAGTGGCCATCTTAAATCTTCCAGATTTCTGCAACGCAATACCTGTATCTCCCACTTAGGATCGCAATTTTGATGCTTAAATCTACATTATCAGGATCAAAGACAACAATCTAAATAAGGCGTCTCTTCCTCCAAATATATAATTGTGGCCATCTTGGATCTTCGCCATTTACGCCATTTGAAAACCTACATCTACCAATATCTCGACGACTATGTTTTCATTTTTTAATATTTCAACATGAATTTTCCACATTCTGACATTGTCTTTTCAAACTGAAACTCGTCTCTATTGCAATTTGCCCTTAGACTTCTCCAATAAAAAGTCGGAAACGGATCCACCCGAAGTGGGATTAGGAGATTTTTGTGACTATACACCCGACAAATAATCTGGCATTGATCATCTAGGTATTTACATAAATTAACAATATCTTATTACTAAACAAATAGCCTTAATAATATCAACATGCTATAACGTTTTGGTCGCTGCTCAGGAGGATTTCATGAACTCTACAAGAACATGCCTAATGTGATTTTGATGTTTGGTTTAATGGTCGACTTGTTACTACCATATAAACAATGACTATATTGATTCTGTCGGTATTTGCGCTATATTATGATATAATTGTTTATAGATGTTAAAAGTATTGTTTGAAAAAAAAAATAATATTTTAACTGCAGGTAACACCTGGGGTGGGGTGGGGTGCGGGTGTAGTGACCCCATGCTGCGTTTCGTTACGATACCCTGCTTTGCTCATTGTCCAGTTTGTCATGTTTCTTGTACATGGGACTGCAGTGAACTGGTGAACCGCATTGTTAGGTATCCTTTGTATTTAACCACATTCAGGTATGCCATTTATACTTTTCAACAACCCCAAGCATAAACCCTTGATAAGTATATTTTTTACGTGTTTCAATAATTCTGTTCTCCTTTTTCCTTATTAGTAATATGCCTATAGACCGATTATGTAGATCTACTGTTTATTTTCGGGTGCGAGGGGAGGGGGGCTAACGAATTAAAGATACATTATGTGAGATTAGATAACGAGTTGGTAGTTCTCACTATACTATAATAGTTAAAAACTAGATAACGTAATGGCAATTTGCTGAAAATTTCAGTCAAATTGATCCAGTATGTAAACCGAGAATTAAGCAAATGAAAGTTCGGCCTAGCTCAGATCAGCATTACTAATGTTGGTACGACAAAAATCATAGTCTCGATTATCAATTCAATCATTAAATCATGAAGAAAAGTTATGCGACAATTCGGATCATAATCCAACAAATATCGCAGGTCTGGTCTGGATAAGTTAATTAATGTCGAATTAATAGTTAAGATAACATTTCAAGCCTAGAGAAAGACCTGCAATAGGAAGATATAGCTCTTGAATAATGTATATTTAAGTTCAAATTTGATTCATGTCTGCTATCTGTCTATTTGTCTTGTCCAGTGTCTTAACGAGCTGTAGTGAGAGTGACTACAAATCAAGCAGATTCGAGTTCCAGTGGCGGATCCAGGATTTTTTTGAGGGGGGGTGACAACCTCGTATTTTGTCTCACCGACCGAGTGCCGTTGGCACGAGCAGTAGAGGGGGGTATGGGGGTGGGGTTCTCCCCCCAGAAAATTTTGAAAAATTATCATCCATTTCCTCGCATCTGAGCCATAACGAACAATGATTTCTGTTCGTCGACAATGTTTCATTTCGTTGACGATTTTCAAAATTTGAAGAATAAATTTCGAAATTTATATATGTTGATTATTGTGAAATTTTGCATACATCAAAGATAGTGCGGACTGTACGTACAAAGAAGTTGCCACATTCACGGAAAAGTTGTTAACGCCTGTTATAAAAAAAACAGCAAGTTATATCAGATTATGAACCTAATAATGAACAAACTGTTTGAATGTTATCGAATATTTGCAATCAGTCCTATCAATACCATCGTAAAATAATGTATAATTTATGCATCAGTCTGACAAAAGTGTTGATGCCTTCATACGGCGAGGAAATGCTTCGATGAATTTCCTGCAAATCTCCAACGAGATCAGCCGCGGTTTACGGAGCTAATTTCTGCCGCTAGTAACATAGATGCTGATTGTGTGTCTGATAAGAACACTATTCACATACAATTTTATCTGACAGCTAACTGGAAACTAGTTCAATACACAGGGGAACAGAAGCAAACTTGTTAACCAGTCAGTTCCATCTTTCAGAGCAAGTCAAAGGGGAAGAGGAGTATGGAAGGCCAAACAGCTCTTTATTCTGTGTTCTCTGTTCTAAATTCATAGCATTAATTCTTACTTCTTCATTTCTAATGTTCCGGTTCAATGAATTTCGAGAAATTTTTTTGGCGTAATGTATTTGGAGAAGAGTTTCTGATGAAATGTTTTTGGAGAAATGTTTTTAGAGAAATGTTTTGCAAGATTTGTATTTGGAGATTTGTATTTTGAAATTTGTTGTTCGATATTTGTTTTTTGTTGTATTTTTCTGATGAAATGTAAATATAGACTATTTTTTGATTTTCTAAAAAAAAATAAATATCTTATATTAAAATACATTTTACAAATCTGATATGACAAATGTCTGATTTGTGAAACAAATATTGATTTTAAGATACAAATGTTAATGTTGGTTTACAAATGTCGAAATACGACAACAAATGAAGAAGTGAGATTTAAGGACTATGAATTTAGAACTTGAATAAAGAGCTGTTTGGTCTTCCATAGAGGAGCGAATCTCCAACTAGAAAACGTTGAAAAATGGATTGGTGCATTCTATGGTATAACATAAATATTGAACATGTTTTTTTTTACATTAAAACTTAAGTTTCCAGATTCTAACAAGGGACGAATCGCAACCAGTTCATAATAAAGACAGGCACAATTAAGGGGTTAAGAAATTTTGGCCAAAAGTCGATCAAGTCGCCACGAACTCCAATCAATCGTATCAGCTTAGAATCTTGTACTCGCTCCCAAAATGTGGGGGTTGACCCACTTTGCCCCCACCCGTTTCCTTAGATCCGGTTCTGCCGTTTTCGGAACAAACTACCCTCAGTCTGAATATTTGTCACCCCAACAACCAGACCAGGACATTAAATCTTACCAACAGTATCTGGACACTAGAACTCACCAACAGTATATTCCTACCAGACCTGGGTCCGAATTCAAAGGTTTTCTCTAAGTAAAAATACTTAGTTTTTCCACTTAACCAAGTGTCTTACCTTAAACTGGTATTCAAATGTTCTAATTTACATATACTTAACTGCTCACTTAAAATATGGAATACCCACATTAGCCAAAAAGCATGAATTTGTTACTATGGAATACCCTCTACCGCCAAAAATCACGAATTACTCACGTTGCACGCAAGTTATGTCCCCTTAAGAGCATCACTACTAGGAAAATGTCGAAATATCATATTGTAAAGCATCAGAATATGACAATAATGTATGATAAATTACGATAGTACGCATACGCTGCTGGAACAGTTGTTTTCGTAGATGTTTTTAAAAAAATCAATTTCAATAGATTTCAATTGCAGTTTTTGAAAAGTGGTAATGTTATGATGGCTATTGTAAACTGTATTATTTTAAATATGCATAACGATAGAAAACAACATATTAGAAATACGCAAAGATCGTTTGCTTTTTAGTTGAATTGTAAAAATCATTTCAGTGTTGATCAATGAAATCTATCATTAAATTTGTGAAATTCATAGAAATTGTGTCAGTGCCTACAGTTTAGAATCAGACGGGCCTGGCGTTAACGTACATTGCCCGTATTTCTACCCGAATAAATATTACTGATTAAAATTAAATAGGTATATCACTGGTAGCAAGCTTGGGTCAGCAATCATCGTCACATTTGTAAATTTATATACGAACGAAGACAATAACATGTTGCAATCATTGTCAATTTGTAGCTAACTTCAAATATGTATAAGTCAATGAATTGTAAAAAAATGTGATTTGCTTATGAATATTTTATGAATTTTAAAATGGAATGTCATCACAATGTAAAATTTTACAAAGAATTTAACGCAGTCGCGTGGAAAACACAATTAAGCACTACGAACATGATAAATTACCAGAAAAAATCCTTGATCATCTCGGTGGTAGTAACCTTACACGCTATTATGGCACTCTTCTATTGAATTCTAATTGTCAGGGATCTTTTACATGCACACCAATATGTTCATGGTGAGTAAGGTTTTTCGTCCTATCCGAAGGACTAGATGTCATCCCTTGTCGGGCCCTCCATCTTACACCCTTGTCAAAGAAGAATCATGAAGGGCAACATCTAGACATCACGACGTGATACTAATCAGCCACGATATCAAAGCTGATGATAAAAAATGTTTGAGGCCAACTACGCTCGGCGACATTGTCTGTGTTTCGATCTCAATCCGCTAACTTTTAAAATCGCAATAACCGGCCTGCTACTACACCGTGATTAAAAGAGGTCATTGTAATCTCGCTTAACTTTAAGGTACCTCCCATAGGTCACTTAAAGTTAAGTGGATTTTTTCACTTAAATTAGCCTTTGAATACCGCTAAATGACTAGACACTTAAAAGTTAAGGCAGCTTAACTTTAAGGTAAAATTTGATGCTTAACATTGCCTTTGAATAACACTTACCCTTAACTTACAGGAAGTTACGTATATTTAAGTGAAAACTAGTAGTTAAGTGGCTATCTTAGACTTAAGTTATCCTTTGAATACGGACCCAGGACACTAGCACTCATCTGTAAATTTTTACCAAACCGGGACACTAAATCTGACAGTATAATTCTACCTGACTAGGACACTAGATCTCACCAACAGTATATTTCTATTTGACTAGGACACTAGATCTCACCAACAGTCAATAATCTATATTCCACGACAAAAATAAATACAAGCTGGATCTATATTGATATAATTACTGTTAGTTAGTAAGGACGTTTCGTAACACATGCAATGTCTTTACATGATCTATCCTAATTACGTTACCGGATTCCCAGAAAGACGGAGGTAAATGTCCTGTATGTGTTACAAACGCCATTATTAAATAATAGTAATTATATCCATATATACCTTGTTTTTTATTTGTTTTTTTTTTGTTTTTTTTTTTGTTTTGTTGTTCTTTTGGTTTGTTATTTTTTGGTTTGTTTTTTTTTTGGGGGGGGGGGGGTGACAGAATGGTGCTTAATCCTATTATTCTAGATGTCTCTTAAAGAATTAAATCTATATTTGGTCTGGATTAAGGAGGGGCTCATTAAATTATTTTATCTAACAGTTACAGGATTTTTGACCATACCCCGATTATATCTTCTGTAGAGAACGTGGAATGTCGATAAATTTATGAAATGAAATAGGGTTTAACGTCCCATTCCTCTGCACCTAAACTGGGCTAATGGATAACCAGCGCCTTATCCACTTAATTTATCATGGTAAAATACTGAACGGAACTGAACATTGAACAATTTTGGGATATTCTTTAGAGATTTACCAATCATCTGCTGTTTGAAAGATGATAAAAATAGCTATTCAGAACTTCGCTCAGAATTTGAATAAAATTTTCAATATGATCATTTCAAACGTAGCATGTTAATCAAATTCAGAAGTAATACACATTTATCCATACAAGAGTGTTAATTTTACTGAATGTTTCACTTAGCTAACTGAGGATAGGGTTAGGGTTAGGGTTACTTCAATCTATTTCCAAATGTTGTATTTCAATATAACTAAATAACAACACACTCTTTCAAATGGTGTAATACATGCAACCATTCACGAGAAATAGTACTATATTAAAATATTTGTAGGACTCCAACGTGCAAAAAAAAAAAGATTAAAGGGGCAATCCCGATAATATTTTGGAGAAGACAACTACTTAATTTGTGTTAAAACCCCTTAAAATCCTCTACCTTAGGGCCGAGCAACTAACTCAACATATGTGATATGTTTTCAAACAACTTAAACACGTCATTCTTCATCTGGAAATGGAGAATGGTGTCCTAAGCTGTATTATGCGGTGTCTGGATAAACCCAAACTTTTATTATATAAAAATGATATGAAGGTGAAATCGTTATCAAGTACAGCATATGGGTGATTCATTGTATAGACCTCTAAAGGAATGGGAATCTATTATCAGGTCACCAAAGGAAAAAAATGATCCGAAAGCTTAAAAGGTTTACGTGTCCAGAGAAGTAGGTTTTACGTTCACGTCAAAACGACTAAATATTTTGAGCTGAAATTTTAAGACAGGGTAAATATCCCACTCCTCGGTAATTTGGCACTTAAATGCCTTATGTAATCAGACTTTTATTTTTGTGGCTATGCTCATATCGTGATAGTCCCTTTAACGAAGTTGGCTGAAGAAAAACAAGTTCGCTTACGTCTAAAACAACTCCCATTATGTTCTCAGAGATCCATCTACTCATACTTCGAGAATAGGCCTCTGTCCTGAATGGTTGCCATGTTCAAAAATTAGTGTACTGTTTTATGCGGTTCTACTCAGTTTCACATCTGTCATACACACACACACACACAAATTAACTCTTTCAATTTTATGATTTGGAGACAGAGAGAGGGGGAGAGAAATGGGGTTTAACGTCCACTCGACACAAACTAGGTCATTTTGGGACTAACATATGGTTTCAATTTTATTTCAATAATTCGCTTGCGCGTAGGGGTCTTTAGCAGTGGGAGGAAACCGAAGTGCCCGGAGAAAACCCACGAGGTTGAGAAGGCGCCCCTATCTCCATGCCACATACGCTCACACCAGGGATCGAAACCACAGCCGCAAGCCAGAGGTGACCGGCCAGTTAGGGGTCGAAACGCGGCACTCTAGACCACTAGGCCATCCCAACCCCCCATTTTGAGACAGAATAAATACTTTACAAAATTCTCGCAATATACTTAGTGTGTGCGTTGTATCATATGGTCTGTCTTTGACTCAACCGGTTTGGTTTCGATTCCCGAGTAACTTGTACGTGACAAGGAGTAGGGTCGTCTGTCCTACGGTTTCCCCACACTGCTAAAGATCCCTACGCGTAAGCGAATTATTGAAATGAAATTGAACCGTATGTTAGTCCCAAAATGACCAAGTTTGTGTCGAGTGGGAATTACCAGTCCCACCCCACCCCACCCAACCCCACCGAGGTATTCGAGGACCGTCGTAAAACGTTACAGAACCGACATCAAAGTCTAATTTGAATCCATCATAGTGTCGTAAAGATCAATCATTCATAGGGTTATAAATAACGTTCGTTTTTTTCATGATCTTATGATCTCCCCGGCGTAATAGACCATATTATGAGTAATAAAAGCTAACAGTCTGTGAAATAGTAAAATAAACATTAAACTATACAATAGGAAATGAACTGAAATGGGGGTTCAACGTGCTACTTTTCTGTACAGTCTAGTCAAAATACTCAAAAACACGCCACAAATTCCTTTAGAACCATGTGCGTTCAATACCCGTATTGACCGAGTTGGGGTTCCCTCTGATTAGTGGTGCAAGAAAGGGGACCTTGGACAACGAACTCATTCGGGTCGGACGTAAAAGAATCATAGCAGTTGGAATTCGTTATAAGAGTAGACATTAGCGCCGCTGCCCGGGTACAATTCCCTCGTATGACACAATATGGCGAATGCCTGTCTTCATTAGCCCAAGCGGGCCCCGTTTCATATCAGGGGCCACGGTGGCTAAGTAAGTAAGATGCTGGCTCGCAAGTCTGGATGTCGTTGGTTTGCTCCCAGTGTTCGGATGGGAGGAAAAACCAGTAACCCGTGTACACATTGGCTTGCACATAAAAGATTCCTTGGCAGTTTGAATTCGATATATACTATTCAAAAAAAGTAGGGGATATTTGATTTTGGGGGCATAATACTAAAATATGCAAAAGACTACGAAAAAAGTCACTATAGAACCTAACAGAAGAAACATTTCCAGCTACATGTGACGCCCAAACGCACCAATAGCTACCGCATGGAATGCAGGTGATGCTTGGGATCATCATGGGGGTCCAACCCAAGATTTGCACGACTCTGACTTTGAATGTTACAGTCATTGTGGCATTGAATTCCAGGGTGGAAAGATCAGTTTAATTGTTTTAGTGACCAGAAAACAAATTTTGATATGCGTCGGCTTACCCAAAATGAAAGGTTACGTGCCCTTGGCATATGCTACAGATCGGCACAACACAGGCGGTTGTGGCGCGGACGATGAATGTTTCTCAGTCTGTCATAAGCAGGCTATGGTCCAGATACCGTGATACACAATCTGTACAGGACAGACCACGCTCAGGTCGACCAAGGGCGACAACTCAAGCCCAGGATCGATTTATCCGTACCTTGGCCTTGAGAAATCGTGTCATCACAGCAAATCAGATCAGCGCTCGTCTTCAAACAGACACTGGTGTGAGAGTGAGTGGCCAGACGATTCGGAATCGACTGCATAGGGGTCACCTTCGCGCCCGACGTCCTCGCGTGATCCCTTGTTTGAGAGATCATCACATTCAGGCAAGACGTCGTTGGTGTAGGGATCGTCAACACTGGGATAATCGACGCTGGAGCAATGTGATGTTTTCAGATGAGTCAAGGTTCACTGTTGATTTTTTGGACAGACGTCGGAGGGTGTGGCATCGTCGAAACGAGCGCTTCCAAGACGTTAACGTCATCAGACATGATCGATTTGGGGGTGGTTCTGTTATGGTGTGGGGAGGCATCACTGTTGCTGGAAGAACGGCTTTACATGTTGTTGCAGGGCGTGTTACAGGCCAGTACTACCGGGACAACATCTTGGCAGTCCATGTTGTGCCGTTCGCACGACGTCATGGCCGCCGTTTCATCTTCCAGGATGACAACGCAAGATGTCACAGGGCCAGGATCGTTACAGGTTACCTCCAACAACAGAACATCACCACATTACCTTGGCCAGCACTGAGTCCCGACCTCTCCCCCATCGAGCATGTCTGGGACATGCTTGGACAGAGGTTACGTCAACGTCAACAACGTCCTGCCAATGTCCAAGAACTTGCTGCTGCGTTGCGACAGGAATGGGACAATCTGGACCAAAATGACCTTAGACGTCTCATTAGGAGTATGCCACGTCGGATCAATGCTTGTTTGGCAAACAGAGGAGGATTTACCCGTTACTGACTTTGTTGTGATGCTGTGGTAACTTTGCTGTTTGACCCCGAGTATCATTTTACCCTCATAATGGTCAGTCTGTGCCTTACTTAGTCTAACGATCATCTGGAATAAATCGATGAATGTGAACTTCATTTCATTTTGTCATTTGTTTCTTCGTCAGTTTCAGTAGGTGACTTTAATAACACTTAAAAATCAAATATCCCCTACTTTTTTTGAATAGTTAAGAGTTGGCCGTACCTCAGCTGTCCGGGCAAAATTTCCCTAATATAACACATTGTTTGGCTTATGCAAGTCTTCAATAGCCCAGTTTGAGTAGAACAGTAGGACGTTAAACCCCATTTCATTTCTTTTATATGTTTTAATGTCATTAGCATAACAAATAATGTCCTCCTCCAAGACAAAAATCAACGGATATAATTTATGTTTCAACATTGAGACACCACCACATCTAGCACTAAACCTACAACCACTACCACCAGCTCAATCGACAACACCACGGACGCCAACGACAACACCACAGTCGCAAGAAAACACTAAGGTCGAAACCAAAAGCATCAATACCGCCACAATACTCGAAGAAAATAAAATTACATGTAAATGGATATAGATTAATCCCCACTTTCGTTTTGTAGTCTCTGAATTATTTAAATTCAAATATATTTAATGATGCATAACAGTTTTCAAGTCTAGCATGAATCAGACATGCATTAACGTGACAAGACTATGATTAAATCCACATGCCATCTGGTGGATCCGTTGATCAACAGCTTTGAATCCGTCTTCAGGAATCGCAGATCGCTGGGTAACAGACGATAACCCCATCCACATATTCTCGATTATCAAGTAATTTTGTCAATGGCAATCGTACCTTCGCCGAAATGCTAGCTTGGTCAGCCATTATTGATTTAATTTTAAATGGACGACTGTTTAGACCCTAGCCATCCAAGGGTCTACAGAGTTGATTTTTAACTTGTCGTGTATATAAAGGTCTAATTAATATTTTTTTTACAATATGCAGATTAAGCTCTTGCATAATGTATATTTAATGATTTTTATCACCCAATAACACATTTGATAGTAGATATCGCCTGTATGATAAATTACATAATCTACTGCGATATCTCCTTATTAGGAGATATCACTTTACAGGAATTTGATTGGTCAATCAAAAAGGAACTACTTTCTTTTATTTTAAAGAAACCACTTATTCTAAATAAAAAGTGACTTTTTTTTTTTTTGTTGTTAAAACAAAACTGTTTTTATTTTATTGACCTTGAAGGAAATACAGGGTCAATATATAGGACTTTGCAATAGATAACTGCTGTCAAAAAACTGATATATCTCTACGCTGAAATGTAATTAGATTCAGTAAAAGTGAAATCTATATCAAAGAATAATATTTATTTATTTGTGCATGTAAGAAAGGATTGGGTGATAAATAAAATCTCCAACTCGTGTTTTTTTTATATCAAAACATATGAACACTCGTTGATAAAGTAAAAAAAAAAACCTCGGCAGAGCCTCGTTTTTTTCACTTTATCTACTTGTGTTGATATCAAAAGACCCTCGCGGGAGATTCTCTATATGTTACTTTGGAGGACTAAAGAATGATTAGCATTAGGCAGATTTATCTCTTGAATAATGCATATTACATCCTTTATACTCAGTTATTATAAAATCTCAAAAAGTGTCAAAACATTCAGCATGATTTGATTTTAGCAATAAACAATTAATGTACATTGTTGATAGTTCGGCAGTCACCAATATTTTAAAATGAATTTTCTGTATTATTTATTGCGTTTAAAATGTAACATTTATTCAATTAGAAAATAACGTCACAATATGCACCTTCCGCTTGAGAACAGACACTCAGCTAGTTGACCGACATTTTAAGTCATAAATCGACGATTTTAGTCGAAAACAAAAAGCTTACTTCGAGAATGTTTAGAAGTAGTTAGATTTAATGGAATTGGACAGGTTTATTTCGTCTTTGTGTGTATGCTAGATGTGAAACGGGGTAGAACCCCATTCCAAAACAGTACTATTTTTGGGATATGGCGTCCATTCAGGACAGAGAGATAATCTCGAAGTATAAAGTAGTTGGATCTCTGGCGCAGAATGCATCTATCGTACATGCAATGTATGTACCATCGACGCCAGGTGTTTGGGATTCTAAAGTGTAGACGCTAACAGAATTTCTCAAATTATAGAATAATAAACAACATTGAATGACGTATTCAGTCAAACTTTAAAGCCAAAAGACCCTGCGCATTGCTAAGATGCTGTTTTCTATTTTTTCCTATACATTTTTATCACTATTCGATAACTGCAATCGAAACCCATTGAAATTTAATTTATTTTTATTAAATCTACGAAAACAGCTGTTCCTGCAAAGGATGCGTATATCATAATTTATTGTCGTACTTTTGCCATGCGTTACAATATAATATTTTCCTAGTAATGACAACTAAGATCACTTAAGAACATTTAGGTCTTACCTGTAGCGTACCTGGCATTACAGATATTATCATAGGCCACTTTAACTGGCACCATTCTGTAACTTGAATTTAATATATCAGTATTTACTTTATCAAAAGCTAGATCAACCGCCGGTCCTACACGTTCCATCGTATACGGTGCATGGGTCTCTGCTATCAATAGCACCCCAATCTTAAGCTCCGTTAAACCGCGACAATATCCACAAAATGTCAGTAACAAAAAAACATGTTTTATTACCGACATATTTATAGTTGTATGTTAGTTTCGTAAAATATTTAATTTCTATGTCTTGATCACATGTGTTAATATATCACACTTAATTAAATAATAAGGATCACAGAGCACAATTATCCAGGTTTAACAGAAAGTATATGAAACAATGGATGGCCAGTAAATTAATTCCTAGATTTCAAAGCCACTGTGACAGTAATTTAGAAACATAAATATAGCCGTTTACAGAACCATTAGCAGCATTCCCAAGAGTCATTCGAAATGATTTTTCTTGTGAGAAACCAATCGGTTTTTATGTTCGGTCTCCTCCCCCTTTAATCACTTGTATCGATTCGATCCGTTAGCAGACGACATTCGTACCACGGTGGTCTATAATGGATGGAGAACCAGTGTCGTGGTTTTGTTGACAACGAGTGATTATCCTCTCGAAATTTTGATCCGTGGTTCTGGAGATTATTAATAAATATGATTACATTATTGGTTGGTTTATAATTGTTATCTCTAAATATGTCAGGTGGCGCGTGTGTGTGGGGGGGGGGGCTAGTCGTGTAACGCGTGCACGTGAACTCACAAGTTCTGGCGTCGTTTCGATTCCTGTCCTCAGGTTTCCTCTCACTGCTAAAGACTCCTACGCGAAAATGAATTATTGAAATAAAATAACTTCTCTATCTCTATCTCGCCTTTCACGAATACAGGCGAGCATTTGTACGAAGACCAACATGCTTCCATGCCTAGAAACAACTATACTTTTAAAAATATATATATTTCCATACATTGAAGATAGAAAAAGATAATTCATAGCTTACGATTCGCGTTACGATTACTTCTCCTATCATTGTAAATGGGAGTGGCCGAAGGTTAGCGCGTGCGCGCTGTATTATAAGGTTTGTCTTTGAGTCAACTGGCGTTGTTTCGATTCCCCGGTTGTATGTCACAAGGAGTAAGGTCACCTGTCCAACTTTGTGGGTTTTCTCCGGATCCTCCGGTTTCCTCCCACTGCTTAAGACCCCTACGCGCAAGTATTATTGCGGTCGGTTGTTGGTTTTTGTTTACACTTCACTTGGGATTTCAATATTCTTGCTTTACGTTATGTTTCAATGTCCCCTCCATCAAATACCAGGTTTTGTCACGTTATAAAAATGATTTATTGATAAATGTTTTATTATAATTGAATGAATGGAAAAACCACTGGCAGTGTCTTCTCGCCTCGCTACTGAGATATATGTGATAACAACTATCGTCATTCTGGAAAATGAAATGGGGTTTAACGTCCTACTGTTCTGCTCTGAACTGGGTTAATGAAGATGGGCATATGCCATACAGTGTGCTATGAAAGTAATTTTGCCCGGACAGCGGCATTACGGTCTACTCTACTCTTAAGCTTATATGTCAAGGTATCTTTTATGTGCAGGCCCATGTGTACACGGGACCTCGGTTTTTCGTATCATCCAAACGACTAGACAACCGTCCTTGTCGGGCCCTCCGTTCTACATCACTGACAAGGGGGGACCACGCCGGTAAATCTGGAGAGTACCTTTCTCGACCAATGAAGGGATTGAACACCCGACCTCTACACTAACGAGCCAGCGTGTTGCCCGTCAAGACCGGTCGCATTATTTCTATGAGTGTTTTTTTTATAAACCCATTTTTTTTTTAGAATGAAACCTGTATCATTACAGGCCCAGGGCTGCACAGAGTAGTGGACTCTTACGGTTGGTCCCTGGATTCATTTGCTGTTTATTTCTTGCAATGTCTATACAGTATTATTATTAGCATAACACATGACGCAATTATATGGAGTACAAGTTTATTTTTGGCTATCATGGATCATGTCATATCATACATACCCCTGCCACGTGGCCCTCTGCGCCACTCTTGCTCACATTTCCGTTAGAGAAATAAAAAAAAATCATAATCTAAAAACAAGAATTAGTAAAATAATATGTACATGATCAGATATAATAATTGTGTAGCTTGACACGAATTTATTGAAAGTGAGCGTTGCCTCGCCTGTGAATGTGTCCGCCCATAGCGATCGCCTTGATTATGGCGGTTGTTTGGGGCGTTAATTTTTTTTTATTTAATTATTTCTGCAGTTTTGTAATCGGAGTTCATCTTTAAGAGTTGTTAATACTGACGTTTTAAGATACATAATGGGAGATTAGATAAATCGCGGGCAGTTCTCACTATAATAGTTAAAAACTAGGTAATGTAAAGGGAATTTGCTGAAAATTACAGTCAAATTGATCCACTCTGAACCGAGATTTTAGCGACTGATTTTTCGGTCTAGCCTCGGCCATCTTTTATCCACTTTTTGATTTAATTATCAATCCGCATTGAGCGGTTGACCAAATTCAAATCCAGTAAATATCACAGGAAAGCGATGACATCGAGAGTTGACTAAGGTCTATATAAATTAATTAATGTCTAATCAATAGGCAGGTTTAGCTGTTGCATAATGTATGTTTAATGGAACAATCTTTTTCATTTTTCATTTTTTGACCCAAAGGAAGTGTGCATGTCAAATGCAAGTCCAAAGTAAGAGTGATATTTGCGCCGGAATCGAGGTGTATTTTTGCGTAACAATATTTAAGCCGTACTCAACCCCAAATTATCATCACCGGGTCCCCAATATCATATTATATTATCCCAAAACAACCAAATTGTCCTAATTTCCATGCGATATCATATTATATTATCCCAAAACAACCAAATTGTCGGGTTGGGATGGCCTAGTGGTCTAGAGTGCCGCGCTTCGACCTCTAGCTGGCCGGTCACCTCTGGCTTGCGGCTGTGGTTTCGAGCCCTGGTGTGAGCGTATGTGGCATGGAGATAGGGGCGCCTTCTCAACCTCGTGGGTTTCCTCCGGGCACTCCGGTTTCCTCCCACTGCTAAAGACCCCTACGCGCAAGCGAATTATTGAAATAAAATTAAACCATATGTTAGTCCCGAAATGACCTAGTTGTGTCGAGTGGACGTTAAACCCCATTTCCCTCCCTCCCTAATTTCCATGCGGGGCTGTGGTGTTTTGTGGTACAGTCATACGCCAGCCTGGATAATCGAGTGTAAAGAGCTGTCGATTGTCTTTGTAGCTCTCGTCTGTCTAGAGTAGATTATCGGCGCCATAGTGTAAGAGACAGCAGGTCACGTAGTTACAGTTTTAATCAACTGAAGTGATTATCATAATATATAAAACTGCGCCAAAACTAGCTGTCACATTAAGGAGTAACTTTGACACGAACTTCGTGACTTGGCTTGCAGTTTGTGCACGAGCGGAACCTGTTGTAGTCTTGTTTTTTGAGACACTTCATTTTATGAAGAGCCGAGTGTATCGTTCAATGTTATGATAACTTTTTTGTGCAGAGCTCAACCGAGATTTGCCAGTATTTCCAGAACAGCCCGAATCCAAGTAACTTATTACAGTTATTTACCTCTGTAGCGTGTGTGCTTGTGGCATGACATTGTAGAATACCCAAGAATATTTTCATAATTGTCTTTCGGATAATTTGTGACATCACAATATTTCGCGAGGTGATAGCATTTTGATAATAAGGATTATTTATTCACGAGCGTCCTTTCTATTTGACCTATGATGACCCAATCTTATTATACAGCCCATTCATAAAAAGTTATCATATTCTTTTGCAGATCCATACTTCATCATCTCATTATTGGAGCAGAACCAGTAGGACGTTAAACCCCATTTCATTTCTTTTGTAGATCAGTAAACGGTACAGCCATATTAAAACAATTGGCGGTGAGAGTAAGAGGAATACGAAGATGAAGAAGATTATAATAGATGTGGATACAGGTGTCGATGATGCTATGGCCACCATGTTTGCTCTGTCCCAACAGCAGGCGTTTGAAGTCGTGGCTATAACATGCGTTAACGGTAACGTAGATATCACAAACGTTTGTAGAAATACGCTGAGAGTGTTAAAAACTTTTGATAGGTTGGAGGTAAGTGCAATATTATATCGCAGCCACGATAAAGAGATGAAATGGGGTTTAACTTCCTAGTGTTCTGTACAAACCAGCAATTGACAGTGGTGCTACTGTATAGTCGTTCGGATTGGACGAAAAATTGCGCCATTGTTCACGTGTACGTAAATGAAATAAAATGAAATAGGGTTTAATGTCCTATGCCCTGCTCTGACTGGGCTAATGAAGGCGGACATACGTCATACAGTGTGCTAAGAGGAAATTTTACCCGGACAGCGGCGCTATGGCCTTCTTTGATATCAAATTCCAACTGTCAAGGGTTCTTTGATGTACACGCCAATGTGTACAAGGGACCTCGGTGTTTCGTCTCATCCGAATGATTATACGTTGTCCCTTGCCAGGCCCTTCGCCCTGCACCACCGACAAGGGAGAACCACACCGGAAAATTCCGTTGAACTTTCTCGGCCAACGCAGGGATCGAACAGGTTAGCAGCAAGTCAACATCTTAATCACTGAGTCACCCCTCCCACCACTCCCACCCCCACCCCCCTGTGCACGTAAAAAGAACCCATTTTTGCGTGGTAAATGCAATTGCTTTTGCATATTCCATGTTGGGGCTGAATAGTAGGACCCCGTTTCATTTTAGTTAAAGATAATTTATTGCCTGGCACGACATATCAAAAATTATATATATTTAGGTCCTGTGCCCCCCCCCCCCCATCGAATGTTGGATTATTTGTTTTGTCTTTATTTTGTTGTTTATTATAGATACCCGTATATAAAGGCGCATATAAACCATTCCTCCCCACTTCAAAAACAGAACACGCTCGCCATTTTCACGGTCAGGATGGACTAGGGGGCGTGACTTGGGATGATGAAATAGACACTAGTATAATACAACAAGAACATGCTGTTCAAGCTTTAATCAGATTGGTTAACCAAAGCCCAGGTAAACGCCTTTTCTTTCCCTTATTTGGTGGCATTCTTCTTTTATGGTTTAAAGGAAATGCAATGAAATTATATGAGGTTTGATGTCCTATTGTTCTGCTCCGACAGGGCTAACGAAGACGGACATACGTCATACAGTGTGCTATGAGAGACATTTAGCCCCGGCAGAGGCGCTACGATCTACTCTTATATCGATTTCTAACTGTCAATGGATCTTTTACGTGCACGCTAATGTGTAAACACTTTACGTCCCATCCGAACGACGACTAGACAGTTGTCCTTGTCAGGCCCTCCCCCTGCATCACTGACAAGGAGAACCCACTCCGGAAAATCCCAATGAAATTAAGGACAATGGCCCAGTGCTTAAGGCACTGGCTCACTAGAATTTCCCGGGCTTAAAGTATGCTTTCATTGGTTGTGCGTGTTTTGGGGAAAAACGAGATTGCTAAGTGATTAAGTACTGGTTCAATCCCGATCGGTGTTGACTTTCGTCGGGGTTTCCCCTTTTCCGTGGTGCAGAGGACGGAGGGCCTGACAAGGACAACTGTCTAGCGTTCAGATTGGACAAAAACCAGGCCCCGGGTACACATTGTTGTACACATAAAATAAACCTTGGCCCATGAAATTCGAGCAACATTTCGGGCAACATTTTCTCCATAGAACACTGCATTTAGTATGCCCGTCTTCATTTTCCCAGTCGTTGCAGAAAAATAAGGTGTTTAACCCCATTTCCTTTCTTTATCCCTAGCTGATAAATATTACAGATATGTTATCCCTTTAGGTAATTAAGTGAAACGACACGCCTACTCTGTCTTATCAGCATGACCTAGTGGTGAGGTCAACAATCATTCGACAACGTAAAAATATATGTATGTCTTTTGTAATGCGGCGAGTGCAGCGAGGTTCAAGCTATAACATTTTATATGTTATAAGTTAATTTCTGTCAGTATAGGCTAAACAAAACTAGTATATGACAGTCAATTAAACTTTGAGCGATTCGATTAATAGTTTTTAGAAGGATAGTTATAAATGATGGACCCACGTCCATGGTCTATTTTAGGGCTCTCGATTAAAATCCCCAATTCCTAAGAAAAGCATCCAAAATCCCGTTATTCCCACCGAATTGTGTAGGAAAGTGTAGTATCACCTGAATCAGGACCGGTCGGACAAAAAATGAAAAAAACTAATTGTGTCCAATTAGTCTACTATTTGACAGAGAATATAATCATATATGACACCAAAAATTTCCCGGGGGAGAGCCACCGGACCCCCCGTCCGGGCTCCGCGGACAGTAAAAGGGGCCGCTCCGACATCCGCCCCCGACTTGAATTTGCATGAATAAACGAAAAATAGATACATTACAAGTATATAATATTATATATATATATATATTATATATAATTGAGAAATCAATTAACAATATGATAATAGTTTATAACAGTCTAAATACCTAGGGGCTGTCCTATTGTAGTGATAATATATATTGACCGAATTGACCCCTCCATCTACACGCCCTAACAGTGGTCTCATTCCGCTCTATGGTGTGGAACGGAATGAGACCACTGGGGATACCGAGGGTGATATCGATTAGGAAAAGTCCATATTTGATCTGTATCTGTTTTCCAGGCGAGATAACTCTGGTGGCCTTAGCTCCACTCACTAATGTAGCTCTGGCTTTACAACTAGATGAAAAGTTTGGTGAGAATTTGAAAGAGATGTTGATAATGGGTGGAAATATTGAAGGTAAATTCTTTAAATATCACAGACCGTGTAGATGCCAATCTAATGTTAAATTATCCCAACTGATGTCTAGAATATGAGTGGAGTCGTAGTGCCTGGGTGAGTAAGACGTTGTCTCGCTAACCTGGAGGTCCAGTGTTCGATTCCGGTGTTGGCCGAGAAAGTTCATCGATTTGTCCCACGTGATTTCTCTCTGTCAGTTGTTCAGGACGAAAGACATGACAAGGTCCAACGTACTATAGTCATTCGGATGGGTGGAAAGATCGAAATACCGTGTACACATTGAAACTCGATATAAGTGCAGGCCAAAGGTAAAACGTCTTTCATAGTAAACTGTAGCCTATGGCTTATATGGCCGTCTTCATTAGCTAAGCCCTGTTTGCACAGAAAAGTAGGACGTTAATCTGTAATCAACGGTACAAAGTCAGAGGGGTCAAAACCAAAAGTACGACACAGATATCAGTAGCACGTGTGTCCTCCATTGACCCTTACGCACGCTGTGCAGCGACGTAGCATGGAATTAACCATCTGTGTCGTACTTTTGGTTTTGACTCCTCTGACTTTGTACCGTTGATTACAGATTAAACATCCATAAGTGTACAAATGTGTTGTTATTGATGTGTTCCCATTTGAATATTGTTCACAATAAGAAGCAAAATAAATAAGATATGTTTACAGGATCATTTTGTTATACGAAAAACTAAGTGATGCGTTTTCTGTGGCGCTCAGTATATAACATTATAAAAAAGAAATACTGATGTTTTGATGTTATAGATCTATTCAAAATACAGACGTGAAATCTATTGAAATTTAATTTCTTTTTTCAAATCTAAGGAAACAGCTGCTCCTGCAAAGGATGCGTACTATCATAACTAAAAATAGAGATGTGGCGTCATCCTCTGATGTTGGCGTACCATTATCAGGCGCGGATCCAGGATTTTTTGCAGGGGGGGGGGGGTCTAGGTTTGATAATTGCTTAACTACGCCCACCGCCGCCAGCGCCGAAGGCGCTCAACCAATTAACGGGGGGGGGCCCTTCCCCAGAAAAATTTGGTAAATTAGATTCAATTTGGTGCATTCTGACGTATTTCCGGAAGGTAAATTCCAAAATTACAGGACTAAAAATCGCCAATAAAATCGCATAGATATAAGTTTCAAATTTTCAAGCCTGAGCAGGAGGGGGGGGGGGAGGTCCGCGCCTGATTATTTCAAATAATGTTACGGGCAATGTGCCAAGCATACATTTTGAATACTAGTTTTGGACGCGCGTGATGTATTTTTTGGCAAAGCACTTGCGAGTGTCTGTATTTTAAGTTGTTTAATGGTCTCGAGCTTAAGACATTGCGTAATATATTGAAACAACAACTCAGGACTAACGTCCCTCGTGTTGTTCACTTAGTGTCTGGCTCTCGACCATTAAACAAAATGAAATGAAATGAAATGGGGTTTAACGTCCTACTGTTCTGCTCCTAACCAGGACTAATGAAGACGGGCATACGACAGACACTGTGCTATGAGGGAATTTTTCCCGGGCAGCGGCGCTACGGCCTATTTTTATATCGAATTCCAACTGCCATAAAGTGTGCTATGAGAGAAATTTTGCTCAGACAGCGGCACTACGGCTTACTCTTATATCGAATTCCAACTGCCAAGGGATCTTTTACGTGCACCGAACGACTAGGCAGCTGTCCTCTCCAGGACCCCGTCTGGACCCCGTCCTGCATCACTGACAAGTGGAAACCACGCCGGAAAATCTGGATGAACTTTCTGGGCCAATGCAGGGATCGAACTCCCGACCTCCAGTCTAGCGAGCCAGCGTCTTACCCACTAAGCCATGTGATCCCCCACTCTCGATCATCAAACCACACATAATTATAATAAACATTGAAAATACTAATGTTATATAAAATAAATCTATACTAATCTTATGATGTTATATAATTAATGATTTAATTTTAAATAAACATAAGAAATGCAAGGGGCCTTCATCGGTAATCAAGATAAACAAAAATCGAAAACTTATCTCTAATGATCGATAAGTTGTCAATATCCATAAGTGTATAATTAGTCAATGTGATTTTCTTGTAGGAAAAGGAAACGTCAGTTTATCGGCAGAATTTAATTTTCATGTGGATCCGGAAGCTGCTGAAATGGTATTACAAAATACCAAATGTCCTGTCACCTTAGTAACCTGGGAAACGTGTATTTACTCGTCGTTGCCATGGGTATGTATCATATATCTAAATATCACAGTCGTTTCATTATCTAAATTAATTTTATCTTTATTTGGGTTGAAAATCGGAAACATCAACAAAGAATCGACTATTATCCAATACCTTGTTAAGACTTAGACACAAAGCAGAGAAAAGATCGGTACACTGAGGTCAGGCTGAACTGAGTTCAAAATGGCGGAACTATTTCACAACGGTCAGATTTAGTGGGGTTTACACAAAAGCCAGACCATAAGTTATCTACATAAAGGCTAGACTATGCACATCGTTCACGGTCAAATTCTGAAATGTGTACTTTAAAGCTGCAATTTCATATTTTAAGTTATATTTTTAAAATGTATTAAAATAAAGCCTTAAAATAGATGGTATCTATAAACAGTCCTACTTTGTTAAAGAAAAATCCTATTAATCCAATAATTCACAATTGCCAGTTGAGATATTGGTAAACATATCATTTTCAACTTAAATTCAAACGTTTGAAGATAGCTATCCCATGGGGGAATGGAAAAACAAGAGAGGTAATTGTGTTATTATTTCCTGTGTCACAGATTTATTAGTGTGGGGAATAATGCCTATGATCGTATAATATAACGAGTTGACGACCTATTGAGCAAAAGACAAAGAAATAATTAAGGTTTGACTTTCTTTGAAAATATGAAATTATCGCTTTAAGAACAGACTGTACAGTGTACACGAATATCAGATTTTATTCTATGTACAATAAGTTTAAGGTCAAGTTTGGGGTATATGGAAAGTATAGAAGTCCAATCTTCCTGGATTACCCGAAAAACGCCCATGGGACAAGCACTGAGCAAAAATGTCAGGGTATCATTAACTGGCAACGCGGCGGCTTATTGTCTGCCAACTTGAGGTAGGGAGTAGTTGCTATTTCTCGATCGAATGGTTAGGCGGTCTTTGGAACATTGAAAGGCGTAGACGTATAACAGACTATGTAACTAAATAGCGGAAAAAGAAATTAGAAAATAATCCAAGAATGGCAAATACATTCTGAAAAATGGGCCCTCCTTCAATCAAGTTAGGTGACAAACATGGCTTCTATTCTAAAACTAGATTTTGTTATAGCTTGTGGTATTTCTTCTCGAATACACAGTGTTAAACTCATGCACCCACAGATTTTTGCTTCGTTGATCCCAAAACAAGAGAAGCCCACATAAAGTTCAACAACCCGTGTAACATATGTAACCGTCTTTGAAAATAAAATAAAGTGAAATGAGGTGGAGTTTAACGTCCTACTTTTCTACTTCATCCGGGATACGACATACTCTTATATCGAAGGATTCTTTAAGGTACACGATAACGAGTACACGGGACCAAACCGGAAAATCGCAAAGAAGTTTGTAAGTTGGCTAAATGACAGACCCCATGATACAGCGCGCACGTGCTAACCATTCGGTCCCCCCACCCTCTTTCACTTTAAAAGTCCAGACAACCCGCAATTTCCAGATTCCATGATCCTGATTATTTTATACTTTTTGTATATTTTCAAAACAGGAATTTGTTAACGAGCTTATGACCTTTAACTCAACTAGAGCCGAATTCTTTAAGAAGATTATGAGCACCGAGCGAGGTTTAGAAAGGATGAAGAAAAAAATGAACTGGGGATTTCGTTCCTGTGATCTGTTCGCCATATTGGTTTTGTTCGACGAATCGGTGTGCATAGAGTTTAAGGAAGTCAATGCTTGTGTTGAGCTGCAAGGAAGATGGACTCGTGGACAAATGGTCGTGGACTGGCTTGGAAGGTGGTCGGAGAAACCTAACGTCAGAATTGCAATGAAACTGGACACTGATAAAGTTAAACAGTATATAATTGATTTATTGAAATAGTTGTCAAGACGTAACAATATGGTCGGTTCTCTACTGGCTCTATGTATTGTGTCAGACTTTCAGTGTATTCCCATTCTCCAAGATCTATATAAATTAAGTGTAATTTAATGGTCGAGTGCGAGACATTAAGTAATATATTACGCCATGCATGTCTTGCACAAGACCATTAAACAACATAAAATACAGACACTATCCAGCACGTGCATTTCATTGAAATACGTCACGCGGGTCCAATATTGCAACTAGTATAAATGTACGCCAACATCAAAGGATGACGGCAAAAAAAAGTATTTTAAATGGGGTTAAAGGGCCAATCCCGAAATTATTTTGGAGAATAAAACTGCTAAATTTTGTGTTAAGATCCCTTGTATGTTAAGATAACTCAATGTATATGATACGTTCTCAAACAACTTAAACCTATCAGTCGTCATCTGGAGATGGAAAACGGTGTCACATTCAGTATTATACGGTGTCTGGATAAAACAGAGTCGGTGAAATTTACCATTCGTTATCAAGTACAGCACATGGATCATTCATTGTATAGATCTCTAAAGGAACGAGAATCCATTATCCGGTCACCCAACGAAAAAAATTACCAGAAATCTTAAAGGGGTTAGGTGTCCAGATAAGCAGTTTTGAGCTGAAATTTTGAGACATAGTAAATACACCACTCCTTTATATTTTGGCGCTTAAATTCCATACGTACTCCGACTTTTATTTTTTTAGACGCTGTTCAAATCGGGATGGTCCCTTTAATAGACCCGGTCAATTATTTTTTCTATACACTATCACGATGTATTCTCATTTTTCAATAAAACCACATGTTGGTAATCATACTATTGAAGTAGTAATTGTAGATGTATTTAATACAACTCGATATACGGGTGCTTGTAATGGGTTTTTATTTATTTGAGACTAATTCCTGTATGTTATGCTTACTTAATATACAAAGGTTATTTATATCTAACATAGCTCTGAACTCGCGCTGGTCGATAATAAAACAAAGAAAACGAAATGGGGTTAAAATCCCACTTTGCTACACAAATTGGGCTAATGATGACGGATATATACTATTCAAAAAAAGTAGGGGATATTTGATTTTTAAGTGTTATTAAAGTCACCTAATGAAACTGACGAAGAAACAAATGACAAAATGAAATGAAGTTCACATTCATCGATTTATTCCAAATGATCGTTAGACTAAGTAAGGCACAGACTGACCATTATAAGGGTAAAATGATACCAGGGGTCAAACAGCAAAGTTACCACAGCATCACAACAAAGTCAGTAACGGGTAAATCCAAACACGCATTGATCCGACTTGGCATACTCCTAATGAGACGTCTAAGGTCATTTTGGTCCAGATTGTCCCATTCCTGTTGCAACGCAGCAGCAAGTTCTTGGACATTGGCAGGACGTTGACGTAACCTCTGTCCAAGCATGTCCCAGACATGCTCGATGGGGGAGAGGTCGGGACTCAGTGCTGGCCAAGGTAATGTGGTGATGTTCTGTTGTTGGAGGTAACCTGTAACGATCCTGGCCCTGTGACATCTTGCGTTGTCATCCTGGAAGATGGAACGGTGGCCATGACGTCGTGCGAACGACACAACATGGACTGCCAAGATGTTGTCCCGGTAGTACTGGCCCGTAACACGCCCTGCAACAACATGTAAAGCCGTTCTTCCAGCAACAGTGATGCCTCCCCACACCATAACAGAACCACCCCCAAATCGATCATGTCTGATGACGTTAACGTCATGGAAGCGCTCGTTTCGACGACGCCACACCCTCTTACGTCTGTCCAAAAAATCAACAGTGAACCTTGACTCATCTGAAAACATCACATTGCTCCAGCGTCGATTATCCCAGTGTTGACGATCCCTACACCAACGACGTCCTGCCTGAATGTGATGATCTCTCAAACAAGGGATCACGCGAGGACGTCGGGCGCGAAGGTGACCCCTATGCAGTCGATTCCGAATCGTCTGGCCACTCACTCTCACACCAGTGTCTGTTTGAAGACGAGCGCTGATCTGATTTGCTGTGATGACACGATATCTCAAGGCCAAGGTACCGATAAATCGATCCTGGGCTTCAGTTGTCGCCCTTGGTCGACCTGAGCGTGGTCTGTCCTGTACAGATTGTCTATCACGGTATCTGGACCATAGCCTGCTTATGACAGACTGAGAAACACTCATCGTCCACGCCACAACCGCCTGTGTTGTGCCGATCTGTAGCATGCCAAGGGCACGTAAGCTTTCATTTTGGGTAAGCCGACGCATATCAAAATTTGTTTTCTGGTCACTAAAACAATTAAACTGATGTTTCCACCCTGGAATTCAATGCCACAATGACTGTAACATTCAAAGTCAGAGTCGTGCAAATCTTGGGTTGGACACCCATGATGATCCCAAGCATCACCTGCATTCCATGCGGTAGCTATTGATGCGTTTGGGCGTCACATGTAACTGGAAATGTTTCTTCTGTTAGGTTCTATAGTGACTTTTTTCGTAGTCATTTGCATATTTTAGTATTATGCCCCCAAAATCAAATATCCCCTACTATATATATACTCCGTGTAGTGAACCAGGGGCCTTATTCACGAAATTTTAACTAAGATAAAACCCAAATTTTAATTATATGATTGGATAATATTAGATTGATTTTAGTGCTTAGCTAATCAAAACTGAAGTATCTACTAAAATTTGGATTTTAAGATTTCGTGAATCAGGGCCCAGGGCCTTATTTATAAGAACTTAAACTAAATTATTTGAAGAATTCAGCGTAAAATGTGTACTAGGAATTTAGCTTTCAAGCAATGAAATGGTTGTACCCTTGAAATATTTCAGCCCACTAATTTCTACCAAATCGTCATAAAATTTGAACTGTCAAGGGTCCTGTTACATGCACGCCAACGTGACAAGAAGTAGGCTCGCCTATCCAATCTCGCGGCTGGGATCTGTTTTTTTTAAAATCAGATTTGGCAAAGACATTTATTTCTTACATTAAATTTAAGCGTACAGAAATCTGCAGAATGGGAAATAAATAGTTTGTGCTACAGCGAATGAGAAGGCTGACCAATTGGCGATGCTACTAAGTATCCAATACAAGCGTAATTGTATCGATTGACTTAAATAACTGGAATCATAACTTGGGCGGGGAGAACCATAATGATTGACAACCACAGTGTGACACAATGTTTCATATGATTCTCTGGATGGAGAATCTTATTAGATTGACGGCTTGTTAACAAACACACTGTTGCTAAACCAAGCAGCTGCAATTCGGCAGATACACAAATTCGCATAATTATTGTTACCGGAACTTGACGGTGACCCCACCTCATCTTGTAGCAGGTTATTGTCGTTACGACGCTGCTATCAAATGAATATGGATAGGTTTGCCCCTGTTTCAAATGAAATGGGGTTTAACGTCTATGAGGGGACATTTTGCCCGAACAGCGACTCTACGGCCTACCCTTATATCGAATTCCAACTGCAAAGGGATTTTTTGTCCCACCCAGACCCTTTATCCTGCACCACTGACAAGGGGAAACCACGCTAGAATCTCATAATGAATTTCATCGGCGAACGTAGGGGTCGAACATGGGATGTCCAGGTTAGCGTCGAACGTCTTACTCACTGAGTCACACCGTGACTCCTTGCTTGATTACTACCTTCTTCTATTTAAAAAAAACGATATATTTCCATATGTATTTTGTATATTTAGAACACCGTATTGGTACATTTAACAAAGAATGAATGAATGACGTATAACAATCTAACATAGAAAAAAATTCAATACCCTGCAAAAACAATACATAGATTGGCCCAATAGGGAGAGAGTGTGCCCTAAGTAGACGATCATTCTGTGGTTTTTAAAAAAACTGTGCTGCCCTTGTCCGCGGATGTGCATAGTTTATTATCATAGCTTCCCTAACACCGTGAATTCTTAGAATATGGAATTTTAACTGAAACAAAAGTCCCAAAAATGAAAGTCCACAACCAAAAGGACCCTTTCTTCACCAAGAACACGATTGTTCAAACAATTGTTACAAAAGTACAAAACGAGACCATCTAGGGTGGTTTAAAATAAAAACATCCGATTGTAATTATAGTACGATGGGAAGAAAAATCGTGACGGTGGAGGCAAGTTACGATTTCGAAATCTTTGAAGATAGCAGGAAGCTGTTACACATCTATTCAATGTCATCTGAAAAGACAAAAAAAAAACAACAATTAATTGAAAAAATACACTAACGTGTCACAAACTCATCCCTTCTCTCTGGAATACGAACCAAGGACAGACCAAATATTCAACTTTCGAAATTTAAATGTCATTGTTTAGAATCCATTGGCCGCCATTGTATAAAAATTTAAATTGCATCATAATTTAACCAGATATAAATAACTGATAAGTGAATAGAAAAATAAGCAAAGCAAGGTAGTTAATGGACAATATTGTCGGTCAGTCATTATAACGTATGTGACAGAAGGATAACCCGCGTTTGTCATGTTTGACGTCACTTCCCATTCATTCCAGTGTTAGTTACACATCTCCAGTAGCAATGATCTCTGTGGAATGTATTGAACCAGTTCTATCACATATGTAATAATGACTGGCAGCAATATTTAAAAACAAACAAATATTATAATGTAAGTAAGCAACTAAAATGAAATAACATCTAAATTTATATCAAACGCCAGTAAACTATTGGTTAATATAACAGTTTTAAATATTCTAATTAAGTAGACGCATTATTAAACAAAAACCCGGTTTAACATACTTGGAGCTGCAAACATTAATCTGATTAAAATAAAATACAGATCTTATTTCGTTTCGTTTTATATAATTTCGACAGGCAAACGAAATTTTGAACTACAAAAAACGAAACGAAATAGGATCTGTGTTTTAAATCAGAACAAGCGACAATTTAAACAGTACCTTTACCATGAGAAGGAATGCAATATACCATTAGTTATACTACTTGAAAGTTTTTTTGACACCAAGCCTAGCGAGCACAGTGAAAGGCAGGGATGGATCGTGATGATGTAGAATGATTGAGAACACTTGTTGTCGTATACAATAAATGATCTATTGTTCCAGACATAATGTATATTATTATCTAATTTGATAAATGAGTAGGGAGGTGTCCGTTATTCCGTCTGTCATTGATCCAATTCTGTCTACAATAATAATCAATCAGCAATTAGGGTCTATGTTTATTGTCGACGCTGCCCTTCCCAAGTTTCAGTTGGGTTTAACTGCTCTGTGAAAGTATAGCTTAAATGGTTCGCAGCGACAGACGTGCTCGCTAGGCAAACCCAGGAAAGAATTCTTTTTCATGCAGGAACCGCACTCCGTGGATCGGGCATTCATAGTTGAATCATAATTGTTTACCAAGCCTGGGCGTCTTAGTTGGTTAAACTGTCGTGTACTTGATGTTCTAGAGTTGGTATTCCTGTTGTATTGCCTTCTTGAATTAAAGATTGGCCTGTTTCTGAATCGTCTGGTCCCATCGTTAAATTGTCCGCGTCCAACATTAAAGCTTCTGTTACCACCATTGACGTTTCTGTTTCTGTTGACCACCCGTCTGCTTCCTCTCCCCATTGGCCTAGTTCCTCCATTAATTTGCCTATTTCGTCCTCTCATTTGCATATTTCGATCTCTCATTTTCATATTTCGATCTCTCATGTGCATATTTCTATCTCTCATTTGCATATCTCTACCTATCATTTGCCTACTTCCACCGTTCCTTTGCATATCCCCACCTGTCATTTGCATATTACCACCTATGGCTTCAGCTCCCATTCGCATATTACCACCTGTCATTTGCACATTCATTTGCATATTACCACCTGTCATTTGCATATTGCCGCCTCTCATTTGCATATTGCTGCCTTGTATTTGCATATCTACTGAATTAAGAAGGGCGTTATCAGCAGATGGTCCAGTTCCAAAGGCTGAGTACAAGTCTGTAGGTGATGTTAAGGGTGTAACAGAATCGGCCGGCTGACCAATAGTGAACTCGGCAGGTTGGATAGTGACAGTGCGAACGACCTTTGGCTTGGGGAGCGATCTTGTTGATTCTGTTTGTATCAAATTGTTTATTTCGGGATCAGTCGATGCAATGTTGTTGCTTGATTCTGATAGTCCATTTACATCTTTAGTGTGAATGCTATTCAAAGAATCTGCGTGTCCAGTTACTGTTAGTGCAGAGTCCTTAATTGTTGATGTAATGGTCGGATTGGTGTCGATTTCTGGTGTAAAAGAAATAATAATATGTCCATGTCCCAAAACGTTTAGCAAATCAAACATGGTGCAGGGGAAACTAAAGTAAATACAGAGGACCACGCAAGAGGCTAATATTCATTAAAAGTCCACGCCTCCTCCAGTTATAAAACAACATAATCTATATAGCAACTATTATGTGTTAAATGAGAAACCGATCTGATAAAATTCAGACATATGTATTTTGATTTTAGGTTCTGTAGATGCGAGGACAACGTGACGCAAGTTATTGTTTGTCATAGACGAATCATGATTTAGTAATATATTAAATAGTGACAAAACCAAGCGATGCGCAACCCGGATTGACGTAAGACAAATAACGCGACCCTACCATTTCTATCAACTTCTCTGTGTTCAAATCAATCAAATGTGTCACATATTACATATAAAACTGTATATGGATCCTTAATGAACTTGTAACTCCATAAATATAAAAATAGCATCTCAAAGTGATCTGTTAAAATCAATCAAGTGTGTCAAATATTACATATATGTGGATGTTTAATGAACATATAATTCCATTAAGAGAAATAATGCCTCAAAGTAATCTGTTTATTTTAGTTTCCCGTTGAACACGCGGTGCAGGTGCGTTGTATGTGATTATAATTATTACCTGTTATAAATGTTATACGTCACTTAATCTGAAATATACATCATACATCTTACAATCCCAAAACAAAACACATCTTTAAATTTCATCATATAAATCGATTAAAGACAGGACAGCGAATTTAAAAAGTTAATTTAGATATGTTTACACTAATTAAAACGTAATTTAGATATGTTTACACTAATTGATAAGTAATTTAGACATGTTTACACTAATTAAAACGTAATTCAGATATGTTTACATAAATGTTAAAGTAATGTTTGCACTAATTTAATAGTAATGTTTACACCCATAAAGAAAGTTGATTTAGATATGTTCACACTATTGAAAAGGTAATTTAGATATGTTTACATTAATTAAAAGTAATTTAGACATGTTTACACTAATTAAAACGTAATTCAGATATGTTTACATAAATGTTAAAGTAATGTTTGCACTAATTTAATAGTAATGTTTACACCCATAAAGAAAGTTGATTTAGATATGTTCACACTATTGAAAAGGTAATTTAGATATGTTTACATTAATTAAAAGTAATTTAGATAAAAAAGAGAGTTAATTTAGATATGTTTACACTATTGAAAAAGTAAATTTAATGTTTACACCAACAAAAAGTAAATTCAGCTATGTTTACACCAACATCAAATAATATCAAAAAGTAAATTGGGATATGTTAACAGTTATTAAAAAGTAATTTAGATTTGTTTACACCAATAAAAAAAGTCAATTTACATATGTTTACACTAACAAAGCAGTACATTTAGATATGCTTACATATGTTTACACAATCATAAAATATGGTAAATTTAGATATGTTTACAGGGGGAATGCTATTTATATGAGCAAATTATTTGCTAAATCGTTTGATCCATAACCAATCTTAGTCATCTATATATTATATTCGGTTTTATATTGCCTATTAAATATACTTGGATTGGATTGTACCGGGTGGCTATATCTTTTAGAATGGAATGGGTTGATGTGTAGCCTATTAATATCTATCCAAATCAGGTAATACACGTGGCTTGGTGGTAAAACTATTTCAAGTTGAATACCCCCCACCCAAACGGATTTTACTTACTATTGATATGATTGGTTGGATATCTGGCAACTGGTAAAAGAGCAGCTCTCTTTTTCCCTGAAATTTGAAAAGGAGATGGGTTTATCATAAAACAAAAAGAAACGTTTTTATAATTTATGTTTCTCAAAACTATTATTTTGATAGTAATTTAGATGATTAGAGCAATACGCCTAGGTAAGATACCATCTTGACCTTGATGTCCATGGTAGGAAATGATTTAGTCTTAAAGGGAGGAATTTGTTAATGTACGAGAATAATTGTTTAGACAGACAATCTTATCCATATTTCATACAGCCTTGGCATTTAGTAGGGCCCCATGCATCTTCTTCGGAGAGGAGCAAGGGGCATCCAAAAAAGAATGAAAATATCGCTAATAACTATGGTTTACAAACGCCCTTACTTCTGCTGAATAAAATTCTAATTTAACTGTGATTTCTTTCGTTTGCCTGTCATTTCCGCCCTGCGGCTCAAGTAAATAATATACATGAGTCTTGGCATGTTCCTGAAGCAACGACCGTTGTCATATATTCCCGAACTTAAAGTTATCTCCCTTTACCGAAGACACGTCAACAGTAGAGTTCCATCAATTAATGTTTTAACACAAACACACTCAAATCCAACATGGCGACCTCCACTTAAATCTTACTTTTGACAAACCTTGCAACTCGATTATCACAGGAGGGTATTTTAGCTGGAAAGCGCAAGACTTGATATTCATAGTGATCGAGGAATGGGGTATGCTCACATGCTGGGTCAGTACCCAATCGAAATTAGAGTCGAAATCTCTGGATATTGCGTAAAAGGCGTGATAAGATGTATACGGAGTTAAAGCGACATCAAGCCTTCTATTGAAGATAGAGTCTCGGGTACATACAATCAACGGATTTTTTCCGAGCATTATCAAATATATGTGCACCACATGAAATAACTCCTTCATTAGTCCAGTAGGCGCACAAAAGTATAACGTAAAAGCTATCATTTCACCGTAACGGTAAAGAACATTTAGTTGACTGTAAATATCAACTTACTGTGAATGTGGCCGTGGCCGTGGTTGAATCCGCTATTGAAGTTAGTGGTGACATATGGTTGTCTGTAGTTGTTGAAACCGCTGTTATAATGATTGATACCGTTATTATAATGATTGAAACCATTGTTATAATGATTATAACCGTTGTTATAATGATTGAAACGGTTGTAACCGTTGTAACCGTTGTTAAACAAACCATATCGCCTTCGCCCTAAATGGTGTCCACCATTGTATATTGGATTTTGAATAGATGACGGTACTGAAATAGAAATGACTATAGTATAATATGTCTGCCACAAAGAAGAATAGATAAACACACCACCCGAAGAAAACCCATGCGGCCCTACTCCTTGTTACGTACAAGCGGGGAATCGAAACCACGGCAATCGACTCAGTGACAGACCTTATGATAAATTGAACATCTGAGTAACATTGGTCATTCCCCACCGACAATTCAACATGATCCAATGCGGGGCTTATCTGATGATATTTTGGTTTTATGGGAGATTAGACAAAGCTGACAGTTCTCACTATAATAGTTCAAAATTAGATAATATAAATGGAATTTGCTGAAAATTTCAGTCAAATTGATCAACAATGAAGCGGGGATTTACTGATTAAATTTTCGGCCTAGTCTTGGTCATCATTACTAAATCGGTACCATAAAAACATAGTCTCGATTATCCATTTCATGATTAAACCACGAATGAAAGTTAAGCAGTAAATCGGACCCTAATCCCATTAAAATCGCAGGCTAGCGTTGACATCGAGAGTTGATTATGGTCTGGATAACTTAATCAATGTCTAATTAATAATTTAGATACCATTTCAAGCCTAAAGAAAGACTTGTAATAGACAAATATAGCTCTTCAGGCGCGGATCCAGAGGGGGAGTCCAGGGGGTCCGGAGCCCCCCCCCCCCCCGCTCAGGCTTGAAAATTTGAAACTTAAATCTATGCGATTTTATTGGTGATTTTTAGACCTGTAATTTTGGAATTTACCTTCCGGAAATACGTCAGAATGTACAAAATTTTTCCCGTTAATTGGTTGAGCGCAATAAGTTAAGAAATTATCAAACCTAGACCCCCCCCCCCTGCAAAAAATCCTGGATCCGCGCCTGCTCTTGCATAATGTATGTTTAATGAAGTATTGCAAAATCAACAGGTATAGGTTTTAACGGGGAATAAAGTGCGAAATCCAATCTTATCCCCAAAACTGCAAATGGCGCCAACCGGCTTTTATTAGTAAGATTTAGTGTGAAACTTACTTGGTACATGTTCATGAATTGTGTGCACTTGACCACCGGCACCAACAACTGAAACGGAAAAGGTAACAAATGTTTTTTGATACGTGGCTAAAATCTACCTAAAACAAATACTGAATAACAAATAATTGATTTCCCGACTATCATAAGATTAAATATTGAAATATTTACCATTTGTTTTTACATGAGCATCTAGATGATCACCATGTGCAGAGACACCTGGAATAAAGTTTGAAAACATATTTATATAAATAAAACCAAAGATGTGTGTATGTAATTTCGTCTATCACGCTTATGGGATCAAATAAACCAGCATGTTTTTGGGTCATGATTTATAGAGGTCAAGATCATTTTTTAGCTTAAAACAGTCAAGATTTTAAAATTTTGGACTGTGCGCTGAACTGTTTTACTGCAATTAACGGTTAATAGGAGATAACTCTATTTATGATGGCAATAAAGTTTGATAAAAGTACCCAATAGTGTAAGCTGACGGGAAAGCAGGGAAGATTGCGAGTAAGCAAATTTTGGGCCCCGAGCGAAATCGGGTATCGAGCTAGTAATTAGTACTTTCATAAATAAAAATGTTTAATAAAATAATATAAAATGGCTGAGTATGAGTCAACGCCCATCCCTTTGAAGTCCCTGGATTCTTTTTAACATGGCATCCCATTGCATCGAATCGGAATAAATCAGTGTTTTGAATATGTTTACATAAAAGCGTGTGAGTGACACTTGATACTTCACTACAGGAAGAAACCGGGATAGAAATGAAGAATTTTTGGTGAACAGGCATTTGCCAGTGAACTGCACGGGATACTTTGAAAGAGCGAAGTAACCTACATAGACACAGAAACGTTGGCTTGGGTAGAGACTGTAAATGTTTTAAAACGTATTGGACAAGTAAATGGAGTCACCTACCAGCAACATAGCGCCCACTTCCTAATATTGGAGAATGGCCACCACCTCCAACATACGCAGAACTAGCCAAACAGACCAATGAGCCGATCACAAGTAGAGACAGCATCTGGAAGGGATACAATATCCAGTGATTACGTCATACAAATTAAATCAATAAATATTTCATACTTCCTAAATAGGCTAGACTGAATGCTGCTTTGCTGGACATGTGCTACATGTTCAGTTCACCCTCCTTTCAAAGTCGTGCGTGTCGTATGCCCCTTTTGATGGCCCCTACTGCATAAAGATCTGACCAGTTCTAGTGGCATGTCGCGTCAGGGATCATACTATCGTGTTTCAGCCTATGACGTCACATTGGCGTGAGACATTTGGTTAACCAATCAGCGTTGATCTTTCTAGTAAAATACCCACAGTTTTGTGCATCGCACGCCAAGAACTGACTACAACAGACCGTTTCATTGGCTAATCCCTCATATCAACCAGAATGTGGGCTATATAACAACTCTTCCAGATCCTAGTGAAGTAAAGACAAGTAAAACGAAACTTTGAACTATAAAACGAAACGAAATAGGATCTACGTTATCATCAGATTTGGCGTATGTCCGTCTTCTTTTTTCCGGTTGGCATAGAACCCTATTTTATTCATTTCATTTCTGCTCCAAATTGGCTCCAATAAAATTACAGCAGGCTTTAAAAATTTAACGACGGAAGGGATATTCGAAAATAAACAATCTACACTACATCTTCAAAAAGTCATAACTTTGTTAAGAATGAAATAATTTGAATGATATTTTCAATGTATTCATTTTGCATTATTTTTTTGAACTATTATAGCAAAAACGGTTAGCCCTTTATTTAAATCTTACATAATATATCTTTAATGTAAAGCACAAACACCGAAGTGGTTATAAAACTTGCCGTAGACCAATAGAATGCTATAATTAAATAATTAAAACCCTTCTGGGTGGCCTAAAATTATGTGTCGTCGAACATCAATTTTAAATATTCGATATGCTTTATGAAACTTACCTTTTAAGGTATGCAGTTGACGAGAGCAATTTGCCTTACTGAGGTATACGGCTGTCGTGCCTCTTCTTATAAACAAACAGAGTTGACCGTGGCGAATATCTCAAATTTGATGGATTGTCCCGTAATTTCTCCATTTGGTTATTTAGACATAGTAGATCGGTAATGCATCATTTGTGACAAGCTCATAAAACATTGAAGAATACAATGATTATAACTTGTAAATAAAAGGTAAGAATAATGTCAATTGGTCGTCTGCGTCATGGCCTTAAGGCTGTATTATGAACATGACGATAATAAATATCCCGCAACAAGAAAATTTTAACCAATGAGAAATCAACATTGGTATTTTGTAATATACCTCATGTTACCATTATTATTCATTACAAGATGCAATTACCTCATATATGCCATAATATCTAGGCCATGTTTTACATAAATAAGCATTTTTTAAGAAGACAAACAAACTCTACTGTTATTCAGTTACTTTCGTAGAAATGCTAGGGAATGGACAGACCCATATTTGGGGGGGGGGGGGCAAGTATTTGTAAACACAGGTATTGTTTCCTTGGCCTCATCACAAATTGGTGTAATTGTGATCCCCAGTCAGCCACTAAGTATTCCGTAACTGATGTAGTTTACGGATCCATGCCGTAATACATTATGTATGGTACTCAATAGATCCCCCATTACGATTATTTTACACACAGAAAACTATCCACTTCGATAATTAATCCCCATCTTGATTGACCACATGATCTGTCATTGAGTCAAGTGGTACGGTTTCGACTCCCTGTTTGTACGAGACAAGGAGTAGGGTCGTATGTCATATCTTTTCACCGTGTCCCCCTGTTTCCTCCCACTGCTAAAGAAACCTACTCTCTAGCGAATTATTGAAATAGCATCGATCTGATTAAAATACACATCCTATTTCGTTTCGTTTTTATAGTTCAAAATTTTGTTTTACTTGACTTTACTACATTTGGATCTGAAAGACTTGTTATTTAACTTGTGTTCTGCTTGAAATGAGGGGTCAGCCAATCAAATTGTCTGTCGAATCGAGGGTTTGACCTTTTTTGCGCGGAATTGTGGGTAGGCATTATCAGCGATATTAATCGAAACGAAGCAACAACGATTCTGATTGGTTAATCGAATGACTGAGGTTATAGGGTCAAATGTCAAGTGCTTGACATGTCGACAGCGCATAGTCGTTCGGATAGGGCCAAAACCGAGGTGCCTTGTACACATTAATTGGCGTGAACGTAAAAGAACCCTTAGCAGTTTGAATACGATGTAAGTCGTTATAGTGTAGCTGTATGGCGTATGTTCGTTTTCATTATCCCAGTCGGAGCAGAAAAGTACGAAGCTAAATCCCCATTCATCTCATCTGCTCTCTATCCCGTTTCACATCTGACATTCCTATAAAGACTAAAAATATCTTAAGAAAGGAAAGCGGAATAAATAATTCTCAAAATGCCCCAAATATACTTTGTGTTTGTGACCAAAATCGTCGATTTAGGAACTAAAATGTCGGTCGGTTTAGAAATTAAAATGTCGGTTAAAGAGCATAGCGTTTGTCCATAATCGGGGGTTATTGTAGACGTCTTATGCGCCATGCAAAATATATTTAGATTTTGATGTGTGGATCTCATCAAGAAATGACAATTTACACCATTCATTTTATTTTATTTGATTAAATAGCGATTCGAATGTTAAACTTCATCCTCGTGTTGTTAACAGTTGCTCCAGGGTATATCTCTTTTGTTATGTTTGAAGAACAGTTTTAATTAATGATTATCCACTAAATTTTCGTTTTACTGTTTTATGTCAATGTTACGCCATTGTTATTTTACTTGTTAGAAAACAGGAAATCGAAACCACAAAAATCAGCGGTGCTAGGGAGGGGTTGGATGGTGGTGCCTATTGGAGAGTTTACTCTTTGTTAGGAGGTGGGGGTTAGGTGGTAGTCGGTAGGCTGGTAGTGGTAGTGCGTTTTGGAGAATCCACTCTTGTTTTGGTGTGTGCTAGCGGCGGTGTCTGTTAAAAAGTGCATACTAACCTTAGGCTGTCTTTCTACAGTTAGTTCCGCTTGAGAGCAGACACTAAGTTAGTTGACCGACATTTTATATATTAAATTGACGATTTAATCGAAAACACCAAATATTCTTCGAGAGTTTTGACAAGTATATTATGCTTCCATTTAATGGAATTGAATAGGTTCTTTTTAGTCTTTGTGGGTATGGCAGCTGCGAAACGTAGTAGAACCATATTAGAAAACAATATACATGTATATACTAATTGCTGAATATGGCGGGCATTCAGAACAGAGATTTAATCTCGAAGCATGAAGTAGATGGATCCGATGTCTGTGTGCAGATTGGGTACTGGTGGTGATGTCAGGACACGAGCCTCCTCTAGAACGTGTATATTGCAAATTAATGACAACTAGACGTCCCCTTAGACGATTTGACCCGCAACGTAACATTGACGTATGTGGGGTTGTTACGACATCACAATTATTATAAACGGGGTTGTGTCACCGTGCTGTCAAACACGTGCACTGTATATATTGGTTACATAAACTGTAAGAAGCATACACTTACGGACCCAATAAGCTTGGGCTCTGGGCAGAAATGAAATGCCTGTAAAAACGCTTGTGAGCGGTCCCCCTCCCCGAAACGTTTGAAAATTAGAAGGCCAACCCGATCGGTGAGTACAGCTGACCGAAAGTAATCTAGACAAAATAGACTTATTTATGTTACTTTGGAAACGAAACACAAGCCGACTCACTTGAACCGGCGGAGAAGAAATGAAATCGCTGATAAAATGTCCCGTCCGCACCATCGAGTACTGAAGCACGGAGCGGGGCGCGGCGTCGGGGTTGTGCACAAATAGCGTTTACCTGCTATTCCGCACAGCGAATAGACAGTAGTCGGATATAGCATGTAGGCTCGTTTTTCTGATTATGGCCCCTGATTGTACGAAATATTGTTTTGTTTTAGTTTGTTCTCTGTCCATCTCTTGTAAATTGTGGTCGTATCTTGCATGTCAACTACTTGTCCTCCCATACAAGTGCGTCACTTTTCGTGGCTGTTGCAACACTAACGGGCAGAGCTACAACGGGAATGAATGCTGGATTGGGGTTTGTGTAACTCACTAGCAGGACACATGATTGCCTTCAACTAATTGAGAGTGGGAGAGAGAGAGAAATGGGGCTTAACGTCCACTCGACACAAACCAGGTCATTTTGGGACTAACATATGGTTTCATTTTTATTTCAATAAGTCGCTTGCCCGCAGGGGTCTTTAGCAGTGGGAGGAAACCGGAGTGCCCGGAGGAAACCCACGAGGTTGAGAAGGCGCCCCTATCTCCATGCCACATACGCTCACACCAGGGCTCGAAACCACAGCCGCAAGCCAGAGGTAACCGGCCACCGGCCAGCTAGAGGTCGAAGCGCGGCACTCTAGACCACTAGGCCATCCCAACCCCCCAATTGAGAGAGGAGCGTACTGGATAGAATGAATTAAATCCTAGATCTACTTAATGGCATTACGCTCTTTTAGGGTATGATATCACATGGTATAGACTTGAGTCTATAATCTACTAATGCTCATTGGACACCTGTGAGTCTAAAGGTTAATATCACTTGACGTATAATTGTGCCATGGTGATGCAAATTGTCAGCAACTTCTGATACCTTCACGGAATAAGAATTTGGGGGAATTTGAACAGAAATAATAGCCTTACATAGACACAGATAACAAATTTACATGTGTCACAACGGGGATGGGTACCAAAACAAAAACAAAGAGGACTGGCTTTTAGTATGCACAGATGTGGGTGGGACAGAGGAAGGGCAGCAGGAAAAGAGGGTCCAGATGAAATTGACGCCTACATTTCCTTTAGTTTTAGCCACACAAACCCATATTTCCTGGTGAGAAATATAATCGAATTCGAGTGTTATCAGCAATTTCCAACTTCTATTGTGTTTGCGTTTATGAGGATACCAGTCTAGAACGCCTATGCAAACATGATCAAAACTTTGATCAGTGCGACCATATTTTTTAAACATTTATCACATCCATGTTCGCCTTGTTACTAAGGCTTCTGACGTCGGATAAAATGTCGATAGAAGCTAAATAGGAAATAAAATAATGACTGATGCCCGAAAGCGTCACTTCTATATTAAGGCAAACTGTTTTATTGCGTATATGAACGTCAGTGGTGGTGTGGGGTTGCAGCATTTATACATTTGAGTATAGAGCTCTGTGTGGTACTTGTCATTGATATGGTAGATAACAGTGTACAGAAACGGAAACCAAATCATCCATATTAATCATCTATAAGCAGATTTGGTCGAAACCCTAGACGCCAGGTGTCGCGCATGGGCAGGATAGACCGGTAGGCTGAGATAATGTATGGACTCAGACTAGTAATTATTTGCCCATTGACTTCAATGTTAAATGTCTGTAACATCACAGGCTGTAGCTTTTTTCTCAACATTCCGTCGCTTCCAATCTTTTTAGGCACAATGGGGACCACATTTGGCAATCTCCTCATCATAAATTTGTAGGGGGTTGACCATTTAGATTTTTTGCTACTGGGATTTGAAGTTTACTGGGGTGAAAATCTCACTTCCGACACAATGATTGCTCCGCAGAAAGACACTTTACACCCCCTATCCCTCCGCTGTAATATCCTCAGTATTACCCAAAACTGCTGTGAAATTGAAAATTTGATTCCTTTTCTCCAATTCTAGACCAAAAAGTCAACCCAAAAATGCAGGAAGAGGGGAGAAAAAAAATAAGGGAAAAATTGTCTATTTATAACTAGGGTTCCATCATGAAATAAGGGGAAATAATTACTAGTCTTAGTCCGTATGGGATTGGTATTCAGAAGTAACAAAATGGTTTCTTCGTGAGTAATTTTTCGTCGAGAATGCATCACCTACAGATGACTTGGGCATTCTCTTAACGACCAGATACTTATCAGACCACCAGTCCTGGGACAAAATGGGATGGAAAATCTTGAGGAATGTTTTCAGCCAACACCACGATCAATCCCAAAACCTCCTAGTTAATGGGCCCACACCATGCGCCCCGAGCCATCTGAATGTAAACGATCGGCCAGACTTCAACCTCTTGCTAATTCTTTCTTATATTTCAGTATAGGATATACACACCATGGATATAACAGCAGCTGTGTTTCAACAATGATTCTCTTGCCGTTTTCAAGTACAATGTGAACATTAAGTATTGCCATACGTTTTTACTACAAGATATTCAGTGTTGCCCCATTAAACTCTATAAATGTGTGCCATGTCTATTCAAATTCAGTTACACGTGTGGATGTTACAGCTTTATAAATTAAATTGCAGTAGAGGGTGTGGTACCGGCTACAGCCTTACTGTCGTAAAACTAAGCATATATGGATGATACAGCATTACGCAAATAAAATTTGAATGAAACAGCAGTACAGCAAATCAAACATGCATGACAAAGTAGTACAGCCAATCAAACATGGATGATGCAGCAGTACATCCAATCAATTATGGGTGACAAAGCAGTACAGCCAATCAAACATCGTACACAGCAGTACAACCAATCAAATATCGATGAAACCAAAATACAATCAATCAATCATTGCAATAAACAGTGCAGTACACATTGCAGTACAATGTCGATGAAACCAAAGTACAATCAATCAAACATTGCAGTAAACAGTTCAGTACACATTGTAGTGCAGCCAAACATGCGTGTTTCATCCACACAATCAAACAAATATGAGCTTTGTATCTTTTATTACATTACTGATGCAGCAATATTTATCAAATTACTGGACATTGCAGTACAGCCAGTCCAATAATTCAATACAATAGTATTAGACATTACAATACAAACATGTTATTTAGTAAATGTGATTAATGTGGTGGTAGTTATCATGAGTACCATATTTATCTCTGTTTAGTCTCCTTAATCTCCTCAATCTCCTGTTTAACCTTCTCTCTCTCGACCGAAGTCTCCTTCTTTCTAAAAGTCCAACACCTGATCGATAACCATGACCGTAATGATTTCCACCTAAAAGATCAGATCCAATACCAAGCAAGCCCCTGTTTCTAAGTCTTCCATTTCGAGAGTATCTTGAGCGTAGACCACGGCGTCCACTTAAACTAATGGATCCCACAAGTCTATGAGAATTCCCGCTAATACCCCGACGACTACCTGCAAGATAAAATGAGCATTATATTATTCTAAATAATTTTCATTTTACTTATGTCATTTGAAAGTAAATGTACCTCCCAACATTCCCAGACTCCAGCCAAAGCTCTGAATTTTCAGAATCCTGATTTGCTTAAACCGGAAACGAGTTTGCTTTGTGGTTAACACGTGATGGGCAACCATTTTGAATTTGAAGAATCGATAATGAAAAATTCTATATAAAAAATGTAAGACATACTTGAAAGAATATAGGTTGAGTTTCAGGCCATAATAGGAAAGCAGTGGAATGGGTCAATCAACACCAACATAAGATACATTTCTTATTGTTATGTTTAACTGTGCAAAAGTTGAGAGGTGAAATTTTTTCCGGACAGCGGGATATTATTTACGAACACCGCAAATTATTATAGAAATGACTTTTAGCAATATTATGTGATCTAGCATTCCAGAATTATTGTCGTTTCACCTTCTCAAATTTTTCCAGTTTATTACAAGAGGAGCTAGGTGTCGCACACGGAACAGAGTATGATTAAGTATTTTTAGAATACCTGATCGAGTTTCCCATTGGATGCGTTCATGGTGTTGACAATCAATCTTAAAGCCCCAACATGTCCGAATAAGGGTTAAAGAATCAATTTTGTCAGAAAACAAACTTTGGCTTTATATTATTCATACAGGACAACCCATTTTTCTTGATGTTATTTCTTTTATACTCAAATATTCTTAATTAGATAATACATAATCAAAACAGACTTTACATTAGATCGAACACAAGTTTACCTTTGACAAATATCATGTGACTTATTAGGGGTTTTTGCATGCATATACATGTGAAATATCTGGCCTTTTGACATACATGTGAACTAATTGGGTTTTTGACAGATCAGGCCTATCTGGCTTTATGACATAGATCTGATCTATCTGGCTTTTTGTACCTTTAAGGAATTAGAACAGGTTTTCAGGAAAATGCGAAAATATTCTTTCGACTAGTCGTTCGGATGGGGCCAAAATCCGAGGTCCCGTGTGCACACTGGTGTGCACGTCAAAGATCCCTTAACTGTTGAAATTCAATATAAGAGTATGCCGTGGTACCGCTGTCCGAGAAAAAATTCCCTCGTAGCACACTGTATGGCGTATGCCCGCCCGTCTTTATTAGCCCAGTTCAGAGCAGAACAGTTGGATGTTAAACCCCATTTCACTTCATTTCATTTGTTCACTAGATGAGCAAGAGAAACGAAATGTATGTTTCTGTGTTGTATGTGACGTTTTTACCAAATACAAACCTGTAGTCTGAAATATCTCGGAAGTAAAATTAGCAAAATTTTGAAAATCTTACCACGACGTCTGCTGGGCCTCGACACGGAACGACTAGAGCCGCGCGATCCATGGGAACCATGGGAACCGTGAGAACCATGGGAACCATGAGAACCGTGATTGTGGTTATGGTGTTGAGATGAAACAACGGCTATCAGCACCGACACTACCAGCAGTACCACACACACCCGCATTATGGCACCAATACTTCAAACAACTACAATGATATCATAACCAACAATATTATAAAATTATGAACACATAATAAAGATTGCAGTTTATACACATTTTTACCTCTCGTATTTCTAAATTTGTCTATAGCAACAAATCTAATCTGTAAATTTTCTGCAAATATATGAAATAAGAAAAAAAAAATATTCACAAAAACCTAATTTCGTTTTTTAAAACAATGTTATAATCCTTTAGTGGACTTCAGCGACTAGAAACGAGAACAATCATAATATGGACACAACAATAATCATTGGTGTATTTTATACCGCCACAAAGTTCCGATAAGTATTCTCGTGTCGTTTTTAAAAAAAAAGCGACAAGAGGATAAAATTGTACACGTCGCGCCTGTGTTTTCTTTGGTTTTTCTTCTTTTTTTTTTCTTTTTTTTTTGTTGTAAATTTTACTTTTTTTGTTACGATGATACTTATCGATATATCATGTCAGTGTTTGATAAACCAGTGACAGCTGAATTTCTGTTTGAATTGATTTTTTCATTACGATAAGAGTATACTTATCGACACGTCGTGGCTGTATAAAATATTGATTGCTGTCTCAAATTATTGTTCCTGTTTTAATCTTGAAAACTCTTTAGTCAATATAAAAAAGTAGTGTGTATACGACATAGAAGCCAAATTATACACTAACATACTTTATAAAATGCAAAAATACAACGAACTTACCTTACTATCGAACAATGTTCGACTGTTGAACTACCTAAAATAATCAACTATTATAATAGAATCGAGCCATAAAGTATTGAAGATCCCATTTTCGACTCATATCATCACTCACGTTGATTGTATATATCCTTAAGGCAATTGCATAGAAATAGAAAAACTGCATAATACTCTAGTTGTATTGTGAATGTTTTATATATATTTTTATGTACTTATATGATAAAAAACATTAAAATTAATAGCATTTAAATCATATCATTTAATGTGACGTCTTAAAAACAATATAATTGCTTTGTGTCTTGTTCTTATTTTATTAAAGTATTTACGATAAGTTTAATGGGTTGTTCAAACATAAATCTTCTCTTTGATCGCATTAAAAATTTAATAGAATATAAGTTGATGTATAAAATATTATGTAAAGTTAAGTTTAACAATGAATGACATAACGATTATCCTTGCAGTAAACCTTAGTAATAACCATTTGTGTAATAAGACTATTCTTTTGTTTAAGTTTAGTTTTTATGTTAATATTTACGTAGGAAGGGAGAGGTGCGGTCTTTTAAGTCCAGTAATCAGCCAATATGCTTAGCCTTCACTACGTGATGCAATTAAAACAGAAAGTAAGTAGTAACCGATCGCGCTACTACATAGGGTATTTTAGTGGAAATAGCTATAGTGTCTTGGGGTAATATCTTAAAGGGACAATAACACTATTGCTGGCTTGGCAGCCCCAGAAAATAAATAATGGCCTTATTCTAAGTACTAGATGTTTAAGTGTCCTACATGTTGTGTAAATTATCCATTACGACCTATTTTACTTGTCCAGAGGGTTCGAAAATATTTTAAATCAAAGTCACATTTGAAAAGGTTTACGGTAGACTTTTCAAATCAATTAGTTGAATTTTTCCAATTTTTTAAATTAGGTGTGTTAAGATGAAATTTATATCATCAATTAATTGGAATATTGTAAAATAATACAATTTGTTGACCAGAATGAAGATTGGGACATATTATTTAGTTACAACAAGAGTGTTATTGGGGCTTTAAGTCGAATTAGGAAGTAAATTTTCCTATAGAATTGGACTAACTAGATTAGTGTTTTGTATTAATTTTCCTCATAACACACTAGACCGGTTGGTGTAGAAAAGTATGATTTCATTGCAAAGAGAGAGAGAGAGAGAGAGAGAGGGGGAGAGAGAGGAGAGAGAGAGAGAGAGAGAGAGGGGCCAATTTTTTATACAACTAATTTGATTCTGCGTAGGGGTCTTTAGCAGTGGGATGAAATTGGAGGACCCGGGGGAATTCCACGACGATGCTAGACAAGCGATCCTACACGTTGGGAATCGAAACCATACCACTCTCTCTCTCTCTCTCTCTCTCTCTCTCTCTCTCTCTGTGTGATATATTGGTTGAATGCATTAAAATAAATAATAAAGTAATGATGAGGCGGAGTAGGATTGAAGGATTGCATTTCAAAAAACAATTTATAAGAAAAAAAAAATACACCTACTTAATAATATCAAAAAGGATTGTTATAGTTTTTATTAAAATTTTAAGATCGAATACGGTAAGCACGTATAGATATGTGTTCTGTATCAATCATTTTATTTCACTGTGAAAACAAACCGTTGAGGTACTCGGGCGGCAGCCGTGCTGATAGAGACTGCATCCTTAACCAGCTTGTCGAATCCGCGAGAAACGGGATCTGTATTGCCGGCATAAGTGGCGTAAACGATGTGCACACAGTGTCTGCAATGTTAAAGAATCATTGACAGTGGGAATTTTAAGGACAATTTTAGTATGAAGGATTTGATGTTGGTTTGTTTTGTTTGGGATAATGCATGTACATACTATATTTTTTATACTGCGAGCATCAGAAACCCTAGAGTTCCAAGGGAGTCATGGTGGGTTGGCGTGTGAGGATTTGGCTGAACAGTAACTAACAGGTTCTGTAGGAAAGTTCCTCTGGAATTTTAAGTAATGCACGGTGGGGGATCGGGGCTTAGTCATTCGGTATTTATTATATTACCAGTTGAACGATCGCAGCAATTTGGTTTTAAAAATTACCAACCCCCTGTAAAGTTTCTTCAAGATTTCGATGACATTCCAGTAGAACTTTAAAACATGGTTCTGATAGCCCCTTATGAACAACTGTGAGTGTGACGATGGTGATAACAAAGATAACACCATTTAGAGATTTTAAGTGTTGTTGCTGCTGCTGCTGTTGTTGCTGCTGTTGTTGCTGCTGCTGATGATAACGATTCCCTAGAAGATGGTGTTGATAGTCGTGATAATGATACGACGATGATGGGGTAGATGATGACATGATAATTTATAAGTTTTAAAGCCAGGTGCAATTCTGTATGAAATTTAGTATCATTTGTTAAATAGAAAGCTTTAAAACTTGTTTTAGAATCTATAAAATTCCTTGTGTGTACTGTTTATTGCATTAGGTGTAAAAAACCCAACGAAGCCGCGGAGACAAACCTAAGGACAAGGCACAACACGAACGGACATCGATTGTAACAGTCAATCCTGGGGGTATAGGAGCCGTCACGGGGGCGTGTCCAGGGGCACGGACATAGAGGGGCCCGTGTAATGTTTTTTTTAAATGTTTGATATAAATTAATAAAGAAATGCACGGTTACTTGATCGTAAAGGAGACGAAAGCCGATGACTTCTGAATGTGGGTACCTAGTGCCGTTTGTAGGATTAGAATCGAATTATGTCAGTCCGCAAACGAAACTTGTAAGACGGGCCTAGTGACAAGACACAAACCACACAGTCTTTTCAAGTAGCAAATCCTCCAAGTTGGAAAGCAGCAAACAACAAATATCACATCGAGTGAATGATCCAGTAATAAAAAGTACCTTTATGTTAATTAATATTGTGTATATTAACGGCGACGGTATTTATTGTCGACGAAAGAGATCGTACAGTAATTATTTTAGTAACTTCTTAAACTCCCAGCGTTTTTATAGAAATCGGTCAACATTAATTTATTATTAGGACAGGCATTGCCCATTTGAACTTATCCAGGAAATCTTTGTCGAACATCATCATTACCACTCTGTCATTTCTGATCGTTTTCCTAATAAAACGAAACATAAATAAAGTTCGTCATAAACCATTACATGCCCGTCACTGACAAACGAAGAGGTAGGTCAACCCCACCTAATATCGGTGATAAGGAAGTACTATTGTCATATGTCGAACAATGTGATTAGTTCCTTTGTCGAACACAGTATTAATCATTCTTAATCGTTATGCGATGGATACCCGGCCGTCACAGCAAAATGAGAAATACCCAATCAGTTTTTCTCTCAAAATAAAATATGGGTTTTATACGAGACTTCGTTTGGAAAGTGAACTAGATGATATAGCAACATGGTTAATCTTTTCAAATATGGAATGACATCACAGCAATAAATCACCATACTTGTCTCGCCACCATTTGTGGTTTGACGGTTGCTCAGTGATTGAGATGTTGAGTCATTAATCTGGAGGTTCCTTGTTCGATCCCTGTGTTATTAACCGAGATATTTCATCGGAAGTATCCGGCGTGGTTCGTCCTTTTTTGTGGCGGTGATTCAGGACGGAGGGCATGCTCGTAAAACAACACTTGGCAGCTGACATGCGATATAAGAGTGGGCAATATTTCCCAGATAGCACACTGAAAGGCATATGATCGTCATTTTTAGCTCAGTCGGTGCAAAACAGTAAACCCCGTTTCATTTCATTTCGTTTGATTTGATTGTCATTCTGCAAACATAGAAGTATATCTATATTTCGTTCACACAAAAAACTACATAAGCAGTTTTAGTTTTATTAACCGGAAGCAGACTACATACTTTCAAATTATCGATATACTTATAGTGATTTCGACTAAAATCGTCGATTTAGGAATCAAAGTTTCGGTCAATCAGCTTCGTGCCGGCAGACAGACAACAAAACTTTTGAATGATTTGTTTGTCTGCAAGACGTCTGGATAATCATACAGAAAGATTGTTATCTGCGATATCTACATCTATAATAATCTAATGATAACGGTCAGAGATATCGCCAATTAGTTCAAACTTCGATAAAATGACAATTCCAGATAGGAGATGCCCATTTCAGTATAGGGTATACATTATAAATCTCTTTTGTGTAGTTAAACGAGGAGCAGTATTAATTCTGACTTGTAGATTCATATCGGCATAACGCACATTGGTGTTCATTGCAGGGTGTTTTCTTGTAAGTTCTGGTGATTTTGCTGATAATTTCGTAAGGTTGGTTCATTAGAGAAAAATATTTCCCCCCCCCCGTTTCTGTGATTATAGAATCTCCCACTACGACACGGTTTGCACGTTACCGTTATAAAGTTATTAAATTACGACTGAATAAAATGGCGTGTTTAAACGGAACTTGGAAACTGGTCAGCGTTGACAATTTTGAAGCTTATCTAGAGATTATAGGTAAGATTAGGTTCACTATAAATATATTATATTTTAGAGGTGGTGTTTTTATTTGATAAGATATTTATATGCGTGCACTTTTATTGCGGATGTTGACGCAGCTAGCTATTCCCATTTGCAGCCACTGGGTCGATGAGTGTGTCACAATAATAATGGAGTTTAGCGTCTTATTGCTCTGCTCCAACTGAGCTAACGAAGATGGAAATATATCAATAAGAAATTATGTGCAACGATTTCTGTCCCTGGATCAAACATATAAACAGTGATTGAAAGTCGTGTCAAATTGTAACTTAAAGGTATGAGAATGCTTTGTGAAACAGATTTGATTCTGGTGTTGGCCTAATCTGAATAAAACATAGATCGAAATATAGATCTACATAATATGTAAATCGGATTGGGTGTTGGCCGAAAACTTTCTTGGTATCCCTTTGTCAGTGGCACAGAGATAGGAAGGCAGGGAAAATCGTCTAGTCTAAAGTACGGATGAAATATCGAAGTTCCAAGTGTGTCATTGGCAGTACATGAATAAACCCCTGGTAGTTGAAAATCCAACTGTTCTGCCCCAATACGCCATACAGTGTGCTATGAAGGGAATTTCACCCGGACAGCGGTAACAGCCAATGGAGATTTTACGTGCAGACGAATGTGTACCGGGGACCTCGAGTTTTGTTCCATCCGAACGACTATATATTGTGTCCGTGCCAGGCCCTCGATCCTGCAACGTTGATAAGGAGGAACCACGTCGGTAAATACCGATGAACTTTCTCGGCCAACGGAGGAATCGAGCACGGAACATGCAGGTTAGCGAACCAATGTTTTAGTCACCAAGCCACCGTGGCACATTGAAATCGAACTATAAACAGGTTGTAGCACCGTGTTTCGGTCACAATTTCTCTCATAGCACACGGAACAACGCATGCCCTTCTTCGCTGTGTCGTTTCGTGCAGAAATGGGTTTTGAGGTCCACTCGACACAAACTACTTTTAATTCTTATGTTTTTCTTATGTTCAATAGGCGTGTCATCACAAAATGTTCCCCGTGCATTAAAACTTTTAACACCCGAGAATAATATATCTCAAGAAATCGAGGTCAATGGAGAAAATATACGAATAAAAACCAACACACCAGTTGCCTCCCCTGAAGTTAAAGCAGTTATAGATACAGAGATGGAAACGAGGGCTTTAGATGGTAGGGAAACAAAGGTAATGGAAATCTTTGTTAGGTTTACCGTAACTGCTTTCAAATTTCCACCTTATTAAAAGTATAACTTTGAAGCTGCCTTCGTACATTCGGGTCAAGTTTGGCCTCGTAGCTACAAGCTGTACCGTACACCGGACATGCAGTTTTTGCTTATACTTTCTAAAACGCCATTGTCATCCTGTCGTTTGATATGGGGAATGCGGGGGAAACTCGATCGTGCTCTTCGGTCTACAATTGGGAATGATTACCATGCCAAGAGCCAGACAGGATGTGGATGTCCCATTTGTCTAAAAATAATATAACTATGTCTAGTAAATGGCGTCTGTATTCACGCAATGCCGGTTTTAAATCTGTCCGTAGCTGTGCTTGATTGCTAACTGATGATAATTGAAATTCAAAAGTATATTGATTTTTTCAGGCTGTATACACTATAAAAGACGATCAAATAATAGAAACAATTAGTGGACCTTTTGATGCCGTGGTAGTCAGACGATTAGATGGTGATTCTATGATCATGGTAGGTACCTGTCCCGGCGTCCCCACAGCATCGCCATTCGGTAGGGGAGGGGGTGATCGAATGGTTAGCACGTGCGCGCTGTATTTTAAGGTCTGTCATTTCCCCGTTGTAAGTGACAAGGGGTAGGATCGCCTGTCCAAGCTCGTGGGTTTTGTCTCGGTCGTCCAGTTTCCTCCCCCTGCCAAAGATCCCTACGTGCAAGCGAATTATTGAAATACAATTGAACCAGATGTTAGTCCCGAACTGGCTTAGCTTGTGTCGAGTGGACGCTACCCCCTCTCTCTCCCTCGTCGCCATTCGGTTCTCCATATACCTACTGCACACCGAAATATTGTTCCACACATTACAGCGAATGGTGTGCACACAATCAATGCTGTCGCAACCTAGAAGAAGATTTATTGAGTTCTTGGTTTGGGAAATCAACCAGCACGGCACAGCAGCACCATTCTGTACTCCGTTGGTTATAGTATAAGCTTAAAGCTAGTGTCATTAAATTCCGTTCAAATGCGGCGGGAATTCCTGCTTTGGGATGCTATTAAGTCATTGCTTTCCAAACTAAAAGACGAATTCGGTTTTAACATATTAGCAGTTGAAGATAGTCTGGCCAAAAACTATATTCGTCTAAAAATTATTAAATTGGATCAATATCCTGACGCAATTTATTGCTATCAAGAGTGCACACGACTTAAATGTCTATTGGTTAGATAGAACTGAAGGACGCTCTCCATGAACAACTTGTTCAAAATTGTATCTACGCTAGTGATTTTTATCTTTACATTGTCTAAATTACTCTTCCACCCAAATTTTTAATACATTTAAGTAAGGAAATTATTACTCCCTTCTGGTTTACTGAGGCTTTAATGTTTCGCTATGTTTAATTTTTAATTTTTCAGGATATGACGTCGGGTGAGGTGACGTCAACAAGGCGTTATGAAAAAGTATGAAAAGCAGCATTATTATCCTAAATATAACTATTTATATATTTATATATAACCGTAAATAAATGTGTTATCATTTTGCCTAAATCTTTTTGTTGTTATTTAAATCCAACCTACCGCAATGTCGCATATTCTCATATATATAACACGGGGGCATAGAGGCAACAAAAATGTATTTATATCGTTAGGGCGCAAAAACTTTGAACCCTAGACGCAAACCGCGCCATTGTGCCCATTCACCCCCCCCCCCCCGTTGCTTCTATTAAAAAAGATCCCGTGCTTATATTGTTTGTTTTAAGGGTTTTTTTCGGGGGGGGGGGGTATTTTTTTTTATTTGAGGGGGGAGAGGATGTATATTTGTGTAAATGATAGCAGATTTTGAATTTATGATGTGATTTGCTGTACAACTGTGCTGTACTGGTGCCTTATTCAAGGAAACTTTAACTAAAAATTTTAAGATTGTAGTATTTCCATTGGCCATCAGCTTGGGCTAGGTTTTTAGTGCTTCTAAAAGATAAATAATTAATATTCTTGATATTTCAGAGTAGAATGAGGGTAGAATGATGTGGCAGTTGCTTAACCTTTTTCAATGACACTTTCTTTTACAAAGGTCTCTCTTTAAAAGACAGATGACCGGACAAGGAATATTCTACACATTGGCGTTCACGTAAAAGATCTTTTCGTAGTTGGATTTCGAAATAAGGAGAGAGAGAGCGAGAGAGAGAGAGAGAGAGAGAGAGAGAGGGGGGGGGTTAACGCCCACTGGACACAAATTAGGTCATTCCGGGACTTACAACTGGTTTAATTTTATTTCAATAATTCGCTTGCGCGTAGGGGTCTTTAGAGTGGGAGGAAACCGGAGGACCCGGAGAAAATCCACGAGGTTGGTCAGGCGACCCCACTCCTTGTACGTAGGAGTATGGTGCAATTGTGCCACTATCGGGCAAAGGTCCCCTCATATCATTCTATACATGTCCGCCTTCATTAGTCCAGTTAGTGTAAAAAAAAAGGATGGGGGTCGAATGGTTAGCGCGTGCGCACTGTATCATAAGGTATGTTATTGAGTGAACTAGATTCCTCGGTTGTGTGTGACAAGTAGTAGGGTAGCCTTCTAACCTCGTGAGTTTTCTCAGGATCCTCCGACTGCCAAAGACCCTTACACGCAAGCTGTAAAATAAATATAGGACATTTTAAACATTAGGGTATAAAAACATTTAATTTTATTCTTTTAAATTTTAAGAGTGATTGATAGCCGCGAGTCAAGGGGAGGCAACTCCATATAACAATAACGGAAGTGGCCCAATAAAGAAACAAAGTAAAAGTAGATATCGACAGTGAAACGTTTACAAAAAGCAGTTCAAATTAATCCCCTGGTACATAATCAAGATGAATATTTTGCACCACAAAAGGTTAGTATGAAGGAATAGTTAAACCAGCGCAAGTTCGTAAATCTACTGTCCCCGCACATGGATAACAAATGTTACTTTGTATGTTCATGTAATATTGTTGTTACATATTACATGTCATGTATAATTTGAAATATTGATTCAAAGTTTTGCATGCTTCTTACTCTTAGCAACATTCTTCTATATTCTTTTCCACGATTCTATATTCTGTGGCCGCTATATGCCTGATGTAATGAATTTGTTTTGTTAAACCAGAGTAAAATTGTATTATTTGAAAGCAAATAAATGATTTGGAGATGATTAATAAGACATGTTTTTGTTGTAATGGATAGGGTAAGCCCACTTAAATTTCTGTGAACCACATTCAACAACAGTTGTTTATTTTATTATTTAGTTGGCATGTCCGAACTAAGAAGAATATAGAAAGAGTGAGAAAAGATGAAGAAAAAGCTGCAGAAGAGGAAAAAGAAAAAGAACGAAAGATAGCACTAGCTGTAGGTTTTCCCAGATATTAGTGAATGAAATGAGTTAATGATCTTATTCCTTGTCCAGTACAAACTATCAAAAGTTCTATGGTATTGTTTATTTCATAGAGATACAAATTTTCAGTTTTCTTATGATGTGGTTGGCAATATAAACTATCCAAAGCCCATGCTATCCCAGTTGCCTACATTTGCAATTGTCATGTATTTGTTATATTGTTATAATATAAAGCCTACCAGTACATTTATGTTTATATTGTTATTGTATGCTGTCCTCAATGGATGTTTCAATACAATAATAAAATGTTATCTTATCTCACTGTCTCTCATACAACTGAATACTAAAACATTAGGACGTTAAACTTAAACTCCATTTCATTTCATTTACAACAGAACAGTGTAGAATTCATTTTAAAATACATGTAGATTACATAACCATGTTGAGCAAATCTAGCATTCCTTTCCTAATAGCTCAGTAGGCTAGATATTTGGGGTTAGATTGGCATACTTAAACAAACTATTATTTGGAGACTTATTCATTTGTACTCAATACTCATTTCAGCAAGATAATAGATAATACAATATACTGATGCTTTGTATTATTTCAGGAACAAGAGGCTAGAACAGATATATTACGAAGTCGAGCTAAAGATAGAATACAGTATACTACTGGTGATGGAACAGGTCAGGTTACAAGTGGTTCATCTTCACAGATTGTTCCTAGTGCAATAGAAAAATCAGGAAATATAAATTTCTTCCAGGAAATAGAAGATGGGGTAGGTATAACAAATCGGCACCAATTGGCATCTTTTTTCGGCCAGAGAGGTATTTTTTTTACTCTCGGCAGTTAGCATCTATCGGCACGAATTGGCATCTATATTTCTACTAGCTCCTATCATCATCAGGTGGCACATATTTAATTTCTGCAGCTGAAGTGTCTAAACTTTGCTCATCATACATTTTAGAGGCTAAAATTAGGTCACCAGATCCAGAAGAGGTTGTCAGCATCAGGAAAAAGGGGTCAATAAAGCTTCCATTGTACATATATATAAGATATTTATGAGGATAAATGTACTGCAGATAAAAATGAAGAAAAATCTCTCTTTTGATAAGCTCCTTTTGATTATTAGAAGATGAATGCCACAATCATTCAATATGTCTTATTGTCTCACATTTAACGTTCATACAGAATTAAGACTACACTTACATTCTCATTTGTCATGATATGTAAAATCTGGCTTCTTTAGTATCGTGAGTAACAATGCAGAAACTACCCCAAAAAATAACCGTGAACACAGTGTTTTTTTTTCTTGACCGTATTTAATTCATTTAATTTTTCTGTTTATATTTAGCTACGTAAACAAGGTATCAATGAAGAACATGCTAAAGAAAAGAAAGCTGAGAAAGAAAAATGGGAGAAGAGCATCGGTTTATTGACTTATTTAGGAAAAAGTAACATCGAAGAACAGAGTAGGTAGTCTTATCTTGTTGTTTTCCAGTAGATCCCAATCATCAAGTGTAATAAAAAAAAAAATCAAAAATTTTAAGGCATGAAAATGTCCTTCAATTACATTTTGCAAATGACCGAATAATAAATAGGGTTCACTCTCAACCAAAATGGAGTCCTATGTGGAGATTTCCCTGGTTGGAATGTGACCTGGGCAGAGACAAATTGCAAAATTTTTCAAGTCATGTTTCCAACATAGGAAAAATATGATTGAAGAAGTGTTTGTGAAGTGTGAAGCATTAACCACCCTCCTATCCCCACCCTACAAAAACGTTAGCTGCAGGAATCTTCCACAAGACAGCAAGTGATTGTGGTATACTTTAAACTAAATAAATATACCTTGCCTAGATCCTAGAAATGAAATTGCTTTAACATCCTACTGTTCTGCTTCGACTGGGCTAATGAAGACGGGCATATGCCATACAGTGTGTGCTATCAGGGAAATTTTGCCCAGACAGCAGCACTACAGCCTAATATTATATCAAATTCCAACTGTCACATTGATCCAACACAGCACCTCCAGGTTAGCGAGTCAACGTCTTACTCACTTATTAAGCCATCATGGCTCCCAAATAAGACTCTTATTAATAAGACATTTAAGTACAGACTTTATCATGTGATGGTAGCAGAGATATTTGAAATCCACAATGTAAAGCTGCAGTAGAAACTGTGATCATTTTTCAATATCTTAAGTGAGAGTCAACCTTCCTTATATTGTAGTCTGTAAATTCCCCCAAAATACGAACCCAGACTAGTGGATTTAATAAATTGTTTAAAAGATATTGATTTATATCTTATCACTGTCAGAGGGCCTGACAAGGACAGCTGTCTAGTTGTTTGGATGGGACAAAAAATCAAGGTCCAGTTTACACATTGATGTACACGTAAAAGATCCCTTGGCAGTTGGAATGTGGTATAAGAGTAGGTCGTAGGGGAAAATTTCCCTCATTTCTAATCATTGTATGGTATTTTTCCAGATGAGACACCATGGTATATAACAGGTACAAGTAGAAAGAGAAAACGCGAAGAAGACTCAGATGAAGAGAGCAATAATCATAAAAAAGTTATACTGTAAGTGGTTACAAACAGAAACTATCTAACCTCTTGCTAGATTACTTACATTTTACTGGTTATATTATAATGCCTTTATCGTGTTTCCATAATTTTACAATGAGTTGTCTCCATTATACATAGTCTATACATAGTGCTGTAATGCCTGTGATGTCAATATTTCAAAAATGCTGTGAACTATAACACTTACTCCTTACAGAACATCTGATACCTCTTCTCATTTTTACGGAAATGGGGTCATTTTTCTCCCTGTCTCTCTTTTAGAAATAATTATTTCCTACAACAACAGTTGTTATTCTTTCTCTCCTTTTTTCTCGAATCCTTCTTTGAGAGATTCTGTATATAAATGTAACAAATTGTTATTATTTGTTCTAGATATGATAAAGAAGACAGAAAGAAAGCTGATTTAGATCCATTAAATCAAATGAAAGAATATGTTGATAAAAAGAAAAAGAAGAAAAAACACAAAGATCATAAAGAAAAGGTTTTTAATTGTAATTACTTTGAGGGTGGGATTAGGGCTTGGGAGATGATTCTAGATTTTTTCTTATCTTTTTTTTTAAATTTAGACTCCAAAAGGAAATCTGAAGTTGAGGGGATAGCAAACAAATAATAATTTCAGAAATAGTAATTTAACATTTCCAACAAAATATGTTTGCGGACATTTGTGTTATGCTAAGATCAAGATACTTTTAGTAAAGCAGGGGCAGGTTAAGGGATTTAAGAAGGAGGGGGTCCGGGGTGGGAACAACATCAAGTTTGGCGAGAGGTCTGGAGGTTTAATGAGAACCTGATACAATCAGAAGCTGTGAGACAATTCTGCTCCTTTAGGTGCATACATGTATAGAATTAGAACAGAGTGGGGCCAACACAGCGTTATTCTGTGTTATTCAGATGAATGTAGGAAAACAAAACATTCCCCCTCCCCTTCCCTCTGGACTTGCACCTGTAAATGATTATACCACCAACCCAGATAGTCATTTTGGGACTAACACATGGTTCAATTTTATTTCAACAATTCTCTTACATGTAGGTGTTGGGAGCAGTGGGAGGACCCGGAGAGATCCCAAGAGGTTGGACAGGCAACCCTACTCCTTGAATTGAAACCATGCCAGTTGACTCAATGACAGACCTTATGATACAGCACTTTGGCCATCCACCCGGCAATTGTCATTTGTAAACTATTTTTTTTATTCACAGAAAAATAAACACAGTAAACAGAAACATAGAGAAAGTAAACATGATAAAAATCTACCGAGACCCAGCACAAGTAAAACCATAGAACAACTGAGAGCTGAGAGGTTAAAACGCGAAAATAAAGAGAAATATAGAACCAATGAGTTGTTTTCAAAGTTAACGGGAGACAACTCCAAAAAATCAAATTCTGAAGACGAAGATGACATTTCACATGAAAGATCGCGGAAATATAACTCTCAATACAACCCAGAATTATCTAGAAAATATAAAAAACGTTCACATGATAATTTTAGCTGATAATACTGTTTTAATTAAGGTTTTACTTTTCAAGAATCTGTCCTTGGTTGATGCATGTGATATTGCACGAATTGCATTATTTCTATTATTTCTCTCTGTTAATTAAATCATCCAATGTTTTGTTTTTCAATTTGAGTGAAGTCTGGATCATTACATTATTACGGCGACCCACAGATCCATTCACTTGATGTAATATTTGTTATTTATTTCTTGCAATGTTTGTGTAGTTTGTTATATCCACAGGATTTGTCTTGTCAGGTTTTTTTTGTGTGTAGTGCGGTCCTCCTGTACTTATTTTTATTATATCCAATGGTAAATTCTTTGTCAAAGATCATTTAATTTGGAAACGATAAGTTTCAGGGGGATGTGCATGCAGTAGTTATAATAGTTTCAAAAAAGGTACCCCGATTCAAAAGATCATATGTCAGTCAATATTAATGCCAAGAGTCATATAGCTTTGCAGTTTTACATAAGTCTGTAGTGCCTACTATAATATATATCTTTTTTGATAATATTCTGAGTGGGACTTCTGACAGGCACTGGTCCACTTGACATTGTAATAGTGACAGTTCAAATAGCTTTGAAAAACAGTTCAACATGAATTTTCAAATACATGTAGGCCCCTATGTGTTCTTCTTGAATTGATATTTATTAAATGAAATGAAATTTGGTTTAATTCTTACTCCATGCCACATACGCTCACACCTGGGATCGAAACCACAGTCGCAAGCCAGAGGTGACCGGCCAGCTAGAGGTCGAAGCGCAGCACTCTAGACCACTAGGCCATCCCAACCCCCCTTGTACACGGGACCATGATTTTTCCGTCCCATCCGAACGATTAGACAGTTCTTCTCAGGCCCTCTATCTTCCACCAGTGACCACAAGAAATCACGAAATCATGATGAACTTTCTCGGCCGACACCGGGAACAAATCCGCCACCTCCAAGCTAGTTGGCCAGCATCTTATCCGCTTAGCCACTGTGGCTCTGATATACATGGATACATTTACCTTGTATTCTATGGAATGTAACTATAAATAAATAATTAAAAGGAGCTAAATCACTAATATTTGAAACCTAGAAATTGACACAAATGGGTAGCAATGCATATGATAATGTAACAAGGCTGTATATAAACTGATTTACAATCCGTGGTTTGGGTTTTATTGTAATTTCTAATCAGTTATCTTCAGCGAAATATGCTAGAAGTCGAATGGCCATCTCTTGCGTCTGGTTATTCCAGTCTACATTGATAGTATTTATTGCTCATGGTCTCCAGATAAGAATATCGGGTCACCGTTTGCCACGATTCATGAAATACTTCTAGCCTCGTGTTTCGAGTCTGTTATTACAAATAGCACTGAAACGCATTATGGTACATGATGGTACAGCATCAATGTTGATTTAAATTGACAAATAATTAGTGTTTTCAATGTGGAAAACTGTGGATGATATTAAGTCAGAGACTTAGCTACTTAAATACATCTCCATATTTTTGGGGGGCTTAGAAGTGTTTTGAGTATTTGAATACATGTGTGTGCTCTACAATCTAGATGACTTGATAAATTATATTTTTTTGAGAATAAACTGACATTGTACAGAATGTAATTGTAAATAAATAATTGAATATACTTCTTCATATTTGGTGTTTAGGTTTTTGTTGACCCTGGTTGAAAAAAGATCAAGTCTACTAACAATGACAACCCGTTTCTGATTTTACAGTAATAGCAATTATGATTTTCGTGTAATAATTTCAGTTGTCAAATTTTTTAACGTGTAGGCCTACGCATAGGTGTACACGGGAACTCGGTTTTTAGTCTAATCCCCGAACTTAATAGAACAGTTCATTGAACTGACGATAGAAATTTTATGTTCAACTGAACAATTAAATTTATGACCTAAATAGAATGCTATTTGTGAAACTCCTAGTGAATTGTATTGGTAACTATGGATTAATCGATTTGTTTACCCGTCACTGGGGTTAATACTGTAGTCTCATGTTACAAGTCCATCGTACACTAGATGTTGTCTATATAGAATTCATCCGATGATCGAGACTATTCATTCATAGTGTAAATAGAGGTATGTGTGTACATGTATATATTTTGGGATAAAATGTCGGATATAAACACGTGATGTCGATGTTAACCTTTACCCTAAGGTATGTGCATTCATTACTTATCTGTGGATTAATAATAAGTTTAATCAGCATACGGTTATAAGATCAAAATAATTACAAACCCCCGTCATTACATTTGAGTTTGTTTTATAACCCCAGTGAATTAAAAATGTATATTGCTGTCGCAGGATCCTATGAGTTTTTCGGCGCGCCCCCCCCCTTGTCAGTGCACTTTCAAGGACGTTGTCTAGTCGTTCGGATGGAACAAAAAGCCAAGTTCGAGTGGTTCCCCTTGCCTGTGCTGGAGGCGGGGGGGGGGGGGGGGGGGGGTACGACGTATAATCTTCGGATGGGACGAAAAACTGAGGTCCATTGTTCACATTGACGTGCACTATAAAATAATCCTTGACAGCTGGAATCCGAAATAAAAATAGGCTGTCGTAGCGGCGCCATCAGATCAAATTGTCCCTCATAGCACATTTTATTTCTTGTGGCCGCATATGTCTTGCGGTCGCATCTGTGGATGTCCTACCCGAGAATCTCCCAGTAATCACCCGACTTCCAAAAATGTGCACGATGGCCATACAGTGTGCTATGGGGGTATTTTGCCCGGACAGCGGCACTTTGGCCTAATCATTTCCGAATTTTAACTAAAGGGATATTTTACTTATAGGCGCCAATGTGTACACGGGACGTCGGATTTCGTTCTTACGAATAGACAACTGGCCTTGTCAGGCGCGACGAACAAGTCAATTTGAATTTAATAATTCTTTCCTGACGATGGAAATGGAGTTCTAATTTCAGGTCTCCAAGATTGTTCCACAATTTCAGTTAAATATCAACCTCGTCGAATTGAATGACACGATTATCCACTATGTGATATGGAAACTACTATATGCATTACAAAATGTTTAATCAGCGTCTGCTTTTAAAAGTCTTGCCAAATACTAGGTTTCGTCTGAACAGAAATCTCAAATATGAATGTCGGTGGCATTTGAAAACAAAGTATATGAAATGGGGTTTAACGTCGCCTACTGTTCTAAACTGGGCTAATGAAGACTAGCATACGTCATGGTGTGGTGTGAGGGAAATTGTCCGGAGAGCGGCACTATGGCCTAACTCTTTATCGAATTCCAACTGCCAATGGATCTTTTACGTGCAGTCAATTTGTACACGGGACCTTGGTTTTCCGTCCCACCCGAACGACTAGACAGCTGTCTTGTCAGACCCCCCCCCCCCGTCATGCATTACTGACTGACCAGGAGAAACCACGCCGGGAAATATGGAACTTTATGGGCCAATTTGAAAAAAAGTGAAATCAAGTATCGAATCTACATCACGTAGGGCAGAAATGGTTAGAGAGTAGTCTCTGTCACCCAGAACCCCCTAGTCTTCAACGTACGGTGGGTCTGGGTCGGTTCTCAATTATTGACGAAAATTACTGGATAATCTACCACATAAAAAACCAAACTCCCGGTTACGCATGGGCAATGGAACCTTTTGGTTAAAAGTCTCGGTAAGTGCTAGATCTTATGAAGCTGGGCCGATTTTGCTAGATTCTATAAAGCGAGTCTGAAATATATCCCACAATACACTTGGCACATCTATTATTAGAAACAAATAATAGACATGAGGAAAAAATTATGAATCGCAACGAAGAATTAAGAAGATTGTGAGAAGCCATACGTCTGATTCATGACGAGAGAAAATTACTATTTCAATTAAAACCTTTAAAAACAAAATTTTAGAGAATGTCATTGTTGACAAGCGAGATGTTTTGATAGATTCAGTACGTGGTAACTCAAAAGACTGGACAATCTAGACAATGACCGACTTTCTGTCAAATTTTGAGGACCCATCCAGACTAATATTCGTAGAATATTTGTTTGGATTATAGAGACTAGTTAGAGAGTAGTATAACGATTTTGAAAAACCACCACAAGGATTTTAGATGTCGGGGTTACAACGGATTTGCCCGACTAATTTTTAGTGACAATTATTAAGTAAAATGATCATAGCCATTAATTGACCGACGTTCTAGGCATTTCACGTGGGCCATTCCATATTTTTTGGGGAAAAAACCGTTGTCTTCGAACCGGCATCTTCACAGGAAGATACCGAGGTTAATAGGCCGTCATTACTCACTCTTGCGATGGCTTCCACGTCGTATAGTTCACAAAAAGTGTAAACTTATCTGGCCCATTGGCGATGCACCGCTTCTTTGGCGGCAAACGGAAAGATAGCTATATGGGTAATCACTGAATTCAGAACGAAGATCCAAAAATAAAGAGGGAATTACCAGTGTTCCTCTAATTAGGGTAGCAATTTAGAAGCATGCCAAAAACTGATGTAGATGAATAGGAAAATGTTGCAAAATTAAAAATAGCGTGGTGGGGTGGGGGTATAAAATTTAAATCCAAGAATGCGTATAGTATTTAACATTTATTATATAGACTCTTGTAACAAAGCTAATACGTGGTTTAAGAGTTCTCGTTTGTCAGATTCCACGAAATCACGCTTGGAGACGGTTGGCGACGCTGTAGTAGTAGGTTTGGATTTTCTGGATTTATTCTTGGATTTTCTAGATTTATTCCTGGATTTTCTGGATTTATTCCTGGATTTTCTGGATTTATTCCTGGATTTTCTGGATTTCCTTTCTGCAACTAATAAAAAAAATATAGCATTTAATTAGAAAGTTAATCTCAAGTTCAATGTCGGTAGAGAATTTTTACATTAGGCCGAGTTACAATTAACGGTGTAGCACAGTTTAAATTAGTAGTTTTTGAAACTTCAGAAGGGACACATCCGAACGACGTTGCACCCCGTAACATTTGGTAGTTTGTGAAATCACATTAGACTATTAGTACACCAGAGGACAGGATTTATAATACGATAATTATACTTTGTCTGCCCCTTGTTTTCAAATTCATAGACACAAATAGGGAAATGCGTTAGACTAAATAGGTATCTATAAAGCGAGAGCTAGAATAGTCAGACACCATGTAGATTCTAGAGTAGTAAGACGCGCATTGAGTGCTTTTAGGGAGCAGGCACGAATTGGGTGCTTCAGACGACCATTTCACACTGGGTAGACTTTTACAGGACTGGCCGTTGGAAAGATGTTAATTTTAAATATTGTAATGTAGACATTTTGTAATTGCTACATAAAAGCTATCGTTTCCGTTATTTATATATAAAATTGCGGTAAAGGTTAAGTTCTGAAGATAAACAGTAGCCAGTCAGCCCCCCCCCCCCCAAACACACATAAGACGATCAGGCCTAAGATGTGGCAGTGCTAGTGCTACCCCCCTCCAAAAAACCCCAAACTTGGGAGGGGAAACCGGTTTACTGTAGGGTGGGAATCAGCGTGATACCATCTTGTAATTGTTACAATTGCAAAAATGGCACAAGCCAGCCAAGTTTGTGTCGATTGGTGCTGCCATAGGGGTTTTCGAAGAGCGTAACTTCCAATACGAATTTTAACTTATTGAAATGTCCCGAGTTTACTATCATGTATTTTTCAATCATCAATACAGTCCACTTTAAAAATGTTCTAAACACAAATTGTATTGCTGTTCTATACAAATAAATTGCGAGACCAACACAACCTTGGTCAATTTTGAGAAACAGTTTATATACGAACTTACCTAAATAATCTTTGAATTCTGTGCACATATCTTCAATAGCATCACCTAAATCTTCATATTTTTCAAAGTCGATTGTGGGGCGTCGTTTTCTAGCACCAAATTTGCCCTTTCTAAAGCCACCGCGCCGTTTTTTGGCATTGTCTTTTTTATTCTCCACAACCTTCTTCAATTTCCGCATTTTCATATACCAACATATTTTTTTTAAACTTCTTACAAATCCGTTCCGACGTCTCCTTCCTCGACCTGAAAAATTTACAATATACTAAAAAGGACTCCAAATACTGTCAATTTGTGACTGCCTTATCGGACGTTACATGAAACCCCTCCATTAGCCCAGTTTAGGAGCAAAACAGGACGTTAAAACATCCCCCACATTTCATTTCCATAAAACAAATGTTCGCGACCCGATATACCTTGGTTGAAACTTGCAAATCTGGCCTGAATGGCGTCTGGGTTTATTGTGAACGGAAAGACGATTACAAGAACAGGAAAATATTACGGTATATTAATTAATAAAGGGTCGGGACTTTCTCCGTCCCTAAATACCTCTAAAGCCCCGAGTTTCAACATCCTCTTCAGAATCTATATCATCTGGGAAATATCGTTTTAGCTGCTGTAGATGATCGGAGGGGTTGTCTGCATCGTTAGACATTAAACTGTCGAGCCAACTGGATTCAGATGCCAGAACCAACGCTGGTAGTAAGACGACGAGTAGTTGTAAAGATAACATGGCGATCTGAAACCCAAAAACACATTGAGCAATTATTTGTATACTGAGCGCCATAAAAAACGCATTACTTAGTTTTTCGTACAACAAAATGATCCTGTAAACAACTTATTTTGCTTCTTATTGTGAACAATATTCAAATGGGAACAATAATAACACATTTGTACACTTATGTATTTAATCAACGGTACAAGGTCAGAGGGGTCCCATTTGAATATTGTTCACAATGAGCAAAAGATGTTTACAGGATCATTTTGGCGCTCGTATATAAAGCATTAGAGACTTTTGGCAAGCGCAAATTTCTGGTCCTATCGCGTATCCGTATCGATTTTGTGTGTGACGTCAACAATGTTTGTGTATTTCGCATACGTTATACTGCACACGAATACGGCAGCACGTATAGAACAGCTTTCATATGGAAAAAGGTCCGTATAACATCGTCGTCTTTTTACCGTACTTTTTGCTACTTTTAGATATTGAAATGTTGTGCCATAGTGTTTTTATGAATCTATGTGTACCCTAGAACACGAAGGTGTATATTTGATGCGATTTTAACCATGATAAAGACAGGAATTGAATGATTACTTTTGATGAAATTTTCGCAGAATTTTCATATTTTCCCGTCTGACTGTCAATCTGCATGCTGGTTGATCTACGAGCTAAATTTAGGGAGGTGGGGTCTTGCAAATCTTCATTTAAAAGCGGTATACTATACTTTCTGAAATGATACATTAGTGAAACCCCAAAAAGATTCGACGCTAAATCTCTTTAAATTTTAAATAGCTCATCCACTGTCGAGCGAATTTGTAGGCTAGGCACTTGACAGTACTGGTGTTGGTCTGTAGATAACTGCCACCGTGCTGTCGTATAAGAACTAAGCTCGGCTCAGCTACCCATATGTACACGGCGCGAAAATCTGCCAAAACTCTAAAACTACATTGAAGCAACGCATCACGTGGCGATACGGATACGTGATACGGATGCGTAAAATTCAACTTGCCAAAAGTCTATTATTTCATCTCTTTTAATTAGCCCTTTCGTTTGCCATATTTAAATATTAAGTCCACCTGCAGATCGTGAAGTGCAGGTGAAAACTGGTTTAGGGCACGTGATTGTTGCTGAGGATTGAAGGTTAGGGTAAGGGCTATGGTTAGTGCTAGCCCCGCTAACATCTGGTGACCTTGAAATCTGCACATGGCTCTTATTAGATCCCACCCCGGGCCAGTAACTTGGGGTTCGCCCCCACCCTTGCAAAAAAGTTATGCCACCTAGGGCCAGTGACAAGGAGGTTTGCCCCACCCCTGCAAAAAATTTCGCCACCCGGGCCAGTAACAAGGGGGTTCGCCCCACCCTTGCAAAAGTTTCACAACCGAGTGAGTGACCAGACTGATGTTCCCATCTTGTTATAGTCTACATATATGATGAATACAATATAGTAACTACGTCTGACTTATAAAACTGAATGGCTACCTTGTAAATGATCTCCACGAACTATTCAACCAGCAAACGAATCGTCTATGTTACCTCCAAAGAGCGTACGTCGTATTTATAGCCGAAGTAGAACACGGACAATTCACGTGCATGGCTAACGACAGGCGAGTTTGGGCGATTGGATTGAACGGTTTGAAAGTAACAATGTTTGGGCGATAGGCACAGCATTTGTACATGCAAGGAGATGAAATGGGGTTTAACATCCTACTGTTCTGCTTCTAAACTGGGTTACGCCATACAGTGTGCAGTGAGAGAAATTTTGCCCGGGCAGCGACACTAGGGCCTACTCTTCAATCGAATTCCAACCGCCAAGGAAATTTTTACGTGCACGCCACTGTTTACATAGGTCCTCCATTTTCCGTCCCATCCGAACGACTAGACAGTTGTTCTTGTCATGCCTTCCATCCTGCACTGCTGACAGGGGGAAACCACGTCGGAGAATCCCAATTAATTTTCTCGGCCAATGCAGGGATCGAACATGCGACCTACAGGCTAGCGAGCCAGCGTCTTACCCACTTAGCCAACGTGGTTCCCTAAATAGCCTCTAGTCGAATTTAACCTATAGTTGGGCCATGGTATACCATACCGTGACACTTGATTGAGGTATAATGAAGGTCTGAACTTAAAGGAGCTAAATCGCTAATATTTGGGACCTAGAAATTTACTCAAATGGGTCGCAACGCATAAAATAAAATTATATGAATGTATATTTACTGATTTACATTCATTCATTTCCGTCTTTACTCTAATCTCAAATCAGTTATGTTTGGTGAAATAGGCATGAAGTCTCAATAGCACGCCAATCCCTAGCGTCTGGTTATTTCAGTCTACATTATTGCGTATGCTCTCCATGCGTCACCGTCTAACCTCGTTCTCCAAGTCATTTGTTAAAAAAAGGTCTGAAATGGATTATGGTACACGATTCGTGTACCAATGATATTTTTTTTTATTTTGTCTTACATATTGGATATCAGAAGCCCATCTTTTTCCGGTAAGATCACAGCATCAATGTTGATTTAATTTGACAAATAATTTGTGTTTTCGTTGTCGAAGATTTTGGATGATATTGAGTTAGAGACTTATTAGTTCCTATTGGAACTGTCTTTGAGCGAACGATATTCGCTAACAGTTCCTATCCGGTCTTATATGGCTGCAATATGAAAATACGGTAAAATACCGCTATTCCCCACCTCTGTTCTCGGGCTGTTTTAGAACCCTTACCGTCTATTGGTCGCCACAATTCTTTATTTTCCACCAAAAGGAATCATTTCTCACTATATTTGACACAAATTTATAATAATTCAACTCAATTAGCTAAAGTAGAATTTAGCGATGAAATAAACATGCGGTTTGCGCATGCCCGGATCTCGTAATGGCTCTTCAGTTTAAACGTATTTGGGGTATGTTTTTAATCGCAGAATTCTACTTGAAAATAGTGTTGAATCTTTATAAATGTGGGTCACCTGTGGCAAGAAATGATTCCTTTGCCGAATAAAGTAGAATCAGGGTGAAAAATAGTAGGTAAGGATTCCAAAATAGCCTTAGAACAGAGGTGGGGAAGAACGGTATTTTCATACTGCAGCTATATAACACCGGATAGGAACTGTCAGTGGACATTGTCCGCTCAAAGACAGTTCTTAAAGGAACTAGAGACTTAGCTACTATAAATATCAAATAACGAAACGCCAATTATTTCCACATGTCTTCCCCTTTTCAATTTGCAGCATCATGTGAACACAATTCTATTCATTTCGGTCTCTTTTGTCGGTGGTATCATTTTGTATACTTCAACCTATATGTTGGTACCATCTGATGCCCATTGTGTTATTCTTGTAAAGTTGCAGGGGCTCCGAAAAATCCTCATGTTTTTTGTAGAACCCATGCAGGGTACTGCAGGCGAATATAGTATTTTATTTGAACTTACTTTTCAAACTAGGTAGATAAAAGATGGGATGTGGAGGTTCTGTACCTGTTTACTCTCTACTGGAAAACCAACCCCTGGAACAATCTCACCCCGATAACAAGTAAGTTGGAAATTTAACAAAATAGGAACACAAACTGATCTTTTTATCAATCACAGTTTCAAAAGACAAAACCCATTACAATATCTTTTAGCCCAACCAACAGTCTTTTAGCCCATCTAACAGTGTCTTTTAGCCTATCCAACAGAGTCTTTTAGCCCATCTAAAAGTGTCTCTTAGTCCATTTAACAGAACAGTGTCTTTTAGCCCATGTTATTGTTAGTGGTTTTAGGCGGCTGACTGGCCTAACGCGACTTTATATCATAAAGTTTGTCAATGGGTCACGTGGCGTGACTTCGATCGAGTGCACCTGATAATATTAATTACGGGTGTACCCTTCTAAACTTGTATATAACAGCAATGGAAACGTGGAAGATATAAGTAAAGTAGAAGATATTTTACGTGGTGATTTATCAACTGAATGTCCATCTACAGCTAAAATAGTTAGAATATTTACAAGTAGTACCTTTACTGGTAAGTCTAATTTAATTTGAATATGTTTTATACAAGAATCTCAGATCTGGGTTTTTGATATTTAATTTGAAAGAATCTCAGATCAGACTCTTGGAATCAACAAATCAATTAACTGATTAATTGTGATTTTAGACGTGGTCCACGGATACAGGAATAGATATGAAAGTTTCCGAGCTTTGACTATCCCCTTTCCGGCCTATAAAGATACAGATTATATCTACACATATGTATTAACTAGCAGGATACTCGGCATCGTTCATGGCCCAAATTCGCCCAAGGAAAAATTCAGCCGGGTCATGCTCGGTAATTTAGTACCAAATATATATGTGGGGGTGGAGTTCTCTCAGACAGAGAAAAGGAGTTTAACGTCGACTCGACACAAATTAGGTCATTTCGGGACTAACGTTTGGTTTAATATTTTTCAATAATTCGCTTGTGCGTAGTGGTCGTTAGCAGTGGGATGAAACCGTGACCAAGAGAAAACCCATGAGGTTGGACAGGCGACCCTACTCCTTGTCATGTACAACCGGGGATTCGAAACCACGCCACTTGACTCATGATACAGCGCGCACGTGCTAACCATTCAACCACTCCCCTCCACCCCACGGTTTCTCGTAAACTGGGATCAAACTTGATGTGTGTAAATGTTTCAATTTTTCGTTCAGATACTCTGTATGAAAGAAATTCGCTGATAGAAAGAGTTTATCCCAGATTAAAAGAGTTCTGCCAGTCACGTGGTTATGAGTTCCAGGTTGTTGATATGAGATGGGGTGTCAGGGATGAAGCGACAGATGATCACATGACCTCTGAACTTTGTCTAAGAGAAGTTGATTTGTGTAAGAAATTGTCAACGGGTCCGTCTTTTGTGGTACGTATTATCTTTCGGAACATAACTGAATAGTAATCAAACACAAAAATGTGTGCGGGAGCCACGGTGGCTCTTTGATTAAGACGCTCGCTCGCTAACCTGAATGTCCCGTGTTCGATTACTGCGTTGGCTGAGAAAGTATATTGGGACGTATATTGTGATGGAGGGCCTAGCGCGGTACAACTTATAGTCGTTCGAATGATACGAAAAACTACCGAGTTTCCTTGTATATATTGACGCATGGGCAAATTTCCCTCATAGCACATTGTATGGCGTATGCCCAGTAGAAACGGAGCAGTAAACCCATTTCATTTCGAAAAGGTGTGAGCTATTTATCAGTGGTGCAGAACGAAGTGCACATTGTTGTAAACGAAAAAGAACCAATCGCAGTTCGAATTTGCAGAATAGTAGATGGAAACCATTCGGGGTCATTCCATGATAATTTAACATTATTTATTATTTACGTAAGACTAAGTTATTTGATAAACGCGACTACCATCCTGTCAATTTAGTATAAGAAAAATTAATCGTATGAACATTTTTCTAAATTTTTAGACGTTCTTGTCTCATAAATATGGCTACCGATATTTTCCAAGACAAATCGATGCTGGTGAGCTTGAGATTATCAAAGATAACATGAAATCAGAAGAATCGAGGCAACTCTTGAACAGGTGATTAATTATTATTCACATTCATCTTCTGCCACAGCGTTTGACATAGTTTTCGTCATTTGTCATACGTCTTAGTGTTTATCAATGTCGTAATGTTTATCATCTGTCTTAGTGTTTATCATTTGTCGTAGTGTTTATCATCCATCGTAGTTTTTATCATCCATCGTAGTTTTTATCATCTGTCATACATCCGTATTTGTGTTTATCAATGTCGTAGTGTTTATCATCTGTTGCAATGTTTATCATAGAAATGTTTATTTATATATTTCTATGATGTTTATCATCTGTCATAGTATTTTGTTTATCATCTGTTTTAGTGTTTATCATCTGTTGTAGTGTTTATCATCTGATTTAATGTGTTTTTTTATCATCTGTCGTCGTGTTATACCATCTGGTTTAGTGTTTAAGGATCTAAGGTTCGGTTCCATGTGATATATATCGGCTTGGCAGACTGAAGCCTAAGACCTCAAAATCGAGGGGGCTTCGGTCGAGGTGTATAATATGTTGACAGTCATAAGTCTTTCTTACACGCACTATAATCTTAAACATCCGTGACCATCAAGGCATTGCTCAGTTGTGTTTAAATACTTCTATCGCCTTCTAAGAAAGGACATTATGGATGGGACTCATAAGTGGAATGGTCCAGGTCCTCTCTTAATCTAAACCCGACACTGAGCTCCCACGAGGCCAATATATCGAGTGCGGTCTAGTCGTTCCGTTTTCGTTTTGAAGTGCACGTACACGAACCCGTGCCAGTTGGTATTGACCCAGAATGGATGTAAACGTCACTTTTTATTTCCAGATGGTTTAAGAAAGATGAAAATTCTGTGCCACCCATTTACATATTGCAACCAATCAGCTCACATATCCCGTCATTCCTTTCACATAATGCAGACGATAAGAAAAAGGCTCGAACCCAGTGGTATGAGGAAAGCGAGAAATTACAAGAATCTATTATTTCAACTGCTGAAATCTGTCTGGATGAAAACCAAGTTGAACGATATTTGATGTCAGGTATTTTGTTTTAAATCACCTAGTCGAACTTATCTATTTCTAAAACAGGAACTTGTTCCATTCAAAATGTTCTTCTTATTATTCTTTTATTCAGAGCGACGTTTTATTTATAAAAGAAATAAACGCCCCCCCCCTCCTTTGTCCCAACAGATTTCTGTACGACCCATACGAAACTTGGCAGGTTTATTCTCCAATTGCTGGGCTTCCATTTTAGATTTGAGCATTTTTGGAGTGATTCCTATTGGGTGCATGCAGAAAGTAAGACCGGTTTGTGCTGTGTTTTGAGGGGCAAGGGGAGTAATTCTGCTATTAAGCCCCCCCCCTCCCCAACACACACACACATCCCCGACCAGAAAATAAATTATGTCATGGATGAAATCTTATCACTCTTGTACCCTTATTTGTTACAGTTACTAAAGTTGAAAAAGGGCGTGGCATATTGCTGTACAGTTGTACCTTTATTATAAAATTTTACACTGACTGAAATTGTACATTTTATTGTTTACAGTTACTGAAGTTGAAATACGACGTGGTATACTAAATTCTAAACAAGATGGCGAGCGTAGTTTCTGGTTTCATCGTGTTATAGAGGATATAGATGATCAACCTTCCAGTTACTTACTCAGTAGATATAAAGGTAATGGGGGTGGAGCTAATCAGGAATAAAGGTAATAGGGGTGGAGCAAATTAGTAGATATAAAGGTAATGGGGTGGGGCTAATCAGGAATCAAGGTAATGGGGGTGGAGCAAATAAGTAGATATAAAGGTAATGGAGGTGGGGCTAATTAGTAGATAAAAGATAATAGGGGTGGAGCTAATCGGGAATAGAGGTAATATGGGTTGAGCAAATTAGTACATATAAAGGTAATGGGGTGGGGCTAATCAGGAATAAAGGTAATATAGGTGGAGCAAATTAGTAGATATAAAGATAATAGGGGTCGGGCTAATCAGGAATAAAGGTAATAGGGTGGAGCGTATTAGTACATATAAAGGTAATGGGGGTGGGGATAATTAGTAGATAAAGGGTAACAGAGATATGGAGCTAATCAGTAAACATAGAGGTAATAGGGTGGAGCTAATCACATTGCCACGAGACCATAGAGACATTAAACTTACTACATAGTAGTCTCAAAATGACCGAACAATAGCATGGAAGACATATTAAACCCCATTACATTAATATGATGTAATGTATACATGTTTAACTTATATTGTCATTAAGAAATAAAACCACCGATACCTCTTGGTTAAACTAGGTCGTGCTCTGATTTAAACTAGGCTGTACTCTGATTGTAGAATGTGTTGGAAATGAAAACCATGTTGTTCAAGCTCAGGAAATGTTACAGAAGTTACGAGAGATGAGATTAAAACCCGCGCTACCCCAGGATCATTATAAAACATACAATATACCATGGACAGAAAAGGGTAAGTAACACAATCTTCAAGTCATCTTCCTACTTTTCTGCACCAACGGGCTAATGAGGACGAACAAAGGGAAATGACGCCCTGGCTGTGGTTCTACCATAGATCACAGTTCTATGGTTCTACGATCTACTTGTATTCTAACTGTCGGGTTGCTGGAGTGGGTGGTGATGGTAGGGAGTGGCCAGACGTTAGTATGCTGCCGATACATTCACCACTTAAAAGGAAAACCATCTAGGAATTTCTAAGGATCTCTCTCGGGATCTCCTAGTTAATGGCCCAGTACCACTCATGGAGTCATCTTGATTCCTGTAGCTTTAACTTATCTACGGATTCCAAAATAACGCGGAGGCCCGCACGCGCTCATATTTCAATGACCAAAACACTAGTGGACAATTTAATTAGTTATTTAATGTACTGGATGTTTGAGTCTACAATTATATTTTCTTGACCATTAGAAATGTCATATTTCATAACAATATAAACTAATGGGTCGAATAAATAACCTAATTGTACACGAGGGGATGTATCTTTAAATGTTTGCGTGTCTATGTGTTTTAGGAGTAGATCCTAACGGTGTATCAAGTCATCAACAATATATAGATAAACTATGTGAAGATTTTGAGAGTGATATGAAGGATATGATACAAAGAGCTATAGAAAATAAACAAAAATCTTTGATTAGTAGTGAGCTATACCAGGAGGTCGTTCAGCATGCTGTCTTCTGCCAGGAAAAATGTCAAGCCTTTCATGGTCGTCAAAATACTCTATCGGTAGGATCTTATGTTTAATGTTTGCATTTAACTTTCTTGGGGATTATTTAGACGCGACGGATAGTATCCGATTGTCAGGGTCGGGGGCCGAGAGGAGGGCTCAAGTCCCACCTACCCGTTCCAATTTGTCTTTTGTAACTTGCCATAGCGCCACTTCCGTTTCTGAAATATCAATATCTGGACCTGGGTATTCGTAGCCGTGCTCTAAAAGCCATGTCTACATACAAGTAAACAGCAAACTGTTTTTCTGATTTTTGCCTTTATAAAGCAACCTGAAATCGTTCCGTTTGATGTCTTAGTTAATTTGCAAAACCTTGTCCTCGAGAATCAACGTACACATTCAGGGCGATGTTGACTGCCAATGAAACACTTTATTCAAGGAGGTGGTAAAATATCATAGCGTACGATAACTAATGATCAACCAAACCCCTTGAACAATCCAGAGGTACTTTTACGGTCAATACCGGGACCCACTGGTTCGTGAACCCGGGCTTTCGTGAACCCAGACATACTGATTCGTGAGTCAGCTCCCCCAGCACTTATATATAATTTACAAAAAATGTGTTATGGTCATAACGTATAGAATGATATATTGAACGGACTACATTTTGCGCCAACCATTGAAATTTGTTATTTTTAAATGTAGGCTATACGAAACTATCTGACGAGTGATTCCCAAGAGCCTTGTATTGTTTATGGTACATCTGGTTGCGGAAAGACATCTGTTGTTGCCATGGCAGCTAACAACTGTCGCGTTTGGCTTGGAAATAAATGTATTACTCTTTTAAGGTAATTACAAATTATAATTGAAACATTTGTTTAGAAATATTTTTTTTAGAAAAAAAACAAAACGAAGGCAAAGGCCTATCAAATGAACAAATTAAATGACGTTAGGGTTACTAAATAAAAGTTGGCCACTGCCTTCAAGGTTTGGCGTTTGCCCTTTGACAATCGGTAAATCAAAATTGCTACGAAACGGAATCCTTTACAGTTTATTCAAGTATATAAATTATAGGAAGAGCTTCTGCACCCATGAGATTATACATAGCCGCTTGACAATCTTTGGACTAGGTGACGACACCGCTTCAAGGGAGTGCTCTAGTTAAAGATTCCCCCAGCTTGACACCATATGGACTACTCCATTCTCAGCGGGTATTGTACTTGTACTAGTTCACCTGTTAAATTGTAACTTAATATAAAATCCATATCATAATTAAAATTTGTATTTCCAGATTTATTGGAACGACGCCGAAAAGTTCTGCTATTGGATCTTTACTACTGAGTTTGACTAATCAGATTAATATGATTTATGGTGGAACCAGTGCTAAATCTTACACGGTATATATTATTTTAATGATGAAAACGGAAACATTCACCGTACGTTGAAACCCAGTATATCACCACCAGCATTAGACATGAGTTCAAATGGGGTTTAATATTCCAATTTTATGCTCCATCTGGGCTTATGAAACGGACATAGAAATGGACATAGACCACGCAGTGTTTTATGCGATAACGTTTGCCCGGTAAGCGGTCCTACGGTTATTCCAGGTGGACGCCAACGTGTACACGGACCTTCGATTGTTAGCACCATCCGAACGAGAAGACTCTGTTGATGCACCACCGACAAGGGAGAAACCTAGGAACTTTCTCGGCTAACACCAGGATCTAACCAGGAACCTCCAAGTTAGCGAGTCAGTGCTTTTATCACTGAGAGGCCCCACACTCCAGTCTCCATTAGGACATTAACTAATTGGTTCTGGCAATTTGACTCTTAAGAACATATGAAATAATGTTTTGTATCTGTACCAGTCCACTTCGAACAAAGGGGCAGAAAATTGGGACTCTTCTCTCATTACCAGATCTTACGCTTTTTCCCAATAAACATCATCTGTTCTTTAACGGCACAGGCAGTGTTCGTGTTTATAATATTCTACTTTCAGAATTTACGAGATATAACAGACGACTTTATAAAATCACTTGGTTTAGCATCTAAACAGAATCCACTGGTTATTTTCATGGATTCATTGGATCAGTTGGATCCTGGTGGAAATGCCAAACAAATGTTCTGGTTGCCAAGGAAACTACCTCAGAATGTTAAAGTGGTTCTGTCAACACTTCCGGAACCCCAGTACGAATGTTTTCCTAAACTTCAGGTTAGTTTTGTTTCAGAAAGGAAAGTGTGAAGTTCAGTAACTTGAGTTATTAGATATAATTTATGTTTTTGTGATCATGTGCGTAATAATAGGAAGGAGAATTTAGCCCGGACACCGGTATGCTACCTACTCTTCATTCAATTTCAACTGTCAAGATTTTATTTTAATTTTTTGCACAGCGGAACTTCTTTTTCGTTTGTCCCATCTGAACGTGTGGAAAACATCTCTTGATAATATATCCACCCTATACGGCATCTCTTCGACAGGTTACCCCTGTCACACGATCGCCTGATATGGGTTGGTCATGTGGCATGTTACTATGTTAAATTGAAATTACCCCGTGCTCTTTTGTAGCCTGGATTTTGGTAGAATAAAAATATCGTATTGATGTTACCTGGGTTAAAGGATGAGATCACAATCCAACACACGCGACACATGATAGCCCTCTCAGTGGGAGCCTGGCTTAAATGCAAGATTACAGAATTATATTTTAAATTAGAACATGTGTTTATATATATTGACCTATCATAGTTTTCCCCCGTCTGCATTATATCCCGAGTATGGCATAAAACTAGAGGATTAAACCTCATTTCGTATTATAAGTTTTTATACGCGTTGTATAATCATCTTATTTACAGGCAATGTTTCCCGCCAAATCTAACAGACACTTTATCGAAGTTCCTAACCTTCCTGAAAAAGATGCAAAGGGCATTCTGAGTAAATGGTTTGAATTACGGAAAAGGACACTTCAACCCCATCAGATGACGGTTTTACTGGATGCCTTTAAAAAGTGTCCCCTACCACTGTTCCTGAAACTGTCGTTTGACGAGGCCTGTCAGTGGACATCATATAGTAATCGAGACACGACTGTTCTAGAAACAACTGTCCGTGGTATTGTAAATCATTTGTTCAGTCGTGTCGAAGCTTTACATGGACAGATGCTCGTGTCACGTGCACTAGGATATCTCACAATAAGTACGTGGTGTATTTTTTTCCCATGTTTTCTTTTTAAAATTTATATGTTTCCATGGGATTCTAAATCCCCATATCAGAGATAATTGTTTTCAGTAGCGCCGGTCTTTATGATATTTATGGCTCTGTGCAGATCCCAATGCAACGGTGCGGTTCGCACATCACCAATGCCGGTACTTGGCGACATTAAAGAAAGAGCCGAGTGTCATATCTGCTTCGCACATATCAAGAGTCTCCAGACGAAGGTTTGGTGTTCTTCTAAATTAACGCTTTGTTTCCTTTCCACTTTATGTTGTATGAATAAATTTAAGGAGACTGTCAACATCATTTTAGTACAATTTCTTCAGGTAAAAGTGGACTCACTGAAGCAGAACTGGAAGACATTTTGTCCTGTGATGATGACGTATTAAATGACATATACATGTATTGGACTCCACCCATTCGTCGTCTACCACCACTGATATTAGTTCGAATGAGATCTGAATTAGAGCAATATTTTGGTAAGTCTACTTGATAGACGGGCAGTGACCCAATGAAATGATCAGACATGATTGGTTCTTTATTGATATGATCCAAATGATAGTTTATCCAATGAAATTGTAAAAGATAAATTAATAGAAGAATATATTTATCTAATGACAATTGTTTTAACATATGAATTTATAGACGAATATGTTATCTAAGGAAATTCTCAAACATGAATTGGTATGGTGATATCCGATGAGGATTTAAAACTACATTGTAAATCATGAATATTAATGATATTCTTAAACTGAATGGACAGAAGGAATTGTTACCTAATTATTTCTTAAACACTGTCGCGAAGGGTGCGTAGTTAAAATTGTGAAATGATTGATACACACAAAAAAGGAGCAACAGATGTCCATTGAAATGAATTGTTTATTTTCAGTTGTTCGAGGAGCTGATGGAGCACGTGTAACTTATTGGTATCATCGTCAATTTGTAGAAGCTGCTAGAGATAGATATCTGATGGATATTGATATAACTAAAACTATGAACTCCAGATTGGCTGATTGCTTCTCTGGTATCTGGGCAAATGGTAATAGAATAATCTGATCATTCTGATGTAGTTGTATACAGTGGCATAGTGTGGCAAAGGACTGCTGTCCTGGGAGTAAAATTCTTAGTCGGCGCAAAATTTCAAAAGGAACAAAAATAGTGATAACAATTTTATAAAAGCATAGCGCCCTGACACAGAAAATCTTATATTTTCGAACATTCTACACATGGTTTGGAATTGGTAAAAGGGCACAATACTTGCCTGGTGGTAGGTGCTGGTAAACCACGTAAGGCCACTGAATATATAAAAACTTCGACGTTTCCGCTTACATTCAGGGGGATTTCAGACTGGCAAGGTTCTTTTACGTTTACGCCAATGTGTACACAGGAGGACCACAGTTTTTCATACCATTCTAAAGACTAGATACGCTTTCGTTTTAGTCCTAGTAGTTGACAATCGGATTTGAACAATTTCAAACATTCTTCTCGACCCACGCTTGGATACAAACCTCTGTGAAGACTTCATTGTTTTGTTTTAATTAGTCATTAATCCACATTTATATGGAAAGTCAAAATGGCGCTATAGTTTCGTCCTTTTACAGGCAAATCTAAACCATTCACAAATGCCAACCAGACGTCATCTGCTGACCGCCATGTTGCTTCTCAGCCATTGATGTTTGGTGAAACCTTCAACTACAGAAAGATCAACAATCTAGCTTATCATAGACTACAAGCTGATCAACTTGAACTACTTAAATCAGAATGTTTGTGCTGTTTTCAGTTTATCTCGGCTAAACTCAAATCACAAGGACTAAGGTAATACATGTCACTATCATTACCTTATGTTAAAGTAGCTAAGTCTCTAACTCAGTATCATCCAAAATATTCAGTATTGAAAACACGAATTATTTATCAATTTAAATCTACATTGGTGCTGTGATCTTACCGGGGAAAGATGAGCTTCTGATATCCAATATTTTAGACAAAATAAACATTTTAACATTGGTACACGAATCGTGTACCATAATGCGTTTCAGTCGCAGCTCTAGCAAGAGACTCGAGGAACGAGGCTAGAGAAACATTGCACTAAATCAAACGGCGTATGTAGACTGAAATAACCAGGCGCTAGAAATTTGCATTCGATTTAGACTGCTCGCTTATTTCACCGAACATAGCTGATTTGAAATTAGAGTAAAAACGGAAACCATTGAATGTAGAGCAGTTTCTATACATTCATATTACTGTTTTTTATGCGTTGCGACCCACTTGTGTCAATATCTATTTCTGTGTTTTTCATAGTTACGGGACCGCTTTGCCTTTCAATCAGAACGACTAAACCGGTGGTTCCCAACCTTTTTCGTCCTGCTTACCTGGTTATAATTGTACACTATTTTGTTAAGTCTACGAGTAGACCCACGTTCTGAGCCATCCTCTGTGATGTTGAACCACCCCATGACGATTTGAGATTGTAATTGTATCTTTAAGTGACGATATTAAAGTAGTTTGAATATTTTATAGACAGCTACTAGACGATTATATCCAAGCCAGGAATCAGTACCCAGATGATGAGGACATAAGGTGTGTTGAAGACGCCTTACAACTTTCCCAGAATGCTCTTCAGTACAATAATGATGAACTACCATCACAGTTATTAGGAAGAATTGAACCAACAAAGGTATGCCTTGGACATTGTTTTATTAAGGGTGTGTACCCTCGTAGTCAGACGGGATTTCGGAGATTTGGTGAGATATTAGTCAATGATTACTGACCAAAACGTGGCACGCTGAGCCCTTTTTAATTAGGTTGGAATATTATTCCTGTTATCTATAAACCCGCCCTTCCCTGATTTGCGTATCCCAAACTTTTTATGCTTAACTCTGTACATGATTTGGAGCAAAATATCGCCAATTGTTGCTCGTCCGTGGTGGGGTTGTTCAGCCCCACGAAAATTTGATGAAAAGTTGCAGATGGACAAACGGGGAGAATTAACATTAAAATTAATGTAATAATGTTTGGTTGTCTGCCCCCCTGACGATTACTTACAGAAAAATATGTTAACTCCCTTCATCGCCTAGTGTTGTCTATCTTGGGTATTCGGTATATTAAATTATTATTTCAGGCGTTGAATCAGTTATTAGAAGATTGTAAGAAAAGTTCGTCGTATTATCTGGAACCTAATCAGAGTGTATTAATAAAACCAGGAGGAAGTCTTGTACATTGTTTAGCTCAACATACTGATAAACCAACCAGTGTTGATATAACCAGTAATGGACAAATAGCTGTTACATGTACGTTACTTATTTTCAAGGAGTCCATTACTTGAAGTCCACAATGGGCCGGAAATCGAGAGATCTCGATCTCTAACAAATAGCCGTTACATGTCCTTTGATCATTTTCAAGAGCTCTATAATATATATATATATATTGAAACCCAAAATGTAACAGAAATCGGGAGCTCTCCGCCCCTAATGCTTTAAGCGGTATCAAATGGACAATACCAATCCTCTAAATTCTAAACATCGTATGAGTCCTTGTCGTGGAAGTCATTACTATTTTAAATCAAAATCTAACAGCATTGGATAAACAAAGAAGTTGCTATTTGATAGCTGATTAACACCCTGTTGGTATCAATTAGCACCCATTATATTTTGCTTCCAGGTTCCCATGATAAAACAATAAACGTGTGGGACGTGAAACAAGGGAGGTTACTCAAGATGTTTGATGAAGTAGGCGACAAGATGGAGATGCTGAGACTGTGTTCAGATCACGTGGTTGTGTTTAAGTGTTCTGTGGGGTTTATAGGATATAATATTGATACCGGTATAGAGATTTATAGAATAACAAATGGGGTGACGTTTTGTTTATGTGGTAATAATAAGGAATATCTGTGTATTGTTGATAATAACGGTATATCTCTATATAACTCAAACAATGGAAAGTTAGTAAAACAAGTTAAGTGTTCTGTAGCAACACTTGATAATAAGTCACAGTGTACTGGTAAGTATACTCTTGAAACTTCATTTATATCCTCGCATACCAACTTCCCGGGTAGAACGTTAAACCATTTATCATTTACCATCGCTGAGACGTCCATTACCTCGTTGTGTCTATTCAAGTGTCAGTTTTTATTTCCAGTAAAATTGCCATTTTATCGCGCACTTTTCCATTTGGGTTGAATTAAACTGATTGGAAAAAATTATAATGGATTTATAATTGTTTATAAGGCATTTAGTGATAGGACTAACATTGAAAAAACACAAACACAACTTTATGTATAATAATCACTAGCAACTTTAATTGCGACAGAATTAATTGCTTGTCACCAGTAGCTCTCCACTAACCTATTGTCGGTTGACCAGAAGTCTTCTTTCCGTTGCTCAAATTATTCCCAACTAACTGGAAGTATAGTGAATATTTTACAATATCTTTAAATGGCATTTAGTGAACGCGATATATTATAATAACAGACAGCTTTATGGATAACATTCACTAGGTTTATTAACTGCAACGTTTCAATGAGGACACTCTCACCGTTATCAAGCAACTTTTTACAATATGTTTCAGGATGTGAGAAGTATGTAGCATCAATATGTAACCAGAATAAAGATCTGGTTATATTTGATGTTTTAAGTAGAAGTTTTACTGGTATTGTAGAAGGTTATTGTGAGGTGTTCGTGTTTTCACCAGATTCTACTAGACTATACACAAGTCACAAGTTTAAACCAGCACTTTATGTTTATAACACACAAGATCTTACATCATGTAAAGCTATTGAAGGTGGGGTCCTCTTAAAATGATATTTGACATTTGACGCTCTTTCAGGCAATTGACAGAGAATTGCCTCAGATAATTGGCAACATTGACTTCTAGAATAGGTTTTATTTCTATACATAATTGTCCCAGGCTTCAACGAATTATGTTAATGGATCGTTTACGCCCAATAAGTATGTGTGTGAAATCCAATTCAGACCACCCACCTGGGGCAACTGCTAAATAGAAAGCACTCTGGACCCCAGGGATGTCAGACAGTGTCATACTCATTTGCAAACCGTGGCCCTTAATTTGCAGGCTAATGAATAGTTAAAATGCACCGGCTTATGTGGTAAAGTGATTTGACTCATTTATTTTCCAATTATATGTTGTTGGTTTTGTTTACTTTACAGGAAAAGAAAATATATTTGCTCAGGGACCTTTAAAGATAACAAAAGATGGTCGCTATGTTTATTTTTATTATTATTCTGATGTATATATTTGGGATGTTGTGGAGGAAAGTCAATCTGTTCTCATTGATCATCCAACTCAAATAACAGATATAGTGACCATAGATTCTCGTATAGTTGTTACCGCAGCTGAAGATAGAGCTGTCAGAATCTGGGATTTAAACAGAAAACATAATGACGATGGTGACCAGGATAGAAATGGAAACAAAGGTGCTAAAGTCGTGTAAGTGAGAATTTTATCATTTTGGGACCAAATTCACGAACTTTTGCTGGAAGTTAAAATCTTATGACAAATGTTAGTGCTTAGTCAATAAAATAATTTAATGTACGTTTTCGTGATTAAGGCTCATGATATACCACGTGGTTCTCTGTCGTTCGTTACTGTTTTATTAGAATTGCGTTTTTGCACCGGAAGTATTATGACTGAGCCATGTAACTTTTTTTTATTTTAGTGATAGCTGTACGTTCACACATTTAACTTTAGCTGTACCTGTACTATCGTTATTAGATACCCTGTTATAGTGGTATTGTGTTAGACAACAACTTGTTGGACAGATGGTGACCAATCAGAGCAGATACCTATCTCGAAGTAGTTAGTTTTATATGTGCTTAATGGATGCTCAGTATACACTTCAGCCAAATTTCATACTCTTAATAAACTGTTGTTCCTGTATGAATTTATTACAGGTCCACGGTTTTGTTCAACAATCCACGGTACGCCATCTTTAAAATAAAGAGAGGCTTTTATTGGTCTTGGCAACTTTATGATCTCTTCTTACAAATACCTATCAAGAAGTCTACCAAATTTGTAAGTTTTTGTTTACTTTTTAGATTGTGTTTAGTAAGATATCCTTAATAGGACAGGCACCAAACGGATGAAAGAAATTCGTCCGTCTATTAGTGTTTAACGTCTGCTTTCACCGGGGGGGGGGGGGGGGTATCGCAGGTTTATTTTATTATGCGCAGGGCTCTTTTCTGTGGGAGGAAACAGGAGTACATAAGGTTACACCAGAGGTCGAAACGACGACCGCATGCCAGAGGTGACCGGCCAGGTAGAGCTCAAAGCGGGATACTGTAGACTACAATGGTAGACAATTTGGGAGAGAATTTTTTAATCAGGGATACATTTCTAGAAGGAGTCTCTTTTGTTATCATCACACCGTGATTGTCTTCCATGAAACGGTTATGGTTGTTTTATTGTTATTTGACCCCTCCTTTGTTATCGTTGTCATTCCAGGGTCGCAATTTTGAGATTTTTATCGATGACCAGCATGTGCTAATATGTAGAAATACTAAAATAAAACTACTAGATTTATCTACCATGGAATTTAAAGTGACCTATGAAGGTCAGATTTACTCAACCCAGGGCAATGAAATACGAGTTATCAAGAACGGTAAAGGTAAAAATAAACACAATTATAATGTAGTAAAAATCGGATTTAGAAATGAAATGAAATGAAATGAAATGAAATGAAATGAAATGAAATGAAATGGGGTCTAACGTCCTACTGTTCTGCTCCTAACCTGGGCTAATGAAGACGGGTCAGACATTAGTTTAAAATTAATTTCACCCAACCCCTATGCGAGATACTCACTATATTAAACAGCCTTGGGTCACAGATGGGTTGAACGCATCATCCCATCAAGTCTGTAAATTTGACATTAATTTGTCAGTTTTGTTTCTTCTAATTAAAGACAGTTTCCTTTATTTCAGAATTTATAACGTGGAGTGAAAAACAAATGAGTATAAAAGTTTATGATGTTCAGACTGGTAAATGTAGTAAAATCTTATCAGCAAATCAAAAACACAAATTAGAATCATTCATGGTAAGTAAAGCAACCGAAAGTAATATCGTTTGATATTTAATAAACTGAAACATCAAAGATGATAACAAGGCGGAAGAAATGGGGTTTAACGTCCATTTATCATAATAGGGACATTTTGGGACTAACACGATCCATGATACAAGCCAGAGAAGAAGACACAAAAGAGAGATTGGAACATAATAGAACTCGTTATCCGGGTGGGACGATTTACCCAATACTACCCAATTCTACCCAATACTACCCAATACCACCCCAGTACTACCTCACAATTACCACATACTACCAAATACTACAACATAATACTGCAAAATGTGCATATTAATTGAATTTTTTCAAAAATAATTAGTTATACCGTGGGAATTGTACTTCAAATGCGATTACCGATGTCTGGCTGTTCCTTTTGCCTCCCTATATCACCTAAAACAAGCAAAAACTAACCAAATACAAAAAAATCGTTTGTTTCTGGGGTTTATCGTCAACTTGCACACAGGTGATATACCTTTCCGCCAAAAATCCCATTCTTAAGTTATATTTCCTGGTTGAGGACACAATCCTTTATCAAATGCCACTAAGTGAGTCCCGCACCTTCCCAAACTGATCCCGCAGTGAATATTCGCTTGGCCGCTACAGTCACTGATAAGCATGACATCGACGAGGCTTAAAAAGTACGGCATATTAACTTTTTTACTCCGACAAATTAAATTCTCAAACATTTTTTTGAGGTAAAAGAAAAATAAATAAAGACGTTTGAAGTATTTGTAGTTAACAAATATTTCCTATTTAGTGTAAATGGGTATTAAAATGAGTAAAATACATCATTTTGCCCGAAGCAGTTATGTGTTATGTAAACATTGCACGAGCCGTTCAGCCAATGACTGAGGCCGCGTGCAGTCAACGCACTTGTTGTGGAGATACATCTGTTACAGAGTTAATTCGTAAGTAATTCTCTGTGAAACAGATTGGCACCTTCCATGTTGAATAAACCGATTTTGGGGGGTACTATGGGTGGTGGCTCCTCCTACCACACCCACCACTAGTGCAACTTAAGAATTGGGTTTCTGTGGTCTCCTAACCCATTCATACACCACCAGCATCCCAAACCTTCTGCACCTTTCATGTTGAATAAAACCCACCTAGTTCCCGGACTATATTATTTGGTAGCAGTTTAATCGAGAGATAAAATATATAAAGCAGAACTTGATTACCCAATCAACAATCTTAACACCCGTTGATTAATTGTTAAGTAAGGTGGTGTATATACGACTAGAGCATTATACATTTGTAATAAACAAATTACGTTTATTTTCAAATGACAGTAAACATGCAATAACTTAGAAGTTGACATGAAAAAATAAATATAAACATGTGCAGTTGTTTTTTGTTTGTCTACGATATCACCCTGTGTGGAAGTAGACGTTAAACCCCAGAAACAAACGAATTTTTTGTTTGTTACTTGTTAATGGACATACCTCCTGACGATACCCATGGAAGGGTTTAAATAGTTATTTATAGACTGCTGGTCATCTTAAATAATAATACAGTAGTTAATTACACACAATGATTAAAATATACACAAAAATACATGCTTTTCTTATTTCAATTTCGTTGATTTGGAAACCAACCGCAACGCAAAATAAGATGATTAATCCGCAAATCAATCTAAAATCCAGTTATCGGTTGTAAAGGGAGATAACTGCACATTGATTTCCATTCTCTGAGAATTATCGAATATTCGTCGCAGTAATTAAACTAAGGTTGTTATTTGATGAAAGTGGGTTGTATGTGATAAGTATTTGATAGTACTTGGTTAGTTTTTGCTTGTTTTAGGTGATATAGGGAGGCAAAAGGAACGGCCAGACATCGGTAATCGCATTTGAAGTACAATTCCCACGGTATAACTAATTATTTTTGAAAAAATTCAATTGATATGCATATTTTGCAGTATTATGTTGTAGTATTTGGTAGTATGTGGTGATTTTGAGGTAGTGCTGGGTGATATTGGGTAGTATTGGGTAGAATTGGGTAGTATTGGGTAAATCGTCCCGCCGCTCGTTATCCAGTCTACCAAAATTGTTAGTATTGGCATTTACCAGATAAATATATAAAGAAGTGTTATCAGCTGTTCTATATTTAATATATTTCAGGTAAATAAAGATGAGAATATTTTAGTTACCGAGGGTAAATGTGAAGAGAGTGTTTTATTTTATATATTTGATATAGAAACCTACACCTATAAACAATCTGTATCATCTGATACATTAGGTTTAACCACAGTGGGTATTGATGCCAAAGACTTTATAATAAATCCTCAAGGATCAAAAATATTATTTAAATATCAGGAATTAGGCAAGATGGAAATTATTGTTTGTGATTTGTTTAGTGGTAAGTATATTTCTCCTGGTTCTATATATAGATGTGTTTGTGTGAAATAGCTGTATTTAACGTGGGCTTCCACCCATATGATATCGCCGACAATATGTAGACGGTTGAAGACTGGGCTATTTATGTCTGTTGTACGTAATTCTCCACAATTTGTTGGGAACATCTAAAGGACAGAGTTATTGCCATTTTTTTGTTTTTAAACTTGCAGACATGGCTTGTTTCATACCGAAGAACCCTGTCGAAATTCAGTATTTTTCGAGTTAATCGCAGAATTATCTCCCCCGTTTCCTACTACTATCTACCTGTTTCAAGACCGGGAGTGCTGTTATGGTGATATTTTTTATTCGATCCCATATTGCGATCACCTGCGCCTGGCGAATTTAAATTTTCAACTTTACAGACATTGTTTATGGTTCATGGAAGCTCCCTGTCGAACGTTTGAAAAATTATCATATTTTATTGAGTAATCGTTTCATTCAGGCCCCCTTCTATATGTTTATAACTGTCCATGACCATATTCTGTGGGTTGTTGTGAGGTGAAAGGATTAAATGCCATTATTTATATGTATCACTTCTGCCTATGTCTCCAACGGAGTGTGTTTTTATTATTAATATTAAGTTGTATGTACTGATCTTTTTGTATTAAAGGAACAATAAGACAAAGATTGTTGGCACGATCAGTTATTTCCGGTACAACCCCTGTCAACTATCAACTTCTTACTTCAAGTACCGTTCTAATTCATCAAGAAGATGGCTTCATGAAGGTTTATGACTTTATAAATGGTAAATTTTAACTTTCGAACTCATCATCCCGATGGTATACATTGTTCAACTGCAAGTTTGGATTTCGAGGTAGCCACGATGTATTACTCGGTGACCCCAGCTTTGTCTCAATAACAAGGAGATCCGGGTACGATTCCGGCGTTGCAGGGAAAGTTCGTAAGGGTTTTCCATCCTTGTTCCCTCTTGTCCATGGAGCAAGGAATACAGTTGGAATTCGAAATAATAAAATAGAACATTGCGCAGTTGTCCGTGCAGAATTTCTCTCAATATACACAGAGTATTTCCCTGGCGTTAGACACCATTTCATAAAGGCACCTCGGTGGCTTAGTGAGTATGCCATATTCCCGTGTTCGATCTCTGGCTGTCTGGGTAAAATTCCCCACGTAGCACACTGCATTGCGCATGGCGCAAACCCTTCATTTTATTCAGGTCTGAAATTTTTCGATTTATACAGGATATGGTCTGATTCCTTGCTGACTCTCCATATTGTATAGCATACTTTTATATTTATACATTTTTTTTCTGCTCCATAAATTATGGGGTTTTTTTTTTGCTTCTGACAGGTTTATTATTAATGGAGAAAGATAACTGTAATGAGGTTTCGGTGCCTGATAATGGTCCGTACTTTCTTACCTATGGTAAATTAAAGGGAGATAACGCTGTGAAAGTTTGGGACCGACAAAAACTTACCAGTTTAGCTTCTTTCTACATGGACGCCGAGGTAACTAACCAATCTAGTACATGTACTTTAAATTCACGTAAAGTAGTTACTAGAGGATATTACATCCAAATTTTTGGATTTTTAAATCCCCCAACAACCCTGTCCCAACCACTCAGCAACGACACAATGTAATTGGGTATCTTCTATTCAAATAGTAGCCTACTGAAATCTGTACTGACTTGGGAGAGAGAGAAATTGGGTTTAACGTCCACTCGACACAAACTAAGTCATTTCGGAACAAACATGATGGTTCAATTTTATATCATTAATTCACTTGCGCGTAGAGATCGTTTTTAGCAGTGAGGAAAATCGGAGGACCCGAAGAAAACCCACGAGGTTTGGACAGACCACCCTATTCCACGCCACGTACAAGCGGGGAATTGAAACCACGCCACTTGACTCAACGATAGACCTAATAATGAAACGCACACGCGTAAACCAGTCGGCTACCCACACCCCTTCTGACTTGGGTTGTGGAGCATATTCAAAGGCAGTTTCTGGATTAATGGCCTAAAGATGATTTATTTATTATTACTTGTAGTTACGAACTGCCCGGTGTACAACTGATGGTCACCATATACTACTTACAACACAAGAAACAGGTGATCCTATTATCTTTCAACTTAAGGGTGGTAAACAGTTGCCAGAATACTTTAACTATAAACAACTTGAAGATTACAAAGAGTTATATTCCCATTCAGGTAAGTATTGTATTTGATATGTATTTTTCAAATTTAGAAATATGTGCAAGGAAAAGAAGTCAGTATTAGCAATCTAGTTAATACAGCTGTATATGTCGTTTCATTTGTTTTTAAACTTCTGCTGGCCTCCGCAAGTAAAACGAAATTTTTTACAATGTTAATCGAAACGATTATCCCTACACTAGAACAATCTTAGATTTGGTTAATCAAAACTGTATTGCTTTCCGCGACCCTGAAGAAATTAAGACACCTCCTTTAAATCGACATCTGTTTAAACTGAGATTTTAATGATGTAATGGGGCAAATTCAGTGTAGTATACCATAGTAAATTTAATGGACTGTTACTTCTTGTAATTATGTTACGATGGCTCCCGGGTTTGGCCAAGAAAGTTGTCTTTCGGAATCCTGTGTACACAACCGCGTGCATGTAAAAGAATCCTTTACAGTTATAAGTCGAAATAAGATATTGCCGTAGCGCCGCTGTCAGGGCAAAATTTTCCTCAAATTACAATGGTGTGTGCACGTATTCATTAGCCCAGCCGGGCGTTAAAACCTCATTTCAAATTTCTGTTAATGTCAAGATCGTAGCAATTCATGTAATCAATACCTAAAAAGTCGACATGAGCAAGATAATATCAGGACATCGTTTTTCCATAGGAAGTGTAGCAACGGTTAATGAACAAATAATACTTGTAAACGTTGCTTAGAACCGAATGCATTGTCTGAAATATTTATGATCGAAAATAAACAAGCTGTTCTTAGATAACATTTAATGGTGGTTCTGTCAAGCAACTAGCAGACGTCCAAGTATATACACTCTTGTAAATTATGACGCTGTGTAGTTACGTTGAAGTCCGTATGGTTTGAGATTGACACAGGGTCGGATTAGGAGGGGCGGGGGTGCTGACTAGCCTGCAGTCAGGGTCCCTAATATTAAAGGGGGTCTTAAATTAGTTTTATGTTTTTATTTTATATAATATAAAGCATATATCTATCTCATCAATTTGTGTGAGTGCGACGTACAATGTCCCCGCTTTTTACTGTTGATGTAAGGACCTTAATCCGACAATGTGTATTTACGTTCATCTTATTTTTCAATTTTCTGCAGATGAAGATAAAGACATTATGGTATTAGAGGATCAAGATGCTACCCAGTATTATTTCAAACAGGAAACATAATAGCACCAATTGATAGAAATTAAATAAATTTATATTTACAAATTCGTCGTATTTGTTTTCTTTAAAAATATATTACATATTGCAAATTGGTGTTGATAAATTCAAAATTGATTTGGGGTGTTCTTTAAAGTCAGTGAATTACTCGTGTCAAGGTGGGGTGTTTCATTCATGTCGTGTTTCCCGCCATTAACTGAATTCTTCATTTTCCCCCTCAAACGATACACAAGTAATGTTTTGTCCATAGCTAGGGAACTCGGTTCCATCTTTTTTCGTTCATTTGATTCGGTCTTTGCACTGTTCAATTCGCTTCCATATTTACATCCAATGTCGTAAGATTTCTCACGTTGGTTCATCAGAAATTCCGGGCGTGTTGGTGAATATGACGTCACTGCACGTGGCGTGGATTGGTTTGCTGTTGTGTCGATAGAATAATTAGTAGCCTGGGACATCAAGGCAGTATTTGACTTGCATAAAGCCATATACTGGTTCCAACTTAAGTATACTCGTTTCGGAAAACTGTTTCTTAATCTAAACTTTTCTTTTTCACAAAGGATGCATCCCGGGTGTAGACCTAGGTTGCCGACACTTCGTTGAGTTTGTGGTAGAAATGTTCTTGACGTCGGGTCTGTAGTTTTTACACGAAAGTTCGGGCTCATCAACGACCTTTGACCCCCAGCAGGACTGCAAACAGAATAAATAAAAGCCAATACATGTAAATTGAACGTACATAAATATGTATATACAGGGGCGTCGGAACCCGGGTACCAGGGTATACAAATGGTACCCTGTCCTTTTCTGGGGTATACATGTATACCCTGCCCTAATGATGAAAGTTTTCAACCTTTTAACTAGTCTATTTATTTGTATAAGATATATATGTAATTGCTTTCTGGTCGGTCGCGAATCATGTATTCTAAAGGGTTTTATGTTGAAATTTGGAGGCCGTTTGGGAGAGACCCCCTCCCGGACCCTCTATCTTTTAGTACCGTGGCCCTCGCGCCGTTCCGTTTCCCCTGCATATATATATATATGAGCGGCTTATACCCTAGGGACCATATCTGAATTTGTGTTGTAAGGATTTTATCCAGTGGGATCACAAACACTTGAAGAAATTAAGAAACAATATGATTATTTAAAACTTGATCAAAAGGAGGGTGCACATGGGGTAAGTATTGTTAGATGGTCGAGGACGAAATGTCTTCGCTGAGTATAAACAAAATGGAGTGTGCCATACATTATACTTATTGTAATATACTAGACAAGGTAATGTCCCCCCCCCCCACCAAGTGCCTCTGAAGTAAGTATTCGATGATTCAAAGGTATTTCACACTCCACATAAAGTGAATTTCGAAGTCCATGATTTTACATAGAGGATATTTCATGCACACAGGGAAGACATGTGACCTATGTGTGGACCCTTGCGGTACTCCTAGATCGGAAAACCATGACTTATTGTCTGCGAAACCCGACTTCACTCCTCAACATCACACGCTAAAGCATATTTTTTATATCTCATAAATTTCGTTTTAACAAAAGGCACAACTTCTGTAAAAAGTTCGTGTGTATAAGATATAATAATATTCCCCTGAAGAAAAAACGGAACAGAATGACGGATGGGGCACTTTTCAATATCCCTCTTTTCGGCGCGAATGCATTGATATATTTTGTTTCTACTTGTTACGATATTTTATCTAAATGCCATTGGAATACAAGGTGGTAAAGGAAGAAAAGACTTATAGATTGACAATATGAATAATGGCTGCTTGATGAAGACTGGAGAAGCCTAGTCGAAACAATGAAACATCGCTTAGTAATAAGCAGGGATTGTATTCGATAGAACTAGACCTTATATTATTCGAAAAAAGTTCAAGTTGTTTCTTATTAATGCGTAGTTCATTCTGGTCAATGGGAAGACAAATGGTTAATGAAAGACTGGAGAAGCCTAGTCGAAACAATGAAACATTGCTTAGTAATAAGCAGGGATTGTATTTGATAGAACTATGACCTTATATTATTCGACATAAGTTCAAGTTGTTTCTTATTAATGCGTAGTTCATTCTGGTCAATGGGGAGACAAAGGGTTAATGAAATAATAGGATTACAGGATTAACGGAATAATTGATTTATTGACATACCTGTTAGGGTGAATGTTATTTTGTAGAACTCCATCCAAGTACTGTTTGCGGCCAACCCCTCCCAAGGTATGAGTGTAACGATAATCTCTAATGTAGCGATTTAAATCCTCGTGATGTTCAAATCGAAATGGTAATTCTCCAAAACCAGGCTTACATTTTTTACTTAAAGATGGAAATGTCTTTGTCCTCTTCTGTAAAAGGGGGTCAAATCTCGGTGATTTTTTTAACTCATTTTGCCAGCCACCAATATCCACAAAATTTCCGGCCAGGTTGCTGGCGCGAACACGATCAATTGCCGCGCCATCTTTCTGTTTTTCAGTTCGTTTCACTAATTTTGTTTTATTATTTATTCGACATGCATCTTTTAGTGACCCAGCAGCTAATGAATTATCTTCTTTTTCCTCCAAAGGTTGTCTCCCAATTTTTGATGCGTATAGATTTAAAATTGTTGTTTCTAGGTCATGATGGTGGTCTATTTTGTTATCGTCAAAAACATCGTCCCTTCCAGAATCGCCTCCAGTGTCAGAAGAACTATAAGTCACCCGATCGTGTTCATATCCAGAATTTGTATTCTTATCGGCCAAAATTTCTGGGAAATGTTCCGATGTTTCTGAATTTCTGGATATAGATGTTTTATTTTTTTCTATTTTGGTAAATTCTCCTGTATTCGACTGGAATTCATCGTCTTGAGAAGGGAGAACAATTTTTATAAAACATTTCTTGTCTTTTTGACCGTCTATTAAGACAGGTTTTTGTGCTGTGTTTTCAACATTCTCGGTCGATGATCGCGCTTGCTCAGTTCTGTGATCTCCTGATTCCTGTTCTGGTGCCATTTATTTTGTCCGGAGAACTGTCTTGAAAACCCAAAATGATTTATTAGAGCTGATTCATGGAACTTTTATTAAAGTTCCCCCTAAAACTTTTGTTAGAACTTTTGTTTAATCCTTTTGTATTGTACAAAACTAAACTAAACTAACTGTTCTTCGTAATTACTAGTTATAATATATCAGTTAAAAAATATTGAAAACAACACACCCTTGAAATCCTACGGTTACAGGTCAATGATCAGATCCATTAAAACGTACCCTCTGAAGTCATTAGCAAAAACGTCAGTTACACACTTACAAAATTTGTGCTCCCTTTTTTATTATTATTATTCCGTCTCTTCGCTTCTTTAATCCATCCAATTCAAACATTTTTTCAGATATGACGTCATGGAAAATTGTGCACAAACAATCCTTTGAAACTAAACGCTTATAAAAACAAAAAAAATATTATTTAAATATCGTATTTTCTGATTGACTTTTTACTATTCCAACCTTTCTTCTTTAATCCAATCCAATTAAACACTTTGCAGATATGACGCCATGGAATATTGTGCACTAAATTCTTATAAAAACTGTATTTTCTGTATGATTATATAACTGTGTATTCTTTGGTTAATCTAAAGAAAACAAATATCCCCGGGCTGTAAATGCTATTACCGACTATAACCGCGTAAACACGTCCTAATTGCAGACTTCATCAATCGCGTCATTGTTCAAGTTGAACGAAAATCGATCACATACGTGCACAACTGAATTACGCCTGTTTCCATATTTAATATACAACATTTAGGATTTCCCAGTAAAAAAAATATAGAACAAAAACAGCACTGGATACCCGCGAGAGAAAAATCCGAGTAAACGGTGTCTGTCTTTTTTAATACACTTATAGATTTTCCAGTCGACTATCTTTCAACAATTAATAGCAAATGAACAATGAAACATATTGACAATTATTAATAACACCAATCTGTAGAACATGTATTAATGACTATCCAATAATCATATTGTCCAGTACACCGAGGACAAATCACACACTCTTTTTTTGCTTTCTATACATCGGTGTTGTGTTTAAATAAATGTATACTTGATCTATGGATTATCACCGACAAATTATTCCATGGGTGTGATTAATCCCCGCCAACAAGCGCCAAAATATTTATAAATAGTTATAAATTCACAATTTATGCGTCGCTTGATTTCTATATACCGTGCCAAAGAACTTTACAATTACTAATGCGTAAAATATAGAGAAGCCGTTCTCTCTACTTCAATTTTAAAAAATCCAGCTTATGAATATCTTAGAGGGAGGAATGAAATATTATGAGAATATATAGATATATATCCCCCTTTTATATGTACTCTCATGTTTATAATAAGCTGTATATTATAATATATAATCTTATTGAAAAGAGAATCTAGTGTTATATATTGGTTTGATATACACGGTGTTTATATGTATATAGGTACAGACATTATAGCGAGATTTACTGCTATAGTTGATCACAGTATAATCTGAAGGGGGTAGATTATACACTGTAAAAGTTAAAATAAATGTGATTGAAACACGGGATGTCAACGATGAATTATGGCGCGTATGTATACACAACGAACATAATATTCAATGTTATTATCTACACCACCCCCAACGAACATAATATTCAATGTTATTATCTACACCACCCCCAACGAACATAATATTCAATTTTATCACCCCAACATATTCAATTTTATCAACTGAATCACCCCAACGAACATAATATTCAATTTCATTAACTACACCACCCCTGCGAACATAATATTCAGTTTCATCACCCAAACGAACATACTATTTTACATGTATTTCATCAGCTGAAGCAATTTCATTAGCTTCATCACCCCAACGAACATAATATTTCATCAGCTATATCAGCTGAATCGCCCCAACGAAATATTCAATTTCGCCAGCTACATCACAACAAAAAGCGAAAATTCACCCGTTTCATAGAAACAGAATAATAAGTGTTTTGTGTACTGTTATTTAAGGTTTCCATCGAAGCCGTTTAAAAGCTGAAACCCACTAGATGAATGAAAAGTGTCATCGGGTGTTCCAGGAATAGTTGATCTGAATATACCATGCCCCACTCAGGGTCGCCGGAGAACATTATCACGACACACTAAAAACCACGTTTGTTAAGCTGTAACGCACTCCACTCTCGACCAGAATTTCAAGAATGCAAATACCAAAAATGTGCGCCTAGTCGTTCCAATGGGACGAAAAAAACAGACCCGCCCGTTTACGTGTGCTCTTGACAGATGGGAGAATTGCATAAAGATTAGACAAATTCCCCCACTCCCTCGTATTCCACACAAATTTACTCCCGAATTCTGTTGAGGAGACAATAAACCGTACGGTTCTTCTGTTGTGCTTCACTGAGGTCAACATCCATATCCATACGGGGTTAGCGCGTGTGCATTGTATCATAAGGTATGTCATGGAGTCAACTGGCGTGGTTTTGATTTCCCAGTTGTACCTCATAGGTTTTCTCCGGGTCCTCTAGTATCCTCCCACTGCTAAAAATCGAACCATATGTTAGTCCCGAAATAAACTAGTTTTGGTCAAGTGGACGTTAATCCTCACTTTTCTCTCTCACATCTAGATGTGTATAGTTGAACAGTTATGTTTATCAGTGTATAGTTAAAAAGTACTGTGATAAAAAAATACCGATACTAAAACTGTATAATTAAACACGGTGACTCGCGGTGACTCAAGCAAGTTCCTCGGGATATTTCAGCGGGGCACCCATTTCAGGAAGGGGGGGGGGGTAAAGAACAGCTTTTAGGCATTCGGATGGAACGAAAAACAAAGGCCCCGTGTATACGTGTACAAAAAAAGAGCCCTTAACAGTTTGCATTTGATAAAGAGTAGAAGGAAGCGCCGCTGTCCGGGCAAAATGTTGCTCACAGCATTCCCTTATTGGCTGAGTTAGCTCAAAAAAAGTAGGACGCTAAACCCGATTTGAATTCGTTTAATTAAACAGTTACGTTTACCAGTGTATATTGAAAGAGTAGGTGTGATATATGTACTAAGACTGACAGAGAGAAATCACCAGATTTATAACGTTATATACATGTAATAAATTTTACACAATAATGATAGATAGTATAATATACCATAAAAGACATCGAGAGATTAATAATTTAAAAAACCGTGCATTATTGTATATATATAACACCTGAAGGGTTTAATTGGCAGATTGTTGAAAACACATCAAATCTCGATTGCATAATAATCTTTTATTGATTGCGTTTATAGCCTACCTTGGAGAATACTCATCGAAAAAAATTATTTAATTGAAATAAAGCATGTTGGGGAAGTTTGAACTTTAAATATCTCTGGGGGGAAATCAGCTTCAGTGCAATTTAAGTGACTTTTAAATTAATTAAAACGGTTTCGTGTGAGTTTTTGAACAATAATTTTCAATCTTGAAATATTCATTTATTGCTTCTACGAATCAAGCTAAAGTGGACTTCGCCCAAATTGAAATGGTGGGTTTTGGTGTTATACTGGGCGCGCAAGATTCAACAGGGTGTAAATACGGGGTGCGGTTACGAGGGGTATGGGGCTGATACTGTACAAATAACGCAACATAACCATATAAAAATAATCGATTCCCTGCTATATTATACGAAATCTCCATCAAACTTGTAGAGGTCTACAAAGTTTGAAAAGGAATTCCACATATATACAGAGCTGAATTTGGGGATTGCTATGTTGTGTAGGCCTGCCCGTTATATGTGCCGATCCCCAACTTATGAAATTTCAAATTTGACTTTGATGCATTTAAAGAAAGGAGCAGTAATTTAGACATTTAATTGTGAGCAGTGCCCCCTGGTATAATGAATCCATATTGGTTTCAGTGATTTGTTTGATTTAAGTTTCTATGAGCTTTAATTTATTGTGACCATTACCTATTGTGTATAATGAATCGATGTTGCTTTTACAGATAATTAAAACATTTTATTTTGTGTATTATTTCCTGTCCTTAATAAATCCATATTATTTATAAAGATAAGTTGTTATATATACTCTGATTTATTGTTCTTATGTATCTACCATCACCATGGCAACAAATTAATAGCCATATATAATTTAGAAGTGTTTAATTAAGTATGATATATTAGTTCTATATAGGTACCTATGTCTTAATTATTCATATTTTTAATCTCAAGCTCGTGCTCTGTGTCATTTGAAAGTGATTGATTTAAGGAGAGGATCTGCATTTTGCATATTTAAGCGATTAGTTTTGTACCCACGGGAAAAAATCTATAAATCTTTTAATAAAGAAGTGGCATTTCTGGACTATTAAAATACAGATAAAGAGAGGGAGAGAGAGAGAAGGAGAGAGAGAGGGGGAGAGAAATGGGGTTTAACGTCGACTCGACACAAACTAGGTCATTTCGGGACTAACATATGGTTGAATTTTATTTCAATAATTCTCTCGGTAGAAATTAAGCATGCGTAAGCGTAAACAAGTAATCGAAAAAATGTCCCCTGAAATGTTATCTAAATTATTATTTAGAAATTAATCAACTTCTCTATAACGTGATCAACTGTCGATGTCAACGCTAGCCTGCGATATTTACTCGATAAGGATCCGATTTGCTGTTCAACTTTCATTCATAATTTAATCATGAAATGGATAGAATAAGGTAACTACGTGACACCTGATACCAAATCTTAACTGTACTTTTGCATTGACATCAGCGACGAATCCGCGGTGAGGGTTTGGTACATGTATACTATTATGACGATCAAATTAGCCCTGTTGAATAAATACCATTCAATTAATTATTCAGAGAATTCGGGAGACTATTTGCACTGATATCACCTTCTTTGAAACCATTTACCCCCGTGCTGCAAAAACACTAAATAAACTTACACAAGAACTCTTGGCGGGTCAATATTTCAATCTCTATCTAAAAGGCCTTTGAAGATTTTCTTTCTCGATAAATACCAAGAACCAATATTTAAACATTTCGTCTTTTGTTCAAAGAACGTGTTAAACCGAATGACTTTTCGATCGTTTTTGAATTTGTGTATTAGTCAATACCTCGGTAGTTTATCTTGATCTCTTTTATTTACCCAACATCAAAGTTATATTTATAATTAGAAACACGCGTCGTTTGTATCACGAACAGAATTGGAATCTTTTACAGCATAACTCTTCATTTTTCTATATAAGCAGTCTACATGAAAGGACAAAAATCACACAAAGAATACTCATTAATTTTAGGTATGTATACTTTTATTTGGCATTTATATTGAAGCTAGCATTGCACGAAGTAAATTAAGTTCATGAGTTCTGGAGAGAGAGAGAGACAGAGGGAGGGGGTATGGGATTCGACGTGTCTGAATTAAAATGAAATAAAATGGGTTTTAACCTATATACTACTGTTCTGCTCCGACGGGGGTATTGAGGACGGGCATACGCCAAACAGTGTGCTATTAGGACAATTTTGCCCGAGCAGCGGCACTTTGGTCTATTCTTATATCGAATTTCATCTTCCAAGGGATCTTTTACGGTACGGTACCTCGGTCGTTTGTCCCATCTGATCAACTAGACAGCTGCCTTTCTCAGGCTCTCCGTCCTGCACCACTGGCTTTGACCGTCTGAATTAGTAAAGTAATTCTTCAAGGGCCTGCACGAGACAGTGTTAAATTATTTTAACACGACTTTAGAATGTGTCCATAACTCAGCCTATTTCGACTTGGACCCTGGTCCACGTGACTACCGAAAACGCCCAGTCGCATAAAATGTCGTTATTATCTGTTGTGTTGTTGAAAACTGTCAAACGAATCCGCATTTCTCCTTACTCACTGATAAGTTAAATTTTATATTATCAATATGTAATAAAAAAAAATCCATGTACGTGAATATGTGTCGAAGATTAGACAATAAATATGATCTGTGGTGTATAAGTGTTTAACTTTATCAACCTGACACTGTTTCGTATTTTTACTCTATTCGTGTCGACAAGGTGTAAGTACACAAATAAACTGTTTTAATGATCTATTCCCGTGGTTAAGTGTGCTATAAATAATAGCAGTATAAATGCATGTCATAAGATATGCATTTGTTACGATTACATGCATAAAACATGCCAAAATCACCATCCTGACTATATAAATGCATACGCACAACAGCAGATGAACCTCCGGGCTGTTTATAAAGTTCTTCAATATTTCAATATTTTGAAGTTCTGAAAAGATTGCTATCTAGCATCCCAGCAAATTCGATAAATGGTTATTCTTGCATTTCATAGTTTTGATAACAAGGGCAATAACTCCTAATTTCTTAATTTTTTATTTCAATTTTTGATAACAAGGGCACTAACTTCAAAGCGCAATTGATAGGCTTGCTCATTTTCGATGTGTGTCATCCTTAAGAATATATAAATTTCGATATCCAAAAATCCCCAAGCGATAAATCTCCGAGTTATTAAAGCAAGATCGGGATATGGTTTATCCCAGTGACTAGACGAACAACGTCCGCAATGTGGTTTTGTATTTGAAACTTATCCCGGGCACAAAACATCGGGACACCATTTTGACTTCGCTTCACCCTCACACCCCCAACCTCCTATGACTTCATTTCGACACTCGTGACGAGGCCTTTTGAGCGATTGTAAGATTTCGTTGACTAGAAGAATAATCTACTACTTTGATTTTTGACAGGGCTCAAATGTAGAACTGTTAGAAAATTTCGATGACAAGGGCAATAACCCCCAAAACAATCTAAGGAAGACAGTCCATTTGCAGGCTACACTGATATACTTATGTAACCGGGAAATTAAAAATCATCCAAAAATATTGAATTTAACGAGTTCGTCCATAGTTTTTAATTAGATGTCTAGTTTTGTCGTGTTTACAGTTTACACACAAAAAAACAGGGATATAACCTATGACCAACACAATCTGATATTTATTGTGGGTAATGTAGTCCTTATTCGGTTAATTCATTGTGAAGAGTCGTTAAGCCCCCCCCCCCCTTCCGCCTTTTAAACAGCTTTGAGGCGATTGATCTTATCCCCTGATTGGTTTGACCACACCAATTTGTCTGTGGTAAATCTCTAATACACTCCATGCTTCAGTAATATTTTTATCAATGGACGTGAATTAAGGACGACGTGAATGGAATCGTATTACACCTATCATAAACCACTAATCTTCCAATTTATTATCTATTCCCGTATTATAACAAGTGAAAATGCTTCAAATAATTTGACCACTGGGTCAACCTGTTAATCGAAAAGAACATTAGGTGAGATTTTTTCAGCACGAAATTGTGTTATTGAATGTCTAATCTTTCAATGAAAGTATTCACTTATACTTCATACAATATCTAGATGAGTGTAGACTAGAGCGTCGCTCTTGGAGCTATATCTGGTCGTCGTTTCGATCCCTGACAGCGTGAGTATATGTTTCTTGAAGATATGGGCTCCTTCGTGGGTTTACTGTGGGTACCATGGTTTCCCAACACAGGGGGACCCATCCAATATCTGACTGGGATTTTCCTCTAGACAACTAAACCTTGCAATCGCTCAAAAGGCCATATCATGTCCGATATCCAACATAAAGCCAATAACTGACTCTAAAGTAACAAGATGTCCCGACCATCAATATTCTTCGCCCTCAAATTTAATACAAAAAAATATTCAATTGAGACAGTTCAAATTTCACTCAACAAACTTAATCTTAATTTCACTTTTTGATTGGCTATCCCCACAAAATGACCCCACCCACACACACACACACACACCGCCCCTTCTTTGCTTTTTACGCCAAAATGGAGCAAGTCTCATTTAAATTCTGGTTTGCCAAATATCCCTAACGATATGACAATAATATACACGTGTATCCAGCACTATTGGCAAACACGATAATGTTAACGAAATAAATCTGTCATGTTTGTGACAAACATACTACAAAATTATGTCATATTATGGTGTAATTTGATACTAATCCGTTGGTCTTACAAGGTATATCTTGGGGGTTGTACCAGCTAAATTATAATTTCATTATGTTACACCTGGGCAGACACCTTTATTGTGTCTACACTATTATATATAAATAGATAATATGTGAAATCAACCGTGATCTACCACCGACTTATCGTCAATACAAATGAAAATTAAATTTCTTTGTTTATGGCAATTGGTATTGACGTGTCCATACAGAGACAAACCTCAGAAATGAATTTTCAAAATGGCAGATGGGCGTTCATATGTCGTCTGCGTGAGTAGTTGGAAAGATGGCGTGCACGATGTCGTGGTTTCTCATCATTCATTGATACCAAAAGGTAAAGTTTGCTCATTAATTATTTAGAGTTGGTTCATCAATCTGTGATAAATCTAATTAAAGTAATAATAAACAGTAAATGCTTCGATCACCAAGCAAGTAATATATACGGGATGTTTGTTTGTTTTTCCCGAGTTGCCGTGGACGTTGTTTGCCGGACACATCGTAACAAGGAGTGGTCTAATGGACTTTGACAAAGTGTTTTGGCGTTTTGGGGGGTTTTAGTTAACAGAATATTGTAAAATCGGAACCTAAAGGGAGATATTTTTAAATTGTGACATAGCTCCGAGATGTTTATATTTGGAATTTAAACTATCTAAAGAAAATGATACAGTAACAAATTAAATCATATGATGTTTTATGATTAGTGTTTATCATGAAAAATGTTTGGAAATAACACACCAGTCTGTCACTCAGCAAATCAGGAGCCAATTCGTAACAGATATCCATTCACGTGATTATGGTGGTACTTTTATTGTTTATTTCTTGTACTGTCCATGTGTGACGTGTCTCGTACGCGGTTTTGTCTTCTGGGTTTCTGTGTGTGTATTTTGGATGTTGTTCCCCCCGCACCTACGATATCTGGTTTTGGGAATGTGCCATGAAAACACAGAGTGGGCTAAAGCATGATGTCTAAAATAGGTAGCCGGTTAATGTGGACATATGTTTAGATAAAATTCATCAATATTAATCAATTTTGGTTATTCATGTTCTTACAGGTGATATTTGATGTTTATTCTGGCAAGCGGTTTCCCTTAGTTTAGCTCTGAACATAGTTTTCGTTATATTCGTACAGGGAGCGTGTAAAGAGAATTTATCTTAGGATAAGAGGTTCCGGTGTGTGTGTGTGGGGGGGGGGGGGTAAAGGCTGGGTCTATGCGTTCGTGTGGCCCGTGCATGTAAAATAACCCTTGACCGTTTGAATTCTAAAAAACAGTAGGTCGTAACACAGGTGTATGTCCGTCTTCATTTGCCAAGTCGGTGCAAATAGCACACGTTAATCCCCATTTCATTTCTTACTCTGACATGCGCCCCGTTAAAAAAATGAATCGTTTACATCTATATAAATAATATAGGTAAATATTTGCTGCCCCCCCCCTTACAGTAATGGGTTATATTGTACATATCTAATCAACATCCTTGTTATTTGAGAAACAAAATAACGCGCTAATTACAAGGAATTCTTTTCTCACACCCAGTAACCCGTAAGTAATAAATTCTTGCTACGTCTGACCTTTAATTATTAGTAACCGTTCTATTGATGACATTCTTTCTTTCTTATTTCAGATTTGATTGGGAAGTAATTATTGATTACATTGTGTGCAGAGACAGGCGAACAATATAGTTCTACATGTAATAACACGACTGGAATTACAGGTTACTGTACCTACGTATTGAATATTGGCCTTCAAGTGTCGATATTAATGTCTTAATGATCGCATCGTTCATAAGTGGGTTACTCGGGTCGGATTGATTCGTGTTGGATTCTGAATTCTAATTCAGACAAAACAAATTAGCTTTCTTCTTTAACCTACAAGCTACGAATAGCCGAAGGACCCAAAGCAATAATGTAAGCTCTGTGAAAAGTTTGGACACAAATTTTAATTGATGTGAGATCTTCATCTGGGAACCGTTTTATTCCAATCGCGCAAAACCTTTCTTCTGCGTTCAAATATCTTGGTCAAGCAAACATCATGTGACAAGATGTAAACAGCACACTGAAGGATTAATTTAAACATGAATCCTTAATGGATGTACAATATTCACCAAGAAACAGTTTTATTTCCGCCATGTCAACTTTATCTTGCTGTGTCTCGTGTGTTGTTAGTTTGTTGTTCAAATGACTTATGTCATTAGGTAGAAACGGTAAAACCCACAAAGGATTAACGTAAATCTTCTTAAGGTACGTTCGTTAACTATTGATTAGTCAATAATGGGGAGTCAACCCAGGTAGTGAACAATAAGTATCGATGAGGGCCCACAGATTAGTGACACAATGCATTAATACTTCTAAAGAAAAATGAAGAGATTAGCGTTGAAAATCACACTGTTGAGCCTTTAATCTTTAATTTCTTATTAAAGCCAGTAAATCAACTGCGGCGTTACATGTAAACGTTGATCAATTTGCAAAGGACCCACAATTACCTTTGAAAGTACAGCATTAGTAATAGCTAGTGCTTTGTACGTCTGCTTCCATAGTACTTCGGTAACTAGAAGTTAACTCGCCCCCGTGATTGTAATATGATTTTGCCATCTCTCCATGTGTAATCGGTGGCACTGAAATTGATTTAGTTGGAATTTTTTCCCTTTATTTAGAAAATATCATAATTGGACTCAGCTAACCGAGGATATAAGGATGCATTTATGCTAACCTATCTGATGGTAAGAGATGTGATAGTTTTATGGATGTGTTAGAATATATGTGAATTGGGACTAGACTAGGACCACAGGAGGAGATGGGTGAAACGCGTGTAATTGATCAGACAATGGCCAGTGTGTCCGCGGATGATACCCAAAACAAACCAAAGAAAACATCTCTGAAATTATCAGCCTCGGATTACACAATGATATCCATAAAACAGAACAATGGGAATGCAGACTCTGTTTCATCCGATCAAACTAAAGCATCAAAGGATACGATTCACAAGACCTCTTGTGCGAAGACCGTGGTTCAAAAAGGTGGTGTCTATGAAGAGAAAGGATCTTCATTATTGAAATCTTCTAATGCTATCAGTGTACCTGCCAATAGTGCTTTAGATACCACAAATTCAGAGACTTCCAAGGCTGTCAATCAAAAATCTTTGACTCAACCATCAAAAAACAACGATGCTGTTCGCGATAAACACGAATTGTCGGACTCTAGGACTAAGGGAGGTAACTCTGTTGATATCGATGACGATGTTAGTGAAATTAGCCCCCATGTCTATAATCAAACTACGGAAGCCTCACAGCGTTTATTGGACTGCGACGACAAACAGTCAACAGAAAAATCAGCCGTAAAGCGTTTAATTAATTGCAGTTGTGAACATTACTGTATCTGTAACAAATCAAAAGAAACATTGACGACTTCGATTTACGCTGCTCTTAATCTGTGTGGGTGGATTGAACCCAAAAAGGATACCGAAGTAAAACCTAAAACGTCGTGTGTTAAAAGGAGACCTTCTCCAGCGGTGTTTCAGAGATTAGCTCGAGAGGGTAAAGAAAAGACATTTGTCTTCAAACATCACAGAGACACATCGAACTATATGCACGATTATAGAGACGAGTTTACTGTTGGAGGAACTGGGGATTTATCGCGAGTTCCTCCTGTCATGGGCCGGGATATACCCGATCCTTATGCTATGAAACCTAGCAATGTTTGGTAAGTGCCGCAATATTTTATATACCTGTGCCAAATCGTTCATCTCCGCGCCCCTGTCCAATACATATTGCTGTTCGCATAGCTACTAATTGTGTGTTAGCCTACTTTTGTTTGATCTCCGCCATTTTAGACCAACAATCTATCAAATTAACCAGCATGATCCTGTGAATGTTTTAGGCCATCGAATTCGGACCCGGGCAGAATTTGGACCCAACGCGAATTTGGGCCCCGGGTGAATTCGAGTATCCTACTATAGTTATTAATATAATAGAGTACTAGTATTCGAGTCACACTTCATAACCAAACCCATGACTTATTGGGGAGTTTGTTGTTTAAGAAGCTGAGAGAATTAATGTGGCTACATTATGGGGTAAACAAGTGAACATGGACGTAACCTTGCTCTTAAAAAGAACCACTACCACCATCCTGCACATAACCTTACTAAATAACTAACAATATTAGCAACATATGCAAATAGCAAGATTTAAAACTTACACACAGTTACTAGTTACTAACTTTACTAACTATTTTATAATTTCAGTTCCCTTGCTTGTAATATTGATTTCAATACACTGTTAATCAGTAATAAAACAGGGTGAGACGATCAACTTTTGTTTAACTTCACTGTAACTTAGGAAAGGGGATGGGAAACTGCAACGCTTCCTTACTGTGTGCAATGAGGGAAATTTTGTCCTTGCAGCGGCACTATGACCTACTTTATATCGAATTGCACGACAGTGCTAGACAGCTGTTCTTGTCAGGCCCCCCGTCCTGCACCACGTTTGAATATCCCAAGGAGCTTTCTCGGACAATGCAGGAATCGATCACGCGACCTTCAATTTATCGAGTCGGCGTCTTACCCACTTAGTCACCACGGCTCCATATTGAATTTTAATTCGTTTTGTTATGTGTTTTACATTTATACCCAGTCAACCCGTACGTAACTAAAGTACGAAAATTCAATGGTAGCTGACTTTTCTGCAGGTAGGGTGAGTCTGTCCTTCAGTTTGCAGTCAACCATGCTCCACAAATTTTAAGATATCATCTGATTAAAACACAATCTTTGACGATATAAAGGCTAGTTTATGAACAGCGCTGGGGTTTTCGTTTAAAAGGATGATAATATATGTTTATAAAAAAATAGTTTCTTAAGCAAAAATCATGTAACTGTTGGTCTTTTATGACATACCCTGATAACATTCATTGATGGGTACCATATGGGTACCATGTGTCATATAATATGGGGCCATGATGGGGAGCCCATAACGGACCCCGACATTTTTGCACCCAACATCCATATGGGATACATATGGGCTCAACCATATGGGTACTAAATGGGGTTTGTGTGGGGCCTATATGGGTAACTCATTTAAAATAATATGGGTGCTATATGGGGCCTGTGCGGGACCTATATGGCCATGTTAAGAAATATAATATGGGTACTATATGGGACTCATATGGGGTACAAATAAATGATATATGGGCATAATATGGGATCCACATGGGTACTAAATGGGGTTTGTGTGGGTTCTATATGGGTAAATCATCTAAAATAATATGTGTGTAATATGGGACCTATATGGTCTTGATAAGACATGTAATATGGGTACTATATGGGACTCATGTGGGAGTACAAATCAATGTAATATGGGCATCATATGGGATCTGTGTGGATATGCCAGAATATTAATTTGGGCACTAAATGGATTTCCTGTGGGATTCTAAGAAATACTGTACTGAGCTTATTTGTGGTGACAACACATATATGGACAGTAAACTATTTATACCAGACATTATAGCCGAACTAAGACTCATTTAATACAAGTATGAAATTATCTTCTAATGTATGATCATTTGATATTACATGCTAAACACTATTTTAATGATAATATCAAGCGTGCTACACAGCTCCGTGTAACTTTGATGAATTCTCTAGTTCTAAGCATGGTAAACAACAAGTACCAAATCAGTCTAATAAAATAACAAAACTGTTTATTTTGTTTCATGTTTTATTATAATGCTTTTTCGGTAAGACAGTTGAAATTCGTTGGGATCTCCCACCATCCCTGACCCTTGAATTAATCAGGAAGCAACTAACAGCTGTTTTGATTTCTTCGTTTGTAGTGTTCACAAACATTGGATTTCTTCTGACCGACTCTGCAATTCAAAAGAAAAGCACATTGATTAGGTCTGTTGATGTGCAGCCTGACAAAGTAAGACAACTCTACCCATATTTTGCGCCGATATCGAATTCAATCAACATCTTTGGGATACAAACACATATTTTAATTTTCATCAAAATCGGATATAAATTCTGACCTGTAGTCTCCACAAACAGTAATTAATACAAACAGAAACTCACCATTTTCTTTTGGTCAGGAACATGTGAAATAGTTGACCAGTGCTTATGTTGTCATTTTAATTCTTTAATCTGTTGTTCCAATTTGGAGAGTATTTGAATTACCCTCGTTTCAAATGGATTAAGCTGTAAAAAGACCAGATTTAGCATTTATTATATCTTTTGTTTTAAAGTGCGTTTATTTCATCTTTACCAAATTCAGTTATATAATGTCATTTGTATTTCGTTGTATAGCTGATAAAACTTTCAAACGTTTAGTCCAGCGAGAGCAAGAAACATATTTTGCCATGACACACAATAATACAACATATGTTATAAGATGAAAATGGAAATAGTCACCTTTCTGGAAATGACAGCTTTCTTGTTTTAGAGTTTACCAATATTCTGTCAAATCAAAATAACTAAGAAAAAAAGAAACATCTATTCAAATCCATTCTTATATTATTACAAAACTTTTGTATAAATACTTTGATGCACTTGTATATTTCCACAGAAAATGATCAACTCATTTGTATCAGTTATTTTCCAAAAGACATTTTTTCATTTAATTTGTTTTACCCAAAAGCCGTTAAGCATATTATAGTAGGAAAGGATGGGAAAAATTTACCTTTGATTAAGTTTTGTGAACTGATTTCAGAGATGTGTACCACTTTCAGCAGTTTCTTCTTGTTAGTACTAATTATATACATACTTCTACATTGTAGAATCTAAATTTCAGCCAGTGACCAAACAGACTTCAAGAGACTAAATTGGTTGTTAATGATGACTCGCTGACAGGTTTTCATGGGTGACTTGGTGACCTCCACAGTAAAGTTAGATATTATATAATTTGTGTACATAATCTGCTATAGTCATTAAAATTGTACTAGCAAGATGCTACCAGCCATGCTGTATTCATAATAAATTTGAGTAATAACGGGTCCTATTTGGCTTTTTTTTAAAAGAATAAGTATTAGCGACTCTTTTTGCTTTAAAGCTCCACAAAGACAGGCATTTGATTCGAAAGGCGGGGTGGAGAATTTCCTGTATCACAATTTCATTCATAAATAAACTCTATTTTTCTTTATTCATGGTAAACATATTATTATAGTCTGTCATTTGGTATACCAGCCAGTTAGGATAATTTTACTGTAATCTGTATAATCTCTGCAAAGTCCATATCAGTGCATCACTTAATTTTTAGTGTTTTGACTGTTATTTCATTTAAGATATAAAAACAATTTCTGTACGAAAGTAGACTAAATCGTCTACCTATGGAGTAACTATTTATATTACACGTAAATCTTCAGGGCAATTCCACTGCAAAGTATAAAATTAGGTGACAAATTTAATTAGTTGAAAAGTTGATCAATGTTTACATTCTTAATGTCGAATTTATAAATTTTTTGTATTTTCTTACTTTGTGTTTGTTTGATTATTCTAAATCACAATGAATGATTGGGCATTCATTATCTGACAATGTATATAAACATGATATTTATACATTAATATATAAAAATGATATAGTTTTGCAAAAGTAACTAACAATGAAAAATATTACTATGAGAACCTGCGCCTGTTACCAAATATTTACATTTTTTCTCTCTCATTCATATGATCTATGTATGGAATTGTTTAAAACTTCATTAGCTAAGAAGAATAACCCATTCTTATAATAATGTCCATAAAAAGAAAAGATTTGAAAAAATTCTCAGTAAAACTTTGGTTTTCATAGATGCACGCCCAGTCCATTACTTTTCACAGTATTTCATGTAATCAAATATTTACAGTTTATCTCTCATTCATATTTATTTATGGAACTGTTCAAAAACTCATATTCAAAGCTAACATCACCCATTCTTGATATTATGACCATAAAAAGAAAACATTTGACGAAATTCTCTGATTCACTTACGGGATTTCAAAGATGTACCAAAATTTTAGGGTCACAATATTTTATTCAAGGAGTAATGTTTTTTGGAAAGTAACTGCTCCATTAATTCAAATGAGTTAATAAGTATTATTATGTATCAGTCCGATTATTTGAAAGTTTACATATCTCATGTAATGCGTTTGCAATTTGCACTCATACATCTGTTACAAGAAAATATGTACGTCCGTTACCACAATAATTTCTAATTTACTGGATTACAAGAATCCAAATGTGACCATACAGTAGACATTTAGTAATAGTGTCCTTTTTTACAAGGAGAAAAACTTTTCAATTCCACCGGACAATTCAGAGTTTTGCAACTATATGTTCATGTAGGCAAATCATGGTGCTCATTTCTGTACGTCTATTACCTATACTTTGAGGAGCCAATATTTATTTCCGGTGTTCATGAACAAATAAAATCATATGTCAATTGATATTTTAATCATACGTTTTTAATACTAAATAAAACCAAAACGGTTAATTATTCATGGTTAGATAATATTGGAAGTAATAAAAATATGACAAGTTCAAAATGTACGTTTGTTACGATGGAATTGCCCTTTAGCAGATTTAACTGTAGAAACTAATCAAAGAGAAATTTGAAAGATATTTAGACAGCCTCTTTCTCATTTGGAAAACTACATGTAATCTTGGCCATATAGCAGATTTGCACAAAAGTTTAAATGATATTAAATTCATGTTGAAACAGATACAGGTGTGAGTAACCCCATATGGTGGATACCATATTGGAATTAGATATATATTATATGTGGTAAATGCCATATAGATATATTGGCCCCTGATACACGCGTGGGTAATCCCATATGGATACCATATTGAACCCACATACATAATACGCATGAATGTGGTCATATCATATACATACCACTCCAGGTGCACATGTTGGTACGGTAATCACATCTGCGCATATTGGTTCAAGGTACATACAACTAAAAGTGTGGGTTCAATAATGAGCTAACATATGCAAATAAGTAATCCCATATGGATACCATGTTGGCCCCAGATATACCAAATTTATTATGTAATCCCATACAGATACCATATTATCCCCAGATACACAAATAGGTAATCCCATATGGACACCATATTGGCCCCATGTTTACATAACAGAGTTTTAATGTGGGTAATACCATATAAATCCCATATTGGCCCTAGATATGATATGCACACTATAAGGTCAGATTATCAATGTAAGAAAGAAGTTCATGTAACCATTATATCATTTGGCGTATTTCTGTGATATTATTATATATGAAAATAAAGCGTATTTGCCTACATTTGTATGTGGGAAGATAATATGGGTTCAGTATGGGAACCATGTGGTATGATCTGGGCCCACAGCCCATTTTCTCCCCATAATGGTCCCCATATTGCAATGTTTATGGGGCCCATATGGATACCATATTGGACTCAGACCTATATAATTATTTTATATGTGGTAAATAAACTATATATATATCATTCTGGACCCAGAAACACATGTAAGTAACTCCATATGGATACCATATTAGAATTAGATATATTATATGTGAAATGCCATATAGATATATTGACCCCAGATACACATGTGGGTATTTCCATATGGATACCATATTGGGCCCATGTACATAATATACAGGAATGTGGTTATATCATATCCATACCACACAGACTCTGGGTGCACATTTTGGTTCAAGGTACAAACAAATAAAAGTGTGGGTTCAATAATGAGCTAACATAACAAATAAGTAATCCCATATGGATACCATGTTGGCCCCAGATATACAAAAGTTAATATGTAATCCCATACAGATACCATATTATCCCAGATACAAACATGGGTAATCCCATGTGGACACCATATTGGCCCCTTGTTTACAAAAACAGAGTTGTTAATGTGGGTAATCCCATATGCATCCCATATTGGCCCCAGATACACAAATGGGTAATCCTATATGGACACCATATTGGCCCCATGTATACAAAAACAGAGTTGTTAATGCGGGAAAATCCCATATAGATCCCATATTGGCCCCAGATACACACACTATAATCTCAGATTATCATTGTAAGAAAGAAGTAAGTATTTATATCATTTGGCTTGTCTCTGTAATATTAATATGTATGAAAATAAAGTGTATTTGCCTACATTTGTATGTGGGAAGATAATATGGATCCAGTATGGGAACCTTGTGGTATGATCTGGACCCACAGCCCCCTTTTTCCCCATATGGTCCCCATGTTGCAATGTTTATGGGGTAACTGAAACACGTGGCACCATTTTATGGAATACAAGTTACTTAGCAGTTTATTTCTGGAGACATTTCGACAAGAGTTCGCTGCCTCTATGAATGGCTACATTTCAACGGGGGTTTTCATGTTTTAATGATGCAAGAGCATGGTTAAATGGACAACCCCTCTAAATACGTAACAGGAAGTGTTTATCTCCTAAATATCGCCAGATATAAACTGCTAAATATCTTGTATTCCATATAATTATGCCATGTGCTATTCTCATTCAGCTACTGAATGCCGCTTAAACAGTTTATTCGACAGAATTTATAGAGAAGTTTTGTTTTTTCCTTTCAGTTTAATGACGGAAGTTTGTTCTTTGAATCCACCAGCAATTGGTTTAGCAGGTGGAAAAAGATTTGTGGAAGAATCAACCAGGCAGATTTCTAGACGGCATTATCCAAATTTATCTCCTGTTCGACATCATAACACTCCCTGTTCACCCGAAGATGATTCATCGACGCCTTCGACAACAATAGTGAACGTTAATCAATTCATGGAGCCGCATTTACCACAAATCCGAGTAAGACCCGGTTCAACTCCAGTGTCATCACTATCCAACAGGACTCCAAATGGTGGAACCAAGATGGTATCGAGCAGCACTCAGTTTAATGGGGAAATCGTGGGGGTAAAACATAGGCTGCCCATGGCAACAACGTGTAATATGTCTGCTTTATGCAAACCAAGTGTAGGAAGTGAAGTCTACGGAGAACTTAAAACTGTTTCAAACACCTCAAGGAAAACAAATAATTTTCGAAATCCCGCCAAGAAAATCCACGTGCCTCCAAATATCGAACCTTCATCAAACACAAATAATGTTGATAAAGTTAATAAGGAAGAAACTTTTTGTGAATCTAGTCAACGTAACCAAAGCAACAATGGTTGCCGTGGTTGCACGCGCATCTCCTCTTTGTTGCATGGCAATACAAAATTAATCAAACAAAATATTAAAAGTAAACCTCCTGCTTATAATCAATGCAAACCTATTAATGAGATCCCGATAAGCACATATTATAGACTCCAAAAGTTACCAATTCGATAGCGTTAATAGTGGGAACTTTATCATCGTTACCTTGCGTCCCAATGTTCAGGGCCGGTTTTTTGCACATTTGACCAATATTCCCCCAATTCGCACCCGCACTAAAAAGGGGTCCGGTTTACATCATGTGTATGCTATTTTCTTGGATTTGAACCCGATTTGCTGCTCAACGCTCATTGATGATTTAATCAAAAAATGGATAATCGAGTCTATGTTTTTTAGTCTACTGACTTTCGAAATGATTATCCAGACAAGGTCTAATTTTCTCGTTTCAGGGTGGATCAATTTGACTGAAATTTTCAGCAAATTCCTTTTCCATTATCTATTTTTTAATTATTATAGCAAGAACTGCCAGCTCTTTAACTAATCTCCCATAATGTATCTTTAAGACAACTTTTCTTATATTGTATATCACTTTCTATGGATATCTCTTCAAGTGAGAAAAGGCAGTCTAACCTTACAGTTAGGGGAAACTAAATGACAGTATATTTTGAGAAATTATGGAAAAAAATATTTTTATTGGTATGGGCTTTTTGTTTTGATTGAGTTTTCGTTATGCATTGTGTATATTGTTATTGTTTACAGTGAAATACTGTTAATAAATATTTATCATTTGATAATACATTTGTGGATAAATGAATAATTCAAATTTTATAACACGTTCACTCAACAGCTTCAGGTATGAAGGAATGTGTTTCGAAACGTGTCCGTCAATGACGGTAATCCAATCCCGATGTAATACGCCTTTGTCACCATTTGTCTGGAATAGATAATGTATGATTACTTTAAAGGAGCTAAATCGCTAATATTTGGGACCTAGAAATTGACCCAAATGTAATAATAATGTAACCTGATTGTATATCAACTGATTTAAATTCAATTGTTTCCGGTTTGACTCAGTTATAACCAGCGAAATACGGCATGAGTCTCAACCGAATAGAAAACTCATTGCGCATGCTCTCCAGATAAGTTATGGCGTCGCCGTATGACTGAGTTGTGGAATATGTCTAGCCTCGTTCTTTCTGGTTTCTTGTTACAAATGACGCTGTATATATGGAAAGAATACTCTCAATCTTGCTAGAATAATACTGGGTTACATGTAAAACGTCTATGAGGCAAACACTGGGTGAAAAAATGTCGCGGTATCTCTAACTGGCAACCCGACATCTTGTTAGACAACTTATTGTCGGATCAAATGGTTAGCAGTTTTGGGAACCTTGAGGGATGTAAACGTATAATACACTCGGCAATTAAACGGCGGAAAAAGAAGTTTCTAAAAACATATTTTTTATATAGCTTTGGGTATCTCCCCGCGAATATGATATACAAAGTTTTGAGAGAGGTTTGAAACAAATTTTGATAGATTAATTAAGTTTGATTATCTTTTTAGTTCAAATATATCATCAAATCACACAGTTTTCACGTGGGAAAGTAGGTTATCTTTAATTCAACGGTTTGTAAAATAGAATAGTTAATATTTATCCCATCACGAGAGTCGGTATTTGGGAAGCTTATTTAATACTGATGAAAGTGACAAACGTTTTTGGAGAACTATATATAAATTATCGCCGGTATATCAAGGTGCAATAGCATTTCAACAACTAAGTCTTCTATCTTCATGAGACAGGGGGGGGGGGGCTGAATGGTATCATAAAGCCTGTCATTGTGTCAACTGGCGTGGTGTCGAATTCCCGGTTGTACGTGACAAGGAGTAAGGTCGCCTGTCCAGCCTCGTGGGTTTTCTCCGGGTCCTCCGGTTTTCTCCCACTGCTAAAGCTTCCTACTACGCGCTAGCGAATTATTGAAATGAAATGATCTGGTTCGTGTCGAGTGGACGTTAAACCCCATCTCTCTCTCTCTCTCTCTCTCTCTCTCTCTCTCTCTCTCTCTCTCTCTCTCTCTCTCTCTCTCTCTCTCTCTCTCTCTCTCTCTGTATTTTCCACTATTGCCATTGGGCTAATTGCCATGCACACACTAATCACTAGTGAATATTCGCTAGACCACTACTATTCCATTTAGACCAGTGCCGGACTGGGCCCACCTGTCCACCTGTCCGTGACAGGTGAGCCTAAGCCCATTTTTAAAAAGTGGGCCTAAGCCTATAAAGAAAAAAGAAGAAAGAAAAAAGAAAAGAGAATTCCTCATCATCTAATGATAGTGCTCTTAGGTCATTCTGTTATCTAATTGTATCAGGAAATAAAAAAAAATGCCTTCTTCTGCTTTGTTTTAAAATGCTTGGAAAATGGGTTTGCGGTTGTCAATATTCAAAATTTTCCTGTGGGCGTTCGTCAGTGACCTGACAGGTGGGCCTTCTGTCCACCAGTCCGGCACTGATTTAGACTACATGTATCAAGGTTGTTTTTGGTTGGGGTTTTTTTTTTGGGGGGGGGGGTACGTTAACATTAATGTGTACACGTGACTTCGGTTTTTCGTCCCGCCCGACCGACTAGACGCTGACAGTCAGTCTCAGTGGGTCTTTGAAAAATGCAGTTGTGTCCCTTAGACATTTTTGAAAAAGCGATTTCTACTTTAGTTTTAGCCTTGTGACAATGTAAGATAACGGCAGAGATAAGATAAAAGCTGAACTGACAAGACGCATGTTTGATATTCACCATGTCCTCTAGATTTTCTGTTACCAACAAGAAAGCACAGTTACACGTGCCATCGTTGGAGGAGGCAGCAAAGGGTATGCATTTATTTTTTTTAAAATTGTGTTTGTTGTACTGGTAGCTGTATATTAATATCGTAAATAAATATATACACGTGTATGATTTGTGTATATAGAGGAGAGTGGGGTACAGTGGACATAATTGACCAGAAGTGAAATCCTAGAAAGAATCAAACTATGCTACTCAGTTGAAGCCAGTCATATATGTTCGATATAACAGTGCTGTCGTTATTGAGTTATTATAAATTGAAACCGTTTTTGTGTAGATCATTGTTTAACCAAATTTTTTTTTTTTGACCCAATGATGTGAATTTAAAGGAGCTAAATCGCTAACATTTGGGACCTAGAAATTGACTCAAGTGGATCGCAACGCATATAATACTGTAATATGAATGTATATAAACTGATTTGCATTCAATTGTTTCCGTTTTTGCTCTAATTTCAAATCAGTTATGTTCGGCGAAATAAACCAGAAGTGTCAACCGAAGGCATTTTTTTTTAGCGTCTAGTTATTCCAGTCTACATGCGCCGTTTGATTTGGTACAATGTTTTTAGCCTCGTTCCTCGAGTCTCTCATTAGAACTGGGACTGAAACGCATTATGGTACACGATTCGTGTACCAATGGTAAAATATTTATTTTTTCTTAAATATTGGATATCAGGAGCCCATCTTTTTCCGGTAAGATCACATCATCAATTTTGATTTAAATTGACAAATAATTCGTGTTTTCAATGTTGAAGATTTTGGATGACATTGAGTTAAAGACTTAGCTCCTTTAAATCAGTTTATACATTCATATTACAGTATTATATGCGTTGCAAAATCGTGTCAATTTCTAGTTCGGAAATGTTAGCGACTTTAAATCTTGCCTGTAAAAACTGTAACACTAGAATTAGGCTCTTTTATTTAACTTCAACAACGTGATTTTGTTTTGTTTTTTAGTGTTGGAAGATGGTTTGAAGAGAAATTTTGCAAATGTTTCTGTCAGTGTTGTTGACTGCCCTGATTTAACCCAGAAGCCCTTCAATTTGGCTTCACCAGGTAATTTGTATGTGACAGAACAGGACAAATTTTGTATCCCACTCCCACACCTGTCAAAACATAGGGTTTCTATCTTTATCAGTGCATAATTACATTAGGGCATTGGGGATCAGATCAGGGACTCTAGTTTTTGTCAGTTAAATGCTGCTGCCTGGACAACATTTCCATCATAGCACACTGCTAGGCATATGTACATTTTCATTAGAACAGTTGGTGCATAAAAGTACAATGTTAACCCAGTATTGTTTTATTTCCAGCATTATGTTAAAGCCTATTAACTGTTTCCATATGACCATTGGTTCATTTAATTAGTAGGCCTACACGTATCCACGATTTGTGATTGATTAATCTTTTGTAATTGCACGACACCTCAAGATAATTAACATGAATAATCTTGTGTATAAACATTTGTATAACCTATATAAGTATAATGATTTGTTGACTTTTGATAACTTTTGATATCAAACCCCTTTATGTAAATAATTGAATATATAATTAGTAATAGACAGATCAGCTAACCTATCACTTGATCTGAAAGTTGAGAGAGATTGAATATTATACTCTTTTATTTTGGATGATGACTTTCAAAATTAGTTTGCATACTAATAAGTAAATATAAGGCTTATTAATCAATTAGATATCAACTATCTGATTTAGATAGGTAATTTTTTTATAGATAATAATCATTGTTATCTATACAATATATATTTTATAAACTTCATTTAAATATATATATATAGTTCTTTTAACTTTAATATTAAATAAATTTTATAACAAATATAATATATAAGTAAGGAATTAGATAGGTTGAATTCAAATGCTATGTCCCCACATGTTCCGTTCCAACAGACTTTAGTTGGTTAAATGGAAGTTTCCCTTGACAAATGAGGTGGAATGATATTAATGACATATATTTAAGGTATATGTGGAAGTGAACGATTAGCTGATATTGGAGGACCTCCATATCTAGCACCTGTACCAAAGAAAGATAAAGTAAGTATTTATTGTAGCATTGTATTGGTTATTTAAACCCTGGTGTGTGCTTTAGATCATAAGGTCTGTGATTGAGTCAAGTAATATTGTTGTGATTCACAGCATGTACAGGGATGCCTGTCCAACCTCGTAGGGTTTCTCTGGTTTCCTCCTACAAAGCCCATATATGCACAAACAAATTATAAAAATAAACTTGAACCATATTATTATGTTTAATGTACCAGCCCAGCAGTGATTCCTCATTATTTCCAGGCCCATACTTTATGATATCATTATTACCAAGCCTGTCTATAAATATACTTTATGATATTTGTAGGTATATGATTTAGATAAAGTAGCAGAAGCTGTAGGATTACCAGGAGCTTTTGTTATTGGTGCAGGAGCAGGACCATGGGAGGTTGTTGGTGTCAATTCGGAGGTAGGTTGTCACAGCATTAGAATTAAACCGTTTATCCTGATAATAAATTATGTTGCTGCTTCCATATTATACCATTTAAAGAATTTTTGTAGTTTCAGATAAATTTTATTTTATTGTTGCATTAAACAAGTGAATTCTATATCAAAAAACAGAAGTATTATACTAAATATAAGAGTTTTAACAACGACTTTGTAAAAAGAAATTTTTTATGAATCTTAAAGTAGCTAATCCCTATCTTGCATGTTGTGGACAATTTGTCATATCTCCTATTTACTTCTTGTGAAGAGGTTACCGAAGGAAACGATTTTTGGACTGATATTTCTGTGGAAGTCAAAATCCCACAGATGATGATCAGTGACTTTAATGATACAAACTATTTTTATGTTACAGCTAATATGTGATGTGAAGTTAGATGTAAATGGAAATCAAGATCCCATCAAGAAATCTTATGTAGCTAAACTTGGTGATAAGGTATTACAAAATCTATTGTTTAATTTCATTAGATACAGAAAATACATTTTGAAATGTTAAATTACGTCATTGTTATTTTTATGAATTCAGTCAGTTGATGTTTTAAAGTAATTCATTGATTTTACAAAATCAGTTATAAGTATATCCTCCGTTAAAATTTTAAATTACCTCATTGTTAGGACAAAATCTGTTACATGAAATGTCTTCAGTTGAAATTTAAATTTCATTATTGTTTGTGAAATAAGTTTTATTTTTTAATATCTAAGAAAGATATTAACAGTCAATGTTAGGCAATGTAAAAAAAGATATTCTGTTTCTCAAACCATCCTTACCAACAATTTGGAGAGAGTTTTTTTATTTGTGTGTTTTATTTTGTCTAAGGATCACTGCTTGGCTAAATGATTTCTTATAAATATCACATTTCAAGGTACTACATATTGCTTGTCATGTTTTTTATGTAAATGTATGATTATCCAGCATCATTTTGACTGTCAGTAACATTTATCAGGGATGTATACTTGATAAATTAGCTTATGGCATGTTTCTGAGAACCAGAATATTTTTTATATATGACCTTTTACATTTCTGTAGTCCAGATAAATTAGACTAAATTATCTCCCTTTAGTCTTCAAAAATACTCTTTTCACAATGTATAATTATTTGATAAGTAACATATGGTGCATTTAATATACATGTTCATAAGTCACCTAATTGTTAAAATGTCTTGTCACAGAAGTTAATTATTTCTTTAAAAAAAAATAACCCAACCACCGAATTACCTCCCTTTAGTCTCCAGCGCCTAAAATTTGTAAATTATTCATCTTCCATTAAAGAGCTAAGATAAGATTAGATATCATTGTATTGAAACATCCATTGAGGACAGCATACAATATGAACATGTACATAGATTTATAACAATTTGACAAATAATAATTTTAATCAAGTTTGCACATACACTAACATACACAAACAGTATGATAATCATCTCAGAATACATTTACCTCAAACTGGTCTGATAATGAAACAACATTCAACACAAGTATGATGAATGGGTATAAATATTACAAATACATGAATAATGGAAAGACTTAGTATAGGTGTTGACATGGAAATATGATATAGGAATGCTAGAAGCAGTACATGAATCGAGTAATAAAACATGGAATCATATCTACCTTTTTTTTGGTTTGAATTATTGAAATTCAACAATTATTTTTAATTACTTCTGGCCCTTTTTCATGTTGCCTAATTTGTTAACTATCTTCACAATGACCAATTTTTAGCAAGAGAATATTTGGAACGTTTTATATATATACATATATTAGTTCAAACTGTTTATATATTATAGTTAACGCTGTTTGTATTTTATAGTTATCAGATTATAAACTGGAGAAATTGCCCAACTCTACACAATTCTGTTTGATGGCTAATTTACTTTGTTCAGAAGGAAAATCTGGAAAGGTAGGAAGTTGTATATATTGGTGATATATATTGCCATTTCTTGCATGTGCCTTAATCCAAATATTCCGAAGTAGCTTTGGGTGAAATTACTTGATACTGCTTGACAGTGTTTAATATCACTGTAAATAAGCAGTTGGAAATAAAGCGGGATTTCCATTATTGTGATTACGGCCTGGATACTTCTGAGATTCTGCCATTTATTGTAGCTTTTTTTTATTATAAGTTTTCATTCATTCTAGATGGATTGACATATTTGACACTGATGTTTTGGCCTCAGATATGTCGACCATATAAGTTACTTATGAACTAACTGGTAAGGTTAGGGGAGAGAACATATTTTGGGTCTAACTATTCGCTTGCACCAAGCAGAAATAGAACTCATGACGGCACCTATTCACCTCACCTTGAGCAATCCTACACGCTACCACAACCCTTAGAAATAAGGTTAGGGTTAAAAACTTCTGCAGTCGAAATGTTATATATTCGTTTATTTCTAGGTATTAGAGGTAAAAGCTAGTAAACGAACGGGCCAAGAAAATTTTATGTCATCACTGAGGAAAACACTAGATGAACATTATAATGATAGAGTTATTGGATTAGGAGGAGTATTTCTTATAGAATCTGGAAAGGCAACTCTACATATTATGGTACGTTATACTGTTCAGTGAATTAGTACTAATTGTTTTATACTAATTTCTTTATACAGCAATCTGACTACATGTTTATATCAACACCCCTCCACCCTTCACATTAATTTATATGTGTTTATGTCAACACCACTCCAGCGCGCTTTGTCATAAGGTCTGTCATTGAGTCAACTGGTGTTGTTTGTATGTTAGTAGGATCGCCTGTCCAGCCTTAGGAACTTTCTCCAGGTCCTCCAATTTCCTCCCACTGCTAATTAAAGACCCCTACGTGCAAATGAATTCTTGAAATGATATTAAACCATGTATTAGTCCCAAAATGACCTAGTTTGTGTCAAGTGGACGTTAAACCCCATTTCTCTCTCTATGATATTGTGTTAGCTCCATTTGATTAAAAGTTGGTTTGTTTACTTGATCGTCAACAGCTGAACACATAATCAGTTATATCTCAACTTTGGCTCGACCTGTGGGCCACGAATTTTACATTTGGATAACTTCACAAAGCAAATCATCAACTTAAGTTGAATTGAATTAACAAGTTTATTTTTCACTCAAAACAGAATTTTAGGCATTTTAAATCTTTTCACATAAACAAAAATACATGCAGATATACATGCTAGTGTCTATGTGAGACCAAAGGGCATATTACTGTGGAACAAAACAGCAGTCTTGTATGGGGGCATAAATTGAATCACTTTTGAAGGCAATTTATATTTTGAAATTTGGACTTTGTGTTGCATACACAAAGAATTGTATCTCATCATTGTTGGTCATAATTTAATCTGGAGACTTTGAATGACAACAAATGTTTTGATAGGGAAGGAGATTTAGAAAGGAGATTAAATATTATTATATAAATATATTGTATCTTCATAATGTAGAAATGTATAATTTGTAAAACAGCCTGACTTTTCTGATCGGCCATTAAAAGATGGTGGAGAGGTAGATAACTGGTTACAGTATTTTGATATGGATGCACCATTGGTCTGTTTAGGAGAACTGGTATCCCGTGATGTGGTGAGTACCAATATTTATTGTTACAAGTGGAGCAACAGTTATTGAGACAGGGGCACCTTTATCAAATAATTACTAAGAATCTGGCATCTTAATGTGCCATTAATGTATTAATATTAAGAAGAATTTAAGGGAATGCAATACATTCACATTGCACAGTTTTCATTTCTGTTCACTAGTTTTGGGGTTCCCTAATATTGCACGAAAATCCATCAAAGTTAAAGCTCAAGGCGTTTAAAAAAAACAATTGTTATTATTGATAACTACTATACAGTGTACATGTATCATTGTTTCAGAATCTGGATTTACGACTGGAGCACTTCCATTGTTTTAGTGATCACGGTCAAGGTGGTCATTATCATTACGATACAACACCAGACACTGTGTCATATAGAGGTTATTTCACGATACCTGATGCCATCTATAGACTAGATCAACCAGAGCAACCCAATACTGTGATGCCGACTACAGAATTAGATGAACCTCAGTAATTTAATATCCTCACATTGCTTTATATTTCACACAATCAGTATATATCGTTAAACACGTGATTTAAGATTGATTAAGAATAATAACTACATGTATGTATATTTGATAAGAAAGGTGCTGATTTCAATGATTTTTTTCCTCCAATTTATTTGATATTTAGAAGATTTTTTTTTTAGTTCGTATCAACAGAGTATTTTATGAACATATATTATATATTAGTACCTGATATTGCACATCCATGTAGATATATAATGAATGTGTAGACGGATACTTGATAACGCACGTTTACAATCTTTTTAAACAGAAGTATTTATTGTAAAATCATTTACCTTTACTTAAAATAACTGCTGGGAAAGTCCATTGTCTGCAATAACACCCTTGGTGGAAGTGAACGTTAAGTTAAGCCCCATGAACTTATAGTTATCAGAAAGTCTTCAAAAATGCTATGAAATAACTGAATATCTTTTGGGTATAAATGGTCAATGATAAAGGCACTGGTTCGCTAACCGGGAGGTTCCAGTTTCAATCCCAGTATTGGTCAAGGTTCCTCAGGTTGTCAGTGGTGCAGAAGTAAGGGTCTGGCTAGGAAAAGTGTCTAGTTATTTGAAAAACCGAGGCATGACAGTTGGAACCCTTAATGGAACAGAAAAGTAGAATTTGAAACCCCATTTCCATTCAGTTCAGTTTTTTTAGGGGTAACAGATAATTAAGTCATTAAAGATTTTATATTAGTTGTTTATTATAAATATGTTTATCACTTAATTTGTTGATTTTATCTACAATGATTGTTATATAAATATATGTTATATTCTATAAATTGATTTACAAAAAAAATAAACAATACACTTTAACAAATATAATATTTTGCCTTTAATTATAGCGGATGTCCATAGTTCTCTTTTTAAGTTTTACATTATTTATGCCCTTCATAAATGCAATAAGCTTAACTGACCTTAGTTTTAACTACCAAAAATACAACTGGCCCCTAGGTACATGCAGTCATAAATTATGTTTGCCCTTAGTTACAGCCATAAACATAACTGGGCTCCTAGTTACATCAATAAATTTTACTTGCCCTTAATAACTACCATAAACACAACTGACCCCTAGTTACAGCCATAAACATAACTGGGCCCCAAGTTACATCCATAAATTTTACTTGCCCTTGGCTACTGCTATTGAACATAACTGGCCCTAATACTGCAATAAACATATATTGCCAGAACTGAGAAGTTTTCCGAACCTGTACCCAGATGAAAATTTGATTGAATAGAGCAAATTATGTAAATAATGCATAATTCATTATTGAAGAGAATTTCTTTGACACGAGAATACACACTTCTTAAAAAATATTAGTGATCCAACCGACGACCTCGTACATTAATCAAGGTTAATCATCTTGTAATAGTGGAAACCATCTATAATTCTCTTTTTGAGCGATGGCATCCATTATTTGTTGATACAAAATATACAAACTAACAAGTTACTACAATTTTGAATTAACTGATTTTGCGTATTCCATTCTGGCTACTGATCGAAGATGAACTTCATCTGGTCCGTCTGCAATTCGTAAAACACGAGCCCACATGAAGAAACCTGCTAAAGGGAAATCAGAAGATACACCTGCTCCTCCGTAGCTCTGAAAAATAAAGAAAAACATTTTGAAACAAATGTTATTAATTTTTAAAATACAGATAATGTTTGGGCAACTTGCCAATCGTACATTATCTATGCTAGATGAAATATTGGACTCGCGTGTTGTATTTCACTGAAAACCATGTGCAGGATAGTGTCTGTATTTGAAGTTATTTAATGGTCTCAAGCTAAAGACATTGCATAATACATGTATATTAAAACAACGCTCCGCTAAACGCCTTGTGCAGTATCAATATATTACTCAATGTCTCGCTGTCAACCATTAAACCATACGTAACCTGATGGTAGTCATCTGCATTCGTTCCAACTATATCTATTTTTCAGTCAAAATCTACTTTATCAATATCCATGATAAAACATACTCAAAATGATTATTTCATATTTGATTAAGAAAACAAAATCCAAATATCAATGGTAGAAAATTGCCAAGCTTGGATTCAATCTGTTTAAAAGAGGCCATTACTGCCTCCGCATGTAACAAAAAATAAAAATTATTTAATGTTAAGTCTCAAAATGACCCAGTCAAAGTGTAAGTGAAACATCATTTCTATCAATGATAGATCAAAATATTGGAAGCATCCTGAAAATACAAGATAAAGTATACAAACCTGAATTGCTCTATCTACAACAGTTTGTGCCATATTAGGTACAGCAACTTTTATCATAGCTATTTCAGGGGCAGCTACCTACAATACAATAATATATCAATATATAAAACATATATTATTAAACTGTAGCAAACAAACCTTTACAGTCAAAATGGCTGGATTTTTAACATAAGATTTCAAGTTTTCAAAATCAGGGGCAATAACTTTACAAAAACGTGCTTTGCTGATCTGGATTTCAAGACTAGCCAAACTATTGCGTAAAGTTTGGGACAAACATTTCAAGAACTCACAGTACAACATTGAGATGCAGTCCGGGGTCCTTCAAATTAGTTTTTAAACAATTTGTTTACCATAAATAAACATGACATTTATTATGTTGTACATGTTTGTGCTAAATAAATCTTATCTACCACACTGAGATACAAGTTGTATTTGGGTAAGTTTGACGGAATATGACCAGAATATGCTCCATTGACATTTTCATGCAAGTTTAATTCAGATTACCAGAGAGGCCTGGCCAAACAAATGCTGGGAACCATTGGGTTAGTCTTATATATAAAGTTGATTTACAGGAATAATTTGAATATTATCAATACCTTGTTACCATATATGTCCATCATATGAGCAGCTTTTAGTACCAGAAGTCTAGCCTGTTCTATTTCTAGTCTACATTTAGCTACATCAGCTTGTATTGTTCCTTGAGTTGCTAATGGTTTACCAAAGGCAATTCTTGATTTTGTCTTCAAAGTAAATGATATATTAATAATTTAACATACAAAAGAGACGTAATTTAAAAAATACAAAAATCTTAATGAAAATTCTGTAAATCAAGGGAAGTAATTCCTAGTGTATTTGTTAGAAATCAATAGTTTTAACTATTGATTTCTAACAAATACACTATCTTTCTTTATATCTGGCTGGATAATCTAATAATGATACAGTGATGATGTAGTGACATCCATTAGTATTTTCTTTGAATTCGAACCAGCAAATGATCACCAATGATAATTGTGACCTGTGAAGTATTAACAAGGTTTCGTAGGTCGTAGGCATTATCCTTTCAATGAGCTGAACAACTATTTAAAATAAAAAAAAGATTCCATGAAATTAGTGTTCTCTAATGTTAATAAAGAGCGAACAGGCCTACAAGTGGAAAGGATGAAAACAATAAATATTTCATTATCCATAACCTAGCAAGAAAAATACTAAAAGATAACATACTCGTTCGACCATCAACTCTAGAGATCTTTCAGCCATACCGATTAGTCTCATACAATGATGGATTCGTCCTGGTCCTAAACGACCTTGAGCAATTTCAAATCCACGACCTTCACCTAATAACAGATTACCAACTGGTACCCGAACATTTTCAAATGTAACTTCTGCATGCCCATCTGTAAAATGTGAAAATATTATACAAAATATACAACCAATATTAGAAAATAATCCTGGACTATAATCGTCAATTCATGGATTTTCAATCCATTGCGCAACACTATACTGTGAAAACTTGAAACTTAATACGTTTAACTGAAGATCATCATTTAAGGGATTTTGACTCCATTACACAATACAATATTGTCAAAGTTGAATATTTAAAAAGAATATCAGTGAAAAATCTTACGTGGTGCATCATCAAATCCGAAGACCAATAGTGGACGTACAATTGTAACACCAGGTGCGTCCATAGGCACGATGATCATACTCTGTTGTTGATGTTTAGATATAGAACGATCAGATTTACCCATAAATATACACATTTTACATCGTGGATCTGTCGCACCTACAATATATAACATCTACTATTTGTAACTTCTCTTCCAGTTAACCATATTCCTGAAGCAATGGCCCGAGAAATCCCTCTCTGACCATTGCTGGAATAGCGTCTGTTTCTTTAACTTATGCAGGAGTGTGTCTATTCTTTCCGTTCAATGAAAGCTATCACTTAAGTACAACAACATGACAGTCCTTCGTTTAATCTGGGTCTTCCCTAAAACTTTGGACAGTGATTTAAGGTATTAAAGACAGTGAAAGTATGTTCGTTTCCAAACACTATTATTTACGTTTCATTCGACTTGATAGCCTCGTTTGTCACGCAATTAGTTTTACTGCAGTATTCTGCTATGCACGGGTTAATTAGGCATAATAAAATCGTGAGCCATGACGTAACGTTATGTAAACATATTTGGTCCAATATTGGCACTAGTTTTAAATGTAAAGCTTTTGTAGGGAAGCTATTGATTGGTTGGTAGTCCGACTACTGACCAATCAAAATTTAAAACAACAATATCTACTCATAATAGCAGTGTGTAGTGGGATTACCTCTAATCAAACGAAACGCTGCGCGGAGTATGCCAGTTAACTAGAAAATGTAGCACTACTGCTAGCACCTATCTTTGTTTACGCCTGATTGTCTAGGGGTTGATTTGTCTCTGAACTGGCTACTGTTCTATCTCCCTTCTTAAGGAGGACTTCACCATTGTGTTTTCTGAGGACACCAAAATCAATTCCTGAGAAACTTTCTCGGTCAACACCAGGAGTGAAGCCGAGTTACTCACTAAGCCAACATCTACTATAACTGATTGAGATGTTTAAAAAGTAATATAAAGAAACTTTGAATGGCTTCTAAAATATGCCATGGAAAAATAATTGTATTAAAACGAAGATAAATTTGTTTCCATGGAAATATAAAAATTATCCAATCAAAAACTACATTAGCAAAGACATACATGTATTAGGAATATATGTATACCTAGTTCTTCAAGGTATCTAAAATATGCTCCAGAACCATAATCATACACCAAAATCATTAAAACTGAGAACTTTTGATTCAGCAAATATTGCTGCCATTAACATATATGATAAATGTAGTGATATACTCCGGAAAGACTACAGGGTACAAAAATACAAATAATTACAATACTGAGGTTATTATTATTACAGATTACAAAACTGAGGTTATTATTACCACAGGATATTACAATACAATTTATTACAACACTAAAGGTAGTAGTAATATATTATTGAACTAACCTGAGGTCCACCATTTGTGGCCGTTTATAATATAATAGTCCCCTTCTCTTCTAATAGATGCTTCTATATTAGTTGCATCTGATGATGCTACCTAAATAAATATAACAATATCTTATCAATTAATTATTCTATTAAAATAACCAAATAACGTAACTGTGAGTGTTCCAGAAACAGAAATCAAGAAAGTAGCATCAATATAGCACATTCTATTCTTTGGTCAAATATGGTATGTTCAATTTCTGTAAATGTGTAGCCTGGACAATTACAAAACAATTACCTGAAACAATATTTATTTTAATTTCTCTAAAGGACTTAGCTTTATTACATGTTTTATAAAAATGAAATGGAGTTTAACGTCTAACTCGTCCGCACCAACAGGGATAATCAAGACAGGCATATACACCCAAAGAGAAGTTTATCGCTCTTTCTCTCTGGAGAATGTTGCTGCCAGTCGCTTGAGAAAGATCGTAGATGGCAGCTTAAACTTGTGTTTCTTTCGATATTGCACATATTTTACACTGATACTACCAAATCACACACATTACACGCTAAAAATTGTTGATGGTAAATCATCAAATCGGCTGTTTTCAAATGAACTTTTGTAACTCCTAATTGTCGAAAAATCGGCAGCATTAAATTCAAACAAATCCAGACAATCAGAATCCACTGAGGGAGGAGCTTAGGAACTGAATTAAGACTGATTAATGGCCGGCATGATTCCCAGAGAGAGACAAACAGTAAACTTCTCTCTGAGAGCAGTGTTCGGCAAACAACATACAGGTAAATTTTGACCTGATAGCAGTGTTATGGCCTACTCTTACTTCGATTGCCAACTGTCAAGGGATCTTAGCATGCATCCAAAGGTACACACAGTACCTGGGGGTTTTTTTTGTCCCATTCGAGTGACTTGACACTTTTCCTTGCCAGGCCTTCCATGCTGCACATGTTTTACAGAAGCATATCATTTATACAATCCCACTAATGATTTTTATATGAGAATCTTACCGCTGGTTCTGTCATACCAAAACATGAGCGTATTTTACCATCTAATAACGGTTGTAACCAGGTTTTCTTCTGTTCTTCATTACCATATTTAACTAATACCTCCATATTACCGGTATCAGGTGCACTACAGTTAAACACCTACAAACAATATAATTAAAATACAGATGTGATGTCATCTTTAGATGTTGCCGTACCATTATTTGAAATAATGTACGGGCAACTTGCCAATCGTACATTATCTATACAGATGAAATATTTGACTCGCGTGACACATTTCATTGAAAAGCATGTGCGGGATAGTGTCTGTATTTTAAGTTGTTTAATGGTCTCGAGCTAAAGACATTGCTTAATATATTAAAACAACACTTGGCTAATGCCTCGTGCAGTATCAATATATCATTTAATGTCTCGCTCTCGATTATTAAACCACACATATCATATATTAACTTCTCAGGTGCACCACAGTCAAACACCAATCTGATTAAAACACGTATCCTATTTCGTTTCGTTTTTATAGTTCAAAATTTAGTTTTACTTGTCTTTACTGCACTAGGATCTGGAAGAGTTGTTATCATGGTGTGAGGTATTAGCCAATTAAACGGTCTGTTACGGGGAGCTTTAGGCGTGTTTTCTACGGAACTGTGGGTAATTCATTAGTAACATCAATGCTGATTGGTTAATCAAATGTCTGATTCATAGGGTCAAAAGGTGTGCGTATGACCCCTGACGTGAACTCTATAAAAAACGAAACGAGATAAAGATCTGTATTTTAAAAACTACAAACAATATATAATACTTCTTATAGTGGCATATATAGTAACTGAAAAGACTTTATATGGAATAGCAATTACTGGTCTACCCCGGTTGGACACCTACAAACATGTAAGCTTACCAGGTTAAGTGAAAAATTAGTATTAAAAAATAGTTTTCTAAAAAGAAATGTTCCAAAGTGGTAAATTTCGGATGATATTAACAAATTGAATTTTGAGAAACACTCATAAGAAAGATAATAAAGATTACCAAGATTGAGCATAAAAACCGAAAAGCCAATCAACTCCACACATGAAATTAAAAAGAAGGCTTACCAATGTCAGAATATCATAATTGCTTTAAAATATAAAACAGATGACAGGTAAAAAAGGTGCTAAATGGTTAAAGCCAGGGTCACGGTTAGTGTTTAAAACCTTGGCAGTTAAACCATCGTACATTCATCCAGGTTTCGGTACACAAAAAGTATGTAATATTTACCTCTGGTGCTATCGCACTTCTTCCCATTTGTTCACATAAGAAAGCATATTCTATATTACTTAACCCAGCACCATATTTAACATCACGATCAGATTCTACTGGTAGAAATAAATTCCATAAACCAGCAGATTTAGCTTCAGCCTTGAATAGGAAAAATAGTTTTGATTTAGCAACCCTAACTAATTAATGATCTAAAATGAATACCGGTAATCTAAGCATTCGTCAATACATAAGCAAAACCAAATTAATTTTTAGTCCTGGTTATGATTCTTAAATTCAAATCATTTAGTGTTTAAACATTGTTGTAACTCTGCATACCTTTAGGTTTTCCATTGGAGGCCAGACACTCCATTTATCTTTAGAGAGTTGATGTTTCAGGAAATCTGCTTCTAGTGGAATAACTTTTTCATCTATAAATGTTTTAACTTGTAGATGTAGATCTTGTACTCTGGGTGATAAACCAGCAACACTAATTGGCATCTGAGCTAAAATGACAAATATCGTACAATAAAAACCTCCATGCATATCTCAATAGTCTATTTAAGAACAACAATAATACACAACAAAATTCTTTAGATTCAACAATAAGTGAAGACAGTCATCATAATTATAGTGTTCTATGAGGGATTTTTTTTCTTGACAACGGCGCTACAACCTATTCTTGTTTCCATTATGTCATGGCATACACAAAGCCTCAAATATTCGTGCCATCAGATTGACTAGACAACTGACACAGGGAAACCAGGCGGGAACATCTGTGACCAGACCTGGGATCTCATAGTTTCATCTCACCAAGTCACAATCTAAAACATTATGCTTAAATCCTTACAGAAAGATGCATGAATCATCCATTTTCTAAAAGCATGATTACCACAAGATGTGCTACACACTTAGAGACACAACAAATACATATTTACACACACAGCATGATTTGAGACAAAACTAATACACATTAAAATTTATACTTGCCAACATTAGAGACGAAACAAATACACATTTACACTTACCAGCATGATTTGAATGTGAAGATGATGACATCGGTCTACTAATATATGACATGACAGATCGTGATGATGTTGAATAATTACGAGATTGAGTTGTTCCCCCTGTTATTCCACTCGTTTTAGATGCTGATGCACTCTGTGAAGCCAGATTCCAGCCAACATCAGCTAATTTCTCAGCAAAGCTGCCAACAAATTTTGCTTCGGGTGAACTAGATTGGCCTGGAATTATAATTTATTGAAACTAAATAAAAAGCTTGACTATTTATGAGCTGCTCCCACAAAACCAGGCGCTTGGTCATTTTTTAAATTTGTGGTATCATCTGGAGTTGAGTTTGGCTCATTCCAGAAACAAGAAGGCATACAGTTTATGCTTTTGTGTCCATAGTTCAAAGTACAAAGTTGTGCGACTGCATATGATAAAATGCAAACACTGCTTCCTCTACTAATGCCTGGGCTGTGTGAATGGCTGTGAACATGTGTTACAACTTGAGAGGTATGAGGAGTTAACCATGCAGAAAAGTAGAGCATTATTTCATTTGAACGTAAATAAACATTATTTCTAGTTCATGTCATGTCATCTTATCAAAGATAATATATTCTTTTTACAGAAGTAAGATCATTTTCTATACCAAAGTATAAAAATAAGATCATTGTTTTCACCATTAACAAAGATAAGATCACTGAGTATAGCAGCATATATACACAGTTGGATCTTAGACTGCCTTCACATCTTTCAACATGTACACTTCCTAGGTTTTTGTCATAAACTTGTGATATAATAGGTCTTACCTGTATATTATTATCTACCTGTATTACAGGAGTATGAGTTAATAAACATTACATTACACTGTGACATTGCAAAATAGATATCATTTAGAAAGTAGGTCATGAACATTTACTTGATCAAAGGTTATCATATCAGTGGAGATACAACATGTATTTACTACATATAACAAGAGCACAAGTGGGCTTCATCCCTATTTTTGGCACCAACATGGCTAATGAATATAGGTATGCTTCATTCAGTGTGCTATTAGCATGAGTGAATTTTCTGCAACTACAGGGCTAATAATGAGGATAAGAATGCTTCATGCAGTATCCTAAGAGGGAATTTTGCCCAGACTGCAGCACTACAGTCCTGGTTGGAACCCCTGGTTAGCAAGTCAGTGCAATACAGTAGAATGGCCTATGCAAATTTTTGTCACAAGTAACAGCATAATATGGTTGGATAAATATTGGGATCTGATAGTGGTGGTATAATCAGGGGTAAAATAATGATTTATCAGTTGAAAGGGATGGGGTGGTGGGTGAGGGGTACCCAATCAAAAGCATATGGATATAATAAAATATAAAGACCATCTCACCTGACACAGCTCTTTTATAAACACCCTGTAAGATTGCAGCAAATCGGAAGAATGTGAAAGCAAGGTAGAAATCCCAATTTTCAATTGGTGGTATTTTCATTGTCTGACAATACTGATGCAGTAGGTCCTCTACTGAAGGCAATCCATGTTCTTTTAAATTAGTCTCACTAAAACCTACAGGACAACAATATATCATTTTTTTCTGTTTATTGAAATAATAATCATAAGCCAATATTCAACTAAGTAGTCAATCGAGGCACGACTCTATAATTCACCTGATCAGTTACACTAATTAAAGATACAATATGTAAGGTTTAGATAAAGAGCTGGTTGTTCTTGATATAACATTTCAAAAATAGATAATGGTTGTAGTTTTGACTAGATGTGTACATTGATCCGAACCACCATACTGCCATGCGAGTCTCAGCCTCGCTTCTCAATTTTTAAAATTAAATCATTAAATGGCCGAACATCAGCCCTATTCCACAGACTTTATAAATCTCTTCCAATCGCTAAAACATTACAGGTTCACAGACTGTATGATTCTCTTCCTATCCCTAAACCATTGCAGGTCCACAGACTCTAAAACATCATCACTAGTCCACAGAATTTATGATCCTATTGCTAACCCTAAAACATCATCACTAATCTACAGACTTTATGATCCTCTTGCTAACCCTAAAACATTACAGGTCCACAGACTGTATGAGCCTCTTCCTAACCCTAAAACATCATCCCCAGTCCACAGAATTTTTGATCCTCTCGCTAACTCTAAAACATCATCCCCAGTCCACAGACTTTATGATCCTCTTGCTGACCCTAAAACATCGTCCACAGACTTTATGATCCTCTTGCTGACCCTAAAACATCATCCCAAGTCCATAGACTTTATGATCCTCTTCCTAACACAACAAAATCGTCAACATTCCACATACTTTATAAGCCTCTTCCTCACCTTGAAACTACTGGTCTACAGATGTTTGTTCGTTTCTGGTGTTTAACGTACACTTCTACCGGGGCTTAATATATCTAAGTCATCATTTTATATACATAATGCTTACTAGTCAGTTAAAATTGTCAGTACGTAGGCAGCAGTCAATAAAAAGGTGTTATGTCACATAGGTGTTATGTCACTAAAAATAACTATTGAATGATATACACCAATATTGTTTAGGTTTGTGTATTCAATAGTCACACTTTTACACTAGCAGTGACATCTTTTACATCTCATATAATTTATAAAAGGTCTAGGTTCTTAAGTGAACAGTATCAGTTTAACAATGATACCATCCACCCATTTTACCCATATTACCTTGTCTATGTAACCCAGGTGGCATATAGTATGCCGAACAACATGTAGAGAGATCTGTTAACGGATCACACAGAGTAGATAACTCCCAATCTAAAACAGCCATAATATCGCTATTGAACTGTTTAAATATAAGATTATCCAGTCTGTAATAGAATTGTATTAAAGAAATGAAATAGCCTTTAATAATATAGAATAAAGTTTGATTATTTTTTACCATCCACCCATATTACCTTGAATCATTGGGAAACCAGTTGGCATATAGTATGCTAAACAACATGTACACAGATCTGTTAGAGGATCACCCAGGGTAGATAACTCCCAATCTAGGACAGCTATAATATCATTATTGTACTGTTTAAATATGAGATTATCCAATCTGTAATAAAATGGTTTTAAAGAATAAAGTAAACTTTGATTACATAAAATCAAACAAAAAAAATTGATGATTGGCATCAAACAAAATATATTTTATTATTCACAGGTTTGTCTTCATGGTTCTGTTTCTTTGTTGTGTGTGGTGCACTTCTTCGGCACTTACGATTAATGCAATCTCAAAGTGAAATTGAATTAACTTTTTTTTAACTTTGAAATTATCACTGTTGGTTTTGGTTTAAACATAATTTATTGTACTAGAACATAAATAAAAGTACAAAGGGATTGGGACAAAAGTTACAAAAACTTACCGATGCCCTCTCCACATACATTGTAATTGACAGTTATAATAGCAAAATTGTTAAGAACATACACAAGCGAAGGCTATAAATGGTCTTAAATATTTGGTTTATGAAAGCAATTTTTTTGACATGCCCAAAGAATCTCACTAGGGGATTTAGTGTCTTCCTTTGAATTGCAATATGAGTATTTACCCTTATGAATAAAAAACTCAAAATTGAAAGTTAGAAGGGGAAAATCTCACAATGTAATATTATCATGTACACAAAAAAATACAACAACAAGATATCCTACTTCATTTCAATAACAAATTTATTTTATTTGCTTCTACATATTCAAAATATTTTCTTTTCTCATATTTCGCAGCACTATGCCTTGTACTCCAGTCTAGGGGGCATAAATTCACAACTTGAGTATCACCACAACTCTACATGCCACTGGCCAAAATTAAATTCCATTTATATGTGTCATATCTTATTGCATGTTCCTTTAAGGTTTATTAAAATGTTACCAACCTGAAATCTCCATGAACTACTGTCACTTTTTCATCTTGTGGAAGGTTTTTAGGAATCCATTCAATCAGCTTATTCATGGAGGGTATATCATGTGTTTTACTAGCTTCATACTGCTTCGCCCATCTCTTGAAATTTCTTTCTACATATTTACCTAGACGGTGGTAGAAAAATGTGTAATATTGCTATACACAAGGAATGAATTAACATAATAAACAAAGACTTCATGTTGTGTTGATTCATATTATTCAGAAATAACACAACATCAAACAAATAGAGGGTCCAGCAACTACATGAACATATTATACAAGGAGAGGTTGACAGTGTGTAAACAATGCTACATTGCAGCAGAGTTATATCCCTTTACAGCTAGTGTTGGTATCAATCAAATAAAGAGAGAAAGAGAGAAGAGAGAGAGGGTTTAACATCCACTCCAAATAACTTAGGTCATTTTAGCAGTAGGAGGAAACCGGAGAAAATCCAATGAGGTTGGACAGGCCATGCACCCTTCTCCTTCACATGCAACCAGGGAAACGAAACCACGCCAGTTGACTCAATTACAGACATTATGAAACGGTGCGCTCATGCTAACCATTCATTCTCCTGTTATCAATGTATAAATGGCTTTACCTTGTTTACCATACGATGAGAGTCCAGCTTTCTCTATATTAGCTGAATGTATTTTACATAGTATGCCTATCATATTACTATATATAGGTCTTCTCTCACTAACTGGTACAGATGATAATAGATGATCTTTAAAGATTCTACCAGACATATATCTCATTAGATAAAATGGTGTACCTATTACACTGGAAGAAACAACAATAAAAACAAAAATATAAATGAATGATAAAATTGTGTTTAACTTACTATATTCTGCACACTGACTGGGCTAATGAAGATGGATAAACTATAAAATTGTGTAGCTATTGCAATGGTAAAAATCAACAATAAAATATTGACTTTCTAATTACTCTAATAAGTAACACAGCAAAGAACCAACGTTTTCAATATAAGTGGGGAGGGTTGGGGGGGGGGGGATATTAAAGATACATTATCTAAGATTTAGATAAAGAGCTAGCCATTCTGGCTGTAATAGTTCGAAAATTGATAATGTAAAATGAATAATTTGAAAATTTCATTGAAATTACTATTATGAGCAAAGATACTTGTTCTTGAAGGTTTGACAAGACATGTGCAATAATTTTAACCTCCACACTGGTTGTTAGAAGCCAAGTATCACTCTTCCATTTTCAAATTTAATCAAAATATGGCTTAACTGTTCTAATCTATTTAATAGCAGAGACATCTGATGCCATCAAGAGTTGATTATGGCCTGGATCAGATAGACCTGCAATAGACAGATTTAGCTCTTGCATAATGAATGTTTAAATAAAACTGTCACACAGTGTACTAACCTGTCATCACCACAGAAAGCTAACATCTCTGGTACTGGTACATCTTGACTACCTAAAGCTTTCATAACTTGATATTCTCTGTCTACAGCGTGAGCTGATGGCAGTAGTTTACCAGGCTATAAACAACAATAAACTTTATAAATAAATATATTATATCTTTCACAGCCAGTTTGCCATAAAAGGTCAATTACAGTGTAGTACTGCTGTCTAAATGGGAACGAAATAAGGATAAGGGAAACAATTATTAATTGACCACTGCCATTGTCAAAATTTGTATTTGTTTCATGGTACATAATGATAAAGATAAAAGCAAGAGGCTCAAGGGCCTTAATCACGGAAGATTTCACTAATGCACAACATGTTTGGAAGATTTTTCCTGTACGGTTATTAATCAATATGTTTCATGGTAGTTGTATATGAAGAAATACATAAGATATTTAATTGGTATATGACCTACTTACAGGTTTTTTTCTGAGCACCATTTCTGTTCCAGCATAATTAATATAATAAGTTGGATTTGACTGACCATGTTTAAAACAACGAATTATTGGTGGATCTAACAAAAATAGTAAAACATTTATTTTCATACTGCAATATACTTATATGTCATTCAATATATCTTAACTTGTTCCTGAAAATTAGTTCTTAAAGTTGAATAAAAAATTACACATATTGTCACAATTAACTCTTATGTCTTTCCATGTACCAGTGCACCTTTCTCCAATGAACAATTTCTAATCGAATAAAATGTCTGAATCATTTTTAAATCATGAACCTATTGTCTAATGTACTAGATGTGTGTTCATTAATGGTAATAAATGCCTAAAGCGAAAAATGAAATTTTTTATGATCCATTTGTTTGTGTTCAGTACTCAACAACTTATTTACACAATGAACATATAGTCTTGTTGAACCAGTCTAACAACTACCTACAATACTGTGTGTCTGGTTAATAATTGCTTCCACTCAGAACTGAAATGGTGCGTGTGAAAAAAATACCATGGAAAATAAAACTTCTCAAGCATTTGATAAGCCTGGAATTTGCATATGTCACTATGTCTGATAAGCGTGGAATTTGCATATTTCACTATGTCTGATAAGCCTGGAATTTGCATATTTCACGATGTCTGACATGCCTGGAATTTGCATATTTCACTATGTCTGATAAGCCTGGAATTTGCATATTTCACTAAGTCTGATAAGCCTGGGATTTGCATATTTCACTACGTTTCAGAAGCCTGGAATTTGCATATCACACTGTGTACTATTTGTTAAGTGTGATGGTTTTTGATTGTCACAATCATGAGTAACTTTTATAACCAGTGTCGACAAGTTTTTACCACTTTTAAGAAATGCACTTTCAGTAAAGGGAGGTAATTAGTCTCCAGAGTGGATCTGTAAAACATATACATCACGTTTTGCTGTTCAGTTGACTTTTAGAGCATTCTGAATAAAATACTGTTTTTGATCAACTAAATGAGAAGAACTAACCTGTAGAACTAAGACCCAGATTAGATTGAATAAAGTTGATCAAATTATCAACAGGAATATTGAGATGTTTTGGTACTGTTTCTGTACCTTCTACAAAATGGTTTAAAGATAAACCCAGGGTTAATTCTAAATCTTTCACTGCCTGATCTGGATCAATAACCTAATAAAATACACAACTTGGTGAAGAGTAGCAAATCTTAATCCATAGAGATACATGTACACTATCAAAAAGAATATTTGCTTAAGAAATAATTTGATTGATAAGGGTAGATTAAATGTATTCAAATTCGATTGAATGCAAACTTTGAGCAAGAGAGAGGGCCAGAAATTCGGTTTAACGTCTACTCAAAACAAATTAGATCATTTCGGAACTAACGTATGAATCAATTTTTTTCAATAATTTTCATGCGCGTAGGAGTCTTTAGCAGTGCATCAAATGAAATAAAAGATAAATACAGCTATGTCTTTAGCCTAGCTTAAAACGCGCCATACATACTACTACGGGGGAAATTTTAGTAAACCTCTGTGTGAGACATATACATGTTCTGCATCATAGAAGATTGCAGAGTGACCGTAGAGACTTTCGTTCCTGCACAGACCAAATTTTCACCCTGTTTCTTGTGGCTGATCTGAAAGCTACCAAACCCTATGACCAGCTTTTGAGCTAGGCTTTAAATCTAGCATCATCATTTTGAATCTATGAGAGTTGAATACTACCTTTATTGTATTAATACCAAGTTGCTTAGCTGCTTTCACGTTCTGACCAATATCATCTAAAAACACAGCCTCCTCTGGTTTTATATTTAGACGATCCAAACATATCTCAAAAATTCTTGGATTTGGTTTCCTTACCCCTTCTACACAAGATTCAACAACCTAAAACAATAAGTATTTAAACATTATGGGAGATTAGATAAAGAGCTGGCAGTTTTCACTATAATGGTGAAAAGCTAGATAATGTAAAGGGAATTTGCTGAAAGTTTCAGTCAAATTGATCCAATCTGAACCAAGATTTTAGCGATGGAATTTTTGGCCTAGCCTTGATCATCATTACAAAAGACGGTATGATAAAAACATAGTCTCAATTACACTTTTTTCGATTTAATAAGCAATAGCAGACCAGGTTTTTATCCAGTAAATATCACAGGCTTGTGAGTTGATTATGGACTGGATAAGTGAATAAATGTCTAATTAATAATTTAAATGATATTTCAGGCCTAAAAAGAGAGCTGCCATTGGCAGATTTAGCTCTTGCATAATGTATGTTTAATAAAAAAAAGCCAGATAATTCATATCTTACCACATCAAACAATGACCTATCCACAGGAACTAGACCCTCAGTTTTACTGTTATTAGTAAACCAGTTATTCGTTAATAATGCTGTCTTAAGACCCTCTGCTCGGATACATTTAACAGCATCAGTGATTTGAGAATATGGTTGAACATCAATTATATTAGTCAAGCTGTTTGTTAGGTCGGATGCATCTATTTTTTTTCCAGCCTAAAATAAATAAATGACATATTTTAATATGTTACAAACACATTAAAATAGATCCTTTATGTCTTTAAGAAACCTAATGTCTATCATGTTTACAATTTTTTCCTGGTTAATTGGTGAGTATAGCTATCTTGATTTGAGACAAAGCTGGTGTGGATATTACTTAATCTTTTCTGTTTATCAATTTTTGTGGGAAGGGGGGGACCCGAAACTTGGGCATATGTGAAATGTTGGTGTATAAATAAAAAGGTTTAGCACACAAGTCGACATTTATATAAATACAACAGTATGAATGTGAAGCTTAATTCACTTTCCAAACATGAGAATCATCAAAGGACCATAATAACTGTTTATGTCTGTTATAGTAATCTTTTAAAATATTTAAATATCATAAATTTGGGATAAATATTATCTGCTGTGAGAGAAAAAATATTGGGTTCAACGCGCACAACAAAATCATTGTCATTTGAGACTAACATACGGTTCAATTTTAGCTGTGGGTGGAGGAACGACAGAAAACACACAAAGTTGGACAGGCGACAGTAAACCTTGTCACGGCCAAGCAGGGAATTGAAGCCACACCACTTGACTCCATGACACATCTTATGCTCTAATGTGCAAGTGTTTAACTCTTTCGCCACCCAACAACCCCATTACCTGTTGCGAACATTCCTTGCTGAAAGCTTGTTTAAACTGATCCAATGTTAAAACACCTTCTTCAAGTTGACACCAAGCGTTTTTTTCACCTCCGTTCACAATTAAACTTACAACGAACCCTGCAGGTAACCTATTCTTTCTCTCAAAATCTGAAAAACAAATCGATTTTATTCAAGGCCTTATCAATTATCAGAATTAAACAAAATATGATATCAGTTGGGAGCAGTAGTGACTCAGTGAGTAAGACATTGTCTGACCAACCTGGAGGTCTTGTGTTTGATCTCTGAGTCAGCCAGGAACGGTCATCTGGATTTTCAAGCGTGGTTCCCCCTTTGTCAGAGATGCAGGACTGTTTGGATGGGACTAAACAACGTCCCCTGTCCTTCTCTATTAGACTGATTGGTGCAGAAAAGCAGAACTTACACCAATCTAATTAAAATATAGATCTATATTTCATTTCGTTTTTTATACTTTCGATGGCCTACACTCATGTAGATCTAACAAGTTATCGTGGGAGCTCATGTTCTATGACGTCAGGTATCACGCACGGGATATATGACCCGATAACGTCAGTCGATCGATTAACCAATTAGCGACCGCCATGCTGTTTAAAATCTACTTTTGTTTTGTTTTGATTTCTATCCGCTGGTATTAGTATAGACGTCATTGGCTGGTAATATCTACCCACAGTTCCACGCATGAAAAGGTCAAACGGTCGATTCAACAGACCATTTGATTGGCTGACCCCTCATTTCAGGCAGAACACCAGTTGAATAACAAGTCCTCCAGATCCAAGAGTAGTAAAGACAAGTAAAAACGAAATTTTGAACTATAAAAAACGAAACGAAATTGGATCTGTGTTTTAATCAGATTGAACTTACACCTTATTTCATTTAATTTCAAAGAAGCTGGACAGTGTAACCCAAACTGATCCCGCAGTGAATATGCGCTTCGCCGCTACAATCACTGATAAGCATGACATCAACGAGACTTAAAGAGTTCGGCATATTAACTTTTTTACTCCGACAAATTAAATTCTCAAACATTTTTTTGAAGTATAAGAAAAATAAATAATAAAGACGTTTGAAGTATTTGTAGTTAAAAAATATTTCTTATTTAGTGTAAATGGGTATTAAAATGAGTTTGAAGTATTTGTAGTTAAAAAATATTTCTTATTTAGTGTAAATGGGTATTAAAATGAGTAAAATGCATCATTTTGCCCGAAGCAGTTAGGTGTTATGTAAACAATGCACGAGTCGTTGAGCCAATGACTGACGCCACGTGAAATCAATGCAAGTGTTGTGGACAGTCATCTGTGACAGAGATAATTCGTAAGTAATTCTCCGTGAAACAGATTGAGTGTAACCATGGTCTAACATGTGCAGTTTAGATCATAAAGTCTGTCATTGAGTCCATTAGCGAGGTTTTGATTCCCAGCTTAAATGTGATAAAAAGAAGGGTTCGCTTGTTTAACCTTGTGGGTTTTCTCTGCGTCCTCCAATCTCCTCTCACTGCTAAAGACCCCTGCATGCAAGCGAACTATTTAAAATGAACCATATGTTAGTCCCAAAATGACCTAGTCTATGCCAAGAGGATGTTAAACCCGATTTCCTATGAGTGTATATGTAAAGTCATGCATCAGTACATTTAACTTTACCTTTAAATGCTTGTATCGGTGATGGTAAAACCACACCTCCCATATCAAATATTACAGCTTTAGTTTTTCTAGAAGGCATTTTATCATCTTTTGATGACATGAGTTGAGGTGTAACTGACAAATAGCGTGTTGATATTGTTGTTCTTATATTTCTGGAATGTTGTGACATCTGATTCAGAACCCTTAACATCATATCATCTCAATATCACTGTCAATAAATAACGCAAATGTACATAATCAATTAAACATACATTATGGGAGAGCAAAAACTGACTTTTGTCGGTCTTCCTTTGAGCCCCAGATGTCATAGAAATTATAAATTAGATCTTTATTTAAACAACAAGCCCAACATGAACACTGTAGACCCACGGATGACTTGGATTGGGCTCGGATTAAAACAGGATTTCGTCGACTGATTTAATCACTATGGCGTCGTGGGTGGGGTTTCTCCGTGACGTTGACGTCATCATACTTCCGGAAATTATTCATAAAAGACAGTGATGACCGAGGCTATACACAAGCTTCACTAGATACCGTTTAAACATTACTTGATGATCGAGACTATGTAGGTGGAGTTAACGCCTGTCAATCAACAATCGGCCATAGTGGGAAAAGGGTGTCGATGATTTTAACCCCCATTTCTAGTAAAAAATTATAGTGGTAACAACTTTGTTCAGGATAAAGTTATTTGACTGAAATTTTCAATATATTCTTGTTTCAACATCTATTTTTGAACTTTTATAGCAAGAATGGCTAACTCCTTGTCAAAATCTCCCATAATGTATCTTTAACACTCTATTTATGGAATACTGGATACGAGAAGACAAACAGTAACACTCCCCCTTAAAAGAGTAGCAAAGGCCTTATCTATGCAAGAGAGCATATTTGACAACAGTAGGCACAAAACACTCCCCCTTAAAAGAGTAGCAAAAGCTTGATGTAAGTGAACATAATTAGATATTTCAAAATCCTTGACAACAGCAGGCAAAAAACAGCAGACTTAGGTATAAATTATCAATTGATAAAGGCTCATGATACCTGAAAGTTATGATGTTGAATAAACCACCAATAACTTCTACAACAGTCTGTTTTGTTCTGCTATTGTGCAAGGATTTTTCAATATCTAGTTATGAAATATGAGATAAATATAAGATAATAAGAGGGGTTGTTAATAAGACTTTTTACCAGTCATACTGTACGTGCAACCGAAATTTGCTTCCAGTTCCACTAATAATTACGCAGTGTTTATATAGTGGGATCAGTGGGATTAACTCTAATCAAACGAAACACTGTGAGGACTATGGTCCTAATCTAACCCATAGCTCCTATATGATCCCTTGCTGTTATCAATTTAACCCCTCGTCCCCTGTGCCAGCCTGTGGCTTTAAATTTTTTCAATGAATTGAATCAATGGCATGTTTATTGATTTAGCTAGAATCCATGGGTTACATATAAGAATCAGATAGAATACGTATCGTACCGAAACCAACCCAAGCTATATTTTTACTTCAATGCATAACAAACTACTGGTAAAGTACATTTTTAAATTTATACCTGCAAATGTCAAGACAAAATTTTGTTTCAAAACAAAATCTGTTGAACTTTGCACCGTTATGTTTACTTCCACTTGCGGTTTAGCACCGGAAGTAAACTGTAACTGGAGGTTACAATGCCCGTTGCGGGGCCGTGAATGAATATCAAAAGTGCCAGAAAGCTGTATAATTATAATAATAAAGCCAGGTAAACCGGATAGTCACAGCACAGGTGAGAAGTGAAATGAAAGAAACTTTATGTACCGGTACATGTAAAAGGATCGCTGGATTTATATTGTCACCCGCTCACAGTAACTACAGAAATTCAATGTGCCCTCAATCAATTCTTTAATATTTCTATGTTTAAATGACATCTACGAACTATAATTATGGATATATAACTACTTCTCTAAATCATAGAAAAGTAGTTATTATATCCATATATACCTTGTGTTGTGTTTTGTTATTTATGAATAGTGTCCTTAATCTTCAATAAAAATATTCAAACTTACCTTCCCATTAATACATGTAACTAGAAAATAATGTAGGCGCAAGGGTCAAAAAACTTAAAAGCATATGCACATTTATTCATAATCATAGCTTACTTAGCTAGAGTGTTGTTATTTAATATCGTAATCATTATGAAATGGATTTATGTTGATTACATCAGCCTATTGATTATTGAAATGAAGAACCCTATACATATTTTCTATACCATTTCCATTAATTACTGATTGCGCTATGTATAGCCTATAAGTATAACCATGCTCCCATAACTACAAAAGACTAAATATGCGATAACCCTTGTCTACTGCTTTGACGATTTAGCTGTTGTAGGTGTATGTTTCGTTGCCTGGCAATGTTGTATCTTGTCCGCCCAAAGAGGCACACTTTCCTGCAGGTGACAGTGCACGCACAGTTTGAAAATTTCATCCACTAATCAATTTTTTGAACCACTCTTTGTTTAAAATATTTCACACAGAAAAACAAAATATAGCTGACCAAATCTGAGGAATTTTCAGAATAGGGGGATCTTTTACGGTTTATAACATTTTACCCATTTCAAAATTTTTCTCAACAGTGGAAACAACACCCTTAATATTTGTACCTCTAGATTGAGATCTAGAGCATACTCACACTATAGTTATGCTATTTTTGACAGCCCCACAGGTGCACCACTCCTGAATTTGCTGAGAATTAAGCTTAAAAAAATAAGTTAGTAGCGAATCGGCAGGGAACATTATAGTTTGCATGTAGTGTGCATGTAGTACCTCTGATATAAAAACATACAGCATGAATAACAATTTGCATACAGTATATAAATAGGTATATTTAACTTTTTTCAGAGAATAAAACAGTCCAGTATGGTGCATTTTAGATACCAAGATATCAGCCAATTACTGATTCAGAGACAGTGAGCACTTGCTGATTCACGGTCAGATCCTATACATAAATCAGGGGACATTGAGCACTTGCTGATTCAGATGCTGTACATATATAGAGAAAAAGATTGTGAGCACTTGCTGATTCATGATCAGATACTGTACATGAATACCAAGACAGTGGGCACTTACTGATTCAGATACTGTACATAAGACCAAGACAGTGAGCACTTGCTGATTCAGATACCGTACCTAAAGACCAAGACAGTGAGCACTTGCTGCTTATAAATTAAGATACTGAACATAAAGACCAAGACAGAGAGCACTTGTTCATCAAAAAAAAAAGTTCATATTCTACAGAATATCGAGGAAGTAAAATTTAGATGGACAGATCTTGTTTTAAATGACTTTATAATGAAGTTGACCATGAGAAAGACTAGTCTAGTCAAGATATGCTGCTATTTAATACTCTTTGTTATTGGTGTGGAATTTATTTTCATTAATGCAACTTTGATTTGGCTTTTTCTCAAAATCAAAAATGAACTTGCAGCTTTTGGTGAGCTTCAAGATTTCTCAATAGAGAAAGTTTTGGAACATTTCAATATGGAGAAAGCACTTTACTATGGAAAACATGGAGGTTTTGTAAACATATTGCAAGAAACAATTGAGAGAGTGTACGTGGTAACATATCCTCCACATAGCAAAACCAGTAAAGAACCACAAATCAGTTTCTTTGGTATTGATTTCTCCCAAAATAGGGAGGCATCTTTATTAATCAAGCGAATAAATTCTAGACAGAAGTTTCCATATAAAAGGTATAACTTTTTGCATTTACTTATTTTAAGTGCCCACAAATTAAATACACATATAAAATAAATGAACTAAATTAAGAAATGCTTGTAGACATTGAAATTAACTGAGCGTTGTTATACCTCTGTATTGGATGACTGGCCTTTATAAGTTCAAATATGCCTTCTACAGGTGACGTCAAATCACGAGGCGCCGATCATTGGCTCTATGGCACATGCAATGCAGCATCGTTAACTGGTCCGGACTCCATATACAGTAAATAGGAAATATTCTTTTATCTAGATATACTTCAAACACCTTTATATATTTTTCTACTTAAAAAAAATGTTTTAGAATTTACTTTGCAGAGGGAAAAAAGTTCAAACCGCATGAAGTAGTTCAGTTTTGCCGGACATTTTGTTTGCTACGACTTAAATTGTCATTTCCTGGCCTGCAACTATATAATTGTTTGTTTTAAATTGAATATATGAAAATATTGGCATGTTTATTTCAGGTTGATTGTAGATATCGGAGCTAATGATGGATTATTATCAAGTAATTCATTCAGTTTTATTCAATGGGGATGGAGTGCTGTTTTAGTGGAACCACAGATTACACAAATTCAAATGGCTAAAGTTAATACATTTAGGTAATGTGGCTTCAGATATGTTGGCGAGCAATTAAAAGAATCCTTGACATTTTGTTGAAGGATACATGTACAATGTAGGCAGAAATGTCTCTCACACCCCATGGCATGGCCTTTGCCATGTAATCAGAAAATTATGTAATCATTTTACTTGAAAATTTGTAATCAATCATAAAGTTTGTGAAAAGCGAGTATTTTCGTAGTGGGGTCGGGAGGGCCTAGTAATCTTGAGTTTTGTGTTTCGGGCTCTAGCTGGTGTGCACATTCTCAATCTTGTTTGTTTGCTCAGGGTATTTCAGTTTCCTTGCTAAACTGTCTGCAATGTCACTCTCAGTGGAAGTGGATGTTAAAGACTTATAGAAGAAGAAAGCACTATTTTCGGTAGATAGAGCTAGTTTCTTAAATACAAAATCAACTAGTGGCATAATTTTATCAGATCGGGTTAAAAGAGTAAGTCATATTGCTCAACCAGTTGCTCAGATATATTATAAATCAACTCGCAATCCATTACATCTTTATGGGAAATCCCCTTCGTTATTATGCATTCCACCATATTTAGGTATAGACAGATATGTAAACTTGCTTTTTTCAGATACGTTGACCCATACAATGATAAAAGTCAAAATGTCAGTTTTGTAAAAGCAGTTGTTGGTTCAAAAAATGGAATAGAAACCTTTGTGCTTACATCCAAATCTTTTTTCTCCGAGAGCCATATCTACAATCCAGATGAACGGCTTACCAAAAAAGATATTACTATACAAGTTCAAAGTTATACAGTAGGAGAGATAGCCAAAATGAATAATATCCCAAAAAATTTTGGAATTTTATCTATAGATGCCGAAGGAAACAGTTATAAGGTTAGTAACGATTGGGTAAATTTCAGAAATTCAGATAATTCCATTCATTCTAGACAATCGCAAATCTACAAGAGAACTGCTTTAGTGTATTATCCACTGCATACAGGATTCTTTTAATTTTTTTTTTTTACTTGACCCTATTTATATGCCCACTCTACATAACTAACTGTGAGGGGGTGATGGCTTAATGGTTTAATCAATGTGTGCATATTAGATCGTTGGGTCTGTCCTTGAGTCAAGAGGCGGGTTTCGAATCCCCACTTTTATGTGGCAAGGAGTAGTGTCACCTGGTCAACCATTGGATCCTCTCACTGCGAAGTACCCAATCAAATTAATGAACTAAAACTGTTAGTCTTGAAATGAGCTAGTTTGTGTTGCGTGGACATTAAAGCTGAACTCTGATTACAAAACTACAGAAATACTTAAATAAAAAAAAAGTAAAGCCCAAAGCAACCACCATACTTGTTTTCAATTTCTTGAACTAACATGGCGATCGCTTTGGGTGTACAAACACCCCTTTTTTTATTTAATTATTTCTGTAGTATTATAATCGAAGTTCAGCTTTAATCCCCATTTTTTTCTCTCTTGCCATGACCCATCTGTCCACCATCTATTCAGGATCAGTATTAGACATTTTTACAAGACTTAGATGAAGCTGCTATATATGTTACTCACTGTAGTTTATTGTGCATCCCTCTATTTCAAGAGTTATTCCCCTTGATCACATTACAGAAATTTGATAACACAATACTGATCTTAATCAGTAGAAATGTTTCACTTATATATATTTAGCCTCAGAATCAACGTGGGCAGCTTAGACCACTTAGTTGCTTTAATTGGTTATATATTCCATTGCCTAACAACCCATCTTTAAGACGGAATAATACCTACAAGTGGTTTGTTTTTTCATCATGAAACTTTTGATAGTTATTGAATTTTTACTCTTGCTTCAAAAAAATATGTTCAGAATTCTAGTTGACAAAGGAGAGACTTTTATCCATTTGGACCTGGGAGACCTATTGATTGTTTAGTACAAACTATCATTAACTGGCAACGGAGTCACCCACCCCTCAACAATGAAGCTGCCCCTGGGTACGTGTATGTTTTATGTTATCATCCAATACCTAATGGGGGGTTGGATGGCTGAATGGTTAGCATGTGCATGCTGTATCATAAAGCCTTTCATTGAGTCAACTGGCATGGTTTCGAATCCCTGGTTGTACGTGACTAGGAGTAGGGTCACCTGTCCAAACTCGTGGGTTTTCTCCAGGTCCTCTGCTTTACTCCGACTGCTAAAGACCCTACGCTTAAGCTAATTATTAAAATAAAATTAAACCATATGTAAGTCCCAAATTGACTTAGTTTATGTCAAGTGGATGTTTAACCCCATTTCCCTCTCGCTCTCTCCAATACTTATTTCTCGTCAATAAATCCTATATCTTTAAAGGGCATTTAGTGAGAGCAATATATAATGACAGACAGCTTTATGGATAACATTCACTAGGTTCACAGTTGTCTAATAATGGTAAGAGTGCAATAACTGGAAACTTTCAGTTGCTGGTTTACGCTAGTTTTAGTAGAAATTATATAGAGAAGTGGTAGTGGGGCAGATAACAGTAGAATCGTGTAAATGATGATACAAGCATCAAATTTGGCACAATTGTTCTCCAAGGGATACTAATCAAATCTGCCCAATTGGCCAATTGAAAATCCAAGATGGCGGCCATTTTTCAAGCTGGCAACAAAAGGGTCAACCGAAGTTGATATTTTGCTTAGAAATATTTGTAGTTGTCCGATTTGCATGATCTAAGTGTCGATTCCTATGTTTTAAAGCCTGCTAAACTTCATTTTCCTGTTCAAAATGCACCCAGAGACATATTTTCACAGGAAAAGCACTCTGAGACATATTTTTACACAATATACATATATATTTTAATTTCTATAACCAATTTACATTAAAAAGAAGATTTTCCGCCTTTCTTCAAACTCTGAGACATATTTTTCTCACTTGGCAAGGTATTCATGAGTTTCGTAAGGTTGCATGTCTTTGCAAAGTAAGGGGTGTATAGGGTGTAGTCTTAGAGGTAGTACTTTTGTTTCGGCAGTCAACCACATCCATAATAATGGACTACTGACACTGGTCCTCACCACTGGCCCAACTCTAATCTGTGGCTCCAAGTAAACCGTTTTGGCTGGCAGGCTTAACTAGATGATGGTAACACACAGACGGTCTCTGGGGGCAATGGGGTATAGCCAATATGCCTATACTGCATCTCTTGCCTAAGTAATAAATTGTATTTTGTTTCAGTAAACTAGGACAAAGATTTCTGATTTTTGATAACGCCTCAAATCTCTATCAAAAAAACCCATATTTAGACTCTCTTTTTTATCCTTCACTGCAGTTATTTAGAACTTTCCACAAGCTGCTACATAAAATATAAACATAACATTACCGAAGTGCATTAAATAGACTTCAGAGACAACTTCATATAACAAAAAACACCATCAGCAATTTATAACTATTGATAAAAAAAAACCCACACAAAAAAATCAGCATTTTACGACTATATGTAACACATTTTATTGTTTGATCAAAAAAACAATTATCCATACAATTTATCGACCAACTTCCCGAATATATCACTGCAACTAATTCTCTAATTCTACTGTAAGCTATATTTGAATTTTCCTTTAATATTTTATATTAAATTTTTCCAAAATATATAATAGTACGATCTATCCTAATATACGGGCACATCCTGTCCATTCAGGTGCGACTGCCTAACTGATCTTGGGTTGATTAGGCAGCATTTGGGATACTAGTAGGTTGCTGCACAGTATGCCAACATATATTCCCTTCTTAGCTGACACTGAGCCCCATGCTGGGTTTAACAGCAGTGATGTCACCAATTTGTCTTGGTAGTGCTCGACAATTACTCCTGAGAAGTTAAAGACCATCATCAATGTGCACTTGGAATTTTCGGGCAAATGCACTCCGTAGCACACCATCTGTGAACTACCCTCATCTAGTTTAGCTCGCCAACCAAGGCGGTTTACTTGGAGCCATAGATGAGAGTTGGGCCAGTGGTGAGGACCAGTGTCAGTAGTCCATCCAATGGATGTGGCTGACTGCTACACCCCATACACCCCTTACATTACAAAGACATGCAAACGTAAGTAACTCATGAATAAACATGCGAAGTGAGAAAAATATGTCTCGGAGGGTGAAGAAAAGACAGAAAATCATCCTTTAAATGTAAATTAGTAATAGAAATTAAAATAGATATGTATATTTTGTATATATAAGCTTACACATATATATATATATATATATATATATATATATATATATATATATATATATATATATATATATATATATATATATATATATATAAAATATGTCTCAGAGTGCTTTTCCTGTGAAAATTTGTCTCTGAGTGCATTGTGAACAGGAAAATGTAGTTCAGCAGTCTTTAAAACATAGGAATCAACACTTAGATCGTGCAAATCGGACAACTACTTATATTTCTAATCAAAACATCAACTTCGGCTGGACGTTTTAGCGGCCATTTTGAAAAATGGCTGCCATCTTGGATTTTCAATTGCCATTTGGGCAGATTTGATTAGTATGACTTGGGGAACAATTGTGCCAAATTTGATGCTTGTATCATCATTTGCACAATTCTTCCCAAAATTGCTCTTATCTGCTCAATTATGGAGTGGGTTTTCCGTGCAAGAACAACGAGCATGTTGAGCAGGTGTCAGTATTACAAGTCATTTATAGCACGCTTCATTCGTTACCAGGTTTAACCCCTCGAACTGGGGTCATGTGTTAAACCTGTTAAATCATGAGAGCCATGGTATAAATATAACTTGGACATGTAGAAGACAGAAATAAACGCTGTTATCTTAATATTACATAATTCATCTTTAATGTGAGCAGCCAAAATACTCAATTTTAACTACTACTTAGATTTTGTAATTTAGATTAGGCCTATCATATGATTATTTTGTTTTTTAATTATTATTCAGATTTTAAAGCAGTGGATAAAACTTGGTTATAGACCTGCATATATTATATGTGAAACTATCCACGAAAAACCGTTGGAAACTTATTATAAAGCAATGGAAGCTAAGGGTTATCGTATAATGTCTGAAATTGGCTGGAATGTGATATTTGAATACCAAGAAGATGTAAATGATGATGAGAATGAATTCTGAAAATCAGAAGGTGGTGGTTCCGTAGATCCAGTTTTGTTCTGGACATTTTGGGACATTTATACGCCTAACCTTTGATTTGATTTGTTGACCATTTTAATTGCTGAGACAGAAGACTATGCAAATCTGCTTCTTGCTTTTCAGAATGGGTTTTTTTGCAATCAGAACATGGAGTCTTGTGTATAACTTTGTCCGGTGTATAGCAGTTGTAGCTGTAAAGAAAATTGTGGATCTACTGTGAAACCAGTGAAACTTAAAGGGCCAATCCCGATAATGTTTTGCAGAATAACACTGTTCAATTTGTGTTAAAATCCACTGCCATAGGGCCAAGCAACTAACTCAATATATGTGACACGTTTTCAAACAACTTGAACCCGATAATGGAGACAAGTGACCCAAACAGTATTATGTGCTGTCTTTTATTTTATAGAAATAATGTGTATGTGAAATTTACCTTTCATTATCAAATACAGCGCATGGGTCATTCACTGTATAGACCTGTAAAGGAATGGGAATATATTATCAAATCACCCTAAGAAAACATTGACTCAAAATCTTAAAAGGGTTACGTTGCCGGAAAAAGCAGTTTTGACGTTCACATTCAAACTACTCATTATTTTGAGTTAAAAATTTTGAGACAGGGTAAATACACCATTCCTCTATATTTTGGCGTTTAAATTTCATATTTACTCAAGACTTTTATTTTCAAGTAGGGATAGTCCCTTTAAGATTCAGGGCATCTTATCCTAGAGGGGACTTATTAGTGACTTTAGTCCACATTGCTTTAAAACATTAGATCTAGAATAGAGAAGTTAATATATTGGATGAATATCCACTGTACAATATAGTTGGGTATCCTGATAACACCCCAGGTAGAATCAGGACTTGAGAGTTAGTTCTTTTTGGTTGGAGACAGTCTTTTATTAAAAACAATTGCCGTGTAACAACCATATTAAAGAAGATAGAAAATCAGGGCGTATCCAGAGGGGGTTTTGGGGGGGTACACCCACCTCCAGCTCAGCTACATAAAGAATTTGTATAACAACACTTTTTAAAAGAAAAGTGTCATGGTCATGTGCTTTAACCTTTATCGTCAGATGGTGGGACGAAGGATCCAGGGGGAGTTTGAGAGTCGTGTGCTTTATCCTTTATCGTCTGATGGGATGAGAAGGGTATTCACAGCATGAGATATAGATATAGCATATGTGATATCACAATTTATGCTTTGCATCAATGAAATTGAATCATAAAATCATCAAATTAATTCATAATAAAAACTGACGTCAAACGGGGTGTTATAGGTCGGAGGTGGGCGGAGAGGAGACCCACCCTCCAAGATACATTGTCTCATGTACTGCCTCCCCCCCCCCTGCAAACATACGGGATCCACTCCTGAAGATGTCAGTGGCTACTCAAACCGTTTTCCAAATCATTGGGAAATATCTTGAAAAACTGACCTGGGATATACCCTTTTTATATGCCCACATGTAGGTTTATCTACTTAAGATCTCTGCTCCTTTCGATATGGATTATGGTCCCTGATTGTACGAAAATCGCGTTTTTAGCTTGGTATACATGTATCAAGGTTGTAGACCGTGTGGAGGTCCCAATTTTGTGCCGATATTAATGGAACTTGAAATGCATGTTTATAACCCAAAGATCTTGGTTGCTTTCGATATTTGCGCATATTGGATTGAAACTTCATGAATTATAGCCCCTGATTGTACAAAAAATCATGTTTCTAGCTTGTGGACACTCGAGAGGTCATAATTTTGATATGATTTTGATGAAACTTGAAATCTATGTTTATAACCCAAAGATCTTGGTTCCTTTCGATATTCCAACCTCGTGGGTTTTCTCTGGGCACTCTGGTTTCCTCCCACTGCTAAAGACCCCTATGCGCAAGCAAATTTTTGAAATAAAATTATGTTAGTCCCGAAATGACATAGTTTGTGTCGAGTGGAGGTTATACCCCATTTCTCTCTCTCTCTCTCTCCTTTCCATATTCTTGCATATTGGATGGTAGCTTGTCAATTCTCTAGAGGTCACAAATTTTTTTTTCTGATTTTAAAAACTGTTTAGATATATCACCAGTCCACCATAATGGAATTTCAGGAAAATCAAAATGAAATTGCCCGACAAAATAGCCGCTCTTTGTATGCAAATTTGTAATTCAAAGGTTAGGTTATGGACCCACTAGACTCCTAGAGGCACAATTTTTATCCAATTTTAAAACATATCTTGATATTCCCTTTTGATATTTGCGCATTTCAGACCATAACATATAGTGATGATGAATTGTAAGATAACATTCCACCATATTCCATTCCATGACTTGATACTTTTTAGTCTGGGCGATCCAAGAGAGAGATCACAACATGGGTCATCTGCTTGTATTAAGAGGGTGTCAACACAAACTATGTCATTTTTAGGACTAAAACGGTTCAATTTTATATCAATAATTTGAATACGCATAAGGAGTCTTTCCTGGGAAAGGAATAGACAATCATGCCACTTGACCAAATAACAGACCTCATGATCTAAAGCACATGTGTAACACCATACTTGTTTTAATATTTTATACAATTATACTAATGTTAAATATTATAGAATTTTTTTTACCTAGATATTTTGCATATTTTATTATATTTTTAAACTTATCATGCAACATGAATTTTACGTATCATATATAAAGCTATAGGGTAACTAACTTTTAATGAAAATTAAAAATTTATTGTATTTTATTTTTATACGCCCACATTTTCATGTGGACGTATATTGTCGTCGCCCCTGTTCGTCCGTCCGTCCGTCCACAATTGTTTGTGAACAGTCTACAGGTCACAATTTTTATCCGATTTCAATGAAACTTGAAATTTACGTTTATCACCCTAAGATCTCGGTTCCTTTCGATATTGGCATGTATCGGACCGTAACTTCATGGGTTATGGCCCCTGATTGTACGAAAAATCACGTTTTTTAGCTTGTGAACAGTGTAGAGGTCACAATTTTGAACCGATTTGGATGAAACTTGAAATGCATGTTTATAACCCAAAGATCTTGGTTCCTTTCGATATTTGCGCCAATCGCATCGTAACTTCCTGAATTATGGCCCCTGATTCTTCGAAAAATCGCCCTTTTTAGCTTGTGGTCCCTCTGGAGGTCAAAATTGTTATCCGATTTAAAAAACCGGTAGATTATATCACCGTCCCATGGTTATGAAGGTTGAATTCGAATTTCGTGAAAATCGGACCAAAATTGATGGACAAAATGGCCGCCGTTTGTACGCGAATAGTGTGAAAATATGTTATATCAAGGTTGTGGACCTTATAGAGGTCACATTTTTGAACCGATTTTGATGAAACTTGACATGTATGTTTATAACCCAAAGATCTTGGTTCCTTTCGATATTTGCGCGCATCGGATCGTAACTTCCTGAATTATGGCCCCTGATTGTCCGAAAAATTGCCCTTTTTAGCTTGTGGTCCCTCTGGAGGTCAAAATTGTTATCCGATTTAAAAAAACGTTTGATTATATCACCATTCCATGGTTATGAAGGTTGAATTCGAATTTCGTGAAAATCGGACCAAAATTGAAAGACATAATGGCCGCCGTTTGTACGCGAATGGTGTGAAAATATGTTATATCAAGGTTGTTGACCTTATAGAGGTCACAATTTTGAACCGATTGTGATGAAACTTGACATGTATGTTTATAACTCAAAGATCTTGGTTCCTTTCGATATTTGCGCCAATCGGATCATAACTTCCTGAATTATGGCCCCTGATTGTCCGAAATATCGCCCTTTTTAGCTTGTGGTCCCTCTGGAGGTCAAAATTGTTAACCGATTTAAAAAATCGTTTGATTATATCACCATTCCATGGTTATGAAGGTTGAGTTCGAATTTCGTGAAAATCGGACCAAAATTGACGGACAAAATGGACGCCGTTTGTACGCGAATTGTGTAAAGATAGACTGGCACTGCCAGGCAGGATACGCCCACATTTTCGAGAGATGGATAGAGAACAAGCAATACCGAAAGTGATTTTTCCTACATCATTAAGTCCTGTATTTCATACTGTATTGGGAGCAGCCATATTGTAGGTAAATTCCAGTCTGATATTCATGAAATTCGAAGCTGACAATGATTATGGTGTGACGGTACACAACCTAGAAATGTGTACAAACGGCGGCCATTTTGTCTGGCAATTATGGTCCGATTTTCTCGAAATTCGAACTCAACATTCCAGAGGGTGTAACGGTGATAGAGTCAAACGTTTTTTTAAATCGGATAATAACTGTGACCTCCAGAGGGACCATAGGCGATTTTTCGGACAATCAGGGGCCATAATTCAGGAAGTTACGATCCGATATGCGCAAATAACGAAAGGAACCAAGATCTTTGGGTTATAATCATCCATTTCAAGTTTCATAAAAATCGAATTAAAATTGTGACCTATACAGGGTCCACAACCATGATATACCATTTTTTAACAGTATTCGCGTACAGACGGCGGCCATTTTGTATGGCAATTTTGGTCCGATTTTCCCGAAATTCGAACTCAACCTCCGTTACGGTGTAACGGTAATATATTCAAACGTTTTTTTTAATCGGATAATAATTGTGACCTCCAGAGGGATCACAAGCTAAAAAGATAGGCTGGCACTGCCAGGCAGGATACGCCCACATTTTTGAGAGATGGATAGAGAACAAGCAATACCGAAAGTGATTTTTCCTACATCATTAAGTCCTGTATTTCATACTGTATTGGGAGCAGCCATTTTGTTGGTCAGTTCCAGTCTGATATTCATGAAATTTGAAGCCGACAACCTAGAAATGTGACTTTTCGTCAAAATCGGATAAGAATTGTGACCTGTAGAGAGTCCACAACCATGATATACCATATTTTTACACTATTCGCGTACAAACGGCGAACATTTCGTCCGGCAATTTTGGTAACGATTTTCACGAAATTCGAACTGAACCTTCCTTACGGTGCAACAGTAATATAATCAGAGTTTTTTTTTAAATCAGATAATAATTGTTCGAGAGATAGACAGAGAACAAGCAATACCGAAAGTGATTTTTCCTACAATCAAAGGCCATAATTCATTAAGTTACAATTTGAAATGTGCAAATATCAAAAAGAATAAAGATCTTTAGGTTATAAACAAGCAATTCAGGTTTCATCAAAATCGGATTAAAATTGCGACCTCTACAGGGTCCACAACTTTGATATACCATATTTTTACACTGTTCGCGTACAAACGGCGGCCATTTTTTCTGGCAATTATGGTCCGATTTTCTCAAAATTCATAATCAACCCTCCGTAGGGTGTAACGGTGATAGAGTCAAACGTTTTTTTAAATCGGATAATAATTGTGACTTCCAGTGGGACCACAGGCGATTTTGCGGACAATCAGGGGCCATAATTCAGGAAGTTACGATCAGATATGTGCAAATAACGAAAGGAACCAAGATCTTTGGGTTATAACCATGCATTTAAAGTTTCATCAAAATCGAATTAAAATTGTGACCTCTACAGGGTCCACAACAATGATATACAATTTTTTAACAGTATTCGCGTACAAACGGCGGCCATTTTGTATGGCAATTTTGGTCCGATTTAACCGAAATTCGAACTCAACCTTCCTTACGGTGTAACGGTAATATAATCAAACGTTTTTTTAAATCGGATAATAATTGTGACCTCCAGAGGGACCACAAGCTAAGAAAAGGCGATTTTGCGTATAATCAGGGGCCATAATTCAGGAAGTTACGATCCGATATGCGCAAATATCGAAAGGAACCAAGATCTTTGGATTATAACCATGAATTTCAAGTTTCATCAAAATCGAATTAAAATTGTGACCTCTACAGGGTTCACAACCTTGATATACCATTTTTTAACAGTATTTGCGTACAAACGGCGGCCATTTTGTATGGCAATTTTGGTCCGATTTTCCCGAAATTCGAACTCAACCTTCCTTAGGGTGTAACGGTGATAGAGTCAAACGTTTTTTTAAATCGGATAATAATTGTGACCTCCAGAGGGACCACAAGCTAAAAAGGGTGATTTTTCGGACAATCAGGGGCCATAATTCAGGAAATTACATTCCGATAGGCGCAAATATCGAAAGGAACCAAGATCTTTGGGTTATAAACATGCATGTCAAGTTTCATCAAAATCGGTTCAAAATTGTGACCTCTATAGGGTCCACAAGCTAAAAACGTGATTTTTCGTACAATCAGGGGCCATAATCCATGAAGTTTTGATCCGATACATGCCAATATCGAAAGCAGCCGAGATCTTTCGGGGATAAACCTATATTCCAAGTTTCGTCAAAATCGGATAAGAATTGTGACCTGTAGAGGGTCCACAAACAAATTGTGGACGTCCGGACGGACAGGGGCGACAACAATATACGTCCACATAAAAATGTGGGCGTATAAAAAGGTGATTTTTCGGACAATCAGGGGCCATAATTCAGGAAATTACGTTCCGATAGGCACAAATATCGAATGGAACCAAGATCTTTGGGTTATAAACATGCATGTCAAGTTTCATCGAAATCGGTTCAAAATTCCGATCTCTATAGGGTCCACAAGCTAAAAACATGATTTTTCGTACAATCAGGGGCCATAATCCATGAAGTTTTGATCCGATACATGCCAATATCGAAAGCAGCCGAGATCTTTTGGGGATAAACCTATATTTCAAGTTTCGTCAAAATCAGATAAGAATTGTGACCTGTAGAGAGTCCACAAACAAATTGTAGACGGACGGGCGTCCGGACGGACAGGGGCGACGACATAATACGTCCACATGAAAATGTGGGCGTATAAAAATATGTTATATCAAGGTTGTGGGCCCTATAGAGGTCACAATTTTGAACTGATTTTGATGAAACTTGAAATACATGTTTATAACCTTATGATCTTGGTTCCATTGCATATTTGCCCATATCGGATTGTAACTTCCTGAATCATGGCCCCTGATTGTCCGAAAAATCGCCCTTTTTAGCTTGTGGTTCCTCTGGAGGTCAAAATTGTTATCCGATTTAAAAAAACGTTTGATTATATCACCGTTCCATGGTTATGAAGGTTAAGTTCGAATTTCGTGAAAATCGGCCCCAAAATTGAAGGACAAAATGGCCGCCGTTTGTACGCGAATGGTGTGAAAATATGTTATATCAAGGTTGTGGACCTTATAGAGGTCACAATTTTGAACCGATTTTGATGAAACGTGACATGCATGTTTATAACCCAAAAATCTTGGTTCCCATCGAATCATAACTTCCTGAATTATGTCCCCTGATTGTCCGAAAAATCGCTTTTGTTAGCTTGTGGTCCCTCTGGAGGTCAAAATTATTATCCGATTTAAAAAACCGTTTGATTATATCACGGTTTCATGGTAATCAAGAGAGAATTTGAATTTTGTGAAAATCAGACCAGAGTTGACGGATAAAATGGCCGCCATCTGTACGCAAATTGTGTAAAAATATGTTATATCAAGGTTGTGGGCCCTATAGAGGTCACAATTTTGAACTGATTTTGATGAAACTTGAAATACATGTTTATAACCTAATGATCTTGGTTCCATTGCATATTTGCCCATATCGGATCGTAACTTCCTGAATCATGGCCCCTGATTGTACGAAAAATCACCCTTTTTAGCTTGTGGTCCCTCTGGAGGTCACAATTATTATCTGATTTAAAAAAACGTTTGATTATATCACAGTTACACCGTAGTTATGGGTGAGTTTGAATTATGATTTTCTGATGATTACTTAAAATGCAACAGCTCTTGTTGACTGCCTGGACGATTTGGCTGCTGTGTGGGCGTATGTTTCGTTGCCTGGCAACCTATTTTTTATTTTTTTTTAGTATTTTAACTTCTCCATGATAAGGGTCTATTAAAATGTTTCCATCCGTCCGTCACATAACAACTTTGGGACAAGATAACTTTGATTCTAACTTATGGAGAGTGTTGAAACTTAGTGAAGAGTTTCACTATCAGGTGCTGCAAAACTCTGATGCTAGCTTTTCCTTCTGAATAAAAATCATGTATGTACCTTCATTCATTGTCAATGTCCGTTCACAATTTGTTTGTAAACCCTCAACAAGTCACAATTTTTATCCAATTTTGATGTAATATAGGTAAGATCTTGGTTCCTTTTGATATTGGCATTAAAGGATTATGGCCCCTGATTTTACGATAAATCACAATTTTTGCTTGTGTACACTTTATAAGTCACAATTTTGATCTGATATTAAAAAAGGGTTAAATATACCATCGTTAATCTATAGTGCCTTTTGATTTCCAATTTCATAAAAATCGGAGCAAAACTACCAGAAAAAATGGCCGCTTTTTGTATGCATATAGAGTAATACTATGTACATGTATTATCAAGGCTGTGGACCCAACAGAAGTCACAATTGTTATCCGATTTTGATGAAACTTAAAAGATGTGTTTATATCCAAAAAATCTCAAACTGTTCGATATTCATGCATATTGGACGTTAACTGTCTGGATTATGATCCCTGGTTGTACAAAAAAGGACATTCAGCTGTTCAGATATGAATTCAGCAACCCCGAAAATCTGTATGTTGACCATCGTCCATAATTTCTTGTGAACACTCTACATACATTTACCATCTGATTATTTTGAAATTGAAATATGTCGTTTGCATTAGTGAGATGAAGAAGCCTATTCTTAGAGAACTTTATGAGTTTGCCAGCAATACAATCCACCATTTTGAATTAGCTGTTATCTTATTAGAAGTTCATTGGATTCAGCGTGTTGAAGTTTTATTGAAACCACCTTCAAACCGTGATCTGATAGAATCTGTCACAAAATTTTTTCCCATTGAATAACTAGGAAATGTCTCATGGCACCATCTTGAATATTTGAATTTCCTCAAGGGTACCAGGGTGGCATCATCCAGATTCATAATCCACCGAAAACCTTTATTTCAATATGTTACACACTTTTTTTTTTAGGGAACGCATGGAACTTTATAAGTTTCCCCCCAAAATGAGCCTTCATTTGTCATGAATTTTACCCCACCAAATAACCAGAAAATGTCCCATGACGGCCATTTTGAATATTTCCCTAAGGATGCCAGGGTGGCATCATCCCAGAGGCGGATCAAGACTCTGTAGGGCCCAAGGCAGCTCGACCAACACTGGGCCCTTTGCAGAACTGGTTCGCTGTAGTAAAACTAAGTCAGCTGTAAGGGAAACGAAATTTCCTAGGATATACTGGGAAATAATGTCAAGCACTACAACTTAGTCAAACATTACCATGTCAGTCGGCCTGTGACAATCAATTGATGCTCAGAGGAGCACAGCAGCCAATTGCTTAATAAAATGAAAACAAACTTAAGTAAATTGCGTACAAGAAGTGAGATGTATTCTGCAATCACTTTCACACATCTGAATTGACTTTTCAAACATATACTATTCAAAAAGATAGGTTGCCAGGCAACGAAACATACGCCCACAGCAGCTAAATCGTCCGGGCAGTCAACAAGGGTTGTCGCATATTTTTACTTTTTTTTGGTAATAAAACATTTGTAATACACTAAAATCTGAGTAACAACTCATTATGTAATTATCTGAAAATCATTAGAATTTGTTTGCTTTTTATAAAGTTTTGCCCCAAGCTAACAATTAGTATAGGAAACATTTAACATCATGGATTTAGCTGTTCAGTTATCAAAATTCATTGAAAATCAAAATACTTGTTCGTTTCAACACCTTAAACTCTGTGTATCAATCTGAAGTCAATCGGATGATTTATAAGTTTGGCATCTACAGCGCCACAAGGTTTTTCGAAGTGATCAAGGGAGATAACTCTGGAAGTAATTATTTGAAATCGATGAAAATCAGTAGGCTTTTTCGTCTCAGGACCTTAAACAGTGTGTGTAAATTTAAAGTCAATCGGATATTAACTTTGGCCTCTAGAGCATCCACAGGATTTTTTGATCTGATCAAGGGCCATAACTCTGGCACTAATTATCGGAAATTGATGCAAATCAATAGGCTTCTTCGTCTTATGACCTTAAACAATGTGTATAAATTTAAAGTCAATCGGATATTAACTTTGGCTTTTAGAGCGACCACAAGATTTTTTGAAGTGATCAAGGGAGATAACTTTGGCACTAATTATCGGAAATAGCTGAAAATCAATAGGCTTCTTCGTCTTATGACTTTAAACACTGTGTATAAATCTAAAGTCAATCGGATATTAACTTTGGCTTTTAGAGCGTCCACAAGATTTTTTGAAGTGATCAAGGGCCATAACTCTGGCACTAATTATCGGAAATCGCTGAAAATCGATAGGCTTCTTCGTCTTATGACCTTAAACACTGTGTATAAATTTAAAGCCAATCGGATATTAACTTTGGCCTCTAGAGCGTCCACAAGATTTTTTGAAGTCGTCAAGGGCCATAACTCTGGTAGTTATTATCGGAAATCGCTGAAAAACAATAGGCTTCTTCGTCTCATGACCTTAAACACTGTGTATAAATTTAAAGTCAATCGGATATTAACTTTAGCCTCTAGAGCGTCCACAAGCAATTGTGGACGCCGGACTGACGGACGGACGGACGTCCGGACGGACAGGGGCGACGACATAATACGTCCACATGAAAATGTGGGCGTATAATAAAATTCGAGACACGAATTTTATACTTAGTGCTTGCCTGCTCGGTGTGACAATTTCCCCAACATTAATTTTTGGAGACACCGGTCAGGGCTGTGGAATCCAGTGGTGCATATATATATATGGTGACGATGGTATTCATTTGTCCGACTACAGAGGCAATTTCTTATTTCTTAAAAGTCTGAGAGATGCTGTGCTACGTCATATTCGCTGGTTCCACCAAAGGGTATGTTTAATTCACTCAAGCTTACTCGCTTCTACCCCAGTGGGAATAGGGGGACTTTATAGGTTGGGTAATTCTACTAGTTTCAGTAATGATACCATTGGGCTTATTCTCTGACCTGCACGGTCATTGGTTAGTCAAGACATGCTGGTCACATGTTAAACTAGACTGACTTCCATTGGTTACTTGTTAAATTAGACTTGCTTGGTCTCGAGTTACACCCACAGGGCCACTTGTAATCCAACCTGCTTGGTCTCTAGTTATGTTGTAGACCTGCTTGGTCATTATTGGGATGACAATGAAAATTTCAAACTTCTTGTATCCCCCCAAGTTTATTATATCTGGAAAGGGCCGGGCTTTAAAATCCTTTCCAAAAAGCTCAAGATGAACACAATAGGACTAATATTAAGGAAGTTACTGCTAATTAACCATTAGTAATTAACAACCCTTTTGGTATTAGAACAATGAAGGAAACGCGCGGCCTTCAACGTTTGAAAAAAACAGAAAAAAGGACATAACTTTTTTTTTTTTTTTTAAATATCTGAATTATATAACCGTTACACCCTAAGGAAGGTTCGAATTTCGGGAAAATCGGACCAAAATTGCCATACAAAATGGCCGCCGTTTGTACGCGAATACTGTTAAAAAATGGTATATCAAGTTTGTGGACCCTGTAGAGGTCACAATTTTAATTCGATTTTGATGAAACTTGAAATTCATGGTTATAACCCAAAGATCTTGGTTCCTTTCGATATTTGCGCATATCGGATCGTAACTTCCTGAATTATGGCTCCTGATTATACGCAAAATCGCCTTTTTATACGTCCACATTCATAATGTGAACGTATTATGCCGTCGCCTCTGTCTGTGTGTGTGTGTGTGTCTGTGGTTGCGCCTACAGGGCGCAATTCTTCATGGATTTTCTTAAAACTTGGTATACTTATTCCTTATACCCCAAGGAAGATCCCTATAACCCAAAGATCTTGGTTCCTTTCGATATTTGCGCATATCGGATCGTAACTTCCTGAATTATGGCCCCTGATTATACGCAAAATCGCCTTTTTATACGTCCACATTCATAATGTGAACGTATTATGCCGTCGCCTCTGTCTGTGTGTGTGTCTGTGGTTCGCCTACAGGGCGCAATTCTTCATGGATTTTCTTCAAACTTGGTATACTTATTCCTTATACCCCAAGGAAGATCCCTATAACCCAAAGATCTTGGTTCCTTTCGATATTTGCGCATATCGGATCGTAACTTCCTGAATTATGGCCCCTGATTATACGCAAAATCGCCTTTTTATACGTCCACATTCATAATGTGAACGTATTATGCCGTCGCCTCTGTCTGTGTGTGTGTCTGTGGTTCGCCTACAGGGCGCAATTCTTCATGGATTTTCTTCAAACTTGGTATACTTATTCCTTATACCCCAAGGAAGATCCCTATTGGTTTTTTTTGCATGCCCGACCCCCAGGGGCAGAGCCACGCCCATTTCTAGTATTTGTTTGTTTGTCGTCTACAGGCCACATTTCTTAACTTATAATCTTGAAACTTTGCATACACATTCTTTGTACCCTAAGGAACATCCCTATCGTTTGGGGTGCATGCCCAACCCCCAGGGGCAGAGCCACGCCCATTTTCTTTTCGTGTGTCTTTGTGTCGCCTACAGGGCGCAATTCTTACTGGATTTTCTTCAAACTTGGTATACTTATTCGTTATACCCCAAGGAAGATCCCTATTGTTTTTGGTGCATGCCCGACCCCCAGGGGCAGAGCCACGCCCATTTCTAGTATTTGTTCGTTTGTCGTCTACAGGCCACATTTCTTAACTTATAATCTTGAAACTTTGCATACACATTCTTTGTACCCTAAGGAACATTCCTATTGTTTGGGGTGCATGCCCAACCCCCAGGGGCAGAGCCACGCCCACTTTCTTTTCATGTGTCTTTGTGTCGCCTACAGGCTGCAATTCTAACTGGATTTTCTTAAAACTTTGTATACTTACTCTTTACACCCTAAGGATGATCCGTATTGTTTTTTGGTGCATGCCCGACCCCCAATGGCAGAGCCACGCCCATTCGTTGTATTTATTTGTTTGTTTAACGTATCATCTTGAAACTTTGAATGCTTATTCTTTGTACCCCAAGGAAAATTCCTATCATTTGGGGTGCATGCCCAGGAGCAGAGCCACGCCCATTTTCTTTTGTGTGTCGCCTATAGGCCACAATTCTTAATCGGTCATCTTGTCGCCTACAGGGCGCAATTCTTACTGGATTTTCTTCAAACTTTGTATACTTACTCTTTATACTCTAAGGATGATCCCTATCGTTTGGGGTGCATGCCCAACCCCCAGGGGCAGAGCCACGCCCATTTTCTTTTTGTGTGTGTGTGTCGCCTACAGGCCGCAATTCTAACTGGATTTTCTTAAAAAACTTTGTATACTTACTCTTTACACCCTAAGGATGATCCGTATTGTTTTTTGGTGCATGCCCGATCCCCAATGGCAGAGCCACGCCCATTCCTTGTATTTATTTGTTTGTCGTCTACAAGCCACATTTCTTAACGTATCATCTTGAAACTTTGAATGCTTATTCTTTGTACCCTAAGGAACATTCCTATCATTTGGGGTGCATGCCCAACCCCCAGGGGCAGAGTCAAGCCCATTTTCTTTTTGTGTGTCGCCTTCAGGCCACAATTCTTTATCGGTCATCTTGAAACTTAAAATGCTTATTCCTTATACCCTAAGGATGATCCCTTTTGTTTTGAGTGCATGCACGAGCCCCGTGGGACAGCAACACCCATTTCTTGTATTTGTTTGTCTGTCGTCTACAGGCTGCATTTCTTAATGTATCATCTTGAAACTTTGAATACTTATTCTTGGTACCTTAAGGAAGATCCCTATTGTTTTTGGTGCATGCCCGACCCCCAGGGACATTGCCACGTCCATTTTCTTTTTGTGTGTCTGTGTGTCACCTACAGGCCACAATTCTTAATCGATCGTCTTGAAAACTTTTTTTATACCTATCCCTAAGGCTGACCACTATTGTTTTTGGTGCATGCCGGACAGGGATCTTAATTGGCTGTTTTTTTGTCGGCTTTAGCCAATTGATCTTTAATCTAGCCGGTTTGTAAAACAATGAACCGGCCACTATGGTATCATTAATCAATCAACTTTCGGCCGATAACAAAGAGTTAATTATTACTCGTCGATTAAGAAACCCATCAAAGAATCAGGCAATACAATATGAATACCTTCAGCTTCAATCCATATCGGCTCATTTCCTAAATAAACAACTTAATTAGTTGAGTCAATCAAGTAAAAGAATGTATATAATCCAATGTCGGTTCATTCATTTCTATCTAACACAATGTTGAAGTACTTGAACACCTCACAGAATGACAATAGAAAACGTAAACGAGTTTTGAGCCGACGATAGTGATGGCGGCATTGACCTTGAACTTCAAGCATGCACGTCATCATTGGAAGTTCCAAATGTCGGAGAAACTCCCACGTCCAATATAGGTCAACCAAAGTGAAGTCCGGGAGTTATTTTAATTCCGAATGGTTAACTACTTTCAAATGGCTTTCGTTTGACAAAATTTCACAGAAAATGTTTTGTCTCGTAAGTTATTAATTTAGTCTTCTTTTTTAAGTCACGTAATAACCTACTGATCTCGTATATTAATAATTATTATTATTATGTTAGTGTTGAGTAAAAATCTGGTAATAACCTACTGACCCGTATATAATTATTATGTCAAGTAATCGCCTATCATGACAATTGCCTACGTGACTTTTCGCACGTCGGCATATTTCCGAGTTCCGACTATACACAGAAACTAATTTGTGCTAATTTGTTATTATTGATATGTGCTTACATTCTTTTTATTTTTATATATTGACAAATGATCACAATAATACAATTGTAAAAAAAACATATTTATATTTACTGGTACTAAATTATAACTTCCGTTTGGTTGGATGAAAGCGAAAGGAGGAATATGCACTATGCAAGTTGCTGAAATTTGACTATAAATTTCGATATTATTATCGATGTATGAATACAGGTATGCAATTACAACAAAGGTTTTGTTTATTCGAAGTTTAAAGCGGAAATTTCATATTTTCTAAGAAAGTCAGAACATAATTATTTCTATGTCTTTTGCTCAAAAGGTTGTCAACTCACTATTATACGATCATGGGCAAAATTTTTGGGGCATTAAAATGTGTGACACAGGTTGATTGAGGAAATAGTTACTCAAATACCTCCCTTGTTTTCCCATTCCTCTCCATGGACGGCCATCTTCAAACGTTTGAATTTGAAGTTGAAAATGATATTTTTGCCAATTTCTCAACTGGCAATTAGTGAATTATAGGATTAATAGGATTATTCTTTGACAAGGTAGGACTGTTTATAGGTTCAATCTATTTTAGGGCTTTATTTTAATACATTTTAAAAATATAACTTAAAAAAAATGCTATTGCAACTTTTACTTAAGCTATTATTATTCGGAATACGTTATGCAATTATTAACGTGAATAAAGTATGCATAAACCAACATGTCTGTTGTTGAAAATACGACTATCCGTTAGGCTTACCCTTGGCCGGTTCATTTCAAAATGAATTAAGAACCCTGCCGGACACCCTTGTACAGAGCCACGCCCAATGCTTTTGTGTCTTGGGTTCGCCTACAGGATGCAATTCTTAACAGATCCTTTTTATACGCCCACATTGAAATGTGGTCGTATATTGCCGTCGCCCCCGTCGGTCGGTCCGTCCGTCCGTCCGTCCGTCGGTCCGTCCGTCCATCGTCCACAATTTCTTGTGAACGCTCTAGAGGCTAAAGTTAATATCCGATTGACTTTAAATTTATACACTGTGTTTAAGGTCGTGAGACAAAGAAGCCTATTGATTTTCAGCGATATCCGATAATTACTACCAGAGTTATGACCCTTGATCACTTTGAAAAATCTTGTGAACGCTCTAGAGGCTATAGTTAATATCCGATTGACTTTAAATTTATACACAGTGTTTAAGGTCATGAGACGAAGAAGCTTATTGATTTTCGGTGATATCCGATAATTACTGCCAGAGTTATGACCCTTGATCACTTTGAAAAATCTTGTGAACGCTTTAGAGGCTAAAGTTAATATCCGATTGACTTTAAATTTATACACGGTGTTTAAGGGCATGAGACGAAGAAGTCTATTGATTTTCGGTGATATCCGATAATTACTACCAGAGTTATGACCCTTGATCACTTTGAAAAATCTTGTGAACGCTCTAGAGGCTAAAGTTAATATCCGATTGACTTTAAATTTGTACACAGTGTTTAAGGTCATGAGACGAAGAATCCTATTTGATTTTCAGTGATATCTGATAATTTCTGGCACTTGATCACTTTGAAATATCTTGTGGACGAAGGCCTTTAGACAAACCATCAAAACTATTCTAATCATTTCTGATAATTACTTAATGGGTTATTACTCGTAATAAGATTATCATGTGTTGTAAATGTTCTCCTTACTGACAAAAGAAACAATATGCAACAATCCTTGTTGACTGCCCGGACGACTTAGCTGTTGTGGGCATATGTTTCGTTAAAACTTTACATACCTATTCCTTAATTATACCCTAAAGATGACCCCTATTGTTTTTGTTGATTTCCTAACCCCCAGGGGCAGAGCCATGCCCATTTTTACTTCGTGTCTGTGTGTGATGTCTACAGGCCACGATTCTTAATGGATCGTCTTTAAACTTGGGATATGTATTCCTTATAGCCTAAGGACGTCAACTGCATGTCCCGACTCCCACAGACATGTGTTTGTCGTTTACAGGCCGCAATTCTGAATGAATCAGCTTGGTACTTGGCTTATGTATTCCTTATAGCCTGAGGGCGTCCACTATTGATTTTGATGAATGTCCCGACCCCCAGGGGCAGGGCCACACCCACTTTTTGCCTTTAGCGTTAGGAAGGCACAATTCTGAATGGATTATCTTGGTATACTTATTCCTTATACTCTAAGGACGGCAACTATTGATGTTGAGGCGCAACCCTCAACGCTAAACAAACCAAACGCCTAGCCTTCTTGACAAAGTACCATATCAATCAAAGCAGGAATGTGGACGTATATTGTAGCGTTAGCGTTATGTGTAGCAATAGAGTCGTGGTGACATATTATAGACAAGGAATGAGGAGATAAGATATAGTTTGATGTTTCTAAACATATTCACATATATGCAGGTGTGTACTGATTTCAACTAACATTTGAATGACATATTGGTATATGAAAAAGGGTTATAGAAACAAAACATACTGGTTCTATACGTCACCAACATGATAACAGATATCTCATGCGCAATTTCTAGAGTAAATTTCCATAACCATATAAGGGTGGGTTATTGCATCATTTGGCTTAATTTAACCAATCATTACGTCGATTGCACAGGTTCATGGTCATGAACACGCATGGGTCTGCGTGATACCCTTGCGGCTATAAAGGAAGCTATAGTATGTCTTTAGATCAGACTTCGATTAGGTTCCAGAGGGTTACCATCTAAGAGTCCTAGACACCTCGCGGTGTCTAGGTTGAGAAGAGTTTAGTTAGCATTGACTGTAATTGTAATATGCTTGTATGTATACCTATGCTACATAAAAGGTAAAAACGAACTGTTGCATTGTTATAACTGAAGAAGACAAACGTCTTAAGAAACCAGTAAGGAGAAACACACAACATGAAGGAGAAGAAAAGACAATCAGAGATAAATCCTAGACGATCACAAGGCAACCGGTAATATGTAGCAAAAACAAGATGCATGGGTCATACGTAGGATGTGGCGACCGGACCGACAACACACGCTCTCCACGTCAGACAAAAAGGCCCATGGTGCTACATATGTTTTTAGCTTGTGGTCCCTCCGGAGGTCACAATTATTATCCGATTTAAAAAAACGTTTGATAATATTACCATTACACCGTAAGGAAGGTTGAGTTCGAATTTCGGGAAAATCGGACCAAAATTGCCATACAAAATGGCTGCAGTTTGTACGCGAATACTGTTAAAAAATGGTTGTGGACCCTGTATAGTTCACAATTTTAATTCGATTTTGATGAAACTTGAAATGCATGGTTATAACCCAAAGATCTTGATTCCTTTCGTTATTTGCGCATATCGGATCTTAACTTCCTGAATTATGACCCCTGATTGTCCGAAAAATCACCTATGGTCCCTCTGGAGGTCACAGTTATTATCCGATTTAAAAAAAGTTTGACTCTATCATCGTTACACCGGATGGAAGGTTGAGTTCGAATTTCGAGAAAATCGGAGCATAATTGCCAGGCAAAATGACCGCCGTTTGTACACATTTCTAGGTTGTGTACCGTCACACCATAATCATTGTCAGCTTCGAATTTCATGAATATCAGACTGGAACTGACCAACAAAATGGCTGCTCCCAATACAGTATGAAATACAGGACTTAATGATGTAGGAAAAATCGCTTTCGGTATTGCTTGTTCTCTATCCATCTCTCGAAAATGTGGGCGTATCCTGCCTGGCAGTGCCAGCCTATCTTTTAGCTTGTGGTCTCTCTGGAGGTCAAAATTGTTAACCGATTTTAAAAACCCTTTGATTATATCACCGTTACATGGTTATGGAGGTTGAGTTCGAAATTCATGAAAATTGGACCAAAATTGACAGACAAAATGGCCGCCGTTTGTACGCGAATAGTGTGAAAATATGTTGTATATCAAGCTTGTGGACCCTATAGAGGTCACAATTTTTAACTGATTTCGATGAAACTGGACATGTATGTTTATAACCCAAAGATCTTGGTTCCTTTTAATATTTGCGCCCATCGGATCGTAACTTCCTGAATTATATCCCCTGATTGTGCAAAAAATCGCTTTTTTTAGCTTGTGGTCCCTCTGGAGGTCAAAATTTTTATCCGATTTAAAAAAACGTTTGATTATATCACCGTTACATGGTAATGAAGAATGAGTGTGAATTTCGTGAAAATCGGACCAAAATTCACGGACAAAATGGCCGCCGTTTGTATGCGAATAGTGTGAAAATATGTTATACCAAGGTTGTGGACCCTATAGAGGTCACAATTTTGAACCAATTTTGATGAAACTTGAAATACATGTTTATAACCTAAAGATCTTGGTTCCATTGCATATTTGCGCATATCGGATCGTAACTTCCTGAATTATGGCCCCTGACGATTTAGCTGCTGTGTGGGCGTATGTTTCGTTGCCTGGCAACCTATTTTTAATAATCATATATTTTAATGCAATCGAATTATAGTTAATTACTCTCAGAGCCTGTGCTTCAGTCGTCATTTAATAAATGGACATTTTCACACCAACAGTATTGTGTTTGTTATTTGTTTTAAGATTGTTTCCAGGGCAGAGAGCACAAATATATTTTATTAGAAACCCCTCTTATATGCAAGAGCTAAATCTGCCTATTACAGGTCTTTCTTTAGGCCTGAAATGTTATCTAAATTATTAATTAGACATTAATTAACTGATCCAGGACATAATCAACATCATTATTACAATTACTGGTAGTATCATTATTTACATGAGTTATATAAGTACATGTATAGTTAATTAGCTTTTACTTATGTAATTCTATATTTCATAGAGTATCTAAAAGTGCTAAGAGTGAAATTATACATGTACATGTTGTTTTAAAAGCAATCCAAATGGAAAAAATCCCCATATGGATTCTATTTTGATTGCCGTTTTGAATTTATAACATCTTGGCTATTAAAATTTTAGTTTCAGGAGTCAGAAACCCAATTGCCTCAAAAATCTTATATAAGACAAATTACAAGCCTTATCCAATTGAAAAAATGACGATTAATGAAATATCCACCTTTTTTTTTGCGGGGCGGGTTGTATGACCAAATGGTTAGCACGTCCGCGCTGTATCATACCGTCTGTCATTGTGTCAACTGGGAGTGGTTTCGTTTCCTTGGTTGCATGTGACAAGGATAACAAAAATTATTATTTCATCTAATCGAATAAAACATTAATTTAATATTTCTTTTAATTGAATACCACAAATATGTACTGAATTGACTCTGGTTTAAAATATTTTGCCTGGAGGGACTCTACTGTGTGTGACATTTTTCGGCCATCGATTATTATTTGTGAATGCAGCTGCAGCAGTCTGATTGGATGATTGGAATTCAAATCGGCATATAGAGTGGGATTTCGGTTGCAAAACGATTGAACTTTGAAGTTATTGCTATACCAACCCCCATACCCTTCAACAATTGATTATTTGTGATTCAGGTTAGCCACCTAGAGCAGGCTACACTAGGCCACATTGAAGTTGCTGTAATCATGGGCCGCTATATGTTAAATTTTCCAAATTTTCTTTGGGGGTGTGTGGGTCCTACATGGTAAGCTTACCTCCTTCACCTCTTGTAGATGTGGGGTGCCATGGTCAGTAACTAGAAATTTTTCCAGGCATTTCAGGTTCTACCCCCTTAACATTTGTGGAGTACAGAAAATGATTCTAATCCTATCATTTATGCTTCTAACTGTACTATTAATTTTACAACAAAATAAAATTTATTTGCGGTGTTTGTTTAACTTGACTTTATCAGGGGGTGATATGTTGTATCGTCCCAGGGATGATATCCCATATCACCCTCTGATCACCTAATCTGCGGTACCATATCTCTATTTTCGTTTATAGAACATCAAAGACAAAACACGGTTAAGGTCAATCTGTTTCACAGAGAATTACTTACGAATTAACTCTGTAACAGATGACTGTCCACAACACGTGCGTTGACTGCACATGGCATCAGTCATTGGCTCAACAGCTCGTGCAATGTTTACTTAACACCTAACTGCTTCGGGCAAAATGATGCATTTTACTCATTTTAATACCCATTTACACTAAATAGGAAATATTTTTATCCGCCCACATTTTCATGTGGACGTATATATTGTCGTCGCCCCTGTTCGTCCGTCCGTTCACAATTTATTGTGAACAGTCTACAGATCACAATTTTTATCCGATTTCAATGAAACTTAAAATATAGGTTTATCACCCTAAGATCTCGGTTCCTTTCGATATTGGCATGTATCGGACTGTAACTTCATGGGTTATGGCCCCTGATTGTACGAAAAATCACGTTTTTTAGCTTGTGAACTGTGTAGAGGTCACAATTTTGAACCGATTTGGATGAAACTTGAAATGCATGTTTATAACCCAAAGATCTTGGTTCCTTTCGATATTTGCGCCAATCGGATCTTAACTTCCTGAATTATGGCCCCTGATTGTCCGAAAAATCACCCTTTTTAGCTTGTGGTCCCTCTGGAGGTCAAAATTGTTATCCGATTTAAAAAAAACGTTTGATTATATCACCGTTCCATGGTTATGAAGGTTGAGTTCGAATTTCGTGAAAATCGGACCAAAATTGACAGACAAAATGGCCGCCGTTTATACGCGAATAGTGTGAAAATATGTTATATCAAGGTTGTGGACCTTATAGAGATCACAATTTTGAACCGATTTTGATGAAACTTGACATGTATGTTTATAACCCAAAGATCTTGGTTCTTTTCGATATTTGCGCCCATCGGATCATAACTTCCTGAATTAGGGCCCCTGATTGTCCGAAAAATTGCCCTTTTTAGCTTGTGGTCCCTCTGGAGGTCAAAATTGTTATCCGATTTAAAGAAATGTTTGATTATATCACCGTTCCATGGTTATGAAGGTTGAGTTCGAATTTCATGAAAATCGGACCAAAATTGACGGACAAAATGGCCGCGGTTTGTACGCGAATAGTGTGAAAATATGTTATATCAAGGTTGTGGACCTTATAGAGGTCACAATTTTGAACCAATTTTGATGAAACTTGACATGTATGTTTATAACCGGGTCATTCCAGGTCAGATCAACACAGAAATCTGAAATTTTTAACCCGACCTCCTTCGATTTTGATGAAATTTTGTACACATGATGTCTATGACGAGAAAAGCCCAAATCTGAAATTTTAGCCAAATCGACCCATTGGAGGCCGAGATATGACCTTTTGAACTTTTGACCTTTTTGACATTTTTCGCGTTCCCCTGAAATTTCAAATCCTCATATCTCAGCAACCATTATGCCTATCAGGGTGTAATTGGTGTCGTTGGAAAGCTAGAAAGACAAGGAATTCATTTCCGGCCTCAGAATCTAACTTGAAGCAAGTTTAGTGGTTTTGATTTTTTCACCCAAGTTTTGACCTTGACCTTGACCCAAAGGCCCTGGTGACCTTGACCTGAACTTTTGTCCCAATGAAAGCTAAGACGGTGTACTATCATATGTTAAAAGATCACAATGGTAAAATTGTTCTTTTCCGAGATACCATGTCTTTAATTTCACCATGGTTACATCAATAACACAGTATTTCACTGGGTGGGAGCTATATCTGGACTATGTGGTACATAAAAAATTCAAAATAAAAAAATCTTCAGTTCAAACTCAATTCAGCTTTATTGAGAGCCATTTTCATTTAAAACTGATCATCGGATTTTATCGATTTCATTTATGGTACACAAGCAGCACTACGATTGCAGCATAAGTATTTCAGTTAACATAAACTAAGTAAGATATGAACAGCGATTAGGAGGTCCGAACCAGAAGCAGTTAGTGATCAATATCGACAGCAAGTAACATCCAAGTTACAAACATCCTGACCATTTCCTGCACACTCGTGCTATCTTCGCATGGTCGCCTTGGCTAAGTTTGTATTGAATACGACCTGAATGGGAAAGTGAAATAGAAGGGGCATCGATAGTACACAAAATGTCTGTTTCATCAAGCCAGCACTTGTCCGATTGAGTAGGATAAAAGAATTGTTTTGCTGGACCATGAGGATGCACAGATTTTAGAGATAGACTCCATGTCTAATTTAGTCCGCAGAGATAATACCTCTCTCTCTTGTCTATCCATCACCCGTCGTATGGACGGCGTTCGAATGTGGGTAGTCTGATGACACTGATCCAATGAAGAAAAGCTACAATCCTCCAACTCCATGTTTGCATTGAAAAACAATATCCGCAAAATGAAGAAACTAACTATTGATTGAAACGAATATCAAATGAATTTGAAACTGCTACATATTTGTCTATGTACAGAAGACGCTTTAGACACTGACCAACCATTGAAATTGGCTGTGACTTGTGAGGAGTTATCTTGTGAATCTGCTCGATGTTCAAGTTCCTTATCAGAGTAACATAAACAAACGCCAAAATGCAGCTAAATAAATGGGGTTCACAATAATCACTACCAGAGAACTTTACCAAGCTAATTACAGTAATCTGATCTGCTGCCATGCTGAATTTATGGAAGCATGGTACAATTGAATTGATGATATCTTGGGAAAGAACAATTTTACCATTGGGATCTTTTGATATATGATGGTAGACTGTCTTAGCTTTCATTGGGACAAAAGTTCAGGTCAAGGTCACCAGGGCCTTTGGGTCAAGGTCAAGGTCAAAACATGGGTAAAAATATCGAAACCCCCAAAAGTGTTCCTGATGAGTTCTGATGCCAGAAATGGATTCCTTGTCTTTCTAGCTTTCCAACGACACCAATTACACCATGATAGGCCTACAGGTTGCTGAGATATGAGGATTTGAAATTTCAGGGGAACGTGAAATATGTGGAAAAGGTCAAAAGTTCAAAAGGTCATATCTCAGTAACCAATAGGTCGATTTGGCTAAAATTTCAGATTTAGGCTTTTCTAGTCTTAGACATCACTTATGCAAAATTTCATCAAAATCGGAGGGGGTCGGGTTAACACCGTGTGTTGATCTGAGCTGGAATGACCCAACCCAAAGATCTTGGTTCCTTTCGATATTTGCTCCCATCGGGTCATTACTTCTGAATTATGTCCCCTGATTGTACGTCAAAAATCACCCTTTTTAGCTTGTGGTGCCTCTGGAGGTCACAATTATTATCTGATTTAAAAAAAAAAAAACGTTTGATTATAAAAACCAAACAAATTCTAATGATTTTCTGATAATTCCTTAATATGCGACAACTCTTGTTGACTGCCCGGACGATTTGGTTGCTGTGTGGGCGTATGTTTCGTTGCCTGGCAATCTATTTTTTAACTACAAATACTTCAAACGTCTTTATTTATTTTTCTTTTACCTCAAAAAAATGTTTGAGAATTTAATTTGTCGGAGTAAAAAAGTTAATATGCCGAACTCATTAAGCCTCGTCGATGTCATGCTTATCAGTGATTGTAGCGGCCAAGCAAATATTCACTGCGGGATCAGTTTGGGTTAAGGTGTGTATATATATTTGGACTAGGTGTTTTCACTGCCAGTGCTTTGTAAATTGACAGTGGAACAAGTGCTTTGTAAATAGACAATGGAACCAGGGGCCTTGTTCACAAAATTTTAACTAAGCTAAAATCCAAATTTTAGTTATGTGATTGGATAATATTAGATTGATTTTAGTGCTTAGCCAATCAAAACTGAAGTATCTGCTTTGTAAATAGAGAATCAAACCAGTGCCTTGTAAATAGACAATGAAACCAGTGCTCTGTAAACATTATATCTTGTTTTGTTACATATTTTATACCAATTTCTATATAAATTTATGATTCCTTCTTTTTTGTTTGCATTGATATAACCTGCTGTTACATGCTGTAACCTGAGTGGGATAGAGCGTATGTGGCATGGAGATAGGGGCGCCTTCTCAACCTCGTGGGTTTCCTGCGGGCTGCCCTGACAATTCGCTCAACGTTACGATATCTATATCGATGAACTAAATCTCTTTAATTTCGTAGTTTTATAGTATTTTCGGTAACAAAGCTACTGAGAATTATCACATACAGTCATATGTTAGTTGTGTGTGTGTTTCAGGAATTTATAAAACATCATTCATATTTTTAAAACATATAAACGGAGCGAAGCGTGGTACGGCCTGGAGTGAATATGAAGTATTTATTATGAAGTGAAAGACGGCCTATTTTACTCAACATGATTTATTTTTTCTCCCACAGAAAATTACCTTTGTCTCCTAGAAGCTATTATAGAGGGGTAGATTATAGGCAGTCACTTAGAATTGGCTAAATACACGTGGCAGCCTTTTCAGATTAATATCCCTTGATATAATCTTTAGTTCATTGTTTTAAAATAAATTAATCACCCTCATAAATTAAGTTGACTACCATGTTGAGAGAGTTATGTCTACCAATACTGTATTTCCCAAATGAAGCAGAACTAAAGGATTAACTAAAACAATGGATGTCAATTAGGCCTGAAGCACTCGGACCATGGCAGGTTTAAACCCCATGTGACCGCAACTGACTAATCAGGTGTCTTCGATGAGTTAATCCTTAACCTGCCTTTAAATACGAATGTTGGACTCAGCTTCTTCACAATACAGTATTGGAACTTAAACTCTCTTCTGTTTTAATTCAAGGTAAGCCACGTTATTCTGTTTTGCTGCCCTCATCCGCTAAAATGTTATTTACATATATATATTCTTACATGATTTTATTCTCCATTATATTTTATTTAGTCAAACATTACTTCTTGTATATATGTTATTTCCCCTACGTTAGTTATCTTATATATTTATAAGTTTCGCTTGGTTTAATTATTTATTTATTAAGCATAGGTTACGGATCACATATTAGACAGCCGTAATGGTATTTTTTTATTTTACGTTTAGATATTCGTTAAGCTTTTCACTATATTTCAATACTTACTAACCATGACAGCATATGGTTTATAAAATATATTCGTTAGTCTATGTTCAGTTTGGGCTTAAAAGTGTTGGCTGCACTTTAATATGCGCGCTAAATCGTATATACTTTTCATATATGAGCGTAAGTTGCATATGTAAGCTGTAAGGGCTAAATCAAACAAGCAAATGATTAACCAAATTTAGATGCAATTTATTTACGTCTATATGACACATCGGCAGCTACGCCACCTATCCGGAACACGTGTCGCCTCCTATAATTATACGCGTAACAAATAGTGCCTCTGCACAGCCAAGTGAGTTAGCTCCCCCCCCCCATTCCTTTTATAAATCATAGTTCATTTTGTTAATCTATTATCTTAAAATTGTATATTATATTGATTTTGTATTTTATTATGATTTGACACAATACAGTATTGGAACTTAAACTCTCTTCTGTTTTAATTCAAGGAACACATAAAATAAATTACTACGGCGTATGACACGAACACGCCCCTTTAAACTATTACTGTGTGCTTATCTTATTTATTTAATGGTAATAGAGTAAGCTTTCAGTAAAATATAAAATAATAATTTCAGAATATTAGAATTTAATTTCAAATAGGCCTAACACTTTCCAACAAACATATTTGTGCTGGTGGTTGTTTTCAGAGATAAATATACTATTCAAAAAAAGTAGGGGATATTTGATTTTGGGGGCATAATACTAAAATATGCAAATGAGTACGAAAAAAGTCACTATAGAACGTAACAGAAGAAACATTTCCAGTTACATGTGACGCCCAAACGCACCAATAGCTACCGCATGGAATGCAGGTGATGCTTGGGATCATCATGGGGGTCCAACCCAAGATTTGCACGACTCTGACTTTGAATGTTACAGTCATTGTGGCATTGAATTCCAGGGTGGAAACATCAGTTTAATTGATTTAGTGACCAGAAAACAAATTTTGATATGCGTCGGCTTACCCAAAATGAAAGGTTACGTGCCCTTATCATGCTACAGATCGGCACAACACAGGCGGTTGTGGCGCGGACGATGAATGTTTCTCAGTCTGTCATAAGCAGGCTATGGTCCAGATACCGTGATACACAATCTGTACAGGAAAGACCACGCTCAGGTCGACCAAGGGCGACAACTCAAGCCCAGGATTGATTTATCCGTACCTTGGCCTTGAGAAATCGTGTCATCACAGCAAATCAGATCAGCGCTCGTCTTCAAACAGACACTGGTGTGAGTGAGTGGCCAGATGATTCGGAATCAACTGCATAGGGGTCACCTTCGCGCCCGACGTCCTCGCGTGATCCCTTGTTTGAGAGATCATCACATTCAGGCAAGACGTCGTTGGTGTAATGATCGTCAACACTGGGATAATCGACGCTGGAGCAATGTGATGTTTTCAGATGAGTCAAGGTTCATTGTTGATTTTTTGGACAGACGTAGGAGGGTGTGGCGTCGTCGAAACGAGCGCTTCCAAGACGTTAACGTCATCAGACATGATCGATTTGGGGTGGTTCTGTTATGGTGTGGGGAGACATCACTGTTGCTGGAAGAACAGCTTTACATGTTGTTGCAGGGCGTGTTACAGGCCAGTACTACCGGGACAACATCTTGGCAGTCCATGTTGTGCCGTTCGCACGACGTCATGGCCGCCGTTTCATCTTCCAGGATGACAACGCAAGATGTCACAGGGCCAGGATCGTTACAGGTTACCTCCAACAACAGAACATCACCACATTACCTTGGCCAGCACTGAGTCCCAACCTCTCCCCCATCGAGCATGTCTGGGACATGCTTGGACAGATGTTACGTCAACGTCAACAACGTCCTGCCAATGTCCAAAAACTTGCTGCTGCGTTGCAACAGGAATTGGACAATCTGGACCAAAATGACCGTAGACGTCTCATTAGGGGTATGCCACGTCGGATCAATGCTTGTTTGGCAAACAGAGGAGGATTTACCCGTTACTGACTTTGTTGTGATGCTGTGGTAACTTTGCTGTTTGACCCCGGGTATCATTTTACCCTTATAATGGTCAGTCTGTGCCTTACTTAGTCTAACGATCATTTGGAATAAATCGATGAATGTGAACTTCATTTCATTTTGTCATTTGTTTCTTCGTCAGTTTCATTAGGTGACTTTAATAACACTTAAAAATCAAATATCCCCTACTTTTTTTGAATAGTATATACTTTTGGCTGAAACATTAACTCACGGTGTACTTTTATGATCTATTAATTAATATAGGCTTTCATTTTTAAAAAATAAAAAATAGATAATTAAATTAAAGATATAAAAATTCTATTTTAAAATTAAATAGTATTACAATTACGTAACATATGTATCGACCCTGTGACTATTAAATATGTATTAACTTCACATAGTTTATAGCCCACTTATAGTCATACTGTTATTTGCGCATGGATCAATCATACCACGTCAAGGATATCTCGAAACACTCAATATTTCTTGCATTATTTAAACATTTACTGCGATCGATTTACTACAACGAAATACATTTTCAGCTTTGAATGGTTCAGTAATGGATTTGAATCACTTTTATAGATGAAAGTTAATGGGACAGTCCCGATGAGAACAGAGTCTCAAAAATAAAAGGCTGAGTACATATTAAATTTAAATGCTAAAATATAGGAGAATGGTGAAGTGACCTTGCCTCAAAAGTTGTTTGCCTTTTAAGATTTCAGGTTAATTTTTTCGTTGGTGACCTGATAATCGATTCCCGTTCCTTGAGAGGTTTATATAGTGAATGGCCCATGTGCTGTACTTGATAGCGAAAGGTATATTTTACCTACACACCGCATCATACAGCTTGGGACACCGGTCTCAATTTCCAGAAGAAGACTGACATGTTTAAGTCGTTTGAAAACGTATCACAAATACTGATTTAGTTGCTCGGCTCTTTGGTAAGGGATTTTAACACAGAATTAAACAGTTACATTCTTCAAAAAATTACCGGGATTTAGCCCTTTAAATAGGCGCTAAACATAAAAAAAGACCAATATAATAGTAGTCACCGATCTGTGCACTGGATTCTCAAAAATGATGTCCAAGAGGAACTAACCGAGGTTTAATTTTCGATCATGGTTCCAAATTACCAAGTGTTACGGCTATAGACAGTGTGTGTGATTTGGGAATTTATAAACCTGATTTATATTTTTAAAACATGCATAAATGATTTAAACAGAGTGTATGTGTATGTATCTCCCGTTCAGTGAAAGAGCTAGCCAGTTAAATTGTGACGTCTAGGCTGTAAATTATTGTCGATTTTATATTATATTTTTTTTTATTAACTTTGAATCAAATCCACCAAATACTCATTGCTCTGATGCTTAGATTTGAAAAGTAATTTCCATAGGCCTAAACCTTTAAATGGACCACTTTTGAATTGACAAGAATTAGGCCTAGAATTTTTTTTATTTTTTTCCCATAGAAAAATAGTTTCATCTTCTGGAACTTCCCACTGTGTGCGTCTCTTATTTAGGCTATGATCTGCGAGCTTTATTTAAAAAATAAAGAAAACTGAATTTCAAATAGGCTATAGATAGGTCTATTATAATTACGTTACTCAGATGACTTCTACTGCTAATGTCACTGAGATGACCCCGTCTGATGTCAGGCTAAGCATGGCAGTTGGACAACATAGTCGTCGTAAAAATAACCTATCTCCTATTCCTACGACGATCTCGTAGTAAAAATAAAGCAGTACCTATTCTTACGACACCCCCTCTTGCAAACTGCAAAAATCCAACTTGTGTAACTTGCGCATGCGCTACCGGAACTTCCACCATGTCGTAAGAATAGTCCCTCAATAATTCTTACGCCTCGTCGTAAGAATAGCCTCGGCGTTAATAATAATGGGCCGTAAGCGAAAACTTGAACAGCCTTCGTCAACGTCCGATAGAATAATTTCAAACTTTTTTTTTTTTGTATTTTACCACCAAAATACTATGGAATATGCTGAAAATTTGAGTCAATTTGTTCCCTTTGAACCGAGATTATTAGCGTTTGATATAAGGCCCAGCCTCGATCATTATCACTAAAGAAAGATTCAGCTCTTAGTCCTTACATAATGTATGTTTGTGCATTTGAAAAATGTAGATCTCGTAAGGATAAATGAACATTTTCAAATCCTTGATATATCAGTAAGTGCTTGGTTACAATTTCTGTTATAAAGAAAAATATTCATTAAAAACAAATACACTGTGTGGTACGATACCCCAGATGTTAAAAAAGCTCTTAAAAAATGGGCTTCTGCAAAGCAGTGAAGAATTTTGTAAATTGTAATATTATATGTAAATAAAAATTACTGAAAAACTATAATAGAATAGATATTCGTTCTTTTTTTTTGGCGGAAAAAATATATGGCTAATAAATTCAAATGAAAAATTGGCGGAAGAAAAATTGAACCCAGAGTGAGCACTGTCCGGGCACTCCGGTTTCCTCCTACTGCTAAAGACCCCTACGCACAAGCGAATTATTGAAATAAAATTGAAACCATATTGTTAGTGCCAAAATGACCTAGTTGGTGTCGAGTGGAGTTCAACCCCATTTCTCTTTCTCTCTCTGAGTGGGATGTGGAAGAATCTATTCTATCTATAGAGAGGGTAGTAGGGATAGTAAAACCATGTATCGTTGCAACACCTCATCGAATTTCAAAAAAATGACATTCTCCCAGAAAATGAAATAAAAGCCAGAAGAATCCTAATTGAACAAGGCTTTTACCAACTAACAAATGGCATATTGTATCATCTTCATTCACCACGAGGGAAAGGCACCAAAATAGAAAGAGAGGTCAAGCAACTATGCATACCTCAAGATATGAGAGATGATATTTTAAAGAACTACCATGACTTCTTAGGTCACCAAGGCCAAGACAGGACACAAAAAGCCATTCAATTAAAATACTTCTGGCCAAAAATGTATTCAGATATAGAAAAATATGTCCAGTCATGCGAAACCTGTCAAACATCAAAACCGTACTACCATAAAAAGCCAGCCACACTTCGTCCACTACCCATTGGTACCACCTTTAGCAGAATCCATATGGATATCTTCGGACCACTGAAGACAACAAAAGAAGGATATCATTCAATTCTATTGATTGTATGTCCCTATTCAAAATGGGTTGAAGCATTTCCCTTGAAGTCGACAGAGGCCATAGTGATTGCATGCGCAAAAATACTTTTTGCAGAAATAATATGCCGATATGGGACACCAAAGGAAATTCTGACAGACAGAGGGCAAAATTTTATGAGCAAATTGATCAACGAATTATGTAAACTTCTGGGAGTTAAGAAACTTAATACATCAAGCTACCACCCACAAACGAATGCAGCATGTGAAAGGATGAACTCATCAATCTTGACAGCAATCCGATCTTATTGCAAACCAGATCAATCAGACTGGCCAGATATTCTTCCAGGAGTCCTTATGGCTTACAGAGCAACACCAGCTACAGAATCTACAAATATGAGCCCATTCCATATGTTATTTGGTCGCGAGCCCACACTCCCAATTGATGTTGAACTAATACAACCAAACAACCTTAAAAGAGACGCGAAACAATATTTTGAACAGATCCAAACAAATCTAAAAACTGCAAATAAAAACATTCAAAGGGCTCAAGAAAAGTATAGTAAGCAACACAACAAAAAGGCTGCATCACCAAATTTTAAAAAGGACCAAATGGTTTGGTTATACTGTACTAAGGTACAGGTAGGATTTTGCAGGAAACTTCAGCGTAAATGGGTAGGACCATATTACATCTGTCATGACTTTGAAAACAACACATATAAATTAAGAAGTCACCCATTCATGCAGACAGGTTAAGGCCTTACATTGATCCTGCAAAGCGCCCTACCAATTTACCTGAGATACCAGAAGATCAGCAAACTGACCTGAATCCTGAGGAGATCAATCAAAATCTGTCACAAACTGCTGATGCACAATCGCACCCTAATTCAAATAATGATAACAATAACAGTCAGTTAATTGCACAAACTAACAATACTAATAATGACTGGACACAAAATATACAAATTCAACACACAAAATTTGAAGACAAACATATTGACAAGATACTGCAATCAAGAAAATACAGAGGACAATTTTGGTATAAGACACGACTCAGGGAAGTAAAAGGACCCCGATGGGTAGTTCAGGATCTTTTGCCGCAAGATCTTATACGAAATTTTCATGCCACAAAACCCCAAAAAGGACTGGTAAAGAAAAGGGCAAAGAAAGCGAAAACAAACTAATCTCCCCATTCCCACCTACCCCTGATGATGTGGGGCCAAGAATTCGTCATCCGCAAGCTAAATTGTGAATCGTAAAAGGCGATTGAAATTTGCAATAAGGAAAGAGATCTGATTTTTTTTTTTTTTTTTTTGATTTTTGTTTAAACACATATTATATTGGCTTACATTGAGGTATATAGAGTCAAATGGCCTAGCTAACCAAATGATTCAACATACAGAACTGCTTATATATCATTGGTGACGATCAGTGCTATATAAGTACTATAACAAAATTTATTTTCTGTATAAGACAACATCGATCTCAGTCCTTCAAACAAACTGCCCATGAGCAACTTGTTCCACTTTTAAGAATAAACCAAAAGAGTGTTCAGAAGATACATGAGATGAGAACATGAGTCCAAAATTGAGAAAGCTATATTTATCTGATATGGAGGCTATTGTGGTAATTGACATCACACCTATTTTACTGGTGATCAATGATGCACACTCCTATATATATATATATTTTTAATTGTATATGTGGTCATAATATTAAGGTTCATACTTTACTTACTATATTATATTATTATAATGCTATTGTGTTAATATACATCACACCTATTTTACTGGTGATCAATGATAAACAGTCTTATATTTTTTTAAATTGTATATGTGTTCACAATATCAGTGTTCAAACTTCACGTTACTATATTATATTATTTAATGCCATGTATAGATATATATATAATCATAAGGTGTCATTCTAATTTTTAAGGCAGATTTTAATAATGCATAGCAAGTGACTAATAATTGAATAGCAGCAGATATTGGAAGAATAATCCTTTATTGTCTGACATGCAAAACAAGATCAGTGTAACATAATCAGATAATAACTGTGGATTGGACTTCTTTATTATAACAGTACAGGAACGAACATTACAAATATATCTATAACTCTAACAACCAATACTGCACACCGGAACATAACATATCATAACATTAGCTAGTTTGTCGTCAGAATGACCAGCGTCCAAATTCACGTCTGCTTCCATTGTCACATGCCCTCAATCTGTCTTGTAGAGCAGTCTCCGGTCTGTGGCCTCTCGATAAGATTGTCTTTCATCGTCTCTGTTAAGCTTCTAACTTGAGATCATTTATAAGGCCAGGGTGTTATCCACAAGCTTATTAGTATTTAACAGCCATTCACAAGTTATAATACATATATATTAGAAGCCGTCATTAAACGGACAATCATATAATATTATCTAATAATACGAGAAGATAGCGACTAATTAACTACCTTAAATAATGCACGTGTAACATATATATATATATACTAATTGTACGACAGCTATAAACCACAGCTGCTTAATGTTGTGTTACAATTCTTCCCTTTCCTAAGCTGTGAAACAGCCAAAATAATTATGAATTAATCATCATTTTTTCCTTGTTAAGGTTGACAGGATGAAATATTTATAAATGCATAAAATAACATAACGATCTACAAACAATACATAATAAGGGTCTTGTCAAATTGATTTTACTCGAGATAAACGATTATGAATATTTTGAACACATATAATTATCTTCAATAAGATATTTTCTGTTTTATAACGCATCAAATTTTCAAATGATTCATCTTCCTATACAAAACAAACGACAACACAAAGTAAAAATCTACCATAATGCTCTTAACTTGAGCTAACCCTTCCTCTGGGGGTAATTACATATTAAAAATGTACCATAATGCTCTTAACTTGAGCTAACCCTTGCCTCTGAGGGTATAAATACATGTTCCTCTCTTTTTAGGAATCCAATAAAATACATCCCATTAATTATCGGGGAAAATATATACATAGAACATATTTATAGGAAGATAAAACATTAATTTTGGGATTGCCTCTTTAATCAAAACGGAATACGTCTTAAGCGTTTTACAAAATCTTTGAGACAACCACAAAACATTTCAATTCTTTTAAGAATAGTTACTTATTCTTTTTCTAGTAACCTAAATATTTCTCATAATATGCCAAAAGATGTGTTCAAATCAAGACAAAAATCGTTTATATTCTTTTAAAACAAAGTGACTCACCTTCTACAAAAGTCTACTAAACAAAGTTCATATTCAAGAGTTCTTTCTTTTAGAGTTTTCATTATTCGGGTGTTTGTTGTACAATAACTTCTTTTTTCTTCATAACTTGTTTCCATGTTTTCTCGTTTTTTTTTATAACGGCTTCGACCTTGTGTTCTCTTTTTTTTTCAACTGTTGATTGACACGAATTCTGTCTTCTTCTCAACATCGACCAACAGGTTCTTCAGTCACGGACACCAAATGTTTGAGTTGTAACATAATCAGATAATAACTGTGGATTGGACTTCTTTATTATAACAGTACATGAACGAACATTACAAATATATCTATAACTCTAACAACCAATACTGCACACCGGAACATAACATATCATAACATTAGCTAGTTTGTCGTCAGAATGACCAGCGTCCAAATTCACGTCTGCTTCCATTGTCACATGCCCTCAATCTGTCTTGTAGAGCAGTCTCCGGTCTGTGGCCTCTCGATAAGATTGTCTTTCATCGTCTCTGTTAAGCTTCTAACTTGAGATCATTTATAAGGCCAGGGTGTTATCCACAAGCTTATTAGTATTTAACAGCCATTCACAAGTTATAATACATATATATTAGAAGCCGTCATTAAAAGGACAATCATATAATATTATCTAATAATACGAGAAGATAGCGACTAATTAACTACCTTAAATAATGCACGTGTAACATATATATATATATACTAATTGTACGACAGCTATAAACCACAGCTGCTTAATGTTGTGTTACATCAGAGTAGAGCTGTACTGCATAGAGATAGTAATTATTATACATGTATATGCATTTATGAAGCATGGCACATTCTTTTTTTTTTTCAAATTGAATGGTAATCGTTTATGCCTACTTAATGCATTTTATGTTTTGTTTTATTTAAATTATTATTTGGTCATTTTCATGAATCCTTTACTAACTACTGTAGGATATGTTTTTATGTGTTCATTATAAAATGACACTGACACCATAAGGTACTTATTATAAAATGTTAATTATGTCTTAAATATTGGATATTATATGAGGATCCTAGAGTTTCATGTCAGAATAACAACATCAATATCCATTCAAATTGATAAATATTGAACTCTGATTTGTCTTTGGAAATTTGAATATTATGAAAAATGTTGTGTTAAAAACTTAAAACATTGTCTTGAGTGTCGGGTCGACACTTAAATAGGGGGCGTCCATATATGACCAGGTAGTATTTAATACAGCCATTCACCCAGTATTAGAATTTAGACTGACACCACAACTTGGCTCCAAGATGGATTATCTAGTCAGTTCTCCATGGTCATAATAGAGATTAGAGACAATAGTAGTAATGAGATAATCCATCTATAAACATTACATAATCAAGGCCATGTAGTCACCTCAACAAATGGATAAATGGATGCCAATTAAATACTACCCCTTAACAACTATAAAATATTATTAAGTTTAAATATATAATTGTTTATTGTTACTAAGTAACCTCTTAGTATATTAGAGGAAAGATTGTAGATCAAAAGGCAGTTGACCACAGGCAGGCAGTAGGATATACTGAAGGGCAGGTCTCTGATAAGTTATTTCTTAGATGCTGTTCCTTATTAAGTCACCTAGCCTGTGGGTCAATATTGTGTATGTATTGTTATTGTTTAAATAGTGTTACAGAATATAAGTTATACCTATAAGATGTGAGTTGTTCAATTATTATATGTTCAATCTTACACCCCCATCTAGATTGAACATATAACCCATCGTCGAAGGTCGGACTATAAGCAGTCCCAAAACCCCGGATGATATATCTGTTGCTGTAGTCGAAATGAGACGTAGGCGAAATGGGAGGATACCCAGAGGATGGTATGGTATAGGACAATGATTTTCTCTATTTCTAGGCTACATGTATATAGGATTGATGTTTTAATGTCATTCAAATATCATTATTGTATGGTAATTAATTAAAGCAAGCCCCCAAAATCTTTCAAATAAATGAAAGCGTCCATATTAAAAGCACCTGTGGGCATATTTATACTATTTATAATTACCCAACTGATATATATTAGACGAAACATTTGACGAAAATTGATGAGATTGGTCCCTTTGGTTGTAATATTAAGTGTATTTGAATACCCGGTACTAATTAGAATATTGGAAAATCAGTAGGCCTAATGTTATAGTTGAAATTTGGGTGGATTTGGTGATACAAATTAATTAGCTCAACAAGTATGTAGTAGTAGGGGCCTACCACTGCTGAAAGGGGGGTTGGGTGGCTGAATGGCTTAATGTATGCACATTAGATCATAAGGCCTGTAAGTGGGTCAAGTGATGTAGGTTCAATTCCCTGCAACAAGTATTAAGGTGTCTGTCCAACCTTGTGTTTTTTTTCGGGCCTCTGGTCTCCTCCCACTGCTAATGATCCCTACCAGCAAGCAAATTATATTTATACCACAAATTTACGATATATTTATTCCATTTTAGGGTTACACAAAAAAAACACGGACCATTGAGACACGTTTTGATTTTATTTGTTTCAGGGATCAACAGTTCAGTACCATATATGGCGATAATTAAACATTGTGCATTTTAAATACCAAGACATTGAGCACTTGCTGATTTAGATGCTACACATAAATACCAAGACAGAGAATTTATAATGAAGTTGATCACGAGGAACACCAGCCTGGTCAAGATATGCTGCTATTTAATACTCTTTGTTTTTGGTGTGGAATTTATTTTCATTAATGCAACTCTGATTTGGCTTTTTGTCAAAATCAAAAATGAAATCACAGTATTCAGTGAGCTTCAAGATTTCTCAATGGAGAAAGTTTTGAAACACTTTGATATGGGGAAAGCAGTTCATTATGGAAAAAATGGAGGTTTTGTAAAGATAATGCAAGAAACGATTGAGAGAGTGTACATGGTAACATATCCTCCACATAGCAAAACCAGTAAAGAACCACAAATCAGTTTCTTTGGAATTGATTTCTCTCAAAATAGGGAGGCATCTTTATTAATCAAGAGAATAAATTCGAGACAGAACTTTCCATACAAAAGGTAAAACTTTTTTCATGTATTCTTATTTTTATCCAATTTTGACAAAACTCGAAATATATAGGTTTATTTCCTAGATATCTTGGTTCCTTTCGAAATTGGCATATTTTTTGGACCCTAACTTCATGGATTATGGCCCGATAAATCACGTACGATACGATAAATCACGTTTTTAGCTTGTGTACACTTTATAGGTCACAATTTTGATCAGATATGAAAAAATGTTTAAATATATTGTTTTATAAATATACTGACTCCTCAATGTAGGCTTTTCATAATTATATTTATTGAGTGAAACCATCTTACGACCCAACTTGGTCTACCATGCTTACAACTAATACCACTGCTTCATTTTGTACAAGAAGCACGTGCGTTACTTTCTAAGGCAGAACTATAGTCCGTTTCAACATTATAATAATAGTCATTTTCATATTAGTGTCACTTATTTATGCAACATCTCCCTCCTTAAAGGATAAAGTAACAAAACCTTAAATTCTGAACATAATTACTATGGATCTACATCTTCAATTGTCCTACAACTGAAACATAATAATAACATTATTTACCTAATAACTATAATTTTCAAATATAAGAAAGACACAAACAAACACGATGTCGATTGTTCTTTAATCACGATATCGCAAAGGCTTTAAAATTTCGCGACCTGATCGACGTAAAGGTTGTACTGGATTTGGTGGTGGGAGTTCTTGTTGAACGACATTTGGTTTGTGAGATGCATGATCATGTATATCAGTCCAATCAGTTGGGTCTTCATCGGAATTATTAGCATGAAAATTCACGGAATTGGCGAGGTATAGGTGACGACGATTTCTCCTAAATAATCCAAATCTGGTTCTCACCATGTACAATCGCGGTTGATTACATTTACTGACTATGGTCCCTGGTGTTCCACGTTTCTCCCAGTCTAATTTTACAAATACTCTGTCACCGGGTTTCAGTTCTGAGAGATTTTGTGCTGAATAATGTTTATTAAAATTACGTTGTGAACACTGCTTTCTGTCACTATCTCTTCTTCTTACATCCTAGAGATTCGGCCATCTTGGTTTAAGATTTTTCGAAAGAGTTGGTAACGTCGTTCTGATTTGTCGTCCCATTAATAATTGAGCGGGGCTTGATCCTGTAATCTGAAGAGGAGTAGCCCTATATATCAATAATGCTAATACTGGATCACTCTGCTGTAGTATACTTTTAGCAGTCTTAACAGCTCGCTCTGCTTCTCCGTTACCTTGTGGGAAATAAGGACTGCTAGTTACATGCGTTATACCGTAATCACTACAAAAAGTTACAAACTCGGCTGAAGTGAATTGTGGGCCGTTGTCGGTTGTAAGAAGTTCAGGGATGCCAAATCTAGCTAAACAGTCTTTCAACTTATGAATAGTATTACTACTGGTAGTACTACTTAAATATAAAACCTCAAGATATCTCGAAAAATAGTCTACGATTACAATAATACTGTTTATTATACAAAGTAAATAGATCTGCCCCTAAATGTTGCCAAGGGCGATCTGGTAGCTGATTTGGAAGTAAAGGTTCTTTTCTTTGATTCGGTCTATTTCCTTGACAGAACTCACATGATAAAACTTTATAATCTATGTCCTTGATAATTCCTGGCCACCAAATGCTCATGTTACCGCGTTCGCGACATTTTGTAATTCCCAAATGTCCATCGTGAATTCTGCCAATCATCTCCTCCCGCAGGGAGACGGGAATAACGATTCGACTTCCAAATGTCAATAATCCAGTGATCACTTAAGCGTTCTCGAACTGAGAAATATTCTAATAAATTTTGTCTAACATTACATTTGTATTCAGGCCACCCTTCGCGAACATATCTTAAAACTGATTGTATCGTTTGGTCAGTTAACGTTGACTGACGAATATTTTCTAATTGCTTATCCAATGCCGGCCATGAACCAACCAGCGGGCTAATGTAAGCTTTAATTTCTTCTTCTATACCATCATGACTCTTGTCTATTTGAGGACTTCTGGAAAGAGTATCACTAATAATCATCGTTTTTCCTGACGAATATTCGGCGATTGGGTTATATTTCATCAGACGCATCAACATTCGTTGACAACAGACTGGAATCTGGTCGATATCCTTCCTATTTATTAAGGGAACTAGTGGTTTATGATCTGTTACTAGTGTAAACGATTCTAATCCACAGAGGTATCGAGTAAACTTTTCGCAAGCCCAAACTAATGATAAACACTCCTTTTCTATCTGGGCGTATCGAGTTTCTGAATCCGTTAAAGTTCTTGAACAGAATGCAGCGGGCCTCCAATTTTGCTCATGTAATTGTAGAATGACTCCCCCGATGCCGTATTGACTTGCATCTGCGCTCACCATGGTTGGTTTTGTAACATCAAACACAGCTAAAATAGAACTTGAAGTTATCAGTTCCTTAATTTGTTGAAAGGCAGATTGTTGGGCGGCTCCCCATACCCATACGACGTCTTTTCTAAGAAGATTATTTAACGGTTGCAAAACATCAGATAAATTTGGAATATAACATCCGATGTAGTTTATCATACCTAAAATCCGACGTAACTCAGCTACCGTATTCGGGGCCTGTAGATTATTAATTGCGGAAACTTTGTCTGGATGAGGAGCAATACCATTTTGCGATAATTTGTGTCCTAAAAAGTTAACTTCAGTTTGTCTAAATAGGCATTTACTTTTATTCAATATTAAAAAAATGGCGATGTTCAGGTTGAGAGCGCGCCCCTTTAATATGATTGTGCCAACTTTTACTAATAATATTTGGAAAGCTTATTGAATTACCTTTCTGGATTTATATAGCTGGATGCTCCAAATTTTGTACGATGGTCGGTATTTTGACTCGGAATGTTACCGTTCTTTCACTTTAAAATATTAAAAAAGTGGCGATGTTCAGGTTGAGAGCGCACCCCTTTAATATGATTGTGCCAACTTTTACTAATAATATTTAGAAAGCTTATTCAATTACCTTTCAGAATATATATAGCTGGATGCTCAAAATTAAATTTTGTACGATGGTCCGAATTTTTAAAATTTTAAAATATTGAAAAATTGACTATGTTCAGGTTGAGAGCGCGCCCCTTTAATATGATTGTGCCAACTTTTACTAATAATATTTGGAAAGCTTATTCAATTACCTTTCCGAATATATATAGCTGGATGCTCAGAATTTTGTACGATGGTCTGAATTTTGACTCGGAATATTACCGTTCTTTCACTTTAAAATATTAAAAAATTGGCGATGTTCAGGTTGAGAGCGCGCCCCTTTAATATGATTGTGCCAACTTTTACTAATAATATTTGGAAAGCTTATTCAATTACCTTTCAAAATATATATAGGTGGATGCTCAGAATTTTGTACGATGGTCAGAATTTCGACTCGGAATATTACCGGTCTTTCACTTTAAAATATTGAAAAATTGGCTATGTTCAGGTTGAGAGCGCGCCCCTTTAATATGATTGTGCCAACTTTTACTAATAATATTTGGAAAGCTTATCCAATTACCTTTCAGAATATATATAGCTGGATGCTCAGAATTTTGTACGATGGTCCGAATTTGTACTTCGAAAAAAATACCGGTCTATCTTCACTTATAGAATATTGAAAAATTGGATATGTTCAGGTTGAGGGCGCGCCCCTTTAATATGATTGCGCCAACTTTTACTAATAATATTTGGAAAGCTTATTCAATTACCTTTCAGAATATATATAGCTGGTTGCTAAGAATTTTGTACGATGGTCCGATATTAACAGTTTTTCCCTTTAAAATTTTTAAAAAATTGGTCATGTTTAGGAAGAGAGTGCACCCCTTTAATATGACTGTGCCAACTTTTACTGATAATATTTGGAAAGCCTATTTAATTACCTTTCGGAATATATTTAGTTGGGTGTCTAGAATTTTGTAAGATAATGCGAAATTACATCTCTATTCTGAGCTAAAGGAATTGATAAAAATAATATATTATTCTACTTTTATTTGATAGATGTAACGTTGGATTTTATTGGTTGTTAAAAATAAATGAGTTTGGGCGACTAATGTCTTAATTCTGAATAGGTTGCCAACGAACAGGTTGCCAGCTGGATCGGTCGAATAGCTCGCTAGCCGAATAGGTCGCCAAGTTGTGTTCAGTTGTTTCTGGTGGGGTCAATTTCGCCAAGTTGTGTTCAGTTGTTTCTGGTGGGGTCAATTTCGCCATCTTGTTATTCAGCTTGTCTTCTACTGATGCATCAATTTAATGAGCAAACCCAGTTTCTACTTTCTGACACAATTTAATGGTCAAACATCAAAGTTAAAAGTTTACTTCTGACACCATGTTTTATAAATATACTGACTCCTCAATGTAGGCTTTTTATAACTATATTTATTGAGTGAAACCATCTTACGACCCAACTTGGTCTACCATGCTTACAACTAATACCACTGCTTCATTTTGTACAAGAAGCACGTGCGTTACTTTCTAAGGCAGAACTATAGTCCGTTTCAACATTATAATAATAGTCATTATCATATAAGTGTCACTTATTTATGCAACAGTGTCACTTATTTATGCAACATATATCATCATCGTTGATTTCAAATTTCATGAAAATCAGAGCAAAACTTTCAGACAAAATGGCCGCTCCTTGTACACTAATACTGTAAACTATGTAATATCAAGGTTGTATGAGGTCATAATTTTAATCCGATTTTAATGAATCTCGAAAAGATCTTGGTTACTGTAGATATTATTTTTTATCGGACTGTAATCCCCTGGATTATGGTCCCCATTTATACCATAATGGAGCATATCTTGCAAGGCAACTGCTTGATGTTTGTCCATCTCTTGTAAAATGTTGGTGTATCTTGCAGCATGACAACCACTTTTAAACTTAAATCTTGAATCAAACAAACGATAACTTTCAGGATTAATGCCCCTCATTGCATGAAAATCGTGTAGATAGATTGTGCAACCGCTAGAGATCACAATTTGTATTTGATTTTGATGAAAGTTAAAATATAATTATATTACAAAACATAATTTAATGGTTGTTGACTCTCGACAGTACGGTTTGAACCTTTTGCACATAATGTGAAATAATATTAAAAAGTTTGTGGACCCTGCCATAATTTCAGTTCATGTTTATGGAGGTCTGTTTAAATCTATTCACTCCAAAATACACATATGTGTTTATTTCAGGATGTTTGTAGGGGATTTTGCACATAATGTGAAATAATATTAAAAACTTTGTGGACCCTGCCATAATTTCAGTTCATGTTTATGGAGGTCTGTTTAAATCTATTCACTCCAAAATACACATGTGTTTATTTCAGGATGTTTGTAGGGGATTTTTTAACGTGGTTTCACCTTTGTGTCAGTGGTGCACGTTGGAGGGCCTGAAAAGGACAGCTGTCTAGTCATTCAGATGGGACAGAAACTGAGGTCCTGTGTATAAATCGGCATGCACGTTAAAGATCCCTTGGCAGTTGAAATTCAATATAAGAGTAGGCCAAAATTCCCCTCATAGCACACTGTATGGTGCATGCCCATGCCTGTCTTCGTCTTATTAGCCCAATCAGAGCAGAACAGTAGGATGTTAAACCCTTTTTCATTGTTATATTTTATTACAGGATGATTGTAGATATCGGAGCTAATGATGGATTAGTATCAAGTAATTCATTTAATTTCATTCAGTGGGGATGGAGTGCTGTTTTAGTAGAACCACAGAACACAGAATTTCAAATGGCTAAAGTTAATACATTAAGGTAATTAATATTTCCACAACTGTAACTGTTACTTGAGTGACCACATGCTGGAGCCTGGGTGGCACTGTTTTTGACAGGCTGTTTTTAATTTGGTCTTTCAAAGCTCCTCGTCTTTTGGTTCCAGAGTTATCCCCCTTTCAATCCATCAGGAATAGAGGCTAAGGCTAAAGCATACCGGTAGGCACCATCCCTATTGATTTGAGCTTTCTGTGTGAAGTTATTGCCCTTTCATTCTTGATATTACAGTTTCTCATTAACATGTTAGAGGCTAGAGTTTTTGGATGTGAAGCATTGGGATAGTGAGATGACGAACCTTTAGTTGCAGAGTTACATCCCCTTTGCCAAAAAGCTTGTAAATGACATAGTTTAGTTTTTAACAGATTCTTTAAAAAATTGGTGTGAATCATTTTGGTATATCAAGGTTGTGGACCCTACAGAGGTCAAAATTTTTATCCAATTTTGATGAAACTTGAATTGCATGTTTATAACCGAAAAAATCTTGCTTGCTGTCAATATTTGTGCAACTTCCTAAATTATGGCCGATGATTGTACAAAAAATCACATTTTTAGCTTGTGGTTCCTTTAGAGGTCACAATTATTATCCGATTTAAAAAAACGTTCGAATATATCACTGTTACACAGTAAGGCTGATAGAAATCGAATTTCGAAAAATCGACACAAATCTGCCTGACCAAATGGCCGCCCATTGTACGCAAATATAGTGTAGTGTGTCAAGGTTGTGGACCCTCTAGAAGTCACAATTTTGATCCGATTTTGATGAAATTTGAAAGATCTTGGTCCTGTCGATATTCACATATATTGGATCGTAATTTCCTGAATTATGCCCCTTGATTGTTTGAAAAAATCGTTTTTCGTTTTGCTTGTTCTCAATCCATTTCTTGCAAAATGTTTGGGCATATTTTTAAGCCTAATTGACTGGCTGTCTTTATATGAATTTATTCTTTTTAGATATACTGATCCATATAATGACAAAAGTCAAAATGTTAGTTTTGAAAGGGCAATCGTGGGTTCAAAGAACGGAAAAGAAACCTTTGTGATTACATCCAAATCATTTTTCACAGAGAGTCATATCTATAATCCAGGCGAACGGCTTACTAAAAGTGACATTACTGTAGAAGTTCAAAGTTACACAGTAGGAGAGCTGGCCAAAAAGAATAATATCCCAAAATATTTTGGAATATTATCTATAGATGCTGAAGGAAACAGTTATAAGGTTAGTGAATATGGGGTAAATTTCAGATATCAGGTCTTTTTTGGACTGACAATATTTCATCAAACTTTTCAAGACAATTGCAATTTTACAAGTGAAGTGTTTCTTAGAATTATATATGTACTGCATTAAAGGTGTGTTATGTAAATACAAACTTAGTAACATAATCTATTAAGTTTAATACAAACTACAATTATGTGAAAATCCATCCATCCTCTTCCACCATCACCTGACAATGATGGGGCTTCCAACGTGTATGTGTCAGGTTAGCATCCAATACTTGATTCCTGACTATAAATACAACAGGACAGAGGGTAGAACATAGAATTTGAGCCACACCAGCAGGGCCTACCACAGACATAATTTAAAGATATGAGAAAGGAAAAATTGATGGGTGAGAGAGAGAAATGGGGTTTAACGTCCACTCGACACAAACTAGGTCATTTCGGGATTAACATGTTTTAATTTTATTCCAATAATTCGCTTTGCGTAGGGGTCTTTAGCAGTGGGAGGAAACCAGAGTATCCGGAGAAAACCTACGAGGTTGGACAGGCGACCCTACTCCCTGCCATGTACAACTGGGGTTTTGAAACCACGCCAGTTGACTCAATGACAGGTCGTATGATACAGCATGCGCGCACGCTAACCATCCCCCCAAAGTTTATGGTCACCACATACATTTAGATTATTATGTTGTTTTTTAATTATTATTCAGATTTTAATGCAGTGGATACAACTTGGTTATAGACCAGCATATATTATATGTGAAATTCTCCATGAAAAACCATTGTCATCTGTTTTAAGAGAAATGGAAGATAAAAGATATCGTATAATGTCCAAAGTTGGGTGGAATGTAATTTTTGAATACCAAGATGCTGTACATGATGATGAGAATTAAGTGAGGAAATCAGATGGTGGCGTAGATCAAATATTGTTTGGGATATTTTAGGACATTAACTCTACACCTAATATTTGACTGCAATAGCTGAAGTCTGGTTCCTGGGCCCAGTTCCTAGAAAATTCTTAAAGTAAGCACAAAGTTATGCTTCACTTTTTGTAACGTAAGAATCTTTATAAAATACTGTCTGTAGAAAATTCTCAAGACCATTCTTACGTAAGCACAAGTCAAGTATGAGACTAAGCACATTGTGACTGGTAAACTGAGAGCATGATGCTCTTTAACGTCATGAAAACAGTTTTGGTATTACGTCATAAATTTGTCATCTGCTTCCCGGCAAATGGTCGATATAGATGTATTTGACATGTCCTCTATACACATATAAAATGTGGCACAAGCTAAAGAACACACAAAAAAACGCAAGCACATGCAAACACTCTGAATAATTTTGAGAGTGCCTTATCTTAAAGTAGCCTGTGTGTTTGTGTTGTTTGCTAATTGGTAAATAAATAAATCGGTTTCAGGGTAGAAGCCAAATTTTCTATAGCACAGGCCTACTTCTCGAGAATATGTTCTAAAGGATTTTCTCTGCCTTTCAATTGTCTCTAAGGTATTAAAAGATGCAGGAAATGCTTTGGAATAACTAATTGTCAAAGATCTTGTTCGAAGCAGAAACAGATCTAAGGTTGGTAAGCAAGCCTTATACCTTGCTTGGGACTTGTGCTTAGATATGTACAAAGTTGTGCTTAAGTTTTTTCATGGAAAACAAATAACGTGCTTGTGCTTACACTGAAGTCTACTTAAAATCTAAGTACAAGGACGTTCTTAAAGGGGAAGACCAACGATTTTCAACAAGGTTTCCATAAATCTGAAATATATATTCAGAAAGAATCCCCTCTGTAAAAAAAGTAAAAAAGTTTTTGTAAACGAGAAATTAATTTTTATTAAAACCGGAAGTGACATAGTTGGTTCAACACGCTCACTGGGCTCTATAGAAAGCATACAGATTTGGCATAAGTTTACTGATGTATTGTATTCACGTCCCGTCCTTGGGCCAAAAATCTTTTGAAATGGACTGTTTGTTAGGATATTATAAACACGAATTTATGTTTTTTTAACGTTTAGTACACTGTTATATATATACTAGGGGTATAATTAAGGATCAGTAAATATATCCTCTGCAGCACAAATAAAATATGTTGGTTCTCGGGCACCACCCGCACCAAAAAATGCAATTTTTTTATTTTGCACTGTCGGGTAGCCAGCAATGAAAAAAAAAGAAAGAGAAACCGCCGCCTTCTCTTACATTTTCAGGCGTCAATTGCCGGAGAAACAAGATATTTATTTTGTATGGCCTAATGATTATGAGATGTAAAATAACGTTTCATTTTATACCATTCCACGACTTGTTGCTGATTTGATTTCTCTCTCTGTCAAGGTAGGGTATCAAACAACTCATCCTCAAATTTGAATTCTTACCTATAAAGCACTTGATATCTACAGTTGAATTCTGTGTCTTGTCATTGGCTAGCCTACAGGTGTACAATCATGATAGAGAGAGGTGAAAACATGGTTCGATTTTAAGATATTGTTATATATATTATAGAAGTTTTATATTTATATATGTGTTGTGTGATAATTTGTTTGTGTTAATTTGTGCCTGACATTGTCTATGACATGTGCCTTATGACAAGGCTTGGTTTTAAAGGACAATATTGGTGTCAGTCATTATCACATATGTGATAGAACTGGTTAAACACTTTCCAAATATAATTTTAACCCAGTATAGACGAGTAATAAAGGTTTCAAAAATTGGAAGTGACGAATGCAAAAGGAAAACATGACTTATCCCGCTATATAACTGACCGAAGTGACAAGTGATAAGAGATACATGGGCAAGTTTCTGCCCACTAACAATTCCTTCGAAAGACCAAAAGTTGTTGTGTGAGACAGTGAGAGGATATCTGACAATTCATAAAAAGAATTGACTGCCACTAAATAAGAGAACACGAAAGAAAAACAGAAAATGTCTGTGCATTACCATGTTTTTATAACGTATAGAAGGAATAAAAACAAGGGAATGTATGGACTACTTCTATTTTTCTTGTGTTGTCTAATCTAATGACACTTAATTACTTTATTGAATCATCAGGTATCCTCTTGCAGTCCAATATAACAACTGTTGGTCTTCGAAAGAATTATTAGTGAGCAGAAATTCGGCCGTGTATCTGTTATCACTCGTCTAGTCAGTTATATAGAGGGATAACTTGTATTTTTCTTTTGCGTTCGTCACTTCCGATTGGTGAAACCTTTATTACGCATTTATCGTAGCAATGATCTCTGTGTTAAAATTATATTTGGATTGTATTTAACCTGTTCTTTCACATAATGTGATAAATACTGACACCAATATTGTCCTTTAACTATGTTTTACCTGGAGATTTTTCATATTTATTAAATTTTCTAACTTATTACACGTAATTGAAAAACGTTCAGATCATGGCAGCTCGACTAATTACCAGAACTTTACTGTTTAGCCATCTTTTTTTTATTGTGTTCACATTTTCACGTGGACATATTATGCCTCCCCACTCTTGAGTGTCCATTCACATAAGTTTCTGGTCACAATTTTTTAAACTCTCACACTGAAATGTGATCGTATATTGTCGCCGCCCCAGTCTGTTGATTCGTCATTCACAATTGCTTGTGGACACTCGACTAGAGACTAAAGTTGTTGTCCGATTGACTTAAAATTTATATACAGTGTCTCTGGTCATGAGTTGATGAAGCCTTGATTTGTGATGATTACTGACAGAGTTATGGTCCTTCACCACTTAGGCAAATCTTGTGGATGCTCTAGGCTAAAGTTATTATCTGGTCATAATTTCCCATATCTTGACTAGCTAAACATTATCTTGGATCAGACAATTTGATAATTACTGAATGGATTGCCATCTTCATTAGCCCAGTCGGATCAAAACAGTAGGACATTAAACCATATTTCATTTCATCCCATTTCTTAATATTTTAGTGTCTTGTAATTCCTTTCATTATCGACAACTAAATTAGACAACCCATATGGATTGCTTTGACGACTTAACTGCTGTGGGTATATGTTTTGTGGTCAGCCAACTTTTGTTTATACTACTTCATATATTTTTCTTTCATATATAGTTATAATTTTTAATTGTCATAGATTTTTAAATGCTTGTTTTTTCTAATGTTTATTGTACATACAGCCTATCAGAACACATGTGAAAATGTGGGCTATATTTATTTTTTTAATAGCATTTTTTTCATACATTTTTACCTATCATTCATTAAAGAACATAGGGTAATTTTAATAATAAAAAAATAATTTTATTCTAGACTTTGTAAGTATTTTAAATGTTGGGCCTGGAGACCAGGTCATCACCACTACATATTATAAATTTTCTTTGAAACCTGTTGACTGTGTTCTATTCTCAGAATAACATTCAACAGAAAGGGACACTGGCATGCCATTAAGCCTAAAACTCTACTCAATCAAAACTAGTTCTGAAGCCTATCTTATGTCACCCTATGACGCGATAAAACTGACAGCGACTTTACAATCAAATGAAACTTATCAGACATGCTATTTAGGTGATCTGAGCGCTCTTACGTCTGGTGTAAGTCAGACCGCAACCAATCGCCGCACAGTCATATCCAGTTTCTCTGTGTCGCACATGTTGTACTCCTACGACTGGAGACAACTAGTTGTCCTAAGTCACAAGCGACATGAGTGCACTTACTACTGGCTTGTTTTGGTGCCTCGCTGAGGTAGCCGCCTCGCTGAGGTAGCCAATAACATTTGTTATTTAGTCATGTATCCAGGGGGTGGAGACAAGTGGAATGGGGCTATTTGAAGGTTATCATGTGTCAGTCATGTGATCAGTTGTGGCTCTGGTTCTTCAACTGAACCCGGTCGACATGAATGCGATTACGACAATGATCAACTGGTTGCTCGTGATTGCGTCCAGGCATGGATAAATTCTGTCATAGGGATAAAAAGCTGTTATTGGCCTTCAGTTTTATCTCTTCATAGGGCGACATAAGCTAGCCTTAAGGTGTAAACAATATTCTTAAAGATGCATTCCCACAAAAGTATTTATCTGGTAGTGGTAGTTATTTCCAACATTGGTTTGGGCAATTTTGGTGTGGAAGACATCCATTAAGCATACACATGACAAATATTGGCAGCCTGGCGTCAAAGGTTGCATGTGTAGATTATCTGACCGCTTTTCATTAAGGAGTGGTTAATGTATGTGTTGATAAACATGATAGTGAGCGGACATGGAAAAGTGACAGACTTTGGCCCGGGGATAATCCAAGAATTAACCTGTGTTTTATATGCATTGAATTCCTGAATTCCCCTTCTTCTACCACTGCAAGACACGCTACACAAACATAAGATATTTGAATAGAGGTTTTATAGTATGGGGTATTTCCTAGTGATTACAATGTTTTCAGAGTTTGAATAAGTTTTTAGTCCTAATATATCATCAAATCTCTTAGTTTGTACATGGGAAGGTATCTTTAAAGATGGATGGGTCCTAATAATTTACAAGAGAGTTACAAAAGAGGTCATACTGTTATTCAAGATTGTCATGTCTTTCTTGTAGTCAAAATTATCTTGTCTTTCATGTCTAGAGCACTAAAATTCCTTTATATTGACATTTCCCACACTGAACTTGATGTAAGACCATTATTTTGTAATTTGCAACTTTTCGGAAGTTCATAACTGGCTAATTTCTTTAACTGTTCTCTCATTGGATGATTTTGAAAGGAATGTCTACCTGGATCACCAATGAAAACTGTTGATGATTTTGTCATTGATATTTTTAGCCAATCACTAATGATGTTAGCAAATTGTTCATCATAGAACATATCACCTAGTAATATTATGTCACATTTGGCAGTAGATTGACCAATCAGATTTTGTGTAGTTATAAACAAGGTCACATCATTCAATTCACTGTTTAACTTGATTGATTCAGCAGCAACTAAAATAAAAGAAATGTTGTGAAATAGGTTTTAACGTTTTCAACACTTGACTTATGAAGACAGGCATATGCAATGCAGTGCACAATGGAGGGAATTTTGCCCAGACAGCGGCCTACTTTTATTTTAAATTCCAACAGTCAAGGGTTTTTTTACCGCCACAAGAATGTGTACATGGTGCCCCAGTTTGTTGTCTTGTCCCTTGCCAGATTTTTGCCCAACACTACTGACATGGGGAAACCACACCAGATAATCTCAATAAACTGTCTCTGCAATTACAGTGATCGAACCCAGGACCTCCAGGTTACCGAGCCACAGATGGCTCCCAACAAAAATTGTGGGTTTTCTCTGAGTCCTCCAGTTTCCTCCAACTGTTAATTAAAAGGCTAATGTGCAAGCAAATTATGGAAATAAGTTAGTTCCAAACCATAAGTTAGTTTGTGTCCAGTGCTCGTTTAAACCTATTTCTCTCTTTCCCCTTTGTTGTTTTAAATTTATAACTAACCTGAATTTATATCATTAGCTATAACATGTCTTGCTCCAACCAATTTACAAGCTATAGCAGTAGCGCCACAGCCAGATCCAATATCAACTACAGTCTTCCCTCTAAATTTTTCACCATTATCTAATATATATCTGTAAAATATATAATAATATTAACAAAGGCAACATTTTAGATAAATAAAAATAATCTGATAATAATCGGAGCCTATAATGCTAACAAGATTTAATAACATACCAGCCGTCAAAAAAAATTGTTGGTGGATTGGGAGCATATTTAAGAAAAAAGGGTTTACATAGAAAAATAGGGGGACTGAACACAATGAAAAGAGAATGAAGGCCCACCTAGAAAAGGGAGAAAGTGTCCATCTTGGAAAAGAGAAGGGGTCCACATAGCAGGGGGTTAGCACTGCCAATTAAAAGGACATACGGAACTGAACCATGTAGTGAGGACAGTGAATAAGGAATGGTGTGCACCAAGAAAATTTGAAAAATTGAAGCAGTGTCAGAATCTATCCACCATTTTTTCACACAGCTAAGCTGGACCCTAATCTTTGTTGGCCCCACATGAAATACAGAGGTAATGTAAGTGGTGTACAGATTCTAATATCATCTAATCAATCCAGGATGGGCAGTATGTTGTTAGGGACATTTCTACATTCTCTTTGTCGAATACCAACTGTCAAGGATTCTCTTAAATGCACATGGTACACATCATCTTTTTTGTTTCTTCCTTTTGAATGCATTGGTGCTGTTTCTTTTAAGGCCCTCGATCCTGCACCAATGATATGGGGAGACCACTCAGAAAAATCCTCAGGCTCGGCCAACACTGAGATCAAACCGCCATGTTTGCAATAGTTAACCACCTTGGGTTTATTAAGATAGCAAATTCAAAATTATACAAAAAAAAACAAATCTACCTGGTCAAAGCTTGACCGCCGGGCCAATAGAAAGCCCAAAATGGCTCAAGAAAAGGTGAGTCGTCTCCATTGGAATGCCAGAGGTGACAATTTGGTGTTATAAGATGTAATTTAATCTCTGGTGTCATGTGATCTGTACTTATCTCTGTATTTTGTTCGATTAAAGCAGCCACCTCATCTGTAGTGCTTTTAAATTTACAATAAATTTTCTTCATGGTGCCATGCCTATGAAACAATCCAAAAGTCTTCTTAAACATTGGCAATTGCAGGTGGATAATTTTGGCTGTCACTAGAATCATTAAAAACATCATTGTGAACGTTCATTTTCAGTTTGATTTGGATATTTATTGAAATAATAGACTTAATGTTCATGCTGGCATTTAATTATGTAAATGTTTGAATCTTTACTTTTAGATATATATTATTATTCAAGAGCTAAATTTGCCTATTAATGCAGACGTACGCCTTTAGGCCTTACATGTTACATGTCAATTAGACATTTATTAACATGACAAGACCATAATCAACGTTCAATTCCATTTAATTCTAGAGATTTTAGCTAGATTAGAACGGTTCAGCTATTTAATGATTTATTTTAATGAAAAATGAATGCAATGAGAATTCGAGGGCTTCTAAAAATGGAATTCTAAACTGATGACAAATTTAACAAATAAAACGTATATTAGCTAGTTAAGTTAATCTTGTTTCTTTTAGATATGAACTTAATGAATAACGTAGGTATAGCTCGATCGATATAATTACCTGATAATAATAACATAGCACAACTCAGAAGAAATCATTCCTGCACATGGCGATGTTTATAAACAAATGACACGTGGTTCGGGTCACATGATCAACTTTGAGTTAAAATGGCGCTGCAAGAAGTCAAGAAATTTTTGTGGCATGCATTTAACGTATTAGATGTAAAACAAACAGGCACAGTTCAAAAATCTAGATTAAAGGTGAATATTATAGGATGTCTATAATCTCTTAATGTGTAATTTAAGTTTTAAAAATATATGAAATGATAGCGAATGACGGTTTCCAAATGTTACGTGTAGTGTACGGTGCAGGCTGGCTCATATGGAACAACGTCCAATTTCAAGGCTTAAAGATACATTATGGGAGATTTTGACAAGGAGTTAGCCATTCTTGCTATAAAAGTTCAAAAATAGATGTTGAAACAAGAATATATTGAAAATTTCAGTCAAATAACTTTATCCTGAACAAAGTTGTTACCACTATAATTTTTTACTAGATATGGGGGTTAAAATCATCGACACCCTTTTCCCACTATGGCCGATTGTTGATTGACAGGCGTTAACTCCACCTACATAGTCTCGATCATCAAGTAATGTTTAAACGGTATCTACTGAAGCTTGTGTATAGCCTCGGTCATCACTGTCTTTCATGAATAATTTCCGGAAGTATGATGACGTCAACGTCACGCAGAAACCCCACCCACAACGCCATAGTGATTAAATCGGTCGACGAAATCCTGTTTTAAATCGAGCCCAATCCAAGCCATCCGTGGGTCTACAGTGTTCATTTTGGGCTTGTTGTTTAAATAAAGATCTAATTTATAATTTCTATGACATCTGAAGCTCAAAGGAAGACCGACAAAAGTCAGTTTTTGCTCTCCCATAATGTATGTTTAATCTAAAAATAATTATTTAAAGTGATCGAGTATCACAAGAATAACCCATAATAGAGAATATTACCATCTGTTATGCCAGCTATTATGTTATTATTATTAACAATAGATTTATATGAAATGCATGTGAAGGAAATTATATGAAATCATAGTCATAGGCGTTCAACTTTTCCAAATCACCTCGTCTATGGCTTCAACCCATATCAATTTATATTGTCATTTAAACAGATCATACCATATGATAAATCCAAGAACACCCAGTGTCACCTACATGTACATTTATATAGCATATGCCTTTGTTGATCTGCCTGAAACCACTACAAAATTTGTAAGACACATATTATTAGGGGTAGATAAATCAGAATCTTAAAATTTACATTTCAAAATGCTTATTTTTGTGTACAATTATTCTACACATATATATATTTTACATTAATATTTATGTATACATAAAATAAATCTGTTACCGTACTACTAAACTACATTTCACTGCAAAATGATAAAACTAGTGGGAGTTAAAACTCATTCATAAATTTCAAATATCAGATTGACTTTTGGAAGAGGTTATTTAATTTACCATTTAGAACTCTGGAAACTTTTCATTGAGACATTCTTTTTAATAAACAATTAAGTACCGTACGATTGTTAGAGTTAGCTCAGTTTCATTCAATAATTGTCATTCTTTACTGTGTCGCATCAAGGCTTTAAAAGTAATTACGAGTTTTAGTTAATCATAATTCATTAATCCAGTATTATGACTATCTTCTTCCTTTGTTTTAGAGATTACTAAAGATTAGATGTTAATAATGATCAGATACATGTCAGTGAATTATTTTGTTTTTCTAATTCATGATAAATGAAGTAAATAATGTTTTAAGTTGTATTTGAAAAAATTTCAGACACCTTTTAATTTGTATCTGACATTTTATACTTTGTGGTTTTTGTGCTGGACATATATTGATGATTTCAATAAAAAAGATTGAAAATTATTACTGATCTATACTTGACAAAGTGACAACTCACACCAGATGATATGTGCCAGACAATGTCTGTGACTATTTTCAGGTCCTTCATCTCCTTTTGAAATTATAGATTAATAATTTAATATTTAAAAAAGTGTGTTAAAACAGAATTTGTAACATCGTCAAAAATAGTTACAATAAGAACTCATTTCTATGGAAAGATTTTTTGATATTTTAATCCTGTGTGTCAGCTTATGTGCATTATAGTGTAGAGTACAACAATGTACAGGCAGTATACATAGTAATTGAGGTTAATGTCATTGTCAACAATTTAACCGCTAAAACTGGTGACATTTATTGTCTGTTAGTTTTATCCAACCAGGTAGATTAAAACACCTGCCAACTTATGCTATTATTACTTTTTATATATTACATTAAATGTCAATGTCAATGATATTCAAGTTATAAATCACTGTAGATAAATTTCCTGGATCGCAGTATTAAAATACAATACAGCTGAACAGATAACATGTATGATGAAACAGTATATATTTGCTTAAATCATTTAAATATTATTATATAACACCTTGTTATTTCATACAAATTGACAGACAAGTATATGTAGCTGGCTTATAAGTTATATAAATTGTTCATTTTCTCAAGAGGATTTGTAAACTTTTCATAAAACATATTAAGTTGGCAAAGTTAACAAGTTCCTAAAAATGTTAATGCCCTCAATACACTAATCCAGACTACAGAAAGATACCAAATAAGTCTTCAAGCTGTATATGGTCATCGTTATTCTGTATTGTATTATTCTGTATTACCGACCAGGATGTTTACTGAAGTCCTACTACATGTATTATGATTCATGAGGACTTTATGCGTTTTAATAAGAGTATTCTGTCCAGACTAGGTTAGAATTACCGGTAGTTAATAAGATTTAAAATATCTTAAGTTGAATTACTGTTATACACCATATGCTATGATTTAAGATATAAATAGCAACTGTATACAATAGTCTAGAATATTTGTGACAAAGGGTAGGGTCACCTGTCTGACGTAGTGGGTTTTCTCCAGTTTCTTTCTACTACTAAAGAGAGAGAGAGAGAAATGGGGTTTAGCATCCACTGGACACAAACTATGTCATTTTGGGACTAATACATGGTTCAGTTTTATTTCAATCATTTGCATACTGGTTGGGGTCTTTTTCAGTAGAGGGAAACCGAAAGACCTGTAAGTCGACCCTGTCCTTTTCCTTGTCATGTACAAGCGGGGAATAAAAACCACACCACTTGACTCAATGAAGGAGGCATCAAAACATTCGGCAACCCAATCCCCCTCCATGGCTAGAGACATCCTGGCACAATCAAATTTGACCTTATGTTAATCACAAAATGACCTAGTTTATGTTGGGTGGACATTAGACCCCATTTCCTTTTCTCTCTAGAATATGTTTACTATTTGTACCCCTGGGTACATGTTGAATGACTAATTTCACTAAGTTGATGATTTATAAACAAACTAAATAATGTTAATATGTCATTTTCTGGACTGACTGCAATTAGATTCAGACAAATTAAAAAAAGAGGCCCATCAAAAGAAACTTATTTGTTTATAACTTGTTGGGGGTCAGGGTGGCTAAGTGGGTAAGAGGTCAGGTGTTCCATCCCTGCATTGGCCGAGAAGGTTCATCAGATTTTCTAGTGTGGTCCCCCCTTGTCAGTGATGCAGTACGGGCCTGTCAAGGAAAATTGTCTAGTCATTTGGATGGGACAGAAAACTGAGGTGCTGTGTAAACACTAACATGCATGTAAAAGATCCCTTAACAGTTGAAATTCAATATAAGGGTAGGTCGTTGTGCTGCTGTCCGAGCAAAATTTCCCTCATAGCACGCTGTACGGTATATGCCGCCGTCTCAGCAAAATTTCCCTCGTGGCACACTGTATGGCGTATGCCTGTCTTCATTAGCCCAGTTTGGAGCGTAACAGTAGGACGTTAAACCCCATTTCATTTCATTTCATTTCATTTATATCTTCTGTTGCCAAAAAATTCACTTGATCATATCTTGGCAAGTAGTGAAAGGAATTGAATAAATGTTGGACTGATATTCCTTTAAGAGACTCAACTTTAACAATATTGTAAATTTTGAAGTCTCATATTCATGGGTGTGAGAATTCAGTTTCTGAAAGCCAATTTGTATGATAGTTACAGATCTGACTAAATATATGCATTATTCAGAATGTACATGTATTACATGCTGACTGTTAATTTATAGTTTTTACAATAATGTCTTATTTCCTGTCTGCTAACTAATAAGAAGAGAATTATCAACTAAAGAGCATTTAAAATGTAGAAGGTCAAGTTGGATATTCAAATGACTAGATGTATTTATAATTTGATAGATGAGGATTGGTTATAAAGGTTTCAATTTACATGGAAATGGATTTTAATGTTCTTTACAAGGTTTTATATTTTATAGATACAGCACTATAATTGCAAGAAACTCTGTAAAAATACTCAGTAATACTGCTCTAAATTAAAGTCTCAGGTTAGCTCATGGTGTTGACCAAGATATTCCTCAAGATATACCTGGGTTGTCTTCCCCCCCCCCCCCCCGTTTCAGTGGTGAAGGATGAAGAGGAGAAAGAGAGAGGGGGAGAGAGAGAGATAGGGGGGGGTGTCTGACTCCACCAGACACAAACTAGGTCATTTTGGTTCTTACATATGGTTCGCTTGCACATAGGGGTCTTTAGCAGTGGGAGGAAAGCGCAGGACCCAGAGAAAGTCCAAAAGGTTTGTCACGTACAGCCGGGAATTGAACACATGCCAGTTGACTTAATGACAGACGTAATTATTCAGCACATAAAAACAACCTAAATGATAAAATGAAATCAAAATAAGAGTTGACGATAGTGCCCCTGTCCAGGCCAAATGACCCTCTGCACACTGCATGACATTTTCCCATCTTTATTACCGGTAGCCCAGTCAGTGCAAAACAGTATACCGTTAAACTCCATTTCATTTCGTTTCATCTATAAGTTATAACCCTACCAATTTAACATTCTTTATTGAATGAAGAATTATTTATACGTTTTCATACTTGTATAGTTTTGCTGTATGTAGTTGACATATTTTTCTCCTCCATTGACCATAAATAATACTCTGTGATAATACTCTAAATTGATCTATAACCTATGAAGGGCCAGGATATTTTTTTATCATTACATAGTAATATGCTTTATTGATAAAATATGTCCAGGAGGTTTTAATAGACATAATGTCAAGTGTATTTAATAAACCAATACTAAAAGCTGAATTCACATACACATGTTAGGCCTACTAGCTACATGTAGTACACAATATATTACATGCCTGTTAACTTAAAGATACATTATGTAAGATTTTGATAAAGAGCCGACAGTTATTGCTATGATAGTTAAACTCTTAAACATATATTATGCAAGAGCAAAATCTGCCTATTGTAGGTCTTTGTTTAGGCCTGAAATGTTATAAAAACTATCAATTAGACATTAATTAACTTATCCAGACCATAATCAACTCTCGATGTCAAGGCTTGCCTGCGATATTTGTTGGATGTAGTCTGATTAACACTTAAACCTTTCCTTCGTGGTTAACGATTAAATGGATAATCGTCCTCGAGGCTATTAGTTTTGTCTTACCGACTTCAGTAATGATGATCGAGGCTAAGCGGAACTTTCATCTGCTTGGTACTCTGTTAATAGTGGATCAATTTGACTGAAATTTTCAGCAAATTGCCTTTGCATTATGTAGTTTTTAACTATTATAGTGAGAACTACCAACTCGTTATCTAATCTCCCATATGTATCTTTAATAATGAAAAGGGACTATCTTGAAAATTTCAGTCAAATTACTTCATTCTGAGTGACATTAGAGCTGTTTGTTGAATAGGCATCTTGATTGTCATTGTAACTTTATGACAGTAAACAAAGTCTTGAGTATCCAATTTCTGATTAAATCATTAACCGCCACTCCTGTTTAAATCTGTTGAAACTATAGAGCAGGAATTTATTTTGTAAAGAGACAGGTTTTTATCGAAAATTTTAAAATCGTACATACTGGTTTAAATCATTTTCATCTTTTCATTTTAAATATTTATGTGTACTGTTATACCTATGGCTATTTTTGAATTTAAAAATATCTGTGATATTTGTTTTTAATGCATATAAATTGATTGATTTGTGATATTATGTTTTTGGCCTGTCTCACTTTTCACCATATGGTTGGTGCAATATAGTCTGGTTGGTGCTGACTTTCCAACCTTGTGGCTTTTCTCTGGGTCCTCCGGTTTCCTTCCTCTGCTAATGACCCCTAATCGTAAGCAAATTTTTGAAATAAAATTGAACCATATGTTAGTCCCAAAATGGCTAACACCATTTCTCTCTCTCTCTCTCTCTCTCTCTCTCTCTCTCTCTCTCTCTCTCTCTCTGACTTGCCATAATTAAAACAACATTTCATTCATTCATTGTTTATTTAATATTTTCAGGTTTTATGTAATAACATTGGACAAGCATATGGTAAAGAAAAAACAGAAGAAATCTTAGATGAAAATGAAGAAACATCTCTCTCTTTTGACGACTTTTTTAATATTTTTCAACAAAAAGTTCTGACAGATGTAGAAGATCTGAATTTTGAAAACAAAGCAAAAAGTTTGAACAAAGTGGAAAATTATTGTTGGTTATTGTGTGGCGCCAAATATACAAAACGAAATGATAACTCACAGAATTCAGCATGTGCACTTTCATCCACAGACATTTTTAAATTATGGCAAATATTTAATTGTTTCACAGAAACTGGCGATGATGGACTTGTCCTTTTACCTTTGAGAATTGATATTGAAGAAATACGGCGAATAATACAGCTACTGTGTCAAACTCTCGGACTGTGTGAATTAGGTCGTTGGAAAGTGAGCGATGGAAATGACATTTTAATCGATTTTGAAACCTTTTTAAAATGTGTAGAATCAGCATTTCCTGAACCAGGCAATGATGTCACTGTAGGAATCAAAGATGTCAACTATGACATTCTGAATGACATTCTGAAAAAGGTTAGTTTAATTAATTAATTTTTAAAGTAATATGCACTGATGTTAATTATTCTGACACCTTTAGTCAGAGCTTCTCTTTTTTTCCAATTGGTAATAATGTTAGATTTCGTCAATCATGGAATGTTATTTCAGATGTGACCTAAGTGTATGACGAGTCGGGACTCACTATTAGAGATTATTATTACAAACATAATACCATATTACAGGATACAAATTGAACAATGAACCAAATACATGTCATACCAATTTAATGGTTAATGATATCTCAGTTAAAAGATTGACAAAATAATACCAAATTAATAGTTAACAATATGATACTAATTTAATGATTAACAATATGATACCGATTTAATGATTAACAATGTGATACCAGTTTAATGATTAACAATATGATACCAATTTAATGATTAACAATATGATACCGATTTAATGATTAACAATATGACACTAATTTAATGATTAACAATATGATATCGATTTAATGATTAACAATATGATACCAATTTAATGATTAACAATATGATACCGATTTAATGATTAACAATATGATACTAATTTAATGATTAACAATATGATATCGATTTAATGATTAACAATATGATACCAATTTAATGGTTAACAATATGATACCGATTTAATGATTAACAATATGATACCGATTTAATGATTTTAATCATATGATACCAATTTAATGATTAACAGTATGATACCAATTTAATGATTAACAATATGATACCGATTTAATGATTACCAATATGATACCAATTTAATGATAAACAGTATGATACCTATTTAATGATTAACAAGTTAAATATCAGTTGATAGATTGACAAAATAATACCAATTTAATGATTAACAAGTTAAATATCAGTTAATAGATTGACAAAATAATACCAATTTAATGATTGACAAAATAATACCAATTTAATGATTGACAAAATAATACCAATTTAATGATTAACAAAATAATACCAATTTAATGATTTATCAGATGAAACCAAAATTGATAGGATTGGAGTATTAATAGAACACAATAATAGAACACAATTTTTATGGGAAACAATCACTGGTTTATTCTAAAAGCACGACGTTTCGACAAGTATCCTCTTATCGTTATCAAGCTTGATAACGATAAGAGGATACTTGTCGAAACGTCGTGCTTTTAGAATAAACCAGTGATTGTTTCCCATAAAAATTGTGTTCTATTAATGTGTTTTCCAATCGCTAAATGCCACTTAAAGATTAGGATTGGAGTACATTTACTACATTTTTATTATTATGAGATTGTGCAATTTCAATATTTACATTTTGCTCAAAGATCTTCTTACAATCGGGTTGCTGATGTTTTGCAAGACTATATTTTAAATATTTTGACTAATCCTAGAAAGAAATATTCACTAGAGCAGACGCATCAACCCCCAAATACATGACAATGTACATGTGACGTGTATGTGAAAACAGAATAATCCATTTGTTTTTATTTGTCGTTAATACAGTACATGTATTATATGTACCAGTAAATTTTTCTGCACTCAAATGTAAATTCTTTTCTCCTTGGTGAGATATTTTGCTTTGATTCGCTAGGAATGTGTACAGGGATTAGACATAATGAAGTTACAGATTTTCATTTGGAAACAGCAATAGCGGGAAGGCAGGACTATCCCATCATTCACTTTTATAAACAAGGGATAGACCCACTAATTAAACTGTGATAATGTGACTGGATTCCCAAAATTTACATATAGAGTGTTTTCTCATCGTGGTAGCATTGTCCAAGTCAGATCTATGTTTAGTAACCATGATGAAAAATGACAGTAACGGAATGAACCTCTCGTTTGTGTAATATATCAAATTAAAAATCTTTCATATTTAAGGGATTTCTGACCAAGTATGGTAATCGGTTGACAACATGGAAAGAGAGATGGTTTATTCTCTACCCTAATAAATTAATGTATTTTGCTGGTCAAAGTCGTGCTGGAGTAACAGATGAAGATGGTGATAGCAAGGGTTCGATTGACATCAACTCTGGTATTAAAGTGGAGGTAACTCTAAACATCAATTTATTATTGTTGTGTTTAAAGCATGAATGTGTACAAATTGTTTTGTTCATTTGTGTTCATCCAGATGTGATCATTTTCACTGTGTTTAGAGTAAATTATTCTTATCTTATTTTTTTGGTTTAATTTGGTGTCAAACATATACTACATGTATTTAACACAAACAAGTACGGTACCATGACGACCGTCATTTCAGATTTTTGATTTTTATTTGAATGCACTTTAATTTATTTTCTAACCCGTATATTTTGCTAATATTTGATTTTGATTTTTGTTTTTTCTTGTTAGCATGAGCATTGTTTATGTTGTGTGGTGGTTTTCATGTTATTTTTGGCATGCTTTGTTTTATTTAGCCGTTACCAGATAAAAGTGGATGTAAACCAAATCGTTTTGTTATCAAAGTACCAGGTAGAACATATGAGTTATGTGCCCCTGACATACGATCTAAGAATGAATGGACAGCAGGTAATGACGAATTGTCATTTAACTATAGGAAGCCCTCCGTCTTAATCAAAATGAAAACATTGTAATGTAAAATAAATATTCGGGTTGGGTTTTTGGGGGGAATTCCCAAGTACAAATTAAACAATTGCTTAATACCACTCCTTACTTTTATATATTTAAAGGACAAATTTTAAAGTTTTCGTGGCTTACTCCAATCCCACTATAAATATGGTTAAAAATTTATAGCTAGGAAATGAAATGGGGTTTAACGTCCAACTGTTCTGCTCCTACTGGTCTAATGAAGACGAGCAGATGTCATGCAGTGTGCTATGAGGGAAATTTTGCTCGTACAGTGGCACTTATGGCCTACTCTGATTTCAAATTCCAACTGTTAAGGGTTCATTTACGTACACTCCAATGTGTACACAGGACCTCTGTTTTTCATCCATTCTGAACGACTATACTTTGTCCCCTGCTAGGTCCTCCATCCTACTCCATGGACAAGGGTGTATCAAACACAAGACCTCTAAGTTAGCGAGCCTACTCACTAAGCCACCATGGCTCTTTTATAGGTTAGGCCATTTTTTTTTTTTCTCAGGAACATCTGCTGAAATTATTCTACTGTTCATTTGGTTGCTATTCTCAAAATCTTTTAGTTCCAATATTTTATATTTTGTAATTTTAACTAGAAACTCGTGTGGCTATATATTTATCAATAACAAGAAGTGCTAGAAATTGAATTGGTTTTGCCTTATCTTTTGGTTATTGCTTGACTTACTGCAATAGATTGAGTGTTTACATTTAATTACCAGTAGCATGTTACAAGGAGGAAATATTTCAATTAGATTTTGACAAAAGGAAGGTCGATAGGAAATGATCCATTGAAAATTTTTTTGTTATTGTTCCTTCTTTTTCCTTGGTTGGAATTAGTAGAATCGAATAAATAAACTTTAAGATGTAGACTATGCCCCTTTCTTTTCTTGTTAACGGTCATACCATATTTGCATTTATTAATATGTAAAACTAACCTTGAGTGTAAAGTAAGAAATGTTGACTTATATGCCTCAAGGGTTGTTTAGTGTCACATTGTTCTTGTTTATAATAGGAGTTTTAAGGCCATAAAATTATGATGTCTTATAGATTCCCTGATGTGCATGATTGGTAAACTCTCTAAACTTTAGTCTGCTGATGCAATTTTGACCCCCCCCTCCCCCACGGTCTTTCTATTTCTCTATTTCCGATCCTCCATATGTTAGTTTCGAAGTCACCTAGTTTGTGGCATCTGAATGTTAAACCCCATTTCTCTCTCTGTGCCTGAAACAGACTTGTACTTGAAAATGAGTAGGGTCATCAGCCCAACCCCATGGGTTTTCTCTGGCTCCCCAGGTTTCCGCTCATTGTTAAAGACCTGAAAGTGCAAATGAATTATTTGAAATAAAACTTTTGCATGTTAGTCCCGAAATGATACAGTATCTTAAACCTCCCCTTTAAACAATCACCTCTTTTTGTAGTCACAATTGTCTAACGGTTATCGATTGTGATCACACTTCTTGTCCAAAATTGAACTTGCATGTATGGCTACACACAAAATAATAGTGGGTCTTATGATGGGTTTTAACTTCAAAATATTGGCAGCTAACGAATCTTTGGCAAATTTTAGTATCCTCCTAATTTCTAAAAATATATTTTTAAGTGTCTTTTTACACATAAAAACTAAAAATAAAACTATTTTGATTGCATTTTAGGATTAAATTCTGAAACGGGAGCTCTGGTCCCATGGAACATTTTGAAATTATAGTTGATTTGCATGAATTTTGTGTTTATTTAAATGAACTATCGTCGATTCAGTATTTTTAAACAATTAAGTGTAAAATTAAGCCAAGAGTATATAATACATTATTAAAGGAATTTTAATACTTCTTTCAATTTAGTTTTATCTATGTAATATATTCTAGCCATACAAAAAGCCATTGAGTACAGTGCTGATGATATCAGTTTTGTAAAACAAGGATGGATTGATAGAAAGAGAGAGAGAGAAGAAAGACGAAAAGCAACAGCTGAAGATGAATTAAAGAAACAACAAGAGAAGGAATTAATTGAAAGACAACAAAGGGAATTGGAGGAACATAGATTGGTAAGGTAGTTCCTCATCAATTGGTCCTATGATTGATCCTGGTATTGGATGAAATAGTTCCTTGGGTTTCTTTCCGGCGTGATTTCCCCTTGTCAGTGATACAGAAGGAGGGCCTGACAAGGACAGCCGCCTAGTCGTTCGGATGGGACGAAAAACCGAGGTCCCGTGTACACATTGGAGTGCACGTAAAAGATCCCTTGGCAGTTGGAATTCGATATAAGAGTAGGCCGTAGCGCCACTGCCCAGGCAAAATTACCCTCATAGCACACTGTATGGCATATGCCCATCTTCCATTAGCCCAGGTTAGGTGCATAAGAGTAGGACGTTAAACCCCATTTCATTTCATTTCCTTGGGTTTCTTGCGCATGCTTACCCCTTGTCATTAGTGCAGGACTTGAAGCCAGGCAAGAAACAGGGCCGTGTTGCTTGGATGTTTTGAAAAACTTACATCTTGACTACTCAGTGTTATGCACATAAAAGATACCTGGATAATTCAAATTTGACGAAAGAGTATGCGGAAACAACGTTATCCTGGAAAAAAATTCCCTCATACCACACTGCATGGTATATGTTCGTCATCATTAGCCCAGTTGGAGCAGAAAAGTAGGAGGTTAAGCACAATTTCTTTTCGTTTCATTTGTATACATATAGATATATTTGATGCAGATTAGCTCACAGTTGAAATATGAATGAAGATTGAAATGGTCTAATAAAGCTACACCTGTTATGATATACTGATTGTCATATGTTTTTCCAAAATAATATTTTGTTATTCTATAGTTGATATATCATGATACTTTTTTCAATCAATCATTTTATTCTACATTTCAAGCTTTGGAAGATATATGGATATTATATAATTGGAAAAAATATTTAAACTTGTATTCTATGATTTATATACTTCAGAGAAATTTACAAGATCAAGAATTGCTTGAAAAGCGTATGCAAGAACTACAGTCAGAAAAACTTGTAAGTTACAGTATTTTACTGAAAACATGCACCTTTTCTCAACACAGTACCATCTTCACCCGATTAAATTTCGACTCAGATATGCGAATTATTGATTGTTATTGTCAACCTATCACTTTGTATTTTCCTCTATTTGATACAATAAGGAATGCTCTGGCATCTTGATTACCTATGTAGCTTATACCAACAAGTAATGGCTCATCATTAGGCTACACATATAGGTTACCTGAATTTCAAGACTTTTGTAATTTCATGCAAATGAGGTTTCATGAGTATATTTTGTACTCGCTACATTCATCAAAATAACTTTGAACAAACAAATGTGCGAAGTATGCACTCCATTTGGGCCTCCCTCCACTCTAATCCGTTCGTTCTTTCGTTCCTGAGGTTTAATCGTCCATTTCCACCTAGGGTGATATCGTAGACAAGCTCTAATCCTATACCTGTATTGTCATATAGTTACTATTACATGTAGTTCTTTCCAACATGATTGGAGTCCATTCCCTTTTGTTCAATCTTTTTGTTATGAGTTATTTCCCTTTATTAAATAAATGACCTGTGACCTACTGGTGAGACTCACCCAGACCTCATACCAAACTTGATGTTGTCTCAACCCTGGCCCAGATCCCTGAACATGCCCCTGTTGAGAATTACTAAATTATGCAAAATAAGATCAGACACAACCCTTAACAAAACTCAAGGCTGTGCATCACTGAGTTTATGCCCTTGACATTAAAATTGGAATAGAGACCACCTTTATTAGTTGCAACTTATTTTTTTTTCATTCAAAGGCACGAGGTGAAATCGAAGCTAAACTGAAGGACGAAGAAGCTTTAAGATTAGCAGAACAAGAAAGATTGAGAGAATTGGAAGAGATAAAGAATCAGTTAGAAAGATTGTTAGAAGAAGAACGTCAGGCCAAAAGAGATGAAGAAATTGTCAGAAATCTTCAAGCCAGGTAGGATGTTTATTAGAAATTTTTTATAATTATATTCAGTCAACTGGAAACCATTCTAGTTGCTTATCTTGGCACATTATCGTCAGAACCAGTGGCTGACTGGGTGGATGCCAGAGGTCCGCAATAGTTAGAGTATGAATTAAGAGGGACCCTAAAATACTAAAGAACTTGTGAGTCAAATGATTTTCATACTTAGATAGACCAAATAGATAGCGAATGATGATGAGTCATTTTCCACCCTAATCCACCTTTGCTGGAAAAGATTTTCTCTAGTTCACCCAAAGGCTTCATTTTGGATTATGGACGTGGTAGAAGACAATCAAATGGCATGGAGGGAGTCATAAGATTATAGGCCTAAATTATTGAACTAAAGATTATATCAAAATAATTGTTTGTAGTCTAATATATATTGATGGATCTTATGCTTTTTATTCAGAATTCTTGAAGAAGAGTTTGCTAAAAGAACTGAACTTGAGAAACTAAAAGAAGAACAAGAAAAATTATTGGCACAAGAACGTAACCAAAGAGCTGGTTTAGAAAATGAACGACAGAAACAAGAACAACTGTTTCAAGATGCACAGAAACGTCTGATGGAACTTGAACAAGAAAGAAGTGATGCTGATAAACAACTAACTGTTAGTACCATAATACCTTAAACTCTCAATGAATCTTTTAATAGGAATATCAGTGCAAAAATGGTCCAATTCTGTTCAGTGTTTACAAAGATATGTATGATTGAAATTTCATTGATCTAGCCTAGTATTTAGATTTTGTTTTCTTAATTAAATGTTAAACATGCATTATGCAAGAGCTAAATCTGCCTATTGCAGGTTTTTCTTAAGACCTGAAATGTTTTCTAAAGTATTAATTAGACATCAATTAACTGAACCAGGCCTTAATCAACTCTCGATGGCATCCGATTTCTCCGATATTTAATAGATTACAACGGTTCAGCGATACTTTGATTTAATCAAACATGGAGGAACGAGACTTAGCTTCGATCAACCAGTACGCTGGTTGAATTTATTGCACATGTCTGTCAAACCTCCAAAGGCTAATATCTTCGGTTACAATATGGTAATTTGAATGAAATTTTCAAATTATTCATTTTACATTATCTACTTTCTAACTATTATGGCAAGAACGACTAGTTCTTTATCTAAATCTTACATAATGTATCTTTAAATAATCAATCTGTGTACATATTAGCCTGGATTAAGTCTGAAGAAATTTGATATTTTTTAGCATACAATACAAATGACACACTGTAACTCTAAATTACTTAATAAAAAAGTGAGTTTACCATCTTTGAACAGCTATTAACCCAAGTACATGTGAATTAAGCCGCAAGAAATTTGATATTTTAGTGAAAAATGCAAGAACTAGTTACAATCCTTGAACAGCCATTAGCATGGTGCATTATGAATACACACTATTATTATTATTATTAAACCAGGCAGTATGAATTAATGTAAGCCCAGGAATTTCTATTGTATTACCATTTCCTAACCAGAACCTCCACAACAGCTGAATGTTACTGATATTTTAAGATATCCCATCACATATCGACCCATCTATGATCTAGTAAAAAATTACTTTGTTGATTAGATAAAATGAAATGCTTTGAGTAACTTGTAAACTTTACAAATATTGTAGAATTGCAGTCTGTCATTGAGTCAACTGGCTTGCTTTCGATTCTCCAATTGTGCGTGACAAGGAGTAGGGTCGCCTTTCCAACCTCTGGGTTTTTTAAGTGTCCTCCAGTTTCCTCCAAAAGACCCCTACACACAAGCGAATTATTGAAATAATATTTAACCATATGTTAGTCACAAAATGACTAGAAATTTAAAACTGTGTACACACATAAACTCATGGTAGTTGCCTATCTGGCTATTTTGAAATTTGTATTTCCATTGGAACAAATTTGAATTACTTTCTGGTGTACCAAGACTCGGGTTGTTAACAATTTATTTGTTTATGTTACAGGAAGCCATGGAAAAAATGAAGTTAGCCGAAGAAGAAAGATTTAAAATGGAGCATAAGTTGAAGTTAAGGGCCATCAATAATTCCATGGGTTTGTCCAGACCAACATTTGCATCTGATCCTAATCCGTTTGTTACTCATCGAGGACGAGGAGCCTTCTCTGAATCAGATTTTTTGAAGGTGAAAAGTTCACCAGATGATCATGGAAATGTTTTTGATTAGATATACCGTAATTGTAGGGTTGTCGAGGCTATTATTTTTTTTTTTTATCACCGTAGCATTTTAAGCATAATATTATTCTCTTTATGATAGAGAGAGAAAGAAATGCAACCATATTTTAAGACCACACAGATCAAAGATAAGTTATTGATCATACCCTAGCAAATATCTCCCACACTTTTAATTGAACTTTCAGCTAAAACAAATTAAACAATTTATCTGATTAAAATACAGATCTATATCTCGTTTTGTTTTTTTATACTTCCTACACTTCAAGATCTGACCAGTTGTACTGGAAGGTCGCATCAGGGGTCGTACAAGCAGCTTATGACCCTATGATGTCATTGATCAATCAATTAACAATGACATTTCTAGTGAACGACCCACAGTTCTGTGCATCGTACGCCAAAAACTCGCCATAGCAGACAGATTCATTGGCTAATCCCTCACTGCAACCAGAATGGCAGTAATATGATAACTCTTCCAGATTGTAGTGTTTTAAAGGCAATTAAAATGAAGTTTTGAACTTTAAAAAAACAAAACGAAATAGGATATGTGTGTTTAATCAGATTGCGATTATCAATTTTGTTTGTGCTTTTCCTTTGTAATGAATGATGACAAGAATAGTAATTTATTGTAGTAATATTTCATGTAAAAATATTAGTTCCAAATAACTTATTGTAGTTAGATGCCATTCTGTGCAAAACAGACATTAAATAGAAAGCATTAAGAGAAAGCATTAAGATAAATGTATCTATCTCCATTTTTTTATTATTTGTTTGCTTTGTGCAAGTATATTTCAAATAAAATTGAATATGATTGATATATTATTTGAATATATTTGTGCTTTGATAAATTTTGTTTTTGTTTTCTTAATTGAATGTTGAATAATCAATCTGAGTACATATTAGCTTCGATTATTAGTCAGTATACTGATCCATTACCAAGAATAAGCTAATGTATAAATATGATTCTTTGGGGTACACCTTTATTGCACAGTATTATAATGTTGTCCTATGGCCGGGTCTGTCATTGTTTGGGTTTGGGTTTGGGTGGGTGGGGGGTTGATAATACTGGGGGTCAATTGTTATTTTGATATGATATAGACTAAAGTTAAACACAAGTATTTTCTTGGTTTAAATGATAATTCCTCTACAGTCCAGTACATCAAAGCTGGTAGGTACTCTGTATACACTTACAAGTCAGTATTTAATTTCATATTATATACATTAATCCCAATATCAGGCTCCTGGTTAGACCAAGCTATTTCACACACATATTCTATAGATCACTTACCTTCTGTCATCATGTATATTTTTGTCTTATCAAAACAAGATATAATTTCACTATTTCAGAACAATAAGCATACAAAATGTTTATTCCAAATTATATTCTAGAAATTATGAGTATTAGTAAAATCTGTTCAAATCAATTGTAACTTAATGAATTTAAGAATGATGATTTAATGCTGTGTGGTAACAATTGATACTGATTTTTAATCTCATGAGGGAATCTCAAAAACAATTTTAAAGAAAATTTTGTCATCACTACTCTTAACTTGTTTCTGTCTATAACTGTATAGGTAATCTAATCTTGTACATCAGTAAACAGTAGGAAATACTTCTATCAATGGATGTCTAGATAATGTAATCTAGCAGATCAGTCAATAGTCAGAAATAATTCTATCTAGAAAATGTAATTTTCAGGTAGATCAGTAGGCCTATGTACTTCGTGAAGCAACATAAGACAACATCATTTTTGGCAATCAAAATTTTTATGCTGTTGCATTTCATATAGAATATTTTTTTAAAATAACAACTCATTTTTTCTGATCAAAAGCATTATAGCTTATTTTGAATATAAATTTTTATGCAGTTGTAATTCATCTATAGTAATCACTATTCTGACTAGAAACATTATAATATTTCAGCCTATTTTCTTCATATTGTGTGTACTTTTTAAACCGTTTTTGTTTTCCATGGCTATTGGTTTTGTTATAACATGGTGGAAAATAAAAAAATTAGATTACAACTTTATGGCGTAAATTTTGTTAAACATAAAAGATAAATTGGCTTTTCAGTTTCACAACCATTTTGACATCGAACTACAGCTAGACAGACCTGTGTGCTGAATTCACATAATTGAAAAATTTTAAAATGTGTCTGCCATATACTGGTTTTTCTTTGGTGGGGGTGTTGGGTGGCAGGAATGTGAAGCGATTGTGAATTACATCTCAAGGTCTGTAATTGAGGCAACTGGTGTGGTCTCCATGACAAGCATTAGAGTGTTTATGGTTATGAGACAAAGAAGGCTATTGATTTTCAAAGATTTCCAATAATTACTGCCAGAGTTATGGCCCTTGACCACTTGAAATATCTTGTGGATGCTTTAGAGGCTAACGTTAATATCCGATTGAATTTAAATTTACACACGATGTTTACGGCATTTCTGATAATTAATACCAAAATTATGGCCCTTGATCTCTTTGAAAAAATAGTGGATGCTCTAGAGACCGACGAACGAACAAGTATATTGATTTTCAATGAATGTTGGTAACTTGAACAGCTAAGTCCATGATATCAAATGTTTCGTATATTAAACGTTTGCATTGGGCAGAACGGAAAGTCAAACAAATTCAAATTATTTTCTGATAATACTTAATGAATTGTTACTCTTAATCAGATTTTAGTGTATTATAAATGTTTTAATACCGACAATAGAAAAAATATGCGACAACACTTGTTGACTGCTCGAACGACTTAGCTGCTAGGGGCATATGTTTCGTTGCCTGGCAACCTATCATTTACTGAAAATTATCTACAAGGCAGGAGTCAGAGTTTTTATCAAATTGTTACGAAACTAGCAGGAAACATATATACAGGCCTATTATTAGACCAGTATCCCATTTTTTCTCTGATAAAATCAGGTTAATATTTGCAGATTTAAATCATTTTGCTGAAAACTGTACATATTTAGTGTAAATGGGTATAATATGTAGGCTGAGGCATAAACTAGGTAAAAGGTGGCAATTTTTGGCCCAGACAAGTTAATTGTATTGCTGTACTAGGTCAGGCCCATAGATTTACCCAAAATAACTTTAATTAACGTACCCCAAACAACCTGTACTTTGATTAACGGGCCAATCTTGATTATATTTTGGAGAATAAAACTGCTTTAATTTGTGTTAAAAGCCCTTCAAATTTAGGGTCGAGCAACTAACTCAATATATATGTGATAAGTTTTCAAACAATTTAAACCCATCACTGCATCATTCTTCATCTGGAAATGGAGACCTGTGCCCCAAGCTGTATTATATGTTGTCTGAATTCCGTTATCAAGTACAGCACATGGGCCAATCATCGTATATATATATAGACCTTTAAAGCCCCAATAACACTCTTGTTGTAACTAAATAATATGTCCCAATCTTCATTCTGGTCAACAAATTGTATTATTTTACAATATTCCAATTTTCATCTTAACACACCTAATTTAAAAAATTGGAAAAATTCAACTAATTGATTTGAAAAGTCTAACGTAAACCTTTTCAAATTTGACTTTGATTTAAAATATTTTCGAACCCTCTGGACAAGTAAAATAGGTCGTAATGGATAATTTACACAACAGGTAGGACACTTAAACATCTAGTACTTAGAATAAGGCTATTATTTATTTTCTGGGGCTGCCAAGCCAGCAAGAGTGTTATTGTCCCTTTAAAGGAATGGAATCGATAATCAAGTCACCCAACGATATTTTGAGCTGAAATTTTGAGACAAGATAAATACACCATTCCTCTATAAATTTTATAGGTATACCCCGGGTACAAACTTTTAAGAGACTCTGTTATGGGGGTATGGTCCCTTTAAAACTGCACTTTATCAGACATTTTTAAGTTTTTTATATTGGGCTCTTTGTGGTTATTAAGATCAGCATCATCGTAATATTTAAAAAAAGCTATAGACTAAGAAATGTTATGAATTTAACATTTAACTCAATAGGGAGAGAATTACGAGTATGGTCTGAGTCTGACCCATAGAGTTAAAAAGAAATATGGTCTGACCCCATAATCACTAGATGACAATAAGAGTTGTCTTTCTTGCTTTTATTCTCTTGCCGAAATTTGACTGTACTGGTAGTGAATATGTCAGCAAGCAAAGGGAATAGTAATCATGTAAGACCACAAAAAAATATGCTGCTTTAAGCAAAATACAGGTTGCTTTCCGTAATTCAAGATATTTTGTGTAAATCTATGGCACGTGTGGTACACAGGCGCGGATCCAGGATTTGTTGCAGGGTGGGGGGGGGTGGTCTATCAAGCCAGCGCCGAAGGCGCTCAACCAATTAACGGGGGGGGGGGCGTCCCCCAGAAAAATTTGGTATATTAGATTCAATTTGGTGCATTCTGACGTATTTCCGGAAGGTAAATTCCAAAATTACAGGTCTAAAAATCGCCAATAAAATCGCATAAAAAATTTTCAAGCCTGAGCAGGGGGGGGGGGTCCGGACCCCGTGGACCCCCCCTCTGGATCCGCGCCTGGATACATGAGTCCAGGATTAGGAACGCCCTTCTCACCTTACTTACCGGTATTGTTTATTGTAATTACGTAAATAATTTGTAACGTAAATCGTATCGGCTCTGCTCTCTACTACGTCATGTATGTTACTATCAGCTCCTAAAGACAACTAATATTAAAATAATGGTTCTAAGGCTAGTAGAGAGCAGAGCCGATACATTAATTTACGTTACTAAAGTAGGGTAACTATTCTTACCTACCGGTACGTGATTTTTTCAAAATTTTTGATTTTGTTTTTTCTTCATATTTTTCAAACTTTATTTTTCTTCCTATCTGATGCTAAATCATATAATATTTACTATCAAACATGTTCGTATTAAAAATTGTACCTTGATAAAATCACATACGGGTAGGTAAGAAGGTAGTTCAGCTTTGAACGTCGGTCTCATTACACTCACCCTGAACGTTCAGGGACTGTCCCATTCAATCAATGTCGAAAATAATTGGAGCCCAAGTCAATTTTACTGGGCAACTTTTCACTGCCAAACCATGGGGTGTCAATCCGAGTAGACGCTGGTACAATGTAAACGAACATCTTAGTGAGAAAATAAGACCTTGCTTACTTCGCTAGAGTCAGTATGAGTGACACAACACGCTGTTAAATATACGTCTCCTCCTATCAAGTTACATTTTCGCCGCCATGACACTCTAACTGTAGGTCAACGTCCACATTCAGGAATGTCGGTCATCCAAGACGAAACAAAATGTACAGGCTTTACATTGTACAGGATTTCACACGGATTGACACCCCGTCGTTTAGCAGTGAAAAGATGTCCAGTAAAATTGACTGTTCTCCAATTTTTTTTCGACATTGATTCAATGGGACAGTCCCTGAACGTTCAGGGTGAGTGTAATGAGACCAACGTTCAGAGTTGAACTAGTAAGAAGGGTGTTCCTGTCCTCATGTACCTGTAGTGTGGGTGAATATGCTCACAGTGTGACTGTCAATAGTCCGTGGGTTTATTATTAGTCCACCGATGGCGATAAGCTTTAGCGCTGGGTTGGGGTTCGAGTTCATTACTTAGTCCACCAATGTCGTTTATTACTTAGGGGAAAAGGTTGGATTAGGGTTAGGTTTGTTTCGAATCCCTGGTGATGTACGTGACAAGGAGTAGGGTTGCCTGTCCAACCTCATGGGTTTTCTCCGGGTCCTCTGGTTTCCTCCTACTGCTAAAGACCCCTACACACCAGCGAATTATTTAAATAAAATTAAACCATGTGTTAGTCCCGAAATGACCTAGTTTAGGTTGAATGGAAGGTAAACCTCATTCCTCTCTCTCTTATAGCGGCGGACAAGTGAACCCTTCTCTACATGTGATGGTGTTTAACAACAGTTGTTGTTTACTTTAAAGTAGTTAAATAAGCTAACTCAATTTCATCCAAAGTCTTCAACATTGAAAACTTGAATTATTTGTCAATTTAAATCAACATTGATGTTGTGATCTTAATTGATGATATCCAATATTTTAGACAAAATAAACACTTTACCATTGGTAGGCCTGCACGAATCATGTGAGATATGGTATCATAATGCGTTTCAGGCCCATTTGGAACAGGGGACTCATAGAACGACATTAAAAACATGAATTATTTTTCGATTTAAATCAACATTGATGTTGTGATCTTACCTGGAAAAGATGGGCTTCTGATATCCAATATTCAAGACAAAGTAAATATAAACGTGTTACCATTGGTACACATATCGTGTATCATCATAATGTGTTGCAGGCCCATTTGTAACACGGGAATCGTAGAATGAGGCTAGAGATATTCCACAAGGCATGTCTAACGGTGATCTTCATATTCTTATCTGGAGAGCATGCGCAGAAAAAAAACTATGTAGACTTGTATAATCGGACGCTAGAGATTACCATTCGATTTAGACTTCTGGCATATTTCGGCGAACATAACTGGTTTGAAATTAGAGTAAAAAGGATAACGATTGAATTTGAATCAGTTTGTATACATTCATGTTACATGGCGTTGCAGCCCATCTGTGACAATTTCTAGGTCCGAAATTTAAGCGATTTAGCTCCTTTAATACTTTCTTACATTTTACTTTTCAGCAATGCATTTTATTTTACCATCTAATCTAAATTGCCAGCGTTTATGTATACAACAGAAGTCATCTTTATTACACGTGAACATGTTAAAATAATTAGGAATAACAGGTTATGTCATGAAGTAGGACATTATATGTCTTGTCAAGTGTCAAATGTCTGGACGTAAACTTGAATTGGCGTCCTCCTGTTTACTTCAACTACTTGACACAGTTTGCTGGATAAACCCCCTTTTGATAGGATTGTTGTTGGCTGGCGTGATTTTGGCGAAAACATGTTTGAGAAAAGGTAAATGGAATACATTAATATTAAACATAATTGGGCATCATTCTTAATGTACATTAGGCAAGCCAGGAAATAAAAACCTTGGATATATATATATATCATAAGATAAGATTTTATTGTGTAAAGCCTGGACATGACCAGCTATATAGCTCATAATCCAGGTAAAGTGACTATATATGGCTAACTGTTCATTGAGCTCAGGGTCAACATAAGCCTGACTGGTGGCTTGTTCAGTTCAGCGGTTTAAAATGAATTATTTATTATTCAATTTGTTTGAAAACAAAGCTCAAATGATAGCCACTATAGCCCTGTTTACACTTGGGTGCGATAAACGTGCTGTACTGGGCACGGTATTTCAAGAAATTGACCCGTTTACATTTCCGGTCTTGGAACCGTACGCCAAATGTGGGACTCTTCACAGAAAAGTTAATTTCGGTCCCTACGCAAGTTACCCGGATGAAAACAATTATGGCGGTTGATTTTGGTACGTGTAGCCAATTTGACAGAACTGATGACAGAACTTACAAAGTTCGCGGGAAAAAAGGTCAAGGTTCATTTGGCGCATGCGCAGTAATCCCTGCTCAGACCGGTTAGCGTTTACACTATGAAAATTTAAACCAAGCCGTTCTTAGCACGGTTCCGAGACCACCTCACTTCAGTGGGCCAGATTGGCACGGTACTCAGTACGGCACGCTTGTGTTTGACCCGTTTACACTACAAACAAATTAACGGTACCTGGCACGCTTAAAATTTGTAATGTAAACAGGGTTATAGGCTCTGTGACTAGGCACCATGGCTTACTAGACAGTCTCAGGTTTGCTGTTGGGGCTTGCCAAGATAGTTCGATAGGATTTTCAAGAAAGCCTGGCAAAAAACCATGTCTATTCATTGAGATTGGACGGAAGACTGAGGTCCTTAGTTTGTACCTGTAAAAGAATCCATGTCAGTGTGAGTTTGAAATAAGAGTAATCTATGTATGGTGTCAACTGTCTGCACAAACTTACCTTATTATGCCATTTTCAGTATCCAAGTCGGTGTAGAAAAGTAGGACATTTAACCATCAAATCATTTGATTACTTGTGCACTAACCTGAAGGTTCCATGCTCGATCCCTGCATTGGCAGAGAAAGTTCATCAGGTTTTTACTGTGTGGTTCCTCCCTGTCAGTGGTGCAGGACCAAGAGCCTGTCAATGGACAAAGTATAGTTATTCTGAAGGGCCGAAAAACCAGGGACCCGTGTAAACATTGGCTTGCACATAAAAGACCTGTTGACAGTTGAAATTTGATATAAGAATAGGCCGTAGTGCAGCTGTCGGGCAATATTCCCTCATAGCACAATCTTCACCTTCATATAAGCTGGTGACCATTATTATGACACCAAAATCGAGTATCCAAACTTCATTATCTGATTATCTTTTTCAGGTGTTTTTTAAAGAAGAATTTAACAAAGAAAGTGATCCAAATTGTAGGCCTATGTCTGACTTTTTTTTTTTACGTTCAGTATGTAAAACTTGTGGAAAACATACAGGCCTTCTTCGGTTCTCATCTTTCATGTTCCATGGTGAAAAGTAAAAATGAGGATTTAACAATACATTATCACAACAGATCCAAAGCAGTAACTTTTGATGTGGCTAATATTCAATTTATAAACATTGGTAAACCATGTCCGCCAGACCAGCAAATCTTTCTGACCATCTGCATAATCTCTTCACCGGAAAATGGTCCTTCAAGAGATGTGATTCGCAAAACATGGGCGTCAAATTCAATGAATAATAAAATACATTATATCTTCATGGTCGGAAAAAGTGCAACATCGAGTATCAGCTTGAAAATTGCTGAGGAAAGTAAGAGAGAAAACGACATCGTATTTATAGACTATGAAGAAACCTACAGAAATTTAACCTATAAAAGTGTAGCCATTTTGAAATGGTCATCAATTTTTTGTGCAGAATCAAAGTATATTGTGAAAATAGACGATGACATTTTTGTGGACATTCCAGCTTTGTATAATATATTACTTAATATAACGTATCCTAAAGTTATTGTTGGCCACGTTATTAGAGGGGCGACACCAATACGTAGATTAAAATCAAAATTTTTTGTTGCCGCAAAGGATTATTATAGAGACATTTATCCAGATTATATTACAGGTTTGTGTTATGCCATATCAACAGATTTATTACAAGGAATGCTTGACGCAGCAAATAGATGTCATATACTACCAATAGAAGACATATACGTCACTGGAATATTAGGGTATCAAGGTGGGGCAAGGTTTGTGGGAAATTGTGGATTCACTTATACACGTATTTCTGTAGATGGTTGGTCTCAAAATCCTCTTTTTATCATGGCACACAAGTATCTTCCCAGTCAAGTGCAAGTCATATGGGATATGAGACAGTCATTTTTTCCTAAAACTACATCATGGATGACATATTTGTCACATTTGTTGATTGTATAGATGACCATTCCTTTTTAAAATCCAATGAAATTTCAGTTTCCTCCAACTGCTAAAGACTCCCTATGCACAAGCGAATTATTGAAATAAAATTAAACCAATTGTTAGTCCCGAAATGACCCAGTTTGTGTCGAGTAATGTTAAACCCCACTTTTCTCTCTCTCTCTCCAATGAAATTATATTATATCTTGTAGCATTGTAATCAAGCCAGGGCTTTCACTTAAAAATTTTCACTGCCAATAAATTTTTATAATGTACTAAAACTTTGCACAGTAAGTTGGTATTTCATGGTTTTTATTCATGGTCGCATTGCCAATGGTAGTGTGTTGTGAATTCACATGTCTATACCACATTGTCAACATGTTGTAGAAAATTCTTATGACACGTGGACAATACGTGAATGATTAACAATTGACCGTCTCACGCCATTGATAAGATTTGCACATATCAATTAATTTTTATTGTTCTACTACCAGACACTCGTCATTAATTATCAACGAAACTCAGTATTATCTGTTGATGACTATGTATTCAACTGTATGACACCAATCATGAAATTATGTGGCTTTTATATTTATATATTCATGTGCATTGTTCTGTACTGGCCGTACAATTGTATAGTTACATAGTTGAGGGTAGTCGTGTTTGAAAATTGAGTTTTGAAAAAACAGCTCTTTTTCCGTCGCGCAAAATGACCGATGAGTCAGATTTACATGTAGCTACAGTGTATGTGTAGACAGTAGTGCCACTGTCCAGGCCAAATTTCCCTCATATAGCACACTGTAAGGTGTAAGCCAGTCTTCATTATCCTAGTCGGTGTTTCAAATGTATCAATAATATTTTATGGGTTTACACAAAACAGTAGTTTATTTTATTGTGTGAAATTATTTTTTTTATATTAACCACTTTATAGTGTATTAGCATTGAAAATCAAATTGAAAATGTTGCAGATTTAAATGAAATATATTCTAGTCCAGATTATTGTATATTAAATTAAAAAACTTGTAAATAGAAATTATTTTTTACAAAGATGTTAATAGCAGGCCTATATAGAAGTTTTTACAACTGAAATTGTGCATGATTTCCTTATGGAATTTCTTTTAACACTAGAGTAAAATGTATTTTCCAATCATAAGGCCACATTAAAAAAATGATACTTTTACATAACTTAAATGGGACACCTGACTTCAAGATGCATTATGCAAGAGCTAAATCTGCCTATTGCAGGTCTTTCTTTTGACTTCAAATATTATTATTATTATTATTATTAATCTTCTATAGCGCTTCATTATATCCGGTGATATTTCTAAGCGCTTAACAAATGTCACATCACAGATCGTAATAATATTTAAACAAGTGTGTTTTTAACTCCGATTTGAATTTAACAAAAGTTGAACTTTCTCTAATTGATCTTGGTAGCTTATTCCACATATGGGCACCATTTATAGGGAAAGATAATTTTCCTCTGAGTCTCTTGTAAGCAGGCACAGATAATAAAGTAGTATCTGTGGACGAACGAAGATTCGGTCTTTCCTGTTTGTAGAATGTGAGTAATTGTTTCATGTAGGAGGGAGCAGTCTCCGAAAATTATTAATATTATTAAGACTTTTATGAACATGACAAGCCCATGATCATGTTTAATCAAGATTTATATGGATTTGAACATCCACAAGTTGTAAATATTTAACGATAAAATAGATAGTCTCCAGACAAGTAGGATGTTCAGCCCCATTTAATACAGGGTAACTACACTCTATACTGAAATTAATGCATTCAAATTTTGGTGTCATTAATTAGTTTCTTGTTTTATATTATTAAGATTTTATGTTTTAAAATCTGTGGGATAATATCCATAAGAATATATTTTTGTAATGTTTAAATAAGGATAATTTAAGGTGCAGCATATAGCTAGAAAACTTAAAAAAAAGGTTAAATTTTGTTTTGAATTTATACCAGGTCACCATTTATTTACATTTGATTTCTTATTTTGAATTTACACCCAGTGCTTATATTAACATTTATAATAAAGAATACATTTTTGTAAAAAATAGTATGTTATTTCTTTACTTGAGTATGTTCACATTATGCCGCCATCCATGTCCGTCAACAATTGGCTCATTAACATGACTAATGTAACATACTGGATTATGGCCCCTTGTATGCTTGTTTAGCTTGTTCTCTGTCCATATCTCTTGCAAAATGTCACAATTTTTATCTGATTTTGATGGAACTTGAAATATATGTTAATAACCCAAAGATATCGGTTCTTTTCGATATTCGCGCATATCAGACTATATCTTCCTGGATTATGGCCCTGATTGTACAAAAAACACATTATTTTTTAACTCGTTCTCTGTCCATGACAGCCTCTTGTTATTTCCTCTAACCAAGCAGATGGTGTTTCATGCAGAAATTAAACATACAGTTCACTTCTACTGGAGTATTAAAGAGACAGAGTGTCAAAAATGAGAGTCCGAGTACATATGAAATTTAAGTGCCAAAATATAGAGAAACAGTGTATTTACGTTTGCTCAGTCCCACACTTTTTGGACATGAACGTTAAAACTGCTTATTCAGACACGCAACTCTTTTACGATTTCGGGTCAGTTTTTTTGTCAGGTGACCTGAAAATTTATTGCCATTCATTTAGAGGTCTATACACTGTATACAGTGAAGGACCCATGTTCTGTTAAATCCCATTTCTTTTCATTTAATACATCATAATTGATTGTTCATTTCTGCATAGGATAAAGTCCAAATATCTGTTTATTCTGGGAAATATAAACTGGAATGCAGAAATGCCTAGAATGCACAAGACATTTTTACTCATAGTTTCAGAACAAATGGTTCTGTAATTGCTAGATTTGGATGATGCTTATTCAAGCCTTGTCTGGGAAAGGCATCTCAGAGGGACAAAAGTTGGCATTTTCTCTAAAAAGGGATGATGAATTTCAAATAAGATAGTTTGCCAGGCTTTCGATTGTTTGAGGTGTCAATAAAGCTTGGGGCCTTCTGGTTATTTTATAGGTTACCTGGTTATTTACAAAAAAACTAAAAAGCAACAACCCATGATGTAATTATCTGGAACATTAATCAGGTTTCTTCTCACTTTATCATTAACATGTCTATGAGCAAGTACAGATGCAGAAGGGTTGGGGTCCAGACACCTCCTGCTCAGACACAATGTAGTCAGAAATGGCATCTTATAGACACTTCCATTTTTTCAAATTTTCTGGGGTATCCACCTCAGCCCAGACATTGTGTGCATTTAGCACTTTCCGTGCTCTTGAATTGTCACTAAATCTTGTCAGTATGGAAATCTAAAATTGTGCATTCCCAGTACCCAATTTTGGTATCAGGTGTGGGTTGTGCAATTTCAGCATTGCTAAAATGATACTACTTGATCATGAAAGGGAAGGGAAGGGAAGTGCATACATTTGCACATTACTGATTTTGTCGTTAGTTATAGAAAAGACCTAATAATTTTCCAGGAAGTCTTTTTTTGAAAGGGATAAATTTCAATACATATAGTGAACAAGATGAACTTATAAAATGTCAAAATTTGCCAGTTATAGGTTCTCCTGTTAAATAAAACCAACAAGAAATAAGAATTAATAAAGCAAATATTTAATATAAAATGAATAACTACAGGTATTTTAATGGAGGGTGTAATTCTGATCTTCAATTATTAATTCACTGGAATGTACACAAACACTAAGCAGAAAAAATGGCAACATTCCAATAAAAAGTTTCACTAACATTAAATCTTGTCACAACCAAATATAAATGTGTCAATTATATGAATTTATATTTTCAAGAGAAGTAAAACTGTATAATTATTATTTGATAAAAAGCTCTGCTGGTACTTGTATGTACAAGAATTTAGTAAAAGAATAAGTGGCAGTTTTAATAAAGTATCTGGCAAACATCTTTGTCACTCTGCACACAGAGATCTATCTACCATTGAAGACAGATCCTGAATGGCTGCTCATATTCAAAAATTATACAGGTCACAATTCTATGGAATACAATTACTGCTTATTACTGAGACGTTTGGATTGGGCTTCTCTAGTCATTATCATTGGGGGATTCACGGTTGGTAAGAGGGTAAGGCACTGGCTCGCTAGCCTGGAGGTCGGGTGTTCAATCCCTGCATTGGCCGAGAAAGTTCATCTCGATTTTCCAACGTGGTTTCCCTTGGTCAGTGATGCAGAACGGAGGGCCTGACAGCTGTCTAGTCATTCGGGTGGGACGAAACACCAAGGTCCTGTGTACAAATTGGCATGCACGTAAAAGTTGGAATTCGATACATAAGTAGGCTGTAGCGCCACTGCCCGGGCAAAATTTCCCTCATAGCACACTGTATGGCGTATGCCCGTCTTCCATTAACCCAGGTTAGGTGCATAAGAGTAGGACGTTAAACCCCATTTCATTTCATTTCATTATCACTGCTAGAGAAGCCCAGTCGATACTTCGCTCAGTAATTGTATTCCATAGAATTGTGACCAGTATCTTACTAAATGTCATTGAAACAATTTATTCAAAAATTAGTATTCTATTTTGTAATGCGGTTCTAATCTGTTTTACATCTTTTTTGCACACAAAGACTAAATAAAAGTGTTCAATTTTATTAAATGGAATCAGAATAAATACTTTTCAAATTAATGAACTATTCATCGATGTATGAATTAAAGTGTCAGTAAACTAGCTTTATGTCTGTTCTCAAGTGGGGCTAATTGTAAACAAATTGCGTAACTTTCCTATGGCAGCTCAATTAGTGTACTTAAAGCAATGCAGCAAAACCTGACCAATAAATATTGAAGAAATAAACATTTTATATTTGTAAACTCAGTGGCACGACCCTTATTTCTGACAGAGGATTTGTATTTTGTCATTTAAAGCTCCAAGAATCAATTATCCACATTTCAACTTAGGAGAAAAACACTCCCTGTGACGCATTAAGCTGGTGTTATTGTCCAATTGACATGTGTTGAGATCATTAGACCCCAAGACGCGTTAGAGTTGCAGGTTCTAATGTAAAATCTCAGGAATGTCTATTGGACAATAACACCCCTTTAAATGCGAAACAGGAAGTGTTTATCAACATTGTAACATGCTATTTTAGGATTTTCAAAGAAATTACTAAAACAGAGGGGTGTTATTGTCCAATAGGACAGAGTCTAATTGACCAATAAAATCACAAGATTTACCCTAAAGCATGTTACAATGAATACTAAGATGCAATAATCAAGGACATGGAACAAATTATGTATTTCACCATGTTTTTCTTTAAAAATATTTCTGAGTGAAGCCCCTGCAACCCACATTCCATACTGGAGAATCCTTGCGCTGCCATTTACTTTAATTTTACATGATAAATATATAAAGAGATTAAGTACAGTGTAAGTGAATACAATGATTTTAAGAAATTGCTCGCTTATCTTTTATAAATATAAAAATATAATATATACATGTATATCTAATTTGCATTAACATAGCAAAACATGCAATTAAAACAAATATTTGAAAAGAATAAAATTATATCCTTTGATCCTTTGTATTTATATATTATGCACAAATTGGTAAATGCTGGTAATCAAATTAGCTTCGAAATATTTCATGATTTAAATTAATGTCTCTGTAAAGAAAAAAATATTTGTCAGCATTTCTTCACAGAAATAACCAGATGGTTCTTATTTGCTGTTAATAGCCAGTTCAAAGAAACACACTGTAGACCCAAACTGACATAAATTTGGAAATATTTACATTCAACTCTGTAATCTTTTGGGGTTTTTCTTTAAATGGCTTTGTGAAATCACCAAATAAAATGCAATCACAGTCAACATTTCTTCTTGGTTATGTCCTCTTACTTTCTTTTATAGCAAATTCAACGATAACTCTGAAGTTCTGAACTGACATAAAATTTAGTGCTTATTTAGAATCGTTCTGTGAAATAATTACATAAAATGAAATCGCAGACATCTAGCCAAAACTATATTCAAAAATATGGCCATGTTGAATATCTAGTTTGTAACAACAGTTAATCAATAGTAATGCTAGCTGTTAGTTATTGCAATGCTAGAGGTTAGATATTTCAATGCTAGTGTTAGATATTTCAATGCTAGATGTTAGTTATTGCAATGCCAGATGCTAGTTATTATAACTTTTACAAATGATAATGATTAATGAAAAACACCTTTTTTGCTGCACTGGGGTTTAACCATATCAATAAATATTTCTAATCCTCTCACCACAAATCAAAACACACATACAAAGTATCATAGCACTGATTACAATACAGATGTTACATCATCCTTTTATTGTTAGCGTAACAACATTATTTCAAATGGTATGGACACTTTGTCAACCGTACATTAATTACAGAAGATGACAGTCATGTGAGGATTTCATAGAAAAACATGTAGTCTAATCTGTATTTTCAGTCATTTAGAGATCTTGTACCAGTGATATATTGACAAAAAGCTTTGACTGAAGCTCTTGTGCAGTATGAATATGTTACTTTACGTCTCACTCTAGATTCAACAAGTTTCCAGAAGATAATTAATCTCGTTTTATAACTAATTATCAGTAATTGAAAACAATCAGCAACAAGATGAAATAGACTCGAATCAATAGATTGGTGTTTAACATTCTGTCAATAGAATGGAACCAATAGATTGGTGTTTAACATTCTGTCAATAGAATGGAACCAATAGATTGGTGTTTAACATTCTGTCAATAGAATGGAACCAATAGATTGAGGTTTAACATTCTGTCAATAGAATGGAACCAATAGACTGAGGTTTAACATACTGTCAATACAATAACCCGGGTCGTTTTGAGTTTAACAAATGGTAACTTTCATATCAATGGTTATGTCAGACATAATAAATTTACCCAAACAGCGGCATTTCGACCTAGGCTTCTTTTGAATTCAAACTTCAAAATTTCTTTTACATGCACGTTAGTGTGCGACAAAATGTCAGTATAAGTTTTATTAGATATCCTTGTCTTGTCCTCAGACAATCCGAACAGGGACGGCACATATTTAATATGATATGTGAAAACCAACCACCAACAGAGATTGGATAAAACATATAAACAATGTAACATCATGTATAATTTATATGATATGAAAAACGCTTAACAATAATAAAACTATTGCTATAGATGAAATAGGTAAACATTATAAAATAATATACAAAAATTACCATAATTCCTTCTTAAAAGAGGGACAACCTATCATCAGATTAATCAGTGGATTTGTCAGAAAAAGATAAAGGGTAAATAAATAAGGCGGCCAAATGTCGACTTAAAACTCAACTCCACCCAACCCAACTCAACTGAATGCAACCCTCTCAAACTCTTATAACCAAATGCATATAGTGTCAGGATATGGTATTATCATGGATCAGTATTTGGATCAAATGTTGAAATTATACCACATGGTTGAATCAAATGTTGAAATTTTACCACATGGTTGAATTAAGTGGTGAAATTTTACCACAGGGTTCACTCAAATGGTGAAATTATAGCACATGGTTAAATCAAATGGTGAAATTATACCCTGTGGTTATCATAATTCTATTCAATGCAATACTAAATGACCTTTCCACTAAGTTTTTCTCATCTTTATTTCACTGGTTCTGAGTTGATTTGGGTATGTTGACAAAGTATTGTTGGGTACGTCAACAGTGTTGAGTTAGGTAATGATATGAACAGAGTTGAGTTTCAAGATGAACATAGCACATTTTAGCATATAGATTTAAATGTAAATACTATCAATTATAACTCGTAATGTAATCTGAGACAAGGTTTTGTTTATAATGGGCAAAATATATACAGCTTGAATGTGAAGCCAATACTACTAAACGCTATATTTTAATTGCTTAAATAAACATAATATAAAGAAATCAGATCCTTCGTCATTGTAAATATCATATAAAGTTAATAAAAAGAGTGTATTTACAAATGAAGACAAGTAATGATAACAATAATAATAAATTTATGTATAACTATAGACATATAAATGAAGTCTATAAAATATATAGATAGCATGTGCCTCAATTTACTAGAACAAAGAAGGGGGCTTGTCAGACACACTGAATGTCCACCACCAGCATTGTCGTCCATGCTACATAGAGAATCATTTGTCAGTTTTAAAAATGAACTCTGTCTTAAGCTTAGAAATGAATGAAATGGGGTTTAACGTCCTACTCGTCTGCTCCAATTTGACTAATGAAGATGAATTAAGTTTAAAAATTAAAAACATGATAATACATTCATTGGCCGTAATGAACAAAACACGTAGTATGAAACAATTCCATAGATAATTTTATGTAAATGTGAAGTTAACTCAGAACGTTGTGATAAATCTTTTTTTAAATTTTGATAGGTTTCTTCATTTCAAGTGGAACAGACGACAGACACAGGTGAACCTAACAAAAATCCACAATAATTAAGAGATCATAAAATTACTTAAGAAATGATTATTTTTAAGTTGCTTTTCACAATATTCGAAACTATACACGTTTTTCTCAGTACAATTAACATAACATGTATAAATTTTAACATTAAAAAAATGATCATTTTATTCAAATAATAACGTGAGGTATGACTAAAGCAGTTGGACCACATAAATTTTGTATAGTAAATATATTTTTATAACTATGATACATCAAAATATGGATGTATACAATTAAGCTAAATAAATGGCACTTAAAATTCCAATTCCTTTCAATTTGTCTATCATAAAGACATGTTGTGTAGGACGGCAACTGAATAAGACAAACTATATTAGATGATTTATTGCTCCAAGTTGCTAATAAATTTTGTATTCTTAATTAAATAATCAATTAGCTTTGATTGTTAATTGAATTGCCCTACATATATTACTGTTGTTTCATCGTCATGGATGACAAAAAGAATAATCTGAGGTTTAACTTCCTACTTTTCTGCACCAAACGGGCTAATCAAGATGGGCATACGGGCAGCGTGGTATGAGAGAAATTTGGTCTGGATAGAAGCGTTTCCATCCCCTCTTTTTCTTCTTAGTGAACCAAGCTGTACAACTGTGGCTCCCTTGAATGACACATTTCAGAATAAATATGGTCGACAAAAATGAATAACATGTCAACATGTAGACGTAATTGTATAGACAAATGTCATTTATACATGACAGGCACAAAGTAGTAAATATAAATGAATAAATGTACATTATTGTAAACATATATAATATATACATCTATTAAAACTAATAAAGTGATGTCTATATCAAGCCTGGAAATAAGGAATCAGTCACAGACATTGTCAGACACAACTCCCATTTTGTCAGACACCATCATTCTGTACATTTTTTTTTTTTTAATTAATTAATGTTTTCAATTAATATGTTAAATACATATCCAGCAAAAGCTCAATTGGGCGGTACTTGTTCATTAGAGGACCATATTGAAACCATGCCACTTGAATCAATGCATTAATTTTCTGGCCACCCAATCCTCCCAGATACAACAAACATCGTTATTTCCAGGCCTGCTACAATTTATCAGATCCATTTATAAATCCCATTTTTAGTCTCTCAATATATCTTTAAAAGATAATTTATTATTCTTAATATCAAATAATATCGAATAACAATATATTTACTAATTAATCCTAATAGAATTCTCTATTTCTATTTCTCTGTTGAATATTCCCTTTAAATAAAAAAAAACAAAAAAAAATAAAATAAAACAAATAAGTTCAAAGGTAAAATGATCAAAGAAAACTTGTTGATTTACACATTCTCTGAATAATAAGGCCAAAACAAAAAAAAATACCTGTTTTTACTGTTATTACCCGACCAACCCTATAATTTAAGTCAAAGAAAAGATTTTCCAACTGACCAATCTAATTTGGGTGGCCAAGTAACCGTAAACAAGGGTATTTTATTTCTTGGCCTTATAATAGTGTACAAGGTATGTGTGAAAACAATAACTGAAAAAATTTAATGACTTATTCTTAAAGCAGTACAAATATGCAGTGGAGTTTTCTATATATATATATACGTGACAATACTCAATTAACAAAGTCATTCTTAAACTCCTTAAACATGAAAAATTCAATTGATCTTGATTTATACTCAAGTCTGGAAATAAGGCATCTGTTTCAGATATTATCAGGCACAAATTGGGGTTTGACAGACTCAATTTATCTGGTGCCTGTTATTTGTGATTTTTCTGTGTTTTTATTGATATAACAAATATCCATGCAGCACAAAGTTCAAATCATCAGGAACCAAATCAGTAGTACCTCTTTCCAGGCCTGTTGATGCTTTTTGAAAAATCGAAGAATTTATATATTCTTCCTTCAAAGGGAAGTAATTCCATTTCTAACCCAGCATCATAATGATGTCTATAAATTGTATAAGAGTTCAAAAATATTTTGAGTAACCCTATAACAGATCAAGCATTTCAAACAATTGATTCATTCATGTTTTAAAAAAAACAGCTTTTTAATTTTAAAGTTTTTAGTAGACAGTAATATAAGAATTATTTTTAATAATGTGAAAAGTTATTATCGTAACCTTGATGGGATGGATTATAATTTGCACTTCTCTGAACGACTGTATCCTCTTTCATCTTTAAGAAAAATAAGACGGCAGCTCCAACCATGAAGAATAAACCACCCCACGCAATACCATATGTCCAGTCAAAATTCCAACCAGCAGAATGTTTGTCGTGTATTTCTTCAGAGAATTTTGATGGATAGATCACTAAGGCAATGAAGTCACATACAGCTGGAATAGAAAAATAAAAGACATAACAATTTTAATAACAATATTGCATCAGACTGGTTCTAAGGGCAGAGTATCAGCATTAAATTTTGGATATCTTTAACTGAGCATTATCAACAAATAATAATCTCTCAAAATCAAGTCCATACAAACTAAGGAACGAAACGGAATGACAGTAAAATGCATCAAATTGAAACCGAACTAAATGTAGCAATATGAAATATGAGAGTGGTAAAAGGAATTTTTTTAAAAAGATGAAAAAACAGGTGAAGCAAGAAGTATGAGTATCAACATATTCATAAATCATAACCTTTACAGGTTTGATTTTAGAATTATTTGCAGACATTCTGCCATCTTCCCCGAAAATGGTGTATTAACCTTTACAGGTTTGATTTTAGAATTATTTGCTGACATTCTGCGATCTTCCCAGAAAATGATACATTAACATGCTGGCATTAGATCAAATTGACTATTTGTTTCAAGCTTACATTGAATTTATTTTCCGAAGTGTAATCTATTTGTTATCTGTAGCATCAGATATCATCAATACTTAAACAAACTATAACCCAAACTTCTTTTTCCGAATGATAAAAGTAAGGCTGTGCAAAAATATCGATATAATCGATAATCGGTAGAAGTTATTCAGCGATACGATAATCGATATTGAAATTCAAATATCGATTATCGGTATATTTACCTTCTGACGGCAAGTTACAGTCACTTTCACACGAATAAACTTGCCGTAGTCTGACATTAGCAGACGAATGAATGAATACACCACGTCAAGACAACAACTATTTTCCCCTCTGCTTACAAACTGGCACATTTTAAATATATATTATTGTAAAAAACTAAACTTTAAGATTAAATACATTATTTTAATATTTTCGTTGTCTTTGTTGTTATTACTAGTTGAAACTAAAAAAGATCGCTCACTTTGTGAACAATGACAATCGCACGTGATATAATAAAATTAGGATTATCTCCCCACTTTGCTTTAGATTGATTTGTAGAGAAATCGTCTGTTTTCACGATAAAACTCAGCTTTTATTACTAAATCATGTCAGATACAGTCTATACACGTTTTTGACTTCCCGGGACAGGCAAAAAGCGAGGTATGTAATTTTTACGGAACCGACGACCGTAATATAATTGACCTAATACATGTAACAGTTATCTACCTTCATGGACTTTCTAGTAATGAAGATAAATTACTCCAATTTACTTTCGTTTGTTTTTTTTTTATTACGATTGAGTATTGACAGATTGTATCAGAATATTAATAAATATGTTTAAATAACAGTAATAAAGACTGAAGATGTTTTCGAATATTTTTATTATACAATACTATTATTAAACATGACTGTTGAAGAACAAATACAATAAAATGGTGGTAGTCTGTGTCGACTAACACAAATAACAGGTCGGTAAAGTTCGGATTTTTCCGGAAAAATGATAATCGATTATTATCGATAATCGCTGACAATTTCTTGCCGATAATCAATATTGAAATTTCATATCGATTCCCAGCCTTAGATAAAAGAGAGAATGAGAATTCTTTGATCAGATCAAGTCGAGGAAAATGAATCCTTAAAATCAGTGAGGCTATTTCTTTCCATTTTGACCTCTGCTTTGCATACTTACACCTACTTCCATCAACACATGTCTTGTGAAATCAGGAATAGTTCCATTAAACTTTAACAATGGTGAAGATGATCAATCAGAATAGATATTACATGTCTTGTCGATATAGAGAGAGAGAAATAGGGCTGTACGTCCACTCGACACAAACTAGGTCATTTCGGGATTAACATATGGTTTTAATTCTATTTCAATAATTAGCTTACACGTAGGGGCCATTAGCAGTTGGAGGAAACTGGAGAACCCGGAGAAAACCCACGAGGCTCCTTGCCACGTATAACCGGGGATTCGAAACCACACTAGTTGACTCAATGACAGGCTTGCCATCCACCCCCGCCCCTCTTGTCAACATAATACATATTTCAGTCCTTGTCAGACTACAAATAGATTATGAAAAATAAGGAATGACAAGGAAAAAGAACCCTAGTTATTTGGATGAGACAAAAACCAAGATCCACCTGTATTACTTGCTTGTAAAAAAAACCCTTGACAGTTGGAATTAAACAAAGAGTTGGCTGAAACACCTCTGTCCAGGCAAACTGTCTGTCTGGATTGGCCTAATGGTTGGTACAGAAAAGTAGCCTGCTAAACCCCATTTCATTTCATATTTTTACTCACCTGCAGCAATATTCAATATACCAGCAATGATGAACCATAATCTAGTTTTAGTACAGATACCAAATATCCCTAAAGGTATAGCACCAATACATGCTATCAGAGCTATTATAATAAAAGCTCCACATGCTGACATCCAATCTGAAATATATACAGCAGATATTAAAACTATTCATGTTTAAACATTATATTGTTTGTTAGTCAAGACAACTTAACATACACCCACCAGCAGCTTTGCTGTCTGTGTTATTAATTAGACTATTTACATCTCCTACATCCATTCAGCTATTAAAACAAGCGTTCTCTAAGCTGGGGTCAAGGGGTCCATGAAGAAATTGGGGGGGTTCACAGGGGTGAACAAAAGATCTGTGAAACAATATCCAGGTATTTGAAATGGTGATCATCTTCTTTAACATTTTAATCAGAATGGTGATTAGGATGGACTATCAAAGATTTATGTGAAAAGTAGTTGTCCTCAGTGCCTAATATTGGAAATCAGACTGAGCAGAGAGCAGCTATGATGGGTCCTCACAGATTTGTGAGTTGTCTCACAGTGTTTGTGTGTGGAACTTTGCATGTATACATAAAGTTACCTTCACGTTAGTTTATTAAAAAAAATTTAATGTTTTATGTCAATTATTGTCAATAAGCCAATAACTCAACTTTTATTGAGTGAATCTGAGTGGAGTAACATTTTTAGATCAACAATCATATAAAGCTTGGAGTGCTTTTATGCAATTGAATAACAATATGGGTCATCATTAGCTCTATACTATTCCTGAATATTGGACAAAAAAGAACTAAACTGTACATTACCGGAACACAATTTCTATAGGAAACAATCACTAGTTTATTGAAGTTTATTCTAAAGGCACAATTTTTGGATAAGTATCCGCTTTTGATTTATTGTGCTCCATACCTATTTCAATGAATACTAGGTAAATGTATGAATCATGATTTATACTTTCTAATTTCAATCAAATCAAAAATTGTAGCTTTTTATTTTAATACGGTTGTGAGTAAGTATTTTTATCATGGCAAAGAACCCAATAAGGTTTTAATCAAAACAAAAGCGTTTTGATTGACCCTATTTCTTGAACAAAACAATGACTTCAGGTGACAAAATTCTGGTCTCTTTTAACCCCAACTAAAGATGTTCGATGGGGAAATTTTGAAACAGAATTCCCGGTACACTTACCCTTGGAAACACAAACTTGCGTTGAACCAGCAACATTATAACAGTCTTGCCACAATCCCCATGCTACAAAGCCATCACTGTTATGAAATCGAACATCTACCCAGTTAGAAGCTGATACAGCTATAATAATCAACAATAACGCTATACCATCAAAAACAACTGCAAAATGCTGAAAATAGAAAAAATTAATAATATTCAATGTTTACTTCTAAATAATTTCATCTTCTAGGATTGGTGTACTGAGGTTAACATTTCAGTTATCCTACTTTAGATCTACTATGGTAATATCCGATATTTTCTTTTTAAAAATTGCTCAAAATTTGATTTTCCTCAGTGTATTTGAGGGGCATCACCATAATGGACTGATGTTTGTGTTCTGCAGACTGACGCCCATACAAATAACTAATACTTTACTATACCTTATCTATCTGACGTCAATTGAAACTAGTAAAATTGAATGCTTTTTGTTTCCTAAACAATCCTTACAAACAGATGAAGGAATATTCCTGGTCAGACAATTTAGGATGTTTGGAAAATAGTGTCGCACACGTTCGAAATAAACATGCGAAATCCCATCACTGATATACATGTATTATTTGAAAGATATGCAGTTTCCAATTGATTCGGATATTTGAATAGCATTAGAATAATGACTAAACAAACAAATATTCAACTTCTAAAAACATCCTGATGTGACCACTATGGCAGAAGTTGGTAAAACAAACATCTAGATTTCAGATTCATTGTAAATGCTCATTATGGTATTTGGTTTAAAAATCTCTTGAAATAGAAAAAACAATTCCGAATTACAATTTACTTTATGCAACTTTTTTTTTATTGATAAAAAATATGTAATTGTGAAATATTATTTAATTCTGTGTTTATCAAAATAAGTCTGTATTCATCAGTAGTAGTACCTTGGTACATTAACATCTGCTTCCCCTAAGGTGATATCGCAGATGTATTCATCAAAAGGATAATCTGTTATATAGTAAACAGAGAATGAGCAGAGTTTAAGGGTTTGTGTCAATACTAACTCTCTAAAGACAACTCTAGTAATCACTTAAACAACCAAATTATTGACATAACATGTTCTACACTATAAACATCATGGACACATTACAATAATATATTTTTTACAAGTTCTGTAAGCACATATTTGGAATAGCTAACTGTAAAATGTTATTCTGTAACAAGTTGTTGTATCTCGTTGATTCTTTGTCCTCAGATAAAAAATGTGAAACTTTGGCACTTCACATTGATCTATCTAAAAGCATGGTTTTACAATGATCGCAAATAATTCCCATTCCTGAAGACACAAATATTTGAGCCAAAACTGTTTTTGTAACCCAACTATTGTTGACTTTGAATCAGATTGCTGTTTAAATACAGCTTTAAAGTATCCGTTATTCATTCCAAACTGATGAGAGTAAATGGTTCCTAGAGTTATGAAATGACAGCAAAAACTAAGGGCAACAAATTAAGAACCTATCGTTTGTTTAAAAAGATTTGAAACTCAAATCTTATGTTTTAGTTAACTATTGGGAACAGGCAACGAAACATACGCCCACAGCAGCTAAATCGTCCGGGCAGTCAACAAGGGTTGTCGCATATTTCTACTTTTTGGGGTAATGAAACATTTGTAATACACTAATTATCTGAAAATCATTAGAATTTGTTTGCTTTTTATAAAAGTTTTGCCCCACGCTAACAATTAGTATAGGAAACATTTAATATCGTGGATTTAGCTGTTCAGTTATCAAAATTCATTGAAAATCAAAATACTTGTTCGTTTCAACACCTTAAACTCTGTGTATCAATCTGAAGTCAATCGGATGATAAGTTTGGCCTCTATAGCGTCACGAAGTTTTTTGAAGTGATCAAGGGAGACAACTCTGGAAGTAATTATTTGAAATCGCTCAATATCAATAGGCTTCTTCGTCTCATGACCTTAAACAGTGTGTGTGTATTTAAAGTCAATCGGGTATCAACTTTGGCCTCTAGAGCGTCCACAGGATTTTTTGAAGTGATCAAGGGCCATAACTCTGGCACTAATTATCAGAAATTGCTGAAAATCAATGGGCTTCTTTGTCTCATGTCCTTAAACACTGTGTATAAATTTGAAGTCAATCGGATATTAACTTTGGCCTCTAGAGTATCCACAAGATTTTTTGAAGTAATCAAGGGCCACAACTCTGGTAGTTATTATCGGAAATTGCTGAAAAACAATAGGCTTCTTCGTCTTATGACCTTAAACACTGTGTATAAATTTAAAGTCAATCGGATATTAACTTTAGCCTCTAGAGCGCCCACAAGCAATTGTGGACGCCGGACGGACGGGTGCGACGACAATATACGACCACATTTCAATGTGGGCGTATAAAAACTGAAAGTACTTTTTAGCTTGACTCAAACCCTTTTGGTTTTAAAATTTCAATCTTTGAAATTTTAAAGAAAACATTGTTTATGATACTTGAGTGACTATTCTATTCATCAAAATTTAACCATGAAGAACTAAAAATAAATTGGTTTATTCACATAGTACACTGTAAAATGTATTGATTTGTTGGTCCACAAGACAAACAGCTACTTCAACTAATGACACACGATGCCAATATGAAAACAATAGGTTTCATTATCATCATCTGACCAGAGACTTGACACTTGACCCTATAACACCACCATCTGTCTGTAAGATGGCTTCAACAACACTGGTAAACAGTCTGTTGGCCATCATTCAGTTACACTTTACTGGTACACAAATCCATGTTTGGTTTGAATTAAAGATTTCTTTCACCTTGTCTAAATTATTTATTTAGGTTTTTACCATGCCTGTTTGAATGAAATTTTTTTTGGCATGGTCTCAATTAAGATCACACCAATGTATGTTTGATGTGTGAACTATTTATAAACAAATAACTAAATTTCAGTATGTAGTTACATCTAAACAGAGGAAAAATTTCTTTATGGGACATAAGTTAACAGTAAAATTTACATGCAGTTTTTACCTTTAGATACCAGTATGGGAGTATGCATACTATTTAAAAGCAATGATTACCTGGGAAAATATTTTTACTGGCTTTTTTGGGGGGACAAAAAAATAACAAAGAGGTGAAATTTTAAAAGGATGGATTTAGGAAAGCTTTGCACATACTTGAATGATCATGTGTAAAGTGTAAGGCAATGAAGATATTAGATAGAACGTAGGAATATTGACTGTGCTATATAGCCTGAATGTATTTCTGGCTGCTCTGAGATTCTGACCAATTATAGGGGGAATAATTCAAAATTATCGCAGATGCATTGAAATATTTTCCTTCAACTCAATCTTCTACATTCTGGTATGACCATTGACCTTATGATACAGTACACTGTATTATAAGGTCCATGGTAATGGTATGACATAAAATTCATACATTGGGATATTTAAATACATTCATCAGTAAAGTCCAACATGTCACACTTCGAAATGTTAGGTTACTTTGTACTGTAGCACTTAAAAAATAAACTACAAATTTTAGTATTTAATTTTCAAACCTCTACCGGTATTGATAATCTGATATATAATTGGGAGTCCTATTTCAAGTATTTGAAAGAAATTTGTGTACCGTATGTTGGATAGGAATTAAGAAAAACTTGCAGGCGTAATTACTATGTTTGATTGCCTGGATAATCAAGGAAGTGGTAGCCTAATTACCAGCCAGGTTTTGGGGTACCGGGACATGTGTACATGTATGTCATGCATATGCTCATAATTAAAAAATTGAAACCTAACAACACTAGATTTTATCTCCATAGCAATATCATTATCATAATCATTATGCTTCATTTAACAGATTATATTAGTCATGATTTGTACCATGCAATTCCATGTCCATTGCGCATGGATGATTGCTCTTCGCCTATCTTATCTAAAATCAGTCAAGTCTCTCTGACAATGCGTGAAATCTCCTTTACTTTAATGAAAAAATATGTTCAACGAAGATATAAGATATGTATATCTATGTATTTCATCTAACAATGAACAATGCCAATTTTAGTATTTTACTTTAGTTTAATGATTGGTGAACAGGCCCCCCAAAAAAGCTACAATTTAATCATTTAATGTCACCTAATCATTCAACCAACACTTAAAATTTTGACTTTATAATTTACAGGCCTAAGCTTATTAATTATGTGTTAAACTAGTTCTTTAGTGTTAAACTAAATAGATAATAATTGAACGATTGTTGTTATCGTTTTTGAATCATCTCATAAGGATACATTTCATGATTTAACAATATTTGTCGTAAATTGACATTCCAAAAATATTTAATAAAAAATGTGACCCATATTTTTAACGTAGTGGATATTTTACCGAATTCGGCAAAGTATCTACTTTCGCTGTTTTACCGTACATCGTTTCTGATTGGTTTAATATCCACTTCCGTTCGACATGCGCAGTTGTGCGATTCTTGATATATTCCACCATTTTGATTACTCTGTATATCAAGTTTGGCGCAAAGCACGATTTTACCGGAAAAACACAAACACCACTGACAGTCTTAGTACTTAAATTAAAAACCAAAATCTGCAGAAATGCGACCTCGACCAAAATAGAGTAAAATTCTAAATGTTTTTTCTACAATTTACATTTATTATCTTATTTTTTTTAAAAAATAATTCTATCAAATTCTACCATAGAAATTCAAGTAGGCGATTTTCGTCTCTTTATAATAAAAGGAGAAAGAAGTATTGTTAGTCACAGGACGGATAGAACTGTTGGGTTAGGGTGAGGGCTTGCTTTGGTGTAGATTTTGGGTTAGGGTTAGGGTTTGTGTTATGGGTAAATGTCAGACGGTAAAATAGCCGGCATCATTACCTTAGCGAAAACGGCTAAGTCCAGGAAACAGGGAACTGCGCATGTCAAACGGAAGGTACGGCAAAATAGCGAATCAGAGTAAAGTGCCGAATTCGGTAAAATATCCACTGCCTATTTTTAACTTTTTCTTTAGCCTATATCTTACCTTTATTGGACGGCAAGTTAGCACTTCTACCTCTTGGGCCATCTTTAGCAAGGCTTCCTGGTGTTGAAGATTTCAAATACACTGAATATCGAATATGCTTCCTGATGTTGAAGATTTCTATATATTACAGAAACTGACAGGGACTATCCTCGACAACTTCAGTGTTCCTATTTTTCGTTTTCACGGATGAATCATTTAGCGGAAGTGCATTTATGTTTGTTTCGGCAGAGTTGCTTCCCCTTATTTGATCAGCCATCAAACAAAATCCCAATCGTCGAGTCGTCTGCATTTTGGCATTTATATCTGATTTTTAATGGGAAATTTACAAGGAAAAGATATGTTTTAGAATATCCTGTGCTCCCAACCACGATACTTGATTTGATAACCGTGTATCGAGTCTATTGACAAAATGAAATTCCAATAAAAGACCCTTCCTTGACCTCAAACAATTGATTTTATTTTTAATTTTAGATCTGGGCCTAGGATTATAATGCATGTATTTTTTTTCTTCTAGGCTTCATCTATTAAAACGTTGATATACCCTGACGAAGGATCGAGAGATGAGGTTTTCCAGATCATTACGTTGTTGGCTGTTGTTCCGACAAAATGTCTCATGTTACTTAGTCACTAAGGAACAAATATTATGCCCACTAAGAGGGAAACGAGAGGAAATTCCCAAGGATCAAACCCGCCACCACCTAGTTTGTGAACAGGCAATTCAACAGACAAGATTTTTTTTAAATGAATCAACACAATATTCAGAATGATAATCTGATTAATATCCATGTTAGTTACCATTGTAAGCTACGGTACTCGTCATATTTACCTCTTCAACACTATATATCTTTTAGTATAAATAAGATACGATCCTTGAACTGCATCAAGACCCCCCACACACCCACCCAAACCCTTTCAACCATTCACTTCAGTGGCATTTATTTGTTCACTGCATTCCCCCAAGCTTTTTCATATCATAACATTTAAGCATTCTTTTAAATTCAATTTTATTACAATTCTCTGTTTGGTACTGTACATTTCTTCTTGGGGAAACAGTTATTCACACTACACACAAAGTATACAGTTTAGATTTTCAAATATAGTTCCTCATGTAATAATTTCTTACAAATAACTAAAACTAGTTTCTTTTATAATTAGCTTTACAACACGAAATGATACAAATGAAAATGATGGTAAATAATTATCATCATGAATTGTCTTATACACAGTAGGTCTGAATAAATATTCTGTATATTCAAATTTTCAAACATTAACAACTTAATTCTGAAATAAAATAGAGCTCCGCACTCACTGAGGTAATGATGACAGACATACGCCATGCATGCAATGTGCTATTTAGGGGAATCATGCCTAGATACAGACATTTCTGACCACTCTTCATCAAATTCCCAAAGCCAAGATTTCTATTACGCACAGGTCAATGTGGCCATGTTATTTGCCCTATCATTACAACTAAATGCAGTATGTGTCTGAATATTATAATGCCAAATAGACCTACATTCACACACTTTGACGGTACCAGTATAAAGTGTCTAAATGTTAGTAATTGTTATAAGTATAGATTCGTTTTCACCAAAACATAATCATAATAAAACGTCAACAGAATTATACAACATAAACTTAATATACAAGGACTGTCTGTATTATCTACTGTATTCAATGAAAAAAAAAAGTGCACCATCTGTTATTAATTCCAAAAGAATAACATTGCAAAAGTCATTTATTTGTGTTTATATGCATGGCATTGGCATATAGTCGGTGTTATCCATAAATAGTGTTTCATTTGTATATGTCCCAATTACTAAATGCAGTTCATAAAATAAACTCAAAAGATATATTAATCCATATACCTCTTCTTACCAATTAAATAAACCTAGAAATAAGGCACCAGGCACCTTCTCACTCAGGTGACTGTCAGAAGTGAAATGAAATAAAATGATGTTGAACTGAACACCCTCCTACTGTTGACTTTGGCAGACACATATTTTTCACTTTTACAAGTGTTTTTAATGAATTTTATAATACATGTCCAGAACAAAGTTCAATATTTCAGATTATGTACTTAACCAAACAAGGATTTTCTTTAAAATTCTGAAGCAAATGCTTACTTATTTTGTCAAGTAAAGCAATAACAAAATCCTTGTGATGCATATAACTAAAAGTAAAACTTATATTTACCGTTTTTATATATTTACTAATATGTACAATAGTTTACATATAACTTCCTTCATACAAATCAATATATAATAGGATGGGAGCATAAACCAGACGATAAACTTACACTAAATTTCACGTAATTTAAAGTCTCTGACCATCATTTGACGGAGTTTTAATCCCTTTCAAATTACTATATTATAAAAGTTGAATATCAGTCTAATAATGATTCACTTCCTTTCAGTAATTACAAAGATAATTAATCAAACATTAAACAATATTGTCCGATCAATGGAAATGAGGATCAGCATCTTTAATGAATCCTATATAAATAAGATACAAAATGAAAACGAGAATATCTAAGTAGTAAATACATGCAGAATAATTTTTAATAAAATGTACATTAAATAAATTGCTTGAGATAGAGAACAGGAATGTATGTACATATAAAACTGATTTAAAGAGATGATTAAAAATACTCTGTTATGATTCATGGTATAAATATATGTGTACAATGAAACAAAATAAATGACAAATCTGTAATTTCCTTTTTGTCCAATAAATATTTTAAACACATTCATTCAACTTCGATTCAGCACATTTAGCCAATACTAAATTTCTCTTTAAAACTATCTCCCAAATATTTTTTTTTTAACTTCTTAACCACTAGCAGAATTTCTCTAAGCAATCTGGTTTTAAAAAAACTCCATCACAATACATGGCTTTCTCACCAGATACCAGAAATAGCTAGCATGTATGTATCATACTTCCCGATAATTTCTATCGGACTTCAACATACGATTTCCAACTGTATTAATAGTCTTATCAATAACAAAACAATTTTATTCTATTTATGACAAATAAAGTCTATGGAAATCATTAGCACCGAAACCTGCATTACATTTTGGACATTTCCTCTGGCGCGTTTCATATCTGGTTTTCAAACATTCGAGGCAGAAAACATGGAAGCATTTTGTAAGGACAGCATCTTTCTTGTTTACTTTACATGATGGACATGTTAACTGCTCCTGAAATAGTAATGAAGAAAATGTTAAGTTTTAAATAAAACATTGATTTTTTTTTCACTTAAAGAGCATGATGTTTACACTTACAGCTTGTTTTGAATCAAATTGCCTTCTGTCAAAGTCTCTTTCACATGCAATGTATACACATCAGAATTTGTTTTTAAATTCAAATGACCAGGTGCTTGCTAGACCCTCAGTCCCGCTCCCGCCTCATTGACAAGGGGAAAACCAGACTGGAATATACTTCGGAACTTTCTCAGCCAACAGTTCCTGGTAGTGAGCAATTGCCATACTCACCATACTAATGTTGCCATTAGAAATATGACCTATATATGTACAAGTTGTCAAAAAGGGATTTGATAGGGGCAGAAGCATTACAGATTTTACCTTATATTCTTTTATTTCTTCTAATAAAACTTCATCTGCTGCACCAGCCATTTCAATCTTTTTACTTCTTTCTAATTTTCTTTGGAGTTTAGCTATCTCTTCCTACAAAGACATCAATAAGATATAATTCTAATTATTAACACTATGTGAAATATTTGGAGATATAGAGAATCTCCTACGAGTGTTTTTTGATATCAAAAAATATCAACACAAGTTGATAATGTAAAAAAAACGAGGCTCTGCCGAGTTTTTTTTACTTTATCAATGAGTGTTGATATTTTTTGATATCAAAAAACCTGAGTTGGAGATTTTATTTATCACCCAATCCTTTCTTACATGCAGAAATAAATAAATATAATTCTTTGGTATAAATTTCACCTTTACTGGACCTAATTTCATTACTGAGTAGTGATACATCAGTTTTTTGACTGCAGTTTAGCTATTGCAAAGTCCTATATATTGACCCAGTATTTCCTTCAAAGTCAATTAAATAAAAACAGTTTCTTTTTAACAAAAAAAAAAGTCACTTTTTATTTAAAATAAGTGGTTTCTTTAAAATAAAAGAAAGTAGTTCCTTTTTGATTGACCAATCAAATTCATGTCAAGCGATATCTCCTAAATAAGATATTGGGTGATAAAAACCAGTGGTTCTATTACTTTTACTGCAGTACATTTTGCGATTTCAATCCATAATTGATAAAGAACCTAAACAAACAAATTTTCCATAGGTCTTTAATAACAAAAAGCAACTTGGAGAATATTTATATAGCCACATATTCCTAATACAAAAAAACAACAGTTCACAACAATATATGTTTATATCAAAAAGCAGCTAGCCTGCATACAAGTATTTTTAAAAGAAACTTCGAGAATATTTAAATAGTGTTTACTAACCTGCATACGTTTATATTTAAACGCTTCTTGTTCTAAAGAACCTGTTTTCTCTGATACCGCCTGCTGTGATTCCTTTAACTGTGATTGATATTTATCTAAATGTAGTTTTAAATCAGCGGCTGTCTGTGAGCTTTCTACTGCTTTTCTCTTCTGCATTTCCATAGCTTGTTGAGTAAAACTAAAAAACATGATACAAAATTCACAATTTCATTATTCTGCTGCACTAGTATATAATTCTAAATTTAAACAAACTAGCAATCATATATTTATGGATTATGCGAGCTGACAGTTCTCGGTTTAATAGTTTAAAAACAGATAATGAAAAGGAATATATTGAAAATTTCAGTGAATTTACTCCATTCTGAATCTAAGCAAATGATCTAGAGAGTGATAATGGGCTTTGTCATATAAATAAATGTCTAGTGAATAATTTAAATAACATTTTAGGCCCAAAGAAACATCTGCAGCAGTCAAATTTAGCTCTTAAATAATGCCTCTTTAATGAGACTATATTTATTTTTTGAAATGAAAACAGGTAATGTTGACCCTTTTTTTATCGGAAACCAGAACATTTATATTTTATATGGTATTGTTAATTTACCTTAGTTCTTTTTCAACTGTTGATAAATTATTCTGAAGAATTCTTTCTTTTTCTTCTAATTTTCTCACCACCAGATTCTGAGCTTCTACTTGAGTTTGTAATGTAGCCACTTGTTCTGCTAGTACATCTTTCTCTTCTCGTAACAACTTGTGGATTTGATTGGATTTGATTCTCTGAAAAAAAAATCCCAATCAAATAACTGATACATTTTAGAATCACATAGAGCATAATGCTTATTTATCTGATAAGTATTTCTGCGTGGCCTGTCATTGAGTCAAGTGGCGTCGTTTTGATTCCCTGTTTCTGGGCAGCAAGTACGTAACAAGAATAGGGTCGCCTTGTTCATACTCGTTGATTTTCTCCGGGTCCTCCGGTTTACTCCAAATGCCCAAGACCATTACGCACAGGCAAATTATTGAAATAAAATTCAACCATACTTTAGACCCAAAATGACCTAGTTTGTGTCCAGTGGACATCAGACCTCATTTCTCACCCTCTCTCTTATTGGAGTTTTCAGAAATATTTTAGTGAACAGCTCAATATATGATATACAAATAACATCAAATTACTACAACACAGATCTCACATATAAAAAAATTTATACCTCTGACATGAGTTTAAAGTTAGCATCATCTTTTTCTCTTAGTTGTTGTAAAAGACGTGTATTCTGTTCTTGCATATCTTCAAATGCCTGTCCTGTTACTTCTAAATCATTCAGTAAAGCTTCTTCTCTCTATAATAAGAATAGAATCATTGTTCATAAATTTCTCTATAATATATATATAAGAGAATAGGAAACCAAACAACTGTACTTTAATCTTTAAAAAAATAACTTCACAATAAACCAGTTTTTTTACAAGTACCTTTATATTTGGTGCAGTATTTTTGATGAAACTAATTCATGGCTGTTGCTAAGCCAGGAAATAAGGCACCTGTCACAGATAATGTCAGGCACAAATTCAGGCTTTGTCAGGCACAAAACCCCCGGTGCCTGTTATTTGATCAGGCAATGATTTGTCTTTTATATCGAAATTATTAATACATGTCCAGCACTAAGTTGAAAATGTCAAGTACTATTTCATTAGCGCCTGACATTTTGTCAGATACATCTAAAATTGCTATTTCCAGGCCTGGCTATTGCGTTAATATGGATGTTGGGATAGTTGAGAAATGTTTACCTGTGCAATGCAGGATAGTTAAGCTAGTACCTTACAAAGGATCAGTTTCAATTTTTAACCATTTAATATATTTAGACTATTTTTGATTCAATAATTAAAAACTTTCACAAACCTGTTTTTGAGAGGACAAACTTTTGGTAAGTTCAGCTATTGTTTCTTCCATCTTTTTGATTTTTCTAATGGCATCTTCCTCTGCCAGCTTTCTCCTTTCTTTTCTCTCAGATTCTTGCATTTTCTTTATGTGCCCTCTCAGTTCTTCTATTTCTTGTCGAGCTTTTTTCTCTGAAGACATTAGCTGTTGAAATATGTAAAAACATTTGATTCAAGTAGATTCATGAAATAAACTGTCATTTCTTGGACAAGAATCATACTGAGCATAAACTTTTATAAATACTTTAACAGTGACCAGTTTTCTTCTCATCTACTTAAGTTTCTGATTGTCATTTAAGGGATTTTGAATCCTGTGCAAACTACAATATTGTGAAATTTGTTCAATTCTATTTGGTATCCTCTGCAAATGACACAGAAAAGCCAGCGTCATTTATAAGTGTTGGATAAAATATTTTGGTGAGCCTCTCTTTTATAAAATTATATCGAAGCTTGTTTTTTTTTTAATAAAATGTTAAATAATCAATTTGAGTACATCTTAGAGTGGAGTATAAGCCATTAAAGAGTATAAGCCATTAAAGATTAGATTTTGTTTGAAAAATGGACTATAAGGATCGGGGAGTTTCAAGTATTTAATAACAATTTTGATTTATGTATTCTGAAATAGTGAAATGAATTAACAGATACGGATGAAGAAATGATGAAAATTCACAGAGTTGAGAATTAATAATAAAGCGACATAAAAATACTATTCTGGTATCAGACAATCCTTACCAAAAATCTGAAGCGTGAGGGAGGTTTTTATTATGTTAAACGACCACTATTGGTCTAAACACTACATTTATCTCATCATGTTGTTTATAGGAATGTATGAGAGAGAGAGAGAGAGAGAGAGAGAGAGAAATAGGGTTTAACTTCCACTCACCACAAACTAGGCCATTTCGGTTTAATTTTATTTCAATAATTCGCTTGCGCGTAGGGGTCTTTAGCAGTGGGAGGAAACCGAAGCAAACCCACGAGGTTGAGAAGGCGCCCCTATCTCCATGCCACATACGCTCACAAATGATCGAAACCACAGTCGCAAGCCAGAGGTGACCGGCCAGCTAGAGGTCGAAGCGTGGCACTCTAGACCACCCCAACCCCCAAGGAATGTATGAATATCCAGTATCATTTATGAGGGTTATATACTTGATAAATGAGTCTATTGTTTTTATAGAGCTAGTTCCTGTAGCCAGGATAAACCATTTATATGATGTGGGCTAATTAATGAGATTGATTCTACTTTTTGTTTTTTTCAAATGAAATCAGGTCGGGCAGCCCTTTTTAGTGATGCAGTATTATCTGAGAACCAGAATATTTATTTTCTATGGCCTAAGACAAGTAAGAGATCTTCATTGTTTGATTTCCTACCTGGACTTTATCTCTTTGTTCTTTAGGTGCACTTTTATACATATCTAATAATAACTTCAATTCTTTCTGACTGTCTAGTGCTCGTCTGTAAATATATATAAAGAGAGAAATGGGTTTATCGTCCACCCGATACACAAACTTTTTGGGACTAACATATGGTTAAAATTTATTTCAATAATTCACTAGCTTGCAGGGGTCTTTACAAGTGGGAGGATCTGAAGAAAAACCAACGAGGTTGGGACAGATGACCCCAAACCCTGTCACGTACAAATGAGGAATCAAAACCTTGTGTTCAACCATTTGAGGGAATCTGAATCCCTTGTAAATTACAAAAACATGAAAGTCAAATGTCTAAAAGGAAAATCAGTCCCAAAAAATGGTTAAATTTGATTATCTGTAACATTTAAAGCTATTTTTGAATCCATAAACTAAGTTGATCAGAATTGGTAAATATGACAACTATGACCAAAACGACAGCCCCGGAAGCGACACTGTCGAAGTAATTTTTCTTACAGCACACTGCATTAGCCTAGTTGGTATAAAAAAAATAAATAAAACCCATAGTTGTATGGCATCCTTACTTTAACTGAGTACGTAAATCTTTGATAACTTCCGAGTCAGTTTTTCCCTTATCACGAAACTCATCCATAGAATCTTCATCATCTTTTTTAATGATAATAACATCAGGTTCTATAACGATAGGTTTACTGCTAGTTGTTGTTGTGGTGATAGATTCATCTTTTATCTCTATTTTCAGATCTGATGTAGTTGATGATGTCGATGAAGCACATGAACCACCAGTATTCTCAGCTTTTAACTACAATAACAAACAACGTCACAATCAGATGATGGCAGTTTTACTGAATGTAGAACATCTTCTTCAGAAGTTAAACTTCTAGATAGATTCAAAAGTAAAGATATTTAAAATCAATCTGATTAAAACACAGATCCTATTAAATTTTGTTTCGTTTTTATGGTTCAAAATTTAGTTTTACTTGTCTTTACTACACTAAGATCTGGAAGAGTTGTTATCATTGACGTGTTATAAATGATGTGAAGGATAAGCCAATGAACCGGTCTGTTACGGCAAATCTTCCTTTAGTGCAGGCCATCGAAAGTATAAAAAAAAATATAGATCTGTATTTTAATTAGATTCATTTAAAATGTTATATGACAAATTCAACCTGATTATGATGATGGGTTGACAGTGCAACTCAAATACCTGTGTCTTTAACAATCAGTGCCAAACCCAGCAAAAGTTAGCAGACTTTTGTTGTTCATTCAGAATAAGTATAAAGCTTGGTGAGAGGGAAAAATGAGGTTAAATGTCCACTCAAAACAAACTAGTTATTTTGGGACTAACATGCTGTTCAATTTTATTTCAATAATTCACCTACAGGTAGGGGCCTTTAGACAGATGAATAATACTCTTTTGTCACGTACAAGTTCGGGATAAAACCCACGCTACTTGACTCTATAACAGACCTGGTGATGTAAAGGGCATGAATTTGACCACCCATCCTTATAAAGCGTGGGAAATGTTTACCTTATTTATTTCAGTTTGTGCCTCTTTTAACCTTCGTTTATATCGCACACTTTCCATCTTCAACTGATGGTTGTGATTCTGCAAACTCTGTATCAAATTTCTCATTTCTCTGTTGATGGTAGCTGTAAAACAATGAATACACAATTCACCACCTTTATCCAAGCGCAAAAAAACCCTCTTAATTAAAAGAACAAATTCCAGTAATCAGACTCAATTATAATACAATATTACAGAGAGAATTAAGAAAACCTAAAGCAAAAATATTTTGAAAATATAAAACGAAATATTTTTTTTTTAATGAGCCAATATTTCGAGAAAACTGAATGTCTAATGGAATCCATATTTTTGTAGGTGATTATTGTGTTATATACCATCAATGAAATTCAAATTAGAATATCAGGTCCATGCCTTAGGTAAAAACTGTATTTTATGCTTTGCAGTGTATAAATACCTGTTTGTTCATTTGTTGCTAAAGTCTGTTCAAATTCTATCCTCAACATTTCGTATTCCTTTCTAACCTGTGCAAACAAATCTTCTAACTGAATCATTTCAGATCGTAATTTCTTTTGATTTGTCAGTTCATCACTCTACATAAAGAAGACAAAAATAGTTTCTTTAAACAGCTTTCAAGAGGTACCAAACATACACTCACCAGCAAAATTTTAAATAATGATATTCAGGTTTTCTGGGATAAGTACAAAAACTACATATAAAATTGTATGTACGATCTAAACAATACCAGCAAGTTTGTGATCTAGGTGACAGGGGCAGGAACTCATTGGGTGACACTAAATTATGATAATAATCACAACAAGTACACCATATTGATAAACAGACATCTTCATATTTTAACTTTTATTCTTAAACCTTCATTACCTTATGAAGAAGCAAACTATCCCAACAAGTTTGAAATAAAAATTTCAGGGACAACGAAAAAGCACTGACATATGAAATATGGGCATATAAAATAAAATAAAAACACACCAAAAAAATCCATCCATTGACAATAAAAGGTACAATGAGCCAAAAAAAAAAATTTGAAGTTCCAAAACTGACATGAGAAAATTTAACTAACCTCCATTTGCTCTATTTGTCGTAAATGAGTATTTTTATTACTGGTTAACACACCTTTAGTCTCTTCTAGTTGAGTCTTCATCTGCAGGTATTCGTTATAGAGAACAGAAAACTGAGACTGCATACATTTATACTCTGTTGTATCAATGATAACATTTTCTGGTAGATGTTGCAGCTGAAAAATCAAGCAGGATTGTCATTTAATTTCTCATGTCAGTACCAAATGCAATATGACTGATGAGACTTTATGCTGTACTAAGAACACTGGGCATCTTTGAGTGAAGTTGGGATAAATACAGCAATCCCAACAAGAGAAAGTGAGAATTCTCATTTATTGCAGGAATACTGATTCCTTAAACAAACTAAGGGAATACTTGACTGAATGTTCCAGAATTGAATTCTCCTTATCCCCAAAATAGTAACAATCCAATGGAGAGGGGTATTACAAAGTATTATGCACTAAATGCACAAGAAAATATCTCAACCAACCATAACAGCTGAAACATATTTGTTGTGTTTAATTACGTCATGATTCTACTCACAAGACCAGTGATGTAGGGAATGACAGTACTGAGACAGGACTGAATTCCACCTCACTTGATTGCAGTTCTGTTTTAAACTGTTTAAATTAGAAGAATGAATTATCATACTACACGGTCTTATTCCCAAGCCAATGCCCCAGCATTTGGTTAACTACTATGAGTTGGTACAAGTTTGCATAAAATGGTATATCTACAATTAAAGCAATCATATGTTTCTATATGTAGATTTGACTGATAAAGTGCATTAAAAAACTTAGTGCTATCATCCTCAGTCTACAGAGACTACTTACATCAAGTTTTAATTTCTCTATTTCTATCATGGCTTCTTGATGATCTTTACTCAGTTTCTCTAGTTCTGTTAGACGATTACCAGCAAGTTCTTTCTGTTCTTCTAGTTCAGCAAAAATCTCATCAAGCTAAAATTAATTAAATCAATATGAATGCTCGGTTTAGTATTTTTCTGTATTTGAAATGGCTTTCAAGTTTTAACGGGCAAAGGCGAAATAATATTGACAGGAGCAGTAACTCAGTAAAATATTTGATAGGTTTCCTCCAACGTGTGAGTTTGAAATTAAAATCTAAAAATTTTAAACAGGACTGTTTGCACAATTTCAATGATGGGGCAGTAAATGTGAATAAAAATATTGCATGACTCTTTCAGACTAGCTTAACAATCCCTGCAATTTTGAAAATAAAATCACAAAAGCTGTGGAGTACTTACAGAGTCCTACCGATAGGGGCAGTAAAATGTGTTGGGACTCCCCGTAAAGTCCCACTATTAATAAGTTTTGAAAAAACATTTTTCATTTGTTAATTTCTAAGTTAACAATAAGTTTGAGAAAATACCTTTTTATTAGATACCATTCCACCTGCTCCTATTTTAACACCTTCTACTGTGACACCGGTTTCTTCATAATACGTCAACTTCTGTATGGCATCAGCCAGATGTCGATCCAACTTCTCAGCTCTCTGATCAGCTTTCTCATATTCATATTCTAGATCATCAACTTTATTCTTGATCTCAGCTATCTCTGTCTCAGAAGCTGTTACTTTATCCTGCATTTCTGAGATCTACAATCAAATAGTCAAACTTCCTGTTATATCTTAAACATTATGATTTAAAATCAAGCTCATCATTTATAAAAATTTCTCTACCATAAAAACCATAAATTTACAAAAATTAAAGAATATTCGTAGCACAATCTACTTTATCATTAAAGTTATTTAAATTATCAAACTAGTCCCTCGGTAATCTTACATATTATTTAGGATAATTGCCAAGAAAAGAGTCAGTTTAAACATGTTTAAAAAGTTTATGTACCTTATATTTATATAAAAAAAAACATATATAGGGTAAAGGAAAATTATTTCTACCCCTTATAAATATATATAGTCTTTAGTCACAAGTATAAAAGATGTTCACTCCAGGGATCTTAATCGGCTGTTTTTTGTCGGCTTTAGCCGATTGATCTTTAATCTAGCCGATTCGTAAAACAATGAATCGGCCACTATGGTATCATATATCAATCTACTTTCGGCCGATTTACAAAGAGTTAATTATCATGTTGATTGAAAACAATGAACAAGCCACATATATCAATCTTCTTTCGGCCGATTACAAAGAGGTAATTTTTACTCGTCGATTAATTAACCCATCAAAGAGTCAATCAATGCAATGAATACCTTCAGTGTCAATCCTTATCGGCTTATTTCGTAAATAAACAACTTCGTTGAGTCAATTCATGCCAAGTACGGTAAAAGAATAGCCGAAATTAGTGATGGTGCCGTTGACCTTGAACTTTAAGCATTTACGTAGGCATAATTGTATTTGGAAGTTCCAAAAGCTGGGGATCCTCCCACGTCCAATATAGGTCACCGAAAGTTGAAGACTTGAAGATATTTTAGATCCGAATAGTTAACTACTTTCAAACGTCTTTCGTTTGATAAAAATTCACCGAAAATGTTTTGTCTCATAAGTTATTAACGTCTACTTTTTATGAGTACCGGCAACACTAAAAATAAACTAATCTGAATCAAAATTGACCATGTGACCTTTCGCCCGTACTGCATATTTCTGAGTTCCGACTATTCACGGAAAATAATTTGTGCTATGTTGTTTTATTATTGACATGTGCTTACAAATATACTTATATATATTGACAAGTGTTTACGTATAAAGTATAATTAAAAACGAACTTATTTGTATTTGCATGTAGTTTTTCTTTTTACTAAATTAATTTTAACTTCCGTTTGTTTGGATGAAAGCAAAAGTAGAAGATTATACATTATGCAATTTGCCAAAATTTGACTATAGGCCTAAATTTTGGTATTGTATCGATATATGAATACTAGTATGGAATAACAACACAGGCTTTGTTTATTAGAAGTTAATATTATACGGAATACGTTATGCAATTATTGAGGTGAATTAAGTATGCATAAACCAACATGTCTGTTGTTCAAAAGACGACTATCCGTTAGGGATACCCGTATCCGTGGCCGGTTCATTTCAAAATGGATTAAGACCCCTGGTTCACTCTCTTTTTGATCAATTATATGATTTAACAGCTATTTATTAAATGATAGAATATGATATCAGTACCCACCGTTAATGTATGTTCATGATGTCTTTGATGTAGTTGTGTAACCAGATTATGTAGTTGTTTATTTTCACGTCGAACCTCAGCTAATTCTTCCTTAACTAACATTTCAAACTCACGAAACTTCTCTTCTTCTTCATTCTTTTCTTCTTTTTCTTCCTTTTCAACTTCCTCTTCTTTATCTTCATCTACAAAACATCCAATAATTTTTCATATGGCCATACAAAAATATATGAAATGAAATTGAAATAGGGTTTAACATGCCACTTTTCTGCATCGACTGGGTTCAACTGAACACGGGCATACACCATACAGTGTGGTATGTAGCATGACAGAAAATTTACCTGTACTCGACTTCCAACTGTAAACAGGTCTGTTATGTGTATGGCAATGTTTATGGTACCTCAGTTTTCCAACTCATTTGTGAAACTAGACACTGTTTTTGTCCGACTCTCCGTCCTGCACCAAAACGGGAACCCACACCAGAAAATCAACATGTAAATTAAAAAAAAAATTCACTGTACCTTTTTTATCTTCATCTTCTTTTTTCTCCTCCTCAGCAGCTTTAATAGAATTAGCTAATAAATCTTTTCTATCTTTCTCCACCTTATCCGCTATACCAGTATGAAGCTTTTCATTTCTTTGTAATAAATGATCAACTGCCTGTAGTAGTTTACTGATGGCTCTTTTAGAGAATTCCACTCTCTGACTCAGTTTATCCTCTAGTTCCTGCTTATCCCATGTAGATAAAAGAGTCAGGAAGGATGATGTTTCACTACTCTCATCTATAAAAATAGGGATTAAATTACATGTAGCCTAATATATGAAAGAAAAATGGGTTTTTATTATAGACTGCACCCCCCTTCCCTTATACTATAGGCATAGGGATACATTGTTGTTAGTTGCTGTCCATTTAGCATAAATATAGAAGCCTAAAGAAATCCCTGAATTATCCTCTGCTAACTTTTCCACTGTTTAATCGAAGGGTCTACTGCATGTTTTTTCCTCTCAATGTTCCCAAAACTGTTAACCATTACATCAACACATAAGAACCACTCCTTACATAACCAGAGAAGACAGGTACATGTGGTCTTCACTTTTAGGAATTGTTTTTCTGATAATCCAGGATGTTTCTAGTAAAATTGGGTGTCTATATTTTCCATATTTACCACAATTGCAATAGTTTTATTGGAAATAACTCCAAATAGTTCCATGTGATGTATTTTTAAGTAATACAAGATAATTGTGATTAACAACAGATGGTATTTCAGTAAAAAAAAATCAAAAAAAAAATTTGTTTACATACTTTTAGTCTCATCTTCGTCAGCTGTTTCAGCATCTAATCTTTGAAGCAATACACGAACATCTTCATCAAGCTAAAATATAGCATAAATTTGATTTATTCATTGTAATATTTAGTTTCTTTGTTCATAAATTGGCTTACAAGTCATAAATTCCAAAACAATCTGAGATTTGGCATCCACTTATAATAGACAGAGTGTCACTTTAAGACTTTGGTGGACAAAACATCACGTACTGAATACTAAAAACTGTTGAAAATGAATGCAAATTCCTCATAAATTGTAACCTTTTTGACAAAAAATATACTTAGATTAAAGTTAATCACCACCCTACAAACTATCCTTCCAATTATTTTGTCAACCCTCCACAGTAATAGCCAATGCTGTATGTACTTTTGCACATCATGCTGTTGCTAAATGGACCTATACACCCACAGATACAACAACCAAAATAATACATTAAATAATGTCTTTTGAATTATTCACCATATGTTTTAATTTTCTGTCATGATTTGTTTTGTGTTTTTTTAAGTTCTATTTATTATTTTCTGTTTTCACATTTCTTTCTTTAGTCTACCATTGGTTATTTCCTACCTGATTCCAGTATCTGTTAACTATCATGAGAACTTTATCATCCGTTCTTTGTCGATTTTCTAGCTGTTCAATTCGCTTTTTCAGTTCTCCCTCTGCCTTTTTTCTTTGCTCAATTCTCTCTGAAAGTTTCTTATTTTGAAAAGCTAGTACCTTAAGATCTAATTCTTCCTACAAAAAACATATTTAAAAAAGATAATTTGACACGATATTTGAAAGAAGTTCATTGGAAAGACTTATCAGCTTGAAATATTTTGAAACCGCTGAGAAATGCAAAGAAGAAACAGACTTGTGATGACAATAAAATTAGCAAATTGTAAATAGCAACTCTATATCGCATATATTTACCATTCAATACAAACATTTATTAATAGCAAGATAAAAAAAGGTTTAACATCATATTCATTTGTTCTGCTCCAGCTTGGCTAATGAAGACGGACATACACTACAGTGTGCTACATGAGGGAAATCTTGCCGGGACTGCGGCGCTACGGCCTACTTTTACATCAAATTCCACCTGCCACGGGATATTTTACGTCCATGCCAATGTGTTCTTGGGACCTCAATTTTTTTTACCCATCCAAATGACTATACATTGTCCCTTCCCAGTCCTGCACCACTGAGAAGGAGGAACCACGCCAGAAAATCCTGATGACCTCTCCCAACTAATGCAGGAATCAACACACAGGCAACTTATTAACAGATTTACATATACCCACCAAAGAACAAATTGATCCAAGTTTCAATGGTTCTAATCTGGTCAATGTTGGCTTCTTGGAAGCCGAAGCTCCAGACCCGCCAGAATCTTCTGCAGGCCTCTTGGTAGCCATTTTGGTCTTAGCGACAAGACTCTACCAAACGACAATCATCTGCAGAAAATAAATTAATTCATAAATTAAATTACTATTGATATTGATTCAAAAGGTGATGAATAGAAGCTTTTCGTGTTCTTGTTCAGTATGATTATGAAGTAACACAGTCATAAAGGAAATGAAGATGGGCATAGGGAAATTTGTCTGAATGACAGCGTTTAAGCCTACTCTTTATCAAATTACAAATGCCACGTGCACACCCTTGTGTAAATGAAACCTTGTTTTTTTTTTTCAACTGAACAAACTGATCCACGCTGAACCTTGATTTTATCTTTTGAATTTTAGGCGTAGTCTTAACCATCATTACTAAAGTAGGTACAATAAAAAAAAACATTGTCTCGATCATCCATTTTGGGATTAAATCATCATTGAGCGTTGGGCAGCAAATCGGATTCAAATCCAGTAAATATTATCATTCAGCGTTGAGCAGCAAATCGGATTCTAATACAGTAAATATCACTGAGTGTTGAGCAGCAAATTGGATTAAAATCCAGTAAATATTGCAGGCTAGCGATGACATCGAGAGTTAATTATGGTCAGGATACATGTAAGTTAATTTTTAACGCTATTGCCTACTCTTATATCGAATTCCAACTGCCAAGGGATATTTTAGGTGCACACCAATGTGTGTTCAGGACCTTGGTTTTTTACACAATCCGAACGACTAGATAGCTGTCCTTGTCAGGCCCTCCATTCTGCATCACTGACAAGAAGTAACCACGCCAGAAAATTTGAATGAACTTTCTCTTCCAATGCAGGGATCGAACACCCGACCTCCAGACTAGCGAGTCAGCATTTTACTCACTTAGCCATGTGATCCCCTTCTCTTATATCGAATTCAAACTCAAGAGGCCAAGTGTTCTTTTACTTTTATGTGCACAACACCAATGTCAGGACCTCCATTTTTCGTCTCATCCAAATGACTAGGGCCTATACATTGTCACTTGTCATCCTGCACAATTGACAAGATGGAACCACGCTGGAAAAACCCTTTAAACTTTCTCTGCCGATGCGGGAATGAACACAGGACCTTCTGGATAGAGAACCAACGTCTTACTCACTGAGCCTCATTGGCTTCTTCATCTTGTCAATTGTTTGCTTTCTACTTTGTTTCTATTGTTGACCAAATTTGGCTATTATTCACCTAGAGGGGCCTCAAATATTACGTTGATTTCATACCAATAGATTTAGAAAGGTTTTTAAGCAGCTCTGTTTTCAAGAAATCGAGAAATTTGACAAAGCTTTTCTTTTTTCTTACCAAAAGGACGCCATCTTGTTAACCTCTAAGCAAGAAAGCTATGGTAATAGCTAAAGTCAACAAACATTGGGAATAAACCAGCAGGATTATCATTTTTGTATGGAAAACAAATCTTTATTATTATTGGCTCAAAATATATATAGTATACTGAATATACTACTTCTGTAACAGGAAATTTGTCTTTTAATAGCCTTTAGATTGGAGAGTATATTGAAGCTGAAGGCCACTACTGGGTCAAAGGTTACAAAGAAGTGAAAGATGTCTTGTGATGTAGATGAATTGGATGTTAACCCATTTTTTAGGGCTTTACAGGTGCTCATTTATTATACAATGTAGAGTTTTTAGCTTTTAAATACCTCTAATATCTAATACTTGTTTTAAAATGCAAATAATTTAGACTAAAGACGCAAATAATATGACCAAAGTTTGTACGTTTTTTTAATGAATTTCTTGAGAAAACAAATTTGACAGACTCATATTATTGATCGACTCAGAATTGACACTCAAATATTGTTGTCATAAGACTCAAATACATGTATATTTGAAAAATCCTGCTGGTAGTATGGGACACCATAGAAGTTAGAAGTAATCCTGATAACCCTGACAAACAACTGTGGGTCTATTATTACGTGATCACATTTATATTGTTTACTTGTTATCATTTGTCAACTGGAGTTTAATCAAATTGGGGAGGGGGGGGCGATGGCCGAATTGTTAGCATTGCGCTGTATCAAAAGGTCTGTCATTGAGTCAACTGGTTCAAGGTATTGATTCCCTGGTTGTTTGTGACAAGGAGTAGCTTGGTCACTTGTCCAACCTCTTGGGTTTTCTTCAGGGCCCTCCGGTTTCCTTAAACTGCCAGACCCATACTGGTACACATAACTTATAAGCGAATTATTGAAATAAAATTAAACAATATGTTAGACCCAAAATGACCTAGTTTATGTCGAGTGGACATTGGAACCCCATTCCTCTCTCTTTCTCAATCAAATAGGAGTTTAACAAAAATAATTTCTGTTTTTCCAGTTGAAATGCTGGTTTGCCAGTTGAAATGTAACCTACTACATGTATGCCCATCTTCATAGCCGGACTTGTTTACGGGATGGAGATCACATTTATTAAACATACGGTACATTATGTAAGAACTAAATCTGCCTAATGCAGCTCTTTCTTTAGTTTAGGCATTAATTAACTTATCCAAACCATTTATCAACTCTAGCTCGATGTCATCTTATGTGTCAGATTTACACTGGATTTGAATCCAGTTTGCTGCTCATTGATAATCAAGAGTATTCAAGACTATGTTTTTTATCGTACCAACTTTAGTAATGATGATCGAGGCTAGGCTTAAAATTCAAAAGCAATTTGACTGAAATTTTCAACATATTCTATTTTTTTTAACTAATATAGCGAGAACAGTCACCTCTTTATCATATCTATCATATTGCCTCTTTAATACAGATTTGTTTCAAATTTGGTGTGAAGCATTGGGATGATGAACATGAACCTTGTTATTGGACTTTCTGTGTTCCAAAGTTATCAGCTTGTGAACACAATAGAGATAAGATATTGAAAATCTCTTTGGCAAAAAAGGTTTTCTTTCTACGCTGTTTGCATGTAAAGGATTCTTGTGTATGTTGAATTTCAGTTGCTGCCAACCTCCCCCACACTATATAATGAGTCATTTCACAATTTTTACACCGATACATGTAGTTCAATAAACCACACAAACCCTCTCTTTGCAAGGAGCCTCTGACTCTATTGACCAAGGTCTGGCAGTTCTGTTTTAAATTGATAAACACAGTCCTAGTTTCTAGTGTGTTAGATCGATCCTGATAGTTGGTGTCAATTATCACCAAATTTAATCTTATCTGGCACATGTAATTATATAATTGATGATAAAGATGCAATATGATATTATATTATAAACTTACATTATAGACAATTATCTTATACCATGGATTGTAACCAATTCTGGTTGGTTTGCTTTGGTGATGCTTATTTATTCAATTGAAGATAGTCCCAAAAGAAGTAGAGTATTAATACATGTACATTAAAGCCAAGGGATACACATATTATGTTGAGGATACGTTAAAGGGGAATGTTCCAACCTTTTGGACATCTTCTCCATAACTGCATTGTGGATTTTGATGTTTGTTCTAATTTCTAATGAGCTCTGCTCTGTGGTTTTTGGGGGTTGTAAATAAAAAATCAGTTCTGATTTTTAATAGTTCTTTTATTTCATCAAAGGAAGTAAAATCAGTATGACTGTGCCAGATTTGAAGCACAGAATCTTTCAATGCCAGTAACTTTAAAGTCCAAGTGCTTAAAGATACATTATGTAAAATTTAGATAAAGGGTTGTTTTTTCTTGCTTTAATAATTGATCAAAAACAGAAAATACAAAATAAATATATTGGAAATTTCACTGAAATTATTTTATTCTTGGCCAGGGCATCACTCTTCATAGTTTTGATAAAATATGTGCATTGATTGTTTATTATCGTATGCACGATTCTGGTATTTTCAAGACTTATCCTCACTTCTCCATCTGATGGCATCAAGAGTTGATTATGATCTTGTCATTGTTAATAAATGTATAATTAACATTTAAGGTCCAAAAGAAAGACCTGCAATAGACAAATTTAGCTTTTGAAAGATGCATCAGGCAAGAGCTAAATCTTCATATTGGCTTTAAATGATTTATTCACCCAAGATTATCAACTCTCTAGTCCATCAGAGATGGCTTAGATATTAAATGGATTAGAACAGCTGCAACATATACTAGTATTAAAAGCTTGATATTTAAGTGGAAAAGCACCATTTGCACTATTTCTTGTCAAAACTTCGAACATTGATAACTTTGCTAATAAAAGAATAATTTTATTGAAATTTTCAATACAGTAATTTTTCATTATTAATTTTTGAACTGTTATAGCATGAAAAGCCAGCTCTTTATTTTAAGCATACATAATGCATCTATAATATTATTGTCTCTTTACACCAGCGGATGAGATGTCTTATCCACCTTTGTTAAATATGTGATAACTGGTGCTAATAGGATCTAACTGGTTAGGCTTCGTGCTAAAAATGGCTCTACCTTAACATCACGTCTGCTTTAATAAAATCATATTGTCTGTCATTGAGTCAACTGGGAATGGGGTGGAGGTGGTGGCCAAATAGTTTAAAGTGTGCACGTTAGATCACAAGATCTGTGACAAGGAGTACATGTAGGGTCGTCTGTCAAGCCACATAGGTTTTCTCCAGGTCCTCTGGTTTCCTCCCACAGTTAAAAACCCCTAACATGCAAACAAATTATTGATATGAATGAAATTGAACCATGTGTAAGTCGAGTTTGTGTTGAGTGGACATTACTTTCTCTGTATATATATATATTGAGTTAAGTGGCCCTGTTCCTTACCCAATCTTGTGTTTTTTCTCTGGGTAAACTGGTTTCTTCCCAGGCTCCCACAGCTAAAGACTCCCATGCGCAAACAAATTATTGTAATAAAATTCAACCATATGTAGGCGTATGTCCCAAAATGACCTAGATGTGTAGTGGACGTTAAACCTTATTTCTTTGTCTTCTCTCTCCAGTTTGTGTCATTTTTAAATGAAATTTTAACTATTGAACCTTTGAACTTTAATAGCCTCATACATTAAACATACATTATGCAAGAGCTAAATCTGCCTTATGCAGGTCATTCTTTAGGCCTGAAATGTTATCTAGATTATTTATCAGACACTGATTAAAGTATCCAGACCATAATCAACTCTCGATGTCATAGCTGGATTAGGATCCCATTTGCTGCTCAACTTTCATTCATAATTTAATCATTAAATGGATAATTGAGACTATGTTTTTTATCGTACCGACTTTAGTAATGATGGTCAAAGCCAGGCAGAAATTTCAATCGCTTAATTTTCGGTACATAGTGGCTAAATTTGACTGACATTTTCAGCAAATCCACTTTACATTATCTAGTTTTAACAATCATATTGAGAACTGACAGCTCTTCATCTAATGTCCCATAATGTATCTTTAAAATTACAACTCATTCATAAGATTCTTATTCCTCATAATATAAAGAAAAGGATTGATCGCAAATAATACAAATTCTACACTGTCCGTAAAATATGCTAATGACTGAATGATTGGTTGAGCTCGTAAATATGGCACAACACTTTCCAAGTAACCTGGTAATAAAAACACAAAATATATAATCAGCTGGATCATTAGATTACGAAAAACAATCTTTTTCATTCGAAACCTACGTGTTAAAGCCACCGGCATGTTCATATTAGGTTCATTCCAAGAACAGTTTACGTTAGCATTTGAATAAGTGAAGTTAGATTTACGTGGATTAAAATTTTGATGTTCATGACGAGAGTTGTTTCCCAGTCTATCACTATCTTTTGATGTCGATTCCTGTATATTTGCATGTGGGAAAATATGCTGATATCCTTCATCTGAAATCACTGCTTGGCGCCTTTTAAAGGAATGTGGACCGTTTTCGAAACTGCATGTCAGTTTAAATTGAACATGTGGTGAAGGAACAATGGAAGTTTTATCAACTGTCGATACAAGGCTTTCCAAATTTGATTGCAGAGAGGTCACTGATGATCTTAATTCCATATTGTTTACAAATAGGGGATCACCAATGCCTACACTATTTTTTTTAATCCTTTTGTGTTGAGTGGATATTTTCCTTATGTAATCCATGCTGTTCCATTTTATCTTTTGTTTGTTCCTTTTGTTTGATGACAATGACTTCTCATATGTTTGTGTGTCAGACATTTTATTTGGAGATAAACTGGCTTGTGAAATTGTGAAGACACCAGTTTCCGATTCAACAGTTTCATTAAAACCAATACTTGCGTTGGTGTGAACCACATCTGAATCCGATGTAACCGACTTGGAGCATTCACCATATTTAGACAAATAACTGTTCTCTTTTTTTGCCAATTTTAGCAGTGGTTCATCACTATTTGGACTACATAATTCCTGCATTGATGAAACAGATGAACATATGTCTAAATCGCCAATTTTTTTTTTCTCTGCTGTAGTGTAATCAAATCTAATAATAGAAGTTTGAACCACTGAATTCTTTTGGTTTTCTTTAATGTTATCTTTATGTTGATGTGGAGTAATTTGGGATAAGAGTTTAGAATTTAATGAGTCACTTATGTTCTTATATTTAAAAGAGGAAATTGAGTCAGTTTCTGATTTATTAGATATGCTGAAGGCTTGCATATCTGATTCTGTGTAAAACGAATCATGAAAAGAATGCACAGTTCCATTGTCTGATACGGGTGAAGTAACATTTCTGGTACTTATGCAGGAATCAAGTACTGAAGGTGGTGGTTGCACAATTTGCAAAGATTTCTGACATCCCGAGAATGATTTCTGACATGAGATACATGAATCCTCAAGACATTTGGAATTAATCAATTCTTCACCTGTACATGTATATTCTTTAGTCTTCTTTTCATCTGTTATAATGGAACGCAAGTTATTTGGACAAACAGAAAATGGCAGTGGCCTTACAGTGGGCACAGGACTAATGAGTGGCTTATTAAGAAATTTCAAGATAGAGAGATTGGCACATAATATTATTATTGCTGAAATGGTCAAGATTAAAAGATACAGATAATTTATGATACTTAAATGATGACCAGGCTGTAGTCTTATAGTTTGGCAGTCATTAGTTAATAAATTTGCATCCAGATTTTGAGTAAAAACCAGTGTCATTAATATGATGGTCAAAGTTATTCCAGAACTCCAGGCGACCCCTACATATATTAACTCCACTTTTCGAAATCCAGTACTGCCACAGTCCATTGTTTTGATTTTTTTCCATCTTCGGATTGTCAGAAGAAGTAGATTAACAGAGAGAGTTAGTTCTGTTCCTCTTGCACCGCTATAGCATAGTCCACACAGTACAGGATGATGTCTGTTTAGAGTTAGAGATAGTATGCTTTCCGTTACCACTGTTGGGGAGATGAAGAAACACATGATAACTCCTGTAACACATAGATTCAGTTCCAATGGATAGTTTAAAAAGCTTCTGGGTTTTCGCAAAACTTTGATTAAGATGTAAAGATTTGATGCACTTCCCACCAGAAATACTGCGATCATCAGCAATGTTGCAGGAACAAAAAAGATTAATCTGTAAATTTCCATGGCAGTTGATTAATAGGAGATATCTTGTCAATGATGACAATGATTACATGACATGACGTCTAACACCCAATTATTTCCCACTTAGAATATCATTACTTTAGCCAATCTATCAATTCACTTGCTACATGTAAGACTAGACTGCCATTTGCATGTGACATCTTTGAATATTTCTTTTTATTGGCATAAAGTGTGGTTGTCTACTTATGTGTATTTATCTCTTATGTCTGTTCGTTAAAAAAACAACACATTAGCTGTTAATTGCTCTCACATGGTTATTAATTTTGACAAACTTGTAGTATTTAAAGAAACAATTTGTGAAAAACATCCTTATTAGAATTGCTCTGAAACATTGTATGATAATTGAGAAACGTGATGTGAAAGGTGGGATTGTGTGAAAAACATCCCAATATGTAGGTGGAACAGCGATTTATATAATACATTGAATGTTTCTAGGGTAGTAGCATCTTCAATAGAAGGCTTGATCAGTTGATCTCGCCTTAACTACCTACATGTATGTACATCTTATCAAGCCCTTTACATAATACCCCGCATATTTCACCACTAAATTAGATTGGGTACAAGCCCAGCTTGTGGGCCTATCAAATTCCCTCATTAAAAATACCGGTATGATTATCAAGGTGCTTCTAACTAAAATGTCTAATTGTGACAATCGAGTTGCAAAGTTCAGGGATCGATCAATGTCACGGTTGCTGGAAATCATGACTGATCAACAAAAGGTTTCATTCTGCAAGATATATAGCGTAATTATCTGCATCAAATATTGATGCTTAATATTTTATCCTTATCTTGAGAGCATGCATAATAAATACTACAGATGTAGACTGGAATAACTAGACGCTAGAGACTGCCATTCGAGACGCTAGAGATTGTCATTTGATTGAGACTTCCTCCATATTTCACCGAACATAACGATTGAATGTAAATCAGTTTATATACATTCACATTATTTGTACATTATTATATGCATCGCGACCCTTTTGTGTCCATTTTTAGGTCCTAAATATTAGCGATTTAGCTCCTTTAACAATCTATGTATATTTCAGACAACATACCTAGATTTATATGAAAAAGCTCAAGAAAAATGCCACCTCATTTGTGTACCACAGAAATCATCTTTAGTTGGTGTTGCAATAAACCAAAAGTTGATAGGTTTGTAGGATTTCAATTTCATTGTAGTCGCATTTTAATTCAACAAAGATCGGATAAAGCTGTAGCATTATGGATTGTCTATCTTCTTATCACTTTTGTGAGTTAAAATAGAATAGTCTTAAAATTTATGTTTTGTTGTCATTTCAAATTCATTTTCAAATGATATAACAGACATTAATATTTTTGAATTTGCTTTTTCAGAAACACATATTTTGAGACCTTCCCCTTACTTCAAAGGGTAAGTAACATTTACTATTTATCACTCTCAAAGTGTTGATCACTTAATTACTAAATCAGTCCCTCATATTATCAAAATTTGTAATAATTCATCATATATGTATGTCCAGTTCGGCATATTCCTTATTAGACGGCATATTCTTAAGGACTTGTCCGGCATAAATGAGCTGAAGAGAATCCATGCTTTTATTATTGAAGTTGAAATATAGAATATCTGACGTTTGAATCGATGTCAAGAATTTTGTTAGCCACGTGTCACTGAAAATGTGTTTCATCATTCAGGCAGGATAAGATAAAATTCCCCCCCCCAGTACACTGAAATGATCCCTTTGCTGTTGAAATTTATGAAAAGCAAGCAAAATTATCTAAATAAAAAAAGAAATGTATATTAGTATGGATTAATACAAAATTTAGATAAAGTGACTTTCAATTTGTTTTGATATGCATTATTATGTAAAATACCATTCTATTTGTTTTCATATGCATGTAAAACCTTGTTCAGTTTATTTTGAAGTGAATGTAAAATTCAAGTCTATTTGTTTACATATGAACTGAAATAGGGTTTAACATCCTACAGTTCTGTTTTGACTGGGCTAATAAAGACTGGGATATGCCATACAATGTGTTATGAGGAACATTTTGCCCAGACAGCGGTACAATGGCATACTCTTATTTCGAATTCAAACAGTCAAGGGTTCTTTTATGTGCATACGAATTGTACACAAACAACAATAGGTTTTCCCTTGTCAGGCCCCCATCCAACATGTACCTAGCATATTAGAACCCACACCACTGACAAGGGGGAACCATGCATATGTGTACACTGGACTTCTGTTCTTCTGTGTCCATTTTCCCCTGCACCACTGACAAGGGGGAATTATGCCGTAAAGTCCTTTTGCACATCTTTCTCAGATTGTTTTAATGTGAAAGTAAACTCCATTCTATTGGTTTTGATATACAAGTATGTCTTGCACAGTTGTTAGCTGTAAATATTTTTAAAAATTTCAGCCAATTTTTAACAATACACAATTCTGGTAATAAAACTGTTGTTTTAGATGAAAATGGTCAGATAATAAAAACCCTTCAAGGTTAATATGTTTTTCATATCTTTTCATCTTATACCTGTACATTGAGGGGTGGGGTGGGGTCTGTCATTGCGTCAAATGTACGTTGCAAGGAGTGGGTCGTCTGTCCAACCTCATGGTTTTTGTCTGAGTTTTCAGCTTTCCCTCAATTGCTAAAAACCCCAACACTTAAGCGAATTATTGATATGTTAGTCCCTAAATGACCTAATTTATATTGAGTGGACCTTAAACTAAACCCTCTTAAAGGATCTTTTACGTGCACGCCAATGTGTACACGGGCCCACGGTTTTTCATCCCATGCTGACCTTGTCAGGCCCTACATCCTGCATCACTGACAAGGGGATACCATGCTGGAAAATTTGGATGATCTTTCTCGGCCAATGCAGGGATTGAACACCGGACCACCAGGCTAGCGAGCTAGTGTCTTGCCTACCGGTACTTAGCAATGTGATCTTATTATACCTTAAAGAGGTCTGTTGGTCAAGACATGTGTATAAGAACTTCAAATTATACTAGAATTATTTTATGTATTTTGTATTTTTAATGTATACAGGTTTTTCTGGTGAGAAGAAAGTGAAAATACTGAGTGAAGAATTAGCTTACAATAAGGTAAGTATTGCTTTGATTATAAATATATATATGTAGGTCATTTTTGGAGTCTAAGAAACTTGATACAATTTTTTAAAACTTGACTGGATTGTTTATTAGGATACTACAAGAATACAAGGAAGAATCCTGTCAAATTTAAGGATTTGCCATTGCCTGTGGTATCACAACCACCAGCCACTAATCACATTTTTAAAACAAGGTGAGAGAATTCTCTAAGGCCTAAGGTAACACTCCATCAAAAATGCAAAACTTTTCCAATACAAATTTCAAAACGTAATAAATTTGTTCTTTGTGGCATCAAGAAGTGAAGTACACATTGAATTTCTAAATTTTGGACCTTGATTTTTAAGTGCATTTTGCATACGGTAGTTATTTTTACATTCACATTGTTAGTTACGGTGATTTTTTTTTGAACAATTTAAATATTATCTGTTCAATGATGAATATAAACAAGGGGGGTAAGATGGCCGAATTGTTAGTACTGTCATGGTTTTAAATCCCTGGTTGTACATGAAATGGAGTAGGGTCGCCTGTCCAACCTCGTGGGTTTTCTCTGGGTCCTCCGGTTTCCTCCCACTGCTAAAGACCCCTACACACAAGTGAATTATTGAAATAAAATTAAGCATAGGTTAATCCTGAAATAACCTAGTTTGTGTCAAGTGGAGGTTAAGCCCCATTTCTCTCTCTCTCTCTCTGAGTATAAATAAACAATGGTGATAAACAATAGGTTTATATCAATTAACACTCAATTAACCTCATCCTCTATACAGACTGTACTAAGTACACAGGTCACAATTCTATGGAATACAATTACTGCTTATTACTGAGCGACGTTTCGACTAGGCTTGCTTGATAACGACTAGAGAAGCCTAGTCGAAACGTCGCTCAGTAATAAGCAGTAATTGTATTCCATAGAATTGTGACCTGTATACTCTAGTTCAATTACTAAATGCCATTGAAACAGTGTACTAAGTACATCAATTACGTATTTTATCATTATGAACATAAATATAGCAACCAATTGTCCATTTAATCTAATTTATATAAAGGGAATTCAAGCCTAGTGATATAAGTTTTGTTCACAAAATATGACATTTTTTGTTAATAACCCCAAAAATGATAACAACAAATGGTTCACACACATTTTGACTGTAGACCATGGTTTGTCTGGTATCCATGGAAATACACAAAAATGATGAGTTTTCTTGGAAAGAGATATCGATAATCTCAACAGTACATAGAAAGTAGGGGTTATAAGCAACATTTGAACACCAAAAACGTTAAAAAATATCAACCCAAAAAATTTTAAAATCCGTCTGGTCACATGACTTACAATGTAATTGGTACACGCCATCCAGTGTGAAATTTTTGCTGGTGGCAGCCAGCCAAGATTGTTTACTGCGGATCACGACATCAATGTGTACAATGTCATAATTTAGCTAGGTCGGAGAAACCTTCTCGTTTGCTATAAATAGTTTTTTCTTTCTGCTTGTATGTCCATTATTACACAACAAACCATGCATATATGATACTTTTTTATTTCTGAATTTTGCAGGACTATGAACATTATAAAATACTCATCATAGAGTCACCTTTAGATTCTAAAGTTGTGGTAAGTAGAGTAATACTGTACTGTAAAACAAGACTTTATTATGGGACCACATCAATTTTTTTTTCTAAAATTTCAAACGTTTTGTTGTACTTTCAAACTGAAATATTTAAGTGAGGAAGATGATGGCCTGGAGGTCATGGGTTCGATCCTGGTGTTACCTCCAAAAAATTCATCGTGATTTTCCCCTTGTCACTGGTGCAGGACAGAGGACCTGTCGAGTCATTTGCATGAGACAAAAGGCTGAGGTCCTTTGTACCTATTGGTGTGCACAATTGCACATAAAAGATCCCTTGGCAGTTGGAATTCGATATAAGAGTAGGATGTAGCACTTCTATCCGGACAAAATTTCCCTCATAGTACACTGCATGGCATATTCCTGTCTTCATTATCCCAGTCCGAGTAGGACTTTAAAACTCCCTCTTATTTCTGAAATATTTGGATTGAAGAACTTTTGAGTAGGGCTAGAAAAATGCCCCCTTGTTTTTCCTGGAGAAAATGGATTCTAATAGGTTTTCCCAAAAGAACAGAAATTCAAATTGGTGTGTCCTCACTGGTTAATAGCTGATATGTTAGATATTGTGCCATTGGGTATTTTAGTTTTTTATTGTTTTTTGTTTCATTTCAGTCAAATTTAAACACAAAAGAAACAGCATTGAATGAACTATTGAAACCAAAATCTACATTTAATGAGTAAGTATATCTATCTATTGTATTACTGTAAAACTGTAACAAATTTTATTAGGAGATAGGAAGATAAATGGGTTTTTTCACAAACCATGTCATTTCACTAACATATACTTCAATTTTAGTTCAATAATTTGCCTGCGTATAGGGGTCTTTAGCACTGAGTGAAAGCCAGGGGACCCGTGGAAAACAGGCAAGCATACAGTTCTTGTCACTTAAAAGCATGGACTTGAAACCACACACACATTAACCATTCAGATTTATGATGAAAGTGTATATTAAGGAACAGAAAGTTTTGACTTATTTAATTATTTTCAGATCCAAGGTTTTTCTCCAGTCATTTAAAGAATATACAAAAGTAAGAACTTAACATATTATTTCATTATTCATTTGTGTTTGTTTACTCTCATAGATGGTTTCCATGGCATTAGAGGTCATTGAAACATATTTCACTTATTCTTGTGGTTACCTCACTGTAAATCATTTTTTCCAAACTGAGACGAAAGGTCTTTTTCTACCCCATTGAAGGCTTATACCAAGTTCAGTAGGCATGTTGCTTGAGTGGTAATCAAGAACGGACAACTACAGGCATTTTATCATGGATAGAAAAATAATGAGTATATTTATAGCCTAACCCACGGCAACGGTGTGTGATTCAGCTCACTGGGGTTCTTGATTTACGAGTTATTTAATCAGGTGGGGAAATGCAGGGGTTCAGTCAGTAGGAAATTTGCTCACCAAACAAAATGTTTCGTTTTTGATCCCTTTGTTGGCTGAGAAAGTTTGTGATATTCCGACAAAGTTTCCTCAGGTCAGGACACAGGCCTCGGCAAGTATATTCATTTGGTGGAATGGAAAACTGACGTCCTGTGTACACATTGGCATTCATTTTAAAGAATCTATGATATACGAGAAAATTTTCTTCATAGCCTACTGCATGTAATATTATTTTGTTTCTGTGTATATTTCAGACAATATTACAATTAGATAAAAGTTTAACTGAGTTTAATGAACATTATATGGTATTACCAGATTATTTATCTGATGCCGGGGACAGAATACAAGCTATGATTACAGAAACTGTCGAGGTAATTATTGGGTTTTATAGAGACTTAATGGGTCTGGAGTTGTCGAGTGGTACGACACTGTCCTGTCTTTTAGAATTTACAGGGTGTTATTGTGATACATGTAATAATAAACTTAATGGGAACTGTCGGAAACAAGTAATATAGTCGATCCTAGTTACTTTATGAGCAGTGTCCGTAAGATATGCATATGAGAAAACAGGGGTTGGGTGGGCTAGTGGTTTAGCCCGTGCACATGAAATCATACAGTCTGTCATTGAGTCAAGTGACATGGCTTGAATTCACCACTTCTACATGGCAAGGAGGAGGGTCGACTGTCCAACCTCGTGGGTTTTCTCTTGGTCGTCTGATTTCATCCTACTGCTAAAGACCTGTATGCAAAAGCAAATTATTGAAATAAATTGACCTAGTTTGTGTTGAGTGGACGTTAAACCTCTTTCTTTCTCCCTCTCTTTGATAAAAGGTATACAGATCCTATTTTATGGGGCCAAAAAGACCCTTCATTAGGATTGGTGTCTTTAGGTCTGACAAATGTGTCTAGTTGTTTGGATAGAATGAAAAACCAAGATTTACCCATGTACAATCGTATACACACTGGTGTTAGCGTAAAAGATACCTTGGAAGTTAGCATTTACTGAAGAGTAGATGGGAATGCTGCTGTACAGGCATAATTCTCCACCTCTCGTTGCAAATATGTTGATCTCAAGATGGCAAATATTTAATCCAGTACAAATAATTGTTTGATTTTGTTTCTTCAGAAGTGTTTAAAGTGTTCAAAACATAAGATCCAGTCTGATGGTAGATTTAAAGATGTTTTACGTGGAGCAGTTGAAAGGTAATATTTAGTGTCATAATAACAAGAATTACCTGTCTGTGTGTTATAATTTACAAACTGCTGGTCCACTAAACCAGTTAAGTTATATTTGTATAACAGCTTTCATGAGTTACCAAATGAAATGATAATTGGGTTTTACGTCCTGCTGTTCTGCTCCTAAACATGGCTAATGAAGACGAGCATACGCCATAGTTTGTGCTCTGAAGGAAATTTTGTCTATGGCCTACTCATATATCGAATATCTGCCAAGGGATCTTTTACGTACACGCGAAGGTATACATATTGATTATTTATGTTACAGTTATATACTGGGCATTATTATATATTGATTATTTATATTACAGTTATATACTGGGTATGGTGCATTATAAGATATTTGGTGTTATATGTGATAAGAAGAAGAAAGAAGATAAAGATCTATTAGATAAATGTCATCAGTTAGATGGTATAACACCAGCACAATTACGTGTTAATAAACAATTCTCTTGTCCTTTACCTAGTGCTGTAAGTTTCCACAACAAAATATACTTCAAACGAAATGATTAGACAATTATTTTTAGAATTGATTCTTGGTCTGAAAATGTAAATTTTCCACTTTGATTTTCAAGTGGTTAGATATGGTCAGGTTGTAAAGTTGACATTGTATACTGCAGTATTAAGTTACAGATGTGGCTAAAATAAGGAAGGGACTTGAGGACCTGAGGCCCCTGCCCATGGCTCAAAACATTCTTTTAAAATCTAACTGAAATGGTTCCTCCTAGAATAGGCTATAGCCTGATGTTTCTGGCTTATGTGTATCAATCTTACCAATTTATCAAAAACTTCAATGGCTTTGCCAAACTTCCTGACAACATTAATTTTTTTAAGGCCCTTAAAGACTACCATACTTGCAAGCTCCTACTTGACAAAAGTTACATAGTCATGCTAGTTTGACATGGCTCTGATATTATATCGTTTACTTGTTTTTGATTGTGTAGGTTGTGGAATTGGCCAGATTAGACAGTTTATGTACTCCGTGTGAAAAATTAACCTGTTTAAAATCAACCATAGTAAGTATATTACCATCATTTCAACTACTCTATTTTATTTCTACTCGGTACTTTATTGTGTCAGTAACTGAATCAGTGTTATTATAGACAATATGTGCTGCTACCTTGGTAAAAGTGTTCTCTGTCACATTAGACACATAACCATTCAAATAAAAATGACCAAAGGTTTGTCTCAAAGACTTAACTCTCAACCCCTCTCAGGAGCAGAACAATAGGATGTTGAACCCCATTTCATTTCATTTCATTTATCTCTGAACATGTAAATAGTGATTTCGCATGACAACTATCCTTTAGGATTATATCATCGCATCTTTATTAGTTTATAATAATGATTTCCTTTTACTTTAATAGGACAATATAGCAGATGAAATTGAAGCAGTTTTATCGCAAAATAAACAAAAAGAGATATCATTAGAAAAGCAAGGTAGGGTTGTATTCATACTTTTCAGCACATTTTGTTCTACCATAATAATCAAAACATTAATGGAAGGAGCTAGTTTGTATGAAAATGATAACGACATTGTTGTTACATTTCTTGTCTAAGATACTTAAAAATATAAGTATGAAGTCGATAGAAAACAATGGTAACTTCAAATGGCCATAACTTAAGTTAAAATTGATCGATTTGTGTAAGTTTTGATTATATATAGTCTTAGACTCTACATTGAACATGGAAGGAGGGGGGGGGGGGGGATAACATATGAACGTTGCATCATAATGTCTGTCATTGAGTTAATTGTGTGGTCTCGATTCCCTGCTTCTATGTCATTGAGTGAATTGTGTGGCCTCGATTCCCTGCTTCTATCCAGGATTTTCTAAGGGTCACCAGTTTCCTCCCACCACAAAGACATCTACGCGCAAGTGAATTATTGAATAAAAATGGAACCTTTATTCTAGCAAATTTGGGCTATAAAAATGATGTATTATAAGCACAGCTGATCATAATTAACACAGCATATATTAATTCCAGTACGTCAATATCCCTCACTGATATGCCATGTTTCAGAAGTCTAAATTTGAAACTTCTAAAACTTAATAACATTATTGATATATTTCAGAAATGCCATGTCTTACCTCAGATGATCTAATTCCTATTTTAGTAAGTATTAAAATACATTCTAGGGGTTTGAGCATGTATTACGCAATATATTCTAGCTAACTGAGTAAATTTGAATTCTTATTTTAACTGTGAATTCTATGTGAAAATCTCCTTCGAAACACTGTAATGGGATGTCAGCATTAATTTCTTTAACATTCAATATCCAAACATTTGATAATAAGCATCCAATTGAAAAGTTGTCAAGAAATTAAATGCTTGTAAATTCGACACTCATTATCAAAATTGAATGGTCAGTTTAAAACTGGACATGGGTACATATTAGATGATTTATGGTGATAATAAATTATTTCTATGAATTTTCAAAGTTTTGATATTGAATGAATGTTAAAGAAATTAACCTAAGGTTAAATATTACCTGGGTTACAGTGTCAACTGTTATTTCTTTCATTGGTTTTTCTTTTGTAGGTAACTGTGATAGCCCAGGCCAAGTGTACTCATCTAGAAAGTGATATTTATTACATGGAAAACTTTAACTGGCATTCTACTATTAAAGATATGGATAGCTTCAGGTATACAATACATCTAACTATGAAGTATCTTTATGGTTCCATCCATGAACTGGCATACTGCCATTTGGTGTGGGGGAATGGTTTAATTTTTCAATGATATTTATATTCTTTTGGCAAGTGTTTGCATATCGAATACAAATAAAAACATTTGTACGGAACCATGCATTGCTTTTTCTTATAAAAACAGTAATTTACATCACCAGAATAATTCATTTCTGTTGTTGAACATGTACGCGTTGGATCAGAAGGTTTGTCATTGAGTCAGGTGGCGTGGTTTCGATTCACTGCGTGTACATGACAATGACAAGGTTTCTTGCCACTCTCTCTCTCTCTCTCTCTCTCTCTGTTTCTAATCTAAAGGTCAACCATGGAATAAGATGGAAGCTGGTGTGAGATAAATCAATATAACTTTTTTATTTATTTCACAGTTATTGTTTGGTCACTTTTAAAGCAGCTGTTCAGTTTATGCAGACGACAAATTTTGATTATCTCCGGCACCAGTCTAAAGTTAAAAAAGAGGTAAATCTTGATAATTTGATTTTAGTTCTGCTCATAACTAGTGATGCAGCCTCTACCCTTGTAAGCTGTATGATCATGTCAAGTATTGATTTTGGAAATAGTTTGTTAACAGAAATTTCGAAAGAACAGCTATGTCAGCTTCAGCAATTTCAGAACCGCTGTGCCAGAATCGTCACTAGGACTAAGCTGCGTTCTCACATATCTCCAGCTCTAAACTATCTGCACTGGCTTTGAATTCAGGAACGGATCGAGTTTAACATTTCAAACGGTGTCAACAATGGCTCCATCCTATCTACAGGATATTGTTCATCCATGTGTTCCAACCAGGTCCCTGCATTCCACTGATCAATATCTGTTAGAGACACCCAAATTGAAATCGAAAACATTTGGTGCCAGATTTTTTTCATATATCTCTGCAACGCTTTGGAATTCCTTACCCCTAAAACTAACGTCTGCTGAAACACTAACTTCATTTAAATCAAACCTGAAGACATATCTTTTCAAACCTTATATTGATGTGTCTAGTAGGATACCCACAGTTCTGTGCATCACACACCAAGAACCTATTGCAACAGACTGTTTCATAGGCTAATCCCTCACGTCGTCCAGAATGCAGGTTATATAACAACTCTTTCAGATCCTAGTGTAGTAAAGACAAGTAAAATGAAATTTTGAACTATAAAAAACGAAACGAAAAGGGATCTGTGTTTTAATCATATTGTGTTTAAATTATTTATTATAGATAAGCATTAATGAATTGATGTCTAAGGTTAAGATATCTTCACCCAGTACTTCAGCCACTTCCACTACCACTAGTCTTTCAGATGATAGTAACAAATCTTTACGAATAGATCGCCAACTTGATAAAATATCAAACTTTTTACAAGTCAATGAAGCTAAAAATACAACATTTACAAGCAGCGAAGAGAAAAAATTCAAAAGTATATTTAATGGTAAAATATTTTTTGTTTTTATTTTGTTGTTTTTTTTAGAAGTGGACATGTTTCTTCATTAACAGCAGAACTTACAATTTGTATAATGCTTAGTGTTCCAGCTAATAAGCTGCTCCAAAGCAGACCTGTTGAAGCCCATTGTACTACCCCTCCCTAAATTTGTTTGGTGCTGGATACTGAATCTCTTGGGATAATTAGTATTAATTATTATTATTAATTTGTATCATTGACTTTATTACTATTCGTAGAGCCACCAAAGAGATATAGTCCTCATAGTACAATGATGAATGGAGGAGAAACATCAGATCAAAATCCATTGGGGTAAGTATTAATTGTAATATTAAATAACATCAGTCAGAAGCCTTTTCAAATAAATTATTTTGAATTTATTTAAAGACTGCATTATGTAAGAGCTAAATCTTGCTATTGCATGTCTTTTTTCTGATTTCAAATTTTATATTTATAAATTATTATTTAGATATTTATTAACATGCAACTGCGAGATTTAAAAATCTACCGACACAGTCGCAATTGTCTAGGATTGTTGCTATTGTCATGAACGATCTACGTTTCATCTTAAAAAAGTGATAACTTTGCCCAGAATAAAGTTATTTGAATGAAATTTTCAATATATTCATTTTTTATTATCTTTTTTTGAACTATATAACAAAATGGCTAGCTCTTTATCTAAATCTTACATAATGCATAAATATTTAATGGATTAATTAATTAATTAGTTTGCATGATTCAGGACTTGCATTTCAGTCATATTTGTCATTCTTCACCTACTGGTAGTGAAATTTACCCACTGAAGAATGATTAGGTTAAAGGACAATATTGGTGCCAGTCATTATCACATATATGATAGAGCTGGTTAAACACATTCCAAATATACTTTTAACAGAGAGATCAACGCTACGATAGCTGAGTAATACAGGTTTCCCAAATCGGAAGTGACGAACGCCAAAGGAAAACACGAGTCACCGGTCTATTTAACTGACTGAAGCGACGAGTGATAACAGATACACGGGCGAATTTCTACTCACTAATAATTCCTTCGAAGACCAAAAGTTGTTGTGTGAGACTGTGAGAGGATATCTGACAATTCATAAAAAGAATTGACTGTCACTAGATAAGAAAACACGAAAGAAAAACAGAAAAAGCCCGTACATTACCATGTTTTTATAAGGTATAGAATGAATATAAACAAGGGAATGTACGGACTATTTCTATTTTTCTCGTGTTTTTTTATCTAATGACATTCAATTACTTTATTGAATTGTCAGATATCCTCTTACAGTCCCATATAACAACTTTTGGTCTTCGAAGGAATTATTAGTGAGCAGATATTTGGCCGTCTATCTGTTTATCACTCGTCGCTTTAGTCAGTTATATAAAGCGGTGACTCGTGTTTTCCTTTGGCGTTCGTCACTTCCAATTCGGGAAACATGTATTACTCAGCTATCGTAGCATTGATCTCTCTGTTAAAAGTATATTTGGAATGTGTTTAACAAGCTCTATCACATATGTGATAATGACTGGCACCAATATTGTCCTTTAATAGACTGTTATGGTCACAAGGAGGAAATAAACTAAATTTTCCACATTTTATTTTTGTTCACTTTTACCGTATTTCATTTGGGTACTCCAATCATGACAGTTTTTATGGATGGCCCAGACTACTTAATTGCTGGTTGATTTATGTTTCACATCCTGCTAACTTGAGTTTGGTTATGATGGCTTACAAGTCGAGATTTTAAATGGAGTAATGTTATGTGTTATTTTCACTTTCAGGGACTTCTTATCAAGTCTACAAGATGACATGTTTGACCAGCCTTTTGGGAAACAAACTTGAATGTAAAATTTTCACTGGATGAAAAATGTAATTGGTGAGAGAATCTTATCTAGGTTGCTTCGAAAAAAACATCAAAATAAAACAATCATATACCACAAGTCTGTATGTCATGTTTCATCATAATAGTTCGGAGATTATCAACATCAATGTAATTTAGTAAATTGAACAGGAGCACACTAAAAACTACTTATAGAATGTACAGTTACTGGTTTATTAACATGCAAGGTCTTTATCGAACAATTGAAGTAGTTTATAAGGTAAAACACTATGTTTTTATACAGTAAAAAGAAACCTTAAACATACATTATGCAAGAGCTAAAATCTGCCTATTGCAGGTCTTTCTTTAGGTCTGAAATGTTATCTAAATTATTAATTGGACATTAATTAACATGTCCAGACCATAATCAACTCTTGATGTCATAGCTAGCCTGCAATATTTACTGGATTAGGATCCAATTTGCTGCTAAACGCTCTTTCATAATTAAATCAAGAATTGGATAATCGAGACCATGACTATGTCTTTGATTGTACTAACTTTAGTAATGGTGAATGATGCTAGACTCAAAATTCAGTCGCTAAATTCTTGGTTCAGAGTGGATCAATTTGAGTGAAATTTTTAGCAAATTGCTTTTACATTATTTAGTTTTTAACTATTACAGTGAGAGCTGTCAGCTCTTTATCTTCCATAATGTATCTTTAAATAAATACGTTGTAATCAGTGATAACATCCTATGTATTTTACAGTAAAGTTGCATGTTGATAAACTAGTAATTGTTATTACATTGTTGTCCTTCAAATCAAATCAAATAAATGATCAATATACTAATTCTTCACAATTAGCCCTACAGAAACATGGGTATGAAAGAGTGATAAATTTGTTTCCAACATTTTGTAGCAGATATGTTTAAATAACAGTTATTTGGTCCAATGTAGACATTTTCTCATAGACAGGGGTCTTGTTACAGTTAAATCTTGTCACATGTTTTTGTTCAGTTCTAAATCTAAACTCATTGTATTGAGCATTATAAAAATATTTGCCCTGTGAAATAAATAAGAGTTGTGAAAAGTAACTGATTTAATTTTATTTAGAAAATGAAATAAAACAATTGACATGTTATATATCATATTTTGTCATAATAAATGTTTTGTATTATTTAAATAGTTCTATGTATATCACTGATAATCAGTTCCTAGCCCAAATAATAAACTGTATGACTGGCTATCTATTTATTTATATTATTTATTTGTTATCTCAATCTGATTAAAACACAGATCCTATTTCATTTCATTTTTATAGTTCAAAATTCTGATTTACTTGTCTTTACTATACTAAGATCTGGAAGAGTTGTTATCATTGACAACTTCTAAATGGTGTTACGGCAAGATTTTTGGTGTGTTTTGCACAGAACTGTGAGTAATCTACTAGTACATCAATGCTGATTGGTTAATCAAATGTCTGACGTCATAGGGTATGACCTCTGACAACCTATCTCATCAACCGACCAGATCTTCATGTAGTGTAGGCCAACGAAAGTAAAAAAAAAATTAAAGTAATATAGATCTGTATTTTAATCAGATTGTTGTTATTTGATCATGGAAAATGATTTATGTTCATTGTTAGATTTTTTTTTTAGATGGGTATATGATTTTACAGTAATATAAAAAAAACTAACGATGTATTAATAAAATATTTATGTTAGATTTTGTATTTTCGTTTATCTTCTTTGCGGTTGTAATCAATAGTATAATTTAAATGCAAGCGGATGAATACACATATTGTTTTTCATTGATAAATTTTATGTTCAAATTTTGTTGTATTTCTTCGGGATAGTAGAATATGGGTAAATTTTAAAACTAAATTGATTTCCTCATTTTGACCAGAGACATTATTAATTGAGCTTCACTCGATGTGTTTCTGGGTGTTCCATTGATTTGTAAGGAACTCCATTTTTCCTCAAAGTCTTCATTTTTGATTGACGTGCACCAGTGTATAAAAGGTTTTTCCAACAGACCAGTGGCAGCTATATATTGTAGGATGCTATTTTGTAGGGCCATCATATATCCTATTAAGCTAAGGCCATCATGTATGGTATAATAATGTGAATATTTATACTACTCCTTATACCCACCACTTAGGGTTTTAGTACCCTGAGTATACTGCTCTTCATTATTCCAGTTGATCCAGAACACTAGGATGTTAAGGTCTGATTATCTCCCTTTACACTTGATTCCATTAAATCTGAAATGAAATGGGGTTTAACGTCCTACTGTTCTGCTCATAACTTGGGCTAATGAAGACAGGCATACGTCATGCAGTGTGCTATGAGGGAAATTATGCCCAGGCAATGGCACTATGGCCTACTCTTATATCGAATTCCAACTGCCAAGGGATCTTTTATGTGTACGCCAATGTGCACATGGGACCTTGGTTTTTCATCCGGAGAAACCACCCTGGAAAATCCAGATGCACTTTCTCGTCCAATGCAGGGATCAAACACCTGACTTCCAGGCTAGCGAGCCAGCGTCTGACCCATTTAGCCAGGTGATCCTCCCCATTAAATCTGAGAAAGAGACTCAACTTCCTTGACTAAAAGTGTGCAACAGATTTTTGTGTATATACCTTCCTGCTGGTACCTATTTATAACTGGGTATTGACTGGAAAACACATTTTGAATCTGTAGCATTATGGAAACTAATTATACCGGTACTCTAGATCTGTATAAAGCCTCAAAAATAAAAAGTCATATTCCGCGTGCACCTCCCCACACCACAAAAAAAGAAAATAAATGATACCTCAAACTTTTTATTTCAAAATCAGTCATAAAAAATTGACACATCCCTCCCCACTCATAGGAAGTAAAAGGAAAAATGATATTTTCCCCCTCAAGACAAGGTAGCCCTACCACTACACTAGAAGATCTGTAATAAAATAAGTTTCATAAATTTAGTCAGGGTTGTTACACTGAAGTGTCATCTGCCAGGCGGGTTACAGTAAAAAAAAAAAGGCAATTTATATCATATTTTGCGGCGGGGTGGGGGGGTGTTTAGGGAATCATCTAGCCAGCAAAAATAATTTAAGTGTCAGCAGTCAAGTATAAGAGCGTCTTGGGTCAAGCCCCTGTGTACCGAAATCAAGGGCGGATAACTCTAATGTACTTTTAGTGTGCTTGCCTGCCCTCGTTCATCACTGAACAACACTTGTAAGCGAATGTAACACTTCCACGTATTCTTATTGTTATTGATTTAAGAAGTTAAAACTCCGAAGTTTTGACAATATACGTATAATACTTGAAGGATAAAAGGCATGGTGGAAGTACTCTAGAATTAAGTAAAGTTACCACTTGAAAACAATATGATTATTGACATTGTCATACTCATGTCAAATTTAATCATTTAATGTTTTGTTTATGTTGACAATTCCGTTCAGTGAATGCTGATACAGTTTTTGTCTTTAAATGAAAAAATGAATTATCAACACTTAAAGCGTACTGCACGATAAGGGGAAAAAGAAACTAAATACCACCCGAAAGCCCATCAACATTGTGGTACACTGGTATAGATGGATAAGTCTTGATATAAAGATGTCTGCTCAAGATAGAACTGAAACAATTCGATTTATTGAAGAAAAGATCCAACTGGATCCACAGGCAGCTGATTTACATCTAAGTTTATTTTCTGCTGCATTGCACAGTTATAGATATGATACAGTACTTCGACCCTTCCCTCCGATGTTTTTACAGTCCGATACAGAAAAAGATAAAGCTGCACTGGAGAAAGTTTTCAAAGAAATCCCCAAGATAACAAATATTTCAAAAGAGATAAACAAACTCTCAGACAATGCATTAAATCTTTTGAAGTGGATTTTTGAATCGAAGCGGTTCAATTTAAGGTCACTTACTGATAAAGACAGTTTTGAATCAATACAAAAACTAACAGGAAACAATTCCCCAGTTCCACCGCCAAGTTATATTTTTGAATTGGAACCCAGTGAGGCTAGTAACGAAAAATTTCAAGAGATTCGTCAGAATAGGAAATTGATGTATGCTTATCACGGAAGTCGAACTGAAAACTTTCATTCTATTTTACACAATGGTTTAGCTTCTCATATGAACAAGACCTCCGTGTTTGGTGAAGGTACATATTTATCTGGAGAATTGGGAGTTTCCTTAAATTATAGTCCCTCAGGATATACGTGGGCTAATAGTGAAATAGGGAAAATGTTTGGGCTGATAGCTGTGTGCGAGATGATTGATGATCCGACGGTCAAATGTCAAACCAACGAACCAGATGGATCAAAGAAGAAATCCAGAGCTTATGCAGCTAACAGTATGGGTGGTGATGTGCCAGAAAAATATTACGTGGTTCAGAATAATGAAGTTATTCGATTGAAGTATATACTGATTTATGTGGATAAAAATAACAGCAACCAAACTAACAGACGCATTCAACCCACATTTTTTCAAGAACATAAATTTGTTATTATGCTGTTTTTCTATGCATTTTTGTTATTGGGTGTTGGACTTGCCAATTCAAAGACATTCAAATATCACATAAAAAGACTGTTGAAATGACAAGATATTAACAAATACTAACTTTATGGAACTATAACTAATAATAACCATGTCAGCCTACCACCATGCCAATATGGTTCCGTACATACAATGGGTAAGCCATGAGATTGAATTGTGAAATATAGTTTTTGACGGATACAGTTTTTGAAAAATCCTTTAATAACAATAATTCAGAGTGAAAGCAATTTGGAGCAAGTGATAAGCTACAAATTAGCCTTGAAATTATTATTATTTTTTTATCAACGCCTGGTCATATTTTAAATATAAAATCTTACAAATTTCCTTTCCGTTTATCAAGCCTGGAAATAAGGCACCTGTCACTGACAATGTCAGACACAGATTCAGGCTTTGTCAGGCACTAAACCTCTGGTGCATGTGATTTTGTCAGGCACTGATTTGTCTTTTTTATTGATATTATTAATACATGTCCGGCAGTAAGTTGAAAATGTCAGGTACTATTTCATTAGTGCCTGACATTTTGTCAGGTACATCCAAAACCATTATTTCCCGGCCTGCCGTTTAATTTATGGTTTAATCACTTGATTACTTTTTTTTTTGCTGCACTAATCTTTTTTATCATTATTTAGAATAAATTACGATGTTTATAGATGCATTATTTAAGATTTAGATTCAGAGTTGGCTGTTCAAAAATAGTTAATGCAAAAGGAATATATTGAAAATTTCATTCAAATTAGGTTTGTTATTCTGACCGAAGTGAAATGGGTTTTAATGTTCTACTCTTCTGTTATTCTGAGCCAAGTTACTACTGCTCGGAGTTTTGACAATGACATCTTGTATTGATTGTTTATTATCATAATTAACAACAGTACTTGTTATTCAGGCATAGTGCCTGCAGGGGCTTAAATGTGGGTGATGTACGCCCGGGGTGGTTCCAAAATAAGTGCAGTTACTGCAGTTGGTCTCAAAATTATGCATTGAGCGACTAAATGAATTAATGCCAGAATAGAAGGAAAAAATCCCAAGTACTTTACATATACCCGTGCATATGTATGATTGTTCATATGTATGATTGTTCGGTTGAATTTTAGATGTTATGATTAATTAGGTCATTGACCTTGACATAATTGGTGGTACTTGTAGGTGTTCAAACTTGACTGAGTGCAGACTGCAGATACTTGATGCAAATATGAGGACATAGTAATATCTTTGCTAATTTTGTATATTCACTACAGTAATATATAGAAGATATAGGTCCGTGTAAATGATGTAATTATTATCACTTTCATAAGTTTTCAAAGATTCACAGTACTTTGTACATTCTTGCAAAATTCCTAATTAATAACATGAATTTTTTAATGATACTTGTGATACTTGTCTGGCAGAGACTGCATAAAGTTCAAAATGTCAAGTACTTGTTAATTGGTGACTGACATTTTGAAAGACACATTTAAAATTATTCACGGACCTGCACCACTGATCACATTTTTTTTAGTATACTCGCATGAGCCTGAAGAACAAATTTAATAGATCTAATTGAATTATTTGTTTTATTTTATAAAAGTTCATGTTAATCAACACCAGCATGATAAATGTATAGAAATCGAATTTGAGAATAAACATTTAATTATTTCATGCCTTTATTAATTAAAGTGTACCCCAAAGGTGCATCCCCATTCTCCAACTCCATTGGAGCAATATTAGTCTCAAAATGGTCTAATTAAATTGTTGTTGAGATGTTAAACTTATACTTAGATTTCTGTTTATGCAGATTGCAGAACCTTATTCTGCTGTATTTTAGTCCAAATTGCAACCTAATAAATATGTGACCTGCTCCCACGAAACCAGGCGGTTGTTGCACAACTTCATTTTGAACTACGGGTATAAACTGTATGCCTTCTTGTTGCTGTGAGTGTGAATGAACCAAAACAAATTTCAGATACAGCAAATTTAGAAAGAATTGTATTTTTGGGGAGCTAAGGCTGTGGACTATTCAATATGTTGCCAGCTCTATTTGTATAAAAAGAGCAAAGCCTAGCTATGTGGGAGCTGGTCACATATAAGAGATTGGTCATATTTAAAATAAAAACAGGATGCAATTTCTCAAAATTTCAACACAATAGCAGTACAATAGATTTCTTTTTAATAAATTATGAATTAAAGTCAAATTAGAATTAGAGTATCGTATCACCTTGTAGTGCATACCACATTAATACAAACAGCCTGTAATCTGCTGAGTTTGCAGTTAGTACGTATTCAAGATTGGTTTTGTGGGTATGAAATTGGATCAGTAACCAAGAGGTCAGAAGTTGGATATATATAACCACTTGGTCTTGTGTATACAATTGTGAACACAAAAACTGCTGCTATCCAGGCAATATTTCCCTCAGAGGACAAAACATGGTATAATATGCTGGTCATCATTAGCCCAGTTGCATAACAAATATATGTTAAAACCAGTGATGGGATTTCAAAATTTTTCTTCTCATACATTTTTTCCCGAAAATAAAGGGACATAACTCTTATTATTTAAGTAGCCGTTTTCAAAACATGATTAAGAATCATGTGTCAACAAAATATTCAAATTCTTATTTCGTTTCAAACCTAAGATGCCTCACCACTCTGAATATCAGCTTGATAAAAACAAATCTCAAAAACTCTCTAACAGCGACAGTAACTATTCTGAATTTTGATGGGATTCCCTGTTAAAACTAGCTCAAAAATCCAAGAAAATTTGACAAAAAAGAAAATCAAAAACTCTAATCGGTAGTGCACTTTTTGGTGACTGGAACAGTATTCTGACTTTCGATACGGTTGCTGCCTATAGCTACCAGAACAATCCCAACCAGTTTGGAAAAATATAATGTGGGCAAATAAAAATAGAAATGTACCAATACTTGCGTTCCGAAGATTTAAAATGAAATGAGTAACACTTGTATTGATTTTTGACATTTTATCGAAATTTATACAAATAATAGCTTGTTCTGCAAACAGGAACCACTGATTGAAGCCTAAACTAGACTTTGGAATCTGTTCACCACTCACATTAGCTGTGACTATTGAGAATACCAGTTCGCATTAAGTCTATAATAGAGTATACATTAATCTATTTTCTCCAGTTGCATGATCACCATTATTTCCCATCCATCATTCAATAAATATCAGCTGTTATTTATTGATGTTCATATCTCTGTGAAGTTAACAGGATTGTCCATGAAACTGCTGTTACAGATATGTATATACACATTACACAATTTTATCAACAATAGTTTTAATCATCATGATCTGAACAATATCTTCATTGTACTGATAATCTCTTCTGGTCAACTTTCTCTAGCTGTACAAGACTAAATTAAAGATAAGGAATCATACTCTTTGGTGTTTGATCATAAACCTGAAAATAATTACTTTTATTAAAACATGACATAAGTTTATATTGTTGAAGTCCTTGATTCCTATCATGTGTTTGCTGGACAATATGTAATTTTGCATCATACTCAAATTGTTAATTTAAATTGCATTAAGATAATAAACGTAACAAATCAATAGTAGATATTCTCCCATCAAAAGACTTTTATCGAACACTAACAGGCTGTGCTGCTTTGCATATTGTTTGGAAAGGAGGCCAAATCAGTCCATTTTGGACGAAAATATTTCATAACTTTTAACTTTGCATGGAATTCCAAATACCTCAAATAAGGATCATCACCTTTAATATAACGGAAGATGGATATTTTTTGTTGTATGCATACAATTTATTTTAAAAAGTTTTCAACAAGTTATTTCATAATAAACAAAGTATGTATAACAAGGATACGGTTTAAGCTGTTCAGCAAAGTTCTTCATATCATCTGCTATTTGTTCCTGCCCTGCTGGTGCTACTACACTAAGTTCTACCAGACTGGATTGTGTCATAGCTTCCTGGGTATTACCATCGGGTGTACCAGTTTGTACCATCTAAACACAAAACACAGACGTAAAAGATAATTTGTACCATGTAAAATGAAACACCAACTTTACAGACAATCAGTTCCATCTAATATGAAACACCAACTTAACAGACAATCTGTACCATCTGTAATATACTATTCAAAAAAAGTAGGGGATATTTGATTTTGGGGGCATAATACTAAAATATGCAAATGACTACGAAAAAAGTCACTATAAAACCTAGCAGAAGAAACATTTCCAGTTACATGTGACGCCCAAACGCACCAATAGCTACCGCATGGAATGCAGGTGATTCTTGGGATCACCATGGGGGTCCAACCCAAGATTTGCGCGACTCTGACTTTGAATGTTACAGTCATTGTGGCATTGAATTCCAGGGTGGAAACATCAGTTTAATTGTTTTTGTGACCAGAAAACAAATTTTGATATGCGTCGGCTTACCCAAAATGAAAGGTTACGTGCCCTTGGCATGCTACAGATCGGCACAACACAGGCGGTTGTGGCGCGGACGATGAATGTTTCTCAGTCTGTCATAAGCAGGCTATGGTCCAGATACCGTGATACACAATCTGTACAGGACAGACCACGCTCAGGTCGACCAAGGGCGACAACTCAAGCCCAGGATCGATTTATCCGTACCTTGGCCTTGAGAAATCGTGTCATCACAGCAAATCAGATCAGCGCTCGTCTCCAAACAGACACTGGTGTGAGAGTGAGTGGCCAGACGATTCGGAATCGACTGCATAGGGGTCACCTTTGCGCCCGACGTCCTCGCGTGATCCCTTGTTTGAGAGATCATCACATTCAGGCAAGACATCGTTGGTGTAGGGATCGTCAACACTGGGATAATCGACGCTGGAGCAATGTGATGTTTTCAGATGAGTCAAAGTTCACTGTTGATTTTTTGGACAGACGTAAGAGGGTGTGGCATCATCGAAACGAGCGCTTCCAAGACGTTAAAGTCATCAGACATGATCGATTTGGGGGTGGTTCTGTTATGGTGTGGGGAGGCATCACTGTTGCTGGAAGAACGGCTTTACATGTTGTTGCAGGGCATGTTACAGGCCAGTACTACCGGGACAACATCTTGGCAGTCCATGTTGTGCCGTTCGCACGACGTCATGGCCGCCGTTTCATCTTCCAGGATCACAACACAAGATGTCACAGGGCCAGGATCGTTACAGGTTACCTCCAACAACAGAACATCACCACATTACCTTGGCCAGCACTGAGTCCCGACCTCTCCCCCATCGAGCATGTCTGGGACATGCTTGGACAGAGGTTACGTCAACGTCAACAACGTCCTGCCAATGTCCAAGAACTTGCTGCTGCGATGCAACAGGAATGGGACAATCTGGACCAAACTGACCTTAGACGTCTCATTAGGAGTATGCCACGTCGGATCAATGCTTGTTTGGCAAACAGAGGAGGATTTACCCGTTACTGACTTTGTTGTGATGCTGCGGTAACTTTGCTGTTTGACCCCGGGTATCATTTTACCCTTATAATGGTCAGTCTGTGCCTTACTTAGTCTAACGATCATTTGGAATAAATCGATGAATGTGAACTTCATTTCATTTTGTCATTTGTTTCTTCGTCAGTTTCATTAGGTGACTTTAATAACACTTAAAAATCAAATATCCCCTACTTTTTTTGAATAGTATATGAAACACCAACTTGGCAAATAATCTGTACCATCTAAAATGAAAAACTTACTTAACAGATAATTTGCACCATTTAAAAGGAAACATTGGCTTAACAGATAAATTCTTTGACAGATTATTGAGAATAAATAAAATTTTATATCTTCTAACTTAATATTTAATTTTCAATTAGACACGTTTATAGACCTGCATAAGCAAATCACCTAATCCCTAACAATTTATACAAATGAACTCTGGAGAAACATCAGACACAAATTGAAATTACAGTTTTAAATTAATCTGACATCTACCGGTAAAATATGAAATAAAGTATATAAAACAAAAATGAAATGAAAAATAAATTGAAAGTATCTTGTCTTATTTTAATATCTACCAATATAAATAAACATACATTATACAAGAGCTAAATCTGCCAATTGCAGATCTTTCTATAGGCTTGAAATGTTATCTAAATTATTAATTAGACATTAATTCACTTATCCAGACCATAATCAACTCTCCATGTCATCGCTAGCCAACGATATTTACAGGATTTGAATCAGATTTGCTGCTCAGTGCTCAATGAGGATTAAATCAAAAACAGATAATCGAGAATAGGGTTTTTTTTATCGTACTAACTTTAGCAATTATGATCAAGGCTAAGCCTAAAATTCAAAAACTAAGTGGATCAATTTGACTGAAATATTAAACAAATTTCCTTTACATTATCTAGTTTTTAACTATTATAGTGAGAACTGTTGCCTCTTTATCTAATCTTCCATTATGTAACTTTAAAGATGACAAGATATTATGTTATAGACAACCGATCTGATTATATTTTGTCATTATTACTTACTCTATAAATCTTGGATACAGTAACCTTCATTCTTCCTTTATGGAAGAAATAACCTTTAACACAATATTCATGATCAGACCTGAAATGGGAAAAAATATATTCTTTCACAGACAATAAGCCATGCATAAATTTTATTTTGTGCCTTTTGTTGAGCTTCAGTGACCGCCCTAGACCCTTAAAACCATTAGCCAAATTTTTAGCCAAATCAAAATTTTATTAGCCAATTCAGAAAGTTTTAGCCAAATATTTTATATCATTTTTATTCATATGTTTGTTAATTAAAAATGAAACTATGTGCTTGTTGCTTTTTAAACGTACCGGTAATACAAGACTCATAGCAGCCGTAGAAAGGAAATAATAAACAGTACAAAATCCTTATGAGTATCCTTTATCTAAATTGCTACGTATTTTTTTTTACTTCGTTTTATCTAGTTCACTATATTGTCTGTCAATATATGAGTAGAAGTTTCGGAAAAGGTGGGAAATATCACGTGGTTTGCGCGTGGTGGAATAAAGGATGAAAGGGGGGATATTCCTTTGATGTCACGTAATCACTGTCTAATACATTCCGGCTTCTAGATGCCGATATAAATTTAGAAATAATTTAGTGATTTATATTGTTATGCTTGGTTATTGTATCGACAAATAAAAACTCATAATAAAGATCATACTTTATTAATTAATAATATTATCAACAAATAGGTTCCCATTAGATGTTTTATTTTTAACAATAGTTCTAGAAATGGTGGGAGAAAGTCACGTGATAACCACTGTTGACAAACAGGTCATGAAGGTATCGCTTTGATGTATCATTTCATTACCGCATGAACTAATGCACACGTATAGATATACAGATGCCGTGCCGATTACTGTAAGGAATTATATACATGTAGTAATTAACACTTAAAATATGATAATCTCGACCATTAATGATACAGCAAATAATTTAATTCATAATGGATGGTGTATATTTTTGACGATTGCGTAAGAAGCGTGGCCCAATTATTACTTCAACAACACAGGGTTTATGTTGATTCCCGCCGTAAAATAGTAAAAGTACCATGGGTTTCCCGACTAAAATAAAGACAAATATCTACATAGATCATCATGCCATTCGAGACATTTTAATGTGTAATGGTTTTATATTCACCACTATCGGTAATTTATTTGTATCGGCCGATATACTTCGCTGTCAATATCTGATATCGGTAAAACCGATAGGTGTCATATCGGAACATCGCTACTTGTAGTGAAGCGAATGTACACTCGGCAAGCGGCAAGCATATGTAAACAGTGCAGGGGCGTAACTGTGTTGTATAGTCTCTAGACTCGATCTTTCAGTCGTTTTAATGCGTGACATTGACTGATTTGCGACTTGTACGATTGAGACTAGAGTAATTAATGTACTAAAAATAGACATTCCATTGAATGATCGAAAGAAGCGTTTAACGAAACGATTTCAACTTTAATATTAACAGATTTACAAAATAATTCATTCGCCAAAATTTTCGCCAGAATCATCACTTTACTCGCCAATAAAAATATTTGTCGTCATTGGCTAATTGGCGAATGTCTAGGGCGGTCACTGCAATATACTATGCAATGCTAGAAAATATTATTCTTTTATATTTCTAGAAAACACTATTCCCATATCTGGATTTCAATGCTTTATAGAAAGTAAGTGATTTTATTAGCTGAATTGAGAAAATTTTCACACATACTACAATGAATATATTGAAGTTACCTGAAACCCATTTCATTTAGAAACTTTACAACATTATTTGAGCATGCTACATCAAAACAGGCTCTAACTAGAGTATGACGATTTTTATCCCCAATTTCAGATGTTCCTAAATATCTAATGTGCCTGAAAAAGATATATTTACAAACTAAAGTAATAACTTCTCATTTTTTAAAAGATATGCATAGATCAGAGAACATGCCGTATTTGTATACCGGTAGACAATTTTATACATAAGAGAAACATCATTGTATATAATGCATTGCTCTACCAGTAATTTTATTCATGAAAAAAATGACCTTGCCGCACTAGAATTAATTTTTAGGTGCCCAGTGACCCATTTCACTAATAACATAAGAGCTATGTGTATGCATAGTCAAATTAAAGGGGTAATGACAGGTTAGAAATAAAATTCATTAATTGAGAATTTAGGGACAGTTCACACAATTGATTAAACCATTTTCACATGTTCCATGGAGGAAATAATTATACATAATAAACTAATACAATAAGGAAGAAGAAATACAAACCATGATGGGTCATCTGGGGGATCTAATGACCTTCTGACACGAAATAAAACAGGATTTTGTTGGGCAGTGGCACCTCCTGAAAATATAAACAAAGGCAATTATTGAATTCATAACCCAACTGTAAATGACTTTTACATGAGCAAGTTATAGTTGAGACTTGTGTCTGTTGATAATATAAGTAGGGACTGTAAAATAATAATTGTAACTCTATTGTCTAATAAAGGGTCAAAAAGGGACATAATACAGTTTAACAAAGACAGGAAAGCCAAATGACAGGCAGATGATATTAAAAAACTACAAAAATATGAAAATGTTTCTTATTAGCTTTAGTTATTAACATGGGTAGATAATTATGCACTAAAGCTTCGGACAAATAGAGATAAATGTATTGGTAGCAAAACATTTTGGTCTTGCGTCATTTCGGACTCAGTATGACGGACGGTTCAGATGTAATTGATGAATTTCGGTGCAACTAATGTTTTATCATTTGGTGGAAACTTTAAATAACCATGTGTTTCATGTTAATACTTGATGTCGAGTGGTAAATTTTACATGCATGTTATTTTTATTCTTAATCGTTTTTTGGCTTAATATCAATTGATTTGACATTTGTTTTCAACCTTTCAACTTACTCCCGAGTCCGAAAAACATCACCTACTCCAAGTCCGAAATGTCACCTGTCTGAGGATGTAATTTTTTTTAGTCAGAAATGACGCAGGACCAAAATGAAAAGTAATCAACATACTTAGCACGAACACCATTTCATGGTCGGAGAATGTTTCTGGTTGTTTGTCAGCATTGTCACAAAGTCCTCTTAGTCTGTGTAACAATACATCTCTGTGGAGATCAACGATACTGCCTTGCAGAAGATATTCTTGCTGTGGTGCAATATTATTTTTCAATCCAACAGAAAAAGTATTCTCCATTCTAAATCTTTTATTCTGTTTCAGGAACTGAAATCTGTGTACATCTCAACCTATCGCTCTAACACTTGGTTTACTTCCTGTAATTTACGGGAATTTTACTACTTTTCACTTGATTAGAAACCTGACCCCTTCCTTGCTTCGCGTGGACTTAAAAAAACGGTTTATGACTTTTTCTCGTTCTGTAATGTTTGTTTATTTTTTTGTTTTTTCACAAGAAGTCAAAAGTGTAATCTGTACTGAAAAAAAAAGCACTGGGTCCGCAAGACACGATTGTACTTATAATATTTGTATGATTTACAATTAGTGTAACTGATTACTACAATCAACAAAGTCTTGAAATTTTTTTTTGTTTTACTTTTGTATTCACGCACCGAGCGGAAGCGAAGACGCTTTTTGTTAATTTGGTAGTGAAGAACGACCATAGGGGAGATAACACAGATGGTGACTCACTTTTTGCTGCCCCTACAAAATAAGTCCGGCACACTCCATCCAAAAGTATACCGAAATGTTGACAATTTTAAAATCTGAAGACTTTACACATACTAATAACATTGTATTAAATTCAGTTAACAACAATAGCAAGTGTTTTGACATTATTCCAACTAAAAGTGACAATTGCAAACATTCATTCTAACTCTATTAGAATGGAATAGACTTACATGTAGTGATAGTGTTGTGAAAGCAGATACCATCAAGTGCTTCAAGACACTAGTGGCTACGAGTGACATCCAATAGCGCACTTCTCCCCCGTTGAATGAAAGCCAGAATCGGTCGCTTCAACGTAACCCTTCAGATTCAGATCTATAACTTACGCTGTCTGGTCCTTCGGTTTAATTCCACTGCTAAAGACCTACGCGGACAAGCGAATTATTTAAATAAAACGGAACAATATTATATGTTACTCCTGGAATGACCTAGTTTGTGTACAGTTAAAGTTATCTGTTTCCCTCTGTTGATCATTTTTGAGAGCCATAGTGATTCAGTGGATAGGATGTTGGTTTGCAGCCTGGAGGTCACATGTTTGAACCCTGCATTGGCCAAGAAAGTTCATCGGAATTTTCTGGCACGGTTTCCCTTTGTTGGTGGTGCAGGATGAAGGGCCTAGTCATTTGGATAGGACAAAAAACCAAGGTCCTGTGTTCACATTTGCATGCACGTAAAAGAAGCCTTGAATGTTCGCATAAGAAATAAGAGAAGGCCAAAGCGCTGCTGTCCAGGCAAAATTTCCCTCATAGTGCCTGTCTTCATCTATAGCCCAGTTGGAGAAGAACAGTAGGATTTTAACGCACATTTCACGTCATTATTTTGGGCGTTTTCTTGATGATATAAACCCACACTCCAGTCGTGTTTAGGTGTACATTATAATTCGATACCGTTTACAATTAAATTCCTCCTAATCAACCATCTACAAAATTTACAATCATAATCAAATAGAGTTCTTCCTCATAACATAAGGACCAATCTCACAGAGTTTTACAAAATTCTATTTAAAACTTTGAATATTGATAGGAATCATCCTTATGTCCAAATGAAATATCTCTGATCTGCATATAGTTCAGAGGAAAATAAAGTATCTCTTGCCTGTGTAGTGTTGACAGGAAAATGGGTGATGTACCAATGGACGACGGACGAAGATGATAACAATATACATCCCCATCAACTGTGGGCATATAAAAACTAAACAACTTTGGTAAATCAGAGAATTTCTTTTTTTAATTTGAGACAAAATTCATCAGTTGTCAAAAAGACACCTAACAAATGCCAGGTAACCCTGATAGTTCAAATAATATAACAATTAAAGATACATTATGTAAGATTTAGATAAAGAGCTGACTGTTCCTGCTATAATATTTCAAAACTGGATAATGGAAAAGTAATATATTGAAAATTTCAATCAATTCACTTTGAGTGACGTTATCAGTCACTGGTCATTCATGTCTTAGCCTCGCTTCTCCATTTTAAATTAAATCATTAAACGGCCGAACAGTTCTAATCTACTTAAAATCAGGGCCATCCGATGGCATCAACAGTTGATTATGGGTTTGTCACGTGAATAAATCTCTAATTATATAGTTTATATAACGTTTAAGGCCCAAAGAAAGACCTGCAATAGGCAGATTTATCTCTTACAAAATGCCGGTTTAAGACATGTTCATGTTTAAATAAAACATAAATATATCTATTCTGTACTAAAAAATGTAACAATTACTTTACAAACAATGAACGACTGGTAATGGAAGAAATTAGAAAGTTTGTTCTTGAAACCAGTACTACACCTTTCTTGAAATTACAGACCAAAATAATGCTCCATGTGTAACAGGTATTAAACCTAAAGTAAGGTATGCTTAATCTCAGTGAAACGCACAATATAATCCATTTTTGACATTAATATAACAATTACTGTTGTGTTCCTACTTTTGTCATAACAGAACTAACTGATTTCTCCCATGTGTGAAAAATAACTTCTATAGAATTATATACATACATATACACGCTGTAATACTGTTTGTTCATACAAAACAATTAGTTACGACAAAAAATGAGATTCTAATATTGTAATTTATAAATACCACACTGTCACATTAATGTATTCCCAATGTCTCTTATATGTCCCTTTTGGTTGTCATTTTTTAAAAAAATCAGAACATAACATATGCTTACAGATGTAGCCAAGAAATTAAATTTAATGATTAATTAAAAAGTCTATGGCATTTTCCATTTTAGCTTATAGGATGCTTATGATGAAATTGTAAGCAAAGTTAATGTGTTCGGAAGGGACAATGTCTGTACGCAAGATAGTTATCTGTGAATGGTTGCGCAAATATGTCCTTTTCTGCCTTTCATACTTTACAGTTGATTAGCTTAAAGCGAGGGATCCTTGGTTGCTCAGTTAGGCGCTAGCGCAATAACCAGAAGGTCCAGGTTTTGATCCTTGTGTTGGCCAAAAAAATTAGGCGGGATTTTCTAGAACATTAAACCGATTTTATTAATTCGTTCAGCTTTAATTAAATGAATAATTTCAGTATGAGGTAGTTGTTACCAACGCGGCTCATATTTAGCAGTCTTGACTGACTGATAGTGAAAATGACCAAATTGAGAATTTATCTGTCATTAAATCTACATGCCATAAAACAGAATTTCAAAGAAGTTAAAGATACATTCCCACATACAAACTGCGTGATTTAATGACATATTTGGACTAAAAACATATTCAAACTACTTAATCTATCATAATTTTGCTTCAAATCATTCTCAAAACATTGTATTTGCAAGGGAATACCCCTGCTAAAAAAAATCTATCAAGAGGTCATGTTTGTGTCACAAGACTTAGATGATGCAGTACATAGCAAAGGGTGTGAAGCCGGAGACCTTTGACGTCACTCGAGCAGAGATCCCTAACTCCATGGGTGTTTTTCAGGGGAATCCAGTACTTTTGTAATAAAATTGGATGTTTCTATTTTCCATATCAAAGTTGCCATACTTTTATTGGAAAAAACTAACCGATAAATACTGTTGTGGGAAAGTATCTTTAACCCCAAAAAGAAAATATCCTGTTAATCCGACATACATAGAAAATTGACCAGTTAAAGCTTTCTAATATTTACAGTTCAGGAGTTTTAGGTTCATGTCATGTTCAAAGGAGGGTTAAATAAATGATATTGTACTAAATGTATATTGATGAATTACATTATATATATATATACTTAAAAACAAAACATAAATATAACACAAAGGCAGTCATAATAAATTCATAAAATATCATGCATTGATAAATCACAAAATAAACACACCAACAGTAAGGCTGATGTCCCCCATCGACATTCCAAAATAAATCGATCCCAATTGGAAAAATATCTAGCAATCAAACTGATTATCTAATCTTAGACTTAGCATAAAATGTTCACTATCAAACACAGTAATGGTTTTGAAGTACCTGGTCGTGAAACTATACACCAAGTTTCATCACTCTCCATCAGTTAGAATCAAAGTTATCCTGCACAAAGCATCAACCCATAATATTGTTTAGCTCTGCTTAGCTTAAGCAAAAAAATGTCAATCACTGAAATCAGTCAAGACATTCACACAAACTTTAACCTTCTACAGCAATTAAAAGCAGAGCTGTTATGTTCAAAAGTGTAGACCAATCAAATTGCTTGTGTCCCAAAATGTGTGATGGATGGATCAATTTTAATAGTCCCCTGCTTTCGTCAAAAGGCTGGGGTCAATTATCAAAAAGATAGGTCGCCAGGCAACAAAACAACGCCCACAACAGTTAAATCATCCGGGCAGTCAACAAGAGTTGTCGCATATCCTTACTTTTTTCGATAATGAAACATATAATACTCTGAAATCTGATTAAGATTAACAACTCGTAAAGTAATTATCAGAAAATCGTTAGAATTTGTTTGGTTTTTATAAAGTTCTGCCCCATGCTAACGCTTAGTATACGAAACATTTCAAATCATGGATTTAGCTGTTCAGTTATCAAAATTCATTGAAAATCAAGACCTTAAACTCTGTGTATCAACCTGAAGTCAATTGGATGATAAGTTTGGCCACTAGAGCATCCACAAGATTTTTCAAAGTGATCAAGGGCTATAACTCTGGCAGTAATTATCGGAAATTTCTGAATATCAATAGGATTCTTTGTCTCATGACCTTGAAAACTGTGTACAAATTTAAAGTCGATTGGATATTCACTTTGGCCTCTAGAGCGTTCACAAGATTTTTCAAAGTGATCAAGGGTCATAACTCTGGCAGTAATTATTGGATATCGCTGAAAATCAATAGGCTTCTTCGTCTCATGATCTTAAACACTGTGTATAAATTTAAAGTCAATCGGATATTAACTTTAGCCTCTAGAGCGTTCACAAGAAATTGTGGACGACGGACGGACGGACAGGGTGACGACAATATACAACCACATTTCCATGTGGGCGTATAAAAACAGTCAGGAAGTAAAAGGGCAAACTTGACTTAAAATGGTTAATGTCACATTCAAAGGAGAGTTAATATAATATTGCACTACATCAATGAATTACGCTATCCATATATATACCTAAATACAAAACATAAACATAACAAGAGGCAGTCATAAAAAAATACATAAAATATCTTGCATTATTTTATCACAATCATCAAATACCAGTCTGTCAATAAGTAAAACTAAAGGAAAGTCTCTGAGCATCCTTTGAGGGACTTTTAATCCCTTGCAAATCACAATATTGTGAAAGTTTAACTTTTATACAGATTAGTAATCAAAAATAGTTCAGTTCTGTTGAGAATCTACAAAGACACCATGAAATGAACATTTTGCATCCACTGTAGACAATATACAGGATATAGTCAAAATATACTCCCAACGCCACCTATAAGTATCGCTGAATCTTTTATTAGGCCTATTTTAATTCATCTGAATCGAATCCAGGATATCATCGACAGTTGATTTGATATTTTAATTTGGTTTAAATAAATGTTCAATAATAAATTTGAGTACATTTAGTAGTGGAAAATTGGACATTTTCCAAGAAATGCAAACTGACATGGGGAGTCTTTTACCATGTAGAAAGATAGGTTGCCAGGCAACGAAACATACACCCACAGCAGCTAAATCGTCCGGGCAGTCAACAAGGGTTGTCGCATATTTTTACTTTTTTTTGGTAATGAAACATTTGTAATACACTAAAATCTGAGTAACAACTCATTATGTAATTATCTAAAAATCATTAGAATTTGTTTGCTTTTTATAAAGTTTTGCCCCAAGCTAACAATTAGTATAGAAAACATTTAATATCATGGATTTAGCTGTTCAGTTATCAAAATTCATTGAAAATCAAAATAATTGTTCGTTTCAACACCTTAAACACTGTGTATAAATTTAAAGTCAATCGGATATTAACTTTGGCTTTTAGAGCGTCCACAAGATTTTTTGTAGTGATTAAGGGCCATAACTCTGTCACTAATTATCGGAAATTGCTGAAAATCAATAAGCTTCTTCGTCTTATGACCTTAAACACTGTGTAAAAATTTAAAGTCAATCGGATATTAACTTTGGCTTTTAGAGCGTCCACAAGATTTTTTGAAGTGATCAAGGGCCATAACTCTGGCACTAATTATCGGAAATCGCTGAAAATCTATAAGCTTCTTGGTCTTATGACCTTAAACACTGTGTATAAATTTAAAGTCAATCGGATAATAACTTTGGCCTCTAGGGCGTCCACAAGATTTTTTGAAGTCGTCAAGGGCCATAACTCTGGTAGTTATTATCGGAAATCGCTGAAAAACAATAGGCTTCTTCGTCTCATGACCTTAAACACTGTGTATAAATTTAAAGTCAATCGGATATTAACTTTGGCCTCTAGAGCGTCCACAGGATTTTTTGATGTGACCAATGGCCATAACTCTGGCACTAATTATCGGAAATCGCTGAAAATCAATAGGCTTCTTCGTCTTATGACCTTAAACACTGTGTATAAATTTAAAGTCAATCGGATATTAACTTTGACTTTTAGAGCGTCCACAAGATTTTTTGAAGTGATCAAGGGCCATAACTCTGGCACTAATTATCGGAAATCGCTGAAAATCAATAGGCTTCTTCGTCTTATGACCTTAAACACTGTGTATAAATTTAAAGTCAATCGGATATTAACTTTGGCCTCTAGAGCGTCCACAAGATTTTTTGAAGTCGTCAAGGGCCATAACTCTGGTAGTTATTATCGGAAATCGCTGAAAAACAATAGGCTTCTTCGTCTCATGACCTTAAACACTGTGTATAAATTTAAAGTCAATCGGATATTAACTTTAGCCTCTAGAGCGTCCACAAGCAATTGTGGACGCCGGACCGACGGACCGACGGACGGACGGACCGACGACAATATACGACCACATTTCAATGTGGGCGTATAAAAACCATGATCATATCATATAACAATATAATAATTAAAACAGCTGCTTAATTTTTGTTTCAGAATAAAAGAGAAAAAAATGTGACAAAGAGAAGTAGGGACATTAGACACAGCATCATACCAATAACCTTGGTGGCAGCTCCAGCTCTCGTTCGTGATACTTCACTTCCATATGCCTGTAAAATATTTAAATTGAAATAATTTTTATTTTACTATATCTATAAAACCCCACGGTACATTATTTTCTTTCTTCCAAGTTTTTGAGCCAGGTATCTCTTTGTCAGCTGACGAAAAACTGGGGTCCTTTGTATATCACTGGCATCATGCTAAAAGTAGTAGTAGGCCATATATTATATTGTTGCTGTAAGGCCACAAGTTTTTTAATATATGACATATTATGCTTGTCCTCATTAATAAAGTTAATGCAGAAATGTAACATATTTTTAAAAACCCTATTTCATCTATTCCAAGTCACCCCAATACCAATACTTTGTAATTGTCCAACATTTGACTTATTTATCAAAAGACACAAAGATTGTTGCCAGGCTAGCTTCTAGAGATCAGATAAGAACTTTTGTCATTAGAGCATTTCTTAATCAATCACATTTTCAGCTGACCAAATGAGTGGAAGTGTCTGGGGTTCCAACTTGGCCTATCAGTCAATTTCCATGACCTAAAACTAGCTTATTTTTAGCTTTAAGCTTATAGTAAATGAATCAAAATGTAGAAACTGTCTGTGTAAGTTTTGACTTTAGACAGAGCCACAGTGGATCAATGAGTAGGTTGCTGGCTCACTTATCAGGAGGTCTTGGGTTTGCTACCGGAGTTGGCCAAGAATGTTCCTTGAGATTTTCTGACGTAGTTTTCCATTGCCAGTTTTCCTGGAGAGCGACAGTGTCTAGTTGTTCGGATGAGGCAAAAAACTGAGTTCCCTTATACACATTGCCATGCACGTAAATGAACCCTTGACAATTGGAATTACGAAAAAAGAGTGGGCCATAGCGCCGCTGTACAGGGAAAATTTCCCTTGTAGAACACTACAATGTATGGCGTATGCTTGTCTTCATTAGCCAAGTCGGTGTAGAAAAATAGGATGTTAAAAACCATTTCATTTCAAAATGTAGATATGCCTGTTTAACTTTTTAACTTAAGAAACTTACCAAAGGAGTGGTATTAAAAGCCTGTGCATTGCGAATCATAACTGAGTGTTGACTAGGATGATATGCAGCACTTGTTGGAGGTGGAATTGAAGAGTTAAAACAATGTTGATATCCTCCCCCGTGGCCATAATTAATAGCACTGGAAGGAACAAATTGTGTTACATTGTTAAAATTTACAGGATTTCCTTGAGATGGTTCATTTTGCATGTTATTTGCATAATTGTCTGCTCTTGAATATTGCGGTGCCGAATATCCAGCTAATATTTGGGCAACCACATTATAACTTGGTGGAGAGGATTCACGTTCCTCTGACCTCTCATGATTTGTGGCTGTTAAATTAGTACGTTGAGAAGATTCATAGCTTGGCAGTTGTGGGCTGTTCCTGTCAACGTCATTTAGAAAGGCAGTTTCTGTTGCATCAGAAGATTGGTTTTCATGTTGATTGGAAAAATCTGGTGGTAAAATGGGTTCCCGTCCCTCAGACTTTGGATAACATATGGCCTCACTGTAGGGTGGAGGGGGTTGTTCCATATCTAAATAAAAAATAAAGACATGTTAATTGAAAAGAGTATTAAAATTCAAGGCATATACACAATCTAGTAAACCTCAAAATTCTACATAACCATCGATTAATATATAAACTGCCGAAGAAAAGGATATTTATTTCCCAAAACATTATTTCATTAAATTTAATTGAAGGGAAACATTTTTGACACTGTACATATTTTAGCGTAGATCATGTAGTGCTGCATGTCATATTAACACAAACTGAATAAACGTATACCCCAAATTATCTCAACCTACTCTTTTAAATCTCCTATTGTTAATACTTTCAAAGTCTTATCAATGTATATTCTTACAGTATAGAATGTGCAGTAGGCTATAGTAGCCTATAATAATTTTTAAAACATTATATTTTTATACTCTTGTTAAACAATTATATATATAATATATATATATATATATTCATTGTTTAAGTATTAACTGAACGTTAAAAAACTGATATTCGTTTTTATTAAGCATATAAATACATAAAATCAAACACATTGTATAGATAGTTACATGTACATGTATACGCCTTTCAAGATATCAAGGCACTGGCTTCGAGATTAATAGCACATAGACAGCTAAAACTTATGGACCTACTCAAGTCTGTATATTCTGAATATCAACTCAGGTGTAACATTTCATACTTACGGTCTTCCTTACGGAAATTCTATATAAATAATTCTTTTTTATCACAATTTCTTGACGCATAATAGCATCACCGAAATTTATTGTGCCATACATCAAATCGCACCCATCTGATTTTGCCCACTTCGCGAATTCCATTCACTATCGAGGCGAGCCGAATATATCATGGAACCAAAATCATCGACACCGGCCTTTGAAATCGACAAAGTAAAATTACAATGAAATCAACAATCATATGGTAAGCTAATATAGATGTCTCTGTGGATTACGATACATATACAGTTTTATACAATGTTGTACAATGTTTATAAACTGCACTATGCAATAATAGCACGGTTTACAGTTATAAAACCGCAGTAGGCCATAATCACCACAACATTTCGTGTCGGCCTAATTATGCTTATGCATTGCTGGGGATACTGTTGGCATCGAGAGCAGGGAATGTGGAGCGCATAGAGAGTTCGTGCAGCAGAATATAATGACGACGGATAACGCCTAGTGGATCGACCAATTTAACGTGATTTTTACGATGAATTCTTAAACATTATTCTAGTTCAAAACTCGACCGAAAGCGTATAACGGTTGCCTCTATCAAATAAATGAAATAAAATTTAATAATAATGCGTTTAATAGTATCAATTTTTGTTGAGTGATTCTATTGGTAATGGTTATATGCGACGGTCATCGTAATCATTTGAAGAGTAGTAGGTTATTTATAGACAGTCGATAGTAGATTATAAGGTCCATGTATACTGAATGTCAAATTTTATGGTTTCGAATAAAATTGAAAGTAAATACCAATACCAGATAGATATTTGTGGAATGTCAAATATTTTATTCTAAAATACATGTATTAATATTAACTAGAATTCATGAATTAAAATTGAGAAATTTAAAATCACTATAAAATGACTTCAGTAGCTGAAGTAAGACTGCCTTATAGATCTAATACATGTAATAGCCAACATGAATCTGAAATTAGATTGTGAAGTCCGCAATCTAATTAAAATATAGATCTATATTTCGTTTTGTTTTTTATACTTTCGATGGCCTACACTCATGTAGATCTAACAAGTTATAGTGGGAGCTCATGTTCTATGACGTCAGGTATCAAGCACGGGACATTTGACCCGATAACGTCAGTCATTCGATTAACCAATTAGCGACCGCCATGCTTTTTAAAATCTACTTTTGTTTTGTTTTGATTTCTATTCGCTGGTGTTAGTATAGACGTCATTGCAATTGGCTGGTAATATCTACCCACAGTTCCACGCATGAAAAGGTCAAACGGTCGATTCGACAGACCATTTGATTGGCTGACCCCTCATTACAGGCAGAACACCAGTTAAATAACAAGTCCTCCAGATCCAAGAGTAGTGAAGACAAGTAAAAACGAAATTTTGAACTATAAAAAACGAAACGAAATTGGATCTGTGTTTTAATCAGATTGGTGAAGTCCGGAGATACAGGGGCGGATGCCTAATTTTTCTAATGGGGCAGGTGTGTGCAAACAAACATCTTTGCAAGCATGGTGGGGCACACATTCTATTTTTGATATTCTCCAATGATTATTCCAAGAAAATAACCTGGTTGAAGTCGATCAAAGAGTGTAATTTGTTACATGTTACATTGAAACAGTTTGCAGCATTCTTGTTTCCATTGGCTCAGTGAGTTAGACATCGACTCACTAACCTGGAGGTCCTGTGTTTGATCCCTGCGTTGAACTAGAATGTTCATCAGGATTTGATGTCAGTGGTGCAGGACTCACAGCCTGGCAAGGGACAATGCATAGTCGTTTTGACCGGATGAAAACCAACGTCCTGTGTACACATAAAAGATCCCTTTACAGTTGTAATTTGAAATAAGAGTAGGTTGTAGTGCCGTTGTGCGGGCAAAATTTCCCACATAGCAACGGGACACAGAGAAATATAGAAATGCGGCTTAATTTCTACTCGACACATAACTATCAGGATTGCATATGGTTCAATTTTAATTATTTCAATAATTCGCTTTTGTGTGTAGAGGTCTTTAGAGGAAACAGGTATTCCTTTGAGGTGTCTCAGCCTCCATAGTTATAATGTACCTGTGAGGGATACCAAATGTAGTGTAGACATACCCCCAGCCCCCAACCCGACAAAAAATTGCCAACAGATAAATTGGAGGAGCCACCCCTGCAACCTCTGTATCTGCTATTTAAGTAGTTATAGAAATGAACTTTGAAGGGGCATGAAAATATTTTAAATAACAGTTTGATTTCTTGCCATTTTTGTCATTAATTAATAAATAAATAACATATTTTTATTCTCTATTTCAGAGTTAGTAATAGACAGATGATAATGGCTCCTGAAGAGTGAGATGAATTCTTCAGTCATATTAAATGCACAGAATCCAATGACAATCTCTCCACATGAGATATCTACAAGAGAATGGTCCTAAGAATGGATGAAATATTGCCTGAATTTTCGAACCCTAAATGCAAAGTTGTAAAGGAAAATATGCACAATTCTTTCCAAGGTTGTATTGCCAATGGAATTAGCAGTAATGGATCCTCGAGCAATACTGGTGAAGACAGAAAATCCGATTTTTCCAATGACAGCCTCTGGGACATTTCCATCCATTCTGAAAATTCCACTGATGGCAAACCTGCTGATGATGGAAATGCTGCTGATATTTCTAATAATATTAGCTGCTCAGATATAGATGTAATGACAGACGCATACAGAGATGTTTGCGGCGGCATCAACCAAAATTCTGTAAATAAACCGGTTAACCTTTATCCCAACTCTGCGGAACAAAATCAAGATGAAAAAATAAATCCAGTTGATTCCAAAGACCAAGAATCCGAAACATGTGAAAACTACTTAATGAGTATTAAAAAGCGATGTAAGAAAAAAGTAGGTCGAAGAGACAAACATTTAGTTTCGAATCCATTAAATTCACAACGTTTCAATACCTCAGTCAACGGCAATAACAATAATTCTACAAACGGCTTTGATTATTCTGCGAATGAGTCGCAGGACGACATACTTCGAGATTATTTGATGTGTCTGTACGGTGAGGAGGCTTTTACATTCACTAACAATGGCTCCGTCTCAGACACAAACTATTATGGGATGGAGGAAGGAAGTTGCAGCTCTAACAGCGAAGGATTCAAATCAAAATCTCTCAAAAATAAATTTGAATACAGGAAAGATTGCACGGAGAGCAAGCCGTATATTTGTGGCATCTGCTCAAAGGCGTTTGGTCAACATTCGAATATAGTTCTCCATATGAGGTCACACACCGGAGAGAAACCTTATGTCTGCGACGTTTGTGGCAAGGGTTTTAGTGGAAAGAGCGATTTAAACCGCCACAAAAATATCCATTCAATCGTCAAGAAATACTGGTGTGAGGAATGTCAGCGCGGTTTCAATGATAACAGTGGTTTTCGTAGGCATAAACTTATTTACCACAGCGCTAGCTCACATAAATGTCATATTTGTCCTAAATCCTATCTTGCTCTTAAAGATTTGGATAAACATCTTAAAACCCATTTAAAGGATAAAAAAGAAAGCAGTGGTAGTGTAAAAGCAACAGCAGCAAAACTAGATGGTGTAAGCAAACCAGTTAGTGAGACAAGCCAAGCTGAATCGGATGTTAAGGATGATACTGCTATCACTATAGACGACTCATCAACTGATAATTCAAATCTCACTGGTTCTATTACCAATGGAGAGACAAACTCACCACCATCACCCAAAATTCTTAAAAAGAAAGCAAGTGAAAAATATAGCTATTCACTTCACACCCTGTCTCCTGAACGCCCACATCAGTGCGAAAAATGCAATTTCTCATGTTCCAAAAGAAGTAACCTTAGAAAACATGTAGCTTATGTCCATTGTGCTGAGAGATTCTATAAATGTGATGTATGTTTAAAAGGGTTTAAATCCAGCTGGGCATTAAAAAGGCACAAGCAGGTTCATAACGAAGAAAAGACATATCGTTGTGATATTTGTGAAAAGGGTTTTAATGATACGGGTAGTTTTAAATATCATATGAAAACCCATAGCGGTGAGAAACCTCATCACTGCGAGGTTTGTGCCAAATCTTTTGTACTTAAATCGGACTTAAAAAAGCACATGAGCACTCATATTAAGCAAATCCAAGTGGCAGCTGATCGACAGGAAGTAAATGAGGACATGGAGGTCCTAATTCAATCCGATGATTCCTTCCTAAATTTAGCTGCTTATGTCCAGTCTTCCGGAAGATAAACTAGTCAATTTTTTAGTAGTCATTTAATAATATAAATAGTCTGTGCATCAGTATTCATGTTTCATGTAAGATTGTACTTTCAATTTGTAGAGTAAAATATCTATGTAAATGTTAAGATTTTTGGATCCGGAACTGATCCAGAAGCGCTATTCATCTTGTTGTTCTTCTTGAGGGAGGGGAGCAACGCTCTTCCACGTTTGATTAAAACAAAATTTGGCATGATTGTTCCTTGAACAATTCTGCACTGATTACTTTACAATTCCAAGATGGGTTGCAATGACACCATGCTCGGTTCCTGATCCATAGTACTTTTTAATATCTAGAATATGCGTCGAATTGTTCTCTGATTCATTACGCTTCATTCAAGCCATTTATCTATATTTGAGGAATTTTGAATCTCCTGTAAATTACATTATGGTGAAATTTGAATCTCTTAAACAAATATCACCAAAATGTTTGAATTCCGTTCATACAGATTTAATGAATTTCACAAGATTCGACATCCAGCTCCATTCGTAAGTGTTGGGTTAGATCTTTTGATAGTCCTCTTTTTACTCTGCATAAATCCAAGCGGGGAAATTATTTACCGTTGATATTTGGGTTTGTTTTCTAAATTAAATGTTAAATAAACACTTTGTGTACTTTTTAGTGTGGAACAAGGCGCGAAAAATTAGATATTGTAGACACAAAAAAACTCAGAATCAGAGACTTTAACTCTGTCTGGTATCAAATGACAGGTAAGCCACTTTTACGATTCTGGTGGAAAGAATAAGTGAATTGTTTTACCATTTTCTCACTTTAAAACTTATACAAAGCAGATAAAATTCTAGATAAGATCTATAAAGAATACTTATTTTATATAAATTCAATATGTGATTTTAATCTATTGATATGGATCATTAGCAAACTTTGTTGCTAAAAAAGTAAAAAAATCTTGTGAGTATCGTCTTTAACTGTTGATCAGGGCAGTTTAGGCACCCTACCTCATTTTAGGTCACACATATTTCCTAAAATTTGCTGCAGATCAACTTTGTCATTTTTTTTTCTTATTCATATTGAAAGAAAATGAAATGTTTATGAATCAATGTGGTAATTGTATTACCAGTATTTTATGTGTTATTTACAAATTTAGAGCTGTTTTAGACTGATATTAGATTTCAATCAAATTTATATCTGTTATTATTAGATTTCAATCAAATTTAGATCTGTTATCAGACTGATATTAGATTTCAAATTCTACTTATTTACTTTATTTATTTACATTTTAATACATTCTTATATCATATGTGAATCTCTTGTAAAAATGACGTTGTCGGTCTCAAATTGAACAATGTTAAACATTAATAACTTAGAGAGTTTCCACAAGGAAGACAACTGTATCAGGCATAAATTTAAGAGAGGAGTATTTACATATTTTTTAAGTAATGAAATTCTGAAAATGTTACCATTCACAGTATCAAGCATCAATTTACATGTAAGAAAAAGGGTTGTCTTCATTTAAGAAAAAATGATGAATGATTAGGTTTTTTTTAAGTGATGAACTTCAGAACAGATGAATATCTCAAAAAGTTAAAATTCATAGCATCATACTGTTTTGATTTAAGACCCAAATGATGGATGTTTAAATAATTTTAAGTGATGACCATGTTGAAAAGAGACCATTTACAGTCTGCCTTGAGATTTTTAACCGACACCTTCTTCAGATGAATATCAAAAAAAGTGACCATTCATAGCCTACCTTGAGATATTTAACAGACACCTCCCTCAGATGAACATCAAAATAATTTACCATTCATAGCCTGCCTTGAGATTTTCATCGTTTTCATCGGACATGGCCCTAAAGCACCAAGATATCATTTGTCAGATAGTCATCAATCATGCATTTCATTGTTGTGCTGAATCAATAGAATTCCATCAAATTAAACATTTATAGCTTTTTTTATAAACTTTTTTTTCAATGCCAAATATTTTACACAGAAGTAGTCAAATCTAGTCGTAACTCGTAATCCAGTTTTACCTCAGAATTCCATGGGCATTGATTTGTTTTTAATTATTTGTTAAACTGAATTTAGTACCATTAGTTTTTGTTCTTGTTTAATTGTATGAATGATTATTTTTTAAAGAAATTTTGTACAGACAGACGAGAATGTCATTGGATTTATTATTCCATGTGATCGTATGAATTGTTTCGTTTGATTATGAGATTAGATAGTTGAAGATATGTTCCCTTGAGCTTCATTAGATCATCATTCTATGTTATCTTTGTCTCCAAAGCTCTTGGTCGACTGATAGAACACCTGAATTACTTAACATTTAAGTAATGAATCCCTTCTAGAAAATATTAAAATCAGGCAATATTGTAGTCTAACTCAAAATTTATTTTTGACCCTTTAGTAATTTAACTGTCTGAAACCACCTGTAACTCATGCTCTTTAGACTGCCTAAAACATGTGAATAAATGTAGAGCACACAAGCCCCCAAGAACTAGTATAGCAAGGGTGGATCCAGGAATTTTTGCAGGAGGGGGTTTGCCAGGTTCCTGTTAAGGAAATCTGCCATCATCGTTTCTAAATTACATAGGGTCCTTGGTGTATAAGAGGCGGTTTTGATGAGGATAGTTTCGACCTGTTCAGGGATGTACCGATATTATTATGTCACTTTTCTCTAATTTTCTTCAAGGAACTGGGGTTGTCTATATTTATATATGAACCATGTGCTAAGGGTTTAACAGAAAATGTGGTATTTGTTATGACCAATAACTTTCCTTTAAATCTTTAGTAGTCATTGTGCTCAAAAATTTTAGGGGGTGTAAATTTTATTCCTGTGACACCAGTATGTGCACAAAATATATGTGTACAAATGTAAACTTGAAATTGTTTTATGGTAATTTTTGCACAGCCACATGTCAGTATTGTGTGCACATAAATTTCCTTGTGTGTTTCATGCAAAAATCTGTACACACATGCATACACTTTAGAGGGAACAGTGCTTATAATCCATAAATAACACAATATTGTATTTTGTCCACCAGTAGTGCAGGCTGCATACTGGGTGAGGTGGTTATGATTTGCACACACAGAAGTTTTACTCGCTGTTCAAAGAGAGTTTGTATGAAATTTAAGATATTTGTAATAGAACTAAGGGCCATCCCACAAAAAGAATTGAAAAACAAATATACCTTCTCCTCTAACTGATGATGATCTAATTTAAAACTGCAAGTCTCTTTGGAATATATCTTGAAATAGTTCGAGAAAAAAAATAGTGCTGCATTCATGTTCAGATTCATGTTACTTGTAATAATTGAGAAAGTCATCATTTATCATGTTACATTTATTACAATACTACTGCCAGTAATGCAATAATCTATTTTATGTTATGTATTTACCCTTACATATAGATCTATATAGATGTAATTATTAGTATTTGATAGTCACAACACCGCATGCTTTATGATATTATACATATAATAATATAAATATATTGGATGTTGTATATTAAACAATTATATCAAAATATCTCTATTCTCTATTGTATGGTTGGCAGGGAGTGGGAGCCACAGTAGCTAAATGAGTCGAAGATCAAGCTCTAGTACCAGGCGCTCAGGAGTTTGATCCTGGTAGTCAGTGAGAAAGTTATCAGGGGAATTCCCAGCATGGTTTCCATTTGTCTTTGAGGCAGGATGGGAGGCCTGGGATGAAACAGTATTGAGTCGTTGGGAGGGAAGGAATGAAAACGGCAGTTCCCCCGTATATACATTGTCGTAGAGCCACCTATGGCCGGTTTGGCGGAAAGTGGTTACTCGTTTCAGCCTAACACAAACAAGCGGTTATATTTGTTTGCTGAAGCAACAAACAGTTGTTGGGTAATCTGATGAGGGCGTACATGAAATATGCAGGTGACAGGTTAAGGATTACACACAACGGATCAACTGACCACTAGTACCCCAGTCAAGATATAAGGGATTGTTATTGATTAATGAAGCTAGGCTTAAAGACCATGGGCCGGTTGCTCAAACCACTTTTATTTTAAAAATCTGTCAAATAGTAACGGATCGTTACCTTGCTATTAACGTGTCGTTGTTAACGGTCCGTTAAATTTCTGCTGTTGGCAAAACAATATTAAAAAAATCTATTCAATACTATATTATTATCCTATAGAAATTTTAGCATAAACCCGTATGAAAAGATATTGGATTTGCACAACAGAATATGGGAATTTTTACTTTTTTTAAATAATTATAACGGCAGATTAACGACGTGTTCAAGTTAACAGGACTTCCGGGAACCGACTTTCTCCCCGTTAAAGGTAACAATCCGTTAATGCCATGTTAACAACCGGCCCCAGGCATTAAAGCTTTATTTGAATTATTGTAACTTTTTTTGACCGAGATGTGTAATTGGTGAAAAATGTATCAAAAATGTACCATGTCTTTTGCATGGTACCCTTAACCAGAATTTACCGAGACAACTTTAGTAGTAATGTCATGCAAACATGATATATGACCTGTCATGAGGTTCTGTCGCTAATGTTATTTTCCCCAAAGCAGGAAGTTTAACCATATATATTCCAATTCATTTCAGGCCCCCAACCTTTACTTCTAACATGGCCCAGTGAATATCGTGCTGACTCAATAAACAGAATATCGGGATTGGCCAACCAAATTTCCCGCAACATAGTGCATGGTGACACACTGAAATTTCTTTTAATATCATTTACTGCTAAGTTTGCCTCAACGAAATTCAGATTGCACGACTGACAACGAGAAGCTAGGCTGGAAAATCTTGTGGACCTTTCTCAGCCAACATATCTGCGGAAACCATGGACCTGATTATATAGCAGGTAGCGCCGTACTCACTAGCGCCCTACTCACTTGGCCACCCAAGAGGCTACTGAGGTACATGTAACTCCATAATATTTTCTTTGACGAATTCTGGTGCTTTATTCCTCAACCCTCAGCTTGATGCCCCCCCCCCCACACTAGCCTGCCACTGAAATATTTATATGTCCAAACACTCTATATTCTGTAGCAGCTCCATGGAAAGACGTGCAACTACTGACATTTTAAGCATTGTTTAAAGACATTTTTTATGATATATATCAATTAAATATCAATCACAATGACAGCAGTTTTTCTTTAAAGTGCTTCTTGTATTCATTTAAATATATCAACCACAATGGCAGCAGTCCTTTGGAGTATTACTTGTATTAATCTATATAAGTTCCATTAACACATGGTAAACACGTTACGTCCTGTTGCCTGTCGAAAAAATAATACGTAGTCCACAGCACCATTCCAATGAAAAGTACACACCCTAATAACATATTAAATTGTTTTCTGGATAGGCCAGTCCCACCACACGGTCCGAGTTGTGGTCCCTGAAATTAAACGAAAGTTATAATAGTTTTAGATAAAAGTTCAGATAGTCAGTCGTTAGTAAAATAAAATTAAAATATACAGATTTTATGTTCGCAACGAAAGAGTAGACAACTTTTTTTATATACTATTACTATCACATATTGGGTGAATCGTTCGTTCGAGGGGCTTACCTTTCGTTTTAGATCAAAGTTCCGATAGTCAGTCGTAAGTAAAATAAAATTAAAATATACAGATTTTATGGCCGCAACCAAGCAGAAGTTCCGATAGTCAGTCGTAAGTAAAATAAAATTAAAATATACAGATTTTATGGCCGCAACCAAGCAGAAGACAACTTTTTTTATACTATCACATATTGGGCGAATCGTTCGTTCGAGGGGCTTACCTTCCGCTTGCACCTAGGGAGATATCGCCGTCTAAGCGTAATTAAATGAATAGAAGAACCCATTAACGACGTGTTTATTGAAGGGTCTTTTTTTCCATGCGTTTCTGAGATACATGGGTTTAAATTTGGGAAACAATATGCATTATGCAAAGATGGAAAGGACAACTGAATGCCCCCCCGTAAAGGCATACTCATCGACGTACAAATAAAGGAACCTTAGCAGCATTTCCCTCATAGCATTTGAGTCTTATTAACTATAAAGTCACGATGACACTGATGACAGCCAACTAACTTTGGGTTAACTATTGCATCAGGAAAAATTCAAGGTGGGTGACCACAAAGCGTCCATATGGCACACCGATTTTAATCAACGTTACCAATGGTTATGAACACGACATGATGGTAAACAAGTTCTATTGTGTTACCATTAAATTTTCCCTTTGAGGCGGTGGTGCTACTGTAGATGGAAAGGGAATACCGGTATTTACTTGGTGTGTTGCATATTGTGTTTGCCCGGTTGCCAGTGGATTCATGTAAGTTTGTTCATAAGACGGCGGAGGTAGTTGTTGATTAAACCCTCCATCTGAAACAGAACAGAAAAAAATATTTTCATTCAAGTAACAAGTACAACATTGAATGCCAATTACAGAAGGTTTAGATTAAATGAAATGGGGTTCAACGTCCTACTTTTTCCAATGCTAAGCAACAACCCCGTAGGTTACTAAAAGCGACACGAAAACTCAAAGCTGTTATTTTATCGTTTCGTTTAATTCTAACACTTTCAGATAAAAGACACACGTCGGTACCGGTGCCGTAAAGGGCGTATTAAAAATATTACTTGACGAAAGAGGAAAGTACATCGGCGCTACGACCAATTTTTTTTCGAATTTTAACTGTCAAGGGTAGGCCTACGCACGTTCACACCAACGTGTAGCCTACACGGCACCTCGATTTTTCGTACCATTCAAACGACTAGACCCCGTTCCTTGCCAGACCCTGAATACTGCACTATTGACAGCAGGTGACATACCGGGAGCGAACACCAGAACTGGTTAGCGCGCGAAAGAGAGACTGAGACATTGGGAGAACAGGAAAGGTGGTTGGGGGTGGGTGCTAATGTCCATTCTTTAATTAATAAATCGAAACCACTTGACGCAATGAGAATGGGTACGACAGGCGGAAGTATACAAGACTTCAGAGATTGGTTAGGTTTTTGTATGACGTCAGCGCAAGGAGTTGAGGACAAACGTCAACGAAGGAAAATAATGTAAAGATTGGAATCAAATGGCTATGATATCGTTTTGTGGGGAGTATTTGTGCAAATCAAAACGGCTAGATTGAAGGAAAATCATATCTGGGTGAATTGGCAGAGGTTAGATTGCCTGACATTACGAATTGTGGAACAAAAACGTGCCGAAGCGAGAGCATGTAAAATCGAGGCTTCAACAGCCATTGCATTCCTGTTCTTTTTTTATTTTTTGTCTAGTTAGTAGTTCGGTATTGTGTATGCATATAATACTTTTAGCAGAAACGCATGTGGGGGTCGATGAAAACTTATATCTTCCCGAGTTTAACTACTCTAATGTATGTAGATCCCTTTCAAAGAATGGGAGACATTTTGGCGGTCTAGGTATATTTATAAGACAGACAATTTCCTCACATGTCACAGTGTTACCGAACACTAATAGAGACTACCAATGGTTAAAACTTGACAAAAGTTTTTTTCATTTTAAAAAAGATTTATTTATATGCTTAGTGTACTTTCCTCCTTGTCGATCTGCATACACCCAAAATTTAAACAATGATATCTTACAATTACTAGAAAATGATATTAATAGCTATCAGTCCAACGCAGATGTATTGTTATGTGGTGATTTTAATGCAAGAACCAGTAACCTTAATGACTTCATATATAATGATAATGGTTCTTATCTTCCTATATATGATGACTATCGACTTGATGTTAACATCCAACAGAGATATAGTAGAGATGGTGTAATTGATACAAGGGGTAGAGAACTTATTGATACCTGCATTGGCAACCAACTACGGTTTCTCAATGGACGAGTTCTTGGAGACTTGTTTGGAAATTACACTTGTTACACCCCAAATGGGTGCTCTGTGGTCGATTATGCAATCGCATCAGATTGCATGTTAAACAAAATTTTATACTTCGCGGTTTCACCTTTTTTACCCACCCTTAGCGATTGTCATTGTAAGTTGTCGTTAAGTATATTAGCTGATTTTGATATTGACCATTCTGATGAAACCAAGCAAATTTCTTATGATATGCCCACTAAATTTAAGTGGAATGATAGGTCCTCAGATCTTTTTCAGTCAGTCCTTAAAGGAATGGAAAATCAGGAAAAAATTGAAAATTTTCTTAATTCTGCAGCTGCTGATGTTGATGCTGCTGCATTAGATCTAAATTCCATTATTATAGACTCAGCTTCAAAAGTCTTAACCAGACAAAACAAATTTCCGTCCAAAAAGCGAATGGTTCAAACGAAATCAAAAAAATGGTTTGACAAAGATCTGAGGTCCATGCGAAATAAATTGATGTATTATGGTAGAATTTATTCATTATATCCAAATGTTAAAGCTGTTCATGATAAATACTATAAATTATATCGCGAATACACAAAATCCATGAAAAAAAAGGCTAAACAGTTTAAATTAGATCTTTTAAAGAAAATAGAAGAGTTACATAACAGCAACCCAAAAGCGTATTGGAATTTACTTTCAGAATTAAGAGATACGACAAAAACCAACATTAACAACCAAATAAAACCACAGACATGGCTTGATCACTTTCGTGCTTTAAATACCCCCAACTGCTCATTTCATGATCGTATCAAAATACTTGGGCTTAAACTTTCTGAGATGGAGAAACAGAAATGTTTCAACCAATTAGACATGAATATTACCCTGGATGAAATTAATAAAGCCATTTCTGATTTAAAAAAACAATAAGGCCACCGGTTTAGACCTAGTTTGTAATGAAATGTTGCAGAGTAGCAAGTTTATTTTAGGGAAATGTTTCCAGAAATTATTTAATATGTGTCTTTTGCAATCATCCTATCCATCATGTTGGGCAGTTGGCTATATTATGCCACTGCATAAAAGAGTGAACAGGCAAACCCGTCCAACTATAGAGGAATTTCTATAACGAGTAATTTGGGAAAACTTTTTAATGCAGTGCTAAACAACAGATTGAATAAATTTCTATTTTCTAACAACATCATACATGAGTGTCAAATTGGCTTTTCTAAAAATCATCGAACTTCAGATCATATGTTCATTTTGAAAACTCTGACAGACAAATACTGTCAATCAAAGGGGGCGAAACTGTTTGCGTGTTTAATTGACTTCAGAAAAGCGTTCGACACAGTAATTCATGTTGGGCTTTATAAAAAACTTCTTCAAATCGGAGTTGGTTCAAATTTTTACTTTTTGATTAAAAATATGTATCAGAAAAGTAGGTCGTCTATCAAAATCAAGGACAAGCTCACAGAGTCTTTCTCCCTGGACCTCGGAGTTCGACAAGGCGACAATTTAAGCCCTAACCTTTTCAAAATTTTTATTAATTATTTGCCAGATTACTTCTCCAATTGCCCTGACCCAGTAACTCTTGGACCCAGCATTACCCATTGCATACTTTATGCTGATGATGTGGTTATTTTATCCACTAGTAAAAGTGGATTACAATCAAAACTTGATAAATTAGACGACTTTTGCAAAGACTGGTGTCTTTCCGTAAATATTGATAAATCAAAAATTCTTATTTTTAACAAAGCTGGTCGCTTACTTAAACAAGACTTTGTATTTCAAGGTATCACACTTGAAAATGTCTCATCTTACCGATATCTTGGTGTAATATTTTCTGCATCAGGTTCTTTTTCACTAACCAAGAACAGCTTATATCAAAAAGGCTTAAAAGCATATTTTAAATTGTGTAAAGATGTACTGTCTTTAAATCCTCAAATTAAAACAAGTTTGCATATATTTGACCATTTGACCATACTATTAAACCCATAATATTGTATGGCAGTGAAATATGGGGAGCATTTAATACTTTTAGTCCAAAGTTCAATAATGGTTTCTCTTTAGAAAAAATATATAATGCAATAGAACCTGATAAGCTTCATATTAAGTTTTGTAAATTTCTTTTAGGAGTGCACAAAAAGAGTTCAAATTTTGCAGTTCTGGCCGAATTAGGTCGATCTCCAATGTATTTGGAGATTGTTAAGTCTCTCCTGTGTTTTTGGCATCACCTTGAGAACTCATCTCCAGATTCTTTATTAGCTCATGCCCTTGCAACTAGCAAAGAACTTTCCAAGGTTGGTCAGTCATGGTTTAGCACTGTAACTGAACTATGTCAGTTATTGAAAATGCCCTTAATAAACACTTCATGTCGTAATAAATTTTCGACATTTAAGACCCACCTGAAAAAGTTGCTGGTCAAATGTCATAAAGAAACTTGGCTCAAGCAAAGGGAATCATTGAAAACTGGTAAACTAGATTTATATGTCCAACTTAAAACTAACTTTGGATATGAGAATTATCTATCCTTGAAGAAATATGAATTCCGAAGGGATATCACTAAACTCAAAATATCCTCACATAGGCTCAAAATAGAAACTGGCAGGTATATAGGAATAAATCGTGAATCACGCCTCTGTGAAAAATGCCTGTCTGGGAAAGTTGAGGACGAAGTGCATTTTTTAATTGATTGTGCATATCTGGCAGCAGACAGGAAAGGTTTATTTGAGGTTATTAAAAAATCCAATTCAAACTTTATTAACTTGAGTAATCTTGATAAATATATTTGGTTACTAACTTGTGAAAATATAGACATATTAAATGAACTTGGTCGCTTTTTGCACAAGAACTTGCCATAGAACTATTTTCTTTATCTTGGATAAGCATCATACAGTGAATAATAGGCCTACATAGGCTTAAGTAATTGCGGACTTAATTTTGTCCTGTAACATAATATATGGTTAAGTGGATTTATCTCCCTTTCATTAATAATGTAACATGCCAATTGTTTTTTTTTTTATTAGGCATGGATCCTTGATGCATACATATATTTTATATCTCCCCCCTTGGGAGCCATGCTATGTTGTATCATGTTATATTTTATTATTTGTCTGTCATTTGGGTTTTCTCTCTTTATTGATCTGTAACATGTCCCCTGTGGACCCTTCATTGGAAATAAAGTTATTATTATTATTATTATTATTATATTATATTTACAGATATAAGGTCAGATTCCTGTGGTCCACCTTATGCACGGGTCCCCTTTCTCCCACTTTTTCTGTTGTCGGGGTAGGCCTAAAACGTTTAGGTTTAGGCCAAGCAAAACTATCAACTATGTACTCTCGTCCCTGAAATCTTGTGGACGAAACCGTTTACGAAGGGCGATCTTTGAATCGTCGAGTAGGCTATCGACGTGGAATGATGTTAGCTAGGCCTTTATCAATATCAATATTATCATGCTCACTGGGGAATGTCTTATTCAATTCATGATTTAGGGTTTCAGCACTGAAATTTTTATTCTGATACTTTTAGGCTAGCATTGGTAAACTTCGTCTAGTACGGTAAAACTAGTAGTACTAGTACTAGTTAAAAGTAGGAGCTGCATGAGGTTGTCGGTCGCCATTGACGGGTAGACGATCAGACACGCGTCCATTTGAATAATAACGCCCGGTATACGAATGACAGCAACCGATAGTGGGCCTTTAAGTAATTTTGCCCTAAACACTGATACTACATCTAACTTTTATTTTCAATTATTACATAGGAATGGCAATTACAAACCTAACCGGCCTGTCATTGTTCCCTCCTTGCTGATTCTCTACGAAATAGACCTTTTCACGGTTAATGACGCCATCTTGGATAGGGGGCAATGGGCGTGACGTCACGCTACCAAATTCAACCACGAGGTCTCGATAGGAAAACTAAAACTAGCGGCATGCTTCGTTACTCGTAATCATTGATATTTTGAGTGTTGGATAAAATCGGAAATTAGTGGTTTCACGAAACCCACCTCACAAAAAAGCATAATAAATGTTATTTGACGGCTATACTACTAGGCTATATAGCGGGTGAAGACGACACTAAAAGTAGGTCAGTGGGACAGAACTGTCAAATACACTGACAATGGCAGAGATCGGTGATACTACACTAACAGAGAACGTCCGTAAAAAAAACATTGACATGAACTGACGTGTTGCTACCTACCATGAAAATACAACTGAAATGGGAATAAAATTTGTACATTATGATACGGTATGACAGGCCTAATTAGTTCACTTTTGCCGTACCGCAGGTATCTGATCTACAGATCAGAATCATCAGGCAAAACTCGTGGCATTTTCTTTTTAGTCCCGCCTCCTATCGTTTTTGATATTATATTATTTTCTATATAGATTAAGATTGAATTTTCATAATAATCCTATAAGAAGAAGCATGATAGCCAGCAATAAACACGGGATAAAATGAGAAGTTTTATTATAAGAAATTGCACATTGTTCAGTTATCTCTCGAATAACCCGGGAAACGTAAATAAATAGCTTTTACAATTTTTCAAATACGGTATCTGCCGTATATAAAAGACCAGGTATAATACATGACAACTATGAGCTTATTACAGAAAAGGCCAAGTTGATTAACAAAAAAAAAAAAAGCCCATCAGTTTATATTACAAGGATATACAAGTCAAGATCATATACCTAAACGTAATTATTTTATAATTAATCAGGGGAGGGGGTAGCTTATAACACCAACTAAATAATTTGATTTAATAGCTTTTTTCATAAATCTGTAAAATATGGTGGGAGAATTGTTTAGCCTGGAAATGATAGCTAATTATTTCCCGAGCTACTTTATATGGCAAATTTTAATTATTTTTGATATTTATGTTTATATTTCAATTTAAGTTAATCAAGTGTTATTCTATTTTATGAAATTGTGTGCTCTCATCTTTTTCAAACAACAAAATAGATGGCATGCATTTTCCCCTACCATTTAAAAAATGTTTTACATGCGATTGCTGTTGAGAACCATTTAATATACAATAATTTGAAGGTACACAACATTTGTTTGAAAAATCAGATTTTTAATTTCGATCAGTTTGTTCTAAACAAATGTTTAATTATGTATTTAGAATAAACTATTGAACTTGTAATAATTGTATTTAAAATATAAGCTTGTAATATAGTTAGTTCAGACAATTTAATTACAAATGGCTAATCTTCCATTAATCGCGGAAATATTCTGCTAATAAAACTTAACATTTCCATGCACAGAACTTATACTTATTTGTAATTTCGCCCCGTGGTCTACACTTTTCTTCTATATAGGTTACTATTGTTATTATTATTTACAGCATATTTATAGTGCACCCTTTCTTTTAAGATTCTCAGGGGCCCGTTACAAAGTGACAATGCAATCTTATAAAAAAAATATAAAAAAAATTACACAATTAGATTATGACATATTACAGTTACAGAGTCAGTTAGAGTTATACAGAATCAGTTCAAAGTTTGTTTAATTAGGGGGGGGGGGGGATGGCCTAGTGGTCTAGAGTGCCGCGCTTCGACCTCTAGCTGGCCGGTCACCTCTGGCTTGCGGCTGTGGGTTCGAGCCATGGTGTGAGCATATGTGGCATGGAGATAGGGGCGCCTTCTCAACATCGTGGGTTTCCTCCGGGCACTCCGGTTTCCTCCCACGGCTAAAGACCCCTACGCGCAAGCGAATTATTGAAATAAAATTGAAACCATGTTAGTCCCGAAATGACCTGGTTGTGTTGAGTGGACGTTAAACCCCATTTCTCTCTCTAGGTGGGTTTTAAGTTGGGTTGATTTTATTCAAAGACTAATATAGAGACGTGCAAAATTCTTTAAACTTTAAAATGGTAGATTATTCTGTAATATTAAACATATTCCTGCATATTTTCGGCTCATTAAGAATATATGAGTTTTATTTAATTTTCATGTCAATGCCACTTTTATAGTATAAGAAAGAATACGATCAGAATTTTATTGATAAAAAAAAAAAAATCCTACCACTACTAGCCACGTGTATTATTAATTTACTAGATAGGCTGTCTGGAGTGCCGTACACAGGTCATCAGACCGATGGTGTTGACGTTATGCCATGTACCGACCTAATTAGTCTCGGCTAACAAAATCTATCAAAAAGAAATATTTTATGCCTTTCCTTTGAGAATACATTCAGAATATTTTTTTATAAAAAAAAATCCTACTATAGACACACGTGTTTTGGTTTTTCTTTTTAAAATTTAGCAGGCCGTACATGGAGTGCCGTAATTAAAACCCATGGCGATGGTTTTTGACCGTGACGTTCTTCCCTACTGACCTACCTAGCCTCGGCTAACAAAAGCTATCAAAAAGAAATATTTTATGCCTTTTCTTTGTGGTGGGCTTCGTGTATATTAAATTTCTCTAAAAAAAAAAAATCTTACTAAACAGGTGTATAATTAATTTACTAGGCCGTCTGGAGTGCCGTAAAAGACTGAAGGTGTTTGACAGTAGTTCTGCCCTACTAACCTACTTTACTTAGTCTCCGCTAACAAAAATAAATATTTTATGCCTTTTCTTTGAGATGGGCTCCGTGAAAGTGCTCATTTCCGTTTTTTTTACACTCAAAAAATTAATAATCAAGAGATAGATACTAAGCATGTGCGCTTGTTTTTCTTTTCCCGTCGAGACTTCGTGTTTGATTATTGCACTATGACGTCATGCCCAATGCCCCCTATCCAAGATGGCGTCATTAACCGTGAAAAGGTCTCGTAGTTGCGCATGTCAAAACTTCTCAATCTGAAAACACAGGGCCTTGTAACATTTTTTTCATGTTTTGACAGTGGTCAGTCATTTTTTTTTTATTTTAACCCCAGCCAACACCGAAAAATAAAAATTGAAAGAAAATGTTGTTTTTTTTTTCATTTTGGCGTTTATTTAGGTATACTTTATATAATCCCGAAATTTTACCAGATTTTGCTTACGGAAAGCGGTAACATCCAAGAAGGCCTATATTTGAGCAAGAAAATCATAAACTTTTCCGTTCTGCCAAGAAAACTCACCAATAAATAAAGAAGCAATGTTAGTGAAAAATGGTATTAAATTGATATCGCCATCAAATCACCCGAGAAAGTAAGATTTATAATTGCTAAAAAAATAACTAGTTGCACAATATGTTATAAAAAAAAATCCATTAACATTTTGGCAGTTTATAGAACAATACAACCCCACATGTTAAAACGGCAATTTCATATGTTTTAGTTATATTTTTAAAATATATTAAAATAAAGCCCCAAAATAGATTGTATCTATAAACAGTCCTACCTTGTTAAAGAATAATCCTATAATTCACTATTGCCAGTTGAGAAATATCATTTTCAACTTCAAATTCAAACGTTTGAAGATCGCCATTGCATGGAGGGGAATGGCAAAACAAGGGAGGTAATTCAAGTAATTGTGTTATTATTTTCTGTGTCGGATTTTTATGCCTGTGAAATATTGCTCATGATCGTATAATAAATAGTGAGTTTACACCCTTTTGAGCAAAAGACATAGAAATAATTATGTTTTGACTTTCTTAGAAAATTATGAAATTCCCACTTTAAACTGCTGACTTTACAATGTGCCATATAAATGAAGCACAGGCACTTGAAGGGATTAAAATAAAACTTCTTACTGTTTGACTATAATATAGTATAGTATATGTAGAATGTATTTCAGAGGCCATCTTTGTTATGACTCGTTGGCTAAATATCGTCTGCTAACATCTCACAATACTCACTAGTTCTAAGACTTTCCATCGTTTTAATTCCCAACGAGACTTTATTTGATCATTATATACCCTCCAATGTAGTTAAATTGGTCATTTTACAGAGTTATTAATCACAAATCAAACTTAAAGTGTGTTCACTTGGCTATTCATATCTTCAACCATCTTCAGCGGACCGGAATTACTCCGAAATCAGGTCAAAAGAAGTCTGTATCACCCAGTTCCTTTATAAACCTATCATTACTCGATATGTGCCTAGGAACTGGGTGATCAAGACTAGCTCAACAACGGCCTCGCTTCGTAAGCTCTGTCATATACCGTGATTTGTAATTAATAACGCTATAAAATGACCAATTAAACTACATTGGAGGGTGTATAATGATCAAATAAAGTCTCGTTGGGAATTAAAACGATGGAAAGTCTAAAGCTGCGTTCACAATAGGGGTTTAATCTGAATTGAATTCAGAATAAAGTCTTATTCCGGATTTTGGCGTCACACTTAATTCGATAAAAACCGAACTGAATCTGAATCAACGAATCAGTATATTTTTCCGAATTCAACCCGGAACAATTATTCCGAACGGATTATTCACAGTCAAGATTTGAGTGTGACACGCTTGATTCAGATCAAACTGTTGACCGTCCAAGTCCAAATTTCTGCCCAAGAGTCGTGTAACTGTTGCCATTTTCGAAAGTGTTACAGCCAGTCGCTCGTGGTCAGGCACTGGCCTTCGCAGTCTTGTATCTTTTTTTCCAATGGCTGGCCTCAACAAACCGCATATTATCTCGAACACGAGAAGGTTCTCTCGCCGATCGCTTTCTCCCCAAAGTTCGCCATGATAAATACTGTGGTAACATAAAACATACGTTGTCAGCGCCAAGTCCTCCGAACAGTCAACACGGGTTGTGGCATACTTTTCCATTTACATCACACGAAATTCTGCCCTATACTAACACTTAAAGCGGAAATTTCATATTTTCTAAGAAAGTCAAAACATAATTATTTCTATGTCTTTTGCTCAAAAGGTTGTCAACTCACTATTATACGATCATGGGCAAAATTTGGGGGGCATTAAAATGGGTGACACAGATTGATTGAGGAAATAGTTACTCAATTACCTCCCTTGTTTTCCCATTCCTCTCCATGGACGGCCATCTTCAAACGTTTGAATTTGAAGTTGAAAATGATATTTTTGCCAATTTCTCAACTGGCAATAGTGAATTATAGGATTAATAGGATTATTCTTTAACAAGGTAGGTTCAATCTATTTTAGGGCTTTATTTTAATACATTTTAAAAATATAACTTAAAAAAATGCTATTGCAACTTTAATTATCACCGTAAATCGTTCAAAATCAATCGGCTTCTTCATCCATCACCTTATTCACCAATAGTGCTGACAGAATTTGAATTATTAAATGCGAGTCACGTTAGTTCAGTGAGTAAGAAGCTTGCTCCCTAGTTCGGTTGTTCCGGGTTCGCCCCCGCTGTTGACTGAAAACGTTCATCTTGATTTTCGGGCGTGGTTTCCCCATGTCAGTAGTGCAAGGCGGGGATGTAAGACCCGGGGTCGCTGATGTAGCAATGCTTGCCTCGGAAAATTAAACATAAGCAGCATAAAACAACCAATACGATTGTCTGGCGCAGCCATCTGGATATGAGTGACATTCACTGCGCATTCAGTATGGGGCTTTTAATTCTGAATTCAATCCGAATAAACTGCAATGTGACGCACCGCTTTTAATCCGGGAAAAACCAATCCGAATTCCGGAGACCGGTTTCCGGAATTCGCAATAAATGCGCATACAGTGTGAACGTAGCTTTAGAACTAGTGAGTATTGTGAGATGTTAGCAGACGATATTTAGCCAACGAGTCATAACAAAGATGGCCTCTGATATACCTTCTACATATACTATACTATATACGCAAGCAGTAGTAAGAAGTTTTATTTTAATCCCTTCAAGTGCCTGTGAAATGAAGTCATAAATGGAATGCGATTTGACATGTAAAGGCCCCCGCACACAGCGCATTTTGCGTACGCATTTCGGCTCGTGTGCGGGGGCCTTTATAAGCAACAAAGAATTATTACACTATATACTATGCGCATCTCATACAGTAGAATAGACATAAAATAGCTCGAGCAGCATAATTTAGCATAACGTATTGAAGTTTGGCCTTACCTTGCGATTCTATGAATATATATTGTACTTTGGCCTAACCTCGCGATTCTATGAATTTATATTAGTAAATATGACGCAAACTATAATGTTGTATAGCCCAGCAAACTAAGATTGGCGCTTATTTTAATAATTTTAGCAAAAGTTACTCAGTTAATGAAAAGCACCCTCATGTGCCTACATGGCATCCCGCTTCACTCTATATGGAGAACAAATTGGTAATATACCGGAAAACACCATTTTATACTGAATACCGAAAAACGCTAAATAACGGAAAACGCACTAAATACCGGAAAATACTCTAGATATATAGTTAGAGCCCGGCTCCGGGTAACCTATTTAGGGTGTTTTCCGGTATTTAGTGTTTTTCCGCTGTTCTCCAGTATTCAGTAAAACATGGTGTTTTCCGGTAGCTTTCCGGTGGGTTGCAGTTCTTTTCCGGTATATTATAGTAATGCCCACGTAAATCTGGAACATGTTACAAATGGTATAAGGAACCACTTAACACCACTGCGCATACCTTCAAATAAAATAATGACCCAAAAAATCTTAGTAATGGCCTACTCGAAATCCAATTGTCTCGTAATACGACAGCGACCTCGAAACCCCCTGGTTAGAAATCCAGCGCCTCTTCCGCTGAACCACTACCGCCAGGAGATTGGCAATATTTACTTTGACGAATTCTGGGACTACCTCTTCTAGATGATGTCCTTGCGTCCAACCCCCGCACAGACAGCCATTCAATCTGTTTCACAGAGAATTACTTACGAATTATCTCTGTAACAGAAAAGTGTCCATAGCACGTGCGTTGACTGCTCACCGCGCCAGTCATTGGCTCAACTGCTCGTGCAATGTTTACTTAACACCTAACTGCTTCGGGCAAAATGATGCATTTTACTCATTTTAATACCCATTTACACTAAATAGGAAATATTTTTTAACTTCAAATACTTCAAACGTCTTTATTTATTTTTCTTTTACCTCAAAAAAATGTTTGAGAATTTAATTTGTCGGAGTAAAAATGTTAATATGCCGTACTTATTAAGCCTCGTCGATGTCATGCTTATCAGTGATTGTAGCTGCCAAGCGAATATTTACTGCGGGATCAGTTTGACAGCCATTTACTGAAATATATGTGCCCAATAACTGTACATGCCGCGAAGCTCGACAGGAAAGGCGAGCATCTACTAACACGTTTTAAGCATTGTTTAAAACTGTTTATTATGATCCATATCCCCAAATATCAAATTAGATTGGCATCAGTTCTTTTGAGCGTTTCTTGTATTCATACAAGTAAGATTAAAAACCCATGAACCGCTGTCTGTTCCAAAAATAGTACGTAGCCGCCATCGCCATTATTCCAATGACAGCACCAGACCATACTAAGGCCTGAAATTGTTTTCTGGACAACCCCTTTCCACCACACGGTCCTGGTTGTGGTCCCTGAAATTAAACGAAGGTTATGCCGGTATTATTTTGATTTGATACTTAGTTCAGATAATCTGTCGTAAGTAATATAAGATACATATATTATGGCCTAACCCAAGCAGGAGACAGCTCACGATATGGAGAATCACTTGTGATTAGAGGGTGTTTGTTTGTTCATGGGACTTATTGTCCGTATGCACCCAGGTGTCAAAGTATGGGTGGGAAAGTGCGGAACCCTCGCATACTCATCGATGTGCATGCAGAACCCATAAGACTAGTGTTCAGTCGGCGGAAATGCCACTGTACTGGTAACATGTCCTTCATGGCACACTCATAACTACTATCTCTTAAGGTTTTGAAAAAATTGAAGTTTGTTAAATTGACAATAAAACGCCCTATTATGGCACACCGATTTGTTGACAATAAAACGCCCTATTATGGCACACCGATTTTAATCAACGTTACCAGTGTCCAGTGGCAGCTCCAGCCGTCGGTGGTTGGAGGGGCAAAGCTAGGGCAAAGTCCAAGGTTAAGGGGGTAAAGGCACGAGCTTCAAGTAGAGGAAGGGGCCGGGGGCCTCCCCAATAAAATTTTGAAAAACAGGCTGCCGGAAATGCAGCCTGGCAATGGTTGTTGAGGTAAAGTGTCAGACTAACGGACTTGCTAATCATAACCCTAACCTAAACACCCTTGCCGCCGCCACCGCCAGTGTCCAAATCCAAAACGAAGCTCTACCGCATTACCATTGAAATTCCATTTTGCCACTGTGGTGCGACTGTAGTTTGAAAGGGCGCATTTACTTGGTGTGTTGGATATTGGGTATATCCAGCTGCCGGTGGATTAACATAAGCTTGTTCGTAAGAGGGCGGAGGTGGTTGTTGATTAAACCCTCCATCTGAAACAGAACAGAAAATTTTTTTTTCGTTTAATAAACTAGGTAATATCACGAACTAATTTTTCATCATCCTAGGTCAGTGCATATAGCCATATGTGGAGATTTAACCTCTCTCCCAAATTCGTAAACTTGGTGCTAGCCTTAACGCTTACCCTAATAGAACCCTAACCTACAATCTCGCAAACAATCACGTGTCCTAACCAGCCTACATGTCAGCAACCTTGACAAAATCTTGAGTTAGCCTAAAGAAATAGATCTACTTTAAAGCCTAGACCTGCAGCACGGACATTCTCCGGAGAACACTAGATCGAAGACGGTCCTACGCATTTTAGCACATATGACGTCATATATAAATTGTGGGTTAGGGTAAGGACCTGTAGATTTCGTCAGAGTCTCGAGATGTAAACAGGGTTAGCCCTAGGCCTAACCCTAACCGGGGGCCAAGCCTAACCCTTACCCTAACCCACAATCCACATGTTACGTCATAAAATGCGTAGGACCGTCTCCGATCTAGCGTTCTCCACATTCTCCACACAAGTCTAGCAAGGGAAGACAACTCTGTTCGGAGATTAGGAAATTAGATTTATTCAGTTATTGTCCTTGGTTTTTTTCCAATGCTAAACAGCCCTAGTACAAAAGCTTCACGAAGAAAAACGCACCCTTCTAATAATACTTAGGCTAAACAGCCCTGTGGCTGTCTCTTAGTCTTAGTCTTACTGTAATTTATGGAACCGTTTCCATGTTCGTAACCATCGAAAACAGCGTTAAAAAACGGCGTGAAAACGAGTAGGCCTAGGCTACCTACTAGGCCTACTACCTAGCAACGCCGACACATACCCAAATACAAATTCATTGTCAATGGGTAAAGTGATCACTTGCGAAGACGGAATAAATGCCACGAAAATATTTCTCAAGCCTGAGCCCTGAGGCCAGTCCTTGCCATGACAACCTGACCGGACGCGTCCATTATGATATTGATTGATAGAGCCTCTCGACAAAAAAGGGAAACGATAGTATGAGTAAACCTTGGCGTGGGTGATTCTTGTCGCCATCATCAATACAAAAAGTTTTATATAAACTCTGATACTACGGGTAAATTTATTTGCAATTTTACAGTAAATAGTCATTCTACAAACCTAACCGACCTGCCATTGTTCCCTCCTTGATGATTCTCCATAAAAGAGTGTCACAGCTGCGCATGTCAAAACTTGAAGTAATGCGAGGGGTCTGGTGACCAACTTTTATCCGGACGTATGGTTGTCGTCGCCCCTGTCCGCATTTTTATGTCACAATTTTTATCGATTTGGACGTAACTTGAAATAAATAGGTTAACCTTTCGATGACGATGGATTAGTGGATTGTTCTTAGAAGTTCCCTTGACTCACTTTGAACGAAAAAAAAAATATATAGCTCCCTTACTTAATATCCACATAAACTGACTCCAAACTGTACTGCATAAACCAATTTCTATTGAAATAAAGACGAGACCTTGTTGCATAATTATATGATTTGATAAAACCCAACTGCTTCGCGAATTTCTCTCATATCCAACTTAAAATGTCCGCCTAGCCAGAAATAGCATGCGTCACTTTATATTGTGACCTTTTAGTAATGTAGGCCTGCTAGCATTCAGCCGTTTGGACAATAGTCTCGGTCACCTATTTGGACAAAGTCTCGATTTCAAAGACAAAAGACACACTTTCCTGTCATTGCTATGGCAGTGAGATACGATATTCTCTCGTATAGTCTAGCACTTCCTTATAGTCCAGTTGCCAAACCCCATTTTAAGCAAATATTGTCCAACTAATGATTTTTGATGGATTATAGTAATTATACATATTCAGTATGTGTAAATTAAGAATCCGGATGATGCCACCCAAGCACCCTTGAGGAAATTTAAATATTCAAGATGGCCGCCATGAGGCATTTTCTGGTTATTTAGTGGGATAAAATGTGACAGATTCTCTCGGACCTCGGTTTGACGACGTGTTTGATAATAATTCGACCCACTGAATCCAATGAACATGGGTATTCCCCCTAAAAGTGGCGGCTAATTCCGCTAGGGGGCCAAATTCAAAATGGTGGCTTACTTCGATATTTGGTGAGATTTCACCTGGGTTGTCCCTAAGGAATATTATCACTTCGAAAGTGTAGAACGCATTATGTATGTATCACAAAGAAAGATAGGTTGCCAGGCAACGAAACATACGCCCACATCAGCTAAATTGTCCGGACAGTCAACAAGAGTTGTCGTATATTTTTCCTTTTTTTCGGTAATGAAACGTTTATTATACACTAAAATCTGATTAAGAGTAACAACTCATTAAGTAATTATTAGAAAATCTTTAGAATTTGTTTGGCTTTTATAAAGTTCTGCCCCATGCTAACGTTTAAAGTATACGAAACATTTAATGTCATGGATTTAGCTTTTCAGTTATCAAAATTCATTAAAAATTAGTATACTTGGTCGTCTCAAGATTTTAAACTCTGTGTATCAATCTGAAGTCAATCGGATGATAAGTTTGGCCTTTTGAGCATCACAAGATTTTTCAAAACGATCAAGACAGATAATTAAGCAGTAATTATCGGAAATCGCTGAAAATCAAGAGGCTCTTTCGTCTCATGACCTTAAACACTGTGTACCAATTGAAAGTCATTCAGATATTAACTTTGGCCTCTACACTGTCCACAAGATTTTTCAAAGTGATCAAGGGTCATAACTCTGGCAGTAATTATCGGAAATCGTTGAAAATCAATAGGCGTCTTCGTCTCATGACCTTTAACACTGTGTATAAATTTAAAGTCAATCGGATATTAACTGTGGCCTCTAGAGCTTACAAGATTTTTTGACGTGATCAAGGGCCATAACTCTGGCAGTAATTATCAAAAATCGCTGAAAATCTAAAGGCTTCTTCGTCTCATGACCTTAAACACTGTGTATAAATTTAAAGTTAATCAGATATTAACTTTGGACTCTAGTAGAGCGCCCACAAGATTTTTTGAAGTGACCAACGGCCATAACTCTGGCAGTAATTATCAAAAATCGGATATTAACTTTAGCCTCTAGAGCGTCCATAAGCAATTGTGGACGCCGGACCGACGGACGTGGGCGACGACAATATATACGACCACATTTCAATGTGGGCGTTTAAAAAATGTTCGGTAGGCCTAACTATTTTAATGGTCCAATCTTCACTATTATGATTGAATTACTTATTTCATTACAAACTGTAATATTTATCTTGTGCAAAGCCTCTTAGTAGTAAATAGTAGACTGTATCAATTGTACGGTACTCAGTAGCGGGTGGTAGCAGTGAACACTGTATCACCGCAAAAATCGCTTGAATCTTGTTCTCTGCCCATCTCTTGCAAAATGTGGGCATATCTTGCATGACAACAGTTCAATTACCATTAATAATCAGCTCTCTAGGCCAATCTATACTTGTTCCCACCATCTTATCCTAAATCTATGTACTACACAGAACGCATCAAATATAATATACTATGCAGCACTGGTCGACTTTTCAATAACCTGTGTCACGTGCTTTTTGCTACAGTGCTACGTTATCCGGTCCGATATTCTATCAGCTGATCCGATAAATCTTTTTTTTTTAAATTTCTATTGTGCGATATACTACGCACGGAATGCTTATTCTTTTCTTATGCATTGGGTACCGTATAAATTTTCGCTAAACAACGGTGTGCACTTGCGCATTAAGGTAAAAGGACAGAGAAATATACCAGACAAGGTGTAATCATGCACGATGTTAACTATATATAGCTCTATGGCGGCACCTCACTCAATGAGCCAATCTAGATGGAAAATTGGAAAATTGTACTTCAAGTTTTTTACGTTATGCACCATTTGCATTTTTCGCTAAAATACCAAATTTCTACATTAAGATGTACACAGTTAGATTATTTAATTAAGATAATAAAATCAAAATACGAAAGCCAGAAAATGTCCTGGCTACAGCCCTACCAACAAAAATTCGCAGACAACAAAATGGTGGCATGCGTATTACAAGTTTCAATTATTTACATCTTTGTAAACAGTGAACGGATATGAACCAATTTTGAAAAATATTCCTATTAGAGATTCAACTTTCACAATGTTGTAGTTTGCAAGTGATGGGCTATAACACTAAAATGGCACATCAGAAATTCAAGATAATTACTCAAATAACTAGGTACGTTACAAAAAATTAAGATTTGAATATTCCACTATTCTTATTTCCTGAAAGAGCAGAACAAAACAAACATTTCGACACCAACAAAATTAAAATAGCTTAAAAAATAAGGAAGTTATGACAAAAACTAATAAAGACAATGGGTCCGAAATTTTCCATATAAATTTCAACGAAAATTGTGACCTTTTTTTTTAAAATGGTCATAACTTCCTTATTATCCAAGATATCTTCATCAAATTTTGAGTGTGAAAAGATGTTTGGCCATGGCTTCAATCTAATGCTTTTTTGGAACTATAAATTTAATTACTTAATTAATAATTAATTAATAATTAATTAATTTCCTAATTATATACCAGCAAGATAACAATCGTTGATGCAATCTTTATTAATCATTTTAATTTAGTTAATGAATAATGTCCAAATACCACAACTAATCCGCCAGCACTACATTATCCTCAAGCATGTCTGCTGATGCCAGTTCATATTTGCTGAGGTCATAATCCACGGCATTATTTATTTATATCTTCTTCTAGTGACCAATACCCAATCTTATATCTCTCAAGTCGATTTTATACTTTTTTTAATGTTTTTTGCAGCTAATAAGATCGAAGTACAAACAACAATGAATAACGGGATTTTGCAACTGTCACTTGCGATTTCCTACATCCGGGTTACTTCCCGATGTTCGCGGGGGGTCTAAATCAACCAGCATGGCCGTGTCATTTTGCGCATCAAATAATAACGCTCAGCAACCATGAATCATACCCAATTTTCACAAAAAGGAAGAATAATGATTACATTTGCATCCTGAAAAGTTTCATGAGATCCTATAAAGATTTCAACGCTGAGCAACGTTCCAAACTTGTCATAAAAAGAAAACAGGTACTTACGTATTGCTTCGCAGAGTGTAAGTTTGACTAGATAACAATATATTCTAGAAGGGAGACCAACCTCTCTTTTAAAAAAGAAATATCAAAAAAGACCAAAAAATAAGGAAATAATCGACTTTTTCGTGGAGCCACTCAGTGCACGTTTGTCAAATCGGTTGCAAAAAATTATGGAAAAACCCAGCTAGTGATAATCTCATTTTGTAACGTACCTAAAATAACAGATCAACACAAATCAAGACTTTATTTAGACCTAAATCAGAAAGATTTACATTATATTGAGTATATAAAACAGTTAATATCAATCTGGCTTCATAAAATACTTTTGAAAAAGAGAGGACAATTTTTTAAAAATTAAAAATGTCATAATATCTTTAAAACAAAAAAAAATGTGTACTTATATACAATAACCATGACAAAAAACTAAAATCATTATATAAGAGCACTTGAAGGAAATAATAAATGTGATCAAATTCTTCCATTTACGAAATTTCAACAATAAATGAATATAAATTTCAAGCAGATCAGAAGTTATGTTGCTGCTAGAGCCTTTACGAGATTCTACAAAGTGAGCAAGGAAAATAACTCTAGAATTAATCAAATCCAGCTTCCTTTGGCACACTAATGTGAACAATGCATCTAAATGTATAGATCAGATAATAAATTTATTATGTACACAACATATATTAATTGTGTATACAGGGTTATTATAATATACAATAACATTTCAATGCTGACTTATAATATAAGGTTAAAAAATGCATAATATTATGCATATGGGGGAAATATTAGATTGCACAACTATATTGCACATTAAAGCTTAAACATTAATAACTGACTATCGTTGCTATATCTGATTCTCATTTCAAAATGTACAAATTTTGTGACAGCATCTTCAGAATATAAGACTTACACATCTCACATTTTGTACTAATTTCACGCATAAGTGTCTGTTACATGTCCGTAATTATAAGGTAATGGTCTATATAGTCCACACTAGATGTGTGTCTTTTCTACCCTATACATTCAACAAATCATTTTATATAAGTGTCGGTTGCAAGTCCATTAGGTAAGGGTCTATATAATCTTCATATATTCCACAATCATTTTGTGTAATGTCATTTTATAAGTGTTGTTACATGTCCATAAAGTATAGGACAATAAGGCTATATATGGTCCATACATTCGGTTAATTTACATGTGGTAAAGCTAGTATGGCTACAATCGATCCCCACCGCCTAACACCCTCCCCTCTCACCAATAAAAATATACAAAAATTGTCAAAAATAACTGATTATTTTGTTTCTATGAAATGTATAAATTTGAGCTTTTTAATTGAAAAAAACTAAATATTTTTTTCAGATCCAGATATGCTACCCAATTATTCTGGGTCCACCACGACATATATATAACTGTAAAACTGAATGGTCTGTATAGAGAAGTATTAACATATAGTGTCATATTATTAAAGCCCTGTTGATGTCCATCTATCATACATTTCACAATAAGTTATTTTGTTGCCGTCTTTAGTATGATCCATTCAGTTTAGAATAAGATTATTATTACAACAATAATACAAATTATAACAAAAAAACTAATAAGGATAAGTTTCTTTTTTTTTTGGAGCATGGCAGTTTGTGAAGCACTCAACGGACCAGTATTGTTCACCACCTGTCCAAAAAGAAATCATTATAAGAATTAGTGGCAATTAAACGTCACATGAATAATTCTTAGGGTGCCATTTGCATTTTGTGGACAATATCAAATATGCATCAATAACAAAAGGAACTGAGATCGTTAGAATGAAATATTTTAAGTTGAATCAAAATCGGATAAATATTGTGACATCTAGATGGTCCAGGAGCTAAAAACAAATCGGGGCAATAATCGATGAAGTAGCAGTCTGATACGAGCCCAGATATTTGTGATATGAACATATATTTCAAGATTGGTCAAAATCAGATAAAAATTGTGACCTGAAGAGAGTGTCCACCGACAAATGTGAACAAACCTATGAGGGAGACAACATAACACGTCCACATGTAAAGATAGGTTGCCAGGCAACGAAACATACGCCCACAGCAGCTAAATCGTCCGGGGCAGTCAACAAGGGTTGTCGCATATTTTTACTTTTTTTGGTAATGAAACATTTGTAATACACTAAAATCTGATTAAGAGTAACAACTCATTATGTAATTATCTGAAAATCATTAGAATTTGTTTGCTTTTTATAAAGTTTTGGCCCACGCTAACAATTAGTATAGGAAACATTTAACATCATGGATTTAGTTGTTCAGTTATCAAAATTCGTTGAAAATCAAAATACTTGTTCGTTTCAACACCTTAAACTCTTTGTATCAATCTGAAGTCAATCGGATGATAAGTTTGGCATCTATAGCGTCACAAGGTTTTTTTGAAGTGATCAAGGGAGATAACTTTTTGAAGTGATCAAGGGCCATTAAGTCAAGTCAATCGGATATTAACTTTGGCTTTTACAGGATCCACAAGATTTTTGGAAGTGATCAAGGGCCATAACTCTGGCACTAATTATCGGAAATCGCAGAAAATCAATAGGCTTCTTCGTCTTATGACCTTAAACACTGTGTATAAATTTAAAGTCAATCGGATATTAACTTTGGCTTTTAGAGCGTCCACAAGATTTTTTGAAGTGATCAAGGGCCATAACTCTGGCACTAATTATCAGAAATCAATAGGCTTTTTCGTCTTATGACCTTAAACACTGTGTACAAATTTAAAGTCAATCGGATATTAACTTTGGCTTTTAGAGGGTCCACAAGACTTTTTGAAGTGATCAAGGGCCATAACTCTGGCACTAATTATCGGAAATCGCTGAAAATCAATAGGCTTCTTTGTCTTATGACCTTAAACACTGTGTATAAATTTAAAGTCAATCAGATATTAACTTTGGCTTTTAGAGCATCCACAAGATTTTTTGAAGTGATCAAGGGCCATAACTCTGGTAGTGTTGAAGCTTGAGTGATATTTTTGGGAACCACAGTTTAATTAAAGCAAGTACAACTAGCAAGAGTTACTTGCCTGTGAGGGAGAGTGACTTCCCTTTACCTTGAGCACATGGGAGAGAACGGAGCGAAAATATTTACACAGATCCACTCAAAACACCGAGAAAAACTTTTTATATTTAAAACTCAGTTGTTAATAATTTGTGAAACTAACTACTAAAGTGCACAAGTATCAAGAGTAGACTATCCACAGTTCGCGAATATCCTCAAGCTACAACTGAAACCAGTCTTTCCCGGTAGAATTAGTAAACTTTAAATCAATCAGTATACATTTGTCCTTTTTTAATTCATAATTCATTCATAAACATTTGCCTTTTGTCCACTATCTCAACATATTCTCCCCTCCCACATCTTCATACACATTATATAAGTTTTGTCCACAATTCTCAACCAATCTTCGAGTTCTGTCCCTTGAGACGGAAACAGTGTTTTTCTCGTATTTCCACAAAGCCCGATACACACAGTATTTTTCTCGAGTTTTTGAATACACAATCCCCTGTCCAGTGTCCACAAAGTTTGTTTAATACAAATATATACACAGTACCCAATCCACAATACACATATCCCTAGTTCTCAATTCAATATTATTAGCTATAGAATTTTATAATTTAAACAATGTCAAACCCACCTTCACAAATCCATTCAGATCATTTTGCATGGTCAGACCCACCAAATTTAGAGCGATTGTTCAATAATAGCCAACACGATTCTCAAACTATTGATAACAAAAGCCAAGGATCAGGTAGAAGTCTAAGTAGCAATCAAAAACTCATGTTAAAAACAGAATTAGCCTTATTAAAGGTACAACAATTAGAACAAGAATATGATATATCACAACAAGAATATGATATATCACAACGTTTGGCAGAAATTGAAACTAAAAGAAAAACTCTTGCAGCTAAACACATGGTTGAACAGGCCAGATTAACTGCACAAGTTTTACTAAAATGCTCAAATGACGTCATGCCTAATGATAAACCACCACCAGCATTGACTCCACAAAATCCACAGGCTACAAATACCAGAGTAAATGAATGGATATCACAAAGTCCATTTTTAGACACACAACAAAATACTAATAATGAGAATAATAATCAACCACCTAATTTAATTCCACAACAAAATGTAACCAATACTTCAAGCCAGGTACACACTAATCCACAAATCACAAATGCAAATCCACAAAGCAATGTAAATCCACATGCCACCATGACTAATCCACAAAACACAAGTACAAGTCCCATTATAATTTCACATGGGCCTACCCTCAATCCACAAGCTCCTGAGCTCACACAGACTAATTATCCTCTACAAGAATACTATTCACCAATGATACAGCCTAACTTTACACAGCCTAATGCACCAATTTCTTTAGTTGGATCCGTTAAATCTCATAAAACAGACATTTCTATAAATAGATCCATGGATGCATGGATTTCAGAATTAATTGAAGGCCAAGAAACCTGTTTGCCCACTACACAAAAAATTGATGCCAATAACCAATTATTAAAAACATTAGTCAAATTAGAGTCTGAAAGGGACCTCCCCAAAATTGAAATTCCTATATTTAGTGGTTCCGCTCTTATGTGGCCCCGATTTATTGAACAATATTATTGGCAGGTGCATACACGGCCTGAAATAAATGACGCAAGGCGATTAGACCTCTTGATGTCTCATTTAAGGGGTGAAGCCAGAAATCTTGTCCAGGGTCTAAGCTATACTGGTAGAAACTATGCATTAATATTAAAGGAGCTTAAAGCAGCCTTTGGTCATAAAATAAAAGTATCTCGCCTACACATTGATAAATTGACCACAGGCCCAATTATTCCCAGTCGAGATAGTCATGCACTTAGAAATTTTTACATTGTTGTTAGAGACACTGTCAATAGTCTATAGCAATTAGGCTACACCACTGAACTATATAGTAGTGATGCAGTTATTAGGACTTCAAAACGCTTACCTTCAGACAAATTAGGTAAATGGAACGAATTTACACGCAAAATTACACAGCCGATTATTAGTTTAGATACCCAGTTAGAATCTTTTTGGAAAAGTGAAAGTTTCGGAACTATGTTTCATGACCAAACTTCTCTGTCTGTCGAAGACAGGAAATCTCTGCGCATGTTAGAAGACAGTACTCATCTTTTAAAGGGACACTACAGTATTGGTATGTTATGGAGAAATGATCCAGTCTTACCCAATAACCACAGCATGGCAGAACGCAGATTTAATCATCTTTGCAAAAAGCTTGGCAAAGATAAAACTCTATCCGATCTTTATTCAGAAACAATGAATGGTTACATAAATAAAGGCTATGCTCGAAAACTTACTCCTATTGAAGCTAGCAATACCTCTAAACGCACCTGGACCATTCCTCACCATGGTGTAATTAATCCTCACAAACCTGGAAAGATCCGACCTGTTTTCGATGCAGCAGCTACCTACTCAAACACATCACTCAATGATAATCTCATGACAGGCCCTGACCTACTAAATAATCTCTTTGGTGTGTTACAACGTTTTCGCCTATTCTCAGTAGCGCTAGTAGCCGATGTAGAAGCTATGTTTCACCAAGTGCGCGTTTCCCACGATGACACAGACTCATTACGCTTCTTATGGAAAGAAAACCTCTCATCACCTGGCCCACCACAAATCTACAAAATGCTCGTTCACATATTTGGTGCGGCTGATTCGCCCGCTTGTGCAAATTACGCACTGAAACGAACTGCTCTTGATAATGAAGACAAATTTAATGTATCAACTATAAACACTATTCTCTCAAACTTCTATGTAGATGACCTACTCAAATCCGTCGAATCGCCTGCCGAAGCTTTACACCTATATTCAGAGTTGACAGAACTACTTCAATGTGGTGGTTTTCACTTACATAAATTCATGTCAAATAAAGTAGAAGTTTTAAGTGAAATTCCTGAAACAGAAAGAGTTATACACACGTCTGATCTTAATTTAGACGACTTACCTATTCAACGAACGCTCGGTCTACGATGGAATGTCTTGGAGGATACATTTATATATAATCCACAGTTTAAACCCAACTCGCCTACGAAAAGAAACATCGTGAGCACAATTTCTTCTATATTTGACCCATTAGGATTCTTAAGTCCTGTTATTATTCAAGCAAAATGCTTGGTTCAAGACATTTGGAGATCTAAAACCGATTGGGACGAAATTCTACCTACTGATCTTATCAAAAGATGGAACTCATGGTTGGCGCAATTAGAAGATTTAAAACACTTCAAACTTCCTCGTCATCATGCTGAATTCTCTACCAACTGCATGGATGTACAAATCCACATATTCTCTGATGCGTCTGAAAAGGGCTTTGGAGCTGTTGCCTATCTACGTTATCATACAGGTTTCAAAATCACATGCTCTCTACTTGCATCTAAAACAAGAGTTTCACCAATAAAGCCAAGTTTGTCTATACCGCGACTTGAATTACAAGCTGCAGTGATAGCGATACGATTATGGAATCTTCTCAAAAACGAACTACACATTCCCCTTAATGGTGTCTATTTTTGGGCAGATTCAACCAAGGTACTCCAATATATTAATAATTCAACAAAAAGATTTAAACCTTTCGTCAGCAACAGAATAGCTGAAATCCACAAATCAACATTACCTTCACAATGGTACTATGTAGAAACTTCGCACAACCCAGCAGACATCTGTTCACGAGGATTGCCCGCATCATCTCTTACTCTCGATCATCTTTGGTTCACAGGTCCATCATACCTACACAAAACTGAAGATCTTTGGCCATGTCATAACATTCATACAGTGGAAATACCTCTTACCGATCCAGAAATCAAGGGTTCTCAACAATCAACTGTAAATAATACCAGAAGACTCGATTATCCTCATTTAATCGACAGTAATCAACATATTCAAACCTTTAAAATCGGGCAATTACTAGAACTCAACCCTTTAAACTTTTCAACCTGGAAACGACTTTCAACAAAATCAGCATGGGTTCTTAGAGCCGTACGAAATTTCCTTGCACCAATTAAAAGATTTAATATTCAACCTATGCGCACAAAGGAAATTACATCTGAAGAACTAACCGATGTGTCAATTTGCTGGTTACGATGTGCTCAACTAGAGTCTTACTCAGACGAAATCAACTTCCTTCGAAGAAATGAAACCATAGATGAAAAAAGTACGCTTCTACCACTTACTCCCTTTTATGATGGCGTATGTTTGAGAGTTGGTGGTCGTCTTCGCAAAGCTAATATACCTCATAACGCAAAACACCAGATTATATTACCGCCTAAACATCATATCACCCATCTACTAGTTGAAGATAGTCATCGTAGTATTGCACATCGTGGACCTGATCACATAATTACTAACGTTCGTCAAGAATATTGGCCGGTTAACCTTGGAAGATTAGCAAAGAATACTTTCCAGAAATGTCTTTACTGTCGTAAACAACGAATAAAACCTCAAGTTCCCCTTATGGCCGATTTACCCTCTGCTCGAACTGATATTTCCTCTGGTGCTTTCTACCATACAGGATTAGATTACTTTGGTCCCCTTAACACAAAATATCGTCGCAGCACAGTAAAACGCTGGGGATGTATCTTTACGTGTATGACTACATGTGCTGTCCACCTAGAACTTGCTGATTCATTAGAAACCGACGATTTCCTACTGGTACTAAGAAGATTTATTGGTCGTCGCGGTCAACCACAACATATTTATAGCGACAATGGTACGAACTTCATTGGAGCGGACAATGAACTAAAAGCTGCTCTGAATAATCTACAACAAAGTCAAATCCACAACTTTTTAGCCCCACAAGCTATACACTGGCACTTTAATCCACCAAGCGCTCCACATTTTGGAGGAGTCTGGGAACGACTCGTTAGATCTACAAAAACAGCTCTCAAAGCAGTCCTCGCAAATCAGACTGTTACAGATTCCGTCCTCAGAACAACTTTAGTGGAAGTTGAGTCTATCCTAAACAGCCGTCCTCTTACCCACAACAGCTCTTCTCCTGATGATTATGAAGCACTAACCCCTAACCACTTTCTCATTGGCCGTACACAGTTTAACCTCTCCCCAGATATTATCCACGAAAAAGAAGTTAATAGCAGAAAACTCTGGAGACAAGTCCAGGCTTGGACAAATTTAGTTACCCAAAGATTTCTGAAGGAATATCTCCCAACTTTAAACCTTCGAAACAAATGGAAGGTTGACAATCCCCCTTTGAAAGTTGGAGATCTAGTCCTTCTACAAGAAGACAAGACACCAAGAGGTTCCTGGCCTCTAGCTCGAGTTCAAGAATTGATTGTTGGAGATGATGGCAGAATAAGAATGGTAAAAATCAAAACCGCTACATCGGAATACACAAGGCCAGCAAGCAAAATATGTGTACTAGAACAATGCTCAAAATGAATCTATAACTAATGTGTTTTCTCAATATATCCTTTATTAGGATACTGAACTGAAGTATAGTGAACTTTAATGTGTTTAATCTCGTTACTCTTGTGTTAATATGTTCTTTGATATGTTTCAGATTGTATTTGACTCTGTCAGGGGGGTGGCGATGTTGAAGCTTGAGTGATATTTTTCGGAACCACAGTTTAATTAAAGCAAGTACAACTAGCAAGAGTTACTTGCCCGTGAGGGAGAGTGACTTCCCTTTACCTTGAGCACATGGGAGAGAACGGAGCGAAAATATTTACACAGATCCACTCAAAACACCGAGAAAAACTTTTTATATTTAAAACTCAGTTGTTAATAATTTGTGAAACTAACTACTAAAGTGCACAAGTATCAAGAGTAGACTATCCACAGTTCGCGAATATCCTCAAGCTACAACTGAAACCAGTCTTTCCCGGTAGAATTAGTAAACTTAAAATCAATCAGTATACATTTGTCCTTTTTTAATTCATAATTCATTCATAAACATTTGCCTTTTGTCCACTATCTCAACATATTCTCCCCTCCCACATCTTCATACACATTATATAAGTTTTGTCCACAATTCTCAACCAATCTTCGAGTTCTGTCCCTTGAGACGGAAACAGGTAGTTATTATCGGAAATCGCTGAAAATCAATAGGCTTCTTCGTCTCATGACCTTAAACACTGTATAAATTTAAAGTCAATCGGATATTAACTTTAGCCTCTAGCGCGTCCACAAGCAATTGTGGACGCCGGACAGACGGACAGGGGGCGACGACAATATACGACCACATTTCAGTGTGGGCGTATAAAAAAAGGTGTATAAGGTCCAATATATTTCAATGTCCAATATTGAAAGGAACTGAGATATTTGTGATATAAACATATGTTTTAAGGTTTATCACAATCTGATAAAAATTGTGACCTGTAGAGGACCCATGGCGGAAACAAAATATTCCATCCACATGAAAATATTAATGATGAAATTACAGTTTAAATGAAAGTGTATATGTATGCTGTCCTTACTGCTCTGTACTTAGATCCCGGTGTTGGGTAATTAACTACGTTTATTTTAATTAGTTTAATGAGCAATCTTACCAATGGTGTAGTGCTGTAAGGATAACTTGTGTTGCCAGAATGAACAGGATTCCCATAAGGATAATTAGGATTGCCTGGAACAACAGGGTTTCCATATGGATAACCAGGATTACCAGGAGCACCAGGGTTTGCATAAGCAACAGGATAAACGACAGGAGCTCCAGTAGGAGGGTTTGGGTAGGTTGGGTGGGCGGGGTTCGGGAGTTGCTGAGGCGGATAGGTAACAGGTGGTTGAGATGGGTATGGAAGTTCTTCACTGCATGGGGCTGATGGTTGTATAGGATGTTGAGGAAGGTACGGGGCTGGGGGTTGTTGAGCAGGATAAGGGAGTTGTTGAGGGGGATATACACTGTTGCCACCAGGATAGGTTTGAGGTAATTTCATCGCTTCATCATAAGATGGGGGTGGGGGCTCTGGCCCTGTATTTGCACTTCCACTCGGGCCACCTGAAAGATACAATTTTGCACTATATTCTGTAATATATTGGTTACATATTCATTTCATTCTAGGGTCTAACTCTAAGGCTCTACATACAGACCTTTCAACTTTGCACGCCTGCAGACCAGTCGGTTTGAAATTCTTTAGAAATTAGGCTAAATCTCTGCCATTTCGAATTTTATAGACATAAATCGGCGCAGTGTACGTTGATCCGGCTACTCTTTGGGTTAGTAAAGTACATCGTCGCTGCGCTTCCAAAATCTTGTATCTCTATTTTTGCTACTTTTCAGGAGACACAAAAAACTTTACAGATCTAATAATAACTGGCGGATTGAGTGGTTCCTTCGATAATATACATGCTAAATAAGACTACCTTCAAGGGTGTATGAGTGTGTAGCATGTACCTATAACACCAAATTAAAAAAACGAGATACGATATTTTAAAGAATTTTTTTTCTCCAAAGTGAATGAGATACGATATTCGTATCTCTACTATATTAAAAAAAAATGAGATACGAGTTTCTGAAAGTTGTTGGGCTAGTAAAAGATTATTTTAATAAAGCACAATCACGAATCTGGGAGAATGGATGAGTTACTGATGGGTGTGATACTGGATAAATTGATCAAATACTGCGCGGTGAGTTAGTTACTGAATAAGTGGGTGGGTGAGTTACAAAGTGGGTTAGTGAGTTTCTTAGTGGGTGGGTGAGTTACAAAGCGTGTTAGTGAGTTTCAGCATGAGTGGGTGAGTTACAAAGCGGGTTAGTGAGTTTCTGCGTGGATGGGAGGATGAGTTAAACAGCGGGTTAGTGAGTTTCTAAGTGCGTGGGTGAGTTACAAAGCGGGTTAGTGAGTTTCTGCGTGGGTGGGTGGATGAGTTACACAGCGGGTTAGTGAGTTTCTGAGTGGGTGGGTGAGTTACAAAGCGGGTTAGTGAGTTTCTGCATGGGTGGGTGGATGAGTTACACAGCAGGTTAGTGAGTTTCTGAGTGAGTGGGTGAGTTACAAAGCGGGTAAGTGAATTTCTGCGTGGGTGGGTGAGTTACAAAGCAGGTTATGAGTGGGTTTGTGAGTTACAAAGCGAATGGATGAGTTTCTGAGCGGATGGGTGAGTTTATTGATATAGGTTGGTTATAAGTAATTTGGGATGTCGGTGGGTAAGCGAATGAGTGTGTACATGAGTGCATATTTAGAGATACAAGGCTTTAGGTAAGTAGAGAGGTATCAAAGTGGGTATTAAGTCAAAATTTACGTTTCCATTAATAGAAAACAAACCTTATCGTTTCCCCAGTCTCTGTTGGTTTTTAATTCAGACAAAAAAAAACGGAAAGTATGTTGTTTAATATATTTATACTTGTAACACAATTCTGTTATTGTTAAACATGTAATTAATCCAAATCAGTTTTCATGTGGTAAATTATCATAAAATGTATGATAGTCTTTGGGGATGACAACCTTAAGTTCCTGCAAGTGGCCATACTTTTTCTTTTTGATTGGTAGGGAATCTTCGTGAAGTTGAGGTACTTCATCAAGTGGCGAGGGTTCTCCTATCTTGGCTCTTCTTGGTAAGGGGGAAAACTCGTCACCATAATTTAATTTATACTCAATAACTCCATCTGGATTATATCTTATAACTCGTAAATCAGTGACTACTGGTTCGCGGGTGGAATGAACTGGCTTTCGTTTTATTACTCTTTCAATGACACTGTGAATGGAGTCGCACTCCATTTGAGTGTGACCCCTTTCAAGAATCTTCTGAGTAATAACAATATTTTTTTTTCGAGAAAGCAGTAGAAGAGCCTGAGATACAGTTAGATTTCTGTTTTGATATGTGCAGCCATCTGTTTATATAATAACTTCCGTGATTGAATCATCAATGGCCACTTCTAGATAATCAGACAAACAGGAAGCGAATGAGTTGGCAGTAAGGTCTCCCTCTGACTCAAACCAGAAGTAACATTTAACTTGACGAGTGGCTACATTGAAAATAGTGTAATTATGGCACCCTAACTTAGTTTTATAGTAGAGTGCACTAGCCTCTAACTTAGGACACATGAGTAAAGCCTGTAAATCCAATGTTAACATTAATAACGATTTATCTTCTAAGGCTCTTTCTTTATCTCGACCCTTTTCTTCTCTGGCAGCTTCTTTCTTCTCAATGTGGGAATTATACTCCTCTTCGCTTATGTTCTTGGTTTGATAAGCAATACACGTATCACACTGATCTTTCTTGGGTACATATAATGACAAATTCATTTCGTCAAAAACCTGAAAGAATAATTTACGGCCACAGACTGTTTTGTTATTGGATTCACAATAGGTTCTATACACCTTATATATCGGCTCTTGTTGAAAATGTGGGTTCCAAATAAAGTTTGGTGCTTGTTGATCTACAGTAATGGGACGGTAGTTTAGGGATGTCGTTGAGAAAATCTCTGGCAGTATCACCCTTTGGCTTTAGTGTAGAACGTGCTGGTTTTGAAATTGCGTTGTCTGGAAGTTTGGCTGGTATTCCATACGCATTACAGTCCGCCTTCCACTGGTAAACAGTCTTTTCTCCAAGACAGAGTGTGCTCAAAAACATGGATTTGCACACTTGATATCGTTGATTATTATATTTCAAATAATATTTAAATGAACTTTGTCGTCTGCTCGCCCCCTTGGTCGTTCTTTCCTTTACCTCTCCACTTTCAACCAATCCACATACATAGACCCTTTTCTCTTCCCAATTCATATCATTCCAAAACCCCTTGAAAAACCCCTCTCTTGATTCTTCACTTATTTCATTACATTTCCGTCCAAGTTTCTCGCACCTGTCTGTACACTCCCTTGGTCTCAGTTTTCTTTCTTCTCTGTCAATTTTAAATTTATACTGCCTTTCCACTTCAGTTAATCCTTTATACTTCTTTCCTTCCATCCTTAAACGCTTGTTAACCTTTTTCTTCCAGTAAAAACTCTTATCATCTGAAGTACGTCTCTTCTCGCCAGTTCTTACATGTATATCATCACTGTTTTCATCTTCATCCTCTTCTGTGCCAAAGTTAGGTTGCCAATCCGGATCTTTCACGGAGTCATCAAGATCCATTTCTTCTATTAGTCCACCCCTGTTTACCATTGGTTGTTTAATAATTATATCTGGCTCAATATACACATCTGTAAGATCAGTTGCAGGATTGCTCTTGTGGCATTGTTTAATATTTTGTGTACTACATGTACTAGTACTCGGTTTGGAGACAACTTTATCATTTGCAGACTAATCTAACTCTATGGTTGCTGTTACGTTTTCGGGCGGTGCTTCAATTATGCTGGTTATAATTGAGTCTATACCAATATCTTCTATATCAGATATACTAATTTCACCAATATCCTCTTCGACCTCAATATCTTCTAAACTAACAATGGTTTGAGCATTATCATCAGATACCAGAGGTGATGTTTTGAAAGAATTTTCAATAATGTTTGATCCAGAATTTTCAATAATGTTTGATCCAGAATTTTCAATAATGTTTGATCCAGAATTTTCAATAATGTTTGATCCAGAATTTCCATCTAAATTTGAACTTAGTAAATGGGCTGGTTTGTTGTGGTTGTTGGTTATGTTCTGTTGTTTACCATTTCTGTTTATATTACCTTCATGTGATTTATTAGCTATTGGTGGTCTTTCTAAAGACGAACCTATGTTGTTGAATTTGGCGTTAGCAAGTTTTAGAATCATTTTTCCCCGAGAAAATGGTAGTAAAGGCCGTTGAGACATCACTAAAATCTTCTTTTCATTCTGAAATGTAAATATTAAATAACGTCAAAATATCGTATGTCGTAAAATATTTTTCCAAATGTTTTATTCCAAAATGTCGTATCTCAAATTTGGACGTGTTGGCGAATATAATAGACAATGTAATAGTTTAATTAAAATATAAAAGGCCTTAATGTACTACGTTGTTGTTTATTTGTCAATGTGGGAATAAAATGACTAATTTTCTAGGCAATATTAGCTGAGCTGACAAAATATCTACATTACATACCTAGAATTAACTCCAATTGCTACTAAATCACATCTAGGTAACTTAATTATATATAAACAAGCCAACAGTGAGGCTGATGTCCCCCGCCGAAATCCCAAAATAAATAGATGACACATATTAATTAATCGCACATTTATTTTTTTCAAACGTATCGAGCAATCAAACTGAACACGAAGTGTCATCCAAAAATTGCTTATCTCTGCCTACCGTAAGAAGAAAATGCTCATCTTCGAACTCCATCAAGGCAAATTTTGAACATTTTAACTCAATTCATAGGAGAGTTATTGTGTTCCAAAGTCTTGGCAATCTTGGCAAATCAAATTGCTTAATGCTCTGCTTACCCTGAGCATAAAACGCTCATTATCGATCTTAGTCAAGGTATTACTGTAATGAAACTATACACCAAGTTTCATCACTCTCACTTAATTAGAACTAAAGTTATCGTGTCCCAAGCATCAACCAATAAAATTGCTTATCTCTGCCTACCCTAAGCGGAAAATGCTCATCTTCGAACTCGATCAAGGCATTGACCTAATAAGCATATACACCAAGTTTGAACATTTTAACTCAATTAGAAGGAGAGTTATTGTGTTCCAAAGTCTCGACCAATCAAATTGCGTATCGCTCTGCTTACTCTGAGCAGAAAATGCTCAATATCGAACTTAGTCAAGGTATTACTGTAACGAAACTATACACCAAGTTTCATCACTCTCACTTAATTAGAACTAAAGTTATCGTGTCCCAAAGCATCAACCAATCAAATTGCTTATCTCTACTTACCCTAAGCGGAAAATGCTCATCTTCGAACTCCATCAAAGCATTGACCTAATAAGCATATACACCAAGTTTGAACATTTTAACTCAATTAGAAGGAGAGTTATTGTGTTCCAAAGTCTCGACCAATCAAATTGCGTATCGCTCTGCTTACCCTGAGCAGAAAATGCTCATTATCGAACTTAGTCAAGGTATTACTATAATGAAACTATGCACCAAGTTTCATCAATTTCACTTAATTAGAACTAAAGTTATCGTGTCCCAAAGCATCAACCAATCAAATTGCTTATCTCTGCTTACCCTAAGCGGAAAATGCTCATCTTCGAACTCCATCAAGGCATTGACCTAATAAGCATAGACACCAATTTTGAACAATTTAACTCAATTAGAAAGAGAGTTATTGTATTCCAAAGTCTCGACCAATCAAATTGCGTATCGCTCTGCTTACCCTGAGCAGAAAATGCTCATTATCGAACTTAGTCAAGGTATTACTATAATGAAACTATGCACCAAGTTTCATCAATTTCACTTAATTAGAACTAAAGTTATCGTGTCCCAAAGCATCAACCAATCAAATTGCTTATCTCTGGTTACCCTAAGCGGAAAATGCTCATCTTCGAACTCAATCAAGGCATTGACCTAATAAACACATACACCAAGTTTGAACATTCTAGCTCAATTAGGAAGAGAGTTATCGTGTCCCAAATTATCAACCAATCAAATTGCTTATCTCTGCTTACCCTAAGCGGAAAATGCTCATCTTCGAACTCCATCAAGGCATTGACCTAATAAACACATACACCAAGTTTGAACATTCTAGCTCAATTAAAAGTTATCGTGTCCCAAAGCATCAACCTATCAAATTGCTTACCTCTGCTTACCCTAAGCGGAAAATGCTCATCTTCGAACTCCATCAAGGCACTGACCTAATAAACACATACACCAAGTTTGAACATTCTAGCCCAATTAGGAAGAGAGTTATCGTGTCCCAAAGCATCAACCAATCAAATTGCTTATCTCTGCTTACCCTAAGCGGAAAATGCTCATCTTCGAACTCCATCAAGGCATTGACCTAATAAACACATACACCAAGTTTGAACATTCTAGCTCAATTAGGAAGAGAGTTATTGTGTCCCAAAAAGTGTGACGGACAGACAGACGGACGAACCCATTTTAATAGTCCCCTGCTTTCTTCGAAAGGCGGGGGACAAATATTAATATTATTTCTTGTTGTTGATTTATAGAGGTTAAATATCATAAAAAACTTACCGTATTAAACAAATGCAGGCTTCTATAGGCGTCGTTTCAACGTGGTTTTGAGATACGAGGTTTTGAGGAAAATATTTTTTGTCCAATCGAAATACGACAAGCTAAAATAAGCATTTCTAATTGGTTTAGAGATCCGAGGTTTTGAAAGGACATGTATCAATGAAATGGGAATGTAATAAGCCCAAAATAAGTTTTTGGCTAAATCCGAGATACGAGGTTTTGGAAGCGCAGCGACGACATGTATCTTGGAAGTAGCCGGGTCAATTGTGTACTCGGCCCATAAATCTTGTCTTATAAATAGTACATCAACATCAACTGACAGAATTCAATGTGTGAAACATTTGAAAAATTGCTTTCAGTAGGGCCTACTAATTATGTAGGATGACCAATAGAATATAATCGGCTTAACATCTTGTCAACACAATTTTATAACTTGTCAGTGAAATACATTTTGCAAGGGGATAGAATTTTGCCCAGACAACTATAGGGGGTAATATGCACATGAATTGTACCAGACTGGATCTGAAGTTTTTGTCCAATCAGAATGACAATTAATAAAATATGGATTGGCAACTGGTAATCTATAGTATATTATTATTAATAATATCTGATTATTTACTGCATAAAATCATGCTAATCCCTGACAATTCTGAAGTGTCTTGTTTAGCCCACGCTGGTATGCGAAACGGTCGACAGAATAATCCAAAAGTTCTAGTTATTCTAAGTGTATAGAATAAAAATTCCGTTATGTGAAATCAAATAGGCCTCGCCTACACTTCAATATGAGTTTGATTCTGAAGACAAACCTGTGGCAGGAACGTCTTCTTTCCCTGACATGACGTATAATTAATTAAACACACTTATTCATTAGTCAACAAAACGTGTAACAAAGAGTCTTTAACGCTGATGTTATTGGTATTTTAGGACATTACTGTGCAATATATTAAAGTAACGACAAAACTCCGGTGCTTTCATTTCTGGTGTTTTCATTTTGCACGGCGTCTAGCTATTTTCATACCGCATTGAAATAGTCCCCAAACTTATGAAATTTAGAACCTATTACGTTTTAGTTTTCGTTCTGGTATTTCACCTCTGTCCAGTGGCGGCGCCAGCCGTCGGTGGTTGGAGGGGCAAAGTCCAAGGTTAAGGGGGCAAAGGCACGAGTATCAACTAAGGGGGGGGGGGGGCTCCCCCAGAAAATTTTGAAAAACAGGCTGCCAGAAATGCAGCCTGGCAGTATTTCAGGCAATGACCGTTGAGGTAAAGTGTCAAACGAACGGACTCGACGAATCCCACTCTTGAGCGCCAATTTCGGGAGTATTTATGGAGGGTATGGGGAACCTCCCCCAGAAAATTTTGAAAAATAGACTCTCGGAAATGCTCTCTGACAGCGTATTCAGTCAGTCACCGATCGTCGAGATAAATAAATCTGACCACATACTGTCCGTAGCCTGATCGCTAGTTTATACGATCAGAGACCAAAACGGCAAACGAACGGACTTGCGAACCCCAACGAAGTACCTTTGTGTGCGCTAAAGTAGCGAGTCCTTGTGGGGGGGAGGGGACCTCCCCAAGAAAATTTTGAAAAATAGACTGTTGGAAATGCTGCCTGACAGTATTCAGGCACCGATCGTAGAGATAAATAGAGCTGATCGGATGTCACCTCTGGCCTGATCACTAGTCTTTCCGACCCTAGAGAGGAAAGTGTCACATGAAACTCAATGAAGTCCCCAATAATTTGAAAAGTAGACTGCCCGAAATGCAGTCTGGCAGTATTTCAGGCATTGATCGTCGAGATAAAGATACAGCCTGTCGCCAAATTACTAGTTTATCAGACCAGAGAAGAAAGTGACAAACGGGCGGAGTGAGTGACTCAAAGTGAATGAATATTTTCGCCACTATATTTTGTGAAATAAACGGACTTGCGAACCTCAACGAAAATTTGAAAAGTAGACGGCCCGAAATGCAGTCTGGCAGTATTTCAGGCATTGATCGTAAAATAGAATGCAGCCAGGTAGCATTTCAGACATTTTTTTTCCGAAAATTATTGGGGGGGCAAACAGAGGGCAGGCAAGATTTTTGGGGGGGCAAATGCCCCCCCTTGGCGCCGCCACTGCCTCTGTCTATTGCTGTTATAGTTATTATAATGTATATATGGTTATAAATAATGTTAGCCTGACCACTAAGAGCCATAACTCTAGTAAAATGAAATGGGGTTTAACGTCCTACTGTTCTGCTCCTACTGGGCTAATGAAGACGGGCATACGCCATGCAGTTTACTATGTGGGAAATTTTGCTCGGGCAGCGACACTATGGTGACTATGACTATGGCCTACTCTTAGATATCAAGAAATCTATTAGGTGCTCGCCAATGTGTACACAGTACCTAGGTTTTTCGTCCGATCCAAACACCTGGACAGCTGTCCTTATCAAGCCCTCCATCCTGCACCACCCACAAGTTCATCGGGAAATTCTGATGAACTTTCTTGGCCAATGCATCGAACACGCGACCTCCAAGTTAGCGGGCTAGCGTCTTACCCACCGTGGCTGCCATAACTCTGGTAGTAGTTATTGGAATTGTTGAAACTCAATGGGTATCATCTCGCTAAGCTAAGCAAAACCTTGACTTAATACATCGCTAAGCCTGCTACAAAGTAAAGAATAAGCCCATCCAAAACATTAATCAGAAGATAGACAATTCACATTTAAATTATAACTGTTTCTTCTGATGAAAATGTTTATTACCAACAACCATGAAATATTCTGAAATAATCTTTAGTTATGCAGACATGGTGATCTATTAAGTCAATTAATGTGAAAAACACAGATTCAGCAACATTGGAAGAAAATAGTGTGATTGGGTGTTTTATAATGGATATTTTGAGAGTAGGCATGAAATTGGCATACAGAACTTTATATTATAATTTCAGATCTAGTGTTCCAATTGAAGTGCAGACTATGTTGCATGACACATTCATGACATTCATTTGGGAGCGTCAACATCTCACGATAATCAAAGGAGACCAAATAATACAGTTACAGCTGGAGACAACTAACCTGTTTTTACCATGAGACTCACAGATTCGCACCCTTTCTCCTCAAAGTATGGAATTAGTTTCATAAATTCTGGATCTCTTGGAACAAAGTTTAATTCCTTCGTTGGGGAGGTTTCAGTAATTGTTCCTTGCCTTTCGAAAAAGGAGGGGACTCTTGGAACAAAGTTTAATTCCTTATTTCCTTCGTTGGGGAGGTTTCAGTAATAGTTCCTTGCCTTTCCAAAAAGGAGGGGACTATTAAAATCAGTTTGTCTATATGTCCCTGTATTGAAATTAAAGATTTCCTATCCTGCATTAAGATATTACTTAAAATACTGCTCCCAATAATGCATAACATAACATCAGATGATCCAAAATAAAAACTTTATTAAAATACTTGTTCCTTCCAGGCCTACTAATAAAAACCAGCGGTTGTCATGCAAGATAGGCCCAAATTTTGCATGAGATGGACAAAGATTGTGAACTTTAGAAGGCCACAACCTTTGTTATTAATGATACACACTTATGCATTATTTGCGTACAAGTATCTGACAATTTCAGTCTGATTTTCATGAAATTTGAACTCCATCATCATTAAGGTGTATCAGTGATCTATCTGAATGGTTTAAAAAATTTAGCCCCAAGTTGGTTCAGAAGTTAAAAAAACACAATTTTTTAAACAATCAGGGGTCATAATCCAGAAAGTTACAGTTCGATATGCATGAATAACCAAAGTAACCAAGATCTTTGGCATATAACATACATTTTAAGTGTCATCAAAACTGAGACCCACAATCTTGGTATTACACACTTTTACACTATTTGCGTGCAAGGAGCTGCTATTTTTTTCAGGCAGTTTCAGGCTGATTTTCTGCGAATTTGACTTCTGTCATTGTGGTGTAACATTTTTTTTAAAATCAGACAGAAACTGTGACTTCTAGAGAGAGCACAAGCTAAAAACACAATTTTTCGTAAAATCAGGGGCCATAATCAATGAAGCATCTTTCTGGTGTAACAGTGATATATATTGGAACATTTTTTTTAAATCAGATAAAAATTGTGACGTCTATGGGGACCACAAGCTAAAAATGCAATTTTTCATACTATCTGGGGTCATAATACAGGACGTTGCAGTTTGATATGCGTGAATATCGAAAAAAACCGCGATCTTTGGGTCATAAACATACACTTAACTTTCATCAAAAAAAGGATCAAAATTGTGACCTTTATGAGTGTCAACAAGTTAAAAACGTGATTTTTTCGTACTATCAGGAGCCATAATTCAGCAAGTTACAATACGATATGAGCAAATATCGACAGGAACCAAGATTATTAAGAAATAACCCCATATTTCAAGTTTCGTCAAAATTGGATCAAAAGTTTGACCTGTAGAGTGTCCATGAACAAAATGTGAATGGACGGGCAGATGCAGAAAGACATGAAAATGTAGGCGTATAAAAAGACACAATAAAGGTAAAAATATATTAATATCCACATAAATATAACTTTTTAAGTTTATAATGTAACAAGATTGTAAATAATTAGTAATTGACATATAAAAAAATATAACTAAAAACAATTTTAAAGAAAATTTAACAAATATCAAATATTTGAGTGAATATTATACAACCAATAAAATTAATTTCACAAGAACAGAAGAGGATAAAACCATGGAATAGTCATGGATTATAAAGATCTTAATTCAGGCATGTAGCTATAGAATAAAAATATATATTGCTAATATAAACAATGCTTATGTACAAACAATAGAGTAATATGCATAGGCCTATTGGAATAGCACGTACATAAAATAATAAACTGGTATCTTAAAAACATAATTTAGTAATATGCAGGCCTGGAAATAACAGTTTTAGATGTAGCTGACAAAATGTCAGGCACTAATGAAATAGTGCCTGACATTTTCAATTTAGTCTCTGACATGTATTAATAATGTCTATAAAAAAGAGAAATTAGTGCCGGACAAAATGACAGACACCAGAGGTTTTGTGCCTGACAAAGCCTGAATCTGTGCCTGACATTGTCAGTGACAGGTGCATTATTTCCAGGCTTGGTAATATGCATATTTGAACAGTAGGCCTACATAAAAAAGATTATATACAGATGTTTTAAATATAATTAGGCCTATTTATCAACTATAATATACATGTACATATTATACATTAAAAAGTCAAACATAAGGAGTATTTTATGAAAGGAATTCAAATTCAAGCTTATCTGAGATTTCATAGGTACGTAATAACACACGAAATGTCCTCAAATTCAAATGATAAATGTAGACAAGCTATATTTCGTCTTGTTAAGGATGATATCACAGTGAATTATTGGCAAGTCACATTTAAATTGAAAATGGTTCAAGATCACACGGATATGAGACAAGTTTAGACAACATGAAAAGTTTCATTAAAATTTGATGAGCAGAGGAAATATTTCAGCTTAGTTAAACCCATACAAGATGTCATCCAAGTTTCATAAAAATAAGTTCACAAGCTATTTTTGAAGGGAAATAACTCTGTGAATTAAGTACTTCATTATTATACCAAAATCAAAAGATAAATGATGAATCTAGTCATAGTAAACCAACAAACACAGGTGATGAGTAATGACAATACCCCTCCACAATAAATATGGGCATATAATTATAAATGTTAGTTCATTTTGCTTCAACAGAGACCATTCAGCTCAGCCTTAAAACAGCATTAAAAATTATAACCAGCACTACAATAGCAACTACAACAAAAACACATATCACAATGAACTTCTTTTTATTCTGATTCACACCCACATTTCCCTGATGTCCATATGCCTGTTGAATAAAAAAAAAAAGACTTGATAAAGAAAACAAAAAAACTTTTTTTATTAATAACAAGCCAACCTTGAGCTGATGTCCCCCGATTACATCGCAAAAATAAATAAACGATACTCATTAATTACTTTAACATTTATCTTTTAAAAAGCACCAATCAATGATGCTTAACCAAAGCAGACAACACTTAATTGTAAAAGTGTTGAGATCATTAAACTATACACAAATTTCACCACTCTCAATCAAATAGAATCAGAGTTATTGTCTTACAAGCATAGACACATCACACTGCTTATCTCTCTCTCCATGATTAGGCTAGACAGAAAATGATCATCATTAAACTCAGTCAATACATTAAGTTCTAAAACACAATAAGAAGAAGATTTATAGTGTTCAAAATTGTGTGGCGTTTATAACCAGCCTACAATAGACATAAACTTTGGTTCTGAATGAAAAAGATTTGTAAAATGATGTTTTTAAATGATTTGTCTCACCAATGGTGTTGTGTTATAACCAGCAGTACCGGGTACAGGATATGTCTGTGTATTATGTGCTGGAACTCCATATTGTGTTGAGTAATTTGCTGTTGGTACACCGTAGGAGTTGCCTCCATATTGAGCCTGGTTTGCTGCTGGAGTATTGGGATTACCATAGGCAACAGGGTGAACCATGGGTGTTTGAGCTGGGGGGTATGGGGCTGATGCTTGAGGAGGGTATGGCTGCTGATGAGGAGGGTATCGGGGTTGTTGAGGAGGGTATGGACTGGTACCACCAGGATAGGTTTGAGGTATATTCATTGCTTCATCATAAGATGGTGGAGGGGGTTCTGGCCCTGTATTTCCACTTCCACTCATACCTCCTGAAAGATACAATTTGGTATATAATGGTAGTGGTGTCATACATTGACAACATATAGAGTTCGATTGCAGATACTATAGGTTTTTTAATCAAGCAAATTACAGTTTTGTGCCAAAGGGAAGGGCATTTTCTGCCTACTACAGTAACTCATCAAATTCCAACTGTCAAGGGTTCTTCGGCCCATGTGCATGCCAATATGTGCATGGGGCCTTGGTCTTCATCCCATTCAAAAGACTAGCGAATGATCCTTGTTGGGCTCTCCATCCTACACCACTGATAATAAGGGGAAACCATGCTTGGAAATCCTGAAGATTTAACATCATAAAACCTCACAACAACAGATAATCTAAGAATCAAGTCTGTTTACAATGACGTTTTAAAATAAAGTCACACAGACCATTTTTAACCGTCACCGTAGACTCGATTCTCTACCTAGCGAAAATTAATGAGTAGGCTATCACCACCTGTTGACGGAATCTAGAGTAGTGAACTTTGACCCCATTTATTTAATTCCAACTGTTTCTCACCTTGGTTTATTATATCAACTGAAAGAGAATTCGTTTCAGGCAGGTTATTTGCCTTTGGATTAGAATTCGGATTCAGACCAGATGGTCGTAACAGACTTTAAACGTTACGCTTAGTCATATAGGTCAGGCCTAATGTTATTTTTTGAAATATTTTCCACATTACCGGCGTCTGCGGTTTTTTGCCCTCGAATTAGCATTGGCCAGATTCGGACCACACAGTCATTACAGATTTTAGACATTACACTTAGTCAGATAGGTTAGGCCTAATGTTATTTTAAAAATATTTTCCACGTTATAGGCATTGTGGTTAAAGTCCCATTTCATTTTGTACTGGGGCCTTTTTTCAATAAACAAATAATTCAATAAATATATCATTTTCATCTCCTGTGTTTGTCCAGCTCTGAACGTACGTCGCATTAAACTCGCCTGTCCGTCCAGGAACTGACACGTGACCGTTTAGCAGTAAAGAGTTGCCCAGTAAAATTGACTGGGAAGCCGAAACTTTTTCGCCATTGATTCAATAACAGGGTCCCTGGACGTACAGGCGAGACTGCGAGTGTTAGGAGACGTATGTTCAGAGCTGGACTACTCCTGTGTAAGATAAGATAACATAATAGAATTTTTTATTGTATCAAAACATCCACCCCATTAAGTAGCCTATTGTTGAGGACAGCATACAGTACGGAAACAATATTATGTAGGGTACATAAATTTATAACAATATCATTATGACAAATCATAATTTTAATCTAGCTTATATTTACTAACAGGTCAAATACGTATGTCTGATATACATATTTACAAATTACATGTTGGCCTACCACAAACAGGTTTGATAATAGCACATACAGCATTCAATGCAATGATATTAATGCCTAGTTGTGGCATTTAAAGTTAAACTTGTCATTTTTATTTATACGTACCCGCGGTGTATGTGTTAGCTTCTTTCTCAGACATAACCAACTGACAAACATAAATATCTCCTAATTACGCTTCCTACGACAAATTGTGTTGTCTTGTTTACGTGTTAGGTCAACCTTTCATTTCAATCAAAGCTGACATAGGGGGTAAAACTCAGGTTAGGTCCCAGAACAGAACTGACAGAACTGACAGAACTTTCTTTGCTGTGCATTATGGGCGGCAACTTGTAATGAACGGTGACACGGTAAGTTTTGACCCCGAGAGAAATGACCCACGTCATAAAGCAAGGATATTTCTTCGCAATAACCCATAAATTTACAATGAGTATTTGTGAAATAACTTATTCGACGTGGTATCAAACAAATATATTCACTCCACCACAGACGATACCATTAAATTAAAGATAGGTTGCCAGGTAATGAAACATGCTCCCACAGCATGCATATATACGACTATTAGGGACAGTCCCGATTTGAACAGAGTCTCAAAAATAGAAGTCCGAGTACATATGAAATTTAAACGCCAAAATGTAGGAGAATGGTAAAGTGACCGTGTCTCAAAATTTCAGCTCAAAATATTGAGTCGTTTGGACGTGAACATCAAAACTGCTTATCCTGACACGTAAACCTTTTTTAAGATTTCGGGTTAATTTTTTCGTTGGTGACCTGATTAATAATCGATTCCCGTTCCTTGAGAGCTCTATAAAGCGAATGGCCCATCTGTACTTGATAGCGAAAGGTATATTGCACCTACACATTAAGAAAGTCTGGTTTTACTTAATACAGCTTAGAGCACCGGTCTCAATTTTCAGAAGAAGACTGACGTGTTTAAGTTGTTTGAAAACGTATCGAAAAATACCGATTTACTTGCTCGAGCCTTAGGTAGGGGATTTTAAGATTTTAACACAAAATTAAGCAGTTATGTTCTTCAAAAAATGATCGAGATTAGCTATTTAATAAGAGTTTTCTACCGTAACAACCCAATTATCAGAAATCATTTGTTTTGATTGTTTGTCTATGACCTTAAACATTGTTTATAAATTTATGTAACTTTAGCCTCTTGCACGTCGACAAGAATTCTCAAGTGATGATGGGTCATATATAATATAACGCGGTCAGTAATTATCAGAAATCATTGATAAGCTATAGGCTTCTTCGTCTTTTCGAATTCGCACAATTTTTGCTAGCTTCGTAAGATAATATTTGTAAATTTTGCTATTTCAATATCAGAAATCTAGGAAAAAAATGAACATCTGTGAAATCTTTATTATTTAGTATAAATGATGAAATTAACAAAGAAATATCCGCAGCTGAATTACGCCTTGCATTTACGAATCTCAAGCGGAGTAAATCTAATGGACCCGATCTTATTCTCAACGAAATGCTCATGTCATCGCGTGAAATCATGATCGATCAATATTTAAAACTGTTTAACTTAATATTATCGTCCGGTATATTTCCAGAAATATGGCAGGATTGTTTTATTTTCCCTATTTATAAGAAAGGAACGAAAACTGACCCCAATAACTACAGGGGAATAGCCCTTGCTAGTTGTTTGAGTAAATGCTTCTTGTCAATAATAAATAATCGCATTGTTTCGCACTTAGAATCTAATAACCTTCTTGACCAATCACAATGTGGCTTTAGAGCAGATCGCAGAACTTCGGACAATATCTTTATTCTTAAAACATTGCTTAACAAATTCAAGAATAAAAAACAAAATTTATTTGTGTGCTTTATTGATTTTAAAAAGGCCTTTGATTGTGTTTGGAGAAAATCTCTATTTCTCAAGTTGATGAAGCACAATATAAATGGCAATGTTTTAGACCTAATAACCTCCATGTATAGTAAAACGTCATATATAATTAAAAATATTAATGGCTATCTTTCTGACAAAATACATTCGGTGCGAGGGGTAAAACAGGGATGTGTGCTAAGTCCCATGCTTTTCAATATATATATTAATGACTCGCAAGACTACTTCAAACATTCCACGAATCCCATAGACTCCCCCACATTAAATAATACTTCAATCTCCCATTTACTTTTTGCCGACGACCTTGTAATGCTTTCAACTACAGCAAATGGTGTCCAAAATAGCATCAATTGTTTAACACAGTTCTCCAGCGACTCAAAGCTACCAATAAACGCCACAAAATCTAAAGTCATGTTTTTTAACAATGGCAGGAAATTAAAAAAACCTACACAATTTCAATTTGGCAACCATGTATTAGAATATGTTAAATCCTACCTGTATCTTGGAATCTACATAACCAATAACAGCTCATTTAAAGCTGCCATTTCTGATCTAAATAAAAAGGCAAGAAAAGCTTGGTTTTCCATCAGATATAAAGTGTGTACCCAAAATTTCCTACCAACAGATATTTTGACAAAACTGTACCATGCTATTGTTAAACAAATTGCCATTTATTCATCTGATATATGGGGTTCTCAAATTGTCCACAGCAAAAATTATGATCTAAAGAAATGGAATAAATTAGACATAAATAAAATTACTATAAAAATTTGTAAGTCCATTTTAGCGCAACCAACAAAGGCATCAAATATTGGCTGCTTAGCCGAAGCTCAAATATTTCCGCTACAAGTTGATGTATATCGTAGAATGCTGTCATATTTTAAGCGTCTATCCAACCCACAACTCAGTATAAATAACCCGATTCTTTTTGCTTCCTTTAAAGAGGATAGTACTTTGGGAGCAACTAACCCTAAACTCTCTTGGACCGCAGCCATTGCAAAATTGTTAAATACTTTTAATATATCATCTCTTAGTTCATCAACTAATCAAATTACTAAATACCTAGAAGAAAAATTCAACGAAGTTTATGCTAATCTATGCGCTTCAGATAACCAGAAACTACGAACTTTTTACAGGTTTAAAAATAATATCAACGCTACCGTGCCTTACCTGCAAGTTGTTAAAAATCCTAAAACTAAAACCGCGATGTCCCACCTTAGACTAAGCACACATTCCCTTGTAATAGAGAGAGGACGATACAAGGATATACCTGCACATCTGCGGTTTTGCACAAAATGCCCTCAACAGCAAGTTGAAAATGAATATCATTTTCTCATTGAGTGCAACCGGTATGAGGAACTACGAAAGACAATTATTTATGGGGCATTTGAGAGCCAAAACTATCCATTTTCCTTTGAAAACATGTTCAACCCGCCACTTGCTTTGGCAAAAACAGTGTGCACCTTTGTGCAACATGCTTTTAAAATAAGGGATGTGGCACCCACTTCTATATAAACAAAAAATATAATAATAATAATCAACAATTCGTTGAGCTCATTACTTTAAGTTCAAGCTATCTCATCTTTATGTAATTTTCATCCACTTTTTATGTTTTTCATACAGTCTTTTTACTATTTTATATTCACTTTTTATGTACATGTATATCTGTTTTGTATGCATAATATGTACTATTTACATGCTGCCCGAAATGGGTGTTTTATGTAATAAACTATCTATCTATCTATCTATTTAATTGTAGAGGCAAGAGGCCACTAATTTAACTTACTTAAATGTTAAGTCTATGGTCACTTCTTGATTAGATAACTTTAATTCAGTGGTAGTTGGTATACCTCTAAAGTTTATAGATAAACGAGCACAATACCGCAACTAGCCTTGTTACCTTTACTAAGAAATGTACTCATGTTTTATATAATTTACACTGGTCACCTGCGAAATATCGAAATTGATTTTTATCAAGATTGTAGGCCTAATACCTACTTTTAATAATTTAGCATGCTTTGTGAACTCGGGGCCAGATCGTTTAGAACTTTATACATCTGGACGGAGATGACGAACATTAGATAAAATACTTTAAAAGCCCAAGACATGCAGTCCAACGCTCGTTTTGTTTCCAAGCCCCTGTTTTGCCACTTAAAGCCCCAATAACACTCTTGTTGTAATTGAATAATATGTCCCAATCTTTATTCTGGTCAACAAATTGTATTATTTTACAATATTCAAATAAATTGATGATACAAATTTCATCGTAACACACCTAATTTAAAAAATTGGAAAAATTCAACTACATGATTTGAAAAGGTTAACGTAAACCTTTTCAAATGTGACTTGGATTTTAATATATTTTCGAACCCTCTGGACAAGTAAAATATGATGTAATGGATAATTTACACAACAGGTAGGACACATAAACATCTGGTACTTAGAATAAGACTATTATTTATTTTCTAGAGCTGCCAAGCCAGCAAGAGTGTTATTGTCCCTTTAAAGAAGCCCTATTTCATGCGAGAATCTACCAATTACTTTAATTATCATGTAAATAAAGGTCTAATTAATCATCTGAAGCCTAAATAAAGACTTACAATATGCAGATTTTGCTCTTGCATAATGTATGTTTAATAGTCGGTCACAGAAATACTTTACACAATGTGATTTCGAAGACAAATACAGGGTGGGGGTGAGACATGACGAGGAATAGTGTCTAGTAGTTCGGATGGTAAGAAAAACCGAGGTCTCGCGTACACATTGGCGTGCACGTGAGAGAGAGAGAAATGGGATTTAACGTCCACTCGACACAACGACAAAAAACTAGGGCATTTCGGGACTAACATATGGTTTAATTTTATTTCAATAATTCGCATGCACCAGTTGCCTCAATGACGGGCTTTATGATACAGCACGCACATGCTAACCATTCGACCATCCACCCCACCTACTTGGCGTGCGCGTAAGAGGACCCTTTACAAGTGGATTTCGAAATAAGAGTAGACCGTAGTGTCATTATCTGGGCAAAATTTTCCACATAGCACACCGTATGCTACAGTGAAATTGGTGCAGAACAGTAGGTAGGAAGTTAACTCGTTTCATCAATAGAATGCCGAATTTCTCCCCCTGTACAAAATGAATACCAACACTATGAAAGTTACATCACATGAAACGGTTAGTCATTTTCACATTTCAATCTTTCCAATCTATGCAGTGAAGACAGTGGCGGATTGGGACCGGGAACCGGCCCGGGATCCCGTGTCGGAGCGGCCCCTTTCACTGAGCCCAGACGAGGGGGGGGGGGCTCTCCCTACTGGAAATTTTTGATATATGAATCCCAAATGTGCGATTTGGTGGTATATCTGATTATTATCTCTGTCAAATAATATATTTTATAAATCGGTTAACTTAAGCCAAAACCCCGACCTGCAATTATTTTACAACCATCAATTAACGTATTATCATTGTATCGTCAAGAGCCAAGTTGAGGAAAATTTGACCATTTGATTAACCAGTTAGGAATATTGATTAAGTAGGAATATTTTCATTGAAAAATGTCCCATTTTTGTTGCCGGGAGCGCTAGTTGATGCCTGATGTGCTGGAAGGCCACGAGACACATTGGTACAGAGTGACGAAAGTTAAATTCATTTAAACTGCATTTTGACTTTTGGATTCTGGCGTATCCCTACAAACAGGGGACAGGTGACTAAATAATTTGTGGGCGACAGTGTCGGGTGAAACCGATGAAGTTTTCGGATGAAATTCGAAATCCCCATTGCAGGAGAATTCTGGCCCACGCCCATACACCCGACCAGAAAGTCTATACCAGCCCATTCCAGACTCCAGTGATGACGGCCCGTTAAAGCCACCGGCCACATACAACATAAATCATCATCGCTCCATGGCCGGTCCAATACCCCCTCCCCCATATAATGTTCGGCAGAAAAAGGGTTTTTAGACGCATTGGAAAAATTATTTTTCTTTATTTTTTGTCCGACCGGCTCTTCGGGTGATCGTCATATTATTTGGTGCAGTCCGTGATAAATCGTGCATTTTTTTTCGTCTAAAGGTCTAAGGTACCTACCCCACCCAAATGTTTGTCTATTTTTAGGCTATAACACTATTATCCCGGTTCAGGTGCAGAGTAAGGGGGTGTGGGTTTTGCGTGATTAAGAGTTAGACTTTAAAATTCTTTGCCTCTCTCATGTGGACAAAATCATGTGGTTCCAACGCAGTTGTCAACGCTATTGGGTGATTTTCTACCTCATAAGCATATTGCTAAACTAGTGTCAAACATATGCCGTGGCCTAGATATGGTCTCTCTTGGGTAGACCCCCTCCCCCTTCGGAATCTCTAAATATATAGAGACTGGGTTTTATGCCCGCGCTGAATCGTGTTCCTCCAATCTGTGGTGTTCCTCGTGCAAAATCAGTGGTCAACCCGCCCTGCCCAATTCTATTTGAATGTTGTCTTTACAGTGATAATTAATTAGAAGTGCAGAAGAGTGGGGCGTTCGACCCCATTTGATTTATTAAGCTGTTAGGCCCTACTTGTTTCCTAGGGAATAGTTTTCCCGCCAAAATGCCTGCTTCAACTAACGACCAATGAGTTGATACCTATCGTCGATCACATGACCCATATCAACTCATGGTGCAAAATGGAGGTCACTGAATCTCGCGTTTGGTGACAAATTAAGGTGGATTGCTGGCTTTATACGGAATGCCTCGAAAGATCAAAGGGCAAGGTAGGAATCCTGTTCGTTTTTAAACATAAAATCCATAATAAGAATCATTATTGATGGTGCCGTTAATGTCTGACACTGCCTGGCGTTCTGTACATATCGTCTGCTAGTTAACTGTTATTCCCTTTAAATAACACTGCAGATTGACACAATGTATAACAATGTTTCACAAAAAAACAACAAGCTACGCGAGTTATTATATTATTATTTGGTTAATATCCAGGTCATTGCAGTTTTAGACATAGGTGTGTTGTGTACGTAGTTATTTATGTCACCTGTTTTGCTCCGTTATACGAACTTTAAATTCACCTGTATGATAAAAACTAATGCGTAGCGTATACGGTATTTATCTAGCCAAGACAGAATGATAAAATATATCGCGAATATCTGGTTTTTGTAAACCATAGCTAGAGTGCTAAAATGACAGTTTTATTTTACGTCTTAGCTAACGGGATCTAGTTTAGGTTCAACTGTTTTTAGTATGATACACGAATAGTATCGGGTCAAATTGTTTATCTCATACCTCACCGTTGGGCGAAAATAGCTCACGATCTGCCGAACGGCGCGAATCGATGTCAGTTAGGCTGATTTGCACGCGATAACTGCCAGTGCGTGTTTTGTTGTGAGGCAACTTATATCTGGATTTGGTTTACATGTGTTACTAAAACTACTAAAAATTCTTCTGTTTTGCGGTATTAATGTAAACAAAATATTTCATGCTTATTAGATTTTTCCATGGAACATTAAATTAGATATAAAACAAATTTTTTAATACCAAATAGCGAATTTTAAGTTATCGTAGGTTCTGAGTTATGTGGAATATAAACTGTTACGATTATGAACAAACATTTCTATATTTTTGATAATATATTTTGCCAATATATTTACACAAAATTTATTTGTATCATAATATATAGTTTTATTCTTTATATGAAACATGAACCCTTTGTTCATTGAGGTAGTATTGGGTTTATTTAAAACCAGAATGACTTAAATTGCATGTTTTGGATATTAGCCAGCTTATTTTGGGTACTCTGTAAAGCTATTATAGTACAAGCACATTGTATCACAATAACTGGTTCATATGCAGCAACAAGGACTAGACTTTAACTGGCCTTAATGTCTGGCTGGATAGTTATTGAGGTCATGTATAGGGAATATTATAAGCCTACTTATTAACCAATATACATACACCTAACATTGATCTTATCCTCAACTCTTACTTATGAATATTATCTTACACACTATATACATGTATATAAAATCTAGATCACTTTTCATAGAAAGTATTAGATCATTGCTTGTTTATCTAGATTGATGTTGATCAAAGTTACATTGAATAACTTACTTACACCTGCAGTTAAACCTTTAGTGGGTAAGCTGACCAATAGTAGCCTATAATAATATTATCATCAGGCTTCTAGAATATGGCCTTCCTATTGATCATAGATAATATAGATGATGAGGGTATCTTAAGATTAATGAATAGAAATGAACAGGTTATCTTTGAGGAGGGAAAGTAAAATATTTTGCGAATTGAGTTGAATGTGTTCATTATCCGCAATAGTCTAAGGTAACACTTTTAAGGTTACTAATTTAATAAAAACAATTTGGACAAATACAAGCTAGAAGGCAACAGAAGAAGAATATATGTTGGACATATTGTATAAACAAATTGTATAACACTGAATCTTATGTTTTTTGAGAATTTTGTCTAAAGGGAGATAACAACATATAAGAATACAGAATCACACCACTAAATATTACTGAAGTTTAATACCAATGATTAATACAAGTTATTTATGTGTGGCCTAGCGTGAGTCATAGAGTAAAATAGTGAGTGACACTGCATGATGGCATTAGCCCAAGTACTGTGTCAATATATTAGGCAAGGTTGCATTGAACCCCCTGGCTATAATTCAATCAGCAGTCCATCCATCAAAATGAACACTTTAACAGGCACCTATCAAAGAGTTGCCAGGCAACCTAACAATCTGGCGCTGATTTGTGTTGGTGAAAGGGAATCACGGTGGCTAAGTGGGCAAGGCGCTGGCTTGCTAGCCTGGAGGTCGAGTGTTCGATCCCTGCATTGGCCGAGAAAGTTCATCTCGATTTTCCGGCGTGGTTTCCCCTTGTCAGTGATGCAGAAGGAGGGCCTGACAAGGACAGCTGCCTAGTCATTCGGATGGGACAAAAAACCAAGGTCCCGTGTACACATTGGCATGCACGTAAAAGATCCCTTGGCAGTTGGAATTCGATATAAGAGTAGGCCGTAGCGCCGCTGCCCGGGCAAAATTTCCCTCATAGCACACTGTATGGCGAATGCCCGTCTTCCATTAGCCCAGGTCAGGTGCAGAAGAGTAGGACGTTAAACCCCATTTCATTTCATTTCATTTCCTGTTGGTGAAAATATTGTAATTATTAGTAACAGTAACTACAACTTTTATTCATTCAGCTTTATAATATAACAAAACCAAGTATGAACAATCCAAACGATTAGACACACTTTGAAGACCTAAAATAAATCAGAACGGTATAGGCAGTCATAGAAGAAATTATTTGCCACATGTGACGGAGCTTTTTGTGTTTTGGACCCTATACCAAGGAATATTTGCTTTGGGAAGGAGTGAATGAGTTGGTCGGTGTACAGTCTGTTTGTGGCAATACCTACCTGACCCATCATAGTGTCATAGACACAATTATGGAGGCAAGAAGTAGACATTGTGCTGAAGTGGCAGAAAACAAGAGTTATTTCCCTTCCATCAGCTGGCTGTTTTTCAGATCTTTTTTTGCAACTCAGAAAGGAATGGGTGTCTTACACATGGACAGAAAAAACATAATTTTCCTCAATCAACGGATATGATGGATCAATGTTAGGAAATTTCATACTTGGAACCATAAAATAGATCAAATTTTATCAAAAGCTCACATTAATGTACACTTAATATATGAATGTATGTAGGATAAAGTGATTTATATTCAATTTTTAAAAATATTGTCGTAATTTCTAATCAATTATGTTTGGTCAAATATGTGAACAGTTTTTTGTATTATTATTTCGTCGGTATTGAATATGTTTTTCTTTGTTTATTACAAATGGTGCCAGAAACCATAGAATACATAACTCGTGCACTGATTTTTTAATTGTCTGTGTGTCTTGAATATTGGATTATTATGATCCCATATTTTCAAGGCTGACGGCCAATGTATATCTATTGTTTTTATTGTCAACATTTATTTCACAGAGGGAAAAACTTTTTGCAGGATCCACCCTGTGCCCCCCCTCCCCCATGATTGCACTATAGTAATAATATTACTACATTAATTGAATGACTCAATATACTATTTAAAAACTTTTACCCTTTAAAATCTGTTATGATTGCACCACAGTAAAATTACTGCTACATGAACTAATTACTTTATTAAATCAGTATACTATTTAAAGACGTATTACACTTTGAAATCTGTTATTGATGGCATCACAGTAAAAATACTACTACATCAACTAATAAATGACAATATTATTTAACATTACACTTTAAAAACTTTTGTTGGTCACCTGCAGTAGGTTCACCAGCTGAACCATTTCTTCTCATTCTTTGTTATATAAAAAACATTTATTTAATACTCGAGTTTCAGGCAGGCAGGCAGGCAGGCATTTTGTGGTCTCTTTTGGGTCCTTAATTTCCTTTTCAATCCACACTCTGAGAACAAGCCTGCCTGTGTTTCCATGCTTGGCCTACAATCTCAGCACATCTGGTGATAATTTAGCAAGGATTAGAATGAAATTTGAGTATTGAGACTGATATAGGAAACCTACCGTTTCTGCTCCCAGTGCTAGATAAACTGTTTGGAAGCCATTTTCTAAGACATGTGAATTATTTAGTTGTGTGGAATTTATTTAGATATATTTTATGTGGAGTAGATAAAGGTTGATTATTGTTGAATTATGGTAAGTTGATGATGATTCAATCTTGCTCTATAATGACTGGCAATATTTTATCAAAAAGTACAGTGCATGTTTTTGGTTTTAGGTATAACAGATAAGATTTGTCTGTATTAAAGGGACAATAACATTCTTGCTGGCTTGGCAGCTCTAGAAAATAAATAATAGTCTTATTCTAAGTATCAGATGTTTATGTTTCCTACCCCTTGTGTAAATTATCCATTACATCATATTTTACTTGTCCAGAGGGTTCGAAAATATTTTAAAATCCAAGTCACATTTGAAAAGGTTTACGTTAACCTTTTCAAATCATGTAGTTGAATTTTTCCAATTTTTTAAATTAGGTGTGTTACGATGAAATTTGTATCATCAATTTATTTGAATATTGTAAAATAATACAATTTGTTGACCAGAATAAAGATTGGGACATATTATTCAATTACAACAAGAGTGTTATTGGGGCTTTAATTATTATTGTAAGTATCTTAAATTCTTGATTCAAATTATGTCTTAAAGATACATTATGGGAGATTAGATAACGAGCTGGCAGTTCTCACTACAATAGTTAAAAACTAGCTAATGTAAAGGCAATTTGCTGAAAATTTCAGTCAAATTGATCCACTATTACCGGTAACTTAGAACTAAGCGATTGAAAGTTCTGCTTAGCCTCGGTCATCATTACTAAAGTCGGTAAGACAAAACCAGTAGTCTTGGTTATCCATTTTTATTGGTAAATCACTAAGGAAAATATTTCAGCGAATCGAACTACAATCCAAAAAAAATCTCATGCTAGTATTGCTAGCCTCAACATCGAGAGTTAATTATGGTCTGAATAAGTTAATTAATGTCTAATTAATAGTTTTTATAACATTTCAGGCCTCATGAAAGACCTGCAATAGGCAGATTTTGCTCTTGCATAATGTATGTTTAATAATTCACTTATTTACTTGTAATAAAGGGGATGGATGGCCGAAAGTTTAACACGTACACATTTGATCAGAAGGTTAATGCGTGCACGTTTGATCAAAAGGTCTGTCATTGTGTCAAGTCACTGGCATGGTTTCGATTCTCCACTTGTACCTGACAAGGACTCATGTCAAACTTTGTGGGTTTTCTCCAACAAATAAAGACCCATACACGCAAGCAAGTTATTGAAATACATTTGAACCATGTTAGTTCCCAGAATGACCTAGTTTGTGTCGAGTGGACGTTAAACCCCATGTCTCTCTCTCTCTCTCTACTTTCTGTTCATTATTGTCAACCAACAGCATATATGACCTGTCTTTTTTAACACTTTGTGTGCAGAAAAATCACCAATTTCCCAAAAGAGGTTCACAAGAAATATTCTTTTTATTCTGTGAAAGTTTCTTGGTTGTCATGTTATACAATGTAAACATATAAAACTAGGGGTTGTTTGAAAGCATAGTATCTAAATTGGGACTATCTTATTTACATTTGCGCTAAAATGAGATGAAATGGGGTTTAATGTCCTACTGCTCTGCACCACACCATGCAATTTGAACTGCCAAGGGATCTTTTACGTTATTGCCAATGTGTAAATGAGACCTTGTTTTTTTGTCCCATCCTTGTCAGGCCTTCCATCCTGTGGGGAAACCACATCGACAATCCTGATGAGCTTTGTTGCAATATCTGGGGTTTGGATTTCGAACTTGACCAGAAAGAAAATAAACAGAGGATTGGGTTTCAAACATGCGCTGACAAAAACATGTATTGTCAAATCTTCATTGATATTTTGTCCTTTGAACAAAAGATAACAAAACAATAGGGTTCTGCTTGTACTTCCACTTTAAAGATACAAAATGAAATGAAGATTCCAACTGTCAGGTGACATATGGGATTGGGACCTCAATTTTCTTTCCATCCGAAGGACTAAACATGTTTTTTTGCCAGGCCCACTGTCCTGTTCCACAAACTAGGGGAAACCATGCTGTAAAATCCTGAGGAAATTTTCTGAGCCAGTACTATACCCACCATGGCACCCTTCCTCTTTTATGTTGGCTATTGAAATATATCCTTATTCCCATATCCAATACAACTAGTATAATGCTACAGTTGAAATGTTACACTAGCACTCCTGTATTTATTTTATCTCATTATAAAATGTTTACCATCTTATCAGGACATGTAGCAAGACAACACCTGTACATAGAAAAACAATATTTGTGGCAGGAAGTTCGTCAAGGATGTAATTTGAGAGAGGACTATCTCATTAGCTGGGTAGAACAAGGATAGACTTCTACTATAAACCATTCTATACTTATACAAATAAATAAAATCAAATCATTATATTACATTGCCTGGGTTTTTCCACATGTTCCTGTAGACTTATAGGTATAACATAATAATTATTGATATCTTTTAGAAAGAGCGAAATTTGATTCAACACCCATTAGAGAGAAACTAGATAATTTTGGGACTAACATCATATAGTATAATTTTATCTCAATAATTCGTTTAAATGTGGGGGCTTGAGCAGTGAAAGGAAACTGGAAGAACGAGAGAAAGCCCATGAGGTAGGACAGGTTAACCAACTCTATGTCAGGTAAAAGTGTGGTTTCGACTCCATACGGCTTGACTCCATAATAGATATTATGATCTATCAAGAGCATGCTGAACATCTGTCTTCACAATGCTCCCTATCTCAATCTACATAGTCATTAGGATGGGACGAAAAACCAAGGCCACATGTATACATGGCGTGTACGTAAAAGATCCCTTGATAGTTGGAATTTCATATAAGAGTAGGCGTTAGTGCCGCCGTCTGGGCAAAATTTCCCTCATTGCACACTGTATGTTGTCATCATTAACCCTGTCGGAGCAAAAGAGTAGGCAGTTAAACCCCATTTCATTTCGGGGGGTTGGGATGGCCTAGTGGTCTAGAGTGCTGCCTCTTGACCTCTAGCTGGCCGGTCACATCTGGCCTGCTGCTGTGGTTTCGATGTCTGCGTATGTGACATTGAGATAGGGGCGCACATTCTCAACCTCGTGGGTTTCCTCCGGGCACTCCGGTTTCCTCCCACTGCTAAAGACCGCTACGCGCAAGCGAATTATTGAAATAAAATTGAAACCATATGTTAGTCCCAAAATGACCTAGTTTGTGTTGAGTGGACGTTAAACCCCATTTTTCTCTCTCTCTCCCATTTCATTTCATTTCATTTCTGTAAATATAAATCACTTGTATATTCCTTAACATATGTTGTCAGATTATCTATAGTAAGAATTTGTTTGAAATGATTGTGTAAAGGAGTGGAGTGAGATGATGCGACTTGTTAAAGAGAAATTAGATGTATATTTATCCGTGTTTGCATGTATCAATTCTCTCCGACTATTTGTTATTAAGACAAGCAGCTATTTTTAGCATAAATTGATGTATTCTGTTGTGGATCTGGCAGTGAGTTTAATTATTTGTAAAGATACGAGCCTTTGATGTACCGGATGAAAGATTTTCATTCTAAGACACACCTGACCTCTGTTGGTTTAACTGTAACACTAAATTTATCACTTCTCATTTCAAGCAAGTATATGAGGTCAAAGGTCACAATAAGAGACAACTGAATGGTTGGATAGATAAAAGAATTTTGAAATTTTTTCAGTTAGAAATGATTTAAGACAACAGGTATACCATTTTTCATATTATGTGACATCTTTCATATTGTTTGGTAAAATAGACTCAATACCAGAATCTGTCCACCACTATTTATCATGTGGTTCGGAAGGGACAAAAAACAATAATGAGAAAGAAATGGGGTTAAATGTCCGTTTTGGGACAAACACATTGTTCTATTCTATTTCAACAATTCGCTTGCGTGTAGGGGTCTTTAGTAGTGGGAGGAAACCGGAGGACCTAAGAAAACCCATGAGGCTGGACAGGGAACCCTACTTCTTGTCACTTACAACTGGGGAATTTGAACCGCTCCAGTTGACTCATATGTGCTAATCATTTGGCCATCCAGCTCCCCGACAAAAATCAGGTCCTGTGTCCAGATTGGCATGCTCTTTAAAGAGCCCTTGACAGTTGAAAATTTGAAATAAGAGTGGGCCATAACAGGGTTTAAAGTCCTACTGTGGGCTAATGAAGACAGGCATATGCTGTACAGTATGCTATGAGGGAAATTATGCCCAGGCAGCGGCACTACGGCCTTCTCTTATAATGAATTCCAAATGCCAAGGTAAGGAACAGAACAGTAGGACGTTAGCCAATAGTGGTGGGGTCATCGCTCAAATGTGTGTAAGATAAAGTTGTTGAACAATGTAGCCAAGATGGAAAATATTAACCCTTGTGCGTACATGTCGCACGAAAAACGTTGTCGGCTACTAGGGGTAATCTCAGACCCCAGACATAAATACGATTTTGGATGAATAATTTTATTCAAATACGATCAAACTACAGCTTCATATCAAGACGGAACAATAATCAGTCAGGCTAAAACAAAATATTTCAGGTATTATCAGTGATGGTAAGAATTATAAGATTTTTCTGAAACCATACAAATCTAAAAATATCGTAATTGTCATGTTCCATGTAGAATCGTCTTTTGATGGGGTTGGTAGGGTACCTTGATTTGCTTTCAGATCTAGATTACTAGAATAACCAAAACAATATCATCAGTAAGAAAGATTCCTAATACAAAGCTAGCACCGATTGCAGGACAGATTAGACATCTGTAACCACCAAAATGTTGAAATGAAAGGGAAGGGGGGTCCACAAGACCCCTGGTATCCGATAATGTTGAATGTTGCCACTGCCTCAAGTCCATTCTATTTGCATCATTATACTCGACTTCAAATAACTGACAATGTATAAAATTCTTGCTAGACAATTATGAACCAATTTCTCACAAACGTTAAGGATATGGTCGTTGGGGTCCAAAATACCCCTTGTTAAATTATCAATGTGAGGTTAAGCCGGCTGCTAAGCCGATTTTGGATCTGCTTTTAATCTCCATTGCTCTTACATCAATCAGTATTTTGTAACCATGCTTTATTCTAAAGGAAGTAAAATTAATAGATGCAGGTGTGTCATATTTAATATTATCTTCCATTAAAACTAACTACCAGTGTCCATTATATAGTAGGCAAGCCAGAGTTACTATACTCTCCTTGTTCTTGGCTTTAAAAATTTAAACTTTAACAATCACCCACTGTAATTTGCACCAGTCGGTAATTTTCAAACTGAGTGGATAAAAATGATTGGAGTTTTAGATGATGTTTGTAAATAGTTGAATAAGAATTTGCACCTGTCAACATCAAAGGTAGAGAATTAACAACAATTATGGCAGGTATATGTATGATGTAGGGTAGACGGACCAGTTGTGAATAGACTCAAGAATAGAGTGCACATAAGAGAAATCCAAGATGGGGCAGAGGGTTGTATTCATCCCTTATCTTAAAATAAAGTTAAATTTTCAATTTCATAATCTCTGAAACAAATCTTTTAGATAAAGTTACATTTTCAAATTTTTAATCTCAGAAATAAATTTATTGAGATACAAGTTCTTAATCTCAGAAATAAATTTAGTGAGACCCCAGGCTGTTCCACTTATAAGTGTCCTCCAATCCCCAACCCTCACTACTTGGGGAAGATAAAAGCAAGTGTCCTCCAATCCCCAACCCTCACTATACTAGAGGAAGATAAGAGCAAGTTATAAAGACAGTTGAGAAAAACAGGGTGTAAGAAAGGCTTATGACACTATCAAAAGTATTAAACACATTGCCTCCCCCCTCCCCCTTGATTTTGAGGCCCAAGGTTTTAAGCTGCTAAGCCAATAGGTAAATCTGACATATAAATGATTTAAACATACATTATGCAAGAGCTAAATCTGCTTATTGGCCTGAAATGTTATATAAACTATTAATTAGATATTTATTAACAAACCAAGACCATAATCAACTCTTGATTGCATCAGATACGCAAGATTTTAACTAGATTAAAACGGTTAGCTATTTAGAAATTTAATTCAATATTTTCATTTTACATTATCTATTTTTGAGCTATTATAGTGAGATTGGTCAGCTTTTTATCTAAATCTTTCATAATGTATCTTTAATACTAGTAATACAAATCTTGACTTTAAATATAATTACCAGATAATGATTGGAAGTTTGTTGTTTTTGTCATTATCTTTGATAGTGATGTAGGTCTTCTCTAATCAACCAGTGGCCTATATTAACAAAAAATGAAAAAAGGAAGGGAGTTAATCTCTTTAAATAGCATTTCACTCACACCTAAACACCTCAACTAAAACATTTTGGATCAACCCAATGTGAACAATATTTAGAGAAAGCGAGACATCTAGAGTGATGTCGTACTCAAATTGTTATAGTTAGTTATGTTTACACAATGAGAGAGTCTCATTGAACTTCTTTTGTTAATCACCGACAACAACGAGCATATCTCTCTCTCTTTTCTACTAAACTTTTATATGAGTAGACAGTGTTCACTTGATAAGATAGCTTACCTCTATTGGTTGGAATATCTGATACAGGATGTATCTTGAACTCTCTTACCAAAAACAAGAAGGATGGGATGAAATGAAATAATAAAAATTTCATTGAGACATAATTTTTAATGACAGAAAGGATTATTGATGAAATGTTTTGGGTAAAATTAGTATAAATTCTCCCCAGAATGATGTTTGATGACAGACGATGTTGGTGTCTGGTGGAATGTTTACTGAACAATGATTAAATAGTGAGTGTAGAAGAGGTCACCTGTGTGTTATTGTATAGTCAGTACAGTGAATTCATTGTAACAGGATAATTATTAACTTTATACAATATTTGTATTTTTGGATAAACAAGATATTATATATATACTGAGGTAAGTTATAAAATACTTACAACTTGTGTACACCTAGCTTGGCTAATGAAATGAAATCGGGTTTAACATGCTACTTTTCTGCACCAACATGGTTAATGAAGATGGGTCCATGTAGTGTGCTATGAGAAAATTTTGCCTGGATTTACACTCTCCATCGAAATCTGGGGGTTGGATAGTCGGTTGTTTGCACAAGTACGCTGTATCATAAAGCCTGTCATTGAGTCAACTCACTGGCATGGTTTCGAATACCCAGTTGTATGCGACAAGAAGCAGGGTCGCCTGTCAAACCTCGTGGGTTTTCTCTGGGGCCTCTGGTTTCCTCCAACTACTAAAAGACCCCTACGCGCAAGCGAATTGTTGTAATAAAATTAAACCATATGTTAGTCCCGAAATGACCTAGTTTGTATCGAATGGACATTACACCCCATTTCTCTCTCTCCCCATCGAAATCCAATTGTCAAGGGTGAATATGGGTAAGCTTGAATGCCAGCTGTAACATGTCACCTATAGAATAGGCATCACTGGGAGGATCAGTGGACAGGTTGCTGGTTAAATGTCTGCTTCCACAATAGTTATATTTCAGAGAGAGGGTTTAATGTCCTTTGACACAAACTAGATCATTTCGGGACTAACATGGTTCAATTTCCTTTCAATAATTTGCTTGTGTGTAGGGGTCTTAAGCAATGTGATGACCCAGGGCAAACCCGAGATTTTAAGCAGCCTCTCCTTCTTGTCATGTACAAGCTTGGTATCATCCTCGGTGTCCACAGTGGTACTATTCCATTCTACTCCACTAGTATCATATCAACTGATCGATATTGTGATGAAAATATATGTGACCCATGTCAGCGAAATGAGTTGTATGTCACTGTTTAAGGATATAATTTTTTAACATCTAGCTGTTTTCATAGACTTAGGGCTTACAACTCATTTTGGTGTCACAGGTCACATAAACCTGGTATTAAAATCTGTTCTTGTAAAAATGTATCATTAAGTGAGGTCACTGATGATAATTCAATAATTCCGTCTGCTCACAAACTGAGAGTGAGAATATGGTGTTGTACAGACGGGTAAACTATTGAAATATATTGAATAGTACCGACAAGAAATAGATTGATAGAACTAATTATAATGTAGGCCTAGAGCTATGTCTGTGGTCTGATGATTTCTGGTATTAGTCAATAGTTGATTAACAGCATGTTTTGTGTCCGGGTGTAGACCACTGTGTAATCCTGTCGATTAACAGCATGGTTTGTGTCAGGGTGTAGGCTACAAGGGTATGATGGTGTAATCTAGTTTAAAGATTGACTGATTAATTCAGCAGGTGATGACCTAGTAACAAGTAAAACGTGGTATTTAACTGGATTTACATATGTTGACATAAACCTGTAAATTATAAACTTCCACTTTTCAAGAATTCTTCGAATTTTATAACACCTTAATTCTAAAAATCCCACAACTACAAATAAATATTATAAAAGACCTTTGTATCCATTCTAATTAATATGTTATTATATATGGAAATTGTTAATTCCATTAATTGCAATAAATATTATAATTTGTAATTCAGCATTCAAGTTAGCGTCTATTGGTTTTTTGCAGTTTACTTAAAGACTTAAAAATTAGATTTATGAGATTTAGATCTCTTTCCTGAACATAAATGGCACTGATAACTAATTGAATGATTCATGTGACTTAGTACTGGACACATGGGCCCTTGCACTGAAGTTAGGGGCCTGTCTTTTTTTTCATTTTTGTAAAATCATTTCTATTTTCGTTGTCTCCGGACCCATCTCGGTTGGATCCATATCAAAATTTGTCCCCCGCCTGCACTACGATTAGTTTCTGGACTCACATTATTGATTTGGTTAGATAGTGTCTAAAGTATTCTAACCCACATATATACCACTGTTGGTTTGGAATTATACTTTTTTGTGGAACTTCTTTTATATCCAATGTGAAAGCTATAGTAATGTGTTGCCTGGCATCCCGCATCCTCATGTTAGTCTGCTTGAATACATTGACTCTCTGCACATGAATAAATATTTGATAGGAATTAGATAAAATTTGTAGGAATAATAGTCTCAACTGTCAAACAACCAACTTCTTTCTGTCTATAAGGTGGGATATTCTTGATCCTAACTGCTATATTTAGCATTACTGATTAAACTTTTATAATTTTTATCAGTCAATTTCAATCATTTGGTTTTTATATAAGTTTGTTTTACAAGTTCATGGCGGTCAGTTTTATGCCATTAGGATAATGTTGAATAGGCGTAATGACTAGATTGGGGGTCTGGGGTATGGGGGAGACAGACAGGAGGATGTTGAACGGAACAAACAACATAACTCAACCCGAACCGGGCAAATAGTCATTAGTCTGCAGATTAGAGTTTGGATCAGGGCTACTGGACCTTTGACGATAACTTAACTTTTCTTGACAAAATATCTAAGACCCTCAATATGTCTTTTGGAATTGGGTCAATAACCTAGAGGTTCGGTGTTCGATCCAGGTATTGGCCGAGATACTTCATCAGGATTTTCCGGCATGGTTCCCCCTTGTTTGTGATGCAGGACAGGGCCGGGCAAGGGACAATTTCTAGTCGTTTAGATGGGACAAAAGAACTAGTTGGAATTTGATATAAGAGTAGGCCATAGCTCAGCTGTCCGAGCAAGATTTCCCTCATAGCCCGGTCGTTGCAGCAAAGTAGGACATTAAGTTATATCACATTTTATTTCATTATTCCGTATCGAGGCGGAATAGTGAGCACCTTTTTCCCTATCCCCAACAAGAAAGCTCCTGTTAACACCTATATATTAGACCTCTGTGGCTGAAATGTAGCTGTGGTTGAAGCATTGCTCTACATGTGAACAACATCCTCCTTTATAATATGTTTTAACAGTACAAATAAATGTAGACTGTGTGAAATGCGCAATAATGCCACTCCTCCTAAGACATTATTATTAACCTTGATAAATATTATCATGTAACAGAACCAATTTAATTTTCAATTCTTTGTGTTCTTCATAAATAACAATTTTGGGTTTAAAAACTCAAAACTTAAAAATTTGGAACTAAAAGCTTGTGAACAGTGCATCAAAGCACTCTTGGTTTTTAAATTAGACTTTTTCCAGAAAAAAAGCATCAGAATTTTAATAGGTGTTCCCAATAAACAGAAAATCAAATAAGTGTGGTGATCACACATCTATCTTTTCAATTGAACAGTTTTTGAACATCAGGTGTCAAAATTAAATGTGTATCTTCACAATGGGTATTCAAGAATCTCACTTATATTATCAGTGATATTCAGGATAAATAGAGAAATCGAGCCCTTCAAACCTTCCCCTTCTTCCCCAAATTAAATACATGTAGTCCCAGATGCCTATATGCTAGTAAATGTTAGTTGCTGATTGATTAATTAAACAGCAGTTATTTCCCTTTACTTTGTCATTTCGCTGCAGCTGGGTGATACATTCACTTATTTAGCAATATTTATTTTTTATTGGAACGAACCACCAGAATAATATTAATGTTACGATGAATAAATTCTAGAATAATCATCAACAAATTGTTCTCTTTTCCGTCATGCTGAGGGATATAAAAAGATTGTAATATTCGATTACAAAGTAGGATTGCTATGGTGAATGGATGCAGCTTTGGAACCACCCTGTCTTTCCGTAATTCAGATCAGTGAAGCGTAACATGACCCTAGAGGTCACCACCCCTCACATCCTGCCACCCAATCATAAAACACATAATTTTCATTCATCCTTTGTCTCAACCCTGCTGGTTGGTTTTGTTCACTCAACCAATTATAATATATTACAATTGGCTACTTTTTTTATTGTTTGAGAAACAATGACATGGTTTGGAACAATAGAGAAAAAGTGGTTGTGAATCAAGTGTGTATATTGATTGGCCTATTAATATCTGATGGTTAATAAATAAAAGGAAGCAATATAGATTGACTTCATACGGGCAAATTGTATTTAAACATTTTATTAATATTTATATGATCGTTATTTGTATCAATATTATAACTTCTTTTGAAACTCTGGAAAACTCTCTCAAACCACAGCCATGTCTGAAATATGTGGTTTGAATTGATTTGAGATCACGGACCTGTTTCACAAAATTTTAACTAAGATAAAAATCCAAATTTTAGTAATTTGATGGGATAGTATTAGATTGCTTTTAGTGCTTAGCCAATCAAAATTGAAGTATGTACTAAAATTTGGATTTCTTCTTTAGTTAAGATCGAGAAACAGGGCCCAGATCACATCAGAATATCCTACAGTCGAATTCTGGGTACAAAATCGACATTTGAATAAATAAACTGTAATGAAATGGGGTTTAATGTCCTACTTTTCTCTTCCAACTGAGAAAATAAAAATGTGCATATGCCATACAGTGGGCTTTAAGGGAAATTTTGCCTGGACAGTGGCACTACAGCCTACTCTTATATATCAAATTCCAACTGTAAATGCAAATGTGTCCCATCTGAATGACTATACATGGTCACTTGCCAGGCCCTCGTTCGTGTACCCATGATAAGGGGGAATTATGCCAGAAATTATGGATGAATTTTCCCAATCAACACAGGAATCAAACAGAGGACCTCCAGATTAATGAGCCAGGCAATGTCTCACTTATTGAGCCAACACTATAATCATGATTTCAAACCCTGGTCGACACTAATCGTAACATACAATTTCTTCTTTCAGATGCCAATCCCTATGATGCTTTGCGTTGTATGTGGGAATTGCCGTATGTTTCACAGATCCTGCAATTGTTAAAATCAAAATTAAACCTCACTTTTACTTCTGTTCAGGTATGTATCTTTACTTTTGATACATTTATATTCAAATTGCACTCTTTTACCCCGTCCACCGTGCCGTGTCAAATCTCAGCTCGCATTCTGTGTTCTTGTGGACACCTTGATTGTGACCGTAATCCACCAATTATGACTGGAATGTTACAAAACTGTTGATGCTATACTGCTTTTGAAATGTCTGCTTTTATAGTCATTGTCCATGGCTTGAATTTTGTTAGCTTGAAATTGACATGCATTGTTCAAAATTAGAGAAATGGTTTTTCAGCAATTTCTAATGTTTACCGTCAGTGTTATTGCCCATGATAACTTTTTGTAGGCTAGGATTCAACAATTTGTGATATTTACTTTCTTGGTTATTGCCCTTGATCAGTTCTGATACATATTCCTGTAAATGTACGTTGGTTTAATCCCTGTTAGAGATAGCTTTCCATAAAAACACCATTTTCTGAATTATCCAATGTATTTTCTTTTATCCCTATAATTATGTCTCTAAAAACATGAGTTATGACTTCTGAACACAGAAAATGGCAGATTATTTTATTATCTTTATTCCATTAATTTTAAGTGTTGTCAGAGAAAAAAGGAAAAGGAAAATATTTGATAATTACTTGAGTTATGACTTCTTGATCTAAAATACAGAAAACTGCTGAATATATTTTTACCTATCCCATTAATTTTAACAGTGTTTTTATATAACGTTTAGACGCTTATTTTAAAACCAGTTCAAAATCATCGAGGATTTTAGGACAGCATTGTGTTGAGTTCAGATGTACTATAAGCCAAACCAGTTTAACTATTCCAACCTCTACGGTCGGAGGTTAGAGTTATCTACGGATGGGTAGCATCATATTCTTTATTCGGTTCTCACACACTTTCGATAACATTGGCACTGCCTGACTCTGATATTTTCACACGAATGAAACTTACTGCGTACTACGCATGCTCGAAGCAAGATGGCCCCAGAGTTTTTAAGCCAGTCTATTCAGACGGCCAAGATGAACCAGTGTCAAATAAAAAGCCATCTTGGAGACAATTCGCGAGCTGGTTTTTTTAAACTGGTTTATATGCCCCACATTTGTGTTCAAACGACAAAGTTAAACTGGTTTAACGAACCCCTGGGTTTTTAACCAGTCCAACTTAAGCATCTGACCGGCTATGAGAGGACAGTTGAAGGCAAAAGGAAACAGAAAATGTTTAATGATTATTTGACCATAATGAAGATACTGAATGAACCCTACACAGTTTATTTAATAGTAAATATTTCTCACAGTTAAACTTGTCTTAAACTTCTCTTTTATATAAACAAATCTTGATTTATCATTAAGGGTCTGATATTAGTCGAGTTCTTCACTTGTCACAAGATAAACGATTCCATATAGAACATGAGGATTTCATTTAGATTTTTTATCTAATAAATGAAATATAACGTATGTTGTGAAGGAAATGAAGATATAATTATACACGATACTTAAAGAGGAATGCTGTTTGTTCTTTTTGCGATACTTACTTTGAATTATTATTATTATTTAGGATTAGAAAACATGTATACAGCGCTGTCTTCACCAAAGTGCTTTGGTGTGTTTTACATGTTACAAATACACAAGTACATGTTAACAAAATGTCTGAAGATTTGAATTTAAAAAATGCTCTTAAAGATGACTTTTAAACAAACACAAAACACATAAAATAAACATAGTAAGAATTGAATAAGTATCAATTAAAAGCCAGTAAAAATAATGGAGTTTTGAATTTTTTCGTAAAATTGGATTTGAAGATTGTGCTTTAATAACTAGTAACAAGAAACTTAGTATATAATCATCATAGAATTAGGGAAATTGTTTGGTCTATAATATGTATATTAATCATACCTTTGCGACAAGTTTAGGGCAATGTCCTTTAATGCACTCTTCCACCCATCTAGAGATATAAAATCTATACTAGATGAACTACTTAAAGAGGGAGCTGAGGTGGCTCGATGGGTAAGGACAGCACTTACTAACCAGGACATCCTCGTGTTGGTTGAGAATATTCCCCAGAATTTTCCAGCGTGGCAAGGACAGTGTCTCTCCAAGGTCCGTGTACACTGCAAAATAACTCTTGGCAGTCGGGATTCAGTATAAAAGTAGTCCGTAGCACCGCTGTTCGGGCAGTATTCTCTCATAGCACATTGTATGCGGTTGCCCGTTCCTTAGTGCAATCAGTGTAGACAAGTAGGACGTTAAATCCATTTCATTTCATTAATTAAAGTCAATAGATTGACCATTAAAATTGGTCAAAACTAAACTTGTTGATTTAATTGAACTTTATGAGTTGATTTGTTTTCAGTTTGCTCATATACTTTTAAATAGTTTTTGGTCATATACTTTTAAACGAAAATCAAGTACTGGTAATTAAAATATATAGTCCAATTAACAAATTCTTCATAATCTTTGAGCGACATTTAGCAATCCCATAAAAACTGTTCTGATAAATCCAGCATAATTGAGAAAAATAAGCACACCCTGCCTTGTATACTACTACCATTAGATAAATAACTGTGTACGATAAAGCTGAACTCAATTTAAGACAAATATGTCTCTTTAAACGAGTATATATCACATGACTATCAGGAGTAAATCACATGACCCTTGCCTTTCTGATTGTTAATAAAAGTTGACTTGTTATTTTTTTTAATGTTTAAAATGAGGACTTCACATTTTCCTTTAACCTTCAACAAGTACAACATATACTCTGCATATATAATTATATATAACACGATAATATGAAACATTATACAGGGTATGTATGATTGAAACCATGAAACCACACACCATTATAGTCAGGAGAAAACTTATAAACAAAATGGAATTAGTGACTGTATTAACGCCTGTGTGTCAAATCATAAGGTCCATTATTGAGTCATTAAGTGATGTGGTTTCAATTCCCTGCGTGGGGGTTTCCTCCGGGTCCTCTGGTTACCTCCCAGTGCTAAAGACTCCTATGGGCAAACAAACTAAAGAAATAAAATTGAACCATATGTTAGTCCTGAAATGACCCAGTTTGTGTTGAGTGGATGTTAAATGCCCTACCAATTAAGTGGTACACAGATACTCACTTTTTGGGAGCCAGGGTCGCTCATTCTCAATAACCAATAGGTCTTCAGATTGATCCTTGTGGTCTCGAAGAGTTTCCACTTTGGTTTCCAATTACCCTTATCAGAAGTCCTGGCAAGGATAAAGTGCCATGCCATTCGGATGAAACAGAAAACAAGGTCCTGTCATTGTTGGTTGGAATTTGATGATAACTAGGCAGAAATACTGCAGTCCTGGCAAAATTTCTGTCATACAACAATGTCTATCTTCATTAGTGTGGTAAGAGCAGAAAGTAGGACGTTGAACTCTGCTTTATTTAAATAAGAATCAGAAAAAACGACATGGACTAAATTACCCTCAGAATTTGAATAACAGTCAAATCCTCATTTATATCAAAACTGACCATAAGTAGATATATTATCAGTTATGGCTGAATGACTTGAGGTCAGTATAGATAGTGACCACCAGGGTACTGTGACATCATAAATCAGTTTAATAAGTTTGGTGAGGAGTACAACTGGTACATCTAGCTGTCAATATTTTATTGTATATTTGTATTTGAATGTACCGAAGAAATTAAAACTATCTCTATATTTGGAGATTTGGGGTTTAAACCAGTAGTGGGTTGTCCTTTAGCAGTTTGGGGTAAAATTGGACACCCTCAGTTAATTAAGTTAAAATGGCAGATTCTTTATGTTTGCCAGAAAAGTAGAAAACCCCAAATAAGCACTAAAATATTAGTCAATAAACAATGTTAGCATCCAGCCCCTTTCCCAAATTTATATAATTGTTAAGGGAACAGGCCCTCGAGTTCACAAAGCATTCTCAGACGTAAGTTGAGAATTTGCTCAACTTTCAATCACTGTTAATGAGAAATATCTTTGATGAAGAAACACAAAACTTTGCACATAGTTCCTTACTGATGTATTCGATACATAAAAACAACAAAATTAGTATAAAGGGCTATATTTTAGTTAAAATAAGTAGAACAAGTTTGAGTAAATTCTCAACATAAGTCTGAGAATGCTTTGTGAACTCGGGGCCTGACTAAATAACAGAGAAAATATGCACTGAGGTAACATCCATTAATAAATCATTTTTTCTGTCATATTTTCTATTAATTACATATATATATAGACTTATTGTGTCTGTACTTCGTGACGTCTTCATTCCCCGAGGATTTATCCGTGAGTAGTTGGATAATGGAAGACTTGTCTAACCGTACGTCTGTAAGTCTTTGGTGTAATAACTTTAATTAATATAATGTTCAGGATGTATTGTGTCTCATAAAAATCACAAATACATAGATAGTTTTCAACTGATTCATCCCACGTTTCAACAAATGGAAGGATTTAAAATTTCACAAAAGTACACAAACCCATCGCTATACAATTCAGTATTGTTATCTGTTTTGTTGATGCAATGACAAAAATGGCAACAATTCCTCCTAATCCATGTTTCCGGTTCTAAATACAGATCTTGATCACTTATAAACGAAATGGAGTTTAATGTCCTACTGTTCTGCTATGAACTGTGCTAAGGTCAAGGATGATGGGCATATGCCATACAGTGCTATGAGGGAAAATTTTTTGTGGACAGTGGCACTACGGCCTACTTATTGAATTCTAACTGTCAAGGGATCTCAAACGTGCATGCCAATTTTTACATGGGACCTTGGTTTTTTGTGCCATCCAAATGACTAGACAGCTGTCATTGTCAGACCCTCGGTCCTGCATCACTGACAAAGGGAAAATATGCCATAAATTGTGGATGAACTTTTTTCGGCCAATGCAGGAATCGAACACCTGACCACCATTTAGCCACTGTGATCCCCTGATCGCTTTTAAATATTACAATCAATATATTGCACATGTTCCTGAACTGTAAGTTTTACAACACCTAGCCGTTGCTAGATTGGTCTGACATTCATGAACTTATTGGGAACATTATCCCCTTTATCGCAGACACATGAACAATAGCATTCCAATCAGAGGTAGTGACACGAAGACACACAAATCAAACATGGCGTCCTCCACGGACAGGTATATATTTTAGCTGGAAAGCGTGAGACTTGGTATTAGTGATGATAATTTCTATGACGAAATATGCAGGGTATTATATGAATGACTTGATAAGATATACTGAGTTAAAGCGAGATCAAGCCTTCTATTGAAGATGGTGTAATATCAATTCCTCCGTTGTACGAAGAAAGGAGTAGGCTTGCCTTCCAATGTCGTGGGTTTCCTTCAGGTTCTCTGGTTTCCTCCCACTGTCAAAAAAACCCCTACACGCAAGCGAATTATTGCAATAAAAATTAAACCATATGTTAGTCCCACAATGACCTAGTTAATGTCGTTTGGACGTTAAATACCAGTTCTCTCTCTCTCTCTCTCCATTTCATTTGGTTTTCATTTCATTTTCTAAGATTACTTTCGAAATGTTCTTAAAAAAAAAAAAAGCTAAATGTATGGAACACCAGACACCTGTCTTTTTTTTAAGAAAGTTTTATCTAATTTGTTTTTACTAAAATAGAATTCTTAATACATCTAGTTATTTGATAAATGTACAGACGTGTGTATCTTAAAATAATTACTTGACAAGCTTCAATTGTATTTTGTATGATGAACCTAGCTGAACAGGAAATACGACAATAAACTTTAAAGTATGTAGTGTATTAGAAGAGAAAACTAGATTTGAGTATCTTGCGGGATTTTGATAATTAGGAAACACAGTCGGCAACAAACCAAATTTATCCAACTAAATTAACGCCATAAAAATAATAACAGTCGCTGGCTTAAATGCTTTGTCAAACAATTTTCTCTTTTTATGAATTTTTTTTTTGTGATGTCTCTAATGACAAATGAATGTTCAGCAGGAAGAGCTTGTATATTAACATTCTGGTTCACAAAACTATGTATTTTCGTAAATCGGGTTATGGTAAAGTACCGGCTACTGGAAATGAAACAAGGTTTATGGTCCTACTTTTCTTGGGGGTGGAGTGTGTGTCTGGATGGCCTAATGGTTAGCGCATGCGTGTTGTATCAAAGGGTCTGTCATTGAGTTAGCTGGTGGGGTTTTGATTCCCCGGTTGTACTTGACAAGGAGTAGGATCACCTGTCCAACCTCGTGGGTTTTTCTCCGGGTCTTCCGGTTTCTTCCCACTGCTAAAGACCCCTACAATGCGACATGTAACCATTTGGCCATCCAACCCCTATGCCAAGAGAAAGATTATGTGTACTACATGTCTATTGTTCATTGAATATTTTGAAATGAAAACTGGTTTAAGATAGTGGTATACATGCCTATGATAGGAGGTATATATATCTGTCAACTAGACCAGTTGTTAGCAGGTTTATATAACAATGAGGGCAGAACATAGAGTTAAATGAACACTAATTGTGACAGTGCTCCTAGTTAGATAAAGACTGCTTTGAAGTCACAGAGATTTATGTGGGTAAAGGTTGACTAGGTGACGCCTAGAGTAGTCCTTGTAAACTCACCTCTCACTTATCATCTTAATCACTTTATAAATCTATATCAGAAGGAAGTTTTTATCTGTTCTTAGTTCAGACCATGTCGGATCACATTGTAGTTTTAGTACTTTTTCGTCTTATCTGTTCTTAGTTCAGGCCATATCAGATCACATTGTCGTCCTAGTAAATTGTAGTTGTTAGTCTTTGATCAGGTCATATTAGACCACATTGTGGTTCTGTTAAGTTGTACTTGTACTTAGTTCAGACCATTTCGGATCACATTGTCATCCTAGTAAATTGTACTTGTGTTATGTGATCTTAGTTTAGACCATTTCGGATCACATTGTTGTTCTAGTACATTGTACTTGTTAGTCGTATCTGTTCTTACGTCACACCATATAGACATATTATTCCATTGATCAAGCCGAAAAGGTTTATCTACCTCCTGAGAAGACTTAGCCTGGAATGGTGTATGTTTTGTTGCCTGGTAACCCATCTTTTATGTTGTAGCAATAAAGGAGTTATCATCCATTCAGGATGTTTTGGATTTTCTTATTATTATTATATAAATATGCCTTTGAAGTTGCCTGGTCTCCACATTTTATCTTTAATCATGATGACATAGTTGAAGTGCTTGTCCTGTGACCACAAGATGTCCACTGATCAATATTATGTTAAAATCAAAGAATTTGGAAAATGTGACCTGACCTTAATGTCATTGACTCAGCCAAGGTGTCAGTATTACACATCAGTGCTAGATAAATTTATGGCTTGTTTGAAGGCAGCTCATGACCTAACCAGAAAATAAGAGAGAGAATACAGGACTTGACTCAGATCCTTAATGGTTCAAAAAGCTTTTTAAAAGCTTGGCCAACTTATGGGATCCATAATGGTTCAGAAAAGGTTTTTTGTTCATTATGATTTCGTAGGTTACCCTACGCCCATACCTTATTATGGCCCCTATACAGAGGGGGTACCAGTGATGCTGAAGGTGATTGTTAGTTGTTTTCCAAATGTTTGTGACATGGAGTAAAGGGATGGCGTTGGCATGAGGGCTCCTTTACATTGAGTGTGGTAAAAATAAGTCTAAAAGCAAGACAATTCATTAATTAAAATTTCGACAAAGGACATATTTCTGAGGGATGTTTAGTCAGTCTTTTGCCTTACTGTGTGGAGTGTATTAGATTGGTCCCTAACATAAATAAATTGTAAAGCTGCTACTAAACACCCCTCAGTAAAATCTAATGAGGTGCGGTATTAAGGTAGGACATCTCCATAGCAAAAAAAGTAGGCGCTAAGATGGCTGACTTTGAAGACAACATATATTCCATATGAATGGATGTTGATTCATTGAAATAATTTCCATCCTTTGCTTCATAGAATGTATTATTGCTTTAGAAACAAAATAACCAAAAAAACAACATATCTTTAAAATGAAAACTGTCATCAGAGAAAGAAGGAGAAAAAAAAATTAAAATGAAAGAAGATTAAATGAGAATCCAGGGGAAATTTATTGTCAAGTTTTTACCTTGTGTTTCATGTCTTTCATGAAGCTCGACTTTTTCTACATGTGCTCTTGAGAATATTGTAAAATGAAATCCACCTTATCTGTATTTACCAGCTTGGGTTGTACAGGAGAAAGAACTGTTGCTACTTTTATTAACAGTAAAGACAGATATCTATAAATATTAGGAAAAAGGTCGAATGTCGAATGCAGCACAGTGAAAGGATGCGAAAATATCAGTATATTCATCTGGGATTTTTTTTCAGTATTTTTTATTAACAGCAGCCATTAGATTAAATAAATGCTGACAATTTCTTTATTTTCCCCCTTTTAATCTCCTTTCTGTTGTGTTTCAAATTTAACAATCAGGTTTTTTGTTGCTTGGAGAGTGCGAGATATATATATTATAACTTATCAGACTTTTCAATGAATGTAGAAGTTATATGTAGATAAAAAATATATTTCATCAGTAATAATAAAACTTGTATTTGTTTATTACTCCGTCTGAAGATAGTGGTTGTATATGTTAATAACCCCCACAGTCATAAGATCGCAAAGGTACGGTGTCCAAATTTCTCAGAGTTTCACACCCGCCCGGATAGAACTGCAATAATTGCCAAAATTTCTTGGAATTTCACCTTCAACAGAACTGCAATGATTGTCTAAATTTCTGTGAATGGCTTGTCCAAATTTGTGATAAAAAGTCGGCAACGTTGGTGATACAAGTTTGTTTTAATTTCTTGAATAAATGTTCAGTTATTTCACAAAGATAAATATAGATCTCAATTTAAGATGTTTTAATACAAGAAGAAGAAGAATACCTGATTAAAAGGAGCTAAACCTATAACTCAGTATTATCCATAATATTTGAAATTAGAAAAACACATAACTTTAAGGTTTCTACTGCCATATATAATGAAAAACATATTCCAGAAGATAAAATGATAAAAAAAAAAACCCATGTATAATGGACTGTCGTTCCGTTTGGACTGTTCACGTATTTCACCGAATAGAATAGATTAGAAATTATAATAAACATTATATATGCTTTGTATACACTCGCATAACATTATAATATGGGCTTTTAGTCCTCTTTTTTCTAAGTTTCATAGAATAGATCTACACCCCCTTTAATACTGATTGTATCCATACTAAGTGTTCTAATATTATATTATGAAAGAATCAACTACTAAAAACCTCTCAAGGATAATATACATGATTAACTTAATTACAGCCTTGTTCAATCTTATCTGCCAATTGGGATTTCGTTTTAAAAGATATGGAAAGTTTATTTTGGTAAACATCTGCAACGTAGATTTGAAGTAGTAAGGACATGCAGACCTATAGAGTTGTATAAGTAGATATATGTTTTGTAAATTTCTAATATTAGCTATCGTTTATGCATGTTTTACAATTATCTTAATCACTTCCTTCCCTGAGGTTAAACCAAGGATCTTAAACAGGATTTAATACTTGTAATCTCCTAATAAAATCTCTTCTTAATACAAAATCACAACGTAATTTAATTTACATCAACGATGCTAGCAATGTATAAATATTATCCTACAAGGTGATAAACTGTGATGGCTTATTTTAATACACATTTAATCAGGCAGTTAATTTATTGTAATAAGAATATTTGATCCCTCATCCGAGAGTAATGGAACATTTAGTAGGATGTACATTAACACATGCACTCAATGGACTAGACATTAATATTAATATTCATATATAATAGAGAATTGTATATTACATACTTATATATAGTCACTAGCAGTCTATGATATATATCATATTGAAATGTAATAGAATGTGCAAAAAAAACCCCCAGCTAAACTCAATAGAAGACCCTACATGCTAGAAATTGAGAGAGGAATGGGGTTTAACATCCACTCGACACAAACTAGGTTATTTCGGGACCAACACATGGTTCTATTTTATTTCAATAATTCGCCTGTGCGTAGGTTCCCTAGCAGTGGGAGGAAACCGGAGGACCCATAAAAAAACCCATGAGGTCGGACAGGCGACCCTACTTCTTATCACATAGAACCGGGTAATCGAAACCATGCCAGTTGACTCAATGACAGACCTCATGATACAGTGTGCACTTGCTCACCATTCGGCCATCCAACCCTCGGCCTCCATGCCAGAAAGTACTATATATAGTGTTTGGTAAATTATACAAATACACACTTACATATACACTCAATGGACTAGCAAAACATTAATATTATAGAGAATTGATATAGAATGTAAAAGAATGCCCCCCCCACCCAAAAAAAGAAGAAAAACAACAAAAAAACAACGCCCCTGCATACTTGAAAGTATTATAGTGTTTAGTAACATACAAATATACATTAACACATGCACTCAATAGATAACACATTAATATTAATATAATAGAGAATTATACATTAGATACTTATATAGTCACTAACAGTTAATGATATATAATATATCGTATAGATATAGAAAAGAATGTGCCCTAAAAAAAACCCCTACATACATGAAATTGGCTGTATAAAAAGCCTTTATGATGTGGTATTAAATTTCATATGAAGGTGTCCTCAATACTCTTAGTATTAAAGAAAGCCAAGAACTGGTGAACTCCAACTGAGTGTTTGTCCTCTCACAGTCTTTCTATAAGAGCCCCAAGCTATTCATACAATCAAATACACAATAGCTGGGGTGGTTTTGTGAATAAGCTACTGCTTTGCTTCAACACAGTTTGAATAAAAAGACGAGGGAACGGCTTGAATCAAATCGCTAAAGTATTTGTCAGCCATATTGAAGTTAAGTACAATCGCATGGAGGATACAGAAATCAAATAGAAGCAAGAAGTAGACATACCCCTCAACACCTTTGGCTGTCTAATATTGTGTTTGTATATTTGAGTAGTAAAGACAGCTCTGTGTCTTTGTGACCAGGGTTGAAGCCAGCGGTTGAACTAACCATCGGTGGAAGACAAGTGAGAACATACAAAAGAGCGATAGTCAGGCCTCTTTTCACCTGTAAGACACCTATGATTAGCAGAACTGTGATAGCTTATTTACCGGTGTGTTACACTAAATGGGAGCATACAGTGTTTAGTTAATACTAGAACAGATATATAGATATATTAAGATAGGTTGGAGTTAATGGGATTCAAGGTAATAATAGTATACCTTGTAAGACTGATATACACTGGAATAAGATTAGGATATATATCTATGTATTATAAGCGAAGGTAAGTGTATTTTATTGATTAGAGATAACATGATAGTTTATCAAAAACAGACGGTCAATAAGAAGCCAGTGATAACTGGTTAATATAACATGTATTTATCACCGTTTAGATTAGAATGTGATCGAGACTTCTCCGTACATGCCTGATCGTCACAAATCAATCTGTTTTAATCTTATCATCAGTAGTGTAGTAAAACTATATTGCTTCTGATTTCTTTAATATTTATGGAGGGTGAGTTGTATTTTTTTCTTGTAATGGCTTAAAGTATATTATGATACAGCATATCACACGTTATTGTACGGATTAAATTTCACTGCATTCTAAAAAAGCTAATCTGGGGAGTTGTTACATTGATTGTGGAAATTATAGTTTGGATAAATGTAGGATTGTACGCAATAATGATTTGTTGATTGGATAGTTCAGATGCCCCAAGGACCTATTTTAAGGTTTTATTGGTGAAGCACGTTTTCTGGTGTTTTGTGAAAATTTCCAGATGATAACACCATCTCACGCTTACACTTTTATAACCAAAATATAACACAATTAACATATTTCTATTTATAACCGTGTGTCAGTATCATTAACAGTCCAAAGAAACATCTAAAGACGGCCTTAAGGCAAATGAACCTTTATTGTCACCTGCATCTGACGACATTCTGCTATATAAGTTATATTACATATAAGTTGAAGAGATGACCATTGTCAAGATCGGTCGCATTATTTCTTTTTTTTTCAAATCATTTTTAGTGAAGCCTGTACCATAACAGGCCTGGGACTGTACAGCGCAGTGGATGCTTACCTCTGGCCCCCGGATCCATTCACTTGATTTGATATCTTCCGCAGGTTAATCTTATAGGGTTTTGTTTCTCATGTAGTGCGGTCCTCCTGCACTTACTATTAGGTGGTGGTGGAAATATGTCAGCAATACAAAACTTTTGAAACAGAAATCGAAAGTAGTCGATGATCAAAATGATAGCTAAGTTTCTCCATACAATCTTGCCAGATTTACAAGTCTACATAGCATTTTTTCAAAGCACAGATTTTGGATTTTCAGAGCACAAATGTTGTTATCCACAGGCATGTTTGTGCCAGTAGGCACGTTAAAATAGGCCCTGGATGCCTCTGCCCTTCCACCCATGGCTGCTGGTGTCTCAAATTAATTTGACTCAAGGCTACTTGTAAATGAAAGTAGCATGAAGCAGTTCTGTATTAGGTATGGGCAATTTCTGTTTATCTACTAAAGATTCTTTAAGTAATGATTAGGTATAAACATATACAAGAATTTTAGAAATTTGAAAAATAAGTCAACATGGAATTAAATCTCTTGATTTGGTTCAAAATGAAATGAAGTGACAGGCAAGCTTTATAGTCCTGGTTTTCAACCTTTTTGAACCATTACCCCTGTTCAGCCTTGCTTTCCTACTGTTTCCGTCCCCACCTGCAGCCGACCATCACCATGCTCCACATTCAAATAACAAAAACAATCTCAATATCTCTTTCCTTCTATTTATTAGTGTTACATGGTTGGGTATGCAGTATTGAAGTGCATGTTGAGTGGCAAATGTCAACGGACCAAATTGTTGAAAATGCCTTGTAACTTTTGGACGATCTCATTTCCTTCATGGAAGTGATCAAACTCGATTAGATTGTCACGGCATGGGATTTTCCAAGCAAGTTTCCCACTTGGAAAATGTTGCCTATTTGTATCAGAGACAGTGGTACAAGGGACAAAATATATATAGTAACTAGAGTCCACACTGATCATGTGACAGACCATAGATTTATATATAGAAACTAGGGTCCGCACTGATCACATGACACACAAGAGTTATATATATAGTAACTAGAGTCCACACTGATCATGTGACACACCATCGAGTTATATATAGAAACTAGGGTCTGCACTGATCACGTGAAAAGCAGTTGGGTCCCCAGTCTAAACTCATGGGTTGTCTTCGGGTCATCCAGTTTCCTTCCACTTGTCAATACACACCAAACCTCTGTACTCTGTGTTTACACCTGTGTCAGATTCTCCCAAACATTGCACATGAAATTAAAATGGCTAGACCTTGAATACATCCAAGATAAAATGAATCTTCAGATTCTTGAGTGTATTAGAACCCTATCCATTAAATCATCTCACTGAAAGTAGCATAGATGATGGATGATGATATTTTCTGATGATTCTTGCTACATATTGTACCTTGAATTTAGCAAGACAGAGATTGATGGCACCATGATTCATAAAGGATGGTTTCAAGCAATTACATTTCCAGATAGAATGGCCAATTTCATCGGTGACTTTTTGTTCCTGATCTTTTATTAGCATCTGATACAATGTTTTAAGGAAGGAAGGAAATATTCAGTTGTTTTGATAGTTCTAGAGACCAAATATGGCTTTGGAATGGATGGATTGTAAAGCTAAAGGACATTGTCCTATTGTTTTCTTGGAAACGCCGCCCAAATGAATTAAGTAATTATTCTTCCATATAAGCATAATTTATTGCAGTATCCAGTTACTAAATGCTTCTAAAGGATTATTGTCAACTTGTGTATTTATTGCTAATCATGGCGTTTTTTAGAGCCGCAGAGCAATGAGTATTGCGCTGCTTCACGCACTCACCAGTATATACAGGGTTTAAACCATGGACTCTATCCTGTTGCCTTTGCAATTTTCTGTTCACCTTGTCTGTGGACATGACTTTCACTGTTTACTGTGTTGGATGTTTATTAATTTCATATAAAAAAAACCCGACAAGGCAGGATATTTTTCGATCAATGCGTAAACTATTGTCCGCTATATACGATATTATTATTACGGTATGTTCAACACCATAACAAGGCTTATAGTTCATATTCCCCCGATTGTTTTTATTGTTTTTTTACCACTATTCCTGTCGTTTATTGAATAGTTTCTAATTGAACTTGGGTACTACAATCCACTTCATGTTACATCTCCTATTTGATTATAGCAATGTCTAATTCGCGCTACGATGATTCAATTGGATTTTTTTATATTTTTTAAGTGTGTTGTTGATTTTAATATATTTATTACATATTGTCAGATTATCACTAGAATATATTAATAGATTAAGTGAAATGGAGTGTCATGTGGTGTTCCTGCCTATAGGTTTACATGCATGTCAACAAGTACAGGTTTTGACCTCAGTTTCTGTCTCTTCTGGATGACTAGACACCTTTTCCTTGCCAAGCTCTGAATCCTGCATCAATGACATTGTGAAACCTGGCAGGAATTTTAATTGCCAACTTTGTTATCCAGGCCTATATTCTTTGTGGCTCCTACCAATTTCTGAAATGTCCATATTGTGAAAAATGGACCTCAAAGTGGAATGTAAATCCAAAGGTGGTTCATTTCTGTTCAATAGTAAAAAAAGATAATGAATTGAAAATATTGCAACATTCAGCATCTACAATAAACAATATATTCAACACAACACACAAATCTTTTGATGGGTCTCTTTTCAGTTAGATTGAATCTATTCGAGGAATTGTCTAGCGTAGACATTTTTATTTCTATGATGTTGAATAAACAATTTCAGTACATTTTTGAATGGATTATGTCAGAAAATTTGATTGACGCAAATAGACTTTAATGGTATTAGTATTTCAAATGACACTTACAAAAGTCGTGTCTAAGCCAAATTTGGTTATAGATTTGTTTTCGTTTCACTGAATGAATTTTGGTAAACGTTTTTTGTCGCTAAATTACTGCAGTGAAGAATGTCAATCCTCAAGGTATTTTTTTTTTCATAGCCCCACATAACTTAAATGACTGTGTGCAGGATATAAAGTAATCATTTTCACTAATTCAGCAAAATATTTCAAAATTGGCAAAAAACGGCTAGGTTTTATTTATGACAGTAGCGTTTCAATTTGGCTCTGAGGTATTTAAATTATTATCTTCATTATCTCGGAAGTTTTTCCATATTAAAGATGAAATTGAGAATAAGTGAGTTGGCAATTTGACAGTTGAAATTGAAAAATAGGAGAAAACTAAGAGAGAATTTGAAATATCCTAAGATCAACACGAAGCCAGAGTAATAGTGTGAAGACAATTATTGACTCGGAGTTTGTCATTGTGTGTTTCGGCCTGTGTGTTTATTGCTATTGTACCATCCGTGTGTCTTGCTGTTTTATAAGGTCTTTTAGTTACTCGCCTGTAATTGACAAATGCACTCTGTTGAATTTAGCCTTGGTTACAAATTAAGTTTAATTTGTTTGTTTTTGTGTGCCAAATGAAATGAACTGATACATGAGCGACTCACACACAGGTCATTTCACAGGCTAATATATTTTTGTTTAATATTTGTATATATTTGCTATAGAAAATTTGATCCTTGCAGTAGATTTATGATCAGATGTCCATTAGTGTTCTCATAGTCATACAGGACTATTTGATTTGGGAGGAAGGGAGCTTGGTCAAGTTCCCAAATTTGTCCTTTTTTGCTTGAATATCTCTTTACTGCAATTTAGCTCATTATGTAAAATAATTCTTTTTCAAAGGATGTGAAATGAAATGAAATGGAGTTTTACATTCTATTGCTCTGGGCCCTATTTCTTGAAATCTTAACTAAAGATGAAATCCAAATTTTAAGCACTAAAATCAATCTAATATTATTCAGTCAAATTACTAAAATTTGGATTTTTATCTTAGCGAAACAGTCCCAAGCTCCTAAACTGGGCTAATGAAGATGGGCATACACCATACAGTGTGCTGAGCTGCTACAGCCTACTGTTATATCGAATTCCAACTGCCAAGGCATCTTTTACGTGCAAGGTGCAAGCCAATGTGTACACAGGACCAGTTTAGAGCAGAGCAGTAAGACCTTAAACCCCATTTCATTTAACACGATATTATAAACAACTGTCACTTTACTTTTTGTGATGGCATGCTCATGATCTTGCATGTTGTTGAGATGAGTATTTTGTTGTTTGGTATTTATTAGCTACTGATTATTAAGCTAATTGTCTGATTTCTTTCTAATGAGATGAGATTTTGTTGCTCCATATTATTAACTAATGATTGATAAATTTCTGTTGAGATGAGTTTTTGGATGTTTGGTATTTATTAGCTAATGATAAGATAAAACATCTGATTTCTGTTGAGTGGAGTTTTTGGATGTTTGGTATTTATTAACTAATGATAAGCTATATGTCTGATTTCTGTACTTCATGTTATTCATTTCAACTTGACTAGTACGATCACATGAGGTGGTAGATAATCAGTGTTTGTCTGGCAAACAACACTATTCCGATCTGTGTCTTGAATTCCTAATTTCTTGTCAATTAAATCGTCTAAGAAAACCACCAGTTTGCTGTATACGTCATATATTCTTGGGAACGGCCGACATATATTCAGTAATATTGATGGTTATAAAAGTTCATTTATATACGACGGTCATGCACATAAAAACATGAGGGAATTGATCTAAGACAACTTAAATATCTGATATATGGATAGGGTATAATACTTATTTCAATTTTAGATTTGAAAATTAGAAGTACGTAATGTTTTGATTAAGATGGAACGGGATAAAATACTGAGTGTCCGAATAATGAATTTGTTCCACTCTTTTCTGCTATTAAATATGCTTACTCTTTCTAGAATAAAATGGTTTAACCTCTCATCAATACATCATTTTGAGATTAATGTATGGTAATTTTCATTTCACTGGTTGCGTGAATTTTGCCAAGGCAGTGGCATTTCCACCTTTTCTTTAATTGATATCCCATCCGAACAGACAGACACACTTTCCTTGTCAGACCTGCAGGTGCCACTTTTGACAAAATCAGAACAGTATTTCTCAGCTCTTGCTACCAGGTTTCGAATCTAAGATATTCTAGACGAGAGGCCATTAAAGTGGGCCGCAGTGGTTAAGCAAGTAAGGCTCTGGTTTCACTTTGTCAGAAGGTGTAGGTCTGTTTAGTTGTTTGGATGGGACATAAGCTGGGGTCCTGTGTGCATGTTGATGTGCACATAAAAGAACCCTGTGACAGTTGGATTAGGCTGCAGTTTCCCTCATAACACACTGTGACGTACACCCATCTTCATTTTCCCAGTCAGTGCAGAGAAGTTGAACCCCAATTCATTTCATTTCAATAAAAATACATTTCTCTGTTAGTAAAATTAGGTCAAAATAGGGATGATATTTATTTTGATTTCAGTTTTATAGTTTTAATGTCATATTATTTGATTTACTTGTGTGTATTTAAGGTTTTCTTCTTTTTTTTTAATGAAATAAACATTACAAAAAATCTTTGACCATCTTTGACCTGACTTACTTTAGCAAATCATGTGACTGGAAATAAAATGTTAAACTTCAAATTGAAAATTGTAACCTCTGATCCTCTGAGCATTAAGAGCCACATTGAGGGGAGTATTTTTATGGCTTGCACTTGGCTGAAACGTTCAGGATTGAAACCTAATCTTTAATATCTGCTGGTAGAGAGGGTTGTTAGAATTGCCAGTAAGCAGCCGACTTGAACAAACGTTACAGATGTTGTGAGTCTGGTTGAGTCTAAAATGAGCTGTTGGAGTGAGTGTGTATATATCACCCTCCAACAACTGTTTTTGTTTTGAAAAGGAGGATAAAAACTAGTATTTTCCATAAGCTACAGGGATTGTAAACTATTTACGCGTATTTGACACTGGATGTTGGTTCGTGGATTCTCAAGACGCAGAACTGTGTTTTACATGAACGACCAGACACAAGCTATTGGGTGAGTAGGAACAGGAACATGTGTACAACACACAGAGCAATAAATAATGGCAGATTTTAGGTTCTCTCTAAGGAATTGTGTATCAACCGAGAATCATGTGAAATGAAACCCAGCTCAAGTTAATGGACAGAGAAAGAGTTGTGTGTTCTTTCTGAATTCTAAGCCCTTGGGTTAATTTCTTTGTCTTTTATCCAGTGTATACAGCCTGGCTAATTACTACAGTAAATTTGTCTAATTGATAGCGTTGATCATTATCAATTCTTTATTAGCTGAGGAATTAATTAACGCTAATTTCTGACTTAAATAAGATTTTCTTCTTCTTTTTTTGTGTAAATGGTTTCTTTAGGAAAGTTCTAGGGTTTTTTTTTGTTTTTTGATGGACTGTTTACGATTTTGGATAAATCTAAGATATTAATGTCAGTAAATACTAATTTATGAATTCACATATTGTGTTTGTTTATTGGTGCTGGCCAAAAAAGTTCCACATGATTTTCCGGTGTGGTTTCACCTTGTCAGGGGTGCAGGACCTTATTAGCCAAATGGGTGCAGAAGAGTAAGACTGACATTAAATCCATTTTCGTATATTACTGAATGGGACGAAAAGACGCTGCCTTGGCAAAATATCTGTCATAGCTGACCCTGTATGGCATAAGTAGAAAAGTAGGGCATTAAACCCATTTTATTTCATATATTACTGAAAGTTTGTTAAGTTATGTGATTGTTAGTATATAGGTATATCATATTGACTATATACAACTCTACTGTTTATTTATAGTATATTATATAATTACTAGTGTAAATATACATACTATTGGTGTATATTATAATCTTATTGACAAACACAACAGGTAGGCTAAAAAAAAACCAATTAAGATAAGGACACACCAATTGAATTTTGTGCTGTACAGGAACATTGGTTAAAATTTAAAGATGTTCTTTTTATTTCTTGGAGAAAAATACCAATTTAAAACCCATAAAGGTTTATTTTCAAATTTTTAAGTTATGAAATTTTAATCTAAATTGCGTGACAAGGAGTAGGGGTGCCTATTCAACCTCGTGGGTTTTCTCCAGGTCCTCTGGTTTCCTCCCACTGCTAAAGACCCCAACGCGCAAGCGAAATATTGAACCTTGTGTTAGTCCCGAAATGACCTAGTTTGTGTTGAGTGGACATTAAACCCTAAACATCTCATGTGATTCAAGTGGCTATTATTTATCAAGAAGAACAAAAAAAGAAATTGATGTGGTCTAATAGACTATTTCTAGAGATGGTTTACTATATAATCTATTGTTGGATATTGTATTTTGAAATTGATTATATGTGGTCTAATAGACTATTTCTAGAGATAGTTTACTATATAATCTACTGTTGGATATTGTATTTTGAAATTGATTATATTTACTAAGTGTTATGTCTTTATGTATGGAGTTGGATGACCGAATAGTTTAATGTGTGTGTTATAGATCATAATGTCTGACATAGACTCAAGTGACATTGTTTCGCTCCCCAGAGTCGCATGTCCATTCATAGGGGTTAACTCCTGGTCCTCAAGATTCCTTCAACTGCTAAAGACCTCAATTCCACAAGTGAATTATTGAAATATAGTTGAAATATGTGTTAGTCCCAAAATGACAGTTTGTGTCTAGTGGACATAAACCCCATTTCTCTCTCTTTCTAGTAATTGCAAATAGGTGAATTACCTCCCCTGGCACATGATATATTGACGGATTGGTGCCCATAGATTAATGCTTTTTTTTTGGTCGTTATTTATTTTTTTTTCTTTAAATAGTTTATTTTTGAAACACATATTCCCTGTCGTCATTAGCATGGTTAGTGCAGAAATGTAGGACATTAAACCCCATTCAGATCATTTCACAAAACACATAATTCTAAATCTATGTCCATAAATCAGTAATAAAATCAGCAATATAATTTATACACGACTTTGTTAATCCAATAATTATTTATAATCAATATGACTTGCCCGACATCAGTTGTCCACAGAGGTCTCTGATGCTCCATAGATTTCGTGCTAGCTCTACATGCAGATATGTCTTATCTAATCAGTAATTGACTTGTTTATATACACAGGATTTACTAAGTTGGAGAAACCCTGACAGACAGTTAGACATGAGTGATTGATGGCTGTCAAATGTCTTTATCAATATGGCTGACTTCTTCTCGACTATTCACTCTATATTAATATATACATATAGTAGAAAATGATGAGAGGCTGGGGGCAATATGGCCAGTTAGGTTAAATTATATGAAAGATTTATTAGTAATTATTAATATTATTCATTGGGAGGGTTTCAGTCACGGGATGTAGGATATCAACTCGGCCAACAATAGTCCTGTACTGGTGGATATGATTATTATAGTAAATAGTACTATTATATTCTACTTAGAGTTGATTCTGGGCAGATTTATTGGCAGTTATTATGGTTTTTATTTATATAGTCGAGGATATATCCTATTATTATATACTACAATACTATATTGTTTAAACACACAAAACACATCAACTACTACACATTTGATTATTATCAATAATATTATATGCTTTTGTTCCGAGAGAAAGGCTGACAAAAGGTGGATGTAGCATATACTTACCTGGCAAATCACTTTTTTTGGTGACCTAGGGGTCAAATGATATTGGTATTTCTCTCAGGTATCAAAGTAAAATGTTGATATTTTCATAATAAAAGTTTAAATATGTACAGATTTGATCATTATCAATAATGTTATATACTTTTGTTCAGAAAGACATGACTAACAAAGAGCAAGTTAAACATATATTTACCTGGGAAATTATTTATTTTATGACCTAAGGGTCAAATGATATTGGTACCTTTCTCAGATATCAAAGTAAAATACTGATATTTCTGTAATAAAAAGTTAAATCAGGGCAAGGGAATAAATTTTAAAAAGACAGCTGCCTATCTGTGAAAATTGATACTACCATTTTGTTAAATATTATTTGAATTTGAACAAAAAAAAAGATTTTTTGAACACAGCAAAGATCCAACAGGACAGAAAAAATTTCCTGTATGAATTGGAAGCTGTATTGCAGCTGGCACGGCAAAACCTTCCAAATTGATGAGTGATTTTTAGGAGAATTGCTCAATAAAACATAGACAGAAGAAACAGGCAGATTTAAAACATGAATTCTTCTAATGTCGAATCATCGATAGAGAGAGTGATATGGTAACTGCCAGGGCATATTATTAAGCTGTCAGGCAAGCCGATGCACCTACGATCTTGTCCAAAGTGTCTTACACTTTCCCCAACTATTTTTAACAAGATAATGGTCAAGTCCTATGGAAAGAGTCAGTCATTTCCAATTATCTCCGATCTAATGGTTGATATAGGACTTGACCAAATGGAAATCACGTGCTTGTTTGATCATTAGGTCTGCCATTGAGTTAATTTTTGTGGTTTTGATTCCCCGATTGTATGTGACAAGGAGTAGGGTCGTCTGTTCAACCTTCTTTTCTCCGGGTCCTGCGGTTTCCTCCCAATACCTAAGATCCATATGCACAACATTTAACCATATGTTAGTCCTGAAATGACCTAGTTTCTGTCGAGTGGATATTAAACCCCATTTCTCTCCCTCTCTTGATTCTAGATATAAAAAAATCAACATACTAAAAGGGTAGAAAAGGGAGAGGGAGAGAGAATTACCGGTACTATAGACAGACTAACTACAAATCATGGGCACTGATCGATATGGTGAAATTTAATTGTGGTCTGCATCCATAGATTATTATGTGTTTAAGATGAACTATTTACTGACCTCATCTCAGATAGTTAAATAAAACCACAAGAGAATCACCGGAGAAATAGTTTGAATTCCTCAAGCATGTTGGTCGAGAAATTCAATCAGTTGATCTTGTGACTAACCATACAAAATCGGGGATATAAAAAAATGGGGAGGCAAAATCCCTCAGTTTTGATTGAACCTGTTCTGGTTGACTTAACCTTGTGTTAACTATCAGGACAAAAACATTAATCTGCTATCAAAGTGTATAAAAGTTGCATGGCTTTGTTGACCATTCTGTAAAATTACTGTGGTAGACATAAAATACCCAATTTTTAAAATTGTGTTTTATAAATATTGGACTAAAAAGTGGATAAAATAATTTAATGTGTTTTATGTCTGTTTTACAAATTGCTAGAAATGGACTATTTTCGCTTACTTTAGAAAAGAAAATAATAAATGTTTTCTGGAGTGATATTTACGACAGGCAAGTCTATAGAATTTATGAAAGGCATGTTACCCAAGAATCAATAACAGAATATGAGATATATTTCACATAATTTCATATAAAAAGAAATCAATATCAGTTCCATCAATATTTTAGCTGACAAGATTTCAGATGAAATTAACATGAATGATGAGATTTAGAATTTGATGAGGAGGAGGAGGATATTCATTTTGCTCCACAGTCGGCCCGGACGATCAGATACTTATATTCAAATATATTTTAACTAGTGGGGATATTCATTCTACTCCGTATTTGGCCCAGACAATTAGATACTTATATTCAAATATATTTAAACTTGTGGGGTTATTCATTCTACTCTGAAGTCGGCCCAGACAATTAGATACTTATATTCAATTTAAACTAGTGGGGATATTCTTTATATTCTGTTGTCTGCCCGGACAATCAGTTACTTATATTGAAACAAGCTAGCTTAATAGTGTCACAGTTTTTAAGCCAGGGGTGTGTTGGTACTCATACACACTATGTTTTTGACTTATGCATGGGTACAGACACATGTCTCATTTTGCCGGAAAATAACTAACTGCCATGTGCCCAAGCTACCTGGTGGTGGTATTTTAAACTGACAGCAAGATAAACAAGCTTTTAATTAAATTCTTCTCAAAGACAGATATATATAGAGCTGGAATTTTTATAAGTGGTTTATTTGTCACATTTTTGCAATCAGGCTACAATTTTGAACTGGTTTAATGATCGCCAGCATTTTTAAACAAGTTTAACTAAACTGTCTGAATGGCGGATGAGTTAATCAAAAATATCATATATATACATGTTAGTAAAGGTGTCAGAGAAATTAAGTTGGGGTGGCTGCTTAATAAATCAACTTAAGCTTGTAAATCATCTGGTAGTTGATCCACCATGTTTCTAGGGGTCAGGCCTAATTGTAATGGACAGAAGTCATGCTTGACTGAACACAGATGAAGGATTGTATACAATGAGGATCTGAGTGTGGCAAAGTGCTACTTTATTGAAGTTTTAGTTAGTTTGATTAGAATGGGAAGGGTTGTTGCTCCCTGAGGAATTATACACTACACTTTCAGTCTGTATAACCTGTGTAGTAATCTGTTAGGAAGGGTCAGCTGTGGTGTTAATTTATCAGCTAGCTTACCAACTTAGGTCAGACATACTTAATTTGCTCTAGTTTGTGGTGATGACAAAACAAAACAGACCTTGAATGAACAAAGTTAACCGTTCTGCTCCACTAAACATAGGATTTGTCTCAACCATGACTTCATAAGGTAAGATGGAGAACAAATTGATCTAGATGGGATTTTTTTTATCTGATAATATAACTAATGTGTTTTTGACTACCAACATTACATATTTATAATATATGTATAGAAGTAGGTAAATGGTATATTTACATATTAAATAGACAAGATAAGAAAGATGATGTATGAGGAGATTTTCTCTCAGATATCAATCAAAGATTGTTGATGTCAAGATAGAGAATTGGGGTTTTATGTTCACTGGACACAAACTAGGTCATTTGGGGACTAACATATAGTTCATATTTATTTCAATAATTCGCTTGCTTGTAGGGGTTTATAGCAGTTGGAGGAAATAGGACCTGGAGTGAACCCATGGGGCTAGACAGGCGACCCTACTTCAAATCTTTGCCGCTTGACTCAATGAAAGACCTTATGATCTTGAGCGCACATGTTAAAAGATTTGGTCATCCAACCCCCCCTATCTCAATAAAGACAACTATCTATAAAAATCTCTTCTTTTTTTTTTTACCAATAATTGACATATCAACTAAATACCTTATCAATTTTTTGTTTTTCTTTTATGTAATAGACTTAAAGAAATTGACAGATATAACAACTATTTCAACTTAGTCATTTCTTTGACCTTTGACTACTTATGTTATAGTTTCTTTTATTGAATTATTTAATTCTTCTACATTTTTATGGGGTTTGGATGGCAGAATGGGGCACGCTGTATCATAAAGTCTGTCATTGAGTCAACTGGCATAGTTTCGATTCTTCGGTTGTATTTGACGAGAAAAAGGGTCACCTGTCTAACTTCGTGGGTTTTCTCTGGGTCCTTCGGTTTCCTCCAACTGCTACAAGACCCCAACGCGCAAGCAAATTATTGAAATAAACTTCCATATGTTAGTTCCAAAATGACCTAGTTTTTGTTGAGTGGATGTTAAACCCTATTTCTCTCTCTCTCAACATCTGTAAGAGTTTCACAGATACAATCTTTATTTTATGTGACATATATTCTATAGTATTTTCGACACATCTGGTCAGTTCTTGGTGCTATATTGGTTTGAAATATGTGTCATTAATAGGAAAAGTTTAGATTATTTGTAACACCTTAATATGAAGTGTTTCCTATGAGCTTCCTGTAGGGAAGGTAGTATCATTTATACCCATCGTTATTAGCCCAGTCGGCGCAAAACAATAGGATGTTAAATCACATTTCAATATCCTGTAGGAGTTTGAACAATCTTGTGGTTTATTACACCCGTTCAGACACTTACACAAGTTTACTTTCGTCATCTGAATGCAAAGGTGGGGTGAATAGATCATTTTAAAAAGCCTACTGATCTACCTGTCTTCTAAGTTCTAGAAGGCTATTCTTAAAAACTGGGTTCTCTTGGCCATCTGCATGGGTTGGCTTAGCAAAGCAGGGCTCCTTATGGATTTTGACAAGTGCAGTTAGTTATTTTCTACCCTAAACCAGTCAGTTATCTTCCACTCAAAAATACCACTGCTGCCATTTTCGAATCGTGCACATGCAAAAAGTTAGTATTTTAAAATTTCTATCAGCCTTTTTGATTGTATGTGAATTTCATTCATGAAATGATCACACGATTTAAACTTTCTATTTGCTAATTCCAACATAACTTTGTGCCCATATAACAGTTCAGACAAACCAATGAGAACACAGCTTTACTGGTGACCTTGTTCGTTTTCCAGGTGCACCATCCATCAGCTTTGAAATTCATTTGTAAATTATTTATTTTGAGATAAGTCCAATTATATGTTAATTGAAAAAATAATGATTATTAAAACATTGATCTGACAGTAAATAATTTGATTGTTACTGTGTTAGACGTCATATAGTATTAAACATTATTGATTATAAACAATGACCATTCTGAGTAGGAGATCTCCATGTCACGATTATATATATCATATTTATTTTTACTTATTATTTTCCCTGTTACAACAATTTATAATCACAACTTCGTGACTAATGTTTGCCACATTAGTTCTTTCAAGAAAATAAATAGATGCTTAAGACGAAGCAAATGGTTTCTATGACATTTTATGTAGTGTCTAAGCACCATCATTCTATTATTGAATAATGTATTTAAAGACTAATATCTTAATTAATTTTGTCTCCTTCACGCTCTCTTAAATTATAACAATAATAATGATTAAATTAAAAGTGGTTAGTTAAAGGGACGGCTTCAATTTTTGAAATGTTTTCCGTATGATTTATGCTAAAACAAATTGAGGTTATGTGTATGTGTTTGATGAAAAGGAGTAGGCAGATAGGCTGCTGTGGAGGTAAAATTTCCCTCTTAGCAAACTGCATTGGGACTGAGTACAGAATCGATCTATACCTCTGTTAACCAGGTAGTTCACCACACCTGGTGGACAGGTATCAATGCCTAGCATCATTTTGTTTTCAATAATATATCTTTTTAGATTTCTGTTTAGTTTTGTTCTTTATGTAAACAATATATACAGTGTAAGTAAACATTTTGCCCTCTTGACCCAGCCCCATATTTCTTGGAAACCTTTAGATATTTGAATTAGAGATTTCAGCTGTATGCAACAGGATATGACCCATCTTGCTACAATATGGAGACTTGGAGGCGAAATTGGTTGCTAGGGTAGTATTAGATAATAATAGGAGTAATAAAACTTTGATTCTATGAGGACAATTACTCTCAAACCTCAACACAATAAAACTACTTGTTATGAGCCATGGTAGGGAGTGTGAATTTTAATGGCTACCAGGTGACGGGGAATCAAAACAACACTCAAAGGGAGGGAGTAGTGAGTGAATGAGTGGATTGACAGTGGATGTAGGCCCATTGATTGTCCAGTGTTTTGGTCAGTCAAACAATGACCAAGGGTCTGTGGTCATGCTTGGCTGGATGTGAAACATGTGCAACCTAGTACATGGAGGTGAAATTAATACTAATAGAAGCCACATTGCAGCAGCAACTCAGATGAAACACTCCAGGAAATTTGATGAAGGAACCAAAATCAAAATGGTGGATTAAATTGTTTAGATACGTTTATTAAAGTTTTATGTTCTATTGGATATAAATAAACTAGTTATCTACCTTGTGTTGGTTAATAGTGAAAGTGCGTCTGATATAAGTACAAATCACCACAAAGAAGAAGAGAACAATCGTGAAGAATGTGAAAAAACTGTGTTATGGATATATAAAAACCAGTACCACATGTACTTGGTATTTAAACGGAATTCATGGATTGAATCATATTTATGATCTTTTGTCAGTAACTGTGCAGGATTTAGTGAAAATATTACATTTTTTTCTTCTGTGTGTAAATGTCTACAAGAAAGCAAGTGTGGGATTGAAAGGAAACTAAATTTTATGTTGCCAAGAGAGACATTAATAAGTGTTTAAATTTTAAGGGAAAGTTACGATTTGCTTTTGTATTGAGTATTACGAAAGAGAAAACAGACTTTTCTTGAGTGACTTTTACTGAGATAAAGAAAATGCATGGTGATTGTAGGTATGGACAGAGGTTAAAGTTCAAAGTTGAATGAGTACCTTGATTATTTATAGGATATATTTACCAGTGATAATAGAGTGTATTTACAGTGATAAGTTAAATACTAGGTGTAGATAGATAGTAAGTAAATACCTATATACTTATACTAATAGGATATAATATATCTAACTGGTTTACAAATGTCTGTCATACTATTATATAGTATACATGATTCATTGTAGCTAACTGGTCAGTTTGTGATTAACTCTGAAGCTCATTGTTTATCAGTGGATGGGCTAGAAAGGACAGTGACTTTTATTATCTATTAATACGAAAAATATGAATATTTTCAGTTCATGTTTTAATCAATTACAACTATTGGTTTATACTTTATAGTATATTCTGTACAGTGTAAATGGCCTACCTTGAAAGATGCAATGATTTAAAACATGGTCATCTACAAACTTACCGAGTCTTTCAAACAATTCTTGAAAACTTTTAATTCTTAAATTTGTTGGCAACGAACACAATGCTTATTTAGTGTGGTGCTTAAGTACCGAAGATTAAATGTTTAGAAGTTCTTAATTAATATGCATATTCAGTAATTAGCAGGATTGAAAGATTGTTAATGATTACAATTTATTATGGCTTCCATAGACTTCTGGTCACTTGAAGGTGGAGAGGAAGAGGATTGTGTTCTACATCATTGATTCAGATGTCTTCCATGCACCTGGTTGAGGTTAGCTTGACCTCTAGGGGTTAATGTGTTGCCCTGTGATAAGACAGTGGAGTGAAAGTTCAGACCAACAGCCGTGAACTTACTCCAGGATCTTGAGAACATGTACTAACATACATATGACTTCTAACACATCCTACCTACATAGGTCACACTTCATACATAGTTATTCTAACAGATTAAGGTATTCAGTCATATCATTAATCTCCTTCAATTGTAACAAGACACAGGATTATCTTAAATTCAGGACATCATGTATGAATCTTCTCAATGAAATATTGCATCATCCTTTTGAACATCTGGGATAAATTTTGTCGTCATGAAATTGAACTTCTGAGATGAATATATCATCTAGTTGAACCTACCAGATAGCTGCAGTGACAAGTCTTGAGTTAGATGGCAGTTCCATTTAGGGGTGGGCAGAGTAGCTCTGGGCCCTCAGACCAACTGGTTTATTTGGGCTCCCATCAAGTTCAAGAATACATGTATGTGGTATGACAAGAAAACGAAACCAACTAGATTGACTTTTTCTTCACACTACTTCCTCAGGGTTGGGCCATTTATTTTTCTTTGGATCGTTGGGAGCATATCTACCTTTAAAGAACTTTGTACAGCATCAACCTATTATAGTAATGTTGTGTTGTTTACTAGTTAAGAGTTTTCTAAGTTGAAGAAACAAATTTGTGATTTCAGCCTCAGACAACATCCCTTTGGCCTATACATACAGAAATCAAACTGGTGGTGTAAAATTTATTATGTTAAATGACTAAAACATAAATATTCCAATTGGCAATGTTAAACCCCATTTCACTTTATTTGAAAGTAAACAGTATGTATAGGTATATTATTGAAGTATGTATAACTAAGCAGGTATTCTTACATCAGATTTCAATGTTTGGCAAGACATCATACATCTCGAGAATGTTAAATACACCCAATTGAAGAGAGATATATTACAAAACAACTAATATAGAAACACTATGGTGTCCCACTGAGCTTATAATCAAATAAATAACTAATCTCATCTACCCCTGGTACCTGGTACAATTCTACCTCCCTGTCTCATTCTGTAGATAATCGTACGAACATCCACTGACCAGCCTATAATGATTGATCATAAATCGACAAAAAATCGTCTAATCTTTTGTCTGATATTGAAATCTATATAACATAGGGTCGTCTGTCCAACCTCATGGGTTTTCTCTGATTTTCTCCTCACTGCTACAGACCTGTATGTGCAAACGAATTATTGAAATAACATTGAATTGTATTTCATTTATGTGTTGAGAGTACCAATTGTTCGATCAAGTGATAAACTTTTAGATAACTGATTTACTTTACTAAAAGCATGAAAGTTGTGATTCATGAACTTGTGTTTTACTGTAAACACGTAGAGATCTGTATGCATTGTTTATATTCCTGGTACTATTGACTTTACATGAATTAAATTGTATTACAACATCATATTAAAATATTATTATAAAATTTACTCAGCATTGTAAAATTTTATTGATTTCCACATTAATTCATAGGACATACAGGTTGATGCCCTTACTTAATAACTATGTCATATAGATTGTTTGTGTTACAAAAATATTTTTTTAGGATTCTATTTTCCACAATTTGTATTTTCAAATGAAAAGCTTTTGAACCATGTAAACCAGTAATGTCCTTAGCTGACAATTAGCAAGTAGCATTGATTAAAAAAAAACAAAAAACATTATGGATTTACTACTTCTATGACATTTAGATGCTTATTTAAGCTGGTTTTAAAGAAACAGCATTTTTAAGTCAAGAGAGAGTGTACTTTACGCAAGACCAAGTTAAAAAATTTTCCCTGGAAAATAACTAAGTGTCAATGTCCAGTTTAAAGATAGGTGGAATGATTTACAAAAAATATACTTATGGAAATATGCACCCATTTATTTGTTGCTGTTCTTTATAATTATGTGTACATGAATTTACAATTATTATCAATCTGTTGGTCCATCATATATCACCATCTTTATCAATGTATATTGGTATGTTTGTTAAATGTGTATTCCATAATCACTTCATAGTGTATTCCATAATCACACCATAGCTCTTTATAATAATGTGTACTGATGGCTGATGTGTATTGGGTAGTCATTATGTGTATTCATTAATCAATTAAGGGATATTGTAGCCTGGATTATTCACTAAAGAATAAATGACCATCATTGGCTTAAATATGTTGTGTTAAAAAAAACTTGTGGAGTACAGAGTATTTGTTATTGTTGTATTTAGTATTCAGTGGAGTTTATTTCCTTTCTTAATTTACTGTGTTTGGTTGAACTGTCTAGCGTGAAGGATTGTTTCATTGGCTGTATTTTTTACTATCAATCATGGTAAATTTGTGTTTAGCTGACGTTTTGGGGTTAAATAGTAAGTTAAGGTTGATACATTTGCCAGGGTTGGTAAACTGATTTCGTCCCATAACCCAGCTGTAAGATGATGTATGACTATGAGCAAGTAAAGATTACGTGTAGGAAGGAAAGCAGAATTTAAAACAAAACACTGGGCTTCAGGTTCTCTGTAACACGCCCTGATAAAATAAGATGCAACACTGATAAATATAGGATTTCTAACACTGATAGAAAACATCTGGAAAATTGTCAATTTAACGTAGAAATTGTAAAATTAGATAAAACTTTTGTTTTGCTTCTCAACCAAATTTTGTTTTTGTCTGTAAAATAAAGCAAGCGTGGTTGTGCAGTGCAGCCATTGTAGATTGAACTGATGAAAATGAGAAGAGAAAAACTTGAAATGTTAGAATGGTAATTGAATCACGACATCTGCATTACATCACAAACTGTCTTACTGTAGACTTTTAAAAACAGTAGATTTATAGGAATTTCTGTATAATAGTTGCTACAGTTGCAGAAAAAAAAAATGTTTTAGAAAAATCAGATCTTGGTTTAGTATGAGCTATTAGATTATAAACCTCCTTCTGTACGAATTCAGTTTTAGCAGTTTCCAGTAACTAATCGAGATTTATCATTTGGTATTAAATGCGTAAATGCTGCTGAATGCCATTTGAATTTTTCGATCAATGTCTATTTAGTCATGGCTTAATCCATGCTTAAATTGTTATTTTTCACTTGATTAAGAAACTAAACAAAAATTTCTCTGGTAGATAAATTGCCAGCTTGGATTATTATTAAGTCAGATTAACAGGCTTAGCAAGAACAAGGGTCAAGTGGTTCGGATGGGACAATAAACCGAGGTTCCGTGTACACATTTTCGTGCTCCTAAAACCAACCTTGACATTTGGTATTCGATGATGGGTAGGTGAAAATGCTACGGTCTAGGCAAAATTTTCCTGATAGCACACTGCATGGCTTATATGCCTGCATTCGCCCGGGTGGTGCAAAAAAGTCGGACATTCAAGCCCATTTCATTTTTTCCTCACAAAAATGAATTATTCCTATAGCTTTAATGATTTGATTTATAATTTTGTTGGCAGTTTAAAAGTCTGTAAAGAATATTAGATTATATATGTTAGAAAATGATACACCAACAAATTACAAACAACTTAACACGTTTGGCAAAAAAACAAAAACTGGTTGTGTTATTAGCTCTTACCTCAAATTAAAATGGAGGGGGAAAATAGTCTGATATAGTATTATAATTATCACACGGTTAGCAACAGTCATAGAGTACAGTTCTATATTGGTAGGGTACATGGAGTGATAACCACATACAGTCATACACCTGTATATATGTATAAGTATATAAGTATTTTCAGATTTAAACATATTGTGGAAGTCAAACAGACCTACATTTATAGAATAGGTTGCTATCTCCTCCCCTTATATTTAACAGACTTTAGCTTTGGAAATATATAAATAGTAAGTGCAGGAGGACTGCACTACACGCAAAACAAAAATCTACAAGATAGCGACATTGCAAAAATTAAACGAATATCAAAACAAGTAAATTGATCCGGGGGCCAGCCATAAGTGTCCAAGATTTTGTCAAGCGTGCCTCTAGGCGTGGGGTCAAGGACTCCAGTCAGACCCTGGATTTTTTTTTTTGTCGTATATTTGTAAATATCGTCAAACAAAAGTGTGACGCATTGCTACTGTTTTGACAGCACTTTATTTTAATATTAGATATGTATGCACCTGAATGAGCCTCTAATTTTATAAAATTCTTGAGTAATTCCCCAGACCTCAGCCAAATTTGACATGGTCTCAACCCTGGACCCCCCTCTGCTCAAATTCCTGGACACACCTCTCATTGTATGGTGTATGCCCATCTTCATTATTAGCCCAGTTAAGAGTGGAGCAGTAAAGTAGGACGTTAGACCCAATTCATTTCCCACCAAAAGCACAATCGGACGCTATTTAGTCAATATTATACTTCCTATGTAAAGAATTATCAAAATGAGCAAATTAGTGTTGACGATCAGAGTGGAAGAGCGAGGGAGGTGCTTGGGGTCAAATATTTAGATTCGTTGCAAAGGAAGCCTGTAGATATAAATTATTATGTTGGCCTACATTGTTTTTATACGAACTTGTTTGTTGGATGAAAAAAATAATAAAAAACTGTTTTTTATAAACTGGATAGAATGCATAAAACAACAAAAATACACACATTGCACTTAAAGAAGAGAGCATCTAATTTACATAATAGTTATAAATAGATATATATAAGGTAGGTAACATAATGTCGAGGACAGGTAATTAATATAATGTTCTCTGAGTTCGTTAAGTATAGTATGTAATAGACTACTTAAAAACAGTTGTTACTACAACAGATGTTAAAATTTATAGCGAGTGCAATTAAGTTATCAAGAATTTATTAATTCTGAAGAGCTGGTGCTCAGAGGAAGAGAAGAAGGGGAGGGTTCACTATTATGCTGCTCATCTATTGTAAAATGTGGGCATATCTTGCACTGATGGGTGGGGAAGGGGATGGCCAAATGGTTAACCTGTGCATGCGGTATCATAAAGCCTGTCATTGAGTCAACTGGTGTGGTTTCGAATCCTCGGTTGTATGTGACAAGGAGTGGGGTCGCCTGTCCAACCTCGTAGGTTTTCTCCAGGTCTTCCGGTTTCCTCCCACTGCTAAAGACCCCTACGCGCAAGCAAATTATTAAGATAAAATTAAACAATATGTTAGTCCCAAAATGGCCTAGTTTGTATCGAGTGGACGAAAAACCTCATCTCTCTCTCTCTCGTTATTGTCCTTGATCACTATGAAGAGTTTACTTTTACTTGCTGTGGGTGTAAGATTTGTTGCATGGCAACCCATCTTGTATGTATGTATTTCATTTTATTATAATAATAATTAAACTAAAATAGACGTTAATAAGGATCATCTCATCATATAGTTTATTTTGTTAATAATCCCAATTTAAAAACAGTCTAATCCTGTTTTCAATAAAATTGCACAATATTTCAATAATAGATATATCTGTTTATTTCTTTTGTTTACTTAGTATTTCCTTTTACCTTAATAGACATTAAGAATGGATTATTGTTCTTTTTAAGACATGAAATGCTTGAAATAGAATGACAATACATCTTGCTTATTTGATTTTTAAATACCGACTTTATGTTTGATTTAATCAAGTATTGTTGACAGTAAGAGTGGGGGTGTGTGTTTCTATTTTTGATGATTAATTGTTATTTCTATTAAATTTTGTCCTGTTTATTGACTGGTATTTTAAAATTGGATAAATGCTTAGATGATAGTCTGATAAATTGACATGTTTTTCACTGACAAAATGGGTCAATGTCTTTCTAAGGAGACAGAGAAATGAGGTTTAACATCCACTCAACACAAACTATTTATTTTCAGGACTAACTCGTGGTTCAATTTTATTTCAATAATTTGCATGTGTATAAGGGTCTTTAGTAGTGGGAAGAAACTGGAGGACCCAGGCTACCCTACCCCTTGTCACATACAACCAGGAAATCAAAACCAAGGCAATTGACTCGCCTGTCATTGAGTCAGCTGGTGTGGTTTTGATTCCCCGTTCTGTTCTAGGAATCGTTCCTGGCACACATAAAATTTCTAATGTAAACAGGGTTTTAGTGTACGGAATAATATTATTTATAAGAACCCATGATAGTTGGAATTCAATGAACAATGAACAGAAAGATGGAAATGCCTGTATCTTGGCAAAAATTCCCCCATAACGCACAGCATCGCAAACACTTGACTTAATTTGCGCAGTTGGTGCAGAAAAATAGGAAGTTAAACCCTATTTAATTTCTGCCTGAGGGAATTTTAAAAATAGACCTTTTATATGTGATAAGTTAGAGAAATAAAAGTATTTATAAACTGTGTTTTAGGATTGTGTCTTGGTATGCCATAAATTATACATAATATTATATTATGTGTTATATTAGAAACATAGAGCACATATTCTCAGCCAAATCTGTCTAAATAAATAAACAGAGCCGTATGACCTCAGTCTTGTCTGCTCACCCAATTCAATGTGTGTAAGCATCTTGGTAATTGACACCGGCAGTTAAACTGATCCGCAGCAAAAACTCTTGCCAGGGTTACACAACTAACACAATATCTTCACAGTTCATGAGAAATGTTATCCTTGTATTTCTAGAAAAAAAAATCCTAAATAATATAGACAGTTGTTGTTAAACACAAACTGTCCATTTTCAACAAAAAAATTGTTGACACGTCTGGAACACTGCATTCTAAAATGCAGACAGCATAGACATTACTATGTATCCAATACTAAATCAGGAGTAAAGACGACAAGGGCAATAAATTCCAAAGTGATTCAAAGCTGTTGGCATTACATCTGATAAGGCTAGTGGTGTACTTGTTCTGTGGGGCCACGGTGGCTCAACTAGGTCATTTCTAGACCAACATATGGTTCAATTTTATTTCAATAATTCGCTTGCACATGGGGGTCTTTAGCAGTGGAAGGAAACCAGAGATCCTGGATACAACCCACAAGGTTTGGCAGGTGACCCTACACCTTGTCACGTACAACCGGAGAATCAAAACCATACCAGTTAACTCAATTACAGACCTTATGATACAGCGCACACATGCTAACCATTCGACCTTCACACCCTTGACAGTTGTAGTTTGGTGACATGTAGGCAGTCACGCCCCAGGCATGGCAAACTGCTCTAATGGCAATGATAGCACACTGCCCTTCATCCGACAGATTGTGGCAGAAAAGTAGGACGTTTAACTCCCATTTGATTATGTGTACTTTAAACTACTTATATATATGAAGTGTTTCTAATATTGCACAGTTATCTGGAAAGATTTAATATCAAGTCAAAATACAATTGAATTGATTTATCCTACATTTAAGAATATTTGTTAAGAACTCTTTAGTTATTCAACACATGCTAATATATTGATTAACGGAATTTTATTGAGGAATAAGTTTAGAATTAAATATAAGAAAGGTTGTCAAACAATTATTCATGCTCCATTTCATATTCAAGAAGTTTTCTTTTAAATGAAACTTTACTTCCTTGAAGAAGGAAAAGTGTTTTCATTGATTTTCCTAGTATCAATGATAAGTTACATTAGCACTTAACATTGTAATATCTGCATAAATACAACAACTCAATAAATAATATTGTAAGATGAAATTGAGTCAGATATAAATATGCATTATATAAGAGTTAAATCTGCCTATTCCAGTTATTATTTTGGACTCCAAATGTTGCATAAATTTTTTAATTGGCATTTATTTACAAGACAAGCCCATAATTGACTCTCTAGACAATCAGATTGGTATGATTTTGATTTAATAATTTAATTCAAAAATGGATAATCAAGACTTCATGTATTATTGTAGCAATGGTACTTGACAATCAAAACTGTATTGTCAAAACTTCAAACACTCATAACTTTGCTCAGGAATCGGGAAAAAGTAATTTGATTGAAATTCTCAATATTCATTTTCATTTCATTATCAAAATTTCCGTCTTAACACACTGCATGGCATATGCCTGTCTTCATTTTCCCAGTCGATGCAGAATAGTAGGATGTTAAACCCCATTTCATACATTTATCATACAGACATCTTAAATTATTGATTTACAATATATGGAAAGACATATATTATACTGAAAGGCGTAATACAGGGAAAGAAAACATTCCCCATTTATATGATTAGAGATTATATTGTATATATTTATCAGAAAGTTGTCTGAAATTAGCTTTATATCGTTGTAAATAAGTGTGTGGATTTATTTATAAATCATTAAAGATGTAGTCAAAGATTTCAGGGGATGATATCTTAAAGAAATTAGGTTTAATCCTTGGTCCAAAAGAGTTAAGTTTCTGGATGATCGTGTTGACTATAATGTTACATTATTTGACGTCCAAAGACCTTAATGTCAGCATAAAAAATGCAGGACAGTATGGGGTTGCTTTAGCTGTGGACACTAAGAAAGCTCCAGCAGAGATGATCAAAGGCTCACTGTTCGTGTAAAGCGTACAAAAAAACCTGCTTTCTTTCTACGAAATAAAATCAATTGATTTGTTGCAAGAGAATCAATCTGTTTAGTCAGAGTTGATTAAATAAATGCTCGTATAATTATATAGTTATTTTTCTAGGACAATATTGAAATTTCATTCGGGGCCTGATGTAATGTTTTTAGTTGTACCTGAAAACATGTTACACACCATTCTACACACTGTGAGCAATCTAGTTTGGGAATAGAGCTGTTCCGTGAATGATTGCTGTTTCCTATCATTAGTACACTATTTTGCAATGCGTACACATCTCTAAGACTAAATAAACATTTTCCATTTTATAAAATGTAAGCGGGATAAATATTTCTTAAAATTCTTGAAGTATACTTAATGTTTTAGTCGATTTAGCACTTAAAATGTCAGTTAAAATCTAGCTTAGTGTCTGTTCTCAGGTGGAACTAATTGTAGAAATGACACTTGACCATAGAGACGTTATACCCGACATGTATTAATATCAACAAAAATACAGAAAAAGACGGCTCTATGCCATACAAAATGACAGGCTACGAGGGATTGTATCTGCCAAATCCTGAATTTGTGCCAGATATTTTCAGTCGCAGGTGACTTTTTTCTAGACTCGACTTTGTCTTATAGTGCCACCCACTGCCTGTTTGTCCTCGGTTCTGTTATCATCCAATTGATTTGAAAATTGTACTACTTTCAGAGTTATTGCCCTTTGTCTCTTTGAAAATTCTTGTGGATTCTCAGAAGGGTAAAGTTATGATCTTTCAAATTATCTGTTCTTTTTCTTTTATCTTAGCGCAAGAAAGATCTAAATTTGATTTTTTTCTAATAATTACTTTATTCATTAGTTGTTGCCCTACATTGTGCCTCAAACTCTAGCTTGCTGGTCCCCCTGGTGAGAATGTATATGACTTGGAGAGATAGGGGCACCTTTTCAACCCTGTGTGTTTATTCTTGGTACTCCCACAAGAAAGATCCCAGGGTATGGGCGAATATACTTAAATGATATTGGTCTTGGATATATCACCCTCAGTGGAAGTGGACATTAAACCCTACGAAAACAGCAACATTTATGGACTGTTTGAATGTTTTATGTTTCATTTAATGTTATGTATGTATATTGTCATATAACAGAATTTATTTTGGGTAACATAATGTTTGAATATGAGGAGAGTGGGTCACATTCAATTGATTGTTTTCAAGCAAGTAATAGTTGTTTTATTTCTTGTATTGTTCCTATTTATTTATAGATGTACCAGATGTAAACAAAATATCCACATGACTTAAAACATACATAATAACCGACAACAGGTGGTCACGTTTGTTAACTCGTTTTTATTCTTTCAAATTATACATTTAATATTAAATAATAACTAGTATGAATTATGCATCAAGTTAGATTTTGAATGGAGATAGTCAATCTTCGTACAGGTCATTTAGTGTGCTTTAGGATAAACGGTGGCTTTTCTTGTCACCTTGCAGGGTATTATTGATGTGAGTTTGTCTGTCACGCTTTTTTGGAAGACATTAACTCTTCCCCTCTTTGCGGGAGAATGTTCAACCGGGATGTAAATGTTCTTTAGGTGTATGCCATGGTTGAGTTCATTCATAGGCATTTCTTAAGATAAGCAATCTGATTTGCCAATGCTTTGTGACATGATTTCTCTGCTTCTAATTCAGGTAGAATGTTCAAACTTGTAGTAGATGTTCTATAGGTGAATGTATTGAGGGAGTTAAGTGATGATCATTTTCTGCTAAGACAAAGCAGCTGTCCATCTGTTTGTCACACTTTTTGGAGGAAAATAACTCTGTTTTTAATTGGTAGAGTGTTCATTGGGTGACTACTGACTACCTTGACTGTGTTCAGTAATGAGCCACCATCTTACTTATTATAATTTTGTTGGACTTCCTATAGAGCACTGTTGAGTGCCTCTTGAAATAATCATTTAAATTTAGAGATTATGTACGGATATCTTTAATCGTGACCTGTGAAATGTCCCTCATAATTTACATATATTTTCTAATCATTCACAGATAAATGTTTAGCAGATGTTTAAGGAAAAAAAGTCACGTCTTTAACATAAACCTCTCATCAGTGGTAAATAGAGAAATGATTTTGATGATGAAAGTCTACTCTAATACTTATTTCAAAATATTTTGGTTTTGATTCTTGAGCTAGAGAGGGCCATATTATATCTTTGAAGAGGCTTTTAATATCTATAATGACAAGGCAGGATATAGGTAGTCACTGGATGGTTGTTGTACATGTGACAGAGTATGGGTATTGACTGGTGACATACATGAGGCAGTGTAGTGATGGGTGGTGATTGAGCCAGGCTATACTTGTCCTTTCCTGAATACCCCATTTCTGGAGTTTATGAAGTTAACAATATAAACTGAAACTAGACCTGCATGCAGGAATGACGGGTTTCACTGGTGCCACGTTGCCCTTAAACATGTCACTTCCGGTGCCAAGTTACCCTTGAACATATGTCACTTCCGGTACCAACGAAACCACTAAACAGGTTTCCAAATTAACATTGCACACAAATAAAATGGACGCAGAATCAACCAAATCCATCAATATCAATTCATTTTATACATTTGTTACTTGTAAATGATCTTGACAAAATTACCATACTTCCGGTGTTAATGAAAATGTTCAATTAGTTTTATGAAATCCGAAATGGCATAGATATCATAGTGAAAATTTTATGTAAATCGAATAATAATTGCCACTTTTAAAGACCAAAAAACTTGAAAAGTGACTTGTAGAAAATCGGCTATTTCTCGGCAACCGTACAAGTTAGAAACGATTTTGTGGTATCTGTATGATCATATGGGTTCATTCTATTTGTTGATTGGCATCAAATATCATAATTTGAAAAAGATTTCAAAACAGACTAATTTGAATAAAATATCTGTTTTTTAGGCTAAAAATACAGTTTTTGCCAAAATGACGTTACTTCCGGTGATAATGAAAATTTTAAATTACTTGTATGAAATTCTAAATGGCATTAGGTATAACATGGTGTAAAGTTTATGAAAATCGAATAATAATTGATACTTTTATGGCGCCAAAACCTTCAAAAGTGACCTCTAGAAAACCGTCTATTTCTCGACAACCGAACAAGTTAGAAACATTTTTATGATATATATATGAACATATGAGTTGTGTTTATATGTGAATTTAAACCAAAAGTTAAAATTGTTAATACATATTAAATAATTCTTGTTTGAATATAACATTGATTTAAAAAGTTTAAAATGCAGTTTTTGACAAAATGACGTCACTTCCGATGTCAATTTTAAATTGTGATCAACTTGATATGACGCTACATGCTTTTTGAATCAAATGATGTCACTTTTATAAAAATCCAATAATAATTGACTATTTTACAGGCAAAATAACGAAAACAGTGACTTTTGCAGAACTGCCCATTTCTTGGCAACTGCTTATATTACAAACTAATTTTAACATACATTTTCTTCGTATGGATTATAGCTACAAGTTTATAAAAGTTACGAAGAAATATTTTAAAATCTGAAAAGCCTGAATAGGTTGTAAATAGGTCAATTTTACACCATTTTTAGCCTCTTAATCGAATTTGCTCGAAAATGAAATCGAAATTAAAAAAACTGCTTTCGACATTTTTTGCGCCTTGAAAAGGCACACTCTTTGAGTCATATAATTTTTCAAAAAAATAATATTTGTTTTCGAAAAATGGTACCTAACTGTCAAAATTGTAGTTTTTGGTAAAATTATGTCACTTCCGTTGCCGACAGATAACACTTTTGGTAATAAAAAAAATGACAATTGAGACAACGAAGCATATGAACTTTGTTTTATACAAATCGAACAATCAAAAATTAATCTAGGACTGGAAAACTGAATTAGCTAATGGCGGCCAAGGAAAATTACGGAGACAAAATTTTTTAATATTTTTGCGCTAGTCCGATGACTCTTTAATTCTGTGCACAACACGACTAAAAAATAATCATAAATAAAAAAGTTTTTTGTAAAATTTTAAATTTTCGAAATTTGGCGCCTAATATCTTCGAAGATTTGCCGAAAATCAAAAATCGAAAGTAGCGTAGCTATGTGCCCTGTCTCCGGCTATGCCAAAATGTATCGAAAGTTAAAATCCAATGATTATTGTTAAAATTACTGCAATATTTTCAAAAACGATAACTTCGGTGATTTCGGACATTTCGCATTGTCGCAGAACGTTCAAAATAGCTTTATCCTCTAAGTCACACCCACTTTCCCAGTAAAACCGAAGAAATCGTAACGATGCGACAATTAGTTGCTGAGATCTATTCAAATTGGAATCTGAATAATAATAATAATAATAATAAGAATAATAATTTTAACAAAAACAATAGTGTTTCACACAAGCTACGCAGTGTGAAACCCTAATAAATAATAATTTTAGTTGAACCTGGCAAAATGTCAGAAGTGGTCTACTTGATATTTTGAATTTTGTACCAGACATGTATTAATGCCAATGATATTATAAAAACACACAAAAAGACAAATATGTGCCTGATAAAGTGACAGGCATTTAGCTGGTAAATTTAAAGTGATCTCCACCAGCATCTGGTAATACAGTGTGATAAATTACCACCATTATTTAGCTGGAAACTTCTGTGTGATTACCACCAGTATTTAGCTAGTAAAATGAGTGTGATAGATTACCACCAGTACTTAGCAGGAAACTTCAGTATGATAACCACCAGCATTTAGCTACTAATTTCAGTCACAGTGTGATAAATTACACCAGTATTAAGCTGAAAACTTCAGTGTGATAAGCACCAGTATTAAGCTGAAAACTTCAGTGTGATAAGCACCAGTATTTATCTGAAAATTTCAGTGTGGTAACCACCTGCAATTAGCTAGTAATTTCAGTGTGATAAAAAATCACCATTATTTAGCTGAAAACTTCAGTGTGATAACCACCAGTATTTATCTGAGAACTTCAGTGTGGTAACCACCAGTATTTAGCTAGTAATTTCAGTGTGGTAAATTACCATCATTATTTAGCTGGAAACTTCAGTATGATATAACCACCAGTATTTTGCTAGTAATTTCAGTGTGATAACCACCAGTATTTATCTGAAAACTGCAGTGTGATAACCACCAGTATTTAGCTAGTAATTTGAGTTATAACCATGGTAACTTCAGAGTGATAACCACCAATATTTAGTATAATTGTATTTATTTTGTATATTTCAGCATATAGAAGATTGTTTACTAGAAGATGATAGTATTGTATATAAAGATATAATAACCAGGTTATTACGATTTCTACACAGTAGAACAGATATTGTGTAAGTATTCATTATTGTAAATTTATTACGATTAGAACAGATATTGTTGAAGTATTAATTATACGATTTTTACACAATAGAACAGATATTGTGGAAATATTAATTATCTTATAGTGGGAGTAGTATAGTCTCTATCATCCAAACAAATATTCTACGAATATTAGTCTGAATGGGTCCTCAAAATTTGACGGAAAGTAGGTCATTGTCTGGATTATCCAGTCTTTTATGTTACCACGTACTGAATCTACCAAAACATGTCGCTTGTGAACAATAACACTCTCTAAAATTTTGTTTGTAAAGGTTTTAATTGGAATGGTAATTTTCTCTCGTCAAAAATCAAACGTATGGCGTCTCTCACAATCTTCTTAATTCTTTATCGCGACTCATGTTTATTCCCTGTCTCTATTTTGTTTCTAATAATAGATCTGCCAAGTGAATTGTGGGATATATTTCAAGGCTTTAACCAAAAGGTTCCATTGCCCATGCGTAACCGGGAGTTTGGTTTTTTATGTGGTAGATTATCCAGTAAGACTAGGGGGTTCTGGGTGACCGAGACTAGGAGTAGTAATGACTGGTGGTTTAATGTCTGTTTTCAAATGGAAACCTTGCACTTAGATTTTATATTATTTGGGGAATCACGGTGGCTAAGTGGGCAAGGTGCTGGCTTGCTAGCCTGGAGGTCGAGTGTTCGATCCCTGCATTGGCCGAGAAAGTTCATCTCGATTTTCCGGCGTGGTTTCCCCTTGTCAGTGATGCAGAAGGAGGGCCTGACAAGGACAGCTGCCTAGTCGTTCTGATGGGACGAAAAACCGAGATTCCGTGTACACATTGGCGTGCACGTAAAAGATCCCTTGGAAGTTGGAATTCGATATAAGTGTTGGCCGTAGCGCCGCTGTCCGGGCAAAATTTCCCTCATAGCACACTGTATGGCGTATGCCCGTCTTCCATTAGCCCAGGTCAGGTGCAGAAGAGTAGGATGTTAAACCCCATTTCATTTCATTTCATTATAGTATTTGAGTTGGTGAGAAATGTTCTTTATATAAGTTCTGTGCCCTCTGGACAGTTTTCTTCTGATCGAATTGTCATGAATCAAGGTTAAAGACAAAACATGATCATTTCTAATAAATTGTTTCAATGACATTTAGTTATGATCATTGCTTGATAATGACTAGAGAAGCCTCGTCGAAACGTCACTTAGTGAAAAAAAAGTAATTGTATTCCATAGAATTGTGACATGTATATTTAATTTCTGACTACTTTATAGCATTGACATTTATATGCAGGTTGAATTTAAGCTAATTTTCCTGCAAGTCAGGACCTCTCTGTAAAATAAGGCAAGCAAATTTCATCAAACCTATAAGGTGGCAGCTTGGTGGTCTCCGAAAAAATATGCCACTCGCCCACTGTAACTAAGTAAGGTGACTTGTAGTTTATATATTCAATTGATTGTATATCAAATTTGGAATTTATTATTTTTTTTCAGTATTGATAATTATGAATTACATCTGACAGAGTTTGTTAGTGGCAAAGATATCAATCAAAATCTACTTAAATCAGGAAATATTAAACAAAGTACTCCTGAAGAAAAGGTAAGCATATGATGATAATAAATGGCAGTTTCATTATTTATAAGAAATTCAAACAAAGCTAAAAATAGCCATATTCTTGGAGAAAAAAATGTCTTGCTAAGGCCCCTTATCAATTTGAATTTGGACTTCTATTAAAATTTTGTATCCAATTTGTGTGTGTGTGGGGGCAATAATTTAGAAACCAAAAATACATGTACATGGCTGCTGACTTTCCATATTTTATCATTGAAAATAAAACATCATAAACTAGGTTTGAGTGGCTAGGCCTGTATGTTTATCAAGATCCTTATGAATTAAACATTAATTTGGTTTGGCCTTATTTCATGGAAACAAAATACTTTAAAAATTTACTGTCTAGCCTTGGTTAACACTAAAATTATCATTGATAATAAAGAACAGCAACATCCTCAGCCATTGCTTGTATGATATCTAAACCAAGTCATTGCTTAACTATTTTTTTTCATAGCTACTGCTTCTAAAATCATTAATAGATGAAACTCTTAGCCAGAAGGCTGAAGATTTAGATGATTTCTTAAATGATAACTTCAGCCCTGATGATCTGGTAAGTTAAACTTTTAAGTATAGATTATCCAGCCATTTATAGACAAATATCAATGGATTATGTGAGCTTTAGGATACCAGTCTTTTTTCTTATAGGTAAAGAAAACAACAGGATTTATTCTATTAGAATCAGTTTCATTTAACTCTTGAAACTTTATTTAATTCTGAACAACCTAACATATTCCCGGCGTCATTTTTCTGAGACTAACAACTTTTCTTTTATTTATATGTAGATTACATTAGACTACTTTGTATTTATAAGAACTTTTCATCTTTATTCAGATAAATTGGGATAAAGATTTGGGAGAGTGGGATAAGAATTGTCCAAAATACCTCTTTGACCCTTTTCAATATGCAACCTTTAACACTGAACCAAGGCCACCAATAACACAATCCTTTACCTTTAGTAATTTGAAACCTTTCATACCACAACCAAAACTACCTACAGCATAAGCCCTTTCTTTTAGAGGTCTGAAACTCTTTACACCCAACAACAACCACTTACAGCATAATCCTTGAACTTTTGATTGCCTAATTTATCAAATATTTAATTCAGATCGTATTTCATAGGTTTCTATATTTTCTAACCTCAGAGGCTCCTATGTTTGACTTCGAATTTTAGATTCAGTTTATGTGTACTTTATCTGGGAAACATGAAAACAAACGGTGGAACCTTCAGATTTTATTTGCGGCAATATGACAAAAATTGTGGTTTGTTGAGACAGCTTAGATAAATTAACTAACAAGGTGAACATGAATCAAAAAAAATCAAGTTGTACATGCAACCCATTTAAATTATGTTTAGTTTTTACTTGTTTTTCCCTCCTTTTCTGTGGTACAAAACAATCAAGTCTGTGTAAAAATTCTTCAAGTGAGGATTTGAATAAAACCTGTACGACAAACAATGCGGCTATGAGCATACATTTAACTATTTGCGGTGATGGATGGAGTGAATCTAGTGTATATTTAATTGACACAATGCAGAGTTAGTCTCGGAACTCCTACAAAACACACATGTTTGTATGTATATTGTTTAGAACTTGTACAGAAAGTGATTGTATTAATTTATTTATATTGCTGGTATTGTTCTTGACCTGTTATTGTTTATGTGAGGCTATTGTATAACGATGTTTTACCTATATGTTGTTAAAACTGCAAATAGTGTTTACTCTGTTCGTTGTGCTCTTTTATGATAAACTATGGCTCGTTTCCCTTTCGTGAAGAGGATTAAAAATGAATAAACAAAATCATTCAATTTAATAACATGTTTTATCCGTTAGTACTGAAAATGAAATTTTATTTATTTTGTTTGTTGTGCACTTAAAGTCATCCTCAGTGTTTCCAGTGGTCTCATTCCGTTCTACTCCACTATACCTTGGGTTCATCCATGGGATATTCACATAGTAAAATTATCTGCCCTTGATCATAGCTTGATTCTATGGTCCAATCAAAATACACCTAGCCTTATTGCTTATGTTCACAATATTGTGGCTACTTTTTTTTTGCCACAAGATGAGAGTTTATTCCCTTCGCCGACTGCCTTTGTATATAACGATGATTTTGATTGGTCGATAACAATATGTATCTACCCCATGGATCAACCTAGAGGTTAGTGGAGTGGAACGGAATGAGACCACTGGAGATACTGAGGATGGGTTAAAGTGTGAGTGGAAACCTACTTTTGGTTACAAGTATTGTTCAATTTAAGGACATGTTTTATTAGCTGTGGTCGTACAACAAGATTCCTACCTTGGTGTACCTGTGGTTCAGATAATTGAATTTATATTCGTATGACCATCATCGTTAACAGAACTATTCAATTTTCTTCACTAATTAATTAATATTGATCCATTAGCATTGTTTTGTGACGAGGGGGAAACCAGACTGGAAATTCTTGGAAACTCTGTCAGGGATAGAACATTGGGATAGAACCTTGGACAGCCTATAGTGAGCTGTCTTAATGAGCCATATCTGCTAATACTGTTAGAATATTCGACATCGAATAAGGTGGAAAATACTGTCTAACTCATTAACTTATTACATCATGCAGCAAAAAAAAGAAACATTATATACCATATTTATAATAGCGATTATTTCCCAAACGAGTTTGTGGGGGGGGGGGCGTGCATTAACGTGTGCGTCAAATCATAAGGTTCGTCATTGAGCCAGGTGGTGGGATTTCGATTTCCTGCTTACACCCGACAAGTGGGTTTTCTCCAGGTCCTCCAGTTACCTCTCACTGCTAAAGATCTCTTCGTGCGAGCGAATTATTGAAATAAAATTGACTGTATTTGTCCTGAATTGACCTAGTTAAACCCCATTTGTCTGTCTCTCCGACAAATTTTTATCAAAATGTTCAGTAAATTTGTAAATAAATTGTAGTTTTCTTCTTGAACTTTAAGATTATGATATTGAAATAGGGCTTTGTCCATCCTTATGTCCTGATTTTGTTGATATCTACAATCAACCCATTATAGTAGTTAAGTTATGCCTTGTGGTAATTAGAAATTTCTGAAATTTAGTCGCTTTTTTTGTTTCCATGGTAACAAATTTGATTTTTTTTGTGTGTGGAAAGTTAATTTTAGTATTTTACACTCATATTTATATTTTTTTTAGAAAAATAGGATTCACACCATATATGTCTCTGATATTTTTAGCAATTGACATCCGCCGTAGTCATGTTTTCCAAAAGAAACATCAGTATTTTATCTCTAATTATCCATTATCCATTTTGATCAACAGGGTATGTAGAACTTAGCACTGTAGTGAATAAATTGTAGTTGAAGAAAGAAAAAAATCTATTTTCAAGGGAATTTCAATCTGTCAAATATAATCATTTGGATAATGGAGACATGCAGAGTTGTTTCCCCTTAAGAGGCTATTGACGGCTAAGTGAAGAGGGAGTTTGTGGCAAGTAGTTTGGTATCAAGAAACGATAGCACTACATAACAGTATTGATCTGCCTATTATCAGCTGAACAGTCGGCTCCTGCCAGCGGAAAATAATACTATTTGCTCACAATCTTTCTGCTTGGGTGTTTCTGATAAACAGAAGGCAGGTTTCGATGTAATAAGATTTCATCCATGTTATAGTGGAAGTGAAGTGACTTGTCTTTTGGTGTTTCTTTATCGTCGGGTGTTACGGTAGTCGGTTGTTATAAGGTAGGATTTTTTTTTCTCCCTCTCTTGTTTTCAATGTATTATCAGATAATTCACACAGACTGTTAATATCGATAGCGTGTCGACTACTCGATGATTATGATTTTGTGTTTGGCTAGGGTTTAAATTGACGGGTCTTTATTAAAGCTATCACTGCTCTTGTCTATTGACAGCTTGGTGGTTACGTCTTCACGCTTCAATGAATCTCTCAACCATGCAATATCAACTGTCATTTCGAGCCCGCTATTATCAGTATTGGAGCCCGAAGATAAGTTCGGTATAAGATTAGCTCATTTTCGACTTTTGGTATTAACAAATCAATAAACTATTGGATATTGTTGTTCGACTTGTATTTGCCTCCGAGCTAGTATCATTGAGTGTAAATTGTGTTTTCATATATGTACATCTTGAGGCTTAGATATTTCTGTCAGACGTCAAATAATTAGATTGGTATTCGCCGAGAATTGATGGGTTGAATATGAAGATAAAAAAATGAATAAGAGAAAGAATAATTTTTTGATTTTGATATGTTTTTGAGTCGTGATTAAATAATTTGGTTAAGCGAACAAAAAACCAACAAAAATGGCTGTGGGTGAGACAGGAATAAAGGAAAGAATAGGGTCTGGATTGAAACATTTTGTTTAGCAAACAAACAAGATTGTATTTTATTTTTTATGGGATGTTGGATGGCCGAATGGCTAGGGAGTGAGCATTTTATCATGAGGTCTGTCATTGAGTCAGCTGGCGTGGTTTTGATTCCCCAGTAGTAGATTACAAGGAATATGGTCGCCTGTCCAACCTAGTGGTTGTTCTCTGGGCCCTCCGGTGTCCTCACACTGCGAAAGACCCCTACGCGCAAGCGAATTATCGAAATAAAATTGTACCATATGTTAGTTCCAAAATGACCTACTTTTGTGTCAAGTGGACGTTAAACCCCATTTCTCTCTGTCTCTGTATTTTTTTTTTACAAAAATGAATATGGATGGGCCAGGAGAGAACAAAATAAGAATTTAAGACAAATATGTAGAGAACGGAAATGTAAATTCAGATGATGGGTATCATGTCTGAAGCATATTAATATATAAAGATGGTGGGAACCCTTTGGGACTAAATCTTATAAAACTGTATATCCGTCCAATGCAAACGTTCTAAATTGTCAATCCATTGTCATTTAAAAAGATTCAAAAATTACCCAACGTGACATATCATTTATGTCCAAATCGGGCAATCCCAATTATTTGTATCGTAACATTTCTACCTATGCATGATATGCATACGATATTTAAGTAATCAATTTGATCAGTCTCTTGGTTTAAACAATTTAATTACAAAAAACTGTACAGGGGTTTAGTCTAAAGGTTAAAAAAAACAAAAATGTTTATGGGTTTTGCTTCCTGATATGGCTCATTATTAATGTAGGAAGAGGAGGTGACGATAGGGCTTTCATTACAGCACTATTTACCAGTACTGACTGACAGACAGTGAAATTGACTATCTGAAGAATTTCTCTTTCAATCAATTAATAGGTCTTAAAAAATAATAATTATGGATAATTTTACCTTTGAATTAAATTTGGTTAGGTATAAATATTAAGGCCAACTGCAGATTTCATCAAATGTCATTGAGATGTAAACAATAGAGCTAGGGGTAGTGCTAGCCCTTACCCTAACTCACAATGACCATGTGCCCTAACACTATTTACATTTTGCAACCATGACAAAATCTGCAGTTGACCTTAATATTTAGACATGACTGTTAAATTTAGAGTTTATATATATATATATAAAAATTAAGATAATGATATAATACATCAAAAATTCATTGGTTGGCAGTGTTGAAAATGGCTGTTAGTGCGTCAGAAAATATTTCCTGTATTCCAGGGAGTGGTGGAATGGGATGTGCTATTCTTTAACAAATTATTATTGAACTGTTTTCTTGTTCGTTTATTATTCAATTTAAAAGACAAATATAGAACACAGAATTTTCCACTTAAGTTACCTTATTTAATAATTGATAGAGTTTGAAAAACAAAAACAGGGCTGGTGTGAGGTGTCATCAGGAATTTAAAAGTAGGGACAAGAATTTTTATAAAATAACTTTATCCAGCATTTTAGAATATAACCAAATCAATGTGAACCAGATTTTAATTTATTCCTCATTGATGAATTTTATCTATTTCGTGGTATATGCTAATTTAACTCTACAAAATATCTCTATCCACGTGTGTTGTGAAATATGACTAAATCATTGTGAACCAGATTTTAATTTATTCCTCATTGATGAATTTTATCTATTTTGCGGTATATGCTAATTTAACTACATGTATATAAAATAGCTCTATGCAGGATGTGATGTGAAATATAAATAGAACACTATGAATCGGATTTTAATTTATTTCTCATCGATGAGTTTTATTTATTTTGCGTTATATGCCAATTTCTATTGATATGTGATATATTGTGTTGTTCATTATTATTTAATACATCACTACGTTAAAAGGTTTTTTTCATATAGGATTGGAATTCCTGCTTTAAGTTTCACTCCTTGTTGCCTTAGTAAAAATCAATAGAACAAATAAGTAATTTATAAGCCATGTAGGCAATTTAACCTGATATAATTGTCAATTAACTGTTTTTCATAAATGGGTTTAGTAGGTAGACTAGTTGTTTTATTTGTCATCTGATGTTTTCTATTCACAATTCAGTATTCCCAATGTTTCACCTTTGAATAGGATGCAATAGAAAGAGTTGGTTATGTCAAAATGATTTGTACATGCACATGTATGTATTCTTAGAACTTATTTTTTCTTTTGACCAGTTTAAACGATCCTCTTTGATTTATTTCAAAATTATGTATTGACCTTTGTAAATGATGGCCTTGCAAGAAAAAGGACCAAGTCATTTGGAATGGATGAAAAAGATAATTATATATTGGCCCTTGTTATGATACTGTCATTGCTGTAATAATGATGGCCAGGCAAGAAAAAGGGTCAAGTCATTCGGATAGTATGAAAAAGAGAATTATATATTAGCCTTTGTTATGATACTGTCAATGCTGTGTTAATGATGGCCTGGAAAGGAAAAATGTTTAGTTGTATGGAGGGTGTCAATGCCACTGTGCAAGTTAAAGAACCCCAGATAGAGGAATTTGATGAAGAGTAGGGTATAATTTACCTGTATGCCCACTGCTTGGCAAAAGTCGTCATCCCTCAAATAACAAAGGAAGACTTGAATTGGATCCGACTAGAAAATATAGAAATATGAGAATCCTAATAAGTAATGATATATTTTCTTTCTAAAATTACTTTTATGTCAACACCTTTTTCACTCATTTTTCATAATAAAAAAAAATTCCACCATGGTTGTAAAAATTGTAATTACTGTATCGGTGTCTCTTCTTACTAGAAATGTGTGGGAATTGAAAGGTCATATTAATTATTATTATTGGATATGTAATTTTTATAGGGAGAGAGAGGTATATTTAGGCTACACCATTTTGATTTTCTTTAGAACACCCGTCAAAATTTTAAAAACCAGAATATACTTGGTTGCTTTTCAAAAACTTTTTCAAGAATTTTTCTAGTTTTGAAATTTGAACAAAACATTTTTCATGTGATTCGAATAGCTATTTATTTATCAAGATCTTGAAAAGAGAGAGACTACCACATGATTCAATTTTATTTCAATAATTCGCTTGCGCGCATGGGTCTTTAATTAACAGTGGGAGGAAACCTAAGGACCCTGAAAAAACCCACAAGGTTGGGCAGGCGACCCTACTCCTGGTCACGTACAAGTGGGAAATCAAAACTATGCTAGTTGACTCAAAGACAGCAGACCCTATGATACAGCGTGCACGTGGTAGCCATTCGGCCATCCTATCCCCCCTAGATCCTGAAGAAATGAAAATCTAATTGGTTTGACCTAAAAGGGTAGTGTTACAGATATTCATCTACATGCATAAATGTCTTTTAAATGTCCATTTATATTCTGGTAAATGGTGGTGGGTGGTAGAGTAGGTTGTGACATTCAGTTAGGACTGTGGGCTAACAGCTAACGTAAGGGGATAGGTGGGTAAAAGGTTTAGTCATTGAGCCAAGTGGTATGGTTTCGATTCCCCACTTGTATGTGACAAGGAGTAGGGTCACCTATCCAATCTTGTAGGTTCTCTCCAGGCACTCCTGTTTCCTCCCACTGCTAAAAAAAAACCACGGGCAAGCGATAAAGAAATAAAATTAAACCATGTTAGTCCCAAAATGACCTAGATTGTGTCAAGTGGATGTTAAACCTCATTTCTCTCTATCGTTGGCAAATGGACTTCATTATGGACAAATATATTATACACTTTTCCTACAGTCTCTAAGGTTGGTGATGTGTGCATTGAAAGTTCAATCAAAATTAATCTTTCAGCTTATTAAAGTTACATTATGGGAGATAAGATAAAGAGATGGCAGTTCTCAATATAATAGTTAAAAACTAGATAGTGTAAAGATAATTTGCTGAAAATTTCAGTCAAATTGATCCAATATTAGCCAAGAAAAAAGCGTTTGAAATATTCATATAGCCTCGGTCATCATTACTCAAATCATTAATATAAACAGCATAGTCTCGATTATCCACTTGATTGATTTAATTATCAACGGCCATTAAGCGGCATATAAGAATATAATCCGCCAACATCGAAAGCTAGCCTTGACATAAAAAGTTTATTATGGTCTGGATATGTTAATTAATGTCTAATTGATTATTTAGATAACATCTCAGGCCTAAAGAAAGACCTGTAATAAGCAGATTTTGCTCTTGCATAATGCTATTTTAATTTAAGTTGTTCATGACCATCAGATCACCTTTATCCCAGGTATAGTGTAATCTAAATGTGAACCTGCCAATAATCAGAGAGTGGAACTGTACTGAGAATATGCATGGATCGAGTACAGAAATCGTGTCAAATTGTGGTTTTAAATGCCAAATAAACAGCAGTAATATAATCTATGTAATTATGGTGGTGGAGGGAAGTAGACTTGGTTACTTTTCACTGTTATTCTTGGCTCTGTTCTCATCACATCAATATCACCTTGTATTTGTATTTCAAATTATTACCAGATTATACAACAGTATGTTCCTTCTATTAATACAGTCGATAATAAAACAGACAGTTCCCTCCCTCTACCTTGCCTGATATGTGAGGAACCATGACATCCAATACATTATTCATGAAATAAAGGGGCAATTTGTGTGTGCGTGAAATAGTTTTATTTAACGTCCGCTTACACCAATGTGATATCGCAGACAATCAGGGGGGCAATTTGTTGTTCTTAGTGATATCACAGACAAGTCTTACTTTTAGGGGACAATTTCCAAAGGGGCACATTTTATGATAGATACAGGGTGGATTGGGACAGGAATATTTTGTGGTATGTCATTTCAGTCCTATTTACTAGTTTTGAGTTAGTGACATTGATTCATAATGCATTAAAATTACACATCAAGACATGATGAAGGGGATTAAGGAATTCGAGAAGTTAATGAGTACACATCCCGCCTGTGCAGATGTTAATTAAGGAAAATAAATGTCTTACATCAACGGCATTTAGGGGGATAAATTGGCAAAGTCGTTTTTTGGGAAGCCTATTTTTGCGACTGTAAGTAAAGACGTCTCAATTAATTATGAATGGATTTGAATTGAGTTGCTGTATATAATAAACAAGAGCTTTAAGTATATAATTTTGTTACGGTCTTAAAAAAATGTCAATGAAATACATGTAAAATTGACAAGCTGAACTGAAGTAACTAGTTCAATGAAGGGTATAACTTTATCTCAAAATATGACAAAACACTTGAAACATTATTTATTTCCATATCAAATTTACTTTCTATCAATGTCTCGTTTGTAAATGATATGTTATGACAATATTTTGAAACCATCTTATTACATAACAATGGAAACGTTAATGTCTTTTGGAAGTATATCATTTTGATAAAATGTCTACAATTCGATTTCCAAGTATACATTTATATGAAAATAGAAGTATGGTGTATTGTGAATCAATCAACACCGCTCCTACATGTTTTTTTTTAAACAGATTTTTATAACCTTTTCATACCACCAATTGATATGAACTTTGATAAATCTAAACGCGTGGTGTATGAGCACGTCTCGTATGTTTTTCTGCAAGACTTTGATAATTGAAATATTGTGAAACCTGTTATTACGTATTGATATCTTAAAGATTATTGCACAAGATTCCTCTGACCTTTGGCGACATTGATTTTTAAGAAACCCCAACAACGTCTACTGTGGTTTTCTTTGTCATATGTTATTTTGATGGAGCTTCAATCTATTTATAATCAGTTGATTCCTTATCTGTAGCTGTTAATTTAATCCGCTCTAATTTCTAAGAATTCTGCATAATTAAACCATTGTCATATATTTTGCTTGAGTTTCAATTGATTTATAAGCAGTTGATTCCCTATTGTTGCTTTTAATTTAATCCACAATAATTAAAACTTATTTTTGTCTTTATGATGTTAATATTTGCAATTTGATATCAGTTTATTTGTTGAATTCGTTCCCTGAGGAGCTGAATTTTGTAGCCTCATCATGATTTATGGTTGAGACAACCCAATACATGTACTTCTTGGGTTGTGAAAAAGGACTTAACATCTTTTGTATAAAAGGACTTATACAATATTTATTGGGATAGTGCTATAAACTATAAAGTGTCTTTTTTTTAAATCAAAATATCTTGCTCTTCCGATCACAAAATTTTAAAATTCAAATTCGGTATGTGCCAAATTTGTGGATTTTTAGAGCCAGGATCCCACTTGTCATCAAGGAATGTTGAAAATATAATGATTATATTTTTTGTCTCTTTCAGAGGGCTGTATCAGTGGGTCAAGATGCATTTAGTAATACATTTTGGTACTTTAATGGTGAGTAGATATTTATTTTGATAAAGCCATGCAAATTCGTTTTTCTGTTCTTAATAATGTACTTCTTAGTACTTAGGGAAAAGGACTTATTTAAAAAAAACAAAAGTACTTGGTTGTGCTGTTCAAAAGCTTTTAGTTTGAATTTTTGAAGTTTTGATATTTAAACAAAATATCTTTCATGTGAATCACGTGACTAGTTATTAAGATCCTGAAGAACAAAAAATCCAATTGGTTTAGCCCAATTAGACTAAAATAGTTGACTTCCCATACCAGTGTCATCTTCATCAAGTTACAGTTTGGTTTAAATATTTATAGGAAAGTTAAGTGATAGGAACTTGAAAGTATTATTGGACAAAAAATATTTAGTATTTAGTGTAATTCAGTATATAAAATGATTAAAAGCACCTTTCTGCTCGGACCAAACCACATAGTGTAAACATTGGACAAGTTATAGAGCCAATGAACGATGCTGCGTTATGTGATGTCACATCTAGACGGAAATTAAACTTATATAATGATCAGTTATGTAATACATGGGTATATAGAGAAGGCTTTATTGTTAAGAGAATTGAAAGTAACTCCACCGTTAGAAAAAAAACTTGAATATAATAAATGTATATATTATGTTCTTCGTATTGCAAATATATACAATTGTCATAATTATTTTAAAGCTGCAATTTCATATTTTTAAGGTATATTTCTAAAAAATAATAAAATAAAGTCTTGAAATTGATGGTATCTATAAACAGTCCTACCTACTTAAAGAATAATCCTATTAATCCCATAATTCACTATTGCCAGTTGAGAAATGGGCAAAAATATCATTTTCAACTTCAAATTCAAACGTTTGAAGATAGCTATTGCATGGGGGGAATGGAAAAACGAGGGAGGTAATTGTTTTATTAATTCCGTTTTGAAAAATTTGTAAGTGTGGAAAATAATGTCTATGATTGTACATGAGTTGACAACCTGTTGAGCAAAAGACATAGAAATAAATATGTTCTGACTTTCTTAGAAAATATGAAATTTCCGCTTTAACATAGGTAATGCAATTTTAATACTTCAGTGAAACAGATTGCATCTGAACAAATGAATATGACTTCTTTGTCAGCCATACAAACATAACTCTCGTCAGGTGGATACCGGACTTGATAAAACCCCTTAAGGTTCTACCTGATGCTGTAAAAGAACCTGTGACAATTGGAATTTGCGGAAGGGTCGGCATGCAGAAACACAGCTGCCATGACAAAATTTCTCTCATAGCACGATGCAAAGCCTATATGCCTATCTTAATTAGCCCAAATGGCACAGAAAAATAGGGCATTAAACCCCATTTCATTTCATTTATTGACAATGGTTACAATGCACATACAGCTTTATAGGATTTATCAGTTCTCTGTGTGATAGATTCTCTTCTCCGTTCAATTCTCTATTCAATAACGTTCCGTCTGTTTCTGCTCATTCTCAATTTGTGTTTGATTTGTACCCAAAGCAGACGATTCACTCTAACTAACATTCTTTCATCACAGAAAGCATTCTGAATGCCTCCATTTTTATTTTATGGTAGAGCAAGTTTTAAGTAGATACCGGGAGAAACTAGGTGTAATGGTTTTGTGAGTCACGGTAAATCAATTGAACTATTAATATACCAAGCGATTGGTCAAGAAATAAAGGTTGAACAAGGGCAGACAGAGTCAGGACGAGGGCCTCTGAGGATCAGTAAAAGCACCATAAACACAGTTTCTCTCGTCCAAACTTTTCTCTGATCTACGAATGTAGCATAATATTTCTTAGATGATCCAATTTAGATTTACTCCAAAGTTTAGAGAATTGTTACTTATTTCATGTAACGGACAATTACTTCTCGCTTTGTAATCTCTTGATTATACTGTAAGTGAGACTTCATTATTACCACTGATTAAATTAAGTGAGAATTGAAGAATGCTTTTAACATGGAATATTCATACATTTTTTATATTCCAACACTGAAATGTGGTCATATATTTTTTATATGCCTACATTGAAATGTGGTCATATATTGTTGGCGTCATTGGTTCAGTTTAGCCAATTTCTTATGAACAATTCTCCGGGTCCTCCGGTTTCCTCCCACTGCTAAAGACCCCTATGCGCAAGCGTATAATTGAAACAGAATTGAACCGTATGTTAGTCACAAAATGACCTAGTTTGTGTCGAGTGGACGTTATATATACCCCATTTCTCTCTCTCTCACTTTTTCTAATGAACAGTCTTCAGACTACATATATTGTATGATGTTTTAATACTTATGTTGGTTGTTTTTATGGCTGAGAGGAAGGAGCCTTTTGAATTTCAGCAGTTTTAGTTATCACCTGATAACTGACTGGTCTAATGAAGATGGGCAGATGCATTGTTCAAACTAGTGAAACAAAGAATTATAGATATTGAATTTCAACAATTTGTAATTATTACTTATTAGTTATTGCCCCTGATTATGTCAACGCATTGATATACAGTTTAAAAATTGTTGTTCTTTTATTTTCTTACCAAAAGATTTGCAATACAATAGCCTTTGTAGACTGCTCGTACAGCTTAGGTTCCATTGTACCAGATGAAAATATATTTTCTGTGTTCAGATAGTTGTTTTCGAATAGATCAGGAAATTGATGTGAAAATTGTTTTTTTTCTCCGAAATCTTATAAAGATGTTTCCAGTTTCCAGTTTCCATTATGAACATGGATAATCTTTCACACTCCATCTGCATCTATTTTATAAAGTATATTTAACCGATCAGACAGAATCTAATGAATGTTAGAGGTGTCTAATCCACAGTGCTTAGGAAGTTATAAAAATGCAGATGATTTTTTGTGTTAAATTGAAAGATGAATACAGAAAACATATTGGATAGATGATGCAGTGAGTGATATTTGAGAATTGACAACAAAAGGTCTTCTGCTGTGTTTTATAACGGAAGATTTAAAAGAGTAGACGCTTTGAATAATGATGAAATGATGTGGTGCGGTGACGCAGTCGATGACATTATGTTTTATATCTCCTTTGTATTGTATAATGTATACATATATATTTTGATCTTGATAGATCTGTGTGGGTCTTAGTTCCATTTCACTTGTAGCAGACAAAACAGGAACTTATATGTAACATACACATTGACGCGATCTTTGTTTCACTGTCAGTAAAATTTTCGATCAATCCTTCGTCCATTCTGTCTGGTGGTAATGTCCCTTAGGTAGGTACATGTAATGGAATAAGATCAAGGCTGATGGCAATGTTAAATGGTGAATATTTCTCTTTTATTATATCATTTGTCAAGTACAAAAGGTTATCAGTGACAATGAAAGGGGACAACTTGAAAAGCTTTAAATCATGGGTTTAGAATTTTTGCGGCCCCTTGGATATTTGCATATCCTTCCACACATAAGACTCATATGTTCTTTACTTCATTATCATATTGCTAAACCAGTGTCAAAAGTTTGCCATGGCATGGATGTGTTTCAGATCGACTCAGGCATGTTCCATACTGTCAAAAATTGCATGATTAGGGCTGGGAAGGGATGGTGGGGTTCAGGTCATCTAGGGTGCAAAAGTTATGTACTGTTAAATGGGTTAGGGGTGTTGGGTGACTAAATGATCTAACGCACATACTTTAGATCGTAAAGTTTATCATTGAGTCAACCAGCGTGGTTTGGATTACCAACCTCATCTGTCCAACCCTGTGAGTTTTCTATGGGTTCTATGGTTTCCTCCCACTGCTAAAGCCCTACGTGCAAACGAACTATTGAAATAAAATTGAACCACATGCTTGTCCCGAAATGACCTACTTTGTGTCGAGTGGATGTTTAACCCCATCTTTGTCTCGCTTATGGTTTAATGAACTGCATTAGTAACATTAAACATGTGGAAACCCATGGATTTGTTTTCATTCTGTATATAGTTTGGCTGGAAATTGCAAATTATATTTATTATTATTAAGATGAGTGAATGTATGAGAGAGTTATTTACTTTGTGGGTTTTATGTTTTCTATCAGTGACAAGTTAATTTTCTAATTCCTCGATAATTTTGACAAGAATTATTAACATCACTACCAGACATTTTACTGTTTTCTACGTTGCTATGGTAATCTGACAGTTTTCCTGTCATCCGGTATGTCTGTGATATGGAATATTATATTTGGGGAGACAGTTTATTTTGGTAATTCTTTGATCATTCATGTGACTTGATTAAGAGAGAAGACGTCAAATATGGCAGGGGATTAATTCCTGTCTTATTTGGTAGATTCACAGACATGCCAGTCGGTATTATACATGCAAATAAACATACACATATATATATATTTCTTAGTTTATTACTTATTATTGTACTTTTGATATACGTAATTGTGCCTATTGAATAGAAAATACAGAGACTCAAAGGTTCAGAACGAGATTTACTGGTGCCATTTGATCATTCAGAATACTGATTTTATACATGTATCTATTTATTGAAATCCTTATATGGTATTTAGTAACTGAACATATGACTAGAAAATACAAATTTATGTGGAAAACAATCACTGAGTTTATTTCACTCTAAGTTTCAACAAGTTCTTCTTGACAATGATTTTATTTACCAAATTTTGCACTTGAGATTGTTAAGAATTGGTTGATGCATTGCTACCATTGTCAAACAATTTCTTATCATTTTACCCACAAAATAGAAGTGAACTAGTGGAATGCAGATTATTCCATTTACAGAGTTTCCAGGAATATATAGAATTTGGCATCTAATGACTCTAAGTATGTGAAGCTTTTTTTTTCATCCTTGCAGATTTAAGCGTTGAAATCACAGCATATTGTTGAATGGATCAAATGGATATTTGATAAAGTATAGCGAAAGTGTTTGTTGAGCATGAATACAGAATACTTGTTGTCAATACACCAAGTAATATTAAGGGCTGATCACTAGATTATATGTGCTATTGATTGGTTAAATACTATCGTAGCCGTCGTCTTCGCTAAAATATCTCATCTATAACGCTGACTGGGAAACTTAACTGTCAGTCAAATCACACATAAGTCATAATATATAATTCAACCATCATCATCGTCATGTTCACATTCATTATTAATTATAAATTGTCTACTTATTATATTCTAATAGTAGACTGTATCAACTAAATTGTTGCTTTTGTCTAAATGATGTTTAGAACGTATTATTGTTTTCTTTTGTCCAAATGATGTTTTGAACACATAATTGTTTTCTTTTGTCGAAATGATGTTTTGAAAGTAATATTGTTACTTTTGACTCAATGAAATGAAATAGGGTTTTAATGTCGCTCCACCAAGAATTATGAAGTGTCAAAGACTAACTGATCTTTAGAATTTATTTTAAGTGACTGAATTGTTTTTTTTGTGTAAATGATGTTATTAATATATCTAAATGACTAAATTGTTCCCTTTGAAGGTTGGGGAGGGGGAGCTGAATGGTCTAACATGTGAGATTTAGATCATAAGGGTTCTCATTTTGTCAAATGATGTAGTTTTGATCCTACACTTGTACCTGACATGTAGGGTAAACATTGAAGAGACTCTTTTTTTATCTGATTGAATTTCATCTGGGACATTATCTACCATTGATATTTTGGTTTGATTTTCTTAAATTAATGTGAAATAATCAATCTAAGTATATTTAAATGGCTTTAATGTTTAGCCACTTTTACTATGTATATTTCCAAATTCCCATTTATGTTTTGAAATAGCTTATTATAAATGACAAGGTTTTATATAATGTTAAATCATCAACAGAGATCAAGAAAACGGAGATGTCACGATTCCTGGAACATTTATCAAAGACATGACATATTATGAAAATGATCTGCCAAAAAAAAAATACAAGTTGGATGGAAGAAATATTTTTGAAATTTTTTGGCATGATCTTTATGTGCACTTTGAGTATAGCATATCATGGTGTTATTTGCATCATATGTGGACCATGTGTGGATGATATAGTTATTGTACAATCATGATACAGGCATTATACAATATTTAACATGAACAACAGGCAAATATTTTCTCATTACCAACTCATGGTGTAAAAATTGCCTGATCTTAAAGGTTCAATAACCAAATGAATTGACACTCCCAATTATTTACCTTCAATATAATTTACATTGGGCATTCATAACATATCTTCAGTTGACTTACTTGACTTTTTCTCTTGAGAAATAATCCTAGATTGTTCTAAAGGTGTAGCAGGTCAAATGTTTGAAGCACCCTCCCTTTAAGGCAAGCCTCAATGGTGAGAAGTAACCTTTGACCTCGCCTCTACATGGTTCTCAGATGTAGACACATTTAATCCTCTGATTTTTTAACATTCACACAGCAACGAGGAGCAAATTCCATAGATTATGCATTGTATGAAACCTAATTAAAATTTCAAAAGTATTAATTTTCAAATGCACTCAAAGAATAAAATCTTTTTAAAATAGCAGAATTTGGCTGGTACTAGAAACTTCCTAATTAAAAATTTCAAAAATATTAAAATTTAATTTAAAATATTGATTCAAATATTAAAATCTTAAGTAGCAGGATTGGGCTGGCACTGGAAACTTGTTAAGCTTCCAAGCAGCTGATTGAACAAGTGCCCCCTCTCACCGACTTTAGAATTTTGTATCAGGCATTATTAATTAAAGTATTGATTTAAAGTTTATACCTTGATTTACATACAGGTAGTTGTTTACGAGTTAGGTATGAGATTCAATTCCAGCTGCGTTATTTTGGGTTGTTTGTAGCTAATTTTAACTTTTCGAAGATTTAAAAATAATACAAGGGTTCTATGTTCAGAGGGTTTGGGTTAATTTGATTTGTGATTAGCTAATTTATAAATACATTATGTTAGATTTAGATAAAGAGCTGGCTGTTCTTGATGACATCGCGCCTGGTACGTTCGTGCATTTTTTATGCGCGAACTCTTAGTTTTTCTATTACTGGCACGCGCACGGGCACTATTTTTTTTTGTTTTTCATGTACCAAAATCGACGGTTTTGCGCGGAGGTACTTTTGAGGTATTAGCCTGAGAAGCATAACACTTGCCACTGTACCTGTATATCGCTAATTATAAATCGAGTGTGTGAAGACAGTTTATATAGATCAGGCGAAAATTTTTCAGTACAGAGTTTATTCTCGCTGTATTTGCAGCTAAGAAAACCAATGGGACTATTTTCTCAACAGTGTATGAACTTTTTCATAACGATAATATCCTTACACCGAGAGAAATTATCTAGTCTCGGTGAATAGAACCATGGTTGTGTGGTAGAAAATTACTTTTGTATTTTTTGGAACGGAGAACAGCGATTTTAGAAGCAAACTAACCTGCCGCACATGATACTCATAATAAAAGGCGAGAACTCTTTTTGCAGCGGAAGCCTATCACTGAGTAATAGGTCAAGGTTTTATACGTTTGCCGCATAAAAATCTAGCAAACAAGGTAAATACCTACGAATGTCGATAAAAAAAAATAACATTCGGATTATAACTCTAGACAAGGTGTGTTAATTAAAAAGGGTGTAAATTGAATATTATAATATGTATAGGAAGCCTAGTGACGAGTGTAGTAAGTGCTGTCCGTCCGTCCGTCGGTCCGGCGTCCACAATTGCTTGTGGACGATCCAGAGGCTAAAGTTAATATCCAATTGACTTTAAATTTATACACGGTGTTTAAGGTCATGAGACAAAGAAGCCTATTGATTTTTAGCAATTTCCGATAATTACTGTCAGAGTTATGGCCCTTGATCACTTCAAAAAATCTTGTGGACGCTCTAGAGGCTAAAGTTAATAACCGATTAACTTTAAATTTATACACGGTGTTTAAGGTCATGAGACGAAGAAGCCTATTGATTTTCAGCGATTTCCGATAATTGCTGTTTGAGTTATGGCCCTTGATCACTTCAAAAATTCGTGTGGATGCTCTAGAGGCCAAAGTTAATATCCGATTGACTTTAAATTTATACACAGTGTTTAAGGTCATGAGTCGAATAAGCCTATTGATTTTCAGTGATTTCCGATAATTACTGTCACAGTTATGGCCCTTGATCACTTCAAAAAATCTTGTGGATGTTCTAGAGGCCAAAGTTAATATCCGATTCACTTTAAATTTATACACAGTGTTTAAGGTCATGAAGCGAAGAATCCTATTGATTTTTAGCAATTTCCGATAATTACTGTCAGAGCTATGGCCCTTGATCACTTCGTAAATTCTTGTGAATGCTCTAGAGGCCAAAGTTAATATTCGATTGACTTTAAATTTATACACAGAGTTTAGGTCATGTGACGAAGAAGCCCATTGATTTTCAGCAATTTCCGATAATTACTGTCAGAGTTATGGCCCTTGATTTTTTTTTTTTTTTGTAAACAATATTTTATTTCAGAAATACATGAAATGGGATCAGGGAACAGGCAAAGCCTATATCACCCCTCTCCTCTGATCACTTCAAAAAATCTTGTGGACCCTCTAGAGGCTCAAGTTAATAACCGATTGACTTTAATAATCATATTTTAGTGTATTATAAATGTTTCAATACCGAAAAAAGTAAAATATGCGACAACCCTTGTTTACTGCCCGGACGATTTAGCTGCTGTGGGCGTATGTTTCGTTGCCTGGCAACTCTCGTTAAAAGTTGTACGCGAACTAAATGCGTTTGTTAGATACTGACAGAGCAGCCCGGAGTCGAGCAATCGCCGCCCGAGCGGTCTTCGTCAGCTAGTTTCAAAATGGCGTACAACCAGTGCAAGTGGGAAAAGACGACAATAAAATCAGAAATATGTTATTTATTATTGTCGCACTTATTACATCACTCCTGTCTAACAAATCATAAAGCTGTGGTGTTACGGTGGCGGCATAGTATTTCACCGTAACACCACAGCCACTCTAATCATTCATAATACATCTAACCATCACTCCCTACACTCCCTCGTCTACTTTCCCAAACGTCAACAACACATCTCATACATCCATTTCGCTGATTAACCCTTGTACCATGTCTACTGGTTATAATAATTCCAAAATAGATAATGCAAAATAAATATGTTGAAAATTTCATTCAAATTACTTTATTCTGAGTCAATTTATCACTGTTTGTAGTTTTGACAAGATGTGTGCATTGATTGTGTATTATCGTAACCATTTTATTGGTATGTTTGAGGCTTATTCAAGCTTCCCAATTTTTTAATTGGATAATTAAATGACCAAACCGTTCTAATCTACTTAAAATCTCAATTGACCGGTGCCATCAAGAGTTGTTTATGGTTTTGTCATATTAATACATGTCTAATTAAATATAAATAACATTTAAGACCTAAGGAAAGACCTACAATAGGCAGATTTCGCTTTTGCATAATGTATCTAGTTAAAATCTCAAGTATTCGATGCCAACGAAAGTTGTTTATGATATAGTCATGTTAATAAATGTCTAATTAATAGTATATAACCTTTCAGGACTAAAGAGAGATCTGCAATAGATAGATATACCTCTTACATAATGTATCTTTCACTTAATTGAGGATTTATACATAAAAGTCATCTTGTCAAATCATAAATGAATGACTGTAAAAAAAACAAAAATCAAGGACACGAACATAATCAAACATATTTTTATTTTGTTTGAAAGGTTTTATTGGTTCCATTTTGGGACGAAAATTTGAATTTTGAATATAAATGATATGTGACTTATGCTTTTTGTATAATGAAATATGACAGATCAGCATTTTGTTATTCATTTTATTTGATTTTAGGTAGATATTGTTACGTTTATATCTGATTAAGATGACCTTTCAAGTTTCAAGATGGGATAGAAATAGTTTTGCATTCATAACATTCTTTTCTCTTGGTACCTAAAATTAATTGTATTTGTGTAATAAAGCTTATTACACTGAAATACACTGTGAATTAATAAGAATGAACATGGTGATTAGAATCTTTCTAGAAATAATTGTTAAAATCTTTGCGGAGGTTTGAAATGTCTTTTTAAGTTGAAAATGCTACATATGTCATCATCAAGTTTGTCTAGTCCATATATTCTCTAATGTATTGGAATTATCAATTTCAATTCTGTAGAGATATTAAATTGATTTATTTTCAGCGTTATTTCGTGGCTGAAGAAATAAAAGATCATGCAATAGACATCGTTAGCATTACTCAATCTGCCCAGATCCAGATGCCATTTGTCACATGGCAGCTTTGCCGAAAAAAGATGTACAACTTATTAATATGTTTTGTTGTTTATTTTTTAGCAATGTCTATGTAGTTTGCCTCTGTCTGCAGATTTGTCTTATCGCTTTTGTTTTGTGTGTAGCGCTGTTCTCCTGAAAAAAAATGAAATAAAATAAAACAGTGTTTAACTTGCTACTTTTATACATGAACCACACTAATGAATACGGGAATATGTGACATTTTAGCCAAGTTATATGTTAAAATATTTTTCTATTCCATTCAACTTATAAAGAAATTGGTGCAATTTTCATGCGTTCCAGTGGTATCATAGCTTCCTGTCAAACTGAGAAACGGTAAAAAATGTCACACGCTAAAACTGAAGCGACTGCAGTTGTTTTAGATGACCACATGTAGGCAACAAATGGAATGGATTAGGAAGAATGTGTGTTTTTGCTTGCTAAAATCTTAACAGAGTACAGGGAATAAGATATTCTCAGATATTTGGCGCTAAAGTCTGATAAAAACTCACAATGCAAGACTTAGATTATTCTTTGGAGAATTAAATGGTAAACGGTAAGTTGTTCCTGTTAATGTGTTTAAGACCGATTCTCTCTAAATGATTGATCAATGTTGGTGTTTTTTTTATCTGGTTTTATTTTCAATCTGGTTATGGGTATGAATTAAGGACCAGGCATGATGGTTTTATTTGATAGGCTTTTAGTTTTAGATATACACTTGGTACATTGGAGAGATGTTTTATTTGATAGGCTTTTAAATATACATTTGATACATTAGGGATCTCTTTTATTTTCAACACTTCCTCAAGATGGATAACTTCTGTGTCTTATATCAAAAATTCTGCTCTATTTAGCTGTGAGTAATGTGGGTGTCGTGCAGAAGACAGGGTATGTTTACTCTAAAATAACTCACATCCAGTAAAATAAGGAATGGGGGCTGGCTTATAGTATGTGTGAACACAACTCATGCTTGGCTTTAAAACATGCTATTGTTTTATGGTTTAACTTAAATATAAGTGTCTATATTAGTGTTTTGGATGAGCTGAGAATTTTGGTTGTACATATGATATGTGTATTTGGAAAAAGTAATCTTTTAAAAGGAGTAATTTAAGTTAAAGGTATTGATAACTTTTGTGATATGGGTGTTTTTCTACCTAAACAATTCAATCAAGTATCAAGGCTGTGTATCGTTGATAAGAATAACAGTTCTGATCAACCAGATGCAGACTTTAAGTCAATGTTCAGTTGTGAAGGGTATTTTTTTTCACACTTTTTAATAATTGGTTGTCACTTTGTCATATAGAGTTATGTAAATTGTGGAAGTGTTATCTACCGTAGAAATGTTATGCATTGATGGGCACTTGCCCTTTCTGAGGAATTGGTTCACAAAGGGTTTAAGAATAAATTTTACAATTTGCAAAATCCAACCAGATAAAAACTATATGTAGCAAATGTGATCGGCAGTCATTAAGAATTATTACAAAAAATATCATATTTATTCTATCTCCTCCCCCCCCCCCCCTTTCTTTTCAAAGAAAAGTCTGATTAAACCATTCTGCTCCTCCCCCCCCCCCCAATGCTGACATGTTGTCAACAGTAACCTTTTATGTTGACTCAACAGCAGAAGATTTTTTTCTTGAATAACCTTTCCCACATGAAAGTAGGACTGCACTTGGTAGCTCAACTTTAATATGCAAAAAAATGTTTCAAGGTTTTATTAGATAATATCTCATACCTAATGTACTACCTTATATAGAGAGGACAGTGAGCAAATAAATTCCTTTATCACAAGTGTTAATTCAATATATTAGAGGAAAGAATGTCTCGATTATGACAACTTCCAATTTAATCCACTTAAATTCAACTCGAGATCACTTAGATCAAGGCAAGTGTAGAAACATGGGTTTCTATACTTGTAATCACTAGTAACATTTTGTCAAGATAAAAACTCTAGCATACGAAAAGGTGTGTATATATAATTCACCTCTTCTTACAATTTTTCGCTAGTGATTGAGAAAAGAGCGTGTGGGTCATGACCCCAGAAAGTCCTTACAGTAAAGGGATGTGTCTGTTTATTGTTGGGTCTTTATGAAGTTGTTGAATGGCTGTTCTAGTTTATTGAGTACCGATATACAGTAAGCGAATGAATACAAACAAAACAACTGATCAAATACCTTGACTTATTTCACACTGTCCGTTATCTTTAATTTCTGTTTTTACCTAAAACTGACACAAGCTTGGATTAGAATTTTTGCCCGTAATCAACAAATTTGAAACTGGCTGGAATTAGAATTTTTACCTGAGTGAGTTTTAAAAATTAATTTTACCTGTATTATTTGTTTACCTATATCCAACATATTTGACATGAGCTTGAATAAGAATTTTTACCTGAGTGAGTTTTATAAATTTATACTAGGTGTGTTACCTTCATTATTTGTTAACCTGTATTCATCATATTTGACGCTAGCTTGGATTAGTATTGTTTACCTGAGTAAGTTTTTATAAATCTATATTTATTTGTTTTACCTATATTCAAAACATTTGACACAAGTGTAGATTAGAATTCTTACTTGAGTGAATTTAGTAAGTTCATGATATGTTACCTTGATTTTTTTTTATCCATATTCAACATATTTGACCGAAGCGTGGATTCAAATTTTTACCTGAGTGATCTTTATAAAGTTTTACATCACATTACCTTGAATTTCTTTTTTATTCATATTCAACATCTTTAAAACAAGCTTTCGATTATAATTTTTATCGGAGTGAGTTTTATATATGTATACTGTACATTTGACATGAAATTGGATTAGATTTTGTACCTGAGTTTTATCAGTTTATCTTTACGTTTGATGAGCTATCAAGTATTCAATGATTTATACAACCCTTAGGAAGCCTTTAATATTCCTATAATGTTTCTAAATTTCATCTCAATACCTTGTTTGTGGCCTATTCATATACTACTAGCAATAAATCATATTTGAATTTATATTCAAACACTTGAAAATTTGAAGTTTTTGAAATTAGATATCTATTAATAGACATGCAGCTGTTTTATACATAGTATTATATTTTCTACGATAATGTTTGATTAAGATTTATTGAGATGAGAAGAAATCGGTACACCTTCAAATATGACTTCAAAGGTTGTAATATTAGGCTACAAACAACATTTTTTTTAGGGTTATGTTCATAATGGGTGTGGCTATGGCTTTCCTAGCGATTGGTCGATTATTATAATTTAAATTGTTGTTGATTAGATGATTGAATGGTTTCCAGTTTTTGAATGTCCATTGGGCTAAGTGAAAAGGCCAAATACTACATGGTGATTTAAATTTTGGTAATTGTCGTTGCAACTTAGGTAAACATACCTGCCATTATTGAATGTTCCGTTGTTTGGCAACCTATCTTTCTTTTGCTATACTGACATGAACTTGATGTAGTTTTCACACTTATTTTTAGGGATTTGTTCAGTTTCGTCATTAAAGCCAAAGATTAACATTTTCAAATCTGTAAAATGAATATCAGTCCAAAAGAGATTCATCTCTGTTCAGTATTTTCAGAGATATCATAAAGTGCGTAAACTGTTTTGCTCCAACTCTTTAATCCGAGATGAATCCAACCTGGGAGATTATCTGTTGTTGATATTTTATATTAAGTGATTAATTTGAATATATTTCAGCAAGTATTAAGCAGTGAAAAACTAATATGTTAATTAAATGTCATTTATTAATTGAAAAGAATAACCAGAACAAAATGATATGGAATACAAGTTACTTGAAAAATGATAGAACCCTTGTGGAAACATCACCAGAAATCTACTTTTCAGTAACTTGCATTCCATATATCACATTTTTATTCCGCCCACATTGAAATGTGGTCGTATATTGTCGTCGGTCCAGCGTCCACCAACAATTTGCAATGATGACTGTGTGAGTTAAGGCCCTTAATCACTTTAAAATATCTTGTAGACTCTCTACGTGCTAAAGTTAATATCTGATCAGCGTTTCCGATAATTACTGTCAGAGCTATGGTCCTTGATCACTTTGAAAAATCTTGTGAACACTCTAAAGGTTAAAGTTAATATAAATTGTTTAATGTCATGAGACAAACAGTCGAAACAAATTCAAATGATTTCTGATAATCACTTAAGGGGTTATTACTTGTAATCAGATTTTCAATTGTTGTAAATATTTCCATTATTGACAAAAGAAAAAAAATGAGACAACACTTGATGATTGCTCAGATGACTAAGATGCTGTGGGTGTATGTTTCATTGCCTGGCAACCTATCTTTCAATAACACTTGACATAATTATATGGAAAACAAGTTACTTGAAAGACGAGAGAGAGAACCCTTTAAGTAACTTGCATTCCATATAATTGTGTCAAGTGTTATTGAAAAATTATATATTTTCCAAAAAATAAACCAAATGACATTCCATATTTTTTATATTTACAATATATAAGATGACTATCAATTTACTATTTAAAATATGGCAAAAATAATTATCAGATGCATTTATAGACGGGTATTTAATATTGAGATGGAGGAAAAGATTACAATGATTTGTCACGAAAACGAGCGCAATCCTTGATATATGATATCAAAATGTTATCTTTAGTATTTATGTAGATTTTTTTATTAATGTCTTGAGTTAAAAATTATGCATAGAATTGATCTATTTACCCGAAATATTTGACATCTTTTCATATTTGTATCTGTGTTAACTGAGTTAATAGAAAATGTTTTTTTTATATTTTGTGATAAATAGACCAAGGAGGGGATGTTTATTTACTATTAGAATAGTTTCACTGATATTTCTATTACAATATGTGTATTGAGATGCTACTCAAAGGATATAAAATGATGTATATTGTATGGAAATAGGCCTGATCTAAACAAACAGACACACATTATCTTTAGCTTGCACCTGCAGACTCGGAGAGATGAAAAAAATAAAGAAGAGCTGAAGTTTTTTTCGTTTTATTTTGAATTGCACTAACAATGAAGCTTTTAAAGACACAATCTTGCCTTAAAAAGACAGTCAATGAAAACTCTTCCCTCCCTTTAGCCTGTCATTATGTCTATTATTTCTCTTCATTGATGTTAGAATAATACCTGTAGCATTGCCTCTGGATGCATTTTGTCACATAGTTGATTAATAGCCTGTTATTTGTTTGCGAGACATTTGCACATTAGGCGTGTATATTAGGCTGGCAAGCTGGCATATGTTCGATTGACCTATGTTGTTATGTATGCCACTCATTGTGAAATCTGTTGATATTAAAACATAAGTTTCATTACCTTATGGCGGAAAATGGTTCTATTTCATAGAAAATCATCAATACTTACTTTACTATGCTGTTTAATATTTATAAAATGAACATTTTAACAAAAAGGATTTTAGATATCCATTAATGACAATGTAGACCTATAATGCCTTAAGCTCTAGCCATCTAATCTCTAACTGTACAATTAATTTTTATTGCTAAATGACTTAATGTCATGATTAGAGGAGTAAATGGGTGTTTTATTTCATTTACTAATTGACAGGCATACAGTGATTTATTGCCATATATTTTTGAAATCATAAACTTTTATTTCATCAATGTGTAATCAAGCAAAGTTTTGGAAAAGAATTATAATTCAGTTTTTGAGCTCAAATATTATCTTCACTTATATATGCGTGGGCTCCGAACATCCATTTCCGAGTTAACATTCAATCAAAAATTTCAAATTATTGCGGTTAACTTTCTTGCACAAGCTTCCCTTAAATAAAATGTTAATCTCATCTGTTTTGATGCTTATAAAAATGTCTTCCATTCTGACATTTCTCAGTACTAAGCCGTTTACTCCAGTCTTGGGGGTATACAATGAAGGAGTACACCCAGGGCATCTCGAAAAATCTGTATGTCACTGTTTTAAATCATTAATAAACTGGAAAAAATCTATTTTGGTATTCACACATATAAAGGTTAGATGTATTGTTTTTATAATTATCTTGCTACGATCTGTGGAATTCTAAAGCTTATGACAGGTTTCGGGGTGGCACTGTCGTATAATATATGTTAATGGTTGCAATACCAGACTTGTATGTGACAACTAGTAGGGTCACTCACCCTACTCTCATTGGTTTACTCCGGGTACCTTAACCATTGACTACACCTAAAATGGTGTTGAATAGATGTTTAACTCTCTCTCCCTCTCCCCCTCCCCCCTCTCTCTCTCTCTCTCTCATTGCATTTTTTCCCAAATACTTATCTCTGAAAATAATAAGAAATTGACAATTTCCAGTTAAAGATTATGACATTTTGTTGCCTGGTAATATTTGTTTTATTGTAAAATAGAGTTTAACTTATTTAGATTTTTTTCTAAATGATACAGCTCTAGGAAATATACATTCTTTTTCAAGACAATAGTGTAGAAGAAAATCTGTTATTTTAACGGGAAAAATTTTACCATTATTACACAACTATAAAGTCTCATTTATTTATAGAACTACTTTTGATTTATTCTTTCCATATTTAGTTTTGAATTGAAAAAAAAAACATGGTTTGTTGTGTAGGTGGTTATAAATGTAATAGAAGAAAAGTTTGCTAAAAATAATGTTGAAATACGAGTTGATAAAATGATGTCTGACTAATTACTTGGTGTGTCTTTTATTGCATTTTGTCTGGAAGTGTCAAAGATTTAGATGATGTAAATTCACGTAAACATTGTTATAGGTATAAGAAGACCATATTCATCTGCGTAAATAGAAGGTTTAATTTATCATTTAGGTAAAGAGACACAAAAATAACTACCTAAAAGGACAGAAGCATTCAACATGGAAAATTGGCTGCGTTAATTTTTTTAACTTTCTATTTGTTTTTTTTAATATACGATACTATCTTTAGAAATTTTTTATGGTTTATTGCGAATCTTCAGATATATTTCACAGTTAAGGAGAGATAGAGAAAATGGGGTTTAATGGCTATTCCACACAAAGTCCGTTGGGGATTAGCGTGTGGTTCAATTTCTTTTTCAATAATTATAATTTGTTTACACGTAGGGGTCTTTACCAGTGGGAAGAAACCCAAGCTTCTTCATGATGTGGTCACAAACGAACTGTCCATAACAAGAGACTGTGGGCGACTCTTAGTTCATGTATGGCAAGCCTGGAAGTAATGTCAGGCACAGATTCAGGCTTTGTCAGGCACAAAAACTCTGGCACCTGTCATTTTGTCTTTTTTATTAATATTATTAATACATCTCCAGCATTTAGTTGAAAAATATCAGGTACTATATCATTAGTGCCTGACATTTTATCAGGTACGTCTAAAACCGTTACTTCCAGGCCTGCTGTATGTTGGTAGCTACATGAATTACAAATGAAGACAAAATAATATGACTTTTAACCTACACTGCCTAATTTTGATCGTATTGAATTTCTATGCTTTAATGAACACAAAGATTTATAGTTCGGGCTGTTTTAATATCTGCTCCAAGTTTCGTTCTGCATGTCTATTATTGCATGACCATTTGAACATTTTACAGACACTAGTTGAAAAGCTCATGGAGTTAAATCAATATGGAATGTAAGATCTTCCTTCCATATTTACTTTGGCCAACTCTTCCTCACTTTTCTTTAACTATAATTGATATGGAAGATTCACACACAATTTACACAATAAAACCTAAGAATTTCTGCCTTACAAATCTGATCTAGAGTAAAATTGACTCAGAAGTGGATGCTATTGCTGCCTCATATAATATCAAGTCCTACATAGAGTTCCAGTATTTTTTTTTCAGGATGTTTCGTTGGCAATTGCTGCTGTATTGTGCAGAGTTTCATATTACATATTGAAATGCTCAAGAATGCACATTTGTTATAGGTTATTTTCACAGGAAACAAAAGATATTCAACACCATATGGAATGAAGTTGTGCTGAGATCTGGGGCAGATTTCACATTAATGTGTGTTCTTGTAGCTCTTAACATTGTTCCATAGATTTCTAAAGAGATTGTTTAGTTTATAAATTAATTATATCAATTGCTTTATTATACACATGTTTTGCCATTCATCTGCTATTGTTTCCATCGAATGTTATTGACGTTGCATAAGCTTATCAATTATTGAATAATTTTGCTGTATAACCTTGAGATACATATTGTCTGCTTGTTGAGACCGTCGCTGAATATTAATGCCTACTGATCGGAGCCCATTGATCAATGCTTGCAGGAATCAAAATATACTCGATCATAGATTATTCTTGGATGTTCACATTTCTTCTGTGTCCTTGATCACAAGGTCCCGTGTACTCATTGGTGGGCACGTAAAAGGGCCCTTGACAGTTTGAATTCATATAAGAGTAAGCAAATTTTAATACTAGGTCCTGTGTACATATTGGTGTGCATGTAATAGGATCCTTTTAATTCTAAGTGATAAAAGTGGATTGAATTTCAGCAATTTCTGATCATCACCTTAAGAGTTATGGTTCTTGATCACTCTTATTCTACACTATAGATTGTGTTTGAAGGTTTTGATTGTCAAGTACCATTGCTACGAATATAAACAATCTTGATATTCCATTTTAATATTGAATTATTAAATGAAACAGGTGTTTAAATCTATTAAATATCTCAGCCATCCAGGAGTTGATTATATGGTACAATAATAAACAATCATCCATTTTAGTATTGAATTATTAAATGAAACAGGTGTTTTAATCTATTTAATATCTCAGCCATCCAAGAGTTGATTATATGGTACAATAATAAACAATCATCCATTTTAATACTGAATTATTAAATGAAACAGGTGTTTTAATCTATTTAATATCTCAGCCATCCAAGAGTTGATTATGGGCTTGCAAATAAATGTCTAAATAATAATTTATATAACACTTGAAGCCAAACAAAGATCTGCAATAGGAAGATTTATCTCTGACATGATACACCTTTAATGTATAAAAATATAAGATTTAAATATGAGGCAGGGAAAGTGTGTGTGTAAGATGGTTGTTTGATTTATGATTTCTAAGTAACTAAATGAAGTAATGGTAGCTAGTGCCATCGGTCGACGTCTGATAGCGTTACTCATTGATTCTAAACTCCCGTCATCCAATCAATACAACGTGGTATTGGAAATTATTTTTGCTTCGGGATCTTATTTCACTTCAACTGTGGGTGAATTTACATGAAACCAGCTAATTGGTCAATATTTATTTCCTACTGTTGAGAGATTGTGAGAATAAGCAAATACACTGTCCGTAAATATCGCGTTAGTGTGTTAACATTTTTCCTACCGTTTTCTAACAATGATTATATGATTAGTGTTAGACTTGTGCTAATTAAATAGATTGTGTTATTGTGTTAAAACTATTGACTATATTGGTGTTCACACTTTATCGCTAGTTGTTGGCCTTTTGCTCTTTAATATTTATCTCTCTGCATCTTCATTTTCTCCTCGATATTTCGAAGATTACTAGTCACTGTTGGGTTTGATGTTCTCCTATAATCATAACCAATATTAAAAGATTGTAGATTCGATAGTGTGTGGTCATCATACGTGTGTGGAAATATTTTGGGGAATAGAGTGGAGAAGATGAGGCTCAGGTGTTGAAATTTCTGTATTTTTGCCCAAATTCCACAAGACGCTGATTTAGACGAATATACACGTTTTATATCAAGTATATGAAATATTACCAACATTGATAAAATTACTTTTCTAATATGTTTGAATTTGACCACACTGGAATTAATAGAATTGCAGTAAATGGATTTTTGGACACCCACATTATTTATTTGGTGGGGAGGACTCAGCCTCCCTCCAGGCCTATCTTAAAGATTCTTGTTGCACCCTTAGCCAACTTCCTTAACCCCGTCTCAAGTCGCATTCATTATTTTTAGGGCTCACCTTTCATGGTAGACACAAGTGCAATGAATTGCGGAATTTTAGTCACCAAAATACTGGGAAGGGGGTTAAATTCTCCTCCCCCCCCCCCTTCTCCCACCCCTCCCTTTAAGTCATGTGTGCCACCTTTTACATAATTTAGTGCATAACCTTTGAAAGGACTGAATGTTTCGTTATATTTTACAATGTCCTGATTGTACTACCTGTATTTATTATATATATAACAAACATCATGTATATACACTGACGTCACATTGATGTTTGAAAGATAATTTCACTGATGTATATATATTGACATCATATATTAATTCTGCAACAGATTATGTTTCTAGACAATTACATCGAATATCTTAAAAACAACAATTATTATAGAATCATTTTCCATCAGTTAATGTCTGATTCTCGGAAATCTAAAATAATAAGCATTGAAACAGATAGCTTGGTCAATTAGTCAGGTTGGTTTGGAAAAATCAGGTTCGAAAACAATAAAACAGTAATTCAAGAGAAATCAGGAACACTGAATGCCGCTTCCTGATTCAGAACTAATAACAATGGAACAAGATCAGATTTGTAATTGTGTTAAGATGGCATCTGAATAAGAAGAAGGGTTTTATACGGTTAGAGGAAAAGTTTATTAAGTGTAGAAGTTTTCCATGCGATTACCTTTCAATATAAAGTTACTTGGTACAGATAATGACAACACCATACACTGTTTGTCAGGTGTTAATACATATTTTATAAACTGATTTGTACTAGATAAAGAATATTTATTTCTTATCCGCCATTTTGAATTTTATCATTTTAAAGTGACACTCTGTTAACATTAATAAAGATCTGTATTATTTATAAATGCTGAATCAGTTCTACTGACTTACAATATATGGAATTTCTATGACCTGATAAACAATATTGAATATAAATTGAAACATATTAGTAATAATAATTATTCAGTAGGCTGGAAGACCCGCCATAAAAAGTCTAAATTAGATCTTTTATTGTTTTAAATCCTTGTTGACAGAGTAAAAGGGTGGGATTTGTTAAGTCTATATTTTTGGAATGAGTTGAATTTACTTGATCTTTAGGCTTATTTATGAAAAGTTTGAAAAAATTATACAAAATTTAACATATTTAGGCTCCCACAATATAAGATAGATCTACAAATAGCTTGATAAATTAGCCAAGATTTTGCAGAGAACTAGGATATTAATCCCAATTTTCAAAGTTAAATTTGGCCTGTGCCCCTTACATCATTAACCAGCTGTCACGTTGTAAGGTCACAAAAGAGATTGCAAACTTACAAAATCATATTTAAAAAGTTTCCCTCTAAAGGATAATATTGATTTTCAGTAGGTTGTCACTTTACTATGAGTCCCATTAATATGTGCACAATGATTATTTTGTAAGTGGATTTCACACTAGTAAGCTCTCTCAGTTTAATTTATTTTAAGATACACCTTGGCATTCTTTCATTCTGTATAATAGCAGATATAGGTCAGGAGGGCATTCAGTATACATTTTATATCGGGCTGTGCGATGGAGCTTTATAATGTTACCATACTACACAGTCAGTGAAGCTTTCTAATAGGACTTATATATACGTTCTTTGTGTGGTAATCATACTCACCTTTAGATAATGTTACAAGGCGGATAATTTTACTAGGTCAATACCTACGTAAGCTTTTCAAAAATCCTTTTATTTGGTGATTTTTATTCGTGAAGGTATTATTATCTTTGTATAGTCATATTGAACGTATCCATACTCATGTATATAATCATCATATTATTTGTCTTAATCGTATAATATAGTGTGTTTATATATACTTGTATATACATCACAGTATTTTATCCAATCATGTGGGATTTTAGATCAATATTGTTCAATCATTTACCCAGGTGAAATGTGTATATCAAGTGTAAAGATTGTAACCGATAATTAATTGCAAACAGAACATTTGTTAATCCCAGTTTAGTCAAATTAAAATTTTCATACATATATATCTATATATAATGGGTAAAGGGTCTGACTTTTTGATTCATTTAACCTGGTAAATGTGTAAATTTACCCCGGTGAAAACTTATATCATATGTAAAGATTGTAACCTATAATTAATTGAAAACGGTACATAACATTAAATGTTAATCCCATTTTAAAATTTTCATACATAGGGGGCATATTATATAAAGGGTCTGACTTGTTGAATCATTTTTCCTGGTGAAAAGTGTATATCAAGTGTAACCTATAATTAACTGAAATAGTGCATTCCATTTGTTAATCTCATTTTATTCAAATTAAATTTTCATACATATATACAGTTTATAACTATATATCGAAGGGTAGGTTCTGTATAAGATTTTATATAAATTGTTACACGATGATCAACAAGATTTATTTAAAGTGTGTTGTTGGCATCGCGTGGGAGGTTCTCCTCAGAGAATGCATGGGAATGCATGGAAATGGGAAACAATCATTCAAGAATGATGTATTTCTCAGGGAAGAACAAATGACAACCTAGGTTTAAAATTTTAACGAGATTCTGTCGCTTAATAGTTTTTTATTTGGTGCCCTTTTTTTGTTACACTTCAGTTTTATTGCCCTAATTTAAAAATATTGAATTGGAATATTTATATTCAATTAGGAAAACAACGCATATTGATACACTGTTTTAAAAAAAGCAAAATATCTGTAAGAAGGTATAGAAGATCCTTGACTTGCTCTGATTCATTATTAAGACATAACCAAAACGTAAAGTTGATTTGTAGCCGAGAATAAAACTAATATTACAGACCTGATGGTAGAATGTGCCAAAAGTCGGAATACCGACAGATTGAAAATATGTGAAACATGGCAAGAGAACTTGAAATAGAACTGATATATCATATACATATATAAAGTTCTTTAAAGTCTTACCTATTATAATATATTATATGGATGATACTGTCTTATTGTAAGTATCTTTCATTAACCATATCTTTTCGACTTGTTGTAAGTTGAAAAATATTAACTGCTGTGTTTGGAGTAAGTTTTTTTTATCATATGATATTCATTTAAAAACATATTTTTCTGATTACAAATTGGGAGTGGTGGTGGGGGGGAGAGAGAGAGTAATCATATTAAAAAAAGGCTCATCCAAAGTTTTTAGATAATTACAAGGGATCGAAATCACACAAATGATAATCAGGTTGAAAACTTATAACATTTTAAAAAAAGAAACCGCAAAAAAATGAGAACGATTTATTCATTTTGTTACAAAATCCATTTACGATAAATTGAATTGATTTGAAGAATTGAACGGGCCGGTTTTTTTTTCGGTTCGTCCTGAATCTGGTTCTTCACGAAATATCACAGAACTAAAAAAAATTAATAATTTTCACTTTTAATAAGCCATGTGGACGGGGATCATCAGACGATGGAGATTAATAAAGATAAGCAGGTCATATTTGTTTTGGAGTTAAGAAATGCACTTGTTCGTGTTGGCCTTGTGATCAATAGATTCATTACTTCTCAAGTCTGTCACTCCTACTGATTCACATTCATATTGGCTGAATGCGTGGATCAACATAATAGAAAATTGTCTATATCCTGGACATGTCTATAAGTACAGAGGATAATGTGTTGTTCATTTCTCTTCGTAATTAATATACAATTTACCTGAAGAGGCAGGCAAGATGCGGATGAAAGGCTCTCAGGATCCAGAACGAGCTGCGATATTCTAGCTAGCCGTTTCAGTGAAATAATAAATAAGAATACTACTCTCTCGAGAAACAAGTTTCGATGGAATTGAATGTTAATTAGTGTGAATTATATGTGACAGAGTATGTTGTCATACTCCTTGTTGTAAAGAGCTAGAATTGATTTTTAATGTTGAAGGGTAGTAGATAGTCTTGAGACATCACTATCGGAATTAGTCGGACTATTTAGTGAAGAACAAAATGATTATAGTAGTCTAGTAGAAACATGGGTGTTGATATATGGATGTTGTTGGGTAAAATACACAATGGTATAAAAAGGTAAATAATGGTTTGTGAGATGATGTTTTTGTTGATAGAACTTTCTGTAGATACAATAAGGTTAAATTATGATCAAATGGTTTGTTCATCTTTTATTGTATGGATTTTTAGAAAAGGAACCCAGGTGAAAAAAAAACTGGATTAATGTGGTTGCTTAAATATTGTAATATGGATAAGAAAATGGTACTGAAATAAAAGACATGATTATAGCCACTGCATCCATGGGGGGGGGGGGTCGAGTGGCAGAATGGTTAACATGTGCATGTTTGATCATAAGGTCTGTCATCGAATCAAGTGGCATGCTTTTGATCCCCACTTGTACGTGACAAGTTAGTTTTCTCTGGGTCTTCTGGTTTCCTCCCACTGCTAAAGACCCCTACGCACTAGAGAATAATTATAATTAAAGCGTATGTTAGTCAAAAAATGATATAGTTTGTGTTGAGTGAATGTTAAACCCGATTTTTCTCTCCTTCTGCATCAACCTACAATGTGGCTAGTTGATGTGTGATAACAATGTTTCTTTAGAATTTTGGATGCTCATCTATTGTAGAGTCTGACACTTTTAAGAACACCTGATACCACCTGATATAACTTAAATATTTTCGTTGTATTTTTGTAAAAACTTTGACTAGTTTTAACTTTTGGCTATGGTGTATATATGAGGAATTTTGGATTATCATCTGATGTACTGCCACATTGATTGAAAAGGACAATTTTTTCTGATGACAAGACATAACCTTCTTATTATTTAAATGTCATTCCCTGACATAGGTGTCTAATAGTCTACAATATATAATTGAAAGCAGAAAAAAATAATTGATTTAGTCACATTTTCAAAATTGTATTTAAATTTAGAAAATAACTTCTTTTTGTGTTAGATATTATTCCACCATATTAGGAGCAGAAGTCCCAGAAATATTTCAGGGAATAAAACTGGCTAATTCGGCATGTAGAGCTCACAGAGTCCTCTATCCTAGACCCAAGCATAGAAACGTCAATGTTAATTTGTTAGCTAGAGTATGAGATCAGTAGACATCTTATGACTGGACAAACCTATCTATAATTTAAACGTGTGTGGTGTTACATTTTGCCAGATACTTTCGTTTTCTACGGAGGAATAGAATTTTCCAGGTAATTGTTATGTTTCGATTATCATTATCAGTTGCAACATTGTTGATGTTTATCATGTCAAAGGAGAAACAACAACCATTGATCTATACGGGTAGCATAACCACCAGAAGCTGCGTTGGCCGTCATTTCTAAAAGGCTCAATACCTTAAATCGAAACTTTCAGGTGGGATAAATGATCAGTTTCTTTATAGATTGGTGTTTTGTTTGGATGATTTTGTCATGGACAAATTCCTTCATAGCCCACTGCATGGCGTATCCCCATCTTCATAAGCCCAGTTGGTGCTAACTCATGACGTCAACTGACAGACTATTGCCATTACAGAGATGACCATAATGAAGATCGGTCAGATTATTCCTGTTACACCATAATATCTTTTTCATTATGTCTGAAGCCTATATCATTACAGTGGACTCCTTTGGCTGGCCCCCTTTTGCTGGCCGCCAGATCCATTCTCTTGATATTTGTTGTTTATCTCTTGAACAATATCTATGTATTTTGTGCCGTCCGCAGGTTTATCTTGTAGGTTTTTGTGCTATGTGTTGTGTGATATCCTCCTTCACTTACTATATAAGTTCATTCTATATATATATGGTACACAAAGTATTTAACAGTTTGAGAAAAGGTGAATATTAAAAATCAATGAATCAATTTTCTAAATTTAAGATTCATGTCCTACGCATATTTTAAATAGTGGTACATCTATTACTCATGGACTAATCACTCATCATATTACTACATATGTACTTTATTATCTTACCTATATATACCTATAAATGCATGGAAGGTCAACTAATGACTTCATTATGGATGAATCACAATCATATTAAAAGCATTAATTACTTTTAAATTGATTTATGTTATCAGTGATTATAAATCAGAGGATATTTATACTAGAAAAAGTGTACAGAGTTCTGGGTAGGATGTTTACACAAGCAAAGGTGTAGGATATTTAATTTCTAGATAGGATACTGACACTGAAACAACTGTACTTAGTTCCTAGGTAGGATACTTACACCAGAAATAGTCTACTTAGTTTCTAGGTAGGAATGTACTTGGTTTCTAGGTAGTATACTTACACCAGAATTGGTGTACTTAGTTTCTAGGTAGGATACTTACACCAGAATTGGTGTACTTAGTTTTTAGGTAGGATACTTACACCTGAAATGGTATACCATACATAGTCTCTAGGTAGGATACTTACACCAGAAATGGTGTACTTAGTCTTTAGGTAGGATGCTTACACCGGAAATGGTGAACTTAGTCTCTAGGTAGTATACTTGCACCGGCAATGGTGTACTTAGTCTCTGGGTAGGATACTTACACCAGAAATGGTGTACTTAGTCTCTAGGTAGTATATTTACACCAGAATTGATGTACTTAGTTTTTAGGTAGGATACTTGCACCTGAAATGGTATACCATACATAGTCTCTAGGTAGGATACTTACACCAGAAATGGTGTACTTAGTCTTTAGGTAGGATGCTTACACCGGAAATGGTGAACTTAGTCTTTAGGTAGTATACTTGCACCGGCAATGGTGTACTTAGTCTCTAGGTAGTATACTTACACCAGAAATGGTGTACTTAGTCTCTAGGTAGGATACTTACACCAGAAATGGTGTACTTAGTTTCTAGGTAGGATATATTGATACCTTGCTTAGTTTCTAGGTAATTAATATATCGGGAAGTGTAATTTTCTGGATTGAATTGTTATGAATTATCCAAATCAGTTCCTACTGTATAGGAGTATAAATATACAATTGAGGTAAAAACAAACACACATATCAGATCAAATGAATGGATCTATAGATAATATATATGAGTAGCATGGGAGTATAAATATACAATTGAGTATACTACATAATGTATATTAGAGTAGTTCCAGTAGGTGCATAGAGTTTGTAGAGCTCAGTTCACACACCTGGATCCATTCGCTTTATCTGATATGTGCGTTTGTTGTTTGAGGTGTCTGTATTTTTTTGCGTCTGTATTTTGTGTCTTGTGTAATTGTTTGTGTGTAGTGCAGTTCCCTTGCACTTACTAATACAACAGTATAATACTGGAGTAGGTACAAGGTAAAGTTTTGTAGGCTGTGTATAATATGATTGAAGTCAGAGAAATGGGGTTTAAATTCCACTCGACACAAAGTAGGTTATTTCGGAAGTAATATGTGGTTCAATTTTATTTCAATAATTCGCTTGCGCATATGGGCCTTCAGCAGTGGGAGGAAACCGGAGGACCAGAAGAAAACCCATGAGGCTGGACAGGCGATCCTACTCCTTCTTACGTACAAACAGGGGCTCGAAACCACGCCAGTTGACTCAATGACAGACCTTATGATACTGCACACACATGCTAACCATTCGGCCATCCAACTCCCCCCCCCCCCCCCGCCCGATGAATGTATATAATATGATATACAGTATAGTATAATAATAGAGTAGGTATAGAGTTTGGGTGGATGTAACTAATATGATGCGGTCGTTTAGGGTATGTAAATAAACGTATGAGATGTATCCTTGTATCATTTCTCTCTATATAAAAACATTCATTTATCCACTTGTCTTCAAACATTGCACCACTTTACTCCAATTATTTACAAATTTGAATTAAAAAGAAAATTGTTATAATTTGATAGAAGTACTTGAATAGAGGAACAAGTGAACTTTGGGATCGTAAAGATTTGAAAAGAAAATCTCATTTCTGACTAATTCCATATGGCCGAGATCAGTGTGTGTGGGAGATGATATCTGCCCAGTGCTCTGAATGTTTCAAAGAATAAATTTACATTAAGTTTGAAAAAATAAAAATAGTATCATTTTAAATAATCAATGAAAAACTTGAAATTGAGAAAACATGTGGGGGATATATCATCTGAATATTAATAGATTGGTTAGTGTATATTTGAATATGCCCAGTTGATGAAATTGAATTTTGGGTGAACAATTGAAATAGAAAAAGAAGTCGTCTTACATTTTGTTTAGAATTATTGTGAACAAGGATGTTGTTAACAGATGTATTACAGATTTGTATTGGTTTTATTTTCTGGGTAAGAAGCTGGCTCGGTAGCCTGCAGGTCAAGGGTTCACTCCCAGTTAAGGCCGAGAAAGTTCATTGAGATTTTCTTGCTTGGTTTCCCCTGGTGCAGGACAGAGGACTGTCTAGGCATTCAGATGGGAGGAAAAACAGAGGTCCTTGTCCACATTGGCTTGCACGTAAAAGACCCTTGGCAGTTGAAATTCGATATAAGAGTAGGCAGTAGTGTTGCTGTCTGGGCAAATTTCCTTCATAGCACATTATAGGGCGTATGCCTGTCTTCGTTAACCCAGTCGGAGTAGAACATTAATTTCATTTCATTTACTCGATGACCTTTAGCTGTTAATTACAAAATAAGCTTTGTATCAATTGCTTTTATGCCATAGTCATTGGCAGACCTATATGTCTATGTGAGGCCTCACGCAAGTTGCACCAAGCATTGACAAATTCTTTGAAGCCACTGATCATCATTTGTGGGAATTTGAATCTCTTGCAAGCGATGGTATTGTAAAAGTTGAATCTCTAAATTGAACATCAGTCCAAAAATCATTAATTTCTGTCCAGTATTTACAAAGATAGAATGAATTGAGAATTTTGCAACATTCATTTTGGAGACGAAATATATGTCATTAGTCGTCTGTCTAATCCGATGGAATACAAGCCGGGAGGCCATCTACCATTGATATTCTGTTTTTGTTTTCTAATTAGATCTTAAAAAATCAATTTCAGTACATTTTTGCACGGATTAAGCAGTAAAGAATCATATCTTGTCTGAAAAATGCAAATGGTGATGACTATGTTTTATAGATGCTGGAATTTTTTATTTAAATCAAGAGTATATATATATTAGAGGGATAAAAGTCGGCTGTGATTGTCATTTAAGACATGGAGACTGATTTAAAACAAAAAAGAGATTCTGTGATGGTCTGATTCCGATATGAATTGATTGAGTTGGTGTTGGAAGTAGTCAGACATAATGATTGGTCTCCATGATAGTCGTAGAGGAATTCTGATATCAGATATGTACAATCAATGTATATCAAGCACCAGACTACGGCTACCCTGTGTTTAATGGAATCTATAGGAAAGCTTTCAAGTCAATGACACCATTACTTGTTTGTGGAAACCGTCGGCAACGGTCTCTCCACCAATTACCTTATTGTTTTGTTGGTTTCTTCTGCTTTTTCGTCTGTTTCAAGAGACAAAAGATTCAACTTAATATGTTATAATAGTATCTAGCTAATCAATACTTCATTCTATTCTTTCATATAATTTTACTCATTATTTCCCAGCGTCCCAAACAGTTGTCGATCATAAATCTATTATGCCCAGAAAACTCTCTTTTCTTCTCAGAGATAGAAATAGCGGTAGTCCAGACAAGATTTAAACAATATTTAAAGATTTTTGCCATTATCTCTCTCTACTTATCTAAGATAAATAACACAAAAATTTTAAGTTTTTTAGATCCGTGAATGAGAACTGTATTTGTATTGAACAGTAAACAAACATATGTTCAAATTATCTTTTTCAAAATGATCCTTAATCTTTTGATCACAAAAGCTCAAAGTATGTTAAAGCAAAGTTGACATTCAAACACAATTATGATTGCCTTCGTCTTGTTTGTTGTAATGGCTATGATTATTCTTAGTAAGATTTATATGCAATTCGTCTTAACAGTTGTTCTATAAAAAGAAACAAGATTTTAAAAGCTTTATTGCACTGAAACCAAGCCCCAAAATTGTATTATCGAAATTATATTTTTTGAGTCACTTCTGTCATTGTATCAAAGTCCAAATTTCATAAATGTTATCAATGGATTTCTTTGTTATATAGTTATTGTATATTTTCTGAAACTGCAATTCTGATTGATTTACAAATGTTATTCATGAATGCAAAAAAAGGTGTGGTAATTTATGATAATAGAAAGTCATAGACTCTCTTTGGGTATGATGCTAACTCACTGACAAGTAAATCCATGGTTTTAGCCTAGAAGGTTCCTCAGGAGTTTTCCAGTCTGGTTTCCCAGGGTGAAAGGCCTGTCAGTCACTAAACTGTGGTTAATCCCTGTACTTATTTGTGTGCAAGTTGAAATCAGTTTGAATTCAATGAAGGGTATAAGCTACCGTGAGGGCAACATTTCCCTCATAGCACACTGCCTATGTCCATCTTTATAATGTTGAACCTCATTTTATTTTATTGGTGTGATGATACAGCCAATGACATTCAACGTACCTAAAGTTGCTGATAACTGTCATTGAAAGTCAGTGATCACACATTGTGTTTCACTTATTAAATGAAAGTTACGTGATATTTGATTAATAATAAACTCGGTGACATGAGTTGAATCAATAAATTTCTTATTAAGTAAAACATAGATATACGGTTGCATTGTTAACATTTCTATTGTTATCAGAGATATATTTAATATTTATGAAACGTATTAAGTCATGTAATCGTCATGGTTTAGTAGAACATACAACTGCTGGACATAAAAATTAATTGATTTTAATAAGTTATGTGTAGAATTAGTATAACTTACGGTGTTTCTATCGAAATAAATCCTTTTTTTACATCGGAAATTATCCGAAACATATTTATTATTTATGAAACATAAAGTCATTTAATCATCATTGTCTAGTAGGCCATACCAACATTAGAAAAACCTATATGTCTTTTGGACTAACATATGGTATTTCACTTACACAGACAACTAGAAGAAAACCATAATTTTGTGCTGGTGACCCTGCTCTATCACATACAAGCTTAGCATCCAAAGCCACTTGACTCAGTAACAGACCTCGTGGTCTAAAAGTGCATGCATTGGACCACTTGACCATCCAACCTATATGTAAAATTATTGTAGCGGATAATATCGAAATATAACCCATATCATTCAAAAAATATTTATTGTGTTCTCTTTATATTTTTCAGATCTCCGACTTTATCGAGAACATGCGAATAAGAAATGTGGAAAGAAAGTATGGGAAACGGTTTGTGTAAGCTTATCCGATTGGCAGATATTTATAAAACAGTTTCGAAAAACTACCAATCTACCAGAAAGGGATCTCTACAGATATTTAACTGAACAACTATTACCTTTAGTAGAGGTTCAGTTGGAGGTAGGTCATTTCATCAACTTAGATCAGAAATATTGCGTCAGAAATGATATAAACAGCAGTGACGTAAACAACTAAATTCCCTGGATAGGGCAGATTGTCCCTCAGGATTCTCCAGTGTAATTTTCCGTTGTCCGTGGTGCAGGATGGAAGGGCCTGGCTAGGAAAAATGTCAGTTTATTAGGATGGACAAGAAACAACTTCCACTCATAAAATTGTTGGCGTGCTTGTAAAAGAACCATTGACTTGGAGCAGACAAAAGCGCAGATGTATGTGCAAAACTTTTCCTCACAACCCACTGCATGGCATATACACCTGTCTTCAATAGTTTGCTTGCTTGGTGCAGAAAAGTAGGACGTTAAACCCTATTTTATTACTTTCAGTATGGTGTGATGTAAGAATTAGACAAATAATTTTACTGCTTTTATATTTCAGAATAACCGGGAGAGTGACAAGAAATCCCTGGATATTCTCAAGAAAGAAGTGTTAATTAAAGAAGAAATCGAGTTGGCAGCTATGTTAAAAGATTCTTCTGACAATATGAATAATCACGAGGTTATTAGCCCAAACATTACTCCAGAAGCCAACCCTGAACTCAAGGAAATATTGAGTGATGATCCCACCCCTCCGAGCAGTGACAGAAATAAAAATAAAACACCAGTACCGATGGGGAAGATTACTAATGGAGAAGCAGGTACTGTAGTAATATATATATATAAGCGGGGAATCAAAATCAGATCATTCATCCACCCAACACCCCTTCCCCAAAAGCCCCCTAAATCTGCCTATTGTAGGTCTTTTTCCTAGGTTCAGATGTTATGCAGAGTATAACAATAAAATGGATATCGAGACTACCACTGCTATGATAAAAAACAATCTATGCTACATTTGGTCAAAAATTCAAAACCTTGGAACCTCGTACAGAATAAAATAATTTGACTGAAATTGTCAATATCTTCATTTTTCATTATCAATTTTTTGATAATAATAATAATTGTATAAAGATTACTGCTCTGCTGGGCTAAAATATTATAGCAAGAATCTTGAAGAAACTAATTTTTGGGGTGAAATTCATAAAATACAACACATCAATTCCCAAGTTTTGGATCCAAAGAGGAGGAATAAGGGGAGTCTATCACTATTAATTACTCTTTGAACCTGTTTTTGCACATTTCACAGTCATCAAGGATGTAGCTGGATCATTGTGATGTTAGTTAGTTGTTAAAGTATCTAAAATAAATGCGTTTTGTTTTGTTTTTAGACGTCACAATTAAAACAGAAGATAATAAGAATAATGTTAAACCAAATGAAAAACTGACAAATCAAGGTATTTATATTGTTTATTCGATTCTATTCATTTTAGATCTTCTGGGACGAAGAGCCTGACAAGGACAGCTGTCTAGTTGTTTGGACGGGCCAAAAAAGCCAGTACATATTAAAGATCCCTTGGTAGTTGGAATTTGATATAAAAATAATTCATAGTGACGCTTCCCAGGGAAAATTTCCCTCAGAGCACACTGTATGGGGTATGCCCATCTTCATTAGCCAAGTATAGGATCCGAACAGTAGGACGTGAAACCCCATTTCATTTCATTGTCTCACTAACCTATAACAGAGTTTATACTGAGAAAGCTTCTTTGGATTTTATTCAAATGCTGATGGAGCTACCACTGAATAAATTAGAATCCATTATATTTTAGTTTTATCCATGGTATCTGTCAGATAAAGCCTATTACTGCTATAGTTTTCTGCTTAAATAAAATGTGTTTGTTATTTTTTTCAGTGAAAGATGAACCATTTGCCCCAGTGTCGAGTAGTGAATATCCTAGAAAAACTACGCCAGGGGCACAGAGTGGTCCCATGAATGCTTTAGCTCAGATGACCAATGATCCACCTTTTATGCAGCAACACAGCCAGATTTTTGTCTTTCCTACCGATTTTGCCAATAGGGCAGCTGAAATGGTTCTTCAGGGTCAATGTAAAAATATTATAGAGTTCCATATGGGTAACCCAAAAACTAAAGAATTTCTTCAGGTGGGTGTTATATTTTGTTATGTAATGTCCTGATAGGAATGTCAAATTAAGGATCTTTTTGGACAGAATGATTTTATATGCTATGTGGACACATTCTGTATAAACAAGTTTCTGAAGCAAGACTGAACTTGGGTTGATTAAGGGGACATAACTCTATTTTATGAATGGATTCAGACCAGTGATTTCCTCCCCAATAACTTGATGAAATAGTAAATATAATTACTAGTTATGGTGACATCCTCTTTCTTGAATACGTATAAGAACATAAGGTCGGTCATTGAGTGAAATGGTGGGGTTTTGATCCCAAACTTATATGTGATAAATAGTAGGGTCGCCTGCCCAACCTACGTGGTTTTCCTTGAGTGCTCCGGTTTACTCCCACTGAAACATTTTAATCCCGATTTACCTAGTGAAAGTTAAACCCCATTTCTCCCTCTCTGTAAATTTAATATATGTATTTGCCTTTTGTCAATATTCTCAATAGTTTCTTTTTTATTTTCCAGCGTAATCCTATGAAACCCAACATGAACCGTCCAACAGCACCTGGTGGTATGCAGCAGTTTGGAAACATTCGCAATACGAATCCGCACGCTATGAAAAACCAGGGTCACGGTATGCCACCTGGTATGGTGCCGGGTAACAACAGTGTAGCTCAATGGGTGCAGCAACAAAACGCGCATCTGGAAGAACAAGGAATCATGAACAATAATCCCCTCCATCCAAATGGCCCACCATTTCCTCCTAATAATAATCCACGAATGATGAACTGGAATCAAATGAATCAGCAGGGAAATATGCCTCAGTTATCAATGAACCAATTACCACCTAATTTTGATTTTGATCAGGACTTTCATTTAGGTGGTATGAATAATACTAATAATATGAACTTACTACAAAGTAAAGTGCCCAATGAAAACTTAACACCTGAACAATTGCAAAGACGTGGTGCTTCCTTAGCGAAACTAAGGAAATTTCAAGAAATGTTATTTCCGGAACAACGTGACGATGTGTTTATGGATGGTCCAGGTGGACCCATTGGGCCAGGTGGGCCCATTGGGCCTGGTGGACCTGGACCAGCCCCGGGCCAGAATCCGAACCACCCAGGTATGATGCCTGATGGGATGTTTCAACAAAATATGATGTCACAACAACATGGCATGATGGGACAAAGTATCATGTCACAACAAGGTATGATGGGAAACCAACATGGAATGATGTCGAATCAACAGCAACAATTTTTAATGTCTCAACAACAGAACATGTCTCAGTTTGGACCCCACCCCCCTCAAAACATGCAAAATATGACACCCTCACAACGTGAATGGCATCGACTACAGCAGGAGTTTTATAATTCTAAATACAAACATCAGCGCATGGGAATGGACCCTGGTGGGGGTAATGGACCACCTCCTCCACCTTATTATAATCCTATGGAGCAAAAAGGAATGGGTGGACCTACCTCACCAAACATGAACAGACCTCATATTCAGGGCCCAGGTCCAGGCATGGATCCAGATATGGGAAACTTTCCTCCAGGACCCATGAGGAGACCTATGGATCCAATGCAAGGTGCTATTAGTCCTAACTTTAATGGTGGTATGCCACCTCATGGCCCTGGATTTGATCAACATATGATGCCCAATATGCCTGGAGGACGAAATATGGCAACAATGCTACCGCCAAGTAGGAGGGGCAAAAACTCTAATAATGTTAGTTTGTTTCGTGCTGGAAATCCTGAACAATTTTGTCCTGATGCTCCGCCGCGTAATGTGAATGGAATGAGCAACAAGCCACCGCCTACATATGCACAGGCACAAAAGCGTAAGAGAGATGACATGGAAGACATCTACAAAAATTTACAGCCAACACCCTCCCCTCAACAACTTAATTACTTAAACCAATTTGAGGGCCAGGAACTGACTATAACTAAACAGGCTAACACAGCATATCACGAACCAGGTATGCCTGGTGACCCTCATTCAGGTTTCTTACAAAATCAAGTGAACTCTCCCATGCATGCTCCTGGTATTAATAACAAAGGTCCTTTATCAAACTCAAGTCAGAACTCTAGTGCTGGACCTCTAGGTAGTCCTGGACCATTACCAGGTCAACCAAACATGATGGGTCCTGGTGGTATATCTGGTGCTAATATGAGATTATCCCATTTTGATCCTCCTTCCAGTAATAATATATCAAGTGCTCCCACAACTCCTACAGCTAATTCATCCATGTCACATATTACCTCATCAAGTATAGTGAACCTTGCAAAAGGTGTGGAACATTTATCGAATAAAATGCAACAAAATATGATGCAAGGTGGCCCTTTCCACAGTATTCAAGTTCAGGGTCAAATGAACAATAACAATAATAACGGTAGTAATTGCGGTACTAATAACAGTGGTAATAATAACAATAATAATAATAATAGTGTTAATTCATCATCACAGGTTGGACAACCAACCACGTCATCTAGTGTTTCAAGTGTCCCACAAACTCAGAGTACACCAAGTGTTAATAATACCTATGTGAATGCTACAATGTCTATACAACAGTTAAATATACAAAGTGTCAATGCTCCAAATGGACAGGGACCGGGACCGGGTTCTGGATATAACCCGTCCATGCAAGTGCAACAAATGAACAATGGTATGTCAAATATGCCGCCAGGTGCACCTAATGGTCCCCATAATGGCCCCCATAATGTGCCTTCATCAGTACCGAATCAAGCATCAATGTCACAATCATCTTCCATGATGTCTAGCATGGGTCCATTACCTCACGATTTACCTTCATCACAAGGACATCCTGGACACATGCATGGCCATGGGGGGCCAATGCCTCATGGTAGAATGATACCTGGTGGCCCAAGTCCAGTTTCCATGTCCCATCCAGGTAATTCAGGACCTTTTTCAGGTGGTTCAGGTCCTCTTCCTGGGCCTGCCATGACAATCGCAGCCTCTATGTCCCAGTCGCAATCAATTATGGTCAACAGTGGTATGGGACCAGGATCAAGACCAATGGGAAAATCTCCAGGATTCTCAAGTCCACCACACAGTGCTATGGGAGGAGGACCTAATAACAATCCTATGATGCAACAGGGTAATCGCATGAGTTCACCAAACTATCCACCGAATTCTGTAGGAAATGCTAATGTTCAGATTCAAGCCAAAGCTCCAAACACCATTCAGTATCTACCTGCTCATCCACCAAATAATCAACCTAATGGAGGTGGCCCACCAAAAAGGCCGCCTGAACTTGAATTTATGCAGCAATACATGGATGGCAAAGGCCCTTCTTCTAATCTCAATTACTTCCCACCAAATCAGAATCCACAAATGAGACCTCCCGGTGTAGGGTCTCCTTTCTCAAGCCAGCAGCAGCAGCAGATAGCTATGCAGCAGTCCATGATGATGAGAACTAGTAGTACACCTGAATTTCCAATGGGTGCACCCGTTGGAATGCAGTCCGGTCCCATGCAAGGAATGGATATTCCAGGCTCAATGAATCCAATGGCTAATGGTCCTGGAGGAATGAGTAGCATGCCGGAATCGATCATGGCTGGAATGGGCATGAGTATGGGCAATTCTATGGCTAACATGGGAGGTATGTCACCGATGGGTAATGTGATGGGTAATGGTCGTCAAGTCAATCCAGGAATGGTGAACAATGGACAGGGCATGATGAGTGCGTCGATGATGCAATCCCAACACATGCAAATGCAGGGTCAGAGATCGATGGGTAACATGCCACCAGGAATGAGACCATCCAACCCAGGGATGGGAATGTCAGGAATGATGCCAAACAACCCAGGGTATGGTCCAGGACCAGGTCCACAACAGATGTATCCTCAACATATGTATAATCAACCTCGTCAACCGCAAATGTCGCCCATGGGTATGATGGGAAATCCAGGGCAACCATATCTGGGCATGATGTCGAACATGCCCGGACCGACGTGACATAACTGATGGAAATTGAACGTATTACTTTCGAATCGGTTCGCCATAGAGTGTTTGTGATACACAAGTCTTTTTTCTTGTGAGTGATTTTTATGAATTTGTGTTGAAATGTGTGATCAGTCAAAAGATTTTGTGCTATACTAGCGTTGTTTAGTTTCGGATTATACATCATGTGATACACAAGAACTTATTACATCACAACTTACAAGAACAACTAACAATGTGACCTCATCACGCTACATGTTTCTAAATAAACTAATAAACGTTCGAGCTTTGTGAAACATTGAACTAAAATATTGGACTAATCTCGGATCGAATGATAAAAAGTCAAAGCCAGATTTTATTTGTAATATAAATTAACAAAATCATGTATCGTTATATTTGATTAATTAATTAATACCTCAAAGGTGTTGACTTATATCAAAGGTCAAATCAAAACTGATTTCATATCTAGATCTATATACATGTATATAGTATATTAAATATAAATATATATCAACTTATTTTATAATTTTTGCTCAAAACCGACTGATCTCTTCCAACTTACATAGAAGATGACAATTCGACGAATAACATGTACTAGATATAGTTCACTGATCGCAACTTATTAAAGTTCATTTCAAAGTATGTGTATTTGGATCATTTAGCCTAATGCAGATTCAAAATTTTAAGGTGTATATGGATCTCTTGAATTTCGTTTCGCGTTTTCATAAGGAAATAGTTTTTTGAATGGAAGATATCTACATTCATTTATTATATTAACAATGAACCTCGAAATATATAATTCTTTTGTCAAATGCTGCATGTTAAGTTGGAAGGGGCATGACTATAAAACTGGTTTGATTTGATTTAGAGATTACCAGTAGGTGCTTTGTTATGCGTTGAAATATTTTTGGGCAACTAAAATGTTCCTTTAAGCTGTGCTCTTGGCATGACAGGTCTATTCACTCTACATATCAATTTAATGGCCTTCATAAACCCGATATTCTCTTGAACAGGTATTATCGAATACCGGAAAGTAGTTTTGGCCATTGTCAAGAAAAACGTAGTTCACGTGAAATCTGGAAAAAAGGAGTTTAATCGACAATTGGGTGAATAATCATTATTTATACCCTTTTCACATGACCACGAGTAAATAGGATTCGTTAGTAAATTTATTTCAATGTTATTGCTTGGAGTCCATTGGTTATAAATAAAATCGACAGACTGTTGGTAGCAAGACATGTGGATGGTGTTAAAAAGTAGGATTATATTATGATCATTGAAGTGGCGGGGGCATTACATATTCCGAATGGAATAATTATGCATTGTTAGATAGGGCTTAAATATTGGTCGGGACCCGTCATTTCGCCCGGTGTTAATAGCTACACAGCTCAAAAGATATTACTTGGCATAATTTTGTTTGTTTTTTTCCTCTATGTTTTGCACTAACTGGTGCATGGAAAGATGGAACATTGTTGATATGAAAGAACTGTGCAATAAAATTGTAGAAGGAATAAGGATTTGAAATAACAGTGTATATATGTAACATGTATATTGACAAAGTTAAAACATTACGCAATCTGGCCTTCAGTAACTATTATGTATATTCTTTAACGATCGATTTGTAGGGGGTTCTTTCTCTCTCTTTTTTATTTACTATATAAAAGTAGGACATGTACCTTAATCGGTCCGTATTCAAACAATACCATGATTTCACTCCCCTTTAATTTAACTTAGTTTAAATCAGTCATGGAATTTTCAACACATGATTGAACTACTTTAAATAAAGCTGACATGAAATTGAAAATAAAAGTATAATCTCCGATATCTTTAAACATGGTGAAAAAGAAAAGAAACTTCGCCTCTCGTTCAATACAATGAAATAATATAACTTTTTGATTGGGGTTACTTTTTTTTACTTTAATTCATGTCAACTTTAAGTTTCTGTAGAACTATTTGTATACGGGCCCCGATTTTGTACAGAAATTGTAAGCTAGAGAACTACACGGCGTAGTAATACTGTACATGTTTAATACAGAGTTTATTTTTGATATATTTTATAATGATGTTGCTGACCGCTAGACGTGTGAGTTATTACTATATAGAGAATGTTATAAGAACAGTGTAAAAATGTACAGGATTTTTTTTTATAATGGAATGCCTTATTAATCTAATGACACGGTCTGACATTGTCTGTCGGCTGATTGTAGATAAAATAATTCTCAATAGAAAAATGAAGTTGCCGTTATCGTTCTTGTTATTATTTGCTTTGAGACTCTCCACCATAAAATGCAGGCCTGTCATGGTTAGCACGTAATCGCTGTATCATAAAGCCTGTCATTGAGTCAACTGGCGTGGTTTCGAATCCCCGGTTGTACGTGGCAAGGAGTAGGGTCGCCTTTCCAACCTTGTGGATTTTCTCCGGGGCCTCCGGTTTCCTCCCACTGCTAAAGACCCCTACGCGCAAGCGAATTATTGAAATAAAATTAAACAAATGATGACCATGTAGCGCAGAACTGGCCTCACCCCACCCATTACACATCTGACCAAGTAGTTCAGAACTGGCCACGCCCAAATCATCACCAAACTCACCGCGTCATTAACTTGACCAAAACTGGTCTTGCACATCACACTCTAGGATTGTCTTTTGATATGAGTATGGTCACTTCTGTAGTGATATTTAAGACAATGGCTATTAGTTGTGATAACCAAACACTGATTTTATCAAGAACTTCCCCATCCATCATTAAACCCACCCCGTCCCACCTGACATTAACTTGACCATGTAACGCACCCCACCCATCACACTCTAGGATCGTCTTCTAATACCAGCACGGTCACTACTCTGGTGTTTAGCCACATCACTGGCTTTTAGTTGTGACCACCAAACACTGATTTTATCCAGACCTTCCCCATCCATCACCAAACTCGCCCCGTCCCACCCCGCCTATCATTAACTTAAAACGCAGAACTCACCCCACCCCACCTAGCACACTCTAGGATCGTCTTTTAATATGAGCATGGTCATTTCTATGGCGATATACAACAATGGTTATTATTTGTTACAACCATACATTGATTTTATCAAGATCTTCCACGCTGTCTCTTTCGTGATATCATTAACTCAGGACCTGGAACTGGCTATGACGTCATCGTAGCCATCTTGGAATTCTGAGCAAACTCTCAATTGAAGTCCCTCCCTCAATGTGCAATTGGCCAAGGGACAAGCATGCCAAGTTTAATGTAGATCATGCATGAAGGTGGTGGGAGCAGTAGCCTTTCTTTCGAAGAGCGTCACCCCCTAAAACAAGATGAGAAGCTCTCGAGGGTCAGTTCCCTGGGCCCGAAAATAAAGTAAAGCAGACAATTTTAAGGTTAGTAATTTTTTTTATCAAACCTAATATACAAAAATATTTACAACTAAGTAATATAAGCTTTCCGAATTATGAAAATGCAAACTCTGAAGACAAACAACGCTGAATTATTGTGAGTAGATATGAAGTGCACATTTCAAATGTTCAGTTGTTTCAACTCTATCTAGTGTCGATCATTCAGACAAACATTCTACGAATATTAGTCAGGACGGGTTGTCAAAATTTGAGAATAACAAGGTCATTGGCCAGATTATCCAGTCTGTTTCATTATCACGAGCAAAATATAAGGGAGGTAATTAGCCATAAAACAAGATGTTGACGCTCATGAAATCGCCATTTCTGAAAAATCTATGCCTTATTTGTCGAGACTTGGCCTAAAAAGTGCCACTGCCCATGCTTAACTGGGAGTTTGCTTTTTTGTACGTTGGATTTTCCAGTAAATTTCACAAGTTAATGTTGACTACCGACCCAGACGACTTGGTGGTTCTGGATGACCGAGACTAAACTTTGTCTGGTCTGCTACATCCCCATATCTAGCTACTCTTGATTTAGGGCAAGGTTAACATGGAATTGTTTGCACATGGTCAATTATGAATATTATCCGAGAAAAGGCACAACGGTATACCCGCTAAACCCACTACAAATTTCGTTCTGAATTTCCAATAAACGGGCGAAAGAATTGCAATCCAGTACTCTTCGCTAAATCGGAATATGTGCTCTATTTCTCAGTGTGCATGTAAGTTTAAAGAACTGGTTAGCAATTAGTGGCGAAAATCGTGTTTTCAGTCTGAGTAAATACAGATCCATATTTCGTTTCGTTTTTTATACTTTCGATGACCCGTGCTACGTGAAGATCTGACGAGTTGTTGTGGGATCGCGTCAAGGGCCATACGATCGGCTTTCGGCCGTATTACATCAGACATTTGATTAAACAATCAACGCTGATGTTTGCTGTCGGATACCCACAGTTCCGTGCATCGCACACCAAGAACACGCTGCAACAGACCGTTTCATTGGCTAACTCATCACAATGTCATTAACCCGAACGCGGGTTACATAACAACTCTCCCAGAGCCTAGTGTAGTAGAGGCAAGTAAAGCCAAATTTTGAACTATAAAAAACGAAATGGGATCTGTGTTTTTATCAGATTGTCGTGTTTTTAACGAAAAATTCATGATTAGTCTTTGACATTTACGGAACCGAGACTATGGTAATTGAAGTATAGTCGATTCTTGTTTTTACACGAAGCGGTTAGAGTGCTGCAAGAAACCATATGAAAGTCCATTTGACAACAGCCTTCTAAGGTGTACATTGCATAAAATGAAGAATCTATCGTGCATTTGAGCCCAATGCTGTACATATATAAAAACTAAGCTCATTATCCGATATATGAGTAGGCTAATATAATAACTAAGTGCAAGTATTAAAAGAATGATTACACATTTCATGAAAAGATTTCTGTGGCCATACATTATTTACAAAGCGTCAAATTCAATATTATAGCCTATAATATATACATAATAATGTATCATATAGATGTATAATATGGTAGAGTAGTTAACCCTGTTGATATCGGCGGCACGTAAAACAGCAATTTTCAGCTACAGCAGGATTAGATTGACATTGTTCCATGGAGAACTGGCGAATAAAAGACGTGCAATTCAGACTACCAAATCGTGCAGTATTAAAAACAACTGGACGGTCACCATATTCACAACCTGGAAAAAATGGAATTCTCTTGATAATTCAGCATCATTCATTTATAATTTTTCGTTTTTGTAATTGAATCCTTTGTAAACACTACAACATAATAGCGTCATAATTCACTCTCTATAACGAATAACCGTTCAAAATGGTTCAAATCCATTCAATACACCTCCCAACCCATAAGTCAGTTTTTCGGAACAAAAATGTCATCCCTGATTCCTGGTAATCGCTAATCAATACCAATCTATCCTACATCTATGCAATCTTCCTCCTTTGAAATCAGCCCACGTGTTTCCAAACTCAGCTCCGGAATCGTTGTCACGCGTTCGACACAATACATTAAAATGAAATGTAGTTTAATAACTTACTTTTTTGCACCAAGCAGTATGATGAATAGACCCTGCAGTGTGGTATGAAAGAAATATGGCTTTGACAGTGACGCTATATACGACCTATTCTTATTTCGATTTTTTAACAACTGCCAATGGTGTACACGGGACCCTTGTTTTGTTCCATCCGCACGACTAGATACATTTCTTTGCCACACATTTCAGATCACTGACCAGGGAATAACAGGCTGTCATGTGGTGTTACGAGTTTAAAAATATATTTCCCACTAACTTGGCCGTGAGGAATCCCCTTTGGCAACTTCTTCGGACAACCGAGACGGGGAACCAGACTGGGAAAGCCCAATGATTGTTCTGTCATGTGGTGTGTCGGTCTCTTTGGACTTTGGCTCACGCAAATGAGATGTATGGATGACCTGGAATCGCGGATTCGATCCCTGTCACCATCGCATAAGAAAAGAATACAACATAAAACGGAACTAACCTGGAGCTGCATATTGTCCAGAATAACGACTTTTTATTCTTTCACAGGTTTGACAACATAATCTTTTAATAGGTTCAGAATAACAGTTGACCATAACATCGCCACTAGGACCGTATCGATGACATAAGTTACTGTTGTGGTCACCCCACGGACATTCTAAAATTGAGTATACAACATATGTAAGTCAGTCATTAGCCCAAGTATATTAACGAGAGGACGGCAACCGACCACGACATTGCCTGGATGGACGGTAGACACTTCTATATTGTATCAAACCGGCATTCCAGTGTGGGCTTTACATGTTTTACTTTAAATATAGTTTCACATATTGATACATAATTACTGGGATACTGCACGGGGAATTCCATAGAACACAATTCTAGAAGCCTGGCTTGAGAATGGCTGGGGAATCTTAGTCGAAAAGACGCTCATTTTAAACTCCATATGTCTTATAATATTCAAAATTAGAATACGAATTTAATATTGTTGCATTTCAATCAATATTCGTGAGATATTTGAACCCCCATTGTCCAATATTTAAGACACAATGAACATTTTAAAATCATTACACGTGTTGGCTATGATTTGGGGCATCACTTGTTTTGAACAAATCAAAACATAAGCGATCTTTTACGTGCACGCCAATATGTAAGCCTACACTGGACCTCGGGTTTTCGGAACACCCTAACGACTAGACAGCAGGCCTTGACAGACCCTCCGTCCTGCACCATTGACGTCCTGTGCCACTGACCAGGGGAGAACCACGCCGGAAAATCCCAATCAATTTCCCGGGATCGAACCCGCGAACTATAGACTAGCCAGCCATCGCCTTACACTTTTACCCACTGTGCCCCCCCCCCCCGCCGAAGAATAGAAAGATACACCCCTTATTAATAAACAGTTATTGCACTGGATATAATTATTATGTCATTGTGGTTTCGATCCCTGGAGTGAGCGTATATGGCATGGAGATAGGGGCGCCTTTTCAACCTCGTGGGTTTCCTCCAGGCACTCCGATTTCCTCCCACTGCTAAAGACCCCTACGCGCAAGCCAATTATTGAAATAAAATTAAACCATATGTTAGTCCCGAAATGACCTAGTTTGTGTCGAATGGACGTTAAACCCCATTTCTCTCCCTCTCTCTCTTTCAACTCAAAACATACCTTGATTATTGTTGTTCTTAATAGTTTTACAGGTAGAACAACAGAACCTGGCATTATCTGGCACATAACATAAGCTAGGATTATCTCTAATCTGTTGACATCTGGGGGTCATATCACCATATTCACAACCGGGTTCACCTGGGAAAAAGACAGTAACATTTGTAATACAAACACACACAATACTCCGAAAGATCGATTGCCAGGCCACGAAATATAAATCAACGGCAGCTAAGTCGACCGATCAGTCCATAAAGATTGTCATGTGTTAATCAATTTGTAGGTAACGGGAGCATTTACAGCACACTAAAAACTGACCAAGGGCAGCCGTCTGTAGGGTAATGTCAGGCATATGGCTTCTTCCAAGCTATAACACACGCAGAGCAAATACAAGTTATCAGGATAACTTGTTGAATTTAAAAATCAATCGGATTCTTCGCCTGATCAGTATAAATTTCAAGACTAACTTCAGCTTATAGATTGTTCAAAGTGATCAAGGTCAATAACTTGAAAATTAATTATCAGAAATTGTCGAAAATCAATAGGATTCTGCCGCTCGTAAACATAAACACTGTGTGGGTATATTAGATGGAGGGTTACGACAGTATACTAGTTTGTCTCTGCAGGATGGGTATTAATTCGACCAATCGACAAAAATTCGACTACCACGTAGAGACCCAAATTATTACCTGTCCTGAATCTTTCACATGATTCACAACATCTCTGACTCTGACGAAGATCATAGCAATCAAATCTCTGCATCTGTCGACATTGGTAAGAATGGTCGCCATATTCACAGCCTACAACAAAAAATTGCTGATTATTTTAACTGGCACGTCTTGGCTCTTGGCGGTCAAACCGATTTAACTTAAGACGCAACTTATTACCGCCTGGTCTGAAAGCATAATTGAGCTTGTTTGTGCCGGGAATAAGAACCTTCTGATTAAGTCAATACAACCCTGACCCCTCTCTCCTTTAAACATACATTATGCAAAAGCCAAATCTGCCTATTGCAGGTCTTTGTTTAGGCCTGAAACGTTTTCTACATTATTAATTAGACATTAATTAACACGAATAGACCTTAATCAACCCTCGGTGGCATCGGATTTCTCCGATATTAAATAGATTAAAACGGTTCAGCCATATTTTGATTTAATCTAATAATGGAGGCGCGGGAATTATTCTCGAACAACCAGTACAGTGGTTGGAATTATTGCACACCTCTTGTCAAACTTTCAAAGGCGGCTAATATCTCCGCTTGCAATATAGTAATTTGAATGAAATTTTCAAATTATTCATGTTACATTATATATAGCAAGAATGACCAGCTGTTCCCTAATTTCAATGGCATTTTCTGTTGGCTTTCTGGTCGAAGAAGTGTGTTTGATTTACATTTCGGCCAGGTTTTGATGAATATTCATGATCTGTGTACAACGGATCACAAGGTAAACAGGCATGAATTAAGGAAATCACGCACTAAAAGGTTGTCACGGCCTATAGATTGCTTTGACCAGGTGAAGAAAATAATCAAGATAGTTAACACCCTTCAATAATTTTATCAGATGTTAGACTCTTTGTGGTTATCAATATTAATATCATTGGGATGTTCAAACAAATGTCTGGATCCAAGTAGGATTAAAGGGAGGTAGGAGATACTTAAACTATTGGCTTCGAGGAGTTAAAATATTTATAAATGTCAATATATTCAACACACCTAGTTTTCCAGGTTTTTTTAGTGGTTGACATCTATCACAACATTCTCTGGAGGTGAATTCATGTCGGTAACAAATTGAGGAACCATATTGATTAATAGCTTCCGTACATTCTAATCCATTTATTCTCAGACGAACACCGGTCGATGGACAAACCTGGTAATAAAATAATTTATTTATAATCAATACACCAGAAACTAAATGAGTTGCGGCATCTATTCCAGAATCAGACTACCCTTCTTTCATTGCTCCTTGTTTCAGCGATCGGGGTTATTTCTCAATCCCCAAAGCCCGGGGATTGCAGCTTTGGACCTCATTATGTACAATTTTAAATTTTAGTTGACAGATACGGTTATAACCCGTACGTCAAAATATGTTTCATTTGTGGGGAATTTGAACAAAAAGCTGGACATCTTCATAAACTTTAACGGCGTGATTATCCCATAGCCAGGCTGGGAAAGCACAGAAATACGCTCTGACCATTTAGCTATAAGCATCGATGACTGTATTTGATAGAAGTTAAACATCGCCAATCTTACCACCAATGAACTGATATTCATGGAAGGACTATACTTCAGGGACTTAATGATTAATATACCAATCTAATAATTCGTTTTCATAACATCAGTTTATAATAGTATTCTTGGACGACTTTAGGAAATGCATGCATAAAATAAAAACACATATCACTTACCGAATCATATATCGGATTTGCTGTATATGCTGGTACGCTAGATTGAGGAACGTATTGTCCACCACTTGGCACATAACTTCCACTGCTAGGAACATAACTTCCACTGCCAGGTACGTAACTTCCACTGCTAGGAACATAACGTCCACTGCTGGGAACAAAACTTCCACTGCTGGGAACATAGCTTCCACTGGAGGGAACAAAGCTTCCACTGCTTGGAACATAACGCCCACTGCTGGAAACATAGCTGCCACCACTGCTGGGAACATAGCTTCCGCTGCTGGGAACATAGCTTCCACTACTTGGAACATAGCTTCCACTACTTGGAACATAGCTCCCGCGTGGTACGTAACCTCGACTATACACACCTTGACCGGGCCTTACAGAGCCCTGTTGTCCGTTGTAACCATACACAGGATATGACTGACCTGTTTCCGATCCTTGGACAGTTGGGGTGTAATATGTTCTTTGGCCCTGTCCTTGTCCAGTGCCAGATCCAGTACTAGATCCAGTGCTAGATACAGTGTAACGTTGTCGTTGTCCGGTACGTGGATATTGTCCCTGGCTGGTACTTGTGTATTGCCTTCTGGAAGAAGAAGAAGACGACGACGAAGAATCACCAGTTGATGAAGATGATGATGAATCTTCAGTGGATGGATTAGTCCTGCTTGCTTGTCGTCGACTCTCTAATCTGGCCTGATTGCGACGGTTTGCCTCTGCTATCTCTTGATTCCGTCTTTCAACCTCAGCGATACGTTCTCTACGTCTTCTTTCATATTCTTCCCGTTCCCGTTCACGCCTTTGCCTCTCGTAGTCCTGGCTATCATCAATGTCTGCCTGTGGAACAACACCTACCCTGGCGTTCAACTGTGATTGTACAGTTTCCGGAGAACGATAATAGGTACCTCTTGCAGAACTGTCTTCTTGATCAGATGATTCCCCTGTGTTGCTTGTCACAGGTAGTGGTGCGTCGCCATGCGTGTATGGTAAAGGCTGTCGATATAGAATTATACAAAGTTAATAAGAGATTATCAACGGACCCAATTTGCAGACAGATATAGCCTGTGAAGAGTTAAGCTCCAATATGATGATTCTGGAGTGCTTATATACAAATTTGCATACTCTGGAGATGGTTTCGTTATGAGGCAATGCCCAATGGTACAGTGTTGTGAGATTCAGTGGATCGTGCAAATAACCTAGTTTGGTCTTTTAGATTAAAATATATCTTGTCTGTAGGCGTATCAACTCTCCCTTTTCATTGTTCCGTAACTGTAGGACACGCCCGAAGACCCATGACAAATAAAATAGTCTATGTTCTGAATTATCTAGAGGATTGTTCTTGCTCCAGTGATTAGCCCATTGAAATATATGGTTAGCCCCCATACTAAACCTTGGCTGACTGTCTACATTTAGCACTACTTGAGAACAGACACTAAGCTAGCTGATGAACATTTTAAGTACTCAATCAATGATTTTAGTCGAAAACACTATAACTTAGCGAATTTTGAGAAGTACCTATTTTTGCTCACATTTAATGGAATTGAATAGGGTTTATTCATATTTAGTCTATGTGTGTATGCCAGATGCGAAAATGTCTAAAACCGCATCACAAAACAATATTCTCATTTTCGGATATGGCGGCCATTCAGTACAGAGATTTATTCTGGAAGGATGAAGTAGATTGATCTCTGTGTGCAGAATGGGTCAGCCGTATGACAAATAAAGAAGGCTATACCATGAATTATCAAGGCAGATAATCTTGCTCTATATCTAGGACACGTAATGGTTAAGTCCCACGACAACTAAAGTGGGCTATACCCTGACTAATCAAGATGATCAATCTTGCCTGATCTTGTTTAAATCTGATAACTTACCCCATATCTGGATGAAGTGTCTCGCTTGTGTAAAATATGTTTCAATAATATACCTCCTAGAAAATAAAAACAAAGCAAAACATTCAACATTTAAAAAAAGAGTACATTAAAGGATGCAAGTCTCTTACTAAATATCTTCCACGGTCTTCGACATTGCAAGAACGACTTCGTTGTCAGTTTAAATCAACATTGTTTTAATCGCATTTAGTAATTGAACTAGAGTATACAGGTCACAATTCTATGGAATACAATTACTGCTTATTACTGAGCGACGTTTCGACTAGGCTTCTCTAGTCGTTATCAAGCAATGATAAAATCTAAAAAATAAGACAAGTCAATATATACATGTACATAACAATACATTCTTAATGCTGACAAGAATGTCGCTCTATAATAAGCAGTAATTGTATTCCATAGAATTGTGACCTGTATAAATCAACATTATCTTACCGTGAAAAAATGGGCTTCGGATATCCAATATTATAGTTAAGACAAAATGAAAATCTTAAAACTGGCACACGAATCGCGTACCAGAACGCTTTCGAATGCTTAACATACCCCATAGGAGAATACTACAAGTGTTGACTGGAATAACCAGACGCCAAAGACTACCATTAGAGACTTTTGGCAAGTGGCATTTTCCCTATCCGTATCACGTGTCCGTATGTATACGTGACGCGTTGCGTCAGAGTAGTTTTAGAGTTTTGGCAGATTCTTGTGTCGCGTACGTATGCGTCACTGAACTGAGCTTAGTTCTGCACAGCATGATGGCAGTATCTACCAAGATGGCCATCAGTACTAGTCAAGTGGCTTGCCTACAATTTCTCGGAGTGCATGAAGTCATTCGAGACAGTCGCTGAGCTTTTAAACAAATTAATGTCACATCTTATTAAAAGAAATCTTTGATTTTGACTCGACAGTAATTTTTGGTTTCACTAATTTATCATTGACACCCCTTTACATTAGAATCAAATCATTTACAGATTTGCAAGGTCCCATATCTACCTAAAGCTAGCGCGTAGATCAACCAGCGTGCAGACAGACAGGAAAAGTATGAACATTCCAAGGAAAAAACATCATAAATAATAATTAAATTCCAGTCTTTATTATGATTAAATATACACCTTCGTGTTTTAAGATACACATAGATTAAAAAAAACGCTATGATACAACATTTCAGCTTCTAAAAAGATGAAAATGTTATACGGATCATCTACCGTATGAAAGCTGTTTGGTACGGGTTGTCGTATCCGTGTGCAGTATCACGTATGAGAAATACACACAGAATGATGACGTCACACACAAAATTCATACGGATACGCGCTACGCACTAGCAATTTACGCTTGCCAAAAGTCTCTATTCAGTTTGCACTCTTCGCGTATGTCGCCGAACTGATAGAAAATTACAGTAAAACCAGAAACGATTGAATGTCAATCAGTTTATATACATTCATATTACATTATTACATATGTTTCGACAGATTTGTATCCATTTCTAGGTTCCAAAGAGTGGAGATTTGGCTCCTTTAATGTCGGATTCGTGTTTAACAAGTTAAAAAGATCGAAATCAATTTTTTCATTGTTCTGACCTGTCTTGATTTTCAATGTCTAATTTAAGCCACCGATTATGGTTTCACCTTTTTGTCTTTCTATTTATTCATGTCATGGATTTGAAACATTGACAAATTATTTCGACTAGTGTTTCAATTATTACCCCTTCTAGAACTTCCAGAATGTAAAAAATACACAATGATGGATTAGCCTCGCATATGCCTTATAAAGTTCAACAGATTCCTTAACGACCATTGCGTGGGAGACAGGCATTGAATTACAGGGTTGTGGCGCAATCTGGCGTCAATGAACGGTAACAGAATGATAATGGGGTGATATTAATCCGTGTGAATGGCACATAATACATAGAGTACATATTGTTTTTCTATTTAACGTGTTTATAAGACGATTATAACGGATCGGCTATCCAAAGCTTTCCAACGGAAAATTATGCGACTAGGCTTTGGCAAAATAAAACGAAATGAACTGGAGTTTAACTTCGTACTTTTCTGCACTGATAGGAATAATGAAAACAAAGTGCTGTCAGTTCTATACATTATTCATCGGACTTTCGTCCCATCTGAAAGATATGACGCTTCCTCCCTACACACTCCCGTTCCGCCTCATTTGCAGACAAGGCGGTTGTATGTGTTGGGGATGAAGGGGGAGGGTTTACAAATCACAGAATATGCTGCCGGCTAACACCGCATTAGAACCTGGAATCACCCGGCCATTGAGCTAACTCCGTAATCACAAGTCACCGTGGTTCTTTAACGATAACGTGAGTCGTAATATTATAATGGCTCCGAATCAATGAACTGTCCAGCCCATCACGTTCAGCGTTTGTGACAAAAATATCAACATGCTACACTGGCATTGGTTTGCCATAGATCTTGGTGAAATCTGCTTGTTTAAATTCTGTTGTGTACCCCCACGCACACCCACACACCTTTTAGCATTTACTCACAGAATTTAACGCCTTTAAAACCTGATACCAGAATTGATACGGTATCGAGTATGATCGTTGTGAAGAGCAAATTGTCAATTTTATATGTTTAATTGTTTGTATGCTATGTATCTTATTGTGAAAACTGGCGAAAACTCGCTCACCTCTTACAAGTTTTCGGAGGCAAGGGCAATAATTCTGCATAAAATGATCTGTTTTATTACATTCTGAGCGCCCTGCTCATATCTCCACTCACAGTGCTAATATAAAATAAGCGCATTTATTGCGGATATATTACGTTTTTTGAGATGATAAAATATATATTCTGGTAAATCATCGAGTAATGTTTATTTTAAATCCTGACAAATTATACTCTATGTTGATGACACGATAATATTATCGACTATATCACTTTATAATTGGCTGTAAGACTCTATTTATAAATAGGCTTACTGATTACTGATAAGAACAATGTTTTGTGTAGGTCTATTACCGACTATGTATAGTGTCTTGGGGCGTTCGAACCGGGTGCTTTTACAGGGTCCACAACTTGCGAGGGACCGATCATTTAACAGAACATTTAATTAGCAGAAAACTTACCACCAATGTCATAATTGAATACTTTCCTTTTCAATTGGGCCTTTCAGCGAAATGACACATTATACCAGTTAGTTTCACAGATGTTTTGCGAATGTTGCCGAGCGAATATTCACTGCTGATCAATGCGACATTACACTTTAAAGTGCAGGAGGACTGGACTACACACACAAATAACGTTACTGGCTGCAGCCATATTTTCTCAAAAAACCAACTCTCTCAGTGTTTCTAATCAGTACAAATATCTCATAGAGGCACTTTACTTATTTACTTATTTATTCTATCCTAAGATTAAAAATAAACAGACCTTAGGATTATAATCTTTAGAAACAAGGGTGGCGGGAAAACAAACATATAATATGATATATTCCAATGTAGTCAACATGGTTGGCAACTTCCAGAGTCAATGAAGTATGTTGTTTCAACATAATACTGTAATAACACACTTACAGATGGTAATATTTGATATTTTAACTCTATATTTAACTCTTTTCTGTTTATATTTATATAATAGCGATAATTATTTTCCCATATCTTTCAGTTTAAAGAAGCTATAGACACGGGTCTATATTCGGCGTTTTATATGGCTGAAAATATATGTGTTGTAACCGCTTTTTTTATATCGACAAAACAAGGGCTTCCAGGAGCGTATCCGGAGGTAGGTGAGGTATAAACTCCTTACACAGCTACATAAAACAACATTTTTATGAGAAAAGTGTCACGGCCGTGCGTTTTATCCTTTATCATCAGATGGGGGGGCAGTTGGATGGCCGAATGGTTAGCACGTGCGCGCTATACAACAAGGTCTGTGATTGAGTCATCTGGCATGGTTTCGAATCCCCGGTTGTGCGTGCCTAGGAGTAGGGTCGCCTGTCCAACCCCATGGGATTTCTCAAGGTCCTCCGGTTTCCCCTACTGCTAAAGACACCTACGCTCAAGTGAAATAAAATTGAACCATATATTAGTCCCGAAATGACCTTGTTTGGACGTTAGAGAGAGAGAGAGAGAGAGAGAGAGAGAGAGAGCTTACAGAAAATAGAGGCAGTGTAAGCCAGTACATGTATTATTTTTTGGCTGTAAACAGACCATGTACCGGATTTGTTTTACAAAACGACAATGACATCATTGGCTCAAAAGGCTTGAGACGGGTCTATATTCAATGTTTTACAACTGAAATCGAGTCTTTAACGGCTGTGTTTTACAAAAGACAACCAGAATCGCTTGCGCAATGGGGCTGCTATAGTATTAGCTCTGTTAAGCTGTGTTTCCCCTTGTCAGTGGTGCAGGGAAAGGGGGGGTGACATGCACAGCTGTCTAATCGTTCCGATGGGACGAAAAACCGAGGTCCTAAGCACACATTGGTGTGCCCATAAACGTTCCCTTGGCACCTGGAATTCGATATAAGAGTAGGCTGTAGTGCTGCTGTCCGGGCCCAGTCGTAGCAGAACAGCAGGACATTAAAACCATTTTATTTCTGTTAAGCTGTTTATACCAATTGTCAAGTAAGTTTTGACCACTTTCTGTGAAACCCCCGATACGACTACCATTGGGTTAATGAAGACTGGTATAGTGTGCTGTGAGGGAAAGTTTGCCCGGACAGTGGCGCCTAGGCCTACCCTTACTTCGAATTCCAACTGCAACGGGTTCTCTTGCGTGCAAACGAACGATCCCAACGAACGACTAGACACCTCCGCCCTGCACACTCCCAGTTTTGCACACTCCCCGTCCAGCACTACTGAAAAGCGAAACCTATCATCCGTCTTTTGGCACTATTAATGAATGCACGAACGTCTGTATAAATGATATGACAACAGAAGCGAAACAAGGATTAACGTCCACTCGACACAAACTAGGTCATTTCGGGACTAGCATATGGTTCAATTTTATTTCACTTGCGCGTTAGTGTCTTTAGCAGAGGGATTAAACTGGGGGACCCGGAGAAAACTCACATGGACGGACAGGCGACCCATCTCCTTGTCACATACAACCGTGATATCGAAAAGACTCCAGTTGACTTCATGACAGATCTTATGATACAGCGTGCACGTGGTAACCATTCGGCCACCCACCCCCCACCCCCCACCCCCGTCAATATAATGAAACATTTAGTTCAACTTAATAACAAATTGATTTTTGGTCTTAAAGATTTTTACCTTCCTCTGTACTGTATTCTTCTATAACCTCTCCCAACGAACCCTCAATTAAAACGGCTAATCCTAAATATACAACGGAAAGAAACATTTTGGTCTATTTCCTTTTAAAATCCTTCAAAATATCTTAATTAAACACACGCAAACCAGTTAAATCTTAGATTAAATTAACACAGATTATCTACAGCACCAAATCCTGAAAGTTACGCTTAAGTATCCAGAGAGCAGAGCGATGATATTCAAGTATTATTCACTTATGTTAAAAGACATTGCTAAACAAGAGCCATTCTATGTTCACGGTGTGTGTTTGAAACAAGTGTGAATTTCGCCCTCATTCCAACATAGAAGTGGGTATATATGGGATCAAGTTACAGACAGCGTTAAATACTTTACCACGATTTGGACCCTATAGAAGCATAAATCATACCACCACTAAATAAATATTTTCTTTGAGCGAGAACCAATTAAAGCTAAGGATGAATGAATGAAGTTGCTAGTTTTTTCAGAGCAGATCCTGTATCTTGAATGTTTGACTTGTTGCCAGCCTGTTGGTGTTAGTGGACCGTTCTTATTATCTATGTTGCCTTCACGGTTACAAGATTAGCTTCTAGTTAGAGATAGGTACCTGCTGTCTACTGCCATTAATCTACGACTTTATACCAGCCAATTAACAGGGGTTTTAGTAGGGTCAAAGTAATGAAAAAAATGGGCTAACCTCAAAAAAATTGCAAGAAAACGTTTTATGGTTATTTCCTGAAGTATATGGTCTAGACAACAACATATCAAAAGTTTTCTGAAATTGAGCTACCGCAAAGGGTCTAAATATGACGTCAAACAAAATGGCCACCATTGGACCAAAATCCCCTTTTTTCTGCTCATATTCTATCAAAGCCGTTGTTTGAGAAGGCTCAGATGTAAGACAATGCTATTATAAAAGCAATATCTTAGTAATTCATCACTTTGTGAGTGTTGTACGGTGTTTCCAAGTGACGTCATGGTGTTATAAGGGGTCGTTATGACGTCACGACGAAAATTGTTCCTTTCTGATGGTTTCTTAGCCATTATATTTGATTTTGTAGATGGATTTATAGGATAAATGCGGGCAATTGCTGCAATAGAAATGCCAACGACGATTTATGTTCGGTCTAGACCTATATTTTAACTTTAAAAAAGTCCCAGTCCAAAATCCATGCCAAATTGGGTCAACGTGTCCGAAATTCAAAATGGCCGCCTGTTATGGCCGGTAAATTCCATTTTCCACCTAATTATCATAATATGATCGGATCTGGTATCAACCTATACGTTTTCGGGTAACTGAATCCATTTCCATAAAAACTTTTGTGATAAGTGTGACCGTTGAATCAATATTGGGGTTATACAATATGGCGGTCAGTTTTCGGCGGGAAAGGTCGTATTTTACATAAGGATCAAGTTTGGTGTGAAAATATACGTTTTCGAGGTAGCTGAATCCATTTTTGTACATATTTTAGTGATTAAATGATTCCCTAGATGGATGGATAGCAAAAGAGCTGCAATTGCTGCAATAGGCATGTCGACTACGATGTATGGTTGGTCTGCAGTATATTATCAGGAAATAAAGTCCCAGCCCGAAATCAGTGCCAAAATGGGTCAAATTTGCCAAAATTCAAAATGGCCGCCGGTTTTGACTGAAAAATGTAAATTCGTATCCAATTATTATATGATCGAGCTTGGTATAAAAATGTATCCTTTCTGAATCGATTTCCATACACATTTGGGTTAATAATTATACCGCGGAGTCAACATTGGGAAATAATTCCAGATGGCGACCAGTTTTGGCGGATTATGAGAGGTTGAGTCTGCCTCAGATTTAATACTTTTGCATTCATCAAGCATCATCTAAATTCCATTTAGACTATCAGGTCGACCGATGCTCATTGCGGAAGCTAGCATGATGAAAGAGGCCTCTCTCAACTCACTGTGTCCGATTCCGAGCACCAACATCTACAGTGGAGCCAAACCTATTGAAGCACACAAAGAATGTATTTTAACAAAATGTATGATCAATACGAGAGCAACACAAAACAAACTCATCTCCCCTATTAGACCTGTAGGGGAGCTAGGCCAATCTGTAACACTATAGGGGCTATATACTGTAGAGGTTACTTAAGTTCTGTAAGGTGCTCTGTTTAATAAAAAGTTTATGTCTGGAAGTTTGATATAATAGGGCAATGATATCATAGTCTGATAATCCAAATATGGTAATCCCATGCGTTAGAAACGTGGTTAGCTACCCTCCTAGGTGCCCATATAAATACACTGTGTTGAAATCTAGGGTAGCGTCTTCGCAGCTGACCAATCCGATAAAAGAACTACCTGGTCAATTTCCCGGGCTCAGTACTGACTCATGCACGTAACCTCTTTATAAAGAACATTCACTGTTTAAGTTTCTCCGGATTTCATTGAGAGGCTTCCCAGGGTAAGATCATACCACCAGCCACCTAGGCTGAGAGGCTGGGACACAAAGAAAATCATTCGGACATCGATTATACACCACTTTGATTAGACTATCCCGTTTAGTCGTTGGAGAGCCATATGATGTTGAGGGGTATCGGCAGTAAACTTGTCCTACGAAATGGTGGGGTAAAGAGAATCAAGCTGGGGAAAGAGAACTTATATTTAACTCATATTTAATGTCATAGCTGTGTGTAGCTTCCTGTATCATGGATGTTATAAAGATGTATATGACACAGTTAACGTAATAAGTCAAGAGAGTCCTAGACGATAAGTGAACAGGATAGTCACAATCCATCCCCATAGTGTCACAAATCTCCAAGGAGAGGCTTAATGTGATCAAGTTTATTTGTGTCTGCAAGATTTCAAGACCGTTGCCAGCGGTCATATGGTTGATACAAGCTTGAAATTCTGTGACGGGTAAAAGAAGTTGTGATATGGGAAGATCTAAAGCAGACTTTGCATGACTGGGGAGCCAGCAAAGCCTAAAGATATCAACATGATTTACATGAACATAGCTGCAATCAACAGGGACTGACATTCCTCACAAAGGGTAGGGGTTCAGAATTGAAAGTAGACTGACAACCCTAAGAACGAGAAGACGATCAAGTTACTGGTTACAGATTAGAGTTCATGGTGACAGTTAGCGTATTAGTCTTGAATTAATTCTGGCACCTCAGACCGTGATACAGGCTCCTCGACCCCAGAAGTGTTACAACATTGTGCAGTAGTGAAAGTTTTGACATTCCACATAGTATTTTTCAACGAAATAATGTTGGGTAGATCATTATCAAATTAGTTTGTGAGTTAAATCAGCAACGTGCTTCAATAGGCATGATCAGTTTACGCAATGACCTGGAAGTGTTCCCAGTCGACATGCTCATGCCCATACGCCGCTACTGCAGTGAGCTGGGCGACACTCCAAATAAAACTTAGTTGATACTCGATGAATGTCATTGTATAAGCTTTACGGTAAGAGTATCATTAACTTACTAATCTGTAATCTAAATCCCTAATTGGAATTTCTTCTATATTAACAACAAAACACATACTTACGGAAAACAGTTACTAGTGTATTTTAGGCGACGTTTCGTAGAGTATTCTCTCAATGTTATCAAGCTAATACAGTAAAACAGGTATAAGGCAAACATATATAGACAAAATACAATAACATAACTGAAACCATACTTAACAACAACATGATCAAAGGCCTACCCCAACACTTATTTAAATATACAAAAGCAAGTTAATTAACTTGATAGTCCATAGTCGGTAAGGGTGTTTTAACAAGAAGAGAAAACCATACCTAACAACTAGTAGATCAAAGATAATATACAGTGGTAATATTATACAGGTAATAATATACTAAGTAAGAAAAGAAGCCGGTATGTTAAACGATGAATGGAGCCACTAAGTGTTGCAATGATAGCTAAATATACAAAGTGATTAATATGGTTAAAACAATAGCAATGCGCTATAGAGTATGTACAACAGATGAATGTAAAGATATGAAGGGTGTTAAAGCTAGATTGAATATAACTGTTTCCCTACCCACCACTTTAAAACCTTGTAAATATATGATAGAAAGATAATTGGCAATGCGAAGGAGATATAGATTAACGAAACAAAAACTTAAAGCCATAAATAAACAGTGTGGTAAATGAAGTCACGTGATGTAACACAGCACAAGTGTACAGTTTTTGAAATAGAAACATGCTATTATTTAAAGTAATTGATCATACGCGTTGGGCAAAAATATCCCTGTGTCACGGTTAAGATCTGGATTGTTCCTTCTGATGTGTATTGCCTCCATTAATTTACGTGTCTTTTCTATTGGGATATCTGATGCCAGGGTTTCGTATGACTGGATTCTATGCCCAGGGTTGGTCTGGAGGTGTTGCGCAACAGCTGAGTTTGTGGTGGACGACTTGGACTTATGCTGGCTTATTCTTTTATCCAGGGGTTGTCTGGTTTCGCCGATATACATGCTGGAACAGGAGCAGGCAACTTTGTAGACACATTCGTTCTGGGGTGGGGGTTTGTTTGGAAGTAGCTTACCATTGGCTTTCAGGATATCTTTGAGGGTTCTTCTATATTGTAATAGGTAATCACTTAATCACTAAAATATGTACTAAAATGGATTCAGCTACCTCTAAAACGTATATTTTGACACCAAACTTCATCCTTATGTAAAATACGAACTTTCCCGCCAAAAATGTCCGCCATTTTGTATAACCCCCAATATTGATTCAGCGGTAACACTTATCACAATAGTATTTATGGAAATGGATTCATTTTACCCCGAAAATGTATAGGTTGATACCAAACTCGATCATATTATGATAATTGAGTGGAAAATGGAATTTGCCGGCCAAAACAGGCGGCCATTTTGAATTTCGGCCATGTTGACCCATTTTGACACGGATTTCGGACTGGGACTATTTTTAGGTGAAAATATAGGTCTAGACCGATCATAAATCGTCATCGGCATTTCTATTGCAGCAATCGCCCGCATTAACCAATCCATCCATTTATAACTTCAAATGAAATGGCTAAGAAACCACCAGAAAGGAACAATTTTCGTCGTGACGTCATAACGACCCCTTATAACACCATGACGTCACTTGGAAACACTGTACAACACTCACAAAGTGATGAATTACTAAGATATTGCCTTTTTAATAGCATTGTCTTACACCTGAGCCTTCTCAAACAACGGCTTTCCTAGAATATGAGCAGAAAAAAAGGGGATTTTGGTCCAATGGCGGCCATTTTGTTTGACGTCATATTTAGACCCTTTGCGGTAGCTCAATTTCAGAAAACTTTTGATATGTTGTTCTCTGGACCAAATACTATAAGAAAATGCAATAAAACATTTTCTTGCAATTTTTTTAGGGTTATTCTACAATTTGACTCTACTATTTATTGTCAAGCAGGTCAAAGGTTGCACCTGCTTTAATTCTTTACAAGAGAGAGGGAAACCGGGTTTAACGTCCCCTTATCAGACACTAAGTCATCTCAGGATTAACATAATATGGAACAATTAAATTTCAATATTTCAATATAGAGGCCTTTAGCAGTGTGAGGAAACCATAAGTCCCAGAGAAAATCCACGTTACTTACAAGTGTTGGGTCGATCCCACGCCACCTGACCTAGTGTCAGACATTATCAAAATGAAATGAAATGGGGTTTAACGTCCTACTCTTCTGCACCTAACCTGGGCTAATGGAAGACGGGCATACGTACGCCATACAGTGTGCTATGAGGGAAATTTTGCCCGGGCAGTGGCGCTACGGCCTACTCTTATATCGAATTCCAACTGCCAATGGATGTTTTACGTGCACGCCTATGTGTACCCGGGACCTCGGTTTTTCGTCTCATCCGAACGACTAGACGGCTGTCCTTGTCAGACCCTCCGTTCTGCATAACTGACAAGGGGAAACCTCACGCCGGAAAATCGAGATGAACTTTCTCAGCCAATGCACCCAATGTGGACGTGTTAACCCCCCCCCCCCGCCCACCTTTTGCTATAAGAACATCGTCACTATTTGTACTCCCCACTCCTTTGTTTATGCCAAATTAAATTACTTAAAAGGGAACTGTTTTATTTTCGTATTCCCCAATGATTACATGATATTAATAAATAAATTCAGGTTTTGCCAGCCAAATAATCGGTTCACTAAATACGATAATTGACATCCGAAAGGAGTGTAACACAGTCTAAGACTGGGTCTGTGAGATCTTATTATAACTAAGGCTACGTTAAAGACAGAATATTAACAAAAGCAAATTAGGGTCGGATCAACGTTTGTCATACCGACCGGGTTAGAATTTCCGCAAGTAGACGAAAAGGATTAGTTCGTCTGCTGGCGCTTTCAAATGTCACAAGATCACCAATTAGATAAATGACAGCATTGGCAGAGTCATTTTACGGCACTAACATATATGGTGCAATTTTATTTCGATGTGGGTGGGGGGCGAAGGACACGGAGAAAATGCACAAGGTTAGACAGACGACACTATATACTCCTTGTCACGTACAAGCTTAGGGTCGAAACGGGTTCACGTGACTCAATGCACTCAACCTCATGGGTTTTCTCCGAGTCCTCCGGTTTCCTGCCAATGCTAAAAGACCGCTACGCGCAAGAAAATTATTGAAAATAAATTGAACCAGGTGTCGTCCCATGGCGGGATTGCAATATCGGTCCTGAGTCAGCCATATAAAGCAGACACAGCGCAACGTCTAACATGGATTTAACACGTGTATATACCAGAGCTAGAAGTATCTGCATGTACATGCATCAGGTGGATAATAATCCTGGCGTGAACACAGCTTTAACTTCATAACCCTATTAATTGCAACATAACGGTGCTGATAACCCTATGAATAAAGACGATAAGATAACATATTGCATAAAAACGCCCACGGAGAGTAGAATGCAAATACATAAATCAGATTATTACAATAAACATACAAACAAGAAACACACGAATATATAAATATATAAAAACACCTAAGTTTATGGTAGACCACTATATATTCAGATTGGGTAGCAAGATAGGTACCTATATTTAGTTTAGAAGTAGGTAATTGAAAGATGATACGAAATGAAATGGGGTTTAACGTCCTGTTGTTCTGCACGGGACTAATGAAGACGGACATAAGCCATGCATACAGTTTGTTGTTACGGAAATCTTGTCCGAACAGCTGCACAACAGCCTGTTCTTATTCCGAATTTCAACCGATTGTGCCCTTCTCCCCGAACGACTACAGGCCCTCCACCCTGTACCACTGATGAGAGGAAACTATGTCATTTCGGGACTAACACGCAGTTCAATTTTATTTCAATAATTCGCTTGCGCGCAGGGTTCTTTAGCAGTGGTAGGAAACCGGAGGACCCGGAGAAAAGCCACGAGGTTGGCCAGGGAACCATTCTTACTTACTGAGCCACCACGACTCCCAAAGGAGATAAGATGTAAACAAATCGAGTAGATGATGTTGATAATAAATTACATGTTCACACAGCAGATAGTTAGTAAGGCTGTGTCTTACTTACTGAGCCACCACGACCCCCCTAAGGAGATAAGGTGTAAACAAACCGGGTAGATGCTGTTGATAATAAATTACTTGTTCACGCAGTAGATAGTGATTTACTGATTAGCAGGTGTGTACACGCCTACTAACCAATAAATTATACTAGTGCGCTAGAACTTGCGCCGTCCAGACGACAACCTACTTTGACTTTTCTTTAAAATTGAGTGGTATTATAATGCACCCGGGCCAGTAGCCAGCTCTTAAAATTGTGGGGTGGGGGTGGTACAGAATTTTTTGGAGGGGCTGACGATGTGGCCGGCTAAGAACATCCCTAAGAAATCATTATTGTTGGCGAAATATTTTTTTTTGGGGGGGGGGGGCTAATTGGATTTTTTCTGGGACTAAGCCCCCCCCCTCCCCGTGGCTACGGGCCCGAATGCACCAACACATTATCTTCGGATACAATAACCATGTATTCGACATTACTATAACTGGATCGTCAAATATACTATTCAAAAAAAGTAGGGGATATTTGATTTTAAGTATTATTAAAGTCACCTAATGAAACTGACGAAGAAACAAATGACAAAATGAAATGAAGTTCACTTTCATCGATTTATTCCAAATGATCGTTAGACTAAGTAAGGCACAGACTGACCATTATAAGGGTAAAATGATACCCGGGGTCAAACAGCAAAGTTACCACAGCATCACAACAAAGTCAGTAACGGGTAAATCCTCCTCTGTTTGCCAAACAAGCATTGGTCGGACGTGGCATACTCCTAATGAGACGTCTAAGGTCATTTTGGTTCAGATTGTCCCATTCCTGTTGCAACGCAGCAGCAAGTTCTTGGACATTGGCAGGACGTTGTTGACGTTGACGTAACCTCTGTCCAAGCATGTCCCAGACATGCTCGATGGGGGAGAGGTCGGGACTCAGTGCTGGCCAAGGTAATGTGGTGATGTTCTGTTGTTGGCGGTAACCTGTAACGATCCTGGCCCTGTGACATCTTGCGTTGTCATCCTGGAAGATGAAACGGCGGCCATGACGTCGTGCGAACGGCACAACATGGACTGCCAAGATGTTGTCCCGGTAGTACTGGCCTGTAACACGCCCTGTAACAACATGTAAAGCCGTTCTTCCAGCAACAGTGATGCCTCCCCACACCATAACAGAACCACCCCCAAATCGATAATGTCTGATGACGTTAACGTCTTGGAAACGCTCGTTTCGACGACGCCACGCCCTCCTACGTCTGTCCAAAAAATCAACAGTGAACCTTGACTCATCTGAAAACATCACATTGCTCCAGCGTCGATTATCCCAGTGTTGACGATCCCTACACCAACGATGTGTTGCCTGAATGTGATGATCTCTCAAACAAGGGATCACGCGAGGACGTCGGGCGCGAAGGTGACCCCTATGCAGTCGATTCCGAATCGTCTGGCCACTCACTCTCACACCAGTGTCTGTTTGAAGACGAGCGCTGATCTGATTTGCTGTGATGACACGATTTCTCAAGGCCAAGGTACGGATAAATCGATCCTGGGCTTGAGTTGTCGCCCTTGGTCGACCTGGGCGTGGTCTGTCCTGTACAGATTGTGTATCACGGTATCTGGACCATAGCCTGCTTATGACAGACTGAGAAACATTCATCGTCCGCGCCACAACCGCCTGTGTTGTGCCGATCTGTAGCATGCCAAGGGCACGTAACCTTTCATTTTGGGTAAGCCGACGCATATCAAAATTTGTTTTCTGGTCACTAAAACAATTAAACTGATGTTTCCACCCTGGAATTCAATGCCACAATGACTGTAACATTCAAAGTCAGAGTCGTGCAAATCTTGGGTTGGACCCCCATGATGATCCCAAGCATCACCTGCATTCCATGCGGTAGCTATTGGTGCGTTTGGGCGTCACATGTAACTGGAAATGTGTCTTCTGTTAGGTTCTATAGTGACTTTTTTCGTAGTCATTTGCATATTTTAGTATTATGCCCCCAAAATCAAATATCCCCTACTTTTTTTGAATAGTATAATACAGTTCTTTTTATATTCGTCTCTTTATATGCCTGGGAGAGCAATGGTCGTTCATAGAGTAAAACGTTAGTGCAGGACATTTTAAAGAAGCACTGTAACATCTTGGAAAATCGTTGAACAGTTAATGACGCTGGCTCGTCAAAATGTTCGATTCGCAGCAGGTGACCTTCTCAACTCCCTGTTATATACCTCCCCTGGTCCGTTCCTCTTACAAAATTAGTTCCATGGCCTTCACGGCATTCTGTGCTTAAGGCAGCTCAGGTAGCTGTATGCCAGTTACTGGAGATATTTCGAAAATAAGTGTTTCCGGTATATAGCCATTTATGCAGCCAGGGTCTGTTGTATAAAATGCAGGGTCCCATTTGGGTGGTTCGAGGTTACAGGATAATGATACATCGCAGGATTTGAATAACTTTAACTAGGCATGTATTCATTCATATTCAAGGCCAACTGTGCTTTACTTCACAACATTATTAATGGATTAACATCTGATAATAGCCACGACTGGCATTCTTGCTGCCAGATTGCAAGAAGAAATTTTAAATTGGTTAGCTACGGGGCCCCATTTTAGTGTGGAGCCCAATTTGGGGAAATAGGTCAAAAGTGCCAAAAACTGACTGTAGATATTTTCAAATGAGAGTTAAAACTACCATTTCTTTCTTCCACTACATTAGTCAGCCTTTTTGAAGGCCTGGGTGCACCGACGAATAATAATTAATGGGCATTGAATGCTACAGTACCCCAAGCCACTCATGGGGTTGATACAGCATATTTCCGAATGCAAGATTTGTACAGGGGATGTATACATACTACTGCCTACGAAACGTCAGCATCTGTACAATAATAACTGGACAAAAGTTCTAGATTTGTTCGAGACTTAACTATTTAAACGAAATTAAATTGGGTGGTATGGTAAACAACCGTTAAACCTCATTTCATTTCATAGCGACAATTTCATATTTTTAAGTTATATTTTTAAAATGTATTAAAATAAAGCCTTAAAAGAGATGGTATCTATAAACAGTCCTACCGTGTTAAAGACTAATCCTATTAATCTTATAATTCACTATTGCCAGTTAAGAAAATGGCAAAAATATCATTTTCAACTTTAAATTCAAACGTTTGAAGATAGCTATTCGATGGGGGAAATAAAAAACAATGGAGGTATTTGTGTTATTATTTCCTGTGTGAATGATTTTTAAGTGTGAGAATGATATCTATTATAGTATGATAGTGAGTTGACAACCTATTGAGCAAAAGACATTGAAATATAATTATGTTTTGGCTTTCTTAGAAAATACGAAATTCTCGCTTTAACTGTTAAGATGAAATGAAGTAGGGTTTAACGATTGTCTGCGATATCATCCCTGGTGGAAGTGGACGTTAAACTTCAGAAACGAGCGAAACAAATTAATTGGGGGGTTAACGTCCTACTGTTCTGCTCCGACTGGGATAACGCCATACAGTATGAGGGGAAATTTTGCGCAGACAGCGGCACTATGGCCTGCTCTTTTATCGAATTCCATCTGCCAAGGATATTTTACGTGCACGCCAATGTATGTACACGGGACCTACGCCAGAAACAAAATTAAAAACAAAAGACTGACATGTTGAGTTTGCATTCGCTGAATAGGCTAATTGGGTAAGAATTCGTAGTATGCGTGGATAAACCTACATTATCATTTATCAAGCACAACCAGGAATCCGGATTGCAATTAAATGAGACGGGGTCCTGGAGAAGACACTATCCATTAATTCTGAACGAAGAGACCTGCTCCTTACGGAGATCGTTAACTAAGGTTTAGTTTTCGAGCAATAAGTTTCGCACGGACGCTGTCATGACAGCGCGGGAGCCACGGTGTCTCCATGAGAAAGACGTTGGCTTGCTTACCTGGTGGTCCCGTGTTTGCGAGAAAGTTCATTGGGATTTTCAGCCTGGTTCCACCTTGTCAGTGGTGTAGGATGAGGGGATTTGCAAGGTACAGCGTAAAGTCTTTCGGACGGAGCAAAAACCGGGGTCCCGTGTACATATTGGCATAAATGTTAAAGAACACTTGGCAAATACGAATCGGCCGTATAGCGCCGATGTCAAAACACATTTTGCTTAATAACGCACTTCATTAGCCTGAAGTCAATCCATTTCATGTCATGACAAGCCATTCTGTATCCGGGATATATTTCCAGTTTGTACACTTTGTACTTTTGGTACAGAAGTAGTACAGACGATATCAAGTATATCTGATAAGATGATAAACTTAATAGTTTAAATTAATTTGTGGGGGATAGTCGAATGGTTAGCACGTGCGCGTTGTATCATAAGGTATGCCATTGAGTCAACTGTCGTGGTTTCGATTCCCCGGTTGTATGTGACAAGGAGTAGGGTCGCCTGTCCAACCTTGTGCGTTTTCTCAGGGTTCACCGGTGTCCACCCACTTATAAAGACCCACGCGATCAATTGAACCATGTTAGTCCTGAAATGACCTAGTTTGTGCCTAGTGGACGTCAGGGCCCTGGGCTATAACTATAGCTCAGAGCAACGAGGGGGGGGGGCGACACTTTTTGCATTTGCAGCGGGGGGGGGGGGGGCGTTACGGGTCCGGTGGACGTTAAATCCCATACGTCTCCCCTCTCAAAGGCGTTTTATAGATGAGGCGCTGGAGGCGCCAGCCTCCTCGCGAAAAAATATCAAAAAAGTTGAACAAATAAAACGGGAGAAAAATGCTAAAACCGATGAGAAAAATGACATGTACCCTAGGTAGGGAGGGCCCTAAAGGCAGGCAAAAGGGCCCCTCGTCTGACACAAGGGCCCCTCTGGCCAAGGGAAAGGGCCCCGAGTCCGAGTCAATCATTTACTTTACACTGTTACTGCCGAATCCACTACTGAATGAGAATGCAGTCATTGCACTGGTATGAAAATCATCAATCAAGACCCCCCCCCCCCCCCCGACCACCACGAAATTGGGCCCCTCAAAATTGTATAGCCTCCGCCATGATAAACCTTAAAACGCCCCTGTCCCCTCTCTCGACCGAGGTGAGGTGGGAAACTGGGAAAACAAAACTCACAGAATTACAAAAGAGGTCCTGTCCTTTTCCAGCCGATTCTCATCTATGATTTATCTTTGCTGGCGTAGATTGCTTGGAGATGAAGATTAAAAACAGCTAGAAGACATAGTATAAATCCAACACATTGGGAATCGACACCCCTACTAAAATATGCACTCTTAACATTTCTTAATTTGTCCGCAAAACTGGCTTCGCCAACTGAATTCTCTATTGATACGCATGAAGCCAAGATGGAAGAGGACGTTTTCTACATATAGCCTACAGGCATTGATTCCTGGAAGGATAACGAAAAACGTGAGACACGGTTATGACAGTTTTCTTTGAAATGGGGCAGAAATAAAAATAGATTTTATAAGTGGCATTTTATCTAAAGCTTGACTGAATAGTTAGTTTGTAAGTTTGCTCCTGTTATCAGCTGGGCCAAACAAAGACTAACTTGGCTCTGTGACCCTGACCTACATAGTGCTTGTGTTTAGTTGAGTCTGCTCCAGTGAAAGAGATCGGTTTGGCTCAATTACAGACCAATTAACAGTGTTAATGAAAAGATGGCCGATCAAAATTGTACGGTTTTAACTCTGAATAATGGACGCACAATGCCATCAGTTGGTTTGGGCACTTACGCTCCAAAACAAGTAAGTATTTGTCAAACATTATCGCTATTTAGAATAATAGAATGTAGGTTAGCGGCGTGTTCGGTTGAGTCACGCGTTCCAGACGTGTAATTAGAGAAGAATACAAATGTGACCTGCCAATTTTATTACATTATGTATTTAGAGATTGTATCGCCGAAAATGAAAAAAGTAGAAGAGAGGGTCTCAGCGATTCAGTGACTCCGTCGGCTATTGAACTTTTAGTTCATAAGGGTCGATCACACATTTTCCATATTTCAATGCTGTAACAGGGGAGATAAATCTGTTTTTCTTCCTTACCGGTAGACTTGTGTCGTGAATATAAATTGAGAGAGAGAGAGAGAGAGAGAGAGAGAGAGATTGGGTTTAACGTCCACGCGACCCTAATCCTTGCCACCACAAACGAAGATTCGAAACCACGCCAGTTAACTCTTATGATACAGCGCGCACGTGCATTCAGCCATCCACCCCCTCCCAATCTGTATATCGGCAATTTGACCAATATAGGTTAGGCCGATTCAGCTTATAATAACGCTATTTGAGGTTTGCTTGGTCTTTATTGATGAATAATGTATAACCTTGTATGAGGTTGATATTCTGAATTTCCCAATTCTGAAAACACACTGCTACTAATTTATGCTTAAAATACATATGTAGTGAAAAGAACACAGAAATCCCTCTTAAAACAAACAGCCCAGCCTACGGCCTCGGTCTGTCTTGAATGTCAGAATTCTTTTCTTGGCCATTCTTGGGCTTTACTTTTTCGAGCATAACCTTACAGAGAAGAAATGCGGTCCTTCAAATCCCCACTAGCTTCCACGTGGCTCATGCTGTACCCGTAATATTAGTTCAGCTCTGAACGTCGGTCTCATTACACTCACCCTGAACGTTCAGAGACTGTCCCATTCAATCAATGTCGAAAATAATTGGAGCCCCAGTCAATTTTACTGGGCAACTTTTCACTGCCAAACGATGGGGTGTCAATCCGTGAGGACGCCTGTACAATGTAAACGAACATCTTAGTGAGAAAATAAGACCTTGCTTACTTCGCTAGAGTCAGTATGGGCGACACAAAACGCTGTTAAAAATGCGTCCCCTCTTATCAAGTTACATTTTCGCCGCCATGACACTCTAACTGTAGGTCAACGTCCACATTCAGGCGTCGGTCATACAAGACGAAACGAAATGTACAGGCTTTACATTGTACAGGCTTTCACACGGATTGACACCCCGTCGTTTAGCAGTGAAAAGTTGTCCAGTAAAATTGACTTTCCTCCAATTTATTTTCGACATTGATTAAATGGGGCAGTCCCTGAACGTTCAGGGTGAGTGTAATGAGACCGACGTTCAGAGCTGAACTACCGTAATATGAGAAAGAGATAGTCTATTATTAGAAAATCTAGTCTTTGCTTTGGATTTAAATTTTACACCTATAGGCCTACGTATCACATTTTCATGAACCCTAGTTCGTCGTTACCCTGGTCATGTCTTCATGTTAGTTTTGGGTCGAGGGGTGTAACAGATTGTATTAAAATATGTGAACTTTGCTCGTATCCCATGATGTGCTTTTTTTAAAAATGAGATAACGATATGAATTTCTATTAAATAAATTTTAAAAGCTACCTGTAGTCAACAGCGTCTGCTTCTAAAGGGTTCATAGTAACGAGTTGTCTCCCTTAGATCCTGTACTTTGTGATAGGAAATCAACTCCCAAGTGTTACGAGTTAGAAACTGAGAGATTTGCATCGGAGGCTTTGGCGTGGGGATGTAGCCTTAAGGGTCACTGGTCAATTTGCTCCTGTCCCAGGCAGTGCCAGATAAATCATAGTCTGTAAGCAATTGTTTTGATTATAGTTGGCAAGAAAATTTCTATATGGTTTGCTTTGCCTTGTAAATTAATCTTCTGTATTCAGTACCGGATGAGTATCCGGTCCACTGTTATTATATAGATCAGTGATCCGGTCGGTAAGCTAGACAGGCTGAAGCCTAGGTCCTCAAGATCTAGCGAACCTCCGGCCAAGGTATGTAATGTTTTTCGCAATCTCATAAGCCATTCATAAACGCACTGTGTTTAAAACACACTTCTGTTCACTTTTCTCTAGACGTGGGGGATTGCGAGCCTAGAGCCATTCTCCACGTAAGTCACGCTGTGAACTGCATGAAGAGACAACTCTGCTTGTGAGATTGGCCTAGAGCCCACCTTCATCTAAATCCAAATCCGGCACTGTACATGTATTAATGATAACTTGTATTTTTGTAAAGGATGAAGATGCTGTTATTGCTGCTGTTAAATTAGCTGTACGAGCTGGTTATAGACATATAGATTGTGCTGCTATATATAGAAATGAGAGAGCAGTTGGGCACGCCATTAAACAGCTTATTGTAGAAGATGTTGTTAAAAGAGAAGATCTATTTGTCACTAGTAAGGTAAAAAAAAAAATCAAAATAATTTTTCTTATGATATTTTAAGGAAAAAGGGGAACATCTGTTATGCGTCAGATTCGAATCTGAAAATTCTATAAATGCTTGCGTACCCAGGTACGGTACAAAGTGACGATATGCAAATAGGCCTGCGGTTCAACACCGTTATTAGGAACGTGGTTATATCGAAGGTTCGATTTCATTTGATAATTCTGGCAAGTTCACCATTAATATCATAAGTCAATTTTTTATTCTCGTTTAATCACCACCCGTCAGCTGTCAAATTCACCAGTCAATTTATCAGCAGCGGCGGACTTTTTCTTGCCTACTTACTTGTTGTTTTTTTTAAAATATATGTTTATGTTGTTTTTATTTAAGTTATGGAATACTTGTCACAGACCAGACATAGTAGAAGTCAACCTTAGAAAATCGTTAGAAGATTTAGGACTGGAATATGTAGATTTATACCTTATTCATTGGCCAATGGCGTATAAGGTTAGTATGACCTTATCTGTTATCTGTCTGGTGTAACATATGTCTGATGGCGATGGAATACCACTTCCGGTTTCCAAGTTATGCTACGCCAGGTTATTTGTTAAGACTAACTTCAAGTTTGGTCCCAAGTCGAGGAAGACCATACACTATGAGGGTAAATATGCCTGACCGCACAGCAATTGAATTGTATTTGTCGAGAGTTCTTTTACATGAACGTGAACACGGCACCACGTTTTTTTTTTTATCTCATCTGTAAGACCTAGCGCTTTTCCATGCTATCCCACACTGTAAAGGGGAAAACCGCGTTGGGAAATCCCGAGGAACTTTCTGGGAGAACCCTGGGATGGAACCCCCTGACCTCCAATTTAGTGATTCGTCGCTTTACTTACTGATATACAAAGGAGACCCACTAGTAATCTATTACATATTAAAGGTACATTATGGGAGATTTTTACAAGGAGTTAGCCATTCTTGCTATAACAGTTCAAAAATAGATGCTGAAACAAGAATATATTGAAAATTTCAGTCAAATTACTTTATCCTGAACAAAGTTGTTACCACTATGATTTTTTACTAGAAATGGGAGTTAAATTCATCGACACCCTTTTCCCATTATGGCCGATTGTTGATTGACAGGCGTTAACTCCACCTATATAGTCTCGATTATCAAGTAATGTTTACAATGACTAGTACCGATAGCGTATTCGGTTTGAGACAGGACTGCAATTCAATTCGTATACATTTATTTTTTACTATAAATTAGAATTAAAGATACATTATGGGAGATTTTTACAAGGAGTTAGCCATTCTTGCTATAACAGTTCAAAATAGATGCTCAAACAAGAATATATTGAAAATTTCAGTCAAATTACTTTATCCTGAACAAAGTTGTTACCACTATAATTTTTTACTAGAAATAGTAGTTAAATTTCATCGACACCGTTTTCCCATTATGGCCGATTGTTGATTGACAGGCGTTAACTCCACCTATATAGTCTCGATTATCAAGTAATGTTTACACTGACTAGTACCGATAGCGTATTCGGTTTGAGACAGGACTGCAATTCAATTCGTATACATTTATTTTTTACTATAAATTAGAATTAAGACTTTTAATATATAGATAAGAAGAGAAAGTCTGCGATAGGATATTAAAGTTTGAAAGGAATGGGTCAAATCAACGAGGCAGTATTGTAAATAAATTATAATAAATAGCCGACTTCTTGCGTTGCCTGCGTGTACTCTTTTGTACTTCAGGTAGGCCTAAGCGACTCCCTAAGCAGACGAATAGAAAACAGTCCGGAAGTATGATGACGTCAACGTCACGGAGAAGCCCCTCCCACGACGCCATAGTGATTAAATCAGTCGACGAAATCCTGTTTTAATCCGAGCCCAATCCAAGCCATCCGTAGGTCTACAGAGTTAATTTTGGGCTTGTTATTTAAATAAAGATCTAATTTATAATTTCTATGACTTCTGAGGCCCAAAGGAAGACCGACAAAAGTCAGTTTTTGCTCTCCCATAATGTATGTTTAAGACTTTTAATATATAGATAAGAAGAGGAAGTCTGCGATATGATATTAAAGTTTTGAAAGGAATGGGCCAAATCAACGAGGCAGTATTGTAAATAAATTATAATAAATAGCCGACTTCTTGCGTTGCCTGCGTGTACTCTTTTGTACTTCAGGTAGGCCTAAGCGACTCCCTAAGCAGACGAATAGAAAACAGTCCGGAAGTATGATGACGTCAACGTCACGGAGAAGCCCCGCCCACGACGCCATAGTGATTAAATCAGTCAACGAAATCCTGTTTTAATCCGAGCCCAATCCAAGCCATCCGTGGGTCTACAGAGTTCATTTTAGGCTTGTTGTTTAAATAAAGATCTAATTTATAATTTCTATGACTTCTGAGGCCCAAAGGAAGACCGACAAAAGTCTGTTTTTGCTCTCCCATAATGTATGTTTAATGTAAATTATATTGTGGATGATAGTATTAAGTTTGTTTTAATATTTTTGTATAAAGGAAGGCGGTGAAATGATGCCAAAAGATGCAAATGGTAAAGTTTTATATTCAGATGTAGATTATGTTGATACGTGGAAGGTGAGTACGTTAGGCCACTGTAACCCTTTACTTCATATACACTTGATATCGACTATATATGGTTATAGATGCCGACTACGCATGGTCCTTAGTATGGTTGATATCGACTATCTATGGTTATTGATATCGACCATTTGATATCGACTATATATGGTTATTCATACCGACTAGATATGGTTATTGATATCGACTATATATGGTTGTTGATATCGACTATACATGTATATGGTTATCGATATCACTATGATTATTGATATCGACTATATATGGCTATTGATTCGACTATGTGATATCGACTATATATGGTTATTGAGATCGACTTTATATGGTTATCGATATCGACTATACATGTATATGGTTATCGATATCACTATGTTTATTGGTATCGACTATACATGGTTATTGATATCGACTTTATATGGTTATTGATATCGACTATATCTGGTTATTGATATGGCTATATGGTGATTGATATCGACAATTTAGAACCGCGTGTTTGGCAAATGTATGTGGCTTAGGCGTAACAGTTTACTTTTATCGTCAGTGTGAGTTGAAGAACCTTGGATAACAAAATAAAATGATCTGACCATTATGATTACCACCCCATGGGTATTGGCGGCAGTATTCTGCATCAGAAGAAAGATGACGGACAATATTTTGTGTACGACCCAAAAAGTTTAATGAATCAGAAAGTAAAACAACCGACTTCCGAAGATAAAGATAACGGATGACGAATGAAGTATGAAACTACATCTATTTAAATCAACAATTCCGTAGTTACCTTAATGGACTCCCGACAAACCCATTTGATAGTTTTCAGGGGTAACGCCTACGGAATGGCGAGTGCTTCCTAGTCGTTCGGATGAGACGAAAAACAAGGTCGACACGTGAACACATTGCAGTGCCCTTGACAAGTAGGCGTCCGGGCAATGTTAATGCAGAGGGGAATGGGATTTAACGTCCACTCGACACAAACTAGGTCATTTCGGGATTAACATATGGTTTAAATTTATTTCAATAATTCGTTTGTGTGTAGGGGTCTTTAGCAGTGGGAGGATACCGGTGGACCCTGAGAAAACCCAGGGGGTTGGAAGGCCGACCTACTCCTTCTCAGCACAACCGGGGATTCGAAACCCCGCCAGTTCACTCAATGCCAGGCTTTATGATACAGTGCGCACTTGCTAACCATTCAACCCCCGCAATGTTAATTCTGGGGTCATATAACTTTGTACTTTTACATAAGTTAGTATGTACTTTAAATATTTTTCCCATAATTTTTTGGAATAGCCCACATGGCTATAGAAAAATAACCATATGTTAGTCAATCAATTGCCCAAGTATTGTATTGTAGAGAAGTTTTATGTTTGCGTACAAGAAGTATTTAATGTGTAATTTTAGGCATTAGAAGACTGTGTTGATCTAGGCTTAACAATGAGTATTGGATGCAGTAATTTTAATAGTAAACAGTTACAGAGAATATTAGATATAGCTAGAATTAAACCAGTTAATAACCAGGTAAGTTTTGTTCGATATGATATAGTTAGAATTAAACCAGTTAACCAGAGGACCCCGAGAAAACCCACTAGGTTGGACAGGCGACCCCACCCCTTGTCACGTACAACCGTGGATTCGAAACCACGCCAGTTGACTGAATGAAAGGTCTTATGACACAACGCTCACGTGGTAACCATTCGGCCATCCAACCCCCATGCAAAGTTGAATACATATAGATAATAAGGCTGGTATCGAATTCAGTTGCAAATAGCCCAACCCTACCCCATCCACCCGAAATATATACAATTTAAATGAATATTGATATTTATGTCGTGGTGTATGTTTTCATATTCTGAAATTGTTTGTTAATATTTGTGTATGTTTTCTACAGGCAGAGGTAAATGTATATAATAGTAATAAAAAACTAATAGATTTTTGTAAAGCTAATGGTATTGTAGTAACAGCATCGTCTCCTCTTGGTTCTCCTGGAAATGTCAGGTATGACGTATTTCTTTCTCTCTAGCCAGCACCGTATTATATTACAGAGATAACCTAATACTTTATTGCTCCGTCCTGAGTTGAATAAAGAACTCTTCTGCAGTCAGCGTAGTCATATTGCTACTGTAAATGTTATTGTATAACACATATTTATAGATTGTAACCCAAAATCAATCTTTCTTTGATGTGATAACAATGTTGAAATTGTAGGGGAAATGGTATTTTAGTTAATTTGTTGTTACCAGTAATTTTAATAACAGATTGTTTTATCAGGTAACAATTAACGTCATAGATAAACTTTGGCGTGATTTTGATCAAATGAAATGGCTGTAAACGTCAGCGCTGTATCATAAGTTTAGCACATGCGCGCTGTATCATAAGGTCTGTCATTGAGTCAACTGGCGTGCTTTGGAATCCCCAGTTGTTTCCTCCCTCTACTAAAGACCCTTAAGAGCAAGCGAATTCTCTCTCTCTCTCTCCCTCTCTCTCTTTTTCTCACTCTCTCTCTCTCTCCCACCATTACATATTAACTTTTTAGTTTTAAGGTTTCATTTTCGGTAACAACCGGAACCACTATCCCTTATTCCGAAAGGTGAATAAAGCATAATTTCAAGGCAATTGAATAATATGAATGTTTCTATATGTTACAGAGAATCGTATTCGACCTTATTAAAAGACCCAGTATTATTGGATATTGCTGCTAGATATAAAAAATCACCGGCTCAAGTAAGTAAGATATTTGCTTTACAGTGTGTCTGCCCAGGCCCAATTGATAGGTGGTTATTTGGTTCTACTGCAAATGTAATGGGGGGGGGTGTCTGAATAGTTACAGCGTGCGCGCTGTATCATAAGGTCTGTCATTGAGTCAACAGGCGTGGTTTCGATTCCGCGGATGTACGTGACAAGGAGTTAGGTCGCCTGTCCAAACTCGTTGGTTTTCTCTAGATCCTCTGGTTTCCTCCCACTGCTGAAGACCCTTACGCCAGCGAATTATTGAAATATAAGGTAAACCATATGTAAGTCCCGAAATGCCCTTGTTTGTGTCGAGTGTACGTTAATCCACATTTTTCTCTCTGTCAACTTTGAGTGCTCTTATGGACAAGAAGAGTTCGAGGAAAAAAAGAGAACCTATTTGTATGGACCTGGGATCTCTGAATCTCTGGTGATCCAGGATGTCTTTATTGGCTTAGTCGATTCCCAAAACTGTGACGCGAAACCCCATATCATTTCTGTATGTCATTAGCTTAGTCGATGCAAAAGACCGGGACGTTAAACCCAATTTCATTTCAGTATGTCATACATTACAGGTTGCATTAAGATTTTTAGTACAACAAGGTATCGGGGTCCTGCCTAAAAGTGTCACGGCTGCCAGAATACGAGAAAACTTTGACCTGTTTGACTTCTCATTATCTGACAGTGATAAACAACAATTGGTGTCCATAAATAAAAATGTTAGAGTATACTTAGAGGATTGGTAAGTACGGGGAGTAATTCTATTATCAAAAGGGGGCGGGGCCATAGCCAGCTCATAAAATTTAAGGGGGGGGGGTGCGCAATTTTTTGGAGGGGCTGAGGATGTGGCGCCGGCTAAGAATACTCCTAAGAAATCATTATTGTGGGCGAAATATTTGGGGGTGCTAATTCGATTTTTGGTGGGGAGGGCTAAGCATATTCTTACAGCACTTTAAAGGTTACTCGTTGGGTAGTTTGGGTTTGGATGGCCGAATGATTAGCACGTGCACGCTGTATCATAAGGTTTGTCATTGAGTATTTATTTATTTATTCCAGTGCCATGGACCATCCACACTATCCTTTTCACGAAGAGTTTTAAAATGGCGATATGTTATTGACAAGTCTGTATATTGGTATTATTTAACGTTTGTATTGTCAGCATTAAGATTATGTTTTAAAGTCTTATATCTATAAATAAAGCAATGTAATACGGTTTAATTACCGCAACATATTAAATAAAGCAATGCCATGCGGTTTAATTACCGCTGCATATTAAATAAAGCAATGTCATACGGTTTGATTACCGCTGCATATTAAATAAAGCAATTACACGAGGTTTGATTACCGCTGCATATTAAATAAAGCAATTACACGAGGTTTGATTACCGCTGCTTATTAAATAAGCAATTATACGAGGTTTGATTACCGCCGCTGATTAAATTGATTAAACGCTTTCCTTTAATTGAAGCTATTTGTTGAGGGAATGAGGATTTTTTTGTTATCAGAAAAGTTATTTATTAATTATGAAATGCATGGATCGGGCTTTGCTGGGAAAATGATCATAAGTCTTGTACATCTGCTTTGTCCAGTTTTATTCAAATTGTAATCCATCTCTGTGATAAACTAACTATTTGTTTGCAACTGGGTGGACGAAAGGACCAATTGAAATTGTTTCTTTTTTAAAGCCTTTTATTCTTTGGTACTTCTGAATAGAAGTTATTGTAATGTGAGTAAAAGTTTAGGCAGGACAATCATAAAGACCTTCTGGCCAGTACAGTATTTGTTAATATTGTTTATTAATGTAAAGATCGAGTATTAGTTGAATAATTGTAAGTGCAGGAGGACTGCACAACATAAAAACAAAACACACAAGACAAACCTGAGGACAAGATATAGAGACTACAATAACACGGCAAGTAATCAACCACAAACGCATATCAAATCCAGTGAATGGATCCACTGTTTGTAAATTGCATTAAGAGATTGTGTTAAAAAAAAAGGTCAATAATAAATGGGATGTGTTCAGGGTAGGTTGATGGGGGTAATGACAACCCCAGAGAATTTAATAAAATAGAAGTTTTGAGATAAAACTTCTGCTCATTTAGGTGCAAACACAATCTGTTTAAAACACAGATCAAATTTCGTTTCGTTTTGTATAGTTTAAAATTTTTATTTGTCTTCACTACGCTAGAATCTGGAAGAGTTGTTGTCTAGGCCATCGAAAGTTTAAAAAAACAAACGAAATATAGATCTGTATTTTAATCAGTCGGGTGCATACACATACGGGATTAGAGAGGCTAAAATGACGGCAAGGCTTCACACGTTTGCTTGTTCTACGTTATTTCTCGATGAATGTAGGAGAAACAAACATGATTTGCGCGAGCAGGAGGGCGTGTGTTGATTGGTTGGGGTGGGCTGAAAAATGTGCCTTAAAGCTGGTAGGGTTGAAGCAATAATGACTTTAATAAATGATGAAACGTTATCAATTTCAATGTGCCATAATTTTTATTACTTATATAATATGACTGTTATATGACATGTACATACATTGTAAACGATATTATCTGATTGACGGCTATTTTAGCATTTGTTGGTAATGAATGAATAAAGCTAAATTATCATGGAGTGGATTGTATTTATTTATATGGATCACGTGGTTAAGTGGGTAAGGGAGAGAGAGAGAGAAATGGGGTTTAACGTCCACTCGACACAACTAGGTCATTTCGGGACTAACATATGGTTTAATTCTATTTCAATAATTTGCTTGCGCGTAGGGGTCTTCAGCAGTGGGAGGAAACCGGAGTGCCCGGAGGAAACCCACGAGGTTGAGAAGGGGCCCCTATTTCCATGTCACATACACTCACACCAGGGTTCGAAACCACAGCCGCAAGCCAGAGGTGACCGGCCAGCTAGAGGTCGAAGCGCGGCACTCTAGACCACTAGGGCATCCCAACCCCCCAAGTGGGTAAGGCGCTGGCACGCTAGCCTAGAGGTCGGGTGTTCGATCCCTGCATTGGCCGAGAAAGTTCATCTCGATTTTCCGGCGTGGTTTTTCCCTTGTAAGTGATGAAGAACAGAGGGCCTGGCAAGGACAGCTGTCTAGTCGTTCGGATGGGACGAAAAACCGAGGTCCCGTGTCCACATTGGCGTGCACGTAAAAGATCCCTTGGCAGATGGAATTCGATATAAGAGTAAGCCGTAGCGCCACTGCCGGGGCAAAATTTCCCTCATAGCACACTGTATGGCGTATGCCTGTCTTCCATTATTCCAGATTGGGTGCAGAAGAGTAGGACGTTAAACCCCATTTCATTTCTTTTCATTTGTATTTATAAGTCTGAATGTGAACAATCTACGTTTCTAAATGTGGAATGGATCTAGGCTGGATCCATAATCCGGACACCTGTGTTTGAAATAGCTTTATTTAAAGAGACATCATGGGAAATCAAATGAAGAGTTTACCGTCCTCGCTATAATACTTTAAAAAAGAAAACGTAAATAGAATATGTTGAAGATTTCAGTCAAATTGCTTCACCCTGAACCAGGATAATAGCTTTTAAATTTAAAGGGTTGCCTCGATCATCACTACAAAAGTCGGTACGATAAAAATAATATAGTCTCGATTATGAATGATCGCTGAGCAGCAGATCGGATTCAAATCCAGTGAAAATCCAACACATAAGCTGACATCGAGTGTTAATTTGGAAAACTGTTAATTCTGCTTCATGGATAATTAGCTTGATATCCTGTTTCGCCCGGCCCAATATCTGCTTACTAGCCAGCTTCCTTTTTTGTACGCTTTCCCCCTAGCCTACGTCATCCGTTACTATTATTAAATTTTATTACTATAATAAACAGATTTACCTCCCGTTAACCGTAAATTGGGGTAAAACAGTTCGACATAAATTCCAAACCCGTTCCTCACCCTACCTCCCGATATCATACTCAATTTTTAAAACAATTGGCAGTAATACCCCGTCAGACCGGGGTGACGTCCTGACTTCGCTGCTACGGCGATGGAAAATGGTTTTAAAGCGGCGGGTTAAGATCGCTATAAGCGAGGTGGAACGTCAAGGTTCTGCGATCTAAACTGGAAGCTATGAGAATACGACTTTTTTTTCAAGTTTGTAATTTTTTGTGACATTTTCGCGGGTTGTGTTCACGTTTGCCGGCGACCTTGTGCATTTTCTGGTCGCCGTATAGTTGCAGCAGCCCAGTAAGGACGCCACCCTGGTCTGACGGGGGTATTACTGTACGTCAATTGTTTGCAAAATTGAGTAAGACGATGGCTCGCTAACCAGAGAGTCTCGGGATTTTTCCAGGTGCAGGATTTGAAAATTCCACGGAATTTTCCAGCATGGTTTCCTCTTGTCAGTGTTGCAGGGCGGAGGTCCTGGGACGGAACAATATCTAATAGTTCGGATTGGCCGTAAACTCGAGGTCTCGTGTACACATGGCCGTAGACGTAAAATATCCCTTGGCAGTTGGAATTCGACATAAGAGTAGGCCATAGCACAAAGTATGGCGTAGTCCCGTCTTCATTAGCCCAGTCCGTACAGAAAGCAGAACCCCATTTTGTTTTATTTTGCCCGCTTCTCTCTGATAAAACGACTGGGAAAAGAAACACAAATCGTCGAAAAAAGAAAGATTTTTTTATTGTTAACAGTTAAAAATAACAGTAACGATTTAAGATATATAGAGAAAAGACAAAATCATAAGTTGTCAATTATTGTATATTTGATTGAAGATAAATTTAAATTTCACGGATACAAGACGTATATATACTAGCCTATAACTATTAGAACCATAACTTAAAGAGATTAAAATCATAAAATAAGTTTACAGGGGCCTTATTCGTGATAACACTAAATATTTCATGAATTCAACCCTATCATTGGCGAAGAGCTAAAATGTGGATTTTGATTTTAGCTCTCAACCAATGAAATGGATGCATCCAAAATATTTTAGTTTGAGTTTTCCGTGAATAAGGCCCCAGATGAATTAAAGGCAAGATTTACAGGCGAAAAAAAACTGAATCAAAAACAAATGAAGAGAACAATTCCATGGCCATAAGTAATGAATAAAGTAGATGTCCATTAATCATGTTACAAAATTAAAAGGGAAATTATTCATATATATATTTATGTACAATGAATTAGCGAATAATAATAATAATAATAATAATATATATAAACACTGCCAGACTGTATATTTAATAAACAAATAATGGGCATTAAGTTGACAGTGATTTCATATAAATAATTAAAGTACATATACAAATATTTAATTTAAAACGTTAATACAAGAGACCCACCATGTCATTAAGCAATATTTCTGTTTCGTTTCTAATGTTTACATCTTTATTGCGGTACTTTGACACAAAACAATCACTTGTTGCCGGTATATCTTCCGTCAATATTTTTTAACGGATAACTACCCCAGTTCTATCCACGGGCATCGACGCCAGGATTGTACGAAAGTTACGTGTTTCAAAAAGTCCAAAACAAGCACGAGTGTACTACGCACAAGGAATCGACATGAGGTCATAACCACCATCTTGGAATTGTGGCGACATATCTTAAATGAAAGTCCCTCAACTGATGAACAACTGTGCAAAAACAAGTATGTTAAGTTTCGTGTCGATCTACAGAACGACAATTGCAAGTTACAAGAAGAACAATAGAAGCAGCGGTCTCAAAAACCCAACAAATGGTCTCATTCATATAGGCCGACCTAAAGAACACGTTTCGTATTTTGTTTTGTTTAGTCGAAACATCAAAACATAGGATTGTTTCGTTATGAAACAAGACCGCGCCCCTGTTATTTATATTGGCAAATGACAAGGCGAAACCAAGCGGATAAATCCAGTTGAACGTACTAAGCCCAAACCGGGAACCCGTTGCAACCGTGACTCCATTGTCCGAAACAGAAAAAATGGCCTTTTTTTTCTTTGAAATAAGAGCGAGCTAATTATCTCTACAACTATCAAATTTTCGGCGCCCAACTTTAAACCTCCCAAAACGACTTGACACAACTGTCTCAAACCAAATACAACATTACGACCCGTGTGCACGTGGTCGTTTAAAGATGCATTATTGAAGAGATAATTCTGTCCAATGCAGATCTTTGATGTGGCCTCAAATGCTATACACACCATTAATTAGACATTTATTTACATGCCAGGCCCGTAACCAACTCTCTAGAACTTTGGATGATTTTTTATTTCCAACAAATTGGCAGTTAATGATTTAATTTAAAAATGAATAATCAAGACTTTGCTGTTATGAATACGATGATAACGCCGCCCAGAATGAAATGAAATGAAAATGTCCCGATGTTCTACCACGACTAGGCTAATAGTAATGAAGACGGCCGCAAAGAATGAAGTAATTTGACTGAAAATTCCAACACATTCGGAGGGCCTGACAAGGGCAGCTGCCTAGTCGTTCGGATGGGACGAAAAACCGAGGTCCCGTGTACATATTGGAGTGCACGTAAAAGATCCCTTGGCAGTTGGAATTCGATATAAGAGTAGGCCGTAGCGCCGCTGCCCGGACAAAAATTTCCCTCATAACACACTGTATGGCGTATGCCCGTCTTCCTTTTAAATCAATAATTAATATAATAAATATATCGAATTGGTATAGCTTCAAAATCCAGCTTGTTAAGCTGCCCTGTGGCGCAAATCCCAAACCATTCTTTATATCCCTCAGCAAACTTTGTGCTGTATGTATCTATATATCTTCTAAGCAATGTCTAGTCTTCCTTTTATTTACGTATTATTTTGCATGGCTTACTGGTTGAATGGGAATTTTAAACACTAAATGCACAGTACGAATATGAAATGTAAAATACAAAGTTCCAAACTAAATTATTCAGATTGAAACTAAATTTAACAAATGATAACACTAGATCATCTACACGTAAAACAATTACAATTTAACCATTTAGAATAGTAATTCCAGAAATTCAAATGAATCAAGAAAAACGATTCTAACTTAAGAAGTAATTCCAGAAATTTAAAAGAAACTAATTGAAACAATCAGAATTCCAAGAATCAACATCAACCAAAAACAACCTAACTGGAACTCTCACCGCGTACTAACCAAGCTTTTTCAGTCGTATTAAAACATATAATAAAAACAACTAAACACGTATGACGTTAATATAAAATATTAAAATACAATAGCACTTTAGGGTTCAAATTGGTTCTATAATAACTAGAGTCGTCCATGGCATCAGGTCTCAAAGGAAAATGTAGAAAATATCATCTTAAACCGGTCCCATCTGATTAAATCACATATCCTATTTCGTTTCGTTTTTATAGTTCAAAATTTCATTTTACTTGTCTTTACTACACTAGGATCTGGAATAGTTGTTATCATTGACGAATTCGGGATGATGTGGGGATTAGCCAATGATACGGTCTGTTATGGCCCTCTGATGCACGGAACTGTTGGTAAACGTGAACTCCCACTATAACTTGTCAGATTTTCATGTAGTGTAGGCCAACGAAAGTATAAAAGACGAAACGAAATATAGAGTGAAACCGGTAGGTGTTTTGATAAAAATAAATTTGAGTGATGTTTCTGTGGCACAGCATATTACATATTTAGCACTATGTTTCCAGGTAGAAATACATTGACCTGGGATTTGGAGAGAATATATGGGATTACTTCTTTCCCGCTTAAGCTTAAAGGACAATATTGGTGCCAGTCATTATCACATATATGATAGAGCTGGTTAAACACATTCCATATATACTTTTAACAGAGAGATCAATGCTACGATAGCTGAGTAATACAGGTTTCCCAAATCGGAAGTGACGAGCGTCAAAGGAAAACACGATTCACCGGTCTATTTAACTGACTGAAGTGACTAGTGATAACAGATACACGGCCGAATTTCTACTCACTAATAATTCCTTCGAAGACCAAAAGTTGTTGTGTGAGACTGTGAGAGGATATCTGACAATTCATAAAAAGAATTGACTGTCACTAGATAAGAAAACACGAAAGACAAACAGAAAAAGTCCGTGCATTACCATGTTTTTATAAGGTATAGAATGAATATAAACAAGGGAATGTACGGACTATTTCTATTTTTCTCGTGTTTTTTTATCTAATGACATTCAATTACTTTATTGAATCGTTAGTCTCGGTCACCCAGAACCCCCTAGTCTTCAACGTACGGAGGGTCTGGGACGGTTCTCAATTGTTGACGAAAATTACTGGATAATCTACCCCATAAAAAACCAAACTCCCGGTTACGCATGGGCAATGGAACCTTTTGGCTAAAGTGTAGGTAAGTGCTAGATCTTATGAAGCCGGGCCGATTTTGCTAGATTCTATAAAGCGAGTCTGAAATATATCCCACAATTCACTTGGCACATCTATTATTAGAAACAAAATAGATACGAGGAATGAAGAAATTAGAAGATTGTGAGAAGCCATACCATTTCAATTAAAACCTTTACAAACAAAATTTTAGAGAGTGTCAATGTTGACAAGCGAGATGTTTTGATAGATTCAGTACGTGGTAACTTAAAAGACTGGATAATCCAGACAATGACCTGCTTTCCGTCAAATTTTGAGGACCCATCCAGACTAATATTCGTAGAATATTTGTTTGGATGATAGAGACTATTGAATTGTCAGCTATCCTCTTACAGTCTCATATAACAACTTTTGGTCTTCGAAGGAATTATTAGTGAGCAGATATTCGGCCGTGTACCTGTTATCACTCGTCGCTTTAGTCAGTTATATAAAGCGGTGACTCGTGTTTTCCTTTGGCGTTCGTCACTTCCGATTTGGGAAACCTGCATTACTCAGCTATCGTAACATTGATCTCTCTGTTAAAAGTATATTTGGAATGTGTTTAACCAGCTCTATCACATACGTGATAATGACTGGCACCAATATTGTCCTTTAAGCCATGTAATGCCATCCAAGCCTTGCTTTCTTGATAAAATATTTATGGTTAAAATACAGGCCTATACAATGAATTTAATAAATAAAATGGCAACGATAACAAAATAACTATATCCTAATACTACAATGCAGTACTATAATAACCAATAATACTAAACGAGACATATGAAGCACTATAATAACCAATCATACTAAACGAGACATAACGAAGCACTATAGTAACCAATAATATTAAACGAGTCATAATATAAGACCATAATCAATAACCAATAATATTAAACGATACATAATCAGTTTTGATTAAATGTAATGTGCATGAAACAGAGGAATGAACAAAAATGGATGATTTAGCAATGAGAAAAGGTGAGAAATATATAATTTAATTATAGAATAATCCATTTAAATATAAGAAATATTATTTACATATAAGTGAAAAAGCTGAATATATCAATATACCGTCGATTCAAACTTTCATTAAAAACTGAAATAAGAAATCTAAGAGAAAATTGTTGAATAAAGGGCTTTGTTGATTATGTGACATCGGTGTCAATGCTATTTTTCTGAAACACGTTTTTAGGCGGTGCCTTTGGTTTTGAAGTTGGTGCTCTGTTTGCCTGAAAATAAATAACAAGAATGGTGTATTTAAAGTGTGAATAACTCGGTTCTTGTATTTTAAGTGACACAGCGTAAGTCATAGAGTCACTATGACGGATAGATCTATTTCTTAACTCCACACCCAGACTTGGTCAAAGGTCACGAGATGTAAACAGGCCGAGCGCTAATCCTAATCCCAATCCTAGTCCTAACCCTAACCCTGGACTTAGAACTAATCATCACCTATAACTATCTATGTTCCGGGTTTGGAAACTCTATAATACGGTTTAAATTGCCACCAATGGAACAACTCCAAACAGATATCCATCTCTAATCTAAATTTCAGACTACAATTACTTTTTTCTTTTTTTAAATAGGCTTTAAATTGTTTAAAACAAGAACAAGACATAAGACAATATGGTTCCAGAAATTTCGTCTCCCTGCGTGTGTTCGGGGACATGCCAACACAAAATTTCAATAGATTTTACTTGAACGTACGACTCACACTGTCGCCAAAGTCGCAATGTGCAATAAAAAATTGGTGATTAAACTTTGATTTTGCGATAATCTTTGCCGACAGATTTTACAAGTGGTGGGATAAAATCTTAAAATACCAATCATCCTAGATTGAGTGTCAATCACAATCACTTGAACGCCATCTTCTTGTGGACACGATCACGTGAACGCCATCTTCTTGTGGACAATACATACATAAATATTGTGATAGGAATAGTAAATCTTACCGGTGCGGGTATAGGAGTTGCAATTTCTTTAACTGTATCTGGTTTATTAGGTTTACCCGCAGAACTTATATACTTCCACGCTCTTTGGCTCTGATCACGTGGTTTATCACTCTCTGTACTCCGCTTCTGTATACTAACACCAAATATATCTTCATGGAATCTATTTGCATCCTGAAAGCAGTACGAAATATACCTTATTAAGATTATTGAGGAACTCTGCTCGGACCTAACCCTTGTCGACTTAATCATTTTGTATCCTGAAAACGGAACAACTAATTATATGCCTTGTCTTATATTCATGCGCGTTCGATCACATGATCTGTCATTTAGTCAAGTGTTGTGATTTCGATTCCCCGCTTATACGTGACAAGGAATATGGTCGTCTGTCTAACCTCGTTGGTTTTCTTTGAACAATATGTTAGTCCCGAACCAGTTTGTTTCGTGTGGACGTTAATACTCCCTTCCCTATCCCATTCTTCATCAAGAATCATTACACTTTAAAATTACTACTACGCCTTTGTTATTTTCACAAATAGAAATTGACCTACTCTAAGTTTTAAGATAAAGTTCTTGGCAACTTCGGATTTCATTCCACCACATTCCTGTAAAATCTTCTCTAATGTAGTGGTAACATCTGACGCCATTGATACGTCACCACAGACGTAAAAATGGCCACCTTCTTTAACTATGGCACGATACACCTTTTCACTATGAGCCTTTAAATCATCTTGAACATACGTCTAAAATATATAAAAAAAACAGTGACGATATAGTCAGTAGGCTGATATCGCAGTCCCTCTTGTGCAGGGCTCAATGTGTATGTCCTTAACGAAAATGGACTGGAGTGAGCAGGTTGATGAAGTATAGCCTCTCTTGTGCGGACCTAATTTGAATGTCCCTAACGACAAGAACACACTGGAGTTAGCAGACTGAGGCGGTAATCTCTTTTGTGCAGGACCTACTATGTAATACTATGTTGTAATTGACCATGACACACCCGAGTCAAGACAGTCGCTCTTGAGCAGGGCCTACTTTTTTTATGAATTCAACTTAACAAATTGGCTTGATATAGTCAGTAGGCTGATATCACAGTCCCTCTTGTGCAGGGCTCAATGTGTATGTCCTTAACGAAAATGGATTGGAGTGAGCAGGTTGATCAAGTATAGCCTCTCTTGTGCGGACCTAATTTGAATGTCCCTAACGACAAGAACACACTGGAGTTAGCAGACTGAGGCGGTAATCTCTTTTGTGCAGGACCTACTATGTAATACTATGTTGTAATTGACCATGACACACCCGAGTCAAGACAGTCGCTCTTGTGCAGGGCCTACTTTTTTTATGAATTCAACTTAACAAATTGGCTTCATGTGAAAGTATAGCATTTAAGTCGCGGACAAAATCAGAAAAAACATCAAGGGATCTATCTGGGCTTCGTGTAAAAATATAGTAAAAAGAGGTTGATGATGATGGTGGTGATGATGATGATGATGATGATGATGATGAGGATGATGATAATGATGATAATGGGGATTGTAATGCATGAAAGTCATACCTTAGGTACATCTGGTTCTCTAGACAAGGCCACGTAGAAATTATTCAGCACTTTTTCAGCTTTCATTTGAGTTAGTTCATCACTATATATATTATCTATCTTAGAGTTACGACATCCAAAATAAAGTTCCATTTCTCCCCAACCCCTCTTATCACCATCTGAAACATACAATAAAATACCAACCTAATTGAAACACAGATCCTATTTCGTTTCGTTTTTTATTGTTCAAAATTTCGTTTTACTTGTCTTTACCACACTGGGATCTGGAAGAGTTGTTATATGAAACGATCTGTTATGGCGACTTCTTGGGATGTTATGCACGGAATTGTCGGTAATCCACTAGAAACGTCAACGCTGTTTGATTAATCAATGTATGAACATCATAGGGTCAAAAGCCGCTGGTACGACCCTTGACACGACCTTCACGCACAACTTGCCAGATCGTCATGCAGTAGAGGCCATCGAAAGAATAAAAACGAAACGAAATATAGATCTGTATTTTAATCAGATTGATAAAATACCACAACTAAATGAGCTGGGAAAGATATCAGTTGGAGCCGCGGTAATTTCGTCTGAACCATTGCTTTACTATACATCACCAACATGGTTCATGTTAGTATGGACCTGAAATGGTAGTCTGTTGGAAGTCACTTCGTTGGTTTTCCCCGGGTCCTCCGGTTTCCTCCCACTGCTAAAGACCCCTAAGCGCAAGCGAATTATTGAAATAAAATTAAACAATGTGTTAGTCCCGAATTACCTAATTTGTTTCGATAGGACGTTAAACCCCATTTCTTTCTCTCTGTTGAAAGTCATATTATCAACTTCCCGCGTTGAATTGTTGACATAATTTTTCGCTGACCCATGCCCCTTTGGACCCCTCTAATAATTTCAAAACTCATCGAAAAAAGACCACTTTGTTCCACGATTTTGAGGGAATGGGTCTTCATTATTTTACTTTAGAAAATATGAAAGAAATGATTTACTGGGACCAAATCGCCGAACACTTCAAGGAAATGTTTGAGTTAAGCATTAATTTTATGGGATATGTTTATTCCCTCAATAACTGGTTTAATGGTGTCACTTTCAAAAGTCTGATTATATGGAGCCATTATTTTCGTAAATATCTTATATCTTTCAATGGGTATGGTTGTCAAGGTAACAAACACGTAGTACTTACGACATGGTATATCCTCCATTTCCCTATCAATCTTCCGTTGCTGCCAGAAGCTTCTAAATGGTGCTATACCTGTTCCGGGACCTACCATTACAATCGGTAACGTATTGTCGTCTGGTAATCGGAAGCTTGGCGCTCTGTAAAATGCATTAAATTTCATGTTGCCAAAGATCAATAATATTCAGATTTAGAACAGTAAAGTGGTCTATGTGCTGTGCCAATTAACGGCAAAATGGACGGCCATTACTTTTTAAGTTCTTTATGAGGGAAAAAACAAGAAAGGTTTTACACAAAGTGGCGGGAAAATATGTCTAGATACGGAGCAAATGTACAAGTTATACAAATGGCCGTCTAATTATATTACTTTTCTATTTTACTATGTATATAAGTAAGTACATTTAGGAAATAAGGTTACAATCTTTAAGAGGTCGAGTGATTTTTCCGCGGAAGCAAGATGGTGGCAGACGTTGTGCCATTAGTGATTGACCTCGTTTATCCACGTCATTTACTTTGTATTTGACTTATTTATAGATTGATAAATATTGTCTTTCAAAGAATAACATTTGATAATACTTTCCACGTGCTATTGACGACAGTCAAACATCATTATTTTAAGGCCTTCAATATCTGATTTTATTTATAGAACAATTTCAATCAATTTACAAAGCAGCACTTCCTTTTTTTTCATTTGTTATATATCTGTTTATTACATATATGTTTTATATTCTGTGTATGTGCAGAGGGCGGATATAGCTTATTCCTATTGCCTGATCCCGTTTCATAAATTTGAAATATTTCGATTTACAGCTACCAGGGACTGTAACATGTGGGCTATGTGTGGTATTTCGTTCCACCCGAACGACTAGACGTTTTCACTGCCCGTCTTTCAAACCTGACCCAATCCATGGGAATCCAGATTGAGAAATCTCGAGGAAATTTCTCCACCAACACTAGATCGAAACCGGTCCCATCGTGGTTCTCGTATAAGCGGATGTGGGCATTTGCAATGTGATTCGGTAGTAAATAAAACTCAGGTAACTGTCGAACATAGATTTAATATCACCTACCCTCTAACAGCACAGGGGATTACTTCCCCTTGTTCACATCTATTTAACCAGGATGAACAGACACCTTCGTGCACTGGACCAGCGCCATCTGGAATATACAAAGGATGTCGACATTATAGACGATTTTCGATAATATTTGAATATATATATGTCATAGATAATGTTGGGTCTTTAATGAAAGGTTTTCAGTCTTAAATAACCAATTTTCAGGAAAATGAAATATTTGGCTTTTAATTTTACAAACGTAACAGTATTTAGTCTTACTAGAACAGTATTAAAATGTTGACAAATTTGAAAGTAATTTAAAGATAAAGCACCAGTAAAAAATAGGATAACATGATAATTTGGCCCGTGAAATGTATTATTCTTCTAATTTTGAAAACAGTTAGTAAAATGCAAGAATCGCATTACCTTGTGTTCTGTATGTAACAACGGCGATAGTAGCATGTATTTCACCGGGGTATACTTTAGGTGAAGAACTAATACTGTAGAACCTTTGCTGTAAGTTTGGAAGTTGAGTCATCAGCAGCGAGGGAGGGACTCTTAATGACGGAAACTCCTCAAGAACTTCCAACAGATTAGGCATTCTATCATACTTCCAATCTTCGTAAGCTTTAGATTCCTGGAAACAAACATAAATTATTGTTGCTATTCTTAGTGTTTAACGTCTGCTTCGACCGAGGGTGATATCGGACACAAGTTGTCTTAATTTCATTTTTATCATCTTTGCGCGCGCAGGGGTCTTTATTGTGGGAGGAAACCGGAGTACCTGGAGTAAACCTACGAAGTTGAGAAGGCGTCATTATCCCCAAGTCACATACCCTCACACCAGGGAGCGAAACCATGACCGCATGCCAGAGTTGACCAGCCAGCTAGAGTTCGAAGCGCAACACTCTAGATCACTATCCCCCCTCCACCCATATTGAATATCCATTAAATCTAACTCTATTTGCAAGCCCATGTTTGAACAATGAACTAATCTGTTTGTCCAGACCTATAAGTCCGACAAAAAATAATTAGAGAAATTAAATTGAAAAACATTGATATGCGGCTATGATATTATGATGCAAAAAAAAGAGTTATGATGTTATTACACGAAAAAAAAAATAGTTATGACGTTATGACGTAAAAAAAAATAGTTATGACGCAAAAAAATGGTTATGCTGTTATGACCCCCCCCCCCCCCATTTTTTTTTTAAACAATATTTTATTCAATAAGCTGAATTGGATTGAACCATAGTTATGATGTTATTACGCAAAAAAAAAAAAAAAAAAAAAAATTGGTATCCGGTTTTTACACAAAAAATAGCTATGATGTTATGACACGAAAACAAAAGTTATGACGCGAAAATAAAATACTTAGGATGTTATAACATATTAGCCAAAATAGTTATAATATTATGACACAGAAAATGAATAGTTTTGACGCAAAAAATACACCATTTTGACACAAAAATTAAAAAGATTAATAGTTAATTGTTTTGGCATGAAAAGAGTGTTATTAAATTTTGACAAGAAAAATTAAATACTATTAATACAGTAATGCTGATCAACCCCATTATGTCTGGTCCTGTCTTAAATTCAGCTATAACATAGTTAACCTTGGAATAAATGTTGAAAATATAAACAATCAATGTGGTATTATATTCAGAAAATTACCAGGAAGCTCATTTCGTTCTTGGCTAATTTATTTAATTTATTGACAATTTTCATTAATAAGCATGATCAGATTATAAACATCGCTACAAATATAAAAACACACGATTATATGAGGCTAATTCCATGAGGTAGTGGATATCGGTTTCCATTTGAAATCGTTACTTTAAACGTTAACTGAAACAGAGGATTATAATGTAGCTAATTCTTTGAAACAACAAGCCATCGTTTTTAAAGGGCGCGTGTCACTATTCTTCGGAACCTTAATATAGACGAAAATGGGTCTAAAAGCAGATATTAATGTAATGAGAATGCATGTACAAGGATTTACATTCAATTTCTTATTGCAATTTCGGATCAATTATGCTTGGTGAAATACGTGAATAGTCAAAATTAATGTTGTTTTTTTGTGAATCAGCCATCACTATTTTTTTCATTACAACCCCCCCCCCCTCCTGCCCCCCAAAAAACCCATAGAGTATACGGCTGGTGGACTGATCATAAAAATGTTCATAGTGTCTTAAAAATTGTATATTATGACCCCATATTTTCACAGCAAGATAACAACATCAATATTGATTTAAAAGGACTGGTATTGTATTCAAATTCGTGTATTTTATTTCGAATATTATAGAAAGCTTTGCCTTAGCGGTTTAGCTCCTTTAAGAGTCGTGGATTTTAACGAAGCTTCATTCTTGCTAATTAGGCATATTTTAACTGTCAATACCACAATAACCTTACTAAAACGTGATTTGCTAATATCGGTCTCGATTCTTTTATAGGTTCTTACGAACTCAGAATAATATATTAAAAGTAATATAGGCCATAGATTTGATACAACATCATCGATTACAGACTGGGCTACCGAGTAAAACGCGTCTTTCATATGACGAAGGTAGTCGCGGTGTCTCAGTGAGTAAGAAATGAAATGAAATGAGGTGTAACGTTCTGCTTTATTTTTTGCTCCGACTGGGCTAGTGAGTAAAACTTTGGTTTGCTAATTGCAAGGTCTTGTGTTGGATCCCTGTGGTGCAGGACGGAGGGTCTGCTGAGGAAACGGAGGACACGTGTACATATTGCGGTGTAGGTAAAAGAATCCTTGACAGTTGGCACATGAATAAACCGCAACGCCCTGCCAGGCCAACATTTCCCTCGTAGTACACTACCTGGTAGCCTACACCATTTTATTTCATTTCGTGTCCTTTGACCTTCTCTGGGTATTTTATACACTTAAAACAAGTCTTCGGTATCAAATTTAAGGAAATGATATAAGTTTATGCCATTTCTCAACTTACAGTTGCTAACAATTCTAATTGTTCCCTGTCTGCGTCACGTGATGCTTGTGCAGCCAATGATTGAAGGAGAGACTGTGACGGTGGCGTAGTGACGTCAAGGAAGCGCGTGAAGGCAGTCTTTAGTGTACAAACTGGCATCTTTTCATATGGTCCCCAACTCTTTATTGTTCCTGAGAAAAAAAAAATGAGATGGATTTAAACAAAAATTAATCTCTTAAATAATCTTATTCCAGAGATTCTTTGTACAAATGCCCTGGGAACATTCATGGCAGACATGAAGATTACTTTTTTTTTATGAAGATTAGGGATCTGTATACATACTTGATTATTTATTCTAGGCTTCGATATTTTGAAGCGCATTAATACTTTACCCTACCTAAAGGCATGTTTTTTTCTGTCAAGAATTCTAGACGTATTAACTGATCCGGTGGTGGTGAATTGTGCAGTCGAGCTAAGATGGCGGCCACCAGTTCTGGGTTGTTGGCGGGAAATATACCAGCATGGTCACCAGGCATGTATAGTAATTCTGATGCTCCTTGGGTGTCCATCTTTAGTAGAATAGTTTCACGACTACAATTAAATTATTATATCACAAATAAAGTATATGTAATTGTTAAATATAGACAATAAAGCCACTGATCTTTATTTAAGATGAATTTTGAATCCTTTTCAAGCTACAATATTGTGAAAGTTGCGACTTTAGCGTGAATAGCTGTGGTTCAATTTCCTAAAGCAGTTACAAAGGTTAGGTCTATATATTAAGGCCAACTGCAGATTTCGTCAAGGTCGCAAGATGTAAATAATGGGCACGTACATGTGGACGAAAAAATTCAACCGACGATCACTCACTTTAATAAATTGTTATAACAATCAAAGGCAACTTCACCTCCGACGGTTATATTTTGTAAATAACTCCGGACACTTATTAATGACAGCGCCAATTTTTAAATTACACATTGAGGCTTACTTATAGTAGCAATTCAAGTGTAAATAATTTGTACTTATCATTCAGCCTTTAATGACACCAATTGTTATAGCTCTGTGACACGCAACCAACTCGTATAATATCCCATGTTTATCTCTAAATAGTACCAGATGTAGGAGTTCATAGGATACAGTAACGTATTGTTTACATGGTTTTACTCTATGCAAATAAAGTATGCATGTCCTTTTATATACACGTTCATACTGCAAAATGTCTGTTTATTTCTGAATGTTCAAGAATTTCGTGGTTATTAACTAAGAGAGATCCTTACTTAGCTTCGTTAAACTGTACGGTACATTAAATAATTGTCGGTAAAGAAAATTAAGTATGCACGGATCTTGAGAGAGAGAGAGAGAGAGAGAGAGAGAGAGAGAGAGAGAGAGGGGGAGAGAGAGGGGAGCGGGCTACTACTTACTTAGATTCTGTCGACTGTAATTGTTTTCTTTCCATCATTTTACAGGGTAGAATAGTTTTACTATGAAGTTTAGACAATGCTGCAATATATAAAAATAACTCAGATTAAAGTATGTAATACATTGTCATCTTCCGGTGATTTTCATGGAACTAAATTTTAATTGGGGCTAAGGACGGGAGGATAAAGCCCTGGTGGAAATAAAAATCATGAAAATACACAAAGCTGAAATCATTATAGGAGTATCAATTAAGAAGTTTACAAAGCTAAAATATGTTTTTTAGTATCATTTCATAAAGCTAACATATATATTTTGGAGTACCAATATATAATTTATAAAGCCAACGTATCTTTTTGGGAGTATCAATCTAGAAGATTATAAATCTAGTATATGTTTTTGGAGTATCAATCTAGAAGTTTATAAAGCTATTACATGTTTTTGGAGTATCAATTTAAAATTTATAAAGCTAACTCAAGTTTTTGTAGTCATGTGTTCAAAATCTTATCAAAGTAGACAATACGTTGTATACGAGGTAATTTAGAAATCGGACGGTGGTCATTGGTTTTCTGTCCAAACTAACGATGAACGTAGTTGAGACATACAATTACATTAATCGGTTTCTCAAAATACTCATCATTCTTGGAAGGATAAATGATTATAAACCCAATTACCTTCACATAAATCGATTTCCTTCTCATTATCCATAGGAGTCAATCGGAATTTATCGGGTTGCCATGTATGATCTGTACTGGACAAGGCTCCTGTAGCCTCGGACATATTGACGTCATCACCCAGACAAAATACTTCACAAGCAGACTAAATTATAAGAAAGAAATGTCATTAGGCTGTGACGTAATTTAAAAGAAGCACCCGTAAATAATTTTGTTAATTGGGAATAAGAGAAATGATTCGTCTAAGACAAACGGGTTAAATGGACAGAATAAAATAAGCCGTAGAACAATGGATTTTTATGTTGTTGTATTTAACTTAAATAAAATAAGTCATAGGACAATGGATTTGTATGTTGTTATTCTTTATTACGATCTTAACTGAAATAAAATGAAACGGGATTCAACCCCTATTCCTCTGACAATTTCAAAGCCCAATTCATTGGTTATTATATTATGATATGCATTCAGTGCTCATCTATTTTGGATTCGTCACGCTTTCAGTGGGTATGAAAGTATGATACCTCCACCATCTCCCGGCACTGAAAGATTTCTCCCTTTATCCCCAAATCATCACAAAATATATCAAAAAATGGATCTTTATTCAAAAATCAAAATTAGAAAATTTATAAAATTAAACTTTTCCTGTGAGTTTTTTGGTACAAAACCGAAAAACCAAATGATATTCATATTACCTTGAAAACTTCTTGAGCCCAGTTTCTAAAAGATTCTTCCTGTCCACAGAGTTCATCACCTTCTCCCATTTTATAAATCCGCTCTGATCCCAGTTCACTTAACATTTTGTCCATGTAATTAGCAAAGGCACAGAAGTTAGGATAGGCTCTAGACCCTAGCCCAAACACAGAAAATCTACAAACAGAAAAAAAATATCAATAGCTAAATATCACTATATACTTCGCTTAAAGTTGGTTGATTCATACAGCAGACTGCAGCATATAGTTCAACCTTTCGTTGGGATTAGCGTCCTCCTTAACTGAGGATAATATCGCTGACAAATGAAATGAAATGGGGTTTTACGTCCTGCTGTTCTGCCACGACTGGGCTAATGTAGACGGGCATAAGCCATACAATGTGCTATGAGGGAAATTTTGATGCGCATTGGCGTTACGGCCTATTCTTGTACCAAATTCCAACCTCCAAGGACTTCTTTTACATGCACGCAAATGTGTACACTGGACCTCGGTTTTTCGTCCCATCCGAACGACTATTAATATCACAGGCAAAGAGTACAGTGATCGACACAATACTTAGCGTACTGTACAATTTGAATACTCTAGCATTGAGAAATGGGTTGCGTGGTTTTAAAATAGTAGCCCAAGGGGTTTAATCTCCCACCAAAGAATGGGATTAAGCTGTCAATATATTAATATTCCTTTGCCTATTAGAAAATGTCAACATATGCCTTTTTCGGAATAGCAGCTGAAGTTTCCCCTATGGGACCAATCAAATTTATTTGAATAAATTTGAATAAGGACCAACAAACAAAAAGCTTAAATTTGAGATCACATCTAAATCTTCACTTCTAATGTGCACCCACTGCGCCACTACCGCCGAGAAAGAAGGAGCAAATTTAAAAAATGTGTCCAAATTTTTCGTTTTTGAAAGCCCCCGCCCAGATTAGGCCGACTTGTTTCATTGACGCCTCCTGAATAAGCACCACCAGGCAAATACCATACCTACCCAAATGGCTTGAAATCAATTAAACCATTCATCGAAATAAATGTATAGAATTATTATATAACCATGTAGCTATGTGTCCCGTGGGAATATTAAATTACACGTGACATATAGAGGTTCTTGTTAAGGAAGTGTGTGAGGTTTACACTGTTAATCTGATTTCTCAATATTTATTACAAGTAATGATGGTGAAGTGGGTGTATCTATCTAATTAAAATACAGACCTACATTTCCTTTCTTTTTTTATACGATGCCGCAAAATTTTAATACCCCAATCCTGAGCGTTTTCACAGAAAGACGTTAATGCTGTTTGGGCAAACGGTTGATAATTTTGTCCCCTGAGGTCTTGGTAGAACTTTAGTTTTTGTAATAATACCGAATCCCAAGCGTTTTCACAGAACGACGTCGCTGGTTTTATGGCAGGGGGGTATGGGGCGAATGGTTAGCACCAGCGCGTTTTTTCGATTCTCCGGTTGTACGTGACAAGGAGTAGGGTCGCCTGTCCAACTTCGTGACTTTTCTTCGGACGGCTAAAGATCCCTACGCGCACGTGAATTATTGAAATAAAATTGAATCATGCGTTTGTCCTGAAATGAAGTGGTTTGTGTCGAAATGGACGTTAAACCCCATTCCTCTCTCTCTCTCCCTGTCCCTCTGTGCCCCCTCTCTCTGTCACCCTTTTATGGCATAGATGTGGTTGATATAGATAATTCTTGGGAACGGTGGTGAAACTGTGTAGTACTCTATCGATCTTACAGATTTACCATCCAGCAGACATGTACAAAATAACCAACACGTTATCCCCTAGATTGGTTTGGTAACGTAAAAAATCCAACTCAACTCAATTCGACTAACTTGAAATATCCGATAATGCTGTACATAGCAAATGTTGGCAAAAACAAAATGGCATTCGTTACAGGAAAAACACGACATATCAACAGAGATTCAGTGTGATTTATGTAAAATGTTCTGAAGTTCTTATCCACTACTTAAAGTATTGACACATCTAGTAATATTGGCCTTGGACATTGCATTGAAAGACACAAAAACCGCAAACTCCTTCGGGGAAAATAAAAATAATTATTTCTTCTCTACTGATCCACATAAATGGCCTCGTTTAACAATTCATTGATGGCACTGATTACTTTCGCAGCATAGAGAAATGACGTGGCGTTTCCATTCACAGGGCGATCTTGACCGAATAAAGCAATGGACACGTTACAAATTGAAAACGATCGGAGTTAAAGATAGTGGATTGCTTTGCCTGAGTCCTGAGTACTACAGGAATATTGGAATATTTCAATTTGATAATATTGCAGAGTTGGCGAATTTGAATCATCGATTTAATGTATTCTGGATCGCACTTTCAGAAATGAAGTTACGTGTAGCCTGAAATGAAAAATGTCTCTAGTAGTGTGTGCAGATGGACCGCACAACACGCAAAAGAAAGCCAACAAGATAAACCCGCGGAGAAGACAAACAACATATAGACACTGCAAGAAATAAACAATCAAATCAAGTGAATGGATCTGGGGTTCATCCGTAAGCGTTCACTGTGCGACAGTCTACGAGTTAACGTCAACCAATCTTAACAATAAGAACGATAATCCGGATAGGACAAACGCTAAAGAAGAAAACGTTGTCAGGGCCATCGAGAGAATGTTTATGTCCCAGAGCAAGGTCAATTCGCCCCGCTACTTCCAGACATGTGCCAGGTCTATCCAAAAAAATATCAGGGCTCTGCGGTAAGAATAGGGGTCATATCGACGTAAAAGAATTCAATAGATATTCATGGGTCCCTGGTATTTCATTAGCAAGCTTTACTATTCCCCCTAATCATTTCAAACTAAATAACCTCGTCCAGGTCACCCAGTTCCATTTGTTCTCGCTTCTAGTACAACATTTGGCCTGGGGCAATCGAAACTACCTTGGTTCACGATTATAAAACCTATTTTAACAGAACAGACTCAAGCCGTTTCACAAATAATATGCGAGTTTCATGTTTCCAGAAATACTCTTCCTGGTTCATTGAAAACTCCATACAAAAACCACGCACATTTATTGGCGCCACCTCTCCCAGATATCAACCTCATTAGAAGTTTATTTCCAATATAATATCAGTAATTATGGAAATATCCAAACAATTCAGATATCTTTATGCTTAATTTCTGTTTTTATACTTTTTATAAACAAACTATATCTAGAGAAACTTAAGACTAAAGATATTCAATTATAATTATGTGTAAATGTAAACACGGTAAATTGTTAAAAGAGTGTTCTGTAAATTGTAATAATATATTAAAGGTGACAGCACATAAAAAGGATTCCCTTTTAAAATGAGTCATAACTGGAACGAATACGCATTTACACAAAATCGGTGTTGGGGTGCTACTGAAATTCAATTTTTCATACATGACGAAGAATGGCGACATTTAACATATTATATAATATACGAAGTATAAATCACATATAGCGATATCAAAAAGAGGACAATTTTAACAGAGTTTTTCGAGTAAAATACAAATTGTCATCAACAAAAACCAAGAGAAACAAATTCTCAGAAAGACAGTTGACTCTGGGAAACAGACATTAACCATATTCCAAACTAATGTCATTTTATGTGTAATCTAATCTCAATTTAATGTGTAATACATTATGTAATGTGTAATATGATATGCAATGCAATTTAATATGTAATACAATGTAAAATAATGTGTAAAATAATGTAATTTAATGTGTTAAGTTTAATATATATAATGTGTAATTTAATTTAATATGTAATTTAAAGTGTATTGTAATGCAATTTAATGTGTAATGCAAAATATGTGTAATGTAAAATATGTGTAATGCAATTAAATGTGTAATGCAATTTAATTCAATATATAATGTAAGGTAAAGAAAAATATAATGTAAATATAGCACATCTGAAACTGCACAATCTAAAGTCCGCAAAGTTGTCAATACAAAATAATTTTTATATTAACTTACCTAACATTTGCTAATGGCCCCGTTTCCATATATAGATTGTCATCTTCGCCATGCTTCTCCTCCACTCCTTTATTATCATGTCCCGTCTTTATACTCTTATCACTTGAAGAACTCATTCTGATGTACGACGATGACTTGAAGTCACTCCTATAAAAAAAAACAACAACTCAAAACCCGTACACATTTGAAGCTAATCAATTAATCAAAACAGTTTTAAATGGACGGACAAGCTGCTTATTTAGGTTAATTTTGCGATTAATAGGCTGCAAATAGTAGATTTCAGTTCTGTAATACGTTTTCCTAGAGCCAGTCTATTAAGTCTGAATATTTTAAATGCCGTAAACAAAATAAATTGGCAAATGAAATAAAAAGTCAATGGAACTGAAAAAAAAGGAAATAATATGAACACAGAGAGAAATATGACGTATTAAACTTACTCAGCAGATGACTCATCATGAGTCTTGATTTCAAATAAACTCTTCGCAAAAACCTGTAAATAAAATATAAAAAACAACACATCAATTAATGTTCTACTAATGACGATATTCATATTCTTAAAGATACATTATGGGAGATCAGATAAAGGACTGACAGTTCTCACTATAAACGTTGACACTAAATAATGTTTACGGAATTTTCTGAAAATTTCTGTCAAATTGATCCACTCTGGACCGAGATTTTAACGATTGAATTTTCGGTCTAACCTCGATCACCATTACTAAAGTCGGTACGATAAAAAAACATTGTCTCGATTATCCATTTTTGAATTTATTCAACAGCTGCAGATCGGGTTCTAATCCAGTATACATCGCAGAGTTGATTATGTTCTGGATAAGTTAATTAATGTCTATTTAATAATTTTGATAACATTTCATGCTTAAAGAAAGACCTGAAAAAAGGCACATTTAGCTCTTGCATAATGTATGTTTAACAAAAGTATGATCAAAGCATATAAATATTGTTCTCAGTATCTTGTCAATTCACAAATATTTTAGACAATTACACGCATACGCTGCCATGTGGCGCAATTGTGTTTCTTTCCTATATTGGATCCAAATTTAAAGGTCTTGCAAACTGAAAATTGTAATAAATCATCAAGCGCAATTATGAAAAATTCCCATAATTGAAAATGGTATATAGGACATTTGACACAATTCCAGTCTGATTAAAATACAGATCTATATTTCGTCTCTTTTTTTTATAGTTTCGATACCCTTCACTACATGAAGATCTTACAAGTTGTTGTGGGAGTTCGAATCATGGTCATACGAGCGGCTTTTCGCCCTATGACGACATTGATTAATCAATCAGCTTTGACGTTCTAATGGTTTACCCGCAGTTCGGTGCAGTTCACGCCAAGAAGTCGCCGTAACAGACCTTTTCATTGGCTAACCCCTCAAATCAACTAGAACGCCTGTTGTATAACAGCACTTCTGGACCCCTGAACTATAAAAACGAAACGAAACATGATTGACACAATTCTCATATATAATAGAAAGTAGTAAGATATATATACAGAAAAATCTATAAAGAAGACGTACCTCTCCATTTTCTGGGGGATCACCATTACCAAAAGTACTGGTTATAATTAATACTAAATTTTCATGTTCTAACACAGTGACGTCATATTCATCCATACATACTACCTACAATACAATTAATACAAAACATTAGTTATGATTCGTTATACATACACTTAACATAAAACATTACGATTCATAATAAATTTCACCAATTCAAAGGTGAGAGAGATAGATATATATGGGGTTTAACGTCCATTCGACACAAACTAGGTCATTTTGGGACTATCATAAGGTTCAATTTTATTTCAATAATTCGCTTGTGCGTATATGGATCTTTACCAGTGGGAGGTTGGACCAATTCAAAGGAATAAAACACCGAATGGGAAATACATAGAGTATATTTCATTCCCGATATATACACCGTTCACGATAGCACTATGAAACTTTGTACCTAGATCAACCCATTATGGCAATAATGCCCTTGGCTAATTAGAAATGATGAAATTTACTCATTTTCGTGTTTCAATAGAAATGAATGCCGGAAAGAAAATTACGACGAATTTGCAAATGAAACAAAAAATTGAATAAAAACATGTGAAATACAGTGGAAATACGAACGCAGAGAGAAATATAGCGTCTTTTACTTACTCAGTATATCTCATAAACCTTTTAAGGTATCGTTATTCAATCTTGTACTCAGATCAATGTATATGTTGTTCATTTTATAATTTCTCGCATTGAATAATTTTTTTTAGTTTTCGCTACACATTTACCGGAGATATTTAATACTGCATTCTCTTCTTGTTATTTTAATAAATTTGAGATTCAGAACCAAATAAGTAGCTGTTCAACTTAGTTTCTACCTTAATTACTAATTAGATAATTTCGCACCATGACATCTACTAAAGTTAAAGTTAATCTAAATACTTACCTTTGCATCAAATGCATGTTTGAAAATTTCACAAAGGGTTCGAGCAAATCTTTCTGATTTACCGGTTTCTGTAGCATAAAGAATTGTACACTTGACTCTTCTAGCTAAAGCTTTGCCCATTAACTTTGCAGAGAATTTCACAGCCCTGAAAAATTCAGAATTTATTCATTTTATACCTAATTAATGCTACAGTATTTACATATTTTAAAAGCTATTTTCAAAATATAGCAGAAATTTTAAGTCTTTAAGACTTCTGAAAATCAGGAGTTTACTTATTTTAAAGCAGCTTTAGGCTATCTTGAAATATCAATTAATTTGGCAATGATGTCCAAAGTTATCACCCACATATTAATAGATGACACAATAATTATTCTAATTATTCTTTTACCTAGCTAATTCTTTAAATCCAAATTTCCGCTTAGGTCTGTCTGAAGATTTGGTTTTATCTCTGTCTTTCTTCCATATATGTGTTTTCCATGCTTCCTCCTAATCAAATGGAAAACCAGATATTAGACATAAAAGAAAATACATCAAACATCTGGTGTCTTATTGTAAAACTTCTGGCTACAAATTAAAACCAATTTAGTTCAAATCTTAACAGTTTCTCAAAAAAATATTTTTGTTTTGTTAACAGTGTAACGGGTTTAACGCCAACTCGACACAAACGCTGTCATTTTAGTACAAACATATGGTTCAATTTAATTTCAATAATTCGCTTGTGCGTAGGGGTCTTGTGCAGTGTGTGTGGGGGGGGGGGCTGAAGACTCGAAGAAAACCCACGGGGTTGGACAGGCGACCCAAGTCCTTGTCACGTACTTGAATCAATGGCAGTACTTATGATCCAACGAGCACACGCTAAGCATTCGGACACCCCCACGCTTTCAAAAGTAAGTACAATATAATTATATAAAGCCTATATGTTTGGTTGAACTAGTGAGTTGCTGATTGTCATCTGAGTACCACAACGTCCACCCTTGTAATGTTTCAATTTAGATGAAGGAGAATGAGTATATTATTATTGCCTTGATGCTGGGTGCGCGAGTTGGCTGGTGTACAATTAGCAGTTCTCAACGATACAGGAGTGCTAGTTTTCTGCAGAATTATGATACAGTTCTAAGATTACCTGATATTCATACGAGGGTTTCAATTTGTAAAGCAGCATTTCTTGGTGAAAAACTTGAGTAAGTGATCCGCTCATTGGGGGAACAACCCAGACCCAGTCTGCAGGACAACCACCACGTAGTCGCTGTTCATTCTCCAGATGTTTCATGAACGATTCCGATGCGGAGTGGTGATCTGTTATAGTTGCTCCTGAAGTCTGTCAAAATAATATGTTACATGATATTTCACCAATTAACTGATATTTCAGTAATTACTTGATATTTTCCTAATGAATTGATCTATAAAAAATTCCTTGCTATTTCACAAATCACTTGCTATTTCACAAATCACTTGCTATTTCACAAATCACTTGATATTTCACAAAATAGATCTACTTGCTATGTCACAAATTACTTGCAATGTCACAAATTACTTGATATTTCACAAATTATGGTACTAGTTGGTATCTATTAAAGTGAGTAATATCAAACGATGGCATTAGTTGGTATTTACTTGAGTAAGTCATATCAAATATTAGTATTTAAGCCAAGTTATGATATTTTATACATTTCATTCATTTACTTGTCTTTATTGGCTGGTTATCTTTAGTTTGTAAATGATCATATTTTACAGTTAAATGATTGTTCGTTCAATTTTTATAAGTAAAGGGTAACTTATATACTTCAGCACATTTTCCTATCGTAATCTACGCTTAACAATAATGGATTTATAAAAGTTGCAAGGATGCCTGATTTTACTTTTGTGTCTGGACTGTTGTTTATTATGAACATGGCTAGAGACGTTAATCCTATAGCCTCTTTTATAATCGTATCATACACGGTTATTATTCAATATTCATTTACCCAGAAAAATGAGAGATTTATAAATATTAGCAGTCTTGTTAATACGTATATTGATTTTGTATAATAAGGCAATATGAACAATGACTCTATTCATATTATCACATTGCGCTAGTTAAAATACTTTTTTTATGTTTCTACTGGAGATTATTCTTTTATAGTACAAGCTGGAATATACTTTGAAAGTTTACTCAAGATGAATCTATTATCATCATGTTAGAGCGAATTCCTTTTATATAGGACAATTAAAGCGAATGAATCATTTTTTTTTTACCTGAAAACTGTGTAAAACGGCAATATTAACTTCAACAAGAGCTCGATCTTTCCACAGTGAAGAACTTTTTCTGGTATCTAATCCCATCTGTTTAGCTACATTCTGTAACAATAAAAATACAGACATGATAAGGAACAAAAAACAAACAATAAAACTCATAAAAAAAGACTCAATAAGACCCACATAAAAACCAAAAAAAAAACTGTAAAGAGAAAAACATAGTTCGGCTGACACGTGTTGCCATGTGAAGTGAGGTTGTACGCTAATCCTAAAAACGTTTCTGAAGGTATGAGACCTTCACGAACAGTAGTTTTCGAAGGTCAAATCAGCCCGAAGCGCACACTTTTGTCTGCCATATCTGGAAAGGAAAAAGCGGACATTAACTCTCACTACTGAATGAACCCATCACACTCAGGATGGTTTCTCTTTCTAAAAAGTAATAATAAAGGAGCTTATCTTGCCCTTTCGATGACAACTGGTGCAAAAAGTTCATAGAAACAGGTTCCAGATATAATTTGTCATTTGATTTTCATATGATAAATAATACAAAAGACATAAATACAAAAATACGAATTAACCCAATTATGCCCTAAATACTAACGCCCAAACACATTTTTGATCTAGGTTAATGTACATTGTCAATAGGAAAATGTTGCAAAACGAAACTAAAAATCAAGCAATTTAAAAAAAAAAGTACTGCCCGGAGCTCCAATCTTATCTCAAATACCTGATTATTCAGGAAGGTGATACAATTAGTTATGCAACTGTTTAACTTTATTAATCTATGACGAAGTTTGGGATATTATGATTATCCAGTAATACCGCACAATCTACAATGAAACTGTAATTTACCAATGCTTATTTACTAATGTATTATCCCGAATACCTGTTTATCCAGGAAGACCTAATACTTTACAATGGAACTTTGTAATTTACCAATGATAATTTATTAATGTATAAAGAGTTGTGTGAAGTATTCGTTCCCCCGAACGTCGCTCGTTAGTTACATCACTGACACTTTCTGGAGGTGAACACTTAAAGTTCCAATAGCATTTTTTTAAGTTATATTTTTAAAATGTATTAAAATAAAGCCCTAAAATAGATTGAACCTATCAACAGTCCTACCTTGTTAAAGAAAAATCCTATTAATCCTATAATTCACTATTGCCAGTTGAGAAATTGGCAAAAATATCATTTTATTTTCAACTTCAAATTCAAACGTTTGAAGATGGCCGTCCATGGAGAGGAATGGGAAAACAAGGGAGGTAATTGAGTAACTATTTCCTCAATTAGCCTGTGTCAGCCTTTCTAATGCCCAAAAAATTTTGCCCATGATCTTATAATAGTGAGTTGACAACCTTTTGAGCAAAAGACATAGAAATAATTATGTTTTGACTTTCTTAGAAAATATGAAATTGGAACTTTAAGAGGTGTCACCATTCGTATTAGAGTTGTTCACAAGAACACACACCACAAGCTTTTTTTCAGAATGTCAAAATTAATCTCAGGGCTCTACGTTTTAAAATCTGCTATTTATGTCACAAATAACCCGTTAATCACCACACGAAAATCAAAACAGCGAAAATGCAGTGTCGTAAATATGCATTTTTAATGTTGCTTTAAGTTCTAAAGCGCAGACCTAAAAAAATAATTTAATTCTACTTTGCTTTGTACCCTTGTTATACGAGAGCAAGGGTTCAAGTTATTGTCAATGACGTCAATGCCATTTTTTTTTAACTTAAAACGCCAATAAATTGCAGTAATGTGAAAATGTAGTCGCGAAAATATTGACTGTTTGAAAAGTTGAAAATGGCAGGGTGTTTAATATTGTAAATAATCAAGCTAAGTTGTCGTAATTACAGGGTTAATGCCATTAATATTACGTGTTTAGTGATTTGAGTATTTGTTTCTTCAGAACCTGGCAAAAACTCATCAAACCCCAATGATCATATCCCTAACCCGTTGTATTATGATAAAACCCCATTGTCTTCAATTAGAAGTTCGGAGCAGAACAGTAGGACGTTAAACCCCATTTCATTTCTTTTATTAGAACAAAACCCAATTACCAAACTCCCAATGTATTGTACTAGAACAAAGTCGAATGAGCAATCACTCCAGTGTCTTGTATCAGAACATAACCCAATGGCCCAAACCCCAATGTAATGTAATAAAATAAAACCTTTAATTTTGAATGATTCTAACCCCTAAGTCTTGTATTAGTACTTAACATCACATTGTTGTCTAAGTAGCAAAATAAATTATCTTATATTAAAACAAAAGTCAGTGGCCCGGATCCCATGTCTTGCATTAAAACGAAATGAAATGGGGTTTAACGTCGTATTGTTCTGCTCCGATAGGGCTAATGAAGACGGGCATACGCCATACAGTGTGCTATGGGGGATTTTATTTTGTCCCTGCTCAGCTACATAATTTATTTTTGTAAAACAACATTTTTATGAGAAAAGTGTCACAGTCGTGTACTTTATCCTTTAACACCAGATGGTGGGTTGGGGTGGGCCTTCAAAAGGAGGGATAACGATATAGACATATGTGATATCTCAATTAATGCTTTCCATCAATGAAATTAAATCAAAATGTGATCCTATTAATTCATAATAAAAATTGACGTCAAACGGGGTGCTGGATTTCTCTCTTGAAAAAGTCCAGTGTGTATGTATGCCTACGTAATGCACCATGTATTGTCAAACTTCCAGCAGAAATTCCTGGATCCATCCCTTCTATGTCTTTGGTTATTATTAGCACCTAAGAGCTCGATGTCAAAACCACCCATAATTTACAATACAAAAATGTTTTGGCCTACATTCTTCCAATTAATTTCATAAAGATCGCGGCACAGTAGTATCCTGGTGTTCTGTTTTAGATCCGGTAGATGGCAGAAATACATTACTGCACCATTAGAACACGAGTATTTTAAGTCTTTTGTCAACAAATCTTCTGCTACTTGTCAACACATTTAAAACAAGGAAGCTAACATTACTTACAGTCTGTTTTAAAATTAGACGGAATTAGAAGAGTTTTTTCGTAATGAAGTTTTCTTGAAATGTCAATGTCACAAGTTTATTAGTAAAAAAAGAGGCCGTTATGTCGTCTCGTGCGGGGATATATAGGTTTTCTTGATTGACCTGTAGCACCCAGCATGTTACTTTGTTGGTAAGCAATATGCCGGCATCGCCAACATGGACTTTTATTCCACGACACATGGGGTTTATGTGCAATTCCCACCATTTCTCTGACGGATATTGCAAGTTGTTCATTTAAGCAGAAGCCCCAATGTTGTTATAAAGATAATTCATTACGTTGCTTCTTGATGCTCTCAGCGCACAAATTTAAAACATGGTCGAAATTGAAAGTTCAAAGGCGAGTTTGGCAGTAGAAGGCGATGTTTGCGTATTATATAGGTTTGTGAAGACCAACAGTTAATTTCAGACAAACTTCAAACAGGCTAAAGTTACTAAGTAGAGGTTTTAGTTATAAAGGAGTTCATGATTTTAAAATAATGTATTATTTTCTTTCATATGAGCATCATCTCGCTAAAATTTTGTTATATACTTTAGAATATCACCTATTGCTTAACTTTGAAATATCTGCGATGCACATAACCACCCAATCCGTTTCACAGAGAATTACTTACGAATTATCTCTGTCACAGATGACTGTCTTCAACACGTGCATTGACTTCACGCGGCGTCAGTCATTGGCTCAATGGCTCGTGCACTGTTTACATAAGACGTAACTGCTTCGGGCAAAATGATGCCTTTTACTCATTTTGATATCCATTTACACTAAATAGGAAATATTTTTTAACTACAGATACTTCAAACGTCTTTATTTATTTTTCTTATACTTCAAAAAATGATTTAGAATTTATTTTGTCGGAGGAAAAAGTTAATACCGGGGACTCATTAAGTCGCGTCGATGTCATCCTTATCAGTGATTGTAGCGGCCCAGCGAATATTCACTGCTGATCAGTGTGATAACCACTCGGGATGTGATGAAGACGGGAATCAACACTATACTCGTATTTCGGCTGCCAAGCGTCAGGGGATCTTTAATGGTATCATCGGGAACTCGGTTTTTGTCCCGTCCGCAGGACTATAGGCGCCCTTCGTTCTCACCACTGATGTTTTGAAACCAGACTGGAAAATCCATAAGAATGTTTTCGGCCAAAACCAGGTTAGAATCCATTACACTCTGGTTATAGTGAGCCAAGTTGTGATTGACCGTGACAAACACCTAATACCACAACTACCGAGAGCTTGTTATCGTATTTAAACCTGTGGAAGAATTTGTTGGTGGAACATGTTGTATCTCTCCAAGGAACTTACGATTATACTACGCATGTTCAAGCCAGTGAATCATATCAATTAAAATTTAGACAAGGATTAGTAAGCTTAACTGTTCCAAAACACTGGTCACCACTGATAAAAATGCAATGGTATGGTACTTTCAGAGAACCACCGACAAAGAAGTGGACAAACAAACAAACGAAAAAGACCAAGTACTTAAATAAGACCCATCTGAACGTCAGAATCACCCTACCTGCAGAGACGTGACTCTGACACAGTGACTAGCCATGAATTCCATATCACGTTATCTAAACGTCACAGGTCATGAGGTCACGTCAACAAACAAATGTCAACACAATATTACATTGCAAACAATAGCCTTCTTGAAGCCTTTAGGACTATATAATCCGTACAGCCATAACGTCTTATCGCATCTTTCAATGATCTTTCATAAAAATAACATCACAAATTTAAATTAGACGTCGGCATATTGGCACTATTTTGTGCTTCGGTCGTGTCTATTTCAGATATATACACAATCAATTCTGTTGATGTTTTTAGCGTGGGGATTGACTAATACTTAATTTATTTCAGTTCTAAACTAAAATTTAAAACTTTAACGCAATTTTAAATAAATAGCCAAATTCGCGCTTGGATTACTGCGCAAAATGGCCATTCATTCTATACGTGCGAAAAAAAGCCAGCTTCCATTTAATTTTCGTACGTTAGTTACGTACGAAATAAGACCCGACAAAACAGAAAGGAGGAAGCGCAGAACAGGACCGGATCAATCGGCTAGACCAAGGCAAATGGCCATCATAAGCTATGATCTGTTTTGTTTTCGGTCAAATCATTTTTTAAGACTATATAGGTGATATCACCTCGGTAAAAGCAGGCATAAAGCTATTTTATACATATAAGGCATAAAAGGATTTAAAAGCAATTTTCAATTTGTCAATACCCTGTTTGCTAGACTTAGCAGACATAAAGCTATTTTATACACATAATGGTACCATAAGTCATAACAGGATTTATAAGGAACTTTCAATTTGTCAAGCCCCTGTTTGCTAGAATTAGCAGAACCATATGTAGCACCGGACTACTTAACTACGACAAAGTGTTTTTCCCGATAAAAAGTGGAAAACTAACACAATAAATCATTGTTATAAATTGGCAGAGATTGTCCACTTTTTTCTCTCTAATTAATTAGATAAAAGTTGGAATTATCGACCCAGCCTCTGTGTGTGTTGACGTCTAATGTCAGCCGCTCACCAGATGGTACAATTCAATAACGTGGACTAGAATACTCGTTACTTAATACAGAGATTTATCACCTACTTGTATGGAATTATACGATCCTTATATTTTACCTTAAAGAAGGAGGAGCCACGGTGGCTAAGTGAGTAAGACGCTCGCTCGCTAGACTTGAGGCAGTGGGTTCGCTTCTGATGTTGGCCGAGAAAGTTCATAGGGATTTTCCGGTTTGATTTCTCCTTGTCAGTGTTGCAGGACGGAGGACCTGACAAGGACAGCTGTCTAGTCGTTTGGATGGGACGAATAGCCGAGGTCCGGTGTACATATTGGCTTGTACGTAAAAGTTCCCTTGTAGTAGGAATTCGATACAAGAGTGGCGTGGCACTGCTGTTATAGTAAAATTTATTTCCCCTATAGTAAACTGTATGGTGTATGCCCGTCTTCATTAGCCCAGTTGGAGCAGAACAGTAGGGAGTTAAACCCCATTTCATTTCATTTTAAAGAAGGGAGCTCAAGAACTACCTTCCTTATATATTACCTTCAAGAAGGGGGTAAAGAATTGTATAGATTTGTGCGGTTCTTATATTTTACCGTAAAGAAGGGGACTCGGCAGTTGTATAGAATTACAGGTCTTTGTATTTTACCATTGTATAGAATTATACAATCTGATTTAGATAATACAATCCTATCTGATTTTTTAAAATCAAATTCTAAATATTGTAGTATCGTTGGTCCAATGACCTACCGTGTGTGCTTTAGATCACAAGGTCTGTTGTCACTGGGTCTAGTGGCCGGGTTTCGATTCTGCGGCCTTACGTGACAATGAATAAGATCGCCTGTCCAACCTCTTGGGTTTCTTCCGGTCCTCAGGTTTCCTTTTATTACTTTAGCCACTTGCGAGCAAACGAATTTCGAAATAAAATGTAAACATATGTTAGCCCGAAATGACCTAGTTTGTGGTGTCGAGTGGATGTTTAACCCTATTCTGATGACTCTAACGTTGAGTGACTATAGTGTGTTTTACTGCTGTGGTTTTTATTGTTTTCTGTATGGAGAAGGAAATTGGACATTGTTTAGTCTAACGGAAACATCTAATTAACTTTAAGATTTATATAGTCTTGCTTAATGTCCACACTAATCTTCAACATATCCTTGTCACAGAGGTAGTCATGTGATTAGGCACCATTGTTGCGTGCCTTCAGATTTTACTAGCTTCGCTTCCATTCAGGAGTCCTTCAAAAGACAAGATGGCATACAGACACAAATGTACTGCCGGACTAACTTAATATATCTTATGTCTCACCCAAATGTACAATTGTATCTTCCAAATCTTTCTTATCTGTCACCAAATCATGTACCTTTCTATTGTTTTTTATCTGTCACCCGAATGTACCTTCCAAATGTTTCTGATGTATCAGCCAAATGTACCTCCGTACCTTCCAAATGTACTTCCGGATAGTCGAAAAAACATCTATATTACTGATCATTTAGAGACACGCATATAGTAAATGAATAGAACAATAAACTATACTTAATCAAAACATATTTTATTGACAAATATTAAAACTTCCTGTGGAAGAACATAGACGATGTTTCGAGGAGGATAACGTCATTATTTTCTTCGCCAACCCAGTTGATGGTTGACAAAGTTCTCCGCCAATTTTTGGCGTGATTCCGCCTTTTCAGTGGGGCACGACGAAGGGTTTGACACGGCCAGTGTCCAGTCGTTCGGAAGGGAAGAAAAACACCCCAGACGAATATTACATTAATAGCCCCTGGTGAGAGAAGAGGAACTGTTTAATTAGAACTGAGTAAGAAATATTCATAAAAAAACTACCTCTGTCGTCCATAAAAGTTTCTTTGTCACATATCCATTAAGATGGCTAGAACAGTCCATTCATGACAACAAAATACTTGATTTGTTCCAATATATTTATGGCACATTAAACAGAGATTTTAGATTGACTCTTGTTAAATCTATTTAAAAAAGACGTTTTATATTTGTTGAAACGGTCACAGAAAAGAATATTGCAGTTTACACAAAACTGAGTAGTCTTTTGATTGCATCGAAAGGTCCAATAATCTAAACCTGGCAAACACTATCAAATCTATCAAGGGAGATTAGAGAGACATCCACGAAGAGTCAGTACCTAATGTGAGTTTGTGTATATGGAGGGGGAGGGGGTCTGCATACTGCACTGAAAATCTTTTTTCTCTAGCGGAATGAATAGAAGAAGGAGAAAAAACTCGTTAAACAATTTTATTTTTTCAAACAAAACTGATTTGTACAAATTCTTGCTAGATCAGGGGTAGGAAAAACTAAAAGTGTATCGTAAAGCTGGTGGCCCCAGGCGATCGCTAAGTGGACATATTACAATATACATAAATATGAGTTCCATTTGACATCATAATGAGCACTTGACCACTCTTCCAGTGGAGTAGAGTGTCTGAACCCCTTACATTCAAACTGCACCAGTGTTTTTCCATCTATGCAACCCCTAATCAAACTATATGTTTTCAATTGCCGAAAAGGTGAGATCACTTTATTCAAGAAAAAAAATCATAATTGATTGTCCCCCGTCGACTCGGAAGTAAAACTAGTTTCGGATTAATGCAATGTTAGTGTCGAATTCATGCAGATTTAACCATCTGTCACGTTGGCGTTTAGATTTATAAGATATTGGGGATGTCCAGTTAACACGATTAAATGATGTCCAGTCTGTAGGCTATTAAAGGGTTAACAAGAGAACAAAGGTCAGTCTCGTGACCTCTGGTAGTTAACCAAATTGATGTCCATTGATTATAATCCGCATCCTATTGTCAGATATTGAAATAAATAAATAGAGTTTATTATACAACTATGGCAGACAGACGATACAGTAATTGGAGATAGCTTTGGTCGGTTAAATGTCCATTGACGAAGACGTGAATTGGGTCAGTTGGTAATTTGTTGCAATAGAGGATGGGATTTGAAGAAGCAGAATACAGGAAGATCACTATTACCATACATGATAGTCATCTTCTTCTCTTTATTGGATTTGAAGAACACAACAACCTGCTATGTCTAGTGTCAAGCAACTTTATTTCTGAATTAAAGGAACTACTATAATATGGATTTAATGCAGATGAACGTATTTAAAAGGACTTAAAAATACAAAGCCAAACCTTATGTAAGATTTAGATAAAGAGCTAACCGTCCTTGCTACAATATTTTCCAAAAAGATAATTCAGTATTAATATATTGAATAAATTATGAATGGATAATCGAGACTACATTTTTTATAGTACCGACTTAGTAATGATCGAGGCTAGGCTGAAAATTCGATCGCTAAGTTCTTGGAACAATTTGACTGAAATTTTCATGAGATTCCCATTGCATTATCTAGTTTTTAAATATTATAGTGACAACTGCCAGATCTTTATCTTATCTCCCATAACGTGTCTTTAATATAAATATATAATTTAATTTCAACTAATTTCTATTTCTATTTAATCCCTGTGTCAAAAATAACCCTACTTTAATCTCTTATGAATTTCATGTAACACAATACACAAATTATATTTAGAATTTAATTGGTTTCGTGTTTAGTAAGGACAAAGTATTATTTATATGTGAAAGTTAGTCTGTCCTGCCATTGAACACTTCACGATATTAATAAAGCTATTGAAAAATGAACATCGAATTGGCTTGTAATAAGTTCTATTTTTTCTGGCTTAAAACACTGAATATGAAAAATCAATGATCTTGATTATATAAATATTTAATGGATTGGCTGTTTTAAATCAACTTTCTCTCCTCGTTTCTTTTACGAGTGTTACGAATATTGATAATTTGTCGACTTTTACGAAAATCAATTTTTCGGAAACCGCGTATCGCGTCTCTATAGTAGAGGTACAATCTTTACTAATACAAAGTTACAACAACATTTGTTAATTATATAAAATTCTTGTCATGTGTTCTTTAATGTGATATCAAACCCTACATCGTGTACGATGCCCATCACTACTTGAAATGAAGTGGGGTTTAACGTCCAAATATTCTGTACCAATCGACCAATCGGGATTATGAAACCCGGCATACTTAAGCGTTCCGTCAACTCTACGTCGAATTACAACTATCAAGGGTTCTTTCACGTGCATGCGAACGAGTACAAAGGAGACCCTCGGTCCGACCAATAAACAGACAACTTCAACATTTGTTTTTTTTAAACTAATAATTGATTTTAAAACAAAAATACCAATAATAGATAACTCCCCCGGTATCTATAGTGTGTAAACTAACCAATAATTATGGATACAAAAAGATAAAACAAAAGAAGATCTAACTAAAATACAACTGGAAAGTTTGATGTTCAATTATTGTAATAGAGAGTATGACCACATAACAAGGAAGTCCTCATAGGGGATGCTCGATTCACAGTCCAGAACGTCCCGAATTGACAGAATTGCAATCGAGTGACACGGAATTGAGTCCTGTCACAGTTCTGCCAGTCCCGACAGCTGAGGTGGTGTGAGTGGAATCGTGACGTATTTTAAGTAACAAATATGTTTCAGCTGCCATGATTGGTTGAGGTATTTTTTATGCAGTCGGCACATGCGTTGTACTCCGAAATTCTCCTTTTCATTCGATTGACATTATTTTTGGAATTGGGAGAATTTAATTCCGGAACGTTCAATCGAGTACGCCCTTAGTGTTACGAAAACTAGGTTCTGATTTACAGGAACTTAAAACATATAGAACAATCTTGCGATTGGTCGTAAATGGTACCTTGGGGAACGTAATGTAAATATCACATGAGACAAAAGATATCAAAATTTTCTTTTTAATTTACAAACCGTGTGAATATCAAGAGTATTAATCCGAATTTTCATCAAGAGCGGTCCTTAAACATTTATATTTTATTGGAATGACGAAACGAATCAGAAGAAAATATATCATATTTCACATTGAGTGTGAAATACCGTGAATAAATTATTATACAGCAGATCCAGAAGTGTGGCTTAATAAGTGTAGGAAAGTCAATCGGGGGTGTTAATTGGTATAGACAACTTATCGTCACGAAATCATAGAAAGTTCATCAATATTCTATTGTAAATCGGGGAAAAAAGAGTCCTGACCTATAATATGTATATAGATAAAAATCGCAAAAAAATTGGTTATGAAAATCTGGGTTATCTGAAGTAAGATGCCATGATTTTATCATCACTGGAGAAGACTATTAAAATGTCAAAGGTCAGAATATTGTTCTGTACCTCAGATTTGGTTAATATACAGCTTGGTTGTTGATTATTGATGTTTATTTAAACAGTGTTTATTTAGAAATTATCCTTTTTGAATTAGATACAAAAATAAGCCAAAGGGGAAAATATATTAGGGCACTCGTATAATATATGTGAAATTCCAAGTATAAAACTTCGAGCTTAGGGTATCAAAGGGAAAGTTTGGTGGAGTGGTGTGCAATCAGTGCTCGGTTAACCAAGGTGCAATCCATGTAGCTGAACCAAGGCCCCCAATAAGGGTTTCTCAATAAACTAACAAATAGTTTGTAAACATAACGCTAACGCTACAATATACGTCCACATTCCTGCTTTGATTGATATGGTACTTTGTCAAGAAGGCTAGGCGTTTGGTTTGTTTAGCGTTGAGGGTCGTGCCTCAACATCAATAGTTGCCGTCCTTAGAGTATAAGGAATAAGTATACCAAGATAATCCATTCAGAATTGTGCCTTCCTAACGCTAAAGGCAAAAAGTGGGCGTGACCCTGCCCCTGGGGGTCGGGACATTCAGCAAAATCAATAGTGGACGCCCTCAGGCTATAAGGAATACATAAGCCAAGTACCAAGCTGATTCATTCAGAATTGCGGCCTGTAAGCGACAAACACAAAAATTGGGCGTGTCTTGCCTGTGGGAGTCGGGACATGCAGTTGACGTCCTTAGGCTATAAGGAATACATATCCCAAGTTTAAAGACGATCCATTAAGAATCGTGGCCTGTAGACAACACACTGGGGGTTAGGAAATCACCAAAAACAATACGGGTCATCTTAAGGGGATAAGGAATAGGTATGTAAAGTTTTAAAAGGATCTGTTAAGAATTGCATCCTGTAGGCGAACACACGACACAAAAGCATTGGGCGTGGCTCTGTCCCAGGGGGTCCGGCATGCACCAAAAATAATAGTGGTCAGCCTTAGGGTATAAGGAATAAGCATAAAAAAAGTTTTCAAGATGATCGATTAAGAATTGTGGCCTGTAGGTGACACACAGACAGACAAAAAGAAAATGGGCGTGGCACTGTCCCTGGGGGTCGGGCATGCACCAAAAACAATAGGGATCTTCCTTAAGGTACCAATAAATAAGCATTCAGAGTTTCAAGATGATACATTAAGAAATGCAGCCTGTAGACGACAGACAAACAAATACAAGAAATGGGTGTTGCTTTCCCACGGGGGTCGGGCATGCACCCAAAACAAAAGGGATCATCCTTAGGGTATAAGGAATAAGTATTTTAAGTTTCAAGATGACCAATTAAGAATTGCGCCCTGTAGGCGACACACAAAAAGAAAATGGGCGTGGTTCTGCCCCTGGGGGTTGAGCATGCACCCCAAATGATAGGAATGTTCCTTAGGGTACAAAGAATAAGCATTCAAAGTTTCAAGATGATACGTTAACAAATGTGGCTTGTAGACGACAAACAAATAAATACAAGGAATGGGCGTGGCTCTGCCATTGGGGGTCGGGCATGCACCAAAAACAATAGGGATCATTCTTAGGGTGTAAAGAGTAAGTATACAAAGTTTTAAGAAAATTCAGTTAGAATTGCAGCCTGTAGGCGACACACAGACACACAAAAAGATAATGGGCGTGGCTCTGCACCGGGGGGTTGGGCATGCACCCCAAACGATAGGGATCATCCTTAGAGAATAAAGAGTAAGTATACCAAGTTTGAAGAAAATCCAGTAAGAATTGCGCCCTGTAGGCGACACAAAGACACACGAAAAGAAAATGGGCGTGGTTCGCCCCTGGGGGTTGGGCATGCACCCCAAACGATAGGGATGTTCCTTAGGGTACAAAGAATGTGTACGCAAAGTTTCAAGATTATAAGTTAAGAAATGTGGCCTGTAGACGACAAACATAAAAATACTAGAAATGGGCGTGGCTATGCCCCTGGGGGTCGGGCATGCACCAAAAACGATAGGGATCTTCCTTAGGGTATAAGGAATAAGTATACCAAGTATAAGGAATAAGTATACCAAGTTTGAAGAAAATCCAGTAAGAATTGCGCCCTGTAGGCGACACAAAGACACAAGAAAAGAAAATGGGCGTGGCTCTGCCCCTGGGCGTTGGGCATGCACCCCAAACGATAGGGATGTTCCTTAGGGTACAAAGAATGTATATGCAAAGTTTCAAGATTATAAGTTAAGAAATGTGGCCTGTAGACGACAAACAAAAAAATACTAGAAATGGGCGTGGCTATGCCCCTGGGGTCGGGCATGCACCAAAAACAATAGGGATCTTCCTTGGGGTATAAGGAATAAATATACCAAGTATAAGGAATAAGTATACCAAGTTTGAAGAAAATCCAGTAAGAATTGCGCCCTGTAGGTGACACAAAGACACAAGAAAAGAAAATGGGCGTGGCTCTGCCCCTGGGGGTTGGGCATGCACCCCAAACGATAGGGATGTTTCTTAGGGTACAAAGAATGTGTATGCAAAGTTTCAAGATTATAAGTTAAGAAATGTGGCCTGTAGACGACAAACAAACAAATACTAGAAATGGGCGTGGCTCGGCCCCTGGGGGTCGGACATGCCCCCAAAACAATAGGGATCTTCCTTGGGGTATAAGGAATAAGTATACCAAGTTTGAAGAAAATCCATGAAGAACTGCGCCCCGTAGGCGAACCACAGACACACACACACACACACACACACACACACACACACACACATACATACATACATACATACACACACACACACAGACAGGGGCGACGGCATAATACGTTCACATTATGAATGTGGACGTATAAAAAATGGGAAACCTAAAAAATAATGTTAATAATATCTTAATCCCTTTATTAATCTGAAAGCTGGAAAATGAATCTTATTTAATTTTTATTTCGAATAATTTCGTTTAAGTATCTTTTTTTTGAATTCCATATAATAACCCTTATTGTCGTCATAATAGGCCCTTGAAGCACTCTGTGACTTAAGTTAAGAATTTACTCAACTTTCAATCACCGTTAATGAGACATATCGTTGATCCAGAACCAACAAAAATTTGCGCAATGTTTCTTATTAATGTATCAACAAAATTTTTAAAAAGGGCTACGTTTACAATAAGGCGAACAATGTTCTTAACTTAAGTCTGAGAATGCTTTCTTAAATAGTTTGTAAAAAATGGGAAACCTAAAAAATAATGTTAATAATATCTTAATCCCTTTATTAATCTGAAAGCTGGAAAATGAATCTTATTTAATTTTTATTTCGAATAATTTCGTTTAAGTATCTTTTTTTGAATTCCATATAATAACCCTTATTGTCGTCATAATAGGCCCTTGAAGCACTCTGTGACTTAAGTTAAGAATTTACTCAACTTTCAATCACCGTTAATGAGACATATCGTTGATCCAGAACCAACAAAAATTTGCGCAATGTTTCTTATTAATGTATCAACAAAATTTTTAAAAAGGGCTACGTTTACAATAAGGCGAACAATGTTCTTAACTTAAGTCTGAGAATGCTTTCTTAACTCGGGGTCCGGATCTTATCTTTCTGTACACCGTTATGTGTGATACGACAGACTTTCGTGGTGTGGTGGTCAAACATCAGTATTACTGCCAATGGTCATCTTGATCAATAGCTATCATACTTTACATCACTAGATTAAATTAAATGGTGGTTATTGGAGATAACACGCGATAGACGATTGTTCTATATGCAGTGCCATCAGACAACCAGTTTATCGCTGTAAGCATATGGCTGATCGATTTAGCCAATGTATGATTGTAGACTATACTATATACATATACTGTACATTTTCATGCACTTTATTATATATATTTATGTATGAGTTTCCCATTTTTAACTGTGTATATACACCCATTTATTTATTGTAATAATATTATATACTTGCATATTATCTAGGGAGAACGGATTTACATAGATTACCTATTATATGTACTGTACATTATCAATCATTTTATTATATATATTTATGTATGAGTTTCCCATTTTTAACTGTGTATAGACACCCATTTATTTATTGTAATAATATTATATATATGTAAATTACCTGGGGAGAACGGATTTACATAGATTACCTATTATATATACTGTACATTATCAATCATTTTATTACATATATTTATGTATGTGTTTGCCATTTTAACTGTGCATATACAGCGATTTATTTCTTTGTGTTAATATTATATATTATTACCCAGAATGAATTTATTTTTTGATAGGTTAAGCATGTTCCCACAACCCATTCAGGCACCCATCCAGTATATCCAGGTGTAAATCTCTGTTAATTGGGTATACAGAGAAGTAAATGTATGTTAATCTGGCATTTCAGAGCATTAAGGTGTAAATATATGTAAATTGAGTATCCGGGTGTAAATATTTATCAATCTAGTATTCCAGAATATCCAGGTGAAAATTTGGTATTCCAGAATATCCAGCTGGACAGTCTAACTACATGTGTTACCAAAGCAAGGGTAAACCGAGTCTTACCTCAATAATATTATATCTATTCACGTCACAAAAATCTCTGGCCCCGATCTCCGTACCCATATACCATCCATTAAAGGGACAGGCTGTAAACTCTAAACCACCACAGTCAAATAACATAGCAGATACAGCCGGCAGGGCATACCACTTTAATCCCATTTCACTGAACCAAGGGTACCTGATACCATGAAAATATATAGTCAAAATTACCTGTACAATTATCGTAAGATACAAGGTGAAAATTATATAACAAGCAGATTAATTATTGTTAATTAAATTTTCTTAAAGAAATCTGGAGGGAAATCTTTTAATGAATGAATTTTTCTAGATTTGCAAGGTCATTGAGTGAAGGGACTTCCAAACCCATTTAAGGGTATGATACAAATACTCACTTTGGGTGTTTGATTTGTACTTCCAGAATGAGTTCTGGTGGTATCTCGAACATCTCTGGATCATGTCCTCCAGCTGAGAGAATGAGGGGAACAATATCAAACATGCCCCCTTTAGGTTTCCACCCCATCTTGATACAAATCTAGAGAAAACAAAAGATTTATTTTTTAAAACATTTTCAACAGCATCATTGTTGATTTAGAAAACTTGATTTATTCTCAAAAGAATCGACTTCTTCAGAAGTGGTTTAAAAACAAACATAATTTGTTAGCAATTTTATTTTTCCGAAAATAACCAATGTGTACTCCAACGCATGATTAAAATCCATCTTATCATGAACATGAATTACAATTTAAAATTCAATTATATGATACATTATAGGAGATTAGATAAAGAGCTGGCAGTCCTCACTATAATAGTTACAAAACAAGATAGTATAAAGGGAATCTGCTGAAAATTTAGAAAAATTAATCCACTCTGAACAAAGAATTTAGCGATTGAATTTTGGGCCTAACCTCGATCATCATTACTAAAGTCGGTACGATAAAAAACATAGCCTCGATTACCCATTTTTCGATTTAGTCAGTCGCAGTTCTGGTTGTAATCCAGTATATATCGCAGGCTAGCAATGACATCGAGAGTTGATTATGGTCTGGATAAGTTAATTAATGTCTAATTAATAATTAAGATAACATTTCAGGCCTAAAGAAAGACCTGCAATTAGCAGATTCAGCTCTGGCATAATGTTTATGTAAGTTGAGTTACCTCCGTAAATTCGACGTTAGAAGGATCGCCTATAACACCGCCATCAGGTTGTTTATAACCAGCATATCTTACTAACTGGGCATTCCATACTCTAAAATCTTTCTTCTCAACAGTTCTTTGTGGGAAAATAGTTATTGCTGATCTGTAAAATAAAGCGTCAATGATTTTTAATTTATATCATATTTCATCAAGGATGGGAGTAAGATCATTATTGGGCATAACAATATGGTAAAAAAAAAAATGATTTTGATACAACACATAAAGAAATGAAATATTCAGTATGATTAAAGCACGGATCCTATTTAGTTTCGCTTATTTATAGTTTAAAATTTCGTTTTACTTGTCTTTACACTAGGATCTGGAAGATTTGTTATATTACCAGCGTTCTGGGTGAAGTGAGGGATTAGCCAATAAAATGTTACGGCGACTTCTTGGCGTGCCATGTACCGAATTGTTGGTAAACCACTTGAAACGTCATAGGGCCAAACGTCGCTCGTATGACCCCTGACACGACCTTCCAATCTTCTTGTAGTGTAGGCCATCGAAAGTATAAAAAAACGAAACGAAATAAAGATCTGTATTTTAATCAGATTGTGAAATACTGGAATAGTAAAACAAATTCCTAAGAAAACTATTATATGATGTGTATCTCACATTTCAAATCTAATGGCCCGTTTTCTTGATTCCAGTTGCAATCATTACATATTTCAAGCGTAGGGATATTCTTTACATAAAACAATAACCAGTTTTCATGTTCCCTCCTCATTTCAAATCTGTTTGTCTGTTTATTTGTGTAATCAATTTGACTCGATTTGTTATTTCAAAGCGTCTTATCAAATTGTAGTATTATTTAGATACACACTTAATACATTTTGCGTGTTCATTGTGGCCGTTTTATCAAATTGTTACAACATATCGGTGAACATTTAATACGTTTTGCGTGTTAACCGATGACCCACTCCAATAAAATATATTTTCGGATGCATTTTGATTTCCCCTAGATGCAATAACTAAAGGAGAGAACGATATTCTACGTTTCTATAAATGTAAGAATGAATTATGTATATTAACCCTTTGCACCACCTGTTTTTCTCTTCTACACTAGTGGGCGGACAGAGGTGTGTGGGAGGGTTAATTCAATTAACGTACCAATTAATAAGTAGATTAACAAATAAATTTACCTAATGTTTCCCTTATTAGTGGCATATTTAATATGGTTACAAATAGCCTCGAACATACCACGTGCGGTGGTAATATGTCGTGCATCGAATACCTAAAATATAAAATATACAATATTTTTTACACAGCTGCCAATAATACTAATAATCATTATAAGAAAAATATATTCTAATATATCATTATCAAGTTTACTAAGTATGTAACATAATATTTTTAACATATTGGGTTTATAAAATAGTTAATCTCACATTGTTTTTACCAGTGTATTTAACATAATCATTGACACATATTTTTTAACATCTTGTGGTTATAACATAATTAATCGCACATTTTAAGTAATAAACAATAAATAATACTATCAAATCAAGTGAACTAGTCAATGGTAGTATATTACTAACTGATAACAAACGATAAACACGGCCCTTAATAACAAATGTTAGGAACAGTCCAGTTTTTAATAACAAATGTTAGACACAGGACACAGTCTTTAAAAACAAATAATAGGTACAGTCATTAATAACAAATAATAGGTAAGGTCTTTGATAACAAATGCTAGGTACAGTGTTTAAGAACAAATGTTAGGCACCGTCCTTAATAACAAAGAAAAGGTAAGGAATGTTAGACACGGCCTTTAATAACAAATGATAGACACAATGTAAGACACAAATGATAGGCACAGTGTTTGATTACAAATGGTCTTTTATAACAACGTTTAATGTTGTTATAAATCCGTTAAGGTAGACAGTGAGTTGCGCGGGCAATTTTGACAGAAAACAAAAGTATTTGGATACCGTTTTATGTCTTCCAGATTCCTGTATTTCAGACATTTGGTATCATCATATGTATATGAAAGATCCAATGTAAGTTGAACATTATGAGGCAACCGATGAGGCCAAAATATTTACCTGTAATTTCGTCCACTGAATACGACCAATACATCTTGCAGCATTTCTCCAGGCAGTTTTGGCACCAAAGGTTAATTCACTGGTAGTTAAATCATAGGTTCCTGTTTTTTCTATAGAACTCAGCACCTCCTGAGATCTTTTTTGGTGCGATGGTGTATTTATTCTAAATAATAACATTTATTCAATGAATCATTACTTATAAAAACTTAAATTATGATATCTTAAGGATGTGTACTCTTCATTGTTTTAATTTCGTGAATCATTCCTTAGAGATTAGAAATGAAATAAAATGAAATGGGGTTTAACGTCCACTGTTCTGCTCTAACTGGGCTAACGAAGACATGCATACGTCATATAGTGTCCTATGAAGGAATTTTGCCGGGACAGCAGCGCTATGACATACGCTTATATCGAATTCCAACTATGTACCATGGTATCTTTAGCGTGCGCGTCAATATGTACACGGGACATCGGTTTTCCGTCCCATCTAAACAACTGTGTGTCGTCCCTTCTCAGACCCTGCACCACTAACAAGTGTGAACCACGCCGGAAACCGATGAACTTTCTCGGACAACGCAGGGATCGACCACGGGTGCTATCTATATATCCCCATAAGTATATGTTAGTCCCGAAATTTTAAATAACATAAAAAAAAATGTAGAGCTTTGATTGACATTTTACTTGTACGTTTTCTTGAATTGTAAGTCAAATAGCCATTACAGTGTTTAAGATTGTTAAATACCATAACATTTCATTTAAAATTTGTTTTTCTCCGTGTTAATCCAATGTTAAATGGAATAAAACACGCGGGGGTTTATACTACACTGACACACCTTCTCAAATAACTCAAATATTTCCCTTAATCCTTTATTTTACAAACAACAATTTTGATTCATGAAGGAAAAATTAGTTTTTAATAATTTTGAATTAAATGCCAAGGTGCATTAAGTTTGATTTTTATGATAGAAACACGTGTGAACGAATAAGAACTTATGTTGATATGAGAATGTGAGATCAAGACATCATGTTTAGGATTATTCAATTAACACCCTTTTAATTCAAAGCATATTTAGTTAAGCTTACGTGTTCTCAAGGTGTACAAAGAATGTTCAACCTAACATCTCAGAATAAGAACACTGTTGGCTATTTACCGCCTACATGGCATTCATCAATGTGCTGGTTTGAGATCAAATTAAATACTATACACGAAGCATTCTGGAATGGATCCTAATCTTGGCAGTGAAAGACCCTTAGAAAATTACAGGGTGATTTCTATTTGTCAGAGTTGTAGTGAGTTTGGGGGGGGGGGGTCTGGCAAAGAATAACGTCTAGTCGTTCGGATGTGACAAAAAGGAGGGTACTATGTACACGTTTGCGTACATGGAAAATATCGCAGTAGATTTTGGAATTCATCACACAAGCGATATCTACTGTAAAATGTATCTTTGGGTGATAAATATTGTTTAATCGACAGTGGTTGATACATAAAATTACATACTCATCTAGAAAATAGTTATTTTTATTTAAATTTTTATTTTGTTGATATATTTGACATAAATAAAGGACTAGCAATCGCACATACCTTTTAATAGATGCGTAATATTGTTCAATGAAACTCTTGGCTTGTGTAGTTAATTCTTCTTTGGATCTAGGAATACCTGGAGGTCTTTTTGATGCCATGTCCATTAAAGAACCCATACATCGCTCAGGAGTACACTGTGTGGGCTTTGATAATAATAATAACAATGTGGTTGTGCGATTAACTATACTAATTTTTGCTATTGTTTGGGGTTTATTTTCATTATAAAATACAGAAAAGTGACCAACATCATGGCACATCCTTGAAGAAGATTTTCATAACCTGTTGTATTCTGTGAATGACATATCGGTTGAAAATATTAACAATAAAATAAAAAGATTGAAAATAGGACGACAGTGACGCTGTAGTGCCCACAAAACTAGCGTCTCTTTTCTGGTCCTGATGTAATGTCCAAACTGTCGGTACGACTGGCACCCCTTGGTCGAACATTGCAAATAAATCCAGATTCGATTCTCTTCACTTCTTTACGCCAAGACGTTAGACGTCTAGGCAAAAGCTGCCACGGGAACCAAGATGCTCAAAGGGTTAAGCCGCGTAATAGACTAAAGGACCAAAACATCAATACAATAGACGACGGTCAATATTATTGGAGTACTTAACAGCAAAACCCAAATTTCAAAGTGAGGAACAGACTCCTTTAGAAAAACCTTTCAAAATCAAGATTCCTGGCTATGGTAACACAGTGTAATATTCCATTTATATAGTGAGGGATTATTTGCACACTTAGACACACCTAAAGATGCAGTATGTAAGTTATTGATAAAAAACTGACCGTTCTTTCAAAAAATAACAATTTATATAACATTTGAAAAAGGGGTACAATGGGCTGATTTAGCTCTTACATTATGCATCTTTAAGCTTGTCTCAGTCTTCGTAGGCTTAACGGGGATTTGGGTGACCAAGAGGTCTAACCCGTTAATATTATATCATAAGGTCTGTCAGTCAGGCATGTACCGGGTTCCAATCTCAGACATGTGCGTGACAAGGAGTGGGGTGCCAGAGAGTTATTAATTGATAATCAAATCATTTATTTATTATAAAAATACCTATTAAAACAAAACGTTATAAACATACCTCAGCAGATTTGTGGTGAAGAACATCCATGTCTGTTTTATCATCCAGTAAGTTCCTCAGTTTGGTGTATTTCTTTGGACTTGGTGTAGCAGATGCTCTTCTTTCTCCACCACGTCTTGGGGTGTTGGTCAAAGACCCATTCTTTCGCTTTTCTGAGGGCATTTTTTTCCCTTCGTCGTCGGACACGTCTACGTGGTCGTAACTAGCGGGTCGGATACTTTCGCCGTTTTCAGATGACTGACCATTACATGAACCTTCTATTTCCCGCGTTGAGGACCCACCAATGACGACACGTTTAGGGGTATTTTCATAACTGCCATTGTCACTATCATTCTTAATTTTAATATCACCTTTCACCACTACAGTTATTTCGTCATTATCTTGTATTATTTCTATTGCTCGCCGCGAAGGGCTTTGACACTTTGCTTTAATATCACCGTTTTCAGAATTAAACCTTTTCTTTAGAGGTCCGTTTGACAGCAGTGTTGGGCTAGAGAGAATTATCTTAGGCGAACCCTGGCATCCATTATCTAAAACAGTCTCCTCAAAATTGTCATCGTTTTTAGCACGAATTACATCACCGTTAACCAGAGAGGCCTTTTGTTGTTCGAGTGTCTGTGTGTTTGCATCCCTTTGATGAGAGTCAATGTTGAATTCCGTATCATTTCCTACACTTTCAGTAACTTGTGCTTTCTTTTTGGAATTCTTTCTGCCTCCCTTCCCACCAGAATCATCACCGTTACACAATTGTTTCAATGTTCGCACTGGCGACGATAATGGAGAAGGTGTGGACGCTAATGTCCTACGTATTCGACCTACAATTGTATTATCAATAGGTTTAGTCACTCTTGCGGATGTAGGCATCCCATTTTCCAGAAATGTTGTCTCCAGATGAGATGAGAATCCTTCTGGACCGCGCAGCAAGAGCACAACGGGTGCGTTGACAGGCACAGCTTTTAATATTTCCACCGAGCTTTCATAGCTCATATCAGTTAGATCTATATCATTGATCCTTAAGATAACATCTCCGACTTGGACCAGGCCGCTTTCTTCAGCAATGCCACCTGATACCAAGTCCGCGACCACAACAAAAGGTTTGTTCATTCTTTGTTTAACCAGGAACCCGAGTCCGCCATTCTCCTGCTTGATTAGCTTAACACGGATGGTATTTGCGTGTTGATCGGAATTCGATGGCATTTTGAAAAGTTGTTTTTCGTACTAATTAACAAACGAAAGAAAAAAAAGCTGACGCCTATTCTTTATAACAGACTAGAAGATTCCACTGTCACATGTCGCGTTCATTAATCCAAAAGGCTTTTAAAAACTCTACTGTCTTATACGTGAAAGTCTACATGGTTTGGATTTATTTATTTTTTTGGCTCTACAATTTGAACAATTTGGCGATTTTCCAATAAACGTTAGCCTGGTATTGTTTCTATGTCACTGGTGTCATCCTGAAAAAATACAATACAATAATTATACAAATTAAAATGCGTTAATAATGGATGAAAGTGACAATCAATTTAAAGAGCGTATAAACCTCCCATCAAATTCTTAAAAATGTTGTTATAATTTCTAGTCAGCTATGTTCGGTAAAATACGTGAACAGTCCAGATTGGACGACGGTTCATTCTACACATTTTGTCGTTTGTGGATCAATCATTTGTAATCACTTGTCTTGGCCCATATATTTCTATTTGCTCATATCACGTTGCGCTCGAAACCAGTACTCGACGTCGTAGTGTACACGACGCAGTGTACTGATTTTAAAAGTTCCACTGCGTCTTAAATATTGTATATAGTCACAGTCATACAATAACGTCAATACTGAATAAAATACACCAATATAGAATTTGTGTTTGAGATTTCGAATATTATGGATGCTATTGAGTTTATAGAGTAAGCCCCATTAATGGCATTAATCATTTCATTTGTACAAGATTGATATGGATAATATAACAACGCGATCTGTATTTTAATAAACAAAATGAAGATCACCCTTGAAACCCGTAACAATAGAAGTAATATTATAAGATCTTTCCCACGACTTATTTCACCAGTCTTGCATGTTATCATTTCTGATATTATCGGCCATTCGTCATGTTTATAGTTGCCTCGTTTGAATGACTTCCAATAGCAAGTAACTGTAAATATTTATTATTTCCGAGACTCAATATTGAGGTAGCATGTGGTGGGATATGGTAATATTTAGTTGGCATTGGGTTGTGTTAGGGAGCATTGGGTAAATCGTTCCGTTCCGCCTCGTGTTGACTATTAATATAATGTCATCATACGAATAATCTATGTGATTCCATGCTAACGAATTTGTAACATTTGTACTATCGTTGGCGAACGGTGTGCTAGTAGGTCATACTATTGCAGTAACTTTCGTGTGCATAACTGAATAATTTTGCTTGTCGAGTTAGATCTAGAACTGGACAGCTACGTGTTCTGGCTTTCGATACCTTGTAATCCAACTCAATTCACGTCTATCATAAACATATGGCATTATTGAGATTCTTCACGCTATTTGCAAAATATTTTTTTTAGGTACACACTGCTAGAACTACCAATACCACACAAATTATATCCCTGTATCTCCTAAAGCTTGCGAGAAGGTGAGAGAAATTGATGGTCGAGTCATCTTGTTAAACCTAATAACTCTGCAAACATTCTACTTTCAGAGCCAAAACCTCCAACAGTCTGAACTGTTCAAAACTTTGACGATTGCAAGCCTTGATGATTATGACTTTATGATTGTGATTATGACTTGATGATTATGTTTTTATGACTTTATGATTATGATGTTTATGACTTTATGATTACTTTATGATTATGATGTTTATGACTTTATGACTAATTTATGATTATGATGTTTATGACTTTATGATTACTTTATGATTATGATGTTTATGACTTTTTGATTATGATGTTTATTACTTTAATCAAATTATCCCAGCAAGTTTGGATAAAGGTAAAGATATATTCAAGAAAGATAAAGTGAAATGGAGTTTAACGTTCTAATTTTTTGGGCCAACCGTGCACATGAAGACGCACATACGACATGGAATGTGCTATGAGTGAAATATCCACCTGCCAACTCCATGTATAGTGTCTTAAAACATGTTTAATAAACAGATACATTTATTTTTGAAATTAAAATTTTGTCGAACGCCACTAAACACCCCCCAAATAAAAAAAAACCCCAATAGCTACGTTTGCACAAATGTATGTTTCGTTGGTATCTGACAATTATTTTAACATTTCTATAATGGTGGCAATAAATAGACACATTCGGTGACTTCGGACAATTTAAATAATCGCTTTAATCTCTAAGTGAAGTGCACATTTCGAATACAATGGAAACATTCTGAAAGTTTCGTTCCAGTAGTTCCCGAGATACAAGCAGAGTGTACAGAGTGTTAGCCCCCTTCCCCCTCTACAGCATCCCCCCCCCCTAAAAAAATACATTATAATTGCAATCTTAAAAGTAGACCAGGCAATTCATGAAATATAAGCAAACTGAACAAAATGAATGGACTAGATTATAATCTTAAGAATAGACCTCTGCTGGAAGAATGTGGTCGATATGTTTATCCAACCGGTTGTTTAGTTTTTGTCTCACAAACAGAATTCTAAGATCATCATATTTCTTTGAACCCACAGGTAGCTGCTTCACACCTGCACAATTCCCAAGTTTGTCTTTGTCCTATAACATATTACACATTACACGATATACGATCTATTTGTTTATTCCCCTTCTGTTAGAAAACACCCTAAGCGCAGAAAATTAATTATTCATAGTTTGTTAATGACAGATAATAAGTCAATATCGTGAAAATATGAAACTTATTAAATCATAATACTACGGTGGCTGATAAGGGACATGAAAAATAATATAATTTGATTTTTTTAATATTCACCCAAGCCAATTTTAATATAATTTGTTTTTTATAATTTTCACCCAAGTCAATTTTAATTTTCACCCAGGTCAATTTTAATATAATTTGTTTTTTATAATTTTCACCCAAGTCAATTTTAATTTAATTTGTTTTTTATAATTTCCACCCAAGTCAATTTTAATATAATTTGTTTTTTATAATTTTCACCCAAGTCAATTTTAATTTAATTTGTTTTTTATAATTTTCACCCAAGTCAATTTTAATTTCCACCCAAGTCATTTGTAATATAATTTGTTTTTTTATAATTTTCACCCAAGTCAATTTTAATTTCCACCCAAGTCAATTTTAATTTTCACCCAAGTCAATTTTAATTATCACCCAAGTCATTTGTAATATAATTTCGATTCTGTTGAATTTCCACCCAGCGCGTGACGTCATCAACCAGGAAATTTGATCATATCTCCCCAGTTCTCCGTTTCCTCCACAGGCTGCTCGTCAAAAAAGGTTTGAGGGTTCGGACTTGAGGGTCCAAACCCCCAGAGCGTTAGAAGGCATTACCAAGGCCTACCCTCATGCCAAATTTGAGGCCCCTGGGTCCACGGGGAGGGGCAGGGTTTAGAAAAACGTGACCTTGAGAAAAACATGTCTCGGCGGAGGGTAGAAACGGGAATATGGGGTTTAAGGAGGGGTAGCCTACCCCCCCATCCCACCTTGGCCTATGAATTCAGGCTAAACCCCTGAATCCTCTAAAAATGACAAAAGTTTTGGAAGGAGATCGGGTGGGGGGGATCAGGTCGAGTAGAGTTCTGATCCGACACCTTCCTACCCTTAATTGAACTTTTACGTGAGACCTTGAATAAAATCGGAACCCCTTGGTCGATCCTGCTCATTTGTGGCGAACGCCCTCCAAATTTTATGGACCCACTGCCCATAGGGGCTGAGTTAAGGGCTTTTTCTAAGGGACCCCGAAATGACAAAATTGATTTTTTTTTCTGTTTTCGCCCATTTTTCATGTGGATTATTGCTACGTCTGACCCTTCTCGAGGGTCAATTGACACCAAATTTTCAGGGCAGGTATTCCACCCAAGCACCCATCTTCCGACCAAACACATTTCCCAAAACGAAAATGTTGATCCCGACCCATGGGGAGTGAGCGGTGGCCATTTTCCCGGGGGTACATAAAGTTAAAAAAAAATAGAGATGGAACTAGATGTTCGATTTTAATTTTGAGACCATTTTTGGATGCCCCAAGGTGGAAATGGAGGGCGGGGGAGGTAGCCGAAGTTTCGAAGAGATAGGACCATTTTTGAAAAAAATTCTGTCATAACAATGTATTAAGCTGCGGTCAGTCAAAGGGGGCCTTTCAGGCATTTTGATGCAAAAAATCACGATTTCCCCCACTACCGGTCGCCGAGGCTGAAATGTGACGGTCCCGGGCGACTACCCGGCGTCGATATACTTCAAGAATTTCCAACCTCGGAACCTCCCAATGGGTGCATCTGGGTGTTTACAGAACGAAATCGGGTGTTTTTGGTCCAAATTGGCAAAGTTTGAGCGATTGCTTGAAACGAGGGGCCATGTTTGGGGCCCTATATCTCAGCCCCTATAAATCAGAATCCATTCTTTTCTTTCGGATCAGTAACCAGGCGTATTATCCTCCATTTATTAGAATTCCAAGTCACTGAGCACTACCACCGGGGCGGAGGGACGTCTCAAACATGGCTTTTCAAATCATCCGGATTACTTCAAAGGCCATACATCGGTTCCTATGGGGCGTGCAAGCTCGATTTTTGGATGGGACATGGCCCGAGAGTTCAGAAAAAATTGTCGTTCGAATTTTTTGATAAAAAAAACAGAAATGGGGAGCATGGACTCCCCCCCCCCCTCCCGAATTTTTTTTCGGAACACCTTCAGATTCAGAGAGTACAATGCGAGTAGGTGAGCAAAGGTAAAAAAAAAATTGCGCATGCCCTCCCCGACCCCTTGGGAATACAACTCCATATCCCTCAAAACTTGCCCTGATCATCCCCGGACCCCAATGGTACAAAACTCCAATTTGAGGTGACACACAATTTTTTAATGAAATGTGGGGGGGGGGATCTGGAGACTATGCTCCCGCTCACAGTGACCTGGAGAAAAATGAACCAGCAACGCTAACAAACACTATCTCTCGATCACAAACGTGAGCGAGGGACAAAAAACCCTTACCCTTACCCTAACCAACAATCCACATATGACGTCATCATATCCGATCTAGCGTTCTCCGATGTCATCACGCGCTGGGTGGAAATTCAACAGAATCGAAATTATATTAAAATTGACTTGGGTGAAAATTATAAAAAACAAATTATATTACAAATGACTTGGGTGGAAATTAAAATTGACTTGGGTGAAAATTATAAAAAACAAATTAAATTAAAATTGACTTGGGTGGAAATTATAAAAAACAAATTATATTAAAATTGACTTGGGTGAAAATTATAAAAAACAAATTATATTAAATTTGACTTGGGTGGAAATTAAAATTGACTTGGGTGAAAATTATAAAAAACAAATTATATTAAAATTGACTTGGGTGAATATTAAAAAAATCAAATTATATTATTTTTTATGTCCCTTATCAGCCACCGTATAATACAGATACCAGTGGTCCTATTTCGCTCGGGCTTGTTTTTTTAACACGGTAAATAATTTTAATAATTGTATTATTTGTGTAAAAATGCATTTTGTTTGATATAATAAGCTTGTTTTGTTTTTTAGTAACGCCGACATATTTATACAAAATGAAATATTAAATGGAAGAGTTCGAGCAAGTTGACAAATTGAATAATTGATTATGAAATGCACGAAATGACGAAGAATAAACACTTGATTAGATTTAATATATTTTATTACGTTTTCTATACAGACTGGCTTGAAGAAGACGGGCATACTAAGGGGTATTGCCTTGTCTCTTGACAAGGGGGTGGGGCGGGGATGGGAACAACACGCCGTGAAATCACGATGAACCTTGTCAGCCAATACCTGGATCGAACACTGGACATCTAGGTTAGCTAGCCAACGTCTTACTAGCTGGGCCAACACGGATACCATTTATTTTGTTAATTATAATGATTAAATATTTTAGCATTAATTGTTCAAGTTAATCAAGGCAACGATGTCAAATATTTACGGGTTTGCTTATAAAATGACACCGGTTTCATCGTTGGGTGCCCACCCCCTTTCACCAACGCTTCCCTGTTTTAAAACCAAAGGCCAATTCTCGAGGGCTAGGTCAATGCTAGGGTTAGGGTTAGGGATTAGCGCTAGCGCTATTTACACCTCGTGACCTTTGCCCAACATGACCAAATAAAACTTACTGATTCTCATGAAATGAACTATATTGATCCCACATCAAATGCTTATTATTTATTAATTAAATAAGACCATTATGTAACTTAAAACTCCACCTTAAAACGAAGCAATGTTTCTTTAAGAGCTCTTGATGGAGTTTTCACCTTTCGAAGTTTATACCAATTTTCAATATCACAGCACATAGTATTAATTATTCAGGATATAATATTACAAAATGCTACAATCTCTTATCACTTTTACATTGTCTTTAATCTTTTGAGGGTTTCTCAATCTTATTATTATTCTTCTCTGAACTAATACTCAGCCTGCAATGATATTTGTCGTTATGCGGAATGCGTTGTATAAATTAAAAACAATGCACAAAATCGCCATTGATACCAGAAAGGCGATTAAAATAGATATTTACAGAATAAACAGTGTGCATGCTTATAAACTATCATTCTGCATTAAGATTCTTTTTCGATAGTAATGTGCAAGTTTAAATGTGTCATCAATTGGCGTTATGTATTTACCACTGCATGTGACAAGGGTCATATACCTAACGAAGGTGGGTTTTTCCCCTCATACTTGTGAGTGGAATAGGTTTATTAACTGATGTCCGCTCACACACACTCCTGGTTCCTCGGTTTTGTAACATCTTATGGATCGAGGAGCTGATGTGGCGTCAAATTCTGTTGACATCTAGACTGACGAGCGCAGTCAATTTGTCTAGAAGTTCAACGATACATGTTGTATTTGATACTTTGCTGCGGCAAGAACAGTATTCTTTTTTAGGGGGGGGGGGTGCTGGATTGCCGAAAGGCAAGTGCGTGCGCGTTGTAAAATACAGTCTGTCATTGAGTCAGCTGGTGTGGTTTCGATTCCCAGGTTGTACGTGACAAGGAGTAGGGTCGCCCTCCAACCTCGTGGTTTGGGTTTTCTCCGGGCCCTCCTGTTGCTAGAGACCACTACGCGCAAGCAAATTAATGGAAAAAAAATGGATCATATATTAGTCCCTAAATAACCTAGTTTATTGTGTCGATTGAACGTTAAACCTGATATCGCTCTCTCTCAACATCCGTAAAAATTTCAAATTTTGTTTATTCACACAACATCCGTAAAAATGTCGAATTATGTTTATTCGCAGTCTATTTGTTAGTGCACGGGGCCACACCACACAAATAGGGGTGGTAATCCGATTAGAATTTCGGAAACAAACATGATTCAAAGTAACAATTTGGGAATAAAACTAAATAAGTTCAAATAGATAATAGGTAGTATGACACATTAACCCTAATAACTGAAATTATGTGTGGAGGAGGATCTAAAGTACAACATTTTAATTGATTATTATTGAAGTTAAACGTAACACTTATCACATTAATTGATGAACATGAGTTGTTAAAGGAGCTAATGTGTAAACCATGGTTCCCGACCAGGCAATGAAGATTAAAATCAATGACTTAAAATGCCGTTAACTAAACTGAACGTCGATAAATTATGTTTGATAACTGCTAAAAAGACAAAGAAATTTACTTCAATGTACAAAAGAGAAAACAGCCATGTACGAGACCCATCAGTAGTTACAGCTATAGTGAGGGCAATTTGACCATGGACAAGAAGTCCTATGATATGATTATGTTTTGATTAAATGAAATGAAATAAAATGAAATGGGGTTTAACGTCCTACTGGTCTGCACCAACTGGGCTAATGAAGACGGGCATATGACATACAGTGTGTTATAAGGGAACTTTTGCCCGGGCAGCGGCACTATGGTCTGCTCTTATATCGAATTCCAAATGCCAAGGGATCTTTTAGGTGCACGCCAATGTATACATGCGGTCTCGGTTTTTTGTATCATCCGAATGACTAGACAGCTTGTCAGGTCTTCGGCCCTGCACCACCGATGAACTTTTCGGCCAATGCAGGGATCAAACACGCGACATCCAGGCTAGTAAGACTGCGTCTTACCCACTTAGACACCGTGGATCCATGTTTTGATTAAGTAATTTAAACACCATAAACCTACATATTAAAGGCATGCAATTGTTGACAAAGTTGTAATTATAAAATTCTAATAAATGCTCCCTCACGCTGGCGCCCAAATTGCGTTCTAAATTTAACCGAAATTCATCATGGGGTTTATTTATATTACTTAAGACTACTTCTAAATTTAAACACACATTTATAAAAAAAAACATTAAATATTCATAAACACTTGAAATACTATGAATTCTATAGAACGGTTCCGGGTTCAATGTGTTTGTAGTTTGATATTAATTTAGCTTTGATTAAAAATCATACACAGGAAAGGAATAGTTATAGATTTCCGGGCAGCAGGTTTTACTAATTAATAAGCGGATGAAGGAACATATATCGTCAAAAAGAAAGTTGACGCAATTGAATACTATCCTTTGACTGTCTCTACGTCCTTAAAAATAAACCTATTAATACAGTAGCCACGAGACAAGTTGAAATAAGCTACTCAACAATACATATTATATTATAGTCCGTTATTTCATTATACTAACAACTGGGAGACGCGGGTGGCCCAGGAAGTCATGGGTTCGCTTCTGGTGATGGCCGAGAAAGTTCCTCCGGATTTTCAGGCGTAGTTCCCCCTTGTCATTGGGGAGGGCATGTCAAATGACAAAGTACAGGCGTTCAGATGGGATGAAAAAACAAGATAAGGCATTCGATATAAGAGTGGGTCGTAGCGCCGCTGTCTAGGCAAAATTTGCCTCATATCTGTCTTCATTAGACCAGTCGGTGCAGAAAGATAGGTCTTTAAATCCCATTGCATTTCTACTAACAATACCAGACAAGTCGAAGGACAGTTCATAATATGACAATGACATGACCATAGCGCATAGTCTTCGTAGTAAAGCGGTTTAAAACTGTTAACTAAAGGACGTCTGAGGCTATTATATGTCTACACATGCGCATAATCACTATTTGAATTTGAATAGTGCGCGACACATCAGTTATCTCTACTAATCACATGGTCTGTTATCGGGTCTTAAAACTTCACAAAATTGAGAAGTATTTCGGTTTTAATTGCTCTGCATATTTGGCTTTGATCAAGTACTGAATGAGTTCGAAAGCAGATATTAAGTCAAGTAAACGGTCGATTACCTGTGGCGGTTTAAATAGTTTTGAGCTGTATGCTTATTTCGCTAAAAAGGGGCTTAAAATGAAGCAAATCGATTTAAACAAAAGTTGTTTTATACTCCCACATTTAGGACTATGTGTGATTTTTGTTTTGAACTCGCTGTGACTGTTTAGCTAATCATTAGTCATTGAGGACAAGATACATACATCCATTCTATGCTGAGTTATCGACTCTCTTCGGATCACAGCATTAAGTTTTTTTCCTAAGTTGCTGGAATTTTCAAATTTGCTAACGAAATTCAGATTTTGTGCCTGTGTTACAGAACCATTGCTAAGATGATTTTAAGGTGAATCTATTTGGAAGCTCAGTTTCGTTCAGAAATGCTGCTGATGTGCGTATATGTATTTTCTGTTAACGATATACTAAGGTATTCCACGATTATGCCAGATTATTTGATAGCGCGAGACCTCGTGGGTGAATCCTGGTCAGTACAAAATTTACGTCAAAGCCTTTGAAGTTACTAGGTTACCGGTAGCAACCTTAAATATAAAATAAAACCAAGTACGAACAATTCAAAACATTAGACAAAATTCGAAATCCTAATAGTGTATTTAGAACCCAATCTTTCTTGATTGCCATTTATTTGTCAGCAGGGAGTGATTTTTTTTCTTTCATTATTATGTTATCATACTGGCATATTAATGAAAGGGAAAAACAGATAACATTTTATGTCCCTTTAAATTTGAGCAACAATGACGCCATCCTGTAAATAGACACAGCAACACGTGACTGCCGTAAATAGCTTTCTTTATGTATACAGATAAATAGTTTAATACATGGAGAGAGAGTGGTGAATGAGAACACATGACATTTCTTTAGATGTCAATATCATCACTTTCATTAGTTAATCTATTGCATGCAGTACACAGTCTAGACAAGATGTGGGTGATATTTACATCATCTGTTTGATTATCTCTTCATATAAGCACTGACATTAACACATTTAAAGTAGGGTGTGGATTACACCCTGATTAATTTGGCGATAAGTAATACCTGGTGTTGTGACTCAGACAGGGTATGCTTAATCGGCCTTGAACACTTGGTGCTTTAAGGGTTTTCACATTGAGAACACATGAAATCAAAATGAAATGAAATGGTGTTTAACGTCCAACTTTTTTGCTCTGACTGGGCTTATGAAGACGGGCATACGTCATACAGTGAGCTATGAGGGAAATTTGGCCCGGGCAGCGGCATACGGTCAACTCATATCGAATGCCAACTGCCAAGGGATCTTTCACTGTATACGCGGGGCCTCGAGTTTTCGTCTTTTTATATATAAATGAATTGTTTTGGTTAGCGTGATCATGGATATCTAAGAATACGTTTTGTCATCTTTATTCAAATTAAATACAACCGCTTTGTGAGAGGTCAAAACTTTGACCAATCATCATTAAACCGCGCCCGTTCATTGACACAAAACAGAAGCTATTCCAAAGATCATTTCTCGACCCTGTTTCTATTTGTCTTCTTCGTGAGCAAGTCCTTTGATCTTTAGACACCTACATTAATTACAATACGTCATACATCATTCATTGGAAAATAGTATGGGGGCTTTGTTAGTCCAAATGGAGTTACTATATAATCAAGGACACACACCAGGTAATCATGCTACCAGTTTCCCTTAATTGGAAATTTGAACAACAGATTCATTAATAAAACAATTACTCCCTGAAATAAATAAACTCTTAATTTAGAGTAAAAGTCTGTAAAATTTTACGCATCTAAAAGAAACCTTAGACAAATGACCCGAAAAATATTTGTTATTCACACCCCAATTTTGATGATCTCGACTGCGTTTTCCTTAATTCATAAGAAGAAAAAAACTGTTGGTCTCCTTTCCCACAAAATGTTTCATTCATACTTTTGGTTATTGCAATTACTGTTTCATTTGTTTGAATTTATGTTTATACCAATTTCTTATTTTCCACTTAATAACCTCAGCGATATAGATTAATGTTTGAAGACATCGTCTTTTAAAACATAATTTGCACAAAAGACCCTCTTAAACAATAAATCAACATTAATAACTCAATCAAAAGACAATGACAACAAAGAATCTTTTAAGTAAAATGAAAGAGTCAATATAATAACAATGAACACATGTTGGATAATAATTATGCTATAAAGGAAAACACGCCCTCCATTTTGTGTATCAATGGGTTTTTGCTCATGATGTTGATTTATGTTAAGAATAATATATTACTCCGTTGAATGGGAAAAGTTGGTTGACCTGAACAACACAATGTAACATCCTAAGAGATGAAATGGAGTATAATGTCCTACTAGTGTGCACCGACTTGGCTAATGAAGACGGATATACGCCATACCGTGCGTTATGAGAGACATTTTGCCCGGTCAGTGGCAATGTGACTTATTTCGAAATTCAATTGTCAAGGGTAATTCTTTTGCATGCACGAAAATGTGAACACGGGACCTCGGTATTTCGTCCCATTCCTTGTCAATCCCTCCGTTATGCGCTACTGACAAAACGGAAAATACAGATGGACTTTCTCCGCGATCGAAGCAAATTCTTACTCACTGAGACACCTCTACGTAAAATATAGATTCTTTCTTCTAATCCGGAATGTAGAGACATGCCGATTCACAGAAATCTCAAACTGGCATTATATTGGATGCTTCGTATATCATTTGGGGAGCCATCGTGGGTATGATGTTTGATGGGTGGGTATGGTGCTGACTGGATGAGTATGGTGCTGGCCGGGTGAATATGGTTCTGACTGAGTGAGTATGGTTCTGATTGGGTGGGCATGGTGCTGGATGGGCGAGCAAGGTGCAGGATGGGCGATCATGGTGCTGGCTGAGTGAGTACAGCGCTGGATGAGTGGATATGGTACTGGTACAATCTAGGCAAGGAAAGTCATCTAATCGGATTGGACAGAAAGTAGAAGCGCGGGCGTGAAAGAATTTTTGCAAGTTGGAAATCCGGACAAAAGTTCTCCATTGCAGACTACATGGCCGGTTACTGCAGAAAGTAAGACGTTAACTCCCTTTCGATTTCATCTCGTTCATTTTACTTGGCTGACAATGGCTGCCACATATTAACACCCTACCTGAACCGAATGACAGCGGTATATTTCTGAGCTATTGGATTACACGGACGACTTTCATCTAAAGACAAATGCTAGTAGAAAAGCCTACTCTAATTATCAATATGTTATGAAAGACAACAAATCGTTGTACCATGTGTCCATATAGCGGTTGGAATTAAGCCGCAATAAGAAATACAATACTCTAATAATGGTAGAGTGCCATTCAATTTACTGATCTACGACCTAGAAATTACACAGTACCTTTCTGACATGACACGTAGAACGTCAATATTTTAACTTCCTATAGTATTTAAGTGCAGCAAATAATGTAACTGGAGTAAATGAAATGAAATTTAATTGGGTTTAAGGTTCTACTTTTCTGCTCCGACTGGGCTAATGAAAACGGATATACGTCATACAGTGTGCTATGAGGGAAATGTTGCCCGTAGTGCCGATATCCGGGTAAAAATGCACGGCGTAAAACTCGTCTTCCTTTTGCAATGTCCACGTATTTTTACACTGTTTGTCATTATGTAATTATGAACTACCTTGTAGGAGAGCTCGTATTATATTTTATTCCAAATACATTACAAATGGCGTCATGTTATTATCGGCCATTTTGTTTTTATTTACAAACAGAAATAAGTATTTCTGTTTTAAAGATAGAAATTACATGGCCTTTTTGTAAAATAATTTCTTGAACAGATTCCTTTTGTCTGCCTAAATGAAGCATTGACAGACATAATGTGCTTTACTGAGTTGGGTTCGTACATAAATAACCTAGAACAAAAAGTAGTCATGACGCGGCACATACATTCTCTATATCGGTAGCACTCGGAAAATCAGATGAAAAGAGAATCTCATCATCGATGCCTTAAAATAGCTGTATTCACCACTGGGAAAGGGTGATGGGTGGCTGAATGGGGTCAAGTGGCGTGGTTTTGATACCCCGCTTGTACGTGACAAGGAGAAGGGTCGCCTGTCCAACCAATCAAGTTTTCTCCGGGTCCTGCGGCGACCAACTCGATTGAGTACGGAGCTAGGGTCCCTGTTCCACAGTTATACTTCATAAAGAAAACAGTTTCGGGGGTTGGGGCACATTGGCACAGTGAGTATTGCGCAGGATCTTTAACCAGGATGTTCCGAGTACGATCTCGGTGTTGCCTGGGAAAGTTCCTCGTTTCTGGCTTTCCCCTAGCCATGAGTAAAATGGAAAGGTCTAGTCGAATGGATCATGTAGTCTTTTGCTTGTACGTAAAAGATACCCGGGAAGTTGTAATTCAATAAAGAGTAGACTGGAACGCTGTTATCGATCAAAGGTTCCCTCATAGCACACTGCCTGTCTTAAGTAGCCCCATTAGTATAGAAACGTAACATGCTGATGCTGAATCCTATTTAATTCCATTGTTACTGTATTCGATAATATCAGTGGACAATGAGGTTATAAAAAGAAAGCTTATAAAAACAGAATCTCTTTTCTTAATGATGGTGATTTATGTCAAAAGAATTTTGACAAATGTTAGGCTTGTGATGGTACACGACCAATCGACATTAAGCTGGCGTGATACGCTCTAAACCCATCGTCAGTTAGTGAACCTACTTAAAGAAGCAGCCGGTTTAGAGCCATTGAGCTGAAGTAGGTCTGTATGGAACCAGAAGTTGGTCTGTATTAAAGCTCAATTTGTCAGGATTTAGTTGGTGTTTGGTGTGTATTGTATGATTGTGTTGTATGTCCTAATGATGATTGTAGGAATGTCATATTGATGATATTAGCGCCTTGACAGACGTCTTTCAATTCATTAGACTCATCTCTCTAACTAGTTGCTAGAAGGATAGACGATGGGTATTAGGACGAATCATAGATCCATTCCTCCAACCCCAACTGTTTTTCTTTATTGAAGCTATCATAGCGTACAGTACTAAAGTGGAATAACAGCCATTGGAATGCTACTCAGCTGGATGAATGGGGCTGACATCTGGTCAACAGCCTATACTCTCTTTGCGATTTCCTAAACCTGCTGACAATGGGACCTCAGTTTTACGCACGACCCCAACGACCAGAGAATTATGCTGAAATGAAGTGAGATCGAACCTGTTACCTCCTAGTTCGTAATACAATGTAGGACTAATAGCTAATGGGGTTGGTACAGAAAGACAAATGGCGTGTATCGGGTCATCAAGGAAGAGTGCGCACCTGCTTCGATTCCGGTTATATATATATATCAGCCAAGTCAGAAAACTTTGGTGAAATGATTTTGGAGAGCTCGTGATCCATGATTTATTTATGAGAATATTAGTACCCTTGTGTATATATCAAATCTCACATATAAACTTTCAGTATCCTTTCTATAAAAGCACACGTCTCTGATAGACAGTTTTGATGAACTGAATTCCATTAAGTAACGGATTCACTTCCCCTCCCATGTAGCTTTAATCTGTAACTTTATTCAATATTGTCTACGGAATGATACCTATACTCTGTATCAGACTTGTCTAAAGTAAAGGTGGTTATTTTAAAATTTTAAAGTTTCATGTAATTTGTAATTATACGTTATTCATAAATTTTCACAAATTTGGGCGGGTTTTTGAAACAAAAGATGGAGTTACAAAGTAATGAGGTTGTTAAAAGTCTTTGAGAAAAGTACAGTGTATCTATCATCCGTCTCAAATCATTGAGTTTAACCTTGAATTTGACCATAGGAAATGAAATGAAATGCGGTTTAACGCCCTACTGTTCTATTTCGATCTGGGCTGATGAATACGGGCATGCGCCATACAGTGTGCTATGAGGGAAATTTTTGCCCGGACAGCGGCAATACGCTATATTCTTATGTCGAATTCCAACTGTCAAGGAATCTTTTACGTGCACGCCAATGTGTACACGGGATCACGATTTTTCGTCCCATCCACACGACTACGCAGCTGTCCTTCACAGGTCCCCCGTACTGAATCACTGAGAAGGGGGAACCTGGTTGGGAAATCTGGATGAACTTTCTCGGCCAATGCAGGGATCGTTTGACCATATTATCCACGTGACCTTGAAATGATCTTATATTCAAATATTAGCCCAACCTATTTTATATACCTTATAAAAAAACTTTGAGGTATGATATTTTTATTTTTCTGTAAAATCAAGTCTTATGTGCATTCCAAATGTCCCTCCACTTTAAGATGGAGTATGTTTATGGTTAAGTTCTGAGAATACGTAGTTGCTAACCATGATTCAAACCGCCAATCGTTTCCTTCATCAATCTGATCATAATGTCCGACGTTCAGAATATTTATTGTGATATTATAAAATTACACATTTTTCAGAGCAACAACCACAACCGACACTCATGGCTCAATTTACAAGTTAAAGTCGAATATTTTAGATGTGTATTTTATGTGCTATAGTTTGACAGACCGATTAATCAAAATTGAAATCAAATAAGATATTTGATCAGCAACAGACTACAAAAATACAAAATATTGTATCAATGACATCTCTATGACTTTGAAAAAAAGCAAACGTGTAAAGATCCTGGTTTAATCAAAACTGCTAATAAACCATAAACGCTGGATATAAAGACAAGTTCAACTTCCTTTTCATATTCGGGTATTGTCTGGGTCGTTTTTGTATCAATGCGCCCAACACCCCCGATTTCTGCTATTATGTCTTTCGGACTCGATCACGGGGTCACGAATTTAATTCCACCCACCCGATATTAAATGTTTCATCGATTTATTATCACCAACAAGAATTTTCTTTGAAAATATCAGCGGACGACTGTTATGCTTTGAGGGTATAAAGCGCCGATTTGCTATTCATTAAATTCCTTAGTTGCGACACAGAGACCAAACGGTATTTGATTATAATTAGCAAAGAGGTTACATCAGATCCTCGCCCAGAATTCTAATGGGTCAATTAATACGTCTTTCATTTAATCACAAATCAGTAAAGATTAAAAAAGAAATCTTTTCTTTGGCTGTCTTCGCTTCTTAACGACTTGATCAACACTTAATACCCAATAAATACGGACATCATTTCATCTAATAGGCTATTTGATTGAGAGACTTAATTAATTGTTGCCGAGCTGATCCGGTGGCTACTTGTGAAACATACAAAAAGACAAAGATTACTGTGGGTCAAAGTTCAAGGTGTAAAGGGAATGATGGGAATAGTCAATTACTGTTCAATATTCGCCATTGTCATCAATTACAAGATGTCGGATGTACCCTTACATTATTCTCTTACGAATGCTGCTCTATTGACAAACTATATTGACCTGCAAAATTGTTCAAATTCTTTTCTGCCTTTTTTTTGTCTTTTTTTCAGTGATTGGTGAACGTAAAACCATTCGCCCGTTCGTAAAGGTAAAGATATGTAATAGTAAAACATACTTTAGATTATATTGTTTTGGACAAAAATTAAATGGGGTTTATCGTCCTACTGTTCTGCTCCTAAACTGGGCTAATGAAGACGGGCATACTAAATACAGTGTGCTATGAGGGAAATGTTGCCTGGGCAGCGGCGCTATGACCTACTCTTATATCGAATTCCAACTGCCAAGTTATCTTTTACGTGCACGCCAATGTGTATACAAGACCTCGGTTTTCGTCTCACCCGAACGACTAGACAGCCGTCCTTTCCGGCCCTCCATCACTGACAAGAGACAACCACGCCGGAAAATCTGGATGAACTTCCTCTGCCAATACAGGTATCGAACATCCACTTAGCCACCGTGATCCCCTTGTTTTGGACAGGCGAACCGACAAGTTAGCACATACAAGTTGGGAATCAAAACCACGCCAATTTACTTAATGACAGACCTCGTGATCTAAAGCGAACACGTTCGACCATTCGGCTACCCATTCTCCATTATGTTAAAGTACCAATACAGTAACACTATCGTAACACCATATATGGCGTCTGATATCCAATATTAAAGGCAAAATAAACATTTTGTTATTGGCACACGAATCACGTGCCAGAAAGCTTTCGAGCACAATTTGCAATGAAACGACTCGATGAATGGGGGTAACCATACCCCACAGACGACTGGAATATCCAGACGCCAAAGACTGCTTAGAAATTACAATATAGTAACACTTTCGTAGCACCATGTATGGCGTATGGTCGTCTTCAATAGCCCAGTCGGTGCAGAAAGTTTACCAACAAAGGAGGCAAGTCGCTAACTCAATATCGTCCATCGGCAATGCAAACACGACGTGTTGGTCAAATTAAATCACCATTGATGTTGTTATCTTATCGGGAAAAGATGGCCTTCCGATATCCAATATTAAAGACGAAATAAACATTTTAACACTGGCACACGAATCGCGCTCAAGAATCCTGCAATTTGTAACCACTCAATGAACAGGGCTTAAAATACCCCACAGGAGACTGGAATATCCAGACGACAAGTTGCCTTTTAGTTTGCACTTTTCGCGAATTTCGCCGAACAAAACCCCTTAGAAATTACAGAAAAAACAAAAGCGACTGAATATACATGCCGTTTATATACATTCATATTAGATTATTCGTTGCGACGAATTTGTGTCCATTTCTAGGTGCCAAATAATAGCGATTTAGATTGTTAGTGAGGACTTCAAATCCTGCAGGTTTTAGCACAGAACTGCAAATCAGGTCAAACCCAAAAGGCAAAACATAATTTCTGAGTCCAAATTGTTAGTTCATTTGTTTATAGGAATTGTACGGACACGGTGTCATGCATGAAACAAACATGGTATGCATTTTCGTTTTAGAACACCTGTCATTTCAACCTCTGTGATCATATATGAATTAACAGGTGTTGTGCATGAAACAGGAGATGCTAATCCATTCCAGAACATCTGTTTCGCATGGGTGTACGTAGCAAACAAAATGTTGTATGTAAATTTGTATGTACGTAACAGAACAGTCATTTCTCATATAGACATCAGGTGTCGTGCATAAAACTGGATATGCATATTCGTTCTTGAACACCTGTCATCACATGGGTGTACCAAATGTTGTATGTAAGTTTTTATGTACATAACAGAACAGTCATTTCTCTGTTATCACATAGAAATTTTCATGTGCCGTGCATGAAACGGGATATGCTATATTGCTTTTGAAAACATCTGTTTTAACTGGGTGGAGATAGCTAACGCAAATATATATGTTTGTATGTACGTAACAGAATAGACAATTTGTCATTGCATCATACACCTTCTCCATTATCGTGACAAATTTAAATCTGTGCATCCAGTGAAATGAGGCTACTGTATGTGTACCAGGTGATGTAGCTTATAATAATGTTTGTTAATGTCGGGTACACGAGCTTTAAATTTTAATTTGCCAACAATCATGCTTGCATAGTGTTTGCTAATGTCGGGTACACAAGATTTAACTTTTAATTTACCAACAACCATGTTTACATACAACTACAACACAAGACTACACATGTTATCAACCAAATTGACGCGTCACTTCCGGTAAACCATTCAATCCAATAACATCTATATTACGCCATAGCTTTTATTTTAAGAGGAGACATTTACAATTAATTCAGATGCATACATGAATCTATAACAACTAATGTGAGGTATGACTAGCACTAACTTTCGTTCTGAATCGTTCATTCTGGAAAGTTTTTGATTTACCTTTCATTTTAGCAACTTACATATAACATCTAGCCGCACTTTAGACACATCCAATATTGATGTTTTCTTAAATTGCTTGGTAATATTTAGAAATATGTTTGTTAATTCTAGATGAACTCTCGTGAAGTAGAAACTTTTTCTTTTTATAAAAAAAATACATATTTACTCATGATGCAATGTTATATACAGCCATTGCAACAAGCACGGTACTTATTGGATCATCGATTGACAAAACGGTTCAATGAAATGAGTTTTGTTAAAACATGTGAATTCTACTTCAAACCACATTCAAGTAACAGTGAGTATTGACCAGCTTATTATACATACAAATACATATATAGATCTTCCTGTCGCTACCAGGGCACAATTCTCCTAAATGAGTTATATTAAAACACGTGAATATATACTAGTCCATACTGCATTCATCATAGAAAAATAATATTGACCAGTTTATATAGATTCGTGAATAGATCTTCTCGTCCCTGCCAGTCCAATATCCAAAAACAATGACAGAAGAGGTATCTTTATTACGTCAATAAAATTTACATAACAGAAGGGGTGTATATATTTTGTTTTAAAATTGATATTAAATTTCCACATATTAGTTTAAATTGTCCCACGCGAAATAATAGTTTACAATAAAACAATGACAACAGAGATATCTTTATTTCGTCGATAAAAATTTACATAAAGGCAAGGGTGGATACATTTTTTTTTAAACAGAAAATTGGTACTAAATCAATCATATGAGTTTAGCTGGTACAGTTACATGGGTTGAATAATACATATTGATACCACCTACTTAAAATATACAGCTGCAATATGTTTATAGATAAACGGGAATCGTGGTGGGTCAGTGAGTAAGACACTGGCGCGTTAACCTGGAAGTCTCCGATTCGCACCCAGTGTTTGTCGTGGCTCGAGATTTTTCGGCGTGGTTTCGGATTAGACGAAAACTCGAGATTTCGTGTACAAATTTCTATGTACGTAACATAACCCTTGGCAGTTGGAGTTGGGAATAGCAGTAGTCCGTAGCACCGTTGTCCGGGTACAATTTCCATAACTGAACACTACATGGCGTATTCTCATCTTTAGAAAAGATAATATGGCCTATAACTATAATAAAGGCTTTGGGAATTGAGATTCTTTTCAGATGGTATTTCTGAGGGTTAATGTAAATCTTACAGATTCGGCATCATGGAGTATCCTGGCTTATAAACCTGTCACGTGATTTTTTGACTAGAGTTACCTTCCTTGTATAAAAGTACTCGATTTACATATTAAATCCAGATCATTATTTCTTTTTGCACAAATCTGAAACTAATAATGAATAGTAATCGTGAAGTTTTAATAAGTCGTGGGTCAAATTAATTTGAATAAAGTGAACTAAATTTAGAAAATAGATGAAACGACTGTCATTTTATTCATTCGGATCGTTTTGCGATATCCGCCCTGTTTATCATTTTGAGATTCCGTCTTGAGGGAAATGAGAAAAAGAAATATTGTAAGCTTGATCTTCATCAAATTGATTTGTTCGCGGGATTGTTTGATCTTTAACCTTGCTCATTTATATCAGCGACATCTGTAAGTTGTTGGTACGTTCGTGCAGATTACTAGTTAACCGTCGTACTCGCTCGATAATTAAAACTTGACTATGGATACCCTCAAAGAATAACTTATAGCCACACACTGCATGCTGTATAGTTAATATTCTTTCCAGGTACTATTCAATTCACTATTTGCTAATTGGATATGTGCATTTGGGCATCATAAGGCATTTAAAATATCCCACGGAAACTTTGTGCACATATCAACCTAATTAGAAGTTTCTTGGATATAATAGTTTTGAGTTCCCGTGGTTTCAACGTGATTAAGTCGTCTTGTTACCTGTGAACCATCTTATTTCACTTTTGATTTGGAAACAAAATGCTACCCTTCTGCATCCCTTTCGGTCTATTGGAGGCCCCGGTACATTCTTGGGTGATTAGATGTGACATGAAATTCAAATCATCTAATCCATGAGAGACAATGAAGTCGGTTCCACAATCCAAATTTACTTCTAATTCTGAATACAATATTATTATAAAAAAAACAACCAAGAAAACCCGTTTTCCTTTTTGTCCATTTGAAAAAATTGGTCAATCTTAATCAAAACACATGTACATATGATATTAGACTTAGTTAATTATATATTGATTTAATTGAAAACAAAAATTCCTACAACACTGTATAACCTCCGTGAGTAATTCGACTCGTTTGTATAGAACGTGTTTTATCTAGAAAAGTTATCCATTATGGAAATATAGCTAATCTTCATGTATAAAAACACGTGTTTTGGACACAATTTCAAATAAAGATATTAAAAAGTAATATCAGTTTAATGTACAAGAAGAAATGAATAGCTCAATTCAATCAGCATTATACCTATTTTTATTTTATAATATATTCATTCAGCAAAAAGTAAATCTAATACTTAATACTTTGCTGAATTGAGTCCTTAATGTGAATGTTACTGTAATCTAAAAACTAATATGAAATGTTTAATTAATCAATAGTAAAATAATTTATGATGTTTTTAAAGTGATGTCTTCGTGGGAAAAAATGACTACATTTCCATAATAGTGCAATAAAACATTTTTTTTTAGGAATTAATAGCTTCAAATAATCATAATTACAGGCACAATTGTTTCAATAGTGACCGTGGTCGTCACTTTGCTTCCATAGCATCTACAATCCAATAAAAAAAAAGATTTAAAAAATATAAGCTTCAAAAATGAATAATCATAATTAGACCAAACATTATTCTAATAATAACTGAAGTGCATGTATATAAAAGTCATTTTGTCATTTATACATTCCACGGATAGTAAATAGTTTGTTATCATCGCAAACCATAAATAACTAAAGTATATAACTTTAACTTTCTTTGGGGTTCGTCCCGATTCTTCGTTTGTGCGGACCTTGTTTTCCGTCACCGCAAATCTTAAGGAAGCATTATCAATCCCTCACTGGAACGTATTGATAGTTTTAATCACATTTGGGATTTACTTTTTATAGAAGTCGTCACCCGTATAGTCTGTGTATTACATAGCGAACAGTAGAAATTCTTGGACTTTGTTTTAGCTCTTTGGCAAATCTGAAAACCGTAACCAGCTACAAGATTTGGGATTTAGATTTTTTAGGCGATCGTATGTCATAAAGAAATTAACTCCACACATTCGTTTCCTTTAAATCCAACATTTGAAAATTTTAAAGTGGAATTATGACTCTCGCCAAGAAAATAAATGTAATCAGTTATGATTAATATCTTATTTCAGATAACCATACATTCTCTCTTAGAATATTCACAATCATTGTATTTTGCACCATTGGATCATCGTTCCCCAAACCCAGTGAAAACTGCTAAAAGTATATGTATGACTAAAGTAGTGAAAGTTAAAACGATTTAATCTCAACGATGGTCCGGCCAATCTGGCTCAAATTGTGCATAGACCGCAACCTAATATGAATGTATCTGATATAATTATACAATCAAATATTGTTATAGTATCCGGCGTTTATAACCCTTAAAAATAACTGATTCCTAACAATGAACAAAGGGTTTCCTATCGTTGTTAGGAAGTATACATAGATATATGTATAACGAAATATACAAAAGGATTGACCCACAAAAAGGATAATAAGATTTGTTTTATTATCATCGGATATGTCATATTGAGACAAAGAACTTTCACTTGTAAATTGCCATATCGCATGATAATATTCCTAAAAATCAATGAGAATGCATGTGCTTCCAAAGATAAAAATGCAGCTATATGTACAGAATGATCAGACCCCATGCAACCAGACATTACGTTCGACCATCTTCTTCAAGGCGAAGAAAATAAAAAAGGATAACCATTTGACACCTCTGTTCAAACATATAAAGACACAGAATCAATGTGGCCAAGTGTCACAATATATCGGAAACCCGTCTGAATCAATTTCACATATTCACGAGCCCCTGTCTATATACATCAACGAAACCAGGAAGACTTCTAACAAAATATTTTGATTATAAGTGTAAAAACTTTTTTCTAAATATCAGACTTTACGTATTTGTTTAGTATCTCTGTAGACCATTTTATTGTCAGAGTGAAGGCGTTTATCGGTTTCCTAAAACAACACTAAGACTTATTGTTTAGAAAAAAATCAGCCCTATGTAGATCTATATTTTCACAAACTATAACACAATGACTATAGAAAAGACAATGCCTTAAATTATAGTATATTGTTAAAATAAATACCTACCTTATTTGAGCAGTTCCTGATAATAGCGCAAGTAAATTCAATAAAGACTATATCGAGTTTTCCGTTTTCTTTGTAGTAAGTTAAATTAGTCAATAGAAGATGGCTAAAAGCGTCCTTGGAAACTCTGGTGGACTCTGTATCAACAGTTAGTTTCACATCCCGAGAACAGATAAAGTGTTACATAAACTTGTTAAAAAGTTTTCATTAATTCCCCCTACGGCGGGCTATCCATTGCCGAAGTCGTATACGCGACTGTTGTACACTGACTTGGAGATGGTAATAACAATTTATCCGCCTCTTCGCTCATTCAATTAGTGGTTCCGCTGATCAATGACGTTGAACGAGTCTACAATAGGCTGGTAGCCGTCGATGGGGTTTTACCATTGATTGCTAGGAGAACAAGTCGACAATAGCTATACGATTATCACAACTTACAAAACACAAGTACTACAAATAGTCCACTAGATTTCATACTAGAGTTATAGAGAGACGAACACACACGTATTAAGTCGAGCAAACACTTTACAAACAAAACTTTTACACGACCATCGACGATAAAATAATCTAGCAAATACTCAGCTCCTCCGATCCTAGTTATTATAAAGTTTTCACAATTTGTTTTTTAAAACATTTCAAAAACTAAATGACGATTTTTTTCTGCAACTCAACTTTACCAAGAAAACTTTATACGTTCACCGGTGATAAAATAATCAAGCTCCGCCGAACACGGTAAATATAAAACTTTTAAACGACTCTCACAATTTGTTTTTAAAAATATTACAAAAACAAAATATAATACTTAAAGCATACATGTTTAAGTCGATCATTGACGACTTCTTTCTGCAACCCAACTTGAGAGAATCTGAGATTGAAATAGGAAATGCTACTTGGTATCAAGTAGAGGAAATAGTTTATTTAAATGGACTGCGTTGTTATTTAATGATTTGAATCACGATAAAATAAACACTCCCGTAACCTCGTTCTCGGATATACATATTCAATGACGTAGCGATATGGTCAGTTTGAAGGAAATGCAATAAATGATGACGTAATACTGCTATATAGAAATTAGAAACAGACCATGGCGGACAGAAAAAGATTAAACCGATAGATATATTGTAGCGTATCTCCATTAATTTGCCAAAGGCAAAATAGGAACGCAGAAAAGTACAGTCGACCGTTACATTTTACATGAATCTCGAATTAAAAATGAGATTGATCAGACCGAACAGTGCTTATGAACTTAGATGTGTACTTTATATCACACAAATACTGAACGTAATATAGCACAATAGCACACGTTGTCAGGATTCCAGCACCTACCATCATACAATAGAATCACACAAATAAGGAATTTCCATAAAAACCGTTATTCGGTGCATCCTTCTTTTCGAAGTTCAAGCAGGGCTTAACAAGTGAACAGCAGCTAAAAAGTTTGTTTACACGCTGTGTTGTATCAGGTCAACCAACTATTTATTTTAAGGTGCATTGATAATTAGTACGTCAAAGCCTAACACTAAAACGTGAAGAAGTCCTGGCATAGCGGGTAAACCATCTTGGAATTTTCCTGCGCATTAACAAATTACCAATCACTGGTAAACCAAAAATATCCCTTCTAGCGCTTAAAAGTTAAATTTATGGATTGTGTAACATATCTGAATAGCACGTTGTGTTATGGAAATGAAATGGGGTTTAACGTCCTATATTTCACAAGCAACCAGAGCTATTGAAGACGGACATGCGCGTTAGATCACAAGGTCTGTCATTGAGTCATGTTGCGTGGTTTCGATTTCTCGCTTGTACGTGACAGGGAGTAGGGTCACCTGTCCAACCTTGTGGGTTTTCTTCATGCCCTCCGGTTTCCTCTCACAGCCAAAGGCACTGGCGCAAGTGAATTATTGAAATAAAATTGAACCATATGCTAGTCCCGAAAATCTCCCCGCCTTTAGCCACTTACAAGGAAAATCCGCACTGGAACATTCCGATGATCGAATCCGTGATCTATCAGTTAGTGAACCAGTGACTTACTCACCGAGCCACCGTGACCCCGGCTGTATTATTACTTTCGATATAAATATACAGGTTTTTATATAGTTTTACAAGAGAGATACTATGAAGCAGTAGCATGAAGGGGTGAATTCTTCTATTGGATTGGGGGGTTGGGGTGACCTAGTGGTCTAGAGTGCTGCGCTTCGACCTCTAGCTGGCCGGTCACCTCTGGCTTGCGGCTGTGGTTTCGGTCCCTGGTGTGAGAGTATGTGGCATGGAGATAGGGGCGCCTTCTCAACCTCGTGGGTTTCCTCCGGGTACTCCGGTTTCCTCCCATTGCTATAGACCCGTACGCGCAAGCGAATTATTGAAATAAAATTAAAAAACCATATGTTAGTCCCGAAATGACCTAGTTTGTGTCGATTGGACGTTAAACCTCATTTCCCTCTCTCCCTCTGTTCTATTGGATTATATCAATTGCAGAGAGACGTACGTCCACTCTATAGAAACTAAGCCATTTCGAGACTAACATACATAGGGTTCAATTTTATTTCAGTATAGCAGTGGGATCGAACCGTAGGAAATCAAGTTTGCTGTCTACCCCATCCCTTTAACGTACAATCTTGGGATCGAAACCACTCCACATATCAATGGTAGTAGTAGTATCGTTAATTGATATATAAAATGATGAAATATGGATGGTTGTGTCATTGCATGTTGAGTACAAAAAGTAGTATTAATTAATAAAGTAATTGCAGCAGATATATGTCATTACATGTAAATTTGACTGATCACAGGTCCCCAGGCTAATTCCTTGAGATCACTTAGTTGACGCCAAATAAATAATAGAAAAAACGCAAAAAACAAAAAGGATGTAAAATAAAAGAATCCAACACGTACAAAAATAAATCTTAATACAGAAAATGAAATAAAAAGAAATACCCCCCCCCCCACACCCACACACTCAAAATAACAAAAGAACCCCCCAAAAAGATAAAAAAAACCCACAAAGGGCCCCAGCACACCGTATATGATGTATGACAATATATTATACCATTGGGCGGGGAGTGGCGGATGGTTAACGCGTGCGCATTGGGTCAGAAGGTCTGTCATTGAGTCAAGTGGTATGGTTTTGATTCCCCGCTTGTGTGTGACTAGGAGTAAGGTTGCCTTCAAACCTGACGGGTTTTTCTCCGGGGCCTCCGGTCTCATCCTACTGCTAAAGACCCCTACGCGCAGGCGAATTAATGAAATAAATCTGAACCATATATTCATCCCGAAATGACCTAGTTTGGTTTGAAATTGGCGTTAATCCTCATTTCTTTCTTTTCTCTTTCTCATATCGCTGCGTAGATGACACATATTTGGTCGATGTGATATGACTATCGTCCTATTAAAGCGAATGTTTTCACACGGGAGTTTATAATGGTACTCGAGGACATCGCATGTGAATATCATATCAATTTAAAATCATGGTCTATTTACTATTCATGCGTATTTCTAATAAATCAGATACTTTACACATCCATTTATACGTTAAAATGAAATAGGGTTTCACGTCTTACGTCGAACGAGTTAATATAAATCCAGTGGTTTAACGCGCGTGACTTTTTTTTTGTTTTTTTTTAAATCGTATTTCATTGAAACATATACTTGTAGGTTCGCATGCCCAATTTCTTAATGTCCGCCGATGTCCTCTCACTTCGAAAGACCTTCACGCGCACGCGAATTATTGAAATAATATTGAGTAAATAGATAAAAAAAAATAGCACAAGTGTATGAGTAAATAAATATTGTGTAAATGGATGGCAGATATATGAGTAAATGAATATCAAGAACATGAATAAATGAGTAAATGAATATCAAGAACATGAATAAATGAGTAAATGGATAGCGGATATAAGAGTAAATGAATATCAAAAACACGAATAAATGAGCAAATAAGTATTCTGGTTACGAGTAAATGAGTATCGCGTTTATGAGTATAAATAAATATAGAGTATATGAGTAAGTAAATATCGAGCACATGAGAAAATAAATACTGAATATATGAGTAAATTGATACCGAATATGTGAGTAAATTGATACAAAATATAGAAGCAAATTGATACCGAATATATGAGTAAATGGATGCCTAACATATGAATAAATAAATAAAAAATATAAAATAAGTAAATTAATACGGAATATATGAGTAATTTAGTAAATACATATCGAGTATATGATACTGTACGGGCTTCCCAAATCACAAATTCAACGTCTGCAACATGTTCAGAATTCGGCTGCACGTCTACTTACTGGAACTCAGAAAATGGCCCATATCACCAAAATACTGAAAACCCTTCACTGGCTTCTTGTACATCAAAGAATAATATTTAAAATACTCTTGTTGACCTACAAAGCTATTAACAACTCTGCTCCATCCTACATCAAAAATCTCATCTTCACATATAAAATATTCCTGGAAAATGTCTACGATCTTCTTCAAAACATCTCTTAGTAGTACCATCCACGAACTTAGAAATGACCAAACGTTCATTCCAGTACTCTTCGGCTCTTTTGTGGAATTCACTACCCCTTCATATTAAAACATCAAAGTCTGTCTGCATTTTCAAATCAAGACTGAAAAGTCACCTGTTCATATAACATTATGGATGAAATGGAACCAAAATGTATAACTTTGCAAGCGCATTTGGAACTCCTAATACGAGTATTTATTGTGCTATATAAATTTGGGTGTTATGTTATGTTATAAAGATATCGAATATATGAATAAACGGGTAAAGAAATATCGAACATATGAGTAAATGAGTAAAGAAATATCGAATGAGTCAATAAATATCAAGTATATGAGTCAATAAATATCAAGCATATGAGTAAATTAATATTGGTGGTATGAGTAAATAGATACTGAATATATGAGTAAATAAATATCGATAAATAAATATCGAATTTTTGAATAAATAAATATCGAGTTAAAGTGTAAATAAATATCGAGTTAATGAGTAAACAGATATCGAATAAATGAATAAATATATATCGAGTATATACATATCATGTATATGTGTCAATAAATATCGGGTGAATGAGCAAATGAATATCGGGTATATGAGTAAACGAGTAAAAAGATACCAAAGATATATGATTAAATAATAGAATGTAAGAGTAAAGATATATCGATAAGTAGAATACTTGTTTTATGTACATGGATATAGATCAATGGTGACTAACAAAATACAAAGAAACACATCCCCAATAAACATCATCAAAAATTCAATGAAGATATTCAAGAACGTCGTCTAGATTCACTAAAGATATTGAAGAAATATTGTTTTTTTTTTCATTTACGAACTAACCTATTTAACCCGAGGATAGAAGATACAGATATAATCAATTGGTTAAAACATGCAAAATGACAGTATATCAATATTAATCTCCTGAGAAACTTACATCAGAAGAATAGTCTAATTGTAATTCATCAAGCCAATTAAAGCAAAGGAAAAATACAAAACGATTGTAACTGACGAATTCGTTAAATCGGATCATTGTTTTTCGTTACAGGAATAAAGATAACATTGGTATCAAACCGATTGTATCTGTACCGAGGTGAGGATACGCAACCTCGTTATTTAGGTACTTATTTTAGATAGAAGATTAGTGCTAATCGTCTTCTGGAAAGCTGACTAAATTTTAAACTAAGATTTTTTATAAACTTTGATTCCGAGAGAATTTTTTCACTAGCCTGGAGATCCGGTGTTCGATCCCTGCATTGGCCAAGAAAGTTCAATCAGATTTTCCAGCGTGGTTCCCCCTTGTCAGTGATGCAGGGCGGAAGGTCTGACAAGGACAGCTGTCTAGATGGGACGACAAACCGAGGTCACGTGTACACATTAGCCTGCTCGCAAAATATCCCTTGGCAGTTGGAATTCGATATAAGAGTAGGCCGTAGCGCCGCTGCCCGGGCAAAATTTCCCTCATAGCACAGTGTATGGCGTATGCCCGTCTTCATTAGCCAAGATTAGGAGCTGAACAGTAGGACGTTAAACCCCATTTCACTTCATTTCTATTGTAGTGATGACAATTACACCACCTCACCTCACCATTGTGAACTCAACTATAGAGTGAAGGATAACCACTACTGAAATTCATTGTCCCAACACTAAAAAACTCAATAATACAAAAAATGTCATACTCTTTTTTACTTTGTGAACTCAACTATGGCGCTTCTGGGAAATGTGACGTATAATAACAACCGAAATTCACTGTCCCAATACTAAAATGTTTTACACTACGAAAAATTTCATAATCTAAGTTACTTAGATGTCTTTTTCCCCCTGCTTACACTCAGCTGATCCGGGCCCGTAACCAGCTCATAAAATTTGGCCGGCTAAGAATAATCCTAAGAAACCATTAATGTTGGCGAAACATTTTGGGGTACTAATTCGATTTTTTTGCACCCCCCGTCCATAGCCCCCCACCCTCCTCGTGGCTACGGGTCCGTACTGACCCCTTTGAACCCCAGGTTGGGAAGCACGGTTCTCAAACACAATGTATGCTTCCTGTAACTGGCCCCTTTCGTCAATAATAAACAAGTACTCTTTAATCAATGATTCTATGAAATCAATGGTTTAAATTTTGATTTACAATCAAGTTTTAAAACTTAGTTTTAATTGTTGACGAAGAGAAATTCTAGTCTAAGATTAGCTAATCTGACTTTTAAGAATTCCAAACTTAGACAAATACTAATCTATAATTAGCAAGTTACTTATTAGACTTAAACATGGATTTTTTTAGACATTGTTCGAAAATATGGGCCTTATTTAGGTCACTAACAACTGATTTGTGTTTTTTTTTTTTATAAAGTTAACATTGGGTTCAACTATATTGTATTTTTGACGAGGTAGGGATATGCTATCTGAATATTTATTGCCGCAATCAGCGGTTTTGTATTTGTTCATGAAGATAGGGTTCAACCCAACTATATATTTGTATATATTCGTTATTTAGGGTCCCGAACATGAAAATTGTGTTCAACCCAATTCTATCCGTTCCGCTGCAGGGCTATAGTGCCTCGCTATGCAGGATCGCAAACAACGGTTCGATATTTTGACATTGTTCAAGTTACGCATCGTGTATTCACTTCCTTGATTTGAGCTGTTCATAGATTCTGTTTTTATTAGCCTAATTAAGGGGAAAATGTAGGGCATTGAACCCAGTTTCATTTCACATATAGCTAACACATGTATAACATAAGTATGTATAATTATTATTGTTAAAACTAAAATGAAAGTGCATTCTGTGTATAAAATAACTCATGTCAAAGTGCTCTCGAAATCTACTTTGTGTTCGGCCAACATCGGTCGTATACTCTTGCCTCGCGGGTTATTGACTATTACCGTTACTTCATTTGAAACATGAAATTAATTTCTATTACCGGATAGTTATATTTTTTTAAGTTTCATTTAAAGGAAGAAACTTAAAAATTTACTTAAAAGGTTTAGAGTGAAATTCGTAAAATTTAATATATATATGATATTTTACTTCCGGATGCACATTTGATGCATTTTTTTTGCGGGGGGGGGGGTAGTGGTCTAGAGTGCGGCGTTTCGACCTCTAACTGGCCGGTCACCTCTGGCTTGCGGCTGTGGTTTCGATCCCTGGTGTGAGCGTATGTGGCATGGAGATAGCTAGGGGCACCTTCTCAACCTCGTGGGTTTCCTCCGGGCACTCCGGTTTCCTCCCACTGCTAAAGACCCCTACGCGCAAGCGAATTATTGAAATAAAATTAAACCATATACTAGTCCCGAAATGACCTAGTTTGTGTCGAGTGGACGTTAAACTCCATTTCTCTCTCTCTCGCTCGCTTGATGTATTTTTTTATTAGCTTCGTTACAGCCGTTCACTATAAAATGCCCGGGACTGAAGACTGACGAGAGGACAAAATCCATCATAACCTTTCTAATTATTAGTTGTCATTTAAAGGTAGTTTCATTCCATTTATTGCTCTGTCATCATTATATAATATTTTGGTATATATGGTACATGTAGAGCGACCACAAATTGAAGATTGGGCTTCTTCCTTGTTAAATGGTGTTTTATTGTCCGAACGTTTCTAATCCTGCGTTTCTAATCTCAAACCGCTGGCGTAGACCCTTACGTGACTCCCACACGCCTGCGTTCAATTTTTGTAATAACACCTAATGTGAATATTTGTGTTTATTGTCAAAAAATATCAAATCCTGCATATATTTTTGTTATTATCCTTCTTTCTATAATTAATAAATCTATTAATGTCGATATGCACTGATGATTGTTAAACATCTATTCTATTTTCAGTTATCTTTAAATAACCATGCCTTATATTTACTTTGCTTTAAAAAAAACCAACCCAAAAAACTTCATCTAGTGTAATCAAACAAGTCATTATCAAATAAAACAGGTCTTAATAACATTACACGAGATAAGTACGTAAAATAAATGCATTTGTCTTGATGAGTTACAGGTATACACGCCTTTAATTGCACACGTTTTGTTCTGGTTGTTTCCAGGTCAACTTGGCTTAAGCTCACCCACCATGGTCAGAATACATACCAGATAAACCCCGGATAAGGTGTCGTTAATTTAATCGTGGGCAGACATTTTGTTTTACTGGCGATGATTATTCGGGGCGTTTACATCCGTTAGCAATTAACGTGGTTAAAAATACGATCCCCTTTGATTTAGATAAAATCTGAAAATGTCTTGAAATTAATCTGACTCTAGTTTGATTTGGTTTTATATAAATCAATTTAACATTTCAATTATTTAAAAAAAAAAAACAAGGGGGCTTAATAGTTTATTGACCATATTCTGCTGGAAAACTTTTGCCAGGACACAATTATTGTCACCTGCTCTGGATGAACAGTCTGCTATGATGTTAATGGATATATTCAGATATTCAATGCGCAACTAAAATATACTAATTCTTTCACAATTTATCAATGCTTGTATACTCTACAATACATAATGCCATTTAACACCAACCATATAATTTAATTACTAATATTTATTAAAATACCAAAAATTAAACAAAAAATTTAATTTAATTACTAATATTTATTAAAATACCAAAAATTAAACAAAAAATGGTATAGCGACGCTATAATTACCAAGAAGGCATTTGAATCGACAATGAATATCAAATCTATCTATACATATTGATAAAAAAAAGAAGTAGACATTTTTTTTGCTTCATGATTTTTTATGTTCTACAACTGCCTGACACCAATTGTGTTACCATAGTTTTCAATTTCCTTACAAGATAATTTTTAAGCAAAGAGTCACTGGAATATTGTTTCATGCAGCTCGTTGTTTTCGAAGTGAGGGAATGACATATATAAAGATTTTACGTACGAAACTAAAAGTATTGGAATTGTACCTCGTTATTAGAAAGGGGACCAAAGTGCATGAAATCACTTCCGGCCTTCCGCTGGTATTAACCGGGTGATTAAACAGGGTATCAATCGCCGATGAAAAATCTTTAATACGATGTTAAAATGCGCAGATTCACGAAGAAAGAAGAGTATTAATACAAAGCAGAGCAATAATTTGACGTATTTCAGCTTTTGTTGTAAAATGCCTGCAAGTTATTTGCGGTCAATAAGCCCGCGATGGGAAATTTGGTTGCTATTGTAAAAGAACACGTAGCTGTATTAGTAGAGAGGTTTGGGCGCCATCAGATAACATCAGAGAGATATAATGTAACTATTAGACTAATTGTCGTTCTTGGTGGTATCCCAGCCTGTTCTCATACAAATTCATATAAAAGATGCTCTGCTGATATTTGTTCTCTTAAATAGAAGTCACGACACCCCCTTCAGATGTAGCAACACACATCAAGCCTAATAAGATGTGAATGGCATAATCCACAAATCGAATTAGACATACTGAAGTTACTTCAAGATAGGTTCAAGCAGTGACTACTCGTCAATTGGTGAAGAAACTGGTTTGGTATTAAGTGACATGTAGGCGGTACAAACATCATATTCTTAAAGCAATGGTAGCGAGCATTAACTTCTCATTAACATGACGCGCAAATGGAATTAAATATAATAATTTTATTTCAAGTTAGGTTCAAGCAGCAACACACGTCAATGGGTGAACAAATGAGTCTGACATGTAGACGGTACACATAACATATTCTTAAAGCAATGGCAGAGAGCAATTTCATGTCATATAAACTACTCGGGTGGGTGGGGCGGGGTGAATGGTTAGTACGTTCGCCTGTCCAACCTTATGGGTCTTCTCCTGGTCGTTCGGTGGTCATTCGGTTTTCTCCCACAGCTAAAGATCCCCAACAGCTCTTATAAATAAGAGAGAGAGAGAGAAATGGGGTTTAACGTCCACTCGACACAACTAGGTCATTTCGGGACTAACATATGGTTTTTAATTTTATTTCAACAATTCGCTTGCGCGTAGGGTCTTTAGCAGTAAGGAGGAAACCGGGGTGCCCGGAGGAAACCCACGAGGTTGAGAAGGCGCCGCTATCTCCATGCCACATACGCTCACACCAGGGCTCGAAACCACAGCCGCAAGCCAGAGGTGACCGGCCAGCTAGAGGTTGAAGCGCGGCACTCTAGACCACTAGGCCATCCCAACCCCCCCCCCTCTTATAAATAAAAAAACTGCATTCTTAAACGATTTTTTGTTTTTACTATACGTTATCGTTTTTCAGAATGTCAATGCCCTTTACGTCTGCAGTTCTTCCTCATTTTGGAAGAAAAATAACCATTGCTACTTTTTTTTTAGCGTTCTTAAATTCTATATCTGTCTATTGTCAACTTGGCTGTTTCATTTGCCTTAAATTTACGACAATTACTGTCAGTACCGCGACCAATTTGAGACATGACGACATAGGTCGTACGTTGGTATGAAAAGTATTACGTCAGCAAACGCGTTTAAAAGAATCAATATGGACTATAATATGAGACTCGTGCGCTTGTATATACATAAATAGTTTCATTATCTATATATTGTATGTAAACATTAATGGTCTGTGTTAGTACACGTAAATATCACTGACAGCTATACAAATAGAGAATACAGTTAGGTTGCACATAGTCGTGAGAGAGAGAGGATTTAACGTCCACTCGACAAAAATTAAGTCATTTCGGGACTAACATATGGTTTATTTTTATTTCAATAATTCGCTTGCGCGTAGGGGTCTTTAGCAGTGGGAGGAAGCCGGAGGACTCGGAGAAAACCACCGAGGCTGGAAGGCGACCCTACTCCTTGTCACGTACAACCGCGGAATCGAAACCACGTCAGTTGACTCAATGACAGACCTTATCATACAACACACGCGCTTACCATTCAGCCACCCAACCCCCTGCACATAGTCGTAGTCTTCACTTAATCATGTCCGGGAATCGATGAATGCAATGGGGAATGGGGGTTTAACGTCTTGCTTCTCTGTCTCAGCTGGGCAAATGAAGACAGACATAGTCCATGCCGTGTTCTATATGAGTGAATGCTGCCCGCTTACTGTTCATCAAATCACATCTGCCAAAGATTCGTGCACTGACATGCCAACTAGTGTTTTCCTCTCAGGCCCTGGACGAAAGGCCTGATAAAGAGAGCTGTAAAACCACGGTCCCGTGTATACATTAGCGTTCACGTAAAAGATCTCTTGACAGTTTTGCCTGGGCAAAATTTCAGTCATAGAACACTGTATGGCGTATGCCCGACATCATTAACCCTGCAGTCAGTGCAGAGCAGAGGGCGTTTTAAACCCCTTTTAATTCCATTTCATTAGGCTCTCGGCCCTGGCCAAATAATAACGAGAGTCTGGCTTACGAGGCAAATATCATGTTCGAACCCAGTGCCGCATGGTGACCAGGCTCTTCAAGAGGGTGAAGATTATCTGTGTATGCTCTTTACCCCTGTCCTGTTAGTCAAAGCTGCAGACAAAAAAATGAGTGTGAAGAACATCTAAGTGCATTCTGCGTCCTTAACCGACATCACGAATGCAGGTGTTTGATATTGGTCAAATCATCCAAAAGTGCTCTTATCATGAAGCAATTCTTCAACCGGAAATGACCTTGACAGCACTGTAAATCGGTATTCGAGGACAGACACAACTAAAAGTACCCCGTGAACTATGGGACCTTAGCTAAATATTACTTGTGCGTCCTAAATAGTTTTTAGATAAGCACCCTGTTTCTCTAGCATGCCGAATAATTGTGGAAGCATCCTTGAATTATTTGACTTTCTTCAAGAAAGAAACATGTACGTGGTGCAATTAGACCTCTAATCAAGTAAAATTGGTTTTCAATTAAAACAGATCCGCACGGCATATTAATAGGTTTTTCACATCATGGCGGTCATTCGTCAATCTGTGCATGTTAGCCCTGTGTCAATTCTACCTTCAGTAGAAAGTTCTCAAGCATTGATTTCACCCTGTATGTCATAAATAAATAATATAATTTCAGTATACCAAGTACGGTCAACTTGTGTAGAACTTGAAATAAATTCCTTTGTCTACACGCTAATTGTTAAAGGGGGTGTCACTGATTTCAAAACACTCCGAAAATAAATGTGGATTGTGGAAGGTAAACCAAAAGTTAAAATATGACGATATAGTCAATATATCTTGTGTGGGTTTTTTAAAAATACCAAATTTACCTCTTGGTTTGTTTAACGGCATTACTTATACTTAGCACAATTAAGGATTTGCATTCTTCAGATCTATGTAGGATAATGGTGACCAAGCTAAAAACAGGCATTAAGCCTAGTAGGTATGGATATCCAGGCACTTATAAATAGTAAAATGTAAGGGCTGTAATTTGTAAGTTTGTGCCTCTTTGAAAAAGAATCAAAGAGTTTCAGATAGTTGCACGGTAAACATACAAGATTGTGAAAGCGTCCTGTTCCTCGAATTTAGACAATATAACTGGGCCTGCTCCTTTAAAACGGCGAGTGTGAAGCAGTGTATCGTGCCAAAGAATATATTTCTACAGATGGTTTTTAAATTGTTATATGGAAGTGGACCACCGTCAAGACCTTTCGCATTTCGTTTTTTCTGATAAATCGTATTTTTTTTTTTTTATCGAATTTGAGTGAAGCCTGTATTATTGGACGTTTAATTTGATTTTTTTATTTGTTTCTTGCAATGTCTGTGTGGTGCTAAGTAATAAACAGTAATTATATTCCATTTTATTTTATTAAACCTTATGCAAGTGCCAAATCTGCCTATTGCAGGTCTTTCTTTAGGTCTGAAATGTAATATCTAAATTATTTACTAGCCATTTATTAACTTATCCAGACCATAATCATCCCTGGATGACATAGCTATCTGCGACCTTTAGTGGATTATGATCCGATTTGCTGCATAGCCTTCCTTCACGATTTAATCATGAAATGGATAATCGAGACTAGGCTTTTTATCGTACCGGCTTTAATAACGATGATCGAGGCGGGGCGGAAACTTCAATCGCTTTATGCTCGGTTCATAGTGGATCAATTTTTACTGAACTTTTCAGAAAATTGCCTTCACATTATCTAGTTTTTAACTACTTTAGTGAGAAATGCCAGCTCTTTATACTATCTCCCATAATGTATCTCTAATGGCGTATTGCAGGTTTACATATAGAGTGTGTCACTATATGTCTTTATTGGATATTTTAGGTACTTATGGTGGTTCGACAAAGTACCTAAAATGAACAATTCAATAACTTTTTAAAACCTCCATGGGATGAAAATTGACAGATGCTGTAATTATGTATCAGTTTTGTTCTTGATACCCTAATTATACTCTATTAAACATTTTACAGAAGTTTATTTTAACGTCTCTCCTAATTCTCTTTGTGAACAAATAACCTTGAATATTTGTAAGGCGTGTGGTATTTACATTTCCCGGTTATTCCCACCTAGGCAGATTGTCAAAATAAAACAAAGCATCGATGGTTTAATTAGAATAATAATACAAACTGGGTGGGTGTAAAATGCCGACTGGGTGGATGTTATATTTAATATAACATTTATCTACTGTTTATTAACAGGAAAATCTTAAGACTGAAATGTATATACACCCAAAACTTATCGGAAACATCTATATTAACCGTCGCATGAATGAAGCGGGTGACATTTTCTCTGAGCAAGACGTCTAACAAGACTTCCGCTGTTCCTGTGGACCATTTTCAGAACGAAAGTGTATTAATCGCTCGTTGCAGGTTTAGATGTACAATGTGTGACAATATGTCTATACTGTCAACAGCCATATGACAGCTATACATGTATATCGAGATGGCGACAGTTCAAGGTCGAAATGAGTTTAATGGCCTACTTTTCTGTATCAACTGGGCTAATGAAGACGGACATGTATCATAGGGTGTGTTATGCGAGTAATTATGCCCGAAGAGCGTCATGACGATCTACTTTTATTTTGAATGCAAATGCAGGCCAATGTGTACACGATAACCCGGCTTTTCATCCCACCCATTCTGTACCACTGAACGTTCTCGGACAACCCCGGAAGCTTACCCGATACCTCCTGGTTAACGAGCTAGCATATTACTCACCGCGGCTCCCAGTTCAAGGTCGAGTGCCCAAGCCCAAAGCCACCATGAAAATTATTAAAATGAAATTAAATTTATTACTTTAATTTGTATATTAAATAGATTCGGGTTATACTAGGTCGACAACAAGAATCCCCCACCCCAACATAACATTGAACACAAACCACGTCATTTTGGGACTAACATATGGTTCAACGTTTTTTCAATAATTTGCCTTCGCGTTGAGGGAATCGGAGGACCAGGGAAAAACTCCACCCACTCCACCCAGCTTTAATGAAATGAAGGGACAATTACCAGATATATTAACTGCAGTTAATCCAAGCGGTTGATTAATTAATCGTTTTACATCCTTTGGTGTTTTGGACAGATATCCGTTCTATTGGGTGATAGTTACCTCGTGATGCTAACACTAATCACGAACTAATTGCTGACCGCATTTTCTGTTTCTCTCTTCCTATGAACAGCGAATCCTAACGTGTAAAAACGAAATTTTAAGGGTACATTATGTCAACGTTGTATACTTGAAGATCTTCTGATCTAACAATGTTCATTTAAAAAATGAGTATTGAACTGTCTTCGAGCAAAAAATCGCCCATGTATCGTCACAACAGTCAGTTGTATGGAAGGATAACTAATGCTTTCCTTTCCCGTTCGTCACTTCCGATTATTGAAACCTTTATAACTCATCTATCGTAGCAATGATCTCCGAGTTAAAATTATATTTGGAAAGTGTTTAACCAGTTCTATCACAAATGTGATAATGACCGGCACCAATATTTTTTTCTTTAAGGCCAACAAATACGTAAATCTGAAAAGAATCCCCATAAAACATTCAATAATAAGGAACAAATTTGAATTTAATCGCCGGTGTGGAAGTGGTATTCGTTGTCCCTAGGTGAACAAGCATACTGTGCATACTAATATTTATTTCTAAATCATAATGACGTTATGTGTCATGTGACATCTAAACATTAAGTATAATCATGAGTGAAATTCCTTCTCAGTGCTCTGATTCAGATCTAATTCTTCATATTGCTTTTCATATTTTATATTCGGAACTGACGTAAAAGGAATTTAAGCCTATTAGGATAACTGGTATTTTGACGGTAATAGATACCTACTTGAGACAGCTTGCGACTGGGTGTATTTAGACATTCCTGATAATAAAAGGCTACGATGTCATTATATTTAAGTCATATGACTGAAGGGTACTGCAGGTAGATATGCCAATCCACTACCTCAAGGTAAAACCATCTCTTCTCATTAATGCCCCTAACCTAACTCTTACTTTCTGAGATAAATCCTTTCTACAGCACCCCCTCCCCCCACACACCACCACCACCACCATGTTATGGGTGCAGACCTGGCACGGATAGTGTCTAGTCATTGGCAGTGAAAATACAATATGAATCATAAAGAAATTCACGCACTACAGTAAATAATTATAAGTGGTAATCAAAGAAGGCAAAAGAGAGACCCAAACAAAAAGAAAGGCATAACCAGGAAAATCATATTGCAGAAGAAATCACTGTAAAGCCCAAGATAACTTAAATAACAGTGTATTTGTACACGAACTTAGGGAATATCTAAACAAAAAGTGATAGAAATCTCTCGCTGACTGAAAAAGGGATGAGGGATTGGTCATGAAAGTCCCTCGAGATTTTCCCGTCTGGTTTGCATTTGTCAGTGGCAAGTACATGTGTCTAGTTGTTCGGATGGTACGTAAAATTGATCATTTTTGAGAGCTGCAATTTGTCGACGAAGTATAGATGGAAACGCCATTGTTTCCTGTAGCTCACAGCATGGACGTTCAAGGTCATTTTATATCGTTTCAGAAATACGCATCTTTCTTGTAGTTTAATTCTTTTAAAGAAGATGATTGTCGTGTGTTTAAAACAGTGCTATTCTAATCTTTTTTACTAATGGTCCGAATATATATTTTAATTCTGTATACACTTAAATTTCGTCATTTAAAATCACATCATACGGAATATAAACTGCCAGTTATTGGCCAGATTAATGTAGCATCGTGAATATAACAACCACCCGCTGCAGTAAATAATACGGTTGGACTATATTTAAAATTGGCGGAGCTTGAAAAAATATATTGCCAACATTAAAATAATCGACCCATATTCTCAAGAATATTACATTTCGTGCAGCTTGTGTCGCGTGTCAGTGGATGTCCACACCTTTATTAAGTCATCAAAAAATAAACCTGATAGTCTTGTACAACAAGTGTAACACCCATACTACAAACACACTCACCACTTTGAATTTGTTTTTTTTTGTAGTAGATATATAATTATTAAATACCCGGTACTTACATCATTTGACATCTGAAACTTTATTTAGTATTAAGTATGTGTATTTCTAATTACGGTCTCTTATAAGATATATTTAAAGAATCCATCTTGAAAACATGTTTTAGGTTGCGAGCAGAATGTTCGGATTACAATTTATTTACGTAGAATGCTAATGCATCTGATATTAGATTTAGGCACTTCAAATGTCGAAACAGCATGTCTCCAGATGAAATGTAATGGGGTTTAACATCTTATTTGTTTACCCCGACTGGGCCATGAGGGATATATTTTGCCCGGACAGCGGCACTACGGCCTAGTTTCATTTCGAATTCCAAGTGTCAAGATACTTTACCAGCAAGTCGTGTGTACTCGGGCCCTCTTTTATCGTCCCATTCGAACGACTAGACACTGTCTTTGTGAGGTCCTCGGTACTGCATAACTGACACGGGGAGACAGTGCCGGAAAAGCACAAGCAACCGTCTCGGTCAACACCGAGAGCGAACACGAGACCTCCTGGTCAGTGATTCAGTCTCTTATTCATTGAGACACAGCGGCTCCTGTATCCAGGCGACAGAAGGTACAATATAGTTACATCTAACAGTTTTCTGTTGTGAATCAAAGCACAGCGCATGCGTAAGGCATCGTAACTAGTATGAATGACATGTCAAAAGTCCGCGAAAAACTCCATTTGATTGATTTAACCGATAATTTTTACAAACACACTAAAGTTATGTCGCTACACCGGGATGGGTATTTATGATTAGTCATAATAGTTTAAACATTATCTTATATCAAAGACACCACAGGCGTTAATATATACACAATGAGTTTGCAAGTTAAAACTAGTAAGAACAATTCGTAGCTAAAAACAAACAAACCAGAGATTTTTCGAAAGGATCTCCCGCCTGCAAGTGTGGACACCAAAACGCCGGTAATATAACAACTCTTCCAGATCCTAGTGCAAAAAAGACAAGTAACACGAAATTTTGAATTATAAAAAATAAAATAGGATTTATGTTTAAATCAGATTGGTTACCATTATGTATCAATATGATATATCCGCATTCGGTTGTCCGTAAACAAACTATTGGTTAACTTGGGCAGAAATTTCAAAATATTAATATTTTACTAAATGGTCAGATTACCTTTTCGGTGATTCAAAATCGACTAATTTTGAAAACTGTTCAGTACTATTACATAAAATAATATAATATAAATTAACGGGCAAAATTTTTTGCCCTTTGCATGGTATGGCGCAGTACTTCACATTGAATTTATCTATTTTTGTCTAAATGTATACGAGTAGATTTAGTAGTCCCTAGGAACTGTTTTTGAGTGGACGATGTCCACTGACAGTTCCTATCCGGCCTTATATAGCTGCAATATGAAAATATGGTAAAATACCGTTCTTCCCCACCTCTGTTCCAAAAGGAACTACCGATTTAATAGAAATATCTTACAATATAAAATATCTTTCGCTTTGTTACATTACATTATATGCACTAATATTTATGTTGATCGACATTCTACGTTTTCTGACTCTGACCGGAAGTCTAATTAATGAATTAAAATGTCCGCCTTTTTAACTTGTTTTCAAATTTAATATTAAACGTCTAGTAAGAATCTTTCTTTCGATCTTATGAGAACGCCACAGTAGCATATATTATCTGATATACGCGGAAACATCGTAGCCAAACTTATTTTGACCACTTCCTATTTTGTCGGTTAAAATAAACGAATGACGACATTTTAATGACTAATAATGAAGTCTCATATGCTGTTATGGGAATGTGTCGTCTAACAAGTTATAACTGTACCGAGACGCAATGACGAGACACAACTGGCAATGAAATGAAATGAAATGGGGTTTAACGTCCTACTCTTATGCACCTAACCTGGGCTAATGGAAGACGGGCATACGCCATACAGTGTGCTATGAGGGTAATTTTGCCCGGGCAGCGGCGCTACGGCCTACTCTTATATCGAATTCCAACTGCCAAGGGATCTTTTACGTGCACTCCAATGTGTACACAGGACCTCGGTTTTTCGTCCCATCCGAACGACTAGGCAGCTGTCCTTGTCAGGCCCTCCTTCTGTATCACTGACAAGGGGAAATCACGCCGGAAAACACAACTGGCAAGGCATGGTACAACTGAAAATGAAATGAAATGGGGTTTAACGCCCTACTGTTCTGCTCCTAAACTGGGCTCTTGAAGACAGGCATACACCATATACTGTCAAGGGATCTTTTACGTGCATGCCAATATGTACACGGGACCTCGGTATTTTGCCCCATCCGAACGACTAGACAACTGCCAGGTCCTCCGTATGCATCACTGACAAGGGGAAACCACGCCAGAAAATCCTGATGAACACCCGACCTCCAGGCTAGCGAGCAAGCGTCTTACAAACTTAGCCACATGATCCCCTGGTGCAACTGAATATGATCTTTACTGACACAAATAAAATCTAATCTACAACTATGTAGGCATACAGTGGACACAAATCAAACGTTAGAACGTGCGTGTTTACCTCTAGGGGCAATACACGCTTTGCAACGTCACCGAGTGAATAAAACTCTACATATATAGGTATGTTTCGGCTAAGAAGAATCCGGGGCAACACACGCTGGACCGTGAAATGGGACCTAGTCATTCTGATGTGACTAAAATCCAATGTCCGCTCGGGGCTTGATTTTTTGAACGAAGACATTGACGACAAAATCAACTGTCACAATCTTAATCATTGTGGTAATTGTTGGCTCGTTTCATTTTACCTGATAACTAGAGTCAATATTTGACGCTATTAATTGATTATAATATGGCTGTTAGTAACTCTGTCGCCTAGGTATAAACAAACCCCACAGTACACGGACCGTCCATCTGTATCTGAAGTTTATAACTTGGATAAAAAGGTGCAGCAGTGTGAGTGACGAAGCCATGACAGTTCCTATCGACCATCCGCCATCGTCCAATAATGATTCTATTTACCTAGTACACTCAAACTGTTTGCCAGCTAACAATAAATTGTAAGATTTCCATGGATTACGCCTCTCAATTATATTATTCGTTTCGCTCACGAACCTTACAACTCTTTTTGACCAGATGGAATTCATCAACACCGTTAGCAGTAACAACAGAAATTTGTTCCACTTCGGCATATTTGTACTTCAATGATCAAATTGGATCTAGGGGAACGAAATTTATTTCAGTTCACTAATTCAATAACTTAAAAAATGATCTAGAAGTAGCCTTTGTTATCAATAAGACCTCTCCCTTTAGGTCCTAGACAACATAGAAGGATGACAGAGGCTACAATTTGGATGCCTTTTAGAGAGAGAGAGAGAGGGGGGAGGAAGAGAGACAAAGGGGAGAGAGAGAGGGAGAAATGGGCTTTAACGCGAAATCGACACAAACTAGGTTATTATGGGGCTATCATATGGTTTTAATTTTATTTCAATAATCCACTTGCGCGTAGGGGTCTTTAGCAGTGGAAGGAAACCGGAGGACCCGGAGAAAACCCACAAGGTTGGACAGGCGACCCTACGCCTTGTCACGTACAACCGGGGATTCGAAACCACGCCAGTTGACTCAATGACAGGCTTTATGATACGGCGCACGCCCACCCCTCTATGTGTCTTTTATACACGTCGGTATATTTTGAACTGCCACAAGTATACCGACTCAGTCAGTTGACGTAAGTAAAAAAGAAAATACCTCAAGTAAGTGATGCCTTTCTCCCCCATTTTATCAATATCCGGTCTGTAAAGACGTTTGATTCTGTTCCAAGTGATATAATGCCATTTGGGACATCATTCACATGACCGATTAAATGGTTAAAGTCATTAGTATTGGAATTCCCTGGCCAGTTACAATATATAGTTTTAATCAAGATGAAATAATTAAAACAGACACTACATGTATGTCTGGGAAATTTAGAAGATCAAGCCCAATTGCAATAATTTAATGTCGTAACGTTTCCTTACAATAGAGTGTTTGTAAAAATATTGTGACATGAGCCCAATATAGACAAAATATAACTTCAAATAAGAAGCGTATCTACGGTGGGGGCTTATGCAGGGCCAGCCTTAGATTCGGTTGACATAATTCTATTTTCCCGCTAGAACTCTGCTTACCATTTGAAATTTGTATTCTGATTTACGCAGGTGTCAAATTCCATTATAGCTCCAGACGTAACAAACTCGAGTTCAGCTACTGGTTCGAACATTCGAGCACCCCATATGCACATCGTATTTGTCCTACAGTAAATGTTGCTGGACGAATAGGGGACTGGTTCACTTACCAGGAGGACGCGGGTTCAATTCCTGCATCGCCCAAGAAAGTTCTGAGATTTTCCAGTCTGATTTGAGGGCCTAGTAAGGAATACCGTCTAGTCATTCGGATGGGAGGTTAATGATCCCGAAAGTAGAAATTAGAAATAAACGTAGACGGTAGCTGCCTCCTAGGCGCAAGGCGTAGGCCGGTCTTCATTAGTCCGATAGGTTCAGAAAAGTGGGAGGTTAAATTTTATTCTATTTTAAAAAAATAAAGCCATACATAAATCGTTAATTAAGGAACTCAATGGTGATTTATTCAATTAATCAATAAAAAACTATGTCGTGTGGTTCGATATAAACATAAAAAGTTTCTTATTGCACGTCAGTAAAGGGTAGTATAATTAACGGGTTAAGCCGTGTATAACAGATTCCAAACATAATAAAATATTAAACATCTTATTAATGGAATCGACTCATGGGAAACATACGTTGAAATAGATCAGTGATCTTAAATTTCTGCACGCGTCAGCCTCGTAGTTGGCACGCGAATTTTTCCTTGAAGTTTTCAAGGCAGACCCAGAGGCCATAAGTCAATGTCAGGCATGGTACAGGTGAAGTACTAATCCATCTATTGTGTTATTGAACACATTAACCTGCGCTAACAATAACCCGATTTACATCCTAATATATCATGTATCCGTTACACACCAAGACAATTGAATATTTGTGTGAAATTTGGTAAAGGCACAAGCTAGATCTTTCAAAATTTGAAGTACTATTTGCATGTACAGGTTGTTGTTAAATAGGCACATATTATGACAACAAAAAATAATCCCTTCACTGTATGAAAATGATTGTAAAATTTTCCTTTATTTGCGAATGGTCTTAAACTAGACCAGTGATTCTCAACCAGTGTGTCGCAAGATCTTCCTAAGTGTGCCGAGAAATTTTGAACGGCACACCAAATTAATTTCTCACTAAAGATGGCAGCTATTTGACTGTGCTTTTCTTTATTTAGTTTGATTCATTCTACATTTCTTTGACTAGTCTGTGTCTGCGATTGTATTCCGTCGATGACTTGCCATATTTTTATTTTGCTAACATCAATTTTTTTCATGTGTTCCAAAGCGTGCGATTGGCAAAAAAGGTTGATAACCACTGAACTAGACTATTACTATGTTTTCTTGACAGATTAGTCATATCCTACCTCTTGCATGTAAGACACCCATGGTCTAAGATTGTAATTCAGAATCAAATGGGTAACATATTGAATGATTTCGGACTTTGAAATCATGACGTTGATCTATAAATAACATTAGTCAATTGTAATAGGCTTACGTCCATCTCCTATTCTTTATAATCTAAGTGATAGTGACTCAGTAACTTGACTATTTACTCCCACAAAAAAAACCCCTCATAACGGAAATGATCTAAGATGATTTTCATTAAACAAGCACAATTCTATTAATAAAGAAATGAAATGGGGTTTTACGTCCTACGGTTCGGATCCGAACTCTATTAATAAAGAAGAGTACCGTTGATTGTTTATGCATCATCGTGTGGTAGGTTAACTTGGCAATCCATCCCTTAGTAACGTGGATAACTTAATATAAGCAGTGCATATAATTTTAAGCAACTTCTTAAGAGATATTGATATTCGCAATAACTACCCGATTTAAGTAGTGATGGATGTAGTGTTGGAGATAGTTTAAGCTTGTGTTTTCTAGAATACGCGATACCCTTTCTCTTGTCACAAAGCTGACAGTTCCGGTTCGAAATAAATGTTATTTGGGCAAATACATGTATAATATGCAGTAGCTAAATATTCATTACTGGCTGAAATGACGGGGATGCATTAGAAATTCCAAATGTGAATGTTCTAAACATGTTCAATAGTATATTCCACGTGAAGCACTATTCAGACTACTGTTGCATTCATCAAACAGATATAATGCTGCTGAACGTTTAGATTCAGACTCCATTCGCCCCGGTTTAAAATTCGGTTCGGATACCGAATAAAATTAACATCTTTGTCGACCAATCACCATGCAAACACGTTTACTTTTTTAGTCAGAATTATCGCAGCGCTTTAAAGATTAGAAAGTATTTAAATTATATAGGAAGTTATAACATAACGATATTTATTATATTGATTTAAAAGTTTATTTTATATATCATATTATTAAAAAGTTCGATAAGGTGCTCGTGTTTTTGTAGATTTCAATTTATTACTGATGAAATAAAATTAAAATAAAATGTGGTATTGTATTAGTGTGGTTTTATCTAAGCTGTTTATTTATCATACATAACCGCTCATAATTAAAACGAGACCACGCTTACTTAATCTGGTATCGTTCGACTATGACCGGTGCATGTAGTAACGTTGATCCCTTCATAATTTTAGAATACATATAATGTATATTATACTACTTGGCAGCTTTTAATCTATAACATCATAATTTATCAAATTCCTATGCAAGCCTTGAGAAATTCAGACGTGTATTATGATTGTTTATTTGCTGCAATTAAATTAAAGATTGGAAGAAATTTTAAAATTTGATGACTAAGCGCACTTTCACCCAGCCACAATATATTAGCACGGTAGTAGATTTGGTCACGATGACACTCGCCTGTTTCTACTATAATTTGGAATATTAAATATTCGTCCTGGTGAATTAATCAACATGTCATCACGTATCATAATGGTTGTATTCTGAAATCGGGTTCTGACGGTGGTATACTTTGTTTTCTAGACATTCTTCAACCTGTTTTCAACAAAGGTACGTAATGAACTAACTTGGGGTTTAATGAGAAAACCATATACGTGAAATCCTATGTTAAGATTGGGTCGTATGCCGGGGTGTTTGTTTTACGGAGGATTTCACCAAGAAGGTTTTCTTTGTTCAGCATAATCGTACATTGGAACCGTCAACAATTTCTTTTTATAAATTAGGTGAACCCTTTTATCTGTAAATTACCCTTAACACAACTAACATATTCAATCAGGTTATTATTTAGAATAATAACTTTACACCATGCAGAATAAAGACCTTGAACACTCCGTATCCAGTTATCAAAATCACACGTTATTGTCAATTCAAAGTGAATGAATTATAGGTGTCGGAATATAAGTATATTTAAAAGAAATAATTAGACGTAGGCTGTAATATATCGATTTGAGTTGACTAAGCAATTACATATATATGCGGCATAAACATCCGCGGATTAATTGATGTGATGCACACCATGCATACTAGATAAAATATTGGTGATAAGTATCGGTGTTATACAATCGTGCAACATATGTTACAACTCTGGACAGTATGAAACATAATATCATAATGTCCCAATGCCCAATTTAACAATATGATCAAATTAAAGAATTTGGTTATTCTAGAAGGCCGACGTTTTGGTAACGGTGGGGGGAGGGGTGTAAATATTTGCAAACTGGTGCTAGAGTGGATAGGCTTAAAGGGTTTGTTATCGAAATGTCGCACAATAATTGATCCGATACAGCCTTACAGGGGCATAAGGTAAGACTAGGTAAAGTGCTGACATTTCTCGCTTTAATAGTTACAAAAATAGATAATGAAAACGGAATATAAGAAAGGTTTCAGTCAAATTGTTTCACTCGGATCCGCGATATTAGCGATTCGATTTTAGGCTAGCCTCGATCAGACTAACGATGGCATTGAGAGATGATTATGGTCTTGATACGTTAATTAAGGACTAATTAATAAATTAGATAACATTTTATGCCTAAAGAAGACCTGCAATAGACAGATTAAGTTCTTACATAATGCGCGAGAGAGAGAGAGAGAGAAATGGGGTTTCACGTCCACTCGACACAACTAGGTCATTTCTGGACTAACATATGGTTTTAATTTTATTTCAATAATTCGCTTGCGCGTATGGGTCTTTAGTAGTGGGAGGAAACCGGAGTGCCCGGAGGAAACCCACGAGGTTGAGAAGGCGCCCCTATCTCCATGCCACATACGCTCACGCCAGGGCTCGAAACCACAGCCGCAAGCCAGAGGTGACCGGCCAGCAAGAGGTCGAAGCGCGGCACTCTAGACCACTAGGCCATCCCAACCTCCCTTCTTACATAATGCATGTTTAAGCTTTTTGTAACCCACATACAATCGAGATGTGTTCGATCTCATAGACTGAGTGTGTTTATGAGTATCTTTATGAGATATTTTGAATATATGCTAATCTAGAAACAACGCAAATTGATATCGTATGTGTTTACATTAACATAACAAAAGAAAGTAATTGTTCAGACAATATTATATGACTACGTTATCACACGGATTCGTGGAGGTTCATTCGAGTATTAAATTTGTAAAATGGCTTTCTTATAATTAATTTGAGTACCTTTAACCGGAGCGCACTTGGCCATAGGGGATCATAAATTGAAAATCATAACAACTATATCTTTAGTATCGGACACAATTGATGAAAATTAGTCAATGCAAGGGATAATACCACCGGATCATGATAGAACTAAGCAAAAACCATAAAATAGCAAGAAATGTGATCACAATTAAGCTGAAATAACGTGCAACCCATATAAACCAAGAACTATAACCGACGTTAAGTCTCCTTTATGTAGCAATATTTGACTTGTTTCACGCTAAATCGCCGATAATTTTACACTAACTTGCTTTCATCGACACATAACTAAATACTCAATTAAGAGAAGCTTTGTGCTAACGGATTTTGGGGTTTTTTTTCATTACAAAGAATGATTTTGAATACTGATAATATACTATTCATCATGTCTTCTTGTGAGATATAAATGTTGATAATATAAGTTATTGACCTATTTTAAAATTGATATTAAGACTCAAATATTGGTATATTTTGACTGTGCAATGACGCCAAACCTTGACAAATGAAATAAAATATTCCCTTTAAGTTATTATTTGTCCCTTCAATTTCGGCATCCCCATTCTTACACTTTATTTGTACCGGGGCCCACAACTGTTCACGGATATTTTCACGCAGATATATACACAAATTGAGTATCTAAAATTTACCCCCCCCCCCAAAGCTCATAATACTGGGATTCAATAGGATTAAAATAAGGCCCATCAAAACAAGAATGTAACCAACACTTATTGCTGGATGTGGCTTGTAAATAATGCCATATCTTTTTCACTACAGAAAGGAAATGAGGCTATTCTTGGGCTGCTTTTCGTTGTAGAGATTCGACTTTCACAGGGGATTAAAAATCTATGAAATGGAGATCGGTGGCTTTATGAATTGAGTTACTGAGTTTCAAATAAAGCTTCCACAGCCTTTCAATATTAAAATAAGGAAATGTTCATTACAGATCAATGGGAATTGAGGAATAAATACTCGTTCCAATCGAAATGTAATAGGTTAATTATTCTAAAACAGATTAAAGAATCATAAAATTCGTCACACTTCTTTAGTTCATAACACTGTAAATATGGAAAAAACATCACATTTAAGAAAACGTTGCCAAAATACCATAAAACCGGATAGACGCTTTAAGATAAGACGATTACCCAATGCGTAGTTTGAACCCGCCTTGATCTATTACCTATGCGTAGGCTAAGCTGTTTCCAGTCAGGCTAAGGTGGGTCTCGGCTACCGAAAGTACAAGTTACAAATATATCACCATTTCAATAAGCATATGTACTTCTAACAATGCATTTCCTGTGTTTTGATAAATTGGTTTTTAAATTGATGTATTGTTGACTGTGTTTTAACTTAAGAATAAACATATTAATTTAGTTTTTGTAAAGTACACCCACTGTGTTCAAAATCGACACGTTCTAATATTTTAAATGTGATATATATTGGGCGGATTAATTTCATGAATTTTCAGAAAAGATACAAATGAATATGAAATTGTTTTGGCCCTCCACCCAAATTAAGAAATTTATTTATCGCCCTTTGACATATTTTGGATAAATTACAAGCATGGATTAACCCAGGATGTCCAAAGATGAGAAAATATACGATGTGAAAACTACATTACACAACCGTCAATCAATCACTCAATAACAGACATATTGTGTCAAAACGATGTCACAAAGCTTTCGTTTTAAAATATGTTTAGTCAGAAAATAAGCTATTCACTGATAATAATAAAATTATTTACGACTATAAAGTATTTCAAACCGCATGCACTACAAAGGCGACATACAAACAGTTGATAGCCGAATTTGGGGGAGAGAGAGAGAGAATCAATTGGGGATAAACATATGGTTCAATTTTATGTAAAAAATTCACTTGCGATTAGGGGTCTGTAACTGTAGAAGGAACTGGAAGCCAAGGAGGTTAGTCAGGGGATCCCACGCCCCATGACTCAATGCCAGACCTTATGATCTACATCCAACGCATTAGACTGCACCGTCCCCGCCCCCTTCGTTTGATACAGCTATTTGACTATGGATCCTGTCAATATGAATATTTTACATGTATATCTAAAATCATCAATCATTGAATAAGCTAGACATAACTTTTAAGAAGAAAACATCAACGGACCCTGACTCCCCAAAAATGTCAAACTTAATCGCAGAGACTAATACAATTATGACATTATTGCTTGCACGTATTAATGTATGGGTTCTAATTAATGTTAATATTTCGAATGGCTGGAAAGGTAATTAATAGATTATGACATCGATGTAATGCATATAAATCATTTTAAACTAATCACCATCGATTTTTGTAGACTATGTTATTATTGTATATATGAGAATCGAAGGCCACATCCTACTCTTCTGCCCCAAATGGGCTAATGCAGTGTGCTATGACGGGAATTTGGAACGGACAGCCTCGCGATGGCCTACTCTTATATCGAATTTCAACTGCCAAGGGATCATTTAAGTACACACCAATGTTTTCATCCATCCCGAACGACTAGACAGCTATCCTTTTCAGGCCCCCCGTCCTGCACCACCGACACGGGGAAACCACGCCGGGAAATCCGATGAACTTTCTTGGTCGACACCAACAGCGTTACCACGACCTCCAGGCTAGCGAGTCAGCGTCTTACTTACTTAGCTCGCCAAAACAGGAGGTCCTATATGCAAACCCGGCGTATGCCGAGAAAGTTTCTCGGGGTCTTCCAACTTACCCCCCACCCCCACTCGCCAGTGTTGCAATTTGGATTGTCTGGCAAAGAAAAGCGCCTAATCTTTCGGATGGCACGAAAAACCAAGGTCCTGTGTGGTCTTTTGTCAATACGTAAAACATAGTTCACTGCATGGCGTATGACCAACTTCATTAGCTCGATTCTTGCACAGAAATGCGACCTTATACCTCGTTTCATTTTATAATATATGCAAGTCAGATTTAACTCAAGGCTAAGTGTTTGATGACCGAAATAGGAAAGCACTTTTGTGGTTACATGTTACAGGTCACATACTCAAACACTGTCAATGGTTGTATTATATTAACGGATATTACGCATTCATAATTCACTTTCAAGAAAAACTTCTATTGAATTACAAAATAATCATATCAAGTTTCAAAGTATCTAACCATTATGTGAAGTTAATACATATGAATAAATTCATTTTTAAAATACAGAGTATCTATGTTAAATTGTCCTATAAAGTTTATTAAGCAGAACAGTGATTGTTCTCTTCGCATAAATAATTGAATTACTTAAATTTACCGAATATGCATAAAGTTATAAAACAAAAACTGAATAACAATAGGCAAATTCAACGATTCAAATTGACAATTACTAATTCGGCACACAGTAAATTGGATTAATATTACAAAATATAATAAAACTGTATCGGGCGGAAAAATGGATGCTTAATAATATTTGAAAAACTATGTTTGTGTGAATTTAAATTAGTGGGCTTCATCCATAATATATTGTATTGATAATGGCTTACCTGATCGAGTTCACGAAAAAAGAACAAAGATTTTCAAACATCATCTGAACTACATAAAACCATTTTCTCCACGCGCATAAACACATAAATAGGTAGGTTAACTAGTTATACCGGTGCTCACTCATACATCATACACAAAATATAGGTGTGTGTATACGTCTCACTTTATGTGCATCAGCTGACACGGATCATCGTCTCGAATTAAAACAATCGTTTGTCATTTATGTTAACATTTTCAGCTGAATATACACATTGCAAATTTTTTCATTGTTTAATTAAGTATGCAAAATACTGTATGTTATATATAAATGTAACAGGTGGTCTATGGCTTATTTATATTATATGTACGTATATAGTTATGACTCAGTTGTTAAGAAAAAGTATATGTAACAATATATATTAAGGTAATAGTCGTCGTCTCAAGACATCTGGACGAAAATGTAAATAAAGTATATCAATTCGAACTGCTGTTTGAAATTATCTCTTAAAGGTTCATTTAGTGCATTGAGAGGGTCAGCAAAGGCCGCATCATTGGGGAGGGGGGCTGGAATTGGATATATACAGGACACAATTCTATTGGATATACAATTACTGTTTAACACAGAGCAATGCCTCGACTCGTCCGTTCAAGGGGGTTTAACGTCTACTTCCACCGAGGTTGATATCACAGACAAATTTCCCACAAGTATTTTCTAGTTTTTATAAATGAAACATCGTTCAGCAGTAACCTGTAACAGCATATATACCATAGATCTGTGTCCTGTATATATTAATACTGAGTGACAGATCGACGAACTACAGATTATAATCCACGTAATGATGTACATATATCTAACGATCCCCAATCACAACATATTGTACAAAATATTAGAAAAAAAAAACATTCTTAAACAATTTTACAGGACCATTTTGAAACCTTTCAACTCGATTATCTCGAAAAGTGAAAAATGTCACTTACGACCTATTCCCTCTCAGATAATAGTCGTACGGAATTTACTGGAGTTTAAAAATGGGGCTGAACAATAAAGTTAGAAATCAATGACATCGCCTATTTACATTAAAAAATTGAACACTAAAGCCAGGCGCAGACGGGCAACTTTTTCGAGCAACTTTCAGGCAACAGTGAAATCGCTGGTCGTTGAAAGAAAAAAATTGCTCGTCTGCGCCAACGGGCAACAATAGTTGCCTGCTGTTGCTCCGAGTTGCTTCTCGTTGCCAAATATCAAACGTGTTTGATATTGGGCAACAGAAAATCGCTCGTCGCCGAGAAATTGTCCATCAGTTGCTTCAAAATTGCTCGTCTGCGGCGGTAGGCGACAACAGGCAACAAGCAACTGGTTAACTGTCCAATCAGCGAGCGCTCTACTGTCATGTGATACTTCAAGATGGCGGCGTCGGAACAGCTAACAACTGTTGTTGTATGTACGGCGCCATTTTGAATGATCACGTGATATCGGCATTCCGAATACATCCGGGGAAAAATTTGCTTCTCGTTGCCAGTCAGCGCACACGGGAGACCTCGAGTTGCCAATTGCTCGGAGTTGCCAGTAGTTGCCTATTGCAGCAACAAGCGACGAAAAATTGACCGTCTGCGCCCAGCTTTAATAATTATTCTATCGTTCAAATTAATTGATTGAGGAAATTGTGATTAATTTTTCAGAGATTCATCTAGCAGTTACCAAACATTGCATTTTGGTAATTTTTCACATAATAAATGATAATTTTACTCCACAGTTCCACGTAATAAATTTCGTATTTTCTTCCGGATATGGAAATTGGAGTACTTGGACAAAACCCACAAGGTTATGTATGTGATGCTGTGTAGTTGTCACGTATCCAAAACTGTTCATCTAAAGCGCGTTGACTATTCGGTCTAACAAGCCCAGTTTGTTCACAAGGTTATAGACAGATGATCCTATTCCCTGTCATGCACCCAGAACTGTTCATCTGCAGCGCACGTAGAACACTGCGTCTAACAATCCCACTTTTCTTACAGGGTTAGGACAGGTGACTCTATTCCTTGTCACGTACACCGAACGTTTGATCTACAGCGCACAAGCCCATTTTGCGCACAATGTTAGGCATATTCCTTGTCACGTAACCAGAACTATTGACCTGGTGCGCATTTAGCCAAGTCGGTCATCCAAGCCCCTTTGCCCTTTAAGTGTATATAGAACTATATACTGTAATGATATTCCTCTACAGTTTACATCTATCTATAGAGTAAACAGTAGCAGCATTTAAGAACATATGTTAACAATACATAGATTCGATACTAAATAAATTACATCTGATAGTAATTTAAATCTTATTATGTACTGTGTTACCTACATATTATTGAAAGATATATAATAAGGACTATTACTGATCACCATGGTAAGAATCAGATAAAACGAGCCCCCCACTTCTAGAGGAAGGTTGAGCACACTTGAGCAAAGCTTATGATAGTGTCTAAAATATTTTACAGTTTATCCTCTATAGATAGTGAGGCCAGAGAGAGAGAGAGAGAGAGAGAGATGCTGCTACTTGATGCCACATACCTAACCGGGGTCTAACCCATCACTTACTTAGATAACACGTCTTATGAAACGAAGTGGACACAAAAACAGCCAGTTAACACGTACGTAAACTTGTATGTACCATACGGGTGGGAGGAGGCGCACTTTCTGCAGCGTCATTCCCGACTACTTTGCGTTCCAAACGAAATAGTAGGTGTGGTATCTTCCTCAACGGGTGTTTATACTCTTTCAATCTGTACGTTGTCGAGGAAAAAATAACAACCAATAAGGCATATTACACCCTTTCCTACCAATGTATTGGTAAAACAGATTTGTGATGCTTCTTGTCAATTTCCTGATAACGACCATATTATAATGTTTTCAATACCGCTTCTAAATTAACTTTAGGCGGTAAAATATTTGACCCCTGACTGGCGATTGTTGTGTTTAAAATGGATTGGAATCCTGCTAGTTTCCGGTTCCCTAGGAGAGAAACGGGGAGAGAGGGGGGAGAAGGAGAGAGAGAGAGGTGGGGGAGAGGAATGACACTTTATTTTTATTTCAAGAAGTTGGTCATCCCCTGGATGCTAAATAAAGCTATTCACACCCACACTACGATGGTGGCTACTGAAGGTATAACTGTTACTACTTGGTCCCATTGCCCAATTGCTCTCGGCAGATGCCACCTCTGGACGATTTTGGTGCCACTAATTCTTGGTCATCTGAATACAAATTACAAAATCAAGTACATTTTATAAATATTAATGGAACTGATAAAGAAGGGGCTTTAAGGAGTACAACATTTATCAAATAATTACAATTGATAAACACATCACGGCTGATTTTTACGGACCTAATCAATTCCAATCTCATCCATTATGCTTAGCTAATAGACTAAGAATACAAATATAAACTGCTCATGATAATGAATTAGGAGGAATAATCTTGACAAATATAACTAGTTATACTGCCATGCCATTTGGCTTGTGTCATGCCCAATCGACATTTTATTACCTCTGTAGTGAAGTGCGATTAACAACTCTTTATTATTTGCGTCAAAAGATATTTCCGTAGTCCTAACGTCGCCTAAACACTTAAAGGAGGTGGGCGTCCAGTCCGTCTGGACGATTGGATATCAAGGATATCTGGTTCTCTATCGGAGAAAATTTTGCACCTGGACAGAATTATCAAACATATTAATTTATTTAATTAATGGTTTTCATTGATTGATGATTGTTAGCTTTCATAATATTGTTGATCAAGTTTACACACAAGGTTTATCGCTAAATACATGATAGATTTAAAGAGACAATTTCCCCGACGGTTGCTGTCGATCTTTACGAAACGACAAAGTTTTATCGCCACATACACGACAGATTTAAAGAGATATTTTCCCTTACGGTTGCTGTCGATCGTTTCAAAAACGACAAATTAGATACGTTTTAATTTGATTGTATTCCTGTATTTACGATAATTATTCAACAGTAGGTGTAATTTAGGTAAGGATGATTAAATGGGCCCACTCGGACAAACTGAGTTTGTTTCCGAATCATTTCCTATGAACCCTTTCAGATATCTTATTGAAACTTTATATGCATATCGACATAAAACTTTCTATGATTTAAATTCGACTTAGTTATTTGTATACAATTTTTTATTCCTCAGCGCATCTCATAAATCGTTCAAGATATATATAAGAAACTTTGTGCACACAGAAACCTATTGTAGTAGCTGCAACTTTAGTAAACTTTACATTTCTCGGATTTAATAAATTACTATATCATTTGCAGGAAACAAAAGTGGCTTACAGCGACACAGGATGTTGATGGTACTTGAATCTCCTGTTTTTTTTGTGTTATATTAACAATATTTATATGGAATAGGTTCGACACCCACGTGTACTCCACCCTTTACCTTTAATTTTCAGGCAAAGACAGACAATAGTAAGGAAAAGACGCTGAGTCATGGAAACGGTTGAATAAGAAGTATATTATCTCTTGGAAGCAGACATTGCTGAACTTAGAATTGTCTGGAAACGTTGGCACTTTTACTAATTGAGAATGATATAACCGACCTGACGCGGCCTTATATTTGACCAAAGCATTTTCTAGAACCTGTCACAATTACTTGCCTCTAGTCGTGTAGTGTACTCAACATTAGCGTAAGAGATTTCGTTCTTGCATTCTGAGTAAAACAGAACGCGTCATGATCAGTAATAGAATGAAGTTGTAAGACGTTTCAAAATAGCAGCCTCTAGGGTGCTAAAACAAAAATCTAAATCTTCAGGTATTATTTTTCTGTCGAGTCGACATCAGAGATGTTTTAGTCGTCAGCTACACAGTCGCGGCATCACACTCTGGGGATTTCCATTGAACATCAATATGTTTCGTTTGTGAAATTAAAATAAGCTTCCAGGTGAAAATAGTGGAAAGTTGTCACTGGATCACCTTCCAGAATTTGGACGCTTTAAGGCGGTCTCCCATTTCCATAGTAAATTGCATGTACGTGAAGGAAATCCCAGGTGGTAATTCAAAGTGTTCGGGTCGCAAAATGCAAGCTTGTGAATGAACAACAGGCCAGACGTCTTCGCAAACTTTCAAAAACACAACTATTGTGTCACAGGCGCGCAGCATTGTTTACAAGTGTGGCAAACTTGCAATGTAAATGCTCTTGAATTACAAACTCTTCTCCAATAATCAACCAACAAAAACACCGGTGTTGTGTTTAATGACCTAATATTAACCAACTCGAAACAAATAGAACGTTGACATTAATACGAAACTCTGATTACACGTAACCTAAACAACGAAAAGTGTAGCTTTGATTTTATACCTTCAAAAGCCACCTGCAACCTAGGCACAGTTCTTCGTGCTCAGCATTCTTTTTTGCACCCTAAAAACATCAATTTCAAAGGACAGTGACGTATTTATCGCCATCTATTCTTTATGAATCCATAACAAGCAAGAGCAGCGAAGTTTGATGGTTAGCCACTTTGAAAATCGTCACAAGACGTTATTGGAAAAGCACTATGCCTCAAGCACCTGTGGTGTTTTATGGAGGACATTGTTGATAGTTTGTCGTGTAATAAAGTATATGAACCAACTAAATTGATTGACATACCATCTGGATAGAGGTTGACATTAATTACACTGTTACTTGCTTTTCGAATAAGTCGACATATGTTCAGCTTTATCTGAACAGCAATAATGTGGGAGTATGATTACGCTTAAAGAGCACTTCGTTACAAATCAAGCAGGTATTTCCTGGATACTAATTTAATCTTTTCGATATTCTACTTTGTAAACCATCAAATCTTGACAATTCTCGTGTCGCCATGAGGGGGTTATGTAATATGACAAGTTTTATTAAGACAACTAGTCACGTAGACTTGGAATTCAATTGCAAGCTCGTGCAAATAGCCCACTTGAGCATTTAAAAATCCATTTAAGAGCTGATTGTTGACACATGACTTGCATCCGAAATATATTAAACGTAGGGTAATTATAGTGCTGAAATTAGATCGTGTCGATGTAAGAAATAAATAAGTATAGTCAGTCCAAAACAAAAACAAAGGGCCTCAATAGACACAAATGGGCAATAGTAAATAAAACTTCCAATGTCTAAAACAGAGAGAGAGTGAGGGGGAGAGAGAGAGGAGTTTTACCGTCCACTGACACAAACTAAGTCATTTCGGGAATAACATGGTCCAATTATATTGCAATTATATTGCGCGTGGGGTCTTTAGCAGTGGGGTGGACACGGAGGAAACTTACGAGGTTGGGAAAGCAACCCTACTAGCCATTCGACCCCTCCCCGCGGGTCATAAGTAAAATATACTCAACTCCTCTACAGAAAAGAATTCCTGTATTTCAAGCATCATGGACACAGATGAGAATTGAAATGGCGTTTGGTATTCTATTTTCTGTGTCAACCAGGCTACTGGAGATAAAAAAGACCGACCGAAACATCAGTTAATAAGTATCAATCTTGGATGTTTTGTTTGCTTTAAAACTATTCGGTATGCTCACGTTAAACAGTTGCGCCAGTATTCGATGCCACCGATATGTCGTCACCATGCATTTAATAGTTTCGCGATTCCTGTCATTGAGAATTATATGTTGAACGGGTTAAAAGGTTGACCCGGAACTGGACCGATGTCTTGCAGGGATGGACTTTTATAGTTCCATTATATTAGATCGATAAATATTAAACAATAATTCCATCAGACAGGCATCACACAGTTGTGTAACTCAAACGTTAATCAAATCTTCGAGAATCACTTCACAGTATTGAGCAATTCACAAATAACTGAAATAAAGATGTTCGGGAAATGAAGGGTTTTCGATTTGTTTAGGCACAGTTCATGGACTGCAAGTCTGGCTCTCGAATTTTGATGCACTTGGTGACTTGGGACGTTAAGATGGTATTGTCAAACAATTTGAGCAGAATGGAGATCTGGTGGCAGCTTGTAACTTATGTGTTACAAGGAATACAATTAGTCATTATATGGAAGATCAATGAAGTATCTATAAACGTCATTTGAGCAACATGAGATTATGTTTATTTATAGGAAGTAAAAATATTTGAATAAAGTTTGAAGGATAAGTGCGAGATCCTGTACAATAAGTGTTGCCAGTCCCTGTCTTAATACTTCTGATTAATCGATCAATAATCTGCTCTGAACACTAAACTTGTATAACTACATATAAGGCAACGTCCCACGGGCCATTGTGAACGCATAAAATGATACAAAACAAAGATAATCTATCACACGGAATTGAAACAGCTTTTCACAGATAACCGTTCTTAAATACGTCTCTCATTTGAATGTATACGACACACAGGGGAGGTAACTCGCATTAGTCAAACTCTTAATTGAATTGAACGAACCTTTCAATCTGTGATTTATCAGTCGATTTTATTTTGAAATTTTAACCCATTTATTTCCTTTAAGTTTGAGTTAAGTGTTTGCACTCTGTTGAAACATTACGTGCTTCTTCAGTTCAAGCTTATCTGAGGTTGGATGGCTATGAACCACAAACGACGAAACAGAGAGTAATTTATGGCGGTAGCGGGAGGTCCTGTGAGATTAGGCTGTCTAATACTGACGATAATTTCTCTTTACCAATACAATAGTTTCTGTAAGATACATGGAAATCTGATAAACGTCTTCACACTTGATGAGATTTACACCGGATTTATAAAGAGACGGTAACCATGATAGATCAAGGCTGTCGTTAAGTGTGTTAAGATTTTTCGAAGATGAATCATAAAAAGTTAGGCTTGGCTATGAAGTAAATGATTTAAAAGAATTTATATACAGTATTTAAAAATAATTTCTTATGTATGCTTACAGTTCTCGTTATAATTGTCAGGGGTGTTAAGGAATTATGTTTCTGTCGAGTGCCGCATTAAGGTCAAATGAGGACCCGTGCAAGTTAAACATGCATTTAGCAAGAGCTAAATCTGTCTATTGCAGGCCTTCCTTTCTTTAAACCTTAAATGTTATATAAATTAGTAATTCATCATTTATTAACATGATAAGACCATAATCAACTTTCGGTGCCATCAGATAAGTCCCATTTTCCACAGATTTGAATCCGATCTACGGTTGAACCGCCGTTGATGATTTAAAATGGATAATCGAGACTTCGTTTATTATCGTAACAACGGTATGGATGACTATCGAGGCTTCAGTAATATTAAAATGAGCACTTCTCGGCTCAGAGTGTAGTAATCACAGTGAAATGTTCAGCATATTCCCTAATATGTGGTACAAATTTATTTAAATAATTCGCTTGTACATAGAAGCCTTTAGCAGTGGAAGGAAATTGAAGGACTTTTACGCCTTGAAACCATTGATAGACCTTAGACAACACCATCTCCAATTGCTAAATTATCTGTCAGTTCCTTTTATAAACTTTCACAATGCCGCTTTACGTTTTGGGGCCCCTTACACGAGAAACATATTGTTATTCATAGATCGAACATAGTCAAACATCCTCTGGAAAATATCCAGATTCAGAAACAGCATCAACAACTAGTCAATAACTCTTGGTGCTGGCAGAAACATTGGAAGCATATCACCCGAGATAAATAAATAACTTGTTTTGGAAATGTACTGAAAACAAAACTCTAAAAAAACTTGTTTACTAATACCCGAAATATATGCCTATGCATATTTAATTAATTCAATATTACTGATAAGTTGTCACGTCGACAACTGAACAATAAAACATACATTTACCGTATCTGACAGAAAACAATGAACGCACTCATCGATATTTATGCATTTTACAATTGTTTTATTTTGTTTGTAAAGAAATGGAATCCATAAAAACACATAAGTCGATATTAGAGTACAAAAAACATCCAAAATTTAGAACAAGTTTACTAATTTTAATTAATTAAGTATGTTTATGCATGCCGTCAATATTTGAAACTATGTACTTCGTTATTCATCCATTTTTATCGAATATATTGGATTCTCTCACGTTAACAAAAAGTTCATTTCACATTATTGTTTTTGAATTGGTGTACTTATTTTAAACATAAGATCTTGTTATCAAGCCACTTGAAAATGTCTGATATTCTGAACATGCGTGATCCCATGTCAATCTATTGTCCATTCCTTTCAATGTTTACTTTCGTTTTAATTAATATACATGTACTGTATTTACATTTCTACTTTTAGATTATTTTACCGGTGAAAATAAGTGGTTGTAACCTCTGGGCAGAAACGAGAAAGAATAAATGATTTTGGCAGGATCTTGATCAATAGCTTGCATGAAATATCGCAAAATTCCAAATGTTGTCCGCTACAGCTTAGTTCTTAACCGGGGCTTATTACGTTCCATTTTATTTTAGAAAAATAAACGAAACGAAATTGTCCAATCTTTAATTAAATGCTAGATCGGCTACAAACGCGCATAAATTGGGCATACGCAAATTACGCTGCTTGAAGCTGGTTGGCTGACATTTTAATTCCTAATTTATCTATTTTAGTCGATTAAGCAAAGTTTACTACGAAAATTTCGATAAGTTTTTATTCTGATTCCATTTAATAAAACAGAACATGTTAATTTCGTATGTGTGTATGAAAGATGTAAACCCGATAAGAAGCGCATTGCAAAATAGAATACTAACTTTAGAATAATATGGCGGTCATCAAGGGCAGAGATCTACTCCCACATTAGACTAGGGGGGGGGGGGGTGTTATTTTCAATTTTTATGCTTTTCAACATAAACCCCTGCTTAAAATATGGAGAATATAGTAAAAAACAATAATAAAAAAAGAAATGTTGTTCCCGACCATATTAACCCCCCTGTACATGCCCTCTGAAAATTTACCCCCCCCCCAATTTAACCCTATTTGCAGATTTTTTTCAATTTTGAGCTTGCATTACATCAAATAGTGGCTTATCCTGCAACTTTTAATGGTTTTTGACGGTGTCGAGTCCAAACATGACCTCAGAAATAATCTATGAAAATCCAATATGGCCGAAATCCAATATGGCGGCTAAAATCGACCATTTTCTGTCATAGATAACCAATACAACGCAATAATATGTTTGTAATATGTCTTTTTATAGGTTTTCGAGGGTGCCGATTAAGAATATATGGTCAGAAATAGAACAGGAACATCCAATGGGGAGGTAATACCATATGGATCTACACCTGATACATCTGACCAACGGTAATGTATTACTCATGTATTTCCAGACTGCGACTAAATAACGTAGGAAGCCGACCACAACACGCTCCGCAGCACAGAAGCAGCTAGCATCTAGGCTGTACATTGAAAACCCCAGTTTTGCGAATGGTGTTCTTCCTACAAAAACTGTTATAGTGAAAAATATGATGTATCTGATCCGATCTAATCGTGCTGGGCAAGAGCAAAGAACTGTGTCAGGAACACTGGATCTTTTGTAATGTATATACGATAAGAACTAACCACATCAAGAATAAAATACTAAAACTCTATTCAGAGTTCACAAATTTGATACAAACTGTAGAAAAGGACATCAAAATGAGAAATTCAATAAAGGGTTGAAGAATTCAACCAAGCCGCAATCAATACCTTCGATATTTTCTGAGAGGACGAAGCTACGAGAAAACGAATAGAAAATGCTAATTAAGTAAGTAAAAATGACGGAAGAGGAATGGTACTTTTTGAATGATCAACGAACTGGAGTGTTGTGAACATTTCGTTGACAGAAAGCGTAATAAAACCATGCAGCGGAGAAGAATGGATTAGCAGCAATAGAAAGAATGAGCGAGAAATTAGAACCAGATAAAGCGAGATCTGAACAAACAGCTGGTTTCAGTGACCTTTCTGATTATGAGAATCTTTATAAGATCAACAATCAAATTCACACACGAAATAGCATTATTCATACACGAAGATACACATTATTTTCTCGTAGCTTCATCCTCACAGAAAATATCGAAGATATTGTTTGCTGCTTTGTTGAATTCTTCAACTCCTTCATTGTATTTCTGATTTCGACGTCCTTTTCTAGTTTGTATCAAATTTGTGAACTCTAAATAGAGTTTTAGCATTTTATCCTTGATGTGGTTAGTTCTTATCGTATATACATTACAAAAAAATCCAGTGTTTCTGACACAATTCTGCTAGAATTAATGCAGCATTGTCCTTTGACCTCTGCCTATCGCGATTAGGTCGGATCAGATACATCATATTTTTCACTATAACAGTTTTTGTAGGAAGAACACCATTCGGAAAACTAGGTTTTTCAATGTACAGCCTAGATGCTAGCTGCTTCTGTGCTGCGGAGCGTGTTGTGGTCGGCTTCCTACGTTATTTAGTCGAAGTCTGGAAATACATGAGTAAAACATTTCATCAGACCTGGCATTACTGTTGGTCAGATGTATCAGGTGTTGATCCATATGGTATTACCACCGCATTGGATGTTCCTGTTCTATTTCTGACCATATATTCTTAATCAGCACCCTCGAAAACCTATAAAAAGACATATTACAAACATATTATTGCGTTGTATTGGTTATCTATGACAGAAAATGGTCGATTTTAGCCGCCATATTGGATTTCGGCCATATTGGATTTTCATAGATTATTTCTGAGGTCATGTTTGGACTCGGCACCGTCAAAAACCATTAAAAAGTTGCAGGGTAAACCACTATTTGATGTAATTCAAGCTCAAAATTGAAAAAAATCTGCAAATAGGGTTAAATTAGAAGGGTAAATTTTCAGAGGGCATGTACAGGGGGGTTAACTGGCTAGGGGAACAAAATTTCAATTTTTTTATTTTTTTGTACTGCATTCTCCATATTTTGAACAGGGGTTTACTCAAAATTGTGATTAACAACCCCCCTCCACCCCTAATTAGACGGTTCTAGTTGGCAGAATGACATGTGGGCTTTAATGTTTTCTTGTATGTTTTTCTCAAAACTTTATAGATATAAACCTAAAATCTATATTTTTTAGGAAATTTTCTAAAGAGAAAAATGCTTGAATTTTGTGTATGAAAAATATTGACAAACTCTGTGGTTATCACAAAAATTCTCTTTATCATTTCTTTTAAATATAGCAATTAATTATGATGTCTGTGTTCATCTGCACTTTTACATTGTAATTAGTTTATTAATTTGAATTATGTTTCCTACATTATGCAGTTATTTTAAATCCTATTCATATAGTGCCCGTTATTTACTAATGACCTGTTAATTAGATAGCTTGCACAATGGACCCGTATTTATTAGACTGGCTAATACGGAAATTTTAAACGTTAAACCACATTTTCATTAGATCAGTTGGTGCATAGACTTATTTAATCTTTTGTCAGGAACGTTTGAAATAGATAATAATGTAAAACTAGAATGCACAATTGTTATAAGTATCATTTGTTCAGCTTCGTTAACAACACGCCATCATATAAATAAATAAAAAATCCCATACAAAGCGATTCAACCTTAATGAACTAATTTAAACTAGATCATATAATTTTGATTTGTACCAAATTCCTACAAAATTGTTTGTTAAATTTGAGAATCGCTGGGTCGCTGGCTTGGAGGTGGGGTGTTCGATCCCTGCACCGGCCGACTAAGTTCATCCAGATTTTCCAGAGTGGTTTTTCCCTTGTCAGTGATGCAGGGCGGTAGGCCTAACAAGGACAACTGTCTAGTCGTTCGGATGGGACGAAAACCGCGGTCTCATGTGCGCATTGGTGTGCATATAAAAGATCCCTTGACAGTTTGAATTTGATATAAGAGTAGGCCGTAGTGCCGCTGTAAGGGCAAAATTTCCCTCATAGCACACTGTACGGTACGGTGTATACTGAATTTTAAGAGGTTAGATCCCATTTGATTTCATTTATTTCTTTTCAGACAACAGTAATATTCATCAACGACTTACCTTACTAGTTTACTTGCAATGTGTACTAACAAATGACCAAAACCAAAAACAGAAAAAAAAATTCAAATAGGTCTTCTTTATGTTGAGTTTCGATCATTATTCTGTTTTTATTTTTATTTCTCTTTTATCAGTGGTGTCACATTTAGAAACTATTGATGTGGCGTTGTTAATAAATATATTACTGTATCTTTATTGGTCATTGATTTACAATATTAGTATTGTTAGTTAAATTGATGGGTTTAGTTTACCGGGATATAAGCGATTTCCGATATTTATTGTTAGCCGCTTCCATCATAAATCAATGTCGAGGAATAACAGAAGAACAGCGTGGTATTTTTTAAGAGGAGCGAGTAATTTATTGATGCTGCCGAAAATAATATAGAATGTTTTCGATTTGTACCAAGCTATATTGTTTTTTTTTGTACCAAGTTGCAGACGTATAATTTATGTCGCCATTTTGAAATGTCTTCGAAATCAAATGCCTTGAGAATCGTGTAACTTGTTATTTTCCCATTAGCAATTGCGCCATTTTTGTTATATGTAGGCCTATTAACGGTTTCGTACACGAATCGGTTCATGCTTACATGTTTACATGTAACCACTTATCTCTTTGTCCATAGGTTTTTACAACCCACGCATGTCTGTATGTTCAAATCGTCGACATTGATAAGGATAATGATAATGACGCCCCACATGTAACGAAAAATTAATATTGTTACCGCCATTGTTAGCGTCATCCAAATAAAGTACAATATACGTATTTATTTTACAACCCGCAATGGTCTGTATATTTTAAAAATAAAAATACAGATATAAAATAATTGGATAAAAACAAATTAAAGTTTTACTTATATTTAAAAATCATTACGTGTCATCATTATTAGTTATTATTTATGTCTGTGTTAACATTGGTTTTATTATTTAGAGAAATATGTCTGGATAAGAAGTTATAATTGATACATAACAATTGTTACAGGATCTGCATATCTTGTTGCTTTAAAGTCTCTGCGCCATTCACATTTTTCAGAAATGGGCAGCTATCTAGTCGTTCAGGTGGGACAAAATCGAAGTTCCGTGTACACATTGGCCAAGATCCATTGGCAGTTGGAAATCGACAAAAGAGTAGGCCGTAGCGAGGCTGTCCGTGCTAATTAGGACGCTAAACTTCCGTTCATTTCTTGTTTCTATAATAACCCTGCGCTTACATCCTACTGACTTTGTCCAAACAAGAAATATGTGCGCCATAGGTGTGCACTCAAATTGATTATTTAATGAAGGAAACAAAATCAAAAGAATATCATCGGTAGATAATAATCTTTCTCCCAGATTAAAAAGAGGTCTATTCATAGATTCAGTCTGCGATATCAATTCGGCGGAAGCGGGCGTTTAATAAAACTATGTCACACATAATCAGCAAATCTCATCATATGACGTTGAAGCAGAATATTGACATTGGTTTTGTTTCATAGCAACTTGTAAATACACAACGGAATTGACATTGTGTGGACTGATGTTAATTTTAGAGATTCAACATTCACAATATTAAAGTTTGCAAGGGATTCGAAATCCCTTAAATGACGTACTGCGGCTTTAAACTAAATAGATTCTACGTTTCTGTAGAATTCCATTTGTGATATAACAGTGCTTAACACTGCTATTTGCGTAAAAGAAAATGTTCGATCCATCTTCAGCGGCGAAGGTGTACATCTTTAAGAAGGCGGAAAGCGTTGATGAATTTACCAGTGCTTTATCAATACCAGAATCACCGACAGTGTTCCATAAAGCTATTACAAATTACAATAGTCTCCGGGCCATGTATTGGCACACCAGCGATTTCAGATGTACAATGTACATTTATACATACATAAAAGAAAGAATGTCTTACATCTCATTCGCCGTAATCTTATTTGCTTTCCTACGCAGTTTTCGTCCCTGTAGCATAATACATGTTTGGCGAGAAAACGGCCTTTGACAGGAATGATAACGCTTGCTAATGGGTATTGGACAAGAAGGAGAATCATTTCTTCCGCAATGTTCTGTTAGTCAGTAACTGATTTCCAATTCTCATAATGGTACTTTTCTTAGTTTGGTATTCATGAAGAACATGAAAGGCCGTGTGTTACGCAGCCATCATGTCAAGATGCTCAAAGCGACCAGATTCCCAGCCCGAGTGACATAGTTGATTTTCATTTTCGTTTGCTTTGTTACTGTTGTAATTCACATATATCTGTTCTTTAATAGATGATATAAGCATGATTTTCGCATTGTCTCCGCCCAAGCAATCCAAGATTGCAACGTATTACCCTTTGCTCCAATGTAAGCCGCCGCCCCCCCCCCCCCTCGACAAAATCCTGGATCCGGGCCTGGATGCCGAACCCGAACACCTCGTGGTTTAATAAGTACATATAAACAATTACATTCTTCCTCATGCATTAATCTCTAATAATCATTGTCATTTCCACTTATCGGTACTGTCTAATTGATGGATGTGTACGTTTATCTCATCTTTTTCTAGCCATGTTTCTTTGTACTAGTAATATGTAAAAAGTTACTGATTTAAATAAAAGCGAGTTAACGATGGGTCTTATGAATTCTATGAATGAAATGAAATGGGGAGGGGTTGGGGTAGCGACAGTAGCGTCCTACTTTTCTGTACCGACTCGACAATATTTTTTTTTCGAACAGCTCCATCATATAAAGAATTCAGACTGGGAAGGGTTGCTGTACGTGCAAGGCAATGTGTACACGGTACCTCGGTTTCGCGTTCCTTCCGAACAACTAGACGCTTTCCTATCCAGGCCCAGGGAGATGGAGTGTTGGGCAGGGGTGTCGTTAAATGTCAACTCGAAACTAAATCATCTATAATAATTCGCTTGCGCATAGGAATCTTTAGTATTGGGGGGAAAACCGGAGGCCTCACAGAAAACTTTGAACATTCGACCCCACTTCTTAGATTATTCGGCCAGCCACGCTAACCCCCGGTTGTTTCGAGAATAGAATCACTGATTATATACGATATATATTAGTCTAGACTCGTCAGTGGTCATTATAAATCCCTTCATTCAATAAAATTACAATTTATCAATAGACGGCCATTTAAAGAAATTACCATAAGTAGTCAGAGTAATTTTACAATATGGTGCCAGTAGTAGCTGATTAAAAATATCGTAGGCTACTTGGAAGGTTTGTGTATTCTATTCTGATTCAATCGCACAAATTTATAAATCATTATCGACACTCGAATTAGTGCTAGACGAATCTAGAGTTAAGACATCGGATACACGAAGATAAATGAACTAGTCATCTAATGGTTACGGGCAGTGGAGTACGTATGTTCAGTGATGTCCGAGGCCAGCTCTTTGATTGCAATACCTCTAAGACTCAAGTATAAATATGTACAAAACAAGTGTATTAAATTTTTATTTCAAGTAAACATAAATCGTAATGCCCCCTTCCCCAACTTGAAATGGATGCCTTGAACCATGCCCCCCCCACTCACCCTCTGCTCCTTTCCCTTCACGCCAGTGAAGTTAAAGGTGTTCTATATTAGAATCAAAGAATGCATACTGTCTAGAAACCACTGCTATCAATTAAAGCCACTCGTCATGATTTGCTTTGACCAGACCATATCTGCACCTCGATAAAATGTACCCAATCTTTTCGTCGACTTTCATGTAGCTATTAGGCCAGGTTTCCATTCACGCGTTTTGGTGTTCGCTTTTTTTAATTTTCATGTGTAATGAAAATCCCTGAAAATTTTGAGGAATACCACGCAAAAGACATGCGTAAGTAAGTATTTCTCTTGACAATGTGAAAGCCTACATTAACGTGCAGCAGAGAGAGAGAGAGGGGTGGGGTTCAACGTCCACTCGACACAAACTAGGTCATTTCGGGACTAACGTATAGATTAATTTTATTTCAATAATTCGCTAGCGCGTAAGGGTCTTTAGCAGTGGGAGGAAACCGGAGTAAACTCACGAGGTTGGACAGGCGTCCCTACTCCTTGCCACGTACAACCAATCGCTCCCCCCCCCCCATTACGTTTGTATTGGACTAACGAGTATTTTTGCGCACATGACAAGTACCAAAAAGATGGCATGCTGTAGTATAAACTAAGTGGGACATAAGGGTTCCTGACAGTAGCATAAACGGGACATGCTGACGCCTAGAACACGTTAAACTTCCCGTTATGTCGATTATTTAATTTTTGGTTCAAAGGGCTATTAATATAATATTCAGCCGCTTGCCTACCCAGCAAATAAAATATGGTACAAAGAATCATACCGCTTAGCGATCACAAATTGGAGTTCATTGGGTAAAGGAGACCCACTCCGTGTATTTTAACTTAATATTGTTATCTTTTTTTTTCAAATGGTGGTCGAATATCACTTGAAACAATTTAAGACGCTTCACTCAATAATAAAAAAGCTGCTCAACAACGAATGCAAAATAGCTAAGCGTAATTTCTAACATATTTAAATACATTTGATTAAATTCCAACGCACATATTGTTCACACCAAGATAAGAGTACTTTGAAGTCACAACTCGCCTCATGTCTAAAAGTCGTAAAGTGGTCACACAGTATGAATACTAATGCTATTTAGTCTTAATGCGTTTCAGTTAGGTCAAATTTGCGTCGTTGTAAATTCAATAGTTCGACAATTGAATTGGAGCCCACATAAAAATTCGATTTTAGACACCGGTTAATTTATGCCTTGAAAACATAAGAGAACGGTAATGTAATATTCCACAGGCGACAGGCTACGATTTGCTTCTGTTTCTTAATCGTGTTTGAGATTACGGAACACAAAAAAACCCGGCCATGTACTGATAAAACGGAACAGAATTCGTTAGAATCAGTTCCAGAGGCGATTAAACAAAATAAACGTTTTTGCCTTCTTATTCCCGATTTCGGGATAGCCCAATGCTAAAAAGTTACAATATGAATAGATTTAGAAGAACAAATTTTCAAAGAATTAATGATCTCGAAGTATTATACCTTTACTTATTTTCAAATGTATTTATATCTTTCAGAAAAAGACGACCATCTCTCCAAATAAAAAATCATGACAATTTCCAGGGGCGGATCTAGGAAATTTTAAAAGGGGGGGGGGCACCGCAAAATGAAGGGACTGACCTCGGAGACGGGGCACGCCGCTGAGAGTTGGGGGGTGGGGGCAAAGAAAATTATACGTCATTTCCTTGCATCTGTATCCATTCCAAGAGCTATTTGGCTGATATTTTCTTCCAAGTAAACGTTCGGAACTGACATATTTGGGTCTGAGAATAGGCAATTTCAGCAGTAAAAAAAGGGCACAGTTGAAAATTAAGGGGGAGGGATTGAATCCGCCTCTGATTTTTCTATAACTAACGATGAATACAAATAAATATCATTGGACAGCTAAATAATGAAATCAAGGGGTTTTAAAATGCGTTCAGTACGAAATTTATGAATGCAATAAGTCACGTTATTTTCGGCGACCGGAAGTAGGCGCTGACATATATCAACCGCAAACAGTGGCATATCTTCTTTCTGATTAGATAATAAAGTGTAGATGACGTCTCACGTTCTAAAATGACTTGACTCATATTTATTTTTCTGGTACGATATCTATTAATACCACGATAACAGTTTATTTTATCAGTCACTTGACCTCGAGTAGTGGTTTCGGTGGAAGGGGTTACCTATTCGACAACACCCTTGTTTACCCATAATTTAAGCATAAAAGTAAACAAACATTAAAATTTTAATTGCAGGTGACAATATATAGCCATGAACAAGCCTTTCGTTATCTTTCTAACGCATTATGTCATTATTTGGTTTCTCTGGAAAGAAAACGTCTTGCTCTAATGACAAGCAAAACCGACGCTCGTTGCACGGTATGATCACCCGGCAGTTGGAAGTCGAAGACGGTATATCCCATTTCATGACGTAGTCGATGTGTTGATGTTACTGAAGAAGGGCATACCCCATGCAGTGTGCTATGAGGGACATTTTACAGACACAGCAGCGTTTTCGCCATCTCTTCGTCGAATTCAAATTGTCCATGGTCCCTTTTGCTTGTACATGGACCCCGGCCTTTCGTCCAGTCCAATGGACTAGACGCTGTTCCTTAACAGATATATTCAGTTCTGCATCACTGACATAAAGAAACAAAGTTATATAATCCTGAGGAACTTTCTTGGTCAACACCGGGTGATCAGTTGGACAGCGCCTTAGGCGATGAACCACTGTATCTCGGGTGCTTATATAAACAAGCCGAGGGTGAGTGGATACTGGAATCCTCCAAATAAAATATTGGCCGTGAGTCTAAAGTTTTCCTTGAATTGTAGTTGGCGGTGCACCCTACGGACAACACTAGAGAGGGGATTAGCGTTAGGAACAAAACCTCTGTGGTCGAAACGTTCGTGTAGAAATATCCGAGGCCGAAACATCGGTTTCTAGGGGACCTAGTGACATGGCCTCTTCCAAGTACCAATAGGATGGCATGCTGTAGCATAAACAGGATACTCTCACCATTAACATCCCGTAATAATATTCAGCCATTTGCGTACCAAACAAATAAAAAATGGAACAAAGAATCATACAGCTTAGCGATCACAAATTGGTGAATATCTTACCCTAAAAGGAAACTTATGAGTTCAGTGGTCGAAACATCGGTTGCTGAAATATCAGTGGCCGAAACGTCCGTGGCCTAAATATAGTGGCCAAAACATCGGTTGCTGAAATATCACTGATCGAAACGTTCGTGGCAGAAATATCGCGGGCCAAAACGTACATTCCAAAAATTCAGCCCTGTAGACTGATTATGAAAATGCGGACGGACCGATGGTCAAACAGACGCGATGACAATATCCGGACCGGCAGCATGTGGGCGTATAGCAGTTGGTGAAATATGTCACATAAGAGTCATACACTCACAAATAGTACGATAAAGTGTTTAAGGAGCGGACATTTGCCCTTGTATAAAATAATAAAGCGAGTTTATGAGTTGAGAAAGCACTCACCGTAATTAAAGTCGAGTTTATGACTTGATATGTTCACGAAACACTGTGATAATATTAGATATAGTTATTGATTAACACAGTGGTCAGATAAAACTTGATATGGACAAAAGAAGATTGGGGAAGCAATAATATCGGACAGTTATATGATCGCCCGGATGGAGTAGCAGAAAACATGTGGTGCTTGCCATCATTACTCTACATTAAGTGGCAGCATGCGAGAATTAAACAGTCTCTGGGACATCCCCCGCGATGGTCACCGATGTTAAAACACTACGAACAACACAATAAGCCTAAAATTATATAGGCGAACAACAAGCACATTCAGAGCTTTAAGCCGTATTATTTACTAATTACGCTGCCATTACCTTGCGTCTCAAGATAAATAAAGTAATAATAATTTTGCTATCTTTTCCATTCAAATCAGCTAATTCTTTAGACAGTTCTTGTATTAGTTTCTGATCAAGGCTTATTAGAATAATTAAATATTCGCATTCGAATGATTTTATTTTTCAAGGCTATTCGAAATGTTTTTTTGATAATCGTTATTGGGTGTCCAATGCAAAATATTTTTTCAATATTTATCAATCCAACCAACTAGTGTTTAAATATAGAAAATATATTGATTTTGAAGAGTCAAAATTTCTAATAACCCTAAAAGCATCCATAACCGTGCAAACTGGTCGTTTGAATTGAATTGAATATTCGGATAGCATTCGAATAATGGCATAACATATTCGAATAATGAATGTATCCGAATAGCATTCGAATAATGACTTAACACATTCGACTAGAATCTGCATTACATGTGACCCCTAGTTCAGATGTACTTAATTAAATTATAATAATGAACTTTAGAGTAATATGACACACATTTCTTGATTTATATAGATAAAATATATACGACCGATGTGAATCCTCGTATTTTTTTTCCCACTGTTATTACTCTATATGCCGTGCCTTTTAATTACCAAGAACCTTAAACAGGTTCCAATGGCGCCAATTGCGAAAGATGTATCGCAAAATTTAACTTTCAACTGTGTTTGTGATTTTATTTCTATCGTTTTCTTTTGGATACCGGGCCTTTAAATCAGCAATAACTGGTTAAAATGGCGAGTCGTCATGAATAGATCTGTTAAGAAACGTTGAACTGTGTTGGTTATGGTTTTTAAAAATGATCTATGTTAACTATTAGTTTACTTTTATATTAATTGGGAACTGTTCAAAATGATCTATTTGAACTATTAATTTTAGTGTTAAGCTCCATCCCACTTTGTTGTTGATATCTTCATATAACTCCTTGTTTCCGATCAGTTATCGATTAGTTTGTTATAGAACATATATAATCATTATTTTATTACCTTACAATTAACTGAATGAGGTGAAACATTATACTGGGTAATTAATTAGCCTACTCATTTATATTATTATTGATAGATGTTCAGTCTTTTGCCGGCATTTATAATAAATAAAATACATACTGTTCGCGAGAGAGATTAAGGTTGAATGGAACACTCCATGGAATAAAACAGGTTTAGCGTCTCGTCAACAAAATACCCCCGTTAATTTTTATACACAAGCCCGGTAGTTAATTTTATACACGGTCCGGTAGTTACTTTTATACACGGATATATATATTTTTAACGGATTTTTTCAAATTTTATATAAAGCATTGAGATCGATTTTGATGATCAGCTACGATCCATTCCGGAGTTATTCCCCGTAAAGCTTGTAAAAGCAATAGCTCCAGTTGTTTTAGAAGTGATTATTTTCAAATCTGGTGTAATTTTCAAAATTTAGAAGTTGAAATTATGAAAAGGCCGCAACACGCTTCCATACATGTTATGAGTAGTGGAAAGTTAAAACTTAAAAGTTTGATAAACGGAAGTCGACTTGCTTAAATTTACGCTTATTTTGTCGACAGTGGAAGGCAAAATCGGTTATTGAAGTAAAATACTCAAGGAAAACTGGTATTCATCACATACAATAAAAAAACATGCCATAAAATCCAATAAATTCGACAATTTCAATTTTGACCCATATCAAAGCGGATGTGTGTAATTTTAAGTACTGATTAGTAGTCTGAGTCATTTTATGTGGGGAAAATTATGAGACTTGGCTTAGACTTAATATCACTGACCCACAAACACATACCATTCATTCAGTCTCGACTTATGTTTTTTGTCTTCAATACCTAACTGACTTTGTTTACAAGAAAACTGTAAATAGTGAAATGAACCTTTAAACCCTCACATAACCTGTGTGATTAATATACGAGCGAGAGAGAGAGAGAGAGCGAGAGAGAGAGAGAGAGAGAGAGAGAGAGTAAAATGACGTTTAACGCCCACTAGACACAAACTAGGTTACTTTGGGACTAACATATGACGGTTCAATTATATTTCAACAATTTGCTTGCGCGTTGGGGTCTTTCAGCAGTGGGATGTAACCGGAATACCCGGAGAAGTGGGTTTTAACGTCCACTCAACAAACTAGATCATTTCGGGACTAATTCTATAATTTGCTTGCGCGTTGGGGTCTTTAGCGATGGGACGAAACAAGAGTACTAGGACAAATGGGGTTTAACGTCCAGTCGGCACAAACTAGATCATTTCGAGACTAACACAAGGTTTAATTTTATTTCAATAATTCAAGTGCGTAGGGGTCTTTAGCAGTGGGAGAAAATTCGAGGACCCGGAGAAAACCCATGAGGTTGGACAGGCGACCCTCTTCCTTGTCACTTACAACCGGGGATTCAAAAGAGAGAGAGAGTTAACTTATGGTACACCTTGAGCGTAGGGGTCTTTAGCAGTTGGAGAAAACCGGAAAACCTGGAGAAAACCCACGAGTCTGGACAGGCGACCCTACTCCTTGTCACGTTCAACCAGAAAATCGAAACCATCAGATACTAGATGTAACGAACAAGGCTGACTTAGTGACAATATTTCATAATCGTACATCTCCGTACTGATATTTATGATGCACGCGCGTCGCCATTTTGTAATTAATATTTCTTCTGCATGAAATGGCAATAGGGTTAATAAGATTGATATGGATGATTAGTTAAGAATCCATTCAGATTTTAATGTAAGAGTAATAAAACATGATCAGACAGTAAAATTATTTTACTGAGTCATATGTGTATGTGCTGTTTTATATCCTTTGATGTGTTTATGTTTGGAGCCACCGTGACTCACAGAGTAAAGATCTTGCTCAATAACCTGGGTGTCCCGGTTTCGATCGCAGTGTTGGCCGACAAAGTTCCTTTGCTTTTCCAGAATTTTGTTCCCTTGTCAGCGGTGCGTAATCGAGGACCTGGGAAAGAAACGTATCTTGTCATTCGGACGGGGCAAAAATTGAGACCCCGTGTACACGTTGACGTTCGCGTATCCGGACCATTTTTCCCTCATGGCACACTGCATGGCGCTTGTCCCTCTTTATTATACTCGCTTAATGCAAAATCGTAGGACGCAAAAGATTATTTCGTTTAATTTTTCCCATGTTTTAACACAGGAACCCGGGTGGATAAATTCCGAGAAAATGTGTCTGCCAATCCTGGATCGAACACGGGACCACCCTAGCTAGGGAACCTGTGTCATACTCACTATAAGCCAGAGTGTCTTCCAAGACATACAGTTGATTTGAATGATACAAAAATAATGCCCGTAAAACCAAATAGTTCATATGTAAGATTATTATTACCCTACCCTAATCCATACGAAAACTTTGTCTAGTTCTTATCAGTTGATATGAATGATATAAAACTAATGTGTGTAAAAACCCATTAGTTTATGTGTAAGATTATCATTTACTTACCTTAATCCGTTAGAAAAGTTGGTCTAGTTCTTATCACATATCAACTTATTAAAACTGGTGTCAGATTCTAACCCTTAAGGCTGTAACTTTAAGGATATCCTCCAGGATACTGTCTGCAATAATCCCTTAATAGTTTGCTACAACGGGCGTGAACTTTAAAAGAGTGCGCATCGGCACTCCAGTGTCTTGCGACTAATCCAAGATATAGATAGTTGTTACATCGACAAATCTTGTCCAAGCGGCAAAAAAGAAAAATCTTTAAGTTTGTATTATCTTATATATTGGCTGTAGACCACGTCTAAGAAATACATAAGAGAATCTCTTAGCACCACGAAACCACGAGTTCCAATATTACTCATGAAATTAAAAGAACTAAAACTAATTGAATGATTTTGTCCGGGAATGTAAATAAGTAAGTACGGCACACCTTTGGTTTATATAAATCAATACGATTAACGGACTGGTTTAGTTCAGTTTGTTTTATGTATCTTCACCAACCTCTCTACTGATAGACTCTATTACAAGTGGACAGATTAGATAAACACACGGAGTTTTACTCCCTGGCTTTATGTGACCAGGTGTTGCTAAGATCTTTCACCAATTGGTCCAGGTGATTTTTAAAATCTTTAATGAAATCCTCAGGGAGTCCCTTCTGTCTTGTCATTATTGTTTTGGTCTTTCTTTTCCGTTTTTCGGGAGAATTTCGGCGACACACGTCACATCTTTTTCCACACCACAACAAAAGTCTTGAAATCCCTGAAGACTATACCGATAATAAAGAAAATCTTTAATCTGTTTCTTGAGGTTCTCTTTATCATTAGGATTATTGAACAAATCTTAGAAACACATGGCCAGAGGAGTAATAATTATCTAAGGGTGGAATATTTAGGTCAGAATTGATTTTGTTGGAAACATGAGACTATTTTAAGAGTATATATATAAGTAATAACAGGAAATTAAGGACTTTCTTTAAAAAAAAATGTTTGGTATGTGAATCTGGGAAAAAAAGTGATTCGGGTTTGTAGGTAGAGAAATGAATAAAATAGGGTTTAACGTATACATTCCGGCATGTGACGTGCAGTATATACTATGATGGCTTACCCTTATCTTGATTCTATCTGGGCTCTTTTACATGTACCGGACCTCGGTTATTCGTACCATCCAAAAGACTAAACGCTATTTTCTGCCAAATGGGGTTAAACCTCCACTCGACACAAACTAGGTCATTTAGGGACTAACGTGATTTAATCTCATTTCGTTCGCGCGTAGGGGTCTTTAGCAGTGGAAGGAAACCGGAAGACCCAGAGAAAACATATGTGGCTAAGGAGGCGATCCCACTCCTTGTCACGGACAGGCGGGGAATCGAAACTACGCCACTTGACACCATGACAGACCTTATGATGCAACGCGAACACGTTAACCATTCGGCCACCCACCCTACCGATCCCTGTGGTTACCTCTCACCTAGTTATAGCTCTATAAATAGCGGCGGATAGGTTCGTTGCATATGTGCCTATACCTATCGGGATATCCGGTACCACTTGTCATTGGAGGCGTTCACGTCACATACGATTTGTTTTATACTAGTTAAACATTTGCGTTCAAACAAATAACCACCAGACCTGGGTGGGTGTGTTGAACGACACCGCATATATAAAGTGGTAAATTAATTGTCGGTTATCAAAATCTATATGTGACAATATTTTCTTACTCGTCGAGTGGGTGGGTCCAGATCTTTTGGCTGGGGTTATTTTGGGACGTAAGTGCTGAAAAATAGGGTATGCTAACCCAGTGGTTTTGAGAGTGCTGAAAAATAGGGTATGCTAACCCAGTGGTTTTGAGAGTGCTGAAAAATAGGGTATGCTAACCCAGTGGTTTTGAGAGTGCTGAAAAATAGGGTATGCTAACCCAGTGGTTTTGAGAGACATTATCACAAACAACTGCGATTACTTTCACGTTCATCACCACCAGCCTAATTTGTGATCTTCCTTATGGTTGATATTTACATATACAAATTGTACATGTATGGAGTCATACCCAGACGGAAATACCTCCATAATTCCACCACTACAAAAATTCATGTATTGGGTTTGAAACGTTGTGTTCGGGAGGTATTAAGACCATTTTTTTTATTACACTTTAAGGCACATTTGATGAAAGTCTTCCAAATTCTACGTTGCTTTTATCTCACATTTCACGTTTTGTCATTTTTCTAAACATGCAGTAACAAAAAATTGTATTTTAGCATGCAAATTGACCAGTCATGTGATACGTTCCAGATATTAAGTAGCTCATCAGAAATTCAAATTGCTGTTTAGCTAAATAAAAATAGGTTATATGCCATGTTAATAACCTTGACCCTTTCTACAAACGAGATGAACATGCCAAAACACAACGGCCATCTTGAATTAAGGCTAATCGGTACGATATCTGTTAAATGTCTAACGGCACACAAAAACCGTATGTAGGATATGTTCATCAGCAACGTCAAATGAAAGGGATCATTTCTTATTTGATTTTGGACGTAACCCACAAGCACCCTTAAGTCAGTGGTTTTAAAACGTACAGTAAACTTACAAAGACAAAGGGACATTTACTTGATAATTCCTTTAAATTTAGAGATCTAAATTTGTATTGACTGAAATTGAGTTATAGTTTGCTAATAATTTCGCAAGTTATGGATCTGTTGTTTTTTACTGAAGATTAAAGAGGTATAGACGATGTCGTTTTTGAAGCTGGCCAGACAATTGGGATGATTTCTCTATCAATCATAATCTTTGTCTTATGTGGGATTCGCGTGATGAAAGTCAGATGTCTTTGCGTTGGTTTAAAAAAAAATGTCAAATTTGTTAGCTATATGTGTGTGGACACCAAAATCGTGCGATGGGGTTATGCCTTACTGTTCTGCACTGACCGGCTAATGAAGACGGGCATACGCCATACAGTGTACTATGAGGGAAATTTTGCCACACAGGTAGAATACCATTCTAGGAGACAACACAACACGGTTTTATATCATGAAATAAAATGTATAGTCCTATATTCCAGCGTTACAGCAGTATGTCCATTTACCATGTAAAGAAATTGGACTATCCCCTTATCTCACTGAAAAGACAAAAAATAGTAATTTAATGTCAAAATCTTCTCTAATCGACAAAAAAACGAAACCGCCACCTAAAAGAACAAGAGAAAGTGTTATGTATTTCAGACTTGCCTTACCCCAGCACCCTAGTCCATTAACATCATAGAATCGACATGGAATATTTGATATATACCATTAGCTTAGTTTATTTACCCCGTCATTTTAATTGTGAGACACGTGCACGGGTCAGGGTTATATCCTAATTGACAAGCCTTCAAATCAATATGCACTCTCTGATCAGAACATGACATGAAGGATAGAACACTTTCAACAATGGCAGCGTCAATATTTGTATAAATGACTCTACAAGAAAAATCTAATTTGTTGCTCATTAATTTGTGAGAATGAAGCAATAAACGCTAACCTCGAGGTTATTCATGGGCATATAGAACATGTATTTTCGTGGATAATACATTCTACGATATCTTGAATCCCATGGGAAATTTAAAGTGTCATTGCCTCACGATGCTCAAACTTAGAACATTCTCGTTTCCTGCATCAGTTATGAATGATTTCGATTTTTTTCCGATAAAGAAATAAAAGTACACGAATCTATTGATGTAATAAACAGGCTATATTTGGTAACAGCGTAATGTGTGCTGTTATGAACGAGCAGAGAAATGTATTGGGGTTTAACATCTTACTTTTCTGCACAAAACTTGCTAAGGAAGCAGGGCAGACGACATGTGCTACGGAAGAGTTTCCGCCCACTCGTTACACAATTCCAACTGTGATGGGTTCTGACTATACACTATTTCTTGCTGGGTCCTACATCATGCAAAACTGACTATGGAACCTTTCAACCAATACTGGGATCGAACCGCAGTTAGACGGGCGACACTACTCCTTGTCACGTGCAAGCGGGGAATGCAATCGAAACCACGTCACTTGACTCAATGACACGCGTTAACATTTGCGCCCCCCCCCCCAAAAAAAACAAAACAAAACAAAACAAAACTAAAGTAGGACACCAAACCCCATTTCTTGTCATTTAATTTTCAAGCATATATATCTATATTATATTATGCCCATTATTGTATTTTGATATTTGAGAATAGCAGAATTGAAAAGCTGTTGAAATAAAATAGTTCTTGAGAATGCCGCCGCTGTTCTGATTGCATCTTTCTTGATAGAGAGACACTAGCAATCCACATTTGTAGTCATATACAATTTATAGACAGTATTAGCTGACGGTGTTGAGACGATCACCTCTATGCATGGAGAATCGCCATAAAGCTAACTATACACGTATATTGTCAGCTTGTCGAAATCATTACCGGAACTCGTCAAAGTCTGTTGATACCGCCGTAAGTAGTAAGTACAATCAGGGAAAAGTGAATACAAGAATTAAGACCGCAGCATGACAGATTGTCTCACTGTATTAATATGAAATGAAATAGCGTTTACCCTGACAAGCAAACGTGTTCAGGGGATATCGTACCAAATGAGTGATTAGATGTTGCCACTCCTTACCGTCATGCGCCACTAACAAGAGGATATGAGGATATCATCCTGAGCAATGCAAATCAAACAAACATAAACCTGTACATATCAATTAATCTCTAACAATAAAGACGTCGATTATCCCGCCTGTAAACCTCATTCAGGCAGACAACAAGCGTAACTTTTTCTATAACCTCCAGGCCTCGGACGATTCACAATCTATCTGTTTTCTCTACTGCCGAAAATTGAATTTGTCGCAGGGTTGTAGGAAAAACTAGATGACAAAAGAGTGGTCCAGTGCTTGTCAAATCTAATCCATTACAACGCTTACTATCAGTAGATCCCATTAACAAACTTTGTACATTTCACATTAAAGCTAATGAGGTTTTTGAATCAATACAAAGCTCAGAAGGAGACAAAGCTAATATGTGTCCGCCAAGCAAACCACGAGAAGAAGATGACTATAGACAATTGAACTATTTATTTGATTTTCTTCCAATCAAGATGGTTAATGTAAATGATATTTACATTTAATTTGTGGTCTTTGTGTATAATTCGGTATGAATAGTTCGACATATCACTTGGTCGTTCTCCAGTTGATGGTGTACAAGAATGTGTTGAATAACATGTCGATCATAAACGGTATCCCGATACCAAACCATCCCCTTAAAGTACAAACTAAGGCGGTGGATGTCAACCAGTGAGGAATTTGGCCACTTCAAGAGATGGGGGAAGGGGGGTCCCGGAATTGGGAGCCACGGTGGGTCAGAGGTTAAGGCGGTAGCTCGCTAACTTGGGATCGGTTGTTCCACCATTACCCAAGAAAGTTCATAACTAATGGTAGGCTGCAGGTGGAATGGGGTGCAATAATTGACACCGGTTCAAAAGGGTTGAAAATCACGGATCTAAGACACTTACATACCAAAATACGTATAACACACTGCAATGACTATAGGGTAAATGTCGGGTTCGGTGGACATATTCTGAACTCGTGCAAAATGTTACGATACTTTAAAAGTACGCGAACGTCCGATAGTGATAAGATATCGGTGTGTTCGGGGATTCATAGACTGAACCCTAAGTCACATTTAATATAAATTAAGCTGGGCCTCGTCCACGTCTGTTTGTGAATAAAGTGGTGAGCAATTTGATGACACGAACTGTTTGTCCTGTATTGCGCCAAAATCTTAAAACCGTAAAGTTAACTCGACTAAATCGTTTGAAAAATATTATCCATATAATATATTAAACAATTTTGGGCTAATGAAGACGGAATGCGTGCGCAAACATGGGTTACATAAAGAAACCGAACTACATAGATGTCTGGTTTCTCCATTTGACACATCTACAAACAACACTGTGAACTCTCACTACTAAAATATGTTACTGATGTATATCAATGATGTTATAAGAGGGTTCAATAATTAGCCCACGGCCACCAATAATTATATATGATGCGGTGTACATCGATCTATTGTAGTTCTGTATACGCTATATAGATGTTATACATCACATCAATAACCCTAGAGTGGCTCGGATCAATCGTGTCTTATCCAATAAGTTTCTCGTTATCGTGTACATCAAAGAGCAGGATGGGGAGATGAACACTCACAAAACCCTTTCGAGGTGATTGTGATGTGTTATAACGCCTCATCAACATCCATATGCATACTAGGATGAATTATTTTACAACTACTGGCATTAAATTAAAGCAGAAACCCAAACAGAGAAATGGGTTTAACGTCCTACTTTTCTGGGTCTACTCTGCCAACACCAATCGACATACGGCAAGCAATGTGTTATTTGATAAATTTTGTCCAGGTAGCAGCATTTCTGCGTACTCTTCCATCGAATTCCAACTACCAGGGAGTCTTTTACGTGCACACAAACGTGTACATGGGGGCAATTTTTCGTTCTATGCGTGAGTCTAAATGCTGATTGTTGTCGGGCCTACCACGATGGAAAATCTCAAAGAACCTTTACTTCAAATTCGTAGAGTAGATCCAAGATCCATTGAAGATGCAAAATTTGTAATGATTCTATACACATGAAATTGTACATATATCTGTTAATAAATCAGGTCACTCAATATACAGAATTTTTTCTGGAACGCAGAATGGGTTGGTGGTTGTGAAAACTATCAGATATGAAATAGGGGTATGAAATATTTCATTGTTTATAAAAATAATGCCATTATGGTTAAATGCAGCCAGTGTTTCTTAATCTCGACATAGGAGATCGATACGATATGCCGGATTACTCAGCATGACGGAATACCCAATTGCCTTAATACCGGAAGTATTATCGTACCTTCGAAAACCGGAAGCATTGTTATCAATCCGCCCAGCGTTTTTAATTTGAACAATCGTGCAATATGTGTTGACATTTGCCATACGTTAAATCTGCTTCATCATCTTCGCAGTCAAATGTTCATTAATAACTTACCCTTCTGTATTCATAGCCTCATGACATTCAGTGGGTGCGTTTTTTTTAGGAAACACTTGTCAGCAATAATTGGGAAAGAGGACGTAAAACTCCAGGAACGAACGAACGAACGATGTGTGTAGTATGAATCGGATTTGGTTAAACAATATTTATTCATAAAATATCATAATGTTACGTTACAATTTTTAAAGATATGGTACAAAAACAAGCTAAAAGCTTATATAAATTTGAGTCATGTTATGTTACTTACTTGTGGTATTTGAAGAATATGACAAGGTACTTGTTTCATAACGACGAAAGTTCAATTCAGCAATAAGCATTTGAAGGGAAATAACTCCAATGTTGATTACAGATTGTCTTAATAAAGCTACAGAATCACTAATGATTTCCCCCATTGACTTTAATGTTTATGCTCGTTTGTTAGACCGGATCTAACTTTTCCCCAAACTTTCTTTGGGCAGAACGCTTTCTACCACAGATGGAGCAACATGTGACAATCACTTGCCCAAAAGCACGTATGAGGTTTACCATGGAAAACTTGAGATACACAAACTGGGAGTAAAGACCAATATCAACTCCTGTATCCTTCTCTCTCACCAAAACCTGGCAGAAAATGTATATTCAAACCCTTTTCTTCAATTCTACACCACAAAGTCAACAAAGATAGCCATGCAAAAGGGTGAGCTGTGTCTGTATGATAAAATGAGGTTGTATTATTTTTATTAAACAATGGAATCGGTTTCAAAAGTAGGTGTGTATAACTTATCAATTTACAACTCAAACAACTCTTGGATTTAGATCTGTACTGTAGGTTCTCTCATTAGACCGCGGAAAGGGAAAATCACCATAGGAAAATCTCGAGCCGGTCACTTCCACCGATAATAAAGACATGGTACTGCATGGAATGAACACACTCTGCATACAGAGATCCCTCTACTATTTTGTAATTAATGTGGTTCTACTCGGTTTCACATTTGACATACACACAAATAAACCTTTTCAATTTTATTGAATGGATACGGAATAAACACCTTTTGAAATTTAGTTTTCCACTAAAATCGTCGATTTGGGGTTTAAAATGTCGGTGAGTCAGCTTAGTGCCTGTTCTCAAACGGATCTAGCTGTAGAGAGCTAGTCTCAATTTAAAATTGAAGCCGGTAAATAGACAAACAAGCAGAGAGAGAGAGAAAAATGGGTTTAACATCCACTCGACACAAACTAGGTCATTTCGGGACTAACATATGTTTTTTAAAATTTGTTTTCAATAATTCGCTTGCGCGTAGGGGTCTTTAGCAGTGGGAGGAAACCGGAGTGCCCGGAGGAAACCCACGAGGTTGAGAAGGCGCCCCTATCTCCATGCCACATACGCTCACACCAGGGATCGAATCCACAGCCGCAAATCAGAGGTGAACGGCCAGCTAGAGGTCGAAGCGCGGACTCTAGACCACTAGACCATCCCAACCCCCAAATAGACAAACAACTAGTAGGCTTACTAACACACCAAGTAAACAGGATTTGCGTCCCTTACCTTGGACGGTTTTGATAGAACGAAATAAGAAAACGAGTCAATCTATGGACATGCGTTACAAATTCAAAGACACAAAGCAAGCAAGCTTGCGTACACGCACCAAACTGAAGAATGACATTCAATATTACAAATGGGGGTATTTTTTTTAAAAAATTTATTTGTTAAAGTCACTGAACGTCATTTGACCACCTGCCAAAGGAATATCCAAAAGGAATATCGGTCCAAAAAGTATGGCTCGTTTCCATTAATGACAGAATCGTGATTTTAAAAACAATATTGGTTTTTGATTTGTTTTAAATTCTTGCGGATAAAACAACCTAAGTTGTTCCTTGAAGTTAGCATTTCTTCTCCACTAAGGGTTGATTAAGTCTTTTTTTCTGTTTCATGATCTGCACGATACGAAAACATGGCCTTATGACAATTCCATGTCGTCTTGGTAAAATTAACTTTTAGTTCTGCTTATATGTATGCACACTTTATGCTAAACAAACTGACCACACCTCATGGGATTCATATGTAAACAGTTATAGTGTAAAATTTATTAGAATACGAAGGGTATTCTGGTAGTTAAAGCTTGTCGACTAGACTGGAAGCTATAGCTAGCTATTTGCTCAGTATTTAAATAACAATAGATATCCAAAACAACAATCAATGAAAATTAAATTCCGAAGCTGATCGGTGGTCGAGGGGTAATGTTAAATACATGTTAGGTGAAACATCAAAAGGAAATCATCATCAAAGTTAAGCTACGGTTCTTTGTACAGTGATGGATGTAGCGGTATCTGGAGGCAATATGAATATCAAGAAACGGCCCCTGGGGGTAGAATTGGAAGCTGGTTTTGGTAGATCGATACCATAAACTCTACCGAGACTTAATTATATGACAGTGGATGGGAACATTGAGAATTGTGTGATCATCCAACGATATTCCTAAACGACATAGTAATCAGCTCCAGATTAAACAAGGCCCACGCTCTGTATATTATGACCAGCTTCGTGTCATTTATATCTGAATATGTTGATGATAAGCTCGGGACCAGATACTAACAGGAATCGTTCAGTTAATGGTCCGTACTGTAATTTAATGTTCCGACGTTTCTACCCATTTCTACATTATCAAGCAATAAATAAAAGCATTAAGACCACAGTGTCATAGATAGAATGCAGATTGTCTCATTACAATGGAATCAAATGGGGTTTAGCGTCTTATATTTCTGCATCAACGGCGTTTCATTAACGTTCAGCGATGACTGGTTGGGGTGCTCACACGGCGGAAATGCAACGCTACTCGGTCCGTACCTGGAACAATTCTGCACAATTTTCGGTAGTGTTTTGGCCGAACCGTAAGCTACCGCAAAACAGAATTGACGCGAGGTGATCTCCATCTGGAGAGGAGTACGGTTCAGTTAAATTGACTGGTTATTTTAGTACACACGCCCATGCCTTGGTAACCCGATGAACTAGACCTTAACTTCCCAGACACACTTCTAGAATTTTAAACTGTAACACATACTTATGGAACAACAATTACTAGTTTAATTGGTATTCTCAAATGAGCTGGCAAATATAATAGGCAATAACAACAAGATCTTAGACAGGATGAGTACAGTTGTAATTGCTGTAAAAGTAATTGTTCTTCCATAGGTTTGTTAAAGTTTATCGCTCCCCAATTACTAAAGGATCAGTCATGAGTTTTAGCTGGGGGAGTTACCGCCAAGTCATTTATGCCCCCAAGTTTTCGTAAAATTATATTTTTTTAATTGACCTAAAAAAATAATGACCAGTTTTTAAACAATTATTTTTGCCATTATTTGCTTCTTGAGAATAGAAATTTAACCCAACTAACTTTAAATATGCACATGCATAGCAACTGGTAACATTTAGGTTAAAACCCAAATATTGCATTCAGTTAGTCTTGTGCGTTTCATACTTGATTCAAATTTCGTTTGGAAAGTTTAAGCGAAAGACGGCTTGTTAATAATTTTGGTTCTTCCATTTCTAAATCCAACAGTTTTGGAATTACTTTAAAGACGTCAGGGCAGCCCTGTCCCCTACCCAGTCCTACATCTGTGAGGTCTGCTGTCACGGGAAGGACTGTTTGAAATGGGTGATATAAGATTGTAGTTAGGAAATAAAATATGCGCTGATGACATTGATGTTTTTATCTTGTCTAAATACTTATTATTAAGATATCGACAAATCATGTAATAGGCTAAGTACATGACCGTGGATGGCACTGATGTTTGAAACATATGCCTATTTATTGTTATAATGACGGTATATTCTAAGCTTTATCAAAATACATTCACTGGAAATAAAGCTAGAGAGGGTAGTGGACGGGCGGATAGATTCAATTTAAATTACAATATCAACTAAACAAAAATATAGACCGGTGCTTATAAAGAATGTTGAAATATAAAATAATTAACTAACAAGAATGAAATTCATTCACAAACAAAAAAGTAGGGATTTTTATTCGCCTACGAAACGCCTGTTCTCATAATTGATTAGTTCATTATTAATTATTTTATTAAGAAATAACATTTTTTTATATCCTTTTCCAATTTGCTGTGTAAATTAATCATAATAATTGTTTGGATTTATTTTTATGTCCTTTGTAGCAAAAGGCCAATAAAATAATATGTTTATTTATAGTACATTAGGTAATTAAGAGAAGATTACGATATTAAATCAATAATTAATCAATATATAATTGATATCAATAACGATGTTGTTCTTTCATTCTTCCTGTTGTGTCATTAACACTGCAGGCATGCTGCGAATAACCACGTTTAATGCCATCTTAACTTATGACGGCACAAATGCCTATTTATATAATTCCTATAATAAATTGAAGTGGAACAAAATATTCAGATGTCGCCATTTCATTGACTGTCATCTGAACTACAGTTTAGCTCACTAGCCAATCAAAGGGTGGTAACCCAACTTTTCGATTAATAGCATTGTCTGTTGGCCTTTTCATTACACTTTTTCCGAAAATATTAAAGATTCCACGACGCAATCCACGCTAAATGTCCTAAATTTATTATTTGATATTTAATTAAGAAAAATAAAATAGCAATGTTAGATAGCTGGCAGAAATAAAGATTTCAGGAAAGACTAAAGGTGGAGCTGGCCTGTTTTGACCATATCCCATCAACTTCATATGTTAAGGAGGTGCTTAATATTTTCAGATTTTCAATTCATCATAACTTTGCAAATACTGACTGGATTCAGCCTTCACAATATTGTAGTTGAAAAATTCATCATTTCAAACGATAAGATAACAGATATGTGGGACACTATGGGGGTAAAATTCCCCATAGCACACACCCTTTTAACGTACAAATTGTCAGTCTCTAACTTTGATGTAGTGCCGACGCGACGTTCCTACAGATTCCAATATTTTCTAGTAGACAGATCCTGGCAAGCAAGAACGTCTAATCGTTTCGGATGGGACGCCAACCCGAGGTCACATACGTTGCAGTGCACGTAAAAGAATCCTTGACTGATTGAATTCGAAATGAGAAAGAGTAGATCCGTAGTGCGGCTTTTTGGCCAAACATCCTCTGTAGCATATTGCATGACATATGCCCGTCTTAAACTCCCGTCAAAAGTCAAAACCTAATAACTCACTTTTTGTCAAAAATTTGTAGTTACTAGGGTCTGTGCTTCCTATTGTTGTGCTAGATATTCCAATCTTTTGATTTTGTAAGCAGTTACACCCATTACACAACCTAGTAACTTCTTTGATTTGCTTAGCATGCCACAGAAAAAAACAAGTAACAATAGTCAAATCATTATGTTTTCCTTTGTTTTCTCAAAATAGGGAAAAGTGAGTTACTAGGTGTTGCCTTTTGACGGGATTCATAAACTTGAGTGGTACAGAAAAGTATGACGTTAAAGCCAATTTCATTTCCTCGCAGAGGGATCGACATATTTACAAAAAACCCCGGCCATAATCATTAATAAAATCTCGACATATGTACGCAATGTACGTCATCAAAATGCCTTATCTATACAAATATTGTATTCCAGCATTGGTTCGGTTAAATCGCTCTTTCTCTTGTGTTTATTCACCATGCATTAGATTAAAATGTATGGTTTCAGACAGAACAGAGATATGAATACATAATCAAATAATTTTACAATTAAATGGACACACAGACATCCCCGGGGATTACAACGCGAGGAAATATTGCGATACGTTCAACATAACAGACAAATAAAAAATGGAAGACAGAGAGGCCCAAAACCTAAAAATTAATGCTAAGTAAATATGAATAATAAATGAAGGCACACTCGCGTATCTTGTTTTGATGTATTCGGTAATTATTAAAATATCATTCGGACGAGAGCTGATTAGATAATATGGCTGTGAATTTGTGAGTATGGCGTTTTCAAATGTCGCCGCCGGGGGCCAGAAACACGGATGGGTGTATATTCCATATCCGAAAAACTTCGGAACCTTTAATTGTGTTTGAGCGGTAGGGGTCTTGACACCCCACTGGATCCGCTCTTGGTCTAGAATGTTTTTTTATTAGAACTTCACTTTAGCTGTGTTTTTACCCCAGATTGCCTAGTGATATTTGTGCTGCTGAATTAGCTCTTTGGGGTTACACACAATGCGCTGTATATGTGACTGGAGCAATTTAATCGTACTGTTTAGCCCATTGCTCGATAAGGCTGGTGAAATAAGGCTTTAATGAAGGTTAGGATAACGTTTTGCCAGGGATAGTGAGCGCCTGATCCAGGTTACAAAATTTTATGATCGTCCATATCTGAACCAGCATATCAAGAAGTCCCTGGAATCAATAAAATTAAACATCTTCACTGCGAAGTCCTTTTTTTCCTTCAAAATCTTTCCAATTAACTAAATTCTAACCTTCGAAAAGGTAATAAAATCTCACGCAAACAGTTTGAAAAATTAGACTTTTAAAAAACTTCTGTGATATCAAGTTTTCTTTATTGATCACGGTCCAATTTAACCCTCGCTGGCATATATAATTACATTTTGGTGCTTTTAATTCTCTCAAGATACGATTATTTCAGCGTTGGGCATTCCATTCTAACCACACACGCAGCAAAATAAAACTTCTGACACGCGTGGTGTTTTTTTCTACCGTGAATAGACAATAATTTGATATGACACACTGGGACGTTTCATTTTTGTTACTCAATGACCATCTGAGATAAGGCTTTGTAAAAAAGTAATCGCATTTGTCTTTTCTGTCTTTCTCTCTATGATTCAGCTGTCATTTCTGATGACAGATGAATATTTCTTATTACACATTTCATTGCATTATAGTGATATGTAGTCATAACAAAACACCTTTTATTTTTTTAGACATCTACTCGAGATTTATAAAATTTATCAGATTTATAAAATCAACACCGCCCACTAATTGAAAATTTCAGCATCATTGAATTAACTTTATAAATTTAACTTATAATGAAATTTCACCGTGCTTTATATCGAGAAAACGTTCGAGGTTTTTCTAGTTCACTACTCACAAGTAAAATACACCCTAACTTCTTATTTTCACATATCTAATTATAGTCATTCTGAATCCTGTCCTTTTAATATGCGCATCTCCACTTTGTGCACTGCTTAACTGGCCAAGATGCTGGCATGCTAGCCTGGAGGTCTCAGGTTCGCCCCCGGTGTTGGTCAAGAAAAGTCTTCGGGATTTTCAGGTTTAGCTTCCCCATGGTAGTGATGCCCCGGTAAGACTATCGATTACCCACCATCGGGGATCTTTAACGTCCTGTCTATGCCAGGAACATCTATAAAAAGCGGGATATCACTCACAGAATCCATATTGAACTTATTGTTCAGGCAAACGTAATTAGTAGACAACATATCTTGGAATCAATCTCTATCAATATATAATAAGAGCCAGAATTCTCACGAATATGCATTATTGATAAAAACTTTATTTATATTTATGGAACAAGTATTGAAACGCGTGAGTGAATCTATTAGGTGCTTTTAGAATACAACTAGTAGTTGATCCCATAAAAACCTATGTTCTGGTTAGTTAGTAGTTTCTCGACCCTTCAGCACCAGCAACTGCATGGCGTATATTATGCATCTCCATTACGGTATACTGGAGGTTGCGTGTTCGATCCCTGCATTCGCCTAAAAAGTTCATTGGGATTTTCCGACGTTGTTTAACCTGGTCTCAAGTATACATTGGCCTGCGCGTAAAAGATCCCTTCGATAAAAGAATAGGCCATAGTGCCGCTGCCCTGGAAAAATTTCCCTCATAGCACACTATACTTCATTAGCCAAGAATAGAAGTCGAACTGTAGGACGTTAAACCCTCTGTTTCATGCAGAAATTCGATGCGTTAAATCCCATATAATATGACTTATTTTGGTGACAAGAAAGTACGCCCTCACACCCCACTGTATGGCTTCTGGTTTGTCGTTTATAGCCCGGTTTGTCGATTTCGAAAGCGCGTTGTGGGACATTGTCATCCTTTGGGAATCGCGATATTAGTTTTAAATTGACTTTAAGCAGATATCACCATCATTAGCAGCAATAACAGAATTATCATGAACCTCTGCAGTAACAGAAGTATCATCAAGTTCAATTACTGATATAAACTCGCTTAATACTGAAATATTTTGCTGCCAGTGTACCAGATACGGTATAATCCGTACAGCCATAACGTCTTATCGCTTCTTCCAATGATTTTTCACAGAAAAAACATCTACAACTCTAGATTTGACGTCGGCATATTGACACTATTTTGTGCTTCGGTCGTGTCTATTTCAGATATACACAATCAATTCTGTTAATGTTTTTAGCATGGGGATTGACTAATAGTTAATTTATTACACTTCTAAACAAAAATTTAAAACTTTAACGCAATTTTAAAAAAATAGCCAAATTCTGGCTGAGATTACTGAGCAAAATGGCCATTCATTGTATACGTGCGAAAAAAAAAGCCAGCTACCATTTAATTTTCGTACGTTAGTTACGTACGCTAACATTTTGACTTGTTCCTTCTTTGCTGAATAATGTTAAAGTAAAAACTTCTATTTTGCAAAACTCTTATGCCATTAACTATTTATAGAAACACGCATAACTAGTTATGTCTATAGAACGTCTATAGACAACTATTTAGAAGTATTTATTAATATACTTTGTTAAAATCTGAAGGCGTGTCATAACATGGAATTGTACAAATTCATATATGGGTATTTATGGAACTTACAGTCATTCCTATATTGATTGTATTTAAAGAAACTGATAATTCATTTAAAGACGTATTCCCTCGAGGTTCATTGATTTACCTCAAACGCCAGGAGGGGCAAGCTTACTCTTCCGGACACCTGTTACCACTATTTGTCGTGTATTTTGTACACGGTGAACAGTCCATTGCTGATTACACTATTTTTTTCTGTATCGTTTTTTTAGGACTTCGAATTTTGTCTAATGGTTTGGATTTTTCGTACTTGGTTTTATTTATTTTTTTTATATTTACCCAAAACTTGTTTTAAACTAAAGTATACTAAGTGCCATAGAAAACGCATCACTTAGTTTTTCGTATAACAAAATGATCCTGTAAACATATCTTATTATTTTGCTTCTTATTGTGAACAATATTCAAATGGGAACACACCAATAACAACAAATTTGTACACTTATGGATGTTTAATCTGTAATCAACGGTACAAAGTCAGAGGGGTCAAAACCAGATGTCAGTAGCGCGTGTCCTCCACGGGCTCCTACGCACGCTGTGCAGCGACGTCGCATGGAATTAACCAATGTTTGAAAGAAGGCCTGGGGCAAATTGTACCATTCTTGGACGAGAGCATCTTCTAAAGCAGCAATGGTGTGCATCTGTGGTCTCCGATACAGACGGCGTCCAATCTCATCCCCGACATGTTCTATCGGTGCCATGTCCGGAGACATGGCTGGCCAGTCCAAGACATTGATGTTGTTAGCAGCCAGGTAGTCCATACTGACACGGGCGGTATGCGGACGTGTATTATCCTGTTGGAAGTGCTGAAGTTGTGGGTGCGCTCGAGACATCGGAGCAACAATTGGTTGCAAAACATCATCACGGTAGGCTACAGCATTAACGCGAGCCCTGTAAATATGTAGGGGGTCCGGTGATGAAATGTGAAGCCTCTCCACACCATTACACTTCTCCCACCCCATCGATCCGTTTCGAAGACGCAGCAGTCTGTAAGACGTTCCCCAAAACGTCTCCATACACGTTGACGGTCATCAACGCGATAAAGATGAAAGCGACTCTCATCACCGAAGAGCACACTTTGCCAGTCTACTCTTCTCTATGGCTGGTGTCCTTGAGCCCATATCAAACGCCGCTGACGGTGATAATCCATGAGGATAGCTCCAACATAAGGTCGTCGTGCACGGAGTCCTACTTCTCTGAGACGACGTCTTACGGTGTTGGCAGTTACTGGTCCATGTCTTCCGACTACTGCTGCACCTGTTCGAGTGGCTAGGCGGAATCTGTCACGCAGATGAGTGACCCAGATGTCGCGGTCTTGAGCCTGGGTTGTAACGCGTTGTGGACCAGGACGTTGGCGGTCACGTGTTGATCCAGTAACGTTGATCCAGTAACGCGAACACGTTCCACCAACCTTACAATAGTGGACTGATGACAATTGAAGTGTCTGGCAATAACATGTGTAGACATGCCGGACCTGGACATTTCCATGGCTTCATTCCGTTGATTTTCAGTAAGTCTCGGCATCTCGATTCCTTCACACGTTCAACAACAAATTACGACAGATTGACGTTTCACAGTTCATGTACTGTAAATTAAGTTGAAAACATGCTTTTAAAGGGCTCACACACAATGCTACACGTGAATATTGGGTTTTCCATGTGCATCTCGTGCAATTTTTTTTGTGTACACGGGCCGATATTTTTTGCGTTTGGGAGCATTGTGTGAAACAATAGTTCATAGTATTGCATAATATTATACAGTGTACAATACAAAACCACCTAGTAATAAAATATTTGAGAAAGAAGGTGATGCGATATTTCTTATTGTCTCAATGTGATTAGATAGCTCACAAAAATGAAATAAACAACAAATGCTTATCTGCCCAACGACTCTACTTGTTGGTCATAGAATAGAGAGAGTGTACATTTGGACACAGGTCACCACATATTCCTACCCGTCCCACACGAAACATGGATCAAAGCTAATTTTATTCCTCCTTTTCCCCTTTGCACAGCGATTTTTGTTGACTTTGTCATGAAGAATCGAAGAAAAAGGGTTTGCATATACATTTTCTGCTAGGTTTTGGTGAATATCCGTGATTTTGAGGCGGAAGGTTCCGAGAGTTGAGAGGTTGGTTAGGTTGAAATGTAGGGCCGAAAATTGCATGTCTATTGGCCTTTACTTCCAGTTTGTGTATCTCAAGTTTTCAATAATAAACCTCAAAGCGTTCTTCTCAACGAAAATTTGGGGAAAAGTTAGAGCCGGTCTAAGAGACTAGAATTAACAATAAAGTCAATTGGGGTATTCATTGGTGATCATTGGTCATTTGGCGTATCACTATATCACTAAGTGACTATAATAGCGGTCGGTATATTTAGAGTGATTAGATAACTCGTCAGATATGTTGTTCTCAGACGAAATGTTCTCCCGTAGTTTAAATGCAACCTCTAAACCACCACTTTAAAGATGCATTATGTAAGAGCTGAATTTACCTATTTGCTGGTTTCATTTCTGGCTTCAAATTATAATGGCGATAATGTGAACAATGCCCCCGGTGGTGTCCCCAGATTGAGTTGATTTTAAACTAGTACTCACTAAGTACAGGTTGATTTATGAACCAGACTGAGTTGATTTTACACTGTGAGACTATTTCTTACCGAAAACAGATTGGTCTGTTAAGTAGACCGAGTTGATGTAAACTGTTCAACTAGTGCTTACTTTAATCTATTTATTAGACTAAGATAATTTTAAACTGTTGATCTATTAACTATACTGGGTTGATTTTATACCTTATACTAGTACTCATTAATCGAATAATGAAACTGAGTTGATGTAAACTGTTAAACTAGTACCAACTGAATACAGACCAATCTATTAACTAGACTGAGATAATTTTAAACTGTTATAACACAGATTGCTCTATTAACTAGACTGTGCTCATTGAATACAGATTGATATATTAACTAGACTGGGTTGATTTTAAATGTTGAACTAGTACTCACTGAACACAGATTAATCTACGAACTAGACTTAGTTAATTTTAAATTATTATGCTGGGTTGATTGTGAATTTTTAAACTAGTCCCCATTTAATACAAATTGTAATCATTAAATACAAATTGTACTCTACTAACCCGGGAGATGATCTTAAACTGCTTGAAGGCATGAACACCTTTCCCTATGCTTTGTGTTAAAACTGTGAAGTTTACCTATTATTGCTACTTTATATCTCACATCTCAAACAGAACCACAAGAGTATGCTTTTCACTTGACATCATCATATCGCCCCATTGCTTCTGTATTATTTTACAAAGCAGTTGGGTAATTTAATGTACTATAAATGTCCTGAGATCAAACGCTCCAACTTTACGTCCAGAGATGGAACAATGGACGCGATATAGACTGCAGCTAAGTGTGTTCTGACAATCAAACTGTATAAACAAATTAAGAACTGTCCCTGAAGTAAGTTTCGTTTCGGCATTTTGAACAATCTTTGTGTTTCAAAGTACGGCACTGGGCCACTAGCAACACACTGGTTCATTATGTGTGACCGAAAATGTGCTGTGACTCTCATTTCACTTGTCCAAAAGTGAAATCAATCAATACCAATCTTCATTAAATCAGTAGTATAAAGGGGTGACCCGATTTGGTAGACTGTAATTCGCCTTCCGCGAATTTTATATACGTAATAAACTCAAGTCTTGCTTAGCTGTCACGTTTCGAATCATGATTAAAGAATTCTGCGAGATCCTCAAAAAATAAATCCTATAATAATTATAGTCATATATGTCTGCACCATGGTACAAGTTATGAAGACGGGTTTACACCATGCAGTGTGCTGCGAGAGAACCTTTGCCCGGAAATGATACTCCTAAGTCCAAAGGCCCGGAATCTTTAACGTGCCGCCAATCACACGGATAAATTGCGAGATATCACTCACATAAACCATATTACACATATTGTTCAATAACAGAACACAATTTTTATGGGAAACATATTGTTCAGACAAGCTTTACCCAGGAATCAATCTCCATAAATATATAATAAGATCCCGAATTCTCACGAATAAGCAATGCTGATAAAGACTTTATTTATATTTATTTACGATCTTAGTACGTAACAAGTATAGAAACGCGTGAGTAAATCTATCTGGTGCTTTACGAATATAACCAGTGATTGTTTCCCATAAAATCCGCGTTATTTTGTCAGTATTTTACTGGAGTCAACGTGTTTTACAGTCATTATTTATTCAAGTGGTTTCCCGACCCTTTGGCACTGACAGCTTTGATCGACCTCTTAGTACACTGCACGACGTATGTCCGTCTTCATTAGCTTGGTTCGTGCAGAAAAGTAAGGCGTTCAATCGCTTGATTATAATAATTTTAAACTGATAATTCATTTAAAAACTTGTTCCCTGGAAATTAATTAGGTCAACTGAAAACTTCTTTTTAAACTAAGGTATTAAATTTCTTATGAGCTAAAGTTATAGACTGAAAGCGATTAGTGGACAAAACAACGCCTGTCATAATCTTCGTTAAAAGTTGAATGAAAATTCGATACTTCGTTTATTGTCGTAATAATGATACTTGACAATCGAGACTATTAGGATTTATTTTCAAAACTCCAAACATTCATTTTTTCGCCCAGAATAAAGCTATTTAACTGAGATTTTCAATATCTTCAGCTTTCATAATCTATTTAACTATTATATATGTAAAGCCAGTCAGAATAATTTGACTTCAATTGCTAAACTATATATATATTCACTTTAAGATAAGGTCTGTCGGAATAATTTGACCAGTGCCGGACCGGTGGGCCGAAGACTCACCTGTCAGGTCATTGAACAAGGCCCACACAAGTACGTCTTTCTTTTTTCTTTATAGGTTTAGGCCCACTTCTTTTTAATGAGCTTAGGTCCACCTGTCACGGTCATGTAAACAGTTGGGCGTGGTCCGGCACTGAATTTGACGACAGTTTCTAAACTATCACTTTAAGATAAGGTCTTTCATATAATTTGACGGCAGTTTTGAAACTATTACTGTAAGATAAAGTCAGAATAATTTGACTGCAGTTTCTAAAAAGTCAGAATGATTTTAAGGCAGTTTCTAAACTATCACTTTAGGATAAAGTGAGTCAGAATATCTTGGTGATATATATTTTGGTTTGTTTGTACCGCGATAAGAATAATTTGTTGACATGCATTTAAGTTTGTTTGTACCGCGATAAAAATAAATTGTTGACATATATTTTGGTTTGTTTGTACCGCGATAAGAATAATTTGCTGACATGCATTTAAGTTTGTTTGTACCGCGATAAAAATAAATTGTTGACATATATTTTGGTTTGTTTGTACCGCGATAAGAATAATTTGTTGACATGCATTTAAGTTTGTACCGCGATAAAAATAAATTGTTGACATATATTTTGGTTTGTTTGTACCGCGATAAGAATAATTTGTTGACATGCATTTAAGTTTGTTTGTACCGCGATAAAAATAAATTGTTGACATATATTTTGGTTTGTTTGTACCGCGATAAGAATAATTTGTTGACATGCATTTAAGTTTGTTTGTACCGCGATAAAAATAAATTGTTGACATATATTTTGGTTTGTTTGTACCGCGATGAGAATAATTTGTTGACATACATTTTTATTTGTTTGTGCAGCTATGAATAATAACAATTGAGGGTGTAATTTCACTTATTTTGGTCTGGTGGAATTTTAATTGATCTAATTATGTATTTACACATGAATGGCGACTGACATTTCATCGATTAAAATATAAACTTAAGAATTCCATTAACGTCTGCAAAATAGTTATGTCTATGCGGAAAATGCTATAGTTGCCAGGTGTATTTTAATTGGGTCAAGACCTATAATAATTGCAAATTGCACTTACCTTACTTGAAATTCTTAATTGTCAGACCAACAGGCGTGATATTATCAATGAATATGCTGGAGTTCTTTTATGCTTACCAAACTTGATTCAATGTTTGGAACAAACGACTTTTTCTCTTTTTTATTGCATGAAGTATTATACGAGAAACACGTCTCAAAATAAACAAAAGTTCTTTTTCTTGCAAAACGTTTCTTTTTTTTCGAACATATGCCTTCCCCAACTAACCAAACAAAATCTAGTCGTCTACTCTTTTCTGGTGGGTCTGGTTGTCACTTCGTTTGTTAAATTTATTTATGTCAACAGCTCAAAATTTGAATAATCTGAAAGTACATTTCTTCCTTAACCCCTTGATACATCATGACAGTAGACGAACTCATACGTAAACGTGTTAAACTAACAAGATTTGAAACAGTGGTTCCCAAATCATTTGTTAGTTACGGCCCCATTTAAGAAACCATCGTCTGATCGCGATCCGTCAAAGACCAAAGCCACTTTTTACTATGAAACATCATCATTTACAGATGCTGTAATGAGACTGAAGAAACAAATCGTAAGGGAGGGCGGTGTGGCAAGAGGTTACTAGATCAGAAATTTACATGCTTTCATGAAAAGACAGCAAATTTTCAAAAGTTTCAGAGTTGTCCGCCAAGACCCCACGAAAAGTGCTCCAAGACCCCAGCTGGGGGGCGCGACCACAAGGTTCGGAACCCAGGATTTAGAGGCACATCATTTTTTGGAAAACCGAAGTAGACGTTAAACCTCGAGGAAACATATGGTATCACCTAGTCTATGGACGCACATGGTAATTATCTTACTGTTTCTGTTTGTTTTTTCATCTCCATTTCGCAAACCTCCCATTTTATTCATCATCGCCCTCTTTCATCTGCCCATTCCCACACTTTCGCCCTCCTCTCACGTGCCATTCTTATCTGCTCATTCCCCCATTTTGAGAAAACTGTTCTAGATTGTGTTAAGACGGGGGTGACAACAATATGCGACCAGCCACATTTCCACCAAAAGGCTTTGGCTTCAAGACTAACATCTGCCTTTTATGCCTTTGACATTACGAAATAACTAAAAACATTGGTAAACAGAAACATATTTATTGGTAAGAAAAAAACGACAAATACAAGATATAAAGCATTTTAAAGTTGTCACAGACAACATAAACAACAAGTCATTATAATACAATTATTATTATAGTATAATTATATAAATTAAAGAATATAAATTAAAGAAATTTTTAATTTAATTAGAAAATATCAATCACTATACATTATAGTACATATAATAAAGACAGAGGGTCAAACATATCCGGTCGGGTATTGAAAATATAAGCATAGTTCCACCTTTATTAAGTTTCTAGGAATCGTGGAAATAGTATGTGATGGAACTGAGTCCGTCACCTATTATCTCTTGCTGAACCTAATTGTATATCGGCTAATTAAGTTAGTTTATGGGAACCCATGTGGCTCAGTGCGTAGGTCCCGCGTAGGTCAGTTTGGAGGTCCCGTGTTCTATCCCTGCGTTGACCGAGAACGTTAATCGGGAATATCCGGCGTGGTTTCAGTGGTGCAGGGACAACGCACGTATAGTCGTTCGGATTTACGAAAACCCGAGGTCCCGTGTACACATTGGCGTTCACGTGAAAAATCCCTTGACAGTTTCAATTCGATATAAGAGTAGGCCGTAGCGCCGCTGTCTTGACAAAATGCCCTTCATGGCACACTGTATGGCGTATGCCCCTCTTTATTAGCCCAGTCGGAGCAGAACGTTAAACCCCATTTCATTTCACCTTTTCTTTAACTGTAAAATTATTAAACCACACAGTAAATTAAATCCTACTTATTTGTTATAGTGATATGTAGTCATAAAACAAACGCCCTTTATATATCTACTCAAGCTCTATAACATTTATGTACATAACAAGCCCAAGATCAACTCTGTAGAACCTCGGATGGCTTGGATACAGCTTGGACTAAAACAGTCGTCCATTAATAATTAAATCAATAAATGGCTAACAAAGCTAACGTTTACCGTTATTCACTGACGTCACTACCGGAGACTGTCGATGAGAAGCCTGCCAATCGAGTGTTCCGTAGCCATTGTGAATGTCACTTGATAATCGGCAATGCTCGGAGACAGTTAATGACGGCTATTTCTAGTCCAAACTTGCAGCAGTGACAACTTCGTTCAGAATAAAGTAATTTTACTGAAATTTTCAGTTATTTCTTTTTCGATCATCTTTTCTTAAATTATTATAGCAAAAATGGCCAACTATAAACTAATGTATCTTTATCATAACCTTTAAGCAGCTAATAATTTTTTATTATACTCCTTTATATCTTATATATACACAAGTCTACGTACATGCCACTACTATAATATAAACTGTATATGGACACATGTAACTTAAGCCTTACTAGAGACAGACAACTTGGAAACCAGAGAAGCTTTAATCGATTTTCTTCGATTTATCGATAAATATCGAACAATAATTATAAGAAAATAATTAAAAAATGATAAAATTGATATGATTAATCGAACATACATGTACAGGACTTTAATTTCGAACACTGATGTGGTTTATATACAAGTTATGTTCTATCTAAGAATGAACAGAATATATTACACACGATATTTACATGGAGTAAAGAATTTCACTTAAAAATAATATTATTTAAGAGCAACCAACAAACCATCGTCGATCGCCACAACTTTTTGAATCAAGTGAGACAAAACTCGTCGCCCGATAAATAAGTAATTGTTCTTCTAGAAGTATATATGTTTTAGTTTATCCTTGAGAAGCATTTATCAATTAGATATATAGCAATACACTATACTTATGGGAAAACAATTAGTTATTTATTTGGCCACCGTTTCGAAATTTTCAAATACTCGTCGCCCCGAGTAATTGTTCTTCTATAAGAACGTGTTTTAGTTTATTAAGCATTTAACAACTGAATATAACATCGCATACTTACAAAAAAACAATTAGTAATTTATTTGGCCAACATTTCGAAGCGTGTCTCTCAAAGTTTTCAAGCAAATGAGACAATAATCGTCGCCCAAATGAATTAGTAAATGTTCTGCCAGTCCGTGTTACAGTTAAATTATTGATCAAGTAATCCTTAAGTCAAACGTAAGAGTCTCATAATAAAGATTTTTAATAAAAAAAAAGAACAATAGTTAAATATTTAACAAACAAACGGGTAATAACTTCCATCTATTTACATACCGGTATATAATAGTAATAAATATACGAAAAAAAAATATTTATATATATTATCTTAAAAATTAAATTTGGAATGAACGGGAAAAAACGAACAACAATGATGTACATGAATGGCATTTAGCGATTGACCATAATATAACACAACACATTTGGATAACAATCACTATGTTTATTTGTACTTTTGAGCGGGAGCCACGGCGGCTAAGTGGGAAGGACGTTCGCTTGCTAGCCTGGAGGTCGCGTGCTCGATCACTGCATTGTCCGAGAAAGTTCAACAGGATTTTCCGACGTGGTTTCCTCTTGTCAGTGGCAGAACGGAGGGCCTGACAAGACAGCTGTCTAGTCGTTGTGATGGGACGAAAACCGAGGTCTGGTCTGTATACATTGGCGTGCACGTAAAGATCCCTTGGCAGTTGGAATTCGATATAAGAGTAGGCCATAGTACCGCTGCACGAGCAAAATGTCCCTCATAGCACACTGTATGGCGTATGCCCATCTTCATTATCCACTTCGGGGCAGAACAGTACGGCGTAATTTTGTACGCATGAAACGAAAAGTGAACTTTTGTCGGAATCTGATTAAAACATAGATCCAATTTCGTTTCGTTTTTATAAGTCAAATTTTCATTTAACGAAGCGAAATTTAGATTGCTTCTGTAAAAACGTCATGTGTATATAATATAGCGATTGTTATCTATTGAACTGTGTTGTGTTATAAATCATACATTTTATTTACAAATATCTTACAAGAAGCTATATATTACATGTATATACTTTATACTATACTATATTCAATCAGTTTAGATTCCGGATAAACGTTAACTTAACGAGATCGAAAAGAATATAATTTAATTATTTTCTCAATTTTGTTTCAAAAAGCGAAATTCACTCCAGCCGAGCCCTTATTTTGAACAATTTTTCTTCATTAGATATTCCATATATATTTTACCAGAAAATATAAGATTAGCGTTTGGGGGTTACGTCGACGTCTAATGGAGAATTAACGCATACATATATACTCCTATACTAATTGGTTCTTTTCTACACAATCGCCTTGTGATCGCAAACACTTTAAATGAAAAACATATATCTATTTCTGTACAGTATATTGCACATAATCCCCACAGCATCAAGCGTGTTAAAAAAAAATTCAAAATATCTTTCACATTTTCAAAGCAACCTACACGGATGTGATTTTAGTGGTAAGGCTCCAAACATGGATATGACGCCAGTGTTAAGGCTCCAAACCAACGGAATCTGCTTATGCTATGTTCCCATTGTCGTGCGGATAGAATCACAACGATTACTTCACGATTAAAACCACGATTTCAATCGTAGCACGAATCGTGGTAGTGGGAACCTGGTATTAGAGATAATATATTCAGAGGTCCTATTGTTAATTTATCAATGTTCGACATTTAATTCGTAAAAAGTTATACTTAATTTTAAAAACACTGCAAAAACAAATTTTGTAAAATTTTGACATTCACAGACGTCCTTATATGTAGGTAATACCATCTACGAATGGGGCCATTCGCCTCTTATGTACACAACAAAGTGTCGACTCTTATAAACTCTTCCATAAACTGGAGAGTACTATGATAATTGGAAGCACACACCTTTAAATATTGTCTTTTTATACAATCCATCCATCTAATCTCTTTTAATCTCGCGCGTTAGAACACAGCCACGCCCTTCAATCCTTCATTACCAGAAGAAATTAATCAACGTTCCAGTACGTCCACTTGTTTCCGTCCCGCAAGAAATATCACAATCTTCGCTCATAGTTAAAACAAATCTCAAAACGTTAAGTCCTCGCCACTAGAATAATTAACGCAATTAATGAAATGGTTTTAGTTGTTAATACATTTGATTGTAACGCATGACCCAGGTTTCTGTGATCGTAAACCGCTTTGGCATCCATCTCTCCACTAAGTTCCGTTTGAGCGTTCGGTTTTTCTGGTTCGAGGATAGTATAAAGCACTTTTGGCATAATTGTCGTTCCATTACTCACTTGTCGCGCACTAGTTGTCCGAGGTGCAAAAACTAGATTCCGACATAAATTATTAGGTGACTCTTCTGCAACATCCATTATAGAAAATTGAGCCTCGAGTCCTTCTGGATCAGCATACTCGTTCTCAAACTCATAACAATCTGCCGATTTAATCACCTTAATTTTTTTATCCATCGTGAAAACCCAACATAAGTACTCCCCATAGTTTCCGGGAATGCTCGTCTTTGTCACGACAGCATGCGTTCTGTTTCCGAAATCAAACGATGCTAAGCAATTATATTCTAATGGGTAAGGATCCACTGAGCAGTTGACAGGCTGAATATATATTTTATCTGCGTCATTATACGGGCTGTAATAAAGACATCCACCACATAATTTCCCATCTTCCTTAAACGAGACACCATATTGAAGTTTCGCGGGAAGACCGCAACTCACCGGATGAAGGACATCAGCATGAATTAAAATTTTTGGAGGTCGCTCTTTCGCATATTTCGTATTCCGGTCTTTGAATTTGTCCGCTTTACATAAATAGTCCTTGTCATTTTCACGATAGGGCAGGGGCCAGTCAATTCTGTTACCTAGGCGATAGATTATTACAGAGGGTGCAATCTTCTCCAGATCAACGCATGCGTATCGTGGATAGCATCCATTATCAAATAGTTCCAACAAAATCCTTTTATCGGCATAGCTCTTGCTTTCTATGTTAAGACATTCAAACTTCCCAATATTTTGCAGCCCAAGAGAATATTCTTTCACGCTCATCCTACGAGTATTTTGACGAGAGCTCTCTATCCAGTTGCCGCGTAAATGTTCGGGAAATGTACACAAGCCCAATTCACTCTCATATTCACAAGAATCACAAGTTTTGCTACAATGGCGTCGGAAATCTGTGAGACAGAACGATTGTATAATGGAACAGCCGTCAAGTTCGTCGGCACATATTGTGGAGTAGATGACCCTTGACATCCGGAAGTGAAAATAGTTGAGTGTCTGTAAAACAGGTTCGCTGGGATCGCAGACCAGATTAAGAAACAGATAAGCTGTGCGGATATCACCTAAGGCATCAGAAATACGTAAGCACCAAAAATGTTTGTGCACCGTAGAATGTTGCAAGACAATGAAGGTGTGGCCTTCCTCCGTCCAATGTGCGATACAATACGCTCGCTGTTTGATTTCTCGTGGGAGATTTGCTGGGATACATTTATCGGTACGGAAGTCAAAAGTAAGCCCCTCTCCTGACTCACACTCGCTTTCCATACGCATTAATAGCAGATTATCCACACAAACCATTGTTTCATTAGGAAAGTACATGTTTATATTGTACCCTCCCACAAACGGACACACAATTCTTTGTTCGGGTGATTGGGCCATTTGCACAATCGGCCAATGATCCAACCCCATACCACTGTCATCACAAAGTTCAATAGATCGCCGATCAGATTGACGCGACACTTTTAGCTGCACAATGTTTTCACTTCTTTGTAAAAATTCCATGCACATATATTTTGGAGGTTTTAGGCTTTCTTCGTGGGTAACTAAATATTTATTACCTTTCGTTTCCTCGATACATCGTCTAGCATAAGTACTGTCATTCCCCCCTTTCAGTTGGTTTATCTGCATATACGTGTTCTTGACATACGCGACAAATCTTCCCTCCCCGTAATCAGCTGCCCACGGCTGCTCTCGTTGAAGGAACTCTGGAAAGCGACAAGTGCTGAAAACGCCATTTGGTAACATACATGTTAAAATAAGAAACCCAAATTGCAGTCTTTGACATCTAATCTTTGTGGACATCATATTGTTTCAGCTGAAATATAAAGACACATATTTGTTATGATATTAATGGTGATTGGTTGCAGGACCCCGAAGTATCAGCGGCTAGGGCGACAACGGAGAGTACGAAACGCCTAGGTCCCATGAAGGTCAAACACTTCTTGAACGTTGGTATTCATCCAAGGGTATAATGATTGTCCAGTTATGCCAGGTTGCCTTTGTCGTGCGACGCGTTACGATAGGATTGTTCCTATTGAGTCTACGATCTGGTACGTTTGGATAATTAAAGATACATTATGGGAGATAAGATAAAGAGATGGCAGTTCTCACTATAATAGTTAAAAACTAGATAGTGTAAAGGTAATTTGCTGAAAAATTCAAATTGATCCACTATTAGTCGAGAACGAAGCGAGTGAAATATTCACATAGCCTCGGTCATCATTACTAAAATCATTAATATAAACAGCATAGTCTCGATTATCCACTTGATTGATTTAATTATCAATGGCCGTTAAGTGGCATATAGGAATTTAATCCGCCAACATCGAAGACTAGCCTTGACATCAAGAGTTTATTATGGTCTGGATATGTTAATTAATGTCTAATTGATTATTTAGATAACATTTCAGGCCTAAAGAAAGGCCTGTAATAAGCAGATTTTGCTCTTGCATAATGCTATTTTAAGTTGAGATACGTATGGATACAATAAACACGATTGTTATGACTGGCCTGATAGGATCACCGATCACCACAATCACTCCACGATGAACATGAATCGTGATAGTGGAAAACTAGCATAAACATTTTGTGGACATAAATTAAAATGGCATAGGATAATAATCAAAATATGGTTTTAAAGATTTTAATAAAATTTGACATATAACAAACAAATTAAAATAGCTAAAAGGTTAAAATAGAACAGCGCGTATAATAGAATAAACTCGGATACATGTATTAAAAACCATGGTTGTCAACAACAAGGTTCGGTTTGAAATTGTGTTTAAAACTTTCAATGCAACCATGCAAAAAGAAAGCGTACGATATTGGAGGATAAAAAGGTGTAAGCCATTTGCTACTTTGAGGTCCGATGGAGTATATATAGGAAGAAAAGGGATTAAAGGTAATCAGAATGTAATGTAGAGTAAGTGTAAGTATTTTGAAAGTAGTCATACGATATGATATAGGAAGCCAATGTGGATCATGTAAAACAACAAGGCGACAGCGCCGCTGTCTAGGCAAACTTTACCCCCATACATGGTGGTATAGCGAATGTCCGTTTTGATTAGTCTGATGTTACTATTTTTGAAACAGACGTTGAATACAAATCAGTCAATTTCTAATTCTTTAGACATATCTCAGAGTGAGATTGGATTCCCCGCTTGTACGTGATAGGGAATAGGGTCGCCTATCCAGCCTCGTGTGTTTTCCCTAGATTTTCCGGTTCCCTACCACTGCTAAAGACCCATAGGCGCAAGCGAATTACTGAATAAAATTGAACCATGTGTTAGTGCCGAATTGTGCTAGTTTGTGTCGAGCAGACACTGGGATCAAAACTCGGACCTACTTTCCCGTGTCTATGATAGCGCTCGTTCTTTCAGTCGGTCAAATAGAAGGCTTACTCGTGTTTTCCTTTTGCTTTCGTCATGTGATAATGGCCGACGCAAAATATTGTTCTTTAATTTATTAGTTTTATCCGCGGTGTCGTTCGGCCCACGAGGCTAAAAGCAAAGTCATTATGACTTAACACCGATTAATTTCAAGTGAATTATTATATCAAATGAGAGAACAATTGGTTGTTGTAACATCTGCATAATAGCCTTTACGATAAAAAAAGACCTGGAAGTCCGTGATCTGGACATGGGATATTTAATAGCTTATATTCAGTTATTAATAATTAATAGCTTATAAATCATACCTTTAAAAAAGCCTTTTTATATTTCAAAAAAGGCGATTTCTTGACATCGCTACATGAGTTATTTAATAAAAACAACACCACCTCGAAAATCTCTAATTTTGAGCCGGATAATAAATAGCTTCTATTCAATTATTGAATACATCATATATTTTTAATTTTAAAAAGGCAATTTTTTGTATTGACATTTTTTTTGAAAAAAAATAAGTAATTTTTTTATCATATTTTTTGATTTTAAAATGGCGATATGTTTGATCATATTTTTTATTTTAAAATGGTGATATATTTGTTAGGATTTTCAAAGGAAGTATCAAAAAAATAATAACGCAATTCGTGTTTGTCAAATCTGAATGATATTACTAACAATAAGGCGCCACCTGAAGCCTCATTTTTTCGAACTCGTATAATTAATAGTTTCTTTTCAAAAACATCTTCAGACGAGTTATTGAATTTTTTTTTAAAAAATCGTTGTGTAAAAATCGGTGGGATGTCGCTAAGGTTATCACACAGTCCGAAATTCTCTGATTTCGAATTGAATAGCGTCTATTCAACTCGATGTCAAGTATATAATTGAGTGAACCGAAATTCAAATTACGGAGCAGCTTATATTAGCTAACATTTAATAATTTAATCTTCCTGTTGTCACCCACGTGTGTGATAGGGAAGTGTCATTTTAGAATTCCGATTGCCAAAGGTTCTTTTATGTACAAGTCAATGTACGGATGGGACCTCGGTTTTTCGTCCTATCCGAACTATTATGCGGTGTTCCCTGTCAAGACATCTGTCCATATACAAGGTGAAACCACCATAAACAATCATTGGGGATTTTCTCGGCAGACACGGGGTGTGGTTTTGATTCCCCAGTTGAGAAAACATAATTTTGTTTCTCTAGGCTTCCTTCCACTGCTACAGACCACTACGCACAAGCGAATTAATGGAATAAAATTAAGCCATACGTTAGTCCCGAAATGACTTAGTTGGTGTTGAGTGGACGTTACCCTCCCCCCCCCTCTCTCTCTCTCTCGGACCTATTTGACACTACGTCATCGACACTTAAAACTGCTGGGAGGTGTGATCAAATGTCTACCCGCAGGTGAGAATAATTACAGACACATTATACACTAGGTGAGTGTCAGAAGTTTACATAATTAAGTAGAGCGACATCATATCGTGAGTGCCAAAAGTATTTTAAAAGAAAATCAGCCATCAGGAATAATTAAATGTCGAAAAGAAGTGATTTGTCGGTTCTAAGCTTATATTTTATCTGTGACAATGATGAACACAATGCCTATTATACGAACCTTTGTCAAGTTTCTGTCTCCAGACATTCACTAGATTTTCTCCTATCTGTTATAATGATATATCATGCTATTTCAAATCAAACCTGCAAATAGATAAAATAAAATAATATATTTGATCATTTCAAAAAATAAGAGAAATCAATCACTGCTCAGAGGGTATTATTTCGACGCATTAGGATGTCAACAAGACTTTCCAGTATTTCATAAACTTGGATATCAACACTAAATATCAATATGACTTTCAAGTATCCTTTTTGTGTCATATCTTTCAACCTGTGATCTATTATATGATATTTTATGATTAAAAATACTGTTTAAACTATGTATCTAAACTTGGGTATAAATTTTAATATCATGCTGTATGACTTTCCAGTATTTAATAAACTCGGGTAACAACATTAATATCAGCATTACTTTCCAGTATTTAATAAACTCGGGTAACAACATTAATATCAGTATTACTTTCCAGTATTTAATAAACTTGGGTATCAACAATATCGTCAGCGTCATTTTCAAGAATTCAAAAACTGCCACTCAAAGAAGATATTCAAACTTTCAGGGTTTAAACTACAAGATGACTAAGACGGTATCTGATGTTTTGCGATAAAACCCACACATGCAATCCAAATTAATCGTAATTAAAATATAGCACGTAGTTTAGCATATAGGGTAACCACACAAAGACGGATATGTAACCATAATGGAACAATAGTCTATGTATATGTCGACCAACCCAGTAGGAACTAGTAGTTCAAGATAAATACTCTAGCTCTTGCACGACACCCGCTTTTAATTTGAGTAATATACCGATGTTACTTTATACAATGTCAGGAACAAAATACGCCTTTTTTTAAAATAAGTATTAGGCATTCCACATAGAGAAAGTATACTCTATCCCTCGTATGATACTCGATTCTATTTTACGTAATATAGAAGAAGTTATTTTATATAACGTATTCTATGCTGTCAAGAACAAAAAATGTCTTTGTTCACAAAATTTGACAAGCTTTCTGTCATATTCCAACAATCGATATAGAAGACTTATCACATATGGTTGACTGTGAAGTAAAACATCATTATTTGTGAATTACGTTAGAAACAATACTTAACTACCACCTAAACTGTTTACAAATTCAAGAAAAACTATTATTCTACACCGATGATTTCCGCCCAATGCACGCCTTCGCATGTCAACCCACCTATCCAAATTTTGCAATACCGGTCAATCCAAATACCACAAAATCCAAATTCACAGCTGGGCCTACGCAGAACTGGTTGAGATATATTTATACACAATCTAAAAACGAATTACGCAATGTTGATATATTTTCGGACATTTTCCTTAAAACGTAAATTAATTTCGGCATATGTATAACCATACAATTCTGGCGAGGGATATGATTTTCTTTTTTTTTCCAATTCGATTGAACAGATATGTTTTATATCTACATGTCCATGACATATAGCTGGTTCAAAACAAATGGTTTTAGAAGCAAGGTACGTAAAAATGTTATTGCACTTATGGAAGGTCGACTCGCTATTTCAAATTTGCTCTGGGAAATAAAAGCAGAAAGATAATCATTATGACTGTATACCACTTAATCCCAAAATGTAAAATTGATTACTTATGTGCAATAGAATTGAACTTGATATAATAAGCAAATATCTCCACCTAACCGATATTGAATATACCTGATATAAAGTAATGTTCAATATTGGAAGACAATTTTAGAGCCGATTAGATCGCAATAGGGTATTTTTTCCTGATACGAACAACGTTGCAATTCCACGAAATTCTTTCGATCCAGCCGTGTTAATGCATTTACGATTGTTTTATTGAATTAGGGAGAATCTTTAGGTCAAGGCCCGAGTTTCCTTGCTCATTCAATCGACCAACCAAACTTTATAATCAATTGAAGGACCACTGAAGTAAAAATGGACAAACAGTAAATTTGTTTGAGTTGTAGTATACATACAAGATGGCGTATCCGTTGCTGGGATAAAAGCTTTATGTTTATTTTGGACGAGGATCTTTAGACACGTACATATCTGGTTATCTGTCTATCACGTTCTAACAATAGACAAGAAAGTATCTATGTCAAATTTTCACATAATTGACTTCATTAATACATTACTAGTATAAATGCTTAAAGTCAATCAAGCCCCCCCATTAATACAATCAACGCGGCGTCATTAGATACTTGTGTCACCAAGGACACTACTTTCTGTTTATTAAGTCATTTGTAAAATGAAACGTGTTTTAAGGTCCTGGATTTCTTCACCAACCACTGTGACGAGTACTGGCTGTTCGAAGCTTAGCCTCGCTTCCCTTCTGTTAGATTAAATCATTTAATATCTAAACCGTTCTAATCTACTTAAAATCGGACCCTATCCGATGGCATCGTCGATGGCACCGCGAATTCATTATGGTCTTGGCATGTTAATAAATGTCTAATTAATAGTTTATATAACATTTAAGACCTAAAGAAATACCTGCAGATTTACCTCTTGCATAATGTATGTTAGATGAAGTGTTCCGGGCCCCATCAGGTCTAAATCCGTCCCCGTTGTACTAATGTAAATGTGAACCCCCCTGCAGAATCAACCTTTTTTCACCATTATTACACGAGGAACAATCAATTATTAATCAATCAAATTACAAACACGTGGATCCAGCCCAGGCGCGGATCCAGGGTGGGGGGGGGGGGGGCAGGGGGCCGTGTCCCCCCCCCCCTCCGTCAGTCCCAGTGACATAGTTGATTTTCATTTTCGCTTGCTTTGTTACTGTTGTAGTTCAAATATCTGCTCTTTAATAGATGATATAAACCTGATTGATTTTCGCATTGTCTCCGCCTACGCAATCCAAGGTTGCAACGTATTACCCTTTGCTCCATCGATGCCCCCCCCCCTCCTCGACAAAATCCTGGATCCGGGCCTGCAGCCTGTTCAAACAGGTGGGTAGGTGGCTGGTATATGGTATATATATATGTAAAGTTTTATGTGATAGCGTGTACATTGCGGACCTTCTATCATAAAATACATACAGTCTACATTTACATAAAATAATCTTAACATAATAAATATGTGTACTATTACAAAATACAAGCTTTGGGGTTATTCCTTGTTATGCGATGCGTTACGATATGATTGTACCTCACTGAGTCCACAATCAGCTACGCACAGATACCTTCGGATACATTTCGATACGGTCAACACGATTGCTACGACTGAACTCAGTAAAAGACCTGATAGGATCGCGACGATTACTCAACGATTAAAACCACGGTTTCAATGATAGCACGAATCGTGATAGCAGTTACCCAGCCTTAGCAAATGAGCATCGATGGAATTGCAAAATTTTTGTCATGACATTAGAATATTTCAATGAATATTTAAAAACAAAATGAGTGAACACCCATCATGTGATCTATAGCAAAGACAATACAACCATAAACATCACAAACTAAAACAGAACATTAAATTTAGAAAAGTATCATTAGTATAAAATTGCCTAAAGGAATAAACACTTTGAACGAAATATGATCTATAGTAGCCAATATCATCTAACAAAATGAAATGAAGCATAACGTTTCACTTTTCTACACCAACTCGGCTAATGGAGATGCTGTGCAGTGTGTTATGACGGAAATGTTGCCCTAAAGGCTATCGGTTGGATCGCCCACACTTTCAATTCCCGAGGGATTTTTTAAGGATCCTGGGTTTTTTCGTCTCACGTACTTTTTCCTGGATCCCGAACCTTCTGAATAGTGAGTAAAAAATGGGGTTCACAAATCGTGGGTTCTTTTCTCCGCTGCGATACAGCATACTATAAATATGTGTATGACAAAAAAAACAAAAGTACCAAGGGCTGTTGAACATTCATCAGTGGGCCACTGAATCACAAGAGGAATAAAATCTCCGAAACAAACACCGAAATTCGTAGGCGTAATAGCAAGGGAAGGATGTTTACATAGCGAGGAATTTTGACATTATGTAAACACCGAAATTCGTAGGAGGGATACCCAGGGAGGTTCATTATACGGCGGGGCATTTTGACTTTATATAACAGAACGTTAAATTCAGTTTAGCACTTTTAAAACAAATTACCTAATGAAGCAAAATCTCCACATGAAACATGATCTTGATTAAAGCACAAAACAAGTGAAACAAATCCCCAAAATAACAGCTATTTATAGGTGCCGTTAATTACATCATGGTTCATATTGACACCATATAACGTTAAGTTTTAATAGAACCATTAACATAGATTGCCTAATGGAGCAAAATCTCTACACGAAACATGATCTTAATTCTAGCACGGTGTTGAAATCCCCCAAAATGATATGGGTTACAGCTACAGGGGTAAGGTCTGGTAATTATCCGATGAGAACCATATACATCCAGTATAGATACATTTTAACATCAAACATAACCTGTCGATTTATTGGCAGTTTTACGGGCAAATAGACATACTACTTAAATTTTATCGGAATGCATTAGGCTCTATTGCCTCAATTTCCTTTGAAGATTGAAATATAATAAACCTTCTATTTGTCCGTTCATTATCGGCTTTTATCACATGATCCCGTGTGATGGACGAAATATGAAATGAAAATAATGGCCAGATAACGGTGCTAATGTGCAATGGAACATGATTTATGGTCTCGATAAAAGTTTGAATTGAACTTGAGAACGAATCCTGGATTTAATCATAAACGAGGGCTTTATTCTATTAATGGCACGGATTGTTTCAAGTAGGAGGACGAATTAGAGTTCATTATAAAGATCGCACAACAATGTGAATCTACCTACAGAACATCCCCATAATTCAAATTAATAAATATCGCCCTAAAGCTTGTTATCCGTGTAAATATCACGAAAGCACGACTCTGGGTCATGAATGTTGCTATACTCTTAAACAAGTATTTACTTGTGATATATATCATACATTATGCGAGTGTGAAAATACCATCTCATTAAAAATCTCGGACAATTAATATTAAACCGTTCAATTGCGTGAACCATATAAAGGGGTTAAATGTACTGAGAGAAATGGGGTTTAACGTCCACTCAACACAAACTATGTCATTTCGGGACTAACATGAACTTATATAGGTTTTGCCTGTTGTTCAATCCTTTTCAAATGAATAAAATATTGTTTAAACTAACATGGTTTCATTTTATTTAAATCATTCGCTTGCGCGTAGGCGTCTTTAGCAGTGGGAGGACCCGGGGGGAACCCAAGCGAATTATTGAAATAAAATTAAAAACCATGTTAGTCCCGGAATGACCCAGTTTGTGTCGAGTGGGTGTTAAACCCCAATCCTCTCTCTCTGTAACGTAATCAACAGCCTATTCCATTGAAATATTTGTCAGAATTTCGAAAGCTCGCGGAAATTTCTTCAGTCAAATACGGCATGTATTGTGTCTGCATTATATCTTTGGTGAATCGTCTGAATTGTTTCTTTTACATTTTTGAGTAAATTCTTAAATTAAATCTAAGAATGCTTTGTGAACTCAGGGGCCCGGATAAAATTTACAAGCCAACACAGTGAGGCTGATGTCCCGCTCGTCAATCCTAAAATAAACAGATGAACTACCTGCACTTTATTTTTTTGGATATAGCATTGACCGATCAAACTGCCCTCACATTCTGCTTCACCTGCACAGAACATACTCTTTACTTAATCAAGATATTGGTGTAATGAAGCTGTACGCCAAGTTCTATTCCACTATCTCAATTAGAAGCTGGGTTAACGCGTCCGAAAGTATTGCAAAACAAAGTGTCTGTCGCTGCATTTAAAGCGGCATCCGGTAAGATAAGATAATTAAAGTGCCGACAATTCTCGCTATGATAGGTTAAAAGAAGATAATGAAACGAGAATATGCTGAACATTTCAGCAAATTACTTCATTCTGAGCGTAGATATAGGTGATATTATAGTCTCGATTGTCATTACTACCGTTACGTTAATAAACAAAGGCTCGATTATCCATTTTTCGGTAACCGGATCGTCCACAAAACGTTTTTAAATCTACTTATATTGCAGCCATTCGGTGACTGCAGCAGTCAGATTTAGATCTTGCATAATGCCTGTTTAATTAGAATCTAAGTTATCAAACCCATATTGCCTATAAGTCTGCTTAAACTTAGTCAAGATGCTGTTGTAATGAATTAAATTCTCAATTAGAAGTAGTGTTATCGGGATCCAAAACATTGACAAATCAAATTACTCATTTCTATTTAGTCCAATTCTGCACCAGTTAGAAACCGGGTCATTGTGTTCCAATGTCTTGAATGAAACTATACTTCGATGGGTATACAACAAAACCATCCATGATCTTTCACCTACCACCCACCTCCTCTTTAAAATAAATTCCAGTCAGAGATATGATAAAAGATTCCAATACTTGACAAATCTGAAGTCAATGTGTTTCCTTTTTGTTTTTTTTTAAATGTTCAAGACAATCATAGAATCGCTGGACTGATCTTCACAACCCACCACCCCTTGACTTCATACAAAAGGATATCTTGGCTTTCCACCGTCACGTTAACTGGCGGCTTGTAATGGACTTAAAGGAGATTAAATGACAAATTCTCAAATAGAAAAGACCGTCCAACGCGCATGCACACTCGTTACCAGTATTGATATGCTTGTCAATGTCAATGGGAATATTCAGAAATGGTTGTAGTTGATTCGCCGACCCCGTTTCACCTTATCAAACAATCGCTCATTGAGAATACGGCACATGTAAATATTCTTAAGTGAAAAATCATTATTTGACTGACGCTGTTATTTTATCTCGTATAGTGCAGCGATAGAACTTTTCATGCAAAGTCTAATTCTCGCTATTGATGCATACAGATTCCATTAAACAGAACATACAATTTCTAAATAAAAAGCACAATATTCATTATCCCGTTCTCGGCCGAATAGGACGTGATAGTTAAAATCTATGTCGGAAATAAATGTAATGAATATCGTATCATGATTCTATTATGATATCACATAAAATGCAGTATGTCTGCGATTAAGTTAGAGAAGACAGTTTAACGGAATTCTTTATAAATGTAAAAGTTTATACCGTATTGAATCGAATAAGAGCACATACCGTTACACAAACATATTACTTTATCATATTTTTTTAGAGACATTTAGTAACTATGAAATGAAATGAAATGGGGTTTAACGTCCTACTCTTCTGCACCTGACCTGGGCTAATGAATACGGGCATACGCCATACAGTGTGCTATGAGGGAAATTTTGCCCGGGCAGCGGCGCTACGGCCTACTCTTATATCGAATTCCAACTGCCAAGGGATCTTTTACGTGCACGCCAATGTGTACACGGGCCCTCGGTTTTTCGTCCCACCCGAACGACTAGGCAGCTGTCCTTGTCTGGCCCTCCTTCTGCATCACTGACAAGGGGAACATTTAGTAACTAGGTAGGGTATTAAACTATAACACATACAATCTGATTAAAACACAGGTCCTATTTCGTTTGATTTTTATCGTTCAAAATTTCGTTTAATTTGTCTGTACTACACTAGGATCTGGAAAAGTTGTGTAACAGTCGCGAGGAATTAGTCAATGAAACCGTTACGGTGGCTTCTTGGCGTGCGATGCATGGAACTGTTGGTAACCCACTAGAAACTCTGGTAGATTAATTTATGTCTGACGTCATAGAGTCAAAAGCCGCTCGTACGAACCAAATGCGACCTTCCAGTACAACTCGTGAGATCCCCATGTTGTGTAGACTATCGAAAAGGAAATATCGATCAGTAATTTAATCAGATTGTAACACATACATATGAAAATCAGCTACTAATTTATTTGGGGACGTTTCGTCAATCTGATGAGAGATCGTTAAGAGAATACTCTCTGAAACACTGCTCAAATAAATTAGAAGCTGTTTTCCATAAGTATGTGTTATGATTTATTACGTTATTTTATCGTTTTACAATTGGTTAAAATCAGTTCACACATCTTGTCAAACCACTCAATTCTAATATGTTAACTCAGAATTAAGTAATTCGAATGGAATTTTAAATTTAGCATTGTCTATTTTTGAACTATTTATTAAAGCAAGAAGGACCAGCTCTTTATCTAAATCATAAATTCTCCATCTTTATAAGTAAACTGCTCATGACAGGAAAGCCCATTTCATGCCGTTTGTGAGAGAGGGGATTTGACGTTCACTCAACACAAACTAGATCGGGACTAACATAAGGCACACACTTATTTCAATATAGTGTAATTCGCTTGCGAGCAGGGGTCTGTAGATTTGACGTTCACTCAACACAAACTAGATCGGGACTAACATAAGACACACACTTATTTCAATATAGTATAATTCGCTTGCGAGCAGGGGTTTGTAGTAGTGTGTGTGTATGGGGGGGGGGCGGAGGGGTCGCAGAAAATCAACAAGGTTAGAAAGGCGATACTACTGTTTGTTACCTACAATATTAGTGTGGGATCGAAACCACACCACCTTACTCAATGACTGACCTTATGATCTAAAGCGCACCCTACCCAAACTTTCAAGAAGTGTAGGCACCGGTTCTGAAGTGTAAACCGGGTATCAAACATCCCGGTGTAATCAACACCCTATTCGACTGTGTAATTTATCAGAATTTCGGAAGCTCGCGGGAATTTCCTCAGTCAAATACGGTATGTATTGTGTCTGCATTATATCTTTGGTGACTCGTCTGAATCGTTTCTTTTACAAAATAGCTGCAATTCTTCGACGTTTTCTCAAGTCTTCTGTTTCCGCAATATATTTAATGCGGCGTTGAACACAACACAATTTGAAAGGCAGGCTTTACAACCGACTGGACATAGGCTACTTAAGTGAATGGGACCATAAATTTTGGAACCAAGTTGTCCAACGTGTTACTTCTGAGCAGCAATTATGTTTCTTTCAGGAATTGTTTAAATAAAGATTGTAGTTATGTCCCGATCCAGTCAGTTTCACTTAAAGATACATTGTGGGAAAATAGATAACGAGTTGGCAGTTCTCACTATATTAGTCAAAAATTAGATAATGTAACGGGAATTTGGTGAAAATTTCCGTCAAATTGATCCATCATGAACCGAGAATTTAGCGATTGAATGTTGGGCCTAACCTCGGTCATCATTACTAAAACGGTACGATAAAAAAAACTCCATAATATCGATTATCCATTTTTTGATTTAATCGGCAGCAGAACACCGGGTTCTAAACCAGTAAATATAACAGGCTAGCGATGACATCGAGAGTTTATTATGGTCTGGAAGAGTTAAATAATGTCTGATTAGTAATTTAGATAACATTTCAGGCCTAAACAAAGACTTGTAATTGGCAGATTTATCACTTGCATAATGCATGTTTAACTGGCTGTGATAAATGTAATTCCCTAAAACAGCAGATCGGGTAGCAGGACCGTGTGCAAACTCGCTAAAGACGTTCAAGAATCGAACTATAGAAACCTGGAATTTTTGGAACCATTAGATGTTTGTGTATAGTGCTACCTGTAAGCACAATTTGGATGACCTTCATGAAATGGGTTTTAAAAATACTATAGGGATACTTAAATTTACACTCTTGATATGTCTGTCTTGGTTTCACTTTGTCGGAAGTGATGATTGTAATTCTCAAAATAGCAATCCGGAAAGCAGCTTCGTGGGCGAACTTGATAAATACGTCCATTAAGCATATTTGTTAATGGGGGAGGTAGACGCGAATTTCAAGCTTACCCGTGTCTTCTTAAGCTCTGGTATACTAAGATAATAAATATTCTTCATTAATAGCCATTTTTCAGTTGCTGTAAACAACCTTTATTGTGGTAGCCAACTAATTTAAGAATCAGAGCTTTCAAGAGTTGAGTTGTATTTGAGAAATAGAGAGGTTTTCAAGGTATATTAAGATGGCGATAATATAGTATGATTTAACTCCATGCGTATATTGCTACTTTTAGAACATGTACGATTGGGTAATTTGAGCGAGAGAGAGAGATACACACACACACACACACAGAGGTGAGAGAGACAGCGAAAATGGGGTTTAACGTCCACTGGACATAAATAGAAAATTAGAAAATATTGTTATCCTTACGAGGTGAATCACGCGCACCAAGGTTCACGACCTCAAATCGGTATGCAAATTAAGTAAATAGGCATACATAATGTAATTATTGTGCTGACAGGTGCCACGCTAATCTTAACCAATCAACCGCAACTCGTTCAATAAGACGGATTAAATATAATTCGAGTCCTCATTCGTTCATCGAATACCGGGGATTATGCCGCCATATCATCATGAACCGTGACCTACGCTATCTCATTAATAGTACCAATAGTTTGAATGCAGGCGTTAATTCTAACGTATGAGTAACCAATTGATGAACTGACATCAATAATTCCCGCATCTTAACATACCGTTGTTGAAACAGATGGTGACGGCGATGACAAGAACATTATAGATAGAAAAACTGAATTGCCTTTGACAGGATTACGTAATGCGAAATGGGTCTTATTGTTGCCTCTACGTGCTCAAATGTCACAACAAGATTATGAATTATTAATTCAATACAATGGCTATCAAAATTCATTTAGAGGACTTGACATTACATTGGTTTGATGTTTTGTCAACCCCGTAAATAACATAAAAAAATCTTTACAGAAAATAATAACAGCAACCGCTTAATGTATTAAATAATTCATATTTTTGTTATATATGCAGGGGTGTATGTGAAGCCAGTCTTCGTTGTATTTTGAAACAAGATATCTTATTAACAACATGACATTCCATTCTACGATTGATAACAATTTTTCCTTCATCGCACACTACATGGCGTAAGTACATATTCATCAACCCATTTGCCAAATGATTTTAACCCCAATTCATTTGTCTGCGATATCACTTATAGGGTGGAAGACGGCGTTAAGCTCGGCGTCATATTCAAATTTTCATTGCAATCCATTGAACTTCAACTTTATCACAGGCGAAGCAAAGGGTTTGTTATAGCCAATAAATATATATATATATATCCAGTGCAGATATAAACAGTATGCATTGTAAATTAAATATACATGAACATAGATAAAAATAAAGTATATAAAATCCAAGGGGAGAACCCAAACACAATCCACATTAAGCTATTTTACTATATTACACACTATGAACGATATTTTATCCCCATAAGAGACATAATCCTACTTTTTCTGGAACGTCTTATACCACTTCTTGTGTCATCATTATTCGTGGATAAAATGGCATGAAGCGGCAATATCTTACCAAATATATAAACTTATTTCTCTGACTTTGATATAAAACGTTCGGCTTGCATTGGTTTCAACATGGAATGATGGATATAAAGTCATGGCTTATGTTATTGAAAAACAGTCTAAAATACTGCAAAATAATCCTTGACTCGAATCATGGCGGTGTTAACAAGGCTTAACTTAATTTCCCCATACTAAAAGTGACACTAATTTGAATATCCATACAAAGGAGGTAGAAATAACTGGATGAACTACAGATTTATCATAGTGGAAGTTTAATAATCAGGCATTATATGCTCTTTAACTCCGCTAAATAACAACGATTCCTGGCAATAATGGTATTATGTTTTCTTGGACCAGGTTCGGTTTTTATTCCAACACATACACAAAAAAACCATTACAGATTAGAACCCCGGGATTATTTTTTTAAAAGAATTAACACGGACCAAGGATGCCTTTGGCCAACATATTGCGGAGTGCAAAAAACGGGACAAACAACGAAATCTTGTAATTTTACTGGGTTTTAATATCTTTGCGAGTAAATCAGCTTGTTATTGCTAGTGGGCGATTGATTTTTGTTGGTAATTCATAGCTCATGATTTGTCCATTACATAGGATCAAACTCTAAAACATTATTTAAAGCCATTGCCAATGGTAATAGAATAGGATAGTGAAAATGGCTTTTATTAAATGATGATGGCAAACATGTACTCTTTTTTTATTGTCACACTCTTATGCGATCCTTGTGATTTATTGGTGCACGATTCAAGCGTTAAATACCATCTGAAATTATCGTCTAATGGAGTTTTAAGGATGGGCTGTGATGCAAAAGAGAAAAAAAGTGAACTATTTTTTCTTTAATTCCCTATTGACTTAGACGCATAAAAAATTTCTTAACATACAAAAGCTGCGATTAGTTTTTGAAAATCACCCTTTTAAGGGGTGGATTACATTTACATAGACAATAAATACTGGCCATTTTTTTAAACCTACTGAATGACTTATTCGCTTGAATTATCACAAAACAAGCACAAATAATAGGATTAGATATGAATAAAAAACAAAAGATTTTCTATTTACCTTATCTTTGACAAGCACATTGTGTAATATTTTAAAATAATGTTGACAATCCTTTATTTACTTCATACGACTAATGTACATACAGTACCAAATCAATGGCCCTAATCACATAATAATCTTAAATGCATTAAGCATTGATGAGAAAAAACGTCCATTTTGGATTCTACAACCGTTTATTGCGATAAGTCATGCAATTAGTACTGTTTTATTTTATTTTTTCTCTTAAGTGAAATTCAAATAGCATAGAATGATTTGTCTCCAGTCATTTAACTGGCTACAATGGGCGCCTTATTACACTAATACGCTAATGTTTGTCACTAATGAGAAGTTGAGTTAAAGGGAGGTTAAAAGGTGTATTGTAGAAGTAAAAACAGTCATTAGCCACAACGAACCATCGTCTCATACAATCCTTTTTCTACACATTTCCTGCTTTACCGGGGAATCTTAGGGGTGTGGTTAATAACAGAAATTAATTACAGATCTTCGTCTGATTTCTTTAAATCAGTAATTTTAAAACACATTTTTTTTTAAATACTCCAATAGAATAAGTCTGGTGGGTATGTTTAAATATTTGTAGGTATCCGGGGTAGATAGCATTAATCTCACTCTGAAGAAAAACTATGTCATTGGTGGTACATTTTAGATATTAATGGGTCGCAGTTGTCTTGTAGAAATGTGGGGGGGGGGTGCACAAAACACCCACGAGATAAGGCTGGCGACACTACATTTTCGAATTTAATGGGTCGCAGTAGTCTTTTCGAAGAGGACTGGGGGCGAGGGGACCAAAGAACACTCGCGAGATTAGGCAGGCGACGCTAATCACGTATAAACCAGGGATCGAACCGATGCTTTGCACAGATAGCAGGTCCCGATAAAAAAAAATATTAGCACCGAACGCCCCGGATTGATCAACGTATTTTAAAAGCCTATACCTTAAGTTAATTCATTAATTTTATTGGAACCCAATCAGAGATATATAAGCACCCAACGACCTTTCTGTCTCATAGCTTCACAAAACATACGATTATATTTAATAAGCCTTTTTCATCTTCAGCAGCGAATTAACTTCAAAACGCAAGATGGGTGGGAAAACGAGCTACACTATTTTATCATTAACCCGCTCAATAAAGCCATGATCTTATATCGTGTTAAACGTCCTTTAGTAAACCCTAATCTTTGATGTAAAGCTTTAAAAGATAACTAAATGATTTTCAATTTGTTCTTGTCACTTAAGGTATGATTAATCATTAGATTATGGGACATTGATATCTGTAGCATGTTTGAACGTTGGGTGGATGGGGGGGGGGGCATGCATGTCAGTGTAACGTCCGATCAAAGGGAAGAATTAAAGTTTTGGAACGGTTATGTTAAATTTGAAAGTATTGCTGTTAAGTTTGTTATACAAGCTGGTCTACTTAAAACGCTGGGCCTTGCTCACAGTAGTAGGCCCTGCTATGAAATGGGGTTTAACGTCCAACTATTCCGCACCAACTCGGCTAATGAATACGTGCTATTGATAGAGTTTATAACTTTCTTGGCCAACACCGGGAGTGAATCCGAGACCTCTTGGTTAGTGCACTAACGTCTTACACACTGGTCCACGACAGTTTCTATCACCAAACCCCGTCAATGGCGAACTGGAAAATTTCGATATATCGAGACAATTTAATATATGGGCATGACATGAAGACAATTCTTAAATCACGCGGAACATAATGCCCGAAAATGTTCATCTTTGGTTGAAAATAGCAAACATTACGGTTTCGACATGAGAAATGAACGTATTCTCCCCCAAGCGAAATTTCCTGTAACGTCTAATACGCTCATGTGTCTGTTGTATATTTGAGGACGATTAAAATGATTTTAAATTATGATTCATTTATTCATATATTCTTGAATAAGAAAAGACCCGAGGGAATTTAAAGGTTTCGTGCCAGAATAAATGTCATACATAAAGGCCAGAAGGTCTACGATATTACTAATCTAGAAGCAGGCGTTAAAAACTCCAATCTACAAGTAAGCAGCCAAAGCATAATCAGTCACCTCTAATTAAAAAAAATATTTTTAAATGGTCCAATTTAAACTGTATTGTGTCAGGCAAGAGGACCAGAAAGTCTGCGATATCACTATTCTAGAAACCTGATCAATCACCACAATTCTTATAAAAACGAATGAGTCCAGACATTTTATATCGATTAATACTAAATTAAGTCATGATCTATCCCAGCTTCTGTTAATTTCATACCGCCATCTTTATGTTTTTGTTTCAATAAGTAATAATAATTCTATAATCTATTTCATAAAAGACACGTTGTCATTAACATTATTCCATTTTGCATACCGTATGTAAAATCTGAGGAGATGTCCCTTTAACACTTTACGTGTGAATTTTAAGATTATTTACTAGCAGTCCCCCTGCACTTACTAATATATAAGTAAATTGAACTCTCTTTGAATTACGTTCTTAAACCCACTTATTGGCCAATGAAATCCAAACATACAGAGAGAAGTTGGGGGTGGAGGCACAGAAAGATTGAGAGAGGGTATAACGCTCACCCTACTCCTTGGGAATCGAAACCATGCCAGTTGACTCAATGGCAGACCTTACAGTCTAAAGCGCACCATTCAACATCGCCCCTGTCCCTAACATACAAGTAAGTGTAGTAATGATACTTCGCAGTAAATGTGGAAATAAAAATACGTATAATGGTACTGTAGTAGAGCTGTTAAGTGTAACTTTATCGATAGATGAATTGAAGTTCCAGCATTAACTTGGCTAAAACAAAGCAGTTGTGACGACATGGGTTAACATGGCGCCATTAACCCTTGTCTCTTGAAGTTCGCTTAAGACAAGAATAGGTTGTTATTTACCATGGTAACTTGAACCATATCCTTCCCCTGGCAGATACAGGTATACAAATTAACAAAGGGAATTACTCCAAGCCATTGACAACAGAAAGTCACAAATATTGAATGCGTTGTAAACCAAACATAATTTGAAAAATCATTGTTGTATAACAGAATTATACGGTTAGTTAAACTATTGACATGTTAATGGCTTTCAGAGGTAAATGTAAAACCGTAGAAAAAATAACATTTTTATGTACCACTAGCGACGATTAGTTTCAAATAGAATTTGTCCAAGACCGAAAAGAAATATCGAACAATCAAAGAATTGAGCATGCCCTCATTATCGAATGATAAAATTGTTGTTATTAATTGTAGCGTTACAATTAGAAAAATAAGACATCGTCACGGTAAAACGGGGATGATAATATCATTTGCCTGATTAAAATTCTTTATAGGCTAATGACGACAGGCGCACACCGTGTAGTGTGCTGGGAGGGAAACCTTCGATTCCGTCTACCTTTCGTCGAATTCCAACACCAAAATGTACACGGGCGGACCTCGGTTTTCAACCCCATCGGAACAAGTAAGCATTTTTTATCAGGTCAACCATCCTTCATAAATGACAAGGGGAAATCAGTCTGGAAAGTGTGGGACCGCCCGGTTAGTGCCGGACCACCCGGTTAGTACAGGGGTAACCGGATAGTGCGGGACTACCCGGATAATAAGCCAGTTCCACACTCACCGTGATTCCTCCCTTAAAGGAAAGTAAAGTATTGTGACATATATGTATTCAAATCACTATTACGTATTGATCCTTAACAACTTTTGCGTACAGTTGTTTGCCACATTTTTAGAAATGAAAAGTTTGCACGTAATACCATTAGGGTCTAAACGTCTCCTTCGTTAATTTCTGAACGCAAGAAGAGATAAATCGAAACTAGGGATTAGAGACATCCAATAAAACAGACCACCTACCTGGATGTAATGTTGAAAACTGGGGAAAAACACCGGAGTCCAGCTCGTTTAGCGTCAATTGAAATCCTTTCCAATCTACAAATGTCATTACTCACTCGGTTAACTCTTTTTATAAACCTTCATTTCAATCAATCAATCACATAGCCTATAAACAACAAATTATCTACCTCGATTCCAATCAATAGGAAAGGGAACCGCATCATTAATGTACATATGTTCTTTTGTTATGTAAAAACAATGGAAATGGATTTCCGTGTTGACTTTCCGTTGATGCATTGAAAGATAATGGATTTGTTTTGTGAAGCAATAATTGATAGAACTTTGCCGAGCTTCAGTATATTGTTATATCTACCCTGACTGTAAACCATCTGCCTCTATGATACGGAGGTGATAACATAATCAATTACTCATTTCTTCTGTAATAGAAATAATATCACTTCTTCGTAGATTTTTAGGATACAATCAAAACCCAGACGCATTGAAGGCATTGGTCGCCATTTGTATTTTTCGGATAATATCCCACAACATTATATTCACGCTAAAATTTTAGAATTTCCGTCGTGTTTTTTTTTTGTTATTTGTATTTTACTATGCTTATTTATTGTTTCTATATAATATACATATCGTCTCTCATAATTCGTAATGAATGACAGTTTTTAAATTCTTAGTATTTTATAATTTATGAATGTGATGTATTCATAACTGGTAAGACGCTAATAAACTACTACTACGAAAACAATTTAACAGTTATTCAATTCGAAAACCAATCAAACAATCAATTGGATTTTTTTTCTTGTAGTAAAGTGTGTATTCACAGAATTTAAATACATCATCCAATATTTACATCGTGAGACAATCATATATACATTCATATATAATAACAACTGTTTCTTCAATTGATTAAAAGTTTTTATGTTCATTCAAATAAAAGCTTTTAAGTTTTTTGTCATTTTTCAGATTTAAAAGCGGTCCATCACCAAATTTACACTACATGTAGACGGCACTGGGATTATTGTCTATACTGGATGCTGAATCTTGCGAACTTTACAATGCATCATACATTAGTAATTACTGAGTGAAGCTAGACAATTTTTGGACTGATATTACCGTTTGCAAGGGATTGATAATCTCTAAAATGATGATCATCGGTTTTAAGAACAGTGTAATTTAATTAATACAAATCGAAAGATATCCTCCAAGCCTTCTATCTGAAATATGTGTTATATCTGAAATTGCCTCAATTGATTAATATTGGATTCAACCCGTTAGGACATACAAACGACTTTTGATACACGGATCTAGATCTGAAACAAGAAATTTACCCTTTTACCTGTGTTTCCATCGATCGATTAGTAGTCTTCGATTTCATCTGGTAACTCACGGGTCTAACACATTATCTTTGTCAACAATTCGATAAAATAGTGCAGACCGATAAATCCTTGCAGTAAAACGTACCACAGCCACGCGTACTTGTATTGTAATGCATATAGAGTTATCGTGAAGATATGAATGGTATTTTCTAATCACACAAATGCTGGGGGTTGGAACATGCAAAACAAAATTTCAACATTGAGCTATGAAATACCTCCTTTAAAAAAGCGTTATAAAAGTCAACGTCATAAGATTTTGAAAACAAAATGTTGCTGCGAACACAATTATTCATTTTGAGCACTAACCTTTCACGACAAAAAAATTCCCAGAAAATTAAAAACATCCGGTTAAAAATCAAACACTTCTTCTTTACTTACAGAATAAATCAATTGATAAGCCAACTGTCTTCACTGGAAAGAGTGTCTTCGCGCAATATTAGAAAATAGATGGCGGTTGAAGAATCTTGCCAGACTTGACGACCTTTGTGATACAGTAGAATACATCGGTATATAATAGACTTCATCGGCCATATATTTGTTAAAAATTATTGTCCATAGAGAATTTGAAATTGACGATCTAGCGATCTTTTCCTAACTCTTATTCTTATTGTTCCCTTGATAGTATGTGAAATATTCACCAGATGTAGGGAATATTAGTTATTCTGGAATAACAACTTAGGTGTTGGTTGTTGGCCATTCAGTAACAGTATAACCCAGGGTCGCAGTTGTTAAACCGAAAGGTTTGGTGTTCTGTAATGAAGGTATATGGGTGTTAGACTGGAATAAGGAAGATAAACGATGACAATTAGACGACTCGAACTTAAAAAATTCATACAAAAAGCCGGTGGAAGATTTATTATTGCTGAACTCGTTAACGTGGCTAATATCAGGATTCAGCACACATGTATCGTTAGTCTTGATCTCAAAAATAACTTAAAGTTGCTGTCTGGTGAAGTACACAAACCAACCTCAAAAAACGGGTACGGGCCGATCTAATTACAGAGAGAGAGGGAGAGAGAAATGGGGTTTAACGTCCACTCGACACAAGCTAGGTCATTTCGGGACTAACACATGGTTTAATTCTATTTCAATAATTCCCTTGCGTGTAGGGGACTTTAGCAGTGAGAGGAAACCAGAGGACCCGGAGAAAACCCACGAGGTTGGATCTAATTACAACTTAACACTTCTTTCTGGTGGTGTAGAGAATATATATACTAATTTACAAAGTACAGTTAAGGTTTTGAAAACGGGCAGGGTTCGATCTTAATTTTAACAATGACCAAGAATTGATGCGAAATTGTTCAACACGTTTTATAGCGATCGATGGCTGTTTTTAAGAGCGTCGACCCCAAAAGGAAGAACACTGCATATCGTTTATTGAATCATGTAGAACGAGTTTGTGATAACAGTTTGTTTTGATATATTCTGCAATAGACTGTAAAATTCTTACAGAGAGAGATAGAGGAATGCGGTTTAACGTCCACTCGACACAAACTAGGTCATTTCGAGACTAACATATGGTTCAATTTTATTTCACCAATTCTTTTGTGTGTATGGGCCTGTAGCAGTTGGAGGAAACCGGAGGACCCAGAGAAAACCCACGCCTCTACTCCTTGTCACGTACAAACGGTGAATCGAAACCACGCCAATTGACTCAATGACAGACCTTATGATACAGCGCGCACGTGCTAACCATTCGGCCATCCAACCCACCGATTTAAGTCCTTAAAGGTGCATCGTAAAACAATTCCATATATAGCTGTACAAATGATTACATGACACCTCAAATAATTATCACAAAGACATTACGACAACCGTTAATACATGCTTTCAAGGCTCGATTTCCTACTAAATATAAATCATAAAGTCGCCAAATAAGACAAAATAAACGCCGTATGAAATGAAGAACCGTCACATAAGGCGATAAGTTCGAGCTAGGTAAATTGGTTTCTCATATATCTCCGTTGTATAAATTCCCAATTCCCACGCCAGCGATCATATTATTGTGATCATCTGATAGGAAAACATTATAATATATTATGCATGATATCTATTGATTCGCTTAATACAATCGAGTCATCAAAACACGAGTTTTTCAACCATACGATTAAATGTTTGTTTCGAAGGATTAGGTGGAAGACGGCTTATTTACTAATTTTTATTTCAATTTTAGCCAACAGAAGAAGACAAACAATCTTCCCCAATTAAAAGCAGTGTTTTTATTTTCGAATTGCTTTGCGTTAGTAGAAAATTCGCATCATCGAACTTACTTTGAACATTTACCTCAATTAGAAGGGGGGTTATTGTGTCCCAAAGTCTCGAATGTTCAGATTGAACTCCCTGTTTAGACTAACTAGACAATATGTTAAAATAAGTACGACAATAGGCTATATTACGATCAACTGTTATAATTGGCTTTATTACGACCATGTGTTTTAATAGGCAGATTACGACAAATTGTTATAATGAAATTATGGGCGTAGATACTGCTTTCGTGGAGCTAAGTCAAAGAGTTTCAGATTATTTGCTTCCCAGGACACGAAAACATGTATTTAGACACAATTTCCACACAATTTGAACATTTAATAGCCAAGTTATAGCATTAAGTCCATTTTTGAAATATGAAATTATGCTAATTAGCATATTACGCAATTTGACCCGTTGACATTTTTGGGATGTTGTTTAGGGGACTACACTGAAATGAATCCCAGTGAAATTAATTCTGTTGTAATTTGTTTTGAGTTTAACCCCAGATTGACTGGACTGGTATGGGTATAGTAGAGTTGCCTGTTGGATTTCCGTGCTAACGACTGATTAAGATCGACTTGGTGATATTGAAGGTTCAACCGCGTTTCCTGTAGCGAACAAATCTACACACTAACCACCTCGTTTATATATAGCTAAACGATCAAGAAATAAACGTAAAATTAGAACAGGATAATTTTGCAGTCTAATAAAGGAACAGAAGTAATCAACACCTTAAACGTATTTACTAAAATACTTTACTTTGGATAATTTAGTCATTGTAAAGTCTAATGTCATTGTTGTATCTTTTGACCTCCACGGGAGGGTATCCAATTTAAATGAATCAGAGTTGTCTGCCCGACAGGGGGTGTTTCTGTTATTTGACGTATGCGCTTACATATATCTTAAGTAATGTCGAAATTATGTTCTGGAAATTTCATCTCACAATCCACGCCTGTGAACAAATTTATTCTCTTTGAACTTAAATGTATATTCAAAATACGTATCGCATGCAACGTTGCGGCTTAGTTAATTTCTCATGAATTATATGCCAACGGAGACTAAAAGTTCCTCCTTATTGACGTTACTCCAGTCTGTGGAGAATATGAATAATAACGGTAATGAGTATAAGGAGACATACATAAGTTGTAAGTACTCCCAAGCGCCATATTTTGTCTCCGGTCTGTGTCGTAAGAATAAATCATTTGTTTGAACATAAAGTGAAAGCACAGAAAGACGTTATTGCCAACCAAGTGCTTTTGTTAGTTGATTGCTTCGATGAATGAACTACAACTAGCCACGTGCCTTTTTAACTTGAAACATTGCGAATTTCTTGGAAGCAGATATCTTTTTTCCTTAAAACTTAAATACTTTTTGTACTCGTTCAATTCCAGATTTTTTTGCAATTAATGTATTCCCATGGGTTTAAGGAATTGATTGACTGCAGATCGTCAAATGAGTGAATTTATTTGCGATGGTCTTTAGGGCTTCCTGTCATAAAGACGAACAAAGGAAACCAGTTGGTTTCTTTTCAATTTTAGATAATTGAAAAACTACGGGACTCAGTTTTACAATAACACAATAATCCCTAGTGGTAGCGCATGCTTCACTTGTTCTTAAGGAAAGACTTATTCCGTATGAACATCCCGATAGAGGAATCTTTTATTTCGTTAGTGTTATCAGTTGTACCTGATTTAGTTCCTGTACATTAACCTCCATATATTTCCAAACAATATTGTCGTCAGTATACTATCTGATTAAAATACAGGTATACATTTCGCATCGTATTTTATACTTTCGATGGCCTACGTCAATGATAACAACTCTTCCAGATCCCAGTGTAGTAAAGACAAGTAAAAAAAGTTCTGAACTATAAAAACGAAACGAAAAAGGATCTGTGTTTTAATCAGATTGTCGTCAGTATTAAAAAGTCCGAACAATCACCGCCTATAGCCGTAAATTCGGACGAATCTCAGGTGCATGGAAAAGGGTCCACACCTGTTCAGTTTTTGAAGAAACATGATAAATTGGTGTGTTTTTTTGTAAAAACAGATATCAAGCAGCATCAGTCTCTGCTGTTCAAAACGATATCAAGCAGCAAACACACGAGTCCTGGTATTCATTATGTGTTTCAGTGTAAGACTCTGGCTCGCTAGCCTAAAGGTCGGGTGTTCGATCGCTGCATTGGCTGAGAAAGTTCACCCAGATCGTTCTGATGGGACGAAAAACCGAGGTCCCGTGTACATATTGGCGTGCACCTAAAGCACCCCTTGACAGACTGTATGCTACTGCGTATGTCCGTCTTCATTAATCCAGTAAGGAGCAAAACAGTAGGATTTTAAACCCCATTTATTCCATTATGCGTATATATTATTATATAGTACTTCCATCATCGCATGGTTATACAAACACACCAGCTGCACTTCTAGATTAAATTTGCAGCACAAACAATGAACAAAGGGGAGGAACAAACACACAAAATGATTTATTTCATAGGTTTATCGTTCTATAGAGAAAAGGTAAAATTGTTGGACCTGATAACGACAGCCACATCAATAGAGCCTGCATTTAGCCATTTTCACGCTCTGCTAAGGGAAGCGTATCGCAGATAAACTCCGACCAATGTTAAAACCCATTTGATTAAATTTGAGTTTCGCGTGCCACCAGGTTATGACTTGAGTTACGTGTTTTAATAACTCAATTCACACCCGACTGGTAATTAATGGCCTCCGGTGTTTTTCTAGATTTCGTCTTAATACGGCATAGCAGTACTTGAATAAACTGTTTTAAGCTGTCGTGACATTATAGATATTGTTTGTCGATTACATTCCTACAAATTATATATTTTTTGTCAATGTATGTCATCGAGTACAGTAGCGCGGAACATCTTAAATTAGCGTTTATAGTTAATGCACGTTTATACATGAGTTCTTTAAATATTCAGAAGTAAGACGTAGCACCAGAACAACCCAGCATACCCTGCAACGCGAACAACACCTGAAACGTCAATGAAGTCACATTAACGTCAAAAACAATGTAAAAGATAGACTAGAAGATCGTACATATTCAAGGGGTACTTTTATCAAAGCCCCAACATGCCAGAATCAGGTTGAATACAAAATTAAAGGTCATGCCGGAATAAAGGTTAAATAGTTTAAGATTAAAAAACACAATAACTAAAACAATTCTTTCTCCGTTTTCACAGCTGAAACATGCAAGGACACTGCCGCGGCCAACATCCGGATCGAATGCGCGCCCTAACCGAGACACCTTGAGTTCCTTTAAGTTCTCACTCGTTTTAACAAATCTCTTTTATCATTCTTAAAGTTCCCAATACATGTATTTGACTGAGTTCATCCGATACACATTTGTGTTGTCGTTGGTATTTTTAAAGTTTTACATTAATAATGAAATTACTAACAGCGATGTGTTGTATTATTTAAAAGCATTATCAACTGTTGGGTTATGTGTATCATTTATTTATATATGATGGTAACGAATTGGCTGAACAAGGTTGCTAGACGATGGACGTTTTATTTGTGTTCTATGAATCTTTAATAGTATTCAGCCGTTGATATGAAGTACTGGTAATTGAGCTTATTGTTTGTACTGCCCTTCATCGCTTTTTGTATTGTGAAGGATAGATGATATTAAGATTGCAGAATTGATAGCAAGAGAAAAAACTCTGAACGTCGGGAATAACGATCATGTTGTTGTCAAGTGGCATTTATTAAATGCTATAACTATTGTGGTGACAGTTAGCTGACAGTTACATATTATGTTTGTATTATTAATATAGCATATCTACGATGTATCGAACAATCGAAATAACGATACATAGGCAGCTGTTGTCCTTGACATCGGATGAAATAGGTTGGTACGCAGATCTGTTATAGCAGGTGCAGGATGACCTCAAAATAAGCAAACAAAGTCCATAAAACAAACCTGCTGACAACGTAACCCAGACAACATAGATATTGCAAGCAATAAAGAAATCGGGGGCCGCGGTGACTCTTAAGGTCGCGGACTCAATCCCGATGTTGGCCGAGAAGTTAACCGGATTTTTGGCATGGTTCCCCCTTGTCAGTGAAGCAGAACTGAGCGTCTGGCAGCTGCCTAGCCGTTCGGTGGGACGAAAAACCGAGGTATTAATGTGGGACTATAAGAAGGCAGAAGGCTTTGGCATAGCCGACGCGAATATATTCGATGGTTATTTTACCTTTCCCACACAAGTAATGTCTATGTGTTCTTTTATCAAATTTCGTAAATGCCTAGATCAGATTTGCATGCACTAAAAAGTTGTTTAAAACCAGAGCATATAGGACCAGATGCTTTGTAAATCGTCAAGGTGTCATGGCCGTCCGTGATCCCAGAAATCACAAATTTGACTCCGTTAAATTATGAACAAAGGAGACCGTTTAGTTATTTTGGTTGAGTTAAGTTTATGAAATTGTAAAATTCATTTACAGGACGCTAGATGATTAAATGGGAAAACGAATTCGCAAGGTTAAATAAATAGCTCCAATCTTATCCCAAAACAATTCGATTAACAACCGTTTTAACAGGTCTTCGTAGCTACGATGTGCACAGCGATGGTTTTCAACCTGACCCAGTCTGTGCTTCTGAACTGACGGTATTTCTCGACACAAGTGATTGACATTTGGAAGTGTGCTGAATAATAACTCGTTTAAAATATGCCACGGTCTTGTGTTCAGCATGTATATTTTGAAGTATTACCATATTTCTATATTACACGTATTTGAGCGTGGAATTCAAAGTTCCAACGGACAATCTGATTATAGAAAATGGCAGATACTAGTTCCCGGGCAACCTTGAATTAACTTCTCACGCGAATCGATGACAGAAGCTAAAAATATATTATGGCTATATAGATGGAGTATTTGCGACACAGGTCCAATTAATGAAAACGACCTTCCAATATATTAGTAGTTAACAATCCCTGCGTCGTTTTAGAAAAATCTGCGCGATTTTGTAAGCCTGGTTTTGAGTTCGTGTATGGGTAACAATAACGGGATTCACAAGGAAAGTATACTTTGGCATTTGGACTACATTCTTTCGGTGACAATCTGCGAATAGTTGATGTGGGACTTTGAATTTTTATTTTACTTTTATAAATATATGGTGAAACAATGCAACCAAGTTTGAAAACAAATATCAAACGATCTGGCATTTAAACCCGCTACAAGGTTTCGATGACAGTGGCAATAACATTGAACGTATATCTTCTTTAGTTGGAATTTAGTAATTGAGCATTTCAACACAAGGTGCATTTTTATGGATATACAATTACTGAGTTTGTTACTAAGCGACTACCTTGTTTTAATATTGAACGTTTTAACAAAACAACCCCAGAAAGATTTTGTTAACAAAACACACACACTTTTATTCTGAAGAGCAATTACAGGGGTAATAGCGTTGATCTTTATGTCTAATTGAATAGTCACAGCAAGTTTGAAAACAAAATACAAAACTAAAAACTCCGATTTGTAGAGTGATTACAATATTTCGATAGCGAGGGAAATACCTCTACAGGTAAAAGATGTTTGACGCCGATAATATGGATAATTTAAGAAAGCCGGTCATTTTTAAAAATCTAGTGAAACCCAACTTGTAGAGTCATTGCCAGGGTTCGACTGGGCGTCGAAACGGACAAGGGTGTCGACTTTCAGGCGAGTGAAAATGTTGTATTGAAGAAATTATTATAATATCTATTTGTTTATTAATTATGAACCTATTCACTTATCCATTATCGTTTTACAAGCACCGTCTACTATTATATCAATATTAGTGCTATATATTTTATACGTTAATTGAGTCCTACAGTGATTTTTATATTATTGGATAGTCGAGCTTGTAGTGTATATTACAGCGCATATTGTTGGCTGTTTCATATTCAATTCGCTAATGTAAAGATTGTCATGAAACCCTGAAATATAACTTCACCCATATATCTCAACAGGCATATTAAAATATTTAAAACCAAAAAAGGTGAAGATAGTAAGTCATCGGCTTCCAACATTATATAAGAACGAAAAAAAAATGCTTAACGCTCGTTGATATTTTTGCCTTTGTTATGACTTAAATTCCGTTTACGTTTTAAAGAGTTGAAGTGCATACTGAGACAAACTATCAGCAACGTTTGTATAACACCCTGCGCCCCCCCCCCCTAAAAAATCGTAAAAAAGAAACATCGAGCAATGATGGCGCTGTTAGCTATTCCAAAAACCCAAAGATAAATCACATGGGCACTTCAAAGTTTAGACTGTCTCCAGTTCTTTTCAACTTCTCTAGTCTTTAAACTTGCATTATGCAAGAGCTAAATCTGCCCATTACAAGTCTTTCTTTAGGCCTGAAATGTTAACTAAATTATCAATTAGACATTAATTAACTTATCCAGACCATAATACTTAACTCTCGATGTTGGCTGGATTAGATTCCTATATGCTGCTTAACGGCCATTTATAATTAAATTTTAAACGTGGATAATCGCGACTATGTTGTCTATATTAATGATTTTAGTAATGATGACCGAGGCTAGGCGAAAATTTCACCCGCTTCGTTCTCGGCTCACAGTGGATCAATTTGACTGAAATTTTCAGCAAATTGCCTTTACACGATCTAGTTTTTAACTATTATAGTGAGAACTGCCAACTCTTGACCTTATCTCCCATAATGTATCTTGAAATATCCCTCAAAATAAACCAAATCACGTAAATTGGTTAACTGATATTCAATAGAAACACCAAATTATCTATTAACCATTTTCGCGCAATCTAAGATCAAGATTTTTTGTTACATATTTGTGAATCTTCCTGGACCACTTCTGCAATAATTCTGAAATCACGTAAATCGTAAGAGATGACTTGACCGAACTCTAGGCGTAAGTCATTTTGACCGTCTGCTTTTTCGGATAAATGTTCTGTTAATTATTTATTTCTTACAAAAACCTCACAAAACAAGCAATTAGACTGACTAAACTTAAAATCCCCGTTTCATCTCATTTCAAGTCTCATAAATTGCAAAGGTAAGCAAACGTCAATCAAGTAAATGAAAGCAATACCCCATGGATGCTATATATTACAACCCATAGACTATATAACCAATATATAATCAACAATAGACTCTAACTTCAGCCGCTATAAATCTTATAACCTCGAGAATCGCGATATTATTATCATGCTTAACATATTGACGAAAGGCCGGTTTATCGATAAGCTCTTTATCATTGATGACCGTTGACTTACTGTTTAACAAACTGGCCGTATTGGCTTATATCAGAATGATTTAATAGAAGTGATGTCGCGAGGCCAGTATCCACATACTGCCATCATCGCATGTAATATTAATAGTTTCCACATGAGAAAGAGTGGAACCATTAATTGGCGAGACCTTTCTGGATAATAATGTCTGAGTGTTGATAAATCTACAAAGTCGTGAATATTGGAAGACGAATCGCCCACAAGTTAAAAATTACGCTAAAACATGTCCGATAACTGCTAAACCGTTCATTGATTACGAGGGAAATGACTGCTTTCTGATTGAAGTTGAATAACGATAAGAGTCATAATACACAATCTCAAGAATTATTATGGTCTTTTTTCTTCAAGGAACATTAAAAGTGAGCAGCTTTCCTTTACATAAAACACACATTGAAGTGATACTTTTATTGAAGTGAAGAGTCTTTCATTACATAAATTACACATTAAATTGATATTTTTTACATCTTTTGAATGTTTACTGGCTATTTGATCATTTTGGATTTTTACTGGCTATTTGATCATTTTGAATTTTTACTGGCTATTTGATCATTTTGAATTTTTACTGGCTAGTTGATCATTTTTAATAAACTGTTAACTGGTTACACTTTAAAGCATAATTGATCATTTGGTCATGATGAGTTCTGATTCGAGGCCATCGGTGAACAACAGCTACATGTAGTTAATGGAATTCACAGAATAGTAGGTTGCCAGTACAATTGTTCGGTGACAAGAACAGATAGGATCATCAAGGTTACTCCACGATTAAAACCACGATTTCAGTCGTAACGCGAATCGTGATAGTGGGAATCTAGCATAAACGGAAATGCGTGTCGGCCTATATGTACACGTTTGACCAGGGTATTTTGTCTCCATCCCAGTTCTCGTGTACTCGTTGATGTGCACGAAAAAGAACCCTTGACAAAAGCAGACCGAATAATGTAAGCACATCTTTATTGGCTCGATGCGGGACACGTTTACCTCCACTTTATTTTATTTCATCGTAGTTTCCAACTTGAAATAATATTTATTTTTTTGTTAACCGTCTTTCGAACAAAGCAATGGACTATTAAAATGCGTAGTTCCGATACTTCTCAAAAAGATAAACGTGCAATTAGTAAATTCGTGGCATCTATTTATTTTGGGATTTCGGCAAAAGACACCAGTATCACCGACCACCGTTGGCTTGGTTATTATTATTATTATATACCTTCATGTTTATTACAGCAAAAGAAATTAAAGTTTTCGTGACTATCCTCCCGCTGGGTGTTTCTTCCCTTTGAACATTTCTTTATAGCGAAACCCAGACATAAAGAAACAATTTTCTTTCATATTCGTTTTTTTTAATAACAATCGGATATGGCAGAATCAAGTTGTTGTTCGCGTGATACGTAGGTACCGCTTTGAACTGAAATTAACAGAACATTTACATTATAAAATTCATACTGTGTTCATACCACCGGTTTCCTTATTGGTTCTATAAAGATATTTCCTAATACTGTTCAAAGATACAGTTTGTAATTAATGAAATAACAGGTTAATCCCTCGCTACCATCTAATGACATTCATTTAAATTCACGCGGCTAATAACCAGACAAAACCCACGCTTGTGGTAAACAAATAGACAATGGTAATAGGTGTCCATTTTCATTGCAAATACAATTCTTAATCCCTTTTACTTTTATTATATTTTGTGGATCCATACAAAAGATTTTGAAATAATTATGGATCTGAAATATTGACTGTGAAATAATTGTGGATCGTCACAATGGATTGTGAGATTGTGAAAAGATTACGGATCCGTAATCAGTATCAGTGTGATATAATTATGGATATAAATAATGAAATTCTGGAATATTTATGGATTTATCCAATGAACTGTGAAATAATTATGGATTTACTTTATGGAATTGTGAAATAATTATGGATCTACGTAATATAATTATGCAATAATAATGGATTTACACAATGGTTTGCGTTATAATTATGGATCAACATAATGGATTGTGAAATAATTACAATATTACGCTTACATCGATATACCTTAAATACCTTCTATTAGATTATCTAAAGGAAAATGTACTGATACCGTTAAACGAACGTCCCTTTCCGAGTACAATATTGTGGAAGTTGCATCTCTAAATGGAATGAAATTCCTAAATTGGTCTAGTTTTGTTCAGAATTTACTACGACATGAAGAGCTGAAACTTTGGCAGAGAGAGAGAGAGAGAGAGAGAGAGAGAGAGAGAGAGAGACGTCCACTAGACACAGTCTTGATTATTTCGGGACTAACATATTGTTTAATTTTGTTTCAATAATTCGCAAGCGAGGTTGGACAGGTGACCCTACTCCTTGTCACGTACAACCGGGGATCATTCTTAGCGAATAGTTATTATGTCATATTAGAGTCTTTAACACACCATACTAAGCGAACAGTTATAATGGTATTTAAGAGTAAATCAATGATTGGATGCCCAGAAATACTGTTATTTGAATTGCGGATTATAAAAACGATAAAATATAATGGTTTGCAAACATTAACTCCCACATGCAATTCTTGAATGAATAAAGTAAATAAATTAGAACCTTAATTAAAGGTGTATATATGCACGTAGACTTTTTAGTAACCACTGATTTATTAATTTTAAAACCTGTCTGAAAAATATCAAATTAGGAAAGTATCAAGATATGATAAATAACTCGCATATTGATGTATAATCACTAATGTAGCGTAGATAAGCTTTTATTGGCGGACAGATCTAAGCACCAGTGCGGAAAACCATTATTGGCATCGGACTAGAAAAGGTTCAAAGCAGCGATACGATTGATTTCATTAAGCATTTGGTGGATCGAAAGCCATTCTCAGCAAATATTACACAAATATAGAAAGAAGAGGAAACTGGCTGCTGGTTGTTCTAATTGCCACTTCAGACCGCTTTTAATATATTGGAAGATTATCCACTCGGGATGGGAGCAATGAAATATTGAAGAACCCATGTAATATGCTATTAGGCTTCATTCATCACCAATATTCCGTGTGACAATGTACGAAAACACGAATGGCGTATGAATAAAAGAAGTTGATTTGTAAAAAAGGCCAGTTAGATTGTATTATACACGGCAATATATAAAATAAATAGTTCCAGTCGTATTTATCAATTTATTCTGCATATTCGGAAATGGGTGTCCAGAGCAAGAAATGAATTAAAGTCGCCTCCAAATCAGCCGTTTATATATCTTTATATTATGTCATTGAGTTAAGCAATAGTTTCATACAAAATGAAATGTAATGGGGTTTAACGTCCTACTGTTCTGCCCCTACTGGGCATATCCTGCGTGCACGCCAATATATACATGACACCTCGGCTTTTCGTCCTATCCTTACAATCTTAACTGAAATGCAAACGTTAAAACTATAACATTCAAGAGCCCTAAATCGGCGAACCTTCGCATGTCGCTATCTGAGCTGTCAGAAATGAACACATGCCTGGGACAATGACATTTACATAATTGACATTTTAATCTGTCTTTTTGTCGACTTTAAAGCATATAAACATAATATCATGTGACACATTTATATTTTATAACGCTCTGAAATGACAGATAAATTTAATTTCCACAGTAGGATGTATTTTATAGAATAAAATTATCCTTTTGATAGTTGTTTTTTAAATTTATTATACTAATTTAATTTTAAAATACAAGTAACGAAAGGGTTATCGAATTGTGCAGTTTCCAATATATGGAGGTTGCAACGAAGGCCCGTAATGGCCACTTTTCTGGAAAACCCGACCATAGAAGACTAGGATATGCAATAACAACCACAGATCGGATCTATACACGGACAAGGGGTAATCATTAAATCACAGTTCACAAACCTGAACAGTAGATACTCGCTGAATTATAACAGCTTAACATGGTGGTCACAGATCTAGATCGTTAAAACTCACCAAATAACAGGAATTCGATACAAAAGGTACCAGTATACAAAAAGCTTCAGGTTACATCTCTCATTCAATCTGGTTAAAACACAGACCCCGTTTCGTTTCGTGTTTTACAGTTCAAAATTTCGCTTTACTTGTTCCTACTACAGTAGGATCTAGAAGAAATGTTATATAACTCGCGTTCTGGTTGTAGTAAGGGATTAGCCAATGGCGTGGTATGTTGCAGCGAGTTCTTCGCATGCGATACACGGAACTGTGGGTATCCTACTAGAAACACCAACACTGATAGGTTAATGTAATGTTTGACGTCATAAGTCAAAAGCCGCTCATATGACCCCTGACGCGACATACCAGTACAACTGGTCAGATCTTGATGTATTATAGGTCATCGAAAGTAAAAAAAAAACCGAAACGATATATGACCCGAAGTCAGAGCTTGTAATCTGGTATAATGCAGTGAGATCTTGGCGTGCGATTCACGGCACTATGGGTATTCTAACTAGAAACGTTGACGCTGATTGGTTAATCAAATGTCTGACGTCAACTGGTCATGTAGTAGGGTCATCGAAAATATAAAAAATAAAACAAACAGAATATCTGTATTTTAATCTGACTGTTTCCATGACCCGAAATGTCAGAGCGGATTTGGGATATATTTCATGTTCAGGGAGCACCTGGCGCTGCCTTTCTATTATTTTGACAATTGACAAGCTGAAATTTATTTTACAATTTACCCGATATAGTTGTCCCCCTTTATTGTATAATACAACAGCACAGTAATTTGTCAGGTATCATATACATATTGTGCTAACCACAAATGTATTAATTGGTAACGAACAAAGAATTTTTAATGTAAACAATAATCCTTAAACAAGAAAGTATTCATAAAATGAACATCCTCTCGCATTGTGCTATAGAACACCATTTGTATATTAAATAACACGAACGTCAAACAATTGACAGGGAAACCGTTTAATGTATTGTCAGAGATTGTACGTGATGAATATTTAAACGGTTCGCGCTCTTTTATTTGATTTTAAAGTCCATCATTGGGAACACATAGCTGTATACCTAATATTCTAGGTTGTTTACAAACCGTATCTTTCCAGAATGATTGTAGGTCACTCTAATTATTGTCATGGTTTAAATCTAGACAAATTATCAACAAGCCGATTAGTACATAACCTTCCTAACGACAAGTCACTGGGTTAAATGACCACTATAAGCATGTAAAACAGCAACAGTGATGCCAAATCTCCAGACAACATCAAAGAAAAGACAATGTGCGGATTGCCATCAAAATAGTTCCCAGTAATGTGTTTAAGATATCGTCTCTCTTTTACTATGTAGACAACGGAAGCAAAAAACACGTTGATAGGGAGGGCATTTTGACATTAGGGATCTCTAAAGCAGCTTTAGAAATGATAACTGTGTGTCAAACCACTCTCTTTATCTCATTTCATGAATGGCCTGTTACGTATAGGTCTTTATAAAAAAAAATAGCACCTGCTTCAAGATAGCACTTGTCTATTCAGAAAACATTGAAAAATGGAAGGAACCCATTCATGGCTTGTAGCCATTGCAGCCAATCCTGTCAACAAAACATACAGCAGACACAGTTCATGAATACAAAATTTAAACCCAAAATGTCGAAGTGATCTAAGATTTTAGCTGGAATTATATTGTGGTTTAACGTCGTACCTGTCTGCACCAATGTAGACGGGCATACGCTACGCAGTCAGCTATGCCGATAAAAAAAATCGTTTTTCATCAAAGTACAGTTTTCATGGGATCTTTCACGTGCACGTCAATCATTACACGGGATGATGCTCAGATTTAGAATCATCCGAACGACTTGACATTTTTTCTGGCACTCTTGACAATGGGAAACCAGGCTGGAAAATTACAAAGAAATTTCTTGGGCAGCACCGAAATCGAACCCTTGATCCCTGGTTGGAAAGTCAAAGTCAGCACCATATTCCAGTGGAATGTATATTTCCAAAATAAATCAGAAGTTGTACAAGATGTTCTAGAAAGCACATTATCAACGATCATTGTTTATGGAAGCGATTTTACATAAGCAGCAATGCTTTTTATTGTATCCATACATAGTATGTTAAATATATCTGTGACTCATTAAGAAATAAAATATTGTTAAAACTTAAAGCACATTATCATTTCCAAGATAATAATATTACAAAATGAAATCTGATGACTAGGTTGTTAGTTTTTACTATTATCTTCTTAAAGGGTCATTATTTAGACATTTGTTGAATGCCAAGCCCATAACCAACAAGCTACACCATCCAATAGTCCAGGGGCCGGTTGCTCAAAGCTCTGTTAACTTTTAACGATCCGTTAACATGGAGTAAACGGATCGTTAACTTTAACGGAGAGAAAGGTTGTTGCTGGAAGCTCTGTTAACTTTAACGGATAATGAAATTGACTGTCCAGCAACAGAAATTTAACGGACCGTTACCAAACGACACATGAAAGATAACGATCCGTTAGTTTAACGGATCGTTAAAATAACTTAGTTTTGAGCAACCGGCCCCAGGGCATTAATTGAATTCGAACACCGCGCCATTTAATATTTTTACGTTAAAATGGATAATCGAGACTATATGCGCTACTTCAAACACACATAACTTCGTTCAGATTAAAGTAATCTTTACTATGTTTGGTTCTTTCATTATCTGTTTTGAACTATTATAGCAAGAACGGGCTTTTTTTTTATCTAAATCTTGTATAATGCATCTTTCGAAGAATACTGTCGTCAATACCGGTCTCATCATACGTTTATCTTGTAAATAATTTTTTCCCATTTTTGAAATATTGTAACCCCTGGACTATACAGCGCAGTGGACTCTTATGGATCCATTCACTTGATGCCTGTGTAGTTTACCTTGTCCACATGTCTGTTTTGTCGGTTTTGTTTTGCGTGTAGTGTGGTTCTCCTGCACTTTCTGTGAAAGAAAACAATCAAAACCCAGAGGATTGAATGAAACATGAAAAAAGACCATGCGTCATATCCAATTCCATCTTTTTGTGATGCAATTTAATACACTGGTTAATCCAACGCTAGCTTGTAATACTAATTAACTTTAATAAAGCTAATCTCTTTTGGAAGCCGATACAAGGAAATGAAAAAAAGAAATGTAGAATAGAAAGGTCACATGTCTTAGCGTCATCTCTCCTACATGTTTGTGGAAGTGAGCGTCGGTATGAGCTGTTCTTAAAGACTAGCATTTTTATCATCCACGGGTACAATGCAATTTATTCTATCTGGAAAATATCGTTTGTCCAATTTCGACATTTGTAATTCGTACAATTGGACAAACTGGTCGATTATTTGAAGGTTTTGACCAATGTATGATTTCTTTTTATATCACTAGACCCAAAAGAATGTGTACATATCCAGATTGCTTGGATATTGTTTACACGGTCCTATATAGTTTCATTCATAAAATTACGGATTCCCCACCAGTGGTGTTGGCCGAGAAAGTTCCATGGGATTTCCCAGCGTAATCTCCCCCTGTCTATGGTGCAGGGTGGAGGGACTGGCAAAGACAGCTGTCTAGTCGTTCGGATGCCATTAAAACGGTGTCCGTTTAGTCGTGAAATTACACAGTTGAAATTCGACGAAGAATAGGCGGACATGCCGCTGCCCGGGCCAAATTTCCCTCGTATGTCTGTCTTCATTAGCTCAGTTTGTTCAGTAACGCGTCAAAGCATATTTTATTTCCAATTTTGAGGTTTGCTAAATCAATCTATGTTTGTAGTATTAAACGAAACCTGTCCTTACAACGTTGATTTGTGGGATAAAATAATGCCATTTCCGTCAACCAGTTTTCCTTATATTTTATAAAAACCAACAACGATGGAAAACGTATTTAATCAGATCACAATTTCGTTCCGTTTATTTTTTGTTCTGATTAACATTTTCATAAAACCAATTCTCTATCCACACAATGTTCTGCCACCAAGAGTAACATTTACTTGTATTCTAAATGGCTATTACCCTTAAACCTTTAACAATCATTCCCATAATTCACAACAATACCCAACCCAAATTTGATTAGACAAGCAAAAAAATGAATTCATCTTATCTGAACACCGACTTCAAACCAAACTATGTCAGATGTTAATCTAGTACAACAATTTTTTTTATTAAAAAAAAACCCATCTATAAATAAAGTGAAACGAAACTAATAACATCTGATTATAATTAGATTATTTTATTGTCAGACTGTGGATGAGACCAGCGCCATTTATAGAGATAATCTGGACAACCGTGGCTGTGGTCGACATTTTGTTATCTAGTCTGTAAGTTGTCCAGATCAACATTAAAACAAAACAACGGAATGATAGTTCTGTACATATTATAAAATATAGATCGCGAGGGTCAGGGGCAGGAACTGTGTAAGAATACATAAAAGCATGGTACTAAGAGTGGGCGAAAATGGCATTTTTCTTAAACATACATTATGCAAGAGCTAACTACAGGTCTTTAATTAGGCATGAAATATTATCGAAATTATTAATTAGACATTAATTAACTTATCCAGACCTTAATCAACTTTCGATGCAACCGCTAGAATCCGCAATATTTAGCGGATTGGAATACATTTTTTGAAAAGTATTATTGAATAATCTAGACTTTGTTTGTTTATAATACTGACTTTTGTGATGGTGATAAGCTAATATCTCGGTTTAGAGAGAAGCAGTTTGATTGAAATTTTCAGCATATTCTTTTAACGTTATCTATGTAAGGTCAACTCTTTATCTAATCTCCCATAATGTTCTTTTAACCAATCATAATTAAGACCATAGTTGACCAGGCTCATTCTTATACATATTTGACAATGGGTGGGACTATTTCAATGGTTTTTTTTTACAGAAACCTTCTGAAATACATTGACATAGGTGTTTATCGCAATTAAACAATTGTTAAATTAGAAAGGGTTATACTACGAATAATGACCCTTATTATCGATGCATTATTATGTATTTAGTATCCATGTCTCATTATAGTCATACTGTATTATTTATATGCCGTTCAAACGTTTAAGTTAAACTGGATTCACAATACCTATGATCATTAAGCACAAACGGGGCAAATAAATGATGTTTAAAAAAAACAAATAAAAATACAACAAACAAAATACAAACAACAAACCTAGATCGCTCACAATCTCAATGAATTTACATATCAAGTAGGATTATAACCTCTGACCGTGGCATTCATAACTCTTAACACATTTGTTTAAACTAGCGTATATCATTGACGTTACTGTTTTCAATTAATAATTAATCGCCAATAATCAGGTCATTGATTCGATTGATTGAATATGTGTATAGCAATAACTCTGGGCTAAAAAGAAACATGGCATTTTTTGTCAGAAATTGAGATTGTTACAGTAGTGATCATGATATTTCGGTTGGACGTCGATGTTTTTCTTTCGATTGACTTTCTTGAACCACGTTCTCAAGGTGCGATATTCCTTTCGACTTTAATGCTTTGACACCCTTGAGATGGCTACAGCATGTCATTTATAATTCATAGGCAATTGGCACACAATTCTCATACGTATACAGATGGCTATAATAGCTATATATATTATATTATAAACATCTTTCTTTAGTATAGATATACATGTATATGTATTGAAAATGGGTTTAAAAGTAACTGGTTTAACATTTTTGGAATGAATATATTTCTTGTAATATATGGCAGATCATGACTCATGCTGGTATTACACAATGGTTTCTCTGGGCTATATTCCTAATTGTTTTCAAATTTGAGTGAAGTCTGTGTCACTACAGGCCCGGGACTGTACAGCGCAGTGGATGCTTACGGCTAGCCCCCGGATCCATTCACTTTATTTGAATTGTTCGTTTTTTGTGATTTCTGCGTATTGTGTCTTGTCCATTTATTTTTGGGGGTTTTTGTTGTAAATTATGTGCAACAGTCCCCTTGTACTTACTAAATATGTATATAACTGCTATAATATATCTATATATGTACATGTTTCATTGGTAAATATATATATAGGAACATGGTTTTAAATTAACTGGTTAAACGTTATATATTGATGCGAATACATATGGGAAAGGGTTTTAAAAACTGGTTTAACATTAAATTGTTTCAATGGCATTTAGTAATTGAACTGGAAAAACGGGTGACAATTCTATGGAAAACAGTTACTGCTTAATATTACTGAGAGACGTTTAGACTAGGCTTATGGATATATAACCCTTCAGTATTATTTATAAACTATGGGGCACAATAAATGCAAAACACAATTTATGCTAAACAATCACTGGGTTGTACACGAAGTTCCGACTAGTGTTCTCTTACCACCTTTTTAGCACAAATTCGATCAATGATAAGAAAACACTTGTTGAAACTTCGTGATGTATTTTACATATGGATACACTTGCTATTCATAGTGGTCGAAGCTGCTAAAATACAGATACTTTTATTTAAAAGAGAGAGAAATGGAGTTTAACGTCCACTCGACACAAACTAGGTCATTTCGGGACTACCATGGTTTAATTTTATTTCAATAATTCGCTTGCGTGTAGGGGTCTTTAGCAGTGGGAGGAAACCTGAGTACCCGGAGAAAACCAACGAGGCTGTATAGGCGACCCTACTCCTTGCCTTTTATTTAAAATAATATGTTTACGGTAGATAAATCAAAATAAAAATTTAAAAACCGTCCAGCTGAGAAATCAAGCATGTCATTTATGTGTCCTCTTGTAAATTGTTGTTTTGGTTTGTTTTTTTCAATTTGTGTACAGTGTTCTTTCTCTTTTCGATTTTATTAGTGTGTAGTGCGGTCCTCCTTATCAAATCGTTTGCCCTTAACTGAACGATTTCAGTCATTATAATTCATAAACAATTGTACATTATCCATATAGTATTAAACATACCTAAGACATGGGAAGAGAGTTTAAAAATAACTGGTTGATCATTATTGTTGTTATCAATAGGATTACTAGATTCCACAAGCAGCTCTACATTGATATATACAAAATTAATCACAACCTTAAGACACGGACAGAATCACACGCATAACCAATATTTTATCGTAGATTAACTAGACGATACTAATGAAATCAACTCATTATTAGGCGTGTTTTGTTCTTGGATATCTTTGTTCGATATAATAATAATAATAACAATAAGGCAGCCACTCAATATATAGTCTTATTCCTGTGTACCTCTGTCATTGGAAAACTAGCTTGATTAATTCATTAGTTAATTTAGCATGTGTCATCATTACCATGTCCACTTGCGGTCATTCAATTCGTGCCGTTTGGGCTCTACAGAGCCCCAACCCCCTTTTCAATACATTTTGAAATTCACACTAAACAAAAACTATTACTTACGTATTGATTGAATTAATGACAGCTCGTATCGGAAGTAAAATTATTTTGGTGAATTTCATCAACACTTCAGTGATATGTGGGTAAGGAAGATAGAAGATTGCGATGTTAAGCTTGATTTAAACACACATTGAGTCACGACAAGTGAAGGGACTCATTCAATTATATTGTTTCCGCACTAGACGAATTAGTTCGCTATGTTGCCGTTCATGCCAAAAACATCATCATTATCTGACCGTTACTATTGTTCATAACATGGATAGTGTTCTTAATAACTTACATATACAGTATAAATTTGGTTTATTAAGACAATAGCCGGATGCCGAATACATTATCATAGAATTCTCATTCAATACAAAAGTCACACCGATTATTTATAATTTTCATTTTTTTATCCCTTGCATTTTTAATGATACGATTCTTGAATAATACAAATGTAGATACAACTATGCAAAATGTTGTAAAGGAATCTTTAAAGAAAACCGCCATAATATTAAATCTAATTCCTTTTTGAAATCCCGGTACGTTAAATTCTTTATAAAAGATAATAAAATTTAACAGGTGCTATACAACCCATGTAAAACTATAACTCAAATCCGTAACCATGTGAATATGAGAATAAACACACATCTATTAATATGAATATATAAACCTGAACCTATATCTGTAAAAACTTACAATATCTACATGTAAATATAAATCAAATCGATAATCTAAAGTTATCTAACTTTACCGAAATAATTTAAGCGATGAAAAAAAAAGTTTTTCGTAATGAATTAAACTTACCTAAAGATCTCAGAAAATGTTCACAATATTAAATCTGTTATAAGAGATGTCTTGTTCTCCCCACAGATGCTGCTATAATGGAAATTCTTAATGAAGTGTAGCAAACAGTCAAATTGATAAATCCAGCAGAAAATGATATCCGACAGATTGAAAAGTTCCCGGTTTTCCTCTCCGTTACTATAATGTCTGCACAGATCCGTTCTTAAGTGGCATATCGTCCAAGCGCTTAGCTAGAAATTAGTGTGAATTGTTGTTGGTGTAGATGTTTCTGGCATAATGACGACGATCAGGCCAGCTCATAATAATCAAATTACCCGGTAATTCAGCCGAGAGTTGGCAAGCTTGGAGACCACGTGTCAGAAACTCCTCTACCAGCCTAGTGACAATCGCGCCTATAGAGTCACGTGATCCTTCCCAAGGTGTATCCATTTGACAAAGACTCGGAGATGCGAGAGAAATATCAATATTTGAATTGTGTGCCTGTAATATCCTGTTTGCTATCATTCCACCATTTTAGCTTCTAGGTTTTTATAAATCCCCTCGGAATCCGTTCACAGCACCATAAAATTATCTATACGTTTAAGTAAAACTAACCCTCTGTGGAGTGGTAAAAAAACGCAAGCTGATACAATCATTTAGTTTAGACAGCGCAAAAAAGGGAAGAATGTGGCAACCCAGGGAAAACACTGACTTTATCATTTCATAATTGACTTAGTGAATGCGACATTTACGATACGATGGGGTGATTTCTACTTGCGCATCAACTTACACTAGTGTTTGTATCCAAGAATATATGATGGTAAATCAATAAGAAGCTATAATGCGGAGAGCAGCAGTGGCTAAGTGCAAACGGCACTAGCTTGCTAATGTTGAGGTCCAGTGTTTGATTCCGGGCTAACCAAAAATTCCCGGGTTCGATCTAGGGCCAACCGGGAGGCCCATTAAGAAGTTCCCCGGATTTTCTGGAGTGATCTCGCCTTGTCACAGGTGCATGATGGGGGGCTGACAAGGACAGCTGTCTAGTCGTTTGGATGGGACGAAAAACGTAAAGGATTCCTTGACAGTTGGGGTCTAGGACGTAGCATGTCTAGACAAACTTTATATCATAAAGCACAATGCAAAGCATATTATGCCCATCTATAGCCAGGATGGAGCAGAAAAGTAGGAGGTTAAAACCCATTCCATTTATGTTGCGGCCGTGTATTCTTGTAGCTTCCGAATACAACTTATATTTGTAAATAGTGAAATAATACTAGTGTCCATAGATCTACGTATTAATGGTTGGATAGTGCAGGTAACGTTCGATAAAACCATGCCACGTAGTTCAGTCTCTTAATTATTCAGCTCAGTCAAAGACCAATACAAGTTACTATAATAGACCATAGGTTAAGTATCTTAGAATCTGTAGAGTTTTAGATAATGTGAGTGCTTAACCTTGCTATTAGTATCAGGTGTCAAAAGGAAAATGGTCTTTTTGACGAGAATCATTACTTGTGTCTGTCTAGCGCACACTTATATATTGTCACTGTTTTTAACACAGGAAGTGGGTTATTTGCCGCCATACGACCTTCATACTTTTATCAATAATAGTTCCATACGATGGTTACAAAATGTCCCAGCAGAGTTGAATTCTGTGTACGAAGTATGATAGGCTAATACTTTCAGGAAAATACTCGCTACGATATGCATCTCAAACATGTCCTGGATGCTATATATGCTATGGTTACATAATTTTCCAGCTCAGTTGAATACCGTGCTTATTCTTTCAGGCAAATACTCGCTACTATGTGCATCTTAGGCATGTCCCCGATGCTATGTTGCGGTGGATGCCGTGTACAAAGTATGATATGCTAATTGTTTCAGGAAATACTCGCTACGATATTCATGTCCCGGGTGCTATGGTTACAAACTGTTCCAGCTGAATTGGGTGCTGTGAACGAAGTATGATATGCTTATTAATTCGGGAATAGCCACTACGATGTGTGTCTCCAGTTACTAAGACATGTTGAGGAAATGAGAAGTGCGTTGTTCCTGAACACTACACAGGTCACTGCCACACTTAAAGGACAATATTGGTGCCAGTCATTATCACATAAGTGATAGAACTGATTAAACACTTTCCAAATATAATATTAACACAGAGATCATCGCTACCATAGAGGAGTAATAAAGGATTCATGAATCGGAAGTGACGAACGCCAAAGGGAAACACGAGTTATCTCTCTATGTGAATGACCGAAGTGATGACAGATAAACGGCCGAATTTCTGCTCACTAATAATTCCTTCGAAGACAAAAAGTTGTTATATTGGACCGCAAGAGGATATCTGACGATTCAATAAAGTAATTAAGTGTCATAAGATAAGAGAACACGGGAAAAATAGAAATACTCCGTACAGCCCCTTGTTTTTATTCATTCTATAGGGGAGACCGGGGCACATTGAACACTGTATAGCGTTGGGTTGTATAGTATTATTTATAAAGGATATATCCATGGTGGTTCAATGTGCCCCGGCCTCCCCTACCTTATAAAAACATGGTAATGCACGAACTTTTTTCTGTTTTTCTTTCGTGTTCTCTTATGTAGTGGCAGTCAATTCTTTTTATGAATTGTAAGATATTCTCTCACAGTGTCACACAGCAACTTTAGGTCTTCGAGGGAATTATTAGTGAGCAGATATTCGCCCATGTATCTGTTATCACTAGTCACTTCAGTTAGTTATATAGAGGAATAACTCGTGTTTTTCTTTGGCGTTCGTCACTTCCGATTCATGAATCCTTTATTACTCCTCTATGGTAGCGATGATCTCTGTGTTAATATTATATTTGGAAAGTGTTTAATCAGTTCTATCACATATGTGATAATGACTGGCACCAATATTGTCCTTTAAATATTGAACATTTTAGATATTGGTCAGTACCTATACTGAGTGAGAAAGAGCGAGAGAGAGAGGGAGGGGGATAGATCTAAAGTGAATGCATTAAACAACTATGCTAACAACTGAACCCTGACACTAAAACCATGACCAGAATATGTTAGTATTTGTTACAAGTGACAGAAATAACTTTCTCAAAATTAAATTTGTTACATGGTTACGGTCTTGTAATAAAATAACACCAAACTTCAAATCCCATAATTCGAATTTAACCACGTCGTCTTACAATAGTCCATGTACTTTAAATGATATTGACTCTTAAATTTAGTTGTGTAATTGCTATGATTTCTGTATCATCAAATCAATAGTACTCGTGTTCGTTTTTAAAGCTCTTATGAGACTTTCTAGCTTACCGATTGCGCAAGCTAACTAATAAACAGGGATTTTTCAGTGTGGTTTCCACTTGTCTGTGGTGCAAGACGGAGTCTAGTTTAATAGTTCGGATGGGACGAAAAGTCGAGGCCCATTTACATAAACGAATCCAGCTGGAATTCGAAGAAAGCAGGTTGTCTGGGTAAATGCTAGATTACTAAAGAGGGATTTTTCAGCGTGGTTTCCACTTGCCTGTGGTGCAGGGTGCAGTCTAGTTTATTAGTTCGGATGGGTCGAAAAGTCAAGGCCCATGTACATAAACGAATCTTTGACAGTTGGATTCGAAGAACAGCAGATTGTCTGGGTAAACGCCTCTCATCATTATCCCGATTGGTGTAGAAAGGTAGGACGTTAAACGTCACTTCATGTCTGACAAATCTGCTATAGGGGTGTTAAAAAGACATTCTCATAAAAAATTGACCTTTCAACATAGATATGTATTATATATGATATAAATAATGCATTTTACTGATTCATTTTACATGGCATGGCAGTGCTGTCATTGTATATATATTATTCTATACAGCTGACATACAGACAATAAAGCCAATGAAATAATGATCGCATTTAATAGATTTTACCGATAAAATTCGGTCCCGACCCAAAAGACACACTACGAATACAATCTAATTTAAAGGCCAGAGTAACGAACGGAGAGAGGCCTTGCTATTCTCATTAATACGTTAATAATCACATTGGGTTCCATCCACAGGGATTCCAGTCTAATGAAAGTATAGTAATTAATGTACATTTTAATACGAGTAGATTGAATTGTGAACTTCATGCGGCTTTAGTTCTGTTGGTGATGGTTGTCATTCAGGAATAAATAAAAAAACTGAAATGATAACCTCTCGAGTGACGGCTCAATACAAATTGAAATTTGAACAGATTTGATATTTGTTTCGCTGCCAGATTAACAAAAACTGTATGAGAATCTCGAAATACACATTTCTGTAATTTACGTTTGCTTCCGTTGGGATAAAAAGAGTAAATGGAATGGAATTGAATGGAAAGAATGCAGTTTAACACATCCTTAACAGAATATTTCGACCATGTCTCATTTCAATGGTTCGTGTGCAATATGAGGGACGGTTGTTGTTTAGTTATGGTTATATAAATTTGCAAAATAAACCAAGCGTGGGTGGTACCAGCTATTCTAGAATGACTTCGCCTATACCCGTACACGCCTACACCTGTCGTCATAACCCGGCTCGTGAAGCTAAACGGACCATTAGTTTGGTCTCGTATTTCAGAAAGAAACTGCATATTAAAGGGCAACCACGTGACAAAATTGTCAACCAACAGATATATAGAGAGCAAGGTGAAATTAAAAACCGGTATCGGGCGTGACACCCAAGAGAACGCTCACATCCCATAAATTGAATCGGTGCCATGGATTTCTCGGTAGCATAGATGGACAGAATCCTACTCAGTCAGGAGCGGTGCAGTTTAAGTTCACGCTGTGTAAAAAAAAACCCGAGCATTCAATGGATATTTCAGAACACACTGACCTTGTTCGTAGCCACTGCGCGACCTCCATCATAACCGTTTATTTAAATCTGCGACGAGTTTACAGGTAGTGTAATTGGGTACAGCATCTTGAGTGTTTCTGGGACCAGGACCGATCACAGTGTGTTAGGTACGCTTTATCTAAACCCAGTGTAAACGGGGTTTGTGTTTTGTTGAAAAATTTAGATTTTAGCCGATAAAATGAATTTGGCCACAGATTACCAATGATTTTCCCATTGACTTATTATTAATTTTCTTCTCTTATACCGGTTCTAACTTTTCCCGAGAGTTTGGTTGGGTAGAATGCTTTGTACCTCAGATGGAGCAACACGTGGCAACCTGTTGTCCAAAAGCACGCATGGCGTTCATCATGAAAAACTTGAGATAAACAAACTTGAAGTAGAGGCAAGAAACCTGCAATTTTCCGTCTATATTTCAACCTAAGCAACCTCTTACCTCCACCTTAAAATCACGAATATTCACCAAAACCCTTCAGAAATATTATACAAACCCTTTCTTCAATGCTACACCAAAAGGACAACAAAGATTTCTTGGTCTAGAATAGACGAAGGGGATAGGAATTAACATTTTCTGCCAGGTTTTGGTAAATAACCATGATATAGAGGCGGAAGGATAACTGGTTGTTTACGGTGATATGCACAGAGAATAGTTACATGATTTAGTATGTGTTTATGATAATTACATGTGTTAAAAGCTCTCTCTACCCACCCTGTATAGATATTATCTTTCTGTTATTGTACGACAATATGAATTTTATTAGTACTTGTAAGGCGCCCCCCCCCCGTCCCATCTTTGATCAGAGCTTTACTAATTTCGTTTGCTCATTTATGATGGATAGATATTTTGTTAGAATGGTTGTTAAGTATTTTAATGTAAATGCTATGTCATTTAATGAATAAAGGCCTTTTTTAATATCAATATGTCTTTTGCTAGTCTTGTCTTCTATAAATTATCTAGTTAGTTTAGGGGTATGTCTTGTATAATTATGGAATAAATTAAAAGTCGTTTCACGTGTTCTTTAAAAAGGGAGAAAAAATACGATGCCTTGTTCACGCCTGTCACTCGTTGCACTACCAGATCTGAACCCAGGTGCACTGACTTAAACACCAACACGCTCAGTTGTCAAAGACTAGTGGGTTATTATAAAACCAAAAAAGTCTTTGAATTTTGTTAACCAGTCTATCGGCTCTGCTCATGGGAAATCAAAATAGATCTTTTGTCTGGGTTATTCAGGCCTACGGTTTTTACTGTGATGACACGTTATAGATATATTTAATTACATTGTAACAAATCCAACTTTCATTTTAATTGTATATAGCCATATGTTTTGATTTCAGCCAAGCAAAAACAAATCGTTTAATACATTTTGGGGTAATTTTCATTACATGTATATTTCTAAAGAGTACCGCCCGCCATAAGCAAACGTCATTTGACATACAGACGGCGCACCATTTGCACTACTCCTATTTTGTAATCAATGCTAGGTTTTCAGTTTATAGGAAAAGATGCTTATTCCCCTATTATGTTATTGATTACTGTCCCAAGTACTTGATTTTTTTACTTGCCCTTTTGTCTCATTTCTAAAGTAAATATTGTAGTTATAAACCGTTTTCTTATAAACACCAAGTCGACATTGAATCACTCTTGAATAACACAACGTTTAGGCCCCCCCCCCTTTTACGTGGATTGTCTTCCTTGTTAAGACTTTATTTTCATTTTGAGTGAAGCCAGTATCACTCAATCTCAACTCGAAGCACTCGAAGGACACTCAGTGTTGTTACTTAGATTCATTCACTTCTTTTGATATATACTATTGTTGTTTATTACTTGAGTGTTAGTGAGAAAGAGGGGGGGGGGGCGTCCACTCAACCCAAACTACGTCATTTCGGGATTGACATATGGTTCAATTTTATTTCAAAAATTCGTTTGCATGTAGGGGTCTTTAGAAGTGGAAGGACCCGGAGAAGCACAGGCGACCTTACTCCTAGTCACGTACACCCGGGGAATTGAAATCAAGCTAGCTGACTAAAAGGCAAACCCCGTATATTATGTGTATTATCCACGGGTTTGTCATGGATGTGTGTCTGTGGAGTGTTTCTCCTGCAATTACTATTACAAATTAAAATGTGAAAATAAGTCCATATGACACCCCATCTCTTAAGGGAAATCTTGCAACATGCTGAGAAAATTCTAACTTAAGATTACACCTTAGACATCGATTTTTATCATATTATTTTATAATTTGTCCAGACTATCACACGAGGGGAAACCCCGTGGTGTCTCTCTGAACAAACTTAACCAATTTTTTTTTATTATATATGTCAGCTCACCGCAAAATTGTTGACCAACCTTGATTAACGGAACAGATTACTATGGGCGCGTCGATAGAAAACTTAGGTAGAATGTCATAGGAAACGCCAGAAAACCTTTAGCGTATATTTTGGACCACTGTTCTGGTCGAGCCGGCGTCCATCACAATTTCTTGTCACATTCAAACATTGGGAATGGCATGTTCGACATTCGAGAAAGCCGAGATGGCTAAGGCCGCTACATTTACTGAAAGGAAATTTGGGTAGATTAACGTCGTTGATGACACCAGAGCGCCTTTAATATGGACGGAGATTTCGAATTATCTATCCATTCACATTTACATTGTCATAAGTTGGTGAAACTATAGTTGGAATTTTTAAAAACTTGCTCAGCTCGATTTGTTGGCATTGGTTCTATGGCTACTCGTAATTCGATTTCCAATTATCAGTGGACCTCGAAATCAAATGAAATGAGGTTTGGCGTCCTACTGGTTTGCTCCGGCGGGCAATGGACTTCTTACGTATTGATAATGGTATTCGAGTTATCTTGCTTTCCGACCATCTTGACGACTGGACGTTTTTCCTTGTTCGTTGTCGTCCACCTAATAAGGGACACTCTGATTGAATTTCCAGGCCAACGCACGGGACCTGTTGATTAGTTGGTCAGCTTCATACTCAGAGAGCCACTGTGACTGCGTAACTATCCTCGCTGACATATATTATATGTAAACGTACATGTATGAGCTAAATTGACATGCATTCGTACTGTTATCAAATTCTTTGTTAAGACATGAGTAAAGAAGCAACCAGGCGGGATATAAAACATTCATACATATAACTGACTAATGAACGTACAAACTCCCGAAGCTTTCCATAAAACCCGTAAATGACCCATGAAAGAAGTTGCCGAGAATATGCTAGCTATGATAATTGAATTTTTATAGAATTGTGGCCCAGGGTAGGAATCTGCTAAATACACCTAAAGTTATGGATTACTGAATTACTATAATAGACACATGATTCAAATCATCACCGTAAACTCGTTTCCAGATAAAATCCGAATCCAGCAAATTCTTTTCAAGATTCTTACATACATTGGAATAATTCTCAGATATTATTTCTTATGATTATTTTTTTTATCAATCTTTAGATTTATTCCTTAGCACCATTTTAATTCTGATTTTTTTTATCAATCTTGTGATTTGTTACTCAGCACCATTTTACTCCTCTTCTTTATTTTGCACTTGTATTTGTGTTGAGTTATTCCGCATGTACTTATGAAGACAATGGTGTTTTTGTAAATTTCGGTAATTTTTGTCCAATCCTTTTTACTTTATGGCTATAATATATGGTTACGCCATTCTTCATTTAGTTTACAAATAGAGACGATAAAAATGTAGTATTTCGCACAGTTGCCCTATAAGTACTTGAAATCTTGCCAGTTGAATGTTCCTTTTATGAATACTGCGAATGAACTATTTACTTGTATGACAATACGAGTAGGAGTACACGACACCGTGGGTTTGCTCTGTATACACGCAAATGTTTAGCGTTTCTGAATACACAAAGAAAATCCTCACAAATAAATGAAAGTAGCACCAAGTGATATACGTTAATAATTGAAGGCGAAACATATACTTGGGTTTAACGTCTTGCTTTTCTACACCAACCGAGCAAGTCCTGCACCACTAACAAGGAGAAACCGAGACCGGAAAATACCGAGAACGAACACGAGACCTGTATTTTATCGAGTGAAAACTTTACAAATAGAGGGTTGGGATGGCCTAGTGATATAGAGTGCCGCGCTTCGACCTCTAGCTGACCGGTCACCTCTGGCTTGCGGCTGTGGTTTCGAGCCCTGGTGTGAGCGTATGTGGCATGGAGACTCCGGTTTCCTCCCACTGCTAAAGACCCATACGCGCAAGCGAATTATTGAAATAAAATTAAAACCATATGTTAGTCCCAAAATGACCTAGTTTGTGCCGAGTGGACGTTAAACCCCATTTCTCTCTCTCTCTTTACAAATATACAGATTATAAAGTCATTGTTTATGAAATTACACTCTTAAACTTACAATTATACGAAGTAGTTGTCGATTTTCTTTATCTACTCAAGGTCTACGCCCGACCGACTGGTTTCAAAGACAAAACATAAAAAAGAACCCGTAAACTATTTATGCCAATAAGTATCTTTTAATCTAAATTTAGACACTAGAGATTTCTTATTGAATCTAATTCAAATTCCCGGCTTTTGACAGAAAACCTCTACACCAGGTGATCATGATACTGAATTTCGATACAAAAAACGCAAATCGACACAAATTCGGCCACAAGTCGATAATAATGTAAGCATAAAACATTTTTTTCTAGGCATACTTGTTATCTGGTCACGCTGTGCGTTATTATCATTACAGTGTTTCTAAGGAAATTTGGCGGCATATTCATCCTTAAACAATATAGATCAATACATTCGTTACCTCACTGACTTCTACACGACCTATTTTAAAACTTTCCAATAATTATAATCTTTAAAATCATTTCGAATGAGATTGACAATCTCGATTTTTTATACGTGAAGTCTAATGCATATATCGGATGTGGCGTTATTTTCGTAATTGATTTTCCCCGTTCTTTGTCCTGATCCTTTCGCCTAAAAGTCATTTAACTTCACCAAAATTTAATCGGTTTAAAATTGCGAAGTACACAACCATTGGGCCGCAACGTATACAATGATGTAATATAAACGTTTATAAGCGGATTTACATTCAATCGTTTTTCCGTTTTTACTGAAATATCGAATCAGTTATGTTCGGCCAAATACGCCAGAACTCTCAATCGAATGGCAATCTTTAGCGTCTGGTTATTTCAGTCTACACCAATAGTATTTGCAGCGCATGCTCTCCAGATAAGAATTGCGTCACCGTTTGACCTGCCATGTGGAATATACCTAGCCTCGTTCTTCGAGTCCCTTGTTACAAATGGAACTGAAACGCATTTGTCTTAAATATTGAATATCGGAAGCCCATCCTTTCTCGGTAAGATCACAACATCAGCGTTGAATTAAATTAACAAACAATTCGTGTTTTCAATGTCAAAGTAACTTAGCTACTTTAAAGGGAGACTTGTTGACCAAGAAACGTTTCGTGTTTGAAATGCTTGCCATACGAAACTCTGTCTCTTGGAAATATAGTGACACTTCTCCATTTCGAGTTGACGTTAAACCCCATTTCTCTGTATATCTCTCCTGTAATCTGACCATGCAAAGTTAGTATTAATAAAATAAAACCAAGTACGAACAATCCAAACCATTAGACAGAATTCGAAGTCCTAAAAAAACGTTATAGGCAAAATAGTGTAATCAGCTAATGGACTGCTCCCCGTGTACAAAATACACGACAACAGTGGTAACAGGTGTCCGGAAGAGTAAGCTTACCCAGTTTGGCTACTAAAATACCATAGAGATATAGATATATTCTCTACTTGACGACTCGGTCTACAATTATCATTTAATCGATTCTGTATTTCAAAAGAATGCACAACGGTATCGAAACAATAGGAATTAAATTGCTCTCGGGAGGAATACACACAGACAAATTATTAATTTGATTTTACTGAAAATTATTTGAAGTTCTAGTAATATATTTTTTGTTCTTTTTTGTAACCGACCGACTAAGATAAGACTTCGGCAGTTAATAATTATGGTGTAAAAGTGTTGCCATGCTGTTCTAATGTCTATTACTGCAGACTAGAGAAAGTCGGTAATAATACTAATAAATAGTGCATGTACTTTTATTCTATAGAATTGTGTTCCGTTCGTTACTACTTCAACATTTTGCCGGAGAGCAATTAAATTAAAACTGTTAAGGGTTAAAATGCAGTATGCAAGAGCTTAATCTTCCTATTGCAGTTTTTTCTTTGGGCCTTAAGTGTTATCTAAATTAATTATTAATAAGACATTAATTAACTTATCAAGGCCATAATCACCACTCGATGCCATCGTCAGCATGTGATATTTAGTGGTTTTAAATACTTTTTGCTGCGGATTAAATAACCGTAAAAATGGATTTTCTAGACTTCATTATTATAACGGTAGAAATGACGATTGAGAATAGCATGAAATTGAATCGCGTATATCTAGATTCAGTGTAAAGCAACTTGATTGACATTTTCAGCTTAGTCTATTTTCATTATTTATATTTTAACTATTACATTGGGAGCTGTCAGCTCTTTATCTAATCGGACCTAATGTCTCTTTTAGTTAGCGAGTCTCCGTTGTAGTATAACAGTAATGGACAGTCTATGTGCTGATCATCCCATGATAAATGTCTTAGCGGTTTTTTCTTATTCAAAGATAAAATGTAAAACCGAAGAAAGAGACATATTGTCTACTGTTTCACATAATTAACCCTGTGTGATTTCCAATTGTTTGCGGTCCATACATAAGCAAGTCGTTTATGCTCATCAGAAATCTGAATATGAACAATCGCCCTTAAAATCATCGATTTATTAACAGACGTTAGTTGCTCTCACAGGTGCCTTGTGATATCTTTCTTGTAAATAATATTTAATTATACAATATCTGATGTATTTGTGTATCGTTTGAGTTTTGCACTTGTTTTAGAAATAGGCATTTTGTATCATTATATATAAAATTAACGAAATCCTAAATCATGACAGCAAATTAAATCTTTTTTATTGTCGATAAGATCAACTCCTTTTCCGGTACAAGGTATTTTTGTGATTGTTCTTAAATACTGATCTGCGCTTTTCGGAATTATACTTGTGTGACTGAGTGGCTTAACGCATGCGCCTTTGGTATGTCCTTGACTGCTCTTAAACACAGGTCTGTGCTTTTCGGAAGTGATTGTTGCGTGGTCGAGTGGGTTAACGCGTGCGCCTTTGTTATTTCGTTGTCTTTTCGTAAACACAGATTTACGCTTTTTGGCTTGACGCTTGCCCCTTTGGTCTGTCTTTGACTTTTCTTAAACACAGATTTGCGCTTTTCGGATTTGATAGCTGTATGGCCAAGTGGTTTAACGTACGCGCCTTTGGTCTGCCATTAGGACATGAGTCAAGTGTTTGTGAATTCGAATCTAAGGAATGGGATCGCCTCGTGGATTTTTTCGGGTTCCAACAACCGCTATTTACTGGAATAAATACGAACAACATGTGCGAGCGCTCCCTCTCTCACCATCTTATCCCCTCTGTGAAACAGACCCCCAGAAAGTCTAAAATTAAGATCATGTGTTTCCAATTCTGTGATTAGTTAAGTTTAATCCAATGGGATTTCTTATATTAGATAAACCCGGAATATAGTAAGCACACAATATTAAACCGTCTTTGCCACTTATTGGGTTATATTTTAATTTAGTAATATTTAATGGTAACGAGATTATAAGACAGAGACCTATGAATAATCCATAGCTCCAGGGACCGGCTCTGTTGCATATAAACCATCGCCATTTCTCTTTTGATATAAATATTGAATCTCTCGGGCTGGCCATATTGCATTTCGATGTCCGTAAAACTGTAAAATTAATACATTAAGAGATATATAAAGTTAATTTAGGCTGGTTCTGCTTAGACTGGAAGCCATCTATATAATTATTAAGAATTCCACTTTATGCCTGTTGCAAAATAATTCTCTTATGAATTCTTCTTTTATGTAATATTCACTTTTCGTTAAACAGTAGTTGTCTCGCTCCAACCACGAGGATTTTATGATCATTCATTAAATGGAATCTTACATAATTTCAAATCTGATTCGTTTATTGTTCGTAAAAAATAGCTTTTAGTTTCGCACTCAAGTTTGTTATTTGTAACACATCTTTTATGTCTCCTGCTGGATTTTGCTTTGCTTTTAAGCAAAAGATTTGCTTTTACGTAGGGTCTCTTAGTGCTGATCACGCCATGATTCAAGTGTTACTAGTTTCTTTGAGCGATTCTAACTGGTACCATAAAATGCGCGTTTCAAATTACAGAGGAATTGTGGAAATAAATTATTCCATATAACAACGTTTGACGATAATAGGTTTTTGAAATCAAAAAAAAAATCTTTATTTGAACAATAGTTTATTCATTTAAATGTACAAAATTTATATAATAAATATAGGATATATACGATAACAAGCTTTGTCAGCTTATATAAAATCGCTTCCTTAAAAAGGAATGTAGGCCTAATATTCTTCCGTGTACATATATTTGTCTCGCTATATAGACGCCCTCATAATATGGTATGGCATAGGCCCGTATCCATCGTCATGACCGTTCGCATTGTCTGTTTGTCTTTTCATTCAAGAGGCATAAAGTTCTTTTACGACAAATATAATATTATATATATATATTATTAATATCTAAAGACGCCAATAGAAGGCAGATAGCTAGCTTATATTTAATGTATGTTAGAATGAAGTAAAGTGGAGAATTTTTTACCTGGACGTATTTTTTATTTATATATATAGCCAGAATGGCAGTAATAGCGAGGTCAAAATCGCCCAGAATTATTAGTCTTTGTAGAACAGAGACAATACGACAGATCGAATTAACCCCGTAATGTGGAATCAATCACAAATACTATAACAACCATTTGTCGTCCACGTTCGTTAGAATAAGTCAAAGGGGCAAGGGGGTTACTAAATGGTCAGTGTCGAATAATTTTCGATCCCAAGTTCTTGAGTGACATAGGTTGTGTTGAATGACAATGATGCGTGATCCGAGAATAAGTGTTGTATGTACGCGATCTATTCAGAACTGCGCGGTTCTACTCGTACCTGGCTTAGCATATCACTTACGATACCAGCCTATTGCTATGTAAATGGTACGCTGTCGTTAATATATTTAGCAATCATTGAATGGAAGTTTATTACAGGTCTACTAGTTTCAATACTATCTAATCATTAGTTTGTAGATGAGTCTAGACCACAGGGACCCGTATAATGTCACATGTTGACTACAGCTTACATTGCCAAGATATGTATGTTTACGAAGAACATTCAATGGAATGGCGTTTGGTGACTTATTTTTCGGCATCAACCGCATACGGCAGTAGGCTATGGCGGATATTTCCTAGCCCATTATTCATAACAACAATATCAGAACTCGAACATGTCATAACAATATTTTGCTTGAATATTTTGGAAAATAGCTTTATTTAACGCCCGCTTCCACCGAAGTTATACCACAAAAACAATTTTTCTGAGTAAAAACGTTTTTCCCGGATCGAGAACTATTAGTTTTATAGATAAGACATGAGATCTACATGTCAAGGAGAGTCAACTGGACACAACATAAGTCATTAAGGCAGTAAACATCCATGATATACTCCTTATCACGTACAAGTATGTAATCGAAACCACGTCACTTGACTCAATGACGGACCTTATGATCTAGAGCCTCATAATGCGTTAGACCTATAAGCCACTGGTCCCCCATATGTTGGTTGAATCGTGTATTCAACATTTTCTTCCTTGCCTTACACATATCATCAAATCGTCATTTAATGACCGAAAGTTTCCAGGTGAAATTAAGCATCCATTGTTCGGCTATTACTGAAAAAGCCTGGTTTGGATTATATCTACCGAAAAATTATCGTGCAATTTAGGAAATGTGTAGCTAGTGATCTTGATAACCATCTCAGTGAGTTTTCTTTGTATTCAAAATTTCAATTCATCTATAGAAAGCTCCAAAACACCGAGTCTGTTTTACTCAAAGTACATAATGCCAGAGACGGTCATTCGGTATTTATTCTGGTGTTTGACACGACTGACGGTTCGGTATCAGAGGCTTGGCTTTACAAGGGATTGGTCACAAAGCAGTATCCATTCCTCTTGAATTTGGTGTGGCAATTCGGTATGCCGGAAAACTGCCGGAAAAATACCGGAAAACACTATGTTATACCGAATACCGGAAAACGTCGGAAAAACACTAAATAACGAAAAACACTCTAAACATGTAACCCGGAGCCTGATCCTCTATGTGCTGGGAGGTAGGGTTAGTTTTTTCCGTTTTTTTTTCAGAGGACCAGGTTATCTGTGTCCGGGGGTTAGGGTTAGTTTTCTCCGGTGTTTTCCAGAGGACCGGGCTCCGTGGTACCTGCTTAGGGTGTTTCCGGCATTAGTGTTTTTCCAGTATAACACTGTGTTCTCCGGTAGTTTTCCGGTATATAGTATAACCCATTTGAATGATTCACTTACACTAGTATTGCTTTTAGGAATTTTTTGGTGTCCTATTAAAAGGGTTTTTGTAATGCACATGGAGATTGTTTTTTATGATGTGATGCGCATAATAAGAAAGAAATATTATCATTATGTCAGGGATAAGATAGGATAGAACATATTTATGAATGAGAAACAGTTGCTTTATGGTCGATAATCGTTATACATATTATATATGTAATTAAAGTGTAAAATATGTATTAATATACCTTTGTTTTGTAGACATAAGTACAGCTTGCAATGTAAGAACTTGAAACTAACTCAATTACTGTAATTTATTTTTCAAATCATTTCTCTACAGGCCTATAAATAAAGTGCAGCGGTAATAGTGTCAGACAACGATGATTCAATAAGTCATAATTAGCTGTCAGCTTGCAAACGTTAATCTAATAATACTCCATACCCATATGACTTACATCTTCATCAGTTGACCCTACACACCACGGTGTCAATATGGCGGATAACTTGAACTAATAATACGCGTGATTGAGTAGAAGAAAACGAAACTTAATTGATAAATTACGCGTGATTTTATTTCATTAATATACGCGGCCAGTCGTTTCAGATGAATCCAATGAACTAGTAATTCCTGGGTAAATATTCTCGCTACTTTGATGATATTATGGATCATATGGAGTAGTCAAAAATTGCGAATGTTACTCCAACGGTCAATTATAATTTAATATTAAACTCTTGAAGATTTAGTATAAGAAATAATCAAGTAGAAAAAGTAAAAGGACAAAATGGCGTCTTATAGTATCTCCATATCTGGTCGTTGTGGTGTTCCGGAAGTATCAGACCCGGGCTTGTAACCGTACTTCCAATTCCATACATCAATACCTTGTCTTCAGTATTGGCAATACTTCCAGAGTATTGCGCTGCTAAAACTCTGATAATCTTGATACATATCTGATTTTAAATTCCTATGGTGGACTCTCCTCGGGGCTAACCAACCCGGGACTAACTTATGTTCCAGTCCTGAGGTAAACCGCCCTAAAATAGTTAACTAATTTCAACCTGGAGTAACGTACCCTCTCAAGGTTTTTAGCCCGGAAACAATGTTTGTGATCTCCTGGTTTGTGATCCAGTATCATACTCACTGCATGGATCCATAATTGAATGACTATCAACTAAATGTGCGATACTATTAAATCAGTTTGATAGTCACGCCCTGTACACAGTTCATAAGTATAGCATTTACCCTCTCCTGAATAATTAAACACTCCATGAAGAGAAAGACAATTTATAATAGTATATAGATGGTGTAGATAAACGTCACTAAATTATTTATTAAACGAGAACAAATTATTTGCTACCAGTAGTGCTAATATGCCCATTATCAACCACGAAACCGTGATTCTTCTTAACGGCGGTGTTATCGACAAGGGCGTCTGAAGTTCCAAATATAGTAGTTCATCTCGGCGTAAAACAGTCGCTGTCCAGACAAAACTTTCCTCACTCATTGCACACTGCATGGCGTATGCTAGGCTTCATTAGCCCAATAGGAGTAAAACAGTAAGACGTTAACCCAACCCCTTTCATTTCATCTCGGCGTAAAACAGTCGCTGTCCAGACAAAACTTTCCTCACTCATTGCACACTGCATGGCGTATGCTAGGCTTCATTAGCCCAATAGGAGTAAAACAGTAAGACGTTAACCCAACCCCCTTTCATTTCATTTCTGATGTGAATGCCCGGAGTCATCGTCCCTCAGATCGCTCTCTGAAAGATCGACTATATTCACACCAAACAAAGTGCTAATGGGTTATAAGATTTCAGGGAACATTAATGTGCCAATAATATGATATGTGGTCGTATTTTGTCGCCACACCAACAACTAAACGTAACATCAAATTGGCTGACATGCGGCCTCGCTCAACGGAGGTCTCGCTTCGTACGCTTTATCATTTAGCCTTGATCATAACTGCCTTTTATGGAAAATTTCCCGATGTATGGCGTCAACGTAACGGGCAATCTCCGCTTACGACGCCATTTCAAGATTTAATCAATTGATGAAATCCTGTTTAAATCCAAGCCGAATCCAAAATCTAACCCATCCGTGGGTCTACAGGGTTGATTTTGGGCTTGTTGTGTACATAAAGATCTAATTTTAATTTCTATGACATCTGAGGCCCAAAGGAAGAACAACAATAGGCAGATTGAGCTCTTGCATAATGTATGTTTAAGAACTGAATGTTAAAGATTTGCTGCACTGGTGTTATTATAGGCGTCGGCTCGGATGCAATTATTGCCCCGTCCCTTATTCTGATTCTGTCGCTTATGGTTTATACACCTAGCTGTAAACCTCATTGTGTGGGAGCCTTGTAATGATTTCCTGTTGTCGATTCCATTAGATTCAAAATTAATCAATAGGTTTGTAAACCGCAATCTTCTAAAACTTTCAGAATCGACGCCATGCTTGCTTAGGGGTTGTGAGTTATCCCCCTTTAGGCTGAATAACCTGCTCTAAATGACGTCATTATAATGATAATTCACAGCACGTATTCAAGAATGCACATCACGTGAGAGAGAGAGAAATGGGGTTTAACGTCCACTCGACACAAACTGGGTCATTTCGGGACTAACATACGGTTTAATTTTATTTCAATAATTCGATTGCGCGTAGGGGTCTTTACTAGTGGGAGGACACCCACGCCCACGAGGTTGAGAAGGCGCCCTTATCTCCATGCCACATACGCTCACACTACGTCAGTAAAGACCATTCACAATACCACAAACACAACACAACTCGTAAATGAAAGTATTAGACTTGTATTCAACAGACGTGTACAATAATGCGTTATCCAATGGCGGGATACTCCGTGCGCATGCCAGAGAAGCCTTCGGCAAACAGGCATGAGCATACTAATAACATAACGTAAAGTTACTATATATAGTACACTGGCGTAATCACTTTTCTCTTCTTTTTTTTTATATATTAAGTAAGGAAGTGATAAGAAATTCAAAATTATGGTTGGCAATTTGAGACATGAAATCAAATGTTAAAATTAAAGTTCAACCACAAAGTCTTTTAAATGTTCTGGTAAGTTTTTATGACGTGTGGACCGGCGTAAAATATCGTCTGCTTGTACGACTGGTGTTCCGGAGTTCGGTATATTGTTGGTAGTGTCATTCGGTGGCGTTATGAGTGGTATGTCTGCTGGTTCTGGTGGGACAAAAATTTCAGGAGGTATATTCTGGAACTCATTACATGAACTATCATTGTCGTCGTCAGGATAGATAACGTCATGAGGATTTTGCGAAAATTCGTGTTGTGGAACCTTAATACATTCAGACACTTTAACAGTGTAGACCTTCGATCGTAGTTGAGTGCTAGTGAACTTTTGAATGTTACACCAGTTTTTGGTAATAGAAACAACAATGTAGCGGTCACGAGCAGCTTTCTTGCTGTAATCTGAGTAGAGGTATACTAAATCTCCAACTTTGAGTTCAGCGAGCGGAAGTGTTCCTTTACCATGTGCCTTAGATTTTGAACTGTAAGGGTGATTAATAGAGCGTAGATGAGATTGGTCATGGATAAGTTGTTGATTAGAAACTGTGATAGGTTCATGAGAAAACTGATCACGCAAACATAACATCTCCCTTGAGGAAAGACCACGTTGACGTATGCGAGAATTCAAACGAGAACAAACGATGGATATCTTTAAAGGGGTGAGTGCCATACAATGTGGATCATACTTGAGTAGTTCGTCTGTAAATTCCGAAATGGCCTTCTCTGCTACAGGATTCTTGTTTATGTTTTTATGGCGTCCAATATCAAGATGAATGTTGTATGTTTGCAACAGAGCGTCGTCTACTAATCCAACGAAGCCTGGTGCCGGGTCAACACGGATTGTTATTTTCTGGTTGTTCAGGGGTATAAAGTTAAGACATAACTGTACAAGAGCTGACTTCAGAGTTGCTTTTTGTTCATTGTCGACAAGACATGCTGTGGTGTATGATGTAACAGTTTCTCGTAATAAGAGGACACACTGACGATATCGTTTGATGACATCGGCAGCGAAATTTATACCAATTGTGCCAGGAGGTGGACAGGAACTTTGTTCGACTAGATTGGTTGGTACCTTTTGAAGTGAAGCACATAGGTGACAACCTTGTGTAATATGGTCAATGGCGGAGTCTAGATCTAAGGCGTAGAATTTACGAAGGAAGACAAGTTTTAACTGGTGTGCGGATGGGTGACCGAACTTAAGATGTAAAGAAGTCAATAACCCATGAACAATAGATCGAGGAACAACGATTCGTTCTGTTGTAGCAGATAATGGTTCTTCTTTGGGCACAATGAGTAGACCATCTTTGGCGATGTTTACTAGTCGTAGATATCTTTTCACGTCCTTAATGTCAGTTGCTTTTTTCGATGGACGAGTGCCTTGTGTTAAATGGGCGTGAACCCGTCGCAGATCAGGGCAGTCGTGTTGTAGGGACAACCAGGCATGCCGAGATGAATATGGTACGGAGCATTGGCCACTGATGACATCCTGTGCGGAGATATTACATACCACTGAGTCGTCGATGGTGTTGATGAAGCTACAGATCTGGCATAAAGGTTCTAAGCATTCAGGTGCATTTCTGCTGGCGAAGTCAGAAGAAGCGTTAGCACTGCCAGAAAGGTGAAGTATGGTGACTTGATAACGGCTAGCAGTTGAAAGAAATGTGGTCACTCTAGAGCTGGCAGAGAACTGTCCACGGCATAACTTCTGGTAGGCTTGGACACATGGCTTGCTATCAGTGAGTATTGTGGAACGAACAGTGGATTGGATTATGTAAGGCGCATAGTGACGAATGGCAGCTGTGATAGAGAGGGCTTCTATCTCACATGGTAACCAGGTGACTTGGTGTTTCTTTAGTTTGGCGCTAAAGAAACCAGCGAGCAATAGTTTGTCACTGCGTTGAGCATATAGTGTGGCTCCAATACCAGGGTCCCTGACGCACCCATCTGTTACAATCCATAGCTTGTCGTTGTACCTTGGGAGGTGAATAGTTTTGTGGGACAGTAAGTGAGTCTGTGCCTTAGAAAAGAAAGTTTGCAGTGGTTCATCCCATGGAATTGCTGCCTTAGATTCCTTTCCAGCAATGGCATTCTCAAGGGGAGTAAGGAAGTTGGAGCACCCAGGTAGTACTCTGGCCAAGACCTTATAAGCACCTATAAAGGAGCGGAGCCCCTTTACCGTGGTAGGGCGGGATGCAGTACTAAGGGTCGAGACGACATGAGGTGTGGCTGATATGGTCCCCATCTTCCAAGTCCACCCGAGTATAGTTGTGGTTTGAGGAGCTACAATGGTTTTACTGGCTGATAATCGCAGATTAGACTGGTGGAGAGCTTTTAGAGTTCGAGCCCAGTTACTTAGAGAAGTTGTTCAGGGGTGTCTCCTCCACAATAGAGATCGTCGGCTAGCTTTGTGACGATACCCTCTTCTAATAAGTGGCCTAACACACGACACATAAGTTCCTCTAGGGCAGTTTCGGATCCAGGCATTCCCATTGCAGTGCGGGTATATACGCGAACACCTTTATAAGGAGTGACGATGCCGCAATACTTCATAGACTGCTTGGATAGTGGGATCTGGTAGAAGGCTTTGGTCAAATCAGAGACGATAATGTAATGCCACTGTCCTATTACTTGAAGAGCTGATTGTACGTTGGGCATAAGTGATGGTTGAGGTTTACTATATTGACCCACTTCACCAAACGCGGTTACTAGTCGATGGCCACCTCCTGGTTTAGAGATGAGGAATGATGGGTTTAAGTACTCAACAACAACTCCTACGTCTTCAGGTTTTTCTAGTACATGAAGTTGTTCTAATTCATCGAACTTTTGTTGAAGGTCATTGAGTTTGGATTTAGGATACAGGGGCATTCGTCCTTTACGCTGTGGTGGTTGTACAGGTCCCATATTAACAACAGCTTCAATGGGTCCAACAGCATTGTTGTATGTTTCGATGAGAGGATTAAAGACATTATGGAGGTCTTTGTGTAGTTGGACGAAGTCTTGGCGTATGGTAGTGGGGAGCAAACAGTGAGGGTCTACGGTGATGTTTTGAAGGTATACGTGAGACACAGGTGGAGTTGTAGAACGGGCAGGTAAGGAGTCAATGGTAGGTGCGGATAATGGCGGTGACATTGTTGGCAGGACTTGGCATATGTGATCATGTTTCTTTATGATGACAGGCTCAGAATGAGAGTTGACTAAGCGAATTGTGTCGCCAACTGGTTCAATCAAACAGGCTTGCGGCCAAGGGTTAAGAGGGCGTTTGAACTCTAGGCGTGGTTCAACTGCTAGGCAAGGAATATCAGTTAAAGATGGGGGTATCTTTATTTCTACGTAATCATTTGGCCAGATGGTGGTGTTAGATGAGGCTCTGAGTATATGGGCTACTGATTGTCTTGTTGAGCATGATGATGGCACTGAAGAACTGGTCTCATACGTAATAAGTATATCATTTCCTAGTACGATCTGGTTTTTGGAAGGTCGAAGGGCAATATCATTGTGTGATAGAAATGGTGTTCCAGCAAGGATATCGACTTCGAGGTCATCAACAACTAAAGCATCAAGTGTAAGATTGATGCCATTTCGGGTAAGTGTTAAGTGGGTTTCGCCATAAACGGAGAGTGGAGTTTTCCCATCTGCTTGAAGGGCTTTTTGTTGACTTTGAATAATAGGAGCTTGGATGTGTTTGGCTAAGGATGTTCGAACCATGTTGATCTCAGCACCTGAATCTAGAGTTAGACGAACTGTGTAATGGTGGTAATATGCAGTGAAGTAAGGCGACTTTAAAACACCAACACGGGAAATAGTAGCCCGTGGAATGATGGTATCGGTAGTAGATGTGTGTAAGATTTGACCTGGTTCCTGGGTAACGTCCGATGTAACCTCTTCGTCTTCGGCAGCAATTAAGCGAGCTCTGGATAGAAATTTACGGTCACTTTCAGGTAGATAGGTACATAAGCTCAGATAGTGAGTATAGTTAGGTCGGCCGGCTTGTTTGCATAATGGACATACTTTTGGGGTTGAAGGCCGCATTGGTCTGTAGCTGATCTTTTGACGCGCTCTGTTTATTTGGACGTCATCGTTGTATGTTAGTTCATCTATTAACGAGTCTAGGGCCTGGGATATTTCAGGTTTGATTGAGGCAAGAGTGCGTGAGCGGAGTTCGGTGCCATATTTTTGTTTCACTAAACGGGGTAAGCCGTTATGTATTAACTTGAGCCAAATAAGCACAACAAAGTTTTCTAAGGTGGGCGTAAGCTCTTCGTCTATAGTTATAGCTTCACCATGGTGACTAAGGCCAGAGTCCAGACGGAGTAGATTATCTTCTACAAATGACATAATGCGTTGGTAAAGGGTTTCGGGTCTTTCTTCGGGTTTCGGGCGGATATCATTGAAGTCCAGAAAGTGGGCGCCTGTGGTCTGGAATCCGTAATGGAGTCTGAGGGCCTGCCAAATGCTGGGTAATGAGGTTGAATTACGTATGATTGTGTTACGTGAAATAACGGGAGCGTAATTGGCAATCTGCCCCAGTAGGAGCTCTAAACTATGTAGTTTCTGTGTAGCAGTTTTGCGTTGGGGGGCTCTAACGTTTTCTCCGTCATCTTGAAAGCCGCGGTTAGGATTTGCCGCAGACTTTTTGTACCACGTGGTGTTAGGAGAGAGAAATGGTGTGAAATGTTCATCGAGAGCTAAGATGTACAACAAATTGGCCTGCCATGCTTCGAATGACGTAAGTGTTTCATTCTCTGTGAGTGACCACTGTTTTGGGGCTCTTGATGTCGCACTCATTATAAAATAATACGAGACAATACTTATCACTTCAATGGTGAGTTGAGTCTTATTCACGACCTGTATTTTGTCGTCTGCTTGAGGTTGATGTTGTGAGCGTTAGTTTTACTTTTACGATGTAAGGTACGGTTGATTTCTCACTGGTTTGAGTATCTTCGTCTCCCGACACAGCCACCACGTCAGTAAAGACCATTCACAATACCACAAACACAACACAACTCGTAAATGAAAGTATTAGACTTGTATTCAACAGACGTGTACAATAATGCGTTATCCAATGGCGGGATACTCCGTGCGCATGCCAGAGAAGCCTTCGGCAAACAGGCATGAGCATACTAATAACATAACGTAAAGTTACTATATATAGTACACTGGCGCTAGGGATCGAAACCACAGCCGCAAGCCAGAGGTGACCGGCCAGCTAGAGGTCGAGCGCGACACTCTAGACCACTAGGCAATCCCAACCCCCCTGCACATCACGTCATGCCATAACAACATCACATAACGGAATAGCCACATCACGTAATGACATAACCACATCATATACTATTCAAAAAAAGTAGGGGATATTTGATTTTGGGGGCATAATACTAAAATATGCAAATGACTACGAAAAATTCACTATAGAACCTAACAGAAGAAACATTTCCAGTTACATGTGACGCCCAAACGCACCAATAGCTACCGCATGGAATGCAGGTGATGCTTGGGATCATCATGGGGGTCCAACCCAAGATTTGCACGACTCTGACTTTGAATGTTACAGTCATTGTGACATTGAATTCCAGGGTGGAAACATCAGTTTAATTGTTTTAGTGACCAGAAAACAAATGTTGATATGCGTCGGCTTACCCAAAATGAAAGGTTACGTGCCCTTGGTATGCTACAGATCGGCACAACACAGGCGGTTGTGGCGCGGACGATGAATGTTTCTCAGTCTGTCATAAGCAGGCTATGGTCCAGATACCGTGATACACAATCTGTACAGGACAGACCACGCTCAGGTCGACAACTCAAGCCCAGGATCGATTTATTCGTACCTTGGCCTTGAGAAATCGTGTCATCACAGCAAATCAGATCAGCGCTCTTCTTCAAACAGACACTGGTGTGAGAGTGCGTGGCCAGACGATTCGGAATCGACTGCATAGGGGTCACCTTCGCGCCCGACGTCCTCGCGTGATCCCTTGTTTGAGAGATCATCACATTCAGGCAAGACGTCGTTGGTGTAGGGGTCGTCAACACTGGGATAATCGACGCTGGAGCAATGTGATGTAGGTAGGAGACTCCTAAAAACTGCCATATATCAAACCCTATAATTATTCATGCAACAGGCACATATATGTGATTACTATATGATTAGCATACAAGATTACATTATAACCACGACCTGCATCAATCTGTTCCAAAAACATATAAGTATCAATTTAAAAAAATACATGTAATCAAAAATCAAAAGTCGCATGCAAAAGCGCTCCAAAAGTTCACCAATGTACTTCAAAGTCCTATGAAAATTCACTTAAGCCTAAACACAGAAAACACAAATTGTCTTTTTTAAAATCTTCAAGTGTCCTAATAATCACAACACTATAACACATCACTTCTAATTTATAAAGTTCAGGTTTCACTTTAAATTCTGTCACAGGAAATCTCAATTTGGTAAACTGGTAAACCATTTCTTCTTCTTGAATTTCTATTGGTCTGTTTCAGCTACCATAGTCTCAAGTTGAAAACTTTCTATGTTTCTTCTAAGTATGATTGGCTGGAGACACAATACAAATTTTATCCGTCAATCAAACATGTCATTGCCATCAGACCAAGAACTAACTATTCCTATTTTTTTAAAACTTTAGTTTGCTATTAACCTAACATAAAATTAATATATTATTCCTAAAACTTATAAGTAACTCAGGGGGTTGGGATTGCCTAGTGGTCTAGAGTGCCGCGCTTCGACATCTAGCTGGGCGGTCACCTCTGGCTTGCGGCTGTGGTTTCGATCCCAGGTGTGAGCGTATGTGGCATGGAGATAGGGGCGCCTTCTCAACCTCGTGGGTTTCCTCCCACTGCTAAAGACCCCTACGCACAAGCGAATTATTGAAATAAAATTGAAACCATATGTTAGTCCCAAAATGACCTAGTTTGTGTCGAGTGGACATTAAACCCCATTTCCCTCTCTCTCTCTATAAGTAACTCTTAATTAAAATTAAACATTATTAAATAAACTTTGATGTGTCTCTTTAATTATAAATCTTCAAACTAACTTTGACCTCGTGACCTGAACTGAGTATAATTTTATAATTGCGTTTTAATTTTATAATTTCCGTTTGTATTTTAGAATTCCCCCATGATTATTTTATATTTCACCCGTCAGTAATGTGACCTTCTGACCTAATCATTTACAATTTTGTATTTCGTTTTTCTATAAACATTATTCACTATTACATAAACATCTACTGTACTATTACATTAACCAGGATGACACCCAAATATGGCCATTATTTGAATGACATCCCATTTTATCCTACGGTAGGACGCTAAACCCAAATAGATGAAACAAGCCGTGCGTTACCTATTCCATCATTGGTATTATATAAACATTATATAGAATTATATCTAGAGCAAATGGCTGTACACTCCATTCAATCAAAACACAGTCCATATTTATATAACCATGACTATCTTAACTTTTAATTACATATAATTTAAAATCATTCAACTGAAATCACGTGACTTTCTCTCACGTCAATTTTAACACAATGTGAATACTATTGTTTATAATAATCCGACCTTATGTCAAACTATACATCCCAAATCACCTCTCGTGAACAATTTAAAGCCAAAATTTAATAAATGACACAAAATAGCATTTAGCAAATATATATTTAACGTTTATATTACGTTTCTAAAGCAAAAATTTAATTACACATAGTTAATAGTTTTATACGGACAAAATCTACGCATATCTACACTTTTCTAAAAAAAAAAAAGTGTCCCATTCGTACATGAACCTTGTATAAAACTCATTTTAATGACGATAATCTCGCAATTTAACGAGCCGATAATTTTTAGTTTTTTCCCAAGAAAAACTATACCCAAAATCCCAAAAGTTAACCACATAGGATTTTAACATAACCCAACTTTTTATTCAAAAGTTAAATTACCATAATTCTGAAACTTGGACTAAGGGTTTCAAAATTACATAGCTAAACACATGGATGACACAAAAACACACAAAAAAATAGCAATTCTAACTTTTTATTCGAAAGTCAAACCACCTATTTTATTAGTCTTACTCGACTAAAACCATAATTCTGAGACTTGGACTAGAGTCCCAACATTACAACACAAATTAACGAACCAAACGCAGAAAGACGGTCAACTCTTTCCTTACCTCTGCCGTCTTCCCCCTTTTGATACGGAGACAAACATTATTCCCTATTTATTATTATTCTATAGTTATATCAAAAACAATTTTTTAAACTACACCGTAGACCTCACTTTAATTTTAATTTCATTACAGGTCATGTTAACCTGATAATATAAACACCTAACCAGTGCTATTCTATTGTTTAATAAACCTGTCAATCTCTACTTACGAATGACTAAATTTTATTCTCTATACAGTGGAATTTCAAATATTTAATTTCTGATCAGATTTAACTTTAAATTAATATTAATTGGTCTATAAACAAATTGAACACGTTGGATTTACCTGAAAAAAATGTACTTATCCAATTCTGCTAATAATTCAGCCACAAATATTCTCTGTTGATGGTTTGTACGGGTTTTCTTCTTCCAGATTTCTTCCAGGGTACTGGATCTTTTGGTCGTATGCACCAAATAGAATATGTTTTCTTCCTCCAAATGTTGCTGCTTACCCTAATGGTCGAAACTTTGTCATGGCACCAAATCAAATATGTATTCTTCTTCTTCTAAAAGTTGCTGCCTACCCAAAAGGTCGAAACTGTGTTACGGCACCAAATCAAATATGTAACACTATTGCTAGTGCTATGCAGTCGCTGGTTAGATGTGGAAAATAAGCCTGGGGCACTCCCCACATCGAACGTGTGACGCATACTCTTTCTTCTGTGTTACAGCCCTGGTGATCGTCTTGTGGCCGAATTTGTAATTCTTTAACTAGGTAGGCGGTTTCTATAAATGCCGCTCTGACATTCTACGTTGTCAGCTCCAAAATATTGTATGTTTAACACGATGACAGGTACGGTTTCTACAGTTTTATATCATATCATAGCTAGATACATACAAGCATGGTATATATTACAATACAAAAATCATTCTCAACCATTAGTCCGCCAAACTCATTGGGTGAGTTTTCTGTTGTCTAGGAACTCAGATGGTCATCTCTCTCAGGAATCTAAATGCCTTCTAACCAATTTTCACAAGTATGATAGTTTTGAAGCTGTGGGTTTTGGACATTCAATTATCTAATTGGTCAAATATGATGTAAATAATTAGTGCTAATTAAGTCAAATGACGTCGAAACCCACCTTTATATGGTTATGGAAATTTACTCTAGAAACTTCCCATGAGATATCTGTTATCAACCTAGAATCGAATGTTTACCATATTATAACTCTTTTTTATGTAACAATATGTCAATCTTTCACTAAATTGATTTAAGTACTTTAAGTACATATGTGTGAATATGTTTGAATCCCACAACTTGCCAAACAACAGTATCATACAATGCCATCTTATTTCTCGAACACAAATTCTTCTAAAAGTATTACACAGTTTCTGAACATTCTACAGACTACAGTACTTCCATTAATGACAAAAACCACGTTTTTTTCGAACATATCTCTCAATACATAGTTAGGCTTTTTATACGCCCACATTTTCAGGCGGACGTATATGGTCGTCGCCCCTGTTCTTCCGTCCGTCCGTCCGCAATTGTTTGTGAACAGTCGACAGGTCATAATTTTTTCCGATTTCAATGAAACTGGAAATACATGCATAGGTTTATCACCCTAAGATCTCGGTTCCTTTCGATATTGGGATGTATCGGACTGTAACTTCATGGATTATGGCCCCTGATTGTACGAAAAATCATGTTTTAGCTTGTGAACACTATAGAGGTCGCAATTGTGAATGGTTGAAATCAGTTAACCGAGGACTTGATAGACTCGCTGTTCAATAAACACTAACTGCGGTCTTGATACACAAAATCATATTTTTGCCTTTTCAGATTACACACACGGATACACCCTAACTGTAGAATACCGCCTTACGCGGAACACCTCAGATCGACCTTTAAATCAAATGAGATATTAAATCATTAAATCCAGGCTTCTCAACATCGTGACAGTCCTGGTTTCAGTTTAAAAAGTCCTCGGTTAAACCGAGGACGTCGTCGTTTGACACTGGTCCGCGATTAGAAGGTGTGTATTTAGATGTGTGTCCTCGATATACACCATATACAAACGCACACACACACTCTTCTTCACACAAGGTTACAGAAAAATTCATTTTTCACGGGACCACCAGGTTAGAGAGCCAACCTGTTGTTACTGAGCCTATGCACACACACCCCTCCCCCAACCCCACACACACATCCCTTCTTAACACAAGGTATCGAAAATTTCGATTTTCATCCCAAGCAGTAAATAACCAACTCTCCACATAAATTCTCATGTCCGTGTGAACACAGGACCTCTAGGTTAGCGAGCCAACATGTTGTTACTAAGCCTATGCACCCCCTCCCCCAACCCCACACACACATCCCGTCTTAAAACAAGGTGTACAGACAATTTCGGTTTTCATCCCAAGCGGTAAATAACCCACTCTCCATATAAATTCTCATGTCCGTGTGAACACGGAACCTCTAGGTTAGCCAGCCAACCTGTTGTTACTGAGCCTATGCATCCCCACCCCTCCCATACTCTTCTTAACACAAGGTGTACTGAAAATTTCGTTTTTCATCCCAACGTTAAATAATTCACTCTCCACATAAAATTAATTTTAAAAGATACAAATTCTGATATGAAAATTAATTAAATGAAGAAATTTTAATACTCACGTATACAAATTAATTTAATTTGAAATGCAGTGCTATGAAATGCCGCACTATATTGAAAGTGATTACAAAATTAATTTAGAATGATACAAACAAATTTAAAATGCAACGAGATGAAATACCGTATCATATTGAAATTGATAAGAACATTAATTTAGAATGATACGAATTAATTTCACATGCAGGATATGGAATGAATTAAAACTAAATTAAATAAAAGTGTGATTTCTAACATGTACGGTATGAACTCTGGATAAACCGATCGCAGTACATTCTGCGAAAAAAGTCCCTTTCTCTTATAGAGCTCGGCGGGGTCGCTAAGAAATGCTAAGGTTTAGAGGCAACTACGCTATCAAAACAAGCACAATCACAAAATTGTCAACTCTTTCCTACGTACCCACTTAGTACACAACGTACTGGTCACCTTTGTTAACCCCCCGTCAGACCGGGTGTCGTCCTTACGGCGCTGCTACGGCGACGAAAAATGGTCTCAGGGCGCGTCAAGGTCACCATAAGTGTGGCAAAAGCGTGGTGGAAACGCCAGATATCGTGCTGTGGTCTCCATGGTCGCCAATGATCGCCGAGTGACGGCGTGTGCTTTGAGCGTGTTCAAAACAAACGCCAAGGTTCTGCTTTAACCCAGAAAGTTTATCGGGATTTTCCGGCAGGTATTATTTTAGTTCCGTAAGAGGTGATCTGCTGGGGTAGGTTACCTACAGTAGGATGACAACTAGATTTGGGCTAATAAGTTATTTTGTTAGATTACACTTCCTTAGACTGACACACTTACAAAGTTACAGTGCTGTCACGTTTCGTTAAAAATAACATTCTATCACGTTTTTGAGCAGACGTCGAATCAGGGGTCTCTAGCCATCTGGTATACTACAGGTTGACGTTAAAGGGTGCCCAAATGAAACATTTATCCAAACATTGTAGTGGTCCGCCTTAATAACTGACGTATCTAAACGGTTTATTTACAGAGTGGAATTATTACATTTGCTTTAGACATCAGGCGGGTTTCCACGAGGGAAGTACACACACCTTTGACCAATATATCCCACAACAGTTATGTACAACAGACGTATGGTATCAAGACAAGATGATCACGAGGTGATGATGACAGACAGACCTCGGTGGACTCCTAAGAACTCATTATTGTCGGCGACATATTTGCGCGGGGGGGGGGGGGGCTGGCTACGGACCAACGGTAAATAATTTATTGAAAACATTTTGAATCATATTAACAAGATGGAAACTAAATTGAACAATGAGAATGGACTTTCCTACGCGCTCAAATTCAATGAGAGGAAGGGAGAGAGAGCGAAATGGGGTTTAACGTCCACTCGACACAAACTAGGTCATTTTGGAACTAACATATGGTTTCAATTTTATTTCAATAATTCGCTGGCGCGTAGGGGTCTTTAGCAGTGGGAGGAAACCGGTGTGCCCGGAGGAAACCCACGAGGTTGAGAAGGCGCCCCTATCTCCATGTCACATACGCTCACACCAGGGATTGAAACCACAGCCGCAAGTCAGAGGTGACCGGCCAGCTAGAGGTCGAAGCGCGGCACTCTAGACCACTAGGCCATCCCAACCCTCCATGAGAGAAAGGAGAAACAAATATATAATATTTTCTCGGAATAAGGAAATAAACACTGTTATTCAACAGCTAACCAATAATGAAAATAATAAAATGATTTCCACCTGTAATAAAATACAGTTTGGAATTTATAAATTGCATGAAAAACTGCAGTCACAAACTAGTAAATCAATACAAACATAAAATATTTTGATGATGAATAATAATAAACACCAAGTAAATGACATATTTGAACATATGGTTAGTGATTATAAATGTCAAACTGCTCTCAAATCATTCCGCCACAAAAAAACCGGCAGGTAATAACGGGCTTAATGTTGAATTTTACTGAAAGCACTGGTCAGTTGTAAGGATCCATGTACCAAATTCGTTCAATTTATCTTCGAAAATGGAAACTTATCTACTTTTCAGAGACTATATACGTAATAAAACTAATTTCAAAATCCGTAAAAAAATAAAACTCAACCGACTATAGTTGGAGACCAATTAGCTTAATTAATGTTGACGTGAAAAAATCTGTATGAAATCCATGATATCCATACGATTAAAACCTTTTCAAACCGACCTGATCTATCCACAACAAACAGACTCCATGTCTAGTAGGCCCATACAGGAGAATACCAGCAGGACCCGAGTTCACAAAACATTCCCAGACTTAAAGGAGCTAAATCGCTAACATCTGGGACCTGGGTCGCAACGCATATGATACTGTAATATGAATGTATATAAACTGATTTACATTCAATGGTTTCAGTTTTTACTTTTAAAAAAAAATCAGTTATGTTCGGCGAAATAAGCCAGTACTCTCAATCGAATGCCAATTTCTAGTGTCTGGTTATTCCAATCTGAGAACGCTTTGTGAAACCGGGGCCAGAGTAAAAATGACTGTTTTACCCAAGCATCCCACATAAAAATCACTGGAATATTATTTACGTTAGACTTCAACCTTCCACGGTGTCGATTATAATTATCTGTTTTTCTGGCTGAAATATTTGGCTATCAAATAAGAATTGAGGCGTATTATAAGACCTTTTAAACAGGGGTATCCATTCAGTTCAAACCTTATTAATCTAGTTCCAGAAAACATTGTAAATATATTGATGGCACAGAGCCCAGCTTAGGCATAGACCTGGGGGGCTCAGGCCCATAGGGCCCCCGCCGTTTAGGCAAAAAGAGAAAATAATCAAATTCCAGATGAAAGTTTCACGGTAATCGATCTAGCGGCGCGAGGGCGGAGACTGTGCTATCCCTCAACCTTCTCTGTGAAGTTCCACTAGGTGAACGGTATAGACTTCTAGTTCTATTAGCCTTTGGAGGTTTGACAAGAAGACGTGTGCAATAATTTCAAAAACCGTACTAGTTGTCCTAATTATATAAGCTAAGTATCGCTCCTCCATTTTTAGATTAAATCAAAATATGACTGAACTATTCTAATGTATTTAATATCTGGTAAATCAGATGTCATCAAGAGTTGATTATGGTCATGTTAATTAATGTTTAATAATTTAGAGAACATTTCAGGCCTAAGGAAAATTCTGCAATAAGCAGATTTAGCTCTTGCATAATGTATGTTTCAGCAACAAATGTAACAATGAAGAATGGTGGAAAAAAACCGGTATGTATGCTCATTGGTGAATACCCTGGTTAAAGTTCAAATTTGCTAGGGATATAATAACATACTCGACTTAGATCCAGTGTCTAAATTGAAGGAGGTGGTTGTCTCTGTAGCAAATTCGTGTCGTTTAGTCAATTTTGGTCGATAATTATTAACAGTGTTGTTGTAATATTACATTTATTTGTGGTGAATCATGATTAATAAATAGTTTTGCCGTAATTGAACAAGTCGAACATATACAATAAAAATAATATTTAATAACTTATTTATCTTTTCATAACGCTATATTTACTTCAGCTAAAATTAACTTATGTTCTTACACAAAAGCTTTAAAAGAGACCACAGCCACCATACTCTTTACTTGCTTTTAACTACAGGTTGAAGATTCATCAAGATGCGTACTTTGTTGTTGATTTCCGTTGCTGTTGGGCTTGCGGCCATGTTGCCAAGCTGTACTGCAGGTAAGTATTGCTATAGCTAAATGGTTTGAGTGCATTTGATTTCTTCCAGACCATATTAATAATTGTCATAAATCAAAAAGGTGGCATCAAATGCATTACATTTATTTGGATATAAAACATTAATATGCATTATTTACTTTTATTGGATTTAAATATGGCAATTCCAATGTCAACATGTTTTCGTGCGTGTATGAAACAGTGGATGTATCCTGTAAGTCTGAAACTCTGCTGGAAAGTTCACCCACAGATTTCGTTCATCTGTTTAGCTTCTTTTCAACTTCTTTTCCTGCCAAAGAAGTGAGATTATACGTAAATATGGTTTATTTGAACACCGTGACAGATATCTTTAGTTCGCGTGGCTCAGAAAAAACGAATACACTATGTCACATGCCGTACCATATGGATGTTTAAAAACCACTGCTAAAGACCCCTACGCGCAACAGAATTATTGAAATAAAATTAAACCATATGTTAGTCCCGAAATGACCTAGTTTGTGTTGAGTGGACGTTAAACCCAATTTATCCCTCTCCCTCTTAAAAACTCCACGCCAGTTTTCTTGCAATATGGACTTTTGAAAACTCCACGCCAATGTTCTTGCAATTAAAATGTTTTGAGATTAAACTGAAGCAGACGTTTGATAGATAAATTGGTTTGAATATACCAATAGATCATCGGGGGTTTGGATGGTCAACTGGCGTGGTTTCGAATCCCCGGTTGTACGTGACAAGTAGTAGGGTCGCCTTCAAACTTCGTGTGTTTTCTCCGGGTACCCCGGTTTCGCCCCACCGCTAAATACCCCTGCGCGCAAGCGAATTATTGAAATAAAACTAAACCATATGCTAGTCCCGAAATAACCTAGTTTGTGTCGAGAGGACGTTAAACTCCATTCCCCCTCTCTATCTCTCTCTTTCTGTATCTCTCCAATAGATCATCAAATCAATAAGAAGAGGGGAGGGCTGGAGGGAGGCTGTGTTAATGGCAGATCTTTGGATCTAAAAAAAGATATAAAATTTATGGAGGTTCCTTTTTTGTCTACCAATACACATGGCTGGGCTGGTCTCAGTTTTCAGGAATAAAATAAAATATATTTTTTTACAGCGATAACATGTAACCAGACCGAGTGTAAAACCAGTGGAGGAAAGTATTGTTTCGGAATAAAATGTACGCGCGATGGTAAGATACCCAATCAGCTACATTTACAACTAATCCGGGGGGGGGGGGGTCACGGTGGCTAAGTGGGTAAGCCGTGGCTTGCTAACCTGGAGGTCGGGTGTTCGATCCCTACATTGGCCGAGAAAGTTCATCAAGATTTTCCGGTGTGGTTCCCCTTGTCAGTGATTCATGAAGGAGGGCCTGACAAGGACAACCTTCTAGTCATTGAGATGAGACGAAAAACCGAGGTCCCGTGTACACATTGTCGCGCAAGTAAAAGATCCCTTGACAGTTAGAGTACAGTATAAGAGTGGGCCGTTTTGCCGCTGTCCGGGTAAAATTAAATATCCCTCATAGTAAACTCGATGGCGTATGCCCGTCTTCGTTTGCTCAGAACGTTCGGAACAAAACAGTAGGACGTTAAATCAGTAAATATCCACGTAACAGTTAAAAAATTTATATTTTAGGCAAAAATTGTACTGATTTGGATGAAGAGATTTTCGATTGTGTCCCTAGGGGTAGGTGGTTTATTTTACAAACTTATAATAGTATTTCATTTGAAAATATCTAATTGAGCTCGATCGCAATAGAACCAGTTCAAGTTGGCATGTTAGAAATTATATGATCGAATGAATTATGATATACACCGATTATTTAATATCTACGTCACAGCACATACCTTTATTCGCATACTCCTCGCAGTGTTCCATTTGATTAGAGCTAATCCCACTACTCACTGCTGTAAAGAGTGAAAATTCTTGTTCTTAATTATGATTGGTCAATAGTCCAATTAACAACCAATCGCCAACTACGTTACAAACGCATTACTCTTAAAAAAGCGCCAAATTGGACCAAATATGCTTACATAACGTTACGTCATGCCTCACGATTTCTTTGTGCTCAATTAACCAGTACATAGCAGAATATTGCAGTGAAACAAATTGTTTGACAAACAAGGCTATCTAATCGAATAAAATGTAAACAATGCTGGTTGAAAACGGAAATACTTTCATCGTTTTTAATACCTTAAATCACTGTCAAAAGTTTTAGGGAAGACCAAGATTAAACGTAGGACTGTCATGTTGCTGTACTCATGTGAAAGATTTGATTGCACGGTAAGAATAGACACACTCCCTCAAAAGTTCGAGTATCAGAAGCCAGTCCAGCAATGGCCAGAAAGGGATTTCTCGGGCCATTGCATCAGAAATATGCTTTATTCGTGTTATATGAGAGAAACTATAAATCAGACATATATTGTTACAGCGTGCATCACTTTAACAATTCAATTTTTTCAGGTGATTCATGTGGGGAAGGTCAATATTGTGAACGTGGATTTAAATGTGCAAAAGACGCCTGTCGGGGTAAGTATACATGTTCACAAAACGTCTTTATCTATTATTAAAGTTGGGTTCCCAGCAAAGTATTTATCGGGTGGTTATTGCCTATAAAAGTATGACAATTTTGGTATATATGGAAAGAAGAGATACCCAATCTTACTAGAAAAATACTGGATTCCCTGAAAAACACTCATGGAGCGTAAACAGGACAAAAATGTAAGGGGTTCCCTTAATAGTCAACCCGACGAATAAGGGTACCTGCACGCTTGGCGATGAAGGCTGCACGCGAACTTGAGTGATTTGTGTACATGTTGAAAAACTTTATGAAGAGTTAGACATACAACAATTTCGGGGGTAAAAATCACGGAAAAAGACGCAGGCAGTGGATAATCCGAGAATTTAATTAGGATTCGATATTTGTAGTAAATAGTCAGCGCTTACAGACAACATCGTCTTGTGTATGCAATGCATTCTCCCCTGTCGTCTGCCACCGTTGCCATTGGTTACGGCGAGGGGTGATCGCCTGACGCAAACATGGTCTCTTTCCGTAGATTTTTATAGCAGGCTATTCTCGTCAATTACAATGTTTTGAGAACGATTTGAAGCAAAATTATGATAAAATAATTAGTTTGAATATGTTTTTAAGTCTAATATATCATCAAATCACCCAGTTTGTATCCGGGAACCCAACTTTAATACTGTTCTTCGTGATCATTGTATATGCTTAGCAAGATATACCTAATGCCTTAGCAAAAGGAACACCATATACTACAATAGGCGTAAGGGCCGATTTTCATTGAAGGGGCTGTATTAATTTTGCGGGAAAAAATACGGCGTCAGTGCCCCCCCCCCCCATAAAATGAGCCTTCATAACTTTACTAGATTGTTACAGATAGCAATCTGTGAGGGTCGCTATTAACAAATATTGTAACAGTGTACATTGACAAAATATGCAATATATTTTATTTTTGATATTTTATTCTTATGCATTTTTAAAAAAAATGTATATTTTATAGATTATATAGTTTATTTTAAATGTATATATGTTTATTAAAGACGTCGAGTCTATATTGCATAAATCAACCTTGACGCTGATTTGGTGTCAATAGATCTTAAGCATATTATATAACTGTATACTGATATAGAAGAACTTGAATAGAGGGTCCTTTATTGGTTGTTTATTTTAAAGTAATTAAGTAAGATTAATGGTGACAGCTTTAACTTTTAAAACAATAGCTAGGATTACACTGACGCTATTACTCGGGTAGTCGTTACCTGACATATTAAGTCAAGCGAGTCTAGATCCGGCCAATCAGATTTCGTATCGAGTAATGGGCGTCTTCCATAAATATTCTTCCACCAATCAAAAATGAGTTTAATCCAACACGTGGCATCCCTAATATCTGCCGGGATTTTTGGAAGATATAAATATATCTAGCTAAACTTTCACCATTATCTTCACTTAATAAATTACTTTGAAACGACAATATTGGATCTCTCTTATATTCAGATTAAAAACCACCGAAAAGCCCACTTTTACAATTGGGGAGATGTTTTAAGATCCTGACTGATGTCGAAATTATCCAGTTAACTGTGCGCATGACAGAACATGGCGACTTCCGGAAGCACAGGAAATAGATGTCGCCCAAATGAAAGAATCGAAAAAAATGCCAAATGGCGAAGAAGACCACGTCGACCAAAGACAAATTTCAGTATGGAACACCAGTTCTGGAACTAAAACATGTGTAGTGTAAAAAAAAGTGTTATTTCTGAGTGCAGTAATTGTGTGCATAGAAATGTGTGTTTTAAATTGTGATACCTTCAATTGATTGGAATCAACTGTAAATATTTTGTGTTTTTATGGTGATGGAGTTTCAGATAATGTTTTTTTTAAAATAATTTCTTCGAAGGTGGGGAGACTTTTATCAGATTCAGAAACAGGCCGTAAGATTTTTTCAGGTGAATTTATATTTTACAGTGCGAACGTGTTGCAAAAAAAATATGCAATAATCTACAGAAAAATGTTATAATCTGGTCTGAAAACGGTAACACGTTGCAGCATTTTCTGAACATTTCTCTCGACATTATGAATTTCATGAACCCAAAACAAATGCAGGAAAGGCTATAACATGCTCAGCTCAGAGTACGTTTATCAGGAAATTAGCTTCAACCAATGCACGTATAATAACATCCGTGGCTACCCCCTCCTATATCTGTTAATGTAGCAAGCTAGACAATTATAAATTCGTCTATGTTTATTAGTGCTAGAATTGTTGGTCTGATCAACCAATGTTTCAAAATATATATCAGCTTGTTACATATCTTTTATTTCTCTCATTTTATATTTTATGTGTTTTATCAAAATTATAGATAATATATTTTTTTTAAAATTTTAATTGCTTTTTTTACGCACCCCGTCTGCGCCACTGATGTTAATACGACGCATTAATTGCTGGTTGATTTTCCTACACACCAATCCCTCTCATTTGTATATCATGTCTCGTAGAGCTAGACGCGTTATATTAACACAATAGCCGTCACAATTCTTATTTTCACATTTTTTGTTATACTTTTTAAATTTTGGAAAAGACAACTTTGTAAGTCAAAACTAATATTAGAAGTAACGTAACCTAACGTTAACTGTTTTGAATTTACCATTATGTGGGAATTATTGGGATATTATACATCCTGATAACATTAATAACTTTTTCATTAATTTTTCTATGTTCCCTACCCTTACTGTGGACATGCCAAATTTTAAAGTCACCAATAAAATTACAGGTGATATGATTAGACCTAGACATAAAATTCGACTTTCCTTGTACCAGGCTTATAAACTTAAACAAATCTTATCTCATTCATTTACGACCTATCTGTTGCTTGAGCATGGGTATACATCGGTTATATTGCCACAAAATTATGCCTAAATACGAAACTCCCATTCATTTTCTGATGTTGTAATTAGCTCAAACCTTTTCCTATTTTGTATTCCGATATATATCTTTTTATAGTTTTAATATATTATGTATGTATATTTTTATTTGGTATATTATGTACCTATATTTTTTTGTGTATATTATGTATATTATGTATGTATATGTTTTTTTGGTTTTAATTAAGGTTAATGCGATTTTACGCATTTAGCCATATTTTGATGATTTGAATTTTGAGGACAAAATTTTTCACGGACGAGGGGTATTGTAACAGTGTACATTGACAAAATATGCAATATATTTTATTTTAGATATTTTATTCTTATGCATTTTAAAAAAAAATGTATATTTTATAGATTATATAGTTTATTTTAAATGTATATATGTTTATTAAAGACGTCGAGTCTATATTGCATAAATCAACCTTGACGCTGATTTGGTGTCAATAGATCTTAAGCATATGATATAATTGTATACTGATATAGAAGAACTTGAATAGAGGGTCCTTTATTGGTTGTTTATTTTAAAGTAATTAAGTAAGATTAATGGTGACAGCTTTAACTTTTAAAACAATAGCTAGGATTACACTGACGCTATTACTCGGGTAGTCGTTACCTGACATATTAAGTCAAGCGAGTCTAGATCCGGCCAATCAGATTTCGTATCGAGTAATGGGCGTCTTCCATAAATATTCTTCCACCAATCAAAAATGAGTTTAATCCAACACGTGGCATCCCTAATATCTGCCGGGATTTTTGGAAGATATAAATATATCTAGCTAAACTTTCACCATTATCTTCACTTAATAAATTACTTTGAAACGACAATATTGGATCTCTCTTATATTCAGATTAAAAACCACCGAAAACCACACTTTTACAATATGTTTAAATTGACGGATCTCATATTCACTCGGCAAATCTCAGCAGATTCCGGAACCAACATCTAGATGTAGGGTCCGGATTCTGCCGAGATTTGCAGAGTGATCTCGTATTATATAACTCCTCATCACGCCTAATTATCGTACATACACACCTACATGTGAAATCTAACATGATACCACAACAATCTGGATTTAAATAGGTATTATATGTACAAAATAGTAATCTGGCGGTGACGAAGGATTTTTGTTTTGGGTTGGGGGTGATCATAAAGATTGGACCAGATAAGAGCAAATTGTGAAATGCATGCAGTCCATAAATTAATTTCGCACCGGTCAAAACTATAGCTCGACTGATGGTAAATAAATCACAGGCAAAGCCGCGAGATTAAAATCCCAAAATAGCCGTAGTAATATCTAGAAAATAAGGGCAAGTGGCGCCTAGCGGAGCGAATTTTCTGGAACTGCAGTTTGAGTTTGAGAACTAGACACCCAGAATCAGAATGTCATTTTCTGAAAGTCTGAACTGCGGTTGGGAATTGCATCCCCACACCCAATGGTCAGTAAAAGTCTCGGATTTCGGGCACTTCTGACGGGATGGAATAATTTTCATAATCTTCCTTTTATAACCACTAACATTTTATATTGTTTTTCATCATTTGGCCACTGCCCGAAAAATAAAATGATTGTCCGAAAATATTGTTTTGCCCAACTGTCTATGGATATCCTATGTTGGATGATTTGTCAGATTTTGTACTTTGTCATATTTTTTTGACAGATAATATTACAACACAATTCTATATTGTAAATTATACTTATTAAAGCTGTAATTTCACATTTTTAAGTTATATTTTTAAAATGTATTAAAATAAAGCCTTAAAATAGATGGTATCTATAAACAGTCCTGCCTTGTTAAAGAATAATCCAATAATTCACTATTGCCAGTTGAGAAATTAGCAAATATATCATTTTCAACTTCAAATTCAAACGTTTGAAGATAGCGCCATGGGGGGGGGGGGATGGTAAAAACAAGAGAGGTAATTTTGTTATTATTTCTTGTGTGGGGGGTTGGGATGGCCTAGTGGTCTAGAGTGCCGCGCTTCGACCTCTAGCTGGCCGGTCACCTCTGGCTTGCGGCTACGGTTTCGAGCCCTGGTGTGAGCGTATGTGGCATGGAGATAGGGGCGCCTTCTCAACCTCGTGGGTTTCCTCCGGGCACTCCGGTTTCCTCCCACTGCTAAAGACCCCTATGCGCAAGCGAATTATTGAAATAAAATTAAACTATATGTTAGTCCCGAAGTGACCTAGTTGTGTCGAGTGGACGTTAAACCCCATTTCTCTCTCTCTCTATTTCTTGTGTCAATGATTTTTAAGTGTGGGGCATTATGCCCATGATCGTATAAAAGTGATTTGACAACCTATTGAGCAAAAGACATAGAAATAATTATGTTTTTGCTTTCTTTGAAAATATGAAATTATCGCTTTTAAGATGACGCCGGTTGTGATGAGAAGACTAACGGTACCGTTTGTAACGATGGTAAAGGAAGATGTTCGGGTGGTGTCTGTTGGGGTAAATATGATTTACATTAAAAGACGGCGAGTGATTTATACAAACCCGATGTATTTATTTATTTTATATTTATTATTTCAAGGAATCTGTAAATCTAAAACATTTTTATTGGCTGGTGATGAATTCATTTTTGGTCTGTTATCACCCCCACCTCCACATCTGGGGCCTGTTTCACGAAATTTTAACAAAGATAAAATCTAAATTTTAGAAATTTGATTGGATAATACTACATTGATTTTAGTGCTTAGCCAATCACAATTGAAGTATCTTATCAAATTTGGATTTTTTCGAGAAACAGGACCCTGGACTTCATATATTTGTCGGTAGATATTTTTGTATTGTCTTTCTTGTGTATTGATATGATAATTACTTATTTTTATAGTGAGATGTACCAAGACATGTGGGGATTTTCCGTGTATCGGTGGATTCTGTGCAGGTAAATATTCACTACTCTATTTATAATCACCTGTTAATATAGACCAGATTTGTATATAATAAAATGGTTTACGCCTTCATTTGAGAAAGAGGGAGAGAGAGAGATAGAGAGAGAGAGATGGGGTTTAACGTCCACTCGACACAAACTATGTCATTTCGGGACTAACACATGGTCTTTAGCAGTGGAAAGAAACCAGAGGACCCGGAGAAAGCCCACGAGGTTGGACATGCGACCCTACTCCTTGCCACGTACAACCGGGGAATCGAAACCCCGCAAGTTGACTCAATGACAGACCGTACGATACAGCGCGCTAACCATTCGACCATCCAAATCCCCGCCTTTATTTGAATAATACAAAAGACTGGATTACCTCTTGTCATGACCTGTGACAAACATCAAGCAATATTGAGTAGATTCACCCATTAATGGTATTAGTCGTCTACCTTGGTTTACTATACAGGTTTACTTTTTTTTTAGAAATATTTAATAATGAAATGTACTAAGAACAAATCGTAGGTAGGATTCGGCATGACAGAAATAATAACAAAAATATAGAAAATTGGAAAAGGCTTTTAAACCAGGATTCTATTAGAAGATATCTCCTTTTACATATAGTAAACTCTAATCAGAGAGACTTACGTTTGGATGTGAATCTCAAGGCAGTGCAATCTAATTAAAATACAGATCTATATTTCGTTTCGTTTTATACTTTCGATGGCCTACATTACATAGTAATGACAAGTAAAACGAAATTTTGAACTATAAAAGCGAAACGAAATAAAATCTGTGCTTTAATCAGATATAAGTCAATAAGACTTAAATTACCGTATACGTTTGCATGTAATAAAATGGCAAACATATATACTCGTTGGTCAACGCAGGGATTATTCTGCCATTCGTCAAGCCATTACAAAAATTAATTTACTTGTTAAACATTAGACTGTCAAAATAGAGAATCTTGGTTTCTGACCCGGCTTTGCGATGGAACCAGTTTTCTGAAGTTTTAAGGCGGCTTATTTATTAATGATATATAAACCATGTTTTGTATTTTCAGATATTAGATGTGGAGAATCAGTTTGTTATTATACGTAAACATGTTTATATTATGCTATACCCACTTATGCTGAACAACTTTTGATGGATCCAACCACTTCTTTTGGATGTAATAAAAATAATTGTGACTTTTAACCACTGAAAAAAGTTTAATACAATAAACCATATTGTAATATTCAACAACTTTTTAAAAATAATTGAATACTATTTAGTTTTTTACTGATAAATTATAATTCTAAGCTTACAAAATATTCATCTAAGCCAATAACTACTTTATATTCATCTGTACTTCTTCATAAAAACCAAAATGAAACCTAGATTGGAAACCAAACAGTTAGTTCTTTCTTTGTTGTTTATTTTGTTTACTTCGTGTTGCTGTGTTTATGAGACGTCCGTGTTGACCGCGAACAGTAAAGTTAAACTGTTCATTTGTTAAGATTTTAGCTTTAAAACATCTCGTAAAGGGGTTTTAAAGTGACACAATTTGCTTAAATGCATCAACGAGGCGGGGGAAGTTAATCACAAGAGTGGGGTGACCCCAAACACATTGCAAAAGAAACTGGTGCAGTTTGGTTCAATCTCACTTGTGTCATGCTTTAATTAGGTCGAAATCTACCAAGGCGAAATGGCGTAATTAACATAATTCAATATGGCCTTCTCAGGGAGGTTTCTGAGAGTGATATCTTTAACTAGTAGTTTCAGTGGTGGGACAATAAATAGATTTTATTAAAATCTTACAACACGGAGTGGTAAAATGTTCAAAAACCCAACCCAATTGAAAAAGAAAAAAAAATTCACACAATACTGTCCATTTTTTTTTTTCAAAATGGCTGCCAAATTCGGCAATAAAATTGCAATGTCCCCGTATATAACCAATCTCTATCTTGTAAGATATGACTTTTACGATGTCTTTTATGTGAGTGTCACTATGAGGGAATTTTTAAATTAATCGTTATTTTTCTCTTTTGGATACGACTTATGTAACATGTCTATTGCATGGTGGGCGGTTGGATGGCTCAATGGTAAGCACGTGCGTGCTGTATCATAAAGCTTGTCATTGAGTCAACTAACGCGGTTTCGAATCCCCGGTTGTACGTGACAATGAGTAGGGTCGCGTGTCCAATCTCGTGGGTTTTCTCCAGGTCCTCCGCTTTCCTCCCACTGTTAAACACCCCTATATGTGCAAGCGAATTATTGAAATAGATTTAAACCATATGTTAGTTCCGAAATGACATAGTTTGTGTCGAGTGGACGTTAAACCCCATCCCTCCCTGTCTCTCTCCCTCTCCCTCTCTCTCTCTCTCTATTACATGGTTTTACATGCTAGAATAAAGTCCAAAAATGGCGGATTTTTAATTAATGAAATGAAATAAGGGTTTAAAGTCCTATTATACTTCAGCCTGTCAAACCTCGTGGGTTTTCTCTGGGTCTTACTGCTTTTCTTCACTGCTAAAAACCCCTACTCGTGGCAAGTAAATTATGGAAATAAGATTAAACCACATGTTGGTTCCGAAATGACCACTGGTCCGAGGGTTTTTTTTATCAACAGAGAGACAGAGAGAGGTCGCTATTTGTTATCGGATATCAATGAAACTTAAAATATAGGTACATCACCCTAAGATCTCGGTTCCTTTCGATATTGGCATGTATTGGACTGTAACTTCATGGGTTATGCCCCCTGATTGTACGAATAATCACGTGTTTAGCTTGCGAACAGTGTAGCTAGAGGTCACAATTTTGAGCCGATTGTGATGAAACTTGAAATGCATGTTTATAACTCAAAGATATTGGTTGCTTTCGCTATTTGCGCATATCGGATCGTAACGTCCTGAATTATGGCCCTTGATTTTACGGAAAATCAGTGAAAATCGGACCAGAATTATTGACAGACAAAATGGTCGCCGCTTGTACGCGAATAGTGTAAAAATATGGTATATCAAGTTTGTGGACCCTGTAGAGTTCACAATTTTAATCCGATTTTAATGAAACTTAAAATGCATGTTTATAATTCAAAGATCATGGGTCCTTTCGATATTTGCACACATCAGATTGTAACTTTCTGAATTGTAGCCCCTGATTGTACGAAAAATCGACTTTTTTAGCTTGTGAGGTCACGATTATTATCCAATTTAAAATACCGTTTGAATGTATAACCGTTATACCGTAATGAAGGTTGTGATCGAATTTCGTAAAAATCGACTAAAACTGCCGGACAAAATGTTCGCCGTATGTACGCGAATAGTGTAAAAATAATATATACTAAGGTGGTGGATCCTGTTAGAGGTCACAATTTTAATCCGAATTTGATGAAACTTGAAAATCATGTTTATAATCTAAAGATCACGGTTCCTTTCGATATTTGCACATATCAGATCGTAACTTCCTGAATTATGGCCCCCGATTGTACAAAAAATCACCTTTTTATACGCCACTATCCGTCCGTCCTTAATTGTTTGTATCTCTACAGGTGACAATTTTTATCCTATTTCAATGAAACTTGAAATATACGTTTATCACCCTAAGATCTCGGTTCCTGTCGATATTGGCATGTATCGAACTGTAACTTCGTGGGTTATGACCCATGACTGTACGAAAAATCAACTTTTTAGCTTGTTTTATAACCCACAGAAATTGTTTCCTTTCGATATTCGCACATATCGCGCCATAACTTCCTGAATTATGGCCCCTGATCGTAAGGGAAATGGCGTTTTTAGCTTGTGGACCCAATACAGATCAAAATTTTTATCCGATTTAAAAAAACACTCCATGATATCATTGTTACATCCTAAGGATGGTTGAGTTCGGATTTCATGAAAATCGGACTGAAACTGCTGGAGGAAATGGCCGTTGCTCGTTCGCAAATAGTGCCTTTTATTGCATGCTTCTCCTGGAAAGCATGTCGAAGTTCACTTTACATTTGATCATTTAAAGTGGTACAGACTTTGAATAACTATGTGATGTGTGTTGTGTAATATTTTCAAACTTTATCACTATAGACCTAGCCTATAATACTACAGTAATATTCCTTTTTTATTATATTACTTTTATCATGTGTGGGAATACGCCCACAATGAAATGTGGTCATATATTGTCGTCGCCCCCATCTGTCCGTCCGGCGTCCACAATTGCTTGTGGACGCTCTACGGGCCAAAGTTAATATCCGATTGACTTTAAATTTATACACAGTGTTTAAGGTCATGGGACGAAGAAGCCTATTGACTTTCAGCGATTTCCGATAACTCCCAGAGTTATGGCCCTTGATCACTTCAAAGAATCTTGTGGACGCTCTAGAGGCCAAAGTTTATAACCGATTGACCTTTAATTTATACACAGTGTTTAAGGTCACGAGACCAAGAAGCCTATTGATTTTCGACGAATTCCGATAATTACTGCCAGAGTTAACTCCCTTGATCACTTTGAAAAATCTTTTGTAACGCTCTAGAGGCCAAACTTATCATCCAATTGACTTCAGATTGATACCCAGTTTAATGTCTTGGGGCGAATAAGTATATTGATTTTCAATGCATTTTGATAACTGAACAGCTAAATCCATGATTTTAAATGTTTCGTATACTAAGCGTTAGCATAGGGCAGAACTTTATAAAAACCAAACAAATTCTAATGATTTTCTGATAATTACTTTATGAGTTGTTCATCTTAATCAGATTTCCGAGTATTATAAATGTTACATTACCGAAAAAAGTAAGAATATTCGACAACTCTTGTTGACTGTCCGTACGATTTAGCTGCTGTGGGCGTATGTTTCGTTGCCTGGCAAAGTATTTTTAAGTCTTGCTAACACGGTGCAGTGGGTGTAAAGCATTATCCTATCATGTTTTTATCTTTCCATTCACGTGAATATGATACAGGACAAATCTCCAGGACAACTCAGCATGTTAATATTTAATTTGGAATGCTATCAACTCCGACCGCTCTTCACTAAATATATCAACAACAACAAAAAAAACCCTACAGATATTTTGATTTTTTTAACAACAAAACATGGCATTTGTCCGTTACATTTTGCGATTTTTTTCAGTAAATACGTCTGATATATATCAACTGTGAACCTTTTCTTGCCAACAATTATTCATGGAGTTATAACATTGCCGTATAAATGATGCACCAAGTGGAATTATCGTATTGAAATTGGAGATCACTGAACTCTCTAGTGACATTCAGCTACCAGAGATTCTAAATTTCTCTCTAAGAACTCGTACTAACCTGTTGCCAAACGCCTACAAGCAGAGAATTATAAGTTAATTATTCTGGCAAATATCCTGTTAGTGTAAGGAATAGTTCATTTTAAACATGCTAATTTTGGTATCGTGGGAATTTCAAAGGAGAAAAATATTTGCATTAATTTAAGTATAAGTTCTCGGAAGCTTTTACCATTCATAATCTTCTGTTTATGTTAAATGTATCGTGGAATAAACACATGAGTTATGTATTATTGGGCTTTTTATATTACATTATTTTAACAACTGTTTGTTCACTGATTGTTCTGTCTGTATTTCTCTGTGGATTATTCATCTACTGTTTGTTCTGTCTGTATTTCTCCGTGGATTATTCATCTACTGCTTGTTCTGTCTGTATTTCTCCGTGCGTTTAGGGGGGGGGGGGGGGGGGGGGTGGATGGCCGAATGCTTAGCACGTGCGTGCTGTATCATAAAGCCTGTCATTGAGCCAAATTGCGTGGTGGTTTCGAATCACCGGTTGTACGTGACAAGGAGTAGGGTCGCCTGTCCAACCTCGTGGGTTTTCTCCGGGTCCCCCGGTTTCGTCCCACTGCTAAAGACGCCTACGCGCAAGGGAATAATTGAAATAAAATTAAACCATATATGTCCCGAAATGAACTAGTTTGTGTCGAGTGGACGTTAAACCCCATTTCTTTTCTCTCTCTCTCCGTGCGTTTTTCATCTAGTGTTTGTTCTATCTGTATTTCTTTGTGCTTTATTCATCTACTGGTTGTTCTGTCTGTATTTCTCCATACGTTATTAATCTACTGTTTGTTCTTTCTGGATTTCCTCGTGCGTTATTCATCTACTGTTTGTTCTGTCTGTATTTATCCATGATTGTTTCACTTACTGTTTGTTCCGTCTGTATTCTTCTGTTCATTATTCCTGTTGTTTGTTTATTTCCATGCAGTCTTCATCTACAGCTTGTTTTTTTCGCCGTGTGTTATTAACCTACTATAAATTTGTTTTATGGGTTTTTTTTTTATTGTTTTCGAGAACTGTTTTAATGTAACATGTTACAAATGACCCTTTTTAGTCAAATAACTAGCATAGATCGGAGATATTGGCAGAAATGATTTTAAAATATCGCACCCCCCACCCCGTTTGACAAATCCCGCTTCCGCCCTTATAGATATCGCTCAAGCAGTGTTAGTCTCGTTAATAATTGATAAATAACGGCAAATTTCTATATATGTTCAAATCTAGAAATTCCACTTACATGAATGTGTGGACATGTAAAAAAACGTGTTAAGGTCTCTTCAGACGAATCATTAAACATTGATCAGACCAGAAAACTACAACTATTGATTACGGGTAACAAGTAGATTTTCTGACGCTGACTTAAACAACAGCCGGGCAGGCGAAGAGCACAGCCTACAAATTAAATTAAAGAAAATAAATAAAGCCCTTGTTACCCTCCATACCAAGTTTCGATTTATACCAACACTTTCCCTTAATTCCTACCTACATAAGAGAGATCTTCTTTCAGACGGCTTTGATTTCTTCTCGGAGAAGATGGTGATAAACAAACCTAAGATTGGTCTATCTGTGCCCGTCCTGCTTAACGCGAAAAAGGCATTATAAAAGCACGTTGGGAACCTAGCCAAAGGCAAAACGTAAAACAAAGTACCCAACAAAATTAATCGTTTCTAGTCAGCGACGGTGGAATCTCTTGTTATCAAGAGCTTACTTTGCCCGATTCTCCTACCAGGCATCGTGATGCTAATCAAACTCTAGCGCGGCTTACATGATGACTAAAACGTATGGCAAGGATTAGAGAGAATTTCACGACAATTTCGAGCACCCCCTGCGTAGCAAAGCTGAAATTGAATTCTACATGAAAATGTGTTGAGAATTGATTATATGAGGGTTAAAGGTGGAGAGGAGGCAATGCCAATGTCAGACGCAGCCGTTTCTCGTATTCTCTAGAGTACAGTTTTAATCCTCTGATAGAAATCAGTAGATTATGTTCCAGTAATTGGTGACATCCTCGATACCATTGGCACCGACAACTGAATTATCTTTAATAATACAGATCGAAATCAGATTACTATATAAATACTGCAAGTTGACAACATAACTGAAAGGTCATCTCAGTATATGAACTATAAATTGATAAAAGATCGAAAGAGACGCCGCATAAATAATGTGTGACTTGAAATTTGATCATTTGAAGAAATTTGGTGTTTGTAGTTTTTATACTCTTCAAATGTCCTTAATATACATGTCAGCTGAGTTTGAACTATGGATTGAACGTCACGAGTTACGCCGCATAAATATATTATGGCGTAGTTTGTCTTTTGATGACGGTTTTGCTTTATAGCGATGTATGGGCGTGGTCTCTAGTAGGAAGTCAGCGGCGATTATTTTCCACCGAAATAAATGAAACTGCTGTATTCTTGCATGCATTTCTGGGCGCGTTTTGTCGCATTTTGAAATATTTCAGCAGTCAAAAGCTACAGTCGAATAAGTCACTCTTGTCGTATAATTGTACAATGAAATAGGGTTTATAACCTCCTACTTTTCTACTCCAATTGGGCTTTTGAAAACATAGACTAGGCAGTGTGTTACGGGGACATTTTGTCCAGGTAGTGGTGTTTCCGCCTATTCTTAATCGAATCCCAAACCGCTATACCTCACCAGACCGATGGGTTTTAACATCCAGTGGACACAAACTATGTACGGGCCTACTATATGGTTCAATTGATTTCAACAATTCGCTTGCGCTTAGGGGTCTTTGGGAATGGGTGAATCCAGAGAAAACACACGCGTTTGTACAGGCTACTCTATCCTCTTTGTCACGCACAATCTGGGAATAGAAACCACGCCATTTGCCTCAATGAGAGAAGTTAACCATTCGCCCACCCAACCCCACTACGTGGAATGAAACATCGCAAATTTTGTCGGTCTTCAAAACACTTCGTCACTACACGTATAGGAGTTGTATATTGATTTTAGTGAAGAAACATGTGAAGTGGATCCCATTAAGGTCTCAAGGGGGTCCATCTGAGTAACCTGTACGCCACGCAATTCCTATGAAATCTGAATATTATTTCATCTAAACCATATTATAACATAATTGTTAAAAAATTAGATTAAATGCGATATTTCATCGTTCGTAAAAAAAAGTGCAGCGCTTCTTTTGTTATTCAATATACATCACCGTATATTGTTTGCATTATTATATTTAAAGTCCCTGTGCGTCACAATTTGTATTTTTTCGAAAATATCAAATATTCCCTAAATAAATCTTCGCTAAAATGTATTAAAAATGATTATTTAACATTTAATCTAGAAACTGAAATATCAGCACTTGATAATTTCCCAGCTTGAATTCATTCGGATTAAAAAGAGGCCCATCAAAAGATTTCAGCGATCATCATAGGTGGCACTGTCGTTTCTCCCATCTGCGGTGAATGTCCAATGTTGAATTGATTTTCCATTCACCTTATATCTTTGTAAATACTGCATTGAACCATTTTGGAATTGGTTAAAATGCCTTTAACGGGGTATCGGTTGATTTCATATACTAGGACTTTCTAGTTCAGTTGAAATAAGGAACAGAATATTGTCGAGTCCCGGAAGAAGTGTAATAATGGAATGAAGTAACAACCATGTAGACTTCCCATAGAGGAAATGTATTAAGCAGTGGTTAAATTGATAATAAAACAGCGTACCTACCATGTTTTATCGTAGACATCAAATAGATTTATTTAAAAATTCATGATCCACTACTAGTAAAACAGGGCTTCAGATTTGATTTAATCCATTTACGTCACGTGCAGCCCGGTGTGGCAATTTGGTTTGGTACTCGATTTGGCTTGGTACCATATATTGATTAGCTTTTTTTTCTTTTTTTTAATATATATATATATGAACAATATTTTTTTCGGGGTGTCTGAATGGGATTGGGGAATAGGCTTGGCCTATGTAAAACCCCTCTGATAAGCTAACAAAAACCCCGAACTCAGCCACTATGGGAGATTAGATAAAGAGCTGACGGTTTTCGCTATAATAGTTAAAGAAATAGATAACGTAAAGAGAATATGCTGAAAATAATTTAGATACCAACAATAAACACATACAGCTCTTGCATAATGCATGTTTAATTAGATATTTATTAACATGCCAATCCCATAGTCAACTCTCTAGTTCGTCGGGTGGTTTTGATTTAACTGCCAATTAATTTGAATTAAAAATGGATAATTGAGACTTTTTTCTCTAAGAACGGCAGTAGCAATGACAATCGAGTCTATACTTCAAACGGTATGAATTAATTCCACTGTAATTGTCAACATATTCCCCTTTCATTATCTATTACCAGCTCTTTGTCTAAATCTTAAATAAGGCATCTTTAAGAAGAAGTTAACAGGAAGTGGCGCAAATGTGTCACCTGGACAAAAGATAACATGTTAGTCCCAAAATGACCTACTTTGTGTCGAGTGGACGTTAAACTTCATTTCTCTTTCTCTCTCTCTCGTTAGCCGGAAGTGACGTAAATTGGTCATCTAGACAGTAGAACAGATAGCAGTGTCGTTATCTAAGTGATAAAGCGTTTTGCTTTTCCTTCATCCTCTATGCATCTATCGTAGGTTTTATGAGGAGTCCCAGGATAATTGTTACGATTCCTTGCTTTACTATTATAGCTCATATAAAAACATCCGACACTGAAATAATAATCTTTTATTGTAATTTAAAACCACATCGTCTATTGGATAATCTTGTGTTTATTCTCTGAAATGCTTCGTCTCTGGAGCGTAATAAAGCTATGGAAATACATTATTGTTATCCGGAAACCATTTCTATTTAATAAAACCGTCAGAAATGTGCTTTGTTTAACGCTTAATAAAATGGACATTGATTCCAGAGTTACCCGCGGAAAATTGCAAATGAAATCCTCTTCTTGTGATGAGGTAAAGTACATTATGAACAGATTGGATGTAGTTCGTCCCTAGTTGCTAATGAGAGAAAATGTCAATATCGCATGAATATTTTAACGGTTTATATATATTAGATATTTTCATATTGAACAACACAAAAATAGCTAATTCCCTCATCTTGGACTTATGAGACCACTGGATTCACGTAAATAGGAATGGTGGCCATTTCTATGACAGTATGTCCTAACCTGAAGTGGTCCGCGGAGGGAAATGGTATTCAGATAAGGAATTTAAGGAGTGGTGATCATCTTGCTGTGGGTTAATGTACCACGGTTTTGATCAGAATGTGACAAGCCTGAATGTATGAGGTTATCAAATACAGAAATGAAATGAAGCGGGGTTTAACGTCCTACTGTTCTACTCCTAACCTGGGCTGATGAAGACGGCATACGCCATGCAGTGTGCTATGAAGGAAATTTTGCACGGGCAGTGGCGCTACAGCCTACTCTTATATCGAATTCCAACTGCCAAGGGATCTTTTACGTGCACGTCAATGCGTACATGGGACCCCAGTTTTTCGTCCAAGCCGAACGACTAAACAACTGTCCTTGTCAGGCCCCCGTCCTGCATCACTGACAAGGGGAACCACGCCAGAAAATCTGGATGAACTTTCTCGGCCAATGCAGAGATCGAACACCCAACCTCCAGGCTAGCGAGCCATTATCCTACCCACTGAACCACTGATCCCCTTATCAAATGCAGATTGTTCATTTATACTTGCAACATTTAACTTTAATTTTGTACAATAAGATCACAAATTCCAAGGTTTATAAGGGAAATTTGATTGAAAGAGCAAATACAGATATGATGGTCTTCTGAGATTTGTAAAATGTCCCAGGAGATTCGAATGGCAAAACGTTGGGAGCCATTGCACTATGATATACTATTTTTGAAGCAATACAATTAGTTAGCCTCTTTCTTTTGTTGTCGGGGGGTTGGGATGGCCTATATAGTGTTCTAGAGTGCCGCGCTTCGACCTCTAGCTGGGCGGTCACCTCTGGCTTGCGGCTGTGGTTTTGATCCCTGGTGTGAGCGTATGTGGCATTGAGATAGGGGCGTCTTCTCAACCTCGTGGGTTTCCTCCGGGCACTCCACTTTCATCCCACTGCTAGCGAATTATTGAAATAAAATTGAAACCATATGTTAGTCCCAAAGTGACCTAGTTTGTGTCGAGTGGACGTTAAACACCATTTCTCTCTGATCAATGTCTCTCTCTCTCTCTCTGGTTGTCGACCGGTGTTGACACAGCACGCTATATTTTATGAATATATTCGTATTTGTGTTAAGTATCTTCTGTTAACCCACATATTTGCTAACTTTATTGTAAAATGTGACAAACAAATGGAAATTTACAGCAAGGGTTTGTGGTTTGCGTACATTGGGTGTTAGTCAAGATATATTGCATGAAAACAATCCAGTGTGTAATGCCAGGAGAACAAGCGCGACGGGAGCAGCTGTCCCTGTCCTTTTTGTCCTATTCTTGGATTATATTATATTCAGAATTCCAATGACAGCGTTACCGAAACAGTTTCCCTTCTATGCATTTCTAGCATTGACCAAAGAAAAGGAAAACAAACCTTTTCCAGATCTGCTTGTCAGTATCTGTTGGAGGTAGTGACAGGCGCTTACAGAGGACACAGGGCCATGGCTGATCTCCCAAAGTTATATTAGTCGACTATATTTTTTACCCAAACACTGCGCCCTTAACGTTATATCTTCCCTACCGATTTTTATTTCGGAATGTTAACTATCGTTAATAAATTCAGCAGCAAAGATTCGGGGGCATGAACAAACAACCCTTGGAATTATCTTGAAATTGTTATGGAAATATTTTCCCACGCGCAGAATGATAATGTAGAAATTCATATTCCAAGAGAGATATAAATAGAAAGGTTGTTTAGATTTTGCATCCAACGGTTTCCATCTTTAAAATTAATTCATATAAATCAACATTTCATTCCACTTTAAAATTATCATTTACAAAGTTCCTATTGACTGTTGTTTTCTCTGTGGGAATTATGTTGACGACCGGAAACAAAACATACAACGGGAATGCGGAGTTTATTTAAGGACACTCAATCAGGATAAATAAGTGCTATCCACCTTTCCTATATAAAAAGGTAAAACCACTAATTGTTCAATCGTCTGATGGCTTAGTATTGTTCATTATCGTGCTTCACTGCTTCGCAAATGGAGCGCCAACTTAAGTAAATGTTATAGTATCGACATTTCGAATGGTTGTCAACCAGAGATCGAATAGATTGGTAGATAGCTATATAGTCAAATGGGTTTAAACTACAACACAGTTATTTATTGTTATAACGGTTCCGTTCATGTCTTTTAGGATGCTGACCAAACATGAAAGTGTCATTTACAAGGGACTCTAGATTTGTAAAAGCTTGTCTACTTCCAGGAAATAATAGGTGGAGAGCCTCTCTGTAACCTACATACTTATGTTTATAGGAATAGTGCTTATTCGGTATTTTTTTAAATTTAATTTCACAGGATTGGAGCATCGATGTTCGTATTGTCTTTATGAAGTCATGTCATCCTTGATGAGGACAAACTGCAACCACTAAAATCACCAGTCATTGAATCAACTGGCGTTGTTTCGATTCCTCGGTTGTACGTGGCAAGGAGTAGGGTCGCCTATCCAACCTCGTGGATTTTCTCCCGGTCCTTCGGTTTACTTGCACTGCTAAAGACCCCTAAGCGCAAGCCAATTATTGAAATAAGATTGAACCACGTGTTAGTCCCGACATGACCTAGTTTGTGTCGAGTGGACGTTAAACCCATCTCTCTCTCTCTCTCTCTCTCTCTCTCTCTCTCTCTCTCTCTCTCTCTCCTGTCTCATACTAGTTCCGGAAGGTACAAAACTAGTTATAGACGCACTTGTCAGTTGTTTCGACAAATCTGGGTCCTCGCAAGTCGCAGAAATCCCCGTTTTACACATCATCAACCGGTATTATCTGTAAGATATTATAAATATATGGCCAGTTTTAATCTGATAATCTCTGGACGAATTTCTAATGGAATCCCCATTTCATTTAAAACGTTTTAATACTACAAGCCATTTATTTTGTTGTGAAAACAAAAATAACTTTATAAAAGTTAGTAACATTATAAATTTTTGAATACCAAATGAAAGTTATTCAAAACATGAAATGGAATCATATATTACGCTGGGGACATTTAACAAAACAAAGTTCAATTCAAAGTAATCGTGCGTAAAAAGGCAATTGACTTTCGATAAATTTTTGAATGGCTAAGGTTGCAGTACAAACAACTTGGTTGATGGATAGTTGTTTCCCCCTGGAAACGAGTGGCATTTATTACGATGACTGTCGCATGATTTTTATGGCATCCATCTTGTTATTTTATTTTATTTTGTGTCTATCGTTTCTCTGTTTGTGGTTGGCTGTTGTACTCCTCCCCCTCCCCCATTGTGATAACTTTTGAGTCTGAGAGTGGCCTAGGTCTGGTTTCAGAGTTGCACTACTGCCGTTCAGGGCCCTACCTGTAAAACGCTAGTAAGGTGCATATTCTGTCAAATACAGAATACATTTCGTCAAAACGAACATGCCTACGTGTACATCCCCCGTCGAATATTAAACTTCCGCATCTCTTGAATCTGTTTTGTACACACGAATACAGACATCCCGTTTATACTTTGGCGTGCACGTAAAAATATCATTGACAGTTGGACAGGGGCGGATTGGGACCGGGAACCGGCCCGGGCTCCCGTGTCGTAGCCGCGCCTTTTACTGACAGATGAGACCGGACGGTAGGGGGGCCGGGGGCCCTCCCCCTGGACATTTTTGAAAAATGAACCCCAAATATGCGATTTGGTGGCATATCTGATTATAATCTCTGTCAAATAATACATTTCATAAATCGATTAACTTAAGCGAAAAACCTCGACCTGCAAGTAATTTATAACCATCAACCTGTGAAATTATCATATCGTCATATTATTAATTAACGTATCATCATTGCATCGTCAAGAGTGAAGAGAATTTAACTGGTTGAAAAATGGGACTAGTTGAGAAAATTTTAACCATTTGATTAACGAGTTAGCAATAATGAATCAGCAGGCCCAGAAAGTCTATTATACCAGCCCATTCCGGACTCCAGTGATGGCGTGGCGGCCCGTTAAAGCCACCGGCCACATACAATATGATCCTTATGGCCCCATGGTCGGTCCGATACCCCCTCTCCCATATAGGCCAAATGTTCAACAGAAAAAGTTGTTCTTTTTAAGACGAATTGGACAAAATTATTTTTTTCACTTTTTGTCCGACCGGCTATTCGAGCGATAGTACGACCGGCCCTTCGAGTGATAGTCCGACCGGCCCTTCGGGCGATCGCCCCGACGGCCCAATCCGCCCCTGCAATTGGACTTCAATATAAGAGTATACCTACCGTAGCGCCGCTATCCGTGCAACTCACTGTATGACGTGTGTTCGTGTTTAGTCCGGGCCCAACAGTATGCCACTAAATCACATTTCGTTTCATTTAATTTCTGTAGTAAACGTATTTATATTGCCTTTTATTTTCCAATTAAACAAAATTGGACAAAATTATTTTTTTCACTTTTTGTCCGACCGGCTATTCGAGCGATAGTACGACCGGCCCTTCGAGTGATAGTCCGACCGGCCCTTCGGGCGATCGCCCCGACGGCCCAATCCGCCCCTGCAATTGGACTTCAATATAAGAGTATACCTACCGTAGCGCCGCTATCCGTGCAACTCACTGTATGACGTGTGTTCGTGTTTAGTCCGGGCCCAACAGTATGCCACTAAATCACATTTCGTTTCATTTAATTTCTGTAGTAAACGTATTTATATTGCCTTTTATTTTCCAATTAAACAAAAGGCATTTGATTAAGGTATCTATCTAATAAAGGTTGTCTTCGGTTCTGTCGATCAATTTTTTTCCAGAAGAACACGATCAAAGACATGAGCAATAACCCTTACCAGTGTTGTTTTTCCTTTAAATAAAATGGAATGCCTGAACTCTGCTCAGAGTCCTGTATCAACATGGAACTACGGAACAGTCAATTGTCAATCATGAAGTGCAAACAAAACATCCTGATTTCTTTTGTGTAATGTAGTTTAGGTTTAATAAAGAGAAATAACTGAAAAATGAAAACCATTTTATTGATTCCTACGTCAGCGTAAGGCAAACCAGTGCATCGCATAACGAGATCGTCCGATTTACCAACAAGTCAGAATTTCGAACCGAGCGAAGACAATCAAGATATAATAATGGTGTTTAAAGTCAACATCACAAATTAAGGTACTGGCTCCGTTAGTAAGACATTCGCTAACTAACCAGAGGATCCCTGGTTCAATTATATTTCAATAATTCGCTTGCGCGTAGGGGTCTTTTAGCAATCGGTGGGGGGGGGGCGGAGAAACCCCATGAGGATGGATGGGGAGACCGTATTATCCTACACGCACGCGTTAACCACTTAGCCACCAAACCCGCAAAATATTGACCAGAACATGCGTTTTAATAAGGGTCGATAAAAAATCGAATGGTGGAACCCAACTAAAAAAAGAGTTTCTTTACTCTTTGATTCCCATTCCTTGACGAATATATCTTGATTGAATATTGCAAATTGCTTCTTTTGGTGAATATCGTGCCCCAGTCTTGCAGTCTTGCTTTGTTTGACATCATGTGTCCAGTAGACATATTGAATATCTATTGACAGTTTATATCTCAGACAAGATCTCACTGAACAAAGAAAATTCGCTGCCGTTATCAAATAATATACGGTATCCATTACTATGTCATAAAGGCGTTTCTTGATATAATATATTACCCCATTTACTGAAGTATAAATATGGCCTATATAGAGGGAGCTTTGTCCGAAGGAGACCAATAAATTTCTTTTGTATTTTACTCTTTCTCTTCTTTCCCTTTTCCAGCGTTTGCATGGCGATTTGGTTTGACTTTTGTCATAAGACGAAGTTTGGAATGTTTATTTTCCTTCAGGTTTAGGAGAATTTCCTGATTTGGGGGCGGAAGGATCGGGATGTAAACGGAAATGTGTGATCGCCTATGACGTCACTGCCTATAGATTTCGATGTATGACCAGGGCTATCAAGGATTCAAAATGCTTAACCTCTTTCAATATTTTTATGAGATGATTGTTACATATTGGTCTCTTTCATCGGAAAGTTCCAATGAATGTCATAGATTTAACACTAAAGTACGCGGAGAGAGAGAGTAACTAGTCGGAATCCCTACTCTATTTTAGTCTTTCTCACCTTTCACTTTTGTTACGGTCTACTCTTATTTCGAATTTCAACTGTCAAGGGTTCTATTGCGTGTACTCCGAGCACGGTCTTTCGTGTCATCCAAACGACTATGCGTTGTTCTTTGCTTTGCCATGCCCTCCGCCCTGCACACCTTCCCACTTGTGTGTGTTGGGGGGGGGGGGCAGTTAAGAGAACTTCTAAAATTGATGCCAAATATTATAAGGTGCAGTTCAAATAAGAATCGTAGGCTTCTATGTACTCTTGTCCGTGGTATCATCCTGATAGGAGCGACAGTAGAATAATTCTATTCTCACATTTACGTTCAAAAAATCTGTTTTATATTTGCGTAAGTTGCGTGTTAAGGGAAGTAATTTACACCCCATTTGTTCGGTCTTGTGTAAGATTATTGTAAATAATAATGGATTGTTTACCCTGTAGGATGATTCAATTATTTCAAAGGGGGAATCACTGGGGAAATTTTTATAACATAAATATATGGTTAATATTCACGATGGAAATTTGAAAGTAATCCACGCTGCGTAAGCGAAAACTGTGTCCATAGACTGTTATACCCTTTTACACCAAATCTTTATAAATAATTTATTGTGTGTATCAAAGTTTGTAACAATAGGAAAGCACGATAGAAAGGATCTGTCTCTGGGGGCCGTCTGTTTTAGACAGAATTTTGTTATTCGCCTAGAATTACTGTAACTTATTTATTTTCTAACCTATCATATCCATACGCCTGGCAGAGAAAGCTGGACTCCCGAGACAATCCGGCTATTGATTTTCACCGGTTTTGTGGTTATGTAATGACACAAGGAATAGGTTTTTTGCCAGGCATCATAAAGTTCTAGAAATAATTACGTTTGTAGAAAATTTATGTTGCCTTACTATCACTTGAAATGGTGTAGCTAATTGGTGTTATATTGTCCAACACCTAAAACTCGCCATCTAGAACTGAGTCTAAAAGCAAAATTAGCCTAAGAAGAGAACACATATATTGATGACGACATAAAAACATGCGCTCCTTTGACAAGTGGTTATGATTTTTAAATGCCATGCTACTTAAGCTTCTTCACTGCAATAAATGTCAGTGTTCCTTTTTTTTCCGAAAATAATTAATTCAATTATGAGACATCATGGATCATTGTCGACATAAACTACTACACGAGTGAAAAGTTAATTCTTGCAAAGATTTAAAAAAAAAGAATCAAGATAATAAACTAATCAAGATATATTATCAACACAGTGGACTCTTCCAACATCAAAATACTGTGGCATTCTGTGAAGTCCGTCATCATGTACATGTCCCGATTTATTTCCTTATTACTTCAACCAAAAAAGAAGGGTTGGGTGTTAAAATGGTTAGTGCGTGCGCGTTGTTTCATTAAATCTGACATTGGTACAGCTGGCGTAATTTCGATTCTTTGGTTGCACGTGACAAGTAGTAGGTCGCCTTTCCAGCCCCGTGGGTTTTCTCTAGGTCCTCCGGTTTCCTCTTACCGCTAAAGACCCCTACGCGCTTGCGAATTATTGAAATGAAATTGAACCATATGTTAGTCCCGGAATGACCTAATTTGTGCCGGTTCACGTTAAATCCATTATGGCTATCTAAAGAACATCTTTGGCACATATGGTATTAAAATACAGATAAGCTCGTAAAAACTGTATTTTAAAATGAAATTGCATATTCTGGAACGGTTGAACAAGTAAAAGAACCCTGGACAGTTGAATTTCAAGAGTAGTCCATAGCACCGCTGTTCGGGCAAAATTGAGCTCAAAGCACACTGTATGACGCATGGCATCATGTATTGTCTGGTCGTACATATCTGAAAGATGTAGATACTGCAAAAAAAAAAAAAAAAAAATCTTTGTACGTAGCCACAAGGTTCACCCGAAATTGGCCTTTCACTGTCAGACTAATACCTTATTTTACAAAACCCGCCAGAATTAAAAAAGATCTCCACATGTGTTTTTACGTAAAATTGTATAAATCAACCACAGTCTTGAAACGATTTTCGGACACAAAGGCCTAATGCGTCCAGTGGGATTCAAATACTTTATTCATTTATGCAATTCTATTAAACAATTACCAGACAATAATATCGGTCGTCACGGCAATTATAGTGTTCATAATATAGGAACAATTATCGAAACCAAGCATTGTATAGTTGTATGTGCACGTGAATATTGGTATTCGCCATTATGAAATGCCATGAAATATTGAATCAATATAGTCAACATTGCTGAATGTAACACTTGATCGGTACAAAATGCGCAAAATTTATTACAATAACGATTGGTTTAACGATTAAACGTATAATTTAATTAATTCAGCAAATAATCATAAACATTCTACAGGGGCGGATCCATGATTTTCAACAAGGTTGGGGACAGAAATTTAAGCTCTCTATATTGAAGTGTTGTAGTGACAATTCATGAGCGCCAAAGGTTTCGATTTCCCGTCTGTACGTAACAAGGAGCAAGGTTGCCTGTCGAATTTCGCATGATAAAGACCCCTACGCGCAAGTGATTTATCGATATTATTGAACCTTATGTTAGTCTCGAAATGATCTAGTTTCTGGCGAGTGGACGTTCAACTCTCTCTCTTTCTCTCTCTCTCTCTCTCTTTTTCTAAGACTTACTTATGGGGTATTAGTATTTCAAGAAAACGTAATATATTTTAAAATTAAAAGCTTTTATAATAATTTGCACATAATTTTAGATTAACAAAGATATCCCAATGTTAGTCTAATATTGTTCAATATTATTCAGAGGTTACACTTCATATAATCCATTCAATCTGTGTTAATTAAACATGTGTCTAAACGGGGGTATTGTTAATCGTTTATTTCTTCCGTATCCCAATACAACCAAAACTCGACCCACCATTAGCAATCAATGCCAGTTGAGACGAGCGATCGCCATTGGCCTAAAATAGATATCTTAGACAGATTAGACCAGTTGTTAAAGAAAATCTGACCAACAGACATAAACATGGTTTCAAATTGTTATAGTGTGAATAAGTAAACTTGTACATACATTTAATCAATGTCTCTCTCACTAAGGAAATAATTTAATTCTTTAATCAAAGCGAAAAACAATTTAGCTAACATCTTGTGACTTGAGCTTGGGGATGTGACTACTTGACTTGAATTGAGAAATAAAACAAAAATTGGTCTGATTCAAATTGAACTGTAAAATGTCGATGTGGTCTCAGACAATGTTTACATTTTGTGTCGCTGTAAAAATAATGCTCAAAATATATAATCCCGCGGATTAACATTTTACAGGATTCTAAACTCATATCGTTGATGCAAGCCTAGAAGTCGAAATAATAACCTCTAATTAAATAGTAACAGGATAGGGGGTACCACACACAACATATAAACAAAACAAAACCTACGGACACGACACAACATACAGATACCACAAACAGCAAACGCACATATCAGATCAAATGAATTGATCCAGGGGCTTGCCGTAATCGTCCAATGCTAGTAATACAAATGAAATAAAATGAAACGGGGTTTAACGTCCTACTGTTCTGCTCATAAACCGACATACGCCATACAGTGTGCTATGAGGGACGTTTTGCCCGCCATACTGTGTGCTATGAGGGAAATTTTGCACTAGCAGCGGCGCTACGGCATCCTCTTTTATCGAATTCTAACTGCCAGTGCATCTTTTACGTGCAAGCGAATGTGTAAACGGTTTTCGTCCCATCCGCACGACTAGACAGCTGTCTTTGTCAGGCCCTCCGTCCTGTATCACTGACAAGGGGAAACCACACAGGAAAATCTGGATGAATCTTCTCGGCCAATGCAGGGATGGAACACCCGACCCCCAGGCTAACGAGTCAGCGTTTTACTCACTTAGCCACCGTGATCTCCCTGCTAGTATTCCATCATTCAATGTTAAATTTAATTGTAGGACCTCGATGAATAGTTAGGAGCTGAATTTATGATCAACATCCTAGGTATACATTACAGAACTCGAAATTCAATTTCATATTTTAGTACTTGGGGTCTAATTTATTTAATAAAATCGTGTCTTTGACACACACACACACAGAGGCTGAATTTAGATCATCAGTATTTTTCTAAGCTGTTCAATGACGATTTATGCGCCCCTACTCTTAATTAGAATTTAATTTTGTGAAAGAAGAGATAGAAATGTCAGCAACAAGAGCGATAACGATTCTTATATATTCTAACCTTTAACTAACTATCTAAACGCTAAAGTAGGTAAACTAGTTACCAAAAAGCCAAGCCGCTAGGAACAACTCATTGAAAATAATTGAGAGAAAAATAGAGAAGCAAACTCTTGTTTTTTCTGATAAAAACGGCAGCGAATCGTTAATAATTTGATCCCCGACATTCGCAATATTGTGAAAGGCATTATTTGGATTTCACAGACGATCACGGCTCTCACACAGCTAAATGAGGAAAGATCGTCGATACTAACGCAATTTAGGCGACCAAGCAGAATGTCCCGCTTCGCTAATTCATTCCTTCCCACTTTATAAGGTATTACAGCTGGAGGTTCGATGGTTTAGAGACATCCCAAGCTTCATTTAAGCTTGTTAGCACCCCGTATCACAAGCAGTAGATATGACTATTTCTTAATTTTCTGTTTTCTCTCGGCTTTGATGAGAGATTGATCAAGTCCTACATTTTCAAGTGAACTAAATGAAAACTTCCAATTGTTAGCAATGTTTCACATCAAATACTCGACTTACTCGATTTAAAATGTCGCTTCGCCCTGATCAAACGAAATGTTGTTTTCTTTGCGTTTTTCATTTCGATAAAAATTGCTTTTGCTCCGGACATAGATTTGATATGTCAATAGAAAAATGTAAGTTTACTCCTTGATCGTGTGATATCAAGGTAAAAGCTGCTCTGGGTTGAAATTAAAATATTCAGAAAAATAAGGCGTCATCAACCATGACACAGATGTATTAAAATACGTTTACTGATGCCACCTTTAGTAATAGCCCATGCGCAAAATTATACAGCAATGGCGAAATAGAAACTGACGCTGGTAAAACAATAATACAGCAATGCCGGAAAGGAACCTGTCTTCGGTAAAATTTGTGCCGAGTGGGGTCGCCTGTAAAACTTAGTTGGTTTACTCGAGGTTTTCAGGTTTCCTGCCTCTGCTAAAGAACATTACGCACAGTCACTATTGAAAACATTTTTTTTATTATCGAGTTGACGTTAAACACCATTGCTCTCTCAGGTTTCCCGCCACTGCTAGACAACATTCCGCAAAATCGAATTATTGAAAACAATTTTAATATCGAGTCGACGTTAAACACCTCTGCAGAGGAATCCAAACGCTGCGAAATTTTCAATTCGTCACATCTTTGTAAACACTGAACGGGATGGAAACAGATTTGGTCTTAATATTTCTTTCAGAGACTCAACTAAAAGTTTACAGGGGATGAAACACAACTGAAACGACCATGCAGCGACTTTGATGATAAACCGAGAATTATAAGCGAAACTGTAGATATATTATAATAAAACTATTATTAAAAGTCGAGTAACATCAAATACTTTGATTATTCGTTCCTGAGTTGATTTTACTCAGTATTGTAGTTCCCTCAAATGACGAACATTGGCTTTAACGAACAATTGGGATGTATAGAGCATCTGCCAAAGACCTTAGTCGCAGTCATATGTATATATAATAGAAATATTAATATCGAATTCATTAATTATTCGTATTTCTGTTAAGTGAGAGAGATTTAATTTTTCATATCTTTGCCTTTTACAAGGGTCTAATATCCCCTCAGATGACATACCGTGGCTTTAATATTTAGAAAAAACAATTAAAAAAATCGGAGCTGTCGAACACAGTAGACAAATTTATTTTAGAGAGGAGAGAGAGAGGGAGGGAGAAAGAGAGGGAACGAGAGGAGTGGTGGGAGAAGGGTAGTTTTACGTCCACTCGACACGAAATAGCTTTTTTCGGAAACAAAAGGTTTATTTCAATAAATCGCTTGTTCGTAGGGGTCTTTAGCATTGTGAGAAAACTGGATGATCCGGAGAAAACCCACGAGGTGAAATAGGCGACCACACTCCTTGTAGCGCACAAGCGTGCAATCGAAGCCACGCTATTAGACTCAACGACAGACCTTGTGATCTAAAACGCACGCATTGGACCATTCGACCACCCACGACCCCTTCATATATATGTATCATAGAACTAATCAAATCAGCCAATGTCTAACAACGATAATAATATATCAAATGTATTAATTATTCGTGCTTGTGTTAATTGTTCCTGACTTATAATGTATGTAATATTAAATATAGATGGAATGTTTGACTAACTCTACAGGTGTATGCCCGGTTCTTTGTTCGTACTTTCGCTCCGGGACAGTGGACTGATCTGAAATCAATCATGACATCAGCGCATGTTGATTTAATTTGTTGGATCGATATTGCCTGGGGTCGCGTTCCAGATCAATAGGTTGTCCCCTGGTTTAAACTGCACCACGAAAACAATTTGCCGGTGATTAGCGAGTTGATTGGACGATTATCGAAATATAGACGATAACCAACAAGTGATTTACCATCTCTGTCGCTGACGAGGGCGGTTTTGTGGCCGATAATACGAGGCGGTGATGGTATTGTATGATAGACGGATTTTCTGTCAATTACTGCACGGCTTTAAAGTCAATATGGAACTCCCTCTGCGCCAATTTTAAACCTGTCGTAATAATTATGATAGATGCCTTTAATCGCTATTTAACAATCAACTATATAAACATATTTATATTGCATCCTGTATATTAGGGTTTGTATCTAAATGAAGTTGGGTTTAACGTCCTACTTTTATTCACCAACTGCGATAATGAAGAGATCAATACGCCATGTAGTGTGTTATGATTGAAATTTTATGTGTGACATCTGCCAAGGGTTCTCGGCTTTTTGTCCAATCCGTCCTTGCACCACAGACCAGGAGAAACCCCGCCCGGGCAGAATTTCTCTCATAGCACACTGTATGGCGTATGCCAATCATCATTAGCCCAGTTCGGAGCAGAACAGTAGAATGTTGAAGCCCATTTCATTTCATTTCCAGGAGACACCAAGCAGGAAATCTCCGACAACTTTCTCGGGCAACATCAGGATCGAACCTATGACCTCCCGATTAGTGAACTAACGCCTCACTCATTGAACCACCGCTAGTGAACAAAATATTCTGTTTCTACGCTTTAGCCTTCGAAAAATATACACAACCGTAATGGTAACCGAACTTAAGAGCCAAATGAAAGTTACTGAAGTTAAATGGCTGCGGTTCAAATTGAATTTTTCGTAAACTTTTGTCACTTTCTGGTTTTGCATGTTACTTCGAAACTTCATGAAAATTTCCGTGTCATGTTATGCGAAGTCAATAAAAATCCTATGGCTAGTTAGTTCAAGACTACATTGAGAATACCCTGTCACGTATAGTCAATAACATCCTGTGGATATAATACAATGTTATACACCATTTTTAATAACATTTTGACAATATGTCCATCCCAGTTCTGCTATCTCTACAATGCAGTTCTCTGGGGAACAAATCCAAATACGTAGTAGAACAAACGGCGTTTAATATCTTACGTTGATTCGTTGATTCTCCATTGTTTATAAAACAAATTATCATCAATTCGAATAAAATTTTATTTACTAGCAGTTTGTTGCATAAGGTTTTAATGAAGAACACAAATTTAATGTCTCAGATTTTTCGCAGTTTGTTGCAGTAGTGAGAATGTTCATTGGTGCTTATATTTTCAGAGACACCTTCGAATCTGGAATGTTCATGGGTGCACGAAGAAGAACCCCATCGCAATTCAATTTCGACGATAGCTGCTCGACTTACACATTTTTAAAATTTCTTTTAGTAAAACCTTAACTCAAAGAAACATGAAAACTTGAATCATTTTATTGTTGTGCAATTATCTTAAGCCACTATTGTGCATGTGCTTCGTGGCCTACGTGTTTCAAACTTCAGGATCACATCCGTTCATCTTGTGAATGTTCCTTTTAACAGGGCTGCGAGGTTTACAAATCAGTGTTAAGCCAGTTTCCTATGTACGCGTGTTCTCCAGCTACACGGAAACGGTCCCATTACATTTGCATTAAACCGACGGAAACGCTGGCTCACTAACCAGGTGGTCAGAGGTTCGAGCCGGGTGTTGGCCGGAATTTCCCAGTACGGTTTTCCTTTGGCAATAGTGGAATACGGTCTAATGCGAAAACCCGAGGTCCCGTGTACACATTGGCGTGCACGTAAAAGAACCCTTGACAGTTGAAATTCGATGAAAAGTAGGCGGAGACCCACTGTCTGAACAAAATTACCTTCATATTACATTCAAGACTAATGTATGGCGTATGCCCGTCTTCCATTAGCCCAGGTTAAGTGAAGAAGAGTTGGCCGTTAAACCCCATTTCATTTCATTGTACCGTTTGGTACAGAAAAGTAGGAACATTAAACCCAAACTGACATATTGAAACGGCGGCCTATCTAATATAGTCCTCCAAGGCTTTGCACAAGTGAACGTCTTTTCAAACGCACAATGATCAACACAGATTAAATTGAAATAAGTAATTTTTTCACAGAGTGAACAGTAGGCCACCAAAAATAACTACCGAACGGTTATTCTTGCGGTAACTTATAGGTCAGTCACTTTTCTGTAATCACGTTATTACAAAACGTGCTCAAATGAATTCCTTCGAACCATCCACTTCTGTGGCTCGAGGTAAACGAAAGACATCAGAAGTGGAACCATTTCTAATACAAGCTGTCCAGGGGAAGTAACTACAAAATGCTGCTATTTAGTTTCGTGATTCAGTCTACACTTATTTGGTTTACTCATCTATGAGCAATATATACTGATTATGAAAATTACCAATCAATCCAACTGAAACTATATGCTTCAATCGTTTCGTTATGGTTCTGATTATATTCAGAGCGTCTATGGATGGTACAGCATTGTGGTGTGAGTAACGGCAATGATTACACGGCGGTTTACAGCACACAACACGACACACCAATAGAACCTGTCAGATATTTAGTAAGATTGAACATTGTAAAATATAACATACGGAATATGTAAAACTAATTGAAAAAAAAAGTTTTGAATCAAATTAATTTTCAATATCTGTCAAATTTGGAGATACGTAAATGATCAACACTCGACGTATAAAGGAAATATCTAGGAAATGAAATTGTGTTTAACGTCCTACTGCTCTGCACCGATTGGGACTAATGAAAACGGTCATACGCCATACAATGCGCTATGAGGGGAATTTTGCCTGGATAGCGGCGCTAAGGTCTACTCTTATATCGAATTTCAACTAACGGGATTTTTAACCTGCATGCCATTATGTACACGAGACCTCGGTTTTTCGTCCGATCCGAATGACTAGACAGCTGTTAGACGCCATCCCCCCCCCCGGAATTAGCTAGGCGTTATTTCATAAATTTTCGGTTTAACCCATATAGGCCTGCAGCCAAAATTTCTAGGTAGCTTAGAAACACAACTCCGCTACACGGTCTTCCATACAAGAAAAACTATACTTTTTGGAAAGCTTATGACGCCAAGAACACAAAATCCGGGAGTTCCGAGCAAAATGTTTGCAATTTATTGATTTAGGGCCAGATGAAATTCGTCAAAATTGTGAAATAAATGCTATTTTTGTACTAACAATTCTGAAGTTGACATAAAATTAAATAATTGCTAAAACACATCATGCCTTCATCCTTGGCAATGAACAGTTTATTGGATAGATTTTGATGTAAATAAAAATGCTCAAAACACAAATGTCATGGGTGAATAAAGAATTCTGAAATCCATTAACGGTAAAAAAGAGTTATCCCCCTTTCTGTCAAATTTCTGTAATTGATAGACTATCAGGTGTATGGTGACTGGACCAGGTGTGGGCGCACAAGCCTAATAATTATTTTGTTTCTTGGATCTCAGGGGCCTTTGAGGGTTGGTTGTTGGATGTTTGCTCAGAAATTATTGCTTGTATGGAACATGCTAGAGTCGATTTGTAGCATATCCTAGCCGGGGATATGTTTTACAGTAGTTGAGTGATATGCTTTTGAAATAATGGAGATCAGTAGCACTTTATAACGCATTAAACCACATGATTTTTTTCCACTAAGATAAACATTCTAAACCCACATACATGTTCCCTTTCAATTAGCCACTACAGTATTTTTACAACTGTACATGTACATGTAGCTGTGAACTACTATTTTGGATATGATTAATGGTCAAATTACAAACATACATGTAGATATAAGTTAAAAAAAAATAATTCTGTATCTGGGCTGGTATGAGGGGAAAGGTTAGAAAACAAGATGATCAGTTGTGAAATTATTTATTAAAGTGAAACAATCATTGAAAATCAAAATTAAACAGTTACTCTGCACATCAAATGTCATCAAAGTTAATCTTCATCATCATCATCACTGCCACTAAATGTATTAACATCAAATTCGGTCATTTCAGGACTAACATATGGTTTAATTCTATTTCGATAATTCGCTTGCGCGTGGGGGTCTTTAGCAGTGGGAGGAAACCAGAGTACCCGGAGAAAACCCATGAGGTCGGACAGGGGACCCTACTCCTTGCCGCGTACAACCGGGGTTTCGAAACCACGCCAGTTGACTCAATGGCAGGCGGCAGGCCGTATGATTTTACATTTGAGCTAAATTGAAAACAATACATGTATTAAAAAATTTAATGTTAGGCTCAGTTTAATTCATTCCAAATTGGTCCCTGAACATTGCATTGAGAAAATATGCATTGACGAGCCATATGCAAATTGCTCTGGGGACATTATCAAAGTACACAAACCTGTAGGGTAAATTAGGTAGACATGTCAAAATTGTTGCTGGAAAATATCTTAGGGGATTTAGTGACTGGACTATTCCTAGTTAAAGCATTCAGCAGCTGACATACATTTGGGTGTACCAAGAAGCATAATGAGACAAAACTAAAATCAATAAATATATGTACATGTACCTATAGATCGAAGCATCAACATTTTCATGTTGACAAGCAAGGCGAACAAATATATCATAAAGCTTGACCAATCGAATGATTTCCTGGCCATTTATGACTCTTTCTCTTATGACATCTTTACAGAATATATTGTATGTGGTTAAATATTTGACGGAGGGCTTGTCACCTTTGCTCAAAAGTATAAATAAACATATACATGTACACAATTAAAACAAAATTCTGGAGCTTGGTTTACTCTCATTAATTTCGTAGAACAGAGGAATAAGACACTTACACAGGGGTTAACATCTTATTTTCATGCAGAAACCAGCTAATGAAGACAGGAAGGCATTAGCAGTACAGGGAGAGATAGAGAGGAGAATTGGGGTTTAACATCCACTGGACAAAAAGATAGTAATTTCAGGACTGACCCATGGTTCAGTTTTATTTGAATAATACCAGTGGCAAGAAGGCGGAGAATACAAATAAAAAAACCATCACAAATATTTGCCTTTCTGATAACCGTCTAAGAAATTCAGTATATTGCCTATAACATTTTTGGTGATATCTGACCTCAATGGCCACACAATCTTGCCCTTTGATATGCCTTAAAATATCTTCATCCTCTTTCAATTCAGCAGCTTTCAACAGTTGGCCTACAAACAAATTTGCAAACAAATTATACACCATATAGCGTTGAATGTTGAGTGTGCTCAAGGGTGGGGGAGGGAATGTCACTTTGGGGCCTACATGTACCTGGCTGGTCAACTCTGGGTTGTGGTTCAGATCTTTTGTGTGAGCGGAAACGGTCTAGAGACAGATCGTCTTAGCAAGGCACCTGCAAGTGGGCCAAGAAAATAAAAAACAAGTTAACTTATCTGTGTTTCATCCCTTGTGGAAGCGAATGTGCAACACTTTAACCAATGACTGTGCCAAATCAACAAATGGGGTAAAGGGCTTTACTGGCTAGCTTCATAACAATTTTACAGTGATCGCAGTAGCACTTCTGATTCCATTTACAACAAAAACAACAACACAATAATTAAAAACTGTAGGACAGTGTATGATGAATATATTTAATATTTCCCTCGCCCATCAAGTTTTAGCCATTCATGGGCACATTCACGGAATTTATCCCAGCGAGATAATTGTTCTCGTTCCTTTCTTAATCCTTCGTAATGAACAATACAGCGTAAATTTGATGAAATATCAGTCGATTCACGTTCTTTCATGGGCGCAGCCATTACATGTGAGTTGTTGTTTACAACTTTTAAAGTCGGGTCAGCAGTTCATAATACGAGCTCCTGATTGGCCCATGGTGACCAATCACCAGTTATTTCCCTACGCTTTATAACAACGCGAGTCAAATAAACCCGGTAGGAATAAATTTATATCACCCTTAAATTGCGCTGCCGAAGCTTAGAACACTAGTAAATTTTCTTTAAAACATGATCATCTACTTTATAATGGTCGCAGATTATTTTATGGTGGACCGTGTAGCCGGCCTAATATATACGTCTTGAAACGTAAACAGTTTTAAGGTAGGCAATAAAATATATATCTGAAAACATATGTTGTTGAGGCTAGTTACTATCTTTTATAACCCACCTACTCGACCACGAGTATCTTGGGAGACTCCAGCAGTTCAAGACAGGGTGGATGTATATAAATTGAAATTATGACAAACCCGTTTTTATGACAACACCATATTGAAATAAATTCCATACGCAATGAAACTCTTCCTGCTTCTGCTTGCATTGGGTAAGTTTGACCAAATAACGTCATAGAACTTGAACGTGTAGACGCTTATTTAATCGTTATAGGAAACCAAACGGTTGTACCCTTAAATATTGAAATAACATTTTTTTTAACAAGAAATATATTGGCTCTATTTGGGTCCCTATGTAATAATGAAATTGCGATTAAACATACGTTTTACAAGAGCGAAGTCTGCCCTTTGCAGGTCTTTATTTAGGCCTGAAATGTTTTCTAAATAATTAATTAGACATTAATTAACTGATCCAGGGAATAATCAACGCTGATGGCATCGTGTTTCTCCGATATTAAATAGATTAGAACGGTTCAGCCATATTTTGATTTAATCTAAAAATGGAAGAGCGCGACTTTTCCTTCGAACAACCAGTATGGTGGTTGAAATTATTGTTGCACACGTCTTGTCAAACCTTCAAAGGCTAATACCTTCTCTCGCAAAGTCGCAATACAGTAATTGAATGAAATTATCAAATTACTCAATTTACATTATCTACTTTCGAACTATTAAACCAAGAATGGGTAACTCTTTATTCAAATCTTACATAATGTATCTTTAATGAAATGGTACTGAATCTTTCGGTATCTCATACCTTTAGGTTTGCGAGCCAACGTCTTACTCACTGATCCACCATTGCTCCTTAATGTAGAGGAAACGGTTAGAAAATAAATAAGGCCCCGTGTTGTCTTCCATATAAGGTTGGTTGTGATATATGTTGTTTCACTTCCGTTTCAGGTTACGCGCAGTGTGCACCCAGCAATCGAATTGTTGGTGGATCTGATGCCACATCTGGACAATTCCCATGGCAGGTGTCTCTCCAGATTGATGTTGGAGGCGCGTTTGCACATATTTGTGGTGGTAGTCTCATTGCTGATGACCGAGTTTTGACTGCTGCTCATTGTGTTGAGGGAACAAGGTACCTATAACACCCTTTTTACATAACATAACACACAAAGGCCGGCCATATTGTGCATTTTGCGAAATTTCTGGCGGATTGGAATCACTGTATAATAAATGACCACTGTTCTGGATTTTAAAAAAATGCCAAAAAGAAGTAATTATGATATGAACACTTCGTGTTTTGCATTGAGAGGGGTTATTGTCCAATAGACACGTCCTGAGATCATTAGGACCAAAGACGCGAAGCTTATAATAAACACGCTTAATTTAATTTAGCTTATTTTTACTTCCAGTGCTGGAGATCTAAGAGTTGTTTTGGGTATACTCCGACTTGATCATGTTGATGAAACCGAACAGATCCTATCTCTCTCATCTCTTGTTATAGTATGTTAATTTGTTCAAATATATTTTGTATCTAGCACAATCCAAAGCCTTTAGGCAGTCTATTTCAGGGGTTGACGGTCACTGGTGAACCCCAAAGATGACACCTTGGACTCTACCAACACGCTACCCTCAAAGGCTTGGCAAAGCTGTTCGTCCTGGTTAACACCTATCAAAATAGCAATATAACCATGTCAGGATATGAAGACAAATATTTTGATAAATAATTACGGCGTCGTCTTTAGCTTGTCTATATCAGTACTTTTCAGTACCGCTAGTTTAGAAACGTCGAGGGCAATGTCAAAGTTTAACGACTGAATCTGGCTGATTGAGTTTCAACTGTAAGAATTTAAAAGGATCTCTATACGTGCGTTCCAATTATCAGACCGGCGTCCATTTTAAATTTTAACCTCATGGCGAACAGCCGGGAACAACTGTTATTTCGTCTCTCTTATACTATATAAAGTCGAGAAATCACATGCAATTATTTTAGCATCCAGATTATGATGGCGAAGCTGATGGTTCTCCAAATGATTTTGCTGTATTGCGCTTAAGTGGTACAGCTAATACAGCTAGCAGTGCTATCAAGATTATTGATATGGCTGATAAGGGAGATGATTTTACCGGAGAAGAATGTACTATCAGTGGATGGGGTAGACTGTCAGGTAGTTATACTTATGTTTATATTTATCTTTCTCGACGAATGTCCAATGAATTCGAAATGTCCTTATGAAAGTCGGGAAAGAATATACATCTATGGCAAGATATATTGGGTTTCTGAAAATAAATACATTCCACAAAAATTTCGACTTAGAATAATAGTCATAGAGTGTTTTTGTCTGTGGGGTATTTCTCCATAAGAGTTCCACAAGAAATTGTACTTAGAAAAAAAACCCAATTTTTTCCCAAATTTCTTCCGTCTGTGTGGTACCACATTCCAAGAGAATGGGTTTAACCAGTTCTATCACATATGTGATAATGACTGACACCAATATTGTCCTTTAATATCTTGCTATCAGGTGGTGGAATTAGTCCAAACATTTTACAATGGGTTGATATGAAACAAATATCTAATGAGCAGTGTGCAATCGATATGGCCGAAGTTATTGGTGGTAAAATCAGACCTGGTAATATCTGTGTGTTTCAGACTGGTAAATCGGCATGTAATGTAAGTATGCTTCTCTGATCTTCTTTGGAATAAGTGGTCACGGGTTTACCAATGGCTTCCATTATTGGTTGATGGATGCAATCAAAGGGAGAGACCGGCTATTATTTTTAGGAAAAGCTTTCCGAGCGCTGAAATAGGTTAATAAATTAATCCCAGCAGACCAAAGACATAAGTCAGTTAGCAAAAGAATAGACATTCACTCTTTAATATCAAAATATTAAACCCATTCTACATTCGCCACTTGTGATCAGAACCTATCCGGTTGTTCGAATGGTATGATATAGATTGTTATCTGAGTTTATTCTTTCAGGGTGATAGTGGAGGGCCAATGATATGCAGTGGTAAATTGGCTGGTGTTTCATCTTGGGGTGTAGGTGGCTGTCCTCCCATTTTCCCGAGTGTTTATGGACGAGTTTCTGAATACAAAACCTGGATTGAAACTATATGACAATAAAGCTCAAATATTTTTGATTAAAACACCAATACGTCTCCTGGCATATTTTATATATCGTTATTAGAATTGACACTATTATACGAGGAAATTGGGGCATATTTTGATGAATGGGTGCGCTATACAAAGACATCCAATATGGGTGTAAAAAGAAACAACAGGCCCTACTAAAGGTTCTCGACGTACTGCAACGGTCTAGCTCATTATGCGCGAATACGCGTATATGGAAAGCGGGCCTTACTCAATCCGAGATATGTTTTCATGATGTGTCAACTTTTGTAGTTCATCAATATTTTCATGGTGTGTCAACTTTTTTAGTTCATCAATGCACAGAATTGTTCAATCTCTTAAAACCTATCTAGTAAACACACATTATGCAAAAGCTAAATCTGCCTATTGCAGGTCTTTCTTTAGGCCTGAAATGATATATAAACCATTAATTAGACATTAATTAACACGAATAGACCTTAATCAACTCTCTTATGTGTCGGATTTTCACTGAATTTGAATCGATCTGCTACTCATAACTCAATGATGATAAAATCGAAAAAATGGATAATCCGAGACTTTAGTTATGACGATTGCTAATGTCTCGGTTCAGAGTTGATCAATTTGTCTAATGGGGAAATTTTGCCCGGAGAACGGCATTACGGCCTATTCTTTTATCACATTCCAGGGGGTCTTTTACATGCACACCAATGTGTACATGGGACTTTGCGTTATCCCTAGCCAGGAAAGAACAACGAAAGATAAAGCAATGGTTTTTGGCTATAATCCTAAATGCATTCAGTAACCATTTACGTGTTTTTTACGTGCCGTCGTCATTACTGCAGAAGTGACTCAGAGTTCTTTGTCCTTTTAAGACTCTGTTCTTGCGTTTCCACTCAATTTACTCACGGGCAGGTCTTAAATGTAAGAGATATTAAGTAATTTCGGTCTTTACGGTGCCATTTAGTAATATTATCAGACATATTTTTAACGTCGAAGATGATGAAGTGTCATAATTATATGTTTTTTGGGTCCCAAAACAGGTTAAGTGACCATAAAAGTTCTTTTATCCGAAACCATCTGTTGTTGGTTACAATGACTGTACAATTTGACCTACTCGATCATAATTATCCTGAGAGACCCCAGCAGGTAAAGGGGATGTGATAATATATTAGGCGAGATGTTTACATTTCCATAGTTATATATCCAGTACTTCTGAGAACTCATACAGAATGAAAATATTGCTGCTCCTTTTAGCATTGGGTAAGTTTGTTCAGTAATAGTAATGCCAATGGCATAGTTATCTAGCGAGTCCTTATACATAACTCATAATAGTTTTCTACATGACGATATAGGTATCCTAGGAAACTCCAGTATGTTTTATGAAATGGGATGTAACATACCACTGTTCTATGTAGAGTAGGCTAATATACACATTTTATCTACTTTATGTTACAAAACTTGGTTTAAACATTTAGATGATGCATATACAATCATAGTGGGGATAATATGAATAATTGGATACAGTACCAAACAAGCCACTAATATAAAACTGCTTCCATGATAGACATTGTGTGTTACTCTTAATTTTAGGCTTCGTGTCCTGTGCTCCAAGCGAGCGAATTGTGGGCGGATCTGATGCCGAATCTGGTGAGTTCCCCTGGCAGGTATCTCTTCAATTGAATACTGGGATAGCCTTCTCGCACATCTGTGGTGGTAGTCTAATTGCTGCTGACAGAGTTCTTACTGCTGCTCATTGTGTTGATGGGACAAGGTAACTTTAATGTCCCTTATTATTATTAAAGATAAACTTAGCATTGGAACAGTTTATTTGACGTCTTGCTTCGGCTAATACATATAATAACATATCTTAAATGTTTAACTTTCAGTGCCAGTGACTTAAGAGTTGTTTTGGGTAAACTCAGACTTCAGAATGTTGATGAAACTGAACAGATCTTGTTTCTATCGTCTCTCGTTATGGTATGTTCATTGTCCATATTGGTGCATTATATAATACCTCAATATTTTACCTAACCACCTTTTCCATATTGGTGCATTATATAAGTCAATATTTTCCTTAACCACCTCAAATTAGCTGACCCATGTTTTTTCGATCCTCTCTGGCCCTGTTTTTGTTTCTGACAAAAATTCATACACCGGATTAACAGAAATTATAATTATTCAACAATTTTAATTTCCTGAACAGCCTCAACCCGCAAATACTTACCCCGGGGTTTATATTGAGAACAACATACTCCACCATGTTATCAGATAACTATGACCTGAAGTATATACTAATTTCTCAAATAGAATGCCGTTCTCACCCACATTCAATATTTTAGCACCCGGATTATGATGCTGAGGCTGATGGTTCTCCAAATGATTTCGCTGTATTACGTTTAAGTGGTATAGCTAATACAGCTAGCAGTGCTATCAAGATTATTGGTATGGCTAATAAAGGGGATGAGTTTACGGACCAAGAATGTACTATTAGTGGATGGGGTAGACTGACAGGTAAAGAGAAAATTATTTGGGAAGTCATGTTCTTGGCATATACAAATTCTAGATTTAAACAGCAAACGCATGAGAACAAGAACCATTCCAGACTAACAAATATAAACTAGTTTACTTAAAATAATAATTTGGCTTTGTATTGATATGATTAATTTTTCTGACTGTATTCTATTTAATACCAGGTGGTGGAGCTCTTCCCAATACTCTACAGTGGGTTGACATGAAACAAATATCCAACGCCCAATGTAAAATCGATATGGCTGATGTTACTGGTGGTAAAATAGTGCCTGGTCATATCTGTGTTTCCCAAGCTGATAAATCGGCCTGTAACGTGAGTATATTATATTAAAGCCCCAATAACACTCTTGATGTAACTAAATAATATGTCCCAATCTTCATTCTGGTCAACAAATTGTATTATTTTACAATATTCCAATTAATTGATGATATAAATTTCATCTTAACACACCTATTTTGAAAAATTGGAAAAATTCAACCAATTGATTTGAAAAGTCTAACGTAAACCTTTTCAAATGTGACTTGGATTTTAAAATATTTTCGAACCCTCTGGACAAGTAAAATAGGTCGTAATGGATAATTTACACAACAGGTAGGACACTTAAACATCTAGTACTTAGAATAAGGCTATTATTTATTTTCTGGGGCTGCCAAGCCAGCAAGAATGTTATTGCCCCTTTAAATAAACGGCCTTTCGATCACATTTGTCGGGGCTGGCAAGGAAAGATAGAGAATGGGGTTTAACGTCCACTTGACATAAACTAGGTCATTTCGGGACGAACATATGGTTTAAGTTTATTTCAATAAACACAAAAAATTCAATATCTCTAAATATTTTCAATTCGAAACTCATGGCTTAAGATCCACTACCACCAAAAACTTTTCGTTTGGATCTTGCGTAAACCAAATCATTCATTCTAAACTGCGTCTCTCTTGCAGCAATCCAAATGGACATGTAAATTTGAAGACACTGAACATTTTTTTTTATTGAATTGCTCCTTATATTCAGATGCCCGAAATAATACAATAAATAATTTACCTACTATCCATCGAAACACTACAACCATATTGTACTGAATTGACGATATGGAAAACTCATTCAATATTTCTAAAACTGTCCAGACGGTTCCAGAGACAACTATAACACACTCACTGTAATTATATTTTCACTAGTACATTGTTTGTTTCTTTAATACATGTATATAAATCTGACAGGTTAATCCGGGGTATAAGTATGTTAACACGTGTATTTATCGTTATAGGGTGATAGTGGAGGACCTATGGTATGTAGTGGTGTACTGGCCGGTGTTGCATCATGGGTTGTTGGCGGTTGTCTTACAACTTTCCCAAGTGTGTATGGGCGAGTTTCTGAATACAGAAACTGGATTGACAACATCTAAGAACCGAAAACTTTTGATAAAACTTTGAACACCAACCTTTGGCATCTGTTATATACTGTGTAGAGAGTAATTGACTTTATAAAAACTGCGTACGTGTGCCATGTTCCCCGGGGTGGGTATCTAGTTCGTTACCATATGCATGTAGTTCTTAGATTAGTGGACTAATCTTTTAATAGAAATCCTAGCAAAGAGCATAAATCATAAGTCTGTTATTATTCCCAAGCAACGCAATGGTCCATGATTATATATGCTTCCTATTAAAATAATGTAACAGAGAGCATTGCTACATTAGGCATAATACAAACAAATGACACATTCACAAACTAAATCGTCGTTGACGGCATTTATAGACGCAGTATTGGTCGACAAATCCTCCATATTGTTTGACTCTCAGCCTCAGTGATCCGCTCCTGAAAACAACTTGCCTTGGGAGTTAATTGGCACAACATTCTGAGATATTTTTTACGGGTGCGAATAGTGTGACGAATCAATCTTTGTCACTGATCATTTAAATGCCTATTTAAATATCATGGTATTTATGAATCGATTTGTCTTGCCCCCCATCTTTAGTGCCTTTTGCACACTAAGGCGGAAATCGAAATCGCCAACAAATAGCCCTGATATTCACTGCCATCGTGTATTGTTTAAAAATATTTTCCCTCGATCCGCGAATGTTAATGAATAATTAATCATTTCGTCGCGTTTCGCGCATAAGACGAATCTGGGAATTTGAAGTTCTGAGAAAAACGCATCAGGACTATAACAAACATACCAAACCAGTTTAATTGTTACAGCGGGTAACTTTGACTATGACATGGGGTCAAGGTTCATGATAGTCACGTTCGTCTTTTTGTTAGGAAAAAGAAAGTAGTACGGTTCACATACGCATCAGTTCGTCACTTAGTAACATCAAAAAATCCATGCAATGGCCGTGTAAGTTTATCCAGACTTTCCGGCGTGGTGCCCCCTTGTCAGTGGTGTAGGGCGGGAGGGGGGGCTGACAAGGACAGCTGTCTAGTCCTTCGTATTGGACGAAAAACCGAGGTCCAATGTATACACTGGCGTGCACGTAAAAGATCCCTTAACAGTTAGGATTCGATGTAAGAGTAGGCCGGGTAAAATTTCCCTCGATTCCCATCTTCATTAGCCCAGTTCGGAGCAGAAGAATAGGACGTTAATCCCCATTTCATTTCATTATGTAACATCAAATAAGGGTGTGTTTATCACGGACAACTCGAGTCATGCATCCGTTGATTCGGGAGAATATTTTATCCAACAATTCTCATTTCGCCATGGTATAAAAAGGCAAATTCAACAATCCATGAAGACCTAATGTCAGGGCATAACATTGCCTTAAGGCAATTCATTTTACTCGCAAATATTGAATTGGTGACTGTACGCTAGCTTAACACCGAACATTAAAGCTTAAAAACACACAACAAAATGTTATGTTCATTCACTGCCTACAAATACATTTAGAGTGGGATCCAGAGTTTATTGGTACAAGTCCTCACAAAAACAGTAAATGTGGTTTTTACGCACAGGGCGCCCCAGTACCGGTATACAGAACAACATTCAGTTTAGCTATAGCAGTATTAGTAGGCTATAATACTAAAAATGTATATTGATTAAAGCTTCTTGGTACGAATGCATTGATTATAGAGCAAAGGATTAGGTATAAATTTTAGTAAGCACATTCAGCTCACAATTCTGTAATGGGATACACTTTGTACAGCAGATGACTAAAAGGATCGGTTATGGTATAAGGGAACAGTTTTCGAAAGAAATAAACGAAAGTTCTTGTGGCCAATATAAGCTAAATTTCAGAAAAGTTGTCGTTTAAGAGAGATAAACTATGTATTGATGGGTGAGAATTTAAACCACCAAATGAGAGACAAAATGGTAGTAGATTCTCAAACAAGATATGATTTACAAGGCGCGTGTTCCAAAGATGGAAACAGACCAAATCAACGGGTAACCCAAACAGGTATGACAAATGCAAATGTCATGGAGGACCACGTAACTTAGATGACAACGAAAATGAACTAATCAGCGAGACTGCGGATGATGGGGTTCCATACAGAGTGAATGAAAACAGCCAAAGTGTAACTTATAAAATTCGTGTGCTTGTGTTAAAGTTTGTAGGTAAAAAAGAAAACTATTGATTCCTGTTTTTCGTCAGTTTGCTTTGTTTTACTGAAACGAAATTAGATGTCATAGATGGAATTGAGTTATAGTGAATGATTTTAGTTTTATAAAAATAGAAAGAAAATATCTGGTAATAGATCAGGTGTAATTGCTTTAGGTTATAGGAAAAGTTTTATTAAAAATCACACACCCTATTACTACAGACAGCAAATTTGTTCTTTGGTTTTACATTGCGACCCTGGTATTATAAGATTAGCACAAAATGTTATTTTCTGAATCGAATACATACTCCCCGAAAACTCATCAAAACACAAACGAACTTGCATTCAGTGAAATTGAATCTGAGAATTTCAATCCAGGCATTCAAGGTAGGAATTTTTTTCCATTAGGAGAAATAGCCCTTTTGTAACCCTGGTTGCTGACTTCTATCGCACGATTGCAAATTTGCTAGATTTCATACGAGCTCAAATTCTCAAGATGAAATAGGTGAACAATTCGCCAAATGCAGAGTGAGAGATGGGACTCAACGTCCCCTCGATACAAACTAGGCCAATTCGGGACTTTAGCAGGGGTCTTTAGCAGTGAATCTGCTCTCTCTAGATCAGAGCGACGGTACAACGTGGACCCGACTGCACCCGCATGCCATCAACCCAGCTGTCCTTATTAGACTTTATTCGACCTACTTATACTAAGGAGCAATGCCTATGCAGCAGTTATGAATGGTGTTTAACAGAACCCAATGGATACTGTATCTCGAAAGGGACGAGTGTACCTTGAATTTAAACAATGGAGGCGGTAAAACGTATTTAATCGCTCCACTTTTTCCCAACCTAGGTTAGACTAGAATATCAATTACGACTGGCTATTGCAATGTTTTCTAGGAAACTTGTCAGCGAGGGTACGCTAAATCCCTATGAAAGAACGAATGGCACGTGAATAGTGTTTAAAGTTTCCCCAGAAGGATAGAAGATGGTGATTCCGTCTACCCAGTACTAACATTCAATACGATTCTCTCCGAAATAGTTCGGGCCAAGAACTATCTAGCGGTTTTTACAAACTGATCGTTACGGGTTATAGTTTTCTGTTATTATTGTTAGTACCCGGATTTAACGTATGCCCCCGTCCTATGTGTAGTTTCCGTGAAAACAACTTCCAAGAACTTAGAACAAAACCATCTACGTTGCCAAAAGGCCACCATTGGACATTTTGGACGGCCAAAATTGGAGAAAATCGGTCCGATGAGTGAAGGACCTATATTCGAGAAAAACTACATGAATATGAAATCCCAGGATCTCGAACAGTGAAAAGTGATTAGGGATTCCTGGAGGAAAATCCTATATTTATCAGAAATAAAGTTAAATTCAAAATAACAAGAAGAAAGCAAGTACATAACCCACCATAATTGTTCTATTGATTTACGTATCACCAAGTTTATACATTTGTTATAGTACATATTTTGATATACATGTATTTACTTATCTTAATAGATTAATTGCTTTAAAATGAATAAGTTAATCTTTACTCCGAACCCTGGTCGTTCTAATCTGTCTTATCTATTTACCTTTTCTTAACATCTATCTTAAAATAATTTAATATTACTTAACATGCATTTTAATCATTGATTTAGTATGTACCTATATTTGAGTTACGTCTCAGTAATGTAAATATGTTAATTTATATCACATTTTGTATTATATGTTTAACCCTTATCATGTATATGTTCAAATATTTCTAGTTTAATTATTATTAAGATATTAAGTTGGCGATAGCGACTGGGTATAAATATAAGAGACGAAATACGGACAATTATGTTCATTCGTTAATAAACCCAGATCGACGTCAAATAATTAGTACTTATGTTTCTTATAGGTGAGTTAGTTTATAATTGTGTCGCCTAATAATTCATTTAGTATATGTTTATGTTATTCCTAATATTATAATGTGTAATAGTTTACTATACTTATTCACATAATATGATAATACTTTATATTCGCTTATTTATAAATGTATGTTTCTTTTATGCATAATATGATAATGTGAAATAGCTTACAATTGCACTTGATCACATAATATATGCTAACTTTATATATTCAATTATTCATTACTAGATAATTTGTAAATGATGTTTTAATTATGATTTCAATATATCTTTATTTGTGTTATTCATGTTCATTCGTTAATAAACCCGGATCGACGTCAAATAATTAGTACTTATGTTTCTTATAGATTTAAAGCTCCTTGAATAACAATTATTGTGAGAGCGCTGTGTGCTTCGACGTATTAGAGCTACGCACCCCCAGCATAAGAAATCTTAAAATACGTCAAGCTAACACAAAAGAGCACGCTCGCAATTGGTGGAGTCCGGAAGATCCTGTGTGATATGAACAGCCGACAAGATAAAAGTACTGGAGCTGTACCAAGTATATTTCCATACGATCTTAGGAATACAAGAGGAGAGCGAAACAAGGAATCTAGTTCTACAGGTACAGAAACAGCAAAAGGAGCAGCAAATATAGAAATATCCAGTGTTAGCGAAAATACAGAAACTAAAAATACCTCTGGAAATAATTATAGTTTAGAAACCAGCGATATGTCGGTGAGTAAACCTACATACACAGAAAAATTTAGTGGTGCCCCTGGACAAAATATAGAAGTATGGCTCAAGCGTTTTAGGGCATACATTACAGTAAGTAATTTACCGATATGTCACCAATTATTTACTTTAGGCAGTTTGTTGGAAGGTACCGCAAAGAAATATTTTGACACTATAGACATAGATTTCACGGTTGAATCGATCGAACCGTATTTAAAATCATTATCTGATCGTTTTTCTGTGTCCAAAATATTTGACACTTCGCTTTTGGATGTGAAACAGTTACCATCAGAAACAGTGGATGAATACATCGACCGAGTGCAGAGTAACATTAGTGGACATGAAATACAAGAAAACATTTTAGTTTCGTATGTATTAAAAGGCCTAAATGCGTCTTTACAACCTTGGTTACGTAATAAAGACCCTAAGACATTAGCTGAAGTTCGACAAATTGCTAAAACAACAGAACAACAGATGTGTTTAACTCCAAGTGTTCGCATGGTTGATACGCAAGATATGCAAGAAATACGTCAAGCTAACACAAAAGAGCACGCTCGCACATTGATTGAAATATTAATATTCAGCACGTTTACGACACATGTGGTTATAGATATTCACATAAACGTACTTGAATATTATCTGCTGGCTATACGAAAATAAATCGAAACTTTCGTTAATTTGTGCAATGCGACTGAGACGTACGATATTCGGTGTTATATCTGTTGTTATATTCATTGTAATTGTTAGGACTTTTAACTTTGCATATAGTTTTATACAGGTAAGATAAACGTTAATTATATACTACGCTTGTGTCAGTCTGGATGTTTTTAGAAAGCTTATTTTGTACCTTTAATATTTATCTATCTATTGCTATAATATCGGAGTGGGTGGCTGAATGGTTAGCAGGTGCGTGCTGTATCATAAACCCTGTCACTGAGTCAACTGTTGTAGTTTCGAATCCCCGGTTGTACGTGACAAGGAGTAGGGTCACATGTCAAACCTCGTGTGTTTTCTCCGGGTCCTCCCACTACTAAAGACCACTACGCACAAGCGAATGGTTGAAATAAAATTAAACCATATGTTAGTCCCGAAATGACCTAGTTTGTGTCGAGTGGACTTTAAACCCCATTTCTATCTCTCTCGCTATATTATCGAATACCGATACGCGAACCACCTCTCCTAAATATATTATCAATGTTTCATGGAAGTTCTTTCAAAGTCTATTCTAGTAACTGGCATACTTATCTATTTCTTGATGATGGAAGCCTATTACGGTCATTTCATAATCTCAACTTTTCACTTTCTCGTCTTTGAAAATCTCCTTTTTCTCGCACCTTTGCGCATAAATTCACTGACTACCAACAAAAGCACAATTTACCCAACCCCACATAAATCTGGGATAAACTTCGACGAAGAGATTGGCATTAGTGATGAAATCCGATAACACTTAGTCTGATATGCTCCGAAAGAGTGTTTCCATAAAATAACGTAAATATGTATTCACTTTAAGGTAATGAAATAAAATAGAGTTCAACGTTCTCTATCCATCTCTCGCAAAATGTGGGTGTATCTTGCCTTGCAACCGCTGGTCTAATTCCTACAAGTGGATGGTTTCCGCGGGCAGCCGAAATCGTCCACTGTGCTGTTCAGTCCCGGGTCTGTATTATAGTTGCCTGTTGCTTATTCGAATTAATATTGGTTTATGTTTTAGCTGCTAAATCATGTGGATCTCAATAAAATAAAAGCAAGGCCGATATTGGAAAGATCTTTCAATACTCGCAAAGATGATAAGAAAATTGTGTTACAGGAGCTTACAACTGATGAACATTTAAATATTACTTACATTGAACTTAAGCCGATTCGCATTGAGCGACTACGTGTCTTTGTATATTCAGCCGTTTTACAGACCTCTAAATCAACCAAAGACAACGTTTCAGACGTCAGAATTCACGCCATAAAGCATCAATACGACGACCCTGTGTTTGAATGTTGCCTACGAGCTGGAAATGGAAATCTCATAGCATCTACAGCGGCACAATTAATTCGTCTATTTCAACAAGGACAATTCCAGAGTTTAGTTTACAGTTGTCGCAGTAACAAAACAAATCAAAATATTGAGTCTGTTAGTTTCAAAATAAATTGTGCAGCATCTGACAATGAAGAGAGACTTCAAGTTCTGCCTTCGGAGGTTCCCAAAGGGGATCTTGCAGTATGTGTTCACGCTGTTTATGGATATATTGACCCTGAATTGGTAGCTGAGTGGATGGAAATAATGTGGCTACAAGGTGTTCGGCGTATTTTTGTGTATCCTCTAAAAACAATTGATCACGTAGACGAGAGAACGATGAAAGTTTTTAAATTTTACGAAGAACGTGGAATGGTACGACTTATTCCGTATGAACTTGCAGTTTTGGGAAAAGGTTTTGTAGAATTAATTATTTTAGATAAATATTTACTAAATGTTAATATTCCCCTCTATCCCAATTCTGCCCAACTAAGGGTCTTCTCGTTAACATAATTATCGTATTTACATGAAATTATACCAAAATCTTAAAAACTTATATTGTTTTCATTTTAGATCTCGGATTCAGGCGATTTAAGGGAAATCATCGTACTTACCAGATGTTTTCAGATGAGTTTGTTCCAATATATGATTGTCAATCCAGAGCTTCAAATTACAAATATACAATCGTAATGGACTTTGATGAAATAATTGTTAACCATGAGCAACCTCTGCAGCTACTTCCTACGTTAAATGTAAGTTTTAATATGTATTAATTCGCCAGTTTAATACCACAAGCTTGATCATGCCTATATTTAATTTTATCCCCAAAGGTCCAAAGAGACAGGATCGGATTAACCTTGGATGGGGCCTTTTCATCAACAGTGGACCATATCTTGGCCACTATCCACTCACAAAAATGCAATTTAAATGGCTGTGTGACATAGATTTATATACTAGCATACAACATACTAAATATGGATGCCCCTGGTGCCCACGTCCAACCCCATGCAATCCAAGTTATTTCCATTTCTTCACATGGTATTGCATATTTTACACTTCACCATTATTAAACCCATTACTTCTATACATTTTTATTCTTATGTCATGGTACAGAATGCGTAAACCCTATTTTTGTCATTTGTATCACTGAACTAGCAGGGCTATGTTTAACTTCTCATGGCTCACGATATATATGAAGTCGATCGAAGAGATAGTGTATGTTGAGGTCCTAGAACACCTTTCCTGGAGTTCATATAGCCAACATATTTTGCTGTACTATTCCTTAAGAAAAGAAATGAGGTTTAACGTCCTACTGTTCTGCCCCTAACTTTGGGGCATACAAATTTCCCACGCTCTTCTGAGGTGGTTTCCTTACAAAGGTCCTGGATTCACACATTGGGCAAACTATATTTCCAACAACACCCAACATGGCCGAAGTTTAAGAATTAAACAATATACTTCTTTTTTAGGATCTTCTTCGACAGAATCCGTTTGCTGCATACTTTACGTTTCATGTAGAGAATTTTGTTAAGAACTGGGGAGAAACAAATCCTGGTTCTGATTTAGTACTAATGAAGTACATTAACAGAAGCCGTCCAATGTATGATAGACCAAAGGCGGTTTATGTAAGAGGTCGCACAGCAGATTTTACAATGCACAATTCACTACCAGCTAAAGGTTTCAAAAGGTAATATACAATCCGGTTTAAGAATCCGGTCTTATAATGTCTAAGAATATGTTCCTACGAACACGAGTCTTCTATTACATCCATAAAACTTAGCTTTCTACTGATCGACCAACAACAATAAATATTTAGACTCTATTGTTTAAAAGACAGTTTAGGACAATGTCCTTGTGTATGTCTTCAAACTCTGACATTCATTGGCCAACATTTTTGTCTTGACAGCTGTTAGGAAATCGATTTTAACGTCCTACTGTTCTGCTCCGAACTGGGCTAATGAAGACGGGCATACGACATACATTGTGCTATGGGGGGGGGGGATTTGCGGCCTACTGTCAAGGGGTCTTTTACGTGTACAGGACCTCTGTTCTTCGTCCCTGGAAAGCTGCCCTTGTCAGGCCCTCCATCCTGCATCACTGACGGGGGGGGGGGGCACGCCGGACTAGTATTACTGTATCAACCTCTTTCCACCGAAGATGGATTATCGCCAAAGTAAGAGAATACAATGCTTACTCAGGACCAACACACACAAATAGTAGCAATCTGATTAAAACACAGTTCCTATTTCGTTCCGTTTTTATAGTTCAAGATTTCTTTTTACTTGTTCTTACTACACTAGGGTCTGGAAGAGTTGTTATCAGTGACGTTCTGAATGTTGTGTGATATCAGGCGAAGAAACGGTCCGCAGAATTACACATAGGGCACTCTTTTGTTTCATAGGGTCAAAAACCACTCGTATGACCTCTGACGTGACCTATCGCAACAACCCTTAGATCTTCATGTATAGTGTAGGCCATCGAAAGTGTAAAAAAAGCGAAACGAAATATAGATCTGTATTTAGATCAGATTGAAATAGCAGGATAATCTCTAAATAAAAATCGTAGAGTTTTGTATTTGCATGTATTTCAGAATCAGGGTTCCCGTGTCTACTGCAACAATTCATCACTATACATCATGTCGATATCGATGGTCTAGAGGGTTTTGCTTAGTTCAACTAAACCGTTTTGAAGACAAATCTTTACTACAAATAGAGAGCTTGCTAACAGAGAGGATGAAACACGTACCGGGAGATATTCGTAACCCAGACGTTTAAATTTGCTATAAAGGGGTGTGGAATTGTTTGTTATGGATTTGGTAGCCTACTAAATAATCCTAATGAAAAGTCCATAGAAAATCACCACTGCTTTATTTTCTTAGGGGGTGTGTGTGTTCGGGTGTGTGTGTGTGTTTTTCGGGGGTGGGGGGCATTTCTGTTGACGCTCAGGGGTGTTTCATTTATTGTTGTCTGACAAGGCCACATTGAAATGAATATTATGTTAATGATGCTTAAAGTTACTTGGTGAACAATTAAAGAGCGTTTAAAAGTACTGGCAGGATTAACAATGTCAGCATACATTGTCAGGTATTACACCAGGTATTTCGCTTTACCGAAACCAGGCGGTTCTCGCGCGACGTCATTTTGTGCTACGGGCACAAAAGCATTGTTAACAATGGATTTGGGTCAAATTCTCGATTTTGAGATTGAGGTTGGAACATTAAGAAATACAAATGAACTTTGTGATTTGAGAAGGATTTTGACGATCAGAGAACTGGAAACGGTGTTTTGGGGGATTTTTATGAGCCTACCTGATTAAAAAGGCCCATGAAATGGCGTCTTTCTGTGAAAAAATCAGCGAAAGTAATCCAATGTTTTGAAAACGCACGCAGTCCTTGATGCTAATCTTCATACGTCAATGGAAAGGTCGTGAACTTAACTTTCCATATTTGGAGAAATCAAGGGCAAATTGCTTGTCAGCAACGAATCAGAGTCAGTTTAACAAGATAGACCATAGGCCTTCTGGTTGCCAAGAAGCTTTAATGAACTGGAGACGGCATGACGTCATCCCTATACAGGGCTTTGGGCTTTGGGCTATACCAAAGCCCTGTATAGGGAAAGTTACGACAACTCATTTACAGGCGCCATTGTGGGTCTCAACTATGACGCCATAATAACTATGACGTCATGGCGTCATATAGTTTTACCATGGAGCGTATACGGTATACGGTCAATGGCTTTACTTAACAAAATGTTTTATCTCTTTCTTGGGGTTACGTTTTACGGGCTACAATTTATCCTGAACAAATTGCAAGAGAAACCAATGCTATTTGGTTCAATGATAAAAATGTCAGACAAATTCATACTCAAAATCGGCCGAATTCGGCCAAGGAAAAAATGACGTAATTAACATAATGCAACACGGCGCTCTCCAGGAATTATCGGAGAGCGATATCCCGTAATCAGTGTCTTTCAGTGGTGGGATAATAAATAATTTTTTTTAAAATTCCTCAAACACAGCTACCAGGACGGATCGGGGGTCGGGGGCATCTAAACTGTAGTTCGGGTAGAGTCTCTAAACCATGACACTGAGACTCTAAACCATGGTGTATCCTGTAGTTCGGATAGAGTCCCTCTAAATAATCAGTCTCTAAACCATGATGTACCCCGTAGTTCAGACAGTCTCTAAACCATGATCTACTATAGGTAGTCTCCAAAACATGATGTACCCTGTAGTTGGGATAAACCATAGTTTTGTAAATATGAATTGTAGACTACGATATGTTAACCCAGAAGTGAAGTAGTTTCTCTCACATGAATATATTGTTAACGCGCTTTAAATATCTGGATGCAATAGACTTGGTGTAGAAAATTCTAGGTACACACTGTTAACCACCCATAGATGTTTTAATGACAGTAATAGTACGTACAACAGGATCGCACCACACGCAAAATCAAAATCTTAAAGATAAACCTGCGGACAAGACAGAAAATAGACATTGCAAAAAATAAACAAATCAAATAGAGGGGAAAATCATAATTTATTCAGCTCGACATCAGACGTAAAATGCCGTCTTGTTGCATATCGTTTATATAGTTGAATCATATCATAAAAATATCGTATTTCATATAGTCTAACGTATTTGTCAACATCAAGGTGAACTTGCTCTATTTAGCCTATTCAGAATTGTTTAGATGAATCTGTTTTTTTAAATTTATAGCGCTTTATCTGGTGTATCTTCTATTTTATTTTCTTATGAATTAGGTTATATGCAAAAATATATGTTTTATCTCCAACAGAATCTTTTTCGCGGAAATCTATGACATATCTATCCACACCCTGTATATCTGGGCAGCCAATTGCGACACAACAATAAAATAGGGCATATTATAAATAGATAGTGCGTAAAGGTACTTGGGACCCAAGATGGCGTATTCAAAGGTTTTCTAAAAGTTAAGTAAAAGTACTCAATTTTTCCACTTAACTGACCGTATTACCTTAAATCGGTATTCAAAGGTTGTATTTTACATATACTTGGCTATGTGAAAACTTAACTGCACACTTATATTATGGAACACTCACATTCGCCAAAAGGCATGAATTTTCAATTTATGGAATACCCTTCACTCCCAAAAATCACGAATTTCTGACATTGCAAGCATGTTATTCCCCCTTAAGAGCATCACTATACTTTATTAAATTCCTAGTGTACATCACCAGGAAAATGTTTGTCGAAATATTATATTGTAACCCATTAAAATAGTATGATTATAATTTACGATAAATTATGATAGTGTGCATCCTTTGTCGGAACAGCTGTTTTCGCATAGACTTTTTTTTTAAAAAACAAAAAATCTATTCCAATAGATTACAATATATAGTGGTAGTATAATGATGGATATTGTAAACTTTCATTTTTTAACAACATAACGCGACTAGAAAACAACATATTAGCAATACTCAATGACCCTTGCCTCCTCAGTTAGACTGGATAAATTATACAGTGTTGTATATAAATCTATCGTTTGAGGAATTCATAGATATTGTGTGACTACCTCCATTTGACAGACCTGACATTGACGGTACATTGTGTGTGCGAAATATTCATGTTGCATTATATTTTACCGAAATAAATACCGATTATGTATAATATATGGCAATGAGTTGTAAAAAAATAGATCATACCTTGCTTCTAGTGGTAGTATAAATAATTTCTGAAATCTATAAAGCCATGTCATCACAAATGAATTTAAATTTATTATATGACAGTCATGGAAACATACAAACATAAAATGATAAATGATCGGGGAAAGATATCCTTAACATATCTCGGTGGTAATAACCTCATACAACATCAAAATTGACGACGAAAAAAGGCCAGCTACGCTCGGCGACATTGTCTTTGTTTTAATCTGAATCCTCTATATTTTAAAATCACCATTACGGGACTGCTTCTACAACATTAAAAGAAGTCATTATAATCTCACTTAACTTTAAGGTACTTCCCATAGGTCACTTAAAGTTAAGTGGATATTACTCACTTAAACTGACCTTTGAATACAACTTAAAGACTAACACTTAAAAGTTGAGGCAGCTTAACTTTAAGGGAAAATTTGATACTTAACAGTGCCTTTGAATACCGCTTGCCCTTAACTTACAGGAAGTTACGTATATTTAAATGAAACCTAGTAGTTAAGTGACTGTCTTAGACTTAAGATATCCTTTGAATACGGACCCTGAACTACAGGGTACATGATGTTTTAGAGACTACAGGGTAGATTATGGATTGGATACTATCAGAACTACAGGATACATCTAACTAAAGGGTAGCCTACATCATGGTTTAGAGAGTCTGTCCGAACTACAGGGTACATGATACTTTAGGGGGACTCTACCCGAACCGCAGGATACATCATGGTCTATTCTTTTGCAATTTGTTTAGTATAAATTGTATCCCGAAAAACGATATACTAAGAAAAAAATGAAACGTTTTTTTAAGTAAGGCTATACCAAAGCCGTATATAGATAAAGTTGCGACAACTGTGAAGCCAGAAATTTCATATGACGTCATGAAAATATGACGTCAAATGTAAAAAGAAGCCATTTTGGGTCCCAAGTCATTGCTTACTCACTATCTATTTTATGCCCAATTATATTGCTGTGTCGAAGTTGTCTGCCCCAACAGGGATATGGAGTGTTGATAGATATAATATAGAATTCCGCGAAAAAGAGTCTATAGGCGATAAAACATACATTTTTAAAAACGAAAAGTATGGCTGAACACACTATCATTATTAATTATTATACAACACAAAGAGTACATTGTTATAGCCGAATTCATCAGACCATAAAGTAAAAGAATTCCCAGATAAAAGCGCTATTAAATATATTTAACTTGCATACGCTTTTAAAAATCAGATTTTTTTGTGCAGACGGTTAAAGTGAAAAATCAAAATATATATAATAATTTGGGAGATAAACCATTTTTCCTTCTAGCCGGCAAAATATGCGCTCGGTTTTTTGGTTTGGAGCAATTCCGGATTGTGCGTCAGTTTTCGTCACCGATCATTAATTGTATCATCAATTTTTCGAAAATCGAAATTTCTTTAAAGGGACAATAACATTCTTGCTGGCTTGGAAGCTCCAGAAAATAAATAATACCCTTATTCTAAGTACTAGATGTTTAAGTGTCCTACCTGTTGTGTAAATTATGCATTACAACCTATTTTACTTGTCCAGAGGGTTCGAAAATATTTTAAAATACAAGTCACATTTGAAAAGGTTTACGTTAGACTTTTGAAATCAATTGGTTGAATTTTTCCAATTTTTTAAAATAGGTGTGTTACGATGAAATTTGTATCATCAATTTATTTGAATATAGTAAAATAATACGATTTGTTGACCAGAACGAAGATTGGGACATATTATTCAATTACAACAAGAGTGGTATTGGGGCTTTAAATTGACGGATGGAAACAACATATACTAGTTTCTTTTGCAAATTGTTTGGGGTAAGACGTTATAACTCCCCGCCTATGTGTCAATAACAATAATAATAATATCAATTTGTCTTATATATAAACGACACAAATGCGACATACAAAGACGTCATTCCACAGGTAGACAATGAAGGGGACGCAGTTATTTTTGAGTTTGTCCGGCTCCTTTGGGTATTTGCCCCCCCCCCCCCCCCATTTCCAATGAAAAGAATGATGTTGTTCTCATGCTCAACCAGTATCAAAGATATATCAGACTTGTTACAAATTGTCTCGAGTTTGTTCCACCCATCTAAACATTTACCGACTTTTTGTTCCATCTATAAAAGCATACATCCCTACTAAATGTTAAACAAGAAAATTCAAAGGCTAAAAGGAACAATAGAACAAGTACACCTTAATGTCGACAAATACGTAAGACTTTATGAAATAAGATATTTTTATGATATGATTCAACCGAAAGGTGCATATATGCATATGCAACGTTGATTATTGATATCTACATTCAAGTTTAACCAACTGTGTATAACCGAAAGGTACATACATTATGTATATGCAACGTAGATTATTTATATCTTCATTCAAGTTTAACCAACTGTGTATAAAAATGCTCAATTTTTCCACTTAACTGACCGTATTACCTTAAATCGGTATTCAAAGGTTGTATTTTACGTATACTTGGCTATGTGAAAACTTAATTGCATTCTTATATTAATGAATACTCACATTCGCCAAAAAGCATGAATTTTCAATTTATGGAATACCCTTCACTGCCAAAAATCACAAATTTCTGACATTGCAAGCATGTTATGCCCCCTTAAGACTATACTCTATATATACTTCAATCCTCTTTATTGATTTAGTTTTTGAACTAGGCCTACTTCTTTGATACTTTTAACGATGTGGTTACTTGTATAGCGGAATTTATACTACAATATGCTTGCATTCGTAATTCTTGCAACATATAATAGCTCATGACTCATGCTGACATTATATCATTATATAATTATTTCTTTGGGTTGCATTCCCAATTGTTTTCAAATATGAGTGAAGTCTATGTCACCACAGGCCCGGGACTGTACAGCACAGTGGACGCTTACGGCTAACCCCGGATCCATTCACTCTTTTTGATTTGTTTATGTTTGTGGTCTCTGAGTATGATGTCTTGTCTATATTCGTTTTTGTGTAGAATTGTGTGTGGTGCAGCCCTCCTGCACTTACTACTAGTGTACAACACCAGGAAAATGTTTGTGGAAATATTATATTGTAACCCATTAAAATAGTATGATTATAATTTACGATAAATTATGATAGTGTGCATCCTTTGTCGGAACAGCTGTTTTCGCATAGACTTTTTTTTAAAAACAAAAAATCTATTCCAATAGATTACAATAAATAGTGGTAGTATAATGATGGATATGGTAAACATTAATTTTTTAACAATATAACGCGACTAGAAAACAAACATATTAGCAATACTCAATATCTTGCCTCCTCGGTTAGACTTGATAAATTATACAGTGTTGTATATAAATCTATCGTTTGAGGAATTCATAGATATTGTGTGACTACCTCCATTTGACAGGCCTGACATTGACGGTACATTGTGTGTGCGAAATATTCATGTTGCATTATATTTTACCGAAATAAATACCGATTATGTATATATGGCAATGAGTTGTAAAAAATAGATCATACCTTGCTTCTAGTGGTAGAATAAATAATTTCTGAAATCTATAAAGCCATGTCATCACAAATGAATTTAAATTTATTATATGACAGTCATGGAAACATACAAACATAAAATGATAAATGATCGGGGAAAGATATCCTTAACATATCTCGGTGGTAATAACCTCATACTCCATTATGGCACTACAACATCAAAATTGATGACGAAAAAAGGTCAGCTACGCTCGGCGACATTGTCTTTGTTTTAATCTGAATCCCCTATCTTTTAAAATCACCATTACGGGACTACTTCTACAACATTAAAAGAAGTCATTATAATCTCACTTAACTTTAAGGTACTTCCCATAGGTCACTTAAAGTTAAGTGGATATTACTCACTTAAACTGACCTTTGAATACCACTTAAAGACTAACACTTAAAAGTTAAGGCAGCTTAACTTTAAGGGAAAATTTGATACTGAACAGTGCCTTTGAATACCGTTTGCCCTTAACTTACAGGAAGTTACGTATATTTAAGTGAAACCTAGTAGTTAAGTGACTGTCTTAGACTTAAGATATCCTTTGAATACGGACCCTGAACTACAGGGTACATCATGTTTTATAGACTAGGACTACAGGGTAGATTATGGATTGGATACTATCAGAACTACAGGATACATCTAACTAAAGGGTACATCATGGTTTAGAGAGTCTCTCCGAACTACAGGGTACATGATTGTTTAGGGGGACTCTACCCGAACCGCAGGATACATCATGGTCTAGAGACTCTATCCGAACTATTCTTTTGCAATTTGTTTAGTATAAATTGTATCCCGAAAAACGATATACCAAGAAAAAAATAAAACGTTTTGTTAAGTAAGGCTATACGACGCCATAGTTTTTATGGCGTCATAGTTGGGACCCAAAATGGCGCCTGTAAATGAGTTGTCGTAACTTTCCCTATACAGGGCTTTGGGCTATACCAAAGCCGTATATAGATAAAGTTGCGACAACTGTGAAGCCAGAAAATTCACGTGACGTCATGAAAATATGACGTTATGAGTAAAAAGACGCCATCTTTATCTATATACGGCTTTGGGCTATACGACGCCATGACGTCATAGTTTTTATGGCGTCATAGTTGGGACCCAAAATGGCGCCTGTAAATGAGTTGTCGTAACTTTCCCTATACAGGGCTTTGATCATTGACGTCATATATAGATAGACCCATAGATAGACCGCTCACGCCTTATGATTGGCCAGGGCCGCCATGACACACAGCGCGAGATTTCCCTTCAGGGCAGAAGCCGCGAAAACCAATGTAAACAAACGGCAAACTGATGGTGAAAGTCAATCAATTTTTGGTGGAATTTAGGGTCCTATCGACAAACCCAACACATTAATTTATTTAATTGAAACCGTAGCTTTATTTTTGTATAGTTTGGGGGGAATTATAAAGCGTTAAACATTTATTTCATAGGGAAATACAGACCCATACAGTGACGATAGCGCTTGTTTGTAAAAAAGTATTTTTAGAATAAAATAAATCAATAATTTAATATTGAAAAATAAAATTCATTGCTTTAAAAACTTGCGCTCTAAAAGGCTATGTCCTGTGATTTACAAAAATGTTTAGTTTGAAATTTTAGAGTTAGTAGTTTTTGTTTAAATCAAATTTTAAAACTGCCACACCCATATTTCAATCTTAAAAATTTGGCACCCATAGGCCTATATTTTATTCTATTTTTTTTTTGTAATAGTAGTAATTGAGAGAGCTATTGGAACTTCTACAACAACTTTCATAAGTATATGAAAAATTATAAACATGAAGATCATATTTTTTTACTTCATTATTTATATTTTTAAAAGGTATGTCAATACAGATGTTCTTGAAGAAAAAACTTGGAAGTTTTAGGGTCCAATAATGGAATTTAATTTTTTTTTGTCAAAATCATAATTTAGATGACTGCTGGAAATTGTGTCACAACTTTCTTAAGTGTAATAATTAAAAATGCAAAGATCATATTTTTTACTTCAATTTTTATATATTTTAAAAATTACACAAACTAGCCGGTATTGTGGTGGTGGTGGGATTTTGAAATTGCTACACCCATTTTTTTATGTTGGAAATTTTTGTTACCAATATTCTATAGCTACCTTCGTAAGCATATGAAATAATTAAAAACATGAAGGTCATTTTATTTACTTCATTATTAAAACTTTTATACTTAAACCTGATAGTTCATTTAAAAATTTCTCATTTGCCCCTTGACTCAGTTATACTTAGACAAGAAATTTGGTATGATTTATCAAAATAGATAAAAAGTAATAATGAAAATGTATTTTAATATGAACAAACCAACAATGAGGCTGACGTCCCTAATAAAAAGAGTAATTAGTAGATGGCACACTTGACATTTTTTAATTGCTTATTTTCGCCATGTATCAAAGTTCAAATTGCTCATCATCGAACTTAGTCAAGGTAATAATGAAATGAAATGGGGTTTAACGTCCTACTGTTCTGCTCCTAACCTGGGCTAATGAACACCGGCATACCCCATACAGTGTGCTACGGCCTACTCTTATATCAAATTCCAACTGCCAAGAGTTTTTTTTACGTGTACGTACGTCTGTGTGTACATAGGACCTCTGTTTTTTGCACCATCCGAATGACTAGACAACTGTCCTTGTCAGGCCATCCGTCCTGCACCACTGACAAGGGGAAACCACGCCGAAAAATCTGGACGAACTATCTCTGCCAATGCAGGGATCGAACACCCGACCTCCAGGCTAGCCAGCCAGTGTCTTACCCACTTAGCCACGTGATCCCCCTTAGTCTAGGTATTGGTGTGATGATAATGTTTTCAATAATTCACTTGCACATACGGTTCATTTGCAGTGGGAGGAAACCGGACGACCCCTCAAGGTTTGATAGCCGACCCTACACCTTGTCATGTACAATCAAGGAATCAAAAACCACCCCAGTTCACTCAATGACAGACCTTATGATACAAGGCACTTACACACATGGCCCCTGTATAATACTGGCAATACAAGTTTTATTGCTTGTCTGATAAATTACCACACACTTATTATTTTTTTGCCCCATTGACTTATCTTTTCAAAATAAGAATATTCTTAAAATTGTAATCACATGATTTCTGAATGTACAGGTAAGCCTTTGTGGACGATTCTAACTTATGATTATTTTGCCTCATTTACTTTTAGTCAATGATGCAGGACGGAGGGCCTGACAAGGACAGCTGTCTAGTCATTTGGGTGGGACAAAAAACTGAGGTCCTGTGCACATGTTGGCATGCAAGTAAAAGATCCCTTAGCAGTTGGAATTCGATATAAGACCCCCGTCCCCAATTCAACGTCACGTTTCAAATTGGGTCCTGGAACTCACCAACTTGAAACAATTTCCACGTAATCTGGATGTCAGGTGGCTATTTTCATATATATGAATGAATACACAAAAATATAAAAGTTTTTGAAAAAAGAACTACATTATTTGTCGATTACTAGTACTTTCGCTTATTTTATTAAGCTCTTCAGATAATCAACATTTAGTTAATACAACAAATAATGTAGTTCTTTTTTCAAAAACTTTTATATTTTTGTGTATTCAATACCTAAGAGTAGTTATCTTCAACTTTTCATATATGAATGAATATATAGACCTAGGTAAAGTTATTCATATCTTGCAATGTATTCATATCCTTTAAGTTAAGGCCTTCCAAATTGGGCCCTGCATTTTCTACAACTGGAACTGACTGGACGTATGTTTTATTCTCCATCTGAACGAGTAGATCACACTGTCTTTGTTAGAACGTTATTAAACAATATTCATCACAAAAATATCAACAAATAAGAATCATATTCATAAAAATAATTTCTTTATTCATTCTTGAACACCTTTTGTCTATTATATGAGTTGCTGGTTTGCTCTCACTGTTGGCCGAGAAAATTCATCTGGATTTTCCGGCGTGGTTCCCCTTGTCAGTGGTGCAGTAGGCCTACAGAGGGCTGAACTTGGACAATTTTCGAGTCATTTAGATGGGACGAAAAACCAAGGCCCAATGTACACATTGCACAGCCCGGGCAGAACAGCAGAATGTTAAACTCCATTTCGTTTCTCTTGTGAGTCGATATGTTTGATTCTTTTAGTTAAATAACAGTAAAATATCATTTTCTGTGTAACATAAAGAGTCTTCTTTTGAAAAACTTGTTATGTTATTCATGGCTGGATGTAGCAGATAACATTTCATCTTATGAGACCTACAAATACAAAGAAAGTAGTACAGGGTTTAAAGATGTATCATCACTTACATAAAAAATATCAAGCAGTACGAGAGGAGGTCATATTTCCAGGGCCTGTGTGTCAACCCTTTATTGTACCTAAATTTACATTTTGAAGAAAGCTAATTTAAATTTATCCTAAACCCTCTTTCTGATCAAATATATACAAATCGCTTTTATTGAAGTTTTAATGCATATCTTTATAAATAGTACTTCGAATTGACAAAATGCCTAGACCCTTTTTTTGTTTTATTAAAGTAGAAATTTTTATTGGGAATTGGTTTATAATCTTAATTGAATGTCAAACACTAGCGTATGGTTATTCCAGTCTACATGGTATTTTTTTGTGTGTGCTCTGCAAAAAAGAATATGCTTCACCGTCTAGCCTCGTTCTTCAAGTCCCTAGTTAAAAATGGCCTGAAATGTATTATGGTACACGATTCGTATACCAATGGTAAATTTTTTATTTTGTCTTATATATTGCATATCAGAAGCTCATCTTTTCATGGTAAGATCACAACATCGATGTTGATTTGAACTGACAAATAATTTGTGTTTTCAATGTTGAAGACTTTGGATGATATTGAGTTGGAGACTTAGCTACTCTAATGAAGTTAATGAAAATGATGTAAAGTTTCTTTTTCATTTCATTAATTTGGGTCTATTAACATTACTATCATTATCATCATATGGACCTAGATCTATAGTGTATAATATAATTACATATATATTTTAGGTTCAGCCCCTTTTAAATAAAGTAATCTTAATTATCCTATTTTAATACAAAAAAAGTTATAATCGACAGGGTTTTTTTTCTTGCAAAACAAAAATTAAATTTGTAAAATAATTAAAATGGTATTGGAACACGACTATCTGGGTAAATAAAGAAACAATGATTGATAAATAATAATGCTGCTAAACATGAATATATATGTTGTAGGCCTTAGCGAGGTCACTTAAAATTAATTGTTCTTTATTTCTTAAATTTATCTTGTTTTGAATAGGTAATAAAATAAGTTTTATAACGCCACGGACTACGGCCCGTGTCATTGCACTGTCACCGTTCCAACTTACGACAAGGCCTAACGATAAAATGCTTATTATACGAACGAAATATTTACTGAAAACTAATAATAAACTAAAAATTTACTTACGCACTTTCAAATATTTATTTCGGGCACAGTTTGTCAGTTTTGCAGTGCAGTTTTGATTTTCTATTATTCCAAAACTCAAAACACTGTCGTACAGATGGCAGCCATATTGGTTTCTTCCCTCAACGGAAGTCGCAGCGTCTCTACCACGCGATTCTGGCGAATAGGCGGTCTATCTATATATGACGTCTTTGATTATGACGATTGAAGCCAGTGACCCCATATTGGTTAACCCAGAACATTAGAATTAATATTGGTTGTGTGGAGTAAACAAAATCTTTTTTAAAAGAAATGGGACTATATTTTCAAACAATATATAAACTAATTCGTTTTTAGGTTTAATCGGTAATAGTGGTATTCTCAAAAGTCAGATTAGCTAATCTTAGACTAGAATTTCTCTTCGTCAACGGCTAAAATTAAGTTTTAAAATTTGAATCACTGATTTCATATAACCATTGATTAAAGAGGTTTTTATTGTCATTGACGAAAGGGGCCGGTTACAGTAAGTAGATTACAAAATCATGACATTGTGTTTGAGAACTGAGTTTCCCAACCTGGGATTCAAAAGGTGTAATCAGGGAGAACAAAACTAATAGGAGTATGAACTTTTTAGTATTGTAGAAATTTTTGGTATTGGTACAGCAAATTTTAGTAGTTGTTATCCGTCACATTTCCCAAAAGCGACCTAGTTAAGCCCAAAAAGCAAATTGCAGTATGAAGTTATTGGTATTATAGAATGTTTAAGTATTGGGACATTTCCCACAAGCGACCTAGTTGAGTTCACAATAAAATATCATAAATTTGAAAACATTACAAATCAGACTCATTTGAATAAAATATCTGTTTTGCAGGCTAAAAATTCAGTTTTTGACAAAATGACATCACTTCCGGTGATACTAAAAAAGTGGGGGTTCGGTGGTGTAATTGTCTTCACTACAATAAAAAATTCTCTCGGATTAATATCCAAATTTACCCTTTTTGACAATTTTGTATAAACTTGCAATATTACAATTTAAAGGGAACATCCTGGATTTGAACAGCCTCAGAAACAAGAGTGTATGTATGAAATTTAAGCGCCAAAATACAGAAGAATGTTGTATTTCCCGTTATTGTTTCAACATTGCTTATCCGGATGGGTTCCGGGTGTACGCAACTCTTTTTGGGGTTCGATTCAATTTTTTTCGTTGGGTGATCTGATAATCTAATGTCGTTCCTCTGTGGATCTATACAGTACATGACCCACGTGCTGTACTTGATAACGAAAGGTACACTTCACATACGCGTTATTTTTGTATAAAATAAAAGTCTGGTTTTATCCAGAGACCATATAATACTGCTTGGGACATAGTTCTCTGTTTGCAGATAAAGACTGGCCGGTTTAAGTTGTTTGAAAACGTATATCATATATTGAGTTAGTTTTTTGGCCCAAGGGTACAGGATTTTAAGGACTTTAAACACGAAATTAAGCAGTTTTATTCACCAAAATATAGTCGAGATTGGCCCTTTAAATAAATAAGACTCTCGACATGGAAGATGCACATTTAATTATCATTTTTAATAAAGTTGTTCGCGTCGACCCGCTTGCCATGTCATTATATAAACATAAATTGTGTCTTTTTCGTCTTTTGATGGCATATAATTGGCCCTTTAGATTCTACTTTTGGAATTCTTATGCATACAACTGAGTGTCAATTACATAAAATTTCATGAGATATATTAAATATGATATCGTTTATTATATAAAAACATGAACAGTATACTTGTAATTATAAAGCTTCAAAGACCTAAAATATAGTTATTGAGTTCGCCCCGCTTTGAACTTGGCTGTTTCCATTTCTTACATCTCTTTATTGGAAATATTAAATTGCGTGAACATATGAAACTGCAACAAAGAATGTAACAAACTCTTTTTCCTTACATAATGGCTTGAAAGTGTTACCAAATATGCTGTCTTCGACACGCTCGTAGCGAGAATTATTGGGGGGTGGGGGGTCAGTCACAAAACAGACAAGGCAGGCCGCTTCCTTTTTTCCGTAGGCTATATCATATCAAGGTCGCTGCTTCCGGAACATGCATCCTTTACGACTCGAAAATTTGGGTAGTTTTGGGTTAGATTGTGATACAAGTAAATTATTAAAAATGCAGTAGTCTAAATAATTAAAGATGCATTATGTAAAAATTCAATCATACTTCAAAAACAAACAATGCAAAATGAATATCTGAGCGAGCAAACATATTAGCCTTTGATGATTTGGCAAGATCTGTGAACTGATTGCAATCACCGTACTAGTTGGTCGAGGTTGAGCCTCAATTCTCTGTTTTTAACTTAATTCGTTAAATTGTCAAACAATTCTTACATACTGAAAATCAGCTTCAACGATGGCATCATTAGTTCATTTTGGTCTGTCTTATTAATCGTTTTTATAACACTTAAAGCTGAACTCCGGTTACAAAAATACCGAAATGATTAAATAAAAAAAAAGTTAACGCCCTCAAGCCGCAATACTTGATTCCAATTTGTGAAATAAATATGGCGGACATTGAGGCTTATGACCTGGAAAGGTTAGCCGATCTCACTTCCAGTTTGTTTATTGTCAGCTAGCTATACACATCCGGCGTTATTCTCTCGCACGCTTCACTGATTGTTCTATTTTTCCCAACACAGTATACCAAATTATTGAAGATTGCAAAATGTCTGATCAGGTAAGACTGTAAATAATTATATGAACAGCTAGCTGACAATAAACAAACTGGAAGTGAGATCGGCTAACCTTTCCAGGTCATAAGCCTCAATGTCCGCCATATTTATTTCACAAATTGGAATCAAGTATGGCGGCTTGAAGGCGTTAACTTTTTTTTTATTTAATCATTTCGGTATTTTTGTAACCGGAGTTCAGCTTTAAGGCCTAAAGAACGACCTGCAATAGGTAGATTTAGCTCTTGCATAATACATGTTTTAAAAAAAGATCCACTATAATACTATAATTGGTTTTTAGTTCACAACATGAATTTTGCATGAAATATCTAAGTTAGAGTATTTGCCATAGTAATATTTACATGTCCACATAAAAACAGTCGTCGCCCCTGTCCATCCAGAAACATAGGTTTTCTCCCCAAGATCGCCGTTTCTTTCTATATTGGCATATATCGGACCATAACTTCATGGATTAGGACCGCTGATTGTACGAAGAATGATATTTTTAGATTGTGGACAATGTAGAGGTCACAATTTTTGTCTAAATTTGATGAAATTTGAAATGTTATTGGTGCATATTGGACCATAACTTTCTATATTGAGCCATAACTTCGCGCGCGAATTATGGCCCTTGATTGTACAGAAAATTGTGTTTTTAGCTTGTGTGTTTGAATTTCGTGAATATCAGCCCAAAACACCGGACAAAATGGTCTTTTTTGTACGCAGATAGTTTAAAAGTACGTAACACCAAGGTTGTGCACCATCTAGAGGTCAGAATTGTTTGAAAATTCACTTTTTTTTAGCTTGTTCTCTGTTCATCTCCTGCAAAGTATGGTCATAACAGTCGCTAGTTGATATAAATGAGTTGACTTTTGGATGCATATACATATATCTATATTTTAACACTATTGACAATAATGATTATGACGTGGGGTTTTTTTTTAAGGTTATGACGTCAAATATCTGGGTCGTTTAAGACTAAGAGTGGATCTGTGATTGACGTCATGATATCGCGTCATGACATCACATCATGACGTCGGTCACAGAGCTTTGCCCTAAATACAGCCCCGCAGCCAAAGGTCACATGATTTTGGGAATGGGCTATTGGTGATTTGTTATGAGGTTATGGTGTTAAACATCTGGGTCTCTTAAGAGGTGATCTGTGAGTGACGTCATGACCTCGCATCCTGACGTCGCATCCTGACGTTTCGTCAAGATGTCCATAAGCGAGCACTGCCCCTTAATACAGTGTGCACCACAAAAACACATGATTTTGGGAATGGGCTATTGGTGATTTGTTACATTCAGTTTACATGCAATAACCCGTTACCATGGCAACCAACATGATTAGATCTGATGGACACATTAATTTTGTTTAATTAGAAATGTGTTGTACTAAGCATTTAAGAACAACTTCTTGCTGCTATTATATTGACTTCAAATCCAAAATAAATGAAGCATGTTTGGAATAGATTGTTTTTCCCTGTTTGGCTATTTTTCGAAAATGCGACAAACAATTTGGGATTTGATTTTGTCCATTAAGAAAAAAGTCATAATCATAAATAATGTCCCAACCGAGTTGGAACCATGCCTTGGGTGGTGTCTTTGGTTTATACTACTAGAAAATCATGGGTTTAGATATCTAAATTGAAGGTTGCTAAGGACTATTAAGTGAAATTTCTTCTGAAAATGTCCCAAGACTTTGAAGTCCGTTTTCTCATTTTGGCGTTTTTCCCATTTCAAACACTCGCAAACTTCAAAATATCATAAATTTCTTATATCTGGTCCGAATTTAAAAAGAGTTATATTTTTGGAAAGCCCAGGATGTAGACTATGCAATTATGCTATCAACTCAATTTTCATAAAAGTAACCAAGAGCCTGGTTTTGCAAGAGCTGCTCACATATATTTCACAGTATTGGGTTATTCTTTTTATAATATATTCTTTGGTATGGACGTTGTGATAAAATAAATGAGTTATATTTCTTTACTTATTTGGTTTAAAACCCAAGCATCTCCATCTACCCACCAGGGGGTGGGGTTGGCCTAGTGGTATAGAGTGTCGCGCTCCAATCTCTAGTTGACCGGTCACCTTGTCCGTGGGAGGTGTTGCTCCCTTACGTGAGCGTATGTGGCTTGGAAATAGGGGCACCTTCTCAACCTCTTGGGTTTTGTCCGGGTACTCCGGTTTCCTCCTACAGCAACAACATCTACCCACCACCTTCTGGTAATAATTAGATCCCTTTCTGTCGATTGAATAGGTAGCTTAGAAGATGTATAGGTGTAACGGTCTAGGTTCTCTACCCCTGTCCCTACTCCCCACGCATACACACACACACACACACTCGACACAAACTAGGCCATTTCGGGACTAACAAATGGTTTTAATTTTATTGCAGTAATTCACTCGCGCGTAGGGGTCTTTAGCAGTGGGGGAAACCGGAGGATCCGACTCTTTGTCCCGTACAAGAGGGGATTCGAAACCACAACAGTTGAATCAATGACAGACTTTATGATACAGCGCGCACGTACTAACCATCTGGCCATCCAACCCCCTCCTCGATTATAAGGAAAGAACTTTTGAGCATGAAGACACTGGCCCTTCAACCTCTTGTATGTAGGTTCGTCTTAACGTACAAATCCAGTGTAAAATCGAAACGTGTATAACTCACATCACCCCTCCATAAAATAGGTCGGACAGTTACACGTTTAGTAGTGTTCTACTTCAAGTTTGTGTATGTCGACATGTCCATGTCGTGAACCTCATAAATGCTTTTGAGCAAGAGGTTGCCACATGTTACCTTCATACTTCCCTTCTTTCAGAGTATCTTATGTTTTTTTGTACATAGTGTGACAAATTTACGAAACGATCCTTGACAATTACACACCTATTTCAGTTATAAAAACATTGAAGGCATTTAAACGCAACCTGCTATACTTAAATACGATGCATATCATAAAAGAATTAATATCTATTCATTTGTTTGCTTCTGCAATCTTACACAATCTGATTAAAACACAGATCCTATTTCGTTTCGTTTTTTATAGTTCAAAATTTCGTTTTACTTGTTTGTACTAAAATAGGGTCTGGTTAATGTGATGGATTAGCCAATGAAACGGTCTGTTGCAGCAAGTTCTTGACGCACGATGCACGGAACTGTGGGTATCCTAATAGAAACATTAACGATAATTGGTTAATCAAATGTTTGACGTCATAGGGTCAAAAGTCGATCGTATGACACCTAACACGACCCCACTACAACATGTCAGATCTTCATGTAGCAGAGGCTATCGAAAGTATAAAAAAAACCGAAACGAAATACATGTATTTTGATTAGATTGTACCCATATATGAAATGAAAATACATGATACAAGATCGTTTAAATTTATTCAAATATATATATACCCACAAAAATACAAAATATTTCCTGTTACTTGCTATTTGCCCAGCCTTAAATCATCGGGTACCATCTTTAGTCGTTCAAGTAAAAGTGTTTCGATCGCCATCATGGCCCGATCGTGGTGCCGGTTTATTTCAGATAGGCATGATGACTGACTCCACGCAGGTCGACATGCTGTGTAGTGATGAACTGCTCCTTTCTTTGACGGAAGGAACACTCTGAAAATTAAAACTGTACTTTAACCAACCATTTGTAGAATCATATTTATTTATAACATTAGAAGGGGGGGGGCAAGGCGAGACAGAGGGGGGGGGGGGGCGCAGCTAGGGGAATGGGACTTAACATAAACTAGGTCAATTCTGGACTAATATATACTTTCATTATATTTCAACAATTCGCTAGCGCATAGGGGTCTTTAGCAGTGGAAGGAAACAAGAGGAACCAGAGAAAACCCACGAGGTTTGACAGGCGATCCTACTCCTTGTCACGTACAAGCTTGGAATCGAAACCACACCATTTCACTCAATGACAGACCGTATGATAAAACGGACACGTGTTAACTATTGGCCACGCAATAACCCCAACGGGACAAGGAAAAGGGGTATAGGTTGAAAACACTTAGTAAGATAAACACATTGAAACTATGAAAGACACGGTGCCCCAATTACGACAGGTCTAGGGCCGAAAGGATTCACCGGTGAACCGGTGTACCGCGATTTTTTCCATGAAAACGATGAACGATATTTTTTTTTAAGAATATCGATAATCGAGATTTTTATTTCAATTTAAGGTTCACGATTAATTTCATACTATATCGCGATATTTGTTCAATAAATGAGACATGTAGGACCCTTAGAAATTACCTATCAGTTCAGTACGTACGTACACAAGGCCTAAATAAATAGACTAGGAACAGCACGCGTCTTCTATAGGCCCGGGCATCCAGACTTCACAATCATTGCAAAACTGACCTACCAATCGCGTACAAAATACGACTCGGAAACTGGATAAGACAATTTTTTCCATTGGACAAAATACCGGAAGCCATGCATTTTACACCAATTAAATCGCATTTTATTTAACAGTCATTTCTTCCTCCCGATGCCGGTGACTCTTATTCGAATGAATGAAAAGCGTGTTGAAATTTTGGTTAAGTCTCTCTTAGTCTTTCGACTATTATGTTCACGCCCAGTACTGGTGGTAGCAGTGTTACACTTAGTGAAGTTGAAATAGAAAAGCCACCCGCCTGTTCGATCGAAGCAAACTGATCCCGCAGTGAATATTCGCTTGGCCGCTACAATCACTGATAAGCATGACATCGACGAGGCCTAATGAGTTCGGCATATTAACTTTTTTACTCCGACAAATTAAATTCTCAAACATTTTTTTGAGGTAAAAGAAAAATAAATAAAGACGTTTGAAGTATTTGTAGTTAAAAAATATTTCCTATTTAGTGTAAATAGGTATTAAAATGAGTAAAATGCATAATTTTGCCCGAAGCAGTTAGGTGTTAACTCTGTTAAGTAAACATTGTGCATTTTTTCTTTATTTCAAGAAAACTTTAGTCAATTTCACATTAATGGCGTGTGTATCGTGATGCACCCGTATCGTTGGGCTACGACATCATGCTGTATCGTTTCGCACGGGTAAAACGTAGAGTTGAGCAAAATTGAAATAATTAATCTCTAAATAATACCGCACCATTACATATAACAATTTCAAGATATATTCAATCAAACTACTTTCAGTTCCACAGTTTGCACATTGCCATGTGCGTATGAAATATAATGGGCTTTAACATCCGACTTGGTTAATGAAGGCTTGTATACGCCATACAGTGGGCAGTGAGGGAAATTTCGCCTGCAGCACCATCACTACGTTATACTCTTATATCGAAATTCAAGGGTTCTTTTACGTCCACGCCAATGTGTTCACAGGATGGAAACCCAAATTTTTTTTATTTTTTTATAAGCAATATTTTTATTCAGATTTCTATCTGAATAGGGATTGGGGAACAGGCATAGCCTATATTAAACCCTTCTCCCTGTCAGATATAGATACATATATTTACATAAAGAAACATACAATGTACAAGTGCAAATATTTTACAGTGAGTGTGTTATAGTTGTCTCTGGAATGGATTTACAGTTTAGTAATAAGCAAATAAGCAAATAATGTACAAGTGAAAATATATTTACAATGAATGGTTATAGTTGTCCCTGGAATCGTCTGGTGATTTCGAAAAACGAGTGAACAGTTTTAAAAATAATGAATGAGTTTTCAGCAAAATTAGTCCCTGGGCAGCCGAGCTCCTACACTAGGTTAACAATCTAATTTGTATAAACATACATATTTCTACTTACATTCCAAATCCTCTCAGAGCTTCTGTTGTGTGCATATTAACAGTTTTATATCTTCCCTGGACGTAAACTATCTTAGATTGATCTTGTAGCGCCAGGGTTCTCTTTACATACTTCATAAAGTGAAGGTTTGTTTCATTACTTCTAGTCCAATTTAATATAAAATTTTCTATCCTAAAAACAAAGGCAGCTGCGTGCTCGTCGTGCTGATACTCGTGCTGTAAAGAAAGAAAAAAAATCAAATAAAACACAAAATTCTTGGTTCAATTTTTTTTAAATTCAGAGAAAGTATCAAATTTTACGCTGCATAATAATCCATGCTAAAATGTATTCAGATTGATTAATGAACATTTAATAAAGAAAACAAAATCAAAATATCAGCCGTCTTGGATTCAAGTCGATTTTTAATGGGATCATCAATCAATATTAGCGGACAACAAAATGGCGGCGGGCTTATAACATAGATCAATGTAATTTCAATTCTAAAGATTTTTGTTAATATCGAATTGAATTGGACCAATTTGTGATTGATAATCCTATTTCACAATATTACTATAATTTACAAGGGATTCTTTTTGCGCTAAAATGACGCAACGAAACTTTAAATGCATGATTATATTATCAAATATAGTGAAATAGATTAAAATGGCAATGGAAGGCTAGTACAGCATTTCTTGCCTGTTTAGGTAGGATTGGGATCAGCAACCAACACAATACAAACAATCCATAACAAATTAGACGCCGTGTCATACTTCATTCAACCACCTCAGCCGCTTTCCAAAATTTTATTCTAAGAATCAAACTATTAACTCACATTCAGCATTGGTATTAAATCTAATGGTCCTTTTTTTGGAACTATGATTTCATCAAAATCCAATACTGCTGTGAATGTGTAATCCGATGACCTCATCATACAGTCATAAATGGGTAAAATTTCATCCGAATACATCTGACCATCTCTAGATTTAAACCTCTCATACGTCATTTCTGATTATAAAAATCATAATACTTTAAATTAAACATGCATTATGTAAGAGGTACATCTGCCTATTGTCGGTCTTTCTTTAGCCCTGAAATGTTATATAAACTATTACTTAGACATTAATTAACTTATCCAGACCATAATCAACTCTCCATGTCAACACTAGCCTGCGATAGTCGTTAGATTATGATCCGATTTGCTGTATAACTTTCCTTCACGATTTAATGATTAAATGGATAATGGAGACTATGATTTTTGTCGTACCGTTTTTAGTAATGATGATCTATGCCAGGCGTAAGATCCAATCGCTTAATACTCGGTTCATAGTGGATCAATTTGTCTGAAATTTTCCGGAAATTGTCTTTACATTATCTAGTTTTTATACGCCCACATTTTCATGTGGACGTATTATGTCGTCGCCCCTGTCCGTCCGGACGTCCGTCCGTCCGTCCACAATTTGTTTGTGGACTCTCTACAGGTCACAATTCTTATCTGATTTTGACGAAACTTGAAATATAGGTTTATCCCCATAAGATCTCGGTTCCTTTCGATATTGGCATGTATCGGATCAGAACTTCATGGATTATGGCCCCTGATTGTACGAAATATCATGTTTTTAGCTTGTGGACCCTATAGAGGTCACAATTTTGAACCGATTGTGATGAAACTTGACATGCATGTTTATAACCCCAAAATCTTGGTTCCTTTCGATATTTGCGGCCATCAGATCGTAACTTCCTGAATTATGGCCCCTGATTGTCCGAAAAATCGCCCTTTTTAGCTTGTGGTCCCTCTGGAGGTCAAAATTATTATCCGATTTAAAAAACCGTTCGATTATATAACCGTTACATGGTAATGAAGGTTGAGTTCAAATTTCGTGAAAATCGGACCAAAATTGACAAACAAAATGGCCGCCGTTTGTACGCGAATAGTGTGAAAATATGTTATATCAAGGTTGTGGACCCTATAGAGGTCACAATTTTGAACCGATTTTGCTGAAACTTGACATGTAAGTTTATAACCCAAAGATCTTGGTTCCTTTCGATATTTGCACCCATCGGATCGTAACTTCCTGAATTATGGCCCCTGATTGTCCAAAAAATTGCCCTTTTTAGCTTGTGGTCCCTCTGGAGGTCAAAATTATTATCCGATTTAAAAAAACGTTTGATTATATCACCGTTACGTGGTAATGAAGGCTCTGTTCGAATTTCGTGAAAATCAAACCAAAATTGACGGACAAAATGGCCGCTGTTTGTACGCGAATAGTGTGAAAATATATTATATCAAGGTTGTGGACCCTATAGAGGTCACAATTTTGAACCGATTTTGATGAAACTTGACATGTATGTTTATAACCCAAAGATCTTGGTTCCTTTCGATATTTGCACCCATCGGATCGTAACTTCCTGAATTATGGCCCCTGATTGTCCGAAAAATTGCCCTTTTTAGCTTGTGGTCCCTCTGGAGGTCAAAATTATTATCCGATTTAAAAAAACGTTTGATTATATCACCGTTACGTGGTAATGAAGGCTCTGTTCGAATTTCGTGAAAATCAAACCCAAATTGACGGACAAAATGGCCGCTGTTTGTACGCGAATAGTGTGAAAATATATTATATCAAGGTTGTGGACCCTATAGAGGTCACAATTTTGAACCGATTTTGATGAAACTTGACATGCATGTTTATAACCCGAAGATCTTGGTTCCTTTCGATATTTGCGCTCATTGATTCGCAACTTCCTGAATTATGGCCCCTGATTGTACGAAAAATCACCCTTTTTAGCTTGTGGTCCCACTGGAGGTCAAAATTATTATCCGATTTAAAAAAAACGTTTGATTATATCACATTTACATGGTAATGAAGATTGAGGTAAAATTTTGTGAAAATCGGACCAAAATTGACGGACAAAATGGCCGCCGTTTGTACGCGATTAGTGTGAAAATACGTTATATTAAGGTTGTGGACCCTATAGAGGTCACAATTTTGAACCAATTTTGATGAAACTTGACATGCATGTTTATAACCCAAAGATCTTGGTTCCTTTCGATATTTGTGCATATCGGATTGTAACTTCCTGAATTATGGCCCCTGATTGTACGAAAAATGACCTTTTTTTTTAGTTTTTGGCCCCTCTGGGGTCAGAATTATTATCCCATTTAAAAAAACGTTTGATTATATCACCGTTCAACGTAATGAAGGTTGAGGTCGAATTTCGCGAAAATCGGACCAAAATTGACAGCTGTTCTTGTCAGGCCATCCATCCTTCATCACTAACAAGGGGAAACCACGCCAGAAAATCTAGATGAACTAACCTCAAGGCTACCGAGCCAGCATCTTACCCACTTAGCAACATGATCCCCAGTCGAATTTGAAGCCTACTGAAATGAACCTTTATAACCCAAAGATTTTAATTCATTTCGATATTTGCACATAGGAAAAATCACTTTCGGTATTGCTTGTTCTCTATCCATCTCTCGAAAATGTGGGCGTATCCTGCCTGGCAGTGCCAGCCTATCTTTAACTATGATAGTGAGAACTACCAACTCGTTATCTAATCTCGCATAATGTATCTTTAATGAATTTCTAATAAAAGATAAAGCCATATTAAAAGTATAATAGTAAGGTTTCCATTGGCATCAACCAAACGAATTAATGAAATCGGGTTTAACGTCCTACCCTTCCGCACCGACTTTTCCTAATGAATTAAAGCACGCTGATGGCCTGATCTACTGAAACAATAGTTACCTTTGTGTCATCAAAACCGAGGTCCTGTACACATTAGCGGGCACGTAAAAGATTCCTATGACAGTCGGCATTCGATTTAAGAGTAGGCCGTACTGCCGCTGTTGGGAAAAATATCCCTCATGCCCACTGTATGGCGTATGTCCGTCGGGTCATTAGCTCAGTTCGGGTCTGAAAGGTAGGGCGTTAACCTCCATTTCATTTCTATTATCTCACGTGTGCAAATATTCATTACCTGGGCACTACTTATCAACATTTTCAAACATTCTTTTGATTTACCTGGTTCGAACACGGCTAACTCATACGGAATGAGTCGGACCAAACCACGTTTTTCATAAAATTTAAAAACTTCTAAAGTTCGTCTGTCTATGTTGTTCATTGACAATAAAGGATAAATATATACACTACGGATGCCTTGAAGCCACAGTATCTCCAACCATTGTATAACTATCATTGGGTCTATATATCCATATACTGCATGAACACAAACTGAAAGTAGCCCTTCCGGTCGTTCAGGTTCATATAACCGTAGTGCTTTAGCTGTCGCATTTTCACAAGTCTTTTGGATACTGACAGACATAATTTCCTTTCCAGGATATGACAGAAGACATTTGTAAATGGAACTTTTGAATATTCCGTATGGAAAACCAAACACAATAGAAGCATTAACATTGGATATAGTTTTATCAGCTAAATGAAAACAACACTGAAATGTTGGCTGGCTAGGTTCTCCGTTCAAGGCTTGAATTCGAACATCCAATGTCTGTGAGGTTGTAGTTCGTTTGTGTATTACAGCAGAATAAACAAACAGGCGGAGATCATCTACTTGAATTGGAATGAGCCTAGACGCTGGACTCTGATAATCCAATTTATTTGTCTGAAACAAGACGAAAAATGTTGCATTGAAGCTTTGTGGGGTATATAGGAATGGGGAGGAGGGACAGTATTTTGTGAAGTCTACAAAATGACTTGATTCCTACAGCAAAAGCTGCGTCAAGTAAAATAGACAATGGGTAACGTTCAATTTGGTTCTTCTATTTGTGGGGTTTTCTCCGTGTCCTCTGGTTTCTTAAGACTGCGAAAGAACCGTATACAGAAGGTGTCATTGAAATAAAATCGACCATATTTTATTCCTGAATTGTCATAATTTGTGTGTGTGTGTGTGTCTCTTTCTCTCTTAATTAGGCATTTATGCAAATGACAAGCCCACTATTAACTGTCTAGATCATCGGATAGTCGAGATTTTGAATGGAGTAAAACACAATCGCCATTTGCTAATGGAATGTAAAATGAATAACTTCACTCAGATATTAATTTGTCCTCATCTAATTTAAACTATTGGTAGAATTGGTTGATTTGAATAATTTGTTTAAATGCAATGAAATGAAATGGGGTTTAACGCCTAACTTTTACCTTGCCAAGACGGGGGCGCTACTACCCACTCATATTCCAACTGTCAAGTGGTGTCGGTGTTTCGTCATGGCACGTGTTTAAATTTGTTGGAAATAAACGTGATGATAGATCCATGGGAATTAACCAAATGCTACATGTATACAATGTATATTGCCATGTCAATAATGATAAATGATTATAACATTATTTAGTCAAGTGATTTATTGCTGTTTTATGGACTGTCTATAGTAGTATTTAACACTTTATGGAGAGAACAGTAGCACGTAAAACCATATTTCGTTTCAGTTTTATTCCCAAATATTTTTTTTTAGGTTTTTATCTGATCAACTGTTTCAAGAAAACAATGAACTTCACCTCAAAACCTTCTGTTTTCTTTGGAATCCTTTCCTTATTTTTGTCCGAATCCATTCTCATATTTCTAAATTGTGCTCTGATCGCCGCCTCATTTTCGTCTCGATAAATCCGAATGGAGAGCGAAGTGTACTTAAACTGCAAATAAATAACAACAGCCACGCAAAACAGCCCAATGGAGAAAACAGTTCTCACACTTCTCATAGTTTCACATTAGATTTGACCTTTCCAAAACCAGATCTGAATATCCATATGAAAATTAAATACATACATTAACACATTGTTCCGAATCCTTACTTGTTTAAAATATATTAATTATATTTTAACATTTTTGTATAGCGAATAAGTGAACTGATAGAAAACAAAACGACTCCATTACCCTACAGAGGGAAATAACCGTGGTCCGATCTTAAATGAAACTTATCGTATTCTTTTCCATTTTTTTAACAGTTCAAAGTGGTCAATATATGTTGGCGATAGACAGTATACTTTATTATTGAAACGTATTGATCAAAAAGGAATTCATAAGAGTTCAAACTCACATCTGTTACATATATTAAGTGTTTGAATTATAACAATTGACTTTCCCCAACAATATCAATACGCAATGACTTCATGGTAGACTCTATTAAGTATATATTTCTTAAAAATTATGCGGTTCTTGTGTTTGGAGAACGCGTAAAATATTAACTTTTTGTTTTATTTAATAAATAAAAGTACCTACTACAAGACATATACTTATATTATTCATTGGTAATTATATATGGGGCTATATCTTGTTAAATATCGATAAAACAGAACTATCCCGATAAAAACCACGAGGGACTAAATCAATTTAATTCCTTGGTAACAGAATATTTTCCTATTTGAATTTTCTGCACCAACTTGTATACGGATTATCGAATTATTGTCACATACGAACAATTAGATGCCAGTCCTTGCCAGACTGATATGTTATAACCGTTAATTGAATGACAAAACAAACTGTTGGTTTCTAGGTAACTTACCTTGCTAAATTAACAGTTTTTATTGGATACAATCACAAGTTTATTCTTAAAGCTTGATAGCGATAAGAGGATACTTGTCGAAACGTCGTGCTTTTAGAATAAACCAGTGATTGTTTCCCTTAAAAACTGTGTTCTGTTAAAGTGTTTCCCGATCGCTAAATTAAATACAATGTAATAATTAAGCCTCACAATGCCCATAAAAATATTCAAGTCTGTGAATTCTAATTTGTAAATTATAATCATTGAATGTGTAACTGAAATGAAATAGGGTTTAACGTCCTACTGGAATAATGAAGATATGTAGACATAGCTTGAATTTGTAGCCGTGATAATTCTAATCTACCGCGGCAATTGATACACTATTCGAGGCTTTGAGCAAGTAAAATTAGGTTCACTTGCACAATTTGAAACACATATCATCAAATTTTGCATGGAAATAAGTAATACTGTTACATATGTGAATAGTGGAACACTGAAGTCATAATTTTATCTTACCGCACAGTAATTCTGTATTTTCAAGTGACATTACACACAAGATTCTGGTTTGGCGGCCATTTCAAAATGAACATAAATTTAGGATAGCGATTGGGTTTAATCAAAGCATATAATTATAGGGTTTATAGGGTAATGTTACGACTTTAATTCAATGGGAATTGGTTTATTGTATGTTAAGCTATGTACAGTACAGTTTGGGGTCAGTGTTCTTGGAAATTAAGGGAGTTATAGGCCAGTAACTTTTGTTTTGGTCAAATGACTACAAGACTTGCTCAATAAAAGGCCTTACGAAGGTCCACTACTGTTGCTAGAGCAAGACGGAAGACATCAGTAGTGGAACCATTTCTAACGCCATACAGTGTGCTATGTGGGAAATTTTGCTGGGACAGCGGCGCTAGGACCTACTCTTATATCGAATTCCAACTACCAAGGGATATTTAACGTGCACGCCAATTTGTACACGGGACCTCGGTTTTTCCTACCATGAGAACGACTAGACAGCTGTCATTACTAGACACTCCGCGGCGCACCAATGATGAGGGTCATTCAATGCGAGCGCCGGGTTCTATTTATTTCACGCCGCTCTCTTCATAGTTTTAAACATAACGATAATTCTGCTATTTTTATATGATTATAGAAGTAGACAATAAAGATGAAATGTACCGAACGGGCTAATGGAGAGGAGCATATATACACCATTTTGCCTGGCAGCGGAATCTACTCATATTTCGAATTCTAAGCATCAAGGGTTTTTTTTACACGCACGCCAATGTGTACATGTGATCCATGTTTTTATCCAACCCGAATGACTAGACGCAAGGCCCAGTTTAGGCATGAGTCTGAGGGGCCCAGGCCCAGGGCCCTGCCTTTCAGGGGGCCCATCGGTTCATGGCAAAAAGAGAAACAATTCAAACAAAAAAGAGAAACAATTCAAATTCGATGATCGGTCTCGGCTTCTAGTGGCGATTTCCGCGCATTGTATGCCATTCGGAACTGTCATTACGTATTTTTTCTTGTATTACAGACCGTTTAATTGTGTCTTACGCATACGTGCCATTCAAAAGGATGTGAAATAATATTTTCATCGCATTAGGGACCCCGCGAGTCTAGTTAGGCCCAGGGCCCGGCTCCGGTTAATGACAGACCCTTCGTCCTGCACCACTGACAGGGGTTATTGAGGAACACCGGGAAAATATAACGGTTGGGATATAATATAAGTGAAGGGTCTGCCTTGACGTGACTTTAAAACAATGGAAGGGGCGGGGGTCTAACGCGTGTGCTTTAGATCATATCGTCTGTGACGTAGTCAAGTGGCGTGGTTTCGATACAAATAGTGTACGTAACAAGGTGTAGGGTCACTTATCTAACCTCGTGGATATTCTCGCATGGTTAAAGACCACTACACTTAAGTAAATTACTAGAATACTATTGTACCAGGCTTTCTAATTTCAGCAATTTCACTGCTATTAATAGTTACCTCCCTTGTATTATCGCCCGGCTTTGTAAGAGAGAAATTTGTCTTTGTCCTGCACTAGACAGAGAGGGGGATCACCGTGGCTAAGGCGCTGGCTCGCTAGCGTGTTCGATCCCTGCATTGGCCGAGATTTTCCGGAGTCGTTTCCCCTGACAAGGACAGCTGTCTAGTCGTTCGGATGGGACAAAAACCGAGGTCCCATGTACACATTGGCGTGCACGTTAAAGGTCACTTGGCAGCTGGAATTCGATATAAGAGTAGGCCGTAGCGCCGCTGCCCGGGCAACATTTCCCTCATAGCACACTGTATGGCGTATGCCCTTCTTTCATTAACCCAGGTTAGGTGCAGAAGAGTAGGACGTTAAACCCCAGACAGAGAGTGAGACACCATAACTTTGCTTTTAATTTAAGTATTATCAGACTTAGCTGATAATTGGTTTTACACACCACCATACAATGGTGTCTCAAGTGGTAATTCCTGGGGTTGATATTGAGGTTATATTACCCCCCCCCCCCCACGCAAATAACCCCCAATACCAACCTCCTTTAAATGTTGTTTTCGAAACCTGTGAAATACCAGCTTGGAAGCTGATGCTCTCTACTACTTTATGGGGCCCACCCCCGGATCCATGTGTTGCGGTGTCTGTATGTTGTGTCCTATCGGTAGGTTTATATTTAGCAATCGTTTGTGTGTGGCACGCCATATAATGAAAAGTCTGGTATGAAAACCGCAATTTCTATCAAACAACTAGAAAATGAAACATTACAGTCTCTGAATAATTTCTTAGAAATATTGGCAACTTTGATATTCTGGACACAGGATCTATATGGCATCTAAGATACAGGTGGGAACTTATGTTAATTGTTTAAGGATGAATGAGTGAGCTACGTTATTGCTAATCGAAAATAAATCTGTCAGAGTGATATCCAATCTGATTACAATACAGATCTATATTTTGTTTCGTTTTTTTTTTATATTTTCGACAGCCTACGTTACACGAAGATCTGACAGTCAAACCACTAACCAGGGATTTTAACACCTTGCATGTGAGTCAACGGGTGGTGCGGCCTTGACTATGTCAGAAAACTATTTATTTGAGCAGGCTTTTAATTTATACTGTGACATTTATAAGCTGCAAAATGGCTTACTCCAAGACTGTCTTTAATTTTTTAAAAGCATATCTTGATTTATGATCCTACAAATGCATTCGAAAATATATGTCAAAAGCTACCATATTCTAAAAGAAAAAAAGGTCCCCACTTGATGCGCAATTATTCTGAGAAACTCCAGCAGATCATGCAGCAACTTTAGGTATATATAGTGCATCTTGTGTATTAGTTGCACTATCCGAAGTCAGAAATCATTAGATATGAAACTGTTGCTGCTTCTGTTTGCCCTGGGTAAGCTTGATTGACGCTTCATTCAAAATATATAAAGTGAATCCTTTACTTTCCTAGGCGATTGGGAGTCTAAACGTTAAATACAATACCATATTACCTTTTTATAATTTTTAAGGCTGCGTGTCGGCTGCTCCAAGTGAGCGAATTGTTGGTGGATCTAATGCCTATGCTGGTCAGTTCCCGTGGCAGGTTTCACTGCAGGCTGCTAGTGGAAGCTCCTATTCTCATATCTGTGGTGGTATTCTGATTGCTGCTAACAGAGTTCTAACTGCAGCTCATTGTGTAGATGGTAGAAGGTAACTGTCGGATTTTACTATTCAGATATTCTGAGTTATTGTTCGAATAAAGGAGCCGCCGTGGATCATTGGGTACGGTTCTGGATCGCAACCCAAGAGGTCCCAGGTTCGATTAAATGCCTCGGGATTTTCTAGCTTGGCTTCTCTTTGTCAGTTGCACAAGATGGAGGTGCTGACAAGGAACCTCGTCTATTTGTTCCGACGGTACGAAAATCCGAGGTCCTGGGTACAAGGTTGCATGCACGTTAAGAATCATTTACAACAGAAAATATACGTAACGGTAGGCCGTAGCACCACCGTTCTGTCAAAACTTCCTGGCACGCACCCGTTTTATGGAGTATATCCGTTGGTGCTGAAAAGTAAGACGTTCCACGCCTTTTTATTTTATTTTCGAAAGATTTTCAGATTTCTAGAATTTTGGAATCAATACATGTTTCCTCATTTAATCCTATGTGTTTATTTAACTTTCAGTGCCAGTCAGTTTAGAGTTGTTTTGGGTGAACACAGACTTTCGAATACTGATGGAACTGAACAATACTTCAACCTAGCTTCTTTAGTTATGGTATGTTATTTTGTGCATTTCATTTATTATGCTCAATAGTATTATTAATATTAACATTTTTATCTAATTGCTTCTCTGGCGATAATATTGGGTAAGTTTACCATCGCCTTTAGCTTCAAGCGCAATACATTCGACTTCTAAAACCATATTTCCAAAATGTCGTTCTGGGTTAATGGAAGGGCCAAGCTAGTATTTGTCGGTGCAAGAAGTTAATGTCCACTTATATCCATATATCGAAAGACTTCTTGGTTTTCATTAGTTCATTTTAGCAGCTAAATGTCATGTGCATTGTTTGTGGGGTCAATATGTAATTATTCACGACTTAGATATACCCAAACAGATTATATAACATTTTAATAAGAAATGAAATTAAATCGAATTCCAAATGTCAAGGGATCTTTTACGTGCACACCTTTTGTACCTTCCGAACGACTAGACAGCTGACATAAACCAGAAATTACAAACACGAGTTTTCTTGTCCGCTCCATCTATTAAAGGAGGGAGATCATAAAGATAATAATAAATAAAATTAACTGGGGTATAACGTGCTATACTGTTCTACACGAACGGGGATAATGGTGAAAACAAAACAATGATAAAAAACCGATCATGTTTTCAGCACCCAAGTTATAACGGTAACAACAACAATGATGGCTTTGCTCATGATTTTGCTGTATTACGATTAAGTGGTTCAGCTAATACAGGCAGCAGTGCTGTCAGTATTATCAGTATGGCTGATAGAGGAGATGATTTTACCAATCAACAATGCACTATCAGTGGATGGGGAAGAACTGTCGGTAAGCGCCTACAATTAAACTAATCTTTATGCCGTCATTTTTTGCAAAGCAAATGTATGAAAATTATACAGGGATCAATATATGAATTATTTTCCTACAGTTGGTGTACTGGTCAAGCATCTGGCATCGTATTTAAGCATATTTTATTAATTCCTATAATTGTTCCTAGGTGGCGGAAGTCTTCCCAACACATTACAGTGGGTAAACATGCAACAAATCTCTAACGCCCAATGTTCCGCGGCTATGTCCAATGTCGGTGGTGCTGCAATAGGATCTGGTCATATCTGTGTTTCCCAATCTGGTAAATCTGCCTGCAACGTAAGTATGACCATTCCTTTTCTTCTTTTGGATCTGTGGAGTTTTGTAACAAGGTTTAAGTCGTTTCAAGTAAATTTGTGTCGTTACTAGATGACAAAGCAGCCTGCTTTTACCATTTTTGAATGTTGCCGAATTGGATTTCCGAGTGAGTAACATGATTCGGGATAGTGGAAGCAACGTGCTGATTCCATATACATGTGCATAAGAATTTTATTTATAATATTTATTCATTTCATATATCGTTTTGCCCAGAAAAAAACGAGTACACTATTTAAAGCGGGATTATTCAAATCATTAATATTTTACTTGCCCAAATTGCAGGTCCACGGCTCACAAAGTGTTAACATAGTATTCATTATAGAAAAAGAATGTTAAATCATGCCGGACTGAGAAGTCACATCACACTATCCTTATTTTACAGAAATAACGGGTCAATGTCCTCAGTGTCGTTTGTAAATGACACGTAAGGGACATCTCCACCCAGAAATTGAATATATTTCTCGTAAGCTCCTTCTTCCCATTTTGTCCATACACGATCTGGAACAATCTCTCGGGAAACGTGTTTGAAGGACACACGGAAACGTTGGGAAAATGAACAGAAGGATACAATGAAAATGTTAAAATATTTATGCCGTGTGATTTAAATCGTAGGGTGATAGTGGAGGACCTATGGTATGCAGTGGTAAATTGGCTGGTGTTACCTCATGGGTTGTGGGCAGTTGTCTTACGTCTTATCCAAGTGTTTATGGACGAGTTTCAGAATACAGAACATGGATTGACAGCATCTAAATGACTTTCAAATATCATTAATAAAAAATACTGAAGGAAAATGTTTTTTATTATTTATTTATTTATTTATTCACCTTGGCGTACATGACCCTGAATTATATGTTATCAAAATATAACTTCCTATTTCGTTACAAAATGTGTATGCAATTATTCCCAGTGTCTCGGAAGGGAGAGCATTGGTAACCAAACCCAAGTTGTGCGTTAAGTTCCCGTGTCCTTGTGTTCCAGTCTACCTAACGGTAAATGGGGTATCGTTAAGATGAGGAATGTAATTGCACAAACCATTGATGTGATCTTTGCGCAGCAGCAGCTGGAGCTCTTTCCGGGGGTAATGGAAGGAATTAATGTAATCAGGTTTTACCAGAACCCCTGGATAGTATGGAATAGTAATTGTGTTCAAGATTCTACGTAACCCGCATTATATGCACTATTCTTTAATATTAAAGCATCTCCGACAGTGGGTGACTTATAAATAAACCAGATTCGACCCAAAGATTTAGGTCGACAACTCTTGAAAAGTCCATAAATGAAAGTACACGTATATATGGTATTTATTTTTAACAGACGCTGAAAAAGACAGCAATCATCATAATATCCTTCTTTATGTCAACCTCAATTGGTACTTGGGACACATTCCATCCTTACGATGAGGTGCATAGAGGCACTGGAGAACACACTTGTGTCTTATCTATGTCTATTTTAAAGCGTATAAGTATCTCGTCCAAAGATATAATGACTTGGGAATATGGCACACGTTTCATATTCCATCTCAGTATAAATTAAGATTTCCATTTTTTTTCAATAACTCAAGACATAGTTACACTCAAAATGAAGGTCTATCTCCTGTTTGCACTTTTTGGTAAGTTGTTCTTGTAAATGACCCTTACTGGAAACTGGTCCGTTATTAAATAGCAAAGAACCATTATTGTGCGATAACAAATAAAACAGCAAATTTGTACGTAAGTAACGACTGACATTTTTAACTGCTTCCAATGTCTTGTTAAAGTATACATAATGTTATCTTAATTCTTTTCAACTCAGACCATTAAAATCATTAAAATAGTAATTCAACATACATGTAAGGCATTACTTATATACCAGCCAGGCGTGGACAAACGGAATTTAAAGGACGCACCTGCTTTAACATTGTATTCTGCTGACAAGGGATTAGCCCTTTAATATTAGTAATAGTACAATAATTACAATCATTAAGCTTCATATAATCGTTATCGTATTTATTCTAAGGTTGTGTATTCAGTGCTCCAAGTGAGCGAATTGTTGGTGGATCAAATGCTTATGCTGGTCAGTTCCCATGGCAGGTGTCTCTCCAGATATCTTCTGGAAGCAGTTGGTCACACAACTGTGGTGGAATCCTTATTTCTTCTAACAGAGTTCTAACTGCTGCTCATTGTGTAGATGGCAGAAGGTAACCGAATCTGAATTATTAAATTCGTTTGTAATGTATGGGGCGCAGGGAGATTTAACAAAGAAATATTATTTTGGTAAATTGAAATGTGTTGAGAGATAAGGGGCGAGAAAAGGCAAAGTGAGATAGAAACAAATACTTTTATATATTACAATTACGCGTATTAAACATCATTATTCAAATGGGTCTTACTTCTAGCGCAAGCCAGTTCAGAGTTGTTTTGGGTGAACACAGGCTTCAAAATACAGATGGAACAGAGCAGTATCTCTCTTTGTCTTCTGTGGTTAAGGTAGGCAGAGTATTTGTATTTAATGAGATTGATTGGGTTGTTTCTTTAAGCATTATATCAATAAAGACAAATATGAAAGTAACTGTTGCATATATGTATAAGAAGTATGGAATCTAGCTACATTCCTTCAACATTTGGCTTGTAACTTGATGAAGTAAGCCTTGTGTGGATTACATGCCCATCACAACCTTCTCGTCAGTCGTGGTTGAAAGAAGAAGTCGTGTGCAATCCAAAAACGAGTCCATATATGTGAATAGACACATAAATATACTATTCAAAAAAAGTAGGGGATATTTGATTTTTGGGGCATAATACTAAAATATGCAAATGACTACGAAAAAAGTCACTATAGAACCTAACATAAGAAACATTTCCAGTTACATGTGACGCCCAAACGCACCAATAGCTACCGCATGGAATGCAGGTGATGCTTGGGATCATCACGGGGGTCCAACCCAAGATTTGCACGACTCTGACTTTGAATGTTACAGTCATTGTGGCATTGAATTCCAGGGTGGAAACATCAGTTTAATTGTTTTAGTGACCAGAAAACAAATTTTTATATGCGTCGGCTTACCCAAAATGAAAGGTTACGTGCCCTTGGCATGCTACAGATCGACACAACACAGGCGGTTGTGGCGCGGACGATGAATGTTTCTCAGTCTGTCATAAGCAGGCTATGGTCCAGATACCGTGATACACAATCTGTACAGGACAGACCACGCTCAGGTCGACCAAGGGCGACAACTCAAGCCCAGGATCGATTTATCCGTACCTTGGCCTTGAGAAATCGTGTCATCACAGCAAATCAGATCAGCGCTCGTCTTCAAACAGACACTGGTGTGAGAGTGAGTGGCCAGACGATTCGGAATCGACTGCATAGGGGTCACCTTCGCGCCCGACGTCCTCGCGTGATCCCTTGTTTGAGAGATCATCACATTCAGGCAAGACGTCGTTGGTGTAGGGATCGTCAACACTGGGATAATCGACGCTGGAGCAATGTGATGTTTTCAGATGAGTCAAGGTTCACTGTTGATTTTTTGGACAGACGTTTGAGGGTGTGGCGTCGTCGAAACGAGCGCTTCCAAGACGTTAACGTCATCAGACATGATCGATTTGGGGGTGGTTCTGTTATGGTGTGGGGAGGCATCACTGTTGCGGGAAGAACGGCTTTACATGTTGTTGCAGGGCGTGTTACAGGCCAATACTACCGGGACAACATCTTGGCAGTCCATGTTGTGCCGTTCGCACGACGTCATGGCCGCCGTTCCATCTTCCAGGATGACAACGCATGATGTCACAGGGCCAGGATCGTTACAGGTTACCTCCAACAACAGAACATCACCACATTACCTTGGCCAGCACTGAATCCCGACCTCTCCCCCATCGAGCATGTCTGGGACATGCTTGGACAGAGGTTACGTCAACGTCAACAACGTCCTGCCAATGTCCAAGAACTTGCTGCTGCGTTGCAACAGGAATGGGACAATCGGGACCAAAATGATCTTAGACGTCTCATTATGAGTATGCCACGTCGGATCAATGCTTGTTTGGCAAACAGAGGAGGATTTACCAGTTACTGACTTTGTTGTGATGCTGTGGTAACTTTGCTGTTTGACCCCGGGTATCATTTTACCCCTATAATGGTCAGTCTGTGCCTTACTTAGTCTAACGATCATTTGGAATAAATCGATGAATGTGAACTTCATTTCATTTTGTCATTTGTTTCTTCGTCAGTTTCATTAGGTGACTTTAATAACACTTAAAAATCAAATATCCCCTACTTTTTTTGAATAGTATATATATTATAAGAAAGTCGATGACATAACACGGATGACTTTTCTTTACTACACTAGGATCTGGACGATTTGTTATCATTGGTGTGTTCTCAATGGTGTGAGGTGTTAGCAATGAAACGGTCTGTTACGGCGAGTTTTAGGCGTGTTATGCACGGAGCTGTGGGTAATACACTAGTAACATCAACGCTGATTGGTTAATCAAATGTCTGACGTCATAGGTCAAAGGTATCTCGTATGACCCCTGACGTGACCTATCGCAACAACCGACTAGATCTTCATGTAGTTTAGGTCATCGAATGTATATAAAAACGAAACGAAATATAGATCTGTAGTTTAACCAGTTGTAAATAACAATGCCCATTAATTATCTTAATCTATTCCGACATTATCTCCCCCTCATTGTTTCTCAATCATACCCATTTCAACCGATTAACACAGGTGTGTTTATTTGTTCTCAGTTAGTTACCTATGTACTATGTAACTATAGACAATTACAAATACAGTGCTATATTTTGCCTATCTTTATATCGATGGGATTTATTTTTGAAAAGCTCCAAATTGAGCGAAAAATACTTTAACAATGTTAAAATGTTATTAAACCAGTGTTGAAATTAGTTTATGTCTGCATACTTTTTGCGTGCAAAAAAGTAGTACTGATGTACGACTGTGCCAACATCTTTGGATATGTAAATACTTTTGAATTAAATGTACAACTTATTAAACTACAAAATTTATCTATCGCCTAGATCCATATAAATGTATGTTTTTATACGTATATCTCAGCACCCAAGTTATGACGGTAACAACAACAACGATGGCTTTGCTCATGATTTTGCTGTATTAAGATTAAGTGGTACAGCTAATACAGGCAGCAGTGCTATCAGTATTATTGGTATGGCAAATAAAGACGAGGACTTTACCAATGAAAAATGCACCATTAGTGGATGGGGTAGAACCGTCGGTGAGTCAGTCATATTATGAATTCGGGATATTTGAAATATTTATATGAAATATACAATATTTTTCCATTTAATTTTCTTCTCGTTTAGTATTTCCATTAGATTAGTCTTTGTGTCGTAATCGTAGTTGCATACTGTAATTTATATTGTAAAAACAGTTCATGCCATAAAATCGTCCACTGATCTATATAAGAACACTCCAAACTTTCGCGCCCAACTATCGGGTCGAACAAGAGACCCCACAGCCAACGAGCCACCAAAGATTAATTAAATGTTTTATAATCTAGGTGGTGGAAGTCTACCAAATACCTTACAATATATTGCAATGACACAAATTTCAAATGCCCAGTGTAGGTCTGCCATGTCAAGTGTAGGTGGCGCTGCGATTGGAAGCGGTCACATCTGTGTAGCGGAACCCAATAAATCGGCATGTAATGTAAGTACTAGTAAATAGAAACTTTTCTTCCCTGCCGTTAAATTATACAGTCTTTCTTTCAGTACATGTCATTTCCCTGCTACCATAAGCGACAGAAAAGCGTCAAAGGGCCAGGCCCGATAATATTTTGGGGAATGCTTAATTTTGTGTTACAATCCCATGAAACCCTCTACCTTAGGGCCGAGCAACTAACTCAATATATAGGATACGCTTTTAAACAACTAAAACCTGTCAGTCTTCATCTGAAAAAGGAGATCGGTGCCCCACGCTGTATTATACGGTGATTTGATAAAAGCAAACTTTTTTTTATAAAAATAATGTGTAGATGAAATTTACCTTTCGTTATCAAGTACAGTACGTGGGTCATGCACTGTATAGACCTCTAAAGGGACGAAAATTGATTACTAGGTAACCCAACGAAAAACTTGACCCGCAATTTTAAAAGGGTTACGTGTCCGGGTAAGCAGTTTTGACGTTCACGTTCAAACGACTCACTTTATTTAGCTGAAATTTTGAGACAAGGTAGGTACACCAGTCCTCTATATTTGGGCGCTTTAATTTTACACTTCCATTTTTGAGACTCTGTTCAAATCGGGATAGTCCCTTTAAGTCAAAATGAAAATTTTAAAATTGACACATGAATCGCGTTCTCGAATGCTTCCTTCCGATTGTCATTTGTAATCAAACGACTCGATGAACGAAGCTAAATATATCCCACAGGAGCACAATACCGGTACCATTCAATTTCGCCGAACATAACCGATTAGAAAGTATAGTAAAACAAAAATGATTGAATGTAAATCTGTTTATATACATTCAAATGGAAAGTTTTGCATGAAACAAAATAGTGATTGGTAAATCGGTAAATTTTACTTCTAATATCTTTAACTTTGTTGTCCAAACATTCAGACGGTTCAAAATGGCTGCTATTCTTTATTCCTTGTCTTTGTAGGGAATCTTTATTTACTTCTTGAAAACTTAACACGTTTTCACCCTTGGGAGCTGCCATTTTATGTCACGTGAAAGGCAGGTGTTCCTCGTGACCTATGTGCACTTTCTGATTGACTAATTGGGTCAAATGTTGACATGATTAAAAATGCACCCAAAATGTATAGGTTTTATTGAGGTAATTGTAAACTATCCACATATTTTCTTATCCGACTTATATCTTGATACTTTATAGGGTGATAGTGGAGGACCTATGGTATGCAGTGGTAAATTGGCTGGTGTTACCTCATGGGTTGTGGGCAGTTGTCTTACCACTTACCCAAGTGTTTATGGACGAGTATCAGAATACAGAAACTGGATCGACGGCATCTAAATATATACGTGCATGTAACCCAATAAAAGTTCACTTACTGTTTGTGTTTATTTCAGATGTGTTACCTTTATAAAATATATACATAAAGGCGGGAGGGGGAAAGCATTGGGTTTTAACGTCCACTTAACACAAACTGGGCCATTTCGGGACTAAAATATGGTTCACGTACCACACCACTTAAATGTTTAGAACATTTGACGTTAATTGTCGTCTCTTTGACAGGGTGTAACTTTTCCCCAACGTTTCGGGTGGATAGAACGCTTTCTACCACACATGGAACAACATGTGGCAACATCTGGCCCAGAAGCACGTATGAGCTTATTCATGAAAACTTGAGATACACAAGCTGAAAGGCAAGTAAAAAAAAAACAATTTTCGGCCCTACATTTCAACCTAACCAACCTTCCGCCTCATAATTATGAATATTCACCAAAAGCTGACAGAAAATGTATTTCCAAACCCTTTGATTCTACAACAAAAAGTCAACAAAAATTGTCATGTAAAAGGGGGAAAAGGAATATTTGGTGAGCTGTGTCCGTATTGTTTGTACAAGATATTCATAGAATCGGGTAGTCTCCCTTCTATACTATCTATATTTAAATTTCTTATATAGTGTAGACAACTAATAATGTAAATTCAAACATTTCATTATCGATCTGTTTTACATTAGGTGACTAAATCTACCTGATAGAGAAAAATGAAATGGAGTTTAACGTCCTACTGTTCTGCTCGGAACTGGGCAAATGAAGACTGGCATACGCCATACAGTGTGCTAAGGGGGAAATTTTTCCCGGGCAGTGGCGCTACGGCCTACTCTTACATCGAATTCCAACTGCCGATGGATCTTTTACGTGCACGCCAATGTGTACACGGGACCTCGGCTTTTCGTTCCATCCGAACGACTAGGCAGCTGTTCTTGTAAGGCCCTCCGTCCTGCTTCACTGACAAGAGGAAACCTCGCCGGAAAATCGGGATGAACTTTCTCGGCCAATACCTCCACGATCCCCCCTTGTGTGAGAGAGAGATACAACACTTGTTACTAGATTTGGTGTGTACAGAAGAGGCTCTACTTGGTATCGTGCACGACATAGTGTACGTTTACTGTCTCTAGAAAATCTGAATCAAGTTATTGTTTGTGTTTGGAGATACTTTTGCAGGATAGGACATCCGTAATGAATTATTTTAATAATTATTGCGTATGCGATCATAAAAACACATTTAAAACATCGAAAATTCATAAAAAAAAAATTGAACTGGACGGCTCAAACTGAAATATGAAGTTATTAATAAAAGCATACCTGCCAAATTGATATTAAAACAAAGCTTTTACAGCAATAGTAATTTCATCAAATTGAAAAATCAAACCCACCAAATTAAACGAAATAACATTCATTAAAAAAAGTAATGTACAAAAAAAATACGACACCAAATTTGCTAAATTAGAAAATACGATTACAAACATAAATATATGAGATGAAATGGGGGTATAACGTCTTAGGTTCCCCCGCTTTGCCATTTTTCGAGATTTTATCAAACAAATTTATCTTAATCGCGCAAAAATGTGTTTTAAATATAAACTGTCCCCGTTTCTTTAAATTATTACTTTTTGTGTTTCAGTGGGTGTGTTGTTTTTTGTTGGGCTTTTTCTTTTGATGGTGGGGGCTTATATGGAGTTCTACGTAAGTGCGGTTGTTTTTGTAAAAACCTGTCTTTTGGTCATGTGGCAGTCACCAATTACATCCTACGCAGATCAAGCACGCCCTTTTGTCAAACTAAACTTTAACAAAATGCTAAATCACAAATCAAAATAACATCGGCATGTGTTCCTTCCCCACGTGATCGGTAAGGCCAATGCCCAACTTTCACTATAATCAAGATATGCACATCATGTCATGCAAACAAATGTCACGCCCACTTTTCGACAAGGGGGGGTTAACCCCTTTGTTCATTACTGAAAACAAATAATGATACTTTAATTACTTATCTAATTAACAAGAGTTTATAGACGTGTCATTATAACATTTTTACAATATCTGTTTAAAATATCAGTTCATCCTAATGTTAGTAAAAATATCATAAGGGTAGAAAATGTAAAGGGGAATTAAATAATGATGTTCAGAACTGATATAAATAACGTCAACCGCTTCTTAAAATACCGTACAACGGCACTTGGTGGACGGTAAACAAGTTCCGACATTTGATGATAAACATGTTGAAATAGGAAGATGAAAGTAAAAGATCAGTTAGTTAAAACCTGTCTAATTCATAAGCAATCTTACATCTGGCAAGATGAGCTTCTTATATCCTAGTTCTAATGAGTCCTCGTTCAATGTATCGATTCTGCTCTAAAAGGCTTTGGTTTTCAGCCAAAACGGTCGCCCCTTATCCCGTGGTTTGAACTTTTCTTTCCGGGCCATGAGCTCAGATGTCTTGCAATTGCATAGAGATTGGAAACAAAGTCAATATGCATAATTACATTGGGAAAAGAGCCATAGATTAGACATATATTGACGTGGCTTTGTATTAAACAGGAGTTTGATTACGAGTCGTATTAAGGGATTTGAATAAAGATATTGCCTATGTGTTTGGTCGTGAAATACGCTAGATTGTATCAATGCTGGCTACTAATTTCAGACAGTTTTATGACTAGTCTCTATTGCCTTCTACGACTCTCTCTACTTCAACCGCCGAATTATGTTTTTCTAACACACTATACAGAAAAACACTAATTACCATTCTATATGAGATTTTTGACTGGAGACGTCAAAAAGATGAAATATTTATTGTAAAGATATCATGGAAGTGGACAGGGTGAATATATTTGCTTGATATGCATAGAATTGGAACCAAATTTATGATTGATTTTATACTAGATAGAGATAGTCAAAGTCCTTCTTTGAATTCCATTTGCATCATCTTCGAGGAAAGTTGCATCACCAAAGCAAATTTGATATCAAGAAAATCTCAACCAACTGTTACAGAACAACTTCAAATGTATTGCCCAGTTTTAATTATTTTGTTTATCTCCAATGTACTACGTTTGTGACTGCTTAACAAAATATTCCACATGCTCTCGATTTCAATATTTTAAATGTGAGCAACAAATAAATGGGGAATCGGGGGCACCTCCAAGGTAAATCATTGCTGATACAATTATTAAAATACACTACAAGCAATGATCAATAGAGTCCTGGACACCTTTGGTCTGTGCAATGCTACGGGTTATTAAATCCGGTTCAGGGATACTGCACCTTTTCTCAATTCATCGAACCATAGTGTCTTCGACGCTTAAGAGCTACTGCATTTATAATTTTAGCCAATTATCGCCTTCAATCCGGTGGTTAATGGGAGTGTGGTAACTTTGGCCCCTAACTCGCTTAATCCGGCCCTGCGTCTAGTGTACATATTAACTTTAGAACACAAGGAGAAGATTTTCCGTTTTAATTATATTTTATTTAAGTTACATATATTTTAACAAGTTTTATATTTCTACCACAAGTATATCACAAACTTGAACTAGTATCACATTAATTCCTTATATAACAACTATAGTAATTATACAATTCTATATGTTTTAACGTATAAAATATCATAATATACAAAACAGTTTCTATAATTAATGAATGGAAGTAACAGTGATAAGTTAATAATAATCCCTGAATGGTCACAAATACTAAATACTTACAAAATATAAAACCACAAAATAAAAACAAGTCAGTCAGAATCTAGGATGTAATTGAGGCAGGGTTTAAATAGTCAATTTACTTTACAATGACATATACTTTACACAAAAATGTTTGTGTGTTCTCCCATGAATTTCGCCAACATAGTACAAATATGTCCAACAGAACGCTAATTATCATTATTTCTTCAAACCGATTTTATATCACGTTCTTTGTATTTGACCTTCATATTGGTAACCCAGTCGAAACAGAACAGTAGGACGTAAAACCCCATTTCATTTCATAGTATTGTGGTAAAGATATCTAATAGGCTGCTGCCCATGTAATGTGTCAGAAAGACCAACAAAGAACCAATACAGCTTTGAACATTAGCGATGGTGCAACCATTTCAATCTGATTAAAACACGGATATTATTTCGTTTCGCGTTTTATTGTTCAAAATTTCGTTTTACTTCTCATCGAAAGTATAAAAAACAAAACGAAATATGTATTTGTATTTTAATCAGATTGCAACTATTTGTTTTAAAGACCATTTGAATACCAATCACACAACCGCAGAACGGCCTCTTAGTATGATCTATTTCCCTAAGAATTTCATTAGAGCAGTTAAGGTGGTAGAACGGTTTTTATTTGACTCCTTGGTCACACCATTAATTAAATCGAAAATAGAATTGAACTATTTCTCAAAGTTTCATTACATGTTTAATATAGAATTAAATGGTTGGGGTTTTTTTTAATTAAAAATCACTCAACCGCTTTGATTTAGATCAAAAATTAAATTCTTGATTTTATTGATTTTATGTTCATTTGTATTGTGGCATGATAATTTGTCTACTTCGAAAAATGTAGGCTCTGGAGAGCCAGTGTTGAGATATAAATGATTTTCGGCATATTAAACTAGACTTAGTAAATATACCGACGTTCGCTCAATCTTTCCAAACAACCATTATTTTATTTATTGCGGCAAATCAACCCCATTCAATAATTATTGGCCTAATATCAAAGCCCCTTTAACTTGGAATCAATCCATTAAATCTACTAAATTCCACACTTTATCTTGACCTAATATCAAACAGGTTTAGCCCTCTCATGTAATTCAGTTCCATTGTTATCATTGTTTTTCCATAACGAAATAACCGGTTGATCAACCTCTTACAACATCCAAACTAATCATTATCCTACAGAACATCCATATATAAGCAATATATACATGTACATATAAACACGGGGTTATTATACATTATTACTTTTAATCTACACATTATATAAAGACCAGGGCCATGTTTCTCGAAATTTTACCTACAGATAAAATCCAAATTTAAGCAGATGCTACAATTTTGATGGGCTAAGCACTAAAATCAATCTAACATTGTCCAATCAAATTACTAAAATTTGGATTTTATCTTAGTTAAAATTTCGTGAAACTGGCCCATTAGTATATTTACAGTATATTGCTATTATACATCATTAATACATAGACATGTATATTAACACAACGATACCTGTATATGAACTTAGTAAACCTGGTCAGTAAAATGATGGATGTTCAACAAGCACATATTTATCAAACTTATATTTTAAAATGATGGATCGTCAACAAGCCATGGTTATGAAACTTGTATTTCTGATTAACAGATTTAACAGTATCTACACGTGCAGGAAGTTCTTTAAAACACTTAAAAGGGGAGTAATAATAGCAGCCGGTCTCTGGAATACGGCAATTGTATATGAATCCTCTCTCAGTAAGAGCAATTTGTAAAAGTATCCACATGCAACTTGGCCTCACAAAACTTACCCAAGCACAAGCGTCTATATTATATTTGAAATACTGGATGCCGTCATCTCTACATCCGTAGCATACAATTGAGTCCCGATATACATTTGAGTCCCGATATACAACTGAGTCCCGATATACACTGCTGAACAAATGCACATTTCCTAACTAAACGACGGAAAACAATAACAAAAACATGAAACAACTGAATAACACGACCATCAATTCCCGATTATATCAATTTGGCAGCGTTTACAAGTTATCACAGAGGAAGAGCCTCAAGTCTATAATACTATTTTAACATTGTCCCATAGTCTGCAATCTTCAACCTTCTCATTAATACTGACAGCAACAAGGGACCAGTCTTCTAAAATGCTGGTATAACCATCCAAACGATTTTAAACAAAAACCATATTAAGCAAAGTTTTTTTTATAATATTCGGAACAGGCAATGGTCTAGCACGTTTATATTTAACCACGGGTATTCCATTATTCACAAAAAGTTTATTTGCTTTTTCTCTGTTACCTTTGTTTTTGTATGTTTTGATTAATTTCAAAGGTATACCCTAATGCCTTCTTCACTGATGTGCTTCGGTGTTTCTTTGGGAAAGATCATCTGCTTCATGCGCTGAAAAAACAACAATACTGTGTGATTAATCTACAGCTACAAACGAACACATTTGGGCACATGATTTTACTTTCACTTGTTATATTTACTGGTTCACCAACATGGTGGTGGTGTAATCGACTCTTTGCAGCCCGAGAAAGTTCCTTGTGATTTTCCAGTCTGATATCCCCTTGGCAGTTGGGTCTAGTAAGGATAGACGCGTCTAGTTGTTCGGATTGTATGAAAAACCGATGTCCACCCATGTACTAGTTGTCGTGCAATTGAAAAACCATTGACAGATAGAATTCCATGACGACTAATTAGAAGCACCACTTCCAGGCAATTTTTTCACTTATAGCACACCGCATGGCATATGACCGTCTTCAAAAGCCCGGTTAAACCCTTATTCAAAGATTCGTCCCCCCCCCCCCCGAAACTAAAACAATAAGCAATTCTAGACTGTGGCTAAGAAGGCACTGGCTCGCTAGCCTTCTTGAGGTTGGGTGCTCGATCCCTTCATTGGCCGAGAAAGTTTATCCAGATTTTCCTGTGTGGGTCCCTATTGTCAGTGATGCAGGAAGGAGGGCCTGACAGTACAGCTGTTTAGTGTCGTACGACAGTATCATTTACAATTTCTAGGGATATACTAACCTCCATCATTGTTCCCTTGGTGGAGAGGAAATGGATTACAAAGTAAATTGGAATAGCGAGTAAAGCTGATAATACCATCAACCAACCAATAACCAACGACCAGACGGGATACACATAGTTGCCGTATGCCGGTGGTTCATTATTATACACTGATAATATAAACAATGTCTGAAATATACAGAAACAAACAGATAATATAAACAATGTGTAAAATATAAACAAAATACAATGTGTAAAACATAAAAAAAAGACAATGTGTAAAATATAACCTAAATACAATGTTCAAAATACAACAAAATAAGGCCTTTACATTTATGCCTGATATAAAAATGTATGAAATATAAGGACAAAACGCAGATTATCTGAACGATGTCTGAAATATACAGAAATACAATGTTTGAAATACCGATTAATTAATATGTGCCCGACAATAGAATGACACAAAACAAATAGAAATATCTTACCAGTAGAAACACAGGACTAATGTAAGCCCAACAAATTTGCCAGAAGATTCCTGGTGGTTTCCCCAACATACTTTCAATATCCTTACTGAACTGTTTAACACCTGAAAGATGGGAATTGGGAATATTGTGTGTAAGGCAGAGGTAGTATCTATCAGCTTGTTCAAAATGGGTGGCAAATTTGCAATCTGATTAAAATATACAGATCTATATTTCGTTTCGGTTTTTTATACTTTCGACTGCCTACACTACATGAACATCTGCCAAGTCGTAGTGAAAGTTCACATTAGGAGTCAAACGAGCGGTTGTTGACCCTATAACGTCAGTCATTGATTAATCAATCAGTGTTGACGTTTCTAGTGGTTTACCCACAGTGCCGTGCATCAAGAAGTCAAGAACTCGCCGTAACAGACAGTTTCATTGGCTAATCCCTCACTTCATCCAGAACACGTCAATGATAACAACTCTTTCAGATTCTAGTGAAGCAAAGACACGCAAAAGGAAATTTTGAACTAAAAAACGAAACGAAATACGATCTGTGTTTTAATCAGATTTGCAAATGCGGTGTTTGTAATCCGCCGATAGTAGTAATGAGAAAAAATGTAACTTAATTCACTGGAAATGATTTACAGGTAGTCTATTTTGTAAGTTGTTTGATTTTCTAAAACGAAAGGAAAGGGTAATATAATTTTATCAGTGTGAATTATAGTAGCTGAAAAATTTACGGGTTAAGAGTTAAATCTGAAGTTATCATTGAGTGGGGGGGGGGCACAAAACTCTTTGCAGAAGACATCAGAAGTTCGGTGGCACTTTCGACAGTCTTGAGCGGATCAAACTATATTTTGGTCAGCAAAGAAAAACAGATTATTCGATCACGGACCTTTCGATCACTAGTCAATGAGGTTACCGCGATAGGGTTATAGCTACAAAGGTTAGGACGCATTTGGCCATCGGCCTTTCAGTCAAAGGTGCAAACTGGTGTTAATAAGGGTTAACTAGTTGGTTAGCAACCTATGTGACCGAAACATCGTAATAGTTTTGAGAAAATATCAGTTTTAACGTGTGGGTACTTTTGAAAATAAAAATATGAAACGAAATACCAATATATGTGGACATTCTGTACTACCAGTATATCATCATATTTTTGGAGAACATATCAGTTTTAAAGGGGTGTACTTTTTAAAATAAAAATATGAAACGAAATAACATTACCTGATACGTTATTGGTTTCAAAAGAGTAATATTAGTGAACTTACCATAGATCCAGGAAACAGCCACCGCCTCCAAGAAAACCACAAGTAAAATAGAGATTGGGGCTGCGTAAACATCAAAGAGTTGTACCACATAAATACCGCCCTAAATGAAGAAAAATCCAGGGGCTATAGTCAGAATTATCACCCCTTTCGAAATTTGGTTTCGGAGGGAAACCTTTTTTATTATTATATGGAAGCCTTCAATAGACATCTGTGAACCAATCCAAATTTAGATGTTTACTGAATAAACATATTATTTGTAAATTTATTTTTAGCCCGGTCTTTGTAGAAATCAACCCATTTTATTTTTATTTTATTTTATTTTTGGATTAAAGATTTAAAGCCCCAATAACACTCTTGTTGTAACTGAATAATATGTCACAATCTTCATTCTGGTCAACAAATTGTATTATTTTACAATATTCCAATTAATTGATGATATAAATTTCATCTTAACACACCTAATTTAAAAAATTGGAAAAATTCAACTTATTGATTTGAAAAGTCTAACGTAAACCTTTTCAAATGTGACTTTGATTTGAAATAATTTCGAACCCTCTGGACAAGTAAAATAGGTCGTAATGGATAATTTACACAACAGGTAGGACTTAGAATAAGGCTATTATTTATTTTCTGGAGCTGCCAAGCCAGCAAGAGTGTTATTGTCCCTTTAAAATAACATAGCCAAAGCAGCTGCAAATCACAAAAATGCATTAGACAGCAATCCGTCTGAAAATAAAACTTGGACGTTGACCATATTTGTTATGGATCATTTTTGCATTCAGGACATAATATTCACAATTTTATATACACATCACATTCTCGTAATCCCAATGTTTCACACCAAATTTGCAAATCAGTAGGTTTCATCATTCATGATCATAATGCTTCACACCAAATTTGAAATAAATCCATTATGCTCACCATGTTTTCAGAAAAGCGGTCATAACCATAGGTGCGGGGATCTTTGAAAGGGGGAGAAGCCCGGGTACCGCGAGAAAACTCTCCATATTTGTTAAAGCGGGCACTATCTACATAGTAAACCAGGATCGAACCGGGTACCCGCCGAAATCCTACAGCATAAGAAGGGTGTCAATTTATCGCCAAACCAGGCACGAATCCATAAGATGGATAGAAAATAAGCCTAATGAACTAAAGCGTTAGACGACGCGCCAAATCCACCAGGAAGAATCAGAATCCAGTGGACGAATATGACAAATATAGCGAAAATTGTACTTACGTATGTAGTTGTCGCTAATCCACCCAAAAAACAATAACACATGAGAAGAACAACGAATATTTCACGTTTTTTCCTCATCCAAGGCCATTCATCTAGAATACCGGTTATAATAGCTTCTAATCCGCCAAACTAAAAACAAATTCACAGATTATTTGATACATTAACAATGAACAGCTGAGAAAAGCATTTATGTGTTTGTCACCTCATGACCGAGGTCATTATTACCAAGATGATGTAACATCTATATATATTCTTTGGTATTTACATTTAATCGGTTATGTTCGACAAAATACGCGAAGAGTCAAAATTAAATGGCAGTTTTTGACGTCCGGCTATTCCAGTATACATAAAATAATAACATTACCGATGATAATAAGAAATGCAAAGAAAACCTACCGTTGTATCCAGCCCCAGTGTAATCAGCATGAAGAAAAATATAATTGCCCAGAACGAAGATCCGTCAATGGTAGCAATTGCCTCGGGGTACACAACGAAAATTAAACCGACATCTGAAATATTTTAACATTTATCGACATTAAACGATATTCTTTCATGACCGTGGTGCTGGAAATCAACTAAGTAATTAACTATTTATAGAAGGCTAAACAAATGTGAGGAATCATGTTAGTTTCTAATTAACAGACGAATAAATGTCCTTATTTAGCAATCTTTTATTTTACGTCATTGTAAAGCCTGACAAGCATCACATGTTTTTGTCGGCAATCTGTATATAATTAGATTATTATATTGTCGCTCATAAATTGTGTCATGTATGCACTATATAAATCAAACTATTTGACAAAAGTTAATTATTTTTTTATCGAGTGTTTACTCTCTTCTATCACGCATTGTGTCGAAATGTTCTACTTCTGCGTATTTCTAAGCGCTACGTGGTTTGTTCTTTCATTAGAGAGAGGGATAGAGAAATGGCATTTCTGTGTCATTTCGCTACTAAGATATTGTTCAATTTTATTTTATCAATTCACTTGCGCGTAGGGATATTTTAGCAATGGGGAGAAACCGAAGGATCCGGATAAAACCCAGAAAGTTGGCAGGCGATCCTACTTCTCTTCAAGAACAACTGGGGAATCGAAACCAGATCACTTGACTCAATGACAGATCTTGTTGTGATATACATCGCACGCGTTAAAGCCCCCATCCCCTTTTCATTTCAGATTTCTATCCCCTCGATTGTTACATGGTCAACCCCACAAGAGGCACACGTTGGAACATGACTTGAAAAATACAAATTGGTCTTCTCGACAGACTCGTTACTTCCTATCGGTGTCCAATTAAATATATGCGATCCCCAATCTTTATGATCTGTTGTTGCTCAATTCATCATGAGCTTTCTTAACTGAAATGTTGTTTTCGTTTCATATTTGGTACGTACCCGGTCTAGCAACTTCATCGATGCTTTTATTTTGTGCGTGCGCCATGTATCCTAGCACTGTAAAGACCGCAAATCCAGCTAGTAAACTCGTTCCACAATTAATTGCACTTGTTGCCAGAGCATCTCTGAAATATACAATAAATACGTGTATATATAATTCTTTGTTCTCAACTGCTTAAGACAACGGATCGCACAGCATCAATCATGGAGCATTCAATGCCACTTCCCAAAAATATTTTAATTTTTGTTACCGTGTTGCACAGAAATACATCGGTCAAAGCCACAAAGTAAATATCGTTTAGCATCCCTGACTGGCGTTTCAAAATAAAGAAAATAGGTAAACAGGAAAGGTGACCTTCTACCATTTCTAAAATATTTGTGGCACTTTTGTAAACATGGTGAGAATAGAGGATAAGGGGGTCGTACTCATTCGTTCATTTAGAATAATTGGATCTAGAAATGAAATGGGGTTTAACGTCCTACGGTTCTGCTCCAAACTGGGCTGATAAAGACGGGAATACACCATACAGTCGGCTATAGGGAAAATTTTTGCCGGGACAGCGACACTATGGCATACTCCTATATCTAATTCCAACTGACAACGGGTCTTTTACGTGCACCACAATGTGTACAGGGGACATCGGTCCAGCATAACTGACAAGGGGGAAACACGGAAATCTGGATGAACTCTCTCGGCCAATGCAGGAATCGAACATTTGACCCACGTTCCCACGGTGACCCATTTTGGATATAGATCATACTTACTTGTAACAATTATTGTTAAATTTATTATAACTGGACAAAGCCAACAACACACCAAATCCTGGTCCCAATGAGAAGAAGATCTGAGCAGCAGCATCAATCCATACCTAAAAATATAGAAATGAAATTAAAATACATCGGTATAATACGCCACGTTCTGGACCGGCAGAGTTTTTGGAGAGCCTTAAAAACGGTGTTAGGACCGTTGGGCATTCTATTTGTAATAAATATTACTTTGGCATAATTTTGCATTCTATGTGTAGTGAATATTGCTCTGACATGGTTAGGCATTTTGTAGTGACTATTACTTTGACATAGTTAAACATTTCATTTGTAGTGAATATTACTTTGACATAGTTAGGCATTCTGTGTGTATTGAATATTACTTTCACGTAGTTAGGCATTCTGTGTGTATTGAATATATTACTTTAACATAGTTATGCATGAGGATAATGTTTAACTTACCCTGACCGTCATCAGCTTTTCCCATTTTGGTTCAATGAAATATAAGATACCGTTCATAGCTCCTGGTAATGTACTGCCTCTTATTAACAATATGATAAGTACCACGTATGGTAGAATAGCAGTTACCCACACAGCCTGAAACACAGTGATATACCTCTATGTTCAAAAAAAGAAATTATAAACGTTTCTGCGGTTTGAATTCACTCAAAACGATTTACATGCCATTTAAAATAAACTTAGGCAGATATATGAATTAATAATCTTCGATATTTCAAATAAAAAATATTCAAAATTCACTGCTTGCAAGTCATATTTGCTGTTCACACAAGTTTCTTCCAAGTAATAGTTTCCTGTGGATTTCTAGTTCGATTTCTAAATGCTATTGAAGCAATTTTTTCTTGCTCTATACATCAATGCTTTGGCATTCGTTATAACACTACTATATACTAACAAATACATTCGTATTCTGGACCAGGAATTGAGTAACGCAGTCATCTTGGAGTTTTGACGAAATACCAAAAATTGATGCGCAATTGTCCAATTGAAGGTTAATGGATACGCAATTGTCTAAGGAAAAACCATGTCACGTTTTATGTCGAACGTACATGACCAAGAACAACAAGATGAAAAACTTTATATCTTCCACTTACCTTCCCAGAGCTTTTGATGCCTTTCCAAAGAGCAAAATAAACGATGAGAAAAACTGACATAAGACATAATGACATGGTCCATTTAACACCACCAACACTCTCTAAACCTGTGGAATACTGCATCTCAAGCACCTCACGTCTACAAACGAAATCCATGGTCATTATTTCACAGGCATAAAAATCATATCAGTGACACAGGAAATACATACGTATAATATATAAATAGCATTATACAAGCTTAATATCCAAACTCTTAGAATTCAACACCTGATGGATATGAACGAGCTTGGTTGGGGTCATGATCGTTTATTTTTCTGTTTGTTTCTTTTTTAACTTGGAAAATGCATTAGAATTATATGCTTCGTGTATTTCGGATTGGTACTACCAGTAATAATATAATTTTTTCTCTATTGCTCGCCACGAATATGCAAAAGAAAACCTTATATGTCTTTATTGATGAAATGACAGCCCCGTCATCAAAACTACATTAAGGGTTAATTCAGCATGTTAACAAAATCGTGTCAAGACATAAGGATATTTTAAAACCAATAAACCCGGCATCAAATGAGACAATACATTTCTTCAGATTAAAAGTGTTTTTAATTGTACCATTGTAAACACATATAATTTTTTTAATTCGTTCAGGATCTGGCAAACCATATCATTGCTGCCGTCGATTTCCCCTTCGATTTTAATTAAAGAACATTTTAGATTCTTAGACAAGCCAAGATGAGCTACTCGCATGATCAAACACGTTTATCGTGACACTGGTCCAGGTCAAGTATAGCCACAAATACATGTTGAAATGTTATGTTTCAATTAAATATAGAAGACGTCACAGTTACTAAAGACGATTTCTCATATTCATGACATGTGATCCGAAACCACGTTAAAATAATGCGTACTCAGGAACCTTATAGTAATGCTGAATGAAAGCAGGAAGATGGGTGTCGCTAAACGTGTTGAGTGCTCAGTACATTATCGACATCTTAGATCTACAGAGATTGCAACCATTGAACTCGTGTAATGGATATGGGAATAGTATTTCGATTATTCTTTTTAAGAAAGAAAAGGTCTTATTGATACCATGAAATGATAATCGACTTTATTTTAGATTTCCTTAATTAAATATCTCTGTCTAATTAAAACATCTAGTTATTCTCATCGTGGTCTATTAAGTTGAAATAACAATGGCGTTACAGTGACCTGATTTCAATGAAACCTTATTGGAAGTCCGTCAGATTTGGGTTCATAATTTCTATTATTCGAACGATTTATTTTCTGGAACAACGGATAACATATAAATATATTATGGTTTGTAATTTTTAATTTGGGGCAATTTTTCTAGATCACTGGATACTAATTCTAAGCCAATGGATGCCATTTCTAGATGACATTTGGAAATTAAATGGGGTTTAACGTCCTACTACTTTGCTCCGACTGTTCTAATCAAGACGGGCAGACGCCGTATAGTGTGCTATAAGGGACATTTTGCCCAAACAGTGGTATTATAGCCTGCTCTTTTATCGAATTCTAACTGCCAAGGGTTTTTTCGGCCCATCGAAACGACACTCGGTCCTGCATCACTAGCATAGGGAAAACCACGCCTTCCTATTTGAGAAGTGTATACCTAACAATCGTTAGTTTTTCTCTTTTTCCTTTATTCAAAATTTGGTCCGAATACAGTAATGAAATAAATATACTAAAAAGAAGTAAACCGAAACTGACAATAATACACGTTGATACACATAATAAATGTACATTAAAGCAAGAATAATAACCAAAACTTAAAATGTATTGATAAATCTGATTTCTATATAATTAATGCTTTAGCTGCCGAATTGGGTGGATTGATATGAGAATTGAGAGAGTGGATATGGGAATTAGGAGAATGTATATAAAAGCAGAATTGGGATAGTGGATATATTAATCAGGAGAATTGGTGGAATTAGGAGGATGGATGTGAGAATTAGAGGGGGATGTAATGATAGACGGATAACAGAATTGGCAGAATTAGGAGGATGGATTTGAGAATTAGGAGAGTGGATATAATGATAGGCGGATAAGAGAATCGGGGTGGCGTATATATTAATTGGGAGAATTGGTAGAATTATGAGGATGGGTATTAACATTTGGAGGATGGATATGATAATTAGGAGGGTGTATAGATTTATTGTGGACTTGGGAGGGCGGATATGAGAATTAGGAAGATGTATGTATAGATTTATGTGTGGACTCGGAAGGATGGATATGGTAATTAGGAGAATTAGTTGAATTAGGAGGATGGACCCAAGATGGAGGATATATAGAATTAGGCAGATGGATATGACAAAAATATATATGAAGAGAAATTAGTAACTCACTCAAAGAATTCTGTAGATGCTGCTGACGAGTAGTCATCATCTGTTGCATTGATGCTGCTACAATTGATATAGCTGACTGGTGTAGTTCCATTGAACAGATCCAAGTTCCAAGATTGATTTGGCGCTTTCATGCACTGTGTGACAACTCTCTCGGAGAACGTTGTACAGTTTTCTGTATTCCAAGTGTTGTTGCAGGTTAGCCATGGTGGTTGTGCCCGGAACGAGGAAAAGAAGAAATATACAGCCCAGGCTATGATTGTATTGTAGTATAATGATACATAGGTTGCTATGATACAAATAGAAATACCTACACCTGAAATATACAAATAATAAATGGTTTAATGATATTACCTCTTTTTTTTTGGGGGGGGGGGTACCTTATTTTAACTTGTTTTCAATGCTTATTGTTTGAAATGTCCGTGTTTATTGTGTATCTTGTCTGTGTGTTTTGTGTATTTTTCATGTGTGGTGCGGTCCTCCTGCACCCACTATTATAAGCGAATTGCAGAAACTATTATCTTGATGTTATTATGTACCACCGAGATCACCGGATGTAGAGTGCAGGGGTCAATATGGCTACCACTTCAACTGATATTCATGTCGATTTTGTTCATCTTTTGTGTTACCATTGACGTCACACCATTTCTTCTGGGAATCGCATTTTCCTTCCGGTTGTTAAAGAGATTCTAGCGTTAAAAAAACAATTACCTATACTTTATCCTCCCGGTAACCTTTTAGTTCTTCGATGGGTCAAACTAGGTAATTTGGTCGGACATATTGCATTCTTATTTTTCCGGGGGGAGAGGAGGTAGAGTATTGTTTTAGTTAAGGACACAGTGATACGATATCCGCATATTTACAACTTCTTCTCATCGAACAACAAACCTTCTCACACATGTATTTGAAATACCATTTTCACAAAAGCCCAGAAGGTGGAAGACCACGATTTAAGAAAGATACCTTACAATCGAAGTCAAATCAAAAATACCACGTTAGGCTGTCCAACTGAGTCAAAACAATTTGTATGTTATTCACTCACTAGATATCCCTTGCTTCATTTTTATAATATAATGAAATGGGTTTAACGTCCTGCTTTTCGGCACCATTAAAATGTATTCAAAATGCGATATAGAGACGACAGGAGTTACCCTATATCAAACCACAAATCGTTAAAGAATTTCCGCTTAATCATCAAAAACTGTTCTTTTATGATATCATTTCATCGCTTCAGTTGTGATGCTTATAATATTCGAAATTGAACATGAAACATTACAATTAAGTTAAAAAAAAATAATGGTAATGGGGGATTAATTCTAGGGTTAGGCCACAGTAATAGTTTTTTTTGTCAATTCATTTTATCTCCTTTTTTGTACATATGCCTAATGTACGAAAGGCAATTCATTTGATAGGTACAGTTATCATGTTTAATACTTGCGGAATGTACGAAATTGAACAACGAAACATTACGAACCTATTAAGTAAAACGAAATAGTAATGAGGGATAAATTCTAGGGTTAAGCCACACTAATTGTTCTTTTATAAATTCATTTTATCGCTTTTTTTGTATGTACATTTGCCTAATGTACGGTATGCCAGAAGGGGGGGGGGGGTAATTCTGGATTCACGAAACAGTAATTGTTTTTAAATCAATTCATTAGATCATTTTTTTCATAAACCCACGAGGTTTGACAGGCGACCCTACTCCTTGCCACGTAGAACCGGGGATTCGAAATCACGCCAGTTGACTCAATGGCAGGCCATCCAAACCCCCAAATATTAAGAGGTATTTTATTATATATAAAAAAAATCATTGAAAGGCATTGTGTATTGGTCACCATGATAGTATATTATAAAAAATATACGCAAAATCAATTATAAATTCATAGATTATTGGATAATTGACATTTTCTTTAGATCATTAGGTCTGAGATCTCTGACCTAAATTTTATGGACAAATAAGTCTGGACGAAATGGTAGAAATGTAAGGATGAAGCGATAAGAAAATAGAGGTACACGATACATATCTAATTACAGGAAAGATATCCTCTATTTGAATAATGATTACATTTGTGCAAGATGTGTTGATAAACGGATTATGGTTCATTAAACGAGTGATTTACAGCGCAAGATATCCGATACACGCACAGTTTGACTATCCGATAGACCACCATTTGTAAGCCCTTTGCTCTATTCCTTACAAAATATTTGATTTACACGGTATGAAGACCAACTGTATCGAAGGTTCCGCGCTTCTTCAAGACACATTCATGGTTTGTGACCATGGTTTGAGCTGGAGTCAGTGTTAGACATTTTATCGTGATTGCTAAAATAAGAATCAGTACTAAATAATAACCATATAACAACTATAGAAAGTCATTTTCCTATATTCTAAGTTATTCCTATATTCTAAGTATGCGTCGTTGGCATGGTTTGAGCTGGATTCAGTGTTATACATTTTATCGTGATTCCAAAATAAGAATCAGTACTTAATAATAACCATATAACAACTCTAGAAAGTCATATAATAACTCCAGAAAGTTATACAGGGTTCACATGTTAAAGGTTGGTTTTTGGGTGCATATTCCTTGGAATCATGGTTTTTGCTGGATTCAATGTGTGACAACTTATCGTGATGTAATTACCCTCAAAACTTATTTATTTTTCTCATATTCGACACAAACTAGGTCATTTCGGGATTAACATATGGTTCAATTTTATTTCAAAAATTCGCGTGCGGGTAGGTGTCTTTGGTAGTTGGGGCCCCGGAAAAAAATCCACGAGCTGGGAAATGCGACCGTCGCCCTGTCACCTTCGTGTGGGGAATCTAAACCACCCCATTTGACTCAATGACAGCCATTATGACCCAATCCGCAGGCATTAAACCATTCGGCCTCCCAACTTCGCTGAGGTCCCTACTACTACTATAGATCCATTGATTATCAAGTGACCCACAATAAACATCAGGAAGATACAAACACGGATTCTGAACAAACAGAGATTGATTCTGGAATGGAAACCATACTATATCTCTTATATTAATTGATAAAATTGAAATCGATTGAGTAGGAGTTTTGAGGTCCAATATATTCAATCTTGTCCCAGATAATTTTTTAACCCATTCTCTAGCCAAGAAAACAAGAGCAATGGACAGGAACAGTTTTAATTTATAAATCACAAGTTGAAAGAGATTTAAATTTCATTTCTAAATCCAATAGTGAGATAATCATAGTGTGCCAAGCGGGGAGGCTGTAAAGAAACGGGTATAGTCGTTTGGAGGGGACCATAAACCAACGTTCCATGTACACAGCGGCAGTTGAAGTTGTTCGCCGATGCAAAATTTTACTCATCGCACGATGGGTCGCGTATGCCCGTCTTTATTAGTTGAATGGTGCAGAAAATAAGACGTTAACCTCATTTAATTTGTATCAATCATTGGGTTTGGCAGGTATCCGTGTATGTGATTGGACAGGCGGTCAAAGACATGCGAACAGACGAGGTAGAGACAATCGCTAGTCTATTCAAATATGTAAATAACGGACATATTCTTCAGTCTATAATACCATAAGTATGGTTCTCGGACGCCACGGAAATATAATCTTTAATAGTATTGCGTATTTCTGAGATGCTAAAGATATTTAAATTTATATCTCCATTGATTTTATAGATAACATGAACTTAAATTTCGTCAAAATTATTTCCCAGGAAACTCCGGATAAAATTCATATTTATTCAAGTTTATATTTATTCATATTCAAGTTTATATTTATTCATATTCAAGTTTATATTTATTCATATTCAAGTTTATATTTATTCAAGTCTAATACATATTTATATGCAAGTAATTCGAATCATAACTAGCCTGACTACAATCTGGAAAATTACAAATGGAGAGGATTTATTCAAGTAAATCATCTTACCTTTAAACATTGGACAAATTCTCTTCCACACTGTAAGGCAACCACATCTCTGAAACTGACCCAGAGCCAGTTCCATATAGAACAGAGGCAAACCACCAAACACCAACATAATAAGATATGGTAGGAGAAAGGCACCTGTAAAATCAAACAGTTATACTTTTAGTGTGACTTATTCATCTACATTTGTGTCTGTCGTTTGTTTTCTGTCTATCAATCTGTTCAGGGTTGACGGCGAAATTGAAGGGGTAGCTCGATTGGACTGGAGGGTAACCTAGGGATGGTGGCGATGAACTATTACTTCCGGTCTTGGACTGTGGCGCGAATTGGACCGGGTATCCTGCTAGTATTCTTATAAAATATTAATATGTCGTCTTCCATGTCCATAAATCCGATTCTTGACAACCGGTTACGATGTGACGTTCAGTTCGGTTTGGGTTTTTTCTTAAAATAAATGTCGTATTGAGGTAACGAGGGAACTTTGGAAAATCGCCACTATTTGGTTATAGTCAACAGTAGTCCAAAGCGAAATGAAGTGAAATAAAATGCACAAACAGGGCTAATAAAGACGGACATATGCCTTGCAGTGTACAATAAGTTAAATTTGATCAGGGCATCGACTTTTACGCCGATTCATTACCGTATTTGCAACTGCAGCCGTTAGTTTACGTCCGTTCGACATTGTACACGTGACCTCGGCTTTTCGTCCTATTCAAACGACTAGACAGTCTTTCTTGCCAGGCCCCACACCCTGCAAGTTAAACAATGACTGTTCCTTTCTGCGCAATATTTGATACTTTTTCATATTTTTTCCCGATTTCTTAATGTTTTTGCCATGTTTAATTTAATTGTGATTTCTCTGAAGTACAAATAGATCATCTCTTTCATCTAGAGTGCATGTTTATATTATTTTAGTTACTTATAACGTTTAATACATGAATTATTAATCATTAAAAGGAAATTAGAAAATTCTATCTTGAGATAATGACTGCTGAATATGTTTTTATTCTAGTTATTTCAAGAAACCACTAATCCCAGACACAAAAAAAACTAAAATATCTCAAATTCTTTGGATTCAGACACGCGTCCGAAAATCCATCCTGAAGAAAATTCACAGAAATAACTGTTTTGGATTTTTCAGTTACATTGGGGTTCTATAGTTATTTCTAGAGAACTGACACAAAATAGCTGTCTTGAACGCTTCATTCAAGTTACTGTTAGTTTGATGTTGACGTTGGGGTTTTATAGTTATTTCTAGAAAAATTTGGATTCAATCCAAATCGTTAAGAAAATTCACAGAAATGACTGTCTTGAACTTTTTATTTAATTTACTCCTGGTGTTGCGGTTTGAAGTTGGGGTTCTATGGTTATTTCTAGAAAACACTAAACCCGGACATAAACAACTAAAATACATGCGTCCAGGTTTCTTTCATTAAGAATTTATAGGTATAACTGTCTTGGACTTTCAGTTAATTACTCTTGGTGATAAGGTTGGGGGGGGGGGTATAGTCTTTTTGTTTTTGTGTTGTTTATTTTTTGAATGTTTTAATTTTGGTTTGTTTAACACATGGAAAGAGGTCAGAGAGTCAATGGAAATCGTTCGATGTGTTTTGCTTGGAAGAAACCAGAAATAGTGTTCCTCATCGTTAATATGTCACAATGTGTTACACATGCATCAGTTGTTAGCGAAATAGAACAACAACTCTATTAACATTATTAACCCATATAAATAATAACTATGATAATATCAAAATCAGTTCACGTAGTCACATAACCTGCATGGACAATGACCATAGAAAGTAGCTGGGCTGCCTCCTCGGTAACGGAGTTTAAATTGACGGTAATTGGGTAGAATTAGAATCAGGGTTAAGCATGGAGGGGGGGGGGCTTTAAAGTTACTAGCATCAGCAGCATCAATATCAGCAGAAGAAGCAGTAAAGTTTTCAATGATAAGACTATTGTAAAGAGGTTTTATATTTGAAATTTTAGTGAAACAGTCCATAGAACTAAAACCTTAGTGCCCCGTTTTAGAAACATGGCGGACAAAAAATAAACAATTCTAAGAACAGACATGTATGTATTCATACTTGCATGCGTATAATTACATTTGTCTTTTAGAAATTGTCTTAATTCATAATCTTAATGTTAGAGTTATCCTAAGCACTCAACAACCTTTCCTGTGCGTTTAACCCAAGGCACAATTTAATTCTATAAGCAACATGCAAGCTGGAATATTAGACTCTTTGAAATTATCTCAATATGTGGGCTAACATCGTCTGGAACCCGGGGGTAAAGCTAATATGACTGTGTCTATTGATGCACCTATTTATGATGTCATAGAAAGGCCATATAGCCTATAGAATAATCCGGGCCAATTGTTTGTAAGGTACTAAAGAAAATTAATATAATTATCATTAGACATACTAATTCCTGATTTTATTGGAATTGGGTAATGCTTTAGATGTGTAGTGTCGAAGACTTGAATTCCTTTCTTTTAACAAGTTACAATGGCCTTCACAAGCGTTTCCTCCGTTTGTCTGCTGCGGATATTTGACCTTTTCATAGACTACTTGTCTTCTTGCCTCGGGTTTTTGTGGTTAATTGTTGATGTTTTGATGATTGAAGAAGAACAATTAGCAGGTATGAGAAGGTATGTGGTTTATCGTACCCCATATTTCTTGACACCTAGTTATTTGTGTCGCAATTTCTCCTTAAATTTCCTTGAAATATTTTTTAATTTGTTCTATTTAAATGGCCTTCAATTGATTGTTCTTCTCTAACACGCATACGTTGGCCTGCTTCCTTATGGGTTTCTTTTCTGCTGAAGGGGTTTAATGTCCTACTGGACAATCGAAGAAGGGGAAATTTGACCCGCATAGCGGCACTGCGACCTACCTTTTTTTAATCGAATTTCAATTGCTGCTGAATTTAACTAACTGGAAAAAACGGCGATGTAGCAAAGTTTTAGACTTTCATTAAATAACGTTAAGCTAAATATGTAATGGTAGAAGAGAAAGAAAGAAATTGGGTTTAACGCCCACTTAACACAAACCAGGTCAATTCGGGACTAACATATGGTTCAATTTTATTTCAGTAAATCGCTTGCGCATAGGGGTCCTTACCAGTGGAAAGAAAATGGAGTACCCGGAGAAAAGGCAGGAAGTTAGACAGGCGACCCTACTCCTTATCACGTACAACCGGGTAATCGAATCCACGCCAATGAATTCAATGACAGACCCTACGCCATTCAGTATGGTTTTGGGGAAATATCGGACAGACAACGGCGCTTGCCTTCTTTTTATCGTATTTCATCTGTTTAAGGTTCTTTTACGCATATGTCACGGGACCTCGGCTTTACGTGCCATCCACATGACTATGCGCTTTTCTTTTCCAGACCAAGCGCTAGGTACAACAGTTAACGGGCCACCAGACTTGAAATTCGCGGGGAACTATTGGATCGAGCCTGGGATTTTCTGGTTAGTGAGCCAGCGATACTCAACGAGCTTTTTAATAATTAATGATTATATATATGTTTATAGACAAAATGTCTGTTGATGGAATCATTTCTAGGACTTGATGACACGCTCTGTAAATGAGACACACATATCTTCAAACATCTGTTGTCTGTTATTAGTTCTATAACTCAACGCTGTCTTAGTCTCTTGATTAATGACTTTTATATAACGAGTTGTAATTAACGGCCATTGTTTCATTGTAATAAAATGCTAATACAATTGACAATGGCAGGATTAAGTAGATTTAAGCACATTTCATACGTGGAATTATCCTTAGAACAACGATAATTTATATACGCTCCAATGATTATGATTCTATGATATAATTGGAAATCTTAGAGTCCCAAGCGTGTCATTTGGAGTAAACGGTTTTGAACCTTGGAATGAGTTTAAATAAACTTCTGTTTCATAAATAAAATACTTCTTTGTCTTTCACTAATTTTGATTTTTTTTTCCATGATCAGTTGAAGAATTTAAGCGTTTGAATGGTCGTCCAGGGTTTTTTTACTGCATTTGTTTAAAATTAACCCTCAAAATGTTTGGAATTCAGGAAGGGTTAATGCTCCTTTAGAATCACCAATATAAATGTTATGATTCTTCCCCATACAAAGTGAAATACAAAATTACCAATTTCTTGTTTAAAGGCATACAAGGGCTATCACCAAAATTTTTGTAATTCTATGTATGTGTGATTTAGGTAATCCATCAGAAGCGCCAATAATAATTATCTTTCTAAAATCGCCTGGTATCTATATTAATTAATAAAGTCATACGATTTCGTGCAGAGCGTGTAGAGGGGGAATTTGTCCCGGACATTTAACTATTAGGGGACATTTAATACGGCGTCAATGATAAACACGCGCATTGACGTCTCATTTGCGTCAGACACTTTTTCTTGTCCTGCAACATAACAACACCGACATCGAACTGTCTGGGCAAAATTCCCTCATAGCAGATGGCAGGGAATATGTCCGTTTTTCCTTATCCCGCGTTGGAGCAGAAAAGCAGGAAGTTAAACCCCATTTCACTCTTTCATTATAGCTAGTTATTTCAAAATGGAGTTTTATACGGTGTATCAAACATACCAATCCACACCAATTTCCGTTTATCTTATTAAAATTTTGTAATGATTAATGAAGACCTCAAGTTTATTTGTTCCAAAAGAAACCTATCGTTTCATGTTCTTGCGCACCATTCTATTTCTACCGGAAATGCACGTATAGTTGCATTTATTGAAAGGGGTCAAGGCGATCTATCGTAAATTCAATAATGGATAAAACTTCTAGACGTCTGAAATCACGTAGATGCTATTATTTGTGGTGTATTCATCAGAACGAAAACTGAGCTTTCAATTTGCTGATAAAGTGCAGTGACCTTCAAAACAGAGTCTTTTATTAATTTGAAATATTGAATTCTAAAGGACCTCGCAATCCGCAAATCTTTTTTATAATCACAGGAAAACTCGTTGTTTTTAAGCTTTTTAAAGATGTTCCAGCTACTTCTGGCTTTAGCAGGTCTTTTTCTAGCTTCAAATGTTATATAAATTATTATTTAGACTTTTATAGCATAAACCTTACGTAATATCTCTTTCAAAGAGACGTTTCTGTTTGCATTAATTGGAATTCCGTGATATTGTTCCAATAATTTATTTACTTTGGTTCAGTGAGTAAGACGTTCGCTAGCTACCATGGACGTCCCGTTAGATCCCGGTGTTGGTCGAGAAAGTCATCTGAATTTTGCGGCGTGGTACGCTCTTGTCAGTGGTACAACGTTCTGATCTGGAACAACGTATATTCGCCAGGATGTTCCGTGTGCGCACATTGGCGTGCATATAAAAGAATCCTTGGCCAATTTGAATTCGATATTAGAGTAGGCCATAGCGCGGCATACTGTATGGCGTAAGCCTGTGTTCATTAGCCAGACGTTAAACCCCATTTCGCATAGGCGTACGAGCCAGGGGGACAGGGAGCAGGGGGTGGGGGACAGCTGCCCCCCTAACTTTCGGGCAAGCGGACTTTGTCATCGAACCCTAATATATGGATTAAAATTTTTTGTCTGGAGCCACTCTACTTTGTGCGACATTTATCGGGCATTGATTATTATTTGTGATTGGAATTCAGAGTGGGATTTCGGTTACACAACAATTGGATACTTTTGAAGTTTCTTACACGAGCTAGAATAGCAGAAAACGCATTTGCGGTTGTTAAATTTTCAAAATTTTCTCCGGGAGGGTAAGACCCCAAACCTAGCGACGATTGATTGGTTGTTTGGAATTCGGATCAGCCATTTGGTAGATTATATTGGACCACATTGAAGTTGCTGTATTCACAGGATGGAGTAGCAGGAAAAACGCGTTTGCGGCAGTTAAATTTTCAAAACTTTCTCCAAACGGTCCCTTCTTCGTGGGCTGTAAACGATTGATTGGAATTCGAGTCAGCCACCTTTATTAGGCTGTATTAGACCGCTTTGACATTGCTTTATTCACGGGCTGAAATCGCAGGATAACGTGTTTGCAACCGTCAAGCATTCCAAAATTTTCCTTTTACGGGGGGGGGGGTCCATACAAGGTAAGTTCCGAGGAAGACCGGCGCCACTCTCTGTAAACCCGAAATTTTTTCGGGCATATCGGGTTCTGCCCCCCCCCCCTAACTATCATCGAGCCCGTACGCCTATGCCATTTCATGTCATTTATTTGCTTTGGTAACCGACCACCGGTTATTTATATCGTCAGCAGAGGGTGGGAATTTTCAATTCATCATATCTAGGTCAATACTGAACGGCATTATACCATTTTGTACTGATATTCGTTTTAGACATTCAACTTTCATAATAAAATCCATCAAATTACGATCCGTGGCTTTAACTGGTATAACCAAATAACTAAGCGTTACGTGGATTATTCCTCGCAGTATTATGCTTATTCCGTTGGTATCAACATTATTTGCACAAGAGATAGTCCACGAATTCAATTACTTAACCGTTTAAAGTAAATATGTAATTAATTAAAAGTTTGATAACTATGCAGTTAGAACATTAATAGGACAAATTCGCAAGACGTTGAAATCTACAATATCTCGTTGCAATACAACAATACATCAGTAAAATAATGTTTACAGTAAATTTTAATAGAAACAAATTCCACCAGATCATGATCTAGACAATATATGACCAAATACGCAGAGGGATGTCATGAGATTTCGTAAAATTGATAAGTTTCTCGTTCTTGTGTAACAAAAATGTTTAGTGATGATTCCCATAAAAATTGTGTTTCTCAATTACTAATTGCGACTGAAATGTGTTCATATTTGCTAATTGCATTACATTTTTCATTGTTCTATTATATAGCTAATAATTACAAATGAAATTCCCCAAAATGATTAGCTAATAACTCAAATATGGAAAGTCATTATCACAATCAATTAGCAGTACGTGTCGGAAACATCCCACTATATCCTTACTACAATACTCCCGGCTATTTATAAAACATATAGTTCTAAAACTAATGTTATTCCTGTCATACCTGTTATTTATTGACAGGTATTAATTACATCAAAGCTGTCTGAATCCGTTCCCATGCACGACAATTTCACGAAACGGTTCATTGTTAGTTCAACCTCCATTATTTGTACTTTTTTTTAACATCTGAGGCAAAAACAAGATTGGTTTTTAACTAATGACTCTTAATTAAATCGTGTATTTAGAGTTTTTTTTAAACACACAGAAAGTAAGCGAAACAGCGTCGCCTTTTTAAGCTTTTTAAACATACCTATAGCAGTTGTTCTAGTATCTTTAGGCTAATTTTTACTTAAAGTATTTAGAAAAGGTAGGCCCAACAGTGTGTCGGCTTTCAAAATATTTTAAACATGCATATAATATTGTTAACTACTATTTTTTATATTGATTTTACTTTATTCTAGCATAACTAATTTCGCTTTAATCGAGTAGTAAGACATATTGGCCGAGTAGCATCGCCTTATAAGCTTTTTAAACATACACGCAGTTCTTCTTGTATAGCCCAATGTTCTCTTAAATCGTGTATTTAAAAATATGGGCCCAACTGTGTCGCATTCTTCAGCTTTCTAAAGCATGCATATAACAGTTAGATTAATATCCATTAACTTTTTCGTTTTTCTAGTATAGTCTTATTAGCCCTAAAACCACGTATATAGAAATGTGGCCCAAGCAGCGACGCAATTTAAAGTTTTTTAAAAAACATAGGCCTACATGCATATAATAGGTCTTCTATCAAAGCCTAATTTTTCCTTAAATCGTATGTTTATTTTTTTTATGAATTTAAACATGCATATCCACTAGTTTTATTAAAACTAATTCCCGTTCTTCTAGCATAACATAACTTTTTTTAAATCGTGTATTTAGAAATATGGGTCCAGCAGCGTCGCGTTTTTCAGCTTTTTAAAACATGCATATTGACAATGTTATGAAATGGGGTTTCACGTCTTACTGTTCTGCTCCGAACTGGACTAATGAAGACGGGCATACACCATATAGTGTGTTATGAGGGAGATTTTGCGCGGACAGCTGCGTTCTGCATCACTGAATCACACCGGAAAATCTAGATGAACTGTCGCGGCCAATGCAGGGACCTCCAGGTAAGCGAGCCAGCGTCTTACCCCAAATGTTCAATTAAATCAAAGTAATAAATGTAGCTTTAAATATCAGAATGAATTTTAAAAATTAAATTGTAAACAATAATCATACAAAAGATTTACATACCTCCGCCATTTTTAAAACAGATATAAGGAAATCTCCAAACATTTCCCAAATCAACGGCAAAACCGACAACTGAGAGTAAAAATTCTGTTTTCTTTCCCCAACTTTCCCTTTCTGGCTCTTCTTTTTGTTTTTCAATAATTTTTGTAGTCCCGTCCATGATCATAGGAAGTGTCGGATCAGGAGTCATTTTAAAACACCTTTACCCTAAATGAACATGAAAACTTTCAATCAATATACTTCACGTGTCTTTTCGCGCGCTTTCTTACGCTCATCTGCTTTCGCGGCTAAATGTCGTCTGCTATGGAATTCGAGTGCCAATTTCGGAAGCCATGAAAATGCATGTAGTTTGCGATCGATCGGTCTTAATGCAATGAAACAGTTAATTACTGAACCGCTATCTGATCAAACAGACATCTAGCAGACGAGATTCGACCAACTTTGTATAATGTGTTCTTTATGTATCAGCCTTGTGAAAGACGCCAAAATTTCCTATTGTCTTTAAAGGACGATATTGAAGAACCATTCTTTACTTAAGGAATAGAGAACTGTTACGTCATCAAAGAGGCATGGCGCGTGTCATAGGTTCGGAAAAGGAAACGACGAGTAATAAGAATCTATCAAGTTACATTTAAGGAAGATTTATAACAATCTAAAATTGGTAACCTTATTCTTGTCTTCCGGAAATGTACACATGTTAACCAAATATGTTGGATTTCTTTTTCTTAAAATCTTATATCCAAGTTTGAAGTGTTTCGTCAATTATAGACAACCCTGAAATGTGCACAGGTTATCAAATATGGCTGATTTTATTTTACAAATTTTTTGTATAAGTTTGAATGAAATACGTTTCGTCAACATCGGGCAATGCTTATAAGATGGCATGTACACGAAATGGGGTTTAAAGTCCTACTGCTCTGCTCCGAACTCGCATGTACACACTTTTATTAGGGATAAAAAAAAAATGGGTTTAGCGTCTAGTCGACACAAAATTGGCTATTTCGGGACTAATATGTATTATGGTTCAAATCAAACTCAATAATTAGTTTGCGCATGGGGACTTTAGCAGTGAAGAGACACCGGAGGACCCGAAAAAACCCAAGACCCTACACCTTGTCACATGAAAGTGGAGATCGAAACCACGGCACTTGATTACATGCCAGACCTAATGAACTAAAGAGCACGTGTTAGGCTACCCGGTCACCCCCTACCCAACCTATATTAGACACATATCATACATTAACCTTTTAAACAAGTTCTTGTGACAGACGATAAACCGTTATTATATCCATTTTAAGATATCAAGTTTTTATATGGACACTAATTCCTTTAAGATTTCTTATTTTATCATTATTATGTATTTTTGACCGAAAAATTGAATTCTAGTTTCAAATATATCATTTCACTATATAGGTTTTGCCTTCAAACAATGGGAATGACGATTATATGACAATTATGTCGCAACAACAACGTAAACGAGGAATCCTAATTCACATAATTGCGAAATTTTTGCGGAGCCTGGGGCGAGTCAATGGCGGAGTACTACTCCCACTCAAGATACTTCTTATTGGGATTAAGGGTCTATATTAATGATTTGTTTTGGCGGCTTACGTTTTCTATAATTAAATACGACGACACCGTAAGCGTAAAACAAGTACTATCAAGATGTTTATTTTTTAGTAGAAAATAAAAACAAGTTTCTAATTGCGCCATGTATGATGTCCAACAACTTGAAGCTAGAACCGTTGGTCATCTTTGCAATCAGACTTCTAAATCCAATTATGGACATTGGCGATGTTCCTGGTTGGATTGTCGACGACCTTTGTTAGGGGTTTAACCAACAAGCAAGGGATGTCTTGACTGAACAAAAAATAAAACGTTAGCAAAATATTAAGTTTCCGTACGTTAACCTGTCAGCGCCTGCTTGAATGTACCCGACATGGCCATTGCAAAAGTTCTCTATAGAAAGAGTAAGTTTACCCGGAGGAAGATTTTGAACTTGAAAATTAAATGCCAAGCTGCAAGGCCACCTCGGGGCAAATGGCGAACGGCAATCACCGACACAATTATTTGAATATACAACATAAAGGTTAGCTTCTACTTCTCAAACTTTTACTCGATCTCCGTAAGATATAAAATGAAATGAAATAAAATGGGGTTTAATGTCCTACTGTTTTGCTCCTAAACTGGGCTATGAGTAAAATTTTGCCTGGCCAGCGGCGCCACGGCCTACTCTTATATTGAATTCCAACTGCCAATTTGTACACGGGACCTCGGTTTTTCGACCCATCCGAACGACTAGAAAGCTGTCCTTGTCAGGCCCGTCCTGCATCACTGACAAGGGGAAACCAAGCCAGAAAATCGGGATGAAATTTCTCGGCCAATGCGGACCTCTGAACACCCGACCTCTGAACTAGCGAGCCAGCGTCTTACCCACTTAGCCACGTGATCCGCCTCGCTATAACAAATACTCAACACAGGTAGTACTGTTTGTAGAACATCTGATATCCATTGTTAACCACTGCTAGGATCGCATGTCCAATCTTGTGTGGTTTCCCCGAATCCTTCGGTTTCCCCATCCTGCTAAAGACCCCTAGGCGCAAATGAAATGTTGAAATAAAAATCAAACAATATGTTAGTCCCGTAAACTGAAGAGTTTTGATTAAAATGGTCAAAGTATGAATTCAAATGGTGGACAACTAGCTTCGTGCCTGTTCGTATTAACATTTCCTTCCTATCAATGTAGTGAACCCAACGGCTGTTACAAAATTTTGCCTTTTAATTTTTAAAAAGAAATAAGTTCTGGAGTACACAAGCTGCTCGGCTTTGGACACCTGACCGCCTTCACCTAAAAAAAATACCTTGTCCATAAATAATGCCATCTGTTCGCATAGCTTATACGCTCCGTATATGCATGTGGATTTAAACATTTGATCCCGCGCAATCTAGCTGGAATTGATTCGGAATCCTATGTCTATGCTTATTTTAAACATATACGGGGATTTACGTTGACGTCACGGGTATATATCTTGGGATAACCATTTCAGTAGACATGATGGCGGCTTGTTTGTGTTTGACAAACCAATATCTAATTAGGGCCATAAAGGTTCCTGCGTGTCTCCTATTTCTAGTCGGTATTGTATAATTGTTGATTGTATTATGTTTTATTGGTTTTATTTATGAAGCTTTTGTCAATCTAGATTTGGTTTCCTTTGAGTTTTGATGCCGATATAATCTATATCATTGAATACTGAGTTGGGGTGAGTGACGTTTAGGATAATAAAAGGACAACTTGTGTCAGATAACGAACAAGAGATAATGTATAATCACTCTCAATATGATAAAAATAAATTGAAATAACATGTTTTTATGCAATTTGATGAATGGTTAAATTATGGTTTTCAGGGTCGCCATAATTCAGCGCCTAGTTATTACTTATCATATGGGGGTTTTATATAAGAAATAAAATGGGTTTAACGTCCTATTGATGTTCGTCGCATTTTAATTGTCAAGAATTTCTTTACCTGCACGTCACCGTGTACACGGGACCTCGATTGTGGTCTGATCCCAACGATTTTTGTCAGTATCACCGTATCTGCACCATAAACAAACGGAAACGTTTCATTGGCAAATCCCTCACATCGTCCAGAATAGGTCAATGATAACAACTCTTCCAGATCCTAGTATAGTAAAGAAGAGGCGAAATTTTGAACTATAAAAAACGAAACGAAATAGGATCTGTGTTTTTATCAGATTGTATTTGACCGTGATATTTTGGTTAAACTAATAATATAAAACTTAACGCCTTTCTCCAAAATTGATTTTTAAACTAGACATCGCATTCTTACGCTTTTTAAACTTGCAAAATGAAGTTAGATTATTATCAGTCCAATGTGTCCGACCTTGAAGCATAGCGTAGTTCACCTTCAAACATGAATAGGCCCAGCAATGTTACATATTGAAGTTTTTAAAACATGCTTATAGTATTGCTTCTGGGAAAGCCTAATTTCCCGTTAAATCTTTTATTTAGAAAGGTAAACTCAACACTTTCACCTCTTAAAAATTTAAATGAAATGAAATGGGGTTTAACGTACTACTCTTCTGCAATTAAAAATTTAAAACATGCATATAACATTATTATCCACTTATCGTTTTAAAGTAAATTTGGCTTTTGGTCACTGCGTCAACACATGTTGACATGGATGTCGACCGTACACCCAGCATTATCTACATACTTTATATATCATTGATCATATAAATTCGTCCCGCAAGTCTGCAAGAAACTTTGGTCGCCAATCCTGTTTCAACCTAAGTTGGAACATTTTTGTTTGGTGGGTCCCCAGGTTCACAGCCGAAATCTGTTTTAGGGAAATACAAATGTATTTCTATTTTAAAATGACCAGAAATTATTCTCTTTTAAAGGGGGTTTTACACGACAAGAGTAGATTTGATTATTACAAACAATTGGTCCGTTTTCAAGAACAGTAGGACGTTAAACCCCATTTCATATGATTTCATTTCTTAGCATCGAGTATTTCACTGTATATATATATGGATTTGGAGTTACAATAAACCGTCCTTTCTATACGTCGTAGTAGATCATTTCCGGGAGGCATATATTTCAAACTGTCAGAATGTCTTGTTGACCTCTTAGCATAATTAACCCGAGGTGTCATCCAATTAAATTAAAATATATAGTGATAATTTGTTGAGATCAACAACCTGCGTTGGAAGGTTCTTTTTGTTGCACTTTTTCTAAACAGATGGGTCATTGACTTCCTATGTTTTATATTGTCGTGGAGTTATTTTCTATCCAATGTGACTTTAAATTGGAAGTGAAAGATGTAGTGAATTATATAGAGTAGTCTTGGTTCAAACTGCTATTAACGCATTTAAGTTGGGAGGGAGGGGGTCGATGGCCGATTGGTTAACGCGCGCGCGTTGCATCATAAGGTCTATAATTAAATCAACTGGCGTGGTTTCGATTCTCAGGCTGTACGTGACGAGCAGTAGGGTAGCCTGTCTTACTTCGTTGGTTTTCGCCCTGTCCTCCGGTTTCCTCCCACTGCTAAAGACCCCTACGCACAACCGAATTATTGAAATAAAATTGAAATATGTGTTAGTCCCGAAATGACCTAGTTCGTGTAGAGTGGATGTTAAATCCCCCTCTCTCCTTCTCTACAAAATCCTTATCATTAATATCATTGAACACAATTAATTCGTAGGTGAAATAATTATGTAATGCATCAAAAAAGCACAGATTATCCAGAATGTATACATGTATAATGATCATATGAAGGCATGCAATATCCCAAGTATTGTTGTCAACTCAGCTTTACTTGTGCGAACATTCAAATCTATAATGTACCAAAAATCGCTTGGCTAGGTCATTTCGTGACCAACAAATTAATTGTCAATCATTCGTCAGCACAAGTGGGCTTTAGCAGTGGGTGGGATCCCACGAATTGTATATATAATACACGATATAATTTATTGCTTGCGCAATAGACCGCTTGACCACCTAATCGCGTTTAAACCCGGAGTAACTGCGACCAGCGGTCTTTAGCAGCGGATGTGGAGTAGGCAACCCCGATAATTAGATAGACACGCTTGGAAGAAATCCCAAAACTTGTATACAGATATATATATATATATATATATATATATATATATATATATATATATATATATATATATATATATATATATATATATATATATATATATATATATAATTTTAAATAAAATCTTAATATATATTTTTACACTTTTTACTTCAACACCATTTAAGGGGATTTTAAACCCTGTATATCTCTATTTCTCTATAGTCAGTTTATTAGAGAATAAGGTGAATATAAACAAGTTTACAACCATATTACATAATTGATCTATTGACATTTTTTTAATCTCTTTACTTCTGTATGGTTCTATTGTCTAATTATACCAGGAAGATTATGTAGTTTAATGTCAAGTTATGTATTATATACCTTTAACCTTTTGTTATATGTTACTTAATATTATTTATAATCCATTGTCATGGATATCTATTGTTCTAAGAATATATATATGTATCGTATTTGCAATATTTTGTATACATTATTAATATCTGAAGACGCCTATAGAGGGCAGACAGCTAGCTTATATAATTTAATGTATGTCAGAATGAAGTAAAGTGGAGAATTTTTTACCTGGACGTATTTTTCTATTTTTTTATGCATTATCTACCGTAAACAAAGAAGTACTTGTACTTTATTTACTTTAATATATATATATATATATGATCTATCCGTCTTCATTAGCCCAGTTTAGGAGCAGAACAGTAGGACGTTAAACCCCATTTCATTTCATTTTTATATATATGATCTATAGCTTGTCCGTTAGACCACTCGGCCACCCAATCACACCTAAACCCAGAGTAACTCAGTTAATTTACAGTAATAAGAAAGGTGTTTATTTTCTAGTACACGTGCATTCGGAGTGTAATTTTTATTTTATTTGTTTTGTAAGTTTGTCTCAAAATGCCTATTTGGACTAATAAAAGCCCGACATGTTTATTCATCATTCGTGATTCACTTTCTAGTCGTCTGTTGTGGAAATTACGCATCAAGAATAGCGGGATGTAAAATGGCTTGTTATCGGCAAGTTTCGTCAATTTCTCATCTATATTCAAAGATACGAGGAACGATAGGTTAGATAATCGAAGGGGATGAATAATTAGAAATAAATGACCGGTTGTTGAACACACATATCTTACACACAAGCCCTTGTAATAAACTTTCTAGAACATTGATGTCTGGGTTTGAAGTGATCGATACAATAAGGGTACGTCTGTGGGTTTTTTTTTTAAAAAAGCAACACGAGAAGTCGTGGATTAATCAGGGTTGCATTATGGGATAGGCCATTTTCATGATCCGTGGCCAATTTCACGACCTCGCCTGCCATTTTCGTGGAATTGAACAATCTTCCGCTGGAATCAGATCCATTTCAGTAGCGCATTTTCATTCCGTTTAATTGTTGGATGTTTTCATCTTTCTTAGACTTGAGGCCCCGGCGCTTCTGCTACTTAGTATAATTTATATAAAATTTCAATGGTGATTTAATATAACGAAAAAAACAATTCTCTGTTATTAAATTTATTTAAAATCGCTTTATATACAATTAATGAGTTATTTATTTAAAATAATGACAACAAAGTTGACGTATAATACAAATATACAAATGTACAAAGCAACCGTCAATAAGATTTAACGGGTTTTAATTTTGTCAGTATCAAATATATCAACGAAAGAATCAAATAAGGGGAATATGACATTCTATTATTCATATACAAGACTTACACTAACCCAGTTTGAGAACAGATACTAAGATAATAAACCTACATTTTAATTCCTAAATCGCATATTTCAATCAAAAATAATAAGTATACTTCGAGAATTTTGAGAAGTATTTATCCCGCTTCCATTTGTAAGTAAAACGGATTATTGGCGTATAACAAAATACTTCATGAAGGATGTGTTTGTGAAGAATGTGAAAGGGAGTACAACTGCAATACAAAATAGTATACTAATTTTTGTATTATGGAAGACATTCAGGGCCGAGATCTATCCTCGAAGTATATAGATCTCCGAGTGCGGAAGGATTCTGTTCATCATCCAACAATATCATTGGTAAAGGCCCCACAAGTGGAAAATTCATCTATCGGTAATTCCGGGTTGGGTTAGGGTTAGTGTTATTTAACAAGACGTGTGGAAATTTGGACCGCTATAAACGCTCTGAAAATATACTCAAGATCAACTTGTTCTAAATGACCACTATTCCGTGTGAGTTTTGAATCTGTATTTCACTGTATACTATTCTGCTATGGTCCGCTGTTCATAACCTTCATATGGGCTACTACATTATGTTCCGTCATTAACAAAATAAATTAGAGTCTACAGTATTGTTTTTAAATAGGATTCATTGATTGGGAAGGTGATGATTGTCCACCTGCAAGTTCTGATTCAACACATCGATATACTCTAATCTAGAAATATATATATAAAAATAATTGTTATTAAATATATAAAAAATACATTAATATAAAAACCTATAAATCACATCCCTATAAATATTATTGAATAAATACAACACATTCTGCAATGTCTTCATAATGGATAATTATGATGTTACAATCACAAAATCTATCAGTGGTTACTTCCCTTTAAATGTCCTGGCAGAAGAAACGAATGCAATTTTTAGACTTGCATGGTAATATCATAATATGTATTTCTGTTGTTGCTTGAGCAATGTGAGAGGGAACATTTCGACCGGACAGTGGCGATTCCACTTACTAGTCTTCGAATTCGATGATCGTTTGCGTGTACGCCAGTGTCTACACGAAGGATTAGGGATACCAAGTGAGAACAGGGTAGAAACGACCAAGAGCCCAGTGTATTACTTTATTCTCCGAGAACGAACGATTAATTAATGTGCTGTAGGATAACTGTATATTAATATAATCAAACATAAAACTCACATCATCCATTACACCCTGGAAACCTTGATACGAATCACACGGACTATTTCCAAAATGTAGTTCCACTGAACGAGGTTGAATATATCCTAAAATATAAAGGTACCCAATATAGTAGATTATAAATCCCAAATGCTAAAGAACTGAGGAAATGAGGGTTCATTTTTACTTTTGATTTATACTATTCAAAAAAAGTAGGGGATATTTGATTTTTAAGTGTTATTAAAGACACCTAAGGAAACTGACCAAGAAACAAATGACAAAATGAAATGAAGTTCACATTCATCGATTTATTCCAAATGATCGTTAGACTAAGTAAGGCACAGACTGACCATTATAAGGGTAAAATGATACCCGGGGTCAAACAGCAAAGTTACCACAGCATCACAACAAAGTCAATAACGGGTAAATCCTCCTCTGTTTGCCAAACAAGCATTGATCCGACGTGGCATACTCCTAATGAGACGTCTAAGGTCATTTTGGTCCAGATTGTCCCATTCCTGTTGCAACGCAGCAGCAAGTTCTTGGACATTGGCAGGACGTTGTTGACGTTGATGTAACCTCTGTCCAAGCATGTCCCAGACATGCTCGATGGGGGAGAGGTCGGGACTCAGTGCTGGCCAAGGTAATGTGGTGATGTTCTGTTGTTGGAGGTAACCTGTAACGATCCTGGCCCTGTGACATCTTGCGTTGTCATCCTGGAAGATGAAACGGCGGCCATGACGTCGTGCGAACGACACAACATGGACTGCCAAGATGTTGTCCCGATAGTACTGGCCTGTAACACGCCCTGCAACAACATGTAAAGCCGTTCTTCCAGCAACAGTGATGCCTCCCCACACCATAACAGAACCACCCCCAAATCGATCATGTCTGATGACGTTAACGTCTTGGAAGCGCTCGTTTCGACGACGCCACACCCTCCTACGTCTGTCCAAAAAATCAACAGTGAACCTTGACTCATCTGAAAACATCACATTGCTCCAGCGTCGATTATCCCAGTGTTGACGATCCCTACACCAACGACGTCTTGCCTGAATGTGATGATCTCTCAAACAAGGGATCACGCGAGGACGTCGGGCGCGAAGGTGACCCCTATGCAGTCGATTCCGAATCGTCTGGCCACTCACTCTCACACCAGTGTCTGTTTGAAGACGAGCGCTGATCTGATTTGCTGTGATGACACGATTTCTCAAGGCCAAGGTACGGATAAATCGATCCTGGGCTTGAGTTGTCGACCTGAGCGTGGTCTGTCCTGTACAGATTGTGTATCACGGTATCTGGACCATAGCCTGCTTATGACAGACTAAGAAACATTCATCGTCCGCGCCACAACCGCCTGTGTTGTGCCGATCTGTAGCATGCCAAGGGCACGTAACCTTTCATTTTGGGTAAGCCGACGCATATCAAAATTTGTTTTCTGGTCACTAAAACAATTAAACTGATGTTTCCACCCTGGAATTCAATGCCACAATGACTGTAACATTCAAAGCCAGAGTCGTGCAAATCTTGGGTTGGACCCCATGATGATCCCAAGCATCACCTGCATTCCATGCGGTAGCTATTGGTGCGTTTGGGCGTCACATGTAACTGGAAATGTTTCTTCTGTTAGGTTCTATAGTGACTTTTTTCGTAGTCATTTGCATATTTTAGTATTATGTCCCCAAAATCAAATATCCCCTACTTTTTTTGAATAGTATATATGTATCAATTAGGATCGCAACAAAGACTGTCTTAAATCTAAGGTGGGTTCTAAGATGGGATCACTTAACGCTACATAGATAGTTGTTTTAATAGCAGAGATAGATGAGATAACTTAATATTTCATAGCATACGTTGGTTGCATTAGACGCCAAGGGATTGAGAGGGCGCTAACCTCATCTGGGGACAAACTAGATCATTTGGCGATTAACATATGGTTCATATGGTGTCTTTAAAATAAGGAGAGAATGGTGCATCCGGGTAATACTCGCGAAGTAATGAAAGCGGAGCTAATTATAGTCATTTCCATAGAGAGTTGGTGATATGATCTAAGTAACACCCGACCCCTATGAATTACATATTTGGATCAAACCCCTTGAAGCTAAACTCTGAATAGTTTACAGTAGAACACATATTATACGTTACCGTTACCTCGTAATATTGTAGTGTTTCTAGCCGTTCCCACATAACCAGTCATTGTCCTTCCATCATGTATCATAACAATTTGCTTCATTTCATTTGGCTAGAACGTCAAAAAAAAATAAAAAAATATGTATATTGTAAGCCGTAAGCTTCCGTATATGATTATAACTGTTAAAGAGACTGATAATATTGTTGTAAAATGGTCTAGAAAGTTCCCGACGTGCGTCCTTGCTTGGAAATGAATTGAAATGAAAATGTTTTGACAGGGGAATAAGATATGTTTTAGCAGGGACCTGTTCAAGATTATGTGTCGCTTTACTAAAAAGTCTCAAATTTTTTTTACAATTAAACAATATTTGAAGTTGGAGAAGTAAATCCAGGATGCTGGTCGAAGGTAGTATATCGAAATGATAACATTTGTTTTGTCATTTAAGAGAAAAGACTGTGTGTGTTGTGTGTTTGAAGGGGGGGGGGGGGGGTCTACCGCATTGAAAAAAACTGTGTTCATGTATATTACGTTGAGTTTCAAGTAAGGCGGTAAGGTAACCGCCTTACTTACTGGGTGAACCACTGTTTATAGTTAAACAGGTATAGAATAACAAACTGTGTACTTACAGTGTAAGGAACTGTTATTTCCGATTTAACCCCTTGGTCACCTATTGTTGCTGTGAAGGTTGCTAGCTTACTGTCTGTATCAATAGAGATTTCTATTGACGGACCAATAGGGTTAACACAATTACTAACTAAAACCTGATGGACAGGTACTTTGTTTTGTTCTTGAAATCGAAAGGTAATGGTCAAACCGTCTGTATATTCCACGTTATTAAACCGGGGGATTTTTATACTAGCGTCAGGACCTTCAAACTTCGCCATCCCATTCTGATTGGCCACATTTTCTTTGATATCCACCCACAATGGACCATATCCGCCTTCACTCTGTATGGAACTTGTAGCACTTATAAACACTTCCGGTAAACAGCCTGGAAGAAAAGGGGTAAATACAGGAGATTGATAATGAGCGCTAGAGATAAGGGGCGCATAATAATATTTATAGATGACATCATAGAGCAGGCGGTCCCACGTGACCTCATTGTTTACCTTACAGCTTTGTTTTCCTGTACACCGAGCAGCTATACTAGCTGGAACGTGTGCACTTTATAAATGTATTAAATCATTATTACATTCACTACGTTCTGGTGTGTTGACAAACATTATTTTTTGTCGTTGAAATGGGATTTAATCCCGATACGTCGAAATACGGTTCTCGTACCATGGATAAGGACACGTGAAATTCCTTCAGTGAGGACGCCCATTAGAATTTACCATATAAATCAAGAATTTAAATCACAGGCAACCACCTTATTAAGCATGTGATGGAAAAAAAATTTTCGGCTCATTGCTATACCATTTGGTGATTGTTTCCATTGGTCTTCTAAGTACATTTGTCGACTAATCAAACTAATAGAAATATCCTCCATCAAATCTAAAACCATTGACACCATTCATACGTGCATGGATATTTTTTGAGAGATGTACGGTATACATACAGATAATTTCGACTGCATTACAGTTCGAATCTGATGGAGACTTTATCAAGTCAGATCTTCATGTGGTTTAGGCCATCGAAAGTATACAAAAACGAAACGAAATATAGATTTGTATTGTAATCAGATTGTATTTTGCCCGGACAGCGGCGTTTCTCACTACTCTTCGTTGAATTCCAACTGCCAAGGCATTTCCACGTATACGCCAACGATCACCCTGTTGGTCCTTGGTTTTCGTACCACTTGAACGACTAGACACTTTTCTGATCTGTACCCCAATCAGACTGGAATATCCTGCGGAACTTTGTCAGTCAACACTGTGATTGAACCTGGGACCTGCTGGTTATTCAGTCAGTTGATTGTTCCCCGAGCCACCGTGACTCCCCATAGATAATAACGAAATGAAAGTGTAATGAAATGGGGTTTAACATCCCACTGTTCTGCCCCGACTGGACTAACGAAGGTGTGCTATGTGAACAATTTTGCCCGGGCAGCGACACTATCGAATTCCAACTGCCAAGGGATCTTTTACGTGCATGCTAATGTATACACGGTAATTCGGGTTTTCGTAGTTAATAACTGCAAGGCGTTGAAAATGTACATACCCTTATTTTTAATTCGAGAAGCAAGCCCAAAATTGCAGTTGCAAATCTTAGCTACATACTGCGTTCCTGGTGCACAGTTTCTTGTTATATTGCCTATTACGGTAGCTTGTAAATATTTGGTAGGATCAGAGGGATGGGGGTAGGTAAAACAGTCTGAAATAAAGTTCAATTACATGTATATAATTGTAATTAAAATTTAGGTTTTAATAAAATAGGACTTTTATCTTTTATATATCACGCATTAACAAGTTAATTTCGGTAGCAGATTTAAGGCGATAAAGGGCTGTGAACAGAGCCACCTTATTTTTTGCAAAAGTATTGTTCTTAAAATTGATTAAAAACCATTTCCACATTCACAGTTGTATTCTCTGAACGGCGTGGTACGATATTGTGGGGTTACCACTAAGTTATTTTGAGATGATTTGTAACACTAATTATATAAACATCCAAATGCAATAGGTGTAACGTTTCGTTTAGTATACTAGTAAGTATTTTATTTCAATTGTTACGGGTACAAATGACGCAGTAGATTTTTTCCCGGACTGAAGCATTAATACTACACAGAGCACGGTACCAATGAGAGCGTTTAACTTCCCTTACAGCTGCCCATAGTCATGTAAAAAACATATCACACTTACTTCTAGTAGAACACCAGATATCAATTTACATTTGTTTTAAAATGGTATTTCACTTTGTACTTACTTGGTGAACGAGTGAGCTGTGTTGTTGTAGTAATGGCTTGAGTTGTAGTTTCAGGTACCAATGTGGTGGCTTCAATTGTGGTTGTTGATAAAACAGTTGGCATTTTAGTTGTAGTTGGCTGAAGAACTAAGGAATATAAAATAGGGTATTTTTGAAATTGTAAAAATAAAAAACCTTGAAGGACAAATAATTGCTAGTTGTTCATCAATCGGTGACTCTGTGGCAGCAAGCAATCTCTTGTTTAACCAGTATCAGCTAAAATATCACGTGATCTTAGCCTGGTTGGTGCAGAAACGCAGGCCGTTAAACCGCATTCGTTCTATTACATTTCCGTGAAAACATTACAGGCAAAATAGTGTTATATAGTACGAGGACTTCACTAACGAAACTACCTTACATTAAAATTCAAGATTTCTATGGAAAACTTTTCTGTATATCTACCGCGTTGATTGCCATGATCATAAAAAAAAAATCTACTATAAGCCAAACAAATATTATTTCTTTTGATAAACAAATAGCCATTCGAATCTTGTGAACATTAGTTTGTTTAAAATTTGAAGAAATAATAAATTAGAAGAAAGATCTTTGAGGACAAGAAATATATATTTTTTATTTAAATTACTTTATTTCCTGAAGAAATAAGTAACAAAAAATAAATAAGTAACGAAAATGTCAACGATATTCAGGACGAACAAAAATTCAAATTGGAGTGGCCTACCTGGTTCAGTTTTCGGCACTGCTACAAGTCTTTCAGAAATACATCCACAATAAATATAATTATAAACTTCTCCTTTGATACAGCTCCATGATGAACAGCCCTCGCGAGTACATAAAAGAAAAGCCTTCGGTTTCCCTGCAACTGGTAATAAATTACAACCTGAAAGTATGAAAAAAAGGGAAATGGCATCAGCTCTTCTAGAAGAGACGAATAGATCAAAGATCAATTGTTATTTGTTCTAAAGCAACTCAAAAGCCTAAGTTTATATATCGATTCCTTTAACTTGAATGTATGTCGGGTGTCGTACACAAGACAGTGTATACTAATACCTTGCACACACTATACGCAAAAATTTAAATCATATTTTAAAATTCATTCAAAACCAATAAATCTTTAATTAAAAATAAATCAAATCGGCTTGAAGTAAAACTGCAATAGGATATAATGGCGTTACCTGAAACTTGTGAAGATATAGGCGTTACACAAATTGTCAATAACACTGACAGTGTGTATATTCCATACATGATATGTTGTGTGCTGACTGAAATATAAAACAATGATATTCTTTCTACTAGACATTTCTTTTAGATGTTCTTCTTAGTATTGCTAATATTTCCCGAACTTCGTTTGATAAATATACCTTGTTGCACCTTGCGTTATCATGGTACGGTAACGAATCTAGAAACTGTTATACAACCAACTTAACTGTAATCTACACGAAATAACGACTTTATGAACTGGAATTTTTACGAAATATCGACTTATGAACAGTGATTTACACGAAATAACAACTATATGAACTCTAATCTACACGAAATAACGCGACTTTATGAACTGTTGCTAGTCATAAGGACCGCAACCTAAATATCTGACGTACCGGTCTTAGGAACTGTAACCTCTCCAAAGTTCGCATTCTAGGAACTGTAATATTCGAGGCCTGGACTCGTATTGCCTGTATTGGGTGGTAGATAACATTCTTGGTTTTAAGGCACCATAAATCATAAATAAGCGGGAGATTGTAGGTGATGATTAGATAATGTGTCGCTAGATTTTACTTGTCAACTTTTATTTATATCTGACTTTAACTAAATCTAGTCGAGAAACTTTCATAGATGATGAGTGGTTAAAAAGGGTTTAACTCCATTCAACACAACCTAGGTCATTTCGGGACAAATGCACGGATCAGTTTAATCCAATAATTCGTTTGTGTGTAGGGAACTTTAGCTATAGGAAACCGGAAGACAGGCAACCCTACTCCTTATTGTAATGACTCTAAACTCTTATGATCAAAAATGCACGCATTTGACCATTCGCGAGTAGGGGTCTTTGGGCAGTGGTAGGGGGATTTAACCGGGGGACCCGGAGAAAACCCACGAGGTTAGACAGGCAATCCTACTTCTTGTAACGTACATGCGTGGAATAGAAACAAGGCCACATGACAGACCTTATGATCGAAAATGTACCCGTTAGACCATTCGGCAACACGCAACCCAAACTTTCATATAACATCATAACAATTAAGCGAAGGATATACTAATAGTACTCGCTCCGGCTATTTTATAATGGATACGTATTCAAATAATTATTTCCAAAATTATTAATCTATTCTTTAATGTTGGGCCGGGTCGTGAAAATAGAACATATTTGGACATTATAGGTTTCAACTACACTCAGACCATATTATCCCCTTTTTGTGTAGCTCATACTTTTTGGTAATTTCGGAATAAAGATATCATATTCCGTTATAATTCGCTGGTCTTTAACATCGGTGGGTAACCGCAAAACACGGAGAACCCCAAAGAATGAGATTATTAAGATTAGACAGGCGCCCAATCCTTTGTCACGAGAAAGCTGAAGAAAACTCACTACATTTGAATCGATGACTATGACATAATGTTTACAGCCCACACGGTAGGTCTGTATGTCAAAGAACAGTCCACCAAAAAATTTAACTTACCGGAATTGAATTGAATCACAAATTATCGTTTAATCCGTTACATCCCACACGACTTGAAGATGGTTGGTTTTGATAGTTTACGCCAAATGAACAGGAATCCCCTCAAAAAAATTAATTTACGTCACGTACAGCTATCAAGGCGTGCCCCTATGAAGCATGACTAGGTAATTTATGGTTTTATATTGGATTTTTGATGTAGTTAACATTATCTAGTTTTCCATAAAAATTAGAATTACTAAATACGTATCGTGGGCTTAGGTGGGCTAAGGTCTGAAATGCGCCGTGATAATAATGATAAATTAGAAATGTCAAATTAACACGTCAATGACATTGTATTTAAAACCAGACAAATATTTCTTTATTCTTTTTATGTTTGACATCTTTATTTAAAAGAATTTGTCATAATGAGAAATTTTCGTAAAAGAAATAATTTACTAACATTGTTATTTGTTATATAACAAAAAATTTGGTTTCTTTGTTTGATTATGGAATGGCCGACGGTACCTAACTCATCATGACTTGAAATTGTATTTCTTCTTTTTGTTTGCTTTTTTTCTTTATGGGGGCGAGGGTGGGGGTGTTTCGGATGGCCGAATGATTAGCGTGGTATAGTAAGGTCTGTCATTGAGTCAGGTGACGTGGTTTCGATTCCTTGGTTGTACGTGACAAAAAGTTGGGTCGCCTGTCAAACTCGTGGGTTTTCTCTGGGTCTTCCGGTTTCTTCCAACTGCTAAATGTCGCTCTGCGAAAGCGAATTATTGAAATAAAATCCAATCATATGTTAGTCTCTCTCACGTGTTTTTTTTTGGGGGGGGGGGCTAGTGGTCTAGAGTGCCGCGCTTCGACCTCGAGCTCGCCGGTCACCTCTGGCTTGCGGCTGTGGTTTCGTACCCTGGTGTGAGCGTATGTGGCATGGAGATGAGGCGCCTGCTCAACCTCGTGGGTTTCCTCCGGTTTCCTCCCACTGCTAAAGACCCCTAAGCGCAAGCGAATTATTGAGATAAAATTAAACCATATGTTAGTTCCGACATGACCTAGTTTGTGTCGAGTGGACGTTAAACCCCATTTCTCTCTCTCTCTCTCTCTCTCTCTCTCTCTCTCTCTCTCTCTCTCTCTCTCTCTCTCTCTCTCTCTCTCGTGTTGGGGGGTTGAGATGGCCTAGTGGTCTAGAGTGTCGCGCTTCGACCTCTAGCTGGCCGGTCACCTCTGGCTTGCGGCTGTGTTTCGATCCCTCGTGTGAGCGTATGTGGCATGGAGATAGGACCGCCTTCTCAACGTCGTGGGTTTCCTCCCGCTGCTAAAAACCCCTACGCGCAAGCGAATTGTTGACGTAAAATTGAAACCATATGTTAGTCCCAAAATCACCTAGTTTGTGTCGAGTGGACGTTAAAACCCATTTTTCTCTCTCTCTCTCTCTCTCTCTCTCTCTCTCTCTCTCTCTCTCTCTCTCTCTCTCTCTCTCTCTCTCTCTCACACGTGTTATTCATTAAAGTTTGCCCGGATAGCAGCAGCGTGTTCGCCCGCTATTTGTCGAATTCCAACTGCTATGGGTTCTTTAACGTACATGCTAACGTGTACAGGAGTCCTTAGGTTTAGTACCATCTGAGCGACTTGATAACATTGTCAAGGGAAAATCCCGCAGAAATTGGACGAGGGCTTTCTCGGTCAACACCCGGTTTATGAAAACGTGTAATACGTTAAACATTACCTAATTTCACTTTCGTTAATAACATCTAATAAATTTTGTACCATACCTAAAATTTATATATTAATATTTGCCTCAATAATGTCATTTAATTAATGCCGTCGGTGGCGAACCTTGTACCACCTTCACATATGTAAGCTGTCAAAATATCGCCATAACTCCACCAAATAGCTTCCCAAGTATCCGTTTTATTGCATAGCTTGTAGTTATATCGATAAAGAGCTGTCAAAAAAGCATCATGAAGCCGTCTTCCTTGACGTAAAATATTGTGGGAATCCATTAATACTGTGTCACTTCGTTGACCGAAAAATGAAATATGTACGATATGGGTTCTAAGAAAAGTAAATACGAGCACTCCCAAACAGAAAAGAAAAACATTTGAGGGATTGTTAATTCCCTTGTATAGTAAAATATTGTGATAGCCGAATCTCTAAAAGGACTATCAGTATAAAATTGGTTTAATTCCGTTTACAAAGATTAATTTACAAAGACTTGGTTTTCAACTAAATTAAAAGAGGCCTATTATTAAATATTCATGGACAACAAACCTACGGCGGGCTTATTCGAAGAGCAGAGATCGATGAGATTTCAATTCCACATATCTTTGTAAATATTGAAGGAATTGCACCATTTGTTGTCTGGTATTCGTATTAAGAATTCATCTTTTTAATCTGTCTTCATTAGCCCTGTCGAGGGGTTAGATGGCTGAATGGTTAGCTCGTGCGCGCGCTGTGACAAGGAGTAGGATCACCTTTCCAACCTCGTGGGTTTTCTACGAGTCCTTAAGAAAGACCCCTACGCGCAAGCGAATTATTGAAATAAAATTTAACCATATGTTAGTCCTAGAATGACCTATTTTGTGTCGAGTGTACCTTAAACCCCATTTCTCTCTCGCTTTCTCTCTCCCCTCCCCCTCATTAGCCCTGTCGGAGCAGACGGACGGTAAACCCCATTTCATTTCACCTTTCTCAATATTGTAATTGGCAAGGGATTTTAGCGCTAAAATGATGCATCGGGGATTTAATTATTATTCACAATACGAAACAGTGCTATGCTCTATAGACAATGATAACATAACTAAGGCTATGGAAGCGTATCTAGATGTCAATAGCACTAACGATATCCCGCTATAGTATCAATATGGTAATATACCTACATATAGTTTTTTGCCGAGTTAATTTTACTAACGCGCTATGTTGTATGTCGCCCTGCCGTTTTAAAAGCGCACGTTTGCGTTATGATATTCCCATTTGTCAACAAATTTTGGCAACACATCCCATTATAACCGTGCGCCATGTCAGCGTATTCTATCGCGAAATGGAGTGCGATGACAATGCTTCATAAAAGCAATATCTTATCGCATACGTGCACATTAAGAACGAAATGGCGACACACAACATGGTGCATTGATCCAACTAACTCAGACAATTTGTTTTTTCAAGGTTAAAATCATTTCTTTGTTTTTACACCAAAAACGAAAACAAAATCGCTATGCAAAAGGTGATAGAAGCAAAAGGTATAGAACAATGATTCTACATTCGAGCCGAAGCATCGAGGTGAATGGTGGTCCGTATCCTAAGACAAATTTTGTTAAATGCATTTACTTCCCTTGATAAAAAGACCCACCGATTATTTTATATCTCTTCTCAGACATTAGGTCGGAGAATAAAGTACAAGGCAACAACCCTTCTTAGCTACCGTGCTTCATAGAATTAAATGAAATAAGTCTATATATTAGAACCCTGTCAACTGGGTGCATTACAATGCGATGTTCCAACAAAATATTATCAAGCATAATATCAACACAAATAAATAAAATGAAATCTTGTTAAAACGACGCAGTTAAATAAACCATAGTAATTGATATCTATAAATATCATTTGATTATGAACCAAGTACTTAATACTTTATATGACTTTGACTGGTGATGTTTATAGGTACCCAATATGCACGCCCTGTATTGATATGCGCATTGATATGCATACATGCGTTGTAGTCGAGTTTATTATTGTCCTCAGCAGTACACATAAACCAAAGACCATGTACATGTATAACAAAAGGTCTGGCTGTCCCATTTCAATAGTACAGAGTCAAGCAAAGGCGTTTTACAGCTGATGCGCTGGAGGCGGCAGCCTCCTAGCGAAAAAAATCAAAGAAGTTGAAAAAATAAAACGGGAGAAAAATGCTAAAACCGATGAGAAAAATGAAAATGTACCCTAGTTAGGTGGGCCCTAAAGGCAGACAGAAGGGCCCCACGTCAGACAAAAGGGCCCCTCTGGCTAAGGGAAAGGGCCCGCGAGTCAATCGTTTCCTATACACTGTTACTGTCAAATCTACTACTGAATGAAAATGCAGTCATTGCATTCATTGGCGTGAAAATCGTCAATCTAGACCCCCCCCCCCCACGAAAGAGGGCCCTTAAAATAGTATAGCCTCCGCCATGATTAACCTTAAAACGACCCTGGGGTCAAGGTAAACATGCGAATACGTGATAATATCAATGCAATCAGTCACGTAATAATATGCCCTCGAGATTTAAGTATAGGGCCTAAGATTAAGAAATGTGAGTAAGGGGGACAATTTAAATATAAAAAAACTGTTTGTTCTAATAATATGTAAATCATATATCAACTTAACTCGACGGCACAACTGGATGCTCTATCCCACCCGATAAACCTCTCTGCATGCAGCTATAAGCACTGCAGGTCGTTCGATGATGCGGAATTTAGTTAACCACGCCTTCTCTGTCAACCAATATAAAAATGTATCAAACCTAATGTGAGTTATTGTCGCTTAAAGTTCAGATTACATTCTGTCCATTCCATGCCGCCACCTGGGAATACTACAAAAAAAATTCTTGCCTGAAGTATAGTTTTCAGCACTTATATACATTAAGTTTAAATAATGACAAAAATAAGTACCCATCTTCAAGCGCCATGAGACATTAATTTATGTCAAAAATTTTCATTTTCAAAACCTACATTTACAGTTTTTTTATTGGGTTTTATTGCATTTTCAAGTTCAATATTATTTAATACATCATACAATTATAGCAATTTATTAATATCATCCTGGTTTTTAGTTGCAATCTTTTAAAAGCTTTTTCAATATCTGAAGTAAAGACTATGCCAAAAATTTAACACCTTTGTTGATTAAATTCGCCCTCCCCCCACCTCAGTCTGTAATTATGAGAAATAGTAAAAACATTTTGGAAAGTATCACTTTGCATTAAGGCAAAATTACAAATACCTGTTATATTTACATCATTTAAAGTTGAAAACATTACACAATTTGTAAAAGCCATCACTTCTTCAACAAAGGCACAAGTTACAAAATATTTACATAATTTACAATATTATCAACTACCTTACCATTTACATTAATTATTTTACACACCCCAAAAAACGGCAATGGCCACGGAAAGTGACTCTTGTTATTAAAATAGCATTATGCAAGAGCAGAATCTGCTTATTACAGGTCTTTCTTTAGGCCTGAGATGTTATCTAAATAATCAATTAGACATTAAGTAACATATCCAGACCATAATAAACTCTTAAAGTCAAGGCTAGCCTTCGATGTTGGCGGATTGAATTCCTATATGCCGCTTAATGGCCGTTGAAAATTAAATCAATCAAGTGGATAATCGAGACTATGCTGTTTATATTAATGATTTGAGTAATGATGACCGAGGCTATGTGAATATTTCAAACGCTTTTTTCTCGGCTAATAGTGGACCAATTTGACTGACATTTTCAGCAAATTACCTTTACACTATCTAGTTTTAACTATTATAGTGAGAACTGCCATCTCTTTATCTTATCTCTCATAATGTAACTTTAGGTTTTGAAATTTAGATCCAGATGTTTCTCACAAATGGATGATTGTGGAAAAGGATTTGCACAAAAGAAAATGTCTTGTTGGGGTAATATTTACTATATTTAGAGAGAACAGCTACAGTATCCTAAAGGAAATACGCCCAATAAAGAAATTTAAAACAGAAATTGATGACCCACGATTCTTGGATGATTATAATCCATCAACACAATACTTTTTAAGGATTGACTGAACATTAAAGACAGCCACCTTGATCCCGACATCTTAATTATTATGGTTGGGGCAGGGCGTATTAAGTGTGATTTCAGCATTCCCCGATATTTAAACAGGAACGGGGCTGAAGAACCAAATACTCAATCTTAAAGTGGCATTTAGTGATTGAGGAACACAATAACAGAACACAGTTTGTATGGGAAACAATCACTGGTTTTATTCTAATATCACGACGTTTTGACAAGTATCCTCTTATCGTTATCGGTCATTGTGCTTGATAACGATAAGAGGATACTTGTCGAAACGTCCTGCTTTTGGAATAAAACGAGTAATTGTTTCCCATAAAAGTTGTGTTCTGTTATTGTAACCAAATACTCGTATGTGTCTAGTACAGTGACTGACTAAACTAAGTGGATTTAATATTTTCAACCCTATCACCATCACAATACCCGGTTATTTCCCTATTCAATATTGTCTAAATCTTACATAATGTTTTTCAAAGGCGGAAAAGTGGGACGCTTATCGCATTATCGACTAAAGATTCACAACTTTCTTACGTACACGTGGTGAACAAACCCCGATATCAGGTATTACGTAATCGTATCAGTTATTAAAATACGGTGAACAATTGTGGACATTAATTCGTACGAAAACAAGACCGGGACTGAACAGCGCAGTGGACGCTTACGGCTGCCCCCCTCCCCCCGGACCCATTCACTTGACTTGATATTTGTTTATTTTGTGCAATATCTATCTATTTTCTGTCTTATCCGCAGGTTTATCTTGCAGATTTGTTTTTGTGTGGTGTAGTGTAGTTCTCCTGCACTTACTACTAAAGATAAATGTAATACTGTCGTATCTATAACATATTGATACCATTGCCTATAATAGGACTAAATCTATTTGTTAAGGCCAGCTGAATATTTGGCGAGGTTGTAGGCTAGGGTTATGGTAAGCATTGGGACTAGGTCCAGGGTTAGGGTTGGGATTAGCCCTAGCCCCGTTTACATTGAGTGACCTATGTCGAAAAGCTATAATGGGGCTGGTCTGATCGTTGAGCACTAATCCTATAATAAAGCGTTTCCCCGCGTGCTAATTCATCATTACACAATGTACTGATAGAGACCATTAAGAAACTTAAAATACAGACACGATTTCGCACTTGCATTTTAATGTGCTATTGGTACCTTACCCGATGATTATTTGAAATAACGGTTCGCCGACATCAATTTGGGGTCGTGACGACGTATATAAATTAGCAGTTGGCGTAAAAGAACCCAACGAGAAAATGTCCCTGAAAATTACAAACTTGAAAGAGGTCGAGTTATCACAGTTTCCCCAGGTCAGATCGCAGAACCTTGGCGTTTGTTTTGAACAATGTTCAAAACTAAGGTTGTGACTCGGTGATCATTGGGGTCCATGGCGACCACTGCTCGATATCTGGCGTTTCCACAACGTTTTTGGCGATATTGCCGCGCTTCGAGATCATTTTCCGTCGCCTTAGCAGCACAGTAGGGACGCCACTCCGGACTGACAGGGGTATAAGTAGTTCATTCTGAAAGTTTGAAGGTACCACCCTGATCTGAACGCGAGTTTTAACGTCAGGCTAAAAATCATGTAACGATATTGTTGCCTTTATCGACTTCCATTGAACGTGTCCTAAATATCTACTATCATTGTGTAAATAACCCGAAGATGACCCCGCATATATATTTTATGTATATCCATTGCTACACACACTTACGTACATATATAATACATGTACGTATATATAGATTAATAGACTGTATTTAACAGGCTGTGTTGGTGTTTGCAAGGTGAGAATGTACTACGTAAATTATTCAATATAACAGTAGTTTAAAGCCTAATGGCGCTGGTGTCGTCAGAAATTATTATCTTTTTTTTTAAATTTGACAAAAATATGTTTTCATTAGATTCCCATTTTGATTTGTCGTGTATAAAGCCTTGGGTATACGGCAATATTTGAGCTGGATAATCATGGATATATTACGAGGGTCATGTATATATCCTTGGGCAATATGGTGCATATATGCCAACAAGCACATATTGGGGAATGTGGGTAGAAGTTGGTTTGGTACGATACGTCAATTTGTACATAAATAGACATAAAGTCTTAGGACTTGTTGGGTTTCTTAATAGAAGATGATCTCAGTGACTTGAACTTAATTCTTTGCTGAATTAGGTGCCAGTACAGGGGGTTGCAATACTGGGGAAATGTGTTGATGTTTTCTGATTTTAGTGATGAGTTGAACTGCTGAATTTTATGAGCATGTTGTAGTTTGTTAATCTGATAGTTTTATAAGCCATTTAGTAAACTATTGTGGAAAGCTAGATTAGCTGAGATGAATGCGTGAATGGGTTTTTCTTTAATTTCAAAATTGAGATAGCGTTTGATCTTTCTAGTTACATATTTTATATGATAGAATGTAGTGGAGCAAATATTTTGTATGTGATCTTTTAACGATAGGTTCGAGTCTAATATGACACCATTATTTTGAGCTCTGTGATCAAATTTTACAGAGTTGTTGCTTGGTTCAAATTATTAACAGTTCTAGAGCCACGGAAGCGAAGTTTGTAAGACGCTGGCTCGTTAGCCCGGAGGTCGCGTGTTCCAATTATTAACCGTTCGGGAGCCACGATAGCTATATATATATATATAAGTGTGTAAGAACCCGTCTCGCGTCTTCGATCCCTGCATTGGCCGAGAAAGTTCATCGGGATTTTCCGGCGTAATTTATCCTTGTCAGTGGTGCAGAATGGAGGACCTGGCAAGGATGGCTGTTTGTTTAGTCGCTCGGATGACGAAATACCGAGGACCCGTGTATAAATTGGCGTACACGTAAAAGATTCCTTGGCAGTTGGAATTTGATATAAGAGTAGGACAAAGTGCCGCTACCCGGGCAAATTTCCCTCATAGCACACTGTATGGTGTATGTCCGTCTTCATTAGCCCATTCGGAGCAGAACAGTAGGACGTTAAACCCTATTTCATTTCATTTCACTAACATTTCTGTTTTATTTAGATTTAATTTTAAGAAATATATGTCATCTATGCAAGAATTTCTGTAATGTATAGACTTATGGCATGTTGTAAGTCTGCGTCAAATTCAATTTTAAATTAGGTGTCGTCTGCAGACAAATGGAAATAGTGATAAGATTTTGTGGAGATAATAAAAGCAAATCTACCCCTGTGCAAACAAAATCCTATGCAAGTAGTCTGGTCACTGGTATACAAAATTTATGATTACGTAATTTAGAAGAAAAAGTCCTCATTGCTCGTCGAAAGAAGTGGGACACTGTTCACAGTGACCTGATAGTTACTGTTCTTTGTCGAACACCCATGGTAATCATGGCGATGCTCGATTGACAGTCCAGAACGTCCCGAATCGGCAGAATTACAATCGAGTAGCGCGGAATTCAGTCCTGACACAGTTCTGTCAGTCCCGACAGCTGAGGTGGAGTGAGCAGAATCGTGACGTATTCCTAGGTAAAAAATATGTTTCAGCTGTCATGATTGGTTGAGATATATTTTATACAGTCGACTCATGCGCTGTACTCCGAAATTCTACTTTTCACTCGATTGACACCAGTTTTGGAATTTAATTCCGGAACTGTGAATCGAGCATCCCCCATGTGATTTCATTGCAGTCACGGACGTCCAGCGAATTTCATATAGCGTACCTGCTTGATTTTGCTTATAGTGTGCAAGGTATGTCTCGGCATTGTGTTGTAACCGCAGACTAAAGCTACGACAAAGGGCAGCTAATTTGAATGCGTGAATACCCTATTAATGGACCCAGGGTATGGTGGAGAAGCACTATATGCAATTTCATCGGTTGATTCATGAGCATTTTCTGCTTAGGCAAATACATAAAGATATACACAATGTGATTGGTCAATGCTTTGGGACACAATACCTTTGCTTCTTATTAAGTATACATTTCAATAACATCAATACCTTGACTATGTTCGATAACTAAGCCCACTAATAAGCAATTTGATTGATCGAGATTGTGGAGCTCGACAACTGAGAGACTAATTGTCAGCAAATGGCGAAGCCTTACTTATGTAATTACATCAAATCGTGACCAAGTTCGAAAATTTGCATTTCCTATAGTTTCATTACATCAGTATCTTGACTAAGTTCAATCGTGATCATATTCTGCGTCGATGTTCATTACATCAAACTCGGAGTATATGGCGGGGTATCAGGTTCAAAATGCGATCTGCAGTTAAAAGTAGAAAATAAAAAGCAAAAGAGAAAATTCTAATCCAAAATGGACATTTTCGTGTGGGAAACATATGCCGCTCGTGCTTTTCAACCTAATACGTCCACCTTTTCAACTTTAAGTCGTAAATATTCTACTTTCAACAACAGAATTTCAATAATCAACTTTTGACATTCGACTTTCAACTTCAGATTTTCTACTCCAGATTTTCTGCTCGAAATTTTCTCCATGCATATTACGGAAATAAATTTGATGACGTGACTATTTCTGCATGTCATTAAAATTCGGCAATTACCACTAGGTACCACTGGATTTGCAGTCAGCAAACTCGGTCGATGGTTGTGTTAAAATTTAGGAATAGTTTGTTTGACTTAAATAAAAAACGCACCAACTCTAGGTAATACTGGATTTGCAGTCAGCAAACTCGGTCGATGGTTGTGTTAAAATTTAGGAATAGTTTGTTTGACTTAAATAAAAAACGCACCGTTTTTTGTCTATTTTGTTTATTTTCCCCAAAGTTCAATTATAATTCATCTTACATACATCGTGGCAAGGATTAGGGTCGCCTGTCCAATCTTGTGGGTTTTCTCCGGGTACTCCGGTTTCCTCCCACTGTAAAGACCATGTGTTAGTCCCGAAATGACCTAGTCTGAGTCGAGTGGACGTTAAACCCATCCGTCTGTCTCTCTCATGCTCGAGACAGTTCCTCAGGATTTTCCGGGTGGTTTCCCCCTGCTGGTGAGGTAGGACGTAGGGCCTGACAACAAGGACAACTGTCTTGTCGTTTGGATAGGACGAAAAACCAAGGTCTTGTAAACATTTGCACGCATGTAAAAGATCCCCTGTCATTTGTAATTCAATATATAAGTAGGCTGTAGCGCTGCTGCCCAGGCAAAATTTCCCTCGTAGCACACTGTGTGGCGTATGCCTGTCTTCATAATCCCAGTCGGTGCACAACAGTAGGATGTTAAACCCCATTTCATAAAGTAGAGGTGGATTACAGTGGCTAAGTGGGTAAGATGCTTGATGCCGCTGTCTGGGGAAATTTCGCTCATTAGCCTAGTTTGGAGCAGAGCATTAAGATCTTTAATTTCATTAAGTAGCCCTTTCATGGTCATAACAGGGTTCCACTTTCTAGGATTATATCTTGTGGAGTGTGTTCTTTAAGTATTAGAAATGAATACAGATTCTTGGAATAGATCTTCAACACTTTATTTCAGGAGCAATAGCAGCAACAAGTAAACAACTTATAACTTCCTATAAATCGGCCCTAGCTAGTATATAGGTTCCCTAAGCTGGTCTCCCCAACTATTATTAATCGTACATACATTTCTCTCTTTATATAAATTAGTTACTTACTATTAGTTACTATGAAAGTGTTAACTTAAACATATAATTTTTGGACAAAGTCTAAAGCCATTTAACTGATCAGATCAACCACTTTAGTTGCCATAATTTAAATCGAGTGACCAATTGCTGTTTGCTTCATCTGACTTACGAAGCATTAATGTATATTAAAATATAGATTTGAAATTAAAAATAGAATTAAACAATAATAAAGTAACATGTTACCTATACATTAATCATATGTATCCTTCCTACTTCAAACAAAAACATGTTTTAAATATTAATACAATCAAAATCCTTATTTTTCCACTAATCAAAATAACATAATCTATAACTATTTTCACGATAATAATTTTTATTTCTGTACAAAGAATTCCTGTAAGGCCTAAAATGTCTAAGGACTTGTACAGGTGGATCTTCTGAACAAACGCCTACGTAAATATGATCTTGGGTCTTGACTACTGGTGCTTTTTGGACTAAAACTTGCAACAACTTGCATTGCTGCAACATCAACATGGCTATTGGCAGGATTACATATTGTTTCTCTTGTCACCATTCACACGAGGTTGTTAAAAACAGATACATCGTATCCGGAACATTTTTAAAACCCACATCCTTTTTAGTGGAGGCCACAGAAACCTGTACTTTTTGGGCACCCATCTTTGCAAAAATATTTCTTTTCCGTTCCGGATAATTAGTTTTCCGAGAAGCCCCCTCTTTCAAGACCCTGATAGTTGATCCAGATTTCGTATTACTGCTACTACTACTGAATGAGGAATAAAGTTGATATTCATCCCTTCTTCTTTAATATATAATATGTACAATTTATGTCGCTTAGCTGTACCGCTTTCCCCACAATATGACACATTTTGACTTGCAGGGAATGTAGCTCGCCGGTATGTGTTCTCTTAGATGAACACAGATTATTGGAATGGATCTTCAACACTTTATTTCAGGAGCAAATAAAAAACCCAGCAACAATTAAACAACCTATAACTTCCTATAAATCAAAACCCCCACCAGTATATACAGTCTTCCTAAGCTGGTCTCATTTGTTGATAATGACTAGAGAAGCCCAGTCGAAACGTCACTCAGTAATAAACAGTAATTATATTCCATAAAATTGTGACCTGTATATGCTAAAGACCCCTACGCGCAAGCGAATTATTGAAATAAAATTAAAAACCATATTATGTTAGTCCCGAAATGATCTAGTTTGTACATATTATATATTAAAGAAGAAGTTACTCAGTCGAACAAATCAGTCAATAAAATTAGTGAAATATCTCCTTCGAAAAAAAACCGGGCAGATAATTCAGTCGAATAATCCAGTCGAATAACCGAGTCGCTCTATACAACAAGGAAAACGTAAAGCGTGACTTTATTTAACAGTGGTGGAACATGCAGCCTACTCCTCTATAAATCCCTTCACATCTTTGTTTTCATTCCGAAGTGACTAGATAAAATGCTGTTTTATGCTTCGGACACAGACTAAACACTAACTGTTTATAGCACGGCCATTGTTTTCAGTCGCTGACATCAGTCGTTGACCCTTAACCCGAAGTTGATGACCTTACTCTCAAAGACAAGTCAACAGGTTGTTTAGGGGATTGCTATTAAAGAAAAATTTCAATAAAGTTTTGATTTCAACTGTCAGATTTGAGCTTGGGGGAAAAACAAAATAAACAAAAAACGATGTAATGAAATTTGTCTTAGTGCGTTTTTTATTTAAGTCAGACAAACTATTCGAAAATTTTAACCCAACCATCCACTGAGTTTGCTAACCTGAAATCCTTGTGGTACTTAGTAGGGGTAATTTCCGTATTTTAATGACATGCAAAAATAGTCACGTGATCAAATTTATTTCCGTAATATGCATGGAGAAAATCTAGAGCAGAAAATCTGGAGTAGAAAATCTGAAGTTGAAAGTCCGAATGTCAAAAGTTGATTATTGAAAGTAGAAATTCTGCTGTTGAAAGTAGAAATTTTTTTATTGAAAGTAGAATATTTACGACTTAAAGTTAAAAAGGTTGACGTATTAGGTTGAAAAGCACGAGCGGTATGTTTCCCACACGAAAATGTCCATTTTGAATAAGAATTTTCTCTTTTGTTTTTTATTTTCTACTCTCTACTGCAGATCGCATTTTGAACCCGATACCCCGCCATAGGAGTATAGTTTCCATGCATCAGTACCTTGACTAAGTTCGATGATGGGCACACTGTAAAAAATTTCCGTTTTTTATGTCGCCGAATTCCGTAGTTTAACACATTTTTTCTGTTAATTGATGGATTATTTTGAGAAATTGTGTTAAAAGAGTGAATTATTATTTCTTCAAATTACGTGTTTTATGTAATTCTGTGGAATATCCAGTATTAAACAGGAAACTTCCGTGAAATTTGGGGATAAAATATATTATTCCATTCTATAACGGACTTAATTCTGTTATTTTACGGAATAAACGGTGGAATGACAGGAAAGTTACGTGAAATTCAGGAATAAAATGTTTCATTCCATTATATAACGGACTATTTCTGTTTTCAAATGCAACGATAAGAAATCATATACATATATAATAATTCCTAATAAGTATCATTTTATAGTATTCATTTTAATTTATTAACCATAATATGAAGGATCATATTGTGTAGAGTTTGGTATGTTAATAGTCATGTATATCTAATTTCCATTATTTATAAGATCTATAAAGTGTTTTCTCATTCATCATACGGTAATCAGATTGTAAGTATTTTCATAAATGTGTAAATACAATTTTCAACGCTCAGCAAGAATAGGTTGCATTGTCTGGTAACCAAGCACGCTTAATTCTGGATAATTTAACCGATTGGCCAGTGTAAGCCGGTTTGTCTCTATGGCAGAGTTAACATATCTGCAAATTGATAATACCGCAAACTTACATCTGAAAGCCTCTAACCGGTCCTAACACTGACCATTATTAGTTGATAGATACGGCCTTTTCTAGATGAGGGTATTCTAATAAATATTAGCGGAGAGAGGTTACGTAAATATATCGCTATCACTTCGGCGGAAACCGACGTTAAATAAAGCTATTTCGCAAATTCTATGAAATCTTGATTTGAAAATGGAATTTACGTTAATTGAGGGAATTTCTGTAAATTACAGGAAAATCAAATACGGATAAAATTTTCCTGGTAATTTTTGTTTCCGGAATTTTTTCCGTTTTTTCACGGATATTTTTGTTACAGTGCAGTTTGATTTGTCGTTCCTTCGAAGCCCGACATCAATACCTTGACTAACTTTGAATACCCCGACTTAGTTGGATGATGAACAATTGGTAAGTATTTTAACATTACACTTTACAATAAACTGATTGTATAATATTAAATGTCATTCTTCCTCCTTTCATTCTCTTCTTTTTTATGCATGCCATCTTTCAAATGCATTTAATTAAATGCATGCTCTATTAATGGATCTTTTTATTCTTTTTGGTGAAAGTTGTGCTTAGGTCAGTGTTTTCCATCTCATATTTAATAACATTTTAAGCATTTTTTCAATTTTTTTATTTCTTTTTTCTCTGATTTTTTTTTTATATGAAGTGTCTATATATAAGTATATATATATTGTATAGGAAATCCTTAGTTGAAGCTTTTATCTTTAATAACACCTGGTTGTGGTCTGTCTTCTAATGTTTTCACTTTATTGTAACTCAATTTGGTCTTATGATTTTCTGTTTTAAATAATGACAAATTCAGTTTTGGATATAAGTGAAGTGAATGAAGTATTATATAAATAATCACACGAATAAAATATCGGATAGACTTTTTAATGGCTATATCATAGACTGGGTCATAGGAAGTACAAGTTTGTCGAAATACGTGTCATCATATTGATTATTTAAAAAACATTTTGAACGATTTGATGATAAATCACGGTCTACGGCGAAAGCATACTATTTGTGACGTTTTAGTAATTCTGCATTCCTCGTTATCACTGAACAGACATACTATATATATTACACGTATGTTGTCTTAGGTAACTATTTAAGTAATATTTTATTTCTCACTCATTCTACCGCTATTTATGGTTAGATCTATTCCCGACGGCCACTTGCAAATTTCCCGAAGGTCACGAGATGATAACAGGGCTGGCACTAACTCTAACCAAAGACCATAACCCTAAATCCTCCGCAAACATTACGTGGCGTAAGCCTGTGACAACTGCAGGTAGCCTTCTGAAATAGATCCGACCAGCTATTTCTAGAATATGCTACCTTTGTTAAACAACTACCAAATGCACTTATTTATAAACTACAGCCACCAGGCAACATATATTGTACATACTGTGTCTAATAGGTATTCTCTCGAGATCCACGGTCAAATTTTCCCCTATATTATCTTTAATTTCTGTGATATGCGAAAAAGGTTTACATTAAATATTGGAATACGATTTTAATGGAAGAACACAATTGTGTGATTTTTTGGAAGGATATATTCTGCTCGACAAATGAACAATATCATTTATTTAATGAGCCATTGATTGGCATGGTAATTAGATAGCGCTAAATATGTGATATAAGCAAACAGCTGACATGAACTAGCGGTTGATTTTATGAATTTTTCGCTATTACATTTTTAAAGTACCAAACAAGCAAATTCTGTTACCTTCAAGTTGTCTCAATATGCGAAATCCGTTTCAGAAGTCAACTACCGCGATTTTCCACAATCGCCGACATCTACCTCTCTTATACACGCGATATTCGCGATTATTATTTAATAAAGTAAACAAACATTTGTGTGAAAATCTTGTTGACCATATAATTAGTGTTGAGAGACCTGCGCACATTTCTTCTTTATCATTCAGGTAAATACGTATGGCAACCAATACAGACTCAAGCCCAGAAGAGACTCCTCCAGACAGCCCTATCTTAATACCAAATAAACCTCAAATTTTAAAAACTATTAATGACCTAAATCCCTCAAAAACAAAGAAAGCCAGTCGTCCGTCTTTTCCAATATCAACACCTGAAAAGCAAAACGGGGAAAAAACTGACGAAGATGGTGTTACACCAAAAACAATAAAAGAACCCAGTGGTACACCCACTAAAGTAAAACAACCTAGTCTTCTATACACCCCAATATCAACACCTGAAAAGAAGCGCGAGGAAAACACTGATGAAGATGCTGTTACACCCACAAAAAGGAGGAAGAGACTAGATTACATTAAAGATCATATCAATGAAAAACATACTGAATTCGATACAGAACTTAAAGTCGCTCTTTACCATTTGTCAGTCGGTGAAACCTGTGAAGCCAATACCTCACTGGAAAAACTAAGACGAAAAATAAAAGCTTCCACCTGTAAGTGCAATATGCTGATAGAGAAATCACGACTTGATGCAGTGGCAACTGAACAAATGACTGATAGCTTAAATACTCAGGTCTTATTCTTGCATAGAGATAACATTTCATTAAGGCAAAAATTGCACGCCAAAGTGCAATGATTAATGAAATTGTTCAAGCCGACATTGATGCAGACCTGGAAACAACAGTTGCGAATAAGGAAATTTGATTAATATATTATTATCTTCATAATTATTTCATTACCCAAATTCTCTAGCTAATAGATAGCTTTTTTCCCCTTATGAAAATACGCTTATTCTCGTAATAAATGAACCGTTATTGTGGACTAGGTTGAATTTGTACATAACTCCGCTTAGGTGACATCTTGCTCCTATTAAATTCTCGCCTAAAGTAACTTTGATTTTAATTGACTTTCCATTCATTAATTTTTATTTTAGTCATAGCTGTTGTCATTCCCCGTCTTCATTATAGCCCAGTCGTAACTACTCGTGTATGTTGGATTGAATGCGTTCTCTCCCTTTCGCTCTTTTGGGATGGGTTGGTAGTTTCAAAAATAATTTAGTTGACCGGTACTTTGGTGACAAAGTGTCTACTAACTTTCATGAATTTTTCTATTTTATAAAATACGAACTAACAAAACAAGCCATAAATTGCCAGATACTCGGAAAGAAAATATCAAACAAGCAGACAAATCAATCCATAAATTACTGAGAGATAACCTGCCAAATACGCTGGAATAAAAAATCAAACGTGCCATAAATTACTGAGAGATAATTTACCACACACTCAGAAGAAAATAATAGGATTTTACGTTCTGTTCTGGCTGGGCTAATAAAGGCGGGCATACACTATGTAGTGTGCTACAAGGGACATTATGCTCCACAGCGGCTCTATATCCTATTTTTATTGCGAATTCTAACTGCCAAGGAGTCTTTAACGTACTCAGAAATGTGTACACGGGCTGTCCTGCACCATTAACAAGGGGGGACCACGCCGGAAATACCGATGAACTTTCTTGGCCACGGATCGAACATCAGATCTCCGCTTAACCACCGCGGCTCCTTACTAAAAAGCCATAAATTACTAAGAGATAAATTACCATATACCCAGAAGGAAAACAATCAAACAAGTAGAAAAACAAGCCACACAGGATTGGGCAGAAAGTTAAAGAAACCTCATAAACAAGGAGAAAAAAACCCATAAAATATTCAGAGATAATATGCCAATGACACAAAAAACTACATTTCGCCAATCTAATCGCATAAGAACATCACCGGATGTTAGAGATGGGACCGACTACACGCATGTGTTTACGAAGGTCATCTGTTCAGTTATTTAAAACCAGTAATTGAAAATGTGCCAGCGTTCTTCAAGAGTTGTTACTGGTTGCATGTGCTAACAATGCCACTTACAGAAGAACTTTGCCACCTTCAAATCAGGTTAATAATCTTTATGTCAGAAATCCCAACAGAACTAAAAGTTGTGTGTCTTTTAGAAGTTCATCGGGTGTCCAAAATTCTCATTTTTATGAAAATAGTGTCACAGAAGAATTAACCAAAGTTACAACAAACTTACAAAGAGCCATCTCAATTAATAACATTAGCATTAAAGGACAATATTGGTGCCAGTCATTATCACATATGTGATAGAACTGATTAAACACTTTCCAAATATACTATTAACACAGAGATCATCGCTACCATAGAGGAGTAATAAAGGATTCATGATTCGGAAGTGACGAACGCCAAAGGAAAACACGAGTTATATCTCTATGTGAATGACTGAAGTGACGAGTGATGACAGATAAACGGCCGAATTTCTGCTCACTAATAATTCCTTCGAAGACAAAAAGTTGTTATATGGGACCGCAAGAGCATATCTGACGATTCAATAAAGTAATTAAGTGTCATAAGATAAGAGAACACGGGAAAAATAGAAATACTCCGTACAGCCCCTTGTTTTTTATTCATTCTATAGGGGAGACCGGGGCACATTGAACATTGTATAGCGTTGGGTTGTATAGTATTATTTATAAAGGATATATCCATGGTGGTTCAATGTGCCCCGGTCTCCCCTACCTTATAAAAACATGGTAATGCACGAACTTTTTTCTGTTTTTCTTTCGTGTTCTCTTATGTAGTGGCAGTCAATTCTTTTTATGAGTTGTAAGATATTCTCTCACAGTGTCACACAGCAACTTTAGGTCTTCGTGGGAATTATTAGTGAGCAGATATTCGCCCATGTATCTGTTATCACTAGTCACTTCAGTTAGTTATATAGAGGAATAACTCGTGTTTTCCTTTGGCGTTCGTCACTTCCGATTCATGAATACTTTATTACTCCTCTATGGTAGCGATGATCTCTGTGGTAATATTATATTTGGAAAGTGTTTAATCAGTTCTATCACATATGTGATAATGACTGGCACCAATATTGTCCTTTAAAATGACACATTCTTAGGGTATAAATAATAATAAGATAAGGTCGTAAGTGACAAAGTCTGAAAAATCACTTTTTGTTTAAAAAAATGACTAATTATACTATATCTATCTTACACTAGAAAATGGTCACAATCGAAGGTTTTTTAACTGCATTATGGGTAATTAAGAAAAGGTCGTAAGTGTTGAAGTTCCCCATAACTTCCCTGTAATAAGGTCGTAAGTGCATATGTGTGAGTAAGATAAGGTAAGTGAACACTGGGCATGGGCAATGGCGACTTCCTGTAAGGCTTAAAAAATGACTGCCTTGAAGAACACAAAAGGTTTTATGAACTCTACACAGGCAGTAGCTGCAGTGCTTGATTCAGATACAGAACCTGATGCCGAAGAATCATCTGGTGATGAATATAGACAAAATGTGTCAGAATTAAATCAGGAATCAAGCAGTGAAGAAGGTATTTTTTTTTAATTTTAGCTTACTAGGACATTTGAAGTCAAGGTCAATGAAATGAGCCTTGATAAAATATATTCTTTTTTCTGAATTATGTCAAATTTGCATACGTGGGTGTGATTTATAGGAGTTCTCAAACTTATATATTATATTCTTTAGAGTGATCGGGGTATAGGGGATTAAGTAAAAAAAAATGGGGAGGGGGGTATTAGTTTTATTTAAGTTTAGGTAAAGAATAAGAGATGACATTGTGATGGGGGTGTTGGTTAGTTTTATTAAAGTTTTGGTAATAAATACACTGGTTTAGTAAAATATTGCAATGAAATAGGGCATATTGGTGGGGGGGGGATGGGGGTGTGAATTGGGGAGAGGGTTAGTAAGTATGGGTAAAGAATAAACTGGTTAAATAAAAGACCATTAATTGGCAATGTAATAGCCCTATGGACGCAGTGTAATAGTGTTTATTTCGGTGTGTGTTTTAGGAGTGGGGTTGGGTGGGGCCGAGGTAGGTCTTGTTGGAGGCGAGGGGGTATTGTGATAGGGTTGGTTAGTTTTATTAAAGTTTGGATAAAGAATAAACTGGTTTAGTAAGGGATGAAAATGTAATAGAGCCTTTCGGGTGCTTTATGGACGCAGCGTAATATAGGTTGTTGGTGTGTGTGGGGGGAGGGGGGCGTCATGTAAGCTAGTTTTAATAAAGTTGGGTAAACATTAAACTGGTTCTGTAAGAGATGGTAATGTAAGTGACCTATGGATTGAGTGCTGAAAGCGGTATTGACCAGGGCTGCTACAGATAACATAGTATAATTGACAAATAGCCTATTAAAAAAAAGAGGTCGGAAATTGGGGTGCTTTAAATGGACGCAGCGTAATAGGAATTATTTAAATTCACAAAATATTTACCTCCTGTGCTAATAATATTGTTTATGCCCTCATTACAATCTTCCTGTTCTTTCTATTTTAGATGCCGAGAAGCCCACTGACGTTTTGACAAAAACCAAAGATGGCACGAGCGGAATGTTAAGTGATATAACGCCTGAAAACAACATTGCTGAGCCAAACGAAAGAGGACGAAAAAGAACAAGAAATGAAGACAATTGGCAACAAAATACAAGAAAGAGAGCTCGAAATTGCGGCGAAGAATACCTAACAAGAGAGAACGAAAAGGTCGAAAAAAGAAAATATCATCGTTTTGGCAGATGCGTCAACCGATGCAATGAACATTTTCCAGATGCTCAGCGTGATATCGTCTTTATGAATTACTGGAAAATAGGCAGAGACAGTGTGACTACATCGCAAATCATGTTAGAAGCAAGCCGACTTAAATAAATTCAAACCCTGGAAGTAAACGAAAACAAACGCTTTGGTATTTTGTAACAGTTGGTAATTCAAAAGTCAAAGTTTGTAAAGCAGTACTTTTGAAAACACTTGGAATTGGGGAAAAATCCGTAACATACACACTCCAAAACAGAGATGAGACAGGTCAAGCTTGTACTGACAAGCGCGGGAAGCAAGCTCCAGGAATAAAGAAATCTGATGAAATAAGAAACTCAGTCAAGATGCATATTTCCTCGTTTCCTCATATGGAATCGCATTATGTGAGAAACAAGACAAGCAGGAAATTTCTTGAGAAAAGTTTAACTGTTCGTAAAATGCATGAACTCTACCAAGAAGAACATGCAAATAATCAACCAAAACAAGTTAAACTAAAGTATTACAGGGATGTGTCCAATACAGAGTTTAACTTATTATTCCATAAACCTAAGAAAGATGTATGTAATTTTTGCTTTGCCTATAATAATTCGTCTGAGCAAGAGCAACGTGAAAAACAGGATGACTACGACAACCACCACTCTCGCAAAACTCGAGTTAGACAATTAAAAGCCGAACACAAAGCTCAAGCTAAAGAAGATAAAGGTATACGTGCAGTAACTTTTGATTTAGAGCAGGTGTTGCTTAGTCCTAAATTGAATGTTTCATCTTTATTTTACCGTCGTAAACTGTCCACATATAATTTGACTGTTTATGATCTTGCCAGCCATGATGTGACCTGTTACATGTGGCACGAAGGTGTTGCCGGACGTGGAAGTTGTGAGATTTCAAGCAGTATCAGCAGTTACTTCAATCAATTACCAATAGAGGTTAAGCGTGTAATTTTGTACTCAGATACATGCTCCGGTCAGAACCGGAATCAGTTTTTTTACAGCCATGTGCTTACATGTTATTAAGGACTTAAACATAGATTGCATTGATCATCTGTATATGGAGTCCGGCCACAGTCAAATGGAGTGCGACTCATCACACTCGACCATCGAGTATGCTTTTAGAAAACAGGATGTTTACAGCCCTTTAGATTACTATCGCATCGTAGCCATGGCAAGACGTGAAAATTCATTTGAAGTAAGGCTCCTGTCTACCAAGGACATAATCGATTACAAAACATATAGTAGACAAATCATCCGAAATCGAAGCAAAGATGTGGACGGAATTACAATCCAGTGGTTAAAGTTGAAGTGGATGCGATATTTAAAATCATCCCCAGACACCGTTTACTTCAAGTATGATTATGATGCTGAATTTAAAGCTATGCCAGTAAACCAAGGTCTACGGATACATTCAGATATTACTTTAAAACCCTTGTTTCAAGAGGCACCTCGTATCTCAAAGGCAAGGTATGATGATTTGAGGTTCCTATGCACCTCCTTAGCAATACCCCGAGATTGCCATTCTTTTTACGAGAAGCTCAATTTTGATGGCAAGATAGTTGATGCCCTGACTGAACCCGATGCAGACGAAACTGGCCCAGCTGATTCCGAATTTGAATAGTTATTAAATGTTATTAACTTTATGGTTATCTGTTAAAACGTTTGAAATATATGTGAAATTTGTTTGTTTACATTTTTCTGTTAATAAACTAATGTTTATTTTCGATGTAGGCCTATTGTTCAATAATAAAAGGTCGTAAGTGTTCCTAACTAGTTTCATTTTCTACAAGTATTGAGTAAAGTAAGGTCGTAAGTGAAATTTTGAGCAGAAAACACCTGAAAACGAGTGTGTGATATTTGCATGTTAAACTGTTAGAGGAGTTATGGTTAAGTTTCAAAAAGCTAAAAAAAATATTAAAACATCATTTAGTGATGTTATTTTGAAACCTTTAAATGCGATTATCTCGAAATGAAATAATTGTCACTTACGACCTTATCTTACTCAAGGGACCAAGTATGCAAAGTTTGAAAAAAATCCAGCAAGAATTGCGCCCTGTAGGCGACCCACAGACTCACACACATACATACATACACACACAGACAGGGGTGACGGCATAATACGTCCACATTATGAATGTGGACGTATAAAAAGGTTTAATTCAGCTACAGACAGACGAAATTGACAGAAAAAAATTCTAATTTCAAGACTCAAGATTTTATGAGAGCCCTGAATACATCTTTCAAATATTAGATATTCTAGAACATTCTGCTGTAAAAGTATATCTATCAAAAGTCAATCGTGAACATAAATCAGTTGGACAATTCAAAGATCCTTCTCGTTTTCACAGCTTTCTTGAAAGAGAATTTAAAGTTGGTGGTGAAACACAATCACTACAGAAATATTTCCCTTGCAGAATTTTAAGTCTCAGAACAACATCTCTACTTCTAAATCAAGTGCTACTAATGGTGACAAGACAACTTGGTAAGATAACTAAACGAAGATATCCACGTGTTATCCGATATCATTATGTCCCCAATCAGCACGATTGCTACGACTGACGTCAATATATAAGACCTGATGATCACCACGATTACTCCACGTTCATTGGCAGCATTAATTGATATTGATTATAAAATAAATCTGATCAATGGAAAATAAAGAGATTTAAAAATAGGTTGCCAGGCAACGAAAAATACGCCCACACAGCAGCTAAATCGTCCGAGGAGTCAACATGAGTTGTTGCATATTAAGTAATTATCAGAAAATCATTAGAATTTGTTTTTTTTTTAAATTCTGCCCCATGCTAACGTTTAGTATACGAAACATTTAATATTATTTCTAAAATTGGATAATAATTGAGACCTCTAGAGGGACCACAAGCTAAAAAAGTCAATTTTGCGTACAATCAGGGGCTATAATTCCGGAAGTTACAATCCGATATTATCCGTTGAATATCAAAAGGAACCAAGATCTTTGGGTTATAAACATGCATTTCAAGTTTCATCAACATCAGATTAAAATTGTGACCTCTAAAGGGTCCACAACCTTGATATACGATATTTCTATAGTATTCGTGTACAAGCGGCGGCCATTTTGTCTGTCAGTTTTGGTCCGATTTTCACGAAATTCGAACTCAACATTCATTACATGGTAACGGTGATATAATCGAACGGTTTTTTAAATCGGATTATAATTTTGACTTCCAGAGGGACCACAATCTAATAAAGGCGATTTTTCGTATACAATCAGGGGCCATAATTCAGGAAGTTATGATCCCAAATGCGCAAATATCGAAAGGAACCCAGATCTTTAGGTTATAAACATGTTTTTCAAGTTTCATCAAAATTGATTTAAAATTGTGACCTCTACAGGTTCCACAACCTATATATCATATTTTTACACTTAATCAAACGGTTTTTAAAATCGGATAATAATTTTGACAAGCTAAAAAGGTCGATTTTTCGGACAATCAGGGGCCATAATTCAGGAAGTTACGATCCGATGGGTGCAAATATAGAAAGGAACCAAGATCTTTGGGTTATAAACATACATGTCAAGTTTCATCAAAATCGGTTCAAAATTGTGACCTCTATAGGGTCCACAACCTTGATATAACATATTTTCACACTATTCGCGCACAAACGGCGGCCATTTTGTCTGTCAATTTTGGTCCGATTTTCACGAAATTTGAACTCAATCTTCATTACCATGTAACGGTGATATAATCAAACGTTTGTTTAAATCGGATAATAATTTTGACCTCCAGTGGGACCACAAGCTAAAAAGGGTGATTTTTCGTACAATCAGGGGCCATAATTCAGAAAGTTACAAATCAATGGGCGCAAATATAGAAAGGAACCAAGATCTTTGGGTTATAAACATGCATGTCAAGTTTCATCAAAATCGGTTCAAAATTGTGACCTCTATAGGGTCCACAACCTTGATATAACATATTTTCACACTAATCGCGTACAAACGGCGACTATTTTGTCTGTCAATTTTAGTCCGATTTTCACGAAATTTGAACTCCATCTTCATTACCATGTAACCGTGATATAATCAAACGGTTTTTTAAATCGGATAATAATTTTGACCTCCAGAGGGACCACAAGCTAAAAAGGGCGATTTTCGGACAATCAATGGCTATAATTCAGGAAGTTACGATACGATGGATGCAAATATCGAAAGGAACCAAGATCTTTGGGTTATAAACATACATGTCAAGTTTCATCAAAATCGGTTCAAAATTGTGACCTCTATAGGGTCCACAAGCTAAAAACACGATTTTTCGTACAATCAGGGGCCATAATCCATGAAGTTTCGATCCGATACATGCCAATATCGAAAGCAGTCGAGATCTTATGGGGATAAACCTATATTTGAAGTTTCGTCAAAATCGGATAAGAACTGTGACCTGTAGAGAGTCCACAAACAAATTGTGGACGGAGGGACAGGGGCGACGACAATATACTTCCACATGAAAATGTGGGCGTATAAAAAATACCATTGTTATTACTTATTCGTAACTAAATTAAACTGCCTGCTTTCGTCTGTCGCCTTTCATAACATTTTCTGTTCACATTAAGCACTAATAATCAAATTGGTCGATCTTTTATAAACAAAAGATCAATATGCAGTTTAAAAATGTGTGTTCTATTTGGCGGTGGGACACCAGCCTCATTATTACCTTTTTTTATTTCCTTTAGTGAAGCTATCAATTTACAATGCTTCATGACACTGAACGATCACAGACCACGTGTTTCATTGAATAGGGTTAGACACATAGCTTATTTAAAAAAACATTTATTAATGCTTCACTTCAGATAGACGAAAAATGAAGAGTTCTGTAACAATACTGTGTCTTCTGACGCTTCCCTCGATGGTAATGGCAGCCAAGATATTGTTCCTGGCGTATCCATCTTTTAGTCATTTACAAAACATGGCTATCCTTGGTGATGTTCTGAATGAACGAGGACATGAGGTGTGGATGTCAGCCACATCAAACTTAGAAGAGAAATTGAAGTTAAAATCTAGAAATATTAAAGTCACTCCTTTCTCGTCCGAAGATAAACTTGTAGCATCTATAGAAACTATAAAGAGCAGAGTAGATACCAGTCCAAGTGAAGTGTATTTCAAAACTGGAAAAAGGATCTTAAACTTGGAGGAGATGAAATGGACATGCCATGTTATGTTAACAGACGAATTGTTTCTAGCGACAATCAAAGAACAGAAATTCGATTTGGTTATTCTGGATATGATACCCATAGTGAACATGCTGAATTTAGTTCCTTATAAATTTGATATTCCGTTTGTATATTTTGGCCCAGCTTACACTCCATATCAGTTCAGAATCCCATTCTCTCCTTCATTTGTGCCGTTTCCAATTTTACCAATGTCCGATCGTATGAGCTTTATGGAGCGAGTTGTTAATACCATCATTAACGGAGTCAATGTTTTCTTTGACCCTTTTAGCTATTACCGTGCAGCGGCTCTATATGTACCAGAGAAGCCTTATATAGAAGTGTATGATTTAATTCTTAAAGCACAATTATATATTATAGAACGAGATGATGTATTCCTGTCACCAGTTCCAACTATGCCTAATGTTAAACGAATAAATCCGATAACCTCTATAACTAAAGATAAAATCCCACAAGAATATTCCACATTCTTGGATCGATCTAAAAATGGCGTCATACTTGTGTCGTTTGGAAGCATGGTACCTGCTACTAATAATACAATCTATACCAAATTAGTTACGGCGTTTCGGAATACTAAATATGATTTTATTATTAAAGGTGATTTTGTTGAAGGTAGTGAGAGAATGATGGTGTCAAAATGGATACCTCAAAGATCGTTATTGTCCCATAAAAACGTCAAATTATTCATAACACATTGTGGGGCAAACGGTATTGGAGAGGCTATCAATAATGGGGTACCTATGCTGGGTTTTCCAATATTTGCAGAGCAACCCGGGAATGCCCACAATATGGCGGCAAGAGGATATGGTCTCTATATGGAATTATTTACAGCCAAAAGTGACGAAATCTTGGCTAACATTAATGAAGTTATTGGCAATCCTTCCTATAAATCGAACGTTTACAAAGCTTCGCAGATTCTAAAGGAATTAGATGCACGAAAAAACTCAACAGAAGAAGCATCGTTTTGGATTGAACATGTGTTTAAATTTGGAGGAGATTATATGCGATCATCCAGTGTTGATATGCCGTTATATCAGTACTTGATACTGGATGTTCTAGCCTTTATTTTATTCGCTGTGTCCATAGTTTTAGTTATTTTGTTTTACTTTTTTAAGATGTGTTACAAATGGGTGTGTGGACGCAAGATGAAATCAGAATAAGATCTTTAATATAAACTAAACCTACGGGGCAACGGAAGAAGTTATAAATTAATTGTTGATATTTATACTTCTTATTGACTGAAATTACTAATATTTTAAAGGAATATGTTTTAAAGACGGTTTTGCTCAAATTGTGTCACTTCTTTTGTTTTGAATCAATTTGTGTACTCAGTAATTACATAGGGTAAGAAATATTGAACGTTTTTATAAGCCCACATTTTCATGTGGACGTGTATTGTCGTCGCCCCTGTCCGTCCGTCCGTCCGGACGTCCGTCCACAATTGTTTGTGAACAGTCTACAGGTCACAATTTTTATCCGATTTCAATGAAACTTAAAATATACGTTTATCACCCTAAGATCTCGGTTCCTTTCGATATTGGCATGTATCGGACTGTAACTTCATGGGTTATGGCCCCTGATTGTACGAAAAATCACGTTTTTAGCTTGTGAACAGTGTAGAGGTCACAATTTTGAACCGATTTGGATGAAACTTGAAATGCATGTTCATAACCCAAAGATCTTGGTTCCTTTCGATATATGTGCCAATCGGATCATAACTTCCTGAATTATGGCCCCTGATTGTCCGAAAAATCGTCCTTTTTAGCTTGTGGTCCCTCTGGAGGTCAAAATTGTTATCCGATTTAAAAAACCGTTTGATTATATCACCGTTACATGGTAATGAAGAAGGAGTATAAATTTCGTGAAAATCGGACCAGAATTGACGGATAAAATGGCCGCCGTTTGTACGCGAATAGTATGAAAATATATTATATCTAGGTTGTGGACCCTATAGAGGTCAAATTTTGAACTGATTTTGATGAAACTTGAAATACATGTTTATAACCTAAAGATCTTGGTTTCATTGCATATTTGCACATATCTGATCGTAACTTCCTGAATTATGGCCCCTGATTGGTCGAAAATCGCCCCATTTTGTAATTTGTGGTTCCTTTGGAGGTCACAATTATTAACGGATTTAAAATAATGTTTGATTATATCACTGTTTCACCATAATGAAGGGTGAGTTTGAATTTCGTAAAAATCAGACCAAAACTTCCGGACAAAATGGCTGCCGCTAATACGCGAATAGTGTAAAAATATAATATATTCAAGGTTGTGGACCCTGTAGAGGTCACAATTTTAATCCGATTTTGATGAAATTTGATATATTGCGGTTTCTTTCGATATTCGGGCACATTGGACCATAACTTCCTGAATTATGGCCCTTGATTGTACGAAAAATCATGTTTTTTAACTTGTGGACCCTATGGAGGTCACAATTTTCTTCCGAATTAAAAAAAACGTTTGACTATATCCCTGTTACACATTGATAATGGTTGAGTGTGAATTTCTTGAAAATCGATAATTGAACAGCTAAATCCATGATATTATATGTTTTGTAGGGGGGGGGGGTCACCTCTGGCTTGCGGCTGTGGTTTCGAGCCCTGGTGTGAGCGTATGTGGCATGGAGATAGGGGCGCCTTCTCAACCTCGTGGGTTTCCTCCGGGCACTCCGGTTTCCTCCCACTGCTAAAGACCCCTACGCGCAAGCGAATTATTGAAATAAAATTAAATCATATGTTAGTCCTGAAATGACCTAGTTGTGTTGAGTGGACTTTAAACCCCATTTATCTCTCTCTTTAAATGTTTTGTATACTTAACATTAACATGGGGCAGAACTTTATAAAAACCAAACAAATTCTAATGATTTTCTGATAATTACTTGTTGACTGCCCGGACGATTTAGCTGCTGTGTGGGCGTATGTTTCGTTGCCTGGCAACCTATTTTTTTTTTTTTAAAATGTATTAATAATAATACTCTTTTACGCGGCGATACTATATACCGGAAAACACCATGTTATAATAAATACCGTAAAAACACTAAATACCGGAAAACACACTTAATATCGGAAAACACCCTATATAGATAACCCGGAGCCTGACCCTCGGTGTGTGGGGGTTAAGTTTAGATTTTTGTGTGTGTTTTCCAGAGAACCAGGTTCCGAGTTGCCTATTTAGGGCGTTTCCGGTATTTAGTGTGTTTTCCTGTATTTAGTGTTTTTTTCCGGTATTCAGTATATGGTGTTTTTCGTTGCTTTTTGGTTTCCGGTATAGCCCCTTTTACGATCAAATAACGTATAAAAGGCAGTATACATTAAATACAGCAACAAAAATATGTTATGTTCAAAGAATGTTGTTTTTAACAAATGCAGGTTTACATAACCATCACACATACCACATTTGCACCAGGTATCAAAAACATGAAAGACACAGCATGATAATGACATTTCCAGGGAACTCCATACAACTACTAACGCAACGAACAAAGGAACAAGTAATCAGTCGTCGTCGACATTGAATATATTGATATTGATACAAATCATTTGGCCCAAGTCAGCATTGATTTCCCCAATTCAGGTCTCTTTGATCCGTTAAGTTGAACGTTTCATTCCAAATGTTTCCTTCCACATATAGAGCAACATTTTGCCAAAAAGCTCTTATAACTTTCACCCTTGAAGTCTAACAGTCTAACCATCGGCCCAATTTTTCAGCATGACCGACCTCTTAATTCTATTATTGTTCCATCTCAAAATCATAAGTACCCACCAAGAGCTGGCAGAGAATGTAAATCAACTTGGGTAACCAAATGAGAATAATTTATAGTGGCGCTAATCCATGTATTCGGACAATACGCAGATAAATATGTGAGAGACTTTAACGTATTGCAGACTCTATGAATACACTAATGACGCAGAAATGGCCTTACATGCAAGTAAAACGGCTTTAAATCCCATGTGACTCCTCGGTAACAACGCCACCTCACCACCCCCCTCAATCCTTCTTCTGCACAGGCCCCCGTAGCGACTAGTATATCTTAGTTTTCAGATTTTCGTTTTCTTAATTTGAGAGTCCTTTTGTTTATCGTAATCGACTACCTGCAATATATTTTGGTAGTGTTTTTCAGACTATGGTTTGGCAAAACCATTACCCATACAAATGTTCCTTCACTCGGTAATACCATACCCTCCTCCGGGTTTTATTTTGAGAAGCAAATCCTACATTTGTTGACACTCATTCTGCGGGACATTTTCACTGAAGAGTGACAAACCGAACGATTTCCCCGCCGTTGTGACTGATTGGCGATCTCGGGTGCTGCAATAGGTCAGTCAAAGACGCTGTATGTCAGAGATGATTATTTTGAGGTCATCGAACTTTGTTCTGCATATTTTGATCCAGATTATGGAGCTATTCAAAAGGCCGGATGATTGACTAAGCTCATATACGATGTTTTATAATCTTACTTCTGGAGGACAATATAGCTATGTTACCAAAAGTTACCACAACTACACAGTCAAGTCTTAAAATGCCATGACTTTGTGAACTTGTAACACTTTTATACTTTTGGTGGTTGATGACATGTACAATCCCCATTGTTTCTCTTGGAATGATTTGAAGTTTTATAAGTTATTTTAAAATATTCCATTATTAGTCAAAATATATGGAGCGTCATTTGTTTATCTTACGGCAGAAATGGTACCCTTGGCACTCTTCAGTGGCAATATCTCGGGGAATGCGCTTCAACAAATGACGGATTTGTTTCTCAAAATAAAAAAATGACGAGGGCACAGTATTACCGAGCGAATGTACCCGAAAATCACAGAATCCACCAAGTTAGCCGAACTGGCAACTACTGATTCTAAGGTTTATCTTTCAGTTATTGGACTTGGCAATCAGATTTCTTAGAAATGAATGAAACAGAATAGCAACATTCTGAATCATTTAAGATCTGTATCGTCACCCTGTAATCTATCAAAAAAAATTTTACACAATTTTTGTTGACTATTCTTTATTTTCATTTTTCCTAAAGTAAGTTTTTGGTCCCATAGATGCATAATTTATGATTGTTTACTAGCTTTAGTTCACTTAAATCGAAAGTGTGTGATTGAGTGGTCTAAAGATGTATGGCCAACAAACAAAAAACACCACAAAATTGCATTACTAAACGGGTCCACAACCTTGATATACCATATTTTTACACTATTCGCATACAAGCGGTGGCCATGATCTCTGGCAGCTTTGGTTCGATTTTCACGAAATTCATAATCATCCTTCATTACGGTGTAACGATGATATATCCAAACGGTATTTTAAATCAGGTAATAATTGCGAACAAGCTATTATAGACGATCTTTCGTACAAACAGGGACCATAATTCAGAAAGTTACGATCCGATATGCGCAAATATGGACAGGAACTTACGATCTTTGGATTATAAACATGCAGTTCAAGTTTCATCAAAATCGGATTTAAATTGTGACCTCTACGGGTTCCACAACCCTGATATACCATATTTTACACTATTCGCGTACAAGCGGCGACCATTTTGTCCGCCAGTTTTCGTCCGATTTTCACGAAAGTTGAACTCGTAACAGTGATATATTCTAACGGTTTTTAAATCGGATAATAATTGTGACCTACAGAAGGCAATTTTGTTTCGATTTTCACGCAATCCGAACTCAACCTTCATTATGGTGTAACGGTGATATAATCAAACGGGTTTTTTTAAATCGGATAATCATTGTGACCTCCAGAGGGACCACAAGCTAAAAAAGGTGATTTTTCGTACAATCTGGTTCCATAATTCATGAGGTTACAATCCGATATGCCCAAATATCGGAAGGAACCATGATCTTTGGGTTACAAACATGCATGTCAAGAAGTTTCATCAAAATAGGTCCAACATTGTGACCTCTTTAGGGTCCACAATCTAAAAACAATCAGGAGCCATAATTCACGAAGTTTCGATTCGATACTTGTCAATATCGAAAGCATCCGATATCTTTTGGAGGTAAACCTATATTTCAAGGTTCGTCAAAATCGAATAAGAATTGTGACCTGTAGAGTGTCCACAAACAAATGTGAACTGACGGACAGGGGCGACAGCATAACAGCAAATGTGGGCGTATGATATGAAATGCATTATTTACAGCAACTAAAATATGTAATGTTCAAAGACTGTATTTCGCCAATGCCCTTTTATATTACCATCCATATATACCAGATGTGCACCAGAACTCAAAACCATGAAAGACACAGCATGACAATGACATCCCCAATTAAAAAGGAACTCCATACAACTACTTACGCAAGGAACAAGTAGTTGGCCTTTATCCACATTGAAAAATATGGATATTGATACACATCACATATGGCCCCAGTTCAGCATTGATTTCCCCCAATGGTATTTAAAATTCTGATCACTTTGATCCGTAAGGATGGACCTTTTCTACCACATATGGAGAAACACTTCTTGCTTAAAAGCTCTTATAACTTTCACCCTGGAAGTATAGCAGTCTATTAAACATAACTACGGGGGAGGGGTTTGTATAGACTTTGCCTGTTCCCCAATCCCCTCAGTTTCTGCTAAAATAAAACAATACACAACTACCGGATCCAATATTTCAGCATGATCAACCTCTTAACTCTATTATCGTTCCATCTCAGAATCATGAGTATCGACCTAGAGCTGATGAAATAGACGAAAGGCATATCATATTTATACGCAAGCCTGGAAATAAGGCACCTGTCACTGACAATGTCAGGCACAGATTCATGCTTTGTCCGCCACTAAATCTTTGGTGCCTGTCTTTTTTAATGATATACGGCGCGGAGGGCCATAGAAAACGCATCACTTAGTTTTTCGTGTAACAAAATGATCCTGTAAATGGGCTCTTACGCACGCTGTGCAGCGACGTCTCATGGAATTAACCATCTGTGTCGTACTTTTGGTTTTGACCCCTCTGACTTTGTACCGTTGATTACAGATTAAACATCTACAAGTGTACAAATGTGTTGTTATTGATGTGTTCCCATTTGCATATATATGTAATTTGGATCTATTTTTTTAAAATTCAGCTTTTCGGTTTAATTCGGGAAGTGATGTTATCCTCACCTCATGACCCTTGTCTATCAAAGCATCTTCTATTAAAGATATTTGTTGCACACTGCTGGATACGGGCAGACATACAAACGGTATTTTAGATGTGGACGCCACATATCGCAAGCAAACATAAACTCTTCATAATCGAATCTTCGATCTTATGTTATATCAACGTTGGCATTAAAACGTGTTACCTGCAATAGTTATAAGTCACTGTGTTTTACCATATTCATGATGGAACATTGTTGATAACACCTATTCATTTCTATTTATATAACTAGCTATTCGGATTGAATGAAAACCAGGGTCCCGTCTACTGGTAAACGATCCTTGACATGGGATTCAGTTGCTTCCCCATCAAATTTATCCTCACTGCAGATTGTATGGCGTTTACTATCCCGGTAAGTACAAAAATGTATAATTTTAAACCCCATTTCATTCATGCATTCGCGAGCTCTTAGGTGCAGATCACGGCGGGGGATGGCCTGGTGGTCTAGAGTTGCGCGCTTCGGCCTCTAGCAGGCCGGTCACCTCTGGCGTCTAGAGTGCCGCGCTTCGGCCTCTAGCAGGCCGGTCACCTCTGGCTTGCGGCTGTGGTTTCGATCCCTGATGTGAGCGTATGTGGCATGGAGATAGGGGCGCCTTCTCAACCTCGTGGGTTTCCCCCGGGCACTCCGGTTTTCCCTCACTGCTAAAGAACCCTACGCGCAAGCGAATTATTGAAATAAAATTGAAACCATATGTTAGTCCCAAATGACCTACTTTGTGCCGAGTGGACGTTAAACCCCATTCTCTCTCTTAGGTGCAGATCACAATTAAATTCCCCATACTCTTCATTTGCAGGGCCTTTTCTTTTTCGTCAACCTCACACAAAATCTGGAGCAAAGTCTTGACCAAATGTTGCTCTGTATATAATGAAAGTTGTGTCTGAGCAAAGAGACAAGAATAAACCTTGAAGTAAATGGAAAAATTAATAGAGGTCTGCCCCTATCGATATAAGCACATGGTGTTCGTATGGTCAGAGCACTCAACCTTAACGAAGAACCTAATAGGAGTACCATCTGTGGGTGGGAGCGGCAAGGGAAATGTACGACTCTACATCGATATTAACCTAAACGACATCTGCACAGTTGGAATTCGATACATAATGGGCGCGTAAAGGCAGATCCATGCGCAAATGTACCTCACCATAGCTAGCATTGTACACGTGCTGTATTAATCTGAAAATGACCACTGTTGTGTTGCCGAGAAGTTCAACTCCATTTCGTTCCATTTACCGACCTTTGGATAGAATCTTGACTTTAATGTGGTATTGCGCGGGAGAGGGGGGTCAATTAATGACTAAGACGTGGCCTTAGACACAAGTAGATCGACGACTTTAAACCCCTTGAGGCTCTTCGGTCAGTCACGCTGGAACAGGTAATACCCCTGCCATGCCGATTATTCTTCTACGCAGGCCCCTGTGGCAACTAGTAAAGTTATTCTATACACAATTCTGATGTACAGGCACCGATGTGACTACTCGCTGTTAACTGTCACAATGGTTCGTTTCAATATTCAAACGAAACTTGAAGTGTAGGTGTATCTCCCAAAGATCCAGGTTCTTTCCGATATTGGAATCTATCGGACCATAACTTCATGGATTATGACCCCTGATAGTACGAAAAATGACGTTTCTTGCTTGTGGATACTCTATAGGTCACAATTTTCATCTGATTTAGATGTTAATAACCAAGAGATTTTGGGATATTCTCGCATATTCTCTGAATTTTGGTCTTTGATGGTACGAAAACAATCGCATTTTTCGCTTGTGGTTCCTCTAGAGGTCACAATTATTTTTCGATTTTGAAGAAAGTGTAATCATATGGTATATCAAGGTTGTGGACCCACTAGAGGCCACATTTTTGATCCGATTTTAATGTATCTCGAAATACATGTTTTTAAAACAAAGATCCTTTTTCCTTTCCAGCTCACAATTTTTATCAAAATTTGGATGTTTATATCACAAAAATCTTGGTTCCTTACGATATTTTCCTAGATTGTGGTCCCTGCTTGTTCGAATAATCGAATTTTTAGCTTGTGGCCCCGCTTAGAAGTCACAATATATCACCGATACACATCAACGAAGGTTGAGCTCGAATATCTTAAAATTCTGCCTGAAACTGGCTGCTTCTTGTATGTAAATGGTATAAAAGCATGTAATACCAAGGTGGTTGTCACTCGATTTTGATGGAACTTGGTATGCAGGTCGTGGTTCTTTTTGATATTTGATTTCATCAAATGTTAGCAGACATGTGTTTTAAACGATAAAAAAACAATCAAACTATATGGACTAGAAATAGAACATGGCGGTATCTCCTCCTTAGGGGAGCCCAAGCAGAACAAGACGAGTAGCGATTGGGACCCAATTTCTGATCCAGAAAAGCACTAATTATACGGGCATATAGATATCAGCAATAAAGACCTTTTGCGTCAATACGAAAACGAACATGTGTGTTTACGTTGTCGTATTCGTATCCTCTAACACACGGTTTCGCAATCCGACGTACGATAATAGCTAGATGACGTTCATTTCCACTCCTCGAATATCTCTATCCAGACAAAGTATTCAATCGATATTTTGGTAGGTATACAACAAATCAAGCAGAATATTGCATTTGAGCAAATTCAACACAATCAACAATATAAAAAGGGCTCAAAAATTGTGCAACAATTTAATATATGAGACAAAACCATTTTCGGTTGCATACCTACGTGAATCCGGCTTCACATGCGTAACGTTTTTCACTGACCGAACACTCATTACGGATTGACGTCACAAGTACACACGAATCGATGACGTGTCCGTTTTAGTATTCGTTTAGTCGCGCAAGGTCCCTAATTATTGTAGAACTGTTTAAGTATTTTACCTGATATTATTTATAAGCCATGGTCATAGAAATCTATTATTCTACGTGTATATATAGGCTAATTTTAATCATGTGTTTAACGTTTTACTGTTCGGCTCTGAACTGGGCAAATGAAGACGGACATACGGCCATACAGTGTTAGTTGAGAGAAAATTTGCCCGGACAGCGGCACTACAGCCTACTTTTATATCGAATTTCAACCGTCAAGGGATCCTTTACATGCAAGCCAATGTGTACACGGGACCTCGGTTTTCGTCCGACTAGACAGTTGACCTTGTCAAGCCATCCGTCCTATATACATTATACCATCCGATATTAGAGAGAGAGAAATGGGGTTTAACGTCCACTCGACACAAACTAGGTCATTTCAGGACTAACCATCCGATAAATGGCAGACAGTTAGCTTTATGATTTTGTGTACATGTATATCATTCTAAAGTAAATGGGATTGATTTTTTATCTGGACGTATTATTTTATTCACTTATGTAAATTTGCAAATACGCGCTATTGCCGTATATACAATAGTTTAGATATGACCAACGGATGCCCTATTTATATCTATGATCGTCAAGCTCTATTTAATAAACAACGGCTATTGATAATGGGCTATTTAGTTACACATTGGCAACGGGTTGCACAAGTAAACGCCGCTATACTGCGCGCTTAACAGGGAATCTTGGTGTTGACAAGGTGAGAATCTTTAAGTAATCTATTATTTACGATGGACATAGTGTAAAGCCTAATGGCACTAATAAGGTTAGAAATTATATTTCATGCTTGAAACGTCTTGATAAGATGTTAATTTAAGGCAATGGATTTTTAATTTGGGTTCATCCGTCCGCCTCTCCACCATGCCTAGACTAAGTTCGACGATGAGATTCTATTTTAGCTAATCAGAGATCTAAAAATGATCCATATGATTGGTCGATAGTATGAGACACATTAATTGAGGTAGAACCTTAAAACTTGTAGACTTTACATGCTTCTAATAGTGGTTGAATGATCAGACTCGCTGTAGGTGGTCATTGGGTGAATGCCTGGACTGAGTCGGACTATGAGCATTGGCCGATATCATTCGTATAGATTATCAACTTGACTTTGGAACGAGATAACCCCACTTTTGATATAGGGACAGGCATTACACTATGTCCATCGTAAATAATAAATGTTAAAGCATGTAGTTTCATTAATTTAATTACCCGACTTTCATAACCACGCGATTGACAGATATAGATTTATAAACCACGTGCCAGTATCATTGGCCGGGTGCAGCGTGCAGCTCACAACTTTCTCGCTTGCACGTCGGTGATGGTGGTTATCAATTGCTTTTTATACGACCACATTGTTATATGGACGTATATTGTCGTCGCCCATGTCCACACAACTTATTTTATTTTCTGTTACCATTGACTCACTTCAGACAGACGAGAAATGAAGAATTCTGTTACAATACTGTGTCTTTTAGTCATTTACAAAGCATGGCTATCCTTGGTGATGTTCTGAATGAACGAGGACATGAGGTGTGGATGTCAGCCACGTCAAACTTAGAAAGGAAATTAAAGTTAAAATCTAGAAATATTAAAGCCACTCCTTTCTCGTCCGGAGATAAACTTGTAGCATCTATAGAAAATATAACGAGCAGTGTTGAGACCAGTCCAAGTGAAGTGTATTTCAAAACTGGAAAAAGGATCTTAAACTTCGAGGAGTATAAGTGGACATGTAATGTTATGTTAACCGATGAATTATTTCTAGCGACAATCAAAGAACAGAAATTCGATTTGGTCGTTCTGGATATTATACCCATAGTCACCATGTTGAATTTAGTTCCTTATAAATTTGATATTCCGTTTGTTTATTTCGGCCCAGGGTACATTCCATATCTTTACAGAATTATGTATTCTCCTTCATTTGTACCGTTTCCAATTTTGCCAATGTCTGACCGTATGAGTTTTTTGGAGCGAGTTGTTAATACCATCCTTCAGAGCGTCACTGTTTTCTATGATGCTTTTAGCTTTTATCGTGCCGCGGCTCTATATGTACCCGAGAAGCCTTATATAGAAGTGTATGATTTAATTCTTAAAGCACAGTTATATATTATAGAACGAGATGATGTATTTCTGTCACCAGTACCAACTATGCCTAATGTTAAACGAATAAATCCGATAACCTCTATAACTAAAGATAAAATCCCACAAGAATATTCCACATTCTTGGAGCGATCTATAAATGGCGTCATACTTGTGTCGTTTGGAAGCATGGTACCTACTACTAATAATACAATCTATACCAAATTAGTTACGGCGTTTCGGAATACAAAATATGATTTTATTATTAAAGGCGATTTTGTTGAAGGTAGTGAGAAAATGATGGTGTCAAAGTGGATACCTCAAAGATCGTTATTGTCCCATAAAAACGTAAAATTATTCATAACTCACTGTGGAGCAAACGGTATTGGAGAGGCTATCAGTAATGGGGTACCCATGCTAGGATTCCCAATATTTGCAGAGCAGCCCGCGAATGCCCACAATATGGCGGCAAGAGGATATGGTCTCTATATGGAATTATTTACAGCCAAAAGTGACGAAATCTTGGCTAACATTAATGAAGTTATTGAAAATCCTTCCTATAAATCGAACGTTTACAAAGCTTCGCAAATTCTAAAGGAATTAAATGAACAAAATAATTCAACCAAAGAAGCATCGTTTTGGATTGAACATGTGTTGAAATTCGGAGGAGATTATATGCGATCATCTAGTGTTGATATGCCGTTATATCAGTACTTGATACTGGATGTTCTAGCCTTTATTTTGTTCGCTGTTTCCGTAGTTTTAACTGTTTTGTTCTACTGTTTTAAAATATGTCACAGACGGGTGTGCGGCCGCAAGATGAAATCAGAATGATTTCTTAAATTCATCGATTCCCTTTAACTTATAAATAAACAATGTAACAAACTAATTAAAGATATAGAATTTTAAATGTAGCAAATATTGTTAATGTTTATGTGGATGTATTATGTCGGTCCAGTGGTACGTCCGTCAACAATGGGTTTGTAAATGCTTTAGAAGCTACAGTGGTTGACGGATTTGGGCTGAATTTGGTGTGAAGTGACGGTGGAAGCGGACGTTAAATAAAGCTAATTTACACACAGGTTATCACCAACATGTATTAAGACATGTCATCAATATTATTAGATATTATATAATTGCCCGTTAAATGAAGCTACTGATATGTTTTATATCTTGTTATAGGACAATATTGGTGTCAGATATTATCACATATGTGATAGAAATTGGTTAAACACATTCCAAACATAATTTTAACACAGAGATCATTGCTACGATAGATGCCTAATAAAGGTTTCAACAATCGGAAGTGACGAACGCACAAGAAAATACGAGTTACCCCTATATAACTGACTGAAGTAGGAATAGGACGTTGTTAATAACACCTTGTACGTTATACAAAGTAGAATAGCGGTTTGTGAATTAGGACGATGGCCGTAATGGTTACAATCTGTTATGGTATGTTATGTTCCCGTGGGTTGTATTGGTAGTTAGATTTATACATTTAATGACTTTTAATGTCTGTTCCTGCATTGTGAAATTAAAGAAGTTAAATAACAAATTTCATTTTTCAAATAAGGTGGGAATCATTGGAGTCGTGAGAGAATGGACTCTATCGATGTCCGTCGGTCCGTCAAGAAATTGCTTGTGAGCGTCATGCTTGGTTGTATACACCGACTTTTGATATGGGCGTATATTGACGTCGCCACTGTCCGTATGCTAACATTTTGTTTGTAAATTCTCTACAGGTTACACTTTTTATCCGATATTAACCACCAAAATTGGAAGTGTTAGTGTATGTGTTTGGTACATCGAAACGGTAGGTCCACACAGAAACCCAATTCTAAACAAAGAAATATTCGTTAAAATATGTAGTAACTATTAGGTTCACAAAGTTTTTGGCAAAGGAGAATAACTCTTGAACTGACAGTCGACGAACCGTCAAGCAAATTTGATTAATTTTATTATTTTCTCGGATGGTTATTCGATTTGTTACTTTTTGAAAGCCGACTTTAAAAGTCGAAAAGACAGTAATGAAAAATATACAATAATTAACATGTAAAAGTAGTTTGTGTCTTTTTGGCTCGGACAAGGACAGCTGTCTAGTCGTTCGGGTAGAACAAAAAACGAGGCCCTGTGCACGTAAAAGATCCCTTGGCGGTCGGAATTCGATATAAGAGTAGGCCGCAGTGTCGATGTCCGGGCAAAATTCCCTGATTTGCATACAGTACGATGTTAAAACCCATTTTAATTCGTATCTCAATTCGAATTTTTGAATAATGTTATTGGTTTAAGAGATGGCTTTTGGGAAAATGACGTCAATCTTGGTAGCAGGTCGGGGTTTTACTTACTTTGATGTAATATATATTTACACTAAATGGTGATATTTATACGAAACTTAAATAGCATTTAACTCATTTACAGGCAAGTCAAGTTAGTCCGTAATTTTTCTGTTTAGGTGATTGTTCTGTTTAGGTGATTGTTCATATACAGGCAAGTTAAGTTAGTCCGTAATTTTTCTGTTTAGGTGATTTTTCGGTTGCCTACATATGTACGAAATACATACAACAAAATATACAATATTAAAGAATGTTATTGGATTTTACAAATGCAGGTTTACATACGACCCGATTGTTTCAGATTTATACTAACATATACCAGAAGGAAACGGCACCGCAATAAAATCACACCTACAAAAATGTTTTCAAAATACTACGACAGCTGCCTTTAGATTTGGATGTAATGCATTAGCTATCGACTCAACGTCGAAGTAAGAAGACTATATTCGTATATGTTATTTGAGTAGGCCGTAGCACCGCTGTCTGGTCAAAAATTCCCTCATAGCACATTGTATAAATCCAAGAATAGACACACTTTCTCTGACAAGTGGGGACCGGGTTCAAAAACATCGAATTATTATTCTCGTTCTAAGTCTAATAAGTTACCCGAAGTGGAAGGCAAGTAAGAATAGCTTACATCCTACCACGTTCGTTGAAGCGTGAGGCTACATGTGATAGGGTCAGTATATGGGACTGGTATACGCGTGTCAATATATGCGCTTATCGTTGTTTACAAACGTCGGAGTTGAATATAGGGCCCATGACTTTCCTCAAAGTTTATTCTCTACGATGTATTAAGCAAAGGACATACATCTTTCGATATACACCGATTTGAAGGTAAGTACTGGTAATTGGAGCCAGGTACATCATATAGCAGTCATGGTTATGTATGTTTTGTTCACTATTATTAAAATGAAATGGCGGTGAAGGTCTTACGAACAGGGCTAAATGATGAAGGCATGTACGGGGGAAATTGCGCTTGGACAGCAGCGTTATACGATCTTCTCTGTTTCAAGTTCGAACTATCAGAGACTAATAATGGCATACACGGGAAGTTTAGGATTTCTTCTCATCTAACGAAGCACGGGTCACCTTCTCATCGAATAACCAATTGATTAGTGAGCCAGTCCCCATCAAACTACTGTGGTTCCGTACATTAATATAAAACTAATAGCAGCTCGAGCATTGTCTTTCTAAACATAAGTTAACTTTGGTAACAGAATACATTCAACACAACGAGATATATGTGTAAATAGGATTTCTACTGTATTATTGTTATTGTCCATTAAACCACACTTTTAGGAAAGGCTTCATGCTAAAAATAAAGTTCGGTCATACAAAATGGTAAAACATAGGTCATGCCAAGTGTTAAAATATAGTTAGATCAAACGGTATTGTATAAACATATAGTTAGATCATATTAAAACATAGACCACGTATCGTGGTTAAAACCTAGTTAGATGATGTAATATAAACCTACTTCGATGATGTAATGTAATATAAACTTACTTAGATAATGCAATATAAACCTAGTTAGATGATGTAATATAAACCTACTTAGATGATGCAATAAAAACCTAGTTAAATGATGTAATATAAACCTAGTTAAATGATGTAATATAAACCTGTTTTCATTTTTAATGATTTTTGATAACTTGTGCAGCTAAATCCATGATATTAAATGTTTTGTGTACTAAACGTTAGCATGGGGCGGAACTAGTAAACACATAGTTACATCATGTAATATGGTGAATACATGTACAACCTGGTATGTCTCATTCAAAACATTAATGAGTTGTCACTCTTAATCAGATTTTACGTTATTATAAATGTTTCATTACCGACTACTTTTTGTTGACTCCCCGAACGACTTAGCTGCTTTGGGCGTATGTTTCGTTGAGTGGCAACCTATCTTTTGTTACGTTATCGTGATTCTCTATTTATATGGTAAGCACATCATGTAATATAATGAAAACATATGCACGACCTGGTATGCTTGTGCAAAAAGGGATCCCCAGTAATTGTACTATTGTGTGAGCTATGGTAAATAATAAACGGATTTCTACGATTATGAACAAACTACTCTACTTTGGTTATTATAAACTTACCTGTGCGTTTGAAATGAGCTCCCGTTAAATAAAATCCATTATACAACTAATTATACCAACGAATAAAAAAGTTCTCTCTTGTAAAATTGAACTTCTCACAAACTTTGACATCGAGAAATAAAAAATGGAAGCTTATTACGTCACTTATCGGAATAGATCATTTCGTATAAGGGGGTCAAAGCAAGGCTATTTTAAGACAATCCAAATTTTGTGTTGGTGCGTTCGATTACTGACTGGCGCCGCGCTTACTCTAGCCACCACGAAAGCGTTCGGGTTACCGATGATGTCATTTAATGAACGGCTTACTCGCAACAGGCCGAAGTAACCTTCCCAAGGAGCCGGTTACTTGTGGAAGTATCCCATTATTCAATATGGATGCAATTATTTGATCGAAGTTATATTTGCAGATTAAGTTTAGGCGACGGAAGAATTATTGTTGACATTTTTCTCGGATTTAAAATAACATATTTACGTTCCACAGTAGTGTTTTAGTGATTCTACATCTTGGTTTAACGATTCCAAGAATTAAAAAAGGCCACTCAGTGTCCTTTCAATTGCCCAATTCGTCCACTAAGCAGATTGGTTTACCTCTACTAAACTCACTGGGACGTAACTGTGCAATAACGGGACATTTGCAGTGTTATTGCACACTTTTGCTGGTTTACGCTAGTTTTAGTAGAAATCATAAGAAGCGGGGTGGGTTTTCCGTGCAATAACAATGATTACGTTGAGCAGGTGTCAGTATTACAAGTCATTTATAGCACACTTCATTCGCTACCAAGTTTAACACAGAGACCTGCGGTCTCTGTTTTAAACCTGTTAACCCACGAAAGCCGTGCTATAAATATAACTTGTTTTCATTAGAAACTGTGCGGCATATACAGTGCATTTGTTAAATTTTATATTCCAAATCTGTCAGATAGTGAGCGAAATGAATCTATAGTGTGCGATCATAACCTTGCCCTCCTAACTGCAATTTTGGTAAGCTATTGAGCTCGTTAACAAAGTTAACAAACGTTCCAATGGTTGAACGAAAATGTGATTTAAAGTATGTTCTGCATAATATGGGCTTTATTTCGCTTCTCTGGATTTAATAGTTCCAATGAGATACCAATGAAAAGGTCTAAAGTTTGTTGATGGATTATTGTCTGTGCGTTATTTATCAGAACATCGAGCATAATTAATTGCTTGGTGGCGTTTATCTTCCATTTTGATACCCGAAGAAAGCGCCGCGCCGTTAGATTACCCATTTCCACTGCGCCTGTCGAAACGTACTCGAGGATCCTGGCCGAGTAAGCACGGGGCAAGTAATCGAACGCGACATGTATGAATAAGCTATTTCTCTGAGACCCAGTAATGAGTTTGGGCGTTTACAAACATAAATACGCCCATAGTCAATATTTTGTTTCCGGCTTGTATTAATTTTTTGGTTAGGGAGTTCGGTGGGATTTTTTCTTTTGAATTACATTTGTTTTACTGGCCTTGAATCTCATCCTTGAATATTTATTAATATTTCCTGAAGAAGAACTTAAGCAGTCCTGCCAATTAACCTCGGCAATCTGCTGTAGCCGAGGTAGGCCTAAATTCCGATGTATTTTACATTTACCTCGACAAAATTAAAAGCCGAGGCCATTGAATCATTGAATAGGTATAACGTAATAATTAATTGCTTGGTGGCGTTTATCTTCCATTTTGATACCCGAAGAAAGCGCCGCGCCGTTAGATTACCCATTTCCACTGCGCCTGTCGAAACGTATTCGACGATCCTGGCCGAGTAAGCACGGGGCAAGTAATCGAACGCGACATGTATGAATAAGCTATTTCTCTGAGACCCAGTAATGAGTTTGGGCGTTTACAAACATAAATACGCCCATAGTCCAATATTTTGTTTCCGGTTTGTATTAATTTTTTGGTTAGGGAGTTCGGTGGGATTTTTTCTTTTGAATTACATTTGTTTTACTGGCCTTGAATCTCATCCTTGAATATTTATTAATATTTCCTGAAGAAGAACTTAAGCAGTCCTGCCAATTAACCTCGGCAATCTGCTGTAGTCGAGGTAGGCCTAAATTCCGATGTATTTTACATTTTCCTCGGCAAAATTAAAAGCCGAGGTCATTGAATAGGTATGATAACGTTTTTTTTTTATATATAAATACCAATAATTATTATCAACAAATCAACGCATCGGTTTAATTATCGGTAGATTGTTCCATATCTTTCTATTTCTCTTTGAATATTATTTCTGGTGTGTTCAGAATTTTATAATCGTGAAATTCACAAGGCACTTTATCCATATGATTGTACTCTCAGTTGTTACCTATTTTGAAATCCACGGAGAATGGAATTTTCCGATGGCATTTCGTAGATCGCGATCATGCCCCAGCTAATCAACGCTTTGAATTCTATTGCCTTAAAAGGTACCATGTCATATGAGTTATTGTATGCTGCACAGATGGTTAAATTTAGTGCCGCGAAACTTGCACGAATTTTCCCCACGGTCTGCATAATTAACACACAAAACCCAATAATACACGCAATCTGCGATGCCCTTCTGACGTGTGATTCTTTTGTTTTAAATACATTTTTATGAAGACGATAAACGATGTTTAGACATCCCGAACTGTTTTTATCAAGAATGTTTCGATTTCGATGAACAAAAAATTAATTTAATCAGGAACATTAATGGTATGAACAGTCTGAACGTGAATAAAATATGGAAATAATTGAGAAGCAGTGGTCGTTTTTCATACGAAATATGATCAATTAAAATTATGAAATAAAGTGTGTTTATTTATATATGTTAGCCACAAAGTTGACTATAATTGACTGGGCTGTGATGTGTTTTATAAAATTATATATAATATACACGGGTGAAATTATGAGACGAAAAGCAATATTATACATGTATTTACGAGTATTCGTATAATTGGTAAATAAAATTTAGTAGACTGACAATCAATTGGTTCAAAATTAATGTCATTGTCTCCAGTTGCTATTTTCTTGCCCAAACTCAAACGCTCGAAAAGGCCGTGTACTGTTTTGATTAGCCTGCAACACACGTGGTTGTCAAAAATTACCCCCTTCAACATAATTACGATGGTTTAGCCCAGAACGTCACGTGTATAATGTTGTGATGGACACAGACGAAAATACAAGCAAAAACATTGACTTTTCAAGAGAGAACCCCTTTTTTCCGTTGGTATATTTAGTTGTATAATGGATTTTATTTAACGGGAGCTCATTTCAAACACACAGGTAAGTTTATAATAACCAAAGTGGAGTAGTTTGTTCATAATCGTAGAAATCCGTTTATTATTTACTATGGCTCACACAATAGCAATTTGATGCGCTAACGTATAATTGGTAAAGCCGCCAGACTTTCTTTTCCGGTCTTCTTTTCACTTTATTGAGTCCTTCGAGAACGCATAAACAACAGTTATAATTCTATGTGTATGAAATTGATACCAGTGTCTTGTAAAAGTTCACATTAACTTCACAAAAAAAAATATCCGACAACCCATGTCGATTGCTCGAGCACTTTAGCTGCTGTGGGCGTATATTTCGTTGCCTGGCAACCAATCCATATATATATATATATATTGCAGATAACAGATTTTAAAGACAAAGCTGATCTGTCCTTAAAGAAACGATCGAAGATTCGATTATGAAGTGTTTGTGTTTTCTGTCGTTTTTGGTAGTTTTACCTTCCATAGTGTTCACAGCTAAAATCCTTTTTGTATGTACGCCGGTATACAGCCATGTTCAACAAATGTCTTTCATAGCAGATGCATTGATAGAAAAAGGACATGAAGTGTGGATAACGTCACTTCCGGATATGGATGAAAAACTGAATTTGAAGAAAAGAAAGATTCAAATTACGCCGTTTGCTCAATCTCAAAAACTCAAATCTTTGTTTGAACATCTGTTGGGCGATTCAGATTCAAATCCAATATTTAAGTATCTTCGAACGGGAAAGAGGTCAATGCCGTTGCGCGAAGCAAGGGCAGTTATCGATGTTATGATAACCGACGACCTATTATTATCAACCATCAAGCGAGAGAAGTTTGATTTAATGGTAGTTGAGAGTGTTCCTATCTCTAGTATGTTAACCATTATACCATATAAATATGATACACCCTTCGTCTATTTTGGTCCATTCTGCCATCATTATCAATGGAGGATTCCATTTTCGCCATCTTTTGTACCTTTCAAACTTTTTCCGTTTTCTGATAGAATGACTTTCACAGAACGTGTTTTAAACACACTGATCGTTGTAGGATTTATGTTTTATGACCCGTTTAACGACCGAAACACAGCCTCCATTTACGCGCCTGAAAGACCATTTATTGGTATGACCGACCTCCAGCGACGAGCACTTCTGTATATTGTAGAAGTGAATGAATTGTTAGATTATCCGTATCCTGTTATGCCAAATGTGATTAAAATTGGTTCTCTGGCTCCGCAGGTTTATACAGAGATTCCCGAAGACTATGCCAAATTTCTTGATCGATCACAAAATGGCGTCGTCATTGTTTCGTTCGGAAGTATATTTCCTAATACCAACGTTTCAATACTCTCGAAACTAGTTAGAGCATTTACGAATACTAAGTATGATTTTATCATCAAAGGGAGTTTCGCGGAGAATACTGGTCACATGATGGTTTCAAAGTGGATTCCTCAAAAAGCTTTACTGAAACATAAAAAGGTGCGTTTATTTATAACTCACTGTGGGACAAACGGTGTTGGAGAAGCTATCAGTTACGGAGTACCCATGCTAGGATTTCCTCTCTTTGGTGACCAGCCGACGAACTGCTTTCTGATATCCTCTCGGGGCTATGGGCTTGAAATGGACCTGTTCGCAGCGAAGACCGAAGATATAAAAGACAACATCAATGAGATCATTGAAAATCCATCGTATAAATCTAACATCCACAAAGCTTCTCAGATTGTTCAAGAATTGGAAAAGAGAGAGAATCCGTCTGAAGTTGCAGCGTTTTGGATTGGGCATGTTATTAAGTTTGGGGGTGACTATAGACGATCAGCAAGTGTAGACATGCCGTTATATCAGTATTTACTGTTTGATGTTCTCGCGTTCCTTATCCTAATATGCATCATAGTTTTAACACTTTTATTCTGCTGTTTGAGGACATGTTATCGAATGGCTTGCTCGAGAAAACCAAAGGTCAAGTCATCGTAATCTAGACAAAATAATTAACTTTTAACTTTTATTTTGCATGATCTGAATATGGTGCTTTTTAAAAGGTTGTCTTGTCAAAAAATTAATCCAAACCTGTCCAATTAGGCAGTTGTAAAGAGAGGGTGTGTAGGTTGAACCCGTGCTGTCAGGGCAAAATTCTCCTTCGCGACGTACACGTAACCATTGAAGAAATTTAGCATTATGTTTTTCTTAGAGTATTGAGTAGACAAGAGCACGCATTCCATTATAACAATCGATTCTAATCCATGGCTGGTGTAATCAAAGATTTATTGGTAACGATGACTGTGGATTTGACGTCAGTAAAAGAACGCATATTAAAAATTATTACAACAATAGTTCTAATAACCAATACAGGACACAGGATCATAACATATTGCAGCCATTACGACCATCGTCCTCAATCACCTGTACCTTACACTGGTGGTCACCGATCTGAAATTTATGCCTAAACGGCGTCCCCTTTGACTGACAGTAGTAACGGATGTCGTGGTTTATGCAAGTTATTTTAATTACCCGACGACAGCTGATAATTCTGCAATCTCATATACTTGTAGCTTTTCTAATAAATTGTATTTGCTTTGTTTATTTTGGTTAATCTTTCTGAATAAAACATTCCTGTGCATTCTAGTAAGAGGGTAAAGGTCAATTGTATACTTACTAAACCAAGGGCAAGAAATCAATTCACTATACTCGTTATGTGAGTCGTTCTCCCAGCAGCCAATCTCCCGATCATAAAACTTTAAAGGCGCCTTCTCGCGACAAACTATCCGATTTGATGATATATTTGGACAAAAAACATATTCATACTAATTTATTTATCAGCATACCTTTTTTATACGCCCACACTGAAATGTGGTCGTATAATTTCGTCGCCTCGGTCCGTCCGTTCATCCGTCTGTCCGGCGTCCACAATTGCTTGTGGACGCTCTAGAGGCCACAGTTCATATAAGATTGACTTTAAATGTAGGACCAAAAATTTAATGTTTATTTGTATGTACTTCCAGCTTGTATGTTTGAAGTTTATCATGAAGAACCTCGTACGTGCTTTTGGGCTAGGAAAATTTGGGGAAAGGTTAGAGCCCGTCTAAGAGACGAGAATTAATGTTAAATCCAATGGGTGAATCTTTAGTGATCTGTGATTCCATTTTTATTGAGAAAAAGGAGTTATTCCCCCTTATGCATCTGTGTCTGCTCACAAGAGAGCGAGTCAGAGAAATGGAGTTTAACTTCCACTCGATACAAACTATGTCATTTCGGGACTAATTTATGGTTTTTAATTTTATTTCAATAATTCGCTTGCGCGTAGGGGTCTTTAGTAGTGGAAGAAACTGAAGTACCCGGAGAAAACCCACGAAGTTGGACAGGCGACCCTAATACTTGCCACGTACAACCGGGGATTCGAAACAGCTCACAGGAATCTGACCTTCTATACGTATACACCATACCGAACTAGACAGTATATAATAAAAAGGAACAGGAATGAAATACCTGTTGAAACCTCGATTTTATCTGCTCTAGCTTCGGCTCGTTTTTTTTTCAACAATTCGTAAGGCAATCTAATCTCTGCCAATTGACAAAGATATGTTTTTTCTTGAATCTAGCCGTTTTGATTTGCATAAATACTCCCCACAAAACGATATCATAGATCTGCTTTCCGGCACCTCCCTACACCAACCAGACTAATTAATGGGCATTTGCCATGTGCTACGATCGAAATTTTGCGCTAATCTTGGCGTATTTGCCTACACGTCTTCGTATTCAAAATGCCGAGGACTCCCTCATATGCACGCCTATACTTGTCGTTCACACTCCCTCAGCCCTGCCACACTGACAAGGAGATACTTAGCAGATCTAGTTAAATTATAAGATTTTATGGTAGAACCGGAGAAAAATTGTAACAAAAATATAAAAATATATCATAACCGGTTCGGTCTGAAATGATCCAGGCAAAAGTATACTAAAATGTAATGTATGGAAAATGTTTAAATATGGAATTTAGCTGCCGGCGTTAGAAGAATTCCGATTTTTTGCTCATAACTTTCTCGAAAGTTGCTCAGGTTAAATGCCAAGAAGCCATTCCCGTACAACCGGAGCATCGAAACCACGCCAGTTGACACAATGCCAGACCTTATGATACAGCGCCCACGCGCTAACCATTCGGTCATCCACGTTTATTGATGTTTTATGTAATGTAAGAATTCATGGAGAATGTTTCCCTCATAGCGCGTTTGCATTCTTCGTTAGCCCAGCAGAACAGTGGGACGATAAACCACATTTATTTTTACTGCATTGCGCTATCAGTCAGTGGGTAGAGTACTGGATGGACAAACAATGGGGGGGGGGGGGGTTGGATGGCCTACTGGTCTAGAGTGCCGCGCTTCGACCTCTAGCTGGCCGGTCACCTCTGGCTTGCGGCTGTGGTTTCGATCCCTGGTGTGAGCGTATGGAGATAGGGGCGCCTTCTCAACCTCGTGGGTTTCCGCCGGGCACTACTTCGTCCTCAAAGCCATACGAATCACACTGACTAACAGCGCTTTGATATTTGACGAAACAAATTCAATGTATAACAACGGGTACCAACGCGACACCACAATTAGTTTAACATCGGGATTTCTAGAAGAAAAAATTATACTCTATTCTAGAAATTAATTTATCACCCAATAACACATTCGACAGTAGATATCGCTTGTGTGATAACTTTAATAATTTACATGAATTTGATTGGTCAATTAAAAAGGAAGTACTTTTTTTTTATTAAAAAGGAACTACATTTTTGATCCAGTAATATTGTTGTTCTCAATTACCATAAACAATTACAACACTCTCCATAATCTTAAAGATACAATAGTTTAGAATTTAATTAAAAGTTGGTCATTCTTGCTATAATAATTCAAAAATAAATGATGAAAAAAGAGAATATTGAAAATTTCAGTCAAATTATCTTATTCTGAGCCTAATTTTGACTTTTTGTAGTTTTGATAAGATGTGTGCGTAGTGGTATCCAGGGCACTGGTATATTTGCGACTTAGCCTCGCTTTCCCATTTTTAAATTAAATTTTTAAATGGTGAAAGGTTCTAATCTATTTGAAATCGCGAGTATTCGATGCCATCGAGAGTTGATAATGGTCTTGTTTTGTTAATAAATGTCTAATTGATAGTTTATATCAAAGTTCAGGCCTAAAGAAATACCTGCAATAAGCAGATGTATGTTTAAATTAAACACCGGGTCAATACTTAGGACTTTGTAACGGTTCAAAACTTGATGTATCACTGCGCCGTAATGTAATCAGGTTCAGTAAAATTAAATCTATACCAAAGAATTATATTTACTTATTTGTGCGTGGTGTAAGAAAGGGTTGGGTGATAAATGAAATCTCCTACTAGTTTTTTTTTTATGCAAAAAGTCGCTGTTTTTTTTTTTGTTTTTTTTTTTTATCGACTTGTGTTGAAATGTTTTGATATCAAAAATGAATCGTAGGAGATTCTGTATATGTCGTGGGTTACAGATTATATTTAGAAAATCAAATGAAACATTGAATTGGCCATGTTGCATATGTGAAAGAAATAGTGAATGATTTAGATTTAAATATAAAATTCACGTTTGAAATAAACGATCTGTAATTCACATTTTTTGACGCTCCAGTGAAACGAAAAGTTGCAATACTTTGTTTCACGATATGCCGTCACAAGCTGATTTCAACACTGATTTATGAACATTTTAGCATTCTAAATTACTATTCGCTCCTCTAGGGGAGCTCGTCAGAAATCAGTACGGCCACAAACACGCCCATTCATTCATTTATCCAATCATTTTCCAGCTTTAAATACGCCTCGACAATATGATTAATCTAGTTTTGTGAGTTCGTAAAAGCTTTCATCGTACTTGTCAGTTTAACTCATATAACAAGATTGTCTGAATGCTGAACGTATGCCTAATAAACTTAGATAATTAAAAAATGTAATACATTGAGTATCAAAATAAATCTGAATCAAATTAAAGATGAAAATGTTAGGAAAGTGAACCAAGATAGTTCTTTGGGTTGTTCAATCCGGTTTTGTGTTTGTCCTTTGACAGTCGTATTTCGACGACGATCAGGCGACACCACCGTCTCTTGAATATTTATTTCATAGCATACCGCATTTCCGTTGATCCTTAACCGAATAGATGCAGAAAAGCATACGCCCCGTTTCCGTTTATTTATTTCTCATATCTAAATGCTGCCAGGTGTTACTCTGTTTAAGTTTGATATGCCACGACTTTAATATTTGGTGGAAGTTTCTTTGACGTTTTCATTAATACATTACGATTTCACCAAAAAAAAAGCACAGAAAGTCAAACATAGCAGATTAAACAAAAATGTATATCAATTTTTTTTTTTTTTTTTTTTTAGTTTCTCCCTTTTTTGAAAATTCCACATGTTTCCAGTTCTTGGCACCAATGCTGTGGCCAGTTGGTTTTCAGATATAAAATAAAAATTGTTATTGCGCCGTTATGTTTAGGTTAATGATTAGACCGTATTGCCGGACTGTACCCACCTGTTCACCGGTCCGTGACAAGTGGGCCTAAGCTCATTAAAAAGTGGGCCTAAGCCTATAAAGAAAAAAATAAAAGAGAAAAAAAGGGAAAAGAGAAAGAAAGGGGAGGGGGAAGAAAGCGGGAAGGAGAGGACAGGAATGGGACAGGAAAAAGAAAAGATAGGAAGCTATGGTCTGAAATACTTGGAAAATGGGTTTGCGGTTGTCAATTTTGCTATGTGGGACTTGGTCAGTCATAGTTCAGCCATTTTGAATTTCAAAAATTGTATCGCTTTTTCCTTTGGGATATCTGAAAGGGGGAGTCTGCAAGTACAACAGTAATCCACAAACAATAGAGGTTCGTGAAATTTGAAGGAAATGAAATGTGGTTTAACGTCCTGCTGTTCCGCTCCGAAGACGGACATACGTCACACAGTGGGACTGTGGCTTACTGTTATATAGAATTCCAACTGTCAAGGGATCTTTTACGTACACGCCAATGTGTACGCAAGACCTCGGTTTTTCGTCCCATCCGAACGACTAGACAGCTGTCCATATCCGGCCCCAGTCCTGCATTGCTGACAAGCAAGGGGGAGGGGGGGCACGTCGGAAAATGTGAATGAACTTTCTCGGCCAATGCAGGGAACGAATATCCGACCTCCGGTTTAGCGAGCCAGCGTCTTCCCCACTTCGCCACCGTGACCCCCGAAACTCGAATTATTCCACTCGATATGGGTGACCGTGCTATCACAAACTCCCAGGCGCGCGTAGCAAATGTAACTCAGAGAAAGGGTGTAAGAAAGCCAAGAACACTCAATCCAAATTCCGAGCCATATTCAGGAAAAGTGACAAAAAGAGGACTATTAGTATCTAATAAAACCTTCATGTTTCTGTGAAATTTTTGCGGGAAAAAAAATTATTAAATTTTCACATTTCACAAAGTAGTGTGCAATCAGAATGACAACATTATTTGGACACACCCAGTATATTTAATCTAGATTAAAATCTGACTTTTAATAATAATTATTGAACCTAAGAGCGACGTATAACCTACCCGAAAACATTGAGTACAATACTGAAAGCTAATCAACAAAAATCTGCAACCCAAATGTCAAATATGATTTGTTTTTGACTTTAATATAAATATATTCATGTAATTGCTGACCATTGTCTAATTATGATAATGTATAGCGAACAATTAATAATTAATGAATTAACTAATTATTTGCTGTGTTCATAATTACTTTGATTAGGCATTGTCGCAGTTAAACATGCTCATTATGATAATTGGCACCTTTTTGTTTAACCCAGACTTTCGTTGATCTAGCAGGCCTTCCCACGCCGAATATCACCAAATTAATGTAATAAATATGTTTATAGGAATATTCGAAACACTCCCGCTTTAATTGACCTATATCACATATACCAACAGACATGATTAATGTACTTTCATATTCACTACAAGATACTAAATATGTTGATTTTTTATGATTTTGTTTTATTGTACGTCCCGTCGGACGAATTTGAAACATTTTAGTAACTTTAAACAGAGAGGGGGGTCCACTGAACCTAAACTAGGCCATTTCGAAAATATTTTGATTTAAATACGTCGATTTTACGTAAAATATACTATATTTTTTTTATTTTTGCGCCCCGTCGTTCGATTTTAAAACGTTTTATTACTTTAAAGAGAGAGAGTGGGGGTGTCCGGCACAAACTAGGTCATTTCGGAACTAAAAGTGAATAAACTAAAAGCTACTAAGTATGTTCAGATTTTTTATATGATTCTTTTAAATCCAGTCGGGCGATTTTAAAGCATTTTAATTTCTTTAAAGAGATGAAAGGGAGACACAGAAGAAGACGAGTTAGATATCGGAATCGAACATGGACGTAACAGATTTAAGACATTATAATTAGTCATAGATTGATGTTACTATTGAAGTATTTTCCACGTTACAGTCGCCTGTGAGTACAACTAGTTCACGGTGTCGAATTTAACATTTCATAATTTTCAGTGTATGGCTATTTCTCTTCCGTTATAATTAATGACATTTTAAATGTTTAACTTATGAGTAGGCGTTCCTAGTCCAGTGTCAAAAGTTACATGAACTTATCAATATGTTGAACTTGAAGGAAAATGGACTTCTGTGTTGTTATTCACATATCTATTCGAATGCACCACGGGCTCTAAAAGTGTTAAGATCGCAGATTCAAACAGAGCCTTCGCACGCCAATACAGAGATTAGAAAATCCTTGCTAAATACAATAGTGTGACGTTGACTCTTTAAACGGAATATCATTCCAAAATGGTTGGATTCCGTTCGATGTTTACATTCAAAGAATGCGATATAAACGGGATACGTTCATTTTAATCCGATTGAATCAAAGCCAGGAGATTCTTACCGTTGATTTCTTGATTTTGGTTCATCATCAAATGTTAAATAATCCATTTAGGTACATTTCAGAGGGAGTTAAGTCGTGTCAAAGTTCTAATTTTCCAAAAATTCAGATGACGCACAAAGAATTTTTGTTGTTAATCACCGAGCGAATTGTGACGTTTTTCTAGGTTAGAATGTGTGGTTAGGATAAACCACTGTAGCGTTAATCGGGATACTTTAAAAAAAGAGAGAAAATCGCATTAGAATATTCGATTCTGAGTGGGATTAATACTGACTCAGTACAAGTAGGCGTGAGTAGTGTTAAACAGTATTAGAATACCCACGAGGTTAGCCAGGTAACACCTTTCCTTTGATAAATACAATCATTGAATGGTAACGGGATAATGTTTAATGTCCTGCTTTTCTGCACCAGCTGGCTTAATAAATGACGTGGAGAATTTTGACAGCGGCGCTACACCCCAATCTTTTATGTCCATGCCTCGCTGCCAAGGGAATTTAAATGTGTTGTCAACGCGATCAGTTTTGCCCCATCTGAACGACTAGACGCCTGTACCATTGACAAAGGGGTTGGGGTGTCTGAAAAATCCCGAGAAACTTTTCATTCAACACTGGTTAGTGAATCAGCGGCATATTCACAAGCCAACATTGTCTCCTTAGTTGGATCGAACCGTAGGTATCCATATATGCCTTAGAATCGTTTATAACCGGTAGTTACAAGACAATTGTGTTAAAAGTCGAACGGGTGGATAGCTTACAGAAACCTAAACATCCGCCCAACAGCAACAATTACAATAGTGTTTCATTATAGCTAGGTTTTTTGGGTAGGAAGAAACACTGTATTTCCAAGAATGTTCGCTAGATAAACTATCTTGGATTCATAACACATAACTGTGTTTCGAGGATATGGTGTGTGGAAAGGGAGGGGGGGGGGGGTATGTTCACAAAATCGCAATTCAGCTCTTCTGTGATCAGTCGACTCACCAAGAACTAATATATTCGCTCGATTTGTACTAGCCAATAGTCACTACATACGTACCTCACAGTACTAATTTCGCGGCTTGACTCCTGAAACAACTATTAGTCAGCAAATAAGAGCTATCACAGGTTTAATATATCACGCTAATAGTTTACCATACGGGAGTGGAGAGCCACTATGACCCGGTGTGTATGGTATTGGTCTATTAGTCAGACGGACCTGGTTTCCATTTCAGGGTTAGTCGGGAAAGTGCCGATTTTGTAGCCCGTGGAGGACCTGACGAAGCAAAGCACGTAGTCATTGGGATGAAAAACCCGAATTCCCCTGTATATAGCTACTATTCACAAGCTACTGAACTTTAAACCCTATTTCATTTCATTCCAAACAAAGTTTTATTGATGCCTAATTTCTCTTGTAGGAAGGAGGGGGTTAATGGCCGAATGATTAGCACGTGCATGTTGTATCATAAGGTCTGTCATTGAGTCAACTGGTGTTCTTTGGGTTCTCAGGTTGTACGTGACAAGGAGTAGGGTCGCCTGTCCAACCTCGTGGGTTTTTTTGTCAGGTCTTCCGGTTTCCTCCCACTGCTAAAGACCCCTACACACAAGCGAATTATTGAAATAAAATTGAACCATATGTTAGAGTCCCGAAATGATCTAGTTTGTGTCGAGTGGATGTTAAATCTCTCTATCTCCGCCCCCCCCCCCCCATAGAAGTCATCATATTAAAAACATAAGTGGTGTTCGTATGTTTGTTGGTATTTAATTGTTGTTGTACAGCCCATACACACAACATATATCTACGCACTGTGAGATTTTTTTAGGTGTTCAAGGACAGCGTTGGCGTCAGCCAATAGTTCATATTGTGTTTATGAACTGGTTAAACACATTCCAAATATAATATTAACACAATGCTACAGTAGATTCGTAACGAGGATTTGGTCAAATCGGAAGGAATGCTAGCAAAGGGTAAACACGAGTAATCCTAATATATAACTGAATGAAGTTGAGAGCGATAATAATAGATACATTGTTTCAATGGCGTTTAGTAATAAAATTGGAATAAACGCATCACAATTCTGTGCAATACAATTATTGCTTATTACTGAGCGACGTTTCGACTAGGTGTCTCTGGTCATTATCAAGCAATGACAAAATAGGAACACGGTCAATTTTCAGCTTATTTATAATAATATACTATTCAAAAAAAGTAGGGGATATTTGATTTTGGGGGCATAATACTAAAATATGCAAATGACTACGAAAAAAGTCACAAAAAAAAACCTAACAGAAGAAACATTTCCAGTTACATGTGACGCCCAAACGCACCAATAGCTACCGCGTGGAATGCAGGTGATGCTTGGGATCATCATGGGGGTCCAACCCAAGATTTGCACGACTCTGACTTTGAATGTTACAGTCATTGTGGCATTGAATTCCAGGGTGGAAACATCAGTTTAATTGTTTTAGTGACCAGAAAACAAATTTTGATATGCGTCGGCTTACCCAAAATGAAAGGTTACGTGCCCTTGGCATGCTACAGATCGGCACAACACAGGCGGTTGTGGCGCGGACGATGAATGTTTCTCAGTCTGTCATAAGCAGGCTATGGTCCAGATACCGTGATACACAATCTGTACAGGACAGACCACGCTCAGGTCGACCAAGGGCGATAACTCAAGCCCAGGATCGATTTATCCGCACCTTGGCCTTGAGAAATCGTGTCATCACAGCAAATCAGATCAGCGCTCGTCTTCAAACAGACACTGGTGTGAGAGTGAGTGGCCAGACGATTCGGAATCGACTGCATAGGGGTCACCTTCGCGCCCGACGTCCTCGCGTGATCCCTTGTTTGAGAGATCATCACGTTCAGGCAAGACGTCGTTGGTGTAGGGATCGTCAACACTGGGATAATCGACGCTGGAGCAATGTGATGTTTTCAGATGAGTCCAGGTTCACTGTTGATTTTTTGGACAGACGTAGGAGGGTGTGGCGTCGTCGAAACGAGCGCTTCCAAGACGTTAACGTCATCAGACATGATCGATTTGGGGGTGGTTCTGTTATGGTGTGGGGAGGCATCACTGTTGCTGGAAGAACGGCTTTACATGTTGTTGCAGAACGTGTTACAGGCCAGTACTACCGGGACAACATCTTGGCAGTCCATGCTGTGCCGTTCGCACGACGTCATGGCCGCCGTTTCATCTTCCAGGATGACAACGCAAGATGTCACAGGGCCAGGATCGTTACAGGTTACCTCCAACAACAGAACATCACCACATTACCTTGGCCAGCACTGAGTCCCGACCTCTCCCCCATCGAGCATATCTGGGACATGCTTGGACAGAGGTTACGTCAACGTCAACAACGTCCTGCCAATGTCCAAGAATTTGCTGCTGCGTTGCAACAGGAATGGGACAATCTGGACCAAAATGACCTTAGACGTCTCATTAGGAGTATGCCACGTCGGATCAATGCTTGTTTGGCAAACAGAGGAGGATTTACCCGTTACTGACTTTGTTGTGATGCTGTGGTAACTTTGCTGTTTGACCTCGGGTATCATTTTACCCTTATAATGGTCAGTCTGTGCCTTACTTAGTCTAACGATCATTTGGAATAAATCGATGAATGTGAACTTCATTTCATTTTGTCATTTGTTTCTTCGTCAGTTTCATTAGGTGACTTTAATAACACTTAAAAATCAAATATCCCCTACTTTTTTTGAATAGTATAATAATACTTGTTTATTCAATATCCAAGGCCCTTGGCCCAAAGTACAAGTGATACAATGATTTACAAAAGAACGTGAAAATATATACATAAGTATACATAATTATACACTGTTGATATATTTACATCTTAACCTCATGCAACTATACAAATAATTTGCTAGCTGAACCTGATTACATTTGCACATAATAAGTTTAAAGGCATCAGTTGCACTTAAATAATTGACATTTAAGGTTAATAGTGCATTTCTAATATCACTATATAAGGTACATTTCACAATAAAATGGATTTCATCTTTAATGTGAGATTCATTGACAACATTTTTACAATACGGACAAATTCTGTCAGTACCGTCCCAACGACCTGTTTCAATTGCAAGGTGATGATTTGAGCATCTAAATTTTGTCAGTGATATATTATGTGCATTAGTATGTACATCAGATAAATACGCTCCATATGAAAGGGAACATTTATAAGCCGAGTAGTTAGACAGTTTAGAGCTATCTGCTATTTCACTGCACCAGTTTTGGGAATTTACATCTTTTAAACGTTGCTTAAATTGCCTTAAAAATACACTTTTGTCCCCAATGCATTGCTGCTCCCAAACTAATCCAAACCCATGTGTATACAACATATTTCGAAATTTACTTGCCAAGTTATTCTTCCTGCATTGTCTAAAGATAGTAACATGTTGGCATTTCTAACAGTTTTAACCAGTATTTTATAAGCTTTGACAAGTAATATAAATAGGTTCTCGACCAAGTTCACCATACACAGCAGCATGAGAAGTTCTTGAATTTACATGAAGTATGAATTAACAAAAGTTTAAATGTACATTTTCAATATTTTTTATATCAACAAATCCCCAAATTTCACAGCCATAAGTTAAAATAGGTAAAATCATTCTGTCGAAGAGAAATAAAGAATCTTGAAAACTTACAGAGCATTTCGAAACGAAGGCTTTTAACTTATTGGAAGCTTTAGTGGCTTGTTGGGCTAATGTAGTGGTGGCGAGAGACCAGCAAAGTTTAGGGGTGAACATTATTCCCAGGTACTTGTAGCAAGAAACAACTTCCAAAGGTTTGCTGCCATAAAACCACTTTTCATTTGCCTTAACCCCCATATTTTTTTTTTGCAGAATTCATGAATACAATTAATCTGATTTTGGAGTCTATTAACAGTGTCCGATACATTGGCAATATCATCTGCGTACATTAAAGAAATTATATTCAATATTTCAGAATTCACAAATATACCCTGATTACCATATTCAGTCATCATTTCATGTAGTTCATTCAGAAATAAAACAAATATTAATGGGTTTAAAGTACAGCCCTGTTTCGTACCAATTCTGCATTTTAAGTAATCAGTTAGTTTTAGTTTAAACATACTGAATGAGCTGATGATGAACACTATCGTGGGCTTTACAAAAATAGGTTGCCAGGCAACGAAACATACGCCCACACAGCAGCCAAATCGTCCGGGCAGTCAACAAGAGTTGTTGCATTTTAAGTAATCATCAGAAAATCATGATTCAAACTCACCCATAACTACGGTGTAACTGTCATATAATCAAACGTTTTTTTAAATCAGATAATAATTGTGACCTCCAGAGGGACCACAAGCTAAAAAGGGTGATTTTTCGTACAATCAGGGGCCATGATTCAGGAAGTTACGATCCGTTATGGGCAAATATGCAATGGAACCAAGATCATTAAACATGTATTTCAAGTTTCATCAAAATCAGTTCAAAATTGTGACCTCTTATAGGGTCCATAACCTTGATATAACATATTTTTACACAATTCGCATACAGATGGCGGCCATTTTATCCGTCAACTCTGGTCCGATTTTCACGAAATTCAAATTCTCTCTTCATTACCATGAAACCGTGATACAATCAAACGGTTTTTTAAATCGGATAATAATTTTGACCTCCAGAGGGACCACAAGCTAACAAAAGCGATTTTTCGGACAATCAGGGGACATAATTCAGGAAGTTACGATCCGATGGGCGCAAATATCGAAAGGAACCAAGATCTTTGGGTTATAAACATACATGTCAAGTTTCATCAAAATCGGTTCAAAATTGTGACCTCTATAAGGTCCACAACCTTGATATAACATATTTTCACACCATTCGCGTAGAAACGGCGGCCATTTTGTCCGTCAATTTTGGTCCGATTTTCACGAAATTCGAACCCAACCTTCATAACCATGGAACGGTGATATAATCAAACGGTTTTTTAAATCGGATAACAATTTTGACCTCCAGGGGGACCACAAGCTAAAAAGGGCGATTTTTCGGACAATCAGGGGACACAATTCAGGAAGTTACGTTCCGATGGGCGCAAATATCGAAAGGAACCAAGATCTTTGGGTTATAAACATACATGTCAAGTTTCATCAAAATCGGTTCAAAATTGTGACCTCTATAAGGTCCACAACCTTGATATAACATATTTTCACACTATTCGCGTACAAACCGCGGTCATTTTGTCCGTCAATTTTGGTCCGATTTTCACGAAATTCGAACTCAACCTTCATAACTCTGGGACGGTGATATAATCAAACGGTTTTTTAAATCGGATAACAATTGTGACCTCCAGAGGGACCACAAGCTAAAAAGGGCGATTTTTCAGACAATCAGGGGCCATAATTCAGAAAGTTACGATCCGATTGGCGCAAATATCGAAAGGAACCAAGATCTTTGGGTTATAAACATGCATTTCAAGTTTCATCCGAATCGGTTCAAAATTGTGACCTGTACACTGTTCGCAAGTTAAAAAAACGTGATTTTTCGTACAATCAGGGGCTATAACCCATGAAATTACGGTCCGATACATGCCAATATCGAAAGGAACCGAGATCTTAGGGTGATAAACCGATGTTTTAAGTTTCATTGAAATCAGATAAAAATTGTGACCTGTAGACTGTTCACAAACAATTGTGGACGGACGTCCGGACGGACGGACGAACAGGGGCGACGACAATATACGTCCACATGAAAATGTGGGCGTATAAAAATCTACAAATAGACAATAAAATCTACCATTTCTCTTTGACAAATATTTTTGTATTAGAGACTGCAATGTAAAGATGTGATCAATAGTACTACGTCCCTGTCTATAACCGGCTTGAGATTCCAACAGCTTATCATTGAGTTCACACCATTTTGTTAATCTATTGTTCACAATTTTTGAAAATATTTTACTCAAAGATGACGATAGTGATATTACCCGGTAGTTACTTGGGTTTTTTGCGTCACCGCTTTTGAATATGGGGTGGATGATTGAAGAAGCCCATTCCTTTGGAAAAGATCCATTCAGCAGTATTAAATTAAAAATACTAAGTATATATGGAATGATAATACCAACAGAATGTTTATACATTTCACAGACTATACCACCAGGTCCAGGGGCTTTATTATTGTTTAAATCATTAATTACAGAAACTATTTCATGTTCAGTAATTGGAGCATCCAAAATGTCATTATAGCCACTATCACTGTTCTCATTGTCACTGATTACATCAATAATTTCTTCGTGAAACTGCTCATTTAACTGTGTTGTGGTATTGTTATAGAGTTCATTAAAATAATTATACTACTCATCACTGGATATTCCGCGTCCGGCATTATTCTTCTTTTTGAAGAAGGATTTCACTTGTTTCCATAAACTGTCCGTACTCGCATCTTTACCTATAGTATGTTCAGCCTCTTTCACCGCCCTTTTCATTTGATCACATATGTTCTTACACGTACTTCTTGTAATTTTCTAAATCCCATGCAGAGTTTGTAGCACGGAAAATATTCAATGTGTTGAATTTGATCTTTTTTAATTCCCCACATTCGTCATTCCACCATATTGGTTGTTTTTGTACGTGTCTTCTTGTTCCACGATTTTTCATCACCATTTTATTCGCTGTCTGGTACATTATGCCACCAAGGACAGAAACGGCGTTGTCTACTTCACCATTATCTATCATTAATTGTTGCTTAACGAATTCATGTTCATTCACATCATTTTGTAATAGGTTCAGAAATTCTTCTCCATTTAATTCTTGGCCAGATCGAGACGTTCTCAGAAGCGCAGTTATTAGTAGCCGCCTGTTTTGATTTCATTGAAAGTGTTACCTCACACTGTGTAGGGTAGTGATCCGAGCCAAAATCTTCATTTAGTATTTCAAATTTCACCACTTTGTTGAACAGATTTTTTGATACTAGTACATAGTCTATAACACTCTTTCCATTGTGGCAAATGTACGTAAATTCTCCATTAATATCACCGTTAGTTCTACCGTTTAATGTGTAAACTCCGTGTGTTTTGCTGAGTTCGCGTAGGCTTCTACCATATCCATTTACTGTAGTGTCTTTTGAGCGTCGTCGTGTGTTAAAGTCATCAACATCGTAGAAATTTTCACCAGGTACATGCTTGATGCTGTCATCAAGGATGAAGCCTTGGTCACCACCTACTTTTGACTTGAAATCACCGGCTATGCATATGTCTAACTCCTGTTGATATTCATACTTTATATCGTTCAATAGATCGCTCAATTCGATTACACCGTTACTTTCACTGGTATTGTTTTTAAAGTTGTAAACAGACGTCTCGGGGGGGGGGGGGGTAAATAAACAAAACAAAAAATGAGCGTGAAGTCCTTGCGATAAAGTAAATACCGTTAGTTTGTTGAGGGTGAATTCTCGTGAATGACGGGGACAGTGAACGTTTGATGAATACAATTAATCCACCTGAAACACGACCCTTTCCAGTATATTCACGTGTGATTGAATAAGACTCATGGTTGAGCAACATCTGTATTCTGACGATTTAAATTCTTTTGAATTCGAAAAGTTATATTAGCCTGTGGGATGATATCTGGTCGAAAATAACAATTCATAAAAAGAGCTGACTGCCACGAGATTAGAGAAAGTGATAAGAATAAAAAGAAAACTGTTTGAACATGACAACGTCAGATCAGCCCTCATACAGGCCGAAGTCGCCTGGTCGCTCTTGGATTACTCTGCCGCAAATAAGGGGTATCTGCACAACACACCATCGCGAAATGTCATCTTCTCGGATGAATCCCGATTCAATCTTGGTGGACGTCACCGTATCTACCGGCGTCGACATAAAGTCTTGCTCGTAACAGCGTGCTCGAAAGGGTTCGTTTCGGGGGAGGTGTCGTCAAGGTTTGGGCAACTATCAACGTCAACTTACGGTCCCAGTTGGTGGTGGCCCAAGGCAATCTCAACGCCATCCTTCATCCGGTGTTGCTGGCTCAGATGGTTTTCCAGGATGACAACGCCCTATCCTTACTGCCAGGTTGACAAGAGACTCTCTGAACAATCTGCAGAGTTAGACACTCCAAAATCACTGGCAAACAAACCCACAGCTTGTAGTAATATATGCCAAAGCGACTTCAGGCATGTGCAAGAGCCCAGGGTGGACATACCCGATATTGACTTCAGGTGCCCCCTGCTTTGTTTCATGATTCTCTGGTGTTTCGGTTTTGTGCATTTGTAGTGAATTCTTTCATGAAAGCATCCACAGATGCTTGTTATCTCGATTTTGTCAATTGTTATGCACATTATTCTGGATGTGATCACAGTTATGGGTTCTTGTCACTATTCGGGCTACAGTGTTAAGAACTTTCTGGATCTTGGCTTGAAGAGCTCGAGTTTTCATTGTCAGAGAGGGATCAAATATCACTCCAAGGTTTCGAACATTTTTGGAGAAATTTATCTTAAGGTCGCGTAGTGATTTCAGTTGTGGTCCTACTAAAAGAGCTCCGGTTTTATCGTCGTTCAATTTTAGTTTGTTTGCTTTCATTAACTTTTTAACTGAGAGCGAACAGTCAGTAGTTTCTTGTAAGACATCTCTGATTAGCATAGGACTAGACACGCCAATGAGTTGAGTATTGTCAGCGTTAGAGTAGTGCCTTTGGTCATAGCCATCAAGGCAACACATACAGTTGTAATAAATAAAGTTATATAATTAAAAATGTCAACTCTAACCGACTAGCCTATATACAACGGTGTGGATAGATTTATGAAATTTCCGATACACATAATATATTTCATATCTAATACAATGCAATGAATGATTACTATATTACAATACCGTGTTATTAGAATAATATTATGTCAGGGAAGTTATATTACAGAGGTACTGAATGGTGCTTGCAAAAACAAAAGAAACTAGAAATGGTTGATAACACTCGAATACAGTGAGAATACCAACTAGGGTATATGGATGGGTGTGGTTATGTGCCCTCTGTTCCACAAAAGCGCCCTGCTCCCAATGTACGTACATGTGCCATTAATCAATCTTCTTTGTTCGTGAGCTCTTGTCCTCAGTTGGACAGGAAATCATTTTAACGACTTGTTGGATGGCTTAAAACTGATTTCCTACGATTTCAATTTCGATCTTAAAATGTTTGCAGTTTGCAACCATTTATCATAATTCTGCATTTATTTCCGGATTTAAATTGATTTGGGCGGAACGAGTAGCTCTATGCCCTCCAATCAACTGGTTTCATCCCCATCACCACCACCATCACCATCGAGCTGAAGAATAATTTTTATCCCTGCATTTCACTCATACAACGTTTTTTTCACCAGGTCTTTATTTTTTCCACTTGATAAGAAGATGAATATTAGTTATTTCAAAAAACAATATATATGTCAATTTAAGAAAATAGTTATTGGCTCACCATGGAAAAAGCCCACTATAGGCGATTTTCGTTTTTTGATATTTTTGATGCCTAATGGATGTACTCTCCCTAGATAATGTTCAATACCCGTATACATTTTTTATAATCTACCGGCAACTCACCAGGGATGTGTCCCCGTGACCAAAAAAAAAGTGTAAGATTTAGTTACAAATTTCTGGAGAAAATGACCGAGGCTGACATTTTGGGAGATTTTTTCCTCCCTTTCCACCAGGCCCAGATTAAGCGGGGTTCTGACAAGACTGTGGCCAAATGTCCCTATTTTAAAGGTGCCCCTCAAATAAGTTCTAAAAAAATATTTTAGGATTATATTTATTATGCTGTGCCAAATACCCATTCAGTCATTACATGAAGATAAACCATATATGACTTTAAGTGTTCAGATTCTCATCTTCATCATTCCATAACCACATAGCTCCATCATTGTCATATCCATGGCGCAGATATGCTACAAATCGACTGTTGCATGTTCAATACGGGGCTCTCCTACACCACATTGGGGTTGGATGGTCGAATGGTTAGCACATAGTAGCTGTATCATGAGTTCGTTTTCGATTCCCCTGTAGTACGTGACAATGGGTAGTTTAGTCAGTCCCACCTTTTGGGTTTTCTCCGGGTCTCCAGTTTCCTCCCACTTCTAAAGACCCCTACGAATTATTGAAATAGAATTGAACCATATGTTAGTCCCGAAATGACCCAGTGAACGTTAAACCCTCTCTCTCTCTCTCTGTCTCTCTCTCTCTCTCTCTCTCTCTCACACACATTCAATAAAATATTGTTTAGAAAGAAGAAAATGTTTAGCACGTGTGAGCTGTATCATGAGGTCTGTCATTGAGTCAACTGGCGTGGTTTTGACTCCCCTGTAGTATGTGACAAGGTCTGTCATTATTGAGTCATCTGGCGTGGTTTCAAGTCCCCGTTCAGATGTGGTGTTCAACCCCGTGGGTTGTTTCTGGCTCCCCCGGTTTACCCCCACTGCTAAAGATCCCTACGCATAAGCGAATGATTAAAATAAAATTGAACCATGTGTTGTTCCCGAAATGAACTTCACAACACCACATCTGAACGGCATTAAGTGGTTTCACCTCTTTGAGTGGTATGGTTTGTGCTCATATTCTGTTTGATCGGGCCCCTGGACCCACCCTATCCAATACACTTAGATGGGGATCACGTTGGCTAAGTGGGTAAGGCGCTGGCTAAATAGCCTGGTGTTCGATCCCTGCATTGGTCGAGAAAGTTCATCCAGATTTTCCGGCGCGGTTTCTCCTTATCAGTGATGCAGGACTGAGGGCCTGGCAAGGACAGTTGTCTAGTCGTTCGGATGGGGCGAAAGATCCCTTGGCAAATGGAACAGTAGGCCGGATCGCCCCTGTCCAGACAAAATTTCCCTCATTTCACACTGTATGGCGTATGCCCGTCTTCATTATCCCAGTTTAGTAGCGGAACAGGAGGAGGTTAAGCGAATTTTATTTATTTCACGCTCTCAGATCTTCATGGTCACAAAACCATTTTTCAGCCCCCGAAATTCCAGATATAATTAGTCATTTAATGAATGCTTTATAGACTGCTGTAATAATAAATAAACTATTTTACTTCATGGAGAAGTTGGGGTTTTTTTTAATACAATTACCCTGAACGTGTGCAGACGTAATTAGATTATTTCCATATTTACGTATTCATGACGGCAATATACACAGATGTAACTTGCCTCAATTAAATAAATGGCCAAAACATTAAGAACAGTAATATTTATTCCATAAATTATGCACGCAATTTGAAGAAATGAAATAATTACCAAAATTAACAAAATGTTTCTTATAAAAGCAAGAAACAAGTGTCATGCAACCTCACTTACAACTGGGATAAGACTGCACAATGTTACTCAAGGTAGCAGTAGCACTCCTGTTCGTCGGGGTAAGTAAAATTGTTTGTTCATCTTGACTAGTAGTTAGGATCGATTTAGTTCTGTTATGAGACATTTTAAAGATTTAATTGGGGGTCGCTTTGATGATAAAACTAGATTCTTAAAATTTAGATCATGCTGTTATTAGGAATTCGCCGATATGGTTTGCTCCTTGACCACCGGTTAGGTCAGACGAAATTCTTTGGAAGTTAAAAACGTTTTAAAATGTAGACCATACTAAGATTAGGGTTTTTATCATAGAATACCATTTCATCCTTTCTTGACCCCCAGGATGAACGAAATTCTGCTGTGGAATCTTAGAAATATTTTAATAGCTTCGCCTTGATGATCAAATTGGGAAAACAATTTTAAAATAGCTAGGATTAGAGGTTCTTGTTTTTGAATACCTCATAACGCTTCGTTCACATTTAACCCAAATCAACGGACTAAATTCAGTTGAGAGTGAGTCTTTTGAAAGATTCATTAGCTTTGCCTTGATGATACAATTGAAAACAAAATAATTCTTAAAATATAGAGTATGCTAGGATTAGAGTCTTTGTCATGGAATATTTTATACCGTTTCGTAAATATGGCTTGGCTCTTGAACACTAGTTAGGACGGATCAAATTATGGTGTGAGACCCCTGAAACATTTTATTAGTTTCGCCATGGTAATAAAGCTAGAAAATAGAGCCTTTTAATATTATAAATTATGCTAGGATTAGAATTATTTTACACCGTTTCCAATTCGATTTCTGATAACAGTTGTTTACATAGAGAATATCTTACGAGTGTTTTTTGATATCAAAAAATATCAACGCAAGTTGAGAAAGTAAAAAAAAACGAGGCTCTGACGAGTTTTTTTTTTAACTTTATCAACGAGTGTTGATATTTTTTGATATCAAAAAACTCGAGTTGGGTATTTTATTTATCACCCAATCCCTTTTTACATGCACAAATAAATAAATATAATTTTTTGCTATAGATTTCACTTTTACTGAATCTAAATACATCATATTTTGACAGCAGTTTATCCTTTTGCAAAGTCCTATATATTGAACCAGTATTTCCTTTAAGGTCAATTAAATAAAAACAGTTTCTTTTTAACAAAAAAATAAGTTACTTTTTACTTAAAATAAATGGTTTCTTTAAAATAAAGAAAGTAGTTTCTTTTTTGATTGACCAATCAAATTCATGTAAAGCGATATCTCCTAAGGAGATATCGCAGTAGATTATGTAATTTATCACACAAGCGATATCTACTGTCAAATGCGTTATTGGGTGATAGAATTGTTTAATAAACGTATTATCTGCATGACAGAACACCTTATTTTATGTGTTCGCCTAGAAAACTCAAACGTGCTCATATTAAAATAAATCTATTTTTCAGGCTATTACAGCTTACGATCTCGGTCATTCAGAAGAACTCGGTAAATACTTATTTATTTTTCTTTCATTAAATTCCAAATTCTGTGTCTAATGGTCGACCAATACATTAAGAGTTAAAATTAGGAGAGGGTGCCGTACAGCTTTAATTATTCTAATTTGTAGAACCAAAAAAAGCGTATCGTTAGGATAACCACAAACTTAACAATTCTAATAACATTACTTAATCAATGCACAAAGAATAGTTATTCCGGTAACAGGTAAACTTTTCAATTTCAGCCAAACGAAAAGTTGGTGGTCCTAACTATGGTAAGTTTTTTTTTACTTTTGCTTTCCTCACATGCTGAATTCGTGCATTGGATATACTAGTGATGCGAATATGTAAAAGAACCCTTTCTGGTTTGAATTCGATAGAAGAGTGGACTGTAGCGCCATTATCCGGGGAAAATTTCCTTTAAATCACAATGTAAGGCGTATGCCCATACTCTTTATCCCAGCCGATGCAGAACAGTAGGAAGTTAAACTCCATTTCATTTATTTATTATTTATTTGTTTAATCAGTGTACTATGAGGGAAATTTTGCCCCGGCAGCGGCACTATGGCTTACTCCTATATCGGATTCCAACTGCCAAGGGATCTTTTACGTGTACACCAATGTATACACGCTTTTTCGTCCGATCAGAATGACAAGTCAGCTTCCTTGTCAGTCCCTGCGTCCTGCACCATTGACAGGGGGAAACCACGTCGAAAAATCCCGATGAGCTTTCTCGGCCAATGCAAGAATCGAACACGCGACCTCCACACTTGCGACCCAGCATCTTACCTATTTAGCCAGATTTGAAACTATCTTTGTTTCTATCAGTGAAGTAATTATTACAATTTTCTACCATATCATGTTGAAAGTTGAATTGTTTTGCTTTTCCAGTCTGTTATCAACATCCATTGGACATCGTTTTCATCCTTGATGCTTCATCCAGTATCTGGGCCCAGAACTTCACCAAAGCTATAGCTTTCGTAAATAGCTTCATTAGTCCATATGAAATTGGCCCAGACAAGGTACGAGTTGCTATTGAAACCTATGCCGATAGAGTATACACAGAAGATGTCATTCAATTCAAAGATTTCGTCACCAGTGAAACTCTCCATAAGAGAATTTCTGGTTTGGTTTGGCATCATGGATCCAGAACCGAAACTGGTGAGTTCAAAATATTATTTGTAACCATCATCATTCGATTTTTAAAATATAACGACAGTATTGAATCTCTTTTAAATACAAGATACCTCTCACAAATCTTATTATTTTTCTTCACCAGGTATGGGTATTGGATATATGACGGACCACATAATGCCAAATGCTAGATCAGGTCTTCCAAAAATCTGCATTGTTATCACCGACGGGAAATCTCAGGAATCCGAAAAGACAGCTTTTGAAGCAAAACGAGCACGCGATGCTGGTATTGATATGTTCGCTATTGGTGTAAGCAGAGCCGTTAACGAATCAGAATTACAAGCTATTGCTGGTGATCCTGATCGAGTCATCATCGTAGAAACATACTCCGAATTGGAAGCCATCAAAGACAAATTGTCTGGAAAGACATGTAAGAGTAAGTAAATTTTCAACATTTAACTCCCTTGTCGCACACTTTTGAACGTACATCTTTCTCTAACCTAATAACTGCGGTTGGAGTAGGCTGTGGTTATGATCTTATATCACAAAGAATTGCCATTAGCTTATGAACCGAAGCTAAAACTGCTATCAACGACTATCAATAAATTGTACATTAAACAAATAAATTAAAAACATTTTGATCCTAGACCTAAAATATCCCATCCTGCTATTCTTGCATTGCAGAGATACCAACTCCACCACCTACACAAGCTGCTGAAGGTAAGTTCCCTTTTTGGATTTTACTTGTTTTTTGGAGGGGTGTCGCTGGTGTAATTTTCTTTTGGGAATCAGTATATGCTTTCTATTTATAATGTTTTGAATTACTTTTTTTAATGACATATCCCACTGCAGATCTGAGCGTACTAAACACTGTTATTTTTCTTCGTTCAAATCATCAATAAAAGCAAATAAATAGCAGGCATGATTTGCTTTAATTTTAATTCATATTCCAGATTAATTTGCTTTAATTTTATGATTTCATATTTCAGAATGTGGAATTGATCACCCTACCGATATTTATTATGTATTCGATCCTGCTTATCTTGGCATCGAACGACTTAACTGGGTAACCCAGTTCATTACTCACACTATTGAATTCAGGGAATTCGCCCACATGAGAGTTGGTGTCATCAGTGGATCGTGCCCACTGGATGCTGGATTCAACCTCAAGGAATACAGAAGCTTTGCTGGGGTTCGACGAAGACTTAAATCATATGACAGTGAAAAGCTCACCACACTTATGGGTTCTCTCCCCTCTGCCTATTCACGAAGAGAAGGTGGACGTAATGGTGCTCGTAAAGTTGCAGTTATTTTCATCGGTGGTAAAATCGACCAAGTGCGAGTCATTCAAGAAGCCCAAGCCGCCAAACGAGCTAATATTAAAATTTTCTTCGCTGATGCTGGAAATGCTGATCCACGTTTTCTTGATGCACTTCACGAAATTGGATTCAACTTGGCCCAACGTGGAAATGGTGCCAGAGACCAAGCCCTTACTTTCGTCGAACAATTATGCAGTAAGTTTGATTAAGATAACGTTTTAGAATACATGTAGTTTAAGAAATTTTGAACTAATCAGTATAGGGATTTAAACATTTCCAAGATTGATACTTTAATCCGGACTTAAATTAAACTCAATTAACTAAGCTATGATTCTCTTTTTTTATATTTTTCAGGAGACTACTAATCGCCCTTGTGATAAAATATCAGGATTTACCGTTGTCGATACTCACGCGTTGTTATTAATTATGGTTGTTGTATATATATATATATATATATATATATATACAAATAAATAAATATCTCAGTTAGCAATTTAAACAGTAGTTGTTCAATGATTTTGGCTTTTGCCCAAAGCTGTAGAACTCGGTTCAAGAACTTTAGTGGCCTGGGTTTTAATTTAGCTTTTCAAGTTATTAATAGCCAAATCCCCTATTATTTCCCCGATTTTTGTCCATGTTGCATTTCATCATTGCTCATGCTTTATTCTTGGGTGATGAACCATGTCGTGGTATATTGGATGTATGTCCTATGAAAGGAAATGAAATGGTGTTTAACGTCCTACTCTTCTGTACTGACCGGGATAATGAATACAGGCATACGCTGTACAGAGTACTGTAGTGGATATGTTGCCAAGACAGCGGTACTACAGCCTACTCTTATCCCGAATTTCAACTGTCAAAGGGTATTTTACGTGTACGCCAATGTGTATACGGAACCTCGGATTTCCGTCCTACCCGAATGACTATACAGCGTTACTTGTCAAGCCTTTAGTTCTGCATTGCGAACGAGATAAAGCCACACCAGAACATCCCGGGAGCGTCTAAGGCACTGAACCACTGCGGCGCCTTTTCCTATGAATAACCACATCCTTAGTATTGCTACAGAAGGTTCGACTTAAGTTCTACAGTATTTTTCCCCTGACTGTTCTAATCGTACCCCTTAGCTTAGAGTAGACTGGAATAATGGGACACACATCTTATATCGAGGAGACATGTGGGATTTTACAACCTAGGGACTAAGGACAGGGGTCCGGTGATGATCATTTTGGTTGAATACGACCGAAAGACATTGTGGCGCAAAATACACGTCGATTCCGGCGCATAAATTACCCTTTCCTTGGAGTAAAATATAGCATGCACGGAATGCTGACAATCAAGAGGGTTCATCATCTCATAGCCGTAATTTGAAAACTATCCGTTAAAACTACAACCTCTATCGTGTTCACAATGTTTCGGCAAACGGGGGTGGGGGTAACTCCGAAACGGAGAGTCACGTTACACCGAATATCGATAGGGTTTGTCCCCCAATGACCATACTGCACTGTTGCCTGCTTCACACAAGATTTGAACGAAATCCGGCGAAAACTATTGTCTCTATTCCGTTCACGAGGTTTTCGACAAATGGGGGATGACTCTGAAACGGAAAGTCGCAGAAAGCTGAATATCGACTGTTCGACCTCTCATGACTATGATACCTCACACCAAATTTGAAAAGAATCGGTCGAAAAATATAAACCCTATCGCGCTGACAAAAATCCGATTAATAATCTAGCTTCTACCGTGTTCACCAGCCCACTTTTGACGTACCGACGGACACATAATACACCCAAACTTTCCGATTCACTTTTCGCCTCATTATTATTCACAGGAACTGGTAAAAAAACTTACTAAATCTCACCATTCAGCATTAATTCAAACAAATTCCTGACGATGTTTCCGACACAGTGATTTGTTTTCTATTATGATATACAGTATGCGTTGGTTAAATTAAAATTCAAACGCGGCCTATTTCAATCCCGAGGGGAGGGAGGTGGCCGAATGGTTAAGACGTGCGCACTGAATCGTGAGGCAGTGTTTCGTTTCCCCCGTTAAACGTGACAAGGAGTTGGGTCTCTCTCTCTCTCTCACTCTCCCTCCCTCTCTCGCTCCCTCTATTTCTCGGGAAATGGAGACCGGTGTCCCAAGCAGTATTATACGGTGTCTGGATAAAACCTGACTTTTATTTTATAGAAAACTAACGTGTTGGTGAAATTAATCTACCGTTTTTAAGTACAGCATATGGGATTTGCACTGTATAGACTTCTAAAATAACGGCAATAGATTATCAGGTCACTCCACGAAACAATTGCCCAGAAGTCTTAAAAGGGTTACTTGTCCGGATAAGCGGTTTTGACGTTCAAGTCGAAACGACTCAATATTTTGTTTGAGCTGTAATTTTGAGAAAAGTTGAATATAGCATTCCTCCTCTTTATTGTGGCGTTTAAATTTCATACGTATACGGACTTTTATTTCTGAGAATCTGTTAAAATCGGAATGGTCCCTTTAATCTTTCAGTTCACATGTCATGAGCACCTGTCGACTTAATGCGCGGACCCTGAGCCAGGCCTATGATTCAGACGTTCCTATTTCGTATGCAGTAATTTATTGGATAATACCATTTTATCAAGTATAAATAAAATTCACAAGTTTGAGTTTTGCTTTTAAGATCTGTCAGAGTGGAAAAACTGTGCCTGCAATTCATTTATTTATAGGGAAGACGATAATTCAGAAGAGATTATACTTTTTAGATTGCCAAATATTCTAAACAGTAAACCGTATACCGTACTTGTTAATGTGTGTAATTATATTATGAGTCTTTGTTATAAAATGGGGGGGGGGGGCTTTAACGCATACGCTTTAGATCTTAAGGTCTTTCATTGAGTGCAGAGCAAGGTTTTTGTCTTGAAAATGAGTTGGGTTATGGCCAAGCCTTGCTGGTTTTCTCCGGGTCCTCCATTTTCTCCCAACGCTAATTAGACCAAATACGCTCAAATCGAATATGTTAGTCCCGAAAAGACCTAGTTTATGTCAAATGTCATTTCTCTTTCTTTCAGATTTCACTGAATGAACAATGCGTGACTTGTGCCCGTTGTCATTAGTATGGTGCAACAATGGTCAGCAACAAATATTAAATTTGACATTTCATAATTATTATATAACTATATTAATTTCTGCACTGTAATTAATAAATTAATGAATAACATTTTTCAATTAACCTCAGATATCAAATACCAATGCACACATCCAATTCTCCATCGGAATTTAATCGGCGAAATAATTAGCACATAAGTTCTTTATATAAGGAGTTGGTGAATTAATGCTGTCTCACTTTCAAGAGGGATAACCTATTCTACAAAATGTTACTCAGGGTAGCTGTAGCATTAATCTGTGTCGGGGTAAGTATTAATACCGAATTTAGCTTTAATTAGAACTATTTAGCATATTCCTCCAGATCTATTCGAGATTTAATACAAATGACAACATTTTGTAAAGCACTTTAGCTGGGGTTTTTATAATCAAAAGATACTACGCCAAATTATATTTGGGAAACCCTTAAAGGGCATATAGCTCTATTTTTTGGAACCTTGAAATATACAAAATTGGTTCTAAAAGCACATATTAATTAATGTAATTTGAATGTATGTAAAAGATTTATTAAAAAAATATTGTAATTTCTAATCAATTATGTTCGGTGAAAATTGAAATACGTGAACACTTCAAATTGAACGGTAGTCGTTTAAGCCTGCATAGTGCATTCTACGGTTTCGAAATTACTATTTTGTCGTTTGTGAATCAGATTTACTAAATATTCCAAATTTTGATGTAGGGTATGTTTTTATTTGCTCATTTCAAAGGGACACCCGAAACCATAGGGTACCCAACTCGTGTACTAATTATAAAACTTAAATTGTTTGTTAAACATTTGATATTAGGATCCTGTAGTTTCACGATAAGATAACAATATCAATTTTGATTGAAACTGACCAATACTGAATTCTAATTCGCGTTTTTAATTTCCTTTAATGGCGACCATAACTTACAATATCGGGTTCAGTATTGTTTGCAAAGTATTTACCAATGTGAAATGCTTACAAAAGTTTCGTTTGGGTGACCTGCATTTGAAATGTTATTTTTCAGAATATATTAAGTAATGTGTAATGTGAGAGGTTTTTGAAAGGCAGCTTTTGTCCGTGAGGATTATGTGATTTGAATTTAGTTTTATAGAATATTTCATTCATACTTTCCGCACGGCGTTTTAGATGTCTACCACAACCACTGTCTACTATTTCAATAACTACAGTCTATTGAATTATCTTCACCTTTTTAACTTTCATGTTTGATAAAGATCAACATTTTTAAATCAAATAACAAACAATCGTATAGACTATGGATAATTGGTTCTGACAGAACTTCCAACACTTGTGCTACTTTGAATTTGAATGTCTTGATTAATCCAACCATAAAACTGAGCGATCATCACCCATGGCTCGTTAAACATATTTTGCTTAATTTAAAATAGTTTATTTGTTTATATTTTAGGCTATTACAGCTTTCGATTTGCGTATTGGAAACTTATTGGGTAAATATTAGTTTTCCTTTTTTTATCCGATAATTCACTGAAATAAAATAGTTTGAATAACTACCACATGTCACTGAATAAAATAGTTTGAGCAAATACCATATTTCCTGGTAGATATATATTGTTTTAACAAACCAGAATGGCATCCATCGCATTTTTCCATCGACATTTCCATTCTATTCATTGTGTTTTTCAGTCACAAATACAATTAATCAATGTTTTTCATTCAAAAATACCATTCATTCAAAAATACCATTCATAGTGTTTTTCAGTGAAAAATTCCATTCGTTCTGTTTTACAGTCAAAAATGACATGCAATGTGATTTTCAGTTCAAAATCCATATGTCTTTACAGATTTTTTAAATCATTATTTTTTCGTGTTTTTATTTCATTCGCCGCGTGGTTATTCATTATCTATATTTTTATTTTCCAGCCAAAAGAAAAGCGAGCTACGGTAAATATTAATTAAATAGATAAAAAAAATGTCTTCTCCAGTCTATGCATTCTAGTGTAACATACCATTGATCATTAAAGTTACATTATGGGAGATGAGATACAGAGTTGGCCGTTCTGACTATATTAATAGTTAAAAACTAGATAGTGTAAAGGTTATTTGCTGAAAATTTCAGTCAAATTGGTCCACTATTAGCCGAGAATGAAGCGGGTGAAATTTTCGCCTAGCCTCGGTCATCATTACTAAAATCATTAATGTAAACAGCATAGTCTCGATTATCCACGTTTTAAATTTAATTATTAATGGTCGTTAAGCAGCATACAGGAATCTAATCCAGCCAACATCGAGGGCTATCCTAGACATCAAGCGTATATTATGGTCTGGATAAATTGATTAATGTCTAATTGATAATTTAGATAACATTTCAGGCCTAAAGAAAGACTTGTAATTGGCAGATGTAGCTCTTGCATAATGCATGTTTAACCGTTATGTATTGTAGTAGGACTGGGGGTGTCAAGTTACGACGTGAAAACATTAGCATGCAGGTAAAGAACCAGAGGAAGAGTGGGCGGAAACTCTGCTCTCTGGACACATTTTCCATCACAGCTTATTTCATGGCTAATACCCGTTTTCATTTGCAGAACAGTAAGACGTTATATCCTATCTCCTTTTGTTTTATGTATGCATGTTTTGCCTGTAATTTCATTTTCTGGGTCGCCCTGTATTCCACCATTGCCAGAGACACCTTTGGCCAAATGATCTGGGCTATGAAGATTTTATTCTCATCCGGCTACTCAATTAATATTGTTATTTTCTGACAAAGCTATATGATAGAACTATTCTTATAATACACATTCCTCCTTTCCAGTCTGTTATCAGCATCCATTGGACATAGCTTTCATTCTTGATGCTTCATCCAGTATCTGGGCCCAGAACTTCACCAAAGCCATAGCTTTCGTAAATAGCTTCATTAGTCCATATGAAATTGGTCCACACAAAGTACGAGTTGCCATTGAAACCTATGCCGATATAGTGTACACTCAAGATGTCATTCGTTTCAACTATTTCCTCACCAGTGATTCTCTTCAAGAAAGAATTTCTGCTTTGAAATGGCACCATGGATCTAGAACCGAAACTGGTGAGTCAAAAATTTTAATCGTAATCATTATTATCAAATATAACGAAAATATTGAATATGCTTTAAATGGTCATTCTTAATAGTTATATGTACATGTACTAGTTAGGGAGCGAAGTTTTTATATTGGCTTAGCCTATTCCCCAATCCCATTCCGATATTCTAAATAAAATATTGTTTTAAAACATACATGATTGCTCTCACAAATGATCACAAATATTGTTTTCCTTTCACCAGGTTTGGGTATTGCCTATATGAGAGAACACATCATGCCAGAAGCTAGATCAAATCTCCCCAAGATTTGCATTGTTATTACCGATGGAAAATCTCAGGATTCCGCTAAGACAGCTCTCGAAGCCAAGAAAGCACGACAGGATGGCATTGAAATGTTCGCAATTGGTGTGAGCAGGGCTGTTAACGAATCAGAATTACAGAGTATTGCTGGTGATCCTGACCGAGTCATTATCGTAGAAACATACTCCGAATTGGAAGCCATCAAGGATAAATTATCCGGAAAGACCTGCAAAGGTAAGTTTTACAACTGTAACCTATCGTAAACAAACTGGTCCGATGTCCAGCAGAATTAACTAGCAGGTTCAACTAATGCTAAAAGAGTCCAGATGACGTAAATTGTATGTTCTATCATATTAAAATCTTCTATGGCTTAATTCCTCTCTCCTATTTCCAGAAATCCCAACAACCACCACAACCACACCAGCTCCAACACCCGCTGCTGAAGGTATGTATCTTGATAATATATTAACTCTCCACACCCCATGTCATCGTACACATAAGCCTGGTGGTAATCAATATTTTTGATACGAACTTATTTTCAAAGAATCTGATTTTCGCTATCCCAGTATTTGCTTTCTGTCAATTATTCTATAAATACAGGATTAACTATTTTTAGGAATATTGGGTGTTGTTTTCTTTTACAGAATGTGGTACGGATAATCCCACTGATATTTACTATGTCTTCGATCCCGCTTATCTTGGTATGGAACGAGTTAACTGGGTCACCCAGTTCATCACACACACGCTCGTTGCCGAGGAATTCGCCCGCATGAGAGTTGGTGTCATTAGTGGATCATGCCCATCGGATGCCGGATTCAGTCTCAATAAATACTCTACCTTCGTTGACGTGAAGGAGAGACTTGAATCCTACGACAGCCCAAGACTTACAAAACTTATTGGTTCTCTCACCTCTGCCTACTCATCCGAGCAAGGAGGACGTGGTGATGCTCGAAAGGTTGCCGTTATATTCATTGGTGGAAAAATTGACCAAGTGGCTGTTATCAAAAATGCCCAAGCTGCCAAAGAAGCCGGAGTTGATGTTTACTTCGCTGATGCCGGAAATGCTGATCCCGATTTTCTTAATGCCCTCAACGAAATCGGTTTCAATTTGGCCGGAGCTGGAGCTGGCTCCAGGCGACAAGCTCTTGCTTTCGTCGAAGAATTATGCAGTAAGTTGTATTAAGAATATTTAGAATAATTGTAGAATGATATAAGAAATTTGGAATTTGTCAGTACGGCAGATTTAAACATTTGGTTCATTAATATCTTAAGCCAACATTTAGTTCAAACGAGGCGATTATACCTGTTGGGAATTACACTAAACTTTAATGATTCTCTTTTCTTATATTTCCAGGAGAATACTAATCACCCATGTGATGAAATATCAGGATTTACCGTTGTCGATATTTGCGCGTTGTTTTTTAAATTATGGTTATTGTATATATAAACAAATAAATAAATATCTCAGTTAGCAATTTAAACAGTGGTTGTTCAGTTTTTTTAGCAATTTTCTCAATGCAGTAACCTGATTAAATAAGCCCTCCAAGAGATTGACTCAAAGGGCGCGAGGCTAAAGTCTCCCTCCTTTGTCGAAAATATCTTCTGCAAGCGAACCCTAGTCATTTTTGGAGGACGAACATAAATTGGTAGATTTCTGCTGCCATGATCCCAAAAGTTTACACTGCGATGGCTCATACCTTGATGCCTCCGCTAGTATCTGGGCCCAGAACTTCACAAAAGGGAAAGCTTTCGTAAATAGCTTTATTAGTCCATATGAAATTGGTCCAAACAAGGTACGAGTTGCTATTGAAACCTATGCCGATGTAGTGTACACTCAAGATGTCATTCAATTCAAAGATTACTCCACCAGTGAAGCTCTCCAAGACAAAATTTCTACTTTGAAATGGCACCATGGATCCAGAACCGAAACTGGTCAGTTCAAAATAGTATTCGTAATTATCATTCAATTTATAAAATATAAAATATTGAATCTGCTTTAAACGTTAATTCTAAATAGTTATATGTACATGTACGAATTAGGGAGCGAAGTTTTTATGTTGACTAAGCCTATTCCCCAATCCCATTCCGATATTCTGAATTAAATATTGTTTTAAAAAATACATGATACCTCTCACAAATGATCACAAATATTGTTTTCCTTTCACCAGGGTTAGGTATTGCCTATATGAGAGAACACATAATGACTAACGCTAGATCAGATCTTCCCAAGATCTGCATAGTTATTACTGACGGAAAATCTCAGGATTCGGACAAAACATCTACAGAAGCCAAGAACGCACGCGATGATGGTGTTGAAATGTTCGCAATTGGTGTGAGCATAGCTGTTAACGAAACAGAATTAAAAGAAATTGCTGGTGATGAAGATCGAGTTATCATCGTAGATACCTACTCCGAATTGGAAGCCATCAAAGATAAATTATCTGGAAAGACCTGCAAAGGTGAGTTTCAACTAGTCATGAAGTGGATTTGTCAGATGTCCAGCAGAATTAACTAGCAGGTGGACAGTTTAATTAATACTGAAAGATCCCAGATAACTTAAATTATATTTCATATTGATATCTCCCTTACCATAATTCCACTCTCGGTGGATCGCGTGCTTAAGTGGGTAAGACGCTGGCTCGCTAGCCTGGAGGTCGGGTGTTCGATGCAGGATTGGCCATGAAAGTTCATCCAGATTTTTCGGCGTGGTTACCCCTTGTCAGTGATGCAGGACAGAGGGCCTGATAAGGACAGCTGTCTAGTCATTCGGATGGGACATAAAACCGAGGTCCCGTGTATACATTGGCGTGAACGTAACAGAGCCTTAGTCAGTTGGAATTCGATATAAGAGTAGACCGTATATAGCGCCGCTTCCCGAACACAATTTCCCCCATAGCACACTGTAGGACGTTAAACCCCATTTCATTTAATTTCATTTCTTTTAATTCTTCTCTCCTATTTCCAGAATTCAAACAACAACCACACACACGCCAGTACCAACACCCGCTGCTGAGGGTATGTATCTCGATAATATATTGACTTTGCCATCTATCACTTTACTCCATTTAGCTCCCCCCGCCCTACTAAATTTTTGATACGAACTGAATCTAGTTTCCATTATCTCAATATCTACTTTTTGTCAATTATTTTAGAAGTAAAGTATTAACTATTTTTTTACAGAATGTGGTACGGATAATCCCGCTGATATTTACTATGTCTTCGATCCTGCTTATCTTGGTATGGAACGAATTAACAGAGTCACCCAGTTCATCACACACACGCTTGTTGCCCAGAAATTCGCCCACATGAGAGTTGGTGTCATCAGTGGATCATGTCCATTGGATACTGGATCCAATCTCAATAAATATTCTACCTTCAGCCCACGTCTTACAAAACTTATTGGTTCTCTTAGCTCTGCCTACTCACCCGAGCAAGGAGGGCGTCTAGATGCTCGTAAAGTTGCCGTTATATTCATTGGTGGTAAAATTGATGAAGAGGCTGTTATCAGAAATGCCAAAGCTGCCAAAGACGCCGGAGTTGATGTTTACTTCGCTGATGCCGGAAATGCTGATCCCCATTTTCTTGATGCACTCAACGAAATCGGTTTCAACTTGGCTATAGCCGGAACGGGCATCAGACGACAAGCTCTTGCTTTCGTCGAAGAATAATGCAGTAAGTTGTTTTTAAGCTTAATTATAATAACTTTAGAATAGTGTAAGAAATTTGGAACTTGTTAATACGGCAGATTTAAACATTTGATTTATCAATATTTCTTAAGCCTATCTTTAGTTGAAACAAGGCGATTATAACTTTCGGCAATTATACTAAACTTTAATGATTCTCTTTTTTTATATTTTCCAGGAGAATACTAATCACCCAAGTGATAAAATATCAGGATATACCGTTGTCGATCATCGCGCGTTGTTTTTTAAATATATATACAAATAAATAAATATCTCAGTTAGCAATTGAAACAGTCGTTGTTCAATTATTTTAGCTCTTTTCTCAGTGCAGTATCCCGGTTAAATAAGTATTCCACGAGGTTGACTTTAACGTGTTCGACGCCTATTCATATTATGAGGATGAACATGTACTGGTAGATTTCTGCAGCCATAATCAGAAAAGATAACACTCTGAAACGAGTGCATAGGGCGAGATTGGGCGTAGAAAGGGTTGTAATTAATTCCAGATTACAGTTAGTAAAAAACAAACAAAAACATGGGATAGTAGAGATGCTAAACAGACGATAATTGTATGGGTTGAATTTCTCACAGATCCAAATGAATGCCTTTTTATCATACTGGCGGAGCAAATAATACCGGATAAATATATTTCCGTTGTTTCGTCAATAAATAGATAGAGAGAGAGAATGGGGTTTAACGTCCACTCTACACAAACTAGGTCAATTCGCTTGCACGTAGGGGTCGTTAGCAGTGGGAGGAAACCTGAGAAAACCTATGAGGTTGGACATGCTACCCTACTCCTTGTCGCGTACACTCGTGGAATCGAAATCCCGCCAGTTGACTCAATGAAAGATGTCAGCGCGCACGTACTAACCATTCGCCCACCCCCAACTCACACACACACACCCTAGCAAGATCGGTAGCAAAGATGGTTTAGGATGACGTTGTTGGTTTGTGGGGATATGGACATTTTCAACAGCTGGGGTGTCAATAGTGATTTAATTTACACCAAGCTGTTATACATGTACGTATATAATACAGCGCTTTAGCTCTTTGTCTTCTATCTTTATATCCCAATGTAATTAAAGGACATTTCACAGATCACTTTGCCAAGCTGTCCCATACAGTTCGCTTACTACCACAGTCCCTTCTCGTTTTTCTGCTGACTATGTCATACCTGTACGAGCTTCATGATTACAATCAGGCTCGTGCAGTGTCATCAACAGACCAGACACAGTTACACTCCCTTAGAACAATGCCATCAACACATAATCAGTCTGGTAATCCAATTTTAGCAAATACTTTAACACCCTCGACCATGCATGCGTTACCATCTGCTGACCAGACGTGGGCACCACCGTGGCTAAGTGACTAAGATGTTAGCCTGGGAGTCGCGGGTTCACTCCCGGTGTTGACTAACAACGTTTACTGGGATTTTACAGAGAAATTTCCCCCTTGTCAGTGGAGCAGGACACGGGGCCTGCCAAGGGCAGTTGTGTAGTCGTAGGGAGGTTCCTTGTACACATGGGCGTGCGCGTAAAAGATCCCTTGGCAATTGGAATAAAAAAGAGTACGATGTAGAAACGCTGTCCTGGCAAAATTCCCCGCAAAGCACACTGTATGGCGTATGCCCGTCCTCATTAACAGAGTAGGACGTTGACCCCAATTTCATTTTCATATCTGACTACATGCTTTTGCTCTCTTTTATCAGATGCAATCAGATGGACCTATTATTATCAGGTCAAAAGTAGGTCTCCCCGGCTACGGCACCCGAATAACTACTTCCACAGATACTTGAATTTATCTTAATTGCTTATCTTCAAGAATTCGTTACCAATGGATTTTGATATTCCAGACGTTGTTAAAAAACAAATTTGGCCAATCCAGTTTGTTGATTTTATAACTAATTCTCAAAAAGATAATGAGTTGGTGCTTTAGCATGCAACATAATCCAATGTTCGAATTATGCAATGAGATTTGATCGACCGTACCACAATGCTCCCGTCAAAGGTCAAAACCTAGTAACTCATTTTTTTGTCAAAATTGAGTTACGATCAAATTTGCAGTTCCTATGGTATGTGCTTCCTGTTTTTTGTACTAGATTTTGCAATCTTTTGATATTGTAAGCAGTTACACCCATGACACAACCTAGCAACTTCCTTCATTGCCTAGTATGCCACAGAAAAACCTAGTAACTCAATAGTGAAATCAATGGATAAGCTGGGGTTTAACATTCATTCATTATGTTTCCCCTTGTTCTCTAAAAGCGAGTTACTAGGTGTTGCCTTTTGAAGGAACAATGGTGTAATGTATTTAACGTTTTCGTTACCATTTATTACCAGAAATGTCCTTAACTCATCTCGTCTTTAAGTACGGCATTAATATAAGGATCATGGCGTCAGAATTTGAATTCCAATCTGCAAAATCTTATGATAAAGCTTTCCGTAAAGTAAGATCTCTTATAAAATCTGACTGGGCAATGTGGGCAAATATCTATGACAAAACGCCCTTTTCCCTAATTTAAACTCAGTGTCACTCAAGGGGATTTAGCTTGTTATGAACCAGCATTGCCTACTATCTTAGTTATCATCTTACAATTGTTTCGCTGGTTAGGGGTCAGCATTCATTGCCTGGTCCAGATGTAATTATGACGTGACAACATTACAATGATTGAGCGTGGTGGGGTTCAGCATTGAATTCTCTATGATATTACGATGCATGATATTGTCCATATGCGGTATAATGCATGATATTGTTCATATTCGGTATAACGCATGATGCTGTCTATATGCGGTATAATGCATGATATTGTCCATATGCGGTTTCTGAATAAATGACCTTTAAAAACCAGATTCTGTTTTGTGGGGTTATATAAAAATAATAACTGGTTGGTGAGGTGTCTGTTACAATCTTGTCGATCATAAAGCCTGTTTAAAGTATCAGTTTACGCAGCTCAAGTGTCTAACACAATATATCCAAACACTACATTATCCCATCGCCTTATATCAATATCAATTTCGTTCTAGAATAATGCTGGAGCATGGGAAATGACCTGTACCCGACGGTTTTCATATTGTAGTGAAGTTCCAGTTTATACTAGATGAAATATTGGACTTGCGTGACGTATTTTATTGAAAAGTAGGTGTGGGATAGTGTCTGTATTTTAAGTTATTTAATGGTGTCGATCTAAAGACATTGCATAATATATTGAAACGACACGCGGCTAACGCCCCATGCAGTATCAAAATATTACTTAATGTCTCGCTCTCGACCATTAAACCATACGTAGTGGATAGCATAGATTACATCACCGATCGATAACGTGGGGTTCATATTGGTTCGATGCATCTAGATAAATAGTTTACACTTATAAAATATAGTTTTAATATGATACAAGTTATGGAGCACTTTGTCAAAATATCCTATTCTAGCGAAAAATGATAATGGCTCCTAAGGATTTTAATACCCCTTCCCCCTTATGCATGGCAACTGTTTTTTCGTTAAACATTTTGGTTAAGAATCCAAGAAAGGGTATGAATATACATATACATTTTTCCGCAAGGGAGGGCTTTGGAAAATATGCATGGTGTGAGGCGCGGAAGGATAACATGGTTAAATTTGAAATGTAGTGTGGGTGGTTGCTTGTTTACGATGCTACTTCCTGTTTCCATAGTGAATCTCACTCATGTTCGTGATCAAGACGTCACCACATGCTGCTCCGTGTGACAGAAGGAATTCAAGCTAACGCAAAATTGGGAAAAATAAACTAAAATGGGAAAATTAATGGTGTACGAATTTCAAGTTGCCTTTGCATTATCGGAAATAATGGTTCGCCAACATCAAAGGATGACGTCACATCTGTATTTTAAATATATATATATATAGTAGACGTCCACTACATATAAACATGTATTTAATTACGGACATAATAATTTCCACATGTCGTGATAATGTTCTTGATTAAAAAGAAAGCACAGTCAGCTATACAAAGGTATATGAGACCCCGAGACGAGAGACTTGGTTAGGGGAGCAGTGTCGACAAAATACGGGCGTATGGTCTCGCCCCAGTCGGGCCACTTTCGTGGCAGAGGGCGGAATGGTGTACCGTGTTCATGTTTGGTTTAGGGTCCTGATGTATGCATGTTCCTGTTGTATTTATGTAGCTGTTTAATATTCTGTTCCCGATGTAAATAAATCATATATGTATTAAACTGATCTCTGTTATCACTAATAGTGTTACAATATTTCTCACGACAAAATGTTCTTTACATTGATTATTAAACATTTAATTAAGAAAATAAAGTCAAAATAGCAAATGCCAGATAATTTTCCCGCTTAGGTTTGTTCAGATTTTAAAAGGGCTAGCAACATATATCGATCAAATACGAATTCCATATATCTTTGAACCATGATTGGATATTCCTATTAGAGATTCATCTTTCACAATATTGTAGTTTGCAAGTCATTCTATTGTGCTAAAATGACGAATCAGGACTAGATGCGAATTACAGATGTAGAGATGTATTCTGCCCAGTGCCCATCTAAAATACAAATCCCAGCTGTTGTTATGTGGCTAAACATATGTAGCGTAATTATAATCCATGTGTACCTCGGCTTTTCGTACCTTCCCAAAGACCAGACACTATCATTGCCAGGCACTCCGCGCTGCACCACTGACAAGGGGACATCGCGCCGGATTCTCCCAAAGAACCTTCTCGGCCCAGACCTGAAGTAAACCCGATACCTCCTGGTTATCGAGTCAGCGTCTTACTCACTGAGCCGCCACGGAAGGGCCTGCAGATACAGACGCGCCCAGGAAGAAGGATCTGTGCTTAGAAATTCTGAAGCCCTTGCTGTAAAAGAATCATGTGCATCAATGTAAAACTGCCAAGATTGCATGATTAAAAAAAGTATAAGCACCATCACTTTCCTTTTTTTCGACAGCCATTGGGGCTAAGTGAGTAAGACACTGGCTGGCTGGCCTGGGGGTGCTGGGTTCAATGGGATTTTCTGGCGTGATTTCTCCTTATCAGTGGTGCAGGACTGAGGGCTTGACAAGGACAGCTGTCTAGTCGTTCGGCTGGTACGAAAAACTGAGATCTTGCGAACACATTGTACGTAAAAGATCCCTTGGCAGTTGGAATTCGATAATAATAATAATAATAATATTCTACTTTTGATTACTGCGACATTTTGCGACATATGTCATCATTTTAGAGTCCCGCTTTTTGTCTTCTTTACTTCAACAAACAAAGTCTGAATAGCCCGGAATCCCCAAAGTTGCCTATACACCCGTTGACCCGGAACCTAAATGAAATACATAAACGCAAAAGTACAATTGACCCCAGGTCGGGCTGATATTAATATGATATATTTAGACCGTTGAGACGTTGGTCATTCATAGTATATGTAGTTCGTCATCTAATAGTTCCAGTGCGTCATGTAATAGTTTGTTATGCAAAGCATCAATTAATATACATAGAAATGTTAGCTATGTGAACTAAATACACCATTAACCTCGCCAACTTCTTAAAGAGGCCTATCAAGAGGAAATGACATGGGGTTTAACGTCCTACTTTCTGCTCCGAACTGGCAGGAAGAAGGGCATACGCCATACAGTGTGTTATGAGGGAAATTTTGTCCAGACAGTAGCACTACGACCTACTCTTATATTGAATTCCAACTGTCAGGGGACACAGGACCTCGGTTTTTTCGTCCCATGCGAACAACTAGACAGCTGTCCATGTCAAGCCCTCCGTCCTGCATCACTGACAAGGGGGAACTACGTCGAAAAATCTGGATGAACTTGCTCGGTCAATGCAGGGATCGAACACCCGACCTCCAGCGCTTTACCAACTTAACCACCCGCGACTCACACCCCCCCCCCCTCCCTTATCAAGAGGGAAAATGTTAATAATGTTGAATAAGATCATATTAAAATTTAAAGGGGCATTATGAGAGATTAGATAAAGATTTGAAAGTTCTCGCTTCGATAGTTAAAAAATAAATAATGTTAATTGCTCCACTCTGAACCGAGATATCAGCTATTGAATGTTAAGCTAATCTCGATCATCATTACTGAAGTCGGTACTTTATGTTTTCAAGCAAGTACTTGATTGAAAAAGTTAAAAGAATACTCTTCGAAACATCGCCTAAATAAATCTGTAATTGTTCTTCCTTAAGCATGTGCTATAGTTTATTGCTCTATCCAGATACTTACCACCTTTCAGATTGAAAATGAAATGAAATGGGGTTTGACGTCCAACTAATCTAATTTAAACACATTACTGTAGCATATTGTCAAATCACAGTAGATCAAACATCATTTTTCTTTGCCGACTAAAGCGTTTAGTTGCTCGGATAGCACAAAAAACAGGGGTGGCGTGAACACGTTGAAAGAATCCTTGACCGTTGGAATTCGACTAAGTGGAGGCGGAAACAATGCCATCCGGGAAAAATATCTTGCCATTTTTCATTCGCCACGAACCCCTATCCTGTCAAACTCGATGTGCGGGAATTCTCGCCCCCGCCCCACGTCCGTACCCACATGGGTCTAAAAATAGTTAATGAGCAATGATTCTTACGCATTTAGATTACGTGACAGACCTACGGAACCAACTAATATCGGGTCATCTGAATCATACACTCCTTATAATTGCCAATAATTTTAAACATTATGAATTCTGAATAATTAATAAAGGGCTTGCTAATGTGTTTACTAGTTTGAACAGTCATTGTTATAGAATTTGCGCCTGATTACACGGCAAACTTTGACATTACTAAAAAACTTTTGATAACAATAATATATCAAAAGTTTTTGCAGTATAATTACTATATTAATTTCAAACTAATCGTGTAATGAATTCCCACACTTCTTAATGCGAATTTAACAGTCGGTACAATTATCAGAAAAGAGCATTATATAAATGGAACGAGAGATTAATGCCGTATCATTTCCAAGAGGGATATCATAATCAACACAATGTTACTCAAGGTAGCTGTAGCACTCCTCTGTGTCGGGGTAAGTTTTGCCGAATATAGATTTTACAATTTTTATATCAAGGTCTATCTAAGATATTGCCTTTAAATCAATTATGGCTGAGCGGCTAAGACGTTGGCTCGCTAACTGAGATCGCATGTTCGATACCTCATTGACTGGCATGGTTCCCCCTTGTCAATAGCGCAGGTCAGAAGTCCTGGCAAGAGTCAATTTATAGTCGTTCAGATGGTACGAAAACCCGAGGTCTCTTGTACACATTAGCGTACATGTGCAAAATCCCTTGTCGGGCAAAATTTCCCTCATAGCAGCACACTATACGCCGTATTCCTGTCTTCATTGGCCCAGAAGGGGCAGAACATTAGGACGTTAAACCCCATTTTATTTCATTTCTATTTATAGTATATGATAATTGGAATAGTTAGACATTGAATAAATAATGGTAAAGAACATAAGGACATTAAGTCGAAATGAAAAGGTCCTAATATTCTTTACCAACAAGCTTAATGAAGATGGAACCTACGCCATACTGATTACTGTGTGCCTACAAAAGCTGTTGTTAAATCCCAATTATTAGAGATGTTTTGTGTAGGATTAAGATAAAGAGCTGTCAGTTCTTGCTATAATAGTTCCATAAAAGATAAAGATAATGAATATATTGAACATTTCGGTCAAATTACTTTATTCTGAGCGCCGTTATGACTGTTTGAAGATTTTCAGATCTCGAAGTTGTATTAATCCATTTGATCCCCAGCCACCCGATGGACCGGAAAGCTGATCATAAGCTTGGCATTTAAAAATATCTAAATGAAGCCGAAATAAAGACCTGCAATAGGCAAATTTAGCTCGTACACAATTGCATCTTGAAAGACTTTAAATTAATGCAGGCCAATAGTGTTAGCAGATGTAATGATACAGAAGATATACACCCCCAACTATAAACTATTATAATTTAATTTGGAAATATTCTGTTTGATTTTTCTTTTTTAATAATTCAGGCCATCACAGCCTACGATCTGAATCTTGGCAGCGTACAGGGTAAATATGAACCGTTTGTTTTACTCTTGTTCAATTTATATATGTGAATCTGTGGGCAAAGGGGAGATAGATAATGTCAATGATACTTTTTTGTGTAGAACAACATTTCGTATGCAGTTTTATTACTTGAACACGTGATACATCTACTTGCTTTGTACAGATTTGATTTTACAGTAACAGTCAGTATAATGGCGTCATTTATATCACGTGTTTGTCTTGTTTAATTTCTTCGAGCACTGGTACTCTCTTTACTAATTAGAGGGTCTTCACCTCAAAAGCCCTACTTGCCAAACCATCACTTTAATTAGATCAAACACAGAACATTCTTCTGGAACTAAACAAATCTTCTGGATCTAAAACAAAACAAACCTTCTGAATCTTATATTTTCCATATAAAAACCCGGAGATGATGAAAGCATTAGATTTAAGTTAAGCGGTTTCGATTATACAAATTTCATACCATCATTTATATCCTTAGTACCCCACCCCCATCCCCGGGTTAAGTGCCTTGGAGAATAAAGACAATTATAAGTCTTGGTATGGAACCACCTACCAAAAGCATAGAGTGTTACATTATCTTTTTTCTCATCCTCTTTTATATTTCAGAAAGACGAAATGTTGGTGGTCCCAATATGGGTAAGTTATTTTTGATTTGTCTTTTAATCAAAAGGAAAATGTGTCGCGTTGCAAATTAAAACATAGGTACAGTTACGGATATAGAGCAAGTTGGTCTAAACATCGCATTAGATATACTCCCTTGTGGATAGCTTTGCAGATCACCTCAAATTATTCCTGACTATTTGTATGACTAATTTTAATGATACGTAAAAACATTTTATTCCCTTTTTTCAGCTTGTTTTCAACAGCCGCTGGACATCGCTTTCGTCCTTGATGCCTCCGCTAGTATCTGGGCACAGAACTTCACAAAAGGGAAAGCTTTCGTAAATAGCTTCATTAGTCCATATGAAATCGGTTCAGATAAAGTTCGAGTTGCACTTGAAACCTATGCAGATATAGTGTACACTCAAGACGTCATTCATTTCAACGATTTTCTCAACAGTGATTCTCTTCAAGAACGAATTTCTAGTTTGAAATGGCACCATGGATCCAGAACCGAAACCGGTGAGTTGAAAATATTATTCGTAATCATACGACTTATAGTATATGACCAAAATATTGAATCTAGTTTAAGTGATTAGTTATGAATTATATTTGTAATCAAAGGTCAATTCTTTAACTATGTGACTTGGTATAACATCACGGTCGCGGAAAATAAATTGTTTAGTAATATTGTCGACCTTTTTATCAATAAAGCGAATGAGACGGAATTTCTATTCCAGGTGAAGGTATTGCATATATGAGAGACCACATCATGCCAGAAGCTAGATCACATGTCCCCAAGATCTGCATTGTTATTACTGACGGAAAATCTCAGAATTCCGAAAAGACAGCTGCCGAAGCCAAGACAGCTCGCGAACATGGTATTCAGATGTTCGCTATTGGTGTAAGCAAGGCCGTTAACGAATCAGAATTACAAAGTATTGCTGGTGATCCTGACCGAGTCATCATCGTAGAGACCTACTCCGAGCTGGAAGCCATCAAGGATAAATTGTCAGGCAAGACCTGCACAGGTAAATGTAACTTTATTTTGTATCAGTGTTGCTGGAATAATAGAGATCAACCCATAATAAAAGAACCATTGACAGTTGAAAGATTTGCAATTTGCAAATTGCCCCTAATAGTACACTGCATGGCGTGTCACTATAGAGGAAAGATAGAACAAAATGTGTTGTCGCAATTGATGATTCATCAGTAATTACCTAACTTACAATAATAAAGTCTTTCGTATTCTGTGTTCCAGAAATACCAACTACACAACCACCACCAATGACAACCACTACACAGCCACCACCACCACCAACAACTACTACCACCACCACCACGACAACCACTGCAAAGCCTCCCAGGGAAAAGGGTCAGACATAACGCCACTATTTTGTACACTTTCTTAATTTCCAAACGACATACGTTTAAACATTAGTCTTTTTGTTTAGTGCATAGCATCTGTTTTAAAACTAACTGTGTATAAATACGTAGACCCAGCTAAAACATAAATTTGCCATTTGTTAAGAACGGTCGCGACTTTACTTTTCGGCACTTTCAATTTTGATTTTGTATTCAGCTGATTAGAACCTACATGAATAGTTTTAATTACCTAAAATTAATAATGTTGGCGTTATATGTTTACAGAATGTGGAAATGGTACTCCAACCGATATTTACTATGTCTTCGATCCTGCTTATCTTGGCATTGAAAGAACTTCCTGGGTCACCCAATTCATCAGTCACACCCTCGGTGTCCAGGAATTCCTTCACATGAGATTTGGTGTCATTAGCGGATCATGTCCATTAGATGCTGGATTCGACCTCAACCAATACTCAACCCTATCAGCAATTAAAAAAAGACTTCACTTCTATGACAAACAACAACTACCAAAATTAGTTGGATCCCTGACCACTGCCTACTCCGTTGATGAGGGTGGGCGTCCTGGTGCCAGAAAAGTTGCTGTTGTCTTTATTGGGGGTGAGAAGACTGATCACATGGCCATAATTAGAAATGCCCAGGCGGCTCGTGAAACTGGTGTTGATGTTTACTTTGCTGATGCCGGAAATGCCGACCCACGACTTCTTGCTGCTCTCGAAGAAGTTGGTTTCCGTGTGACTGGTGTTGGAGCTAGTGCCAGACGACAAGCTAATGCTTTTATCGAGGCCTTGTGCGGTAAGTTAATTTGAAATATATATATACAGTAATACGGAAAACAAACTATGGTCATCTCTAAACGAAATATTCTAGGACAAGAACAAACTTGCAGTGCGGGCAGAAGGTCGTTTGCCAGGGCCGTTATCACTGACGAGTCAAATACACCCTTGGTTATTATCCGTAATGACGTCGAAGTCAAGCAATCCCATTTGAAACCTATTTCATACATCAATATGTTGTAATATAATTCCTTTTGAATCTTTCAGAAGTCCCAGCCACCCCACCACCTGCTGCTGAAGGTATGTATTATCACGACAGCTAATTCTTAGAATTCGAGTAAATCGATGGCTTAGCTCTATTTGATATCTTTTGGTGGGACGCAAGTGCCGATGCTCATTAGGTCTGTGTCGGGGTTGCCATATTGCATATCCTACTAGCGTATCCCAGCGCTGCAGCGTTTATAAAATATCGCTCATACTCTGACATACGGCGAGGCAGACTTATTTACGCTGCTCACACCCAAAGCGTCAATATGTTAAGCAGACAAACAATTATGTATTTTCAAGTGCATTTTGTGTATGAAAATTATTTTGTTAATTTTGATACGCAACTCATACGTTTCTCGCATACGCAATAGTGTGACATTGTCATTACGTTCGTGCACGCCTAAAAGTTGGTTCGTCAGCTGATGTTTGTTCTCCTGGTTGGTCCAAGCCCTTGAGGTCGTTGCGCAAAGGCGAATTCTTAAAATATATAAATTGTGGTTGTCTGTCACTGACCTAATATGAGTTGTGTGAATGTCAAATGGATATTTGTGTTGCCTGCCGCTAAGTCAACTGTATTCATTCAACTATTTTTTCTTCTTCTTGCAGAATGTGGTATTGACAACCCCACTGATATTTACTACGTTTTTGAGCCTGCTTATCTTGGTATTTCACGGACTGCCTGGGTCACTCAATTCATCACTCACACTATCAATGTCCAGGAATTCCTCCACATGAGATTTGGTATTATTACTGGATCCTGTCCATTAGGTTCCGGATTCCACCTCAGTCAATACTCAACCATATCCGCGTTTAGGGAAAGGCTTGCCTTCTATGATAATCCAAAACTTACTACGTTAATAGGATCCCTAACTTCAGCTTACGCCGTTGATAAAGGTGGACGTCCTGGTGCCAGAAAGGTTGCTGTTGTCTTCATTGGGGGTGAAAAAATTGACGGCATGGCTGTACTTAGAAGCGCGCATGCGGCCCGTGAAGCCGGGGTTGATGTTTACTTTGCTAATGCAGGGAACGCTGACCCACGTTTCCTTGCTGCTCTCGAAGATGTTGGGTTCAGTTTGGCTGGTGCTGGAGCTGGTGCCAGACGACAAGCTAATGCTTTTATCGAGGCCCTGTGCAGTAAAAGGTACAGAAATTGAATTACCTGAATCCCGATGACAATCTTTGGAAAAAACATTTGATGTGAAGAAAAACAATGTTAGCTTTTGAATGTTTCTGATGTGTGAACGGTGCGGTTGTATTACTAGATAAAGTGGTTAACACATGTTCAGGTTTAGAATGTTTTAGTTAAGACTTTGAATGATACCAATAGTAATATATCAAACCGTTGTTAAAAAAAAATCTTTATATGACAATAAAATATCAATAATGTAAAACATAATATACAAATTAGTTAATATAAAAGATCAGATCCTCACTAGTGTGGCAAATAGAACGATTCTTGTCGACAACAGTTTATTTCTTTGTTGCAGAGATCAATAAGTATAAAATACTAAATATTTTTATTTATCCCAATATGTTGATTATCCATCTTATCATTTATGATTATTGTTAATAAAGTTTTTTTTAAATATAACCTCGAGCTTTATTTCTTGCCATGTGGATATTAGATTGTTCCTCTTATCTTAGTGAATCAAACGTTTTAATGATGAAGGATAATCTTTACACTAGTCATGTTTATACATCTAAAGCACTGGATTTCGCAGACTAACAAACCTGCTGTTTTTACTTGATAATCATGTCTATATGTGTCAATTCACTGATGCATTGAGTGTTCGTCTCGATTACTAAGTTGGTCATACAAATGAACATTGAAATTCCTTAAATGAAAATGAAATGAAATAGGGTTTAACATCCTGCTCTTCTGCTACGACTTGGCTAACGAAGACGGGCTTACGCCATATAGTGTGCTATACCAATCTCGTTCCCAGAGGCATTGGTGCTATAGGGGAAATTTTGTCTAATATCATATCGAAATCCACGGGGAAACAACGCCGGAAAATCCTAATGAACTTTCTCGGCCAACACCAGGACCCGCGACCTCCAGACTAGCGTCATACACACTTAATCACCATGGACCCCCTCCTTAAATGAGTTACATAGTCCAATAAACAAAACCAAAACACGCCATCACTTCCGAAAGTTGCAATATTAGGAGCCGAAACATTCAGACAAGCTATTTGGGCTATTTCTTCATATCTGGACATTTAATCTGTATATTTACGTCCTCTCGTATCAGCAGGTACCCTTTGTAATCAGGGTCATCAGTGATATAAAATATGAAATAAAGGTTAGCTCAATTAGTTTCTCTCTCGTGTTCAGTAAATCTGTGTCTGTTATGGGGGGGGGGGTATTATAAAAGCCTAGTCGTCCACCTTTAAGTCAGTTTGGAGCCACGATTGCTAAGACGGCAAAGCGCTGGCTCGCTAGCCAGGAGTTCGCGTGTCAGTGGTGCAGGAAGGGGACTTGACAAGGACAGCTGTCTGGTCGTTCGAATGAGACAAAAATACAGAGATCCCGTGTGTACATTTACGTGCACATAAACGATCCCTTGGCAGTTGGGTTTCGATATAATAATGCCGGTGCCCGGGGAAATTACCCTCACAGCACACTGTATGGCGTATGCCTGTCTTCATTAGCCAGTCGGGACAGAACAGTAGGACGTTTAACCCCATTCATTTCATGATTTTCAGCGAATTCATTCCTTAAAGGAACCGAAAGGACACAGCAATTATACTGCTACAACTTCTGGGTACATAAAATGCCGAACAAGACAAGGACTTTTCGAAATGATTTCGCATTCCTCGGTAAGATTTACTGAGCCCTGTTCTGGGTTGACATCATACTGCCAAGGACAACCAGTAATAAAGTCCCGGAAAATAAAAACAGCACAATAATTTAAACGAATCTCCCAATTATAATCAGTGATGAAGTCCCGAAAACAGGTAAATAATCGCACAATTTCGTACTTTTCGTTCTTTTTCAAATCCCCTTGCATAAGTCATTGTTCTTTTTCAAAGCTTGTTGTATGCCTCACTGTTCGATAAAGAATGGTTTAATTTATGTTGGGTTGATTGAGTCCATTGCTACATACAATAAATCTACAGATGACTAGCTATCTGGCTCCTTTTGGAGAATGTCTTTGGGGAACAGCCTAAAATTTGAAGTAATGGAGAATAAAACCCAAATCCCTCAGCCCAGTAATTGATACATCAATGTCTACATCGTTGATTATGTTTCACACCACCGTCTTCATCTAACGTAGATATACACAGTATCTTAATAATAATGACGGTATGTTTTATACTTAGTCTTAATAATAATGACGGCGCTTTATGCCTTAGTCTTATTTCGAATTCCAATTGACAAGGATCGACCTTTTACGAGTACGCCAATGTGTGCACAGAACGTGGGATTTTCGTTCCATCCGAACGACTATACGTTTCCCTTGCCAGGTCCTCATTCCTACACTTAGCGCAAAAATCTATTACTGTGGATGTAACGTCTTATACGGGGATTCATGCCGAATTCGGCACCTAGTGAGATTGCACAGGTCACTGCTGGGCACACACAGAGAGAGAGAGAGGGAGGGAGAGGGCGAGAGAGAGGGGGGGGCTCAGCGAGAGAGGGTTAACGTCCACTCGACTCAAATTAGGTCATTTCGGGACTAACAAATGGTTCAATTTTATTTCAATAATTCGTTTGCGATTAGGGGTCTTTAGCAGTTGGAGGAACCAGAGAAAACACCCGGGTTTGGACAGGCGATCCTACTTCTTATCACGTGCAACCGGGGAATCGAAACCACACCAGTTCACTCAATGACAGTCCTTGTGATACAGCGCGTACGCGCTAACCGTTTGGTCATGGTGTTGGTACTTAATTTACATATTTTAAATATTTTAAATTTCCAACGAAACCGTGAAGATTATAATTAGAGGCACTGAAGTGTTGTCAAGTTTACTGTGTAATTGTGCCAGCATGTTTTGTAATATGAAATACTACCAATAAAATAATCGCATTTGTGTCTCTTATGTTTGATAAGAATTGGAAATGTTTATTATGATTTACGTAATCAGTGTAAATATTTAAATAGGTTTTGCGTTAAAACACGAAAATTACTATGCAGCGTTATGGCAGGTTTACTCTCGTCGTTATCATTATCGAAACGTTCCATAGTAATGAATTCAATAACCTTTATACAATGCCAATTAAAGCGGTTATCAATTTATTAATCAGGTCATGAATACACATACATATGTGACGACAATCTTCATCAATTACTCCACCCGTGATTGACCCAATCAATTAATAATTGGAATATATTAGTGTATTCACTAGACAATAAAGAGTATTATACACTGTTAAAACACCCACGAGTGGTCAACCTTTTGCAAACCACGCATCACTTTGTTCACACACGAATTCAAATGTGCCATACAACCGTTGTACCCACACCTGCGTCCCGTAAAAATATTGTTTAGGCGGAAAGATTTCAGAAGAAAAGTCCATTTTTTCCTAATTTGCTTCATTAAGCATATCTCAACTAACAACAGATTAATTTGAAAGAAGATAATATTCGCCAAACAGGATGTGCACAAAATAATGAAATGAAATGGGTTTTGCATCCTACTGTTCTACTCTGACTGACCTAATGAAGACGGACATACATCAATAGGCTATGAGGGACATTTTGCCCGGACAGCGGCACTATGGCCTACTCATATTGAAATCCAACTGCCAGGGGATCTTTTACGTTCATGTCAATGTATACACGGGAGCTCGGTTTTTGGTCATTCGAACGACTAGACAGTTGTCCTTGTCAGGCCCTCCGTCCTGCATCACTGACAAGGGAAAAACCACGTCGGCAAAGCCGGATGAACTTTCTCGGCCAATGCGTACAAATTAATAACATCGCTATGCAATGCGCCACTTCTGATCATCTGGATGTTCGCCATTCCAGAAATAAACAGTAAGCCTGTACAAAATGTTTCACTTTCTTTTTGAATTGTTCAATTTTTAACTAAAGAATGATCCGAATTAATTAGTTTAATCCCCGTGGGGCCTGGTCATGATAAGGTTTGGGGGTGTTTGGAGAAGTTGGACCATGAAAAATTTATGAAATATTTTCTATTTAATTTGCTAGAACATTAATATTTTATCCTCTCACCTTGTAATTATATTCCACCAGATTTTTTTGTGGTGTTTTAACAATTTCTTATAATTATCAGCCCCCTTGTATCCTTGTCCTATTTCTTGTGGAACTATTTTGGTAAAATAAACACCACAGACCATAAGTCAAAAATCTTGTAAAATGTATTTATTTTTGCAATTACGATATCTTGCGGAACTCTTGTGGTGATAAATTCCACATAAAAACCTCAAACCGTTGCCATAAATGTAGGTCCAGTTGCTCGGAATAAATGCTTAAATCTGTCATTTTTCAGAGATTTTAAACTTAATTTGACTTTTACCTTGCTTCCAACTTTATAGGTACTAAGTTAATATTTTTTTTATAAATATTCTTACTCTCCAACTAATTAGAAGATGTCGAATCCGAACAGAAATACATTCACTCAAAATTCGATATGATCCGAATGAGTGTCGAAGATCCGAAAGACAAATTAAAAGGCAATCGTAATTTATGTTTGATTATAATATTTCCCGGTGTGATTTCCCATTGTTGTACAGGAACCGCGTCTTGTCCTTCGCATAAGATGAAAAACTAAAGTCCCGTGTACACGTTGTCGTGCTCATAAAACGACAATTGGCAGTTGAAATTTGATGAAGAGAATGAACGGAAACCCCGCTATCCGGGCAAAATTGCACACTGCTTGGGGAGCCTTAATTAAGGCTGTTGGTGAAGATTACCATGATGTATCCCAATGGGATTCACGACCAATATCCAATAATAAGGCATATCAATACTCGTCGCTGAACAAGAGTGATAGTATTATATTACTATATTAAAATTTTACCACCAAGTTTAGATAGAGACTATAGCTTTAAACATTAATAGTGACCATTTTGACCTTTACCCCCAAACAAGTTTGTAATTATTAAATTAATTGCCTTTCTCTAAAATTATTCCCAAAATTATAAATTTTGCTTAAAGGGTAAATTATGGACTACATTTTCCTTAATGTATGCACACGCCCCCATTTCCATTTTCACATCGGTCAATTATTTGGGACTCTTTCCTATAAAAGGGGGATCGATCATGTTCCATCCTCACTCTCTACTGGGATAACAGCATATACAACAATGTTACTCAGGGTATCTGTAGCACTTCTTTGCATCGGGGTAAGTCTTTTTACTTATTTTATTTTTTTCCAGTAACATAGAATAATTGTAAAGGGAATAGTGACACCACACGTTTGAGGACTAGGCTTTCATCTGAGCGTTGGTTCTTTGAGTTGGAAAGTCTCAAATCCCCAAATCGACTTCATGTGAGATTTCGTTCTCTCAGTTGAAAAGTCTTAAATCGCCAAATCGCCTTCATCGGACATTTGTTTTTCTCAGTCGGAAAGGTTTCTATTTCTAATTTGGACAGTCTTGTTTGGGTTATTTTTTTGTTTTTTTTTTTTTGCATTTCACCATGACTAAAAATGACTAAAAAAATTTTTGGATCTTAATTTTCTTAACCTCATATTGGCAATTCATAACGCTCAAATTCCAAAACCCTTTTCGGAATATATAGTAATGCGTAATGTGACGAACAATTTTTACCAGTGATAAATTCTTGCAAGCTGAGGACTGTGTGATATGAATTTAATTTAATAGAATATTTCAAATGATGTGCACCGCTTTTCAGATGTCTACCACAAGCATACGTTGATTCCTATAAAATATTCTATTATTTCATTAACTACCGAATATAAATTATTTTCGCTTTTTTTTTTAGCTTTGATAACATTTTAAAATCAAATAACAGATAATCGTATAGATTATGTAAAACTGGTTCTGACAGGACTTCCATCACTATTGCGTTACTTTGAATTTGAATGTCTTGATTAATCTGTGTTGCCAAATTATTACCTTTGCATAAAATTTAGCAGTCAGCGCCCATAGCACGCCAAACATGTTTAAGTTATGATTGTTTATTCATGTATATTTTCAGGCTGTCACAGCTTTCGATTTCGGCATTGGAAACTTATTAGGTAAATATTAGTTTTTATTTTCTATTGGATAATTCACCGAAATAAATTAGTTTGAGTTAACTACCCTATTTCCTGGTAGATATATATTGTTTTAATTCACCAGAATGCCATCCATCGTGTTTTTCAGTTAACAATTCCATTCCAGTCCATTCATTATATTTTTAAGTCACAAATTCATTTGATCAATGTTTTTAATCAAAAATGTCATGCAGTTCGTTTTTCAGTCAAAAATACCCTTCATAGTGTTTTTCAGTCAGAAATGCATGCATAGTGTTTTTCAGTCAAAAGTGCATTTATTCAATGTTTTTTAGTCAAAAATACCATTCATAGTGTTTTTCAGTCAAAAATACCATGTCAAAAATGGCATTCGTCTTTACAAATTTTTATTTCACCATGTTTTTATTTCATTTGTCGCGGGTCAATTCATTATTAGGTATTTATGTATTGTTATATTATTTAATTGATCTATATTTCTATTTTCCAGCCAAAAGAAAAGCAAACTACGGTAAATATCAAATAAATTGATAAAAAATGTCTTCTCTAGTCTATGCATTGTGGTGTAGCATTAACCGTTAGGTATTGTGGTACGGCCATGGGGTGGGGGGTATCAAGTTACGGCGTCTCTAGCCGTTGGGATGAGAGGTCCCGAGAAAACAATGGCATGCGGTTGAAAGGACCATTGGCATACAAAACTACAAGAAGAGAAGGGGGGGATAAGGAAGTGTCTTTCTCTTTTCGACATTTGTCAGAAACAATATTGGTCAGATGATCTAGGCTTTGAAGCTTCTATATTTGCAAACCGGCCACTCAATTAATATTCCTATTTTCTGTCAAAGCTATATATACGTGTAATATAACTAATCAACCTTCTTCCTTTCCAGTCTGTTATCAGCATCCATTGGACATAGCTTTCATCCTTGATGCTTCATCCAGTATCTGGGCCCAGAACTTCACCAAAGCCATAGCTTTCGTAAATAGCTTCATTAGTCCATATGAAATTGGTCCACACAAAGTACGAGTTGCCATTGAAACCTATGCCGATATAGTGTACACGCAAGATGTCATTCGTTTCAACGATTTCCTCACCAGTGATTCTCTTCAAGAAAGAATTTCTGCTTTGAAATGGCACCATGGATCTAGAACCGAAACTGGTGAGTCAAAAATATTAATCGTAATCATTATTATCAAATATAACGAAAATATTGAATCTGCTTTAAACGTTAATTCTAAATAGTTATATATGTACATGTACGAATTAGGGAGCGATGTTTTTATGTTGACTAAGCCTATTCCCCAATCCCATTCCGATATTCTAAATAAAATATTGTTTTAAAAAATACATGATTGCTCTCACAAATGATCACAAATATTGTTTTCCTTTCGCCAGGTTTGGGTATTGCCTATATGCGAGAACACATCATGCCAGAAGCTAGATCAAATCTCCCCAAGATCTGCATTGTTATTACCGATGGAAAATCTCAGGATTCCGCTAAGACAGCTCTCGAAGCCAAGAAAGCACGACAGGATGGTATTGAAATGTTCGCAATTGGTGTGAGCAGGGCTGTTAACGAATCAGAATTACAGAGTATTGCTGGTGATCCTGACCGAGTCATTATCGTAGAAACATACTCCGAATTGGAAGCCATCAAGGATAAATTATCCGGAAAGACCTGCAAAGGTAAGTTTTACATTGAACCTATCGTAAACAAACTGGTCCGATGTCCAGCAGAATTAACTAGCAGGTTCAACTAATGCTAAAAGAGTCCAGATGACGTAAATTGTATGTTCTATCATATTTAAATCTTCTATGGCTTAATTCCTCTCTCCTATTTCCAGAAATCCCAACAACCACCACAACCACACCAGCTCCAACACCCGCTGCTGAAGGTAAGTAATGTCTCGATTAGATGTTAATGATTTTGTCATCTATCTGTTTAACTCTCCACACGCCATGTCATCGTACATATAAGCCTGGTGGTAATCAATATTTTTGATACGAACTTATTTTCAAAGAATCTGATTTTCGCTATCCCAGTATTTGCTTTCTGTCAAATATTCTATAAATATAGGATTAACTATTTTGAGGAATATTGGGTTGTTTTCTTTTACAGAATGCGGTACGGATAATCCCACTGATATTTACTATGTCTTCGATCCCGCTTATCTTGGTATGGAACGAGTTAACTGGGTCACCCAGTTCATCACACACACGCTCAGTGCCCAGGAATTCGCCCACATGAGAGTTGGTGTCATTAGTGGATCATGCCCATTGGATGCCGGATTCAATCTCAATAAATACTCTACCTTCGTTGACGTGAGGAAGAGACTTGAATCCTACGACAGCCCAAGACTTACAAAACTTATTGGTTCTCTCACCTCTGCCTACTCATCCCAGCAAGGAGGACGTGGTGATGCTCGAAAGGTTGCCGTTATATTTATTGGTGGAAAAATTGACCAAGTGGCTGTTATCAGAAATGCCCAAGCTGCCAAAGAAGCCGGAGTTGATGTTTACTTCGCTGATGCCGGAAATGCTGATCCCGGTTTTCTTGATGCCCTCAACGAAATCGGTTTCAGTTTGGCCAGAGCTGGAGCTGGCTCCAGGCGACAAGCTCTTGCTTTCGTCGAAGAATTATGCAGTAAGTTGTATTCAGAATATTTGGAATAATTGAAGAATGATATAAGAAATTTGGAATTTGTCAGTACGGCAGATTTAAACATTTGGTTTATTAATATCTTAAGCTAACATTTAGTTCAAATGATGCGATTATAACTGTTGGGAATTACACTAAACTTTAATGATTCTCTTTTCTTATATTTCCAGGAGAATACTAATCACCCATGTGATGAAATATCAGGATTTACCGTTGTCGATATTTGCGCGTTGTTTTTTAAATCATGGTTATTGTATATATAAACAAATAAATAAATATCTCAGTTAGCAATTTAAACAGTGGTTGTTTAGTTTTTTTTAGCAATTTTCTCAATGCAGTAACCTGATTAAATAAGCCTTCACAGAGATTGACTCAAATGTGGTATAAGCCGGAAAGGGCGCTAGGCTAAAGTCTCCCTGCTTTGTCGAAAATATCTTTTGCAGGCGAACCCTATTCATTTTTGGAGGAAGAACATAAATTGGTAGATTTATGCTGCCATGATCCCGAAAGTTTACACTGCGATGGCTCATACCTGAAAGTGAAGCATGGGGCGAAATGGGACGTGGTGGGGGATTTATTTAAATTCAGATCACAATTAGAGCTAAACATAAGATTCAAATGGGTGCCTCTGTATCAAACTGCGGGGGCACATAATAACGAATAAATATATTTCTGGAGTTTCGTCAATAAATAGAAAGATATCAAGGGTGTGTTAGGATGACATTGTTGGCTTGGGGGGATTTGGATAGTTGGGGTGTAAATAGTGATTTAATTTACACCAACCTGTTAAACTTATATAATACAGTGATTTAGCCCTTTGTCTTGATATTCAAATGTTATTAATACTGACAATCACAAAGATTTAGCAGATTCCCAACTATTCTCCAACACAAAATGAAATCGTGTTTAACGTCCTACTGAGCTAAAGAAGATGGGTGCCCAACACACGGGTAACTGTCCACGTGCATTAGTTGTATTAGGGGAGTGGGCTGACAATTGATCTGTCGCGTGCGCTTTAGAGCATAAGGCCTGTCAGTATGTCAAGTGGCGTGTCTTCTCGGTGACCCCACCTCCAGTTCACAATTGTATGTTACAAGGTCCCGTGTATACATTGGTAGTTGAAATTCAATATAAGAGCAGACCCCGGGTGTATGCCCGTCTTCCCTTGTCAGGTTGGTTTGAAACATTAGGACGTTAAAACCCCATTTCAGTTTTATTATCATCGTGAATATAATGGGCTCCTTGTATCCAGTACTTAAAGACACATTGGATATCCTGACACAGTGGACATGTCGGTATCTTAATGGGCTCAAACGCCATTTGTTATGAAACGTCTTGATGAATAGGGTCAAAGCTTCAATCAATATGAACTGGTGACGTATTTCGTTAACATAACTGAATAACAATTACAATAAAACAAAATTACAACATTGAATGTAATCAGTTCATATCACAATATCATGTGTTTTCTGTGACGTGTGTGTTATGGTTGAAATTTTGCCCGGGAAGCGGCACTATCGAATTCCAATTGAAGGGAACGTTTACGTGCACGCTAATGTATACACGGGTCCTCGATTTTTCGTCCCATCCGAACGATTAGCTGTCCTTGTCAGACCTCCAGTTCTGCACCACTGACAAGAGGAAACCACGCCGATGAACTTTTCGGCCAATGCAGGAATCGAACACGCAAGCTCCACGCTAGAAAGAATGCGCCTTACTCACTAAGCCACTGTGATTTACACTTACATAAAGATCTGACCACTTGCGTCAGGGGTCATACGAGCGGCTCTTGACCCTATGACTTCAGGCTTTCGATTAACTAATCAGTGTAAATGTTTCTGCTGGGATACGCACGCCCAGAATTCGCTGTAACAGACCGTTTCATTGGCTAATACCTCTCATCCATCAGAACGCATATACCAGATCCTAATGGAGTAAAGACAAGTAAATGGAAATTCTGAACTATAAAAAAAGAAACGAAATAGGATCAGTGTTTTAATTAGATTGATTTCCACCCCATGTGAAAAATATACGGCAAATGCATGGGACATGAAAAAGACAAAACAAAGACATTTTCATCTACATCAGGCAAGTTACTATCAAATCAAGAAATAGAGTAGTAATTCAATGACCTTTATCATATAAATAAAAAGAGTAGTAGTAGGAGTTCATATGAAATGGAGTTTAACATCCAAATGTTCTGTTTCGACAGGGCTAATGAAGACAGGCACACGCCATACCACATTCTTATATCGAATTCCACCAACTCAAGTAACCGAGTCATAGTTAAATGACAACTTCCAAGAAAAAGTGCAGTATTCAATGACACTAATCACATCAAGACAAGAACCAGGGTAGTTATCCAACTACCACATCGAAAAGAGTGTAGTAATTCCATAACAAATATCACATCGGGAATAGGTGTGGTAATTCAGTGGCATCTATCACGTCAAGGAGTAGAGTAGTAATTCAATGACAACATCAAGACGCGGACTAGTAATTTAATGACAGTGATCAAAAAGGAAAACAGTGCAGTAATGTTTTGGCATAAAAGAAATTCCAACACGGGGACATTATGAAAGGGAGGTGGATAGTCGAATAGTTAGCACGTGCGCACTGTATCCTACGGTCTGTCATTGTGTGAACTTACGTGGTTTCGTTTCCCCTGCTGTACGTGACATTTAGTAGGGTCGCCTGTCCAACCTAGTGCATTTTCTCCGGGTTTTCCGTTTTCCTCCCACTCTTAAAGACTCCTACGCGCAAGCGAATTATTGAAAGAAAATTGAACCATATTATTATTATTGTTATTACAGCATATTTATAGTGCACCCTTTCATATAACATGTTCAGGGGCACTTTACAAAGTGAAAATGTAATCATAAATAAACAACAAGATGTTAACGATTGCATACAGAGTCAGTTAAAAGCCTGATTAAATAAATGTGTTTTAAGTTGTTTTTTAAAAGAATATAGAGATGTACAACATCTTAAACTAAATGGTAGATTATTCCATAAAACAGGTGCTTGATAACTAAAAGAGCGCTGACCATAAGAGACTAGTTGAATAGTTTTGGGCTTTAAAAGTAGTTTATCTGATGTACGTAATGTTCGGCCGGGAGTATAAAGTTCTAAAAGATCTGAGAGGTAAACAGGAGCTCGATTATTTAAGCATTTAAAAGTAAGTAACAAAATCTTAAAATGAATTCGATATTTAACAGGTAACCAGTGTAAATTGTATAAAAAAAGGAGTTATGTGGTCACATTTTTTAGTTAAAGTAACAAGTCTAGCAGCAGTATTCTGTACTTTTTGTAATTTATCTATAAGCTTTAACGGTAAACCAACTAAAAGTGAATTAAAGTTATCTAATCGAGAAGTGACAAGAGAATTAACAAGTGACTTAGTGGCCTCTTCAGTTACAAATTTACGTATTTTACCTATATTTCTAATATTAAAATAGCACAATTTACAAATATTATTTACTTGAGCTCCCATAAGCATAAAACTATCAAAGATTGCGCCAATATTACCAGCAGAATCAGATGAAAATATATCACAATTACCTATTACAACAGGGGGATTATCATGTGCAAATTTCCTTAAGTGATGCCTTGAGCCTAATAACAAATATTCAGTTTTATCATCATTTAATTTTAGAAAGTTCTTTGACATTCATTTTTTAATTTCACCAATACAGTTCTCAAGTTGCAGTTTTGATAAATTGAAAGAGGATGGACAATTAGGTTTAAATGAAATATATATCAAAAGGTATAGAAGTAAGACAAATAATGCTCAGCTATTAACCCGAACTTAATTGTGAATATTTGAACTAAAACAACAAGATTTAAATTGTAAATTCAGTCTTGTAAATATATATTTAAAATCTCGTAAGTTTCAATTTTGTTGAGTATGGCTTACTTTAGTTAAACATATTATGTATCGTCAATTTAGAACATAGCTTGTATTAAATTTAATATTACTTATAACATTATCTTTTAGATTTATTGTATGTGTACTGTAGGCCGTTGCCTTATAGTTATAAATAAACTGTTTGTTTGTTTGTTAAAAAATATATAAATGAGTATCATCGGCATACAAGTGAAAACTGAGACCATATTTTCTAACAATATCACCTAATGGTGACGTATAGAGGGTAAATAAAATCGGTCCAAAAACAGAACCCTGGGGAACCCCAGATGACAAAACAGATTCAGACGACGATTTACAATTAATTAAAATACACTGTTTTCTACCCACATATGTTAGTCCTAAAGACCCCTCTGCGCAAGCGGTTTATGCAAATAACATTGAAAAATATGTTAGTCCCCAAATGACCTAGTTTGTGTAGAGTGGACGTTAACCCCCACCCACACCCTCTCTCTCTCTCCCTCTTACTCGCTGTCCCTCTCTCTGGTGTTCGATCCCTGCATTGGCCGAGAAAGTTCATCTCGATTTTTCGGCTTGTTTTCCCCTTGTCAGTGATGCAGAAGGCGAGCCTGACAAGGACAGCTGTCTAGTCGTTCGGGTGGGAGGAAAAACCGAGGTCCCGTGTACACAAAAGATCCCTAGGCAGTTGCAATTCGATATAAGAGTAGGCCGTAGTGCCGCTGTCCGGGCAAAATTACCCTCATAACACACTGTGTGGCGTATGCCCGTCTTCCATTAGCCCAGGTCAGGTGCAGAAGAGTAGGACGTTAAACCCCATTTCATTCATTTCATTTCATTTCTCCCTCTCTCTAGTTATCCCTTGTTAAGTTTACCCCGGGCTGTGAAGTTTCAGTATAACAGACATGAATTCCTATGTTCTTCTCTCTCTCTCTCTCTCTCTCTCTCTCTCTCTCTCTCTCTCTCTCTCTCTCTCTCTCTCTCTCTCTTTGTGAAAGTATATTTAGTTCTTACGGTTTGAGACAACACAAAATTATAAAATATCATTGGACGACCAGGAACAGTAATTTTTACACTTAACTTTTTCAATGTGTATGAATATATTATTATGTTCATTCATTGCTAATATTTTCCAAATGTATTGGATGTACTTTGTAATTAAACGCAGATGAACTTTATTATTATGGATATTAACGCTTTGGAGCATAAAACAAAGACATTTTTATCAAATAATATCTGATTATTTGGAGATTAATTTTGATTAATGTGTTTCTTCGTTTTTCATACTGGGTAGGACGTTGGCCATTTTGTACTAATACTTTTAATGGCCCAGCCCACCGTTTTTTGTAATCCCGGACCAATTACGTCACAGTAGGTTTTTAATTGTTTTTATTATATCAGTCCACTTACGAGATTATACCTTATTAGTCCCCCAATTTACTACCCAATTACAATTAGGGGAAAAGAATTAATTATAGGTTTAAACAGAATTAGTGGGTGGGGGATTTCTTTTAAAAGGGGAAAACGGGGTTGATTCCACCACAGTCTTTGTTGGAATACCATAATCAGCAGGATGATGTTCAGGGTAGCAGTGGCTCTTGTCCTTTTTGGGGTAAGTCAAAATTATTTGTCTTTATTTATACACTTCTTAAAAAAAAATCGGAGGATTTTCAGTACTCATAGACCAATGCATTGGTTGTTATCTTTTATAAAGAGCAAAGTTGTAGAATAATGCATTAGCAAAGTTGTAAAATAATGCATTGGGTTTTTTCTTATATATAAAGAGTAATTGTGGAATAATCCATTGTTCATTTTCTTTCATAAATTTTAATACTAGAACAATGCATGGATTATTTTCTTTGACAAAATGAAATTGTAGAATGGGTGATTTTTTTTCTTTTAGTACGTATAATTCTAGAACTATGTTTTTATATTTATTTTTTTAAAATCTTGTAGTTATTTCTCTATAATTTTTACCACACAAATCAGTTGTATGTCTTCGAACTTCGAATAAATAAAGTCTCCAAACGTTTTTTTTTTTTGAAATATAAACCACTTTATTTACACCCACCGAAGGACGTTGTTGTTTTCTTATAAATTAATAATAAATAAATATTATTACTTCAAATAATTCACAAGTAACGAATTTTATTATTTATAAACATTTTTTATAGACCTACTATTTAATCCCAACAATAAAAAACCGTAAACCAAAATGAAATTATAATATCGTTTTAAAATGATTTATTTAATTTTCAGGCTATAACAGCTTATGATCTTGGTCATTCAGATGAATTAGGTAAAATTTTGTTGGATATTAATTTATTTGTTATTATTATCAAAGTGTTTTTCATGAAAATACATCATAATATTTACTTTTTAAAATTCTGAGACACTGTCAGTATTTACTTTTTAAAATTCTGAGAAACTGTCAGTATTTTGTGATGTTAACAGATATCTTCACTTTCAAATCTTATATTATCTGTGTTATATTTAACTCAAGAATATATCTGAACAGAAATACAAAAAAATACAAATAAACTATAAATGACTTATTCATAATACGTGTAACCTGTAGAATTTGTGTGAGAATTTATTAAGTAAATTTTGTTACTAGTGGCAACATGTTAACAATGCCATTTGGTTTAAAGCTTTGTGTGTTGCAGAAACGGAATATTTTTATCCTATAGATTTATTTACCTCTTAAAACATTCGGGCTCAGTTTGGTTACTAGAAATTTCAAACTCATCCCTCAAAATGCTTTAGAAAATGAAAACACGAATATTGGTAATATTATTATCATGTACATTGTTATAATTTATTGATGATTATCTTTTTGCATCTACATAGGCATCTATATTATGTTTTTATCCTTTTCAGCCAAACGAAGGGTGGGCGGTGCAAATATGGGTAAGATTTAATCGATTGTATTTTGATAGCTAAGATTAATTACATTTCAATTTTACTAAATCATGTATACAGTACGGGGGGTTGGATGGCCCAATGGTTTACGCGTGTGCTGTACCATAAGTTCTGTCGTTGAGTCAACTAGTGTGGTGTCGTTTTCCAGGTTGTACGTGACAAGAAGTAGGGTCACCTTTCCAAACTCGTGGGTTTTCTCCGGGTCCCCCGGTTTCCTCACACTGCTAAAAATGAACTATTGAACTAAAACTGAACCATGTATCACTCCCAAAATGATCTAGTTTGTGTTGAGTGGACGTTAAGACGCTGACTCGCTAACCTGGAGGTCGTGGGTCTGAGAAAGATCGTCAGGATTTTACGACGGGGTTTCTCTTTGTCAGTGGTACCAGACAAGAACACCTGCCTGGTTGTTCGGATGCACGTAAAAGACATAGTGCCGCTGTTGGTTCAAAATGTCTCTGGTGTATGCCAGTCTTCATTTGCCCAGTCGGGGCAGAACAGAAGGACGTTGAACTAATAGAAGTATAGTATCGCGCGTTCCCTGCTATTTTAACAGTGAAGACGTGGGCTCCAAAAACTGATTGACCTCCACACTATTTGATCATTTGTGTTAAGTTTTTAGATTTTCTAACATTGGAAATAATTAGGGTTTAAATAATTGCATCTTACTCTTATATTTCCAGTCTGTTATCAGCATCCATTGGACATCGTTTTCATCCTTGATGCTTCATCCAGTATCTGGGCCCAGAACTTCACCAAAGCCAGAGCTTTCGTAAATAGCTTTATTGCTCCATATGAAATTGGTGCACGAAAAGTACGAGTTGCTATTGAAACCTATGCCGATGTAGTGTACACTCAAGATGTCATTCGTTTCAACGATTTCCTCACCAGTGATTCACTCCAAAAACGAATTTCTACTTTGAAATGGCATCATGGATCCAGAACCGAAACTGGTGAGTTAAAAATATCATTCGTAATCATCATTCGATTTATGAAATATAACGAAAATATTGAACCTTTATATGCAAGATACCTGTAACAAATAAGCTTTATTATTTTTTTCCTTCACCAGGTCTAGGTATTGCCTATATGAGAGAAAACATCATGCCAGATGCTAGATCAGGTCTTCCCAAGATCTGCATTGTTATCACCGACGGAAAATCTCAGGATTCCGAAAAGACAGCTCTTGAAGCCAAGCGAGCACGCGCTGATGGTATTGATATGTTCGCTATTGGTGTAAGCAGAGCCGTTAATGAATCGGAATTACAGAGTATTGCTGGTGATCCAGACCGAGTCATCATCGTAGAAACCTACTCAGAATTGGAAGCCATCAAGGATAAATTATCTGGAAAGACATGTAAGAGTAAGTATTGTCATTGTCAATGATCTTCTTATAACGGATAATTCTGCTAATAGAAGCGTGCTTCATGAGATAGGTGAGATTGTGGACAATTTCGATTACCATTCAGCTTGCAATGACTCTCTAACTGAATAGAGAGCCACAATGACACCTTGAGTAAGACGCTTGCTCGGTAGCCTGGATGTCGCGGGTTCGCTCCAGGTGTTGGCCGAGAAAGTTCATCGTGATTTACCGGCGAAGTTTCCCCTTGTCAGTGGTAGAGGACGGAAGGCCCGACAAGGACAGCTGTTTTGTCGTTCGGATGGGACGAAAAACATATACTTTGGTGTGCAAGTAAAAGACCCCGTGATAGACGGAATTCGATATAAGAGTAGTCTGTGGTGCCGTTACCCGAGCAAAATTTCCCTCAAAGCACACTGTATGGCGTATTCCTGTCTTCATTAGCCCAGTCGGAATAGGACCTTAAACCCCAATGACTTACGTGAATATGGACTGATCTCCTACATCCCCAATGACTACCGATGTTTCATCTTTTGTATATTTTGTCCTCCTCAACATGCATGAAATGTATCTATTTGTAATCTGTTACAGAGATCCCAACTACTACACCACCTCCAACAACCACCACAACTCCACCACCAACAACTCCAGCAGCTGAAGGTTAGTGTATCTTTTACGATCTATCGGCGGGTTCTAGTGGCGCAATATTAGCTAAATAGTCCAAATATTTTACTTCTATTAATAAACCTATTTTTGGATCTTGATACGTTGTTGAAATACTGCTAATGCTCCTGTTTCGCAATAACAGAGTTACAGTATTGTCCATGTCTTCATATATTTTGCGATTTGTGCCTTTTATTTCTAATTTTGTGGTGTATTTACAGAATGTGGCATGGATAATCCCACTGATATTTACTATGTCTTCGATCCTGCATATCTTGGAATGGAACGAGTTAACTGGGTTACGCAGTTCATCACCCACACGCTGAGTGCCCAGGAATTCCTCCATATGAGAGTTGGTGTCATCAGTGGATCATGTCCACTGGATGCTGGATTTAACCTCAAAGAATACGGAAGCTTTGCTGGAGTGAGAAGAAGACTTGAATCCTACGACAGCCCAAGACTTACAAAACTCATTGGTTCTCTCACCTCTGCCTATAAACGTAGCGAAGGTGGGCGACGTGATGCTCGTAAAGTTGCCGTTATATTCATTGGTGGAAAAATTGACCAAGTGGCTGTTATTAGAAATGCCCAAGCTGCCCAAGAAGCTGGAGTTGATATTTACTTCGCTGATGCCGGAAATGCTGATCCCGGTTTTCTTGATGCTCTCAACGAAATCGGATTCAACTTGGCCAGAGCTGGACGTGGTGCCAGGAGACAGGCTCTTGCCTTTGTTGAAGAGATATGCGGTAAGGTTTATTTTTTAATTCGTATACTACTACTAATAATAATAATACATTTATATAGCTCCTATTATCAAGTAAACTGCTCAATGGCGCTGAGTTGTCTGTCACACAAAATGATGTCTTTTTTGAATTATGCAATAGTTCCTTCTCCTTTCACGCGTTGAGGTAGCTTGTTCCCCGGGACTGATACTGCTACAGAAACAGCCCTATCACTAGCAAGTACTAGTTAATGGTAGAGAAGTTAATGGTATATATCTATAGCATATAGGGTTCAGAAGTTCTTATAAAAAAGCTGACTTCATGTTGTTGTTTTTGTTTTTTCAGGACGATATTAAATTTATCAGGGAAGATATACCAGGATGGACCGATGACGACAGCCGCTTGTTGTTTTAATTTGTTGTATAATACATAAATAAGTAAAATAAATTTCGTTAGCAATGCAAACGTCTGTTTTAAATTTCATGGTTATACATGTATAACGGTATTTGTGTGGGTATTTTAAAACAGTAAAACTGAGAAAAAAGCAGAATATTGGTGGAGTGTTTGGGATGGGATTAGCCGGTTTAACGTCTGTATGATTTACGATGTTATATTTAAAGTAGCTAAGTCTCTAACTCAATATCATCCAAAATCTTCAACAATGAAAACACAAATTATTTGTCAATTTAATTCAACAGTGATGTTGTGATCTTAAGCGTGAAAAGATGGATTTTTGATATCCAATATTTAAGACAAAATAAAAAAAAAAAATTATCAGTGGTACACGAATCGTGTATCATAATCTGTTTCAGGCCCACTTTTAATAAGGGACTTGGAGAACGGGGCTGGAGAGCATACGCAATAATGGAATAACCAGACGCTAGAGATTGGCATGCTATTTAGACTTCAGGCGTATTTCGCCGGACATAAGTGGTTTGAAATTAGAGTAAAGACGGAAATGAATGAATGTAAATCAGTTTATATACATTCATATAAGATTATTTTATGCGTTGCGACGCACTTGGGTAAATTTCTAGGCCCCAAATATTGGCGATTTAGCTCCTTTTAAAGTCCCTATTTAAATGGCCCAAACAAATAACAATGCTGATTATACACAATAGGAATCGAAAAGGGGAAGTTACAGAAGGAAAGGTCGCTATGGGAAGTGCTTTTGTGCAAACATCCATGCATGGTCTGTATCTGACTGCCTGTATATGCAATTAAAACTTTTATAATTGTATGTAGCGAATATACAGAAAATGAATTCGGAGTTAAAGTCTTAAATGTTGCACAGATAACAAAAGGACCGAAGAACACAAAACGAAGACCCAGTTTTTATTACTTTCAACATTGTGCCTATTACAAGTTTGTTTTAAACAAAATCCACAGATATACAACAACAAATGAAGACTCAGGATGACCCCCTAAAAAAACATAACTCTTACAAAGGTCCAGCAAAATTCAGGAAATGTCTAATCATCGGTTGACTAGGACATGTTCATTTCTTGCAAAGTCGTTTTTCTGGCGTGGTTTCCCCTTGTCAGTGATGCAGAAGGAGGGCCTGACAAGGACAGCTGCCTAGTCGTTCGGATGTGACGAAAAACCGAGGTTCCGTGTACACATTGGCGTGCACGTAAAAGATCCCTTGGCAGTTGGAATTCGATATAAGAGTAGGCCGTAGCGCCGCTGCCAGGGCAAAACTTCCCTCATAGCACACTGTATGGCGTATGCCCGTATTCCAATAGCCCAGGTCAGGTACAGAAGAGTAGGACGTTAAACCCCATTTCATTTCATTTCATTTTGCAAAGTCGACTTGTATAACCTGAAAAAGAAGAAAAATTTAAAATTTTGGAGGTTTTTTTTTAGGGGGTTTGGGTTTTTTTGCGGTGGGGAAGGGGCACCCTGTACATCGTTTACATGCTATAGCTATACAGACTTTAAATAATTCAAACAACGAATTATTAAAATAAACTTGAATCATTATATTAGTCCCGAAATGACCCAGTTTGTGTGAGTGGACGTTAAAGCCCATTTCTCTATATGTATATTTATCTCCCAGAGCCATTTAATAATGTGATCCATCTACTCAGCTTCGATTCGGAGCATTATTTAGTACAATCTGTTCCTAGAGGTATTAGGTATTTCGAAAGCAGATATGACATCAGGCGGCTTCGATCATTGGCTTCTGTGTATTTGGTGATAAACAACTGCAGTTACTTCGTTTTTAAGGTTTGTCTTTGAGTTATTAAAATAACTTCAAGGCAACACACAATTGGGAATAATCAATGGACGAAAACCAACAGTAATATAACACATAGCTTTTTCAAAGTGTATGAATATATTAGCTTCATTTTTGACATGACAGATGAGTTTTTGGCATTGGCTGTATTTTGTAATTATATGCATTTGAACTTTATTCTTATTTATATTAACCATTTGGAGCACAAAACAAATAGTTATCAAATGCAGCTATTTATCTAATAATATCTGTATAATTGCAAAATACTAGTTATAGCTTAGCCCACCATATTTTAGTAATGTGGGAATAATTACGTCACAGTTGGTTTGGGGGCATTTTTAGGATAATAATCCAATTACAAGATTATGAATTGTTAGTCCCTCAATTTTCTTTTCAATTATAATCGGAATGAAAGCATTAATTATACGTTTAAACATAATTAATGTGCAGGGGATTTCTTTTAAAAGGGGAAGACGGGATTGATGCCACCACACTCTTTGTTGGAATACCGAAACCACAGGATGATGTTCAGGGTAGCAGTGGTTCTTGTCCTCTTTGGGGTAAGTCAAGTCAGCTCTGTTTCGTTTTATCAAAATTTACTTAGCTTAAATGTGGTTATAAGCTAATAATGGTTCAGAATAATTTGCTTTCATTCTAGCCGTTCTGAGCTAGATAATTTTGTATTGTAAAAATAAAATTGTAGAATGGGGCATTTATTATTTTCTTTTGTACGATCTAAAAAATGTATAAATTGAAATCCTAGAACAATGAGTGTTTATTTTGAAAATTGTATTTATTTAAATTCGTGTATCGCGTAATTGTTTCTGTTAGGTTACTTCCACAGGCGGTGATGTGTATACACGTACAGACAATATTAGCTTGGGGGTTTTTACAAAAAAAGGCTACATTTTTATCCTTTTACAATGACAATGCTGAAACTTTTCTGGATATTATGGCAATCTAAAGGTTTGTAGTGTGTTTAAATAAGGCTATTTGTTTTTGTCTGAAACTAATACAATATTTGACGCGGCGTGCTTAAATTTCTCGGTTTCTCTTTCCAATCTTAAAATATAACTATGAAAGATTTTTCATTAACATTGTACATTTTATTTGTCCATTTTATCATGTCCGTAATCATGCACTAATAATTATAGTATTTTACTAGACATGGCTTTTCACACCTTACACTTTAATGTGTGCCAGAAAAAATCAGTCGTTTTTGATTTTACTAGGACTACATTATTCTTTAAAAGATTTGAGATTTTATTAAATGCTTTTCTGAGAACTGTCATCCATGTGTCATGTACTATTTCCAATTTTGATCTCTTGATAACGTCAATTTCTGCAGAGAAACATTAGTTTGATAGCCATCCAATTCAAAGAGTCTTCAAGTGCTGTATTTATAAAATGTTGAGATGTCTAAACTTCGATATGTTTGCAGTTGATCATATTAACATAATCAGCTTCAACTGCATGGGAGCCACGGCTCGCTATCCCGACGATTACGGAGAACGCTAGATCGGAGACGGTCCTACGCATTTTATGACGTCATATGTGTATTGTGGGTTAGGGAAAGGGTTAGGCTTGGTCCAGGGTTAGGGTTAGGGCTAGCCCTGTTTATATCTCGAGACTATAACGAAATCTACAGGTCCTAGCCCTTACCCTAACCCTAACCCACAATGTATATATGACGTCATATGTGTTAACATGCGTAGGACCGTCTTCGATCTAGCGTTCTCCGACGATTACGGGTTCGATCCCGGTGTTGGCCGAGAAAGTTTATCGGGATTTTCCAGTATGGTTTACCCTGTCGGTGGTGCAGGACGAAAAACCCAGGTTCCGTGTACACATTGGTTGCAGTTGGAATTCGATATAAGAGTAGACCGTAGCGCCGCTGTCCGGGCAAAATTTCCTTCACGGCACAATGTTTGGCGTATGTCCGTCTTCATTAGCTAAGTCGAAAAGACTGTACGTTGTTGGAAACAATACTGCTACTGAAAATGATACACATCTACATAAATAATAAATATTTTTGGTGAGGTTACTACAGAATTGAAGAATGCAAAAGAACAAAAAAACACGATTATTTTTTTGTTTAATTTTCAGGCTATTACGGCTTTTGATCTCGGTCATTCAGAAGAATTGGGTAAAATTTGTTTTTTAAATTTATCTTTCATTATGATTATATGGTCTCTTCTGAGAAAGGGACAAAATTTTAGGGTGTATCTTAATGTTTGGCTTATTTTCATATTTTATATTATCTCTGCAGTATCCGCGTACTGTTTGTTTTATTTTACATTTCTTTTTTTCATTTTTTTTCTTTTTATTTTTTTGAATCCGCAATGTAAGTTCCCTTGTAATGATTAATTCAGTGGACACATCTAAGAAAATGGCGGGATTTTGTTATGTAGTTAGCAGATTGATTCACCTTGAATTTCTTCTGCTGTTTGGCAACATGAGTAGACAACATAGTGTAACATCCTTAATTTGAAGCAATAATAGCCTGGATTTCCGGCATTTTAAATTTGAGATCTTTGACAAACCAACCAAATCACTATATATTACTATATATGAGATACCTTTACATGAGTACTTGTAGTACTTGTATACTACTGTTATAGTCTTATGATGGTGTTTATAATTTAATGTCATTTATATATATGTCCTTGTACTGTATCCACTGAAATCATATACATGTACACGCATATATATATATATAGTGATGAAGCGAGCTGAAGCAGGAAAGGGGGATGAGCAATTTTCAACATATCATTGACAAAGTTCACGTTTAAGAATTTATGAAGCATTCTTGATATCGGGAAATGACATAAATGACATAAACTGCAGTAATAGGTCTGAATCTGAAGAAGCTATCTCGTAAAGTTCACTAGAAAAAAAAAGCATTAACAGAACACTAGAAAAAAAGAAATGATGTATAGTTTCGTTGTGGCAACATAATATACACAAACTGTTTTTTTATAATGTCATTTGGTTTGGTTAAAACCTTTACATGAGTTTAAACAATTGGGACTTTATTTCTAAAGGTATAGATTATTAGTTTAAAACAGAATATTGAGCTCAATTTGAGTATTATAAATGTCGAGCTTATAATGTTATAATGTTAATTTATCTACATATATAGTGTATTACTTTTTCAGCCAAACGGAGGGTTGGCGGTCCAAATATGGGTAAGTCTTAATCGGATGTTTTAATCGCAAAAGTTAATTACATTTCTAGTTTCCAAAATATCCATATACTACTGTGCTAATGGTTAACTGTTGTCCAAAAACGGGTTTTTGTTTATGTGTTTCACAATTGAGATATTTAATTTTGGATTAAACGAAAGTTTTTAAATTTCATTGACAGCTATATCCCGTCCGGTAAATCACATATACTAATTACAACGATAGTATCTAGACTATGTGACCATTTCGATTTTATTTATTTTTTTTGGGGGGGGGGGGGGCGGGGACGATGTTTCCAACGACTGAAATCACGAAAAATTTAGAAATGAAGTTTGAATAATTCATCCTACTCTTCTTTCCAGTTTGTTATCAACATCCATTGGACATAGCTTTCATCCTTGATGCTTCATCTAGTATCTGGGCCCAGAACTTCACCAAAGCCATAGCTTTCGTAAATAGCTTTATTGCTCCATATGAAATTGGTCCAAAAAAGGTACGAGTTGCTATTGAAACCTATGCCGATGTAGTGTACACGCAAGATGTCATTAATTTCAACGATTTCCTTACACGTGAATCTCTGCAAAAACGAATTGCTGGTTTGAAATGGCACCATGGATCCAGAACCGAAACCGGTGAGTTCAAAATATTATTCGTAACCATGATACGATTTATGAAATATAGCAAAAATATCGAATCGACTTCAAATGAAGGATTCCACTCACAGTTGTGTTTTGATATTTGTTTTCCTTCACTAGGTATGGGTATTGCTTACATGAGAGAAAATATCATGCCAGGAGCTAGATCAGGACTTCCAAAGATCTGCATTGTTATCACCGACGGAAAATCTCAGGATTCCGAAAGGACAGCCCTTGAAGCCAGACGAGCACGCCAGGATGGTATTGATATGTTCGCTATTGGTGTAAGCAGAGCCGTTAACGAATCAGAATTACAAGCTATTGCTGGTGATCCTGACAGAGTCATCATCGTAGAGACATACTCCGAGCTGGAAGCCATCAAGGACAAATTGTCTGGAAAGACATGTAAGAGTATGTATCACCATTGTCTTTTATGTTATATTGATGTTAAATAAAGGTGTTTTTTTTGATAATGTTCTTATAACTGACAATTCTGATAATTCTAACAATAAAAGTGTGCTTCGTGAAATAGGTGAGGTAGGGTACAATTTCGGTAACCATATAACATGGAATGAGTCCCTACTTGAATATCGATCTCCCACATCCTCCATTAGGACTACCGATGTTTGAACTTTGGAATTGCAGCCATTAAGGTTTATTCTTTTATTCTATTACAGAGATCCCAACTACTACACCTCCTCCAACAACCACCACTACTCCACCACCAACAACACCAGCAGCCGAAGGTTAGTGTATCTTCTACGATTTATCGGCGAGTTCTGATCTTGCAGTATCAGCTAAATATATGTACAATATATTACTTTGCTTATATATATTGATAGACCTATTTGGGATCTTGGCGATAACTTGCTAGTGCTCTTCATTGGCAATAGTGTCATAAAGTAGGCTAAAGCATGGTCCGTGCCTTCATATATTTTGTGCTTTGTGCTTTTTGTTACTCTTTTGAGGAATGCTATTTTTATTACAGAATGTGGAATTGATCACCCCACTGATATTTACTATGTCTTCGATCCTGCTTATCTTGGAATCGAACGAGTTAACTGGGTCACACAGTTCATCAGTCACACGCTCAGTGCCGATGAATTCCTCCATATGAGAGTTGGTGTCATCAGTGGATCATGTCCACTGGATGCTGGATTTAACCTCAAAGAGTACGGAAGCTATGTTGAAGTGAGAGAGAGACTTCAATCCTACGACAGCCCAAGACTTACAAAACTCATTGGTTCTCTCACCTCTGCATATTCACGTCGCGAAGGTGGACGTCGTAATGCTCGTAAAGTAGCCGTTATATTCATTGGTGGAAAAATTGACGAAATGGCTGTTATCAGAAATGCCCAAGCTGCCCAAGAAGCTGGAGTTGATATTTATTTTGCTGATGCCGGAAATGCTGATCCACGTTTTCTTGATGCCCTCAACGAAATCGGATTCAACTTGGCCAGAGCTGGACGTGGTGCTAGGCGACAAGCTCTTGCCTTTGTCAATGAATTATGCGGTAAGTCTCTTATAACTCACACCATATTCACTCACCGATAATATATTGGTAGATTTGCTGACTGGGGGATTGGATGCCCGAATGGTTAGCGCGTGTGCGCTGTATCAGAAGATTTGTTATTGAGTCAACTGGTGTGGTTTCGATTCCCCTGTTGTGCGTGACAAGGAGTTGGGACGCCTGACTAATCTCAAGGATTTTCTTCGGGTCCTATGGTTTCCTCCCACTGTTAAAGAACCCTACGCGCCAGCGAATTATTGAAATAAAATTGAAAGATATGTTGGTCCCGAGGTGATCTAGTTTGTGTCGAGTGGACGTTAAACCCCATCCCTCTCGCTTTCTCTATCTGTCTCTCTCTCACTCACTCGCTCTCTCACACCCCCTCTCTCTCACACACACTCTCTCACCCACACACTCACGGGAAGACGATAGAACCACTTATTTCTAGGGTTCAAAATTTCATATAAGTTCCTGTCTTGTTATTTTTCAGCACGATATTAAATTTATCAGGGAAGATATACCAGGATGGACCGATGACGACAGCCGCTTGTTGTTTTAATTTGTTGTATAATATATAAATAAGTAAAATAAATTTCGTTAGCAATTCAAACGTCTGTTTTAACATCCGAATTATTTCAAAAATATTTTTTCATGGTGAAAGTTGTAGGACATTAATTTCACTTTGGGGGAGTTGTTATGCAATTTTTATATGCAAAACTAGTATCTACCTGCTTGTCCTTGGTAGCAATCACCCCCATCCCCACCCCCACCCCCTCAACCCGTCGAAAGATAGTTAAATGGGGTCGATCAATAATTGGGTATATGCATAGATAGATCAACCTATTCATGCAATACTAATATCTACCTGCCTGCCACTGGAGCCCAATAAACTTAACTGTGGTCGATCTGGATTATAGAAGATAATGTCAGCAGATTCGCCTGTTCAACCTCCAGATTCCTCTCGATACTAAAGGAAGCCCGTTAGTCAACCTCTGCTGACCGCCCTGTTGGGGCTAGATTAAAGCCATATCTTGTAATAAATGCCCTAAGATCAGTGACAATTTTACCAGCAAAATAAAGTTCCAAACCCGCCTACTGAGTAATTTCTACACTTCTTAACAGGGCATCTTGATTAATTTTGTTTCCACGTCTTACATTAATACTGGTATCACTTTTGACATGTGATCATGTTTAACCTACAATTCTGGAATTTTGGTGGTGGTAAATATACATCAATTATGATGACAGACCTGTGATCAGTTGGGCCGTTTACTGTTTTTCGGGTTTTTTTCTGAGTAGTTATTTGGTAGTAAGAACGCAAATAATTGGTTTTTAATGCAAAGTCAAATGGAGAAAGTCCAATCGTGTTTTCTGTTACCTGGCTATTACAGTGTGTCGTCATATCCAAACGACTGGAGTTTTAACCTGTCATGTCCTTTGTCCTGCTCAACTGACAAGGTAAACCAGACTGCAGCGCCCCATGAAATTTATCCATTAACACCGGAATCAAACTCGATTAATTAATCCTGGTTAGTGATCGATGGTCATACTCATTGTGTCACCGTTACAAGACGAAAAGAAATATTATCTAGCTTAGAAATATATCCATTCCACTTGATTCAAAAATAAAGCCAAGCACGCCAGTTATTGGATGATTGGATAAATAATAACTTAAAAGATATGGAGATTGGGTGGCCGAATGGTCTATGGATGGAGTGTCCTTTATATTATAAAGTTTGTCATTGATTTATGTGGCATGGTTTCCATCCCCCTACTGTAGAACCAACGTGTAATGGAGTAGGGGGTAGCCTTGGGGTCCTCCGGTTTCCTCCCACAGCTAAAGTCCCTTGTGCGCAAGTGAATTGGTGAAATAAAATTAAACCAAATGTGAATCCTAAAATGGCCTGGTTTGTGTCGAATGGAAGTTATATATAATTACAATTTAGGACCGTTTTGGCCTGCATATGATGCAACGTCTTGCAACGGTAATGCTTTGATCTAATGTTCCTGAGCCGTGGAGGCGCTGGATTTTCTGGTGTCGTTTCCCCTTGCCAGTGGTGCATGGCTGACAATGAGCATCGTCTAGTCTTTCAGACGGTACGGAAACCGAAAGTTCCGTGTACACATTGGTGAGCAGGTAAAAAAGATCCCTTGGCAGTTGCAACTCGATAAAAGAGTAGGCCGTAGCGCCGATATCCGGGCGTATGTAGCTAGATTGGCCCATTCGGAGCAGCACAGTAGGACGTTAAAACTCATTTTATTTAATTTCTTGTTACGCTCAATTAAAATGTGTTTAACGTTCAAGTGAACTTGGCAGCGTTCAAATTCTGGTTAATGCTATTGCTTCAACAAGTGCGATCTATGCGATAGCAACACAAAAAATCTTGATCTCTCCTGTTGGCTCTATATGAGGATGGTTCTTCAGCGCGGCTTAATGTGATGAAGTATACAGGGCTAATGAAGGTAATTATGTCCTACCAGCGAGATTTCTGTCAACCATTCATCGAATTCCAAGGGTTATTTTACGTGCAATACTGGCAAGCAGACAAAGTTGGAATGGGGCTGATTAACCATGGTGGAGCCCCTGGGTCTTTGGGTATTTGGTGGCCCCCAACCTAACACACGTGACCAGAACTTAGGAAGTGTTATTTCTCACATATTACTTACCCCTAACCTCATTTAGAGTCCCTCAGTGATAAATAACGGCGATACTTTGATACAGCGAGTCATATCCGTGAAGGCCTTAATGTTACGAAGTAGTAACTTGTTTTACGAACGTCAGACACACGATAATACGAGATTCAATCAGACTCGTTCTCTTTGCACTGGAAACAGAAAGAAAAGAGTACGTTCGGAGATTACCAATGAATATAAATGGGTTCAAGTTACCTGGATTCCACCCTCTTGAAGCACTAAACGTTGTAACCAAAAATTGGTGATAAAGATAATTTTAATGCGCTTTCTTGATACTCTTTTCCTGCTAAATAAACCACCCGAAAAAGATACAAGGATGCCAGTGGAAAGTACGACGCGGCATCGCCGAATGAAACCGAATGTCAACCGTAACACCGGCCCAACGGGGGATGGGATTAAAGGGGCCCCAATGTCCTATGGATTTTTGTAGTGGAGAGGGTGGTGTGGGGGCTGGGCCTCGTCGTGCTCCGTAGTTATTCCGGCGTTGGGGAAAGAACGATACAGCTTGGAACCTGCCACGGTTGTCCTTTTGATACTAAGAGACTCGTTTATGGATTTGACACTTCCGGGTTTCGCTTTTTGCTGTCGAGAACGCAATTACCCTTAGTCACATTTACGTGAAAAGTTATACAACGAATTCCATCACGTCGTTAAACATGATCAAGTTACTGCCATTACAAGAACGTAATACCAAAGGTTGTAAAATACGCATCGTTAACTTTGACCTTACACGGAAACCAAAATATCTGCAACCCATTTGCCAAATTACCAAGTTTCACACCAATTTTGGTACAATTATAATTTTAGATGAGACGATAAGTGGTCGTCTCTTCTGTCTCCACCTCTTCTATTTTTGATAAGATAATTACATAATTACTAGAGAAGATTCCTATAAAAGCAAGCGTTCAGATCTTAGCATTCTAGATAGGAATAAGACAAAGAATCAACATGTTTCTCAGGATAGCAGTCGTCTTTTTCTGTGTCGGGGTAGGTAAAAGTATTTTCTTAATTCAAATTTCTGCTGCATTTCAAGCTAGGGGCTTCATATTATTGCCATTTCTGAATCTGTATCTAATATATAAAAATTCAAACGAATATTGTTCTTCTGAGCCGTTGTATAGTCAACATAATGCCGGGGTGGTTATTACAACAGTTTTTTTTTAATTTTCTCTACGGAGTCAGGGTGGCTAAGTGAATAAAACACTGGCTCGGGGGTTTTTTTACCAGAATTAAAGACACTGGCTCGCTAGTCTGGTGGTGTAAGACAGTGGGCCTAGCAGTTGTTCCGCTGTCCGGGCAAAATTTCCCTCACTTGGAGCAGAACAGTACGGTATTAATCCCCACTGCATTAAAAAATTCTCTGTTTGATAAAAAGAATATCATAGTTTCAATTGTTAAGAGGTTTCTTTTTGCTTTCATTTCGATTTTTCGATACGGAAAATAATAAATAAAAATATTATAACGTCAATCAGAAAATTCGGTTGGATGCGGTAACAGAGAAAACAATTACTCAAGTTAATAAAAGTATTTTATATTTTAATTCTAAAAAACTACAGGCAACCAGTGCAGTTGAAATAAAACTGGGGTTATGTGCTCATTATATTTCGTGCGTGTGATCAGTTTTGCTGCAGAATTCTGCACTTTTTGGAGTTTATCAATAATGCGACATGGAAGGCCAATCAGTAAGGAATTGCAACTGTCCAGTCTGGGGTAATTAAGGTACTTATAAGTGCTTGCATTGCGTCAGGGGAGAGTTTACTGCAAATTTTACTGATATTATCTAGGTGATAACATAATTTACATACATTATTTACATGAGACTCTAAGTTTAGGTGACTATCAAACAATGTTTCTGGCAGTTTTTACTGGCTCCACAGAAACATCGCCGATAGAAATATCAACGTTATCTGCAATGCTTGCTTGAACTGTTGGTGAGCTAATTAAAAGATACTCGGTTTTATCATCGTTCAGCTTTGAAAAATTGGTTGGCATCCATTGTCGTATTTCATTGACACGGGATTCTAAAATATACTTAGTTAAAACAAAGCCATCCTTAACAATTGGTTTGAACGAGATATACAACTGCGTATCATCTGCATAAAGATGATACTGGATATAATACTATTTAATTATTTTACCCAAGGGCGAGGTATACAAGCTGAATAGAATTGGACCCAAAACAGAGCCCCGTGGTACACCTTATAAACGGCCAACATGATTTGCAACTGACAACAATAGATTGTTTTCTATCAGTTAAATAGGATCTGAGTAAGTTGGTGGCAGAGCCAGATACACCGAAATCAGATATTAAACGAAAAATTAGGATGCTATGGTCAACGGTAACAAAGGCGGCCGACAGGTCTAACAATATAAGGAGAACATAATTATGATTGTCTAGTGAATTTAGAATGTCATTTTGAACTCTAATAAGAGTAATGTCTGTGTGCTGTAATGCTTGCGATATGCACTTTGAAATACCTCAAGAAGGCTATTGTCAGAAATGTAAGTTTTTAATTGATTAGCTATGCATTTCTCAAGGATTTTAGAGATAAAACTGAGATTGGAAACTGGTCGGTAGTTCTTGTAATGGTTTCATTAAGGGAACACTGATTGTGGGTTTAAAAACATCTGGAATAATAGCACATTTGATTTAACATGGTCTGGATAAGTTAACTCATGTCAAATTAATAATTTAGAAAACATTTCAGTCCTTAAGAAAGGCCTGCAATGGGCAGATTTAGCTCTTGCATGATGTATGTGTAGCGTAGCTTGTACGCCAAAGTTAACATCATTAATTTCAAAAACTAAGATATTGTAAGTCCGTCGCCATTTTGTTTTGGCGAATAGAATTGATAAGGCATGTTTTAAATCCAATTGTCTGGTGTCGTTATTTTGATTTTGTTTTCTTAATTGATTGATAAATAATCAAACCGAGTACATAATTAGACTGGATTAGCAGTGAGAAATTTTGTATAAGGGCGAAAAGGTAAATGACACATCGTCACTTTATAAAGTACCCATTATTAAAACTCGGGGGTTGGTCATTACACACTCATAATAAAATTAGATATTTGTGATGTCATACGTGTTGAATATATAGTGTTTGGGGTAACCGGTAAAATGGAAATTACAGCTGCATTGACTACTCTGGGTGAATATATCTAAATTCGTCATAAATAGACATATATATCAAATTAGTTTTTTTTAGCGTATCAAAAGAAAAGGACTGTTTTAACATTTCAGTTTTATGGGTTCCTTTTTATATGTAAATTATTATACACAATTAATGTTTGCAGCGTTTTGCATAAAATAACATTGTTTGATAATAAATATATTTTTAAAGGTAGTTTGGATATGCGTTTTGAGCGATAGATATGTCAATATACCTTTAAACAATAACTTTCATTTTCAGACTATAAGTGCTTGGGATATCGATCTTAAGAATTTATTGGGTAAGTTCTCTTTTTTATACATATAGATTTCTCGAAATTCCTTATATCATATGGAGGATAAACTGCGTAAACGTTTCTATATTGATTATTTTTAAAATGTGATCTTTAATTATCCCGTTTTTAAGGGGGTGATATTGGAAAGACCTCCGCCTGTCAGTCCGTCCACCTATCCCGGTTTTGTTCCAGGTATATCGCATGCGGCGTTTATAGATATCTTTATTACACTTTTACACATATGCTTTTATCAGTTCTGTATTTTGCTTCGTAAAAAAATTGGAGTCAATATGTTTTCCATGGAAACAAAATTGACTTAATTGTTGGTGTGCGACGGCTACGGGGGGTGGTGTTGATGACTGATTCTTCGTGTGTCTGTTAAACCGAGTTCAGGTTTTGCAGTGCTAGGTTATAGGTAGTACCAAAAATGGTACAAATCCTGTTTGTTTTTTTTAAATCAAGCGTTTATTTATTTGATTACTTACTTATATCTATACTTATATCATTATTTCAGCCAAAAGAAGGAGCCCGCCTGGTCCAAATTATGGTAATTTTTGTTAGTTGCTCATATGTTTCTAATCATTTTTCTTAAAGTAGCATCGGGTGTATGACGCATTCTAGCTTAGCCACGGTGTCGCAATAAATATGGCGCTAACTCAGTAGGATTTCCCAAGCTCTATTTCCGTGGTGGCCGACAAAGTTCATCGGGATTTGAGTTTCGGATGGGGCCTGTGTAAGCGTTGCCGTGCATGCAAATGAAACCCTTGGTAATGTCCGAGAAAGTTCTTCGGGATTTTCGGATGGTACGAATTACATAGTTTCACCCGTATAAGCGTTGCTGTGCAAGCAAAAGAACCCTTGATCCGTCAAGAGTAGGCAGACACGCCACTGTCCGCACCAAAGTTTCGTCATTACACATAGCGTGGCGTATGCCCATCATCCCGATTAATGCTGAACACTGGAACATTACATCCCATTTTCATCCTTCTCCTAGAATACAAATGACAACAATGGGACACATGAATTGATTAGATCATTTACTGTTTTACATTTCAGTCTGTTATCAGCACCCACTTGATCTAGTTTTCATTCTCGATGCTTCATCCAGCATATGGTCCCAGAACTTCACCAAAGCTAAAGACTTTGTGAATAGTTTTATTGAACCTTATGTTATCGGTCCAAACAAGGTCCGTGTAGCCATTGAAACCTATGCCCAACGAGTATACGTCGAAGATGTTATCCACTTTAACGATTACCTCACTAAAGAATCTCTCAAACAGAGTATTTCTGATTTGGTGTGGCATCATGGAAGAAGAACGGAAACTGGTAAGTTTCTTGTAATTTATTGTCTAGACATGCAACTATACAGACCCAGTCAAAGTGTTCATGTTGATCAATAGGTCACAGATCAATGTTGAAGGTTGATAAATATATATATAAATATATATTTCCAGGCGATGGTATTGCTTACATGAGGGAGAAAATAATGCCAGAAGCTAGATCGGGACTTCGAAAGATCTGTATTGTTATCACCGACGGAAAATCTCAGGATTCCGAAAAGACAGCTCTTGAAGCCAAGCGAGCACGCGGTGATGGTATTGATATGTTTGCAATTGGAGTGAGCGAGGCTGTGAACAAAACAGAATTACATAATATTGCTGGTGATCCTGACCGAGTCATCATCGTAAAGACCTACTCAGATTTGGAAGCCATCAAAGACAAATTAGCTTATAAGACCTGCAAAGGTGAGTACACAAACTGAAGAGATTCTTATCAGGGCCATAACTACCTCAGAGCAACGAGGGGAGGGAGGTGTAAAATTGACAGGCAACAATGTATATCTATTGGTTTATGGTCGACAATTTTTTCATATGATGAAACCCTGCAATGCTAATACTAATAATGGCCCGCTGATGGCGTCCTGCTCTGTTGTCACCTTTCAATTAATAGGCTACTCTTTCGAAATTCCGAACTATCGCCCAATAAGCTCTTTCTAGAAATGTTGATGTAATTTCCAATTTGGGAAATTAAGCATTGGTAAAATGTATTGTAGTGTAATGTATCTGTGTTATCTATTATAGAGATTCCAACGACTCCAGCACCACCAAAAGATGAAGGTAAGTATTAGCATAGTTCTGAAAGGTGTAAAGTCTCAACAAATGTCGGATTTAGTTTGTGACACAAAAAAAACAAAACAAAATTCCTTTTAATAACGCAATTAGGATATCAAGCAATTTTTTTTTGAAGCTACGACCTCCAAGTTCAGACATTTTGCATGGAGAAGCCCCTAAATGTGATAAGTGATCCTATACAAATAAAAACCTATTTGAGTAATAAGTGGCACTTTGTCAACCTTTCAGAATAATGGCATCGATATGTAGAAAAATTGATATCGATCAATAAGTTGCTTGGGAAAAAGAAAATTACTATCATATTAAAATTCACCTGTCCCTGTTTTTCATGGCTTTCGCATTTAAGGGCTGGCATAATTACATCTAGACACTGTGGTTTCTTATAATTATAGTTTGTAAAAATATTAAGTGCAAAACAGTTTATCATACATTTTTTATACGGGCATTAGGCAAGAGCCAAGTCTGTCTATTGGAGGTCTTTCTTTATATCTTAGATATTTTAATTTAAAAATAAATTACTGATCGGACAGAAATTAACTAACCAAGACTATAATCAACTCTCGATGCATTGGATACTTTAGATATTTCAACAGATTTAAATATGATTTGCGGTTAATGATGAATTTAAAATGGATATTCGAGACTTTGTTTATTATCATATCAACGGTAGCAATGACAATCGAGGTTATAATGTCCTGTAACTCGAATAACAGTGAAGTAACTTGATTGAAATTTTTAATATATTCTCTTTTCATTATTTATCTTGTAACTACTATAGCTAGAACTGTTGGCTGGCAAAATTTGTTGTAAGGTTACACTATCTTGTATTGCATCAAAACGTTTAGGTAAAGTCGTTGTTAATTAACCAGAGCCCTTTAAATCAATTTATTACAGATTGTGGACTTGACAACCCTACAGATATCTACTATGTATTCGATCCTGCTTATCTCGGTATTGATCAAACCGGATGGGTGACCCAGTTCATTACCCACACACTGAATACCAAGGAGTTCACCCACATGAGAGTTGGTGTCATCAGCGACTCCTGTCCATTGGATGCTGGGTTCAATCTTAACAGATATTCAAGTTTTGGTGAAATCAGAGAGAGACTTTTGTCTTACGAGAATCCTCGACTTCCAAAGCTAATCGGCTCTCTCACGTCTGCTTATTCTGTTGCTAAAGGTGGTCGTCCTGGTGCTCGACGTGTCGCAGTTATCTTCCTTGGAAACAAAATTGACCGAGATGCTCTTCTAAGAAATATAGAAGCTGCCCGGGAAGCTGGTGTGGAACTTTATTTTGCTGGTACAGGAGATGCTGGTTTTATGGCATCTATGGCAAGATATGGCTTTAACTTAGCTCAAACAGGCCCATCTGCAATAGGACAAGCACTGTCTTTTGCAACAAAATTATGCGGTAAACATTTTTAAATTCTTAAGATCATCTCTTAATTTTTGAGACGACATGTATTCGAATAAAATATCTTATAGGGTAGTCAAAATTGAATGTCTGTAAATACAAACAGAGATATCTCTGATATAGCTTATGGTGGTCATTGCCTCTAAGCATATTATTGCCTTGTCAAATGCTGTGCACAAGGCAGGGTATATTTATTATTTTGAGAACAATGAATATGTGAATTTCTTTTGGCTAACAATTTATTATCGCTGTATTAATGTATTTAAACTTTGAAGTAGGTGCGTAACCAAAGCACGAACAACTTCGTTACCGATTTCCTTATCCACAAGATCGGTATTGACCGAGAAAGTTCCTTTCGATTTTCGCGGCCCGGTTACCCCTTGGTAAAGGTGCAGGATATCCCACGCCTCTCCTATATTCTACATACATGTATATTATAATTGTAACGAAGCAAACGTTGTTGTATTGGAGATCATCAAGTGCTCCCGTGCCGAATTTAGACTGCTTTTACATTTTATGGAATGATCTGAATGATTTTTTTTTTCAGATAAGTCTCAAGCTAGAATGAATCAGAGAATCAATTAATATCTTAATTATTGACTACCTTTATTCATCATTCTACCACCAGGAGTTTTTTTGTTATTTATATACAGTATTTAATAAAGTGGATTTCTTACAACTTACATACATTATTTAATAAAGGAGATTTCTTACTATTTATATACATTATTTAATAAAGTGTATGTCGGCAAATAGCATCTAATCTTTTTATTTTTTACATTGTCTTTTTTGCATATTTAGAAATATGGGCCAACAATATGGGGTACAATGATATTCGTAACCATGGTTTGTTTAGGATTACGTTAGGATAAGCGTTGGGTTAGGGTTAGGATAATCTTAATAAAAAAAATAGCCCCATGGCTAGGGTTTCGGGTCGGGTTAGGGTTAGCATAATGTTAAGGAAGCTATGTTGGCTCTAAGTCTAAGGCGCTGGCTCACTAACCAGGGGCCTCGCGGTACGATCCCGATGTTGGCCAACAAAGATCTCTGGGATTTTCCCATGTTCATTCCCCTTGTCACTGGTGCAGGACGGATGGTCTGACAAGGACAGTGGCTAGTAGTTCGGATGGGCCGTAAATCGAGGTCCCGTGTTCATTTTGTTAGTACCTAAAAGAACCCTTAATAATTGGAATTCGAAAGAGTGGGTCGAAGGGCCTCTGTCCGTCTTTATTGATTAGTTCAGAAAGAGAGTTTGGACAGGCGACCCTTCTCCTTGTCACGTACAACCGAGGAATGGAAAGAAATCGGAATAAGACCAGTTATTTGATAATCTCGCTTAGGAACATGGACGTAACAGAATCCAGACAGCATACTTAGTCATAGCTTGATGTTATTTTTGAAATATTTGCCACGTTACAGGCGAATGTGCATCAGAAGGGTGTAAGGCAACGTTAAGGTTTGGGTTTTAAAAAAGACAACGCACTGTATGAAACACAACCACTGTACACTGTTCATAATGCGCGACATTTCGACAAGTATTCTTAAACACGGACCACGTCTGCAGATATTGATTTCAGTCAAGTTGTAATTCTAATGACAAACTGCAAATCTGAGAAAGTATATCTGACGTTGAGCTACCTGTTTGAATGGAAATAACAACAACTCATCCCTGTACAATAATCAGAAGGTTCAAGCTTAGAACACACCCGGTCAAGTTATTAACACAGTGGTGGGAACATTCATTTTCTGCCTTAAAGGAAAATATCGGTGTCAGTCATTTTTACAAATGTGATAGAACTGGTTAAACACATTCCAAATATAACACCCCCAATAGCTACGGTAGATGGGTAACGACGATTTGAAGAAACGGAAAGTGTAGTAAAAGAAAATGGAAAACACGAGTCGATTTTAAGTTCACTGATAATTCCTTTGAAGATAAAAGGTTGTTTTACCAGGCTGTGAGGGGATATTTGACAATTCATAAATTAATTGACTATCATAAGATGAGAGAAAACATAGAAAAACTCCGCGCATTCCCTTGGTTTTATTCATTCTCTAGGTTTAACAAGCGACCATGCTCTCTGTCATGTGCAATCGCAGAATTGAAACCAAGCCTTGTAATCTAACACGCACGCATGAACACTCATTCGGCAACCCAACTCCCCAATTTGCGAATGTGAATTATCATTATATAAGTTACATTAATTAATTATCAACAATTATCATTTTTAGCCGATCGTGACATTCCATGAAATCATAAATAAATAATCCATTTATCTGGTGGAGGTCGTTGATAAAACCAACAAACTAAATGTCAGAACAAGCGCGTCAAATAGGTCAAAAGTTAAGAAGGTTAACGTCCTACTTTTCTGCACTACCAGCGATAATGGAGACGACCATTCAACATTCAATGTACTATGGGGGACACTTTACCAGGACAGTAGCGTTTCCGCCTACTCTTCGTCAAATTCCAACTGCCAATGGTTCTTTTACGTGCACGCCAACTAGTACATGCCAGGCAACGGGGATGGGGGCATAGGAAGAAAACCCAGAGGTGATGTGTCAGCCAAAAACGAGAACTCTTGGTTAGTAAACAATCACCATACACTATCCATCCTGCCCCGCCCCAGCACAGACTGTTTTCATTGCCACCTACGCACATTAAACATCCCAACCCTAGAAATTATTTTTTTTTTTGTTAAAACCCTTTCAGTACTCAGTCTTCCATTTTCAAAACTAAAAACAAATGCAGTTTAAAGTCACGACACTGCATAATTGAACAAAATTAGTACAAAAAATCAAATACGCAAACAAATTGCTTATGGTGTTGAGGAACAAAACGTCTCTTTATGTCACAAAATGATAACATGATACCGTTCTGCATTTATAAGATTTTCGTATTGTGTAACCGTGGAAAAAGTGGAATCCTCTCATTGAGAGGATATCTGATGTAAGTGTCCTGCTGATGGATCGACGTTGCCGCCACATAAGACGCACACCTGTCGCCTGTCCAACCTCGTGGGTTTTCTCCGGGTTCTCCGGTTTCCTCCCACTGCTAAATAATCCTACGCACAAGCGAATTACTGAAATAAAAATTAAACCATATGTTAGTCCCGAATGACATAGTTTGTGTCGAGTGGACGTTAAACCCGATTTCTATTTCTCAGGTGCTGTTTTTGAATAGTGTTACAGCAGCTGCTAGTGTTGGTCTGGGGCCGGTTGCTCAAAGCTCCGTTATCTTTTAACGATCCGTTAACTCCATGTTAACGGATCGTTAACTTTAACAGAGAGAAAGACTGTTGCTGGAAGTCCCGTTAACTTTAATGTGTCGTTAACTTGGCGTTATATTTAACGGAGGTTTGGGGCTCCGTTATCTGTTTAATGATGGCATTAGTTGGCTGTAGCAAAAAGTCATGGATTACCAATGTAGTTTTCTATAGAACATTCTAGAGGGTTGGGCGATGCGGGCCAATTCCATTTTCTATATGTTGAAATTCTATACTATTCTACAGAAGTTTGGTGGACTATAGGAAATAATGGCCCCATAATTCTGTAGTGCAAATCCCATAATCTTTCTTACAGATTTACGCTAAAATTTCTAAAGGAAAAAATAAAGTATTCTATAGTGTTTTCTGTTGTAAATTCTACAGTCATCTTTTTGTCTTTAATCTAGTTTTGTGAACAGACTGCACAGTTGTCTCGCTGTCTTCAGTTTCTTGTTAATAGTAACTTCTAAGAAGTTGTTATACATGTACATTGAAATTAAAAATTTTAAATTCAGCCAATGAACAAACAGTCTTCTCTTGGATTAACTTTAATGAATCCGTTAGCTAACGGATAATGAAATTGACTTTCCAGCAACAGAAATTTAACGGACCGTTAACAATCGACACGTTACAAAGATAACGATCCGTTAGAGTTAAACGGATCGTTAAAATAACTTAGTTTTGAGCAACCGGGCCCTGGTCAATATGTCGTTGGCGAAATGTCGTATATTCGTTGTGTAATAAGTGCAATCAGTTTGACGACAAGGATCTATATACCAACAGTGACAGTATATAACATTATATATACAGTGATCATTATTACAAGTGGCCTATTGTATCAATATAAATAATGTTAAGAGATTTTAGTCTCGGAAAAAGGTCAGACCGTCTGTCAAACAAAACATACAGCAGACCAACCCAGTCACTCGTAAATTTAGTCGGATGAAGTTTGTAAATTTGAGATTTTTGTTGATTAGGGCGATGTAGCCAATAGAATTGAATGTTATATTCAGTTCCAGATATGTGCTATTGACGCCTCGAGTTTCCCTTATACCTCTAAAAATTTATCATGCGACCTCCATTGCCAGATTTCAATTAGGTACCTCAAAAGTATAATACCAAAAAAATGATGGACCGACAGAGGCCCCCTACCCCGTTGCCCTGTATTTTAATGTGAAACTTTCTTACAAGTTATCTGAAATAGGCGTTTTCTTAGTATTTATTCAATGGATAGCCAAATCAAGTACAAGATAGGTGAACTTCCCTCCTACAGCACAACATACTACACTGATACCGACCATGGTGTTACAGCATAGATACACCAAATGCCCTCTTCAAAAATTGAAAATAACATTTCTAATTTGGACAATTTTCCCGTCACTCTTGACAATGATTATCATTAACATTTTATACGGGCTGATTGACTTCAATGGTAAATTTATTTTTTAAATTACATAAAAAGATCAACAATGGCAGCGGTTGTTATATTTAACATTCAAAACACCAAGGGTTCGGATTTTTTTCGCAGATGACCTTTTATTGCTTGTTTTACCCTGTAATCAAAGGGAGAAAGGGAATGGGGTTTAACTTCCACTCAATACATATAGCTCCTTTTTGGGACTAACATAATAAAATTATATACTTTCTATTCCTTTCCGTGGTCAGGCTATTTAGTAGTGGGGTGAAGAATAATCCTGGAATCGAGGTCATGGCTCTTTAACCAGTGTTGCCAGGGAAGGTACCTCGGGACTTTTCAGTGAGGCTTCCTCTTGTCAATATCTCACAAGGATGAGACAAAATACCAGGATCCTGTGTTCACGTTGGTGTGCTAGTAATCGATGAAGAGGCTTAAATGCTGTTTAGTTCCATATACCACGGTGTATGGTGTATGCCTGTCTTCGTTAGACCGGTCGGTGCAGAAATGAATGACGCTAACCCCAGTTCTATTTCAACATAAAACAGACCTTATTTTACGTCATACTGCGACTTTGAATACACCCCACCTCTCCACAACAAAACAAAACAAAACCTAACCTAATCGAACCTTATATATTATAAACATGTTTTGACAAAATAGCCTGGCCTGACGCAATGAGAAGATTATAAAAATGCATGGCTTAAACAAATTAACGGCTTGCATACGTCAGTAAGTTTATTGCAGGATGTAAACTGAGTTGTTAAAGTGATAATGCATTGGCGAAAATATCGAATGTTGGTAGGGATATGATATGCAAACGATAGGGATACGATATTCATTTATTTATAAATAACGACATAACGGGTATTATGATGTCTATTCTTGTAAGGAGACTATTTATTTTAACGTGGGTTCTTTTCCTGGAGAGAGAGAGGGGGGTGGGGTGAACGTTGAACGTAGAAGTCTTTAGCAGTGGGAGGAACCCGAAGGACCCGGAGAAAACCGAATGACCCGGAGAAAACGAGGTTGGACAGGCGACCTACTCCTTGTCACGTACAACAGGGGAATCGAAACAATTCGGTCATCCCCCCACCTTTCTCGTGGTTTTCTACTACTTTAACTGATAATAAATCCCACTATGGACATATCTACTGTTATGCAAACTGCATCATAAATATAACACAGAAACGAGCATGTAGGTGATTTTTTGTAAGGACGGTTTGTTGAGGATTTCCTCCGGTAATAAGAACAATAAACAAGTATATAAATCATCATCTGAAGAGGTTATCAACAATTATATACAAACTATATAAAGTAGAGCGGAAGGATGGTGATCAGACAGATAGTCAATCTACTACTAGGGAACAACCATTATGGCGTGGAAACTTTTAATAATCGCCTGCATAATGGTAAGTTTTCGTAATTTTTTGAAAAATCTTCGAAGCAAACAAACTAGGTTGAGTTGAAAGGTTCGCATAAATTTTGATTCAAAGCTACGAAACCTATGTTTACCCCTCAAAAGTGGGATGAGATATTTTAGAAATAGTAAACATGCCCTGCTTCATGCACGACATTTGTCAGTACTAATTGTTAAATTGTTTTATAGTCTATCTCTTTTTTTTCTCCAAATTGGATTATATTTCTTAATAATTAATCTATATTTATCTCCGAATCTGTTATATTTTGGTACTTTTTTAAAGGGTTTGCTTTTTCTTCACAGGCTATGTCAGGTTTGAAAGGTTGTGCGGCACTATCAATAGGTAAGTCGATATTTCAGGACTAACATAGTATAATCTTTACTTTTTTTCAATGATTAATTTAAGTTGCCTAGTGACGCGACTGGGATGTTTTATCTTTAGGATTGAAAACACCATCTATAACAAGTTACAATTGAGTGTTTTTCTGAAGTACCCATTAATTTTAATTGCCACAGAATAATATATAATTTGTCGGCAAATCTTCATAGTTGCCTCGCATGCTCCCAAAAGACCCTGTAGAAGATGGGAGGGTGTGTTCCTTGTCATTTTGATGAAACCAAAAAGCGATATCATTTGTTTGACAAAGTTTGAATTCATTTCATTATATATACCACAGTGGCGAACAAATCGTATACCATTATTATTTCAGCAAGAATGTCCGAAGTGCCGGTGCTGTACAATGTTGACGAAGGTAAATATAAGCTTACATGCATATAAATACAAATGTTTATCCGGAGTGGGCGGGAATGGTCAAGGTGTGCGACTTAGATCATAAGGTCTGTCACTGAGTCAAGGGACGTGATTTCAGCCCCGGGCTTAAAAGTGACAAGGGGTGGGATCGCCTGTCCAATCTCGTGGAATTTCTCCGGTAACCTCCCTCTGTTAAAGACCTTTAAGTGCAAGGGAATTATTTAAATAAAATTGAACCATATGTTAGTCCCGAACCTGGCTAATCTCTAAAGAATGGACGTTAAAACCCTCTCTCATGTGTGTTCTTTTCTTTGGACATATAAACCTTTGATTATCTAACTTTATTGTAAAGATGTCATAGCATCCCTCAGAATGAAGTTGTTAGACTGAAATTTTTCAGTATATTATACATTTTTCATTATCTGTTTTAAGCTGCTTCTGCGATAAATGTCGGATCTTTGCCTAAATCTTACATACCGTAATGAATCTGTAACTGTTTGCCATTTTCAGTAGAATTTTTTTTTCAGTATGCAGTCAGAGACCGTTAGAACTAGCTTTTATATTAGATGCCTCGTCTAGTATCTGGTCTCAAAATTTCACTAAAGCTAGGAATTTTGTGGCTGATTTTGTGGACCAGTATGAGATTGGACCTGAGAAGGTTCGTATCGGGGTAGTAACATATGGTCTAGGAGTTTATACCCAGGATGTCATCAGATTATCAAAGTATAATGATCTGACTAGTTTACAGACAGCCATCAGTAGTCTACCATGGAGAGCTGGATCACAAACTGATACAGGTAAGATATCGTTTACATATTTAGTGATACAATAACATTCAAGATTGTCCACCAAAATGTATTCATGAGCCTCAAGAACAATAGATATGTGGTTGTGTCGGATATGAACTGATAAATGTGCGTCATATGCGACTGATCAGTCTTCATTGGCCCACTCGGTGCAGTAAAGTAGGGCGTTGTCCAGGGCCGTATCTAACGAGGGTGCTGGGGGTACTAGACGCCCCGAGAAATGGCGTTGTCCCCATTTCATTTCATTTCTTTTTACTATTGAACCATCTGGAACCAGGTTCTCATATCTACTGGTACCGCTAAACCTAGAATGTTTTAAACTTCAAACTTTACTGGAGGGATAACAAAATTTATTCTTTACAAAATATTTGACTGCAGAAGCCCCAAATTCTATGTTACGTAAATTTTTAAATTCCTATATGTTGCGGCTCCAGTAGAGTCCCAAACCATAGAGATTAGAGAGGTAGGAAGATAGAACACTGCAACGTATAAGAAGATATTTTTCGGTCGTTCAGAGAAATAAATGGTGTTTGTTTAACGTTGTACGTACTTCGCAAACCAGTACAACTGCGTTTCCAGTAAAGCTTCATCAAATTCTAACTTTCAAGGATTCTTTAACGTGTCGAACCTGGGACGTGGGCCACGTATGGTTAGAGATACAATTCATTATTTCATTTGCACATAATCTTTAATTTAGTTGAAATTATTAGAGATACCTAGACTGGCCTTGCGCCTGATTTTACAATCTTCATTGTAGGGCTTGCTATAAATTACATGAGGACTAACATAATGTCAGAAGCGAGACCAGATGTTAGAAGAGTAACTGTGGTTATTACCGACGGCAACTCACAGGAACCAGAGACCACAGCTGAAGAGGCAGCCATGGCTCGTCAAGAGATGGAGGTCTTTTCAGTAGGAGTCAGCGATCAAGTTAGTCACGATGAACTAGTTCGCATTGCTGGTAACGAAGAAGGGGTGTTCTATGTGAACAGATATTCTGAACTAGAGAACATTAAAGGGAGACTAGCCATGAAGACTTGTACACCCGTAGGTGAGTATGGTTTTTCATTTACAACGAATACGCTTTACTAATTTTTTTTGGTTTCGTTTTATTTTCTAAACCGAATTAGTATAACTGGCCCCAAGTTCACAAAGCATTCTCAGACTTAAGTTGAGAATTTGCTCAACTTTCAATCACTGTTTATAAGAAATATCTTTCAGCTAGAAATACAAAAGTTTGCACATGGTTTCATACTGATGTATTTTAATGCATTAAAACAACAAAATTATTATAAAGGGCTGAGATTTAATTAAAATAAGGCAAACAACTTTGAGTAAATTCTCAACTTAAGTCTGAGAATGCTTTGTGAACTCGGGGCCTGGTCTTCCTAACGTTTTGCATTTAGGCTGCCATACAAATTTATCATATTATCTGTTCTTTTTTATTCTTTTTTGTGTCATATTCTTTTTCTGTCTTTGATTCTTATTTGTATCCTTCCTTCCCCAATTTTTCCTTTGTTTTCCTTTTAGAGCCTACCTCACCACCTTTACCACCACCAGAAGATCAACGTAAGTTATTATACTTCCACACATTCTATAAAAACAATATTCCGTTGATAATCTACCATACCAGAAACCCGGTGCCGTCTTAACAGCATTATACGCCCTCGAACAAAGCATTGCAAGGGTGGTCGTACCTACTGCCTACTCTTAGTCTTATAACGAATACCAACTGCTAGGGGATCTTTTACGTACATGCAAATGTGTACACGGGACCTCGGATTATTGTCCCATTTAAACGACTACACTTGTCCCTTGCCGTTCCCTTCGTGATGCATCACTTACAAGGGGAAACCACGCCAGAAAATCCTGATAAACTTTAAATCATCACAGGAATCGAACACGGGACCTCCAGGTTAGCGCGTCTTACGACAGTACTAAAGGCCATCTGTCAAAGCAGTGAACAGGGGTCTCTATCTGCACATCTACTCAGGAATAAAAATGCCGTTTATTTTATCGACAGCGTACCTATGCGTTAAGACGGCCAAGCAGATAAAGCGTCAAATCGTCCCAATTCAGCATTAATTTTATCATTTTATTTTGAAATAAATTCAAGTGGGGGGGGGGGGGGGTAGCATGTTGTTGTCCGGACTAATAACAAATTAAATGATTGCTTTGGATTTGTTTTGTGGTTGGTTTTTTTTTAATTTTGCATAGCGTTTGTCTAGTCTAATTCTAAATCAAATATCTTCTTTTTCTAATTTTTGTATAGCGTGTGGTATAAAAGATCCAGCAGATGTTTATTTTGTGTTTGATCCAGCAGCATTAGGTCTAGAGCGTACCCTATGGGTAACCAAATTCATCAAAGAATCGGTTAACACTGAGCACATGAAGTATATGCAGGTTGGTGCCATAAGTGGATCGTGTCCTTTAGATGCTGGTTTTAACTTAAAACAATACAACAATTCGGCGGATATTGAATCCCACTTGGAAATATTCGAAACCACAAAACTGCCCAGACTAATTTACCAATTGGCTGATTCGGGATATGATTTCCAAAATGGTGGCAGAGTCGGAAGTCGTAAAGTGGGCGTCCTCTTCTTTGGCGGGAAAGTGCACGATTCTGCGTCCATTTTGGAGAATGTTCAAATGGCGGAAGATCTGGGTATAGAGCTCTACTTTGCTAATATTGGTGACGGTGATAGCAGTTTGCTAGAACAACTATCACAATATGGTACTCGTTTAGACTCTTCTACGGAAATGCTGCGACAGATATCGTACTTATTAGACGGCTTGTGTGCAAAACCAAAACGAACAAACTGGTTTTATTCGAATTAAATGTTATTACTTACTTTATTATCATTTGTTTTTCTATTTGTATTAAACAAGTGTTGAAATTTCTGTAACTTTTATTTGAAAATCCAGACCAGCATCTTTATGGTCGACACAGAATAGCTGTTGGCTCGGGGGCTTGGGTGGTCGAATGGCTTAACGTGTATGAGTTGGATCAATTGGTCTGTGAATGACGTAAGGAGTATGGTTTCGATTGCCTTCTTGTACGTGACAAGGCGTCAGGTCGCCTGTTGAACATCATGGGTTTCCTCGTGGGTTTCCTCCCACTTCTAACGCCTCCTAGGCGCACGCGAATTATGGAAATCAAACAAATTGAACCATATGTTAGTCCCGAAATGACCTAGTATGCCGAGTGGACGCCCCCCCCCCCCTCTCTCTTATCTCTTGGTGTGGGCCCTGAATTCAACAGATAAAGGGCGACAACTCCTATAGTTTTGAACATTATTAAACCCGTGTGTGGAATGTTATTAGCTAAACAAGAAGAATATTGAATTTTCTTCCAAATTGAAATAAAATTGAACCACATGGTAGTCCGGAAATGGTCTAGTATGTGCAGAGGGTACGTTAAACCCAATTTCTCTGTCTCCTACCATTATTAAACTTGCATCTTTAATTGTCTACATTACTTTTTAAAAAACACCATTCCGCCATTATTTTTTGTAAAATTTCAATATGGAAATAGAAATAAGCCATCTGTTGCATGAGGATTTAAATCCAACAGAAAAGCTGACACACAGTATAGCGTCCAAATGAAAAACAATTTATTTTTTAAGTCCATAAAATTTTAAAAAGTTCAATAAATTATTTTCTACTTCTTTAAAATGAAATGGGGATTGACTTTTCTGCGCCAACTGGGAAAGTAAAGACCGGCATACGCCATACAGTTTCCTATGAATTATATACGCACAGCGACACTATGGCCTACTCATATTGCGAATTTAAACTGTCAGGGGTTGTTTTACGGGCACCTCAATGTGTACACTGGACCTCTGTTGAGTTCGTCCTATCCGAACATTAGATCGTGTTCCTTCTAAGATCCTCCCCCGGGGAACTTTTTCCGTCAACACTAGGAGCGAACCCTAGAACTCTTGTATAGTGAGCCAGCATGTTAGATACCAACCACCGCCACTCTTTCTACATGTTCGCATTAGGTTTTTTAAATAATAAGTATTGCTAGAATAGCGCCCAGCGACCCCCAAGGCTTTAATCGACCATAAACCTCAAAAACCCCGTATGTTTTTTTAAGTACGCATACACCAGTACTATTGGCCCTGCTTACATAAATCGATCTACCTGGGTGGATTAAGACAGGTATGTGTAGTGATTCAAAACATGAATTCTTGTCCTTCTAACAAAAACAATGGCGGCTGTACTCGAAATATTTTCAGACGTGGCGAGAATCTTTAAATCTTCTGACGAGACTGTATGCTATAAAGCCTATTGTCTTTTATCCTCTCACAAGAAAGGTGCGAATTAGCATTACTGTGATAAGATTCCCGAGGCGATTCGAATTAACACTTGAGCCCATTTTGAAATTTTACTTGAAGTTTTTCCAAAATCAATTCTTCAATAAGATAGTGACAACACTCCGAGTCAGTCGAATTTACTTTTAAATCAAACCCTTGCCTTTGTCTCGCTTTAACTTTATCGAAGAAGAATTATTATTTTTTAAGGAGGGGCGACTGCATGACATCATCCATGCGACAGCCCCACGCAACTCGTAAGTCGAAACGGAAATGCATACATCAGCACATGGTTTCATTATCAGTCAGACTTCCAGGGACGTATCTAACGGGGTGCACCCCCAGAAATAATACACTTGATTATGATCACACAGTGATGGTCTTTAGGTACTGATCAGTCGGTCGGTTTTAAGGGCACCCTCTTCCAAACTTTCTTATATCAATTACGTTGAGGTTATGGCGCCCCACCACTCTGGTGCACCCCCATTTTTAAAATCCTACAAACGATCCTGCAGACTTCCGTCTTCATTAAGAGATGCTAATTTTAGGGTGGGGAATACTAACCCTAACCCCACCCTTTTTAAGTGGGGTAAAGGTAAAATTGGATCCACGTTCAGTCTTCTAAATAGGGTTTGGGTTATCATTCCCCAATATACTCATAAATTTTATATAAAGCGGCCATTTTAGATTCCAGAAATACCCAAACCTTCCCAACTGGCCTATAATTGGCATCTCCCAGTCGCAGTAGAAAAGTGGGACTTCTAACCCATTTCTATTCATTCATTCATATCAGACTGAAGATCACAATTCCCAGTTCACGGACGTTACCTGCGTTCAGTTTGAATGAACATTGAAATGGTGTTTAACGTCTTGCCATGGCACTACTTCATTTATCTGAGATTAACATACGATTAGTTTTACTATGGCCACGTGTATTATGCAGCCCATACTATATATTATAATTTCGATAAAGCTCCAATCACACCAAAACACGACCTAACGCGAATCAAATATTTTGTGTCGCGTAGTAAAACTGGAGAAGGTCTTCTTGGATCGCAAAGGTCGCCGTCAGGTCATGCTGAATCGGGAGCACGGGAAGGTTTTGTTGAAAAGGCATCAACTCGAACGCTAAAGCCGTCAGCAAACTAAAGCACGACATAATGTGACTCAAATATTGTGATTCTTCGAGTAAAACAGGAGGTCTTGGATCACGAGGGTCGCCGTCTGGTCTTGGTGAATCAGGGGCAGGTCTTGTAAATTAAAAATGCATCAACTCGTCCTCTTCCCGACGAGTGACCGTCACGGTCCAGGTCGTGATATTCATGAGTGAACATATCCTGGTCTTGTTGCATCGCATCGGGATCGCGTTCGGCCTGTTAAAATCTACTTGGATTGCGTTGGTCATGTGGAGAGTGTGTTTGAGTCTTGTTTGATCGTATCGACATCGAATAGTCACCAAGTCTGTGGGTTCCGGAGACTGGTTGAAGTAATTCCATCAAATTTGTTCCGCGATTATACGCGACCTGCTAGAAATTATGCGTCTCCTTGGATCGCCAAAGTTTTTAGATCTGAACCACATTGAACTTTGGTCTAATGTGGGCTTATAAGACAGAGGCACGCTGATGACTGATCAGCAGTGAATATTCGCGTGGCCACTTATTTCACAGATTGGGTAACATTGGTGCGGGTTAATTACCTCACAATATTATATCGGAATAAAATATATTACCTATTTAGTGTAAACGAGTATATAAAATGAGTAAAACGCATGCACTTCTTCGGCGTTATTTTTAAGAGTAGGCTTAGTTTTTCGGGTTACGGTCCTCTAGTTTCCTTTCATTCAAAAACTACCGCAAGGTAAGTTTTGCAATAAATCTGTACTCTACTATATGTTAGTCCCCAAATGACTTAGAGTGTGTTAATTTTACGTTAAACTACATCTCTCTCTCTCTCTCTCTTCGAGTCATTTCTGAACAATCATTTCGTGTACATGTACATGTATAATTATCTGCACCATTAAATCACTTCTCTTAACATATATACACACCAGATGTTAGTCCCTAAATTACCCGTTTCCCTGCCTTTATGTCATTCATTACTGTATATTATTTTGTACATATGTATAATTCCCTGTATCATAAATTAAAGAGTCATTGGTGGGCTGAATATAAAAGGTTAATATCCGAAGGTTATAACTTTAAAACTATTTTAAATGAGATTAAAAAAACAAAAACCGGGAGGATTAAAATAGATGCAGTTTTAAGACTGTGTTTACGGGTCAATGAAAAGGCAATATTTAATTTACATATAAACAATTATAGAGTTAAATTTAAGACAGGAGAACGTGCGGAATAGCTGTGCTTGGGTATCGAATGTCGTCTCGTGGAAAGAAACGTCACGCTATTTAAATAGACGTAAAAGACAAGTAGGACAAGTCGACTTGAAAATGAACAAAAGATTGTTTCCATGTTTTTGGGGGGTATTTGTTTTGTTTTGTTTTTTGGGTTTTTTTTGTAATTTTACATTACACTGTATTATGACCGCAATGGACCCTGAAATGAAATGAGGTTTTAGTACTACTTTTCTGCACCAACCGGGCTAATAAAGCAGGGTATATCTTGCAGTGTGGTATGCGGAAAATTTTGACTGGACACTTTTATTTTGATTTCCAACTGTCGGGTGATCTTTAACGAGTTGCCAATAGTACACATGGGACCTCGGGTTTCTTCCAATCCGAAATTTGGATCCTGGAACAGAAACGTATTAACAACAAATACATTTCAACACTGCCCAATGCTGTGAGGAAGCTACAGCTGGGCCACAAAAATTAGTCCCCCAAAAAGAGATAACAAAGCCCTTCGGGAAACAGTCTCCTGTGGCCTCTACGATAACGTCATTTTGTAAAGGTCCCTTAAATTCTCTGATCGTTAATTGATGGATTTTTAATCTCTTGCAAACTATGATGTCCAAGTTGGGTAATGGCTTGAGTAGGGGTGCCGACTAAATTTCGCAAAAGATATGATATATCAGAGCAAAATGAGGACATAAATAAATTGCCATGAAAATGGGACTTTTTCGCGCCTTTTATTCGGGTGGTCACTTCATAAATACCGGAGAATTTCTAGGTCTGTGGCGAGTAGGACTGGGTGGCAGAAGAATGGTTAACGAATGCGCGTTGGATCACAAGGTCTTTCATTGAGTCAAATGGCTTTGTTTCGATTCTCTGCTTGTACGTGACAAAGATTAGGCTGCCTGTCCAACCTCGTGAGTTTTTCCGGTTTCCTCTCACTGCTAAAGAAAACTACTCGCAACCGAATTGTTGAAACAAAATTTAACCATGTTAGTCTCGAAATGGCCCAGTATGGGTCGATTGGACGTCCCCCCCCCCACGCCCTCTGTCATTTCATTTCGAGAATATTTTTAGTGGGAAAAGGAAACAACAAATTCGCCTGTTATTGCCCGTTATATCTCCTTTATTCGAACGAATTAATTGTTTCCCTTAGGCTTTAATTCCATTAATTTAGCACCAAAATAATAGAAAGGAATTAGGTTTCTAAACGTTTTTATTAGCAAAAAGCCTTTTTTTTATATTTATTAACAACAGAACCGCTTTGAGGACGATATAACAGGCCTAGAAAATAATTGAAATTATAATCAACAAATACGTTGCCAGAGGTTTTACCGGTCCGAATAGCGTAGCAAAGGTTTGTGTTGACCGAGGTGAAATATGGTATGTGATTAACGGACAATATGGCATTCCACCTGGAGTTATTGCCCCTTGGCTCCCACCTGTAAGCGGTAGAATTTGTTTGTACAATAAATGAGCGACTGCATTGAATAGCTTGAAAAGTGTCACAGAGAATATTACGGAATTCTTTGACTGGTGTTTACTGTTTAAAAACGTGGATTTACCATATAAGTACTGTCGGGCCATGGGTTAAACTGTCAAACTAGTGATGAAATTGGAGTGACGTTCGAAAACCTTTGAAGTTTACCTGTACTGCGACAATTGACTGTGTAACAAGCCGATTATCAAAATGGCGGATTGGCTCAGTAATAACAACAGTCTACAAACGTTTACTGTGACAAGTGTAGGGAGATTTCAGTGAGGATATCAGTGGATTTTAAACTATAAATAAAGTGTTACAATATTGAATAGGATATGTAGATACTGCGAATGGTATAAATGGAACAAATTAATAGAAAGCGAACGGATAAACTACAGGTAAGATTCTATAAATAATACATCACAATAAACAAAAAATAATACGACCATAACAAAATAATATCATAGTATTCTTTATATACATGTAAGTAATAAGTAAGAAATATATTGGACATAAACCAGTGTACAATTAATACGTACAAAGAATAAAAATAATACATAAAAAAATGAAAATTACTATACTACCATGGCATAATAAAATAATATTATCATACATATATATGTATTCTTATACTTATACTCTATAAATGATAAGTTTGAACTATTAGAAATAAACAAGTGTACGAATAATCATAAAAAGAATAGAAGTAATTTTTGTAAATAAGATTTATGTTTTCTTTTTACTAATACATGGAAGTAATAAGTTGGAAGTATATTGGAGATATACCAATTTGTAGGTGTACATTGTGTCACTTTTTCTGGTTTTCATGGTGTCACTTTTTCTGGTCTTCATGGGTTATCCTTAAGGAGCAGATTATATATTTTTGTCATCTCTGTTTCTTATAATAAAGACAGTGGATATTTTACCGAATTCGGCACTTTACTCTAATTTAATATTTTGCCGTACCTTCCGTTTGACTTGCGCAGTTCTCTGATTCCTGGACTTACCCGTTTTTGCTAAGGCAATGATGCCGGCTATTTTGCTGTCTGACATTAACCCATAACACAAACCCTAACCCTAACCCAAAATCTAAACCTAATCCAAACCCTAACCCTAACCCAACAGTTCTATTCGTCCTGCGTTTAACATAACTTCTTTCTCCGTTCCTTATAAAGAGACGAAATAGCCTACTTGAATTTCTATGGTAAAATTTGATAGAATTATTTTTAAAAGAAAATAAGATTATAAATGTAAATTGTAGAAAAAACATTTAGAATATTACTCTATTTTGGTCGAGGGCGCATTTTTGCGGATTTTGATTTTTAATTTAAGTACTAAGACTGTCAGTGGTGTTTATGTTTTTCCAGTAAAATCGTGCTTTGCGCCAAACTTGAAAGACAGAGTAATCAAAATGGTGGAATATATATCTTCTCCTCCGCTTACGCTCGAAACATCGGTGCTATATTTGACAGTCACATGACAATGGAATCTCAAATTAAACACATATGTAAAATAGGACATTATCATCTCCGTAACATAAGTAAAATTAGAAACTATTTGCCTGATGATACAATCAAGACCTTGGTTCAAGCCCTTGTCACTGCTAGACTTGACACTTTTAACTCTCTGCTTACTGGTGTTCCACAGAAACTTCTCAACCAACTTCAATCGTTACAAAACTCTGCTGCCAGACTCATTACACGTGCACCTCGCTACTGTCATATTACTGAAATATTAGTAAAACTCCACTGGTTACCTGTGCCCTATCGAATTGACTATAAAATTATACTTTTAACTTTTAAATGCATTAACAACATCGCACCAAAATATTTATCTGATCTCCTCCAATTTTATACACCTATAAGACAGCTCCGTTCCAGTGCAGACAAGTTCATACTAATCGAACGTAATGTTAAACAAGTTTCCTACGGAGAAAAGGCCTTTTCATTTAAAGCACCTAAACTAGGGCTGGACGATATTCTCGATATCCCGATATATCGCGATGTCAAATTTTTTCATCGTCGACGATCTTTGGTCACCAAAAACATCGCGGTATAGCAATATATCGTTTTTTGCAGATTATCGTAAATACCGCGATATTTATTGACGATATATTGCTAATTATGTGCGAAATATGATATAATTTAAATCAATAAGAAGACATCGTTGATTATCTTTGTTGAAATGCATTTTTTGTCAATAAAATAGTCCTACACAACAAATTTCGGAAGGTGCGTTATTTTATCGAAGCCAGTTCGTTTTACTGACGCGGTGTCTATGGTGTTATGTTGCCTTGTTGATGATATTTTAGTATTTATTGATGATTTATTTTATCTTCAGTCACGCCTGTTCTTTGTCCTGTCGCGTGTCTTTGTTTACGGTGAATGGCCCGAGGCGTTGAACTCCCCGGAAGTAGAATTCGTATAAACTAAGAGTAGACAACTCGTGTCAAACTAGATTGCGGAACCCGCCCATTAATAATTTGTCCGACGCCATTGTCTGTGTTTTCATATACATGCTGCTGGTATCTCGCCCTGTCACGGTAGCTAGTTTACGTGAAACCGTAGCTGCTATCTATGGTAAACGAACTCAACCCTGCATAGACTCGATTGTCAATAAGCAATACGTAATAAGAAATTGTGACTTACAAAGACAACATAAAACAATGATTTATACACATTTTTTAATAAAACATTACACACGTAAAAATATCGCGATATTTCAATATATCGTGAATATTTTTTCAAATATCGCGATATTTAAAATTGTCAATATCGTCCAGCCCTAACCTAAACTATGGAACAAGCTGCCCCATCAATTACGATGTTGTACTTCTCTAACTGTTTTTAAATCAAAACTCAAAACGCATCTTTTTAAAATTGCCTTTTATAACACCTCTTAAATTTTCAATGATTTCATTTTTTACCATTTAGACGTCTTTTAAGTGTTGTACAATTTTTAATTTGATTTATTTATTTATTTTCATTTGATTTATTTTAATTTGACTTATCTTAATTTGATTTATTGTAATTTGATTTATTGTAATTCGATTTATTTTACTTTGATTTATTTCAATTCAATTTATTTTAATTTGATTTATTTTAATTCAATTTATTTTAATTTGATTTATTTATTTTAATTTATTTATTTATTTTAATTTATTTATTTATTTTAATTTATTTATTTATTTATCTTAATTTATTTATTTATTTATTTATTTTAATTTATTTATGTATTTCAATTTTTTATTTTGAATTATCTATTTATTTATTTAATTATTTTATTGTAAAGCACATCTGGGCACTTATGTGAAAGATGGGCTATAAAAAAAGTGCCATAATAATAATAATAATATATCAAGAATCGCACAACTGCGCATGTCGAACGGAAGTGGATATTAAACCAATCAGAAACGATGTACGGTAAAACAGCGAAAGTAGATACTTTGCCGAATTCGGTAAAATATCCACTACGTATAATAAATGAATAAATATTGCTTAATATATTTTTGTACATTTATTTATATGGGTATTTTTCTATTTGATGCATATCTAATTTGCTACTTTCCATCAGTATACAGTGTATACATGTATTTATTACAATATATCAAATGTTATCTTCTTATGTACTTGTATATACCGTATAAGAAGCCACATTGTTTCTTCTTATGTACTTATACCGTATTATAGAAGCCAATACTGTTAGATCTATGAGAGTAGATTGTGGTCATTTTGGGGATATTCTATTCAAGATATATGCTGGTATGAAAATGTGTCATCAATTAAACCTAATTAATTAGTTATTGTTAATTGGTTATATCAACTTGTTGTGTGTGTAGTTTGTTAACACCATTATGATTAATTAACAAGGCTGATAGGTTAACACGGTACATGCTTATTCTAGTATTGTATAGAGGCTTATATCACAGATAGCAAATTGCAGTATATGTCCCCAATTCTTTCCTAAGAAAAACCTAAAAATGACATATTTCTCATGGTTTATTTGAATAACGCTGGGTTTGATCCAAGCGTTGGCCAAGAAAATTCCATAGGGTATTCCAGCATAGTTTACTCCTGTCAGTAACAAGGAACAGCTTATTATTGTTTGAACTGGATAACAAAATGAGGTGACAATCATGGAAAAGAGACCTTCAAAGTTGAAATTTTTTGAATAGTAAGCACAGAAACACGGCTGTCAAGGCAAAATTCCCTCATGGCGCTCTGCAAGGCATAATATGTCACCTTCATTAGCCCAGTTCATACTTTAAGAGGTTGGATGGCCGAATGGTTAGCGTGTGCATGTTGCATCATAAGGTCTGTCATTGAGCCAACTGGCGTGGTTTCGATTTATCGCTTGTACGTGACAAGTAATAGGGTCGTCAGTCCAATCTCCTGGGTTTTCTCTGGGTCCTCTAGTTTTGACCCACTGCTAAAGACCTTGTTTGAGTCGAGTGGACATTACATGTAAACCCCATTTCTCTCTCCTCCCCGGTTCACTTGATTTCTGGTAATCAATATTGGGAATGATATTTTAAGCAAATCTAAATGTATAAGCAGTGTGTAAGCAGGTACAATATACATGTACAAGTATTGTATGCACCTTTACATGTATTGCGTTACAGTTGCTATGCACTGCATTATCTTATGCTGACTTATACATCAATGCATGGCCTATATTCTTCAAAGTCTTCATTCCTTATTGTTCATTGTGCAAACATTGCACATAAAATTTAATTATTAATGAAACATGGGTATGACATAAACAAACACTGTAGCCTTTAGAAGAAAATGGTTTTAATTTGAGGATTGCTGACAAGTACAGAGCAAACTACAAGAGTAAAAAAAACACAAAGGCTTCCTCTAAGACAGAACTACATATCTACAAAGATGCGTTATGTAAGATTTATATGAAGAGCTGGTTGTTTTTGTTGTTGGAAGATGTAGCATTGATTCTTTATCTTGCAACAGTACTGGAAAAGTGGGACTATAAGTCTTGATTATCCATTGTTTTATCGTTATTTTTTTAAAATCTTGCTAGCGTTCTAATCCATTAAAAAAATCGCTGTCATCCGATGTCCTAGAGAGTTGATTTATCGACTTGTCATTTTAATAAATGTCTAAATAATAATTTATATATTTGAAGTCAAAATAAAGACCTGCAATAGGCAGATTTAGCTCTTTCATAATGTGATGTATCTTTAACAGAGAGAGAGAGAGAAATGGGGTTTAACGTCCACTCGACACAAACTAGGTCATTTTGGGACTAACATATGGTTACAATTTTATTTCAATAATTCGCTTGCGCGTAGGGGTCTTTAGCAGTGGGAGGAAACGAGAGTGCCCGGAGGAAACCCACGTGGTTGAGAAGGCGCCCCTATCTCCATGCCACATACGCTCACACCAGGTATCGAAACCACAGCCGCAAGCCAGAGGTGACCGGCCAGCTAGAGATCGAAGCGCGGCACTCTAGACTACTAGGCCATCCCAACCCCTGCATCTTTAACAATGTAGCGTTTCATTCTACATAAACTTTGAAGTACAACTATCGAGACAATCATTTTATCGGACAATTTTCTTTTAAACAGTAAACATAACATTGCTTGTGTGTAGGCCTACAGTATTTTATCAGTGCAATAATGCATTTTAGATTTAATGTAGACATTCAGTTTCAGATGAATGCTTTTAGTGTTTGTCTATTCAGTTTATGGCAATAACATCACAAATGATAAAGATCATATAGTTATGTTATATATTGTATAAACACAAAGTACACATCATAAATTACACTAACATAGACACCTTTAAAGTGTCTCCCAGCTGGAATCTCTTAATAGCCAAATCTACAACATTTTCTATTCTGTTGCGTTTTTTTTTAACTTTTTGCCTTCATTAAATGTATGTCTCAGATATTAAAGGTGCTAATTGTGATCAAGCAATTTACAATATTTATCCACGTTTAAATGTACATGTACTCAAATTCATGATTTAAAATTTTACGTAAGAAAACAAAATTTCAACTACTTGTATAAATAAGCCCATATAAAAGATTTTACCCAACAATTAGCTCTATATGTGATGCAGTCAGATGAATTTGAATGGCTAAATCTATTTCTTAAGGCTACCTCCAGATTTTGTCATGGTTGCTGAAATGTAAATAAGGTTAGGGCACGTGATTGTTGTCAAGACTGGGTCCATTAAAAGATTTACCGTATATGTGGTGCAGTCAGATGATGCTGAATAGTTAGATCTATTTATTAAGGCCACCTCCACAATTTGTCAAGGTTGCTGAGATGTAAATAAGGTTAGGGCACGTGATTGTTGATATGATTGTTGGTTAGGGTTTTGGTTAGGGCTAGCTAAGTCCAGTGATGTTTACACCTCAGGAAAGCTTTTTATCCCATTCAAACAACTAAACACTTTTCATCGCCAGACCTTCCGTCCTGCACCACTGACAAGAGGAAAACCATACTGGAAAATAAATCCAGGCTAACTTTTTTGGCCATCACTGGGATTGATTCTCAGATCACTGTAGCTCCCCTGTATGTAAATACAGAACTGAGTAGTGTATATTTACGTGATAATGTTGTAGATTAAAGATAAATGGATTATAATTCTATGATATAGTTGTTGCAACGCATGAGATTTTTAGCTCCCAGACTACCAAACTATTTCATTTATAACAACTACTATCAATTGGTTGACCCCTATATTTAACTGTGTTAACTTCAATGATCAGTTTTAAGTGATTAAGATATCAAGATAAAGCAACTAGTCTTGTTTCAATTGGATCAAAATAAAGATCTGGCTCCAAGTTCACAAAGCATTCTCAGACTTAAGTTGAGAATTTACTCAACTTTCAATCACTGTTTATAAGAAATATCTTTGATCTAGAAACACAAAACTTTACATACAGTTTCTTATTAGGGTATTTGATACATAAAATCAACAAAAATTTTATAAAGGTCTATATTTTAGTTAAAATAAGGCGAACAATTTTGAGCAAATTCTCAACTTAAGTCTGAGAATGTTTTGTGAACTCAGGGCCTGAATTGGATTGATCTGATTCATTATTTCCATTTCTGATGATCGCAATCTACATTTTTACCAAAAGACTTGAATTTTTTCTCAGAGGAAGGGGATGGGGGTTGGATGGTGAATGGTTAGCTTGTGCACGCTGTATCATAAGGTCTATCGTTAAGTCAACTGGCTTGGTTTCGATTCCCTGGTTGAATGTGACAAGGAGTTGGGTCGCCTGTCCAACCTCGTGAGTATTATCCGGTTCCTCTGGTTTCCTCCCACTGCTAAAGACCATTACACGCAAGCGAATTATTGAAATAAAAATAGAACCATATTTTGTGTAAACAATATTTTATTTCAGAAGTACATGAAAAGGGATCAGGGAACAGGCAAAGCCTATATCACCCCTCTCCTCATACAAGGAATATAAAACATATAGTAATATATATATATACAGATCGTCTATGTACATATTATACAATTGTGGTGAATTTCATATGAAGTTAAACAATTAATATAAATACTATTTACAACAAATAAAAAGGAGGAAGTGCTATTTTATAACATGAATAAAAGGTTTCTATAAATAGAATCAGATATTGAAACGTCTGGTAACATCGAAGTATTCATGTACTATTTTAAAGATATTATTAGATGAAGCCTGATTTTCTATGCCAAAAAGAAGTGGTGTAATTGATTGCTGGTGTGATGGTAAAAGATGTATTGTAATTTTTGTGCATCTGAGTACAGTGGGCACCAGCGGAGAAAAATGTTCAGAATCTTCAAATCGATGACCGCAGCTGCAGGATGGATCCTCGGAGATATGTTGTAAAAATTTATGCCCATTTAGGTCGCTACAAGAAAGCCGCAGTCTGCTGTGAATTATTTGGTTCTTTCTTTTGCCCTGTAGAAATGAATTTGGAATTATTGAATCGGTTAGTTTTAGATTTTGTTTGAAAGTAGTGAGAGATGGAGAAACTCTTATATTGATATCAAGTTTATTCCATTCTTTTGTTGATGAGGGTCCGAAAGAGTTTGAATAGATTTTTGTTTCACATTGGTATTCTGAAAGGTTGTCATTATTTCGAAGATGATATTTATTTGATCGGTATAGTATTAAGTTCTTAAGGTAAGCGGGTGTCAAGTCATAAATGATTTTATAAATAAGTGTCAGTTTGTGTCGTTTGTGTCTTTCTTGTAGCGTAATAAAACCGGTTTCGTTATATAAGAGTTTATGACTGGTACCCCTTACAGCCCCACATATTGTTCTTAGTGCATCTAATTGTAAGTTTTCTAGTTTTTTAGTATGGTCATTTGTGCACCCATCCCAGATAACATCACAGTAATCGAAATGGGGTAAAATAAAGGAAGTGTACAGAGTGTGCAGGGATTTTCGAGTAAGCCTATATTTAAGTGACCTTAAAGACTTAATTAGTTTGCTTGTTTTAGTGATAATTGAATCTACGTGTGCGTGCCATTTGCAGTTTGACTGAAGGATTAAACCGAGGTGTTTATGTTCGTTGACTTCTTTTATAAGAATTTGATTAAATCTAAGGGCTGGAAGTGGAGGATTTTTCTTGTTAGTTAATGCCAGTGTTTCAGTTTTAAGGGGGTTGAAGGATACCAGCAATGTTTTAGCCCACGCGTTTAATTTTTCTAGGTCAATATTGATTGTATCGGCGTTAGCAGCTGGATCATCGATTGTGAGATATAGGGTGGTGTCATCTGCAAATAGACAAATGTTGGAATTTATATTTTCTATGATATCGTTAATGTAGATGAGAAATAGTAGGGGACCGAGAACAGAGCCCTGCGGAACACCGGATGGAACTGTTCTGGGGGCGGAGGAGGCGCCATTCACAACAACTCTTTGTTTACGGTTAGTTAAGTAATTTTCGAACCAGTGAAGTACGTCCCCTCTGACCCCAGCCGCCTCAAGCTTATGGCAGAGTCCAGCATGCCAGACTCTGTCAAAAGCTTTGCTTATGTCGCAGAACACTGCTCTCGTATATTTGCCTTGATCGATGGCTTGACAAAACGTGTGTGTTAGATCAGTAAGTTGGTAAACAGTAGATTCGCTGAGCAGAAAGCTGCTCTGAAGATTAGTAATAGAACCATATGTTATCCCGAAATGACCTGATTTGTGTTGAGTGGATGTTAAACCCATTTCTTTCTCTCAGAGGAAGACAAATACAATCTGTTTTTTTAAATTTAAATTTCAATTGTGACTAAATCTGTTATCTGTTGAAAGCTGAATCTACAGGAATGTGGAGAGCTGAAATGTGCCTTTTACTATTGTAAATACACACTGATGTTATTATTATTTAAATATAGCCACAGTGATACAGGTAGAGAGTATCCATCTTATTATAAACACAACATGTTTAATCCAAGTCAAACAGAGCAGTTGAAAGAAATGCATGGAGTTCGGCTCATTTTAAGATACCTTTATGCAGCAATTTTTCTTGCAGTACAAAAGGTTTAAAGCAGTGGCTGTGACAGTTGTTTCTTTATTACCATCATCATGTTGATACATGTACAATTCTCAATTTTTTAATGGGTGGAAATTTGTTTTTATGTTCTCTATTGAAATAAGATCAAATGAAGTGTTTCAGTGGCATTTCGTAATTGAACCTGAAATACGGTCAGATCTAAATATTAAGGTCACCTGCAGGTTTTGTCAAGGTAACAAGATGTAAACAGGGTTAGAGCATGTGAGTGTTGCCAAGGATTGTGGGTTAGGGTAAGTGCTATGTCTTACGGTACATTAGGGTTAGCACTTAGCACTAGTCCTGATTATGTCTTGTGACCATGACGAAATTTGCAGGTGGCATAATATTCAGACCCAACCCTGGAAACACACAGAGCACAATTCCATGAAGGGGGATTACATTTTTCCATGCCCAGTATGGGTCATTATAAAGATTCTGAAATGACGATGTAAAATATAAAAGAAATTCTACAGAACGGGAAGGATATTTGTTACAGTACGTGTTTTTAAATGTTATGGTTTACTTCCATGAAAAAAGTAAAGAGCAAATTTATTGGACTATTTATTACATGTATAACTCAATTCTTCATGCACATATACCATGTATTTTGAGGCAAATGAAACCTTTCAAATTTTCAGTCACTGCCAAGTTTTGATGTGCAGTCTTGGTGAACATTGACTTTAATGTAGGGCAGGGTTTATTTATTAGTTTATGTTTTTATTGAAATTAATAAATCTTAATAAAGACTGTACAGGTCACCAGTTGTTGTTAATCAATTGTATAGTTTATTAATTCAATATTTCATTTAAAACAAAATTACTAAATCAATATCAATTGAATACAAAAATGGTCAAAATATATATTTTTGTATTTTGATGATCATATAATCTATAAAAATTTCTGAATGTCCTGAGTTCTGTTCAATGATTGACAAACCATGCCCAGATCGTCTTCTTGCGCCACATGTTTTATTTTTACTAAAGCAGCTTACTGAACCTGTTATGAATAATCACCAAGCTTGTTTTTTTTTTTTTTTTGCAAGATTATCAAAATTACTGTTAAATGTGCTAATGATCCACATGGCCAATTCTCACTAAGGTGTGGTCGGTTCATTGTTTTACTAATTATTGGCTTGATTGAACTTCAAGCAGCTAAAGCCGACTAAAAACAGCTCCTTAAGATCCCTGGTTCAATCCTACTGAGAGTTGGACAACATTTATGATTATTGACTAAAGCATGCAATGTTTCCAAGATTCCCATCCCTGTATGGGCGAAGAATAATGCCAGGATTTTTCAGGCCTATATCCCATTGTTTAAGGGGTAGGGTTTCGAAGGGGGAATGGTTTAATGTGTATGTTTTCAATCATAAGGTCTGTCATTGAGTGGGGGGGTTGGGATGGCCTAGTGGTCTAGAGTGCCGCGCTTCGACATCTAGCTGGTCGGTCACCTCTGGCTTGCGGCTGTGGTTTCGAGCCCAGGTGTGAGCGTATGTGGCATGGAGATAGGGGCGCCTTCTCAACCTCGTGGGTTTCCTCCGGGCACTCCGGTTTCCTCCCACTGCTAAAGACCCCTACGCGCATGCGAATTATTGAAATAAAATTAAAACCATATGTTAGTCCCGAAATGACCTAGTTTGTGTTGAGTGGACGTTAAACCCCATTTCTCTCTCTCTCTCTGTCATTGAGTGAATAGAGTGGTTTCTAATGTGTCCACCATTGTGGGTTTTCTTCTGGTCTTTTGGTTTCCTCACACTGCTAAAGACTGCTACATACAAGCAACGAATTATTGAAATGACCTAGTTTGTGTTGAATGGGCATAAAACCCCATTTGCCTCAATCTCCTGCCAGTTTGGTGGTCACCTTGTTTTTATGTTAGAGTACACGTAAAATAGCTTTAACAGTTGGAAATCAATGACTGTCTGGGCAAAATTCTCTTCCCTGTCATTGGTTACCATAGAAAAAATATAGCCATATGCTAGTCTCAATGAATATCATGTTGGCTAGATGTTAATCTCAGGCCAGATACACTTCCAAAACATTGTACAGGTGGTCTTGACCATATGTACATGTAGATAAAACATTTGAGTCTCAACAAAAAGTTATGTTCTTGTTAAACTCCATTGTATTCCATTTCAACAAATTTATGCACAGGCCTACATGTAAGTACTGTTCAAGTTGTCAAAATATCAGGGAATTCCCAACGAACGTGGATAAAGTTATTGTAGCCAATACATGTAAAGGATTAAGTGCTGTTCATGTTAATCGCCAGAACATCCAGTATGTTAATGAATTCCCGAAAACAATTAAGAAAATAGTGCACTGTAGCCTAGCCAATTCATGTAAAAGACTAAATGCTGGTTATGTTGTCAGAATATCCAATATATGAGGGAATTCCCAACAAATGTACAGTAGCCAATGACCAAGTACTGGTCAAGTTGTGAGAATATCTAACATACCAGATGGAGGACAGAGTCTCCAGCCATGTTGTAGTAGTTTGTGTCAATACTGGATAAAATGGTGGACATAGTTTTAATGACTTCATGTCTTGACAGGTCAATATCCTTCTCCACTTGTCATTGATCTTCTCAAATTATAGGATTACTCTCATTACTGACGACATTCTCCGTCATTCTCAGCATAACATCATCTGTCTTGTAGAAACATACACAGAATTACATGAAGAGACGAAAGCATGCAGGTATACTCGACTGGAAACAAGGATATTGGAAATTTGTCTTTAAATTTGGGGGATTACATTACACCTGAAAGGTTTGAAACAGAACGTGAATCAAGCCCAGAAGCTTCTTCGACAAGCATTGATGAATAAATCCAGGATAAATTAGCTTTTAGTGATATTGTACTTGTATACACTTTGCCAGATGTCCCCAATCCCCGAAACTTGTACAAACTTGTGACTGCCTTTACAAAACTCCATACAGCATTTAAAGTATCAATTCGAATGTCATGAATTGATTTATAGAAGTAATTACATAGGTCTTATACCATGTATCTATTTCATATTCATGACTGCATAACTTTACAGTAGTTATTACATATGGTCTTATATACGGCATGTATCTATTTCAAATTCATGACTGACTTTACAATAGTTATTACATATATGTGTTAATCATATTATACTTTCTATATCATACTTGTAGGGGGCTTGGATGTCTGAATGCTCAGTACAAAGCACTGTATTATAAAGCATGTCATTGAGTCTATTGGCGTGGTTTTGATTCCCTGGTTGTACCTGACAAGGAGTCCAACCCCATGGGTTTTCTCTGGTTTCGTCTCACTGCTAAAGACCACAATGTGCAAGCAAATTATTGAAATAAACTTGAGCCATATGTCAATCCCAAAATGACCTAGTTTGTGTCCAGTGGACATTAAACCCTCTCTTTCTCTCTCTCTCTCTCACACTTATAACTTTGTATCTTGGCTAAGATGTAGATTACAAAGCACAAGAACCAGCCAGATTGTAAACTTATACTTCTTAGGTTGTTGATTGATATTATGTAATTAAACACATCTAAAATATGAGCTTTGTATCCTTCATGACAAAAAAAACTGGCTTATACGAAAAAGTTAATACTATAATTACTATATTAAGACTCGACACAGAGCCATTTAGCACTATAGGAATCTCAATCAAATTACAATATCAGCCCAAAAAGGGTTCGATTCTCCTCAGTATTTACAATCTCCACAATGTTTTGCTTTTTACATATATTTTTCCATGTCCACATGCACAGTGCTATTGTAAAATCCACCTCACAGTTATTATAGTCAAGAATCTCTTTCTTTTCTTTTATCCCATGGACACGTTACTTTATTCAACCAATCTCCTAGTGTTTTGATTTTTATTCTGCTCTTGCTCTCTTGCTCACTTTTGCACAGAGCTATTTGGGACAATGTAAATTGTAAACCCTTTCTGAGTTTATTCATATATTATATACTCTACCCAAATTAAGGGGGTTGGGATGGCCTAGTGGTCTAGAGTGCCACACTTCGACCTCTAGCTGGCCAGTCACCTCTGGCTTGCGGCTGTGGTTTCGATCCCTGGTGTGAGCGTATGTGGCATGGAGATAGGGGCGCCTTCTCAACCTCGTGGGTTTCCTCCGGGCACTCCAGTTTCCTCCCACTGCTAAAGACACCTACGCGGAAGCGAATTATTGAAATAAAATTGAAACCATATGTTAGTCCCAAAATGATCTAGTTTGTGTCGAGTGGACGATGAACCCCATTTCTCTCTCTCTCTACCCAAATTAAATTTGAAACCAACTAAAACCCTAAACCTGATTATCATGTTATGAAATATTACATTAGTGTTATGCTTCAGATGATTACAATAAACATACATTTTTTTTTTAAATTGCTAGATATTTAATATGTCCTCTGTGTTTTTTATGCGTATTGTGTTACGAATAACACAAGAATGTGAAATTTGGATTAAGAGACGAGTGGATTGGAAATAAACCTTTTTGTTTGAACAAGTTGATGTGACAGTGTGGAGGCATTGTTTAGGGACTTATCTATTGTTATATTAAGTGACTACGATAAGACTATTTGTTGATTTAAAAGATCTCGGTCGTTTACTTTGAAAACTAAGCAGGGGGTTGAAAGTTATATTTTATTGGTTCATTTCACTATCTGTTGAACCAGAAGTAATCTATTACTATAACCCATAACAGAATTTGACATCTTTACCAACAAAATCTGGACTATGGCATATTTTTGATTTGACAGTCCGGAAACCTCTTTTAGATTAGTTATTTTATGTTTATATGTTATGCTAGTTATGCATATTGAAACGTATCCCCGTCTGAAATGCTGTTTGGGTAAACATCACCTGATTGTAATATCTCTGCCAGTATCTCTGACAAATTAAATTCTGAAACATTTTTTTTTTATGTTTTAGAAAATTATATAAATATAAAGGGGTTTGAAGTATTTGTAGGTAAAAGTTATTCCCTCTTTAGTGTAAATGGGTATCAAAATGAGTAAAAGGCACCATTCTCTCTGAAACAGTAACGTCTTATGTAAACAATGCATGCACCATTTAGCGAATTATTGACGCTGCGTGACGTGGATCGTCACATGTTGATGGCAGTCATTTTTTACAGAGATATTAGAACACTTTCGTAATCATCTGTAATACACCACAGTTCTCCCAAGCTACAAATTTATGTCCGAGATTAGATTTACATTAAGTCAAAATACAGCTTCAGAGGACAGGCACCCTGTCATGGTGCGGTATCCCAAATATGAGCTGATTTTTGTCTTGAAACGTAATATGTTTTCGAAGTATAAGATAATGTAAAACAAAGACTTTTTTCTCACTTAAAAAAAAGTACAGACTGTTGATTTTAGCTTTAAAATCTGTTCCTTCTGGTCTAGATATTTTACAAATTACAATAAATTACAACATATTGTGTGTAAATTCCTGAAGAATCAATACTTGTTAAATAATATATTCAACATTCCTATATCTGTCTTATAATTAACTGTTCATTATAGAGACATGTATTAGTCTGTAAAAAAATAAACTTCAATTTACCATGATTTCACTATACTGTACATGTACATCAAGAACATCTGGGAGTTGGATGGCCGAATGGTTGGCACATGCGAGGTGTATCATAAGCGTGGTTTTGATTCCCCGGATAAATGTGACAATGAGTAGAGTTGCCTGTCAAATCTCTTGGCCTGACACGTAATAGCAACAAGCCATTTGGATAGGATAATGAATCAGGGTCATTGGCGTGGACTTAATTAAAATAACCCCTGTTAGTTGATGATTATTAGGCAGAAATGTGGTGGAAACGAAAAGTATTTTAATTATAAAATAAAAAAAATTACAAATTAAAAAGAAATTTTGATTCTCTTCATTTATTCATCACATGCATTTTGCATACAGATAGTCCATTGGCCGATCACGTTATTTTACCGACATGGCGGATGTGGCGTTAGACAAGGTAAGCTTACTCTTCCGAACACCTAATACCAATGTTTGTCGTGTATTTTGCACACGTTGAACGATTACACTATTTTGCCTATAACGTTTTTTTAAGACTTTGAAGTTTGTCTAATGGTTTGGATTGTTCATACGTGGGTTTATTTTATTCATCCAGATATGGGTAAAAATAAGTACCGGTATTCTGTACTGACATGTAAATGGCAAATGTCCAGATCAAGTATGATGTGTTTTATAAATAAATCATGTTAGAAAGGCTTTCATTAAGAAAGAGAGAAACCTCTCACGCAAAACTTGTTCTTTTCTCATCTATGCCTAACACTACTCAGTTGACATGAAAAGGTAGCGTACATTGTTAAACACACTATAATAGATCTAGGTGTGTCCGTACATTAGTATTAATATTAATCTATTATAGAATCATTAAGAAATCATTGCACCGCTCTAACCTATATAATTTATATGTAATAGAGTATTTCTTTTTAAAGCAATGCCTAGCTAATATGTCATACTAAATAATCACTATTGTCCCGTATAAGTAGCTTTAGGCTGATATATGTACTTAAGATTGTTTATTGTGACAGTAAAATTAGTACGATATGAATCTGTATGTGATTTTACAGTTATTTATTGTGATATGTTGAGCTTGTCATTTATAAATTTCTATATTTAACACGTATACCTGTGTGGTCTTGAAATCAAATTTTGTATTACAGGTACGAATGTACTTGGTTGGTCAAAAATCGTAAAAACTAGCAATTTTAGGTATATGTAGGTGTCATCAAAATGGATGATTTAAGGGTTACTGCCTACTTTGGTGGGAGCTGGGCGGAACATGTGCTCTATATCATAAGGTCTGTCATTGAGTCAAGTTCCCTCCATTCTAGTTTGAGTGCTAGTTCCCAGTAAAGATGTATTAGTTGGTAGTGCCTTCCAACCAATTATGATCAGATGGTTTTCTTACCCTGATGAGATCAGAGTGTTACATGTAGCTTCATTCTGGTACTTTGAAAGAGTTCCCGTGAAACTTATGAATCCCCGTTACCTTCCATGAGCAAATAAAACTGATATTGAAGTTATATTCCTGATTTTACTCCAAATTGTTCACCTTATTGTAACTAAAACTTTTCTTGTTATAATGTATTAAAAACATCAATAAGAAACAATGTGCAAATTTTTGTGTATCTTGATCAAAGATATTTCTCATAAACAGTGATTGAAAATTGAGTAAATTCTTAATTTAAGTCTGAGAATTTTTTGTGAACTCGAGACCTGATGTTATTGATGAAACAGCTCAGTCAGCAAATATAAATAATCTTGTTGACATGGAGTTTTTTTAATTCTTCCCCAAAAAAATCTTGTCAAGTGTAAGTCAATCTTCGTTGGGGGAGAGAAATCATTACCGTAATTACTTGTAAATGCATTTAAAACTGTTAAAAAGTGGTGAGACATTTGACCCAGTTTACTCTTAGGTTTATTTATACACGCTTCTAGATTATCTGACCTTATCCCATTATAGGGGTTTGACATTTTAATTTAGGCCAGTAATATGTCAGACAATATACATTAATATGTATTTTATATACACATGTATTCCGTCCGTGCTGTATTTTCTTGTAAATAAGATAAACTTTTTTTACCATGATTTTTTTCCGTTCAGGGTGATATGTGTTTTATATAATCCTTGAGCATAAATTACATTAAATATTTATATGATATACAATCAATGTTTTTTTTATATATGTCACCTTTAAACAGGTATTATTTTATCGCTTTCAAGCACAAATGATAGTACACCAAAAGATAACATATATATAGTAATGATACCAAAAGGTAATATACATTGATGGTATAAAAGATTATAATAAAGTAATTATAATATACAAAAGATAATATATATAGTAATGAATGAATAACAAAAGATAATATATATATGGTAATGATACCAAAAGATATTATATATTGTAATGGAATAAAACGAAGCCATATTATATATATAGTTTCAATCTGTCTTAAACTCAACATTAGATAAAACATTTGGGATGGCGGAATGGTTAGCACATGCACGCTGTATCATAAGGTCTGTCATAGAGTGGGGGGTTGGGATGGCCTAGTGGTCTAGAGTGCCGCGCTTCGACCTCTAGCTGGCCGGTCACCTCTGGCTTGCGGCTGTGGTTTCGATCCCTGGTGTGAGCATATGTGAAATGGAGATGGGGGCGCCTTCTCAACCTCGTGGGTTTTCTCTGGGCACTCCAGTTTCCTCCCACTGCTAAAGACCCCTACGCGCAAGCGAATTATTGAAATAACATTAAACCATATGTTAGTCCGAAAATGACCTAGTTTGTGTCGAGTGGACGTTAAACCCCATTTCTCTCTCTCTCTCTCTGTCATAGAGTCAACTTTTGGTTTGACTTCCCGGTTGTACGTAACAAGGAGTAGTGTAGCCTGTCCGGCCACGTGGGTTTTCTCCGGGTCTTCCTGTTTCCTCCCACCACTAAAGACCCCTACACACACATGAATTATTGAAATAAAAAAATACATATGTTAATCCCGAAATGACCTGGTTTGTGTTGAGCGGACGTTAAACCTCATTTCTCTCTCTGTACCAAATAATTTGAAGTTGAAATCTATTTTTACGACTAATATTCCAGTCTATCGCACCAAGAATCTTACTAACTAATATTATTAATACTCGTATCATTCGAATAAACTATGAAAGTAACTTTTGGGGAAATCAATATCTGGTGATGGGTCTGCAAAATGAAAGAAATTTAGGCACCTAAAAATGCCTCATCTCATCATCCAAATCAAATAGTCCTGGGCCTGATAAAAATCCAAATTTTAGTAATTTGATTAGATAATATTAGACTGATTTTACTGCTTAGCCAATCAAAATAGAAGTATCTACTAGGATTTGGGATTTATCTGTAGTTAAGATTTCGAGAAACAAGGCCCCGTATTCTTATATCCCAAGTCATGTACCTATGTTTTGTTATATTTGTCAGGTTGTATCTCAGGAGGCAGGACCAAGTACAAGTACAAGTGATGCCAATAAAGCACTCTTCTTACAGAAAGTCAGAGAAAGCAATGAAGCCATTAATAATGGAGATTTTCTGCAAGCCATTCAGTTGTATTCAGATGCCATTGCTCTTGATCCAGCCAATCACATCCTCTTTACCAATCGCTCAGCTGCTTACCTGAAAATAAACCAACCACAGAAAAGCTTACAAGATGCACAGAAAGCCAGGCAACTTAATCCAAAATGGGCCAAGGTAAGTGACACACGTTTTAGCATTCAGTTGAACTTCAGAATCTTGACAATGTGCCGTCTTCAGAATCCAGAAAATATGCCAAATATATTTATTATTCACCTGCTTCCTGGAAACTCAATACGAAAGTTTTCTGTCTATACTTTTAATGGAGCTAACTAGAACTCTTTATATTCATCATCCAAGATATCTATGTCCAGTTTCATTTATAATCTTCCTTCCAGTTTAACCTTTACCCACTAGTTGAATTTTGTACAGACATAAGACCATATAAATACGGTACATATAATTGTTGCCTGGCAATACTTGTTTTTAAATGAATAACCTTGACAGTTATTTCGTATAATGTCCCGTTTAAATAGTGCATTGATTATTTATCTTGTAACACTCCAGTCATTCCACTTATTCGGAAATTACTTGGATCACTGAAGAAAATTATATACACATTACAGGTTACATGTCTGCTCTAGGTATCTTAATTCTTCCAGTTTACCGAGGTTTCATCCCTTTAAATCTATATAAATAAAATCAAAGTATGTATATTCGCCCATTACCCTCACATGCATTAACTAACGTAACCAGTGAATGTAACGGTATTAGGCCATCGAATTTGGGCCCCTGGTGAAATGGGCCTGGATCTGGGCGAATAATACATCATCGCTGCTCTCTAACCCAACAAATGTGGTATCAAATTAACCAACATGACCTGTGCAAATTTGGGACCTGGACAAATTTGGGCCCCGAGTGAATTTATGTCCTAGGCAAATTGGGTGAATTTGGACCCTGGACGAAGTGGGATATCCTGCTGGTAACAAAATAAATTTGATTAATAGTATATTGGAAACAAGTTTAATCGTACCTAATCATTGAAAGATGCCAACAATTTACAAGTCATTTGCTCTGAGTTCCATGAAAACTTCTATATTGATTCTTTGAATGTCACTGTTTCAGAAATGGATCAACAAATCAGTCCAAAATGTGGCATGCAATCTAAAGCCTCTGTAAATTTTACTAATAACAAAATGGTTCAATTTGTAAAACTCCAATCTTAGGATTTTCACAAATTTTATCAGTGGAACGAGAATTTAGAGGTTTCACAGGTGAATGTACAGGTGGTGGTGTTGGACACATGATCTGTTTCTACGGCTCAGTACGCAAAAATTCCAACCATATCAGACTTTAAAAAATTGTTGAAGTGTTACATTTGATTACACGGTGTTGTAACTCTGCAACACTTTCAATGAGAAATTTCGTAGAAATGGCATCCAAACAAACATCCGTTTGGCACTTCTCTGTTGTAAGTCAATACAGAAATTCCATAACCCCCAAACTAACATATAAGAATTCTTCTCTGCCACAGAAAGATTTTAGATTTATCATGTTTATATACGTTATTTACAAAATTATAAGTATGCAAGAATGTGTCAATTTTTGTAAAGAATAGTATAATTCATCCATGCAGATTTTGTTCAATTGCGAAGGAAACATTTTTGGGGCAGTTAACGCAAACTCCATCGTGGTAGAATATGATCTTAATTCAATAATAATGCTGTGTTACATGTTGACAGACTGGCTAATATTGTTTGAGTTAAATTTATCTTGTTATTTGCTCGGCCCACCGATCTATTTGTTAAACAATACAACAATAAGCTTTTGCCCCAACCAAATTTGTTGTTAACCGATCATCTTGGTATGCCTTTGTCTGTATTCTGTGTTGTATGGTACATGTATTTATGATGTTCACGAAGTCTCAATAAATATTATGATGTCTTCTATAATTTATAAGCTAATGATATTTACAATGGACTTCTTATTAGCTAATGATGTATTTATTACAATGGACTACAAATTATAATTAGGCAATACAATAAATTAAGCATTATAATATTAAGCTTTCCACCGACGAACTTGTTTTCAACGGATCATCTAGGTAGCCTTTGTCTGTACTGTGAAGAATTTATAGGGTATACTCATGAAGTGGCTGTAAATATTGTCACATTGTCTTTAATTTTATGAGCTAATAATGAATTGCAATGAACTACTAATTAGCCCATGCAATAAGTTAAACCATGTAATATTATAAGCCGTCTCCTGACCAAATTTGTGATCAGCCGATCATCTTGGTGTACATTTTGTTTGTAAATATGTGTAATCGCGAAGTGGCAGTAAATATTGTGATAAGATTTGATTGTATGAATCCGCCTATTAAGAGCAACATATACATAGGCCTATAAAAGAAACAAAATAAAAATAGAACAAAAACATTTGATGTAATAAAGGAAAATTACACAAAAACAAGACATCGATTTAAATACAACTATGTTCTTTATTCTGATGTTCCCTTTAATTTATAACTAAGACACTTGCAATGGACTACTAATTAGCCAATACAATGAATTAAACAGGACCATCTTGGTATGTGTTTGTCTGTGTTGTCGGGTGTTTATAGGGTATATTCGTGAAGTGGCTATAAATATTGTGATGTCTTCTTTAATTTAGAAGCTAATGATTTATTACAATGGACTACTAATTAGCCAGTCTTGACTCGCTTGATGCATTACTTACTAGTACAAATACATGTACCTGAATACCAACACAAATGTGTTTCTTGGAAATCTACCTTTTCATCTGCTTTACACCTTAATTTTATTATGCCGGGGACACACTATGTGCATTTTATTCGCTTCTAATTCTGCAGAAGTGTCTGCTACTGGCAACGTAGTGGATACGCAAGGCGATTTCTTTGCAACTAGGTTGCTTGAAATTTAATTCACACATGCATGTGTCGATGTGATTTGGCTACATAATATAGGTGGCGATAAATATTCTGGGGATGGATGTATGTTTGATCTATATGCTAATGGTTCGCTAGTCTGGAGATCATGTATTTGATCCCTCCACTGGCCAAGAGAGTTCATCGGGATTTTCCGACATGGATTCCGCTTGTCAGTGGTGCAGGTCGGAGGACTGAAAAGGACAGCTGACTTGTCATTCTGATCGGACGAAAAAGCGTGTATACATTGGTGTACACGTAAAAGATCCCTTGGCAGTTGGAATTGAATATAAGAGTAGGCCATAGTGCCGCTGCCCGAGCAAAATTCCCCCCATCGCACACTGTATGGCGTATGCCCGTCTTCATTAGCCCAGTAGGACTTCAAATCCCATTTCATTTCATTTCCATTTGGCCACCCTAATCCACGTGGTAAATAAAGAGCTCAGGATGTTAATGATAGTCTTCTTGTTTCAACTACAAACATGGCTACGCCTATATAGGTTACTTACTACTTTTGTTTTTGTGATGAAGGAAATGATGTTAGTTTTAATGTCTGTCACACAATTAGTAAATTTCACATTGATTTGTATTTAATGTTTAATTCTAACATCGGTTGTAATTTTTTTGTTTTTGGCTCTCTGACAATCTCATTAAAATTGGACTCTTTCTTTTTTCATTCAGTCTTAATTTTTTGTTGATGTGGACCACATGTACTCTATTGCTGATAACATTATAATTTTTTAAAAATTAGACTAGCTCTCGGACTTCCGACATAAAAAGTTGCCAACAAATACCACTTGTTGCGGCTAACAACAGGAGCTACAATTTGTCACTTATGATAAAAAAATAATCCACATCCTTGAATATCTAAGTATAGTTGTACTATGGCCAAGACCAATTTTATCCATATACAGTCAAGAACCACAGGTACAAATTTGTCATGAATAAACAGGTAGCTGACCTTTCTTAGAAATCGACCACCAATTGATTACTTACGGATATTTAAATAAATTTGTGTCAAATAGAACGGCAGGGTGTTTCTTATTGTGTATTTTTTTGGGTGTTTGTAAAGGATAAAGTACATACTGTGGGAAAGTGCTTTATTTAAGGTCAACTGTATGAGTACTTCAAGACGTATGCACTTATTACTACCTTTTTATAACAATGGTGACTCAGTGAGTAGGACTTGGCTTGCTAACCAGTAGGTTCCGTTTTCGATCCTGATGTTCGTTGAGATGGATCTAAAAGAACCCGAGACTGACAAGGAAAGTGTGCAATTTTTGGGATTGGTATGCATGTAAAAGAACTTTTGGCAGTTTCGTTTTGATCTAGGATAGACAGAAATACTGCTGTCAAACAGTCCCAAAAAAATATTCTTTTAATAGAAGACTTCTTTTCCAAATAAAATGACGAATTATTTTCCAAATAAAATGACGAATTATTTTCAAAATAAAATGACGACTTATTTTCAAAATAAAATGACGACTTATTTTCAAAATAATATTTTCAAAATAAAAGTAGACTTATTTTCAAAATAAAAGAAGACTTATTTTCAAAATAAAAGAAGACTTATTTTCAAAATAAAAGAAGACTTATTTTTAAAATGAAATGATGACTTATTTTCAAAATAATAGAAGACTTATTTTCAAAATAAAAAAAAGACTTATTTTCAAAATAAAAGAAGACTTTTTTTCAAAATAAAAGAAGACTTATTTTCAAAATAAAAGAAGACTTATTTTCAAAATAAAAGAAGACTTATTTTCAAAATAAAAGATGACTTATTTTCTTCATTGAAAGGAATATTTTCTTTAGTAAGAATCATATAATTACTTCTGTCTTTTCATCCGATTTCTGACCTTCTACTCAGTAGAAGAGGATCATGTCTATGCACATTCATTGGACATAATGAAATTTTTTTAGTAATGGAATGAATAAATAAAGTATTTGTATTTTTCTAAGTCCTTATCAAATCGTGAATGTTATTTAGCCGAAGGGCGAGATTATATTTATATACATCTGTGTTTTTGAAGATGGGTAATATGATTAGTACTTGATTCTTTCAAGTTATGCATGACTGCCATTTGATAATAACCAGTCAAATAGCTCTGATCCTGCGGACATTCCTTCGCTATTGGCAGTTACAGCCCTATTACAATATAGCAATTACCTATAATAGATCAATATTATCCTTTGTCTAGTATTCTAACAGTATGTTTATTATAGTAATTACTGTTATTTAGGATAATATTAAGACTAAGTATTTATTATCAGATTTCTACCTGACATATTATATTGAGGGTAATAAATCTTATTAGTGGTGTATAGAACGGTGTAAGGATCAGGTTTCTCTTCTCTCGTTAAGTTACAGATTAAAGATTAAAGGGTTTAAAATTTAAGATATTTTGTACTCTGAGTTATACCATCGATGGGCACAGTATTTATTAATGGTATATCATGAATATTAAATTCTCCCATTAAATGACAGATTAAAGATTATAGGGGTTTAAAATTTATATTTTGTACCCAAAATTATGCCTTCATTGGGTCCAGTATGTGACATTTTTTTTCCTCCTCCTGTATTTCATTAAGGACCCAACATTTCCTTATAAAGATTAATTATAGAGATTAAGACCAAACATAATTAAATCTTCTGTTATTAATAAACATTTTAATTCAAATATTATTGAAATGGATCATAACTATGACCTATATAATTTGAATTTGTTTCTATTGACTTTGGACGGCCATCTTTATGTGTTATAGATAAATAAAGTTAAGTAATAATAATTTTGCCAGCTAACAATTGGAAAAATTGAATTTATATGGTATAGATGGAGATTGATGGAAATTATTGCCATATATGTTGATTTTCTTTGACTGATAAATGCCCAATCTGGTTGAAAATTGCAAGCCATTGGTACTACTGAAATCCTGAATGTTTATTCAGATTTTTAGCTCTTAATGTGAATCCACCAAAAGACAAATCTGTTCAGTGGCAATTGGTATTAAGCACACTTTGCCTCATACACAGGTCTATTAATATGTTACTTACCTTTACTAATTTGGCTTCAGCTGGAAATGAATTATGATTATAGGCCCAAACCAAATTAAATGAAATGAAACGAGGTTTAACGTCCTACTCTTCTGCACCTAACCTGGACTAATGGAAGATGGGCATGGGCATACGCGATATACAGAGTGCTATGAGGGAAATTTTGCCCGGGCATCGGCACTACAGCCCACTCTTATATCAAATTCCAACAGCCAAGGGATCTTTTACGTGCATGCCAATGGGTGCACGGGACCTCGTTTTTTATCCCTTCCAAATGACTAGACAGCTGTCCTTGTGAGGCCCTCCTTTCTGCATCACTGACAAGGAGAAACCCCGCCGAAAGCCCAAACCAATTTTATTTTTAGATCTTCATGGTCTTGATGAATGAATAACAATGTTTTTGTTTAAAATTTCAAAATTTGGAACTTTAGGCTTTTAAGAGGAGCTACCAAGTACTTTCTTATTTTAAATTAGTTTTTTTCCCGAAGAAATAGGAGGAATAAATTTTAATAGATATTCTCGAAGAACAAAAACTGAAATTAGTGTGGTCTAAAGATTTATTTTAGCTTAACATGCATGTACGGTACATTGGTCAGGTCGTACACACATTAATAAATTAAGTGTTAATAGACATTTATATATATGTAGACATAATAGTTAATAGTTTAATATTGACACTGAATTTACTAAGTTTACACCAACGAGTAACTTTCTGACTATTTCTGACTTGTATTTATAATCTTGTAGAAATGTCACCTAGCTCGTTATGTTACCTCCTACAGGTTTTGTGACTTTCGGCCAAGAGCCATATAAAGTTATTGTATAGAAGGGAGGTGGAAACTGTTGTACGTCGTCTGTTAGCCTATTGACAGACGTGAAAACCTATTGATGGAAATCGTCTAATAAAGTAAACCAGTACACAAGAGAAAATTAAACATGGAGCAAAGAAAACCAAACAAAAATGAAGACAACCACTTGCGACCTGTTGATTTTAAACGGCATTTCGTTGACTTTGGTTTCGGCATTTTGTAGTTAGAATAGCGAGACCATGTCAAAAGGCTTGACTGTTATTCTAAATGACTACAGTGTAAAGTGACCTAACACGTTGGAATCTTAAGAGATGTACAGATTTACACCACATCGTTTGTCGCCTACTGGCTGTTCCGTTTCAAATGTAGTAGTTAAATTTGTTAGTTGCTTTGTGAATGGGATTTGTTTTGAGGTGAATGGCTACAAATATTTGGAAAAAACAATTTTAGCATTCAGTTAATGGGAGGGATAACTATATCGTGACAAAAAGTGGTCCAAAGATTGTAAACTATTTTCTTACCTTAATGTTAAAACTTTAATGTGTTCACACCTACAGGGGTATATATTCCTCCGTTTGCATGGATGATGCATAAATTCTGCAACCAGTTAAGCAGAAAATGTCCCCACCTTGACTTTTCTGGACCAATTGTCATTTTTTCTTTCTACGTAACTTATTTAGTTTTTATACCTTTTTTTTCTTGAACCTTATTTTACGTGGTGTGCACATAACAGAATCCCTGACAGTTGAAATTCAGATAGAAAGACGCTGTAATTGTACAGTTTCCTTCATAGCAGACTTTGTGGTGTAGGCGTGTCTTTATTGTCCCAGTTGGTGCAGAAAAGTTGGCCATTAAATCCCATTTCTATTTAATTCATTTAAAGGTTAAAACAGGCTTTATTTATGAAAGGAGGTTGCAGTTGGGTGGCTGCATGTTAGACCATAAGGTCTGTCATTGAGTCAAGTGGCATGGTTTCGATTCCCCACTTGTACGTGACAAGGAATATGGTCGCCTGTCGAACCTCGTGAGATTTCTCCAAATCCTTTGTTTTCCTCCCACTGCGAAAGAACCCTAAGCACAAGCGAATTATTTAAATGAAATTGAACCATGTTAGTCCCAAATTGACCTAGTTTATGTTGAGTGGACGTGAATCGATTTAACCCCATTTCTCTTTTCAAATATTTTAAAGACTGCTTTTTCATTAACTGAATATGATCAAAGTACAAATTTAATTCTCCACCAATGGAAAAGATGTTGATGCAAAAATGTTTTGATATCTTAAATAAGAAAAATATTAACAGTTTGACAGTAAAATATTGTACGAGTGTCAGTTTGAAAATCTAACAAACTGTTTACTTTTTGTCAAGTAACATTTTACAATTCAGTATAAAATATCTTGGAAGAAAGCATTCGGATATCTGCATGAAAAGTTTGGATAATCTATTTTAGGAAGAAAACATTCAAATGTTTTCATGAATAGTTTGGATAATGAATTTTAGGAAGAATACATTGAGATAATTTCATGCATAGTTTTGATAATCTATTTTAGAAATGTTTCCTGAATTGCTTTACTTTATTTGTATAGTGATATAGATTAGTAAACAATTTGATGTGTGCTATAGATTTTATAGAGATTACGCATTCCTTGAATTTTATCTAAATCCTTTAATAATTCTTTCACTTCCCGTTGCCGTTGGCATTCAGGTGGTCTTTATGAACACAGTTTATGAACACTTTATTTTTATTTGGACTATGAATATTTTCTAGTTGGACTATGAATATGTTTAAAAACCTATATAAGATAACTAAAGTGTTATCATCCACATCTTTGTTTTCATGAATTTAACATTAGGATTTTTGAAGTTTGATCTAGCAGTATCTCTATAATTTTCATGCTTCATTGATTTTACCTGGCAATATCTGATCAGTATCAATACCAATAGATTAAATTGATTCTTAACTCAAAGATTCAACACAACCAGAATGAAAAACAAACAAGCAACAAAATGGCTGTTTCCAGATAGTAAATTCTACTGTCTGGCCATTTACCGGATTATCCGTCCGGATAATTCTTCAAATGTAGTGATGTCCTTTGCTAGAAGCAAGTCCTCTCTAATGAAAAAAGCCGAATGGTGATGGCAATCAAACAATGTATTTATTTGTAATCAATGGTTGACCCACTCTAAACCGTAAGTAGTATAATTCTAAAACAGAATGGTAGTGCAACACCTATTTCACTCATGGGCTTGGGTTGCCTACCTCAAATTTTAGCCATTTGGCAACCCTAGTGTAGCTACTAACCCCGAACAAACAAAGGCACAAGCAGTAGTCACAATATGCATAGATGAGGCTCCGTTTTGGTTGCTTGAAGATCCAATTACATATAATTGATAGTAAAGAGACACTTGATCATGGGTTTTTTAAGACGATTTCAAAATGTCTAAACATCTTGCATTTAAGTAAATCACGTCAATTTGTTTTGCAGTTTTGTAAGAAACAGACCCGAACATGTAATTAACCAAAAAATGAGTCGATGATCGCTGTATTTGTCAGACTTGAGTAAACTTTGTGATCTTTCTTGAAAAACTTCTGAGTCTATATATCATCCTTCAATACTATAAATTATATGATTCATGCAATTTGTAAACATTTTATTTGAATAGCAACATTATATTTGAATAGCGAACACATTTTCAAATTATCTATTTCAATGCATACTAGGCATTTAAAGCGTTTTGAATGGCCAAGTATTTAAACAGGTCGTTTATCAATATAGACTGTTAATAAGACTGTATGCGTACTTAATGTTAGACCCATTTAAGTTTATTGTAATGGACAAATCCCAAAAGTCTTATCTATTACGTTTTTGTAGGCATAAATGACTTGACGTTACTCTGTGGTTGAAGAATACCTGAGAATTGAGGAAGAATTTGTTTAAATATTGGGAGGGGATAATTTGAAGAGGATGCTTTAGATTTGTGTAATTATTTGAATAAATAAAAATGGCGTAAATAAATATAGCAATATGAAACTAGAATGAATTGTTTTAATGGTTGTCTTAAGAATTTTTTTTGAATGAAGGGAGGATGCATTGCTTTTATAGTGTCTAGGAATATTTTTTTTTGAATGAAGGGAGGGTGCATTGTTTTTATAGCGTGTCATGTTTCATTTGAGTAATATAATATTGAGTACTTAACACGATTTTGTTTATAGACACTGTAGTAATTCTCCTCAAACGTTGTAAGCCACAAAGATGTATAAATACATATTGATTTTTATATTTTTATTTTATGACTGGTGTATAAATGTACATGTAAGCTGTCCTTTTTACATTTATTGAATAGACCCTACGATTAATTAGAGACAGTGTGAAGAGGGCTTTATTCAGGAAGAGGTCATAAAAAATATACTTTGTTATCGGTGTGAAAGTGTTGAAGTAATATAATATAGTTCATGAGAACTAGCTTCTTAAAGCCTTTGATTTTTATTTGACAGATTTTGAGTCTTTTCTGATCTGCAATATTGTAAAAGTTGAAACTCTAATAGAAATATGAATCCAAAAATTGTTTAATTTGATTCAGTATTTCCAAAGTTATGATGAATTAAAAATTTTCCAAATAATGAAATTATGTAGACCCCTTTTAAAGAATTCTGTTAAAATCCTTCAGATGCACTAAAAATGGTCAGATGCACATAAAATGAAGTTTACAATTTCTACATTTGGACAGTGCATTTGTTAAAAATTCTATTAGTTCTAAGCAATGACAGTAATATCTTTTTTCTTGTAAGGTCATGTGTTTGCACATTAAACAAATAATACTAAAAAGAACAATATTGTTGATTGTGAATCGGCATAGCTATTTGATAAATAATGACACACATAAAGGGGGATAACTCTTTGAAAGATTGCCTTTTCAGGTCAGTAGTCCCCCTTTAGTCTTCAAATCTGATTTTACAGTTTTCTCACACACTGTCACATCCTAACTTTTTATGCAACCTGTTGCCAATAAACATGAATAATATTACTTAATTAGCACTTTAGATGACTTCCATTAATGATAAAAACTGTTTTCATCAATGATCAATGATGTGCCATGAATCAGTAGTTACCACTATCAATACATTTAATATAATTTCAATTGACTTTTTTATCAGTATTATTTGGATTTTACTAAAAATTTAAATCAATTAATGCATATCAAATCCAGATTTTTAAACTGTATTTTTTCAAATTTTACTAAATACGAAATTAGTAGGACCTGTTAAACAAAATTAAAAATCTATGTAAAAATCTATGCAAAAAAAACCCTGTGGCTATTATAGACACAAATAATCCTGTACAAATTGTTCGGAGAAATAAACAAACGATCAGACATTAAAATCGTGAATTAAGAAAACTGTGTTAAAGAATTATGTGTCTGCCTGACAAGAATATATTATACACAGAGGTTACACAAGCAGTGAATACGATCCAGTGTTTGTAATTTAACTGATTCAGGCTGATTAGTTTGATGAATACAGAGTACGAATTAGCTACTAATCCTATATCAATAGACATTTTACTAAGATTGTTGACTCACGTTATATTGCCAACTCGTACTTTTATCAAGAAAACACATCAGTAGCCTTTATTTCCTTCGCTGTTCGGCCACTCATTGAATAAAACTAGGTCAGACTTATGTTTAAACAAATCCTACATTTCAATTAGACTCTTTTTAGACGGATTTTTTACCGGTCTTTGTTTACTGGTAATTGTATTAATTGCTGATTAGGTCATCAGAGAACAAGAGCTTTTCAAGTTTGCTTTATTTGGTTCCTACTGGTAATTGCATTTAGTTGCACCCATTTACAAGAAAGGATGAATGATTTTGAGAGGAAATTAGGAATTGCTTATTGTTGAATAGTTGTTAAAGGCACAAATTGTCATTTGGTGAATTTTAAATCTGTTTTTGTTTCCTATATTCAAAGATATTATAAATTTAAAATTTTACCAGATTTGTCATAATTATTTGCTAAATTCTATTGATGGAACTCTTTCATTCTCTAATTAAATTGAAGCAGATGGTCCAGAGTTTGATTCCAGTTATGGTATCCTCAGTATCTTTAGGCATATTTTTTCCCCGCAGTGGTGCTGGACTGAGGACCTGGAAAGGAAGACCATTAAGTGGTTTGGATGTGACCAAAAACCAAGGTCCATGGTCTCGTATATATATCAGTGACCAGTCTGCTCACAAAATTACTCTCATAGCACACTGCATGGTGTATGTCCATCTTCATTAGCAGTAAGGAGGCATGTTGTCTCAGTGAGTAGCAGGCCCGTAGCCTGAAGGGCCTGGCAAGGGACAATGTATAGTCATTTGGATGGGACGGCAAACCGTGGTTTTGTGAACATAATGGCCTGCGAGTAAAATAACAATAGACGTTTGAATCCGAAACAAGAAGAGGCTATAGCACCACTGTCCAAGCAAAATGTCCCTCATAGCACACTGTATGCCCCCTTTCATTAGCTCAGCAGGAGCAGAACAATAGGATATTAATCCTTGTTTCATTTCATTAGCAGTAGAACATTAAACCCCATTTGGTTTCTTTAGATGGTAGTAGAAGTTTTAATCTACGCTTAATTATGTATTATATGAATTATAATGTTAGATACTGAACGTTTTCTTCAAGCCATTGGTAAACTTCGTTATCTTATGGATTCTGTCTCAAATCCATTCAAAACCAAATTTTTTTTGTGGTTGTGAGACAACAATATCATTGAACTAAATTTGTAACGGAAATTTCTGTGACATGTTTGAAGACAATGTCAGGACAACTTGTATACATGGCGTAAAAACCCCCTTTAAACCATATGTCAATATTTTGGTAAAACACTAGTTTGATATTGTCTCATGCATGTACAAGATTTTTATACAAATTTAAACTGGGTAATTGGAGAGTGTAGTTAATTTGGTTTGGGTGGTGAGTGTTTCTGTGGAGAGAGTTCAAGATTGTTCTAAATAAAACTGAAATAAAATCAAATGGGGTTCAAGGTCCTAATTTTCGGAATCGACAGAACTGATGAAAATGAGAATGTATATGGCCTAATGAGTTCTATGTTGGAAATTTTATCCAGTCAGCGTTTCCGACTACTACATGAGGCCTCAATTTTCTGTTCCATCCAAATGACTGGACACTGTTCCTTTTCATGATATATTGTGTTAGACCAGTGTTTCAGACACTGAGGTTAATATGAGCAATCTTGGAACAAACAAATTGTGACAACAAAATATAAGGTGAGGGGGGGCTAACTGGTTTAATGTGTGTGCATTAGATTATAAGGTCTGTCATTAAGTCAAATTACTCAGTTTAGATTCCCCGCATGTATGTGACAAAGAGAAGGGTCAGGTCACCTGTCCAACTTTATGGGTTTTATTTGGGTCCTCCAGGTTTCTGCCCAAAGGCAAAGAAATAAAATTGAAACGTATGTTAGTCCCAAAAACTAAAAATTTGTGCTATTATTTTAAATTGGAACCATTAAAAAGACTAGGACTACATCATTAAATTATCCTAGTTTCAATTCTTGTCAATATGCTCCCAGGTCGAGGGTTTGAAATTGAAATAGTATGGAAAAGTACACACCATGCTGTATTACTGCTGTTTTAATGTCTTACCATAAATATGATGAGAATGACTAAGTAATATTTTATTCTACACAAATCGAAATCTAAGAAAATTAAAATATTGATCGCTGTAAACAGCATACATTTGATATTATTTTACTTATGTATAGACTTATATTACAACTATCAAACTATCTGAACATGTATAGAACTCAGTCACTAACATAACTTTGAGAAAAATACTTTTGTTGATCGTAAGGCATTGAACGAGAAGAATTAATAGCGGGTAGATCTTTGATAAGATTGATGAGTCAATTGATAAAGAAAGTACATGTACAATAAAAGACCCATCAATAGAGACTTCAATAGTTGAACTGTAAAGGGGTTATGAAATATAAAGAATAGCAAGTCTATAATACAGATATTTTATCAATTCTTTGACCTCAGTTTATTTTCTAATAGCTGTCAAAGAATAAAGTTTTCAAATACATGCACTATAATTTATTCTGTGGTATTTTTTATTATCGTGTTTTGTCAATAAAATGAGCGAATTATTGACTTATTATGTCTACTTTAATACAACGTAACAAATTTTAGTGAATAAATGAAATGAGGTTTAATGTCCTACTTTTCTGCACCAAATGGGCGACGAATAAAGACGAGCATACATCATAAAGTTTAACATGAGAGTTAGTTCCACCTACCTTTTATCTTATTTCAAATGTTAAGGATTCTTTCAAAGGTGGAGTCACAGCAGCTAAGAGAGTAAGATGCTGGCTCGCTAACCCGAAGATTGCAGGTTCATCAGGATTTTCTGGAGTGTTTCCCCCTTGTCAGTGGTACAGGACAGAGGGCCTGGCAAGGAACAACATATAATCGCTCAGATGACATGAAAAACCGAGGTCCCGTTTCCACATTAGCGTGCACGCAAAAGATTCCTTGGCAGTTGGAATTTGATATAAGATTAGAGCAAAATTTCCCTCCTAGCACACTGTATGAAGTCTTCATCAGCCTAATTGGAGCTGAACAGTAGGATGTTAAACCCTGTTTCATTTTATTTCATTTTATTCCCTTTATTCTTTCAAAGTTACGCAGTTTTCTCCCTTTAAAGATCTTACATGTTGCCGATTTCTCTTCAAAGATGTTTTATTTTATTGAAGCAAACATCCTTTATTTACAAATCATCTAACTGACAAAAGTTTGGATTGACAGCAAAATAAATGTAATTACTACCACAGCAATCTAGAAAATTCGAAAATTGAGGTCCACATAATCAACAAAAATGATAGCTGTGCTTTTGTATCGAGAGGTTTTCGTCTTGAAAAGGACATTCTTCAAAATTTTAATCGATTCAGATTCAAAACATTATGTCAAACAAAAAAACGAATCTCTATCATTGAATTAAAGATCTATGAGACTTTTCAACCTAATTACGTTCTCATGGGATCGTTTAAGAGATTTGTAAAGAAAATTTCTTGTATTGGTTTGACTTTGATCCTTTCAATAAGACTATGACCTTGTGCTCCTTTTATTTGGGGATTAATAAATGAGAGAAAACAATATTGATCTTACACTGTAGGTAAAACATGATATCCAGTGAGTTAAATTTCTAATAAGTGGTTGAAATAAAAAGGAAACGGAATCTCAAGAACCTAAAATACAAATTATTCCACTGTTCCATCATACGGTTGCTGTTACTATTTTGTTGTCAGCAGTTTTTTTCACGAAACTTGAATTAAAACATTTTATAGATTGAGTCTTTTCATTGTATGAGAGTTAAAATCTTAGTGCAAAATTTAGATCTTAGCCAGTGAAAAATCTGCATTGTTCATTTTTAAAGGCAAGTAGACACTTATCACTCACCCCTTTTTTATTCTGGGTGAGTTTAGGAGAGCACAAGTCACCACTCGCCCTTCACGTTAAGGCATCTTTGATATTAAAGGAGAATATTGGTGCCAGTCATTATCACATATGTGATAGAACTGATTAAACACTTTCCAAATATACTATTGACACAGAGATCATCGCTACAATAGAGGAGTAATAAAGGATTTATGATTCGGAAGTGACGAACGCCAAAGGAAAACACGAGTTATCTCTCTATGTGAATGACTGAAGTGACGAGTGATGACAGATAAACGGCCGAATTTCTGCTCACTAATAATTCCGTCGAAGACAAAAAGTTGTTATATGGGACCGCAAGAGCATATCTGACGATTCAATAAAGTAATTAAGTGTCATAAGATAAGAGAACACGGGAAAAATAAAAATACTCCATACAGCCCCTTGTTTTTTATTCATTCTATAGGGGAGACCGGGGCACATTGAACACTGTATAGCGTTGGGTTGTATAGTATTATTTATAAAGGATATATCCATGGTGGTTCAATGTGCCCCGGTCTCCCCTACCTTATAAAAACATGGTAATGCACGAAGTTTTTTCTGTTTTTCTTTTGTGTTCTCTTATGTAGTGACAGTCAATTCTTTTTATGAATTGTAAGATATTCTCTCACAGTGTCACACAGCAACTTTAGGTCTTCGAGGGAATTATTAGTGAGCAGAAATTCGCTCATGTATCTGTTATAAGTAGTCACTTCAGTTAGTTGTATAGAGGAATAACTCGTGTTTTCCTTTGGCGTTCGTCACTTCCGATTTATGAATACTTTATTACTCCTCCATGGTAGCGACGATCTCTTTGGTAATATTATATTTGGAAAGTGTTTAATCAGTTCTATCACATATGTGATAATGACTGGCACCAATATTGTCCTTTAATATGTAGAATGAAAAACATAATCAATGATTATACTTGTAGGTTTATGTAGGAGTATATCATGATATTTGCAGGTATTTGTCGGAGTTTATATAGATATTTGTAGGTTTAAAGAGGAGCATACAGAGATGTTCGTTGGTTTATGTAGGAGTATATATATATAGATATTTGTAGGTTTATGTAGGAGTTTATATAGATATTTGTTGGTTTGTGTAAGAGTATATATAGATATTTGTTGGTTTGTGTAGGAGTATATTATGTAGATATTTGTAGGTTTATGTAGGAGTATATGTAGAGATTTGTAGGTTTATGTCGGAGTATATCTTGATATTTGTAGGAGTATATATAGATATTTGTAGGATTATATGTAGGAGTATATCTTGATATTTGTTGGTTTATGTACGAGAATATATCTTGATATTTGTAGATTAATGAAGGAGTATTTGAGGTTTTAATTTGCAGGATTAATGTAGATATTTGAGAACTTGATTTGTACTTTGTAGCAGTAATAATAATAGAGGGCTTGATTTGTAGGATTATGTAGGTGTACAGATATTCGAAGATTAAATGAAGTAGAATTAAGTAATAAATGATATATGTACCACTTGACTTTAGAGCAGTGTGAAGGAGGTGATCTTAAATGTAAATTTACGAGGGTGTGTAAAAACATATATTGTACGAGATCATTAGATTCACACCATTTCCTGTCAGGTATTTTATCTATCGTGTTCTAGATTTAATCCTATTAAATGCACATCACTTGATATCTATAGATCTTATTTAGATGATTTTTGTATTCACTAGGGTAGTATGTCAACTAATATTTGTACTAAAACATACATATAAGTAGGGTGTTACTAAGTCATCAAGAATAGGTATTATAAGAACTAATCGATACTAAAACTAGAGTTACAAAAGTGATCTGTGTTCATATTGTTGAGGAAAACCTTAAAAATACAAACTGTTAAAAGAATTACAATCGAGTTGGCCAATAAAATGAGCTTATTATCTAAATTACAGAGAAATAAAATGCATTAGCTGAGGTTAATCCGTTACAAAAGGGTTCATACTTTGGAGGAAAACCTTAAAAATACAAACTATTAAAAGAATTACAATCGAGTTGGCCAATAAATAAGCTTATTATCTAATTTATAGAGAAGTAAAATGTATCAACTGAGGTTAGTCCGTAAAACTAATCGATACTAAAATTCTTAAACTAGAGTTACGAAAGTGGCCATAGTGTTCATACTTTAGAGGTAAACCTTTATAATACAAACTATTATGAGAGGAAAACCTTTAAATACAAACTATTATAAGACACAATAATGCAGACTTGAATAAATGTTTTGGAAAAATCACATTAATGATATAGATTTTTGAACGTTTCGATTCCCCATTTGTATGTGACAAGCAATAGGGTCAACCGTCCAACCTTGTAAATTTTCTCTGGGTTTTTCAGTTCCAGCCCTCCCCACTGCTAAAGACTCCTACGCGCAAGACTGGTGAAATTAACTGAAACGAGAGTCCTGTTACCAAAAGATTTTAGGTTACAATGAAAAGCAACATATTTATTGTCACTTTAGTAATTATTCATTCCTGTAAATTCCTGTAAATTTGTGTTGTACCCTAATTAGCGAATCTCAATCTTTTCAAAATATGAGATGTTTTAATCCCGACCTTTTCAAAATACCGGATGATTGAACCAGTTGTTTGATGATATTAAAGATGAAATTAATCATGAATAATAAGCCAACACATTGACATTTATCCTAATCTATTTGAAAGTAAACTTTATATTAGATATATCTCTGTCTATAATCAAAATATCAGACTACAGATTACAGATTACGTCATTGAAACGTCCTTGTGGTTGAATATTATTAGTCTTTGATTGCTATATTATTGGATCTAACCAATACAATGATTGCATTCAATGAAAGTTCAAAATGTCAATCAATTGAAGTCTTTAGCTAAGACTGACAGCAGAGGGTCTTGTATTAATTTTATACTAAAGAACTTTCCTGTATTGGAGAAATGAGAAACACAACACAAACTAGGTATTTTTGGTACTAACACACGGTTCAATTTCTATTTCAATAAATTGCTTGTGCCTAGGCGTCTTTTGCAGTGAGAGGAAATCAGAGGACCCGAAGAAAACCCTTGAGGCTGGACAGGCGACCCCTTGTCATGAACAACAGGGGAGGCGAAACTACGCCAGTTGACTCAATGACAGACCATATGATAAACCACACACATGTGATAACCAAAACACGCAAGCATGAATAATAAAAAAAAATGAGCATAAATAAATTTGAGTCAATTTCTAAATACTGCTTAAAGAAGTTAATTAATTTGATTTAGAATATTTAGAGTTTCTACAAATCTGTTTCACAAATACTTGTTTCCTTTCTGGTTTTCCTGTTTGTTGTTGTGGACATTAAACCTCAAGACTTTTTATCTGTTTTTCAAGGATTCATTAGTGGTTCTTTACTAGTTCAAAAACAACGCCTCGTTTTGTAACAGAATTCAAGGTCCCTCTTGTGATCTTTCAACAATCCTTTCTTAGTATTTTAGTGTAAATTCTTTTGATAAGACGGTTTTCATTCATTAGTTCAAGCACTCAAGGTTTACCCTAACCTAGCTTTTATAGTACGTTTCAAACTAGTGATTGTTTGACAGTCTTGACAGATCAAGAAGAAAAGGGAGGCCACTCTTTATATTCTAAGCAGACATGGAGACTTAATCCCATTGATCTAAAATGACTCAATACTTCATTAAAATTTCACCCACATTCATCCAGCGCACACTTGATCTCTGATTAAATGGTAGATTCAAATTAAAAATAGACCTGATGCCTTAGTGAGAGAATTGTCTCTGAAGACTGGACACAAACACAGCGGATCTCATTTTGACGGGGCGTGACAAGCTGCAGTTACCTCTCTCCTATCTCCTTGTCTTAATTTGGTTTGTTACTCCTGTCCGTGTAGCAGGAAAAATAGTGTTCAATATACTATATATGAGAAAACAATATACTATAATCAATTTTTCCTTCCCTTATCTCCATGCTTTTTGTGACCATCATATTTGAGTTTGTTCCACTTCACAAAGGAGACTTTTGGGTTGATGATTTTATTGGGGATAAAACAAATTGCTAGAATAAATATTTTTGTGTACTCATCTGATCATTTTTATATCTAAAAGTACAAATGTGCTCCAGAATTTTTTTTTAGTAGAACCTTAAGGCAAAATGTCTACTACCAGAGATGGATTAATGTCGAGTTGGCAGCAAATCAATTTCACCATGACTTATTGATGTAAGTAGGTAAAATAATAGGTGTTCCATAAGAACAAAAAAGTATAACCCCATCAAAACTTGTTTATTGATTTATGTATTGAATTGTAGTTTGGGTATAAAACTTTATAATTGTTTTGTTGTTAACAATAACTCTTTTTCTCAGTCGGTTTCCATGCTGTTCGTGCCTTAGATCAAAAGGCATGCCATTGAATCAAGGTGGCATGGGTTCAATTCCCAGCATGTAAATTATAAGGAATGTTTTTTTTTCCAGGTCTTCCGGTTTCCTCTCACTGCTAAAAATTTCTATGCACAAGCAAACTGAACATTGTCAGTCCTGAAATGTCCTAGTTTGCGTCTCTCTATCTCTGGGGGTTGGGATGGCCTAGTGGTCTAGAGTGCCGCGCTTCGACCTCTAGCTGGCCGGTCACCTCTGGCTTGCGGCTGTGGTTTCGAGCCCTGGTGTGAGCGTATGTGGCATGGAGATAGGGGCGCCTTCTCAACCTCGTGGGTTTCCTCCGGGCACTCCGGTTTCCTCCCACTGCTAAAGACCCCTACGCGCAAGCGGATTATTGAAATAAAATTAAACCATATGTTAGTCCCGAAATGACCTAGTTGTGTCGAGTGGACGTTAAACCCCATTTCTCTCTCTCTCTCTCTCTCTCTCTCTCTCTCTCTCTCTCTCTCTCTCTCTCTCTCTCTATCTCTCTGCTATTCAAATTCTAAAAAATTCTAAAAGCCTGTGTCTTTGTTCAAATGTACAAGCAAGTTATTTTTTGTGAATACTTCAATGAATACATAAGTTAATATGAATTAATCTTAAAAAAAGATGACAGCTAATTTTATCTGTAAAGCCACTAATCAACATTTGAGAGATTTTTAATCTTTTGTAAACTATGTGAAAGTTGAATCTCTTAAAGGAGAGAGAGAGACCAAAGGACCCGAAGAAAACCCATGAGGTTGGGTAGGCAACCCTACTCCTTGTCACATACAATGGTGGAATCCAAGCCGTGCCAGATTACTCAATGACAGAGAGAGAGAGAGAGAAATGGGGTTTAACGTCCACTCGACACAACTAGGTCATTTCGGGACTAACATATGGTTTTTAATTTTATTTCAATAATTCGCTTGTGCGTAGGGGTCTTTAGCAGTGGGAGGAAACCGGAGTGCCCGGAGGAAACCCTCGAGGTTGAGAAGGCGCCCCTATCTCCATGCCACATACGCTCACACCAGGGCTCGAAACCACAGCCGCAAGCCAGAGGTGACCGGCCAGCTAGACGTCGAAGCGCGGCACTCTAGACCACTAGGCCATCCCAACCCCCCACTCAATGACAGACTTTATATACAGCATGCATGTGCCAAACATTTGACCATCCACCCCCCCCCACTCCCTCCAAATAATGCAAATGAAGATTTTAACTGAAGCTGAAATTCAATATTTATTTTTGATGCAAAAATTTTCTCAGTCTGTCAGATGTTGATGAAATGTTACAATAATTGACATAATAAGCTTTTCTCAATAACGTTTAGAATAATAATGAATTAATTTACATTTATTGAATGCAGGTAAAAATCATTGCCATAATTTTATTTAACCCTCTAAATACACAAATTTTTATATTGAAATACTGAATATATGCATTGACAATGACAGATTTCCAATCTTAAGTTGCACTTCAGATCCTTTTCATATAAATGATTGAAAGTGTATTTCCATGTGCAGTTTTATTAATAATGAATTTATTATTGACACACGGAGATTGATCTGTTGACAGATTATTTCATCAGATGAAAATAAAAGTAGAAATTATCTGCTGAAGCACGAAGGATTAAGAATATCAAAGTAACATTAATGTATTGAATCTGCAAAACTGACAAAAGGTGCTTGCTTCTTATCTTTCAAAATTTCTTTTGACAATTGGGAAATATAAAAAGTGTTCTTTTGTAATGCAGAAGAAAGAAGAAAACAATTCTTTCAAGGTGTGGGCTCCACCAACAGATCAAGTGTAAAAAGCAATAACTAGTACCTGTGCGCTATTGATCAAAATTGAGTGTAAAACAATTATGTACAAATATAAATCAAGTACAAATAAAACTTCAGGTACAAAATCAAACAAATCTTTCAAAAAACAAACAGTTCAAATACAGTACAAACAATTAAAGTACCAAACAAACAATTAAAGTACCAAATAAACAATTCAAGTACAAAGTAAACAATTCAATACAAGACAAACAATTCAAGTACAAAGTAATCAATTTAAGTAAACAATTCAAGCACAAAACAAAGTTAATAATTCAAGGACAAAGTAAACAATTAAAGTACAAAACAAGCAATTCAAGTACCAAAAATTGAAGAAGTACAATCAAACATTTCAAGTACAAAGTAAACGCAATCTAATTAAAATATAGATCTATATTTCGTTTCGTTTTTTATACTTTCGATGGCCTACACTCATGTAGATCTAACAAGTTATAGTGGGAGCTCACGTTCTATGACGTCAGGTATCAAGCACGGGCTATTTGACCCGTTAACGTCAGTCATTCGATTAACCAATTAGCGACTGCTATGCTTTTTAAAATCTACTTTTGGTTTGTTTTGATTTCTATCCGCTGGTGTTAGTATAGACGTCATTGGCTGGTAATATCTACCCACAGTTCCACGCATGAAAAGGTCAAATGGTCGATTCGACAGACCATTTGATTGGCTGACCCCTCTTTTTAGGCAGAACACGTGTTAAATAACAAGTCCTCCAGATCCAAGAGTAGTAAAGACAAGTAAAAATGAAATTTTGAACTATAAAAAACGAAACGAAATTGGGTCTGTGTTTTAATCAGATTGAAGTAAACGGCTCTGATGGGGAAAAAACACCAACTTAAGTACAAAATAGCACTGATAGAAATCTCAAAATAACCATAGTGCAAGAAATCATAATGCACTTGCAGAGTTTTGATTGCTTAAATCAAATATCTGTCAATCACTCAGACTGAAAAACCTCTCCGATTTTGTTATAATAATAAATAAACCCCGATAAGTTTAATATATTGATGAACATGAATCACGTTGTTACCATTTACATGGATCAAAGATGACAGGAGAAATATCTCGTTCTATAAATGTCATATTATTGATGGATATCTTAGTGACGTGGTGATCCCTTATGGTCAGTTCACCTTGTGTTTTATGCTGTCATGTCATATCATGATTTTTTTGTGGTAGATCTTTTTTCATTGATATGCCTATATATATACATGCAGTAAATCATATTATTTTGAATAAAGATATATTTATCTGTATCAATATTTTTTATATTTCACTATGTTGTCTTTGGTTCGATACAATAGACAGAGATTTTTTCAGTGTGTCGAGTTTCACATTTTATGAAATGTGATTTTGAAGTACTTTACATATGGTAAGACTTTTGAAAAGAATTATTGTGGGGTATTTTTTACATTTAGTAATGAATTAATACAAGGGTTTTGAAGGCTACACTGCTGCCTGAAAGTGATAATTTCATATTTTCTAAGAGAGTCAAAACATATTTATTTCTATGTCTTTTGCTCAATAGATTGTCAACTCACTATTATACAATCATAGGCATTTTTTCCACACTTAAACATCTTTGACATCGGAAATAATAACACAGTTACCTCCCTTGTTTTCCCATCCCCCTCATGCAATAGCTGTCTTTAAAGTGATAATTTCATATTTTCAAAGAAAGTCAAAACATAATTATTTCTATGTCTTTTGCTCAATAGGTTATCAAGGCACTATTATAGTCATTATTCCCTACACTAATAAATCATTGACACAGGAAATAATAACACAATTACCCCCCTTATTTTTCCATTCCCCCTATGGTATAGCTATCTTCAAACGTTGGAATTTGAAGTTGAAAATGATATTTTTGCAAATTTCTCAACAGGCAATAGTGAATTATTGGATTAATAGGGTTTTTCTTTAACAAGGTAGCACTGTTTTTAGATACCATCTATTTTAAGGCTTTATTTTAATACATTTTAAAAATATAACTTAAAAATATGAAATTGAAGCTTTAAACATTTGAATTTGAAGTTAAAAATGATATTTTTGCCAATTTCTCAACTGGCAACAGTGAATTATTGGATTAATAGGATTTTTTTTAACAAGGTAGGCCTGTTTATAGATACCATCTATTTTAAGGCTTTATTTTAATATATTTTAAAAATATAACTAAAAAATATGAAATTGCCGCTTTAAATCAGATTCAATGAAATGTAAAAAGTTAATATTGAGAAAACTACACAAGGTTACATGTAAATTCAAAAAATATTTTTATTTTTTTTGCTTAAGTGTCATATAAAGAAAAATGTATGTTTATCAAACAAAGATATTGTCATGCTACAAATATTTAAATCTGTTACTTTTATTTTGTTTATCGATGTTCAATCAGTTTTTTCTCCCGCGGCTTATTTTAGGCGGGATTTCTTAAACTTATCACAAAGAGTCACCTCGCTATACTAGGATATATCTATCAGAGTTGAACATCTTGGTACTTAAAGGCAAGAAGTTCTTTAAATTTAAATAATTTCTATTGATGTATTGATCTGTAACCATGGTTAAATATTAGTTGATATGTATAAGACTATAGTCCCTGTCATCAAGAACAAGTTCATAAAGTATGATATAGGCAATCAAGGCCTGGTTAATAGGGGCTTATACAATACGACCTAAAGAGATAGACTCAAACAATCAACTAGTATCATTAGATCTAGTTCTGTATCACTGATCAAAAAACATGACAAATGACTGGAGGTGCCTTTATCTTTAAGTATAGCTCATTGACACCTTTAGAAATAATAGAACTAGTCATTATAATGAGATAAAGAGACGATTAAGAGCAGGATATTCAATACAGGTGTTTTATCACTCCACAACCCTTGTCTTTATCAAACTGTCTCAGTTGTATCTTATTAGATAATTTGATTTTGTTTGTGATGTTAAGTCAGTGAGGTTATCTTGAAGGAGGTATTACCTGATTTTTGTGGTAATTGTTTATAAAAAAAACTTATCGGTCATGTCTTCAAATAGCTAACTTTTCAGTATTGAATTTGTAAAAAAAACAAAATTAATTTTACTGTTGTAAATTTCGTTCACAACCTGAGTGATAGTGGGCTGATGCATAATATATGGCTTTTGGGTTACCGAACTGAAGGTCCTGGTGTCTGAATAGAAAGGTACTCAGGATTTTCCACTCAGGTTTCCGGTTGTTAGTTGGATGGGGGGGGGGGAATTAACACATGATGGTGAAATTACAAGGTCTGTCATTTAGTTAAATGGTAGGGTTTGGATTCCCCGCTTGAACATGATGAGAAGTAGGATCGACCTATCTAACCTTGTGGGTTTTCTGAAGGTACTCTGTTTTCCTCCCTCTTTTAAAGAACCCTATGCGCAAGCGAATTATTGAAATACAATTGAAATGACCATTTCTCTGTCTTCACTCCCCTTGTTAGTGGTGGGGGGTTGGATGGCCGAATGGTTAGCATGTGCGTGCTGTATCATAAAGCCTGTCATTGGGTCACCTGGCGTTGTTTCGAATCCCCGGTTGTACGTGTCAAGGAGTAGGGTAGCCTGTCCAACCTTGTGGGTTTTCTCCAGGTTCTCCCACTGCTAAAGACTCCTATGTGCAGGTGAATTGTTAAAATAAGATTAAACCATATGTTAGTCCCAAAATGACCTAGTTTGTGTCCAGTGGAGGTTAAACCCCATTTCTCTCTCATTCTCTTGGTGAAGGAAAGAGGGTCTGGTAAGGAAATGTGTCTAGTTGTTTTTCTGAGATAAAAACTGTGATCCTGTGTGGTTGGACATGAAAGTAAAAAAAAAACAAGTACTTGGACTACATATAATATAAGGAGGAAACTATGCTGTCCGGTTTAAATTTCCCTCATAGCACAATGCACAGTAATTGTCTGTTTGAATTAACAGAAAATTATAAGTTAAACTTAAACCTGAATTTATTTCATTTCTCTCCCAGCAAGCTGCTCAATGGTTAATTTGCAATCAGCCATTATACTCTTCTGGTACATGTGCACCAGATACAATAATTGACCAATCAAATTTAGATGTATTGGCCAATTAATTACAAGGAAAACCATATTTTACAAGTTATGGATATTTGAGGAAAATTATTATAATTATCATCCTGGTACACCTGGGTCTCATAACCCCCTGTTGTTATTCAATAGATGGTCGTACTGGTCAAGAGTGGACATAATCAATGGTCACCTTTCAACCCCATATTATCAGTGATTAATAAAAATTAATGTTCCCTTTAATGTCAGTGAACAGATGGAGTTTAGTGTTAATACAACTCTACTTTTGCTTTCAGCAGGTACAACACTTATAAGGTATTGAAGCGATATATGTGACGTGTTATTTCATTGGTTGATTTTCTATACATGATTACTCTTGACATATTTATTGTTTAAATTTATTAGCCATTTCCCAATAGTGTCACCCTTTTTTGTAAATAGATGCTTGTAATTAAAATTTCTTAAATACACCAAAAGATTCATTGTGTGGGGTTTTTTTTTGCCCTATGGAGAAATTAGGAACAAATTTGTTTTTTTAAGTGTCTATTTTTTCACTGAATTTAAATAAAGATTTGGTAAACCACATTTGTAAGTCTAGTGTAAGTTATGCTCAATGTATACAGTTGTACTCATACAACTGAGCTTATCAAACATTGTTCATCGATACTTCGCAAATCGAACAGCGAGAGAGTTTATTTTGGCACTTTATTTGTAAATTCTCTCAAAACAGTGTCAGAATTGAGTGAAACTGTTGTTTTTCTTTGAATAAAATACATTTTGTAATCTGAACATTGGACTGATGAGCCAGGGTTATGATTCCTGACTAACTATTATTAAAACCGACAGGTTGATAAAATTAACTATTGGTTGATTAATTATAAGTTGCCAGTGATTACGGTTTTAGAGGGCTAAATCTCAAAACACCACTCATTAAGGTTTTAGAGGATTACAACGTGGTTCACCAGAATAAAAAATTTCGTTGTTTTTTTTTTGAGTGGGGGCGGGGTATATCCTGATTCTAGACCAATCAAGCTGGAAATGGTTTCACAAAGAAAACAATCCGTTTAATTCATTTTATAATCATTTTAGTTGATATTGAATTTCTTTTATTTCATGTATTCGTAAGAAGTTCAAAGATCTAATTATATCAAATGATCATGATTTTGCATTAGATCTCAGGTAATTATATCATCTGACGTTTGATTAAAGACTCACCTGTCACAGGTAGAACATGACTACCTTTAATATACCTGACATACACTATACAAATATAACTTAGCTTATATAATAACATGTAGGTATACAATCCACCTGTACGACTTCATGATATTTGATTGATGAAATATCATAGAATTAGACATGTGACGTGTAGCGACATGTCTGATATAGACGCTGATTTTAACGTAATTACAATTACTTGTAGTTTGTATGTTGTTCTTTAATCATCGTATACGACTTTAAAGTTACTATTATTAATTATTACATCTCACGTCTGCCATGTGCAGGAATGTTGTTCATGTCGGCATGCCAATGACATCTAGAAGTCACATGGACATTCACCCAATCTAAATTTAACGTGATGTGGTCTTGATATCACAGATTTTTAACTTTTATTTACCGATATTTTATGTGGGGTTATATTGTCATTACCCCTGGATATCAAGTTATCTTTTTTTCAGCTCCTTGTTCCACTGCTTTTTCTTTTCACATTTCTCTTAACCACTATACAGGTCAGAGTTGTTGAGATATGGAAGGAACCCCATTGAAATTCTGAGAACATCAATTCAGTTCTAATTGACTGCGGTTGCTGTTCAATTCTAATGGAAGAGTTTTGGTCATTCTAAAAAGGGTATAATTGATGCTCTAGGCTTGCTAGATCATCAAAAACTATTAGCTAAGGCTCATTTACTTTCCTCATTGTTGATTTTATAAATAAAATATTCCTTCTGTTTTACATAATTATTATAACGATGGGATTACATTTACTGGTAGCTGGTTCTGCCCATGCAGACAGAGTCTAGTAGACAGAGTCTACATGCAATGCCATCATTATTTAGATAACAATATCCAGACATTGCTGTGCTCTAGCCAAATCCTGTCCAAATTGTTACAAATTTAAAACATATCAAATTTGTGTCTAACCCAACTTGAACTGAACACGTTTCCAAATTTTTCATTTTGACATTATGGACATTAAAGGAGTGGAAGCAAATTGTTTTTGAGATGAAATAATGATAGAGATACCCAACACCTTTAATCTAGGGATTGGACAATGACATCCATGGAATTCCTAGAGTATCCCTATCCCTGACATTTCCTATATCTTGTATAACCTAAATACATTAACATTACCAAAGTTAACAATATTCCAAGCACGCCAAATGTTGAGCAAGTTTCTTAGTCAAAAATTTGTTATTGGATACATATATGTGTGAGCATGTTTCTTAGTCCAAGATTTGTTATTGGATATATGTGTGTGCGAGGACAGTACACTTTTCACATTGTCTGAATGTCTAGACTTTTTTGTCAAAGACAAATGACTACGGATAATTATAAGGGTCCATATAGTTTTCGAACCAGTTTAGACTGTAGTTCATCTGATGTTAGATATGACATGATGAGAAATCTTATTGTCCGTCTGTTTACAGGTATAAAATTCAACATTTTTGATTACCATAGATAATAAAGTTAAATTTTTGTCTTTATAAAACACATTGCTGATCTGATCGTCACTAGAGGCACCAGTATTTGAAATCCCTCGGAAGCTGTAATATTGTAAAAGGTGAATCTCTAAAAGAAATATCAGCCCAAAATCAGTTCCGTTCGGTATTTACCAACATTTGGCATTATCTACTATTCATATTAGGTTTTGTTTTCTTAATTAAATATTAAATAATCCATCTCAGTACATTTTAGCATTGATTAAGTCATGGGAAATAGTACCAGTAAGTTTAAAAATGTATATATAAAAAAACATACTAAACATGATATTATTTCCCAAACAAAATCCCTGGTCAGATAATACATAAATAACAAATGTAATGACCACAGGATCACCTCAAGATTATCTTGGTGGGTATCATGTCATTGTATGTCAAATGATTATATATCTTATTTCATGATATGTTTTAGTGTGTAGTATTGATATGGGTGTTATCAAGCCTCTCATCTTCTCGTTTTATTGGTGTTAAACCTGTATAATCTTAGTAATCTTATTAGTTCATTAGGTTAAATATAGCCTAACTTGGGATGGTTTGATATCATCAATATTATTTGATCAGTGTCAAACATGTAAAATTGTATTAACCGTGTTAGTTCATTTGTTCTACCATCCTGCTCTGCCAGTATCTTTTGCTTGATCAAGTAGCCATATGTTGATGTATAAGCCTGTCCAGCTTTAGTCACCTTGTCAAGGGAGTGTTGCCGTCCCTTTTCTCATATCTAGTTTTAAACTAGGTTAGATATAGGCTAATTTCTGAAGTTTTTATACCAGAAATACAATTTGATCAGTTTAGATTAATTTGTATGATGATTTTGACAATGTTCTTTTTTATTGACATCACTTCTGTTACTTTGAACAAACTGAGGCTACAAGGACAAAGACATTCCACAAAGATATTCTTACAAGAAAATTTGTATAAAAGATTTTGTTGGTAATTATATTTCCCGCTTGTATATGACGATGAGTAGGGTCGCCTGTCCAACCTTGTGGATTTTTTCCGGGTCCTCCAGTTTCCTCCCACTGCTAATATTCCCCGATTGTACATGACAAGGAGTAGGGTCGCGTGTCCATCCTCGTTTGTTTTCTCCTGACCCTGCACTTTCCTGCCACTGCTAAAGACCCCTGTGCGCAAGCAAATTATTAAAATTAAATTGAACCATGTGTTAGTCCCGAAATGACCTAGTTTGTATTCTCTTACTTCATCTAATGGAATTAATGCAAATGATTTAAAATTATATTTTTTCTGCTGATGGACAAAAACTTATGAAATAATTCAATAGTTTGAAATAATAACGAAATCTTATATGGTTGATTATTGGTACAAATACTGTTTAGATTTATCACATGACAAAATCCACCTTTGATTTTAGTAAATGATTTATTTGGTGACATGATAAAAACTACATTAATTGTGATGACATAGTTGCTCAACCTTAAAGACAACACCAAATAATGATTTGTCAATCAATGGGGAGGCATACGTGATTGGATTTTAATTGTATTGATTGGCTAATTACCTAAATAGGTAGGAGTGATTGGCCCCTTTTACTACAGACAGACCATGAATCAAGAGTAATTTGTAATTGACAAAAGAGTTCTTTTATTGTGATACGACATGAACTCTTCCGTTTAAAACTAAGTGTAGACTACACCTGAAAGTAAATAGACCGATCCGACCAGGTAAAATACTCACCTGTCCCTGCATTACTAAATGGATTCTTCCTATGTTTGTTTTCACGCTGGCTATAGACTGATCTTGGGACACTTGTTTAATGAACGTATTTTCCCTGCTTTTCTCGAGTACACAAGGAGCCGGCACTTCGGCACTATGCAGTGTAATACAGTGTCATTGTTAGTACACATGACTTATACAAGTTGATTTTAGTACTAGAGATGTTTTAAAGGATCAGTGATAGTGGGAGATGAAGGGATTATAGGCATCAGATAATTCAACAATAGATTAACAGGATTTAATATCCGACCGAAGTGATCATTAAATACTTAATGATGCAATCAGTTTTTTATGTTATTCATGCAGTTAATTTCCATTGGAAGAGTTAAATAAAATACAGAGGGTAGACGTCCGTGCAAGTTTTTAGTGAAAGTTTTCTAATTCAGAATCTTTGGATGTATGCTTGGAAAAACTATATCAACAAAATGTGGACATGAATGGCAGACTTAAAACGATTTTGTCTCAAAATTCTGCATTTTTTCTATTTTTTTTTTATTTTCTGAAAAATCTCTACATCAAAAGTGAAAAGGATTAATTGAGCTAGATGTATACGAAAAAGCGAGAAAAAGACGAAAGAGTAGTTAAATAAAAAGAAAACATATTAGTGCCAAGTTCAATACAGAATCGCATGCATATTTGTTTTTTTTGTAGAAAGTATTTGAGAAATTTGAAAACCGCAGGTCGGTCCCTACGAGGAATATCTTGTGGATACAGCAGTTTTAAAAAAAGAAAGAAAAACCCAGAAAACATGTTTGTTTGATTTCTAAAGCTGTCGTGAAAATGATACCAACAATTTCAAAGCCAGAACAGTAACGGAACAATTTTACTTTTAGACATAAAATGTGATGTTTTGGTTGTTTATTTTTTAAAATCTGGAAATAGAAGAACAAAATTATATGAGACACATCAGCATATATATATATTTGAGACTTTTTGTGTTTTTAGTAAACTCAGTGCCGTATTCTTGACATTTGCCGAAGTGGTTGTATTTACATATTAAGCGCTCAGTGTAGTTTCTGACAATTTAGTGTCAATAAGGCCCATGTAATTTTCTGCACGTAACAAAAATATATCTCATGAAGTAAAAAAATCTCTAAAATTAGCCGCTTGTCAAACAATTGATAAGGTTGGTTTTGAATACTTGTTGTGAAATGGTGACAGTGGAAGTAGCAACCTATTTGTATTTCATCTGTTCCGAATAAAGAAAGTAAAAAGTTTTGACACATAATAGGCAACAAACAAGGTAATGTCAGTATAAAGATCAAAATCGAGCAAAGTTGACAACTTTTTTGTCTCATTTTGAACTGCATTTGAACAGATGTGTCATAATATTTTAAAACAACAGTGAATAAAAGAAACTAATGAAATATAGTGGGCTTTATCCGATAGATGGTGGTACCAGTTCATGAATTAATACAAACCCTATTATTACGATTATAACCTGAAGTTATGGTGTTGTTTACCAACAGTCTACACAAATTATTGAATGGAATAACCCTGAGGTCTTGTGTATAAAGTTGATCGCGGGACGTAGATAATGGTTGACTATTATATTGTCTATATATATCTGTATACCTATGTATGTGTCAATGTTTGCTTAACTCATCATAGCAATAAGATATATATATACTGATATCATAGCTGTATGTAAAACATAGATAATCTTGATTCGTATACCAAAAAAAAAAGAACTCAAAGGCTTCACTTCACGGAGATCAACTCTATGATAAGATTAATTCAAATTAAGGGATTATCCGACTATGTGTAATGAAGTTGTACCAATTTAAGGATTTATTTTTCAAGGACGTGAAATTATTAACCAGATAACTGACTGACAAAGTTGATATAAAAGACATAGATCTAAAATAGTATAAGGTTGATAATGACAGTGAAACTATTGAATCCAAGTTATTCAGATTGTTATTCATAGGATCAGATATAAGCTGTATTGAGAGATCATTATCGCGTGTAATGGAAGCGTAGTCATTTTGATTAAGGAAAGATAAAAGTCATTGTAATAGGAATTTTGGTTACAATAAGTAATTTGTATTGAATAGTGGATATTGTACACACATAAGTATATATATATATGCACGGTGGATATTGTGTTATTCAATGTGGAATAGTGGAGTGCTAGGAAGGAAAATGATAGAATGATGAAATGGTCCTATTCTGGAAGCTCTTGGAAGGAACCTGGAAAGAAGGTGGGTTGAACAAATACATGCATAGAATGATCATTATGATCGTAAATCTTTTTTAAACATAAGACTATTCACTCTCAACTCACACACATATCATTAAGGTTAATAGAACTACCTTTAAATGAAAAGGTAATCGAATGCTAATCCAGAGCAATGTCAAAAAAAATCTGCATCTGAATAATTTTTACCCCCAAAATCTGCATCTGTATAGAAATATCTTAAAATCAAAAACAAAGAGGATATTTTAATAAAAAAAACTAAATGCACACATTTCAGATCTATAAGTGTCCCCAAAAGATGTATCAGAATTTATTTGACATCAAAACTTTTGTATCGGAATTTATTTGACACTAATAATATGTATCTAAATTTATTTAACCACATAAAGATCTGAATTCTGAAATTTTTCCCCCATATGGTGATGACAAAAACTGCACGGTATTTGGTAGTAAAGAAGTTATTTTATCTTTTCATATTAATTCTTCAAACCTTTTAATCTGTCACATTTTCAACAGCTATATTCAACCTTGCATATTTTAAAAAAAAAAAATTAAAAATTTTATTATGATCTCTATCGTAACATCTATGGTTAAATTTATCTCAGTCGCCCTTTAGATGTTCACTACAAACTAAAACTGATAAATTTAATACCCAGGGTAATTTGTACAAAAATTTGCCATTGAAAAGAGATTCGATGTTTAGATATCGTTTCATGTCTTAAGACCCTTTTCTTTTGAGTCTTTTACCTTCGTAAGTCTCGCATTTATTAGGTATAGAAACTTGAAAGCCTTGTGTATACTGGTTAAAAGTAGTCACTTGACAAGAGGGTATTTAAAAAAATATCGTGTTAGATTTGACGCAAAGAAATTGATAAATGAGAGATTTGAAGGTTGAAATATTCTGTTTTGTTTACCTGTCGTTTAATTATCTTATTTAGAAACTGTTGAACATGATAGTGTACATCCCACAAAGAAAATTTACGCTTGACAGTTTTGGATTTCAAGTTTTTTTGTCAAGTGAAGACTCCAAGACTGCGAGGAAATAACCTCTTAAATGAGTTTCACCATTGATATGGTTTATGAGTAATTAATTTGGTAACTTTTCTGGAGTTTAAGGAGTACATAATCAATTTTGTCTTAGAAAGTTCACTCAAATGGATTGGTTGATTTTTATTTAAGTATAGATGGAAAAGGAGGGAAGGGAGGGAGGGAGGAGTCCAAAGCAAATTGCAATAAATAGCCAGCTTAGAATGTTTTTAGGTTTGTCAAAAATGGGTCAAGGGCAGGTATGGCGATGCCACACCACTAGATGCCGCGACTACCTGTTCCCATTTGTCATGAGTAAAAGGAAGAGTCTGCATTCCTTCTACAATGACAAGATGGCTTCTGTGCACCTTTGAGAAATACTAATATCTGTAAAATGAATGACCATTGGCCTGTACTACCAATGTGTTTTTTGTGTTCCCATCTGATTTGTTGTCTGTGAAATAACCCAACTGATATTTTGCGAGTGATCTTGCTACTGGCATAAACCTTGGTATTTTATGATCTAGTGGTGATAATATGAAATAATAGTTATATATACAATAGCACATGAATCATCTTTTTTAATGTTCGTTGAAATTAAACCATATGTTACTTCAATAATTGTTACATTTATCATGGTTCATCAGTTTTATATACATTTGAAACTATGAAAAATATTCAGAGCAGATAAACAGCAGTGTTTTACTGGCTCATTTTTTACGATCATGGAGCGCCAATTTATGGTCTCTGCAAGCATGACAATCTGTCATTTGTCTGCTAGTATGGTTTATGAAATATTTACTACAATTGACATAGGGAGCTATGTTAAACGTACATTATGCAAGAGCTAAATTTGCCTATTGCAGGTCTTTCATTAGGCCTTAAATTGTTAATTTAATTAGGCATTAATTAACTTATCCAGACCATAATCAACTCTCAATGGCATCTCTAGCTTGCAATATTTTCTGGATTAGGATCTGATTTGCTGCTGAACTTTCATTCATAATTTTATCGTGAAGTGGATAATCAAGACTGTGTTTTTATCGTACCCGCTACCGGCTAGGCCTTAAATTCCCTTTACATTATCTAGTTTTTAACTATTATAGTGGGAGCTGCCAGCTCTTTATCTATCTAATCTCCCATAATGTATCTTTAAGTTTTATTCCACGTACGTGATTTACCTATTATGTTTGAAACTAATTGAGATGTATGGAATAGGATTTGGATTGTTGACAAGAAAATACTTTGGTTATTTTGAGACTAACATGGTCATTTTCATCTCAATGGTTGGTTATATGTGCAATGCTTAATTATTATTCAAATCCCAACTGCCAAGGGGTCTTTAATGTGCACACCAATGTGTACATCCATACAACTTGGCACATCTCTCTTTCAGCCCTTTGCAAAACATGGAAGGTTCTTCCATGCGAGTTCCTGAATTAAAACAAATTAATTACATGTATATAAGTAAAGGACAGAATTCATTAATGCTTGAATTCTTTGTGACTAATCTAAGGGCTCAATTATCCATAATGTTACTACCCCAGATGATGTGCAATATGTTAACTATTTACACATCTGTCTAAGTGCTACCAAGATTATTCCCTAATCCTTTAATCTCTCAATCCATAAACGAGGAGAGGTTTTGTGGAGCTGATAATTCAAAATCATTAGCCTGTCCCAAAAAAATAAAATTATATTGGCAGTCATCCTAAATCTTAATCAAAATCCTTTTGTCGCTTGCTCGTGAAAAACTGTGAATGAAAAGCTGAAGGTTACACGGTAGAAGCTATTAACAGCTAATTGCCATAAGGTAAGAAAAAAAATACAATAAACTCATAGTGGGTCATTTACTTAACACCAAGTCTTAAGGTGAAAACGACCAACCAATTAACCAGCAATTGCTTTCTGAGTTTTGGCAAGCAACATACACCAACAGAAAAGAGACTTCAAAGAAAACAGAGTTGAATAGATTGACTATTTAATGAATATGTATATCCGAGACAAGTGCTACCATCTATTATATTATTTTACAACTGGACGTATTTCAACTCGTCTCTCTACCGTTTTCCAGCCGCTGTGTAAATGACAAACACCAGCATTAAAAAAAAACTGGTCAAATAGATTCGTATGACATTTGCAGGTGTGCAAGCTAAATTGACTTCTTTTCGTAAAACACCATGTGTTCAAACAAACTTAGTTTTTTTTGTTGAAAGTCATTTGGATGACTTGTTGTTGATATAATGCATTTACATGAAATACAGCCATTTAACGCACTCATTAGTCTAATGTATGCTGGCATCTGTATTGACAAATGGTACATGATAGTAAATTAGTCATGGTTTCCCAGGTTATATAGGAATAACTTTACAGAGAGGTCATCTGCAATGAACTTTCTTGGTCAATTCAGGGATCAAACAAGGGAGCAGACAGAGCCAGGACCCATGAGCCAGAGTTATAACATCATTTCAAAGAATCTTATCTTGATCCAATAAAGGGGGGTTGGATGTCTGAATGGTTAGCACATGCACACAGTATCCTAAGGCCTGTCGTTTTGTCAACTGGCGTGGTTTCAATTCCTTGGTTGTATGTGACAAAGAATAGGGTCGCCTGTCCAACCTTAATTGTGGGGTTTTTCCAGGTCCTCTGTTTTCCTCCCATTGCTAAGGACTCCTAAAGACCAACCCTTACGTGCAAGGGATTGATTGAATAATATTGAACCATGTGTTAGTCCCAAAATAACCTGGTTTGTGTCTTGTGGAGATAAAATCCTATCTCTCTCTCTTATCCCAGAAATCTTTTTTTCTTATTTAAGTACACACAAATGTCATAAACAAATTCTTCGTATGTCGGTCGTATGTTAAATGATTAGTTCATGTTTATAGCCAATACAGATAAGAGAAAGAAAAGAACATATCTTTGAAGAATTTAAAAATCAAAATGTCATTCAATTATTTGATATGACAAGTCTTTTTGTGGATTGAATATGTTTTTTTGTTATCGATCTTTTGAAAAAAGATAATGACATTTTTAATGTCTTTCATGTAGCGTGTGTGAGTTCTATTAGGGAAGTAAATTGAAGACAAATTATCAAGGTGTTTTTTAGATTGTCTTTTATTATGTTACATAAAAAGAAACTACGTAATATATTTTTATGGTGGATATCTGTAGGCGGGCAAATGGTTAAATGGCACTGCTTTTCTTAGTTATTGTATTTTAAGATTATGTGCATATGGTCTTTGTATGGAGCTAAACAAACTTTCAATGCTTACATACCCACACATTTCCCAAATACAATATATAAAAACTCTTACTTCCTAAATTATCATAGTTTGCAGCAAAAATAATTGTTCTTCTTTATCGTGAGCAACCTTATTAAAGCCCCAATAATACTCTTGTTGTAATTGAATAATATGTCCCAATCTTTATTCTGGTCAACAAATTGTATTATTTTACAATATTCAAATAAATTGATGATACAAATTTCATCGTAACACACCTAATTTAAAAAATTGGAAAAATTCAACTACATGATTTGAAAAGGTTAACGTAAACCTTTTCAAAAGTGACTTGGATTTTAAAATATTTTCGAACCCTCCGGATAAGTAAAATATGATGTAATGGATAATTTACACAACAGGTAGGACACATAAACATCTGGTACTTAGAATAAGACTATTATTTATTTTCTAGAGCTGCCAAGCCAGCAAGAGTGTTATTGTCCCTTTAAGATATAAACGATATTGAAAATATTGCTAAAATCATAATTGGAATTTCTAAATTGATATGAATTTTACAAGAATTTTATGATTAAAGATGAATTGATAACAACAAATTATTCTGGCAAGTATTAACCTATTGTTACATTCAATCATAACTGGATGTAGTATGTTTTAGTAGATCTGTTATATTTACATAATATTTGACTTACTTAATGTTTTTTTATAGGCTTTATGATATTTGATATTTTTAGAACAAAGTTTTATTCGTGATTTTTATTACCAGTAAATCTTATAAATTTTTACACCAAACATGGTGGGAAAATAAAATTTTTGACGTTTATTGGATCTTTTCATTTTCGTCTTTTGCCGTACCAAAATTGAGTAGAATTTTTCTTAAAATAGAAATTTGATTACCAGTAATGAAATTAATATAGGAAAATAAATCCAGATTTTATTTCTTGATACTTGGGTGTGTCACCTAATCGTTCTTAGTCAAAAGCTTATAATTGTTGTGTCCATTGTCATATTCTACTATTATTGCTATAGAAAAACTTGTAGGTAAAGGTCAGACCATAAAGAAAATTGGTATGATTTGCTCCCTTTTTTTCTTTGTTGAATTTTTGTCTGTTTAAATAGTGGAATGTAATTTTAAAAAAGTGGATGTAGTCAACTTTATCTTGAGTGATAGCTGGATAAAAAAATTGCCAAAAAACCCAACAAGAATGATTCGCCTTTTTTGTGTTTGAATAGGTAAAATGTACGACAGACAATAATAGATGGAATTAACCTACTTCATAGGATAATTAAAAGTAAAGTTTGTTCAGGATTCTTGACTTCAATTTAAAATGTAGATAAAATGCATTAAATTGTTGAAAGAAAAGTTTCAAAGATACATCTTGAAGTTGCTGCAAGTAAATAAAAGAAAGGTTGAGTGGATCATATTTCTTTGCTACATTTTTGTGGTGGGATGATGAGACAAATTTGTGCATATGTGTGGAGCACAGGTGCTACCATATTTACCCATGAATAAGACACACACTTTTTGTGTCTTGTATAAGACACCCCCATTTTGTGTCATGTATAAGACACACCCTTTTTGTGTGTGTGGAATACAGGTGCTGCCATATTTACCAATGTATCAGACACACACTTTTTGTGTCATGTATAAGACACACATTTTTTGTGTCATGTGTCATGTACACGTGTATACACTTTTTGTGCCATGTATAAAGCGTGTGTGGAATACAGGTGCTACCAAATTTACCCATGTATAAGACGCGCCCTCTTTGTGTCATGTATAAGGCTTGTCTTATATATGATATTTGCTATTTCATTTCATTGTTGTAGGGGGTAAGGCAGTCTAATGTATATGCTGTGGATCACAATGTCTATCATTGAGACAAGTGTGTGTGTTCCCTGGCCAACCTTGTGGTTTTCTACCACTACTAAAGACCACATCGTCCGCCCAAATTATTAGAATAACAATGTACCATATGTTAGTCCCAAAATGACCTAGTTTGTGTTGAGGGGACGCTAAAACCCGCTTTACTCTCATTCTCTTGAAGAAAAATGAGTTATCATGGTATTCTCATGTCCAACGTAATGTGTGTATTACGAAAAAAAATGAAGCTTTTCCTGTGATTAGTAACACTGTAGGTGTGTTACAGGAACTATAGAATTTCTCCCCAGAGAGTATGTTATAATTGTGTGCACTGAAGCAAATTATTATTGTTCTGTTTTGTCCTTTTCATGGCCATCTCATTTATGATTTGGACCATAATGAGATATTAGTGGGATATATTGAATGTAAATAAAGCACTAATGACATTTTGGTAATCATATCTATAGCAATTAAACAAGGTAAGGCCAAACCAATTTAATATTGAGATCTTCTGGGTCTTGAGAAATATACATGTATAGCTCTTTTTGATCTGGTGAGCAAATTTATTTTTAAATTTCAAATTGAACATTTTTGAGAGCCAAATACTCTTTTTTTCACGCAAGAAATAAGAATCAAAATTTTAATAGGTGTTTCTGAAAAACAGCAGTTCTAATTAGTGTGACCTAAAGTTTGAGGGTAGCACACTGTATAATTGTAAACCTAATAATAGAGCATGATTATCTGTCTGTAATTAACGAGTTCTGTTGATGACTTTATAACATGATAAAAACTAATATGAATGATTGAAAGAATGAAGTAATTAATCATATTCAGATTTTATCTTGGCCTTGGGGCATATTAATTAATCATCTAAATATATCTTAATAAAATATCAGTAATTGAAATATTGAGTCTGTTTTTGTTATTCATTTATAAATAGAGTATACTTATAGTGTAAACTTGAATGGTGGTCAAATTGAATGGTTATTTTGCTATTTAAATTTCTCATTCATTATATGAATATTCTCATTCATTATTTAAATTTCTCATTCATTATACGAATTTCTCATTCATTATTTGAATTTCTCTTTCATTATTTGAATTTCTCTTTCATTATTTGAATATTCACATTCATTATTGCAATATTCACATTCATTATTTCAATATTCTCGTTCAATTTGGATTACTTTTACTGTATCTTTAGATTTCTAGAAGTTATAAGCCTTTAAATTAATGTAATTGCTTATCTGTCTCCATTTATCTAGGGACTTCCGATGGAGGGCCCTCAGAGCATCAGAGGGGCCCCGTCACAAGGTCACCGGCCGTTCTTGGTCCGACCATGCTCGAGACGCTCAACTGAGACTTTTTGTGGGGGCCCCCTAATGTGGGGGGCTCTGGGGCCTGGGCCCCATGTTGCCCTGTGGTTAATCCAGAATTGGGCGGGAAGGGAGGGGGTTAGATATTAGTTTATTTCAATGAATTATTATTTAAATACTCTATTTGTGTGAGAATTACCAAATGTGACATAGCTGATGGTTGTTGTTAATTGATGATGGCATGCATAGTCTTTAGTCTTCATTCCTAATTAATCAACTGTTTACATATTTGTATGTTAATATACACATAATGATATGCTGATGAGGCAGTTTGTATGTAGTTGTGACATATTAAAATCATCTTGTCATGAGGATAACAAACTGTCACATCAAACCTTATATATACCTGTTTATCATCATTCAAAATATACAACCATCATTTCTCACATGAATTATTAACATTGCATACAGATAAAATCAAAACTATTAAAAATCCATCACTTTTTTGATGCCATGTGTATGTCATGTTTTTCCATTAATATTATATTAACATAACCACATACATGGATTGGTACAAAACTTGAAATGTGTAACAGTTGGTGCTTATGGTCATTATGGTCCCAAATATAATCTGACAAAATTGTAATTTGTGGGAGGACCTCAATAACTTCATTCTTGCTGTACAATTGGGAGCAATGGTGGCTCAGTGAGTATGGCACTGGCCCAACTGACCAGCAGGTCCTGGGTTCGATCCAGGCAGTTGGTGGTGAGAGGTCCTTAATATCATCCAACCTGGTTTCCCCTTGTTCATGGTGCAGGACTGAGGGTAGAAAGAAACAAGTTCTTTTAAAGATCCCCTCCCCCACCCACAGTTGAAAAAGCTGGTCAGGGCACCATTTCCTGGACCAAATTTCTCTGAAAGCACATTTCATGATGTAAGTCTGTCTTCATTAGTGTGTTTAATGAAGAATAGTAAGACTCTAAACTACAGTTAATTTCATTTCTGCTGTACAGCTAATTGTCTGAAAAGTTGTCTTGTAGAATTATAATTATCTTCAAGATTATCTTTAACCACCTTAATTCAACAGTCTTTTCTTATTGTGCAACAAAAATTAGTCACAATAGTGTCAACAAGATGTTAAAACTCTGTTCCATTAGACAAAAAGATTTCTTTATCCCAGAAAATTTTACACTTAATTGAGAAAATGAACAAAGCCATGTATTTTAACCACGTTCATATGAACTAGATATTTTGTTATGGAGACAAAGATATTTATTTAGTTTTGTATTAGATACAATGTGCAGACTATGAGGTTTGTTTGTTGCAGCTGCATTTGTGTATTAGTGATGTATGCCAGAATTTGAAAAAACATGGCCACAAAATTGTTAAATGATACTTGTTGATAATATTTGAAGACGATGACCATCTCCCTGCCAACTTTTTTTTTTATTTAATTACACTAAAACAGCATTATTGTGGAGGAATAAGTGATTGGGTGTGTCATTGAGATTTTTTTTAAAATCCTAAGAATACAAATGGCTAAATATTCTCTCTGAAGGCCCAGCTCACAACCAACTGTACATGTTTTGATACTAACAAATTGTAGGGTTTGGTAGCCCTTAGACCAGTCGCATGAAACCGGGTGAAAATATTGTATATGTAGGACCAAAAGTCTCTACGGCAAGTCTGCTATCTTCCAAGGTGACATGTAAGACTCACGTACAGGTTTACTCAAATGCCCATTGTAGACTGCCATTAGTAGAACGTACGACGGGTTGTGAGCTAGAAGACAGGTTTATTAAAAAGTCAGTTGTAAGCTAGAAGGTTCATGCACAGTTTTACTAAAATGCTTCATATAGACCGCCCTTAGCACCACATATGGAGGGTTGCGAGCTAGAAGACTCATGCACAAATGCTTCTTGTAGTCTGTCCTTAGTAGCACGTACGCGGGTTGTGAGTTAGAAGACTCATACACAGGTTTACTAAAATGCTCCTTGTAGACCGCCCTTAGTAGCACGCACGGCATGTTGTGAGCTAGAAAACTTACGTACAGGTTTACTAAAATGCCTGTTGTAGTCTGTCCTTAGTATCACCTACGGCATGTGTTGTAAACTAGACTTTAGTTATGAGATTTCAGGTATGACCTGTTGAGATCCATGCTTCTAATGTTTTTTATTCTGGTACATATCATTAAAGTTTTATATGTAAGAAATATGACACTGTGGTGTTAGTTGATTAACACACTATACAGAAGGAATTAACTCAGTGTGTCTGTGTGTCTAAAGAGTGACAATATTACTCCCTGTAGATTTAAATCACACCGACTGACGGTTAATTATAGTTTACTTCAATCCGTGGCAATATTGTCCGTTCATTATTATTAATGAATCAAATTATTAGTGTATTGATTTCAAGTTAATTATTGTTTGTTCAACCTATTTCAATGTCTTTGTTTGCAGACTAATCATTATTTTAATGAGTTTGGCCGTTTCTTACGGTACACATCTCAATATAAAATTCACATCACGAGCGCTCAATTAAAGACAGCTGTCTAAGCGGTATTTATTATTTTTTTTTATCAAAATTAAGAGTGCAAAATATACTTGTACATGCATGAATTTAATTGACCAACAAAGAACTGTAGGACTCCACTATCTAAAGATCTGATCGGTTGTAGTGGGAGCTGGTGGGGGGTCACATCAGGGATCATACAAGAGGCTTTTGACCCTATGATGTCAAGACATTAACCGATCAGCCTTCATGTTTCTAATTGGATACCCACAGTTACGTGTACTGCATGCCAAGAACTCGTAACAAAATACAATTACTGTAGTTGTATAAAATAGATGAAAAGTGAATAATAAAAAATGGTTCCTTTTGTTTTTCATGTGATGATGACAAAGGGCTAAGTTTTTGGCTACCTTATTTTTGGAACATTTTGTAAATGTGTGTTCTTTAGCTGGGTGTGAAATACAACTAATCCGTACGACTTTGTGTTCACACAGTCTTTGCATATCTGGTGCAATATTGAACTCACGTCATTATTCCTTTTGAAATGAATCGTTTTTTAACATGCTTTAACTAAATATGACTTTCACGAGTGAAGATTACAATGCAAATGTTGCCAAAGTCTTTTCGTTGCTCGTCTTGAGATAATCCAAAAAAGGATTAGGATTTCTCTGGGATTAGTATGGATATGCTGTCATGCAGCTAGGTTTGATTGACTTTGGACAAAAACGTATGTCGTTTCTCGCCTAAGCTTTACGAGGGTGTTTTTTTGTATAAAAAGGTGTTGGTTTGATCCCATAGGAATTGTTTATCTATGGGGAGTTTGGGTGGGAGAACAATGCGATCAGCTTTATGAAATAATATTTAATACAGGAAAAAGTATTTAAGCTCCAGGAAAAGAGTGAAAAGGTCCTACATTAATTATGTTTAGTTTTCATAAAAAAACAGATTTGCCATATTTACATATCATTAACACATTTTTCATTTTTTTTCTGAAAAAGTTTTAAAACGATAAATAATTATATCTGGGTGTATTATGATAATCCAACTGCATGGGTTTTCTCTGCATCCTCCGATTTCCTCCCACTACTAAAGACCCCAGTGTGCAAGTGAATTATTGAAATAAAATTGAACCACGTGTTAGTCCCAAAATGACCTAGTTTGTGTCGAGTGGAAGTTTAACCCAATTTGTCTTTCTATAAATAATCTAATTAAAATTTATAATCTCAAAATGTGTTTCACAAGCCTACCGTATATCTTTAAATCTTTGACTTTCAATTCAATTCATTAAAAAAGACAGACTGAAATACCAGTATAGTATACCAGTATAGGTAATGCTCGAATGCCATATACAATATAGTATACCAATAGATAATACTCATATACAATATACCATATAGATAAATACATGAATGACAAGAAAGAAAAACTTTTCTCAAGGTAGAAATAAAATGAAATTTAAACAGGTCATGGGAAACTGAACCAAACTTGAATAGCCATGCTTGAAAAATTAATAACATAGTAAGTAAAATAAATAAAACTCTTTTTTATTGTATGGAAAAATATGAGCAATATGTCTGCATTGAAGGTTTTTTTATTTAAACAGTAATATTTACATTAAATGTTGATTTTATCTTGAATATATACACATATCTGTGTCATTTTTATCAGATTTTTTCCCCTCTCTCACATGACAACGAGCAACTGCTAATTGTGAAATTTATTTGCCAGTTTATTGAAGTGTACAAGTGGGCTATTTAATAAAGCGAAGTATGAAGCCAGTTTCGCCAAAGGCGAGTTCTTTCAACACAGTAATGATAGTATTCGTGATGAAATTCAATACACAAAGTTAGTGAAGGAGAAAATTTCGTGGGGGAAATTTCAGTTGAATTGAACATCTGAACAGTTTTGATAATAGGGTTCAAATATCACACACCCCCAAATTACACCATGGTTTACAACTGTGTTTGAGTTAAAGGAGTTTGTCTCTGTTCCTTGTTCAGTGTTAATTTGACACTGATGGACAACAAGGACTGTAACATGCTCAATTTGAATTCTCATTATAGACCCAGGGTGTCTTCCAGGTATGCTCCCATTTTAAACATTGTTACAAAATAATGACATTTAATCTACCTGGAGGTTCACCTTGAATCATGGTTGACGTCTCTGATTGTTGTGATCCTTGAAGGATTTATTTGATAAAATAAAATGAAATGAAATGTCACCAGTTGTTTTTAAAACCTGAGCAAAAGCTGTGGTGTTCTTTTTTGTGTCTGGAATTTATTGAGAAAACTAATATATGCTAAAATTGCCATTGGCGTGCACAGAAAAGATTCCTAGGCGGTTTGGAATTTGATATAAGAGTATGCTGTAGCACCACTGTCAAAGTACACTGTATGATATATGTCCGTCTTCATTAGCCCACTTGGAGCAGAACAGTAGGATGTTAAACCCCATTTCATTTCATTTTGTTTAATACAAATTGAATAATTTTGTTCATTGTTTATTCTGTATTGTTACTTTTATCAACCTGAGAACACATTATTCACTTGTTCAGTTCTTGTCTAATATATTTATAATATGTCAGATATATTTACAGCTTTATGTTTAGAAAAGAAATTCCATGTTTGCTGGATAACTGAATAAAGGAATATTTTTACATGCATAAAATACACAGTACAAAGAAAGGCATACATCACTGTTTGGTGTCATGTCATGGAAATTGTGTTTTCTATTGGAGAAGTTCACACAAGTGTTTGCTTGCTAGTTTTTCTGAAGTGATCTATGTTTGCCAAAATAGAACAAAACAATGTAAAAATTTATTTATTACCAAGCAGGCTTATATATGGCATGGAATTAATTTTTGTTTCGAACCCAGGAATGACAAGAATTGTATATGTGTGTGAAAGTTTTTAGGTTTTTATTCAAGAACTACTGTAGGAAGAGAGAGCTCAATGGGGTTTAACGTCCACTCAACACAAACTGGGTCATATCGGGACTAACACATAGTTGAATTTTATTTCACTAAGTCCTGGTCTTCATTGGGGACCTGGCAAGAAAAAGCATCTTGACTTTCAGATGAGACAAAAAAAACAAGTCACACATATATATAGGCCCACCAATTGTATCTCCTTCAAGATTCCCTGAGAATGGGAAATCGCTGTCAGTATAAAATTCCCCTTATACTAGCACAGCGCATAATATATAACCGTCTTCATTATCTTAGTTGTTGCAAAAAAGTAAGCCGCTAAACCCCGTTTCTGTCGTGATGTTTAAGTGATAGGTGTGTTGCAGAAGATATATAAGTCATTCAGTACACTTAATCACATTTTTAAACAAATAAAATAAATGGAAGTAAACTACGAATTAGAGATCTGTAAATGTTTTGGGGGTATTTTAAGTTGATGTCACTGATGCAGGATTGGTTGTCAATGTGGGTAGTCCGTTTGTTTATTTTTCTGATTTTACTTCAGTCTTTTCAGCGTTTGCGGTGACATGGACGTGCTCTGTGTTGGTTTTCTGCCCGTGTAAGCTCACTCTTAAAACAATTATGACATTTGAGAGTTTATTCTCTCAATTTGATTTTCAGTTACTGTTTCAATTTGCTTTCAAAATATAGACGTAGGTCTGTGATTGTTTTAGGAAGAAATCATTGAAAAGAGTAAAGTAATGCAAAAATTTGGTTTTGAATAGATTATCAGAAATTTGGTTTTGAGTATGCCATTATGAAAAATTTGTTTAAAATAAAACCATTATCAAAATTTTATTTACAATATATCATTATCAAAACATTTCAGATAAGTGCTATTGATTTGCAGACCATTATATAATTTTGTAGAGAGTTCGTAAGGATTTTAAAAGAGGATTCTGTAAACCTTCTAAGACTTCATGTATCTGTGTCTGAAATGGCTTCTAGCTAAATACAGCCACATCATTGTGTGGCAGCATAAAAATATCCACATATTTTCAAAAATAAAGTGTTGACATAATTCATTGTGCTAAGTTCATTGCACTGTGTTAGCCAATATTAAGTTGTAATTCTTGACGGGGTGTCACAGAGTTTGCTGAATAAATTCGCTAAAACTTGTCAACAAACTTGCCTAAATATGTGAAGTTTTCTAATTCTCCCTTAAAAATCCATTTCCTTTCTGGTGTTGAAATGTTGAGACATGTAGAAATGTTGAAATTTGTCTCCGTACCAACTGTTTAAAGGGTTTTTTTTATGGATGAATTAAAGCTTTTTGCAGCAGAAGATCAGTGGACTTGAACATCAAGTGTGTGTGTGAAATAACTTTATTTAACGTCTGCTGCCATCAAAGTGATATCGCTGACGATGAACGTCAAATCTTGAAATCTTCTTTTATAACAAGACAAATGGTAGAGCTGAAGAAAGACTTACTTCTTTGTTGGACAAAACATATATTCTCCATCAAAATTGAATAAACTTGCTACTAAGTTGAAGAGCTGCCTGGCTAATTTGATTAAAAGAAACAGGGGTAGAAGAGGAGCACATACAGAAAACACTAAAGTAAAATAAAAGCACTCGAAAAATTACATCCCTCCATCTCAGGACATGACAGTTGGATTTCCATTGAGCAGAAAGGAAAACTCAACCCCAGCTCAAACCAGGTTTGAGATTTCCACTAAACGAATTGCCAAGAAAGTCATTTTGGTAAACAACAAATTCTTGACCAAATTCTTTGATCAGTAAATTTAAAAATTACTTAAATTGATACTAAAAAAGTGTGAGGGAATCGTAGACCTTAGACTGGTTCGCCCACCTACACAAATTAATGTGTTTTAATGTAAAGCTTGATAAAGTTTGTTATTGTGTATAACCAAATGCACCCCTCCCCTCCCCTATTATGCCACTATATCAGGTTTGATTTAAGACTCGGTACTTAAATACAGCCAGTTTGTTCCACAGTTGTACATGACAAGGAGTAGGGTCCGCCTGTCCAACCTATTTGGTTTTCTCCGGGCCGTCTGGTTTCGTCCCATTGCTAACACCTCGACAAAGCAAGTGCATTATTGAAATAAAAATTGAACCATATGTTAGTCCCGAAATGACCTAGTTTGTGTCGAGTTGACGTTAAACCCCATTTCTCTCTCGCAGACAGTTTGTCTATATATGAAAAAGTTGAGTTCAAGCTAGTATTATTCGTACTTTTTAATGGAAACATGGTTATAGATCTAAGTGCTTTTGTTTGTCCCACGCTACCTTCATCAAATTGATAGAGAAAGAGTAGCATCAATTAACAACAATGTGCAAACATTTGGATGTTGTCTTAATTGACTTTTATATATTTTCTTAACCATGCCATTGAAAGGAATGTTAATAAGAGGAGGGCAAGAAAAGCAGTATTTTAAAAGAAATTTGTGAGAAGATGGAATCGTGAAGCGGTTTCCATACAATCTCAGCCTAAAATCAATTATGTCTTTGTCCTTTCAAAAGAACACATTGAAATTATCTGAAAAGAAGTCAATTACACTTTGTTGATTTTGTACCAATCTACTTCCATTTAGACCCAATATAAAATCCCGTTCTGATTAAACATCAAAAGTATGATGAAATAAATGTGGTTTGACAGGTAAAATCTTTCAAGAATATTCTCGAATATCTACATCGAGACAAACCCAATACAAAATTCCATTCTAATAAAACATCAAATGTATGAAATAGATTGATTTGATTGGACTGGTAAAAGAGTTCCCAGAATTGTCTCGGAAGAATGTATGTGGGTGTGTTAATGTAATGAAGCATAAGAAGAAATTAGTGGATGGTTATCACTTACAGACTGATTGATGTATTACACCATGCTCGGCTCGTCTGTCTAGACAGCTTGTGTAATGTTTATCATTATTTATGTCCGAGATGTCATTGAAATATCCTTAGCGTCCATGAAAAAGACATCAAGCAGGTGAAAATCTTCTTATGATGATTATTTTTTAAATAGATTATCGATATGATAAGTATTATTTTTTCGCCAGATTTGAAATCTGATAATTTGTATTTATCAAAAGGAATGGTATTTGAATCCTATAGCAGGATTAGAATAAGTGAAATTTTAATGTGAAACTCTATGAACCAGAATAGGAATTTCCCCTCTATTACCTCTGGAATCTGGATTTTAAATTTTTTGAATTTTTAAAAAAAAATTCTGTCAAATTATGCAATTTGAAGAAAAGATTGACTGCTTAATATGCATCTATTTCATTTATAAACTGTATAATGAAATCCAGAGATTGTTGCATGCATACTTCAGTAATTCTGCAATTATGCTGATTGTGCATATATATGCAAGTTAACCGGGCATAAAATTGTAACACTCGATACTAAAATACACCTTATTGAATAAATTTTAACATTACAATCCAAATACTAATGAAATATATTAGTAATAATACAGAAAGCTGGATCAAAGGTGTTCTGAAACAGTAGTTTATTACTTAGAAAAATAACCTGTTCCAACGTGTAGTAACTTTGAGTTTTTATAATATTAAGTGCCAGGGGAATCGGCCACACATAAATAAAAAAATGCACAATCAGATCAAGTGAATGGATTCTGATCTAGCCATAATTGTCCACTGTGCTTTACAGTTTCGAGCATGCAGTGTTATAGACTTCATTAAAAATAAAAACACATTACACTAACAGTAAAGGAAAGCAACATAAAAAAAAAGTCAGATAGAAATATAGCAAGAAGCAAAATAGATTTGTATTTTTTTAATGTATAAATGATCCTGTATGAAAAATGCAACCTTGGCGGATCCACAGTGGCTCGCCAAGTCTGCTTCTGGCTCACTGATCTGCAGTTCCCAAGTTTGATTCGATTATTGACCGAGAAAGTTAGAGGGTCTGGCACTTCCTTTTCAATCTTTGATCTTGAAGGGTTAATGATGCATATACAATTCCATTTGTGCATTCGTATATGAATAGAAATTAATGTTTAACATTTCCATTGTTAGCTTAAATTAATGCCGATAATGGTAATTTATTCTTTTTGAATTCTGCCATCATTCTTGATGCTCATCAAAGCTCAAAAACATGCTTAAAAACAGTAATGTTAAAAAATTGATGCTTTAAATATCATGACAATATTTGCACTGTTAATGAAGCAGCACATGGAACCATTGTTTAATAACTGCCTCAAGTCCATGCATATAATATCAGTCTAGAAATCTATGACTTTCCTGCTATCGATGAAGAAATCCCAAGTCAATATGTTATCAACTTATTGTTACGCTAATGACAAATTTTATCAATGTAATCAAAGCATTTGTCTTCAAAGTCACTTTTTCGTCAATAAATATCTACGGAACATTATATTGCTATTTAATGGTTAAGAAGATCAATAGCAGAATTGAGAATAGGATATGATGTATTTGTCCGCAGAGGTAGGGAGACATCATTAAAATTGACTGTCAACACACTGGTCACTCTGGAAACATCATGCTCCCTCTCATTATTCAAATATTACACTCTTAAAAGCTATAGGGTGTCTCCCATTGTTCTTATTGTCAGCTCCCCGCTCTCGATCAATATGGTATTAAAAGGTATTAAAAAGACCCTGTTAAAGCCTTCCTCTTTTTCCATAGAGAGATTAACTTTTAGTGGAGTGTTAGCTGAAGAGATAAGTGATAGGAGTGGGGAGCTTATTTGTCAGCAGATTGACTTGATAATTCTATTGTTCGTCTTTACACATCGTAAAATATTTACTTTTATTTTTACACTTAATAACAATTATACAAAAAGCTGGAAAGGGGTAACAAAAGACGCAACAAGTTATCATCAATCAAACTATTTCATTATTAATAGAATGCAAAAAGAAAATGTGGATACAAAAGAATACGATTGATTTTTGTTTCGTAAACCTTCATTGAAAAAAAATTGACTTAGCTAATAATGAAGATCGATGCCGATAAGTGTGGTAATATTTACAATATGATTAATAAATTATAAATAAAAATACTCATCGTTCTAGAACAATCTTTCATTAATTAAATATTATCAGAGAAAACAATGTATTAGATTTAATCAATTTAAAAGTGAAAGAAGAAAAATATTAAATGATATTTTAGAAATTAAAGATCAATAAAGTCTTCGTATGGTAATAGATCAAGTTACTTTATGAACAAAGGTATTATTATTATTATTGGGTTATCATGGCAGACCGTGGGATGTTAATATTGAACACAGGTCTCTTCTTTCAATCATATTTAATACCTGGCCTGGTTTCACATAGCATTCTCAGACTAAAATTAAGAATTTGATAAACTTTTATCACTATTCATGAGAAATATCTTTGATCCAGAAACACAAAAGTTTGCTAAAGACCCCTACGCGCAGGCGAATTATTGTAATAGAATAAACCATATGTTAGTCTCGAAATGACCTAGTCTGTGTCGAGTGGACGTTAAACCCCATTTCTCTCTTTCTCTCTCTCTGAGAAAGTTTTGTGAAACCGTGGCCATTCTTGATTGACAGCCAATCATAATGATTGACTTGTAAGCATATAGCTGTCAGTCATTTCACATGTGATGTGGGTCAGGATAGAGGACCTGGCAAAAAAAAGTTTCTAGTCCTCCAAATGGTACAAAAAGCTGAGGTACCATAACAAACATCCATTGGCAAAATTTCCATTACAGCACATTGAATGGTGTATGTCCGTCTTCATTAGCATAGTTGGTGCAGAAGCGCAAGCTCTTACACTTGATTGTTTTTATTTCTTGGTGTACATTTTGTTCTCAACTTAAGACTAAACACAAGGACAGATATATGTATCGGAAATTATTAAAGCATGTAATTTCCATCATAGCACACGGCATGGGGTATGTCAAAGCCCAGCTTAACCGGAGCGGGGCCTTGGGCCTGACTAGAATCGCGGGGCCCCTAAAACCCAATTTTATTTTATTATCATTCCCAGTCTATGTACTTGGGTCTCTTCTCTAAACACAAGTAAAGATATATAATAAAGATTAATAAAACTTTATACAGGTAACAGGTTGGACTTGTTATGTTAAAGGTGTTTAAACTGGACACCGATAAATGGCCTTGTTTATTTCTTTGATGGCGATAATAATAATATTTCATTGATAAACCCCCACCTCCACCAAGGTCACAAGGGACAAAATAACATCTACCATATTAACAGTGAACAATCACACAAGCATGATCAAATCATCAACGTTATTAAATATGACAATGTCATAGGTTAAAGTTATTGATAAAACTTGAGTTTATTATTTACCGATCTCTTTGATGTTTAGTACAATATAATATGTGGACATCCTCTTTTTTATTGGTACAAGAATGGTAGTAATTATATGGGTAGGTTTAACTAAGCTTGACCGATCCTTCCATAGAAATTGGACTTGATATCGTGGAATGTGGATTAAGGGCATCTTTTTGATACTGTTCATCTTTTAATAGAATCAAAGATTGTAGAAAGAAAGCTCTGTGATCAAAAATCATTTCAGATTATTCTGAAATTCCATTTCCCTTGTATCTTTGCTTTTTGATTCAACTAAAGTTACAGCCAAAGAAATGAAATGGAATGGGGTTTAACATCCTTCACTTCTGCACCTATTGTGAAAATGGTGATCGGCATATGCCATGAATTATGCTATGAAAAAGATTTTGCCCGGACAGCAGCGCCACGGACTACTCTTGTTTAGAATTGCAACTGTCAAGGGTTCTTTTATGGGGCACACCAATGTGTACATAGAAGATCAGTTTTTTGTCCTATCCAAATTACTTGTCAGGCCCTCCGTCCTGCATCCCTAGTGAGGGGGAAAACAATGCTTGAAAATGCTAAAGAACTTTCTTGATCCACACAGGAAAGGATAGCAACACCTACTAGTTAGCGAACCAGCGTCTTACTTTCATTACATCAATTGTAATGATAGATAGATGTATTTGTAATGGTGCTTTGTTTTTATGCATTTTTTTTGTTGATATACATCAAAGGTTGTTTTGTAATGGTATTTTGATTTTTATGATATATATGCTGCTCTTAATGGTCGTATTGATACAATCAAACCTTATCTTACATTAATCTCATCTTATGAGCTTGCTTTAATGTCACTGGTCGCTAAGTTCACAAATATAGATTTTATGAGTATATGTTGCAATCAAACGAGTAATGACTTAGTTTGTATTAAAATAAAACTGCTTTTATGTTCTTTGTTAAATCTGTGTGATGTCTCTTCTGAAGCTGGTTGTATTTCACAGTTTGATCCACCTTACATTTCCTCAAATTGATTGTTTAACATTTAATTAGGAAATGAAATGACATGAAATGAGGTTTATAGTCCTACAGTTCTGCCCCTAACCTGGGCTAATGAAGAATGGCCCTCCTTCCTGCATCACTGACAAGGGGAAACCACGCCGGAATTTCTGGATGAACTTTCTCAGGCAATGCAGGGATCGAACACCCAACCTCCAGGCTAGCAACCAGCGACTTACCCACTTAGCCACATGATCCCCATTTAATTAGGAAAAATAAAACCAAAATATCAACGGTTGATAATCTCCCTGGATTGGATTCAATAAGATTAAAGAGGCCCACTAAACAATTTTATAGATATGTGGTGTTTATATAATCTTTAATACAGAGAGAGAGAGATGGGTTTTAATGTCCACTCGATAGAATCTAGGTCATTTCGTGACTAACACGTGATACAAGTTAATTTCAATAATGTACACTTGCTTGTAGGAGTGGGAAGAAGCTGGAGACCCAATTCCTTGTCACAAAATTTTTAATTCATCATCATATCTTTTTAATACTGAATAAAATTGAACTGACTTTGGGCTGTCAGTCCTTTTATTGTAGTTACTAAAGATGCAAAATCTCCCAAATGAAGATTAGCAACTTTAAGTAACAATTTGCTTTTTTCGCTAAAGCATCAAATTTCTAATGTCTTAGTCCACTCTTAAATGTGAGTTTTCTCTAGGTCCTAGGTTTCCTCCCAATACTAAAGATCCCTATGCACAAGCCAGGCGGGGCAGAGTAGGGGGGCTTTAGCCCCCCCAATAATTTGGCCGCAAGAACTCTTTTCTGCAGGTTATTGCGGCCCCTGGACCTTCGCCTTTAAGGACCTAGAATGGAAGCCCCCCCAATCAAGAATTGCTTCCGCCGGCCCTGCAAACGAAGTGTTGAAATGAAATTGAACCATATGTTAGTCCCAAAATGACCTAGTTTTTGTTGATTGGATGTTAAACCCCATCTCTCTCTATTTAAAATGTCATGCTGATTATTATTGGCATCGAGTATTACTATTGATTATGATGTAAGATGATTATAAACCATGTGACATAACCAAGGAAATTAACTATAAACAAAGACTTCCTGTTATCGACAACAGATAATGATTGACCACATTATTACACATCACCCGGTAAATATCAAATATTATGTTTATCATTTCAAGATATTAAAGATTAGTTTATTGTCTTAAAGATAACTTGAGTTGATTTCACATTAGCTATAATCCTGTTTCTTATCACGGCACTTATCACCATTATCAGTCACCATGTATAATCACCATTAAAGCGACAGATCAAAATTTTCGGCCAATAACTAATTTTGCAAAGCTTAATCCATGCTGTGATGTTCACAGACGATAATCTCCCATAGCATTAAAGATACATTATGGGAGAGTAGATAAAGAGCTAGATAATATAAAGGCAATTTGCTGACAATTTCCGTCAAATTGAAACACTGTGAACCAAGAATTGATTTTGGCCTAGCCTCGATCATCATTGCTATAGTCGTTACGGTAAAAGAACTATCGTCCATTTCAAAATTAAATCGTGAGTGACGGTTGATCAGGAAATCGGATCATAATCCAGTAAATATTGCAGGCTAGTGATGACATAGAGAATTGAAATTAATGATTTAGATAACATTTCAGGCTCTTAAATAATGTATGTTTACTTTTCAATAATAAATGTTTGGATTATTTGTTCTGTAGCATTTTATATTCGGAATAATATTCATAATCCCCCCCCCCCCCAAAAGATACACCTGCTCAATATTTGCTGTGTTTCATTCCCATTCTGGCTACCAGTCTCAATAATTACCTGTACGACACGTGTTGTTCAATCTATATTAATAAATTAGATGATCTATTAATACGAGGAGAAGACTAGTTAGGACATGATTTCTATCAAGGATTATCCCTGTCTTGAAAAGGTTTCAAGTTGACATGTAACATATGATTGTGGACTGTGGGTGGTCACTTAACGGTCAATCAGGACACACTGAACACTTGAGTAGAACAAGTGAACCCTGATTGCATACTAAAGGTATAATAAGTAGTTTTATCAGGTGAAGTGAGAGGATTTGAAGAGGTTTTTAGGAGGATATAAGTTGGTCGTTGGACCTATACTATAATAAATTTCTTGGGTCTTTTGTTTTTATCAATTAATGAGTTATGGTTTTATTTGTTATTTGAAATAATTGATTATATTAAGAGGTTGAATTCAAGTGGGTGGCAATCCAGATAAGTAATGACATTTTTTAAGAAACTAGATCAGATTTTTCTACTATAGAGAGATAGAGAAATGGTATTTAACGTCCACTCAACAAAAAAAAGGTCATTTCGGGACTAACACATGGTTTAATTTTCTTTCAATAATTCGCTTGCGCACAGGGGTCTTTAGCAGTTGGTGGAAAAAGCAGGACCCGGAGAAAACCCACGAGGTTGGACAGGCGACCCTACTCCTTGTCATGTTTTCTACTATAAAATTTTATAATATGTTTAAATGTTAATGGTCATATTATAAAGTGATGTATACTAGCTATATAATACAAGTATGACAGTTGCTAATAATGGTCTATATCTACCTATATATCTACCTATCTATATATTATATTCAGGGTGTGGTAGAATTTATAATCAGGTATATATTAAACATATTTTATTATCTGATTATCGGTCAAAAGGACTGTATTAAAAAGTGAATATCGGGATAACGATATATATATATTCTTTTTATTTTTTTTAAAATGATTATATATACCGCGGTTACTCAACAACAAAAAATGATTGTTTATGTTTTATTAAATATACTAAAAACGCAACATTATATTGATTTTATGTCAGATTACATTAAGTGACACATTGTTTATTCTTATTTAAAAATAATTTCACAATAACTTTTTTTTCTTGCTTGTTAAAGTTAAACATTTGCTTTCTTGTTATTGAGCGTAATTTTTATACTGTGTTCATTGGGAATTCGTTGTATTATATATAACTAATAAATTTCTCATTTCCTCATTGTTAAGTGGTTTTGATTATATTTCTCTGCTGATGTGAACATTTGAAATCCTCCCTTGCTAGAATTTAATATAGAAATAGCGCATATTTCAAATCATAGACATATCATTTATTATAACATTCATAATGCACAGCATTTTTCTATTCCTTTTCTATTTCTATTCCTTTTCAGTATTAATATTTTTAATGTGACCAGGTGTCTCACTTTCAAATTTTGCTAGCCAGACATATTTTTTTTTGCATATGACTTTTTCCTCTCAAATATTTACTTTAAAGAACATGACAAGTGATATTATCTGAAAAGTCAAAGCTGCTGATGGTCATTTGAGAGATCTTGAATCCCTTGCAAACTGAAATATTGTGGAATGAAATGGGGTTTAATGTCTTACTCCTAAACTGGACTAATGAAGATGCGCGTACGCCATACAGGGAAATTTTGTCCGAGCCAAGGGATCTTTTATGTGCACGCAATGTGTACACAGGACTTTTTGTCCCATCCAAACAACTAGACAGCTGCCCTTGTCAGCCCCTCCATCCTGCATCACTGACAAGAGGAAACCACGCCGGAAAATCTGGATGAACTTTCTCGGCCAATGCAGGGATCGAACACCCGACCTCCATGCTAGCGAGCCAGCGTCTTACCCACTTAGCCATGTGATCCTCAAAATATTGTGGCATTTGATTCTCTTAAAAAATATCAGTCCAAATATTCTGTCGAGTATTTGAAAATTTCGCAATAATTTGCACCCTTCGACTTTCTCTGCCAGTGGATAAAATTCTTTAACATGTCTTTCAATATGATGGAATTCTAGCTGGAAGATTCTATTCTCGAGATTTCGGATTTATTTCAGATGGAAATAAAATATGTTTTGTAGATTTAAGTGATTTTATTACTTTTTCTTAGCTGAATGATAGAAATAAAATGTATGTATGAAGATTGCAACCATGATGGGTAGAAGAGTATATATATATGTGTATAATAATTCAGTCGTCAAGTCTACATCAACATATAACTAAGGATTAGAATATCATAGCGCGAGACAATTAACAATATGTTACCTAGTTTTACAACTCTTTGTTGACTTTATGATTTGTTGCTGTCCTTTCATCTCAATACTATCACCCTTTTTATATCTCTGATAGTGGCTTTGATGTCACATTTTTGTGGTTCAGTGCATCCACGATCAGGTTAGAGCTATATTGGACAATATAATAGTCGAACATGCACGATATTGTTAATTAGGTGTTTATTAGATTGAATTGTCACAATAAATACCATTGAAGATATAATTATTATAGCAGTCAAACAAAGAGAAAGGTTATTGACGCTGGACAAATGATTATGGGTTATTTGAAAGTATTCTGTCATCAAAGAGAAACTTGTTTATTATTCTGTGCTTAATGTTGTTTGAAGGTGAATAGAAGCCGTGGATATAAGTAGTAAGCTAGGGTAATTACCTATATTCAAATACATATGATATTACTTATGATAGACAGCATTAAACATTATTTGTAGCTTTGTGTCTGAACGTTAGAATTATTCAGAAAAGCAAGAATATTGTCTGGATCAGATTGATTCGTACCTAGCGATTTAAATTGATCTGAAATATTGGGAACTGTTCTCACTAAAGTCCATATCCATTAATTTTATTACAAGCAGATGAAAGCACTAAAATAAAAGCCAATAAATTTGCAAGAATACCGGTAGATGCTGGTGCAACAGAACTTAATTGTGCTGTCAAGTTTGATTTGGCTAAGGTCTTGTGAAAGTCCCATATTTTAAAATGATCTGTATGCAATTGTCCAAAGAAGCATTTGATGATGATGAATTCTTGAGTTCCTGGTCTGGTATACCCTCAACTCCAGATCAGGTCTAACTAAACAATGTTGACTTCTTCAATATTACATTACCACTTTAAATTACTAGTATATGAGATTCAGTGACAGTAATATCTGGAAAAACTTTTATGTCATCCCCCAAGCCTTCAGTTAGGACATAAATTGTTAAGCCCCTGAAACATCTAATATAGCCTAAGCATAGCCTCGAGAAAAACAGATCTGTATTTATAGAGTAAATGAAACAAATTTGTTTTAAAATATTAGTATTCACTCTTTATTGATACATTTTGGTATTATCATCCAGCAAAACATAAAGGACACTTTGGAAAGACCAAGCATGGCTTAGAGATGAAAAACTTATTAACCGATTCTTATTTTAAACTTATTAATTCGAAAAAGGGTTCATAGATTCGTAGAGAGATAAGTCTTCATTTGGGACACTTTGGTAAGACCTCATGACTTAGATTAACTGATTCTTATTTAAAACTTCAATAATAGTGTTAAGTCTGAAGATGTCACATAGATGTTATTGATTGATAAAAGTATTTTTTTTGTAAAGGTTCTTAAGAGATGTCAGCAGATTTTTATTGACTGTAAGAAACAAGAAAACCACACAAAGAAATCATTTACCTTAATAATCTTTTACATAGATCATTTATTGAATAAAAACAACTACAAGATTTTTTTTTTTGTCTCTCAATGGTATGAAACAAGAAAGCCACAAAAAAAAAATCATTAAGGTTAATAATCTTTTACACAGATCAATTGAACGAAAAAAACTACGAGAAATCTTTTATCTCTTAATGGTATTGATTATTTTATTGTTTAATGTTTTATTGCTCATCTTAATAAGTCAAGCTGCAGAAAAACTATTGTTCTGAGACGAATCTATTGTAATTGGACAAACCATTTGTTCTGTTTATCCACGTGCTTGCAGCAGACAAATACAAAAGATAAATTTGCGAACACATCTTAATAACGGGTCTTAATGTACCCCCTGTCGACAGCCACGTAAAGTTAATCACTTCAACTACATTAAACATGTTTTTGTTGAGGTGTGTGATCGATATTTGAAATATGGGAGATGATTTACCTGTCAGGTGGAATATACGACAATGTTGTCACAAAAAACAAAGACGGATGACATTTATTGTTGAAATCTCTCAGGTTTTTGTTTTAATAAAGAATAGTTTGTTTTTATTGGGTTAGGTGTGGTGGCGTTACCTGCTGATAATACAGGTTTATGGAATGTTTTTTGATGATAAATCTTAGAAAAACCTAAAACAAAAGTAACAAGATGTTGATTTGATTTTGAAAGATTTTTATTTTTATGAAAAGAAGTTATGTAATGGACAAGATATCTTTGAATATAACAACGAGGTGTGTCATATGCATACCATTGTTCAGTTGTTGGAGTAAACGGAGCATATTTTGTTGGTGCCATCAGTCATTTCTATTGCAGGATAAAAAATCTGGTGTTAAAATACAAATAAGTTTAAGACTTTAGTTTCTTTAGGTATAATAAAAAATAATGTTCTAATTAAAGGACTGTGTTAAGAATCCAATTGACTGAGCTCTCCGTCTCTTTTCCTCTCCTCATTGCCAAAAAAGGACTGTTGTGAATGAATCGGAGCCATTTGGAACCAACTGTATGCAGCATTGTGTTGAGAGCTGAATCCTTACATTTTGCATTGTACACATATTAGAAATATAAGTTAGCACCTGTTTGTTTCAAAACAGTTACTTAACCAATCTGATCAAAAGTCGCTTGTCTTACCCCTGACACGACCTTCCAGTAACACTGGTCAGATCTTCATGTAGTGTAGACCATAGAGAGTATAAAAAATAACAAATGGAATATAGATCTATATTTGATTCAGATTGTTATTTATCATAAAAAACAATGAAATATAATTCAATGAAGGCCAATTACCAAATTTTGCTGTTTATTGTTTGTATTGAGGAGGACCTAGTCTAAATATTATCATAGATTTACCAAGATTTTTAACCTAATTTAAATTTATTTGACTTACGGTTAAAAGTATTTTCTATCCCACTGACCAACTGCCAATATTTGTTTGAGTGAGATGAAATCGTGGTTTGGTTGGTCATAACCTAAGTCAACACCTTCTTGTTGATACTGTATTTCTGTGGCAACTAAGTGTTCATCTCAAGTACATCCTATATATACTTTATCTATATACTTATGACTTGTCTTGCCTGGCAGTATCAACATCTTGTCAACCCCCCTTTACTCGAGTCTCCCTCCAGCAGGTGTGTTAACATAAGCTTCTTGTAGTAGTGGGCCGTACAGCTTATCAACTTATTTAACCGTTGATAGTGTTTAGATAAAACCGGGAGTCCCACACTCCACAAGTAATCACCACAATATTTGTGTTTTTGTAAACATTGTTTGAACCTCATTTATTTGATAAATTGTACCAGGTGAAGGTTTCTCCGTTATTATAAAACTCTCTATTTATTATTCTTACCTTTCTTTTATAATACATATTGGACATTACAATGACGTGTAAAAAGAGGGAGGGGGCGGTCACGGCCACGGGCATACATATAACGTGGGGGAATCCAATCAAAGAGTGAAAGTCAATTAAGTTTTTTGAAATTTGAATTTATCACTGTCAAACTTAATTTTTTTATTATATCTGTTTTGCCATATAAAAAATGTCTGCTTTTGTCACATTACTGAAGACTAGACCCAATACCTCAATCTTGGGGATATATATGTACAATCAAAAAGTTGGTCCATGTATGGCGTCACAGTGTCCCATGGGGTCTCACTAGCCTGGAGGTTGGGTGTTCCATCCCTGCATTGGCCGAGAAAGTCCATCCAGATTTTCCGGTGTGGTTCCCCCTTGTCAATGATGCAGGGCGGAGGGTATGACCATGACAGCTGTCTAGTCATTGACATGGTGCACATAAAAGATCCGTTGACAGTTGCAATTCATTATAAGAGTAGACTGTAGTGCCGCTGTTCGGACAAAATTTCCCTCATACCACACTGTATGGCCTATGCTCATCTTTATTACCCCATTTCCAGGACGTTAAACCCCTATTTCATTTCATTTCATTTCACTTGGTCCATACATCACCAAACCTCTGCATGGCACTGGGATATTGCTTTTTCACCCCAGATACATATTTTTATTTTGTGTCCCGTACCGATTCACTGACCTTATAATTCTCAGTAATTCATGTTCTGTATATGACAGCAATCAAGAAGAAGGCAATTTCGTTCAATTGATTCTGTTGCCATTCATTGCTTGACAAGTTTAGTCCATAATTTCTTAAAATAAAAAAGAAATATAAACTTATTCAGCATATTTATGGTATGATTTTTATATTTTCAGGCTTATTTACGTGAAGGTGTAGCATTACAACAACTAGAGCAACATGGAGAAGCTTTGGCAGCATTTGCGTCTGGTTTGGCTCAAGAACCAACCAATGCTCATCTGCTGGCAGGGTTGGCAGACACAGCTCTTAAATCACCACTTAGAGGTGGGTCATCAAGAATTTTAGTGAACAAGCTGAATCTTTCTGTTACATATCAACATAATATAAAAATAGTTATTTGAAAGAATTTAACGTTAAAAACTTTCATAGATTAAAGAATCACTTTAAATCCTAAGGTCTGCAGTCTTTGAGTGTAGTGACATAATTTCAATTCCCTGCTTGTAAGTAACACGGAGTAGGTTTGCCTGTCCAACCTTGTGGGTTTTTCCACTGCTAAACACATCTTCGTGCAAGTGAATTATTGAAATAGAATTGAATCATATGTTAGTCCTGAAATGACCTAGTTTGTGTCGAGTGGACGTAAAACACAAAATCTTGCTCTGTCTTTTATCAAACACAACCTTAAATCCCGACATTGATCACAGTTTATTTTAATTAAGAATATTTGTTTCTGTTTCTGACGTAATTACAATGTCGTGCTAAAACCACCTTTATTTACATGTTGACATATGATATGTATATGTTACAAATCAACAAGCCCCGCACCACTCTGTCTGCTAACTCTGATTAATTTATCCTCTGGATATTTGACCACACTTTCAATGAACAATGGGGGACAGACTTGCCAAACCTTGCTTTCAAACAAACAGGATCAAAATGACCGGTGTATTTTAGGATATGTGGACAACACTCGAACGTGAATCGAAAGGACAACACGTTCTCTAAATGATGGGGTAGAGACTGTAACTTGATAGGAAGTTTGTTGCCATGACAATCATGGCTACTGTATTTTAGCAATTGTCTGCCATCTTGCGATGAACTTTGCCCACATGTTTTGTACCTAACGTAACTTTGAGAAACTACTTGTACAAATAACGTTACACACTCGATTGGAGACATTAACTCTGTACGATTATCTTAATTGGTTGAGCCAATAAACAGAATCGTAACATATTTACTTAATGGTAGATTGATCACATATAGTATACCACTTCAAAGCTTATTTAATTTACTCTTAGAGTGCAATTGATCTTTTGAATTTCGTCAAAATGTTTTTGGGTGAATAAGTGTTCAATATGGCGAGTCTTTTTCTATCAGTTTCGGTATTTGCTATTATTTTTGATTAACTTACTTTCTCATGCATTAGTACATTTCCTCACTTGAGATGCGAATAGAGGAAGTTTTTTTTATGAAACTTGGTCAGATTCATGCCTGATTAACCAGCTATTTATTATAAAAGAAAATGACTTGACATCATTTTGTAGTCTTTAGCGACTGATGAACAGTACAGTCTATTTGATATTATCCAGTTGCTCTTGCTCCTGGGTGCGATTGTAGAAACTCCTGGGGTTTACCATTCTAATTCAAAGCTAGCTACTGCAAATTGACATGGCATAGTTTGTGTTGTCAGTAGAAATAATAAGGTTGATATGTCTGTATAATAATTTAAGGAGACCAAATTTGCCTGTAGGTACGTTAGTGCTTTTGTCTGATATTAACAAATTTAAAAGTTTGTACTCTTGTATTATTAAAATCGGGTGGTTTACAATTCTGTTATATATGACAACATATCATATCGTTTCAGTCTGTCCAGTCTTTAATCCTTCAGCCCTAGAAATGACAAGTTACTAGGGCTCCTTAAAACGCCGCAAACAGCCAGTGTCATCTAAATAGCTGTAGCACCCCCAAGTGTTTGGCCCTACAACACGGAAAGGTATTCACATATCTCGGTTGATTTGGGATGATCTGACGAACAGTAGTTTCAGGTGGTTTGACGCTGTCTATGTTATGAACTATAATCCCTTTTCTCTAATATTCTTCAAGGCACCAACGTTGTCAATACTTGCATGTACCAAGCTCAAAGGTTAACATATTTTTGTATTTTTATATTTCAGAAACCTTGGCACCAACATTTCAACAATTGGAAAGATTACGGTTAAACAGAAGTCCATTTGTTGTAATATCAGTGATTGGACAAGAACTACTGGCTACAGGATACTATGCTCCATCCACGCTTATGTTGGAATCAGCCCTGAAGATTGGAACGTGTAGTCTGAAACTTCGTGGATCTGTCTTCTCAGCTTTGAGTAGTGGATATTGGGGTTTGGGAAATATTGATAAAGCCATACAGTATATGCAACAAGATCTGTCAGTAGCTAAGTCACTCGGTAAGAAAGCTTAATCATTCTTTCATTGAATTCTGGTTGGAAAGCAGGTTTTGAAATTGACACTAGTGTGTATCTTTTTCAAGCACATTTGATAATCCCCCGTCAGATTGGTGTGCATTCTTACTGAGCTGCTGCGAATGTACAGCGATCAGAAAATACACAAGGTCGCCGGTAAACGTGAACACAATGCGAGAAAATGTCTCCCAAAATTGGAAACTTGAAAAAGGTGTGTTCTCACAGCTTTCCAGGTCAGAACCTTGGCGTTTGTTTTGAACATGCTCAAAAGAAACACTGTAACACGTTGATCATTTGCGACCGTGAAGATCACAACACGATATATCCGGCCTTTCCACCCTGTTAATACCACACTTATAGCGATCTTGACACGCTGAGACCATTTTCCGTCATCGTAGCAGAACAGTAAGGACGCCACCCAGATCTGATGGGAGTATAAGTTAGAACTGTTTTGAACTCAAATCCTCATATGAGATAGATGTCCCAAAATCGAGATGAACATAGGAATTTTCCTTTCCTGTATTCCTGTCTAATTCTGACCTATATTTGTAATTCCAGGAGATCAAGATGGAGAATGTAGAGCATATGGTAATCTGGGGTCAGCACATTTTTCTAAAGGCCAATACAAAGAATCGCTAACTAATCATAGATACCAACTTGTACTGGCCATGAAATTAAAACAAAAATCTACAGCTTCCGCAGCATTGAGTAGTTTAGGTCATGTGTATACAGCAATAGGGGATTACCCTAATGCTCTGGCCAGTCATAAACAATGTGTGTTACTACTAAAACAAGACAACGATAAATTATCAGAAGCGCGTGAAATCGGTAATGTCGGGGCTGTGTATTTAGCCATGGGAAATTTTGACAGTGCTGTTGAGTGTCATCATGAACATTTGAAAATCGCTCGTTTATTAAAGAACAGTGTTGAAGAAGCGCGGGCGTATAGTAATTTAGGAAGTGCTTATCATTATAAAAGGGACTATAACCGTGCCATGATGTTTCACCAACAAGTATTAAAAGTGGCAGAAATGCGAAAAGACAGAATCTTAGAAGCTCGAGCTTATGCAGGTCTCGGACATTCTGCTCGATGCACTGGTGACTATGATAATGCGAAAGGATTTCACGAGAAACAGTTAGACAATGCTTTACAAACTAGTGATAAAGTGGCCGAGAGTCGTGCTTGTGCTAATCTAGGAATAATATATCACCAATTAGGAGAATATGAGGCAGCGTTGAAACTCCATAAAATGAACCTGAAAATAGCGAAATATCTTGGAGACAAAGCAAGTCAAGGTCGTGCATTCGGTAATATAGGAAACGCATATAGTGCTTTAGGTCAATATGATATGGCCATCAAATATCATAAACAAGAGTTAGGTATATCATCGGACGTCAATGATCGACATTCAGAGGGTTCGACCCACGGTAATTTGGCTGTAGCATATCAAGCCTTGTGTATGTATGATAATGCGATACAGCATTATATTGCACATTTAAATGTGGCTCGTGAATTAAAGGACGCATCCAGCGAGGCAAGAGCATTGTGTAATTTAGGAAACTTTCATTGTGCGCGGAAAGATTACTCTGAGGCCATTCAGTTCTATGAGCAATATCTAAACATTTCCCAAGAACTGCATGATTCAGAGGGTGAAAGCAAAGCCTGTTTCCATTTAGGTTATGCTCACTTTTCATTAGGGAATCATTTAGAAGCAATACGATATTACGAGCAGGATTTAGCCATAGCACGGGAAAGAAAAAACAGACTGTCTTTGGCCAGGGCTTACTGTAACCTAGGTTTAGCACATAAAGCTTTACAAGACTTTACAGAAGCTCTGGAGTGTCAAAAGAAATGTTTAGGTTTGATGAATGCTCTGAAAAATGGACCAGGTAAATTCAGAGCTTTAGGGAACATTGGTGATTTAATGTTAAAAACTGGTGACACAACAGAAGCCATTAAGATATATAACCAACAACTTCAGTTAGCGAAACAATTAAATGACCAGGAGTTGATGGCTTCAGCTAACGGTTCCCTGGGTGTGGCTTATAGAGCAATAGGACAAAATGACAAAGCTCTGGCTTATCATACCCAGGAACTCAACATCTATCAAGAACTTGAAAATCTTAAGGGTGAATGTCACGCTCATGGTCATCTGGGTAACGTTCATATGTCTCTTGGTAAATATCTTAGTGCTTATAAATGTTATGAAGAACAGTTGGAGCGAAGTCGCGATCTTCACAATAGCAGCTTGGAAGCCCAGGCTTGTGGTAATCTTGGTATTACAAAAATGAACATGGGACAATTTGAAGATGCTATTGGATTGTTTGAAGAGCAGTTAGCTATGTTAGAACAGGCTTACGGTAATACAGCAATACAAGAAAAGGGCAGAGCATTTGGCAATCTTGGAGATTGCTACGAAGCTTTGGGTGATTACGAGGAGGCCATCAAATGTCATGAACAATTTTTAGCAACTGCTCAGCAGTCAAACACTCTGTCAGAGCAGGACCGTGCTTATCGGGGCTTAGGTAATGCTCATCGGTCTATAGGAAACTTACAACAAGCGTTAGTATGTTTCGAAAAGAGACTTGTGGTTGCTCATGAAGTGAACAGCTCTGGTGCTAAAGCGTCCGCATATGGGGAGCTGGGTTGTCTACATAGTTTACTAGGAAATTATGAACAAGCTATATCGTGTTTAGAACATCAGTTGTCTATAGCTCGAGAGATGGGTGATGAACAGTGTGAAGGGGATGCTGCTTGTGGTCTAGGTGGTGTTTATCAGCAGATGGGAGAATATGAGACTGCGTTAAAATATCACAAGTTAGATTTACAGATAGCAGAACGTACCCATAATACTGCTTGTCAATGTAAGTATCAGAGTCTCTTTTATTGATTCATATTTACATATTTGATGATTATACTCTGGTCTATATCTATGGATATATCTATGGAACCATAAACTGATCATAATCCTCCAAATTTCGAAAGAGACTTTTAAACAAACTATATAATACAATAAACTGGTATATATATGTGGTAATATACTTTCTTTAGAACCATAGAAAGATTAAAATCTTGTAATGCATAATGGGGATAAGACTTTGTCCAAGTTTAATCTTCTAAATGTTTTCATCCAAATTATGGAAACAGTTTCATTTTACAATGATTTGCAAGGTCATTCTTCTTCATGAAGGTGATATTGCAATACTGGAAATGAAAATTTCTATTGCATCTGGAATTTTTAATTTTATGCCTCATAGTTATTAAAAATATCAATAAAAGTGCCGAAAAAAGACAATATGTAGTAAAAAAGATAATGAGAGGTACACAGGGCCGTAACTACATGTAGCTCAGAGCAACGAAGGAGGGAGAAGTATTCTTAGAGGTGCTGTTGTTTTTATGGTCGACGATTTTTTTATAGGAGCGAGGGGGTACTTTTTTCAGGAGGCGTTCCCCCCCCCCTAATTACAGGCCTGCATGTACCAGAGCGATTGTGCCAAACAAAGCCTGAACTTGTGTCTGATAATGTCTGTGACAGGTACCGTATTTTCGGGCTTGTATAAATTTACTAAGATTTTTTTATGTATATTTTACAGGTCGAGCGTTTGGTAATTTAGGTTTATCATTTGAATCATTGAGTAATTACGAACAGTCTGTGAAATATCAGGAACAACATCTAAGTATAGCGGCACAGATGAATGATAAGGTGGCTAAAACACTTGCATATAGCAGCTTAGGTAAGTTTCTACAAGATCTGTTATTTTTTTCATAGACCAAGACAACATTTGGTTACTGCATGTAAATAAAAGTTATATTTAGCTTAGTGTTCAGCAGCAGTAAAGTTTTATTTAGCTTAGTGTTCAGCAGCAGAAAAGTTATATTTAGCTTAGTGTTCAGTACCAGTAAAGTTGAGATATTTAACATGAAAAATTACTAATTATATGTGTGTGAAGGGGGATTGGGTGGCGAAATGGATAACGTGTGCATTACATGATAAAGTCGTTCATTGAGTCAAGTGGCATGTTTTCGAATCCCTGCTTGTACGTGACAAGGGGTAGGGTTGCATGTCCAACCTCAACGGTTTTCTCCGGGTCTCCCAGTTTCCTCCCTATATGCAAGCGGATTAATGAAATAAAATTGAAGCATATGTTAGGCCCGAAAAGACCTAGCTTGTGTCGAGTGGACGTTAAACCCCAATTCTCCTTTTCTCTCTGTGTGTGAATTCCTAAAATGGTATGAATGAACATATGCGATGAATGTGGAACCCTGACATTTGGACACTTGATGATCCTTTGACAAAATAAAAACATAAAAATAAAATCCTCCCTTATAAGACTTTTTGAAGAATTAACTGAAGGAGAGAACCAGAATATTTTTGTATGACATTGGGTATCTTGTGTACTAAACATGAGTTATAAATATCACTAAATGATCCTAATAATATTTTACAGGAAGAGTTCATCATGCTCTAGGTCATCACACAGAAGCTGTACAATATTTAAAACAAGGGTTACAGATTGCCGAACAACTGAGTCGTAGGGAGGATGAAGCTAAGATCAGACATCGACTAGGTTTAGCGTTGTGGGGTAAAGGAGATCTAAATGAATGTCAACAACAACTGTATAAAGCAGCGGATCTGTTTGAAATGATACGACGTGAATCACAGTGTAGTAGTGATTATAAACTCTCGTTATTCGATCTACAGACGGCATGTTATCAGGCTCTACAGGTTAGTGATCAGACTTATTTCTTAATAGGGGGGCTGGATGGCCGAATGGTTAGCATGTGCGCGCTGTATCATAAGGTCTGTCAATGAGTCAACTGGTGTGGTTTTGATTCCCTGGTTATACCTGACAAGGAATAAGGTGACCTGCCCACCTGGTGGTTTTTCTCTGGGTCCTACGGTTTCCTTCCACTGCTAAAAACCCCTACCTACACCAAGCGAATTGGAATCATATGTTAGTCCCAAAATGTCCTAGTTTGTGTTAATTGGTCATTAAACCCATTTCTCTCCCTCATTTGATAGGCCTCATTTTTTATTTGACTGAATCCCAGCCGCCAGGAGATAATCTACCATCAATATTTTAGTTGATTTTTTTAAGTAAATGTAAAATCGACTTTTTGACCTGTTTGTAACTCACCATATTTTTCCTAGCAGAATGCAACATTACATATTGTCACAGAAATACAAATGACATTTAATTTTAGAAATAAATGAATAAATTTATATTTTTATGTTCAATTCTGCAACCATTTGTATTTGTTTTACAGAGAGTTTTAGTGGCTTTAAAACGTCATGATGAAGCCTTGGTTGTTGCTGAGAGAGCTTGTACACGGGCATTTATAGATCTATTATTAGAAAGACAAGCTGGTTCTGCTGGTTTGTTTAATGGGACCACGATGGATCTGACACCTATAACAATAGATCAGTTAACAAGAAGTGTATCAGGACAGAAGTCTTTAGTTTTATCATTCTCTATAGCAGCAGGTTATCTTTATAGCTGGTTACTGACACCTAAAGATGGTAGGTTTTCAGAATTTCAAAAACATTCTAGGTTCCATCTTGTACACATTGGCATGCTTGTAAATAAATTAACCACTAGTAATTGCAATTAAAAAAGAAGGCAGATATGAGCCTGCCCACAAAATTCTCCAATATGTTACTCTCTAAATGACTAAATATTATTATTTTGAACTGTTCCACAAATTGTTTGATTGGAAAATTTGTGAGATAAAGATACTATACGACTTTCTTTCTATGACATTTAGTATTGAACTGGAAATAAACAGGACAAAATTATATGAAATTCAATTACTACTTATTACTGAGTGGTATTTTGATTAGAATTCTATCTATTCTTTTTTTCTCCTCCGGTCTCCTCCCACTCAAATAAAATTGAACCATATGTTAGTCCTGAAATGACCGGTTTGTGTCAAGTGGATGTTCAACCGTTCTCTTGTCTTTATCCAGCAGTGATACAACTACAAAACATGATGGATCTTTCTAAAATTGATATGTACAACTTATACCATGATATGATTTCTTGATTATTTGAATGTGGTTTACTTTAGGATTGGTCAAGTTTCACGAGTTGAATATGGCCGAGTTAGAAGCTGATGTAGAACATGGTGATATACAGAGTGTAATGAGTTTTTCAACAACCAATATATTAGATCAATGTATCGGTCAGATACGAGAGACTATGGGTGTAGATAGTCATTTATCATCTAGTAGTTCTCATAGGTAAGTGTTGGCTATCTTTAATCTTATTACACTTTTATGCCCTGTGCACAAATGTCCCTTCTTATTTCCTTCTTATTGAATTGGGCTCATTCACAGCAACAAGAAGGCATATGTTTATGCTTGTGTACCTGTAGTACAAAATGAATTTGTGTGACAAGCGCCTGGTTCTGTGGGAGCAAGTCACATATGCTCTGAAGGTATAACTTATAGGGACAGCTTACAAATGTTTATTATATGCTTGAAGGTATAGCCTATGGCAGTAGCTGCCATCTTTTATATGAAGAATTAACGACCAACCAAAGTAAAATATATCAGGCTTTCTCAATGCCATATAGTAAATCTGAAATGGTAGAATTATTGTTGTATAAATATTCGAATAACTGTTTATATTCGGCTTAAATTACAGACTAAATTAGAAATTTCTTTCTTTTCCAGGAGCCTTACACTGAGTCGTAGTGAGTTAGATGCTGATGATTCTGGTAGTGAAACAGAGGAAGTATTCCAGAATCAGTTGGAGGAACTGGGTGATCGTCTCAATGCAGAGAATGACAGAACAGGATTTTTACGTATGGTGAATCGAAGTCACCAGTTTAACAGCAGTAGCTACAGTATCAGTAGTCTCTTCAGTCTCTCTAGTAACTTTCCAGGAAATTTAAATCGAAAAAACAGTGTCAAAAATAAACCAGCGAACAAATCCCCATTGAATCTCCTGTATCAGTACCTGTTTCAGCCGATGGAAGAGGCTATTGAAGAGGTGACACATGGCGCCGACGGTCCAATCGATTTAGTTCTGGTGTTACAAGGGGATCTTTATCTTATTCCATTCATGATGTTGAAGAAGGAAGAAGAGGACGAATATTTCTATGAGAAATTCAACCTCATTGTTGTGCCATCCATCAGTGCTTTACAAAATACGCAAAAAATGGACAAATATGGACGACCTGTGATAGACTCCTCTGGTGCTCTGGTTGTCGGAAATCCTAAACTCACTCCGTCAGTCTGTCAACATTGGCACCTGAAAGAAATTCCTGGAGCGGAATACGAAGCTAGAATCGTGGGAGAACTTTTGTCGTGTCGGCCATTGATTGGTGCAGAAGCAACAAAGGGAGCCATTTTGCATCAATTAGAACAAGTGGAAGTCATCCATTTTGCCACCCATATTTCTTGGAAATTATCATCCGTGATTCTCTCCCCTGGTGATCTCACATCGCAAAGATTTTCATCGATGGATTCGGACAACAGATCTAACGACATAAACAATATGGATGGACCTGCGTTATCAGAATATTTACTGACTGCTGCCGACATCTTAAACCTGAAACTCCACGCTAAGTTAGTGGTTATTAACTCGGGATACACTGATGATAAGGCTGGACGAATAAACACAGATGGTGTTGTTGGATTAACCAGGTCATTATTATCAGCTGGCGCCCAGTGTGTGCTGTTTTCGCTGTGGCCAGTACCAGATCAAGCCACCAAACTTTTAATGCGTAATTTGTACAAATGTCTGCAAGATGGTGAAAGAGTTACAGAAGCTTTGTCTAAAGCTGTTAAAATAGTTCAGTGTACGAAACAGTTTTCCCATCCATCAAACTGGGGTGGTTGGGTTTTAGTGGGATGTGATGTTAGATTGAGTAGTAAAACAGCTCTAATGGGTCATTCTATATGTGAAATATTACAATCACCAACACAGTGTAGAGAGGCTATGAGAGTTCTACTGCATCTGGTAAGTTCTATAATTTTTTACAAATATTTTCCTTTTATTTTTCTTGTTGGGTTGAGGGGGCAAATGGTTAGCATGTGAATGTTGAATCATAGGGTCTGTGATTGAGTCAACTGGTGTGGTTTCGATTCCAAGGTTGTACACGACAAGGAGTAGGGTCGTCTGTCCAAACTCATGGGTTTTCTCCAGAGCCTCTGGTTTCCTCCCACTGCTAAAGACCTAACGCGCAAGCGAATTATTGAAATAAAATTGAACCATATGTTAGTCCCAAAATGACCTAGTTTGTGTTGAGTGGATGTTGAATCTCATTTCTTCATAGTGCAAGGCATAATGGCTTGGATTGCAATATGACCTTAATGCAGATCTATATTTGGCTACCACGCAACAACACAGACTGAACAAAGAATACAGGGAAATGGAAAAGAAATTTGTTTTACTTCTTTTCAAACAGGAACACTCTTCTTGTAATAATTCTGTATTTGTATTTCAATATTTTATATTCTTTTTACAGATTGAGAAGTCCTTACAAAGAATTCAGCAAGGAACGAAAAATTCTATGTATACAACATTTCAGAGTATCGAAAATAAAGTAGCTAATGTTATCGGCTGGAAAGATTTATTATTAGCTGTAGGGTTCCGATTCGAACAGACGGGTACTGGACTTCCACCAGCCGTCTTCTTCCCCCAGTCTGATCCATCTGATAGATTAACACAAGCTAGTTCCAGTTTACAGGCTCTATTAGGTAAGCTAAATTTGACTCCATGGCATAATGCTCTCTTCATGTGGACAGTTCCACAAGTTACAACTAATTAAGGACTGTATTTGCCAGGTTTAATTCAGGAGCAGTAACTTCAGGCTATCTTGAAAACGATCTAAAAAACTCAATGCAGAATAGACAATGTTTCTCTAATTTGTATTAGGGCGCATGGGTAGTCGGTATTTACATATCCCTACATGTACCAATTTAAGTGCTAAAGAGACAAAATGGCCTGAGATTCAACAAATTTGAAACTTAATATTCCATACATGACCCTTTGAATTGCTCAGTAAATTTTCATGCCTGGGGAAGGGGGCTACCCAACAATTAATTTACTATGGAATTTCTTCTCATAATTTAACCTGGGATAACAGGGTGGAAGCATTAATATTGCGAGTACTTTGTGTATTTAATAATGATTTGATGAATATTAATGGTGTTGATATATTATTTCAGGATTACCACCAAGTTCTGTAACAGCTTTATCAAAATTTGTAACAAGTTATGATGTAGGAGCAGCCTTGATAACAGTGGTAGGTATTCTCTCTTATAATTCATTATGTTCAAATTTGTTTTGGGGGGCTGGGTGGTTGAATGGTTAACTCACGTGTTGTATCATAAGGTCTGTCATTGAGTCAACTGGCATGGTTTCAATTCCCTGGTTGTACGTGACAAGGAGTAGGTTCGCCTGTCCAATCTTGTGGGTTTTGTCGGATACCTCTCACTGCTATAATTGAACCATATGGTAGTCCCAAAATGCCCTAGTTTGTGTTGAGTGGATGTTAAACCCCATTCCTCTGTCTCTATTTATGTAAACTATTTTATTTTGTAGATGAGAGATATATTAAATAAACTATCAGCTAAAGAAAGTGGAATAGATGTTATGGTTAATGTCAAGTTGTGGAGAGTTAATGGTTGTCATGAATTCCTAGCCTCACTAGGACTAGATCTGGTGGAAGTAGGTCAAGACAATGTAACCCTACGCCTCAGTAAACAGGCTGTTAAACGACATCTACAATTTGCTTTACAGTCCTTGGTTGCCGTTTTTGGTAAGTTTAATGTTAAATTGTAAGAAAAGGAATTACAGCATATAAGATTCATGTTTTTAAGATGTTTCCCTTAAAAATTGTGTTCTGTTGATGTGTTTCCGAATCGCTAAATGCAACTTAAAGAGCTCTTCATATGTGCCACAAATGTACAAAGATTAAATTGATGAAAATGTTAACAGAAAAAAATTATATACCTTAATGAGACCTTGATTTTGCCAAACTGTTGGCTACCTCTGGACTAAATAGTCATATCCGATAAATAAAACTTTAGTAGATGATAGGAAACAGTGTAAAGGATTCTTTACAGAGCCCAATTTACATACTTGTGGCCCCAAGGCATGTTTCAGTATCAATTCTTTAAACGAGGTTATATGCTGGCATTCTGCATGACAAATTAAATTCATTGGGCTCTGAGATACCTGTGGGCCCTAGTCCAATGGCCTACTATGCCTATTGGTATTCATAATTATATTTTCTTTATTTCAGAAGCACAAGAAGCACCACGAATATTTTCAATAGAGAGTTCTAGTAGTATGGAGAGTCTGTCCTCATCTCATAGTAGTTCTTTATCATATGGTAGTACACCACCACCATTATCCCCTAGAGGTCGAGGGTCAATGTTCAACCCAGCTGAGATGGAGAAAATACGATCCAGTAAAAATTATCTCTTAAATAAGGTAGGTATATGATCTGGTATACATATTCTAGCCTGTAAAGAATAATTTTAGTTCTGCCTGACATAATGTCAAGCACGGTTGAGGTAGTACCGTACACCTTAAAGGAAGTGTGTTTGACTAAGCCAGGATTTGTACCAGGCTTGGGTATATTTCATAATGATCATCCATCTGCCCATGATTGTAGCTTGATTCTACGATCCTATCAAACTAACTTTGCCTAATTGCTTACATTCATAACAATATGGCGGTTTGTTTGAGCAACAAGATGATGATTACTTCCCTTCGCCAACTTCCTTTGTATTTAACAATTATTTTCATTGATGGATGAAAATAACACAGTCATCAAGGGCAGATAATTTGAATATATGTCTCCTCTTTTGATGAACCCAGGGGTTAATGGAGTGCATCAGAATGAGACCACTGGGGTAAACTTACTCAAATTACTAAAGAAGACAGGGTGAACTTGTAAAGGTTGGCAAAAATCATATTTCTCAGTTTTTCCAAAAACCAAATTAGATAGAATGTCAAACTTAGATTAATTTTCCCATATATTTTGTGTTTACAGGGAGGACTTGTTGGTAAGAAGGGATCAACGAAACATGGAAAACCAACCCAGTATGATCCGGCAATATATCTATCACATCAAAATAAAATACGAAACATGTATCCAGCCAGTAGTGACAGTATGGCATCAGAGAGTCCGGTCTTTACCTCAGAGGAACAATCCAACTTTAGTTCTCCTAGTCAAGAAGAAATGGAAGCCGGTCAATCTTATTTGGGTTCTGATTCACCCCAAATTAATGGTAACCATAGCAACAGTGTAAGAAATATGATGTCTGTATTCGAACCAAACAAGTCTGAAAAAGCTTTCGATTTTCGAAAATCATCTCCGAAAATTCGTGAAGATCGAAATGAGGGTGATCAGAGTATAGTGTCTGTGCCAAGTGTTAAAAAATCTGATAAGAATTTGTTTGAGGATCTGAATAGTTCAAAACAATCAGGATCACCAGTTTCCTCCAGTAGTATGACAAATATAGATCATTCAGATCTCGCCAAGAGAATTTTAGCTGATGTCAGCATGGAACATAAAGCAGTTCAAATGATGCAACAAATGAACTTGGCGAAATCGCGGGAAAATAGCCGAAGAATGCGAGAAGAAGAAATGGTCAGTGAAAATAGCTCTGTTAATTCTGATCAAGGTTCCATAAGATCGGAATCTCCAGTTAAATATCATACTATTTATAAGGAAAGCGAAATGGACGTTGATACCGGAAATGAGTTTGAAAATAAAAGTTCCTTCAGTCGAAGTAATCGAAGAAGCATCTTACCAAAAGATCAGTTTTCTTCTTTGGAAAGATTTGGTTCCAATAAACAAGACAATGACAAAGATCTACGCAATAGTTCTGAATCGTTAGTGTCAAAAAGTAACAGTGTAGCATCAGGTTCGCGATTCCAAACTTATGCTGATCACGTTGCGCAAACTTACGGACAAAATGATCAAGAAGACGAAAGTTATGCAGATCTTTGTCGAGCTCAAGGTGCTAAACTACAAACTCAACACACCTCCAAAAACAAATATCCATTCCAGTCGAGTCCTTCCAATTTTTTACGTCAGACAGCGTCATATAGTTCAAATTCGTCCCAGCAATCTCTTTCATCAAAACCGATCTCCACCCTTCCTTCAAATCTCACATCTGGTCCAGGAATACAAAGTGGAGAAAATTCCATATCATCGGAAAACAGTGAAGGAGCGGACAGCAATCCGCAGTCATCGATATCTAGTGGATATCATTCGGAAAAGACAGTTGATCCGATGACAAAAAGTGAAAAAACCAATCGGGATTCTTATACAAAACATTTTGTGAGTAATAATCCCGCCAATTCCATTCCTTCCTTGCCATCATTCCGCCCATATAACAACCCAGTGACTCCATTGATTCGAACAAATGCTCTTCAGAATCGTCCAGAATCGACTGCCAGTACCGGTAGTCAATATTCATCTGCCTCATCAAGTAGATCTGTAATTTATCGTCCAAGCTCTAATACATCTCTCAATTCTCTTCAGAGAAATGGCGCATCTTCGATATTACGGAGCCAAAACGTCTCAAATCAAGTAAATACCATGCAACGATTAGAACCTGTAAAATCGGGGTTCAAGAAGAAAGTGAGTTTTTCCGACTCCGACCGTGAATCATCGAACACTAGTTTTGAAGAAGGTGTGCGTAGTGTCGAGCAACCAGAAACATTACAAGCAGATAACGGATATGAATATCTGAGTCTCCAACGTTCTTACGGACAACAAATCTCAACCGGAAATATTTCCGATATATACGCGGATGTGCTTAAAGACTCAAAGAAATCGAATTGTGAAAATAATCCAAGACATTTTTCAAGTGATAAAACTTTTGAGAATAAAATCGGAAACGGTACGTCATCATTCTCTCATAGTCCGAGTAATCAGAAACCCATACAACTTCGAACTCTTAATCTAGACAAAGAGAAAAAACCAGGAGTTAAAAGTAAAATAATACAATCAAAGTGCTAATTATGTTTATTGTTTGATGTATTTTTTGTAAAATAACGACTATTTGTAGGAGAAACTCTCTTAAACGATGACAGAAATGTGTGATGTATTGTCTTGTTAAAAAAATTGTGGGAAAGACTTTTACAACAGAAACAAATTTGTGAATCTTGTCTTACAAAATTAAACTGAATTGTTTATGATGATTTTTGTTTTCAATTTAAGTATGTACATTGCATTTATGTTGTAATTAAAATACTATGCAGATTATTGTACCATTACTTACATGTGTATATGCAAATATTTAATCATTTGTACAATATGCAGATAATCCCACTTAACTCAAAGTCTCTTATTGGCATTTGTGAAAATTTGAAACTTGTGCAAAATACAATATTGTGAAATTTGAATCTCTAAAAGGAATATTAATCTAAAAATAGTTCTTTCATTTAGTATTTTGTCGAGGAAGTTCATCGAGATTTTCCTGTGTGGATTCCCCTTGCCAGTGGTGCAGGATAGCTGTCTAGTCATTCGGATGGGACAAAAAACCAAGGTCCTGTGTACACATTGGCTTGCACATAACAGATCCCTTGGCAGTTGGAATTCTAGGCCAAGCAGAACAGTAGGACAATAAACCCCATTTCATTAAATTTCGTATTTACAAAGATATGATAAATTGAAAATTCTGCATAGTTTGGCTTTCTCTGCGGACAATATTAACAAGACTAGGGTAAATATTTTGCCTCTGAATATTACAAACCAACATTATTTTGGTTTTGTTTGTCAATTTAAGTATATTTTAGAGAGGATTAGATATTGTCCTATAAATGCCAATGATGATCATTGGCTTTAATGTCAGTGCTTTGCCTTGATTATTAAGTTATTGTTTTTGTGTGTCTTGTCTCTATATTAATTCAGATCATATATATAGAATTTATATTTATGTAAAAATAAAGCATAATCAGTTTATGAACTAAATATAGATTATATTGACAGATGTAGGTAAATATTATATAGGTATGTTTATAACAGAAAGGTATAAAATAGTTATCTGTATTAGAATACAATTATGTTGGAGTGTCACCTGTGATTTAATCTGATTCAATCACAGATCCTATTTCGTTTCGTTTATATACTTCTTTACTACACTCGGATCTGGAAGAGTTATTATCAGTGACATATTCTGGCTAATGTGAGGGATTAGCCAATGAAACAGTCTGTTGCAGTGAGCTTTGGTCCTTTTGGTGCACTGAACTTAGTTACTATAGAAACGGATGTTTATCGGCTTTGGCCGCTATCCAAAGCCGATAAATATCCGTTACTTTAGTAACTACACTGAACTGTGTTCATTTGACCCCTGATGCGACCTCCCAGTATGCTACAACTGGTCAGATCTTCATGTACTGTAGACCATCGAAAGTATAGAAAAACAAAACGAAATATAGATCTGTGTTTTAATCAGATTGACCTAGAGCTGGGCGATATTTCGGTATTTCGGTATAAAACCGTCACAGAAATAAAAACCGTGAAAAATACCGTCTTCAGAAAAATATCGAAAAACCGAACATACCGCGATATATCGCGGTTTTGATTTTTCTGGATGATATTTAACATAAATATTGAACAAAATGTTTCCTTTTTTATGTTATTTACGATATTTTATTGCTTAATGATGGAAAATACTGCTATAAACTCCCGAGTATTCATTCCACAAAGTTTGCAAATGCCGACATGGAATGAGCTTTGTTTACACATTTACGTCACGTGACTTGTCGCTCACCTTTCCACCCGTTAGAATTACCCCTGTTTCTGTTCAATTTCTAATCTTGACGAATTGTGAAGACCAATACTTTGATTTTCGAAAGTAATCATGGATTTTAGGATTGGATTAAATTTTAATAAAGTAGAAATATAAATAATACCAATTACATTGAGAGTTCCGGTAGACTGATATCATACAGTGTCGAACGTATCATGGCGGTCGTGTTCCGGGAAAAAATATTTGACTAAATCAATGGACACTTTTTGACATAGTACTTATGTTTTATAGTTTAATTCAGTATCCTTGTATTGTATAATGCATTTTCAAAAAGGTATACTCGTGAATGAGAAAAAAAAACGAGTTTGCAAGTTTAAATGAACCGCATTCACTCGTAGCGTAGCGGTAGCTATAAAAATATGCACGGCCGACAGAACACACACCTTTTTTTAAAAATATTTTTTGGGGCTCCTTCATTCGAAATGTTTTTGATTTAAATAAAATATTATAATAAACAACATTCGAAATATTTTTGATTTGAATAAAATATTATAATTAATATTTTGAATATTAAAATTGTAATAAACAACAACTTTAGCAAGTTTTCGTGGCTATAGATCTGGGTTTGAACCAGCTCGAATTTTTGTAAATTTGGTACTGTACGCTAAAAATAATATTGACTAGAAATGATAATATTGAGGGGTATTTCCAACTTTTTATGCATATTGATTTACATTTAAAAAGTGATTAACTGAAAGTATTGACCTTTAATAAAATATCGCGATATATTGATTATATCGCGATATTTTTTGAAAATATCACGATATCTGTTTCTAGGGATATCGCCCAGCTCTAGATTGACCTGTGATTTATAATAAATTGATGTTGATCCTTTAATAAATGTTGTGCTTGTATGAGGTTAGAAAAAGTAATGAGTTTGGCGAGATACATCCATCTTTGTTCCCCATTGATCACCGCCACCTGATGGATACATTAGCAACATTTTGACCGATAATCGTCCACATCATGTTTTGACAATATTTGTCTAAATCATTCCTTTGTATTTATTGTGAATAAACATACAATGAAATATTTTACAACTGAATAATCCTGGATATTTTTGATACAGGATGTGTTCATATATTGAATAAATAAAATGTACATTTGACTTATTGTAACTTACTATAGATATAGTTTATATATATATATATGTACATATATGTAATATAAGATGTTTTATAGAATATAAACTCAACTATATGAATTATAAACTACCTTTATCTTTGTTGTTTTTTGTGTATGGTTGTAGCCTATCATGGGCCTATATGGTTTTTGAAAATACAATTACAACGAAAAAATAGTTGCGTATTCTACGAAAGTGGACAGAAATGAAATTTCTCATAGACAAAATAAAATTATTGTGCAACAAATCATTGCGGCCTTTATTCAAATCCAATCAAGTGGCATAAATTGATTTTAAACAAAAAGAAGTATGTGGGAATTTGCATCAAATGTGGTCTAAGGGGAGATAATATGACTTTAAGGACGTTGATACAGAGTTATCTCCCTTTACCCATGAAACACAGAATAAACTTCGGGATTTATCTACATTTTCAAATTGGCGATTTAACTCCCACATTTGCCCAATTTACCCACAAATTGAATGGAGGTTTCACTTGACATGGTCTCTGACAGGCCTGACCTAATTTGGGATAAGCGACACAGTATGTTGGAATTATAATACACTTTGTATGACACACACAGTCAGTGCTTTTGCATGTTCAATGAAAGTAAATTATACCATACCTTGAAAAACAATTCTAAAATGCCATTTAAAGCAGAGTCAGAGATGGGCATTACCAAAAAACCTTTATACAAAGAATGTTGTTGTTGGGGGGGGGGGGGGGGCGGTGGTATTCAGTACTTTTAGAAACTTAACAATACATGTCCACACTAGGCCACCATCTTTATTTCAAAGAACTGTCCCAGTTAAATTTCCATAAATTAAACTTAGTTATCTGTGGCTAGTCTTTCATCAATGACAATCATTGGTCTGCAGTTAACCCGGCCAGATATCTAAAAAGCCACGTCCATTAGTAATACCTGAAAAGTCATGTCTGAAAAGACATGTAGTTGCTTTAAAGCTGGAACATTCACTCACTCAGACAAGGTAAACAACCCATTTTAAACTTTGTTTTCTGATATGAACTCTTAAACCAACTCATCAATCAATATCCTGTTAAGCCCAGACGGCTGCTTTAACAACTCATACTATCACACTCAAGAGAGAGAGAGAAGTAGGTCATTTGGGGACTAACGTATGGATGAATTTGATTTCATGTAGGGGATTTAGCGGAGGTTAGAAACCGGAGGATCCAGAGAAACCATACCTAGGCCACCATCTTTATTTCAAAGAACTGTCCCAGTTAAATTTCCATAAATTAAACTTAGTTATCATGGCTAGTCTTTCATCAATGACAATCATTGGTCTGCAGTTAACCCGGCCAGATATCTAAAAAGCCACGTCCATTAGTAATACCTGAAAAGTCATGTCTAAAAAGACATGTAGTTGCTTTAAAGCTGGAACATTCACTCACTCAGACAAGGTAAACAACCCATTTTAAACTTTGTTTTCTGATATGAACTCTTAAACCAACTCATCAATCAATATCCTGTTAAGCCCAGACGGCTGCTTTAACAACTCATACTATCACACTCAAGAGAGAGAGAAGTAGGTCATTTGGGGACTAACATATGGTAGAATTTAATTTCAACAATTTGATTAGGGGATTTAGCGGAGTTTAGAAACTGGACGATGCAGAGAAAACATACCAGGTTGGACAGGCGAAACTACTCCTTGTCATGGTACTTGACTCAATGACGGACCTTAAGCACACACACATTAACCATTCAACTCCCCACTCCCACCCCCCACAGCAAAAAACAAATATAAATAAGAAACCCATAACACACAATATAGTTTTTTTTGTTTTTAATTTTTTTTTGTATTTTTTTTGTTTTTTTATTTATTTTCTACAAAAACACACTGCAGTGTAATTTTCAGTAGACAGCCTGTGTTAGCATTATTACTGCATGTGTTCACATATTCATGTTGCATTTTTAAAAACATCTGGGTTTTAGTCAATCATTCTTGCTTTAATTCAAAGTCACTTTTTATCATCACTATCACATGTATTTTGTATTTAAAGTCTGTCATTATTCGTAAAAACACAGGAACAGATGACTCTTTTTTTTCCTAATGAATATATTATTATTTTTTTTTCTTCCTCATAATCTTCTGGGCTCCAATTTTAATGCACAAACTACTTGGCAGGGCACAAATTTAACCACACTGAAAAAATAAAAATATTATTTTTTAATATTTTATGAAAGCCCTCAGGGGAAATATAGAACATTGTCCAAACATGTGAGGTGACAGTTGTTTAGAGAAGATAATTCTTAACTCTTACTCAACTAGAAATAAAGTTATTGCATTCCGTAAGCTTCGAAAAATCAAATTACTTATTTCTGCTTAGCGGAAAATGCTCATCATTTAACTCCTGTTAAGAGTCGCCTGCTTTCTCAGTCCAACATAGATACTGGCCAAACCCACAGTTGTTATTCACCAGGCATCACTGCGATACTTCTTTGATGATCGACGGTATCGTGATCATGTATAATGAAATGAAATGGGGTTTAACTGCCTACTTTTATGAACTAAAATTTGCCCGAACAGCACCACTATGACCTACTCTTATTTGGAATTTTAATGGTGAAAGGTTCTTTTATGTGCACGGCAATGTGTACATGGGACTTCGACTTTTAATCCCATCCAAACGACTAGACCTCCGTCCTGCACTACTGACAAGAGGGGAATCTGCACTGGAATATACTGAGAAACTTTCTCGACCAATACCAGGAGTGACCCTGAGACCTCATTGGCTACAAGATTAGTATATAACCACTATAAAACCTAGGCCCTGAAAGATAAACAGATAAATGAAACACTTACCATTTTTGTGTCGCGCTTTATTTTCATTGATTTTGTTGGTATGACATAACTTGCCCTTGGGATGGCACTGAAACATAAATAATCAAACCTTTAAGACATGTTCCTCTTATCAGGATTCGCAAATGAAATGAAATGAGGTTTATTTTGCTGCCAAACAAGACTAATGAAGACGGATAAAATTTGAAAGTTTTTGACATAAAATAACAAAGAAATAAACTAGACAGAGAGGGGAATTTAGCGATATCCTCGAATCACAGACTAACAATCTTCAAAATACAGTTGTGTCACGTCATCCTTTGATATTGGCGTACTATTATCTTAAAAAATGTACGAGCAACATGCCAATCATACATTATTTTATACTAGATGAAATATTGGACCTGGATGATGATTAAATTGAAACTCACATGCTTGACAGGCGTGGATACAGAGGGGGGCGCACGCCCCCTATATTTTTTTGCGGTGGCGAACAATTTTTAGCTCCATATATTCTCGCGGGAAAGGAGAACAAAAACAGTTTAGGTCGGAAATCGTAATTTACAGTACTAGTATGAAATTAGTCCTTGTGGGCATTTTAGTCCACTCAAAAATCACGGGCCGGGCTTCACACTCCTAAGTGGGTGCAGCACGCCCCCCCTTTACGAAAATCCTGGATCCGCCCCTGCTTGATGATAACTGTATATTAAGTTTTAATCAATATATTTCAAAACAATTAAGGATAGGTACAAACACAATTATTTAAAAAAAGAAAAGGTAGTAAATGAGTTTATAGATGTATGTATTAGATACATACTATGTGAAACATACTGGACTTGTTGATGTGTAGGTGCCTGACCTGCTACACCATGATGCATTAAATGTCCCTGTCCAGGAAGTGGTGTTGGGCCTTAAAATAGAATGAAAACAGTATTAATAATAATAGAAAACTATATTGGAATCAAGCCTGGAAATAAGGCGTCTGTCACATACAATGTCATGCACAAATTCAGGTTGTCAGGCACAAAACCTCTGGTGCCTGTCATTTTGTCTGAGACTGATTTGTCTTTTTTATTGATATTATTAATACATGTCCAACACTTAGTTGAAAATGTCAGGTACAATTTCATTAGTGTCTGACATTTTTCAAATTATCAGCAAACTTATATATCTATTTTAAACATGTAAATTGACATGATTACCAGGAATTTTCTATGAAGAGTTTCATTACAACAACATGAGGAAGATTACCAAGTGTATAACTCACCTGTCATCTGGAATTGATGCTGGTTTGAAGGGGGTGGCATCATTACAACTGGTAGATGGCCGGGAACATGTTGTGATTGCATCTGGCTAGGCAGCGAGTGCGAAACCGATGTTGGCTGACCTTGTGAGAACGTAAATTGAGGGGGGTGGGAACTATAGTTGTAGGGATTGGAGGCTGGGTGTATTGTTTGCGGAGAGGTAGGGTTATGAGAGCCATGTAACCCTGGATGCCCTGGTATACTGATCTGAGATGGGTACATGGGCTGGGGGGTACCTGCTTGAGGGGGCACCTGCCCTGGAAGAGGTCCCTGACCACCTTGGACATGTTGAACAGGGCTTGGGGCCGGATGATGACCTGATACTTGTGTCATCTGAACTCCTTGTGTTTGATGATTACCACCAGTATGGGTTACATGTGTTTGCTGTGATGGTGGTTGACTCATATGAGCTGGTATAGAATGGGGGCCGCCTTGAGGCACTGAAAATAAAAATAAACATTTCATCAATTAACAAATTATTATCAAATCATTATCACTACTGACAAGCCAAAATCACACTGAGCAGCCACCATGGTCCCTGTGTCAATAAAGCAAGTGAGAATAATTTGTTGTCATTAATCAGCCTTTAAAAATTGAAGTGTGAATATGTATACGAAGGCAACCCTATCCCTTGTCATGTGCTAACAGGGACTCGAAACTCCACCACTTGACTCATTGACAGACCTTATGATGTAATGTGAATACGTTAAATCATTCGGCCACCCCACCACCCTAAGAAAGAGGAAGAAATATGATTTTGGGGTCTTCAGCAGTAGGAGGAAATCAGAAAACCCCAAGAAAACCAATGTGATTGATCACAACAAATGAAATGAAATGAAATGGGGTTTAACCTCCAACTGTCCTGCTCCGAACTGGGCTAATCAAAACCACACCATTTCACTCAACAACAGACCTTATGATCTAAATCATGTGTGTTAGACCACACCCAAATGGAATAGAAATTGATTAACTTACTATATACAGCTTGAGAATTGCCTTGATTAGGATCCATGCCACCTGAATGTGAGGACTGAGCCATCGCTGGATTCATCATACGTGTGTGCTGGCCCATAACCTGCAATTGAAACAAAACCATTAAAATATATTTGAATTCTGATGGCACTTTTTATGTGAGCCAACTTGAAACTCAACCTTTTTGAATTAATATTGGAATATCTGTCTTACTGTTCTATCTATACAGAGATTCTGTGGCTGTTGTTCTGTTCTGCTGTGTAATTATACGCCTTGCATGCAGCGGCCATGTACCACAGAAATCTTGTCTAAGTTTCTGCCTACTTGTACTAAAAGTTCCAACTGTTTAGGGTTCTTTCTCGTGCACGTCAACTAGACGCTTAATCTTGCCAGGTTAACCATCCTGCTCCACTGACAAATCATGCTCCAAAGAACTTTCTAAGAGACACCCAGCTTGAACCTGGGATCTTCTGGTTACTGAGCTACCATCATACTCATTCTGCACACCGAGAACTATCTACTCTGGAGAATAGATCTCTGTCCTTAATGGGCGCCATATCCAACAATAAGTATACTGTTTTTGTAATGCCGTCCTAGATGAATTAAACCTTTTCAATTTCATTAAATGAAAACAGAATATATACCTCTCAAAAGTCTTGAAATATATTTAGTGTTTTTAACTAAAATCGTTGATTTATGACTTAAAATATCGGCCAACTTACTTAGTGTCTGTTCTCAAGCAGAGCTGATTGTAGACAGACAGCGTAAGTTTAGTATGCACCATATTGAGACAGATAATTACTACTGTTAACTGTTTTTGAAATGTTTGGCTCAAATAAACAACTTACTGGATAATTATGTGGTTGTTGCTGTAACATCTGTGACGTCATCATATAAGGTATATGATACTGTTGGGGAGGAATAGTACCCGCTAATAATGGTTGACCAGTTGCATGTTGGGCAGCCGTTCGAAAATCTTGTGGGTAAGCTGACACTACAGCTGTAATAATAAAGATAAAAAATACAGTTGACAATTTCGGTTCATATTTCCTCAATAGATTATCTTCATAAACAATTACACAAGACACCTACGGACACCATTTAGTCTACAAACATTTTATATCATTGAAACTGGTTGTTCAAGGCATACATTGTGTCATGTGAGTTTATTATCATCTCTCTTTGGTCATCCAGTGAGGTTTGCTGTGTTGTAATAGATTCTTTATTCAAGTTTTTGTCCATTTGAAATATTGACATATATACCAATACGAGAAGCATCCTAAGCAAAACATATGTGGAGTAAACACTTACTGACAGCTTGAAATTAGGGCTTGGAAAAATTTCCAAAATTTCATGCAGTTTTCGTATGTTCTTTTTACCTCTTTTTATTTTAAGTCAAGTAAAATTGACTTGAGAGAATGTATCTTTGTTGGAATGTTACCGTTTCAAGCTACAGATTAAATTATTAATTTTAGCTGGATAAGGCGTACAGAGGTAGATAAGGTCTATTTGCTTGTTTTGACAGAGAGAATGGAATGGAAGGGAATGAAGCTTTGATCAAAAGCCAGCATTCTGTTTACTTTTCATCAAATTCCAACTATCCTGGTTCTTTTATGTACATCTGGATGTGTACATAGGTTGACCAAGGTTTTTCATCCTCTCCTAACAACTAGGCTCACTTTTCTTCTCAGTTCAACCAGCTTTACCCGCAACAAGTTGGAACCAGGTTAGATAGAATTGGAAGGTTCCTCTCCACCCTGGCCAATCTGACTGTTCGACCAACGTGTTCCCTGGTTTAGATAAGCGATAAGCAGACGTAAATATTTTAGAAGTTTACCTTTTTTAGGTTGATAAGGCCTAGTTGCTTGTGATGGTTGAGGAACTATAGCATAAGAATAGTGTATAGGCATAATTGGTGTAACAACAGGACTCTGTGTTTGTGGGCGTGGTGGTGTAGGCGTCTGGGCTGGATGAACTCGTGACTGTAATTGAATAAATAAGGTTTTATATTAATTTCTTTTTAAAATTCTAATGGCCAAGATAAATACTGATACAAATATGTCACCCAACAGATAAGGTATGTCTTTATAATTTTATTATTATTTTTACGGTACACTAAAATTGCCGATAAAAGTTTTGAGAATTTCTATAGGGTTTTTCCTTACAAACAAATAAACAATACTGACAAACAAGCAAAAACTGTATTATGACAAGTGCTCTCCAGAAAAGTTAGACAGATTCATTGACAACAGTGATAATAATATATATCTACATTAAATGTAGATGTAAAAAAAACCCAAGCAAATGTTTGGTAGGAGAACAGTGATTACAACTGAAAAATAAAAATTAATGCAAGCAAGTGCAAAGGAACAAGTTTTTGTTCTCTAAAAAAGAATCAAATTTCACTTACAGGAGCTGGTGGGTTTGGTTTGAACTCCTTGGCTAATGGATTTAATGTTGATTTTTTAGTTGCACTAAAATAGAAAAAATAAATAGTAATTTTATTAATAAATTTTTCATAAAAATAACTTTGGATGTAAGTTTTGTTTTTACCCCACTCAACACAAACTAGGTCATTTCAGGACCAACACATGCTCAAATCCACCTCAATAAAGAATAAGGGTCTTTAGCAGTGGGAGGAAACCAGAAGACTCAGGGAAAACCTACGAAGTTGGACAGACAACCCTACTTTTTGTCCCATACAATCAGGTAATCGAAACACGCAACTTTACTCTATAACAAACTATTTGGAACAGCAAAATGAGCAGGTCATTGTTTAAGATACATGAACAAAGATATAAAATTTTTTTTCGTATTATATCTTTTTTAGCCTATCATAACATTTTCATTTATATCGTAAAAGAATTCTGAATCATTTAGATACAAGGGCCGCATATGGTCTATAAAGTGCACATGTTGTGCACATGTTAAACCATTTGTATCCATCCCCTCCTCCCCTCCAATACATAATAAACTTACTCTTTATCTGACTGATCAGAATCCATATCTTTATCACCATTGTCTATTTTACTATCTACTTTATTATCGTTATTATTATCTGTCTTATTTACTACATGTTTACTTTCACTTTCTTCTTTTCTCTCACTTCCTTTTTTATCTTCAAGCTGAAATAAACATCAATTCAAGGTTTAAACATATTTTCAATAGAACGCAAAGGATAATGTATTTCTTACGAAGTACTCTTGCTCCGATATAGAAGGTTTGGAAAGTCATTGTTACATATTATTCCTGCTATTGCAGACGTTTCCGTCTTGTCAACAGCACGTTTTGGTGAAATTCTATTTATTGTGATCAACTGATAAATAATTAAAATAGGGGTTAACATCCTACTTTTCTGCACTAATCGGACTGAAATGGGGTTTAACGTCCTACTGTTCTGCTCCTAACCTGGGCCATTGAAGATGGTGTGCTATGAGGGGAAATTTTGACCGGGCAGTGACAGTATGGCCCACTCTCATATCAAATTTCAACTACTAACTGTCGTCAGCCAATGTAGGGATCGAACACTCGTCCTTCATGATAGCGAGACAGTGTCTTACCCTTTTAGACACCGCAAGTTCCCACCAATCGCACTGGCTAGGCAGTGTCTTACCCTCTTAGACACCGCAGGTTCCCACTAATCGGACTAACCCTCTTCGACACCGTAGGTTCCCATCAATCTGACTAATGATGATGGCATACACTATGAGGGGAGTTTTGTTCAAACAGTTGTGTTTCCGGCTACTCTTCATTGAACTCAAATTGTCGGGAGTTCTCGCAAGCACACACCCACTTGTTAAACAAAGGGTTTTTCATACAACGCACTAAATACTTCACAAATGACACAGGGAGAACTACACAGAAAACACCATTAAAATAAACATCATATAAAAACAGAAAGTCACCTTAAACGATGATTGAAACTCTTTTAAATCTGTTAATTTTACAGCTGAAAAATAGAAATAATACAATAAATACAAATATAACGAAGCAATAAGTCAAGATTGTTTACATATATCTCGAAAGTTATATGAATTATAACCCCATGCATTTAAACGTGGCTATAAGCATCAGATATATATTTCTCCAGATTAAATTAGGAACAATAATTGTCGATTGAAGAATATTGACTGGATTTGTTAAAGTTGAATTGTTAAAAATGGTTCAATTCCTTTTGGAATTTACAAATATATGATGAATTAATTTTGCAAACTTTTGGCATCCTCTACAGACTGCAAATAATTTAAACTGGTGAACGGCACCAATAAGTGTAAGGAATATATCTTATGAGTTACCTATACATTTTTTGATGCAGTTTTACAACATTCAGATGAAAAGATGGCCTACTTTGTATCAATAAATAAAGCGAAAAATTGACCCAGACAGGAAATCAAATTAATAAAAGTTGGAAAATTGAATAGAAACAGGAATTTTTTGAGGATTTGCACCATTATAATTAAATACACAATGGATCAGTGGACAGAGTATAAAATATGGTGAGTATTATTGCAGTTATATTTGTTAATTGGCACATCAAACAAAGTTGCTGCATCATTTACTTTGAAAAAGTTAGAAAAAAAACACAAACAAGATAAATGACAACACCCTCTGTCACAGAACAATATTAGTAGTAGTGCCAACTGTTCAGCTATTCTATTGATGCATTTTAATATTTACTTTGAAAAGCCAATATCAACTTGTCAGTCGTTGTTTTTTGTATTTTAGAGGAGAGCCGAAAAAAGCTCCCCTTAATGAAGACATTGAAAAAATCGCTCCCCTGAAAAAGCTCTCCCAGTTTCGATAAGAAGAGTGTTTTAGAAATTAAGGAGAGTGATCTGATATTAAGAAGAGTGATTAGTTGTATGTATATGGAAAATGGTTCTGAAGATCAATAGCTGTGTGTAAGGGGTCATTCCTAGTTACATAAATGATAATAAACGTCGTCTGCTAAGCTAAATACTGTAATAGGCCCTAGCACTCGTTCTTAGCCGTACGGTCATGTAAAACTTCTGCTAATGTCTATAATACGGTATTACAATAGAAATACTTGTCGATATTTCTAAATATATATAGCTATATAAACATAACCCCTATTCAAAATATAATCATAAACGCTTGACGATTCCATCAAAATATAATCTATTCTTCCGGAATTTTTCTCATTGTAAATTTTTACGTGCCATCTCTCGTAATTTCTCATGTCTGCGAGAGTTCTACTTTTCATTTCAGTTAAATTAACCAATGGTGCATAGGCGCCATCTATTTTTAGCAACTGTTTCATCGGAATTTTATTACCGTGTGCGATCACATTATACTAATCGAATACATCAAATAAATGTTCACAATGTACGGCGGCGATCGGAATGTGAGTCCTTCTCACTCTTTACAAATATGGAGAGCGATTTTCAATTTTAAGGCGAGGGAGAAAAACCTCCCCTCGGCCGACATTCAGGTGCGCGGCAGGCGCTCGAGAGCGATCGCGCGCCTCAAAAAACAATGACTGACTTGTGGTGTCAAGTGGTGTCAGATAAGTATTATTGATTCAAGTGTTGTGGTTTCAATCTCATGCATACATATGACAAAGAGTAGGACAAATGGCTTTTTCTTAATTTTCCGCCAAACCTTGTGTAAAAATGATTTATCTATATAAACATATCATATGCTAAGTGCCAAAATGACCTTAATTTGTGTTGAGTGGAAGTTAAACTTTAATATATTTACAATTCTTAAAAACATACATGTACTTATAACAGTAAATAAATGTCTACCACTTAAAAGATCATAAGATGATTGTGTACTGTAAGCTGTGTTATATATACTGTGTAATCTAGTTATTGTGTGTGTAATCTGGGTCATATACTGTGTAATCTGTGCCATATACCATGTAATGCGTGTGTAATCTATGTAATACATGTGCAATGTGCTGTGAAAAGGATGTGTAATCAATGTAAACCATGTGTAATACAAGTGTAATCTATGTACATGTATAATCAATGTAATGCATGTGTAATCTATGTAATACATGTGCAATGTGCTGTGAAAAGGATGTGTAATCAATGTAAACCATGTGTAATACATGTGTAATCAGTCGTTGTTTTTTGTATTTCAGAGGAGAGCCAAAAACAGCTCCCCTCAATCAACAAATTGGAAAAAATGGCTCTCCTAAAAGGGTCTCCCAGTTTCGATAAGAGGAATGCTTTAGAAATTAAGGAGAGTGATTGGTAGATAAATGTTAATAAACCCCCAATGACTTTGTAAAGGAGAGTGATTTTCAATTTTAAGGGGAGGGAAAAAAAAATCCCCTCAATCGACATTCAGGTGAGCTGTAGGCGCTCGAGAGCGATCACTCGCCTTAAAAAACAATGACTGTATAATACAAGTGTAATCTATGTACAACATGAGTAATCAATGTTATACATGTGTGATCTACCTGTAATCTATGTATACCTGTGTAATCTATGTAATATCAGTCTTTTCTATGCTGTGTAAAATTTACATAACCTATGTAAAACCTATGTAATACCGGTGTAATCTAGTGCTTTATTAGTAATGATTAGTTCAAACTTTTTTTTATCATGCACATGCCAGTTTCTAGATTATCACTGTGTAATGATCATTCACCGAACTTACATGTACTTGGAAATTTGATCACAGGAAGTCTGTCATTCGATGGACGACTGAACGGGACTGTGTTGTTACTTTCTGCTGTCGAGTTAAAATAATTTATAAATACACTGAACTCAGAATTTGAATTGTTTGTTCACGACATTGTTCATAAACAATGGCTTGTAATTTGGAGAATGCACAAATAGTATAAAAGTGGGCCTTGCATTTTGAGGAGCACAAGCAAAGTTATTTTTAGAAGCATTGTAATCATGCTCCCACATCCAAAAAATTTAGATTTAAATGTTTCAATAAATGTGTGTTTTCCCCTTTTTCGTGCTCGTCTGATGTGCAAGACTTACGAGATATCGCGAGATGGAAATATAGTGCACACTCAGGTAATGGACCAGTAATATTTATATTCGTAAGGAGTCAAATTGTATAGATCTGTTTCATATTTTATCAGTGATACTATCAACTAACTAAATAAATTTCTTGGCTTATGATGTTGGAATAATTATTACATTTTCAGGAAATAAAACAATTTTACTGTTCCGTTGGTGTAGTGTCAAACTTAGTAATTTTACAAGTGTTAATTTTTTAATGTTTTTTTACCCATCTAATGAAGTTATTTTGCTGTTACTCAAGTTCATTAAAAGTTAATAAAGGCTACATTTCTTTTAAAGATTCCACCCATTTTAAAGTGAGGGGTGTCAATCTCTCCTGAGATTTTCAACCAACGAGGCCTGCACAAGTCATATTTTGTAAGACTAAATGAATAAACACTTAAACATAGTACTAGGGAAATGAAAATAAAGTAAAATATCTAGAAGAAAATTGTAACTAAAATGCTGAAACCAACCTTTGTTTGACGGTGATGTCGAGGGGTTACGTAATCGTTTATTTTCTATGTTTTCTAAAACTGGAACAGTAGTATTTTGAGACGACACCTCATTTTGACTTTGACTAGTTTTTGCTATAGGTATACCATGAGCCGTGCTATCTTCATCTAGAATGAAAAAACATGAAGACTTAGTCATCACCATCTCAAGCCCTTGGACATGGACAATTTATGTAATATTGTTAATCAACAACTAACAACGAATAGTGTACATGCTATAGTATAGCGAGAAAGAGAGAGAGAGAGATGGGTTTTAACTCCACACAAACTATGTGATTTTATTTCATTACAATATTTTGTTTACGCTAAAGGGTCCTGAGCTGTTGGAGGACACTGGAGAAATACCAACCTGGATAGGGGACTGTACTTGTGACATGACGCATTAAACTATTTGACTACCCAACCCCCAATTAAATATAAAGAATGTGCAATGGCTGACTTATTATATGATTCTTACCTCCATTTATTTTATGTATACTGTCATCTTTAAAAGATGGCACACCAGTTGATACAGGAGATTGTACATGAGGTGTTTCTGCTTGTAGAGGAGATGGTTGCTGTTGTTGTTGAGGGGGAATAGGTTGTTGTTGTTGTTGAGGGGGAACAGATTGTTGCTGAGGGGGGATAGACTGCGGTTGGGGGATAGATGGTGGCATGGGTTGATGCTGCGGTTGTACAGGCTGTCGATTTTTATTATGTGAAGAATAGTTATCAACTCCATTGTTTCCTCTCCCCCGTACATTTCGCTTTTGAGGAGGAACATATCTGAAATAAAGTAATGATGAAATTTAGAAATAAAGCATTACCTGTTTTTATAGAGTTTAATTCTCCCAAACAATCCTCATCTAACTGATTACAGTTTGTGTCAGTCTATTTTTTTATGATTGATTCCCCCTACCACCCCCTTCCCCTCCAAATCTCCATTTTGGGAAAACGTTCGTCTATTCTGCTTATCGTTTTTAAATGCAACTACAATGGTATTTTGTAATTGAACTGGAGACAGAGAGGCCACAATTCTATGGAATACAGTTATTGCTTATTACCAAGTGACGTTTCAACTAGTAAAAGTTAGTCTTTATCAAATAAGCAATGTTTCAGCTATTGCTTGATAGAGACTAGCTGAGGAAACTTATAGTAATGTTGCTCATTAATAAGCAATAACTGTATTCCATAGAACTGTGTCCAGTGTAACTAATAGACGGATCCAATATTTGTCAGGAGGATTTTGAAAGATTTATATAAATACAATGACCCAAAAAGTTTCTAAAAATGTGAAATAAACTTTCATTGGCAGAAGTGAATGTAATGTTCTTTTGTTTTTATTAAATCTCTGTGTACTAACTTTTTATCACCAGACTGTGAACCACCTCGATGTACAGCACTAAACAAAGCTTCTTCATCATCTCCATTTTCTAAATCAATATGGCGTCTGTAATCGTCACTTTTTTCTATATCTCTCGCAATTCGTTTAGCTTCTTCTTCTCGCTTTCGGAATTCTTTGGTATCTTCTTTATTTAAAACAGTTCTAAAAAATAACAGAAGACACTAACATTGTCGGTATTTGATTTATCAATTATTATACGGAGTAGAAGTGTCGTAATGTACTTGGACATCTTAATTCCAACTGTAGGCCTATGCAACACACCAGTGCCAACTGGGCGTATGAAGACGTCAAGACGATGAACACAAGCAATACAGTTCCGTTTCCATCTATTCTTCATCAAATTCCAACTGAACTAAGGCAGGTGACCCTACTCATTGTCATGAACAGACTTACTTGGGATTGAATCTAAGCCACTTGACTCAACGACAGACCTGATGATCTAAAGAGCATGCATTTGACCCCACTGCCCCCCACCCCTGATCCTGCCTTGATCATCAACAGTATCGCAATCATGTAAAATAAAATGAAATGGGTTGAACATCCTACTTTCTGCATTATGACTATACCACTGAATTTTGATGAACCATTATTTTCTATTTTATAACATAAATAAAGGAAAACATTCTTACGTATACTGGTGTAAATTTTCATCATACGAAGATTTGACACAGAATTGTTCTTGATTGGTTTTAAACATTTCATTGGGATCCCAGCCATTCTGAAAGAAAAAAATAATTCTAATGTAACAGAGAGAGAGCGAAATGGGGCTTAGCGCCCTACTGTTCTACTCCTAAACTGGGCTATTGAAGACAGGCATACACCATAGTATGCTATAACTGATATTTTGCCTAGGTAACTGCGCTACAACCTACTCTTATATCGTAATCCAACCCTGCCAAAGAATCTTTTACGTGCACACACATGTGTACTGGAACTTTGGTTTTTCGTCCCATCCAAACGACAAGAGTAAACCACGCCGGAAAATCTGGATGGACTTTCTCTGCCAATGCAGGGATCGAATACCCGACCTCCAGGCTAGCGAGTCAGAGTCTTACCCACTTAGCCACTGTGATCCCTTATGCTCATATAACTTGGAGCTCTGGAGTTTCATACTTACTGCTGAATCCCCTTCTTCTAAGCCTAATTCATCTCCATCTTCGCCGTCCCATGGCTGTAATTCCATATCAAATGCCTGACCATTGTTACCTCGAGTAATAGCTGAATCCGTAAAAGTATCTGTCAACAAAATAAAGTAGTTATGTTAAATTTGTATATGTGGTTTAGACCATAAGCACACCAATCATATCACCACATGGAAAAACAGAACTTGAACATATTCCTTGTGATATAAAATCATGAGATCTATCAATCTAGGAAGCCCATTAACTGTATGGACACAAAACAACAGAGAGAGAGAGAAATGGGGTTTAATGTCCACTCTACACAAACTAGGTCATTTTGGGACTAACACTTGGTTGGGGTCTTTAGTAGCGGAGGACATTGCAGGACCCATAGAAAAGTCATGACTCTGCTCCTTGACACACACAACCGGGGAATCGAAACCGTGCCAGTTGATTTAATGACAGACCTTGTGATACAGTGGACACATGCCAAGCATTTGGTCATCAAACCGATGGTGGGTAACAGAAGGTTCATAAAGTCTGCAGCCATATTTTGGAAATGATCTTTCTCTGGCAATACAACAAATCACAAACATTAATTTTGAATCCACATTTAAGATTTTCCTCTTTACAAGACCCAAAGGCTAACTGCACTTTGACGGGAATCTGAGATAAGTTAATCTATATACTAAATAATTAATCACGTTGGGCACATTTGAGGGTTCTTTTTACCTTTGACAGCATAGTCTAAATCAACACCCAAACATGTGACTGTCATTACATCGTCTTTCTTAAAAATAAGTTTATCAATGATCATGTCTCTAGTAGGACAGCTAGGAACAGCGTTTTGGCAATTATTGCCAGTTTCTTCAACTTTATGGGCTAATTCTAGTACAATATCCATCTGAAATATATATATCATAATGATCAATAAATACAAACAAAATACTGTTAATCTGTTATTTATTCACAACTGATCAATTAATTTATTCAGACTATAATCAACTCTCGATGTTGAGGCTAGCATGAGATTTTTGTTGGATTGTATTTCGATTCGCTGAAATATTTTCCTTCGTGATTTACCAATTAAAATGGATAACCGAGACTACTGGTTTTGTCTTACCGAATTAAGTAATGATGACCGAGGCTAAGCAGAACTTTCATTCGCTTAGTTCTAAGTTAATAATGGATCAATTTGACGGAAATTTTTAACTATTTTAGTGAGAACTGCCAACTCGTGATCTCATCTCCCATAATGTATCTGTGAATACAACTCTATATTTTGTTTCGTTTTTTTATACTTTCGATGTATCAATATGCCCATACATGTAGATGTATATAAATTTTAAAAAGATCAGAACATAAATGTAGCCTTTTGTTGAATGTTCACATGAAATTGTGGACAAGGGTCAGACAAGCAGGGGCAAAGGCAATACACAACCACTTTTCAATGTGAATCCAGTTCAAATAAAAATAGAGAGAGAGAGGGGAATCCAAAACCATTTGAATAACAAACATTGATGGAATCAAAGTTGGAAAAAAACTTGATACAGTAACAAAAGTAAGAAGAGTATTTAACATAAATACCCTTGACTCTGTTTTTAACCACATTTCAATGTGGGCGTATGAAAAACAAAACATTTTGAACATTTACAGTTAAAATGTGGAACAGAAAGATAACTCTGCAACTTTTGTTTGAAATTTATGATTCTTCCTTATACAGTGTACTGGGTGTCGCAAATGAACAATCAAACTGAGTTTTTAAAAATTCTATTGAGAACTTTGTTCTGTAGCATGTTCACGAGGCTCAAATGAAGCCTGGAAAGATTACTTCCTTGTAATCCATGAACAGTTCCCTTGACGGCAATACACATCTACATTATATGTGGGTGCATAAAAAATTACATTAGTAAATAAATGTTCAAAATATTGCAACCACAAAGGAACCTGACCTATGACAATGAAAATCTAAGAACTATTCTGAAATGGTCGCCAATTAAATGTACGAGGCTCATTTCATTAAGAGCATGCATTGAATTATCCCGTTACAGAAAGTTAAGTGCAACAAAAATGAAATAGGGTTTAACATCAATAGTTCTTTTACTGGCATGAGTAATAAAAAAATTGTCCTTTCCAGTCTCTCTGTCCGGAAACAAACCCTAATGGAGGGAAAACTGAGCCAGAAAATCCTAAGAAACTTTTAAACCAACACCAGGAGGGAATGCTATACCTCATGCTTAGGGAGCCAGCATCTTCCTCACTGAGCCACTATTGTTAGATTTATATGTATGCCAATTATTCATGTGGCTTGTGAAACTCATTTAAGACCACCTCGTAGTTGATATATCAAACTCATTATAGAATGGATTATGTCACAAACCTGTGGTGAGATGGTTTTAAATATTCCTTCATAAATTGTTCCATTTTTAACTTGTACTTGTACATTCATCCCCTTAAAAAAACATTTTATACAATTTTATTTCATGGGCTTAAAAATTTAATACATTTATTCCTTAAATCTACAAGTATCTGTCAAAAGATATAAATATAGAAACTTCTATATCTTATGGTTTGGAATACTCTTCACAAATTCTGTTTGACTTCGTTGAGAGTCCAGAACAGCACTATGATTTCAAGTGATCGTCAAGTTGCTGTCATGAGTGGTTGATTAAAGTCACAAACAAGAAGAAAATAAAACAAGAATGGAAGTGTCGACTGGTCCATGTAGGGTGCTAGCACCACTGGTTTAAATCTCATTGAAAAACATTTGATTAACTTCATAGTCAAATCAAAATGAATGTAATCTGCAACAAAAAGATGCATCTGTGTTTTACAATCTCAACTTTAATTTTAGTGAATTAATACAATAACTTACCACTAGGGTGTAAACAACATGAGTAAAACGAGCATCTCCATAAACACCTTCGGGCTAAAATACAAATTTATATATTTACAGTTAAATGTATATTTACATTTACATGTATATTTACAGTTAAAATATGTCTCTTCCTGACCGACAATATGAATTAAAAAAAACATAGTAATTACAAATCAACTTTGTTAACTCACATTCTATGTGACGATGGTCTGTTCTTGGGACAAATAATCGAAGTCCACACAAATCTTAACAACACTTGCATGATCCATTTTATTATAATATTTTTAATTTTGTTTCACATCCCCAATCAACTGTATGATACTATATATACATTAATATTAATCAATGACTTACAACAGCAGTTTTATCTAATGAACTTCTCTTAATATTCGCAGGATTTCTGAAATTAAAAATAATATTTTTATCACATAACCAAATGTCACCACATAAACAGTTAACGCCCAACTATTCATACACAAATGGTGAGCTGCTATCTAAGTGTATAGTAGTACATGTATCACATTCACACTGTTATAAATTAATCACGTTTTTTGTTTTTATTGATTTTCTGAAATTAATTCTCAAAAATGTCAATATCCTGAATTTCCTCTTTTCACTAATTTTGGTTACAACTAGTATGTTTTCATACGCATTTAATAATAAATGTACTTGTAAATAGTATCGCTAGGGAAAACTTAGTTATCGTAATATTAAGTAATAATATTGATCCCCAGCTTTCAAGTGGTGCATGTAGATGTCTATTGTTGAATAATCATCTGCTACAACCATAAATACAGTTATTGTATACTGCTACATATTTAAGTCACATAGGCCATTTATCAATTCACATAAAGAATTAACATTAATGTACTCCAAGAAAACCACATGTCGAATTTTACATTATAAACACAAGTCGACTCGGCAGAACATTTACTACACGTTATAATTTATATCAAAATGGAAACAAATGCAAACTTTGCTACCACTGTTGAAATTTAAGAGTGCTACATTTGAGTATGTATGTAGTATGCAATGGAATGAAATCTGATTTAACTTTCTACTCCAACTGGCCTAATGAGGGAAACTTTGCCCAGGCAGCGGTGCTACAGCCTATTCCTATATACAGCATATTCTTATAGAAATTGTTAATCATATTGTATCTCTGCATGTATTATTGTATACGAATTTCATTGTAAATTTATAAGAAATTTGTCAATTTGTATTATGATTATTAATAAGGAAACAAATTACTACAACCGTTGGCTTGAAACAAGTGTTTTTTAATTCTCATTACTTACTGACAATGTATTACATGCAATACTTAACATGATTCTTACCTGAATAAATTATTGCTTAATTGAACAATTCAAAAATGATAACAGTAACTGGAGTACTGTTTATTAATAATCATTTATAGAAATGAGCAGCCTGCAAAATTTTAGTTTTACAATAACATTATCTACATGAATAAATCCTGTTTGACCTACACTATTGCAATAGCATTGTTAATGTTGCATTTCACTTCCAATCCATTTATAGAGGGGGATGCAAATATATTATAAATGGTGGTGGGCAGTGAGAAGAGTAGGACTATACTATATATTTTTAATATAAGAATAATGTTATTGGAGGGTTGATTGATATCCATATATACAATTTCTTTGTCATATTTGTAGACTTTATTATAGGGTAAATCAATAGAGTTGGTGTACACATATGCATTGTAGTGTACTAAGACTAGATAGGACTAGTCAGACTCAGAATTCCATTCATTCATTAAATACAAGAAGATGTGAAATGCTTTTTTATAGTCGGACTTCCTGTTTAATAATCGTCCATTCCACTAATCCGAACAATGACTAAGCCTTCGGGAATGAGTCAAAGGTGCGATTGATATATCAAATATCTGAAATAAACACATAATAATTGTTTGTTTGGCATCATTCTTGAACGAACCTGACATTTGTTGCAGGTTGTCTTCCTTTGGATGTGGTTCTTCGACTATTCTGAGTATTCACTATGGTGGACATATCGGCAGATATCGGGTCCCTAAAGCACCAGTAATTATGAGAACATCCCAATTAACAGCAGCAATTAATATTTAGCAAACCTCCGTTGATTGCATGGAACATATATTGTTATTTTAGTATCTTTAAATAATCAGTGAACTAATTAACAATTATTGGTCAGCTGGATCCATCCAGTGACCGATTAGATTACGCGTATTAATATTTGTTAACCAATCATGAAGGTACTATTTTTATGACTTCATAGTGCCTTTCCCAAGGAACGATAACGATGGATTTATCACGAAATAATAATCTACACTTATTTTGACTTCATAAATATCAACCCAATAAAGGTTATATTTCGTAATTAATAGACAATCTCATAGACGATAGAACTATGTTTTAATTCGTATAAATAAATAAAATGTCGTAACAAGTCTTATTCGGGGTAGGGCCCATGTTCTTTTAGCCACCAGTGCGATTATTTAGGATTTCAACGACCTTGTAGTGAATTGCACAAATAAACATAAATGCAAAACTCAACGAAAAAAAATCATTGATCATTATTTTATGTAATAAATGAGGGTGATGCGTGGTTTTTAGACGGTGGGTTTGGTATTTGAGGATATAATTTGCTCATGCGCAAACGAATCCAAAATTGTATTTCCGGTTGGATCTGTCACAAATTATTATGAAAATCTAGGAGAATTCTGAATGAAAATGACTTAAATTAAGTAACAGTGTTATTTTTAATGTGGTAAATCCGCTGAATTTATGAGATATCGACTGATATCATCAGAGAAAATTGTTATTCTATTATACCGGCAAGTTCGTTCTTCCATCGTCGTCATAGAGTCATATCAGACGAATTTCTTTTCTCGGTTTGGATAGGCCTAGAAACAACGGCACTAAAATTGACATTTACCTGTGACACTGTTTCAGCTTATATTCAGCTTCAATTATAAACCAATTAGCCTAGACATTAATGACCTCCAGCAATTCTCATATGTACTTTTTATAGAAACATCTAGATCTAAACAGTTTTGAAACCGAAAAGACAGATAGTAAATTTTGTTTAATGATTTAATGTTTGTTGTTGTGAAAGTGAAGACGAAGAGACATTTGAAATATAATACTCTGAATAGGACTATATAGACAGAAGTTATTCTTGTCAATGTCTTGTCTTATTGCTAGACATTACTTTTGTAGCAGAGATTAAATCATTATCAACAACGTTAAGTCATTGTCATTGGTCGTGGATGCCTATATAATTTGTAAACAATTCTAATGGCCAATTCTAATCCAGCTCGAATGGATCACCATGATTATTACGAACATGATGATGATGATAGCGAAGATGAGGTACCGAGTAATCACCATATCCCCAGACTCTCCCCATCCAGGAAATTCAATGGAACAGCTGCACAAGTTGTTGACAGATATGGTTTTATAGGTGGTAAACAGTTTACAAATCCAGAAGAGTAAGTGTTCTTAAGATAAACATATTTTTGCACTATAATGTTAGTTTCCATGTGCTTTCATTTTATATGCATGCTTCTACATCTTTTTATAGTTTTAATGTCTATGCCTGTCAATTCATCTTAGATGTGTCGTTCATTTCACATCCACGAAGAAATTAGATCTCCGTTCCTTTATAGACACAAGCTTGAGTAGGTTGGTTCCTGGAGGGTTATCTACTCATTTAGTAAATGCAACCACCTTGAGAGCTGGAGATGGGTCAAGATAGGTCTATCCTGTTCCTCGATTCAATTTCAAATGAAATAAAATTTTCCCCGTTGAAAAAAAGCCTCTTGTGATCTAATAAAATAAATGACAGTCAATGACACTGATTAGATTTTATTGATAATGTGGTGCACATGTGCAGTAGTTAGTAGACAAACTTCAATTAAAACATGGCATCAAACAGGTGTCACATGATCTCTCGTGATGAGTGATTTTAATCCAATAAGTAGTTTCCTTATGCAATGGTCTAATCCTTTCCTACTCTAGGTCACAGGCCTTGAAATAATGGTTTTAGATGAACTTGTACCTGACATTTTCAACTTAGTGTTGGACATGTATTAATAATGATAAAAAAGACAAATCAGTGCCGAAAAAATGACATGCACCAGAGGTTTTGTGCCTGACAAAGCCAGAATCTGTTTGAACAGACGACCTTACTCCTTATCACATACAACCGGGGATTCAAAACCACTCCATTTGACTCAATGAGGCTTATTGAGCTTATTGATACAGTGCACACTTGTTAACCATTCGGCCATCGACTCCCCCCCCCCCCCCCCTCCAAGTAAAACAAAATTTTGAACTATAACAGTCCTTCACGTTTATAAAATTGTGTTGGAGCCATATAAAGCTCCTGGGGCCTTATTCACAAAATTTTAACTAAGATAAAATCCAAATTTTAGTTATTTGATTGGATAATAAAAGATTGATTTTACTGCTTAGCCAATCAAAACTGAAGTATCTACTAAAATTTGGATTTTATCTTAGGTTAAGATTTCGTGAATCAGGGCCCCGATATGTACCTCGAATGTATACAGTTGACAAAAACTGAAAGTAGTTTATTAATCTCAATAATTAGGAGAGCGATTTAGCTCATTTGCAGTCGTCTTTAATGACTCCAGCGAAGGAAAGCCGACGTGCGTGGAGAGCAGCAGGAGTGAAAGCTCACCTTAAACGTGAAGGACTGCTAAAAAAAATGGAACGAAATAGAATCTGTGTTTTAATCAGATTGATACTGTTTAAGTTACACTGTAGATCTAGGTCAGTTAAATTGAGTTGATATTTTTTTTTTACCAAATGACATTTCTCTTCCTTATTAATTTAAAGTTGACATGTAGTTATCTGTGTTTTTAAGTACAGTCGTATTAATCATAAAATTCATTGGTTTTCATATTAGTAATGGTAGAAGTTTCCTGCACATATGGATATCAGATTTTTATTAATTACCAAATTTAGTTTTATTAAGTTGAGATGTGTTCAAGTACCTTGCAAAGATAAGATTTGCGCCACACATTTAGTCTATCCACCAATAAGATTTGGTTGGGTGATCACTTTCATATAAGGATTATTGTTTGAAAACATTGGTGGACAGATTCAGTAATTGATCAATGAATGATAGGGCATCATTAGTTTCGTCAGATGATTTTAATTTTGTGTACAATTATCGTTTTCAAAATAACCTAAGACTCCGCATTGTGTCTTTGTCTGTTTGGATAAAAATATTCTGTGGCAGCGTGAGTCTGTTTAGAAGAACATATTTTGTCTGCACAATTTCTTTTAGTGGCTTATTTTAATGATTATGCCTCTTTATTTATCATGCATAAGTACATAACTGTATATTAAGTAAAATAGAAAATTATTTCTGTAATAAATGACTTTTAACTTTAACCCTTGGTACTTGTCAATGTGGTCATTGACAACCCAGTTCCCCTGAAAAACATTAGAGAGAAAAATGAGCAGTTGTTTGGAATTGTCCAAGTGTTAAAAGTGTTACCAGTAATCCCCAAAATGATACTGCCTGTTTAAACTTTATTTACTAAAACTTTGTTAGCCACCAATATATTACCCGTAAGTTGGCAAGTAAATGTTGATATTGAAATATATATATGTCCTTCACATGGTCATTGGTCATAAGAAAATCATTGAGATTCTTATAATAGATTTATAATCATTGAATTAGATTTGTTGTAAAGATTTCATTCATCTATTAAGTAAATAAAATAAAACCAAGTACGAACAATCCAAACCATTAGACAAAATTCAAAGTCCTAAAAAACAGTATAGGAAAAATAGTGTAATCAGCAAGTGGGCTGTTCAGTATATTACTTGTTGTAGTTGAAGGTGCTTTCTAACAAGAATGTTTTGAGCCATGAACTTTTGCTGGTACAAAGTATAGTTTAATGGTGTATAGGAATAGTTTACAAACAGTTTAATCTCTAGCAAATGTCTCTATTGATATTTATTCACCCCTTTGATATTTAACATTTTAGGCCATTAATGTAATATAAGAGGAAATTGGTCTTTATTGTTGATGATATATACATTGTAGTTGAATATAATCAAGCTCAATATTTGATAATATTAATAGGTTATGAATTGAATTCATGTTGTTCTAATGGGACACATATTTAGAATTTTGAATTACATGTAGAAATATAGAAAGTTTATACTGGAATTTTGATATTAATAGATCATAATGATTGTAGGTCAAGGGGGGGGGGGCACCTGGCACACGTCTTCCCTCCCCACCCAATCTGGATCCAGGGAGTGTGCTTTACAACCAGATTCTTGTTTCAGATCACTGGAAATGGCATATTTGGGCTTCTAGCTTTTGAAATTTTCCACGGGAACAGCCCCCCCCGCTATCTGTGGTCTTTGTATGGATCCGCCCTTGCCTACACGTGTACATACATGTACATGTAATTACAAGCTTAATCCTATTAATATCTTATGATTTGAATTCATTTAGTTCTAATAGTAGGGATTGGGTTTATAATTGGAAATTAATAATTTAGAAAGAAAGTTTATAATGGAAATTAAAATTGTTGACGATTTGTTTAAGATATTTTTGTAATAAAGAGAAATGGCGTTTAACATCCACTCCACACAAACTAGGTCTTTTTTGGGACTAACATATGGTTTAATTTTATTTCAATAATTTGCTTGCGCATAGGAGTCTTTAGCAGTGGGAGGAAGCCGGAGGACCCGGAGAAAACCCACTAGGTTGGACAGGCAACACTACTCCTTGTCACGTACAACCTGGGATTCGAAACCACGCCAGTTGACTCAATGACAGACTTTGTGATACAGCACATTCTAACCTTTCGGCCATCCAACCCCCCGATTTTTGTAATAAAGAGCAGGGGGCTGGAGACATTTAATGGAATTTAATTCCAATGAAACAGTATTATTAATTCATAAATACATCAATTGATATCGAAACTAGTATCGAATGATTACATAATCATGTATTTTTAGTTGTCATTGAGTACAAGTAGCTTGTTGAACAGGATCAACTCTTCCAAGAAATCTATTGATATGGTAAATTGAGGAAATGACAAATCATGAGATTAAATCGATACAACATCATAAATAATATTTTAAACAGATAAATGAAACATGTATTGTGGGGTGTATTAGACCTAGATATAATATAATCATATTTAATACTGTGTTCAACATCCTACTATTATAGGTCAACACCATATAATTATGTCAATCATATGCTATTTAAATTTAATACAGACTAATTTTTAGTAAGATAAAACATGTAAACTATACATGTGTATTAAAAAGGTCATACACTGCAAGTCTGTATGTATTTTCATGCAAGGCCTGATATTCCCCGTGATTATTTGGCCCTGTAGCTTAGGCTTTCCCAGGTTCGTGACATCAACTGGTGTGGTAGACCTGTACTTGCAGGGTCAAGTCCCTTTCATCTATTTTAGCTGTTACATTGTAAAACAGGACTTGTGTTTCTGTCCTATTTGCCAGTCTTGGCTGATAGATCATGAAATAAAACATGTCAGTCAGTTAACATCCCGTAAAATTTGAATTTTAAAGATTTTAACCCTGAAACACATAATTAAAGAGAGAGAGAGAGAGAAATGGTGTTACTGTTTTACCTCCACTCAACACAAACTAGGTCATTTTATTTCAACAATTTACTTGCTTGTAGGGCCCTTTAATTGTGGACCAGGAAAAAACCCATGAGGTTAGACAGGCAATCCTACTCCTAGAGCGGGGAATCCAAACCATGGACAATGCTAATTTGTCACGTGTAAACACAACAGACGCAAAAGTTAGGGAATTACTGAGTATTGAAGCAATGGTCAGATGTTGTAAAACTCGAGGATGTTGCTTAAGGAACATGGAGGGAAAGTGACATCCGATGATCTGTAAAGGGAAAGTACATCGCACAGCTTGTAATCCAGGTTGAAAGCAGTTTACAGTAGTTACATATTTTGCCAATGACTGAGTAAATATTCTGAAGCCAAATTTATAGATAATTAAAGATACATTGTCCTGAAAGTATTTATCAGGTGGTGGTTATTTCCAATAAGAAATCTGGTAAATATGAAAAGTATTGACACCCAATCTTATCAGCAAAATACTGGATTACCCGAAAAACACCCATGGGGTGGCAAGCAGTGGGTAAAAATTTTGTCTACCACCTTATTTTGTGCTAACTTGACTGAGGGAGTGGTTGTTATATTTTGATGAAATTGTTAGGTGGGTTTTGGAGCGGTTGTTATATTTTGATGAAATTGTTATGTGGGTTTGGGAACATTGAGGGGTGTCCATGTACAAAAGACAGCAATTAAATGGTGGAAAAAGAAGTTGACAGAAAATAATTGAGAATTTACTTGCGCTTAATGTGTGGGTAAATGTACAATAAAAAGTAATGATTAATACATTCTGTCTGAAAAATATTTATAGCTATAGGTATCCCTGGCAAATACAGTGATTTGAGAGGGAATTGAAACAAAATTTTGATAGATTGATTTGGTTTCAGTTCAAATATATCATCAAATCACACAGTTTGTATGTGGGAAAGTATCTTTAAGGAGATACATGTATTATTATCATTTTCCTGGTAATTTAATTTAGAATCTGTTTTCATTGTGAAATAATAGTTTCCCTTACGACTTTTGAAACTAGTCTTTGTTTGTATACAATGAATTTTATTATCTTATGTTGAGAACTATTTATGCCTGTGTCCTATTGCCTATAACTTCATGGTATTTTTATAAGATAGTGGGTGTGTTATGATTCATATACCATGCTAATATCCGTGTGTGATTACATATACTGTTATATTTCTGGAGAAGTTATGAATGAATTATTTTACCAGATTATCTGATACCACCTCACTATCAGATCATATATTATAGACGGGTCATAACGTGCAGGCCAATAAAATATTCATACTTAAAAATTTAAAGTGATTCTTCCTGGTAACTGCTTCGGCTAGATGGATGACAGGTTTTACTAGGCCTGCCCAATCTAATTAAAATATAGATCTATATTTCGTTTCGTTTTTTATACTTTCGATGGCCTACACTCATGTAGATCCAACAAGTTATAGTGGGAGCTCACGTTCTATGACGTCAGGTATCGAGCACGGGACATTTGACCCGATAACGTCAGTCATTCGATTAACCAATTAGCGACCGTCATGCTTTTTAAAATCTACGTTTGTTTTGTTTTGATTTCTATCCGCTGGTGTTAGTATAGACGTTATTGGCTGGTAATATCTACCCACAGTTCCACGCATGAAAAGGTCAAACGGTCGATTCGACAGACCATTTGATTGGCTGACCCCTCATTTCAGGCAGAACACCAGTTAAATAACAAGTCCTCCAGATCCAAGAGTAGTGAAGACAAGTAAAAACGAAATTTTGAACTATAAAAAACGAAACGAAATTGGATCTGTGTTTTAATCAGATTGAGGCCTGCCAATACATGACATATATAGAGCATTTCAGGGCCTGGATTTTCCGTTCTAATAATTAACAATCGACTCAAATGGATACGTCTTGTTTTTGGGAATGGAAATTATTATTTTTGGCTTAATTTTTATACGCCCACATTGAAATGTGGTCGTATATTGTCGTCGCCCCCGTCCGTCCGGCGTCCACAATTGCTTGTGGACACTCTAGAGGCTAAAGTTAATATCCGATTGACTTTAAATTTATACACAGTGTTTAAAGTGTTTAAGGTCATGAGATGAAGAAGCCTATTGTTTTTCAGCGATTTCCGATAATAACTACCAGAGTTATGGCCCTTGATCACTTCAAAAAATCTTCTGGACGCTCTAGAAGCCAAAGTTAATATCTGATTGGCTTTCAATTTTTACACAGTGTTTAAGGTCATAAGACGAAGAAGCCTATTGATTTTCAGCGATTTCTGATAATTAGTGCCAGAGTTATGGCCCTTGATCACTTCAAAAAATCCTGTGGACGCTCTAGAGGCCAAAGTTGATACCCAATGGACTTTGAATACACACACACTGTTTAAGGTCATGAGATGAAGAAGCCTATTGATTTTGAGCGATTTCAAATAATTACTTCCAGAGTTGTCTCCCTTGATCACTACAAAAAATCTTGTGACGCTATAGAGGCCAAACTTATCATCCGATTGACTTCAGAATGATACACAGAGTTAAAGGTGTTGAAACGAACAAGTATTTTGATTTTCAATGAATTTTGATAACTGAACCGCTAAATCCATGATATTAAATGTTTCCTATACTAATTGTTAGCGTGGGGCAAAACTTTTATAAAAAGCAAACAAATTCTAATGATTTTCAGATAATTACATAATGAGTTGTTACTCTTAATCAGATTTTAGTGTATTACAAATGTTTCATTACCAAAAAAAGTAAAAATATGCGACAACCCTTGTTGACTGCCCGGACGATTTAGCTGCTGTGGGCGTATGTTTCGTTGCCTGGCAACCTGTCTTTTATTCAGTCTGACAAACATGTTCGAACAAAAGGCAATCTGACCTGTCAAAAGGGGTCAGTTCGACCGGACATTATCCGTGTCCGGACACTTATTTCATGGCATGCGTCCGATCTGTATTTGATTAAAAACTATTATTTTGATTAGTGAAGCTATGAAGCCTGTTAAATTAAATAACTTCTAAAGATATTGCCTTTGACTTTGTTTCACTTTGTTGAATCTTGTGAATGCCCGAACGACTTAAGTTATCATCTGATCTGTATGAATCTGATATCGGGTTTGCTGTAAATACTCAGTTTACCTACAAAAGAATAAATATTCAACCAGCCTTAGCTGCTGCAGGCATATGTTTGTTGCCTGACAAGTGACAACCTATCTTCATTAAAAATTTAAACCTGAAGTATTGATAGCTGACTGTATATACATGTATATAATGTAAATAAAGGCTTTGCAGTGTTAATGTATTTTAAGGTGGTGAATATCTAGTACAACCAACCAAGCATGTTTAAAATTAAAATCCTTTTTTTAACCTTTTGTAACCCAACCTCTCAATTTATTATTGTCACTTGGGTGGTGGATCCTGGTGTTGGCTTACTATGTCATCAACAATCAAAATAGATTACAATATGTTGATGTCTTATGTAATACTTTGATTTTGACCCCAGGAGGAAATTGTAAATTCAGAAATATGTTTGAAATTGACACACCCTATTACATGTATATACCGTTGTTTCAATCTGATTAAAACACAGATCCTATTCGAGTTCATTTTTATACGCCCACATGGAAATGTGGACGTATATTGCCGTCGCCCCCCTGTTGGTCCGTCAGTCGGTCCGTCTGTTGGTCCGTGTGTCGGTCCGTCCGTCCGTCCGTCGTCTCTTGTGAACGCACTAGAGGCTAAAGTATATATCCGATTGACTTTAAATTTATACACATTGTTTAAGTTCATGAGACGAAGAAGCCTATTGATTTTCAGCGATATCCGATAATTATTGCCAGAGTTATGACCCTTGATCACTTTGAAAAATATTGTGAACGCTGTAAAGGCTAAAGTTAATATCTGTTTGACTTTAAATTTATACACAGTGTTTAAGGTCATGAGACGAAGACGTCTATTGATTTTCAGCGATTTCCGATAATTACTGCCAGAGTTATGGCCCTTGATCACTTCAAAAAATCTTGTGGACGCTGTAGAGGCCAAAGTTATTAGCTGATTGACTTTAAATTTATACACAGTGTTTTAGGTCATAAGACAAAGAAGCCCAATGATTTTCGGTTATATCCTATAATTACTGCCAGAGTTGTGGCCCTTGATCTTTTTGAAAAATCTTGTGGGTCAAAGTTAATATCCGATTGACTTTAAATTTATACACAGTGTTTAAGGTCATAAGACGTAGAATCCTATTGATTTTCAGGGATTTGCGATAATTACTGCCAGAGTTATGGCCCTTGATCACTTTGAAAAATCTTGTGGATGGTCTAGAGGCCAAAGTTAATATCCGATTGACTTTAAATGTATACAAAGTGTTTAAGGTCTTGAGGCGAAGAATCCTATTGATTTTTAGAGATTTCCGATAATTACTGCCAGAGTTATGGCTCTTGATCACTTCAAAAAATTTTGTGGACACTCTAGAGTCCAAGGTTGATATCTGATTGACTAAAATTGATACACAGTGTTAAAGGTCATGAGGCAGAGTTATCTCCCTTGATCACTTTGAAAAATCTTGTGATGCTTTAGGGGCCAAACTTATTATCCGATTGACTTCGAAGTGATACACAGAGTTTAAGGCCTCGAGTTGAACAAGTATATCAATTTTCAATGAATTTTGATAACTGAACAGCTAAATCCATGATATTAAATGTTTTGTATACCATACTAAATGTTAGCATGGGCCAGAACTTTATAAAAACAATACAATTTCTAATGATTTTCTGAGTTGTTATTCTTAATCAGATGTGAGTGTAATATAAATGTTTCATTATCGAAAAAAGTAAAAATATGTGACAACTCTTGTTGACTGCCCGGACGATTTAGCTGCTGTGGGCGTATGTTTCGTTGCCTGGCAACCTATCTATATATTTCAAAATTTCATTTTACTGGTCTTTACTACACAAGAATCTGGAAGAGTTGTTATCATTGACGTATTCTGGATGATGTGAGGGATTAGCCAATGAAACCGTCTTACGTCGAGTTCTTTGCCTTTTGATGCACCGAACTGTGGGTAAACCACTAGATTCGTCACCGCTAATTGATTAATCAATGTCTGCCGTCATAGGGTCCCTGACGTGAACTCCCACTATTATTTGTCAGATCTTCATGTAGTGCAGACCACCAAAAGTATCAAAAAAACGAAACGAAATATAGATCTGTATTTTGATCAGATTGCTTTTGCTTCAACAAAGGAAATTTATTTGAATTATTTATTTGTTCTGAATATTTTGCTTATCTGTGAAAAAGATAATTCATAAAGAAATATTTTTCATTTCCATGAAAAATTATGAGGCCACTTAGATATTATTGAGAAATTTAGTTTAAAAAATCCCTGAGTATTTCAAATTCTATTGAAATCAAATCAAAATTTCAGAGTGTACTATGATTTATTGTCACCCAGTATATTTAATATTAATTTAATTTCAAACATTGATATATTTATAGATATAATAAACCATATGGTGCACAATAAACGTCATAGTGAAGTTTACAATCTACTGTTGATATATAAAAACAACTATTGTTTAAAGCAACATATAATGTCAACACATGTTTTTGTTTTTGCTCTTTTCTTCCTGTTATCTTTGTTCCACTATAAGTACATGCTACATGTCAGTATTGACAAAAAATATGAATATTGATATTATGTTACATGGTATCATAAAAGCTGATGTTACAGAATACACAAATTAATTAAAGGGGCATTGTGGGGGATAATGTAAAGAGTTGGCAGTTCTGGCTATATTAGTTAAAAAATAAATAACGTAAATAGAATTATCCATTTTTAAGTTGAACTATTTTTTAATAAAATTTATTCCAATCTGCTAAATATGGCAGGCAAGCGATTGCATCGAGAGTTGATTATGGCCTGGATAAGTAAATTAATGTCTAACTTATAATTTAGATAACATTTCAGGCCTAAAGAAAGACCTGCAGTAGACAGATTTAGCTCTTACACAATGTATGTTTGATATTATACTTTTATTTTGTTCTGATTTAGATATTTTATTTGTTTTACTTAAAACTGCTTATTCTCATTTGTGTTTATCAGGCAATATGTAAATCACAAATAAATTCCAGCTAAAGATATCATAATATCAATGTTAAGTAGCTCCCGGCATGGATTCAATCAAATTAAATAGAGGCCCATCAAAAGACTAAAAAAATAGTTTACCAAACACATACATTGTATAGGTGGCATTGGTTTGTTAGTGTCGGATTGAGCCGCTGAATGTAATTAGTACTGATAAGATGTTAAACATTCTATTATTATTGACCACACCTCACAGGCACCGGATGGGGGAGAGGGATGGGGGAGAAGGTTTCGGAGAATGGTACTGTGAGTGTGATTTAGATTATAAGACATGTCATTAAATCAAGTTTTGATTCCCAGCTTGTCCAGGTCCAAAGGTTTCCTCCGACTGCTTATCTCTAGAAAGTTATAGAAATGAATTAAACCATATATTACTCCCGAAATGACATATTTTGTGTTGAGTGGCTGTTAAACCCCATCTCTTTCTCTCATACTATTTGACACAAGTCAGCAACAGCAAGAAAGAGATTCTCTACTTCTTCAAATAAACATGAAAGTCCCTTGTACAAATAGGTTACATGTGTATTTATAGCTTCAACAGATAGAAATGATGTAAAAATAGGCCAGACTTATAAACATACCTGACATGAAATCCTAACATAACTTTGATTAACTGTAGTCACTCTACTATTCATCATTGTCATATACCGGTAGTTAATTTGTTTGTACACAGATTATATGTATATGAATTTGGGGAATTGCAACTGAATTCAAACTATTCCAAGCTGTATTTTCTTTTAATTGCATTTCTACTGCTATAAGGACGGTGTGTTTCTTAGCTTCTCTAATTAAGCCTTTAGGTTTGGCAGTTGAATTTTGACAAGTTTTCTTTTATATTATTAAATTTAAACTAAAAGATGCATTATGTTCGAAATAGTTCATAAATAGATAATTAAAAATGAATATATTGACAATTTAAGTTTAAATTACTTTGTTCTATGTGAAGATATATATATAGTGTTTGAACACATAAAAGATCCCAGGTTGACAATTGGCATTTGAAATAAGAGTAGACCAAAGTGCCACTGTCCAGGCAAAATGTCCCTAATAGTAATAGAACAGAAAAAGAGGACATTAAACCCGCATTTCAAATCCTTTCATTAAATCAAGTCCTCCTTGAAAAGAAGCTATAATCAGCTATATCTTGTGAATCAAATGAGTGCAATAATCTAAGAAATTTTTATCCTTTTCCTATACAATTATCTAAATCCCATGGAGTCATGCCTTTTTTTGACAGAAATACAAACTTACAGTTTCAATAATAATTGCCAAGTGACTGGATAGTGACGTCTACATACCGCCTAAATTTTATGGTACCTATTACCTGATTGTGAGGATTCCGTGTCACTCATACTTTTAAACAAGGGGATTCCTTAAAGGAATTACGCAACCCTGTTGATCCAGTGATCTCTTCCAAACGGCTCAAACCATCTGGGCTATTTCGTCATTTTAGCATTTTATTTGTATAATTCATTTACTGCATTTTTCCGTACGATATCTAATTTGTGTGGTACTTAAATTGATAATCATTTAATTAAGAATAGAAATAAATCAATACGTCAAAGAAAGACTGTCTTGGTGGGATTCCATAACCTTAAAAACAGGCCAATCAAAATATCTTAATTCTTCATATTTTTGTATATAATTATTGAACGGAATTGATCAGTTTTGGGACTGGAAATCCTTTTAGAGATTTAACTTGTAAGGAATTATTCAATTAACATTCAGAGAATTTTAATCTAAACCCAATGAAATGTTGGATTTATAACAACAAATATCAGGTTGAATATTAAACAGAGAATTGTGACATATTTAATAATTAAAGTCCATGCAACCAGAAGAAAGTAAATATTGTAGTCATTCTTTATACACACATGAATTGTTCATGAAAATTACCCATGCTTTACAGTGTCATGTTAACCTATAGGCTTGACAGGCTGAAGCTGGCAAATGTGCTCTGGCAAATGTGTACTTTCTTACATGCACTGTAGTCCGTCATCTTTTACTAGTTTTTTTTGGGGGGGGGGGGTGGAGGGGCTCATAAAAAGAATAGCTTAGTGTCTTTATTCATCTAAGTCTGGAGCTAATAAAGTATTTTTTCCATTTATTGCCACGAGTCTCTCTGAGATCAGATATTGTCTGCATTTTACAGGGAGTCTTAGACCTATCTTTAGTACTTTCAATAAAATGCTGTCAATTTTATTTAAAATCATTGAATTGTACTGGATGGTTTTAGTGTGAAGTCTGTGTTGATTACATATTTGTTTCTAATATCAGAGTATCAGATGGCATTTGTTTGATTGTCATATTTATTCTTTAATGGCTGAATGTCGTCTGGCTATATTAGGAAAACACATTATATTATGTCATGTGTAGATTAGGATGTTCAGGCTATTATAATAGAACAAGTAGAAGAGTAAAATTGGGACTGTTAAGTGATTATAAACCTTAAAACAAATTCAAAGAAATAGATATCTTTGTATCTCTATCACCCTTACTGATTAGCTATAATTCATTAAATGTTTTGTTTTTGTCATGTCTTGGTGATAATTTTGTTTTATAACTGATTTGAGACTAAATTATTATTGATATTTCATATATATGTTTTGTCTTGGCTGTCTGGTATCTTATACAAAATATAAACAGTAGCATTAGACATTTCCTAATAATTGACTTATTAATTAGAACAACTATTTTTGTCTTGTAGTGAACATCGAATACCACCAGAGATATTAAGAAAACGAGAATTAAAATGGCTGGATATGATGGAAAATTGGGAAAAATGGATGAGCAAACGGTTCAAAAAGGTAAATTACTTTTTTGGTTCCAAGTAGTTATACATAGTTGTCACCCCTGTCCATCTTCCATAGCTGCCTACACATTTGTGTTTTGATTCTAAAATCAAATGATCTCATATTTTCACAGTCAGTTAACATGATCAATTTTAATTGCAATCAATCAATATTAAATTCTAATTTATGTTTTTAATTTCAAATATTTTGGATAATATTGTTAGAGGTTTAGGTCCTTTAATACGATATACAATATTTAACGAACCAAAACGAAAAATATCAAAGCCAGATAATCATCTCCTAACTTGGATTCGGTAAGATTAAGAAGATTAAGTTTTTATTGCTCTGTTGACAGTTTATCATACTGGTTACTTCTTCGTCATAGATTATAAACACTTGATTCAGTTTATTATAAAATTTTATTTAGATACAGTACATAACAATTATACAACAATATCCAGAACTGTATAATAACTACATAATTATGTTCAATTAAAGAAGTATAAAATCAAGAGTTGGCATTTAAGCATAACTGTAGCCAGTTAGTGTTATCTGTATCTTCTTTTCCAATCTTGTGGGTTTTCTCCATGTACTCCGATTTCCTCCCACGGCTAAAGACCCCTACAGGCAAGCGAATTATTGAAATAAAAGTGAACCGTTTGTTAATCCTGAAATGACCTTGTTTGTGTTGAGTTGAGGTTAAACTCAACAATTTCGACATAGATTAGAAAATTAAAAGAATAAAAAAGAAGATTATAGACATAAGCAATGGGCTTATATTATAAATCTTAAAATATACATGGATTAAATAATTAGAATTAACTATCCCGTTAAGTCTCATTCTTTTTTGACGAAGATTTCATATCAATATTAAGGTAACAGGCTTTGTTGACATGACACTGTCTTGTTTATATTTTTAATTTGTCCTGTCTTTGTAAAAACTGAATTGAATTCAACCATTTTTGGACTGATACCGATACCCCTTTTAGTGATTCAGCTTTCACAATATTGTCCCTTGTGAGTTGTGTAGCATTAGGGGCTGACAATACATAGTCATTCGGATAGTACAAAAAATGGAGGTCCCATGCACACATTGCCTTGCATGTAACGAAACCCTTGACAATTAGGATTCCAAGAATGAGGAGGCTGTAGCACCTCTTTTCTAACAAATTTCCCCCAAAGAGCACAGCATGACGTATGCCAATCTTTATTATTGCACAGGCCTTGAAATAATGGTTTTAGATGTACCTGACATAATATCAGCCACTAATTGAAATACTACCTGGTATTTTCAACTTAGTGCTGGACATGCATGTATTAATAATATCAACAAAAAAGACAAATCAGTGCCAGACAAAATGACACGCACCAGAGGTTTTGTGCCTGACAAAGCCTGAATCTGTGTCGAACAAAATGACAGGCACCAGAGGTTTTGAGCCTGACAAAGCTTGAATCTGTGACTGACATTGTCAGTGACAGACCGTGCCTTATTTCCAGGCTTGTTATTGCAGTCGATAGAGAAAAGTTGACTGTTAAACTCTATTTCATTATTTCGTTTCAGAATATTGTACTTTGCAAAGGATTCATAATCCCTTAAATGACTATCAGTGGCTTTGATAATTTTCATTTGTAGGTAAAAGACCGATGTAGAAAAGGTATACCATCATCAATACGACCTAAAGCATGGCAGTATCTATGTGGTAGTAAATTTATGCTAGACCACAACCGAGGGAAATATGATGTAAGACACCTTTCTTCATATATTAACAGATAATTTATCTCACATCATCAGTACATGTAAGAGGTCAATAGGTCAAATATTTATATATAGACACCTATATGAAAGAGGATTTATTTGTCTGACTGTTTGACCTACAACTTAAAAAAAACTAACTAAATGGCTAGTGAGTCTGACTCATTGAGATATAAATAATTAGTTTATGAATTGTGAAATAAAATTGAGCAATTTGATGTTTTGTGACAGGGGCCTTTAGGTTACAACTCTTAATAAAAATATTTAAAGGGTGTATAGCTCGATTCTCTGGAAAATTAAAACAGACGAAAATGGGCCTAAAATCACATATTAATGTAATATAAATGTAAATATAGTGATTCAGAATACATTAGATTTAGAAAAAATATATTTGTAATTTTCAAAAACTAATGATCAATCCAAATATAGAAATATTGAATTTAAATTTGTTTATTAATTTTGAATATTTTGGACGATATTGTGTTAGAGGTTTAGCTCCTTTAACACCATATATTAGAATAGTTTTGAAATATTTTGCTGATTAGTGAAAATGATTACATTTATATCCTGCACAGTCATTTAAGCTATGTGGGGCTATGAATAAAATACCATGTATATCTTAAGGATTGAAATTCTTCCGTATGCTAATTAAACAAAAAAATATATTTAGCAATATTTATTCAGGGAAGATGATAAACAAAAATCTATTCAGACAAGGATAGTGTCATTTGAAATGTCAAATATTAAAGGATATAATTTTTTATTTCAACACACTTTTTTTATCCCTTTTGTTCATGTATGTAAATTTAGACTACAAGTACAACCTAGATTTGATTGAAATGATAAGAGTAATATGACGTATTGTACATTGAGTTTTATAGCGCATTTTCAAAACTGGTTGAAACTTCTGCTCCCAACCCTGCCCCAAATGGCTAATCGCCTGAGTCATATGATTGGTATATGGTCCTTGAATAGTTCACAGCTATTTGTGTGACTTGGGCTGTTTGACATGAGGAGCCACGGTGACTCAGTGAGTAGGATGTGTGTTCGCTAGTCTGGACTGGAAGTCCTTTGTTCAATCCTGGTGTTGGCCGCAAAAGTTCATCAAGATTTTACAGCGTGGTTTCGTCAATGGTGCAGGACAAAGGGCATGATAAGGAAAAGTTTCTAGTGTCTAGTCTTTTTGGAAAAACCTAGGTCTAGTGTAGACATTTGCATGCATGTAAAAGAACACTTGATAGATGGAATTCGAAATAAGAGTGGGCCGCATTGATGCTATAAGGGCATAGTTTCCTCATAGCACACTGTGTAAGATATATGCCTGTCTTAATTAGACCAGTCGGTGTAGAACAATGGAACATTAAACCCCATTCATTTCTGTTTTGAGATGCTAGATGGAGCAGTCCAAGTTTAAGACAGCCCAATTTACTAAAGGGTTAAGACTCCTTGTCTACCAGAAAACTCTAATAAGGACCTGTATTGTCTTTTAAAAAAGATATCCCCAAAAAGTATCTCACAAAAAAAAGCATGTCTTTGCATACCAGAAAGTCTACATTTCAGATGCAAAATATCTATAATTTTTGTGATTAAAATTAATATTTTATAATTAAACATGTATTTCAGTATTATTTAAGTTTACCAGGAGATCCAAAGTGTTTAGATGATATTAAAAAAGATTTAGATCGGCAGTTTCCTCAACACGAAATGTTTAAAAATAAAGATGGCTATGGGTAAGCTAAATTTATGTATCAAGTCTATACACCTGGGGGTGGTGAGGTGGTCCAGTGGTATATGTACACTTTAGATCATAAAATTGAGCCATACATGCATGTTAGTTCCGATATATCTAGTGGAGTGGATGTTAGACCCCATCTCTATCTCTGTTTGAACCTGGGGGGTTAGATGGCGGAATGGTTAGCACGCTGTATCATAAGATCAGTCATTGAGTCAAATGGCATGGTTTTGATTTTTGGGTTGTACGTGACAAGGAGTAGGGTCGCCTGTCCAACCTCATGGGTTTTCTACGGGTCCTATGGTTTTCTCCCACTACTATAGAACCCTTCTCACACTCTCTCTGAACCTGGTCCTCTTTAAAGATAACACCTATTGATATTTATATTGGCGAATCGCTGGGTGCTTAATCAGCTTATTGCTACTTGATTAATCAAACAATGATAGCATAAATCAATCACGGTTCATATAGTTTTCAAAGGGTTTGAGAACTCAATCAATCTGTCTTATAATCAATTTGCCCTTATCATTGGCAGCTTTTTAGTAAATAGTTATTATTAGGGTGGTTGCAGTTCATGTGGATAGAAAATGGCAAGGAGACGACAGGAAGGTTTTTTCCGTAATCCCCCACTCCAATCTTACATGTTTCTATTTTTTCTTTACAGACAAGAAGATTTATTTTTTGTACTAAAAGCATACAGTATACACAAGCCTGAAGAAGGATATTGTCAAGCACAGGCACCCTTAGCAGCTTTATTATTAATGCACATGCCAGCAGAACAGGCTTTCTGGTGTTTAGTATCTATCTGTGAAAAATATCTTCCTGGTTATTATAGTCCTGGACTGGTCAGTATATATACATACAGATTTTATTAAACCTAATCTTTTGTGAGAGAGAAATGGGTTTTAATCTCCGCTAGAGACAAACTCAATCATTTCGGGACTAACAAAATGGTTAAATTTTATTTCAATAATTTGCTAGCGCGTAGGGGGTCTTAAGCAGTGGGAGGAAACCGAAGTACCCAGAGACAACCCAAAAGGTTGGACAGGCAACCCTATTCCTTTTCAAATACAATAAGGGACTCGAAACCACACCACTTGACTCAATGACAGACCTTCGGATCTAACACGCATACGTTAACCATTCAGCCACATCAACCATTCGGCCACATCACCCAGACAGATAAAGAACGAAAAGAAATAGGATGTGTATTTTAATCAGATTGGGTACTCTGATTTCCCCCAATTCCTTCATATTTCATTTCTTAAACATGCATTTTGCAAGAGCAAAATCTGCCTATTGTAGGTCTTTCTTTAGGCCTTAATGTTATAAAAACTATTAATTCGACATTAATTAACTTATTCAGACCATAATCAACTCTCGATGTCGAAGCTAGCATGAGATTTTTGTTGGATTGTAGTTCGATTCGCTGAAATATTTTCATTCATGATTTACCAATAAAAAAGGATAACCGAGACTACTGGTTTTGTCTTACCGACTTTAGTAATGATGACCGAGGCTAAGCGGAACTTTCATTCGCTTAATTCTAAGTTAATAGTGGATCAATTTGACTGAAATTTTCAGCAAATTGCCTTTACATTAGCTAGTTTTTAACTATTGTAGTGAGAACTGCCAACTCGTTATCTATTCTCCTATAATGTATCTTTAACTTGTTTCATAAAGATGTAATAGCATCATTTGTTAGTCTCGAAATGACATGGTTTGTGACATGAATATTAGACCCCATTACTCTTTTTTTCCTTTCTCCATTGCGTAAAAGATGAATCTTACAGTACTATCCATCCATGTAGCATATCAATTGCACTCAATAAAATCATATTATCGTATTTATTACAGGAAGCTGTACAATTAGATGGAGAAGTTTTATATGGTTTAATTAGAAAGATGTCGCCTTCCATTCATAAACTACTGGTATACTTTGTTATCTTCTATTTTCTGTTTAAATTTCAAATTTGAAATTTATTTTAGAGTGGTCTCCCTTTCAAATTTTCAAACCACATGTGTTGACTATTCGAAGAAACTGTTCATCACTGACATGGTCAAATTTAGCCCAGGGCTTAAAATTCCCGTTATTATGATGATGATGATTGGTGGATAATTGTTGTACACATCGTCATCATCTATAGTGCTGTATTACAAGAAAGGAACTAAAATAGATCAAGTCTTTCATATTGTTTGTTCTCCGCCTATTATCCCAAGCAATTATTATTAGAATAACTCTGCTTCTAATTGAAGTAGAACGTTTAAACATGGGGTAGGTGTTTATTAGATGGATGCCTTGAGACCTTTGAAACACATAAATAACCCCAAGAAGATAACGATAAAACCTCACACACGATAGGAAAAGAGGGGCAGAAGAGTCCCCATAACAGTGCAGGCAAGATTGGATCTCAGTGATGCATCCAGGGAAAAACAGGAACCAATCCTTAGAAACACTATAACTTTTATTCTAATTGATTGATGGCCTTGTCGATGATATCACCCCTGGTGGAAGTGGACAATGAACTCCAGAAACAAACGAATGAATTGATGACCATTTTCAATTGGTTTAAAAAAATAAACAATTTTTTTTCTCCTTGCTTTACTAGAAGATATATGTGTGTTGTTGTATTGCTATGTTTCTATAAATGATTATATATTGTGATTATATTGTAGAAAACTCAGCGTGTAGAACCTATAATGTATATGACAGAATGGTTTATGTGTGTTTATACAAGATCTTTACCCTGGGGCTGTGTATTGAGAGTCTGGGATATATTCTTTTGTGAAGGTACGCTTAATATCATTTTAGATATTCTGTACTGTGTTCTTAGACTAGAGCATTCTCCAAAAGTGATGTTATTCTCTTCCTTCGAAGCTTATAAAGAAATTTGCCTAAATATTAATGGTAGATATTTTCCCAACTTGCATTCGGTCAGATTAAAAAAAGGCTCATCCAAAGATTGTCGGCAGTGGATTTATCATATCTGTGTAATTGTTTGGACTGATACTACTTTAAGAGATTCAAATTGATAATCCCTAAAATAAAGTTAAGAGACTAAAAGATACCATACGACGTACAAACTGTGTAATTTGATGGTTTATTTGGACTAAAAACATATTCAAACTACTTAATCTATCAAAATTTTTCTTCAAATCTGTCGCAAAACATTGTATTTGTTAGGAAATACCTCAGCTATAAAAAGAAATCTGGTTGTTTAACTTGATTTGGTCGACTTACTTATGCGGCATCTAGCTACAGGTGCGAAGCTGGGGGAGAATTCATTGCATATACAAGATTGAAGCCTAATTAGCCACTGCCCACATCTTTTTCCATGGTTTTTATCTCAGAAACTGTTGTAAGTTCAAGTATCTTACTTTTTCCAAGCCTGCTAACCATCAGTGGTCACTAATGCTGAGAGATTAGACAATCTTTGCGTGCAATCTTTGACTTCAGCCGACTAGACATCTATAAATTTGGGTTGCCAGTTAGTAAAACCCTTACATTTTTGTCCTGTATGCGCTTCATGGGTGTTTTTCAGGGAATCCAGTATTTTTCTAGTAAGGTTGGATGTTTCTACTTTCCATATATATCAAAATTGCCATAATTTTATTGGAAATAACCACTGGATAAATACTTTAGTGGGAAAGTATCTTTAAGTGTTCTAATTAATGTTTTACTGTAGTTTATGTTTGATAGTGTATTTGTTTTACAGGTGTTAAAGTTATGTTTCGGGTGGCGTTAGTGCTATTTAAAACTGCTCTGGGAACGCCAGAAAAAATGTCTGAATGTCCAAGTTTATATGAAACAATAGAAAAATTACGAAATATATCCCCAGAAGAACTTGAGGAAGAATATGTTGTAAGAGAGGTAAAGAAACTTGTATTATTCTATTTATTAGAGTTTAATAATAACAGGCCTATTATCTTGATTGCGTGAGGATGGGGGGGACAAATTGTTATACCCATGAAATATTATATCAAAGTATACTTTATCTGCGATTACTAAACCCATTGACATTGAGAAGGCTATTTCAATAACTCGTAAACATCAAACAATGATATATATGATCTTTTAGTGGAATTTGGGGGATCACGGTGGCTAAGTGGGTAAGACGCTGGCTCGCTAGCCTGGAGGTTGGGTGTTAGATCCCTGCATTGGCCGAGAAAGTTCATCCAGTAGGACGTTAAACCTCATTTCATTTAGTTGCATTTAGTAATCGGGTAGAGTAATAAATTATGAAACAGACTTATAGAAAACTAGCTGGTGCAGCAATAGTGAAATATCTGTTACTCAATTTTTATTCTCAGAGAAATAATAACTAGTTCTAATTTTATCTCCTTGTTATACTGAAACTATTGAATGGTATTTATATAAAAAATCCCCCTCTGGCCATTGCTGGATTGGCTTCTGATACTTGAACTTTTGAAGGGGCGTGTATATTCTTCCCGTTCTATCAAATCCATCACTTGAGTAAAGCAACATGACAGCCCTTCGTTTAATCTGGTGTCTTCCCTAAAACTTTATACAGTGATTTAAGGTATTAAAACGGTGAAAGTCTGTTCGTCTCCACACAGTATTGTTTACATTATGTCAATGTTGATAGCCTTGTTGTCACACAGTTAGTTTTACTGCAATGTAACACAGTTAGCGATTGGTAGTTAATTGGACTATTGACCAATCATAATTTAGAACAAGAATTTTCCCTCTTTCCAGCAGTGAGTAGTGACATTAGCTCTAATCAAACAGAACACTGCGAGGAGTATGATTCTTATATTGAATTGCAGCTCTCATGGGGTCTATTACATGCACTACCCTTTGTCCTGCACCACTGCTGACAAGGGGCACCCAGGCCAACACTGAGATAGAACCTGGGCCGCCATGTTAGTGAGCCAGTGCCGTAGTTGCCTGTCTGTTTATAACTACAATATGTATATTGATTATCACATTATTTTGTAGATATTACGTTTGAGTATAAGTGAAAGAGATATGGAGAAAGAACATCAAAAACAGTTATCAAAACGACGATCAGCTAAGGAAAAAGGAAAGGGAAAGAAAAAAGATACAAAGAAACAGAAAACGTAGCACAGAAGATGAAAACATTCCTCTTAAAGACAGCATTCAGGGGCCTACTTCCCAGAAAACTCTAACATTGATTCTCAGTTTTATACGCCCACGTTGGAATGTGATCGCATATTATTGACACCTCCTTCCGTCAGTCTGTTTGTCATTCACAATTACTTGTGGACGCTTTTTTTTAGGCCAAAGTGATCATCCAATTCGCTTGAAATGTATGCATAATTACTGTCAGAGTTATGACCCTTAATCTCATTTTAATATTGAAATGAGGTCACGTGTTGTCATCACCTCTGTCATCCACAATTCGTTTTGGATACTTTAGAGGATAAATTTATCACCCAATTAAAACACAGTTTTGGTTCAGATTTTAATGTCTTGGTAATGTCCTCACTACCTACAAAATAAGACAGCTTTAACTATGTAGTTACTGGGATGTATGGTTCATTGACTGACACCACTTCTTTTCACCCGAATTTTAATATGTTAGCACAGAAAATGATTCCAATTATGATATCGAATTTATGTATTATCTGGGTTATTCATAAACATTAAAGAGTAAATTACTTATAAGAATTATTGCAATTTAGCTTTTTCCCGGAATGAGGCCCATACAAGAATAAGCGTCTTTTACAAATGAAATGGCATTAATGAAATGTTGACTTGAACAGAATGGAATTATTGTATATAGACAATAATACTGTCCCATATTTATCTGTATAATCATTTAATCACAGCGTATATTTGATATAACTCATCGGTAGTTTGTTTTGCTTGATAGAAGCACAGTTAAGACTTTTCAGAATAGGTTATAAATTTAGGTAGCAGATTTTTTTGGTAGGAGTGTTCCATTCCTGGTTGTTTCACCCTCAATAAAATGTTGGGAGACAAGGGTGAAACGACTTTTGGCTGACTGTTACATATATGGTAGTTGGAGTCCCCTTGATTCAGAAACTTATAGTAAAAGAGGTAAACACAAATTAAGAAAAAGAAATATGCCAATAGATGAAACTGATTATGTAGAAATAAATTTACATTTTGATATGTCTAAAGATTCGTTTAAATGATTTTATTAATGATGAAATGGAGAAATGTATGATTTGATGATATTTCAAAAGATATCTCTCTTCATATTTATTAATGCTGATCATTAACAAAAAGAAAGGAAAAAAAATTGATCTCTTCTGATGCTAAAAACTGTGTTATAAAAACTTGCAAAATATGTAAACTGGCAAAAAAATCAAAATTATCTTGAATACTTAACATCATATTTATAGAATTCAGCCTTTTTATTGGCTGAGAATTACAATTTTTGTGCAAATTTTATCCTTCAGCTAATGAAAAGTCAGCATTCTTGAAATATTTTAGTGAAATGTTTTTTGAATAAAGCCCCAAATCTCTCTACAATCCTTAGTGTGGTGGGTTGCATGTGAACATTTAATATTAAACAACCCAAATAGGTATATATTTTAATCAAGAAAAAAGAGTTATTTTAAGGTTAAATTTTGTAAATATTGTATTACAATTTTAACAATAGCTAAACAAATCTGTATATAATTATTTATTTCCTTTCCATGAATTTTAAAGATATAAAAACTTAATGAGACAATTATTGTGATTGGATGAAAGAGAGAAGAAGTATTTTATTTATATTATAATGTGTTAAAATGTGTTAATTTGTTATTATGAAATATATATTATGAAATGCAGAATGCCATAAACATGCATTTTGTTACCTGCATATGTTATTTTTGTTTTAAAATAAAATGGGGAAATTATGCAAAAAAATAAATAAATAAAGAAACAAAATTATTTTATCTCTACGTTGCAATGTACCTTTAGATATGACAAACAAATGCTTGAATATTTATGATGAATAGCACAGTATAGCATGCTCGAATGATTTAATTTACGTAAATTTTACTATCAAACGCTTGTTTTCCAAGACCTTTGTGTATAATAAGTCAAATTGTGAAAGATGTTTTAATATTGTTATAGGTATAAAACATACACAGCTTTGAAATTGGATGTAGACCTCTATAAAAGCAGGAGATTTTGATATGGATATTTTTTTTATTAAAGTCTTTAAAGTATTCTGTGTCAGTGTTTTGAGAATGAAGTTTTCTTAATACAATAACAATGCTTGAAAGTTACTGATCGTCATTTGATTTTTTTGGACAATATGTAATATTTCATGCTTAATCCATGCTACAATGTACAAAAATGTCAATGTCAGATAATCTCTCGGCTTGAATTAAGCTGGATTAATAAGAGTACCATCAAAAGATTTTACCCCATCTGTTTAAAATACAGATCTTTATTTCATTTTGTTTCATTATACTTTCGATTGCCTACACTTCATGAAGATCTGACATGTTCTACTAGAAGGTCATGTCAAAAGTCATACTACACTATGATCTGGAATAGATGATATCATTGACATGTTCTGGATGAACATAGTTATTGGCCTCTTGAGGCACGGAACAGTGGTTAAACCACTACAAACATCAACGCTGATTGATTAATCAATTTGTGACATAGGGATTAAAGCTGCTCGTCTGACCCCTGACGTGAACTCCCACTATTATTTGTCAGATCTTCATGTAGTGTCGGACATCAAAAGTATAAAAAAACAAAACAAAATATAGATCTGTATTTTAATCAGATTGTATAAATTGGATTGTGTTTTTTTTTTAAATCCCTCAAGTGATGATCAGCGAATTTTAAATTATAGCTTCATATAAAAATCTACAGAAGTATATATAAACAATGTATATATTATATACATGTATTAATCAGGTATGCTTCATGTGCCTTGTGTATAAAACTCATTAAAAAGATAAATCTTTATTCAAATATTATGGTGCTGGTAGGGAGGAATTATTTTGTTTACTCTATTGCTTAATCTTTTGAATGTCTTTGCCAGCATTGTATTATTTATATGAAATATTTATCCTACTATGGTTGTGTAATTACAATATCATATCAAAATATTATTAACTCTCTTACGGCTGCTGTAACGTGTGAAATTATTGTACATTGAGTTTATTAATGCTAATAGTGCTGACCAAGATTCATCTCACAATTTTTGCTGTTAATCATCCGAAAAAAACCCAGACAAAACAAACTCAATTTGTTTTTTTGTTTCTGGTTTTATGATCATGCATGAGTATATTTCAAAATAAAATGCAAAATATATCCTTAAAGATGCAGTATGTTAAATTTAAATAATCTGGATTGCTATGATGATAACCAAAGTCTTGATTATATGATGTGGGTGTGGTCAATAGGGTTGATTATGGGCATGTAATGTGAATAAATGTCTAAATGATTATTTAAGTAACATTTGAAGCCTAAAAACAGACCTACAATAGAGAGATTTAGTTCTTACATAATGTATCTTTAATGACTTTAATACTTATTGAGTTTCACTTATCTTGTCTGTTGATATAAACCTCAGGTTAATACTGTGGGACGGTTATTAACTTCATATCATTATTCCATATAAGTCTTATAAATTAGCGGGTTTCAGTTAAAAAAAAAAGGGGACCAAAATATTACATTCCAGTTGTGGTCGTCTTTTTATTTTCATATTTTCTAAACAACAAAAATTATTTTGAATAACTTCAGTTTGCTGTTTCTGAATGTTGCTTCCAAAAATTTATCTATACACATAACTCAGATTTAACAGAACACAATTTTTTATGGGAAACAATCACTGGTTTATTCTAAAGACACAACATTGATAGATGGTTCTGGCTTGTTTTGACCATATGCAGTTTGTCGTCCGCAAAAGATGCAAAATGTTGAAAAATTTTCAGTTTATTACATATTTATAAATACTGAACGGAATAAAACCATTTTTTGGATTGATGATAATCAGAGACTTTCAGGGTCAAAATCCAAAATTTTCACACATACTTTACAGCAAACAAAAGGTGAATATATTACCATTAAAATGATTTTTTCCAATCTTCATTGCATATATGTTTGTATATTTAAACTTGACAAAGAATTTATTCGGATATAATCTAGTCTTTTGTAGAATTTCATCTTTTATTAATATTTTTTGTTTGTTTGTATATAAATGTTAAATCCCACCTAGAGTTTTTATATTATTTGATTCTAAATACTATTCATTCTAGAGGAATACTCATTCTAACATTTCATATATATATACCGGATATGTGTGTGTGAAATAGCTTTATTTAATGTCCGCTTCCACCGTAGTAATATCTCAGACAACTTCATACATATATTAATAGGTTTCTTCTAAGTCAGATCTGTCTTTGAGTTGACTAGATTGTCTTGTTTTCAGCCTCATACCTAAGCTTCTAACTTTAAGATAAGCCTGCAATTATGTAATGTTAAAAAAAGATCCAAACTAAAAGATATTTCTTTTATACATGTATGATGCTTTTATAATATTATAAACACATGTTTTAACATAAATATTAATGTAATTTTCATATATTAATGTTATCTTACTACTCTAACATATTTAGTTTTAATACTCATTTGTAAATTTCTAGCACTGCTGATAGATGGTTACTTGATATAACTGCTCACTTCTGTTGTTTTTTTAATATTCTTTTTTCTTTGTCTGTCTTATATTGCTTTGGTTCAAGTTACTGTTCATAGATGAAAGGTATTTCTGTGAAACACTAACCACTTTAGATTTAATTGTATGGTATGCAAAACCCAACAAATATTGTATAACAATCAGAGCAAGGCAGCCAGCCTAAGGAAATTTTTGACAGGTCACCAGATTCACCGACGAGGTCTGTTGTAGTGAAATGATTTATTATAAATGACCAGCAAAGACTACTTTTTATTAACATCTTTATTGGGTACCAAGGCGGTTTCACTTGTTATACCATGCAACTAAATCTACAGTTGATAGATGTATCACAAAAATAACTTGTATTCATTGTGCAACAGTAGGCAGTGCATTTTTCAGCACCAGACCATTTAACTGTTCCTCACTCTCCTATGAAATGAAATTGAAAGTGTACCTTGGTTGATGTCTTATCATCAAGTGTCTTTATTATTTCAGTGCATCTTTAGCATCATAAAACTATGTACAACCTTTAGGGTCATGTGGCAAACAAATCGACTATTAAAGTTATCTATTTTACAACAAATTTATTATTTTAATTCCCTGGTAACTATCCCAATAAATGTTCGAGAAATAAACATTCAAACATTTCAGATTTTCTGTAAAAGAATGTCTTTACCATACTAATCTGAGCAGTTTCAAAGGGTAACTCTCTTTGCACATAATTTAAAAGGTTATAATTATCCAACTTTAATTATTAACAGGCTAAAAACAAGAAATGTGCAGGCTGTTTGAAAATATATTGTGCTATATATGTTGATAATGAATTATGAATTAAAATGTTTTTTTAAAGTTTTTTTTGTTGAAATGTGGTAAAATGTTTTAAATAAATGAGAGAAAGAGAGAGACTAGTATATTATGTTATATAGAATGTGTGTGGCTTCAAAATATTCAATAACGATATTATCATAAATAAAAATATATCATTATTTTAATTATTAAAGTGTCTTTTTTTCTTCATGATCCGGGGGAGTTGTTTGATAGAAATATTAATTCTTGAAGCATTACCACAACAATTTTGGGACAAATCAGTTGAATATTTTGGCATTTTGAATTTTTGATGTCATCAGTTATCCAAATAGAGGGAAATAGTGATAAATGTGAACTTCAAAGGAGTGATTTAGGCTATTAATTTTGTACACATGTTCAGGGGAAACTTCAACAGGCAAGGTAAAATTGTGGTTGAGCATTGATTTTTCTGATCGGTTCCCATATTTACAAAGACTCACTGAGGTGAGATTATACGTTAAAGTTTGTGGATGTTAATTTAAAAAATCTTCAAGCCTCTCATTAGGGGGATCACGTGGCTAAGTGGGTAAGACGCTGGCTTGCTAGCCTGGAGTTCGGGTGTTTGATCCCTGCATTGGCCCATGCTTTGGCCGAGAAAGTTCATCCAGATTTTGTAGCATGATTTCCTCTTGTCAGTGATGCAGGATGGAGGGGCTGACAAGGACAGCTGTCTAGTCATTTGGATGGGACGGAAAACCGAGGTCCCTTGTACACATTGGCGTGCATGTAAAAGATCCCTTAGCAGTTGGAAATCAATATAAGAGTAGGCCGTAGCTCCGCCTTCCAGGTAAAATTTCCCTCATAGCACACTGTTCAGCGTATGCCCAGCTTAGGAGCAGAACTATGGGGCATTAAACCCCATTTCATTTTCAGCTTCTCATTGCATCAGCCTAAGTAAGGGTGGGGGGAATTTAGGTTTAGTGTGTCAAGGGGAGTAACTCATTTTGTCAAAGTCACCCCATTTTCATATCTTTCTGTCTTTTAAATTCCTTTAAGTCTTTAAAATCAACTTTCCTTCGAAATAAAGTTGGAAAATAGCTACATTTTACAGAAATAGTAACTTGTTTTCCGTTACTATTGGAGTACGCATGCTTCGTGAAGGTGTTCGTTTACGGACAAAGTGAAGCAGATTCTATTTTTAACTAGCGACGAATGCAGTTTACACAAGATGGCGTTGCGGGACGCAGTCCTGTCAGACAGTGATTAGACAAATTTATATTTTGCAATAATCGACATGATTATCGGAGGATTTAAAGGTTTAATGGTGATAAATGATTACTGGGTAGGTTATGCTCAAAAAATTGCATTGGTATTTTAGAATTTGAAAGCTGACAATAGCTTTATGTGAAGGTCACTTGGATTTGTTTACGAATTCTTTTCGTATGTGATGCAGCTGAAAGGAAAGTAAAAATCGGTAATTCCCATTTCAAATCTTAGGCCTATCAATGATTTTGGCCTTTGTCATTTCTGGGGAAGTAATAACTAAGTTACTATTTAGCGAGCACATTGTACACGGTTTTCTTAGTTAGAATTTGACAAATGGAAAATGCATGGTTAATTAGGGACCTAGGTTGGTTAATCTTTAGTCCAGCTCTGAACGTAGTCTCATTACACTCGCCTGTACGTCAAGATATCTTGTTATTGAATCCTTGTGGAAAAAATGTGGCGCCCCAGTCAGTTTTACTGGGCAACTTTTTACTGCTAAATGGTCGCGTAAGAGTCCCTGTGAACGCCTGACCAATGTAAAATAACATCTTAGTGAGAAAATAAGACCTTGCTTACCTCGCTAAAGCCAGTATGAGAGACACAACAACACACTGTTAAAAAACACATCCCCCTCTTCTATCCGATTTGCCCGACTTGATTGAAACAGTAACGCAAAATTTACGAACTCAGGCAAATAAGATGAAACGAAATTTAGGTAAGCCTGGGAGAAAAAAATTGAGATTTTGGAAAAGAATTTGATTGTAAATTGTTGTAATTGGACTAAGCAAAGCAATAATTGACTGAAGATTCTGAACTTTTCAAAGATTTTAATTTTTTCTCCCAGGCTTGCCTAAATTTCGTATATAATATGAGCTTACCCCATCACTTATCGATAAGGCTATCAACAAATATTGCAATAAGATTGTCTGCAATACACTAATGATACATTTTTGTCGTATCGATATGTTTCTACTTTTGTTTTATATGCACGTATTTGATCACATAATCAGTCATATATTATTTTGACTTTGCTGTAAATAATAAGTGTCCAAAGACAAAACCAAAGTTGTACAAACAAAGAGAGAGAAATGGGGTTTAACGTCCACTCGACACAAACTAGGTCATTTCGGGACTAACATATGGTTTAATTTTATTTCAATAATTCGCTTGCGCGTAGGGGTCTTTAGCAGTGGGAGGAAACCGGAGTGCCCGGAGGAAACCCACAAGGTTGAGAAGGCGCTCCCATCTCCATGTCACATACGCTCACACCAGGGATCGAAACCACAGCCGCAAGCCAGAGGTGACCGGCCAGCTAGAGGTCGAAGCGTGGCACTCTAGACCACTATGCCATCCCAACCCCCCTTGTACAAACAATAATACTATTTAAAATAAAACTATGTGCTTTGTGATAAACTTTGACTAAACCGAAGTATTTCAATACTGCAATTACAATACACAGCCCTACTTAACAAATTAACGCATAAATTCAACACAATTCAATACTTTAGCTTTAGCTTGCTATATTTACTTCCAATAACTTATTCAAAGAAAAGTTAACTTTGAAAATTGATTACAAACTTATTTTTAAATGGACATGTGATATCAGCAGAGAACCATCAGTATTCTGATTGTAAAATAAAATTATTTGTCATGGAATGAAACCCAAAGAAGGTAAAATTGAAATGCAACCAACCATTATCAGAATGTTGTTCTTCAAATTAATGACCTTTGGTATTTCAGATCTAACAATGGCATCATCCAGCAATGAAAACCAACATTTGTGGTTCTCAGTAACAGAAGAAACATTGTTTTTACATGATGGTCTGCTGAGAGTAACAGACCTTGTTGAATTACCAACCAATGTTAACGCTAGTCCCGATGGAGATGCAGATATTCTATCTTGTGGATTTGATACAACAGATACTCATGATGTGCCAGAAAAACTTCTCACAGTTTGCGGAACACAAAACAGTGCATACAAGCGACTTATTGAATACCGTCTGAATTCCCTACGTGGCTATTGGGCGGCATACAAGGAACTAACCCAAGATGCAACACCCAGCAGAGAATTAAGTCAGCTGTCCCTTCAGGAGGAGACCTTGAATTTATTTAAGAAGGAAGCTGAGCAGGCGTCATTTTCAACAAGAATTGGCTTATTACTATTGCTTCCTCTTCTGCAGTCGCAAAGTCGAATTGATCCGAAGTTATGTGGTGTAACGGCTGAGTTGTTATTGAATTGTTTAAGAGAATGTAAACCATGCAGTCTTTCTAAAGAACCTGGCGATTGTTTAAAGGGTTTAGAGAGTTTATTATGTGATTGGTTAGGTGAAGACAGTAAAGATAAACAGATTAACGTCGATGATAAGTGTCAACGAGAAAAAGCTGCCTCAGCCCTTGTAGCTTTGGCTTGTGCAAGGTATAAATATATTATCATATCTTCATGAATTAATTTATATATCTTACATCAACAAGTATATATCTTTATATATTAATTATGTATGATGTAACTTAGCATGACAAGGTGTGTGACAAGGTTACAATGCAAAGAGTTAATATTTCAAATGGAATAGAGGTAAACATCCTACGGTTCTGCGCAGACTGGGCTAATGAAGATTTGTATATGCCATACAGTGTGCTGTGCAAATAACTTTGCAGGGATAACAGCACTATGACATACTCTTATTTTGAATTCCTACTTTCAAGGGATCGTTTATGTGCATACCAATGTTTACTCAGGACCTTGGTTTTTGGTCCCATTCGATTTACTATATGTTGTACCTTGCCAGTTCCACTGGCAAGTGAGAACCACGCCGGAAAATCCTGATGTACAACACAGGAATTGAACATACATGTAGGACCTGCAGGCATAGTAGCGAGCCAACATGTTACTTACATGTACTGAGCCTCCACGTCTCCTTAATAATAATAGGACAATCAGGATTAAATGTATTATTCATATATATTAAGAATTTTGCTCCAATCATATATTTTCGAGCAATTTTGTTTCATTCATCAAAGCAATTTTGTTTCATTCGTTACCGGTACTGAACGTTGAATAGCTTCTTTTATGAGATTTCTTTTTTAAATGTTTTTATTTTTTGTTGCAGAGGCCATGTTGACACTTTTATTCATGCGGCAGATTTACTTCAACAATTACCCGATTTACAGACATTACCTGTAGCAGATATTTTAAATGGATTATTAGATACAAGAGGTGGAATAGGTCAGCCATCAACTCTACTAGGAAATAAACATGCTGTTAGCTGGGGCTTTGAAGATATGTTAAATGTGATATCCGAAAAACCTTCCGACCAAGATGACAAAGATAAAGAAAAAGGTATCATGAAGATTTGCCTTTGGACTTAATTTATTTATTTGTTTTAGGAAAGTGAGAGAATTTATGATTTTTTTCAAAATAAATGAAATGAAATGGGGTTTAACGTCCTACTATTTTGCTCCTAAACTGGGTTAATGACGATGGGCATACTCCATATATTGTGCTATGAGGGAAATTTCAACTGCCAAGGGATCTTTTATGTCCATGCCAATTTTGTCCCATCTGAACGACTAAACAGCTGTCCTTGTCAGGCCATCCATCCTGCATCACTGACAAGAGGAAACCACCCCAGAAAGTCTGATTGAACTTTCTCGGCCAATGCAGGGATTGAACGCCCCGACCTCCAGGCTAGTGAGCCAGCGTCTTACCCACTTAGCCATGTGATCCCCTTTTTCAAAATAAGGTAACTTACATACATGTACATGTAAAGTGGAATGTTGATGAAGTGTATTATGGCTTATATCAAAGTCTATGCAGATTTAAAGTGAAATGAAAAAGGAACTAGAAAGTCATCATTTTCCTAGTAATGATGTTGTCATGTCATCTGGGAACAACATTTTGGGAGGATAACAGCCAAGCCTGGCAATTTCATCGGCAGACGTTTGTACACTTCGAAGAGGACTACTACTACTGTATGTTGAAAAATGAATGGAAATACCCAACATTTGTCCAGATCTTTTACAGATAGGCTAAGAACAGTACTGTAATTGTATTCTTTAGAATTGTGACCGGTGCATTACTTTATATCATAGATTTTTTTTTAAAAGAATCTGTATTATTTTTATTTCCAGTTGAGAGTGAAATAGGTAGAAGTATAGCTACTGATGGTAAATATTTATATACCAGTAATACGATTGGTAAAGGTTTAGCTAAAATTGGTACAGGTCTGCACGGAACTCTAAGGTAACTATTATATAATGTTTCTTTTTAAAAAAAATAAACATATAATGACAAAGATTCAATTTTCCTTGCATACATGAAATATTACATTAATTCTTATTAGGGAAATATTTACCATTTGAGATAGTGTTTCAACTATTAAGGCTACGTAACTCATTCGTGGCAGCAAATTTTGAGGTTGTTTGTCAAAGTAACGTTTGTTGTTTTTATTGTAACAAAACACTTTTGTAGCTAAGATTTCTTCTTTCGAATGACAGATATGTTGCAAAGATGAAAGACATCTAATCGAGCTATGACTGGTCAACCATGTAACTGTTTACATCCCAGTTCATATCTATGAAAGAATAAAAAACTAACTATTTACCTTTTTTTTTTCAGAGGTTATGTGTACAGTCGTAATTTAAGAATAGGACCAGGTAGAGTAGCATATGGTGATAATAAACTATTATATAGACCTGTAACGTTTGATCAGGAAGAACATAGTAATAATCTAGCTCTTCTTATGGATACAAATACTTTAGAGGTAAATCAATAACTATATTCATAAACTTGCTGGGGGTTGGCTGTCTGATGCATGCTCTTTGGATCATAAGGTCTGTCATTTAGCCAAGTGTTATGGTTTTGATTCCCCGCTTGTATGTGACAAGTGTTAGGGTCACCTGTCCAACCTTATGGGTTTTCTATGTGTCCTCCAGTTTCTTCCTACTGATAAAGACCCGTATGTTCAAGTGAATGATTGAGATTAAATTGAACCATATGTTAGTCCCAAAATGCCCTAGTTTGTGATCAGTGGACATTAAACCCCCTTTCGCTCTCTGTCTTCCTTAAACAAGCTATTGGTATCGCCATCTTTAATACACAAACTTGCTATCAGTAAAGCCATATTTACTACCTAAACATGCTATTGCTATAGCCATCTTTAATACCGAAAATTGCTATATAGCCATCTTTAATACTGAAATTGCTATATAGCCATCTTTAATACCGAAACTTATTGAAGGTAAAGCTGTCTTTAAATACTGTGAAATACTTCATCAAGCAATTATTTAAGTTTTGAAACTGGAGATTTTCCATATGCTTTAATTGAAATAGTATCACATTAGTAATTGTTTTACGGGTGTCAATTACTAAATGCCACTCAAAGGTGTCTAAGACAATCTTCCATTCACTTCATTGATTAATGTTTATGGCAGATATACTTGAGGCTTATTTTTCAGATGATAAAACCAGTTTTAAAGCCGGACAAGTGTTCAGTGGGTAAACCATGTGTTACTGTAGGATTTGTCAGTGATGGGATGTATTTCTATTTAATATGGTGTCAGGTTAATATGGCAGATAAATCAGCTAAAGGAATCAATGTTTATGTAGAAACATACAGTATAGAGGTAAATAAGCAAGAGCTAAAATCTGCCTATTGCAGGTCTTTCTTTAGGCCTGAAATGTTATCTAAATTATCAATTAGGCATTAATTAACTGCTCGATGGCATTGCTGGCCTGTGATATTTGCTGGATTCAAATACACATTTTACTGGATGATTTAACATGAAAATGGATAATCAAGACTATGTTTTTAATCGTACCCAGTTTAGTAATGATGACCGAAGGCTAGGCCTACAATTCAATTGGCAATATCTTGAGTTGGGGTCTAGAGTTGTGCTTAGACCTTTAGCTGGTCCGTCACCTCTGGCTTGCCATAGATGTTCAGTTGTGGTTTCGATTCCTGGTGTCACCTCTGGCTGAGGTTGAACACTAAGGACAAGAACAGCATGTAAATAGACGTGATCAGGTATGGGGTGATCCGTTTGGTAGACTAGTGTCAGCGTGTAGGTCGGATATTTAGTCTCACTGTGCTATTGTTTTAAGATCATCTATACTGTTTTAATGGTATAGCAAATCTGTATCTATTTTAGGATAACAGTTTGAGTGTAAATATCATTAAACCACCGGTCATACTACAGAAGAAAGATGATACCAATCCTAAAACTCTCACTGAGGCGATATTTACCCGTCCACGGCCATTCCGTACCTCCAATTCAACAGCAACCCTAGTAGCACTAACAGGCGGTGAAATGTTAGCTACCAGAAAAGAAGATGGTAAGCTCTGTAGAACATTTGTGGTTTTTTAAACATGATACTATTTAGTTACCGGTAAATATTTTACATATAGGAAGGCAGTTTTGATTAATAAGAGAATGATAAATATATATATATGTAAATAAAAAATAAAAGATATATGCCATGCCTGAAAATGATAATTTTAGATGTACCTGACAAAGTGTCAGTCACCAATGGACATTTTGAGTTAAAAGTTGAAATGAAGTTCGACTGTGTGTCAGTTATTACTCGTTACTTCCGTCAGTTAAAAGAAGGATTAAACATGTTTGTCATTTTTTGCGTCACTTCCCATTTCTCAAAATGTTTGTTAGACATCTACCGTAGCAATAATCTCTGTGTTAAATTTATATTTGGAATATGTTTAACCAGTTTTATCACATATATCATAATGGCTGACACCAACATTGTCCTTTATGGTTAGCAAATTTAACTGAAACAAGAACCCTGCTTAATAAGACAAAATACTTGATCGAATTCAATATTGATTGAATATTGGTAGGATTTGTTTGTATATTTTATTATTGTTTATTTGACAGTATCAACTTCAACAGTTTTAAGTACATCATGTGGTATACAGTTAAAGACATTAATTAAAACACCGGTATTTTGTGATGGTAATAATATCGTGTTCCTCACATCTCTACATGTACAAGGTACACCATCAGCTTCAGCAGCTCGACCTTTCTTTGGTAGTGGTGGAAGTTTATCAGGCCTTCGCTGTTCACGTAATTAGATATATTTTATAGGCTTTATTCAAAAAAATAACATTTTTTTATTATCCTTGATTTTATTAACACGCTTTAACCATTAGAATGAGACACAAGAGGCTGGGATAGTGTGTAGTCTATTGCATTGAAAAAAAAGAAGTTGTTTGCTATTCTGTCGGTGCAATAGAAGAATCAAAGGCATCTGCAACATTTTTATTTTTAAAATGAAAATATTTAACATTTGAAGTACGATTCATGTTTGTTGTCATTTGTTGGGTAGGAGGTAATACTCTGACTGTACGACTGTCCTGAGATTGAATGAGACAAAACACAGTTTGGTATTCACCTTAAAAAACACCTAAAAAACGTGGCAGTTGAAATTCAACAAAATGTAGGAGTAAACACTACTGCCTGAGCAAAATTCTCCTCTTTGGCATTGCACATTTGACCATAGAAAACAAATTACCATATGCGAGTCTAAAGATGACAATAGTGTTGAAGAGACATTGTACCCAATTCCATCTCAATATCATTGTATTCGCAGTCCATGGAAAACGATTGTAAAAATTGATTCTGTTATGTCTTGATGTTTATATCTGCCTCTAATTGTAGTTTTTGGGAGGCAGTGTGTCTCAGTGATTTAGGCACTGGCTCACTAACCAAGAGGTCTGGGGTTGGCGACTAATCATTTGGATCAGATGGGAAACCATGGTTCCCTGTATACGTTGACAGAATTTTGAAATAAGAGTAGGCTATATTGCTGCTGTCAAGCCAAAATTTCCCTAATGGAGTTTCGACATGGCGTACATCTGTCTTCGTTATCCCAGTTGGTTCAGAACAATAGGACGTTAAACCCCATTTCATTTCACTAATTGTAGTTTAAAGAGGCTTGATGAAAACAATGATTATTGACTTAATTTTTTTTTTTTCATTTTCAGTGTTAGCATGTAACTTATGTTTTAATATTACTGATGGACAGTTTAATACTAGAGTTGATTTAATGGATGCACCAAGTTGTTCTCTTGCAAGAGGTACAGCTGTTAATAGTCTAGGTAATCCTCTTTTTTATTTTCATACCTTTTACAATGTCTGGTATCCATTAATATTTCCTTCTGTGCAATATTATAGTTTTCACAGTGAAGGGATGGTAGTGGCTGACGGTCCAACACATGCGCTTTAGATCATAGGGTATGTCATTGAGTCAAGTGACATGGATTCGATTCCCAATGTGTATGTGCATGTAAATGATTGAAATAAATTTGTACCATATGTTAGTCCAAAAATGATCTAGTTTATATGTCTAGTGGACATTAAAACCCATTTCTCTCTCTCTTTTCTATACAGTGAATACACATGTAAACCACTTGGTGTAATATACATTTATCTAAAACTGTTAATTATAAGACCAGTGTATTACAGTAATACACATTGTTTACAGGTGTTAGATTACAGAGACCTGTATACATCATTCTACTGTATATTGCACACTAACTCTCAATGAATATACATATAACCCAATGTTTTTAAGTGTGTATCTGATCTATTAAGAACAATACACATCAGTGGTTCATTGAACATTAAGAAAATAGTATTTATATATAATCTATACTTTATATTATACAATGTTTCATTGTTTTCTATAAATGAACTACACTGAGTTAGAGGAAGTAAGGATGCAACAAAATATTCAACTCTGTATTAGGTCACTGATTTTGGAACATAAAAAAAATCAAAAAAAATCATGTACAGTGCATTATTACAAATATATTTTGAGTATTAATAGAGTTATTGAATGATATAATTACAGGAACATGTTTTGATGTGTGTAATAATTCTATCTGGGTGTGTAGTAGTGATTATATAGATCAGTTCTATAATCCCAGTAATCAGGCACCACATCATATCAACAAGAGATTATGTATACCTATAAAACCTAAACCAACAACAACTACAGGTAACTATTATCACCTGTTTCTCCTGGTAAATATATAGCAGTTCTGTGGTATCAGTCCTACATTTCCAGAAATAACAGTAGCAAGTCTGTAGTCACACATTTCCAGGAATGATATTAACAGGTCTGTAGTCTGAATCCTACATTGCCAGGAGTAACATTTACTGGTCTGTATTATCAGTCCCAGATTGCCAGTAATAATGTTAACAGGGCTTTAGTTCCACATTTCCAGGAATAACATTAACAGGTCTGTAGTCTGTGTCCCACATTGCCAGGAATAAATGTACAGGTCTGTATTATCAGTCCCAGATTACCAGAAAAAAAAACATTAGGAGGTCTGTGTATTTTGGTAATCTGCATGTTGTGAAAGACCAGCTTCACTGTTATCTCAGGTTTCATATAGACAACTGTCGACTTCACATTTTGTCTGATGAATTTATAGCTCGTCTTTATCACTAAAAAAAACGTATTAGGAAAATATTTGGATGAAAAGGACATATATTATTAAAGTTGAAAGGAGAACAGTATAAATATTGAGATATTATTATATTTATTACAGGTGAAATGATATCAGTTAAAAGTGTAGTAGAGACGTTATTACAGCATGCCGGTGGTATGTGTGTACATAAATTAAACAGTGATCCTTATTCTAACTACTTACTACCACCAACACCTGTAGATCTTCCTCAATTACATAGAATAACAGATATATTAACTAGAGCTATGGAAGACGGCCAGATGTCTATCATTATTAGTGCACTAGTTGTTTTACAGGTATGGCATAATAATAGTATTTGTCACAAAAAGAATTTTCAACTATTTTATGATGAAATCTCTCTTATTATACAAAAGTAAATTTTATGTTATATTACTTAAACATTTGAAACTGAAAGCTTTTGAATTGCACTACAAATTTTTAGTCAAATCTTCACAAAGAGAAATAGCCCATGTCTTTGCTCAGTATATGATAATGGATGTTTTTGTAATGATTGTCTCTTTTCAGTTAATATTTAAGACCAGTGTATTTGTGTTGGAGAGAGAAGGGGAGGCTATTCTCATGAACAAAACCAGGTATATATTTCCTAGTCAGATAGTTAGTATCATACTTCAAATACTTCTAAAATATTTAAAAGACTTTTGCGATAGCATCCTCTACATATACAATCAGGAGGGGACTGGGCCTTGAACCTGCAGATGTGGCCAAAGAGGGTTACCAGATTAGTCAAAGAAGAAACCGGGACATATATTTTCCTGCGAAGACCAAAGTATAACTCGGCACGGAGCGCCCACATGAGCGCCCTACGGGCGCGAATCATTGAGCGCCGAAGGCGTGAACTAACTAGGGGGGTTTGGGGGCCTGCCCCCCCAATAATTTTTTTCATTTCTAGAAACCGGGAGATGTGTTTTCAGCCATTTTTGTGACGGTAGTTACACTAAAAATATATGTTGTTGAATGGGCATTGACGGGCATTATTTCGATTGTCACGTGTTAGTAATGTAGAATTTTTGCTGATGACCGTAACACAAACGGTGTCTATTGAACAGGGCCCGTTCATTAGCCGGGACTATAACAGAGAAACCAATAAAATTATACCAAAGATCATACGTCAATTTCTATATTTATGCACATTCGGAACACCTCGGTTAATCTACGAACGCCGATGTATGCCGACTGAACTATATTTTTAGATCAGAAGTGGTGTGCCTTCGTGTTGAAGTAAGAGTGTTTGCAGCAAACGCTACTTTTTTACATTAATAATCAATAGTTATTAAATGTTATGTGTTATTATTTTCAATTGAAAAACACCTCTGATTTGAAAACCGGGACATTTAGGCACGTGAGAAGCCTCGGGACGGGACGACAAAAGGGACCCCCAAAACCGGGACTGTCCCGGTAAAACCGGGACGTATGGTAACCCTACCAAAGATCCCGGGAGGTTCAGGGGTCCATCAAAATTTTTGACTTTGATTTTATTTCAAAATAAATAAAATTCGTCTTTGCCTCCACTGAACAATATAATGACCTAAATTGGATTTAAAAAAAAGTACCTTTGAATGGAATGTTGGAAAGTGAATCAAGCTAGTTTTGTTTTTTCTCATTCTACAAAAATTCTTCACTGTGATGGGAACCTGACAAAAAAAGTTTGTACGGGGGCCCATAGCTTCCAGATTACCAATGTATAAAATGGTTTATAAACTTTGTACTTGTAATTTCAGATCATTGCTATGGAAACTAGTAACGGCAAAATCTAGTGAAAGTAATAATATAGCTATACAGAGAGAAGCATGTAAAGCCATTAGTGTAGGCTTGATGGCTTTATATTCTAATAACAACGAAAGACATAAATTATTATATCAACTAATGACAGAAGGTAAATAATTCATCTATGATATATGTGACTGTAGTCTTGTCTGTTCAGGTGTCCCAAGGCTAAAATTTTTGGTATAAGGGCAACTCGAGCCCATGGAGCGACAAAGGCCTGGTGGGGCTGCACTGCCATTTCAGTTACATACTACTTCCGGTCTATTTCATATACAGCGTAGTGGAAGCTTATGATAAATAATTGATTGTTGATTCATTATTTTTGATAACCAACAGACATATCATATTTTCAAAAAACAAAATAATTTTGTTGGCTAAATAGATGTCCTAAATATGCTTAAAGGAACCAATCTTTACAAAATTTATCAATAATATTGACCAACAGTTAAATGTGTACCGTGATATAATGATTTTGGTATATATTTTGCAGGAGGAGAGTCATCCGGTTTAGTTGTATTACGTGATCTAATATTAACAGACTTTGCTGCTCAGTTAAAAACTAAAAGTTTAAAATCAGTTGAGACTGATCATCTCAGGTGAATATTCTCTTCTTTATTTGTCAATTTGATCTCAAATAATTTAATGGCTTACAGATTATGATTACCCCAAAATATTTTATATCTTGTTCAAGATGTTTAACAATTTTTCCAATATAATGTGTAATATACCTGAAACTGAATGGAGAGGTACAGTGGTTCAGTGTTTAAGACATTACCTCGCTAACCAGGGGTTCTTGTGTTCGCTGCTGGTGTTGACCAAGAAAGTTCCTCTAGATTTTCTGGCGTGGCTTGCCTTGTCAGTGGTGCAGGACAGAGGACTTGACAAGGCATGCATGTAAAAAAACCCTTGACAATATGAATTCGAAGTGGGCCGCAGCGCTGCTGTCCAGACAAAAGTTTCCTAATAGCTTACTGTATGGTGTACAGAGGCAGATTCAATGGGGGGTGCGAGGAGCGCGCGCCCCCCTAATTTTTGACAGTGCCCTTTTTTACTGCTGAAAGTGCCTTTTCTCAGACCCAAATATGTCCGTTCCGAACGTCTACTTAGATGAAAATATCAGCCAAATAGCTCTTGGAATGGCTGCAGATGCAAGGAAATGATGGATAATTTTCTTGGAGAGAATTCCCACCCCACCCCCCTCTCAGCGGCGTGCCCCGTTTCCGCGGTCAATGCCCTCATTTTGCGGCGCCCCCCCTTTTCAAAATTCCTAGATCCGCCCCTGGTGTATGTCTGTTTTCATTAGCCCAGTTGTTTCTAAAACTAAATAAATTTATTAATCAAATTAATGATTTGTATTATAGACTAGCAGATGAATTAGTTCACTATATATTAAAGAGAGCTGTAAAAGGATCATTGGATATATTAAAACGACCATTAAAAACATCCAGACCTATTGAAGAAACAGTTACTGATGCTCCAGTAAGCTACAATTTTTACTCCATTGGGATCATTATCAATGCAAAAAAATCTTTGTAGTCATATTAGATTAATCTTTCTTAACAATCTGCAGTCAATGATTAAGCTAAGAAATTTCATTGGTCGATGCTTTGGGACAAGGTAACCTTGATTCTATTTTATAGAGAGTGATGAAACTTACAGTATAGTTTGATTGCTCGATACTTTTGAAACAAATAAATGTGCGATTAATCAATATGTGTCATCTACTTATTCTGGGATTTCGACGGGGGACATCAGCCTCACTGTTGGCTTGTTCTCCTACATTCATCAAATGTATGTCGAACAAACATTTGAAGCATTGCTGCATCACTTTCTTCTAATCCTATGCACCTAAATGAGCAGAAATATTGTCGTGGGACTTCTGATTTATCAAATTCCCAGGTAATCCCAGTTTTAATGCCAACTAGTCAATGTCTCTATCTTACTCAAATTCTTGAACACACCCCTGATAATATTATTTGTTGTTGTATTTTATAGGTTGCCAGCCCATGTGTAATGTATATAATGGCTCTACAGTCGTATTTATTAAGAGAAACTGTGTTCTATGTTAAAGATACAGACAAGGATAAGGAAAGTAAAACAGATAATAAAAGTGAAATGACGTTACAGGTACCAGTAGCTTTATCGTCATGTGTATCGAGTTGCTGAAAAGCGTTCAAAAAGTGTTTTGTATTGTTAAGAGAAAATGTTTTGAAAATATTGAATACTGAATGGAAATTTGTATTTCATTATCGCTAACCAACTTGTCAAATATTAATGGATTGTATCCACGTTCGACGCACCTCATAGCATATTTGATTTGCCGATTGACAATAATATTTTGCAGGATGTGGGAGTTAGGTGCCAAATGTCAAGTGACATGGTTTCAATCTCACAGGTTTTCTCCCAAGTCCTCCGGTTTCCTCCCATTGCTAAAGATCCCTACGTGCAAGCGAAAGGATTCAAATAAATTGAACCATGTGTTAGTCTCTCTATCTTTCTCTCTAATTACAGGATTTAATTACCGGTGTTATTAATTTAGCTACAAAGATATTTGTTGGTTTATGTGAGGTGAGTTGACTATATTAGATTACATCATCTCCAGCAGCTGTCATAAATCACTCTAAGTATATTTAAAAACTTGACGTCCATTGCATATTTCAAGAAACATTCTTGACAGGTACTGTTTATGGTAATTTCATTGTTATATTTGGCATCAAAAGCAATGATTTTGATTATTTTCAGGTGTTTGAAACATTTATAGAAGTGTGCAATTCTGTGATAGATACAAGTCCTATAGAAGAAATAGACAGTAAACTACAGACAATGGAAAGACTTGCAAAAGGAACTATATTAGGTCATTTATTACCAGTCTTGTTGACAACATTAACACATTCCAGTCTACAAGAATTGTCTTTAGCTAATGCATTGATGCCACATCTTACAAGACTTGTTCTATTATCAACGCAGGTATAGTAACCATCATGTTCCTGTAACAACGACTGCAAGATTTACAACATCTAGACGTTGCTAGATTGCTTTATAACTCCCGATTTTATGGCTATGATATCCCCCTTTACTTCAGACATGTGAGCAGTAGCATCCAATCAGAGGTTGCGACACAAACACGGTCAAATTAAACATAGCGACCTCCATGGAAACCTTGACATTGAGCAAACATTGAACTTTGCAACTCGATTATCACAGGTAGACATTTTAGCTGGAAAGCGTGAGACTTGGTATTTGTGATGATTATGGAATCTAATAAGCTCACAAGCTGGGTGAATGCACACCCTAAATTAGTGCCGAAATATACAGGGTATTACGTCAAGGCCTTGATAAGATGTACGAAATTAAAGCGAGATCAAGTCTTCTATTGAAGTCCAGGGCAATGTTTCCCACAAGTTATTCTGATGACATAAGTATCTGCACAAGAAATTGTAAGATTGCATACATACAGTTTAGAGGGAACAATGGGTCAGGGTCACTTAAATCATGAAAGAAATGGAACTTTGGGCCGTTTTAATCACCTTTTCCAGGCATGGAAAATCTTTTAAATAAAAACTTTGTTTGATAATATCAACTTTTTCAAGTTGAAATATGGAGAACTACAAATCTTTGCTATCGTTCTACAAATAATAGAAATATGTTATCTTCAAATGTCAGTTTCCAAGATAACAAGACATGATTCAGTTTCAGGTGTTGTTTAATTTTCTGGAAATTGTAATGTAACACTTTTTATGAGAGGAGGTATGTTTTCATTTTGTGTTCTGTTTATTCTTGCAGGCTGCAATGTTGATGAGAAGTCCAAAGAAATGTTCATTACCAGAAGATGATGGTGTTGATCCTGACAGAGATATGTTAAATCTCATTGGTCAGTCTATTCAAACTAAACAGTAAGTTACTGCTTTCATTTTCTCTAATCACTTGAGAGAGAGAGAAATTGGGACTAACACATAGTTCAGTTATATTTCAGTAATTTGCTTGCACGTAATGGCTTAAGCAGTGAGATGAAACCATAGAAAACCCATGAGGTTGGACAGATGACCTAAGTCCTTGTCATGGCACTTGTCTCAATAACAGACCTTATTATAAATCGCACGTGTTAGCAACTTTGATTAACCTACTTTCTAATTAATAACATAATTATTTATTTCTATGAATAATTGGGGAGTGGGGTGGTCAAATGGTCTGAACGTTAGATCATAAGGTCTGTCATTGAGTCAAGCTGTGTGGTTTCAATCCCACACTTGTTCATGATCAGGAGTTTGGTCTCCTGTCCAATCTCATAGGTTTCCTCCTCTTAGTAAATTGTTGAAATAAAATTGAACCATATGTTAGTCTTGATATTAGCTAGTTTGTGTGTAGTGGATGTTAAGCCCCATTTCTGTCTGTCTCTATATACTGTTGTTGAATCTTTTTAGAAAAGATAATGAAACAGAAGATGATGGAGAGTGTTATTTAGCCAGTTTAAGAATTCCAGCCCCATGGGCATCTGGTAAATCTATAGAAACAATTCACCCAGTTCGTGATAATTATAAAATGAAGGAAACAATTCATATACCAGGTGCTCGATGTCTTTATATCAGATTTGATCCTAAATGTTCATCACAGTATGATTATGATAAGGTAAGTCAGCTTAAAAGATATTCTAGTTTTAATTTGTAACATTGCTTCCGAACATTACATGGATTACTTTTAACTAATGAGGTAGATCCATGTACATTCATGTAGATACGTATAGATTGTAAATAATAAAAAGACCTACATTTACAAGCTGATAGACAGCATAATGGGACAACTCAGTCAGTTTATTTTTCTTGTTGTGGGAGCCACGGTGGCTCAGTAAGGCAGTGGCTCACTAACCATGAGGTAGAGGGTTAAATCCTGATGTGGATCGAGAAAATTATCTTTGTCAGTGGTACAGGAATCAGGGCCTGGTCAGGACAGCGTCAATTCGTTCAGATGAGACAATAAAATGAGATTCCATGCATGTAAAAGAACCCTTGGCATTTGGAATTGGATATAAAAGTAGCCTGTAGCTCTACTGTCTGTCAAAAATTTCCCTCATGTAACACTGCTTGGCATATTCTCGTCTTCATTAGCACAGTCGGTGTAGAAAAACCCAATTCCTTTTTATCTTCTTGTAAATTCTTAGTGTACAAAATGGCACACTTCATGTTTTCCTCAGTCTACCTTCTATTCTTCCTCACATCCCTGCCCCTGTGACCCACACTTTTCCTCATCTCACAACTAATAGTCAAAAAATACGCTTCCTCACACCGAAGTAGAAAAATATCCTTCCTTATTCAGAGATGAAAGATTTTATAATTTTTAAAAGTAACGACAATATCCTTCCTCAACGCTCCATCCAAGCATGGAACATAATATATGTTGTCATAGTCGAAAGATTAAGAAATTTTTCAAAGAGTTGAAGGGAATTTTTTTTTTATGTCATGTAACTTTTCCTCCTGACATGGTACCTTTTTTTTCCTCAATATTTGTTGGCGTAAGAGAAATAATATATACCTGTAATATAACTGAAAGGGTTAAAGGGACTATTATGGTATTTTGGGGGAGGGGTGTGTAAAAATAAAAATGACTGTCTAGCATACATTTAAAATGATGTAATTTATTGATTTTCTTCTGTTAATAGTTGATTACACTTGCATCCACACACCTGCCTATCCCTCCGTTCATGATTCAATATTAAATCATTCTGATTAAAACACAAATCCTATTTCGTTTCAATTTTATTGTTCAAAATTTTTGTTTTACTTGTCTTTACTACACTAAGATCTGGGAGAGTTGTTGTATCACCAGCATTGTGTTTGAAGTGAGTGATAAGTCATTAAAGCGGTCTGTTACAGCGAGTTCTTGGTGTGAGGTGCACATAACTTTGGATAAACCACTAGAAACTTAACGTCAAACAGGCGCGGATACAGAGGGGGCGCACCCGGCGCACGCCCCCTCTATTTTTTTGCGGTGGCGAACAATTTTTAGCTCCATATATTCTCGTGGGAAAGGAGAACAAAGACAGTTTAGGTTGGAAATCGTAATTTACAGTACTGGTATGAAATTAGTCCTTGTGGGAATTTTTGTCCACTCAAAAATCACAGGCCGAGCTTCACACTCCCAACTTGGTGCAGCACGCCCCCCCTTTCTGAAAATCCTGGATCCGCCCCTGTCAAACATGATTAATGAATCAATGTCTGACGTCATAGGATCAATAGCTGCTTGTACGACCCATGACACGACCTTCGAGTATAACTTGTCAGATCTTCATGTAGTCTAGACCATCAAAAGTATAAAAAAATGCTGAAATATAGATCTGTATTTGAATCAGATTGATATTGAATAACCAACATTTAATTTATCATGTTCTACCCGCAATGTTGTTCAACCCATCCATTATTCGTTTAAACTGAGCTGTTTAAATTTTGTTATGGTCCATTAATTATCTATTTGAATATTATTCTTTTGACTTTTTATCTACAGTTAATACTGTATGCTGGTCCAAATACAAACTCTAAGAAAATAGCCGAATATGGTGGTAATACATTTGGTTTTGGTAGCAGAAGTGTTTTAGGTTCTGGTTGGCCTAAAGATTTAGTCAAGGTAAAATTTTATAGTAAGAGTTTCTGTTGTTGACAATTTAAAAAAACATTTAAAAGGTTGTCATAACTTTGATTGTGTGATTTTGATTCCCTGGTTGTACGTGACAAGGGGTAGGGTCGCCTATCCAACCTTGATAGTTTTCGCCAGGTCCTCCACTGCTAAAGACATATACGTGAATGCGAATTTTTGAAATAAAATTAAACTATATGTTAGTCCTGGAATATCAAGTACATATCTCTTGTATGTACCATTGATATTTGGTTGTGTTGTTTTAATTAAATGGTAAATAGTATAGATTTGAACATGGATTAATTATGAAAAGGGCTGGCTTTAAACATGTGCACAATGATGTATTAGCCATTTAATATTTTTTTAAACCAGATGAAGAAGATACAGTGATGTTCTCATTTGAGATGTATTAGCTATTTTATATATTTGATCAAGATACAGTGACGTTCTCGTTTGAGATGTATTATGTATTTGATATTTTTGAAAGAGGTTGATGGAGATATAGTGACATCCTCTTTTTAGATGTATTATGTATTTGATATTTTTGAAATAGGTTGATGGAGATACAGTGACGTTCTCGTTTGAAATGAGAAGTGGTAGAGAACATAATACACCTGATAAAGCTATGTGGGGTTTTCTTGCTACTGTACATGCCCAGGTCTGTTTTTTTGTGACTTTTGGAGAGTGTGAAATGAAATAAAAATGAAGTAAAGTGGTGATTAACGTGCTCCTTTTCCGCACCGTATTGGCTAATGAAGATGGGTATACGCCAATCAGTGTGCTCCAACTGTCAAGGGTTCCTTTACGTGCATGCAAATAATTATATGGGACCTCGGTTTTTCATCTCGTTGCAAGATAGATGCTATTCCTTGCTAGGTCCCCCATTCTGCACCCCCAACAAAGAGAAACCATGCCAAATAAGCCAAAACAGGGAGTGAAATTGTATCAAATGAGACATTTCGTTTTCTGATATCCATTGTTGAAAGTGCTTTTTGGCACAATGTAAGGACGGTAAATTTACTACAGATTTAAAGTTGTTTGTATATATTATATGTTGGTGAAAAAGCTTAATTTGGCATGATAATGTATATACACTTTCGTAGTGCATGCATTGTCAGTCTGAATTGTTCCAAGTTGCAATCAATTATCATGGAATTGATGGGATCTGTCATATTTCTATGAGCCATAAAACATAGGTGGTGTGAGCAGAACCATTTCAGCTATAGTGACTTCTCTTTCTCCCGAATGTGTTGTGTTTATTTGCTTCACGCCGTTCTAAAATGAGAAAATTCATTTATGGTTGTTTTTTTGAGTATCCCCTGTGTACCATCTGTGTAATTCTACCAATTGCCTCTCTCAGACTTCTGCAATATTGTCATATTAATGTTTTTTACATTATCTCCAGGAATCTGTGGAGGAAGTCGGAGGAGGTCTTCCATTCCTAGCCGATCTAGCACTAGGTTTGTCTGTCTTATCATGTATGATGTTACAAATTATGTTTGATGGTCCAGAAAAAACAGAGGTGGAAATAACTTGTCAACATTTATTTAAAAGTAAAATATTACAAAGGTACGTCTCTATCAATAAATAGAATAAATTACTTCTTTGATAGACATTTAGTAATTGAATATTTTAAGACGAGGTACAATTTTGTATGCACAAGACCAATACACATTTCTTATACACAAGATCAATACACATTTAGTATACACAAGATACATTTGGTATACACAAGACCAATACACATTTAGTATATACAAGATCAGTATATGTTTAGTATACACAAGATCAATACACATTTAGTATATACAAGATCAGTATACGTTTAGTATACACAAGATCAATACACATTAAGTATACACAAGATCAGTATACATGTTAGATACACAGGATCAATACACATTTGGTATAAACAGGAACAGTATACATGTTATATATACAGGATCAATATACACATGTTTCTTACACAAGTTCAACACACATTTCTTACACACAAGATCAATATATATTTGCTATACATATTGGTTTTACACAAGATCATTATATTGGTTTTATAAAGATCAATATATAATATTATAAAGATCAATACACACACAGTAGTACACAAGATTAAAATAATAATTTATGTACAAGGACAAACTAAACATTGTTTATTTGTTGTGTTTTAGATGTGTTTGGCAATCTGAACCTGAAATAACCAAGTCAACAGAAAAGAGTAAAAAGAAAGCTGGAAGTAAAGCTACATTTAGTCCCGTTCTAGCAAGAATTAAATTACCCACTGATTTAATGGATGGTTTACGTAAACTTTCTAAACGACAGACACCCAGAGTTCGACCTAGTATAAAGTATGTATAAATTGTTTTTGACATTTAAACTTGCAATACATTTGAATAATTTGGTAACTAATGATAAAATACATAATTTTCACATTTGAATTTTAGTTTTTCAGGATCTTAATAGATAACCTTGTGTTTGATTGTGACCTATGTTTGTTTTTTCTCTTAAATTTTCAAAATTTTAAATTCTGGAGCCAAAATTTTTTAAAAGAGCAAACTGTTTGCAAAAAGGAAGCGAAATTTTCTTAATTTATAACAATATATATTTGTGGAGAATTTATACAACCATTATCAATATTATTATATATTTGTAGAGAAATAAATATAATCATTCTTATTGATGATATTATAAGTAATAATAGATTTTTATATTTGTAGAGAAGTAATAGAACCGTTGTTATTGATAATAATATTTATTTTTAGAGAAGTAATAATAATGATATGTATTTCTAGAGAAGTAATAACAATAATAATATATTTCTAGAGAAGTAATGATAATATTACATATTTGTAGAGATGTAGTAATGCTAATATTACATATTTTTAGAGTAATAATGATAATATATATATTTGTAGAGAAGTAATCCAACCATTAATACTAGAAGAGATGATAATGTCAGCTGTAGTGAAGCACCTGTCTCTAGTGGAAGCTTTACGTTCATTACCCGATATACAGAAACATGAAACAGATGAATTCTGGTTATTATCATCCGTTGTTGATGAAGTCTTTAGAAGATGTGATGCTTTAATTAGACAATTACAGGTATAATTTAAATTTTAATTTGGTTACCTTAACGAAACCAGTTGGTATTCCTCAAGATTAATCAACCTGGTTCATCTTTTTAATGGTGCAGGATGGATGATCTGGCACAGAAAAGAGTCTAGTCTTTCTGATGGTATTGAAAACTGAGATCCACACATTGGTGTGACCGTAAAAGAACCCTTGATAGTAGGATTTTAATAAAGAGTAGGCTGTTCAAATACGATTTATCTCATCTGCACGGTGTATGCCCATCTCTATATATAGACAAATTGGTGCTGAAGAGTAGGAGCATATTTCATTTCGTTCCATTGGATAATGAACAGACAAATTGTTTAAGTGTTCACTAGAAATCCCAAGCTCTTGGTTTTCTCAACATTATAGCAATGCCGAAACAATGAACAATCTGTAGGTGACAGCTGAATATTTAACATATATTTATTATTAACATTGTTTGATATATATTACCAGACATTGGCTGATTTAGAACAGAGATGGTTTAATGAAGTAGAAGAACACAGACAAGAAAAGAATCCATCTTTTACACCCTATTTTACAGATTATCATCTACATGAGGTAAGTTTTTTTATTCCAACGCTTGATCAAATACGAATATAATCTGTTTAAAGAATATCCTGTTTAAAGAGTTATCCTAAACAAAATTGCACAAGTCCAACCTCGAGGGTTTTCACTTGGTCCTACAACTGCTAAAGACCCCTTTGCACAAGCAAATTATTGAAATAAAAATGAATCATATGTTAATCGAGAGTGGATGTTGAACCCCATTTATCTCTCTTTCCCTAACCAAAATTTAGATCAGTAAATGTTCCACCATCCGATAGTTGTGCCTTTTGTAATTATAAATTCGTCGTATTTAATTATTTTGGTGTTTCAATGGAATAAAATTTGACTTGTTGCTTAGTTATACATATTGATATATTTCAGTTAAAACATAAAGAATTGACAATGTTATGTTTTCTAAAAGAAGTAGCTCTTGATACAGAAGATACCGAAAGAGCTGTGAAAACTTTACGGTAAAACTGTCTTATATCATTCAGGCCTTGTTTGAATTTCATCAAATATCACATCAAGACCTACTAATAAACAATGGAGGGGAAATTTTAAAAAGGCAATGTTTAAGTTGTTAGGGTAATAATTTCAAAAATGTCCCCGTCTAGATAGGAGAGTCAAGCCTTTTAGAAAGAAGAATTTTTAGGGTTTGTCTTGAGCAAAGATTATTTACTTGTCAGTGATTCAGGATGAAGGGACTGTCAAGCAAAAAAGCTTCTGCTTCATGTTGATCAGATGGATAAAAAAATGAATAAAATCAAAATAGGAGTAGTCCGTAGCTATTTGTCTGGGAAAGATTGCCCTTATAGCACACTTTACTAATTTGATTGGTGTAGAAATATAAGACGTTAATCACCATTTCAGTTCATGAAACATTGAGAGTGAAATAAACAAAGGGGCGATATATTGCAGAAAATACGAATATTCGTTTTAATGATCAGTGCAAGAAAAATCATTTTAGACTTCCTTCAAAATGCTGGGGGCTTGGATGGCCGAAAATAAGCATGTGTGCACTGTATCATAAGGTCTGTCATTGAGTCAACTGGCATGGTTTTGATTCCCTGGTTGTATATGACAATGAATAGCTTAGCCAACCTTGTGGGTGTTCTCCAGTTTCCTCCCACTGCCAAAGACCCCTACTAGCAAGCATATTATTGAAATAAAATTAACCATATGTTAGTCCCTAAATGACATAGTTTGTTTCAAGTGGAAGTTAAACCCTATTTCTCCTTTTCTCTCCTTCAAAATGTTTTTCAAATTTGTATATTTTTCAGTGAAAAGTTTAACAGTGATTTAGAGAATATTTGTTTGTTTTTCAGTGAAAAGTTTAGCAGTGATTTAGAGAATATTTGTATATTTTTCAGTGAAAAGTTTAACAGTGATGTAGAGAATAGTGATAAAGAAAGTATAAAATCTATGTGTAAAACTAAACAGATAGTAGAGGGCATATTATCACGATTAGATCTATTATTACATGTTAATATATCATTTGTTACCAGTCCTACTACACTGACTAGAACAGCTTCTAACTATGCTAATAATACCAGAGAAGGTTTGTACAATCAATACATTTCATTTTCTTAGAAGTCTTTTAATAGTACTGGTCCTCTGGTTTCCTCCCACTCCTTAAGACCCTTATGCGTAAGGGAATTATTGAAATAAAATTACTCCCTAAGTTAGTCCCGAAATGATCTAGTTTGTGTGGAGTGGACATTAAACCCCATTTCTCTCTCTCTCTTTTAAAAGTAAGTCCAGGTTGACCATACATAAACAATTAAAGTTACATTATGGGAGATAAGATAAAGAGATGGCAGTTCTACCTATAATAGTTAAAAACTAGATAGTGTAAAGGTAATTTGCTGAAAATTTCAGTCAAATTGATCCACAATTAGCCGAGAAAAAAGCGTTTGAAATATTCCTATAGCTTCGGTTATCATTACTCAAATCATTAATATAAACAGCATAGTCTCGATTATCCACTTGATTGATTTAATTATCAACGGCCATTAAGCGGCATATAGGATTTTAATCTGCCAACATCGAAGGCTAGCCTTGACATCAAGAGTTATGGTCTGGATATGTTAATTAATGTCTAATTGATTATTTAGATAACATTTCAGGCCTAAAGAAAGACCTGTAATAAGCAGATTTTGCTCTTGCATAATGTTATTTTAATCTACATAAACCAGTACATATTCCTGGTTGGACGTTTGCCAAATTGTGTAGGACATGTCCAGCATATATAGGCAGAACAGCATCCATGGACAGGACACAGACAACTCAAACAACGAACATATCAAATCAAGTCCATTGAATCCAGTTTCTAGCTGTAAGAGTCACTGAGCTAAACTGTCCTGGGCTTGTAGTAAGATCAGAAGAACCTGTAATCTTCATCAATTTAGAAGAGTTATTTTTTTATTACCATTAAACTTAGGATTTAGGATGATAAATGAAATTAGATCTGGTTTTATTTACAGGTATAATGGCCCGATCTGATACCGATATGTTACGACCAGGTTCAGTATTAGGTAGAAGTATGTCAGCTCCATCTGGTGTAGAAGATGATACATTCCTGGAAGTAATGAGGTTGCAAAGGTAAGATTGATCCCCCGTCTGAGCAATTTTTGTCTTCTAGCAAATACTCTCTTTAAGTCCCAATCTTGTCTCTAGTTTTTTGAAGAAATAAAATGTAATGAAAGACTGGTGGACATAGATATTGTATGAATGATAAAACTACTGTTGTATATATATATATTTTAGACGTCGTCAGTTATGTAAACGTGATGTAGGATCTATATTACAAGATTTAGTGGATGAAGATGGACGTGATATGCCACCACATGTAGCTTTAGTTGATCAACTTTTCTCATTCATTGGTAGTGCTCCAGAAACATCTGTAAGTATATTGTAGTTGTTCATGTGTACAGAGTTGAATTTCCTATTCCTCTTCTGCAGTATAAAAACGACATGTACACAATATTATAAAATTACACTGAATCCCAATGTCAAAGTTCAAGACAACAATTTTGTCATTTAGCTCTGAGGTTTTATGGGTGTTCAAACGAGTAGTCAAACGTTTCATAATGCCATTTCTCATTTGAGGTGTTCACTTTTTTGCATGAACGTCAAGGATGGTGTCTGATGTCTAATGATATAGAGTGCAAAATCTTTTTGTTAATTCTCTATTATTTTTAGAGTGGGAAACTGATTTATAACAATTTGCTAAATCCTGCATGAGTTTTCAAAACGATTTTTATTAACACTACCTGATTACATATTCTGTTTATTTAAATGTAACAGGAAAATAACATCATATGTTTATAAGGAATATTTTTCATTTGTCTTTCAGGTGTCGTGTGAACATTTTTTGAAAGCGGCTAAAGTACGGTGGAAGAGAGGTAACTCTAGAAAGAATGCTTTGATCTCCATGAAGGAATTATTGACATCAGCATCACGTGTACCAGGGTCATCCTACCTGCTTTCATCAATTACATCAGTCTTAAAACATGGTCCAAAGTAAGTAGATTGTCATAAGATCCTATTCATACAAAATCGTGAGGGAGTCACTGTGGTTCAGTGAGTAAGGCGCTGGCTCACGAAACAGTATTGGCCGAGAAAGTTCCACATGATTTTCTGGCGAGGTTTCCCCATGGTGGTGGGGGAGGATGGTGGGCCTGGCAAGCACAGTGTCTTGTTATTTGGATGGGACGAAAAAACGACTTCACGTGTAGCCATTGGCGTACATGTACGAGAACCTTTGACATTTGGAATTTGATATAAGAGTAGTTAGTAGCACCGCTGTTTGGGCAAAATCTCCATCATGTAACACTGAAGGGCTACGCCTGTCTTCAGCGGGATGTTAAACAACTTTTCAGTTCATTTATTAACATTATAAGATCCAGAAGTTTCTATCACTGTTTATAGATGGAATTATTGTTGATTATTTCCAGGGTAGAAGAATTAACATGTGGTGGATTAGTAAATGTAATACAAGATGCGTATGCTGAAACAGTTACATCAGTTGTACAGTTAGCATCTAAACATCCTATAGCTGGCTGTAATAGTGTTGTATTACTCTGTACTGTACCTTATACCAGGTAATTTATAATCAAGTCTTATACTCACATATAACATTTCAGATTCTGATCCAGCGTCCTCATTCATGAAAACTTAAACTGAAATATTTTAAGCAGCAGACATTTCATTAGTTGAGGGTTAACATCTTAGTATAAATTTGAGCTCTTGGCCTATGAAAGGACAGAATTATTGAAATATTCTAGTTGAAGTTTTCATGAGTGAGGCCCCAGGGTTCTTGTTTTCTTCATATTTGCCAATATTGACTGACTTTGAGTGTAGTAGACTGGCTGGAGAACTTACACGCCATACAATTTAAAATCGTAATGGATTTGTCCTTAAAACACAGTTAAATGCAGTTGAAATTTTAGTTTTTATGTGTAATAATATGTAAAAATATATTTTTTTGAAAATATGTAAACAAATGACTGACTGGCAAAATGTTTAATTTATAATTTTTCCATATTATTTGTTAACAGAGCAGAGGAAAAGTGTTTAGTAAGATCAGGATTGGTTCATTTATTAGATCGACTGTGTGGATTGGCCAATCGTAGTACAGACTTACAATCACCCGATACCCAGACGATACATCAAAAAGTCTCGTTATTAGCATGGGCAGGTTTTAGGGTATTAGCTAGCAGATGTGTTACATGGGAAACAGAAGAAGGTTAGTACTTTGTATTATAGATGTAGCAGGTCTTTAAATAAAGTTTACTCTGTTACTAAACTTATTCACATTATTAAGGAGTGGTGGTCTGAAGCCTTCTTGAGGTCTTTGTGTTAAATGAGTTACTTCCCTTTATTGATAAAAGGCTTTGATCCCAGAAGAACTCAATCTGTCTGGCTTTCGGTTGTGGTTTTGATCCCTGATGTGAGCGTATGTGGCTTGGAGATAGGGGCGCCTACTCAACCGTGTTGGTTGACTTCGGGTACTCCGATTTCCATCCACAGGAAAGAACCCTGCACGTGCACTAAGCATAATAACATAAGACAACTTGTCTGTGATATCACCATCGGTTGAAGCGAATGTTAGGAGAAGAAAATGAAGAAGGGTACTTCAATACAGATTAAATAAGTCTGTCACTATTTAGATACAGGTAAATTAATACTGTTTATTATGATGTATATTGATAATATTTTGTTGATTACAGGTGTATTAGAAGATGATTTAGATCATTCCGGATTAGCATGTCAAGTTTCCATATTATTAACACATTATTTAACACGTGTAACAGAGAATACAGGTAACGAGGCTGCAGGTACAGAGGCCTTACAAGAAGTTCTAGCATTACTTAATAGTTTATCAAGGTATGTCAAATCTACACTCTTGCTACTTTTTTACTGTCAAGTGATTGTTGAGAATCGTGAATGTCCAGCATCGTGAATGTCAAATTTCAGAATTTCTATCTACTGTTTCATTGATCCAGGAATCACATGTATATATGTGGATGTGTTCATTCTCTGAACACATTAGCTTCCTAACTTCGACAAAGGGAAACTTTCATATAGATTCCAGCCAAACATAAAATACTCCTTCTTAGATATAGTATCTTCATTCACACATTTCATAGATATGATCCCCGTTGTCATCCTGTTACAGGGGAGGAGTTGTTGGGTGGCGGAATGGTTAGCACATGTGCACTGTATCATAGAGTCTGTCATTGAGTCAACTGGCATGGTTTCGATTCCTTGGTTGTACGTAAGAAGGAGTAGAGTCGCCTCTCCAACCTCGTGGGTTTTCTCTTGGTTCTCCAGTTATCCTCCCACTGCTTACAAACCCCTATGCACAAGCGAATTATTGAAACAAAATTGAACCATATTTTAGTCCTGAAATAACCTAGTTTGTGTTAATCCTGATACATCATTGTATTAAGCCTGCTTACTAGTTGTGTCAATGATAATACACTAAAAATATGTACATTTGCATTGTACTAGTCATGCTCACCACACACAATCCTTATACATGGTTGTGTTAATTCTGATAAATGTTTGTGTTAATCATGATACACGGTTGTGTTAATCCTGATAAATGTTTGTGTTACTCTATAATTATCTAGTAAAATGAAGATTTAATTGTTAATTATTGTATATTGCAGAAGTCGTATGGGAAAAGCTATATTATCTCAACCAGCCTGTGTTTCTAAATTACTCTCATTGTTACTAGATCAACGGTTAGTTTATTCTACATTTTCATTAAGATTATATGACCGGTCTTGGAAATAGTGGTTTTGATTGTAGCAGACAAAATAAATATGTATTATAAAGTTAAAATGAAATTATGACATTGAAATGAATATACTTTATAAAGTTAAAATAAATATGTATCATAAAGTAAAATGAATATGCATTATAATCTTAAATTGAATATGCATCATGAAGTTAGAATAATTATGCATTATAAAATTGAAATGAATATGCACTATGCTGTTAAATGGACTATGTATTATGAAGCTGGAAGTGAAAATGAATATGCATTGTGAACAATGAAATGAATATGCATTAGAAAGTTCAAATGAATGTGTATTACAAATTTAAAATGGATGATGTTAAAATGAATATATATGGTTTTTTTGTTTTTTTTTTACAGACCTTCACCTAAACTGGTGTTGATAATTTTACAGCTGTGTGGTGTAGCTTTACCTTTAATGTCACCTACAGATTGTGCAAATGTTGAATTGCCTGCCTGGGGTCAACATTTAACATCTTGTCACTGGAGTAATGCCCAACCTGTTGATGATCCTCCTGCTAAAATAGTCAGTTTATTGCTGGCTAAACTCGGAGACTTCTTAGTTCCAGGTATGATGAGATTTTCTAAGGAATATCGAAGAAAAAAAGCAAAATTGATATGCAACACAGCAAATGGAACCCCTTTTTATTCACTCACTTCAGTAATTACCCCTGTCTATCTTGTAAGCGCACTTCAAGTCAGAGTTTTTAGATCTTCTCTTAAACTTGCTGGGATTGTTTTACTAGTTAATTAAAATATTGTTTGGCATAGGTATTGCCCCTGATCCAAAGAAAGTTAAATCTACCTTTCAAAATTCTTCTGGTCGACACACATGCCTTTATAATGTTATGGTTCATTAGTCTGTGGACTTCAAATAGGCCTAGCCTGTTCCCCAATCCCTTTCAGACATCCTGAATAAAATATTGTTTATATAAAAAAAAATAGTCACTAAATCAAAGGAATATGAAATTCTTCTTAAAAGTAGCTAAGCCAGTAACTCAATATCATCCAAAGTCTTCAACATTAAAAACACAAATTATTTGACCATTTAATTCAACATTGACATTGTGATCTTAACGGGGGAGAGATGGGCTTCTGATATCCAATATTTAAGACAAAATAAACATTTTACCATTGGTACACAAATCGTCTACCATAATGTGTATCTGCGACATTTGTAACAAGGGACTTGAAGAACAAGGCAAGAGTTATGATAGTCATAAAGATATATTGTATATTTATTTAAAGGAGATCAAGTGTTATTGTCTAGTAGAAGTCCATCACAAGAAGTAACTAGTGGAGGTCATAGTTCATCTGGTAATAAATGTGACCAATCAGAAGATAGTGATGTACAAGGTGGTCGTATTAGTGTATATTTACATAAGAAAGATGATCAAACAGCACATGATGTTATACAACCATTACTAAGGTAAACGATACTTTTATTTCTGCTGGGAAGTTGAGTGGCCAAATTGTCTATGAAGTGTACTTTAAATTGTAAGGTTTATTGTTCCAATTCAGCACCTGTATGTGTCGAGGAGTAGAATTGTGTTCAACCTCGTGGGTTTTCTGAAGCTTCCTGTGGTTTTCTCACTCTGCTCAAGTGAATAATTGAAATAAAAATGAAACATATGTTAGTCCCGAAATGACCTAGTTTGTGTTATATTGACGATGAGATTAAATACCTGGCCTACAGCCTGTAGCGATCTATCGAACATATCCAATCAAGTCCGTTTACACCTTCTCCTGCGTGGTTATCGTCTGTTTGTTGTCACACAGTTAACAGTGACGAATTAGTTGTAATTTCAATGCTCTAACAGACGATTATTATTATTAGCATATATATACAGTTTTCTATTGATTAAAACAAGAAATAGATATTAGAATTGTGTTACATTTTAGTGTTGATGGTAGAGCTTTTAGAGGTGGTCTAGGTGCCAGTATGGAGAGAGTTTCACGAATGGATCGAGAATTAACAAAGGTTTGTTATCATTGTATCTTCAATTGATTTTATATTTTTATATAGATAACTGATTTACTCTTTTCTTATTCATAAAAAACCAATGTAGACTCACCTGACATGTAAACGTATCTGACAGGCTTTTGTGGGGTTGGATGGCCGAATGGTTTTGATTCCCTGCTTGTACATGATGAGTAGTAGGGTCGCCTGTCCAACCTTGTGGGTTTTCTCAGGGTCCTCTAAATATATTGTATTAGTCCCGAAATGACCTAGTAGTGTCCAGTGGATGTTAAACCCCATTTCTCTCACTCTCTTAACAGCCATTCTTGTGTACAACGGGACCTTGGTTTTTTGTCCCATCCAAAGGAAGAGACAGCTGTCCTTCTATTAAACATTACATTTGTATTTGTTAGTTACGATAAATAAGATTTCTTACTTTGAATAATATTTTGTTATACTGTATTTTGTTTTTAGAGTGGTAAAACAGAAGTAGTAACAGAAGAAGCCATGACAGCTTTACGTAAAGCGTACAAATGGGCTCAGTTAGGATTAGTTTTATCAACCGGTCCACCTACAGATACCACACAAACCGATACAGTGTCAGACGGCAAGAAGAAAACTGCTACAGACGTCGTTTGTAAAGAGAAAAATATAGAATTAGCAAAGTAGGTTTCCTTTAATTTTCTACGTCTTAAGTCCCTGACCGTGATCATGCATTTCTCAGACTATATTTTTTTACGACTTAATCCAAAGTTGTTTATTATACATTGAATAAGGAAGTCAAAAGCAAAACAATAATCGTAGAAAAATGTAATTCCTGGTTTGGATTCAATCAGATAATAAAGAGGCCCATCAACAGATTTTATTCAACACTTATAGGTGACACTGGATTGTTTGTTTGAATTATTTGAATTATTTTATACTAGAACCGATCCAGTACGAGCCTTTATCAGTGGTCATGTAGCCAATAGTATGGCAGCAGAAGTTATCTCCCTTCTTCATAGTTTGTTAGCTGCACCATTAACATCTTCTGCTCAAACCTGGTCTGAAGCTGTACAAAGAGTAAGTAGCTATATTATTATATCATTAATGCTCCGTCTTCATTAACTTGGTTGAAGCAAAATAGTTTGACGTTCAAACCCCATTTCATTTCATTCATTCATATGTTAGTCCCAAAATGACTTAGTTTGTGTCGAGTGGACATTAGACCCCATTTCTCTCTCTGTCTCTTATATTGTTGTGTATATTTTCCAGGTATTGATGAATTCTGTATCATGTTTACCACTATTGATGACATCATTAGAAGGATTAGGGTCACCTAGATGTCATACCAGACAATTAATGACTATGGCTAAATTAGCTAACGCTGCATTATGTGCTTTAGGTGGATTTGGTGAACTTGTTAAACCAGGATGTCAGATAGAGGTATTTATTTATCAACATTTGCAATAATTATATTCATTTGGTGGATAACAATTTCTTGAGTTGAAGTCAGAATTATTGGAATTTTTTTTTGTTTCATCTATTGTATCCATTTGATATAAGTTTTTAATCTCTACATGAGAAATAATCCGGTGTATTTTAACATACAGTAGCTGATTGAGGTAGGCAAAAGTAGAGACCCTGCCTTGTCGAGCCACTGTGATCAGAGTATTAATCATCTGACTAGTCCTATTGATATTCCAAGAAGTTGTTTTCTTTATGTCTTCCAAACAAGAGCAAGGGCACGAGATGGTGATGACTAGTCATCTCGTTTCAATATTATTTGGAGTTACTCACTGCCATTGCAAACCCTGTTGATACTTTTTACGTCAGAAATATCATCTAAGTTGTTTACAGTTTAGTTATGTTGCAATAAAATTATTAATGATATGGTGAAGTTGCCGGTGAGCATATTTCCATTTACCCAACAATTTACTTATTGTTTTTGTTAGTTGACAAGAATGAGAATATCTTTGATGTTTAATTTGTAATTCTTTATACTATTGAATATTTATTGTTGTTTTATTTGGTCAGATAATAGGAAATGATATACATGAGTCAACTGGTAATGTTATAACACTATCTGAACAGACTGATATAGCTATAGTATTATTAGATGGCGATAAAACAGATAGTTCTACACCAAGATATAGTGATTTAATAGAAATACCTGTATCAAGATTACGACCGGTTAGAAATAAGGTACATATGTATGTTAACTCTATTTCAATTAAGAATTGCAGAATATTTACTCATTGCTCTACAAGAATATTTTCTGGGATTTTTTTACAATAAAGTATTTAATGATCCTAAAAAGAAAAAAAATGTGTTAGTTTTGACAAATAGTCCAAATTTAAGTTTCAACAGATATTACAAATTTAAGGTTTGATTTTATTTAGAATTCTCACCTCCACCCAACTAAAACCATTAAAAGTTCTCTGTATTTTTCAGACGTTCCTGAAACACCAACAAGAGATGAGTGATACCGTATTTACAGCTGTGCAAGCTTTGCTTGATCCACAAGGGACTGATCAATCTTATCTACAACAATCATTACCACTTATAGGTGACGGTAACAGTCTGGGTAACCAGACATGTCGTGTAGTCGCTGAGATAAAAACAAGAGCTTGTATGGTACTGGCACAATATCTACAGAATCTGGAGTTTGCGAAAGTATTTAGTCAGAGATGTGGATCATCTATAAATATTATGAAATCTTTAGCTAAAGAATGTAATAAAGGTAGGGATTTCTGATTAATTGATAAACATTTAAGGGCTTGATGAGTCATTTGCATTTTTGTTAAGATATCCAATTTCTCACAGATTGGGAGGGGGGGGGCTGAAAGGTTAGCGCCGTGTTGGTGAGAAAATCGTGCTGTATAGAATTCTTAATGTTGATGACAATGACTGATGTTTTTGTGGAATTGATGCAGAATTAGAATTCTAAACAATATTAATATTAATAATAATATTTTTGTATATAATGATTAATAGGTATATGATGTAAACATGTTATCAGATAATGTTTTATATTGATTTATGGTTAATAGGTAGTCGTAAACCAGTTATAGAAGCTCATGTAGAAAGATTGAGAATGTTATATAGAGATTGTGCTAAACCTCCTCCTCCCCCATGTAAAAACAACACAAAAGCTGTAAGTATTAAATATATATACCTGAGACCTTATATATGGGATGCCTTATATGTGGGATGCCTTATATATGGGATGCTTTTTTAAAAGAACGACAGGGGTTAATCTGCATCATTGTTTGCAAAACATTATTTTAATACCAAGCTGATTAAAATAAATTTTGTTTCGCTTTTATATACTTTCGATGGCTTACACTACATGAAGATCTGACAAGTTGTAGTGTGAGTTCCCGTAAGGGGTCAAACAAGTGGCTTTTGACCCTATGACATCAGACATTGATTAATCAATTAGCGTTGTGTTTATAGTGGTTTACCCACAATTCTGTGCATCAAAAGGCCAAGAATTCGCAGTAACAAACCCTTTCATTGGCTAATACCTCACACCATTCAGAACACGTCAATGATAATAACTCTTCCAGATCCTAGTGTAGTAAAGACAAGTAAAACGAAATTTTGAAGTATAAAAACGAAACAAAATAGGATCTGTGTTAAAGTCAGATTCATTTAATACATTCTGTGGTTGAATGGCGTGTTTTAAAGTTAAACATATTATTTCAAATTCTTTCCACCTTATAAAATGATCATGATTTATTGCAGGGTAAAGAAATGGTATGGAATGCTGGTTGTAATTTTCCACCTGCTAGAGCATGTTTATTTTCTCATGGTTTAACATCTGTAACATTTCTTGGTGATCCGAGTGCCAGTAGTGGTTTACCTAGAGGTTGTATGATCTATGCTAATCAACCAATACCTACACAGGTAAATAGAAATATACTATTCAAAAAAAGTAGGGGATATTTGATTTTTAAGTGTTATTAAAGTCACCTAATGAAACTGACGAAGAAACAAATGACAAAATGAAATGAAGTTCACATTCATCGATTTATTCCAAATGATCGTTAGACTAAGTAAGGCACAGACTGACCATTATAAGGGTAAAATGATACCCGGGGTCAAACAGCAAAGTTACCACAGCATTACAACAAAGTCAGTAACGGGTAAATCCTCCTCTGTTTGCCAAACAAGCATTGATCCGACGTGGCATACTCCTAATGAGACGTCTAAGGTCATTTTGGTCCAGATTGTCCCATTCCTGTTGCAACGCAGCAGCAAGTTCTTGGACATTGGCAGGACGTTGTTGACGTTGACGTAACCTCTGTCCAAGCATGTCCCAGAAATGCTCGATGGGGGAGAGGTCGGGACTCAGTGCTGGCCAAGGTAATGTGGTGATGTTCTGTTGTTGGAAGTAACCTGTAACGATCCTGGCCCTGTGACATCTTGCGTTGTCATCCTGGAAGATGAAACGGCGGCCATGACGTCGTGCGAACGGCACAACATGGACTGCCAAGATGTTGTCCCGGTAGTACTGGCCTGTAACACGCCCTGCAACAACATGTAAAGCCGTTCTTCCAGCAACAGTGATGCCTTCCGACACCATAACAGAACCACCCCCAAATCGATCATGTCTGATGACGTTAACGTCTTGGAAGCGCTCGTTTCGACGACGCCACACCCTCCTACGTCTGTCCAAAAAATCAACAGTGAACCTTGACTCATCTGAAAACATCACATTGCTCCAGCGTCGATTATCCCAGTGTTGACGACCCCTACACCAACGACGTTTTGCCTGAATGTGATGATCTCTCAAACAAGGGATCACGCGAGGACGTCGGGCGCGAAGGTGACCCCTATGCAGTCGATTCCGAATCGTCTGGCCACTCACTCTCACACCAGTGTTTGTTTGAAGACGAGCGCTGATCTAATTTGCTGTGATGACACGATTTCTCAAGGCCAAGGTACGGATAAATCGATCCTGGGCTTGAGTTGTCGCCCTTGGTCGACCTGAGCGTGGTCTGTCCTGTACAGATTGTGTATCACGGTATCTGGACCATAGCCTGCTTATGACAGACTGAGAAACATTCATCGTCCGCGCCACAACCGCCTGTGTTGTGCCGATCTGTAGCATGCCAAGGGCACGTAACCTTTCATTTTGGGTAAGCCGACGCATATCAAAATTTGTTTTCTGGTCACTAAAACAATTAAACTGATGTTTCCACCCTGGAATTCAATGCCACAATGACTGTAACGTTCAAAGTCAGAGTCGTGCAAATCTTGGGTTGGACCCCCATGATGATCCCAAGCATCACCTGCATTCCATGCGGTAGCTATTGATGCGTTTGGGCGTCACATGTAACTGGAAATGTTTTTTCTGTTAGGTTCTATAGTGACTTTTTTCGTAGTCATTTGCATATTTTAGTATTATGCCCCCAAAATCAAGTATCCCCTACTTTTTTTGAATAGTATATCATAGCATTTAACTTATACTGTGATTAACTCTCATATAATACTCTAAAACTGAAGGAGGGTTTGTGTGTGGCCAAATTGTCTGACATGTGGAGTATTTTCTGTCTCACACTAGTACGTGACAAGGAGTAGGGTTGTCTATCCAACTTTGTGCATTTTCTCTGGGTCTTCTGGTTTCCTTCCACAGCTAAAAGCACCTATTGAAAGAAAATTGAACCTTGCTAGTTCCAGTGCGAGTGGATGTGTAATTCCACAATTGCTTAGAAACTAAAGTCGATAAGTAGAATACATAGATACAAAATGTCCACAATTTTAAAGGATAAGAGTGATTAGGATTACAATTTACCTTCATAGATTCTTTAAATGAATGAGCTGTTGCTGTGACAAAGGAATTCTCTTTTAGATGGTGGTTTTGTGTATTTGTGGTTTAAAAATAATAATGTCATTTATAGAACACTATTTCACACAGAGTATGTTCAAAGGTCGAGAGCAGAACGTTAAGTAATATATTGATACTGGACGAGAACGTTGGTCCAAGCTTTTTTTCGACATATTACACATCAGGCACATTTTATCTAGTATGAAATAATGTACGATTGGCATGTTACCCGTATATTATGTGATTATCTGTAATTTAAAACTGTATAATTATGTATTTTACAGGCACCGTCATTTTATTGGGAGATAAAAATATGTTCATTAGGTGATAGTCAAGATGATAGTGGAGTCATGGTATCGTTTGGTTTCGCTCCAGCAGCAGAGAAAAAAGATGGTGCATGGACAAATCCTATCGGTACATGTCTACTATTAAAGTAAGTATTGTTATGTAAATTTTGAGAATTTATGACAATATCTTTTTGGAATCCAAAACTTTATTGATGAATGAAAAGTGGTTAGTGTCAGATATCTGTGTTATGTAATTAATGGTAATATCGATAGAGTTGCGAAATTATTGGGAAAATTACTGGGCAAATCGATATACTTTCTAAATTAATAGGTTCAAAATGGATCAATTTGACTGAAATTTTCAGCAAATCTCCTTAACATTATCTAGTTTTTAACTTTTAATATAATAAGAACTGCCAGCTCTTTATCTAATATCCCATAATGTATCTAATTTAGTAATGTAAAGCTATTTGTTAATTTAGTAATGGTAAAGCTGTACATTATAATGGAGCTAGTTTATTACAATGGAGAAGTGTACGTATGGATATAACACTAGGTAAAGGTGATGTAGCAGGTATAGGATGGGAAAGGTCAGGTTCTAATACAGATAATCCTAAAGGTCGAGTATATTTTACACATCAAGGACAGAAATTACCTAATACTATAGATGATGTTTCTGGTGGTATGTTTCCTGTTGTACATATACAGAAAAAGGTAAATTGCTGTCATAACTTTATGATGATTTCCTGAGAAAATTTTTGTTTCTCAGATTTTCGAATGAAAATTTGGTGTATGAAATAGATAAACAAGATTAAAAAGATACGGATGGTGCTTGATTGTTAGACACAATAAATTATAATACAGCTCTTGCTGTTAATTAAGCCCAAAATCTCCCCTTTCGCTAGATTGTCAGTTGTGTAACCCCATGATTTTTATATCTCTTCACTATGTTTTAACCAAACACGCTTACACATTTTAAATCTAATACCTTTATACTGTTATCTTTCTTTATCAATAGAATTGTCGAGTACAAGCTAATTTTGGAGCTCATCCGTTTGCCTTTGCTGAAGGTCAAGAACATCGTGATGCAGCAGAAGCAGCCAGTGATTTAACGAGAGAAATTCGTGAATCATTTGGACATCTGCCGTTTCATCCTAATTCTGATACAGAAGAAGAAGGATTGACCAATACTAGTAGCGGTGTTAGTTTAGATACAGAAGAATTTGCGTCACAAGATGGCATCTTACTTAAAACAGCTAATACACCACCACCACTTAATGGTAATTATAATATATTACTATATGGCTATCGTGTGGAATAGCACTGCATTTGTCTTTTAATTGGGGGATTTAGTGGCCGAATGGTCTCGCATGCACTTTAAATCATAAAGTCCGTCATGAGTCGATTGATATGGCTTTGATTCCCTGTTTGTCTGTGACAAGGTGTAGGGTCTATTGAAATAGAATTGAACCATGTGTTAGTCCCGAAATGGTCTAGTTTGTGTTGAGTGGACGTTAAATCTCCCTCTCTTTTGCTCTGCCAGCAAAGATCTGGGAATTGTGATATTTGATAGATCAAGAAAATCTACAGGGTCAGCAGTATAACAAAGCTTTAACTTTAATGTGATTCTTAATCACGGTGGCTAAGTGGGCATGGCGCTGGCTTGCTAGCCTGGAGGTCGAGTGTTTGATCCCTGCATTGGCCGAGAAACTTCATCTCGATTTTCCGACGTGGTTTCCCCTTGTCAGTGATGCAGAAGGAGGGCCTGACAAGGACAGCTGCCTAGTCGTTCAGATGGGACGAAAAACCGAGGTCCCGTGTACACATTGGCGTGCACGTAAAAGATCCCTTGGCAGTTGGAATTCGATATAAGAGTACGCCGTAGCGCCGCTGCCCGGGCAAAATTTCCCTCATAGCACACTGTATGGTGTATGCCCGTCTTCCATTAGCCCAGGTCAGGTGCAGAAGAGTAGGACGTTAAACCCCATTTCATTTTCATTCTTAATTTCTAGTAATTTAAATCTGTCTTTCAAAGTCTCTTTAAAAGATTCGGACAATTAAAAAGAATTATCAGTCCCACTTTACAAAATGAATGAAAGATCTTGAAATAAAATTTCATAATAACAATTTGTTTCAGACTATTCGACCGAAACATGTTTACAGTATAAGGTATTAGATAGTTATAGTAACATGATACAGATGGGACCTAATATAACTGGTCAGGTGGTACAAGATGACCAATCAGATGAAGAACCAATGGAAGATGATATGCCTGTAGAAGATCACTACGCCTTGTTGGTTAAAGCATGGGAACAGAAAGTATTCCCTATAATCAGACGACGATTTAGAAACGAAGCTGAGAGAAAAGATGGGTTAGAACAGATTCGTGGAGCTCTTCAGTTAGGTAAGCTAAACTATATATAATTGAAACCCCATCTGTCCCACCATTTGTTGTACATGAATACCTTGTCTAATATAAGTTTGATAATAAGCAGAGCGATAAACAATTAAGATTGATAAATGCTTTATAAAAAGTTGGTCATGGTGGCTAAGTGGGTAAGATGCTGGCTCACTAGCCTGGAGGTTGGGTGTTCGATCCCTGCATTGGCAGAGACAGTTCATCCTGATTTTCCGGTGTGGTTCCCCCTTGTCAGTAATGCAGGATGGAGGGACTTAAAAGGACAGCTGTCTAGTTGTTCGGGTTGGACGAAAAACCATTGCCCTGTGTACACGTTGGCATGCACACAAGAGATCCCTTGACAGTTAGAATTTGATATAAGAGTAGGCTGTAGTGCCGCTGTCAGGGCATTATTTCTCTTGTAGCACACTGTATGGCGTATGCCCATCTTCATTAGCCCAGTATGGAGCAATAGAACATTAAACCCCATTTCATTTCATTTCTTCTTTATAAAAATGTGGTGCAAGTAATTCATCTATTTAATTGGGGATTGAGGCCTAGGAGACAGCAGCCTCACTTTTTATTCATTTATATGTTTTGATTTTTTTAAAAATTTTATTTATTTATTTTAATTATATATAAGGTATGACTGATATAGCTAGACAGACTGTAGAATTTCTATATGAAGAAAATGGTGGAATACCACGAGATCTACATCTACCTACTATAGATGATATAAAAGAAGATTTAGCTAAATTTACGATAGAGCGAGTAAAGAAAGGAACAACTGTTATTATACGACCTCATCACTCATCATCTACTGTACTACCTAAATTTGCTGTTAGAAGTATGTTAAAAACATTCGGTGCCACTGGAACTGTGCTAGAAATTGATTCAGTAAGTTCTACTTTAGTACATCAAAAGATTTCTTAGTTGTCAAATTTCAAACGAAAAATTGTTTCAAAGCTATTTATGGAGGGCCTGACAAGGACAGTTGTCTAGTCGTTCAGATGGAATGAAAAACCAAGGTCCCATTTACACATTGGCAAGCACATAAGCGATCCCTTCCCAATGTTCTAGAAACCCTAAGCATACCTTGCCAACTGTTCTAGAAACGATCAGCATACCCTGCCTAGTGTTCTAAAAACAATAAGCATAATACCCTGTCCAATGTTTTACTTCTAGACACAGTAAGCATTTTTTGCTTGGATACCTGAGGTTCTGCATACCTTCTAAAATATTATTTTTTTTGCCATGCAGATCATTTCAAGAAAGATCTTTCTTCTCTCCTAGAGTTAAAACAAATCTATTTTATACTTTTATCTCCCGTTAAGTGAAAAACAGAGAAGATATTTCGAAATTAGAATTATATTTAGATATATGCATTGTGAAGCTGATAATTTAACTGATATTTTGTAGCCCAATGAGTTAGTACAAGTAGAGACATATTTAAGAAGTGAAGGAGTATTAGTGCGGTTCTGGTATCCTATACAGAGTTTAGAGAAACCACCACAAGGTTTACGTAAAGCATCTATATCTGGTGGACAAACTCTAGATACATCTAATATACATATCCACGGGTAGGCTCATCTGTACTAATATTTGTCACTGTTGTTTGTTTGTTTGTCTGTGTTTCAAATCCCTGGTGGTATGTGACAAGGAGTAGGGACGCCTGTCCAACCTCGTGGATTTTTTCTCGGTCCTCCGGTTTCCTCCCACTGCTAAAATTAAATCATGTTAGTCCCAAAATGACCTAGTTTGTGTTGAGTGGACATTATACCCTATTTCCCTCTCTCTCTCTCTCTTGTTTGTCTGTTCATGGGTGGTGGCTACACTAGGGGAGTAACATAGCATAGGCTTGGTGGCATTGGACTACTGCTTCTACCATGCAGCGCCGGGTCATCCTCTAGTTAATCTTATTGTCTTCACTTCTACTTGTACTGTGGACCAGGAACTGAACATTGTCACATGACATCAAGGATTAATGCGCAATTGTCCAAGGAACACACTTGCCAAGTTTAATATCGTTCCTTCTTGAAATATTGACAGCTGATCAGTTTGGTCATTGTGTACTTTTGTAAAATGCTTTTTATTGTGTGTAGTGTGAAAGGCTATATTTACCTAAGCAACAACTTTATAAAATGGTTATTATCAAATATTTATTTTAAATGTAATTTTTTTTTTCATTTTTTTCTTTAGTGAATTGATTTCAAGAGAGAATTATCTGATGAAACATTTCCTGAGAACAGCTTTCCTCTATCTAATAGAACATTGCAATTCTCCTGGAATGGAGGTGACCAATGATTGCTCTCCACAGGAATCATGTGCTGCCACTCTTCAACAGCTAGATTTAGAAAACATTCAACTATTGGCTGGCGAATTGTTGGCTCCTCCCACTTCAGCAGGCATAATTCAGACTTCTTTAATAGGAACAACTTGTGAACCAAATAAAACTTTAAATACAATGGCCTGTTCATTGAGTAGCATTATGTTCAGTGATGCTAAAAGGCTGCAAAGAGAGCTGGCTATTGCAATATCAAGAGCAGCTAATCAAGGAGAAGATTATCTTCTAGAATTAACCAATCAGATTTGCTCTTGTTTACCAGTAAGTGTTCAATTCACCTATATCAGATGAAGTTTTTACACAAATCAGTATAGTTAGGCTAGTTATTTTGGAATGAAAGTAAGAAAGTCTCTTTCAGACACACTTCAATTTTAAACTGGCGCACCCTAGTTGAAATGTCACCCAGCAATAAACATAATTGTATTCCACAGAATTCTTCATTTTCTTCAATTTTGTAATTCTAATTGTAGAATGCTCCCGAGATGTTTGCATGTATGGAGTTTCCTGTGAGTAATTTGAAAACTATACAAGATGTAGAATTTCCAGGAGCAGCATGTCTTGTGATCTCATGTAAAACAGATCCTAAAGGAGCTAAAAAAGAGTAAGTAATTATGTTTTTTAATTCCATGCAAAGACACCATATCTGGGAAATGTTATAATAAGAAAATAAGTCTTTTTTGTTTTGAAAGTGATAAGAAAAAGTTCAAAATTTTGATTCTTGTAAATAACATACACAGTAGTTCAGAGAGGACTGCCCAGGACAACAACCCTTTAGCACAGGCTGCCCTAACTTGGACTCCTTAGACCACCCCAAACTGCCATGTCACATGTACTGCTGTGTCGCCTGCATGAACTAGTGAATTGCTCTTAAATGTGGAATGCTATTCACAAATCATTGGCGGTCTTAAAAAACACAATTTCAGACTGTATTGCTCTGTTCAGGGATGTACTGATATTTTGTCTCCAATTTTCTCCAAGGAACAAAGGTAGTTAATATGTGCATGTACCAAGTTCTAAAGGGTTAGCATCTGCTTATAGTTAGATCAAGAACTGTACATTAGTATTTACGGTTTCTTACTTAATCAATTTATCTCTTACAGGTCATCACCATATAAATCACCTTGGGCTAGAATAAGTACTCACACAGGCAGACGCGTCAAAAAATCTGGAGAACCTGTCCGTCAACTAGTTGTTAGTTATCCTAATGATGTCACTTCCTCTAGTAATATGAATGAACAATATTGTCCGGCTATAATTCCCGGTGATCGCGTAAATGTACGAGTAGGAGTAGCGCCCCCTCCTGGTATAATTCTTACAATACACGCTCTACCGTTACAATTTCTGACGGCTATCACATATCTGGAAACTTTGTTGACAGAAAAATTTGGATGTGGTATGAAGGGCTGTGAACTTCACCGTGGAGAATTTCCACACCAGAAATCATTTCCAACCCTTGAACAACAGCCTAGTTTATGGAGCTTAGATAATATAACAATAACGCCATCTGTGTTCGGTTACGTAATTGAACAATTGTGTAGTTACATCTGGAGAACTGACATACCAGCTTTAATCAAAGAATTTGTATTTCATATTCTGGCACAGGCATTTAGAATTTTAGATTTTAGCGCTGGGGGACATGGTAATGGCTTGACACATGTGAATAAACGATTTAGTCCACTACAAGGTCTCCTCAATAATCTACCAGTAGAATTAAAAAAATTATATGAAGACCAGATCAAAGACTGGCCATCAGCTTCAGGAATTGGTGCTTCCGATTCCGGTCGATTTTCAACCTATTTCCATGCCTTAATGGAAGTAAATCTTGCCATATCAGAAGTCAACGATGGCTGCAGTGAGAAATCCGAAGGTGCCACAGCTCCAGAAGTAACAGCTACATCACCAGGTAGCGGAGCGGTTGTTAAAAAGAAGAAACTTAAAACGAAAAAGGAAAGAGAACGGTCGACGTCTGGAAGAAAGACATCAGCTAGTCCCAGAGTAAGTGAGAGCGATTCATCAACTGCCACGGAATCTCTCGCAGCCAGCAGTAGCAGTAGCTTATCAGTAGCTTCTACTAGTACCGACACAACAAACCTATCAACATCACCCAGTTCTAAACAGTCCAGCTCTACCAGTCTTAAAACAGATGAGCAGTCATGGTTTAAAAAAGTGGTTTCAGTCAATACTTTAATCAGGAGTTTGGCTTTTAGTGAAGAAAGTAATGAAAAAGTTTTATCTGAAGCTGTCATGGAGGCTTATAAGGAATTAACAATCCCGTCTGCTCATTCCCGTTTGTTGATTTTAACAGGAATACCAGAACATGTGCCCGTAGACAAGATCAAACAGGCTGTTAATAAAGTATGTAGTGTACATGGAGGACTGGATAAAGATGGCTTATATGTTCCTAACTATGAAATAAAACCACCAGAGAAACCAGGAGAAGCAGCAGACAAAACAACTCCTCCGTGTTCGAACAGATTCGCTGTGATTGCGCTACCAGCGGGCGCTAAACTTGAGGCTGTCAAAAAATCATTGTATAAATGTAAACCTATTGTGATTGGATTAAATAGCGACGAAGAAGGTTTGATTGACATACCAGATGAAGTTCTGTCTATTTCAACTGTCAACTCATCGTTGTTAACAGAAGCCCAGAGTTCTAATATGGCTCTGGAGAACTTTCTATCATATAAACTATACAGCGGTGGACAGATGCAGTTACAAGAGGGCGCTGTCAGATCATTCACAGATATATTCCACAGTTGCTATTTTGTGGCCCAGCAGACTGGAATTGTTGATCTACGATCTGGATTTATTACGTTAGAGAAGGAACATATATTAAAGAATTCACAAGATAATATGTTATACTTATTTCTGAACAATATGAGACCACCGAAGAAACCATTAGCTGATCTGGTAACACATATATTATTACAGTATGGTACAGTTAGAACACCTGATAAAGAAGCGTAAGTTGTTTTTACTTATCTTTCTTAACTCTATATCGTCCACAGTCTTTGCAATCGCAAACATGACATATTGGTCAATTTAAATCCATATTGATGTTGTTATTTTACTGTGAAAAGAAGGGCTTCTGATATCCAATACCGTATTTAAGACATGGCTACATTTTAAAATTGGCACACGAATCGCACACCAGAATGCTTTTGAATGCCATTTGTAATGACGTCATTCTACAAATGAGGCTAAACATATCCTAAGGGAGAATAGTACCGGTGAAGACTGCCATAACCAGATGCCAAGGAATGCTACTCATCGTGTATATCCCCAAACATAACTCATTAAAAATTACTGTAAAAACTGGAATGTGTTGCGACCTATTTGTGTCCATTTCTAGGTGATAAAGATTAAAGAATTAGCTCCTTTAAATCATAAGATCTGTCATTGAGTCAAGTGATGTGGCTTAGATTACAAGCTTGTACATGACAAGGAGTAGGGTCATCTGCCTTTAGCCGCTTGGGTTTTCTCTAGGCTCTCAAGTTTTCCTTTTCTTTCTGGCTGATACAGACTCCTGAAGACAAGTGAACTATTGTTTGTACCATATGTTAGTCCTGAAATGATCTATACTATCCTTTTGTGTATTGTTTTTTTTTTCAGTCAACCACCAAGTGATAAAAATGGAAAGGGTAAACCAGCCAAAAAATCTCCCAGATCTACCAAAGAGAAAGTTGTATTTGGTACACTAGAAAAGTAAGTCAAAGTCTTCATTCCTTTTGGGAGGGGGGTGGCTGAGTCAACTGGAGTGTCACATATCCAACCTCGTGGGTTTTCTCCGGGTCCTCAGATCTCCTCCCACTTCTAAAGACCCCTACATGCACGCAAATTATTCAATAGAATACAACCATTTGTTAGTCCCAAAATACCCTAGTTCCATAAACCGGTTTCCAATCTTATTCCTCAGTTGTATTAATATCAGGATGCATATCTATGTTCTGTAATGGAATAAATTACCAATTATATGGATTGATAATTATCTTGCCCATGCACTTGGGTGGAGTGAGCGCAATCGTAAATGTAGATTATTATTATTATTAATAATAATATACAGTACAGTTTACTAAGATTTAATTGTTATTATTAAAGTTTGAATTAATTGTTATTATTAAAATCTGATTTATTTGTTATTATTAAAGTTTGATTTAATTGTTATTATTAAAGTATGATTTAATTGTTATTAGGAATCCTATAAAAGAACGCAAGGTTAAGGGTAAAGATATACCAGAAAAAGCATCTAAAGATTTACCCATAGCTTTTAAAGAACTAAAGGTAAATATGAAAATAATTATTATTTATTCAGTTGCAACAGACAATTATCGACAAGACTTTTGTTTTGGACAGGTTCGATTTGTTGACATTTCAAAATATACCTTTATGGGAACCACAGTGACTCTGGTTTATTGGCCAGGAGGTCTTGGGTTCAATTCCAGTGTTAGCCAAGGATTTTCCAGTTGTGCAGGGCAAGGAAAAATGTCTGGTCATTCGGACCGTGCGATAAACCAAGGTAGATCCGTGTAATTGTTGAGGTGCACATAAAACTATTAAAAGAGACCTTGACAGTTGACACAATTTGTGCATAAAAGTAGGAGCCATTTTAGCATATGCAGACCTATACATAGTGATTTTACTCCTGTCTATCAATCAGGACAGACTCTTCTAACTGATACATTCATCAGAGAAAGTTGAGATTAATAAATTTAGCCTTATTAGAACATTAACAGTGTCCATAAGCACTTTTTTGGATAGCTGGAATTATATCTATACTGATATTTATGACTGTCGTTTGGCTGTCTGTGTGCTCTGAGTTCATGGCTACACTAGGGCTGACTCGAAATTTGGTGTATAGGAGTAGCATGTACCAGGGAGTACCATTGGCTAGTTGATTTTGGAGTGCCGGATCAACCGCTAGTATTATATAATATGCAATGATGATGATATTATTTGTAGATTGGAAGTAAAGGAGAAGGCAAGTCATTAACATTAGATGGATTTCTACAGTATATAATAGATACAGGACATCAAGATATTAGAAGTATATGGAGAGCTTTATTAGCTACAGGATTTGATTTACATTATAATAGGTAGGTTATACGATATTAACATTTTCACTGAAATAAAACTGATTGAAGTCTATTATTTGGTAATTCTTGAAAAAAATATCAAGAACATTACATGTAGTTAATATATTTTGTGTTCATTGGTCCACATGGCTTGGTGAGAAGAGTGCTGGCTCAATAAGCAAGAAGTCAGGAATCAATCGTGGTGTTAGTCCAGAAATTTCCTAAGGATTTTTTTACAGAGTTCCCCCCCTTGTCAGAAGAATAATAGCATTTAGTCATTTGGATGGTACAAAAAAAGATTCTGTGTATATTTTGGTGTGCATGTAAAAATTTACATCATAGCACACTGATTGACATTTGCCTGACTTAATTAGGCAGGTTGGTGTCAAGGAATGGACTGAGTATCCCGTCCAAGTTATGAAATGAAATGAAATGGATTCCTACTGTTCTGCTCCGACTGGGCTAATGAGGACGCGCATATGAAATACAGTGTACTATGAGGAAAACTTTTGCCCAGACAGCTGCGCTACGGCCTACTCTTATCTCAAATTCCAACTACCAATAGATCTTTTACGTGCACACCTATGTGTACACAGGACCTCTGTTTTTTTCCATCTAATCAAGTTGGGTTATGACTTATGAGTGATACAAATCATAATGTATAAATGAGTCTTTGTTACCCCGATTGGTGTCATTGTGAAATTTGTTTTATCAGATGTTCCTGTACTGATATAAATCAAGCTCAACAATTAACTAAACAATGGACAAGAGAGATGGATTCAGCATTAGTTGTATATATTAATCAACTAACTCGTCAACTAGCTGTAGGATCAGCTAGATTACATCCACATGAAATTATACTGTCTGAATCCGATCTAGCTTCAGATAAATATGTCAGTTTACAAGGTATGGTTGTTTTAATGTCACAAATTAAAGGGTGGGTTACCTAAGTATTATTATAAGGCAAATGGACGTTATAATGACATTATTCTATGAATTCTTGAAAGTTTTCTTGGAACTCAATCTGATTAAAACACATATCCTATTTCGTTTCATTTTTTATTGTTAAAAATTTCGTTTTACTTGTCTTCACAACACTAGGATCTGGAAGACTTGTTATATAACAGGCATTCTAGTTGATGTGAGGAATTATCCAATGACACGTTCTTGAGTAAATGCACCCCACCCCTATCCTCCCCTACCCTACTAAGACCCATACCTTGAGTCATCGCCTTCTCTACACAAATTACTAAATTTAGTAACTGGATAGAGCAGTATATACTATAACACATATTTCTGTAAGAACAATGACTAAATGAATAATTATTTTATAAGATTTTATGTTTAATTGATTTACAGGTGTACCACTAGAGAGCACAAGATTACGATTTGCTCTACTACAGAAAATCAACGTCCATCTAGAGTCGTTCTTCTTACCCCTAGTTGACCTACGACCGTATTCTACATTTAGTCGTAGTACAGCCCATGTGATATCTAAGATAAGAAATATAATATTCTATGATATGAAGAATAACCTAGTTAATAGAATATTAAATGCTACGGCACTACGGAAACCTGATCAAGCTGCACCAGAGATAACTCTAGATCCTTTAGAGACTATCGGAGGTTAGTAAATGATTTTATTGCCTGCACCAAATAATGAAATGAAACGAAATTGGGTTTAACATCCTACTGTTCTGCTGTAAGACGTTAAACCACATTTCATTTTTATACGCCCACATGGAAATGTGGTGGTATATTGCTGTCGCCCCCATCCATCTGTCGTCCACAATTTCTTGTGAACACTTTAGAGGCTAAAGTTAATATCCGATTGACTTTAAATTTATGCACAGTGTTTTTGGTCATGAGACGAAGAAGCCTATTGATTTTCAGCAATATGCGATAATTACTGCCAGAGTTGTGGCCCTTGATCTCTTAAAAAAGTCTTGTGGACGCTCTAAAGGCCAAAGTTAATATCCGATTGACTTTAAATTTATACACAGTGGTTAAGCTCATGAGACGAAGAAGCCTCTTGATATCCGATAATTACTGCCAGAGTTATGACCGTTGATCACTTTGAAAAATCTTGTGAACACTCTAGTATTTCATTTCATTTCCTCCCATATGAACACCAGACAGGTGTCCTTGGCAGGCCCCCCGTCATTCATCACTTTCTCGGCCATTGGAGGGATTCAACGCCTGACCTCCTGGCTGGCTAGCCAGCATCTTACTCACCTAATGGACCAGGGTTGTCTTCTGCCATTTCTGAAACCACCAAATGAACATATCTGCTGTAGCTGCTGCTTCTTGTAATATATTCAATATATTTGGGTTTTAGATTTACTTGATTATAAGTCAAGTAACATGTTCTGTTTTATGTGTATATAAATGAACCTATTGTGATTTATATATTATAGGAGAGAAGAAGTATAGTTTTTCTACAGTATATTGTCAGGCGTATAGACAGTTATCTAATATACCATCTAGTAGATTATGTGTTAGATTAGCTAGTGGTGGGGATCCTACATATTCCTTTAATGTCAGACTAACAGGAGAAGAAGTTCATGGAAACAGTAAGTTATCTATTTAATAAGGCCATACAAAAAAACTGTTCGGGTGGTTCTTAGACGATACTTCAAAAATATCTCATGCAGGAGGGAGATTTTTATTTTGTTGTTTTTGTCAAGAATCATTTGGCTAAAAGACTTATGAAGTAATGAAAATTTTTATGTTGTATTTCTTAAAATGAAATCTGGCCATGCAGCGCTGTGGTTGGGGGTCTCTGAGAACGAGAATAGTTTTTGACATGGACTAATATGCTCACACTGATGTTACCTGAAACAAAACACTAGTTTATTGTTAAAGGGCAGGGAAGGATTGGGGTTGAACGTCAACAGAGTACTATGGTTATTTTGACCTGATATCAGACCTGTCAACTCTACCGCATCACGCGGTAAAATGCCGCGAAATGGCCTCGTGTACCGCTCTACTGCGCGGTAATAGATTTCTACCGCATTTTTAAACAAAGAGTTTTTTTTAATTTTCTCGCTAAAAAATTGGAACTAAGGGAAGCAACTCTTTGCATGTAAACAAAAAAGATTGCGACTTTCTGTTATCAACATCGACTTGGGGTGTTGTAAGGTGTAATTTAGCTAAGATATTTGTTCTCAAATTCGTTTCAACCTTTTTTAGAGTTAATAAAGTGGATATATTATTGCCACGAGTTCCAAATACTCTTAAAATGCGTAGCGATAAACTAAACAAATAGCGACCAATTTACGGCAGCAATGGCTGACATTTTCGTTTGCGTTGCGCGTGTACGTACAATCGGTACAGCATGTAATACAATACTTCGAATGCAACACAACCTGGAACTTTAATTTCAAGATGAGAATAAGTCTTGCCGATACGACTTACATGGAAGGCTCCCTCGAATAAATTTAAAAGCAGATTTACGGAATCCCGGGAGAAAAAATCCCGTACACTATATTGTATTGTAAGAGGATAAACGTCACGGCACTGCATGAAAAGCATGATTAAATCGATGCCAATATTTACTTATTTAGTCGTTATGCAAAACTTACTTTTTACGCCCTCCTCTCTCTATTCCTAATCAAGAATTGCTATAGAATCTATATAATAAGTACAATTATCTTACATTAAATAAAATTGACAAAAACTCTCGGAATGGGAAACACACGTCACACAAGGATATTTTTTAAAATCATACTAAGTTAAAACAAAAGAAAAATGGTAGAAACTACTGCCTACTACTGGACTGCTAATTTTAATTATTTTTTACTTTACTAATAAAAACTAATTATTTCTTTCTGTAGGGTACATATTCAATTTTGGTTTAATAAATAATTTAGATATGGTTCATTGCTAATGCTTGTGTATTTTATTTATTACCCATTTAATTTAATGCAATTTTTGTATTGTTTAGGCCTACAATTCAATGTATCATTTGACATTTCCAAATTAATTACCCTTGGAAGTACAATTTACGCGTTTTTGGAAATCTACTGCCAAATCATTGTTTCTACTGCCTTTTTCACACTACCCTACTGCATTTCAGCTCTGAGGGGTTGACAGGTTTGCCTGATATATTTATTTTTTATATGCTACAAGAATCTTGCCTAGACAGTGGAATTTCCGACTTCTTGTCATTACATTTAAACTGACAAGGGTTCTTTTCCAATTCTTTTCTTGTCAGCAATGCAGGCATTTTCCCTGATACAGTGGAACTGAAGAAAATTCTCTGTCCACACATTGCATACAAAATTAGAAATACCATATGTTAGTCTCATAGTGACCAAACTATTGTGTTAATGGAATGTTAAAACCCCATTCCTCTCCATCCAATTGTTACCATTCATATATTAGGATTTAAACGATAACACATATATTTAAATTTTGTTCAGTAATTATTCTTACCAGTTATTACACTGCAATACTTTCATTCTGTTTTGTAGGTGGTTCATTCCGACATTTCTTGGGGCAGATAGCCAAAGAATTACAAAGTTCCGCCATATCTTTCCTTGTTCCGTGTCCTAGTTCATCAACAGGTATCAACAGAGGAAAATGTTTCCTGAAACCAGGTAAAATGACGTATCCAGAGGAAAAACTTCTACAATTCCTTGGACAAGTAAGTTCTTAATATTGATTTCTGTTTAAAACAATAAATTGTTTGAGTAATATGAAATATTGCGAAATGTCTACTAAAAAGGGGGTAGGTGGTTTAGCGCATGCACGTGAAATCATACAGTCTTTCATCAAGTCAACGGGCGTTGTTTTTATTCCTGGCTTGTAAGTGACAAGGGATAGAGTCGCCTGTTCAACCTCATGGGTTTTCCCCCAGATCCTCTGATTTCCTCCCTCTACTAAAGACCCATACATGTAAGTGAATTATTGAAATAAAATTGAACCATATGTTAGTCCCAAACTGACCTATTTCCATCTCTCTTTTTTAGCTAATGAATTCTGTTGTTTTAATATCTATTTATCTTGTTTATGTTACAGTTATTAGGAGTAACAATGAGAGCGGACATTCCACTAGAATTAGATATTGTATCATCATTCTGGAAATGTTTAACATCAGAAACTATAGATCCTATAACAGATATACATGAAGCTGATATACTTACTTATAATTATATCAAAAAAATAGAAATGGTTTGTAGAATTTAAACTTATACATATCTTCATAGTCTTGTTGAATGCACATGTATAGCTTAGTTTCTACTAACTGATGGATTGAGGTTCAAGATTGTCTTGGCAGACATGCACTGAACAATTTTTACATCTACTGGCATAACATAAAGAAATTAATATAAGCCTTAGTTATTAAATATGAAAATAACGGCTAAAAGGGTCTACAGCAGTCTATTCATGGTAGACTGGCAAAACAGAAAAGACAGTGTTAGGGAGGAGAGGTACCAGCTCTGAGTTGAGGTTGATTTTATGGACCATGGTTGCTATAGACTTTGTAGAACCAGATAAGACTGTAAGCCAAATAGCTTAATGAAATGTCCATTATAACTGTGGGTTGATGAAGTAAGAATGTTTGTGTATTAAACATTTCATGAACTCAAGTGGTGAATTATTATTACAGATTGAAACAGAAGGTGAATTACAAGCTTTATGTAGTGATGTGTATCCTAGATTCGTTTATTCTTCGTTGATGGGTGATGATACGGAACTTATACCAGGTGGTCATAATATACCTGTCAGGTACGTCATTATCTTATATTATATAAACAAATGTCAGGTACAGCATTGTCATATATATATACCTGTCAGGCACAGTATTATATCATACATATATATACCTATCAGATACATCTTATACCATACAGGTACAGCCATACATCATATACCAAATATATACATGTCAGGTACAGTATAATACCATACATATATATCTGTCAGGTACAGTATAATACCATACAATATACCTGTTAGGTACAATACCATACATCTACCCGTCGGGTACCATACGTCTTATACCATACAATATACCTGTCAGGTACAGCATTATTTTACAGGGGGGTGGGGGGGCGGATGGTCTAATAGTTAGCACGTGTGTGCTGTATCATGAAGCCTGTCATTGAGTCAACTGGCGTGGTTTTGAATCCCCAGTTGTCCGTGACAAGGATTAGGGTCGCCTGTCCAACCTGTGGGTTTTCTCTGCGTCCTCTGGTTTCCTCCCACTGCTAAAGACCCCTACACGCAAGCTAATTATTGAAATAAAATTGAACCATATGTTAGTCCCAAAATAACCTAGTTTCTGTTGAGTGGATGTTAAACCCAATTCCTCTCTCTGTTTCATTTTCATTCTGTTTTTAAGTTCTCACTTTATCATAACAACTGTATCTGATAGGATTTTCCATCCAGATCCATTCAAAATTATCTTGTTGGTTTATGGAAAGTGAACCTCTGTTACTATTGGAAATGGATACTAAGTTTGTTGCTTCATTTTAAATTACTGCTAGAAAGCAAACTTTAATTGTTATTGTAAATCATTGCTGATTGAAATATTCTCTTTTCATTAGTTTGATTATAATCAGTAAACACCAATCTAATTAAAACACAGATCCTATTTTGTTTCGTTTTTATACACCCACATAGAAATGTGGACGTATATTGCCGTCGCCCCCGTCCGTCCGTCTGTCGGTCCGTCCGTCTTGTGAACGCACTAGAGGCCAGGGTTAATATCCGATTGACTTTAAATTTATACACAGTGTTTAAGGTCATGAAGCCTATTGATTTTCAGCAATATCCGATAATTACTGCCAGAGTTATGACCCTTGATCACTTTAAAAATCTTGTGAACGCTCTAGCTGCTAAAGTTAATATCCGATTGACCTTAAATTTATACACAGTGTTTAAGGTCATGAGACGAAGAAGCCTATTGATTTTCAGCGATATCCGATAATTACTGCCAGAGTTATGACCCTTGATCACTTTGAAAAATCTTTTGAACGCTCTAGAGGCTACAGTTAATATTGGATTGACTTTAAATTTATACACAGTGTTCAAGGTCATGATACGAAGAAGCCTATTGATTTTCAGCAATATCCGATAATTACTGCCAGAGTTATGACCCTTGATCACTTTGAAAAATCTTGTGAATGCTTGAGAGGCTAAAGTTAATATCAGATTGACTTTAAATTTATACACAGTGTTTAAGGTCATAAGACGAAGAAGCCTATTGATTTTCACTGATTTCCGATAATTAGTGCCAGAGTTATGGCCCTTGATCACTTCAAAAAATCTTGTGGATGCTCTAGACGACAAAGATGATGTCCGATTGACTTCAAATTTATACAGTGTTTAAGGTCATGAGACGGAGAAGCCTATTGATTTTCAGCGATTTCTGATAATTAGTGCCAGAGTTGTGTCCCTTGATCACCCCAAAAAATATTGTGGATGCTCTAGAGGCCAAAGTTAATATCTGATTGACTTTAAATTTATACACAGTGTTTAAGGTCATGAGACGAAGAAGCCTATTGATTTTCAGCGATCTCTGATAATTATTGCCAGAGTTATGGCCCTTGATCACATCAAAAAATCCTGTGGACGCTCTAGAGGCCAAAGTTAATATCTGATTGACTTTAAATTTACACACACTGTTTAAGGTCATGAGACGAAGAAGCCTACTGATTTTCAGCGATTTCAAATAATTACTTCCAGAGTTATCTCCCTTGATCACTTCAAAAAACCTTGTGACGCTATAGATGCCAAACTTATCATCCGATTGACTTCAGATTGGTACACAGAGTTTAAGGTGTTGAAACGAACAAGTATTTTGATTTTCAATGAATTTTGATAACTGAACAGCTAAATCCATGATGTTAAATGTTTCCTATACTAATTGTTAGCGTGGGGCAAAACTTTGTAAAAAGCAAACAAATTCAAATGATTTTCAGATAATTACATAATGAGTTGTTACTCTTAATCAGATTTTAGTGTATTACAAATGTTTCATTCCCAAAAAAAGTAAAAATATGCGACAACCCTTGTTGACTGCCCGGACGATTTAGCTGCTGTGGGCGTATGTTTCGTTGCCTGGCAACCTACCTTTTATAGTTCAAAATTTCATTATACTTGTCTTTATGGAAGAGTTGTTATATTACCGTCGTTTTGTTTGAAGTGAGGGATTAGCCAATGAAACGGTTTGTTATGGCAACTTCTTGGCGTGCCATGCACAGAACTGTGGGTAAACCATTAGAAACCTCAACACTAATTGATTAATGTATGAATGTCATGGGGTCAAAAGCCACTTCAAGTACAGCTGGTCAGATCTTCATGTAGTGTAGGCCATTGAAAGTATAAATAAACGAAACAAAATGTAGATCTGTATTTTAATCAGATTGAGTAAGTGACACTTTTGAGATGTCAATCATATGAAATTAAGTTTGTGCTAATCAGGTATTTTCTATAATATAGTTGGAACAATCGTCAGAAGTATGTAGAAGCTATACGTAATTTACGGTTAAAGGAACTATTGAATGTAGGAAGAATGGAGTGTCTGAAGACAGGACTAGCATCTATTATACCAATACAATTATTAAACCTCTATACACCAACAGATCTAGAGATCAGAACATGTGGTTTACCTATTGTTAATTTACAATTCTTAAAGGTATGTATCTATCATTCCTCGGCCACGGATTATAAAACTTATTATACTCAGCACTTTCACTTGTCACAGCAAAACAGTCCAAGATATTAGTATTTTTGGGCATAGGGTGGATTAATTAAGAAAAAAAAAAGTTTTATGGCCCTACTTGTTTTATAGCCCCATGATTATTTTTTTTTAAAAAGAAAAAACTTTTGTAGGGCCCTATGCTATTATAAGAAATAATTTATGTCCCTTGATGTATGAAATCGGTTTTTAAAATGACCAAATGTGTGGTATGAAATTGTCAATATTTTCGTAAATAAGACTGGGAAAGTCTTGCAATAAAATAATAAAAAAGATGTATACAAATTTTAGAAATCATTAGCTTATGGTTAGCGTGTGCACATTGTTTCATAAGGTCTGTCATTGAGTCAACTGGCATTGTTTCGATTTTCTGGTTGTTTTGTCCAACTGTTAAAGACTCCTATTTACAAGCAAATTATTGAAATAAAATTGAACCATATGTTATTCCTGAAATGACCTTTGTTTCTCTCTATTTAAACTTTGTAAATTGTGAGAAGTGATACCAGTATACATGTTTTTTTTATCTTCAGATGCACACTATGTATCAGATAGGATTGACAGATACAGATCCTCATATAGAATATTTCTGGCAAACATTAGAAAGTTTTACACCAGAAGAATTAGCTAAATTTATTAAATTTGCTTGTAATCAAGAACGAATACCTCAGAGGTGTCCGTGTCAAGATGGAGGTTTAGAATCAGCACATGTTCCACCGTATCCTATGAAGATTGCTCCTCCAGATGGAACAGGTAATAAACACCATAAATAATATTTAAAAAAAAACATTGTTTGTGATGTGTCAATTTATTGTTATTTTAATCAAAGAAACATAAGGATTTTTATACTATTAGTAAAGCTAACCCAAAATATCTTATGTTGATATTATTAGTAAAGCCAGCTCGGAATGTCCTATGTTGCCACTATTACTAAAGCTAGCCCAAAATGTCCTATGTTGCCACTATTAGTAAAGCAGGTCCACAATATCCTATGTTTACACTATTAGTAAAGCTAGCCCAAAATATCCTATTCCTATGTAGCCAATATTATTTGTAAGGGAGGTCCACAATATCCTATGATGACACTATTAGTAAAGCCAGCAGAAAAAATCATATGGTGACACTATTAGTAAAGCCTGTCTAAAATATCCTATGTTGCCTTGCCACACTTAGTAAAGCTAGCCTAAAATGTCCAATGTTTACACTATTAGTAAATCAAAATGAAAAGAACTATTAATAAAGTTAGCCCAAAATTTTACGTTAAAGAGTAAGCTATCAGATAATTATTAGATCACAAGAATGGTATGGGACTGGCAGTATTTAAAAAAATTCATACATGCAATTAGTGAATTGGTGATGAGTATATATTTTCTTAGATATAAAATCTAATTTTATTTCAGGTCCAGCCGATAAGCGTTACATTCGTGTAGAAACATGCCTGTTTATGATAAAACTCCCACAATACAGTAGCCAGGAAGTGATGTCAGACAGGTTACGATATGCTATCAACTGTCGTGAAGATCCACTCAGTGGCTGAATTAAATGTTTAAATCCACCACAAGCCTTGTGATATTTCCGCTTACACAAAATTCAGCTTCAGTGCTTCATATTTTATCATTGTTTTTTTTATACAAAGCTTCTAGCTTATTGATTGTGAACACCAGTTTCAAAGATTGTGAACACCAGTTAAATCTATTTAAGACAAGATATATATATATATCTTTAATTTTATATTTTTGGAGGATTTCATGAGTATATGTTAAAAATATTTTCAATCTTCTAAAAGATAAATAATGCAGATGTTCTATTTATATACCGGTACACAATAATTTTACACGAGACTAAGGGCCAATATCTTATTGACGGTGAGATCGGTTGGCTTTATGAATATTAGATAACTAATGACAAGAATTTGATATTAAGAGTGCCTAATGTAAAATTAAACTTATATAATCTTCATATTTATCAATAATTGATAGATAGAAAAATATTATCTTATCAGTGTAACATATAATTAGACAAAGACAAATTATATGGTTTCCATATTTTATGTTTAACATATTCAACATTTAAAATAATGTTCTCAGATCATATGTGATAGCAAAAGGAGTCAGATATTTATTTATTTGGGCGACGTGTCGAAGAGTATTCTCTCAACGTCATCAAGCTAACAACGTTGAGAGAATACTATTCGAAACGTCGCCCAAATAAGTAGCTGTTTTTCCATAAGAATGTGTTATAGTTTATTGCTCTATCCAGTTACGTAATGCTTCTCAAAGAGTCGGATATTGTTAAACAAAATTCTTTATTGAATATAATATTTTGTTCATCATATTGTTTAAACTTATTTTGTTCACAATTTTGATTACAAAAAAACAATGTGTTCTATATAATTATCCCAATGTAACGAGAGATATCCTACAATTAACATAAAGTCTATGCAAGACTTTTGTTCAAATATTACATGATGTGTATATTATATATACTATACTAATTACATTTTGTTGATAATATGAGTTTAAAACCATATAGCATTGTGTGTTCAAGCTTTTTATTTTGAAGAATTTGTTGGCATTTTTGTAAAACATAAGATGTCTCTAGATTTACAGGTAGTTGTATGGTACCAAAATCCCAACAAAATATCAGACTGCTGTATATGAATATAACATATTTTGGCAGGTACAGCAGTGTGTACAACTAAAAAAAGTGAAACAACTTTCTTTATAAACTGATTCCTTTATAATCGCTACGTAAAGTTACTTGCCCAAATAACACAACCTATTTCTTCAATGCATTGTAGACTTGGTTATCATGAATGACCTATGAGGGTAAATGTGTTGTATTATCAGTGGTCTGGTTGATGAGAATTAGCTATATTTTAATTAATGATATGTATATAAATGTATATTATGAATGGGATTTTGTATGATAGTAAAACTGAATAACTAATAAAGCTATTTATTTGATTGATTAATTAATGATTTATTTTCCTATAATTTGTTTGAGTTATTTTTTTGACCATATAATTGGTAGTTTACTGTATTATATTCTTATTATAGTATATTTTAGTTTATTATTATTACGACAACTCGTTAACTTTATATTAGGTTTGTATATAAAACATCTTTAAATTGGTTGTAAAGATTTTTATATTGTTATGTTATTATCAAAGAGGTTTTTTTGTTCAACTCCCCAGATGTGTATGATATTTAATTAGCATCAAAGTGCTGAGTATAATGAAGGCTTTCTGCCGTTAGGCTCCTTCCCCATTTGTTTATGTTGTTATTGAAGTGAAAATAGAATAATAAATAAAATATATCAATTGAAATATATATTTTTATTTGTTACTTTTTAGCAGTCGTGTATCTATAATACAATTAAATGCCTAAAGAGGACCAAACCCCCCTCCACTGATCGTATCTTAATTTCTCCAAAATGTAGCTACTAACCAACAGAACCGTTAAGACAAAGGGCATATCAAGGGAAAGCATGTAATCATTCGGATGGAAATGAAATAGGGTTTAACATCCTACTGTTCTGCTCCTATACTGGGCTAATGAAGAAGGGAATATGCCATACAGTGCTATGAGGGAAAATTTTACCTGGGCAGCGGCACTATGGCCCACTTTTATATCAAATTCCAACCGCCAAGCGATCTTTTACGTACATACAATGTATACACTTGCGCACAGCAGTCTTTAGTCGTGGGAGGAAACTGGAGGACCCAGAGAAAACACACAAGGTTCGACATGCAACCCTACTCCATGTCCTGTATAAGCAGGAATTGATACCAAACCACTTGACTCAGACAGACCTTCATGTGTAACACGCATGCATTAGAAGCCATATTGGTTTATATGTTATACGTTCTCCAGCACCTATTATTACAATACCATCTTCCGGTTATCCTTCTATTTATATCATATTATGATTCAGCTCTAAAAATAATACTGGTATTTCATTCATGGCATACTTTACAACAAATAATTCTCATTATTTTTCACACAGTGAACAGTCCATTTGGTGATAACACTATTTTGCCTATACCGTTTTTTTAGGACTTCGAATTTTGACTAATGGTTTGAAAGGTTCGTAGTTAGTTTCATTTGATTACAACAGATAATTCTCATTAGAAGACCATTTTAATAAATCTGCTTGTTGATAATACAGTATCTATGGTAAAATATCACACTATTTAATAAATTTAGTATATCACACTATGGAATTATTATATCATGGGTATTATTTAATATCCGATGTAGACTCAATATTTTCTTGAGCATTCTCCTCTAATCTAGTGAAATATCTGTCCATATAATGTACCGTCTCGAACACAACCTGTAAATACAATATATTCATTAGAAACAATCATTCAGGAAGAAAAATGGGGTTTAATGGCCTACTTTTCTACACCAACTGGGCTAATGAAGATATGCATGCGCCAATGATAGCTGCAAACATTATACTTTGTGATATGAGAGATATTTGAAGACATCTATTATGGGCTGCCATTGGTACACACAGGACCTCATATTTTTCTCATCCATCCTAAGGAGCAGATGATTTTCCATAACTTGCCCTCCTGCACCATTTACAAGACGGAAACAGCCCGGAAAATTTAAGAACATTCTCAGACAACCACTGCCTGGTTAGTGGGTCTGTGTCATACTCACTGAACCACTGTGGCTCCACTAGTTGTTTGTTATGTGGGATACCAAATTGTACGATGACCTGTATTAGTATACATTTTTGGCAAGCTTGTCTGACAGACATTATTAAAACCAGATTGGGTGAATTTGAAAAATATTTAAATACAGTAGACATTAAGATTCCTTTCAATTCTTTAAATGACATCTAGAAGCACGGTTAACTATTCATAACAAAACACAACATAAGGTATATACATGGATATAACTACTTCTCTGAACTTTATAAATAGACGGACTAGATGGATATTTATCATTGACATGAAAACGTGATCTGTACGTGTTACAGCATGTCTTTATTAAATAGTAGAGAAGTAGTTATATCCATATATACCTTGTGTTGTGTTTTGTTATGAATAATTAAGATTGCTGTATGTACATACCTCTACCATAATAAGCACTATAATCATCCATTCCAATCTAACATGATGTGTATCATTTAAATGACTACTTAATAATTCGGTTAATTCACAACAATGTTTTATTCTTTCATTTAAAACCTACAATAATAAAACACAGACACTTGAATACAGAAATAATACACCACTAACAACAACCTCAAATTAATCATTATCAGGTATGATTAGTTATTTTTCTTGATTTACAAATGCTACAATACTTGAAAAATAGACAATGGAAATTGCATAAAATTTTGAAAAATAGACTGCTGGCAAGATAAATAGAGCTGTTTTTTACACAAAAACACTGAAACCACCCCACCCTCACTCCTTCCACCGGCAGCTGGAGCCGTCACAGCACACTACATAAACTTTCCACTGGACATTGTGAATGTCAATTGATAAACCAACTAGGAAGATATCAGTTGGACATACAGTTTTTTTAAAATCCTACCTTAGTTCTTCTGGCAATAATAAGATGATTACAAACACGTTGATATAAAGTTTCTAATATATCTCGATCCCAGTAAAAATCAGGTGTGTCCAGTAAATCAGAACTCAGATTAATTTCATGCCTGAAATAAAACATACGTTACCAAACAATTAAACATACTAACATATTCATATTAAATATTCATATTCAACAATAAGTCTGTTAAAAAACGGGGGGTGGGGCACAGTGGCTAAGTGGGTAAGGTGCTGGCTCGCTAGCCTGGAGGTTGAGTGTTCGATCCCTGCATCAACCGAGAAAGTTCATCCAGATTTTACGGCTTGGTTTCCCCCTTGTTGGTGACGCAGGGCGGAGGACCTGACACGGACAGCTGTCTAGTAGTTTGGATGGGATGAAAAACCGAGGTCCCATGTACACATTAGAATTCGATAAAAGAGTAGGCCATAGCGCCGCTGCCCGGGCAAAATTTCTCTTACTGCACACTGTATGGCGTATACTCGTCTTCAATAGCCTAGTTTAGGAGCAGAACAGTAGGACAGTAGGACGTTAAACTCCATTTCATTTCATTTCTGTTAAAAAACTAGTAGCCCCATTTTGTTCACCCTGAGCTCATACAATTTATAAAGATTATTAAATTTGACAGATGTGTAATTTCTATTAATCATACCGTAAAGCAAAAAGTTCTCCGGTTTTTCGTAGCACATCTCTTCTTGACATTTTGATTTTCTTCCCATCTCGGAGATCCTATCAAAACAAAAATACATTACCTGTGTATAAGTAATATTAATAATGATTTTGACCACTCGACACAAACTAGGTCATTTTGGGACTAACATATGGTTCAATTTTACTTCAATAAATCACTTGCATGTAGGAGTCTTTACCAGTGGTAGGAAACCGGAGGACCCTGAGAAAACCCATGAAATTGGACAAGTGACCCTACTAAGGCACATTGTTGTATAGGTATGCAACATCAATGTCTTCATCAGTCCTACAGGCAGATTAAAATACAACTATACCAACTTCAGCTTAGTCATCAGCCTATTAAAGTTGTCACATTGTGAATCTTTAGATCAATAAAAAGAAAAATCTTTAGACTGAAAAACATTGCATGCATGTTGACAAAATTTAAGGATAATCAAGGGCACTAATGACCAGAAACTGTTGTAATTGTTATTCAACGAAACAATTTAAGCAAAAAATATAAATAGAAAGCATTTCAGGTGGCAAATTTCACAAATTCCTACAGCCATAACTCTTGAAGCAAATACTGGTGATGGAAATTGTTGAAAAATAGGACAGCCTGTTTTGTTTCATTACTCTGATGATAAATTTTGTAACCCGAGAGTTCTCAAAATTGTGGGACAGAGAGTTCTTAAAATTTCAAATAGTGATCAAGGTCAATAACCCTATAGTGGTGACATGTATGTGTATTTACATTTGTATACATACCTCTGTAACTTGTTCTATAGAAGATATAAAGGTTTCTAAAGAAGCTTCCCAAATTGCTAATTTTACTACAAAATATATAAAATAACATTCAATCAGCAAGGAAGCAAATATTTGTGTTTTCTGAGCAGCAACTTTCAGATCAAGTCTTTCAATAGACTATTGTCAGCCAAACAGATATTCAGATTATAGCTATGTAGTGCAGTATTACAGACCAAACCAGTTTAATTTTCAGTCCATCTTTAAATATTTGGAACTAAAAGCTTTCTGAATGGAGCAGCTAAGTTCTTTTTGTTTTTAAAATAGTTACTTTCCTGAAGAAATTGGAGCCAGGACTTTAATTGGTGTTCCCAATGAATAGAAATTCAACAACATGTGGGATTAAGTGAATGTAAAGAAGTACCTGATTGTGTTAAGGCGTTTGAACAGGTATATTTCTCTAGATTTAATTCTTCATCAGTTTTATTCACAGTACATAAATTAATCTTATCACCGGATAGATCTGTTATTCCTCTGCAATATAAAAATATAAAATATTACACATCCTGATCGTTAAACAATCACATCACCACATTAAAAAATAACTGCCAAATCAACCTTTACTAGAAATGGAGTGTATAAATTTCAATTTATAAATGTAAACTGCTGTTCATTTCATCAATATAGCCTTTTTGACTTACTCCGAAAGTTGAAATTCCATTCGTTCATTTTCATGTAGTGAAAGACTAATATCATATGGGTCTTGACAATGTTTCTGTACAAATCGTATAACTTCATTTCTCTGAAATAAATATAAGGGTGAACAGTAATATTAACCAATTTTGTGTGGAGGTCAATGTATTGTTTTCTTGAAGTATGATGGCAATAAAATCAGACATTCATTCTCCAAATATGTAATTTTTAAAATCATAATCAAATTTATCATCAGCAATCAAACATCAAAATGACCTTACTTACAAATAATAATCATGCAAACCATGAATATAGATTAAGTCATGAAATCATTCACATGTCTTATTGGTGTGTTAGGGTTCTGGGTGACCGACTGGTTAAAGTGTGCACTTTAAATCAAAAGATCTGTCATTGAGTCAAGTAGTGTGATTTCAAATCCCTGCTTTTATGTGACCATAGAAATAGGGTGGCCTGTCCAACCTTGTCGGTTTTTTCCAAGTACTGTAGTTTCCTGATTCCTCCCATTGCTCAAGACCCCTACGTGCAAGCAAATTATTGAAATAGAAATGAACCATATGTTAGTCCAGAAATGTCCTAGTTTGTGTTGAGTGGATGTAACAGCCCATTTCTCTCTTTCTCTCTCTCTTGGTGGGTTAAAATTGGGTTATATATATATATATATTTCTTGGATGCATCAAGTTTCAAAATTACCTCAGTGGTAGGTAAATTCCAAAATACAACCGATCCTTCTCTGAAAACAAAACAGACCATTTCAATAATTATAAAAACTGAAGTAACCAAATGTAAACTTTAACAACATAACTCTTATTGGTGTTAAAGTAAGAACATTTGGAATTAGATACTAATAGTTTAATTAATGAAATAAAATATGTCTACAATAAACTTTGTTTCATGACCCCTCATCAGGAACTAGGAGGATTTCTCATTGAAAATGTCTTTGCAGTTTTGCTCTTTACATTTTTTCAACAAAGGCTGATAACCTTTCAATTACGATGCTTCATTTATCACAAACTTACTTAAAGAAAAATATTTCTCTACTATTTCCATTCACAACATAATTAGCTTTCACATAGATGGCATTATCAACATCTGAAAAACATCAGTCTAATTACACTGGTTTGAACAAAATTGTTGAATAAATAATCATTTAGTATTCAAGAAACATAAATGTTTGTACAAGACAATTAAGTTTGTTCATCAGTTTGTTTAAAGACGAAAAAGTAAATCATGAAAAATTAACATGACTTTTCACTTCTTCTTAATACACATTATATCTTTCTGATTCTGAATCATTGTAAATCCAATATCACAACTTTATGATATCATATTGTCAATCAATTGTATACTTTTCATAAAATTTGCCTACAAAACCTGTTAATTGGTTAATTGTGGAGTAAATTGTATTCTACGGCAAGTAGCACCCATGGCCTTAACTTTGGTTGTTTATTGTTAAACGTTGATCTACCAATCAAAAACTATAATGACCTGTTTCATGTAGGCCTTTCATCTACGTGGTATTCAGCCACCGAAACACCCAGTGAAAAAATTCATCTCACCTGCAGGTAATTCTAATTGATTATATAAACCTTGAATTTCTAAGGCTTTCCGTAATTCATCTAAATATATTTCTTCTCCTACTGCATATGCTGTCACTTTAAGCATTTCCTGCAAATAAATTATCTCATCAAATAACATCTCTTGTTGTTTTTATTTAAACACACAAATAAGAATACGGTCCAAAAAAAATTCTTGTCACCAATGAATTGGCTAAAGAGATTTTTAACCCTAACCCATTATCTCAGATTAACACCAGAGCACCTATCAAGCATGTGTCAAGTACCGATACATATATATATTTATGCTAACGTCACTTTAACCATCGTAGAAATATGCCAGTTACAGAATGATGGGCTTTACATTTACATAATATTAGCTTTATATGGAAAACTATATAAATTCAATTTAGAGGAATCTGCCAAGATTGTGAAATTGTCAACAATAGCCTCAATACAGGCACTTATAAATACTATTGTACAGTTTCTATTTGAGAGCAATTTTTGTCATATGCAATCAAATTTGATTAATCTTCTCTTCTGATCGCCATTGATTGTTTTCCAAGAACAAAGAATGGAATTTAAAAGTTATTAACCTGGTCACCAAGGCCACTTGCTGCTTTTCTTCTTGTTGGTCGTTTGGCTGTTATCATCTTAGCAGTTTGTTTTAAATTCACATCAGTACCAAATTGAATTGTTCGGATTCCTGTCCAAAAAATGGGCTGCTGGACAGAGCACAGTTGCACAGGTTTTAAAACAGACCAAGAGCTGGTCACTGAATGAATTTTTCTATGTCCTGGGGGCAGAAGTAATTGTCTATTTTTTTGTGCAGTGGTGATACATTTTGAACACTGTCTTATGAAAGGATATGGTCTAAAAGATTTAAATAACATTGTTAATTCTGATGGAATCATAAATTATTTCATCATCTTTAATACATGTATGTATTATTTTTTTCAATTCTAGGACAAATTTTGGTGCTGTTCAAGCTGGTGTAAATCGTCATGTAATCAATTGCTCGACGTTTTCTTAGTTTCAAAAGTTGCCTGACTATTACTTCACTAATATTTACAGATAAAACTTCATGACATCAAACGATTTATATAATTTCTAATAAAATATATTGTGAGACGTCTAAGCCCTTGAATATTAACAACAGTCACACATGGTTTAAGGGGCGGCAACTCTAATTAATAATTTGATTAAAGGGAAATAACTGAATTTAAGAAATAAAAGCTTGGGTTAATAACGGGAAATCAGAAATATTTCTGATGTGCCTATTATAAAAATACGTATATTGATTCACAAATGCACGCTTAAAGTATGATACGTGCATTTGCTCCGTTTTAGAAAATGAATACCAGGTGCTTGTATATTTCTGTCTGGATGTCCGAGACCGGTCTAATTGCAGACTGTCATTTCCGGTTGGAAATAAACATTTCAAGTAAATTGACTTCCAAGACAAGAGGTAACTTATTTATCTTTTTCACCATCTTCTTGTTGGTTATTTGAGCAACCTTCATATAAAACACTTAATAGAAGATGAAATATTGTGAAGAAATGTTAATTTTAATCATTATTTGCCGGCTTTATTTATTTCTGATGAAAAGAACAACACCTGGTGACCTGTCCATCTCGTCTCGGCCTATCGCACTGTGAATGTGATGCGATTAATGCGAACAGATCAGCAGTGATTCAGCGAGTCAATATTCTCTAGGCTCTACAAATTTAATTCTAAAACATATTTTTGAAGTATTAGAAAAATAAATAAAGCTGTTTAAACCATATCTATATAAAAAGAATTATTTCCTATGTACGGTAAACGCTGCATACGCAAAGACCTTAATGGCTAAAACGAGTTGCAGGCACCATTCTGCCTGCGAGGACCAAACATACAATGTAAACAATGCACGTGCTACAGGTGCCAATGATCGTCCCCATGTGATGTGATGTCACACTTAGAAAGCAGGTGGACTTGTAAAGGTCATGCCTCACAAAGGTAGAAGACGGCTGTCACATTACCTCTCTGAAACAGACTGACTGGCTGTCATTATTATGTTATGTACTATGTAGGCCTGTCCTTTAGTAGGCTACAGGTGCAAATATCATCAAATCAAAAACAATATTCCTACTTTTAACAACTCTACTCATCTCAGTTCTAAGTACCGGTACAGTCATTTCTATTTCAACCAAGGCATGAGTAATTGTAATTCACTCCAACAGTATGTGATTCATGCTTAATTAATCCATACATGTATGTTATTACATGTATTAAAACAGTTAGTAATCAAAAAAGCAGTTGTCTTAATTTCAGTCAGTCAACTTAACTGTCTACTAAATTGTTTATCAATTCAACAATTTTATGTTTCATTTCTATTTTAAAGGTTAAATTGTTCATCTAGTCATGGCATTAACAATAGAGAGATTATTAGAAGATGCCCATCTCTTGATAACAAGATTAAAGGATCATGATGCTACAGCTGATGTATTAATATCTAATACACAGACTTTACATACTAGAGTAGACGGTATGAAACAGGTATTTACAGTTTTACTTAAATAGAATAGGATCCTTGAACCTCATTGGTATACTACTTTCTTTTTCAGTTTTCACTTCTGCTTAAAGCATCAATGTGCTAGAAGGAATAGTCATTGTCCTTAATTTAATTTAACAAAAAAAAGGAGCCTGGAAATAAGATGTTGGTAGATAGAAATGAATTAACACACAATCACTGGCAAAGGATCTAAGAAATAAAAAAAATGGTGGCATGAAATAGATAAACAGTAATGGAAACTCTAGATGTCTATAACTTGAATAAAAGGATTGATCATTTTTAATACCATATTCTTTTTACCATGGATATTGTTTTGGCAATACTTTCGTTGACATTTTAGTCTGGAATATTCATGAAATAAAGTATGGAATTGTTTTTTAGTATCAAGATGATATCACAGAACTTAATGAAATTGCCAAACATAGACCTCGATCAACGCTGGTATTGGGTATAGCTCAAGAAAATCGGCAGATAAGAGAACTTCAACAAGAAAATCATGAATTACAGATGTCCCTGGAAGATCATCAGTCAGCATTAGAACTTATCATGCAGAAATATCGTGAACAAGTAGCTCAGTTAATACATGGCAATAAAGTAGAAGCTATAATAGCCAATAGATCAGAAAGTTCTAAGGTAAAGATTTTTGGGGTATATTCAAAAATAATAATGGTCACTTGATATCATCTTTCAGCAAAGCAATCAAATAACACAATGAGCTTTTGAATATTTACCTTCAGGTTTTTTTCTGGTATTTATCCACTTGTTGGAGGCTGACAATTAAATTTTTAGATAAATGGAAAAATTTCAGGCATCGTGTTCTACAAATTGGTAAGACACATGAGGTCTGTCATTACGTCAAATACCTTGGTTTTGGTCCCAAGCTGGGTTCCCCGCCTAAGCAATTGGGTTTACTGCACCCTCTGTTTTTCCCCGTTGTCAAGGATCTCTAATGATTGAAGAATAATTATACCATATATTGGTCCTGAAATGACCCGGTTTCTGTCAAATGGATGTTAAACCCCATTTCTATCGCTGTACAAATGACAATCCCACTATTTATAAACAATTTGATATGTGTATTTTCAGGAAGACGTAACAAATTTATTAAGTAAGATACATGAGATGGCAGCTGTCATGAAGAAAGCTGTGGATGTAGACGAAGAAATGTCAACTAAAGAATATGAAGAGTTAACCAAATTAAAAACAGAGAATCAAACATTAAGAGAAATATTAGAGATCTGTACAACATCTAAAGATAGAATTGTACAAGTTGACGATACAGAAGATAAATCATCTCAAACAGAAAATACTTGATTTATTTCAGTCTTAATTTATGAATTAGAAAAATTGATCTTAGAAACTTCCGCAAATTAAAAGCAGAAAATTGAGATTTTTGTTTATCTCATCATTTGAAATGCAGATTAGAAAATTATTTGGTTTATCAAATTTGAGAAAGCAGTATAATTTTGATTTATTTAACAGTATGTAATTCTTTGAAATGTAGATCAGAAATCAGCAGAATCTTTCTTTATCTATCTAATCTTTTGAAATACACATTAGGTAATATAATTTGATATATTAAGTTTGAGAAAGCAGCACAGTTAAAATTAATAACCTGATCTTTTGAAAAACTGTACAGGTTAGGAAATTTTGATTATATGTTTCCTTGAAATTCAGATATAATTTGGTGTATCAAGTTTGCTGGGTTTTTGTGAACTGTCTTGATATGAGTCATATGTTAAATGTGTAATATATTAGATGCTGTGTGTTTAAAAAGTTTCTTATGACAAAAATATAAAAAGCAAGGACTATTTTCTATAATCTATATGACATTATTTTCATTACAAATATTTTATTTAATGTATATACTGGTAGCTTTACATGATATTCTAGCCAATGGTAAAGTGTTCCTGCTTACTGCAACTAATTATCTCTACTAGTACTTATATCAGTGCCGGAAAGGGCCAGAGTTCGATGAAGAGAGGCGAAAGGTTATTCCATTTATGAGGTCCCACTCCCAATCCTCCAACCTCACGACAAGAGCAAGATGAAAGTGTGTTTTAAAACACAATTGAGCAAAACCAAGGATGATGACAGACTTTAAAACTATAGCGCATGTAACAAAGGCATGTGACAGTATCAAAAAAATAAACCCATTTGCCAGAGGCCCTTTACAGTTAGCTCTTGAAGCCCTAGGCTTCAGGTGAATCCAACATTTCTTTTAGTAGCAGGAACAAATTCAAGGTTTTTCAGGCACAATTCATGTGGTGCCTGTTATTTTCTCAGTCATAGATTTTCCTTTTTTCTGGTTTTGTTGATATATTAAATACAAGCCTGTCCAAAAATTCAAAATGTCAAGTCCAGCTTCAGTAATGCCTGAAAATAATATGTGGTTGTACAACAGAGTAATTAAAGGAAATAATCAAGACATTTACCATTATACATGTATTAGGGAAAAGTATTTCATAAAATCATAATGTCAATCTGATTAAAACACAGATCCTATTTCGTTTCATTTTTTATACTTCAAAATTTTGTTTTACTTGTCTTTACTACACTAGGATCTGGAAGAGTTGTTATCATTAACGTGTTCTGGCCCGGTTGATGTGAGGGATTTTGTCACAGCAAGTTCTTGGCCTTTTGATGCACGGAACTGTGGGTACACCACTAGAAACGTCAAAGCTGATTGATTAATCAATGTCTGACATCATAGGGTTAAAAGCCGCCCATTTGATCCCTGATGTGAACTCACATTAAAACTTGTCAGATCTTCATGTAGTGTAGGCCATAAAAAGTATAAAAAACGAAACGAAATATAGATCTGTATTTTAATCAGATTGTCATAACGTCAGAGATTAATGTAAATATCACATATAATATTGGGGGGGGGGGATTGTGTATATATTTTTGTTATTGGGTTAATTGGGTGTTTAGGTAGACAGAATATCTTGTGTAATTTTTGTATGAATAAAAGATATCTAATGTCTTCCTGGTTTTGTTATTCAATTCATAAAATCAACCAGATTGGGTAGGGGTGCGGATGGTGATTGTGAGGTTCTCACCTACATGAACCAAGTGGATGTAAGTAGTTAATTATTGACTCTTACTAAGAGGAAATCAATTGTCTGTCTGACGATTTCCATGTCTCCTTTATAACTTATTGCAAACAATTCACGGAGTGTTAGAAGTAAATACACAGATCTACCATCCGTTCATAGGCGTACGAGGCCGAACTTGTTTGGGGGGGCCAGCATATTTCCCCGACAAATTATTTCTTTAGAATCCGCGGAGCTGCGGGCGGCGAAGCCGTTCGCCCGCGAGCGCCGGAGGCGTGAAGCTTCCAACGGGGGGTATGGGGGGCCTCCCCCAGAAAATTTTGAAAACCAAACGGCCGTAGACGCGATTTCCAGGCATTTCGAATACTTTCTAGTAATTTGGAGTGGGTAGTAAATTATCTCAGTTGCAGCATAAAAACTGATAAAAAGTCATCTTTAAAATAAGCTCTATTACTACGAAAACAAGTACAAGTCGAACGATTTACTTTTGCCACATTTTCATTTTATGAGACTTCACATTTTTTATCCAGATCTCAGATGCATAGAAGACTTGTATATACTTTATCTACTTTTAATATATGAATGACCATTTTAAAAGAGTTCAAATTTACAATCTATATATTCCGTATTACGATTTACTTTTGCCACGTTTTTCATTATATGACAGTTCACATTTTTTATCCATATCTACAATAGATAGATCTAGAATCAAGATAGAAGACTTGTAAAATTTATATACTTTTAATATATGAATGACCATTTTAATTCAAGTTTATTTACATCTAATGCACTATATTAAACCAAAAGAAGAACAAGTCAAACGATTATTACTAACACAGTACCGTACTCAAGAACTGAGAAAGGTCATGTGTACGTGCAGTTCTATTCAGATGGTTAACGTGTTCATCATTGACTGGACTGCTTTCTTTCCGCTTCCATATTATTAAAAATATTCCAAACCCGACAGACGGCGCGACGCTTCCCGACAAACTGAGCATTCATTCCCGACAAGACCAGAGCCTTCCCCGACAAAGCCATACCCCTACCCATTTTCGAAAACTCCTCGGCTAATGACCGATCTCACAATTATGAGCTCTTTTCAGATTTCTATTTTTTTTTCATGAAAATATTTGGGGGGGCCGGTGCCCCCCCGCCTCGTACGCCTATGCATCCGTTATACTTAACTTTAACTTTAATCAAAGGTGTTAAACTTTAATTGTATTTGATTCTTATCTTTGTTGCATATTCTGTATATATTTGCCTACTATTCACATTTTTGTATCATTTGCTTGATAAAGACGAGAGTATGCTCGTCGAAACGTCGCTTAGTACCAAACTCAGTAATTGTGTATCCATAAAATTGTACCTAAACATCAGATCATAAACAAGTGCTACATTAAGATAGCAATTGTGGAAGATTGTTTTAGAGTTCTCAGGGAATTGTGCACGATAGAACAATGGGGGAGCGAATGTCAATATACAACTAAAATGACAGTATTTTAGGGTTTGAACTAAAAGATAACTATTCTTTAAATGTAAACTCCATGAAATGAAATGGGGTTTAGGGTACTGTTTTTCTTCACAGGCTGGGCTAATGAAGATGGAAATATAAACTCCAATTATTGGTTATATAATTAGGACAGTTTGACATCAAGGTGGGGGAGGGTGGCTGAACGGTTAGCTCATGTGCGTTGTATCATTCAGTCAACTGGTGTACGTGAAAAGAGACGGGTCGCATGTGCCACATCGTGGGGTTTCTCCGGTTTCCTTCCACTGTTAAAAAACCCTACCCGTAAGCAAACTATTGAAATAAAACTGAACCATGTTAGTAATAACCTAGTTTATGTTGAGTGGACATTAAACCCCATTTCTCTCTCTCTCTGGACATCAAAGGATTATATATGTAACTATGGGTGTTGCCTTTTTGAATTCGATGTTTTATTCTGTATATATTTATTAAGAGAGAGAGAGGGAAAAATGGGGTTTAAAGTCCACTCGACACAAACTAGGTCATTTCGGGACTAACATGGTTTAATTTTATTTCAATAATTCGCTTGCGCGTAGGTGTCTTTAGCAGTGGGAGGAAACCGGAGTTCCTGGAGAAAACCAAAGAGGTTGAGATATTCATTAAGTGAGAGATAATTGAAAAATGACCATGATAATAGCCACTCCTATATGCAGATTCTGACATTACATTCAAATCATTTGGCGGAAATAGTAATTTATAATCAAATGAATAAACTTCTGTTATAACTACTTCAAATTACTTCCTGAATGTCAACAGGAAGCAAAAAGAAAAATTCCACCATAACAATTTATTACATATAATTTATTCTTTATAAAAATACCATTCCGGTTACAAAAATGAAAAACAAAAACAAATTGGGCTAACAACATAACTGAATGTGTTTTATTATACATTATTAATTTGTTTGTAAAAGTAGCTTATGTGGTCTAAGGGCCTTGAGTGAGAAATGAAATGAAATGGGGTTTAATGTCCTACTGTTCTGCTCCGAACTGGGGTAATGCAGAGGGGCATATGCCATACACACAGTGTGCTACAGCCTACTCTTATATCGAATTCCAACTGCCAAGGAATTTTTATGTACACATAAGTTTTTCATCCCATCCAAATGACAAGACAGCTGTCCTGCATCTCTGACTAGGGAAAAGCATGCCGGAAAATCTTGATGAACTTGCTCGGCCAATGCAGGGATCGAACACCCCCCTCCCCCATCAAGTGAGACATTGTGCAATATATTGATAAATTAAAATCGTGATTCTGAATTCCACTGTTCTTTCTTTTTGATTAACAATCCATCAAGTTTCCACAAAATATAAATTCTTGACATGCAGAGAGTTTTAAGGATTGGGAACGAATTAACTGGAAGGATAATAATATACATGGCATGTTATTTAATACAGCTATACTAATATTTGTGACCGTCCGTCTGTTCAGGGTTGGCAGCGGCTACACTAGGGCTGTCCCGAGGCTGAAATTTGGTGTATAGGGGTAGCTTGGACTGGGGAGTAACATAAGCCTGGTGACAACAGACTACCGCCTCAGATTTCTGAGTTATAATTCTTCCGAGTCATGGTTAAACCCGTTTTATGTCAGGTCAACTGCTAGTATGAATGTCCTTCATTAGCACAATCTGTGCAGAAGGTAGGATGTTAAAATCTATTTCATTGAGTTTAAATTACATCTCAACATGTGGTATAATATTTTAAATAATAAATCATGTAGATACGTTCTGCACATTATTCTTATAATTCGATGAATAATGATTTTGTTTCAATATACAAGATAGGTTGCCAGGCAACTAAACATACACCCACAGCAGCTAAGTTGGCATACAGGATGTCACACTTTTAATCTTTTTGATAGGCTTCCAGCTAGTTCTTCCAAAAACAAATCATTTATAGTTGTTTGAGTTAACAGAAATTTATGAAATTTTTCTCATTAATAGAAACTAATAATTTTACAGTTGCTGTAAATGGACCAATGGATGGACAGATATGGGTGACAACAATATACAACCATATTTCAATGTGGGCAAAAATAAAATTACAAAATAAATGAAGTTACAAAAGATGATATATATGAAGTTTTTGTGCAAGGAATTTTCCTGTCAGATAAATAAATGATAAGCTGGGCTTGTTGATCACATCTAATGCAATATACATATTACACATTTTACTATATTCATTAGCATTGGAATATATAAACAAATAAATAATCTAAGTAACTATAAGGCGTCATAAAAAAAATTAGTTGGTGATCGTCCCCGCCCGCCCAGAAAATTCTACCCGACCAGATTTTTTTTTATTTTCAAAGTTGACCCTCTTACGATGTTTAAAACCAGTGTTAAAAGTTCCAAAATGTAGCCAGGCTACGAAATTCCTAAGCGGATATAATTATTGACACGTGTTCCAATACTCCTAAAACGCGTAGGACTGAATGACATTTATAAACAAATTGCGACCTGTTAACGGCAGCAATGGTCGACATTTTCGTTTGCACGCGTACAGCCCCAAATACAATATTTTGAATACAATACAACCTTGAACTATATGTTAAGATGGGAATACATCTCGCCGATTCTGAATTACGGGTTCTTCTAGTCTTACTCTTACTATCCGCAAACTACAATATTATGAAAGTTGAATGTCTAAAAAGAATACGTCCAAAGGCACGGTAGGCCTATGCTTTATGAATGGAAAATTTTGCAACATTTGATATCCTGCAACATTAAACCAGTCAGCACCATCTATAGGCCTAAGTGTTCAGTTATAAATCTCTTTGTATTATCTGATTGAATCCAAGCCGGAATATCTAAAGTTTAAATAATAAATCTGACGATTCAAATAACGATCAGTGGCTTTATTTTATATGCAGATGAGTTGTGTTTTGACCTGAAATAAAAGGTTAATATTCCTGAAGTTTATTGCTTATTCTCTATATTCATTAAAAAAAAATAAAAATAAAAACCGCCCTCCCTCCCACATTTTTTGAAAAAAAAGGACGATCACCAACTATTTTTTTTTAGGTGGCCTAATAACAAAATATTCTATTAAAAGAGCATATTAGCACTAGTGATGATAAAAAGATATCCTGAAAGTTTAATCTCTGAACTGATTATTAAGAAAGTTTAATCCCTAAAATGATTGTGAAAAGTTTAATTTCTAAAATGATTATTGTGAAAGTTTAATCTCAAAATAGAGTATTGTGTAAGTTTAATCTTTAAAATGATTATTGGGAAAGTTTAATCTCTAAAATGATTATTGTGAAGATCAATTTGACTGAAATTTTAAGCAAATTGTCGTTACATTATCTAGTTCTTAACTATCATGGTGAGAACTGCCAGCACTTTAATTGTATCTTTAATTGTTCAATAATCATTTTGAATACATTTGATATTGTCCAACATAAAATCGAAAATAACTGCCAGCACCTTTAAGAGTTCTACATTTCACATGAGTATTTTTAAGCCATTTTTATCTGTGGATTGAGGACTTATTTGGTCTTTAAAGAAATTGACTTTTTTTAACATGTGTATACCATGATACTAGTTGCAAGATACTTCACAAAACCAATACTTAATAATCTTTTATAAAATATCCTATGTACACTATACAAAGAATTTACACAGTACAAAAATAGAAAGCTATTGTCTGAACACTCATTTTCATTCTTCCTTTATACACAGCAAGTAGTAAGTATAGTTCACAGCAGAGCATGGGTTCCAGATCGGCAGAATATGACTGAGGGTTATGGAAAATGCCCCAAACTAGATGGGACGCATCACGATATCCTACCATAAATCAAAAATCATGCAATATGAATTTAATAACTGATAGTCAAAATCTTGAAGTGGAAGCCTTGCAGCAGAGCTTTCACTTTAAATTGCAATTTTCTAGTCAATCCATTTTAGATGTATTCTTTTAAACATCAGATTAGTAAGTATTTTTTCAAAAGAATAAAATAACTTTGAGCATTATACCAAGGCATCTTCATCTCACTAATATTATTATTACCGCATATTTATAGTGCACCCTTTCATTAAACATGTTCAGAGGCACTTTACAAGTGAAAAAAGAAACTTAACAAAAAAAAACACATATAATTTTCCTTTAGATTAGATAATAAATGTTGTCTAGAGTATTCACAAGATACTGTGGATGACGGACATATCGACGGGCGGAGGCGACGGCAATATACAACCACATTTCCACATTGGAGTGTAAAAACCAATGAAGAACACATATTTGTGATTATAAGGAAATATAAGTCCTATTAGACCTATAATTTATATAGTTATGATGGTTGATATAATTCTTGTCGTTGATAAGTGTTGTATTGTCTTGGTCTTTCACAAATCAATGGCTGTCGTTCATTATCAAACTGGTCCATTGCTCGTTGTCTGTTTCGTGCCTGTTCCAAACGACGTCTTCTTTGTGCTCGTGGACATGGTGGGAAGGGAGCATGTCCTTTTGTGATGTTAAATTGAATTGCTGTTCCTACGATACACAGGACACCCCAAGTTACCACCATTATTACATCTGAAATAATGAATATTTATTATATAAACTACTAACTACATGGTTCTAGTCATAAATTCAATCTATCAGGTTTGTGATCTTGATTAAGGAATTCTATGTAAACAAGACATGAGGTATCATTTTCTAACAAAGCTTAAAAACATGAAACAGATGCTTATCACCCAACACAAACTAAGTATTTCAATAACCCAACACAAACTGAAAGCAGGTATCTGGAGAAACCTCGAGAGGTTCCTCACGAACCACTTCTCTGCTCCGAACTATGAAGATGGGCAGAAGCCACACTGTGGGAGATTTTGCTCTGATAACAATGCTACAGTCTACTCTGACCACTGGCAAGTGAATATCACTAGGGAAAATCCTGTAAAACTTTCTCTATCAAACCTGGGGCCTCCTAGTTAGCGAGCCAACCTCATACACACTGAGGACACCAAATCAAAAACCACTTCTAAAACAGTACATTGAACTTACCATTTATATCGAATGGTGTCACTACTTTTATTTTCTCATATCCATCTATGATAGCATGGTTGATGGTATTAAGGATGATGAGTTTTAATGTTGTATGTAGTAAATAGTCTATAATAATACATATCAGATAAGATCCTACAAAAGCACAGGTTACGATATTCAGCTGAAATAAATAAATACAAGAAATTAACATCATCTGTATCACTGTTTTTAGACTATTTCACCTATATGAAGAGTTTAAAAACAATGTGTGGTATCCATTCATGATATTCTTACATTGGCCTTAGATTCCTACAAAAAGTGACTACAAGCTTAAAGAGGTATTATTCAACTATCAATTAGCCATTTATTAACATGACCAGACCATAATCAACTCCATAGGCCATTGGATGGCTCCAATTTAAAGTAGATTAGAATGATTTGGCCATTTAATGATTCAATTTAAAAATGGAGATTAATTTATTTCTGCTTACTGGTCTAGTTCAAACAGAGTAATACCAATAAATAGTTTTAACTTATTTCTACTAACCGTTTTAGCAAAACAGAGTAATACTAGTGGATAGATTAATAAAGCACAAGTAAACGCCATCCAATAATTCACTTCTGTATTCCATACATCAAGATTACCTGAAATATATACAAAATGGTTACTTTATTACATATATTGTACCAATAATTTTAGTTCTTCAGGAATACCTGTTAAAATTGTAATTCCTTTTTTTGTCTCCACAAAGCCAATTAAGAAAAAAAGGGGGGGGGGGAGAGAGCGAGACCCAGGAATCCAATCGACACAGGCTAGGTCATTTCAAGACTAACGGCTTGCACGTAGAGGTCTCTAGCACTGGGAGGAAACCAGAGGACTTGGAGAAAAAACACAAGGTTGGACAGCCGATCCTACTCATTGTCACATACAAGTGGCGAATCGAAACTACGCCACTTGACTCAACGTCAGACCTTGTGGTTTCGCGTGAATGTGTTAAATCACTAGGCCTGTTTCAAATATACTGGTAAACATAGTTCCACTTACCAAATGGAGTAAAGAAAACTACAGCTGAAAATAGAAATCCACCAACAAAACCAACCATTAATACTGATAGGATGGGAATTCCCCAGTACCACCAGAATAAAACACATATACCACCGCCAGCTATACCAATTATACAACTCATAGTTAATACCAATACTGAAACAAAATAAGGCATATGATCACAGGTCAAATATTACTTATATCTTTTTATTGTTTTATAGGAGAATACCAGCTTTTACCCTTTTTTAATGTATTTATCCAACATTATAAAGGTTAATGTAAGCATAAATATAAATACAAATTGTTGCACCTTTAATTAACATGGCGGATGTGACAGTCAGGGGCGTAGCCATGAAATATATATTGGGGGGGTCCGCAACGTTGGGGGGGGGGGGGGGGTACCCCCATAAATTTTGTTTAAAGTCTCAGTCTTCTGTAAACATTGTTTGGCATATTTTACGGGGTTAAACTAAAACATCACACCAATACAACGTTTATCATGTTTACGGACAGCGGCACTGGTCTTCCCCGAGAGACGAAGAAGCGTGGCTTACCCCCACCTAAAAGAAATTTGGAATATTTGACGGCTGCAAACACCTTTTCCTGCTATTTCAGCCCATGAACAAAGCAATTTCAAAGTGGTCTAATATTACCTAATTAAGGTGGCTTGCTGACTCTAATTCCAATCAATCGATTACACCCATGAAGACGGGACCGTTGGGAGAAAATTTTGAGAATTTAACGCGTTTTTCTGCTATTCCAGTCTGTAACCTGTGAATACAGCAACTTCAATTTGGTTCAATATAGCCTACCTGGCTGCCAAGAATTCCAAACAACCAATCAATCGTCGCGGGCTATGGGAGCCTCACCCTCCCGGAGAAAATTTTGAAAATTTAACCACCGCAAATGCGTTTTCTGCTATTCTAGCCAGTATCCAATGGTTTTGTAACCGAAATCCCACTCTGAATTCCAACCATCCAATCACACTGTTGCAATTGCATTCACAAGTAATAATCGATGCCCAAAAAATGTCGCACAAAGTAGAGTGGCCCCAGACAAAATGTTTTAATCAATAGTCAACTCAGTATAAATTCGTGGTATTGAATTAAAAGAAAAGTGAAATTAGTGTTTTATTAGGAAGTTAGGGAAGCAAAACTAGAAATGCCCGAAGCAGGTTTACGGGCAGCGGCCAGTTTGTTTTCTTCGCAGGGCGAAGAAGCGGAGCTGACCTTGTATGGACCCCCCAAGAAAATTTTGGAATATTTGATGGCCGCAAACGCGTTTTACTGCTATTCCAGGACTAAAATTAGTGGGTTTTTTAAGATTTCGGGCACTTTATTTTGCCAAATTTTGGGGGGGTCCAAGTATATTCAGACCCCCCCAGGAAAACAATTGGGGGGGTCCGACCCCCCCGGACCCCCCCATGTGTGACGCCCATGGTGACAGTGTGAGGGTAACTGGGAGTCAACGTTTATAAACTAACCAGGTTTGTTAAGAAACATTGACTGACAGTTCCCTCATAAAGTCAGATGGCATGATATTATTTTAATTAAAGACATGAGTGATTATTTAATATTTCCTAATAATATCAGTTATTTAGAGACTGAATGAGACCTGGGGTTTAGCGTCCACTTGACACAAACTAGTTAATTTCGGGACTAGCAAATGGTTCAATTTGATTTCAATATTTTGCCTGCATGTATGTTTTTTTTTGTCGAGTTTAATGCCAAAGCATTAACCACTACACCATCCAAACCCATCGGATATTTAGAATTTGGAACTTACAAATACCAAAGACACAATCTATATGGATATCTTATTATATAAGATATCTCAAATATTGTATCTTTTTTGAGTGGCATCCAGACAAATTTCCTCAAATTCAAACACAAACTTGACCCATTTTCTTTAAGCAAGTGCAATAACTCTGTCTATTAGTCTGCACAAAAAGTTAGTAATTGCCATAAAATCAATTCAAGAATTTGAATTCTGATATAAGGCTATATTTAACAACAATTAATAACAAAATAGAAAAACCATGGCTAATTGGGTTTTCATCGGAATTACCTGGATCTATTCCTGTATATAAAGTCAGCAGTATAAATGATATTATAGTCCATGCTAAAAATCCAAACACAAAAAATTCTGAAAAAAAATAATTTCGGTACATTATGATAAATGGAGTAATTATAGGTTGCCAGGCAACAAAAATAAAGCTGCAAATTATGATCAATATAAAATATCAGATTTTAAGTAACGGCTGTAATGGGCTAACAAGATTTCTTAACCACAGATTCAGGCTTTATCAGGCACAAAACCTCTGGTGTCTGTCATATATTTTGTCAGGCACTGATTTGTCTTTTTTTTATGATATTATTAATTGTTCGGCACTAAGTTGAAAATGTCAAGTATAATTTCATTAGTGCCTGCCATTTTGTCAGGTACACATAAAACCGTTATTTCCAGACCTGCAGATAGACAAGCAATAAATAAATTCAGAAAGATGGAAATAATGGAATGAAATGGGGTTTAACGTCCTACTGTTCTGCTCTGAACTGGGTTAATGAAGACAGGCATACGCCATACAGTGTGCTATGAGGAAACGTTTGCCTGGACAGTGGCACTACGGCCTACTCTTATCAGAAAATGCTTACCTGTCTTTAGGAACTTGTGACCAAAGAAACACAAGCCTACACCAACAAGAAAACATAAAGTTCCTATAACATACTCAGCATCTTCAACTAAAAACATAATCAAAATACACATGTACAATGTTGTTTATTTCCTGGGGAGCTAAGTTGAGTGCGCTTTAAATCATAAGGTCTATTAAATCATAAGGTCTGTTATTGAGTAAATTTCATAGTCCAGGCTAATGAAGACGGGCTGTCGGGCATACTCCATAAAGGAAATTTTGCTCCGACAGCTGTACTACAGCCTACTATTATTTCAAATTCCAACTGTCAAAGAGTTCTTTTATGTAAACGCCAATGTGTACACAGGACCTCAGTATTTTTGTCCGTCCTAAATCAATGACAAAGGTAAACCATGTTGGAAAATCCCAGAGAACTTTCTTGGCCAACAGCCAACACTGTGATCAAATCGTGGTTCTCCTGGTTAGGGAACTAACCACTGAGTACTCAGTCACTAATAATAAAATCTATTTCATAGTAGTATTCAAGTGAAGGCTATATCTGCAATATTGTATAACAATGTGCAATGTACTTGAAATAATGTCAAAATAGATGCAAGTGACACTTTGAAAATAAGTAAATTCAATCAACATTGCAGTGCAGTCATAGTCAAGATTTTATATCTATTAATCATTATCTGGTATTCAATATCTGGCACTAAAGGACTTCTATGTAGTTACTCATTTTGTGTATTTATCTGCAGTTCAATATTCACAGAGCTGCAGGACATCCTGCTGTTTTTTTGTTTATTTTCATTAACTGACAGTTCCCTTATACATGACAGTTGTTAATAAAAGATGAAATAGTTTGCACTTAAGTTGTGCATTGTTGAATACTAGATAATGATTAAAATATACAAAGTCTGTAAAGTTCTGTGTTCTCCTTTATCATTGACCAGCGGCTGCCAGACAGGATACGCCCACAATTTGCAAGAGATGGATAGAGAACAAGCTACAATCAAACACAATTTTTTGTACAATCAGGGGCAATAATCCAGAAAGTTATGGCCTGAAATGTGCAAATATCAAGATGGACTGAGATCTTTGGGATATAAAGATATGTTTTAAGTTTCATCAGAATTGGATAAAAATTGTGACCTCTAGAGGATCCACAACATTCGTATAACAAACTTCTACACAATTTGCGTACGAAGAACGGCCATTTTGTTCATATTTAAACGTTTTTTTTTAAAATTGGATAATAATTGTTGCCTCTTCAGGGACCACAATCTAAAAAACATGGTTTTTCGTACAATCAGGGGCCATAATTCAGGAAGATATGATTCAATATGTACTGAAATCAAAAGGAGGCAAGATCTTTGGGTTATAAATATGCATTTCAAGTTTCATCAAAATCAGATTAAAACTGTGATCTCCAGAGGGTCCAAAACCCTGATACACAATATTTTGACACTTTGTGAATGTGGGGCGGGAATTTTGTCTGTCAGTTTTGGTCCAATTTTTAGGAAATTCAAACTCAACTATCCTTAGGGTGTAGCAGTGATATAGTCAAATGTTTTTAAAATCTGATAAAAAATTGTGACCTCTATAGGGTCCACAAGCTAAAAACGGGGCCATATTTCAGGATGTTATGGTCCGATATGTACGAATATCGAAAGGAACCAAGATCTCTGGTTTATAAACTCTTCAATGTTTACAAGCTAAAAGCATGATTTTTCGTATAATCATGGGCCATAATCCATGAAGTTACAGTCCGATACATGCCAATATCGAAAGGAATGGAGATCGTAGGGTGATAAACCTATATTCCAAGTTTCATTGAAATTGGATAAGTATTGTGACCTGTAGAGTGTTCACAAATAATTGTGGACGGACAGACAGGGGCGACAACAATATACGTCCACATGAAAATGTGGGCGTATAAAAATATATAGGCAGATTAACGCATGTATGACTGATTAAATTTATAGGATTAACCCTTTAACCAGTGGAAAAAATAAACAAATAATAATGTGTGTTTAAGTTCTTGGTTCTGATATAACTCCTTGAACTAGCATACATGTACTGTAACCTGCTATACTTACAGATATCATTAACAAAGTTAATACTATTGTTCCTCAAACCTTAAATAATGAAAATATTTCAAGAAAATTCAATTTCTTAGACTAACAATTAATGTAGATGTATATTGTTGTCACCTGTGTCTGTTGTCCATTCAAACACACAATAGTTTTTGTCAGATTTTTCTTTAATTCTGCAGGGATTGTACATTTAGGAAAAAATATATCAAAATTCAAAAATTCATCGTTCATAAATTACAGCATTAATTGGCTCCTGATTTATGTTTAATATTAAAGATTCTATAACAAAACTTACCATTAATTTCACAAGTTTGATTAGTTAAATTACAACTATAGGAAGCTATACTGACATAACTAGCTACTGTATTTAGATAAGTATTTTTAACAACTACGCCATATATTCCACCTTGACCATTCATAGATGATACAGTAAAATTAGACTTGGTTTTCATATCATTAGTTAGGGACATGACCTGAAAGTATACCAATCAGAGATCTGAAAATGTCGATAGAAAATACATGTTATACAAAAAATGTGTAATGAATGGAGAAAAGATAGGGAAAATGTGTAAAGATAGGTTGCCAGGCAACGAAACATACGCCCACAGCAGCTAAATCGTCCGGGCAGTCAACAAGGGTTGTCGCATATTTTTACTTTTTTTGGTAATGAAACAACTCATTATGTAATTATCTGAAAATCATTAGAATTTGTTTGCTTTTTATAAAGTTTTAACCCACGCTATCAATTAGTATAGGAAACATTTAACATCATGGATTTAGCTGTTCTGTTATCAAAATTCATTGAAAATCAAAATACTTGTGCGTTTCAACACCTTAAACTCTGTGTATCAATCTGAAGTCAAACGGATGATAAGTTTGGCATCTGTAGCGTCACAAGGTTTTTTGAAGTGATCAAGGGAGATAACTCTGGAAGTAATTATTTGAAATCAATGAAAATCAGTAGGCTTCTTCGTCTCATGACCTAAAACAGTGTGTGTAAATTTAAAGTCAATCAGATATTAACTTTGGCCTCTAGAGCGTCCACAGGATTTTTTGATGTGATCAAGGGCCATAACTCTGGCACTAATTATCGGAAATCGCTGAAAATCAATAGGCTTCTTCGTCTTATGACCTTAAACACTGTGTATGAATTTTAAGTCAATCGGATATTAACTTTGGCCTCTTGATCGTTCACAAGATTTTTTGAAGTGATCAAGGGCCATAACTCTGGCACTAATTATCGGAAATCGCTGAAAATCAATATGCTTCTTCGTCTTATGACCTTAAACACTGTGTATAAATTTAAAGTCAATCGGATATTGACTTTGGCTTTTAGAGCGTCCACAAGATTTTTTGAAGTGATCAAGGGCCATAACTCTGGCACTAATTATCGGAAATCGCTGAAAATCAATAGGCTTCTTCGTCTTATGACCTTAAACACTGTGTATAAATTTAAAGTCAATCGGATATTAACTTTGGCTTTTAGAGAGTCCACAAGATTTTTTGAAGTGATCAAGGGCCATAACTCTGACACTAATTATCGGAAATTGCTGAAAATCAATAGGCTTCTTCTTCTTATGACCTTAAACACTGTGTAGAAATTTAAGGTCAATCGGATATTAACTTTGGCTTTTAGAGCGTCCACAAGATTTTTTGAAGTGATCAAGGGCCATAACTCTGGCACTAATTATCGGAAATCGCTGAAAATCGATAGGCTTCTTCGTCTTATGACCATAAACACTGTGTATAAATTTAAAGCCAATCGAACATTAACTTTGGCCTCTAGAGCGTCCACAAGATTTTTTGAAGTGATCAAGGGCCATAACTCTGGTAGTTATTATCGGAAATTGCTGAAAAACGATAGGCTTCTTCGTCTCATGACCTCAAACACTGTGTATAAATTTAAAGTCAATCGGATATTAACTTTAGCCTCTAGAGCGTCCACAAGCAATTGTGGACGCCGGACCGACGGACGGACGGACGGACGGACGGACGGACGGACGGACGGACGGACGGACGGACGGACGGACGGACGGACGGACGGACGGGGGCGACGACAATATACGACCACATTTCAATGTGGGCGTATAAAAAATGATAGGGAAAATATACAAAAAGGGGGAAAGGGTGAAAAGGATAGGGAAAAATGTGTAATGAACAGGGTAAATGTGTAATGAACAAGGAAAGTGTGTAAGGAACAGGGAAAATGTGCAGCCAACGGTCCATAAAAGTTGGGTCTGGTTTTGTGCTCATTTGATGGACACCCCTCCGCACTTAGCCTCCAGTCTAATGTACTATGTCTATGTGTTAAAAACACTGGATGAACAAGAACTAATGCATCATTTTTATACAGTTTTAAGGTAATACACCATCTGTTGTATTGTTTCTTAAAGGTTTGATAAGGTTTAACATTCAGCCTACACAAACTAGGTCACTTTGGGACTAACACGTGGTTCAATTTTATTTCAATAATTCATGTGCGTGTAGGGGTCTTTAGCAGTGGGAGGAAACCATTCGACCATTCGACCAACCACCCAGGCTTTTTTTAAAAACCCACTAAATTAATCTGGGTATATTTATGATGGATTGAGCCACAAGAAATATGATATTTTAGCTTTATTATTACTGTACCTTCCTTCCATTTGAGATAATATTTTCAACACCAATCATTTTCTTCATGGCATCCAAGAAGTATTTTTCACCAAGTTTAGCTTCTTTGACAAAATATACATAAATATCATACTCCAATTGTTTCTGCATCAACGAACTTTCACATTCACTGACAGTGTCAATATTGGCCCACTGAAATCTGACTGATGTCCAATAATCTGTATAGGACAATAACATATTAGGATCATTCTCTAGATTTAGAATCTGATTACATCCACCAGGTATTGGATCTGAAAAAATAAATAGAAGGAGAATAAACCTTTTATTTAAAGTAACTGAACGTCAGTAGTGTAATGAGGGATCCACTTCAAAATACAATACTGTGGAACAAATTCTACATGTATACAAAAGGATATTACAGCATAAAGTCACTTGTAGCTCTTGAAACCAACATCGATTGCCAGCCCTAGTATTTATAAGGTTATGATGAATTAAAAATTGCTCAACATTTGGCATCTACGATATAAACGGTATATGTTCAAAAGCCAGTGTCACCTGTAATATTCGCTACCCTGCATCAAACAGCATTTGTTTTTTAAAAAAGATTCTTCCTGATCCGATCACAGCAGTGATGACACTGGAGTGAGATTTAAACATTAGTGATGTCCAAAGACATTTTGTAGCCTGTTAATTTAGTGCAGAGAAAGACAAGCCGATGGTATAACAATTCACTTCAAAAATGAAAAATATATTCACTCACCATTCATTTTAAGATATTTGACGAGCAGTAGTACATTAACAGCGTCTACTTCGTCTATTTTGATAAACCAATATATATCACCAGGAGAACTGTAAGGAGTCATAACTCCTATATTCCTTCCACTGGCTGTGCTGTCATGAGTAAAGGTATTTTTCCATGATAATGTTAAATTGCTTGTTTGAGAATGAACTTCAATAATAATAAAACTAATGCCTGTCTTGTCAACATTATGAACAAGTCTTGTGGTACCATTCGTCAATTTTACACTGGTAACTTTCCCTTCTGTTAAATCAACATCCCCTGAGAAAAAAAAAGCAGATAGTTATCAGATAAAATTTCAGCAAGGGCAGCCTCGGCTGTGAGGAAGGACATTGTCATCACTTATTACAAAAAATATAAAATCTTTCATCTATGAATTAGGGAGAGGATATTATTCTACTTCGGTGTGAGGAAGCGAGTGGGTCACAGAGGCAGAAATAAGATGCAATTTATAGCTGTGCTAATTCTTATCTACGACTGCAATTGATACACTCACTATTCAAGGCTTTGAGCAAGGAAAATTAGCTTCAATTGCAAAATTTTCAAAACATATCTTCACAATTTTCATGGAAATAAGTCATTATGTTACAAATATTGAAGGGTTTAACACTGAAATCATAATTTTATCTTACCAAACAGTTTTTCTGTATTTTTGAGAGACATGGCACAAGTGATTCTGATTTGGAGGCCATTTTAAAGTGAATAGAAATTTTGCATATCAGTAGGGTTTAATCAAATCTTACACACTGGACCCTTTGTTCCCACTCGGGTGTTCAAGTTACTGATCAACCTGTATTGTGTTGTTTTAGCACGTAGACAGGTGATCATTTGAGGAAAAGTGGGTGTTCATATAAATGAACACCCCAACATACTAAACCGGTGATTGTCAAAACAGACAACCGCGCATTTTCGTGCATGCACTGTGTATTATCAATAACAAGAAACACCGTGTTACTTTTGAAAAGATAAATACATGTACATGTAGTTAAAATGACAAATAAATATTTTTTCACTGTAGATTGTGAAATAATATCATTAGCTAGAAAACGCAACCAACAGTATAAGAAACAAATGCGCGAAACCTAGCGAATTGGGATAAATTTCTGTTTGAACATTTTTTTTAGATAATTGTCAGCTTGTAAAATACCAATCCTACATCATCACACATGATATTTTTTTTTCGCACATGGATAGTTTGTGGCTGACAATTCGCGAATATAAAACGTATTCCAGCCAATGCAGCATACCCCATTCGCACGAAATAAATAAGGGGTGTTGCATATTTTTTCTTTTGTCGATAAGGAGAGAGAGAAATGGGATTTAACGTTCACTCGACGTAGGGGTCTTTAGCAGCCGGAGGAAACCGGAGGCCCTACACCTTGTCACGTACCACCGAGGAATCGAAACCACACCAGTTGACTGAATGGCAGACCTTATGACACAACGCGCAAGCGCTAACCATTCGGACATTTATCCATATACCAATCCAACTTTCTTAAGATTGTTTTTCAAAAACCTGACATTTGAATAATCTGATTTCTATGCATCGTAAATAAACCGGTATACACATATTCAGTTATTTACCCACTCCCCAATTTGCTGAGTAAACAACAATATATGACGTGCAAAATAAAGCATATTGGTACCTGTTATAGACGAATTGGTAAAACAATTGTGTGTGATAAAGGGTCTGTGATAATAATGCGTCTCTCTTGTATTCGTCCATTTTCATTCACTCGTTCAACTTCTTACACAAAGAATCCAGTGTGTAAGTCAGTTATCAACCTTGACCTCGGCGTCAAGTTAGATAAACACCCGCGCCCGTGCATTGAACACTTCGAACGCTGCGCGTTCTCAGTGTACAACTTTGCACGAGCTTGGGTGTTCATCTAACTTGAACCCCTCTGTCTCAGTTGATAACCCTTACATATAATTATAAGGTAAGCTTTCACCTTTATCTCAATGGGAATTGGTTTATTATATGTTAGGTTATGTACAGTACAGTTTTGGGTCATTGTCATTGGAAATTAAGGGATTTATAGGCCAATAACATTTTGGTTGTCAAATGACTATAATTTAAAACTTGCTCAAAGGAGGGCCTTGGAGCGGTTCACTATTGTGGGTGGAGCAAGACGAAAGACATCAGTAGTGGAACCATGTCTAGGGAAGGGATGTGAGGAAGAATACATGCTACAGGTTTGCTTAAAGTATTATTTGAATCAGCCATTTTTAATCACTTCCTCATGTATTTCTTTGTTCATTACAAATGGCGTTGAGGTGAATTCTAATTTGTATTTTTTATTCCGATAATATTATATATAATAATGAGTTACACATTTAGCTCTTTAGTATGTGATGCCACTTATAAAACTATTAAAGTTATAAAGAATACATTTCCAATTCCACCATATTATTCAATTAATTATTATTTTTAGTTTATTGTAATGTAATAGTTTTTTTTTGTTGTCGGCAATACCTTTCGTTACAGCTAAAAAGCAACACGAAAATAACAGTAGACATTTCATCTTCATCGTCATGTTTTCAGGTTCTACAAAAACTGAATTCAAAAAACAGCACAAATTGACAAGGCATTATCAGTATTACTGTAGTAAGCCCATCCTCCAAACTTGTTTACTTATTTTCGAGTTTTCTGTTCAATGACAGGCACGTGATATCTACATGGGAGACAACTACAAATCTTTTCGGTAGACTTGATCAAAATTTCCCTTTGCGATTCAGATAAACAAACAAAAGCTAATAAATGCGGAGAATAAAATTGGTTATGTTTTCGTCGTAGAATTGTATATAAATTTATTTCACTGGGAAGAATCTTCCGAATATTAGGGGATCTTTGAGAGAGTATCCCAGTGCATGAGCTATTACCCGCCAACATTCGCGACATCGGGTAATTTATCTTCTAAACCATCTTTCGATTGGTCAGAATGTTCGCATCAAAATAATTTAACCAATCGAATTAAGTGACACAAAACCGCGGGCACATATTTCCACCATCTTCCCTCGTGTTGGTAAAAGCGCATGTAAGTGTAAGATGTCTGAAATTTACGTTTCAGATATTTTTCTTTAATAATAACACTATATCGAGAAAATTTCTCGAGAAGTAACACGATCTTATCGTACATATGTATATATATTATTTTATTGCATTGATTACAAGATTTCAACACGCCTTACAATTATTTTCAGCCATTTTACTCAGTCCATGTTTTTTTCATCACTTCTTGTAATCTTGACTTAGAGTTAGTTCTTCATCATGGATCATGTTGAATTCGTGCCATGCCGCATTTCTTCATCCTTACATACTTCAGAATCCTACATTTTATCTGTATAGAATGGTCTATAGCTCTCGAGTTTGAATTGACGTGACATTTCTTAACATCAATTCAAAATCTATCAAGAAAGATACGGTAATTAGAATATAATTATGATGAGTCTAATACTCAGTATACAGTGTACGGGTAGCCTACTCTTAATAGTTCATAGTTGCTTTATTATTGTATAACATAATAATAGTAGTTACTTTTATGTTAGTTCCTTTAGGAACTGTCTTTGAGCGGATCTATAACTTCCTCTGTGGTTATAGTCTGATCATTCAGGATTATATAGATACTAAGATAGGATGACCATAAAACTAATATTGTACATGAGTAGTCTAGTTATCTTTTTAATTGGTTTATGATAGTACATTAGTCTAATCATCATTAGTACATTGTATGTCACTGTCTATACGGTTAAGATTTTGTTGGAAATCCTGTTTACTAACAGTTATTCAAATTGGCCGAAAAATAGGCAGCACAACATTTCGGTCCCGCGTCATTTCAGATTCAACACAGACAACCTTTCATACACAGTATGACGATGGTTCAGACTTACTTGACGACTTTTCTGACTCACTCTGGCAACGTTTCAGACTCTGGTGACGTTTGAAAATTTATGAGATATATTTGTAACAGCTGTTTTTTTTTCTTTTTCGTTCTGTATGAGGCGGATAGTTGTTTTGTTTTGTTCAGTTGATTGGCCATTCTTGAGACCGCTAATAAAAAGATACGGTAACACTGCTTGTTCTATTTCGTTTAGTTTCATGAGCGAGTATTTAACTTGGTCCACCCTTGAAGGCATTAAAATGTATGCAAATGAAAGTTTTGAAACAGGGATTGACATTTGAAAAATTCAGGAGCTCTAAAAATGGCTCTCCACTTCCAAGTGATACTCTAAATGTTAAGGAGGATTCAAAAATGAAATAGAATTAGATTGTGAGATCATAGTATTTTATCATTTCTAATTGAAGAAATTTGTAAACTTGTATTTGTATTTGCTAATCATTTGTCTAACTGTAAAAACTTAGTTCAGCTCTGAACGTCGGTCTCATTACACTCACCCTGAACGTTCAGGGACTGCCCCATTTAATCAATGTCGAAAAAGAATTGGAGAAAAGTCAATTTTACTGGACAACTTTTCACTGCTAAACGACGGGGTGTCGATCCGTGTGAAAGCCTGTAAAATGTAAAGCCTGTACATTTCGTTTCGTCTTGTATGACCGACATTCCTGAATATGGACGTTGACCTACAGTTAGAGTGTCATGGCGGCGAAAATGTAACTTGATAAGAGGGGACATATTTTTAACAGCGAGTTGTGTCGCTCATACTGACTCTAGCGAAGTAAGCAAGGTCTTATTTTCTCACTAAGACGTTCGTTTACATTGTACAGGCGTCCTCACAGATTGACACCCCATTGTTTGGCAGTGAAAAGTTCCCCAGTAAAATTGACTGGGGCTCCCAATTATTTTCGACATTGATTGAATGGGACAGTCTCTGAACGTTCAGGGTGAGTGTAATGAGACCGACGTTCAGAGCTGAACTAGTAAAAACTTAGATATTATTCAAGAGCTAGACATTTATTAACATGACAAGACCATAATCAACGCTCGATGCCATCGGATGCTCAAGAGTTTAACTAGATTAGACCGGTTTGTGTCTTAATTCCGAATATACCAGTACTGTGGTTATATAATAGGATTATAGATCTTATCTCAACTTCAATCAGTGATTACTTGGCTCATAATAAAGTACAATGTAATTCAAATAAAATTTCAATACACTGTATATTCACTGTGAATTATCTATTTTTGAACTATAATTATAGCAAGAACGACCAGGTCTTTATATCTAAATCTTACATAATGTATCTTGAGGGATATTTTGCCAAATGATCGTCAAAATTGTTGAATGATGTGGTAAATTGTTTACATGGTCTGAGTGAAATGATAAACACAACTATCGCAATCTTTAGTCTTTAGAAATGGTTACATTATTTAGTTTTACAGTCATGTTGACTAATTTCCTTGTTGTATATTTATTTATACCATACAAATTAATTTAAAATCACAATATACATTGATGAAAATCTACATGTATATGGTACTAGATATAATTCTTTTTAAAATGAAAAACAGGTTGAAATTGTTTTTTTTAGCAAGACTGCCCCTCACTGGAAAATTTACTTTATACAGAAAAATAAATTCTAGTGAATGTGAATGAAAGATTGTTTTGAGCACAAGTTTAATGGTACATGTGAATAAGGTTGTCTTTTAAATTATGACTGTAAATAAGATTATTCTAAGGGTACAGTAAGGGTAGGCCTAATGGTATTGATAATTTACTACGTTACTTTCAATTTTATTGGTAATAACTAATTGACTACATTTGAAATTTAATGGTGCCAGGTAGCAACTCGAACCTGCTGTTGATAGTAAATGATAGGATGTTAAACCCCATTTCATTTCATTCATATACTCCGCTAAATTAAAAACTTGACACTGATGAATTTCAACATATTTTTTTTACTGGTAAGTCAAATAAATTTTAAAGTGTTTCTAACGATAGTAAGTTGTAAGAAGCCTTTAATTTCATAAAATTGTAAAGTCACGTGGATCACTTTTGAGCATATAAAGATATAGAACCTGAAAAACACGTGCAAACACAAACTCGTGAGGTCAATCGATGCAAGTTTGCTTAAACTGAACACGCACACGTAACTTGAACTGGAAAAACAAATTAAAATTGTCATTTTCATCTTTGTTAGAAAATGCCGCGCCTTTCAAATGTAGAACGTCTACGTGCTATAGGTAGGCTCTATGCTGGTCAGTCTGTCACTGGTCCCTGTTGCAAGAGCCTTTAATTGTTCACGCCAGACAATAATTAATCTTAGAATGAGAGTGCTTCAAACTGGAACTATTGCCGACCGCCCAAGGGCGGGAGCGCCATGTGTGACGTCACTCCAGGAAGATCAAGCAATACGATTACGTCATCTTAGAAACAGATTTGTCACTGCAACCGCCACAAGTAGAGAGATGTTTGGTGGAAGGGTAACTGCACAAACTGTTCGAAATCGCTTGCAGGCTGCTGGTCTTCGAGCTCGGAGGCCCTATAATGGACCAATATTGACACCTCTAGACGACTTGTTTGGGCCACAACTTGCCACAAGACACATAAGATTTACTCGAAGACAGTGGAATTTGGTTGTCTTTAGTGACGAATCTTGATTCACTTTGAGATTTGCCGATGGCAGGGTCCAAGTGTACCGCAGACGAGGTGAACGTTACGCTCAAGTATGCGTCAGAGAAGTTGACCGATTTGGTGGCGGCAGCGTCATGGTTTGGGGTTCTTTTTGTGCACATGGACGTTCTCCTCTTCTTGTTGTCCAAGGGAACTTAAATGCTGTCTAGTACAGGGATCAGATTTTGCAACCTGTTCTTCTTCCGCTTATGCAGAGACATGGGCCTGGACTAACTATCCTACAAGACAATGCTCGACCCCATACGGCAATTGGTACCCAGAATTTTTTAAGAAATGTCGGTGTCCAAGTCCTGGATTGGCCGTCGCTTAGCCCCGACCGTAATCCTATTGAACACATATGAGACGAACTGGGTCGACGTGTTCGTCAGCAAGTGAATCCACCACTGATGTTGCAGGACCTTCAACATGCTCTTGCTGAGCAGTGGCGACGTCTTCCTCGAGTAGTGTTTACTTTAATCTGATGTTTCTATTTGAATTATTTTGAAGGCATTGCTGCAGTTGTTATTCAGTGTCAGCCGGACATAGCTCTTAAAGATATCATAAACATGTAGAGTCATACATGTAGGTAGTAATGTATCTTTGACATGCAAAAGAAAGTAGATTTGACGTTAATAGTGTCTACAGTCTAGTCTGTGTATCACCCTGTATGTATATATATACATATATCTGATTAAGTACTCTTATTGATATTTAGGATTGACCCATTCTGGCCAAGCTTTTTGTTTAGAATGCACCATATGGTGATACTATTAGCTTGTGATTGATTGAGAAGTGTGAAGTATTGGTAACAGTAATATTAAATAAAATGAATTTTTTATAGATTGAAATGAAACTATTGTCAAATCTGGTCATGCCTACCAACAGTCTCAAAATCCAATAAAATACAAAGAACTATATCATTAAATTGTTTTCTTTTCTTTTCTTATTCATAATGTATTATAGCATGTGACGGTGTAACTCACGACCAAGGTTGTCTGGCCCATGTGCGTTTCAATTTACTAAATAGCCATTATTGGCAAAATCACCCAAGGGCCTCGGTATAAAAATTGATCTTTTTATTTCTTTTATTGTAGATGACTCGTACCAATATGGCTGAACCTGAAAGGTAAGGTTATTGTTGACTTTTCTTATGTTTTTGAGATACAAGTTTATATCTGTCGAAAATAGAAATGAATTTATAAGGATTAATAAATTGTGTTAGGATTAATAGATTTTGTTAGGATTAATGAATTTTGTAAGGATTAATAGATTTTGTGAGATGCATTAGTCCACAAAAATTTGGATTTCTGTTCATAATAGGAAAAACTGTCTTCTTTAGAACAGTAGGACGTTAAACCCCATTTCATTTCTTGGGAAAAATTGTTGAAATATTTGACCACCAATTTCTTTTGGAAAAAAATTAATAACTTAGTTTCTTTTAATTGTGTTACATGTAAGTTCCAAATGTATGTTTTGAAATTTTAAGAAAACATTACACACAAGAATTTTGAGTGTTCTTTATTTATTGATCAAAACGCTGAAGAACTAAATATTAAATTAGGTTTGACAGATATGAAATAAATAGGGTTTGTCCTATTGATTCTGCTCCTAAACTGGGCTAATGAAAACAGGCATATGCCATACAGTGTGCTATGAGGGAAATTTTGCCCAGACAGCGGCGCTACGGCTTACTCTTACATCAAATTTCAACTGCCAAGAGATATTTTACATGCATACCAATGTGTTCCCGATGCCTGTTTTTTTGCCCTATCCAAACGACTAGACAGCTGTCCTTGTTAGGCTCTCCGTCCTGCATCTCTGAAAATTAGGTTTGACATTGATAAATTATTAACTACTATAGTTGTATTAAAGATACATAGGAGATAAGATAACGAGCTAGCAGTGTTCTGACTATAACAGTTAAAAACTATATAATGTAAAGGGAATTTGCTGAAAATTTTAGTAAAATTGATCTACACTAAACCAAGATTTGAGGGATTTAATTTTGCGACCTACTCGGTACAATAAAAAAGATAGTCTCAATTATCCATTTCATGATTAATTCATGATTGAAAGTTGAGGAGTAAATCAGATGCTAATCCAATGAATATTGCACGCTAGTGTTTACATTGAGAGTTGATTATGGCCTGGATGAATTGATTATTGTCTAATTAATAATTTACATAACATTTCAGGCCTAAAGAAGGATCTTCAATAGGCAGATTTAGTTATTGCGTAGTGTATGTTTAATTTAATTATAATTTCTTCTATTTGTTAGTAAAACACCCACTGCTGATGAAGTAGAAGATGTAGAAGAAATAGAAGGTATGTAATATGGGATAGAGATATATATTTTACACACTGACCAGCACTTTCGCTATCAAGGAAAGTTTTTTGTTGAGCCCTTTACACTTACAGTTGAAAATTGCTCACCATAATTTCAATATTTTGTTCTATTGACAAATGATCAAAAGTCACTGTGTAATTACATGTACACTACATATTCTACTTATGTACTCGAAAAAGAATCTCTGCTTTATGATTGAAAGGAATTACTATACTTGTGACATAGCTCTCTTTGCTAAAATAATCTGACATCTTGTCTTTAATCTGGAAGAACTTTCTCAGGAGTGAGAATTTTGAAGCTCATCAGCAAAACCATGACTTGACCAGTGTATACATTCCCAAATAACCAGTTTGAAGTTCTTTTAAAAAAGAAATTGCATGATTCGTGCAACAGATTTTATTTGTTGTCTTGATTAGGCACTCCTGCCTTATATGTTTCAAGCACAGCAAAATTGGTTCTTATTGTCCAGGCGTGAAAATAATAGTTAAATTTACTTTCTGATTGAAAGTGATAATTTCTCTTTTAAGATATCATGCATTTTTCTGTGTCTTGTTAATGTCAAAAATATTTTCTTTTGTTTTGTGATTGCTGCTTTCTTTTTAGCTAACAAACAAAATAAAGGCAAGTAAATATTGCAGCCCACTTAATTATAATATTGGTGAATAGGTTTTCTGTTTTCCAAACAAAGTTTATTTCCGTTTCCCTCTCCCGCCAAAAAATTGTACACGGTTGATTTTGTCTTTGGATCCTATAGGATGGATGTTTGCAAGTTTTTTATTTCATGTCTGCCTCAAATGATTATTTTTCCGATTATTTACCCTCTCATTTTTGAAAATATTACATCTAAATTTAAAAAACCCAATTCCAACTTGTCTGTTTAATAGTAATAACCCTTTGTCATCTAGGTATTATTTTTCCATCTAGTAAGAAGAACCTACCAAATTGTAACATTTGTTTTAAAGATCAATTTGTCATATCTTTAAACAATGCATGTAAATCTATTAAAAATCTAAAGTGATTGTGTTATAAATGCATATTGGTAAAGCAATAAAATGTTGTTGAAAGATTAAAGCCACCGATCTTCATTCACATTTTTGGACAAGATCAAATTTCTCATGGCTTAATCCACATGTATGCTAATATGGCCTCGGATTATTTATTTAACATTTAATCAAGTAAAGAATATCAACGGTCATGGCTTGGATTCAATCAAATAAAAGAAAAGCTTATCAAAGGTTTATTAGTTTATATCATTTGTGGAGAATGTCAAATGTTGACAAATTTTATTTATCATATTTTAGTAAATACTGAACAGAAATCAACTGCTATGGACTGATATTCCTTTTAGATATTCATCTTTTATAATATTGTAAAATCCCGCAAATGATGACCAGGTACTGATATTATAAAAGCTACATTATTGCCACATGTGACAATTTAAACGAATGTTATTTTATGTATTTGTAGAAGGGGATGTTGCTTCAGCAGGGGATATTGCCTCCCAGGTGATGAAGAATCCACAAGTATTAGCTGCATTACAGGAAAAACTTGGTAGCATGGTGGGAGCTCATTCAGGTTACATACAAAGGTAAAACCAAAAACAGTCTTGAAAATGATCCAAAGAAATCTTGAAATCAATACTGAACATGTTTTCAGATCTGGAATAAATGAGTGTAGAAAAAAGATACCTTTCGAGTTATTTCCTTACCATTAAAACTGCAGAAATTATAAATGAAAAATATCTTAAGATATATGTATTTAAAAAAGTTTTATAAAGTTATGAATTAAACGTAGTTAGATGTTAGGTGCACTCACAATTGAATTGAATTTACATTATTATTGTTGCTATTTTATATAACTATTAATTTTCACTGCTTATTTTTGTGAATTAACCTTTCCAAGTTCATGGAAAACTTTTCTTCCTTTTTTACATTCATCCAATACAGCATATTAATTGTACTCTACGATACTTGAAATCTAATTAATGCATTTCTGTGTTCTTTTTCTATTTCTTTATTATAAATATGCAGATGGGATATTGATATTGACCGGTTAGTTTGTTATAACAAATGGTGGAAAGGGGGTTCAGATCATTGTTTGATTTTATTTTACAACCCAAAATGCCTGTACATTTCCCAGTAATTCCCCAACTATTGAAACTTAACTTGTTTTTCTTTTTTTTTTTTACCCCCCCCCCTTTTTAAAATATTAAGATATTTACATGTTCCTTTTCATTCCATGTCAACTATCCTGAAAAATCTATGGTTTTTTTAAATTTTCTTTAATATTCCATTTTCCAAAATATACAATTTTGTTTCAAGTTCACTGATTAAGGTCATCTACTTAAAGCCCCAATAACACTCTTGCTGTAATTGAAAAATATGTCCCAATCTTTATTCTGGCCAACAAATTGTATTATATTACAATATTCAAATTAATTGATGATACAAATTTCATCTTAACACACCTAATTTAAAGAATTGGAAAAATTCAACTATATGATTTGAAAAGGTTAACGTAAACCTTTTCAAATGTGACTTGGATTTTAAGATATTTTCGAACCCTCTGGACAAGTAAAATATGATGTAATGGATAATTTACACAACAGGTAGGACAAATAAACATCTGGTACTTAGAATAAGACTATTATTTATTTTCTAGAGCTGCCAAGCCAGCAAGAGTGTTATTGTCCCTTTAAACAATCAATATCTAGGCTAGCTTGTAAAAGAACGATTCCGTTGCATTATGGCAAGACAAAATTTTATGAACTCTTATGACGTCGAAAGGCATTTCAGTTTCTGTGAAGACAAAAATAAAAAACATTTCCAAACATTGAAAATAAATAGTGTTAGTTAATTACTTGATTTACTTGACTGATTTATTTATATCATTGTTTGGGGTTTGTGTTTTTTTTCCAGCTTGCCTAAAGTAGTAAAACGTAGATTAAAAGCGCTGAAAAAATTACAGTTTGATGTGATAAAATTGGAATCAGAATTTTATAAAGAAGTTCATGATTTGGAATGTAAATATGCTAGTAAATATGTATCTATGTTTGATAAGGTGAGTTAATACACTGTCTGTTTATATGTAGCTAATCATGTCTGGACATAGCTGGAGGTCAGATGTTCGATCCGCGCATTGACCGAAAAAGATCAGCCAGATTTTCCTGCGTGTTTCCCCCTTGTCAGTGATGCAGGACGGAGGGTCCGACAATTACAGCTGTCTAGACGTTTCGGATGGGACAAAAATCAGGTCTTGTGTACACATTTGCGTGCACGTAAAAGATCCCTTGACCATTGGTATTCAATATAAGAGTAGGCCGTTATGTGGCTGTCCAGTCAAAATTTCCCACATAGCACACTGTATGGCATATGTCGGTCTTCATTAGCCTAGTGCAGAGCAGAACAGTAGGACGTTAAACCCCATTTCATGTCATTTCAATAATTTAAAGCTGCTTCAAATTATTAACTTCCACACTCTGCTTGTCCTTCAAGAAGAAGATATGATGTAAAGGTTTAAAACTAAGGTTAAAAAGTTAAAAGAAATATTTGATTTTGTTATTTTGTAGAGAAAAGAAATATTAACTGGAAACACAGAACCCACAGATGAAGAATGTGATTGGCCGAGTGAAGATGAGAAAGATGATGAAGATAAAATATCAGTTAGTATTCTATTTGAATAAGAGCCTGAAAATAAAATTATACAATACAGGTCTCCATCACAATTCACAGACGTAAATTGTTTCAATGGCATTTAGTTATTTGACTGGAATGCACAGATCACAATTCTATCGAATACAATTACTGCTTATTACTGAGCAACATTTCGGCTAGGCTTCTGTAGTCCTTGTCATTGATTCATAAACACTAGAGAGGCGACAGAGGCCTAGTCGAAACATTGCTCATTGATAAGCAGTAATTGTATTCCTTAGATTTGGGACCTGTACATTCCAGGCATAAGTTAAATTCCATAAATCCACACCGAACACAATTATGGAATACAAGTTATTTAAAAATGTATGTCAATAATTTAAAATTATTTCTTACATTTGAGATGATTACAGTAGTGTCTCTGTGTCTATCCATCTTGATTTGATAGATCTTTTATGGCATTAAGGAACCCATTGGTAGTTAGAATTCGAAGAAGCCACTGTGCGGGCCAAATTCTCCCCTTTGCATTGTACATGTAGCCATAGAAATAAAAAGTAGCAAATATTACTCTCAAAACCAGCCTCTTGACTTCATTTTAGCCCAGTCGTAGCAGAACAGTAGGGTGTTAAAACCCATTACATTAGATCTTATTTCAAAACCAGCCATGTTCTGATTTGAAACCATGTAGCTTTTATTTCTCTGACCCAACTTGAGACTTTCTTGTGTTATTTCTATTTATCTGAAGGAGGACTTGAAAAACAAAGTAAAAGTAGAAGATAAAAATGAAGAAAAGAAAGATGATAGTAAGCTGTTTAACTCTAATAATATCTTAAACCAAACATCTGACTTGGTTGTATTTAATTATTTATCTTTATTGATATATGGACTAATTAACACCAACTACTTTTGCTTTATTGATTGGATATTGATTTGTGTCTTTATTTTGTTCTCTTAAATGGATTTGTCTTAAAGGGCAAGTACATGTATTGTAAAAATGGTGATGTTAGTCTTCTTTTCTAATGAATCTGGTGCCCAAGTAAAATTTATGAAAGAAAGCTCTATTGTGTTCGTTTAAAATATACAGGGTATGGACTCTAATAGTTTAATGCGTGCGCATGAACCAAGTTGGGTGATTTTGATTCCATGCTTGTACGTAACAAGTAGTAGGGTTGTCTGTCAAACCTCGTGGGTTTTATTTGGTCCTCCAGTTTTCTCCCATTGCTAAAGATCCCTACTCACAAACAAATTATCCAAATAAAATTGAATCAAAATTAATCCAAAACGACCTAGTTTCTGTGGTGTTGAGGTTCAACTCTTCTCTCTCTGCTTCTCTGAAACTATACAAATTCTTGTGACTGGACATTTAACAACATTTATTATAATTGAGCAATTGACAGATTTCGTGACATTTTCTGGTTGTTGTTTCAGGTGATACAAAGGGTATACCACATTTCTGGTTAACTATATTTAAGAATGTAGAAATGTTATCAGAAATGGTACAGGTAAGCACTCTATATACATACTGAATTTAAAGAGGATATATAAAGTTTATTTCGAAAACATTTGAAATCGCTGTGAGCAACATGTCTTTTTGCCTTGCATGAAAAACAGTCTTAAAATGAGACAAAAAAGCTATTTCATTTCAATTCTCAAAAATTCTAATTTAAACACCATTTATTGCAAAATCTAAAAATATATCAGAGTAGGCTGTAGCGCCAAATTTGGACAAGATTTCCCTCATAGCAAACTGTATCACTTATGCCTGTCTTCATTAAGCTCCTAAGCTAGCTCTTAATCCTCTCTAAATAATATTTTAATAGAGTTATTGTTATAAATATTATATTTTAGGATCATGATGAACCTATTTTACAACATTTACAAGATATTAAAGTTATATTTACAGAAACAGAACCAAAGGTATAGTATACAACAAGTTTACCTTATAACAATTATAGTGTATTCTATCAATAATGTTAACAAAAATTTTTTATGCTTCTGTAGACATGCATGTATTATTTCGCATGATTTACGACATCATAATTAAATGATTTTGTTTTCAGGGTTTCACATTAGAATTTCATTTTGCCAGTAACGAGTATTTCACTGACACAGTCCTGACAAAACATTACACATTACGGTTTGAACCTGATCCAGAAGATTCCTTTTCTTATGAAGGACCAGAAATAGTAAAATGTCAAGGGTAAGCTTGGTTCTAAAGTATTTAAGTTTAGGAATTCCCCATCAATTCCACAGTTCTCGGGTGTCTACAACTGCAAGCATATCCATCTGTGATTTTTTTCTATTTTCAATATAGAGATCTGGTGAAGAACTATTGAACTTTCCAACACTGATTTGTGAGTCTCAACACTTTTCATTCTCAGGTGTGCTTAAGTTAGCAAGAAAAGAGTCTAGTTCTTAGGATGGGACTTAGAACTGTGGCCAAGTTTATTCCATTGGCAGCAAGTTATAGATCACCTGACAATTGGAAAACAAAAAATGAGTGGAGCACTGTGCTACTGTCTGGGCAAAATGTTCCTCATATCACAGTGTAGGCCTACATCTGCCTCAATTAGCTTGGTTACCGAACAACAAGATGTTGAAGCATATTTCATTTGTTAATATATCTTCATACACGTAAAGTAATGATGTTATGATTATTATTTCAGTTGTCCTATTAATTGGGTTAAAGGTAAAAATGTCACAGTTAAAACAATAAAGAAGAAACAAAAACATAAAGGAAGGGGTACAACACGAACAGTTACAAAAACTGTTACAAACGATTCTTTCTTTAATTTCTTCAACCCTCCAGCAGGTAATTATTATACCACTTGTTAAAACCTGATTCTCATATCCATTTTAGGAATCTTTTGTTTATTGCGTAGAGTCAGTGTGGCTCAGTGAGCAAGACACAGGCTCGCTATCTTGAAGGTTGTAAACTTTGTTGTGTAGAGCTGCTGTGGCTCAGTGAGCAAGACACAGGCTCGCTATCTTGAAGGTTGTAAACTTTGTTGTGTGGAGCTGCTGTGGCTCAGTGAGCAAGACACAGGCTCGCTATCTTGAAGGTTGTAAACTTTGTTGTGTGGAGCCGCCGTGGCTCAGTGAGCAAGACATAGGCTCGCTATCTTGAAGGTTGTAAACTTTGTTGTGTGGAGCCGCCGTGGCTCAGTGAGCAAGACACTAGCTCGCAAGCTTGGAGGTCACAGGTTCTATTCTGGTGTTTTCCGAGAAAGTTCATTAGGATTATCCGGCAGTTATCTAATTGGTCATATTGGAGAAAAAGTGATGTCTGATGTACACATTGGCAGTTGAAATTCGATATAAGAGCAGGCCGTAGCACTGCTGTCTGGGCCAAATTTCCCTCATAGCAGTCCACCTTAAATTTACAAGTAAGATGAAATTGAAAGGACTTGAATGCAGTGTAAATGAAATTCTCTCCCTTGTTTTATACATGTGAAATAGAAAGCTCTGATTAATTTAACTTTTTTTTGTTGTTTTCAGTTCCAGAAGATGACGCTGAAATGGTAGGTTAATGATTTTTCTGAGCTTGTTTTGGTTAAATAACATTAGTTAAATGATTTTAGTTATATTCATATTGCTTCAAAATACAAGTACTCTGATCGCCGCTCGTTTTCTTTTTGCATTTTAATTCTTCGTCGTATGCAAACAGGGACATTTTTTTGATCATTCCCAAAGCATTGAAAGTGATTTGATCTTGCCTTTTGAGCCAGATTTCTCTGCAATTTATCACGGAAACTTGATGAAGCCATCTGGAAAACAGGCTTGTTAAAGATGGAGGTGAACTTATTTGAAAAGCGTTTTATAAATGGTATGATTTTTGTAATATAAATGAGTAGATATTTGTGTCTTGTGTGAAAATTATTTTCTGTAAGTTGTATATGTCTGTCTGTTACAGGATGAGGACTTAGAGGCCTTATTAGCAGCTGATTTTGAAATAGGACATTTTATTCGTGATCGTATAGTTCCCAGAGCTGCTTTATATTTTACCGGTGAAGCTTTAGATACAGATGATGTGAGTTACTTGGGTTTACTTATGATACATAGTACTGAATGTTTTAAATGCAGAAATATTTCCATATAGTAAGGGGGTTGGGATGGCCTAGTGGTCTAGAGTGCCGCGCTTCGACCTCTAGCTGGCCGGTCACCTCTGGCTTGCGGCTGTGGTTTCGAGCCTTGGTGTAAGCGTATGTGGCATGGAGATAGGGGCACCTTCTCAACCTCGTGGGTTTCCTCCGGGCACTCCGGTTTCCTCCCACTGCTAAACACCCCTACGCGCAAGCGAATTATTGAAATAAAATTAAACCATATGTTAGTCCCGAAATGACCTAGTTGTGTCGAGTGGACGTTAAACCCCATTTCTCTCTCTCTCTCCATATAGTAAGACAATTAAGGAAATAGAATTTAATTTAGTCAACAATTTTTACCCAAATCAGAGAATTATTTGCAATAATTCAAGATAAAATGAGTTACGGATGTTGTAGCCTTTTGAGAGCAAAAATCAGTACTTTGATTTTAAGGCTTAACCATTGAACAGACTGCATTTATAAAATATCAGAATTTGGACGAAAATTGCGAGGTCCAGTGTATACCAATAACAGTACATCAAAGATCCTTCCACATTTTAGACTTCATATGAGACGAAAAACCAAGTTCCTGTGTGTGTACACATTGGTTGATATAAGATTAGACTGTAGCTCTGCTGCCGGGGCAAAATTTTCCTTATAGCGTGCTGTATGCTCGCCTTCATTAGCCCAGTTGGCGCAGAACAGTAGTATGTTGAACCCCATTTCATTTGGAAATCTAAATCCTTGTGGAACTCTCCATAGTATTAAATGAAATTTAATTAATATTGTTTATTTTATATTATAGTATGATGAAGAAGAAAATGAAGAGGAGGTAAGTTTTCTGTATCTTTCTGTAATAAAAGTAAATTAGTTCCATTGCACATGGGGGGGTTCGGTGGCTGAATGGTTAGCGTGTGCGTGCTGTATCATAAGGTCTGTCATTGAGTCAACTGGCGTGATTTTGATTCCCCAGTTGTTAGTGACAAGGAATTTTGAATGGAAATGGTAATACACTAATAGTCTAGAGAGGTTATAGTGGATTAAATTTGGTTTAGGTGATATATAGATGACCAAGTTTTAAATGAAGGGTCTATAGAAGCGTTTATAATAGGTTATGTTATATTTTGTAGGGTGAAGAAGAAGATTATGATGAAGATAACGATGCCGATTATAAACCAGCTGAGGTAATTTATACATAAGGATTTAAAATTGAATGCATTCAAAGAATTGGATAGATAAAATATAGCCAATAAATTATCCTACTGCATTTTAAGCGATCCTGTTAACAATAATTACTTACAAGTCTTTGAAGCTCTCCATCTTGATGTTTGTGACCTTTACCGATCCACATTTCTTCTACATATCACTCTCGAAATGACCGAGCTTTGTGCCCAGTGGATGTCAAACTATATTTCTATCTCTACAAGCAGTAGCTGTTCTCGGTGGAAACAAAATTTCACACTTCAAATTTATGTATTAATAGGTTTTTTTTAATCATTTCTCTTTCCAACATTTTCTAATCAAATAAGGATATCTGGCGACTTGAGTTTTAATATAGTTTGAAAAGGTAAGAGGCATTTAGGTTAAACCCCAGTTTCATTTCATTTACCAAATAAATGGGTTGTGGTTTCGTCATTTGGAAAAGTAAGCACTTGTAGTCTAATAATAATGAGTATATTTATAATGCGCTATATCCATAAACCAAGTTCATGCTCAAAGCGCTACGCAATTATTATCCCAGTCTCTAGGATACAGGTAAAGCCTGATTACCTCCCTTTACCCCTGAACTCTCAGAAAGAGCCCCAACATATGCTGCCCCAAGGAGCGCAACAGTTTTTTATGTAATACATACACCATCCTACCGGTACCCATTTACAGCTGGGTAGACTGGAATACAGGGATAAAGTGTCTTATTCAAGGACACAAGAACTCAACGCACAATTCGGGTCTCGAACCTGCAACCATTCGGTCACAAATCCTACTCTCTAACCATTGCACCTGTCTACTGGCCAATACAATATATCTTGCTTCTGGTGGGAGGTTTGGATGGCCAAATGGTTATCACGTGTGTGCTGTATCTAAGGCCAGTCATTGAGTCAACTGGTGTGGTTTCAATTCCCTGTTTGTACTTGACGAGGAGTAGAGTCGCCTGTTCAACATTGTGGGTTTTCTCAGGGTCCTCCGGTTTCCTCCCACTGCTAAAGACCCCTACGCACAATCGAATTGCTGAAATTAACTTTAACCATTTCTTTGTCCTGAAATGACCTAGTTTGTGACGAGTGGACGTTGAACCCCATTTCCCTCTCTTTGCTCTAGGTGGGCTTTCATGAACAATCCTGAAATCCCATGGGCACATTAACATTATACGTAAAAGAACCCTGACAGTTGGAATTAGAAATAAGAGAGACTAGCACCGATGTTCAGGCAAAAGTTCTCCCAGAGTTGACTGTAAGGTGTATGCCCATCTTCATTAACCCATTTGAAGCAGAAATGTAGAATGTTAAACCATTTCGATTTCTGGTAGAGTTTTGTTTCAATACAGTCAATTGGTATAAAACTTAGTCTGAGACAAATTGTGGTGGAAATGTATTTGGTACAAGAGTATACAAACACTCGAGTTGAGCTGTGTTGACTTACAGGTTATTAATGATAACTTTAAAGTATTAACTCGTTTCATGTGCCCAGTTTTGTTTTAGCAAGCATTTCAATTATAAATTTCTCCGGTTAATCAATAAAAGATTGAATATGCAAGTTACTCATTGACATTTTCTAAATTCAATAATAATTCTTCAATGAGTGGAGATTATTAACATGTATACTGCACAAAGAGGGTATTCCACACTTTCTGCAAAATATGCATGTATCCTTTCTGACACCCTACCTTTGACAGCCATGTTGAAAACACTGGCAAGCTCCAAAAAAAGATGCCAATCTGAGTAACTCATATTTATTAAAACTAAAACAAAATAGATTGTACACAGACAATGTTGGCACTAAAAGAATGCACTTTACGTGCACAAATAGATCATTCATGTACTATCTGGGTACTGAAAGAGTTAAAAGTTATTATATTTTTTATAATTAAGACACCTCTGGTTTGCAGTAGGCTGTGAGGATCAATATAATAATTTCCTTCACTTTAAAAGCACTATATTTCTGTTCAATCTGTGAGTCATGTTTGTTCATTTTATTTGTATTTTTTGTCTGCTGCCTTCTTGTGCTCATTCTTAGTAAAGGTTAGTGTTTCAATCCTTTATTATTTATTCTCAACACTTTACCTATGTATTTTCTTCTGACACTTAAACACTGGCGTTGTCTTGTGTGGTCATTGTGTTGTCATGTGTGGTTGTTGTATTGTACAGTCAAATCTGTTTGATAACATATTCTTTACTTTATGCTGGTGGATATACTGAATCCTGATTTACTATTCAAATATGCTTAGTCATTATTTAGGAGAAGGGTTTTTCACTGGTCCCTCCGGTTTCCTTCCACTGCTAATTACCCTGACGTGCATGTGAACCATTGAAATGAAATTAAACCATGTGGATGTTAAACCCCATTTCTCTCTCTCTTTTAGTCATTATTTCAACTTAAATATCAATGTTTTGCATTGTTGAGTGGTAGTGATGTGCGGTTTTTCGGTTTAACCGTACGGTATCGGTTTTTACAAATAAACCGAAAACCGAACCGTTAAAAAAAAAATAACCGTGCGTTTCGGTTTTTTTCCAGATTCCTAATTTTTATGTAGCCGTATTTCGTTTACTTAATAATTCCAAAATTTTAATGTAGCCACCACTTCCGTTTTTATTTTCGATCAACCAGAGCCCGTATGTATAGAGTGATAGAGTGTTTAATCAGTCTGGTTGGCCTAGACTATTTATTTTCTCAATTCGGTTCGGTTTACAATCCAAAATTTTATGCAACCCGAAGCCGGTTGTCAATATCGAACGATGGCTTCCTCTAAAAAGTAAAATGTCTCCATGGCTTGCTCAATAACTATGAAAGATTAGATGACACAAAATGTAGATTTAATCTTTGTAAAAAACATATTTCTGCTGCATAAATTATAAGAATATAATTTAACAATTTTGAGTCAGCTGTTTAGAACAACAATTGAACAACACCCGAAAACGGCAATGCGTAAGTTTTGTTTTTAAGTTTATAAACGAGAAATGAAAGACCACATGTTTCGATTTGTTGGATTGGTATTATTTTGTTATGCAAATTTATTTTGGGTTTTTTTTTTCAGTAGAATCTAACTTTATTGTTACTAATATTATTATTATGCCTATGGCGTTGTGTGTGTCAGATCTTTTTTTTTACAGTAACTTTGTTATTACTACCAGTACCAGTCATAATTAAAGTCATATAACAGTAAAAAAAAAACAACTTGTTGTTTACTATTTACATCAATATTTTTAATATTTTTTCTGGCTTTCAAGTATTCCTATAAAATAACCAGAAATCAGTACATACATTACACAGTGTTTAAATGAATAAAAAAACCGAAAACCGAAACCGAAACCGAGGTTTTTTGCCTCAGAAAAACCGAAAACCGAAACCGAAAGAAAATTTAAAAACCGCACATCACTATTGAGTGGACATGTGTGATTATATCTGCAGTTGGCTGCAAAATTTGGACAAAAATTCACAAGTCAAATATAATTTAACTTTACCAAGATGGAAAAGCTGCTGGAGGGGGGGGGGGGCTATGTTTTGTAACATAGCAACGGTTGTTCAATATTAAAAAGAGAAATTGTATTTTTTCACCCTACTATTATTATTACTATCCGTCCTTTATGTTTTGTAACTGGCAATAGTTGTTAGATGTATGAAAGTAAAGTTGTATTTTTTGCCCTGCTATTATTGCCCTCCCTCCTTTTTCTTTCAATGTATTTCGTTTATTAAATTTTAATTTACTTTCAATTTTATAATCATTATCGGTCAAAATGGTTGGGGAGAAAAATAAGTTCGAGCAGTCTGTGTTTTATAGTGTTGATATACATGCTTCCATGTTTTTCGTTCAGTATGAATTATTTTAATTCTTCTATTCTTTCTAGGGTTATCACTCTGCATAATCTTCTTACTTTTGGTTGCTTTGTTTATTTTTCCGTATATACAGTAGGTATTCTTAATTAGTTGTGGTTGACAGTTTGATGTCTGCTTTGGCTGAACTTGTTTTTATCCTATTCATGGTTTGTAATGTCATCACATGCTTCTATAACTAACTATATCTTAAATTTTTGCAAATTTGATGCCAATTTTGGAAGAAGTTTGTCTTGAACATGCAGCATTAATTTGTTATGAGATGCATTGCCTTTAATCTCCAAATTATTGAATTGTGCATGTCTTTCCTATGCTAATTTTTTTAATTCTGCTTTCTGTTGTATGAAGAAAAAATTTTTTGAAGTAACTTCCAAGGGAAATTGCAGAGTGATAATAAACAGGGTTGCCTGAATAAGCTTGTTGATTTTCACTAGATTGAACAATAATTATGTTAATAGTGAGTCTTGCATCAAAGTGAAATAAGAAATAATTTGGTCCAAAATGACACTTGTATTGTGCTTGATCGTTTTTTTGTCTCTCCTTATGTATGTGATTGAGATTCTTGTTAACACATTCGATCTTTTTGAAATTTAAATCTAGCTTATTGTTAATACAAAAAGTCATGTACTGATTACAAACGATAGAGTAATTAAAACTCGTTCATTTGAGAGTTTTGCAAAAAAACAATTGTTATATTATTAGTGGTGCCCAGATGCAGTAGCTACTGGAGGGTGTATGATTCATTGTCTGTTAAAACAGTGTCTGCTATATGTCAGCATTCATATTCAGAATGGCTATGGCTAACATTGATGACATATTTTCTTCATTTATTAAAATTAACAAAATTATTGCATGTTGAAACATCTAAGATGTATTATGTAAAAGCTAAATCTGCTTATTGCAGATCTTTCTTTTGAACTCAAATATTATGCTCATGACAAGCCCATTATCCACTCTAGATCATCAGAAGGTTGTGAATTTGAACCGATTGGAACACAGGAACAATGAAAATGGAGACAATGCTATTCTCCAAACAATTGTAACTTCTTTTCTTAAAGCTGTCAGTTCTTTATCAAAATCTTACATAATGCATCTTGAATTGCAAGCTCATATGTGACTGAAATGATTTTGGCTTCATTGTATTTGTCAAGTTGTAGTTCTTTTGAATGAATGTGGAGCCATGGTGTTAATTTAAAGTTGAGTTGAGAGAGTTAACCGTCCGTTTCTCTTTCTTGGGATTCGGGCTAGCTATTAATCAGTCTAATTCAGTTCCTAAGCTCCTCCCCCAATGTGATTAGAACACAGGTCCTGTTTCGTTTTTATAGTTCAATATTTCGTTTTACTTGTCTTTACTACACTAGGATATGGCTTTTGATGCACGGAACTGTGGGTATCCTACTAGAAACATTGACACTGATTGGGAAATCAAATGTCTGACGTCATAGGGTCAAAAGCAGCTTGTATGACCCGCTGATGCTACCTCCCACTACAACTGATCAGATCTCCATGTAGAAGAGGCTGTCGAAAGCATAAAAATGTGAAACAGAATATAGTTCTGTATTTAAAGCAGGTTGCTCCTCCCCCAATGTTCCTGTTTGAATGAAATGCTATCCATTTCTCGACAGTTAGGCATCGGTTGGTCGCGTGAGTTTCATATTAAAGCTGAACTCCGGTTACAAAAATACCGAAATGATGAAATAAAAAAAAAGTTAACGCCCTCAAGCCGCCATACTTGATTCCAATTTGTGAAATAAATATGGCGGACATTGAGGCTTATGACCTGGAAAGGTTAGCCGATCTCACTTCCAGTTTGTTTATTGTCAGCTACCTATACACATCCGGCGTTATTCTCTCGCACGCTTCACTGATTGTTCTATTTTTCCCAACACAGTATACCAAATTATTGAAGATTGCAAAATGTCTGATCAGGTAAGACAGTAAATAATTATATGATCTGCGTCTACTACAATATCAATTTCTTCAGCCTTGGTAAAATAGAAACAAAACATAACTGTCAAACACTCCCCGGTGAGAGCCGCCCCAAAAACTGTACTTATGTCTCTTGCTCGTTTTCGTGAACAATATTCAACATGGAGTAGACTATAGTTTGTACGGGTGATTTGTTTTGTTTGAAAATTTTAGGTTGGGGTAAGCCATCTTTTTGCACCTTTTGTTTTAGAGTAAAGCTTAGGCTATATTGTAGTAGACGCTGTTCATATAATTATTTACAGTCTTACCTGATCAGACATTTTGCAATCTTCAATAATTTGGTATACTGTGTTGGGAAAAATAGAACAATCAGTGAAGCGTGCGAGGGAATAACGCCGGATGTGTATAGGTAGCTGACAATAAACAAACTGGAAGTGAGATCGGCTAACCTTTCCAGGTCATAAGCCTCAATGTCCGCCATATTTATTTCACAAATTGGAATCAAGTATGGCGGCTTGAGGGCGTTAACTTTTTTTTTATTTCATCATTTCGGTATTTTTGTAACCGGAGTTCAGCTTTAATGATACTCGGAATATTTTCCACATCTTGACATCAAAAGTTCAATCAAAAAACGGCAACTATTTGTAGCGAGTAATGTGAGTGATTCAGCAATATGAGCGTAAAATATGAGAAATATCTGAACAACCGTGAGTTTGCGCAGCCATCTTTGTGAAACAACAAGCGGAAAGATACATCTTGTGACATTCAAAATGGCCATTGAGGTACCCCACGAAGAGAAACAAACTGTAAACTTCTCTCTGGAAGCTGAGATTGAATTCTTTAGGACAAAATCTTTGGTAAAATGTACTCTGATTAATTGAATCTTTAATACTCATTAAAATCTTTCCTATTTGTATATTTTCAGGGAGAGAAGCCACCAGAATGCAAGCAGCAATAAAGATATAATTTAGGATATTTAGAAGTGAATTAAAAGTCAATGTCAGCACATTCTCTCTAACCTTGTTGGTGCTTGAATGTTTTATTGTTGAACAAATGAGGTCATCCGATGCAATATCACATAATGAAATGATTGACCACTTCTATTATGTGTTATCATATTGTCTCAGAGACTGACTCTTTTTATTTTGGAGCTCTACATTTAAGAATAGCAATCCCCGTTCAACCCCTGCTAAGACATTTTCTCCGGTAACTCCTTAATCCTTGTGTATTATTCAATGTTTGTTATGTTCCCAAATTACGTCTACTCCGAATTTTAAAAGTGCTAGAACTTAGGGACAGAATGTAAGAATTAACTAGGTAGGAGTTAAACTGTTCATTTCAACTTGTGATGCCACTGAAATCCTGTGTTTCCTCATAATATATACAAAAATTAAAAATTGTATATTTTTCTAAAACTCTTTATTTAAACAATTTTACATTGTCTCAAAAAAAAGAAAAAAATCATACATTAATGTTAAGTTTGAAATAGAACTTTCTACCAAATAATATTGGTATTTAATTTTATTTTGAAGGAGAAAACTCATAATAATACATGTATATGCATTACCAAATTTGTGGTTCATACCATTTGATTCTGCCCGTGATAGACTGAATGATTGCCAGCAGTATGAATGGACAGCAATCTCAGTTTCACAGTATTCTTTGCCACCATACCATCCATTCTTTAAACTATAATCTACTGAAGTATTTCTCCGTGGTAGAAAGACTTGTCATATTCCATGGTTCAGTCAAGTTGGGCTGTATGCAAAAAAAAAAACAAAATAAAAATGTAAAAAGGGCATTACCTCTTTGATTATGTAGAAAATCATAATTTCATTTTGGTTGAGTCATGGGTGTCCCAAATATGTCAACAAATTTAGTCAGTGTTCAAGTACGAGTATTAAGAAAAATTGGAAAATTTAATATGTAGAACTGATCATTTCTCCAGTATATGAACAGAGCCCATTAGAAGCAACCAAATCGACAATTTATTTTTTCGTGCATGAATCAGGGGATTTACTCCTTTAAATAAAGATGTTAAACATTCGTACTTTTTAAATCTGTTCATGTTATTTTTATGTGTATAAAAAATTGTTAAATAAGCAAAGGTATGATTTCAAACATTCATCGAATTCGGAGAAAATTAACACATTCGCAAATTAATAATTCATTCATGTTTTATCTATTTTACTAAGTTATTATCGGAAATAAAGTTCTATTAAAGCATTTTGCTTGCCTAATTTTAGAGAAATTAAATTGTGAAGCTATACCTTTGGCGCTTAGTGTGAAACGTGTACAGAAATCTCAGAAAAGCTCTGAATAATTGTATTTTCATTTGAATATATTTTTAATTGGTTGATGCAATTAAATATTGTCAAAAGTTCAGTTAATGTCAGTGTTTTGTTTGTTTATTTTTAATTTTAGATCACATTTTTGCACATCTTGCTTTGATCAAATAAGATTGACAAATTATTTCAATGTTGAAGCCAATGAGATGTATTGCAAGTTGTTAAATGAGCCTTAAAGATGGAACATTCTTGTTTAGCTGTATTTGAGTGACATTGGTACTCAAATTACTGAAGATAACAGTAGATAAACTAATGGTTTAAGCTTGGTGCACAGGGATGAAAAAAAAAACCCCAAAATAAAATTATGTTGTGGCTGTTTTTCGTATCAATGTGCAGATAGTGATAAAACAAACATTAAACAACCGATCTGCTAATTATAAACTGTAAATACTTTACAAGTATTTCTTCATTTATTGCTTATCTACCCAAGAGATTGGATTAGATCAATCATGTTGAAGCTGGCATTTAATATGGCAATACACATCAGAGTTCTTTGTTGGTGTGCACTTGGGATTACATGTATTTACTTAAACTGGTAGGAATTTTAGAAAATCGGAATGGCACTCTTGCAAGTATTTAATTGGGAAGAATATACAGTCTCCATTAGACCAGTCGGAGTAGGACGTTAAACCCCATTTCATTTGTTGCAGTATTAAGAATAAGGGTGAGAACAAGTCTTTAACATTATCAAATGACATTAGAACAAACAAGCATAGGCTACTGTGAAAGAAAATTTCACCCACAACTCTTCTGATCTGGGAAACATCAAAGTCGTTGTACAATTGCAGTCGTCGTCTGAAATGCAATTGTCCAAATTAAAACACTTGTTGAGAAAGCAAAGTTTGCAAGAATGAGTGTTGTTAAAGAGAGTTTGTTCCCCTTAATCAGTCTGGACAATGCTATCTACACAATGCTATTAAGTTTGAGTAGACTCTTCCTTCATAATCATATAAGTAAACTGCCACTGTCATTTAGAAGAACTGCCACAACTAATATTATGGCTTGTCAGAAACTAGACAGATCTGCGGCCGAGAAGTTGATATCAGAAACGGACAATTTTTTATTTGATTGTGATGGTAAGCCTACCAAGGAGAAGAGGGTACCGGTATCTTTGATCTTTTGATAACATTAACAGTAAAAGTGATAGGACTAACATGATATTACAGGCCTAATTGTGTTATTTTAGCTTATACCACATAAGAGGATGTATATTAGTTTATTGGGTTTAAGTTTGAAAGAAAGTGATTATCATACAGACCTTATTGATGGGAAACAAGCAGTCCAATAAAACTTTATTTTGCCATTATATAACTACATGATGCAGGCTATAAGTAAAAGCCTATATAGTATATTATAAAGGCCTCTAAAATTTAGAAATTACGGCATTACCATAGGGTACAGTAGACCAAGGGATTGGCCCGTGAAATTAGAAATTGCAGAATCATGTTGATTACTAATAGCACTCCCTCTTGAAGGAGTTAAGTGAATCGTAACTGTGTGTGAATACATTCATTTGTTTCCGTTTTTACCCTAAATTCAAATCTGTTATGTTCGACAAAATACATCAGAAGTCTCTATCGAATGGCAATTTCTAGCATCTGTTTTTTTTCAATTTATCGTGCATGCTCCCCAGATATAGGGTCACTGTTTGACATGAATTGTGGAATATGTCTAACCTGGATCTTCGAGTCCCTTGTTACAAATGGCGCTGAAATGCAATATGTTTATTTTGTCTTAAATATTGGATCAGAAACCCATGTGTTCCGGGTAAGATCACTACATTTATGTTGCTTTAGATTGACAAATAATTCATATTTTCAATGTGGAATATTGAGTTAAATCTGATTTAAATATAAATTTTTGTTGATTTCATCAGATTTTGTATTGTAATAATAATTTATTTTCAAATACCGTATGAAAATTACAAAAAACAAGTAGGAAAACCACTTCATATAATATTAGTAACACATTATACAGGTGTCTAATTTGAAATCTTACAAAAGGACAGTATTTGTCAAAAACATAAGTGAATATTTACCGATCCCATTGAATATCATATTTTTGAGAAAATATCTTACTTTTCAGGGCTTAAACATGCATTATGCAAGAGCTATTGCAGGTCTTTCTTTTTAGGCCTTAAATCTTATCAAACTTATCGAGACCATAATCAACTCTCGATGTCATCTCTAGTATGTGATATTTAGTGGATTTGAATACGTTTCGTGATCGATGATTTATGGATAATCAAGACTGTGGTTTTTTATCCAACCAACTGCAGTAATGACGATCGAGGCTAGCCTAAAATTGAATTGTCAATACCTCTGCTCAGAGTGCCGCAATCTGACTAAAGTTTTCAGCATATTCTGTTTTGATTATTTATATTTTAACTATTATAGTGAGAACTGTCAGCTCTTTATCTCATCTTACCTAATTCTCCTTTAATCCATGCTAAAGGTACTTGAATTCCCTTGGATTAAAAAGAGGCTCATTGATATATTTTGTGACCTGCTTTGACCATTTACATATCTTTTTTGTCTGCAAAGATAGGATGTCAAATGATGACAAAATTTCAATACATCATATCTATGTAAATACCAAAGAGAGGTGAACAATTTTTGACTGATAATTCTGTTAGAGATCTAAGTTCAGAGAGAAAGAAATGGGGTTTAAAGTCAACTCAACACAAACTAGGTCATTTTGGGTCTAACACATGGTTCAATTTCATTTCCTTAATTCTTTTGCAAGAAGGTGTCTTTTAGCAGTGGGAGGAAACCGGAGGACTCAGAGAAAACCAGGAATGAGGCTTGACAGACGACCCTACTCCTTGTTAGGTACATCAGATGGAGCAAAACCAAATGACAGTTCTTGTGCGACAGTGCACACATGCTAACCATTTGACCATCCAACCCTTCTAGTTTTTAATTTCTAGTTAAAATGTTACAATGATTTACAGAAAAATCTGTAAGCCCCTTCCATTTAAATCTGTGCTTAATTTTGTCAAGGCGCCCCCAGTACATCTCAGTTACGGACACTGTATTATAAAAATCTGGATAAAAAAAAGTGTTCTGAAAAGTTATATCTGACCTACTATTGCTTTTTAGGTGTATTATGGGATGGACGTGGTGCTATACCAGGAAGTGTAGATACTATTGCACATCTTAAAAGATTGGTAAATAATAAGTTTATTGTTTTGTCAAGCAAGTTATATCTCTTTTAGAGCCGGACAACAATGGGTATGATTTAACTAAAACCAGCGGAAATATCCCTGCCAAAATAATCTAAAGACTATAACCATTATTGACTATATCAGACCTTCCATTTCAAAATATTTTGAAATCTGATCAATTTGTGTATCTCAAAATTTCCCTGGTCAACCTCATCATACAGGCCTTGGAGCGGGAAATTGACAGACGTTAAAAATGTGGAAGGTGGGCAAAGAGGCAATAATTAACATTGAGAGAACATTGGTTGGTCTGTATAATTAACATCAAGTTTTGGAGAATTCAAATTGATCTCTGTAGTGCCTCTGTAAAACTATTCAAAAATCCATGAAGCACCAGAAGAGGTTTTATTAAAATTAAATGGCTAAATATTAGGGCAAGCAAAGTATGGCTATTTATATTCTGTAAGAGATCTACTATGAGGCAAACAGATTTTGAATTTCTATCTGCTGTTATTATTTTAGGGAAAGAAAGTTTATTATATAACAAATAACAGCTCTAGTTCGAGGGAAGATTATAAAAAAAAATGTCTGAAATATGGTTTTGATGCCGAAGTGGTAAGCTTTTTATTAAGAGAATAATCTACACGTCTGTCTTATCAGTTTTATTGGGAGCCGTGGTGACTCAGTGAATAAGATGGCATGTGACGCATAAAAAATGGAGGTCCCATGTATGATCCCTGCATTGGCTGAGAATGTTTATCAGGATTTTCCATCATTTTTCCCACTTGTCAGTGGTGCGCGACGGAGAGTGTGGTAAGGAACAATGTATAGTCGTTCAGATGGTACGAAATACCACGGTGCCGTATAAACGCTTGACAGTTGGAATTGAAAATAAGAGTAGGCTATAGTGCTGCTGTCTGGGCAAAATTTCCATCATAGCATACTGTATGACATATGTCCATCCACATTAGCCAAGTCAATGCTGAACAGGTGGCCATTAAACCCCATTTCATTTCATTTCATTTCTTATCAGTTTCTGTACATTTCCCTTAATGATGACCAGATCTGTGGAGTCTGGGTCAGATTGAAGTTGAATGAGGCTAATGACATGTGATGCTTAATATCAATAAATGCTGCAAGTCAATATGTCCCAGTATGTTTTTTGTGACAAGCAATAGATCAATTTGGTGTACGTGACAAGGAGTAGGGTTGCCTGTCCAACCTCATGGGATTTTTACAGGGTCCTCCGGTTTCGCCCCAATTGCTAAAGACCCCTACGTGCAAGCGAATTCTTGAAAAAAAATTGAACCAAGTGTTAATCCCGAAATGACCTGGTATGTGTTGAGTGGATGTTAAACCCAGTTTCTCTTCCTCACTCTCGTATCAATTTGGTCATTGTTATTGCGATACAGTAGTCCTTTTACTGTAATATAGTCATCATTGTTAATGTTATCTTGGAGTCATACATATATATGATATGATATATGTATTTATTTCAGGGTGATATAGTATGTACAGCTTATGTTGGTGCTCTGTATTTACATAATAATAATTTTAAAGGAAAAGTTTATGTAGTAGGGAATCCTGCCATGGGAAAAGAATTAGATAAATTTAACATTAAACATACCGGTATAGGGGTAAGTAAAACAATTTAAAGCTGTAAGTGTAATACTGTATTTATCAACCCTTGACCTTTCAAGTGCTTCAAATTGTCCAAATCACACGAATAGCTTTGATCTTAACTAATAATTAAGGACCATGCTAAAGTTTTGTGACTCAGGCTGTCTAGGCCCTAGACTCTAAGGAGTAGAAGTTTGAGGTGGTTTGGAAAATCAGATACAAGACTTTATGTAAAAACAATCACTTTTCAGTGAACAGGAATCTGATTAAAGCACAGATCATATTTCGTTTCTTACTTTATCTACGAAATAGGAGGCTACATCCTATCTATTTTTCCTTCAGCCTGATGAAATGGTAAATGATGATGATAATATGAATTATTCATCAAGAGTTGAAGAATGGCTAAAAACACAACTAGATCCCGAGGTTAGTTTTGGTAAAAAATTATTTTTTAGGTCTTACGTACCATAGCTATTACATAGTTAATAGCTATATGGATATACTAAGCAGGGGCGTGGTCAGTATGGAGGATTAGAGTTAAGTGAGGCCAAAACGAGAGAAAGTTTTTTACAATAATTTTAATGGTGCTGTATATTTTGTATTTTGGTTTGGTATTTAATGATGAAATTGTTTTATGATTATGGCATTATTATGGATGTTAAAAAATGCAAATAAACTCTACAGACTTTGTCATGCACATTTCACGTTACAAGAAAGTCTATATGTCTGGGGTGGGGGGGGGGGCAGGGTGTAACAAGTGCTTTAGATGATAAGGCATGTCATTGAGTCTGCTGGCATGGTTTTAATTCCAAACATGTTTGTGACTATGAATAGGGTAATCTGTCCAATCTGGTGGGTTTCTCAAAGTCCTCAGACTCCTTCCACTGTTAAAGACCTCCACAAACTATCAAATTATTGAAATAAAACTGAACCATATGTTAGTCCCATAGTGGACACCAAAGCCCATATCTCTCTATTTGTGCAGAAGTAAGTTTCTCCACCTATATCCCAGGACAAATTTGATTAATATCCTTCTTTTAAGTGACAGACAAGCTGTCCGTATTTCATACATACATTGTATATAAAACAAAATTCTTTCATCGAATTATGAAAAAGAATTTCAGAAACATGAAAAATTTTCTAAATACATAATTTTTGGAAATTTTTTTTCTGTTTTTCAGGTTAACTGCGTATTTGTAGGATTTGATCCTTATATTAATTATATTAAGATATTAAAGGCAGCAAGTTATTTACAACGTGAAAACTGTTTATTTCTTGGTACTAATGAAGATACACATTTACCTACTCAGGGCAGTGATATAGTTATACCAGGTAAGGGAGATGCCATAGCTCAATGAATAAGATGCTAACTCGCTTACCAGGGTTTATCGAGAAGGTTCCACAGGATTTTCCAGCATGGTTTACCATTGTTACTGGTGCATGACAGGGATTCTGACAAGAAACAGTGTCTAGTTATTTGGATGGGTTGAAAAATACAAGGTCCCATGTACACATTGGCGTGCACGTAAAAAAAAAAGTGGTAGTTTGAAATAAGAGTATGCCGTACTGCTGCTGTTCAGGCAAAATTCTCCTCATATCAAACAGTATGCTCATCTTCATTAGCCCAGTCTGACCAGAAATGTTTTAATTCTTAACTTGTATTGGACAAGGAGTTGTGTCGCTTGTCTTACCTCATGGGTTTTCTCTGAGTCCTTTATAATAAAATGATCCATATATTAGTCCGGAATTATCTAGTGTTAAACCCTATTTCTCTCTCCATCTGCGTTCAATTTTGAATTATTTCTAATGACAGGAACAGGAACAATGGTTAAAGCTGTAAGTCTACCATCTCGTAAGAAACCTTTAATTATTGGTAAACCTGAAACGACCATGTTTGACACGTTATCACAAGCTAATAATCTGGATCCTGCTAGATCTATGATGGTGGGAGATAGGTGAGTAGCCATCTTATACTGTAGCTATGTTGTCTTCAGTAGCACAATTTTGTATTCATTATATTTTTGGCATGGGCTGAGAAAACCCTTGGGATTTTTCAAGCCCTGTTTTCACTTTTGAGGCGTAGCTGATAAAGATAGTGTATCTAGTTTTTCAGATGGGACAAAAAACTGAGGCCCACCCATGTACATATTGTGTTACATGTAAAAGAAGCCTTGACATTTGGAATTAGATAAAGAGTAGATGAAAATTCTACTGTCCTGGCAAAATTCTCCCAAACATTGTAGGCCTACATACGACCATAGGAAAAAAATAACTGTAGCTCAGTCTCTCTTTGTCTCAAAATGGTGGAAGTATTGTCTTGACAAGATGTTTTTCAACTGTATTTCCTGTTTAACTATTTGAATCAGTGAGTAATACATTGGCTCGCCAACCTGGAGGTCCCGTGTTCGAACCCTGCGTTGGTGGACAAAGTTGACTGGGATTTTCCGGTGTGGTGCCCCCTTGTCACTGAGATAGGACAGAGGACCTGGTAAGGGACAATATATAGTCGTTTGCATGGGACAAAAACCCAAGGTCCCGTGTACACATTGGCTTGCACGTAAAATAACCCTTGACAGTTGGAATTCGAAATAAGAGTAGACAGTAGCCCAGCAGTCCAGGCAGTAGGACTTTAAACACCATTTTATATACTCACTGGAGTATGGACACTGCCTTAACTAGCATCTTCCCAATGCAAGTATAAGATTCATCAATTTCTAACACTAATAACCTATGAAAGATTACCAAAACATTTTTTAAAATTCTATTCTTTACTTAATATACTAATCAATTGAAATGGCTCATTTCAGAATGAATACAGATATTTATATGGCTAAACGTTGTAATTTAAAGTCATTATTAGTTTTAACTGGTGTATGCACAGAACAAGATTTACCTCAAAATGGTGTTCAACCTAAATCATTTGAAGCTGGAATAGAATTACCAGACTTTTATGCTGATAAGTTGGGAATCTTTGGTGAATTTATAGCAAGTTTATGATTAGATTATGTAATAGGGACATTTATTTAGTGAAATTTAGTATTACGAGTTGCCAGTACTTTGTGATCTCTCATTCTTGTTACATATAATTTAAAAAATTAAAGATGCTGAATGTTAGTTATATTTTTTGAAAAATATCTAATTTTCCCACGCTTAATCCATGCTAAATCTAAATGTTCTCAAATTGATAATTGACATTTGATTAAGAAAACAAAATCAATATATCAACATTAGATAATCTCCCTATCTGATTAAAATACAGATCCTATTTCGTTTTTAGTCCCGAAATGACCTAGTTTGTGTCGAGTGGACGTTAAACCCCATTTCTCTCTCTCCCCCTATTTCGTTTCGTTGTTATAGTTCAAAATTTTGTTTTACTTGTCTTTACTACATTAGGATCTGAAAGACTTGTTATTTAACTCGTGTTCTGCTTGAAATGAGGGGTCAGCCGATCAAATTGTCTGTCGAATCGAGGGTTTGACCTTTTTTGCGTGGAATTGTGGGTGGGCATTATCAGCGATAGAAATCAAAACAAAGCAACAACGATTCTGATTGGTTAATCGAATGACTGAGGTTATAGGGTCAAATGTCGCGTGCTTGACATCTGAACTGGCTGAACGTGACCTCCCGCTATAACTTGTTAGAACGACATGTAGTGTAGGTCATCAAAATTATAAAAACGGAAACGAAATATAGATCTGAATTTCAATTAGATTGATAATCTCCTGGCTCGGATTCAATCAGATTAAAAGATGCTTAAGTGGCATTGGCCATGGTGGCTAAGTGGGCAAGACGCTGGCTCACTAGCCTGGAGGTTTCCTGTTAGATCCCTGCAGTAGCCGAGAAAGTTCATCAGGATTTTCCAACAGAGTTTCCCCTTGTCAGTGGTGCAAAATGGAAGACTTGACATGGACTACTGTCTAGTCATTCAGACGGTATGGAAAACCGAGATCCTGTTTATACATTGGCGTGCACGTAAAAGATCCCTTGGCAGTTGGAATTTGATATAAGAATATGCCATAGTCCAATGCCCGGGCAAAATTTTCCCTCATAATAGGTCCTTGTTAGCCCAGTTATCACAAGTACCACATTATTTCTATGTTTAAGGAGTTTTGCCAGTTTTTACTGGGTAGATTTTTATTGATTATCTTTTTAATTGAATATGCAAATCAGTTGCCAAAATTATGTGTTAATATACGTAAGTGTCACTGTGAATTACATTTATTTCAACAATGTCTTTCAATCTGTTCTTTGTATCTAGAACATAATATTACAGTTTAAAATTTCACTAATGATTAAGTTCCTTATAAATGAAAAGGAAATTTTTTTTAAAGATATACTATGTAGACTAATGACTTTGAATAGTTTAAGAATTTCAGTTCAAATTGTCAAAGGCATATGTTATTTGGTTTAAAAGGAAAGAATTTATTTATTATAATTGTTATATTGAGATTGATTAAATACCGGTATTTATTTTAATTTGTATCCCAATTAATGTCTATTTAGTTTTATACCTAAATTGTTATTATTATTATACTAATAAATTTTTTCTAATCTTCAATATCCTCACGTTTTTGTTAACTTGTGTAATATTTTCCGGTTACTATTATCGTACCTTTGAAAGCAGTACACAGAGAATTATTAACCATGTTAAGATTATTGGTAAACCTACTCATAATCTATACACAATAGTTAAACACTATTGTCCCACTTTCCCCTTCCATTAAGGTTGGTTCTTTTATTATGAATAATTCATAATAACGCATGGTAGCCTTGCTCTTTTACACTTTTATGAATCTAAAATTGGTTTATTTGGTGAGGGGGAGGAATGTGAGTTACTCACGTTGAGAAAAAAGTCTCTGTTATTAGAGTTATTTCCCTTGTCAATATGGCTGCTGTATCTTAATTTATTTCACAACACGATATATTTGTTAGTACAATATTTATGCAACTAGACTAAAAATGCTTTGTTAATCAAATTTTCGTATATAGAGCTTTATATTTTAGTTCCATATATGTTTTATATCATGACATTATTCTGTTAATTGACAAAAGATAAGCATTTGAATGACACGTGAAAATATACTTTTTTGTGTAAGCGCGCCACTTGATTCCTTGTCAATGAAACAAATAGTCCATGGAGGCATGGACTCGATAATGAAAGAAATAAACTCCAGGTTCCAAACGTGACATAGAATCTGTTTTGAAAAATTGCCTGCAAACAAAATATCAAAATATCAAAACCTGTCATTGAAGGTGCTATGGAAAAGTGGAAGTATTATAAATGAAATGAACAGAAAACTTTTTAGAAAACGCCAACGGTATGGAAAAACAGAAGGTCGAAATCATATCTAACTAACATCGGAGCGTCAGGAGATTATGAAGACACTTAATCTGTGTCTTTATGGCAAATTATGTCTCTTTTTCCAACAACATTCCTTTGGAAGGCAAACTGCATATAAAATTTCCAGATCTAGTCATTCGTCCAGCAAAATTAAGAATGAAATTTTGACAGTTTTAAGACCTCTGGCTTAGTGATGGAAATACACCAGGAAAAACTCATTTTGATCCATATGATAATTTCCTCTATCAGGTAAGTGAAATTGTGTATGAAAATTGAAAGCCATTATTAAATTCAACGACATATATGAGCCACCAGCAAATGAATTTTTGTAGAAATCTCTCAGTTCAGGCTCATTGTCTAAATCCTGAGCACAGAAACAACGATGGTGTATAGGACTGTTACAGGAAGTTCTAACAGCATTTCACACCGAATAATTTATTATTATTGTATGCTGTATATGTCTGTCTTGATTAGCCCAGTATAGGAGCAGAACAGTAGGATGTTAAACCCCTTTTCATTTCCATGACAGTGTTATGGATTAATGGGAGAACCAGTCTTTATCATTATATCACTTGGTATTAGGGCTACTCAGGAAGAAAATTTTACACATAACTTTTCTGATCTTGGAATAAATATCAAAGTTGTTCAAATTAACTATCACCATATGTTGTTGAGAAAGCTAAAATGTTTGGTGGTTAAAGAGAGTTTGTTCCCTTTAATTAGTCTGGTTAATGCTATCTACCCATTGCAAAGTTGAGGAGACTCCTTCCTTCATAATCATATTAGTAATCTGCCACTGTCATTTTTAAGAACTTACTCCACTAATATAATGGCTTTTCAGAAACTAGATAGGTCTGCTGCCGAGAAGTTAATATCAGAAACAGACAATTTTTTATTTGATTGTGATGGTAAGCCTAGCTACTAGTGAGAAGAAGGTACCGGTATCTTTGGTCTTCTTTTAGTAAAAGTAAAATTGACAAGTTTATGATGGGACTAACATAAATAGGCCTATAATTGTGATATTTTTTTTTAGCTTAAACCACATAAAAGGATGTATATTTGTTTAATCAATTTAAGTTTGAAAGAAAGTGATTATCATACAGACCTTATTGATGGGAAACATGCAGTCCAATAAAACTTTATTTTGCCATTATATAACTATAAGGCTAGGCCTTTAGTATTTAGAAAGTATAACTATAATATAATATAGCCAAGGCATTGACCTGTGAAGTTAGAAATTGCAGAATCATGTTAATTACTAACACAGGAATCTGACCTTCAATCCGTATATACGCATACACCATACCCAACTAGACAATATATGTATGTATGGTGTATGCATATACGAATAGAAGGTCAGATTCCTTTGTTACTAATAGCACTCCCTCATAAATTTGATTTAAAAATAAATTTGTTGATTTCATCAATATTATTATAATACATTTGATAATTTATTTTCAAATATTGAAATTACAACAAACAAGCTATATAAAACTGTTACATAGTATTAGTAGCTACTTTATACAGGTATCTAATTTAAAATCTTAAAAAATGACATACTTATCAAAAACGAAAGTGGATATTTACCCATCCGATTTAATAACATCATTGGCATTTTTGAGAAAATATCTTGCTTCTCCTAGGGCTTAATCCTTGCCAATTTTTCATTTGATAGAAGATGTTTAACAATTTTGAATTATTTTTGGTTTTCATGACACAACTGCTTGAATTTACCGAAAAGTTCTGATTAAATTTCATGGTTATCTTGAAGACGGTTATTTAAATCTCTGTTGATTAGGGAATTGCACCGAACCCCCCTTTTCTAGGCTATTTGATTTTGTATAAAATGCTGCAATCGTGCCTAATCCAAAATGTGTCCCTGATTTTGTTATGGACAGCAATGGTTTACTTTGAAAGCTGCCACGGCATCCCCAGCACATTACCGACCACCGATTTAACAAAAATCTGGGTAAAAAAATGTTCTGAAAAGTTATATCTGGCCTACTATTGCTTTTCAGGTGTATTATGGGATGGACGTGGTGCTATACCAGGAAGTGTAGATACTATAGCACATCTTAAAAGATTGGTAAATATGTTTATCATCTTAAACAAGTTGTAACTCTTTCAGTATTAGCAAAATTTAAGTATAATTTAAGTGAAACGAGTGGAAATATCCCTGTCACAAGTAAAAATAATCTTCGTACAATTAAGCTGCAATTAAGTGTTAAGGGATTATAATTCAGTGTTAAGAAAATAAAACTGAAATATAATGGAAAACATTGAATTATATTTAAACTATATTATTATTTCAGGGGAAGAAAGTTTATTATATAACAAACAACAGCTCTAGTTCGAGGGAAGATTATCAGAAAAAGTGTCTGAAATATGGTTTTGACGCTGATGTGGTAAGCTTTTTATTAAGAGAATTACTGGTAATAAAAAGAATCTCAGTTAATTAAACTCCAGCATAATCTACATGTCTGTGACTCAGTTAGTAAGATGTTGGCTTACTAGCCCCTATGGCTGAGAATGTTTAACGGGATTTTCTGACGTGGTTCCCTCATGACAGTCGTGCAAGATGGAGGGCACGACAAGGGACAATATAAAATCATTCAGATGGGTCGAGGTCCTGCATAAACCCTTGACAGTTGGAATTAAAAATAAAGATTAGACCATAGTGCAACTGTGGGCCCTGATTCACGAAATCTTAACTAAAGATAAAATCCAAATTTCAGAAGATACTTCTGTTTTGATTGGCTAAGCACTAAAATCAATCTTAATATTATCCAATCAAATAACTAAAATTTGAATTTTATCTTAGTTATAATTTCGTGAATAAGGCCCCAGGGCAAAATATCCTTCAGAGCACACTTTATGGCAAATGCCTGTCTTCATTAGACCCCATTTCATTTCTTGTCATTTGGCTTGATGACAGCCATTTAATTAACAAACTGGCTCAGTTCTGTGGGTCAGAATGAAGTTGAATGAGGCTGATGACATGCAATGTTTAATATCAATAAATCCTGCAACTCAAATAATATGTACCAGTATCAATGACATCAACCTGGTCATTGTTATTGCGATACAGTAGTCATTTTAGAGTAATGTAGTCATCATTGTTAATGTTATTTTGTAGTCATTTTAGAGTAAAATAGTCATCATTGTTAATGTTATTTTGTAGTCATTTAGAGTAAGATAGTTGTTAATATTATTTTGAAGTCATACATATATATGATATGATATGTATTTATTTCAGGGTGATATAGTATGTACAGCTTATGTTGGTGCTCTGTATTTACATAATAATAATTTTAAAGGAAAAGTTTATGTAGTAGGGAATCCTGCCATGGGAAAAGAATTAGATAAATTTAACATTAAACATACAGGTATAGGGGTAAGTAAAGCAATAAGTTGTGTGATACTGTCTTTATCAACCCTTAATCATTTAGCACTTTGATTACACAGAACTATGACTCTTTCAAGTGCTTCAAATGGTCTGGGGGGTTGGGATGGCCTAGTGGTCTAGAGTGATGCGCTTTGACCTCTAGCTGGCCGGTCACCTTTGGCTTGCGGCTGTGGTTTCGATCCCTGGTGTGAGCGTATGTGGCATGGAGATAGGGGCTCCTTCTCAACCTTGTGGGTTTCCTCCGGGCACTCCGGTTTCCTCCCACTGTTAAAAGACCCCTACGCGCAAGCGAATTATTGAAATAAAATTGAAACCATACGTCAGTCCCAAAATGACTTAGTTTGTGTCGAGTGGACGTTAAACCCCGTTTCTCTCTCTCTTTCAAATGGTCTGAATCACTCTTCTTGGTGTGGTTCCTCCCTGTCAGGGGTGCAGAATCTGTGGCCTAACAAGGGCAGTTGTCCAGTCATTCAGATTGGATGGAAAACCAAGGTCCTGTGTACACATTGGTGTGCACGTAAAAGATCCCTTGGCAGTTGGAATTCGATATGAGAGTAGGCTGTTACGCCTCTGTCCAGGCAAAATTTCCATCATAGCACCAAAACCAAGGTCCTGTGTACGCTTTGGTGTACACGTAAAAGATCTCTTGGCAGTTTGAATTCGATATTTGTAGTAGGTCGTAGCACCTCTATCCGGGCAAAATTTCCCTCATAGCAAAATGGGGATTTTTCGGCTCAGATTGAAGTAATTTGACTGAAATTTTTAACATATTCCCTTGTCCATGCTTTAACTTTTATAGCGAGAACAGTCAACTCTTAATCTAATCTTCCATAATGTCGCTTAACCATGCACTAGTTCAATGACTTGTGCAGTCTAGAGAACAGAAGTTTGGGGTGGTTAGAGAGAGAGAGAAATGGGATTTAAAGTCCACTGGACACAAACAAGGTCATTTTGGGACTAACATATGGTTTCAATTTTATTTCAATAATTCGCATGCGTGTAGGGGTCTTTAGCAGTGGGAGGAAACCGGAGTGCCGGGAGGAAACCCCACGAGGTTGAGAAGGCGCCCCTATCTCTATGCCACATACGCTCACGCTGCACTAGTTCAGTGACTTGGGCAGTCTAGAGAGCAGAAGTTTAGGGTAGTTAGGAAAATGAGCTAAAGGGTTAATGTTGACAGTTGTGAAAAGACTTGTGTATGTCAATATAATCAGAACATAGAATTTATGATGCTGTCTAAAGATTTATGGTTGAATACCAAAAATACAATTTCTAACAAATGCATAGTTATATATGTTTAGCATATAATGAAAGTTTTTAGGAGTTCGGGTGACTGGCTTTATATCATATGGTGTGTCATTGAGTCAAGTGGCATGGTTTCGATCCTACAACTGTATGTGACAAGAAGTAGTGTCGCATGTCAACCTTGAAATACAATTGTACCATTTGTTAGTCCCAAAATGACCTGGTTACTCTCTTTATCCAGGAAATAATTGACTACATTTGTATGTTTTTCATCCTATGTAATTTTCCTTCAGCCTGATGAAATGGTAAATGATGATGATGATATAAACTATTCATCAAGAGTTAAAGAATGGCTAAAAACACAACTAGATCCAGAGGTTAGTTTTGGTTTAAAATTATATATTTAGTCTTACTTACCATAGTTATTACACAACTAAACACAGTCTGTCGCCCAATCACTGTATGAATATGGATTATGATAAAGTTGTAAAAAGTGCTTTGATATTTTGTTTGAATTTGCGATTCAGAATATTTTTTTCAAATTTTTCTTTTTTTTCTGATGTAATGACAATGTTGTTGGGAGTTTTTTTATAATTATTTCAATGCTGTTATTTATTTTGTATTTTGTCGGAGTATTTAATGATGAAATAGTTTAAATGATTATTGCGTTATTAATGATGTTTGAGAAATGGAGGCACATGAAACACTTTCTCAAAACGATAATAAATTTTTAGAATTTCATTTTTTTTTCAGGTAAACTGTGTATTTGTAGGATTTGATGCTCATATTAATTATATTAAGATATTAAAGGCAGCAAGTTATTTACAACGTGAAAACTGTTTATTTCTTGGTACTAATGAAGATGGACATTACCCCACACACGATAGTGATATAGTTATACCAGGTAAGGGAGACTCAATAGCTCAAAGAGTAAGACGCTGACTTACTAACTGCTGCTGTCCGGGGAAAATTCTCCTCGCTGTATGCTTGTCTTCATTATCCAAGTCTGTGCAGAAATGGTTTGATTCTTCACTTGTACGTGTTGCCTGTCCAACCTTGGCAGCTTTCTCCATAATTGAATTGAACCATATGATAGTCCCAAAAAGAGTTACTGTGTGTCGTTTGGACGTTAAACCCTATTTCTCTCTCCAATTTTGACAGGAACAGGAACAATGGTTAAAGCTGTAAGTCTACCATCTCGTAAGAAACCTTTAATTATTGGTAAACCTGAAACTACCATGTTTGACACGTTATCTCAAGCTAATAATCTGGATCCTGCTAGATCTATGATGGTGGGAGATAGGTGAGTAGACATGTTATACTGTAGCTTAGCCCAATTTCGTATTCATTATATTTTTGGCATGGGCTGAGAAAACCCTTTCATTTCCAGTTCCCACTTTTCAAGTGTAGCAAATGCTTAGCTGAGAAAGTGTATCTAGTCTTATGGATGGGACAAAAAGTATGGAACCTGCCTTTACTGTAAGATTAATCAATTTCTAATAATAATAGCCTCTGTACATTTCTGATCTGATGAAAATACAGATTTGTATTTCCTTTCATTTTTCTATACTTTTGATGGCCTACACTACTTGAAGATCTGACTGGTTGTAGCGATAGGTCATGTCAGGGGTCATTTGAGCGACTTTTGACCCTATGACGTCAGACATTTAGTAACCAAACATCATTGATGTTTCTAGTAGATTCCACAGTTCCATGCAAAACACGCCTAAAGCTCGCCATAACAGACCCTTTCATTGGCTAATCCCTCACTTCAAGCAGAACACAAGTAAAATAACAACTCTTCCAGATTCTTGTGTAGTAAAGACAAGTAAAATGAAATTTTGAAGTATAAAAACAAAACGAAAAAGGATCTGCGTTTTAATCACATTGTTAAAATTCTATTCTTTACTTTATATTCTAATTTATTGAAATGGCTCTTTACAGAATGACTACAGATATTTATATGGCTAAACGTTGTAATTTAAAGTCATTATTAGTTTTAACTGGTGTATGTACAGAACAAGATTTACCTTTAAATGGTGTTCAACCTAATTCATTTGAAGCAGGAGTAGAATTACCAGACTTTTATGCTGATAAGTTGGGAGTATTCGGTGAATTTATTAAAAATGTATGAACAGGTTATACAATTGCAACATTTTTTTTAATTGTAATTTAATTTAGTATTATGAGTAGCCAGTATTTTTGTTAACCTGTGATATCCATTCTTGTTATGTGTGATTTTAAATTTTAAAGATCCGGATTGTTATTTGTATTTTTTGAATAACATCTAATTTGTCATGCTTAAACATGCATTAAGCAAGAGCTAAATCTACTTATTGCAGGTCTTTTCTTTAGGCCTGAAATGTTAACTAAATTATTAATTAGACATTTATTAAGTGATCCAGGCCATAATTAACTCTAGATGCCATCGTTAGCCTGCAATCGTTAGTGGATTTGAATTAATTTTTTGATGGATAATTTGACATAAAAGTGAATAATCAGGACTGTTAATTATAGAACCAACATTCGTAATGATGATCGTTCGTAATGATGATCGAGGCTTTCTGAAAATTAAATGGTTAATATCTTGGTTCAGAATGAAATTTTCAGCATATTCTGTTTTCAGTAACTGTTTTTTAACTATTACAGCAAGAACTGTCAGTATCTCATCATATCTAATTCCCCTTTAATCCATTCAAATTCCTGGCTTGGATTCAACCCAATTAAAAGATGCCTATCGAAAGCTTTTATTCAACACTTATATGTGGCACTTGTTTGTTTATGTCGTCTGCAGAAGATGTTGAATATTGTGAAATTCTTAATCCGCCATATCTTTGTAAATACACTGAGACTTATATTCTTTTTAGAGATTCAAATTTTGCAAGATTGTAGTTTTTAAAGGATTCAGATCTTAAAGGATGATCAGCAACTTTATTTAATAGGGCTGAAATATATTGATAATTTGATAAATTGAAAATGCAAAGAAATTATTGTTAATAAATAAAACATTTTCACAGAAAACATAAATTAAAAGAAAAAGGAGAGGTGGGGGAGGCGGTAAAAAAGTAATCATAAGTACAACATTTCGATGTTTAATGAGTTTTGCCAGTTTTCACTTTTTGATACAAGTCATTTTAACTGAATATGCAAATCAAGTGCCAAAGGTTAAAGGTTAACCATTCTCAAAGGTTAAAGTGCAAAATTTTGTGCATATGTGGCGCTGTGAAATACATTTTATTTCGACAATGTCTTTCAATCTGTTCCTTGTATCTAGTGTCTAATATTACACTTTAAAATTTCACTAATAATTAAAGTCGTTATAAATGATAAGGAAAAAATTTGTTTATGGAGATGTACTGTATAGACGAGTGACTTTAGATAGTTGAAAAATTGCACTTAAAATTGTCAAAGGCATAATTATGTTATTGAGTTTAAAATAATTTTTTTATTATAATAATTGTGATATTTAGATTAATTAAATTAAATGTTTTATTTTAATTTGTATCCCAAGTTATTGGGTTTAAAAGGAATTGATTTATTTATTATAATAATTGTGATATTCAGATTAATTAAATTGTATGTTTTATTTTAATTTGTATCCCAAATATATATATTAATGTCTATTTAGTTTTATATCTAAATTGTTATCATTATACTAATAAAAAATTTTTTATCTTCAATATCCCCATCCTTTTGTTAATTAGTGTCACATTTTCCAGTTACCATTATTGTACCTTTGACTGCAGAATATAAGAAATGGTCTCTACAGATTCTGATATTTTTGCAAAAAGTTGTTCCAGAATTATTAACCCTATCGATAAACTTACTCATACTCACTGTACAGAATTAAGTCTTTGTCTGATTTTGAATAAATTTTCATGAATAGTTAGTGATGACAATACCAGTAGCAGTTAAACCAGGGGTATCAAACATGCAGCCTGTCAGGGGTGTAAATGTGGCCCAGGGAACAAATTTTAACAAACTGATTTGTGTCGATAATTCTTAGAAACTAGTGGTGGAGATCAATAAAACTCTGACTTCAGTACTGTATGTAATAGATATCTAAGTTGCATGTAACACAAGAGAACATTTTGTTCCATATTATATCTTGGCAACTTGAAAACCATGCAATCTAAAAAAAAAAAAGTTGGCCTCCCTGTGTCAAGAACATTTGGCTTTGTTTTTAGATTTCAGTAAACTTAACTTCAAAACTTTTGTCTATGCTAAAATGATATGATGTGCCTTATTACAACGCGCGATAACAACGCCCTGTGGCCTTATCCTTTTATGTACATGTATCATGTGTATAGATCATAAAGTGGTGCATTTGGTAGGGAAATGTGAGTTACTCACGTTGAAAAAAGAGCTCTATGGTTAGAGTAATTTCCCTTGTCAATATGGCTGCCATATCTTAATTGATTTCATGAAATGATATTTTTTAGTACAATCTTTATTCAAATGGACTTAAAAATGTTTTGTTAATCAAATTTCAATATATAGAGCTTTATATTGTAGTTCTATATATGTTTTCTTTCATGACATTATTCTGTTATCTGACAATAGATAAGCATTTGACACGTGAAATTAAACTGTCGTGTAAGCACTTGATTCGTTGTCAATGAAACAAATGGCCCATGGCCTCGATAATGAAGGAAGATAAACTCCAGGTCAGCTGACACTTAACATGCTTGTTTAATAATATTTTTCTCTTCTGAAATTACGTTTTCTGGATTGATTTGATCTCCATTGAATGCATTTTTCATTTACCATTATTTTATGTAATGGACAATGCATGACATTAGGCCTATAAGCTACTATATAGTTAAACGAGATTAAACTACACCATAGGATAGACTGAAATCACAGACAAGAAAGACATGATACTGGTACAACAGTTGGTACAAATTATTACCTTGGTGGTTGTCAGCATTTGTAACAGTAAAAGTGCCTCTGTTTTTTCTCCCACTGATATTTTGATGATAGTCAAAGATAATTGTGCTGTAGTAACAACGGAAGAAATAAATGAAGAAATTCGGTATGTCAGCGGTATATTTAATACAGAAGACAATGTGGTGTTTGGACGGATAAATGTAGATGGATTTCTCTGGCCAGATAAAACAGAACCAAAGTTCGATAATAAATTCAGGAATAAGCATGATAGAATAATAGTATTTCAGAAAATAGTCAAAGATCGCTCCTGTCTTCATAAGATACCGGAACTAAAACCCAATATAATTGAATTTGAGGCAACAGTTACAATAGAGAACCTTGTAAATTTTATAAATGAACATTGCTTTACATACAAATCGACTGATGGAAGCCTTACATTCGAAGGTCTCCACAGACTAGAAATCCTTAAGACCTTACACCATGTTGAAAACATATCAAATCTGAGTATGGGAAAAATGTACGAAGACTCACAAACATTAACCTGCACTGGTAGTCATGACAATAATAGTTGTCGCTCGAGTAATGAGCATAATTTATTTCGTCTAAGTAAAATTCCTGAGTGTGAAAGAATCAAAATGGAAGATCCCATGAACTTTTTTCATGACTATCTAAAAATATCAAAACCTGTCATCATTGAAGGGGCTATGGAAAAATGGAAATCTTATAAATGGACAGAAAAGTTTTTCAGAAAACGCTACGGAAAAAAAGAAGTCCATATTAAATTGACGTCTGGAGGAGATTATGAAGGCGTTGAATCTGTGTCATTGTGGGAAAATTATACAGCTTTTTCCAACAATATTCCTTTGGAAGTCAAGCTTCAGTTAAAATTTCCTGATCTGGTTGTCGTTCGTCCAGCGACATTAAACATGAACTTTTCACAGTTTTTAGACCTCGTAAATCTCATATCTAATCAAACTGTAAATAATCTATCCGCTTATTTAGAGTATTCATCCATTAGAGAATATTTTCCAGAATTAGAAAACGATATTGAAGAAATGAGTTTTATTCAAGGATTATTGAATCTAAATCATTTGAATATCTGGCTTAGTGATGGAAACACACTAGGAAAAACTCATTTTGATCCATATGATAATTTCCTCTGTCAGGTAAGTGAAATTTTGTATGAAAATTGAAAAGCCATTATAATTAAATTTAACGACATGAATCACCAGCAAATGAATTTTTGTAGAAATCTCTCAGTTCAAGCTCATTGTCTAAATCTTCAAAATCCGAAACAATGTCATTTTCCATTCATTTAGATCCAATTGGTTATTTTTATTGAAACACAGAAACAGTGATGGTGTATAAGACTGTTACAGGAAGTTCTAACAGCTTTCCACACCAAATAATCCAGTCATAATCACTGAAATATATCTGAGACTTCACCTGTAGTGTGTCCTTGTGTGAGAGAGAGAAATTGGGTTTAACATCCTTTCGACACAAACTAGCTCTTTTTGGGACTAACAATAAATTATTTGTGCATAGGGATCTTTATCAGTGGAGGGACCCCGAGAAAACACACATGATTGTCACATACAAGTGGGGATTCGAAACCACACCATTTGATTAAATGACAAACTGTATGATCTAAAGTGCTTGAATTGAACCAAACGACCACCCCAGTAATTTTATTGCTAACATCAAAGCAGAATTTTGGGGTAAGATTCTCAGACGCATAAGTTAAATATAAACCAGAAAGTTGTACTTACTTTTGGTCTGGTTAATAGCTAGTAAAATTCTGCAGCTACCTGTAGATAAACAAAACATACATGTATTTGATTTACATTAACTGTTACTTCCTGGTCACGATAAACTGCATAAAATATTAGAGACAGCATATTAATCAGGTCTGTATACATGTACTAGTAATAGTATCTTTTAAAGTTGCGATAAGTCTATGTAAACCAGAATAATTTGTCATATAATTGTTGAATATATACATATTAATTTATGATACTCTTGAAAGATTCCCCTTATTTTATATTTCTCTTTAATGTCACTGTAAAGAAATAGGGTTTAACATTCACTTGACACAAACTAGGTTATTTTAGGAACTACATATGGTTCAGTGGGAGGAAACTGGAGGAACGTAGAAAACCCACGAGGCTGGACAGTTGACCCTACTCTTTGTCACATACAACCGGAGAATCAAAACCTCGTCTGTTGACTCGATAACAGACCTTATAATACACCACGCACACACTAATCATTTAACCACCCCACCCATGCCCCCTTTCCTTCCCATACTTATTTATAAATTAAGAGTTTTCAAACATACCGGTATTTGATTAGAGGTTTGCAAGGTTCCGTAAGTATTGTAGATGTATTATGTTTTAAAACTGCATGCAAAAATTGAATGAAGTTAATAACAATATAGCTACTTTATTATTTTAGATAAGTGGTAAAAAGGAGGTTATTTTATTTGATCCACATGATAACTCTAGATTATATGAAGCCCACATCCCAGAGGCCATCTTATCTTATAATAAAGATGAAAAAATATTTAAAAGAAAAGAATTAGCCGAGAGTACATCACTTGTCATGTCACCAGTAGATATACTGAAGCCAGATTTTAAGGTGAATATTTCTTATCGTTCTTTTAGTTTTTTTTTTCCTTTTCTCGATTGGATCAGTCAGGGACCTTTACGAGCATGACAAGGAATTTGTATTTTCTAGCAATGAAGACATAATGATCCAGATTCCAGAACCATGATGGCCACTCTTATATTGAATTCCATCTTCAAATGGTTCTTTTACGTGCATGCCAATGTACACAAGACCTCGTTTTTTGTTACATCCAAATAACTGTATGTTAACCATTCCCTTACCTTCTGACACACAACACAGACATGGAGTAACCTTGCCAGAAACTCTTGAACTTTCTTGGCAAAAACCAGGATCCACACAGAACCTCAATGTTAGTAAGTCAGCGTCTTACTCACTGAGCTACTGTGGCTCCAAGGAGGACTTCCAAACAAAATTAACCCGTTTCGCATTTAGAGGGGTGTTATTGTTCAAAGGACATGTCCTGAGATCATTAGGACCCAAGATACAAGATTCACCCAAAAGCATGTTTCAATGTTGGTTAACACCAGAAGCCAGCACTTTAGGCTACTCATTGAGCTGCCGTCACTACTGCACAGTTGATGTACATAGAATGTGATAAATTTTCTTGAATTTTTCAGAGATTTCCGAAGTTTGCTGATGCCTATCCTTTAAATTGTACAATTGATGCTGGTGATGTTTTGTTTATTCCTGCTTTCTGGTGGCATGAAGTTCAATCATATCCAAGTAAATCTGAACACAGAAATTTAGCTGTAAACTTCTGGTAAACACTTAACAAACAAATTCATATGAAGGCCTTTAGTCCTTGTTACCCAGAACTGTATTTTCTATGGGGTCTGGGAAATAAAATGAAAAGAATGGAATGAAGTGAATGGGGTTTTACATCTACTTTCCTATTCTGACTTTGCAATTAAAGAGGGGGTGTCTGGGAATATTGGTCAGTTTACTAAGATCAATATACAGAGAATTTGATATGGCAAAAAACATTGATTATTAATTGAAAAAAATTGATTTATAAGGCAGGTATAAAGAAAATGATTAATTTAAGAAAAGCCCTGGTTAATAGTTTATTTTGGTATACAGTAGATAATATTTAAAATATGTATTCAGTGAAATCAACTTTTATTCCAAAATGAATAAACAGATAATAAAAATGATCTGAAAGATTCAGGTTTAGAAATCTGAAAATGCTCCAAAAAGAATGAAAGTATTTGATCCTATGCATCTAATCGAATAATCGAATAGTATTTGCTTAGAGTGTCCAAATAATAAAATCAGTATTTTATGTGACCACTGTTGAAATTAATATAAATTAAAGATCCATTTTACGAGAGCTAAATCAGTATTTTTCTGACTTCAAATCTTATATAAATGATTATTTAGACATTTATTCACATGCAAAGTTTGTAATCAAGGCCGTTGGATGACTAAGATATTGAGTAGATTAGACAATATCTGTGTTAAACGCTGCTAATATGGCCATCCAAGTCAATTTTTTTTTAAAATACATGACGTCACTCACAGAGACTGCCAATGACAGGCCCGACAATTGATTCGTACACAGCTTTCTATTTGAACTTTCTCTAAATCTGCATTATACATCTTTGATTCTGTTTTGACTCGGACATATAAAAGTTAGAAATTTGTTTTCAGGTATGAGCCATTCCTGACTAAAGAATTTCCATGTCAAGACTGTCGTTTAGATATCAATCCTAACTATAGACATCTTCTCTAGGTGGCATCTGAAAAAGGTGAATGGAATCAAAATCAGGAAAAAAAGATTTGTTAGTTTGTTACATGATATGTTGTAATGTTTTTTTCTAAACTTTTTTTCTTTATTGTGATAAGATTTATTATTATAATTAATGCTAATGCTAGGAATATTTTTTAATGGCTACTGCACTGTTCCTACTTCACACTTTTATATTTTACTGATTTTGATATCTGTTTAGATTCCTTACTTTTTGATTTTACAACTGTATAACACATGTATTGTAATTTACAGAAGAATGGAATGGTACCAGTACGGCGGTACATGTACCGTAATTTTACAGTTGGGCTGTACAGTATGTCTTGCTCATTTGGCCTATACAGCAATTTTATAGATGGACTGTACAGAACATGTACTGCAATTTTACAGTTGGACTGTACAGTAATTTATAGTAAGACTGCTGGGTACATGTACTGTAATTTTACAGTAGGAATATAATAAATATGGTACATATACTGTAATTTTACTGTAGGATGGTAGGGTGCGTGTACTACAATTTTACAGTAGGAATATATGGTACATGGTAGGGCACATGTACTGTAATTGTACAACAGAACCGTAGGGTACATGTACTATAATTTTACAGTTGGATTATAGAGATACATGTACTGTAATTTTACAGTTGGACTATAGAGATCATACAAGTACTGTAATTTTACAGTAGGTCTGTGTGGTACATCTACTGTAATTTTACAGTTGGACTATATGGTAATATTACAGTGAGACTTTAGGGTACAGTGAGATTTGTGCTGTTGATTTATTTTGAAAGTTAATCCATATTGTACAGACAAAGAAAGTTTATGTTTATCTTTGATATATAATACAGGTATAAAGTGACAAGTAGATAATAAATCTCTGTCAAACTATATGTCAATCACCAATATAAAAGGTGATGGGAGAGAAGATGATACTTCCTGGATTTCAATCAATCAGAATTACAGACAGATATATTTGTACAGTCCACTTACTTCAATACATTCCACTATATGCTTAATTCCATACATTCCACTATACTTAAATCCATACATTCCACTATATACTTAAATCCATACATTCCACTATATGCTTATTATGTTTAAATCTTGTATTTTTTTTGTTTTTAAATTATTTTTCCAATAGATACAGAAAACAAAATTTTAATGGATTTTCCCGATGAACAAACCTAAATACCTGTAATGATTATACTGTTGAATCTAAATAGTGATCAAGATATCAAGATTAAGAGTGATAACATCTGATTTCATAATAACACTAGAGTGTGTGTGTACGGATTTTTAAATGCATTTGCTTTAGGTCATAAGGTCTGTCATTAAGTCAGGTGGTGTGGTTATGCTTCCAGCTTTTGCATGAAAGGGGGTTTGGGATGGCCAAGTGGTCTAGAGTGCCGCACTTCGACCTCTAGCTGGCCGGTCACCTCTGGCTTGCGGCTGTGGTTTCGATCCCTGGTGTGAACGTATGTTGCATGGAGATAGGGGCGCCTTCTCAACCTCGTGGGTTTCCTCCGGGCACTCCTACACGCAAGCGAATTATTGAAATACAATTAATCCGATTGTTAGTCCCAAAATTACCTGTGGATGTTACACCCTAAACCTCTCCCTCATATAGTAACACCACATTATTATTTTCATACCAAACTCATGACTTTTTTTTTGTTCCTTATGATGTTTACGGTTTTGTAATAATATCAATATTGGCATACCTGCATCTAAGGGGAAAACCCATCATACTTGAATTTTGGTATCATGTCTCTTTAAAAAATCTTTTACTTTTAACTAGAAATAGTGATCTGATTTGAACATTTTCGTTATGTGTAGAACATGATCGCTAACTCTGATTATGATATATATTTTGATGCTTAAAAAGTAAAGATTTTTTTAATTTTTAAACTATGTTCATATATTGTTAAGTTTTTTTTGTTATGTTACTCTTGTTTTGATTCATGTTAAATCTGGTTTATTTTGTGATCGGTTATAAACTGAAAAATCATTGCCATGCTGATTGACAAAGACTAGTTCTGTGGTTGGTAGCCTAGATAAAACCCTTTTAAGTTTAAACTTAATTCAATATCAAAATCTCAGTTTCTTGTATTTTTTTATCGTGTGGTCCGAATCACCACTAGTGGTGGTCCGAATAAGCCTGGAATGTGGTCCCATTCAGCTTTGACTTTTGGTCCCAATCAACCATGGTCCCAATCAGCCGATTACCATCTGGATCAGGGTCATAGAGTACAGGACACCGAAATTAAACCCATCCAAAGACACAGATCTTAGCTAACCAGGAATACCAGGAGGTCCCAAGTTTAATTATGATGTCCGAGAAAGATCCTCTGAATTTTCCAGCGTGGTTTTCAACAGTGCTAGCACAGAAAAGCTTCTTGTTATTCACATGGGACGGAAAAGCAAGGTCCCATATATACTATTGGCTGCAATTTTGGAAATCGAAAGAAGGGTGAGACATAGTGCTGTAGGGCTAAATTTTTTCTCATACACTGCTTGGCATAAGCTCCCATCTTCCTTAGTCCATTTTGGCTAATGTGGGATTTTGAATTTCTCAATATTGACAATATTATTCGTAATTTCTCAGAAACAAAGGGTCACTGGATTCGAAGAAAGAGTACGCTATCCGTGATTATATGTTATTATGGATGGTTTATAGTGTATACAGGGGGTTGGGGTGGCCTTGTGGTTTAGAGTGTCGCGCTTCGATCTCTAGCTGGCCGGTCACCTCCGGCTTGCGGCTGTGGTTTCGATCGGTGGTGTGAGAGTATGTGGCATGGAGATAGGGGCGCCTTCTCAACCTCGTGGGTTTTCTCCGGACACTCCGGTTTCCTCCCACTGCTAAAGACCCCCACGCGCAAGCGAATTATTGAAATAAAATTAAACCATATGATAGTCCTGAAATGACCTAGTTTGTGTCGAGTGGACGTTAAACCCCATTTCTGGATCTGGAAGAGTTGTTATCATCGACGTGTTCTGAATGATGCGAGGGCTTAGCCCGTCAAACGGCCTGTTGGGACGAGTTCTTGGCCTTTCGATACACGGAACAGTGGGTAAACTACCAGACGCGTCAACGCTGATTGATTAATCAATGTTTGACGTCATGGGGTCAAAAGCCGCTCGTTTGATCCCTGACGCGAACTCCCACTATAACTTGCCAGGTATTCGTGTAATGTAGGCCATCGTAAGCATCAAAAAAAAAACGAAACAAAATACAGACCTGTATTTTAACCAGATTGTAAACACATCCCCCAGAAACAAATCGGACCGCAAAACACACAGCGCACAATCTACAAACAATGCCGTATTATCCTAAAGACTGACTCGAATGATGCATGGTAGGGGTCAAGGAAGAGTAGCGACCTATCAAAAGCAGGACACGGCACGCCACTAACATAATTATATGGGAATATTTTTAGATAGGAGAGACGAAATAAGAAACTCGTTCATTGCATGAGAAGTTGTGATGTAATCAGGAGTGAATAAAATGGGTGTTTTTTTCCATGTTACTCTATTAATTACATGTATTTTATTCGTAGCAAGTAGGGTGCGAAATTCGTGAAGGGGTTGGGGGAGGGGGTTGTGAGGGGCCCTGTCACAGGTTAACACAGGGACACTGTCTACAAAGGATATAAAAGTTGTTTAGAACAATCGGCGACATTTTTTACGCCCCCATACTGCGTTCTTCCAACTTTTACGCACCAAAATTAAATTAATTAAAACGAGTTTTCCATTTTAAAATTATACAAATATATGTCTATGATATATGGTCTCATTCCCTGATGTTTATGCAGAAATACATTGCCCAAAAAATGGACGGTTCATCAAATTCAAGCGGGGGGGGGGGGGTACACAATCGACTCCACCCCGACTCCTATGCCCGGGGATCAATGGAGTTATGGGTTGTCAATTGTATGCACTGCAGGCATATCTATACTGAGCCATGGTGCCGATTCTGAAATGGCCCGGTTAATGTCAAGTGGATATTAAACTCCATTTCTCCTGCACCACACCACCGTCACCTCAAGATAGACTGCTGATATCATTTGTAAATATAAATATTATTAAACTATGGTTATACACAAAGTACAAAAAGTATGCTAAAAAATATGACTAGAGCAGCTTTTCAATAACAGTTCAAAATTTAGTCCTTCATAATATAATGTTCGCTTCAACAGCACCGAATTTATTTACAGATACCCACAAAGATGTTACGGAACAAAATCGCGACAAATTGAACTAACCAGAATTGGGTAGAATAGGTCTGTTAGTAATATTTCCATTGATATTCATTGTTCTTTCTTCATAAACTGGTGGAGGACCAGTAGAGTGAACAGGATGTCTGGGAAGTTCCGAGTTAGAAGAGCACGGGACGCACTGACTGTCGCCAGTCACGGAGGTCAATAAATTATTTGTTTCACTAGTATCACAAATTATGTCTAGTCCGTCAACTGACGATGATTCTGAGGATGTGATTTCAGATGAATTTCCTCCACTGTTTTCAGATGTTTCTCCATCAGCTTCTTCAGATGATAGCTGAACCATGCTAGTATAACTCGGTGGCGAACTTAGCTCTCCTGTATTTTCTGGTACCACTAGTCTCCCGACCACCGGGATTCTTGAGAAATTTTCACCCAGTTGCGGTACAGATCGGCCCTGAACACAAGGCGGTAACAACGGAGATTCGTTTTGAAATGTTCTCATGGAGGAACGTACATTGTTATTTTGTGAATCTTCGTAAGAAGGCAATGCAGAACCTGGAATAAATACCAACTGTGAACCGTCGTTCATCTCTTGGAGAACTAGGCGTTTTGGGAATGGCCTGGAAGGTATAGATGGGGGTATTCGGGAAATGGGAGGTGCTAATCTTTGAAGGGTTCTGTGTGGTCTAGCAGCTGTTATTGGGTGACTGGGTGGTCTATATATCGGACTATCGTCAATGTTATGAGGAAAATTGCGTATGTTGAATCGTTGGCATTGAGACTGGTCCGAGGGATACAACAGACACTGATTTGCGTTTTCAATTGTTACACGGACGTGTTTTAATGCTTCAAGTCGTTTGATTCTACATTTTATGATCACGATTATGATCATTCCCACTAATACCATACACACGACCGATACGCCTATTTTCACCTTCTTGTATCTGTTTCTTCCATCCGGTTTACCTGCCCTTGGTACTGGTGTATCAATTATGGCAGTATCCGTGATATATCTTTCAGAACAAACACTGCTTCTCTCTGGAAGGAAATGAAACATCAAAATTAGTATATGACTGAAGTATTCATAATACACATATATTGAAATATACCTGTTATATTGGTCCTTTCAAAAAAGTGGGTAAGACGCGGGCTCGCTAGCCTGGAGGTCGCGTGTTCGATCCCTGCATTGTTTGAGAAAGTTCATCGGGAACCTGCATTGACCGAGAAAGTTCATCGATGAAGGGTGAAGGGCTGGACAAGGACAGCTATCATCGTTCGAATGGGACGAAAAACGGAGGACCCGTGAATACATTGGACTACACGTAATGATCCCATGGCAGTTGGAATTCGATATAAGAGTAGGTCAGAGTGTCCGTCTTCATTATCCCAGTCGGCGTAGGACGTTAAACCCCATATCATATCATTTCCTTTGCCCTTTGAAAACACCATCTTTATTATCCCAGTTCTTCCATGTAGAAAAGAAGGACGTTAAAGTCCAAAACAAACCTTTCAGTCCAGTCTATAACGACAAACCGAACTGGAGAATAACAGCAGGAGAATCTGCTGGTGGTCATTGCTCCAGATAGTTTCCTACCAAGCAGCTTCGGCTTCTGAAACCCACCACCGTCATAAACAGTACAGGGTATTCCAATCTCTTGACATTTATTGAAATGTTGACACATATAAACGCAAATGAACTGGGATTTAACGCCATAATTCCATGCTGAAGACGGGCATACACAGTGTGTTCCGGACTGCTTTTATTTCGAATTCCATCGTCCTTTGACATACCTCCAATGTATACACGGAACGTCGGTTTTCCGTCCCATCCGAACGACTATACGTTGTCCCTTGCCAGGACTCATGTCTACACCACCGAACTGGGGAAACCGAGCCAGCAAATCCCGATGAAATTTCTCGGTTAACACCGGGATCGAACACGGGACCTCTAGGTTAGCTAGCCAACGTCGTGGTCACTGGAGTTAATTTAGGATAGGGTGGCGGTGATTGCTCGACGGACAGACAGAGAAAGAAGAGAAACTAGGTGATTTGGGGACTAAAATACGGTTCAATTTTATTTCAATAATTCGCTTGCGCATTAGGGTGTTAAGCATTGGGAGGAAACCGGAGGGACGGAGAAAAGCCCGAGGTTGGGCAAGCGATCCTACTCCTTGTCGCGTACAACAGGGGAATAGAAAACACGCCAGTTGTCTCGATGGCAGACCTTATGATACAGCGCGCAGATGCTAACCATTCGGCCATCCAATCCCCTTGCTCTCAGACAATCTATTTTCTTACCTTTGTGTTGAAGTTCTCCCAACCAGCAATCAATCCTGTAAGTATTAATTCCACACTCTGCTATACAAGTATAACTATTTTCGCCATCACTTGGAGACAGCAATTCCAGGCGTGATGTATTATTACTTAAAGATGTTTCTATTTGATATAAATCTTCTTCATCAACAATCTGTTCTACTTCTAGATCTTCGGACTCATGTATCCAGCTGAATTTATCGCAGGTTTCGGTACCCGCCGGTAACCCGTATACATTACACTCAAGAAGAACTATGAATTGCTTCGCTCTCTTGACCTCTTCCTCTATGATCTCCACCTTGGTGTCTGTAAAGTAAAAGCAAGTGAATAATACTTAATGAATAATTGATATCAGACAGTGGTGTAGATTACAATCAAATAAAGCTAACCTGGTACAAACTAACGTTTTAGAACAAGCTGGGTTTGCTTTTCTGCAATTCTCATAAATAAATGTATTGCATCCATTGCTTTCTATTTTAGAATGGAAAATAAATCCCAAGTCAAATTCATTTACCACCTGTGTTCTGAATTATTAATTACTATGTTAAACATTGGGTAGAATTGGAAATGTGTTCAGTTAGAGTGTATCTCAAAACACCATTAAGCACCATAAAGCAATCTTCCCAGTCTGATTAAAATACAGATCTATATTTCGTTTCGTTTTTTTATACTTTTGACGGCCTCTACTACATGAAGATCCGACCAGAGGTAGTGGGTTGCATGTATCTGTGGTAAAGGCAAGTTAAACAAAAAACTATAAAAAACGAAACGACTCAATCATATTGCAATCTTCCTATCAAATTATAGGCTTTTTTATCGACTTGCCAAATTGATTTGAATTTAGTAGAGATGTCATGTGACAATATAGTCGATTTCAAAGTACTTTGGCGAGTTAGTTAAATGCTCCGATTAGCTGTAAGCAATTTTTGTGGCTGGACACCGTTGAGAAAAACACGTGACCACCCGATCAAATCGTCAAATCGCACCCTGAAGTGATTTGACGATTTGATGTAATCGTTTCGGAAATCGGTGTCGATAAATTTGTTGATTAGGGTAACCAATTTGAATTAGATGGACGTTAAAGACTGAAATGTGATTGAATGCAAATCACTTTGGCTAATCAGTGGTCGATAAAAACGCCTTATGTTGTAGGGCCTAATCGTTTAATTTTGATAAATTAGTGAACTCCAGTCCCAACCTCCCTAAATGGTTTGAAAATAGGACGTTCCACACATATTTTTGTACTCGTTTTTGAAACCATGCAGACATTTAAAATACCATAACCTTGACCTTCTTGTAGTTTTATTTCTATGATTGGAGATTTACGAGATACTTAAGTGTAAAGATGTTTAATATTCAGTTTAAATTCCACGTTGACACTTTATTACATTTCTACCTTAACTCCTTAATAAAATACCGATTAATTTGTAATAAAAAAACACACGAATACAACTAAAGAGTCAAAAGGCTGATGTTTCCATTTACTTTTTATTCAACCGTGCGTACTTTTATCGTTCTCACGTTGCCTCTTTCTAGTTTTGAGGTTTTGATAACGCTAAACAAGTTGTTCACTGTATAGTGATTTCTGACGATGATGCATTGTTGATTTGTTTGTGTTTTCTATTTGTTTATTTGAATAATTTACAGGAGTTGTTTTTTTTTAGTATGTTACTTGCATATTTTTTAAAGTTTTTTTCATAGTATTCGGCTTTAACATGAGTATATTTGACAGCGACAAGACGCACCAGTACATTTTTTTTATCGGTGTTTTCTACGGTGGCGAAGTGAATGGGGCGCACTGTTGAGGTTTTACCATGGTTGCGTGGTCCCACCAGACTGTGATTCATACAGGAATCATCCCCTGGCCTATCTTGTTATCGACAATAAATGTCGATTTTTAGGCATTCGGCACACTTTTAGATATTTAAGCAATAAATATGAAACCGACCCGGTATCCCCCCCCCCCCCACATCGAACACCAGCCACCAAACCCCACTGAACAACATCATGAAGCTTGAAGTTGTATATTATTTAGTTTTTGCGGAAAACAGTCCCGACGATAGGCCTACATTTGTCATTGAACATCATCATAGAAACTATGATCATGTTTTGAAAATATGCTTGAACATGTGAGCGCGGCTTTAGAATACTGATTGGGAGCAACTGTGACTCAGTGAGTAAGACGTTGGCTCGCTAACCTGGAGGTCCCGTGATCGATCACTTCGTTCTAAAGCCGAGAAAATTCATAGGGATTTTCAGAAGTGGTTCCTCCTTGTGAGTGGTGCAGGGTCGGGGTTCTGGCAAAGGGCAGCGTATAGTTGTTCAGATGGAACGAAAAACCAAGGTCCGGTGTACACATTGGCGTTTACGTAAAATATCCATCGGCAGCTGGAAATTGATATAATAGTAAACCGTAGCGTCACTGCCCGGGCAAAATTTCACTACAGCACACTGTATAGCGTATTAGCCCAGTCGGAGCAGGGATAAGCCCCCCCCCCCCGCCCCCTAAAAAAAAAATCAAATTAGCCCCCCCAAATATTTCGCCAAAAACGGTGACTTCTTAGGAGTGTTCTTAGCCGGCCACATCCTCAGCCCCTCCAAAACATTCAGTAGCCCCCCACCCGAAACATTCCGTAGCCCCCCCCCCCCCAATTTTATGAGCTGGCTACGGGCCCGGTCGGAGCAGAACACTAAGACGTTAAACCCCATTTCATTTCATTTTTTAAAATATCACTATCACACCTGTGCATTTATGAAATAATCACATGCACACGATATTCTATGAATATATGATTGGTGCAAAGTTAGTACCCTACCATTATAATATGAAAGAATGATGACGTCACGTCTGTATTTAAACACTTATAATATAGAAGTCATGTGATTGTGAACAATGGGGTGATAGAACGGAAGTAATATGATATAAAAGTCATCAATATCTTATTCATAATTTCCTGTGTGTAAAATGCACACGCTATCAAATTCCAAAGCAAAAAGTCAGGGCGCAAACTATGTATTATTATTATTGTACATTTTTATATCGCACAACTTCAACGACTACGTGCTCAAGTACGCTCTACAAAATATGGTACAGAGATTAAGACATAAACTGAAATCAACATTTCATTAATGCACAACCTGTCATTCATTATTATGTTGCATAAATTGTTGCATAAATTAAAATGATGTGTTACCGAGGAAAAGCCTATAAGAATAAGTGCGTTTTCAATTTTTTCTTTTATAACGCCACATGAGCAACGATACTTTCGGCGCTCTTACATGGACATTCATAACTAAATTGTTTAATCAAAATGCACTTAAATGAAATGATATGCCGTATATCTGATAATTATACCGAATAGATATTATATATATATTAAATATTAATATTTTAACAAGTGTTAGTTGTCACTAAAACAGGGATTAAAGTTAGCATACAAAGGCAATTTCATTTGATACAAAGGAATTTTCATTTCATACAAAGGAATTTTCATTTCATGCAAAGGTAATTTCATCTCATATTAGTACGTTATTTTGTAATAATCATTACTAGAAAACATAATACGGGCGTTTTTGTTTTTCACGATACTTTTATAAACTAAATCTGATTTTTTTTTTACTGTTTTTCGTTAGTTGGTTTGTTACTACGCTTCATATTGATTAAACTAGGTTATTCTGGGACTAACAGGTGGTTTATCAAAATGTTAATTCACACAACTGCATCTGCATGGCGTGTATTACGGAATAAAATGAAATGGGGTTTGACGTCCTTATTTGTTTTTATATTAACTGGGCTAATAACGACCGTTATAGGCCATGCAGTGCAGAGGCACCCCCCCCCCCCTAATTTTCGACACTGCCCTTTTTTACTGCTGAAAGTGCCTTTTCTCAGGCCCAAATACGTCCGTTCCGAACGTTTACTAAGACGAAAATATGAGCCAAATAGCTCTTGGAATGGCTACAGATACAAGGAAATGACCCCACCCCCTCTCAACGGCGTGCCCCGTCTCCGCAGTCAGTGCACTCATTTTGCGGCGCCCCCCCCCCCCCCTTAGATCCGGCCCTGCATTGTGCTGTGGGGAACATCTTGCATGGACAGTGGCTTCTCCGACTTATATTCGTCAAAGTTTTGACTGTTAACGGTTTTTTTACACGCACAGCAACGAGAACCCTGATTCGAAAGTGAACAGGACGTTTAACCAAAATGAAATTGAATTTAACGTCCCGGGCTGCTCCGAACTGTCAGGCCCTCCGTCCTGCATCACTGACAAGGAAGAATCACGCCGGAAAATGTGGATGAACATTCTCGGCCAGTGCAGGGAACGAACACCCGGTCAGCTGGCGTGGTTTCGAATCTCCGGATATACGTGACGAAGAGTAGGGTCGTCTCCGGTTTCCTCCCACTTCTAAAGACCCTTACGCGCAAGCGAATTATTGAAATTAAATTAAACCACATGTTAGTCCCGAAATGACATAGTTTGTGCCGAATGGACGTTAAACCCCATCTCTCTCTCTCTCTCTCTCTCTCTCTCTCTCTCTCTCCAGACTAGCGAACTAGCGTCTTACCCACTTAGCAACCGTGACCCCCCCTGGACATTAACCCCCATTGCAGTTCATTTCATTTCATTGACAATGACTTGACATTGAGAGGGTGACATTCACATGCAAATAATATTAAACATGTTTTATATTGACACATTTTTATTTCATTGTATATAAATATTGACTTAATGGTGTCTAGTATAGTCCACCAAAAAAAAAAGCATTTGCACACTTCGTGAATTTTTGCGCTCATAGTAACTATATCAACATAATTGGAGTAAGTATCGTGTGCAATGTGGACAAAATACCTATACCGTCTGTTTTAAATGGTATGAGGTATTGTGTGTATGTCTACATGCTATTATCTATAATCTAATAAACTGCTCGTGATAGGCTAAACCGGGAATAACCCATACATAAATAGATATTATTTCTAATACCATATGACAGAATGCTAATTTCATCTGTATATATAGTTATTTATCTATGCTAATTTATTTTGATTATCATGATCTATGCCATTTAAAATATCCTTACGATAGGCTTTGACGCGACAAGAAAAGTCTATATTATTATAGGTCTTAGTGAAAATGGAATCCCAAAAATAGATCATTATATTAATTGGACCTACGGCGGGTTTAACGTCCTACTTTTCAGCACTAACCGGGAATGGTGGGTGGGGGCAATGGTTAGCGCGTGCGCTTTAAATCTGTTATTGGGATAATGATGACGTCTCTATTACTATTCTTCCTTTACGTATACGCCAACGAATACACGGAAGGATTGCTATTCTATACATTTAAGAAGTAAAGTCAGATGCAAGGAAATCTGGGGGCGCCCCGAGAGACCCATCAACCGCATACCCCCGCCCCCAGCATACCCCTTGCTCCGCGGTGAGTCACGCCGGAACAGACTCCGCTCCCTCCCTCCATGATCATTTTTTTCACACGGTTCTGGATTTTGGTTTTTCGACCGATCTATGCGTTTTCCCTTGTCCCGGACAAATGCGAAATGGGTTGGGGAATCAGACTCTTCATTGGCGGAGACGCAAAAAGATACCTTGACATTCGGAATTCGATATAAGAGTAGGCCGTAGTGCCGTTGTCCGAGCAAAATTTCCTACATAGCACACTGTATGGCGTATGCTCAGTTTAGAGCAGAACAGTGGGACGTTAAACCCCATTTCACTAAGTCAGTGCCTTACTCCATTAGCCACCATTAGGGTAATTCGTAGAAAGAATGTGAATACATGTAAAAAAAAGCTGACAATATCAAACCTATTCTGCTTGCAAAAACACGTACCGCATTATCTTTTCTTTTGTTGTCGGGATAGTTTTGGCTGTATATACGCCCTAAAATAACTGCGGAAAAAGCGCGAATTATTTGACAATATATGATATATTATGATATTATATAGTAATATAAGTTAAGATATATGACAGGTATATTAACCTATATTTTACTATTTGTAACCTAGATGTAAATAGAGCTGGGGGATTACAATGGCGCCTGTGTCCAGTCTTGAGTTCCGATATGCTTATTGCTGTCTTCGTAGAAATGAAATGAAATGAAATTGAGTTTAGCGTCCCACTGTCCTGTTCCGAACTGGTTTAACAAAGACGGGCGCACGTCATACAGTGTGCTATTAGGGAAATTTTGCCCGAACAGCGGCAGTACCGCCTACTCTTATATCGAATTCCAACTGTCAAGGGATCTTTTACATGCCCACCAATGTGAACACGGGACCTCGCGTTTTCGTACCATCTGAACGACTAGAGAGCTGACCTTGTCAGGCCCTCCGCCCTGCATCACTGACAAGGAGGAACCACACCGGAAAATCTGGATGAACTTTCTCGGCCAATGCAGGGATCGAACACCCGACCTGCAGGTTAGCAAGCCAGCGTCTTAGCCACCGTGGTCCCCTCCCCCTGGCTTCGTAGAAGTCTCATATATAGCCATGGGCAAAGCATGGGTTGCTAGGCCTATATTTATTACACCCGTCCAAAACTAATGACATGAGGTTTAACAGCACATAATTTTTATGGATAACATACGAGTAAGGCAGCTTCGCTAACCCAGAGAGAGGTCCCGTGTACGACCCCCGTGTTGTTCATTGGTTTTCTCCTTATCAGTGGTGCAGGCGAAGGGCTAGCAAGAGATAAAGTAAAGTCATTCGGGCAAGACCCAAAACCGAGATCTCGTATACACATTGGCGTCCAAGTAAATGTTAGTATCCTGTGCAGTTGCAATTCTAGAAATAAGCGTTGGAGAAAATCAGTAGAGCGTTACAAATCTTTTCATTTGAGATTTAATTCTTCGGGATCTTGATCACAACAGCATCACAGAGACAGAAAAAGTAATCCAAACTTTGTAGGTTTTCAGTCACAAAGAACAAAGTTTAAAATTGGTATGATATAAATAATAAAATAACCATTCTGTATATATTCCAGGTAATCTGGCTGAACAGTAGGACGTTAAAAGACAGAGAGAGAGAAAGAGAGAAATGGGGTTTAACGTCCACTCAACACAATCAGGTCATTTCGGGACTAACATATGGTTTCAATTTTTATTTCAATTATTATTTCAATTTCCTCGTGGGAGGAAACCGGAGTGCCCGGAGGAAACCCACGAGGTTGAGAAGGCGCCCCTATCTCCATGCCACATACGCTCACACCAGGGCTCGAAACCACAGCCGCAAGCCAGAGGTGACCGGCCAGCTAGAGGTCGAAGCGCGGCACTCTAGACCACTAGGCCATCCCCCCCCCCCGTTAAAGGACAGTTTATACAAATAAAAAGTAAATTTCTGTATTGGTGTAGAAAAGTAAAACCGTGGCCCTATTTCATTTTCATTTTAGATCCTTCATTGCCAGCAAGATTTGACATAATCGGGGTAATGACAACAAAACCGTTTAATAAAGATATATAGAAGAATTTTATCACAAAAGCAGAATCGGTGGCTAGGAAGAGTTGATGTAACGATCGACTGATTTTCAACAATATGTAACGTGCTTAAAGCTACAGTTTAATCTGAGTGGTTTATCCTTGATGAAGTTGATACCATTGACTGATGAAGGGCACCTTGTATGACATTGTATTGACAGTATATAAAAATCACTCTTGTATGGTGATTGTCGGCGATACCATTTCAGTTGACGCGGACGTGAAATAAAGCCATATTGTGTTTAGTATGACAGATAAATTTGTATATTTGGAAATTTAAGGGGGATAAAGAACTAGTAGTTCTCACTATAATACATAGTTGAATAGTAGATGATGCAAAGGAAATATGTTGAAAATTTCAGTCCAATTGCTCCAATCTGAGCCGAAATATTAGCGTTTGAATTTTAGACCAAACCGCGATCACAGAAGAAAAAAACAAGATAGTCTTGGACATTTGGATTAAATTATCAATGAGCGGTGAGCAGCAGATATGATTCAAATTCAGTGAAAATCGAACACAGAAGATGGCATCGAGGGTTGATTAAGGTCTATTCGTGTTAATAAATGTCTAATTAATAGTTTATATAACACTTTAGACCTAAATAAAAAACCTGCAATAGACAGATTTAGCTCTTACATAGTGTGTGTTTAACGTTCTACTGTTTTCATATTATTTTGGCGCTCTATAGCTACATATGAAATTATTCCTAAACCCATGCCCCAAGTAGTGCAGGACGATAATATAAACCATTTAAACATTGAGTGTAGACAATGTATCAAAGTAAAATGTCATTACCTAGAAATACTACCTATATAATGTATATAATTTGTATGTTATTTCACAAGGATTTCAATTTCAATAATATCAAGGGAGAAAGAAACCCTTTATACATGAATGTATTCAATTAAAAGGCCTGTATTTCTGTAAGCGATTGGTAAGATCGAAAGTTTTTGTATTTTGCTCGAGAGACAAATGGGGTTTAACGCTGATTCGATACAAATTAAGTCATTCCGGATTAAAACGTGGTTCTTTTTTTTTTCAATAATTCGTTTGCGTGTACATGTGGTTGTATTTATAAGAAGTGGGGAGGACCCGGAGTAAACCCACAAGGTTGGATAGGCGACTTTACTCCTCGTCACGTACAAGCTGGGTATCGAAACCACGTGAACCACTTGACTCAGTAAAAGACCCTATGGTTTCACGTGCAAGCGTTAAATCACTAGACCACAATATCCCCCTGTATCTTTCGGTCAACGCTTGGGTTATTATAATTATGAGATTTGAGGCCGACGGGCTCAGGAAGACGGAATGCTGTGGGGCGTCAAGTATAGTCCTTACTTCGGATCTTTAACGTGCTATTAATGATATATATAGAAACAGCGTTTTTCGTTCCATACGAACGACTATGTGCTACAAGAGTTGAACCTGAGTAAAAAATCCAAAGGGTCGAACCTCGAACTTCCTTGTTTAATGTGCCAGCGTCTTAAGCTCGTAAAAAGATCAAAATTTCAGTTTTAAAGTAACGATTTCTGAATATCCAACTTTTGATCATTCTACGAAAGCCACATATATTAACTTATTATAACCTTTTTATGGGTTTCACAAAATAAAGGTACGTAACCAATCAGGTCAATCATTATAAAAATAGAAGGACAACAAAAAAACATTACCTGCTAAAACGAAAGCCATGCAGGATGAAAGCAGCACAAGGAAGACGGTAAAATCCATGTTTTAAGACTGTGGTATCCTTTTCGATCAGCCGAAAAAGCTTATATGTGCATCCCGGAGTCTGGTGTGAAATCGACTGAATCTAGTGGTAATGCTTCGATGATTTTACTGTGGGTAGTGTAGATATTATTGTAAATGTCTTAAGGCTATATGGTATGTATTTGAAAGGTTGTGGTCTATTTGAAAGGGATGGAGAGAGATCAATCAGTCAGTCATAACGAGACAAACCCTTCATAAACAAAGTGTTAAAATGAACGTACCCGTTGTTCTAAGCGTGACCATCGTATTGACGGGTGTCATATAAGAAACAGAATAGGTTTACTCTGTTTAGAATTCACATTTTATTTATTTGAAAATTTTCTGTTTTTGTATCAGATCTCACCAGAAATGATTAGAAACGTCACGAACTTCGTCCAAGGGATAACATCTTTAGTCCAAAAAATGTTCCGAATGTTCAAATTATAATTTTTACTGTGTATGGATGCAGGAGGTGTCATTGCTTATTACGTCATGATGGTCAGTAATGAGGTTTATATCACCTTGTTTTCCATTCAGTGGTCAAGACGCCAATCAACGTTAGGATTAGTCTTTTTAAAGGTATAATTAATGGTCACTTATATCTTACACATTTGCTCCATTCACGCTCACTAATCGTTCCTGTCCAGTAAATGTTGGTCCAAATAAATTCAACTCGGTCAATTGTAACCAAATAGGGGTTGGTGATAGCTAAATGCTGTTAGAAATAATTAGAAAATAGGGCATAAATGTTCGCCTCTATCACACACAATTTTCAACCCACTGTTAATGGTTTGAATGTATCTTAACCAAGGGTCGAAAGGTGTATCAATAAAATAAAAGAATGGATTTCCATTAAAACAGAATTCATTGACATTAATCTGTCATCGCTTTGCAAGCCGACGATGAATAACGACGTTAATCCTATCTATTGTTTTTGTTAATTTATTATATTGTTTAATCCTGTATGTCTTTGTCATCTATCGTGTGAGTTGTGACCAGTTCTAGAGTAATGCATGTTTGTTACGAAATTTGATACAGTTATGAACTATATTTGTTTTACATTCCATGGCAGTGTCGGATCCAGGGGGGGGGGGAGTTCCAAACCCCACCCTGTTCAGCTACATAAAAGTTTTTAATGCCTTGCATTAAATCATAATGTGATCCAACATCATTATAAAAATCGACGTCAAACGGTGTGTTGGATTTCTCACTTAAAAACTTCAATTTGTATGTATGGCTATGACATAAGATACAGCACCATATATTACATAAAGTTTATTTACATATAAACAACAAAACATTTATAAATTACACCCTACTACATAATTTAGCGTCGATAATGGCATTATGCATTGTCAACTGTCAGATTTTCTTAACAGGAGTCTGACAAACCCCCTCCTGTAAAAATTCCTGGATCCGCCCCTGTATGTGTGTCTATCTTGAGATTTCTGTGGCCATTCTCCTTTTACTGAAATCACGTTTATAGCGCGACTACCCTTTTCTACATCTTTTATCAACTGTCAAGGGTTCTTGTACGTGCACGCACGCCATTGTGTAGCTGCAATATTGTAACGGTGTCTTGTCTTGTGCGCCTATACAAACCATACATATTTCGACTCTTTGCGCAAGTAAAAATAGTTTGAAATGCAAAATTCTGAATACATTTCGCGTGGAAATAAGTAATTATGTTATAAGTACTGAAAGTGAACATTGGAATAGTTACCAATCCCGCGCGTGTTCTAATTCTGGTTTGGCAGCCATTATAAAACAACGGAAATATCGCGTAGGTGTAGTATTTTATTGAATTTATGTGGTCTCACCGTTATTTCAATGGGAATTGGTTTGATATAATATGCTAAGCTATGTGCACTACAAAACTGGCTCAAAGGAAGTCCCCAGAACGATCCACTGCTGTGGCTGGAGCAAGACGGAGGGCATTCCACTGTTAAAATTTTTATGTATGTTTACCCTTTTTTAACTGGCAGAAATATTGCCATCATTTTAACTTAATTTTAACATTGTGTTTGTCCCCGCTTGGCTAATTAGTTCTAGGTTCGACTCCGTCCAAGCAAAATGCCCCACACAACCCAATGTGTGTCATATGTCTGTCTTTATGGGCCAATTCGGTACATTCAGATTTTGAATAACCTTTAAAATGGACTAAACTAACTGACAGAACAGTAAATATTTTGCACAAAATTCTATATGTGGTCATAGGGGGGATCGCCGATGTGACCATTTTTTGACAGTAAATGTACAATTTTCTGTAAACAATACTATTTCAAACGGCTTTTCTGCTAACATACAGCTCACATAATGTAACCTGACATATAGTTGTATTACTACATTAAATTTGATGTTATCTTACATAAACTTTGTATTCATATACATGTACATCGTTTTAAATGTAAGTTATCAAACCACGTGATTTGACAAATCCTGCACTATACTATAATTATAACTGTAAATATACATATATTTTTAACAGTGCTATAGTAGTGGAACCATTTTTTGCCATTGTGTACGCGGGACATCGATTTATTTCCATCCGAACCACAAAACATTGTTCCTTAAAGGTCTTCTGTAGTGCGCCACTAACAAGGGCCAACGTCGGGGTGGAAACCCATACCTCTCGTTAGAAAGACAGTATATTACTCACAGAATTATCGCGACTCTGGCTGTGGGTATAAACAACTCCGTGATTTTGTTATTTTTCTACGTTGTCAGAAGAAGTTGATTATCAAGGACTTAAAAATCAAGGCCCTGTTTCTCGGAATCTTAACTAAAAATAAAACCAAAATTTTAATAGAAACTTCAATTTTGATTGGCTAAGCACTAACATCTATCTTATATTATCCAATCAAATTACTAAAATTTGGATTTTATCTTAGTTATAAATTCGTGAAACAGGCCCCTGGAATTTAAAACTTAGATTTAGTACGACAGTAATTAAGAACGCGGATTTATGAAATTTGATTTGATGGGGAAACCAAAAGCCGGAACCATATTTACCTATAGGCGAAATCTTAGGACACCAAGGTCTAGGGGAATGAAATGAAATTGGGTTTAACGTCCTACTGTTCTGCTCCTTAACTGGGGTAATGAAGATGGACATACGCCATACATTGTGCTATGAGGGAAATTTTGCCCGGGCAGCGGCGCTACGGCCTACTCTTATACCGAATTCCAACTGCCACGGGATCTTTACGTGCACGCCAATGTATTAGAAAAATAACTAAAGACGTTTGATGTATTTGTAGGTAAGATATATATCCTATTTTACTATTTAGTGTAGCCTAAATGGGTAAAAGGCACCATTCACATGTAAACCACGCACGCGCCATTGAGCCAATGATTGACGCCGCGTGATGTGCAATCACGTGTTGAAGGCAGTCAGAGTAATTAGAGGACTTTCGTAATCCTCTGTAAAACAGATTGGTGCAAGTCATACAGTTATGTAAATATGCATAGATACCTAGCCTACTCTTATTTAAATCTTCACGATTAAACTCACAACGTTAAATATTCCGATCTTTCGATATATTTAATTAGTCACTTGCATGTTCATTACAAAATTATATTTCTATGATTAATAATTAGCTGAAATCAGTGTCATTTGCAGGGGCGGATCAAGGATTTTCATGAGCATCTCTACAAATTCTGTAAATTTACCTCACTTCAAGCAGACGATCAATCGCACACCTGTGGTAATATTCGGGCGTTTTTAAATGGTCATCTGATAAAATCTCCGGGAGCCGTTTGACGAACCGTACGTAAAGATGTGTACCACTGTGTTCAGTAGTTATACAGTAATAAAGTGAACTTGTCGAGATTTGCCCATAAATCTTACACATGCTTTTTGAAATGGGAATCCAGTCGGTACTATCGCAGACGACCCAGAACAAAGCCGCCCGTGGTGTTAATCGCACACCACCCAATGAACACGCCACCCTGACTCAAAGTATTTCATTTAATATGTATCAATAGAAATAAAAATATTATGTTCCACTTGTTTATGTTAAGATGCTCCCCCTCCAATCCCAGGCATATGTGGCAAGCTGTCATTTTTTAACATACATATCGACGAAACTATTTTTTTATGGTAGTTATTTCCAGTGATAAAAGTATTGGAATATTTGGTATAAATGGAAAGTAGAAAGGTACAATCTTACCATTTCCCGGGAAAAAACAACACAAGATGAGATGATCTCGATCTAAGGGTTAACGGTTGTGAGCACATTTAGAGACCTAACCACTCAGTGGACTCTACAATTAAACGGCAGAAAATTAAGTTATCACAGGATAATCCAAGAATTTACTGTGACACTATGACACTATCCTGTGTCGCGGTACCAAAAAAGAGATATCCGTGATACTATCCTGTATCGCGGTACCAAAAAAAGAGATATCCTTGACACTAATGTCACACTATCCTGTATCGCGGTACCAAAAAGACTTGCCTGTGACACTACAGCCCGTGAAACTAGGGTGACACTGTCGTCTAGGACTTTCTTGGACTTCACGTTGAGATAACTATTTCCAATGTTCAATTAAGTCTGGAGCACTTTTTTCGTTAACTATATTTTTATATCTTTAAAACATCCATAAAACAAGTAACTACACACACAGCTATGATATTAAATATAAGCTAAATATAAGTTCTCTTTCCCCACCATTTCGTAGGACAAGTACCCCTCAACATCACATGGCTCTTCTACGACTTAACGGGATGGTCTAATCCAAGTGGCGTATAATGATGTCCGAATGGTGTTTGTTTCCCAGCCTCTCAGCCTACGAGGCTATGATGTTCCCACCTCGGAGCGCTCTATGATATCTAAAACAAAACTTAAATCCTACACATTGTTTATAAGAGGTTACGCGCATGAGTCATGTATTGAGCCCCGGATTGGTCAGCAGCATAGACGCTACCCTGGATTTCAACACAGTGGTGTATTTATATGGGCACCTAGGAGGGTGGCTAACCACGTTTCTAACGCATGGGATTACCATATTTGGATTATCAGACTATGATGTCATTGCCCGATTTTAAACTACCAGACATATTCTTGTTATCCTAGTTCTTGCTGTCACTGGTACTAGCTAACAACTTCAATACATTACAAAACTAAGTTAACCTCTACAGTATATTGGCCCTATAGTATTATAATTCCTAAGCTTCGATATTTATGGTACATGGACAGCGACTAACGGCAAATACAAATTGGACCAAGTCACGTAATAAGCAGGGATTCTTAAAATAGATACTTGTAATTTTCTCCGAATTCAAATGTTTTGAGAGTGATTTGTAGCCAAGTTGCGTTAAATTAATTAGTTTGAATATGTTTTAGTCAAAATATATCGTCAAATCACACAGTCCGTACGCGGGACGACATCTTTAAGTAATTATAATAACTATTGTATTGTCGTTAATGTATAACGAATTGACATAAGTACTGTATAATAAATCAACTGATATTACTCACACATGCAATGGGCTTCTTCTGTTCCGAAGGGGGGTTGGGATGGCCTAGTGGTCTAGAGTGCCGCGCTTCGACCTCTAGCTGGCCGGTCACCTCTCGCTTGCGGCTGTGGTTTCGAGCCCTGGTGTGAGCGTATGTGGCATGGAGATAGGGGCGCCTTCTCAACCTCGTGGGTTTCCTCCGGGCACTCCGGTTTCCTCCCACTGCTAAAGACCCCTACGCGCAAGCGAATTATTGAAATAAAATTAAACCATATGTTGGTCCCGAAATGACCTAGTTGTGTCGAGTGGACGTTAAACCCCATTTCCCTTCCCTCTGTTCCGAAACGACTTCACTTGTAAAGACATGTCATGCAGTGTGCCCTGAAGGAAATTTTGTCTACTAGCTTGTATTTCGAATTCCAATTGTTAAAGCGAGAATTTCATATTTTTAAGTTATGTTTTTAAAATGTATTAAAATAAACCTTAAGATAGATGGTATCTATAAACAGTCCGACCTTGGTAAAGAATGGGGTGTGGCTAGCCGAATGGTTAGCACGTGCGTGCTTTATCATAAAGCCTGTCATTGAGTCAACTGGCATAGTTTCGAATTTCCGGTTGTACTTGACAAGGAGTAGGGTCGCCTGCCTAACCACGTGGGTTTTCTCCGGGTCCTCTGGTTTCACCCCACTGCTAAAGACTCCTACGCGCAAGCGAATTAATGAAATTGGGGTGAACTATGTGTTGGTCCCGAAATTGACCTAGTGTGTGTCGAGTGGACCTTAAACCCCATTTCTCTCTCTCTCCTGTTAAAGAATAACCCTATTAATCCTATAATTCACTAAAACCAGTTCACAACTTCTTGGGTATAAGACATAGAAATAATTATGTTTTGACTTTCTTAGAAAATATGAAATTCTCGCTGTAAGTGTTCTTTTACGCACTCACCAATGTGTACATGTGACCTTGGTATTTCGTCCAATCTGAATAACTATACGTTGTCCCTTGCCAAGTTTCCCGTCTTGCATTAATGACAAGGGGGAACAGGGTCAGAAAGTCCGATTAACTTCCTCGGACAATACCGGACACGAACAAGGGACCTCCAGGTTAGCGGACTTAAGTCTTACTCACCGACCCACCGTGGCTTCATATGTGAAAGGAAATAAAATGGGGTTTAGCATACTACTTTTGTGTTCCATTGGGGCCAATGAAGACGAAAATACCGATACGCCGTTAAAAGTGCTACAATGAAGTTATTGTCAACTCAGACTATATGTTTTATCCTGGTTTATCGTGTCATCCGAATGACTAAGAGACTTTCCGTACCAAATACTTCAACCTTCTAAGAGACTCCATGCAGCACTACTAACAAAGCCCGCAATACATTATGTAATAATATGCATTGTCTTATATATATAAATACCTTATATATATACTTCTACAGTAATACTCAAAAATCTTTCGAGCAAAGACTGCATTAATTTCAAAACCGAATGTTTCTTACCTGTCACTGGGTTTAAACAGTCTAATCCTTTTAAAAGGGAGAATCCCTATAAATAATTCAGGGGTATATATTCTTCCTTTTGCGCGAACAATTATTCTGGGAAATAATGAAGCCTACATGATGCATAAATTCTGAAACCGGTTTGGAAGGAAATATACCCACCTCTAGAATTGGTCTCTATTTTTTCTTATCGCATAAACTATTTATATTTTGTAAGCCGAACTCTAATATTTTTGAAATGGCTTAGTTACTAGTGTTCGTATGGCTTCGTTGCCTGGCAGCCTTTTTTATTTCTATTATTAATATCCGCGGTTATGCATAAAAAGCACCCAAATTCGTGATCAATGTTTTCCAGGACAGTAGATTTATAATAATGTGATATACATTATACAAATAGAGATCCTCGGAATTCAACCGGACGTCTACAGTTGTTTACGCCCGAAGATTACCAATCCCACACGGTGTCGCCAGTGTCAACCAAAACAAAGATGTCTGCGTCCAGGAATCTGCATGAGATAGATTGATTTTGTTTGCTAATATCTGTGTGAAAATTGTGGATAAGTGTTGTTCTAAAGACAGAAAGGGACAATACAAATATTCTGCTTCTCTAGGAGAATAATTTTGCTAGTTAGCTCTGTGAGTCGAATGCTGAAAAGTGCATACTCATCCATTCAGTAAATCAGAATTTGCACACTGTACGAAATAAACTAAACGATTCATTTGTGTCGAGTGCAGAATGTAGATCCTATTCGTCTAAATTCTCTTGCTATTATTAATGAATCTTATTATGTTTGGTTTTGAAACGAATGGTGTAGTGTGCAATGGCGATACGGAATTTATAAGCGTTACAAAAACCCAGAGGATAGTTATTGTTATCTGCAGGAGGCCTATAGTATTACTATTACGTCAAGAGTGATAACCTATTTATGAGATAATTAGCAACAATTTGAATCAACGAAGGACACAATATTCCCATTTGTTTTAGATAAGACAGCAGACTGATATCATATCTTTGTTTTCAAGTTTTTAGTAAGTATTATTCTTATTTCGTGGACGGTAAATCTCGTGGACATACATGTATATTATATTTATATTATGACTATGTCTAGTACTAGTAGAGTAAGTAGTAGTTAAATTTAATATTATATTCAGTCACTGTCGCAATATCGAATCAGCTGGTCTGAACTTCTTTCAGCTCATTACACTTGCCCTATACATGTACGTTCAGGAACTAGTCTGTTGTCGTGTTGACTCCTTAAAGCCGGTCATTGAGTTATAACTTGCGTGATTTCGAATCTCCAGTTGTACGTGACAAGATTACATGTCATTTGGGACTCACGTCATTTGGGACTCTCGTCATTTGGGACTCAAAAAAATATGCCCGCGACATTTGGGACTCGGGTATACGACGTTTGGGACTTTGGTATACGACGTTTGGGACTTTGGTATCCGTCGTTTGGGACTCAAGCAAGATATAGTAATACGTTGGTAAAGTGACATATCGGTTGGCATTATGCCAATACCAAAATCAAATAACAAAATAGTCAACCAGTACTAGCTATTTCTTCCATATGATTAAAATGCGTATGAGTCTTATAAATACATTTATTTATTTTAACAATACATTTATTTTTTCATAACACAATTTGTAGTTTTTGTCTGTCACATAACTTTCAAATGTTTTTATTCATTCGTCCATGATAGACACACGTACGGCACCGTGATCATGTGACAACCATAATTGAAATTGCTTTAAATAAAATTCCGTACGACTATGCCAGATACCTTTCAATAATAATAACGACAATATGTTTAAAACTAAGCCCCTGTCAGTATGTGTATATAAAAACATTATAACGGTAGATGCTACTTGAATTTAAACGTAGCATCGCCGGCTTATTGACCTAGAAATTCCAATCAATGTCACGTGTCATCGGCGGATTTGGCAATGGAGGAGAAAATATATTATTATTAATGTCTGTTTCTCGGTGTATTTTGGTGTTCTATCAGAGGATTATATTCAACTAAGATTTAAATTTCACGAACAACTGGTCATCAAAACCATTAAATGTGTGATCTAATTATTATTTTAATATCTACCGGTACCTGGAATTCATACGGAGCGTCGAAGAAGCGCGATAAATCAGTCGGCCTCGGGCCAAGGGACCGACGTTTGTGTCGAACACTGGTCCCAAATATCGTTTATATTGAGTCCCAAATGTCGTTTGTGTTGAGTCCCAAATGACGCCAATGAAGTCCCAAACGTCGTCAACTGGGTCCCAAATGTCGTTTGTGTTGAGTCCCAAATGACGTGAGTCCCAAATGACGTGATACCCGTGACAAGATAGAAAAGGGGGTTCAACGTCCACTCAACACAAACTAGGTCATTTTGGGACTAACATTTGGTTTAATTTTATTTCAATAATTCGCTTGCGCGTAGGGTTCTTTAGCAGTGGGAGGAAACCAGAGTACCCGGAGAAAACCCACGCACAACCGTACAAGTGTATGGGGGAATTATAAATACATGTATGTTGATAATATTTTTGGTACTTCTATATCGTAAGGCTGTTGGCTGGCCGAATGGTTAGCGTGCGTGCGCTGTATCATACGGCCTGCTATATATTGAGTCAACTGGCAGACCGTATGATACAGCGCACGCACGCTAACCATTCGGTCATCCACCAGGATAGAATAAAAATGCACATCCACTCGTCTTCAGTTGTTAGACTAGACTACGTGGCGCCTCAGGTTCCATTGATTTATTTTAAAATTTATTACACAGTTTAGACAACAATGTGTTACGATTCACATTTTGGTATTCTAAATTGATGCGTGTACAGAATTCTTATTATATTTAGGTGGAAATTTCATTTGCTTAATTCTTCGTTCCTAGTGGATCAATTTAACTGAAATTTTCAGCAATTTGCTTTTACATTACCGGTATCTAGTTTTTAACTATTAGTGAGAACTGCCAACTCGTCCTACATGTATAATGGATCTTTAAGCTGTTAATATCTTATTGTTATCCATAAATAGTGTGTTATTTGATTATGTTCCAATTACTAAATGCCATTCAAAGAATATATCTGTTAATATCTAATTCTAAAATACCATTTTATAAAGAAGATACATGTACCATAAACTACATTGTAATCTTATCCATCAAAAAATTCATGCAGATTTCATGTCAAGTCACTTAAATGTTGTCTAAACATTAAAATCATAGCTCCTATTAACAAACAATACAAGCACATACTTTATTTGAAAAACTTTAGTGAACTAATCTAAAATCTTAAATCATAACAGCAATTATATAACAATACGAATATACTTTACTGCAAACACATCTGTGAACTGACCTAAAATGCTGTCCAAACATTAAAATCAAAACGCCAATTAACTAACAATATGAGTAGACTTTATTACAAAAACATCAGTGAACTGACCTAAAATCATAACTACAATTAAATAACAATATGTATATACCGGTACTTCACTAGAAAACGCTGGTGAGCTGACTTAAAATCTAAAATCATAACGCCAATTAACAACCAATACAAATTTACATACACTTTATTACAAAAACAATGATGAATCAATCTCGGGCAGGATTGGTAATCAACAAAAATCAAGGGGTTAAATGAGTCAAGTTTTTGTTGTGTACAACTTAACCAATAGTTGTGTAAGAGTCAGGTACATGTATTAGTGTGGACAACTTCACCATTAGTTGTGGATGACTTAACCAGTGCCTTGTGAATGACTTAACTGGGGAAGACGTTGTTTGTTGATGAGTTAACTGGCACCCACCTCATTGACATCAAATCAATAGAGAAATTGTGGATCAGCTTAATCTGTAAGTCTGGAAATATGCTAGTACATGTAGCTAGTAGTAGTACCTGTCACACAGCATTGAGCACAAAGTCAAGCTTTGGCTGGCACTCTTCATGTCATTTTAATATATGTAGCGGTGAATTTTAAATTTTCTGTATTTAATATATGTACATGTACATATATGGTACAAATTTATAACATTTTTTTCTTCAGTGTACATGTATTTAAAGTCCACTTTTAATGGGATAAGTTTAGAAGTTACTTAAAATTAAAATTGCCTGACTGTATGTAAAAGATCCCATGGCTGTTGGAATTTGATAAGAGTGGGCAATACTGTACATAGTGCCACTGTCGTGACAAACTTTCCCTCGTTACTTGTATGTAACGCACTGTATGGAGTACATGTACATGTATGCCCGTCTTAACCCCATTTTCATTTCATATATACATGTACAATGCCAAAGTAACAATACAATTCTGCAAATGAAATAGATTGTATAATACTGAAAGACATCCATCTAATTGACTGTTTTGAGATGTGGTTTCCGTCAAATGTTGCAGCACCACAGTAGGACTTTAAACCCCATTTCTTTTTTAATTGACTGTGAAATATAAAAATAAAACCTAAGTATTGTTAGAGTATGCTTATGGGTGTCATGAATTATCACTTTATAAAATTTTAACCAATTTAATTATCAATGGACTTTAAAATTAAAATGAAGGATGTTTAATATGATAAAAGACGAAACATCCTTTGACATGGTATAATTTGACCTAATGTAGCTTTTATAATTTTAATACCACTATGGTGGTGTAGCAAGGATTGAATACATTTTTATTGTATCACATAGAGACATTGTAACTTGTTCTTTCAGAATAAATGATATGAAAGGGAAAGTTGGAAAGACTCATGTTTTCATGTCATGCTCTTCAGGAAATATGTCATACTTTTGGAGTGTTATGCAAAGTCCTTCATATGAATTTTATGCAAGGTCCTAATATATGAGTTTGAGTTATAATATTATTAAAGAATCTGGCCATAATGTTTTTCCTAATGTACATGTAACATGACCTTACATGTACATGTAGCCAGATGTTCATTACCCATGTAAATCTGAACAGTCAACACATTTTAACTACCATAGTCAGTCAGTTAAACAATGGAGTCAGACCACTTGCTATAAGAGGATTATCATCATTGTGTTTAAATTAGATTATGGCCCCAAATTGGGTAATCCAACAATTTAATCCATATCTCTTTGACAGCTGATTAATGAAAGAATCAAAGATAGAAGACTTTGTCTTTTAAATAAACAATCAAACAGTGAGATTAATACAAATGTACATGTACATGTAGGTGCCGAGGATAATCTAACTTCAAATGTATAACTGGTACTGAAAAAATGACAAGAAAATAGGGTGTTATTGTTTGAACTGTCCCATACATGTATCTGTTGACTATCAAAATACATGTAGCCACCTGCAGGACGAGGCAAAAATTCAAAAATTAAGATATTTTGGTCTACATGTACGTACATGTATGTTGATAATAAAATTTGGTTTATGCTTACCGTTGGTCTAATGGTTAACATGTGTGCGTGGAATCATAAGGTCTGTCGTTGTGTCAAGTGGTGTGGGTTCGATTTCCTGCTTGTACGTTACATGAAGTAGGGTCACCTCAGTCACCTGTCAAACCTCGTGGGTTTTCTCTGGATCCTCTGGTTTCCTCTCACTGCTACATAATGACCTTTTATAAGTTCCTGAAGGAATGACTGCGACTTTTACAACATCTGGATATTGCTAGATTACTTCACAATTCCCAAACTTATTGCTACGTTATTTACAGACACGTGAACAGTAGCGTCCAATCAAAGGTTGTGACAAGATGTACGTACATGTAGTTACAGGGAGATCAAGCCTTCTATTGATGATGACCTCTGGGCATAAGCGAACTATTGAAATAAAATTGAACCCTACATGTACATGTACATGTATAAGTTCCAAAATGACCTAACTGTTCTCACTCTATCTTTCTCTCTCTGGCTATAAGTATTTAGTGATTATTTGTTTGTTTGTTTTGGTTAATTTATATTGTCTAATTACATGTACTTTGAAGATTGAAGTCAAGTGGCTTTGTTATTATATTTACACTAGTTGACTGGAGACATTAATAATAATAATACATGTCATAATGTTGATAATAATGATGGACAAGATCATGTTCAGACATGGACTGATTGCTATAAAATCTTAGGCATATATTAGTGGTTATGAATGAGACAGAGCCTACACATTTTGTAGTGCCAATGTATTTCACAGAGGTAATGTTAAACTTGTCTTTTAATTCATCAAGCCTGGAAATAAGGCACCTGTCACTGACAATGTCAGACACAGATTCAGGTTTTGTGAGGCACTGATATTATTAATACATGTCTGATGCTAAGTTGAAAATGTCAGGTACTATTTCATAAGTGCCTGACATTTTGTCAGGTACATCTAAAACCGTTATTTCCAGGCCTGTAATTCATGTCCCCCGCCTTTCGAAAAAAAAACATCCTGGACTATTAAAATAAATGGGTCTGGCTGTCAGTCTGTCCATCTGCCTGTCTGTCCATCACACTTTTTGGGACACAATAACTCTCCTAATTGAGCTAGAATGTTCAAACTTGGTGCAAGTGTTTATTAGGTAAATGCCTTGATTGAGTTCAAGATGAGTATTTTCTCCTTATGGTAAATAATTTGATTGGTTGATGCTTTGGAACATTTTGTTTGTGATATTGAGTCATTGTGTCTTGTCTATGTGTTTGTGTTGTTAAAAGTGGGTTGTGCATTCTGAGTGCGCCTATTATTTAGTTCATTTAAAGTTACATTATGGGAGATAAGATAAAGAGATGGCAGTTCTCACTATAATAGTTAAACACTAGATAGTGTAAAGGTAATTTGCTGAAAATTTCAGTCAAATTGGTCCACTATTAGCCGAGAAAAAAGCGTTTGAAATATTCACATAGCCTTGGTCATCATTACTCAAATCATTAATATAAATAGCATAGTCTCGATTATCCACTTGATTGATTTAATTATCAACAGCCATTAAGCGGCATATAGGAATTCAATCCGCCAACATCGAAGGCTAGCCTTGACTTTAAGAGTTTATTATGGTCTGGATATGTTAATTGATGTCTAATTGATTATTTAGATAACATCTCAGGCCTAAAGAAAGACCTGTAATAAGCAGATTTTGCTCTCGCATAATGCTATTTTAAGTGAGTGATCAAACTTGGTGTTTGCATGTACTTTCATTACATCAATACCATAAGCAGAGCAATAAGCGATTTGACTTTGGAACACAATAACTCGCCTTCTGATTGAGCTAGAATTTTCAAACTAGGTGAAGGTGTTTATTAGGTGAATGCCTAGATGGACTTCGATTGACGAAGATGGGATTTTTTTATGCTTAGGGTAAGTAGAAATAAGCAATTTGATTGTTTCATCACATCAATACCCTGACTACGTTCGATGATGAACATTTTCTGCAGGGGGTAAGCAGAGCGAAAAGCAGTTTGATTGGTCAAGACTTTGGAACACAATTACTCTCCTTCTAATTGAGGTAAAATGTTCAAATTTGGTCAAGGGGTTCATTATGTGAGGCTAAGAGGAGCTAAGCAATTTCATCGGTCAATGCTTTGGGACAAAATAACTTTGATGCTATGTGATATAGAGCGATGAAACTTAGTGTATAGTTAATAATCGGTTTGATTGCTCGATACTTTTGAAAGAGATACATGTATCTGTGCAATTGATTAAAATTTGTCATCCATTTATTTGGGGATTTCGGTGGGGGGACATGTACACATCAGTCTCACTGTTGGCTTGTTATACAGACACTTGCAACACCTTTATTTTTTCTTTATAATTGAAAAAACTGGTATTGAGAGCCCATTTAATCACCACAGATGTCTTCCTTCTCAGTGATAGTAGCAGCCAAGCAAATATATTATTAACAGCTGATCAGTTTAGTATAGTTTGAACTGAATTCAGTTGTTTTTGAATAATCAATATAATTCATAGAATTGTACATAAAAGTTATAATACCAGAAAAATATGCACATACATTTGTATATAATTTAAAATAACTTGATATTGTAGTTGCAGAGATTGTGAATCATTGAAATAAAACTGAATGAAGTTAGTCTCAAAAAGACCTAGTTTATGCTGAGTGAACATTAAACCCTATTTCTCTTTCTCTAGAATGTAGTAATAATTAGGATTTAAACAACTAGTTGTAACTGAATAGTAGATTAATAAATTGTTAAATTAACTTTTACCACTATTGTCCTAAGTATACAAATCTCAAGGGTTTGAGTGTTCTATAGTACATGTAAAACATATTATACAATTTGAAATCTGTCTGTGTAAAGGTATATGTAAGATTAAGAGTAAGTTGAACTTTGCCGGCTGAACTTTCACATACATATATGTGAATAGAATGTGAATACAAATAAATTTTTTAAAATCTGAATTTTATCTTCAATAGTCAGATTTATCAGCTAGAGATATATTTGTGTTTCACAATACAACTGATTAATGATTCATTATTTAAAGATACATGTACATGTTCCTTCCTGCATACAAACTGTGTGATTTGAAGATATGGAAACTAATTTAATCAAACATTTGCATTAAATCCCTCTCAACACTGTATTGGGGAGGAGATACCCCAAAATCTATTTTTAGAAGCTATGTTTAAATTTGTCACTTAACTTGATTGAAGAAGGTACATGTATCTGTCATTACTTACTGTCCATTTACCATACATTAAAGTAGCTACATGTAAGTCTCTAACTCAGTATCGTCCAAAGTCTTCGGCATTCAAAACACAAATTATTTGTCAATTTAAATCAACACTGATGTTGTCATTTTACTGGGAAAAGATGGGCTTTTGACATCCAAATGGCAGACGAATCTTCTACCATAATGCGTTTCAGCCCCGGTTCTAGCAAGAGGGACTCGGGGGAACGAGGCTAGACAATTGCACCAAATCAAACGGCATATGTAGACTGGAATAACCAGACACTCGAAATAGCCACTCGATTGAAGTGTCGAACGAAAATGATTGAATGTAAATCAGTTTGTATACATTCATATTACATTATTACATGTATATGTGTTGCGACCCATTTGTGGCAATTTCTAGGTCTCAAATATTAGGGACTTAGCTCCTTAGCTCCTTTAAGTAAATTCTTGAATTTTTTTCTGCCAACTTCTATTTCTGCCATTTAATTGGTTAAATCAGTATTTTATTCAGTAGAACATTAATATACAATTTATCATACAAGAGATATGGTGAATAGGATGCAGTAACAAGCAAACCTGATTATAAAACTGTTTCTACACCTCATGTTCCCAAAATGGCCTAGCCATTCGTCAACCATTCAAGGCTACATTGTTCTTGTTAAGAGTAAGACCATAACTCAGCTCAGAGTGAAGTAATTTGACTGAACTTTTCAACATATTCCTTTTTCATTATATATTTTTAAAACTATTATAGCAGTAGCTGTTCTTCTACATGTTAATTTTAACAGAACACAATGTAATAGCTATCAGCTTTCCTAATACACATGTACATTGTACATGTACAGTATGTAGCAGGGGCGGATCTAGGAATTTTGAAAAGGGGGGTGTGCCGCAAAATAAGGGCACTGACCGCGCAAATTATCCGTCATTTCCTTGCATCGGTAGCCATTCCAAGAGCTATTTGGATGATATTTTCGTCTAAGTAAACGTTCGGAACCGACATATTTGGGTCTGAAAAAAGGCACTTTCAGCAGTAAAAAAGGGCACTATCGAAAATTAGAGGGTGCGCACGCCCCTCGTGCCCCCCATTGAATCCGCCTCTGTGTAGTTCATTCAATATGCATTGCGGTCCAATTCACAAAAACACACAAATTTTCAATGCAAATCAAATTTAACCCTCTGCATTTCAAATTTGCCCTTACTTGATACTCTAATCAAACACAGAACCATAAATATTTGGTTGAAAATCCTCCACAGTCAATAGGCTATAAGTTTAGGAAAGAAGATTAAATTTGTATGGCTGCTTACATTTTTTTTAAAACTTGCAAGATTTCAAAAGTACATGGATGTGACGAACCGTAGTCTGTTTTTTGTATTTCCTATAAAAGCATTTTATGTAAAATGTCATTCTTAATTTGAGGGAACTCGAGCAAATCCGACAAAAATCATCATTCACACATACTTTTTTTTATCCCCCCCTTGGTTGATGTTATCGTAAATTGACCTAAAACATTTATTTGGTATGATAAACCACAATTTAACCATAAAAGCTAAAATATGCCCAATAAAAGTTAACTTATTAAGCGTGAAATATTTTTGCATGCATATTGGTAGAATGGGTGCATATTGTTAAAACTGGATTGTTTTATACCTTAGCATCAGATAATGTCATCCATGTGGGTTTGGGTTGATATTACTTCAGTCTGTGTTACATTTAAACTTCAATATTTATATATCCTTGCTTGTGGGTCCTGGGTATGAACACTTTAAAAGAGCTAAATCGCTAATATTTGTGATCTAGAAATCGACACAAATGGGTCACAAGGCATGTAATAATGTAATGTGAATGTATATTAACTGATTTACATTCAATTGTTTCTAATTTCAAATCTGTTATGTGCATGCTCTCAGAAAACAAAATGGTGACACCTTTTGAGAGAGAGAGAGAGAGAGAGATATGAAACTGTACAACCCCAAATATAAGAAAACATTGTCATGCACTTGTCTGTTGCGTTTTCGTCTGATTGGGTTTTTTTTACGTCTGATTGGTTTTTTAAACGCTTACATGTATTAGACTTTATAAAACATTCTAATAACGGAGAAATTCGTGGTTCACAATCGCAATATGCAGGAAGTGCTTGTCGTACTCATATTGCAGATGTTAAATATCCTTATCTTATGATAATCTTATTATGTATCCAATAATTATCACAGACAAACATAGCCTAAAAATAAATACACATCTAAAACAGAGCACACGACACACGCGAAGAAAATTAACGACATTTCTAAAGCCCCGCGATCTAAACTGTCTTATAAATGAAAGAATAAACCGTAAATCAATTGAACGCATTTCACGGTGGAACTGCATGATTTCTCATTAGGTTTAGGTACTTGAGGCTCCAGGTAGTCTTAACAGTAGAAGACGGCACACGCGCCAATGTGACTTGAAGAATTCTTTGATCTGTTATATCACGGGAAATTCTGGTATTGAAACCAACCTGCATGAAAACAGCGACATAATATGCTGGAAGTTTTACAATAAAGATCGTTTAGTGCAATGCTAAAGTAATTTCAGTTTAAATATATCATTTCTGTGTGAATTACCACTCATAGTTGGTAGTGTCGTATTTAGATATCGATATGGGAATTTATATTTTATGGATATTGTTATTGAAGGTAAGACGCACAATTTACACATTACATGTACATGTACGTCGCGTTTTCATATTTTTGATGGTAATGAAACAGTCAATGCCCGGCTTTTTAGTTATATTTTAGTTTAAAAAAATGATTTGTTGCTGAATTATTAATAAATGATCCTTTTTGTAAACACCACGTTAGAAATTGCAAATGCAGTTTTTATGCGCGAAAGCATAAGTATACATGTACTTATCATTGAGCTGGCCTTGACAAATAGATTTAACCGTTACAATTTAGGGAATTGTATTTGTTAAGGCCAGCTTAATTTTTGTCAAGGTCGCTGAGATGTAAACACGGGTAAGTTTAGGACACGTAATTGTTGGCGAGATTGTTGGTTAGGGTAAACATTAGGACTAAGTCCAGGGTTAGCGTTTGACCTTTGACCAAACTTGAAGTTGACCTTATTTAATAGATCTACCAAATACAATGCGCCATTGGTTACTATCAACTAAATTAGAAATTAAATCGCCGAGTTTTTGTTTTTTCCCCAAACTTATTGAATCAAATTCGTAACTAAGTATTTTTAAAAGTACAATGCGTAAAGAGGAATATTTTTCAGGGCTTCATTGATAAATAAGCGAATGAATATTGTCACGTGAATGTCTATTTTGGGTAAATGTTAGCTGCCTGTAGTGCACGTGCGAATCCGTGACTCGACTTTTCTCCGTTAGATCATAGCGGTAACACTAACAGACTGAAAACGGGTCAGTGGGACGAGAATTCGAGGCCTTGTTATAGTCTATTAAAAAAACATTGAAATTAGTACACGGTGAGGTGGTCACTAGCTACTTACGTAACGCCCAATTTATCTAAGATACACTGCACATGACTGCACATACAATCATGTAGGTTGGCTACATCACGGACCATGCATCGCTTAGGCCATTGACCTGACCTATATACTGTTGTACTGTTGGTAATGAGAGAGCAAAGTCAGCGATACCTACTGGCGTTTGTGTGTGTATGTGTGAAATAGTGATATATCGCAGACGGACGCTTATTGACAGAGGTTATATCATTTAAAACTTGATCACATGATCACTATGAGGTTCTCCTTCACCTGCCGTTATCTTAATTTGGATTCATTTACGTGTCACGACCCTTAAACTGCTAATGAGGTATTGTCTATTTATCACAAGTTGCACCACGCAGTATATATATTTAAACTTCATCAGCTGTCATTTTTTAAAAGATGAAGATGCATCTAAAATATTTAGTCTCATCTAATAGATCATGGAATAGTCCCTACCCAACAAATTACAGAGTTGTAGTACATTTACATATAGTTGTACTTCTATTGTGTGAGATAGGGCTGGAGTAACCATGGCAATATACATGTAAGCACATGCTTAGGGTATCTTGGGGGATGGGGAAGGTTAGGGCACTGTCTACTTTCGCTAGGTGAGAAAATTAAAATATGTAATTTAAAAATGAATTAAGAATTTTTAGTGTACTTCCAATGTTTTTCTCCATACAAACTGTTGCATGCTTTGTTAATTATGATGTGTATAAAAAAAAACAGGATTTTGAAAATATATAGTGCCTCGATTGCACACTGATCAGCAGTGAATATTCGCTAGGTCGCTACAATCATTGATAGGGATGACATCGATGCGACTTAATGAGTCCACAATATTAACTTTTTTTCTCCAACAAATTAAATTCTAAAACATTTTTTTGTGTATGTATTAGAAGAATAAAAAAAGACTTGTGAATTATTTGTAGGTAAAAAATATTTCCTATTTAGTGTAAATGGGTATTAAAATGAGTAAAAGGCATCATTCTGCCCTAAGCAGTTATGTCTTATGTTAGCAATGCACGCACCATTGAGCCAATGATTGATATCGCATGATGTGATTGCACGTGTTGACGACAGTCATCTTTTACAGAGATATTAGAAGACTTTCCTCTATTGTTTTAGGGGAGAGCGAATGGTTAACATTGTGTTTCGCATCGAAGATCTGTCATTGACCCAAGTTGCGTGGTTTTGATTCTGGCTTGCATGTGACAAAGTGTAGGGTAGTTCGTTCAACATTGTGAGTTTTCTCCGGGTCTTTCAGTTTTCTCCCAATGCTAAATATGGAAATATTCCAGTCAATATCGAAGGCAAGCGTTGGCATCGAGTGTTCTTTATGGTCTGGTTGAGTTAATTGATGATTAGTTGATCATTTTTAGGCCTAGGGAAAGACGTTTAATAGGCAAATTTAGCCCTTGCATAATGTATGTTTCAATACTACACCACACAAGTGTCAAGTATGGTGGAAGTGGAAGTAAACCTCGAGTACAGACAGACAGGCAGTGTTAAGTTATCTCTCCATCATGATGATTCAGTCTAGGGTGCAACACGGGGGGGGGGGGGGGGATGGCCTAGTGGTCTAGAGTGCTGCGCTTTGACCTCTAGCTGGCCGGTCACCTCTGGCTTGTGGCTGTGGTTTCGATCCCTGGTGTGAGCGTATGTGGCATGGAGATAGGGGTGCCTTTTCAACCTCGTGGGTTTCCTCCGGGCACTCCGGTTTCCTCCCACTGCTAAAGACCCCTACGAACAAGCGAATTATTGAAATAAAATTGAAACTATATGTTAGTCCCAAAATGACCTAGTTTGTGTCGAGTGGACGTTAAACCCCATTTCTCTCTCTCTCTCTCTAGGGTGCAACACAACGTTTTTAAATACTGCTTCAGGGTCCGTATTCAAAGGTTTTCTAAAAGTTAAGTAAAAATACTTAATTTTTCCACTTAACCAAGTGTCTTACCTTAAATCGGTATTCAAAGGTTGTATTTTACACATACTTGGCTATGTGAAAACTTAACTGCACACTTAAATTATGGAATACTCACATTCGCCAAAAAGCACGAATTTGTTTATTTATGGAATACCCTCCACTGCCAAAAATCACGAATTACTGTCATTGCCAGCTAATTATGCCCCCTTAAGAGCATCGCTGTATTCTATTAAATTCTTAGTTTACATTACCAGGAAAAGGTTTGTCGAAATATTATATTGTAACCCATTAAAATAGTATGATTATAATTTAAGATAAATTATGATAGTGTCCATCCTTTGCCGGAACAGCTGTTTTCATAGACTTTTTTTTTTTAAAAATAAAATCCATTCAAATAGATTACAATAAATAGTGGTAGTATAATGTATTGTAAGCTGTAATTTTTTAACAATATAACGCGAATAGAAAACAACATATTATTAGCAATACGCAATGACCCTTGCTTTCTAAGTTAGACTGGACAAATTATACAGTGTTGTTTGTAAATCTATCATTTGAGAAATTCATAGATATTGTGTAAGTACCTACACTTTAGATTTTGACAGGTCTGGCATTGACGGTACATTGTGTGTACGAAATATTCATGCTTCATTATATTTTACCAAAATAAATACTACGGATTATGTTGTATATATGGGAATTAGTTGTAAAAATTAGATCATGCCTTGCTTCTAGCGGTTGTATAAATAATTTCCGAAATCTATAAAGCCAAGTCTCCACAAATGAATTTAAGTATATTTTATGACAGCCATGGAAACATACAAACATACATGTAACATGAAAAATGATCGGGAAAAGATATCCTTAACTACATCGGTGGTAAGAACCTTATACACTATTATGGCACTACAGCATCAAAGTTGACGACGAAAAAATAAATTGGAGGTCAGCTACGCTCGGCGACATTGTCTTTGTTTTAATCTGAATTCCCTATCTTTTAAAATCGTCATTACGGGACTGCTTCTACAGCATTAAAAGAAGTCATTATAATCTCACTTAACTTTAAGGTACCTCCCGTAGGTCACTTAAAGTTAAGTGGATATTTCTCACTTAAACTGGCCTTTGAATACCACTTGAAGACTAACACTTAAAAGTTAAGGCAGCTTAACTTTAAGGGAAAATTTGATACTTAACAGTGCCTTTGAATACCACTTGCCCTTAACTTACAGGAAGTTACGTATATTTAAGTGAAAGCTAGTAGTTAAGTGACTATCTTAGACTTAAGATATCCTTTGAATACGGACCCAGATCTTTATTAAAGAAATATAAATTTATTTTACAGGTGTGTGACATTGATTGAAAAGAATGGGGAAATATTCGTCTAAAACATGTCGTCTGCTGGTGATGTTGGGGCTGACGGCGAGTTTTTTCCTGGTGGAAATTATAGTTGGTTATATCACCAATTCTATAGCCCTGGTGGCTGATTCTTTTCACATGTTATCAGACGTTGTGGCCTTGATTGTTGGATTCGCCTCGGTTAGAGTAAGTACAATTTTATTCATAAGGCACATTGTATAGCATTTATGCAGGAAAGAGGGTCTGGCTTTGTGTCCTTTGGATGGGAAGGAAATTGTAACATAATAATAATATCTTTATTTGGGTAAGAAATTAGGCCAGGCCTTTTTACAATTCTGCCCATGAAACATAAAAAACAATATAAGAACAACAAGAACAACAACATACACGTAGTTAAGATCACCAAACAGCTGGAAATTGAAATAGGAGTAAACTAGAGCACCACTGTCCAGGCAAAATTGCCTCAAATCACACTGAGTTGCGTACATTTACATGTACAGTATACCTGTCTTCGTCACATTAGTGGATTACCCTAAGTTTTATTTCCGGACACTACATCCTTTTATGTGAACGGGGGAATTTGCCCTATGGGTTAGAGTTTTTATGGCCTACGGATAAACCCTTAGGTTCAGAACAAGTCCTATTCATGTATAATTTGTCTTGTGAATTGATCAATCAAATGCAAGCATGCACATCGTGAAAATTTCTGACATTGAACTCAACTGGACCGAAACTGTGGTCGATTCAAGCTAAGATTACCATTAACGCAAGAAAAGGCTTTTTTACATTTCTGCTGTGTCACATGACCAAGACCCATAGGATTTTACTTACTTACCCAGTGGATTTATCCTTAAAGACTTTTGGTAGGATTTGTCTTAAAGGAACAAAACCGCTAGTGTGACTCGTCCTTTAACCCAGTCGGTGCAGAATTTGTCTTAAAGGATAAAAACCACTAGTGTGACTTGTCATTTAACCTGATCAGTGCAGAAAGGTGGGACGTTAAACCCATTTTAACCCATTGAGCTGTGTATACATGCACCCATCATCATAAACACATTGAGCTGTGTATAGTGCTCCCATCATTATAAGCCCGGTTGGTGCAGAAAGTGGGACGTTATTAGTTAAACACTATCATTTCATTACACTCTCCACTAAATTGACATATTTTTATTCTTTTATCTCATTGTCCTAAATATACATGTAAAGATTACTACAGGGTATATGTATTATATAAAATTGCAAGTTACAGCTGATGATGAATAGTAAAGCCACTGATTTGAATTTTTAGAACCATATCTCATAATATTTCACTGCCCAATTCACTTTGAAATGTGCACAAATTGATTATTTAACATTTAATTAAAAAAAAAAATCTAAGCATCAACACTAGATAACCTCCCAGCTCAGGTTTAGTCAATTTGGAGCATAACTTATTATGTCGTCAATAGTAGATGCTGAATTTAGGTCATACAATCTACTTTTATTTTGAATTCAAGGGTTCTTTTAGTTTTATATGAACACCATTGAACCTTGGTTTTTCATCCATCCATTCATGCATGCGACTAGACATCCTGCATCTACTGATTACGGGAAAACCATGGAGGAAAATCGGGGGAAACTCTTTAAGCTTGATTTTAGTTAGCCAGCACCTTACTCACTGAGCAACTGTAGCCCTTATAAGGAACATGTACTTGTATGAGTATGACATTGACAAGATTTATGTGTACATATGTACAAAAACTACATGTATGTTTTTTTTATAGAACTTAAATTAGTTCATGGTTGCTTATTTGTTTAGGCTAACACACATGGTCCTATCCCAAGTGTTGAAAGATTCAATCTCATTTAATAATAGGTTTTGAAATTGTCCAAATATTTTGATATATTTATTATTTTGATAAGTTTATGACCTATTCCAGTATCATTTAACAGTTAATGTGATTAGCAGTATGTGTCATTGAGTTTACATGTAATAAGGTCAAATCAACTCCTGTTACCCATACATTATGCTTGAGCCAGATCTGCGTATTGCAGGTCTTTTTTGGCTTCAACTGTTACATGTATGTAAGTTATCATTTCAACATTTATTCATGTAAAAAGGCAATATGCAACTATCTAGACCATTGGATGGCTTAGATATTAAATGGATTAAACCATGCCGCCCATATTTTATATAAGGATGGCAATCCATATTATGGCAATTACATAGGGGTTTGACATAGGCTAAGCCTGTTCCGTAATGTCATTCAAACATCCTGAATAGGCTAAGTCTGTTACCCAATCCCATTCCGACATCCTGAATAAGAATATTGTTACTCCGCCTCATATCTCTCTCCCCCCCCCCCCAATATCTCATTTGAACCTTTCAAGAGGATAGACCTTGGATCAGATTGAATTTGATGCTATTGTATCTCTAAGAAAATAGAGGTTAAAAGAGAACTTGTTTTTAAAACCTCTTCCGGCTGAAGTGATCATTGATTCTAGGGAAAAGGGGAATCACAACTGAAATATTTGGTCACAAAATTTGCCATAAGTAGATAAATACCAGATATTGAAAAGATGAAAGAGATATAATTGACTCAATACATGTACCTGTGACCTTATTAACAAAAACTGAAACTAACATATTTTATGAATCCTGCTCTTTTCTTGGCAAAAAGCTCAAATTTGTACTATGATTTAAACTCTCAAGCAATTAAATGACTGCGGGATCTTTAAAATATTTTTTTAATATAAGTTTTGGTGAATTAGGTCCCTTTATCGAGAGCATCAGGTATTAAAAGTCAATTATGTACCTTACGATAGTGGTGGGTTAAAAGGATATATGAGGCCATTAGTTCATTCACCTGATTTGACATGTTTACTGGGTCAATTTTTATTGGACCAATCTTGATGTTAAGGTTACTTGACATTTCAAAGATTTCAAAATTATTTGAATTGTCAAATTTGCATATTTTTCCCAGCAACATATCTTGCCAGTGATTTTCTTTTGAATTTAAAATTAAAGCACAGGTTATCGGAGGCTTCCTCCCACTACTAATGCCCTTATGAGTAAAATATTGAACCAGTTCATGTTAAGTGGTCTCTCTCTCTCTAGGGGGGTTGGATGGTGTAATGGTTAAGGGAGAGAGAGAAATGGGGTTTAACATCCACTCGACACAAACTAGGTCATTTCGGGACTAACATATGGTTTAATTTTATTTCAACAATTCGCTTGCGCGTAGGGGTCTTTAGCAGTGGGAGGAAACCGGAGTGCCCGGAGGAAACCCACGAGGTTGAGAAGGCGCCCTTATCTCCATGCCACATACGCTCACTCCAGGGCTCGAAACCACAGCCGTAAGCCAGAGGTGACCGGCCAGCTAGAGGTCGAAGCGCAGCACTCTAGACCACTAGGCCATCCCACCCACCCCTAATGGTTAAGGTGTGTGCGCTGTATCATAAGGTCTGTTATTGAGTCTGGCATAGGTTTGACTCCCCAATGGTACTGTATGTGACCAGAAGTAGGGCTGCCTGTCCAACCTTGGGGTTTCTCCGGTTTCCTCCCACTGTTAATATAAAGACCCTTACCAAGCAAATTATTGAAATAAAATTAAACCATATGTTACTCTCTCTCTGTCTTTCTCTCTCTCTCTCTCTCTCAGTATGTATTATAGTTTGTTAGGTTAATTATATAAAGAGTATTTTTTATAACACTGTAAGAAAAGATAAAGATAGTAGAAGGTATTATGTTCTAGCTGGTTAAAGGACATGAGTTAATACTTATACCATGTCTTAATTATACAAAACCTGTAGAAGTTATACCATTGACTGAAATGTTTGATGGTAAATACTGTCTATTGTTTTAAATCCTTTTGTTGTTGCTTTGTTGGTATTCTAAAGTAACTTGGGGTTGTGAATGTAATTAAATAAGCAAGGAAATAAGTATCTATCTACGAACAATGTATTATGCAAATATAGGCTTATAGTTATATGTAATTGGAGCTACTTGTAGTATATCTTCTATGTATGATGTATATGTATTATGCAGATATTGATTTATTTCATATACATGTACATGTACCAGTATGTAATAAAAGTCATTCGTACTTACTGCTGTGTAAATCATAAACTTATTTTTATTTGGCTTCTTGTTTTGAAATATATTATACAATAGCTAAATCTGCCTTTTGCAAGTGTTTCTTTAGGCCTGAAATCTATGAATAAGACATTTATAAACATGACAAGACCTTTACCGGTACATTAATATACTGTCAATACCATCCTGTTTGTTCGATTTTCACTCGATCTGCTGCTCAATGCTCATTGATGATTAAATGTAAAAATGTATAATCAAGACTATGTTTTTTATCGTACCGACTTTAGTAATGATGATCGGGGCTAGATTTCTAGATTTACAATTCAATCGCTAATATCTGGGTTCGGTATGGAGCAATTTTCAGCATGTTCCCTTTAAAATTTAACTACATACCTCTAGAATATACATACCATGGATAATGTTTCGCCTGTATGCCAGACATGTGATGTCCTATGCACATTGGCAAACGTGGGGCGGTTGGTCCGTTATATAGACAAAGTTCATAGATTAGGATGGGTACTGTTTCTCCACATGTACATGTACATGTAACTTGGCTGTGTGTGCAACAAACACACAAGAAATGAAAGTACTCAAAAATTTTAGGCTGTATAAAAATAAATATTTATGTTTTGTGATGTGTGTGAAATTCAAATGCGCAAAAAAGGGGTTTGTTGAGATTTTTCTTTAGTTTGTTCAATCATGTGTTAAATTAAAGTCTGACGACCTCACACAATGACTTCACACAATGATGTCACACGAAATGTACTACATGTACTTGATAATAGCTACATGAACAAACGTAGATCTATATAAGTATATCATAGGTAAAATTTATCTCCTTGACCTTTATTCTTAGTACATGTATGTAGGTCAAGAATCAGTTGTGATTTAGAATAAATAAAATTAATTCATTGTAGGTAAATTTATGAGTGTGCACATATCACACCTAGTATTTGTGCCTAATCATCAATTTAGAGTATTTTCAAAATTATAAGATTCTTCTGTGTGCCAAACAATCTGATTAAAACACAGATCCTATTTCGTTTCATTTATTTTATTTCAAAGTTTTGTTTTACTTGTCTTCACAAAACTAGTGTCTGGAAGAGTTGTTACATGTATTTAACATATTTTAAAACAAACAGGTGTTCTCGTTGATGTGAAGAGTACAGGGACTTCTTGGCGTATTCTGCACAGAACTGTGGGTAAACCCCTAGAAACGTTAACGCAGATTGATTAATCAATGTCTGATGTCATAGGGTCAAAAACCGCTCGTATGACCCTTGACGCGACCTGCCATCACAAGTGGTCAGATTTTCATGTAGTGTTGGCCATCAAAAGTATAAAAATCAAAATGAGATATAGATCTATATGCCAAACTGATCCCACACTGAATTTCCATTTGACGGGGTTGTGTCATGTTAATTTGGTGTTAAAGATGCTGATCTTATCATTTAAGAGATTTTGAATTAACATTTAGCATCATATGCTCAGTGATAAAGGCGCTGGCCCACTAACCAGTGTTGTTTCTCGATGTCAATGGTGTAGGATGAATGATGCAAAAAAAAAAATATGAAGTCCTGTTTGTATACTTTTGGCATGCACGTAAAAGAACGCTTGATAGTTGGGATTTGAATGTAGCACCGCTGGCAAAAGGCCCCTTCTCTCTGCACATTTCATAGGCTGGTCTTTATTAGCCCAATCGGTACAGAATTAGAAAGTTTCTACTCTATTTCATCACCAATTGTCTGATCATAATCAGGGGGTTGGATGGCAAAATGGTTAGCGTGCACGAGGTGTATCATACGATTTGCCATTGAGTCAACTGGCGTGGTTTCAAATCCCTGGTTGTCCATGGCAAGGAGTAGGGTCGCCTGTCTTCGGGTAATCCGGTTTCCTCCCACTGCTTAAGACCCATACGCGCAAGCGAATTATTGAAATTAAATTAAAACCATTTCTCTCTCTCTCTCTGATTGTAGTCGTTATTTATGTACAGACAAGCCAGGCACAGATTCAGACTTTGTCCGGCACAAAACCTCTGGTGCCTGTTATTTTGTCCTGCACTGATCTGCCTTTTTTGTTGATATTTTAATACATTAACACAAGTTACAATTTTATGGATACACAATTACCGAGTTTAGTACTAAGCGATGTTTCGACAAGGATACTCTGGTTTTTATCAAGCAGTACCAAACTCAGTAATTGTGTATCCATGTTCAATTACTAAATGCCAATCAAAGAAGTTATTTAATACATGTCCGGCACTAAGTTGAAAATGTTAGGTACTATTTCATTAATGCCTGACATTTTGTCAGGTACATCTAAAACCGTTATTTCCATGACTGTGTACAGACCTTTATTCCTAAAAAATTGTAAACGATAAAAGGGGGGGGGGGACATGAGATGAAGGTGTACAGTGCAGACGACGAAGCTTCTGGTGGTTTTTCTCGTGAACCATGTTTGATATGTATAGGATATTAACCTACCCGAGGTTGATATGATAGAGAACACGCGGGCGCAGCCCAAGTGTTCTCTATCATATCAATCCGAGGGAGAGTAGGTTTATATCTGACATATACAACGTTCACCCTTAAATTTAATGGACTCTTCTAAAAAAAGGCAACAGTGATTGGTTAATTGCTCGACAGCACGTGACGTGTTTGTTTATACGGCGCCATTTTGTAGTAATTGAACTGAAGAAAGCTAAAACAAAATGGATAGTAAAACGAAGTCAGACGAATAATCAATCCTTTTTAGTCATCATATTGACGATAGAATAGATGTGAATGCAACTATGATGGGGATCTATACAAAGCCTGAAGAAAATTTGGATCAAAAGGCAATCTTTTCCGATAATTCTGACAATTAACCGTGACTGAAGGTTACTTTTCGGTATGTTCAGAGAAAGGTTTGACCGACTGTTTTGAGTGGATTGTAGCCGTAGCCAAAAATACTTTACAAAGGAACTCTTGGGTGATAAATACTTTCACGTCTTGGGATGTGTGGAGAAATGATTTGGGCAGAAAGAAAATTCTGAAAGATATCTTAGACATGGACTGGAGTGTGGATAACCGATTTAAATAAGCCGATAAGTACGTCCTGAATGCTATAAACTGTACCAAAACAATTTTTTTTTATTGTCAAAAGAATAAAATTTTATTTCTGTGTTCTTTGTATTATTTCGATCATCTACGTCAAGAGCGGTTGATATGAGCCGAATATATCGACCTGTAATGACGTCATCAGCGGTTGATATGAAATATCAACCTCTCAGGACGTCATCAGCGGTTGATATGAACCGAATATATCAACCTCTGATGACGTCACGAGAGGTTGTTATAAGATATAACTGCTATGGACATCAAAGAAAAAAACTACTACCAGTTGTATATATATATGTAAAATGTATGTTTTCTTTGAGAAATGTTTACTGTGATGTCTGAGTCATAATACATACACCTTTGCTCTGAAAACTAGTAGGAAATTTTTTAAAATGTTTTTCTTTTTGTTTTCAGATATCTAAATGGCCATCCAAGAGAAATACATTTGGTTGGGCGCGAGCAGAAGTTTTGGGAGCCATGATAAATTCTGTGTTTCTTGTGGCATTGTGTTTCTCGATCATGGTTGAAGCTTTGAAACGGTTGATATTAATAGAAAAAGTTGAAGATCCGAAGTTATTGTTGATTGTTGGCAGTGTTGGTTTACTGGTTAATTTAATCGGTCTTTTTCTTTTCCATGATCATGGTGAGTACATGTTTCCAGTCTCCTTAAGGAACAAGCAATCTGTACAATCACCATGGGTGAATGCAGTGATGGGATTTCAACATTTTTCTTGTCGGACATTTGTACCGAAAATAAAGTGACGTAACTCTTATCGTTATTTAAGAAGGCAGTTTTAGATCACACCCAAAAATCATGTGTCAACTAAATATTCAAATTTGTACATAATAAATAAAATAGGTGTACCTCGTTATTTTCCATAATATTCCTTCAAAATTATGTGATGTCGTAATACGATAGAACAAAAGTGTGCCGACTACTGCCGATCCGTACTGTTTAAAATTCCACCAAAATTATGGCACATGTTTCAGCAGAAGTCTTATACTCCTTTTTGACATATAGAGCAAAAGCGTTTTATAGTTGAGGCACTGGAGGCACCAGCCTTCTCATGAAAAATATCAAAGAAGTTGAAAAAATAAAACGGGAGAAAATGCTAAAACCGATGAGAAAAATGAAAATGTACCTAAATGCAGACAAAATGGCCCCACGTCTGAAAAAAGGGCCCCTCTGGCCAAGGGAAAGGGCCCCTGATTCTGAGACAATCGTTTTCCATACATTGTTACTGTCCAATCCACTACTGAATGAGAATGCAGTCATTGCTGTGGAATTAAAATCATCAATCAAGAACCCCCTCCCTCGCGAAAGGAGGCCCTCAAAAAAGTATAGCCTCCGTCATGGTAAACCTTAAAACGCCCCTAATATAATAGAGAACATGATGAATGTTCTGAACTGCTTTCCTGGAATTATGGACAAGGTGGAAAAGTTCCTTTTTTCTTTCTGCCAGTTTTTTGTTTTAATTTTATCTTTGGCTGTCATTTGTGTGCTTATTTCTGGTATCTTTATTGGGGATTACTCTAGGGTGACCCTAAAGCTGAAATTTGGGGTGTAAGGGCAGAGTGGGCTGGTGTCTGACATAGGCTTGGTGGCATTTCCCTTTCGGTTTTCGAGTTACATGCCTCATGGGTTTGCTCTGGGTCCTCCGGATGTTAAACCACATTTCTCTCTCTTTCGGTTTTGGGGTTATGCTACTTTTAGTTTCACGAAGCTCTAAACCAGCTACTTTCTGTTCCATTTTTAATTTCAGAAATCTTATAAATGGGCAGCGATAATGTACATAGTTGCTGATAGGCATATTACTTTAGTCTACAGATTTTAAACCTAAATATGACCTGGTGCTAAATATATCATTTATTATTTAATATTGAAACAGGTCACTCTCATGGTGGTGGTGGTGCAGGACATGGACACAGTCATGGTCACAAAAATGGTCATAGTCATGAAAAGGATAGTCATAGTCATAAGAATGGAGGTCACAGTCATGGTAATGGCAACAATCATAATCATAATGGGACTAGTGATCATTGCCCACATACAGAAGATCAGGCTTTAGTGGAGAAAGTGTTCAACCATGATGGTACAAATCATGTGGATTTGGTCACAGCAGTGGAAGATATTGAAGTTGGTGCTGAAGAAGAGCATTTAACTGTTGGTGAGGTTTATTTTAAGTTCCATGTTCGTAAAAATAATGTGTATCTGTTTAAATTAGGAGACCCGATTTGTAAGACTTATTGTTATAATAGCCTTATGGAAACAGTTTCTTTAGCACCTAAGAGTAAGAACGTCTTTGCCAGAAATTAGGGGAAATTTGATAACTAAGATAAGATTTTGCATGTCTCCAATAGCTTGGTTCAGATATTCTGAACAAAATTTTGTTTAAACCAGTCTTGAGTTGAGCTGAAACTGTTATACTGTGAACACAGATTGATCTACTAACTGGACAGAGTTGATTTTAAACTGTTCATGTACCAGTATTTGGTGTTTCAATGGCATTTAGTAATTGAACTGGCCCCAAGTTCACGAAGCAATCTCAGACTTCCGTTGAGAATTTGCTCAACTTTCAATCAGGGTTTTTGAGAAATATCTTTGATCCAGAAACACATAACTTTGCACATAGTTTCATATTGATGTATTTGATACATTAATACAACAAAATTAATCTAAAGGGATATGTTTTAGTTAAAATAAGGTGAACAATTTTGAGTAAATTCTCAACTTAAGTCTGAGAATGCTTTGTGAACTCGGGGCCTGGAGTATACAGGTCACAATTTTATGGAATACAATTACTGCTTATTACTGAGCAACGTTTTGACTACCTGTAGGCTTCTCTAGTCATTATCAAGCAATGATGAAATATGAAAATATAACAGGACAATAAATACATGTACACAACAACACTTAGTTAATGCTAATTAACCAACCAGAGAATATATTAAGGATTATAAGCAGTAACTGTATTTCATATTTTAAACTGTTGTTCATGTACAAGTATTCATTGAATCGGGACCGTAGCCAGCTCATAAAATTTAGGGGGGCTACAGAAATTTTTGGAGGGGCTGAGTATGTGGCCGGCTAAGAATACTCATAAGAAATCATTATAGTTGGCGATATATTTGGGGGGGGGGGGTAATTTGATTTGAATACACAAATCATTCTACTTGATTTTAAACTGTTATGCAAGTACCGTACTTGCTGAATACAGACTGATTTTATTAACTAAACTAAACGGAGTTGGTTTTAAACTATTAAACGAGTACATGTATTCACTGAATACAGATTGTTGCCTACTAACTGGTGTTATATTGTTTATTTCAGCCAGTAGCTCTCAGCTGAATATGAGAGGAGTATTTTTACATGTATTAGGTGATGCATTAGGATCTGTTATAGTTGTAATAAGTTCATTAGTTATATGGTTTGGTGAAGGAGAGTGGAAATATTACGTTGATCCAGTTATGAGGTATGTACATATACAGGGATATAATGGTTTGAGATTTAGGTCTAAATATCATGGCTACCTGCAGACTTCATCAAGGTCGCAAGATGAAGTAGCAGGGATTCTAATTGACTGTTTTTTGTCAGCTTTAGCTGATGGATGTTCAGTCAAAACAACGAACCAGCGACTATGGTATCATAAATCAATCTACTCTCGGCTGAATTACAACAGGTTGATTATTGCTTGTTAAATAAGTAGTCAATGAACTTGCTTGTCGGCTACAATACCTTAGTGAGAATCGGCCATTGTCTCATGATCAGAGTAATTAGCAAATATGTTACAGTAATTTTGATAATTTGGTAAAAAAAAGAAAAACAAGCTTGCAGATTATTCATAACAGGTCAAGTAAGTTGCCCTTGTGGATTGCCACATGTTGATCAAAGGAAGTTACATGATCAATCATGGACGAAGGAATGAAAACATTTTCCAAGTTGCAAGATACATGTAGACAAAAACTACAGGTTTTTTGTTATATATTTTGATATCTCGCTGGTGGTTGATGATTTTTTTCCTTGAGGGTGTTGAAGCGTAATAAAATTACGTTATTCTATTTTGTGTGTATCAACTTTGTTTTGTCATCATTTTGATAAAACCAAAAAAATGTTATTTTATTTACAACTCGGTTATTTTTTTTATCACTGACTGATAATGGCAGGAGTCACGCTATTGGGAATCATTGAATCAGAACCGTCATCTACCGTAGCTAAACTTGCATATAATTTTGTTTCGCTTTTTATACAGTGTACATGAAATCTAAGTGTCTTTCTGCCAGTCATATTACACAACCAACTCCACTTGATTTTATCTCATCTCTTACGCTTGGCTTATAACATTCTCATTATCAACATTAAAATGGGTACATTAGCAAATCTGCTAACAAAATGCCTGAAGGGTATGTTTGATTGAGGCAAATAATCTGACTGAATCTCTATCAGGATCTAGGGTTATTTTAAGTACGCCTTCTGATTTTATTTCTTGTCAAATTGGAAATCTAGTTTCTGTTATTGTATAATAAATACATGTTTGGGCATTGCATGAACTTCCAAGATGAAATATTCCAACAGTGTTTGTCACACACATATATTTTTGACTGTAAATTATCAAACATGCATTATGCAAGAACTAATTTGCCTATTTCAAGTCTTTTTTTTAGGCTTCAGATGTTGTAGAAATTATTAATTAGACCTTTATTTACACGACAAGCTCAAAATCAACTCGGTATACCCACAGATGGCGTGGATACAGTTTGGATTTAAACAGTCATCCATTTAATAAATGGCTGACAAAGCTAATGTATCGGAAACTGGTGATGAAAGGCCTGGCAAGCGAAGCTACCATAGCTTTTGGAGTTATCGTCTGTCAATCAAACGATCACCAATTTTCAACATTTTCTTTTTTATCATCTATTTTTGAATTCTTATATCAAGAATGGCCAACTCTTTATAAAACTCCTTAACTAACGTATCTTTAAAGAATCTGTATTTGAATACGGATTAGTAAAACGTGACCCAATGTAGTGGTGTGAATCCGGGAGTTGATTAGATGGTTATCAACAAAACTTCATGACTTAAAATCACGGATTGGCACGCCTTCTAGGGATAAATTCAAGTACAGTACATATATTATGTGTTATATCATCATAAGTTGGACAGTGATACTTGGTTGTCAGTTCTCGGGGCTTCTTCAAGTCTAAAATTGTTATAATATTTAAGTAATGACTGTCCTTTGTAGTAACACTGGGTCTGCTTCGAGGCGGAAATTTTGGGAATAAGAGCAGCTTGAACCTTGGAGTGGCAAAGGCAATACAATGGTTTCCGAGTCATACTACTTTTTTTTTTTTTTTTTTTTTTTCGACAACTCTTATAAGGAACCATTGACTTCAGGCACCTGCCAGAGTACAAATTATTATGACACTAGATATACAAGCCTGGACATATTGAATCTGTCACAGACACACTTCATCACACAACGCATTATATTATAATAAAAACATTGTGTGATAATTTATACTTGATAACCACTTAACCGGTCATAGTCGCATATAATCACCACAAAGTCATACTGCTAAGTGGTCATGGTTGACAAAATGCGACCACAGCAAGAAGACGATATTTCAGATAAAAATGATTTTCAAATTATAGATCAACTTATCCCCTTCAACTTTTTTATTGGTGTCAAGAGTCTATCACTTATAATTATCCGGCAGTAGTCAATTGAAATAGGCATAGGAAAATATTTTACGTTGTTTTTTTTTAGCCTAACAAAATCATGTCGACCGGTCAAGGGATAAAATCTGTGACAGATGCCTTTTGCCCAGGCTTGCTTATAAGGAAGCTAGGGAGGGCTCTACCTGTGCATGGATAGCTTCAAATATCTTTTATCTATATCTTGTTATTATTGTCGTTCGTCTGTTTGAATTTATTGCCATTGTTATATTTGATTTACTTGTAGTATTTGTATGGTAATAATTATCCTTGGAACTTCCATTCCATTATGTAAGTATTTCTTTCTTTCACATCAGTCTTTAATAAGTTATTAAAAAAAAACCAAGATCAGTTAATTTTCTGCTATTTTCCAGTGAAGTTTTTTTATATGCACATGTTGGTTCATTAAACTTAAGGTTCTTGTCGATTTATCTTCAAATTGGTCATTTAAAAAAGGTGATTCTCGATTGCAAATTTCAGAGTTGCCCCCCCCCCCCCCATTTATGTTAAATAATTTATGCATCAATTATTGAATGCAAAACATGTTTGTGAAAATTTTTTAAAACATGTATGAAATGTTGATTTGGCAGACCGATATCTAACCATGCATTTTGTTTAATCATACTTATGGTCATATTTTAATTTTAACTTTTATAACTTGTGAATAAGATACAGGAGATAAGGATGAACCGAACGGATATTGAAATTTATATTGTTCACAAATCACAGTTATCCCCCCCCCACACACACACACCAATTTAGAGCTTTTATACATAAGAGCAAGATTCTCAATTGGAGTTTTCCTTGGGGCACAATACACAACCATATTGAATTTCCAAATTTCTCTGTTTACATTCTTACTTTTAGTTTAGTGTTATTAAAAAAATATTTGACACCCAATAATATAAATAAGCAAATTTTGTATTTTGTTGTGTGTGAGGTCTTTTTTGATGATTATCAATAAGATAATTTACTGGAATGATAATTATACAAAGATATTTAACTTACAGTGAAAGATTCTTCTAGTATATTATTACAAACAGTGCCTTCACATATAGAAGTTGAAGATATACGTCAAAAATTAACACAGGTCTGTACTTTGTATTATCTTTTTGTTGCTTCTTTAAATTTCTCTCAAATGCATTTTAATGTGTACAGGAAAATTACTGAAAAGTATCGGGAAGCCTGTCATTGTTTGTATTCAGTCATGGGCAGAAAAGCTTTCACAGCAACTGTTGAACTACATTTGTGGGGGGGGAGGGGGGGAATGATTGGTTAGCGTATGCGCGCTGCATCATAAGGTCTGTCGTTGAGTCAACGTGGTTTCGATTCCCCGGTTGTATGTGACAAGGACTAAGGTTGCCTGTCCAACCTTGTGGGTTTTTCTCTGGGTCCTCCGGGTTCCTCCCTCTGCTAAAGACCCCTGCATGCAAGCAAATTATTGAAATAAAATTAAACCATATGTTAGTCCCAAAATGACCCAGTTGGAGTCAAGTGGACATCAAACCCCATTTTGCTTTCTGTATTACATTGGCATAAGAACGACTTTTGCATTAGGAACATGGACCTAAACCGTTAGAATTCCTAAACGAATATATATATATTCAACTATTAGTATGGCATAAGATTCATTATTGACACAACAAGTTATTTTAGCTTTCACAGACACATTTCCACATTCATATTTTAAATATGTTTTGTTTTTTTTGTAGATTGAGGGTATTTTACATGTACATGAACTCCATATATGGCAACTTACAGGCAATAGAATTATCGCGTCTGCTCACATACGTTGTCTTAATCCTGTTATTTATATGAAAATAGCCAATGATGTTAAAAATTTCTTCCATAATGAAGGCATACATTCCACGACCATTCAGCCAGAATTTGTTGAGGTATGTTTTAAAAACATTTTTATTGCCACTGTCGTTTATTTGTAACAATCATTTGGTTATCTGTGATGATGGATGCACAAAATATAATAGTTTAAATATATATTATAAGTGGTTGAATGTCCCCCACCTCCATAAATTTTATGGGGTTTTAGATGATCAGCCAGACCTCTGTAGATCATCAGATAATACTAGAGTTGTGTTGTACTGTAACAGAAGTGTATATAAAGACAGTTCACAAGCGAATAGATTTTAAATTGAAGTCCTATTATTGCTGCAGGAGCTTTTTTATTTTTAAGAAGTGGAAATTATAGTGATGATCAGACTATTCTCTCGTACTGTTTAGTAGGATGTTAAATCCTATTTCATTTCATTTCTCTCATACTGTTTACATAATTAACATGATTCTCTAACTTTATCCGTGGTTAGATTAGTAGTTAATGATTCCAATTTGTTTGAATATTGACAATATTTTATATTTCTTTTATTAGTTGGCGCTGGAGACAGACAGAGATTGTGTTTTAGAATGTGGACCAGATAAAAACTGTCATCAGGATACGTGTTGTGGCAAGAAGAGCGGGAGTCCAGCACGTCCAATCAAACCTGTTCAATCTTTTAGTGACGGTGATCAAAATAAAACAAACAGGACTAGTATTAACATGCAGGCAACAAGTGTGTAAACAATAAATAAACAAATCGGTGTTACACTCTTTTAACGAATGTGTATCATCCCCACACACAAAATTGGGGTTTGTGGAAATGTATAGAAATAAGATAGTTGAATATGATAGTTGACTTTGTGAGCTGGGGTTGTTAAAGTTAAAGTGAGATCCTGTTATACCATAAATCATGAATATTATATATATAGATTTGTCCTCATTTTAGGTTAATGTTCAAATTCATGTAATATTTGATCTTTCATTTCAATTCATGCAATCACCAATTGTCTCATGGTTTATAATATATGGCCAAAAAACATTCTAGTTCCCAGACAATTCCCTGAAATAAGCTTGATGCAGGAAAGAAGCTTTCAAAAAACAGTACTTGGCTATAGGAATGTATGATCGGTTATCCAGTATCATTTAAATTGGGTTTCATACTTGATGTTTAAGCCTATGAGTGATAAGTGACTGAGAAACAGAATATTTTTTATATGGCCTTATGTGGCATTACAATGTTATGGCCTAGAGTTTTGAGAGTAGATCAAGCTTATGGTTATTTAGAAATAGTTGTGTCAATGATCGTAGATGCAAACCGTTATAGATTTGTAAATACAAGGCATTATAGATTGTATATATATACAAGTCTTTATAGATTGTAGATTTCATGTCAGTTGTGTTTGATTGTGATTTACCCGGTTACTGTTGAGTTATTAGAATATACATTATTATTATTGTTCCATATACACCAGCTGAATAATGAACAAATTTAATAGACCAAATCAATTTTAGTTTTAGTTCTTCAGTTCTCTTATTATATAAATGGCTATTGTAGGTTTGTGAACATTGTTTTGTTTGTACGTTTAAAAATCTTGATTGATGGAATTCGATTAGACTGTTTAGACAAAATGTCCTATACTTCACGCCATATTCGTTATCTCTTTGGTGCATAAAAGTAGGACGTTAAACTTCACTTCACAAATTCTTTTCGTATTTAAAGGACCAACAAGAAATGATAATTAAATCACAAATGAAACTCTGGACAATTAAAATTATTTAATAATCAGAAAATTTCTTTGACTTATTTTAGATTTTTAGTATGAGAGAAATTTAGGTAGGATGTTATTAGCTTTATTGTGAAGTTATTGCTAATAATCAGACAATCTCCTCTTTGTCACGAGAATCGAAATTTATTTTAGATTTTTAGTGTGAAAGTGAAATTTAGGTAGGGTCTAATGGTAAATTTTATTTTTATTTTTTAAAAGTTGTTTTGGATGTTACAACTGGATCATTATGGAAATCCTGTATCATGTTTTTTATTTATATTTGTTGTTGATAGCTGTAAATTATTTTATATTATCCAAGCAATTGTTAATTGTATGTCTCATGTATATTTGTTACATCAGTAAATAAAATGATATTTCCATAAAAACTTGCCAATATATGGAGTTATTTCCCTTTGAATGATAATTTTCAAATATTCGTAATTAGATATCTGGGACCAAACTTTTGCTTTATTTTAGTGAAATTTTTCTATGTATCCTGCATTCTCTTCATGGTTGCCCAGAAACAACGTTTCCAGAAAACTTGCCAATATATTGAGTTATTTCCCTTTGAAAAATTTTACCCATGTATGGTAAATAATTTCCAAGTCACTGAACTTTTGCTTTATTTGAGAGAAATCCTTTTATGCATCGTGCGTTCTTTCCACGCTTGCTGTGAAAAAATCCCAGATTGATTTATAAATGATATTATTGACTAGAGCTATATCAAAGATTTAAAGATATCAAATTGTTTTTATTTTATTTTGTGTATAGATATTTGTATTTATGATCTGCATAAGTTATTACCTATAGTGTGTAGTTTGTTTAGAATTCTTCTTTAAATGATTATCGTAAAAGGTGTGAATTGTAATTATGAAGGTAAATACAGTGGTGTGCGAGACGGAAGGATCTTACTCTTCTGGTCTACAACATTAATAAAGGGTTTTCTGTCGGAACAGTAGAAGGAACGAAAATGCTGCTTACTGTTGTAAAGTAAATTCAATTTATTGTTTGAGCCATTGGGTGTTTATTTTCATCTGGGTTGTCAGAGGCAAACTCAATACGGTATGCAAAATTAACACTGGAAGTTGACATTTATTTATTCATAAATAAAACATGAATGATATCACATTTATTGAAATATCATATTCGTTCAAACTTGTATAATTAAGTTTGTCTCAAATTTATAATATTTATATTTTTCATGAAAATAATATATTCAATATAATCGAGCACACATGTATAAAGCCATTTTAAAAATACATGAACTTGGTTGCATCATTAAGTTTGTCTCCAATTTGTGATCATCATGTTTTAATAAAAGAATAATATTGACTATATTTAGCACACACATTATGTCATCAGAAAATCATGTATCTTACAATAAAAAGGCTCCATGTATCAAATATACATAAATATATCAATTTTATTTTTTAAAGAAGAAATATAAAATTGTAAATTTGTTGTGTAAATGTTATGTATGTGTTCATTGTTTAGAGTATATAATATATATATTTCTACAGTGCATAATGATGTAAATATTAAAAATGTATATAATGTGTAAATTATGTATGTATAAGTATTTAAACTATATGTATATTGTATAAAATATATGTATACTGTATATTTATATTGTATATTACATGTGTATAATATATAAGTATGAGATATATGTATATTTTATCATATATAAGTATAAAATATGTGTATACATGTATTGTATATAAATATATTATAATTACATGTGTATATCATATAATATATAAGTATGAAATATATGTATATTGTATAATGTATAAAATATGTGTATACATGTATTGTATATAAGTATATTACATGTGTATATATATATGTATATTGTATAAAATATGTGAATACATGTATTGTATAGAAGTATATTACATGTGTATATGGTATAATATATATATGTATATTGTATAATATATAGGTGTAAAATATGTGAATACATGTATTGTATATAAGTATATTACATGTGTATATCGTATAATATATATGTATATTATATAATATATAGGTATAAAATATGTGTATACATGTATTGTATATAAGTATAAGATATATGTATATTGTATGTATATGTATAACATATAATATATAACTATAAGATATGTACAGTATATTGTATATTGTATAAGTATATAATATATGTATATTGTATATATAATAATCACCAGGGATATACACAAAAAACGGGTTGTATTTTAATATTTGAACATGGTTGAGCAGGGGCGGCACAAGGATTGGGGTAGGCCCTGAAGAAGGAAACCAATCAACAGAAGTAATTACATCAGAAAGAGGGAAATTAAATCTTGGATATGTAAAGCTTAAAGGAGCCAAATTGCTAATATTTGGGACCTTGAAATTGACCCAAATGGTTCGTAACGCATATAATAATGTAATCTGATTGTATATAAACTGATTATAAATTCAATTGTGTCCGTTTTGACTCCAATTACAAATCAGTTATTTCCATCGAAATGCGGCATGAGTCTCAACCGAATGGCAATTTCTAGCGTCAGGTTGTTCCAGTCTATTGCACATACTCTCCAGACATGAGTTGTGGAATATGTCTGGCCTTGTTCTTTCTGGTCACTTGTTACAAATGACGCTGAAACGCACTATGATACATGATTCATGTCCCAATGGTCAAAGGTTTATTTTGTCTTAAATATTGGATATTAGAAGCCTGTCTTTTTCCGGTAAGATAACAACATCAATGTTGATTTGAGTTGACAAATAATTCGTGTTTTCAACATGTAAGACTTTAGGTGATACTGAGTTAGAGACTTAGCTACTTTAAGTACATACACTGAATTTTGATTTTTTATACGCCCACATTGAAATGTGGTCGTATATTGTCGTCGCCCCCGTCCGTCCGTCCGTCCGTCGGTCCGTCCGTCCGTCGGTCCGGCGTCCACAATTGCTTGTGGACGCTCTAGAGGCTAAAGTTAGTATCCGATTGACTTTAAATTTATACACAGTGTTTAAGGTCATGAGACGAAGAAGCCTATTGTTTTTCAGCGATTTCCGATAATAACTACCAGAGTTATGGCCCTTGATCGCTTCAAAAAATCTTGTGGACGCTCTAGAGGCCAAAGTTAATATCTGATTGGCTTTAAATTTATACACAGTGTTTAATGTCCAAAGACGAATAAGCCTATTGATTTTCAGCGATTTCCGATAATTAGTGCCAGAGTTATGGCCCTTGATCACTTCAAAAAATCTTGTGGACGCTCTAGAGGCCAAAGTTAATATCTGATTGGCTTTAAATTTATACACAGTGTTTAATGTCATAAGACAAAGAAGCCTATTGATTTTCAGTGATTTCCGATAATTAGTGCCAGAGTTATGGCCCTTGATCACTTCAAATAATCTTGTGGACGCTCTAAAAGCCAAAGTTAATATCCGATTGACATTAATTTATACACAGTGTTTAAGGTCATAAGACGAAGAAGCCTATTGATTGTCAGCGATTTCGGATAATTAGTGCCAGAGTTATGGCCCTTGATCACTTCAAAAAATCTTGTGGATGCTCTAGAGGCCAAAGTTGATATCCGATTGACTTCAAATTTATACACAGTGTTTAAGGTCATGAGACGAAGAATCCTATTGATTTTTAGCGATCTCTGATAATTATTGCCAAAGTTATGGCCCTTGATCACATCAAAAAATCCTGTGGACGCCTTAGAGGCCAAAGTTAATATCCGATTGACTTTAAATTGCGATTTCAAATAATTACTTTCAGAGTTATCTCCCTTGATCACTTCAAAAAACCTTGTGATGCTATAGATGCCAAACTTATCATCCGATTGACTTCAGATTGATACACAGAGTAAAAGGTGTTGAAACGAACAAGTATTTTGATTTTCAATGAATTTTGCTAACGAACAGCTAAATCCATGATGTTAAATGTTTCCTATACTAATTGTTAGGGTGGGGCAAAACTTTATAAAAAGCAAACAAAATCTAATGATTTTCAGATAATTACATAATGAGTTGTTACACTTAATCAGATTTTAGTGTATTACAAATGTTTCATTACCAAAAAAAGTAAAAATATGCGACAACCCTTGTTGACTGCCCGGACGATTTAGCTGCTGTGGGCGTATGTTTCGTTGCCTGGCAACCTATCTTTTTCTATCTTTTAAAACTTAATCGGCAAGAATAATGGCATCATATATAGCAATGAACAGTAATGGGGGAATGTGGATCATGAAGTTTGGTTAGTTTGGAATAAGCAGTAAATTCATTAAATTTTTAATTTTTTAACCTATTGTGACCCCACCCTTCCTCGTCGCTGCCGCCAATTTAAAAATGGTAATCTGTCTTTGTGGTGAATAAAAACATTTCCGGAATCTAGAGTATTATTGTTAAGTAGTTACCGATCTCCTGGACTTCACATTTTATCTGTATGAGGACTAAATGTTTAAGTAAAGAAAACTTTTATTTCGTAGTCCAAACCTGTGTGTAATATGAAAGTTTTATATTTTTAATTCGTACTTGTTTCAACAACAATAATGGCCTGTTTCTTTTTGTATGAATTGTGAATCCCCGGTTGTACGTTGCCTGTCCAACTTCGTGAGTTTTTTTCCGGGTACTCCGGTTTCTTCCCACTGCTAAAGACTCATACGCGCAAGTAAATAATTGAAATAAAAAAGTAAACCATATATGTTAGTCCCGAAATGGCCTAGTTTGTGTCGAGTGGACGTTAAACCCCATTTCTCTCTCTATCTTTGTATAAATGGCAAATTTATAATTATATACACAACATAGACCTGTTTCTTTTTGTATGAATAGTGAATTCGTAGTTATCTCTACAAAATTGGTCCGTTTCTCTTTGTATAAATTGTGAATTCATAGTTATATAAACAATATAGGCCTGTTTTTCTTTGTATAAATTGTGAATTCGTAGTTATCTCTACAAAATTAGTCTGTTTCTCTTTGTATAAATTGTGAATTCATAGTTATATTAACAGTTTATGCCTGTTTCTCTTTGTATGAATGGTGAATTCGTAGTTATATATACAACATAGGTCTGTTTCTATTTGTAAGAATATTATCATATCATATCAGCCCAGAACATTATCAACTTAATGTATAATCAAACCAAGAAAATTATAAATATATTTCATGAAGTACATTATTTCTTGTAAGCCCTTGAATCTTAATAATGCTTAAAAGTTAGCGAGAGAAGCAATAGGAAGATGGAAATCCATGTCCATTATCAGTTCATGTATCAATGGCTCAATTTGTACATCAGTGCCATCTATGGGAAATTTAGGGGGTGCTCGATTGAATATTCAGACCTTGGATTCTCTCAATTCCTCGACAATTTCGGCTTAAGAGTACACGTATGCACAGACGGAATATGTCACCATTACTGACACCCTTGATTTTTGGACTGGCGGAACTGTGACGGGATCCAATTCCCTGTTAAATGATTGCAATTCCGTCAATTCGAAAGGTTCTGGACTCACACTCGAGCACACTCTAAGTGAATAAAATTCAATTCTATTTTGTTTATTTATTTTACTACCGAATATGATGTAATTTATATAAGAAGTGAAATTTAAATTATAGGAAAAAAATAAACTTTATTTAATCATGAATATTTTTAAAATTTATTTGTTGCATTTATTGAGATATTGAAAACATTTTTGTTCCACTTTGGAAATGTATTCTAAGAGATTTCCGTTGATGGGTGTGGTAGGGTGTCATTCAATAGTTAGCAACTTAGCACCTTGTTGGGAATGGGGACAAGAATAGGAGGAATTCTATGATGATCACCACCTATTATTGGTTTTCCTGACTTCCATACTATATACATCTATTATTGGTTTTCCTGACTTCCATACTATATACATTTGTAACGGTAAATCTCTTTGATCTTGGGGTGTGATATTTTATGACCGGAATAGTCGGTCTGAAAGTCAGGGCGGCTTTGGATATAAACCAGGATAGATTTTTATATGAAGAAAGGCCATGACGTCTTAATTTGGACCGTCACTGAATCACAATTCACATCAATAGGAAGATAAAATATAATAGAGTTTAACATCCTACTTGTCTGTACCGTGTGGGCTAATGAAGAGGATGGGACACCATACAACAATGTGCTATGAGCGAACAATTCCTGAAACAGCGGCACTAAACTTTTTAACTGTCTTTTATGTATACACAGCACTATTCGAATAACCAGACACATTCCTAGTCAGACCCCCAACCCTGCACCACTGACAAGAAAACACCCAAAGATCTTTCAGTGCCAATACCGGGGGGTAACCCACGCCCCTCTGGTTAGCGAGCCAGTGTCTTACTCACCGAGCTGCCTCGACACAAATACAGGCAGGGAGAGAGAGATAAGTGGGGGGGGGGGGGGGTAAACTTCCAATCGACACAAACTAGGTCATTTCGGAACTAACCTGTGGTTCAATTTTATTTCAATAATTCGCTTGCGCGTAGGGGTCTGTAGCAGTGGGAGGAAACCGGAGGACCCGGAGAACACCCACGGGGTTGGACAGTTGACTCAAAACAGATCATTGGATGCAGCACACACGTCATGCTAATCACTCGGCCATCCAACCTCCTTTTTTAATGACTAGGTCATTTCGGGACTAAAATAATTCAATTTTATTTCAATAATTCGCTTGCGTGAAGGAGACGGCCATACATTACACATAAAACCCACAAACTAAACGTGATGTGGTTTGGATAAAATATAACCATAATTAACAGAAGCCATATTATACAATCATGTTTTATTACATTCAAGATGGGATATATTTAAATATATACGTAATAAATATACATCAACTAAAACAACAATACTATTAACAATGAAATTTAAACAATATAATATTCTGGGGTCTGTTTCACAAAATTTTAACTAAGATAAAATCCAAATTTCAGTATTTTGATTGGATAATATTAGATTGGTTTTAGTGCTTAGCCAATCAAAATTGAAGTATCTACTAAAATTTGGATTTTATCTATAGTTAAGATTTCGAGAAACGGGGCCCTGATACACAACAGTTTTTAAATAAAATCCCACGATGTATCCATTTATATTTATATACATATAGTCCCACAAATGTGAAGAATATCAATTTTAAACGAAACATCGAAATACATTATATAAATATTGATATTTACACGGGGAAAAAGTAGAAGACGACAAGGTAAGTCTGGTTTTCTTGTGCCCTCATATTTTTGTGAAATAAAAAGGGAAACTAGCTCGATATGCATTTTCCAAGCTTCTATTAAATACTAAATATCATACATATTATATTTCAATACCTAACCTTAGAGAAAGGAGAATAGATGTATTTCTAGTTCTATTAAATCTTTAACCTAAGACTTATTTTATTTCAATATCTTGCATATTCATACAATATTCAGTATATTCGTAAAAAAAAATACCCAATATTGATCGTAAATGGCGACCAGTGGTTATCAAGACCAATATACACCATTGGAAGTTCCCAACCAAACACAGACATTGAAAACAATCAACAGCAGTGGTTCTCAACCTGTTTTGGTAACGGTACACCTTGGAACAAGTGAAAAAAAACCCGATACACCTGGCTAAATATATATAAAAAATAGTTGAGTTTTGCGAAATAAAAACATGGCAAGTCATAGACGGCATACAACCATCGACACAGACGGGTCGTAAACACATAGCATCACTTAGACTAAATAAAGAAAAAAAAACTTTATGACTTTAACAGTAGACACCATTGAATGAATGTTCAACTGGGATCACGTGGTTTTCCATATTTTCTTAGTGCGCCGTTCAAAATTTTGGGGAAGACATTCGGCACACCTGTGTACCGCGGCACACTGGTTGAGAATCACTGATCTATTGTTTTTTTTACAATAATATACACGGGTTTAACATAAAACAATTTGAATGAAAATTTGTCTTCAAACCCACGGAATATAAGTAAAATGTAGGTTAATGGGCTACAAATAATTATGGTAATAATATTTCAAGTCTAATACTGACGTGGCAATGTCTATGAAAGACTATAATTCAAAATGGAGAAATGCATTTATTTATTAATTAATTTATCTATATTTGTAGAATCCTTTATATTTATCTTCTTCTAACAAGGCCATTTTTCTGTTGACGTCATCATCCCCATAGTCCATTCGTGGCATTGCATCTGGAACGCTTGGTACTATGAATGAAAAAGAACATTTTTCTTATAACAATTTTTGTAAGGTCGAACACACCCACCCGTGCACATATATATGTATTCACAACCCAACCCAGAACAATGTCCGCTATTGCTGATAAAAAAGTTTAAAACGATTTATAAACGGAACCATCTCAAGGATTCTTTAACGTGCACATGTGACTTTGGGTTTTTTCGAAACCATCCTAACGACTAGATGATTTTCCTTGCTAGGCACAACGGACATTGGGAAATCGTGATCCAGGAACTTAAAAGTAGGTCTAATGTAGGGTATTGGAATCTGCTGAGGTTTGCCGAGTAGGTGGTAAACCCCAAAGAGTTTTCTCGACCAAAACCAGTATATTATGACCCTTTGACCTCTATCGAACTAGAACTAAATAAGACGGTGCTTACATCGACTGCTGCTTGGGTCATACTCTGGCATTTGAGTTGTTAAATTAACTGGTTCATATTTAGCAGGAACAAAACCGTCTCCGTTCAAATGAGGTCTGACTGACTGCTGGGCACACAGATCATCAGTAAACTTGTTAGTATCATACATACCCACTAAACCTAGAATTAATCGATAGAGATGAGTTAAAAGAAAATCAGGAATTCCCTGACAACAAAGTAGGACAGTTGACCAGGACCGTTTCTTGAAATCTTAACTAAAGATAAAATCCAAATTTAGTAGATTCTTCAATTTTGAATGGCTAAGCACGAAAATCAAACTAATATTATCCAACCATTATCTTAGTTAAAATTTCGTGAAACTGGCCCCTGGCCTATTAACATGATATTATAGTTGTGATTTGTGCTGTGAGTGGGACATGGGCATGGTAGACATCTGTTACTACTATGCTATCAGGTAGTCCCCAGTTCGGAGGTTCAAAACTTTATTCGATTAAAATTGCGTTTCGTTTTATGAACTCTTCGATTACACCTTAGACGTTACTGCGTACAATATTTGTATTCAAAATTAAAAGTGTTTTTTATGGCTAGCAGCACAAAGTACAAGATGAAGATATTGAGAAATGAAAGTAGGAGATAATGTTCTCTCCAGATAGAAAGTCACAGACCCAATCTGAAGCTGGCATCACTATTTAAACAAAATGGCGAAGAGGCTTGATGTATATTAAATATATATATATGGACTAAGACTGCTAGTAATTGTTTCCCCTGAATTGGAAAACTCTAAAATGTTCAAACATTTATATCCGTCTTCATCCAATCTTTTTGCATAGGATATTATCTATTAAATGACATTGCAGTAGGCTATGTACAATGCATAGATTGATAAGGCGTAGCAAATAGATCGAAACAGTCACGGGTCAACATCCTTCAATATTCTGGTGAGATAATTATGACATGGATGGTGGGCCCATTGTGGTTATGACGATTATGGTCATCGGAATGTTAATTAAAATGTTGTAAACCATTGAAGTATATGGGACATGGATCAATTACGAGTCTTAGTTACATATATCACACAGTTATGTGCCGTTAGTGTAAGACGCAATTGTAACGAAACCAAAAATAAAATAAAAAAACAAAACACACTGAGTCAAAAGGTTAGCAAGTGAGTTGCACACTTTGCGAAAAAGAATTAACATTTAAGTTTTGCTATAGAAAAAGATTAAAACTTTGACAAAAATGCTGACTCTTCACGGATTAGACAGACCTATGTTGCAAGTGGAAACATAATATTGCGTATAGCGGGTAGTATGATACCGCAATAGAAACAATTTCAAAAAGCAAGAAATGGAAATTTAGGATAAGCCTAGAAATAAAGCCCAATCAAGTAAAACACATGAGCGGTACTGTGCTGGAGCAGTTTACGTTTGGTCGGTCTGGGCGCAGAGGTCGGCATTCTTCTCGACATTTTGTGCATGACTTTCAACTTCCTCTTACCATCGACGAACATGACTTGACTGCCGCCGTGACCAACAACTTCTGTCATGTGTCGCCATGATCCACCGGCTCTGCCCATTCTTCCGCTTCTAGGTGTCGTCATTTGACCAGAAATTTCTGTATCACGATCACGTGGTGTGTTCACAAAACAGACGTTAGTTCCGCTGTGACCTTGAACTTCGGTGACATTTCTCCAGTTTCCGCCACTGCGCCCAAGACGTCCCTCTGGTGAATGATAAACACGTGGAGGGATTCTGCTATTCTTACCATCAACGAACACCACTCGGCTACCACTGTGTCCTAATACCTCCTTGATGTTTCTCCATGATCCACCAATACGGCCCTGTCGTTCCCTGTTGAATAAATGATGTTAAACATCTAGATTTTGTAAAACATTCTAAAACGACCATTGATTAGCTGCGGACCGACGGGGGCTAACTAAAGCCGTGACAACGGAACTTTACTCTTTACTGCTCGAGTTTTACTCTCTTTTGGCTTTTTAGTCACAAAGATAAATATATATATATTGTATTTTTCTTACCCAATATGTTCTGAGATGCAAATGATACAAAGGCTAAACTTGTTTTCAGCTATGGCGTGCGGCCAAGAAACCATGTCGGTTCAAATACCTTCTCTAAGATGTGTCAGACAATGATACGCAATATGATATATGACAATGGGATCTTGTGTGTGTGTGGGGGGGGGGGGGCGAGGGGCAGGGTGTCCATGGAATTGTATGACTTTGGCCGACGCTCTTTGAAATATGAGCCGAAAATAATTATCAAAATAAATTTCACAACGTTCACCACAATGTCAAATACGAGCAAGATGCAAGATCGTTCATATACATATATTTCCAACTGGGGCATTCAGTTAGCACTTATTTTGAGATCGACTGCACTTATTTAGCGACCATCCACCCACATTTAAGCCCCTGGCATTCAATGTTCCTTCATCGACAATAAAGATTGGAGATTTTCGTACTGTGCTTTTTACTGCTAAAATTAAACACCATTTTATTCTACCATTGGTTTGCGATCACAAAATATGACCTTGAAACTATTTTGGCGATTTTGAAATTTGATTAAATTAAAGGTCAGTTTTAATACGTAGCTTACCTTGCTTTACCGGGATTAGGATGTCTATAAGCAATCTGTTGACTGAGCTCGGTATAAGCTTTACCATATTTATCATTAAATCCTGGTCGAGTATCAGCCATTGTGTTCTACAAGAAAACAACATGAATTATTTATTTTCAGCTTACTACAAGATGTAATCAGATTATATCAAGGACTTTGTTCTACATGTCTATAATAAATAATAGATGCGAATAGAGACTAGTTGTCTAATACTCCAGGCGCGGATCCAGGGTAGGGGAGGGGGAGGGGACTGGCACCCGGTGCAAGCCCCCCCCCCGCTATTTTTTGCGGTGATAAACAACTTTTTGCCCCATATACTCATGTTGCTAAACTAATTAACAGCCAGTTTAGGTTGGGAATCGTAATTTACTCCGAAATGAGCCGGTTGGTGACTTGGTTGATTGTCCGCCCGTCCGCCCACCGGGAGCTGGGCTTCGCACTCACATAATATGACGTCTTTATAATTCCGTCTGGTGCATGAAGGTAAGACGATAAACGCCATCTAAGTTATAAATCTACTTACCGCTTTCATCCAATTACTGTCTGACATAGTGACTGGAACACCGGATGACAGAACACGGTTCTGTACATTCATCCAGTCGTTCATACAACCGTATGTTGTTCTGAAGAAAATAAAAAAATACCCAGTCATGTTAAGATTACTATACATTATGCGTAGTTTAATGATCTTGTGCGAGACATGCAGTAATATATTGATATTGCGCGAGTGCTAAACCTATATATTACACAATGTCTTGCACGAGACCATTAAACATCTTAAAAATACGCTTGTCCAATACTTCCACTACTACTAGTATAAATAATGAACGCTTGTCGCCAACATCAAACAATGACGCCACATCTGTATTTTAAATAGCAATATTATACGTGGCCTGATCTGTAAACGTCATCAGTTGATAATTGTATTGTTGGTGATAGATGCATCGTTGCAATAAAAGAAGATGACTCGGCCATCGACATACACTGCTCTTGCAGAAATTTTTAGTCAAATTCGTTTCCATGAAAACACAATAAATTATTAATTGACAAATTTTCGAAAAGATCTCTTGAAAGGTTCCTGCAATATGCTGTGGAAATAAAACAAGGAAGGTCGGCTAGGCGGAAACCATTTCGGTGTGGGAAGACAATTCCAGAACAAATGGACAAGATTAACATGTTATTGATGCCACCAGCTCCAAAACATCAAAAGAAAATGAGGAAAAACAAAAAAATTCATCTTGAACTTTGAGACTTACATATGAGGAACTGTATTTTCCCTCAATAAATAAGTTGGTGTAAACATTGAAGGTTTGGGTCGTGCTATTTTCACAGAACTGAATAAATCCATTTTCTAGCAATTTTACTCAAAAAATGACAAAAACATCTCCAAAAACAACTAATGTAGTTTCAACTTTACAAGCACGAATATTTCTCACTCAAACTGGTGCACACACCTGGACGATGTCTGATATTCTAACTAAAACGGCTGCGGTACAAAGATTAAAGCACACACGAGGGCCCCCCTGAAATAAATATAAGCTACTACGGCTAATTAAAGGTACAATGTGATACCCGATACCCTGGTTGTTTAAACCCCAACCTTGAATTCATAGACTTATGTAATAACAATGTTCTTTTTTTTTTCTTTTTTTTTAAAAAAACGCAACAAAAACACTAGCATAAGCAGCTCTATCATAGTAATCTTTCATTCAGATTATTCTGCTGGAGACGTTTGGGGTTTTTAAATTCAAATTAAATTTTAGCTCGATCCTTTTTCCAAAGATCGGTTTTGTAAATTAGGAACGTTTATAATCGGGTAGATGTATTACTTTTTGGTATTTCATCCTCAAATTACAAAGGAACTAAAATTGAATTACATGTGGATATTTGAGATCCTGTCACCACCCCTCTCCCCCTCCTCCCGCCTCAAGTTTCGATTTTATGAATTCAAAACGTTTATAAAACAGTAAATTTGTGGGACTGTTAAATTCGGTCAAAAAGAAAATTATGTTTATGCGGTGTTATTCGTTATAACTATGTAAACTCGTGTAGGGTCGGCTTTATCGGGAATTACATGTAGAAATCTGGTTAAATAGCAGTTAACAAACATCAAGTGCCGGTTGTCAGGTTTAATCGTGTATTGTTGACTAAATCCCTCGATGATAATCTCTATTATATACCCCACAATACCCTCCATTGTATGGGGTATATGTTCTTATTACCTATTAATCATTAAATCCGAATACTGAACCATAAGAAGTCTTTGTTAAATAACGACAATCTGTCTCGCGTGGGCCCGACGTCGATCGATGTCAGCTAGAGGGTCAGATTCAAATTATAAGTAATAAACAATCTCACAAGGTTAATAATTCAATTCGCATAATGTAAAACATTGGCCCACACAAATACGACTTTTTGGGGTTTATTTCGGATGTGCTATGGCGATTTCATAAATCTGAACCACTCTATTCAAGACGATTTCAGCGGATTTTACCGTAAACGTTGATTACGAACGGTGCTTGGCGTTATAGGGTCGCAGGGCTCCGTTTTCTGTCCACGTCTATTTCGGCTATCAATAAATGACATAGTAAATGTCTTGCTTTATGTACAGAACTACTAATAAATTTTAAATTAACAGCCGTGCCAAACTGATTCATTGGGAAGGGCGTTTGGCGTTAGTTTATAAGAACGTCATTGATTATCGAGGCCGGGGTGCCATATGGGTCCGTTCGCGGTCCCCTTCTATTATTGTGACACATAAACGACATACACGTAGTACAATTTCTTGCTATTTGTTTGAAATAACTTCAGTCGAAAGAAATGATAAACAGGTGCACTATGATGGGGGCTTGGTTTTATTTAAAAGGGGTTTCATTAATTATCGAGGCTGGAGTGCCACAGTGTTCCGTTCTAGTACGACTTCTATTCTTGTGGCCCATTAACGCCATAAGAGAATATACTGCATGGACAGAAGCAATAGATCAGTGAGGTATTGCCATGATCGAATTCATTGCCATATGAATCAAACCTTTTTTTGAATTTATTTTACTTACTTGTTAGATTGATTTTGACTGTAAACATCGTTATTATCATAGATATCTTCTGATTGGCTAGCCATAATGATGCAATTCCCGCTAGAAGTTCTAGATGATGATATTCACGATTGATGGTCCTGTAAATCGTAAAACATTAATTTATTGAAAATCTAATACTCGATGAAGGAATAATTTTTGAATTGAACAAATGAATTAACAGTAAATTGTTTCAATGTCATTTAGTAATTGAATTGGAATACTTGGCTTCTCTGGTCTTGACAAGTACAGCTGTCTAGTCGTTCGGATGGGACGAAAAGCCGAGGTCCCGTGTACAGGTAAAAGATCCCTTGGCAGTTGGAATTCGATATAAGAGTAGGCCGTAGCGCCGCTGCCCGGGCCAAATTTCCCCAATAGCATACTGTATGGCGTATGCCCGTCTTCATTAGCCCAGTTGAGGAGCAGAACAATAGGACGTTAAATTCCATTTCATTTTTCTAGTCTTGAACAAACAATGCTGTAAATTAGAGAAACCTATAGTCGAAACGTCGCCCAGTAATAAACAGTAATTGTATTCCATATAATTGTGACCCCTGAATTAACACTATCTTTGTCCCGTTTTCTTCAGTAACCGCAGGGAATATAGACTTCCACCAAACTAAGACTATTGGAAGTGAGAGTTGTAATTCTAGTATAATAGTAAATAGATTAGACAGTAGTGAGAACTAGACAATAACAAACAATAGGATATTGACATTTATGATTGGTGATAAGATCTAGGGTTGATTTTGTTAGATGAGTAGTTTACCAAAGGAACGCACAGACTTAGTTAAACCCAGGCTTTGTTTCAGGGGAGTAAATTGTATCGATAACCCCGATCAATGTGAATTTAAGTTTACAGGTGACTCTTTCTTTTTGCTATGTTTTTAATAAAGCCGTTGAAATTATCTGATATATGAATTCTAAGGTGACATTCATAGTCCTCTCTTGGTGGCGACAAGGGGGGAGGGGGAGTTGTCATCTTTGGGATTATTTGCTGGTAATTTTAATGTGGTTAATTCAGTTAGGTACCTTATTGAAAGAGGTGTTAAAAGAACCTGAACACTTTTAGAAATGTTTTTTTTTTGTAATACCGATGGTACTGAAGCTCGGTCCGGGACCATTAAAATCCTTACATTGTAAATCTAATTAATTACATTTTCTTCCATTTTATTTATAAAAATTACAATTAAGATATGTTTGACAAAACAGACGAAATAATATCTTCAAAGATGCATTATGTAAGATTAAAATTTAGATAAAGAGTTGGCTGTTCTCGCTATACTAGTTAAAATAAATAATGCGAAATGAACATAGTGAATATTTCAGTCAAATTACTTTATTCTGAGCGAAGTAATAGCTGTTTGGAGAGTAGCAGTCTCGATTATCATTGCTACCGGTGTTACAATAGTAAACAAAGTCTCGCTTATCCATTTTTAAATTAAATTATCAAACGACGATCGTGTTTCAATAAATTGACAAACGTGAGCATTCTATTATGGGGAGAACTGATTAGGGCTTTGTCGTGTTAATAAATGTCTAATTAAAATAGCATTATGCAAGACCATAATTACCTCTTGATGTCGAGGCTAGCCTTCGATGTTGGCGGATTAAAATCCTATATGCCGCTTAATGGCCGTTGATAATCGAGAATATGCTGTTTATATTCATGATTTGAGTAATGATGACCGAGGCTATGTGAATATTTCAAACGCTTTTTTCTCGGTTAAAAGTGGTTCAATTTGACCGAAATTTTCAGCAAATTACCTTTACACTATCTAGTTTTTAACTATTATAGTGAGAACTGCCATCTCTTTATCTTATCTCCCATAATGTAACTTTAATAGTTTATATAACTTTTGAGGCCAAAATAAAAAAAACCTGCGAATTACCTCTTGCATAATGTATCTTTAATAAAACTACGTTGTCAAACGCTGTGCCAAAACATACTATTTCTGACTTCATAATATATCATTAATCCTCCCAAATCACAAAGTTATCATTAATTAGTCACTAATCATAAATCAACAGTGATTGGATTATCGAATTAACCTTCTCACTAAAGATCAAATGAGGCCAACATTTATTCAGCCGGAAAATCTCACTTAACTTCCTTGGCCAACACAAAGAACGAAAATAGGACTTTGGGGTAAGCGGGTCAACGTCTTACTCGCTGAGCCACCGTTGCTACCTGGGCAATGTTTAAAGTACAACGAAATATAGTCGCCATGAAAAGTGATACCGGGTATATAGTAAAAAGGAGAAAGCGTGCCCTATCTTGAATTTACTTACAACATAAAGAGCGAGCTAGAGAAATGGGGTTTAACGTCCACGCGACAAAAACTATGTTATTTTGGAACTAAAACATGGTTTAATTTTATTTCAATAATTGGCTTGCACGTAGGGGTATTAAGCAGTGGGTGGAAACCGGAGGACCAAGAGAAACCCCAACCTTTTCCCTACCACATGGAAACCACGCCAGTTGACTCAATAACTGACCTTACGATACAGCCCGTACGTGCTAATCATTCGGTCATCCACCCCCAACCCCTACTTACAACAAGTTGTAAGAATTCTGAAAAGGTGTACAGAATAAATGTATATCCTGTCTCGTGCATGATATTCGAATTTACTTACAATTAATTGCAAAGATTTCCCAAATATGGAGAGATTGTGTATAGTATGGGTATGGCGTTATGGTGTCATGAAACGTAGTATAAGGTGTACGGGGAAACAGTGTATCCTGCTTTGTGCACGACACTAGTATTTATCATAATTCGACAACTGGGAGAGGTGTTTTTGTTGTGGGTGTGACGGTATGGAGTCATGGTGTGGAATGCAGGTAAGATTATGTACACGGTAAGTAAGGTAATAAACCAAGCTATAATAGAACAAAGGCATTTTCATTAATGGGGAGTGTTACGTGTAATTATTAGCCAGTAGGTTGAAGAGGTTAATGATTTATAAATCGAATTCGTGACATTTATTTATAGCACTTGACGTGTCTAACATCTACTTGTTAAAACAACTAACATAAATATAATATTATGTAAAATTTGGAATGCTAAACTTAAACACCATGTATAAAATAGGTCTTTAAAAGTAAGCAAGGACGTCCAATACAGAAATGAAATGAAATGGGGTTTAATGTCCTACTGTTCTGCTCCGACTGGGCTAAAGAAGACGGGACCAAACTAAAGATGACGAACATGTCGCCTTGTGGTGTAATATGAATGACAACATCATTAAGGTTTACTCATTACGACTTCACACGGCCAGGGGATGTAGTTCAAATAGTATACACGGTTTTTGTCCCACCCGAACAACTAGACAGGGAAACACAAGGCTGCAAAATCCAGAGAAACTGAACAATTACCATACCTACTGGGCCACCGTGCTTCCTATAGCCAGTCCAAGCTGGCGCGTTAAAATTTGATTACAAAATTGGAGAAACGAATGCTAAGAAATGGACAACCTGTGATTAAATTTACGAGTCGTACATATTTTATATGGGTTCTTTAAAGGAATCAGCGAGCGAAAACTCGAGTGATAACCATTACTTTTTATAGAAATGTGCTTGGATTTTGCTCTTGGATTTTCGAAAGGAAATTCTAAGGTTATTTGAAGTAAATACAAGATTAAGGCCACTTATTTCCTTATTGAAACTGATAATGTTTCTTTTATATACTTATTGCGTGTTTAACTTTCTAGCAACCGTCGTGTGAGAGACTGAATTAATTAGTAAAACTGGGCGTGGTATTCAAGAAGCGCTATTAAATGTTTAAATTTCCATACATCTCCATCTTCAAAAAATGAAATGCCGTTTAACACCGTCCTGTTCTGCTTCTACTGGGTTATTGAAACGGGCATACGCCATGCACACATGAAGTGCACGTAAAAATGCACGTAAAAGATCCCTCGATAGTTGAAATTTAATACAGTTATAATGAAGGGTGAATACATTGTTATACATGTACTTTTTATTTCCAGGCTCCGAAATTCCTATAACGGAAAACCACTGCTTTTGGAAATCTTGAAAAACACACTTTTAACTATTTTGTAAATACCAGCCAAACACCTTATAGACAGTTACTTGTGGGGTTACCTTTTAAACAACTTTCATTTTACTCCGTCGACATTATTTTTTTTCTTTCTCAAAAGTAAAACTGACTTACCGGTAAAAGGTAGAGGTGTTCACGCTGACCGCTGGTGATCAAATGGTACTTGACTATATCGTTACCTGTCTATTATATATTTTATAACATAATACCCATAAGCTGGTTCCCTTACCAACTGAATTCTTATTACCTAATAAGGCCAATAACACAAAATATGTATGTTATTCGGCCTTAGAGATCGCAGTTTGCGTTAAGATAGATAAACTTGTGGATTACTGTTGTTCACGTCTTAAATGTTTAATTAAACTTGGCCTTAGACTCATAAAGATTTAATGAGATATGCTTTCACGTTGTTGCTTTCTGTTACGTAGTCTAGCGTCATTGGCGATTTCGTATCTTGGACGGTAGGACGTGTGTTGGCCTGATTTTTTTGTTCGAGGTCAAAACTTACGACTACCTAAAGTAAAATTTACAATAATAAAGCGAAATATTTCGTTTTCGCGAGGAGAGTCAAGGTGGCTTATGCGAGTTTCTCCGCGGTGCTGAACGACAGTTCCCGGTTGGCGTAGAAAAGTAGCATGCTTAACTCCATTTCCTTTTCCGTGAGTAGATATTCCACAACTAAAAAAAGTACTGGGTCCATACATAGACAAATTGAGACGGGTACAAATATGAGACTAACGTGTGGTCATTTTTTATTTTGTTAGTGGTTAAGTGTGCAGTGTGAGAAGATCCTATCCGAGTGAATATATACTTTCCATGTTGTAACTCGGCATCTCATTGCAAAAGGGGGGGGGGGCACTGGTTTAAATGGACCATCCCGATTTTAACAGAGTATCAGAAATAAAAGTCTGTGTACGTTTCAAAGTATTGTGCCAAAATATAGAAATGGTGTAATGACCTTGTCTAAAAATTTCAATTCAAAATATTCAGTCGTTTGAACGTAAACGTCAAAATCGCTTATCCCGACACGTAACCCTTTTAAGATTTCGGGTCAATTTTTTCGTTGGGTGACCTAATAATCTATTACCGTTCATTGCCTGACTTATGTGCTGTACTTGATAACGAAAGGTAAATTTCACCTACACGCTATTTTTATAAAATAAAAGTCTGGTTTTATCCAGACACAGTATAATACCAGTCCCCATTTCCAGAAGAAGACTGGCTGGTTTAAGTTGTTTGAAAACGTGTCACATCTATTGAGTTAGTTTCTCAGCTCTAAGTTAGAGGATTTTAGGGGTTTTAACACAAAATTAAACAGTTTTATTCTCCAAAATAAATTTGAGATTGGCCCTTTAACATTTATAAGGTCTGTCAATTGGCTTGGTTTCCATTTCCGCTTGTACCTAATGTATTTCCTCTACTGTTAAGGATGTAGGCCCTGTTTCTCGACATCTTAACTTGAGATAAAAACCAAATTTTAGCAGATACTTCAATTTTGATTGGCTAAGCACTAAATACATCTAATATTATCCAATTAAATTACTAAAATTTGGATTTTGGATTTTACTTTTGTTAAAAATTTCGTGAAACAGGCCCCAGCAAGATAATTATTGAACCGCTTTTTATCTTCAGTAAAATGATTATTTGTTAGTCTCGAAGTAACCAAAGTATTGTGTTGACGAGACGTTAAACCCCATTCGTTTACTATAGGCTATAGACTATAGACACCACCATCCCGCTTGCTCATCATATTTGCTATTTATCCAAAAAACGCTCTTTATTTTAAAATAAAAATGATCATTTGTCAAGTCAATCCTTTTCCGACGATATTTGTATATTTATCCAAAGTAAATCCGCTGTTTGTTGTGAAAAATGACCATGTTAGTCTCAAAATACAGGTCTCCCTTCTTCGATCATTTTGCTATTTATCCAAAGTAAAACCACTTTTTATTTCACCCTTTTTGTTCAGTTATATCTAATATTGGAACACAATGGATGATTTACAGAAATCCTCGGATTAGCCTTTAATAGTATTACATAAGGATTAGAGTGTATAAGACCTGATTATATTTGATTGATATCTGATTGTCTAACATTGATAACAATATCTTACTCATTAACAGACCCGTGAATTACTCGCTTTGTTTAACTATACCTGGGATTTATTATCTTTTACTAGGTGATAAAAACATATCGGTCAGGTCATACAGACCTCGTAATATCATTTCCCAGTTGTACAATGAAATTGATATGTAACAGTTCATAATAGGCTACTTGGGGAAGTAGATCTTTCAGGATTCAGACCGCTGTTGTTCATTTCAGTTCTTTCTTCTTTACAATAACAAAAAAAAACAGTTTGAGTTCATTATACCCGTGGAAATGAATCGTTAAGGATTCAGATCACAAGTGTTCTTATCCCAGTTCTTTCATCGTATTAAAACGCAACTGATATGTAATAATTACAGTTCTTAATATACTATTCAAAAAAAGTAGGGGATATTTGATTTTTAAGTGTTATTAAAGTCACCTAATGAAACTGACGAAGAAACAAATGACAAAATGAAATGAAGTTCACATTCATCGATTTATTCCAAATGATCGTTAGACTAAGTAAGGCACAGGCTGACCATTATAAGGGTAAAATGATACCCGGGGTCAAACAGCAAAGTTACCACAGCATCACAACAAAGTCAGTAACGGGTAAATCCTTCTCTGTTTGCCAAACAAGCATTGATCCGACGTGGCATACTCCTAATGAGAAGTCTAAGGTCATTTTGGTCCAGATTGTCCAATTCCTGTTGCAACGCAGCAGCAAGTTCTTGGATATTGGCAGGACGTTGTTGACGTTGACGTAACCTCTGTCCAAGCATGGAGTGCCAAGATGTTGTCCCGGTAGTACTGGCCTGTAACACGCCCTGCAACAACATGTAAAGCCGTTCTTCCAGCAACAGTGATGCCTCCTCACTCCATAACAGAACCACCCCCAAATCGATTATGTCTGATGACGTTAACGTCTTGGAAGCGCTCGTTTCGACGACGCCACACCCTCCTACGTCTGTCCAAAAAATCAACAGTGAACCATGACTCATCTGAAAACATCACATTGCTCCAGCGTCGATTATCCCAGTGTTGACGATCCCTACACCAACGACGTCTTGCCTGAATGTGATGATCTCTCAAACAAGGGATCGCGCGAGGACGTCGGGCGCGAAGGTGACCCCTATACAGTCGATTCCGAATCGTCTGGCCACTCACTCTCACACCAGTGTCTGTTTGAAGACGAGCGCTGATCTGATTTGCTGTGATGACACGATTTCTCAAGGCCAAGGTACGGATAAATCGATCCTGGGCTTGAGTTGTCGCCCTTGGTCGACCTGAGCGTGGTCGGTCCTGTACAGATTGTGTATCACGGTATCTGGACCATAGCCTGCTTATGACAGACTGAGAAACATTCATCGTCCGCGCCACAACCGCCTGTGTTGTGCCGATCTGTAGCATGCCAAGGGCACGTAACCTTTCATTTTGGGTAAGCCGACGCATATCAAAATTTGTTTTCTGGTCACTAAAACAATTAAACTGATGTTTCCACCCTGGAATTCAATGCCACAATGACTGTAACATTCAAAGTCAGAGTCGTGCAAATCTTGGGTTGGACCCCCATGATGATCCCAAGCATCACCTGCATTCCATGCGGTAGCTATTGGTGCGTTTGGGCGTCACATGTAACTGGAAACGTTTCTTCTGTTAGGTTCTATAGTGACTTTTTTCGTAGTCATTTGCATATTTTAGTATTATGCCCCCAAAATCAAATATCCCCTACTTTTTTTGAATAGTATATAGTTCGACGCCCATGACTAACATGAAGTAGACATTTGTGGACTCTCTACAGGTCACAATTCTTATCCGATTTTGACGAAACTTCAAATATAGGTTTATCCCCATAAGATCTCGGCTGCTTTCGATATTGGCATGTATCGGATCGAAACTTCATGGATTATGGCCCCTGATTGTACGAAAAATTATGTTTTTAGCTTGTGGACCCTATAGAGGTCACAATTTTGAACCGATTTTGATGAAACTTGACATGTATGTTTATAACGCAAAGATCTGGGTTCCTTTCGATATTTGCACCCATCGGATCGAAACTTCCTGAATTATGGTCCCTGATTGTCCGAAAATCGCCCTTTTTAGCTTGTGGTCCCTCTGGATGTCAAAATTATTATCCGATTTAAAAACCAGTTTGATTATATCACCGTTACATGGTAATGAAGATTGAGTTCAAATTTCGTGAAAATCGGACCAAAATTGACGGACAAAATGGCCACCGTTTGTACGCGAATAGTGTGAAAATATGTTATATCAAGGTTGTGGACCCTATAGAGGTCACAATTTTGAACCGATTTTGATGAAACTTGACATGCATGTTTATAACCCAAAGATCCTTTCGATATTTGCACCCATCGGATCGTAACTTCCTGAATTATGGCCCCTGATTGTCCAAAAAATTGCCCTTGACCTGGAGGTCAAAATTATTATCCGATTTAAAAAACCGTTTGATTATATCACCGTTTCATGGTAATGAAGGTTGAGTTCAAATTTTGTGAAAATCAGACCAAAATTGACGGACAAAATGGCCGCCGCTTGTACCCGAAAAGTGTAAAAATATGGTATATAGGTTGTGGAACCTGTAGAGGTCAGAATTTTAAATCAATTTTGATGAAACTTGAAATACATGTTTATAACCTAAAGATCTTGGTTCCTTTCGATATTTGCGCGTACCGGATCATAACTTCCTGAATTACGGCCCCTGATTGTATACGAAAAATCGCCTTTATTAGATTGTGGTCCTTCTGGAAGTCAAAATTATTACGCGATTTAAAAAACCGTTTGATGATATCACCGTTACAATGTAATGAATGTTGAGTTCGAATTTCGTGAAAACCAGACCAAAACTGACAGACAAAACGGCCGCCGCTTATACACGAATACTATAAAAATATGGTATATCAAGGTTGTGGACCCTGTGGAGGTCACAATTTTAATCTGATTTTGATGAAACTTGAAATGCATGTTTATAACCCAAAGATCTTGGTTCTTTTTTTGATATTCAACGGATAATATCGGATTGTAACTTCCTGAATTATAGCCCCTAATTGTACGCAAAATTGATTTTTTTAGCTTGTGGTCCCTCTAGAGGTCTAAATTATTATCCAATTTTAGAAATAATTTTAAATGTTTCGTATACTAAACGTTAGCATGGGACAGAATTTTATAAAAAAAACAAACACATTCTAATGATTTTCTGATAATTACTTAATATGCGACAACTCTTGTTGACTGCTCGGACGATTTAGCTGCTGTGTGGGCGTATGTTTCGTTGCCTGGCAACCTTTTTTCGTCTTAATAATAGACATAAGATGAAACAGAATTAAATTTTACACTGAACAAATAATGAAGATGGGTTATACATTGTCTTATAGAAATTAAACGAACAGAAGTTAAAAATTATACGATGGTATGTTCGAATTTTGAATCAAATATACCGCCATACATATCACCGTAAAACCTATTAACTCTGTTATCGTACCTCTAACTCATGAGGGATAAGTGGATAGGACGCTGGCTCGCTAGCTAGCCTGGAGGTCGGATGTTCGATCCCTGCAGTGGCCGAGAAAGTTCATCTCGATTTTCCGGCGTGGTTTCCTCTTGTCAGTGATGCAGAACGGAGGGCCTGACAAGGATGGGACGAAACACCGAGGTCCCGTGTACAAATTGGCGTGCACGTAAAAGATCCCTTGGCAGTTGGAATTCGATATAAGATTAAGAGTAGGTCGTAGCGCCGCTGCTCGGGCAAACTTCCCTCATAGCACACTGTATGGCGTAGGCCTATGTCTGTCTCCCATTAGCCTAGGTTAGGTGCAGAAGTGTAAGACGTTAAACTCCATTTCATTTCATTTCATTTCTCAATCATGAATATTCGCCAAAACCTTGCTGAAAATATTAATTCAAACCCTCTTCATCCACTCTTGACCCAAAAATTGACATACAAAAGGGGAGAAGAGAGAGAGAGAGAGAGAGAGAGAGAGAATTGCTATAAACAAACGAACTACATTTTAATGGTCGTCTGCGGGTTAGATCTACTAGATAAGGCCAACTTCAAGTTGGTCAAAGGTCAAGAGATGTAAGCAGGGCTAGCGGTGATCTAAACTTTATTCCAGACAAAATTCATCAAAGTAAGCTGAAAGAAAGATACCCACGAACAATATGGTAATTATATTCTTGACGGCCCAGGATACACATTTGACGTCATTTACCAGAGTTATCTACCTTGCATCGCTAATGCCTATTTTACACAACTTTGTCGGCACAGAAATGTTCAGAGGCGAAATTGGAAATTTTAAATGTTTCAAATAACAAAAATTCGACCATGAGCCAGGCTATCCAGAAATGTATTAATTTAAGAAATACTAGACGAATTCGGTGATTACAATGAAAATGCACGTAAAGTACCGTATATTGCTCCTGCAAATGATAGCATGTGATAGTATCATTATGCATGTATAAATATAACGCGTCCACCAAAACATTCATGGTTTTGTTTAAACTGCAAATCTGAATGAAATGAAATGGGGTTTAACGTCCCAATCTTCTGCACATAACCTAGGCTAACGGAGGACGGGCATACGCCATACAGTGTGCTATGAGGGAAATTTTTCCCGGGCAGCGACGCTACGGCCTATTGTTATATCGAATTCCAACTGCCAAGGGATGTTTTACGTGCACACCAATGTGTACACGAGATATCCGTTTTTCATCCCATACGAATTTAGCCACTGACAAAGATATAATTCAAGCAAACAATTTCAGAAATGTTAATGCTATTATTATAATTATACATGTGCTCCAATGTAAACAGGCCCGTTCCTTGCATTTAGTTTTAGAGTGAGGTGTGCTAAAATTTGGGGAGAGAGAGAGCGAAATGGGGTTTATCGACCACTCGACACAAACTAGGTCATTTTGAGACTAACGTATGGTTCAATTTTATTTCAATAATATGCTGCGCGTAGGGGTTTATCAGTGGGATGAAATCAGGCGACCCTGAGAAAACCCACGAGGTTGGACGTACGAACCTACTCCTTGTCACGTACAATCGAGGAATCGATGCTGAAATTGGAAACAACATCGGGCATGATACGGTTGGCAAATACTATTTCAAATATAAGCTAAACAATAATTCGATCCTTTACTGACTTGGGGCCCGTTTGACGAAATTTCAACTAAGATAAAATCCAAACATTAGTAATTTGATTGGATAATATAAGATTGATTGTAGTGCTTAGACAATCAAAATTGAAGTATCTACTTAAATTTGGATTTTACCTTTAGTTAATATTTCGAGAAACAAGGCCCAGACTAACTTTATGGTAGTGTTTTTCCAACAATATTTATTCAAGTTGCATGAAACGATACAGAATCGTCCTACTTTCTTCAAACAATTGGCTAATGAAGACGGGCTTATGCCATACGGCGTGTCATCTGTGAAATTTAGCTCGGGTAGGCGGTCTACTTTTATTTCGAATTACACTGTCCCTGCCGACAAGAACGGCAGCATCCGCAAACCACAGGGACGGGACTAATAATGTCAGCGATGTAAGCAGGGCTTTGAGCAGGGCTACACATTTGACGTCATTTACCAGAGTTATCTACCTTGCATTGCTAACCATGAGCCAGGCTATCCAGAAATGTATTAATTAAAGAAATACTAGACGAATTGACCAAACAAAGGCCTATTGTATTGTGTTTATTTACAAGCTCTTTAACGTAGACTTTTCAACGTTTTTCATATTCAATTCAAAATGGTGACCATCAGTAACCCTAAATCAAAATTCTACTCTGAACGTGTTTTAGCCATTCTTTCAAGGATTCAGAAAATATAACTCCCGTGTCTGTAGTATGAATCAGTAATTACTAAACTAGTATACAAAACAAATTTCAAGGCATTCTGACCTATATTTCGTTGATTTTTTTGAAAAATTTGATCCTTAATTTCACCAAGGGGAGATAATTTAGAAAATTTCTAAATATATTTTTGAAGTCGCATCGGTAAGATCTACTTACATACTAAATTTCATGAAAATCGTACAACTATTAAAGAAGTTGTAAAATTGTTCATAACTTCCGGTTCGAAATCACAGCGACGAACTTTCGAAATTTGAAAATCTGAAACTGCAGACGAAAATAATTTTTTTCAAGGTACCTAACGAAAAAAAAAAAAAATAAAAAATCGGTCAAAAAACCCAAAAAATTACGACTATGCATTGTAATTTTTTTCGTTCGTAAAATTCGGTGATTTCGATTTCGTAAAACGTTTTGAAAATATATTTAATCAACAGCCACCATCCATTTTGGGGAGGACAGTTAAAAGTTTCAGAAAGATCCCATGGTTAGATTCCTAGAAAACCGATTTGTGAATAAAACACAAAAAAAAAAAAATAAAAAATAACAATCTTAACAGAAACAATAAGCTTTCATATGTAATACATATGAAAGCTTAATAAATCAAAAACTAAAATATCTCCAAGCAAAAAAAATATACCCCCCCCCCCAAAAAAAAAACAAAAAAAAAAACAACAAAAATTACAACAGATTTATCGTGAGCATTTGTCTGGGCTGTGATAGAATAAGGTGTCCAAACAACAAATCATTTTTTAAACCTTTTTTTAAAATTTAGTTCGATAGATTTATCAGCCAGCGTCCACTGCACCGTACTTAAAGACTTTTTATGGGCAACACTAATACCAAAGAGGTGAACTAACACAAAGAAGACCCATCCATCAACACCTCGTGCCCTTGTATACCAAAGCTAAGCCGTATGATACAGAGCGCGCACGCTATACCATTCGGCCACCCAACACCCGGGCGGGTCCAAAGTGGAGGCAAACGGCGGATCCAAACTGGAGACAACGCCAATGTTGAGGTTAGATCGTGTGTGTGTGTGTGTGTGTGTGTGTGTGTGTGGGTGGGTGTGTGTGTGTGGCTGGGGGGGGGGGGGTGTTCTACCTGCGAATTTAAGACAATATTTCTGCTAATTTAGGAGCAGACATGTATGGAGAGAGCCAAAATGGCGACAACGCCTCGCACGTTGTTTTTTTTTTCGCCGTGACTGGACAAGGGCAACGTATTGTCGTTCGGATCGGACGAAAATCCACGACAGCTGGAATTCGAAATAAGAGTTGATCGTCTAACTCACTGTATGGCGTGTGCCCTTCTTCATTAGCCCGGTTGGTGCAGAACAATTAAACGTTAAACCCTATATCATTTTGTATGGATTTTTGTCTTTATGTTATGTGGTGTTTACACACCTATAGCTTTAAATTTTCTAATTCACATCTTTCAAGTTTTGTTTCCAAATTTATTATGGAAAAGTACGATAGCACGCACTGTCCCGTGTACAACATCGATCGCTTCTTCCCTGGTAACTGGTGCGATAGTTTGGAACCAGGCCATCAACTCCAGCAAGACAGCAAGATTTATCATCAGGTGATATTCCCCAGTGACCACTGACCACAAATTACATATCGTTAGTTAACTTTCGTTTTTAAAGGAGCTAATTCCTTTTTCTTTGGCATCTAGAAATGGACACAAATGGGTCGCAAAGCATACAATAATGAAATATGAATGTATATAAACTGATTTACATTCAATCTTTTCTGCTTTTTCTGTAATTCCTAATCAGCTATGTTCGGCGAAAAAACGCGAAGTGTTTAAATTGAATGGCAGTTTTTGGCGCCTGTCTGGGTATTCCAGTCTATGGTATTATCCCGTGGGATATGTTAATCGAGTCGCATCATTACAAAGGGCGCCCGAAAGCATTCTGACACGCGATTCGTGTGCCAATTTTAAAATGTTGACTTTGTCCTTAATATGGAATATCAGAAGTGTAACAAAGTTGTCTGAACATTCATTTAGGTGCAAAGAACTGTATGACCTCTGTTAGTTTTGGTATTTATTATAGTGGACGTTTCTTTTACTCTCTAAACTTATTTAAGGCACGATCTTATTAACTATATAATTTATTCCATATGTTATTTACAAGCTACTACGATATGTAAAAACGCCATAGAACTTCCTTATTTGATGATCCCTCCTGTCCATCTTCCCCCTAGTGTTGGAGGCTTTATATACAGTAGTATACTCACAGTAGACAAGACAAGACAACCAGAGAGAGAGAGAGAGCAGACGGCGGAGACCGGCGTATGGACTCGCCCGCCTCCAGCCGCTGCATTGGCAGCGGTGCAGAATGGTAGATACAATATAGTTAGATGTGTTCCTGTCGTAGTAGTCCTGTCGTAGTTTCTGTTATGTTGATATCTTTGTACCTGTTTTAAATTCTGTTCCCGACGTAAATAAATAATATACTTACGAAAATTCGCACCGATTGCGGCAGAACTGCGAGGAACAGAAATTGTGTTTGATACTTTGATTGTTGTTTTACGGTGAGTCATTTTGTTTTTAAAAGAATGTAAATTGTCCTTGTTTGTTTTTGAACACATATTGTTAAAAGTGAATAGTAATAAAGTATTAAAGGGACAATCCCGATTTGAACATGGTTTCAAAAATAAAAGTCCGAGTAGGTATGAAATTTAAACGCCAAAATATAGAGGAATGCTGTATTTATCGTGTCCCTAAATTTTAGCTGAAAATATTGAGTCGTTTGGACGTGAATACCAAAACTGCTTATCCGGACACGTAACCCTTTTAAGATTTCGGGTCATTTTTTTCATTGGGTGACCTAATAATCAAATCCCGTTCCTTTAGGGGTATATACAATGAATGACCCATGTGTTGTGCTGGATAATGAAAGGTTAATTTCACCTACACATTATTTTTATAAAATAAAAGCGCGGTTCCATCCAGACACCTCGTAATGCAGCTTAGAGCAACAGTCGTCTTTTCCAGATGAAGACTGGCGGGTTTAAGTTGTTTGAAAACGTATCACATACATTGAGTTAGTTGCCCGGTCCTGAGGTAGGGGATATTAAGGGATTTTAACACAAAATAAAGCAGTTTTATTCTCCAAAATCTTATCGGGATTGGCCCTTTAAGAAGTTTGTTGTAAGAAGTAAAATATTTTGTGATTGTTTGACTGGAATTGAGTTAAGTTCCTAATTAGGAAATTCTTGAATAGACTTTGTAAAAATCCAGGACTGAAACGTTTATCTGTGAAACCGTGGGTGGCAGGCGCGGTTTCGATGATATACTAGATACAATATATACTATTCAAAAAAAGTAGGGGATATTTGATTTTGGGGGCATAATACTAAAATATGCAAATGACTACGAAAAAAGTCACTATAGAACCTAACAGAAGAAACATTTCCAGTAACATGTGACGCCCAAACGCACCAATAGCTACCGCATGGAATGCAGGTGATGCTTGGGATCATCATGGGGGTCCAACCCAAGATTTGCATGACTCTGACTTTGAATGTTACAGTCATTGTGGCATTGAATTCCAGGGTGGAAACATCAGTTTAATTGTTTTAGTGACCAGAAAACAAATTTTGATATGCGTCGGCTTACCCAAAATGAAAGGTTACGTGCCCTTGGCATGCTACAGATCGGCACAACACAGGCGGTTGTGGCGCGGACGATGAATGTTTCTCAGTCTGTCATAAGCAGGCTATGGTCCAGATACCGTGATACACAATCTGTACAGGACAGACCACGCTCAGGTCGAACAAGGGCGACAACACAAGCCCAGGATCGATTTATCCGTACCTTGGCCTTGAGAAATCGTGTTATCACAGCAAATCAGATCAGCGCTCGTCTTCAAACAGACACTGGTGTGAGAGTGAGTGGCCAGACGATTAGGAATCGACTGCATAAGGGTCGCCTTCGCGCCCGACGCCCTCGCGTGATCCCTTGTTTGAGAGATCATCACATTCAGGCAAGACGCCGTTGGTGTAGGGATCGTCAACACTGGGATAATCGACGCTGGAGCAATGTGATGTTTTCAGATGAGTCAAGGTTCACTGTTGATTTTTTGGACAGACGTAGGCGGGTGTGGCGTCGTCGAAACGAGCGCTTCCAAGACGTTAACGTCATCAGACATCATCGATTTGGGGGTGGTTCTGTTATGGTGTGGGGAGGCATTACTGTTGCTGGAAGAACGGCTTTACATGTTGTAGCAGGGCGTGTTACAGGCCAGTACTACCGGGACAACATCTTGGCAGTCCATGTTGTGCCGTTCGCACGACGTCATGGCCGCCGTTTCATCTTCCAGGATGACAACGCAAGATGTGTAGCACCATGGGTCTTTTCTGTCTGACGTGGAGAGCGTCTATGGGTAACCGGTCACCACATCCTACGTATGACCCATGCATATTGTTTTTTGCTACATATTACTGTTAGCCTTGTGATCGTCTAGAATTTGTCTCTAGCTCTCTTTTCTTCTCCTTCACGTTGTGTTTACTTCTTACTGGTTTCTTAAGACGTTTGTCTTCTTCAGTTATAACAATGCAACAGTTCGTTTTTACCTTTTATGTACCATAGGTATACATACAAGCATAGTACATATTACAATCAATGCTAACTAAACTCTTCTCAACCTAGACACCTCGCGGTGCCTAGGACTCTTAGATGGTAACCCTCTGGAATCTAATCGAAGTCTGCTGGATTCCCACGAGTATCCTAATTTTGTATCAACTGGTTTTGGACATTCAATTATCTAATTGGTCAAACATGATGTAAATAATTAGAGAGATTGGTTAATTGAGCCCAATGACGTCAAAACCCACCCTTATATGGTTATGGAAATTTACTCTAGAAATTGCGCATGAGATATCTGTTATCATGTTGTTGACATATAGAACCAGCTATGTTTTGTTTCTATAACCCTTTTTTATATAACAATATGTCAATCAAATGTTAGTTGATTTCAGTACACACCTGCATATATGTGAATATGTTAGAAACATAAAACTATATCTTATCTCCTCATTCCTTGTCTATAATCTTTTAAAAACAATGTCACCACGACTATATTGCTACAGATGTCACAGGGCCAGGATCGTTACAGGTTACCTCCAACAACAGAACATCACCACATTACCTTGGCCAGTACTGAGTCCCGACCTCTCCCCCATCGAGCATGTCTGGGACATGCTTGGACAGAGGTTACGTCAACGTCAACAACGTCCTGCCAATGTCCAAGAACTTGCTGCTGCGTTGCAACAGGAATGGGACAATCTGGACCAAAATGACCTTAGACGTCTCATTAGGAGTATGCCACGTCGGATCAATGCTTGTTTGGCAAACAGAGGAGGATTTACCCGTTACTGACTTTGTTGTGATGGTGTGGTAACTTTGCTGTTTGACCCCGGGTATCATTTTACCCTTATAATGGTCAGTCTGTGCCTTACTTAGTCTAACGATCATTTGGAATAAATCGATGAATGTGAACTTCATTTCATTTTGTCATTTGTTTCTTCGTCAGTTTCATTAGGTGACTTTAATAACACTTAAAAATCAAATATCCCCTACTTTTTTTGAATAGTATATCTTAAAAATATAACTTAAAAATATGAAATTGCCGCTTTAATTTTTGTCGGGTAAACCATGAGATCCCTGAACGCGATATACGGTGACTAAACATGAACTGTGGCTTAGCGTCCTACTTTTCTGTAGGCCACCAACCAAACAAATGACAATCCTATTAATACACCAATCTATATTCTATATTGCGTTTCGTGTTTCAGGTTTTCGCTGTCCTCTACCACACGAAGATCTACCCGGTTGTAGCGGGAGGTCGCGTCAGGGGTCATACAAGCAGCTTTTGACCATATGACCCCAGACATTTGATAAACCAATCAGCGTTGATATTTCTAGTAGGCACATATCGAGTAACGATAGGTTTATAAAGGGACTGGGTGATACAGACTTCTTTTGACCTCATTTCGTCGTACTTCTCTTCCGTTCAACATACGAATAGCCAAGTGACCACGCTTCAAGTTTGATTTGTAATAAATAAAGCTGTACAATGAACAATTTAACTACATTGGAGGGTGTATAATGTTCAAATAAAGTCTCGTTGGCAATTAAAACGATGGAAAGTCTTAGAACTAGTGAGTATTGAGAGATGATAACAGACAATGTATCGTCAACAAATCATAACAAAGTTGGCGTCTGAAATACTATCTATTATACTATACCATATCGTCAAGCAGTAGTAAGAAGTTTTATTTTAACCCCTTCAAGTGCCTGTGCTCTGGAGGTCACAATTATTATCCGATTTTTAAAAACCACCTGATTGTATCACCATTATATCGAAAAGGAGGTTGAGTTCGAATTTCGTGAAAATCAGGCCAAAATTGTCGGACAAAATGGGCGCAGCTTGTACGCGAATAGTGTAAAAATAGTGTATATCAAGTTTGTGGACGTTGTGGACCCTGTAGAGGTAACAATTTTCATCTAATTTTAAAGGGACTATCCCGATTTGAACAGAGTCTCAAAAATTAAAGTCCAAGTATTTATGAAATTTATGGACCAAAATATAGAGGTATGGTGTATTTACCTTGTCTCAAAATTTCAGCTCAAAATATTGAGTCGTTTGGACGTTAACGTCAAAACTGCTTATCCCGACACGTAACCCTTTTAAGATCTCGGGTTTTTTCATTGGTTGACCTGATAATCGATTCCCGTTTCTTGAGAGGTCTATACAGTGAATGACCCATGTGCTGTACTTGATAACAAAAGGTAAATTTACCTTCACATTATTTTTATATAAAAAAAATCTGGTTTTATCCGGACATTATATAACACAATGGTCTCCATTTCCAGGTGAAGACAGCCGGATTTAACTTATTTGCAAGTGCATCACAAATATCCAGTTACATGTACTTGATCGGCCCTTAGGTAGTGGGTTTTAAGGGATTTTAACACAAAATTAAGCAGTTTTATTCCCCCCAAAATATCGGGATTGGCCCTTTAATGAAACTTGAAATGCATGTTTATAACCCAAAGTTCTTGGTTGCGTTCGATATTCATCATATCAGATTATAACTTTCTGACCACTGATTGAACGAAAAATCACGTTTTAGCTTGTGGTCACTTTAGAGGTCACAATTATTATCCGATTTAAAAAAACGCTCGAACATATCACGGTTACACAGTAAGTTTGTTGAGTTCGAATGTCGTGCCAATCGGGCTAAAACTGACGGACAAAATGGACGCCCCTGGCACGCAAATAGTGTAAATATCTGGCATATCGAGGTTGTGGACGCTCTAGAAGTCACAATTTTGGCTCGATTTTGATGATACTTGAAATATATCTTTATAACCTAAAGATCTTGGTCTTGTCTATATTCGCGCATATCGGATCGTAGCTTGTTCTCTATCCATCTCTTGCAAAATGTGGGCGTATTCTTCCTCGCAGTCGCTGGATGGGCTGGGATTTGACTTTCACGATATTGCAGTCTTCAAGGGATATAAAGTCGATCTTGTTACTGAAATTTGAGAATAAAACAAAACCAAGACTACCAGAGATTTAGTTCCTTTTGGAACTGTCTTTGAGCGAACAATATTCGCTGACAGTTTTTATCCGGCCTTATATAGCTGCAATATGAAAATACGGTAAAATACCGCTATTCCCCACCTCTGTTCTCAGACTATTTTAGAACCCCTACCGTTCTATTTGTCACCACAATTCTTTATTTTTCCACAAAAAGGAATCATCTCTCTATATTTGACACAAATTTATAATAATTCAACTCAATTTTCGCATGCCCGGATCTCGTAGGCGTATTTGGTGTATGTTTTTAATCGCAGAATTCTACTTGAAAATAGTGTTGAATCTTTACAAATGTGTGTCACCTGTGGCAAGAAATGATTCCTTTGGTGAATAAAGTAGATTCAGGGTGAAAAATAGTAGGTAAGGATTCCAAAATAGCCTTAGAACAGAGGTGGCGAAGAACGGTATTTTCATACTGCAGCTGTATAAGGCCGGATAGGAACTGTCAGTGGACATTGTCCGCTTAAAGACAGTTCCTAAAGGAACTACCAAAGATTTAGGTTCCTTTACATCATATAACATGTTAAATACAGTTTACACCATTTACATTGAATAAAATAGCCCAAACAATAAAATATAATGCTATAAAACATAAAAATCGAATTCTATATAGCATAAAAATCTATATAATTTTATATAACCTAAATGGGTGTGGCTATGTTCCGGGGGGGGGGGTCAGAGAATCACCAAAAAACAACAGGGCTTATCCTTAGGGTATGCAAAGTTTCAAAAGGACCTGTTAAGAATTGTGGCCTGTAGGCGAAACACGGGACACACAAACATTGAGCTTGACTCTGTCCTAGGAGGTCAGCCATGCACCAAAAATAATAATAGTGGTCAGCCTTAGGGTATAAAGAATAAGTTTTAAAAGTTTTCAAGTCGATCGATTAAGAATTGTGGGCTGTGAAACACAGACATACAAAAGGAAAATGGGCTGGACATTCACCACAGACAATAGGGGTGTTCCGTAGGATAGAAGGAATAAGTCAACCTTTTTTCACAGAGTTAATGCGATAGGCGTCTTTTATCAGACAACTATAGTTCTACGGGTGACGTCACTTCATAATGTTTACCAACAAAGCAAGTTTAAAAACACAACAGATATGAAGAATGCTTAATCAATCATAAAACCCCGTCAGACTTTCTCTTCTTATCTCATTTTTAATTTGTAGTAACAAAATAAATGCAATACGAATTGAATTGCATCCCCGTCTTAAACGTTATATCGAGATTACGTAGGTGGAGTTACCGCCTGTCAATCAAACGGTCGGCCATTCCCAATTACAAAGATAATAACTTTGTTCAGAATACAGTAATTGGACTGAAATTTTCAATATATTCGCCTCTTTTCATCTATTTTAGAACTGTCATAGCAAGACTGCGCCAACTCTTTATACAAATTCTCTCATAATGTATCTTATCTTTGTTCTAAGAGTATTGGGAATACGTCACGGAAACCACAAAAACATTCTAAAGAGTGATAGAGAGAGAGAGAGAGAGAGAGAGAGAGAGAGAGTAGAGAGAGGTGGGATTTAACGCCAGCTGACAGGTTTCGTGATACAGCACGCACGTGCTAACTATTCACCCCCCCCCCCTCTAAAGAGTGATTTGTTCATCTTTTAGATATAGTGTCCATTTCCACCGAAAATGATATCGCAAACAAGTGTTCAATCTATAAAAGCATCCATTCCTAAAAAATGTTTCTTTAGTCAAGTGAAACAAGAAAATTCATAACTATGCGAGGGTGGGGTGGTTAATTGCGTGGGAATAAGTCGGTATCGGTTAAACTGAAGAATAGAAAAAGCCACCCGTTGTGTTGGCAAATTTTAATATGTAAGACGATATGAACATCAACTAACAAAATACATAATGTGATATATGCATAGTTGCAGCATAGATAATTAAAATCTCTATTCAAGTTAAACCAAGTCATATAATTTGATAGATGCATAGATGCAGCAAAATTTAAATCTTTATTCAGGTTAAACCAAGTAAATTTGATTAAATACAGGTCCTTTTTCGTTTCGTTTATTTACTCTGGGTGTAGGCCATCGAAAGTATAAAAAATGAAATAGAAACTAATTAAACCAACTGTATTTACGTATTTTCAAGTAACACGTCGTGCTGAATAAACTATATGATTTATTGTCATTAAAACATCTTCTATTAGTGGTTAACACTGTGGAACTAAAAACTAAAATTGAATCTTGATTGATACCAATGATTTAATGTAAATTGAATTTTCTACACGAAGTCCATCGCATTCAGATACATAAAGCGCGTTAACAATATATTCATTTAAACATACATTATGGGAGAGCAAAAACTGACCTTTGTCGGTCTTCCTTTGAGCCTCAGATGTCATAGAAATTATAAATTAGATCTTTATTTAAACAACAAGCCCAAAATGAACACTGTAGACCCATGGATGGCTTGGATTGGGCTCGGATTAAAACAGGATTTAATCACTATGGCGTTGTGGGTGGGGGTTCTCCGTGACGTTGACGTCATCATACTTCCGGAAATTATTCATAAAAGACAGTGATGACCGAGGCTATACACAGGCTTCACTAGATACCGTTTAAACATTACTTGATGATCGAGACTATGTAGGTGGAGTTAACGCCTGTCAATCAACAATCGGCCATAGTGGGAAAAGGGTGTCGATGATTTTAACCACTATTTCTAGTAAAAAATTATAGTGGTAACAACTTTGTTCAGGATAAAGTTATTTGACTGAAATTTTCAATATATTCTTGTTTCAACATCTATTTTTGAACTTTTATAGCAAGAATGGCTAACTCCTTGTCAAAATCTCCCATAATGTATCTTTAAGACAAACTTTGTCATTTCGGGATTAATATATCGTAAAACTTATCTTCATTTGACGGACTAAATCTGAAATAAACACGGTTTCGAGACTGTATTTTAACTACAGGGTACATCGAACTACAGGGTACAGTATGGTTTAGAGACTATCCGAACTACAGAGTACGTGACTGCTTAGGGGGTCTTTATCCAAACTACAGGATACATACCGGTTTACAGACCCAATCTGAACTACAGGGTACATCATGGTTTCGAGACTGTATCTGAACTACAGGGTACATCGAACTACAGGGTGCAGTATGGTTTAGAGACTATCCGAACTACAGAGTACGTGACTGCTTAGGGGGTCTTTATTCAAACTACAGGATACATACCGGTTTAGAGACCCAATCTGAACTACAGGGTACATCATGGTTTCGAGACTGTATCTGAACTACAGGGTACATCGAACTACAGGGTGCAGTATGGTTTAGAGAATATCCGAACTACAGGGTACGTGACTGCTTAGGGGGTCTTTATCCAAACTACAGGATATATACCGGTTCAGAGACCCAAGCTGAACTACAGGGTACATCATGGTTTCGAGACTGTATCTGAACTACAGGGTACATCGAACTACAGGGTGCAGTATGGTTTAGAGAATATCCGAACTGCAGGGTACGTGACTGCTTAGGGGGTCTTTATCCAAACTACAGGATACATACCGGTTTAGAGACCCAATCTGAACTACAGGGTACATCATGGTTTCGAGACTGTATCTGAACTACAGGGTACCACGTGGATTAGAGACTATCCGAACTACAAGGTACGTGATTGTTTAGGGGGTCTTTACCCGAACTACAGAATACATACCGGTTTAGAGACTCAATCTGAATTACAGGGTACGTCATGGTTTAGAGATACTACCTGAACTACAGTGTGCATTGAACTACAGGGTATATCATGGTTTAGAAACCCTCCACCGACGACTCGTCCGTGGTAGCATCAAGACTGATAGTTGCCACCGGTTCATTTCCGTCTGTAATTCATTTCACGACAGACTCTTGTAAATACTGCAGTAGTACAGTTTTTCACGATAGAGAGACACTAGTGGGCGGAGGGTCCCTGAATTTGACCTGGCGAAGGGCTCACAATCTACTGGGGGTCCGGTGGGGTTCTCTCCTAGCTTTTATAAAAAAAAGTCCCATAAAATAATGTTTTATGTAAATTTTCCTGATTTTCCTAGCTTACGCACAAATTTGGAGTGTGATATTCCTATGTGAAATTAAGTTTTGAACCCAATATTGAATTCAGTAACCCTAAAATCCCTTATTTTACAAGCAATACCCACAAAGACAGACAACGCCATTTTGGTTTCCATTTTGATTGTCGCTCAATATTTACACCATCTGGACCATACAAATTACGGAAACATTTTTTTTACTATCAGTTGTTTAAAAGCAAGAAGAGGACCTCACGGGACACATAGGTTCAGGGATCCTCTATCAACTAGTGCCTATTGCATGTGAAAAACTGTACTAGTGTGACAATCACAAGATCCTATCACGACATGAGTAACAAACAGAAATCAACCCATGATAACTATCGGCCTTGATGAAAGCTACCAGGACGGACCGGGAGACGTGGACATCTAAACCATGACGTATATTGTAGTTCGGGTAGGGTCTCTAAACCATGATGTACTCTGCAGTTCGACGTACCCTGTAGTTTAGACAGTCTCTAAACCATGATCTACTCGGTAGTCTCCAAAACATGATGTACCCTGTAGTTCAAATAAGCCATAGTTTTGTAAATATGAATTGTACGATATGTTAACCCAGAAATGATATAGATTCTCTTAAATGAATATATTTTAACGCGCTTTTAATATCTGAATGCAATAGACTAACTGTAGAAAATTCTAGGTACACACTGTTAACCACCCATGGATGTTTTAATGACAAAAGAAGTAAGTACAGGAGGGTCGCACGATACGCAAAATCTTAAAGATAAACCTGTGGACAAGACAGAAAATAGACATTGCAAAAAATAAGCAAATATCAAATAATGGGAAAAATCATAATTTATTCAGCTCGACGTAAGCCATTAAATGCAGTTGGCTTAACTTGAATGTAGACATCAATCTTCTATGTTGCATACAGCATAGTTGAATCATATCATAAAAATATCTTATTTCATATAGAGTTACGTATTTGTCAACATCAAGGTGTACTTGCTCTATTGCTGCATTAAGCCTATTCAGTTTTGTTAAGATGAATCAGGCGTATCTTTTACTTTTTTTTCTTATGAATTAGGTTATATAACAAAAATGTACTCTTTGTGTTGTATAATAATAATGATAAATAATAATTTGGGAAATAAAACCATTTTGTCTTCTAACCGACAAAATAAGCACCTGAAATTCCATAATGTTTTGGTCTAAAGCCATTCCCGATTGTGTGTCGGCCATCGATCATTAATTGCATCATCTATTTTTCGAAAATCGAAATTTCTTTTCTTTAAGACTGAATGTTATCTAAATTATTAATTAGACATTCATTAACTTATCCAGACACTAATAAACTCTCGGTGTCTACGCTAGCATTCGATGTTGCCTGGATTAGTATCCTATTCCTATACGCTGCTTAACGGCCATTGATAATTAAATAAAAAAAAGGGATAATCGAGACTATGCTGTTTATCTTACTGACTTTAGTGATCTTTATTTACACAACAGGCACAAAATCAACCCTGTATACCCACGGATGGCTTGGATTCAGCTTGGATTTAAACAGGATTTCATTGATTGATTTAATTTTAAATGGCGTCGTGAGCGGAGATTAACCGTTACGTTGACGTCATACTTCCGGAAATTTTAGATCGAGGCTAAATGATAGAGTGTTCGAAGCAAGGCCGCTGTTGAGTGAGGTAATTAAGAGAGAAAATAAACTATTGTAAAACTAAAATTAAATCATTGATTGATTTAATTTTAAATGGCGTCGTGAGCGGAGATTATCCGTTACGTTGACGCCATACTCCCGGAAATTTTAGATCGAGGCCAAATGATAGATACATCTTAACTCTGATATACTTAAAATCGAATTAAAGATTCAAAAAATTTTATGAACAAAGAACAAAAGGAGCAAAAATTAGAGCCAGAGTAAAATGGCTGGAACTAGGAGAAAAAAATAACTCGTATTTTTTTGGACTTGAAAAACAGAGACAAATAAGGAAATCAATTAATAGGTTATCAAATAATAAAGGTGAAATTATTAAAGATCAAAGTAAGATATTGAATGAAATCAGAAACTATTACAAAGTATTGTATACTTCTCAAGAACCTGATGAAACATTATCAAAAAAATTATGTAAACGAAGAGTGTACTGACGCGATACACCATTTGAAGCTAAATAAATCACCTGGTTTAGATGGACTTTCTGTTGAATTTTACAGAACATTTTGAGACAAAATTAAAGAGATGATAGTTTTTATATTGAATAGATGCTATCATAGAAAATTACTTACTCAATCACAGAGAACTAGTGTAATATCCTTAATATTTAAAAAAGGTGACCCGCTGTTAATAGAAAATTATAGACCTATATCTTTATTGAACTTAGATTTAAAGATACTATCACGTGTACTAGTCCAACGTCTTAAAGTGGTAGTAACACAAATAATACACGACGACCAAATATGATATATCAAAGATAGATTTATTGGTTTTAACTTTAGACAAATTCAAGATATAATTGATTAAGCGGATCAATACAACGTTGAAGGAAGTATAATTTCTATCGATTTCGTGAAAGCATGTGATGTCCTGGTCATTTATGTTAGAAACTCTCAAATATTTGGTTTTAATCAATAATTTATTACATAGGTAGAAACATTGTATCATAATATAGAATAAGCGTATTAAATAATGGCTGGATCTCTGAAAGGTTTAAAATTTCTAGAGGTATCAGGCAAGGATGCCCTTTGCCATCTCTCCTATTCGTCATGTCGGCTGTAATAATATGGCCATAAAATTAAGAAGAAATAAAAATATTACAGGGATAGACATAAAACTAGATAAAGAAACACAGTATAAAAAATTCACAAATGGCTGTTGATACAGCTATTTTTCGGGGGTCAAAGGAAGAGATATCCTTAGCAATGAATGAAATAGAAATATTTGGATCATATTCAGGATTAAAACTAAATCGAAATAAAACAGAAGGCAAATAGGTAAACTGAAACGATACACCAACCAAGGTGTTGGGGTTGTATTTTGGACAAGACCAACTTGAATGCCAGAGGCGAAATTGGGAAAACATATTACAAAAATGAAAAAAATAAAAATAATAATTAACGATTGACAGAAACGAAAATTAACTATGATAGCGAGAATTTTGATTATCCAAACTGTTATAATGCCAATATTCACGTTCGTGTGTGGCAAGCGCCTGTGTCGTACCAAAAAATTAACTATAAGAAATAGAAACAACTTGTTTTGAGTTTTTTTGGAATAGTAAAAATGAGAAAATTAAGAGGGATACGTTAAATGGTAAATATGAAAATGGTGGCTTAAATATGATTGATATTAAAAGTCAATTTAATTCGTTAAAAGCAATATGGGTTAAAAGATTATTAGATGAAAATTTGGCTAATTGGAAGATTATTACATTAAAATTTTATAATAAACTTGGAAAGAACCTTTTAATTTTTCACATGAATATATATAGACAGTATAAAATCTATCCCAAATATTTATTCTATACGTAAATTCTACCAAAAGATAATAACATGCTGGGTGAAGACTAGACAAATCCAAAATCCAGAAACTCATATCCAGACTAGAAAGCAGATACCTATGGGGAAATAAACACAATTAACAACAAAAGTCTAGGAAGTGTTTTTCATGTTCGACGACAGAAAGGGTACACTGGTTACATAATATAAACCTTTGTAGAACAGGTATATTTTTGTACCTCCCTCTTTCTATCTCTAGCTGATGTGAGCTTAATAGGAGAGATGACATGGCACTTCTGTGGTGTTTATTAGTAACAGAGAAAAGATGGTCTGGAGGGTTGGGGATTGAGGTTTTGACTAGCGTATAGTTGCGTAATTTGTGATGATTATCATTGGGCGGAGAATATGCGCATTTGTTAGCAGTGAGTTAAATTTAGTTTCAAGTGACATTTGTAGTTCAGGTTTTGTTAACTGGTTTTAACTGGTAGCTAGCCAAGACATTTTATAGTTAGATTTAGCAATTTCAGCGTCCGCCTTAAGTGCTGCAACGAGGAAGGTGTGGGTGGTGTGTACAGTGCTTTCAAATGTGAGAAGTCTTTTATAATAGAGCAGGATGCTTGTATGGATGTCAAGCTGGAGTGGAAACACGCCTACTTCAGCGTGTTTATTGTGGTGAGTTTATTGTGCTCAACTTTGCTCTGTTTAGACACGTTAAGTGTTTTGCTATGAACAAAAGATCACAACATCAATTCTGATTTAAATTGACAAATAATTCGTGTTTTCACTGTCGAAGATTTTGGATGAGATTGAGTTAGAGACTTAGCTACTTTAAATAAGAAAAAATTGACAAATTTATTCTTCAAAATAACTATTATTTATTGTTATTTATAACATTTCTGCCATATCCAACTATAATTAAGCATGTAATCACACCTGACTGCGAGCTGTATCATAAGATCCGTCACTGAGTCGACTGGCGCTGGCTGGCGTGGTTGTCTCAACTGGTGTGGTTGAGTTAGGCTTGCCTGTCTAACCTCGTGGGTTTTCCGCGGGTCCTCCGGTTTACCCTCACTGCTAAAGACCCCTACGCGCAAGCGAATTATTGAAATAAAACTGAACCATATACCTTAGTCTCAAAATGACCTAGTTTGTGTCGAGTTTACGTTTAACCCCCTCTCTCTCTCTCTCTCTCTCTCTCTATCTCCTACCTGACACGGGTACAAATCCCACATTTCAAATTTGACATCATTACCTCCTAAAGGCGGAGCCTCGTGTACAATAGCCAATCCAAGTACATGTACTAACCTTATACACCGAAATAATTATGGAGGACCGGATCAATTTTGATAAAAACAACGCTTGATTTATTTTATTGACAATTTTTGCTGATAAACGAAAGTTGCTTCACTGGATTGGGCTGCGTTTGTCATAATAGTATAAAATTAACTTATTTTTAAGATGTTACATGCATTAATAACAAAATAGATTTTGCCACTGACTTGGAACCAAAGGCACCCGGCTATAGCAAGAGGCGACTTATTGCAGTGAAATGAAATGGGGTTTAACGTCCTACTCTTTTGCACCTAACCTGGGCTAATGGAAGACGGACATACGCCATACATTGTGCTATGAGGGAAATTTTGCCCGGGCAGCGGCGCTACGGCCTACTCTTATATCGAATTCCAACTGCCAAGGGATCTTTTACATGCACTCCAATGTGTACACGGGACCTCGGTTTTTCGTCCCATCCGAACGACAGGCCCTCCTTCTGCATCACTGACAAGGGGAAATCACGCCGGAAAATCGAGATGAACTTTCTCGGCCAATGCAGGGATCGAACACCCGACCTCCAGGCTAGCGAACCAGCGCCTTATCCACTTAGCCACCGTGACCCCCGACTTATTGCAGTGAAGATTTATTAAAATTGTCAAACGAAAGAGGGAGGGACACCTCTTTGTAACCGCCCCTTTGCGCCAAGGATTATATCAATCATTCGTACCATACCTGTTACATTATTAACTCACTTCTGTGCACATTCTACTGAGCATTATTGCCCTCTGGTCGGGAATTAGTTTTTTTAACTATCGAAAACCCCGACAGTAAAATGAATAGTCGGATATATAAGATAGTAGCTGCAGTTGCATTATTCCTTTTAATAATGTTTGGTTTTAAGGATTATTATACAAGAGTTAATAAACAGGTAAGGAAAGTTATAACATAACTGCATAGCTTGAGCCAGGGGCGCGAGGACCAGTGTACTAAAAATATAGGGGGTGGGTGTCTCTAGAAAATTTTGAAATTTGTTATTTCCGAGAACGCTGTTTAGAGCGCCCCTAGCATTCTAAATTCCAACCCTCTAAAATACGTGATAATGAAAGAGACAAATGCCTGATTATTCACAAATTTCGTATCGAGAGCAAATTCATCTCATAAAAAATTCTAGCTGATAGTGAGAGTGCGGGAGCCGGTTCGCGACCGACCAGAGAGCAATTACATATCTATCATTTAAAAACTAGTAAAAAGGTTGAAAAATTTCATCATTAGGGCATGGGTATATCAGGGGCGGATTGGGCCGTCGGGCGATCGTACGATCGCTGGAAGGGCCGGTCGGACAAAAAATGAAAAAAAAAAATTTTTGTTCAAAAAAAAAAGGAGGGGTATTGGACAGACCATGGAGCCATGATGATCATATGGCATAATGAGTCGCAATGAGGAAATTTTGAAAATTGAGTTATTGTTATTTTCACATTCTCCAACTCAATACCTTCAATTTGATGTATAGTTTGATTGAATCGCGCAAAAATTGACTGAGCTGTGTCCGCTTGAAGCCATCCAACTCACCAAAGTAAGTTTTGAGAAAAGTCAAGTCAAAGATTTGGTATGTTTCAAAACAAAATCCCATAGCATCCAAGCCATTTATTTGCTGTTTTGTCGTTGAATACTTATTCTGAAGGTTTTAAGGGATGCTGAAGACGAAAATTGTAGTCAACATTTCCAAAATGGGCGCGAAAATGACAAATGTTCGAGTTTTCACAAGTTATGTGTTTATTAATGTATAAGAGTCAATCCGATAATACCCGCCGTTTTTCAAAATGGCGACCGAAATGATAATCGTCGTAGTAAAATTTTATCCGACAATATCGACCATTTTGTTTTAAATGAACCCACGGTGACTATCGGTCTTGATGTTACCAGGGACGGACCGGGGTCGAGTTTCCCTAAACCACGATGTACCCTGTAGTTCGGATAAAGAGTCTAAGCTAGGATGTACCCTGTAGTTCGTATTGCGTATCGTATCTAAACCATGATGTATTCTGTAGTTCGTATTGAGTCTCTAAACTATGGTGTACCCTGTTTTTTTTTTTATAGTTTGTTTATTTTCATTTTCAAGGTCAGAGACCCAAAGAACATACATACAGTGTGCACTGTGCACAATTGTCATAGACTTTGATATACATGTAATTACTTACTATACTGGTATTATCTTAACTAAAGATGTTAATAATATAAAATCTAATCAATTCATCAGGTCAGGTGATAGAGTCGTAGTTCGTATAGAGTCTCTAAACCACAGTTGGTTTACTTGAATGTAGATAGTAATCATCTATAGTGCATATATATATCACCTTTCAGTTGAATCATGTTATGTTCATATTGTGTTACGCAGGGCTCACACTGGCTTTCAATTTTTTTCCGCCAAAATGGATGATAATTTTTATATAAAGAAATGTTCATATTTTTTTTCTGCCAACTTGAATATTTTATCTGCCAAAAATGTGTGATAAAAAATACAATATCTAACAATTTTATGTCTCACCTATTCTTATTATAAAATAATTATCGATATATACAATACAATATACATGTAAAACAACTTTTAAAATCTGTCTGTACATTATATAAAAGCACAGTTTGGATTTAATGAGATCAGATTTTATTTTTGGTGAGTTTAATCTATTTGAACATCGCTCAACACTATATATTCAGTAGTTACACGTCAAAGCTCGTCCAAGGAATGACAATTTTCTATAAATGTATGTGTTGCGTGTACAATAGACCTATTGTTATTTTCAGGTACCGTAAAGGTATCAGAATCTGAATCCCTTATAGAATGATATTACATCAATTATATTTGTAAGAGATGCTTACAATAATACCCGTCGTTCACCTTTAGACCATTTTGGCGACGGTAATATGATGCAAATGGCGAATTACTTGTATGAAATAGTAAATGGCATAAGGTATCACACAGTGAAGATTTTATGAAAACCGAATAATAATTCACACTTTTATGGACCAAAAACCTTGAAAAGTGACCTACGGAAAATCGCCTATTTCGCCGCAACTGAACAAGTTAGAAATTATTTTGGGATATCTTTATGATCGTATGGGTTCATTCTATTAGTTGTTTGGAATCAAATATCAAAATTTTAAACAAATAACAAATACTACTCATTTGAATAAATTATTTGTTTCGAAGGCTATTATAAATACAGTTTTTTCACAAATTACGTCATTTCCGGTGACATTGAAAATGTTAAATTGGATTGACCTAGTTATAATTGACATTACGCATCCAATAATGTCACTTTTATGAAAATCCAATAATAATTGACTCTTTTACAGGCAAACTAGCGTAAAAAGTGACTTCTACAAAATAGCCCATTTCTCGGCAACTGTTCATATTACAAACTAATTTTCTCATACATTCTCTTCATATGGATTATTGCTACAAATTTATGAAAGTTGCGAAGAAATATTTTGAAATATGAAAAGCCTGAGTGGGTTGTGAATAGTCCATTTTTACACCTTTTTTTTACCTTTAAATCGAAATGACCCTAAATCGAAATTAAAAAAAAACTGAGAACGATGATTTCTGCACCTTTACGGGGCACACCCTTTCAGTCATACCATTTTTGAAAAACTGTCAAAATTGTAGTTTTTGCTAAATTTACGTCACTTCCGTTGCCGAAAGGCAATTTTACCGGGAACAAAAGAAATGACATTTTAGACCACGGAGCATATGGATTTTGTTTTAAATAAATCGAACAATAAATAATTAATCTAGAACCGAAAAACTGAATTAGCCAATGTGGGCCAAGGAAAAATATGGGGACAAAAAATGTTGCCATTTTTGGTCAAATTAGATGACTCTTTAACCCTTGGTAAAATACCACATAAAAATATTCATTAAAAAGTTTTTTGTAAAATTTTAAATTTTCAAAATTTTGCGCCTAATATCTCCGAAGATTCGTCAAAAATCAAAAATCTAAAGAACTGTAGCTATGTGCCATGTATCAAATATTACAATCCGACAATTATTGATATTGTTACGGCAAAATTTCGAAAAACGACAACTTCGGTAATTTCGGACATTTTGCATTGTCGCAGAACGTCAGAAATAGCTTTAAAATTTAAGTTAAACCCACCCACTTTTCCAGTAAAACCGAAGACATCAAATCGATCCGTCAAGTAGTTTCTGAGATATGATCCGATGGGAAAATAATAATAATAATAATAAGAAGAAGAATAATCCGAACAAAGACAATATTGTTTCACACAAGATACGCAGTGTGAAACCCTAAAAATAGAAATATTACCAAAACAAATATTCTTAGTATCATTGCGCTTGTGTATCCCCACCCATCTTATATACGGATGTCTTCCAAATAATTGATACATAAGCAATGTAATCAGAACAAATTGATAATAAAGCAAAAATTTTATGCATGGGTTCTATTTCATATTTTTACACCTAAATATGTTCATAGGCGTAGGAGCTCAAAGTAATTCAGGGGGGCATAAGAGAAAATTGCCCGAAATCAATATAATATAATTAATATATACTATTCAAAAAAAGTAGGGGATATTTGATTTAGGAGGTATAATACTAAAATATGCAAATGACTACGAAAAAGTCACTATAGAACCTAACAGAAGAAACATTTCCAGTTACATGTGACGCCCAAACGCACCAATAGCGACCGCGTGGAATGCAGGTGATGCTTGGGATCATCATGGGGGGGTCCAACCCCAGATTTGCACGACTCTGACTTTGAATGTTACAGTCATTGTGGCATTGAATTCCAGGGTGGAAACATCAGTTTAATTGTTTTAGTGACCAGAAAACAAATTTTGATATGCGTCGGCTTACCCAAAATGAAAGGTTACGTGCCCTTGGCATGCTACAGATCGGCACAACACAGGCGGTTGTGGCGCGGACGATGAATGTTTCTCAGTCTGTCATAAGCAGGCTATGGTCCAGATACCGTGATACACAATCTGTACAGGACAGACCACGCTCAGGTCGACCAAGGGCGACAACTCAAGCCCAGGATCGATGTATCCATACCTTGACCTTGAGAAATCGTGTCATCACAGCAAATCAGATCAGCGCTCGTCTTCAAACAGACACTGGTGTGAGAGTGAGTGGCCAGACGATTCGGAACCGACTGCATAGGGGTCACCTTCGCGCCCGACGTCCTCGCGTGATCCCTTGTTTGAGAGATCATCACATTCAGGCAAGACGTCATTGGTGTAGGGATCGTCAACACTGGGATAATCGACGCTGGAGCAATGTGATGTTTTCAGATGAGTCAAGGTTCACTGTTGATTTTTTGGACAGACGTAGGAGGGTGTGGCGTCGTCGAAACGAGCGCTTCCAAGACGTTAACGTCATCAGACATGATCGATTTGGGGGTGGTTCTGTTATGGTGTGGGGAGGCATCACTGTTGCTGGAAGAACGGCTTTACATGTTGTTGCAGGGCAGTACTACCGGGACAACATCTTGGCAGTCCATGTTGTGCCGTTCGCACGACGTCATGGCCGCTGTTTCATCTTCCAGGATGACAACGTAAGATGTCACAGGGCCAGGATCGTTACAGGTTACCTCCAACAACAGAACATCACCACATTACCTTGGCCAGCACTGAGTCCCGACCTCTCCCCCATCGAGCATGTCTGGGACATGCTTGGACAGAGGTTACGTCAACGTCAACAACGTCCTGCCAATGTCCAAGAACTTGCTGCTGCGTTGCAACAGGAATGGGGCAATCTGGACCAAAATGACCTTAGACGTCTCATTAGGAGTATGCCACATCGGATCAATGCTTGTTTGGCAAACAGGGGAGGATTTACCCGTTACTGACTTTGTTGTGATGCTGTGGTAACTTTGCTGTTTGACACCGGGTATCATTTTACCCTTATAATGGTCAGTCTGTGCCTTACTTAGTCTAACGATCATTTGGAATAAATCGATGAATGTGAACTTCATTTCATTTTGTCATTTGTTTCTTCGTCAGTTTCATTAGGTGACTTTAATAACACTCAAAAATCAAATATCCCCTACTTTTTTTGAATAGTAGTATATATATCGAAATCAATATGATCAATATATAGTATATTATATTGATTATATATAATCAATATAATATAATATAAATCAATATAATTCTAAAAAATTAAACAATATTTTGATATTCAGAGATCATCGTCTCACCAAATTGATCGTACAAATCAGGACTCGGGAACAAAAGTAAAACATTTTAGAAATATGAGAGGCACGTCCATACGGCAGAATGTTCACAATTTCGTACAGTTTCTCAAGTAGTCCAATAGTCTTTTTAGAAAAAGTGAGAGGCACGGCCATGACCTCGAGCAAAAATGACGTCCGAAAACGGGTGAATCCACCCTGGCAATTGGCTGTTTCCTAGCAGTTTTCCATTTGGCTCGTTTCTTCTGCCGTTTTCCGGCCCGATGCCCGTTTTTCGGGCAATACCGTTTTTTCGGGCATACCTATCATAAGAGAGCTTCGGGCATATTTTCGGGCAGTGAGTAGACAAGAAAAAGACGAGAAAATACTTTTCGGGCAGTGTGGATCTCATAGAAATAAGTTAGTTATATTTTTTCTCTAAACATTAATAGAAAAAAAAGGTCGTCGAATTTTTCATTGCCCAAAAATAAATTTTCCGGCCCGATGCCCGTTTTTCGGGCAATACCGTTTTTTCGGGCATACCTATCATAAGAGAGCTTCGGGCATATTTTCGGGCATGCAGTGGACAAGAAAAAGACGAGAAAATACTTTTCGGGCAGGGTGGATCTCATAGAAATAAGTTAGTTATATTTTTTCTCAAAACATTAATAGAAAAAAAAAGGTCGTCGAATTTTTCATTGCCCGAAAATAAATATTTTGGGGGGGCAAATGCCCCCCCTGCCCCCCCCCCGGCTCCTACGCCTATGAATATGTTTATATATCCAAAATTATTTTCATTATCGGAAACCAATCATACATCTATATTGATCGCCAGTCATCTCTTGCAGCCTACTTTGAGTACACGTAGCTGGCAACATATTGTTTGAACAACAATCCTCAATTTTCAACTATTTTTTTGCTTTAGTCTTGGCATTAGATAAATCGTCACCTGAGAACCAGACTGTTCCATGTCCCCAAAACCACTTTTCGAGAAAATGGCTGTTGAATATTCAAACATACAGAACTTTTTTTCTACGCTTTAGGACCCGATGAAAGTTTATGTACGAGTCCATGGGTGTCTCTACTGAATATTTATCACAATTATAGTCATCTAATTTACATAAACATCGTTATATTGACAAATTTAACTTTGGACATAGAACAATTTCCTAAAAAAAAAGCCACCTTTCTCGAGAACCAGACTGTTCCATGTCCAATAAAATACCAAAATAACCCATTTATCGCTATCTGTATTGTGGTGTTCTGTGTTAATAAGCCATAAAATAAAACGGGGTTTCAAGTGAAGGTCCCAGATAATTTTTGGAAGATAAAACTTATTAATTTTGTGTGAAAAAATCCTTGTAAACACCTACATTAGCCCTGTACGACTATTTCAAGCTATATTATACGTTTTTAAAAAAGAAATTGGTACCTGTATTTTTGTCTCGGGAAATTGTGCTTCTAAAAAAACTCGACTAAATGTTGATATTTTCAGACAAGGTAAATACACTATTTGTTCATAGTTTATGAATACATTTGTAAACAGACATAATTTTAAGACATGTATTATTATCTGGGACTGCCCCTATGCTACTCTGAAGAGTAAAACATGCATTATACAGTGAATTCTGACTGTCAAGAGAGCTTTTAGGTACACGCTAATTTGAACATAATTTAGATGCCCCTGTCGGATTCTCGGTCCCCCGTCTTGCACCACGACGGAGACACGCCGAACTTTCTTGATCAACGCAGGGATTGAACCTAAGATCTCCAGATTAATGAGTCAACGGACAAACAGACAGACAGACGAACCCATTTAAATATCCCTCAATTTTCTTCGAAAGGCGAGGGACAATGAGCAATTAAGTAAAAATAGGTTGCCAAGCAACGAAACATACGCCCACGGGCAGTCAACAAGAGTTGTCGCATATAAAGTGATTATCAGAAAATCATTAGAATTTGTTTGGCTTTTATGAAGTTCTGCCCCATGCTAATGTTTAGTATACGAAACGTTTAATATTATGGATTTAGCTGTACAATTATCAAAATGCATTGAAAATCCATATACTTGTTTGTCTCAAGACCTTAAACTCTGTCTACAAGATTTGGGCTCTAGCGCGTTCACAAGATTTTTTGAAGTGATCAAGCTGAAAATCAACAGACTTCTTCTCTTATGACCAGGGGCGGATTGGGCTCCCGTGTCGGAGCGGCCCGTTTTACTGACCGCCAAGCCCGGACGGGAGGTGGGGGCGGAGGCTCTCCCCCTGGAAGGTTCTGGAAAATGAACCCGAAATTTTGACCATTTGATTAACGAGTTAGGAATATTGAATAAGTAGGAATATTTTCATTTTTGTTGCCGGAAGCGCTGGTTGATTACTCTTGTGGTGAAAGGCAAGGAGACACATTGGTACAGAGTGACGAAAGTGAAATTCATAAAAGCTGCTTTTAGAATTTTGGATTCTGGCATTTCCCCACAAACAGGGTGCAGGTGACTTTATAATTAGTAAATTTGCGGGCGACAGTGTCGGGGGAATCCGATGAAATTTTCGGATGAAATTCTGAATCCCCATTTCAGGATTCCGAATTCTGGCCCACACCAAGCACACTCGGCCCAGAGAGCCCTTGAGGCGATCGTTCGATCTTCTTTGATTGGCATTTAGTAATTGAACATATGTGACCCGTCATGGCATAATGAGTCGCAATGAAAAAATTTTGAAAATTGAGTTATTGTTATTTTCACATTCTCCAACTCAATACCTTCAATTTGATGTATAGTTTGGTTGAATCGCGCAAAAATTGACTGAGCTGTGTCCGCTGGAAGCCTCCCAACTCGCCAAAGTAAGTTTTGCGAAAAGTCAAGTCAAAGATTTGGTATGTTTCAAAACAAAATCCCATAGCAACCAAGCCATTTATTTGCTGTTTTGTCGTTGAATACTTATTCTGAAGGTTTTAAGGTATGCTGAAGACGAAAGTTGTAGTAAACATTTCCAAAATGGGCGCGAAAATGACAAATGTTCAAGTTTTCACAAGTTGTGTGTTTATTCATGTATAAGAGTCAATCCGATAATACCCGACATTTTGTTTTTCAAAATGGCGACCGAAATGATAATCGTCGTAGTAAAATGTTATCCGACAATATCGACTATTTTGTTTTAAATGAACCCGCGGTAACTATCGGTCTTGATGTTACCAGGGACGGACCGGGGTCGAGTTTCCGTAAACCACGATGTACCCTGTAGTTCGGATAGAGAGTCTAAGCTATGATGTAATGTACCCTGTAGTTCGTATTGCGTATCTAAACCATGATGTATTCAGTAGTTCGTATTGAGTCTCTAAACTATGATGTACCCTGTAGTTCGTATAGAGTCTCTAAACCATGATGTATCCTGCAGCTCGGATAGAGTCTCTCTAAACAATCATGTACCCTGTAGTTCGGATAGAGTGTCTAAACCATGATGTACCCTGTACTTCGATGTACCCTGTAGTTCATATGGTCTCTAAATGGGGGATTGGGTGGCTGAATGGTTAGCAGCGTGCGTGCTGTATCATAATGCCTGTCATTGAGTCAACTGGCGTGATTTCGAATCCCTTGTTGTACGTGACAAGGAGTAGGGTCGCCTTTCCAACCTCGTGTGTTTTCTCCGGGTCCTCCGGTTTCCCCCCACTGCTAAAGAACCCTACGCGCAAGCGAATTATTGAAATAAGGTTAAACCATGTGTTAGTCTCGAAATGGCCTAGTTTGTGTCGAGTGGACGTTAAACTCCATTTCTCTCTAGTCTCTAAACCATGATGTACCCTTCAGTCTCTTAACCATGATGTACCCTGTAGTTCAGATAGAGTTTCTAAACCATGTTTATACTGTAGTTGGGATAAACCATAGTTTTGTAAATAGGTGATCGATCATCAAATGAATATGAATTGTACGATATGTTAATCTCGAAATTACATAGTTTCTCTTAAATGAATATATTGTTAACACGCTTTAAATATCTGGATGCAATAGAGGTGGTGTAGAAAATTCTAGGTACATTAAAACATTGACAATAGGAGGTATTTCTTGCTATGGCTTGTTTATAGTATAGGACGAGATTTATCGTTTTGATTATAATCACAATGTTACACAATAAATTATACCCCTTCCCCTACTGAGAATTGTAATTAAATAATGTAATGTTATCTTCGTTTATATTATGTCTTTGAATCTACCTGAGAGGTATGTGCATCGGTATGACACCTTAAATAAATTAATATGCGTATTTCTACAAAGATCCATTTATTGTCTTTAATTACACACTGTTAACCAGCCATTGGAGTTTTAATGACAATAAATCATTTAGTTTATTCAGCTCGACGTAAGACTTAAAAAATATATAGACACAGTTGGTTTAACTTGAATGCAGATATTAATCATCTATAGTGCATATGTACATGTATATCACCTTTCAGTTGAATCATGTTATGTTCATATTGTGTTACGCAGGGCTCACACTGGCTTTCAATTTTTTTCCGCCAAAATGGATGATAATTTTTATATAAAGAAATGTTCATATTTTTTTCTGCCAACTTGAATATTTTATCTGCCAAAAATGTGTGATAAAAAATACAATATCTAACAATTTTATGTCTCACCTATTCTTATTATAAAATAATGACCGATATATACAATACAATATACATATACTTTTAAAATCTGTCTTTACATTATATATAAGTACAGTTTGGATTTAATAAGATCAGATTTTATTTTCGGTGAGTTTAATCTATTTGGACATCGTACAACACTATATATTCAGTAGTTACACGTCAAATCTCGTCCAAGGAATGACAATTTTCTATAAATGTATGTGTTGCGTGTACAATAGACCTTTTGTTATTTTCAGGTACCGTAAAGGTATCAGAATCTGAATCCCTTATAGAATGATATTACATCAATTATATTTGTAAGAGATGCTTACAATAATACCCGTCGTTCACCTTTAGACCATTTGGCGACGGTAATATGATACAAATGGCGAACGGTTTTCTCGCTCAAGAATCGCCGATATTCAACTAGTTCTTACGTTTTCGACCAGTGTTGATAAGATAAGTCAATCAACTAATCATTAATCCAAGACAACTGATTAGTATTGCTCATTGACTCGATCCGGATTATCAGCCAGTTGATTAATTTATTATGTGTTATGTGTTTAGCCACGTGATTGACACTCAATAATGATTAGAATTTTAAGATTTGTTTCCGCCAGTTCTCAAAAAGTATCGCCAGTACCGCAAAACTTTATCGCCAAAATTATCGCCCAAATCAAATTTTAATCGCCACTTTCATATTTTTATCGCAAATTGCGACTTTGGTGTTACGTATTTGCCAACATCAAGATAACAGTTTTCCAAGCGCAGTTACAATACAATTCGATAATGACGTCACAATGAGAACGACGTAATTCCATCAAAGTGACGTTACGACGTCATAAAAAGATCGTAAGTTAAAAATGTCGGCATTTTTTAACTCTCGAGTATCGATTTCCTATAGGTCGTTAATACATTTATTTGCACTAAAGTCAACCGATTCGGAGATTTCAGCGATTTTCTGGTCCACTGGCGGCCATCTCGGATTTATGTTAATTATGCAAATTTCCCCAAGACCGATAATGGCCGCTTTTGTTATGGAAGTACTAGAGACCACACTTGAACAGTTCCCAAAGAAATGATTTCTGTTGCAGTTTGTTATAGGTGTATTGTTATCTATACCCGCCTAATTCATTGTATGCACACAATGGGATTTTCTGATTAAACGCCATGAAACTTCGACCAGGAAGTCGCCGCCATTTCAATTTACAGCTAATGCTTTGCACCCGTTGTCTGGGCCAATCAGCAAACGAGTCGTGTTGGCAGCATAGCAACAAGCGGAGTTTGTTTACATTTCTAGGGGTTGAAAACCCTTTTGTATTCCTTCAAAATGAACTCAACGGCAATACTGTGGTCATATGTATAATCTAGAGATTCTCTGCTTTACAACGATGCCAAGCATTTTGCAAAAGGATTGACCGGTCGTCCCGCTGTGAGCAGAGAAAAATATCTAATTTCGCTGAGAATATTCAGAAAAAGACAGATTTAAGAATACCGTACTCTTACAAAACGTCCAAATAAAGGTGTTTTAAAATGTTTTATTGCTATTTTGATCTTTTGGGCAGATAGATAGTATATTTATACTCATATTTGTGAAAATCTCAATTTCGATCAAAATCAATGTTTTCACTTATTTTGTCTTTATCTCATTATTGAATCGCGCGCATTCCGACTCATTTTGCCGTGGCCGGTCACATATTAACACAAGGTACAATTTTATGGATACACAATTACTGAGTTTGATACTAAGCGACGTTTCGACGAGGATGCGCTCGTCTTTATCAAGCTATGATACAAATTTGTGAATAGTGTAGGCAAATATATACAGAATATGCAACAAAGATAAAAAAAATCAAATACAATTAAAGTTTAACACCTTGATTAGGGGGGCATTAAGGGCTAATCCTACACAACAGAAAATCCTTACGGGGATTAAAAGGAGGCGAATGCTATTATTTATAAAAAGATCAGTGTATTAACACTATTAATGGAAAACCAATTAACCTGGGCTATAGAGAAACAATAATACAAAGAGAAGTGTGTATGTATAATTAAACAAGAGTGGTCGTTGAGCATGTGCAAAGAAAATTAAATAATAATTTGAAATTACGAAATAAACATAACGCTAACGCTACAATATACGTCCACATTCCTGCTTTGATTGATATGGTAGTACTTTGTCAAGAAGGCTAGGCGTTTGTTTAGCGTTGAGGGTCGTGCCTCAACATCAATAGTTGCCGTCCTTAGAGTATAAGGAATAAGTATACCAAGATAATCCATTCAGAATTGTGCCCTCCTAACGCTAAAGGCAAAAAGTGGGCTTGGCTCTGCCCCTGGGGGTCGGGACATTCACCAAAATCAATAGTGGACGCACCCAGATTATAAGGAATATATATATGCCAAGTACCAAGCTGATTCATTTAGAATTGCGGCCTGTAAACGACAAACACAAAAATTGGGCGTGTCTTGCCTGTGGGAGTCGGGACATGCAGTTGATGTCCTTAGGCTATAAGGAATACATATCCCAAGTTTAAAGACGATCCATTAAGAATCGTGGCCTGTAGACAACACACACAGACACGAAGTACAAATGGGCATGGCTCTGCCCCTGGGGGTTAGGAAATCACCAAAAACAATACGGGTCATCTTTAGGGTATAAGGAATAGGTATGTAAAGTTTTAAAAGGATCTGTTAAGAATTGCATCCTGTAGGCGAACACACGACACAAAAGCATTGGGCGTGGCTCTGTCCCAGGGGGCCCGGCATGCACCAAAAATAATAGTGGTCAGCCTTAGGGTATAAGGAATAAGTATAAAAAAAGTTTTCAAGACGATCGATTAAGAATTGTGGCCTGTAGGTGTCACACAGACAGACAAAAAGAAAATGGGCGTGGCACTGTCCCTGGGGGTCGGGCATGCACCAAAAACAATAGGGATCTTCCTTTAGGTACCAAGAATAAGCATTCAAAGTTTCAAGGTGATACATTAAGAAATGCAGCCTGTAGACGACAGACAAACAAATACAAGAAATGGGTGTTGCTGTCCCACGGGGGTCGGGCATGCACCCAAAACAAAAGGGATCATCCTTAGGGTATAAGGAATAAGTATTTTAAGTTTCAAGATGACCAATTAAGAATTGCGCCCTGTAGGCGACACACAAAGAAAATGGGCGTGGTTCTGCCCCTGGGGGTTGAGCATGCACCCCAAATGATAGGAATGTTCCTTAGGGTACAAAGAATAAGCATTCAAAGTTTCAAGATGATACGTTAACAAATGTGGCTTGTAGACGACAAACAAATAAATACAAGGAATGGGCGTGGCTCTGCCATTGGGGTCGGGCATGCACCAAAAAACAATAGGGATCATTCTTAGGGTGTAAAGAGTAAGTATACAAAGTTTAAAGAAAATCCAGTTAGAATTGCGGCCTGTAGGCGACACGCAGACACACAAAAAGAAAATGGGCGTGGCTCTGCCCCTGGGGGTTGGGCATGCACCCCAAACGATAGGGATCATCCTTAGAGTATAAAGAGTAAGTATACCAAGTTTGAGGAAAATCCAGTAAGAATTGCGCCCTGTAGGCGACACAAAGACACAAGAAAAGAAAATGGGCGTGGCTCTGCCCCTGGGGGTTGGGCATGCACCCCAAACGATAGGGATGTTCCTTAGGGTACAAAGAATGTGTATGCAAAGTTTCAAGATTATAAGTTAAGAAATGTGGCCTGTAGACGACAAACAAAAAAATATTAGAAATGGGCGTGGCTATGCCCCTGGGGGTCGGGCATGCACCAAAAACAATAGGGATCTTCCTTGGGGTATAAGGAATAAGTATACCAAGTATAAGGAATAAGTATACCAAGTTTGAAGAAAATCCAGTAAGAATTGCGCCCTGTAGGCGACACAAAGACACAAGAAAAGAAAGAAAATGGGCGTGGCTCTACCCCTGGGGGTTGGGCATGCACCCCAAACGATAGGGGTGTTCCTTAGGGTACAAAGAATGTGTATGCAAACTTTCAAGATTATAAGTTAAGAAATGTGGCCTGTAGACGACAAACCCAAAAAATACTAGAAATGGGCGTGGCTATGCCCCTGGGGGTCGGGCATGCACCAAAAACAATAGGGATCTTCCTTGGGGTATAAGGAATAAGTATACCAAGTATAAGGAATAAGTATACCAAGTTTGAAGAAAATCCAGTAAGAATTGCGCCCTGTAGGCGACACAAAGACACAAGAAAAGAAAATGGGCGTGGCTCTGCCCCTGGGGGTTGGGCATGCACCCCAAACGATAGGGATGTTTCTTAGGGTACAAAGAATGTGTATGCAAAGTTTCAAGATTATAAGTTAAGAAATGTGGCCTGTAGACGACAAACAAACAAATACTAGAAATGGGCGTGGCTCGGCCCCTGGGGGTCGGGCATGCCCCCAAAACAATAGGGATCTTCCTTGGGGTATAAGGAATAAATATACCAAGTTTGAAGAAAATCCATGAAGAATTGCACCCTGTAGGCGAGCCACAGACACACACACACACACACACCCACACAGGGGCGACGGCATAATACGTTCACATTATGAATGTGGACGTATAAAAAATATAAAATATATAATCATGAAAGATATCCTGATATATCGATATAAACTGAAAATCGAGGATTGTAAAACGGGTTAAGTACTAAAAAGAAACATTTATAAAATGTATGATTAGATTATGTAAAAAAAACCCACAAAAAACTGGATAAGCACTGACAGAGAACAAAAGTATTGGAACCAATAAGCTGCAAGTCCTGAAAGATAAAACCTATTATTACAGTATAAAATCTGGAAGAAAGAAGCCGTAAATATATTATTCCCACGTATTAAAGGTCAATACATATGAACTATATTCTGACTGTAAAACTGGATAATTACTGCAAACCAAGATATGTAAAGTATATAACTAGACTGTGGAACTGGATAATCAATGAATTGTGTTAATCCTGAAAGCTGAAAATCATGAAAGAAACCTATTATTAGACTTAAACATGGGTGGGGGGAACCTTAAATATATTCTTACAATAAACTGAAACCAATAAATGTGACAAATTATCCTCCGACTGTTAAATTGGATAAGCGCTGAAAGTTAAGATATGTGCGTTGTGTAATTAGACTGTGGAAGCCGGATAAACACTGAAATAGAAATAAAGTATTAGAATTAATGTATAAGTTGGTCATAAGCCCTTGGTATAAATAGTCCGAAATCCCGGTTTAACTTGGGCTTGATCCGTTTTATATTGATGGCCTCAAGAAGTTTCCTGGTTTTCTTCTGGTGATGATGTATTGCAAGGGTTCTGGTTTGGTCCCACAGGATTGTATGATCTACGTTGTTAATAATATGCTCTGCTACTGCTGAGGGATTGGTGGAAGCTAGTGACTTGTGTTCTTTTATTCGTACATCAAGTGGTCCGATCGCCCGACGGCCCAATCCACCCCTGCTCATGACCATAAACACTGTGTATACATTTAAAGTGAATCGGATATTAACTTTGTCTTCTAGAGCGTCCACAAGATTTTTTAAGTGATCATGGGCCATAACTATGGAAGTAATTATCAGAAATCGCGGAAAATCAATATCCCTTTTTGCCTCAAGACCACAAACACTGTGTATAAATTTAATGTCAATCGGATATCAACTTTGGCCTCTACAGTAACCACAAGAATTTTTGAAGTGAACAACGTTTTTTTTTAAATCGGGTAATAATTTTGACCTCCAGAGGGACAACAAGCTAATAAAGGCGATTTTGCATACAATCAGGGGCCATAATTCAGGAAGTTACAATATCGAAAGGAACCAAGATCTTTAGGTTATAAACATGTATTTCAAGTTTCGTCAAAATCGAATTAAAAGTGTGACCTCTACAGGGTCCGCAACTTTGGTGTACAATATTGTTACACTACTGGCAATTTTGGTCTGATTTTCACGAAATTCAAACTCAACCTTCATTAAGGTGTAACAGTGATATAATCAACCTATTTTTTTTAAATCGGATAATAATTGTGACCTCTTGGGGGACCACAAGCCATAAAAGGCGATTTTTCGGACAATCGGGTGCCATAATTCAGGAAGTTACGGTGCGATATGCGCAAATATGGAAAGGAACCAAGATCGTTAGGTTATAAACATGTATATCAAGTTTCATCAAAATCGAATTAAAATTGTGACCTCTATAGGGTCCACAACCTTGATATAGCATATTTTTACAATATTCGCGTACAAACGGCGGCCATTTTGTCCATCAATTATGGTCCGATTTTCACGAAATTCGAACTCAACCTCATTAGCATGTAACGGTGATATAATCAAACGTTTTTTTTTTTAAATCGGATAATAATTTTGACCTCCAGAGGCGATTTTTCGGACAATCAGGGGCCATAAAGTTATTGTTCTATGTCCATTGACAATATTTCTTGTTTATAAATATTAACAGAATGCGATAGAACTTTGAAAGTTTTTTTTGTTGTGTCTTGTTGACACAAACCTTTTAAAATCTGTAAACATCGGTAAATCAAATATTAAATAGAGGCATAACATCAAATATTTAGAAAGTCACTTTTACAAAAGATTGAGCAAGGCTTAAAAGCCTTAAAGTTCCAATAGCATTTTTTTAAGTTATATTTTTAAAATTTATTAAAATAAAGCCCCAAAATAGATTGAACCTATAAACAGTCCTACCTTGTTAAAGAATAATCCTATTAATCCTATAATTCACTATTGCCAGTCGAGAAATTGGCAAAAATATCATTTTCAACTTCAAATTCAAACGTTTGAAGATGGCCGTCCATGGAGAAGAATGGGAAAAAAAGGGAGGTAATTGAGTAACTATTTCCTCAATCAACCAGTGTCACCCTTTCTAACCCCCCCCCCCAAAAAAAAATTTTGTCCATGATCGTATAATAGTGAGTTGACAACCTTTTGAGCAAAAAACATAGAAATAATTATATTTTGACTTTCTTAGAAAAAGTGAAATTGGAACTTTAATGTTCTATCTCCAAGTCACGTGACCAAACGCTAACTAGTAATTGGCTACTGGAAATAAAACAGTCTTGTTCTCAGTTCAGTTTTAGAAAGGGGATATAGGACAATTAAAAATTGCTAAAAAGTCCTTTAAAATGACTGTTGGGGTATAAAATTATGCGAGGACATAGAAATTATAGTATATAATCCAATAAATATCATATCTCAATTTTTACCAAAAGTGGAGATGGAACAGTCTGGTTCTCAGGTGACGATTTTATGTCATTTAGATATGGCATTCATATACATAATGTCGATCATTCTGAAAAGACAAAAGTTAAGCACAATAAGGTCTAGAACTGATTGTGACAATTATGACATAAATGTCCCTTTAAATTATTAGACTATGACTAAATATGACAGTTGCATGCAATGTCCCACATGCAATGTCCCTTTAAAGGATTAGACCACGACAAAATATGACAATTAATGTTCCTTAATGGCTGCACGACAATTGGACCTTATAATATGCACGAATAATGTATAATATGCACGACAAAAGTAAATAAATAACAATGACAATAAACGTTGGTAAATACACAGAAAAGTCATTATTTCAGAGGCATTAAAATGTACATTAATCCCTAAAAGTCATTTCTGTATTTTGCTATAGTCTGAAATAACACCGAAATGTAAAGAACCATTTCCAACAATGTTCTGACCTATCGAACACACGTGGGACTAACACTCGCATGGTTACTCGTTGAAACTGACACATAATTCAAAGAACACTGAATAACACGCAATACAAATGATCTAGAAAAGTACCTGGAGAGCGGATCTATTTCGCCCTTGCAATGACTAAAGCTTGTCAGTTTATATAAGACGACATTTTGACTATTAAAGACGGACTGAAAAGATTGTTGACAACAATGGCGACATGACAACTAAACGCGCGGAGAAAACCTCCTGGACGCTGATTGGTTAATAATGCAAGGCTCGAAATACAAATCGGAACTCATCGGCACTGAACTAAAATAAGACACAAAATGAATGTAAACGAAATAAGATTCCGATCTATTCAGAACAGACGATATATGTCACTTGTAAGCTGACAATCAAACCACGTGATGTAAATATAGCCATGCGGTGTGAATTGGGCCACAGCGTACACTGTTCAGTGTGAGTGAATTTACGCGACGGCTTTGTATACTAAACGTTAAAAAAACATAAATTCGTGTTTATAATATCCTAACAAACAGTCCATTTCATAAGATATTTGGCCCAAGGACGGGACGTGAATACAATACATCAGTAAACTTATGCCAAATCTGTATGCTTTCTAAAGAGCCCAGTGAGCGTGTTGAACCAACTATATTGTCACTTCCGGATTTAATAAAAATTAATTTCTCGTTTACAAAAACTTTTTTACTTTTTTTTACAGAGGGGATTCTTTCTGAATATATATTTCAGATTTATGGAAACCTTGTTGAAAATCGTTGGTCTTCCCCTTTAATTAACAATATGACGATATGATAATTTCACACGTTGATGGTTGTAAATTACTTGCAGGTCGTGGTTTTGGCCTAAGTTAATCGATTTATGAAATATATTATTTGACAGAGATTATAATCAGATATTGCACCAAATCGCATATTTGGGGTTCATTTTTCAAAAATGTCCAGGGGGAGAGCCCCCGGACCCTCCGGACCCTATCCGCCCCTGCAGGTACCATTTGTATACCCTGGTAGCCGGGCTCCGGCGACCCTGGCTTGAGCGATAATTAAACGTCCTTTAAACATGCATTACGTAAAGATGTCTATTGCAGGTCTTTCTTCGGACCTTAAATGTTGTATGAATTATTAATTAGGCATTTAATAACAAAACAAGACCATAAGCAACTCTCGAATACACCATTGCCCTGGTTACAACAATGCACATATCTTGTCAAAATTACAAACAGTGGTCTCAGAGCGCGTCAACACCCATATAGTGCAGCAAAACCGTGGTGGAAACGCCAGATATCGTGCTGTGGTCTCCATGTTCGCCGAGTCACAGTGTTTGCGTTTGGCATGTCAAAACAAACGCCAAGTTCTGCCATAAGACCTTGGAAGCTGCAGAATGTTGTGGGGTCGCAAAGGTCCTTACTGCGCAGCTACGGCGACGACAAATGGTCTTAGAGCGCTTCAAGATCCCCATAAGTGTGGCAAAAGCGTGGTGGAAACGCCAGCTATCGTGCTGTGGTCTCCATGGTCGCCAATGATCGCCGAGTCACGGCGTTTGCTTTGAGCATGTTCAAAGCAAACGGCAGGGTTCTGCCATATGACCTGGAAAGCAGAGATAATGTGGCGGGGTCGCGAAGGTCGCTAGACAAGCGTGGTAACATCCCTATGAACATAGTACACGCGCAGTACACACGTTGCAAAGACGCTGTGAAAATTGCAACGTTTGCAATGGTGCCTTCATGGCGTCTTCACCACAACCCTCATGTGTCGGCCGCGACTCCACCAAGCGTTCTCAGTCTTTATGGCGTTGTCATGGTGATGTTACGATAATTTCACCACTGTTGTACGATTTCACCACAACCTCATGGGGCTACCACAATCTGATTAAAACACAGATCCAATTTCGTTCCGTTTTTTATAGTTCAAAATTTCGTTTTTTCTTGTCTTTACTACTCTTGGATCTGGAAGACTTGTTATTTAACTGGTGTTCTGACTGAAATATGGGGTCAGCCAATCAAATGGTCTGTCGAATCGACCGTTTGACCTTTTCATGCGTGGAACTGTGGGTAGATATTACCAGCCAACGACGTCTATACCAGAGCCTTATATGGTCTATACTATAAACACCAGCGGATAGAAATCATAACAAAACAAAAGTGGATTTTGAAAAGCATGGCGGTTGCTAATTGGTTAATCGAATGACTGACGTTATCGGGTCAAATGTCCCGTGCTTGATACCTGACGTCATAGAACGTGAGCTTCCACTATAACTAGTTAGATCTACATGAGCGTAGGCCATCGAAAGTATAAAAAACGAAACGAAATATAGATCTATATTTTAATTAGATTGGGGGCTACCACTGCGCCTATGTCGACGTTATGAGGTCCAATCGGATATTAACATTAGCCTCTAGAGCGTCCGCAAGATTTTTCAAAGTGATCAAAGGCCATAACTTTAACAGACGTCTTCGTTGTATGACTTTAAACACTGTGTATAAATTTAAAGTCAATCGGATATTAACTTTAGCCTTTAGTGCGCCCACAAGAAATTGTGGACGACGGAACGACGGACCGACGGACCGACCGACCGACGGACGAAGACGACGGCCATATACGCCAACATGGAAAAAACCTAACTGGATGACACATCTTGATTGTGTTGCGTCTAAAATTAACTGTGAAATTACAGAAAAGTAAAAGAAGAAAAAATAGTGTAAGGCCTATATATTTCTATAGAATAAATTTGGAATGCTTTGTAAGTAATTAACATTCAAATTACAGAATGGTAAGTGGAGTGAAATGAAACTGAAGGGAATAGGGTTTAACGTCCTACTGTTCTGCTCCTAACCTGGACCAATGAAGACGGGCTATGTATAGGATATTAACCTACCCGAGGTTGATATGATAGAGAACACGCGGGCGCAGCCCAAGTGTTCTCTATCATATCAATCCGAGGGAGAGTAGGTTTATATCTGACATATACAACGTTCACCCTTAAATTTAATGGACTCTTCTAAAAAAAGGCAACAGTGATTGGTTAATTGCTCGACAGCACGTGACGTGTTTGTTTATACGGCGCCATTTTGTAGTAATTGAACTGAAGAAAGCTAAAACAAAATGGATAGTAAAACGAAGTCAGACGAATAATCAATCCTTTTTAGTCATCATATTGACGATAGAATAGATGTGAATGCAACTATGATGAGGATCTATACAAAGCCTGAAGAAAATTTGGATCAAAAGGCAATCTTTTCCGATAATTCTGACAATTAACCGTGACTGAAGGTTACTTTTCGGTATGTTCAGAGAAAGATTTGACCGACTGTTTTGAGTGGATTGTAGCCGTAGCCAAAAATACTTTACAAAGGAACTCTTGGGTGATAAATACTTTCACGTCTTGGGATGTGTGGAGAAATGATTTGGGCAGAAAGAAAATTCTGAAAGATATATTAGACATGGACTGGAGTGTGGATAACCGATTTAAATAAGCCGATAAGTACGCCTGAATGCTATAAACTGTACCAAAACAATTTTTGTTGTTTTTTTTTATTGTCAAAAGAATAAAATTTTATTTCTGTGTTCTTTGTATTATTTCGATCATCTACGTCAAGAGCGGTTGATATATCGACCTGTAATGACGTCATCAGCGGTTGATATGAAATATCAACCTCTCAGGACGTCATCAGCGGTTGATATGAACCGAATTTATCAACCTCTGATGACGTCACGAGAGGTTGTTATAAGATATAACTGCTATGGACATCAAAGAAAAAACCTACTACCAGTTGTATATAGGCTTGTAATACATGGTTGTGCATTGTATAATGTAATCCTATATTTTAAAAAAAGACGAATTTGTCCTATTCTGTTTGAAATTAACACCGAAAACACAGAATTGTAAAGGTAAAAATGGGATACAGTCCCATAACATTAGTAGGTTTTTTTTAAAAAAAAAGGAAAATAGGATATATTTTTTAATTTTTCTACAATTAGTAAATTACTGGAAAAAAATACAACTGGGCATTTAATGTTTAACATATACAAATAGGCTCTAGAATTACACACTATGAAGATCATATTATATAATGCCACATTTTAATACCGTCACCCTATTGAATAGTAGAAAAAGAAAATGGGATATTTATATAAAGATCCTGAAAGGTAAAAAAGAAAGTAGAATATAGGTCTAGATGTATGCATGTACTATGTATGTATGTATGTATGTATGTATGTAAAATAAAGCTATAAAATTACATATTTAGGATAAAGAAGACACCAGAAATTAAGCTGAACAGTATTTAAATTTAAATATTGTAATGCAAAGACAAATTGGTAGAGTTAATACTGCTCATACTTTTATTATTTTATCATGGACCCTACATGTCAATAGATATTATATACTTTGTTTTACCAGGACAGGATACAATTTTGATATTCATAAATATTTAACATATAGTAAAAAATTCTGGACGAATACAACTGGCTGGCTTCGAATCATTTTTAAAATCCCAAACCAAAACTATACATAATTTAAAAAAAACCCCAAGGGGTATCTTACATTTTCTTTTACTTCAGACGATTCTATTTTTTCCAAACGATTTAGTATGTATTATTAAACATACATTATGGGAGAGCAAAAACAGACTTTTGTCGGCCTTCCTTTGGGCCTCAGAAGTCATAGAAATTATAAATTAGATCTTTATTTAAACAACAAGCCTAAAATGAACTCTGTAGACCAACGGATGGCTTAGATTGGGCTCGGATTAAAACAGGATTTCGTTGACTGATTTAATCACTATGGCGTCGTGGGCGGGGCTTCTCCGTGACGTTGACGTCATCATACTTCCGGACTGTTTTCTATTCGTCTGCTTAGGGAGTCGATGAGGCCTACCTGAAGTACAAAAGCGTACACGCAGGCAACGCAAGAAGTCGGCTATTTATTATAATTTATTTACAATACTGCCTCGTTGATTTGGCCCATTCCTTTCAAACTTTAATATCCTATCGCAGACTTTCTCTTCTTATCTATATATTAAAATCTTAATTCTAATTTATAGTATCGCAGACTTTCTCTTCTTATCTATATATTAAAATCTTAATTCTAATTTATAGTAAAAAATAAATGTAAAAATACGAATTGAATTGCAGTCCTGTCTCAAACCGAATACGCTATCAGTACTAGTCATTGTAAACATTACTTGATAATCGAGACTATATAGGTGGAGTTAATGGGAAAAGGGTGTCGATGAATTTAACTCCCATTTCTAGTAAAAAATTATAGTGGTAACAACTTTGTTGAGGATAAAGTAATTTGACTGAAATTTTCAATATATTCTTGTTTCAGCATCTATTTTTGAACTGTTATAGCAAGAATGGCTAACTCCTTGTAAAAATCTCCCATAATGTATCTTTAATGGTAATGGTACAAAAGTCCATGACTTACTCTTTTTTTTAGTATTTATTATTTGCAATTGTATATAGAAATAATTGATCAATTCTACGTATAATTTGATAAACATCAAAATGTATGGTTCGCTTCAAAACATTTTATGGCGTTAGCCGATATATTTATCATAATGAGAATGTGCACTTTTAACAATAAAATCAATGTTGTACCCTTGTGAATTTGATTTCTATAAAAACACTAACAGTGTTTAATTTTCACATTTATGAAACAGCACATCTAATATAATTATTATCATTGTGTAAAACATTTGTTCTAGATTTTATGCATGTTTGATGTTGTTGAAAGGACAAAATGTAAGAATGGCCCCAGGTCAAATTTTCTACCCTTTTGAAATAAAGTGATTATTATTATCATTATTATTTTACACAAAATATAATTTTCTGTTGTTAATGTTTTCGGCGAATTTGCTTGTAATGTAAACAAAGAGCATACTGATAGTGGAAATAAAGGACTACAAGTGCTTCAGGCTACGTCATTTGTTGACTGCGTCATGAGCTATCCAGTTACAAAACCCTGTATATTTCAGTCGTTGTTTTTTGTATTTCAGAGGAGAGCAAAAAAAAAAGCTCCCCTCAATCAACAAATTGAAAAAAATGGCTCTCCTGAAAGGTTCTCCCAGTTTCGATAAGAGGAATGCTTTAGAAATTAAGGAGAGTGATTTAGAAATTAAGGAGAGTGATCTGATCTTAAGGAGAGTGATTGGTAGATACATGTTAATAAACCCCAATGACTTTGTAAAGGAGAGTGATTTTCAATTTTAGAGGAGGGAAAAAAACTCCCCTTGGTCGACATTCAGGTGAGCTGTAGGCGCTCGAGAGTGATCACTCGCCTTAAAAAACAATGACTGATATTTATATATTTCTATGAGGGAAAGTTACTTTGAGTTACAACTCATTTACAGGCGCTATTTTAGGTCCCAACTATTGTAGTAGGGTGAATTACGGCCTAATAGTAAATGTTTAATACGTCATGCTAATCTGCACAGTATTACTTAATTTTGAAGACCATATTTTGATGGATCTTAATCCACCTTAATTACCCTCATTTACATCCATTTCATATTGTCCTATATATCTCATTAATCACATGTCTCCCAGTATTCTTTGTTTTACACTTTAAATCTATCTTATAAATTGTAATTAACGTCTACGGGCTAAAGCGTTTTAGTTACCATGGCATATTGTTTGTATAGACGGTAGTTTTATAGCATTAATGCCCAATCTGATTAAAACACAGATCCTATTTCGTTTCGTTTTTAAAGTTCAAAATTTTGTTTTACTTGTCTCTACAACAGTAGGATCTGAAAGATTTGTTATTTAACTCGTGTTCTGTTTGAAATGAAGGGTCAGCCAATCAAATTGTCCGTCAAATCGAGGGTTTGACCTTTTTTGCGCGGAATTGTGGGTAGGCATTATCAGCGATAGAAATCAAAACAAAGCAACAACGATTCTGATTGGTTAATCGAATAACTGAGGTTATAGGGTCAAATGTCGCGTGCTTGATATCTGAACTGGCTGAACGTGACCACCCGCTATAACTTGTTAGATCTACATGTAGTGTAGGCCATCGAAATTATGAAAACCGAAACGAAATATAGATCTGAATTTTAATTAGATTGCATTAATGCCCTAGGCGATGCATGGGAATATATAGACCCAAATGATAGAATTAAGGAGGAAGCTTGCTACACACGGGTCTTGGGGGATCAGCTTAGATCACATGCCTAAGAACAAACTTGTTTTGGATATTTGGAGACATAAGTTTATGTCAATTCCCATAACAACATTGGAGCTTATATTCTATTAAGCATATACCAAAATTTGTTATATTAATTATCTCCGGAACGATATAAAAATAAAATGTAATACCCATTCTCCCTTGATGGATTCATACTTAAAATTTGTCATCATTTTGAAATATGTGTACTGTTGGAATCTTTGTTATCAAGACTTCTACACCCTTAAAAAATAATAAGAAAGAGAAAAGTGGTAATTCATCAGATGGAAGGTTGTCGAAAAACGAACTATAGTTGAAAGTCTTGCGTTAAAGCAACTCAGATTAGTTCAACTCAGATTAGTTGAAGTGCATGGGGAGAAATGGGGTTTAACGTCCACTCGACACAAACTAGGTCATTTTAGGACTAACATTTGGTTTCAATTCTATTTCAATAATTTGCTTGTGTGTAGGGGTCTTTAGCAGTGGTAGGAAACCGGAGTGCCCGGAGGAAACCCACGAGGTTGAGAAGGCGCTCCTATCTCCATGCCTTATACGCTCACACCAGGGATCGAAACCTTTATGATAATGTAAAAGGCCGGATAATCTAGCTAGGTAATGACCTGTTATCGTCAAATGTTAACAACCCACTAATACTCGTAGAATATTTTTCAGGGTGACAGAGACTAATTTTATTTAACTAAGATCGACGAATTGTCGTTGCAAACTTTGTCAAAATATTTCAGGAAATCGTTTTATGAGCATGTCGCTTCTTGGTCGTTTGGCATCCCGAGAACGAGATTACAACCACTTATCGTTTTACACCACTTGGGGAATTCTAGAACAAGATAACACCCAATAGACAATGACACGCGTGGACAATTCTATTTATTATGCGGGTGGAATCTCTTTTTACTATAATTCTTTTGGTGTCAAGCGATCGGAAGTATTATTATAATGTAGCTTCGGATCACCAGCACGTTATTCCCTTTTAAATGATCAACCTTTCTGTACATTCAAAATTTTATTACATTAATTTTTATTTCATTTAACATGCGTAGGCATTTTGAATAGGTCAAGCCTATTGTTAATTTATCTTCTTTGTCTTCTTCCATTGATCGCAAACTTGTCTTTGCTATCACGTGTTCATTGATAATCTGTCGTTCTGTGTCCCGGTCGTCGGCACACGGTTTGGAGATATCCGTAGGGTGAACAAACTTAGGTTGTTCAGGTTCAGTCGGCATGCGCAACGAATGTTTCCAACGGGAGCTAGGAATATATTTACGACTGTGAATTCGTGAGAAAATCCGTGGATATTCTTGAGTATTAGTCAGTACTGTATTAAAAGAGATAAATAAAATTATCAGAGTACCGGTAACCAACAAAGACCTACGCGAGCGAGTTTTAATCTCGCTGATAATTGATTGGTGATTGCCTGTTAATCTTTCGTGGCTTCACACCCATCGGGTTATCACACCGATAATTGATTGGTGATTGATTACTTCACACCCATCGATTGAAGGCCGGATTATACAGTGTTAATTCAATGGAAATCATGTGACGGGACAGCTGATTGATGTCGTAATTCGGAATATTAAGCGATTTTTCAGGAAATAAACCGGAACATGAAAATAATGTCGGATTTCACAGAGTGATCAGAGACCGGATGTGCACGAGTCCACTGTATAATTCTGGTGGTGTCAAGGAAATGAAATGGGGTTTAACGTCCTACTCTTCTGCATATAACCTGGGATAATGGAAGACGGGCATACCCCCTATGAGGGGAATTTGCCCCGGGCAGTGGCGCTGCGACCTACTGTTATATCGAATTCCAACTGCCAAGGGATCTTTAACGTGCACGCCAATGTGTACACGGAACCTCGGATTTCCGTCCCATCCGAACGACTAGACAGCTGTCCTTGTAAGGCCCTCCGTTCTGTATCACTGACAAGAGGAAACCACGCAAGAAAAATCTTTAAAGGAGCTAAATCTTTATCCCAATATTATCCATAATATTCGAAACTAAGAACACAAATTATGATTAAATAATGGTCCATTTCGACCAATATTAATTTTGTTATCTTACCGCGGAAATATGCGATCTTGGTATCAAATATTTTAGACACAATGAATATTTTAAATTAGTACACTGCGTTGCATCTTCTGTACTTTCGGGGGGGGGGGGAATTGTAATGAACAAAAAAGTAACATATGCCAAAAGCGGAATTAATTTAAAAAATGGCTGATTCACAAACGACAAAATTATTTTACAAAAATCTTGTAAAAATCGGTTAAGGCAGCTCAAACGAATGCCGTTCAATTTGAACTGTTCTCGCATAATTCTGTCATTAGCCCCGTCGGAGCAGAACAGTAGGACTTTAAACCCAATTGTATCTCACTTATAATTTCAGGTGACTTCCTTAAAGTCTGTAGTCGAAGATATGAAAAGGCACAAAGGTACATTATTGATTTTGTAAATAGCCATAGTACGCAATAACTGATCTAGAAGCAGTGAAGTGGTATATGGGGGGATGGGGCTGTTTTGCTTTATAGAAAGATCGTATTAAACTGAATAGGCTTGTATCGATAGTAGGTAAGCCAGTATACCCAGACATTAACGTTATCATAAAATCAGGGGCGGATCAAGAGTGGGAGGTTTGCCCCCCCCCCCTCCCGCCCAGCTATATATATTTTTTTTGTAAAACAAGATTTTTTATGAGAAAAGTGTCTCGGCCGTGTGCTTTATCCTTTATCGTCAGATAGTGGGACGTGATTTGCACTCAAGCGCGTGATAATGATATAGACATGTGATATCACCATTAATGCTTTATATCAATGACATTGTATCACAATGTGATTATATTAATTCATTATAAAAATTGACGTAAAACAGGATGTTGGATTGAATTTCTGATTCAAAAGTTCAGTGTGTATGTATATATGCCAAAATGAAGAAAGAGACCATCTATTTCTCAAAACATTTCAAGGCCGGAGAGCGGGAGATACATTGTCTCAGGAACCTGTCAAAACCCCTCCTGCAAAAATTCCTGGTTCCGCCCTGAAAATAAGCATGATTTAGTTGGAAGTATTTGCAGTTCTATCCCTAAATGTAGCAGTAAAAGTCGTGCTATTCTCTTTTTCAGCTACGCAGCAAAATAAACAGGTACTAAAGTATTTTTTTTTTAGTATTTTTAGTAAACTTGGATAGAGTCGAATCTAATGGATTTATTGAGAGGAAGGGTAAAGCATTGTTTGAATGACGCTGGACGTTCGCGGTAAACTGGGATTGTATACTTGCTTGACGAAATACAATAACGACGAAACGAAATACGGTTCTGTTTTATTCAATACCGCGAAAAAGAAATATTAAAAAGATAAAGAAACAAATTCTTTAGATAGAGATTACCCGGACTGGACACTATTGACACCCCTCGGAAATATTTTAGTTAGAGATTACAGCTGCTTGACACCGCTCTGGATACTCTACTGAACAAGTGCGGACGCTTGCCAATCCGTGGTGTATTCTTGACAAAGAAAATACTACAAGAACAGATTCCAGCAATTTCATTGTTAGTGTCTTTGATCAATCGCTTAAACGATTTAGATGATGTTAAAAACTATTAATTGTGTGTTTCAAGATCATAAAAAACTACTTATTTTCCACTCGTATTGTTACAGGTCTCCCTCTCGTCCCCTCTCTCTCTCTCCCCCTTTCTCTCCCCCTTTCTCTGTCATCATCATCCTCGGTATCCGCAGTGATATGGTTCCGCTCCACTCCATTAACCCCTGGGGAGACATGTAGTCAAAATTTCCGCGAGTCTAGGCGACCGGAACTAACTATGACGTCATGGCGTCATATAGCTTTACTAAACAAAACGTTTTATCGTTTTCTTGGGGTTACGTTTTACGGGTTCCAATTTATAATAAACAAATTGGACAAGAAACCAATGCTGTTAGGTTCAATGATAAAAATGTCAGACAAATTCATACTCAAAATCGGCCGAATTCGGCCAAGGAAAAAATGACGTAATTAACATAATTCAATACGGCGTCGCGTTCTCCGGTGATTATCGGAGAGCGATATCTCGTAATCAGTGTCTTTCAGTGGTGGGAGGATAAATAATTTCTTTTTAAATTCCTCAAACACAGCTACCAGGACGGATCGGGGGTCGTGGGCATCTAAATTGTAGTTCGGGTAGAGTCTCTAAGCTATACCAAAGCCAAAGCCGTATATAGATAAAGTTGCGACAACTGTGAAGCCAGAAATTTCATATGACGTCATGAAAATATGACGTCAAGTGTAAAAAGACGCCATGTTGGGTCCCAAGTCATTGTTTACTCACTATATCTATTTTATGCCCAATTATATTGGTGTGTCGAAGTTGTCTGCCCCGACGGGGATATGAAATGTTGATAGATATGCTATATAATTCCGCGAAAAAGAGTCTATAGGCGACAAATCATACATGTTTAAAACGAAAAGTATAGATGAACATACTATCATTGTTAATTATTATACAACACAAAGAGTACATTATTGTTATATAGCCGAATTCTTAAAAAAATTAAGTAAAAGATTTCCCAGATAAAAGCGCTATAAAATATATTTAACTTGCATATGCTTTTACAAATCAGATTTTTTTGTGCAGACGGTTAAATTGAAAAACCAAAATATATATAATAATTTGGGAGATAAACCATTTTCCCTTCTAGCCGGCAAAATAAGCGCCTGAAATTGCGCGATTTTTTGGTCTGGAGCCATTCCTGTGTGTCAGTTTTCGGTCATCGATCATTAATTGTATCATCAATATTTCAAAAATCGAAATTTCTTTATGTCTATGCGCGACATGTGTTTGTCTAATATATAAACAACACAAATTTAACAGATACAAATACATGTTATCCCACAGGTCGGCCTAGACAATGAAGGGGACGCAGTTAGTTTTGAGTTTATCCGACTCCTTTGGGTATTTGCCCCCCCCCCCTCTATTTTCAATGAAAAGAATGGTGCTGTTCTGTTTCTCAACCAGTAGGCCCTATCAAAGACATATCAGATTTGTTACAAATTGTCTCGAGTTTTGTTCCACATATCCCAACATTTATCGGCTTTTTGTTCCATCTATAAAATCATACATCCCTACTAAATGTGAAACAAGAAAATTCAAAGGCTAAATGGAACAATAGAACAAGTAGGCCTAAACCTTAATGTCGACAAATACGTAAGACTTTATGAAGTAAGATATTTTTATATGATTCAACCGAAAGGTACATACATTATGTATATGCAACGTTAGACTGGTGGCCAGTCTTCTCCACACACCAAAAATTTGCCAGTCCTCTCAAAAAAAAAAAAGAAAAAAAAACGTAATCTCTAGAGACTGGGCAAATAGAGCTTCATTCTCATCTAGTAGGTCAATCTGCATTATGTAGGTCGTGTGACGTCGTGCACGTGATCACGACATATCTAACATCACGTGATAATAAACATGGCTGTCGACTAACTGGCAAACTGGTGTAGGTGCGAGATGTTTGTTGTGGATAACAGTTATTGTTATTTAGTGATACTTTAACGATCTAAGAATTTTGTTGACGCACAATATCTGTCGAATGAACGGATACAACGTATGGGATGAAGTGAATGAACATAAATAATTACACGTGTCACGTGACTCGGGGCTTGCTTGACAACTGTCAATCATTCCAAATAAGGAACAACGTAAAACAGGACAGGAACGTCCATTTTATTGTGAAGCTCGCAAATTGTCCAGTCTCTGGTGCTGGTTACAGGTTTACTCAAATTTTTTTTTTTATACAAATGGAAACGAAAGTGTTGGTTTACTAAAAATTAATACTTTTATATAAATCGAAATGTAAAATAAATAGAAGAGACTGGGCCAGTCTAATGCAACGTAGATTATTTATATCTACATTCAAGTTTAACCAACTGTGTATAATTTTTCGTCGAGCTGAATAAAGTATGAATTATTGACATAAGACTTGACATAAGACGTCTATGTGTGGTTAACAGTGTGTAACTAGAACTTTCTAGAACAAATCTATTCAGGCCCGTAGCTAGCGGGGGGCAAAGGGGGCAGCTGCCCCCCTCCCTGGAAAATTTCGGCGCCCCCTATGGGGGCCCTTTGGCCGTTGTGGAAAAATCGGCTCCGTCAATGGGCGCCAAAGCGCGCAACACGAGGTCAACGACCAAAGTTTCCATATTTGTATGGGCGACACATAAAGCCGAGTGACATTGGTTGGGCGCCCACGACGAGATTGGCGCCCAACCAATGTCACTTGGTTTTATGGGCGCCTCGCCAATCATGTCGCTATATATGAGCCGTCTCATAAGAACCCACACGATTAACACGACAACTGATGTGGTGTCCAAAACGGCCTGATTTGTGGGGTGCCTTATCTCGGAGAGGCGCCCATAATAACAATCATGATTGGTACGGTACCTTATAATAATGGGCTGCACATAGTGTATAATGCCGAATTGAACTGGTTGGGCGCCAACGACTTGATCATGGGCGCCCATAATATAATGCTAGTGAGATTAGTTAGGTGCCCACGAATGAATTGGGAGCCCAAAACGGCTTGATCTGTGGATTGCCTTATCCCGGAGAGGCGGCCATAATGGTTGGTGAGGCGCCGTATAATGTCGGGCCGCACATAGTGCATAATGTCGAATCAGATTGGTTGGGCGCCCACAACTTGATCAACGGGGCGCCCAAAACGGCATGATTTGTCGGGGCCTCATCCGGAGGGGCGTCCATAATACCGAGATCGTGGACACCAATAATATGATAATCTTAAAAATTCAAACGGCATGATTTGTGGGGTGCCTCATCCCGTAAGGGCGCCCATAATGACGAGATCACTGGTGCCCACAATATAATGCTAATGAGATAAGTTAGGCGCCTACGAATGAATTGGGCACCCGAAATGGCTTGATAATCTTCAAAATTCAAACAGGTCGCTCTCATGTGGGTGGCAAAAAAAAAAGTACCTGAAATGTAATAAAACACTAATTCTAAATTTACTTTTCTTATAATAGAATATTGCGAATTAGTACTAAATTGACAATGGATTAAAACATTTTGTCTGAAGCCACACTACTTTGTGCCACATATTTCGGGCATCGGTTATTATTTGTGGATGCAGCTGCCACACTCCGATCTGATGGTTGGAATTCAGGTCGGAATAGAGTGGGATTTCGGTTACAAAAAGATTGGAAAATTGAGAGTTGCTTTACTCTTTGTTTAGAATAGCAAAAAAAAAACAACCCCCAAAAAACGCATAATAATGCGGTGGTTGTATTGGGTTCAGGTAAGCCACCATATTCCTGAACAATAACCCATGAAATCCATCCTCGGCCATTGCTGGCCAGCAACATGACAGCCTTTCGTTTAATCTGGGGTCTTCCCTAAAGCTTTGGACAGTGATTTAAGGTATTGTACCCGTTTAGATAGCCTTGTTTGTCACGCAATTATTTTTTCTGTAACATTCTGCTATGCACTGGTTAATGATAAAATCGTCCAATTTAGAGCTCTGTTGAGCGCGTAATGACATTGTTACGTAGTTAGCTATTGGTTGTTAATCGGACTATTGACCTGTTATTATTTGGAGCAGAAATTTTCTTCCAATACAGCAGTGTTAAGTGGGATTAACTCTAATCAAACGAAACACTGCAAGGAGTATGGTACGCCACCCAAGGTAGACTATATTGGACCACATTTCAGTTGCTGTATTCATAGGCTGAAATAGCAGGAAAACACGTTTGCGGCAGTCAAAATTTGCTCACGACCTCCCCATCTCCGTGGAATATAAACAATTGATTGGAATTCGACCCAGCCACCATAGTAAGGTTATATCAGACGACCCACTGAATTCAGGGACTGGAATAGCAAGAAAACGCGTTTGAGGTCTTCAAATTTTCTCAATTTTCCTGGGGGAGGTGAGCGTAGGGTCCCTAGACGTCTGTAGGCCTAACCCAAAATTGGTGCGGGCATTCCAAATTCTGCCCCCTAACATACGCCTATGGAGAGCACCCTATAGATCCTTCCACGGTAGGTACATCGGCGCCCACAGAAGCTCCATCGGCGCCCCCAGAAGTCTTTGCCCCTCTTACAATTTTGGGCTAGCGACGGGCCTGCTATAGCATCCATATATTTTAAGCGAGTTAACAATATATTCATTAAAATAGCATTATGCAAGAGCAAAATCTGCTTATTACAGGTCTTTCTTTAGGCCTGAGATGTTATCTAAATAATCAATTAGACATTAATTAACATATCCAGACCATAATAAACTCTTAAAGTCAAGGCTAGCCTTCGATGTTGGCGGATTGAATTCCTATATGCCGCTTAATGGCCGTTGATAATTAAATCAATCAAGTGTATAATCGAGACTATGCTGTTTATATTAATGATTTGAGTAATGATGACCGAGGCTATGTGAATATTTCAAACGCTTTTTTTTCTCGGCTAATAGTGGACCAATTTGACTGAAATTTTCAGCAAATTACCTTTACACTATATTTAGTTTTTAACTATTATAGTGAGAACTGCCATCTCTTTATCTTATCTCCCATAATGTAACTTTAATAGAAACTATGTCATTTCAGGATATCGTAAAATTCATATTCATTTGACGACCGACCTATGGTTTACAAAACTATGGTTTATCCCAGTGTAAACATGGTTTAGGGTACATCATGTTTTAGAGACTACAGTGTAGATTATGGATTGGAGGCTATCTGAACTACAGGATAATACTAACTAAGAGGGGTACACCATGGTTTGGAGACTATCCGAACTATTCTTTTGCAATTTGTGTAGGATAAATTATATTCCGTAAAACGATATACCAAGAAAAAAAAAAACATTTTGTTGAGTAAAGCTATATGACGCCATGACGTCATAGTTTTTATGGCGTCATAGTTGGGACCCATAATGGCGCCTGTAAATGAGTTGTCGTAACTTCAACTCATTTACAGGCGCCATTATGGGTCCCAACTATGTCGCCATAAAAACTCGCGTCATGGCGTCATATAGCTTTACTAAACAAAACGTTTTATCTTTTTCTTGGGGTTACGTTTTACGGGCTACAATTTATAATAAACAAATTGGAAAAGAAACCAATGCTGTTTGGTTCAATGATAAAAATGTCAGACAAATTCATACTTAAAATCGGCCGAATTCGGCCAAGGAAAAAATGACGTAATTAACATAATTCAATACGGCGTCGCTCTCTCCGGAGATTATTGGAGAGCGATATCTCGTAATCAGTGTCTTTCAGTGGTGGGAGGATAAATAATTTCTTTTTAAATTCCTCAAACACAGCTACCAGGGCGGATCGGAGGACGTGGGCATCTAAACTGTAGTTCGGGTAGAGTCTCTAAACCATGACACTGAGACTCTAAACCATGATGTATCCTGTAGTTCGGACAGTCTCTAAGCCATGATCTACCAGGTAGTCTCCAAAACATGATGTACCCTGTAGTTGGGATAAACCATAGTTTTGTAAATATGAATTGTAGCCTACGATATGTTAACCCAGAAATGATAGGAATATATTGTTAACGCGCTTTAATTATCTGGATGCAGGATCGCACTACACGCAAACCCCAAAAAATCTTAAAGATAAATCTGCGGACAAGACAGAAAATAGACATTGCAAAAAATAAACAAATCAAATAATGGGAAAAATCATAATTTATTCAGCTCAACATATAAGACGTACAATGCCATCTTGTTGCATACCATTTATATAGTTGAATCATATCATAAAACCCGTCTTCCATTAGCCCAAGTAAGGTGCATAAGAGTAGGACGTTAAACCCCATTTCATTTTTTTTCATATCATAAAAATATCTTATTTCATGTAGTCTTGCGTATTTGTCAACATCAAGGTGAACTTGCTCTATTGCTCCCTTAGACTATTCAGAATTGTTCAGATGAATTTGATTTTTAAATTTATTTAATACATAGCGCTCTTATCAGTCTTATCTGGTGATCTTCTATTTTATTTTCTTATGAATAAGTTATTATATAACAATAATATACTCTTTGTGTTGTATAATAATAATGATAGTGTGTTCAGCTATACTTTTCGTTTTAAAAATATATGTTTTATCTCCAATAGAATATTTTCGCGGAAGTCTATGACGTATCTATCCACATCCTGTATGTCTGGGCAGCCAATTGCGACACAACAATAAAATAGGGCATATTATAAATAGATAGTGCGTAGGTACTTGGGACCCAAGATGGCGTCTTTTTACACATAACGTCATATTTTCATGACGTCATGTGAATTTTCTGGCTTCACAGTTGTCGCAACTTTATCTATATACGGCTTTGGTATATACCAAAGCCCTGTATAGGGAAAGTTACGACAACTCATTTACAGGCGCCATTTTGGGTCCCAACTATGACGCCATAAAAACTATGACGTCATGGCGTCATATAGCCCAAAGCCGTATAGCCTTACTTAACAAAACGTTTTATTTTTTTCTTGGTATATCGTTTTTCGGGATACAATTTATCCTAAACAAATTGCAAAAGAATAGTTCGGATAGGGCAAGCGGTATTCGAAGGCAATGTTAAGTATCAAATTTTCCCTTAAAGTTAAGCTGCCTTAACTTTTAAGTATTAGTCTTTAAGTGGTATTCAAAGGCCAGTTTAAGTGAGAAATATCCACTTAACTTTAGGTGACCTATGGGAGGTACCTTAAAGTTAAGTGAGATTATAATGACTTCTTTTAATGTTGTAGAAGCAGTCCCGTAATGGTGATTTTAAAAGATAGGGGATTCAGATTAAAACAAATACAATGTCGCCGAGCGTAGCTGACCTTTTTTCGTCGTCAATTTTGATGTTGTAGTGCCATAATGGAGTATGAGGTTATTACCACCGAGATATGTTAAGGATATCTTTCCCCGATCATTTATCATTTTACGTTTGTATGTTTCCATGACTGTCATATAATAAATTTAAATTCATTTGTGATGACATGGCTTTATAGATTTCAGAAATTATTTATACTACCACTAGAAGCAAGGTATGATCTATTTTTTACAACTCATTGCCATATATACATAATCGGTATTTATTTCGGTAAAATATAATGCAACATAAATATTTCGCACACACAATGTACCGTCAATGTCAGGCCTGTCAAATGGAGGTAGTCACACAATATCTATGAATTTCTCAAACGACAGATTTATATACAACACTCTATAATTTATGCAGGAGGCAAGGGTCATTGTGTATTGCTAATAATATGTTGTTTTCTAGTCGCGTTATATTGTTAAAAAATTAAAGTTTACAATATCCATCAGTATACTACCACTATTTATTGTAATCTATAGGAATAGATTTTTTCTTTTTTTAAAAAAAAATCTATGAAAACAGCTGTTCCGACAAAGGATGCACACTATCATAATTTATCGTAAATTATAATCATACTATTTTAATGGGTTACAATATAATATTTCGACAAACATTTTCCTGGTGATGTACACTAGGAATTTAATAGAGTATAGTGATGCGCTTAACGGGGCATAACATGCTTGCAATGTCAGAAATTCGTGATTTTTGGCAGTGAAGGGTATTCCATAAATTGAAAATTCATGCTTTTTGGCGAATGTGAGTATTCCATAATATAAGTGTGCAGTTAAGTTTTCACATAGCCAAGTATATGTAAAATACAATCTTTGAATACCGATTTAAGGTAATACGGTCAGTAAGCAGTTAAGTGGAAAAATTGAGTATCTTAACTTAAATTTTAGAAAACCTTTGAATACGGACGCAGATAGACTCTCTAAACCATGTTTACACTGGGATAAATCATAGTTTTGTTAAAAAAAAAAGGGGGGGGGGTCGATCGTCAAATGAACATGAATTTATTTTACGATATGTTAATCCTGAAATGACATAGTTTCTCATAAATGAATATTATATTGTCAACACGCTTAAAATAGTTGGATGCAATAGAGTTTTGGTGTAGAAAATTCTAGTTACACACTGTTAACCACACAAAGATGTCTTATGTCAATAATTCATATACTTTATTCAGTTCGACGAAAATTTAAAAATTTATACACAGTTGGTTAAACTTGAATGTAGATATCAATAGTCTACGTTGCATATACATATATGCACCTTTCGGTTGAATCATATCATAAAAATATCTTATTTCATATAGTTTTACGTACATGTATTTGTCAACATCAAGGTGAACACGCCCTATTTAGCCTATTCGGAATTGTTCAGATAAATCTGATTTTTAAATTTATAGCGCTTTATCTGGTGTATCTTCTATTTTATTTTCTTATGAATTAGGTTATATGTAAAAATGTATGTTTTATCTCCAATAGAATCTTTTTCGCAGAAATCTATGACATATCTATCCGCACCCTGTATGTCTGGGCAGCAAATTGCGACACAACAGTAAAATAGGGCATATTATAAATAGATAGTGCGTAGGTACTTGGGACCCAAGATGGCGTCTTTTTACACATAACGTCATATTTTCATGACGTCATGTGAATTTTCTGGCTTCACAGTTGTCGCAACTTTATCTATATACGGCTTTGGTATATACCAAAGCCCTGTATAGGGAAAGTTACGACAACTCATTTACAGGCGCCATTTTGGGTCCCAACTATGACGCCATAAAAACTATGACGTCATGGCGTCATGTAGCTTTACTTAACAAAACGTTTTATTTCTTGGTGAAACGTGTTACGAGCTTCAATTTATCCTAAACAAATTGCAAAAGAATAGTTCGGATAGAGTATCTTAACCGTAATGTATCCTGTGATTCGGATAGAGTCATTCTAAACAATCATGTACCCTTGTAGTTTGGATAGACTCTCTAAACCATGGTGTAGACTACCCTTTAGTTAGATGTATCATGTAGTTCAGATAGTCTCCAATCCATTATCTATCCAGTAGTCTCTGTAACATGATGTACCCTGTAGTTTAGATTAGAGTCTCTAAACCATGTGTGAATTGTAGTTAGTAAACCATAGTCGATCGTAAAATGAATGTGAATTTTACGATATGTTAATCCTGAACTGACATAGTATCATAGGCGTACGGGCTCGATGACAGATAGGGGGGCAGAACCCGAATTGCCCGAAAAATTTTCGGGTTTACAGACGCCCCCCTCCCACTTCAAGATAGGGGGGCAGAACCCGAATTGCCCGAAAAATTTTCGGGTTTACAGACGCCCCCCTCCCACTTCAAGAAAATTTTAGAATATTTGACGGCTACAAACACGTTTTCCTGCTATTTCAGCCCGTGAACAAAGCAACTTCAAAATGGTCTAATGTAACTTAATTAAGGTGGCTGACTCCAATTTCAGTCAATCGTTTATAGTCCACGAAAACGGTTGTTGTTGTTTATTAAAAATTTAACGTCCAATACATTATATATGATATTATGGACAGGTTGATTTGGAATACGTGAACATTTTGAAAATTTAACTGCCGCAAACGCATCTCCCTGCTATTCCAGCCCGTGAATACTTCAGTATAGTCTACCTGGCTGACTCGAATTCCAAACAACCAATCAATCGTCGCGGGGTATGGGGCCTCACCCTCCCGGAGAACATTTTGAAAATTTAACCACAGCGAATGTTTTTTGCAATTCTAGTCCGTGTAAGTAACTCCAAAAGTATCCAATAATTTTGTAACCGAAATCCCACTCCGAATTCCAAGCATCCAAACAGACTGTTGCAGCTCCAGACAAAAAACAAATTCGTGGTATCCAATTTAAAGAAAAGTAAAATTAATGTTTTATTAGGGCTCGATGACAGTTAGGGAAGCAAAACTAGAAATGCCCGAAAAAATTTCAGGTTTACAGACAGCGGCGCCGGCGAAGAAGCGGAGCTGACCTTGTATAGATCTCCCAAGACAATTTTAGAATATTTGACGACCGCAAACGCGTTTTACTGCTATTCAAGCCCGTAAAAATTAGAGTTTTATTAGATTTCGGGCACTTTATTTTGCCAAGTAGACGAAATAATTTTTTTTCTCACTTTACTCCTCTGCCCGAAAAGTCGGCTTCCCCGAAAGTTAGGGGGCAGCTGACCCCCCCCCCCCGCCCCCCTGGCTCGTACGCCTATGCATGGTATCCCTAAATTGCATATATTGTTAACGCGCTTTAAATATCTGGATGCAATAGACTTGGTGAAGAAAATTCTAGTTACACACTGTTAACCACACATAAATGTTTTTATGACAATAATTCACATACTTTAGGCAGTTCGGCGTATATAGACACGGTTGGTTTAACTTGAATGTAGATATTAATTATCTACGTTGCATATACATGTACCTATGCAACTTTCGGTTGAATCATATAAAGATATCTTATTTCATAAAGTCTTACGTATTTGTCGACATTAAGGTGTACTTGTTCTGTTGTTCCTTTTAGCATTTGAATTTTCTCGTTTCACATTTAGTAGGGATGTGTATGCTTTCTTAGATGTAACAAAAAGCCGATAAATGTTGAGAGGGGTGCAACATGCTCGAGACAATTGGTAACAAATCTGATCTTTGATACTGGTTGAGCACCAGAACATCATTCTTTTCATTGGAAATGGGTGGGGGGGGCAAATACTCATAGGAGCCGGACAAACTCAAGACTAACGGCGTCCCCTTCATTGTCTACCTGTGGAATGACGTCTTTGCAGGCCTATGTTAAATTTGTGTCGTTTATATATTAGACAAATTAATATTATTATTTACACATAGGCGAGGAGTGATAACGTCTTACCCCAAACAAATTGCAAAAGTAACCGGAAACTAGTATCGCATGAAACTGGTGAAAAAATTTACCATAAACACATGTCGCGCATAGCCTACACATAGAGCAGAGTAACGCTAGACACATTTTATCTGAAATGAAATGAAATGGGGTTTAACGCCCTACTCTTCTGCACCTAAATTACACTGATTTTAAGTTACACTAATTTTAAATGTTTTATCCCTAGTCAATTTAGAGAAATTTCGATTTTAGAAAAATTGATTATGCAATTAATGATCGATAAGCGAAAACTGACACACAATCCGGAATGGCCAACAAAATGTGTAATTTCAGGCCCTTATTTTGCAGTCTGGGAGGCAAAATGGTTTATCTCCCAAATTATAATATATGTTTTGATTGTTCAATTTACCCGTCTGCAAAAAAAAAAATCTGATTTTTAAAAGCGTATGCAAGTTAACTTTTACTTCATTTTCTTATGAATTAGGCCTAGCACATTTCATTTCCGTTAATGGCATTTCATTTTATTTCTTATGAATAAGGCTATATAACATGTACTCTTGTGTTGTATAACAATTGATAATGATAGTATGTTCAGCTAATGTTTTCGTTTTTAAAAAAATGTATGTTTTATCGCCTATAGACTCTTTGTCGGAGCAGGCAACTTCGATACATCAGTGAGTAGGCAATTACTTGGGACCCAAAATGGCGTCTTTTTACAATTGACGTCATATTTTCATGACGTCATATGAAATTTCTGGCTTCACAGTTGTCGCAACTTTACCTATATACGGCTTTGGTATATACGACGCCATGACGTCATAGTTTTTATGGCGTCATAGTTGGGACCCAAAATGGCGCCTGTAAATGAGTTGTCGTCACTTTCACTATACAGGGCTTTGATATAGCCTAAAGCCCTGTATAGGGAAAGTTACGACAACTCATTTACAGGCGCCATTGCAATCTCCCAAACAGAGTTGTCTTCCCTTGCAGTCCGCACTAATGATGTAGGATCTTATATTACTGTGATTTAATTTCATTGATGCAAGGCATTCATTTTGTTTCATGTAGCTGAGCAGGGTGGGGTTTGGACCCCCCCCCCCCGGATCCGCCCCGTTAAAGCAGTCTTAAGCAAGGTTCGTTCAACCTTTGTCGCTCTTAAGTTGTATCTTTGGTTTCCTGACTAGGTAAGCTAGTTTTTAGGATTTGTTTCAGCTATAGACTCTAAATTCTAATTACAGTCATAAATTAGTGTTAATTAATTAGCTCTTAAGTAACATTAGTACAGCATTTTATGCTCTTAAGTCGTGAATTTTGTGCAGTGAAACTCATAGAAATGTTTTCCAAACAAAAATAATCTTGGAAAAGACAATTTAATCAAATCCACTCAAACCCTATTACGAGACCCAAAAATTGACCTTTGCCCTTTATCACCTTTGAAGCATTCTTAAGCAAGGTTTGTTGAACTTTTGTCGCTCTTAAGTTATATTTTTGGTTTCCTGGCTTAGTAAGCTAGTTTTTAGGCTTTGTTTCAGTTATGGACTCTAAATTTTGATTACAGTCACTAATTAGTGACCTTTGACCTTTGTCACATTTGAACCAGTCTTAAGCAAGGTTTGTTCAACTTTTGTCGCTCTTAAGTGATATTTTTGGTTTCATCACTTTGTTATCTAGCTTTTAGGCTTTGTTTCAGTCATGGACTCTAAATTTTAATTACGGCCACTAATTAATGCTAATTAATTAAGCTATTAAGTAGCATTAGCACAACATTTTATGATCTTAAGTCATACATTCTGTTTCAAAGTGCACAGTATGAAATCCTTGCAAGAAAATTGTGGATGGACATTGAATTTTAACTCCCATTAGATTTAAGGGGGTTAGGGAGAGCGCTCCCAGGTATACGCACAGGTTACAAAACTTAAGACTTGAATTTCCATAATGATCTAGGGGTCAAATATGTGTTGCAAACCTCAAACCTTTTGGAGTCAATATTTTGATTAAACCTCACTGGGCTCCCGGACTAGGTCCCAACCGTCCCATCCAAGAAGCTTTAATGACGTGGAGGCGGCATGACGTCATTTTGGTGAAGCCATTGACGCCATATTGGTTGACCCAAAACAGCGTCTTTCTGATTTCGTTGACGATATGCCGGGCTGATCTGGGTACCCGTCTAAAGTGAAAAAAGGGAAAGAAATATTATTGGGGAGAAAACCCTTTTCCCTGCTAGTCAACAAAATAAGGTGCCCGAAATCCCAATCTGCATTATGGGATTGTTTTCGTGCTATTCATTTAATTAATTTTTCGCGAATTGATATCTTTAAATTGACTAATGGGTAAAACTAGTTAAAGATACATTATGTAAGATTTAGATAAAGAGCTAGTCATTCTTACTTTAATAGTTCGGAAATAGATAAAGTAAAACGAATAATTTGACTCAAACTACTCTATTGCGAGTCAAGATATTAGCCTTTGAAAGTTTGACAAGACGTGCGCAATAATTTTAACCACAGTACTTGTTGTTCGAAGCTAAGTCTCGCCCTTCCATTTTTTTTTTTTAGCTTAAATCAACATACAGATGAACTGTTCCAATCTATTGAATATCGGAGAAATCCGTTGCCATCTAGAGTTGATTTTGCCTGAATAAGTTAATTAATTATCTAATTAGGCTAATAATTTAGAAAACATTTCAGGCCTAAAGAAAGACTTGCAATAGGAAGATTTAGCTCTTGTATAATGTATGTTTGAATTATAAAAAAACCCAATATGCAAGAAATTTTCGAGTCGTAAAGGATGCATGTTCCGGAAGCAGCGACCGGGAGTTTACGACCTTGATATGATTTAGCCTACGGAAAAAAAAAGAAGCGGTCTGCCTTGTCTTTTTTGTGACTGACGCCCCCCTCCCCCCAAACAATTCTCGCTACGAGCGTGTAAATGAAATGAAATGGGGTTTAACGTCCTAATCTTATGCACCTAACCTGGGCTAATGGAAGAAGGGCATGCGCCATACAGTGTGCTATGAGGGAAATTTTGCCCGGGCAGCGGCACTACGGCCTACTCTTATATCGAATTCCAACTGCCAAGGAATCTTTTACGTGCACTCCAAATGTGTACACGGGACCTCGTTTTTCCGTCCCATCCGAACGACTAGGCAGCTATCCTTGTCAGGACCTCCGTTCTGCATCACTGACAAGGGGAAATCACGCTGGAAAATCGTGATGAACTTTCTCGGCCAATGCAGGGATCGAACAGTCGACCTCCAGGCTAGCGAGCTAGCGCCTTACCCACTTAGCCACGTGATCCTCCTACGAGCGTGGTAACACTTTCAAGCGATTATGTAAGGAAAAACGCAAGGCAAAGTCTACTGGAAATGACATTTGTTGCATTAAAAGAGTTTGTTACATTCTTTGTTGCAGTTTTCAAGATACTAACTTGAATTTTCAAGATACTAACTTGAATTTTCAAGTTACTAACTTGAATTTTCAAGATACTAACTTGAATTTTCAAGATACTAACTTGAATTTTCAAGATACTAACTTGAATTTTCAAGTTAGTAAGTTGAATTTTCAAGTTAGTAAGTTGAATTTTCAAGATACTAACTTGAATTTTCAAGTTAACTAACTTGAATTTTCAAGTTAACTAACTTGAATTTTCAAGTTACTGTTATATTATAAAATAGGCGTTTTGCTTTAGGCAATGGACGGCACGGTTATAGACCGAGACGCAAGGACATCTACCCCGGGACTTTCACTCCCTGGACATTCCCCCTCCTTAGAACATCTACCCCTGGATCTTCCCACCCTGGACATTTGCCCACGTGTAATACCCCCCCCCCCGAAGTATTAGCGAAGTTATAACCGACTGTGATGTATATTTGGTCCAGGCTTTTATCCGTTACATATCCGTTACATTTCTGGTAGCCTATATGTGTGTCAAGGTTGCTGTGTGGGCGTATTATCTTTCTTGTATGGCATTTTACTACCCGGAATTTTCAAGGTATTGACTTTAAAATTTAGAAGAGAATAAATTAAAGGCCCTATTACGCATTGCGTTTATACTCAGCTCTGATAAAAAAAACAACAACATGTCTTCTCTCCATAAACTGGCAGTATTGACCTAAATAAATGAATGAGTGAATGTTGTTTATAGTACGTCGACACCGTAAATCATGTCAATCTACGTGTTATCGCCGATAATCTGCTTATGTTCTGGGAGTACCCCTAAGTGATCGGATAGGCTGCTCCTGCACCTTGTCACTAAGATAGCAGAGAATGGGACTCGAACCCTCGACATCATTGATGGCAGACCAAGGCGTAGCTTATCGGCCACCTACCCTCTCCCCAAGAGTCGCCTTCTACGACACGCTAGGAATGGGGCGATGGACGCATTCTACTATCTAACTCTGTACTATTGACCTGTAAAATAATGCACTGTAAATTTATATTTATTTTACATTGTTTCATTGAGTATCTCGTAACGTCCAGGGAACTGAAGGGTGTTACGAGGTACTCCAAGAAACAATGTAAAATAAGTATTTTTTTTTACAGTGCATTATTTTACACGTCCAGGGTTCTAAAGGGTGGGGGGTTGGGATGGCCTAGTGGTCTAGAGTGCCGCGCTTCGACCTCTAGCTCGCCGGTCACCTCTGGCTTGCGGCTGTGGTTTCGATCCCTGGTGTGAGCGTATGTGGCATGGAGGGAGATAGGGGCGCCTTCTCAACCTCCTGGGTTTCCTCCGGGCACTCCGGTTTCCTCCCACTGCTAAAGACCCCTTCGCGCAAGCAAATATTCGAAATAAAATTAAAACCATATGTTAGTCCCGAAATAACCTAGTGTGTGTCGAGTGGACGTTAAACCCCATTTCTCCCTCTCTCTCTCTCTCTCTCTCTCTCTCTCTCTCTCTCTCTCTCCAAAGGGTGGGTGGCGGGGGGCAGACATGTCCTAGGGCGCAGATGTTCCAGAGGAAAAATGTCGGGGGGAGGGGGTAAAACTCTGGGGGTAGATGTCCTAGTGGGTTGGGGTAGATGTCCTAGGGGGCAGATGTCCGGTGAACAAAACAAAAGTCCGGGGGGGAGATGTCCTAGGAGGTAAGATGTCTTCAGCAGGAAATGTCCTGGGAGTAAAAGTCCTAAAAAGGAGAGGGGTTATCCGGGGGCAGATATCCAGGGGGCGGGGGAATGTCGTGTATTATGTCACTAAAGACTATTTTTAGAACTGGGAACTGGGACGTTTGATTTGTCATTTAATTTTTTTTTGTACTTAAAAAAGGTTTTCTATAGGGCTCAATACTGTTAAAATGAATGAATGAATGAATAAATGGTGTTTCATGGCACGTCGACACCATAATGCGCGGGGAGCAATTTCGATGCAGGGGGGGGGGGACCTGCGTGATCGAATAGGCTACTCCCGCACCTTGTCATTGAGGTCTATAACCGTGCCGTCCATTGACTAAATCATTGCATGACATACTATATCATTAGACCAAAACGCTTATTTTATAATATAACTTGAAAATTCAAGTTAGTATCTTGAAAATTCGAGTTAGTTAACTTGAAAATTCAAGTTAGTAACTTGAAAATTCAAGTTAGTATCTTGAAAATGCAAGTTAGTATCTTGAAAATTCAAGTTATTAACTTGAAAATTCAAGTTAGTATCTTGAAAATTCAAGTTAGTATCTTGAAAATTCAAGTTACTAACTTGAAAAATTTAAAATAGAATAAAAAAAAATATGTGGCCCTATTACGCTTCCGTAGTTTACACATCAGTGAAAAAAGAAGTAATAAAAGACGCCAGCCACATATCATATACACATAGACCTATAAATCTTTTATTATGTGAATAGCCTGTATGTTTTTTTAAAATAAAGACAACATTATAAATAGTAAAGAAGAGAATGTGATATATAGTCCTATAATATAAGTAGTTAGTTGTTTTAAAAAATAGGATATAGGTCAAAACTCTTAGTTTTTTTTAAAAAAAATTATATAGGCCTATAATATAAGTAATTCAAAAGAAAAATGATAAAGTAATTTATTTTTAAAGAAAAAAAGATATAGGCCTATATAATGAGCGGTGTTTATTAAAGATACATTATGGGAGATTAGGTAACGAGTTGGCAGTTCTCACTATACTAGTTAAAAACTACATAATGTAAAGGTAATGTGCTGAAAATTTCAGTCAAATTGGTCCACTATTAACCGAGAACTAAGTGGACGAAAGCCTCGATCATTACTGAAGTCGGTAAGACAAAACTAATAGTCTCGATTGTCCATTTAATCGGTTATCACGCAGGAAAGATTTTTCGAAAATCGGACTACAATCCAACAAATATCGCAGGCTAGCCTTGATATCGAGAGCTGAGTATGGTCTGGATATGTTAATTAATGTTTAATTGATAATTTAGATAACATTTCAGGTCTAAAGAAAGACTTGTAATAGGCAGATTTTGTTCTTGCATAATGCATGTTTAACAAAACGTTTTATCTCTTTCTTGGGGTTACGTTTTACGGACTACAATTTATCTTAAATTGTAAAAGAAACCAATGCTGTTTGGTTCAATGATAAAAATGTCAGACAAATTGATACGCAAAATCGGTCGAATTCGGCCAAGGAAAAAATGACGTAATTAACATAATTCAATACGGCGTTCTTCGGGAATTATCGGAGAGCGATGTCCCGTAATTAGTGTCTTTTAGTGGTGGGATGATAAATAGTTTCTTTTTAAATTCCTCAAACACAGCTACCAGGACGGATCGGGGGTTGTGGACATCTTAACTGTAGTTCGGGTAGAGTCACTAATCTATGATGTATCCTCTAGTTCAGACTGAGACTCTAAACCATGATGTATCCTGTAGTTTGCATACAATCGCAAACTAATCCCGCAGTGAATATTCGCTTGGCCGCTACAATCACTGATAAGCATGACATCGACGAGACTTAATGAGTTCGGCATATATTAACTTTTTTACTCCAACAAATAAAATTCTCAAACATTTTTTTGATGTATAAGAAAAATAAATTAAGACGTTTGAAGTATATGTAGTTAAAAAATATTTCCTATTTAGTGTAAATAGATATTAGAATGAGTAAAATGCATAATTTTGCCCGAAGCAGTTAGGTGTTATGTAAACAATGCACGAGTCGTTGAGTCGATGACTGGCGCCACGTGAAGTCAATGCACGTGTTGTGGACAGTCATCTGTGACAGAGATAATTCGTAAGTAATTCTCTGTGAAACAGATTGATACAATCGTAGACACAGACTAGTCATAGAGACATCGACTGACTCAAGGGACTGTACAGCGCAGTGGACGCTTACGGCTGGCCCCCGGATCCATTCACTTGATTTGATATTTTCCGCAGGTTAATCTTATAGGTTTTTGTTTTTCGTGTAGTGCGGTCCTCCCGCACTTACTAATAAAGAACAACACACAGTTATGAACTTACCAGTAGACACCAGTGAATGCTCAGTTAGGATCATCTGGTTTTATGCATTTTCTTAGTGCGCCGTTCAAAGTTTTTGCGGCACACTGGTTGAGAACCACTGCTCTAAACCATGAAGTACCCTGTAGTTCAGATAAACAATAGTGTTTTAAATATGAATTATAGCCTACGATATGTTAACCCCGAAATGATATAGTTTCTCTTAAAGTTACATTATGGGAGATAAGATAAAGAGGTGGCAGTTCTCACTATAATAGTTAAAAACTAGATAGTGTAAAGGTAATTTGCTGAAAATTTCAGTCAAATTGATCCACTATTAGCCGAGAAAAAAGCGTTTGAAATATTCACATAGCCTCGGTCATCATTACTCAAATCATTAATATAAACAGCATTGTCTCGATTATCCACTTGATTGATTTAATCCTCAACGGCCATTAAGCCTCATATAGGATTTTAATCCGCCAACATCGAAGGCTAGCCTTGACATCAAGAGTTTATTATGGTCTGGATATGTTAATTAATGTCTAATTGATTATTTAGATAACATTTTAGGCCTAAAGAAAGACCTGTAATAAGCAGATTTTGCTTTTGCATAATGCTATTTCAAATGAATATATTTTAACGCGCTGTGACAGTATTTTGGTTCGTTAAAACAGGTTTTTGGATGACAACACTGGTTAACTTCTGATAATGCTTTTATTCTGCTTCTTACATATTAGGTACAAACATCATAATGTAAACGACCGTAGAACTAACTTATGTGGAGGTAGTCGAATGTCTTAGCTTGGCTTAGCACGAGTGTGCTAACTCCAGAAGCTGTCGTCTCGTCTCGTCTAGTTCCAAGGCGCCCATGGCCTTCGCTCAGTTCTGGTCGGACCTAACTCCTAGTCCCGACTGGACCTCACTCGTATCCATTAGGTACTTTCATCTAGGCACCCGCCTAGCATGGCCGACTGGACCTGACTGACAATTCGTTTCTGTTCTGAGTTTATAAAAGTATTCAAAACAAAGGAGCTCATTAGACACCTGTCTAATGTATCATGCGTTATATCAGGTTTAACATTCAATATAGTTTATCAGACAAAGAAAGTTAGATAAGACATACCAACAACAAGTTACACAATGACATAAGGGATGCTACCAAGATCTCCAGCCGAGTGTTGATAGCAACAGGTTTATGTTACAATCACTTACACGTATTTTAATATGGTAGAACGCTTCTATGACATATGTCATTGTGTAATAGCGCTTTACATATCTGGATGCAATAGACTTGGTGTAGATGATTCTAGGTACACACTGTTAACCACCCATAGATGTTTTAATGACAAAAAAAGTAAGTACAGGGGGATCGCACTATAACAATGGGAAAAATCATAATTTATTCAGCTCGACGTAAGACATAAAATGCAATTGGTTTAACTTGAATGTAGACATTAAAGATACATTATGTAAGATTTAGATAAAGAACTAGCCATTCTTGCTATAATAGTTCGAAAGTCGATAATGTAAAATGAATAATTTGAAAATTTCATTAAAATTACTCTATTGCAAGCGAAGATATTAGCCTTTGAAGGTTATAAAGACCTGTGCAATAATTTCAACCACCGTACTTGTTGATCGAAGCTAAGTCTCGGTCCGCCATATTCGATTAAATCAAAGTATCGCTGAACCGTTCTAGTCTATTTAATATCGGAGAAATCTGATGCCATCGAGAGTTGATGAAGGCCTGGATCAGTTAATTAATGTCTTATTAATACTTTAGAAAACATTTCAGGCCTGAAGAAAGACATGTAATAGGCATAGTTAGCTCTTGCATAATGCATGTAAATCAATTGAATATAGGACATAATATTATAATACAATTATGATATGTCTACAAGTGTAGGTTACAACAGTGGCGTCATGCCTATTTGGAAAATAAAAATAGTTTTATTGATATGATTAAGACAGAAGACCTGTTCGTTAGTCTCGGTCACCCAGAACAACCTAGTCTTCAACGTACGGAGGGTCTGGGTCCGTTGTCAATTTTTGACGAAAATTACTGGATAATCTACCACATAGAAAAACCAAACTCCCGGTTACGCATGGGCAATGGAAGTCTCGAAATATATCCCACAATTCACTTGGTACGTCTATTGTTAGAAACAAAATAGAGACAAGGAATAAACATGAATCGCGATGAAGAATTAAGAAGATTATGGGAGAAGCCATACGTCTGATTCTTGACGAGAGAAAATTACCATTTCAATTAAAACCTTTACAAACAAAATTTTAGAGAGTGTCATTGTTCACAGGCGAGATGTTTTTGTAGATTCAGTACTTGGTAACATAAAAGACTGGATAATCGAGATAATGACCTACTTTCCGTCAAATTTTGGGGACCCATCCAGATTAATATTCGTAGAATATGTGTTTGGATGATAGAGAAGACCTATATGTCCGTCTGTTTCAGTCATTATTTTCTTATGAATAAAATAGGGCATATAAATAGATAATGCTTAGGTACTTGGGACCCAAGATGGCGTCTTTTTACACTTGACGTCATATTTTCATGACGTCATGTGAATTTTCTGGCTTCACAGTTGTCGCAACTTTATCTATACGGCTTTGACTCACATCACCTTCGTAGTCGGGATTGACAGAACTGTGACGGGACTGAATTCCGCGTCATTCGATTGTAATTCTGACAATTTGGGACGTTCTGGACTATGAATCAAACATCCCCAATGACATCACCAAGGGCAAATAAATTAAATTCGTGAAAATCCCGTGAATGGACCCAGGGGTTAGTGGAGTAGAACGGGACGATACCACTGGGGAAACCGAGGATGCTTCCGAATGTTAATTCTTTTGTTTTCTCCTTTAAAAGCAAGGCGCATCAAGATACTACCAGAAGGGTATCTGGGTATTGCCTCCAGTAGCAGAGCTGTCCGAATTAAATGAGACAGATCTAACGATTCTATATTTTGGGTAAGCATTAAAATATGTTTTACAGCAGTGCTTCAAATATAGGTCACATTTAACAATGTCTGTGAAAGGACAGCCTTTATATTATTATTAATCAATTAAGCACAAATCGTCCTTTTCACCAGACCATTCTAATTTCCCGCCATCATCATCTGTGATCGTAGGAATGCTTATAAAGTGATTTACAAGTGTTGAGTTGGTCAGTTTGCTTTTTAAAATTTAGTATTCAGTACAATATATTAACTTTTAGCGGTTGTATGATGACCATCCGGCATCATTGTTTTTTTGCGACTCATCTTTCCAAATTTCAAATAAATTTCACTGAAATACGGCCATCTACGTACAGTTTTAAAACAAAATGCCCCATGTAATCGCCGTTAAAACCGAATCTTAGTAGAAAAAAAGTCTAGTTAATTTGATTCATTTCCAAGTTTATTTTTGGAACCTGAAGGACCAATAATGTGTATTTGGTTTTTAAAGGCATAATTGAAAAATTGTCATCATTTCGGGTCACATTTAAAGTTGGGTTCCCAGATAAGTATTTATCGGGTGGTTATTGCCTATAAAAGTATGACAATTTTGGTATATATGGAAAGAAGAGATATCCAATCTTACTAGAAAAATACTGGATTCCCTGAAAAACACTCATGGAGCGTAAACAGGACAAAAATGTAAGGGGTTCCCTTAATAGTCAACCCGACGAATAAGGGTACCTGCACGCTTGGCGTTGAAGGCTGCACGCGAACTTGAGTGATTTGTGTACATGTTGAAAAACTTTATGAAGAGTTAGACATACAACAATTTCTGGGGTAAAAATCACGGAAAAAGACGCGGGCAGTGGATAATCCGAGAATTTAATTAGGATTCGATATTTGTAGTAAATAGTCAGTGCTTACAGACAACATCGTCTTGTGTATGCAATGCATTCTCCCCTGTCCTCTGCCGCCGTTGCCTGACGCAAACATGGCCTCTTTTGATAGATTTTTATAGCAGGCTATACTTGACAATTACAATGTTTTGAGAACGATTTGAAGCAAAATTATGATAAAATAATTAGTTTGAATATGTTTTTAATTCTAATATATCATCAAATCACCCAGTTTGTATCCTGGAAACCAACTTTAAGATGTTTTTACGAAATTTTGTGCACACACAGGCGCGGATCCAGGATTTTTTGCAGGTGGGGGGGGGTCTAGGTTTGATAATTGCCAGCGCCGAAGGGGCTCAACCAATTAACGGGGGGTTTGTGGGCCCTCACCCAGAAAAATTTGGTAAATTAGATTCAATTTGGTGCATTCTGACGTATTTCCGGAAGGTAAATTCCAAAATTACAGGTCTAAAATTCGCCAATAAAATCGCATAAAATGTCCTTAAAATGTTGATGGGGAATGCTCCCTTCACAGGTGAGGAACAAAATATCTTTAGATACCATATTAGGGTTGTTCTTAACAAGCTCTATTGGCAGTTTTTATTTACTATTAGAGTAACCAGTCCATTTAAGTATAGGAAAGTTGGTCGGGGTTTTCCAGAGCACAAACTTAGTTCCCCCCCCCCCCTCTTAGATGTGATCCCCAATTTACGTTGATTTAACATTAAACAATATGAAGAGCAAAAATCAATGATCGGACTTGCCCTCCTGACGACATTATGTGTTTATTCCAAACTTGGTGCGTTACTTGGTGTACGAGAAAAAGGAGAAACGAAAGGAATGGAATTCGACGGTTAGGATCCTTGACGATTAGGCTAATTAAATAAATCGATTGGTGATGAATTTAGTTTATTGTTAATCTCCAATTACCCGATTTTAAACACACGTGGTGTTACGTCTCACGCAGCAATCGTTTTAAATGCGGTATAAAAAAAAGTCTTACGAATGACGACCTGCATGACGAAGTATTTTACCTGCACTCCATCGCTGTAGTGTAGGCCTACCTTCCACTGTTTCGCAGTAATGGCATGTTCCAAGTTCACCTAATAAGACATTCTCTTCAGGTATAATAATGATAATAATAATAATAATAATAATAATACATAAGCGGTGAATATGTCATCTATCAAATTTTTAAAAAATCTGATAAATTCCGCTTGCATATTTTTTAATTTTTTTTTTAAATTTAAAAAAATAAATGACCATGTTTTTTTTCTTATCAACGCTGCCGATAAAATTAAAAAGCAAACACAACAATATTCAATGTCAACAGGCGAACAGCCAACAGCGTTAATAAAACTTATATTTTCATACAGTACGGTATTAAAAAATTACCGTTGTCAATAGGCGATTTGCCGTGGAGTCAATTCGTCCCGACAGCGATTTATGCTGTCGACGTTTTTGGCTAATTGCCAGAGCTGTATGTGACTATTTGTGTTTTTTTTGCCCACAATGGAATGAAAGTCATGACTCAAATCAATGTATACAAACTCGCAATTTTTGGGTCAGATTCAGGCTTTTAGATGTAAGTTTCAAATTTTCAAGCCTGAGCAGGGGGCGGGGGGATCCGCGCCTCACGTCAACGTTACCGCAGATAACATGATTTTGTTTTAGCTGATAATTTGTGAACCCCCCAAGGTTATTCAGACATTCTCGTATTGTATTTGGGGGTTGCATGGCTGAATGGTTAGCACGTGCGTTCTGAATCATAAAGCCTGCCATTGAGTCAACTGGCGTGGTTTCGAATCCCCGGTTGTTCGTGACAAGGCGTAGGGTCGCCTGTCCAACCTCGTGGGTTTTCTCTGGCTCCCCCGGTGTCCTCCCACTGCTAAAGACCCCTACGCGCGAGCGAATTATTGAAATAAAATTAAACCGCATAAGTTAGTCCCGAAATGACCTAGTTTGTGTCGAGTGGACGTTAAACCCCATCTCTCTCTCTCTCTCTCTCTCTCTCTCTCTCTCTCTCTCTCTCTATCTTTGTATTGTGTTTGATTATTTTTCTTCTGACAGATTTATAGAACAGGTTCTAGTTCCGTGTCGTAAAAGACAACGACTAGGTAGAATTAATGATGGTGGGTGGGATTTATGTGAAGAAAAGCCATATAAACCTGAAAATAAAAGTCTAGTCTATTCTTTCGGGTAAGTTGAAGCTAAGGTGTCGATTTAATTTATCTGGCGTAATATTTTGCTTAGTGATTGGACAAACTCTTTTTGTATTGTTACGAAAGATTAAACGTCAGCTTCTTTAAATTTAGTTTTATTGTTGGCGTAAACTACACTGTAAACTTAATCTAAGGACGCAGAATTTTGAATAAAAAGAGGGAGAGAAATGGGGTTTAACGTCCACTCGACACCTTACCTTGTGCGCTGTATCATAAGGTCTACCATTGGGTCAACTGGCGTGGTTTCGATTCCCCGATTGTACGTGAAAAACAGTAGGATTGCCAGACCAACCTCGTGAGTTTTCGCCGGATTATCCAGTTTCCTCCCACTTCTACGCGCAAACGAATTATTGAATTAAAATTGAACCATGTGTTAGTCACAAAATGACCTCGTCTCTCTCTCTCTCTCTGGTTTAAAACAGATTGCCACCTGTTGCAGATGTTGCTGGTTAAAACCTGGGTTATCGGTATAGTATGTACATGACAATTATCCCGGAACGTAACAATACCTGTTTTATTTGTTTTCAGAATAAACTATGACTTCAGTTTCGATGATGCTATCGGGAAGAGACTAAATGCCCGTGTTCACTCTTTTGATCCATCGTAAGTAAAGATTTGCGACAGCATTTTGAATGCTGACTACTAAAATAGGGTTCGTCCGTCTGTCTACATGTCACACATTTTGGAAAACAATCTCTTGGGGTTATGAGAACTCAAAACGTTTTGTGGTTAAAGGGAACCAGTAAAATCATCCCATCTTTGTCCCGCGCCTTTTGAATGCTGATTATTAAAATAGAGTTTGTCCGTCTGCCTGTGTGTCACATGTTTTAAAACACAACCTCTTGAGGTAATTAGGAATCGAATCGGTAAAATCATAAAGAAAGGTGCACGATTATGGGTTAAAGTTATTAAAATGTTTAAAAGCTGCGAAGAGAATATCACAACTCGTGACACACACCAGTCCAGATATCCACATACGCCGGGTGCAAAAAATATGATTACCCTGCTTGGTGCTGGGTGTCAAAGTTAAACAGGGTTTACAGCGACAATAATTTGACACCGACACCTAAATTGCAAGACAAAGGTGTTTCAGAACTCTCAAAGTCCATCTTAAACGGAGCGGTGCCCTGGACCTGACTAGAATCGCGGGGCCACTAACGCGACGAAAAGATTACTTCATATCCTTTTGAATTGGCACACTTAAACGGTCTGTAATACAAAAAAATTAGATAATATCTGATCACATACGAAATCGTTTCAGTTCCGAATAACATATAGGTCTAGAAGCCTAGTCCGATCACCGAGTGGAGCTCCACAAAGAAGGTTGTGGGATAGATCAGTCTCCGCCCTCGCAGCGCTAGATCGATTACCGTTAAACTTTCTTTGGAATTTGGATGTCTTCTCTTTTTGCCATGAAGCCCGGGGTCCCTCTGGCCCCTGCCTAAGCTGGGCTTCGAGAACTCTCTTGGAAAAGCAACGGTATTATCATGTTTTAAACGTGTTTTTTCAGTATGGGGAAAACCAAAGATCATAAGAGGAACGAACATGTCTTCTTCCATGCTACTGGTGTTGCTGATTTCAATGGCACACTTCCGGGTAAGGGCTGGAAAATGCAAACCCTATCGGCCATTAGAAAAGAACTTGGGCACAAGGATGTAAGTAACCCGTTTCGTGTTTATGAATACGTAGGGTGTACCTTTATGAACCAAGGTTGGATAACTTAAAGGTTCAAATTTTGACACTTTCTGTTCATTCTCCAACACCGCCCAATTGATTCCATCCAAATTTTGCAGGCATTCCTTTTTGACGAGGAGTTGTCTTTAGATACCTATGTAGACGTGTGTACACATTTTGTCATCAACTGGGAAATTATTGATACTAGTATATTGACAGCCTAACCCAAAGGTTACAAATCTTCAGGGGTGATTATTGCCCTCGACCTTTCAACGAAAGCGGGGTATGAGGGATATTTATTAAACTTGGCCTTTCTGTCCTTCGTAAGGGCCTTTAGCAGTGGGGGTAAACCGGAGTACCCGGAGGAAAACCACGAGGCTGGACAGGCGACTATACTCCTTGCCACGTACAACCGGGGATTCTAAACCACGCCAGTTGACTCAATGGCAGGCCGTATGATACAGCGCGCGCACGCTAACCATTCGACCATCCAATGGTTAGTACGTGCGTGGGTTCGATTCCCCGGTTGTACCTTACAAGGTGTAGGGTTCCCTGCCCAACCTCGTGGGTTTTCTTCGCGTCCTCCGGTTTCCCTATCTGCTAAAGCGAATTTTATAAATAAAATTCAACCATATGTTAGTCCCAAAATGACTTAGTTTGTGTCGAGCGGACGTTTCTATAAGTATTCTCTTATCGTTATCAAGCACAATGACATTTAGTAAACTATGAAAATACAATGTGACGCCTTACTTAATTTGATAGATAAGGAACACAGGGAAAGAGGATGGGAAAAAGTCTATAATCTCGTCGTTTTTCTAAAGATACATAATGGCAGTTCTCACTATAATAGTTGAAAACTAGATAATGTAAAGGTAATTTGCTGAAAATTTCAGTCAAAGCTATTGAAATTTCAGTCAAAGCTATTGAATATCACGAATTTGTACTGAATTGACCATGGATTAAAGCATTTTGTCTGGAGTCACTCTACTTGTACGACATTTTTCGGGCATCGATTATTTTTTGTGAATGCAGCTGCAACAGTCTGATTGGATGGTTGCTTAATTCACAAGCTAGATTAGCAGAAAAACGCATTTGTTGCGGTTAAATTTTCAAAATTCTCTCGGAGAACGCGAGGCCCTCGTACCCCGCGACGATTGATTGGTTGTTTGGGACTTAGATAAGTCATCTAAGGTAGGCTATATTGGTCCACTTTGAAGTACATGTATCTGTTGTATTCACGAGCTGGCCTATAGCCGGAAAACGCGTTTGCTTCATATAAACATTCCAACATGCATTACTGCACATTTTCAATAGATTTATCTGTTACTAATAGATTTATCTGTTACTAATAGATTTATCTGTTACTAATAGATTTATCTTGACAAAAAGATTAAAGTGGAACGTGACACACCCTTCATAAAAGGCCTTGGAATAAAAAAAATAAAAAACCACGCCATGATTCAAATTCATAATTGATTTATTTGTCGTTGATGTTATACATACGCATGCGCTTTCACTCATCGTCGTCTCTTTATTTGCGAAAACCAGTGAGGTGTTACAAAGAAATAAAAGGTGTTAATACAACCATCTTAATCCATAATCCCACTATCACGATTCGCGTCAGGAAAACGTGTCTGTGGCCCTCAAAATTTTCAAATCATCTTAAAGGGGGCGGGGGTCTTAGCTCATTCGCCTCTCGCAGGCGACCGGCACCACCATCTTTAAACCGAAATTAATTTTGGGGGGCATTTCAGGTCCTGTCATCCCTTACATTTATCGAACCCGTACGCCTTTGCTCTTAACTGGGGACCTCTCAACCAAGGGATAAGTATATATATAAATATCCTGGCGAAATACCCGAGAGAATCACTTAATATTTTATTATAAAATCCATTGATATCATAATGTCCAATAATGTATTTTACTTTGATGGAAATTTATATCTTCAAAAGAAAGGCTGCCCAATGGGTAGCAAGATAAGCCCTACGTACGCTACATTAGCTTTGAGTTTTTTTAGAAAACAATTGGTACAACCAAATATTAATCGATTTGGGACACGAGATGTATATATACATAAAACAACCATGGAAAAGATTCCTGGACGACTGTTTTTTAATCCTAAAAGCAGCTCAGGAAGTAATCGATAAATTACACAGATCGCTTAACGAGCTAGATGAAAATATTTGCTTCGCCATTGAAAAATATAACATATCTTTAAACTTTTTAGATGTCACAGTTATAGTATCAAATAATGGCGTAATACAAACTGACCTATATTACAAACCAACCGATACACACCAATATTTAAATTTTAATTCATGTCACCCTCCACACACAAAAAGAAATATACCCTTTAATCTAGCTAGAAGGGTCTGCACTATTGTATCTAATGCAGAAACCAAATTAGTTAGATTAAACGAACTGAAACAATTTTTAGTTAAACAAAATTACCCCATAAAACTCATTCAGGAAGCTAATCGCAAAGCCTTAGAAATGGATCCAAAAGAGTTAAGAATCCCTAAGGATAGACATACGATTACAAACATAGAAGAAAATGTCTTAACATTAGAGTAGTTAGGGCGCCTGGCCAGGAACTTTTTTTGCACGTGCGTGCGCGCATGCGCGTGCGTGCATGGGCGTGCACGTGACCTTGCACTGGATGACCTAGAGCACGTGCGTGACCCCTTGCACGTGCGTGACCCCTTGCACGTGCGTGACCCCCTGCGTGACCCCTTGCACGTGCGTGACCCCTTGCACGTGCATGACGTACGAAGAGGGGCGCGCGCGGGAAAAGAGAGAGAGAGAGAGAGAGAGAGAGAGAGAGAGAGAGAAAAGAAGAAGAAGAAGAAGAAGAAGATGAGAAGCAGGGAGAGGCAAGAAGGGGAAACAACTCTTTTCCATTGATTAAGTTGGCCCTGAAAAGGGCCGTTGGTCCTCTCAATGAGAGGGTTAGCAGGAACATCTTGGATGCTCTGCCGAGTACCGTGGTACAGGTCGCTTCTCACACTTGACAGCATGCTTCGACCGCCTATGGTAGGTGTTGGACACATCTACCCCACACCAGAAGCAGACTAGGTAATCTGCTTCTGGCCGGTTCCCCCTAGACAAAGGGTAATACCCCCCACAAGTCGTACAAAACCTGAAATCTTTACGATCCATTTTGTTTGTGACTTCTTTTGGCTTTGACACTCCTATTTATAGCTCGGGACGGGACGAGTCTAAGGTGTTGGGACGATACCATTTTCCACCAATCAGAATAGCATGACGTCATATGACGTCACAAAAAACAGACACGTGATATGTTGTCGACATTTTATTGAACACATTTACAAATGAACTTGAACACAAAATTGAACTTGAACACATTGAACACAAAAAACATATTTACAGAGCAAAAAAGCATCGACATCGTTGTCCCTTCTTCTGGTCTTTTTGCAAGTCGGGAAAATGATCCCTAGCCCATTGTTCGACGAGTATATCGTTCACACGATACACGTGCCCGAACACAGAAAGGGCGTGCGGGGAGGGAACGTGAAAACGATGACACAAATAATACAAACAATAATGGCCGCAGACGACACTCTCGAGTCCCTGAATCCATCGGGGTTGGTAGTGGAGTTGTAGATCTTGCACGAAACGTCGAAAGGCTTCTCCGTAGACATCAGGGGGACACCCGTAGGAATCGAAGAAGGTAATGTGATCTGGTCCTTCGCACACAAACACGGTCCAGTGTCTACCGGGTTGGTCTTCGTCGTCCGTGTTGATGACATAGGCTTTGGGGTACGAGGTCGGGCGCAGTATATCCAGATGATTACGAGCCCACACGCCCCCGAATACGTTAGCGGGGAGATGTTTCTCTAAAGCCCGTGTCAGTTGTCCATTGGAGAGAGCCTCACCAATCTGTGATGACTTGTCGGTTGGCATCGATTTCCAAGACATTGTCGTATTCGGCAAACAGAACAAGACTGAGGTGATTGGTCGGGGCCGCACCGAATTTGAGTTCCAAAGACAGGTTACCCGCCGCTTTGGGATGAAAGTAGTTACCGTCGGCTCCGTGGTCATTGGTCAAATCGAAACAATACAAAGTGTACCCATTGATATAGTCGTGGAAAGGGAGGTCCAGGTCTTCTCGGGTGTTTAAGACGGCCACCCGTTTCATCAAATCCAGGTAAGGTGCGATGGCTTGTCGCTGAGGAAAGTTGACGTCGTATTCGTCCACAATTTCCCCGTTCTTGGTCAATTTGATGTTTTCCAATTGATTGTGTTGGAATTCGAAGGGATTTCTGTTTTTTCTTCCATCGTAGGCCGTGTTACGTACCATACCCACGATTAATCTATTGGGCAGGCTTTCGTTGACAAACAGATTGTCTAGGACGTGACTGGTGCGATTGTCGGGAATGACCATGTCGCGCACCACCACGCGCTTCAGGGGATACTTGGCGTTGGACGATTGAAGTTGCGCGGCTACCCGTGTGTAGGTACTGGGAGCCAGGGTGACGAACGGGATATCCAGGTAGGCTTTGGTGAACTCGACTTTGTAGTCTTCTGCATCGTTGCCTTCGCCGTACATCAGAAAAAATTTCGGGGATTGCTTTTCCAATTTCAATCGCAGGTCCACACCGTCCAACAGATACCGATCTTGTAAACACATGTCCAAGTGTAGACGCGACTGCAATTCAAAGGTGCGACTTTCAGCGATGGTTTTCTGACGTTGTTCCAATCCTTTGTTATTCGGAGCCTGTCGTCCACCATCCCCGGCGGTGGCGACGGATTTCGTGGAATTGAACTGACTGGCGGTGTCTTTTTCCCACAAGACTTGTTTCGACAGGTGATCGTTCTTGGCTCCCTTACCGAAACTCAACAAATTCTCCAAGTAAGCCCGGTAGGGATAGGTGGGCAGAGAGGTGGTGACCAAGGTTTCGGCATCCTTTCCCAGGCGTAATTTGACGTCTTTAAACAACGAATGAAACAGGTTGTTAATGGGTGCGACTTGACTATCCGCATCCAGGTCATCCCCGTTGTTCTTGGTCACCTTTAGGGCCAAGTGCAGTGTCATGTTGGCCAGATCGATGAAATCGGTGGTGGCATTGGAAATATAAAATTCGATGGGTCCGTCGTGGTTCAAGTCGGGCGTCAGTGAATACTTTCTGATTTTGGTCACCTTGTTTATGGCCGTCTGCGTGTCGGGTACACTGAACAAATCCTGCAATTCGTCTCGCGCGCAGGGACAGGAATCATTGCGCATTACCTGCGTAGCCATGGTCGAAGATATCTAGTTTACGTCGTTTGTGAGAGGTGACCTGTGTCTTCTTCTTCCTCTTCGGACGATGTGAAGTGGACGGGGTTCGTGAGGGGTCTTTTATAGGTTCCAGGTGGGCGACCACGTTCTTGAGTGTGTCGGACATCGTGTTTGACAACGCGGGGCGAAGCGTGTCCTGGGCGACTTTCTTCCAGTTCCATTTTTCACGACCACTGACGGCGTCGAGCACGCTTTGCCCCACTTTGGGTAACACTTGGGCCACATTCTTTTTCACGGCCGCTTTACCGGCCGACCACAAGGTCTTCCCGACCGATTTGACGGCATTCAATAACCCCGACCATCGACCGGCACCCTGTTGTCTCAGAATTCCCCCCTTGTACACCACCAGACCATTGCCAGCCCCTCGCTGTCTGAGCACTCCACCTTTGTACACTCGAATCATCATCGGCGGCGAAAATGAAGTTGGACCACCACCTTACCGTCGAGAAATGGCACGGCTTTCCCCATTCCGTTCCTTATATAGAGACCAATGGAGTTTAGTCGACTGTACTTCAGAGGTAAGTAGTGAATCCTGGCGGGACGGTGATACAATCGTCGACTGGGAATCACGTCCAGCAAAGTAGCCTTCACGTCGCCCACGATCTGGGGTTCGATAATGTCCGTGTAGATGTAAAACAGATCGTACTGGATTTGAAGATTTGGGGTGTGGTGGGCGTAGAAATACCGTAGACTTTGGCCATCTTCGCCGGTCATATCGATTGACTGCAGGGCAACCAAGAGTTCGTTTCCAGGCCATCCCAACATGGACACGATGGGTCCACACAGACGAAGTTCGATTTTCGGCAACACGTCAAACCAGAAAAGCGCCTGCACGTTATTGATCTTCAGATACACTCTATCGTTGGTGTTGTCTCTCTTGAAAGACACGAAGGAACCTCTTTGTACGGCCCCTTGGCGCATTACCTCTCGAGTTTCGTACTCGTTCTGCTCTTTCTTCTCGTGGTCGGTCATTTCCTTGTTATTGGGATCCAAGCGAACGGGTTTATGGGCCAAATGATTGTAGATGGGAGACAGGTTCCACAAATCATCCAGTCTAGTGTTCAGGACATCCAGGATGTGTCTCAGCGACTCGTAGTCGTCACTCTTGATGTGCGTTTCCATTTCGACCGATCCCTTGATCTCACCACCCTTTACACCTTTGAAACAATTCGACGGGTCGATCCTGTGGCGGTCCCGGCATATCTTTACTCCAGGTTCGTCGCTCGAGGGCGACCAAGGATGAATGCGTAAGCCGAGCGTGTTGTCTCGTTGATCGATGTTTTGCCATTGGTCGGGTAACGTGATCATGGACAGACCCACTTCCCATTCCCGATGATCGACGAGAAGTGGCGGTTCCAAATGTGTATGATACGTGGAGACTTTGTTGTCGGGATACCACGACATGGAACTGTCACTAGGGAGCGTGAGGTAAAAGGGTCGGTCGTTGTTCATTATGTTTGGTTTTCAAAGTTGGAGAAGGTAACAGGTAACCCAAGCTACTGGAGAGCAAGGCCGTCCACAACGTGGTCTGCGATCCGTCGGGTTTGAAAGCCAGTTGGGACAAAGAAACTCCCGCCACGACGTACACTAAAATCACTTGACAGAAAAAGACAATTTCCGCTTGTGGCACACGTTTTCCCAAGAGCGACCAATTGTGGGCACTCGCGGACGTAGACGTGGTTTCGTCTTGCATGTTGACTGATGTTGGCGTCTCTCGCTCCTATTTATACGTTTTGGAGACTGGTCCTGTCGATCCACGAATTAAAACTCGCCGGATAGCCCAACCATTTCACCAATACTTTGTCTTTTTTTCTTTCGAGTACTCTTTCGATGGGAAAGATCTCATCGTCGTTGACTTGGACCGCTTGCAATTCTTCGGGATAGAAGGTGCCCTGTATGGGTTCACCTCTTTCGTCCAACAGTTTGTAACCGGGACCGACGTTGGGTGCGACGTTGAACGTTTCCAGAGTCCAGTTGGGCCAGTAACCTTTGTCGAAGGCACCATGTTTCGGTAAAGCCAAACGTACGGTCGTACCAATGTTCATTGATTTTTTCTTTTTCGGGGAACGTGGAGGCGGTGTTGTCAACATCCATTCGTGTTCGGGGCGAACATCTTTGGGCGCCATGCCGATGGTCCGATGTCGTCTAGCATTGTAAGCCCGAACCAGGTCGTCTAGCACGTCGATGTACCGTTGTGTTTGTCGATGAGTAAAGTAACGCCACATGCGCTCTTTCAGTGTCCTTTGAAATCTTTCGACCACACTGGCTTTGGTTTCGACGTTGTGTGTCACGAAAAAATGAATTTTTTTCTTCTTCAGGTACGCTTGCATTTTTCGATTGAGGAATTCGGTACCTTTGTCCGTTTGAAGTCGCAGGGGTTGTCGACTTTGAAAGATTTGACGAAAGGCATCCACCAAACTGTCCCCCGTCTTGTTTTTGAGGGGCAACACCCAAGCATACTTGGAAAACACGTCGATGACGCACAGCAAAAACCGGTATCCTTCATTCTGTTTGGCCAAGGCCGACATGTCGCTCAAATCGGCTTGCCACTGATGATCTATGCCGGCCACCACCGTGGGAGACCGCGAGAATTTCTTTTTCAATGGTTTGTGCAAGGTGTACGCCCTTTGTTGTTTCAACCATGCCTTGACTTTGTCCAAGGACACACCGGTAGCTTTGTGAAGGCCCAGGACTCCACCGAAAGCGGCCGGGTGATTCGGGTCGTAATACACTTTCTTCAGTTTTCGTTCCATGTTTCAGCAGGTGTCCCTATGAACAGGCTATTTATAGTTTTTGCAAGGAGAGCCATCTTCTGGTAGATGTACTAGGGGTATCCGTGCTGGAGATTTTCTTCTTTCTCGGGCGTCGCGGCGGAGTCCGTGTCGGTGGTGTGGACAACACGTTCCATCGTTCTTGATTACCAATGGCTTCGCGCGGTACGTTCGTGGCCTTCAAACTTTGCATCACGCCAAACCATCCCACGGGAGCCTGGGTATTCTTTCGCCGACGAACCAAATCGTTCACAATGTCAATGGCATTGGTGTTGGGTACGCGTGAGCCATTCCGAACCAATTCCAAGTTCTCGTTCCACGACCAAGGTGTCTTTTCTTTCATGTGTTTCAACAAAAGGCGAGCTCGATGTTGATAGGGTCGGGGGACCGACTCCAGGATGGGTGCCTCCGAAATTTCTTCTTTTGGCTCGGGTATGTTTTCGTCCAACAAGGGAATGACCAGTTTTCTTTTCTTTTGCATCGTTTGATAACGATGTAACAACTGTCCGTAACGCTGCATTTTATTTTCGTCGGTTAGAGTGGGATCGTTTAACACGTGTTGCATGTCTTGGTGGACATTCTCGACGGCCTGCTGCAGTGGATCTCGATCGTACGCGGGTTCGACTTGCATGACTTCGACGGGTTTGACGTCGATGGGTCCGTCGAAGGGTACCAGTTTCATTTTCTTGGCGAATTTCATCTTTGGGAAAGGACCTAAACAATCGGGTATAGAATCCCCCTTTCTGTTGCTTCAGAAGTCGCCGACGGGTCTTCCAAGGTGTTTTAGACGTGCCCAAACGTCGTAACAAGGGGGCGTCCTTTTTCAAGCGCTTGACTTCTTTGTCGGTCACAGGAACGTTGCCGCGAATCAGGTTTCCAATACACTCACACACACCGTCGACGATGGGCTGGGTCTCGAGTAAAAGAGGACGGTCTTTCGGTGCAGTGTTCAATAGATACCGCAGTGTCTCCATGACTGAGCTCGGGGCCGTTCTCCGGTTCCCTTTTTATACCTTTCTGTCCACGGGGTTATCCACCAAATAGTTTAGATAGCTCGGTAGCCATAGCGTTCGCTCTATCGCGTCTTCTAAGGAAGGGATGTTTACCACCCTTTTGTCCACCCAATAGATTAGATACCAAGGGGGCCAAAGCCGGGAGGGCCATGGCCAGCAATGCCCCGATGGCACCACCCTGTTGATCGACAAGTCGTCGTTTGACGTTGGGGGATGTTCGTGGATTACTCAGTTTGCGAAGCAACGCTCGATGCTGGTTCAATTCTTCGGTACTCAGACCCCTTCCGCGCTGAGCGGCCCGTCGAACGAATTGATTTCGTTTTTTGTTTCTTTCCTCTTGCAGTCTTTCCTTCCATCGCAGCAAGATACGAATCAGCACACCCCCAAAAAACCCACGTCCCCCGGGTTTCATGATCAGGGAGAGTTTTTCGGTCGTCGGCATGTTTCTCTCCGTCAGTTGGGTCAACACTTGTCGATTTCGTTCCACCCATTTCTTGTGCTGGGCATGTAGGGGTTGAATGTTACCCTTCAGCAAATGGTTGGCCGCCAACTTGAACCACTGCAACAATCCAATACGTGCCCGGCCCGTATTCTTGACCAACTGTCCATAAGCCATATCGGGAGTCAGATGTTGTAATTTGCGAATGAAGGACTTGAGTCCTTTCATAGAATTCTTCTTTTCTCTTCGTGGTCTGCGAAAGATCGGAGAGGGAGACCGAGAAGCGGAGGGTGGTGACGTGGGACGTGGAGGTGTGACCGGTAAGGTGAGTCGTGGAGGTGTAACCGGTAAGGTACGGCGTGGTGGTGTGGCCGGTAAGGGAGACATGGGACTCGTGGGTGGTGTCAACGACGGGGGTAACCATTGTCTTCTGGGGGCCCTCATTCTCGGGCGAGTCTGACTTCGTACCGTGGGATCACGAAGGTCCGGTGCCAGGGTCGGGAACGTCGCCCTGGGAAGGGTGGGAGGTGGGTGTTTCCTCTGCGTATTCTTCGTGCGAGCCATCGTGACAAACAAGAGTCATTTCGAGGTACAGGTCCCCCTTTTATACTTTTTGGACGTAGACGATGGGTGGTTCCTCTTGGGGTAAAATGTTGGATCTCAGTCGCAATGTTTCGGGAGTGTCGGGCTTCAAATCAACGAGTAAGTAACTGCGAGGGGTACTCGTCGCATCTTCATAAGCTTCTTGCATATACTTGGAGCGGGAAGGGTACATCTGACGGGCCAACACACCAATTTGCGAGGCGTCTCGGGGATTTTTGAACAAGACCAGGTAATGGGCATTCAGACTGATGGTACGCTGTTGCTTGTCAAACAAGTTTTGCACAATGTAAATGACACTCGTGTCGTGGTGATGACTCTTTTTCGTGAACCACTTTTGCAATATCTCCGTGTCTTCTCCCATCAAATCATCCACGACTAAGACTTGTGGACCTTTGACTTGACCCATCACGTCGTCAATATCCGTCAAGCCTTTGACATAAGTGTAGGGAAAGCGATCGTAACTCTCTTGCCATTCGCCATAAGCCCACACGATACGTTGGGGAGGGACGTCGAACAGGGACGCTTGAAGAAATTTCTGCACAAAAACCGTCTTTCCAACACCCGTTGGACCACTGACTAACATGGTAAAGGGATGTTTGAACGTCACATCCATCTTGCACTGTTTCCCCCATTCCCTTTTCCCCCTGCCTTTTATACCTTCGCGCCAGAACAACAGACATGGAATGAAATTAGAACACAATTTATTTTACAAAAAATACAAAAAGAACATTCAATACAACAATTCAAAAAAAACATATCATACAAAGGAAAAGATAAAACTGTTAGTTATCGCGTTCTCTCTTCAGGATCTCTTGTCTCACCCAGGGTACATTTCTCAGGACGCGAGGAATCCAATACACATGTCCCAAAAGCTTCTGCATCGTGTCGTGTGGGTGCCAGTCTTCCACTTCAGCAAACGTGACGACGACGGGTATCCATTCACTCATATCGAAACAAGGGGGATACGACAAGACCTCGGTCTTATCTCTCGGACCCGCATATTGGATGAGTGCTCGGGAAAAACTTTCTGCTTCCTTCTCTGCCAACAAGAGGACAGCCGGCTTCGGGATTTCACCGTTCGAAGTTTCACCGTTTTCACTGGTAGTTGGGAGAATAGGAGATGGGATGGAAAGCTTCGTCGGCTGTTTTCTTTTTCTCTTTGTATCGTCTGTAGAGCTCGAACGCTTCTCCGCACCAGTACCAGTATCGCTGACTGCGGGTGTTGTCTCTGGGCATGTCGATGTTGTTGTCGAACATGCGACCGGCAACGGCTTCAAAGTTGTTTTCTGTTTGGATTTCTTCTTGGCACTCGAGCAGGCCGTGTCCGAGCTGTCCACAGTTGAGGCACTTGTGATTTTCGTCGGTGGGTCTCTTGATTCCATAACACTTTCTTTTGACAGTTTCTTTTCTTTCTTCATCACTCTTCGCTTTTTGGGCTTCGGTTCGTTTTCCACACTGGGGTGCCCAGTGTCCTGGTTCTCCACAGAGGTAACAATTTCCATAGGAACCATAGGCTGGTCTGTCTTGTCTTGGTTTTCGTTGCTGTTGTTGTTGGGAACGAGCAGGGCAGTCTCTATACCAGTGTCCGACATTGTTACAGGAGAAACAAGCTTGACTAGCCATCGAGAGCAGAATGAAATTGCAGTGTGACACTTCGCTTCTTATAGTCCTGGTCGTGACGTCACTCGCTTTTGATTGGTTCTTTCTTTTCCTTCGTTTTGATTGGTTCGTTGTTTAGTCTATGATTTCCAGGCTTTCCACGTACTTTTTCACTTCGTCCCAATCGACCAAGGCTTCACTCACGTGACAGGCTTCCAAAAATGTCATCAGGTCGGCTCGATTACCGTGTTTTTGTCGCCAATGGTTGAACACGGTGAAAATTTGCATGCGCGCACTGTTAGGATGACTCATCTTGGCTTGACTGATTCGCGCTTCTCTGATCCCCAGATGTCTGCCAATACATTCCCAGCCTTCTCCCAGTTTACCGGACATGACATTGATATCCATTTGATCCAGAGACCATCGTTTCTTTCTCTTCGGCAAGTCGTCCATCCACTGGCGTATGGGGTCTTCTTTCTGTTCGACGAACTCGTCTTTGCGTTTGATCAACGCGGTCTTAAAGCCCGGTACCACCGTCCAGAACTTTTTCAAGGCTTTCTCGACGTCTTCTCGCCATCGTTGTTCGTCCTCCCACGTCTTGACTTGATCCCGTGGATCGTCCATCATACTGCCTAGCACGCTATCGATGTCTTGCAGTTTCGGCTCGTCCACCCAGAGGTAGTGATTGTAATCGTCCACGGGGTGTGAGGGTTGACCCGTTATGGAAGAAACGCCTAGTCCCAGACACGAGTGGTATCTCTGACTGGGATGTTCGTACTTGCAGCCGATACACTCTTCGTGTTGCCTTTCTTCTATAATGGGTAGGAAACATTTCAACACTCGAAAGTTGAGCCATCGTCGTCTAAGTTTCTCGATCATCTCCGTATTTTCTGCCGGTTCGTCATCTTCTTTGTTTGATCGCCATCGTCCTGAGACCCGAAAGTCAGTATCCATAGGGGTAAGTGTTGCTCGGTTGGCCATCGTCATTGAATTGAACAAACCGCTTGTCATACACGATTTTATACCGCTTGTTCTCGGGGCGTGTCCAAAGACGGCGGTCACGTGATCTGGTAATCTTGAACGGATTGGCTATGACCAGAGGTTCGTTTTGATGGACGTGCCGTACATTCTCCTTCATGATGGCGTAATTCAGCTGTTGGGAGGCACGATAATTCAAGGTGAATCCCCGGACTTTACATACAGTTTTACCATCGCTCTGGCGGTACGCGTAATTCTTTGGTCCTCCGCTAACAAATTCTCGAATGGTGACATCTTCGGGCAACTCGTTCTTCCACTGGCCCAAACTAGAACCTTCCGGGGGATTCCATGACGTGGGGTGGTATTGATAGATGACGCTATCGGTGTCAAAATAGCATACACGCTCTCCCAACTTTTCCAAGACGGAATAGAGTTTTAAACGGGCCTGGGCCGTGACAAAGGCGGCGATAACCACGTTGGTGATGGGACAGGGTGCCACGTGTTCTTCTTTCTTCAGCGTTTCCATCAAGACCATATTGTCGTTCACTAACTGCACATCTCGTACGGTCTGGGTCACGTCCAACATTTTTTCAAAGTACTCTGTTTTGGGAAAGTTGTCTCTCTGTCCGAATTTACCCCATGCTGTGTTCAATTGTAACTTGCTAAACGCCCGCATTCCTTTGTTGGGTTTTATCGACGCGGGATCCAGACGAATACCTTCCGTGTCGTACACGTCGTTAACGAAGCGGGCCTTGTCTTCTTCGGTGTGGCAGGTGTCGGGATAACCGCTGCTTTCCATCTTCTTCTTGAGGTAGTGATTAATGTACCCCGTAAACAGACCGCCCGTTTTGGCCTCGGGATCGTAGGTGCTGAATTCTTTCCAGTGCCAGACTTCGTAGACTTTCAGTACTTTGTATCCTAGGGCCACCGCTTTCTTCAGTTCCAGGGTGACAAACGTACCCACCCAGGCTCGCTGTTCGTCGGTGTGATCACACGGTTGGTATTCGGCAATCTCCCCTTGTTGCATGTGTTCGTCGACGCAGCTTCGACACAGGGCAAACACCAATTTCTGTTTGCGCCGAAACGGGAGCACCGGGTGGAACAGGCCACGGGGTGGCAAGACGGAACACTGGATCAATCCTTCGTACTGCTGCCACTGGTCTTGATCGGGCTGTGTGACGATCGTGGGTTCCTTGATGGGAAAGGTACCGTACTTGCAGATGTAGGGGTACAGGGACACCACGTCGATGTAGCGCATGTCTTCCACCGACTCGTTCACCAACAGTTGGATGGCATTGGTTCTTCCGCCGAAGAAAGCGTTGCGGGGCATCAGAGGTTCGGGAGCGGGCCATTGCTGATCTTCCAAGCCTTGTAAAAATTCGTTCATCTCGGGATCGTGGCGTCGTTCTTCCTCCATCTCACATTCCCACATGACGCGGATGGTCTTCATACCGTACTGTTCCTGGAGTCGACGGTGACGTTCTTGTGTCTTCTGGTACAAGTCCCTCATGCTGCGAGATGGATCGTAGGGATGTTTATGCTGAAGGTCTTGGACGGGACCCGGATAACATTTGGGACAACCGTGAAAGGCACACCCGTGAAACTCGTACACCGTACCCGTGGTCGTGTCCATGCCATCTAAACTGTAAGGGCCAACTCGGCATTCATTACCGTTGCGGGCGTGTCGAATGTTGGGTAGTGGCGTCTGGTTTCGGAATGCAGCCATGGTCTGTCGATGTTGTTCCCATTCCAACCATCGAAGGGCTTTGTTGGACTGTTGTCGAGGCTGGAAGCGGTGCCAGTCCTTACCAGGTTTTGGCTCTTGCATCAGGGCTCGAGGAATGACGACGAGGGTGTCTTTTGTGAGGTAGTGCGTGCGTAACACGCGACTGCAGGCAGAGGCCAGGGTCAAACTCTTTTCAAAGGGATCGATTCCCGTGTCCATGAGGAATATCTCGCGAAACACACCACAGCATCGGCGGAGGACATCGACGTCACTTTTACAGTAGGCGAGAATTTCCTGGCGAAAATCAAAGACGTCGTGACGGTGTTGCTCGTACCACTCGTGAAATTTTTCTCGTTCAGTCACACTCATGCCATCCGGATCGTAATCGGTGTCGGGAGGATAGGCGCCCACGTAATCTTCGTTCTCCGGTTTGTTGAAGTGGTGAGGGAAGTAACCTTTCTTGAGTTCTTGCAGGCCAAAGGTCTTGGGCATGTCCCGTAAAGCCATCGGTAGAAAGTTGAGTGAATCGATGAATTTTACCGTACCGACAGTGATCGTCATCGCTTTACCACCATTCATAATCACTTCGGGTTGCGCCACGGAATGTTTGTGCAGCGTCTGTAAAATCAGTAGGCCGTCGTAACCTTTAAAGTTGTGAGCCACGGCAATCACGGGACTCGATTCGTGACTGTCATGTTTCCGACCATTTACCACCGTACCGTGAGCAGCGAGTTGTAGAAACCATTTTCCCACATCGTCCAGTGTGTCTGGGCCTTTAAACACAATTTCCCGTTGGTGATTCCAATACGTGTCACAGTGCTCACAGGGATCTTGGTTGTCGATACAAAAGTGACAGCAGGTTTGCAGGACACATAGGTTGGGAATGTGTTCACCGGTATCTTGCTGGCATTCAAAGTCGAAGAAGACGAAACGGGTCAACGTTGTCTGCTGTAGTTTGTCGATTTGGGTCTTTCGGTCTTTGTTCATGTCGATGGGTGATTTCAGTGGTTGGATGTAGCAAAACTGTTTCTCAGCCGTGTGCCACTCTCGACAGATGGAACATTCGTATTCTCCGCATCGATGTTCTTCCAAATTTCGTTTGGCCTTGATGACGTCCCACTCTTTTTGACATTTCTCACATTTCTTCCATCGATGACACACACTGCACTTGGCTCTGGAACGGGTGGCGAGATGATTGTCGAAACACTGGCGGCTGAGAAACACACGATGACATCGGTAACACGTCTTTGTGTTGGGATCGGGTGGACAGGGTGGACCCACTGTCTTGCATCCATGACGCATGACGTGACACGCGTGTTTCTCTGCATGATCGTATCCTACCTGACAGGTCTCGCAAAAATACGACCTTTCCACAAAGGCGGGCATGGAGGTAATGACGTCGTAATGTCTGTCGTGTAAATACAGGTTGAGATGTTTTGGGGTCCCGGTGACGTGTTTTGTTCCCCGATAGATCGCCTTCCCAAAGATGGCTCGAGAGAAAACATTGAGTTGGTATCCTTGCTCTCCCAAATACTTGGCGTACAATTCCCAGGTTTCCGTCCCCGTGCAGGCTTGTCTGGCTCCTCCGACGGCATCGATGAGTGCTTCCGTTTTTCTGGTCTGCCATGTTCGGGGTCCTGTGTGGCTGGTTAATCTCTTCCGCTCTCTTTCCCATTCAGGCGTGTCTTGTTTGTTGGCATAATGACGGGCGACGACAATGGCTCGCTGAAAACAGAGTTCGTCGGCATTCTTAATGGTGACCAAACATTGCTTTCTCTTCAAATAATCTTCGAAATTAGCACTGTGTCTCTTCTTCGTGTTTGTTCCACTACCTCTACCATCGGGAGGGGACACGTGACAAATACTCATGGACATGCGTTGATCTAGTCTAAATTCTTCGTTACTCTGTAACACGGCAGCCACTTTCTGCAAAACGTCTTCGGCTTTTAACAAACGATGCTCACGGAACGGTAACCAAATAGGTGTTTTGAGTCCTGGGTGACTGATGGCGATTCTAACATAATCACTTTCTCTGGCGTCCAAGGTTCGGCGAATTTCCTCGATGATGGCCTCAAAAGTGTCGTGTAGTTGTTGTGGTACATCGTTGGCTGGAACGTGGGACCAATCTTCCAGAAAATCTATCTCCACACACAGTGATTCGGTTCTAAACAATCGGCTGTATCTTCTATCCACGGGTCGTAAAGAATAACTCATCTTGCTTCGCTCGCTGATCGCATGAAAATGTTACAAACTCTCGCTTCCCTTCCTTTTATGCCCGTCACCCATGAATGGACTCGTCCATGACGTCATATCCTTCAAATGGACTCGTCCGTGACGTCATATCCATGCCATTACACATGTGCAATACTTAACGTCAGGTTACATGCGGTTGTGTAATACTGGATTTTCCATACGTGTATTTTTAGCAACAAACGTACACACATGCGCTGTATAACGTTACATCGCGTCTATATTTAGCCTCCAACGTACGCATAACGTTGCATCACGTCTATATTTAGCCCACAACGTTCAACCTACGATGCATAACGTGATGCTCAGTACTGTGACGTCACCCCATGAATGGACTCGTCTGTGACGTCATACCACTCAAATGGACTCGTCCTTACGGTTTTAAAACGACACAACACACGTCTCTCTATCAGTATCAGAATGGATGCTCCGGTGTTACGCATCGAAGACAACCACAGCACGGATACTCTCATGTATCTCAGGGGTCACACGCTTGCCGTGATTACCCCTGACGATATCTTCGTCTTACCTGACGAGGTATTAAAAACACCTCCCAGGAAAAGACCTCCTCCCGAATTAGTGGAGGCCATTAGACGCAACCGACATAAAGTGCGTCGTACCCTCACATTCTAGTGCTCGCATTCGAGTGAGGACCAACGGCCCTTTTCAGGGCCAACTTAATCAATGGAAAAGAGTTGTTTCCCCTTCTTGCCTCTCCCTGCTTCTCCTCTTCTTCTTCTTCTTCTTCTTCTTTTCTCTCTCTCTCTCTCTCTCTCTCTCTCTCTCTCTTTTCCCGCGCGCGCCCCTCTTCGTACGTCATGCACGTGCAAGGGGTCACGCACGTGCAAGGGGTCACGCAGGGGGTCACGCACGTGCAAGGGGTCACGCACGTGCAAGGGGTCACGCACGTGCTCTAGGTCATCCAGTGCAAGGTCACGTGCACGCCCATGCACGCATGCGCGCACGCACGTGCAAAAAAAGTTCCTGGCCAGGCGCCCTAACTACTATTACTTTCAACTTATAATCCAACTCAAGAAAAAGCCAGGGATGTAATAAATAAACATACATATTTATTAAGAAATAGCAAAAAAATGTCGGAAATATGGGATACCACAAAAATTATCAATTCTTACAAACAACCCCCAAATTTACGACGAATAGGCTACTTACGTATTCAAAATTTGATTCTAAAGTCACAGAATCGAGTGTCACAAAGTGTGGTGACAATAGATGTAAAACATTTGACAACATTATTGAAGGGAAAGCAGTAAAAATTAATGGAAATGTACATTTTAAAGTAAGACAATCTATGAACTGTAAAAGTAATAATGTTATATATTTGATAATATGTCAAGGTTGTAATGAAGAATATATCGGCAAAACTGAATCACAACTAAACATAAGGATGAACCTACACAGATCCCACATTGCTAATCCCAAAAATAGAATGATTCCTTTAAGTGAGCACATACATGTGGAAAGGGAAATTTAGGGTATTCCCCTTATATAAACTCAACTGGTCGGATAATGATTTGCTAGAAAATAAAGAACGGCATTTTATTCACAAGTATCACACTAAATTAAATGCTTCATAATTTTATATGGTATTTTGATATTGTAAAATATTCATAGTTTATATTATTATTGTCATGTACATAATGTATTTATAACGCCATGACGTCATGTAATTGTATACTATCTCATTATTAAAAGCCTGACGATCCCCGTAGTGGGTGAAAGCGCTAGCTAAGATGAAATTAGTTTTTTCTTTCTAGAAACTTCATATTTCTATATACTTTTACCTGAGAGTAGAATCTTTTATTTATTCTATTTTATGTATATGTATACATTATTGATATCTGAAGACGCCCATAGAAGGCAGATAGCTAGCTTATATTTAATGTATGTCAGAATGAAGTAAAGTGGAGAATTTTTTTCCAGGACGTATTTTTTATTTATTTATGCATTTATCTACCGTAAACAAAGAAGTACTTGTACTTTATCTACTTGCGTTGACTGCAGACGGCGCCAGTCATCGGCTCAACGACCGACTCGTGCATTGTTTACATAACACCTAACTGCTTCGGGCAAAATGATGCATTTTACTCATTTTAATACCCATTTACACTAAATAGGAAATATTTTTTAACTTCAAATACTTCAAACGTCTTTATTTATTTTTCTTTTACCTCAAAAAAATGTTTGAGAATTTAATTTGTCGGAGTAAAAAAGTTAATATGCCGTACTTATTAAGCCTCGTCGATATCATGCTTATCAGTGATTGTAGCGGCCAAGCGAATATTCACTGCGGGATCAGTTTGGGTTGGAGTATGGATGGCGGGGCGGGCACACGTCTTACACTCACTTAGCCACTGTGACCGACCCCATCCCCGCTTATGACTTGTATTTTGTACATATATTATTATTTCATATTTTGTCATTTGTAGAAGAATAAAATTATTATATGCAGTTTATAGATAAAACACGCCAGCCAAAAGCTGATGTTACATAATGACATATGTGAGCAGCTCTGGCAAAACCAGGCTCTTGGTCATTTTTATGAAAATTGAGTTGATAGCATAATTGCATAGTCTACATCCTGGGCTTTCCAAAAATTTATGATATTTTGAAGTTTGCGAGTGTTTCGTAATGGGAAAAACGCCAACATGAGAAAACGGACTTCAAAGTCTTGGGACATTTTCAGAAGAAATTTCACTTAATAGTCCTTAGCAATTTAGATATCTAAACCCATGATTTTCTAGTAGTATAAACCAAAGACACCACCCAAGGCATGGTTCCAACTCGGTTGGGACATTATTTATGATTATTACTTTTTTCTTAATGGACAAAATCAAATCCCAGATTGTTTGTCGCATTTTCGAAAAATAGCCAAATAGGGAAAAACAATCTATTCCAAACATGCTTCATTTATTTTGGATTTGAAGTCAATATAATAGCAGCAAGAAGTTGTCATTAAATGCTTAGTACAACACATTTCTAATTAAACAAAATTAATGTGCCCATCAGGCCTGCCTTGTCTTTTTTGTGACTGAACCCCCCCACCCCCCAACAATTTTCGCTACGAGCGTGTCGAAGACCGCATATTTGGTAACACTTTCAAGCAATTATGTAAGGAAAAAGAGTTTGTTACATTCTTTGTTGCAGTTTCATATGTTCACGCAATTTAATATTTCCAATAAAGAGATGTAAGAAATGTAAACAGCCAAGTTCAAAGCGGGGCGAACTCAATAACTATATTTTAGGTCATTGAAGCTTTATAATTACAAATATACTGTTCATGTTTTTATATAATAAAAGATATCATATTTAATATATCTCATGAAATTTTATGTAATTGACACTCAGTTGTATGCATAAGAATTGCAAAAGTAGAATCTAAACGGCCAATTATATGCAATCAAAAGATGAAAAAGACACAATTTATGTTTATATAATGACATGGCAAGCGGGTCGACGCGATCAACTTTATTAAAAATGATAATTACATGTTTATCTTCCATGACGAGAGTCTTATTTATTTAAAGGGCCAATCTCGACTATATTTTGGAGAATAAAACTGCTTAATTTCGTGTTTAAAGTCCTTAAAATCCTGTACCCTTGGGCCAAAAAACTAACTCAATATATGATATACGTTTTCAAACAACTTAAACCGGCCAGTCTTTATCTGCAAACGGAGAACTATGTCCCAAGCAGTATTATACGGTCTCTGGATAAAATCAGACTTTTATTTTATACAAAAATAACGTGTATGTGAAGTGTACCTTTCGTTATCAAGTACAGCACGTGGGTCATGTACTGTATAGATCCACAGAGGAACGACAATAGATTATCAGATCACCCAACGAAAAAAATTGAATCGAACCCCCAAAAGAGTTGCGTATACCCGGAACCCATCCGGATAAGCAATCCGAGAGAATTTTTTATTGTAGTGAAGACAATTACACCACCGAACCCCCTAGCCCCATTGTGAACTCAACTAGGTCGCTTGTGGGAAATGTCCCAATACTAAAACATTCTATAATACCAATAACTTCATACTGCAATTTGCTTTTTGGGCTTAACTAGGTCGCTTTTGGGAAATGTGACGGATGGTATTCTCCCTGATTACACCTTTTGAAATGTGACGAATGGTATTCTCCCTGATTACGCCTTTTGAATCCCAGGTTGGGAAACTCAGTTCTCAAACACAATGTCATGATTTTGTAATATACTTACTGTAACCGGCCCCTTTCGTCAATGACAATAAAAACCTCTTTAATCAATGGTTATATGAATCAGTGATTCAAATTTTAAAACTTAATTTTAACCGTTGACGAAGAGAAATTCTAGTCTAAGATTAGCTAATCTGACTTTTGAGAATACCACTATTACCGATTAAACCTAAAAACGAATTAGTTTATATATTGTTTGATAATATAGTCCCATTTTTTTTAAAAAAGATTTTGTTTACTCCACACAACCAATATTAATTCTAATGTTCTGGGTTAACCAATATGGGGTCACTGGCTTCAATCGTCATAATGATAAAATGACGTCATGCCGTCTCCAGTTCATTAAAGCTTCTTGGCAACGAGAAGGCCTATTGTCTATCTTGTTAAACTGACTCTGATTCGTTGCTGACAAACAATTTGCCCTTGATTTCTCCAAATATGGAAAGTCAAGTTCACGACCTTTCCATTGACGTATGGAGATTAGCATCAAGGACTGCGTGCGTTTTCACAACTGTAAGATGCAAATTATCACTTTAATTGTATTTTTATATATTTCGTTAATATTTGTTTCATTCCACAATATTTGAATATTAGAATGCATAAATTTTAGTCAACTGGAAGCATGAAGGTAGACTAGGTTAACCAGGCTTGTCATTGTTTTAGTTTAGTTAATTTGCGTCTGGTTGTAGGAGACTGTTTTTAACTTGACAACTCGTTCGCTTAACAAGCGTGGTCTTCAGCACCGGTTTTGCAATGCTTGGAGGGCATAAAACACGGTAGGATGAATTACCGCAGCATATTAAGTTATTGTTTAATGTAATACATAAGTTTTGTAACTTGTTATAGTCAAATTTTGTAATTATTCACTGTTTTCGCAGTCGACACGCATGACTGATTTCTCACGTGGTTGTGCAGGCAGGTCCCAGATAACTCTAGGCACTCGATGCTACAATTATTTTGTGTTTCTTTATTATTAAGATAGTTGATTATTAATTATTATCATTATCAGGTGCTTGATTGGAGTTATATTTATTCTTTCAGTCAATCACTACACTCATCACCACTAAGTTAACACTATCACTTCGTTAACACCACCACTTCGTTAATCACCAGTTCACCACTACGTCTCACAACTTCTAGTCTTTTGAAAGATCGACCAACTGTGAATAGTATTATTAGTATTTTGAAAGGTCGATTAACTGTATAAGACTATAAGATTATGATGAGATGTGCTACACTGTTACCAAATAAATAATGTTCAACGAGTTTTGGTGCATTGTTGTTTGTGCCCTACATCATTGACGTGTTAGCTGTTCAACATGCAGTCTACTGGTGCTGGAGACCACAAGTCAAGTGACACTGACAGTTGTGTTGATAGTGAAATAAATGTACAGAATCAAGTACCAGTAAATACACTGTTTAAAGGTTTGAAAAGATGTGTAAAAGACATTAATCAATTGATTTTTGATAATGCAGAGATTGCAACTGTTAGAAAGCACTACTCTGAATGGATGACTCTCTATGATAAATACTTAAGCTGTCATGATGCATATTGTTTACATTTATCTAATGAAGACAGAGCCACGTATTATGACGATTTCTTCGAAGATCGTGATGTGTATTTATCAAACTTTATGTCCTCAACTAAAAATTGGTTTGTTCAAACTGAAGGCATAGCCACACCTACAAAACCTGTATGTGCGAAAGAAAAATCTGTTCGTTCGAGTCATCGTTCTTCACATCGTAGTTCTTCGCATCGTGGTGACATTTCCTCATTAAAGTTTCACGAAGAAAGAAAGAATTTAGAACTCTCAGCTAAAGTGGAGGCATTAAGACAAAGAAAAGACATTGAAGCTAAAAGGCTAGAATTAGAATTTGTTGAAAAGGAACTAGACTTGAAAACAGAATTAGCCATTTCAAAAGGAAAATCGAAACTGTATGAACGTTATGCTACATCGTCGAAGGATGATGCTTCTAGTGTCGGAGGCAAAGTTAAAGAAAATATTGCAGACTCTAATGTGAAAGATAAAGATACTGTTGTTGATAATAAAGATATAATTTCTTCTGATGCATGTAATACAACATATAATGTTGACAGGACTGTTCGAGAAACTGTTAATACATGTCATGAAGATAATTCTTTTGATAAACTAACAATTAGGCCTACGCATAAACAATGTGAATCGAATAAAGATGTTAGCCTTTTCGAAAAAAGGCCTGACAGTGTTTCGGCGAATTTTGTACCTGATCAAAATTTGATAACACACAATGCAGAAGGAGCCTTGTACTCTATGATTAAACATATCAAGAAACCTAATACTAGTATTCAACCATTCGATGGTAATATTTTGGAGTATCAAAGATTTATTAGACAATTTAATTCTGTGATCGTAACAAATTGTGACACTTATGATGAGCGCTTGAACTTTCTTGATCAATTTACAGCAGGCGAAGCAAATAAAATTGTTCGTAGTTATAGTTATCTCTGTGCTGACAAGGCATATGATTGCGCTTTGAGTCAACTACAATCTAGATATGGTAATAGTGAACTGATAGCGAATGCTTTTATAGAAAAGGCCTTAAACTGGCCAGTTATCAAGTCAGACAATCCTAAGGGTTTAGATGACTTTGCTTTATTCTTAACAGAATGTCTTCATGCAGTTAAAAGTATTGAAGCTGTAAATATTCTCGAGTACTCTGAAAATATAAAAAGAATTTTGCAAAAATTACCTTATTTTATTCACGATAAGTGGAGAAACATTGTTCAGTCTACCAGAGATAAAGGACATAGTGTCCGTTTTGATCAACTCGTGGAATTAATTAACACTGAAGCTCTGAAAGCTAATGATCCAACATATGGTAAAAAGGCATTGTTGGGTGACCGATTATTAAGTACACCAATCCGCAAATCGCAAGTACATGTACAAGCAAATCGACCAAAAGGATCATTTGCCATTCAACAAGTAAATTTAAGGCCCAGTGAACAATCAGCTTATGCAAAACCTTATAGTTATAACACAGACATAGCATTTACCAAGCCATGTTGTTACTGTAAGCATCCGTCACATTCAATGTTTATATGTAAACAATTATCGTCTTTACCAGAGTCAGTGAAGAAAGACTTTGTTAAATCTAAACGTTTATGTTTTGGTTGTTTAAAACCAGGTCATATTTTGCAATACTGTAGTAAGAAAACTAAGTGTCCAAATAACGATTGTGATGAAAGTCATCATCCTGTACTGCATGATAATAAGAACAATAATCAAACAAAAACTGGTCAAAAACCTGTGGTAGCGAGTACTCTTAGTAATGATATGGAGGCCGGGAACCATAATGATGATAGCTCGTGTACTATGGCAATCATACCTGTTAAGGTAAAAACAAAGAATAGTCATAATGTTGTCGAAACATACGCTTTTCTAGATCCTGGATCTAATATTTCATTTTGTACTGAAAATTTGATGCGACAGTTGTCCTGTAATGGTAAAAGAACTAAATTGACTTATGACACTATGGGTTCTACTCATACTTTGAATCCATTTGTTATTCATGGTATGTAAGTGTGTGATTTGACTTTATGTAATACTGTTGACTTGCCAACCATATATACTAAGGACTCTATATCTGTTTCACATGATCATATTCCAACTACTAATGACCTTAGTAAGTGGCCTCATTTAAGTGGTATTGACATTCCTGTTTTAAACGCTGAAATTGGTTTATTAATTGGCAATAACGTGCCCAATGCTTATTTGCCAAAAGAAGTGAAAACTGGGCCATCTAATAGTCCGCATGCTGTGTTGTCGTCTTTAGGTTGGATTATTTGGAATTTAATTAGAGACTCATCTAGTTTAGTAAATACTGTTAATAGACTTGATGTGCAGGCTGTTCAAAATTTTGAAGATCTGCGAGTATTGGTTCAACGTACAACTAAGTTTGATTTTCCGGAAAGATCAATCGACGATGTTAGAGAAAATTCACAAGAGGACAATGCTTTTATAAGAAAGGTTAATCAGACAATAAATTTTGAAAATGGACATTATACTATTGGTTTGCCTTTTCGAGACGAGAATATTCTGTTACCTAATAACAGAGTGCAAGCAGAGTCTCGATTAAATAGTCTTAAAAACAAAATGCGTAGAGACTCGAATTATTGTAATGACTATATTAAATTTATGACTAAAATTATCTGCAACGGCTATGCAGAAGTGGTGCCAGACAGTCAAGTCAACAGAGATGATGGGCAAGTGTGGTATATACCACACCATGGTGTGTATCATCCAAGAAAACCAGGAGAGTTGCGAGTTGTTTTCGATTGCGCAGCCATGTATGACGGCATATCGCTTAATCGTCAGTTACTTCAAGGCCCTGATATGACCAATACATTAACAGGGGTTTTAATTCGCTTTCGGCAGGATAATACAGCTATTATGGGTGACATAGAAAAAATGTTTTACCAGGTCCGAGTACCCGAGTGTGACCGTGACTTTTTGAGATTTCTATGGTGGCCCAATGGAGACACTAGTTGTAAGCCAAACACATATAGAATGGTTGTTCATCTCTTCGGTGCTGTGTCATCCCCGTCTTGCGCGAATTTAGCTTTGCGTCAAACTGCAATTGACAATTCCCATTTGTTTGATGACAATATTGTTTCTTCAATACTTAAGAATTTTTACGTTGATGACCTACTTAAATCATTAAAAGATTGTTCGAATGCTGTAGAATTTGTTAAGGACATTTGCGCAATATGTGAAAATGGAGGTTTTCGCCTTACAAAGTGGGTGAGTAACGAACGCAATGTACTGCATGCTATACCCATTAACGAGAGGGCCAAGGACTTGAAAGAATTAAACTTGGACTGTGAACTTTTACCAATAGAACACGCACTAGGCATTAGGTGGGTGGTAGAAAGTGATGTTTTGAAATTTAGTGTGAAGCTAGATAAGTTATCAGTAACAAGACGCGGAATATTATCTGCAGCTAGCTCTATATACGACCCACTAGGTCTTGTTTCACCTTTTGTTTTGCCTGCAAAGTTGTTGCTACAATCGCTTTGCCAACAGAATCTAAATTGGGACGATGTGATACCTGAGAGTGATCTACATACTTGGCATCAATTCTTGAATAACCTGTCTGGCTTAGAAAATTTTGAGATTCCAAGAAGTTATAAACCGGCGAACTTTGGAAAGATTGTTTCGTCTCAAATTCATACGTTTTCCGATGCGAGTAACATTGGTTATGGTGCAGTAACATATATTAGACTCGTAAATGAAGACTGTAAAATTCATTGCGCGTTGATGTTTAGTAAATCTCGTGTTGCTCCACTTAAGAAATTAACTGTGCCGCGATTAGAATTAACAGCAGCTACTGTTGCTGTTCGCTTGACTAATATGCTTGTGAAAGAACTAGAAATACCAATTGATAATATGTTTTACTGGACTGATAGTATGTCAGTTTTACGGTACATTAGAAATGAAGACGCTCGTTTCTTAACATTTGTTGCAAATTGTATTTCTGTTATTCATGATAGTAGTTCAGTATCTTCATGGCGTTATATAAGCACGAAGTTGAATCCAGCTGACGACTGTTCAAGAGGTTTAAACTTTGATAGTAATGTAAGAATACAACGGTGGTTTAATGGACCCAGATTTTTGCTGAAACCAGAGAATGAATGGCCTGTTGAAGAAGAATTCTCTCCAAGTATTCCTACCGATGATTTAGAAGTGAAGAAAGTTGTTGCTTCGACTGTTACATGTACGAATACTAGTAGTATAGATAAACTTTTCCGTCATTTTTCGTCTTGGGATAAGTTGAAAAGAACAGTTTCTCTATTACTGTTATTTTTCGATAAACTGAAATACTGGGCTAGCAAAAGAAAGGATGTTTATCACAGTTTAAAGGACGGTGGTTCCGACAGTAACGAGATAGACAATATAGTATCCGAGAAGATGAAGAAATTAAAACGAACATCTACCAAACTAAGTCTGATCTTGGACTTGGAATTAATTAAAAGAGCCGAAAACTCGATATATCGGTACGTCCAGAATAAACATTTTCAAGATGAAATAGAAAAATTACAGAAAACCTTGCCTGTAAAGAAAAATAGTTCTTTAAAGAGACTCAACCCATTTCTGGATAATGGCATGTTGAGAGATGGAGGCAGATTATCTTTCTCAGATTTACCATACATGTATGAAGCTAAGCATCCGGTTATTATACCCAAGGACTCTGAGGTGTCAGCGTTAATTATAGACTATGTGCATCGTTCATTAGGACATTTGGGCAAAAATGCAATTCTGTCAAAATTAAGAGAATTTGTTTGGATTACTAGTGCATCATCATTAATTAAGAGTTTGACATCTAAGTGTGTTATTTGTAGAAAATATAAATCTAAAGTTATGGAACAACAAATGGGTGATCTACCGTCTAAACGTCTTAAACCAGATGAACCACCCTTCACAAATGTTGGCATAGATTATTTCGGGCCTATCGAAGTAAAAAGAGGTAGATCTAGAGTTAAAAGATATGGTGTTATTTTCACATGTTTAGCAACGCGTGCCGTGCACTTGGAAGTAGCGTATAGCCTTGATACCAGTTCTTGCATTAACTGTTTACGTAGATTTATCGCACGTCGTGGATCTGTTAAGTACATGATTTCAGATAATGGGACAAATCTTGTTGGTTGTGAACGCGAACTCCGAGAAGAAATTAATAAATGGAATGTTTCTAAAATCAGTAGTGAACTTTTACAGCAGAACATTCAGTGGGACTTTAACCCACCCTCTGGATCTAATTTCGGAGGAGTGTGGGAACGTTTGATCCGAACAGTGCGCAAGATTTTATATGGACTGTTAAAAGAGCAATTAGTAAGTTTCGATGATGAACACTTGCAGACTTTGTTTTGTGAGGTCGAAGCTATAATGAACTCACGACCAATCACCAAGGTGTCAGATGATGTTAATGACCTTGAGGCCTTGACTCCTAATCATTTGTTATTGTTGAGAGCAGGTGAATCTTTACCAATAGGTGTGTTTGATAAAAGTGACAATTTTGCAAAACGTCGATGGCGCCAAATTCAGTATCTTGCAAGTATATTTTGGAAAAGGTGGTCCAATGAATATTTACAACTGCTACAGGAAAGACAAAAATGGATGATTCCTAAAAGAAATATCTGCGTTGGAGATGTAGTTATGATTGTAGATGGTAATATTCGCGATTCATACTTACTAGGACATGTATTAAGTGTATGTCATGATCACAAAGGCCTAGTTCGAGTCGTTACGGTTAAGACAAAAAACAATGTATTAAAACGGCCAGTAAATAAATTGTGTTTGATATTAGAAGCAGACATGTAGTCTGTGTATTTAGATCTTAGTCATTACTTTAAGTGATTGTTATAGTAGTTTGCACTGAATAGTTCTTTTGCTTGTTTAATGTCAAAACATTAGATGTAGATTACTGTTTGAAATATCAGATTATAAGATTACTGTTGGAAAATACTGTTTGAGAATTACTGTTTAGAAAATAATACTGTTTGAGAATTACTGTTTAGAAAATAATACTGTTTGAGAATTACTGTTTAGAAAATAATACTGTTTGAGAGATTACTGTTTAGAATATAATACTGTTTGAGAATTACTGTTTAGAAAATAATACTGTTTGAGAGATTACTGTTTAGAAAATAATACTGTTTGAGAGATTACTGTTTAGAATATACTGTTTGAATATTACTGTTTAGAAAATCCTATTAGGAATAACACTGTTTGAGAGATTACCACTGTTTTGAATGGTACTATGTGAAATGTTACTGTTTAGAAGTTTACTGTTTAGATATCAGCAAAGGATAGTAATCAATTACAACTGTTTGAAAGTTAATTGATTGTACATTTGTAACATGTACTCCATCTTTTAGTCAAAAACATGTATATATGCTGAATGGATAATTTGCTCGCTTCATAGAAGTATTTTTGTAATCGTTCCTTGACCATACACGATTAGGAGGCCGGTGTAAGATGCAAATTATCACTTTAATTGTATTTTTATATATTTCGTTAATATTTGTTTCATTCCACAATATTTGAATATTAGAATGCATAAATTTTAGTCAACTGGAAGCATGAAGGTAGACTAGGTTAACCAGGCTTGTCATTGTTTTAGTTTAGTTAATTTGCGTCTGGTTGTAGGAGACTGTTTTTAACTTGACAACTCGTTCGCTTAACAAGCGTGGTCTTCAGCACCGGTTTTGCAATGCTTGGAGGGCATAAAACACGGTAGGATGAATTACCGCAGCATATTAAGTTATTGTTTAATGTAATACATAAGTTTTGTAACTTGTTATAGTCAAATTTTGTAATTATTCACTGTTTTCGCAGTCGACACGCATGACTGATTTCTCACGTGGTTGTGCAGGCAGGTCCCAGATAACTCTAGGCACTCGATGCTACAATTATTTTGTGTTTCTTTATTATTAAGATAGTTGATTATTAATTATTATCATTATCAGGTGCTTGATTGGAGTTATATTTATTCTTTCAGTCAATCACTACACTCATCACCACTAAGTTAACACTATCACTTCGTTAACACCACCACTTCGTTAATCACCAGTTCACCACTACGTCTCACAACTTCTAGTCTTTTGAAAGATCGACCAACTGTGAATAGTATTATTAGTATTTTGAAAGGTCGATTAACTGTATAAGACTATAAGATTATGATGAGATGTGCTACACTGTTACCAAATAAATAATGTTCAACGAGTTTTGGTGCATTGTTGTTTGTGCCCTACAACAACATTGGATTACTTTCGCTGATTTTTTCACAGAAAGACGTCATTTCATGGGCCTTTTTAATCAGGTAGGCTCATAAAAATCCCCCAAAACACCGTTTCCAGTTTTCTGATCGTAAAAATCCTTCTCAAATCACAAAGTTCCTTTGTATTTCTTGATGTTCCAACCTCAATCTCAAAATCGAGAATTTAACCCAAATCCATTGTTAACAATGCTTTTGTGCCCATAGCACAAAATGACGTCGCGCGAGAACCGCCTGGTTTCGGTAAAGCGGCTCACATATTATGAATGCCACCAGGACCACCAGCATGTTCCTTAAGCAACGTTCGCGAGTTATACAACATCTCTCCGTTGCTTGAATACTCAACAATTCCCCGAACTTTGCGCTAGTTGTTTTTACAAGTGACTAATTAGCATTGTCCAATCAGAGTTCGTGGCACCAAACACACTGTAAACAAACAGGGTTTTTTAAATTGAGAAGCTCGTGGGAAAACAGCAATCGTGACGTTGATCGATCTTTGAACTTTACAACTCGATTGTCACATGTAGGCATTTTAGCTATAAAGCACGAGACTTGGTATTCACGACGACCGACGAATCTGATCCAAGCTGGGCTTGTGACAATCGAACTTAGTGGCGAAATATACAGGGTATTACGTGAAGGGCTTGATAAGATGTATGTAGTTAAGGCGAGATCAAGCCTTCTATTGAAGATGGACCACCAGGGGTGTCGATAGCGGACAGGCGTAGAACTGAAATAATTTAACTATTAATCAATCCCCACGCTAAAAACATTAACAGAATTGATTGAGTATACCTGAAATAGACACGACCGAAGCACAAAATAGTACCAATATACCGACGTCAAATCTAGAGTGGTAGATGTTATTTTTGTGAAAAATCATTGGAAGAAGCGATAAGACGTTAATGCTGTACGGATTATACAGACCTAAAGGCTGCAAGAAGGCTATGCTATTGTTTACAATGTAACAGTGTGTCTTGTAATGTTGATAATGATCATAATGATGGTGTTGACATTTGTTTGTTGACGTGACCTCGTGACCTGTGACGTTTAAGTAACGTCATATGGATATCATGGCCAAAGAAATGTATCTATATACGGCTTTGATCATGGCTATTCACTGTGTCAGAGTCACTTCTCTGCAGGTAGGGTGAGACTGTCGTTCGGATTGAGCGGACAGGTTTATATGACACGAAGCGTCTAAAACATCTGTCGCTATGTAACACAGTGGACATCGTTTTTCCCGAATCTTTTTCTACGAAATGTCAACAAAACTATGTATTTATCAAATGAAAAATCGCAAGGATGCGATATACATAACTTATATTTTGTATTTATTTTGATTAATATATTGTGTATTTATTTATTTTTGTTTTGTTTACATTCAGGAAGATATAACAGTCTTAAAAATGGATATCGAGGGCTGGGAGTGGAAAGTTCTACCACATGCCTTGGCTGCTGGGGAGCTAAAAAATACAAAACAGATTTTGATAGAATTCCACACATGTGGTAACTGTAAGGCTGTTAAAAGTACATTGACTGCTGCCTTGACAATTCTTAAAAACCTTTACGACATAGGTTTTAGAATATTCTGGATGCATAAGAATCCAGCATGTACTTATACTTGCAAGATTACTCATGTAACACGTACCAGATGCCAAGAGGTTTATTTCATAAATAAAAAACAATAAAAAATTTTCGTTGGCAAGTCATTGGGATTTATAGTCGACCACACGCCATGTACATTCTTATTGCTAACAGTCCGCATGATTGTCGGAGAAAATTATACGAAACGAAATCTTATAATTCTCTCAGTCTCACGTGCTAAAGCGGCCCATATATTTTCAAAATTATGGTCAATACTTGATATTGACAATTATATTGAGCGTATGTATGTGATATTGAAGTTCGAAATAATTTTTGTTAATATGATTGAAGAAATCAAAAGTCCCTAGATTTTGTGTTGACGCAATATTTTGTTTTCACGAAGCTCTCGAAGTCGGTGTGTGTGTCGAAACTTCTCCCGCTGGTGTACCACCGTTTTGACCACTTGGAACTTTTTAGGAGTTGGAACTGCCATATATAATGCTAAACAAATATTGAGACAATATACTTGAACGTGTGTGGGAAACCGAAATTTGCGCCAATAAAATTGACATCAAAAATACTGATAAATATATTGAGCGTGTGTGGGTCGCTTAATAAGCCATGCGTAAATATATAGATTTGTATGTAAGATTTCTTTTTAAGTCTAACCATGGACAGTAGGCCTATATATGGATGGACAGGCAACGAGTCCCGTTGGTCGGATTCTCTGTCGCTCGCGAGAGACACGACGAGATCTCAATGTCAACGGCAAATCAAGCGACGTGATTTCGACATTGCGGGATTTTATGCAGATTTATTTCTCGAACTTCTCCTCAGAATATACGATATTCTTATAGTTACACGGTAATTTTTCAACCTATCCGGTAGTGACGAAATTCTCCAGTTTAGTACATGTACTTTGAAATTTCCAAAAATGCAGCAGTTCAAAATTGTGAAATGATCGATTTCAATATTTATGCAGTTTTTGTAAGCATTTTGGTTTTGATTAATACTCCAAATTCTCGTATGTATGAAGGATTACGACTTTGCGTGCTTTTGTGACTGCAAATTCGTCAGTTAGTTTTTTAAAGTCAATTTTATGAAGTAAATCACTTCCAATGCAGAGAAGTGCCAGTATACCAAGACGTTTTTGACCCATCGTTGATCGTTTAACCATAGATCGTATATAATATGGATAACTGACCCTGCAGTATCTGTCATTGGACGATGAATTATGTTATTCATCGCATGCGCGAAGTCAACAGAACCTAAGTTACTTCCGGTCGAAGGCTTTGCTATTGTTTATAATGAAGCGGAGTCGTGTGAGCTGATATTAATGTTATTATTTTGTAATAATTGTAATTGAGATAGCGACTGGAAATTTTGAGACAACGTTCCTATATTTATGAAGCTAATAATAACACGAAGACCGTATTTTTTACTTCGGTATTTATATTTTTAAAAAGTACTTAAATATAGATCCCATACTATGGGCCATATAGCAGTAGATTGCAAAGCCTATGCGTGAACTGATATTTGATGTTTTTGTTATTATTTTGTAATAATTTTGAAATAGCGACTGGAAATTTTGAGACAACTTTCCTATATTTATGAAGTTAATAATAACATGAATACTGTATTTTTTTACTTCATTTTTTATATTTTATCGATCTACAGATTTTCTTGAATTGTTTTGCTTTGGGTCCATTATTTAAGGATGTAAATATCATGTGTATTTTTGTAACCAAGCTGATTCTTTAAATTTATTTTCACAGAGAAAAAAAAAAGATGCACTTAAAATATTTTCGTTTATAAATAATTTTTTAGATATCGATCTACAGAATTTCTTGTAAAAATAAAACTACTTTTTTGTTTTGGGTCCATTATTTAAGGATGTAAATATCATGTGTATTTTTGTAACCAAACTCATTCTTCAAATCTATTTTCACACAAAAGAAAAGATGCACTTAAAATATTTTCGTAGCAAAAATAAAAATCTTGATATTAGAATCATTGTCTTCATACTTGATCTTTTTAATTCAAATTGATTCATTATAATTTTTTCCAAAGAAAAAAAATACCAATCTGAATATATAAGGATTATGTATGCTGGTGTTATTCAATAAAGTTCTCCAGCATTTTGCAGCATGGTTTCTCCCAGTCGGTAGTGTAGGAGGGACAACATGGAAAAGAACAGTGTCTAGTTGTTTAGATGGGACAAAAAACACAAGCTCATTGGTACACATTGGCATCATAATTTTGTAAACAAACTGATTCTTCAAAACAATTTTCAATGAAAAAAAGGAAGGAGAGTTTTGCCTGGACAGCATCTGTCTGTCCATGCTTCTTCAATTTTGAACTATATGGAATTGGGTTTTAACATTATCTTGTCAACACATGCAATCCTTCAGTATTTCGTTACGATAACATATGGTAGTCTTTATTCTATGACTATTTGCAAAATCCAAGGAAGGAGAATTTTGCTTCTTCAATTTTGAACTGTTGTTCTTAAGAGTTAAACGACAACTTCCACCGAAGGTGATATAGTAGACAAGTCTTATTTTGCATTGTTATTATCAAAGCGCACGCGCAGGTTTCTTTCGTGTGGGAGTAAACCATGAATTTGAGAAGGCGCCCCTATCTCAAAGCCACATACGCTCACACCAGGGATCGAAACCACAACAGCAAGCCAGAGGTGACCGGCCAGAAGAGGTTGATGCACAGCACTCTATACTATCCCAACCCCCCAATTTTGAAGTACATATGTACAGGGGTCTTTTCTTGTTAGAAGAATATTACTAACAAATATTTCAACAACAATAAGATACATAAAAAAAGAACCCCTTTATTTATTTTAACAATTACAGACATTAAAAAAAAATAACCTGAAAACCTCTGAATAGCAATAGAGGATCAGTTTTTTCTGAACACGATAGAGGCTGCATATTTTAACAGATGGAGGTTTATCTCCTATTTTTCTGCATGGTTTGGCAAATAATGACAAGTGTTTGTCATACAGTGTGCTATGAAGTAAATTATGTCCAGACAGCAGACTAATTAATTACCTACTCTTATTTCGAAAATTGTCAAGGATTCTTTTACATGTACTCCAACGAATCGAATAGACAATGTCCTTGCCAGGCCCTCTTCCGAAATTACTGACAAAGTATTTTTCACACTTTATTATTTATGGAAGGTTGTAGCAGTGAAGAGCTTATCTTATATTCAGAGGCCTACAAAAGAAAGAAAGTACAGGGTAACGGGTATTAACATTTTCATAAAGAAATTGAGGAGTTTAAAGGGGTATTAATAATAATATTTTCAACATAATCCTAACAGACAGTTTTCAGATCCAATAATTATGTATCATTAAATAAATATGGTGTAAGAATGAAAAAAAATATGACACTATCTGACATTTAGATTTACATTCATGCAAATTTTATAATGTCAATACGACCAATATTTAAAAGAATTATCCTAATTTGAACATAGTCGGAAAAATAAAGGTCTGGGTACCTATGAAATTTCAACGTAAAAATATAGAGCAATGGTGTATATACCTTGTCTCAAAATTTGAGCTCAAAAAATTGAGTTGTTTTGACTAAGAATGGCTAAGTTGCTTATCCGGACACGTAACGCTTTTAAAATTTCGGGTCATTTTTTTTCGTTGGGTGACCTGAAAATCGATTCCCTAAGATCTATAATACAGTGAATGGCCTATGTGCTGTACTTGATAGCGATCGGTATTTTTCACCTACACATATAATGTTTTCAATATTAAATGAGGGCTTAGAAACAGAACATCCATTCAAATGATTTTTTTTAAAAGTTTACCTTGAAATTTCAGTTTCCAAACATATTGTTTTAAAATACTGATAGCACATTTGAATTTGACAAAATGCTGAGACCATTCATTAAAGTCTAAATTTTATAGAAAATTTCCTTAGGATATTATTTGATTTTTCCTACATCTTTAATTGATAAAAACAGATTTTTTATTTATTTATACACGTAAAGACGTATACGGTATATCTAATTATCAAAACAGTTTTTCTTACAATCTAAAACTAAAAGGGAAATTTTAGCTATTAACTTACTTTTTTTGAGGGGGGGGGGGCTATGAAGACACCTTGAAGTAATGAATATCGATACACCAAAAAAAAACCGTAGGCCTAAAGTAAAGATAAAACATGACTATAGGCCTACATGTATACAGGCCTATATAATTAGAAAATTGTAGATTCTAGACTAGCTGCATAGTTTTTATTACGTTTGACGAAATATTATTATATCGAATAGAAACAAATTGAGGTTTTATAATACAATAGAATGCGTCCTGGACGCATTCTCACTGAAAATGATTATTCAATAACTTATCATACTTTTTATGTGTTATTGTTGTAGGCCTGTGTCGGCTGGGTACCGTAGTATCCTTTTAATTTTTATACGAACGAAACATGTACTGACAACTAACCGTATTGATACAAAATAACTTACACATGGTTAAACATTAATTTCGGATATATCTTGGTAATTGGAAGTTGTGCAAACGATGTTTTTTTCTTATTTTATTCCGAAGCTCACAGGACTCCATACGCATTTCTTCAGAGTTTTGTTTAACTGGAAGTAACTTAGGTTCTGTGTTTTCGCGCATGCGATAAATAACATAAACCACGAGTCGGACTTCCTTTCTAGTACAGTTCTATGGTTTAACATCTTTAATTCTTTTTAGTTCCGAGAAAGAGCGTTCTCCGTTCGTAGCCATTAAAGATAAATAAATTCGGATTGCTAGTTCCGTGTTCGGAAATGCATGATGAACCCCAGTAGTGTGCAGCATTTGAAACATCACCTGAGCACTTCCGGTTGGTGCTATTTCATCGGGTCTCGACTCTGCTCTTTTTACAATTTATACCAGCATAAAAATTAACGAAATTCTGCTGGGAAATCGGACAAGTCCTTTGAATACACACCAACAAGTCTTGAAACAGCAACATCGATATCGTCATCAGACATAGAGTCATACTCAGTCAGAACACCAAACCTCTGCAGCACCATGGAATATGCCTCCATACGTTTTTGTAGTGCATTCTTCAGTTGATCTATGATGACATAAAAGGTGTTGACTTTAAACCTCTGCTGGCCCGACATCCCTTTGCATCTACTTGTTACTGCTGTTGAAGCGCAGCAAAATGTCATTCAAACTTCAATGGTGTAAAAGTGTTTGGCCAGGCCATTTTTTTTTTCACTTTATTATTTTGTGGCCTGGATTTTTGGCTAGCCCTAGAGCAAGTGCCTCATTTGCCTTATGGTTAATCCAGGCAAGTGGCTGAAAATACAATTGATAATAATTCTATCTGGTCAATACACGTCATTTGGTTCAAACCTACCTAACTGGATATATACTCTCCCAAAAAAGAAACGCAATGTTACATTTCATCGTCGGCATATCCTCGCTCTATCATCGCCTTGTTGCAACAGGAACCGCGACACGTCGCTGAACCAAACTGCTCTCCAGTGTTGCTGTGGCCATACCCTCAGTGTTTGAACCCACTGAAGTTGGATTTCACGATATCGGCGTATTTCAAAACAGAAGCTCTAACGGGGACGTCTGGCTCGTTATTCGGTTTTACGTCGGCTTTTACGGACTGTCTGGTCCGATATTCTATACGCCGTCCAGGAATTGCTGCTGCAGTAGAGGTCGCTGTTGAAAACCGTTTCCCTCACTGACCTAACCGGAAGTGACGATCCAGGACAGGTGAGGTCACTCTTGTTTGGCCTGAGCATGGGCGGTCACGTGTTGAATTTCGCTTTCGGTACCTATCCCAAAGGCGAGAAATGGAACTAAGGGAAACATTCAGCAGCCTGGCTACATCTGTCTTGGATTCGCCAGCATGTAATCTACCAATAGCATTGTTGAGATAGTCTTCGTTCAGATGTGGCATTAATTGGTTCGTTGAGTGTTCCAAACTGATTTGGAAACCGAGAACCCCGGGAATTTAATGGCCTTAAAGTTGTTAAATTCTTGTTTCTTGGTGCAATCAAGCGTTAACAAATTTCGGCAAAAAGGATGACCAGTCACAAGTAGTGGCACTACATTTAAAATCAAAAATTAATTTCTTTTATCCTTACATAATGACATTAAAAACAACGACCTCGTTCAAATAAAAAAATGGGTTGTGAGTTTCTTTTTTGAAGAGTATACATAGGTGGTGGTAAAATAGTCTCTATCATTCAAACAAATATTCTACGGGAAGACTAGGGGGTTCTGGTTGACCGAGACTAGTGGTAAAAGAGTACTATGATGACTTAAAACGGCAATTTCATATTTTTTAGTTATATTTTTAAAATATATTAAAATAAAGCCTTAAAATAGATTGTATCTGTAAACAGGCCTACCTTGTTAAAGAATAATCCTATTAATCCTATAATTCACTGTTGCCATTTGAAAAATTGGCAAAAATATCATTTTCAACTTCAAATTCAAACGTTTGAAGACAGCTACTGCATGAGGGGGGGATGGGAAAACAAGGGAGGTAATTGTGTTATTATTTCCGACGTGAAAGATGTTTAAGTGTGGGAAAAATGCCCATGATTGTATAATAGTGAGTTGACAACCTATTGAGCAAAAGACATAGAAATAAATATGTTTTGACTCTCTTAGAAAATATGAAATTATCACTTTAATGCTCTCCATTTAGAGATGTTTGATTGACACTCGACACAAACTAGGTCATTTTGGGACTAACATATGGTTCTATTTTATTTAAATAATTCGCTTGCGCGTAGGGGCCTTTAGCGGTGGAGGGAATCCAGAGGACCCGGGAAAAACCCAGGAGGATGGACAGGCGACCCTACTCCATCTCTAATAATGCATGTTTTACAGTATAAATATGTGCATTTTTATTTTCTTATTCACCTAAGAAGTCAAAGATAGGTTGCCAGGCAATGAAACATACGCCCACAGCAGCTAAATCGTCCAGGCAGTCAACAAAGGTTGTCTCATATTTTTACTTTTTTTGGTAATGAAACATTTGTAATACACTAAAATCTGATTAAGAGTAACAACTCATTATGTAATTATCTGAAAATCTTTAGAATTTTTTTGCTTTTTATAAAAGTTTTGCCCCACGCTAACAATTAGTATAGGAAACATTTAATATCATGGATTTAGCAGTTCAGTTATCAAAATTCATTGGAAATCAAAATACTTGTTCGTTTCAACACCTTAAACTCTGTGTATCAATCTGAAGTCAATCGGATGAGAAGTTTGGCCTCTATAGCATCACAAGGGTTTTTGAAGTGATCAAGGGAGACAACTCTGGAAGTAATTATTTGAAATCGCTCAAAATCAATAGGCTTCTTCGTCTCACGACCTTAAACAGTATGTGTGTATTTAAAGTCAATCGGGTATTAACTTTGGCCTCTAGAGCGTCCACAGGATTTTTTTTATGTGATCAAGGGCCAAAACTCTGGCAGTTATCATCACAAATCGCTGAAAATCAATAGGCTTTTTCGTCTCATGACCTTAAACAATGTGTATAAATTGAAAGTCAATCGGATATTAACTTTGGCCTCTAGAGCATCCACAAGATTTTTTGAAGTAATCAAGGGCCACAATTCTGGCACTAATTATTAGAAATCGCTGAAAATCAATAGGCATCTTCGTCTCATGACCTTAAACACTGTGTATAAATTTAAAGTCAATCGGATATTAATTTTGGCCTCTAGAGCGTCCACAAGATTTTTTTGAAGTGATCAAGGGCCATAACTCTGGCACTAATTATCGGAAATCGCTAAAAATCAATAGGCTTCTTTGTCTTATGACCTTAAACACTGTGTATAAATTTAAAGTCAATCAGATATTAACTTTGGCCTTTAGAGCGTCTACAAGATTTTTTGAAGTGATCAAGGGCCATAACTCTGGCACTAATTATCGGAAATCGCTGAAAATCAATAGGCTTCTTTGTCGTATGACCTTAAACACTGTGTATAAATGTAAAGCCAATCCCATATTAGCTTTGGCCTCTAGAGCGTCCACAAGATTTTTTGAAGTGATCATGGGCCAAAACTCTGGTAGTTATTATCGGAAATCGCTGAAAAAAATAGGCTTCTTTGTCTCATGACCTTAAACACTGTGTATAAATTTAAAGTCAATCGGATATTAACTTTAGCCTCTAGAGCGTCCACAAGCAATTGTGGACGCCGGCCGGCCGGGGGCGACGACAACATACGACCACATTTCAATGTGGGCGTATAAAAACTGCCCATATGCCTTACCATTATATGAAGTTATTTGATCAGTTTATTGTAAAATTAGCAGACAGATTGGTACCTCTCTTATGTAAACTCTGATTTGTATTTATAGGTTTCAATTTGCCTTTGGAGCCCTTATTATGATGATGATCCACACTATTACCTACGGCGTGTGATTTTTACTCTATATTTTTTTAATACCAGACTGCATTAGCCTTGGCTAACTGTAATTATATAATGGCACAAATCTAGAAACCAGCCACTGATAGGTACATTATCACACAGAGATTAAAGCGAGAATTTCATATTTTTTACGGAAGTCAAAACATAACATAGGTTGTCAACTCACTATTTTATGATCATAGGCATTATTTTCCACACTTAAAAATCTCTCACACCAGAAATAATAACACAATTACCTCCCTTGTTTTTCTATTCCTGTCATGCAATGGCTATCTTCAATCATTTGAAGTTGAAAATGATATTTAGTGAATTATATGATAAATAGGATTATTCTGTAACAATGTAGGACTGTTTATAGATACCATCTATTTTAAGGCTTTATTTTAATGTATTTTAAAAATATAACTTAAAAAATATGATAATTGTAGCTTTAGGGTACAAATGATCATCCAATAATTGTGACGCCTCTCTATAATTTATGCTTGCTCTTCCGGAGTGAGATTTTACACATGTAAATGCAACACTTTCCCAAAGTTTCATGTGTAGGAAGGCTCCTACACATGGTTAGCATTTGAAAAAGAGTGATATTATCTATTTTCCTATGTGAGTCGATTTTCAAAGCTAATTTTACAAGAAACCGACAAAGATATGGCTTTTAATAATCTTTGTTCGGCACTCCATACACAGTTGACGGTACTTGTTCTGTAAAATTTGATGGTAAATTCTTAATCTATATAAGATTTTCTTACAAAACCCACAAATTCAAGAACATAGCTTGAATAAAAGGAATAAAATCAGATCACAAAAATCGGGTCATATAATTGTAGTTTCAAAACTTGCGAAAGGGTACCCTCTATTCAAAAGACAACTTTGAAGTTTTACATAAATTTAAGTGTATTATAACATATATTTTTTTCGAATCTGATTAAAATATTTTGTTTTGTTTTTTTTAATACTTTCGATGGCCTACACCACATAAAGATCTGACCAGTTGTTGCGATAGGTCACATCAAAGGTCATACGAGCAGCCTTTGACCCTATGACATCAGACAATTGATTAATCTATCAGCATTGTATTCTACTAGTGGATTACCCACAGTTCCGTGCAAAACACGCCTAAAGCTCATAACAGACCGTTTGATTGGGTAATACATCACATCAATCAGCCATGTCAATGATAACAATTCTTCCAGATCCTAGTGGAGTAACGACACGTAAAACTAATTTTGGAACTATAAAAACGAAACGAAATAGAGTCTGTGTTTTAATCAGATTGATTTTTTTCTGAAGGGTTCACTTAACAACTTTCTGAGAATTTGGTCCACTTGACATGGAATGATCCACTAATGTTATAAACCACTAAAATAGAGTGATATACACCATTAAAATCACTGATACACAACATTACAATTGTAGGATAGATAAAAACAAATTAAATACTATAAAACACGAAATAAAATGTTATACATGTATAACATTAAAACCAATTGCTATATAACATCAATTCAAAATCATAGGCTTTACATTAAAGATACATTATGTAAGATTTTGATAAAGAGCTGACCATTCTTGCTATAATATCGTAAAATATTGAAATTACTTCATTTTGAGACAAGTTATCACTGTTTGTAGTTTTGACAAGATGTGTGCATTGGTGTAACCAGAGCACTGGTATATTCAAGACTTTGCCTCGCTTTCCCATTTTTAAATTAAATTTTTAAAGGCCAAACTGTTCTACTCTAGTTAAAATCTCAAGTATTCGATGCAGGCCCATATCTAGACACCATTAAGCCGGGGGGCATTACCTTTCGGTAGGGGGGCGAACATTTTGAGGAAATTTTCAGAAAGGTCATTCTAACAGACTGTTGTTATCATCATGCTATATAGTTACCTAGACGTCTAATAAGCATTTTAAAATAAGTGTTCAAACAAAAAAAAATAGCTTTTTTAGGTTAATATAAGGAACTGTGTATACTTTAATGATTGTTAGCAATTTCTGAGCGGGGGGGGGGGGGGGGGGGGGGGGGGGGCGAGCATTTCAGTCCTGTATTAGACAGATTTAGCTCTTGCATATAATGTATGTTTAAAATCCAAATGCTATGTAACATTAAAAGCGTATGTAATATCACATTAAATGTTGTATCAATTTTGTGATTGTTTTGTTTAAGCATGTAAACACGTACCTTAATATACATGTATATTAGCCAGTTAATAAACAAAATAAAAAAAAACAATTACAGTATCGGTGCTTATTTATGGAATAGGTCAATATAATTATCAGTATCAAGTTAAAAATATATTTATACTTACTTAAAACCTAAAAACATAATCCATTAACAAACAAAAATATATAACAATATTATAACAATAAATATTATAGCTTACAAAATAAAAAGATTAAATAATATACTGATTATATTACATAAAGATGTGTTGACTGGCAACACCCACAAAAGTTAAATCGATCCAAACACAAACATATGTATATGTTTCAAGCCTAATGAATATTATTCACAGTGTTAATCTTTGTATGATGAAGAGGCTTATGGATGGCAGAGTTATTTCCCTTCATCACTTAGAAAAACCTTAAAGGTACACAAGATTTTTCTAACTGATCACAACATTGACAGTAATTATCAGATAAATTTAACCCCCACTTAAGTTCTGGGGGATCAGACTAGGGTGACTACAGTTTATAAAAAAAAAAATGTCCATTAAAAATGTATAATTTGTGCAAGTCCAAGTATAAAATGTCAATGAAGGTTTCCATCTCCAATAAAAATATTAACTAATATCAAACTATCCTAGCACAGGGCTATATATCACAATAGGCTTTGTCATGTTTACTAACCAGTAACCAAACTAAAATAGAGTTGGAATCCCACACTACACCATTTTACCAGAATATTTAATTTCACACCAGATATGCAGGCCTGAAAATGACATTTTGAATTTTGTGCAGTACATGTATTAAAATAACAATAAAAACATTGATAAAAAAACAACTTTGTGACAGACAAAATGACAGATATTGGAAGGATTGTATCTGTCAAATCCTCAATTTGTGCTTAAAAACATTGGTCACAGGTGCCTTAAATTTAGGCATGCAGACAAGATATAAATGTTACCTACATGTAGGTTTATCATATCCTAATAGTACTTTCCCCAAATCCAATAATATTATCACTATTTCCTGTAACCTCTGAATCTCTAAAGCTTATACATTTTGAAGAGGACAATGTATTTTGAAGAGAACGATGTATTTTGAAGAGGACGATGCATTTTGAAGAGAATGATGTATTTTGAAGAGGACGATGTATTTTAAGACAACGAGGCAAACAACAACTTGGACATCCTTTGATAATATGTGGCTGCATTTCAATTTATGAAAACATCAGCTGGTTGAACAAAAGCTCATCGCTTAAATTTGAATCAATTTCTGACATGATATCACAAACCACTTGATGAATCCAAGTGTGTTGGTTATTAAAAATCATTGTCCATTTGAAAATATTTTTCAGAAAACTTTTCAAATCCAATTAAAATTTGTCCATTATCTTTCACTTGAACTTTATAGGTGACAGCCATCTTAGCGTGACCTTCTGGAAATTTTGCTTCTCCGCTTTCGAGGTCAAATTTCCAGCTGTGCCAAGGACATTTCACACACAAACCACCATCCGCCAGCTCTTCTATATCACCAAGGTGCAGGGGACCACCTGAAAAAAAAACAAGAAATATATTCTGGGGCTTATTAATTAAAAATAGAAACAGTATTATTTATCATATGCAATCTGAAAATTACAGATACATGTATTATGTTTTCCGATAGGTTGCTTGGCGACGAAACATACAAGGGTTGTCAAATTTATGTATGCTTTTGTTGGTAATGGAAGTATTTAGAAGAGACCTTTACAAGACAGACCGATGGTGGCGACATCCAGATATGCACACATTTCCATGTGCGCACATTTCCATGTGGGCTTTTAAAATAGCAAAGGAGTTTGTTTTCACTGAAATGGCATTTTATTCCAATTGCCGATTTGAGTCAGAAATAAATGAATGATTAAAGATACATTTTGGGAGATCAGATAAAGAGCTGGCAGTGCTAGCTAGGATAGTTAAAAATTAAACAATGTAATGGGAATTTACTGAAAATTTTAGTCAAATTGATCCACTCTGAACGAAGAATTTAGCGTTTGAATTTTTGGTCTAGCCTCGATCATCATTACTAAAGTTGGTATGATAAAATCATAGTCTCAATTAACTATTTTTTAATTTAATCAGCAGCAGCAGATCTGGTTTCCAGTAAATCTTGCAGGCTAGCGATAACATAGAGAGTTGATTATGGTCTGGATAAGTTAATGTTACATTATGGGAGATAAGATAGAGAGATGTCAGTTCTCACTATAATAGTTAAAAACTAGATAGTGTAAAGGTAATTTGCTGAAAATTTCAGTCAAATTGATCCACTATTAGCCGAGAAAAAAGTGTTTGAAATATTCACATAGCCTCGGTCATCACTCAAATCATTAATATAAACAGCATAGTCTTGATTATCCACTTGATTGATTTAATTATCAACGGCCATTAAGCGGCATATATGATTTTAATCCGCCAACATCGAAGGCTAGCCTTGACATCAAGAGTTTATTATGGTCTGGATATCTTAATTAATGTCTAATTGATTATTTAGATAACATCTCAGGCCTAAAGAAAGACCTGTAATAAGCAGATTTTGCTCTTGCACAATGCTATTTTAATTGGCAGATTTAGCTCTTGCATAATGTATGTTTAAATAATATATCAATACCTGCATGTGGGCATTTTTCTTTTAGAGCATACACTTTTTGTCCATGTCTAAACAGTGCTATTTGTTCTTCATTACACTCTATCAATGATCCAGATTTATTGCTAGTAACCTTTAACCCTTTGGTATTAATCACAGCTGTGGTCTGTTGACATTTCTGTTTATGGTCAGTCCAATCAAACAGATCTAAATAACAAAATGAATGAATGAATGAATGAAATTCGGAAGAAAAAAAAGTGGGAGGGGTGCGTCTATGGCGTGACATCTGCCGAGTCTAGAGTAGCACTAAGTGGGAAAGTGTGTTTGACAAACTAATTCGGTGAAAATCTCAAGTATATTGATAAAACCACATAGAATTTAAAAATCCACATATAAAATGGAATGAAATGGGTTTTAATGTCCAATAGTTCTGCTCTGACCCAATCTGATTAAAACACAGATCCAATTTCGTTTTGTTTTTTTTTATAGTTCAAAATTTCGTTTTTACTTGTCTTCACTACTCTTGGATCTGGAGGACTTGTTATTTAACTGGTGTTCTGCCTGAAATGAGGGGTCAACCAATCAAATGGTCTGTCGAATTGACCGTTTGACCTTTTCATGCGTGGAACTGTGGGTAGATATTACCAGCCAACGACGTCTATACTAACACCAGCGGATAGAAATCATAACAAAACACAAGTGGATTTTGAAAAGCATGGCGATCGCTAATTGGTTAATCGAATGACTGACGTTATCGGGTCAAATGTCCCGTGCTTGATACCTGACGTCATAGAACGTGAGCGTCCACTATAACTAGTTAGATCTACATGAGTGTAGGCCATCGAAAGTATAAAAAACGAAACGAAATATAGACCTATATTTTAATTAGATTGTGCTCTGACCGTGCTAATAAAGATGGGCATACGCCAGACAGTGTGCTATGAGGGAAATTTTGCCTGGGTGGCAATCTAATTAAAATATAGATCTATATTTCGTTTCGTTTTTTATACTTTCGATGGCCTACACTCATGTAGATCTAACTAGTTATAGTGGAAGCTCACGTTCTATGATGTCAGGTATCAAGCACGGGACATTTGACCCGATAACGTCAGTCATTCGATTAACCAATTAGCGACCGCCATGCTTTTCAAAATCCACTTTTGTTTTGTTATGATTTCTATCCGCTGATGTTTATAGTATAGACGTCGTTGGTTGGTAATATCTACCCACAGTTCCACGCATAAAAAGGTCAAACGGTCGATTCGACAGACCATTTGATTGGCTGACCCCTCATTTCAGCCAGAACACAAGTTAAATAACAAGTCCTCCAGATCCAAGAGTAGTGAAGACAAGTAAAAATGAAATTTTGAACTATAAAAAACGAAACGAAATTGGATCAGTGTTTTAATCAGATTGCCTGGGTGGGGGCACTATTGCCTACTCTTATATTGAATTCTAACTGCTAATGGAGCTTTTATGTGTACACCAATGTGTACACAGGACCTTGGTTTTTTGTCCCATCCGAATGACTAGACAGCTGTCCTTTTCAGGACCTGCGTTCTACACCACTGTCATTGACTGACAAGTGGAAACCATGTCTGAAAATTCCACATATATAATATAAAGAAAAGAAATGGGGTTTAATGTCCTACTATTCGGTTTCTACTGGGTTATTGGAGATGGGCATGTGTCATGCAGTGTGCTATGAGGGAAACTTTGCCCAGACAATGGTGCTACAATTTACTTTTTTTTTGAATTACAACTATTAAGGGTTCTTTGCGTGTACGCCAATGTGTAGACGGGGCCTCATTTTTTTCCTCATCTGAATGACAATACATTGTCCTTTGCCAGGCCGTCCTTCCTACACCACTGAAGGGGGAGCCATTCCAGAAAAACCAGATGCACTTTCATAAGGTTGAACACAAGACCTTCAAGGTTAGCAAGTCAACATTCCACCCACTGAGCCACATATAAAGAAGAGAGAGAGAGAGAAATGGGGTTTAACGTCCACTCGACACAAACTAGGTCATTTTGGGACGAACATATGGTTTTTTCAATTTTATTTCAATAATTCGTTCGTGCGTAGGGGTCTTTAGCAGTGGGAGGAAACCGGAGTGCCCGGAGGAAACCCACGAGGTTGAGAAGGCGCCCCTATCTCCATGCCACATACGCTCACACCAGGGATCGAAACCACAGCCACAAGCCAGAGGTGACCGGCCAGCTAGAGGTCGAAGCGCGGCACTCTAGACCACTAGGCCATCCCAACCCCACATATAAAGAAGACATTCCATCTCTGAAGGAATTTCTAATGTGATTACAATTATTTGGTAACTTAAGATACATATTTAATTAACAGCATAATTATGTGTTTCGTCAGAAACATAGAACTGACATTTCTGAATAAATGGTCGTAGATGCCAATTACTGGCTTTAACACGATTATAATACAGTTTCCAGTGTGATGTCGAAAAAAATCTTAACATTTTTTGTAATGCAGGACGAGAGGGTAATTGTCAAAAAAAAATGCTTTTTTGACCCACAAATCAATAACTTTAACAGTAACTTTAACTTAAAATTTTAAAGTCAATTCAAAATTGTGTACCGCGCGGTATCCCTCTCTTTTGGAAAACCCAGAATACATACGTACATCATTGATACCAAGGGATAGTTTAATTAGAATCCAATTTGTGCACAGGTTTGCTATCGTTACACAATTTTCGTGATAGTACTGTAAGATATATATGAAAATTAAAGTAGCAAAAACTGTCAATAAACCGAAAGTAGACAACCCACCGTTGAAAAGAACATTTTGCACGGGTAAATATAATAAATCCTGCATCTTGTTGTGATGTTTTCAATAACAGACAAACATGTCGAATATGGATCGCTATACATAGTAAATTAATGGTATCTAACAACAAATAAACATCTGACAGATCTATTAATTGAGCTAATTAACGGCAAAGACAACCACAAGGGCAATCGCCCATTCGTGTTTACATTTCAACCGTTCAGTTCCGGCACATCACCGTTAAAATTGTTCCAACGTTTTATCAACAATTTGATTTGCTATTCCTTTTAAATATCTACAAGATGTTACGAATTGGGACAACGGTATATTTTAGTTTAATTTGTTCAATCTATTACTCATAACAGCAAATAGATAATAAATTATTAAAAAGTATTCATTCGCCGCGTTAATAGTCATGTGACTAGTCATATGACCTGTGGCGCGCCAACACAGGGCCGTCTCGTTGACAGCTTCAATTTTTAAACCAGGGTTCGATTGGGGGATTCCCATACAAAACTTTTAAAATTTATGTTATAAGTTTTCACACTGCCGTAAAAAACCCCAAAAAACCCACTCCAACAAAAAGTATTAAACCATTCAAACTGTCCAGCTTTAAGCAGTTTTTAAACTGCAACCACGAAAATTTAGGGGGTTTCCCCATACAAAACTTAATTTTTAAAAAAAAAATTAACTATAGTTCAAACTGAAAAAAAGCCTCGACCCAACCCATTTAAAGTTATATTATTATGTCATACATTTTAAATCACCAATCTTGTGTATAAGTCAAACGCATTTTCAGTTTAAAAATTTTAAAAACCTCACAATCGATGTTGGCAGCAGCGAATAGGCCAGGCCAACACTTTCCACTATGAGTATGAAAATCAACTAGTAGGCTATATAATTCATTTTTTTGTGCAGCGAAATTATAGATTGATCTGATTATTATAATCGATTGTCTGTTCTTTTATTTTATCAATTTTGGGTTCAAAAAATAATATAATCCAATCAGTGACCGCAACACATAATTATCTTACACGGAGAAAGCATGCACGTGCTTGGCAGAAATGAAATCGCGCACTATTACGTCACCAGTGTCCACGTGCGGTTCTGTTCACGGAAGTGAGAGAGAGTTTTTCTATGTACATCGAAGGTGACACTATAGGTGGTACAGTAGGCAGCGCTATGTCGGTAGAAAGTACAGTTTTACAAGATCACCCTTCGGGAGAATATTTCTGGGGTAGGCTAAATGGTGACTGCTCATGAATGAATATACACTGTAGGGCATTAGAATCAATACTGCCAATGGTTATTACTGGGCCTATTCTTCCCCCCCTTCCCATATCGAACATTTCAAACGTTTAAGCTTCATTTTTGTATATAGCAAGTCAATCGCTAAAAAGCTGCACAGTAAAAAATATGCTGTCTTTCGCAAAAAATTTGAATCATAAATGATATAGCCTTTTACAGCTTTTTTAATGCCACTTTAATCCTTCCAAATTTCGTTGTATTTATATAGTGAAGTTTGAAAACAATAATGACATTGCAATTGTACCAGACTGTCTCAAGGCCAGAAACTAATAACGCGCGCACCCCCCCCCCCCCAAAGAAAAACCCCAACCTTTATACATTTTTGGGCTACAGACAAAACAGAAAATGCATGTTTCAAAACACTCCGATTACAGTAAAACGCGAATATACGACGTAACTTTGATCATTTAAAAATTATAACAAGACTTTTACTTGTTATTCCATAAAAGTGTGTTTTTTGATTGTTCCAATTACTAAATGCCATTCAAAGAATATAATATTAGACATCAATATGGAGATGTGGCTGTTCAGTGAAACAAACCATAGTAATTGTTATTCCATAAAAGTGTGTTTTTTTGATTATGCTCCAATTACTAAATGCCATTCAAAGAAGATATAAGAGTATGCCATGGCGCTGCTGCCTAGACAAAATTCCCCAAGGGGAATTCCCCAGGTGAAAATCAGTAGGAAGTATTTATTTGAACTCGAAACACTACCGGACAGAAAAATCAAGGCCTCCCAGAATAGACGAACAGTCACACAGCAAACTATATTCACATTGCTGCTTGAGAAGAAATATAAATCCACCGAACGTGACACAGATTTTCCCTCCATTGAAATTGGTTCATAAGTAAAATATCGTACTCTTTTTTTTCCATGTATGAAATGTCTTGAATTTTGTTTCATTTATCGGCTTGTTTATATATTTGATATATTTGTATGATATTCTCCTAGCAACTTGGGTGTAGTTTGAAATTAGATGCACTATCAAATGAAATTAGTTCTGTTTTTGAAGGATGTGAATTGAGTAAAGAACGACAATCTGTAACGTGGTCTATTCAAGAGGAAGATGAAGATACAGATTTTATGCAGCACACTTTATTCACCAAGCATGTATGTATACATTTTCGAGGAGTATAGAAATCCCACCATCCCGATCAGTATGGGCCTGACCCACTAAAAAAAACTCCAACCTCGTTATTTTCACTGGGTCTTCCGGTTTCCACACACTGCAAAAGCTCCCTACGCTAATTAATGAAATAAAATTGAACTATGTGTTTGTCCGGAAATGACTTAGTATTTGTCGAGTGGACGTTCAACTCACTTTCTATCTAAAGAACCCTCCATGGGAGATTAAATTTACAAAAGAGCAGGTGGAATCGCCGTTTACTGAAATCTTCCAAAATACGTATATCTAGCATGTTGATTGGTCATTCTAATGTGCGTTCTTGAATTTATAGCCATTCAGAATATAATTCACTTGGATAATTTGAGGTTCTGGCAAGTGGTTATCTCGCACTTAGTACAAGATCAAAATCCATATGGTGATGCAAGTTGCAAACATAGTTGAAATAGTGAAGATTTTAATAGAAGCTTTTGTTTTCTTATACATAAATGCTCAAAGCCGTTTTTTACCAAAACCTAGTCTAACCTACTCCATAGTTTGAAAGTCACCATCAATTGATTACAATCAACCTTACAGGCTGTACTTGGCGCACAAGCCGTGAAAGATGAAGTAAATATTGTACAAGTTCAAACTAAAAACTACGACAATGAAGAAATAAAGCAACCCTTTATATCATTAACTAGAGGAGAAAGCAGTATGGTAAGTTTTAGAGTTCAAAAATTTCGTTTTACATGTCGTACTTTTGGTTTTGACCCCTCTGACTTTGTACCGTTGAGTACAGATTAACTATCCATAAGTGTACAAATGTGTTGTTATTGATGTGTTCCCATTTGAATATTGTTCACAATAAGAAGCAAAAGAAATAAGATATGTTTACAGGATCATTTTGTTAAACGAAAAACTAAGTGATGCGTTTTCTATGGCGCTCAGTATATATTGGTAGCATTTAGCGATGAAGAAACATTAACAGAACCAATCTCATTAAAATACAGATCCCTTTTCGTTTTGATATTTATAGTTAAAAATTCCATTTTATTTATCTGTAGTACACCAGGATCTGAAAGCCGCGTTCTGATTGATGTGAGGGTCACTGAGGGATTAGCTGCGCGTTCTTGGCGTGCGATACACGGAACTGTGGGTATCCTATTAGAAACACCAACGCTGATTGGTTAATCAAATGACTGACGTCATAAGGTCAAAAAACCTCCCATATCACCCCTGACACGCCCTTCCCACTACAACTGGCGAGATCTTCATGTAGTAGAGCCAGCCCATCGAAAGTATAAAAAAATAGAACGAAATATAGATCTGTATTTTAATCAGATTGGGGAAATAATTTAAGCCTGTGATTATTATGCTTAACTCAACCTCGTGGGTTTCCTCCGGGCACTCCGGTTTCCTCCCACTGCTAAAGACCCCTACGCGCAAGCGAATTATTGAAATAAAATTGAAACCATATGTTCGTCCCAAAATGAGCTAGTTTGTGTCGAGTGGACGTTAAACCCCATTTCTCTCCCTCTCTCTCTCTATTATGCTTAAAATGTCCTGTGAAAATTGATGATGCTAGTGCCTAGTACATTAAGGTGGGCGATTACCATTTCACACAATCTGCCAAAAATTGTATTTTGGCATATTTTTAGACCAGAGCACTAATCTTGACATACTTTATAAAAATGATAAAAAAAATAAGTATGCTAAGAAAATCTGCTGAAATGGATATATTGGAAAAAATCTTATGATCATATTTAAAAACAACGGCACCTTATGGCACTAGGTTCCTCAATTGTCAAAAATGCCCAGGGCAGGATCTTGTATTCTGCTCGAATCCTTACTTGAAGTCTTTCAACTTGCACGCCTATGTTAGGCTTCATAAACTAGTGACAAGAAATTATAGCCGTTGTTAACGATATATTTTTCAGTGTTATTTAGATGTTTCTTTTACTGATAAATTTCCAGTTACCTTTACATTAGTAGACGGTTCTGGTCCTATCTATATATCAGCTGTACAGTTAGTAGGTAAGTTAACCGAAGGGGAGAGGGATTAACCTTTAATAGTTAGTATTCGGGGATTTCCTATAGCATTAAGTCAGTGGTTCACAACCGTTTTTTGCCAACGGCACACCTTGGAAAAAGGGAAAAATTGGGACACACCTAGCTAAATATGAAAAATATTTGAGTTTTGCAAAATAAACGTTGCAAGTCATAGGCATACAACCGTAGAGACAGACAAGTCATACACATATGAATAACTCAAACTAAATGAGGAAAAATACAGCTATGAACTTAAAGATACATTATGGAAGATTAGATAACGAGTTGACATTTCTCACTAAAAACTAGCTAATGTAAAGTCAATTTGCTGAAAATTTCAGTCAAATTGATCCACTATTAGCCTAGAACTAAGCGATTGAAATTTCCGCTTAGCCTCGCTCATCATTACTAAAGTCGGTAAGGCAAACCCAGTAGTCTCGATTATCCATTTTTAGCGGTAAATCACGAAGGAAAATATTTCAGCGAATCGAACTACAATCCAACAAAAATCTCCGCTAGCCTCAACATCAAGAGTTGATTATGGTCTAAAGAGGTTAATTAATGTCTAATAGTTTTTATAACATTTCAGGCCTAAAGAAAGACCTACAATAGGTAGATTTTGCTCTTGCATAATGCATGTTTAACAGTAGACAAGTGATTATTCAATAAGGATGATCTGGTTTTTCACATTTTCTTAATGTGTTGTTCAAAATTTCGCGGCGCACTCTGGAAGATGTCGTGACACACCTAACTGAAAAAGCATTTTCCCCCGCTTATGGTAATACATGTACCTAAATATATAATCCAAATTCCAAAGATAATTTTTTGAATGTCAAATTTAAAGTAATGTGTATTACCGAGACAGTGGAGTTAAAGTTTGTTAACATACTTAAGGAAAAAAAAGCTTGGTTTAAGTTACATATAGTTCGTTCAGTTCCGTAGATGCATGGTTGGAAATATCCAACAAGGCACACGTAACTGCCGTGGAGTCGCAGCCTGATCGCAACCATGTTAAACCCTTCAGATTGCGGCTTTGATTGAGCTGTATCACAACATCGTTCAAATAACAATAGCTGCGATGGTGCGTTTTGGATATCTGGTGTAAAAATGCTACTAGTGTATACATGTATAAGTATACATGTATAAGTATTCATACAGGTGAAAACGTATGTTTGATGTTACACAAATTGATAATTTAGGTAAAAAAAATAATAATTTAAATATTACATACATGTATACTAGCGTTGTGCAGACTTCCCGGTATGGTGGTCTTGGGACCCAAATCAAGACCAGTACTGGGAACGTAGTGCTTTGGTTGAACTTGACGTCCGCTTCCATCGTGGGTGATATCGCAGACAAGACTGGATTTATCTTTTTGTATGTATATTTATGTTCGTTTGATTTTGTTTATAACGTTTTATTCAGAATTTCCTGATGAAGGTAATCAAACCATGGATGAGGAAGGTTTCACGGAGGAAGAAGATGAAGAAACGCCGGAGAAACCCATATTGAAGGCCAAAAGAAAAGGAGGGGCTCAGTCTGGAGCTAGTAAACCTAAGGTAGGTTTGAGTTCACGAAATTGTTTTAGCACAGGGAGCCGCGGTGGCTCAGTGAGACGCTGGGTCACTAACCGGGAAGTCTCGGGGTTTGATTTCAGTTTTTGGCGGGAAAGCAAACCTAGGTGTTTCCCTGGTCAATGGTACGAACGGAGGTCCTGGCAAGGACAGTGTCTATGGTTCCAGTGGGACGAATTACCTAGGTCTGGTGTACACATTGGCGTGTACGTAAAAAATCTGTTCACGGTTGGAATTCAAAATAGAGTAGATTGTAGTACTGTATGGCATATGTCGGTCTTCATTAACACAATCGATAAAAGAATGACCATAACTGTTATTGCATCTGAGTAAAGTTACAGGACAGTGTATAATTGGTGTTTCTTCTACCTTGGTTTTTCGCGTTAAGACTCCCCAGGTCAATCCGTCGTTTACCCTATAACACATTGTGCGCAAATCGTATTCCAATTGATTCAAGTCCATATTTAGATGGGGGGTTGGGGTGGTCTAGAGTGCCGCGCTTCGACCTCTAGCTTGCCGGTCACCTCTGGCTTGCGGCTGTGGTTTCGATCCCTGGTGTGAGCGTATGTGGCATGGAGATAGGTGCGCCTTCTCAACCCCGTGGGTTTCCTCCGGGCACTCCGGTTTCCTCCCACAGCTAAAGACCCCTACGCGCAAGCGAATTGTTGAAATAAAATTTAAACCATATTTTAGTCCCAAAATGACCTAGTTTGTGTCGAGTGGACGTTAAACCCCATTTCTCTCTCTCTCTCTCCCTCTCTCTCCATATTTAGATATCTGGTATTTAATGAACATAACATGGTTTATTTTGTCAGCAGAGAAGCAAGATGGAAGCAAGTGCCGATGGAGCTTCAGATGAAGACAGTGAGGAGGTATAGTACATGTTTATGTTAATGGAATGCGAGGGTGAACGCCTCGCACTTGCTAGATTAAGTGCAATGACGGAATTGTACCAACTGATATAATTATTATAGTTGATTTCTTCAATGCTGTCAATGGCGCATTTGTTTTCTTTATGTGTTTATATAAGACGCATTTTATAATTCAATAACAAAATTTGAATGAATTAAAATGCTATTGTTTAACATATCCGTCTTCGGGCTTCAAAACCTTTCTGAACAATGTGGGGAGTGACAACTCTTCCTTGCGTGTCTGGACTGATTGCATGTATTAGAGCACGTACCATTTTGCACTTGAACAATGTCGTTTTTTTTTTATACGCCCACATTTTCATGTGGACGTATATTGTCGTCGCCCCTGTTCGTCCGTCCGTCCGACGTCCGTCCGTCCACAATTGTTTGTGAACAGTCTACAGGTCACAATTTTTATCCGATTTCAATGAAACTTAAAATATAGGTTTATCGTCCTAAGATCTCGGTTCCTTTCGATATTGGCATGTATCGGACTGTAACTTCGTGGGTTATGGCCCCTGATTGTACGAAAAATCACGTTTTTTAGCTTGTGAACAGTGTAGAGGTCACAATTTTGAACCGATTTGGGTGAAACTTGAAACGCATGTTTATAACCCAAAGATCTTGGTTCCTTTCGATATTTGCGCCAATCGGATCGTAACTTCCCCTTCCTGAATTGTGGCCCCTGATTGTCCGAAAAATCACCCTTTTTAGCTTGTGGTCCCTTTGGAGGTCAAAATTGTTATCCGATTTAAAACACCGTTTGATTATATCACCGCTCCATGGTTATGAAGGTTGAGTTTGAATTTCGTGAAAATCGGACCAAAATTGACGGACAAAATGGCCGCCGTTTGTACGCGAATAGTGTGAAAATATGTTATATCAAGGTTGTGGACCTTATAGAGGTCACAATTTTGAACCGATTTTGATGAAACTTGACATGTATGTTTATAACCCAAAGATCTTGGTTCCTGTCGATATTTGCGCCCATCGGATCGTAACTTCCTGAATTATGGCCCCTGATTGTCCGAAAAATCGCCCTTTTTAGCTTGTGGTCCCTCTGGAGGTCAAAATTGTTATCAGATTTAAAAAAAACGTTTGATTATATCACCGTTTCATGGTTGTGAAGGTTGAGTTCGAACTTCGTGAAAATCGGACCAAAATTGACTGACAAAATGGCCGCCGTTTGTACGCGAATAGTGTGAAAATATGTTATATCAAGGTTGTGGACCTTATAGAGGTCACAATTTTGAACCGATTTTGATGAAACTTGCTATGTATGTTTATAACCCAAAGATCTTGGTTCCTTTCGATATTTGCGCCCATCGGATCGTAACTTCCTGAATTATGGCCCCTGATTGTCCGAAAAATCGCCCTTTTTAGCTTGTGGTCCCTCTGGAGGTCAAAATTGTTATCAGATTTAAAAAAAACGTTTGATTATATCACCGTTTCATGGTTGTGAAGGTTGAGTTCGAACTTCGTGAAAATCGGACCAAAATTGACTGACAAAATGGCCGCCGTTTGTACGCGAATAGTGTGAAAATATGTTATATCAAGGTTGTGGACCTTATAGAGGTCACAATTTTGAACCGATTTTGATGAAACTTGCTATGTATGTTTATAACCCAAAGATCTTGGTTCCTTTCGATATTTGCGCCCATCGGATCGTAACTTCCTGAATTATGGCCCCTGATTGTCCGAAAAATCGCCCTTTTTAGTTGTGGTCCCTCTGGAGGTCAAAATTGTTATCCGATTTAAAACACCGTTTGATTATATCACCGCTCCATGGTTATGAAGGTTGAGTTTGAATTTCGTGAAAATCGGACCAAAATTGACGGACAAAATGGCCGCCGTTTGTACGCGAATAGTGTGAAAATATGTTATATCAAGGTTGTGGACCTTATAGAGGTCACAATTTTGAACCGATTTTGATGAAACTTGCTATGTATGTTTATAACCCAAAGATCTTGGTTCCTTTCGATATTTGCGCCCATCGGATCGTAACTTCCTGAATTATGGCCCCTGATTGTCCGAAAAATCGCCCTTTTTAGTTGTGGTCCCTCTGGAGGTCAAAATTGTTATCCGATTTAAAAAAAACGTTTGATTATATCACCGTTTCATGGTTGTGAAGGTTGAGTTCGAACTTCGTGAAAATCGGACCAAAATTGACTGACAAAATGGCCGCCGTTTGTACGCGAATAGTGTGAAAATATGTTATATCAAGGTTGTGGACCTTATAGAGGTCACAATTTTGAACCGATTTTGATGAAACTTGCTATGTATGTTTATAACCCAAAGATCTTGGTTCCTTTCGATATTTGCGCCCATCGGATCGTAACTTCCTGAATTATGGCCCCTGATTGTCCGAAAAATCGCCCTTTTTAGTTGTGGTCCCTCTGGAGGTCAAAATTGTTATCCGATTTAAAACACCGTTTGATTATATCACCGTTCCATGGTTATGAAGGTTGAGTTCGAATTTTGTGAAAATCAGACCAAAATTGACGGACAAAATGGCCGCCGTTTGTACGCGAATAGTGTGAAAATATAGAGGTCACAATTTTGAACCGATTTTGATGAAACTTGACATGTATGTTTATAACCCAAAGATCTTGGTTCCTTTCGATATTTGCGCCCATCGGATCATAACTTCCTGAATTATGTCCCCTGATTGTCTGAAAAATCGCTTTTGTTAGCTTGTGGTCCCTCTGGAGGTCAAAATTATTATCCGATTTAAAAAAACGTTTGATTATATCACGGTTTCATGGTAATGAAGAGAGAATTTAAATTTCGTGAAAATCGGACAAGAGTTGACGGATAAAATGGCCGCCGTCTGTACGCGAATTGTGTGAAAATGTTATATCAAGGTTGTGGACCCTATAGAGGTCACAATTTTGAACTGATTTTGATGAAACTTGAAATACATGTTTATAACCTAATGATCTTGGTTCCATTGCATACTTGCCCATATTGGATCGTAACTTCCTGATTTATGGGCTCTGAATGTACGAAAAATCACCCTTTTTAGCTTGTGGTCACTCTGGAGGTCACATTTATTACCGGTATCTGATTTAAAAAAACGTTTGATCATATCACAGTAACACCGTAGTTATGGGTGAGTTTGAATTATGATTTTCTGATGATTACTTACAATGCAACAACTCTTGTCGACTGCCCGGACGATTTGGCTGCTGTCTGGGCGTATGTTTTGTTGCCTGGCAACCTATTTTTTTTAAAAAAAATTTTTAAACGTTCATTGTATACCCTTTTAAGCACATATGAGCATTGGTTGTCTTCATTGGCTGTTAAGGACGATTCACCGCTAATCAGAAGCCTAAGCATTGTCTTGTGTGTTTACTTACTACTTCTATTAAACTCAGATTTAATGTTCAAGTGCGAGACCCTGGTTTTACTTTTAGAAGTCTATAAGTTCAACATACATTATGCAAGAGCTAAATCTGCCAATTGCAGATCTTTCTTTAGGCCTGAAATGTTTATGTACATGTATTAGACATTAATTAACCTATCCAAACCATCATCTTGTATCGTATTTTCATTTGATTTGTATCCGATCTGATGCTCAACGCTCATTGATAATTAATCCGAAAATGGATTATCGTGCCGTCTTCAGTAAAAATGATCGAGGCTAGGCCGAAAATTCATGCGCTAAATTTTCGGTTCAGAGTTTATCAATGTGACTGAAATTTTCAACATATTCTACATCCGTTATTTTTTTTTTAACTATTATAGCGACAACAGATAACTCGTTATCTAATCTCCCACAATGCCCTTAACTGTTTTGAAAATTCTGTTTCTGGTCCTCCGTATTGATTTGTAAAGCAATGGTCCGAATGTCAGCATGTTTCCTTTTCACTTAGGAGGACGATGACGAAGAGGAGGAAGACGATGATGACGATGAAGAAGAAATGGACGACGACGATGAAGAGGATCCAACACCAGAAAAGTGAGTTCCTTGATTTGCTCTACAAGCATTATGAAAAACTTATGGGTGGTTTTTTTTTTATTATACAATGGTTTCACGTATTAGGGCATATATTATATTATACGTACGTTCATGTTTTCCCGTATTTAATCTAATTTATGCATTTGTCTTATTTATTTTAGGAAAAAACCTAAGAAAAAGGTAAGTTTTCTTTCTAGTTAGTTACAAAAGTCATTTGATAGAGTAAGAGTGATATACGATAAGGTGCGTTGAGAGCTGGTGGTTGAGAGCTTTCTTGTCGCGCGGACAAGTGAACGCAGTTATTCAGATCCTTGCCAGGTAAACACCTTTGAAAAAGCGCCAAACCCAATAAAATGGCAAATTCAATTAGATGCTGCCACTATCTATCCAAAGACTTGAAGATGTTACCACGGACTTCTGTTTTAAGTGTCATCTTCAATAGAAGGCTTGATCTCGCTTTACTGGTACATAACAAGGCCTTTTCATAATTCATTGTTGAGGTTTCCGTGGAGGTCGCGATATCACAAACTCTGATTGGACGCTACTGTTGATTCACGTGAGTATTATAGCTATACGTTCGGGAATTGTGAAGTAATCTAGCAACGTCCTGATGTTGTAAAACTCGTAGTTGTTGCTTAGAGAACACGATTCGGCAAAGGCTTTCATAGGTTTGCCCATGTGCGAAGACGCATTATCCATTTTATTGCTTATAGCTATTTTTCTTACAGGCCGCAAAACCCAAAGCTGCAGCAAAAAAGACTGATAAACCAAAGGTGTGTATTACGCTTATATTTGTTAGTCACCCCGTTTCTCGAAATCTTAACTAAAGATAAAATCCAAATTTTATAAGATACTTCACTAAAATCAATCTAATATACTGAGCGCCATAGAAAACGCATCACTTAGTTTTTCGTATAACAAAATGATCCTGTAAACATATCTTATTTATTTTGCTTCTTATTGTGAACAATATTCAAATGCGAAGACATCAATAACAACACATTTGTACACTTATGGATGTTTAATCTGTAATCAACGGTACAAAGTCAAAGGGGTCAAAACCAAAAGTACGACACAGATGTCAGTAGCGCGTGTGTCCTCCACTGGCTCTTACGCACGCTGTGCAGCGACGTAGCATGGAATTAACTATCTGTGTCGTACTTTTTAAAAAAAGATTTTCTCGGCATAGTGTATCAATTTTCAGCACATTCCCTTTACATTGTGTAGTTTTTAACTATAATGTTTTAAGATTTCCGTTCCTTATAAGACCTGAGATTAAGATAACGATGTAATTTAAAATATCTTTTGAATGTCTGCCGAAGTATTTATGCTCCATGCTTTATTATGTATGGCGTGCCCGCTGTATCATTAGGGCCTGCCATTGTCAACTGGCGTGGTTTCGAATCCCCGGTTGCACATTACAAGGAGTAGGGTCGCCTGTCCAACCTCGTGGATTTTCTCGGATTTCCTCCCACCGCTAAAGAACCCTACGCGCAAGCGATTTATTGAAATAAAATTAAACCATGTTAGTCCCCTAATGAGCTGGTTTGTGTAGAGTGGACGCAAAACCACATTTCTATCTTTGTATGGGTAACGAATAATGTGAAGGACGACTTTCATATCTACGCTACGTGACACTATATTTCAATAGAGCCTAAATTTAAAAGAAGATACAGTGTCCTATTTATTTAGTCAAGCACACATATTTTTTAAGAATTCCCTTTAGAAATCAAAAATATTTTCTTGGTAAACATGCGATATTCCTCGGTCTAATGGACAAGACGTCGGCATATCTTAATGTTATCGGGAGCCACGGTGGCTCAGTGAGTGTGAAACTGGCCTAACCAGTAAGTCCTGTTTTCAATCCGGTGTTAGTCGAGTTAACGTCTTGGGATTTGCCAAGACGTCTTGTCTTTCCTACAAGACGGAAAAACAAAGGCGTTGTGCATACCATTAGAAGCCGTGTATACCATTAGGAGCACGTTATAGAGCCCCCCTTGCGTTCGAAATTGAGGGTCGGTTTTTCGATCAATGGTTTGGCCTTAAAGTTCACTAACTTGTCTGCGATGCAGGTGGGAGGGCCTGACAAGGACAGTAGTCGTTCGAATGGGACGAAAAACCGAGGCCCCGTGTTCACATTGGTGTGTACGTAAAAGATCCATTGACAGTTGGAATTCGAATTAAGAGTAGGCCGTCGTACCTGTCTGGGGTAAAATTTACCTCATAGCACACTGTATGGCGTATGCCCGTCTTCATTAGCCCAGTTCGGAGCACAACAGTAGGACGTTAAACCCCCCACTACATTTGTTTGCGCCAGAAAGGTAGAACATTAAACCCCATGTCATGTATTTATTTCAATTTTATATTTTCCATTGCAGGCCAAGAAAACATTAACTAAAAAGGCGAAGAAGTGACCCTACTCGAATAAGTGACGTTTTTATTTATTTTCCACGTGATTTCCTTTTTAATCTTTCAAGAAACTGAAAACCTATTAAGATTAGTTATTGTTAAATGCGTGAAATTTGATGTTAAACTTTGAAATATTGCAGTAAAGAGTGCTCTACTTCTTCTTTTGTTTGGTGTTTCCTTATAGAAATGCGTTTTATTTGGTGGGATGTAAAGTCTATTTGGATTACAATTAGATTTTATTCATAGTAATTGGGTTGGAAAGGAATGGTTTAAAGTTTTAAAGTAATTCGGTCAAGGAGCGTTTGATAGTTACAATTCGAAATGATTGGTTTTTCGTTTGCCCGTGCAGTGGGTGAATAAATATAAAAGTGACGTTCCCCATTTCCTTTTCAGCCTGGATTCTTGTGTCCGTTTTCATTAGTCCGGTGGGGCAAAAACGATAAAACCCGATTTCATTTCATATGCTACACGCGTTTTAATGCACTTGGTCCTGTACAACGGACACGGAAAGCCAGGCTGGAAATTCCAGAGAAACAATCTCGGAAGAGAACCTGGATCGGATTCGATACGAGACAATGATGGTGAACTAGCGCTAAGTCACAGTGGCATTTACCTAATCGACTTCAAAAAGGAACTCCTACCCAATGGAAATGTTATGGAATACTACATTGCTGGCTTACGGTGGCTAAATGAATATAAGACGCTGGTTGGCATGGGTTCATTTCCAGTGTTTGGCCGAAAAAGTAAATCGGGATTCTCCCACGTGGTTTCCCGCAATATCAGTAGTGCATGACGAGGCCCTGGTAAGGACAGCTAACTAGTCCTTCGGATGGGAGAAAACCCAAGGTCTCGTATACACATCGGTATGCACCTTAAAGATCCTTGGTAGTTGCAATTCGATATTATTGCAAGCCATATCAGACTATGAAGTCTTCCGGTCTTTATTAGCTCTGTCGGAGCAGGAGAGTGGGACGTTAAACCCAATTCATTTTTTACCTAACCAGGGTCATGTATTCTCGAACTAAATTACGAAGTGAATAACTATTACTATATATATGGTTAGGGGTATATATTCAAAACGCCCTTCGACTTCATTTTTATACTAAGAACTAGCTAGATTACAAAGTGAATACACAGAGTAAAATTGTGAATAATTGTTAAGGAGTCTGATCGGAGAATATTGTATTATATTACCTTAGCCTTGACTTGTGGTTGCTGTAAGATGCCTTCCCCATTCTGTAAGTAAACAACCGAGCAAAAGATAATTGAAATGCATTCGCAACCCGGTGTCCGGTTTCACAAAGCATTCTTTACTCAAAATTTTTCGCCGTTTTTTTTTAACTAACACTCTGCCTTCGTCACACTTTTGTTGTTTCACCTATATCAAATACATCAGTAAGATATTAAGTGAAAATAATAGTTTCTGGACCAAATATATTTCTCATAAACGCTGATTTTTGGTTGATTAAATTCTTACGTGTGGAAATGCTTTTTTTTAAACTGGGGTCAGGTCACTGTGTATGGTAGGGAAGCGGGTGGTGCCCGGGCAGCTGCGGCTCTACGGCCTTGTATTACATCGATTTCCAACCACCAGGGGATGGTTAAAAGTGTTGTCAATGGTTTGAGGATCTCGATATTCCGTCCCATCCGATTGTCATCCATCAGACAATTGTGTGGATTGGTTGCATCGTGGATAGGCCGCTTACTCACCAGGGCCCTGTTTCACGAAATTTTAACTTAAGATAAAATCCAATTTTAGTAGATACTTCAATTTTGATTGGCTAAGCACTAAAATCAATCTAATATTATCCAATCAAATTACTAAAATTGGGATCTTATCTTAGTTAAAATTTCGTGAAATAGGCCCCAGTCTGTCTACTAATGCACCATTAACCGTAAGAGGTAATTGCATGAATCAATCCCTATCAGAACTTTAAATTTGTTGCCCTTGCCTCACCCCTCCCCCTCTCTCACGCGTGTGCGTTGTGCGTTATTGAATATAATTCCCACATATTTTGCACGCTATAGTCCTAACACTTTGGGGGATCACGGTGGCGAAGTGGGTATAAGATGCTGGCTCGTTAGCCTGGAGGTCGGGTGTTCGATCCCTGTATTGGCCGGGGAAGTTCATCCAGATTTTCCAGCGTGGTTTCCTATAGTCAGTGATGCAGGACGGAGGGCTTGACAAGGACAACTGTTTAGTCGTAAAGATGGGACGAAAAAACTCGAGGTCCCGTGTACACATTGGCGTGCACGTAAATGATCCCTTGGCAGTAGGTCGCTGCCGAGCAAAATTTCCCTCTTAATACACTGTATCGTATGGCGTCTGCCCGTCATCATAAGCCCTAGGCTAAGGAGCAGAACAGTATATGACGTTAAACCCAATTTCATTTCCAAACATTTCGTCTCATTCACCAATTTCACTAAAATTGAACTGCATAAACGTTACATTCATAAATAAATACATATAGATCTAGGCCTAACAGTCGAAATCAATCAGAAAATTTATCTTAAATAAGTTGTCCCTTTAATTAAAATTAATAATCTAGCCTATACTTATGTAGCCTCGCTTAACATGGCTTATTATGAGATCCAGGGTTTCGATTGGTCGACGAATGAGGAAGTATTGTGTATCCTGTCCTACAGACAATAATTTACGTCTTCAAAGATTATGTCCTAGTTATGTCTCCTACTCATCAATGGACTTATATACCAGATATGAACTCTCGACAGCACTGAAGTTTTCAAAATAAACTGAGGTAAGATATTTTTGATGAGTTGTATTATGTGCAGCTCAAGAGAATAAACTTTTATAGATCTACATGCGAACATGTAACAATGTCGAACTGATTCTATGTCCTCGTTTATTTGTGAATGAAGAAGGGAATCATTAATCATGACAGGTCACATGTTACTGGTAAACTAATGTTTCGTGAAGAACCTGTTTCTATAGTCATCTATTTGTAATTGTTAGAAAAGTTTATACTATTCAATAAACACAATGCACTCGTATATGGGCTTCATCAAAAGTTGGGCTACATCAGAGAAGTTATTACGGTATATAAACCATATAAATGATAACATATATTTTTACAATGTATAAACCTAGGACTATGTAAAGCTATTATTAATGTCATGAGGTTAATAAATTATCATTCAATACAAATACATTGTAAGCCTACTTGTGGACTGCATAATAACAAAACTAATACATGGGACAACAATTACTGGTACACTAGCACAATGTTTCCATAATAAGTATCCTCCATTTGCTGATTACACTATTTTGCCTATACCGTTTTTTTAGGACTTCGAATTTTGTCTAATGGTTTGGCTTGTTCGTACTTGGTTTTATTTACCGGTACTCTTTTATCATTGTCAAGCACTATGACATTTAATAAACTTGAGGGTCTATATACATTGAAGCCATACAAAAGGATATATGAACCTATATAGCTAGGACGAAGTATAAATATTATTAATGAGATTATATTAAAGAAATGACAGTATTATTATTTGTAGCAACAGTTACGCTTCTGTAAATGACTAAAAGATAAATTGATATAGGCGTAGACAGTAGTTTTGTTTGTAAGGTGGGGTTTACTTATAATGTTATAGACCCATGGGCAATAATTAAGCATGTTGTCATAGTAACATGTAAAGCAAGGTGTCATTTACTGCTCACAATGTACCTTCCTCAATAAAGGGACTGTTCCAGTTTCAAATTCTTATAAATTTATAAAATCAACCACACCTACACTTTATTTTGAAATAAAATGGGATTCAATGTCCTACTAATTGTCTGTACCGACTGGCTCATGAAGACGTCTCTGATTCATTCACAAATGAAAACACAATATGATGGATACTTGTACTACTTTTATTTAAAGTTGCAATTTCATATTTTTAAGTTATATTTTTAATATGTATTAAAATAAAGCCTTAAAATAGATATGGTAACTATAAACAGTCTTACCTTGTTAAAGAATAATCCTATTAATCCTATAATTCACTATTTTGCCAATTGAGAAATTGGCAAAAATGTCATTTTCGACGTCAAATTCAAACGTTTTAAGATAGCTATTGCGTGGGGAGAATAGACAAACAAGGGAGGTAATTGTGTTATCATTTCCGGTGTTAGTAACTTATAAGACTGTGAAATAATGCCTATGATCGTATAATAGTGAGTTGACAACCTATTGAGCAAAAGACAAAGAAATTACTATGTTTTGACTTTCTTATAAAATATGAAATTATCGCTTACAAAACAGTTTGTAAAAATCAACCATACCCACACTTCATTTTGGACATGATGGATTATGGATATGATGGTTACAACTACTTCTTTCATTTACTAATAATATTTGAATCAACTGGCGCGCTTTTGAATTCCCGGTTCTACCTGACAAGGAGTAGTGTGCTTGTCCAACCTCGTGGGTTTTCTCCGGGTCCTCCGGTTTCCTCCCACTGCTAAAGACCCCTACGCGCAAGCGAATTATTGAAAAAAAATTGAAACCATATGTTTGTCCCAAAATGACCTAGTTTGGACGTTAAACCCCATTTCTCTCTCTCTCTCTGTACTTGAGAATTATGAAGACAATTTTCCCTAAGCTTACATGTATTTTGATTGTCTGCTTCTTGCGTTTTTTTTTACATGCATGCCAGTTTAAGGGAGCTCCAGTTTTCATCCCGTCCAAATGACTAGACAATGTCCTTGTCAGGCCTTCCCCTCGGTTAGGGACATGTATAAATATGGACTGTGAGTTATTATGTAATGCATGGTTGATGGATCTACATGTGCATGTAATGTAGTAAATGCATATTGACTGTGAGTTATTGTGTAACACACAATGGACTAGTGTATTACATGTACATGTATAGACGTATATTGACTGACTTACAGTGTATTGCACAGTTGATTGCTGTATAATCAGATGTTCTAGAATGGTGCGCTTACCCTGCCTCATGCATGTTACTATTTACAGCTAACTAGAGCAATTGTTTGGAATTAAGAGAGACACTCAACACAAACTAGGTCATTTTCGAACTAAGGTACAGCTCAGTGTTATTTCAGTTACATGTATTAACTTGTGAGTAAGACCTAAAGAAAATCTCGAGATTGATCAAGCAACCTTATTACCATGAAATTGAAACTACGTCATTTGACTTAGTGATTGACAGGTCTCATAATAGAAATAAAATGGGATTTAACGTCCTACTGTTTTTTTTGTGGGGGGGGGGGTGGATGGCAGAATGGTAAGCATGAGCATGCTGCATCATAAAGCATGTCATTGAGTCAACTGGCGTGGTTTCGAATCCCCGGTTGTACATGATTAGGAGTAGGGTCGCCTGTCCAACCTCGTGGGTTTTCTCCGGGTCCTCTGGTTTCCTCCCACTGCTGAAGACCCTTACATGCAAGTGAATTATTGAAATGAAATTAAGCCATATGTTAGTCCCGAAATGACCTAGTTTGTGTCGTGTGGAAGTAAAACCCTATTTCTCTCTCTCCCTTTTGTTGTGCTCCAACTGGGCTAATGAAGACGAGGTATGCCATGCTGTGTGCTATGGCATACTCTTGTATCAATTTCCAAGTGTCAGGGGATCTTTAATGTGCACACCAATAATGTACATGTATACACAGGACCTTGGATTTCCATCCCATCCAAACGAATGGGATGAACAAGCAACCTCCAGGTTAGCGAGCCATCCTCTCCATTACATTAAACCATACAGCCTGGTTTGGATTAAAATTCATGATCAAAAATAAGAAACAAAAACAAAATTTAAAACAAAAGATGTAAATACGAAAGATAAAATTGGGGTTTAACGTCCACTCAACACAAACTAGGTCATTTTGGGACTAACACATGGTTCAATTTTATTTCAATAATTCGCTTGCGGGTAGGGTTTTTTAGCAGTGGAAGGAAACTGGTGTACCCGGAGAAAAGCCATGCGTTTTGAAAGGGGAGCCTTTCACGCACAATCGGAGAATCGAAATAAATACAATGTACATGTAACAGAGTACATGTACATGTATCTCAGTTAAATACAACTGAAGTTGTTTGAAATTTGTTACTTCCTTATTTCTTTATATAAACCAAGCTATATCGACCTATATATTCGCAATTGGTTAAAAGACTATTTTTTCCCGGTTTATATTTTTACTACATCATTGTACTCATTGTAGCTATCTTTGCTTTGAAGTGCTTCAATAGCTTGGAAATTATGTACGAAAGGAAATAAAATGCTGAAATGTTTTAAGTTATTTGGGGGAATCCCCTCAATTTCCAAACGCTATCTGTACATCTGTTCTCTGGTTAGGTTTATAAACCTTTTGCTGGATTACTTCCTGGTGCTCAATTAATCGTTCTGTGTCAAGTATGTTGTTTGTACTGGTTAACTATTGTATACTGTCCGCACTGGTCCTATTTTGTTGTATGCTCTTCATTAATGTGATGGGTCTTGCTTGACACATTAACATTTGCTGATTTCTTCTTCACACTGTGGATAATGCAGTTTGTTTTGGGTGCTGGTTTTAAGGTTTTTGTTGAGTAGGGCCTAGAATTGGTGAGTTGATGCCCAATAATTTATTTAAAGGAGAGGGAGGAGTCGGAAGAGAGAGAGGGACGAGTCAGAAGAGAGAGAGGGAGGAGTCAGATGAGAGAGAGGGACGAGTCAGATGAGAGAGAGGGAGGAGTCAGATGAGAGAGTGAGGGGGGGAATAGGAGAGAGAGAAAGGGGAGTCAGAAGAGAGAGGGGACCCAGGAGAGCGAGAGAGAGAGGACTCCAGAAAGAGAGAGAGATGGGGTAAATGTCAGCCATATGATTTCGGGACTAATAGTGATATGGTGCGTTTTTATTTCAATAATTCTCTTGCTGCGTAGAACTCTCTGACATTGGAAAAAGATCAATGAAAATCCACAAGGTTAGGGGGAGGTGCCTAACCTCCACTCAGTGCCAACCAGGCCATTTAAGGACTAACATATGGTTCAATTATATTACAATAATTTGTGTGTGTATGGGTGTTAAGCAGTGGCAGGAAACCGAAGGACCCACAGAAAACCGATGAAGTTGAGTATGTAAAATGTGACCCTTCTCTGAGTCACATACATGTAAAAGATGGTATTATATAATACAATGTCTGAGTTGGTCAAGAATGTTCATCGTGATTTTTCGTCAGTTGGAATGGTATATGCCTGTCTTCATGCACTCCGTTGGAGCAGAACTACATGTACATGTCTAGGATGTTAAACCCCATTTCATGTCACATGTGATCTATACGGGAAGTTTCACTCTTATTTGAATATATATTTTATTTTATGATATGATTGAATGGAATTTAAAGAAGCAAAACCACTTTGGATATCTAGTTTGTACAAATATTTCTTTTGATGTTTGCCAGGAGTGGTTCATACTGTCACATGGGAGGGTTCTGGATTAAATTAAACACAGAATTTAAAACATATCTGACGTGTGCCAATCTTTGATATAGACGTTTTAAGATTAATGTCTCTGAACATCTTTTGAGGGACCTGAGGTATCCTGCAGAATGACGATATTGTCAGTTGTATGAAATACATGCTCATCCTATTCATGTAAAAGATCCTGTGGAAGTTTGAATTCGATATAATTATTAGCCGTAGAATCGCTGTCCAGGCAAAAAATTTTCACTTAGCACACTGCCCATCTTCATTAGTCCAGTTGGAGCAGCAGAGTAGGACATTAAACCCCATTTCATTTACAATATAGTGAAACTAGAATGAAAACTAGTTGAAAAACGGTTTAATTTAATTCATTAATGAAGTGTTCAATAATCCATTTGACTTCATGATTGCTGTGGAAAATGTAGACGGCACTCAGTGACGTTATTACATGTACATGTTCAATCATTTTGGAATTGATTGAAATTTCAATAGATAAAGCATGTCAGAGGTTACTTTAAAAATATTGTTGTCAAATCAAACCGTAGGCCTAATTAGACTAAGAAAGAGCAAGAATGTAGTAGTTTAATGTCCACTTGACACAAACTAGCTCATTACGGGACTAACATAGCTCAGATTTATTCCAGTAATTTACATACACATGTACAGGGGCCTATTTCACGAAATTTTAACTAAGATAAGATCCCAATTTTAGTAATTTGATTGGATAATATTAGATTGATTTTAGTGCTTAGCCAATCAAAATTGAAGTATCTACTAAAATTGGATTTTATCTTAAGTTAAAATTTCGTGAAACAGGGCCCAGGTCTTTAGCTGTGGGAGGAACTCATGAGGTTAGACTCCTTGTGTTCAAAAGGGAAATCAAACCTACATGACTCAATGACAGACTATTCGACCACTCAACTTTTGCTTTAATATCAGATTGTAGTATTTCACCACTTCTGTTGATTGGTTCTCAATAATCCAATCAAAAGCAATCACAGTTTAATTTGTAAAATTTTGCAATCTAGTGATTCATAAAGAAAATACTGTAGGTTTCAGTTTCATATGAATTTACCAATTACTAAATAGGAAAATTATAACTGAAAAGAAATATGGGGCATTTTGCTGTAGTCTGATCACTATGATAAAGATGTAGAAAGATAACTGGGTTTTACGACCAATTACATGTATACACAAACTAGGTCATTTTGGGACCTACATATTTTTTTATTTCAATAACTGGTGCATGTATGTGTGTAGGGGTCTTAAGGGGTAAAAGACCCTTCAATGAATATAAGGCAGAAACTTTTTTCCTAGGCAACGCTAAAATCCCATATCATTTACATTTATTTTCCCAAAATATGACCTCATAGATAAATAATAATAAGCTAAAAACAAATTCAATTGCTATATTAGTTGTTAGAAATTAATTATGCAACTCTAATTGCATAGTTCTAATAATTCCAAACTTTATTTAACGGTCTAAAACTATAGTTTATTATCTTTTTTTTGATATGACCTCAGGCAAATTGTACTTTGTCAGGTGGGCTATTTCCTCCTCTTCTGTTTATTTTTGAATGTGCATTGCATCAATCAAACCAAAATAGATGGCAGAAGTTGGGGCTTATTTTATATTTAGTTTTTAAATACGAGATAAAAATGAAATAAAGTTGGCCGAGCAACTTTTCTGTCTTAACTGACCTAATAAGTTGTTTATAAGGCATTTAGTGGTAGGATAGAATTGGGAGATACAGTACATGTGGAATTTTTTATATTGAGACTTTGTAAATGAAATGAAATGGGGTTAATGTCCTACTGTTCTACTCCGAACTGGGCTAATGAAGATGGGCATATGCCATACAGTGTGCTATGAGAGAAATTTTGCCTGGACAGCGGCACTACAGCCTACTCATATTATCGAATTCTGTCAGTGGATCTTTTACATACATGTACATGCCAATGTGTACACAGGACCACGTTTTTTTTCTGGCCCATCTGAATGACTACACAGCTGTCCTTGTCAGGTTCTTCGTCTGCATCACTGAAAAAGGAGAACCACTGCCAGAAAATCAGGATGAACTTTCTCAGCCAAATGCAGGGATCGAACACCTGACCTCCCGACTAGCGAGCCAGTGTCACTGTCTTACCCACTTAACACATCTTCCTAGGCCCAGTCAGACCGTGATACCCCTTTAGACTTTGTAATAACAGTTTTAGTAATAACTCACAAGTCAGATCTTGTAGCTGAACATGTGAAATGCATGCTCAACAAGTACAATATTATGAATATCAATAAAAACAATGATAAAGGACCAATTGATCAGTCCTCGATCAGCGCCAACTGAATGACCAGCACCAGAAGAATTGTACCTGCCATAGACTAAATTTATGTCTGACATTTATTGGAACATATTTAACCTGGCTTCATTATACATGTATTTCAGTTTATATACAATTTCTGAAATACTAAATAAGTGTGTTAACATTGTATTCAAGAATCAATTTGATATGTTTACAGTGGAGAAACATGTGATAACACCCGAGGACCTACACAGACTGATACTAACAGGAGGTGTCTTACATGTAGATGTTGTCACTGGGTCACTATTCATTATGTAAAAGCTAAATCTGTCTGTTGCAGGTCTTTATCTTGTCCTGAAATGTAATAATAAACTATTATTTATATTTATTTGTATCGCAAGGATATAATCAACTTTCTCAAACATTGGATGGCAGAAATTTGAAGGGATTGTCTTGTCATAATTTGATTATAAAAATTGATAATCTCGCCTGGATTGTCAAGATAATATAAACATCTGTTCTACATCTTTAAACACTCATAACTTTGTCACAGGTACATTCTCGCTTTAACATGAAAAGTTTGCAAATGAATGAAAATTATGTTAATGCAACTCAAGATGGATTATGTGAAATTTAGATAAATTCTTGCTACATGAATAATTATTTCAAAATGGTGAATGAAAAATGAATATACTGAAAATTTCATTCAAATTACTCTATTATAGTAACGGTGAAATATTAAATGAAATGAGGTTCAACATGAATATTTTTGTTCTGAAACGTTAAATGAAATGGAGTTTTAAAAGATCCATTATGTAAGAACTAAATCTGCCTATTGCAGGTCTTTCTTTAGGCCAGAATGTTACATAAATTATTCATTAGACATTTATTAACTTGCTAAGACCATAATCAACTCTTGATACCATCGTTAGCCTCCGATGTTTAGTAGATAAAATGGTTTTGTTATCGTAAAAATAAATAATCAAGACTTTGATTATCATCGTAATGACGGTAGTTATAAGATAATTGAGGCTAGCCTACAATTGTATCGCTAATATCTAGGCTCAGAGTGGAGTAAGTTGACTGAAATTTTCAGCATATTCTAAATTTAAACTATTAAGTGAGAACTGTCAGCTGTTTATCTGATCTAACCTAATATATCCTTTTAGGGGGGTTGAATGACCGAATGGTTAGCATGTGCGTGCTGTATCACAAAGCCTGTCATTGAGTCAACTAGCGTGGTTTCAAATCCCCGTTTGTATGTGACAATGAGTAAGATCACCTGTCCAGCCTCACAGGGTTTCTCTGGCTGCTAAAGACACCTACATGTACACACAAGCCAATTATTGAAATAAAATTAAACCATATGTTAGTTCCGAAATGACTTGGTTTGTGCCGAGTGAGTGGACGTTAAACCCCATTTCTCTCTCTCTTTCATGCCTCTTTAAGTGGTGCTTTTCTGCTATGGAACTGTAAATTAATTACGGTGTATTTATTTACAGATGTAAATCAGCGGACTACTCATGGTGTGGGACTAACGAGTCACCACTGGTACCATGAACCCGGTTGGATGTTTACATGTAGTTTCTAGATACAGTGTGGAGAAGAATGTCCGAGAAACAGGAAGAGTTATACAGTGGAACGTCGTTCCCAAGTTCCTCCATGTCTAGTATTGATAGCAGTTACCATCTACAGAAAACAGTGGAAGGTTTCGACTATGAGTTTGTTCCCAAGCCAGACTCCATGTACGAGTGTGTCATCTGTCTCTTAGTTCTTCGTGAACCTCAGCAGACCAAATGTGGTCATCGCTTCTGTAAAGCTTGTATTACTAAATGGTTACGGTAGGTACAAATGGTTTTATTAAATGGAGTATTTTGAAAAGTACAGATTAATCTACCAAATAAAATTTGGCATTCTTGGATACTACGACATTTGAATGTGACACAAAGTCCAGGACCCCGAGTTCACAAAGCATTCTCAGACTTAATTTACCCAATTTTTAATCACTGTTTAGGGATGACTAAATAGTAAAATACAATCTAAAAATGGATTCTCCCTCAAATCATGTCACGTGATAAACATGACTGATTAAAATAGAATCTCTTGGAAGGATTTTATTGATGCCATGCTCCTAAAAGAACTGTTGACAGTTGGAATGCAGCAACGTGAAGACAGAAACACGGTTGTCAGGGGAAAATTGCTCTCATTGCGCACTATCAGATTGAGATGTCCATTATTAAATTATTATTAAATCAGCAAGGAAACCATTCAGAATCAATGATTTTATTTTTCAGGGAATCAAACAAGAGTTGTCCTGTTGACAATGAAAAGATTGTCGAGTCTGATCTATTTGCTGACAACTTTGCCAAGCGTGAAATCCAGAATTTTAATGTGAAATGCCCAAATAATAATCATGGGTGCGATGAAGTTGTCATGTTGAAGTTTATTCAGGTATGTGTCATATAGTACATTATATTTAATCTTCCAAACAATTGCACTTCCTTGGGTAATAGGGGTCACGATGGATAAGTGGGTAAAACGCTGGCTTGCTAGTCTGAAGGTTTGGTGTTCAATCCCTGCATTGGTCGAGAAAGCTCATCCATATTTTCCAGTGTGGTTCCCCTTTGAAATTGATGCAGGACAGAGGGCCTGACAAGGACAGCTGTCTTAGTCATTTGGATGGGATGAAAAAAGGGGGGTCACTGTTGGCATTTGATATAAGAATACTATAGGCCTTAGTGCCACTGTCCGGGAACAATCCCTCACAGTTCACTGTATGCCCATCAGCATCTTTATTAACCCAGTGGGAGTAGAACAGTAAGACGTTAAATGCCATTTGATGTAATTTTACATTATTTAATCTTCAAAGGCTTGCAAATTTGTACTTCCTTGGTTGATAAAAAATTTAGAAATGAAACATTGATCTTCAAATGGGTCCAACAACGCAAAAAATTGTTTTAAAATTTTAAATAATGATTAAACTTCATATAAAATAAAAGATAAGCGCATGCAATATTACCCAAATTAAATTTATGTATTTAATTCAATGGCTTTTTATTAAGTGTATGGTAAATATTAAAGTCTCTTTGCCTAGTTGTATTAAAGGAGCTTAAAAGAAAGAGAGAGAGATATGGTTTAAAGTCTACTGACACAAACTATGACATTTCAGAACTAAAATTTGGATAATTTAATTGTGACACATTAGATATTGTGTACCACTGACTGCCGACACAGTAAGCAAAACAAAAAAAAAGCAAAAATGATATAACAAAAATTAGTAAACAAGCCAATATATCTTAATCTTTATAGTGAAGATAAGTAGATTTAGACTGTGAAGTCTGTCATTGAATTACGTGGTATGGTTTCGATTTCCACCCAACCTATGCGTGTCTGACCACTGATAAATACCATTACGTGCAAGCAAATTACTGAACCATATGTTAGTCTGGCCGAAATTACCCAGTTTGTTAAACTCCATTTCTCTCTCACTTTTGATTGGAATCGTTAATGTTTGGGTTCCTGATATATCTTTATTTTTATACGCCCACATGGAAACGTGGTCGTATATTGTCGTCGCCCTTTCCGTCCGTCTGTCTGTCGGTCCGTCGTCCACAATTTCTAGAGGCTAAAGTTGATATCCGATTGACTTTAAATTTATACACAGTGTTTAAGATCTTGATACGAAGAAGCCTATTGATTTTCAGCAATATCCGATAATTACTGCCAGAGTCATGACCCTTGATCACTTTGAAAAATCTTGTGAATGCTCTAGAGGCTAAAGTTAATATCCGATTGACTTTAAATTTATACACAGTGTTTAAGGTCATGAGACGAAGAAGCCTATCCGATAATTACTGCCAGAGTTATGGCACTTGATCACTTTGAAATATCTTGTGGACGAAGGCCTTGAGACAAACAATCAAAACAATTCTAATCATTTCTGATAATTACTTAATGGGCTATTACTCGTAATAAGATTTTCATGTGTTGTAAATGTTCTCCTTATTGACAAAAGAAACAATATGCGACAACCCTTGCTGCCTGCCCGGACGACTTAGCTGTTGTGGGTGTATGTTTCGTTGCCTGGCAACCTATTTTTATTCCTTGTTCTTCAATTATTTAAATATTCTTTCAATTTATTTGCAGAGGCATGTGGATGACTGTCCCCTGGGTTTGATACCATGCCCAAATAAATGCCCTAATATTTTACTGCGAAGAGATATCGACACACATTTATCATCTGTGTGTTGTAATCGTGAGATTTTATGTGAACATTGTGGTGAATCGATTATCTTCAACAGATTACAAGTAAGTGGTTTTTATTTCCTAAATTTATGTTCATTTGACTACAGTGTTCCTTTAAAGACAATTTCTTCGTAATAATTACGATACTCTTGTTAGTCATTACTTTCTTATAAGAAGCCTTGCTGGCACAGTTAGTTAGGATCTCGCTCACTAACCAGGGTTTGTTGTGTTCGCTTGTTGGCCAAGAATGTTTCTCAGGATTATTAGGCATAGTTTCCCCTTGTCGAGGGTGTAAGAAGGAGGGCCTGTCTTCATTAGCCGAATCGGTGCAGAAAAAAGTAGGTGTAAAGCCCCATTTCAAAGAAAATTGGAAGCGAAATATGTATTTTGGGTATTACATGAAAATCTTTATAAGATGTACAGAGTTAAAGCAAGATCAGGATCAGAGAAGCATGCGCTAACCAGGCCCCATGTTCACAAAGCATTCTCAGACTTAAGTTGAGAATTTACTCAACTTTCAATCACTGTTTATAAGTAATATCTTTGATCCAGAAACACAAAACTTTGCATACAGTTTTTTATAAGGGTATTTGATACATTAAAACAACAAAAGTTGTATAAAGGGCTATATTTTTGTTACAATAAGGCGAACAATTTTGAGTAAATTCTTAACTTAAGTCTGAGAATGTTTTGTGAACTCGGGGCCAGGTCTTGAGTTCACTTGTGGTGTTATAGCCGAGAAATTTCCTTGGGATTGTCTTGTTGTCTGGCATGATTTTCTCTTGTCAGGGGTGCAGGGGTGACGATCCAAATGTCGGATTGTCTGAAAAACAGAAACCGTGACAGTTATTATTTGAAATAAGAGTAGGGTGTTATGCCCCAGTCTACATTGATGTGCACCTAAAAGAACCCTTGATAGTTGGAATTTGAAATAAGAGTTTGTCGTAGCGCTGATGTCCTGGCAAATTTCCCTCATGGCACACTGTATGGCATATACATGTACCTATCTGGATTGAGCCAGTTGGTGCACACTGTATGGCGAATACCAATCTGGATTGAGCCACTTGGTTGACACAGTATGGCGAATACTGCTCTTGATTGACCCAGTTCGTGCAGAAAAGTAGGGCGTTAACTTTCATTTCATTCCTCTTAGTTATGAATTTTGGAGAATAAAATCTCAAGTGCCATTTATTTCTAATTATATTGTAAACGTGGTTATTTATAGTCGCACTGAGTACAAATTGTTTGAGGATCTTCCCATAAGTAAATAATATATTTCAATATATAGACGAGCTATGTTTACATAGATATAAATTTAGAGTGTATTCATGGGAGATATCTATATAAAGATAGTGTACGGTAAACTCAATTCAACTTCCTGGATTTTTTTAAAAAGAAGCTTCACTACTCACTTGAACTTACAGATTAGCATTTTGTGTACACAGCAGCTACGTCAACTATTAAAGAGACATCTTGATGAAACATATTGCACAGTGTGTACTAGTTCCTTTAGGAACTGTCTTTTAGCGGACAATGTCCACTTACAGTTCCTATCCGGCCTTATATAGCTGCAGTATGAAAATACTGTTCTTCCCCACCTCTGTTTTAAGGCTACATGTATTTTGAAATCCTTACCCACTATTTTTCACCCTGATTCTACTTTATTTGCCAAAGGAATCATTTCTTGCCACAGGTGATTAAAAACATACACCAAATACATTTAAACTGGAGAGCCATTACGAGATCCAGACATGCGCAAACTGCATGTTTATTTCATTATTATAAAATTGTGTCAAATATAGTGAGAAATGATTCCTTTTGGTGGAAAATAAAGAATTGTGGTGACAAATAGACGGAAAGGGTTCTAAAACAGCCCGAGAACAGAGGTGGGGAATAGCAGTATTTTACCGTACTTTCATATTGCAGCGATAAAAGGCCGAATAGGAACTGCCAGCGAATATTGTTTGCTCAAAGACAGTTCCAAAAGGAACTAAGTGTGTACTATTCCCCTATCTTAACCTACTTTTCTGGTGAAGGGCTTTATTGTAATACTGGATACATTTGCCAACGGTTTTGACCGAGGGTGTTTTTGTGGGTGGGTAGGTGTTGGATTGGGGTGATGGTGGGGTCGATTGGATTAACATTTGCAGTTTAGATCATAAGATCCGTGATTAAGTCAAACGAAGTTGTTTCAATTCCCTGCATGTATTGGACAGGGCGTAGGGTTGCTTGCCCAACCGCTGAGTCCTTCACTTTCATCTCAAATTGAACCATATGTTAGTCCCGAAATAAATTAATGTTGTCAAGTGGCAGTTATAAAGCCTTATATAGATAGTAATGAATTATCTTTCATGATATCCTTTGTGAAACTACAGAACCCGAGAAGTATTTGTGCGTCATATGAATTATCATAATGATATCCAATTTTCAACGGCTTATCTACACCAATCTGATTATAACACAGATCCTGTTTCATTTATGTAACATAATCAAGTCTGGAAATAAGGCACCTGTCACTGACAATGTCAGACACAGATTCAGGCTTTGTCAATCACAAAACCTCTGGTGCCTGTCATTTTGTGCGGCACTGATTTGTGTTATTTAATGATATTATTTTAATACATGTCTGGCACTAAGTTGAAAATGTCAGGTACAATTTCGTTAGTGCCTGAAATTTTGTCAGTTACATCTAAAACTGTTATATCCAGGCCTGAACATAATCAGATAATTTAATAACTGTGGATTGGACTTCTTTAATTTAGCAAGATGGGAACAACCATTAAACTACACTACATCTATAACAACCAATACATATCATAATATTGTAATCTATATGGCCACCGTCCTAATTCACGTCTGCTTCCATAGTTCGGTGTTGAGCTTTCCGTCTACTCTCTGGTGAGCTTCCAAACCCAGCTGATTTGTATCAAAAACCTAAGCCAATATTAATTTATAGGTGAGGTATAAAGTTAATGAAGTCTACGTATATATATTATTGATATTGAATAAACGAACTACACAATGAATCAACTGTTATTGATAGATAATCTCACTATAACCATATTGATGATGGTGACAGATTGAACACTAGTACATTTAATGAGCGTTCAGCGGATATTGTGGTAAAAAGGAATAGCAGAGATTGTATTACACATGCTACTGTTTCTCACTCTGTGTAACATATAGTGCAAAATGTCGTTTGACTAGTCTTTCTACACTAGATTTTAATCCGATTGATTTCATACATGCCTCTGCTCAAATTGATGGGCCTCTTTTAAAGAGGAAATTCAATGGAAGATTATTTACCATTAATATTTTTGATCTTACTTTCTTATTCAATGCAAAATGATCAATCAGGGTCAATTTTAGTGTGGTGTGAATGGGTAAAAATTACATATTGTCAAAAAATTGCAGTGACAAAAGGCATCTTTAACAGAGATGTATGTTACATACAGAGGAATGGGTTTAACAGCCACTTGACACAAACTAGGTCAGTTTGGACTAACATATTTTATTTGAATAATTTGTTTGCGTGTGAGGGTCTTAGTAGTGGGAGGGAGGACGCGAAGAAAAGTCTTGAGGTTGAACAAGCGACACTACTCCTTGTCAACTTAGAGTGGTGAATCGAAGACAGACATTGTGATTTCACAAGCTCACTTTAAACCGAGGCATTGCCCAATTGTACATGATAAGGAGTAAAGTCGACTGTCCAACCTTGTGCCAAGTCATCAAGTTTCCTCCCACTGCTAAAGATCCCTATGAAATGAAATTTACCCATATATGTTAGTCCTGAAATGACCTAGTTTGCGTCGAGTGGACGTTAAATCAATAGTCCCCCCCCCCCCCACACGAGATAAATGTAACTATAGTCTTTGTTTAAGTTTAAGAGTGTAACTGTCTCTTTAACGTAATTTACACTTGAAGGTAATCATGATATATATGATACGCCACTTCGACCTTCTCTACAATTATAGTAATGTGATATTATTATACATCAAGCTGTGTAATTTGTAACTGAATTTGTTTTGGCACCAGTAAGATTCAAATATCATTTAATTGATCAGGTGATGGTTGGATCAGTAGTTTTAAAGATCCGAAATGTGCAATTCGAAAAAATTCTCATTTTAGTATCAGAACAATTCTCATTTTAATATCAGAATAACTCATCACAAATTTGTGAACATAAACTTGTTACATAAATCAAACATTATTGCTAGGTTAAACTTGTTACATAACCTGAACATTACATGTATAGCTAGGTTAAACTTGTTACATAAACTAAATGTTATAGCTAGGTTAAACTTATTACATAACCTGAACATTATAGCTAGGTTAAACTTGTTACATAAACTAAATTTTATACATAGGTCAAATGAAGTTAAATGGGGTTTAATGTCCTACTCTTCTGCACGTAACCTGGGCTAATGGAAGACAGGCATACTCCATACAGTGTGCTATGAGGGAAATTTTGCCCAGGCAGCGGCGCTACGGCCTACTCTCATTTCGAATTCCAATTGCCCTCCGTTCTGCATTACTGACAAGGAGAAACTAACTCGGAAAATCGAGATGAACTTTCTCGTCCAATGCAGGGATCGAACACCCGACCTCCCGGCTTGCGCGCCAGCAAGCGCCTTAGCCACGTGATACCCTTATAGTTATGGGTTATATTTTGCATGTAGTGTAGTTCTCCTGCACTTAACTACTATTACATAAACTACACAATATGCATTTACTGAGGTATATATTATGTTTTAAGATTCAATTTACTTTACATGTACATTTCGTAGTGGTTTTTTATGAGTCCAGGAAATATCTGTGCAGTGCTTATCTTTATGGATTATTTTAAATTTGAAATTAATTGCATTTTTCTTTTTAATGTTTTGAAAAGTGTTAGTGCCTATTTAAAGGGGAATTAGGTAAGATAAAGAGCTGACAGTTCTCACTATAATAGTTAAAAAGTAGATAATGAAAACGGAATATGCTCACAATTTCAATCAAATTACTCCACTTCGAACCGAGAAATTGGCGATTCAATTTTAGGCTAGCCTTGATTGTCATTGATAATGTTGGTACAATGATAAACAAAGTCTTGATTATCCATTACTTTATCCATCACATAATGTATTCACATCCATTAAATATCACAGGCTAATGATGGCATGAAGAGTTGATTAAGGTCTAGATTAGTTAATTAATGTCTAATTAATAATTTAGATAATATTTCAGACTTAAAGAAAGACTTGCAGATATAGCTCTTGCGTAATGTATGTTTAAGTCAGTATTAAAAACATGAAAGTGACAAATTAGGTCCATGTATCTAAATGCTGAAACTGTAGGGAATGAATATGAGAGAAAATATATATATAAAATTAAGAGACCTATTTAATTGTTTATTTTCATGTAGATATACACATGTATTATTTAGGTCAAATCCTGTTTCAATAATCAAGTTACACTTTTCTATATCCTGGTTTCAACTAGCCAATACATGTATGTTGTTTATCTACTCTCAAGTATACTGGTGAACTGTGATAGAGGGTGGGGTGTTCAGTGGTAATAGGTTAAGCAACTATGTGAGAGGGTTGGGCATTCAGTCGTTTTGATTTGTCATCTATGCAAACATGATTTCACCCCCCCCCCCCTGAATATTACACGTACCGGTATTTTCTTATTTTCCTACCCCTTTTGAATGTAAAAATATCTTTATACATGTCTATATGTGTAGCCTATTTCTAAAACTCTCTGACATAATGTTTAATTCTGTAAAATGACATCAGTGTGTTAATAAAAATGTTACGAATGAGGATATCCTTAGTTAAATTTCAACAAATAGAAGCGTGTGTAGGATTTGTGACAATCCGATGGAGCACGAAAAAACTTACATTTAAACACACAGTTACGGATGAGGATATCCTTAGTTGTTAAGTTTAAATACGGTCACGTGTGTAGGATTTGTGAAAATGAGAGCGAAGCACAAAATAACATTTAAAGAGACAGTTGCGCGAGTAGGCTTTGAGACAATGCAAATAGAACACAAAATTACTCAAATTTAATTGTTGTTTATGTATGTTTTGTGAAAATGCAAACGGAGCGCTTGCTGGCGTGTGTTGGCTGAGAAAGTCAATCAGGGTTACCGGCATGGTTCCCCCTAGTCAGTGGTGGGGGACGGAGGGCTTTGAAAGGGACAAAATTTTCTTCATAGTCATTGCACACTGTATGTATAATGAATTAACACTGTCACACATTTCAGTAATTTCCATAGATTTTTCTATGTATGTAATATATATTATTCATTAATTGTTGGGGGGTTGGATAGCAGAATGGTCAGCATGTGCACGCTGTATCATAAGGTCTGTCATTGAGTTAGCTGGCATGGTCTCGATTCCCTGGATGTTCGTGAGGAGTAGGGTCATCTGTCCAACCTCATGGTTTTTCTCCGGGTTCTCCTGTTTCGAACCTCATGGTTATCCTCTGGGTCCTCCTGGTCCTGTTCCCTCCCACAGCTAAAGACCCACATGAGCAAGCGAAATGACATAGTTCTCTCTCTCCATTAATTGTCATACAATCCATTTCCTGATTTTCGTTTTATAGTTACATGTATTTCTTCATCTTCAGACTAATATCTACACAGCGAGGTGGGAAAAACACCTGATTGTTTTTTTTTAACAATATGTTATGCGCACCACCTAGTTATTGAAATAACTGGTAAAATATGTGTGCAAAAACAGCAGCTACACAACATTCCTTATCTCTGGCTCATATTTCCGATTGTTCTTAAACATACTCTAAACATCCTTGATCTAAATTAAGCTAATCAACCTCAAATTAAAGCTCATTTGATTGGGCAGAAATATATCCTGACTTCTTCAAATTGAAACAAGGATACATAGAAGATAATTGTCACAGGATGTTTTTGTTGGGATTTGAGTATTCTACGTGTATCTTGAAGATTTTATTTGAAATGAAATTAGATTTAACATCCTTTTTTTCTCCATCGATTGAGTTAATGAAGAAGAGTGTACGCCATGCAATATGCTATGACAGAAATATTGCCTGGATAGCAGCGCTATGGCCCAAAGTTATATCGAATTACAAATGTCAAAAGTTCTTTTTACGTGCAAGCTTATGTGTACACTGGACATCAGTTTTTGCCCCACCTGAATGATTAAACAGCTGTCCTCCAGACATTTTGCATTGAATCACATGACTCATGCCTCTAATACTATCAGAATCCACTTGATCATACATGAATATAGTCTCATATGTCCGTCTGTTGGCGGGGGGCTGGGTGGCCGAATGGTTAGTGTGTGGGTGCTGTATCATACGGACTGCCATTGAGTCAAATGGCGTGGTTTCGAATATATGAAATGAAATTCATCCCCTTAATTCTCAAGTACTTTTGTTGTCTGTGTGATGTGTCTTGTATACAGGTTTTTACGGGGATGGGGGTGTAAACGAGTAGAGTCGCCTGTCCAACATCGTGGATTTTATCAAGGTCTTCCGGTTTCCGCCCACTGCTAAAGACCCCTACGTGTAAGTGAATTATTGAAATAAAATTAAACCCTATGTTAGTCCCGAAATGACCTAGTTTGTGTTGAGTGGATGTTAAACCCCATCTCTCTCTCTCTCTCTCTCTCTCTCTCTCTCTCTCTCTCTCTCCGTCTCGGTATATGAGCAGGATTTGTGGATATAGCACTTTATAAATGGACATATTATTATTATTATTATTCATCGCAGTGTTTTGTTTGGTTAGCCAAAGACACAAACACTGCTGTAACAAAAACAAATTTCTGTTCTAAATTGTGACTGGTCAAGGGTCAGATTAACAACCAATACCTTGAAAACTGTTCATATTTATTCCTTATACCCCAAAAATGACCTCTATTAGTTTTGGTGACAGAGCCACACCTAATTTTTGTGTATTTTGTGTCACCCACAGATTCCAATTCTTGACAAATCCTTTTAGAACTTTGCATATCTCTTCGTTATACCCTAAGGATGATCTTGGAACTTTGCATACATGTATCTCTTCGTTATACCCTAAGGATGATCTTGAAACTTTGCATACTTATTTCTTATACCGGTACAGACACTCTTCCTCAAATTTTTCTGGAATTCTGGTCAAACCATTAATTTAGTGGCAACCTTCATAAACTGATGACTAAGATGAAGGTGAATGTTTGTTCCGTTGCCAGGTAACCCACCTTTAAACAAAGTTTTATAATCTTCTGTATTTCTCACTTTATTCAGATAAATTATTACATAAAATTTAATATTACAGAAACATCATTATCGTTGTCAAGAATTTCAAGTTAAATGTAAATTTTGTGGATTGGAAATGGCGAGAAAGAAGGTAAATATTTTTTTTCAACACTGTTCAACTTCCAGTGAATGTAGCCCATTGACGTGTGTTTTTTCTAATTATCGGAAATTCAAGCAGATTCTTGGAATGGATCTTCAACCCTTTATTTCAGGAGCAAATAACAGCAACAATTAAATACCTTGTAATTTCCTTTTAATCAGATCTTCAACTAGTATATGTTACATAAGCTGGTCGCTAGGATTCAAGGATTCATCTTACATACATTTGTCTTGTTATATAATAGTGGTCTGAATCCATCGGCTTGAATAATGATAAAAGTTATGCCCCTCTAGTTTCGGGTAAGAATGTCAGACAAGAAAAATTTTAAAATAGTGACACTAGTCTAGATATGTTGGAAAACAAAGAAATTGTAAAAAATGAAAACTATGCTTAGTAATGAAATAGTAACCAGAAAGTCTATAATGATGTTATTTTTATAAAAATTCTGAAAGCCAATTTAAGTAGGATTACTTATCTGGAATTAACTTGATTGTAAAAGAGTCAAGTAGATTTGTTTTATTAATATTAATTTGATATTTATTCATATTGCAGATACAACATCATGAGAATTGTGATTGTGAAAAGGCTGTTGTAAATTGTATGTTTCAACCATTAGGATGTGAAGAAAAGGTATGTAACAAAGTTGTAGAAATGAACAAGAGAGAGAGAAATGAGGTATAACCTCCACTTGACAAAATCTAGGTCATTTCGCGACTAACACATGGTTCAATTTTACTTCAATAATTCGCTTGCACGTAGAGGTCTTTAGCAGTGGATGGAAACCGGAGAACCAGGAGAAAAGCCACGAGGTTGGACAGGCTACTCTACTCCTTGTCATGTACAACCGGGGATTCAAAACTACATCAATTGAATAAATGACAGACCTTATGATATAGTGCGCACATGCTAAACACCATTTCTCTTTTGTATAGTTTCATTACATCAAGATCTTGACTTAATTTGATAATGAGCATTTTCAGCTCAAGTAGAGTAATACAATGTTGTTTGGATGGAATTAAAAACCAGGGTCCACTTGTGTACCTGTTGGTATGCTCATAAAAGACCCCTTGAAAGTTGAAATTAAATGAAGAATACACAGAAACTGTTGTTTTCTGGCCAAAGTTCTCGTTTGCAGAGAACGCCAAGCCAAATGTATAGAAAATTTGAAAAAATAGAATTAAATCATTTTCAATTTGTCATTCCTGAAATTCACCTTTCACAATATCGAAGTTTGCAAGGTATTCCTTAAATAATGACCATCCATACACTTTAGATCATAAGGTCTGTCATTGAGTCGAGTTGCCTGGTTTTCTGGTATATGACGAGGCATAGGGTGACCTGGCCAACCTCTTGGGTTATCTCCACGTCCACTTGTTTCCTGCCACTGCAAAAGACCCCAACGGACAAGTTATTGAAATGAAATTGAACCTTATATTAGTCCCGAATTGACCTAGTTTGTGTCAAATGTACAATAAACCCCATAGCTCCCTTTTTCTCTGTCTAACCAGTGAATATGATTTGATTTTGTCTGACATTGCTGTTCATTTTTCAGATGCAGAAAAATTTGTCTAAAGAGCATATGAATACAGCTATATCGGAACATCTTGAGTTATTGTGTGGTAAAGTTGTTCAAATAAGTCGTTGTTTGAGCATTCCACCCGGACGTCATGTCTTTATGACAGGCGAGAGTGACATGACATCTAGTATGCACGCTACACAGGTATCGGAGGACATGCTGGCCAATATTTCTCCAGTTCTGCAACAATTAAATCTGACAGCTCATCAAACTGCCTTGAAATCGCAAGATGAAAATGCTCTCAAACAGTCATCGAATATGGAAGAAGCTCTTTTGAGCTATACATCCAAACCATCGAATAACGAAGACATGTATGGCATGACAAACTTACAGAGTTATAAATCAACCATTTACGAAAATGATTTTAAATCGCTACGACAACAGAATAATCTTCAGGACGAGAGTCTGGCGCGACACACGCAAGAACTTACCGAGATGCAAGAAAAATACAGAAACATGGAGAGAATGAATCGTGAATTAAAACTAAAGATGAGATCGTTAGAAAATACAATCGCCGAAATGGACGGACGTTCTTGTAATGGAATTTATATATGGAAAATAAAGGAATATTATAAACTTAAACGTGAGGCTCAACAAGGTGATACAACGGCCATACATAGTCCACCATTTTATTCTAGTTATTATGGATACAAGTTGTGTGTGCGCGTTAACCTAAATGGTGTGGATAATGCAAAAGGCGTCTGCCTATCTGTGTTTGTTCATTTTCTGCAAGGAGAATATGACGATATTTTGGAATGGCCTTTTAATGGAAGAATAATACTTTCAGTTTTGGACCAAAATTCCATTTGTGAATACAGAAGGCATATTGTCGAAACTTTAATGGCTAAGCCAACTTTAGCTGCATTTCAAAAACCTACCACACCGCGTAACCACAAGGGATTTGGTTACATGGAGTTTGTTCCCTTAGCTGCTTTGGACAGTGGACATTTTATTAAAAATGATACATTAATTATAAAAGCTCATGTCATACCAAATGGATAAACAAACCAAAAACTTAATAAATAAACTTCAATGACTTCTTATTGTTTACAAATCTATGTTTTCACAATATCTAGCTATGCAATCTGATTAAAACCCAGATCCTATTTCGTTTTTTATAGTTCAAAATTTTGTTTTACCAGACTATGTTCTAGAAGAGCTGTTACGTGACGTGTGTTCTAGTTGATGTGGGGGACTAGCCAATGAAGCGGTCTGTTGCAGCGAGTTCTTGGCATGCGACGCACAGAACTATGGGTATCCTACCAGAAACATCAACACTGATTGGTTAAACAAATGCCCGACATCATAGGGTCAAAAGTCGCTTGTATGACCCTTGACACGGTCTCCCACTACCGTTGTTCAGATCTTTATGTAGTAGAGGCCATCAAAAGTATGAAAAAACGAAACGAAATTTTGATCTGTATTTTAATCAGTTTGGATGAAGTATGTATAAAACAATAAACTATAACGCATAGTTAGAGAAGAACCCTTATTAATTTATTTGGACTATGTTTCAATACGTGAAAAGGAGTAGTGTGTAGTGTCGCCTGACCATCCTTGTGGGTTTTCTTTGGGTCCTCTGGTTTTCTCCCACTGCTAAAGACGCCCTTCACAAGCGAAGTATTGAAATATAATTGAACCATATATATGTTTTTCCCAGGGGCGTGGTGAGAATGAGTTCATGAGTAGCCATACTCATGCGCCAAAAAGTTTTTGCGCCAAAATCACAATCAAATTACTCAAAAAATGAAAAACATTTGTAAGTGGAAAAATTGTTTCATCTGACCCAATTAAAAAAATTTTGAAAGAGTCAAGTTGGAAAATTTAATCATATTTTATTACCGTATTTCTTGTCTCGGATTGCTGGAGATTGCGTTTCTGGGCTTCTAATTTTCGAAATTTTCCCGGGGGAGGGCCCCCCGGACCCCCCGCCGTGGGCTCACGCCTTCGGCGCTCGCGGTGGCCGGCTTCGACGGCCACAGCTCCGCGGTCAGTAAAAGGGTTTTTGTGCCAAAATCTTTTTTGTTACTCATAATTTCTTCTCAATAATTGCCCTCACCACGCCCCTGGTTTTTCCCGAAATGATTTAGTTTGTGTCAAGTGGATGTTAAACCCCATTTCTCTCTGTCTCTCACACTGTTTCGAAATAGATTATTAATTGTTCTTCAATAAATGTTATAGTTATGTTATAGTTTATGTTATAATTTATTGCTCTATCCTGTTACTAAATACCTGTATAGGATTATTATGCTCCAAACCTTGACTTCTTTGGCCGACCTAGTTTGCATGCATGTGGCTAAAAGGCTGAATAAAGTCGGCCAACACAGTCATGGTTTCTTAAGTGTGTTATTACCTTTTGACAGTGTGAAAATGACAAAAATATTATCTATTGACAGTGCAGAGTCAAATATACATGTAATACATATTTCTTCTGACAATCAGAAGTGTCTTGCACATTTTTTTAAAGCCAATAATAAAAGGCTGTCTCCTTTAATCTTGCTGTAGTCATACTGTATTAGAATATTCCAAAAGACAAATTTAGAAGCAGATTAAATTAGTTATACATTATTACCATATTTTTAAATTTTAAAATGTATTTTATATGTATGCATTCACAAATCATTGAAATTGAATTCATTTTAATTGACTAAAACTGTTGTTAGATTGTTGCACCTGGATCTAACAATTTCATTTTATTGTTAGTGGAAGTAGTTATATGTAATATAATTAATTGTTCTTGATTTGTTAAGATTATTATAATTGTTCTTGATGGATTGAAATTATTATTATTGTTCTTAGTACATTGTGACTGTTATAATTTTTCTTAGTGCATTGAGACTGTTATAATTTTTCTTGATTCATTAAAATCGTTATTCTCATTCATCAGAATTATTATTAATGATTCCTGATAATTGTAATTCTTCATTCATTAAAATTATTATTATTTTTCTTATTCATTAGAATTATTATAATGGTTATTGGATCATTATAATTGTTCTCTATTCACTAAGATTATTATAATGGTTCTGATTCATTAGGGTTATAATAATGGTTCTTGATTCATTAAGATTATTATAATTGTTCTTGTTTCATTAGGACTATTATAATGGTTCTCGATTCATTAGGATTATTATAATGGTTCATGATTCATTAGGATTATTCTAATGCTTGTTGATTGAACTGATTGATTTTGAAACCCTTACAAGTATGTTACATATATTGTTATTGGTTTTACAATAGAATTTGTAGTTTATAATAAACTATTCATATATACTAGAGGGTAATAACAGAATGTATGCTTTAAAATAGTTTAACAAGGTACATGTAGTAGCATTTTTTAAAGTCATTTATTTAAAATATTGTCATAAAACACATGGATTCAATACAGATTCCTTCCTTGTTCACAGCAATCTACTAAGCTGCGTAAATATTATGAAAATGTAACATTCAGAAAACGGGCTTAAAATCCCATTTTGCGTTCCCACTGTTCAAGACCCTTACGCACAAGCGTAATGAACCATGTTAATCGCAAAATGATTGCGTTTTTTGACTTTAAACCCTATTTATATCCCCTTGTTTTATAGAATTAGAATATTTTAATACTTGTGATAATTACCCTGTACTATATATATATGTTTAATGTAAATGTATTCTTTGATTGGTGGTAAATTATAATAGAATTGTTTTTAGAAAGAATCGATCAATGTTTATATTATATTATTACTTTTACACGATGTTTAATATTTAACAGTGTATCTTGTAGATCAAGTTTAATATTGGATAGTGTAGGATGTTTAATATCTAACAGTGTATCTTGTACGTTGAAGTTTATTATTGGACAGTGTACTTTGTACATGAAGTTTAATAGCTTGTAGATGAAGTTTAATATTTAACCATGTACCTTGTACATGATGTTTAATATTGGGCAGTGTATCTTGTGCATGATGTTTAATATTGGGCAGTGTATCTTGTGCATGATGTTTAATATTGAACAAACCTTGTACATTAAGTTTAATATTTAACCATGTATTTTATACATGTTTAATATTTAACCATGTATCTTGTGCATTGAAGTCTAATATTTAACAGTGTATCTTGTAGATGAAGTTTAATATTGGACAGTGTATCTTATAGATGAAGTTCAATATAAAAACAAAGTATCTTGTACATGATATTTAATATTGGACAGTGTATCTTGTGCATGGAAGTTTAATATTAGACTGTGTACCTTGTACATTAAGTTTAATATTTAACCATGTATCTTATACGTGATGTTTAATATTTGAAATGAATATCTTTAAATAAACAATTTTAGAATATATGAAATGAAATTCACTCACTGAATTTGATAGTACTTTTGTTGTTTATTACTTGCAGTGTCTGTGTGTTGTGGGAGGGAGGGTGAAGGAGTATGGTCGCCTGTCCAACCTTGTGGATATTGATCGGGTCCTCTGGTTTTCTCCCACTGCTAAAGACACTTACTCGCAAGCGAATTATGAAAATAAATTTAACCATGTTAGTCCCAAAATGACCTAGTTTGTGTTGACCATCTCTCTTTCTCTCTCAGGTTTGCAGGTTTGTCCTATTGTATAGGGCTTATTAAAAAAAAATGTAGCAAATTGTATGTACGTAATGGCTTGTACATGTACGTAAACAACCCTTGATGGTTGGAATTTGAAATAAGAGTAGGCTGTAGCACTGCGGTCCGGGAATCACATGGCTAAGTGGGTAAGATGCTGGTTCGCTAGCCTGGAGGCTGTGTGTCTGATCCGTGCATTGGTCAAGAAAGTTCATCCAGATTTTACGCCGTGGTTTCCACTTGTCAGTGATGCAGGATGGAGGGCCTGACAAGGACAGTTGTCTAGTCACAAAAACGTGCACATAAAAGATCCCTTGGCAGTCTGAAATTTGATATGGGTAGGCTGTAGCGCCGCTGCCCGGGCACAATTTCCCTCATAGCAAAACAGTTGGACGCTAAATACCATTTCATTTCAATATTCTAAAAGGTATTGTTATCAAGCAATACTCTCAAAATATTGATATTGAAACGTTACATGTAAATATACCAAGAAATAGTAAACCCACAAGTTGCTTATTATGAATGTAAACTATACACAGTGAGGGAAATTTTGAACAGAATGGAAGACATTTACAATAATACAATATGCTTTTTTTTTTATCTAATAATTAATAGTGCATGCTTGAAGAAATGAGTTGGGTAATGTCAACTGTTTGTTTGGTGGAACCATGTGCTTGTCTGAAACTGGGGGGTTGGGATGGCCTAGTGGTCTAGACTCTAGACCACTAGACTCTAGAGTGCCGCGCTTCGACCTCTAGCTGGCCGGTCACCTCTGGCTTGCGGCTGTGGTTTCAATCCCTGGTGTGAGCGTATGTGGCATGGAGATAGGGGCGCCTTCTCAAGACCACTAGGCCATCCCAACCCCCCAGGATGTTAAAATCCATTTCATTTTCATTTCTTTCCAAATGAGGAAGAGGGCCAATCTTGTAATGTCAGTGGGAGAAGGTTGCTCTGGTGTGCTAGGGGAGACAACTCTACTGCTATTCATTGAAATGTAAAATATTACAATTTATTTTATGATCAGTAGTGGAATACCGTGTTTTATCAGTGAAATAAAAGTGTTATTCCACTGGCGGACAAAGTAGTCCATGTTGTTTTACCTAAAATGATTGTAATATCATAAAATAAATAGAACATTTGTCGTTTTGTCGTGAATAACATATTTTATTTCATCTCTAAGCAAGAAAATGTTTATATTTTCCCTCATGCTATGCATTTGTAAAAATATAAGTTTTCTTGCTTCTCGATGAAATAAAATATGTTATTCACTCTAAAACGACAAATATCCTCTATTTAATATATGCTTGGAGTTATATTTATTGTTTGGAAGACAATAAAAGAATAGTCCTTACGTGGTTTTAATTACACACACAAAGCCAATTAAATAATAGTAATATAATTTAATAAAGCTTTTGATCAACAAAAATTTCAATAATTTGGAAAATATCCTTGAAAGTAATAAGTACTTGATTTGCTCTGATCCAGGAGTAATATTTTGAGTAAGAAATAAGTTCTTGACTTGTTATGTAACTTTTAACAAGAGAATTATAAATACAATGTAAATCATTTATTATAAAATATTGCATTAAGCCACACAAGTATAGTTAATATTTGAAAATCAACAAAAACAATACATGAAGAAAAACAGGGAAACAAAACATTGTCAATAGGAGGAAAATTCTGCTATATGCCATCAGAATTTCAGAATTTTGACTTATGGACTTGGTAAAATCCTGCAAATATGAAAAAATCTCAAAGAACAATCCTGTAGAGTGGTCCAAAAGAAATTCTTTCAAAAGTCACCCGAACCTGGTCATCCGAATCTGGACATCTAAAAAAACATAATCGGTTTATTTATAGTTTCATAATCTCCTTAAAACAACCTGAATGAACAAGTGTGGTTTCAAAAAATTCTATCAAGAAAACCCACCCACATATTTGAGCTCACAACACAAAGTAATCTGGATGCCATGGTGCGATATGCCATATAAACCAATGAAATATCCTCTGAATGCGAAAAAATAGCCCCCAAAAGTTTTATAATCTCCATATAAAAAAAAAAATTGATAACTTTTTTTTAACATTTACCCTGTAAATTATTGAGAGTACAGTGTGATAGAGGATCTATATACAGTATTTTACGGGGTATATAAGTTGATGTGAGTGAAAGTCGAATCGTTATATTTTACTGTTTTTCTGACTTCCATCCATATATAAGTTGAAGAGGCACATCATCCATATATAAGAAGAAGGCCGACTTCTGCTGTAAAAGGCATCAACTTATACCCTGAAAAATACAGTAGTCCCCACTTCAATCTCCTTTCACACATTATATATGAATATAAAATATTATTTTAGCAAAAATATAGAGAAAACAATTAATATAATGTATCAAATATATATACATATAGCTTACATTTATTAATAGACAAAGATATTGAGCAATATCAGGTAAGAGAAATAGTTATTCTTGAGGCTAACACCAGGAGCGTGCCCAATAACTCCAGACTAGCAAGCCAGCATTTTTCTCACTGAGTAATCACAGCTCCAACAATAGCAAGGCTAACAAACATGTCAAAAAACATCTTGGACATGGACAATATATTAGATATTTATAAAGTAGGCCTACTGTAATATATTAGATATTTATAGAGTAGGCCTACTGTAATATTTTAGATATTTATAAAGTAGGCCTACTGCAATATTTTATATAACTACCAATGTCATACAGTGGACAATAATATGCAAAATATATAAATATGTGCATAATGGTTCGAAAGAGACTTCCTAGAAATTATTGCACAAATATAATGCTTATATAAATCATAAGACATAAAATAAAATACAGAACACTTTAGCAGTGCTGGCTTTCTTCACAACTCAAAATAAAAGGGCGATTTTTTACTTTTTCATTGACAAAGTCCATTCTTATGTTGTGTATTATTCTGTTGACAGTCAAACTAGAAGTCGTCTCAAAAAGTCTGTTAACTACACAATATATTTTCATCAACAAAAACATGAATGCTTTTCATTTTGTTTGACATTATCAATAAGTATTAGTAGGATATAGAAGATATATAAGAACCTGTACGATTTGACAATACAAATCTTTGTTACACTTTTACATCTTTATGTATTGTTTAACGGTCGAGAGCGAGACATTAAGTAATATATTGTAACGATTATTTGAAATAATGGTACGGCAACATCAAAGAGTGACGTCACATCTGTATTTTTAGGTTCTTGACTACAACATTGGTTGGTTTAACTTCATATGATACTTTTATTGTTTTTTTTAAATATATCAAGTAATTAGCTTGTGTTGAGGGAGCCATGGTCCTTACTTAGCTTGACACACTTGGGTATCAACTCCCAACTCACTTACATGGCCCTTGTTCTAGCATTAACCCTAGGCGCCCATGGCCTCCTCTCTCCTATCTACTTTTCATTCTTGCTAATATCCCTCTTCTAGACAAAGGATCTCATAAGATTACACATCCGGCTATCGCCAGATTAATTCTTATACAAGACATTACATAATCAGGCCGGCTATAAGTTTATATTATGGTAAGACTAATGAGTGCAATCTGGACAACCATAAAAAAATACCAAAATTTAACAAATTTGTCAAGATATGATGATAATAAATCACTACACAATTCATTAGAAAACCCAGTAAAATATAAAACAATTGCTTGTAAGACACATTTGTTTAGGAATCGAGAGCCAGTCCAATTGTCTGTAAAGATTTTTTAATGGCAGGATAAACAGATGCATCTTCTATTGTAACTGGAATCTACAATTATACAAAAAACATAATGAACTTTAATATGTCTCAAATTAAGAGTTATAAAAACATAACAGACTTTAATATACATGTATTTCAATTAAGAGTTAAAAACATAACAGACTTTCAAATTCAGAGTTATAAAAACATAATGGATTTTAATATCTTTCAAGTTAAGGGTTATAATAGACTTTAAAATATATTTCATATTAAGAGTTACAAAAACATAACAGACTTTAATATCTTTCAAAATTAGAGTTATAAAAACATAATTGACTATAATCTTCCAATATCAGAGTTATCAAAACATAACAAGTTTTAACAACCGAGGTGAGAAAGGCAACCCTACTCCTTGTCATATACAAGTGGGGAATCAAAACCATGTCAGTTGACTCAATGACAGACAAATTGATCTAAAGTGCACACGTTCAATCATTCGGCCACCCATTCTCTCTGACTATCCAGGATCTATCGCCACTCTTTAAATATCTGTCTAGAATTTTCTCTTATATAAGCGCCCGTTATGGAACCTTTTTAAAATGCCAGGGTGATTGTTACTTTGAACTGTATTAAAACATTTACCGTAAACTCTTCACCGACAGCCAGAGCTGCAATAGTTTTTCGTGCTATTTTTCCTGATCTAGTTTTGGGTAAAGCAGGAACAATAACTGCTTGTTTAAAGGCAGCAACTGGTCCAATATTTGTTCTCACAGCAGCTATCACTTCTGCTATAACCTGACTTTCTGGTTTAGTTACACCTAAATCAATGGTAAATAAAATGGTGTGCAAGCTAAATAAATAAATGAAATAGGGTTTTATGTCTTTCTTTTTGCCCCAACCAAGGCAACCAAGATGAGCAAACACTATACACACTCCTATGAGGTAACTTTTGTACAGTTTTGCATTTTTCACTAAAATATCTTAATTAAGAAAACAAAATCCAAAACCAACACTAAATAAAGTCTGGACTTGGATTTAAACAGATTTAAAATAGGTCTATCAAATCTGTTTGCCCATAACAAATGGTGACTGGCTTATTACATAGCAAGCAGCAAAGATCAATGAAATTTTAATGAAACATAGCTTTGTAAATACTTAATGTAATTGACCTATTCTTGGACTGATATTCCCAATAGATATTTATCTTTCACAATATTGTGACAGGAACTCTAATGTAACATAACACAATCAGACTTAAATCTTAATCCATTAGTGCTGAGACAATATATATCGTTCAATCGATGTATCACGATTTATATTTTGACCCATATCAATATCGTGATATAAAACAGTTTTATTTTGTCGCCATCGGCAGGACTAAAAATATTAATCATGCATTTATCCTGTTGTTTTCTTGGTAAATATTGACAGGGTAATGAATCATGATACAAATCGTAATGTAGCACCTGAATTACAATAAGTATCGTATTATGACTGCATTATAAAGAAAGGTTGTTTAAAATGGAGTTTGAAACACAATGAACAGATTTCACTTGGGGAAAAAATATTATAAATGTTTACCTTTTTTAACGATACAAAGAGCAACAGGTACTTGCCCCTTTAAAGCATCTTTAACCCCAATGACAGCTGCCTCGGCTATGTCATCATTGTCTAATATAGCCTCTTCTAGAGCTCCTGTCGATAATCTATGACCAGCTACATTTATAATATCATCTGTTCTAGCCATTACAGCTATATAACCATTCTCATTTATAAACCCGGAATCCATTGTATCATAATAACCCTGTAAAATATAAACCATTACAGCATAGTATCAAAATAACTCTGTAACATATAAACAACCATTATCATTCATAATCCATACTACCATAATAACCCTGTATAATATAAACAACCATTCTCACTCATAAACCATAGTATAATAATAACCCTGTAACATAAATGACCATTCTCATTCATAAATCCATAGTATAAAACTGGTCTAATTCAGAGACAATTTGGTCATCTAGAAAATTTCTAAACTGAATGTTCAGAATGAATGAAAAATAAGCAATAAAATGTTTCACACCTACAGGAATTGTTTTAAAGTAGGTATCGTGGAATCGTTCATCATTTTTATACAAAGTAGAGAAGGAACTTGGTGGTAATGGTAGTCTGAAAAATAAAATAATACACTTTAGTTAAAAATATACAGCAGAGAGTTGTGACATTTCATTTAAATCAATATTTATTTCAACTTAAATCAAAGGGGTTTAAAAACTAAATTAAACTAATGCTAATAAAATTCTGGCCTAATAAAAAATAAATCCTACTTGACAGCAATCTGACCAAGTTCATGTGGATCACAATGTTTGCCATCTGGTCTTAAAACTTCAACTAAAAACAAAAATAAACATAAAAATTGGGTAAAAATTGGGTAAAAGCTTTCGTAAATCATAAATTCTGTATGTACCAGGTAATCAAATTAGTACATTCAGTATTTACAAGATAATCATAATTCATAAATACAGTATTCACGAGATACTCTTTATTCGTAAGCACTGTGGTAATCTTTATTTGTAAACAGTGGCCATGAAATGAAATGGGGTTTAACGTCCTACTGTTTTGCTCCTAAACTGGGCTAATGAAGACGGGAAATAGTGGTCATGAGGTGATGTTTATTCGTAAACAGTTTGGTCATGAGGTAATCTTTATTCATAAACAGTGGTCATGAGGTAATCTTTATTCGTAAACAGTGGTCATGTGGTAACTTTATTCGTAAACAGTGGTAATCTTTATTCTTTAACATTGTGGTCATGTGGTAATCTGTAATCGTAAACACTGTGGTCATGTGGTAATCGTTATTCGTAAACACTGTGGCCATGAGGTAATCTTTAATCGTAAACAATGAAGTCATGTGGTAATTTTTTTTTTAAAACACTGTGATCGTGAGGTAAACTTTATTTGTAAACAATGCAGTCATGTGGTAATTTTTTTTTTAAAACACTGTGATCATGAGGTAATGTTTATTTGTAAACAGTGGTCATAAGGCAATCTTTATTCGTAAACACTGTGGTCTTCGTAAACCCTGTGGTCATGGTAAACAATCAATAGACAAAAGACATGCCAACACAAATTGATTTCAACATGATACCAATCTGATTATGTCACAGATCCTATTTCGTTTTGTTTTTTATAGTTCAAAATTTTGTTTTGTCTTTACTACACAAAGATCTGGAAGAGTTGTTATATAATAGACGTTCTAATTGATGTCAAGAGTTAGCCAATGAAACGATTTGTTACCGCGACTTCTTGGCATTCTGTTACTCGTTTGAACTCCCTCTACAACTTGTCAGATGCTCATGTAGTGTAGGACATCGAAAGTCTAAAATCATGAAACCAAATACAGATCTCTATTTTGATTATACTTACCATTCCATCCTGGTACTGGTTTACCTGCTACACCTGGTGGTGGATATTTTTCCATTCCTAAACCTAAACATGTTGATGTTATTGGACTACCAGTTTCTGTAATGATAAATAATCGTCTATATATATAGTCATCTATATATTATAAAGAGAGAAATGGGGTTCCACATTTACTCAACACAAACTAGGACACTTCGGAACAAACATACATTTCAATTTTATTTTAATTGCGTGTAGGGGTCTTTTGCAATGGGAAGAAACTGGAGGACCCGGAGAAATCCCATGAGGTTGAACAGACGACCATACTCCTCATCACATACAAGCAGAGAATGGAAATCATGCCACTTGACTCTGATAGACCTTACAATCTAACATGCATACATTACACCATTCGGTCACCCCTACCCCCTTCATCTGTCAACTAATTATTTGCAAGTTGGAGATTCTTAAAATGAATTATTTAAATGACATTATGATGTAAGCATGTTTCACATGGATTACCAATTTACACATTATGCTCCATTATTTATAGAACAGGCAGAAATATATAATCCGTCTGTCCATATTGAGTGAATTAAGAAAAAGTAACCCTACCGGTTTGCCACCAGTTATCTAAGACTGGTGTTTTAAAATTCTCTTTAGCCCAATCCATGGTTTCATGATCACAATATTCCCCCGCAACAAATAACGAACGAAATCTGAAATGTTTAGGAGTTACTTAGATTTATACAGATGTTTATTTTTCAATGGTATTCCCTTGAGTCAAATTAGCCAGTCGTTGACTGACTGGTAGTGGAAATTGACTGACTCCAGAACTTACACCTCAGTCAATTTACATGCCATAAAATGAGAATTTCAAAAAGAGAGAGAAAAGGAGTTTAACATCCACTTGACACAAACTAGGTCATTTCGGGACTAACATATGGTTCAATTTTATTTGAATAATTGGCTTGTGCATCAGGGACTTCAGCAGTGGGAGGAATACACAGTACCTAAAGAAAACCCATGAGGTTGTGGACATGCGACATACTCCTTGTCACATACAACCGGGGAATCAAAACCATGCCAGTTGACTCAATGAAAACAGTAGGATGTTGAACCCCATTTCATTTTATTACAACGTGCACACACTAATCATTCAGCAATCCCCCCACCCCCCCTGAATTTACAATAAATACAGTGTAAAAACACATACCAAATGTTCTTATTCTTTTAAAAGAATATCTTGCTAGTATAGGTGTTAGATTATTTAATAAATGTCAGTTAATATAATAAAAGTTAGTTTATATTAGGAAAGCAACTTACTGTGTAAATGGCAAATATTTATTTTTAAAATCTTGACTAGAGTTCTAAAAAAAGAAAATTACATTGACATTTATAGAATATCCACCTCTCCTCTGATGTGGACCAAATTACTTTCCAATTAATATTGTTCTGTTTGAACAGCTGTGCCTTTTTCTCAAATAAATGCAGTTTTTATATATTTAATTCATTATCTATATTGAAATGAAATTAAATGGGGCTTAATCTCCAACTGTTCAGGGTCCTAATTCTCGAAATCTTAACTAAAGATAAAATCCAAATTTTAGTAGATACTTGAATTTTGATTGGCTAAGCACTACCATCAATCTAATATTATCCAATTAAATTACAAAAATTTTGATTTTATCTAAGTTAAAATTTTGTGAAACAGCCCCCTGCTCCAACTGGGCTAATGAAGACTCCATACAGTGTACTATGAGGGAAATTTTGCCCGGGCAGCATTACTATGGCCTACACTTATATCAAATTCCTACTTCCTAGGGATCTTTTACATGCACACCAATGTATATACATGACCTTGGTTTTTTGTCCTATCAAAACAACTAGACAGCTGTCCTTGTCTGGCCTTCCGTCCTGCACCACTGACAAGGGGAAAACATGTGGGAAATTCCTGATGAACTATGTATATTGAATTAGTTCAATGTAAATCATTTTTCTTTCCATTAACGGTTTAACATCCACGTGACACAAACTAGGTCATTTCGGGACTAACAGGGATCAATTTTATTTCAATAAATAGCAATGGGAGGAAACCAGAGAACTCAGAGAAAACCTATGAGGCTTGACATATATATATTATTTTGTAACTGTAGTGATATATCAAATTAGTGGAACCTCAATACAGATACATGAAAAACTTACAGCAGCCCTGATAGCTCGTAATGCTGTTGGTGCTGTAAACATACCATGTACATCATGCTCTTTTATAACACGGAAAAATGTTCCAGCATCTGGTGTTCCAACAGGTTTCCCCTGAAATTAACAGTACAACTCTCTATTCATTAATTACATACATAACCAAGATAGGCCGTGAACTTTGTATTTAGTTTTGTTGGAACATGTGCCCTATCTGTATTCAATATGAATTGATTCTATTGAATACTAAAACATTTCTCATTTGACTTAGAGTATTTAGTTTTAGACTGCCTGTTTTTTTTATACATTTCACCGATGTGGTTACATGTATAGTTAATTTTTATTTCAATAGGCTCACATTCGTATTTCTTGTAACATATAGCAGATCATGACTCATGCTAGCATTATACAATGGTTTCTCTGGGCTATATTCCTGATTGTTTTCAAACTTAAGTGAATTTGCATATCTAAAGACTGTAAAGCGCAGTGGACGCTTCCAGCTAACTCTCGGATAAATTCACTTAATTTGATTGTTCGTTTGTTTATAATTTCTGCGTATTGTGTCTTGTCCATATATTTGTTTTTGTGTAATCATGCGTGGTGCAGTCCCCCTGCGGCACTAACTATTAAGGAATTGAATTGTATATGGTCAAACTCTGAATTTCGTTCGGGTTCACCCACATGACAAGCCAAAGTTTGAAAAAAGTATATCAAAACCTGTACGGCGGTTAGAAGAATTGTGAACAGACAGCAGGATTTATCGCCCAAACGGGTTGACGACAATATACAAAAACATCAAATGCTCTAGGCATTTATTGCATTCTCTTTTCATCTTTCAACAAAGTTTTTCAAAATTTTCAAAAGAGTAACTAAATGTACTCAAACTATTTCAACAAATTATTTGGTATCAAAGATTAATTAAGAATATTAACTGACCTCAAATATAATAGTGGTACAACCATTTAATAAGGGAGCATAAGCTATATAAGAATGTCCGACAACCCATCCCAGATCTGATGCTGCCCACCACACCTGAAAATTATAAAACATTCTTACAGACATTCTGTCAAAGGATCGTCTCTCCATAAAATAATACAGCTGCCTGAATCATAGACAGAACAAACAAGTCATCACATATCCCCTCTTTCTTGAAATCTGTTCTAATTCACGATTCATGCATTTATGTTTAAAATACAAGAGTCAACAGGGTACAACTAACTGTATACCTGCCAACTTGTACTTTCAGATCACAGCATCAAAATTAAAACAGTTCTGAGATAGAATCATTGGTTTGAGCATGCTTATGAACGATTTGGCGCTCAAGAAATGAACATTATTATTAAAAGGATCAAATTTTCTTCACCTTACCTCTCCAGGATTAATACCAAATACAGCTTTCATTGACCAGTTTAACATAACAGCATGACCTGCATTAGGCCGTACAACAGCCTGAAATTAGAAATAATCCATTATACCAATATAACCCCCAAATATCTATATACTAGCTTTAAATTCTGAGCAACTGTCCTAAGTTTTAAAAGTAAAATTGAGAATGGAAAGATAACTCACAAAATGCAATGAGATCTACAGTTCGAAATAAAATGAAATGGAAACCAACATCCTACTTTTCTGGACCAATCGGGTTAGTGAAGACGGGCAGATGGCATGCATTGGGCTATGAGGGAAATTATTTCATATTCCAAAAGTCAAGAGTTCTTTTATGTGCACGCTAACTTAAAAATTGCATATCAGTGTATTACAAATTCAATACGGTATCAAATATAAAATTTTTAGCAATCCACTCCTGTTTAGGATACAACAAGGAAGATATTACACCGGATAACCAACCTTTGGTAGTCCAGTTGTACCAGACGTATATAATATATAGACAGGATCAGTGGCAGAAACAGGAACACAATCAACAGGATTAGTGGAGGCCATTTCTTCTTCCCAACATGCATCAATATTCTTATTCAATGGTGCTTTATCTAACTGGAAGACAATGAGGATCAAAAACAAGATAATTTCTAACTATAATGTATAAAGCAAAAATAATTTATTGGTTTTACTGTAAAAAGTCATCAGCAAAAATCAGATAAATTCTAAGTATATTGTAGAAAGTAAAAATAATTTATTGGTTTACCGTAAAAAGTCATCAGTAAAAATCAGAATTCTGAACAGACAGGGCTAATGAAGACTAGCATACGCCATACAGTGTGCTATGAGGGAAATTTTGCCCTGAAAGCGGCACTACATTCTTCCAACGGTCAAGGGTTCTTTTATGTGTATGCCAATATATGTAAACGGAACCCTGTTTTTTAGTCCCATCCTAATGACTAGACACCGTTCCTTGTCAGGTCCTCTGTTCTGCGCCACTGACATGGGAAAACCATGCCATCAAATCCAGAGTAACTTTCTCGACAAACACCAGGAGCAAACCCGAGACCTTGTTAGCGAGCCATGGTTTTACACACTGAGCTATTGCAGCTTCTTTGTCATTTTGTAATTGACAGGGGCATTAGATAAACCACAAGAAACTTACCCCAGGTCTGTTAAATATTATACATTTATTTGGTTTAAATTGTGTATTATTTAAGGCTTCTGTTAACATTGGTTTATATGGTACAATTCGGTTAGGTTCAACTCCACAGCTGGCACTCACTATCACTTTGGGCTGAAATTATATAACACATAGATAATACTGATATAAGTAGCATATGCGCGATTTCGATCATATGGTCTATCACAGATTCAAGTGGTTGAATGTTTCGTAGCGTGTGCTTTGTATTATAAGGTCTGACTGTCATTGAATCAAGTGGTATGGTCTCGATCTCACACTTGTACATAGCAAGGAGTAGGGTTGCATGTTCAACCTCATGGGTTTTCTCCAGGTCCTCCGGTTTCCTCCCACTGAACCATTTGTTAGTCCCAAAATGACCCAGTTTGTGTCGAGTGGACGTAAAATCAGTTATTGTAAATCCAATAACAACTTTGTCATTTGATTGTAAAACATTGAGAAAAAGTAACATAAATACTTACCTCAGCATGAGTTATTCTTGTGGATAGCTCCTTGGCAGCAAAACCACCAAATACAAGAGAATGTATAGCACCTAGTCTAGTACACGCCAACATGGCGATCACAGCCTGTGGAATCATGGGCATATATATTAACACTACATCTCCCTTTCCAACACCATGCTTCCTTAATACACCAGCAAATAAACTCACCTATATCAATATAACAAGTGGCAACAATAAGTCAAACAGATTACCAGTAAATGGAAAGATAGATTGCCAGGCAACAAAACATACACCCAAAGCAGATAAGTTGTCACAGCAGTCAGCAAGTGTTATAGCATATTTTTTCTATTGTCGGTAATGAAACATTTATAATAAACTAAAGTAATTATCAGAAAATCATTAGAATTTGTTTGGCTTTTAGTTCTGCCCCAGGCTAACCTTTTGTACGGACGGACATACATAAGGATGGGGCGACGGCAATATACGGCCACATTTCCAATGTGGGCATATAAAAAAGTTCAAATTTTGACATCTGTATTTTTAGCCATTGGTGCTAGCACCAAATGGCGTCTTGTTGCTACTGGAATCCTGTGGACTGTTGGTTTGATTCATGACCAAAACTTATTGAATTTGATGAAAAGAAAACCAGACTACAGATACTTTGTTACATTTTCTGATTTGTATTTCTTTACTGACAATATTTATCGAACAGACTTTAAAATATATTCTGACCTTGGTTTATAAAACCATCGACCTGATTAAAATACAGGGGCCTTATTCATGAAATTTCAACTAAGATAAAATCTAAATTTTAGTTATTTGATTGGATAATATTAGATTGATTTTAGCGCTTAGCCAATCAAAACTGAAGTACCTACTAAAATTTGGATTTTATCTTTAGTTAAGATTTTGTGAATCAGGGCCCAGATCTATATTTCATTTCTTTTTTTATACTTTCGATGGCCGACACTACATGAAAATCTGACCAGTTGTGTTGGAAGGTCACGTCAGGGGTCGTACGATTGGCTTTTAACCCTATGACATCATACATTGATTAATCAATCAGCATTGACGTTTCTAGAGCTTTACCCCCAGTTCCGTGCATCGCATGCCAAAAAGTCACTGTAACAGGTGGTTTCATTGGCTAATCCTCACCCCATCCAGAACGCAAGTTATACATATAACAACTCTTCCAGATCTTAGTGTAGAACCGAGAAACAAAATGAAATTCTAACTATAAAAAATAGGTTGCCAGGCAACGAAACATACGCCCACACAGCAGCCAAATCGTCCGGGCAGTCAACAAGAGTTATTGCATTTTAAGTAATCATCAGAAAATCATAATTCAAACTCACCCATAACTACGGTGTAACTGTGATATAATCAAACGTTTTTTTAAATCAGATAATAATTGTGACCTCCAGAGGGACCACAAGCTAAAAAGGATGATTTTTCGTACAATCAGGGGCCATGATTCAGGAAGTTACGATCCGATATGGGCAAATATGCAATGGAATCAAGATCATTAGGTTATAAACATGTATTTCAAGTTTCATCAAAATCAGTTCAAAATTGTGACCTCTATAGGGTCCACAACCTTGATATAACATATTTTTACACAATTCGCGTACAGATGGCGGCCATTTTATCCGTCAACTCTGGTCCGATTTTCACAAAATTCAAATTCTCTCTTCATTACCATGAAATAATCAAACGTTTTTTTAAATCGGATAATAATTTTGAACTCCAGAGGGACCACAAGCTAACAAAAGCGATTTTTCGGACAATCAGGGGACATAATTCAGGAAGTTATGATTCGATGGGCATAAATATCGAAAGGAACCAAGATCTTTGGGTTATAAACATGCATGTCACGTTTCATCAAAATCGGTTCAAAATTGTGACATCTATAAGGTCCACAACCTCGATATAACATATTTTCACACCATTCGCGTACAAACGGCGGCCATTTTGTCCGTCAATTTTGGTCTGATTTTCACGAAATTCGAACTCAACCTTCATAACCATGGAACGGTGATATAATCAAACGTTTTTTTTTAAATCGGATAACAATTTTGACCTCCAGAGGAACCACAAGATAAAAAGGGTGATTTTTTGGACAATCAGGGGCCATAATTCAGGAAGTTACGATCCGATGGGCGCAAATATCGAAAGGAACCAAGATCTTTGGGTTATAAACATACATGTCAATTTTAATCAAAATCGGTTCAAAATTGTGACCTCTATAAGGTCCACAACCTTGATATAACATATTTTCACACAATTCGCCATTTTGTCCGTCAATTTTGGTCCGATTTTCACGAAATTCGAACTCAACCTTCATAACCATGGAATGGTGATATAATCAAACGGTTTTTTGAATCGGATAACAATTTTGACCTCCAGAGGGACCACAAGTTAAAAAGGGCGATTTTTCGGACAATAAGGGGCCATAATTCAGGAAGTTGCGATCCGATGGGCGCAAATATCGAAAGGAACCAAGATCTTTGAGTTATAAACATACATGTCAAGTTTCATCAAAATCGGTTCAAGATTGTGACCTCTATAAGGTCCACAACCTTGATATAACATATTTTCACACCATTCGCGTACAAATGGCGGCCATTTTGTCTGTCAATTTTTCGTACAATCAGGGGCCATAACCCATGAAGTTGCGGTCCGATACATGCCAATATCGAAAGGAACCGAGATCTTAGGGTGATAAACCTATATTTTAAGTTTCATTGAAATTGGATAAAAATTGTGACCTGTAGACTGTTCACAAACAATTGTGGACGGACGGACGGACGGACGGACGAACAGGGGTGACGACAATATACGTCCACATGAAAATGTGGGCGTATAAAAATGAAACAAAATAGGATGTGTGTTTTAATCAGATTGTAAACCCGTTTGAAAGACTAGAAAATTACAGATATTCAATAATCTCCAAATTAAAGGACAATATTTGGAGAGAGAGAGAGAAATGGGATTTAACGTCCACTCGACACAAACTAGGTCATTTTGGGACTAACATATGGTTTCAATTTTTTTTCAATAATTCGCTTGGGCGTAGGGGTCTTTAGCAGTGGGAGGAAACAGGAGTGCCCGGAGGAAACCCACGAGGTTGAGAAGGCGCCCCTATCTTCATGCCACATACGCTCACACCAGGGTTCGAAACCACAGCCGGGTCATTCCATGTCAAGTGGGTCAATTTTCAGAAATTTGGGAAATTGACCCCCTTGAAAAAATCTGGAAAAAAATATGTTATTGTACATCTAAAATGTAGAAACTGTCCAAAATATGTGGTCTGTAGCATGAAAATTGACTGAGATACGGGCATTTAAGTTTCATGAGTTACCAATAAGTTTTCGAAACAAAATATATATCACTAATTTACTTGAGTTTCAGATATCTTGATTTTACCTTTATAGTGAAGATATACCGCTCAAATTTGGTAGTCTTGAAGAACTTTTTGTGTAGATTATGAATCTGCAATCAGATTAACGGTGAGTTGTAGGGTTCGCATGCTACTTGGCCACGAAAATGACAAAAATTTGGTGCAGTTGTATATTGTCTGGATTTTGAAGTGCTCCAGGTGCTACAAAGTAATAGATATAGACCCAAATATTGGTATATCCAGAGATTGCCAGTAGTAGTACTACATAAGAAACGAATGAAAACGCACCAGTCTTGAATAGATTCCCAGAGAATTGACCGCGAAAATGGTTTCAGACACAAATTTTCGAAAATTGTCTCATATTTTCGAGCCGATATAACCCGGTAGATGAGCACCTAAAAATCTGATTATAGTTTGTAATTATAGTTTGTCCCGGGCCATTTTGATATTTTTTCAATTCTTTGAAAATCCGTGATTTGGGTCATTCCATGCCAATTATCACCCAACGAGGTAAACAGTACCCGATTCGATTTTGCCGAATTTTATGTTATATGTCTTTTAGGGCTGAAAAAGCTTATATTTCTAATTTTAACTTTGTCCGACTAACAGTTCCTAAGATACTGTCCACCAAATTTTGGAGATTTTCAGCTAAAATGGGTTTCATCGACATTATTCAAATGACCATAACCCAGTAACCAAAATGTTAAAATTGCTGGAATAAGTGTTTTTGGAATGGGAAAGATAATGACGTGCTGTTTGAATCATAGATATCCTTCTTTAGGAAAGTCTGCTGAAGGTTACTATGTATCCTCAGAGCTTATCCATGAAGACAATCCTGCTTTAAGTGTGAAGACACTGATTTTAAGTCTCACGTGTGAATATTTAACTTAATTTTACATGCTTATAAAAGATATTATACCTCCAGTTGTTTAACAGTGTGAAGAAAACATGTTGAGCTAAACTTTTCATGCAAGTTCATCCCAAGGTCACATGGTCTATAAGGTCAAATTCAAATTGTCTTCACTCTTTTAAAACACACCCGGATGTCAAAAATAAGTGTAGATTTAGAATTCTTGTAGATTTAGAATTCCCATCCCTGGAAGACATATTCCAGCAATTTTGACCAATCAGTTACTGGGTATGGTCATTTGAATAATGGCAGCCACGCCCACTTTTGCCGAAATCCCCCAAATTTGGTGGACCGTGTCTCAGGAACTGTTGGTCGGATCAAGCTGAAATTGGGAATATTAGCTTTTTCAGCCCAAATAAATGTCCAAACCAAATTTCAGCAAAATCGAAGGTGATTCGGTTTAAGTCATTGGGTGAAAATTGACAAGGAATGGCCCATAACACAGATTTTGAAAAAATCTTAAAAATATTGAGATGACATGGGACAAGAATGGTTTTAACATATGTTAGAGACATTAGTACAAACTATAATTCCACCAAGTTTCAGATTTTTAGGTGCCCATCAAACAGGGTTCAATCGGCTCCAAAATACGATTGTTGACATAGATTAACACAAAACAGAGATTTTCAAAAAATTGAAAAAATATCAAAATGGCCCGGGACAAGAATGGCTTTTACATATGTTGAAAACATAAGCACAAACTATATTTACAAACTATAATCAGATTTTTAGGTGCTCATCTACCGGGTTATATCGGCTCGAAAATATGAGACAATTTTCGAAAATTTGTGTCTGAAACCATATTCGCTATCAATTTTTGGGGAATCAATTCAAGACTGATGCGTTTCAATGTGTTTCTTATGTAGTACTACTGGCAATCTCTGGATATACCAATATTTGGGTCTATATCTATTACTTTCTAGCACCTGGAGCTCTACAAAATCCAGACAATATACAATTGCACCAAATTTTTGTCAGTTTTCATGGCAAAGTAGCATGCGAACCCTACAACTCACCGGTAATCTGATTGCAGATTCATAATCTACACACAAAGTTCTCCAAGACTACAAAATTTGAGCGGTATATCTTCACTGTAAAGGAAAAATCAAGATGTCTGAAACTCAAGTAAATTAGTGATGCATATTTTGTTTCGAAAACTTATTAGTCACTCATGAAACTTAAATGCCCGTATCTCAGTCAATTTTCATGCTACACACCACATATTTTGCACAGTTTCTAGAGTTTAGATGTACAATAACATATATTTTTTACAGATTTTTTCGAGGGGGTCAATTTCCCACCACTGGCCCACTTGACATGGAATGACCCAGCCGCAAGCCAGAGGTGACCGGCCAGCTAGAGGTTGAAGCACGGCACTCTAGACCACTAGGCCATCCCAACCCCCTGACAATATTTGGTGTCAGTCATTATTACATTATATATTTAACCAGTTCTATCACATAAGTATTAACAATGACTGACACCACTATTGTCCTTTAATAAGTAAACCTACCTGCTGTAGTAATTGTTTATATGTTATTTTTTCTATGGTATTTGTAACTGGACTGTCATGTATTATAGCCAGATTGTCTCCCTTGCCAGCTTCAACATGGCGATCAACAGCATTGTAACAGGTACTTATCTCCCCACCACTGAACCTATAAAATATACAATAGCGTACAATATGATACTATAACAACCAAATGAAATGAAATGGAGTTAAACGTTCTGCTGTTCTGCTCCAAACTGGGCTAATGAAGATGAGCATACGCCATACAGTGTGCCGTGAGGGAAATTTTGCCCAGACAGCGGCACTACTGCCTAATCTTATATCAAATTCCAACTATCAAGGGGTTTTTACGTGCATGCTAACGTGTACGACTAGACAGTCGTGCCATCCGAACGACTAGACAGCTGTCCTTCTCAGACCCTCTGTCCTGCATCACTGACAAGGGGGAACCACACCGGAAGGCGGGCATATGCCACACAGTGTGCTATGATGGAATTTTTGTCTGGTGAGCAGCACTACGTCAAGAGATCTTTTACATGCACGCCAATGTGTACACAGGACTTCGGTTTTACATCCCTTTCGAACCACTAAACAGCTGCGCCTGTCATGCCCTCCTCTGTCCAGAAAATCTGGATGAACTTTCTCGGCAAATGCAGGGATCGAGCACCCGACCTCCACTGATCCAATCGGTGACATCATTCGTGAAGCAGGCCTAAATTAGCACCTCTATGCAGAAGACAAGCAACTTTATGTTGAACTTGAGGGTTTAAAAGAAGAAAATTTTCAAATTAATTATCAAAATTCATCTATAGGATGGCTGAGATTTAATTGGATTGAAACATAGTTGTCATTTAATAATCTAATTCAAAAATGGATAATGGAGGCTCAGTCTTGATTGTCAAGTAACGTTGCTATCAAGTAACGTTGCTATGATAATAAACAATCGATTCTATGTTCCAACTTCAACACACCAATGATAACTTCATATCTATTTTTGAACTTAAAGCCCCAATAACACTCTTGTTGTAATTGAATAATATGTCCCAATCTTTATTCTGGTCAACAAATTGTATTATTTTACAATATTCAAATAAATTGATGATACAAATTTCATCTTAACACACCTGATTTAAAAAATTGGAAAAATTCAACTACATGATTTGAAAAGGTTAACGTAAACCTTTTCAAATGTGACTTGGATTTTAAAATATTTTCGAACCCTCTGGACAAGTAAACTATGATGTAATGGATAATTTACACAACAGGTAGGACACATAAACATCTGGTACTTAGAATAAGACTATTATTTATTTTCTAGAGCTGCCGAGCCAGCAAAAGTGTTATTGTCCCTTTAAAGCAGGACATGTCAGCTCTTATCTAAATATTACATAATACACCTTTTAAGATACATTATAGGGAATTAGAAAAAAAGCTGGCAGTTCTCACTATTAGGCCTATATAGTTAAAAAATTGATAATGTAATTATGTAAAAGGAATTTGCTGAAAATTTCAGACAAATAACAAAGAAATTATTTCAAAATATATACAAGGCATTGGATACAAAATTGTGTATTCCTTAGAAATGAAATGAAATTGGGTTTAATGTCCTTCTCCGACTGGGCTTATGAAGATAGGGTTTTTGTTTCCCCGCATTGCACACTATATGCCAGGCCCGTAGCCAGCTTGCTGGCTTCGGAGGGGCAGTGAAGTTTTTAGGAGGGGCACACCCGTTACAGTCTACAGTAGGTATTTTAGAGTTATGGTTGGCAAATTTTCTTTCGGGGGGGCAAAACATTTTTTCAGGGGGGCATTGCCCCCCCTTGCCACCCCCTGGCTACGGGCCTGCTATATGCCCGTCTAATTATTCACTCCATTTCATTTCAGTATAACATCTTCATGCCTCGTTTGCATTCAATTCGAAGAACTAGCCATAGAAAAGGAAAATATATTCGAATACAAATATGCTGAAAAAAACATGTGTAATGTATACGATTACCACTTTGTGAAAGGGGCATTTGAATTGTCCAGCACTTTGCTCCACTTTCTACTCCATACAACCCCATCGGCTGCCTCAGCCCAGAACTCTTCTGGTGTATTATTTGCTCGTGAGAAGGCCTTGTCATAAAGATTCTGCTTGTTCCCCGCATATGCAGAATACTTGTGCAGTCGTCGCCATTTGCTAAATAAATTCTGCAGATTGGGATCCTCTTTTAAACGATAGTTTAGCGAAACGACCAGTCGTTTCAATACCATTTTGAAGAGCTATGGTTTATCAAACGACCTTGACCGAAAAGTAAGCTTACAAACAAACTTTCGTGACTCGACGATAAAACTTGATTACGGGTGAATAAACTTGGCTCTTTCACAAGTGTTTTTGACATATGGGAAACAGAAAAAAAAGATAAGCCATTTAGTCAAACGTTCTCGGTTTTTGAAGTACGTTATATTATGAATTTCCGTAACAACACAATAATGTTTCTTTAAAAATAAAAACAAAAAAAAACCCAATCAAATTAAAAAGTTCGATAGCTCTCATTTTATTTATTTGCAACATCATGCACGGTCAACTGAAATCTGTCTTTGTGAACGATGTCTAATCAGTTATGTACACAACGTACGGTGTTATATATCAGCGAAGTACGATAAGAGAACGGTAAAAATGAATGGAAGTATAAACTGTTTACTGTGCATTACAAATGGATACGACGACAGCTAAGACCGCCAGCCAATCAAAGGGCAGTATTTCTCTAGGTCACATTTACGCCTCACCTTGGCTTGAAGTCTGTTCTCCATTTTTGTTACTGTTTGGTTTCCATTCGATATTTATTGTTATTACCCAGCGGTAAGTAAATTTATTTGAATTTGAATACAATCCAGCGTTTCTACAGGTCTATCGCAACATGACAGAAGTATTTGACACCCCGAAAACAGTCTAATTTAGGGAGAATTCGGCAAAAAACAAGGGCTACCGGTCGGCTTCATTGATTTTACGAAGAATTTAGGCCATTGCTTGCTTTATTTTTAAAGATGACGAACATTATTATGTTTTTAGGGTTAAACCGTATTAATTTATATTGTATTATACTTGTAATGTCATTTTTACGTGGTGACAGATCGGTTTGGGGCAGAGAAGGGTGACAGACCGATGACTGTTATGTGTAACATTCTACTTATTTGATACAAAGCATAGCCATAGCAGCCGATATTTTTGTAGTATAGTTTGTTCTATTTAAGTGGAAATCCCAGCCGTGGAGGTTTTATATTTTGTTTATGAATTGTGACCATATCCCCCAGTTACTGAGATTTTAAGGTTTAAATCACCTTTTTTTCCCATACAAAATTACAAACGACTTAGGGTGGGCCCCAAGTCTTAGGAAAAAATAATGCGTTTAAAAATGATATAAGGAAGCAAATTAAATAAATTAAAAAACTAATTAAACTGAAAAAAGGCGAGGAAATAAATATTGGACGTTTAACTTAAAATTTGAAATGATTCATCGACACCTTAGTAGTAATATTATCCAAAGCCCCAGGGGAATTTTATGAAACGTATTGTCTTGTGATATGATTGAAAGTCTTGATTACGTAATATTTTACAACCCTTCAATAAAATAAACCCGGTGGCTTCATACAGAAAGGAAGAAATGATTACCAATCATGGCATAGACTATATTTTATGAGTAGGCAGGCCTACCGATATTAAGATGCAAGATGTGGTGGCCGAATGCTTAACTCGTGCACGTTGAATCTGAAGGTCTGATTCGATTCCCCGCTTGTGCGTGACAAGAGGTAGGGTCGTCTGTCCAACGGTCCAACCTCGTGGGGTTCTCCGGTTTCCTAGCTCCCACTGCTAAAGACCCCTACACGCAACCGTATGATAGTCTCGAAATGGACATTATTAAACCCCTAAGAGTAGGCTATGACTAATGGTTATATGAGGATAATAATTTTAAAGTGGCATTAGTAACTGGGCAGATAAATAACTATGAAAATACTTATGGAAAAACAGCTACTGATTTATTTAGGCGACGTTTCAGTGGCTTTAAGAAAGTTAATTAGTCCCTTTTATTTTCTTAGTGTATTTCATAACCCCTTTGTGTCATAGTCCTTTGATCTTGTTGTTTTTATGTATGGTTTCAAACTTGTTGTAATTTTGTCTATATATGTTGCTTCAGATTTTGTTACTTTGTATTAGCTTGAAAACGTTGAGAGAATACTCTTCGAAACGTCGCCTAAATAAATCAGTAGCTGTTTTTCCATTAGTATTTTCATAGTTAGTTATTAGGATAGTGAGTCGCACAAACATAATGTTGTAACAAATACGGATATGATGTTGGTGGAGGATAATTCAATATTTATGTTTAATGGACAGCGAGTAACGGCAACTAAAAGTGCCCCCCCCATCCCCGTGCCAACAAACAAGATTGATTAAAATAGATTTTTTGCAGTTTGGGCCAGTCTCTTGTGATTACAATGTTTGGAGAGGAATTTGAAGCAAACTTTTGACAAATCAATAAATTAGAAGATATTTGTAGTCCAAATATATCATAAAATCACACTGTTTTTACACGGGAAGGCATCCTTAAATTAGACACGTTAACAATCAGGGGCCTCTTTCACGAAATTTTAACTTGAGATAAAATCCAAATATTAGTAGATTTTTCAATTTTGATTGGCTAAGCACTAAAATCAATCTAAAATATTATCCAATCAAATTACTAAAATTTGATTTTTATCTTAGTTAAAATTTCGTGAAACAGGCCCGTGAACATCACTAAAGGTTGAGATAATCTGAAGTGTTTTGGGGTTTGTTCTTGGCTACGATTGGATCCGTTTAATTTCACCTTGAGACCCACTTGTTCATTAATGTGGGTACCAGCTCAAAAAATAAGATTGTATATAACAGTATTTGTAATCAAGCATACTGCCACGCCAAACTTGCGAACAGACACTAAGCTAGTTGACCGCCATTTTAATTCTCAATTCGGCAATTGTCAAGTATATTTTCCGCTTCCTGTTAATAAAACTAAGATTATTTATTTAGTCTTAGTGTGTACGACATTTGAAATGAGGTAGAACCATAACAAAATAGTATACAAATTTCTTGATATGGCGGCCAGATAGAACTATGTAGCCCAAAGGGTCGTGAAAAGAGGCACATTTGCTGTGGACACGTACACCGTTTTGACCAAATAAATTATAGGTATAATATAATATGCCAATATGTTATATTTCAGATTTGAGAAGTGATGGATAAAGTTATGTAAACACTACATTAATAATTTATAAATGGAAAATCTGTCGGAAGATGAAGCGCTACCAAACTACAGTTACCAACCCCAGTATAACCTTCATGGATTGGTTGATATCAGCACATTGCAACATTACCAAGGCGACAACCAATCACACATTTCCTTACATAATGCAAATATCCACCCAAATAGTGACTTACAAACCAGTCATCTCACAGATTATGCTGGCCAATCATATGTCGGGCTTGGACATACTGTGGGATATGTGGATGGACAAATGCCCAGTGGTTATCCCACGGCAATCTCCCCAATACCCGATCAACAACTGTCCCTTAGTTCATCTCTAGGATCTTCATGGTCAAATTCAGGTAGGTGCTTCATTTGAACCTTTTGGGTGTAGCCTTAGCCTAATCTAGTTCCCAAGTAATTGGTCTTCTTCGTCACATTTAGAAAACGTGCTGGAATTTCGCCTTTGTAAAGCCTTACTTCAATGTAGTTACCTCCCTTTAACCCAAACTTTAAACGATTCCGGGCATATCGGATTTTTCGGGCAAAAATTGAAACACAGAGGCCCCCTAAAAAAATGCCTATGTTGAACATTCCCAAGACTTGTTTTGTAAATAAGACAATGAATGCCATGAAATTGGGTTTAAAACGTCCTAATTTTCTTGTCCAACCGGGCTAATGAAGACGTCATACACTATGCAGTGTGATTTGAGGGAAAATTTACTGAAAACCCGCTCCTCCTTGTAAACATAAGAATCCATATTGGACAATGATTGATCAAGCATTTTGGTCAGAATGAACTTTATGTTTACCAATACACGGCAAATATAGGCATACGAATAAAAAAGCGACAACCTGCTACTAGAGAGGGAGAAAGAGAGAAATGGGGTTTAACGTCCACTCGACACAAAGTATGTCATTTTGGGACTAACACATGGTTCAATTTTATTTCAATAATGCGCTTGCGCGTAGGGGTCTTTAGCAGTGGGTGGAAACCGGAGTGCCCAGAGAAAACCTATGAGGTTGGACAGGGGACCCTACTCCGGGGAATCGAAACCACGCGTGTTGACTCAATGACAGACCTTTTGATACATCGCGAACGTGTTAACCATTCTGCCGTCCACCCCCCTACTACTATAGATAGAAGCTTTATGTTATTTTAATATTAATTAGTTTAATTTAATTACAGGTTTAGCCAAAGTACCGGTGGGAAGATGGGGTGTAGAGCAATCGAACCCTTCATCACATCGTGTAGAGGTTGGTGGTATAGGCTGGACAGATATTCTACACAAAAACATGCATCAGTTAATGGAAGTTGATATGATGTGTGATACAATAATATTAACAAATACTCAACAAATAAAAGTGAGTAGGCATTTATCTTAGATCCAATAGAAAAAATAAATTGGGTTTAACGTCCTTCTGTTCGGGAATACGCCATACATTGTGCTATGAGGGGAAACTTTGCCCCGACAGAAGCACTCCGGGTTACTCATATATCGAATTCCAACTGTCAAGGGATCTTTTATGTGCATGCTAATGTGTACACGGGCCCCTTTTTGTCCCATACGAACGACTAGACAGCTGTTTTTGTCAGACCCTCTGCCCTGCATCCCTGACAATGTGTAACATGCCTGGAAATATGGATGAACTTTCTCGGCCAATACAGGGATCTAACAGGGGAGGGGCTGGAAAATTCTGTTGTAGACCTGAACTGACCCGCCCTGAATTGCTGGTGACGAATCGAGCTCTTAGTTTCATGAAACTTCCATGGATGATCATTATTTAAAAATGTACGATTTCGACATTGTCATTTATTTACAAATTCTCTTTCGCACGGTAATTCCCATACATATAGCAACATATATAAAATGTGGCCGTATATGATATTTTGAACTAGAAATCAGCTGTTTACCTTTGTACGATTGCTTCACGTAGATTAGGGTAGATTGGGCCGAGTTGTCTAACTCATGTACTTTGGATCATAAGAGCTATCATTGAGTCATTTAGTAAGTTTTCTACATGACAAGGAGTAGAATCAGCAGCCAACCCCGGTTTCCTCCCATGGCTGAAGTCCCCTACCTGCAAGTGAGTGAATGGAATAAAATTGTTTCGTTAGTTTAGTCCCAAAATGCCATAGTTTGCGTCAAGCTGAGGTTAAACCCCATTTCTCCCTCTCTCTGCTATTGGGATGAGTTACTAATAGTATTATGTTTTTATTTCAACAGGTCCACAAACTGATACTCATGTCTTCTAGTGATTATTTATTGACACTGCTGAAACGATACGATAACCTCAAGATGATACAACTACGACTGCCGGTAACAGTAACAATGGAGGCACTCAAGACATTTATAACATTTCTCTACTTGGGAAAAGCTGATCTAACATCTGAGAATATCCGCGATATCGCTGTCCTCGCTAACATCTTTAAGATACAGGTGCTGAAAGACCTTATTGTGAAGTTATCCGGAAACGACAATCTAGTCAGTGGAGATAAACTTTTTGATGTCCAGCCTACGGTAATCGATGTCTGTGAACGGCGAGATCAGTGCATTGATACAAGTTCCCTGGTGTTGACAACAGAGCAAGGAATTAATACCGACGGTTCGTATGGTAATAGCACCTCATCTCCCCCCAGCACCTTCCTGGATGATAACGGTAATGACGAAAGACCTATCTGCAAAAAGTTACCAAAGAAGTCCCAACTAGTTTCATCTGCGGTTCACACTTACGGTACCAGATCCACTGCGTCCCAAGGAACTCCCAAGTCCAGACGTAAAACATATCTTGAAGAACAATCCAAGAAAGATATGGAAGAGGCGGCCGCGGGTGACAAAGGCATTGAAGCACCTCAAGCTCGTCCAGAGGTTTACAGGGGAAAGAAGAGTCGTCTGCTCGCCGGTGCTCCAAAACAAGAGACTCCCGAGGTGCAACCACCAAAAACAAGGGGCAAGTTCCGACGGAAGATCGAATTAGTGGACAGTGAAAATTTTATTGCTGCTTCGCTCAACCTGTCTGATGTTAATGATGCATCTGTTACTTCTTTTGTCCCAAGTTCTCCTGATGATCAAAATGCTTCAGCTAAGAGAGGACGTTTTAGGTAAATATTTTAATGAAAAGATACGTCTAATATAGTTTATAAAAGTCAGGCACATAGACAAGAAATCAATTTGAATTCATTATTTATATCAAGCTAAATTCTGCTTAAGCTATATTCGTTTTTATAGTAAATTGTAATCAAGTTAACTTGTTATTATTCACCAGTACCTTTTCTACAGAGATATGGATCTAACAAATGTTGTTTTTTCTTTTCTTCAGGAAAATTGGGACCGGAAATCAAATGACAGTTAGACCTCCACCAAAGAAACGAGCTAAAATGGAGCTGCAGTTGAGTGAAGATCATTTGTGTGAAGCTGTTGATGACGAACTTCCCATAACTGTGCTTTCTGTCCCTGCAGAGGTACAAGTCCAAACGCCAAAGGCGAAAGCATCTCCCAAAAAACCCTCTAGTCAAAGAAATAAAAGGCGTCGCAATAGTAGGTGGGGAAAATCAAAGAATCTTGTAGCAATTGCTAGTGACATTGAGAATATGGCTGAACACATTCCGGAGAACGAAAGACAATTTAAATGTAATCTTTGTGGAAATGAGTTCGTGTTTGCAAAACGTTGCATAAGCCACATGGTGAAGACCCATGGCGTTGAAGAAACCAATGTCATCCCAAACGTAGTTATCCGCAGCAAGGATGAGTCGTCGCCAAAGGTGTGTGATATTTGTGGATACAAAACCAAAGACCAAAACTTCTGTTACATTCATTATCATAAATATTTCAAACACGGTGTGCCCTTACCACAGGGCTGGGAGATTTACAAATGTGACCAATGCGGTAAAGAATATTTTACCAAGTTTATGTTGAAGGACCACAAATTAACCCATAAAGAAGAAACTCCATTTATTTGTGAAACATGTGGACAGGGTTTTAAAACACGCACCTGTTTAAACAGTCACGTGTTTCACCGACATAAAGAGGTGAGGAAACATAGCTGCCCAGAATGTAAAAAGAAATTTAAAACAAAAACTCAGATGAGCGTTCATTACCGGACACATACTGGTGAAAAACCCTTTTCTTGTCCAGAATGTGATTATAAAAGCACAACTCGGGGTAACATGAGACTCCATCTTACAAATAAGCATAAACACAATGTCGATAATGTCCAGCTTCTCATGCAAAAAATGACCACCGGAATGCCTCCAGCAGATATGGCTAATATTGTCAAAGAGATTAAAGACTCTGAAGTACTAGAGATCGACATCGCTGTTCCGGTAGAAAATCTTGTCCAAGTTGCTACATGCACATCCGTTCCGATAGACTCGTCTGTCCCGATAGCTACGTCTGTTCCGTTAGCAAATCCTGCTCCTGTAGCCACCACCCTTCCCGTGGAGATCTTATCGATGGACAAACTAACGACAGTGTTAAGGAAGTGCAGTGGCATAAAATGGATGGACATTGGCGAACAGAATGGACAGGATGCGTACACGTGTGCCTTACCCCAATCTTCAAGCGGGTCGGCCATTTTGCTCCCGGTCTCTCAGACAAACCAGCCTTCGTCAGATGGTACGTCAACCTACACGACGTATACACTAGTACCGAGTTCGGATCTACTCAATGTAAAATCACTGGGAGTTGACCCCGACAGAACGACGACCACCCTAAAACCCGTGTCCTTGACACCACCACCAGCGCAACAGTCATCACATCTTTATATGCAACACTCACCTATAAGTCCTGCTGCAACCGTTTCTCCCGATGGGCATTTCCAGACACCGCATAATATGATTAATTCACCAATCACACCCCCGCCACCTTCATCCCACTCGCCTTACCCATCTGCAACTAATATGGTAAATTCACCAATCAGCCCACCACAAGTCAACATGTCCTATCAAACCTATGCACACAATCTCTCCAACTCGCCCATTAGCCCACCTGCACCAACGATGTCACCAAATCAGTCATACCAGAACATAAACAGCGTTTCGCCCGTTAATCTTCAAACTGCGCAGTCTATGGGACAAGATGGCGGCATTGTATCGGATGGTGACGTTGATTCGAGTTACAACCAACAACAATATGACACGGCCCTTTTACAAGTTTATTACCAACAACAGAATTTCTATCAACAAGGTTATTAAGGTGTGTTTGTTTTCATAGACCATTAAAAAGTTAAAATGACACGATAAAGGAAAATTGTAAATGCCTGGGTTAGCATGCCTATACTTTTGTTATGTTCAGTTCTGTAGTTTTTCGTCTCGTGTATGCAAGTCTTTCGACAGAAAATATATTGCAAAACCATTGAAATATTATGTTTTGAAAGAAAAGAAAATATCTTTGTTAGCATTATCTAATTGAAGGAATGCCAACACCATCTCTCATTTCGGTCTAAATTAATATCACATCTTCGATTTATTTGGGTTTACATTTGTGTTGGATGGCAATCCAGATCAAATTATAGTTAAGACGAAGCCGAGTTAATGGTTGGTTATATGTCGAAAAGACAGACTTTAAACTAAAATTACTGAACAAGCCGACTTCCGTTTAATTTTCGTAAAAACAATGTTACACATTAGATAATCAAAGGGGATTAGCTCAACATACTGGATAATGTTGGTTACTTCTAGGCAAATGATGGCTGCTTCAACATCTTGACCAAATTTGATTGCTTCAACATCCGGACTAATGCTGGTTGCTTCAACATCTGGACTAATGTTGATTGCTTCAACATCTGAAGTAATGTTGACTGATTCAGTATCTAAATTAATGTTGACTGCTTCAACATCTGAACTAATATTTCTTGCTTCCACATCCGGACTTATGTTGATTACTTCAACATCCGGACTTACGTTGATTGCTTCGACATCTGGACTAATGTTGGTTGCTTCAACATCCGGACTAATGTTGGTTGCCTCAACATCCGGCTAATGTACGTTTCTTCGACATCTGGACTAATGTTGGTTGCTTCGACATCTGGTCTAATGTCGGTTGCTTCGACATCCGGACTTATGCTGGTTGCTTCAACATCCGGACTTACGTTGATTGCTTCGACATCTGGACTAATGTTGGTTGCTTCAACATCTGGACTAATGTCGGTTGCTTCAACATCTGGACTAATGTCGGTTGCTTCAACATCCGGACTTGAATGTTGGTTTTTTTCCTCTTCTGCATTTACAGGTTGTTTTGTCAATGGCTTTTGCAGAATATGGACTCACGTGTTTGGTAATATCAGACGTGAATTATGATATTATTTACTATTAACATACGATTGCAGAGATCTATATGAATAAAGTTTGTTTGAAACGGGTTGTGTCTATTTTGTTTCGTTTTCCCAATACCCATTTCCCAATAATGGGTTTGGGGGATCAAAGCGTTTCCTAACAACAGTCAGAAAGGGTGGGGTCAAACCGTATTTCGAATGACATCACCTTTCAATTTTTATGATTATCAGTTAGGAGACGGCCATCTTTGGACTAACCTACTAGACACTGTCTAATACCTGGTTACAAAGAGGTTCAAGGTACTTAATTGAGCAATAAATAAACTGGACCGAGTCGAATCCCAATGAGAGTTGAGAAGAACCAACCCATTTACCTATTTCTCGGTGAAAAGAAAACTACACAGTCGGAGCTCCAGGAAATGTCACTGTCCATTCAAAATACTCTTCCCAACCATTGTACACGTAGTCACAGCTAATTAACCGAAAATTAGTCTCTGAATCAACGAAGTTGTGTTGAAGAGACACTAAAACTCGGTCGAGTCTTATGAATATGTTTTTGAAAAAGATTTTGGGCCATACGGCAGCTCAAAATATTGCCTCATACTATGTTTAAGAACATTAATAATGAAAGGGTTATTTTTGGAACACTATAGTCTTAAACGTTTCCCATACAACTTATTAGGAATACCAACTCCTGGTACCATTCTTCTTCTTTTGCAATCGGGGGGTTGGGATGGCCTAGTGGTCTAGAGTGCCGCGCTTCGACCTCTAGCTGGCCGGTCACCTCTGGCTTGCGGCTGTGGTTTGGAGCCCTGGCGTGAGCGTATGTGGCATGGAGATAGGGGCGCCTTCTCAACCTCGTGGGTTTCCTCCGGGCACTCCGGTTTCCTCCCACTGCTAAAGACCTCTACGCGCAAGCGAATTATTGAAATAAAATTAAAAACCATATGTTAGTCCCGAAATGACCTTGTTGTGTCGAGTGGACGTTAAACCCCATTTCTCTCTCTCTCTCTTCTTTTGCAATCCTTTGGGAGTACATTGTCCAGGATTACTTACTGGTGTCAAATTTAATCAAATAAAACCAAGTACGAACAATCCAAACCATTAGACAAGATTCGAAGTCCTAAAAAACGTTATAGGCAAAATAGTGTAATCAGCAAATGGACTGTTCACCGTGTACAAAATACACAACAACAGTGGTAACAGGTGTCCAGAAGAGTAGGCTTACCCTGCTTGGCGTCACACCCGCCATCGCTGCATCCAAACTATTAGTCGAAATCTCGGTAAAATAGCGTGATTTGCCAATGGACTATCGGTATGCAAAATGCACGCGATGAACAGTGTCAACGATGTAGTAGACATAATCAGAGAGATAATAAATAGGATACGCGCCAATTAAATATATCTAGAATAATAGCTGAGAGAGACATGTTATATTTACCAATTAAGTCAATATGACGGCCATAAAGCTGTTTAAAGGATTTTATAACTTTAGCGCGCAAGTATCCTTGTATTTGAAGCTTAGATGACAAATGTCTCGATCTACTAAAAAAAAACCAGAATAAAAAGAACAAGCTCTCGCGTAACGGTTTAGCTGAGACACAGACACTCCATAAGTTGGTGATACAGGATTGTTACTAACATTCACCCTTGTTGCCTTTTACCCTGGGATAGGTATTATATTTTAATATTTTTCTTCAAATGCCGCTCAAAATTGTTAATCAAAAAAAAAAAGAAGAATATTCTAACCCCCTGTAGCGAGATTTCGTTTTTATCAGCCTTGTTTTTCACGGGATTTAATTGGAGGAGAATCCAGCTTTATCTTATATTTGTCGTTAGTCGCTGTCTACTTTCCATAAATATCGAATCCAAATGAAATAACTGAATTATCTGCTACCAACTTATTTTTTCATGTGGGCATTTATAGAGCACAACTGGATGTAAAATATTCACGTCTATTTCAAAATACCAAAAATAACGATTTGCAAACAGGAACCCCAACGCCAGAAATAATCTCAGTCCTTGAACCCTATTTCTTTGTGCTAACATCAGCTTTTAGTAAAGGAGCCATAACCTGTCAACATCAAACCATGTATTGGGAACATTGACTGGATTAGATATTGACATTAACCTCGTGGATTTTCTCTGGGTCCTCCGGTTTCTTCCAACAGCTAAAGACTCCTACGCATAAGCGAATTATTGAAATAAAATTGAACCATGTGTTAGTCCCGAAATTAACTAGTTTGTGTCGAGTGGACGTTGAACCCCATTTCCCTCTCTAAATATTGACAGTGTATAAGTTACACAAAGCATTCATTTATAACACCTGTTTATACACACACACATTATAAATTAGGATTTTTATTGCCAAATTCAAAAACATGTAAAAACTGTAAGCTTGTATAAATATGACCCAAAATATAATAAATATAATACCCGCATATAACCAAAGAAGATCTATATATTTTTAGTACAAAATTCAAAACTGCTTGTAATAGATTACTGTATAAAAATTAAAATGTAAATACATGTATATTATTCCGAAATGCTAATACATAAATTCTTCAACATTGTCTTAGGCGGTCATAATCTAATCCAGGAATCAATGCCCAGTCAGGGACATCTACGGGTCCATCATACGCGGGTTCTTCAGCCCAGTTGATAATATATTGATGGGGAAATTGGGTGAATTCATCAATATTTTCCGTGGTAGACCAATGTCTTCTGGAACAACCATCTTCAGCTTGTTGATTAAAATCTACTCCAGGTATTAAAGCCCAGTCAGGGACATCTACAGGACCATCATGTACAGGTTCGTCAGCCCAGTTGATAACATATTGATGGTCATCAATATTTTCTGTAGTGGAGGACTTATCTGTAGCATGTAGATGAAAATCTACTCCAGGTATCAATGCCCAATATGGAATATTTGTGGGTTCTTCGTATGAAACTTCGTCAGCCCAGTTGATCACAGAGTAATGCTGATTTTGGTTTAAGTTTAGCTGAAAAGTGTCGTCTAATTCTTCGTCCAAATTCTTAGCATCTCCAGTATATGATACTGCTGCTGACGACAGAGTTGATGACCTTGGAACTCTTATTCCACAAATTTTCTCGTATCCATGGTTGGATTTTTTATAGTAAGATACAACTGAAAAAGTGAAAACATTTTAAGAAATGAAAATAAGACAGCAAAAGATAAATAGATAATTTACCTTATATAATGAATACATATTCAAATCCTCTACATCGGACAAGTAAAGTACGTAAAACAGCGTTTGGTATTGCACATAAATATTGCCCGGCAGTTGAAATCAAGGAGTAGGCGAAAACGAAGCTATTCCACACTAAGTATAAATACAAAATAGCGGATGTTCGAGTCAAAACGACAAAAAGACGTTAACACCTCGGTCCATTTAATAAATTAAAAATTCCAGCCATTTTATTTGTGAGATTTAATCAACAGCATGTTGATTTTGGTCTTAATGTGATGTAAACGGACACTGTAAAAGTGTTAAGACTTACTAGAAATAAAACGGAAGGAGTTGTTTAGTAACGCGTTAGACGTACTAAAAGTATTACCTAGAGTTGACTAGTAAAGTGCTAGAGTTACTAAAGATATTAGCTATAGAGTTGACCAATAGAGTTTTAGGCTTACCAGAAGTATTAACTGTAGAGTAAGTTAAATCTGTATCAGTTAATACAACCAACATGTTGTCATCATTATATATGATCTGATTTAATACCTCACCATAATCTAAACTAATATCAGTATACTCGGGTATTTCTCTGGAATAAATATAATACAAAATAAAAGTAGACGTAACAGAAAGTAAAATACTTTTTATAGTTCAAACTTCTTTAATTTGAAAATACAAAAACCGTATTCAAGACTTATAACAGAGAAAACTACTAGTTTATCTATTTGCTTTAGGTCTGTTCTCAACTCGTCTACGAAAATATTGAATAACTATTGAGTTTTAACTTTTTTAAATTACTTATTAGAATTTCTGTACAATTTAATCAAATATACTTACAATACAGTCATAGTTGATGCCACTTTTGTATCTGGATTCACGAAAGCGTAGAAAAAGTTATTAATTTAAGAGAATTATTGCAGAGCGTCTTTCTGTTAGCAGATAAAATAGCTCAATGATAGCGCAATACGATGACGTTTTACCTATTGTGACGTCACTATTAAAAGACGTCAAAAGGTTTATCGAATTTGCTAAATAAAATCTAAATTTTTTCTTCCGAGATCAAAGTTTGATTGACCTTTGAAGCTTTTTCCCGAAATCAGTCGAAATCTTTCCAAAGATAGGATATTTCTAATTGATTCATAGATTATTGTTTTTCCTATTTTATAGATCCATTCTCGGCCAAAACAGTTAACTTTTAAATACCAAACACTAGCATCTTTACCTTGTTAATGGTAAAGCTCTGGTAGTTTTTGTTTAATGTTAATAATATAAAAGAAACACCATATTGACAGCCTGGTGTCAAGTGGGAAGACTAATTTTTTTCCCGAATGACAAAAAATATGTTCGAAACCTTCATATCTGAAATAGTCCAAATGTTAAATTAAATTCTTTGTCAACTTTTACGTCAAAATTCCCGCATATGAATATGTGATGTCTTTTAAAGAACGGAGGTGTGGTAGCGCAGCGTTCAAGGCGCCGATTAACTACCCTGAAGTTCGATCCCGATATTTTCCGCGACACTTCCTCGCATAGTCGTTCGGATGAACAGTGATCCCGTGAGATCATTTATTCCCAAATAAAAGTATACTGTATTGTGCTTATTGGTTGCCGCTACAGTTCCTTGCATACTCGTGCGGGTGATACGAAAAACAGAGACCACGCGAAATAATTGCGTTAAGATATTGCTATTGCGAAGCTTTGTCAAAATTTTCCATTTCTAATAAGTGTTGCGATAAATGGATTATGTCGACTTAGCTTCGGAACAACAGTGAAACGAAATGACACCATATAGCGCGTGGATTCAATTATCTCGGCAGCAATTGTCTTTTCACTGGTAAAATCATCGCCATGATCATAAGATGTACACTTTATTACTTTCTTAAGCTCGCGATATCTTTCATGCTATTGATACCTATACGTTTCAATGCCCACCACTCCGCACACGATATGGACATGAACAACCCCCCCCACCCCCAAAAAAAAAAAACAAAACCAAAAAAAAAGTGTGTTTAAAGTCCTACCGATCTGGGCTAATGAAGACGTGACGATATGGACACAACTCTCCAGTAATTCCCACGTTGGTTGCCGCGAATTTAGTATAAAAGTTATTTATCTCCCTTTCTCTTTCTCGCCTATTGCATGTCATTGTCAATTTGTTTTGCCTTTCTGGTATAGAATTGAACAAAGTGTTTTAATATCCATTTTCTGACAGGTTTTGGTGAATATTCATGATGTTGTGATGGAGGGATAAGAGAGTTGGTTACGTTGACATGTAATGGCGATCAGATCTAAATATTAAAGCCACCCGCAGATTTATGTCCCGTGACCTTGACGAAATCTACAAAAGTGGCCTTAATATTTAGATGCAACCATGAAAGTTGTACATTTACTTGCATGGTACTTCTATGATGGACCTCGTGCATGCGTTTGAGCAAGATCTTGCCTCATCTTTCTCAATCTGCCACAGAAAGCCTTCAAAATCCCACAAAAATCAATGATAAAATTAGAGTCGGTCAAAAAGTCGAAAATTATTATTAACGTCATTGTGGAAATTAATGGTGTACTGTGTCTGTATGATAAAGTGAGAACTAATAAAAAGGAATGAAAATGTAACGAAACGAAATATCACCAGTGTACGCTAGGATTACATAAGAGATTGCACATGAGGGTTCAGAAAATGTTTGTACAGGTTATGACATGCCGCCCCACTTTTGTAAGGACGGGTGAACTGCGCACGTTTTATGTTACTTGTCAAGTGTTCAAAGACCTAACCGAGCCCCATGTGGTCTCTTCCATTTCATAAAAAAATGACCAAACCGATCATCTTCAGAACCAGTCGAAGTAAGGCATTGAGACTATCGTCATTACAGCCACGGTTCCCTGCAAGACATAAATTCTTGACATAAAAACCAAAAAACAAAATAAAAACCCATCATCGCATACCACGCTTACATCGTCGTGAAACCACGCCTCTTTTCTTGTGGTAAATATTGACTATACGACATACTCAGCAAATCATTAATGGTTTATGACGATGGGTCTCCCGAACGCCCTGACTAACCTACCCTCGGAAGGTTGACGTCAATCCAGAGTTAGATTTGAGACATGCGTCTGAAGACGGCAGTGACTCTCCAGGATGGCGATTTAAGCGGTAATAAGATTTATAAATGACGAAAGTTGTAAGTATAAATACTTTCTAGAAGTTCTGCCTTATACTATATTTTATAATAAGAAATTGTTTGCAAGGTAAGAATAAACTTTAATATATATCATCAATGTACTCTTAATTCTATAGTGGTTTTGAATTTACGCAGACAGAAAACAAAGTTACAAAACAAATTGTATGCTTAGTGCCAAACGGCAGTGCCGGATTTAGATGAAGATAGGTCCTAGACTAGAATATTCTGCTTATGAAGCCCTTACGACTAGAGAAAGATGAAAGTGCGCAAAGCTTAGGATGATGGCGGATTCTAAGACTAGTGCTTATGACAGTGTCAATAATATTAAGCATCTTGACCGGAGCTCCGAGATCTATTTACGCTTCGAATCATAGGTAAACCCGGCGCTCTCGGACGAACTGACGTTCCCTCAGTAGAAACTGGATGCTTTCTTAGTGCCGGACGGGCAGGTATAATATCGACCTACTTTACTAAACTTTATTGTAATAAATGAAGAAAAAAAGAAATAAAATGGACTATATTTTATAATTGGAGCTCCTTTACACTTTCGCCACGGGTATGGTCTGTATGCCTTAAGAGTCGCACAAATGGGCTATAATATACAAACTGATCTTTTTACAAATTGTTGCGTCTGTTTGGGATTAAATATTCTTCAAACTTTGGGGATAATCTGAGAGGAATTTTATAATTATTCGCGTAAATTGTTTGTAGGATCGGATTTATATAAAAGACCCCCCCTCCATCTCCACCCCCCCCCCCCCCACACGTAATTTCTGATCATCATCAGCCATCTTATGCTTCCTTTTTTTTAAATTCTTAAAGAGTCATGAAGGCGGTGAGAAATTTTGTAGCTGGTGGCCAGAAGATTTTATCCCGACATGGACATAGTGATAGTCTTTCGTTACATGATCTGAAGATATCATCTGGTTTACCAAACCTGTCTGAACAGGTGGCTTCAAATCCAACCAGCAGCATTCCTGGACCGGCAAGTTTGCCTTTAATAGGAGCATTGTGGCAATATTTACCAGGAGGTAAGTGAACTTTGTCATGTTTCGGCAATTTCTTGAATTCTGGTAGTCAAAAAAATTTAAAAAATGGGATATAACGTCGTACATTTTTGTGCTACAAGGGGCGTTCCTTAACGCGCAAAGGGCGACTTTTCATCCCATCTAAATGCGGCGTATGGGTTTCTTCCAAAGGCTAAAAACCCCTACGTGCAAGCGAATTATTGAAATAAGATTAAACCATATATTAGTCCCGAAATGGTTTGTGCCGAGTGGACGTTAAACCCCATTTCTCTCTGCTCTGAATTGTCTTCTTATTCATGGTGACCCGGTGTTTTTACTGTATTCGGAAATTTTGGTGTTTAGGTAGATTTTATGGTTTGGATTTTAATGAATCTGTGAGGAGGCTTCAACGTCTATATGGTGATATTGTTAGAGAAGAAATAGTTCCGGGATTCACAGTTATACGTCTCTATAACCCAGAGCATTTTGTTGATGTGTATAAAGCGGAAGGAGATCTACCAACAAGGGCGTTATTTGGCATGTTAAAACGCTATAACCAGTTGTACAACCAAGACGTACAGGGACTTTTAACAAGGTAAACATGTTAACATCATTATATAATCATCAGTTTAATTTCAATATATCACTGGCTGCTGGCTGTGAAGTTGTTGACGTACTTGGTAACCCCGACATCAGACCCGGATAAAGGGCTGCTGGCTGGGTTGCAACGAGGAGCCCCTATCAATAGTTCTAATTGGTTTTTCATTTTTATTTTTTTTATATCTATATAATGACGTACAAATTGCATTAGTGTCAGGGCTACAGGAAATGGCCAGAATATGACCCATTTTCGCTCTTGCATGGGAAACAGTGACATTTTCGACAAGAGGCCCCGCGAAACCTAATAGAAGTCTTCCAGCTTTTGTATTCCTGTTTGTTATTGCACCGCACGCCCTTTCGAACTCCCAGTTTCTACCCATGAACGTCTTTAAGATAAACAGCAAAATTCTGTGTAGATTCTGCAGACTTAGTATTATTTTACTGTTATAAGTGTGCCTAGAAAACTGTTACATAAGCGGTCGTTGACCCAGTAATATTAACTGTCCTATTGTGTTTCACTACACTTTCATTTGCACCACTTCTCTTTCTAACATCCTGTATCCGTTCACGAAAGTTTTTAAGATAATTGGTAAAATTCTGCGGGTAGATTCTGCAGACATATTCTTAATTTACTCTTACACGTGTGCCTAGAAAACTGTTACACAAGCGGTCGTTGACCCAGTAATATTAACTAATCGTCTCACCTCTCTAACAGGATTAATTATTTTACAGCCAGGGTCAAGCGTGGCAGCAGATGCGCCGCGAGATCCAGCAGGAGATTTCTTCACCACGAGCCGCGAGAGCTTACGTTAAGAACCAGATGTCAGTGGCAGAAGAGTTTCTCGAGAGATTGACAGGATTAAGAGATGAAGATGGCACAGTAACAGATTTCTTACCAGAGATATATAAGTATGTCACTGAAGGTAGGCTATTATGTGATAATTTAAAGGAGCTAAATTAATAATATTTGGGACCTAGAAATTGGCACAAATGGGTCGCAACGAATATAATAAAATAATATGAATGTTTCCGTTTTTACTTTAATTTCCAATCAGTTATGTTCGGTGAAATACGCCAGAAGCCTCAACCGAATGGCAAACTCTATCGTCTGGTTATTCCAGTCTACACGGATGGCATTTATTGCGTATGCTGTCCAGATAGGAATATGCGGTCACTGTTTGACATGGCTTGTGGAATATGTCTAGCCTCGTTCTTTGAGTTCCTTGTTACAAATGGCCCTGAAACGAATCGTGCACCAATAATAAAAAAAGGGTCTTATTGGATATCCGAAGCCCATCTTTTCCTGGTAAGATAACATCAATGTTGATTTAGATTGACAGATAATTTGTGTTTCCAATGTCGCTGAGGCGCCCCCCCCCCCCGATCTGCACCTGGTATATAGTAAATGGTAATAACTTGTGTATTTTCAGCCATAGGAATCGTGTGTTTTGATGGTCGTTTAGGTGTTATGGATCCGGACAACAATGAAGGACAACAGTTTATTGAAGCTGTGAGCACATCACTTACGTTAACCCAGAAGGAATTATCATCAATACCGTTATATAAGATAATGAATACATCAATGTTTGATAAATACTGTCGTGCCATGAACACCATTAAAAAGTAAGTATTCAACTCAATCGCTGCATATTTGATTTTTTAAAATTAAAAACAAAGTAGTTGGACAGCTACTTTTGTATATGTTTGCAAGCACTAATTATGTCTTTTAGGAGTCGAGGTTGCTTAGAGAGTAAGACGTTGGCTCCATCACCTGGGGGTGTCGGATTCACACGCCGGTGTTCATTGATATTGTCCGGTGTGGCTCCTCCATTGGACGAAAACCGAGGTCCCATGTTAGCCCAGTCAGTGCTCATTTCATAATATACGACCATTTCCGAAATATACAGCTGTTCATTTGAATCCACAATTATTCAAAGATCACAGCAAATGAATATTAACATATATTTCTTTTTCTAACTTCAGTTTATCTGAGAAATATATGGATGCAGCCTTTAAAAGGCCATTTGAAGGTGATGATTCGCTGAATCTAGTTCAGCATCTTACCTACAAGTCTAAATTATCCTATAGAGAAGTCTTCACGTTTCTCAGTGAAATATTCTTTGGAGGAATAGATTCAGTAAGTTTAAGAACGTTTTATTATTAAAATGGCCTTCACTGGCTGTTCCTGGTTTGTTTGCTTTTTATCAGAGTAACCTCCCTTCTTATATCTGCTATCATTCCCTCTAACGCCTAGCGCATCATGTGACTTTTTTTGCTTTGCTACAAGTATCAAACTCCATATTACAACAAAAGGCGTTTAAATCTCGATAAATAGTTTTTAAAGTAAAATAGATTCCACCTAAACCTCCTTTCACCCTTAAACCGTTTTTTTTCATGATTTATAATAATTGACGTTCAATAAACAATTGTTTCTATTTCTTTCTTTTTGAGAGTCTGGATGGCTCAATGAGTGGATTGAAAACCGAGGGCCCGTAGAAGAACTCTTTTGTTTGCGATATCACTTCGTTAAATAAAGCTATTTCACACAGAAGAACAAAAAGTACAGCGTTAAACCTCATTTCTATCTTTTTCAGACTGGTCATTGCCTGGCATTTTCTCTTCATGCGCTGTCGCGACACCCGGAAGTTCAAGAGAAGGTGTATGATGAGATTAAATCCTTATCAACACGTGACATTAATAATGGCGCTTTAGACCACACATCTTATCTTAGAGCTTTCCTTAAAGAAACATTAAGGTTGGTTTAATTCTAGTATCAGTAAATATGGGCTAACTGAAAGGAACGCAGTGACGCACTTTGTTTCATGGGTCTAAAGTTTTTGCTTTTGCGTCCCCTTTCAAATGAAAAAAAACTCCGTGGTTTCACTGTAGTTATCAACGTTATTAACATATTCTTAAATTCATTGCTATATAATCATCTGATCAGCCAGTGTCAAATATGCTACTAATCGGCTCAAAAGTTTACAGAGAGACCCATTGTTCCAAGTTACGCTCATCCTAACCCAATAAATTTCGGCTTCTTGCGCCCAAATACAGATATATAAAGCGGTATTTTGTTAATTTCCAGAATGTATCCGGTAGCACCGGGTTTAGGCCGAACAACATCAAAAGCAACAACTATTGCTGGCTATCACATACCAGCACAGGTATATTACTTTACATTGAATAAATACGTGTAATACATTGACCAAATTTGATGATGTTGACGTTGGGTTTGTGGGTGGGGATTTGGAGATTGTTTTTTTAAGGATTGAAGCCTTTATATAAATCTGAATAGATATGTAAGACCAATTCTAAGTTTCCCAGAGACATTGATTTTATATAAGTTTCCCAGATATATACAGTCATAATGTCTAAATACATTCATTAACGAATTCTCTGACTAGCCCGATACGTGAGAAACGTGTCGTCAACAAGGGGCATTTTAGATAACGTATGTGAGTTGTCACTCAGTTCTATGTCGCTACATAGTTCTATGTAACAACAATGATTATATTTTGCGAATTTCTCACACGAAAACTTTAATGTTCGTTTGTGATTGGATGTTCTTTGAAATTTCTGTTGTTTCTTCCAGACGAATATTGTTCTTCACTATGACATAGCTGGCAAAAACGGACAATATATAGCTGAACCGGAAAGTTTCAAACCTGAGAGATGGTTGAGACCAAATAAAACCAACATATTTCCTTACGTAACAGTTCCATTTGGTTTTGGACCACGATCCTGCCCGGCCAGAAGATTAGCATCCCAAGAAGTTTCTCTAATTCTAATAAAGGTTTGTTTGTTTACTTTGTTTGAAATCGTGGGTTTGCCCCTAGTGTTGGCCTAGAAATTTTATCGGGATTTTTTTTTTTGGTGTGGTTAGTGACGTTTTTAATAATCTGACCCCAAGTTCACAAAACATTCTTACTTAAGTTCAGAATTTACTAAAAAAAAAAAAATTGTTTTAATTATCAAATACATCAACAAGAAACTGTTGCCAAAGTTTTTTGTTTCTGGATCAACGATATTTCTCATAAACAGTGCTTGAAAGTTGAGTAAACTTGGGGCCAGGTCAGCTACGGGGGAAGATGAACAAGCCCCGTTATGACAGCATCGCCACGTTGTTTCAGAAATCGAATATCTTTAATAACTAGATATCAACTTATACTTACAGATATTACAAAGGTTTGAAATTGCTGAAAGTAAAACAGATCTACCAATAAAGATGCAATTCTTGAATGCTCCAGCAGAACCAATATCCTATACATTTAAAGAAAGACAGACGTGAACGATAAAATGTGATCCATCATCTATGAATGAACATTGTATTGAATTTCCTCAGAAGAGACGCCAGAAGCTTAAATGAATAAGTATGGTTCAGCCACGTTATCTAAATATCATTATCATAATGCTTGCTTGAGTTTAAGGTACCTTTGACAAATACTAGATAATAGTTTTTCAGAAATTAACTAGTTGGTTTGAAGATGCATTTTGCAAGTTGTAGCTGCCCGCTCCTGCTAAAATAGTTCAAAAATAGATAACAAGAAATGAATACATTTCAAATGTTAGTCAATGTCCTTTACTTTGAGCGAAGTAATGAGAGTTTGAAGTTTTGACAATATTGTCGCGATTTTCAAGTATTTTTGCTAAAGAAAGTCTCGATTATCCCTTTTACTTGGACTTATTAAACGGCGATCTGGTTTTAATCCATTCATAATCACGGACCTCCGATGATCTGGAGGGTTGATTATGGTCAATGAAATAGGCAAACTGAGCTCTTACATAATACATCTTTATGTAACTTTGCAACATTTATTCGTCTGCCTTGAACATTAGTAGTAGTAGGTCCTTGGTCTAAGAGAGACGAAGCTTACCCCTGCATTATAGAATATGACTTTACAATCAATAGAATGGCCAATGTCTTTATGACCGCCTTGTTAATGTAACACGCTGGCTGATGGTACCGACAAGATTCATTATTTGTGTATTATGCCGATGTAGCTTTGTCAATCTAGTTAAAATAAGATGTCCTTTATTTTCTTGATATTAATCTGTATTGTTAAAATCAAAAATAAGAAAAAGAAGAGAAATTGTAGTCTAATTTGAATAAGATTGTGGCTTTATTAAAGTATGCTTATGGCTTTTATTGGAAATGATCAAATTGTTATATTTAAATAATATGTCTTTATGAAATATAAATTGTTGTATTTAAATAGAAATTGTTATATATCTAAATATAACAATTTTTAGTTAAATTTTTATATTTAAATATATACTATGAAATATAAAAAAAGGTTAAAATTGACTGCTCTTAGGTGATAAATTCACAAAAAAAAGTAAATAAAATACGGGTTAAAGAACTACATCTGTGTATTTTTTGTTAATGCCCTTCAGACAAGCGCATCGGCGAAAGTACTTACATATATATACAAATGAAGTTCTTTAATCCGCAATTTATTGATTTTGTACTGTGTATTGTGAAAAATGTTATTATATTTAACCGTGATTCATAATATTTATTGTTTTGCTGTATTTCTTACTTTTCTTATTTTAATAAAATTATGACATATACATGAATACTTTATTATTTTTTTACGATGTTCTTCAACGTATATTTTTAAAGGGGTATTATTACTCTCAGTAAGAAAATGAATGGGGTTAAGTTTGGAACAATATCTTATTCAAAATGAACGTAGACACCCCCTGTCCTCCTTCAGCCAAATAGTGTTCTTCCATGGAGTCATTTGTTTTCAACTTTACAAATCTGTGCAAATTGTATGCGATTGGTAAATAGAATCTAAAACGTATATATCTTAGCAATGACTTGGTATATAATTATGCCTCAAATTTTGCAAATAATCTTACATGAACTTAGTCAAGCCACATTAAATTGAGAAAAAAAATTTTTTAGCAGCCTAAAAGCGACAGAACCTCTTCAAAGGAAAATAATCCGATCTCTGAATTAAATATCAGAATTTAAGAATATACAAATCTATAACGAAAATCAGAAATATATATAAACAAGATATAATGACTCAATATAAATTTTATTACGATACGTAAATCCATTGCCGTGTGACCTATTCTTAAATCCCATCATGGAATACCCAATGGATCAAGAACATCAGATCCCAGTCTACCAGCATCGTTCCAAACAATAATCAATCATTGCTCTTCCCACAACGCACTTCATCAAACACCAAAGTCAGGCTTAGGACAGCCATTTTGTGATAAATCCCTCCGTGCTGTGCAAATCCCTGCTTATCAGAGCGATTTAAATGCAAACCACGTTTTTTCTAGGGTCCACTGTATCAGCAGTATAAAGAGGATGCGCGTCGTCCTGAACTAGCAGCGTAAGGTCGTATTCTCAACTCTTCCACAATACTTGGTCTTGGTCTTCCACTACCATTCATTAGGCTGATTCCTTGACTTCCCTGACGTCTTAATACTCGATTGATCAGGTCTTTAAAGCCATTCCGGAAGTTCTCGTTAAATCCACCATAGAGAATAGGATTGACAGCGGTGTTGGTGTACATTAAGATTATGGAGGTGAAGTAAAATGGCGTATACCACATCGGTAGCTGTAACAAATACATAAAACTTGAAATTTAAAAATATCTAAATATTCACTGAACCGCTATATAAAATAAAACTTCAATTGAGAAATTCTCTGTTTTCACGTTTGTAAGCCATAATATTTTGTCATTAAAGATACATTATGTAAGATTTAGATAAAGAACTAGCCATTCTTGCTATAATAGTTCGAAAGTAGATGATGTAAAATGAATAATTTGAAAATTTCATTCAAATTACTCTATTACAAGCGAAGATATTAGCCTTTGAAGGTTTGACAGACGTGAGCAATAATTTCAACCACGGTACTGGTTGATCAAAGCTACGCCACGGTCCAACATATTTGATTAAATCGAAGGATCGCTGAACCATTCCAATCTGTTTAATATCGGATAAATCTGATGCCATCGAGAGATGATTAAGGCCTGGATCAGTTAATTAATTTCTAATTGATACTTTAGAAGGCATTTCAGGCCTAAAGAAAAACCTGCAATAGGCAGATTTCGCTCTTGCATAATGCATGTTTAATTAGTTTTTAAACATATGCATTGTTGAATATGCATATTGATTTAGAAATTCTTGTAATTTAAGCCCCGGTATTTCTAATATTCTTGAATAAAGTCCATTGTTTACCTCTGCATAATGTCACTTACTTTGAACTAACGTTGGACCGCGCCACTTGATTCAATGACAGACCTTATGATCTAACGCGCATGCATTAGATCAGTAAGTCACCCAACCCCATTCAAATGTTATAGTGTTGTGGTTAGATCTTTTTCATAAAGCCAACTTCAAATTTGGTCAAAGGTCACTAGAAGTAAATCCCAACCAAAACCCAAACCATGGAACTAGCCCTAGCCCTAGCCCTAGCGCTTACCCTAACCTTAACCCACAATCTCAATAACAAAAACGTGCCCCAACCTTACATCTTAACAGCAATATGGCTGTTTTTAATGGAAACCTTTTAAGAAAACAACTAACCCGTTCTGACTGTTCTTCACGATAAAGTTCATACAGTTTTGTTATTTGAAATGGAACTGTACAGATCATAAATACAATCAACACCGAAAACAACATCTTCACAACCTGAAGATATAAACATTGTTATTCAACACCGAAAATAACATCTTCACGACCCGAAGATATAAACTTTGTTTTTAAAATGGATCACTTCTAATCGATTGTCAAAAAACATATAATTCCTAACGATTAACCCGCGGATAAACCCATTCTGCACATAGAGATCCATCCGTGTTTACTCTTATTTCACATCAGCTATGTTAGGTTCAATCTCTAGCGTCTGGTTATTCCAGTGTACACCGGTAGTATTTATTGCGCATGTCAGCGTCTGACATGACTTGTGGAATATGTTTAGCCTCGTTCTTCGAGTCCCTTATTACAAATGGCACTGAGTCTGGTACACGATTCGTGTACCAATGGTAAAATGTTTATTTTGTCTTAGATATTGTATATCAGAAGTCCATCTTTTCCCGGTAAGATAACAACATCAATGTTGATTCCAACTGCGCCATTTTAACCTTAGGAATAGTATTTCAAAGGTTAAGTTATTTCCCACTTCATCAAAGGTTAAGCTATTTCCCACTTCATCAAGATACACATGTGTAAGGACTATGCAATAATAGGGGTTCTACCTTTACACGTAGCCAGATTAGGGCATCGGGGATCGATTGTGGGCTCTGCGGCAAAAATAACCGTCACGCCGACGTAAAGAAAAATTAAATAGATATTTATGACCTACTCCCGCCATCCCTGGAGGTCCATGGATTCCGGGGCGATGGACCTACTTCGCCCAGCCCCCCCCCCCCCGCCAACTCTCCTTCTGCTTTGGCCTGGCTGTAGATGTTGCACTTACCTTACTTTTAGAACGTCTTTGTATAGCAGATAACGAGAGTTCACCACTACTGGGTACAACTCTATTGAACCTTAAATTCAGTATAATGATGGTATAAAGAATAGTCATCACTATCATTGGTACCCAGTTTAACACTACAGATACCATCGTCCAGAAAGCTCTCTTAGACGTCAGACCATTATCACACTTCTCCTTAATGGTATATGTCGGCCATACATCGGTACAAAACTTCTCCACATAATTCTTCCATGTTCTCTCCTTGTAAGTGTAGGTGAACAATGGCGCCGATCCTACAGCAATGGCCGACAGCCAGATACCAATAACCATGACGCTGACTTTACGCTGAGTAACTCGGGCATTCAGTGGATAGATAATGGCAAAGAAACGATCCCCTGCTATAACCAGAAGGGTAAAAGTGCTAGCGCACATCGCGGTTACTGAAAACAAACGAAATGACATGAAATGGGGTTTAACATCCGACTTTTCTGCAATGACTGAGCTAATGACGACAGGCATACGCCATACATATTTGTATGAGTGAATTTTTAGATGGTGGTTCTTTCCATACGAATGATACAGTTCCTGGTTAGGCCCTACGTTCTGCGCCAAGGACAATTCCTAGAAACTTTCTCTGCCAACACCGGGAGCGAGCTCGAGTCACCACAATTCTCTTATTAAACCCTTACGAGAAAGAATCAAATCAGAGCTTCTTGTTTTTCAAACATTCTATATCTTTTTGTGAAATTGTCAACGCCATTTTTTACCGTTGAACTTAAAGCCGGCGGCATATCTGTTTCTATATCCCAACGAGCGAAGTCAATTGTTAAAATTTTGAAAAAATAAACGTACTCCATCTTCTTCATGGACTTGGCTTTCTCGGCATAAAGTTCTGACTTCTAATACAATAATCAAATTGGCCCGTATTTTATTACGAATCCGGTTAGTGATCATTTTACAAACTAAGTTTAACAAATAATCTGAGTATTTGAAACAACTTACCTTGCAAAAATGCATTGAATTTGCATAGAAATTCTCCAAGTACCCACGTATTGGTGACATCATCAACGACAACTATCCACATAGGAAAACTGGCCATGAAGAGATCTGCTATTGCCAGGTTAACTATATATAAGTTGGTCGTTGTCCGCATTTTCTTCGACTGCAACACAATCATAATAACTAGAACATTGCCTGTTAAAGCCATCAGTTCTAGCAGGATCACCACACCTATCTTCAAACACAATTCCCAGGTCTCAATCTCTCTTTGTTTGCCCGGGAATTCAATCATACTTAGGTCTATCTCAGTTTGTGATGGACACTTCATGGTAACGGTTAAAGTATATGTAAACTCTAGTTAAAGAAAGTCCTCATTATATGTTCATGTCAATCAATTATTATTCAGTAGAACTACCAACGGTTAACGGCTACAAAATACTGTTTTAAGTTCAGAATATATATTCATCCATGGACTACTAATGAAGTTATTTAATGTTAGACTATAAATCATCGTATCTCCAATAAGAAAAGTTGAATGAAAGCTATCCTAAATCATATAATATATGAGTTGAATCGGATATGTTGCACCAAATAAAGAAAACAAATCACGTTGATTCATTTTGTACTCTTGACGCATTATCCTTAACCACACAGATCCAAGATCCCACTATTTCATAATGTCGAAACGTTTCCTGAATTAGTTCACAGTTTATATTAGAAAATACAAAAAATATAAAAAAAAAGATTGTTCTTTGATGTTCGTACGCAATAACTGGATTTCTAAAACAGATTTTACGTCGTGACTAAACGCCTTCCAAGATCATTCTCATTCCACAGACCTGCCTGTTCTTACAGACCATCCCATCTGCAAGTTGATGATACTGATCTATCAGTGGGGGTTAGTGAAACTTTTTGTGTCTGTGAGAAATCTGAATCAGTTAAGTATCGTAAATTAATTTTCGTCTGTATATTAGTCTGTCGTTCAGAAATATTACAAAGACACCATTTTGCAATAAGTGTGGGATTCGCGCACCTGTTCAGTCTGAGATGAAAGGTGTTGAGAAGTGAAAGACCGAGTTAATACAATGTATCAGTCATAAACAATCTAGCTGTAAACAAGTATTGTCATTAGAATTGGTAAATAAATACGTTGAACTTGAGGTTTATAGATTACTCCACTCTCGGTACCAGGACGATCGGCGAACTAAAGTCATCAGACCTGATAACATGAAGGTTATGACAAAAATCTCCGCTTCTTTTATTTATTGCTCTTTGGTGGTCCAGTATCTATACAGGAAGTATTTAAAGTCTTAATGCGTCCTTTTAACGCGATACGACACGCTTGCACCCCCCCCCCCCCCAGTGTGGTTTCCCCTTATCAGTGCCAATATCATTTCAAGGCGTTACGTTAAAATATTGCCGATAAACCAATTTTCAAAACCGGTCGATGGCGCACGTTAACCAACCCCTTAGTAGACTTTAGAAATTCTTTACAGGTTACATATGTGATTTCACTTTACTTATATCGATAATTTAATATGAAAAATTAAATGTCGATATTTGCTCTTTGAAGGAGAAAAGCAAAGAATAGATACAAATAAACATCTAGTTGTTCCTCGTAAGTTGATATTTGAAATCAAGTGTGGTTTAATGTACTTCTTTTCTGGACCGACTGAGCTCATTGCACGTTTAGCGATTAAATGTTCGGCACAGACCCCAGTTTAGCTGAAATATACAAATATAAAAAAGAAATGATGGACAGATTCCGAAATCACTACAAAATACGAAATCGAATGTAATGGGGTTTAACGTCCTACTTTTCTGTAGCAAACGGTGCAAAAATAAATGTATCTTTGTGGATAAACATTTCCACATTATTTATTACTAAATAGACAGTTGCCATGACAATTTGAACTAACCAGCTTTATGATACGGACTAACTATTATCGCAAAGAAAGAGGGGGAGAAATGGGGTTTAACGTCCACTGGCAACAAACTAGGTCTTTTCTGGACTAACATATGATTTAATTTTATTTCCAAAATTCGCTTTCGCGTAGGCATAGAAGAAAAGCAATACTTCCTGATGAGAGTCAAATTAGACTATCATATCGACTGCTATAACTTTTATGACTTCATTCATATTTTATACGTCATCACGCGCAGACAAACTACGTCAAATCTGTCAATATATCCGATTGATATGCATTATGTAACTACGATTGATGGACATGTTGTTTTAAATAATCGGTAGTCATGGTAATGCTGAAAAGTACCTGCCAGTCTTTGTTTATGAGTTGTGTCCCTTTGTCTATGATCAACAGTTAGACTATTGTTATAATTGTTGTGTTTATTATTTTTTTAGCGTTTTTTCGAAATGTTTCCCGGATTATTGCCCTTATTATTTTTAATGGTTTACGTTCTTATTCATGAAGTCACCTGGTCGGCAATCGCCATCAGGAAACGGCGTTATTTCCAATGCACCTTTTTTGTACACCATTAGGTTTTTTTTTTATTTCGAATGAAGCCTGTATCGTTACAGGCCTAGGGTTGTATGGCGCAGTGAACGGTTATATGTGACATAAGCTAGTCATTATTTCAAATCAGAATCAAAACAAAATTGACAGCTAGGTTAGTGAGGCGCGTGAGAGAAATGGGGTTTAATGTCCACTCGACAAAGACTAGGTCATATCAGGACTAACACATGGTTCAATTTTATTTCAATAATTCGCTTGTGCTTTAGTCGTATAAGGAAAACCAAGGACCCGGAGAAAACCCACGAGGATAGACAGGCGACTCTACTCCACGCCACACACAACCGGGGAATTGAAACCACACCGCTTGACACAATGACTGACATTCTCTTACTCATTCGGCTACCCAACCCCCCGTTTGATAACAACATACTCCCAAATAACACTACAAAAATTTACAACTAGATGGAGTATATGTAAAGAAGTTCAGTCAAATTTATTAAATAATAAGTTGTAACCAAGCGGGTAAAACCGGCACCAGTAGGCTTCGCATCATCCTCCTAGGATGGCTTCACAGCTAAAAATGGGGGTTCCCGAGGTTACACGATATGTCCGTAGATTATTCCCATCGAATGATTTCAGTGATTAACAAAGATGATACGCGTCTAAGGCAAAATGATGTTTCGGTTGTCAAAGAATATACCATGACCAGACTATTTCCATATCGTGATGTTGATTTTCATCTTTATGATATGGCGGTGACGTAGGCGAGTACGTGTTTCTACTTTTGGTTTGTAAGTTATACAACGCTTAGTCACATGACGACTGTTGGTATATCGATGTCATATTTCTGAAAGGTCATAAGTGTCAAAAATTGTCGGATTTAGTTTTTGAGATATGAGAGGAAAACCTATTCCAATCTTAATAACGCAATGAGGATATCAACATTTTAATAGCAATGTTTTTGTGAAAGTTACGACCTTACAGTTCTGAAAATTTGCATAGAGAAGCCTCTAAATGTGATTAGTCATCATATGCAAAAAAAGCTATTTAGGTCATAAGTGGCACTTACAACCTTTCAGAACTATGGCATCGATATAATCATACTAAACGTGGGCGGTCTGTCTACAGTTAGCGCCACTTGAGAACAAACACTAAGCTAGTTTACCGACATTTTAAGTCACAAATCGATGATTTTAGTCGAAAACACTAAGGATACTTCGCTAATTGTAAGAAGTATTTATTTTGTTTTCATTAAAAAAAACTAGAAAAGTTTATTTGGACTTTGTGTGACAGATGTGAAACCGAGCAGAGTCGCATTACAAAACTGTATACTAATTTTTGGATATGGCGGCCATTTAGAGCAGAGATCTATTCTGGAGGAGTGAAGTAGATAGATCTCCATGCACAGAATAATGGCGACTGTTATAACCATAAGAGTTTGATAACTTAAATATTGTTTTGATCTATGAAAAGGAGATCCAAGTATAATTGAAATCGATATTATGAATATTGCAAGCCTTTTAAAATAATTCTATCTTGACGATTTTCAATAATGTTGACACCTAATGCTCCACTTTCACGTCTACAGATTGGTTTCGCTTTCTTGAATTTATCGATTTAAATACACCGTAAGATGCCAGTTTCTGTGAACTAAGAGAAAGATGCCAGTGTCTGTAAATTAAGAGATAGGGAGAGGGGGGCGGTAACGTAGACACAACAACCTAGGTCATTTCGTCAGGACTAACAAATGATTCAATTTTATTTCAATAGTTCGCTTGCGCCTAGGGGTCTTTAGCAGTGGGAGGAAACCGCAGGAACCGAAGAAAACCCACGAAGTTGGACAGGCGACTCTACAGTTACTACACAGAGGGGCAGGACGGAGGGCTTGACAAGGATAGCTGTCTCATCGTTCGGATCGAAAAAAAAACCGAGGTCCCGTGTATAAATTGGCGTAGACGTAAAGATCCCTTGGCAGTTGGAATTCGATATAAGCGTAGGCCCGGGCTACATTTCCCTCAAAACACTCTGTATGGCATATGCACAGGACGTTAAACCCCGTTTCCTTTCCTTTCATGTCATTTAACTATTTCAAGCCAATTGTTTCATGATGGATTTTGAAATTAAAATATCGATATAGTTTATAATATAAAGAGAATTGTCAAACATGGCCCTATATATCATACAGGCTTCCTGGTTACATATATAGAATATAATATTCTAATATTAGATCAATCAGGTGAATTATTTTTGGTTTTATAATTGGCCTAGCCCAATAAAAAAATATATGTTTTTATGTACCAGTTACAGAAATTGGCTTTATGACAGTTCAAATTTAATTGGTCATGACTCTTATATCTAACTGCGTGATGTATTAGAGAAATGAAATGAAATGGGGTTTAACGTCCTACTGTTTTGATCCGACTGGGCTAATGACGACGAGGGAAATTTTTCCCGGACAGCGGCGCTACGGCCTACTCTTATATCGAATTCTAACTGTCAACGGATGTTTTACGTGCACGCCAATGTGTACGTGGTACCTCAGTTTTTCGTCCCACCCGTACGACTAGACAACTGTTCTTGTCAGGCTCTCCGTCTAACACAACAGACAAGGGGAAACCACACCGGAAAATCGCGATGAAATTTCTCGGCCAACACCGGGGTCGAACCCGCAATCCCCAGGTTAGCGAGCCAGCGTCTTAATCACTTAGCCACCGTGGCTCTGACGGGATGACGACAATATACTCCTACAATGTGGGCGTATCAAAATAAATATTCCTATATGATGAAAGCCTATTTCTTATTGGTTAATTTCGGTGACTCCTATGACCGGGTTATCACAATGATAATTTGTTTCATGGCGTACACGTACAATGTATAGCGCAAATGTTTTTCTTCCCTTCCATTAGATAAACTACCTAATCTATCATTAACCACCGGACTCTTCCTGGTTGGCATACACGTAATACATAATAAAAACAGGTAGTCATTATCACAGACAGTTAAAAAAAAATTTCGGGATCAGAATGCCGTATGCAACATTTTTTTTTTGCGGTTCCCGCGTGTCACAGGCCATACTAAACTTCGAATAATGATTTGGAAAAACAACCCAAAAGAATAACTCGAACACCAAAATGAATAACAATACGAAAAAAACCCCCAACAATTCGAAAAATACCTAAATAATATTTTGAAATAACAATTATCATCGCTTCGTTTCATGAACATATGATTCCCTTTATGAAAGTATAATTTCGTTTATAAAAATATGATTTTTTTTAAATGAAAATATGATTTCGTTTTATAAAAATATAATTTCGTTTTATGGATTTCATTTCAACAGATTTGAGTGGACACATTTTTTATCCAGCCGGCTGCAGGAGTCACCCGAATGGAGAACGCAAGACCGGAGTCTCGAAATGTAAACAGGGCTAGCCCTAACCCTAACCCTGGGCCAAGCCCAACCCTTACCCTAACCAACAATCTACATATGACGTCATAATATGCGTAGGACCGTCTCCGATATATCAAATTTATTCATTTTAACAAAATTTATCGAAATTTATTCATTTTATTAAAATTCATCGAAATTTATTCATTTCATCGAAATTTATTCATTTCATCGAAATTTATTCATTTCATCGAAATTTATTCATTTCATCGAAATTTATTCATTTCATCGAAATTTATTCATTTTATCAAATATTCTTTCATTTTATCGAATAACATTTCATTACATCGAATAATATTTCATTTTATCGAATAATATTTCATTTAACCGATTTGTTCATTTAACCGAATACATTTTGGTTTGATCGAATATTATTTCGTTATATCTAATCAATGAGAGTATGTAAAAACGTGCATTAAATGGGCCCGGTAATACAGTGTGTAGGTTTATGTGTATTAATATTACGACACAGAAAGCGAGAGAGAGAGAGAGAGAGAGTAGGTGATAAACCAAAAGTTGAAATATGTCACCTCAAGTCATCATAGTGACATGTAGAACGAGTAAGGATTGGTACTTTCACCTTTGTGACGCCACGTTTGAAACTGAAGAAATGACAGTATTCGGTAGAGCCTCCATCTTAGCGGGAGCTTTGTGAAGATAGCGCGGGAGCTGGGTCTTTAGTGCTAAGTTCCCCTGTGCCTCTCAGATAGATCATCTTTGATACAGGATAAAGTTTCTGGAGACCTATCTTATCTGGGACGATATTCTTAACGGAAACGGTTGACAGTTAAGGTAGTTCTAATCGGTGGTAATTCTGCAGGGTTTCCTCGACTATTTCAGCTCTATGACATCTCGCCTATTTCATCAACAGGACATCTCGCCTATTTCATCAACAGGACTTCTGGCCTTTTTCAGAACCAGATCTCAACAACAATAGCGCTATCAATTTATGTTTGATGATCAAGTGGATACAAGATATTTTTAGTGTTACGGCGATTATTTCATGCCAATCACGAAGATTGTTTTAAAAAACATTGAGGAGTTACCACGGATTTAATTCCAGACTGTTCTACTTTCGATTTTTTTTAAAAAAAATCTTCTAGTAGAAGTTCTGTTATGACTGACTAAGGGTGTGAAATCTTGCGTATGAACATAGTTTAATAACATAACAACAAACCAAGTTATTATACAGTCAGTCATCTGTCTTCAAGCCTATAACCTGACAAGTGTCGACGTTATTTGATGTACGATCCGCTTTCACCTTATTGTCTTTAGGCTTTCCAGCATTATAAACAATGTCATTACTGGGGCTAGTCGCTCTCCTCGCTCTGGCTACTGTTACCAGCGAGGAGATCATTGGACCAAAAGAGCCGTTCCGAATTGCTTTCATGGCCCCTAAAAAGGAATATAACAGCGTTAGTGTGGCGTCAACTGTGGGTTCGTTAAAACTCGCACTGAGATATATCAAGAACGTATACCTACAAGGATACCCCTTACAGTAAGTGTCAAATTAAAAACATGTTTTCTCTAATAATAATCATTGACAAATTCATATTGAAAAAAAAAATCTTATTTTGTATTTCCTCAGTCGGGACAAAAGGGGTTTCATGCCGGTTTTCCAGACTCTATTCAAAAATCGTACCTGTATGTGATTTAAAAATATTTTATTCAATAAATTCACAGACTTTTTATGATAATTTCAAGATTTGATAACAAGCTTTATCAGATTATATACAACAGCTTCCTTAGACTGAATCTTTAACAGCTATTCAACTGACAATCATAATATGAACATGTAAATTCAAATATACAGTATAAAACATATGTACCATTTCCCTTTAATAAATATAAATTATCAAAGGGAAATGTAAATAACACTAGTCATTTTCTTCCAGTTTTTAAATTTCTAACTTGTTCTAGACCATTCCTATCCCTACCTAAGTTTTATTTTACGACAATTTTACGACAGTTTTATTTTACGACCTTATTTATTCCATATATACTTAGAAAAAATGTACATCGTTGATTCTTGCTGGTACTTCATCCAACTGACTTATTGTGTTTAATGAACAGAATGATTCAGTATATACGAAAACTGATAACAGATTTTGTACATTTTAAAAATTGATTACTTGAATGGCTTAGATATTCCTTTTTGGTCTGGTTTCTTGAAAGTTATTATACAGATCAGACACACGAAGAGTTACACGAGGCCATACAAACTCCAACATCTTAAAACAAATTTAAATTTGATACAATAATTTAAAACAATTTTGATTATATTTGAATAAAGAAGCGTTCATATACTGACAAAAGTTCATATTTGTATACATTATAGATATTAGAACAGTTCATATTTATATAAATATTCATTGATATTTATAGATAATTACAGATGTTAGAACAGTTCATATTTATATATTTTTATAGATATTAATAGATAATTATATATATATGTATAGATAATTATAGATATTAGAACAGTTTATACTTATTTATATATATAATAAATATTAATAGATATTAGGATTAAATATTCCTATTTAGGTAAACATGTATATTTAGTTCTGATGTCAGGAGATTTACACGTTACTTTCAGTAGGATATTCATCACCTACTCCGCCCATAGTTCCCACAAACCATCTGACCTCCTGAGATATAAAAATGTCGGAAAATGATGAATATGTATCATTATGAATTATCATCTAATAAAAGCCCAACAGGAGTTATATATAATATATATAAACTGAGGCAATGACTATATTTATACATTTTATGACCTGGTAGTGGACATTGTCCAGTCTCTAGACGCTCTACTTTATTCATTCAAATTTCCCATAAAAATCCTTACTGTTTTGCTCATAAATCTTTTACATCGCGCCAATGTATGTCACATGACTTGCAAGCGCTATTAAACCAGTTTTGGTTTGAATTTTCAAATTGTTCATAATTTTCATTTTTATATCGACGTTATTAAATTGATTTCTGATTTTTTTTTTATCTGGTTAAATGCAAGGCATTTAGACTAGAAAAGTAAATGTTAAATTTTGTTCATGACTCGATCACACAAATATTTCATTGTTTCACGATTATAATCTCTTATTACAGCACAAATATTCCTTTGTTTTTTTCTTCAAGGACGTCATGCGTCGTGACGTTAAAATGTTTTTGACAAAAATGCGCATATTAAAACTATTAAAAAGCTATCAAATAACAAAAATCCAGAAATTTCTATGAAAACAAAATTAGTACTTCCTTTGTTTATTATATGGTGGGCATTATTTAGATTCATTTATAATGAATCCGTTATGGATATTAAAACCCCACAAGGTTTCAGGACAATATATTGAAGCCCCATTTGTATCATATGTCAGATCAATTAGTAACTTTACGTAACAAACAGTGGTATGATGTTGAATGTAGTCTCGGTTGATTTGTGTTTATCTACTAGTGATTGGTGGGTGTCAGTCTTACTGATTTATGACATTATCCCCAAATGCGATGGTTGGAGAAATACCACAAAACAAAGGATTGGAAATTACTTCCTGTACTTATGACAGTAGATATATATAATTTTTCTGACATCTTGTGCCATTGTCATTCATGACAAGGCATTTTTAATTGGATAAAATTGAAGAATTGTGTTTAACGTTGGGTGGATCGGAAATGGATGCCATTAAAATATGTTTTCGGAGAGAGAGAGACAGAGAAAGAGACAGAGAGATAGAGATAGAAAAAGAGAGAGAAAGAGAGTTTAACGTACACTCGACACAAACTAGGTCATCTTTTCGGGACTAACACATGGTTCAATTTTATTTCGGAAATTCGTTTGCGCATCTTCGACTGGCAAAGCGTTTGATGGGTGGGTGGTTTCCAAATTAATATCATTAAAATAGTGTAGAAATATATTCTGAAATCCTTAAAACAATTAACATTTTCAATAATCATTTTTATAAATGTGTGGTATCAAGCAAGGATCATGTTTAAGTAATCGATTATTCCTTAAATGTGCTAATACTCTTATTATAAATTATTATAGAAACTACCACTGATTTATCACGAAGCTATGCAAATAAACATGCTGTAAAATGTTTGTAAAAATCCCACCCATACTTTTTAAAAATAAATCTGTGCAATCAAGCAAGGATCACATTTAAGTTATCGATTATTCCAAAGACGTGCTAATACCCCAGTTTCTTATAAAATGGTGACTACCGCTGACTTCACACCAAGTCAGGCAAATATAAAATAATAGTGTTTTTATTTCTAACGCCTCATGATGTTCGTATAGAGATATATAAAAGTTCCATAATATGTAAGTGCTAAATTACAAGTCTTTTCCTGGCTTCAAATCTCCTTATCTAATTCTTACAAACTGCATTTTTAAGATTTTAGAATTGTGAAAAAGACGTTCAATTTATTTTTTGTAATGTATTTCCTTTCAAGTTTTCCGAGCAAAATATCCCTAATATTAGACTGGGTGGCGTATGTCGGTCGTCATTAACCCACAATTGTTTCAGTGGCATTTAGTAATTATACAAAGTCTAGCGAAGCCTTGTCGAAACTTCGCTCAGTAATAAGTAGAAAAGACGTTAAAACCTATTTCGTTTCATTTCATTTTTTTCAAGTCACCTCTGATTTGGATACTTATTAGAAGATCAATATATCAATAAAGTGAAACTAGAATAGTGATGTCACATGGTGCTATATATAATTTGTTTATCTTGTGATTTGTTCGTAACAAGCACCGCTTTGTTTTAATGTTACGTTTTATTATACGGCCCCGGGGCACTCAACATGGATACAATGAGGTCATAATTTTCTTTCGTTTCTTTCTACTTATGAAGTATACATCATTAGTAATTAATTATCTGTCGTTACAGATTATTCAAATTGATTCTAGGAAGGTAAAAACATGGAGACAGTACAAAAGGGTCACGAATCAAAACAGGGCAATAAATGAAATGATGTGAAATGGGGTTTAACGTCCTATTGTACCGACTGACATAATGTAGAGGGAATACGCGATGCTGTGTGCTATGCGGGAAATTATAACCGGCAGTGACGCTACGGTCCTCTCTTAGTTCAAATTCCAACTGTCAAGCGTTTATTTGGCATGCACGCTAATATGTACAATGGGATCTAACGTCCTACTTTTCTGAACTAACTGGGTTAATGTAGACGGGAATACGCCATTATTTCAAATTCCAACTGTCAAGTGTTTTTGTTTTGCATGCACGCCAATAAGTACATGATACCTCGGTTTTTGCCTCCTTTTACCAACTATAACCTGTCTCCTTACCAAGCCCTAAATCCAAAACAGAGTACCGATTTAGTATTAGATTATATAAGATAATTCTAAGCTTATTAAATTTGTCGGATTATGTTAACGAATGTAAAGTATGTAACGATAACATGTCTGTTGAAAACAACTTGTAAATCCAAAATGCAATTCGTTATATCAAATGAAATGGAGTTTAACGTCCTACTGTTCCGCTACTAAACCGGGCTAATGAAGACGGGCATACGCCATACAGTGTGCTATGAGGGAAATTTTGATCGGACAGCGGCGCTACGTATATCGAATTCCAACTGTCCAGGGGTCTATTACGTGCACACCAATATGTAGACGGGGGGCTCGACTTTTCGTAACATCCAAACGACTAGACAACTGTCCTTTTCAGGCCCTCCGTCCTGTATCACTGACAAGAGAAAATCACTAGAGAATTTTCCGGTTGGGTTCCGCCTTGTCAGAGTTGTGGAACGGGGTGTCTGGCAAATGACAACGTATAGTTATTCGGTTGGGAAAAAACGAGGCCCCTTGTGCACATTAGTCTGCACGTAAAATAACAGTAAGAGTAGCTCGCAGTGTCGCTTCCAAGACAAATTTCCTCTCATATCACACTGCAAGATGGCGTATACCCGTTTTCATTAGCGCAAACGGCAGAGAAAAATAAGAGTTTAAACTCCCAATTCATTTCATTTCGGTGATTTATATTATCATATTTTGAAATGAATTTGAAAATGATGGTTACCCAAACTAGTATTACGAGTATAAACATGTCAAAACATTCATCAAGAGCTGTCAGTAGAAACTGTTTTAAACTCAACCTATAGAAACATAAATCTCTTGTACCTCATTAATCTTGAATTCATGCAAATATCAGCATCTTCACTTATGCTGCATTTAAAGATACCTTATCCCTTTAACGAGAAAATAAATGTAACTAATTTTATACATGACCATATTCAAATTAAAGATACATTATGGGAGATTAGATAAAGAGTTGGCAGTTCTAACTATAATAGTTAAACACTAGATAATGTAATGGTAATTTGCTGAAAATTTCAGTCAAATTGATTCACTATGAACCGAGAACTAAGCGGTAGAAATTAAGATAAACAGCATATTCTCGATTATCTATTTTTAAATTTAATTATCACTGAGCATTGGGCAGCATGTAGGATTCTAATCCAGCCAACATCGAAGGCTAGCCTAGACCAATCTGATTAAAACACAGATCCTGTTTCGTTTCGTTTTTATGGTTCAAAATTTCGTTTTACTTGTCTTTACTACACTTAGATCTGGAAGAGTTGTTTTCATTGACTTATTCTGGTCGATATGAGGAATAAGCCAATGAAACGGTCTATTACGGCGAGCGTTTGGCCTTTTGGTGCACGGAAGTGTGGATAAACGTCAACGCTGATTGTTTAATTAATGTCTGAAGCCACTCGTTTGTCCCCTGACGTGATCTCCATTAAAATTCCGACTCTAGTATAACGTCAGATCTCCATGTCGTGTAGGCCATAGAAAGTATAAAAAAAACGAAACGAAATATTATTATAGATCTGTGTTTTAATCAGATTGAAATTGAAGTCAAGTTTTTAAAAATAAAATGACACAGCTCTGATTATTCAGATTTAATTGTTGTAGCTGATTGTATATATCTCAGAGCAAAATGGTATGGTTCTGATTGACATTCTAACGTTTCGTATTTCAGAGTACAATGTTATGATTCTGATTGTAATTCCTACTGTTTGTAGTTTGTATTTCAGGGCAAAATGGTGTGATTCTATTTGTTATACTTACGTTTTGTATTTCAGAGTAAAATGGTATGATTCTGATTGTAATTCTAAATCTGCTCTAACAGCTGCTGTTGATGCTAAAGAAAAGTTTAAGCCAGATTTGTTTCTTGGTCCACCATGTTCAGCGGGTAAGGCACTTTAAAAAATATTATAATTGGCGTTCAGATGAAAAACTACAAGGGTATCCCGCAAACAACACAACCATTTTAAGTTCACATAGTTTACTTTACAGTTTCATACTTTAGGGAATTCTCCCCGCTTTATGAACAGGCAAATGACGTATCCAGAATGTTTGCCATCTCGGACGGTCCCCACTTTCAGCTCATCCCACCCACCATCAACATCCACACCAACCAAACATATATTATTAAAAACAAACCCACGTCTTTGTTTTTTGATTGCAGTGAAATGAATGTGCCTTCCCCATAAAGTGATCGGGGCTGCCCCTCCCGCCTTTGGATGCAATACTGTACACGGGCCAAGTATACAATCAATGTAGGAGGGAATACCTCTTCGCCTCTCTACACCCATTTCACATTAAATGTAATGTCAACAGAAGCAATCCTTCGCCCATTTCCCATAGAATTTAATGTAAACAGCATCAAACCTCCCTCCCATTTCACATAAAATTTAATGTAAACAGAATCTACCCCCACCCATTTCATATAAAAATTTAACGTTAATAGACTCAGTCCCCCCGCCCATTTCACATTAAATTTGATAAGTTCCAATGTATGACAACAAAAGTGATGACAAACAAACCACAGAAAAAGTAAAGAAAAAAATATTTTGTCACCTTTCCTCAATTGACAGCCATGATATGAATTAATAAATATATATTATTGCATAAATAATTCGGTGAGCCACAATGGTTGAGTGAGTAGGATATCTCATGTTCGATCACTGTGTTGCCGCGAGAGTTCATCGGGATTTTTAGTCGTGGATTTACCTTGTCAGTGGTGTTGCAATCCCTAAGTTTTAGTGCATTTGTTATTCGACAAAAAATGTAAACACAATTAATTTCATAGCATCTCCCGATTACGCTGTTAACCTAAATGAAAGTCATATATAGAAGACATGGAGGGTTGGATGGCCTAATGGTCTAAAACGTACAAATTAGATCATAAGGTCTTTCATTGAGCTAAGCAGCATGCTTTCGATTTTGCTTATACGTGACAAAGAGTAGGGTCGTTAGTTTAACCTTAGGGGTTTGCTCCAGGTTCCCCCGGTTTTCTTCCACAATTAAACCCATTACGCGCAATCAAATTATTGAAATAAATTTGCACCATGGTCCCGAAATGACCTATTTTGTGTCAAATGTACGTTAAACCCCATTCTCTCTGTGTAGAAGACATCACATGGAATGCGATGACCTATTATGGAAATGAATATAGGTTAATTATGGTAAGTCGTGGATGCGATAACTCTTTGAAGACAAAATGCAAAAGAAGAGAAAAACATAAAACAAAATATGTCATTATTATTGGCTCGTGTGACGTTGTGACATATATATGTCATAGTTATGACAGGGGGCATTAAGCCATCTTGAAATGACATCCTGGTCCGGTTAATAACTTAAAGGGCGTCACCCTTCAAACCAACTTTATCGTGGTTCTACATTTAACGACGAAACATTCACGGAATTCTTGGAGGGGGGGGGGAGTGCTAGTGGTCTAGAGTGACGCACTTCGATCTTTAGCTGGCCGGTCACCTCTGGTTTGCGGTTGTGGTTTTCATCCCTGGTGTGAGCGTATGTGGTTGGAGATTGGGGCACCTTCTCAACCTTGTGGGGTTACTCCAGGTACTCCGGTTTCGTCCCACATGAAAGATCCCTGCTCGTGCGCTAAGATAATAAACTTTAGTCCTTTGGATTCATCGAAAAATTAAAATGATGAACAATGCCTTTTGATTTGGGTGGCAATTTGACATTTGAAGTCAAGGTTCAATTAGTGATGGGTATTCAAGAAGGTACTGCATTTTTTAAAATTCAAATCTTGCTAAAGACAAATCCTCTTGTTTTCGATCTTTACAGAACAGGATACAATAAGACATCTTCACAGTTCAACCCCCTTTAAATAACATATAATGTCATTTATTTCAGGAATGCGGGGCGTAGCACAATTAGCATCTCATTGGAATATACCGGTATTTGGTTGGGTTTCAAATGACGTAGATTTGAGAGATCGCACTATATATTCAACGTTGGTTCGTTTACTGGGACCATTAAATCAGTTCTGTGAGCATTATTTTATCTCTAATTTATAAATTGTTCACGCAATATTCCTGGTCTATCTGCAAACTGTAGTCTTGATAACATAATTAACGTCTAATTAATAATTCATACAACATTAAAGTCAGATTTAGTTCTTGCATGATACGCCGTTAATTGTTGTTTAGCGTATGTACTAATCTAGCAGTTAGGAAGGTGCCGTCTCACTAACCAACAGTTTGATCCCGAGATTCTCCAGCTCGGTTCACCTCGTCAGTGTTACAGGACGGAGGGGAGGGGGTCTGGACTGGCAAGAAACAACGTCTAGTCATTCGGATGGTACGAAAAGAAATACCTAGATCCTGTGTAGGTAAAAGAAACCCTGGCAGTTTCAATTCGATGATGAGTAGACGGATATGCCGCTGTAAAGTTGCATGACGTCTGACTATTTCCATAAGCCTGTTGGAACCGAAAGCTAGTGCATTAGACCACATTTTCTTTCCATACTAAAGTACATGTATACGTTTACCTATCCACCAATCCCGACGAAACGTTACCAAATGTCCCGGTCAGAATAAAGCACGATGAGGTTCAGATCTAAAAAACTGATTAATCTGAGTCACCTTTCGTCGAGGTCGAGTTGGTGCTTTTGTAACAAGAACTGCTACCGATTCACCAAGACCTGGCGGCGACCTTCGCGATAGGTTGGGCTTTGGTGTGATGGGGACTTAATGAATAAATTGAGGACAGCAGTCTAATTGGACTGTGGCTTGATTTCGGTTTCCATAGCCTATAAAATTCCTAGTTATCTTTAGGTGGTTCTATCGAGCAAACGGTGTCTAGTCTTTTGGATTTTACCAAAACCAAAAAGTACGATATTAAACCCCTATTTGATTTCTAATTGATATAGGTCTAATAACAAAACACGTTATATTTGATTTTACTATTTGTAGCATCATTAATGAGATACGTATCCAGTATGTTTTCATGGAGGAGATTTGCTATGATAAAAGATGAAGATGATGCTTATGGTGCTGTAAGTGTTGCTATATCTAATGCTCTGGACGCTGATAATTATACCTTGACCTCTACTCATAACGTCGTGAAGAGAATGTCAGATGAAGAAGTAGCTAAAATATTTGAGCAAATTAGGAAATATGCCAGAGGTTAGTATTTTAAGCTGTTTTGCTTTTTTGTGATTGTTTCTTAAATTAATAGGAAGGAACGTATATTTGCGTTGGGTGAGAAAGTTTATCGGGATTTTCAGGCATGGTTCCCCCTTGTCAGTGGTGTAGGACAGAGGGCGTGACAAGGGACAACGTATAGTTGTTCGGATGGGACAAAGAACCAGAGTCTCGTATACACATTGGCGTGCACGTAAAAGATCCCTTGACAGTTGACATTCGTACAAGAGTAGGCCGTAGCACCGCTGCCCAGGCAAAACTACCCCATTAGGAGCAGAACATAACAGTAGGACGTTAAACCCCATTTCACTTCATTTTATTTCTAAAATCACTTCAAAACAAGACTGCATTGCGTTTCATACATGATGGGCGTGCGCGTTGTGATTTAACTAAATTATGTAATTTAGTGTTTAGCCTGGGGCTGAATGACTATGCTAATATATAAATATACTTTAGCTTGATATATCTATATATACATATGTTATCTCTTTTTAATGACATAAAAGTGTTTAGGTCAAGTGAATTGTTTATTTACTTCGTAAAGGCCTTGTTTGGCCGTGGTGCAGTCCCAATCCAGTGGAGGATCCAGGAATCTTTGTAGGAGGGTGTTTGCCAGGCTCCTTTGGAGGAAATTTGACAGTTGACAATGCATGATGCCATAACCGTCGCTTAATTACATAGGCATACATACAAATCGGCTTTTTAAAGAGAGAAATCCAGGATCCCCTTTCATGCCATTTTTTATATTGAATTAATAGGATCACGCTTCAATTTCATTGATGTAAAGTATTAATCACACATGTCCATATAATTATTTCACTCTTTGAATGCAAATCCCAACTCACCATCTGATAATAAATGAGCTGAGCAGGTTGGGGTTTGGAACCCAAGTCCCCCCTCCCCATCTCGCCCTGGACCCGCCCCTTAAATCTTAACGACAGAAACTACGAACAAGAAGATACACAGATAGCAATTCTATGGAATGATATAAGTAGAGAAGCGTGTTTATTACAGTAATCATGTTTATTTTAATGATTACATTAATCGGGTTTATGACATTCATAGTGTTTATTACTAGGGGTGACTATTGTTGGTAATTTTCACTATTGCGATAGTATTGCTATTGGGTAAACAGCTATTGCAATACTATTACTATTGGGGATTAAATATTGCGATACTATTGAACTATTGCGATAGTTTGATCTGTTTATTAGTTTAGGTTTAAAACACACTGTCAGGTATACATTTATTATAACATTTAATCAAACTAAAAAATTTGAAACACTAGAAAGTTCCAGGTAATGTTAGATAATATAATGCAAGTAGACCCCGAATAATATAACGGATGTGCATACAACGGACAATCGCTTACACGGACACAACAGTTTGTTCCCGATTTTTGTAATAAAAATTTCTTGGTTTTCAAAGTCTTTTTATAACGGACACTCTATAACGGACAATCGTTTAATTGACAAATCAATATAAGAGTCAATTTTTATAACGAACTCTCGAATAAGCAGAACAAAATAATGATATTACTGATTATATTTTGGGTGACTGGAATGCTTTTCCCAGAAAATAACCATACTGATTTTTAGTGTTGTCACAATTACAAAATTCTTGAATAGGGTAATCGCCTCGCCAAAAATGGTATCGGTTGGCCTGTATCAGACATTCCCGCATTCTGACTTACCCCTACTGCTTTAACTGCTAATTAAAAATCCAGGACTGGCAATAGATTACAATTCACTAGTTCAACATCTCCCTCCGTAAATCAGTACGTAATATTTTAACACGGATATCGGTAATCATATCGACAAAAAAACGACAGAAGCGACACAAGACGGTACAGATAAAAACAAAAACAACACGTGTCTGCTAATGGTACGGCAAAAGGGTGGGGGCGAATAGAAGAGCCTCCTAGCTGGTATCTCGGGTACACGGTAACGTCGCATTCTGATAGTAAGTTAAATAATAAAGTACACTGGGGTTTTTTCTTTATATTATATAAAATGGTATATTACATTGGTAGTTAAGTAACTTGTAAAAAAAGCATAGCCAACTTTCCTGTCATATGCGGCATGCTTTCAGCATGTCTGTTATTGGCGTACGTGACCATTTTCAGCTTTTTCGCGCCAAAATCAAACATTTTACACATTTCTTAGTAAGCCATGCCTAATATGGTAGACGAAGATTTCCATGTGATATTGAGATCGTGTAACGCTATTTCGCTATTTTAGTGATAACAGAGTAATTATTCGACAGATACGAGTGAATTTGAGCCATTTTACTTTCGCTATTACAAACTATCGAAACTATCGATAGTTTGCTTGACTATCGCAATTTTTATCGATAGTTTCTTTTTAATATCGATACATACTATCGACAGTCGAACTATCGCGATGCATCGATTGTTCGATGTATCGTTACACCCCTATTTATTACAGTAATCGTGTTTATTACGGTAATCGTGTTTATTTATTACAGTAATCGTATTGTGTTTAATATAGTAATCGTCTTGTGTTTATTACAGTAATCGTGTTTATTTATTACATTAATTGTGTTTTGTTTATTATAGTAATCTTGTATTTTATTACATTAATCGTGTTTATTTATTATATTAATCGTGTTTTGTTTATCATAGTAATTGTGTTTGCCGTACCCTGGTTGAGTTTAAGAAGATATATGTTAGTCGCTCACCGCCTAGGAATGACAAATGGGGAATTTGCTTTTCTTTGCATTAATGGTGATGTAAGTTTTTCCTTTCTTTCTTTGGTTACAGTTACTACTTTTGTCTCCTATAAACGCATAAGGTCTGTCATTGAGGCAAGTGGTGTGGTTTCAATTCCTGGCTTGTACGTTACTAGGAGTAGGGTCGCCTGTCCAACCTCGTGTGCTTTCTCCTTGTTCTCCGGTTTCTCCCCATTACTAAAGCGCTTTACGCGTAAGCGAATTATTGAAATAAAATTTCGAAAATGACCTTGACGTTAAACCCTGCTTCTCTCTCTCCAAATTTACAACATTGTTTTAAATGCCCGATTCGCGTTTGAATTAAATTGAATTTATATTTTCTCGAATGCTATGTTCGACAAAATGTCTGATTAGCAGAGTATTATTTAATTGGTATTGTTTAGGTATATACTGGTCAAGCTCTAGAAGATGACGTTATGTCTAATCGTGGTTGGAGAAGAAATGATGAATATGATAATGAAGCTAGATTTGCCTTTGAGTCAGTTATACACGTAAGTAGAATTATAACCTAATCTGATTAAAATACACATCTATATTTCGTTTCGTTTTTATACTTTCGATGTCCTGACAAGTTATAGTGGGAGTTCACGTCAGGGGTCAGACGAGAGGCTTTTGATCCTTTGACGTAAGATATTGATTAATCAACCAGCATTGACGTTCCTAGCGGTTTACCCACATGAACAGATCGTTTCACTAGTGAATCCATCACATCATCCAGAACACATCAATGATAACAACTCTTCCAGATCCTAGTGTAAACGAAATTTTGAACTATAAAAACGAAACGAAATAGGATCTGTATTTTAATCAGAATGTATTATAACCATGAAAATCCATAAAAGAGAAAGAAATATATTTGGTTATAGTCTTTTTTCGGGGGATACTTGATTGAACTTTCCATAATAAAATTCTCTGAGTCCTTCGAAAGGTGTAACTGTAAGTACATGATGAGAAAACACTAGAATTTAGGGCGACAAGGCATGTGCAAACTAAATTATGATATACCACCTCAACCAATCACCAGTGATGAAACGTTTGGTTACGCCACTATTCTGTTTATATGGCGTCTGTTTTCGGAATTGGAAGAACTGTGCGCGTTGTATAATAAGATCTGTCATTGAGTCATCTGGCTTGTTTTCTATTCCCCGGTTGTACGAGAAAAGGTTTGGGTCGCCTGTCCAACCTCGTGAGTTTTCTCCGGGACCTCCACTTTCCTCACGAGTGCCAGCGAATTATCGAAATAAAATTGAAATATAATATGTGGCAGTATCAAAACCTTTTGTATAAAAAAGATAAATAAAAATGGAAGAGTTTGATATATTTTATTATGAATGTCATAACAGTGTTACTACCATCACAAATCTACTTTCACTTCTTACAACAGGTCATCATGGCTGCTAGTAATGTCCAAACACTTGCAACATTTAAAAACCTCTCGATTCAAGCTGCAAAAACGACTTCACCAGATTGGGAATTGCCGCAAGGTAATGAGGTAACCTGAAATTTCACTGATTTTGCATCACATTAACTGATTTTTTTTTTAAAATGAAAAAGACAAAAGGGTATCTGATAATAGTATGTGAAGAGATGATATATCTAGACTTCAATCGGAATACGTGTAGGCTTATTTAAATTCTGTTTGGTTTGTGTAGAATTTCCACAGGCTCCATTTTGGTGTATAGAAATGAAAAGAAACTGGAATAAATAAAAATACTGAAATGAAAAATGCGTTAGGATTTGTGTTTTATCGAAACTGTCCAAATTAAATTGTTTGGCCAAATACAAAATACCCATGAACGAAGTCGATAGAATCGAAAATATATATCTCGTCTGAGAAATGCAGGCAGGATTACAATTTTTTTGGCACCGACAAATTTACGTATAAGATATCTTACTAGACACTGGTAAATATGTGGTGTAAATTCTTTCATGCCCGTGGTCTAGATTGAAATAATTAATTATGGTATACCAAAATCTAGAACTGAAATGACATTGATTTGGTAATGTTATATGGTTTTATTTCAGCTGGATGCTTATGCACCGTATCTCTATGATGCTTCTATCGTTTGGGCTCAGCTGGTGAATAAAACTCTGAAAGCTGGCAAGAATCCCAGAAATGGCAGTCTTATATTCCAGCAGGCTCAAATGGCGGAGACAAATGGTGAGTACAATAGCTAGCACATGGATTGACTACAACGCTTTATCATTCTCGAATGATACAACAATTTACAGTGAAATTTCCTGTTGGTAAGGTAGCTTAATTATCCTGTATTGCTTCCTTAGAATGATGTTCCTTATTTCAAGTTTCTATCATGACGTACGTGGGTGCAACTGTTGATGAATAAATAAGGCGATAGAATACTAAACAGGTTACTCGGGATTTTCCGGTTGAAATTCGATTAAATGAAGGCGGAAATGCCGCTTCCCTTCATTATCCCGGTTGGTGCAGATAATACTGGATGGTGTGCACGCAAGATATACACTGACAGTTGTAGTTCGATACTAGGACGTTAAATCCCAGTTCATGCAATTTATGTTATTCTATAATCTTCTAGGTGTAACTGGTATGTTGGTCCTAGACCAGAACTGTGATCGTCTGGTTAATATATGGATTCTAGACATGCAGGAAAATGGTAAATTTACCGCCACAGTTAAAATCTTTAATACCTTGACTGGTGGAATCGTCTTTACGGTAAGTGTAGGAGAGAGAGAGAGAAATGGGGTTTAACGTCCACTCGACACAAACTAGGTCATTTCGGGACTAACATATGGTTCAATTTATTTCAATAATTCGCTTGCGCGTAGGGGTCTTTAGCAGTGGGAGGAAACCGGAGTGCCTGGAGGAAACCCACGAGGTTGAGAAGGCGCCCCTATCTCCATGCCACATACGCTCACACCAGGGATCGAAACCACATCCGCAACTGCAAGCCAGAGGTGACCGGCCAGCTAGAGGTCGAAGCGCGGCACTCTAGACCACTAGGCCACCCCAACCCCCCGGTAAGTGTAGGGATTGCAAAGAACAATGTCTAGTAAATCAAACTTTGTTAGTTGAACATAAGAGTAGGTCCTTGCGTTGCTGCCCGGGCAAAATGTCCCTCAGCTTCTTTACGGTAGATGTTATATTATTTTTTCTAGAGATAGCATGTACATGTAATTGTATAGCCTACCTTATGTTATAAAACCAATTCCGGTTTATTGATACACTCTTATTTAACTTGTGCGTCTTGCTATATGTTTATTTTTCAAGCAACATAAGAATGGAAATGAGTTTCCTGTGGCATGCCTTAAGTGCACAATTTAAAAGAACCGCATGTAAACCATGAGGTCGTAAAATTTGGTCTTCCCCGTTTCTCAAAAGAAGGAAGTCCAATGTTCTGAAACATCAACATGATGTGAGCACACCCAATTCACAAATCATTGTAATAAATGTATTTTGATTTTCAGGAAATGAAAGAAAACACCAAAGTACGGTGGCCAAATGGTAAAGTTGGAAGAAGAAATGCCCCGTCTGATACACCTGCAATTGGTATTTAATCTTTAAACATTCTCTGTCTTACTACAATTGATCAATATAATCCAATTAAATTATCTCCTTATCTCGTTTCGTTTTCAAGATTCTGATATGTCTGTCGCTTATTCAAGCAGTCTGTTATGCACGAGGCGTCGGTGATTTTATAAATAGACAAGTGTATGAAGTCGTGGCGTGATTGACTGCTTCCATTGTGACGTCGATGCGATAACAATTGATTCCGGTATATATACGGAATATATGACGAAAGAAAACGATCCACAAATGTTGTTGAAAAATACAAACAAAACGCTCGATAGAAATGACAGTGTCCTCTACAATGTCGTGAACATTGGTTATTAAAATACAAATTATACGATTATTTGCTCTGTTTAATGTATAGTTTTGGACCCGACATTGCACGGGTGGAATCCTGAACCGGAAGCAATGTTACAAAGGAACCGGAAGTACTAATACAACACCACAAGGCTCTTGTCACTCTCTGGCGCGAGCTGCCCTTATACCCCAAATTTCCGCCTCGGGACAACCCCTTATGTAGACGCCAAACCCAAACAGACACACGGACGGTCAGAAATAGATATACGTGTATTTAAACTCTCTTTTTTTCAGAACCAACTCCCGAACACAAACCTGTATATACGGATACAATTGTAGGAGCAGCGGCTGGATCATCTTTTGTGTTAATTGTAGCCTTATCTGCCCAGTTCTTCCTCAGGTCAGTGTTCGGTATTTCGATTAATATGATTCCAATGATTTATTAACGTATTTAAAGCATATTCCCACAGACCACAGAGGCTGAAACGCCCAAAGCGCTAATTAATATATGTAGCAATTATATAATTACTGCAGTCAATACCAGCCTGTGAAGAACTACAAACATTCATTAGACATGTCTTAAATTGGAGTCACGGTATCGGAGGGGGGGGGGGGCGGGGCGGGGCGGGGGGGGGCAATGGGTTTAACGTCCACTCGACACAAACAAGGTCATTTCGGGACTAACATATGGTTTAGATTTAATTTAATAATTCGCCTGCGCGTAGGGGTCTTTAGCATTGGGAGGAAACCAGAGGACCCGGAGAAAACCCACGAGGTTGGACAGGCGACCAACTCCTTGTCACGTACAACGGCGGGGGGGGGGGGATTCTTCGAAACTCCGCCAGTTGAATCAACGACAGACTTTATGATACAGCGCGCACGTGCTAACCATTCGCCCCCCCCCCCCGCCAGTGTTTGTCGATAAAATTGTCCTGAATTTTCCGGCGTTATACCCTCTTATCAGTTTGAATTCGAATAGATCGCAGTGTCATAGTCCCAACAATATTCCAGATAACACAATGCATGGAGTATGCCCCCATTCCTTGTCTGGCTTGGTGCAGAACCTAGGGCGTTAAACCCAACTCTCAATTCATTTCGAACAGTATTGTCTCATTAGGTTTTTCGTTTTAGAAGATATCGACGTCAGCGTCAGTTAGCTAGTATGATATGGCAGATACGTTTTGAAGAGATCGATTTTGTAACAGCTCTGTTGTGTGGCAGTATTCGGGTGAGATATAGTTTGCTTAATTAATTCATTAGACAAACTCTTGTATTGATGTGATCGTTCCCCTTTGGAGAATATTGACCATTAATTGCTTAATCCATGTTAAAATGGACACAAATTGATTAAGAAAGCAAAATCAAAATATTAACGGCAAATAATATGAAAGTGCTAGATACGAATAAATAATCCCCCGAGTTGGGTTCAAACGGATTCAAGAGATCAATCAAATGGTATTAGCGACATATATAGATCGCGCTGGCTTGTTTATCCCAATTATATCTTCAGATGATGCCGAGTGTTGACAAATTTCAATTAATCTTATATTTGTAAATACTGAACGGAAGTGGACCATTTTTGGACTGATGTTCCTTTTTGGTGATATCACTGGCCTAAGGGTAACGTGTTGGATCTCTGCATTGGCCAAGAAAGTTCATCTTCAATTTCCCAAGTGGTTTTCTCTTGTCAGGGGTGCAAGAAGGCGGGTCTGACAAGGACAGTGGTCTAGTCATTTGGATGGAAGGAAAACCGAGGACTCGTGTACATATTTCATTAATAACTGGGACAATGCTTTCAGCCCATCTCGCACCAGCACTGTCTCGCATTAACATACATAGCACTCTTCAGTATCGCAACAAATATCCTTCTCTATCATTTCAGTCTAGTTTTAAAAATTTACAGAGAAGAAGAAGTTCCAAAAAGACTTCTGTGACTAAAACCAGAACGCCTATTTCTTGTGTGGATTCTATTGATTCTATTGCTAGTGCCGAATCACCAAGGGCTCCCCATCTAAATGAGACGGGTCCTACCATGTTTGGTTCTGTGGCTTATTTTAAAGGTATATTACCTGATTTTGGGAAAGTTTTTCTATTGTACTAGTGTGGTTTCCTTCCGTTAGTGGTGCAGGATAGTTGATTAGTCGTTCGGATGGGACGAAAACGGTTGACAGTGTATACTTGGTGTACACGTAAAAGAACCCTTGACAGAGGGAATTCAACAGAACAGTAGGCCGCAGAGCCACCGCCCGGTCACAATTTCCCTAATAGAACACTGCATAGCTAAGCCCACTTTCATTAACCCGCTACTACTAGGACTCCGATTTTATTTACATACACGTCCACCTTGGTGGATAACAAGGAAACCCACCAGTGTCACTCTTATATGTTTGTTCTTTTTAATGTGCATAGTTCACTTTAAACCCAATAGCCCAAGTGATCGCAAGGCTGTCAGTAAAAAATATGCCAGACTTCAATGTTTTAGGCCTAGTATATAAACTATATAACGACACGGAATTAGATTACTGCCACACAAAACTGTGCTTTTGCATAAATTAATATATTATTTAACGTCGTCTGTTGTTTTTTGCCAATAAATGTAATTCATTTCAAAACTGGATATTTAAAAAAAATTAAAGATATGATCTGTCATGACTCAATGAGTACGAAACTGTCTTGCCAACCAGAAAATTTCGGGTACGATCCCGGTGTTGACCTGGAGCGGTCGTTCTGATTTTCCGGTGTAGCTTCATCTTGGCAGTGATGCAGGACAGAGGACCTGGCAAGGACAGCTGTCTAGTCGTTCCGATGGGATGAATATCCCTTGGAAGATGGAATTCCATATAACAGTAGGCCGTAGCGCCGCTGTCCTGGCAAATTATCCCTTATAACATGGCGTAGGTCCGTCTTCATTAGCCCAGTCGGAGCATTGGGATATGTTGGCATGGTTTTCATTTTGCCGGTGACTTAGGACGGGTTGTCAACCAGGGGAGAACATATAGTCGTTCGTTGACCTTTGGCAATAGCCCAGTGGTCCTGGCACAATTTGTCTCATTGCACACTATATGGTGTATGCCCGTCTTTCATAACCCGGCTAGTATACATAACAGTTGGGCGTTAAACCTCATTTCATTTCTGATGTGTCATGAATTACATAGACAAAACATATTCCCCCTTATTCTATTTATAGAAGGGTAGTCTCTGTAAAAAAGAGGATGTCTAAATCTATGAAATCCGTAGACAAAACATTTCCGTAATTTCCACCTATTTCTATTTATAGGCAGTATGGTCTCTGTAAAGAGGATGTCTAAAAACAATGTTAGCTTGACTAAAGAAGTCTTACAGGAGTTGAACCAGGTAATAAACTTCATTTATGTATCCAATATGGTGTAAAACTTCCCTTATGTTAGAATATTATGTCAAGCTTGGACTTGATTTGTGTTAGGCCCCAGGCTATGTGATATGCAGGTGTTAGATTTACCAGGAAATCTCGGTGAATCATAGTTACAATAGACTGATTTTAATTGCACACCTACATAAACAGGTGGTCTGTTATGCGTGTTTATAAAAGGATATTTTTCCATAGTTATGCATACGGATTCGAGGGAAAATTGTCCTAATATAACGAATACTTTATTGTTCATAATCCAAAAATATTATTCGCGTATAATAGACATACAAGGTATGGGGCAGACCACAGTCCCAAAACACTCTATCTTGTGGAATGTATTTATTTCCAGAAACCCAATATCTTATGAAACCTTTGTGGTGAAAAGTTCCACACAAATGCCCTCCACGATCCTTTGTTTATTTCAACACAAACACAAACAGAGGCCCCAGGCTATTACTGTTACGAGTCCCCCCCCCCCCCAATCCCTACCCTCGCTACTAGAAAACGGTCTTCAGAAAGAGAGAGAGAGAGAGAGACAGGGGGATGAAGAGTCCGTGTCCACGGTTAAGTTTAAACATTAAGGCCAACTGCAGATTTGGTTAAAGGTCAAGAGATGTTAACGGGGCTAGGGCAAATTCTACCCATAAATCTAACCCAAAATCCCGTCAGCAAACATGTGCCCTAGCCCTGGTTACATCTCCCCACATGGACGAGGTCTGCGACTGGCTCAAATTTGTAGACTTTACTCCGCGTCCACCCGTGTACACACTGCGCATGCACATGAAAGCACTTAAATAACTACTATCCGGACACACGTCTACTGGAATCATAGAAATATAAGCATATGTCTATCTTCAAAAGGCCGAGGTATTCCGTTGACGAGACATAAAAAAGCAATGGAATGACGTGAAATGGGGTTTAATGGCATAGGACCTCGTTTTTTCGTCCCATCCGAACGACTAGACAGCGATCATCATCAGGCCATCCGTCATGCACCCCTGACACGGGGAAAACAATTCGGAAAATATAAAAAAAGCCATTTAAAGTTCCATGTATATTTTTGTATCTTCCAGTTAATGGAACTAAAGCACCAGAACGTCTGTGCATTTGTTGGTGCATGTTTAGATCCTGGTAGAATATTACTTATCTGGGAATATTGTCATAAGGGGAGTTTACAGGTAAGTCTTTTATGATATATAGTATAAATAATTCATACACCTGTCTGTCAATGTTTTATAAGTCGTGTAGATTTCACTGAGGCTAGAATGATATTTATGTCAATCTCTTTGTATTTATTATCCATGTCTTTCAGGTGAACAAGGAACATTTAGTGTTTTATAAACCTGTGAATATTTTAAAACAATATTATTATCTAATATATATCTATCATCTGTCTATTTTAAGATGTTATATGAGATGGCTATTTGATGTTTAATAGTTGTGTGGACGTTTCAAAAACAAATGAGATGTAGGTTAAAGGACAATATTGGTGTCAGTCATTATCACATATGTGTTAGAACTAGTTAAACACATTCCAAATATAATTTTAACACAGAGATCATTGCTATGATAGATGTGTAATAAAGGTTGCATGAATCGGAAGTGACGAACACGAGTTATCCCTCCATATAACTGACTGGAGTGACGAATGATAACATATACACCCCTGAATTTCTGCTCACTAATAATTCCTACAAATATAGTCCTTTAAGGCCCTACTCTACTGTAGCAAGGTGGTTAATGGAGGCGGTCGTACACCATACCGAGAAAGTTCATCCAGATTTTCCGGCGTGGTTTCCCCTTGTCACTGATACAGGATAAAAGGGCGTGAAATGGACAGCTGTCTAGTCGTTAGAATGGTACGAAAAATCGAAGTCCCGTGTACACATTGGCTTGCTCGTAAAAGATCCCTTGATAGTTGGAATTTCTATAAGAGTAGGGCGTAGTGCCGCTGTCCGGGCAAAATGTCCCGCACAGCACACTGTATGGCGTATGTCAGTCTTAATTAGCCCAATTCGGAGCAGAAACGTAGGAAATTAAACCCCTTTTCATTTTTTATACACCACTGTGTGCTGTAGGGGTCTACTTATCATCAAATTCCAACTGCCAGGGCTGTTTTTTGTGTAATGCAAGGTATACAAGGGACATGGATTTTGGTCCATCCAAACGACGGTACACTTTTCAATGACAAGTCCTCCGTCCCGCACCACTTAGAAGAGACTACCAGGTAAAAACATCCTTAAGAACATTCTCGCTGAACACCAGGCTGTCCCCACCCCCTGGCTACTAATGCAGGCAGGACCTTACTCCCATTTTAAAACAAAGTTATTACCTAATACCTATGTTTATATTATCTATTATGTCTATTTTAGGATATCATATGGAATGCTAATATTAAACTGGATCAGCTTTTCAAGTTTGCCCTATGTCAAGATGTAGCCAAGGTTTGTACACATTCTCTGAAAATACAACACTCGATACAACATTCTTAGCATGGAGTTAAACATTCCAAACTTTTGAATGAAGATACTGAATCACGGCTCTACATTCGGGTTTGCGAGCAAAAAAGAAGGTCATGGCGAAGCGGGGTTAAGCATCGAGCAACCAGTACGCTGATTTCAACCAGTAATTTGAAAAAAACATTTTCAACATTCATTTTGCATTATCTGTTTTTGAACTATTATAGCAAGAAGGGTCCGGGTCCGATTGTTCAAAGATCCGCTAATTTATAACGACTCGTTAACATGGAAGTAACGGATCGTCATATTTAACTAAGAGACAGTTTGTTGGAGGGAAGCTCCATTAATATTAACACGTCGTTAACGTGTCGTTATATTTAACGGAGGTATGGGCTTCTTATCCGTTTAACGATGGCATTAGTCGACTGCCAGTCGAAGTATACCCTTAGCAAAAAGTCTTATTTATTACCAATATAGTTTTCTATCGAATTATATAGAATTTTCTAGACGGTTAGGGGGCAATGGAGGTGGGCTGTCACATTGTTTATATTATTAAATTCCATAGTATTCTACAGAATGTTTGGGGCCTGAAGTTTCTGTCGAGTGAATTTTAAACCCCAATTCTATAGGATGTAAATGTATTTATTCATCAAAGTTTTGTTGATATTTTCAGGGTTTAGAATACATACATAAGAGTTCTGTTGGTTACCATGGTAATTTAAAGAGTTCCAACTGTGTGGTGGACAGCAGATGGACGTGTAAATTAACAGATTTTGGGGTACCAAGAATCAGATGTAGGGATGAAGTTGGCGATAGTATGTATTTTTTTATGAAAACCTTTTGTAAGCAGTCAAGTTTAAACCATACTTTCGTTTCTGTTTCCTTTTTATGTCAACGGTCACCTCTCGTGTATCCATTGAAAAGATGATTTCCACTGACAATAATAGTTTTAGCCTATCAAAGTGGCTCAAATCAGACCCAATCCTACTCTTATATCGAATTTCAAGTGCAAAGGGATCTTTGTCAGGCCCTCTGACAAAGGGAACCGTGTCGGAAAATCCCGGTTAATTTTCTCGGCCAATGCCAGGATCGAACACGTGATCCCATGGCTAGCCAAGGAGCGTCTTATCCACTTACCCACGGTGACTCCTCGCCCCAAAAAACTGTCATGAATTATAATTTGTACTATTCTTTTTTAGAACAATTGTGGACAGCACCAGAAGTGTTGAGAAATGAACGTAATGTAGATTTCCAAAAAGTAGATATTTATGCTGTTGGTATTATCATTAAAGAGGTGTTCACACGTTCCAGTCCTTATTCAGAATTCCAGTTTCTTAGTTCTGTGGGTAAGTTAAAATTAGAAGCCGAAAAGTATTGTTGATATTTTTACATGCCGATATAAAAGGCTGTCATTCATTAGAATTTCCTATAACTGTAATCTGAAATAGGTTATATGCACTACGACCTACTATTGTATTGAATTCCAACTGCCAAGGTATCTAACGTGCACTCCAATATGTACCACTGACAAGAGAAAACCGCAACCACCGGGATAGCGAGCCAGTGTCTTACCCATTTAGCCATCTTGCATTCCAAAATAAAGGGCTGTCATTAATTAGTACTCAAATAAGGGCTGAGGGTCTTGTTTTATTCAACGGTAATTGTAATCTGAAACAGATTATAGATGTCAACTAATTTTTGAATGACGAAATAAAATTAGGATGAAAGTTAACATCTTATGTTATTTAAATGTATCCGTAATTAGAAACAGATTATAATAAAACCTAATTTTTGAATGACAAAATAAAAGGTTATGATATAGGGAAACTTTCTGTGTTGGTAAACGCGTTCAGTAATCTGAAACAGATTATAGAATTAACATTTGCAGGTCAAAATAGAAATAAATCCGCCTATTTTTGAATACAGGCCTTGAGTCTAAATTAAATTCCCCAAGTATAAATATTGAATAAATGACTGTTTACACCTGCCAAGACATTTTAAAAAGGGAGTGAACTGTTACTGAACAGTAAGCTTTTTAGATAATCTAACTATCTTAATCTAAGATCTAGTTCTCATATGGTAATACTTATATGTTTCCTGATTTTACATTAAGATATTGGCGCTAGATGCGATGTATAAATATTCAATTTAGTGTTAATAAATGCGTTTCTTATTCATGAAGTCTGTTTTTTAGAAACATAAATTTCTGTTATCATGATCGGGTCCCTGACATCAAAGATAAATCATTTACCACCAACGACGCTACGATTTTGGTGAAGATATTGATGTTGTTGAAGCGACAGGGGGTTGTTTCTGGTGCAGAAAACTTTCTATTTGCGTTTCTACAAAGAAATTGACGTTAAACAGAAGCTATTGTATATGTTTTAAAGTTACTCGGTCATTTTATTTCAGACAAATACACGGTTGAAGATTAAAACACATGATTCTAATGAAAAAATAAACTTGCAGCCATCTTCTTTCGCATAAGCTACCATAGATGAAATTTTTGCAAGGGAAGTTTAATTAGTCCGGATGATAAAACCTTTGCTCATAGCTTCCACTACCAAAAGATGATGCACCCCAATACCCATGCCCTCGTCCTCCCGTGTGCCACTCACCCATGATTTCTTTTACAATAATTGAATATTAGACAATATCAACCCGACAATATACTTGAAATAAATATGCTAATAAAGACGGACATAAGTCATTCCATTGTTAAAGGGAAGTGACGTTTCCGCCTAATCTTAATAGAATTACAGTTCTGCATCATTTTCAATCAATATCGGGATCGACCCAAGCAATTTTCATAGCTGCCTAACACATGTAGGATTTTTTTTACATTCCCGATCGAGTAGACACTGTGTCACTTTAAAGATATTAATAATTACAAAACTTTATCTTTTTGAGGTTGTTAATATCGGGTTCATTGATAAACCTGCGCATGTTTAGAAACACAGATGATCTCTGGGCAACAGACATTATTAAACGTCTGAAAGTGATAAATCCCATTAAGTAATTTAAAATAAAAAGTTATGAATAAACCCACTCGAAACGGTAAAATTCATATCTTAGATCAAAACTGCTTTCTACTCCCACAACGAATTCAACAAAAATGAAATGGGGTTTAGGAGACGCGGTGGCTTAGTGCGCAAGGCACGGGCTCACTAATCAGGTGGTCCCAGGTTCGATCCAGGGAGGGCCGAGAAACTTATTTTGCAGCATGGTTTCCCCTTGTAGTTGATGCAGGATGAATGGACTCTAGTCGTTCCAATGAGATGAAAATCTGAGGATTCGTGTCCACATCGGCGTGCACGTAAGGACAGTTGGAATTCAAAATAAGAGAAGGCCGTAGCGCCGATGTCTGGGCAAAATCTCCGTCATAGCACACAGCACCTTTTTTTATATTGCTCTAATGAATGAGTTGTCTGTATGGTTATTATCATAATTTCAGAAATTCTCAATAAAGTCAGAAATTCTCAGCATGGTACTTTCTTCCGACCATTCCTGTCGCGCGAGGTACGTCAGAATGTGGAATTGACGTCATTAATAGAAGACTGCTGGGCAGACGATCCGAATGTTAGACCATCGCCTTCTAGAGTTTTAAAAACACTACACAGAGTCAATCCTTCCAAGTAAGTATATTTATAATTCACTTTAAAGGGGTTATACAATTCGAAATTAAAAACTAGAATTACAATTCAATATTGGTTCATTTTAATCAACATTGATTTTGTTATCTTGCTGTGAAAATATGAGGTCCTAATATCCAATATTTAAGACATAATGGACATTTAAAAATCAGTACACGGGTCGTGTATTATATGGTTTCGGGCGCCATTTGTGATAAACAATGAAAAACATACCCCACAAGACATCGCAGAAGTAATTAGTTATGGCTGAATTATAAATGACAAAATAATAATAAAAAACTGGCATGAACGACCGCCGTTCAGTTCGGTCTATTCACTTATTTCACCGAATATAATAGATAAGATAAGAAATAACAGTAAAGAATTGAATACAAATCACTTTACATACGTTCATTTTACATCAATATTTACTTTTAGACCAATTTACTCAATTTTGCTGAATCTGTTTGGCTTACTGAACCTTGAACTTCGACTCTTTTGTACTTAACGTGTAGCCTACGATTCGTGGAGAGGATCCCGGTTCATCATGGACCGTGTATGGCATTTATTGTTTTTATACACCTACATTTTCATTTAGACGTTTATTATCATCGCCTCTGTCCGTCCGTCCGTCCACAATTTTTTTCGATTTTGACGAAACTTAAAATAGAACTATCCCAATTATAATAAATTTTTAAACTTGCTCTCTGTCCATTTCTTGCAAAATATGGGCGTATCTTGTATGAAAACCGTTTGTTTATTCTAGACATAAGACTATGATAGATAATATGATTGCTATGTTAGAGAAGTATGCTAATCATCTGGAGGAACTTGTAGCAGAGCGAACCAGTGAGCTTGACGCAGAGAAAAAGAAAACAGAAAATCTCCTGTACAGAATGTTACCTCAGTGAGTATGCGCTAGTGTTGATTCTGTGACGGTATACGTGACATGCTCCACAGAGTAGTTCACAGTCCTACTTAGCAAAGAGACTGGATGGTGACACAAATCACGATCAGCAGGTCTCTTCTCACAAGGGGCGTTGACCGCCACAGATATTCAAACTGGTCACGAATACAAACTTATAGATAGTTAAGACCATTGGCTAGCGAATTACTGAAATAGAATTGAACGATATGTTACTCCCAAACCACCATCTCATTCTCTCTCCCTCACTCTGTCTCTCTCTCATATTTGTAAAATTGACTTTGTTTTTATTATGTAGGTCAGTAGCAGAGGATCTAAGATTAGGTAAAACAGTAAAAGCTGAATTATTTGACCATGTGACGATCTATTTCTCAGACATTGTTGGGTTTACCAAGATCTGTTCAGAGAGTACTCCTATACAGGTAAGAACGTACAGACGTTAGGTTTTGTTTTCTTAACAATAATGTTCTTCCTTTTTAAACCTGTGTTTACAAAATAAAGTTTATGTCATGTTGTATCTTTGACGTAACTGTTTATCATATAGGCACATGTTAAGCCAGGCGCAGACGGGCAACTTTTTCGAGCAACTTTCAGGCAACAAAGAAATCGCTGGTCGTTGAAAGAAAAAATTGCTCGTCTGCGCCAACGGGCAACAATAGTTGCCTGCTGTTGCTCCGAGTTGCTTCTCGTTGCCAAATATCAAACATGTTTGATATTGGGCAACAGAAAATCGCTCGTCGCCGAGAAATTGTTCATCTGTTGCTTCAAAATTGCTCGTCTGCGGCGGTAGGCGACAACAGGCAACAAGCAACTGGTTAACTGTCATGTGGTACTTCAAGATGGCGGAGTTATGTACGGTGCCATTTTGAATGATCACGTGATATCGGCATTCCGAATACATCCGGGAAAAAATTGCTTCTCGTTGCCAGTCAGCGCACACGGGAGACCTCGAGTTGCCAATTGCTCGGAGTTGCCAGTAGTTGCCTATTGCCGCAACAAGCGACGAAAAGTTGACCGTCTGCGCCAAGCTTTACAGGCACTGAACATAAAGTAAGTAGGGTCAACCTGCCCAACGCTGTCATAATGTTAAGTGCGGGACTGTCTTATGCCCTACTCACTTCCGTTTCCGTTGTTTCTCGATAGTCCCCATTAAAAAGTCTCAAAATGCCCTTTAATGCTTTATATTAAAAGGTCTCCATTAAAAAGTCGCTTACACGTATCTCAAAAACAGTCCCTTTAATGCTTTAAAATAAAATTATAATGGATTCTTTTTTCCCCAGGTCGTAAATTTATTAAACAGTTTGTACACACTATTTGATGACATCATCACCAACTATGACGTCTATAAAGTAAGTTGATTATTATTCATTTTTCAAAACTACTATGTATTCATTCTTTTGTTAAGACGCCTGTCTGAAATAACATAATAATGTCCTGTGGAGAAAATGAATTTATTGCTGGTCGTATTCAGTCAAAGGCCAAAGAACAAGAATGAATACAACAAATCGATCAAACTGTTGTGGAGATGCTGAATCTATGGCAAGGTGCCGCATGCGGATTAAAATATCGAAATCTATTTTGATTTAAATACACAATAGTAAACATTTGAAACATTACTCATATGATGTTAATTTTCAGGTTGAAATTAAATGGGGTTTAACGTCCTAGTGTTCTGCTTTCAGGTTGAAACTATTGGTGATGCATATATGTTAGCTAGTGGTTTACCTAAAAGAAATGGTGATCGTCATATAAAAGAAATAGCTGATTGTTCTATGGATATATTATCTTCTATAACGACATTCAGTATACCACATCAACCCCATAAAAAACTTAGAATTAGAATAGGTTCGTATCTCTTTTATAGCATAATTCATCAGTCTAATAAAATAGGTTCGTATCTCTATAACAACATTCGGTATACAACATCAGTCTATTAAAGTTAGAATAATTTTGTATCTATAACCATATTCATCAACGTTATTATGAAGCCATACTTTAATCTCCATAATAACAGTCATCAACCTAATGCTACAATACGTAAAATATGTTTCGATTTCCGTAACTCAATGCACCAATCTCTCAATAAGAACACGCGGTATCTCTATTACAACATTAATCAACCTAATGATAAAACATCCAGTAATGTTCATAACGATATTCATCAACCCACTAATCGAAAACATGCTATCTTCGTTCCTATCTCTATAAAAGAAAATACAATACGCACGATTGGGAATCGAAATAATAGTAGACCGATAGCGATAACATATTAACACCACATTATTGATACTTTGGTGATTTGGTGATATAGTTGAACTTAAAACAAATTCGAACTAATTAATCTATCAAATTTTGCTTCAGATCCTTCCCAAAACATTTTAAGGCGAACCTATTCCTTCCTTGTATAAAATCAATTTATGTGTTAAATAATATTTGTATACATTTGTTTCAGGAATTCATTCAGGTCCAGTTGTAGCAGGAGTAGTAGGTTTAGCTATGCCCAGGTATTGTTTATTCGGTGATACCGTCAATACGGGATCCAGAATGGAATCCACGGGTGCACGTACGTATCTTATCATTTCACTCTTTTTTAAGATTTAAAATTTCGAATTGGTAATATTTTACAATGGAATAATGGAAGACCTAATACCACGCCTTGCCTCCTTCCGCCCCCTTTCCAAAAAAGCTACTGAGGAAGGAACTTATTTACTATTATTTGACGTAGAATAGTATTTCATCTATGGTCAGTGCTAAATAATAAAGCCAGATCAATTCTTCGTCATAGATCACGAGATGTAAACATGGCTTGCGCTTATTCGAACCCTTACCCAGGAATTATTAGGAAGCCGAAATTGGCCCGTTTATCTGTTATCACTTATCACTTCGATCAGTTATGTAGAAGGATAACTCATGTTTACCTTTAGCGTACGTCACTTCCCTTTCTTGAAATGTTCTTTGTGTTAAAAGTATATTTGGAACGTGTTTATCCGGTTCTATCTCATATGTGATAATGATAGGCACCAATATTGTCCTTTAACCCTAACCTACAATCTCGCCAAAAATCACGTGCCCCAACCTTATTTACATCTCAGCGACCTTGACAAAAATAATATAGCTTTAACAAATAGATTTTGCCTTCATTTATTCAGAAAGATCACAAAGCTTACTATGGTTTTGTATTGATATTTTCAAATTATTTAGTGTTTGTTATTTTATTTTTCAGCATTGAAGATCCATCTAAGTAGTATTTCGGCCGAAATGTTATCGGAATATGAAAGTGGGTATTATTTACATTGTCGTGGTGAGATAGAGGTCAAGGGCAAGGGGTTAATGACCACCTACTTTCTGGAAGGCAAACAGGGATTTGATAAAACTTTACCAGAGATGGACGAGCCACCGAGTCGTCATTATGTGTATCCGTTAAAAAGTATTATCATTGAGGAAAATCACAACCCGTTAGACAGCATCAAACTCAAACCGGTTGGACTTAAACGACAGCGAGACGAAGGCTTCTGTCATAAACGAGTTGACGTCACTACATTTTGACGTAATTGCACGTGATGTGATAAAGGTATACCTCGAATATTGCGAAAGTCGAAGGTGAGATGAAAGACTGTAGTGTACGTAATGTCAACGCAAAATGAACGGAAGTCCTTTAAACAAATGAATACCGTTAATGACACTGTGTTATAGATAGAAAATGTGATAGGCGTGTCTCCTGGGTGATTCTATATTTCATGTTCGAAACAATTATAACGGGAAACGAAACTCCAATGAACTCTGATGTGTGCACGAAGTCGATTGGAATAGAGAATTGTTTAACATGCAGTTTCGTCGAAACGGATTTAAACTGATTCCACGACAATACGCAAACTCTTTAACGTAGGCCTATATCCGGATTGATGACTTGAAGTGGACAAGAGGCTTCGTATTTGGAGTTGTTTTGTTGAGTTGATTCCGGTTTAAACTAGTCTCTAAAATGTGCAATGATGGAATACGGTCATGTTCATGTTTTTTTTTATGTGATAGATTTAACAACACATACAGGGCGTTCTGAATGACTCGATTCTGTATCCGAATTAAAGGTGGTAACTCCTTCCCGCGATCTTATGATGGCGATTTCAAAGCCATTCTCTCTCCTCCACCCTACCCCATTTCGCCCGTGACAATTTTTACTTGGACTTTTTTGGTCTAGATTTGAAGAAAATTGTTTGTATTTAAATTTGACTTCAGGTTTTGGTGAATATTTATGATTTGGGGTGGAAATAAATAGACATGACTTAGGGCGATCCTATAGATTCTATTGACCAGGCCTAGCAAAGAAATCAATTTGGTCAACGCCCTTCAATATTGTTATCTGATGATTGTTACATATTGGGGTTGTTTTTGTATAAAGGTTAAGATCATCGGAAAAAAATGTTATAGGCCAAACAATGACAAAGCTCTTACATTGTAGATGTGTTTAGTATTAACTCGACAACGAATCATAAAAAAGTTCAGATATTGTCATGAATTTTTTTATGGGGTGTATATATCATGTATATAAGTAATATAGCAAGAAAAGTGGGCCAACTGTATATATTCACAAATTAATATATTTTTGTAACAATACAATTTCAGGCGCCTCCATTAAAACATTTTGGAGATTTTTTTTTATACCATTATTGTTATACGGTAAAACAAAGTATCATTTGTATAATGAGTGAGGACAACTGCATCTATTATTGTTTGGGGTTGCATTAAAGTAATATATTCTGTAACAATGCAATTTAAGGTGTCTCCATTAACGATGTATTATGTAAGAGCTATCTCGGCCTATTGCAAGTATTTATTTGGGCTTCAAAGGTTATTACTTAGACATTTATTCACATGACCAGCATATAATTTCCAGAACATCGGACTGCCGAGATTTAAACGGATTAAAACACAGTAGCACAGTTGCAATTAAATGATTTATTCGAAGAATGGTTAAGCGAGACTAAGTTTCGAATAATGAATACCGTTGTTACGATAATAAACAATATGTGCCACATCTTGTCAAAACATCTGATAATTTTGCTCAAGATAAATTAATGTTAATGAAATTTTCAATATATTCATTTTGCATTATCTTTTTTTTGAACTATTATAGCTGGCTCTTTATTTATATCTTACATAGTGCATCTTTAATATATTTAGGATTATGTTTTTGAGCCATTAACGTTACTATTCGTATAATGAATGAGGACAACTGCATCGAGTGTTACCTCACTTAAATCCATCATATTTTGTACAAATCCTTCCCGGTCGAATTTACAGTCTGCTTTTTTTTTGTAATGTTAGGTTCCCACTGTTTTTTGATGCGTTACGATATGAGAGAGCGAAGTGGGGTTTAACGTCCACTCGACACAAACTAGGTCATTTTGGGACCAACATATGGTTTCAATTTTATTTCGGTGGGAGGAAACCGGAGTGCCCGGAGGTAACCCACGAGGCTGAGAAGGCGCCCTTATCTCCATGCCACATACGCTCACACCAGGGATCGAAACCACAGCCACAAGCAAGAGGTGACCGACCAGCTAGAGGTCGAAGCGCGGCACTCTAGACCACTAGGCCATCCCCCCTCCCCGTTACGATATGATTGTCCCTACTGAGTCCATGATCTGGTACGAGGGGTTTTACCGGGTCGTCCGGCTTCCCCCAATGCTAAAGACCCGCAATAGAATTATTGAAATAAAATTGAAATATCTGTTAATTCGGAGATGACCTAGTTTGTGTGTAGTGGACGTTACCCTTCCCCCTCTCTCTCTCTCTCTCTCTCTCTCTCTCTCTCTCCGTTTCAGCTTGTTACCCTTTCTTTTCTAAATCTCTCCCCCCCAACCCCCTCTCTCTCTCTCTCGTGATAGTGGAGCCTGGCATTATATATGACACTGTAACTGTGAACCAAGTATTAAAATCACGAGAAGACATTCGTGTTATTCTGTTGAGTGCTAAAAGGTGATATTATTTGAATATTAAAATAGAATTCACGGTTGTCAACTATAAAAAAATGATTTGATTTATTTAGTCTTGTACCTGTACATCAGTCTCGTTTCATATTAAACAGATTTAATATATAAATGTTTTGTTACTTTTCTAAATTTTCCTGGGGTCCCACGTAAACATCGGCGAGTACAAAACGAAAATGAAATGAAATGGGATTTAACGTCCCACTGTCTGCTCCGACTGGGCAAATGAAGATACTCTTATATCCAATTCAAACTGTCAACGGATCTTTTACGTGCACACCAATGTCTACATGGGACCTAGGTTTTCGTCCCAGCCGAACGACTAGACAGCTGTCCTTGTCAGGCCCTTCTTCCTGCATCACTGACAAGGGGGTACCACGCCGGAAAATCTGTATGAATTTTCTGAGTCAATGCAGGGATCGAACACCAGACTTCGAGACTAGCGAGTCAGCGTCTTACCCAGGTAGCCACCGTGACCCCCATAGGCGCGTACGTAAATAATCCCCTACAGTTGGCATTCAATATATGGTTATAGCATGTTGTATGGTCCATGTTGGACTACATGAACCCTATTGGGGTAAAAAATTGAGACATTAAATCTCATTTACTTTCGCATAACACGTATAACGTTGAAGGGAGACACGGTGGTCCAATTAGTAAGACGTTGGCTACCGTGGGGGTCGAGAAAATTCACCGGTTCCGCCTTAACAGTGGTGCACAACGGAGGGTCTGGGCTGGCAAGGGACAGCGTATGGTCGTTCGGACGGTCCTGTATACATATATTTAGTGTACAGGTAAATTATCCCTAGGCGTACGCAACACCATTATCCGGGCAAAATTGCCCTGCATGGCGTATCCCCGTCTTCATTAGCCCAGTACAGTAGGACTAATTACATCTTTTTGTTTCCACTTACAAATTTTTTGAAAATCTAATTTTTCATTTTAAGGATTGTTGTGGAGGGTGGGCCCCATTTGTCTTCTGACAACCAAAATTCTCAGACACAGTCAGCCACTTAATGGATTTGAATTAAATTGGTGTAAAGTGTATGTAATGAACACTGGTTTTAAATACATACTTTATTCATATGGTCAATTTCAATTTATGTGCCCTTTAAAGAAAACCAAATCATTACTTTAATCTAAGAATGGTTTATCATAGACGGCTAATAAAGCTCGCGATAAACCAGATTTCAGACCAGACCAGTGGTACATTAGTTTCAATTTACATAATAAGAACGTTAGAATATATCACCCTTCCACTGACTCGACTCCTTGATTTATTTGTGAAAATCGTGTGGATTTTATTACACAAAAACCGTGTTAAATAATTCCAACCAATAGACATATAGGTAAATATGTTTCAGCTTTTGATTGTATGAATTATTTCTTTCCCATGAAAATTACCGGCGGGAACTTATCTATCGGTGAAGCGATATAAAGGGATCCACGTTTCCTGGCTCGCTGTATCTCGGCTATACGCTCCCGGTGTTGACGTTCGGATGGGGACGAAAAATCGAGTTGCCCGTGTATCAATCTAGACCTGTTTAAGTGAAGTTTGAAGATAAAATCTATTTGACGAAAAGAACAGTAAAGAATCCACACAAATTCTAAAGTTCATTAGGAACTTTAAAGAACTATACAAATTTTGTGTTGATTGATTGATTGATCGATTGATTTCAGCTTTTGACTCCAGGGGAAATCATTAACGGGAATTTAACAGATGACCGCTCTTTATGGGAAATTTTGAAAATCAATGAATTAAATTAAACAACCATTATATAAGAGCTGTTGTAGGGCTTTGATTGGGTCTTAAATGCTCTATATAAGAAATGAAATGAAATGGAGTTTAACGTATCACTGTTCTGCTCCGAACTGGGCTAATGAAGACGTGCATACACCATGCAGTGTGCTATAAGTGAAATTTTGCACAGGCAGCGACATCGCGGCCTACTCTTATATTGAATTCCAACAGCCAAGGGATCTTTTACGTGCACACTGGACTTTGGTTTTTCGTCCCTCCCGAACAACTAGACAACTGTCCTTGTCAGGCTCTCCTTTCTGCATCACTGACAAGAGGGAACCACGTCGCAAAATCTGGATGAACTTTCTGGGCCTATGCAGGGATCGACCACCCGACCTCCAGGCTTAAATGAAATTAGACATTTATTACATGACAACTGTCGATGCCATCGGATTACTTTGATTTTAAGTCGATTAGAACGGTTAGACCATTTAATGATTTAAATGACTAGGATGATAACGATCAATGCACAACACATCTTGGCAAGATTACAAACATTGAAAACTTCGCTCAAAATAAAGGTTAGCACACGCGCGCTGTATTATAATATCTGTATCATAATGCGTGGTTTTGATTACTCCGTTGTACGTGACAAGTGGCAAGGGGTAGGGTCGCCTGTCCAACCTGGGTCCCCCAGTTCCTCCCACAGCTAAAGACCCCTACGTGCAAGCGAATTATTGAAATAAAATTGAGCCATATGTTAGTCCACAAATACCACCCTCTACATGTACCAAGCTACATTATATTTTCTGCAGTCAACTTTGTAATCAATACATTATAAACTAGTGCTATCTTAAAGGAATGTCCCGAAACCAAGTTTTGTTGTGTAATTAGCGCCAGCCCAATAATTTATGTACAATTTTGTCTTGCTAATATATCGTAATTAGAAAAAAAAGATGTCCTTGGGAAATAGACCATATGTTAAAACTTAAGCGGGGTACGGCAATTACTATAATAAACAAAACGCGATTAATGTAATGAACAAAACACGGTTACTGTAATAAACAAAACAAGATTACTGTAATAAACATAGCAGAATTGATGTAATAAACAAAACACGATTACTTTTATAAACAAAACGCGATTACTGTAATAAACATAGCACGATTATTGTAATAAACAAAACACAATTACTGTAATAAACATAGCATGGTTATAGCAATAAACAAAACACGATTACTGTAATAAACAAAACACGATTAATGTAATAAACAAAACATGATTACAGTTATAAACAAAACACGGTTGCTGTAATAAACATAGCACGGTTATTGTAATAAACAAAACACAATCACTGCAATAAACAAAAGACGATTAATGTAATAAACAAAACATGATTACTGTTATAAAGAAAATATGATTACTGTAATAAAAAAAGACGATTTCTGTGTATGGATTTTTTACTTACGGTATTCTAAATGTACCAGCTTTTACCATTGGTCTGTGAGACCAACGTCACAACATTCTGGTGAGATCCATCTGGAATTGAGATTTTAATAAAATTAACATTATCACCTACATAAAAATTTAATTAAAGATATATTCCACAGGATAATAAGGCCATGTTAAAGAAAAATCTATTTGCATTGCCTGTTCAATATCTTGCACTCTTATTTTTTTATTGTAAAATGTCCATCTTCAATGATTACATTATGTTTTTGTATTAACATTCAATAAAAATCCCAACATAAAAATGATAATAATAATAAAAGAAAAGCAAACAAACCCACAAACCCACAAGCACTGGGAGTATCTCGACAGATTTAGCGCTTTTGTTTGAGGGATAAAATAATCTTTAAGATTTAGTAACTGTCTGTTCAGCAAGGTATTCCTAAAGCATTGTTTTTACATAATTCTACCTAGAGTAAAACAATGTTTATGAAGACAAATAAAAACAAGATATATAGAGACTAACCTCTGGCACATTTCCTGATATTCTGAAATACTACGAGATTGGAAAGTACAGGTGACCCTACTCCTCGTCACGCGTACAACCGGGGAATTGAAACCAAGCTGAATTAATGATAGACCTTATGAGACAATGTGCTCCCCATCCCAACCCAATCTGTTTCACAGAAAATTACTTACGAAATATCTCTGTCACAGATGACTGTCCACAACACGTGCACTGACTTCACGTGGCGTCAGCCATTGGCTCAACGGCTCGTGCATTGTTTACATAACACCTAACTGCTTCGGGCAAAGTGATTTTACTCATTTTAATACCCATTTACACTAAATAGGAAATATTTTTTAACTACAAATACTGCAAACGTCTTTATTTATTTTTCTTATACTCCAAAAAAATGTTTAAGAATTTAATTTGTCGGAGTAAAAAAGTTAATATGCCGAACTCATTAAGTCTCGTCGATGTCATGCTTATCAGTGATTGAAGCGGCCAAGCGAATATTCACTGCGGGATCAGTTTGACCCCAACCCCCGGATGCGTGGAATAATAATTACTGTTTTTTAAACAGGCATACAAAACATACTTTATGGAATTATTTTCAGAGTCAGATTTATTCATCCTATTTTCGTGCACCGACTTGTCTGGTGAAGACGATGATAACCAGTATTCACGAGGTAAATTATGCCAGGACAGCGGTGCTACATGCCTAAAAAATATGAGGGAAATTTCTCGGTCAACATGGGGAGTGAAACCAGAGACCTCCTAACGAACCAGCGAATTACTCACGGTGGCTCCCAATATCCTTGGCAATCGTCAGATGAGTCAGGTTAATTCAGCATAGGGCGGGAATGGGTGAACTAAAGAATAAATTGGCAGTCCCGATTCCCGCAGATAACGACACATTCGTGTTTTTTAACATATAGTGTCTCATGGAGTTTTTCGACGCCATTCTCACTCTTCTTTGACGTTTAGTCATGGCGGTTTTCCCATTTCGCGATAGTGTCACATGGGTTCCTATTAGCCAAGTTCGCCTTCGCTAAAATTTAACAGCTAAACTAATGTCACCCGACACTGTGTAAAATGAACTGTCTGCAACCCATTTCAAATATGGTCGAATGACTAAAACCTCCTCGAGACAGCCAAGTTAAACCCGGTTTTTATTCGTTGTAAGGATTACATTAATACTGCTTTACAAGTAAAAATCCATAATATGTCTTACAAGATTCAAAATGTTTCCTGACAAGTGTAAGGCCTATGTGTCCAACTCATCACGCTTTGAAATGTCTGACGTCATAATGACACCAAAGAGCCGTTAAATGTCCGTTGACCTGTCAGAATCATTATCCGGTTACCCATTGATATGAAAAATACACAGTTCTTAGGAATAATTTTCATATCAACTGACACATAACACTACATACTATGAATAGCTTCTTTCTTTTACTTGTTAATTGCTTTGTCGCTAACGGTGAATAAACCTAGTGAATGTTATTCATAAAGATTTCCCTCAATACTCATAAAGATAACAACACATAATCATATGTATTTTTGAATTGGAAATGAAATGAGGTGGGGTTTATTTTCGTCACCTCTGGACTAACGAATGCTGCCTACCCATATTCCCAATTGTGTTTTACCAGCGTGCTAGTGTCTGGGAGCTACGGTGGCTAAGTGGGTACGACGCTAGCCTGGAGGTCGGGTGTTCGATCCCTGCATTGGCCGATAAAGGTCATCCAGATTTTCCGACGTGGTATCCCCTTGTTAGTGGTGCAGGGCGGAGAACCTGACATGGATAGCTGTCTAGTCGTTCGGATGGCACGGAAACCCGAGGTTCCGTGTATACATTGGAATACACGTAAAAGATACATTGGCAGTTGGAATTCCATATAAGGGTAGGCCATAGTGCCGCTGCCCGGGCAAAATTTCCCTCATAGCACACTGCGTGGCTCAATAGGAACAGAAAGTAGGACGTTAAACACCATTTCATTCGTTTTATTTACCAACGCGTGTACGAGACCTAGGCTTTTCGTATCATCTGGACAGGTAGACAAGGGAACTTTCTCGGCGAACACAGACAGTGAACCCCGTGATTCAGATACCACGTTGCTGGTGAAAACCATCGAACGTTTGTCCTTGTACCAAAGATTGAATTAAAACTATAACATACGTGGGCGGTAACACCCTTGTCTCACATCTATAATGAATTTACTCTGTAATTAAAATTTAAATAACATTTCATACGATATTAATACGTCTTTAATCTATTATTTCTATCAAGTATATTTCCTTTATATCAGATTTTCATGGCAGAAAAACGACACAGACAGATAAATGAGACGATGGGAAAATGAATATTCCATTATAGATAAATTAATAATGTCATCGATTCCCATACTTAACTGTATTGTTGTAATTAATCATAATGATGAATGTACTGTGGCCATCTGTGTACTGTGTTCATTTGTACTGCAGTGGATACAGAAGTACAGTATAAGGAAATGAAATGAAATTATGTTTGAAGCCCTGCTTTCTTCACCAACCGAGGAGGCGGGGGGGGGGGGGATTCTAGTGGTTTATTTCAAGCCCGTTAAATTTCAAAGTCAAGTTACGTGGTTTCCACCCTCTGCTTGTGCGTGTCGAGGAATAGAGTCGCCTGTCCAACCCGTGGTTCATCTCTGAGTCTTCCGGTATCCTCCCTCTGCTAAAGATCCCTACGCCAGATCAATTATTGAAATAAAATTGAACCATATGTTAGTCCAGAAATTACCTAGTTTGTGTCGAGTGGACGTTATCTCTCTCTCTCTCTCTCTCTCTCTCTCTCTCTCTCTCTCTCTCTCTCTCTCTCTCTCTCTCTCTCTCCCTTTAGGATCTTTAACAATGTGACTATAGTATACACCCGGCACTGGCCTTTTGTAGCATCTGAAAGGCTTGATGCCTTCCGTGCCATGCCCTATTTTTATTTTATGAGATTTTCACGTATTTATGATTTATATACAAAATATATAGTTTTATCACACAGGAACAAACAAACAGATTATATCATATACGTATAGAGGTCACCGGGTCAGGAGAATCGCCTAACGTAACAGGATGTCCTTCGTCTTTTTAGGGCTATTTATTTACGATATGTGTTTTGTACATCTCTGACGTATGTTTACTACTACCGCGTTACAGAAATTATATAACAGGATGGTCATTAATTAAGACTATGACGCTAGAAAATAGAAAAGTAAAATTGAAACGGTTAATTTATAGAGTTATGATATATAACATGATAGTCATTAATTAATACTGTGACGCCAGAAAATAAAGAACTAATATAAAAATTCCTTTTTTTTGCCACTTATATTGAATTTCCATCTGGCATCATTAACGGTAAATCTTTAGACTTATGTTGTTTTTATGCAAACGGTGACCAACCAAATCTTAAAGAATACAAAATGTAAGCAAGTTCGACATTTTCGACTGCTGAGGTATCGTTTATTTGAACGAAAGCGTACTGTATGAATCAGTGTTGGGTTGGCAGTGCTGGCACACGGGAGTAAACAGGAGCCCTTGCCCAACCCCTTCCCCAAAACATGTTAAGGGTGAGGGGTTTAATATAGGCTATGCCTGTTCCCCAATCCCTATTGAGATACAAATCTGAGTAAAAATATCGCTTAAAAGAAAATAGGTTAAGTTTATACAGAAATTCAGTTAATAAAAATATTGATTATTTTTTTTATTTGAATACGCAATGTAGATTATAAAAGTACAACTTCAAATCACTGAATGTTCAGTATCCCGTATGTTTGTCATCAAGTATGTTTATTATCCACTATGTTTATTATCCAGTATGTTTACTATCCATTAAGTTTAGTATCCATTACGTTTCCAGTAAGTTTAGTATCCAGTATGTGTATTATCCATTATGTTTATTACCAAGTATGTTTAGTATCCATTATGTTTATTACCAAGTATGTTTAATATCCATCATGTTTATTACCAAGTATGCTTAGTATCCAGTATGTTTAGTTTAGTATCCAGTATGTTTAGTTTAGTATCCAGTATGTTTAGTATCAATTGTGTTTAGTCTTGGTCTTAATGTATGTCAAGCGTCTACATGTTGTTCAGTAAACTACAATTTTATTAGTTGTTTAAATATCATTACTGCACTAAAGGAATGAATGATATCAGAAAAGACAAATTCCCGAGTGAAGCCATCCTCAATGTTCATATCCTAAATATTGATCAGTCACTCTCGTCCCTAAACCTAACGTGCGCCATCGGTAATCCGCAACCGGTAGCAATGGTTTGTACAAAGGAGACGATGACACCATCTGGAAATAAATGAATAAACTAGAGAGAGAGAGAGAGAGAGAGAGAGAGAGGGGGGGGGAGATTGAAATGGGGTTTAACGTCCATTCGACACAAACTAGGCCATTTCGGGACTAACATATGGTTTAATTTTATTTCAAGAATTCGCTTGCGCGTAGGAGTCTAAAGCAGTGGAAGGGAACCGGAGGGCCTGGAGAAAACCCACGAGGTTGTCCCGTACAACTGGGGATTCGAAACCACGCCAGTTGACTGAATGACAGGCTTTATGATACGCACGTACTAACTTGTCGGCCACCTCCCGCCCCCCGAATTAGACACAGAGGTTGTAATTGTGACTATTAATACGCATGCTGAGTGGTTTAGGGGCGAGAAAGTTCATTTGTTAGTTTGCTCCAGGAAACCAAACCGTTGAACATATAAATTTTATGATAACTTTATGATAATCAGTTTTGTACAAGAATCGGTATTCGAATGTCTTTCTAAAACGTCTTATTTTATTATTTAAGAAGTTACGTAGGATTTTCTGTTACATTACCTGTTTTTATTTAATGATTTGAGTTTAATCTTTATACAAGAAATCGAATATTTTATCGCATTACATGATGCAGTCAAGGGACATAACTCATAAATAATCGCCAAGAGCTAACGTCAAACAGATAGTTATCACTCAACAAACCTCGGAAGATTACGGAACAATCTAACCTCGGCTGTATAACGAATTCCGCCATATTGGAACTACTTTAAAGGTCCCGGATGAAAAATGGCTGCGCCTATGGTGCCTTGTGTTTTGTAGGAATAGAGACACAATCTTGACAATCATACATAGCTTTCAATGTCTGAAGCTGTTTGTCTTTCAAGTTTATCCGATTTTCTTTAAACAAAAAAACAACTTTGCAACGGAAACTCTACTCACTCTACAAAAGACGCCATCTTTGGAACTTCTTTGTAAAAGAGGCAAGTTTTCCTGTTAAAGTAAACCGGTAGCCGCATCGCAAATATATGGGCGTAGGTACATCACTTACTGTCATACAGTCGAGACAGGTATAGGGTACCAGAATCTGCCGAGGTTTGCCGAGTGGCTAGTTAAATGGCCATTCTTTGTCAATTCCCCCCCCCCATCATCCTCCCCACATTGAAATAGTAAACGTCACCCCTTCGATTTAGGCGAAATCCTGTTTACATGCTTTTTTCGGCTGACGAATCTTATGTTTCGAGTATTAGAGCACGGTTGGTGCTGACGTGCCATAAAACAATAATATTTCATTAAGATCCGGCTAACGTAACCTGAGATACGCCCAATTTAAAAATTTTAGCGATATCGCCCGAAATGGGTATGGGTGCTAATTTCAAATGACCACAGTTCAGTAACCGATTGGCCACAGATGTTGAAATTGCTAAAGGTTATAGCAAATATGTGATTTAACTCTGAACAACCATGTGAATAATATTGCACTTTGTACGCACCCGATGACGTATTGATTATTAAAAAAAAGATGAATTTATAACTAATGTAATATAGACTCTAACTTAAGAATAAGTATATCGTCATATTGTTCTAAATACACGCCCAAACACTATATCTTTGTTCTTCACTAGTGTGTTTTTATCCCATATCAAAGAACTGGGATATTTAATTGGTAAAGTTTATTTGAGATAGCTGCTGATGAGACGCACTTTAAAATTTAAGAGAATATATAATTTCATAATCGATTCACCAAACCAATAAAATTGATTGAAACTCGGTAATTTAAAAATCTTTTCTATCTGTCCCTTTGTTCATTAAGTAATAATGCTCTTTTTATATCTGGAAAGCTGGTTTGAACAAATCGTGCAAATTAGCTATTATTCTTTGAAATATCTCAGAATAGTTCTTTTTAATAGTATTCAAATAAAGAAACGGTGCATGACGAGTTATAAATGAGCTTGGTATTTGTTTTACATCATTTGAACATGGATATAAACATGAGAGTTCTTTAAAATCATCAATGTATTTGTTTTTATTCATCAAAGACTAATTGAAAGAAGAAATAATCAGATAATGTATTTTTACAAAACAGGTCTATAAAAAAGGGACAACCACGCATTGAAATATATTAAAGAGGGGGTGTAGCTTGTTAAAACCTTTTTGCAAATCCACGTTCAATTATAGTCAAATTGATAAATGACCATTTAGAATTTAAACATACATTATGCAAGAGCTAAATCTGCCTATTACAGGTCTTTCTTTAGGCCTGAAATGTGGTCTAAATAATTAATTATCCCGAACATAATCAACTCTCGATGTCATCGCTAGCCTGCGATATTTATTGGATTAGGTTGCGATTCGCTGCTCAACTTTCATTCATGAATTAACCATTAATCATGAAATGGATAATCGAGACTTTGTCTAATATTATTAATACTTTAGTAATGATGATCGAGACTGGGCCGAAAATTCAATAGCTATAATCTCGGTTCAGAGTGGATCAATTTGACTGCAATCAATTTTCAGCAAATTCCCTTTACATTATCTAGTTTATTCGCCACCATTTTCATGTGGACATATATTGTCGTCGCCCCTGTCCGTCCGTCCGTCCACAATTGTCTGTGAACACTCTACAGGCCACAATTTCATCCGATTTCAATGAAACTTGAAATATAGGTTTGTTCTCCTAAGAGACCGGTTCCTTTCGATATTGGCATGTATCCGACAGTAACGTCAACGATTATGGCCCCTGATTGTACGAAAAATCACGTTTTTAGTTTGTGAACACTGTAGAGGTCACAATTTTGAACCGATTTTGAAGAAACTTGAAATGCATGTTTATAACCCAAAGATTTTTAGGTATATCGGATTGTAACTTCTTGAATTATGGCCCCTGATTGTACGAAAAAATCCCTTTTAACTTGTGGTCTCTCTGGAGGTCACAATTATTACCCCATTTAAAAAGCGTCTGATTATATCACCGTTAAACCGTAATGAAGGTAGAGTACACACCAAAATTGCCGGACAAAATGGCTGTCGCTTTAACGCGAATATTGTAACCAGCGGCTGCCAGACAGGATACGCCTACATTTTGCAAGAGATGGATATAGAACAGGCTAAAATCAAAAACGACTTTTTTGCACAATCAGGGGCCATAACCCAGTAAGTTATTGTCTGAAATGCGCAAATGTCAAAAGATACTGAGACTTCTGAAATATATAAAGATATGTTTTAAGTTTCATCAAAATTGGATAAAAGTTGTGCCTCTAGGGTCCATAAGCTAAAAACTCAATTTTTCGTACAATCAGGGGCCATAATTCATAAAGTATAAATCCAATATGCGCGAATATTAAAAGAAACCAAGATCTTTGGGGTATAAACATGCATTTCAAGTTTCATTAAAATCGGCACAGAATTGTGATCTCAAGAGCGTTCACAACATTGATATTATACCAGAAGTTAACACTATTTGCGTACAAGGGGCGGCCATTTTGTCTGGCAGTTTTGGTCCGATTTTCACGAAGTACGAACTCAACCTTTATTACGGTGTAACGGCGATATAATCAGACGGTTTTGTAAATCGGATAATAATTGTGACCTCCAGACGAACCACGAGTTAAAAAAGGTGATTTTGCGGACAGTCAGGGGCCTTAATTCCTAAAGTTACGATCCGATATGTGCAAAAATTAAAAGGACCCAACATCTTTCGGTTGGTTGCGTTTGTTTTTCGTGAAACAAAACTGACGGACAAAATGGCCGCCCTTCGTACGCAAATAGTGTAAATGTCTGGTATATCAAGGTTGTGGACTCTTTCGAAGTCACAATTTTGATCCGATTTTGATGAAACCTGAAACATATCTTTACAACCCAAAGATATTGGTCCTGTCGATATTCAAGTATATCGGATCGTAGCTTCCTGAATTATGGCCCTTGATTGTTCGGAAAATCTCTTTTTGTTAAGCTTGTTCTCTTTCCATCTCTTGCAAAATGTGGGCGTATCCTGCCTGGCAGCCGCTGGGTCACTATTATAGTGAGAACTAGCAGCTATTTATCTAATCTCCTATAATGTATGCTTAACCAAAGGTACCTAATGCATAAGCGCTGAAGATGTCTATTACAAATCTTTCTTTTGGCCTTTATTATATATGAATTATTGATTAGACAATTATGCGCATAATCAACTCTCTAGATGGTTGTGATTTTGAACGGATTGAAACACTATCGTTATTTAAAGATACATTATGTCAGATTTCGATACAGTGCTGACCGTTCTTGCTATAAAAGTTAAAAAACAAATGTATTGAACATTTCATTGAAATTACTCTATTCTGAGCCAAGTTATCACTGATTGCAGTTTTGACAAGATGTGTGCATTTATTGTTTATTATAGTAGTTCGTTCGTTCGTTACTGGGAGTTTAACGTCCACGACCACCTAAGGTGATATCGTAGACTAGATGACATCGCGCCTGGTACGTGCGTGCATTTTTTATGCGCGAACTCTTAGTTTTTCTATTACTGGCACGCGCACGGGCACTATTTTTTTTGTTTTCCATGTACCAAAATCGAGGGTTTTGCGCGGAGGTACTTTTGAGGTATTAGCCTGAGAAGCATAACACTTGCCACTGTACCTGTATATCGCTAATTATAAATCGAGTGTGTGAAGACAGTTTATATAGATCACGCGAAAATTTTTCAGTACAGAGTTTATTCTCGCTGTATTTGCAGCTAAGAAAACCAATGGGACTATTTTCTCAACAGTGTATGAACTTTTTCATAAACGATAATATCCTTACACCGAGAGAAATTATCTAGTCTCGGTGAAAAACCATGATCATCTGGTAAAAAATTACTTTTCTATTTTTTGGAACGAAAAACAGTGTTTTTAAAAACAAACGAACCTGCCGCACATGAGGAAGTCATTATACTAATAATAACAGACGAGAACTCTTTTTGGGCACAGGCTTTCTTACTGAGTAGTAAATCGTCCACAAAAAATCATGAATGAACTATGAGTAGCGACGACTGTAGACAGTAAGTAGGTTATACACTATACTTTTGAGTCGAGATTACTCGCTTTGAGTCGAGATTACCAGCTTTCAGGTCACCGATAACCAATTATGTCAGAAATACCATACTGACATTCGGTTTTTTCAAGTTGTACGCGAACTAACAATCGGCGCCCTAACTGTCTTCGTCAGCTACTTTCAGTTTCACAATGGCGTACGACATTCGGTTTTTCAAGTTGTACGCGAACTAACAATCGACGCCCTAGCTGTTTCGTCAGCTATTTTCAGTTGCTGGCGTACGGCCAGTGCCGGTGGGAAAAGACAACATTAAAATCAGAAATAGTTTATTTATTATTGTCGGACTTACGGTATCAATCCTGTCGAACAAATCATAAAGCTGTGGTGTTACGGTAGCGGCATAGTATTTCAACGTAACACCACAGCCACTGTAACAATTCATAATACATCTAACTATCACTCCCTACACATTTCCCCTCGACCTACTTTCCCAAACGTCAACAACACATCTCATACATCCAGTTCACTGATTAACCCTTGTACCACGTCTACTGGATATTATAGTAATATTGTGATATTATAGTAATGACGCTTCTCAATGTTTAAATTGTATCCTGATATGGCAGAGGCGTCGCTTATGGCATTGTTATGTTAATAAATGTCTACATGTTAAAGTATATAACATTTAAGGCCTAAAGAAAGACTTGTAATAGGCAAATTTAGCTCTTGATTAATACATCTTTAATATTTAATTTAATTTGTCTTTAATATAATTGTTTGTTTGTTGAGCAGCCCCCACAACAGTTACTATTAGTAGTAAATGCTAAACGGAACAGGACCATTTTTTCAACTGACATTAGTTTTCCAAACCGAAAAGTATCAGATGCCAATTTACATAAGCGATTAGCTTTTTTTCTATACACAACAAATAAAGTATTATCTTAATTGAAAGTTTAAAATATAATCACTAAATATAGCATTTGTGCTACTTAAATAAACAAATATTACCTCAAAAATACGTGTTTTGCTTTGAAAATAATTGATAAAAAAACAAAATAGTTATTAGATGGAATAGCTAAATATTAGATTAATATTTTAGTCTTGGTGTTTTTTCTACAATACAATTTTAAAAATTATTTAGATGCGCTTTGGTTATACCTTTGATCGTTTAGATTATTTATTTTGGAATCATATGACTGGAAGTTAACACGCGAAAAGTTATCGGGTGAGCACATCCTGAGCTGGCAATAAAAGGGAAATTCACGAAAAAGAAAATGTCACCGACCTTGAATAATCCACTATTCAAAATAATTACATGGGGGACACAAAGGGAAGATAGCATGGCAGAGTTATTTACCGAGTTGGAGGGGACATATAGTCCCCAACAAGGAAAGGTGGCATCACAATTTGTTTACCAAAGGAAGATGTTTTACCAAGTGTGTGGGTGGGGCAGGGAGATGCTTACCTAAGGAAGGTGGCACCAAAGAGTTGTTTACAAAGGAAAGATGAAACCAGAAAGTGGTTTATCAAGGGAAGGTGGCACCAGAGGGTTGCTTACAAAAAGGTTGCGTCAAAGAGTTGTTTACCATGGGTAGATGGCACCAGAAGGTGGTTTACTAAGGGGAGGTGGCATCACAGAATTGTTTACCAAGGGAAGGTGCCGCGGCAGTGTTGTTTACAGTTGTGTGAATGGCGCAGCTGAACCAGGAGCCAGCGCCCGAGTAGAGACTCACAATAAAGTTTTGTTTACTTAACGCCATTGATTGGTGACCAAAATGACGTCCTGTTGGTTGCACTTACAGTATATTGATTGATGGTATTTATCGTGAGCTAAAATCGAGACACTCTGGACAACTAGGCCATCCCAACCGCTACCACAAGGGAGATAACTCACGAAAACGAACAAACATTGTGTAATTCTAGTATATTTGTGTACAAGATATCTACAGCTCTCAATTTATAGAAATGAGTACAAATACAGTTTCTAAACAAGGGCAGTAATCGACACAAACTAGTTTATTTCGGGACGAACATATGGTTTAATTTATTTCAATAATTCGTTTGCGCGCAGCTGAACCAGGAGCCAGCGCCCGAGTAGAGACTCACAATAAAGTTTTGTTTACTTAACGCCATTGATTGGTGACCAAAATGACGTCCTGTTGGTTGCACTTACAGTATATTGATTGATGGTATTTATCGTGAGCTAAAATCGAGACACTCTGGACAACTAGGCCATCCCAACCGCTACCACAAGGGAGATAACTCACGAAAACGAACAAACATTGTGTAATTCTAGTATATTTGTGTACAAGATATCTACAGCTCTCAATTTATAGAAATGAGTACAAATACAGTTTCTAAACAAGGGCAGTAATCGACACAAACTAGTTTATTTCGGGACGAACATATGGTTTAATTTATTTCAATAATTCGTTTGCGCGTAGTGGTCTTTAGCAGTGGGGGGAAACCGGAGGACCCGGAGAAAAAGCACGAGGTTGGACAGGCGCCACTACTCCTTGTCACGTACAACCGGGGATTTGAAACCACGCCGGGTGACTCAATGACAGGCTTTATGATACAGAGCGCACGTGCCATCCAACCCCGCGTGGACTGAAAGTTCATAGGAGAATCAGCAAAGTTATATCCAGGGCAAAGAGGAATGTACGTAGATGTCGCAATTTTGTCTTCCAAAAAACAGCCATTAGTTGATATGATTAAAAGCCTTCAATAATAAATTTAAATGTTGCGCTCAATTAAAAAAGCATATTAGATGATCATACTAATTAGAATGGGGAATCTACATAAACAAACTTCATCTAATTATATATTTTTCTTATTTAAAAAAAAATCCATTTCGAATCTTGAAATATTTGATGCAAACAAATTGTAGGGAAATTAACTATTTTAAGAGAAATGTTGTTTGTTTTTACGATTAGGTAATCTTTATAATCGGGGTTTCCATGATGACTGCCAATTGTTTGGTCAATGTTATCCAATGTCGACCAAGCAAATACTTTCTCTCGATTATATGTTACAGAACACGATGGGGAGCCGCGGTAGCGCAGGGAGTAAGGCATTGGCTTACTACCCGGGAGGTCGTGGGTTCGCTGCCAGTGTTAGCAGAGGAAGAAAGTTCTTCGTGATTTTTAGGCCTGGTTACTCCTTGTCAATGGTTCAGGACGGAGGGCCTGGCAATGAACAGTATCTAGGCGTTCGGAACTTAAAATACAATCGTTTAAGAAAACTCGGCAAAAACTAGGTCATTTCGGGATTAGAGGTCTTTAGCAGTGGTACGAAACCGGAGGACCCGAAAATCCCCATGGGGTTGGACAGGCGACCCTTCTCCTTACCACGTGCAAGAGGGGAATCGAAACCACGCCAGTTCAATGGAAGGCCTTTCCTAGAAAACTGCTCTATTTAGGTCATTGTAATGTACACGGATTGATATACTTTGGTCGCGAATAATAAACACGTATCTTTTGATATCTTCAGAACGGAAAGAAATCAGGCATCCTTCAGTATTTAAATTAACTATTGAAGATTGCCTGAAGACATCTGTATAGAAACACAATACGTCTACTATCTGATCAACCGGTTTGATAAAGAATGGTGTGTCTCTAAATAAACAGCCAAGTGCCACAATTATATATTCTAGGATACGTATAAGTTCTTTCCTTCGACATTGCAGACTCGTGGTCGTATTTTATTATACTTAGTCGTTACTGTGGGAGAGTAAACCCACGTGGCTTAGAAGGCTCCCCTATCCCCAAGCCGCATACGCTCACACCAGGGACCGAAACCAAGACCGCAAGCCAGGTGTGACTGGTCAGATAGAGTTCCAAGCGCGACACTCTAGACCCCTAGGCCATCCGACCCATCCCCTTTTACTTCCTATTACCGAGGTCAAATATATTGTATATTCTACAGACGGTCGGCCAGATAGAACAATAAATAACAGAAAAAGTCGACCATCAATAACTCATTATATAAGAACCTTTCATGTCAAACACTCCACGAAAAGACAATCAGGCTAATTATACAATTTTAACAGCTGTGTTCGACATTGATCAATTAATAACATATCAATAACAAATTTATAACAAAGAACTGTAGTAGTGAGAATATCGGCACTGGAATCATTCCTGAAAGCGCTGGACCTCTCCGAAAATGTCTGTTCTGTGTTCGACAAATGTTAATTAATAACAAATCACGGTAATGAGAACTGTGGCTGTGAGAATCACCAGTGATATATCCAATCTGGAATGGTCCATGAAAACGCAGAACTCCTCTGAGCACCTCTGTTTTGTTTGCTAATGCGCTGTCTTTCTGCGCTTTCTGAATCATGATCAAAACCATATTAGGCGATTACAAGTTGTGCTTGATTTTTCTCTCCACCCAATTAAAGCGATATCTAACGTCCTACCTTTCGTCACCTACTGGGCTAATGAAGATGACTATGCACCCAAACTGGCAAGGGTTCTTTTACGTGCATGCCAATGTGTACACGCAATCTCGGTTTTTCGTCCCATCCGAACGAGTGCGCACTGTCCTTGCCCGGCCTGTGACTCTGCACTCATTGACAAGGGGGAACATCGGGATCGAACATTGGGCATCTTGTTTTAGTAAGCCCGAGACTACGTAAAATACTTGAGTCAAATTGATCAGTGGTGCTTATGAAGGGTCCTCACTGTCGCGCGATGAGTTACATAAGATTTTCCTTTTGGAGTCTATGATCTAGAACGTTCCGATACGTTTGAATATGTTTCAATGACTGCTACGACTGGCCTCAATATATGATAAGGCCTGGTAGGAGCGCCATGATTACTTCACGGTCAAAACCACGATTTCAATCGCAGAACGAATCGTGATAGTGGAAACCTTACATTATCAGTTTCGTGTCTTATTCTAGGCACTTCCTTCGTATTAGCAAACCTTTATAGCATACAACTCTGATCTTAAAGTTTCATTCAAAGATACATGCTTTTCCACGCGAGTATATTTAGGTCAGATTAGTTAAATAAAAGTATGACAATTTTGTTAAAAATGGAAAAGAGACACACCTAACCTTACTAGAAAAATACTGGATTCCTTGAGAAACACACACGGCTGTGCACAAGACATAGATGTGAGAATGACTCTAAAAGACAGCCTGTCTTATCAAGGAACGTAAGATGGCTGACGGTTGTGAAAACACTGAACGAGTTGAACATCGAATATACCTCGAGATTAAACGGCGAAAAAACAAGTTAAGAAAGGATAATCCACATATCTCTCCCTGTGTTTATGTCTGTGAACAGAACAGATCCATTGACCAAAATGTTCAAACTTGACAGATGTTTTTCTTGTGTCAATCTGACCCCGGACGATATATTTCGACTGGTACGTTTCCGTGACTTCGAGGCCATCATACCGAGTTACGTGTCATACAACTTTGATTGATCAGTAATGGCTATTTCCTCTAGGATGTTAATTAACGAATGTAAGAAAGCTATTGTCTAACATCTGCTCATCACCAAATGGGTAATTCCGATATAATTTATATTTCTATATTTCAGTAGTGCGCAGGTGTCTTTAACAGTGGGGATAAACTGAAAGTCACCCATAAGGTTTAGCAGGCGTACCCTATTTCAAGATTATGACGGAAACCACGACACCCGCAAAAATCATAGGCCCTATAATTACAAGAACAAGAAATAGCACGCTGGAAAAAAAACTATTTAGATACAACTATACAATGAGTAACAATTCTTTTTTTATTACGATGAAACAACAACAGGGGGTTTTCTTTACTTAACACAAGGTCACGGTTTTCACCCCAGGCAAATTATAACTTTCTCTAGTATGTATACGCCTACATTTCTGTAGGCCAGTCCATCTAGATTGCATTTGGCTTGTGAACGACATAGAGGTCACAGTTTTTGGCGGGTTCTTTTCAAATTGGGGGAGAAGCATTGTGGACGAACATTATCGATATTCAGCGTTCCGCGAGGTATGCTACCATTTCCGACGACGTTGTGTATGTGAAAACAGGAGCGTGGTGACCAATGATTTTTCATGAGGAACAAGATCCGATCGAGGCCCGCCAAAAAATGATATTTTTATAATGTGTGTGCGGTGGAGGGGTGGAGCGGAAGTGCCTCCAAGTACCACCTGGAAATATTGGGCTGTGTCGATATTTAGCATATATGACCCACGATACATATTTGATAATGTTTGGACATTATGATTATGATTGAAAACCGCATTGAAATCGGGTGATTTCTTACCATTTCCGAGGGGCGTAAAAAAACTAAGTCTAAAAAAAGGAAGTCTAAAAACTTAAATCATGACACATAGCTCGTAATTGCGCCCCTTTCACTTAGCCCCTGTGTCAAACAGGCTAGCTTCTAACCGATTCTTTTCGAACTTAGGGATACGATCCTACTCCCTATAGGTTAGGATTATATATTAAATGAAATTTGCAGCATCAATTAAATGGTATAATGAGTTTAACAACGCCGTGAAATAAAAAAAATGATGAATGAGTTATACAAACAGTAATAAAGAATAGATTAACATATTATCATTATTGCGTTGTTCAAATAAATCTATTTATTTAGTGTCCATGTTACAGTGTAAATAATACAATATATAGTTGCTTGTATAATAATTAGATTGAACATAATGCATATCAAACAGTACTGTGATGCAGTTAATGAAGCAAAGCTGATAACAAATAGAATTCACTTATCTAATGCAAATCAAACTGTCATAGAAACCATTTTAATGTCATGATATGTGTCAAACAAGCTGTCCCAAGTGACATGTATTGGATGTTAACGTCCTACCTTTCTGGATCAACGGGGTCAATGTTGTAATGCTATGAAGGAAATTTTGAATTCTCTTCGTCAAGGGTTCTTTAACGTGCACATTAACGAAAACACGGGTCTATGGAAGGGTATCGCTGCCAATATTAAATGCTGTGCTAAAATGTCTTTTCCATTGATTACGTGTAAAAAGTACAATGCACAAAGTCTTAATACCGGTAATGATAAAGTCAAAATACCTCTAAGGCCAAAGTTAAATGTAAAACGTTACATGCAGTGTATCAAATGACAAATGCTTTATTGGAAAATGCAGTTACATTAGACATTTCCCTCATTACATTTTACATTTGCGCTCTGCCACCTCTCATTTGTCATTTACGCTTTCTGCATAACATCTTACGCAGGGCATCATCTATGATATGCGAAAATGTTTTATTAGCGAACGTTCAGTAGATTCAACTGGCCACGCAACTTGTTTACATCGGCCGTAGTAACACAAACTTGCCCGGCAATATTGGCACATTTTACTCATTTTACGTCAACGCGGACTATTTTCTTTACCCGTTTACACTAAATAGGAAATTATTTTTATCCAGATATAATTTAAACACCATTATCTATTCTTCTAATAATTAAAAAAATAGTTATTATTAATAACGAGAGTTAAAGCAGAATAGTAGGCACTAAACCCCATTTAATTTCATTTAACATTGAGAGCTAATTAACTCACTCCGACATCACTCCCCTCGTCCCTATCAGTGATAGGAGAGGCCAAGCGAATATTTACTGCTGACCAGTTTGACGCTCGATATCCTGGCTATATTCGTGTCTCGATAAATATGTCCATGAGCTTGCTGAAATCACAAACTGTTGGTCACGTTTATTCGGCGACACATTTAAAGAAAATTTAGGGTAAGATCAAAATATTAAGTCGTTCGTGAGGTGACAACAGTGGACATTTGTTGCTAAGGAACAAATCCCTTCCGAGTAGTAAACCAGCGAGCCTTGAATCCGCTGCGTGTAGAATTTATTTTCTTTTAACTCGTAAATACAGCATAATTCAGAGGCAAGCCATTAGACCCTTTCCTTTCTGTATGATTATTTCAATGGTCATTCTGTAAGATATAGCACGCACTGCATTAAGATGAAGGAATGGGATTGGGGTATTTAGCGTTATCTATAGGGTGTTAGCAACAAAACACAAAAAACTTCAACAATTAAACACTGAAAAATAAATATGAAATGGTGTTTAACGTTTAACTAACAACTAATATTCGCCAATCACACTAACAACAACCAGCGCGTGTGTGTGTGGTGTGTGTGTGTGTGTGTGGGGGGGGGGGGTTAACGCGTGCGCGTTGGATCACAAAGTGTGTCATTGCTTCAAATGGCGTGGTTTCATTTCCCCGTTTGTGCGTGTAGGGACGCCTGTCCAAGGTCGTTTGTTTTCTCCAGGTCCTCCGGTTTTCTCCCACCGAATAAGACCCCTACGCGTTAGCGAATTATTGAAGTACAATTGCGGACGTTAAACCACATTTCTCCCCTCTCTCTCTCCCTCTTTCTCTCTCGCTCTATCGCTAAATGTACTGCACTATTATGGCATAATTATATAATTTGTTTTTCTGAATCACGAAATGAATACAAATTTATTCATAAAGCGACAACATGTTACCAGATTTAATGATAACACAGTATTGGTTTCTACATATAAAATGGTACGAGCCTGGAGTTGGTCTAAAAGGATTGCCTCAAAGCTACGAATATTCTCTACAAAATGTCAAACTGCTACCAGACAATGGATAGAACATAAGAGAGAATATCGACAGTTAATTATCAAAATACAAAACTAAAAAAGGTTAGCAGCAAACTAGGTATATTTGTGAACATTCTCAATGATCTAACAATGGAAACAAGGATAGCTGTCGTCCTAGAAAACGTGACCCGTCACCAGTCGTAGGTAAATGGAACTTGGGTTCTGACATTGATCTACTGGAGAAAAAGAAGTTATAACACGGTATCCCAAACTAATGAGCAGGATTGAATTCGTAACATCGTGGAACTATATTGTGGATAAAATGTGCTCATTTCAATGTTGTCCCTGCACTGGCCGAAAAAGTTCATCCCAATTTTCCGCCGTGGTTCCCCCGTTCAAGTTGTCAGTGGTGCAGCACGTAAAAGATCCCTTGACAGAATTCGATATAAGAGTAAGTCATATGCCGTATGCCCGTCTTTATTAGCCCAGTTCGGAGCAGAACAGTAGGGCGTTAAACCCCATTTCGTTTCATTTCAACTTTGACAACATAGTTCAAATTTTACATCAATTGGACGAATCATGAATAGGAGTGGTGATAATTGGACTCCAAAAATAATAACCAATTGCTTCGAGCTATGTTATAGTTAATAACAAATGTTCTACTATGTAATTAAATCAATCTAGATGTGTCGTATATCTGTAATGGAACATCGCTCATCTTTCAATTCAAAAACAAATCTTAGAAGTCGTCATTGTGAAATATGAATATCTCAAAGATTTACATTCCTAAATCGATTTAATTCCGTTCACCATTTACAAAGTTGCGATGAATTTAAATTAGACATTTTCTGCGGATGATATATACAGATCATTTCTGGATTAACACATAGTTTAATTTTATTTCAATAATTCGCTTGCGCGTAGGGTCTTTTGTCGTAGGAGAAAGTCTGAGAACCAGGAGTACAAGCAGAGAATCGAAACCATGCCACTTGACTCAATGACAGACCGTAATATGCAACGCGCACACATTAACCATTCGGCCACGAAAATCCCTCAGCAGAACGTTGGGCGAAATAGGATTCATTTTAATCCGACTGAAACAAAGCCGAGAGATTATCTATATCGGTTTAGTTTCAGAATTAAATATTAAAAAATTAATTTGTGTCCATTTGATCTTAGATTATGTCGTTAAAATTGAGATATTTTTTGAAAAATGCTAATGTCGTTCCGCGTCTTTTGTTTCCTAGATACAAAATAAATCGTATCCCATTTAAACCTATTATGACGATAATTGGGACCTCAATTGGCTTCGTACATTATTTCTTTATGTCTTTCAAATCTCATGTTTTCTGTATTTTGCAGGATTTTGAGCTAATTACAGATGGAAATGTGATGCTTGAGCACTATTTTATCCATAACAGACTAACAATGTGATTTAGAATCCAGATTTGTGGAATATGATGCCAGTGAGGACATCAAATTACTTAAAATTTATATATGTAAAATAATGTTAGTCGTTTAATGTATTCGTCGTGCACCATACACATGTCAATATCAATGACGCACACTGTTATTTATGAGACTATATATTGAAAGAAATCTATAAATTACATGAAACGGTGCAAAACGGACCAATTCGAACATTACAGATTCACAGAGATTTGCATTAACGGCGTAGATTTGTTTTCTTCGAGTAACGCAATCGCCTGGGTTAGAACAACGGCATCAGTATTAGTTATAGGAATATATATAGACAGCGTCTCACAAGTTGTTAGTCTATAGTTATATAGTGCAGACCTGGAACTAAGAAACCTTTGAACATCTATAGTTATTTATATGAAACAGTAAAAGGGCTTCTAATGTGTGTCGTGTACAGATTTGAGTACTTTAATACAGGTCGGTGACGAGACTCATTCATTTCAAACTGAAGAAGGGCTTCACATTACAGAATTAAGTTAGAGCCGAGACTATTTCATTTTTTCAAACAGTGGAAGGACTTTGGGTATATATACCATATATACGTATCGGCCATAGAATTTAGTATATTAATTCAGATCTGAGAGTAGTAAAAAAAAGTTGCGCGAATTCATAGCTACTTGTTTCAGACAGAAGTAGTGTATCTAATACTGAATAGAGTAGTTTAACTCAGATCTCAGACTATAAAAGTTTCATAGCTACTAAGACTTCCAGTGGGTATATGTATTTGAAACAGTAGAAATACCTATATAGTACATATAGTATATATATAGATGTTAGTATACTAATTCAGATCAATAACGAATTGTGCCAGCGGTGAATTGAAACTGTGACTGAGAATAATAATCAACCCGATCATAACGTATATTATTCAGAGGAAACGCACGACAATTAACCGATTGCCTCTAACGATTCGTTATTTATAATCAATTCAAATCTAGTTGTAGCACCTCGTCGTTAGATCGGTTCATTGTTTTGAATGTGTCGAGAAATGGACATTATTTAAGCCGTGGTACTTGTAGTATACCGATGAAATGGAGTAACCGAGGACAGGGAACCAACCTGATTGTGAATTGGAATATGGAGTTAATACAATTGAACATCGGTGGTAAAATATTTGTGACAACTCGATCAACATTGTCAAGAATTCCCAACACAAAGTTATCAGATCTAAAGGAAAATTCTGTTCATTACCGAAGTGCCTGCAAAGAATTTTTCTTTGATCGAGACCCCGAGGCCTTTGCGTGTATCCTGAATTACTACAGGACGTCCGAGTTACATTTGTCCCATAAACTCTGCGGAAATGCCATCCGAAAGGAGTTGGAATTTTGGGGAATGGATATAAGCATAGTTTCAAGTTGTTGTTGGAAGCGCTTGTTCGAAGTTGACGAAGATGAACAAGTTTTGAATAATTTAAAAAAAGGAATCGCGGATGAAAGTGGTCTGTTAGATAATAACAATTCTTCTAAAAGTAAAAGACATCTTCTGAAACATAGAATCTGGTTATTGTTAGACAAGCCGAATTCTTCAACTGCAGCAAAGGTAGGTTCATGAAGTGTTTAAACAACATTTAGTTTTAGTACACGTTTTAACGAAACAATTCTATGAAAAGCGTGGGCCACGGTGACTCAGTGAGTAAGACGCTCGCTCGCTAACATGGATGTTCCGTGTTCGATCGCGCTTTGGTCGAGAAAGTCCATCGGGATTTCCCTTGTCAGTGGGTTATATTCGTTCGGATGGGACGAAAATCCGAGGTCCCGTGTAAACATTGGTGTGCACGTAAAAGAAATTCAAAATGAATAAGAATAGGCCGTATCGTCGCTGTTTGGGCAAGATTTCCTTCATAGTATGCCTGTCTTCATCAACCCAGTTGAAGCAAACTAGTGGGATGATAAACCCTATTTCATTTTTATGAAAAACAATGATATTTTAATCGAAGCTATTTTTCGACAATGATTTTGCCGTTTTGTGGAGAATCGCTGTAGAAACGTAGCTCCGGTTAAAATACAACACATTTGTACCTAAGAACTGTTGCGGTTTTTTTTAAAGTTTATAGGGTCATTAATATAATTTTTGTACATTGAAAACCAAAGTGATTTAGTATATCATCTACACAACACTTCCGCCATTTTGAAACAAGAAGATAGTTATTTTTGTATTTCCATGGCTCCTCGTGCAATGTGAAGAATGAGAATTTGTCCAGACTTCTCACTGTCAAGGATGCTGTGCCGTGTATCCAACATGTACACGGACCTCACTTTGTCGTCCCATCTAAACGACTGGACATACCATCCTTGTCATTTCCACGGACGCTCAATAGCTCTGACAATTGACATCGAAGGTTCTTATCGGCGCAGAAACTTGGAGACTCTTAGTTTAAATGGAGTTTTTATGTTTTATTGAATGATATTCGTGTTGTGTATTTCAAACCAAAATGAGGAACAGTTACATCCTGTATAAGCATCTAGATGTTCACAGATTGGTTGTATATCTTGAAAACAGCGATTGAAAGACAGACAAATTATCTCCCCATGGTGCCATAAAGCAGTTGATGGTTAAATTTATAGGTTACATGAGTCACATAATAAAGTGTTTCATGAAATAATGCAGTGTTTCATGAGTTAGATAATACAGTATTTCATTAGTGTATGAACAATTCAAGGTCCGGAATGGGACTTAAAGGAGCTAAATCGCTAATATTTGGGGCCAAGAAATTTACCCAAATGGGTCGCAACGCCTAAAATAATCTTATATGAATGTATATAAACTGATTTACATTCATTCATTTCCGTCTTTACTCTAATTTCAAATCAGTTATTTTCGGCGAAATACGCCTGAAGTCTCAATAGCATGCCAATCGCTAGCGTCTGTTTATTCCAGTCTACATTATTGCGTATGTTCTCCAGCATCCACCGGCTAGCCTCGTTCTCCAAGCCCCTTATTAAAAATGGGCCTGAAACGGATTATGGTACGCGATTCGTGTACCACTGATAATTTCTTTTATTTTGTCTTAAATATTGGACATCAGAAGCCCATCTTTTCCCGGTAAGACCACAACATCAACGTTTAATTTAATTGACAAATAATTTGTGTTTTCATTGTCGAAGATTTTGGATGAAATTGAGTTAGAGACTTAGCTACTTTAAATATCGAGTACATGGTAAAAAATATTATAGCCACTACCTATTTTGCCAATTCTTTGGGACAGAATTTGGTTAATTGTTAGTACGCAAAAAATAATGGAAATGAAATGAAATGGGGTTTAACGTCCTACTGTTCTGCTACTAAACTGGGCTACTGAAGACGGACATACGCCATACAGTGTGCTATGCGGGGAATTTTGTCCTGGCAGCTGCGCTACGGCCTACACATGTATCGAATTCCAACTGCCAAGGGATCATTTACGTGCACTCCAATGTGTACACGGGACCTCGGTTTTTCGTACCATCTGAACGACTAGACATCTGTCCTTGTCATTCCCTCCGTCCTGCATTACTGGCAAGAGAAAAACATGCCGGAATATCTGGATGAACTTTCTCAGGCATTGCAGGGATTGAACACCCGACCTCCAGGCTAGCGAGCCAGCGTCTTGCCCACTTAGCCACCGTGATTCCCATGAAAAAATGGTTATTATCAAACGAACATAGAGGGGAATACTTTTTTTTTTTTTTTTAAAAACCTCTCTTTGGTCATTATTTCTTAGCTAACAGCTTCGTAACTATTCCGGGTATTTTAAATCCAGACGTAGATCGAGATGAACCGTTGGGATTTATCATGCCCAGTCTTCACATGTCAAGAGATTCGGATGGGACGAAAATCAGTGGTCCAGTCCTGTCCACATTAACGTGCACCTAAAATACTCCGGACATTTGCACATCGATGAATGCGGGAAAATACACCCACCCAACATCGCCCAAGAAATCATACATATAAAAATTACTATTATGATTGTCACAAAATAACCAAAGTATTCCACTGTGGATACATTAATCACCCACCCACTCTTCCATTCCATTAATATAATGGCCGTTTTCTGCACTATTAGAAATAACATTGCAATCAATTTTTAGATATGCTTTCCTTTTTTTCAGATTTTTTTTTATCCTCGTATAATGCGCCTTTTTGTATTTTTCTTTTAGACAATTGTGTTTGCAATCATTTTTTAAATTCTAATTCCTATTGCTTATCGTTCATTAAATTTATAATTATGCATCTTTATTTCTTAGTTTTCTAATTGGAGCCACAGTGGCTAAGTGGGTAGGACGCTGGCGCGCTAGCCTGGAGGTAGCGTGTTGGATCCCTGCATTGGCCGAGAAGTTCATCGGGTTTCCCCTTGTCAGCGGTGCCAGACGGAGGGCCTGACAAGGACAGCTGTCTAATCGTTTGGATTGGGCGACAAACTGAGGTCCCGTGTGTACATTGGCGTGCACGTTAAAGATCCCCTAGTAGTTGTGATTCGATATATCAGTAAGCCATAATGCCGCTGCCCGGGCAAATTTCCCTTCATAGCACACTGAATGGTGTATACCCGTCTCCATTACCCCAGTATAGGAGCAGAACAGTAGGACGTCAAATCCCATTTGATGTCATTTTATTTTTGTGATTACTATTAATCTTTACATTCTAGTTCTCTTTGTAAACCGTTTATCCACATAAATACGCCTTTTTTAAATATTGATCCAGAAATACAAATGGTTGATAGATTCAAATATAATCATGTTACCTAGTTCTAAGAAAATCGAACGCCTTCCATTTTTTTCATTCATAATACCGTTGTGTATTTTTCGTCGAGGTCAGCGTTTATTGATCGCGGTTTGTATTATAACGATTAATTGAAAATCGTGAAAGAGTAAGTCAAATAAAGAGGCAAAAAACTGAAACATTCGCAAAAAATAACCCACTTTAGATAGAAAAGATATTGGATATCGATGTACTTATATAAGGAAATGGCTAATTATTATATATACCACTTCTTTCTGTAGCGTTGATATGTTTTTATACGGCAAAAAGTGATGGTGCAGATGAAGCATATAATTATTGCCGTTCGTTTGATGTAGACACTAGCATAACTATCGGGGCGGGTCCAGGCGGGCGGGGGGTCCAAACCCCATCCTGTTCAGCTACATATATTTTTTTTTTTTTGTAAAACAGCACTTTCTTAGAATAATGTTCACGGCCGTGCTTTATCCTTTTTGGTGGGATGGGACTGTCATTCAAAGCGCGAGATAATGATATAGATGCGACATGTGACATCATAATTAAAGGGAGGGGGGTTTAATATAGGCTATGCCTGTTCCCCAATCCCTATTCAGATACAAATCTGAATAAAAATACTGCTTATAAAAAAAAATTGAATCGCAATGTGATCCTATTAATTCATTATAAAAATTGACATCAAACGAGGTGTTGCATTTAGATTTTTCTATTTAAAAAGCTCAATGTGTGTTATGTATGCCTATGTGTAATTTAGAGACGATGATGGCATCATGCACTGTCAACTGTCAAATGTCCACCCCTGCAAAGATATCTGGATCCGCTGCTACTGTAATGACGAAATAATCAACGGTATTCGCCAGACAGTCGAACAACTTAATGTCAATACATATAGGAGTAATTAAGAAAGGTTAAGGTTAATACTGAGTCTCCATCTTCTGGTTTATACACTTTGTGCACTAGATCACACCAGACTTCTAAACAGAACGAAATCTGGGTTTAAGTTCCTAATTTTCTGTACTGACGGAGATAATGAAGGGAAATGAAACAGGGTTTTACGTTCGACGGTTCTGCACTGACTGGGATATTGAAGACGGACGTGCGCCAATAACCATTTTGATGGCCGAATGGTTAAAGCGTACGCATTGCATCATACAGGTCTGTCATTGAGAGAGAGAAAGAGAAATGGGGTTTAACGTCCACTCGACACAAACTAGGTCATTTAGGGACTAACAAATAGTTCGATTTAATTTATATGCAAATACAATTTCAGAAATACATTAATGATTATAGTGCTTCGGTATCAGATTTAAAGGGGCATTAGGTAAAATTAGATAAAGAAGTTCGCGCTATAATAGTTAAAAACAATAGATAATGGAAACAGAATATGCTGAAAAGTTTTCAGCCGAATTGCTTCACTTTAAGGCAGCCTCGATCGTCTATACTACCGTTGGTACCATAATAAACAAGTCTCAATTGTCCATTTTTACGTTACGTTAAATCCTCAATCAACCGGCAAACTTTGTGACGTATTGCCTTCTCCATTAATGTGTAGATATGTACAATATTAAACCCATTTACCGTCATTTCCTGATAAACCAAAGCCACATATATTTTTTTTTATCTTGACGAACCATCGTCCAGATAAGTGCCGGGATGGGGTGTTGAGGTGAGGATAAAAATATACGCCCATCAGCTTATTTAGCTGAGAGCTTCGACAGAAAACATAACATATAAACATATGGCGAGATATGATAAAAAATATTTCACATTTTAATAGTCACACCAATTAGGTTTTTTAGCAGAGAGTTTGGACAGAGAACATAATTTATATTATTTTTAAACATATGGCAAGATATGATAAAAAATATTTCACTTTTTACAAGTATAGCTGGAAATGATTTAAAAATAAGAAAACAAAAAATAACGGCACATATCGTTTTATGGGTTTGAGTGCAGCTTATCTGATCTGTTCACAGATAATTTCTGAAAAATTACATTTAGTCAATTTTCATGCGTTCTGTGGTTCTTCCGCACTAACTGTATTAACATCGCTAGCGGTGGATTCGTTTTACCAAACTGTCAAAATAGTCAAATTAGCCAAATACCAAAAATCCGTCTTTCTTAATGATATTGAAGCCTTTTCGATTTTTAATGACGTATTTTCGGGGATGTCCGTTTTGGCAAAACGAACCCACTGCGATGATAAGACCGTAAGCGTAGGTGTTTGACCTTCTTCGTTGCTATTAATTATCCAAGTCATGTTTTTATAAAAATCAGGAAACAATTATTTAGTAAATTATTTTATTGCATCGAGTCACGATATATGACGGCACTGGCTCGCTAGTCGGCGTTATCGGGTTCGATCCCTAAGATGACCGAGAAATTTATGAGCCGGGTTTCCTATTATCAGTATCCCAGAGGAATCGGACAAACAAAAAACCGAGGTCTCGTGTGTATATTTGGCAGCACTATAATCAACTAACAGTTGGAAATCAAAATAAGAATAAACCCCAGGGCCACTGCCCGGGGAAAAAGCCTCCCCACAGCACGCTGCTTGTCATATGTCTGTCTTCAATTTCCCAGTTTCCGATGAGGTGCAGGGCCTGACTAGTCGGTGGCATGGTACGAAAAACCTAGCTCCCGTGTACACATTGACGATGCACGTAAAAGATCCCTGGACAGTTGAAATTCGATGTAAGAGTAGGTCTTAGCGCCGTTGTCCGGGCAAAATTCGCCTTATAGCACACTGTATGGCGTATGCACGTCTTCATTAGCCCAGTCGAAGCACAACAGTAGGACGTTAAACCCCGTTTCATTTCAATATCCAAGTTTGTGCAGAAAAGTAAGACGCTAGACCCCATTTCTCTTCATCCTATTTTATCTCCTTCACCTTGATGTAAATGACTGCAGGGGCGGATCCAATCAGCTACATAAAAAAATTGTAAAACAGCAATGTATGAGAAAAGTGTAACAGCCGCGTGTTTTATCCTTTATCATCAGATTGTCCGATGGGATTGGCATTCAAAGCGCGAAATAGTGATATAACCATGTGTGATATCACAATTAATGCTTTGTATCAATGAAATTGAATCATAAAATCATCAAATTAATTCATAATAAAAATTGACGTCAGACGGGGTGTTGGATTTCTCCCTTTAAAAAGCTCAGCGCGTATGATATATATGCCTACGTATTTAGAGACGATGATGGCATCATGCATGGTCAACTATCAAATTTCCTGAACAGAAGCCTGGTAAACCCCCTCCTGCGAAATTCCTGGATCCGCCCCTGGATTGTTCTACACAAGATAAAAAGCATGTTACATGTACATAATTAGTTTCACAGTCTGAAATGATTTAGTGCTAAAAGTGTATGAACCAGAGAATGGAGCTATTGTATCAACCGTAATCCACCTTAATTACAGCAAAATTGATTTACACGTCAACGAATGGTGCAGATCATATAGTCGCATGATCAATATATTGGGCGCTATAATTGTTTTACAGTATATAACGAATACTATCGTCCTCTCAACACAAAACTAGTTTATTTCTGGACTAACATATGGTTCAATTTTGATTCAATAATTCGCTTCCACTAGATGTCTGTATTAGTGGGAGGAAAACGAGGGACCGGGAGAAAACCCGCGAGCCTATCCCTAGTCACGTACAGGCGGGGGGGACCATGTCACGTGATTCATTGACAGAGAGAGAGAGAGAAATGGGGTTTAACGTCCACTCGACACAAACTAACATATGGTTTCATTTTATTTCAATAATTCGCTTGCGCGTAGGGTTCTTTAGCAGTGGGAGGAAACCGGAGTGCCCGGAGGAAACCCACGAGGTTGAGAAGGCGCCCCTATCTCCATGCCACATACGCTCACACCAGGGCTCGAAACCGCAGCCGCAAGCCAGAGGTGACCGGCCAGCTAGAGGTCTAAGCGCGGCACTCTAGACCACTAGGCCACCCCAACCCCCCGATTCATTGACAGACCTTGTGATGTGGTAAAATATGGGATCAACGTTATATCCGTTCATTTCCATCGTCATGTATGAAAAGGATATTAACCTACCCGAGGTTGATATTATAAGAGAACACGCGGGCGAAGCCCAAGGGTTCTCTATCATATCAATCCGAGGGAGAGTAGGTTTATATCTGACATATACAACGCCGTTCACCGTTAATTGGATAATTGCTCGATAGTTTCTACCTGAAAGCGAAAATTACCGAAGTTATCACGTGCATGTTTTTGTTTATACGTCGCCATTTTGGAATAATTGAATTGAAAGCAAAAACAAAATGGATAGTAAAACGAAGTCAGAAGAATAATCAATCCATTTTAGACACCATATTGACCATGGAATAGATTTGAATGCAAATATGATGAAGATTTATCCAAAGCCTGAAGACTGAAGAAAATTTGGATCAAAAGGCAATCTTTTTTAAAGATAATTCTGACAATGAACCGTGATTGAAGGTTTAGGTATATTCAGAGAAGGATTTGACCGACTGTTTTAAGTGGACTGTATCAAATACTTTAGTGGTGGGAGGAAACCGGGGAACCCGTAGAAAACCAAGGAAGTTGGACAGGCGACCTTACTCCTCGTCACCTACAACTGGGTATTCGAAACCACGCCATATGAATCAATGAAAGGCTTTATGATAAAGCGCGCACCTGCTAGCCATAAGCCCCACCCCCACCCCCACCCCCGAGCGATGAAAGTGTTTAATGTTACTATAAACCAGTAACATAAGCTAGTAGCAAGGCATAATTATGTCTTGTAATTCAGTATACCGATCAAAACAATCTTAAAGATGGGTTCCCAGGGAAAGTATTTACCGGGTAGTTATTGCCAATAAAAGTATGGCAATTTTGGTATACATGTATATGGAAATTACAAAGTAGAGATATCCAGTCTTACAAGAAAAATACCGAATACCCTGAAAAACACTCATGGAAGGTATACAGGACAAAAATGTAAGGGTTCCTCTAATCAACAGGCATATCTGCACGCGTGATGTCGACGGCTGCATCGGAACTTGAGCGGTTTGTGTACATGTTGATAAACTTTATGCAGAGTTAGACGGACAGCAATTCTTGAGATAAAAATCACGGAAAAGACCCGGGCAGTGGATAATCCGAGAATTTAATTAGGATTCCATATGTCTAATAAATAGTCAGCGAATGAATTCTCTTTTGTACGGAAAAAGGTTAGTCACGTGATATAAACATGACCTCTTTTGATCCATTTTTATAGCAGGGCATTCCTTGACAATTTCAATGTTTTGAGAAGGATTTGATTCAAAATTATGATAAATTAATTAGTTTAAATATGTTTTTAGTCCAAATATACAATTAAATCACCCAGTTTGTATCCGGGAACGTATCTTTAAATACGCGGCGGGAAAATGTGTTATTGATCTGTTTATGCATGCTTCAAAATAAATTAAAATGCATTTGTTTAATAATGGTATTATATATATAGATAACATTAGTCACAAAAGTATAATTATTCCTTGCATTTCAATATTCGCATAAAAAACCCATTAAAGCTTAAATACGAGGCGTGAATTAAATAAATGTGTTATTGATTTATGAATTTTAATAGATTATGTTTACTTAAAAGTAAATTAAAACTGCATTTGCTTAATGTCATTATACACCACAGACATTAACAACCAGGGGGTCACGGTGGCTAAGTGGGTAAGATGCTGGTTCGCTAGCCTGGAGGTCGGGTGTTCGATCCCCGCATTGGCCGAGAAAGTTCATCCAGATTTCCCGGCGTGGCTCCACCTTGTCAGTGATGCAGAATGGAAGACCTGACAAGGACAGCTGTCTAGTTGTTCGAATGGGACGAAAAACCGAAGCCCCGTGTACACATTGGCGTGCACGTTAAAGATCCCTTGGTAGTTGGAATTCGATATAAGAGTAGGCCGTAGCGCAGCTGCCCGGGCAAAATTTCCCTCTCAGCACACTGTATGGCGTATATCCGTCTTCATTAGCCCAGTTCGGAGCAGAAGAGTAGGACGTTAAATTTCATTTCATTTCATTATCAACCATTATGTCAATGTCTTTCATTATCAAAAAGCCAATCTGGAAGAAAATCATCTTACGACGAGGTTATTAGAGCAGAACTGAATGTCTTTATTATTTATACAAATATAAATTAAAATATATCTTACACTTTTGTTTATGTTCATCCACAGTGGTGGCGCCATTAGGGCGGGTGGACAAGAGGAGGCATTTCCCCCCCCCCCCTTCAACCCCCTCCTACAAATCTGGCCTGCCACCTGTTTGCCCCCCCCCCACCCTCCGAATAATTTTAGAAAATAAAAAAAAAGTTTTTGTGATACGTTTCGGTAATCAATACCGTCTACGGTGACTAAATCCATCATCCCCACTCAGTCATAGACTTGCATGTTGAGTGATTTCTTACCAAGCCCATCCTGTTGTAAACCTACTTGAGTAGTGCTTTTTACGATCTTCAAAGTTTTGGGGTATAGGTTCAGTCCGGCGAGAATATGCATTCATAATGGTACATCCAATCCGGTTGTTTGACACATCTGTCTGTTAAGATAAGCTGGTGATTTGTCTACGAACAGTATCTGGTCAGCTCTATTTATCTCGACGACCAGTGTCTGAAATCATGCCTGGCTGTATTTCCGGCAGTCTATTTCACAAAATATCGTGGCGAAAATATTCATTCACTTTGAGTCACTCACTCCGCCGTTTGACACTTTCCTCTTTGGTCGGATAAATAAGTGGTTTGACGACAGGCGGTATCTGGTAAACTTTATTTATCTCGACGACCAATGTCTGAAATACTGCCAGACAGCAGTCTACCTGGACTTTGCCCCAGATTTGCCCCTCCAACCACCGACGACTGGCGCCGCCACTGTTCAGCCAGTTGAGGTTGTGCAAGATGTGTCCTTCCAGCCCATATGAAATCAATATTGCAATATTTCTCTTTATATATGTAAATGGAAATAGGAAATTCGATATCATCAACAAAAGAATAATCCGGCGGGTGGTTTTTTTTTATTCTAAACATTTATCTGTAACATATGCTTTTAAATAAATAATAGTAGCTTTATTACGAATTTCTATTACTGGTTTTGAATATATTTACATAATTTATCAGAGAGAGAAATAATGGGGTTTAGCGTCCCCTTGACAAACTAGGTCCTTTCGAGACTGACCTGTATAGGAAGTGTGTTGGAATATTAATGAGCGTAATGGGGGTGAGGTTTCCGAATGGTTAGCACATGCGCGTTGTATCATAAGGCCTGTCATTGAGCCAACTGGCGTGTTTTCGATTCCCCGGTTGTACTCGACAAGGAGTAGGGTTGACTGTCCAATCCCGTGGATCTTCTCCGGGACATCTTGTTCCCTCCCACAGATAAAGACCCCTACGTGCAAGCGAATTATTAAAATAAAATTCAACCATATGTTAGTCCCAAAATGACCTAATTTGTGTCGAATGGACGTTAAGTCCCATCCCTCTCTCCCTCTCCCTCTCTCTCTCTCTAATTAGTCTAATATTACTGGAGTATAATAAATAATGAAATAACGATCAAGGTGATATATTTGTTATAATAATCGGCTGTATTTAAAAGTAAAAGAGATAGGTTTAACGACTACTCATCATTGCTAGATTATGTCAGGACGTGGATCAGGTAGTATGCAAGGCGCAGTGGTGCACAGGACGGTAGGTCTGACAAGGACTGTGCCTAGTCGTTCAGATGGGACAAGAACCCTTTAACAGTTGAATTCAATTGTTGCCCGGGACAAAATCCATTATAGCACACTGTATGACGCATGTCCGTTTTTATGTGCTGTGCAAGGTTGGTAAGTGTTAATTGACCGGCTACCAGAAATCTGTTTACACTCGATGTACATTTGTCAATAAGAAACATCTTTAATTAATAATAACGTGTTCAAGTTATTGATCATCTAATATTTGTGTTTCAAAACACTTAAACTCAATATGAAACCGTCGGTTAAAGGAGTCAAGTCTCTTTTCTCTGGCAACTAGAAATTGTCACAAATAATATTATCTGAATGTACATAAACTGATTTACATAAATTGTTTCTGTTTTATGTTATTTCTAATTAGTTATGTTCGGCGAAATTAGGCGAAGGGTCCAAATTGAATGGCAGTCTTTGGCGTCTGGATATTCCAGATTACGCTGTTAGTTTTCTCATGTTTAGCCTCTTGCAGCGATATCGCTTCATTATAAATGGGACGCTAAAGCATCCTGGCACGCGATTCGTTTGGTAATTTGAAAATGTAAATTTTGACTTAAATATTGGATATTTTGTGGTATGATAAGAAAATCAACGTTGATTTCAATTGACCAAGTATAGTACACTGTCGACCACTGTTATTGTAGATGAGACTATTCTCCTTTAAATTAGGACGAGATGCAAAAATGAGTACACTGTACCAAAAATATATCTGGTCGTAATTGAGATTGTATTAGTATTGGTGGTTTCGGTGCAGCTTCTAAAATTGTCTATTCTAGGACACTATACTTTGGGAAATGAACTGGGGAATGTTTTGTCCGTATATTCGTGTTTCCGCCTACAATTCATCAAATGTCAACTGTTAAGACGGTCTACCTCGGGCCATCTGTCTTCGTCAAATATCACTGAAAAATTGGAACGAAACATCTCGGTTAACGTCCGGATGAAGCCTCGGATCGTCTATTCAACTGACACCCACCCCACCCCTCCACCATCACTTCTACTTGATGGCTATTATTATTATAATGACGTTTGAATTGTACTTGGGGGTGGGGGGGTGGGGGGTGGCCGAATGTTTAGCGTGCGCGCGCTGTATCATACGGCCTGCCATTGAGTCTATTGGCGTGGTTTCGAATCCCCGGTTGTACGTGGCAAGGAGAAGAGTCGGCTGTACAACCTCGTGGGTTTTTTTCCGGGTACTCAGGTTTCCTCCCACTGCTAAAGACCCCTACGCGCAAGCGAATTATTGAAATAAAATTAAACCATATGTCAGTCCCGAAATGACCTAGTTTTTGTCGAGTGGACGTTAAACCCATCTATCTCTCTCTCTCTCTTGAATTGTACTTGATGATTAAATATAATTATAATGACCTTTAAATTGTACTTGATGGCTAAATAATGACCTTTGAATTGTACATGATGATTATATATAATTATAATGACGTTTGAATTGTAAGAATCACGTCAAATCTTTTGTATCCTTTATCGATGGTTAGACGAGTGAGTAAATATAATTAACGACTTGCTTTTAACAAATAAAAATGTCTCCTGTATACTTTATAATCAATTAGTGCCCTGTTTGATCACCAAAAATTTTTCTAGATTAAAAACTATTTTAGATATCTAATAACACGCTTTACTTAAGTTAAATTCTAAAAGGATCATTAAAGGCTCTCAAAGTTTAGTGTGTGCTTAATAATTTATGGTTTCCACCTGACAGATTCATTGACAGATACCGATGGCGGAATAAGGTTTGATTAAGACAGGTATTCGCCATGCAGTGAGCTGTTTCGTCAGATCAGCAGAGTCACGACCTACGTATTTGCATTATCCCGGTTGGTGTTGCAAAAATAGTTAAAAAATAGGGTAGGGTTAGGGTTGGGTTAGGGTTAGGAGGTTCAACGTCCCACTGTTCTGTTCTGACTGGGCTAATGATGACGGTATGGGCCTTACAGTGTGCTATTGGGGGAATTTTGCCCTGGCAGCGGTGCTACGAATTCCAACTGACAAGGCATCTTTCACGTGCACGCCAATGTATACACTGTACTTAGGATTTTCATACCATCCGAAAGACTAAACGTTGTTCCTCGTCATGCCCGGTGGCCTGTCACAAGGGTGCATCAAGCAGGAAGATCCCGCTGAACTTTCTCGGACAACGCAATGATCGAACACGGACCTTAGCGAGCCAACGTCTTACCCAATGGGCTACCGTGATCGATTAGTAAACTAGGATGCTCAACACCGTCTGGTTTCTTTTGTATTATACACCGATTACATTTTCATTTCACTCCACAGTGATTCAGCAAGAATTCGATTATTTTATACACCCTCCAACTACTAAAACCAAGGGAGCGAGGCATTCATAGAGATTAAGCCTTTTCTTTATTTACAGACATGTTCAAAGTCGCTAATGGATTTTGAATCTAAATAAAAACGTGATAAAAGTGACATTAATTAATTAAGAGATGAAGCTATTCTCTTGCTTTGTATAAAAGATAAAGCGACATGATAGAGTACTCAGATTCTCGGGTGCTGAACACAGTTTAGAATAATAGACATGTACATTCATATAGTGATGGAGACAATCATAAAGGAGAGATGAACTAAATCGTATTGACACATTTGACACTTCTAAAAATACACAAAACATATTAAATGTTCCACTATATATATAATGTTTATAGCTTCTTCGACTGGGCAACATCTTTTAACCCCGATTAGGTCTAAATATTAAGGCCATCTTACAGAATGTCACAGTATGTAATAAGGGCTAGCGCTAACCCTAACCCCGCCAACAATCACGTGCCCTAACCCTATTTACACCCCGCGACCATGTCAAAATCTGCAGTTGGCCTTAATATTTAGACTCGACCCTTTAACAACCTTTCTGCCTACCCCTATACAAATCCGGTTGCTCACGACAACAGAAGGGGTTTTCACGATTTCCAGAACTTAACGCCTAATTTTTAAAAATTAAATAAATAAAAATTCGAAGTTGGTCTATTTCAATCAATATCGATCCTGCTATCCTGCCGTGTGAATATAGGAACTCAGTATCGAATATTTAAGACATAATACACATTTTGAAATCGTGTAGGCTATGGTTTCGGACGCCATTTGTAATGAACAAAAAAAAATATCCTACAAGACAAAATATATACTTGAGAATAGACCAATAAGGCATAAACGACTGTCGTTCGATTTGGTCAGTTCAAGTATTTCACCCAACACAAATATTTTAAGAATGAAATACAAATCACTTTATATACATTCACTCGGCAAACCTCAGCAGACTCTATCTTACATCTAGTCTCGGCTGTTTGACGAATTACGCTTTTGGAACTTTTATCAAACGACGCCTTTAAAGATTTGTTTTATCATACAACGCTTTCAAAGTCTGAAACATTTTTTTTCTAGTTTATCCGATTTTTAAATTTTACACACTCTTCGAACGACGCTATTTTGAGAACTTACCGCCATACAGCCGAGATTCGATGCCGAGGTTTACCGAGTATGTATACTTTCATATTACATTAATGTTCCTTTCAAATACTTGAAGCTTCCAAAGGATTTTGTTTTCCGAATGCTCAGCTGGTCACGTCCATTAATCTTTATACAATTACTGTTGGCTGTCAAGCTAATCGATCGAAGAGATTGTATCTTATGATATCAGTACATAAAACACCGAGAGAAATAATTACAAGGAAATATCCTACCGTAATTTGTAGTGTTCCTACTCTCCCAAGAGGTTAATGCGTTATAGAGTCTTGAAGTACATGAACACCGTAGACCGTAATAAGGTTATGCTATATAGATCAGTGGTAGATCATAGAATGGGTGTCTCCATGAGTGCAAGGGAACACATGTAGCGAAACCCAGGTTTAGTGCTTTCTGTAGTATGGAAAGGGGTGGTGGGGACGGGGATACTAGTATGGTCTCCCCCCCCCCCCTCGTTCTCTCTCTATATCAAATTCGCACAAGCAAAGCCTTTTAGATTTACACACGTCACCTCGTCCAAGTTTTAGATCTGTCAGTATTCAAAACGCATTGATTCACTGTCAATGGATGCTTTTAATGTCGCCGAACTGGATTATGCCGTAACAGAGGAATCACTCCCGAGATCTGAAATAAGTTTGATCGATCTTGTGATGTTCTGTGCCTTGGAGCTTTCAGACGAGTTTCTGAAGTATTAAGATGTCCAATAAATGATCACAGTACACATAAAAAAGTTTTATCTAAAGCAGATAAAGTATCTGAAAGCGAAGGATGACCTACTAATAAGAATTCAGAAACTATACTCTGAATGGCGGATTACATACAGAACGGTATATTAGATACAAAATTCTACAAATGTTAATGTCGTGCTATCGTTTAATTTCTAGCTTCTATTTATGTAATTTCTAAATTAATAAAAATAAGATTAAAATTTACGCTGAACAAATAAAGAAATTGGATTATACAATTTGGAAATTACACGAATAGTTACAAATGAGACGAGAGCACGACGTTAACAAATGTAGAATTTTGATCTAATATACCGCCGTATAGAACACTATTCTGGACATAGTCTTGCTTCAGGCCGTAGTTAATAGAATCTGGTTATATCCTAAAATCACGGAATTGATGTAATATGAGAATTGAATGTGAATGTGTTAAAGTCATTCGCTGATTTACGCAATGGATGTCGTATTCGATACGAGACATGACAAACAACTTTAGATTAATTTACATTGATGTTAAGTTAGGAGAAGACTCTGTCAAAGGAAATGGGGTGTAACGTCCTACTTTTCAGAACGACACGATAATTACTGGTCTTCAAAAGAAGGAATAACTAGAAAATGGTGACAAATGTATATGTTACTAAGCCAAGAAAGAGAGAGAGGGAGAGAGAGAGAGAGAGAGAGAGAGAGAGAGGTGGTGCAGCGTATCGGCTTAGCAACGGGGAGGAGACGCGTTAAACCAATCGCCCCCGCCACCCAACCGTCCTACAGAGAGAGGGAGGGGGTAATGTCTACTCGACACAAACTAGGTCATTTCGGTACTAACATAAGGTTTTATTTTTTTCAAAAATTCGCAAGTGTGTAGGGGTCTTTAGCAGTGGGAGGAAACCGGATGACCCGGAGAAAACCCACGAGGTTGGACTCTCCACCCTACTCCTTGTCACGTATAACCGGTGATTTAAAATAAGGTCAGTTGACTCAATGACAGGCTTTATGATACAGCGCGCACGTGCTAACCATTCAGCCACCCCCGTATGTGAGATTACTGAGTGATTTTGGATTTCCAAAATGTGCGAAAAGATGTGCCAACTTTGGTCCTGTTGTCACTGTATGCGATAGGTTTCGTGACTGAGACAGGGCATGCGTGCATTGCTTATCTATGAGACGCCGACTGTCTTGGGTTTAGTGCGCTTCGACATTCGTGCACTTATCTGAACAATGGTTACATCGTAGTAAAGTGTTGGTATTTTTATGTGCATGTTTGGTTGACCAGTTTTCCTGAAAAGGTGTACTGTATTGTTACGTATTCATATTTGAAAAGGGAACAACCATTGGTAATCAACTATACATTTTTAATAATTAGTTCAGTACTTATAATACAGACAATGCGAATAAGACAACATTTGAAAATGCTGTAAGCAACCTGAAAGAAGGTAGGCCTAGTGTGCTGTAATGTATTCATGAATTATTAATAATAGAATCAATACCTAAAACAGTGCGAATATGAGAATATTTTGAAAATAATAAAAGAATCTAACACAATAAGACTGGCTATTGTCTGTGAACATTCCAACAGAGGATAGTTGTACACGGTTTCTGAGCAATCAATTCAAAGAAATAAATAACCGTGTTATCGTTTTGTTACCCATTTATTCACAGCAACCAATTCAAATAAATAAATAACCGGGTTAAGGTTTTGTCAGTGGATGATTTGTTACTTATTCACAGCAATCAATTCAAATAAACAAATAACCGGGTTATAGTTTTGTTCAAAGCAATCAATTCAAATAAAAAAATGACCGGGTTATAGTTTCGTTAGTAGTTGATGTGTAACTTATTTATACGCGATTTTAAATTTATTATTGGCTTAAAAGCACTTAATCGACATTACAAATTGCTTTCATATTCGTTGTTTTACTTTTACAATCTTTATGTAGTTTTTCTTTTCTGCAAGCAGTTCTTGCATTGTTTTGCATTATGTGCAGGAAGGTCCGCATTCATTTACTATTTAATTGATACTTTATGGCAATTCATGGCACGTTTTATTTATTTTACCCTTGATTGAAACAGATACACAACTTCATTTAATGTATACTGCCTGATATTTGGTGTTTTCATTGATTTAGATCATATACGGGTGTGTGTATGTTGGGGGGGGGGGTCAGGTCTTGGGTCCTATGATCTCATGTCTATTGCCCAATGACACACCTCTAAATGCGACACAGGAAGTGTTTATCTTCTTAATACACCAAATTAAAATGAATTTACAGAAAATGAATTTACAAAATTATAAATGAATTTACAAAATTATAAATGAATTTACAAAATTATAAATGAATTTACAAAATTAAAGATGAATTTACAAAATTAAAGATTAATTTACAAAATTAAAGATTAATTTACAAAATTAAAGATTAATTTACAAAATTAAAGATTAATTAAAGATTAATTTACAAAATTAAAGATTGTTTTACGAAAGTGTATATAGATTGTTTTCTTGTCAAAGTCTCGAGAATAGAAACACATCCCCACTTCACATAAATTGATGAAAAAAAAACCCATTTACATGATGGATCGATGGAAATAAAAGTATCTGCTTTTACCTCTGTCCAATTAAAAATGTGTCATTTATCGCGTGAACTCAAATTTAATCAGTACCCATGACTTCGTGTCGTTTCAGCAGTTTTAATGCTCAAGGCGGACAGAAGTGATAAGTTATGATTTCAGTGTTTGAGAACGAGTTAGCGAGCTAATGTTTCTAAAATACAAATACAGAACTTTAGCATGTTTTAATTTTTTCGGACTTCTCAAAATAGAAAGTTAAAAAATGGTAAGCGACATTGGGTGAGGTCAGAACAAAAAGTTGGAGTTAGTGTTAGAGTTTGTGTCAGCAAAATAGTTAACTTAGACACCTTAATTTGATGATCAGGTTAGAAAAAGGGCTGCACTTTGGAAAACATTAAATTTTGAATTTGAAACTGATGATCATTTTCTATAATTGGTTTGTCCTATCTACCTTTAATACATTATTAGTGGATCTGAGACAAGAGTTTAAAATTTGGTCTTCGGAGGAATTATTAGTGAGCGAAAATTCGCCCGTGTATCTGTTATCACTCAATTAGTTATATAGAGGGATAACTCGTGTTTTCCTTTCGCGTTCGTCACTTCCAATTCAACAAAACTTTATTACTCATCTGTCAGTGAATTATATAGAAAGATTTTCCCTTTGCGTTCGTCACTTCCCTTTCTTGAGATCTTCATAACGCATCTATCGTAACAATGATCTCAGTGTTAAATTATATTTAGAACGTGTTTAACCAGTTCAATCACATATGTCATAGTGGCTGAGACAAACATTGTCCTTTAATAATATACAGTAAGAAATATATATACTTAAGTTCCTTAATTATTGTATAACCTGAACCCGCCTTTATTAGCCCAGTCGAAGGAGGGCATCGGGACGTTAACCCCATTTCATTACACAATAAAATGAGCAACGTGCTTCAAATAATAGCTTCTACAAACATGATTATAATTAAGACAGACAGATATGCTATTTAATTTTCTAAAATAAACAGTTTTAAAATTAGCTAGACTAATTAAGAGGTATAAATAACCTTCATAACTGCTAGGAATTTACATTTATTAATAAGACTGTGATAAATGTTATTAAAGGGCATTGACCCTATAACTATATTTTTTGGAATCTTAAGCTATTAATTAGACATTTATTGAAATGATAAGACCATAATCAACTCTCGATGTCAACGCTAGCCTAGATAAGGATCTGATTAGCTGCCCAACTTCCATTCATGATTTAATCATGAAATGGACAATGAAGACTGTGTCCTTTCTTTCGTACCGATTTCAGTCATAATGATGGCTAAAATCTCGGTTGACAGTGGATCAATTTGACTGAAATATTCAGCCAATTCCCTTTACATTATCTAGTTTTTAACTATTATAGTAAGAACTACCAGCTCTTTAACTAATCTCCCATAATATATGTTTAATACAGGTGAAAATGGCCCTTGAGGCACATATTGTTTTGATGTTAGTGTATATAAAGTGATATACATTCAATTTAAATAATATTTTAAATCAATATGTTCGGAGAAATACGTGAGCAGTGCAAATGAACGGCATGTTTGTGTGTCTGCTATGTCCACTCTACACGTTTTTTGTATATTATTGTTTTGTAAATCAGCCATGTTTAATTACTTTGCCGTTGTCTTTTGGGATATGACTATCTTACTTTGTTTCAGATTGCAAATGGCGCTAGAAACGAGAGAGTACATGACGGCGTGTAATGAGTCTAAAATGGGGAAAACACACCTGAAAATCTGGATGAACTTTCTCGGCCAATGTAATTAAGGTGTTCGATTTACCGGCGCGGTTTCCCCTTGTCAGTGAAGCAGGACGGAGGGCCTGACAAGGACACCTGTCTAGTCTTTCGGGTGGGACGAAAAACCGAGGTCCTGTGTACACATTGGCGTGCACTTAAAAGATCCCCTGACAGTTGGAATTCGGAATAGGAATAGGCCGTAGCACCACTGCCCGGGGCAAAATTTCCCCCATAGCACACTATAAAGCGTATGATCGTCTTCTTTAGCCCAGGTTAGGAATGGACCTTAAATCCCATTTCATTTCATTTAATTTCTAAAATGTTCATAGTTTTTTAATTTCTGGAAAGATACCAACATCAATATCGATTGACATGTACTAATATTTAACTCTGAATGCGTGTTTTTTTATTTCCAGTATAGATAATATGAGGGTTAGAGGTTTAGCCCCTTTAAATCAACGCTAGCTGTTTGTTCAGAGAATTCATGTTTTGAAATTCAATTTCATAATGTCATTATATCTATTATATAAACATTAGCTTGCGTTTGTAATGTTTGCACATTAGCGGCAGCCTTGAGATTCTGATATTGCCCTATTTAATCGTTTGGATCCACGTCATAGGCCACGTGCATTTTAATTAAGATTATTATGAAAAAAAATATTTAATAATCATTAGAAGGACATTGTACATAGTTCACATTACATTAACAGTGTGTAACATCATATCTTAGAATCACATTAAAACTTTAAAACAATAATCATATGATACATCGATTTATTATTGAAATCATTTCTATATTTTTATAATTCATTTAGTAGAACAAACAGAAACACAAAGAAACTAAAAGCAAAAAACAACAAAGAAAAAATATTTAAAAAAAACAAAACAAAAAAATATTAACAAAAAACACAAAGATATGTAATGGTATGAAAGGAATACTAGAGGTATGCATAATAATCAGATTGCATAATCCCATTTTTTCAGTAAATTTACTAAGGGTTTGTTTAATTTATTTTCTCCCTTTTGTTTACTTTTCAAGTAGTTTCGTTAATTAATAATTGCCGGTCTAATTAAAATATTTTCTATTTTTAGAGGTAATATTTTGTTTGAATATTAAATGATTTACAGATAAGAATTCACGATGTGATTTAAAACCCTTTTCTTTCAAAAAAGAAAAACCCCAAGCAAAATGAATGTTTGTAATATGTAATTGTACTGAACATCATTAGTTTAAAAAGATTTCATGCAAATCATTCCATATTACTTGCGTGTAATTGAAGTATATAAAAATGTGTTCTGAAAAGCAAAAATAGCACAAAGATTCTTTTTATTGGATTTTAAATAAACGATCGTTTGTATTTGTGTGGAGGTATCGAATGTTCTGTAACCTAGTGTTAATGTTAATGCTCGTTTTATAGATCAAATTGAAGACATGTTGTGCCAAGATGTTAAACTGTTTGTATTAATAATATATCATGCATTTAAATGTCTTCAAAAGTAAACGTTAAAATGTTATTTTGGGGGCATTAGGACACAATTTTGTAATTAGCTCATCCACAGTGAAAGCAATGATGTTAATCTTTGAACGACATTAAGCGATTTAACATAATGGATAACATTCACTAAATACACACGATGTTTATCTGATTGAAAACGACCAGGGGCGGGTTGCTCAAAACTAAGTTTTAACGATCGTTAAGTTGGTAACGGTCCATTACATTCAATGTACATGTTTAACAAATTCATAGAAGTTACTAATAACAAAACACTAAAGACAGTGGGACAACTGTGCAGTATCTCCACAAAACTTGTTTAAAGACAAAAAGATAACTGTAGAGTTTAAAGACAAAAAGATAACTGTAGAATTTACCACCGAAAATACTATTAAAAAACCTGAAGACAATGGGACAATTGTGCAGTGTCTTCACTAAACGTGACTAAAGACACAAAATATAGCGGTAAAATTTACCCCGAAAACACTATATAAAAAACTGTAGACTATTTGTGGTCACTATTTTCTACAAGACCCCAAATTATGTAGAATACTTTAGAATGTCATCCTATAAAAATGAATTAAACCGGAGAACACAGGGAAAATCTACGCAGATAGGCAGGCGACTCCAATCCTTGTCATGCACAAGCTTGACGTAGACAATTAAAAGCAGCATGTGGAGCCGCACACTTTATTTTCGTACTAAATAATTTAGCCCAGCGGGCTGAGAACAGCAGATTCCCTATCATTACCTTTCATACTTAAGCAATGTTGGAACACTGTTTACATTCATTGTGCCATCAGTCGTTACATGTCCCGGTGGGATTTGATATATCAAAAGACTGATCGGAGGTTATACAGTGCTTTCTCTATGTCAATAAAATTTGTAAGTAAAGTAATGATGAGCCATTTACATTAGTCCCAAGAATATTACATTTGACACGGTTCAATCCTCGTTAATATGTACTCAGATTGATTATTTATCATTCAATTAAGAAAATGAACCAAAAAATACCAACGCCAGACAATCTCCCGACTGGGATTAAATCAGATTTTAAGAAACGGCCTATCAATAAATGTTCGGACAACAAAATGGCGACGGGCTACTACATAGCGAGCAGCATAGATCGTTGAACTGTCAAGTCAACATAGCTGTGTTAATTAATACTGAACGGAATTAAACTATTTTTGTACCGACATTCCTATTAGAATTTCGCCTTTCAATGTAGGCCTATTGTAGGCCTATTGAAGTTTGCAAGATACTTTGACTGATGAGAATTCTTAAAAATTACCATAAAATGAAATGAGGTTAAACGTTCTAACGCCTACAGCAATAGCTTCAAGATTTGATTGGACGATAAAAATAGACCCACTTCGTCAAACCCCCAAGTTTTCGGTCTTAATACAGCAATGGCTAAATTGGGATTTCTCGGGCCATTGCTTTAGGAATATGATTTTGTTTTGACGATGGCGTTTCCACCTTCTCTTTATCAAAGGGTTCTTTTACGTACACTGTCATTGATTTTTGTTCCATCCGAACGACTATGGAGCCAGGGTGGGTAAGACGCTGGCTCGCTATTCAGGTCGAAACAGACCAGTAGGACGTTAACCCCAGTTCATTTCATTTCACGACTTCGCTAAACACGGTTCCCACAACACTGACAATGAGAAACCACGCCGATTAATCCTGGGTAATGCGTGAAATAGCTTTATTTAACGCCCGCTTCCACCGAGGTAATATCGCAGACAAGAGATCTTGTAAGCGAACCGTCGCCTTAAATACCGTGTCACAAACGTATTAAAATAGCGAAAATAATCTTTCTCATTTATTAATAATCAGACCAGACGATCGACATAATGTCGGGAAACCTATTTGCATTAGAAGTTTACTCAGGTATATATCTGGCAAAGTGAAGGCTAATTAATTATATTGAGTTTTGAAGGTAAAATGTTGCGAATTAATATTAATTTTAGAAATTGTACAAATATTCATTTTCGATCATAACACCTTTTAGTTATTTAACATAAGAAATGTTTATTCACCTGAAAGACCACACAATTCAATTTTAAGGCTCAAGTAATAAAATATACTGTACCTCAGTCGACTTTTTCTCAAGTTGGAAAGTTGGAAAGTGACTGATCGCCAAGGCAGATGTAACCACGCCCCTATACAATTAACGGAGATAATCAATATTGAATCTGATTAAAACACAGATTCTATTTGGTTTGTTCTTATAGTTCAAAATTTCGTTTTGTCTTTTCTACACTAGGATCTGGAAGAGTTGTCATCATTGAGGTGTTCTGGATGATGTGAGGGGTTAGCCAATGAAACTGTCTGTTGCGGGGGAGTGCTTGGCCTTTTGATGCACGGAACTGTGGGTAAACCACACATTAATGAATGTCTGACGTGGCACGGCGGAAAATCTCGATAAATTTTCTCTGTCAACACTGGGTTCTAATACGGGTCTCAATGATAGCGATCCAGCGCCTTCCTCGATGATTCCTTATAATCATTGTACCTAAGTATGGCGGGTGTGACTTCATGAATCCCGCTCTTTGTCTATCGCCGCACCTACCCCCCAAAAACTCTTAAAGAATACCTTTCCTCAAATTTTTAACCTTAAAGTATTTTTATAGCTTTTTAGATTTTCATTTTTTGTTCTTTATTTTGTGTTAATTCTGTAAAGTACGTTGATATGTACATGTGACTGTAAACAATAAATTATTAAATTATTATCATGTAGCCGAGCATTCTTGGCAAGTATTAAATTAACATTTTACACGGTTGCATTTAAGGCATGTTGATCGCTGTAGCGTAATGCTTGGCGGTAATAGTATACGTTTGACCAGAGGTTATGTTCCATGCCAAGTTATAAAATCACCCGAACATTTTACCTCTCGCTAGCCAACTCTAATAATGCACGTTACGGGTCCTGATTATTCCAAACAGAGAACGCAGTATACACCGGCGTAAAATCCTATTGCATAAATAAAATCATAATACGAAACTAAAGAAAGGACTTCCGTTTATTTTCAAAATATCAACAAAGCTTATGATTAATAGATGAGATGAAGAGTAAAATCAAATATCCTTGATCTAAGCAAAATATTGTTTAACAAATTAATTTCGATATAGAGTTTCGATTCCATTTAAATTTAAAGAGAACAGGAATATCATTAGGTTATTGAATTCCTCGATCTAGGGAAATATTGCTCAACGAATTATTTTCTATATGGAGCATCGATTTCATTTGAATTTAAAAAGAACAAAGATTCCATTATGTTATTAAATGCAAATAAACGTACCATAATAATTTTACAGAAAAATGAAATGAACTGGGGTTTAACTTTTACTTCCGCCTTTTTGCACCGACTGGGCTATTCAAGACGAGCGCATATCTGTGCTGTCAGTTAAATGTTGCACGGTCAGTGGCAATACTGCCCACTCCTATATCGCATCACAACTGCCAAGAATTTTTTGCGGAATCTCGTTTTTTTTTGTTGTAATATCCGCATGACTAGACACTGTCCTGTGCCAGGCCCTCTGCCCTGCATCACAGACAATGGTAAATCACGCCCTAAATTAGCGAACCCAGGACCCCTAATCAGCTAGCCAGCGTCTTACACACTAAGCCACCGCGGCCCCCATAACATTATTGAGAGATTCACAAGACTCATTGTTAATGATAAAGTTAATGATATTGTATCGTAATTTTTTTCTCTCAAAAAAGCCACACAGTTGAATGCGAAAAGAGAGCTTACAAGGATACTAAAGCACTCTAAAAGTCGCCATTGTTGTTGTTGAGCTGGCTTTAATCGTGAGGTCTTAAATAATCGAGCAAGAGCCAGTTTCAGTCTGCTAAATTGGAATGTGTAATATAATAAAAAACATATTATACAAGCATACAACATTGTGACAGAGCCTATGATATACTAAATATGCAAGGATGAATACATATAAAAGGATACGGGAGGAGGGTATTCGCTTGGCTGCAAGAGGCACTATTAGGATTATTCCTTTTTACACCTTTTTATATATTTGTGTAGTTTGTGAATCCGCCATTACTAATTAATTTCTTTCCGCATTTTCTTTTAGTATGTTTTTCTTAGTTTTTTTTATATTTAAATCTAAATCATGTTTTTATTTTATTTTCAGATTGTATGACTTAGAGGGTTGGTTCCTTAAAAACTGATATATTCTATGTGGGCATATATATTTTGGTCATTTTGTAAATTTCATTGTCTTGTTATATTTTCAGATATGGAATTGGATATTCCTGGTATTGGTGTTTGTATCAGCGGGTATATTCTGTCTGGAAACTATCAAATCTTTTAGATTACCGAAAGACACAGACAAATACCATACTGATTTTAACGTGACGAATCCAAAAGTCCGGGAATTCATATCTACCCAACTTCACCCAGCTTTGATGACCACTGAGGTCATTTGTTTAATGGTTTTCACGATTGAGATAGCTCTCAGATGGTTTTGTTGTCCTACACCTCTGCGTTTTGTGATGTCGTTTTTGAACGTCGTTGATATCATCACAGTGTGCGTGGGCTGGATGGCGGTGACTATAGAACTGTATTACTTTGTGTCCGGTAACACGGAGACAATGACTATCGCGTACGTTTCGTTTGGGTTAAGATGTTGTTATATTCTTCGATTGTTCCGTTTCTTCCGATTGAAAGAAAAATACACAGGGTTAAAGGTCATGTGGCTCGCCATAGTGCAAAGTAAAGACGAACTTGTGTTGCTGGTCATTTCCTTTCTTATCTTATCCACTATTTTGGGCTCAACAACCTATTATTGTGAACTGGACAACTCGGCATTTTCGTCCATCCCGCAAGCAATATGGTGGGCTGTTGTTACCATGACGACGGTGGGATACGGTGATATATATCCTATAAGTGCCCCCGGGAAGATTGTGGGCACCGTGTGTAGCTTATGTGGTCTCTTGATCATATCGATGCCAATAGCGATAATCGCCGCCAACTTCAACCAGTATCACAATCACAACAAACAGTTTCAGAGGATTATGGGAGAGAAGAAGAGGTCAAAAATAAAGTATGCATCATCGCGGAGAATCAACACACAGCAGACTAATCTGACTTGCTACTGAACCCACGAGTACCATGTATTTATAAAGATTAAATTGAATATCTTGTATTTCTAGAACAACCAAATAATGGTAATGATGTCTGGATCGTTAATTTTTCCCTTGAACTAGCATTAAGCACCATTATCCTTCCAAAGATATTTGTTAGACTTGTATATTGTTCAGAGTTGCAGCATAGGGCTAAAATAGTATCCACAGTGGACTATCTGCGTTGAGAATAGATCTCTGCCCCGATCGGCTGCCATATCCAAACATTAGTATTCTGTGTTGCATGGTGGTTCCAACGCCTTATGCATGTTCATATACAGAAAGACTAGATTAACATTTTCAAATTAATTAAATGGAAGTACAAAAAAGTACTCAAAATATGAACGCCTTATTATTTGTTTGTGAATATTCGTAGATTTCTATGGCTTATAGTTGAAGAGCCAGTCACTTTAAGTCAGAGTAAATTTATTATATTTTAGAAAATATATTTATTGTAATTATTATACATGTATAAATGCACTATAATTATAATATTAAAATCAAAATACTGTCTTGTAAAAGTTGTATTCTTTAAGAGATACTCATACCTTGCGCTATAGATGGGTCGGATTTAGTATGAATATGGTTTACTTAAAGATGAGTTCCCAGGAAAGTATTTATCGAGTGGTTATTGCCAATAAAAGTATGGCAATTTTGGTATATATGGAAAGTAGAGATATCCAATCTTACTAGAAAAATACTGGATTCCTTGAAAAACACTCATGGAGCGTATACAGGACAAAAATGTAAGGGTTCCCCCAATCAACAGTCCGACGATTAAGACTATCCCCACGCGTGACGTCGAAGGATGCACGAGTACATTAGAGATTTTTGCCAAGTGGCATTTTCCCTATCCGTATCGTATACGTGGCACGTTGCGTCAGAGTAGTTTTAGAGTTTTGGCAGATTCTCGCGTCGCGTACTTATGCGTCACTGAGGTGAGCTTAGTTCTGTACAGCATGATGGCAGTTATCTACCAAGTGCCTTGCCTACACTTTCTCGGAGTGCGTGAAGTCACTCGACAGTCGCTGGGCTATTAAAAAAAATTAATGTCACATCTTATTAAAAAAAAATCTTTGACTTTGACTCGACAGGCATTTTTGGTTTCACTAATTTATCATTTACACCCCTTTACCATAGAATCACATAATTTACAGATTTGCAAGGTCCCATATCTACCTCAATCTATCGCGTAGATCAACCAGCGTGCAGACAGACAGGAAAAGTATGAAAATTCCGAGAAAAATCCATCAAAAATATTGATTAAATTCCAGTCTTTATTATGATTAAATTCACAGCAAATATACACCTCCGTGTTCTAAGACACACATAAATTCATAAAAAAAACGCTGTCATACAACATTTCGGCGTCTAAAAAGACGACAATGTTATACGGACCTTCTCCGTATGAAAGCTGTTCGATACGGGCTGCCGTATCCGTGTGCCGTCTCACGTATGAGAAATACGCACACATTGATGACGTCACACACAAAATCCATACGGATACGCGACACGCACTAGGAATTTACGCTTGCCAAAAGTCTCTATTGAGCGCTTTGTGTACATATTGATAAACTTTATGAAAAGTTAGACGTACAACACTTTCTGAGATAAAAAAATCGCCGAAAAAGACCCGGACAGTGGATAATCCGAGAATTTAATTAGGATTTGATATTTGTAATAAATACTCAGCGATTATAGACAACATCGCCTTGTGTATGCAATGAATTCTCACTGTCTCCGCCCGCTGTTGCTATAGGTACGGAGAAGGGTAATCCGTATAAAATATAATTAAAACTACTGCTGCCACCTTGTAGCACCATGGGCCTTCTGTTACACGTGGAGAACGGACCATTGTGGAACCGGTCGACATGACCCACGCATCCTCTGTTACTACATATCTTAGAAGCCTTGTGATCGTCTAGTATTTTCACTTGTGGTCTTTGGCTTTTCCCTCACGTTGTGTATTTACTTTTTACTGTCTTCTTAAGACGTTTGTCTTACCAGGAATAACAATGCAACAGTTCGTTATCACATTGTATATATCAAGCTGGATGCATACATGTAGATACACAGTACTTAAGTCAATCTCAAACCCTAGTCTGCCAAGCAACCAGACTGAGCGAGTCTGCTGATAGAAACTGTGACATCTTTTCCCTTCTGGGATCAAGCTGCTGTCTCGGCACTCAGGTGATAATCTCTCAGGAATCTAATGAAATCTGTCTTAAAAGTTTACCATGATTTCTTTTATAGGACTCATAGATATCACGCACAGAATAAGCTACCATGACCCTGAAACTGTGCAATTACTGATTATCATTGGTTACTTTAGCTAAATGATGCAATTAGCAAATTTCCACGTGTAATCCCACAACTTGCCAAAACATTAATTAAACATGCATTATGCCAGAGCAAAATCTGCCAATTACAAGTCTTTCTTTAGACCTGAAATGTTATCTAAATTATCAATTAGACATTAATTAACTTATCAAGACCATAATAAACTCTCGATGTCAAGGCTAGCCTTCGATGTTGGCTGGATTAGATTCATATATGCCGCTTAATGGCCATTGATAATCGAGACTATGATGTTTATATTAATGATTTTAGTAATGGTGACCGAGGCTAGAGGGAAATTACACTATCTAGTTTTTAACTATTATAGTGAGAACTGCCAACTTCTTATCGTATCTCCCATAATGTATCTTTATTACAATATAATGCCATCTTATTTCTCTAAACGATGTCGCAATGACGATATAGCTACAACCTTTGTACAAACTAAGTTTAAGGAAATAACAGTATCTGATTCAAAATTAATGTATTTTGTAAGGTTTCGATACAGAGCTGACAGGCCTTACTAAAATACTTCATTCCAAGCAACGTCAAGGTTGTTTGAAGAATAGCGGAGTCTCGATTGTCATTGCTACTGTTATTACCATCGTAAATAAAGTCTCGATCATCCACTTTTTAATCAAATAATTAATTGAAAACGGGGTTTAAATCCGTTAAAAATCTCGAGCATCCGATTACATCGAGAGTTGATTGTGGTAATAGTAAGTTAATCAATGTCTACTTAATAATTTATATAGAATTTAAGGCACAAAGAAAGACCTACAGTTGACAGAGTTATCTCTTGTATAATAACCTTTTTTCTAGCGTGGGCCTAGAACTAAATGAGGTAGGCTAACTGACCTTTTTCACCCATCACCAGTCGCATTATCTGATTGGGCTAATGAACTCCACTAAAGATCTATGTTATATTCTATTTATTCATTCCTTGATAAATAAATCCGTGATTGAAGAAGAAAAAAACAGAAAATATATTTCTAGATCATTAATTCTGTTGCCGGTATTGTTTTTCTTTTCGTTTTAGTTTCTTCAAATATGTGTGATTTACTTCAGAATACAAAGGTAAAGAAACGTGTTCGAAACAAAATGGATGTTGATCCGGTGTGAAATTCAGGAACAATAGAACCCAGACATTGAACAGTGGAATTAAAAAAAATGTGTTGTTAATTCAATAAATACTGATAAAAAATTTGTTTAATTATATTTACTTAGAGTTTCTTGATATTTAAACAGGTAGAATCAATTGAAATGAAATGTGGTTTAACGTCTTACCTGTCTGCACCTACCAAGGCTAACGTACGTAATGCAGTGTGCTTTCTCCTAGACCTACACACTGAGTCGGCGTCGCCCCAATAACACAAGATGCAGTTAAACTTTATCAATTCCCCTGGGTCGGCATGGTCCCAATAACACTATAGTGCAGTTAAACTTTATCCTTACTTTTAAAGTGGGTCACCCGGGTACCACCACCATGGCGCCAGTGCTACAGAGGAGCATTTTCCCTCTGGGTATTGAGTCAGCGTGGCCCTAAAATAACACTAGTGCAGTGAAACTTTATCCTTACTTTTAAAACGGCTTAACCTGGTTAACACCACCAACGTCAAAATTATATTAACAGTGATTAGCCCTTAGCAATGGTCGTGAATATTGTCCTTTAAAGAGGGTGGATGGCCGAATGGTTAGCACGTGCATGCTGTATCATAAAAACCTGTCATTGAGTTAACTGGCATGGTTTCGAATCCCCGGCTGTACGTGACAAGAAGTAGGGTCGCCTATCCAACCTCGTGGGTTTTCTCCGGGTCCCCCGGTTTCCTCCCACTGCTAAAGATCCCTATGCGCAAGCAAATTATTGAAATAAAATTAAACCATATGTTAGTCCCGAAATGACCTAGTTTGTGTCGAGTGGACGTTAAACTCAATTTCTCTCTCTCTCTCTCTCTCCTTCTCTCTTGCCCTTTAATTTCAAGTACACAGAGTTATCAGATTCTATTCATTTGATCTATGACACATCATTAAGTTCAAATATGATTCAAAGATCAAGAGACAGAAGCTAAAGTGACGATATAAATTCATATTCAAACATATCAGATTCTTTAAAAGCTCTAAATTATAAACGTTACATTGTTTGATGCTCTTTCAACACGAAGTCTTTCTATTGCTCATACATTTTGTAAATTGTATTAATGAAATAAAGATAGGCTGGCACTGCCAGGCAGGATACGCCCACATTTTCGAGAGATGGATAGAGAACAAGCAATACCGAAAGTGATTTTTCCTATGTGCAAATATCGAAATGAATTAAGATCTTTGGGTTATAAAGGTTCATTTCAGAAGGCTTCAAATTCGACTGGGGATGATGTTGCTAAGTGGGTAAGATGCTGGCTCGGTAGCCTTGAGGTTAGGTGTTTGATCCCTGCATTGGGTGACAAAGTTCATCTAGATTTTCTGGCGTGGTTTCCCCTTGTTAGTGATGAAGGATGGATGGCCTGACAAGAACAGCTGTCAATTTTGGTCCGATTTTCACGAAATTCGACCTCAACCTTCATTACGATGTAACGGTGATATAATCAAACGTTTTTTTAAATGGGATAATAATTCTGACCCCAGAGGGCCCAAAAGCTAAAAAAAAGGTCATTTTTCGTACAATCAGGGGCCATAATTCAGGAAGTTACAATCCGATATGCACAAATATCGAAAGGAACTTAGATCTTTGGGTTATAAACATGCATGTCAAGTTTCATCAAAATCGGTTCAAAATTGTGACCTCTATAGGGTCCACAACCTTAATATAACGTATTTTCACACTAATCGCGTACAAACGGCGGCCATTTTGTCTGTCAATTTTGGTCCGATTTTCACAAAATTTTACCTCAATCTTCATTACCATGTAACAGTGATATAATCAAACGTTTTTTTAAATCGGATAATAATTTTGACCTCCAGTGGGACCACAAGCTAAAAAGGGTGATTTTTCGTACAATCAGGGGCCATAATTCAGGAAGTTACAAATCAATGAGCGCAAATATCGAAAGGAACCAAGATCTTCGGGTTATAAACATGCATGTCAAGTTTCATCAAAATCGGTTCAAAATTGTGACCTCTATAGGGTCCACAACCTTGATATAACATATTTTCACACTATTCGCGTACAAACGGCGGCCATTTTGTCCGTCCATTTTGGTTTGATTTTCACGAAATTCGAACAGAGCCTTCATTACCATGTAACGGTGGTATAATCAAACGGTTTTTTAAATCGGATTATAATTTTGACCTCCAGAGGGACCACAAGCTAAAAAGGGCAATTTTTCGGACAATCAGGGGCCATAATTCAGGAAGTTACGATCCGATGGGTGCAAATATCGAAAGGAACCAAGATCTTTGGGTTATAAACATACATGTCACGTTTCATCAAAATCGGTTCAAAATTGTGACCTCTATAGGGTCCACAACCTTGATATAACATATTTTCACACTATTCGCGTACAAACGGCGGCCATTTTGTTTGTCAATTTTGGTCCGATTTTCACGAAATTTGAACTCAACCTTCATTACCACGTAACGGTGATATAATCGAACGGTTTTTTAAATCGGATAATAATTTTGACCTCCAGAGGGACCACAAGTTAAAAAGGGCGATTTTTCGGACAATCAGGGGCCATAATTCAGGAAGTTACGATCTGATGGCCGCAAATATCGAAAGGAACCACGATTTTGGGGTTATAAACATGCATGTCAAGTTTCATCACAATCGGTTCAAAATTGTGCCCTCTATAGGGTCCACAAGCTAAAAACATGATATTTCGTACAATCAGGGGCCATAATCCATGAAGTTCCGATCCGATACATGTCAATATCGAAAGGAACCGAGATCTTATGGGGATAAACCTATATTTCAAGTTTCGTCAAAATCAGATAAGAATTGTGACCTGTAGAGAGTCCACAAACAAATTGTGGACGGACAGGGGCGACGACATAATACGTCCACATGAAAATGTGGGCGTATAAAAATTATGTTTAACGGTCTAATTGCATTTCAACTGTCAGGGGTTCTTTTTACGTGCACGCAAATTTGTACTCGGGATCTTGTTTTTTTCGTCTCAGCCTATACCACTGACACTAGGAAACCACTCCAGCGCCTTAGGCACCGAGTTATCACGAATCCCAGGCTTAATGGGTGGGAGGGGTAGGCGGGGGGTCTCATATAGAATTCCCACTTAAAACACCAATCTGATTAAAACACAGATCCTATTTCGTTTTGTTTTTATAGTTCAAAATTTTGTTTTACTTGTCTTCACAACACTAGGATCTGGACGAGTGGTTATCATTGACGTGTTCTGAATGGTATGAGGGATTACCCAATGAAACGGCCCGTTACGGCGAGTTTGTGGCCTTTAGATGCACGGAACTGTGGGCATACCACTAGAAACGTCAACGCTGATTGATTAATGGCTGACATCATGGGGTCAAAATCCGATTATTTTGCCCCTCACGTTAACTTCCGCTATATCTTGTCAGATCTTCATGTAGTGTAGGCCATCGAAAGAATAAAAAATAGGTTGCCAGGCAACGAAACATACGCTCCCACAGCAGCTAAATCAACAAGAGTTGTCGCATATTAAGTAATTATCAGAAAATCATTAGAATTTGTTTGGTTTTTATAAAATTGGTATACGAAACATTTAATATTATTTCTAAAATTGGGTAATAATTGAGACCTGTAGAGGGACCACAAGCTAAAAAAGTAAATTTTGCGTACAATCAGGGGCTATAATTCAGGAAGTTACAATCCGATATTATCCATTGAATATCAAAAGGAACCAAAATCTTTGGGTTATAAACATGCATTTCAAGTTTCATCAACATCAGATTAAAATTGTGACCTCTACAGGGTCCACAACCTTGATATACCATATTTTTATAGTATTCGTGTACAAGTGGCGGCCATTTAGTCTGTCAAGTTTTGGTCTGATTTTCACGAACTTCGAACTCAACATTCATTACATTGTAACGGTGATATAATCAAACGGTTTTTTAAATCAGGTAATAATTTTGACTTCCAGAGGGATCACAATCTAATAAAGGCGATTTTTCGTATACAATCAGGGACCATAATTCAGGAAGTTATGATCCGATATGCGCAAATATCGAAAGAAACCAAGATCGTTAGGTTATAAACATGTATTTAAAGTTTCATCAAAATTGATTTAAAATTGTGACCTCTACAGCTTCCACAACCTATATACCATATTTTTACACTTTTCGGGTACAGGCGGCGGCCATTTTGTCTACCAATTTTGGTCCGATTTTCACAAGCTTTGAACTCACCCTTCATTACCATGTAACGGTGATATAATCAAACGTTTTTTTAAATCGGATAATAATTTTGACCTCCAGAGGGACCACAAGCTAAAAAGGGCGATTTTTCGGACAATCAGGGGCCATAATTCAGGAAGTTACGATCCGATCGGCGCAAATATCGAAAGGAACCAAGATCTTTGGGTTATAAACATGCATTTCAAGTTTCATCCAAATCGGTTCATAATTGTGACCTCTACACTGTTCCGAAGCTAAAAAGGTGATTTTTTGGACAATCAGGGACCATAACCAATGAAGTTACAGTCCGATACATGCCAATATCGAACGGAACCGAGAGCTTAGGGTGATAAACCTATATTTTAAGTTTCATTGAAATCGGATAAAAATTGTGACCTGTAGACTGTTCACAAACAATTGTGGACGGACGGACGGACAGGGGCGACGACAATATACGTCCACATGAAAATGTGGGCGTATAAAAACCGAAGCGAAATATAGATCTGTGTTTTAATCTGATTTGGTAGTAGCGTGGCCAGCTTGAAATCGGTGTGAATCCGAGTGGATATATGGCATTATTTCTGGCTTTTTTCGAGTTGAACATCGTTAGTGATAAACCAATTTCTTAAACCCAGTGTTCGATTCAGTTCATCATTAATAGGAAATTAACTTCATGAGTTACTCCATCGATCTCGAATTCTGGAAAATCCATTCCAATATCTAATTGTAAGGAACACAAAAATGCAAAATATATAAGGTAACGGTTTCGTTAGGCCATATAGGGAACGACCCAAGTCGTGTACTGCACCCACCAAAAGAACGGAAAAGTCTCAACTGGAAGTCCATTGATTTTTAAAGACGTTTTTATTCGGAAACGAACTTGTAAGAAAAATGGGAAATAGAGGATCATAATCTCTTTCCCATCGACACGTCTGTATCTTTGATTACGAATATTCGATGTGAAAACATAAGAGTGCGCCAAGGATGATGAAATTGGTGTTTATCCTTTCATCCTTTCTTGGTCGTTCGGATGGGACGAAAAACCGAGGCCCCGTGTACACATTGGGGTGCATAAAAAATTCCCCTGGCAATTGGAATTCAAAATAAGAGTAGGCCGTAGCGCCGCTGCCCGGGCAAAATTTCCCTCATAGCACACTGTATGACGAATGCCTGTCCCCATTAGCCCGGGGGTGGGGTGGATGGCCTAATGCTTAGCGTTCGCGCGCTGTATCATAGGCCTGCCATGGAGTCAACTGGCGTGGTTTCAAATCCCCGGTTGTCCGGGTACTCCGGTTTACTCCCACTGCTAAAGACCCCTACGCACAAGCGAATTATTGAAATAAAATTAACCATATGTTAGTCTCGGAGTGACCTAGTTTGTGTCGAGCGGACGTTAAAGCCTGTTTTTTTTTCTCTCTCTCTCTTTAGCCCAGCTTAGGACATTAAACCCCATGTCATTCATTCATTCATTCATTTATCCATTCTGTTATTTATGGCTATACCTGTATTTAAATACATTTCAATAACAAATGACGCATTCCGAAGGCATTATCTCATTCCATATCTCTGACAGCTTGTCGATTTATCAATCATTATTTTAAATTTCATTTATAAATTATCAAATTTGGGAACACGCTATGGTTATCAAATAGATGAAGTCGCGATGTCTGGAAATAACAAAAATGACGGATTAGATCATTGGATTAAGTGATTATAACGGTATTACAGCACCATTTAGATTAATATCTAGATTGTATTATTTTATTTATCACATTATGGTCTCTAGGCAACATTGACTCAAAATAAATAATCCAGATATCGTTAACTGAATTTATGAAATAAGAATCAAATTAATTGAAAAACAAAATAAATACACGCACTATAATATTGTTAAAATTATAGTGAAGATTATACGAGGGCTGACTGAAAAGTTCTTAGCCTGAAAAGATGTTTCAATTGGGTTGAAACAAACTTTTGCCACCAAGTACAATCGTTGAATGAATCACAGACAGAAGAACGGCAACTGTAATATTATTATTGTCATCAAGTACTGAAAGGATTAATCCCTTCCTTTTCTTCAATTCAGTATTGTCTCTTTAGGCTGACGAACTTCTTTTTTGATGGGGTTCAAAGTAATCGCCATAATGGGCAGTATTATAAAAAGACCCTCAAAAGTCTTTTTCTTAGATTGAATGGAGAACCATTTGTTTTGGGACATGAGTAATGGTTAATACTTATAGAGATAAGTTGTTTACATGATGGCACATAAAGAATAATGATTTCCTGTGATCACATCTTGGATGATATTCTGGTAACAATCGATTTATTGACCCCTTTATCTCCACGAGTAGCCGTGTTCCTTTATATCTACTGGTAGCAGCGTGTTTAATTAAAGCATGATAAACATGTTCACATTATGTATGGGAGAGGGGTGCACTAGTCCGCCGCTTTAAGAAATATTATAGGCATTGATATCAATAAACCCTAACCCAACCATATCCCTAATAATAGATATCGGTGGTTTAATGAACGCTAACCCTAATAATACATCTCGACGGACTAATGAACACGCGGACTAATGAGCACCCCACTCCCCACGTATGGATGTAAGAATTTATTATGGAACTCTATTAATTATGTAGAACTGCACTTATTATGCTAGCGCACCCGGATTAGACAGTCCGGTTTCTGGGCGTACTCCATTTCAGAATCTGAATTCACCCCTGAAGCGTCGTTACGGAATTAGATTATTAGGCCAATGGTACGCGGAATATATAGTATGTATTTTGTTCGTATAAATTGTTCTTGCTAATGCAAATAAGGTTAATATTCACAACGTTGTTCGTCTGTATAAATCCGGCAGTGTAACATGACCTTATTAATTGTTGTCTATAAACATGCATTTATTAATAAACATATATAAACAACCTGCTTGTAGCCAGCCGCCTATCCGCCATAATATGATTGAACACGATAAATTATGTGTTGGCGTGTTAAAAATTCACATTTGCTACCTTTTAGTCTGTTTATTACACACAGTAAATACCCAGACAACTGCTGTCAGCATTGTATCATATGGCAAAAATGGATGCTGATTTCACGCGTAACTCCAATTAATGACAAAATACCACTGTTTTAAAATAGCGTTATTCAAAGTAGCTCCGTATATGGATACAGTTCACTAAATATTCTTACCCCGTCATCCAGGAAACAAGAGCCAATGCTATTTTTATTCTTTCTCTCCCTTTTCTTTTCTCCCCTTTCGCATGGCGACTTTTGTTGACTTTCTGGTGTACAATCGAAGAAAAGGGTTTTAGAGGTTGGCTAGGTTGAAATGTAGGCCGAAAATTGCATGTTTAGTGGTCGGAAAGGTTCAAAAAACCGCACTGCGCCCGTTTCCAATTCGGTCTTTGATGGTTCCAAACTCCGTTTAAATTAATTAAATATACCGGAAAGGTCCGAAAACGCTTGGCCCCACGTCTCTCTTTGGTGGTTTAAAAACCTTTTCAAAATCATTATAAAAATACCGAAAAGGTTCGAAACCGCATCGCGCCCGGTCCCACTTTGATGGTTCCCCAAACCCATTTAAAATAATTAAAATACCAGAGAGTTTCGAAATTTATTTAAATTCGTTAAATACCCCACGGTTCGAAACACAGCTACTTTCTACCAGTAGCACCCATGTGCTTTACTTTATCCTACATTGCGAAACAGATTAACCCATTCATTAATTCTTAAAGAAGCTAAGTCTCGAACTCAATATCATCCACAAGCTTCGGCATTGAAAACACGAATTGTCATTTTAAATCAACATTACCAGGGAAAGATGGGCTTATGATATCCAATACTTAAGACACAATAAACATTTTACCATAGGCACCCGACCCGTGTACCATTATTCGTTGCAGCAGCATTTGTATCACGAACGAGACTATACATATTCCACAAGTCATGTCAAATGGTGACGTCATATTCTTATTTGGAGAGAATGCGCAATAAATACTATCGACCAGAATAAATACTCGAATGACCAGACACTAGAGGTTTCCATTCGACTTATGGCGTATTTCGCCGAACATAACTGGTTTGAAATTACAGACGCAAACGGTTGAATTTAAATCAGTTTATATACATTCATATTTTTATATATGTAGCAACCCTTTCTGTGTCAATTTCTAGGTCTTATATATTAGCGATTTAGCTCCCTTTAAACTCCAACCTGGTTTCCTCAAATTACAATTGGCAACCTCTTCATAAAGCCATTATTGTTCATATAATGCTTGTTGTTAACCTATTCGTGTTTGAATTTCCTTTCTTGTTTTTTTTTTTTACAAAACAACGAAACCCGATAATTCTGTGATTTCCCAGCACACCATGTGTATTAAAAATATCTGTATTTCACCCATTACAAAATGTGCTGTTGTTATAATTATGTAACATTTTAGAATCTGATAACTTCTCGTTTTTTATGTCAATTGTCAAAGCCCTTTAGACCATGCATAATGCTGCGACATTATTTACAAAGCAAGGTATAATGATTTCAAATAATACAGGGTATAACATTAACGCTTTCACATAATGATCTCATTAATAGTGACAATGTATGCAAATGTTTTATTATACAGTAGATAAATGCATTAGATATATCGTTAAAACAGCGTTTTCTTTGTAACAATCTCATTAAAACACAGTTCCTGTTTTGTTTTTTATAGTTCAAAATTTCGTTTTACTAGTCTTTACTACACTAGCATCTGGAAGAATTGTTATATTACCGGCGTTCTGGTTAAAGTGGGGGATTCGCCAATGAAGTGGTCTGTTACGACGACTTTGGCGTGTCATGCACGGAACTGTGGGTAGACCACAAGAAACATCAACGCTGATTGATTAATCAATGTCTGATGTCATAGGGTCAAAAGCAGCTCGTACTTCCCCTGACACGGCCATCCATTATAAGATGTCAGATCTCCATGTAGTGTAAGCCATCGAAAGTATAAAACTCGAATCGAAAAATAGATCTGTATTTAATCAAATTGCCTTTATTACATCACATATAAATTTCATAATTTGGGAGTCACGGTGGCTAAGTAAGTAAGACGCTAACTCGCTTGTCTGGAGGTCGCGGTGTTGGCCGAGAAAATTCATCAGGATTTTACGGCGTGGTTTCCCCCTTGTTAGTGGTGCAGGGCCTGCCAAGGACATCTGTCTAAATAGTCTGAATGGGACAAAAAAAAAGAGGTCCCGTGTACACACTGGCGTGTACCTTAACAATCCCTTGTCAGTTGTAATTCAATATAAGAGTAGGACGTTGTGCTGCTCTCTGGACAAACTGTCCCTCAAAGCACACTGTATGGTGTATGTCAGTCTTCAATAGCCCAGTCGGACATTTCTATTGATTTTTTTACTATGCATTTCTTCTGTGTGGTTACTATTTGTCAGTTGTTCACGGGTGGGAACGTGACAAGGGCAGTGGTTATTCGTCTGGGTGGCTGTACGAGCAACATGCACGTAAAAGAAACATTTAATTTAAATTGACTCTATACTTCATTCGGCGCCATGATAATTAATGATAATTACCACGTTCATTGGAAGTCAATATCTACTCCGTAATTGATTTCCTTTACATGTAGCTAGCGGATTAAAGTCCCCCATGGTGAATTTAATTAAGAAATAATCACATCTATGTTCCACTAATGTCGAGTCAAAAACTGTTATACCTAGACTACCTTTCTTTTCAAAGAAGCTGTGGTAAATCAGTGAGTAAGACGCTGGCTCACTAACCTGTAGGTCCCGCGTTCGTTTCCGGTGTTTCCAATAAAGTTCACCGGAATATCTCGGCGGGGTTTTCCATTGCCAGTGGTACACTGCTGAGGACCTGCAACAAACTTAACGTATAGTCGTTCGACTGGGACGGAAAGCCGAGGTCCCGTGTACACATTGGCATGTACGTTATAGACCCTATGCTAGCTGGAATTCGATATAAGAGTAGACTGAAGATACGACGTCAAGGCGAATTTTGCCTTATAGCCCAGTCGAAGCAGAAACGCGAGGCGTTAAATCCGGCCATGTCATCTTTACAGAATGATAATCCTTATTGTTGAGGTACTCAATCCGGGCGATGAAAAAATTAATTTAAAAATTTGACTTCGGTGTTATGTATTATTATGTTGCTGATATAATAAACTTTGGGTTCGCCAAGATTCTGTATTATAGAGTCCGGGTGATCGTGTCACTATAGAACCCGGATGTATGACACCCATCAACTAATTGCATCAATCACAACTGCAATGGTTAGCATTAACGTAGATAAGCCTGTAACTCAATATCGCCCAAAGTCTCCGACATTGAATTATTTGTTAATTTAAATCAACATTGATTTTGTGACCTTACCTGGAAAAGATGAGCTTCTGTTTAGCAATATTTAAGACAAATAAACATTTTACCATATTGGTACACAAATCGTGTATCATATTGCGTTTCAGCACCATTTGTAACAAAGAACTCAAAGAACGAGGTTAGACATATCACACAAGTCATTCCAACGGAGACGTCATCTTCTTATCTGGAGAGCATACACAATGGATATTATCGGTGTAGACTGGAATAACCACACGATAGAGATTGCCATTCGATTGAAACTTCTGGCATAGTTCGCCGAAAATAACTGATTTGAAATAAGAGTAAAAACGAAAACGATTGGATGTAAATCAGTTTAAATACATTCATATTACTTCATTATACGCGTTGCTACCCATTTGTGTCAATTTCTAGGTCCCAAATATTAGCGATTTAGCTCCTTAAGTACCAACAACTTCGGTGTTACATGTAGTTCTGAAATAAAGGGTTGCTTCCATTTTGAGAGAACTACATGATTATGATCAGTATAGAAGACAAAGTTAACCAATATATAGGAGTCCATTATTGTTGAAGCCAAACAAAAAACACGTAAGAAAATGTTTCAACCGCCATGGCAGCTGAAACATACTATATATTCGATTGCCAGTCTATTGCAATCGTGTGACATGGAATTGGATCTTGACAGCCTCGACAAATGAGGTAATAGTGACAAAAATAAACACAAGTAATATTTTTCTCTTCAGCATTTATCGCCGGCAATCGAATATCCCGTATATGGTGTAAGGGGGACAACTCCTTTGTTATTGTGTCAGACCGTAGTTAATAGTATTTATTGGCCTCAATGTTAAAACGTTGTTAGGGGTGTTTAATATTCTTTTAACCCCCGAAGTACAATAATTATATCCCTGAAGCGTCTGGTTGTACCTTGAACAGGATCGACCCTTGAACAGGATCGACCCTGGAGTGTCTTGTATAAATGAGACATGGAAACGAGGTCTATTGCGGAAAATACTAAATAATCAGGTATAATGCAAGAGCTAATTCTGCCTATTGCAGGTCTTTCTTTAGGCTGATTAAAGAGGTTTTTGTTTATCGTTTATCCATACAGAAAGTAGAGTGTACGCAGGGAGAAAAGGACATCCAAATAAATTAGAGCGAAGAAAGTGGGGGAAAAATGGGTTCGTCCGTCTGCCTGTTCGCCCGTCACACTCTTTGGGATACAATAACTCTCTTTCTAATTGAGCTAAAACGTTAAAACTTGGTGTCGGTGTTTATTAGATCAATGCCTTGATGGAGTGCGAAGACATGCATTTTCAGATAAGGGTAAGCAGAGATAAGCAATTTAATTGGTTGATGCTTCGGGACACGATAACTAATTTAGTGAGAGTGATGAAAACTTGGTGTATAGTTTCTTTACATCAATACCCTGACTAAGTTTGATAATGAGCATTTTCTGATCCGGGTAAGCAGAGCGATAAGCAGTTTGATTGGTCAAGACTTTGGAACACAATAACTCTCCTTCTAATTGAGTTAAAATGTCAAAACTTGGTGTGTGTGTTTATTAGGTGAATGCCTCGATGGAGTTCGACGATGAACATTTTCTTCTTACAGTAAGCAGCGATATGCATTTTGATTGGTTGATGCTTTGGGACACGATAACCTTGGTATAAAAGTGAGAGGTTGATGCTTTGGGACACGATAACCTTGGTATTAAAGTGAGAGCGATGAAACTCATAATATAGATTCAATGGGGCTGCTTGATTTGTCCGCCGATAGGCGAGCCGGTTTGTACAAGGCGTACGCCGGTCAGGTTACCGTATCAGAGCAAATCAAGTGACCCGACTGATAAAAATTTTGGCGTCGGATAATATTAAACAGGTTACATGACATGTTTTTAATAAAGATAGGTTGCCAGGCAACGAAAGATACGCCCTCAACAGCTAAATCATCCAGGCAGTCGACAAGAGTTGTCGCATATTTTTACTTTTTTCGGTAATGAAACATTTATAATACACTAAAATCTGATTAAAAGTAACAATTCATTAAGTAGTTACCAGAAAATCACTAAAACTTGTTTGGTTTTTATAAAGTTCTGCCCCATGCCAACCTTTTAGTATACGATACATTTAATATCACGGATTTAGCTGTTCAGTTAACAAAATTCATTGAAAATCCATATACTTGTTCGTCTCAAGACCTCAATCTGAAGTCAATCGGATGATAAATTTGGCCCCTGACCGTCCACAAGATTTTTCAAAGTGATCAAGGGCCATAACTTTGGCAGTTATTATCGGAAATTCTTCGACTCTTGACCTTTAACACTTTGTATAAATTTAAAGTCAATCGGATATTAACGTTGACCTCTAGAGTGTCAAGAAGAATTTTTGAAGTGACCAAGGGCCATACCACTGCGAAATAGCTGAAATTCACTCTAGTATTACCGAAAAAAATAAATGACATGTGATTTTACGAAGCCTTAATTAAACTTCAAAGCATTTAGTTTAATTTTAACGCTTTAATATTCGTGTTTAATGGCATTCCTATCTAACGTGAATTTTATCTCGTTGACATTGCGCCGCTGTCGACAAAGCGGCGCATTCGGCGTACGCCACCGAACTTTTGTCGACTTCCGGTTAAATCAGTAACCTCGCCGGGGAAACTGCCGAACTGTGGTCAGCCGGTATGGATAAATCAAGCAGGGCCACTATATCATTACTAAGTTCGATAGCGATAATTTTCTGCTTAGACTAAGGAGTGATACGCACCCAATGTTTGGCTATGCTTAACTCACTGTATTATTTCATTGAGTGTAGGGTCACCCATTTGTAGGATAATTATCAATTTGTTTTCAAGTATATCTAATCCCAAGTCTTTATTTATATTTTCAGAAAGGGAAGAGGAAGATAATGGATATTTTGTTTATCATCCAGGTACACCATACATACTTCCCAAGATCAGTTAGCTAAGACCTTCTCCATCAATCTGTCGAATGTTGCTGGCGAATTACACATCCGGGTACGGAATCAGCAGTTTTAGGTCTATCTTATTCGGTAATCTTGACTTGCCAATATCTCGATCTGAAGTCAATAGTTGAGAACCAAGAGAAACCAGACAAGGCATCAAGAATCAAGGAGTGTCAATCCGGGATAATGGATGACTATCTTTTATGGTGAAATCATTTAGACATCTGTAATCAATACATAACTGTAGTGTATTACCTTTCGTTTGAACTAAAACGACAGGAGAACACCAAGGATTATCAGATTTTCCTATTATAATTTTCTGTGCCATGCGTTCTATTTCCAATTCAACCCCCTTTCTGCTTGCCAGGGGGAAGCGACGCGGATGTTGACGAATATGTGGAGCACAACCAGTATTAATCCAACGCTTAGCTTCATTGGTGATGCCTATATTGGATGTATGTTTGTATTTTAACAAAAGGGATATCAACCCTCTTTGTTCATCTTACAGATAAACTGCTATGTTACAGATAAACCGCTATGGATGTAAACTTTGTACAAAGGCAGAATTCGCCAAATACCAATATGCGGAAAAGGCCTGTGACCGCACGCCATAGTAGCTTCAGCTATTAGTGCTCGCACTGTCTTGGATTAGCCGCCAGGTCCGATATTAAACACCGAAGATGTCCTGGAACAGCCAAGATAAATCTCTTAAATAAAGCAACAATGACTTTTAACGAAAATGACAAAGAAGAATATAAAATCTTTTGTGGTAGAAATAAATCACTTATAGTCACCAGAGGTTTCCTGCCTGCGGACGAGCACCTGCAAGCAAGCCGCCCCTTCTTGCAAACGCGCATTGCCCCAGAAGCCATACAATGGTCCGAAGCATCTAAAATAACAATTGATCAGCCAGTCCCTCCAGTTCATTCGAACAAGTACACCAATCCAAAAATAAAATTACCTACCGGTTCCGGCAGGACCCAAGATAATTTCGGAGAAGAATGAGGCACCAATCACTATTGAGAAGAAACAGACAACAGCTTCGACAGAAGAGAACCAGACACACTACATCAGTTCTGAAGTTATCAATTGCATCATCATAATCAGCCTCACTTAAGGCAGTCAAAACACCTGCGAAACAACACAAGAATTAAATTTCGCATAATACCAAATCTAACAATGATAATCGAGTGGACGTTAAACAAAGATAGGAAAAATACACCCACCCCTATTTCTAGATCTCTACACCCACGCAATAGTGAAGTAGACGAACTGCTATCATTGTGTATCCCCACAAGCAAACAAATCTTAAATTAAAGTCATTCCAAGCTGCCCAAGACATCCGAACTATGCTGGATGATGGAGGTACCTTGTTTTATACAAGTGACTTTATCTTAAGTAAAAACCCCTCCTGCATTCTGGCAGAAATAATCACCCCCAATTCACCCTTTCAACTCTCATAAACAAGAAGACGCCTACAGGTATCATTTTTTAGATCGTAGCACAGAAAACTTTCACATAGTTTTAGAATATCTTCGAAATATACATTCGCCAATATCCTTCGCACACTTGTTGCCCGTCCAATGTCTTAAACTCGCTGCCATTATGCAGGAGACAAACTTACGAATTGGGTGCTATATTGGAATTCGTCAATAGTCAGATTTAGCTCTTGTATAACGTAGGTTTAAAAGAGACATTCCGGATTTTAGCGGAAACGAAGGCGTGCGTATGAAATTTAAGCCTCAAAATATAGAAGAATGGTGTATTTGCCTTGTCCTTATATTGTCCCAAAATTTCAATTCAAAATATGAGTCGTTTTGACGTCAACTTCGCTTATCCGGATACGTAACCCTTTTAAGGGTTCGATTCATTTTTTTTAGTAGGGTTACCTGGTAATCTAACTGTTCCTTTAGAGATCTATACAGTGCATGATCCACATGGGGACGAAGGGTACATTTCACCCACACGTTATTTTATTAAGTAAAAGTCCGGTTTTATCCAGACACCCTCTAATACTGCTTTGGATACCGGTCTCCGTTTCCAGATGTTTTACCATTTCTGCATATGTACAATAACGAAGCTCAGCGCGATATAATCTTGCACACATATCCCACTAGTCGGTGTAAAAAGTACAAAGCCCTAATACCAGTAATGGAAAATGGCAAAATACATTGAATATGTAATAAGTCGCATGTTATATGGGAAACATCATTCAACAAATTTGGGATGTCACATCTCATTTGTATTCTTGTTAGCATATTTCGAATAACAGTTTCTAGATAGAAAACGACCGAACAAAGCATGGCCAATTCAGATAAAACCTTTCATTAATTACTTATATCTAATTAGTGGTGGTACGTTAAACCCTTTCATTAGTTATAGCTAATTTGTCGTGGTACTCAGCTTTAAAACAACATAAAACCTTTCATAAGTTATCTTTTTCATTTATTTTGTTATAAAGGGCAAAATTGTAAACAGGCTTTAAGCCTAATTTTTCACCTTTGAAAATAAAGATATTATTACATTATTATTATTATAGATGATTAGTCGTGGTACCCAAGACTAAAAAGCATAAAACCTTTCATTAGTTATTGGTAATTAGGCCCAGCACCCAGGTCTAAACAAGATAGAGCCGTGTATGGGTTTAAGTTAATTAGTCGCAGCAACCAGGACTAAATATTATAAAACGTCCCATTAGTTATATCTAATTAATAGCAGGACTGAGATTTAACATAAAACCTTTCATTACTTTTAAAAGTTGTGGTACCCAGGTCCAAATAACTTTTTAAACGCCCACATTTTCACGTGGACGTATATTGTCGTCGCCCCTGTCCGTCCGTCCACAATTAGTTTGCAGACATTCTACAGGTCACAATTCTTATCCAATTTTGGCATGTAGCCGATCTAATCGTCTTGGGTCATGGCCACTGGTTGTACAAAAAGATCATGTTTTTAGCTTGTGTACACTCTAGAGGTCACAATTTTCATCTGATTTATTGGAACTTGAAATGCATGTTTATAGCCAAAAGATCGTGGGTCCTTTAGATTTTTGCCTGAATTATGACCGCTGTTTGTACGAAAAATCGCATAGTATTCGATTTTAAATTTAAAAAATAAACCTCGTTCGAATGTTTCACAGTAATGAAGGCAGAGTTCGAATTTCGTGAAAATCGGCCGGACAAATGGCCGTCCCGCGTACGCAAAGTGTAAATATATGGTATACCAAGGCTGTGGACCCCCGAGAGGCCACACTTTTGAAACATATCTTTATAACCCAAAGATCTTGGTTTCTTTCGATATTTTCGCATATCGGATCGTAACTTCCTGAATTATGACCCTTATTTGTACGAAACCTCACATCTTTAGTTTGTGGTCCCTCTAGAGCTAACAATTTTGATCCAAATAAAAACAAAACGTTTGAATAAAATCACCGTTAAACTGTAATGATGGTCGAGTGTAAATATATGGTATATCAAGGTTGTCCCATGGAATTATGAACTATTTGTTAATGTTGAATTACCGGATGGTGGTCTGACAGCATCATTATCTCTGGCATTTAACGAGGATGTGTCGAGCCATTATTACTTCAGCTCATCCATCGCAGATCAAAAGAATTGACAAATTGTTTAAATTGGCACGTATTTGAACCTTGACGTTATAATATCTGTGACGTTTTAGGTTGTTATTATATAAAGTTTTTTCACCGGGTCAATCAATATAGAGGACTTTGCAATGATGTATCGCTACGCCGCAATGTAATGCCCACTAGACACAAACTATCCCATTTCGGGACTAACATATCGTTCATTTTATTTTTCAAAAATTCGCTTGCGCGTAGGGCTTTGTTTGGACAGGCGACCCCAGCACCTTGCTACGCAAAAGCTTGTGTTGGACGAAAGCAGTAGAAATCCTACAAGGCATTAAGATCTATGAAGTAATCTTACATGTTTTTTTAACAGCCCAACTGTCAATGAACCATTTCACAACATTTGGAGAGTATCCACAGTATTATAACTTTATTTTATATGCATTGGCTTCGATATTTATGGTTGATGGAAACCAACTGGCGGATTGAGTTCAAACCAATTCGCGTCTTTGTTTATGACTACAGATCATCTCATCGTCCAGTATTCGGAGTTCAATTACAATGGCCAGTAAGGCTAATTAAAGCTTGGAGTTTCTCTTGGGTAAGGGTTGATCTTTTCAAGTTCGCAAGTACACTGAAAGATCTCTCGATTACCGTGGAATTTTCATCTGGAATTTGAACTTTTTCTCTTTATACCATGAACATCGGGGCTTTGTGTATTGACATAATATTTTCAGGTTTTCTATAATCCAGATTACAGAGAATAAACTGTTTTTGTTGATATGTGGCTGCATCATAAGCTATCTAAGACCCGAAAGGAACTGTCAGTGGACATCGACCTCCCAGAGACAGTTCCTAAAGGAACTACATTGTCATATACTTGGTCTATTTCACAAACTGTAAAATTAATATTATTTACGCAACATGATATTGACGTCTCTCCTATTTTGGATTCTATGTGTGAGAAATATTGTCTGTACATTTAGTATATACCGGTGAATACAGCAGAAAATTGTTGACATTTCTACTGGCTGAAAAACAAATTAAATTGTTGACATTTCCACTGGCCGAAAATCAAGTAAAAGGTATCATTATTTTTGATCTTTCAACCTGACTGAGCTCCAAAATAATATGTAACGTAGTTTCATAAAATAATGTATTGAATATAAGTGCATTTAAAGAGATAAATCTATCCATTTCGGATTCAAATATTATTTAGACATTCACTCACGGGACAAACCTAAGAAGAACTCTCTACACCACCGGAAGTCCAAGAAATACGGAAATTAAGTTTTGTTTGGGTAAGAAGTTACACAAAAATGATCTAATCATATTTCATGTCTACCATGGTTACCCATAATCCAACTATTATGTCAGTCCTGTATTGCATTTCATGATGTTAAATAATAAAACTTTTCTAGAACTTTGATGATTTTTTCTTTATTTGATTGTCTTCTATTTTCAGCGTTTTCTCAAAATTGAAAATTTGGGGTTGAATTACATTTGCTTAACACCGCCCAATTCACGTGTCATTTATGTAGCAAAGGATTTAATGTCAAAGCAAAAAAAAAAAAAAAAAAAAAAAACGTGACTTTAACCTTTCGCATAGATAATTTCACAATTATGTGTTGAACATCGATAAAGGGTGCTACGGTAACCTGTTTATTTTAATGGGATTGGGGAAAAGACTTTTTTTTTTATTAAATAGCTTGTGTGAGTATAAATTGCAACGATCAGGGGTCTTCAGTTGCATTCACGGAAGAACAGAGGTGCTGATCCCAAAATGAAGACAGATATACTTTTCTGTGCACTGCTTATGCTAGCAGCTCAAGGTAAGAACCTTTGAGATGATAGTGGAATATGTTTATCACTCGCATACCCGATATTGAACAAGCAGGGAACGGTGATTGGCATTGCCATTTGTCACTACAATATTAAATTTCTCACGGCTTAATCCACACTGATATGTAATAATTTATCTAACATTGAATTCAGAAAACAAAACCTAAATAGCAACGCGAGATAATGTCCCGGCTTCGATTCAATCGAGGTAATGGCGATGGGCTTATTGCCTAGCGAGCACCACACTGAACGGAACTGAAGCATTATAGGACTAGTATATCCCCATTAGGGGAGCCAGGGTGGCAAAGTGAGTATGACGCTGTCTTGCTAGCCTGGGTGTCCATCGCGATATTCTGTTATGGCTTCACCTTGTCAGTGGCGCAGAGCGGATGGCCTGAGAAGGACAGCTGTCTAATCGTTTGGATGGGACGAAAGACCCGAGGTCCCTTGTACACATTGACAGTTGGAGTTCAATACAAAAGTAAGCCATAGTGTCACTGTAAAATACCCCTCATGGCACATTGTATATGGCGTATGCCCGTCTTCATTATCCCAGTCGGAGCAGAACAATAGGACGTTAAACCCCATTTCATTTCATTTATTCCTGTATATCGTAGTTTCCATGTGATTTTATATTTCTTAAAATGATGCATCGGGATTTTAAGCTTATGGTCTGATTACCATTTACTTTGGAACAGAGCTCTATATCTCTGCTGGACATGTGTCATGTACGCTCGAACATCCCAGTGCGACACACCAGATGTATGTTATCGACAAGATATAGTATATTGACATCCGTATGTCCCCAATGCAACAAATTATTTCTTTTTACTTTACAAGTCTGCCCGAAAATTCTGATTGCCCGAAACCTGGGGAGCATGCCCGGGTACCCTTGTTCCCTTTAAATCCTTGAAGTTGGTAATTGTGAAGGCGATTTAGGGATCAATGTAATTAATTATATACTACTTAATGTACACGCTTTTCTTCAACAAACGACACTCGCATTACAGTCAACGTATATGTAATTCAATATTACATCGGCAGAAAGTGACATCTTGTCAGACATTGATTTCGCCCCAAATGTTCTTTCCCAACTGTACGAGCTAATTAGAAATGCGATGAACAACGGTGACATTGATGTTTCGTAACATTCTACCATTTCTAGCGACGAAGAATGATAAACATGCTCTAAGCATAGCGGAGGCCTACCTTGCCTGATCACTCAGTCCGTCAATTCTCGATAATTTTCCGCTTCACTTAGATGTTCACGCTTCATCGGTGTGTCGGAGAAAAACTATTAATTCCAATAAGTTTACCCCAGTCATAGGGTAAATATGGTATTATATGCCCTAGACTACTTTTTCGTGCAACAATTGAATAACGCTCATTTTTACCTATTTAAATCTGATGGACTTCTTACATCTAGGATTATTTATGATCGACTGCAAAATTATCAACATAGGCCGAAACTTACAACTGATGCGGAAGACGCTTTGAAAGGGAATATTAATTTACATTAGTATTTATAGGCAAGGCCTACCTAGCTTCGTTGTTTACATTTCGTTCTTATAGTTACAACAGTCATTTAAGTTGTCGGTTTCGACATAGAAAGATAACACAACTGTTATATCTTTATCGAAATAATAATATTATTAAAATTGCACTAGTCATGTTCGTAAGCACAGAACTCGAAAAGTTCCGAACAAACAAAAAAGAGAAGTGTGTATTGACATCGCCTCGTTGACATTGCTGTGTCCCGACCTTTATGCCTGTAATTTTTTTTTTTTTTTAAAAATGAAACGTGCTTCCTGCAATTGGCCATGTTTATGCTTCAAGTTAGTCAAAGTGACGGCCCTCTCTATGGAATTCCACCAGGTCTGTAGTCCCGAAACGACCTAATTTGTGTCTAGTGGACGTTTAACCCCATTTCTCTCTCTGTGTGTCGTCGTCGTACACGGACAAAATCAAAACGAGGCTGCAGATATGCATAAAAAAAATTGTACCTGTAGGCTTTATATACAGTGACTTTTAAAATTTCACAGGGCCAAATATTTTCTAATATAAAGGTTATTTTACATATGAAAACAACTTTTTGCTGTAGCATTCTCCTTTAATGATTTCAGCCTCTTCTCAAAGACGTGGATTGGAAGCTGATATAACGGCAATAGCTAAAGCAGCAACAGGGTTCCTTTCAGATAACCCAGATGAGACGACCGTCGTGGAAATAGTGCTCATGCTCCAACATATTATTGATTATGTAAGTAGTGCGGTCACGGTGGGTAAGACGCTGGCTCCCTAGCCTGGAGGTCGGGTGTTTAATGCCTGCATTGGCCGAGACAGTTCATCCATATTTCCCGGCGTGGTTCCCCCTTTTCGGTGATGCAAAACTGAGGGCCCGACTAAGACAGCTGTTCAGTCGTTCGGATGTGACGAAAAACCAAGGCCCCGTGAACGTAAAGATCTTTTGAAAGTTGGAATTCGATATAAGAATAGGCCGCTCTCCAGTTAAAATTGTCCTCACAACACTCTGTATGGCGTATGGCCATCTTCATTGGTCCAGTTCGGAGAAGACCAGTAGGACGTTTAACCTCATTTCATTTCACAATGGAACAGTATTCGCACCAGACAATAACTTCTGGGGTTAAAGGGATTGGGTGATAACTGTACTGAAATAAACGTAAGCTTACTTGAATACGAAATTACCATAACGATTTGTCACAAACAGCATATGATGGTGGCGTATAACATGTTATATTGACATCTAAATATAAGTGCTAAATATAGCAATCAACACTTAATAACATTGACACAACCGCTAAAGAGCGCAAGTATTGAATAATGTCACAACTCATCTCTATTAAATATATATCCACAAAACTCGGTCATATAAATAATCGCTAAATATAAGCTCCAAACGCTTTATAACCCTGCAATGATTATCTCTTCTACGGTGGGTTTTCTTTTACTTTACCCAGGATCCAAAGAGCTCAATTTTAGAAATCTCAGCTTGGTTACAGACAAGATGGACTGATCGTAGATTTGCATGGAAACCATCTGATTATGGTAACATAACTAAAATAAGTATTCCTTGTTCCAGTGTTACCAAACCAGATATTAAACTCTACAATAGGTAAGTTATAATTCCACATTAACAGTTTGTTGAACTATCGATATATGGCGACAGGGTGAAGTTTGTGTGTTGACCATGGTGTAAATTAGATTTTTTCAAGTATTTGAATTGTTAGATGTCACATAAATACAAAAAGCAGATCGAGCAATGGTAAATATTCCTTCAAAGACATACTCGTTAAAATACAGCAGTGGACAAAATACTAACCGAATCTTAATCAGCCGAATATGTTAACACATTAGCCGAAAGCTTCGTCCGATTCACCAGTCGATTACACCACCTTTCACGTCATATGATTAATTCATGGCGGCGTCTATGTCTTCAAACAATCACGTGACTTCTCGATATGCGTGGCGATTGGCTAATGAATTCTAAATTCGGCCGAATGCTTCGGCGAAAAAGACACACCAAGCGAATATAATTCGGTCGAATATATCAAACCTGTTTGATTCGGGAGTGCACACACCAGGCGAATTTCGGCTAGTGTGTCCACCGCTTTCAAATACGCAATAGTTAAGCCAAGCATGGGTTCGAATTCAGTTTTCTATTTATTCAAGGTCAAGAACGTAATACACATCCTATTCATACGATATAGCCACTCATTCAGGCTTTTCGAAACCCGAACATAATTACTTCTTAAAAGAGCCCAGAGTTTATATAGTTCTGATTTATTAAAATGCAACGTTCGACGATGATACTTTCGTCTTTATGAAGCAAATGATAACACATGTGTACCTTCGTTCGTTTCTGGAGTTAAACTGTTGTTGTTTAACGTCCGTGAACAATTTTGAATTTTGTCTAATGGTTGGATTTTTCGTACTTTATTTTATTTATAGCACATGAGTTCAGGTGGCTAGGCCACCTAAAAATCCCAATTTTTCGTCTTATTTCTTCGGGGAAAAAATTAATTTAAGAACCAAAGTTACTTGCTGACCTTTCTCAAACACTCTTAGTTCAAATTTTCTATTTTTGAACAACACACCGTACTTAAAACGTGGGTGGCTATATATGTTTCAAGGACACGAGAACTAAATATTATATTGGTTTGCCCTACTAAACATATTGGTTTGCCCGGACTCATTTGTCTATTACCTGCGTGTGCCACAGTGTCCTATTCTCTCTATTTTAGTGTACGATCTGGTTTAACGATTGATGAAGATGTCAACTGCGTTGTTGAGCATACTGGTGAAGTAACATACATCCCCATAACAAATATGAAAGTCTACTGTACCGGCGATCCCACAGATGACACGCATGTATGTAACATAATACTTGGATCTTGGACACACAATTGCCATGATTTGAATATTACCCAAAATGATAAAATGCTTGACCTGACTGAATACCACGTTAGTTGGAGATATAAGATATTAGAACATTCATCAGAGGTCCGCCAAAAACATTATTCGTGCTGTCCTGAACTGTACTGTGATGCTGCCCTTAAATTGAAATTCCAAGACCGATCGAGAACACCAGGTTCAAAATGGTACTCCACACATGGCTTTAAATAGACCCATGGAATGTCTTTCGCAATAAATAATTGACAGTGGTTTTAAAATTTAGAAAATGAGAAGATAGTCAAGCATGCATGAAGATTTTCTTCCAAGCCCCCGAAACTTTTTTTTTTATCTTAATTAAGTATGATATTATTTGCCACATAGTCGCAGGGTAACTAAACTAGGTTATGTAATTAAGGAGTTACGTGCGCCTTAGATCGCAAGTTCTGTCAAGTGGCTTGTAGGCCTACATGACAACTTGTGTCGAGTGAACGGTTAACCATCTTTCTTTAACATGACAAGTTTTGACATTTCTTATAAGTAAATAACCCACTACGTATTGGATTATGATCAAATTAAATATTTATTTTAAATTTTCTCTTAATTTCCTCACCCGATCAGGATTATCGCCCTTATTTTATGCATTTATAAATACTCTTTCACGGTACCATTTCTTGTAGGGGTATTACATAGCTTTTGGCGTTATCTTATCGGGATTATCGCCCCTTTTTATTACATGAGCAAACTCTGGAGTCAGCAGACGCTGTCTTTCCAAAGGGATTTACATTTTCTCATTTGCTTCCTTGTATTCAGTATTGTTTGTTTTTACTTGGGTTTTTTTGTGGTAAATGTAACATATACCCTACTTATTTTCAATATACCTCGATTCTATTGAATACTAATAAAAAGGTTTCTCAATTGACTTAGAACATTTAGTTATTTTACGGGTTAATTTTATTTCAATAATACGCTTGTGCGTAGGGTTCTTTGACAGTGGGAGAAAATCGGAGGTTGGACAGGCGAGCCTACTACTCCTTATCACGCACAACCGGGGATTCCAAGCGAATAATGTCAAAATATGGTATATCCAATTATATGTGTGAACTAGCTGTATTTAACGTCCACTTCCACCGAGGTGATATCGCTGCCAATTTTAATAACCGTTTCATTGTATCACCGTTACACTGTAACGGTTGCTTTCGATATTCGTGCATATTGGATCGAAACTTCGTGAGTTATGGTCCCTGATTATACGAAAATTCTATATTTTACCTTGTGGACACTCTAGAGGTCTCAATTTCGGTCCGATTTTGACGAAACTTGCAATGCGTGTTTATAACCCAATGAGCTTGGTTCCCTTTGATATTCGCGCACATCTGATTGTAACTTTCATGATTATGGCCCCTGATTGGTCGGAAAAAACGCATTTTTATCTTGTGGGTTCGTTTTCCTAACTTTAAAAACTATAATGGCGGAGTTGGAATTTCGGGAAAATCGAATTGAAACTGCACGACAAAATGGGCGCTCTTTGATTGCAAATTGTATATAAGTATGAAATTCAAAGATTATGCACCCTCTAGAGGTTACAATTTTTATCCAATTTTGATGAAACTTAAAGGCATACTTTATATTCCTAAAATCTCAGCCCTTTTGATATTTGCGCATTTCAGACCATGATTATGGCTCCTCATTGTACAAATAATCGTTTCTGTTTTTAGCTCGTTCTCTATCCATCTCTTGCAAAATGTGGGCTGGTTATAGTTGTATTTATAGACGAAACACACAATCAGTTTCTTTCTTTGGACCTGGGCGTTCATTAAAGAAAAAAAAAACATTTCGACATTAGCATTATGACTTGCGATAGAAAAATAATATTGGACAATCTTCACGATTCCAAGAGGGTGTCCAAGTGAAGGGGACGAAGACTTAATCAAATCCATCCAGCGATCTTTATCGTGGTTTACTTTGAGCTTCTTTCGGACCAAGTCGGAGATTAAAGCATACTCTTTGATAATGTCTTCTTCATCTAAATTTACACTCCTTTCCTTCAACCTAACTAAAGATGTCCGAATTGCATTCCAAGAAGGATTGTGACCAAGAATAATTAAAGAAAAAGAAGACATGTCTTCGTTAAAGCGAGCAACCAGGCGGTCATCATCTATTTTGCTCAATATTTCTTTAACAGAAGTTGGCAGAAATGTTTCCTCTAATCTCCTAGTAAGAGAGCTACATGTATCATTTAGCATGCTTGATACCTCGCATGCATATTTACCTCCCACTTCAGTTTTCAATATATCCTCATTAAATAGTGATCGTAAGAATATAAATATGACTTGGCAATTGGAATTTCAAAAAACTCAACGAGAATTTTAGGTGAATGTTCTTGTGAGAGAAACAATGATTTCACTCCATCATAAACCCCCGACAAACGCTCTATCACTGGTCTTACTGTGGGAAAGCAAATTCTGGTATGAGATTTCTACAGTTTCTTTAAGAGCGTGTTCATTATTGTGTATATGGAAAAGAAATTGCAAACTTTCATAGTTATGCTATCAGATTCGTTCGTTAAAGAATATCGGTACGATTATCAAATCTGCGCTTCTTGCTAAAATGTCTACATGTGACAATCGAGTTGCAAAGTTCAAGGATCGATCAATGTCAAGAATGCTGGAAATCATGGATGATCAACAAAAGTTTTCCTTCTACTTCAATTGCTTTTTATGGTTTTCCGTGAGTTTCTCAATTTAAAAAAAAAACAACTTTCAACGGCTGTAAACTTGTCGGTTTCTTTTTCTATGGAGGCCGCCATGGTTATTTACAGTGTGTTATGTGCCACGACCTCTTATTGGAAAATGCTAATTAGTTATGTGTAAACACAACGGGCGCCTAAGTTAGGGAATTGCTGCATATTTAAGCAACGTTTAGATGTTGTAAAACTCGTGGACGTTGCTTAAGGAACATGTACAGGCCCGGGACTGTATAACAGCCTGGGATGCGCGTCATGTCCATATGGGTCCCTTTGTAAGAGATCCTTTAGTTCCGGAGAGATTACCATCTGGAATCCTAAACAATATGATGTAGCAATGTCTATCAGCAGACTTGCCAAGTAAGTCTGGTCGGAATGGGATTGAGATATGACTTTATTGTAATATATTATGCATTGTACTATGTGTATCTAGTGTGATGTATCAAATGTAAAAACGAACTGTTGCATTGTTATTCCTCGTAAGACAAACATCTTCACTACTTAGACAAAAACAAGAAGAAGAAAATACACAAAGTAAAAGGGAAGCAAACAAGATAAGTAAAAATACTAGACGATCACATTACTATTAAAATATGTAGTACGAAATGAGTGCATGGGTCATACGTAGGATGTGGCGACCGGTATTTAACGTTGGTCCGTTCTCCACGTCTGACAGACGACCCATGTTGCTACGACACCACCCGGGTCGATAATATCTAAACAGTAGCACGGCGGTAGACTGCATTCAAAGAACCACCCGAGCACCGCTCCACAGACTCTAGGTACGCCACTGGTTAACATCAAGTTATAATTTAGAAAACACATCGGCTTTATATCGCGTTGTTATGAACGGCCTCTCATTTCCGTATAGTTTGCCATAGAAGGCATTTTGCGGATATTGACTTTAAGGAAAAGTTAAGTTCCTGGGGGCAGTTTCACAAAAGTTCGTAACTTTAAGAAAAAAAACTGCGTAAAGAAAAACTTACGAAAAAGATACGAATTATTTACGTCGGTTTCACAAAGGCCGGCGTAAGTTTTTTCTTAACTTTTTCACGTATCCTTTCTCGTAAATACGTCGTGACCATTCATGACGTCATGCTGCGTCACTTCATTCAAACTTCTGTAAACATTCCCACGGCCTACATGTTGACAATGTCGGCATTATAGCCGCTATGTTTGTTTTGATCATTACCTTTTGAAACATAAACGACGAAATGATATATTCTTTATATATACGCTAAGATGTAGTTGTGTATTTATTAGTAAAATAATATTTTCAAGTATTTTGTTTACTTGTTTTTGTTTGCTACGTCATAGCGCGTGTCACAGTAGCATGCGCGTCGTCTGTCAGTCTGCCAAAAGCCGAAATGGGGTCTAAAATTGGACCCCTGCAGCCCTCCGCTTTTAAATTTGGGCAGTCGAGCAGACCCGTGGAATTCTAAAAGGAAAATTGAGCAGCAGCCAGACCAAGTCATCGAAATTCAGCGTTTGGGAGAATATACCGAGCGCCATAGAAAACGCATCACTTAGTTTTTCGTGTAACAAAATGATCCTGTAAACATATCTTATTTATTTTGCTTCTTATTGTGAACAATATTCAAATGGGGACACATCAATAACAACACATTTGTACACTTATGGATGTTTAACCTGTAATCTACGGTACAAAGTCAGAGGGGTCAAAACCAAAAGTACGACAAAGATGGTTAATTGTCAGTAGCGCGTGTGTCATCCACTGGCTCTTACAAACGCTGTGCAGCATAATCAACCATCTCTGTCGTACTTTTGGTTTTGACCCCTCTGACTTTGTACCGTTGATTACAGATTAAACATCCATAAGTGTACAAATATGTTGTTATTGATGTGTTCCCATTTGAATATTGTTCACAATAAGTAGCAAAATAAAAAAAAAATATGTTTACAGGATCATTTTGTTACACGAAAAACTAAGTGATGCGTTTTCTATGGCGCTCAGTATATTTGTAAGTGTCAGTCTTTGCCGCGATAGGCTTACTCTTAAGGCCCTAGTTACTTATAGGCCTACAGGGTCTAGTAGAACTACTAGGCATAATAATAGTAATACCGAGCGTTAGCCATAATCTTGTTTAATGAAAACTAACCCACCGAGATTATTTTTCCTGGGTTCCTGTTTGTGATAAATCAAATTAAATACTATGTTGTAGGCCTACTTGTAGTGTAAATGCTTGCCTACAACTGAAGGCTCATGATACCCTAGTTTTAAGCCTGAGTCTGTCAAGCCTATAGGCTATATATATAGGCACTTTTCCGGTACTATAGTAGGTAAACCCGATCCTGACCACAAAACTTAAAAGGCGATTAGTCTAGACACTGATGGTACGTCATCCATGTGCCATTAGCAATGAAATTTTGGAAGCTAACTGGCATAGTAGCCTATCGTAATGCATGAAATGAAATTGGGTTTAACGTAACCTAGGCTAATGGAAGACGGGCATACTCCATACAGTGTGCTATGAGGGGAATTTTGCCCGGGCAGCGGCACTACGGACTTCTCTTTTATATCGAATTCCAACTGCCAAGCGATCTTTTACGTGCACGCCAATGTGTACACGGGACCTCGGTTTTACGTCCCATCCGAACGTCTAGACAGCAGTCCTTGTCAGCCCCTCCGTTCTGCATCACTGACAAGGGGAAACCACGTCGGAAAATCGAGATGAACTTTCTCGACCAATGCAGGGATCGAACCCGACCTCCAGGCTAGCGAGCCACGTGACCCCCCTATCGTAATGCAATCTGGACTTGTACTGTAGTTTGTACACTACAGATGACAAGGATTTCGATCGGTGAGTTGCGGTTTCCATATCATAATTAATACAGTTAATAACATGTAATATATTTATTGGTCCGATCAAGTTTGTACCGCGAAACTAACTCGTCTGTATGGATGTCGGGAGGGTTTAATCTATCCCCGAATATTCTCTCCCAACGAAGTTCCTGAGGGCAGTTAAAAAAAAAGTTACGTTAAAAACACTTACGAAAAAGATACGAATTATTTACGCCGGTTTCACAATGGCCGGTGTAAGTTTTTTCTTAACTTTTTCTCGTATCTTTTTACGTAGATACGCCATGAATGGTCGTGACGTCATGTTACGTCACTTCATTCAAACTTCTGTAAACATTCCCACGGTCATAATGTTGACAAATTCGGCATTATGTTTGGATTTATCCTAACCTTTTGAAACATAAAGGACGAAATGATATATTCCTTATATATACGCTAAGATGTAGCTGTGTACTTATGAATAAAAAGCTATTTTCATGCCTTTTGTTTACATGTTTTTCTTTGCTACGCCATAGCGCGTGACATAGTCATACGTCGCCTGTCAGTCTGTCAAAAGCGGAAATTAATAGAAAGCGTGAACATTAAAAATCGAAAACAAAATTGGGACAGCTTTCGGTGTTTCGATTGAGGGCGTAGAGCAGAATTATGGAATTCTGAAAGGAAAATTGAGCAGCAGTCTGACTAGGTAATCGAAAGACTGAGCTTGGGAGAATATTTGTGCGAAGTAGGCCCACGTGTTGATCTTTGCCGCGATAGGCGTAACCAACTCTTTAGGGGAAATTTATTGATAATTAATCGTCAACACGGGTTGTTATTTCTCTAGAAACACGATAAATTACTCTAGACACCGATGGTACACTAACCCCATGATCATGTGCATCTGTGATGAGTTTTTGGAAGCTAGGTGTGGCATAGTAGGCCTACCGTAATGCAATCAGGACTTGTAAGTTGTACAGTAGGATTTCGATCGTCAAGTTGCGGTTTTGATATCATCATTAAAGCGGCAATTTCATACTTTTAAATTATATTTTTAAAATATATTAAAATAAAGCCTTAAAATATATGGTATCTATAAACAGTCCAACCTTGTTAAAGAATAATGCTATAATTCACTATTGCCAGTTGAGAAATTGGCAAAAATATCAATTTCAGCATTAAATTCAAACATTTGAAGATAGCTATTGTATGGGGGGAATGGGAAAACAAGGAGGTAATTGTGTTATTATTTTCCACGTGAAAGATGTTTCAGTTTGGAAAATAATGCCTATGATTGTATAAGAGTGAGTTGACAGCCTATTGAGCAAAATACATAGAAATAAATATGTTTTGACTTTCTTGGAAAATATGAAATTCCCGCTTTAATATAGTGAACAACGTGTAATATAGGGGGTCTACTGGTCCAATCAAGTTTGTTACGTGAAACTAACTGCTCGTCCGTATGGGTGTCCCTAAATATTCTCTCTCGCCGAAGTTGCCGATCCGCATAAAGCAATGATTGCCAACTTTTTTGTGATAGAGTACCACTTGTCCGGAGGTCCCGTACAGTCGCCACGTAGGCTACCACCTGATTCCAGAGAAACTCAATTCGTTCAAATAAAATAAAACCAAGTACGAACAATCCAAACCATAAGACAGAATTCGAAGTCCTAAAAAAACGTACGTAATAGGCAAAATAGTGTAATCCGAAAATGGACTGCTCCCCGTGTACAAAATACACGACAAACAGTGGTAACAGGTGTCCGGAAGAGTAAGCTTACCCTGTCTGGCGCCACACCCGCCATAGCTGCACTTTATTTGAATAATTTTACAAGTAAAACACACAGGAGAACTAAAAAAAAAAACTCAACTCAATGCGAGGGTTGTGGGCTATCTGCTTCTTTCCCAAAAAAAGATTAATCAATCAAGAAATAGATAAAGAAGTATAGAGATAAAATATAAGTAAGTAGGCCTATACAAAATAATAATAAGAACAGTAACATATACAAACTGAGGAAATAATGGGTATTATCTTGTGTTAGGCAGTAAACATTTTTGTGAAGTAAAAAATAACTAAAAACGTTCATGACCCCGAAAGTGCTCGCGTACCACCTGAAAGGCCCACTTGTACCTCTCGTGGTACGCGTACCACAGATTGGGAACCACTGGCATAAAGTAACAAGTCGGCCATTTTGTCTAAGATACGTAAAAAATCCAACTTACGACAGGGTGAGACTTGCCGTAGACTTTACGATCAAATTTACGAATTTTGTAAGTTAAGAATTTTAGTGAAACGCAATTTTTTCGTAAGTTTACGTTACGATAAATTTTTAATCGTAAGTTGCTTTGTGAAACTACCCCCTGATACGCATAAATTATAAAGGCGACCATTTCGTCAAAGATACGAAAAATTTCCAACTTACGACAAGTTTAGAGTTGCCGTAAACTGTACGATAAAAGTTACGAATTTCGTAAGTTAAGAAGTTTAGTGAAACGCGATTTTTACGTAAGTTTACGTTACGATAAACTTACGCAAATTTTCATCGTAAGTTGCTTTGTGAAACTGGCCCCTGGTCCGCATTCAGATATCAAAAATACCAGATTTCACATTTATATACCGAACTCCCCGCAAGTTAATAGTAAGCGGTATTCAAAGACAATGTTTTAACAGTCCTATAAGTGTTTAGTCTTTGGGTATTCAAAGGCCATTTTAAGTGAGAAAAATCGCTAAACTTCTACCTCACAACTCTAATATTATTCTGTCTCAAAATCATGAATATTCATCAAAACCTTGCAGAAAATGTATTTTCAAACCCTTTTTTTCCGATTCCAAATCAAAAAGTCAACACAAATCGCCATGGAAAACGGAAAGGGAGAGAGAGAATAATTAAAAATAACATTAGACCTACATTCGTGGGTGATCGCGGAGAAATATTTAGTGAGGGTGATCGCGTAGAATTATTTAGTGATCTGTGTCCGATTAAGTGAAAGGGAGAGAGAATAACTAAAAATAACATTAGCCCTACATCGTTTCCCCTTGTCAGTGATGCAGAAGGTCAAGGAGGGCCTGACAAGGACAGCTGCCTAGTCGTTCGGATGGGACGAAAAACCGAGGTGCACGTAAAAGATCCCTTGGCAGTTGGAATTCGATATAAGAGTCGGCCGTAGCGCCGCTGCCCGGGCAAAATTTCCCTCATAGAACACTGTATGGCGTATGCCCGTCTTCCATTAGCCCAGGTCAGGTGCAGAAGAGTAGGACGTTAAACCCCATTTCATTTCATTTCGTAGGTGATGGCGGAGAAATATTTAGTGAGGGTGATGGCGTAGAATTATTTAGTGATCTGCGTCCGATTAAGTGTTAACGCAGTTACGTTCCCTAGTATATTTTAATTCGGGACTTTGGTACAGGAACGAACAGACATTGAAGTATTAAAGGAGCTTAATCGTTAATATTTGGGACTTAGAATTTTACTCAAATGGGTCGCAACGCATATAATGCAGAGGATATTCGCCATTCGAATGGCAAAGAGTTATTCGCCATTCGTTTATGTTATTCGCCATTCGTTTATGTTATTTGCCTTTCGTTTTTTTAAATCGATACTTTCTGTACTATCACGATATCTGATCGAGGGGTAATGGTACCAAACACTTAAACTAGTTTTACTTCGTTTTACAAAATGAACATATATCATTTTCGTTGCAGTAAAAATGCGAAAATTACTACTAGAAGAAACGTTGTTTGGCAGAGTGCCATTGGAGGTCTATTTATAGCGGCGACTACCCGAAAAAGTACCATTGTTTATGACCTGTCCGTCAAAGGTTTAAATAAAACAAAATAGTTTTATTCAAGTATATGGATTGGAAATAATGAATAATAAAAACGAATGGCACAATGCTTTATTTTATGTTGATATGCACTGTATATCCTGATGAGGGTGAGAGAAGAGAGAGAGAGAAGAGAGGACAGAAGAGAGAGAAAGAGACGGGGGAGAGAGGACAGAAGAGAGAGAGGAGGAGAGAGAAATCGAGAAGGGGGCGAGAGAGAGAGAAGAGATGGGGAGAGAGAGGAGAGAAAAGGAGAGAGAGAAGAAAAGGGGGGGGGGTCGCGTCTACTCGACACAAGTAATATCGAAACTAACATGGTTCAATTTTATTTCAATTATTCGAGAGAAGAAAGCGAAGATAGGGGGAGAGAGAGAGGAGGGGCTCATTGCGAGACCTTGATACGGTTCAGAGAGAAAGAGAAGAAGAGAGAGAACGAGAGAAAAGTAGAGAGAGAAGAGGAGAACGAGAGAGAGGACAGGAGGGGGGCTCATTGCGAGACTTTAATAGGGTTCAGAGAGGAGAGAAGAGGATGAGAAAGAGAGTGGAGGAGAGAAGAGAAGGAGAGAGAGAGAGGGAAACGGTTCGCCATAGGTCCATTCGAAACAAACTACATGTAGGTAATTTCTGGAATAACATATGGTTCAATTTCATTTTCACAATTCACTGTAGAGGTCTTTAGCAGTGGGAAGACCAGGAGAAACCCACGAGAGTAGTGTTGCCTGTCCAACCACTGCTAAAGACCCCTACGCGCAAGCGAATTATTAAAATGAAATTGAACCATTTGATATAAACTACAGGTCGCAGATGAAATATTTCTGGATTAGTAATAGATACAAAATTTCACAGAATACGTAACTTTTCACGTGTGTTACTTCCATGTACACACGATGTTGGTTTCTCTGTCTTCGCTTCGCTGTGAACGAAGGCTTTCATTTACACGGTGAAGCTTCAAATTACAAATGGCAATTAAAAAGGGGTTCTGGGTCTGTAATTTGAATAAAAACACACACAATCTGCAAGAATTTTAAGTTTATTATATAAAACGAATGGCGAAAAACTATCCTTATGGGCCTGCGCTATTCGCCATTCGAATGGCGAATATCCACTCCGCATATAATAATTCTATATAAATTTGTATAAATATTTATGTATAATATTTTACTATTGTAAATGTTTATATGCCTGAAAGATTGCCTCGAAATAATCACCATATGTTTGGCGCAATATTGCCCGGTTGGAGCTGACGTGACATAAAACAACATTTCATTCATTCATTCGTTTGACATGATTGTGATATCACTTATGTCCATATAACGTGCTTTGAGGGCCCATTCCGTCCCATCACATGTCGATCAGTGATAAACCACACCCTCTGGATCCGCCGTTGCACTGCGTATTTCACTTCAAGACATGACCACGTTGTACACAGATCAAATGTAGCTTGTCAATGGCATATGAGATTTATTAAATCTTTAATTATAACAAAACGAGTACGTGTTTAGAAGAAGTTTATTTAGAATTGAAAAGATAACACATGTTTTGAAAACCAACTTTGGGTCAATAAGTCCGTTCATTGTATTTAAATGATTGTTCGTTTTTTATAATATAGTAAATTAGATAAAAATTATGGAACACTTTGTCATGTGAGTCACATAAAAGTTATCGCCAAGTTGTCATTTAAGACTAAGAGCCTTCATATCCATATTAATAGCTTGTCCGTAGGGGTCTTTAGGCTTAGCAGTGGGAGGAAACCCTGAGAAAACCCACAAGGTTAGACTTGCGACCCTACTCCTTGTCACGTATAACCGGAGATTCGAATAGAAAGGTATATCAGATGGATTACGATAACGTGGGGGGTATGGGCTCGTGCTGAATTAGATATTCTCATTAGGGGGGTTGGATATGGCCGAATGGTTAGCGCTCGCTATATCATACGGCCTGCCATTTAGTCAACTGGCGTGGTTTCGAATTCCCGGTTGTACGTGGCAAGGAGTAGGGTCGTCTGTCCAACCTCGTGGGTTTTCTCCGGTTTCCTCCCACTGCTAAATACCCCTACGCGCGTTGGAACCGTGTGTTGATCCCGAAATGACCTAGTTTGTGTCGACTGGACGTTAAACCCCATTTTAAAAAAAAAACATTCTCATTACGATAGAGATTTGTCAGGTTCTCTGGGCTTTGTGGGCACTAGTCCCGACACCCTCGGTATATCCAGATCATTTGAATACGTGTCTTCATTATGGATGAACCCAGGGTTAGTGGAATTGAAATGAAAACGATCACTATATTGAATAGTTATTATATATTTGGTGTGTGTGCGTTGGGGGTGGGTACTTGGTGTGTGTGCGTTGGGGGTGGGGGGTCTTAAGCCTAATTTAAACATAATTTATTTAAAATTAAATATATTTATCTACTTGAAACGCCGCTTTAATTTAATCAACAGTATAGATCCATCTTAATTCTGATATACGGAATTTTACGGATGACAGTGTTCGTTGCTTTTCTTATCCTGACTAGAAATGTTTCCTGTTTACTGTATGTAACACCACTGGCTTAATGTTTAATGGAGGATTCGGTTGAACAGAGGTTTGTATACACAGTTCATATTATAGTGTTTGTTTTGTTATTTATTTAGGGATTTTTATTTAGTTGATTATTTGTTTGCTTTGCTTCTCTTGCTTTCTTATATTATTTGGTTCAATAAATATCTTTTTGGGTTGAATTAAAACAATGATTCTCAACCTGTGTACTGCGAAATTTTGAACCGCGCACTAAGAAAATGGAAAAAAACACGTGATCCCAATTCAGTATTCACTAGTGTGTACTCTTAAGTTGATAGTTGTGTTATTCTTTATTTAGTTTGGCGCCTTCTCAACCTCGTGGGTTTCCTCCGGGCACTCCGGTTTCCTCCCACTACTAAAGACCCCTACGCGCAAGCGAATTATTGAAATAAAATTAAAAATATGTTAGTCCCGAAATGACCTAGTTGTGTCGAGTGGACCCCATTTCTCTCTCTCTCTCTTATTTAGTTTGTGTCTATGGCTAGTCTGTGTCTACGGTTGTATGGCGCCCATGACTTACCATGTTGCTATTTCGCCAAATTAAAATATTTTATTTTTCAGGTGCGCCGCTTTTTTTGTCATGTGTTTCAAGGTGTGCCGTTTGCAAAAAAAAAAAAAAAAAAAAAAAAAAATGATTGAGAACCACTAATTTAAAATATAGAATTTGGGTTTAGTGTGGTTTACCGTATTGGGGAAATTAACGTTTTACCTTTCTTCGTGACCGGCAGTGCCTCTTCTTTTTTTTTGTCTAATTTCACCAGGAAAATCATACCCCGTGTTTCATACATAGATATTTTATTTTCAATAACTGAAATAAGTTTGCTTTTTTTTCTCAGAAATAATGATAGAAAGAACCAAGAGAGTATGACAAACAGTTTGAATTAATATCAGAGCAACAGTTTGGGTCCTGAAATGTAAATATCTTATTTATCTAGAGTTTTTTCCCCGAGCTTCACTATGTGGTCAGAGACTTAATTTTGGTCCGTCAATCAGTTACACTTCTTTTCATGATCCGATTCCAACCACGTGGTGCATAGAAAGACAACATAGTCCGGCAATCTTCTGATAATTCGAAATGAAATGGAGTTGAAAGTCCTACTGTTCTGCTCCTAACTGGAAGTCGAACATACAGTGCGGCGCTATCTACTCTTGTATCGAATTCCAACTGTCAAGGGATCATTAAAAGTTTTACGTACACGCCAATGTGTACACGGAACCTCGGTTTTTCGTTTCTTCCGAAAAGGAGGAACCACTTCGGAAAATCTGTATGAACTTTCTCAGCCAATCCAGGGATCGAACACCTGACCTCCAGGCTAGCGAAATTGCCAATCGATTGAGATTTCTGGCGTATTTCGCCGAAAATAACTGATTTGATATTGGAGTAAAAGCGGAAACGATCGAATGAAAATCAGTTTATTATATACGTTGCGACTCGTTTGTGTCAATATTTAGTTCCCAAATATTAGCAATTTACTTCCTTTAAGCCTTGGAAATTTTAACATTCTTCGAAAAATGCAAATGTCGACACGCGACTTAAACTTTTATCCTGGTGTATTGACCGTTTAATTACGGAGCCTTAACTTTATGATTTTACAGACAGTGATGAAGATTTGTGCTTTCCTGCTTCTCGTTTTGTACCCTGTTGATACCGGCGGATGGAACTATGATGACCATGGCGAAAGCCATGTTAACTTGCAGTACCTGACGGCTAATGGTTTGATGGACTCGGGCGTATCAAAGAAGAAACATAAATGGACAGTATGTGGAGACAATATGTGTAAGTGTAATGAAATAGGACAAGCCATCTGTGTAAATCAGGGAGATCGACTGAATTATATTCCAAGATTCAACCAAAAGATATCATATTTGAATTTCACTGGTAATTATTTAGCAAGTATGGACAGAAAAACGTTTGTTAATGTTACTAACTTTAAGTTGAATTTTCTACTACTGGAGAACAATTTACTACAGAATTGTTCCACATCTACCCTTACCGGGCTGACATATTTACGAGCCTTGATTATAAAAGATGATGTCATTTCCGCGGTTGAATTATTGAAATGTTTATCGGGGGTATCAAGGGGATTGAAATATCTTAAATTAGCTTACTTAAAAAATATAAAACCTTTCGAGCTGAACTTTTCCAGCAGTATGGAAAGTTCTTTGATTAACGAACTTGATATCCGAAATATTCACATGAGAGAGTTTGATCAGTCTGTGTTTTCAGCTTTCAAGCACGTGAGAATAATGCAGGTGACTGACAACAAAATTCGTTACGTTAAATTTCAGCATTCATTTACAATAAAGTATTTATCTTTAGCATTTAACAAAATAAAAGACTTCCCTACATTCTGTGTAAATGGCAGTGCGTATTTTACAGATCTACAAACTCTGCATTTAGAAGATAACAGAATATGGAATATTCCCGCCGAAAAAATCGCTTGCATGAAATCGCTCTCTTTCTTCTCGATTGATGACAACCCGATTATAAAGATAGATGGCAACACTTTTTCAACCTTCCCAAACCTCCAAGTTGTGTCAATTACGTATACTGGAAATACAATATTATTGTTGAAAGCATTCGCTTTTAACAGTTCGTCAATAAAACAACTCTATCTGGAAGACGACCACTTTAGTGTTGGTGACACATACAAGCATGTACATTTGAATGCTTTCAAATATTGTAATCAACTAGAGATTTTACGATTAGCTTCAAACTACCTCAGTAATGCTACCGACGACATGCTTGATGAATTATTTGGTACTTTGGTTAATTTAAAATCGTTGTCGCTCTCTGACTGCGGACTTCGTTACCTTCCACGATTTATCCCACAATATCTGAATAAATTGGAGATATTATACATTGATCGTAATAGCATTATTTCCATCCCCGAAACTTACTTTAAAAATCTGAATTCCCTTCACAATGTAGACCTCAGTAGAAACAAAATAACCAATATTGGAAAGCACACATTTTCATTAAAATTCTTTATAAATATGAAAGTGATTGATCTTTCTAGGAATCCCTTTTCTTGTTCTTGTGAACTACTTTGGTTCATCAAGTTCATGAAAATGAGCCCCCTCAAAAAGTTTGTTCATTTCCCCGAGGCGTACACATGTTATTCGCCAACGAGTTTACAAGGGAAGCAACTAATACACGTCAATATTTCTAAACGTACTTGCGCAATAACGAAACAGGTTCGTGTGATTATTATATCTGTATCGGCAGGAATTCTTCTCTTGCTTTTAACTATTTCTGTTGTTTACCGTTATCGATGGCATTTACGATATCTAACTAATATACATTGCACGATTTCAGCACATACGTTCCCAAAGGCTTTTAAATGGTGGCGTAAATTACAAATATGATGCATATCTTAGTTCTTGTGATGTTGATTTTGATGACGTAATATATGATGAACTTGTACCTAGATTAGAGGCGGATATGGGACTGCGACTTTATATCCTCCAAAGAGATGGACAGGGAAAAAAAAATTGATCAGATAATATCTAATATGGATATCAGTCGTAAAGTAATATTATTTATATCTGATAAATATGTTGAATATAGTTATTGTGAATTTGAAGCTAGTTTTGCCTATAATAAGTATATCAATGAAAAGCGTGATTTAATGATTGCAGTAGTATTGAGGGAACTTCGGGCCAAGAACGTAACAAAAACCATACATGAAATACTGGCTATTGATCATTATATTAAATGGGGCTGGGATGAAGAAAGTCTGGAATTATTCTGGATAAAGATAACTACTGCTATTAATAATATGGATGATCTAAGACCTTAAAATCCACCTAAGGAAAGTGATGTCAGATATGAAGATATCTAAAACTTATAAGGACATGGCGTCTAAACTTCTATGTTACGAAAATAAAGTCCACGTGGTATCAGACATGAACATATCTGAAGCTGTTATTATGCCGATACTTCCCAGGGTATTGACACTACATGTATATAATTGTTTAGTAAATATATATGTTTACATTTAGTGGATATTTGGTGATACATGTAAATAGTATGATTCGTGAATGGGTAATGACTTGAACAATTATTCTTCGATTTTCCTTCAATTTTTTGGTTATTTGATTGTCTTAACGAATAATTATTTTCAGTATAAATTGTAAATTTTGTTTCGATAGCATATTATTATTAGATTGTGATACGCTCGCACATGGTATGGTTCTATTATAATGCATTTGCGGTGTCTGTCGGTACGTTCACACCAGATTGTGCTTATCGAATCTTTTTATACGCCCACATTTTCATGTGGACGTATATTGTCGTCGCCCCTGTTCGTCCGTCCGTCCGTCCGTCCACAATTGTTTGTGAACAGTCTACAGGTCACAATTTTTATCCGATTTCAATGAAACTTAAAATATAGGTTTATCACCCTAAGATCTCAGTTCCTTTCGATATTGGCATGTATCGGACCGTAACTTCATGGGTTATGGCCCCTGATTGTTCGAAAAATCATGTTTTTTAGCTTGTGAACAGTGTAGAACCGATTTGGATGAAACTTGAAATGCATGTTTATAACCCAAAGATCTTGGTTCCTTTCGATATTTGCGCCAATCGGATCGTAACTTCCTTAATTATGGCCCCTGATTCTCCGAAAAATCGCCCTTTTTAGCTTGTGGTCCCTCTGGAGGTCAAAATTGTTATCCGATTTAAAAAACCGTTTGATTATATCACCGTCCCATGGTTATGAAGGTTGAGTTCGAATTTCGTGAAAATCGGACCAAAATTGACGGACAAAATGGCCGCCGTTTGTACGCGAATAGTGTGAAAATATGTTATATCAAGGTTGTGGACCTTATAGAGGTCACAATTTTGAACCGATTTTGATGAAACTTGACATGTATGGTTATAACCCAAAGATCTTGGTTCTTTTCGATATTTGCGCGCATCGGATCGTAACTTCCTGAATTATGGCCCCTGATTGTCCGAAAAATTGCCCTTTTTAGCTTGTGGTCCCTCCTGAGGTCAAAATTATTATCCGATTTAAAAAACCGTTTGATTATATCACCATTCTATGGTTATGAAGGTTGAGTTCGAATTTCGTGAAAATCGGACCAAAATTGACGGACAAAATGGCCGCCGTTTATACGCGAATTGTGTGAAAATATGTTATATCAAGGTTGTGGACCTTATAGAGGTCACAATTTAGAACCGATTTTGATTAAAATTGACATGTATGTTTATAACCCAAAGATCTTGGTTCCTTTCGATATTTGCGCCCATCGGATCGTAACTTCCTGAATTATGGCCCCTGATTGTCCGAAAAATCGCCCTTTTTAGCTTGTGGTTCCTCTGGAGGTCAAAATTGTTATCCGATTTAAAAAAACGTTTGATTATATCACCGTTCCATGGTTATGAAGGTTGAGTTTGAAGTTCGTGAAAATCGGACCAAAATTGACGGACAAAATGGCCGCCTTTTGTACGCGAATGGTGTGAAAATATGTTATATCAAGGTTGTGGACCTTATAGAGGTCACAATTTTGAACCGATTTTGATGAAACGTGCATGTTTATAACCCAAAGATCTTGGTTCCTTTCGATATTTGCGCCCATCGAATCATAACTTCCTGAATTATGTCCCCTGATTGTCCGAAAAATCGCTTTTGTTAGCTTGTGGTCCCTCTGGAGGTCAAAATTATTATCCGATTATAAAAAACTGTTTGATTATATCACGGTTTCATGGTAATGAAGAGAGAATTTTAATTTTGTGAAAATCGGACCAGAGTTGACGGATAAAATGGCTGCCGTCTGTACGCGAATTGTGTAAGAATATGTTATGTCAAGGTTGTGGACCCTACAGAGGTCACAATTTTGAACTGATTTTGATGAAACTTGAAATACATGTTTATAACCTAATGATCTTGGTTCCATTGCATATTTGCCCATATCGGATCGTAACTTCCTGAATCATGGCCCCTGATTGTACGAAAAATCACCCTTTTTAGCTTGTGGTCCCTCTGGAGGTCACAATTATTATCTGATTTAAAAAAACGTTTAATTATATCACAGTTACACCGTAGTTATGGGTGAGTTTGAATTATGATTTTCTGATGATTACTTGAAATGCAACAACTCTTGTTGACTGCCCGGACGATTTGGCTGCTGTGTGGGCGTATGTTTCGTTGCCTGGCAACCTATTTTTCAAACTTTAGGATAATAGTTTTTACGGGTCGACGACGTGGGATTAGATTTGAGCGCAATCTCTATTTTCGCGCATGAGTTATGACCCTTTAATTAGCCTAAGTTGGCATGTCCGTTCTACAGAGGCCACAATTTTTGACGAACCTTTTTCAAATTTCTTGGTAATTGTTCTTGGTATCGAGTTATGGTTCAATGAGCGTTAGATTGCTGTCTATGGCTATCTTTTTTCCAAGACAAACCGGTTGTTTGGGCGTATATCCCCCCTATAGAAAGCTTTATCGTTTGTTGTATTTTATTATTACCACGTAACCAATGTTCGATTAAGTTCAAATTGTTGGAGCTTTATTAAAAGATAATTTATTATATATTCGTATTTAATATCAATTATAAATAAAAACTTTGGAAACGTGTGTGTTCTCTCCTTGTCCTCCGGTTTACCCCACTACTAAAGACCCCTACGCGCAAACCAATTATTGAAATAAAATTGAACCGTATGTTAGTTGCAGCTTTTTATACGTCCACATTCGCCTACAGGGCGCATTTCTTGCTGGATTTTCCTCAAACTTTGTATACTAATTCCTCACACTCTAAAGATGACCCTTATTGTAAATGCATGCCCGCCCTTCTTGGGCAGAGCCACACTCATTTCTCGTATTTGTTCGTTTTTCTTCTACAGGACCCATTTCTTAACGTATCATCTTAAAACTAAGCATACTTACTCTGTGTACCCTAAGAAACATTCCTATTGTTTGGGTGCCTATTTTCTTTTTGTGTGTCTTTTTGTCGCCTACAGGCCACATCATCTTGAAACTTTATATACATGTACTTATTCCTTATACCCTACGAATGATCCCTAATTTTTTTATGCATGCCCGGGACAGAGCCACGCCCGTTTCTTGTACATGTTTGTCGTCCACACGCTGCATTTCTTTACGTATCATCTTGCATACTTATTCTTTGTACCCTAAGGAACATCCCTATCGTTTTAGGTGCACGCCCAACCCCCAGAGACAATGTCACGCCCATTTTCTTTTTGTGTGTCACCTACAGGCTTCAATTATTTATCGATCGTCTTGAAAACTTTTTATACGTATGTGTGTCTTGTGTTTCGCCAACAGGCCACTATTCTTAACAGATCCTTTTGATACTTTGCTTACCTATTCCTTATACCCTAAGGATGATCCCTATTGTTTTTGGTGATTTCCTAACCCCCAGGGGCAGAGCCATGCCCATTTTTACTTTGTGTCAGTCCGTATTGCCTACAGACAACAATTCTTAATGGATCTTCTTTGAACTCGGAATATGTATTCCTTATAACCTAAGGACGACAACTGCATGTCCCGACCCTACACTGTGATTGTCGTTTACAGGCCTCAATTCTGAATGAACCAGCTTGGTATTCCTTGTAGTCTGAGGGCGTCAACTATTGATTTTGGTGTATGTCCCGACCCCCAAGTGGCTTGGGGTAGTCTAGAGTGCCGCGCTTCGACCTCTAGCTGGCCGGTCACCTCTGGCTTGCGGCTGTGGTTTCGATCCCTGGTGTGTGCGTATGTGGCATGGAGATAGGGGCGCCTTCTCAACCTCGTGGGTTTCCTCCCACTGCTAAAGACCCCTACGCGCAAGCGAATTGTTAAAATAAAATTAAACCATATGTTAGTCCCGAAATGACCTAGTTTGTGTCGAGTGGACGTTAAACCCCATTTCTCTCTCTGTCCCGACCCCCAAGGGCATAGCCACGTCCTCTTTTTTTGCCTTTAGCGCCCGAAAGCCACAATTATGAATGGATTATCTTGGTGTACTTATTCCTTATACTCTTAGGGCGGCACCTATTGATGTTGATGCACTACGCCAAACACAAAACATTTCATATTCCATTCTCTTCATTTTAAAAAGTGCCATATCGAGCAGAGCAGGAATGTGGATGTATATTGCAGCATTAGCGATGTTCTCGTTATAAACATTATTCACGCAATTATATGATTGCCTCGATATACGCGTCGATCTATTTTCCACTATAGCATCGGCGAATTATAAACAGTTTTATCCTATCTCTTAGTGTATCATTGTGGGTCTCACTGCAACCCCGCATTGACCTTTGGATGATTGCATAGGGTTTTGATATGGGTTAATCACTTCGAATTAAACAGTTGTTGAGACAACCTACAATTAACATCGGGTGACGTTGGCCTTATTGCAAATTATAGAAGGGTTCCGCCTCACGTGACAAGCTTTTGATGTAAAACGAAATGCAGATGTCCGGTCGAAATACAACTAACATTGGGTGACGTTTTCAACGTGCGACGAACGATGCCCTTATTGCAAATTATAGAAGGGTTTCCCCTCACGTGATAAGCTTTTGATGTAAAATGAAATGCAGATGTCTGGTCGACAATCGTGGATTAAAGTAGCTAAGTCTCTAACTCTAAGTCCAAAATCTTCAACATTGAAAACACGAATTATTGGTCAATTTAAATCCACACTGATGTTGTGATCTTACCGGAAAAGGGTGGGTTTCTGATATCCTATATTTAAGACAAATAAACATTTTCTCATTGGTACACGAATCGTGTATCATAATGCGTTTCAGCCCCAGTTCTAGCAAGAGACTTGAGGAACGAGGCTCTAAACATTGCACCAATTCAAACGGCGTGTGTAGACTGGAATAACCAGACGCTAGAAATTTGTATTTGATTGAAATTGCTGGCTATTTCGCCGAACATAACTTATTTGAAATTCGAGTAAAAACGGAAACCATTGAATGTAAATCAGTTATATTTATATTACGGTATTATATATGTGTTGCGACCCACTTGTGTCAATTTCTAGGTTCCAAATGTTAGCGATTTAGCTCCTTTAATATATACCCCCCCCCCCTATCATTGTGGTCAATTTCCACATTCTAAAAGCAAAATTGAGAGTTCCTTCCCTGGTATTTCAAGCGTTTGAGATACAAGTCGAATGATAATCTATCTTTCCAAACTGTATAAATTTTGCAAATGTTCTTTGCTGTGTTGGCTACTGACTACGACAATTTGTCTTATCGTCGTTGCAAATTTAGCAAGTGTTTTTTTTAATCAACTTGTGTTGTTTTGATTATGTTTGTCATAAATTTCATTAATCATATTTTGACATATCAATCAATCGTTAATTATATTTTGACGATGAAACCCAAGTATCTTTAAAAAGGTGCCTTATATTTCATTTATCATCTGTGATCCATGATCATCTTCAAATGGGGAATTAATATGTCTAAGAAGTGGCCATCATCATCCCCGAGGACATATCGTCTGGACTTTTGGTTAATAAACATTTTTGGTGGCATTAATTGGTCTTGCCTGTGCAACAAATGCTATATATTCATTATTTATTCACCAATAAAAGGGGGCGGGTAATGCGACATGAGGTGTATGTGATAATTTTTTTGATTTTGTTTTCTGTTATTAGTCTGTATTATGGAGCGGGGGTATTGTCAATGTGCGAGTAATATAGTAAGTTCTCAATGCGTACCGACACATTCTCATGTGCCTTAGTGAAGGCACAACTAACACCTCATTTACACTACAGTTTGAACAAGAAACTAAGTCGAAGTTCAATTCGCTGTTTTGATAACAATAGTATTATATATATTTTATACAGTAATACAAATTAGTTTAATATTAATACAATAACAACCAATTAGCTTAATAACAATAACATATAGAAATAATAAACAAGGTGGATGTGGTCGAGTGAGCTATGGTCTAAAACACGCGCTTTAGATCATGATTGATTGAATGACGCATGTGTGCGCTGTATCAAAAAGCCCGTCATTGAGTCAACTGGCGTGGTTTCGAATCACGGAGGAGTATGGCCACCCGCCTAACCTGGTGGGTTTTTTCCAGTCTTCTCTCACTGCTAAAAAAAACCCTATGCGCAAGCGATCTATTGAAATAAAATTTTACCATGATAGTCCCGAAATGACCTAGTTTGTATAAAGTGGATGTTGAGCCCCATTTTTCCCTCTCATAATTTTACAGCAATAAATAATAAGTTCCATATCTCAACCGAAGTCAACTTATCAAATATAATTTTTTAAAAAAGTAGGTTGCCAGGCAACGAAACATACGCCCACACAGCAGCCAAATCGTACGGGCAGTCAACAAGAGTTGTTGCATTTTAAGTAATCATCCGAAAATCATAATTCAAACTCACCCATAACTACGGTGTAACTGTGATATAATCAAACGTTTTTTAAATCAGATAATAATTGTGACCTCCAGAGGGACCACAATCAGGGGCCATAATTCAGGAAGTTACGATCCGATATGGGCAAATATGCAATGGAACCAAGATTTTTAAACATGTATTTCAAGTTTCATCAAAATGAGTTCAAAATTGTGACCTCTATAGGGTCCACAACCTTGATATAACATATTTTCACACAATTCGCGTACAGACGGCGGCCATTTTATCCGTCAACTCTGGTCCGATTTTCACGAAATTCAAATTCTCTTTTCATTACCATGAAACCGTGATATAATCAAACGGTTTTTTAAATCGGATAATAATTTTGACCTCCAGAGGGACCACAAGCTAACAAAAGCGATTTTTCGGACAATCAGTGGACATAATTCAGGAAGTTATGATCCGATGGGCGCAAATATCGAAAGGAACCAAGATCTTTGGGTTATAAACATACATGTCAAGTTTCATCAAAATCGGTTCAAAATTGTGACCTCTATAGGGTCCACAACCTTGATATAACATATTTTCACACTATTCGTGTACAAACGGCGGCAATTTTGTCCGTCAATTCTTGTCCGATTTTCACGAAATTCAAACTCTCTCTTCATTACCATGTAACGGTGATATAATCAAACGTTTTGTTAAATCGGATAATAATTTTGACCCCCACAGGGACCAAAAGCTAACAAAAGCGATTTTTCGGACAATCAGGGGACATAATTCAGGAACTGATGATCCGATGGGCGCAAATATCAAAAGGAACCAAGATCTTTGGGTTATAAACATACATGTCAAGTTTCATCAAAATCGGTTCAAAATTGTGACCTCTATAAGGTCCACAACCTTGATATAACATATTTTCACACTATTCGTGTACAAACGGCGGCCATTTTGTCCGTCAATTTTGGTCCAATTTTCACGAAATTCGAACTCAACCTTCATAACCATGGAACGGTGATATAATCACACGGTTTTTTTTTAAATCGGATAACAATTTTGACCTCCAGCGGGAACACAACTAAAAAGGGCGATTTTTCGGACAATCAGGGCCATAATTCAGGAAGTGACGATCCGATTGGAGCAAATATCGAAAGGAACCAAGATCTTTGGGTTATAAACATGCATTTCAAGTTTCATCCAAATCGGTTCAAAATTGTGACCTCTACAACACTGTTCGCAAGCTAAAAAAAACGTGAGTTTTCGTACAATCAGGGGCCATAACCCATGAAGTTACAGTCCGATACATGCCAATATCGAAAGGAATTGAGATCTTAGGGTGATAAACCTATATTTTAAGTTTCATTGAAATCGGGTAAAAATTGTGACCTGTAGACTGTTCACAAACAATTGTGGACGGACGGACAGGGGCGACGACAATATACGTCCACATGAAAATGGGGGCGTATAAAAAACATGTCTAACGAATGGTGACTTATTGTTGAATCAGTCGTTGCAACCGAACAGAGAAGACGTTTTCAGTTGACGCAGACTTGCCCACTTACAAAATGGTGGATCGCGTCCAATAAGACAATTTATGCAAAGCAATAAAATTACTATATGATACAAACGTCCATATATTTTGGCCTAGATAATCAATCTCCGGGCAGTTACATTACATTTACTTTATTTCCCGGAATAGTATCAATGCTTTTCACGGGTTTTGTGGGATTTTTTAATGTTACTTGTATCGCTGTAATTACGTAATTTAAAAATTTAAAATAATTTCATTAACTGACATTAAATAACACAGAATGAATACCTACATAATGGAGCGAAGGAGAAGTTACAAGTCGAGCTTTTCGGAGTTATTTCCCCTTTCCCATGTCATTCTCCTCTCACGTTCTTTGTCTCTGGTGTAATATTCATTAAAATTAGAAGCAATAATTGCAATCGGCATTGACAATGCTAATAAACCGGTAATAGCACACCAAGATGCAACAAATCTGCCTAAGGCGGTTTTTGGATATATATCCCCATAACCAACAGTTGTCATGGTGACGACAGCCCACCAAATGCCTAATGGAATATTCGTAACTGTTTCTTCCTCAACTTCAGCTAAAAAAAAAGCACATCCAAACAAAGTGGCGATGATAAATACACACACTGTCATCATTGTTAACTCTCTAATACTCTTTCTAACCGACAACAACATTATGTGAAGGGATGGAAACCTTTCCGCTAATTTAAAGAATCTCAAAATTCTCATCACTGTGATGTATTTAAGTCTGATGTATGAGACGTATAGGAAAGAAGTGGGATCTAGCGATATGAATCCATCTTCAAAAGCCATGTCTACGATAAGGGTCGCCCAATTACACACGATCACCAAAACGTCGATGATATTCAGAGCTTTTTTCAGAAACTTCTGCTTACAGGGTGTAGTAAAGAAGGAAAGCAGCCATTCTAGCGTAAAGAAAACAGCACAGATCACGTCGACATAAACCAGCGATGGGTGCGGAACAGTATTATAAAACATCAAATATATCGAATTGTTTATATTGATATAAGGCTGGGTGGTGGTATAATTGAAGATACGTTCAATTCTAAAAGCTGGATGAGTATTGCTGACAAAAATAAAAACAGATACAAGGACCATCAGTAGATATAAGTTGTTAAACATCTGAAATTACAATGTAATATATAATGACATTGTGCATATTAAAATAGCATTATGCAAGAGCAAATCTGCTTATTACAGGTCTTTCTTTAGGCCTGAAATGTTATCTAAATAATCAATTAGACATTAATTAACATATCCAGACCATAATAAACTCTTGGTTTCAAGGCTAGCCTTCGATGTTGGCGGATTAAAATCATATATGCCGCTTAATGGCCGTTGATAATTACATAAATCAAGTGGATAATCGAGACTATGCTTTTTATATTAATGATTTGCGTAATGATGACCGAGGCTATGTGAATATTTCAAAGCTTTTTTCTCGGCTAATAGTGGGTCAATTTGACTAAAATTTTCAGCAAATTACCTTTACACTATCTAGTTTTTAACTATTGTAGTGAGAACTGCCATCTCTTTATCTTATCTCCCATAATGTAACTTTAATATCCCCGTCTTCCATTAGCCCAGGTTAGGAGCAGAACAGTAGGACGTTAAAGCCCATTTCATTTCATTTCATATTAATGTCTAAGACCCGTTAGAACATTATTGGTTCCCTAACTAAGAAAGTTCCCAAGGATTCGCCAATATAGATTCAAATTTTCAGGACCAGTGTCAAGTCATTCGAATGGGACTCGAGATACTGAAAATCTTGTCACCGAACTGGCTAATTTCCGCTTAACCTAAGCATAGTGTACCCATCTTCGATCACTTTCAGGGAATCCACCTCACATACACCATGTTTGAAATTCCACGTCAATTAGGAGGGGTTTTTTTTAAACGGAGATTTTTCCCCTGACAAAACAATTGTCTGGGTAGTAACAGAGAGGGTCCACGCTTTCTAATTGGTTTAGACGCTGGTTCACTACCCTTGAGGTCACGTGTTCGATATCCCTGTATTGGCCGAAAAGTTCATCGGAATTTTCCGACGTAAAAGATCCCTTGGCAGTTGGAATTCGATATATAAGCAAACCATAGAGTCGCTGCCCGGGCAAAATTTCACAAAATGTATTCGAATTGAGATTCAGAGTGCCTGAATGGTGATCAATGTCCACAAAGAATCTTGTTCCTCATTGGTCACTCCGTCCCTGAACTGTAGCTAGGTGAATTGCTTGCTAGTTTGTGTTTAGTTTTATAACATGCTGCAGAAATCGCAACATGCAAGGTACCACTGACTGTGTACGTGTGACTGACAGGTAGTAGGCGAATGATTAAGTGTTCACCTAAGCTGACCGATCACCTCTGGCTTGTGGTAGTGGTTTCGATCCCTTGTGTGGGTTTACCTCGGTTTCCTCACACAAGGAAAGCACTCTACCCGTGCGCTGCGCATAGTAGAATAAATAAAAAATAAACTTAAAATACATCCTTGCCCGTAGAATTGGCACTGCGTTTAGAAAGATGGGAACCGAGAAGAGACACAGAGAGAGCGAGACGAGTATTGAATAGAACGGATTGAAGGTAAAGAAGCGGTAAAATTCGTTGTTGTTCGCCATTTGGGAGTCATGGTGGGTAGGAAGCTTGATCACTAGCCTGTTGGGTGTTTGATCCCTGCATTGGCCGAGAAAGTTCATACAGATTTTACGGCGTGGTTTCCCCTATGTGGTTCTGAGGGGACGAAAGCGGGACCATAAAGATCCCTTGGAATTCTATATAAGAGTGTGCCGCTGTCGGGGCAAAATCTAGCTCAAAGCACTGTATGGCGTATGCCCGTCTTCATTAGCCCAGTTCGGAGTAGAACGTTAAACACCATTCCATTACACTTTGCTGGCTAACCGCTCCCTCGCGACCTATTATTGGAGGGCTATTATAAGAATTAGGAGCTATAGCTAGGCTCCTGTCCGTCTGTTAAATACACATTTAACGCTAATATTTAAAGCGGCCGCTTAACGATCATTTATCGATTTCTTTACTTACTGTTCTACGTAGTTTTTCCATAATACACATTAAAATCACGGATGTCTAGACAGTTTCTCCTAGCACAGTTGTAATGTCGGTTGATGTATGATCAATAACTCCGGCCATTTAGTTTCTAATGCCAATTATAATTGTAAAGTGAAACGTATACATTGAATTGCTTAGTGGCAATTATAGATTTCATCTCGTTTCAGAGTAAGGTTAAACAATAAGAAAAATTGTCATAAAACGCGTTGACCTACTAAGATTAAACTTGCATTCAAATAAATAATTGTTAGCCGGTGGGTTCCTTTTGCGAAATTGAAGACCATAAAATTACAAAAGGGCTCCCTGTAGACTTTTTTACACGTCAACATGTCCATGTGGACGTATATCGTCGACGCCCCTTTCCGTCCACAATTGTCTGTGAACACTCTACGGGTCACAATTTTTATCCGATTTGAATGAAACTAGAAATACAGGTTTATCAACCTAAGATCTCTCGGTTTCTTTCGATAGTGGCATGTATCGGACTGTAACTTCATCCATGTTTATAACCCACAAACCTTTGTTCCTTTCGATATGTGCGCATATCGGATTTTAACTTCCTGATTGTACGACAAATCGCATTTTTAGCTTGTTGTCCCTCTGGAGGACACAATTATTATCCGACTTAAAATACCGTCCGATCATATCACCGTTACACCATAGTGAAGGTTGAGTTAGAATTTTATTTCAAAGTAATCAAAATGTGTTCTTCACGTAGGCTAATTATATATCCTCTCGCGCAATGGCATATATTTTTCGATTATCTGGAATTTTTTAGAAAGACTTTACGTTGCTCCAACCAACAGAATACACTACATAGCTTGTTACAAAGTAGAAGACTAAAATTTTGTCTCAGTAACAAAGTCTTAAATCTCGTTCAAACACGCCTTTGTCAATCCGACCCACCGTGATATACCACATTTAGTCTGCTCGAGCATTATCTAAAGAACACCATATCTCCAGTGAACAAGCCACACAATAAAGTGCCAATTGAAATAAATATCGGCTAATATTTCAATCTGGGTAAAACACAGATCCTATTTCGTTTCGTGTTTTATAGTTTGAAATTTTGTTTTACTGTCTTGACCACACTAGGATCTGGAAGACGTAGTATATAATTCGCGTAAGGGATGATGTGCGAGATTTGGCAATGAAACGGTATGTTACCGTTTTGGTGCGAGGTGCACGGAACTGTGGATAACGAACCAGAAACATCAACACTGAATAATTAATCGGATATCTGACGTCATAGGTCAAAAACCGCTCGTATGACTTCTTACGCGAATTTCCTCTACAACCGGTCAGATCTTCATGTAGTAGAGGCCATCGCAAGTACACAAAAACGAAAAGAAATATAGATCTGGGCCCTGTTTCACGAAATTTTAACTTAAGATAAAATCCAATTTTAGTAGATACTTCAATTTTGATTGGCTAAGCACTAAAATCAATCTAATATTATCCAATCAAATTACTAAAATTGGGATCTTATCTTAGTTAAAATTTCGTGAAATAGGCCCCTGTTTTTTAATCTGATTGTTAATTTCGTTGTTAAATTACCTACCTCGCCTTTTCACGGTGTCAAACCAACTTATGTTCTACCATTTAGACAATATTCGCACCCAAAGTGTTATTTTGTTTCCCCGAAATATGGAATAAACAATTGTCAGACTATACCCAAAGAATCTAAACTGTACTCACCTTTGATAGAAATGATGATCGTGGTCTAGAGAGAAGCATCCACGAAGCATGTTTCCATCTACAATATCGACTTACTGCATCCCTGGGAGAAAGACAGGCAAATTTTGAGGAATCTTCCATCTTCTGCATTGTTTCAGCCAGATTTTCATTACGTTCAACCTTATACAGAACTTTCCAACAACATTCTGATACAAGTTCTTCGGGTATTTCCCAAAACTGTAATTCTTGTAGCATGGCGCTACCACATACATGTTTAGGTAGATGGAGTCCTTGATCTCGATACAGATTGATTATAGGGCTAAACAATGCCGGATCTCTGTCAAAATAATATTCTCCACTCTCCATCTCGAATTCATTGGAGTCCTTGTTCAAACGAGATAATCTCGAACCAGGAAACTTATTAAGACGTGACTGTCTTGTAACGAATAATTGTCCTCCTATATTTATCCGTACTTTCGATCGTTCACTCATTTTGAAATAACCAACTGTAATCCAATGTATGGACAGACGGGACGCTGTAATTTATTATTCACAATATTGAGCTACACGTAGTCTTACAACTAACGATGTATGTTAACAACGGATCTGTGATCATCTATAATGAGTTCGTTGGTAAAGTATATACACAATAGACCGGATTATGGATAATTAAATCGTACGAAATTCCACTGGCATCAGTTTTCAGTTTATATACAGAAAACGAAAGGATTTCGCTACATGTAATAGAACTCAAGCGGTTAACGAAACAGACCAACAGCGAGCATGGTGTCCCCGCCTCAATCCTAAAATAGTATAATTATGACACTAGTTATTTATTAGTACATTTACATTTATGTAACATCTGCTCAACACGAGCAGAAAATGGCCAGTACCCGACTTAGTAACGACATTAGGAACCTTTCGCATCGGTACGACAACGAACATGGGTTATTTCACGTTTACACCAACACGTGGTTTCGCAAACTCATGTATTGGTTGACGTCGCAAGCACACACGAATAAATTACGCTTTCGTACCAATGTGAATGGTCCCTAGCAAAGTATGGGCTGACATCAAAAGTACACACCAATCGACCACATTTTCGTACTAATGCGAAAGTCCCTATTGATGTGATGTAACACAAATAGCTCCTCAACCGAAGCAGAAAGTGTTCATCATCGAACTCAAACCCGCCACCCCCACCCCCCAACTAAACATCTACACCAACTTTATCTTACAATGTACTTTGAAGCTGTTTTATCCCAATCACATGTTGATTGTCCCCAGCTTTCTTGGACGGGGACGAAATGAAATACAATGGGGTTAACGCCCTTATGTGTTATGAGACAAAATTGTGCACTACTACCTACTCTTATTTCGAATTCCATCTGTGTACGCGGGATTTCAGTTTTACGTTCCATCCGACCGACTACCAGTATTTCACTATCTAGTCATAAAATTTCACCAATCAACGATCTATAATTCATGTATTTCAATCTAGACTGGTGACGCTGAGGGGTCAAACTTTTTAATATTAAGTGCCATATTTCAATGGACTGGAAAAAAGTACGGGAGGGGCACAGATAACTACGACCTAGACGACATTGCATGGTGACATACACTCTCAGACTCACGACATTAACTACTAATTTGCGCAAGACAGACACACAGAATGAACACAACACAACATCACAACATACAAAGACATGACAGACATTATTGTAGTAATGTGGCATACTTATCTATTGTAGTCCATTGGTTCTCATCGTCAGAACACAACAGTAGGACGATGAACTACATTTCACTTTGTCATTTCCATTGGTTCCAAGTTACTGGGTTCCTTCACAGACTAACTTCACACAACTATAGTATCCTCGTTTGTACACCCTGATTGTGTTGAAACTCGATCAATACTATAAAGACACGGTCATGTTTATATGTAGAGTAGCTCTTACAGAGACAGTTTCATAAATAGTGTTCGATCACTGCATTGATCCAGAAAGTTCATCCAGACTTTCCGGCGTGGTTCCTCTTCGTCAGTGATACAGGACGGAGAACCTGACAAGGATAGCTGTCTAGTCGAGCGGATGGTACTAAAACCCGAGGCTCTGTGTACACATTGATGTGCACGTAAAAGATCCATTGACAGGTTGAACTCGATATAAGAGTAGACCGTAATGCCGCTGTCCGGGCAAAATACCCCATCATAGCACACTGTATGTCGTATGCCCGTCGTCATTGACCCAATTCGGAGCCGAACAGTAGGTCGTTAAACCACATTTCATTTAGTTTCATAAATATATTGCCAGGATGTAACACCAAATACATTACACAACGAAGATTGTTCATTACCTGAAATACAATAAAATGGAGCGAGCTCCCTTTCTGCTCTTGTCGCCATATATGTTGTCTATAAAAATGTGTAAAATGTATTTTACGGTGAATCAGATTGACTCAATGAAATAATTATTTAATACAGACAAACCATCTAACATAATATTGAAATTTTTTACAGCACGATCAATACTCGTATTGGGAATTTCGTTCGCGCTTGCAAAGTTGTATATTTTGGTTCCTTTTTATCCAAAGTGCAGAGGTGGGAACTCGAATACCCTGCAACTCACACTCGAATCAAACTTAAAGCTGCCTCTCCATGTTCAAACTGGGTGATTAGTTGATATATTTGGACAAAAACGTACTCAGTCAGTAATTTATCTATCAAACGTTTGCTTCAAATCACCCCCAAAGCTTTTAAATTGAAAAACTACTTAATGTGGATTAGGCATACTAATTTATTAAAGTTGTTTGTCGTGTAACTTGATTCAGACAGGGCTCATTAAAAGATTGTGTTTGTTGTTACGTGTTGTCCAGTTACCATCCATATCGAAGCCAAAGTAAGTTCTTTGATTATCGTCTGTCAGCCTCCTTTTCCACCGCTTAACAACAGGGTGTTATACATTTAAACCCCTAACTATTCGATCAAGAAATAACCAGCGTCACGATTTTGTGCACAGAAAGCAGACCATAAACGTATAAACTTCACAATCGCGTAGGTGAGGCATGGGAGCAAATGTCTGTTCGACACTTCGGTGCTTGATACCCTGGCAGCTGCACTAACCACGACGCCCGTGGACGACATTGCGAACTATCCCCTGCAGACAGGATGCACTATGGCGGAGCACTCGCAGAGAAGCGCGAAACAATTACGTAAACGGTTATAAATTTGTGCATTTAAGGTTTAAAATATACATATGGGATATAATCATATTTTAAACTTATTTTAAGGCATCGAACGTGTGGCCTTTCATATCTTGACAAGAATACCTTTTCGTGGTGAAAGTATATTTTGGAATACTCATTCAACGTATCCGTTTTCAGTCTGAAACGCCACAAAACATGTTTCCTGTGCTCTTAAAAGGTCAGATTCTTTTAAATCCAGTAGTTTTAGAATAATGTTTTTTGTGACACTCTTTCCTCCGAGAACCATAACTGATGAATGCGGAAACGGCTATTTACTTTCAGTACAGTGAAATCTCTCTATTAAGACGGCATGTTGGACTGTCAAGATGTGGTCCTAATAGTGAGTTGGTCTCAATACTGAGTGAGCATGCTTGTGGCAATTTAAAAAAAAAACAGTGTTAGGTAAATGAATACCGAGTTGGTCTCAATACTGATTGAGCATGCTTGAGGGATTTAAAAAAACAGTGTCAGGTAAATTATATATACACGTTCTTTATTATTAATAACAGATGTAATGTTAAAATACATCATAAAAAACATAATAATAATTATATACATAAATAATAACTTTACATGTACAGCAGTAGATGTACTTAAAATATTACAGAAGAGTTGCCTGGGTATTGGTACACTTAATCTTTACTGATTCAGCCTCTAAATCCGCTTCAGATGATTGTATTTGTTCCAAAGGTTCTAAATTGTTCAAAGCACAAAAGTTCTTCAATTTATCAACATATAGGAATGCTTCTTTTTGCGAAATTTGTTTCTCATTGTCCTCGATATCATCTTCGCTATCACTCCCTAGTACACTAATTTGACCATGGTTTGATTTCTTGGCCTCTTCTATTAGCTGTATTTCCCAGTCATCCCCAAATTCTTCACAGTCACTGTCAATTTCCAGATATTCATCCACTGTCATGATTTCTTTCAACTCCAGTCGATCTTGTATCATTAACATAAATTTTCTTACTTCACTGAAGGGGCTGCCACCTTCATCTTCACTGATCACTTTGTCAACGTCTGTCAAAATTCCACATTTCCTAAAACACCTATACACACACGACGGACTGACGTCTTTAACGGACTCTGCCACACATCTGACGGCATCTAATATATTAACGTACTTACACTTGTTCAGCATCAATCGTGTCTCCATTATCAATTTTGGCAAGCACAGATCTCATCAACCTCTTATTGTAGTAGGACTTGAAACTTTAAATAATTCCCTGGTCAAGTGGTTGGAGTTTTGATGTTGTGTTGATGGGTTCATATCAGGGTGGCCCCGGGCATTGTCCATGAATATCAAAACGTTTCTTTTATTTATCTTCGTTTTTCGATTAAAATCCTGTCATCCATGCGTTTTATTGGGCCTCCACGTAACTGGCAGACGAGAGATGTTCAAATGTCTAAAGCACCGTGACTTCTTCAAAAATGAAATTTTGTGTCTTGTCTCTAGATCATCTGCAGAGCCAGCCATTCGATGCTTTGAAATCAGATTCAGGAATGTTCAGTTCTTTGGCGAATAGCAAAGCTTTTTCACGAAGAATAGAACCGGAGATCGACACATCTTTGCCACGCACACGCTGAGACCACGGCGAGCGAACACAGAGGCGTTTCCTGTCGCCGTCTCTATATTCTTCGTATCAATGCCTTTCTTTTCAAAATCGTCTGTACCTGGGTCTTACAGATTCCGTTACCACAAGCCAAGGTGGCACGAAGCAATCCAGCATCAAAAGACACCAAATTGGAAAGAGAAAGAATAAACACAGATTTTAGATAAATCGAATAAAAAGATAGCCATGGAAACTATGAGTTTAACATATGTTGGAGACATTAGTGTGAACTATCATTCTACGAAGTTTCATATTTATAGGTGCTCATCTACCGACTTGAATCAGTTCGAAAATACGAGACACTTAAAAATTTTGTGTCTGGGAATCTTCTTACGTAAAGCAGTCGGCAAACGTTTTTGGTATATTTCTAACTTTTTATGTCCTGAAGCACTAGGAAATTCCGACAATATACATTTACACCATTTTTTTCATTTTCCATGACCAAGTATCATTCAAACCTTCCCACTCACTTGTAATTAAATAGCAGATTCTTAATCAACACAAATAGTTCTTGAGCCGATGCAGATGGGCGGAGAATGGTTGAAATACAGTCATATAGTAATGTACCGTGTTTAAGTAAGCTATGTTCCGGTTGTAGTTTAGTTCCTGTTGTATTTATGTAGTTGTTGATATTCTGTTCCGATGTAAATATATTTACGAAACTGATATCTGTTATCACTAAAAAAGTGTTGCAATATCGAAAGGAACCCAGATTCTCCCGCCTGCAAAAAATGTCAACATAAATCGACAGGAAAACGAGAGAGAAAGACTAAAAAAATACTATTTGTGGTTAGTCTTTTCTTTAGCATTGACGCCACAGATTGTCATTGTATGCTTGGCTAATTGGATTTTATATGAAAACCTCGGGTGACAAAGCAATATATCTCGCACGATACCATACACACCCTAGCAATTTAACTCTGAAGCACGTGCCTTCGTAATTATCTTAAAATTACTAATGATGCATTATCTTAGATCTAAATTTGTCTGTCGTGTGTCGTTTTCTTGTTTTAACTATATGACCTATAATTGAATGCATTTGAACACCAGTGAGGTTTTAAAAAAAAAATACGATAAAATGATCAATCTGCGCTTCATCTTCAGACACTCGTAAGTTCGCTCAGAATGATACATTTTGAATTAAATTTTCTAGAATCATTTTTCATAATCTATCTACATTTTTCATAATCTATCTACATGTATGTACTGGCATAGCTATAACGACGAGCCTTTCATTCAAATCTTACACAACGCGTCTTTAACAAAAAAATATCACCCCCCCATTCACTGATTTTATATCATATATCACGTTTGTAATAAGGCCAATTTAACTTTTTCAAACTATGTTATAATAACTAGAAGAATATATCCTAAAAATAGTGGTTGCATTTTAGTCTGCGAATGGTTGTCCCGAACAGTTTTGAGTCTCGCGTGAAACTCCCCAAACACAAAAGAAAGACATTGCCATGCGGTATAGAAATATTGAAAATTAATAAAGAAAAGACGGCGATTGGTAAAGATAATAGTACTAAAAGGTCGCCCCCGGCAAAAAGGGAACTCTCCGCTAGATTTCCCTGTATCTAGGTCGGAATATATGTCATCAGTGTATTACTAATTAGCTGTAAATTAATCCCATGGAATTATTAACTATTTGCTAATGTAGATACAATGTCCCTGATGGGTAATATAACAGATATATCCTAATTATTAGCTATTGCCTTTTACGAGGATGTATGAAGCCGCTTTAGGTTGTCATGATAAAAAGTTATACTGCCCTGACTAGAATGTGGATATATCTGACTAGAATATATTATGTGACGTTTTAGGTTGTCGTGATACAAAGGTATTATGCCCTGGCTAGAATGTGGAACTTATGAATGCGATATTTTAACATCAGAAAATAATTGTGACCTCCGGAGAGACAACTGGCTAAAATAATTCGATTTTTTTGTATAATCAGGGGCCACAAACATCGAAGGGAACCAAGATCTTTGGGTTATAAACCTTGCTATCGGGTATATTTCACGCAAGAGATTGAAATACTAAGCGAACAATAAATGAAGTTATCTAAATTAGGATTTTTATAATACACCAAATGTTAGAAAATAACCTGGCTAACATGAGCTGCTACATCACCACGACGGTTCTTTGTCATATGGTCATAGTTATATCACGTAGGTAGGAGAAGGTTTCACTAGTCCGTAGCTGTAAGAAATGCTATAAATATGGGTATCAAAAAACCTTACCCTAACCCTCCGTAATAATAGATATCGGTGGACTAACGAACCTATTTCCTCGAAGATATGTCATTTAAGGTACGACTGGGATCAATATTCTCTGACCCATATGACCCATTTCCTCAGGAAATGGGAGTTCCTCTGGGAAGTATTTTATCTCCAACATTATTTGCAATAAAAATTAATACTATCCCAGCGTGCCTTAAACCAGGTACAAACGGCGCTCTTTATGTTGATGTTTTTCAGATGTGCTATGGTTCTACAGACATGCGGATAATCGAACGTAAGTTGCAGCTTTGTTTGAATTCACTTCAGCAATGGGCAACCGAAAATGGATTTCGGTTTTCGAAATCCAAGACTGTCTGCATGCATTTCTGTCAGAAACGAGGTTTACATCCTGATCCAGAACTTTTCTTGGATGGCAATCGCCTTCCAGTTGTGGATGAAACCAAATTTCTGGGGCTGATATTTGATAAGAAATTATCATTTATCCCCCACATTAAAAACCTAAAGAAGAAATGTCTGAAAGCCCTCAACATATTGAGAGTCTTGTCAAAGACTGACTGGGGAGCAGACCGTAAGGTCTTGCTCAGATTATATCGAGCACTCATAAGATCAAAACTCGGTTATGGGTGTATTGTGTATGGGTCTGCCCGCGAGTCTTATCTCAAAGAGCTTGACACCATACACAACCAAGGACTTGAATCAGTTTAGGAGCCTTTCGTACATCTCCAGTGGACATTTTATACGTCGAGGCGCACGAACCCTCATTGCACAACAGACGTGATAAACTGGCCCTGCAGTATGCTACGAAAATTGCATCACTTCCGAATCATATTTCATTTAACACCATATTTAGACCTCGTCATGAGCATTTGTATCTGGTAAAGACGAATGTTGTTCCATCATTCGGTATTCGCATACAACCCCTTTTGTCTGAGGCTGGTATTAGCCTCGACAGTATTGCGAATACCCCTGTCTTTAGGACTCCACCGTGGGCTATATCTCCGCCAAAGATTGATTTCGATCTTTCTCAGCACAAAAAGAGAGATACTAGCTCTAAGGTGTTCTAATCTCTCTTTAGAGAGTTAAGGTCTAAGTATGGTGATTATGCTCCTATTTATACAGATGGTTCGAAAGATGGTGATCGAGTAGCTTCGGCTACTGTGACGCCATCCGAGACCATTTCTGTTCGCTTACCACCTGCTGCTTCTATTTTTACAGCCGAGCTCCAAGCTATTCTCCAAGCTTTGGAGTTCATTCAGTCCTCATCAAATTTAAAACACATCATCTTTTCTGATTCTTTGTCCTGCCTTCAAGCAATTAATAACAAACAGCTAGATCACCCATTAGTAGCAGACATTTATCGTCTGCTACTTTCATACGAGTTGAGCAGCAAGGACATTGTCCTTTGCTGGCTCCCCAGTCACATGGATATTAAAGGGAATGAATGATCAAGCAGACTCGGCTGCCAAGTCTGCTTTAGATCTTCCCATATCCGAATTTTACTTTCCTTTTAAAGATTTTAAATCAAGTATTAATTCATTTATTTATGACCGCTGGCAACGGTCTTGGGATCTTGCAGACACAAATAAACTTCATCACATTAAGCCTCTCTTAGGAGACTGGCCAAGCTCCTATCGTACGAGAAGGAGAAATGAAGTCGTCTTGTGTCGCTCTCGCATAGGTCATTCTTTTTTTAACACATATTTTCATTTTAAAGCGAGAGCCTCAACCAGAATGTGAACACTGTCATGTTCCCTTGACAGTTAAGCACATTTTGATGAGTGCAAGCATCTCAAAGAAATGAGATTACGGCATTACCGTTGCCAATCACTTCATCAGTTGTTTGCCCAACCGGGTCTTTATTGTAAAGCGTTAGACTTTTTAAAGGAGACAAATTTTTATCACAAATTTTAATTGTATATATCTGATATTCACGTTCATGTTTTAAATATATATACATAAAGTTTATTTTTATTTGATACTTACTGTGATATTTGTTTTTATTTCTGTATATATATATATATATATAATATTGTGATTATATTTTTCTAGTTTGTCTCGTTAATTTCATCATGTTTTGCGCAATATGGCCCGGTTGGAGCTGACGTGCCATTAAACAACATTTCATTCATTCTAACCCTAATAATAGATATTGGTGGACTAACGAACCGGCGGACTAATGAGCATTTCCCCGGAGTTAGCAAATATTAGATTTTAAAAATAAATCTCAATCGTTTGGATAAGCCGTAACTGAGAAATTTCATTTGTACTATTATTGTGTATATCGACATCGTATTGATTATTCCGATCAACCGATACCGCTAATGAATGAAAATTCAAGACATTTGAATTGCTCTGGTGTAAAGGGGCATTCTGGCGTTAAGCAATTAAAAATCGATATTTATTATGATCCTGAGACATGAGCAGAATCCGTGTCGAACTACACAAATTCTAATGGGAATACCAGACCAAACATGTATCATTTTTATTCGGTATGTACAAAAATATGAAATTCCATCGGTCTGTTTCTTCGAAGTTAACGGTGCACCTTTTGCGTCTCAGCTATTTTAATTTATATTTAGAGACTTTTTAGGGGTTCGTTCCAGCCTAGCACTTCAATCGGAAAAAACTAACAAACTCGTGTGTATGTAGAAATAAACATCTTTATTTGGATCAATTTATAATTGAGATACATCGCATTAGGGGGAGATAATTTGGATGAGACGCCAACCCTTTGGATAAATTCCTAGGTATGGAAACCGGAATTAGGTAAATAAATACATTTGGACACCGATCACTGTCAGGCCAGTGGATATGACGGGAATAAATCGGAGATTTGGTGACATAAGGAATTGGTAAGACTTGGGGGAATGGGTGAACCACAATTAATCTAGGCCTTAACTTGGATAAAACCAATCAAACCTATGAGCCTTTAAACAGGAGATCAATTAATTATGGATAAATTTCCACAGCCAAAGCTAGGATATTAATTTCTTACCTTGCCAGTTTTGATAGGCCCAGTGAGTGTACCGAGTGACCACTGAGGGTTTCCTTGTCGTCTGCTTCTATTTATAACGGAATTCCGATGTCGTCAGTTGTCGACCTATGAATGCGAGCATTACTAACAATGACGACGTTATAGCCTTGACCGCGCCAAAGTGCCATGGCCGCCGGCTGTTTGATTTCTCTTGTTTCGCTAACTGCTTTACGTCAATTCATCGGCCTATTAGGAATGTAATAAATATAATTATGTGAAAAGGACAAATTGGATATCTGGGCATTATATTGTGATACATGGTAATGTATAACATCGTTTTATAAATGTGCTTCGGGCGTGAACTCTACAAGTGTGCTGGTCTCATTGTTTGACACTCTCAGTCCGAAACGACGAGCGAAAGACTGGAATCGCCTGGACCGTAACACAACCATACGGAATCCACGGTAGGCGAATCATCAGGATTGTTCGCTGCCATCATAACATGTTCGCAAATTTAATTGAAGGATCAGGGAGAATACATTGCTTTGATGTTTGGATTTCTTAATTAAAATGTTAAATAATTATATATACCCGTGAAAATTTTGTATATGATTTGAAAATATGCAAGTCACGCAACCGTTACTTAAAAGCATCTCTCAAATAAAGTTTAAAGAGAGAAGGGGAGAGGGGGGGGGCGTCCACTCGACACAAACGATGTAATTTAGGGACTAACATGGTTCAATTTTATGTCAATAATTCGCTTACGGGTCTTTAGCAGTGGGAGGACCCGGGGAAACCCACAAGGTTGGACAGGCGACCCTACTCCTTGTCACTTTACCGAAAAAGAAGTACTGTGGTCGTTGTTGTTGATGTGCAGATTACACTGTGGACAATTACCGAACAAGTTATTTTAGGATGTGTCTTGCGTCTTTAAAAAATATAACATAAAAGCCATCTTCATGTTCAGCGAACGTTTTCAGCCATGTAGGCATGTGATTTTCACAAGAATTTGTTGTACATGACATAATATATAATTCACAACGAGCATTACAAGTCCTTTCACATGTTTTAATAAGGGGGGTTGGGATGGCCTAGTGGTCTAGAGTGCCGCGCTTCGACCTCTAGCTGGCCGGTCACCTCTGGCTTGCGGCTGTGGTTGCGATCCCTGGTGTGAGCGTATGTGGCATGGAGATAGGGGCGCCTTCTCAACCTCGTGGGTTTCCTCCGGTTTCCTCCCACTGCTAAAGACCTCTACGCGCAAGCGAATTGTTGAAATAAAATTGAACCATATGTTAGTCCCAAAATGACCTGGTTTGTGTCGAGTGAACGTTAAAACCCCATTTCTCTTTCTCTATGTTTTAATAAAAAATATATATAAGCTCACTAAAATTCATGTCCGGTTTAAAAAATATCACATGGGAATTTGTCATTTAATCGATCACCCGAACTAATAAACAGGATAATAGACGACCATTGTTTTTTTCTTCTGAAGCTAAATTTGTATTTTAAAGATACATTATGGGAGATAAGATAGAGAGATGGCAGTTTTCACTATGGTAGTTAAAAACTAGATAATGTAAAGGGAATTCGCTGAAAATTGATCCACTCTGAGCCGAGATTTCATCGATTGAAAGTTTGGCCTAGCCTCGAACATCATTACTAAAGTCAGTATGATAAAAAAAAAACATAGTCTCGATTATCCATTTGATGATTAAATAATTAAAGAAAGTAATGCAACAAATCTGATCATCATCCCATAAATATCGCACTAGCGTTGACATCGAGATAAGTTAATGAATGTCTTATTAATAATTAAGATAACATTTCAGGCCTATATAAATACCTGCAATAGGCATATTTAGCTCTTGCATAATGTATGTTTAAGATGCATCGTGTAAAATTTATGAAATTCACATTCAAATTATTTTTTATGAACAGCGTTAGTTGGAAGTTTTTGACGAGAAATGACGCGAATAGCCTCGATAGTTAAACCGACGTGCTCGGAGAGGAGATAAGGATCGACAGTTTTCGCTATAATGGATACAGTCAAATTACTTCACTCTGAGTCGTGAATTCACTGAAATCATTATTTCAATAAAAAAAAATGTAGCTTCGATTGTCATTGTTACGATAGGAAAGTCTCGATTATCCATATGTGGGTAATTATCTCATGGGTATGCAAAGTTGAATGTTTTTGTGTCACTCAGGTTTTTTTCTGCTATTTTTCGTTAATCTTAAAATTTAAGCATATTGTATTCAACTCATCTTTATTTTTACACTAAATTCAACAAAGAAATTAGGATTTATTTAATATTAACACATTTTATAAGTATCAGACATAGGAGAATGAGTGCCTATAGGTATAATTTTCAATGTCACTAACACTACATGTAATTTTAAGATTGGTCTGTCCTATACTGATTAAAAAGATAATCAATCCAATCAGGACGAATAATCACCTACCAGGACTATTGTTAGCTATGATATAAAACAGAGTCGTTGGGTGTGGTTGTAGAATCCTTAAAATTCAAATTTTAAATTGTCACTCTCAAAATGCTCAACACCGTAACACTGACAGTTTTCCCGCGGTAAAAATTAACTATAGAGCCGTGGGTGACTTCACCACGTGTCTTCGACCATCTTTGTCAGTCTGGTCTGGGCCTGCTAGAAAAAAGCTCTCTCAAGATCATAGATTTACTGGTAAATCCAATCAAAGTTCTAAATTTGCTTGCGTGTATTAATTCATAATCAACACCGTAACGCAGTTTTCTTTCATTTATACCCGATTTGATCAGAAACAATGTATATATTTGAATTTAGAATGGTGTACAGATACCTGACGTACACTAACGGCGTTTCTCACACATGCGCTCTTGGTTCAAAACATCATAAACCACGTTGTTCTCAACACCGTAACGCTCAACTCCGTAACGTTAACTTTTGTTACGGTGTTGAGAAACCGCTACGGTATTGAGGTTTGGTTCATCAATGCTTAAATTAAATCTTATATTATTATCAACATAATTGTGTAGATCAAGATGGAGTTCCTTTAACATAACGCTATATGTTAAACAACCAATAAGCGATGATACAATCAATAAATAATAATAACAGGGAGTCTTATAATGGACTAAAATCCACATCACAATGGCGAAAGGCTTATAGCGCAATATCCGTAAATAAAACAACATATCCATATCTACAACAATTACATATAATTAACACTTTCATTTCAGAATGACCCTGAGTGCTAAAGAACGGGCACAAAGATACAAAGATAAGAAAAAGGCTGAATTTCTGCCCACTAATAATTCCTTCGAAGATCAAAAGTTGTATGAGACTGTGAGAAGATATCTGACAAATAATAAAAAAATTGATTGCCACAAGATAAGAGAACGCGAAAGAAAAACAGAAAAAGTCTGTATATTACCATGTTTTTATAAGGTATAGAAGAAATAAAAACATGGGAATGTACGAACTATTTCTATTTTCCTCGTGTTCTCTTATCTAATGACACTCAATTACTTTATTAAATTGTCAGATATACTCTTGCAGTCCCATATAACAACTTTTGGTCTTCGAAGGAGTTATTAGTGAGCAGAAATTCGGCTGTGTATCTGTAATCACTCTTCACTTCTGTCAGTTATATAGAGGGATAACTTGTGTTTCCTTTTGCGTTCGTCACTTCCCATTCATCAAACATCCATTGCTCATCTATCGTAGTAATGATCTCCATGTTAAAATTATACGTGAAATGTGTTTAACCAGTTCTATCATTGACTGACACCAATATCATCCATTATCTATGATAACCTTACTTGGGCATAATTAAACAGGCAGACGAAGACAGGGTTGAAGTGTCTACCATGCAACCCATTGGCATAAATAAATTTATCTGGCCATCTCAACTTGATATCACATGGTATGAATATACCAAAGTAATAAGTCTCGTTCGTGAACCAAAACAAATCAGCACCAGGCGTAAGATTTTTTTTAAATAGATAGGTTTGGGCTGAAGTTGCAAAACTATATTAAAAACAACTCAATTGATTGGTAAGTTCATATCCAACAGTACAAGTGTTCGGAATAAAATGTTCAATATGTTAATATATCAAAATGGCTATCGCAAATATGTTTGAGTTAAGAAGAAAACTGCCCTGCAAACATATTTGTTTTACAGTGTATAGCGTTACTGTTTGTTATAAAATGAAATCATTAAGTTAAACGCCCTAATGGGCTAATAAAGATGGGCATGCACCTATTCTTATTTGATACCAACTGACATGGGTTCTTTTGGTGTGCAAGCCAATAAATACACGAGAACTCGAATTTTCATCCCATCCGAATGACTTGCAAGTCACCGCGGCTCTCCTGTATGTTATATAAAGCTACCAATTTAAAAATAGCCCCTCTGTGCATTATTATTTTTTAAAAAATTTTTTATCTCAACACCGTCACGAAAGTCAACACCGTCACGGCAATTCAACACCGTCACAGCGGGCAAAAATCACTCATTGCTACTGTTTTTAAGTTAAGTAACCATTTTATGGGCGGGCAGAAATATTAGTTGACCAATTTGTAATACTTAAATCAAGAAATCAAATGCAAAATCATTTCTTTTACTGAGATAAACTAAAATACAATTACCAAAAATGGTGTGAATTGAGGCCAGTGGTACAAACTACAAATTACAACAAAGAAATTATACCGGTACAAAATGAAATATTATTTTTGAACTGTAATCCAGGTTATCTTTTCAGAAAGGTAAATGTTTTCGTGTTTTCTAGTTGATTTAACACATTTTTTTGCCTAAACAATACCGTTACGGTGTTGAGATTTTGTAACGCATGGTCAACTAAAAGCTAAAATTTTTGTGTTAAAATTCTAAAGACTGCATGGCAATTCATAACGTACGACGTAGAAGATACTAGTTGTTGAAATGATGTCAAAAATATATTGGTTCGAAATGGTTCAAGAATCCGAAACATAAATTCCATGATTGCACACTCATGAGATAATTACCCATGTACGGTTTATCATCACCCGCAGATTCGGTTCATAGCACACTATGGCGTATGCCCGTCTTCCATTAGCCCAGGTCAGGTGCAGAAGAGTAGGACGATAAACCCCATTTCATTTCATTTTGGTTCAATTCTATTAAAAATCAGACCCTTTAAGGTCTTCGCATGTTAATAAATGTCTAATTTATAGTTTATATAACATATATGGCCTAAAGAAGGGCCTGCGATAGACAGATTTAGCTCTTGCATAATAACTGTTTTAAGTTGATTTTTCATGTTAACATTTCACGAAAATATGGCAATGTCTAATCCAAGTAAAATATCAGCACAAAAATATGGCAGACATTATTCAATCCACTTAAAAGTCCCAGTATTATAAAACCATTACTGTGTCTGCATGTTCCGCTACACACAATCACAAAAAAGCTGACACTGTGTATCGTATCATCTCGTTAGAATCGTTTGAGGACACACGACAGATCTACCAGGGACTATCAAATAACAAAATAACATGAAACCAATGTGTCTGATGTAATTTTGAAAATTAAAGCAGCGATGCAGATTAGACATAGTTTGACAATTTAGTAATTGTCCCAACTCCATTATTCGAGCGAGGAACTAATTTTACGCATTCTAGAGTTAGGAAATCGATTAGTCAGTAAGACTGACAATGCATGGTTATCATTTCTAATAGAATATAGTTAAGGTGGTATTCTCACCACTTTCTACTGTAGATCCAGAAATTTACCTACCACGAGCGTTAGTAGAATTTCTCCAAACCTCCTTTATTGTCTGCACAACTCGTTAATTCAATGGGAAACTTAGTTTGTATAAAATTAATTTCAAAATGGAATTGTCAAATATTTGGAATCTGTTGTGACTAAGTGTTATTATAGGGTTTAAATTTACTGCAAGGACTGGGCTAATGCAGTGCCATGCGAAGGAATATTTGTCTGGACAGTGGCTCTACGATCGACTCTTGACTTTGAATTCCAACAGACAGGGGTTATTTTATCTGAATGTCTATGTGTAAACGGAACATCGGTTTCCGTCTCACTCGAACGACTATACTCAGTCCATTGACAGATTCCCCGTCATTCTCGTTCTACAAGGCTGTCACAGCGGATCAACGGAGGAAAATCCTAATTAACTGTCTCGGTAAAACACGGGGCCTCAAGGTTACTGAACCAACGTCTTACCCATCGCGATTGTTGTACAAGACTGTCATTAGATATTATTTCGAAAGCGACTATTCACATGTCGTAATTTGAAAAAGATTTGATAAAAGTGAGAGAAATATAAACAGTCAGTGCATCACTGATTGGATTCATTTTGTAAAGTTGTCGCAGCGGACACCTTGTTTTGAAATTAGTCTTGCTTAACCAGTTTACCGACCATTCTCCGTCTGACAGGAAGGGATAACCAAGACCACTTTTTTACGAAACATTATAGAAATCTGGAACAAGAAATTGAATTAAGAAACAACGCACGGTGAGCAGCTCAGCAAATGTTTTAACAACTTTATACAAGTTAAAAGAAACTACTGCCAGTATCATGTTCCCATTCAACCCGAGTTTTTCAGAGATATTATATGTAATAAACCAAAAGATGCCGCCCCTAACGGTATAGTTAATGATAAAGCAATTTAAAAAATAAAACGAGCGTAATTTCTAAAACTGTTGTAATAACCCAAAAAAAGCTAAATATTACTGCTATTCAGATTCGTCAACAATGGATTTTAATGTACTAGTTGATAGATGTGTTGAGAATTTCACGTGTGATAGTTATTTATAGACTCGAAGAGAGTGCGGTGCAAGACTAGCCAGAAATCACCTGAGGCAAGCCGCTGACGCGTGCACATTCACTGTGTCCAGAACCATTTTTAGTAGTGGAAATTTCCGGTACATGGGGCACTCTACCATTACGACCATCATGGCCACATTGTGGAGATATTATTTACTTATACGTGCATCTTTTAATTTGTCCGAAACACAATGTAAGTCACACCAGCTTCGAAATGCGCCCACTCAGCAGCTTTTGCGAAAGAAAAACTTGATATTGATGCCTTTGTGGGTTACTCCGGAACTTGTGGAACGCTGTTTTCGAGAGGGTGCGTTCGCCCTTTCGTGACCCTAATGCTTTCCACCCAAAATTACCGTCTAGCAATATAGGTACAAACAGGTTCAACTCACGAGTAGTGACTGAGTACAAATAATGCGAGTCACATACTGCAGGGGGTCCTCGACAAACATCCATATCTAAAAATGTAAGGTTACCCAATAGATGTTTATGTTCCTTGGATATGTCCTTTTGATAAACATAACGCTAACGTTACAGTATACGTCCACATTCCTGCTTTGATTGATATGGTACTTTGTCAAGAAGGCTAGGCGTTTGTTTTGTTTAGCGTTGAAGGCCGTGCTTCAACATCAAGATAATCCATTCAGAATTGTGGCTTTCATACGCTAAAGGCAAAAAGTGGGCGTGGCTCTGCCCCTGGGGATCGGAACATTCACCAAAATCAATAGTGGACGCCCTCAGGCTATAAGGAATACATATGCCAAGTACCAAGCTGATTCATTCAGAATTGCGGCCTGTAAACTACAAACACAAAATTGGGCGTGGCTTGCCTCTGGGAGTCGGGACATGCAGTTGTCGTCCTTAGGCTATAAGGAATACATATCCCAAGTTTAAAGACGATTCATTTAGAATCATGACCTGTAGACAACACACACAGACACGAAGTAAAAATAGACATGGCTCTGCCCCTGGTGGATAGGAAATCACCAAATACAATTGGGGTCATCCTTAGGGTATAAGGAATAGGTATGCCAAGTTTTAAAAGGATCTATTAAGAATTGCATTATGTAGGCGAACACAAACATTGGGCGTGGCTCAGTCCAAGGCGGTCCGGCATGCACCAAAAATAATAGTGGTCAGCCTTAGGGTATAAGGAATAAGTATAAAAAGGTTTTCAAGACGATCGATTAAGAATAGTGGCCTGTAGGTGACACACAAAAAGAAAATGGGCGTGGCACTGACCCTGGGGGTCGGGGATGCACCAAAACAATAGGGATCTTCCTTAAGGTATCAAGAATAAGTACGCAAAGTTTCAAGATGATACATTAAGAAATGCAGCCTATAGATGACAGACAAACAAATACAAGAAGTGGGCGTTGGTCGGGCATCCACCCAAAACAAAAGGGATCATCATTAGGGTATAAGGAATAAGTATTTTAAGTTTCAATATGATCGATTATGAATTGTGGCCTGTAGGCAATACACAAAAATAAAATGGGCGTGGCTCTTCCCCTGGGAGTTGGGCATGCACCCCAAACGAAAGGGATCATCCTTAGGGTGTAAAGAGTAAATATACAAAGTTTGAAGAAAATTCAGTAAGAATTGCGCCCTGTAGGCGACAAAAAGACACGCTAAAATAAAATGGGCGTGGCTCTGCCCCTGGGGGGTTGGGCATGCACCCCAAACGATAGGGATGTTCCTTTGGGTACAAAGAATATGTATGCAAAGTTTCAAGGTTATAAGTTAAGAAATGTGGCCTGTAGACGACAAACAATCAAATACTAGAAATGGGCGTGGCTCTGCCCCTGGGGGTCGGGCATGCACCCCAAACAATAGGGATCATCTTTAGGGTGTAATGAGTAAATATACAAAGTTTGAAGAAAATTCAGTAAGAATTGCGCCCTGTAGGCGACAAAAAGACACGCTAAAATAAAATGGGCGTGGCTCTGCCCCTGGGGGGTTGAGCATGCACCCCAAACAAATAGGGATGGCCCTTTGGGTACAAAGAATATGTATGCAAAGTTTCAAGGTTATAAGTTAAGAAATGTGGCCTGTAGACGACAAACAAATACTAGAAATGGGCGTGGCTCTGCCCCTGGGGGTCGGGCATGCACCAAAAACAATAGGGATCTTCCTTAGGGTATAAGGAATAAGTATACAGATATACAGAGTTTGAAGAAAATCCATGAAGAATTGCGCCCTGTAGGCGAACCACAGACACACACACACACATACATACATACAGACAGGGGTGACGGCATAATACGTTCACATTATGAATGTGGACGTATAAAAATGTTGTGGACTGTCGGTCTAAACATAATATAGAAACAAAAATGTGTTTACATTCGTTCTATCGTTCCCATTTTCAAACACAGTAAACTTACTGGGCAGCACATCAGGTACTGCATAGCAAAATGGAATGATTCGCAGAACTTCTTCTTATCAATAACATAGAAACAAAGATGTGTTTACACACAATAACTCTCCTTAATGTAAACTTAGCTGGACAGCACATCAAGTACCGCATAGCAAATTACCATGATTCGCAGAACATAGAAACAAAAAGATGTTTACATTCTTCCAACCCTTCCGATTACCACCCACAGTAAGTTTTCTTAATGTAAACTTTACTGGACAGCAGATCGAGTATCGCATAGCAATTGACCATGATTCGCAGAACTCGTCCTTATCAAAAACTTAGAAACAAAAAATGTGTTTACTTTACATTCATTCCATCCTTCAGATTTCCAAACAGTAAGTCTTCTTAGTGCAATTGAGTTGGACAGCACATCCGAGTATCGCATAGCAATATAAGAACTCATCCTTATCAATGTATAAACCAATGTTTAAATATACATTATTGATTTTAACATCAAAAGCGATCATACATACACAGATAAATCTCTATATAATGTGAATTTGATATTGATTTTATCATAAAAACTTCTCATCCATGTAGAGATTAGGTGTTTACGATTTACTTAATAATGTATATTTACAATTTAACAAGAACATGAGTTAAATCTATATTGATTTTCATTGTTATCATAATATTACTATTATATTCCCTGACGCTGTGATCGGTCACGTATTGTAGTTTTTGTTTTTAATTATTAACGCAGATTTGCAAAAATATATTTAAAGGGCGTAGTATTCGACATTGCGAACACATTGGTCAATTTAAATCAAGATTGATGGTATCTTACCATGAAAAGGTGGGCTTCTGATATCAAATATTTTAAGACAAAATATAAATTTTGAAATTGGCACACGAATCGTGTGGCAGAGTGCTTTTGAATGTCATTTGTATTGGAGCGACTGGATGAACTAACCTAGTGCCACTGGCCGGACAAAATTTCCCTCATAGCACATTGTATGGCGTATGCCCGTCTTCATTAACCCAGTCGGAGCAGAAAAGAAGACGTGACATCCCATTTCATTTTATTTCTTAAAGACTGCCATTCAATTTGATTAGAAATTAAACAATTGAATGTACATTTATATTACATTTTTATATGTGTAGCCCCTTTTAAATAATATGAATGCAAATAAAGTGGTTTAATTGTCATTTCTGATCATCTATGTTTGGTGAAATATGTGTGTTAGCAATCACGATTAAATGGTAGTCATTAGCGCTGGTTTAGTTGTGTCAATAAGTTAATATCTTTCTTCTTGTCGTTTGTGAACCATCCTTTTAAAATTTCTTTGGTATTGATTTGTTCATCAAGTCTTCTCATTACAAACCGTAGAGAACCCGAAGCCGGAAGTCAGCATTAAAAATGTCCATCCTGTCTTTAATATTGGATTCCAAGGGCCCATATTTACACAGTAAAATAACATCAATATTGTTGGAACTGGACCAATATTACATTCTAATACTCGTGTTTTTAATGTGAAATATTATGAATATTATTGACGTATACGCCATTTAATCAATACATTAAGCGTCAGTTATTAATTTTAGATGTTTTAAACGGCCCATTTTAAATCGTTGCGACCCTACAATACGAGTGATAATCACAGGACTGTAAAGAATTGCCATTTAAAGGCTCGTCAATGAATACATCGAGCAAGCTATATGACAAATAACCCAAGTATTCAAATTGAAATATGTTTTAACGCCCTACTGTTCCGGGTATTTTTGCCACGACAGCGGTGCTACTGACTACTCCAACAGTCAAGAGTAAGTTTGCGTGCATGGTAACGTGTGCACATGGCCTCGCTTTTTAATTGGTACCTACGGAAGACGCTGTTTGGTCCCACTCTTCGCCCTGTTTCTGTATGTGTTACTACAGAGTAGCGTAGGTTTCTAGTTTGTTTACTATGTAACAAGATTAAGAGATTGGTCTCATCTCTTGGGAATGAATCTGATCGCAATTGAGCTGACATTACTAAAAAATTCTCTTTAATAATGTTTTATAGTGACGCGGATGCAGGGTTTAGTGCGAAAAAGCAAAAATCGTAAGCATGACTGTCATTTAATGACATTTGGAGTGTTTGAATCCAGGATGGGGTCTGATCTTTTAAAAATGCAGAGTTATTTAGCTCATATCAACATGTGTTCGGATTTAGGCTATCAACACTAGTGTTGAAAATGAAGAATCTCGGCCCCCAGAGTTAAATTAACTACTAACTTCTCATGATGCCTAGACTGGAAATAGAGATGTTAAGACTAGATTTTACCTTTTTCTATTAGTTCAAACTTATATTTATTCAGCATAACTGTAAATTATTTCATCAGTCAATTAAATGTTCACGTAGAGCCAAATTTAGTTAACAGGCTTTTAATTTAAAGAAATTGTTGTTAAGATCCCTAAAACACACAGAATTATACTTAACATTCACCCTTGTAAAAACATAGCAATCCATCTTCGAGATATAAACTAGGAAATAACTACAAACAGATAAGTTCTGCTTATTCTCCATCTTAAATTAATAATTAAGATGTGACAAGCCGTGATCAATCTTTGTAACTTTATTAAAGATACATTATGGGAGATTAGATAACGAGTTGGCAGTTCTCACTACATAGTTAAAAACTAGATAATAAAAAGGCAATTTTCTGAAAATTTCAGTCAAATGGATCCCTTACGAACCAAAGAACTAAGCGAATGAAGTTCCGCTTAGCCTCGGTCATCATTAATTAAGTCAGTAAGACTAAACTAGATGTCTCGATTATCCAATTAATCGTTAATCACGTAGAAAAATTTTACAGCAAATCGAACTACAACCCAACAAATATCGCAGGCTAGCCTTGACATCGCGAGTTGATTTTGGTCTGGGTAAGTTAATGTCTAATTAATAGTTTTTATAACATAAGAGCGTATTACGTCGTAATCCTATAAGCCCACCCGTCAATAATTGGTCTGTGGACGGGATAGGGGAAACATATATCTTAAATATTCTTTTTAAAGGGACAATAACATTCTTGATGGCTTGGAAGCTCCAGAAAATAAATAATAGCCTTATTCTAAGTACTAGACGTTTAAGTGTCCTACCTGTTGTGTAAATTATCCATTACAACCTATTTTACTTGTCCAGAGGGTTCGAAAATATTTTAAAATCCAAGTCACATTTGAAAAGGTTTACGTTAGACTTTTCAAATCAATTGGTTGAATTTTTTAAAATAGGTGTGTTAAGATGAAATTTATATCATCAATTAATTGGAATATTGTAAAATAATACGATTTGTTGAGCAGAATGAAGATTGGGACATATTATTCAGTTACAACAAGAGTGTTATTGGGGCTTTAAATTTGCTGTGAAGCTTTAGGTTAAGAGAGGACTACAGTTATAAAGGATTATTTTCAAACTTTGTTGTGAGAGAATTTTTACAGAAACCATGTGAACGCGATAGGGGCTAATTGTTTAAACAAATTCTTTTTGAATTTAATGTGAAGGACGAACCCTATGGATAATCATCGGCCACACCCTTCCATTCCGGAGTAACACCATTTCGCTGCGTTAGAGACTACAATTTCGACTTAAAAATTAATTTGATGTGAAACCTTGGGGTCATGAGAGGAACAGTGCGACCTTTCTTTCCTGTGTTATCAACCTTTTCGTGAACGCGGTGGGCCGTGGCTACACTTTTTTTAAAGATCGATTCAAGCTTGCGTGAATATATCGTGTTTTATTACTACACCAAACTAATTGGTATCTTGGCTTAACCCGAGCTGAATGCCCAAAGAAAGACCTGCAATAGGCAGACTTAGCTCTTGCGTAATGAATAGATAATCAAGGTATCGATATACTGAAACTAGACACGTCAAGGGCCGTGAAATAAACTGCCACTGGGACCTGACACGAACAGTTGTCTTGCCGTTCGGATGGGAAGAAAACAGGTCCTGTATACAATTGGCGTGCACGTAAAAGATCCCATGGCAGTTGGAATTCGATATAAGAGTAAGCAACTGCCAGGGCGTATGTCCGGCTTCATCAACCCGGGTTTGGAGCAGAACAGTAAGACGTTAAATTTCATTTCATTATGTTCCTGCATTTAAAATAGAGACACACTTGAACATACCATTTCCATCACCAAATTGTGACTAAGCAACAACCATTAACTCACAATTACTTTAAATTTGTGCGGTGTTACGTATTGATCCACGATTTATAAGATTCATCTTTTCAAATATTTATCCATGCATCTTTTTATCTCAAAGGAAGTAATTATAGACGAAACGCACGTCTCACAAAAGCAAATTAGGTGCGTTGCCAGGCAATGCATAAATAATGCACCCATCAAGATTGTCTATCTTGAAACATATATTTTCGGTTCTATACATGATCGCCGACTCTAAAGCGGTCTTGTCGTTATTTCTGCGAACAAATTTCAATACAGAAATCTTCAATTAAGATTATCCCCAACGTATGTCACGTAATCTTTTTGCTGAGAAAAAACATCCTACTCGTATGCACCTAACCTGGGCTAATGGAAGACGGGCATACGCCATACAGTGTCCAATGAGGGGAATTTTACCCTGGCAGCGGCGCTACGGTCTATTCTTACATCGAATTCCAACTGCCAAGCGATCTTTTACGTTCACGCCAGTGTGTACACGGGACCCCGGCTTTTCGTCCCAACCGAACGACTAGACAGCTGTCCTTGTCAGTCCCTCCATTCTGCATCACTGACAAGGGGAAACCACGTCAAATTATTCTACCTTTGGACTAGATAACAAACCTCATCGCTCAAAAAAATACTCCGTGTTACGAGATAAGGGATGGTCCTATATAGATCCATGTAGCAAAGCCCAGCGATAATCAGTAAGTCGAATTGACAATATTTTTTTTACCAATATAACGATTGATTATTGTTACTTATAATCTTTCTGCCATATCCAATTCTTCCAGAAACAGGTATAAATCATCGTATTTAAAACCGAGGGGTTCAGCCGTTTATAAGAAACGCTTCATTAATTTAAACGCAAAGATATGGAGTTAGGCAATAGTTGTGCCACTACAATGATCCCTGTAAGTTTAATTGGTCATAAAAGCATAAACATTTCTTATTTTAAAGATGTTACTTTCATTAAAAAAGAAACTGAAAATGCCACTTGGAACTAAAGGCATCCAATCGTAGCTAAAATCAAAAACATCAGTATATCTCAAGGCTTTTAGCTACCTTATCGCATCTACCTTTATAGGGTTCCAAAGCTTCATCAGCGTCGGATTTTCTGGTGTCATCATCTCGCTTACCTGACCTACAATTTGCTTTACTACTGTAACCTCCACCACCGCTGGCATAGAGGCTTCGAAGAAAAATCTTAATGTGTTCTTGTCAATCTCCTCAATTTCTAAATTTGTAAAAAATTAAACAACTGTCAATTATTTATTACCAAAGACATGTTATGGATATATTTAAATTCAATGTATGGAGTAAAATCTTCCACCTGGTGTCCTCGATTGGTCTTGGAATTTCAATTTAAGGGCAGCATCACAGTACACTTCAGGGCAGCATGCATATTGGTTTTCGCGGACCTCTGATGAATGTTCCAAAATCTTAAATCTCCAACCAACGTGGTATTCACTCAGGTCAAGCATATCATCACCTCGGGTAATATTCAAATCGTGGCAATTGTGTGTCCAAGATCCAAGTATTATTTGACATACATGCGTGTCCGCTGTGGGATCGCCGTTAGTGCAGTAGACTTTCATATTTGTTATGGGGATGTATGTTACTTGGCCAGTATGTTCTACAACGCAGTTGGCATCTCCATGAACAGTTAAACCAGATCGGACACTAAAATAGAGAAAATCAGACACTATGGCATACAAAGGTAGTAGACAAATGAGTTAGGACAAACCAATATGTTTAGTAGGGCAAACCAATATGTTTAGTTCTTCGAACCCTTCATACATAATATAAATATATAGTCATCCACCATTTAAGTACCGTGTATTGCTTAAACCTTTAAAAAAATTAAACTAAAAGTTAGTTTGGTTTTTTTTTGTAGTATTTAAATTAATTTTTCTGCGAAGAAATAAGAAAACATGTACTCCTATCTCTTGTTTCACCCAGTCACAAGATGGGTATTTGTTACGTGTATTCCTGATACCAAAGTTATTCTAAATGGTAAACGCGTTGGAGTATAATTGCGACAACAAAATTTCCCTAAAATCTATTTTTACCCAATATGGTGGCCATATTGGATCCATGTTGGCTGCTGTTGCTCAAAACACATTGAAGTATAATTTTTGAACGCGACATACCCAAAAACATATTAAAAGACATACTTGACCACATATCTACCATACGATTACATCATGTGTACCTACTTCAAGAATACACATGATGGCAAATGGCCGCCATTTAAAATACTACGCCCGCCTCTTAGAGACGATAACTTAACTCGCTATAAATTGTAAAAAAATTTACTTCGGCTAGAATTAAAAAACACCTAAGATTAACATTTGCTAAAAATTTCTAAAAAACAACCTAAATTTATGGAAATGGGGCCAAATCAAATCAGGCAAATTACATCAAATAGTCCATGTTAAACGTATAGCAAAAATTTTAAACTAACGCGAGCACGCGCGTTTCTAGACAACGCCATAGCGGGTCATAGCAACCAGTGAGTATAAATTGGAAATCCCCAATGACGTAGATATTATAAATTGGAAAGCCGAGTCTGTCTTAAAATAAGTAGTACCGTCAGTAAACAAGATGGAAGCCATCTGCTATCGTGTTTGATCATGGAGTAGGCAAGCACAGGTGTGTCGTATGCATATCTACCACACGCGACAACAAAATGTCCTCCAAAAATCCATTTTCGGCCAAAATAGCGACCATATTGGATCCAAGATGGCCGTAGTTGCCCGAAAAGCTATTAAAAGACATATTGGAACATAAATCTGGCCCATATGAGCACAAAACTATCGAAAAAGAAAATCTTTAGTCGCCATTTGAAAAATGCCAATTAATTATAACTGACCGAAAAAACAAAATTTTGCCAAGACTGTTTTTTTTTCAATCAATTTCACCTAAAAAATACCCCTGCAAAATTTTTGTTATTTTGTCCCATCCCTATTATAACTTACCCGTTGAAGAGTTCAATATCTGGTTTGGTAACACCGGAACAAGGAATACTTATTTTAGTTAAATTACCATAATCAGATGGTTTCCATGCAAATCTGCCATCAGTCCATGATGTCAGTAACCAAGCTGAGATTTCTAAAATTTGGCTCTGTGGATCCTTGATAAAGTAATAAACACAGTATAACAGATAACGTGTTTGTATATTATATTTAGCGAGTATATGACCGAATTTTTTGAATACATATTTCATAAAAAAAAGATGGTTTGTGGCATTATTCAATACTTGTGCTCTTTAGCGGTTATATCAAAATGATTTGGCGTTGATTGCTATATTTAGTTGTCTACAGTAAATGTTGTTTGTAACAAACCGACATGGTAGTACGTTTATTTCAGTACAATCTTTGTCCAGTCTCTTTAACCCCAGAAGTCATTGTGCGGTACAAATACAACAGTGTTGCCAAACACCAAACATAAGGGGAATTAGCACTGTTCCAATATAATAAGCACTACTTACATAATCAATGATGTTTTGAAGCATAAGACCTATTTTCACGAAGGTCGTCTCATGTGGGTTATCGGAAATTACTTCAGTTACTGTGTTAGCTATTGCCGTTATATCAGCTTCCAATCCACGTCTTTGAGAAGAGACTGAAATCATTTTTAAAAATATTGAAATTACTCAAAATATGTCGATTGACACCAGTAGAATGATATCGTATACATTTAATGGTAGTTTATCATTATGGTCGCCCTATTCACATGGCCTTATTGGTGTTTCTGACGTCAAAGCCTCACAAGTTTCGGGGGCGAAACGACTCCTAGACTCGAATAACAGGACGTAGACAAAGTAAATTTCTAAGACCGGTAATCCGAGTCTAAATTAGCATGTGTTAAGAAAGCTCCGCATATATATTTAGTTTGTCATCTATAAAAGAAAAACGTTATATATTTCGAGTTGATCATATACATAAATTTGGAATTTAGCATCCAATCATAAGTCATATATATTTGGAGTTTAGCATCAATTTAAGGTTTGCCAAAGAAATAAAACGAAGTTTTTCATATTTATAGAGTTTAGCATATATATTTTGAGTTGACAATAAAGTCGCAATCGGCGCCTCATATGAACTGGTAAAGAATTCTTTAAAAATTGCCGTCCTGTCGAGAGGGTCAGGCAAATGTGTTACCCTGCTCTTGTGACTAGGTCAATTTTCCCTATGGGATATCCGTCTCCAGGGTCGAAGTGAAGCTATACTTAAATTACCCATAGTTCTTGAAAAATGCTCTTTGGGCGCACAGCCTTTAGATGCTCGCATCTAATTAAAGGACACAGACTTTAAACGCAGTTAATTAACCACAGGCTTTACTTTAAACGGCTTTTGATCGGCCAATAGATCACTGCTGGTAGAGAAATTACCGGGGTGTAGGTCCTTAGCAACAATTGCAGCAGAATGTCCCCACACTACCAAACCGCTACACCTTTTCGTGTCCAATAAACAAACCGAGTTTATAGTCTAACATACTAGACTTTTTTTTTCAAAGAGACAAGTTTTTATCATAAATTTCAATTGTATATTCATCATTTCTTTTTTTTTATTTTAAATATTTATATGCATAAAAGATTTATTTTATTTTTAATTTTATTTACTGTGATATTGTTTTTATTTACGCATATAATACTTCTTCTATATGTTTATTTTAATTGTCTCGCATATGTCAGGCGAAATATAGCCCGGTTGGTGCTCAAGTGCCATAACACCACATTTCTTTTCATTTACAAAATCGATTGAATCTAAGCCTAGACATAAACGAACGCTGTTATTTTGGTTTAGAAAATGAAATGAAATGGGGTTTAACGTACTACTCTTATGCACCTAACCTGGGCTAATGGAAGACGGGCATACGCAATACAGTGTGTTATGAGGGTAATTTTGCCCGGGCTACGGCCTACTCTTATATCGAATTCCAACTGCCAATGGATCTTTTACGTGCACTCCAATGTATACACGGGATCTCGATTTTTCGTCCTATCCGAACGACTATGCAGCTGTCCTTGTCAGGCCCTCCTGTATCACTGACAAGGGGAAATCACGCCTTAAAATCGAGATGAACTTTCTCGGCCAATGCAGGGATCGAACACCTGACCTCCAGGCCTAGCGAACTAGCGCCTTATCCACCTAGCCACCGTGATTCCCTATTTTGGTTTAGATTTCTTAACTAAGTGATGAGTAAACTATTACATATTAAGTGTGGATTAGGCCGTGAGAAATTTTATATTTTAGCGACAATGTGGGCGTATAAAAAATTAAGTTGTAGAGACCTCGAATAAAAATCTTCACATGTGCTCGTCAATCTCATTTTCTAAATTTAAAAACAATTTATACAACTGTCAATTACTTATTGTCCATTGGCGCATCATTACTTTAGTTACTGTTCCCTGTTTGCATTGTTTGTCCAATATAAGGTATGCGTGGTAGACATAATATTCCAGTGTCTAGCCCCAAACATTCTTACCTTGAGTTGCTAACAAAAGCAGTGCACAGAAAAGTATCCCTTTTTCCATTTTGTGGTAGGCACTTCTATTCTTCCGTTAATTACATTGAAGTCCCCAGATCGCTGCTATTTATACTCACACGGGCTGAGTCTGTCGCAAGTGGTCCATTCGCACATCCTGAATCAAAATATTGTTTAAAAAAGATAATTGTTAAATTATCCATGCGAAAGGTTAATATCACATTTGACATTTAACCCTTTGCTACTTACATGACATGTGATTTAACCCCAAATTTGAAATTTTGAGTACACGCCATCCCAATAAAAACAAAAATTATCAAAGTCCCGGAAAAGCTTTATAACTTTAACATCATGAAATACAATAAAGTAATAAAATATACTAAAGTAATAATTGGAATATGGAAGAGTAACTCATAAAATACGATAAGATCATTTTTGCTTAACTTCTACCCCCAACAAAACTTAATTAGCGCAATTTTGCCTCGAAATGGTACAATTGCCATTTCCTGTATTAAATGACTTAGTTGTGTCGAGTGGACGTTAAACCCCATTTCTCTCTCTCTGTATTAAATGAAATGAAATGGGGTTAAACGTTCTATTGTACTGCTCCAAACTAGCCTAATGATGATGGCCAGACTCCACACAGCGTGTGATGCTACGCCCTACCCTTGTATCAAATTTCAACTGGCAAGGGATCTTTAATATGCATGCCAATGTGTACACGGAAACCTCTTTTCGTACCATCCGAACTTTCTCGGCCAATGCGGGGATCGAACACACGACCTCCAAACTAGCAAGCCAGTGTCTTACCCACCGTGACCCCCTCATACCGATTAAGAATGGCTTCTCCTTGTAGATAATAATCTCCGTGTTCTTACTACGGAGTTGCCACGTGCTGTTTTGCATCGCACCGTGGTTATGCGGCATGAAGGGGTGTGGCAAGAGCTCAGCGGAGACGCATGGGGCGTGGTGTACGAGTTGTAAGAACGTGAAAATTACTTTATTCTGAGCGAAGTTATCACTGTTTGAAGTTTTGACAAGATGTTCAATAGACTGAGTATTATCGTAGCAAAGGTCTCGATTCGCCACATGTAAATTAAATAATTAAATGTTTCCATCCATTATAATTTCGGCCTCCAGGCGCTCTCGAGAGTTCATTTTAGACTTTTTTTGTGAATAAATTAATGTCTAAATCATTAAATTTATTAACATTTGAATCCAAAAAAAAGACGTAAAATAGGCAGACTTACCACTTTGATAATGCATATTGAACTGCACGCATATTCAATCCATAATTTACTGAATCTAAGTTACATATTGTTTTGGAAATGAAATGGGGTTTAACGTCCTACTCTCTGCACCTAACCTGGTCTAATGGAAGACGGGCATACGCCATACATTGTGCTATGGCCTACTCTTATATATAGAATTCCAACTGCCAATGTATCTTTTACGTGCACGCCAATGTGTACATAGGGCCTCGGTTTTTAGTCCCATCCGAGCGACTAGACAGCTGTCCTTGTCGGCCCCGCCATTCTTCATCACTGACAAGGGAAAACCACCCAGGTGAAATCGAGATGAACTTTCTCGGTCAATGCATATATCGAACACCTGACCTCCTGGCTAGCGAGCCAGTGTCTTACCCACTTAGCCACGTGATCCCCATATTGTTTTGGAGCACAGTCAAGTTAAAGATCAAAAATAATGATATCGATATAAATGCTGGTGGGAAGATCGCCAGCATTATAATGATTGACCTTTAACTTGGTGTTTTTCGACCTGTAGAAATGTCATCAATTTTCTGCTGTATTCCCCAGTATATAATACTAAATGTATAGACACTATTTCTCACATATAAAAACCTAAAATGGGTTGACACCAATTTCCTTACATGTGCTCACACATAAAACAAAGTTATTCCCATAGAATAATTTTACCATGTGTGAAATAGATTAATTAAGGATACATTATGTAAGAATTAGATAAAGAGTTAGCCATTCTTGCTATAAAAGTTCGGAAAGAGATAATGTACTGGTTGTCCAAAGCTAAGACTCGTTCCTCCGTTTTTAGCTCGAAATGTCAGAGAAATCTGATGCCATCGCTATTTTATTATGGCCTGGATAAGTTAATTAATGTCTAATTTATAGTTTTTATAACATTTCAGCCTAAAGAAAGACCTGCAATAGGCAGATTTACCTCTTGCATAATGTATGTTTAATATTTGAAATTGTAGTAATTAGCTGATTGTTGTATATGATAAAAAGTATCTGTCGTTTAATTGAGAGATCTTTAATTGTTATGCGTAATAACAGTGATCCAAACTATTTTGATCAAATTAATTTAATAATTAAATGTATGATGGTTGATAGTAGCCACGTGAAATCTAGTCTCGGTCACCCAGAACCACCTAGTCTTCAACGTACTGTAATGATTATACCATTTGCCATCTATACCACCCTCAATTCCATATTTGTCATGTTATTTCGTTATTATATCTTGTTGTATTTTCTCCGCTTCCATTGTTTACTATTTGTTATTATTATGGTCTATGTGCGCAGTTATCGTACCCGAATGTGATTTAAGCCCGTCGTACACGAGAAAAGAAAATTTGACAAATGGAGATTTGTCAAAGAAATTTGCTCGTGTACGAGGGGAAATTTGCAACATTTTCATTCGCCATATGAGATTTGACAAAAGCTGGCATGCAAAGCTTTTCGTCAAATAAATGTGTTCAAAACGCTTTCATAAAACTTAAAGAGGCTCTTACGAGTCCACCAATCCTGTCCTATCCACAAGAGGAAGGAACTTTTGTAGTAGACAGCGACGCATCAAACATTGGATTGGGAGCAGTATTATCACAAAGTCAGGGAGGGGTGGAACGTGTAATGTGTTACTACAGTAACCGATCAAGGAAATAAGGATCTCTTAGTCGATGCAGTGCCCCTAAAGGAGCAAAGAGCCACGACGATAGCAAATCACATAATTGATCGTATTGTCACTATTTCTGGTGGACCCATGTAAATTCACTAGGGTCAGGGACCCAATTTTGAAACCCTTGTATTAAATGAATTTTTTTCAAATACTGAGTAACCTGGACTACCCCCTACAGACCTCAGTCTGACAGGCTCGTAGAAAGAGCAAACAGGACAATAGAGGTTATGCTCACATCTTTTGTTTCCGCTAACAGAAAAGACTGGGATAAATACATATCCCTATTAATGCTTGCATATAGATCTGCTGAGCAATTTCCCCTTCCGAAATGGTCTTTGGACGCAATGTTACCTCCTTGCCTGTTGATCTTATTTTGGAACGTATAGAACCTGACAATACAAATATAAAAACAGATTATGCATATCTTTTATCCCACAAATTGTCAAAAATCCATGAATTGGCACGTAATAGAATTGACCTTTCAACAATAAATATTAAAAGAGACCACGACAGGAATATTCACCTAAATACATATAAAGCAAATGACCCTGACTGTCCTTCAAACTTCAAAAGATGGGACGTAGGTTCAAAACTAGTCACATTGGGTTGGACCTTACATTGAGAAAATCAATGATATCCTGTATAAAATTAAGAAATCACCCAAAGGTGACCCCCAAGTGGTTCATCATAATCACCTGAAGCTATACCTGGGTAACAATATCCCATCTGGGCCGAATAAAAATTAAAAGTTTTCACATTTTTCTCACAGGCCACCATTTACAAATGCAATTTATGTACCAAGATAGATTTTCACGTATCCTAAGTGCCCACTCTGGTTTCGGCTACGTATGCTCGGTGTGTTAGTTTGTATCTAACAGTAATGACGCCACACATCCCCGCTGTGCAGGCTCCACCTTTAGTAGAATCAACCGCTCTAATATAATGCATGGCCCTGAAGAGGAAAAAGAATACAATGAGTTTGCGTTAAGCCTGCCAACCAGGCACCAAGCAGTACTACTGTCATACAGAACCCCTCAGCTATCCCGAAACGGCAAAAGGAAACAGACATACGAGCCAAAAGAAGGAAGTTGATCCCAACACAACAACCCCAGTCAATATTTTCATCACCAAAACTAAATAAGAAAACCACACACTCTAAAATTCAAACATATGGTTTAGACGTAGAACTTGACGACTACCCCCTGATCTTTCCTCAATCTATGTCACCTATTAATAATCAGCTGACCTCACTTGATTCACCAGCCTCACCCTTGACAAATGTTCCAGCCGACACATCCTTGCCCATCCATTAACCATCGGTTCCAGCCACACCTTTACCAGCAATCCAGCTTCCTTCACTTATTTCTCCACTGTCTGTGTCACCAGTTATTTTATCTCACAGCAAAATAGAGCTTGATTTGCACCCGGTAGGGTCAACGATCTCTTCTGTATCAGCCAATACGACATGTAACGACGAAGAATTCATTGAATATACTGCAGAACCAGTTGCACATATTATTAATATTAAACAGAATTTTGTCCGCCCGTCAATTCCTGTCATCATTTTCAAGCCTTAAACTACTAAAGTTCCTGGGATAGATGAACTCGATCTACAGCTCCAACAGATGTCCTTAAGTCAGAATACTCAAGTCCTGTTAAATGTTGGTGGTGTAAAGTTTGAACTTACATGTGAGACACTGGCCGCTGACCAAAGAGCCTTCTTGCTAGGATGGTTTAAAGAAGCAGTCAATTTAATCCGTACAAAGTTGGGGAAGTTTACTGCTATTTTATTGACAGAGATCCACAACATTTTAGAGTCATTATAATTTTTTTAAGCAGCATAGGAGGGAAGTATCAATTTTCCAGAATTGAACATCTTTTAGAATTAGTTCCAGTTGTGATCGTATACTATTAACCCTGTTGTGGACTGTCATTATACATAATTATTACATATCATATCGGGTTGGTTCCTGTTGTGCTTTCTATTATTAACGCTGATTCTGTGGATTGTGAAATATAGTGGTGCATTATCATGAACATTGTGAGACGTTGTTTCCAGAGAATTGAATATTATATCGTGTTGGGTCCAGTTGTGACTTCAATTATTATTGCTGTTAAAGTGGACTGTGAAATACAGTAGTGTATTATTATAAACATTACTACAAACTTGAACATTACAGTGTTGTTTCCAGATGTGAAATGGCACAATATTGTAAGTGAACTATTGACATTTAGATTACGAAATTGTACTTTGACACTAACTTGATTCCATTATTATGCATTGTTGTAAATTGTACATAATTCCATTGTTATCACTTTTAGCTCATCTAAAAGTAAATATGGTATGATAGAGGATTAATATTCAGACATTTTAAATCATCACTTATGATAATAAGCGTGCCAACGTGTAATATATATCTATGAATTAATGTTATTAATTTAACGTACATGTACCTGTTTTGTAGTCTGTACTGACGACGCCAATGCATCGTCCATAACAGGTTGACCTCCGCTTAAGCTGTCTGTATATGTTGGTCATTTGGGACGAATGATTATTCGGGGAAGGGTGTAATGTAATGATTATACCATTCGCCTTGTATACCATCCTCAATTCCATATTTGTCATGTTATTTCGTTATTATATCTTGTATTTTCCCCGCTTCCATTGTTTACTATTTGTTATTATTATGGGCTATGCGCAGTTATCGTGTGCAATAGTTATGTCGCTTGTCAAATTTTCACGCTCACGTAAATCACACTTCGCCATTTAATAAACAATAAACTATGCATTGTCTTGGATAATCCCGAATGTCTTATTTGTAAACTACGACATGTTGTCGAGCTTGCATAACTCTGTAAATTGTAGTTATCCTACAGCACAGCTATTTCCCTTCGCTTGTCAACGGCATGGCGGAACTAAAGCGTGAGACGTCACTTGGCATGCGCGGTTAAGACGGCGTCTTCTGATTGGCTAGCCGGAGCTCAAAATGGCCGCTTTATATGAATGAGAATTTGGGGGAATATTAGGCCTAGCCCTAACCCTTTCTAGAAGAAAGAACTGGGATAGTATTCCCCCAAAAAGACATTTATATAAAGCGGCCATGTTGGACTCCGGGAATACCCTAACCATCCCAACCGGCCTGCAATTAGCATCTCCCAATATAAATAGGATTCAGACGGCTATTTTGACAGATCGCTCAGATCAGATCTCTGTCAACCAATTTTTCACTATGGTAAGGATTTCTGAACACGGTTACGACCGTGACTAAACAAGTTGTTACTTTCACAAAAAACTTGTTACAAGTTCGCGGTGCAACATAAGGAACCTGGTTCTATTCAATTACAAGTGCATGTTCCAAACATAACATAGGCCTAAATGTTTAAAAGCTAACATGATGTAATCGGAACATGCCCATGTTGCATTCATAACAAACTTGTTGCATTCATAACAAACCCATTGTATCACAAGGATTGGTTTTTCAGACACTTGCTGCTGTTCTTAATGTAAGTAGCATAATATTATTATAATTATAGGCTTAATATGGCTTTATTATTTTAACTATCTATTGTAAACTGTGTTCTATCAATGTAGTAACTGTTCTAGTGATAGGCCTCAAACACAACATCCGAACTTGTTTAATTTAAAACAGTTCCACTATAACGTGACCTGGACGATTTGCTTGATAGCTTATAGCAATCAATCATCTATTAATATTATTATAGCTTGTGGAATATAATTTATTGCATCTTCCTATTTATGAAATTAATACAATTACATAGTGAAACTATTATTATTAGTATTAACATATGTATAGCTTACAACTTACAAGCTTAATTGTTAAATAAAATATAATATTGCATAGTTTTTATAATTATTAATATTTATATATACTATTCAAAAAAAGTAGGGGGTATTTGATTTTTAAGTGTTATTAAAGTCATTTAATGAAACTGACGAAGAAACAAATGACAAAATGAAATGAAGTTCACATTCATCGATTTATTCCAAATGATCGTTAGACTAAGTAAGGCACAGACTGACCATTATAAGGGTAAAATGATACCCGGGGTCAAACAGCAAAGTTACCACGGCATCACAACAAAGTAACGGGTAAATCCTCCTCTATTTGCCAAACAAGCATTGATCCGACGTGGCATACTCCTAATGAGACGTCTAAGGTCATTTTGGTCCAGATTGTCCTATTCCTGTTGCAACGCAGCAGCAAGTTCTTGGACATTGGCAGGACGTTGTTGACGTTGACGTAACCTCTGTCCAAGCATGTCCCAGACATGCTCGATGGGGAAAAGGTCGGGACTCAGTGCTGGCCAAGGTGATGTTCTGTTGTTGGAGGTAACCTGTAACGATCCTGGCCCTGTGACATCTTGCGTTGTCATCCTAGAAGATGAAACGGCGGCCATGACGTCGTACGAACGGCACAACATGGACTGCCAAGATGTTGTCCCGGTAGTACTGGCCTGTAACACGCCCTGCAACAACATGTAACGCCGTTCTACCAGCAATAGTGATGCCTCCCCACACCATAACAGAACCACCCCCAAATCGATCATGTCTGATGAAGTTAACGTCTTGGAAGCGCCCGTTTCGACGACGCCACACCCTCCTACGTCTGTCCAAAAAATCAACAGTGATCCTTGACTCATCTGAAAACATCACATTGCTCCAGCGTCGATTATCCCAGTGTTGAAGATCCCTACACCAACGACGTCTTGTCTGAATGTGATGATCTCTCAAACAAGGGATCACGCGAGGACGTCGGGCGCAAAGGTGACCCCTATGCAGTCGATTCCGAATCGTCTGGCCACTCACTCTCACACCAGTTTCTGTTTGAAGACGAGCGCTGATCTGATTTGCTGTGATGACACGATTTCTCAAGGCCAAGGTACGGATAAATCGATCCTGGGCTTGAGTTGTCGACCTGAGCGTGGTCTGTCCTGTACAGATTGTGTATCACGGTATCTGGACCATAGCCTGCTTATGACAGACTGAGAAACATTCATCGTCCGCGCCACAACCGCCTGTGTTGTGCCGATCTGTAGCATGCCAAGGGCACGTAACCTTTCATTTTGGGTAAGCCGACGCATATCAAAATTTGTTTTATGGTCACTAAAACAATTAAACTGATGTTTCCATCCTGGAATTCAATGCCACAATGACTATAACATTCAAAGTCAGAGTCGTGCAAATCTTGGGGGTCCATCCCAAGCATCACCTGCATTCCATGCGGTAGCTATTGGTGCGTTTGGGCGTCACATGTAACTGGAAATGTTTCTTCTGTTAGGTTCTATAGTGACTTTTTTCGTAGTCATTTGCATATTTTAGTATTATGCCCCCAAAATCAAATATCCCCTACTTTTTTTGAATAGTATATATCGTTACAATTTTAATTGTTGAATAAATTCTTTATTTAGATTTTAAACTTGGCTTGTGTCAATCTTTCGATCGTAGTGCTAAGCTGGGAACGAACGATCCACATATAGGTGTAGCACGTTTGCCTGGAAGCCTGTGGGGAAAGGGCGCTTTACAACATTGAGGGTCAGGGGGTCGAATCGTTACAATATGTCTATTGTTAAGACTGACTGCAGGGCTGAATCTGTCCCTGATAGTAAGCCACGCATAAGGTAGCTTCTAACACTCATATTCCAATAGTCGACTTAAGCCCTTTTCGACAAGTGTGTGCGCATGCTTCTTAGACTCATCACCTTAACATCATCCAAAGTATTGTATGCGTTGCGACCCATTTGTGTCAATTTATAGGTCCCAAATATTAGCGATTTAGCTCCTTTAACACTAATTTGAGAAACAATGTGAGATAATAGTTTTCTTGAAACTATAAGTCAAGCGATCTCTAACCGGCGATTATTGTATTTCTGTAAACTAAAAGTCAAGTTAGCACTAACTGGCGAACTACTTACTATAAGTCAAGTTATCACTAATTGGTAAACTAGTAATTAAAAGTCACGTTATCACCGACTCGTGACCTACTCGAGATAATAGTATTTCAGTAAACTAAAGGTCTTAGCTGTCAGATGAACTTAAACCACTCATTAGTGTCTCGGTTTGTTATCGTCCTTTCTGGATCTTAGTTTTATTTCTACAATAATCTTTAATATTCCTCCAAGATCTCCTATTCAACCTCTTCTATGTCCTCCTTTTCTGGTATACGAAAATGTAGGTTATTTGTTAAGCAATAAATAGCAATAATTTCATCCTCACACCAAATGGTTTTCCTTCTCGGAAATTTCGATGTTTTAGCAATAGTTCCATTCCTAGATATTTCAGGTTTATTGCTTGACTGGTAGAAGCTTTATTCTGCGGGATTTGTTCATCGGATTCTTCATCTGAACTGATAATATCAATCTTCTCTATGTCGACGGAGTTGTCTATTTCAAGCCCATCAAGAAATCGCACTTTGATATTTTTCGAACGTACCCTGTTCCATCGCAATAAACAAATGCGAACGCATGGTAACACGCAAAACATTGTCTGGGAGTTGGCTATATTTCCGATGAAATCTCACATCATGGCCCATGTAATTAGCGAGCAGCTAAATCTGGTTTTCGTTTAGTACCAGCATCTGTGGCACAGTTGCTACGTCTTACTTACGTATCTGTGTTGATCTCATGGTTTAGGTGTTCTTATATTAACTTCGGCCAACAGAGCATGCTTTCTCGTGGTGTCACTGCCCATTGTGTGTCAAGGCTTCGATAACTGGATCGAGAAAACAAAAAGTTGTTTTTTGCGGGAATGTCACGTGCAGGCCTCAAGTTTACAAAGCATTCTCAGACTTAAGTTGAGAAATAATTCAACTTTCAATCACTGTTTAAGAGAAATATGTTTGATCCAGAAACACAAAACTTTGCGCATAGTTTGTTATTGGTGCATTTGATACATTAAAACAACAAAAGTTTTACTGAAGACTATATTTTAGTTAAAATAATGCGAACTAGTTTGAACAAATTCTTAATTTACGTCTGAGAATGCTTTGCGAACTTGGGGCACGATCTTATATCCAAAAGAAAAAATATCTGTTCTATCATTTGAGATGTTGATAAAATAGGAACTGTTCCGCCTCGTTTCCCAACTACTTTAACAACTTAAAAAAATTTATAATCAGATGCTTTTCTATTTCATTTCAGTGGATGATATCATTTTGAAACGAAAAAAAAATCGCTCCGGTCTATTATAGCCAGAGTAGAGCGCCAAACCGTAGTAATAAATAATATTTTTTTAAATTAGTAATTTATTTATTTCGGGTACTCTTACTATTTTGGTGGAAGATATCCCTGAATTTAAATTGGTGCAATTAAAGTTTTGATTATTTCTTCTAAAGGTATATGGACAAACTATACCGTGTTGAATTAATTTCGATTGCTCATAGGAAAATGTATCCAAATTTTTTTCACTCAACTCAATGAGTAAATTATTAATAGTTTCACAACATCTAAAGGATTGTTAATTATTCATGCAAAATTAGAATCTTTTTTGTCATCCTAGGGTGTTCAGATGTTGATTATCTGTGTAATGGGGTACAATCATATTACGAAACACGATAATAGACCGGGAGCCCAGAGGGTCGAACCTAGACGAACGAGGTACTAATATCTAACCATATAGGCATCTACATACTAACCTGGGAAGCACAGAAGTGGGCGTCTGCCGGAGCCCAGTCCATGGGTGTGACCCTGGTGACCCCTATAATGACCCCAAAAATGGGTTAAACTCATACATTCGAGGTACCGGTCAAAACCAATTTTAAATGAAAGAACACACTCTACTGAGTACGAAAATGCCAATAACAGACGATTTTGGCCCTGGGATGGCCCAAACTAACACCCCAAATATAGATCCCAGAGGGCTCGAAAAAAAAATTATATTCATACATTCGAGGTACCAGTTGAAACCAATTACAAATGAAAAAGTATATCCCACTGAGTACGAAATTACCCATAACAGACGATTGGACCCCTGGGATGGCCCAGACTGACACCCCAAAGCCGAAGGGGTGGGGTGGGGCAAAAATAGGGTTTGCTCATACATTCGAGCTACCGGTCAAAACCAATTTAAAATGAAAGAGTACATCTCACTGAGTACACAATTGCTCATAACAGAAGATTTCGGCACTGGAACTTCCCAAAGTGGCACCCCATCCCAGGGGCTTAAAAAAGGGTCATATTCATACATTCGAGTTACCAGTTGAAACTAATTTCAAATAGAAGAGTATACCCCACTGAGTACAAAATTACCCATTACAGACGATTGGACCCTTGGGATGGCCCAGACCAACACACCAAAGCCGAAAAGGGGTGGTTGGGGAGGGGGGGGGGGCAAATAGGTTATACTCATAGAATCTGTGGTACCGCTCAAAACCAATTCTCTTGCTCATAACAGAAGATTTCAGCCCTGGGACTGCCCAAACTGACACCCAAAACATGACCCCCTGAGTTTAAAAAAGGGTTATACTCATACATTCACGGTACCAGTTCAAACTAATTCTAAATGAAAGAATATATCCCGCTGAGTACGGAATTGTCCATAACAGAAGATTGCATGTGACTGAGTACGGAATTGTCCATAACAGACGCTTGTGACCCTGAAACGGCCCAAACTGACGCCATAGTTATGACCATTGGGGCTTAAATATGGCTATATTCATACAATCGAGGTACCAGTTGAAACTAATTTTAAATGAAAGTATAGACCCCACTGAGTACTACAAAATGGCTCATAACAGATTTACACCCCCACATTGTTTTTAAATTATCTGTTATATATGGTCCAGGTTAATTGGTTTCCCTTTAATAGTTTTAAATACATTGATCTTGATAAATCAATAGGTTGCCAGCCCACTGCCTTTTAATGCCTGAAAGAGTTTCCGCTGCGATGGTTCAGTTATAAATGGCCCCCTAATCGAAGGTCTTGCGTTTTTATTGTATTTCATTGTTGTGTTTGTGTTGCATGTTCTTTGTATATTTGTGTACTATTTATATATTTGCATTGTCTGTGTTATCACCCTAGGTAGGAGTGGACGTAAAACCCCAGGAACGAGCGAACATATCTGTATCATTTGCTTGATAACGTCGAGAGTATCCTTGTGGAAACATCGTTTAGTACCTTGTACATGTATATAGACGATTTTGGTCTAAACTGACACTCTAAAGTTTACATCCCTAGGCTTGAAAAAAGTTATTCTAACAAATCTTCACCCCCCCCCCCCCGGATGCCGGCCAGGAAGAATTTTTTTTATTTTTTACATAGCTGAAATGGTTAGTCTTTTCAGTGGCAGGTATTTCATAGCTGCCCTATAGCCAGTTTTTCCATTTCTGGTGATTCCTGATGGGTTCACAAGATGGTCTGGTATAAAAACAATATTAACACTACAGGTGCAATTCTTATGTCCATGATTGTACTTGTTGGTGACAAAAGTCTGTTTCAATCTGGCCTCACAATACCATTTTATGCATTTTGTCAGTTTGAACCATCATCTTTTATGGGTCATTTCGTTATCAGCGAGATGCACACTTTCATTTAAAATTAAATTGAACTGATACCTCGAATGTGTGAATATAAATTTTTCTTGAGCCTCGAGGTCGATATTATGGTGTCAGCTTGGCCCCCAGGGCCGAAACCAACTGTTATGGACAATTTCGAACTCAGTGAGATGTACTCTTCCATTTAAAATTGGTTTGACTGGTGCTTCGAATATATGAGTATAACCTATTTTTGACCCTTCGGCTCTGCGGTCCATATTTAGGGTGTCAATTTGGGCCGTCCAAGGGCCACAAGCGTCTGTTATGGGCAACTTCGTACCTAGTGAGATGTACTCTTTCATTTAGAGTTGGTTTTGACCGGTACCGCGAATTTATGGCCCCATCGTCTTTGGGCGTCAATTTGGACCATTCCATGGGCCCAATCGTCTGTTATGGACAATTCCGTAATCAGCGGCATATACTCTTTCATTTAACTACTAATAACTCGAATTTTTGAATATAACCGTTTTTTTTAAGCCGCCCTGGGAGGATGGGGGGTCATATTTAGAGTGTCAGTTTAGGCAGTCCCAACGCCAAAATCGTCTGTTATGAGCAATTTCGCACTCAGTGAGATGTACCCTTCCATTTAAAATTGGTCTTGACTGGTACCTCGAATGTATGAGCAAACTCTATTTTTGCCCCACCCCACTCCCTTCGGCTTTGGTGTGTCAGTCTGGGCCACCCCAGGGGTCTAATCGTCTGTTATGGGTAATTTCGTACTCAGTGGGATATACTCTTACATTTGTAATTGGTTTCAACTGGTACCTCGAATGTATGAATATAATTTTTTTTTCAAGCCCTCTGGGGGTTCATATTTGGGGTGTCAGTTTGGGCCATCCCATGGCCAAAATCGTCTGTTATGGGCAATTTCGTACTCAGTAGAGTGTAGTCTTTCATTTAAAATTGGTTTTGACCGGTACCTCGAATGTATGAGTTTAACCCATTTTTGGGGTCATTATAGGGGTCACCAGGGTCACACCCATGGACTGGGCCCCGGCAGACGCCCACTTCTGTGCATCCCAGGTTAGTATGTAGATGCCTATATGGTCAGATATTGGTACCTCGTTCGTCTAGGTTCGACCCTCTGGGCTCCTGGTCTATAAATATTACATTTATTTTATGTGATCTATGATCGTCTTCATATGGAAAATTGAATGTTTGTTGTCATCATATTCCTCTATATAATCCAAATACAACCTGTTTTAATATATAACACACTTTCTTTTAGGAAACTTTATTAGTCTATTTTGATTTGGCCTCCTAGCGGGATAAGTCATTTTAGGAAGAATAACCAAGCTCATTAGATTCAGTCGGTCGAATTCTAATAGAAACGACCTTCAAGCCGAGGTCTGAGAGAATCTGTCACAAATTTTACTCCACTACATAACCAGAAAATACCCATGGCGGCCATCTTTAATATCTAAATTTACCCAAGTGTGCTAGGGTGGCATCACCCGGATGCTGAACCTACACATTCTGAAGATATATAATCCATCAAAAACATTAGGTGGTCTATTCTTGAAGACATCTCGTTCTGGACTATGGATAAAAAAAACTTTTGTTCGTGGCATCAATTGGCCGTGCGTGTTCAACAACTTGTCTGACAGGTTTTAGTTTAATAACAATTTAATATAATTTTTAAAAAATCCATTTGATTCAAATATTGGATAAAGTTATACTAAGCCTATAACATAGAAGAAACTTTATTGCATAAAAAAACTTGGAAAGTTATGTGCATTTAATGTAATAAAAAAAAACATTTGATTCAAATATTGGATGGCCTGACACGGAGGTATGTGTATACATTGACGTGCATATAAAAATCCCTTCGCAGTTGGAATCCGATACAAGAGTAGGCTATGGATAGTACCGCTTCCCAGGAAAGATTTCCCTCATAGCACATTGTATAGCATATGTACTCCTTCAGTAGCCCAGTCAAAGTAGGACGTTAAACCTTTTAATTTATATTCCTACTGAAAAGGGATATTTTACGTGCACGCCACTGTGAACATGTGACTTCGGAATTTTCCCTTAAAAACGACCAGACAGATGTCTTTGTCGGGCCCTCCGTCCTGCACCACGCGGTAAAATCTGAATGAACTTTCTCGGCCAATGTAGGGATCAAACACCAGGCCTCAGGCTAGCGAACCAGCGTCTTGCCCACTTAGCCATTGTGACCCCCACGAAGACGAGGTAATGGGTGTCCGGAAGAGTAAGCCTACGCAGCCTTACGCCACACCCGACATAGCTGCATCCTAACTATTAGACGTAATCTCGGTAAAATAGTGTGATCACTGATTTAAAAGAAATTATACCAATTCGGTAGATGAAATCCAGTGTAGAAGTTGTCACGGTTTCAAGGTGATTAATACAGTTCAAACATAGCAATAAAATGTGTCTATGATACCAAACATACATTATATCATGGCCCTGATAACCGCACGATGGCAAAGGTGTAAATTCACATAAAATATAAAGTAAAGTCTTTCGATTCACTCTGGTTATTTCGATCTCCTGGCATTCATGTTACCTTTAGTTTATTTCTCGGAGCAGCCTTCACGGTTTTTCACGTTCTGGTTGGGTTTTTTGTTTAAATATTACTTTCATCACGTTGTTTAAATATTTTAAAAATATAATCTTAATCACTGAATTCAGTATGAAATAAGAAATACGAAGTTACAAGTCGAGCTCTTCAGAGTTATTTCCCTTTTCCCAGCGTATTCTCCTTTCACGTTCTTTGTCTCTCGTGTAATATTCATTAAAATTATAAGCAATGATTGCAATTGGCATTGACAATGTTAATAAACCTGTAATAGCACAACAAGATGCAACAAATCTGCCCAAGGCGGTTTTTGGATATATATCCCCGTAACCAACAGTTGTCATGGTGACGATAGCCCACCAAATGCCTAATGGAATATCCGTAACAGTTTCTTCTTCAACTTCAGCTAGATACAAAGCACATCCAAACAAAGTGGCGATGATAAATACACACACTGTCATCATTGTTAACTCTCTAAAACACTTTCTTACCGACAACAACATTATATGAAGGGATGGAAACCTTTCCGCTAATTTAAAGAATCTCACAATTCTCATTACTGTGATGTATTTAAGTCTGATGTATGAGACGTATAGGAAAGAATTGGGATCTAGCGATATGAATCCGTCTTCAAAAGCCATGTCTACGATAAGCGTCGCCCAATTACACATGATCACCAAAACGTCAATGATATTCAGAGCATTTTTCAGAAACTTCAACTTAAAGGGTGTGGCAAAGAAGGAAAGAAGCCATTCTAGCGTGAAGAAAATGGCACATATTACGTCGACATATACCAGCGATGGGTGTGGAACAGTACTGTAAAACATTAAATATATAGAATTGTTTATGTTGATATAAGGCTGGGGGTTGGTATAATTAAAGATACGTTCAATTCTAAAAGCTGGATGAGTTTTGCTCACAAAAATAAAAACAGAGACCAGTACCATCAGGAGATATAAGCTGTTAAATATCTGTAAGTATAAAATGAAATATATAACGTTATTATGCATACAATATCGTAGATTATTAAAAATAAAACTATATCGTATCTTTTTAGCACGTAAGACCACGTTTGAAGATGATTGGATCCCTTACCGAGAAAATTCCAAGTGATTCGCCAATATGGTTTCCACTTTTCATTTGTGCAGGATCAAAGGCCGTTCGAATTGGATTCAAAAGCAGAAAGTTGTTATTATCGAACTTGCTCATTTCCGCTTTGCCTTAACGGATGATACCTATCTTCGAACCATATCAAGGTATTCATCAAATATACACCGACATCATGTTTGAACATTCCACACCAATTAAGTTTTTTGTGTCCCAAAAATGTGTGATGGACAGGTCCATTTTTAAAGTTCCAGAACAAGCAGTGGTTACAGAGTGATGTCTCCAGACAAAGCATCGTGGGGTTAGTGCTATTTAAAAAAAGATATTGAAAGACCGAACATCTTGATGGTATTTTCCCAAACAAACATCGTTCGGACATTTTGAGTAAAGAAAGTAATACAGATATATAAGCCCCCAGACCAAATATCTCCAGGGCAGTTATAAAAACAAATATCTTAAGGATAATATCTCACAGAGAACAATGTTTTCAGGATACTGTAGAATTTGTTGGAATATTTCGCGTTTTTTAAATATTAGCAACCACACAGTTCATTGAATTTTAGGCCTTGGCTTTAAAGAGAACATTATCAAAAATAAGTTCATCCTTCTGCCACACTTTAGGGAACATTGTAATTCGCGAGAAAATTCATCCGGATTCCCCCTTGACAAAGATGCAGGACAGATATAAGAGTAGGCCGTATGGGGATAAGTTCTCTTACAAAAGAAATGTAGCAAATCTGTAATCAGTAACCCAATAAGAAAATACTGGTAAAATGTATGCATCAGTTCGAAATTATAGGTTAAAGGCCTGGTCGGATTGATTTGATAAGTATGAGGAAGCGCAAACTGGCTACTGATCACATTACACAACTGTTGATCACATATTTACTATGAATGTCCTAATCGAATAGTATCCGACCAAATGTAAGGGCAGATTTTGCTGCATGTTTGTGGCCGACACCATTGTTGACCTTCAAAAGAAAATCAATGTTTTTGAAAAGTTTTGTGAGTACTCTGGACCGTCAGTACATTTTGATAAAAAAACACAAATTATTGTTATCCGAAACGGGGGCATAATAAAGAAAAGTGGTACTTTAAAGGGACACCGGTTGATTGTGTCACGTATTAAAGTTACTTAGATCTCTTGTCTTCTTCCAGGTTACTTATTCTTATTAAGTCTTTCATTTCAGAGAAAGGGGTCCGTCTCATCCGCAAGTATCCTTTTAAATATTTGTGGCTATAAACAAAGGTTCTACTGTATGGTTCGCAGCTCTCGGAATTTCAATACAGACCTGATATAGAACATGTTCATAAGACATTTTTGCAAGTTTGTGTTAGGTATCCATAAATCTTCCACCCGTGCTGGAGCAGCATGAGAATGTGCGCGACATAGCCTCAGTGTTTATTGTCTTGTATAAAATATTGGTGCACTTTAATCAGTTTAAATATAGACCGTTATCCAAACAGATGTATCTAATGTTACAAAATCTACATATTAATTTGGGAATGATGTTATTCTCACATGGTTTTAGTTTTTTATTCTATGCTGAAAGCATCGGTAATGTTTGAAAATTTATACAATCAGTGAGATTAAGGCTTAAGGATATTGATATTCAAGATTGGTCACCAACAGGGAACGTGAGCGGGGATTATACCGTCGTGAAACAGCTAAGTTAATATCACATGATAGTCGTACTGGATACAGTAATTATAAACTTGAGCTTTGACAAGGGTATTATTAATCTTGTAATGTAGGAATAAAGCTGAAGCGTAATATCACACGATTACGCTTAAACCTGTTACCACCCTCAGCAAATCTATTTAAAAGATGTATATTCTTAAGAACCAAGTATGTCCTTTATGTAATGAAGGCTAACCGATTTAAGACTTAAATATCTTCCACCAAACTGCACTAAAGATTATTATGATGCACATTTTCTATGTAAGATATAGCATTGTTTATAGAGGAGAGGTTGTGTTCATATCTCAAAACCAGAAAAATTTTTGAAGAAATTTCTCTGGTGAATCGGGGTAGCCATTTTCCCGGAAGGTGACATGTAATTCCAACGCATGAAATTTCTCGTTTATTTGCGTCGTACGCCCCCCTGATTTTACGTGCCTGGATGACCGAATCACTTAAAAATATATCCACGCGTAGAAAAATAGATCTTTACAAAAACTTGAATTTGTTTGTTTAGGATCCAATTTTTTATGTCAGCGAGTTGACTTTGACTCAAGGATGATTTTACAACAAACGAAACGACGATCCGACCTCTAGTTTTCAAGAAATCGACCCCAAAAGATTGACCAATCAGAGGTCAGAATGGGCGGTCTAATGCCCCAAGGCCTTCGGCTCCGCGGCTGCCTCTGGGAACGAGATTGGTTGTGTTCTAGACAGATTTATTAACTCCACTGGCACTCTATATTGATATATACATGTATATACTCAATAATAGAATAATATTTATTAGAGACACATGTATGTATGTTATATTATTGCCAATCGGTCTTTTACGTTCACGACCATTTGTATACGGCGACCTCGATTGTTTGTGAGACCCTACGTCCTACACCACTGGCGATGGGAAACCACATCTGATTGATGGTAGTAAGTTATATCTATTATTCTGTTGCAAGGTCTATAGTTCAGATGTATGTAACGTAAATTGGCGTTCCTTTTCATGACTCGAATGTATTATTTATTTGATTTGGCATTTATAAGATGCTTGGCCGCGTACGTGAGACTGAAATGTCACATGACTCGCAATTCTTTTAAAAGAACATTTGTCGATAAACTATGAGATTAGTGGTCTAGATTGCGGTTTCGGCCCCTGTTTTGTTGGTTGGGGATAGGGGCGCCTTCTTAACTTCGTCGGTTCGCTCTGGACACCTAGGATTCCTCCCACAGGAAAGACCCCTCCCCATGCGCTTAGATAATAAGGAAACAGGAAAATAAGACAACTTTTCTTCTATATGTAATACTGTAATATGAATGTATATAAACTGATTTACATTTAATTGTTTCCGTTTTGACTCAAATTTCAAATCAGTCCTGTTCGCTGTAATACACCATAAGCCCCAATTGAATGACAATCTGTAGTTACTAGTTATTCGAGTCTTCTGTGCATGGTCTCCAGATAAGAATGGCATCGTCATTTCTTGTCGGTTGTTACGAATAGTACTGAAACACACTATGGTACACGATTCTTGTCTTAAATATTGGATATCAGAATCCCATATTTTCCTGGTAAGATCACAACATCAGTGTTCATTTAAATTGACAAACATTTCGTGTTTTCAACGTGCAAAACTTCGGATTATATTGATTTGGCTACTTTAACAAATAGGAATGAAAATCGCAATACCAGATTGTGAATACTTTAAGCGGTCGTTTATTTATCGATTACTTTACTTACAGTCTTGTATCTAGTTCTTATCCTAACACATTAAAATCACTTACTGCCTCAACATAATTGTAATTTTGGTTAGAGTATAATCAATAATTCGGGACATTTAGTTTGTAATCTTTCAAAAACGGCCAATTATAATTGTAGAGTGATACGTACCCTTTGCTTAATGGTTATTGTAGATTATATTTCATTTCAGTGTTTGGTAAATTAGGTCTCTCCTCAAATAATTTAGATTATCAAGGGAAATATAAAGGAAATTTAACATTGGCGTAGGGTAGCTGGTAAATTGTATGTAGGTATTCTCACGCAATAACGCCTTTGTCAATTTGGAAAACTGACCCCATCGTGACTTCGTACTTGAGATTTTTTTAAAAAACCTCATCAATCCAGTGGACATGCCATAAATATCAGTTGTAATATGATTACTTACTTGGCTTTTTCGCAGTGCCAATCCACTTTAATTACTGCAAATCAAACCGGTATGTTTTCAGAAATGTAGAATTAACAATTGTCAGGCTATTCCCAAAGAATCTAAACTGTACTCACCTTTCCTGAAAATGATGATCGTGGTCTAGAGAGGAGCATCCATAAACCATGCTTCCATCTAAAATATCGCCTCTGTGAATCCCTTGGAGAAAGACGCACAAATTTGGCGGCGTCTGCCATCTTCTGCATTGTTTCAGCGAGTTTTTCATCCCGTTCAACCTTATACAGAACTTTCCAACAACATTCTGATACTTGTTGCTCCGGTATCTCCCAAAACTGCAATTCTTGTAGCATGGCGCTACCACATACATGTTTAGGTAGATGGAGTCCTTGATCTCTATACAGATTGATTATAGGACTAAACAATGCGGGATCTCTGTCAAAATAATACTCCCCACTCTCTATCTCGAATTCATCGGCTTCCTTGTTCAAACGAGATAACCTCGAACCAGGAAACTTATTAAGGCGTGACTGTCTTGTAACGAATACTTGTCCTCCTATATTTATCCGTACTTTTGATCGTTCATTCATTTTGAAATAACCAAATGTAATCCAGTGTAATACTGGACAGACCGTACGCTGCAATTAATTATTCTCAGTATTGAGCTACACGTTGTAATCTTAGGACTAACGATTTATGTTAATAATAGATCCGTGATGATCTTCAATGAGTCCCTTGGCAATACACGAAGTCTGTTTATTTAAAGTATGTTGAAGTAAAGTATATACACAATAGACCCGAGATTAAGGAAAACTAAATTCCCTGGAATTCAACTAGCATCACACTTTTCGGTTTATATGCAGAAAGCAAAAGGATTTCGCGACATTCAACAACTCAAACAGACCAACAGCGAAAACGATGTCTCCCGCCTCAATCCTAAAATATATAGATGAGTACATTTATATTTGTAAAGCATCGAAAAATCAAATTGTGTATCATCTGCTACCTACTAACATGTGGTTTCACAATTCGACGTTCTTAACACGTCAAAAAAAAAAACAACACACAAGTACACACGAATTGATGACGTTTACGTACCAATGGGAAAGGTTCCTATTCTGTTCATCCTTATCTACGCCAAAGTGGAATATCCATCTCAATTATAAGCAGAACTGCTTTGATCTATAACACGCGTTGGTCACGTTTCTCGGGGAGACGGGGTTAAGCGCCCTATGTGTCCAATCAACTACCGGTGTTTCCCCATATAGTCGTAAAATATCATCAACCAACGATCTATAATTCATGTTCAAGTATTCCAAGACTTCCAACAAAATATCCAGTAGTCTGGTGAAGATCAGTTGTCAGACTAGTTAATATTAAATGCCATATAACCACAACCTAGACAGTGCGTCCACTCGACAATAACTACTGTAGGTCATTTCGGGACTAACTTATTGTTCAATTTTATTCCAATAATGCGCGTAGGGGTCTTTAGCAGTGCGGGGGACCAGAGGAAAACCCACAAGGTTGGACAGGGGGCCCTACTCCTTGTCACGTACAACCTTGGAATCGACACCACGCCAGTTGGCTCAATGACAGACTGTATCGAGTGCTACCTATCCACTCGGAGACTCAATACATTAACTATAGTACTAGGGCACAAGACAAACACACAGAATCGACAAACTACAACATTAGAACGACGACATGGCAGATTATTGTAGTAAGGTAAGCTTACTTATCTATTCTAGTCCATTGGTTCTCATCGTCTCTATTAAACTAGACGGTGCAGAACAGTAAGACGATGAACTACATTTCACTTTGTCATTGCTATTGGTTCCAAATTACTTGGTTCCTTCACAGACTAACATCACACATTTATAGCACCATATATGTACACTCCGATTGTGTTGAAATAGTCCAACTAGATCAATACTATAACGACTCAGCTGTGCTTTTATGTGGAGTAACTGTTGTAGATAGATTCTCAAATATATTGTTAGGATATAATTCAAACAAGTTAATTAATTAGATTCTGAAATATGTTGTCAGGACATAATACCCAGTACATTACACAAACAAGATTATTAATTACGTGATATAAAATAAAATGGTGTCAAACGACCCGCCTTTCTGTTCTTATCGCTAGTCATAGCGGTAATAAATATAAAAATGTCTATACAAAAAAGTGTAAAATCGATTTTACGATGAAACGTATACTCCATAAAAGAATTATATAATTAGAGAGCAACAGACAAATAACATTTTATTCAGAGTAGAGGTGGGAATTCGAGTCCGACATAAAGATGCCTTCCCATGTGCAAACTGGATGATTTGATGATACATTTGGACTTGAAACAAACTCAAACTAATTTATCTATCATCAAACGTTTGCTTCATATCAAGTTTGTGGACCGGTTGTAATGAAACTTAACATATCTATATCCCACCGTTAATCGCGCATTTCAGACCACAACTTACTTGATGATGGCCCCTTTTTCAGAAAAAAATGGCTGTTTTCTGTTTGCGTGTACTGTATCCATATCTTACAAAATGAGGATTTATCTAACATGGCAACCACTGGTTTTAAATATTGCGATGGTTCAAATCGCAGTGTCCACAAGCTAAACACGTGATTTTTCGTACAACTAGGGACCATGAAGTGCGCTACGATAACCTTGGTTAAAAATTGTAAACTCGATAGTGTTCCAACACGTTTCATAAAACTGGTTCATGTCATGGAAGTCAATTAACTTATTTTAAACTATATTATGTTTTACCTATAAATGACAAGAATAACGTATCCTTAAAGTAGTACATTGTAGTTACATTTTAGTCTGCGAATGATCCAATCTCGAAACCAGAAAAATTTTTGAAGAAATTTCTCCGGTGAATCGGGGTAGCCATTTTCCCCCAGAAGTGACGAATCACATGACTGTCACGCGACATGTATTTATTTTACGTGCCTGGATGACCGAATCACTTAAATATATGGCCACGCGTAGAAACATTAATCTTTACAAAAACTTGAATTTGTACTCGAGGATCATTTTACAACAAACGATACGACGATCCGACCTCTAGTTTTCGAGAAATCGACCCGAAAGAGATTGACCAATCAGAGGTCATAATGGGCGGGGCTTAGGTTTGGAAGAAAGTGATAAAAATGGCCGGTCAAACGAACCAGAGGCCTCCGGCCCGGCGGCTGCCTCTGGGAACGAGATTGCGAATGATCGGCCCAGTCGTTTTTGAGTCTTTCTCAAATCCCAATGGAGTAAAAGAAATATTGAAAATTAATAAAGAAATGACAGTTCCCGACCGGGATATAATGTTAACGGTGTAATCATTAGCTGTAAATTGGTCCCATAGAATTATGAACTATTTGCTAATGTCGAATTTCTCGACTGGGAATTTGGCATTTTACTTCATCTCATCCATCGCAGATAAGTATCGCATATCAAAATAACTGACACGTTGTACTGCGTTACCAACTGCAGCGGTGATATGGTTGCGTCATCTCACGTACATGTGACATCAATGTGTATTCGTTTTGTGGCATCTAATAGTAATGGTAAATGCAGAGGGGGGTTGCATCAAACATAATTTACACAAGAACAAATATATTAACAAGGCATCATACTCAGAAACCACAAACAAACAGAATTCAGAAAGAGTGAATGGATCCGTGGGCTAGCCGTAGTAAGCGTTCACTGCGCTGTACAGCCCGGGCCTGTAGTGACACAGACTTTACTCCTATAGTGCATGGGAGGCGCATGCTCGGCATCTAATGAAAACACTGGCTAATAGTACAACTAATTGACTTTGATCAGAAAACGATTCACATGCCTTTAACCATTCAGTCATCCCACCCACCGTTTTTAGCAGAAGAGTGCGTAAAGTCAACCACTAAATTATTAAACAGAACGTTTGTATGTTGTCAATTAGACTGTCAAAATGACATTTTGTTTGCCGAATAGTAATACTTGGATAATACTAAGAAGCGTATTCCTCTCCTTCTCTCTCAATCTCGAAACCAGAAAATCTTTTGAAGAAATTCCTCTGTTGAATCGGGGTAGCCGTTTTCCCGGAAAATGATATGTAATTCCTACGCGCGAAAGTTCTCGTTTATTTTCGTCGTATGCCCCAGATTTTACGTGCCTGGATGACCGAATCACTTAAAAATATACCCACGCGTAGAAAAATAGATCTTTACAAAAACTTGAATTTGTTCGTTTAGGATCCAATTTTTTATGTCAGCGAGTTGACTTTGACTCAAGGATCATTTTACAACAAACGAAACGACGATCCGACCTCTAGTTTTCGAGAAATCGACCCAAAACGTTTTGACCAATCAGAGGTCAGAATGGGCGGTCTAATGTGCCAGAGGCCTTCTTCGGCTCCGCGGCTGCCTCTGCGAACGAGATTGTCTCTCTCTCTTAATAGTTAGTTACTTCTCATTTCTTAAATGGTGAGAGAGAGAAATGGGGTTTAACGTCCACTCAACACAACCAGGTCATTTCGGGACTAACATATGGTTTCAATTTTATTTCAATAATTCGCTTGCGCGTAGGGGTCTTTAGCCGTGGGAGGAAACCGGAGTGCCCGGAGGAAACCCACGAGGTTGAGAAGGCGCCCCTATCTCCATGTCACATACGCTCACACCAGGGCTCGAAACCACAGCCGCAAGCCAGAGGTGACCGGCCAGCTAGAGGTCGAAGCGCGGCACTCTAGACCACTAGGCCATCCCAACCCCCCTCTTAAATGGTAGTTTAGTAAGTCAATCGCACATAGACCTATCACAACCTTACTCTCGGTGACATTTACTGAGCGAATAATAAAATATAAAGTCATCGAAATTGGGATTTTTATAAATATCAGAATATAACCTAACTATAGGTCAATATTTAATATGTTACACTGCCATGGAACGAAGCCGTGTGCGAACTACACAAATTCTAATAGAAATATGAGACCAAACATGGATCAGTTTTTCTCGGTATGTACAAAAATATGACGAAGCAAAATTCCTTCGATCTATGCATACGAAGATGGCACACTTTATTATTTCTATTTTCTCCATTCCTTTTCTTGTCAAAATCTCTCGACAAAAATGGTCTACATTTATTCGAAGTTGAACTCTCAGGCACGTTGCAATCCACGATAGATTAACATCTTCAACAGGTTTTCGAATCTAATTGATGGGCCCTAGAGAATTCATAGGGGTTGATATTTTCATAATTAAAATGTTAAATCATTAAACAGTAAACCGTGAAAATTATTATATTTAATTTGATTTAATGCATGTCACGCAACCATTACTTAAAAGCATCTCACACATCGTTGTCGATGGGTAGATTACGTTTTGTTCAAAATATTCAGATTACACTGTGGACAATTATCTAAAAAGTTATTTTGGGATGTGTCTAACATGTTCAACGAACAACACTTTCAGGAAAGTGATTTTAACAGGAATATGTTGTACACGACATAATATATAATTCATATCTAGCATTACGCAATCATTCAAATGTTTCAATAAAATATAAGCTCACGAATATTCATGTATGGTTTAACAGATATCACATGGGAAGTCTTCATTCAATCGATCACCCAAACCGATTAACAGGAAAATAGACGGCAATTGTTTTTTTCTTCTTCTGAAACTAAAATTGTATTTTAATATGCATCGTGCAAGATGTTTGTAATTCCCATTCAAATTATTGTTTTTACGAACAGGGTGAATGTTTGAAGTTTTGACATGAAATAGCGTGTAGGCCTCGATAGTTAAACCGGCATTTTGGTAGATTAGATAGAGTTGACTGTTTCCGCTATAATAATTAATAAATAGGTAAAGTAAAAAGGCTATGCTGAAACTTAATATTAAAATCATCATTTCAATAACACTGTAGCCTGGATTGTTATTGCGACGATACTAAAGTCTCGATTATCCATTTTTACGGAGAGAGAGAAATGGGGTTTAACATCCACTCGACACAAACTAGGTCATATGGTTTTATTTACTTTCAATAATTCGCGTGGGACAGCATAAACATCCACATGAAACTGTGGGCGCATACATCCATTATGAGTACCTTTATGGCCTTGCATTCTCTTTAAACTACAGACACTATTATTTCAATGAAATAACCAAGCGGGTGCAATATTTCAACTATTATAAATTATGCACGCTTGGCACATTGCCCGTTTTTTTAAGTAATGATACGCAAACATCAAAACATGAGGTGATAATCTGTATTCTAAATTGTACTATAGAACCACCACTGTCAGTATGTTCCGCTTCACACAATCAAAACTATAAGACTATATATCGTATCATCTCCATAGAATCGTTATAGGACACACGGCACATCCGCGAGGGACTATCAAATTACATGAATCCAATATGTAATTTTAATAATTAAATCAGCGATGCAGAATGGACATACGTTAGTAGTTCGACAATTAACTAATTGTCCCAAATCCATATTCGAGCGAGGAGCTACGTTCCTCAGTGTTAGGAAGTAGACCAATCAGTAAGATCGATGGAGCATGATTTTTATTTTTTATGAATAGAATATAGTTAAGGTGGTATTCCCACTACTTTCTACTGGGAAATGATATAACCCTAAAGTCTCCACGTCGGAGATCCATCAAACGTTTGTGGAATTCCTCCAAAACTGCTTTACTATCTGCATGACTCGTAAATTCAAAACATATGTAAATCTAGCATTTTTAAAATATTTATCCAAATACAGGTCGAACAACGAAATTGGCTAGATTAAATGCTTATTACTATTTGTATTATAATATTACTATTAAAGATAATTGTCACGAAAGTATTTATCGGAGGGATATTTGGTACATATGAAAATACTACATGCCCAATCCTACTAGAGAATTACTGGACTACCCATGGGCAATTTCCTGATAACTGGCAACCCGACGGCTTATTGCGTATACATGTACTATCTTGACTGGAGAGGCGGTTGTTATTTCTTGATCGAATGGTTTGGGGTATATTGAGGGGTGTTAACGTATAGCAAACTGCAATTAAACGGTGGAAAAATAAGTTGACAGACAATAATTCAGGAATTCACTTAGGCCTTCATATGAATGGTAATTGAACAATCGGTAATAAATATATTCTGAAAAATGGACCTTCTCTCAATGAGTAAGGTGACAAATATGGCTTCCAAACAACATTTTTGCAGCTTGGGTACTTCCCCGCGAATACAAAGTTTGGATAAGGATTTGAAGCCAAGTTTTGAAGGATTGATTAGCTTGAATATGTTAATAGTCCAAATAATCATCGAATCAAACAGTTTGTACGCTTGAAAGTTTCTTTAAAGTCCCGATGCTCCATTTGTATTTTTCGCTTATACATCAAATCTGTCACTGCTTAATCCACGCTAATGTTCAAATACACACTCTAGATAATGTGCCGACTTGGATTCGATCGGATTTATAAAAAAATTATCTTCAAATTTTCGCGGGCAGCAAAGTGGCTTATTGCACAGGAGTAGCGATGATCGACGGAATTTAAATTCCACATATGAACTATTTTTTGATGGAGTCCTATGGATTCCCCATTCACACGATGTAATTTATAACTGATTCTATAGCGCTAAAAAAGGCATCGGGGCTGTAAAGGTATTACTATTTAATAATTCAAATGGCATTACCAATATAGATAAATAAAACCTAGTTTCTTTCGATAATTGCGCATATCGGACCGTAATTTATGGCTCTTGATGGTACGAAAAATCGTGATGTCAGCTTGTGAACCCGCAATTAATATCCAATTTAAAAATCGTTTTAGTAATTCATCCTTACACCCTGATGGTGGTTGAGCGCGTAGTTCGTACAAATCAGACCGAAACTCATAGTAGGTAATACCAAGGTTGTTGACCGGCTACACTGTTAGAAGGATTGGGTCAAATTTGGCCCGAAAATATTGGGTATATACATGACCGACCCAAAAATATTTTTGGGTCACTTTTACCCAATAAATTGGGGAGCAATGACCTAAAATTATTGGGTCAGTTTGTTCCATATGCATTGGGTCAAAGCGACCCAAACCAAATTTTGGGTACGTCATGTCTGTACCCAATATTTTTGGGTCACATTAGACCCATTATTTTGGAGTTGAAATTGAAATCGTTTCTGGGTCGCACTTCCTGTAGAGGTGATGTGCGGTGTTCGGATGTATACAAGGCCCATTGGTTGAATCACAATTGACTGCAACAAAAAAAAAACATGCATCATGCATCTGAAAATATTGTATCAAGAGACATATACGAAAATTGAGAACAGACACAAAGCCGTTAAATTGAATGACATTATAATTCCCATTTCGAGGATTAGATATATAGTCCAAAACAAGTATTTATTCTGCTTCCCTAAAGCTTGGCGCAGACGGTCAACTTTTCGTCGCTTGTTGCTGCAATAGGCAACTACTGGCAACTCCGAGCAATTGGGAACTCGAGGTCTCCCGTGTGCGCTGACTGGCAACGAGAAGCAATTTTTTCCCGGATGTATTCGGAATGCCGATATCACGTGATCATTCAAAATGGCACCGTACATACAACCATAGAACTCCGCCATCTTGAAGTACCACATGACAGTTAACCAGTTGCTTGTTGCCTGTTGTCGCCTACCGCCGCAGACGAGCAATTTTGAAGCAACAGATGAACAATTTCTCGGCGACGAGCGATTTTCTGTTGCCCAATATCAAACATGTTTGATATTTGGCAACGAGAAGCAACTCGGAGCAACAGCAGGCAACTATTGTTGCCCGTTGGCGCAGACGAGCAATTTTTTCTTTCAACGACCAGCGATTTCACTGTTGCCTGAAAGTTGCTCGAAAAAGTTGCCCGTCTGCGCCTGGCTTTAGTGTCACATTTACTGGTAAACCCAAACACGCAATCTGAAGAGCTTCCAGTGTACAAAAAGTGGATATTCAACATCCAATATATAATAGTAAGAGAGTCTGACGTACACAGCTCTATCAATACACGAGCATTGAATCACAGGGGCTGTATCTTTTGTCTCTCGGTGAAAGTTCCGAATACATGGATATACAGTTGTCGCCTATCCTCTATTGCCTCCCAAACATCTTCTGCTGTTGCACTTGCCGGGCAAATGTCTAGTAGGTAACGAAGACGTAGCACTGTTTTCTTAGCCGTTGTCAGTAAAACATAGGCCATTCCTACGATGGCACAGATGACATTCAGGTCTAGAAAAGATAACAGATCACAACATGATTTGTTAACATCGCCATGCGTAGAATACCAGAAAGGCTACGAGTAAGGGTTCAAAATCATGTTGCCCGCATGAAACTATAATAGGTGTAAAGTCTTGATTAGGAAGATTTCATTCTGATGTTATCTTCACGAGTAAGATAAAAGTTATGTTGCCAGGCAACAAACCATACGCCCACAGAAGCTAAATCGTCGCATACTTTTTCTTGCCGATATCCATTCGTAAAATAATTCTGGTATATGTTTTCTGGGGTTTCCTATCTTATGACATAAAGGTGTGATGGGCCTCTTTTTGTGGAGTTCTGGGTTTGAACCCAATAAAAGTTCTCGGTAATGAACTTTGATCGTGCGTCTTTTTTCACGATTTTAAGCAGTCTCGTGTCTATTCCCTGCACTCTGGCCCTTTAATTGAAATGAAATGGGGTTTAACGTCCTACTCTTATGCACCTAACCTGGGCTAATGAAAGACGGGCTCTAGCCCTTTAAATACAGACGTAAAAAATGATCTTCTTACCCTTGTCATATTCGGGGTCTGTCGTCTCCAAAAGAGGCACATGTTGCAACAACGTTTGTAGGGGATGGCTGGCTGGATATGGTGCTGCTCTAGCTTCTATCAGCAGGTTTGGCAGAGGATTATGCAGACGGACTTTGAAACCGGTAAAGCAGTTCGCTTGCGGCAAAATAAGAGGTAGTTCCTTCAGCATCTGCAAACAAATAGAAATTCCTTAACTTTACATGACCTACAATAATAGGTCAGTCGAAACAAAATTCGGAGCATTCTTCTAAACTTTTTCCAAAACTGTAATTGTATGTATAGACAGCTAAACTGAACTACCTAAAGTTACAATTCCTTTTGGAACCGATCATTTAAAAGGAAACTAGAGTGTCTCCTCCAATATAAATTTTCTCCGGAGCGAGAATGTCTTATCTGTTTCTTAATCAATTATTCTGGTGTTTCTGCCCCGGGCCGGCGTGGCCAGCTCATTAGCTATTAGAGACTTTTGGCAACCGTAAATTCCAAGTACGTATCGCGTATCCGTATATATTTTTTGTGTGACGTCATCAATTTGTGTGTACTTCTCGTACGTGATTCGGCACACGGATACGGCAGCCCGTATCGAACAGCTTTCACACGCAGACAGTCCGTATAACATTGTCGCCTTTTTAGACGCTGAAATGTTGTATCAAAGCTTTTTATGAATCTATGTGTATCTTAGAACACGGAGGTGTATATTTGATCTGAATTTAACCATAATAAAGACTGGAATTTAATTATTATTTTTGATGGGTTTTCTCGGAATTTTCATACCTTCCCCGTCGTCTGTCTGTCTGCACGCTGGATGTTCTGCGTGCTAGATTTAGGTAGATATGGGAACTTGCAAATCTGTAAATGATGTGATTCTATGGTAAAGGGGTATAAATGATAAATTAGTGAAACTGAAAATTGCTGTCGAGTCGAAGTCAAAGATTTTTTTTAATAAGATGCAACATTAATTTTTTATAATAGCTCATGGTGATGGCAAGAGCGGATCCAGAGGGGGTGTCCACGGGGTCCGGACCCCCCCCCCCCCCCTGCGATTTTTAGACCTGTAATTTTGGTATTTACCTTCCGGAAATACGTCAGAATGCACCAAATTGAATCTAATTTACCAAATTTTTCTGGGGGAGGGCCGCCAACCCCCCCTTAATTGGTTGAGCGCCTTCGGCGTTGGGCGTTATCAAACCAAGACCCCCCCCCCTGCAAAAAATCCTGGATCCGCGCCTGGATGGTGATCTTAGTTAACTGCCATCATGCTGTACAGAACTAAGCTCAGCTCAGTGACCCATACGTACGCGACGCAAGAATCTGCCAAAACTCTAAAACTACTCTGACGCAACGTGTCAAGTATACGATACGGATACGTGATACGGATAGGGAAAATGCCACATGCCAAAAGTCTCTATTATCTGTAAAAGAATTTAGAATGACCGTAATCACATGTAGCATTTTCTCAAATTTACGTTCTGTACAGTATAGAAAAACTGGATATAAAACACAGCAGCAGCATCGATATACCGCTGCAATATACGTCTACATTCATGGGGTTCGGGGCATAAGGAATAAATGCTAAGTTCCGTGATGCTCTCAGAATTACAGCCTGTAGACGATAAACACAAAATTGAGCGTGGCTTTGCCCCTGAGAGCCGGGATATGCAACAGAATCAATAGTTGCCAAGTACCAAAACGATCCATTTAGCGGGACAAAGGCATAATATGTCCACGCATTGACGTAAAAAACGTGATGATTTAAATGCCAAGTAAATATTATTTTCATTTTGTGGTTTTTTGGGTATATATACCTGTCTTCTTTCTTCATATTCAAGCTGTTCGCTTTCTGTTATGTTAGTTTCACACAAGGACCGTTTTCTTCTTAGATTATCTGTAACTCCTACACGGCTGCTGCTTGTTTCTGGTATTTCTCTTTCATTTGGTCTATTATAGGGTCAACAATCTTTCCCGTTTCCTCCAGTTACCCGATTTTAATGAAACTTAAAATATATGTTAATATCCGAAAGATCTCAGTTCCTTTGGATATTCGCACATATCAGATCATAGCTTCCTTGATTATGGCCACTGATTGTACGCAAGAAAAATCACAATTTTAGCTTGTGGTTCTATAGAGGTCACCATGTTTATCCCATTTCAAAAATCGTTTCAGTATATTACCGTTGGACCATAGTGAAGCCGATTTCGAATTTCGGGAAAATCCAAACGAAACTTCTATGCAAATTGTGCAAAAGTATGTAATGCGAAGGTTATGGACCCTCTATTCATATCTCGCAAAATGTGGGCGTATCTGATCTTGCAACCGCAGGTTAACTTGCATACATGGCAATTAATCTTCTATACTTCAAAATTGTATACATTCAAAACTTAATGCCCATTAATTATTTTACAGATCCATTAATATGTCTTACAATTAATGGCCATGAATAACAGAATTAGGGGCCATAAATTAATTGTCCTTCAAATCTTGTCATGTATTCACTTCTTAATGCCCATTAATTAATTTAATACCCATGAATTTATGCTTATCATCGAGATGTAGGACTATTAATGCCCATGAATTATCTAGTTATACACAAATTAATAGTCATTAATAGATCAAGTTAAAAAAAATTATATTGCGTAATGATACATCAATGGGCGATAACTAAAAATTCTCCGATATTAATGGGGTTTTAATGATCTCTGTGATTGACACCGGATTAGTACCTATGAGAAATAATGGTGTGAATTAATGGTTTCATGGGATATTCATGAAAATTTAACAGGGTATTAATGGGATGTGCAAGCACTCTATACTTAAAATATACTCAAATCGACGCTTGCTTTCTTTAATTAAGCGCCTTTAAAGACCTTCATTGGGAACTGAAAATAATTACATGGTAGTTTTAGAAATGATTACATTTTCGCTTAAACTAAATTTTTTTAAAAAAAAAAACTATGCCAAAGGAAAGAGGTACCATAGCCCATTACATTGAATATTGTAATTAAATGTCTCCTTTATGGGAGGGGGCCCTTCAATTGGAGGGTCTAGAGCACAAGTCATCTAACTACCAAAATCCTGTTTTAAGAAAATTGACCTCAAAGTCTAAACCATGTGCATTTCACACCACCATCGGTACCCAATTCAAATTGGGTACCGATGGTGGTGCGAAGTGCACATTTGAGGTCAATTTTCTTAAAACAGGATCCTCCAATTGAAAACGATTTCAATATTCGGTGTCATTCAGATTTTTCTGAAGTAATTAAAACTTGACTATAATTAGGAGATAAACACTTCCTGTTTCGCATTTAGAGGGGTGTTATTGTCCAATAGACATGTCCTGAGATCATTAGGACCCGAGACGCGTAGCGTCGAGGGTTCTAATGTAAAATCTCAGGACATGTCTATTGGACAATAACACCCCTCTAAATGCGAAACAGGAAGTGTTTATCGACATTGTAACATGCTTTTTTAGAATTTAAAAGACATTACTAAAACAGAAGGGTGTTATTGTCCAATAGACGGTGTCTAATTGACCAATCAAAACGCAGGGTTTACACTGAAGCATGTTACAATCACCTTTATCGCGTTGCATATCGTTACTAAGGGTCATGATGTCAATTTTAGATAATTATTTAATATTATCCAAAACTGGTTACTTTAGAAAAGGTGAAACAATAGTGGAAAGAGTTAAGATATCTTCAGTTGCCGGACTGGTTATTACTAAGTAATGGGAACAATACTAGCGACTTTTTAACACGTTATTACAGAGTAATTGGAACACTAATGAATTATATAATTATAAACACACCATATTCCATTCAGATAGTTTAAAAATCTTGACATTTATTATGATACAGTTGATCTGAAGCAAAAAGAAGACTTCCAAACTTACCTTTCTCTGTCTTTTTACGGCATCAATAGCATGTGTTACATAGCCGCCCATCTTCCTTAATCAACGTTCGCGAGTTATACAACATCTCTCCGTTGCTTGAATACTCAGTAATTCCCCGAACTTTGCGCTAGTTGTTTTTACAAGTGACTAATTAGCATTGTCCAAACAATTCGTGGCACCAAACACACTGTAAACAAACAGGGTTTTTTAAATTGAGAAACTCGTGGGAAAACAGCAACCGACGTTGATCGATCTTTGAACTTGATTGTCACATGTAGGCATTTTAGCTATAAAGCACGAGACTTGGTATTCACGACGACGGATGAATCTGATAGGTTCCCAAGCTGGGCTTGTGACAATCGAACTTAGTGGCGAAATATACAGGGTATTTCGTGAAGGGCTTGATAAGTATGGCGGGGTATCAGGTTCAAAATGCGATCTGCAGTTGAAAGTAGAAAATAAAAATCGAAAGAGAAAATTCTTATCCAAAATGGACATTTTCGTGTGGGAAACATATACCGCTCGTGCTTTTCAACCTAATACGTCCACCTTTTCAACTTAAAGTCGTAAATATTCTACTTTCAACAACAGAATTTCTACTTTCAATAATCAACTTTTGACATTCGGAATTTCAACTTCAGATTTTCTACTCCAGATTTTCTCAATGCATATTACGGAAATAAATTTGATCACGTGACTATTTTTGCATGTCATTAAAATACGGAAATTACCCCTAAGTACCGCAAGGATTTCAAGTGAGCAAACTCGGTGGATGGTTGCGTTAACATTTGGGAATAGTTTGTTTGACTTAAATAAAAAACGCACTAACTCAAATTTCATTACATCGTTTTTTGTCTATTTTGTTTTTTACCCCAAGCTCAAATCTGACAGTTGAAATCAAAACTTTATAGAGATTTTTCTTTAATAGCAATCCCCTAAACAACCTGTTGACTTCTCTTTGAGAGTAAGGTCATCAACTTCGGGTTAAGGGTCAACGACTGATGTCAGCGACTGAAAACAATAACTGTTTATACAGTTAGTGTTTAGTCTGTGTCCGATGCATAAAACTACATCACAGCGTAGTATCTAGTCGCTTCGGAATGAAAACAAAGATGTGGAGGGATTTATAGAGGAGTAGGCTGCTTGTTCCACCACTGCTAAATAAAGTCATGCTTTACGTTTTCCTTGCCGTATTGAGCGACTCGGTTATTCGACTTGATTTTTCGACTGAATTATCTGCCTGGTTTTTTTTTTTCGACTAAGATATTTCACTGATTTTATTGACTGATTTGTTCGACTGAGTAACTTCTTCTTTAATATATAATATGTACAAACTAGGTCATTTCGGGACTAACATGGTTTTAAATTTTATTTCAATAATTCGCTTGCGCGTAGGGGTCTTTAGCATATACAGGTCACAATTTTATGGAATACAATTACTGTTTATTACTGAGCGACGTTTCGACTAGGCTTCTCTAGTCAATATCAACCAATGAGACCAGCTTAGGAAGACTGTATATACTAGTTGGGGTTTTGATTTATAGGAAGTTATAGGTTGTTTAATTGTTGCTGGGTTTTTTATTTGCTCCTGAAATAAAGTGTTGAAGATCCATTCCAATAATCTGTGTTCATCTAAGAGAACACACGCCGGCGAGCTACATTCCCTGCAAGTCAAAATGTGTTATATTGTGGGGAAAGCGGTACAGCTAAGCGACGTAAATTGTACATATTATATATTAAAGAAGAAGGGATGAATATCAACTTTATTCCTCCTTCAGTAGTAGTAGCAGTAATACGAAATCTGGATCAACTATCACAGGGTCTTGAAAGATGGGTCTTCTCGGTAAACTGATTATCCAGAACGGAAAAGAAATATCGTTGGTTTGCCCAAATACAAAGGGTTAGACAGAGACAGCTTGAATTTTTTGCAAAGATGGGTGCCCAAAAAGTACAGGTTTCTGTGGCCTCCACTAAAAAGGTTGTGGGTTTTTAAAATGTTCCGGATACTAACGATGTATCTGTTTTAACAACCTCGTGTGAATGGTGAGTTGTTGCAAGTTTTAGTGCAAAAAGCACCAGCAGTCAAGACCCAAGATTACGTAGGCGTTTGTTCAGTAGATCCACCTGTACAAGTCCTTAGACATTTAGGCCTTACAGGATTCCTTTGTACAGAAATAAAAATTATTATCGTGAAAGTAGTTGTTATAGATTATGTTATTTTGATTAGTGGAAAAATAAGGATTTTGTTTGCATTAATATTTAAAACATGTAGGGTGGATACATATGATTAATCTATAGGTAACATGTTACTTTATTATTGTTTAATTCTATTTTTAATTTCAAATCTATATTTTAATATACATTAATGCTTGGTAAGTCAGATGAAGCAGACAGCAATTGGTCACTCGATTTAAATTATGGCAATTAAAGTGATTGATCTGATCAGTTAAATGGCTTTAACACTTTCATAGTAACTAATAGTAAGTAACTAATTTATATAAAGAGAGAAATGTATGTACGATTAATAATAGTTGGGGAGACCAGCTTAGGGAACCTATATACTAGCTAGTTGAAGGGCCGATTTAAAGCAAAACAATGGATTGTTAATTTCACGACAAACTTGTATTGTATTATATAGTAAGATTTATTTCATTTTGTTAAATTGCTAATCCTAGGCGTAGGTTGGTTGGATAAGTTCATTCTGGTACGATACCATAATAATATGACTCTATAACATCCAATAAGCTAGCCCCCTTCTATATCTTATGAGGTACCGTAGTCCAGAAATACTCTATAGACTAGGCTAAATTTACAAAGTCCGTCTTCCATTAGCCCAGGTAAGGTGCATAAGAGTAGGACGTTAAACCCCATTTCATTTCATTTCATTTCACATTTACAAAGTAGGTCGACAACATCCGCCATCTCCGTGAAATTACCAGCAAGGAAGCTTGGTCGTCAGCTGTTTTGTACAATTTCACTGCCCATTTGTGAATTTGAACTAATCCTAGGAGATCTACTAGTGTCGGTGGGCTACATGTATAACTTATTACTATTAGTACTGTAGTAGGCCTATAAATAATAAATAAAAGTACAACTCCCATGGGCTGTATATCCACTAGAGATAAGCTACGTTTAGCATGCGACCGGCTAGATCAACATGAATCAGTGCTAGTCATGCAGGGTTAGTGTTACGTATGAATAATGTACGGTTGGCACATTGTCCGTACCATTGTTTGAAATGGTGGTACGCCAACGTCAAAGGATGACGTTACATCTGTATTTTAAATAATGATAATAATAGGCCTACTAAAAATAAACAACACAAATCCCCCACCGCATACAAAATACAAGGGACCACAGGACTGAGTAGGTTCAACGCTTGAACACTCTGGGTTCTTAAAATAAATCATTATTGAATTTCTTAACTGTGGAAGGTTATTCCATTTAATTTTGATGTGGGGTTTTGGTAATTTGTACAGTTAATGGCAAAACACTGTCCCTTTGTTTGATACTGAAAACGTAAAAGTTTGGTTTTCCTTCGCATAATCAAACGACGCCATTTTGTTGCGGAGGATCAAGGTACAAGTATGTCGGACATCAGCGCATGTTGCGAAAGCGGCTTTTGATTGGCCATGGTGCGGAGGTACAAGTATGTCGGACATCAGCGCATGTCACGAAAGCGGCTTTTGATTGGCCATGGTCATATTAGTCTATTTATATATTTCTATATTAGGGATACGGGGTAAGCAAATCAAGTGAGGGGGGTGGAAGGCCCAAGTTCAGATTTTGTCGTTGATACCGATGACAGGTTGAAAGGTTCTCAATCGTATGATCCAATAAAGTTTTATGGTGCGTCTATTGCTTGTAGATTTTTGTAGGTCGGGATTGTTGCCCAATTGTTTAATTATTTGGTAGTCGAAGTTTCGACTACTGGTTCGGGAGGTGGGTGATGTCAGCATAATGTTCCTTCCTACTTTTGTTCAAGAACATCATCCAAGGTCATGAGGCGTCCAAAAAAACGTGTCTATTTACACCATACAACATTTAGTGAACATGATCAAGATTGTTGATGGATTTTCGAGGGAAACCTCACTGTTCCATCATGGATTCCCACAAAAGGTTGGTTTCTATTGGAGCTGCAACATTTATTATGCTCCTAGTAATTCGGCTTAGGAGACAAAATAGTTTGGGAAAACCGCGTGTTTGGGCAAATCATGTATACACAAACCGAATACATTAGAATTATAAAAAAAAAGAACAAAGATTAAATTTATTTTCAAAGGACAATAACAATCAAGAAAAACTTACTTTTCAATTAGTACTAATTAGCAATCAATCAGTTAGATCTAAAAGACAATTAGATTGTCCCATTACATGTTAATCTTAATCTCAAGGTGACAAGTGTCAAACCAAACAGTCAATTCTAATGGCCTTCAGGTATCTCATCATTTTATGGTATTGGTTACTTAATATAGAAAAAAATGTTCCATTTTGTTTTTAAGTTATTCTGAATAATTTCCCAGTCATACATTGTTTATTGACAAACTATTCGTGTAAATTACGAATTGTATCAAATTACTTGAAATTAAATGTAGTTACAGTTACAACAACTGTTTTTGTCTCCACCGCCCTTGGTGTAATATTTTATAAAAATGACGAAAAATCTATTATTGTGGATTGATTAAGACATATCCTTGAAATAAAATGTAGTTACAGTTATAACAACAGTTTTTGTCACCACTGCCACTCTCTTTAAACTTTATTTTTGCCTTGTTATATTTTACAGAAATCACAATTCGAACAGAAAAAAATCTATTATTGTGAATCGAAGATTATTTTGAGCCCCAAATGAGGTTGTCCTTTAAATGTCCGTAAAAAAGGGTTTTCTTTATATCTTTCGAGACGGGTTTCGGCTATAAGCTGCGGGGCAAGTTTGTGGAAAAATAGATCTACAGTCGTACAAACTGTGGAGGATGTCCCTGTTTAGGAGGGTTTCCCTCTGAATAATATCGGCTTTCTTTCCGTTTGATTCGATAGTATTGTAAGGAAGTTAATAAACAGTCCTTGAATTTTAGTTTTTGTATCGCTAGGCCTGCTGTACGTTTGTTTACATTCTCAGCTGACGAGCGGCCGGAAGCAATCATAGATCGGAAAATGGATCATCCTGGCCAGACACGCTAGTGTCATTGTGGATAGCGTCTGAGATTAAATTCACCCTACCTTATGTCAATGTCCCTTTACATTTAACTTGCTGGTATCTTCGACAGGATGACCGCTAGAAGATAGCGCCCATTACAACCACGCTGTAACTTTCGCATTTGTGACTTCACAAGCTAAGGCTATAAAAGACGGAGCGCTCTTAGAAGCGCACTTTTTGTGCTATTAATTTTGTCCCAATGACTTCGATCCAACGCAGACTAGTCGCCACAGGGACCAGAAGGAACTTCAAAGATGAAAAACTTATGGTAAGAGTCCAGTAGAGAACTGCTAATTCCCCTTTTTTGATATTATTCTTGTGTTTCAAAAGTAATGTAGTAGTTCCAAACAAGTGCCAGTTACAGGAGCAGCAGCAGTAGGCTAACCCAGCCCCAGTACGAAGCACCCGACAGATATTATTATCCCCAGCCCTGGGAGCGACTAGGATTGACTTCAACCATATCACCAATAACTTTTCCGTGCGCATCATTGGGGGGATGGAGGTCAACAAATTAATGTGGTATATTAATATAAATAAGGCCCGACCTGCTTTAACTTTAGCATATTTTGTATATTCTCGTATGATACGTTTAATTAATTAATTAGTAATAAATATCCCAAACACGGACAAGTGCTCTGAACATTTACCGTAAGGGAGATAACTTTTATTCACTTTCTCAATTGTTGAATTATTATATCATAATTTAAGATGTTTATCAATAAAGTGTTGATTATTTGTAGCCTAGAATGTTTTTCTCATTTCATTGATTAGGTCGTCGTGCTAGGCTGGGGGCGAACTCACAATATTTGTATTGCGCGTTTACCTGGAAGCCTGTGGGGGAGACGCGTTTGAGATAATAGTTTACAAGGTTGTTTACATGTTTTTGGTAAACAGCTGGTTTTGAACAGATGCATATTAGTCTAAGAATTGACTATATGGTCCTTTGTATTTTGTATGCGATGGGTGACATAAAGTGTAGGACAAGGAAGAGTGTGTCTCTGTCGGTTTGCAGAACAAGTCAAACGTTAGTTTGGGGTTTTTTTTGTGGTGTTCAGAGCTTACCATGGTGTCTTCGCAGAGTATTCCGCTGTGAATTTAATTCTTTTGTGGAAAGTGTTCATCAGCTGTAGGAAATCTAGTAGTTTAGAATTTCCATGTGTCCAGATAAGGAAGGTAAACAATGGGCCAACCTACACCTGTGAAAATTGTCACCAATTATGTTAAAAACACAGTGCTAAAAAGTCCACTGCAGTAAGTAAATTGAATGATTCTGCCATTAACTGTTTAACAGACGATGGCAGTGGATGGATATGTGGCACTTGTGAAAAGTATATAAAAAAAGATAGGATTCCGCCCATTAGAGCGGAGATATGAATTTAAATAAATGAATAAAATGCCTAGCCCAATATTAAAGATGAAATTGTTAATTTGTCCCAATTGTCTGTAAACTTCAAGCTTATGCTGAAATGTCAACAAACTTACCAGCAAGGTTGAAGTAACGCCGTGAAACGTCTGCTTCCTCTCTTTCTGTGGGAAATTTTATTACCAAGTTGAATATTCGTTTCAATGCATTTGCCACCCTCCAGACGGGCCTACTTACAGTGGGTTGTTATATCCCTAGGGTGTCAGACACGACTAATTGGTAACTACCAGTAGCAAAAAACCGCAGAGCCACTCAAATTTGATATAACGTCGTTAGGGGCGACGACCGCTTGCTTGGTCTATTTAGATTCACCCGAATGGTTCTTACAATGTACCTGATAGGTTCGAGATAAAATCGAGAGCTAACTTCTTCGGGTTTTAGAAGTTAAGGGAGATTTGGGCGGTCTCTAATCATTCTTTCGGGTCTACTCTACTAATTAACCGATATCGGATGAAATTGGCAGTTGTGATTTTAAGTTAAGACAGGGTAATAGCTGACATAACTTAAAATCGATTGTAACTTAAATCTAGTGGAAAAGTTAAGGTCAAATTTTTAAGAATCAATCGGTTTTACGTTTTCGTGTAGTCCAAATTTTCGTTTTACTTGTCTTTACTAAACTAGAACCTGGAAGAATTGTTATCATTGACGTGTCCTGGAGGTGTGAGGGACTAGCCAATGAAACGGTCTGTTACGGCGAGATTTAGGCGTGTTTCCATGGAACTGTGGGTAATCCACTAGAAACATCGATGCTGATTTATTAATCAAATATATGACGTCATAGGGTCAAAGGCCTCTTGTATAAAATCTGACGCGACCCATCGCTTCAACCGGTCAGAAATTGAAAATGATTGAAGAACAGGGATAGCCTATATAAGATCGCTCCTAGAACTTCAGATCTTCGGATAGTGTCGGCCATCGAAAGTATAAAAAAAAACGAAACGAAATATAGATCTATATTTTAAACAGATTGCCTAAGTGCTTGGTATTAAATGTAGAAACGGACTGTTGCATTGTTATTGCACTCGGCAAACCTGAACAGATTCCAGTACCGTACATCTAGCCTCGACTGTAGGCCTATGACGAAGTCAGCCATTGGAACTACTTTCAAGTTCCCGGATTGACGACGCCTTTGAAGAATAATTTATCATACAAAGTTCAAAGATTTCAAAGTTTGAAGCTGATTTTCTTTAAAGTGTATTGATCGATTTTCTTTAGACAAGGATAAATTTGCACTGAAAATTCTACGCACTCTTCGAATGACGCTTGTGAGAACCTCTTCCTAAAAGCAACAAGTTTTCATAATAAGTAAACCGTTGCCGCATCGTAATTGTATAGCCGTGGGTACATTTCACGTCATACAACCGAGGCTAGATGTACAGTACCGGAATGGGTCGAGGTTTGCCGAGTGATTGATATTCCTGCTAGATAGTAAGGCGAAATTGCACAATGTCAAATGGGGTCCTAGCCATAAGAAGAGAATTTTGCTTAGAAAGTTCACCAGGGCACCTGTTTACTCGCTCGGATAGCATGAAAAACCATGGTGCATGTTAAAGATCCTAGGGCAGCTGGAATGCGATATAATAGTTTGGGGTAGAACACTGTTGGGGCTTTAACCCCATGTTGAAAATAAAGGAACAGTTATATTAGCCCTGGTCGTTACTTGCGGGATGAACGTTAGAGTAACCTCCCTGAAATCGTTTGGGATAGCTTCCATGTATCCTGCATAAATGTTTGGGTTGGACACGAATAATGAAATCGGAAATTAAAGGTGGAAACAACGGTCTATGAGACGCCACCGCTTGGATCCTGGTAATTTCCGCCATTTGTCGCTCTTCCCCTCGCATATTTTATTTTATTGAAGGCGTTTAAACGGACAAAGTGACGAACGCCTTACAGTATCTTTCATTCGACAGATGTAGCCGCCCACGGTGGTGTCCTAAGAGTGTATTCATAATATGGTCGAGTCTGCAAATGAATCACGCAACATTTGCATTCATTCTGTATACATACATCGGACATACAATTAGAAAGCCACGGAGTGAAGCAAGAATTCGGAGAGGTCAAACACACAAATGTTGACCCGGCCGGTAATCTCCCTAATGACTGACAGAACGTCATCAAATGCAATATACATCTAAAAAGAATACAAAAAACTTGTGACGGGGGGCTTTAAGGTCCAAAACACTCTAACCCTTGGTCTTAGATAGAATTTGCCGAAAAGTATTCAAAATTCTGAATGTCAATTCTACGTGACAAGGAAACAATCGTCCTACGTAGGGGATTATGTTATTGTCCGTTGTGGCCGAATTATTATTTCTTATTTGCAAGATAAATAACTTGATGAGTTGCATAATTAGAACATTCGTTAAGTACCATTATTGAATGATTTAAAACAGCTAGAATTGGGTCGGGTTTACACAATGTTTTATGTTGATGTCTACTAGTTTACTAACCGTGTTTGTTCTATTAGTGTTTACTGTGATGCAAATAAATAGTTTAATGGCTTTACGGTTGCCCTTGAAACACGTGCTGGAATACGAATTTTATATAACAGTTATTACAGGCGCTCTGCGGGGTCGCTTACCTATCTTCATTAAAAATTTCTTAGAAGATAGGTCGTTTAAGGTACGTTTAGGATCAATTTTCTCTGACCCCTTTCCTCAGGAAATGGGGGTTCCTCAGGGAAGTATATTATCTCCCACACTTTTTTCTATCAAAATAAATACCATACCGACGTGCCTTAAACGCGGGGTCGACGGCTCTCTCTATGTTGATGACTTTCAGATGTGTTACGGATCGACAAGTATGCAGACAATCGAGCGTCAGTTGCAGCTTTGCTTGAATTCTATTCAACGATGGGCAACTGACAATGGATTTCGTTTTTCAAAATCCAAGACTGTCTGTATGCACTTTTGTCAAAAAAGAGGTTTACATCCTGATCCGGAACTTACACTGGATGGTAGTCCCATTCCAGTTGTAGATGAAACTAAATTCTTGGGTTTGATATTTGATAAGAAATTATCATTTATCCCTCATATCAAAACCCTCAAGAAAAAATGTCTGAAAGCCCTCAACATATTGAGAGTCTTATCAAACACTGACTGGGGAGCAGACCGTAAGGTCCTGCTCAGATTGTATCGAGCATTAATACGATCTAAACTCGATTATGGGTGTATTGTGTATGGGTCTGCCCGCGAGTCTTATCTCAAAGAGCTCGACACCATACACAACCAAGGACTTAGAATCAGTTTAGGAGCATTCCGGACATCTCCAGTGCAGAGTTTATACGTCGAGGCGCACGAGCCCTCATTGCACGACAGACGTGATAAACTTGCACTGCAGTATGCCACAAAAATTGCATCTCTGCCTCATCACATTTCAATTAACACCATATTTAGACCTCTTCATGAGCATTTGTATCTGATGAAGACTAACACTATTCCATCATTTGGTATTCGCATTCAACCCCTTTTGTCAGAGGCTGGTATAAGTCATGACAGTATTGCGAATACCCCTTTCTTTGAGACACCACCATGGTCTATATCTCCTCCTAAGATCGATCTAGATCTTACCAAAAATAGGAAGAAAGATACTAGTTCCACAGTGTTTCAAACTCTCTTCGGAGAGTTGAGGTCTAAATATGGTGATTATGCTCCAATTTATACAGATGCTTCCAAAGATGGCGATCGGGTAGCTTCGGCTACTATCACGCCATCTGAGACCATTTCTGTTCGCCTTCCTCCTGCTGCATCAATATTTACTGCTGAACTCCAGGCCATCTTTCAGGCACTAGAGTTCATTCAATCCTCTCCATCTTTGAAGCATGTTATATTTACTGATTCTTTGTCCTCTTTACAGGCAATAAACAACAAAAGCCTCCTACACCCATTAGTAGCAGACATTTATCGTCTGCTACTATCACACGAGTTCATCAGGAAGGACATTGTCCTTTGCTGGCTCCCCAGTCATGTTGATATTAAAGGGAATGATCAAGCAGACTTAGCTGCCAAGTCTGCTCTAGATCTTCCCATATCACAATTTTTATTACCATTTTCAGATTTTAAATCGTCAATCAATCTTTTTATTTATGGCCGCTGGCAACGGTCTTGGGATCTTGCAGGCACAAACAAACTTCATCACATCAAGCCTCTCTTAGGAGATTGGCCCAACTCCTATAGAACTAACAGGAGAGATGAAGTTGTCTTGTGTCGCTCTCGCATTGGTCATACTTTTTTAACTCATATTTTCATTTTAAAGCGAGAGCCTCAACCAGAATGTGAACACTGTCATGTTCCTTTGACAGTTAAGCACATTTTGATTGGGTGCAAGCATCTCAAGGATGTTAGATCGCATTTTTACCGTTGTCAGTCATTACATCACATGTTTGCCCAACCGGGTTTATATGGTAAAGTGTTAGACTTTTTAAAAGAGACAGGATTTTATTATAAATTTTAATTATATATATATGTGTGTCATTTCTTTTTTGTATTTAATACTTATATGCATACTAGTTGTATTTTATTTTTAATTTTACAAACTGTGATATTGTTTTTATTTATGCATATAATGTTTTTCCGTGATATCATTTAGCCTGTCTCGTAATATTCACCATATGTCTGGCACAGTATGGCCCGGTTGGAGCTGACGTGCCATAAAACCACATTTCTTTCTTTCTTTCTATTACAGGCGCGGATCCAGTGGGGGGCGCACCCAGCGCACGCCCGCTCTATTTTTCGTGGTGGCGAACAATTTTTAGCTCCATATATTCTCGGAGGAAAGGAGAGCAAAAATAGTTTAGGTTGGAAATACAGTACTGGTATGAAATTATTCCTTGTGGGCATTTTTTCCACTCAAAAATCACGGGCTGGGCTTCGCATTCCCAAGTGGGCGCAGCACGCCCCCCCCCCCTTCTGAAAATTCTGGATCCACCCCTGTATTATGTCCATATAATAGTAGAAAGACCACACGACACGTGTTGGTAAGCACAGATTTTGCCTTCACAATCCTGTTTGAACGGCTTCATAATATTTTCTACGGTGTATATTGTAATAAATCAAAGAAGACCCGGGCCCAAGTAGTCTACCGCGCGTAACGGATATCGCTTCTAACTGTGTCACTAACCCCTCGCTTGTCCGCATTCCCCAGAAAAACTACCGGACTAAAGATGTCATTTCTCTGAAACTACACCAATGTGTAACCTTATATCTTCATCACTACTTCCCGACAATTATAAGTATGTGGTTCATCACAGGAAATATTTAGTTGCAGTATGTCTTGCTCTATTTAAACATGTCAGTGATAGGGCGTGTCCGTACTTTGGTGAGTATTACGGCTATTTTAAATATGATTTGTTGTAAATTCAAGAACTTGTTTTTTTGTGGTTTAAACATTCAATATACAAGAGCTTAATATGCATATTGCAGGGGTTTTTTTTTGTTTCGGCCACAAATGTTATGTAAATCATTATTTGGATCGGATGTAAATTCAAGAACTTAATTTTCCTGGTTTAAACATGCAATATGCAAGCGCTTAATCTGTATATTGCAGGTTTATTTTTTGTTTCGGCCACAAATGTTATGTAAATTATTATTTAGACATTTATTCACATGACAAACTTTCAATCAATTCTCTTGTTCAATGCCATCTCCATTTAAACGAGACTATCGCTATGGTGGGACGAGGGAAAATACATTTTGAATGGTAATGTTATTTTTCAGTTTGACCGGATCCGATATCCCACCTGATTTTGTAATGCTAATAAATATGTTTGTACCTATGGAGCAGACCACCCCCACCCCACATACACACAATTCTAACTTCTAACCTATCAATGCGTATAGTTATTTTTCACATTACACTTCCCCGTTTTGCATAATTGACAAATTCATAATAGAACTTAACATATTAAAACTTTACCTTATAAGGAATCTACGACGAAGCTAGGACGGAAATTAATAATTAACGCCATCAGTCTACAATGGGCAGAGATCAAGCCGGCTTACAATAAATCACCCTACTATAAATGGGCTTACCATGCAATAAGAGCATGCGCCCCCTCCCCCCAAATCACCTTGGTTCTGCGAAGTGACGGTTTGCCTATCTGTAATTTGATAGGTATTCATGGGGAGGCAGTATGACATTAAAGTATCAGACTTTAAATATAATTTCTCACAACGTATCAATCACATGACCTTTAAACATATTAGAAAACCGGTAATCAACAACACAGATGATAATTCCGGAAATCCATTATATCTGTATGTATGCCTTTACAGATACTGATGGAAACTTTAAAGTGGATGTTTCTATTACTGCTCTTGTGTCCTGTTAATGCCAACTACAATAAGGAAAGTGATATCAACGGAGAGAAAAAGACAACTGGGAATGGGTTGGAGGACTTTCTTGTAGCACCAAGGAAACAGAATTGGACTAGATGTGGAGACAATATGTGCCAGTGTAAAGGATACCAAGCACGCTGTGTAAATCATGGACATCGACTGAATTATATTCCCAGATTTAAACAAAAAATAACAAAGCTAAATTTTACTGGTAATGATCTACCATTTATAGATAATGAATCTTTTACTAACATTACCGAGTTTAAACTGACATTTTTGATTTTAAGGAATAGTTCAATACAAAACTGCACACGAAATGCATTTAATGGTCTGAAATCTTTACGATCTTTATTTATTAGAAATAATACCATTTCAAGCATGGAACTAATAGATTGTTTGTCCGGCGTTACAAAAGATTTAAATTATCTTGATTTAGAATTTATATACTTACATAAACCTTGGGATCTAGATTTGGACAAGATTATGACGGATTCAAAGATTACCAATTTACACTTACGGAATATTGAAATAACACATTATAATCAAAGTAAATTGTCAACTTTAAAACATGTGGTGATCATTCAAATTTACAAATCCTCTATCAATACGGTTACTTTGGATTATTCGTCAACATTAAAGAAGTTAGAATTTGCTCATAACCCATTTTCCGAATTCCCAACATTTTGTGTAAATGGCTATGCGTATTTTCCACATCTTGCTTATTTGAATTTAGGCCATAACAACATACAGTCTATAAAGCCAGAACTACTCACCTGTATGAAATTCCTTACACGGTTTCATATTGATAATAACCGTATTCATTTGATAGAGAGTAACACGTTTTCAAACTTACCAAAGCTTTTAATTGTATCAATTTCATACAATGGACCAGATATGGTTTTACAAGAATTTACTTTTAATAGTTCATCTCTGAAAGAACTATTTATAAATGACAACGACATATATTTTGTCAATGGGCAAAAGCACGTCAATAAGGATGCTTTTAAATATTGCACACAATTGGAAGAGTTAATAGTATCATCGAATCACTTCGGGTTTACTACAAATCAAATGTTCGAAGAAATATTCGGTACTCTGGTTAATTTAAGAAATTTGTCACTAGCTCACGGCAGACTTGAGTTTCTTCCAAGTTTTATTCCAAAATATCTTGAAAAAATAGAGCAATTATTGTTTGGCGGTAATAACATTATACATATACAGGAAGGCTATTTCAATAATCTCAATTCTCTAAAAATTATAGAAATAAATTCAAATAAAATAACCACAGTTAAACAAAATACATTTTCACTTCAATTTCTTAAACAAGTGAAAAGCATTGACCTTTCTAACAATACATTTTCTTGCAACTGTGAATTACTTTGGTTCATCATTTTTTTAAAAGCAAGCCCCATCAGAAAACGTTTTATTCATTTTCCAAAAGAATACATCTGTGGTTCTCCCACAGTTTTCAAGGGAAAGCAACTCTTACAGGCCAGGCTTTCTGCACGCATATGCTTAACACTGTACCCTTTAATTATTATAACGGTATTGACAGTAATTCTCTTACTTTTAACTATTTCTTTTGTTTACCGTTATCGATGGTATTTACGATATATAATATACATGACACGATTTCAACACGTTCGCTACCAAAGACTTTTAAATGGTTGCGGGAATTATAAGTATGATGTATATCTTAGTTCTTGTGGTGCAAATTTTGTTGACGTTTTATATGATGAATTTGTACCTAGATTAGAGGGGTATATGGGGCTGCGACTTTATATCCCTCAAAGAGATGGACAGGGAAATAAAATTGATCAAATGATATCCAATATGGATGCTAGTCGTAAGGTCATGTTATTTATATCTGATGAATATGTCGCAGATAGTTATTGTGAATTTGAAGCTAGTTTTGCCTATAATAAGTATATCAATGAAAAGCGTGATTTAATGATTGTCGTAGTATTAGAAGAACTTGGTGCCTTGAATGTAACAAAAACCATACATAAAATACTGGCTGTTGATAATTATATCAAATGGGGCTGGGATGAAGAAAGTGTGGAATTGTGCTGGTTAAAGATAACGACTGCTATTAATAATATGGATGATCTAATATAGTGATTCATGCTCAAAATGTTTTATACCAAACAGACACTATTTGGGGATTATTTTAACATTATATGATAACTTCATTCATCAACAATGGAGGTCTGGCCACATTTGATTTTTGAGGATATATAATCATTTTGACATGTTATAAATGCTTCAAAATCTTCCCGGCTTCCATAATCTAGGGAGTTAACTCTTAGTTAGAATAAGAGTTATGTCCCTTGGTTGTTAAAAAATATTACGCACGCCCCTGAAAAGAACTATCTGTATCGCAGTCGAAAAACATCGTTTATTTCCTTGCTGCGATGCAACGGAATACACTCTATGAGGCCAACGCTTAATTGTTTTAACAATACACCCGCGCCTTCAAATGCCTTCATATTAATTGTTTATAATGCTACAGTAAAAATTCAAATACACGTTTAGCTGGATACGAAAAAGTCGACGTATGACATGAATTGTTTCAAGATTATCCTACTACATGTATTAAAATGAACAGTGCTTTTATTCCTGTATACTCACAGACACAGGTCTGTTTATAATGTACGATGTACGACACATATGTCAGTAGCGCGTGTGTCCTCAACGTGCACTTACGCACACTGTGCAGCGACGTCTCGTGGAATTAACCATCTGTGTCGCACTGTTGGTTTTGACCCCTCTGACTTTGTACCGTTGATTACAGATTAAACATCCATAAGTGTACAAATGTGTTGTTATTGATGTGTTCCCATTTGAATATTGTTCATAATAAGAAGCAAAATAAATAAGATATGTTTACAGGATTATTTTGTTATACGAAAAACTAAGTGGTGCGTTTTCTATGGCGCTCAGTATATTTATCAATTGTTTTGGATTAATATTTCATTTTTTTTATTTGGTAGTCTTTGACGTTATATTTGTTGAATTGTTTTTATAGAATAATTATTAAATGTAGATTACAATTGTTTATGTTAATAACACAACCGGTCTATGCCAACTTCCTGTGTCATGTATGAAGCTGTGACCATAGTATAGGCAATCTTCGTATGATGTTGCTTGGTGAATGTTAATCTGGATATTTGTATAGGCTTATCTTATATGTATTTATTTATTATCTTCGAATATAGATGATTTATCATGCTTGTTGTGTCTCTTAGGCCTTATAGGCCAGACATTGTACACTTTTTGTCTCAAACTGTGGGGTTTTTTTTTGCTATTGTACAATTTGCGACACATTAATAAAACAATTTTTCTACTTCATAATATGCAACTTGTGTACGTTCTAAATAAAGGAACTTAATTAATCCAATTATATGATCTTATCTCTCTAAGTAGTTATGTGATATTGTCATGAATAAATTGTACAATATCATCACTGTTACGACCCATAGTCGGAAGCTTTAGAAATTTGCGCCTTAAAGATACAGTTGGGGTTCTGCATTATATTTTTCAAGCATAATTATCCTCTCTCTTCATGCCATTATAGGAATGGAAAGAAGATTATAAACCAGATAAGACTCATGTTGTCGGTTAAATAATTTGGAGAATAAATGTGCTTAATTTTGTGTTAAAATCCTCTGCCCGGAAATGGAGACCGGTCTCCCAACCTGTATTATATGGTGTCTGGATAAAACCAGACTTTTATTTTATAAAAGTAATGTGTATGTGAAATTTGCCTTATCAAGTACAGCACATGTACCATTCATTGTATAGACCTTTAAAGGTAGGGGAATCGATTATCCGGTCACATAACGCAAACAGTTGACTCGAAATCTTAAAAGGTTAGTGTCCGGATAAACAGTTTTGATGTTCACGTCGGAACGACTCTATACACAATTCCTCTGTATCTGGGCGCTTACATTTCAAATGTATTGAGACTTTTATTTTTGAAACGCTGTTCAAATCGGGATAGTCCCTTTAAACGTTAAATGAAATAAAATCAAATGGGCCAATGAAGACGGGCATACGCCATACAGTGTGCTGTGAGGGAAATTTTGCCCGGACAGCGGCACTACGGTCTACTCTTTTATCGAATTCCAACTGTCAAGGGATCTTTTACGTGCACGCCAATGTGTACACGAGACCTCGGGTTTCCGTCCCATCCGAACGACTAACCAGCTGTCCTTGTCAGGCCCTTCGTCCTGCATCGAAAGGAACCAAGATCTGTGGGTTATAAACATGCTTTTCAAGTTTCATCAAAATCAGGTCAAAATTGTGACCTCTACAGTGTGCACAAGCTAAAACGTGATTTTTCGTACAGCCAGGGGCCATACTCTATTAAGTTACAGTCCTATACATGCCAGTATCGAAAGGAACCAAGATCTAAGATTGATAAGCATATACTTGTGGACGGACGGACAGGGGCGACGACAATATACGCCCACATGAAAATGTGTGTGTTTTAAGGGTCCTGGCATCGGTGGCTTACGGTATTTCTGCCCAATCATAGATTGTTTAAAATATTAAAGGAGCTAAATCGCTATTCTTCGGCACTTAGAAATGGACACAAATGTGTCGCAACGACTGTAATAATTAAATATGAATTTATATAAACTCTCACTTCTAATTAGTTATGTTCGGCGAAATACGCGAAGAGTGCAAATTGAATGGCAATCTTTGACGGCTGGATATTCCAATCTACTCCGATAGCCTTTCCTTTCGGGATATGTTCCTTTCGGGATATGTTTAGCCTCGTTCATCCCGTCACTTCATTACGGGTGGCACCCGAAAGCATTCTGGCACGCGATTCGTGTGTCAAGGTTAAGATTTGTATATTATATAAATATTGCTTACGAGAATCCCATCTTTTTACTTTAAGATAACAACATCAGTGTTGATTGCAATGACGAAGTCTGTAGATGTTATTGCTTGCCTCCTTTAAAGCGAGAATTTCATATTTTCTACGAAAGTCAAAACATAATTATTTCTATGTCTTTTGATCAATAGGTTGTCACTCTTAGAAATCTTTCACACAGGAAATAATAACACAATTACCTCCCTTGTTTTATATTACCCCATACAATAGCTATCATCAAACGTTTGAATTTGAAGTTGAAAATGATATCTTTGCCAATTTCTCAACTGGCAATAGTGAATTATAGGACTAATTGGATTATTCTTTAACAAGGTAGGACTGTTTATAGATGCCATCTATTTTAAGGCTTTATTTTAATATATTTTTAAAATATAACTTAAAAATATGAAATTGCAGCTTTAAGGTAACACCTTACTAACTAAATTAATTAACACATGTAAACAACAATAGGATGGTGACACAGCATACACAGAGTACGCTGTAAGTACTAAACAATATAATCAAATGAATGGACCCGGGACCCAGGAGTGAACAATATCGTTAGTATCTGTGTTTTAGTTTCATATACATGTACATGTATTATTGCTTATCGTCTGTAAAGAGGTTACGTTTTTCAAAATTTCTAAACACCTTTCTCCAGTTCCGTCAGGTTTAAACTGTACTGCTACAATAAAATATGTCAGAATTGTACCAAATATCTGAAAATACAGAAAGTAGTATTCGATAATAATATATGATGCAATTAGTTCATGGTGTTGTATTTAGTGGCAAGGATAACATTGTCCACAAAGAGAACTGTCTACTTCGAGAATAGATCTTTTCGATTAATGGCCGCCATATCCTAACTTAGTGTACTATTTTGTAATCCGTTTCACATCTGTCATGCACAGATAAAATACATAAACCTTTTTATTACATGGAAGCTGAACAAATATTAATAGGTGTATTTGTGTTTTCTACTAAAATTGTGGAACATGTCGGTCAACCAGCTTCGTGACGATTGCAAAGCTGGGCTAATTGTAGACAGACGGCGTAAGTTTAATGCAAGGATAACTGGGGCCGCTTTGAGGCACATAAAAAAACTGAAGAGATATACATTGCCCGCCTCACCGAATTCAGGCTTCTAAATGGGCGTGAATAGACATACCGCTAATATACTGGATTTCTGTATAGTAAACAAACCATATATATCATAACCTATTGTTGATCCACTTAACTTGGTAGTAAATATATCTATCTGAAATATACAATATAGTCTTATAGTATATACATAGTACCATTGGAAGCGAATAATGTGCCCAGACTGTCTCAAGTAATTATGTCATTTATAAGAAAGGGTATGCTTCATATTGTGTACATAAAATCTATCTTTTAGACCATTCTATACGTTAATTTATTTTGCAGTTTGTTATTACTTTTACATTGTCTTGTACGATATAATTTATTTTTCCATTACCACTTGAAACCATAGAGTACACGGCCTCGTGTGCCGATTGTAAAATGCTGTTCGATTCTTAAATATTGGATATTAAGATCCCTTATTTTCATGGTGAGATAACATCAGTATTGATTGAAATGGGCTAATACCTTTTTTAATATTAAGTTATAGATTTGGCATCTTTAATATGACCCATACGAAACAAAGGGTCTACATTTCAACATATCTTATACGAAACAAAGCCAAACAGAAAGAATAATTTGCTTACCATTTTCAGGCCTTTAACCGGCAAACAAGACAAATCAGTCTTCCATAATACAGCTGACATTTTGTGAGCCTGAAATTTATTATTATATGTGGTTTATTTACTAAAAATGTCAGGCCAATGAAAGCTTGAACGGAAAGTGAAGACTACTAAGTAAGAGAGAGGGAAATGGGGTTTAACGTCCACTCGACACAAACTAGGTCATTTTGGGACTAACATATGGTTTCAATTTTATTTCAATAATTCGCTTGCGCGTAGGGGTCTTTAGCAGTGGGAGGAAACCGGCGTGCCCGGAGGAAACCCACGAGGTTGAGAAAGCGCCCCTATATCCATGCCACATACGCTCATACCAGGGATCGAAACCACAGCCGCAAGCCAGAGGTGACCGGCCAGCAAGAGGTCGAAGCGCGGCACTCTAGACCACTAGACCATCCCAACCCCCTACTAAGTAAGAGATGCATTGTCAATTGTGACAGGGGTTCACAAGTCCGCGGGTACTCTAGCCGCCGCTATAAGAAAAACTTTAAATATGGTTATAAATAAAACTAACCCAACCCTAACCATAGATATCGGTGGACTAATGAATCCTAACTTAAAGTAGGTAAGTCTCTAACTCAGTATCGTCCAAAGTCTTCGGCATTCAAAACACGAAATATTTGTCAATTTAAATCAACACTGATGTTGATATCCAATATTTAAAACAAAATAAACATTTTACCATTGGTACACGAATCGTGTACCACAATGCGTTTCAGTCCCAGTTCTAACAAGAGACCCGAGGGACGAGGTTAGAAACATTGCACCAAATCAAACGGCGTATGTAGACTGGAATAACCAGACACTCGAAATAGTCACTCGAATGAAACTTCTGGCGTATTTCGCCGAACATAACTCATTTGAAATTAGAGTACAAACGAAAACGATTGAATGTAAATTAGTATGTATACATTCATATTACATTATTATATGCGTTGCGACCCATTTGTGGCAATTTCTAGGTCTTAAATATTAGCGATTTAGCTCCTTTAACTCCAATAACAAAAGTAGATGGACTAATGAACCCGCGGACCAGTGAGCACCCCACTATCCAATTATATGTTAAAGCTAAATAACCTCACCGGACGATTAAAAAGTTTTACTCCAACAATATTACGGATTTAACTCTATTTATGGAAGCGAATGGTTATCCCGCACGCGCTGTATCATTAGGTCTGTCATTGAGTGAACTGGCGTGGAACATTGTTGCTCAATTGTGTTCCAAAGACTCGGCCAATTAAATTGTTTATCGCTCTGCTTACCCTGAGAAGAAAATGTTCATTATCGAATTTAGTTATGGTATTGATGTAATGAAACTTTGATCACTCTAACTAAATCAGGGGTCACGGTGGGTAAGACGCCGGTTCATAGCCTGCAAGTCGGATGTGCAATCCCTGCATTGGCCGAGAAAGTTCCTCCTGATTTTCGGGCGTGGTTCCCCCTCGTCAGTGATGCAGGAATGAGAACCCGACAAGGTCAGTTGTCTAGTCGTTCGGATGAAACGAAAAACTGAGGTCCTGTATAAGAGCCTTCAACAGCTGGAATTCCATATATGAGTAGGCATTAGTGTCTGGTCACAATGTACCTCATGGCGTATGCCCGTCTTGAAAGCCCAGTTCAGAGCAGAACAGTAGGACGTTAAACTTCCATTTCATTACAGTTTTCACTTAATCGGAACTAAATCTATTGTGTCCCAAAGCACCAACCAAGCAAGGCATCATCCCAATAAATACCTACACCAAGTCTGAACATTCTAGCTCCAATCAGGAGAGTTATCATGTGATGGACAGACATGACAGACGGACGAACCCATTTTAATAGTCACCTGTTTTCTTCGAAAGGCGGGTGACAAATATCAAGTTGGGCTTTTTTATTTATAAGATTTTGGCTTGAAATCTTCAGAATACATTACAAATGGGTGGATGAAGCCAAAAACGTCACAAAAAAATGATAATCTCCTGTTTGAACATGAAGTCATGTCAATAGGAGTCGTCTATCAGCTTTTTAGATTAACCCCATAAAGTTAAAATTCATCGGAATTCAAGCAGACGGTCATATGCTATGCAGTGCCTGTTCGGGAAATTTTACCCGGCCTGCTTTAATTTTCAATTCCGTCAATGATGATTTTACACGAATGCCATTGGGTACGCGGAATCTCTGGACGACTTATCATGCAATGTACTAAACGGGAATGCTTTACCCACACAGTGGCGCTACTTGTGACAGTGTTGGTTCTTTAAAACAACCTCTTGATGACAACAATGGTATATCTTCTAATAATACTTTTATTCCTTTTCTTATATATTAGGTACAAACATCGTAATGTAAACGACCATAGAACTAACTTATATGGAGGGAGTCGAATATCTTAGCTTGGCTTAGCACGAGTGTGCTAACTCAAGAAGCTCTCGTTTCGTCTCGTCTCGTGCCAAGGCGCCCATGGCCTTCGCTCAGTCCTGGCCGGACCTGACTCTTAGCCCCGACTGGATCTCCTTGTCGATTCTTTTTATGTTCTGAGTTTATAAAATTATTCAAGGCAAAGGAGCTCATTAGACACATGTCTAATGTATCATGCATCATATCAGGTTTAACCTTCAGTATAGTTTATCAGACAACGAAAGTTAGATAAGACATGCCAACAACAAGTTAAAGTTACACAATGCCATAACGAATGCTACCAAGAACACCAGGGGTGTCGATATCAACTGTCAAGATGACATGACGCGTCTCTAGCATCTGTATTTAACATATATTGCTGATTGATTTCATTAGGGTATTCAATGATATACCATCAATTGTGTAACACTCCTCACTTTCTCAAAGAAAGTTATATCATAACTTTTTAAAACCTTTACAATCTTAATTACTATTACAATATGAATGAAAATGAAAAAAATAAACACTTGTAAAATGTCGTAAACAAAAATGTCTATAAACAAAAAGAAAATGTAAATGAAACACAGCCATTGGAACTACTTTCAAGTTCCCGGATTGACGACGCCTTTGAAGAATAATGTATCATACAAAGTACAAAGATTTCAAAGTTTGAAGCTCATTTTCTTTGGAGTATATTAATCGATTTTCTTAAGACAAGGACAAATTTGCACTGAAAATTCTACGCACTCTTCGAATGACGCTTGTGAGAACATCTTCCTAAAAGCAACAAGTTTTCATAATAAGTAAACCGTTGCCGCATCGCAATTGTATAGCCGTAGGTACATTTCACGTCATACAACCGAGGCTAGATGTAGAGTACCGGAATGGGTCGAGGTTTGCCGAGTGATTGATATTCCTGCTAGATAGTAAGGAGAAATTGCACAAATGTCAAATGGGGTCCTAGCCATAAGAAGAGAATTTTGTTTAGAAAGTTCATCAGGGCACCTGTTTACTCGCTCGGATAGCATGAAAAACCATGGTGCGTGTTAAAGATCCCAGGGCAGCTGGAATGCGATATAATAGTTTGGGGTAGAACATTGTTGGGGCTTTAACTCCATGTTGAAAATAAAGGAACATGTATATTAGCCCTGGACGTTACTTGCGGGATGAACTTTAGAGTTACCTCCCCGAAATCGTTTGGGATAGCTTCCATGGATCCTGCATAAATGTTTGGGTTGGACACGAATAATGAAATCGGAAATTAAAGGGGGAAACAACGGTATATGAGACGCCAGCGCTTGGATGCTGGTAATTTCCGCCATTTGTAACTCTTCCCCTGGCATATTTTATTTTATTGAAGGCGTTTAAACAGACAAAGTGACGAACACCTTATAGTATCTTTCATTCGACAGATGTAGCCGCCCACGGTGTAGTTCAGCTCTGAACGTCTGACTTTTTACACTCACCCTGAACGCAGGTGCGTTTTAAGGTTTATCATGGCGGAGGCTATACTATTTTGAGGGCCCTCTTTCGCGGTGGGGGGGGGGGTGGTCTTGACTGATGATTTTCATGCCAGTACAATGACTGTATTCTCATTCAGTTGTAGATTCGACAGTAACAGTGTATAAAAAACGATTGACTCGGGGGGGGGGGGGCCTTTCCCTTGGCCAGAGGGGTCCTTTTGTCAGACGTGGGGCCCTTCTGTCTGCCTTCAGGGCCCCCTAACTAGGGTACATTTTCATTTTTCTCATCGGTTTTAGCATTTTTCTCTCGTTTTATTTTTTCAACTCCTTTGATTTTTTTTGCGAGGAGGCTGGCGCCTCCAGCGCCTCAGCTATAAAACGCCTTTGCCTGAACGTTCAGAGACTGTCACATTCAATCAATGTCGAAAATAATTCGAGCCCCAGTCAATTTTACTGGGCAACTTTTCACTGCTAAACGATGAGGTGTCAATCCATGTGGACGCATGTACAATGTAAACGAACGTCTTAGTGAGAAAATAAGACATTGCTTACTTCGCTAGAGTCAGTATAAGCGACACAACACGCTGTTAAAAATACGTACCCTCCTATCATGTTACATTTTCGCCACCATGACACTCTAAGTGAGGTCAACGTCCACATTCAGGAATGTCGGTAAAACAAGACGAAACGAACAGTACAGGCTTCACGTTGCACAGGCTTTCACACGGATTAACGCCCCGTCGTTTAGCAGTGAAAAGTTGTCCAGTAAAATTAACTGCTCTCCAATTTTTTTCGACATTGATTTAATGGGACAGTCCCTGAACGTTCAGGTCAGTGTAATGAGACCGACGTTCAGAGCTGAACTACCCACGGTGGTGTCCTAAGAGTGTATTCATAATATGGTCGAGTCTGCAAATGAATCACGCAACATTTGAATTCATTCTGTATACATACATCGGACATACAATTAGAAAGCCACGGAGTGAAGCAAGAATTCGGAGAGGTCAAACATAGAAATGTTGACCCGGCCGGTAATCTCCCTAATGACTGAGAGAACGTCATCAAATGCAATATACATCTAAAAAGAATACAAAAAAAACTTGTGTCGGGGGGCTTTAAGGTCAAAAACACTCTAACCCTTGGTCTTAGAATTTGATGAAAAGGATTCAAAATTCTGAATGTGAATTCTACGTGACGAGGAAACCATCGTTCTACGTAGGGGATTATGTTATTCGTTGTGGCCGAATTATTATTTCTTATTTGCAAGATAAATAACTTGATGAGTTGCATAATTCGAACATTCGTTAAGTACCATTATTGGATGATTTAAAACCGTTAGAATTGGGTCGGGTTTACACAATGTTTTATGTTGTCTACTATTTTACTAACCGTGGGGGGTTGGGATGGCCTAGTGGTCTAGAGTGCCGCGCTTCGACCTCTAGCTGGCTGGTCACCTCTGGTTTGCGGCTGTGGTTTCGAGCCCTGGTGTGAGCGTATGAGGCATGGAGATAGGGGCGCCTTCTCAACCTCGTGGGTTTCCTCAGGGCACTCCGGTTTCCTCCCACCGCTAAAGACCCCTACGCGCAAGCGAATTATTGAAATAAAATTAAAACCATATGTTAGTCCCGAAATGACCTAGTTGTGTCGAGTGGACGTTAACCCCATTTCTCTCTCTCTCTTTACTAACCGTGTTTGTTCTATTAGTGTTTACTGTGATGCAAATAAATAGTTTAATGGCTTTACGGCTGCCCTTGAAACACGTGCTGGAATACGAATTTTATATAACAGTTATTATGTCCATATAATAGTAGAAAGACTACACGACACGTGTTGGTAAGCACAGATTTTGTCTTCACAATCCTGTTTGAACGGCTTCATAATCTTTTCTACGGTATATATTGTAATAAATCAAAGAAGACCCAGGCCCAAGTAGTCCACCGCGCGTAGTGGACATCGTTTCTAGCTGTGTCACTAACCCCTCGCTTGTTCGCATTCCCCCAAAAATATACCGGACAAAACATGCCATTTCTCAGAAAATACACCAATGAGTAACCTTACATCTTCATCACTACTTCCCGACAATTATACAAGTATGTGATTCATCACAGGAACTATTTACGATTTGGTCAAAGTTGTTCAACGAACACTGTTGCAGAATGTCTTGCTCTATTTAAACATGTCAGTGATAGGGTGTGTCCTTACTTTGGTGAGTATTACGGCTGTTTTAAATATGATCTGGTGTAAATCCAAGAACTTAATTTTCGTGGGTTAAACATACAATATGCAAGAGCTTAATATGCACATTGCAGGATTTTTCGTTTCGGCCACAAATGTTATGTAAATTATTATTTGGATCTGATGTAAATTCAAGAACATTTATTTTCCTGGTTTAAACATACATTATGCAATAGCTTAATATGCATATTGCAGGTTTTCGTTTCGGCCACAAATGTTATGTAAATTATTATTTAGACATTTATTCACATGACACTCCTTTAATCAACTCTCTTGTTAATGGGAGAGAGAGAGAGAAATGGGGTTTAACGTCCACTCGACACAAACCAGGTCATGTCGGGACTAACATATGGTTTCAATTTTATTTCAATAATTCGCTTGCGCGTAGGGGTCTTTAGCAGTGGGAGGAAACCCGGAGGATGAGAAGGCGCTATTGTGGGACGAGGGAATATACATTTTGAGAGAGATAGAGAGAAATGGGGTTTAACGTCCACTCGACACAACTAGGTCATTTCGGGACTAACATATGGTTTTTAATTTTATTTCAACAATTCGCTTGCGCGTAGGGGTCTTTAGCAGTGGGAGGAAACCAGAGTGCCCGGAGGAAACCCACGAGGTTGAGAAGGCGCCTCTATCTCCATGCCACATACGCTCACACCAGGGCTCGAAACCACAGCCGCAAGCCAGAGGTGACCGGCCAGCTAGAGGTCTAAGCGCGGCACTCTAGACCACTAGGCCATCCCAACCCCCCATATACATTTTGAATGGTAATGTTATTGGTCAGTTTGACCGGACCCGATATCCCACCTGACAATTCCTGAGTGAAAGCTTGTGTCGGATTGACCATTGCTATTTTGTAATGCTAGTAAATATGTTTCTATCTATGGAGCAGACCCCCCCCCACACACACACACGCACAATTCTAACTTCTAACCTAACAATGCGTATAGTTATTTTTCACATTACACTTCCCCAATCTGCATTTTGCATAATAGACAAATTCATAATAGAACTTAACATATTAAAACTTTTACCTTATAAGGAATCTACGACGAAGCTCATTTGCATACGGCAAAAAGTCCGGACTAGGACAGAAATTAATAATTAACGCCATCAGTCTACAAGATCAATGGGCAGAGATCAAGCTGGCTTACAATAAATCACCCTACTATAAATCGGCTTACCATGCAATAAGAGTATGCGCCCCTCCCCCTAAATCCCCTTGGGTTCTGCAAAGTGATGGTTTGCCTATCTGTAATTTGATAGGTATTCATGGGGAGGCAGTATGACATTGAGTACCCAAACCTTTCAAGGGCGTATCAGACTTTAAATATAATTCCTCACAACGTATCAATCACACGACCTTTAAACATATTAGAAAACCGGTAATCAACAACACAGATGATAATTCCGGAAATCCATTAGATATGTATGTATGCCTTTGCAGATACTGATGGAAACTTTAAAGTGGATGTTTCTATTACTGCTCTTGTGTCCTGGTAATGCCACCTACAATAAGGAAGGTGATGTCAACGGAGAGAAAAAGACAACTGGGAGTGGGTTGGAGGACTTTCTTGTATCACCAAGGAAACAGAATTGGACTAGATGTGGAGACAATATGTGCCAATGTAAAGGATACCAAGCACGCTGTGTAAATCATGGACATCAACTGAATTATATTCCCAGATTTAAACAAAACATAACAAAGCTAAATTTTACTGGTAATGATCTACCATTTATAGATAATGAAACTTTTACTAACATTACCGAGTTTAAACTGACATTTTTGATTTTAAGGAATAGTTCAATACAAAACTGCACACGAAATGCATTTAATGGTCTGAAATCTTTGAGATCTTTATTTATAAGAAATAATACCATTTCAAGCATGGAACTAATAGATTGTTTGTCCGGCGTTACAAAAGATTTAAATTATCTTGATTTAGAATTTATATACTTAGATAAACCTTGGGATCTAGATTTGGACAAGATTATGACGGATTCAAAGATTGCCAATTTACACTTACGGAGTATTGAAATAACACATTATAATCAAAGTAAATTGTCAACTTTAAAACATGTGGTGATCATTCAAATTTACAAATCCTCTATCAATACGGTTACTTTGGATTATTCGTCAACATTAAAGAAGTTAGAATTTGCTCATAACCCATTTTCCGAATTCCCAACATTTTGTGTAAATGGCTATGCGTATTTTCCACATCTTGCTTATTTGAATTTAGGCCATAACAACATACAGTCTATAAAACCACAACTACTGACCTGTATGAAATTCCTTACACGGTTTAATATTGATAATAACCATATTCATTTGATAGAGAGTAACACGTTTTCAAACTTACCAAAGCTTTTAATTGTATCAATTTCATACAATGGACCAGATATGGTTTTACAAGAATTTGCTTTTAATAGTTCATCTCTGAAAGAACTATTTATAAATGACAACGACATATATTTTGTCAATGGGCAAAAGCACGTCAATAAGGATGCTTTTAAATATTGCACACAATTGGAAGAGTTAATAGTATCATCGAACCACTTCGGGTTTACTACAAATCAACTGTTCGAACAAATATTCGGTACTCTGGTTAATTTACGAAATTTGTCACTAGCTCACGGCGGACTTGAGTTTCTTCCAAGTTTTATTCCAAAATATCTTGAAAAAATAGAGCAATTATGGTTTGGCGGTAATAACATTATACATATACAGGAAGGCTATTTCAATAATCTCAATTCTCTAAAATTTATATACATAAATTCAAATAAAATAACCACAGTTAAACAAAATACATTTTCACTTCAATTTATTAAACAAGTGAAAGGCATTGACCTTTCTAACAATACATTTTCTTGCAACTGTGAATTACTTTGGTTCATCAATTTTTTAAAAGCAAGCCCCATCAGAAAACGTTTTATTCATTTTCCAAAAGAATACATCTGTGGTTCTCCCACAGTTTTCATGGGAAAGCAACTCTTACAGGTCAGGCTTTCTGAACGCATATGCTTAACAAAGTACCCTTCCATTATTATAACGGTAATTATTATAACAGAAATTCTCTTACTTTTAAGTATTTCTGTTGTTTACCGTTATCGATGGTATTTACGATATATAATATATATGGCACGATTTCAACACGTTCGCTACCAAAGACTTTTAAATGGTGGCGGGAATTATAAGTATGATGTATATCTTAGTTCTTGTGATGTTGATTTTGATGACGTAATATATGATGAACTTGTACCTAGATTAGAGGAGGGTATGGGTCTGCGACTTTATATCCCTCAAAAACATGGTCAGGGATATAAAATTGATCAAATAATATCCAATATGGATGCTAGTCGTAAGGTCATGTTATTTATATCTGATAAATATGTCGCAGATAGTTATTGTGAATTTGAAGCTAGTTTTGCCTATAATAAGTATATCAACGAAAAGCGTGATTTAATGATTGTCGTAGTATTAAAAGAACTTGGTGCCTTGAATGTAACAAAAACCATGCATAAAATACTAGCTGTTGATGATTATATTAAATGGGCCTGGGATGAAGAAAGTCTGGAATTATGCTGGTTAAAGATAACGACTGCTATTAATAATATGGATGATCTAAGAGTCGAGTGATTCATGCTCAAAATGTTTTATACCAAACAGACACTATTTGGGGATTATTTTAACATTATATGATAACTTCATTCATCAACAATGGAGGTCTGGCCACATTTGATTTTTGAGGATATATAATCATTTTGACATGTTATAAAAGCTTCAAAATCTTCCCGGCTTCCATAATCTAGGGAGTTAACTCTTAGTTAGAATAAGAGTTATGTCCCTTGGTTGTTAAAAAAATATTACGCACGCCCCTGAAAAGAACTATCTTTATCGCAGTCGGAAAACATCGTTTATTTTATTGCTGCGATGCAAAGGAATACACTCTATGAGGCGATTGAATTTGACATCTGTACGCATGCGCCAACGCTTAATTGTTTTAACAATATACCCGCGCCTTTAAATGCCTTCATATTAACTGTTTATAATGTTACAGTAAAAATTCAAATACACGTTTAGCTGGATACGAAAGGGTCGACGTTTGACATGAATTGTTTCAAGATTATCCTACTAAATGAATTAAAATGAACAGTGCTTTTATTCATGTATACTCACAGACACCGGTCTGTTTATAATGGCATGTTATTTTTTATACACAGGGAACGAGAAAGTACGACACAGACGTCAGTAGCGCGTGTGTCCTCAACGAGCTCTTACGCACACTGTGCAGCGACGTCTTGTGGAATTAACCATCTGTGTCGCACTTTTGGTTTTGACCCCTCTGACTTTGTACCGTTGATTACAGATTAAACATCCATAAGTGTACAAATGTGTTGTTATTGACGTGTTCCCATTTGAATATTGTTAACAATAAGAAGCAAAATAAATAAGATATGTGTACAGGATCATTTCGTTATACGAAAAACTAAGTGGTGCGTTTTCTATGGCGCTCAGTATATTTATCAATTGTTTTGGATTAATATTTCATTTTTTTTATTTGGTAGTCTTTGACGTTATATTTGTTGAATTGTTTTTATAGAATAATTATTAAATGTAGATTACAATTGTTTATGTTAATAACACAACCGGTCTATGCCGACTTCCTGTGTCATGTATGAAGCTGTGACCATAGTATAGGCAATCTTCGTATGATGTTGCTTGGTGAATGTTAATCTGGATATTTGTATAGGCTTATCTTATATGTATTTATTTATTATCTTCGAATATAGATGATTTATCATGCTTGTTGTGTCTCGTAGGCCTTATAGGCCAGACATTGTACACTTTTTGTCTCAAACTGTGATTTTTTTTTTGCTATTGTACAATGTGCGACACATTAATAAAACAATTTGTCTACTTCATAATATGCAACTTGTGTACGTTCTAAATAAAGGAAATTAATTAATCAAATTATATGATCTTATCTCTAAGTAGTTATGTGATATTGTCATGAATAAATTGTACAATATCATCACTGTTATGACCCATAGTAGGAAGCTGTAGAAATTTGCGCCTTAAAGATACAGTTGGTGTTCTGCATTATATTTTCAAGCATAATTATCCTCTCTCTTCATGCCATTATAGGAATGGAAAGAAGATTATAAACCAGATAAGACTCTTATCTCTAAGTAGTTATGTGATATTGTCATGAATAAATTGTACAATATCATCACTGTTATGACCCATAGTAGGAAGCTGTAGAAATTTGCGCCTTAAAGATACAGTTGGTGTTCTGCATTATATTTTCAAGCATAATTATCCTCTCTCTTCATGCCATTATAGGAATGGAAAGAAGATTATAAACCAGATAAGACTCATGTTGTCGGTTAAATAATTTGGAGAATAAATGTGCTTAATTTTGTGTTAAAATCCTCTGCCCGGAAATGGAGACCGGTCTCCCAACCTGTATTATATGGTGTCTGGATAAAACCAGACTTTTATTTTATAAAAGTAATGTGTATGTGAAATTTGCCTTATCAAGTACAGCACATGTACCATTCATTGTATAGACCTTTAAAGGTAGGGGAATCGATTATCCGGTCACATAACGCAACAGTTGACTCGAAATCTTAAAGGGTTAGTGTCCGGATAAACAGTTTTGATGTTCACGTCGGAACGACTCTATACACCATTCCTCTGTATCTGGGCGCTTACATTTCAAATGTATTGAGACTTTTATTTTTGAAACTCTGTTCAAATCGGGATAGTCCTTTTGAACGTTAAATGAAATAAAATCAAATGGGCCAATGAAGACGGGCATACGCCATACAGTGTGCTGTGAGGGAAATTTTGCCCAGACAGCGGCACTACGGTCTACTCTTTTATCGAATTCCAACTGTCAAGGGATCTTTTACGTGCACGCCAATGTGTACACCAGACCTCGGGTTTTCGTCCCATCCGAACGACTAACCAGCTGTCCTTGTCAGGCCCTTCGTCCTGCATCGAAAGGAACCAAGATCCGTGGGTTATAAACATGCTTTTCAAGTTTCATCAAAATCAGGTCAAAATTGTGACCTCTACAGTGTGCACAAGCTAAAACGTGATTTTTCGTACAGCCAGGGGCCATACTCTATTAAGTTACAGTCCTATACATGCCAGTATCGAAAGGAACCAAGATCTAAGATTGATAAGCATATACTTGTGGACGGACGGACAGGGGCGACGACAATATACGCCCACATGAAAATGTGTGTGTTTTAAGGGTCCTGGCATCGGTGGCTTACGGTATTTCTGCCCAATCATAGATTGTTTAAAATATTAAAGGAGCTAAATCGCTATTCTTCGGATCTTAGAAATGGACACAAATGTGTCGCAACGACTGTAATAATTAAATATGAATTTATATAAACTCTCACTTCTAATTAGTTATGTTCGGCGAAATACGCGAAGAGTGCAAATTGAATGGCAATCTTTGACGGCTGGATATTCCAATCTACTCCGATAGCCTTCCCTTTCGGGATATGTTTAGCCTCGTTCATCCCGTCACTTCATTACGGGTGGCACCCGAAAGCATTCTGGCACGCGATTCGTGTGTCAAGGTTAAGATTTGTATATTATATAAATATTGCTTACGAGAATCCCATCTTTTTACTGTAAGATAACAACATCAGTGTTGATTGCAATGACGAAGTCTGTAGATGTTATTGCTTGCCTCCATTAAAGCGAGAATTTCATATTTTCTACGAAAGTCAAAACATAATTATTTCTATGTCTTTTGATCAAAAGGTTGTCACTCTTAGAAATCTTTCACACAGGAAATAATAACACAATTACCTCCCTTGTTTTATATTACCCCATACAATAGCTATCATCAAACGTTTGAATTTGAAGTTGAAAATGATATCTTTGCCAATTTCTCAACTGGCAATAGTGAATTGTAGGACTAATTGGATTATTCTTTAACAAGGTAGGACTGTTTATAGATGCCATCTATTTTAAGGCTTTATTTTAATATATTTTTAAAATATAACTTAAAAATATGAAATTGCAGCTTTAAGGTAACACCTTACTAACTAAATTAATTAACACATGTAAACAACAATAGGATGGTGACACAGCATACACGGAGTACGCTGTAAGTACTAAACAATATAATCAAATGAATGGACCCGGGGCCCAGGAGTGAACAATATCGTTAGTATCTGTGTTTTAGTTTCATATACATGTACATGTATTATTGCTTATCGTCTGTAAAGAGGTTACGTTTTTCAGAATTTCTAAACACCTTTCTCCAGTTCCGTCAGGTTTAAACTGTACTGCTACAATAAAATATGTCAGAATTGTACCAAATATCTGAAAATACAGAAAGTAGTATTCGATAATAATATATGATGCAATTAGTTCATGGTGTTGTATTTAGTGGCAAGGATAACATTGTCCACAAAGAGAACTGTCTACTTCGAGAATAGATCTTTTCGATTAATGGCCGCCATATCCTAACTTAGTGTACTATTTTGTAATCCGTTTCACATCTGTCATGCACAGATAAAATACATAAACCTTTTTATTACATGGAAGCGGAACAAATATTAATAGGTGTATTTGTGTTTTCTACTAAAATTGTGGAACATGTCGGTCAACCAGCTTCGTGACGATTGCAAAGCTGGGCTAATTGTAGACAGACGGCGTAAGTTTAATGCAAGGATAACTGGGGCCGCTTTGAGGCACATAAAAAAACTGAAGAGATATACATTGCCCGCCTCACCGAATTCAGGCTTCTAAATGGGCGTGAATAGACATACCGCTAATATACTTGATTTCTGTATAGTAAACAAACCATATATATCATAACCTATTGTTGATCCACTTAACTTGGTAGTAAATATATCTATCTGAAATATACAATATAGTCTTATAGTATATACATAGTACCATTGGAAGCGAATAATGTGCCCTGACTGTCTCAAGTAATTATGTCATTTATAAGAAAGGGTATGCTTCATATTGTGTACATAAAATCTACCTTTTAGACCATTCTATACGTTAATTTATTTTGCAGTTTGTTATTACTTTTACATTGTCTTGTACGATATAATTTATTTTTCCATTACCACTTGAAACCATAGAGTACACGGCCTCGTGTGCCGATTGTAAAATGCTGTTCGATTCTTAAATATTGGATATTAAGATCCCTTATTTTCATGGTGAGATAACATCAGTATTGATTGAAATGGGCTAATACCTTTTTTAATATTAAGTTATAGATTTGGCATCTTTAATATGACCCATACGAAACAAAGGGTCTACATTTCAACATATCTTATACGAAACAAAGCCAAACAGAAAGAATAATTTGCTTACCATTTTCAGGCCTTTAACCGGCAAACAAGACAAATCAATCTTCCATAATACAGCTGACATTTTGTGAGCCTGAAATTTATTATTATATGTGGTTTATTTACTAAAAATGTCAGGCCAATGAAAGCTTGAACGGAAAGTGAGAGAGAAATGGGGTTTAACGTCCACTCGACACAAACTAGGTCATTTTGGGACTAACATATGGTTTCAATTTTATTTCAATAATTCGCTTGCGCGTAGGGGTCTTTAGCAGTGGGAGGAAACCGGCGTGCCCGGAGGAAACCCACGAGGTTGAGAAGGCGCCCCTATATCCATGCCACATACGCTCACACCAGGGATCGAAACCACAGCCGCAAGCCAGAGGTGACCGGCCAGCAAGAGGTCGAAGCGCGGCACTCTAGACCACTAGACCATCCCAACCCCCTACTAAGTAAGAGATGCATTGTCAATTGTGACAGGGGTTCACAAGTCCGCGGGTACTCTAGCCGCCGCTATAAGAAAAACTTTAAATATGGGTATAAATTAACCTAACCCAACCCTAACCATAGATATCGGTGGACTTATGAATAATGAACCCTAACTTAAAGTAGCTAAGTCTCTAACTCAATGTCGTCCAAAGCCTTCGGCATTCAAAACACGAATTATTTGTCAATTTAAATCAACACTGATGTTGTCATTTTACCGGGAAAAGATGGGCTTTTGATATCCAATATTTAAAACAAAATCAACATTTTACCATTGGTACACGAATCGTGTACCACAATGCGTTTCAGTCCCAGTTCTAACAAGAGACCCGAGGGACGAGGTTAGAAACATTGCACCAAATCAAACGGCGTATGTAGACTGGAATAACCAGACACTCGAAATAGTCACTCGATTGAAACTTCTGGCGTATTTCGCCGAACATAACTCATTTGAAATTAGAGTACAAACGAAAACGATTGAATGTAAATTAGTATGTATACATTCATATTACATTATTATATGCGTTGCGACCCATTTGTGGCAATTTCTAGGTCTTAAATATTAGCGATTTAGCTCCTTTAACTCCTATAACAAAAGTAGGTGGACTAATGAACCCGCGGACTAGTGAGCACCCCACCCCCCAATTGTATGTTAAAGCTAAATAACCTCACCGGACGATTAAAAAGTTTTACTCCAACAATATTACGGATTTAACTCTATTTATGGAAGCGAATGGTTATCCCGCACGCGCTGTATCATTAGGTCTGTCATGAGTGAACTGGCGTGGAACATTGTTGCTCAATTGTGTTCCAAAGACTCGGCCAATTAAATTGTTTATCGCTCTGCTTACCCTGAGAAGAAAATGTTCATTATCGAATTTAGTTATGGTATTGATGTAATGAAACTTTGATCACTCTAACTAAATCAGGGGTCACGGTGGGTAAGACGCCGGTTCACAGCCTGGAAGTCGGATGTGCAATCCCTGCATTGGCCGAGAAAGTTCCTCCTGATTTTCGGGCGTGGTTCCCCCTTGTCAATGATGCAGGAATGAGAACCCGGCAAGGTCAGTTGTCTAGTCGTTCGGATGAAACGAAAAACTGAGGTCCTGTATAAGAGCCTTCGACAGCTGGAATTCCATATAAGAGTAGGCATTAGTGTCTGGTCACAATGTACCTTATGGCGTATGCCCGTCTTGAAAGCCCAGTTCAGAGCAGAACAGTAGGACGTTAAACTTCCATTTCATTACAGTTTTCACTTAATCGGAACTAAATCTATTGTGTCCCAAAGCACCAACCAAGCAAGGCATCATCCCAATAAATACCTACACCAAGTCTGAACATTCTAGCTCCAATCAGGAGAGTTATCATGTCCCAAAAATTGTGATGGACAGACGGACGAACCCATTTTAATAGTCACCTGCTTTCTTCGAAAGGCGGGGGACAAATATCAAGTTGGACGTTTTTGATTTTTTTAAGATTTCGGTTTGAAACACTCAGAATACATTACAATACAAATGGGTGGATGTAGCCATAAACGTCGAAAAAAAATTCGAAAATCTCCCCTGTGAACATGAAGTCAAATAAAGTTAAAATTCACCGGAATTCAAGTAGACGGTCATATGTTAGGCAGTGGCTGTTCGGGAAATTTTACCCGGCCTGCTTTAATTTCCAATTCCGTCGATGGTGCTTTTATGAGCGGAACCCCTGGGCGCTATATCATGCAGTGTACTAAACGGGATGTTTTACCAAGACAGTGGCGCTACTGTCTTCTTATATTTCGAATTAAAACTGTCAAGGGTTCCTTTTGTTGACGGCAATGTGTACATGGCACCAGAATTTTTGTCCCATCGGAACGACTGATCGTTGTACCTTTCCAGGACTTTCAATCGGGAAATACCGGTAGCCCAAATCCGTTATAGATCCTGTGAAGTCGGCATTATGTACGCATGTAACAAAAATTAACTCACCATTGTATTGACGTGTGCTGCAATCAAATATTCACCAAAGGATGCCAAGAAAAGCAACAGGACCATGAACGACACCACAACGAAATATAGTGTCGTTAAAGATGAATAATTAGTTAATGTTACCCACAGGAAGCACTGGGCGGGAAAATTAGACACCATACTCCCAGCCAAGAAGTGCTTGATAATCTGATTAACTGCTGATAAGAGATCGCAGATTGCTTCATGTTGCTTCATGGCCGTGTTCAGTTTCGAAATAGTCATCGATTCCACGTCTGATTTTGTAAATTTGACAATTTTGTCAAATTCCTTGACTAAAACATAAGTACAAATCATAAAGAGCAGTGTAACTGAGGTATATTGCATCATGGAAGGGATGGATGAAAGAATGATGAAAAAACAACTGGCGACTAATTTCCACCCAGTAAAGTCATTGAACGGAAAGTAGAGCGCTCTCAAGTTTGGAAAAATATAAAATATTAAAACAGTAAAAACAGACGATCCAATCGCTGTCCACGCTAAAAAACCGATCAGAATATATTTCAATATTCTTGGTCTCTTCTGGATGAAAACCGGCATTGGCAAATTGTAATTAATTTCGTAACGTAAAAACTCATCCTTCAGAAATGTGTATTGTTTGTGGAATCCAAACCAGTAAACAATGTTCAAAAAAAGTAAATTAAGTTGCGTACAACCTAAAGCAATATAGGTGGCCAGGTAGTCTTGTAATGTAAGAGATTGAAGAAAAAACCCAACAATTCTACAAGTATGAAACAACGTAAAACAAGTGACAAGCACACAGTACATCAGATGTAACTTAGATTGGATATTCTTTGTTACTATCATGTATGTTCCAGACATCATGAAAGATACATCGAGAGTTTCAAATATCCGTTCTGTTACAGATGTTGTCCCAATTGCCGCCGTGTTGAGGTCTGTAATCTTGCTCATGTTGTTTCTTATCTTTTTTATTGTTCCAGTTTAACAAATTTCCAAGTCGTATTTACGATGTTGCCTCCGTGTTGCTTTCTTTGACTACTGCACTAATCCTTTGGCTGATTAAACGGATTTACTTCTATAACTGTAAATTGTGAGCATGCAGTTTGCATAATGTCTGGATCGAAGTCTCTTTTAAACTATTAAACTTACAATCACACAATTCTAATAGGGAAACGATATTCCATAAGCTGTAGATTAAACTGTAAAGGAAACTGGCTAAATTGTGAACAATGTTTGGACCGAGTGTATTTTAAACGGTTTAACTAATCAAGTCGACTTTACTTCTAAATCATAGCGAAATGGATTACATAATCCAAACAGGAACTATATTCCATTAGCAAACTAGACTGCCATTAACTGTTTACAAACTTACAAAATTGTGAGCACTTTGCAAGATGTCTGAAATAAGGTTGAACTGTGTGTACACTGTCCTCTTGCTCTCCGATATTAGCAGAAATAACTGAAAGAGTAAATGCTGGAGAGCGCCACAACACGATGATAGATAATGGTATACTGCGTCATAGATAAGAGTAATTAAACATTCCACGGACGATCAATGATTATAATTAATGGCATCATGTATATTATGATACATCCGACAAAGTATAGTATTATTGTATCGATACAACTAAAGCTAACACCAGTATTTGTGCTCGACAAAGGGGTATTGCACCGGGACATCTGATTAAAGCGGAATTATAAGGGTTTTTTTTTTAAAAAAAAATAGACAATGTAACGGGAATGTGCTGACAATTTCAGTCAAATTACTTCACTCTATGTCAAGAGCACTTTAATAACACTGTAGCCTCGATTGTCGTTGTTACCGTTGTGATAGTAAAAAAGGGACTTAATTATCCATTGATATGGGTTTAAGGGCAGATCGGATTCATAATCTAAAGAAAATAGGCATCGACAGTTGATTATGGTATTGCAAGGTTAACAATGTCTGAATAAGGCCTAACGGAAGACCTGAAATAGGCAGATTCCGCTCTTGCATAATGTATGTTTTATAAGGGTTGTTCAAACTTGGTGTAAATGTGCCTCCGTTCGATGATGACCATTTTCACCTTAGTCTGAGCTCTGGGTAGCACGTAGCATGTATTCCATGTAAGAATTATAAAATAAATGTATTCCTTGTATGGTTTATAAAATAAATGTATTCCATGTATGGTTTATAAAATAAATGTATTCCATGTATGGTTTATAAAATAAATTCATTAAATAAATGTATTCCATCTATGATGTATAAAATGAATGTATGATTTATAAAATAAATGTATTCAAAGTATGTTTTATAAAATAAATGTATGTTTTATAAAATAAATGTTAATCCGACTGAGGTTATTATTTCGTTTAATGCCATGTTATTTGTTTCAAAATAAAATAGATTATAAAGGGAACTGACGTCAGTGGTTTATCATTCTATTAAACATACATTATGCAAGAGCTAAATCTGCCTATTGCAGGTTTTTCTTTAGGCCATAATGTATTCAGCAATCTTTACCTTAAACATACATGATGCGAGAGCTATATCTGCCTATTGCAGGTCTTTCTTTAGGCCTGAAATGTTTTCTAAAGTATTAATTAGACATTAATTAACTTATCCAGACCATAATCAACTCTCGATCGCATCGCTAGTCTGCGATCTTTTGTGGATTGTGATCCGATTTACTGAATAACTTTCCTTCTGGATTTGATTATTAAATGAATAATTGAGACTATGCTTTTTACCGTACCGATTTTAGTTATGATGGTTGAGGATAGGCGGAAATTTCACTTGCTTAATTTTGGTTCATAGTTTGGTGCCGATGCAGATATTATTTCGTTTCGTTTTTATGGTTCAAAATTACACTGTACTTGTCTTCACCACACTAGGATCTGGAAGAGTTATGTCACAGGCGTTCTAGTTGATGTGAGGAATTATCCAATGATACGGTCTGATGTCCAAAGCCGTTCGTATGACCCCTGACGCGACCTTTAAATACAACTGGTCAGATCTTCATGTAGTGCAGGCCATCGAAACGGAATATAGATCTCTATTCGAATCAGATTGACATACACCTACAGCAGTTTGTATTTAGATAATTAAACCAGTGGTTACCACAGATGGACGGAGAACTGTGAATAGCGCTCATATTCTCATTGTTATTTTTCAAATCGAATTAGGAATAAATCTGTTTACCAGCGGTTTCCAGACCAAATATGCCCTCATCTTGCAAGAAATTATTCCAGAAAGGGGCCAAGATCATTGGGTTTTATATATTTCAAGTTTCATCCATATGGGATACAAATCGTGACCTCTAGGGTGGCCACAAGCTACAAACGTGCTTTTCGTATTATCAGGAGCCATAATCCATGAAGTCATGACCCAATTCATGCCTTTATGCCAATATCAAACGGAACCGGGATCTTTGAGAGATGCACCTATAAGTTTCGTCAAAATCGGATAGATATTGCGACATTTAGAGTGTCCACAAGTAAATTGTGTACGGACGACAAGGGGGGGGGCAACGATGGGCGTATAAAAACTGTAGCCTCTATCGCGTACACATGGGGGATGCTCGATTCACAGTCCAGAACGTCCCGAATCGACAGAATTACAATCGAGTGACGCGGAATTCAGTCCTGTCACAGTTCTGCCAGTTCCGACAGATGAGGTGGAGTGAGTAGAATCGTGACGTATTCCAAGGTAAAAAATATGTTTCAGCTGTCATGATTGGTTGAGATATTTATTATACAGTCGACACATGCGTTGTACTCCGAAATTCTCCCTTTCACTCGATTGACACCAGTTTTGGAATTCAATTCCGGAACTCAATCGAGCACCTCCATGGTTTACAGAAAAGGGCAGTAACTCTGGTACGTAATGTCACGGAACGCTGATTACTGATAAGGTTTGTCTAATGCTACACACCAAATTTGAAATAAACCTTTTGAAAACTAGCCTTTATCGTATTCGGAATATTTTTGGCAAAGAAACCTGAATATCAATAGGGTGCGTCCTCTTATATACCTAATGCTTCACACCAATTTCGACCAAGATCGGTCAAAAGCGCTGACCATCAGGTTCACTATAGGGGATGCTCGATTCACAGTCCAGAACGTCCCGAATCGACAGAATTACAATCGAGTGACGCGGAATTCAGTCCTGTCACAGTTCTGCCAGTCCCGACAGCTGAGGTGGAGTGAGTAGAATCGTGACGTGTTCCTAGGTAAAAAAAAATGTTTCAGCTGTCATGATTGGTTGAGATATTTTTTATACAGTCGACACATGCGTTGTACTCCGCAATTCTCCTTTTCACTCGATTGGAGTAAGGGAGCATAAGCCGGGAACAAAATGTACAAGACCCATTGCTTCAAACTAATTTTGAAAAAAAAATGTAAAAAACATGGCTTTTATTGTTTCCGGTAAGGGTAGAGGTCCTGTGCTCATCAAAATCTGATGAAAAAAAAATGTAATCTTTTGAAGGTCCTCAAACTAAAAACGGACTAGGGGCGACGTGTTACATGAAATGATATGGGGTTTAACGTCCTACTGTTCTGCTCCGAACGCGACGTGTGACAAAATGAATGAAATAGAATTTAACGTTCTACTGCCCTGCTCCTACAGTGGGCTTATGAAGACCGGCATACGCCATACAGCGTGCATTGAGGGACATTTTTCCCGGGCAGCGGCAGTATGGCCTACTCTTATATCGAATTCCATCTGCGAGGTATCTTGTACGTGCACAGCAATACATACACGGGTCCTCGATTTTTGGTCTCATTCCAACGACTAGACAGCTGTTCTTGTCAGTCGGAGTAAGACGTTGCCTTCCGTTGGTATTCCTATTGACAATTCCAAATAACGGAGAATCATTGATAATACCCTAGTTATTCAACCTTGATTTGGTATTGCATTAGTGTAATAAATGTAAGCTTTCAGATAAAATAATGGAATCACGTAATGAATGTACCGCAGACAAATAGCATTTGAACATCCATTAAGTACCAGTATTGGTGAAACCTCGTGGAAACGTCACAGTGAAATAAACCATAGTGTATTATTCGATTATGTTCCAATTACTAAATGCCATTCAAAGAATATACCATTATTGGTTGATTTAGGGGGGTTGGGATAGCCTAGTGGTCTAGAGTGCCGCACTTCGACCTCTAGCTGGCCGGTCACCTCTGGCTTGCGGCTATGGTTTCGAGCCCTGGTGTGAGCGTATGTGGCATGGAGATAGGGGCGCCTTCTCAACCTCATGGGTTTCTTCCGGGAACTCCGGTTTCCTCCCACGGCTAAAGACCCCTACGCGCAAGCGAACTATTGAAATAAAATTAAAACCGTATGTTAGTCCCGAAATGACCTGGTTGTGTTGAGTGGACGTTAAACCCCATTTCTCTCTCTCTCTCTCTCTCTTGGTTGATTTAAAACAGCTAAACCTTTTTGATCTAAGCTAAAATAAGAATTGGGTCGGGTTTACTAATAATGTATTTTATATTAGTGTTTACTGTGTCTGCAATGGAACAAAACCAGACATTAAGGACGGAGAATCAACCATAGTTGTTTGTTTATTTAGCGTCATTGCCAATCCTCAATAACGGCGATTTGTTAACTTTATTTGCCATTGTTTAGTGTTATTGAAACCTTTGATTTAACATCAATATACCAATGGTAAGATGAACTGCTGGAATCACGATGTATTCCATCATGAAAGGATTGTAGCACAAACACATAACAATATACCAGCAAATTACAATCAGGACATTTTCCCCATAATTGCTAAATTAAACAATAAAATATATTGAAAATGTCAGTCAAATTAGTTTATTCTGACCGAGTTTATGAATATTGCCAGTGTTGATGAGAACCGAGTAGTCTCGATTTTAATTGTTATGAAAATGGCGTATCTTGTGGTCTAGAGAGATGATTATTGGGTTGTCAGTTGAATACACGTCTAATTATAATAATATATATACTATTCAAAAAAAGTAGGGGATATTTGATTTTGGGGGCATAATACTAAAATATGCAAATAACTACGAAACAAGTCACTATAGAACCTAACAGAAGAAACATTTCCAGTTACATGTGACGCCCAAACGCACCAATAGCTACCGCATGGAATGCAGGTGTTGCTTGGGATCATCATGGGGGTCCAACCCAAGATTTGCACGACTCTGACTTTGAATGTTACAGTCATTGTTGCATTGAATTCCAGGGTGGAAACATCATTTAGTGACCAGAAAACAAATTTTGATATGCGTAGGCTTATCCAAAATGAAGGTTACGTGCCCTTGGCATGCTACAGATCGGCACAACACAGGCGGTTGTGGCGCTGACGATGAATGTTTCTCAGTCTGTCATAAGCAGGCGATGGTCCAGATACCGTGATACACAATCTGTACAGGACAGACCACGCTCAGGTCGACAACTCAAGCCCAGGATCGATTTATCCGTACCTTGGCCTTGAGAAATCGTGTCATCACAGCAAATCAGATCAGCGCTCGTCTTCAAACAGACACCGGTGTGAGAGTGAGTGGCCAGACGATTCGGAATCGACTGCATAGGGGTCACCTTCGCGCCCGACGTCCTCGCGTGATCCCTTGTTTGAGAGATCATCACATTCAGGCAAGACGTCGTTGGTGTAGGGATCGTCAACACTGGGATAATCGACGCTGGATCAATGTGATGTTTTCAAATGAGTCAAGGTTCACTGTTGATTTTTTGGACAGACGTAGGAGGGTGTGGCGTCGTCGAAACGAGCGCTTCCAAGAAATGAAATGAAATGAAATATTGTTTTATGGCACATCTGCTCCAACCGGGCTATATTGCGCCAAACCTTATGAAATATACAAGACAAGCTAAATGATATCACAAAATTTTACATATGCATAAATAAAAACAATATCACAGTATATCAAATTTAAAAATAAAAAACAATCTTTTATGCATATAAAAATCTAAAATACTAGATATATATATATATATATATATTAAAGTAAATAAAGTACAAGTACTTCTTTGTTTACGGTAGATAATGCATAAAAAAATAGAAAAATACGTCCAGGTAAAAAATTCTCCACTTTACTTCATTCTGACATACATTAAATTATATAAGCTAGCTGTCTGCCCTCTATAGGCGTCTTCAGATATTAATAATGTATACCTATATATATATATATATATATATATATATATATATATATATATATATAAATATATTTACATTAAAATTTATAATAAAATCCTGTCTCTTTTAAAAAATTTTGCATTTCGCAATATAACCCAGGTTGGGCAAACAAATGATGTAGTGACTGACAACGATAATATCTTGATCTTGTATGTTTGAGATGCTTGCACTCAATCAAAATGTGTTTAACTGTCAAAGGAACATGACAGTGTTCACATTCTGGTTGAGGCTCTCGCTTTAAGATGAAAATATGTGTTAAAAAAGTATGACCTATACGAGGGCGACACAAAACAACTTCATCTCTCCTATTAGTTTCTATAGGAGCTTGGCAAGTCTCCTAAGAGAGGCTTAATATGATGAAGTTTGTTTGTGCCTGCAAGATCCCAAGACCGTTGCCAGCGGCCATAAATAAAATGATTTATACAAGTTTTAAAATCTTTATATGGAATTAAAAGGTTTGATAGGGGAAGATCTAAAGCAGCTTTGGCAGCTAAATCTGCTTGATCAATCCCCCTTATATCTACGTGACTGGGGAGCCAGCAAAAGACAACGTCTTTGCTGTTGAACTCGTAAGATAGTAGCAGACGATAATCATCTGCTACTAATGGGTGTTCAAGCTGTTTATTGTTAATTGCTTGAAGCGAGGACAGAGAATCAGTAAAGATGATATGCTTTAATGATGAAGAGGATTGTATGAACTCCAAGGCTTGAAGAATGGCCTGGAGCTCAGCTGTAAATATTGAAGCAGCAGGTGGAAGACACGCAGAAATGGTCTCAGATGGCGTCACGGTAGCCGAAGCTACCCGATCACCGTCCTTAGAACCATCCGTGTAAATAGGAGCATAATCACCATACTTAGACCTTAACTCTCTAAAGAGAGATTGGAACACCGTAGAGCTAGTATCTCTCTTTTTATGTTGAGTAAGATCGAAATCGATCTTTGGGGGAGATATAGCCCATGGTGGAGTCGTAAAGACAGGGGTATTGGCAATACTGTTTTTGGAATCGCCTGCTTAGCTACATCTTGGAGAATTGAAGTAAATAAGGCCATAGGCTCATCTGCATCTTCTAACTACTTTGCATCAAAAGAGAAGAGACACAAAGATTCAAAAAGAGCCCAAACAGCCTTATGCAACTTCCACCTCTGGGGTCTTTCGACCGGAGAGGGACCATTATTATCAATTATGATAGGAAAGTGGTCACTACCACACAGATCTTCATTTACTCTCCATGTAAAATCCTGAAACAGGACCGGAGAGCAAATGGTGAGATCGAGGGAAGAAAAAGAAGCTGTGGCAGGATGTAGATAAGTAGGCGAGTCATCATTTAGTAAACACAAATTATTAAGGTTAATGAAGTCCGCTATTTGTTTACCTCTGCTGTTATCATCTGGACTACCCCAGAGGGAATGATGACCATTGAAATCTCCCGTTATAATAAACGGGAGAGGACATTGTGCAACAAGGTCATCGAGATCTCTGGGATTAAGATGTAAACTTGGTGGAAGATAAACAGAGCAGAGCGCTTCCAAGACGTTAACGTCATCAGACATGATCGATTTGGGGGTGGTTCTGTTATGGTGTGGGGAGGCATCACTGTTGCTGGAAGAACGGCTTTACATGTTGTTGCAGGGCGTGTTACAGGCCAGTACTACCGGGACAACATCTTGGCAGTCCATGTTGTGCCGTTCGCACGACGTCATGGCCGCCGTTTCATCTTCCAGGATGACAACGCAAGATGTCACAGGGCCAGGATCGTTACAGGTTACCTACAACAACAGAACATCACCACATTACCTTGGCCAGCACTGAGTCCCGACCTCTCCCCCATCGAGCATGTCTGGGACATGCTTGGACAGAGGTTACGTCAACGTCAACAACGTCCTGCCAATGTCCAAGAACTTGCTGCTGCGTTGCAACAGGAATGGGACAATCTGGACCAAAATGACCTTAGACGTCTCATTAGGAGTATGCCACGTCGGATCAATGCTTGTTTGGCAAACAGGGGAGGATTTACCCGTTACTGACTTTGTTGTGATGCTGTGGTAACTTTGCTGTTTGACCCCGGGTATCATTTTACCCCCATAATGGTCAGTCTGTGCCTTACTTAGTCTAACGATCATTTGGAATAAATCGATGAATGTGAACTTCATTTCATTTTGTCATTTGTTTCTTCGTCAGTTTCATTAGGTGACTTTAATAACACTTAAAAATCAAATATCCCCTACTTTTTTTGAATAGTATATTTAACATTGAAACCAAAATAAAGATCTTCAATAAGCAGATATAGTTCCTATATAATGGATTTTTTTAGAAACCAAAGCAGAACTAATATCAGACTACCACCCCTTGTATAACTATTACCAAACAACAATTGGTACAACTATTCCGCCGTCTTTATTAACTAAGTCAGTGCAGAAAAGCAGGACGTTAATCACCATTCCATTCTAAAACTATGGGACAATTGGAGTGAAGGTAAAACTGTTAATCTATCTTGGCATGGGTAGTGAATTTCTTTTGGGTTTTTTAAACTTGATATGGTAGCTACAATACAGACGGGTGACATGCATGGAGGAATATTATGTCACCCAGACTAGAAAATTGCTTGCCATTTTAAAATGATACATTATTTAAGAGCTTAAAGCTGCAATTTCATATTTGTAAGTTATATTTTTAAAATATATTAAAATAAAGCCTTAAAATAGATGGTATCTATAAACAGTCCTACTTTGTTAAAAAATAATCCTATTAATCCTATAATTCACTATTGCCAGTTGAGAAATTGGCAAAAATATCATTTTCAACTTCAAATTCAAACGTTTGAAGATAGCTATTGCATGGGGGGAACGGAGAAACAAGGGGGGGGGGCAATTGTGTTATTATTTACGATGTGAAAGATTTTTAAGTGTGGAAAACAATGCCTATGATTGTATAATAGTGAGTTGACAACCTATTGAGCAAAAGACATAGAAATAAATATGTTTTGACTTTTTCAGAAATATGAAATTCCCGCTTTAATTTGCCTTTTTTATTCCTTAAATGTTATATAAATTAAACACGTATTAACACAAGGCCACAATCAATTCCCAATGCCACGTATATAATATTGTAATATGAATGTATGTAAACTGGTTAACTTTAAATCATTCCTCTTTTTACTGTAACTTCTAATGAGTTCGGCGAAATACGCGAAGAGTGCAAATTGAATGGCAATCTTTGGCGTCTGGATATCCCAATCTACTCCCGTAGTCTTCCATTTCGGTATATCTTTGGCCTCCTTCATCCAGTCACGTGGCACGCGATTCGTATGCCAAGTTTAAAATTTTCATTTTGTCTTATATATTGGATACCAGAAGCCTATTTATCGGGAAAAATAACAACATCAATTTTGATTTAAATGGACCTACAAATCGTGTTTGAAATGTCGAAGACTGGATGTCATGGTGTTAGTGACTTGACTCCTTTAAGGTCACATCTCACTAACTAAATTATTTAAGACATATTAACGACAATAGGACGAAGACATCGTGTTTACATTTGAATTTTTGAAGTCAGGTTCTTAACAGCACTGGTTTAAACGTCATAGAATACTTTTATTGTTCTTCAAACATATCATGAACATAACTTAAAGACATACATGTAACTTGCATTGTGGGAGGCATGGTTCTATCCTGGCTTGACACTCTTAGGAGCAAAATCCTAACTAACTTACATCACCGCTGTCCGGTCAATAAAATCAAATGAATGGACCCGGAGTGAACACTATGTTAGTATCTACGGTTTTCATGTGCATGTGTTATTGTTTATCGTCAGAGTAGAGGTTACGTTTTTCAGAATTTCTAAACACCTTTCTCCAGTTCCGTCAGGTTTAAACTGCACCGCTACAATAAAATATGTCAGGATGGTACCAAATATCTGAAAATACAGAAAGCGTATATTCGATAATTTGTATCGCAAATAAAATAAAACCGAGTACGAACAATCGAAAACATAAGACAAAATTCGAAGTCCTAAAAAAAACGGTATAGGCAAAATAGTGTAATCAGTAAATGGACTGTTTACCGTGTACAAAATACACGACAAACAGTGGAAGTTCATTATGTTGTATTTAGTGGCAAGAATAACATCCCGCACAAAGAGAACTATGTACTTCGAGAAAACATCTGGGCCCTTAATGACCGCCATGTCTAAAAATTAGTACACTATTTTGCAATACCATTCTACTCTGTTTCACGCCTGTCCGCCCCCCCCCCCCTAAATATTTCGCCAACAATAATGATTTCTTAGGAGTGTTCTTAGCCGGCCACATCCTCAGCCCCTCCAAAACATTCAGTAGACCCCCCCCCACACCCAATTTTATGAGCTGGTTACGAGCCCGCGTCTGTCATACACACATGGTTAAATAAACCTTTTCAATTCATTTTATTAAATACAAACTGAATATATGAATACAGCTCACCAAATACGCGGTCATAAAAGCGAAGGTTATGTTTGTCGTCCTCTCCCTTACCCAACCCCCTTTTGCTTGGCCATTTCTGTTTGGCGTAGAATTGAAGAAAATGGTTTGATTTATAAACGATTTCCGACAGGTTTTGGTGAATATTCTCGATTTCGAGACGGGCGAACACATTTGAGAGGTTGAAATGTTGGGCGACAATTGCATGTGTACTGGTCTTTAATTTCGGCATCACCATAAGCATGGATAGACCTACCGCTAATATACTTGATTTCTGTATAGTAAACAAACCATATATATCATAACCTATTGTTGATCCACTTAACTTGGTAGTAAATATATCTATCTGTAATAAAGATGTTAGTCATACAGCATATACATAGAGTACCATTGGGCCTGTTAAAATGAAATGAAATGGGGTTTAACGTCCTACTCTTATGCACCTAACCTGGGCTAATGGAAGACGGGCATACTCCATACAGTGTGCTATGAGGGTAATTTTGCCCGGGCAGCGGCGCTACGGCCTACTCTTATATCGTATTCCAACTGCCAAGGGATCTTTTACGTGCACTCTAATGTGTACACGGGACCTCGGTTTTTCGTCCCATCTAAACGACTGAGCAGCTGTCCTTGTCAGGCCCTCTTTCTGTATCACTGACAAGGGGAAATCACGCCGGAAAATCGAGATGAACTTTCTCGGCCAATGCAGGGATCGAACAACCGACCTCCAGGCTAGCGAACCAGTGCCTTATCCACTTAGCCACCGTGATTCCAATTGCTTGCGCACAACATGCACTAGCTGTCTCAAGTAAGCATATCATACTGCCCAGCCCGTTCTACACGTTAAATCATTTTGTCGTTTGTGAAATTGCAATTACTTCCGCATATCTCGTGGAATGTTTCCATAACCAATGTCTCCTGAAACCAAAGACTACACGACCTCATGCACTAATTTCAAAATACTCTCGATCTCATAATTTTATGGTAAGATAATATCAATATTAATTGAAAAGGTCAATGGATAATATTGAATTGTAGATTTAATCTCGTCCGTTTAATATGTCCCGGGCGAAACGATGAGTCTATATTTCAACATATTATCCAATATGAAAACAAAGTCAAACTGAAAAAGTAATATGCCTACCATTTTCAAACCTTCAACCGACAAACAAGACAAATCGATCTTCCATAATACACCTGAAAGTTTGTGAGCCTGAAATTCATATTTTTGAAAGCATGTAATACACACAGAATCATTTAAACAGAAACTTGTATTAAAGGAGCTAAATCGGTAATATTTGGGAGAGAGAGAAAGAAATAGGGTTTAACGTCCATTCGACATAAACAAGGTCATTTCGGGACTAACATGGTTTAATTTTATTTCAATAATTCGCTTGCGCGTAGGGGTCTTTAGCAGTGGGATGAAACCGGAGGACCCGGAAAAAACCCACGAGGCTAATATGTGGGACCTAGAAATTGATACAAATGGGTCGCAGCGCATATAATAATGTAATATGATTGTATATAAACTGATATACATTCAAACGTTTCTGTTTTTACTGTATTTTCTAATCAGTTTTGTTCGGCCAGAAGTTTCAATCAAATGGCAATCTTTAGCGTCTGGTTATTCCGGTCTACACTGATAGTATTTATTGTGTATTTTATTGTGTATGCTCTCAAGATAAGAGTATGATGTCACGATTTGATATAAATTATTGTAGGATTCCTTTGTTACAAATAGTGCTGAAACGCATTATGGTAAACGCTCCCTGTACCAATAGTAAAATGTTTTGGGTTTTTATTTTGTCTTAAAGGGACAGTCCCGATTTGAACAGAGTCTCAAAAATAAAATCCCGAGTACATATGAAATCTAAACGCCAAAATATAGGAGAATGATGTATTGACCTTGTCTCAAAATTCCAGCTCAAAATATTGAGTCGTTTGGACGTGAACGTCAAAACTGCTTATCCGGACACGTAACCCTTTTAAGATTTCGGGTCAATTTTTTGGTTGGTGACCTGATAATCGATTCTCGTTCCTTGGGAGGTCCATGTAGTGAACGGGTCCATGTGCTGTATTTGATAGCGAAAGGCAAATTTCAACTACACATTATTTTTATTTAAAAGAAAGCCTGGTTTTACGTAGACACTGTATAATACAGCTTGGGACACCGGTCTCAATTTCCAGAAGAGAGCTGACGTGTTTAAGCTGTTTGAAAACGTATCGCAAATACTGTGTTAGTTGCTCGTCCCTTTGGTAAGGGATTTTAACACAAAATTAAGCAGTTATATTCTTCAAAAAATTATCGGGAGGAGCCCTTTAAACATTGGATATCAGATTACATTCAACATTGATGTTGATTTTTAAATGGCAAATAATCCATGTTTGTAAAGTCAAAGACATTGTATAATATTGAGTTAGAGACTTACCTTCGTTAAACATAGAATTGTGTCTTTAAGAAAAAACACCTACCACTCCACACAAACAAGACTAAACTACTGTACAATTAATTTCGCTGATTCAATTGTGTGTAGGAGTCTTAAGGTGTGGTAGAAGCCAGAAAAAAAACAAAGAGGTTGGGCAGGTGCCCTTAATCCTTAGTAGATAATGTAACGATAAATAACTCACCGCTGTATTGACGTGTGCCGCAATCAAATATTCACCAAAGGATAACAAGAAAAAAATCAGAGCCGTGTTCAACATGAAAACGAAATATATTGTCGTTAAGGATGAATAATTGGTTAGTGTAACCCATAGGAAACACTGAGCAGGAAAATTTGTGACAATATTTGCCACCAAAAAGTGTTTTAAAATCTGATTAACTGCTGATAAGAGATCGCAGATTGCTTCATGTTGCTTTATGGCCGTGTTCAGTTTTAAAATAGTCATCGATTCTACGTCTGGCCTTATTAAACTGATGTTTTTTTCAAATTCCTTGACTAAAACATAAGTACAAAACAAAAAGAGCTGGGTTACCGCGATATATTGAATCGTGACAGGAAATGATGAAAGCATGATGAAAAAACAACCGGCGATTAAATTCCATCCAGTAAAATCATTAAACGGATAAAACAACCTTTCCAAGTTTGGGAAAAGACAAAATGTTAAAACCGAAAAAAACGCCGATCCAATCGCTAAACAAGCTAATAAACCGATCACTATATATTTCAAAATTCTTGGTCTCTTCTGGATGAATATCGGTATTGACAAATTGTAAGTAATTTCGTAACGTAAAAACTCCTTCTTCATAAATGTGTAATGTTTGTGGAATCCAAACCAGTGAACAAGGTTTAAATACAGTATGTTCAGTTGCGTACAACTTAACCCTATATAGGTGGCCAAGTAGTCTTGTAATGTAAGTGTCTGCAGAAAAAAGCCAACCATTCTACAAGTATTAAACAACGTCAAACAAGTGACAAGCACGCAGTACATCACATGTACCTTGGACTGGATATTATTTGTTACTGCCATATATGTTCCGGACATCATAAAAGATACGTCAAACGTTTTAAATATCCGGTTTGTTACAGATGTTGTTCCAATTGCCGCCATGTTGACGTCACCAATCTTGCTCATGTTGTTTCTGATCTTATCTATTGTTTCAATTGAATAAATTTCCAAGTCGCATTTACGATGTTGTCATGGGTGACTTGGGTGGCTTTCTGTGACTACTCCAATCCTACTTCTTATTTATCTTTTAAATGATAAAACTTCCAAGTTGAATTTACTTCTAAAACGATAACACAATCCAAATGGGGAAACAGTATTCTATAATCGAACATCACTGACTTGTTGCTGTCCGAAATAACTGAATAATAAGTGCTGGAGATCGCCTCAACACGGTGATAGCAAATGGTATACTGCGCTATGGAATAATCCATTAGATAAGAGTACTTGAACCTTACACTGACGGTCAATGATTATAATTAATTGTATCGTGTACATGTAGATTATATTGCTATTTAGAGTGTTTAATGGGATTTTTTTAGTTGGGACTATAACATGCATTAAATGCTACTACGCCCTCACCCACGAACGGAAGACGAGCGTTATTTTTCGTCTTTCTCTCCATTTCCCTTTTTGCATTGCGATTTTTGGACAGGTTTTGGCAAATATTCATCATTTTGATTTGAAACGATACGAAAGTTGAGAGGTCGCTTAGGTTGAAATTTAGGGCGGAAAATTACATGTTTATTTGTCTCGACTTCCAGCTTGCCTATCTCAAGTCTTTCACGAAGAACATCGCACGTGCTTTTGAGCAGGCGGTGGTCACATGTTGCTCCATTGGTGGTATTTATAGAAAGCGTTTTATCCAACGACTGTTTGGGACAAGGCTGTGACTGATGTGCCTTGGTTTTGAAATTATTATGAATAAAATATTTTGACTACTGCAAAATTCATAATTTTCAGGTTTTCTTTAATTTCTAAATGTAAGAAAAGTGTGTGTGTGGGAGAGAGAGAGGGGGGAGGGGTTTAATGTCCACTCAACACAAGCTAGGTTATTCTGGGACTAACATGCTTTAATTATATTTCAATAATTTGCTTGTCCGTAGTTATCTTTAGCAGTGGGAGGAAACTGGGAGACCCTGAAAACCCCACAAGGTTGGACAGGCGACCTTACTCCTTGTCACGTACTTTGGTTCTATACTCATTTAAGTGTCAACATGTCACTCATTGTTTAGTGCATATAAGACAGGACCATAGCACTAGACTATTTTACCCTGGACAAGCATTTTGGTTATCTCTGAAACACTAAATTCTTACATTTCCTTATGTAAAAAGCAATATTCAAGTCTTTCTCGACACTTCCCACTCCGCCATCCCTTTAAGAGAGGCTATGTTAATAATAATTTATTGCCCATTACAGCCAGGAATGTTATTTTTCACCAATAGATATTTATTTTGTACATGTGAAGGCTTTTAAACCCCTTTTGTTTAGAGTCAAACTTAGAACTTTGAGGGCCAATGAGATCACACCCTGATACAACTGGTGTAAATGTCAGCTTAATGTTCTATAATTTCTGTGGCAGAAAGTGTTATACCCAATATTTAGAAACAAGTTAGAGCCAGTGAAAGAGACGAGAATTAACATTAAAGTCAATGGGAAAATCGCCCACATTTTGCAACAGATAGAAAACAAGCTAAAGCAACGCGACCTTTCTACAATCAGGGACCATAATCCAGGAGGTTCTAGTTCGAAATGTGTGAGCATCGTCCTATTAGTGTTTACCGTGTTTACAAATATAGTTTACTGGCTTTACGGCTATCCAGGAAACACGAATAAGAATACAACTCAGGGGCCTATTTCACGAAATTTTAACTAAGATAAGATCCCAATTTTAGTAATTTGATTGGATAATGTTAGATTGATTTTAGTGCTTAGCCAATCAAAATTGAAGTATCTACTAAAATTGGATTTTATATTAAGTTAAAATTTCGTGAAACAGGGTCCTGGTTATAAAACAGTTATTATGTACGTATAATAAATAGTAAGCGCAAGAGGACCACACGGTGGTGGTGACAATGGAACAAAACCAGACTAGGAAATCAATCATAGTTTGTTTATTTAGCGCCATTATCTTTGGTTAGTATCCATTTTAACAATCCTCAATAATATCGATATGTTAACTTACCATTGTGTAGTATCAATTAAACCTTTGGCGTAACATCAACATACTAATTGTAAGATAAACTGTTGGAATCACGATGTATTCCATCATGAAAGGATTGTAGCGCAGGCAGACAGACAGCAAATTACATTCAGAGCATCAGTCAAACATTTTCCCGATAATTGCTGTATTAAATAATATAACCATGTACACGTATTTACTCTAAAACACTGTCCGGGAATTATTTTTAATTTATACATCTACTTTTCATCATTATTCATCCTTAGTTACAGCCTGGTCTGTTGTACTTGATTATGGCATGCACAGTTATTAAATATGCATTATTGCGTAAGAATTAAATGAAGAGCCGGCAGGCGCGGATCCAGGATTTTTTGCAGGGGGGGGGGGGGTCTAGGTTTGATAATTGCTGTGGGCTACGCCCAGCGCCGAAGGCGCTCAACCAATTAACGGGAGGTTTGGGGGGCCTCCCCCAGAAAAATTTGGTAAATTAGATTCAATTTGGTGCATTCTGACGTATTTCCGGAAGGTAAATTCCAAAATTACAGGTCTAAAAATCGCATTAAAATTTTTCAAGTCTGAGCGGGGGGGGGGGGGGGTCCGGACCCCCTGGACCCCCCCCCCCTCTGGATCCGCGCCTGCTGCCGACAGTTGAGCTATATTAATTCAAAAATAGATAATGAAAAAGAGATATGTTTCAGTCAAATTACTTTATTTTAAGCGAATTTATAAATATTGGAAGTGTTGGTAAAAACAGGATAGTCTCGATTTTCATTGTTATATACTAAGTCCTGATTATTCATTATTAAATTAAATTATTGCATAGCGATCGATTTCAATCCATTGAAAAGAGCATATCACTTGGTCTAGAGAGCTGTTTATGGGTTTGTCCTTTGCATATATCTATTAGTATGCAGTTCTGGCAGAACGTGTCTACAAAATATATCTAGTTTAACGTCAGACATTACATAAAGCCCCTGTTTGTATTTCCGGGACATTATTTTGGTAAGACAGGGAACGGGTATATGGAAACCGAACTTTTTTTCTAACTTGGCTGAAGGACATTTTTATCCCAGAAGTGCTGGAAAAAGGTGTCCGTCGATCCGTTGTTCTCATTGTTGATGGGCGTTCTACTCATCTCACATAGGATGCTTGCGACCTTTAAAGGGTGATCATGGGATAATTCATTACTGCCTGTTAAAACCATGCTTTGCCTCTTATGCAACCCCGTGATTCGTGTTTATTTGAAACTTTAAATGAAATGTGGAAACAGTCTGTGCGCCAATTTCAATCAAACCTTATTGAACAGGAAGTAACAAAACAGTTCTTCGAAAGAACTTCAAGAGGCCAGGGCTACCACAATAAAAAATGCCATCTAGGGTTTAGGGATGCAGGACTTAAATCCCAAATCATCCGTCTATGGTATTGTAAACTTCAAATATTGACCCCAGTAAAATATTCATAAGGCAAAATATTCAATAAACAACATTGATTCCACTATCCTCCTCTACTGGGTACTCCTCTACACCAATATTCACGCATTTAACATCATTAGCTATAATATCATCTCAACCTCATTTGCTGCTGCATGTACATCAGCATCATGTGCTTGTATTCTTAAAGGACAATATTGGTGCCAGTCATTATCACATATGTGATAGAACTGATTAAACACTTTCCAAATATAATAATATTACCACAGAGATCATCGCTACCATAGAGGAGTAATAAAGTATTCATGAATCGGAAGTGACGAACGCCAAAGGAAAACACGAGTTATTCCTCTATATAACTAACTGAAGTGACTAGTGATAACAGATAAATGGGCGAATATCTGCTCACTAATAATTCCCTCGAAGACCTAAAGTTGCTGTATGACACTTTGAGAGAATATCTTACAATTCATAAAAAGAATTGACTGCCACTACATAAGAGAACACGAAAGAAAAACAGAAAAAAGTTCGTGCAATACCATGTTTTTATAAGGTAGGAGAGACCGGGGCACATTGAACCACCATGGATATATCCTTCATAAATAATACTATACAACCCAACGCTATACAGTGTTCAATGTGCCCCGGTCTCCCCTAAAAAACAAGGGACTCTACGGAGTATTTCTATTTTTCCCGTGTTCTCTTATTTTATGACACTTAATTACTTTATTGAATCGCCAGATATGCTCTTGCGGTCCCATACAACAACTTTTTGTCTTCGAAGGAATTATTAGTGAGCAAAAATTCGGCCGTTTATCTGTCATCACTCGTCACTTCAGTCATTCACATAGAGAGATAACTCGTGTTTTCCTTTGGCGTTCGTCACTTCCGAATCATGAATCCTTTATTACTCCTCTATGGTAGCGATGATCTCTGTGTTAATAGTATTATTTGGAAAGTGATTAATCAGTTCTATCACACATGTGATAATGACTGGCACCAATATTGTCCTTTAATGTCAGCCCGCCAACTCCCCACCCTTTCATTAGGCCTATCATCTGATACCCCTATTGCTAAAGTCGGGCCGTCAACTAACTCCATTCCATTACTGGTAGGCCCTATCCCCGGGCGTCTCCATATATCACTTCCTGACCTCTCTTCATCTCATGACTTCCATCGATAGTACACCACTACCATCTCTGTACTCAAGAAATATAGAACCATGACCTGCGATTCCAGTTTCGTCACTCGTTTCCCCAGCCTTTGAGAAGAGTTTAAAGTTGCCGCTAACAGTTAATGGTCCAAAGAGGAGTCACGTTCTTAAAGCGATAACTGGCGACCAATTTAGGAATCTGTTGTCACGGAAACAAAAGGACAAAGACGATGAAATTGCGTCAAAGAAAGAGAGAAAAGGTTAGAAAACCCCCGACGAGTCTCGTAACCGACGCGTGCACTCGTCGGGTAAACTTTCGCATATTATGTGACTAGTTGGAAAGTTCACCGCACTAACATTCAACAATTGTTGTATGACCTTGGTGATTGTTTGTGAATGTACTTGATTTAGATCATAGGGTCATTTGGTTAGATTTGTAATGTGATCAAATATCTTATACGTTATCAGGATAAAGATAAACCACTCTGATTGCATATAAAAATATATATAGGTAAATAAAGATAAGCTACAAAATACTTTTTTTTTTAAAATTACGATATGATACAACAATATAAATTTATCAGGTTAAAGATAAACGAATATGGTTATATATATATGCGTTTGTATAGGTAAATAATCAATAATACACCAGGTATTGTATACTGAACAGGTAACAATGGCCATGAGAGGAAGTCGACTGATCATATTTCTTGTGATATTATTTAAAACTGTTGTTGGTAATAGCTCACAGTCACCCCACATAATCTTTATAGTTGCTGATGATTTAGGTGAGTATTTTAATTGGTATATAAAATAAGCCACTATCCAAAATAAATAGACCACATATACTAATTAACTGTTCATTCATCTGTTTGACAAGTATTGAGCGATCAGATTATCTATACCTAGTCTAAGCAGAAAATGTTCACGATCGAACTCGGCCAAGGTTTTAAAGTACTTGCATGGTAGTGAAACTACATGCAGAGCTCTCCAGCAGTTAGAAGCAACGTTATTTTGTCCCACAGCATCGACCAATGCAATTACTTAGCGGATGATGTTAATCATTGAACTCAGTCAAGACATTCAGCTAATGAACATCTACATCAAGTTGTTATGTTCCAAACATATGGCTTGTCGCTACTTAGCCAAAGAAGACAATTCTCATCATCGAACTTTGTCAAGGTTTTGATATTATTTAAACCCCGGGTGACCGGGTAGCTTCGGCTACTGTATACCACCTGGAATCATTCCTGTCGGACTTCCACCTGCTGCTTTCATATTAACTGCTGAGTCCAAGGTCATCTTTCATCCAAAATGCCAGCACGTATCTATTTGCCAAACCGGGTTTATATATGGAAAACTTGTAATGTTATCTCCCTTCTCTGACCTTTCCACTGAATCCATGTATGTAGTACAATTTATACATTTTGTTATATATTTAGGCTGGAATGATGTAAGTTGGCATACGGATGAAATATTGATGCCAAATCTGGACAAGATGGCACGTGCTGGTGTTATATTAAACAACTCATATGTTCAACCAATGTGTTCACCGTACGTTTTTATTTCATTTTACTTCCGACTGAATAAATGAATTAAGTGAGATTTAATATCCCACATTTCTGTTAACCAGACACTAATCGTCTTTAATATTGAGAATTCAGATTACTCGACAAACGAAACATTAACGATAAAAGACAAATGAACTAACTGTACCCGTCGCATTATACCATTTTGTTTCTGCAGCGTCGTAGTGTGGATGGGGTTTATTAACTGCTGGCGCAGTGCCGGTTTATAAGAGAACGGTGGCGTAGTCCCCGGGAGTATTAGTCCGCAGGTTTATTAGTTCACCGATATGTATTGTTGGGGTTGGGCTAGGTTTATTGATACCCATATTTATAGTATTTCTTCCAGCGGAGGACTAGTGAACCCTCCTCATCTACGGTAGGGCTTGTGTCCTTGAAAAGGGAGCCACTAAGGTACTGGGAGTAAGACCATTCTACTGTGTAAGGTAGGGGAGGGGGGCCAGACAGTAAAGAGTATACGGCCATAATTTGTTGACGAAAATAAGTTGTCTTTTGGGGCTGATGTTCCGAAAGATGCTTTTGCCAAAGGCGCCATTTTGTTACGGTAAGCCACTTGGTGGGAAAGTAGAATGAAGTCGTAATCCATGTTTTCACTGACAAGTTATTATTTCAGATCTAGAAGTGCCTTTATGTCTGGTTATTTTCCCTTTCACACGGGACTACTGGTAATATTAATATACATTAATGACCTTTCGCACCGGTATGAGCACGAAAATTGCCACCCCAATGGTCATTGATCCATGTGTGCTAGTGACGACATTGTTCGCCAGTAGAAAATCACCCCCCCCCCCCACCGGAAAACATAGACATCCCCTTTACATTAGACGTGATACGAAGCCAGTGACCAATGTGCCCATATCGGTAATAAGCCAATTGTAATCGCCGAGATTGGCGGGGCGCCCAACCAGTGTCACTTGATAATTAGGGCGCCTCATAATGAATCACGCGATGAACACCACAACTTGGCTGATGGGGTAGGACGCCCAAAACGGCGTGATTTGTGGGGTGCCTTATCCAAAAGGTACAGCTTATAATTTAAATATAATATGATTGTTGGGCTGCACGTAATGCATTATGCCGAGTGAGATTGGTTAGACGCCGACGACTTGATCAATGAGGCGCCGGATACGGCACGATTGGTGAGGTGCTCCATCCCGGAGAGGTGCCCACAACCAAGAAACCGACTGCATACCGATGACCGAAGAAATCTACAATACGAAAGTCAACTGGAGATTGCAGGAAATTTTCCGGTCATATTCACGTTGTGGGTGAGATTGGTTCCAGCACTCAAATGGGGGAAGAACACCCTAGGCCGTTCTCTGAATAGGTGGGGGGGGGCTTCCACGGTATGGTGCCTTTCGCTACATTGGCACCACCAGAAGACCCGATAAGTCTGCCCCAGCCTCCAACTTTTATGCTTGCTATGGGCCTGCAAATTGTACGGGTGAAACACTGGATTCACGTAGGTGTGTATTTGAAACGTGATCGTACGTCAGATTGCGAAAAGGTGAGTTTTTCGTGAACATTTTCGTTGGGATGCTAAAGATCGATAATCTAGATCAGCATGTCTCTCATATCAACATACCAGCGCATGTTCCCGCGCTGCACGGGTTGAAAGTGGTATAACTCAGAAACTGGATGCGGTAGGCCAACGTCACCTAGGCTGTGTTTCTCCCCCGTCAGAGCAATTTCAGACTCGGGACAGTCCTAGTGTAGCTGCCAACCCAGAACAAACACATTTACGATAGTTACAAACATTAGTATAGATATTTAGATGGAGTGCTGCTTCATAGGGTTTATAGGGATATTGTTTAATGGGTTGATCATTGAAATTTTAACATCCATCGAATCCATGCGGTGTACCACCGAGGATTTCCAAGTGCTTAGGATTGCTAATGATAATAGAAACAAAATGCTCTAAAATAAGACTTCTATTTTCACAGCACGATGTCATCGGTGCAAGCCAGGCCAACTTTTTAGAATCAAAATATAAGATACTACCCCAGTACCTTAAAGAAAATGGATATGCAACACATATAGTTGGCAAGTACGTGGATACAATTGTTATAAAATGGAAAACTAAGAAGAAACACCCACCACTTTTCAACCACTTAGTAATAAAAACGTCTCTGGGGTCGGAAGATTAAACTATTGACCTGTTTTTAATTTACCCTGTCTGTCCCAAATCGTGAAAACGGTAAGATACAAATATAAAACACCTGGACATACGCAGTACCAGTCGGAATGCAAAAGTGCACACAGCACAGAAACAACTCTAAACCATATTTTAGTATGAGCAATGGTGCAATCACCTTGCTTATCTTACTTGACCGGTCTGTTGCCTTTGAACAGCTGCATCAGAGTAAATTTCCCAGAAGATTGGTTTTGAGCATAATATATTATTGGTAGAGCACTGGCAATAATGGTAAACAGATGCCACTCTTATATGTAGTGTACCCCAAGGATCCGTATTGGGGCCAGCGGTTTTCGGTTTTTTTGACATGTCACAAAAAACTTGGTAAACCTCCTTATTCCTATCGATGCATCCCACCACTTTAAGATGATCTCAAATCATTGACGTCTTCGCCTCTGTAATCTTCGTGTTTGGAATCATAAAGACGTGTAACGGATACGTAAGCTAATCGGTGGCTAATAACGTTGTTTCACTGCGAGATTCTGCTACAGTAGATGCTGTTACAACTCTTGGGCGTGTTTTATTCTTTGTCGTATAGACTACTGTTTATAGTCAAGTCTATCATTGACGTTCGCATTGATATAAATTGCTGTATAACGATAGATGTTTTACAGATGGCATTTGGGTTTCTGTAATTGGAAGTATACACCAACATATCGAGGTTTTGACAGTTACCTTGGTTATTATGTAGCTGCTGAAGATTATTATCAACATGACGCCAGTAAGTGCATTGTATAAGCCTTTCCCTGGACAGGAAATATTTTCTAATTCGTATTTCAACAACACTGTCATGTTCGTTTCAGTGAGTCTTGATGGGGGGGGGGATGTAATGAATAGGGGGATTAACGTGCAACTATTCTGCACCTTCTAGGCTCGTGAAGACGACCAATGGAGCAAGCCTACCATCCGATTAATATGTACAGACATTTGTCAGCTGTAACTTTCTGGATATGCTGCGTCCAACACATACAATTTCTAATTAATAAATCATCTCGTTCTATTATTATAGGTAATGGTTATGATTTTAGGTTTAATACCTCTGTATTGAATACAACTGAATATTCTTTAGTAAGTAAAACGATTATAATGGAATGGGAAGTTTAAATTGAATACACAACGAAACAGCTGAATATGCATTAATTAGCAGAAGAGAGTGTGTATTAAGGTGGACCATAGACACATAACAACCCCACTTAGTTTCCTAATAAGCATTAATATACTATTATTTTAGTAACATTTCCTCTATACAGTCAGTACCAATTCCATGTCGCTCTCGGTAAGCGTCATTACATGACATTTTTCATGTGGTTTCCAGGATGTGTTTACCAGAAGAGCCAAAGAAATATTAACCACTCATTCCATAAATACACCACTGTTCCTGTATCTGCCTTTCCAGAATGTCCACGCTCCATTGGAGGTATATAATTTCATTTGTCGGTATATTCAAATCTCGTAAACAGCAAGGATGGTACCGATATATTTCTAGAACAAAATGTGGAAGGATATCCAAGATCTTACGCAGTTATGAATGATTTTAATATTACCTGCCATAATTTTATATTTTTGATGAAAACAAATATAAGGACATAATATAACGATCCGCTATTTTCATCAATAAATGTGGAATCAATATAGGAATTTAAATGAAGTAAGGACAAGTGAAAACTAAAGACATCCCTACCAACACCACGCATACAATGCAAACACTCCATTTGCCTTATGTCTTTCTTTTTAAAATATACGTGGTACTTTTGCAAATTACCTTTCTGTATATTCCATTAGGTACCAGAAGTTTACGAAAAGAAATTTGCCAACATTCAAAACCGAAGTCGTCGACTTTACAGTGGTAGGTTAAATATTTTGGTTATGAAGAGATTTATCCGGGAAACGGTCGACGGCCTTGTAAATATAGGTCACTTGTGCGTTATTCAGGCAGTAATATTATTAACCCCATTAGCAATTTGAACTTTACAGCAATGGTGTATGCACTAGATGAAGCAGTGGGTCAAATAATGAAAGTACTGGATGACCAAGGCTACATGAATAACTCAATAATCATTTTTACAACTGATGTAAGTAGACTATGGCGGGTTTCCTTCAGGCTTGTTTTTCTCAAGATCACGGAGATGATATTACAATAATGTAAGTGGTATGTTGATAAGACGGTTCATTCTCATTCCTTTTCTATTACTCTGATCCCTGAAGGTGTAATGCTATGTATATGCGAAATCTTTTGACTATTTGAATTCCTCGGCCAAGAAGTGGTATCACTTGTTACTATTTATTAGCTCAATTAAACGACTAATTGTTATCCATGAATAGTGTTTAGTGAGCTTATCTTAAGTTAACCGGCTTACAGCATGGCTTCAGCTAGTATTTAATCTTACAGAATGGCGGGCCTGTAGTTAGTGGTGCTAATAATCTACCACTACGGGGAGCCAAAACAACTATCTGGGAAGGTGGCACCAGAGGTGCTGCTTTTGTCTACAGTCCAACATATTTACACAAAACACAATATACACACAATGGGTAAGCTAACTGGTTATCATATCTATATGATGGGTAAGACTGTCTTCTCCTAGTTCGTTACCAGCAATGTTAAGCTGAACTCATGTTTCAAACTAAATTGAAATTTAATTAAACCAATATGGCTGCCATTAAGCTACATATATTTTGTAATCGCGCCTGACCATGCCTTACTGTCAATCCCAAGTTCCTTCAAGACAATCCCTACGCAGCGACTTACCGCATGGGCGACTGCCAGGAGTCCCCACAAACAGATTTTGCTGGAAGTACCACTAAATTAAATATGTTTAATTTTATCGATTATTTACATTTTTATTATTGAATAATATGTGTGGGAAGGGATCCCTGGTGTATTGTTTTGCCCGGCACCCACGTGGTTTATAATTATTACTCGACTCGGCCTACCAAATATTCTACAATTATATTTTCAGTCTGATGCATGCTGCCGATTGGTTTTCTACAATACTCGGAGCAGCCGGTGTTGATATCCGTAAGATTCTTCATTAATATACGGGGGTTAGGTCGTGGTCTAGTGGTCGAACGCGGGTGCGGGCAATCATAAGATCTGTCATTGAGTCAGGTATTTCAGTGATGCAGAAGGAAGGCCTGACAAGGACAGCTGCCTAGTCGTTCGGATGGAACGAAAAACCGAGGTCCCGTGTACACATTGGAGTGCACGTAAAAGATCTCCTGGCAGTTTAAATTCGATATAAGAGTAGGCCGTAGCGCCGCTGCCCGGGTAAAATTTCCCTCATAGCCCACTGTATGGCGTATGCCCGTCTTCCATTAGCCCAGGTCAGGTGCAGAAGAGTAGGACGTTAAACCCCATTTCACTTCATTTCGTAGTTTCGATTTCCAGCTTGTACGTACAGGTTGATCGGCTGTCTAACATCGTGGGTTTTTCTCCGGGTACACGGATTTCCTCCAACTGCTAAAGACCCTATGCGCAACCGTATCATTGAAATAAAACCAAATTTTAGTCCCGTCAGGACCAAGCTTGTGTCAAGTGGAAATTAAACCCCGTTGCTTTCAATGATCAATTCTTTAAATCCCAACCCCGCCTCACGCTTGCTAACTGCGATATTGTGAAAGAGGATTCTCTACAAGAAATATTTTTCAAAACTATTTTAATTCCGTTCAAGTTTTTATATCATTGATTCAGTATCCTTAGCGCACCGTATAAACTCACTCAAGCCACCTATAATGTTGGGCCACATTTGCATCCGAATATCTAGCGTTGATATTTTAGTTGTGACAATAGTAAAATAATCAATCTCAGTACATTTTGACATGTTTTAAGTCGTGAACAATTAGATATTATCGTACGATAAAACAATGAGAAGAAACAAATTAAACTTTTTCGTTTCAAAGTTATTATCGTGACGGTTAAACTACTTGTTTGTTATCGCCTTCTTTCTATAATGTAGCTGATGGTGTCGATGGGTTGAATTTATGGGATATGATGAGTAATGGTAGTAACAGTACAAGACATGAGGTTGTCCATAATATTGATGATATATATAATAATTCAGCTATCAGGTAATATTGATGATATATTTAATTAATTCTGCTATCGGGTAATATGGATGATCTGTATAATAATTCAGCTATCTGGTTGTCAGGGGGGGGGGGGGTCTGCCAGGTGACCTCGTAGCACGCACACTGTATGGCGCATGTCCACATTTATTAGTCCCGTCATTGTATTTCATTCATATTGTAACAGTTTCATTTCGATAAAAATAAATATGCCCCAAATATCCTAACATCAGGAATTATATTGCTGTTACTATGTAAAATTAATCAGTGAACTAAATATGGCTATAATAAATAGTACTACCGATCTATTCCAAACAAGTTGATATCGCAGACGATAATGAATCGCCTGGCATATTAGGAAGTGGGATATTAAGAGCCTTGGGCAGAATTGTATATATGTATATATATTATTACCATTTTAGTCCCAGTTGCAGTGTAGTGGTCACTGACGAAAAAGATGACTTGCGGATTACTTGTATATTGTGCATTGGAATTAAATACCTTGTTCACAAACCATACCGGAATCAGTTTTGTTTTTGTATTTATAGAGATTCAAGATATAAGTTGATGTTTGGTAATCCAGGTCGATTTAATACATGGTATCCATTACCTGGTGTAGATGGTCACAGTCAACCAGTCTCAGAGATAACAGATCTACCAGACGTACAACTCTTTGATCTACTAGGTATATAATATCGGGGGGGGGGGGGGGCTAATAGTTTCCTCCCAGTGCTAAAGACCCCTACGCGCAAGCGAATTATTGAAATAAAATTACACCATATGTTAGTCCCGAAATGACCTAGTTTGTGTCGAGTTGACGATAAAAACCCCATTTCTCTCTCCCGACATTTTAAGTCCTAAATCGACAATTTTAGTCGACAACACGAAGTATATTTCACGAATTTGAGAAGTATATATTCTACTTAATATTAGTCTTTTTGGGCTGAACAGATGTGAACTTGAGTAGGATCGCTTTGCAAAACACTATACTAAAAAGGTTAAATATGGCGGCAATTATGGGCAGCGATCTATTCTGGAAGTAGAGTATATAGTTCTCTGTGTGCAGAATGATTGACATAGGTTGAGCAACATGTTTGTTTATCACGAAATGCAGCTAACGCTCTTCTGTACCAATTAATGAAGTTCGGAAAGAGAATATAAAAGTCGTAAATTTTCCATTTGAGAGTGCTCAAAAACACAAAACCCATGACGCAAAGCGCTCCATTGTGTCCCCTTATGTCAGTACTTTCTGCTCGCATTGTAATTCAACTTGTATTGTATTGTAATTCAACTAGCTAGAAAAATAAATTAAGGTTCATTTCATTTATTAGCAGTACTCCAGTTCTAATATTGCTAGAACGATCCTGATGATAACCCAATAAACACTGTATTTATATTCTTACAGAAGATCCTGGTGAACATTATAATATTGCTGATCAAAATCCAGATATTGTACAAAGATTGACACATCGTCTCAACTTTTACAAGAAAACCGCCATTCCGGCTCGCTACCCAAAAGGTGACCCGGAATCCAATCCTGATAATTTTGGAGGTGTTTGGTCACCCGGGTGGTGCTAATTTATAAATAGTTGATGATTGAATTCGTATAATAAACATCTTTTGTAAAAGAATAAACAATTTAAAATTGATTGATAAGTTTAGCTTTATTAAAGCCCCAATAACACTCTTGTTGTAATTGAATAATATGTCCCAATCTTTATTCTGGTCAACAAATTGTATTATTTTACAATATTCAAATAAATTGATGATACAAATTTCATCGTAACACACCTAATTTAAAAAATTGGAAAAATTCAACTACATGATTTGAAAAGGTTAACATAAACCTTTTCAAATGTGACTTGGATTTTAAAATATTTTCGAACCCTCTGGACAAGTAAAATATGATGTAATGGATAATTTACACAACAGGTAGGACACATAAACATCTGGTACTTAGAATAAGACTATTATTATTTTCTAGAGCTGCCAAGCCAGCAAGAGTGTTATTGTCCCTTTAAAGGGGGACGTTTGGTATAAAAGAATACCCCCAGGAGACGGAAGGGGAGTGGGAAAACAAACGACATCCAAACAGATTTATTAATTTCATACTACTTCCTACATTTATGTTAGAATACATATCATTCTTAACAACTTTTGTTTGGTATTAATAATGGAAAATGGAACACCGAACCTTCATGTTAGCAAGTCAATGACAGTGAGTAGATTGTGAACCAATTCTTCTGTAATCCTAAACATATTTATAGAATTATGTTGACGGGACATTTCCTTCCTTGCGGTTGTAATCTACCACGGATCTGGAGCTACAAATTTATATATTGGGGCCATGAGAACCCTGTCGATAGATTTTCCTTTCGATAGAGGTGTCCAAAACCTCTTGAACGCGACAAAGGCTACATGTAATTATCAAAAGGACATACGCCAGATAATGCCCAGAAGTGGCATCAGGTACTCCATTCCACCCGCCAAACTCTTAACGAGTTCACAGATAAATACACCTTTGCACAAGCAAAGTATATCGTATTATTCCCGAAGTAATTTAGTGTAGCGACTAACGAAACGGAATGGACCTCATCACCCCCACCCTCTCTCTGAGAAATCGATAAATGTGGGGCAACAGAAAATCAGATCACAAGACTTCTGCAAACATACTACGGGACAGATATTTATTTACAATTGATTCACACTGGTGACATCCATTACTACTCATTTCAGTTTATTTGCTTTCAATATATATATTTATACTGCTTGAGGTATTTTTTCATATATTCAAACCAGTTAACGATAGATGCATTATATATTACATTATATATTACGTGAAAATCAATTGGCGTGCAGTTTATTGTGAGCTAATAAGATTTTATTAATGCCTAATGGGTTTTACGTTGGTTAAAAGCTTTAATGTCAGCAGGTTGGTATGATTTATTTGCATGAAGATCAATTGGTAAACAGTACAAAAAGCTGGTAGATTTAATATAACAAGGAAGGAAACTGGTCCGATTTCTGTTATTACATATATATATATATATATATATATAGTCAAAACAAATTAACGATTAATAGTTGAAAATCATTTGGAAGGCATTCACACTAGACAAAACATTTGCTGATCAAATTTTACATTTCAAGGAACGAAAGTTGTCAGATATCTAGGGCAACATCTGCATAGTACTGACTATTATTGTAGGAGATAAAGATGAGCACCTCTTGTACAGACATAAAATATCCACCACCAAGTAGCGTCGAACTTGTGGCATTTCCTATACTTTATATATTTCTGTGTTTATTTATATGTGGTGGAAATATTTTAACAATTGTTGCGGTATGGAAAAACCCAGTGTTAAGAACAACACCAAACATGTTTGTGGTTTCTTTAGCAGTTGCTGATCTGATGGTTGGTGGGTTAGTGATTCCCATGCAAAGTTGTCGGTATATTCCATCCATATCGGAAACTTTATATGCCAGCAAATTGTTTTGTGTTGTGAAGTATGTTATATTTTCTACGTCTGCTGTTTCGTCTGTATTTTCCATGATGGCAATTGCATTCGATCGAGCTTTATATATTGGATATCCGTTTCGATATCAAACATTATCAAACGCAAGACTTGTAATAACTGTTGGCTGGCTATTGTCCATAACCTTGGGAATGACCAATAGCTATTACAATAACTGGGATAGTTGTAAATTCTGCCAGTCCTCGCTTTTCTTGAAAACGGAATTTCAAGTCTACGTACAACATGTTAATTTCCTGGTTTGCTTTATTTTAACGAGTATTTGTTATGGTTTCATCCTCAAAATAGCCAGGAAGCAACAAAATCAAATTCTTAAATGCCACGTTCCAGATGCCAAGAAAAAAGCTGTAAATGACCTAAAACTTGTGAAGTTATTTTTGCTTGTGTTTGGAATTTTTGCATTTTGTTGGCTACCAATGATGATTGCTATGACGATTGACCAATTAACACACAGTGTTCCTGGGATAGTGTTACATATTACAACCCCACTTTGCTTGTTGAATTCCGGGATGAATTTTATGGTTTATGCTATTAAGAATAACGATTTCCGACAAACATTTTATAGAATACTTGGTTTTAAAAAGTTCTCCAAGATGAAAATTTCTCCACAAAAGGCACGCATTGGTAGAGAGGGAGAGAGAAATGGGGTTTAACGTCCACTCGACACAAACTAGGTCATTTCGGGACTAACATACGGTTTCATTGTATTTCAATCATTCGCTTGCGCGTAGGGGTCTTTAGCAGTGGGAGGAAACCGGAGTGCCCGGAGGAAACCCACGAGGTTGAGAAGGCGCCTCTATCTCCATGCCACATACGCTCACACTAGGGAGCGAAACCACAGCCGCAAGCCAGAGGTGACTGGCCAGATAGAGGTCGAAGCGCGGCACTCTAGACCACTAGGCCATCCCAACCACCCACGCATTGGTAGATTCTATTAAACAACCCCATTTCATTTCATTTTCACTATCATATCGAGCTGGGATATTAAAGCTGCATTTTCATATGTTTAAGTTATTTTTTTAAAATGTATTAAAATAAAGCCTTAAAATAGATGGTATCTATAAACAGTCCCACCTTGTTAACGAAAAATCCCATTAATCCAATAATTCACTGTTGCCAGTAGAGTAATTGGCAAATATATCATTTTCAACTTCAAATGTTTGAAGATAGCTACACCATGGGGGAATGGAAAAACAAGGGAGGTAATTACGTTATTATTTCCTGTGTCAATGAGTTATTAGTGTGGGAAATAATGCCTATGATCGTATAATAGTGTGTTGACAACCTATTGAGAAAAAGACATAAAAATAATAATGTTTTGACATTCTTTGAAAATATGAAATTATCGCTTTAAATACCGTTGTTCTAAAATGGATGTGGCCAGTTATGAATCAAGTACACATTAGCAATGGCGTGTGTGAAACTAATGATGCGGGTGTCTTTAGTGATGAGATCCAGTCATTTGTGTCTTTCGGATTTTTTTTCTCTCATTAAACTTTTTGAGATTATGGTACTTTGTTAAAGAACACTGTTGCCACTGTGGGTGTCCACCAATATAACACATGTGATAGAACTGAATCAACAGATCCCGTGATTAAAAAGTGTACCTAAAACTTGTGAAGTTATTTTTGCTTGTGTTTGGAATTTTTGCATTTTGTTGGCTACCAATGATGATTGCTATGACGATTGACCAATTAACACACAGTGTTCCTGGGATAGTGTTACATATTACAACCCCACTTTGCTTGTTGAATTCTGGGATGAATTTTATGGTTTATGCTATTAAGAATAACGATTTCCGACAAACATTTTATAGAATACTTGGTTTTAAAAAGTTCTCCAAGATGAAAATTTCTCCACAAAAGGCACGCATTGGTAGAGAGGGAGAGAGAAATGGGGTTTAACGTCCACTCGACACAAACTAGGTCATTTCGGGACTAACATACGGTTTCATTGTATTTCAATCATTCGCTTGCGCGTAGGGGTCTTTAGCAGTGGGAGGAAACCGGAGTGCCCGGAGGAAACCCACGAGGTTGAGAAGGCGCCTCTATCTCCATGCCACATACGCTCACACCAGGGAGCGAAACCACAGCCGCAAGCCAGAGGTGACTGGCCAGATAGAGGTCGAAGCGCGGCACTCTAGACCACTAGGCCATCCCAACCACCCACGCATTGGTAGATTCTATTAAACAACCCCATTTCATTTCATTTTCACTATCATATCGAGCTGGGATATTAAAGCTGCATTTTCATATTTTTAAGTTATATTTTTAAAATGTATTAAAATAAAGCCTTAAAATAGATGGTATCTATAAACAGTCCCACCTTGTTAACGAAAAATCCCATTAATCCAATAATTCACTGTTGCCAGTAGAGTAATTGGCAAATATATCATTTTCAACTTCAAATGTTTGAAGATAGCTACACCATGGGGGAATGGAAAAACAAGGGAGGTAATTACGTTATTATTTCCTGTGTCAATGAGTTATTAGTGTGGGAAATAATGCCTATGATCGTATAATAGTGTGTTGACAACCTATTGAGAAAAAGACATAAAAATAATAATGTTTTGACATTCTTTGAAAATATGAAATTATCGCTTTAAATACCGTTGTTCTAAAATGGATGTGGCCAGTTATGAATCAAGTACACATTAGCAATGGCGTGTGTGAAACTAATGATGCGGGTGTCTTTAGTGATGAGATCCAGTCATTTGTGTCTTTCGGATTTTTTTTCTCTCATTAAACTTTTTGAGATTATGGTACTTTGTTAAAGAACACTGTTGCCACTGTGGGTGTCCACCAATATAACACATGTGATAGAACTGAATCAACAGATCCCGTGATTAAAAAGTGTACCTTTAGATTGTGAAAATAAAGATTGAATAAATATTGTAAAAAAAATCGCATTCCAGATATAATTTTAACACAGAGATCTTTGATAAGGTTGAAAAGAGAGCGGAAACAAGGCCGAACTTAATCCTCTCGTTTATTCTGTTGCGTACAGCTCAAGAAAGCATTTTGTTAAATCCCGTTTATCATGTGGACGTATTATGTCGTCCGGTCGTCAGTCTGTAACCAAGTTTCACCATCCTCACTTACTTAGAACTAAAGTTAATTTGTCTCAAAGCATCAACCAATCAAACAGCTTTTTCCTCTGCTCACCCTAAGCACAAAATGCTCATCTTCGAACTCCATCAAGGCACTGGCCTCAGTTAGGGGAATTGTGTTCCACCGTCTCGGCCAATCAAATGGTTTATCGCTCTGCTTGCCCGGATCAGAAAATGCTCATTACCGAACAAAGTCAACGTATTGATGTAATACTACTATACACTGTTACCTATGGCGATGTTATGAGATCCCCGCTGCGTTTATGGAGTTCTTAATACGACCATGGGGCGGTTACCAAGCTTTCATTATTACTCTCTTATGGCGACCATGATTTTTATGTACGACTTGCTTTGAAAGCGGGCGACTCAAATGTCATCTTGAAATTTCGAAAAAATTTAACCACCTTATTTAGTTGCGGGCAGTGATCACGTGGTGGAAACGCACGTGCCGTCCAGATACGCATAGAAGACGTGGTTAGAACTATGGCCGTGGTTGGAGTGCCGCGTATTCACCGATAACCGCCGTTGCCAAGCTAATAGATCTCAACAGAAACGTCATAAGCGCGGCGAGATCGTGACGAGCCCTCCGTGAGAACACGGTATCGTCGCAGTAAGAACGCGATTTTTTTTAAGTTTGCAAACCTTGTGCAGTAAGGACACCACTACGGTCCGACGGGGGCACAACATGATATCTGGAATTCGTATCAAAATGTTTCAATGATTGACAGATTATTCGACTCTATGAAAAGAAGATCCTTAATTGAGGGTTTAACCCTGATGTATGCCTTACACAAGCTTAGAAGATCCACGCTTTGAGGTATGTATTTCGAAGACACTATTATGTAATGCAATGATCAAGATAGTCCTTTATTAATATAGGATGTCATTTTTTAATCTTGATGAAAATCACTTCTAGTATATGTAACTTATGTAAACTAATGTCCGAAAGAAAGCCTACTCCCTAAAAATAATACTTAGTTAGGTTTAAATTTTAAAAACTTGATAAAACAATACTGAACATGACTTTTGGGTCGCAACTCAATATTTCTGGGCAAAGAACAGCAAACAAAATGACATCCAAGTACCTTATACAATGTAAAAATTGCATTGGTTGATGCAGCACGAAATGGACAGTGTATACCTTCTGTTGGACATTAGTGTACTTTTAAAAGATACATTTTAACCTTCTAGTTCCGGTTAGATTATTTTCTTGGGATACTTAAATGACTGGAAAAATGAAGTAGAGGGCAAAGAAGGCTTCAATAAAATTGAAACAGCGAAGATATTTCTAAGTCCCAAGACATTCAAGGGTTTAGTCATGACTAGTGAGGTTTGTATTATTTAATTTTCTATCTATGTAACTCCTTTCTTTGCTTTTGAATAAGAGGACCTGGGTTCGAATTTCACATGTCAGTCAATGGTAGAGGGCTAACAAAAAATGTTTAGTTCCTCTGATGACATGGTAAGCCAAGGTTCAGTGCATTATGGGAGTGCAATGTAATTACACCTTGATACTTGAATATTATTACAAGAGCAGGCAATAGTACCCCTTTTCATTAGCGTTATCAGTGCTTTGTTCAAATTTTGGCTCAAATATTAGATGTAATTCTATAGTACGTTCTTCTTTTTTTACAATTTAATTTCTCCTTTATTAATCAATGTATTTTCTGATTTGGAATAGTGAAAATATAAATAATTTCTTTTTATTTTTCCAGCTCATACAGTGGTTAAAGTCTCACAGTTTCTCTTGAGAAGTGGTGTGAGTTTTGTTTTAACAAATAAATTTTGCCAGGATCCAGTTGAAGAGCATTTTGGGCATCACAGAGCATTGGGAAGACAGAATGAAAATGCTACTCTTTATCAATTTTGAGTATGGCATCACTTTAAGGTATTAATTGGACAATAAACCCCATTCATTTCATGTTCTCAAGGGGGGTTGGATGGCCGAATGGTTAGCTCATAGACCGACGCGGTATGATAAGGTCTGTCATTGAGTCAACTGGCGTGGTTTCGATTCTTCGGTTGTACGTGAAAAGTAGTAGGGTTGCCTGTTCAACCTCATGGATTTCCTTCCACTGCTTAAGACCCCTACGCTAATTTGATGTTAATGGACAATAAGCCCCATTCATGTCCTGATAATGATACAACCCTGCGGACAATAATCCCCTTGGGGTTATTCATGTCATATCCGGTTATAAAATACACTGCACTTTTCATTTGTATCAATTTCAGATACACGAAAATAAATTAAGACAGCAGAGGAGTTTAACTTTATTCTGGCAGTATAACAAAGACAAGAAAAGAGATATGTATACTTATTCATGACACTCCATTGATAAGAAGCAAAAAGAAACTTCACACCAGATAACTGCTGCCACCTAGAGTCCTGAATCAGCATGAAAAGTCTTGTGGACGCTCTACAGGTTTAAGTTAGCATCTGATTGACTAAAACCCAGCGTTATTTCTTGTTTACCGAACATTTTTACCAAATGTAAAAGGACATAATCGCTAACATTTGGGGCCTAGAAATTGACACAAGTGAGTGGCAACGCATATAATACTGTAATATGAATTTATATAAACTGATTTACATTCAATGGTTTCCGTTTTTTACTCTAATTTCAAATCAGTTATGTTCGGCGAAATAAGCCAACAGTCTCAATCGAATGTAAATTTCTAGCGACTGGTTATTTCAGTCTACACACGCCGTTTGAATTAGTGCAATGTGTGTAGTTTCGTCCCTCGAGGCTTTTGTTACAACTGGGGCTGAAACGCATCATGACACACGATTCGTGTAGCAAATGATAAAATGTTTATTTTGTCTTAAATATTGGATATCAGAAGCCATTTTCCAGTAAGATCAATGAAAAACGTCAAGATATGTTTACATAATTTTTGTGCATAACTTGCTTGACAGTTGCATTCTGTTAACTTGTGGAAAACATTAATTTTCAAACTTGATAGGATTGAGATACATGTATTCGGATGCATTAAAGATGGGTTCCTAGAAAAGTATTCATCGGATGGTTATTGCCTGAAAATCACTCATGGAGCGCATACAGGACAAAAATGTAAGGGTTCCCTTAATAGACAGCACGACGATTTGGAATATCTGCACGCGTGATGTGGAAGGCTGCACACAAAAATTGAGCGCATTGTGTACCTGTTGATAAACTTTATAACGAGTTAGACGTACAACTACAACACTTTCTGGGATACAAATCACGGGAAAAGAGGCGGGCAGTGGATAATCCGAGAATTTAATAAGGATTCGATTCTATATGCAATGAATTCTCCCGGTCTATAACTATAGGTACGGAGAGGGGTAACTTGGCCTCTTTTGATCGATTTTTTATGCAGGGTATACATGGCAATTACAATTTTTGAGAAGGATTTGAAGCAAAATTATGATACATTAATTAGTTTGAATATGTTTTTAGTTCTAAAGCCAGGCGCAGACGGGCAACTTTTCGAGCAACTTTCAGGCAACAGTGAAATCGCTGGTCGTTGAAAGAAAAAATCGCTCGTCTGCGGCAACAATAGTTACCTGCTGTTGCTTCGAGTTGCCAAATATCAAACATGTTTGATATTCGACAACAGAAAATCGCTCGTCGCCGAGAAATTGTTCGTCTGCGGCGTAAGGCGACAACAGGCAACAAGCAACTGGTTAACTGTCCAATCAGCGAGCGCTCTACTGTCGTGGGATACTTCAAGATGGCGGCGTCGGAACAGCTAACAACTGATGTTGCATGTACGGCGCCATTTTGAATGATCGCGTGATATCGGCATTCCGGATACATCCGGGGAAAAATTGCTTCTCGTTGCCAGTCAGCGCACACGGGAGACCTCGAGTTGCCAATTGCTCGGAGTTGCCAGTAGTTTCCTATTGCAGCAACCTGAGCGATATCGCTTTAAAGCCAGGCGCAGACGGGCAACTTTTTCGAGCAACTTTCAGGCAACAGTGAAATCGCTGGTCGTTGAAAGAAAAAATCGCTCGTCTGCGCCAACGGGCAACAATAGTTGCCTGCTGTTGCTCCGAGTTGCTTCTCGTTGCCAAATATCAAACATGTTTGATATTCGACAACAGAAAATCGCTCGTCGCCGAGAAATTGTTCATCTGTTGCTTAAAAATTGCTCGTCTGCGGCGGTAGGCGACAACAGGCAACAAGCAACTGGTTAACTGTCCAATCAGCGAGTGCTCTACTGTCATGTGATACTTCAAGATGGCGGCGTCGGAACAGCTAACAACATTAATGATTAACATCGTCCATGGAGATGGAAGACATGCTGGTGGAAATGTGGGCTGAGCGGCCAGTCAGCGCACACGGGAGACCTCGAGTTGCCAATTGCTCGGAGTTGCCAGTAGTTGCCTATTGCAGCAACAAGCGACGAAAAGTTGACCGTCTGCGCCAAGCTTAAATGAATCTGATTTGTCAATTAAAAAGGAACTACTTCTTTTATATAGAAGGGACTAATGTTTTATTTAACAGGAACTACTTTGAAGCAAAATTATGATGCATTAATTAGTTTGAATATGTTTTTAGTTTTAAAGCCAGGCGCAGACGGGCAACTTTTTCGAGCAACTTTCAGGCAACAGTGAAATCGCTGGTCGTTGAAAGAAAAAATCGCTCGTCTGCGCCAACGGGCAACAATAGTTGCCTGCTGTTGCTTCGAGTTGCCAAATATCAAACATGTTTGATATCCAAATATCAAACATGTTTGATATTCGACAACAGAAAATCGCTCGTCGCCGAGAAATTGTTCATCTGTTGCTTCAAAATTGCTCGTCTGCGGCGGTAGGCGACAACAAGCAACTGGTTAACTGTCCAATCAGCGAGCGCTCTACTGTCATGGGATACTTCAAGATGGCGGCGTCGGAACAGCTAACAACTGATGTTGTATGTACGGCGCCATTTTGAATGATCGCGTGATATCGGCATTCCGGATACATCCGGGGAAAAATTGCTTCTCGTTGCCAGTCAGCGCACACGGGAGACCTCGAGTTGCCAATTGCAGCAACCTGAGCGATATCGCTTTAAATGAATCTGATTTGTCAATTAAAAAGGAACTACTTCTTTTATATAGAAGGAACTAATGTTTTATTTAACAGGAACTACTTTTATATAATTTATATTTCAACATGGAGACCGTCAAGCTTTTTCACTGTTTCAGTTGACTTTTCTGGATAACGAAGTGTTTTAAATAGTGTTGGTGTACGTAATTACACTGTTGAAATCGATGGTTCTGACTCATTGATCAAACCCCAAAACACATCTACATGTATTTCAAATGCAGAAGAGCAGACTTGTTCTTCTCTGACTGGCTCTGAAAACAAAAGATTTATCAAAATTGATGAGAACTACATTGACAAATTATTAAATAAGCAAGAAAATCCAAATATACAGTGTACTGCATGAAAAACTTTATTCGTCACAAACCTACTACATGACTTCATTTAAAGACACAATGATCCTCGACCAATCCATCAAATTCCACCAAATGAATTAAATGACATTTTATGCACATTTATTGTGTCTGCACGGAAGCCTTGTGGTGGGGGAGTTCGAAAACAATACTTTGCGTGGCATAGGTTCATCTGTTGAACGCTACCTGCGCGGTCATAACTATGAGCACACACTTGGTAAAGAGATCTAAAAGCTATCAAATAAAAGCTTTTCATAAAACCTCTCCGTAATCTAACTAAAGTTATAAATAATTCCTCTAATGGTGAAATACCCCTAGAGGGACCGCTTAGTAATCAAATCATATGTTGCGCCTTTCGATGTGTTTTCAATACCCTCATAATATAAAAAAATTGCATTCTGGTAACAGGTCTTAATAAAAACTATACAGTGAGATATATGATTGAAATCCAGTATAGTGCTTTATATCAGAATCCGAGTTGGCAAAACGATTGAGGCTGAATTTTTCAATATTTCTAAGTTTTAACAAATGAAGATTTAACATATCTTTATTTGGTGAGGGATCAGCACTAATATTTTGCAAACTATCAACTATTATAGCTTGTGAGCTTACAGTAATTTCACCAGGTAGGAGAGAGCGGGGCACAGTGGGCATTTCTTTTTTCATCGAATTAATCGGAAATGAAATACCACGGCGAATAAATCTACATACCAAGTTGAAGCCCCTTACATGGTCTACGTAACAGCGCTATTAAGAATTGAATACACTATTTTGCCTATAACGTTTTTTTAGGACTTCGAATTCTGTCTAATAGTTTGGATTGTTCGTACTAAACACATTGAAACCCACAACAACTCATAAACTAAACTTTTAAGTCAAAATATGAATTTATTTTAGACTTGAACAGAGGTATATGCAGATGAAAACGTCAACAAACAACTTAACATTGAATACAACACTCTCTCACTGTGAAAGAAAACACCATCTTGATACAAACAATTACTATGGACCAATTTAGGAAATCATAAACTTGGAACAATTTAACTTGCATTTTAAATCATGACATTAAACTGTCATTAAAACAGAGAATTATCAGACGGCATAAGTTCAACTGGAAATGTGAAATATCTCCCACTTCTCTCCAGCGGTTCAGGAAGCTTCGTTAAAATATCTTTTGCATCAACATCAGTAATATCATTAAGATTAGGAAATCGGAATGCAAATGATTTTTGTGTGGCTCTTCCCATGACCTCGTAATCTGTGTTATCATCTACTACAACTTCTAGAATTTGTCCAATATAACATAACATACTTCTCTCTTCTCTTGTCTTGAATTTAACCATAACAAAATCTAGAATTTGTCCAATATAACATAACATATTTCTCTTTTCTTCTCTTGTCTTGAATTTAACCATAACAAAATCGTCTTTTTGTAAGAGATCAAAGTTTCCTTGGATTAGTTTTGGTAAGGGCGGAAGCTCATCAGTATCATGTACAGTTTCATTTATGCTACTTGATTTGACATTCACTACAGGATCTGAAAATTCTATTTTCCTTTTGTGTGGAGCTTTATTTCAGGCCTTCTCTTTGGACTTGCCTTTTCCTAGCATTATTCTGTTCTTCAATCATTGCCTTTACTAGAGTATCGGTTTGAATAAGAGAGGCCCCCCTTTTACGCCCTTGTGTTGTTTTACGAGGCCCTGCTTTTGGTAAAGGTGAAAAGGCTTCAAATTCTGATTCACTTGTTGAGAGGTCTGTATTATTTTCTGATATTTCACTATGAGTAGCTGTAGCTGCTGGATTGGAACTACATGATGGCCCAGGAATTGGTTCACCTTCTATTTGTGATTATTCACGGTCTGTGACAGATGATGAAGCATATTCTTCTTCTCTGAAAACGTTGCGGTCGAACGGGTATATACCCTAAATCCGGATTGGATATTACGAGGAGTAAATGCCTTCCCAACAAGTTCACAGATATCGTGAATGGTGATGGTTTTGCCAGGATTAGAGTTCATATAACCATTGGCTGATGCATTTAAATAATGCTTGATAGGTCCATACACTGTCCTGTCCAATGGCTGGAGTTTATGGCTGCAATGGGGAGGGAAAGTTAGTAGGTACACACCCATTTAATTTTGCACAGTTGATCACATCGACAGACAGGTGAGAATCATGGTTATCCATTAAAAGTAATACAGGATTATCTGGTGTGACATGTGTAAACTTTACAAAACGTTTCATAAACACTGCAAAATTTTCAACAGTCATCCATCCTGATGGATGGGCAACACCAATGCTTCCTGGGGGCGCTCCTTTCAACATATGGTCTTTAAAATACAAACATGGGAGGAACTGAATTACCAAGTGCATTGTTTTTTCTGTTTTGGGAGCAATTGCTTGAGTTTCGCCCATATCCTGCACAGTGGTGCATCCTGTTTCGTCAAAATTGTAAATATTAATATGACCGGGCTGGAACTTATGAAGTTTGTACAGGCTGTCTAGGTTGTCAAAAAATTTGCCAACATTGTGTTTATTTAAAGCTGGTTGCACGTGAAAGACTTGTTGCCTCTGGTCGTCTGAGGGTTAGTTTTTGATGTCGAGACATTAAACCAGTCTTTGCCAGGACATTTACTTTTAGTCCAGGATTCTGGTGCTTGAATTTTATTCGCAACAATATATTCATAAACCAGACCTTTGATTGTCACTGGAGTTAACCCATAGCACACGTTTGAATAAAGCCTGTTTCCACTAGGCGAATTTTTTCGAGTACAGGCATGCGCAGTATAATTTCAGGCGGCGCCACACTTTTCGCTGGTTCTTTTCTCTGCGATAAAGTGAGTTCGACCAGTTTCTACTTTCCAGCCGCGAAAAAAGGAGCAAGCCAAACAGAATTCCGTAAACTCTCACATGGTTCTCCTCTATCTGGAATCTTAAATCTATTGGGCTCTATCAAATGCTTGAGTGCACAATCAATTTAACTAACCTATTAAAAATTTACTTTCGCGTCAGAAAAACAGTAAATGACAGATAAATTTTAAGCAACTTACAAGAATTTCTTGAAATTAGGAGGGAAAATGGTGGCTATAAAGGGGAATTCCCGGATGATGTCACTAAGGAATTTTCCAGAAACAGTTAGAAATTACAAAGCCTGACTCACTGTGACCCGCTCTCCCCTATGGTATTATTTATATAATTGTCTTCGTCAGAATTTGAGCTAACATTAATAATATTTGAATCTTGACTTAAAACACTGTTACTAGGGGAAGAAATTAAATATTTTACAGTAGTAGTACTAGGGGTGAAAATATGTTTTTTTAATGTTCTTCTTGACTTTGTAGTATGACACTTATTCCAATCAAATTTTGTTGGAACGGATCCTGTTTTAAGCCTACGGCGAGTTCTATACAAATTTGGCAGTTCATAATTATTACCATTGAAGTGTAATGAACAAATTCTGGTATGAGAATTTTAAGAAAAATTTGGTCCAATATCTCTTTTGATTTTAATAATCTATTCTTTACAAAGTACTAGATCTTTAGGAAATGAGTGAAAAGATAATGAAGAGTCAGTTCTAGAGTCACTTGTACAAAGTGGACCACAACAATGGTGCGGCATATTTAAGGTATAATGAGTTGATTAAAAGAAGTTGGTAAATTCATCAAATTGAAAAGTAGTACAACAGTAGGCTAATCAGTATTTCCTGAAAAAAGAAAAAATCTTTTAATAAAATATTAGATAATTCAAAAATCCTCGCTCAACAGAAGTACAAACGACTCTTAAGTAGAATAAAGTGGTTGTAAAATCATACCGTTTCAAACGAAAGGGTGTGTTGCCGATCCCTGTCCTCCCCTCGTAATAAAATATTACTTAAACATGCATGGGCGTTGTGGTAGGCAAACAATTATGGACTGTCAACTAGAATGTCTGGGTTGCAAATCCTGATGAGTGTTGAGAATAATCTTCAGCATTTTTCAAACTTGTTTTCACTATAACGGGTTAACAAGGTAAGTGGTGGAGAAGCTGCTGTCTATGGACAAAAATGTAGGAATAATTTTCAACTGCCACTCCATTAAACTAAAAATGGCTTATTATTATTAATACAAGCTTCAACATTTTTTAAAATTTGTATTAGTGATAATAGCAAAAAAAGGTTGGAATTAAAATTAAATAGTCTAGATTGTTTACGTAAACTTACATTTGTCGTTCTTCTTCCTTGCATAGCCATTTTTGGATAATGATTATGGTACAGATTTGATTTCATATAAAACTTTAAAAGGGGTGTTATTTTTTTTGTACATGATTTTGTAAATGAAAATACCTTTTCGTGACAAAGATGGATGGATATAGATTATACATATTATAAGCTTAGAGCAATAACTCACCTAAAAGAATAGGTGTAGGGTCTAATTTATGTTTTATTATAGCATAATGTATAACTTCATAATTGTGTAAGAGAATGTCTGATCGAAAGAAGCAGACGAACTTTTTTATTTTATTATATCAGAGTTGTCTCCCTCGATTTACTTCCTCAAAAAATGGAAAATTAAAATATACTCACAGTTACAAGAAAACGTGTAGACTTCTCCGTGGAAATAAAACAACCGAAAAAATTATACGCGACAAATATTATGGTGTTCGAAATAATTAGACCGGTCGCGAGCAGGTGCGTGAAGTGAATCTCATCGTTTCGGCATAATAAATTGGCCAATACGACGACACTATTGACATTTTGATGCTGAAAAAAGACCAAGCGGAAAGTTATTAAATCAAACTACGGTCGATTTGATAACTGTCATTCCATAAATAAATCGTCAAACGAACATTACAGTCGGAAAAACACGCATTGCTTACCATGACCCCATCTTTGTTTATATGTTACAGAACGCCGCTAGGTGGCGCGGAACTGGAAAGTGGTCAGTTTCATCACGCTCTATCAGATAGAATCAAGATTATCTAGTCCCAAAGCACCAACCAAAGAAATTGATTAGCTCTGCTTAGCTTCAGCTCGAAACGTTAGTCATTGGACTCAGTAAAGACATTCATCTAATGAACATCTAAATCAACTTTAAACATTCTGCCTCAATTTATGAACAAGTCTTGACCAATCAAATTGCTTATCGCTCCTTAGCCTAAGCAGAAAATTCGCACTATCAAACTTGGTCAACACCCATGTAGAAACCCCTAGGCTCTTCTCCGGAGGGAGGCGTATCCACAGTACCATTCGTGGTTGACCGTCAAGTCACCACAGTATCATTCGCGGTTGACCGTCAAGTCTATGTACCTCGGCGCCCCCAGAAGCCTTTGCCCCTAGTGTTACGGTTCCTCGATCCCCTTAACGAAGAACGTAAATGAAAGAAGGGTTCGCTCCAGTCTAAACAAAAGGCCTATCGTTTACCCTCGGAATAAGTAGACTGTTATTCACCTACCATTAATGTATCCGTGAGTTTTCCTTCAGGCAAAATGGGCCTAATAAGAAATAACAACTATTATGACAGAACCAACTGCACCCAGTGACAGCACAAGACAGAAGTGACAAGCTTCAGGCCTGTCGTCTGCTCTTTTCAAACGTACTGCCAATGAGAAGGATTGAAACGTTAGTTCGTGAAAAGTAACCAATGAAATGACTTTGAACGTTAACTAGCGCGAGTACTACGGTTAGTCACAGTGCCCGGAGCAAAGGCTTGTGAAAGAGTCAAATGTCGGGAGTTGGTGAATGAAGTTCGGAAGAAACAGAGACGATGAATTTTTGAAAAATACGGGTTAAATTTGTATTGGTAAGATATAATGTAAAAGTATCCCCTCGCCTTGAGGTGGGGCATATTAATACATCTTATTGAAACATCATGACTAGCTGAATTTCGATCGGTGTGGAAGTAGTTTTGATGCGTTGATTTTCTGACATATATGTAGAAGGGTTCATGAACATTTGACATAGTACTTCAAATATGTTATTTCGGCTTATGATGCCGAACGAAATACTTTTACTTAATTCACCACTAAGAATTCTAACGTTTACCTGTCACGTGGTAATTCCACAATCACCGGTTGGCTGACTGAAACACCCAGCACTTAGTTAAAGTTCTCGTTGTGATACGTAATTTACAGATCGTGAAACCGAGACGAGAGACCATCTACGATCTTCGAGACCACTGTGGGTTGTTTCAGTTAGCTCCCTTCGACCCCATTAGAACTTCTGGTACCGGTGTGGCTCTTTAGAATCGATTCTTGGTTTTTGAGAATCTAGGTTTCCTGGTACCGGTGTGCCTCTTTAGAATCGATCCTGGTTTTTGAGAATCTAGGTTTCCTGAGAAACAGTACTACTCCAGTTTACAGACAATTTCTGATTTCTTCGATATCTCTACTGCATTTGTGATATGACCTTGGTGGGTTTGATTTGATGTCAGTTTAATCGTGTCCTTCTTTAACAACCAAACATACCTTATCAATTTAACGATAAACTACAAAATATATATATTTTTGTAAAGACGATATGATACAACGAAATGTACTCTATCAATTTAAAGATAAAACTACTGCATGTATATTAAGTGTATATGTGTTTCTCCAAGGGTAAATGTTTTAACGACAAACAACAATGACTATGAGAGGAAGTCGACTGATCATATTTCTTGTGATGTTATTTAAAACTATTGTTGGTAATGGCATACAGCCACCCCACATAATCTTTATAGTTGCAGATGATTTAGGTGAGTATTGTATATATTAGATGGGCTTTGCGCCCACTCGAAACATCTAGGTCATTTTGAGAATAATATTTGGTTAAATTTTATTCGCATACGCGGAGGGATCTTGATGGAGCTAAATCGCTAATATTTGGGGCCTAGAAATGTACCCAAATGGGTCGCATAAAAAATTCTTATATGAATGTATATAGACTGATTTACATTCGTTCATTTACGCCTGTCCTCTAATTTCAAATCACTTATGTTCGGCGAAATACGCCTGAAGTCTCAATAGCATGCCAATCTTTAGCGTCTGGTTATTCCAGTCTACATCATTGCGTATGCTCTCCATGCACCACCGTCTAGCCTCATTCTCTAAGTCCCTTGTTAAAATGGGCCTGAAACGGATTATGGTACACGATTCGTGTGCCACTGATAATTTTTGTATTTTTTCTTAAATATTGGATACCAGAAGCTCATCTTTTCCCAATAAGATTATGTTGGATTAAATTGACAAATAATTCGGGTTTTCATTGTCGAAGATTTTGGATGATATTGAGTTACAGACTTAGTTACGCAGTGGGAGGAAACCGGGGGGGGGGGGGGCTCTGTCGAAAACCCACAAAGTTGAACAGGTGACCATACTCCTTGTTAGTCGGATCCAGAACTCGCAATTTGACTCAGTGACATACCTTATGATCCATGTGTAAGACCACTAGATCAACAAACACCAATTCATCTGCTGGTCGAGAGCATCCATCAAGATGGCCTTATACGGGGTTGCCGTATGTATGCCTAGTTGGTCGGATAAATAATGTGTCCGTCATAGAACCCATGGTGTGAGAGTACTACTTTAAATACCAATAACCGGTGTTATATAATAATAAGTTGTTTTATTTTTAGGCTGGAACGATGTAAGTTGGCATACAGGTGAAATATTGATGCCGAATCTGGACACGATGGCGCGTGCTGGTGTTATATTAAACAACTCTTATGTTCAACCAATGTGTTCACCGTACGTTTTTATATTTCATTCAATTTTACATCTAATCTACTCACACTCCCATTGGTTGAAGGGTCACGCACTGGCCTGTCTTAGCCGATCACAATACTAGTTGGCGATGCTGGGGATATTCACGGAAAATAAAATATAAAGAGAGCGTTGTGGGGACCGTACCATTCCTTCCCCTACAACAACCGGAGCCCCCCCCCCCCCGGGTGAGACCAACCATGGCTGTTACCCCGCAAAGACACTATGTCTTACCCAAATAGCCAACCAAGCCCTCTTTCCTGTGGCTGGTACAGGCTAGTTTTCTAGGAAATAATTTGTCACCTTAGGTGGAAGTTAAACCGCAGAAACGAACAACCGACCGTACCATTAAAGAGATTACCGAAATTGTGGGAAGTTTTTTATAACTAGGCAATCCCAGAGGTCTAAAACTGGCATTTGGGTTTATACATGTTTGGAGAAAGTGCCATTGATTTGATCGGACTTGGTAAAACTGGGCCATTCTGCATTTTCTTAGGTATTCTGGGCGGTTCTTTGGCACAGCCATCTGTGCGCATGATCTTTGGGAGAGTTATATTGTTTCGTTGGTGATTGCATTTGAGGGTCTGCTTAGTGAAGGTGCTGCCTTAGTTGAACATTTTGATTTGATCGTCTGTTCGTATATTTTAAAATATTCCAAGGAAGGCATATTTGAATCTGGTTTTTGACTTTTCTTTGATAATGGAATTCTTGAAACATTTCCTAATGGTCGAAGTTATTGATATGTATTTAAATTAGAATTCTTAACCGTCTTGTTACTCGTATTAATCCTTCCAATGATTCTTTTTCGTCTTCTTGCTATCACACCCGGAATTTTTATCATGAACCATGCTGCAAGTATCCCCCATATCCATGCCGTGGCTGCCAACTTCCTTATCCATATTGTTCCTGATCATTTACATCTGCTATTTTATCCATAGTATTCCCGTTCTTCTATTTATCCATGCTAGTTGCTTTCTTGTTCAGTCAATCGACTGTCTTATCCATAATATTATTCTCGTTTGCTTTTGTATCCAAACTATTACTCAGCCTTATTTCCTTGATCCATGCTGTTGCTTCTTTTATCCATCCATGTATTATTTGTATCAGTATTAGGCAAGGTACAGCTTTATCAATTCAGTCGGTGATGTTACTCTTGCCTTATGGTATTTACGACTTGGTAACAACTGGTATGGTTATATATATTGTTGTTCTTTCCTATCTGGAAGTATAGAATAGGTCCTTGTGAAATTTAATTTCCTCGTCTGACTTATATAAATGTTCTTGAAAATAATGAGTTTCGGTTCATGGAAGTAACACAGTCCGAATGCATTTTGTTGATGTATCTGAAAATTAAATAAAACTATAGTTAAGCATACATTATGCTTCGCAGTAGATCAGTTTGATTGAAATTTTCAGCAAATTCCCTTCACATTATCTAGTTTTTAACTATTACAGTCAGAAATGCCAGTTCCTTATATAATCTCCCATAATGTATCTTTAATATAAGTACATGTAACCGAACATCTCTTTTTTGATATTTTTTTTATACATATCTTGCATAATAATGCCTAAAATAATATCAACAACCTTGATATGCAAATGTTGGATATCACGTGACTTAACAATTAATATAAACGACACCAAGTTTAATCTAGCACAATTTAGCCTTATTCATAGGTGGATCCAGGATTTTCAGAAAGAGGGGGCGTGCGATACCCACTTGGGAGTGAGAAGCCCGGAACAGTGATTTTGGGTGGAAAAATGCCCAAAATGACTAATTTCATACTAATACTGTAAATTAGGGTTGGAAATTTGTTCTCCGTTCACGCGAGAATATGTGGAGCTAAAAATTGTTCGCCACTTCATAAAATAAAGGGGGCGTGCGCCGGGTCCGCCCCCCCCCCCCTCTGGATCCGCGCCTGTTATTAATGGGTTTGGATGGAAACTTAACTCCTTACCGAACTGTATTCCAATCAACCAATTCTGGTCCCTCTTCGTCTAAATCTGGTACTCTAATTTACTCATGTATTTATTACAGATCTAGAAGCGCTTTTATGTCTGGTTATTTTCCCTTTCACACGGGACTACAGGTAAATGTTAATAAACATTAATGACCTTTCGCACCGGTATGAGCACGAAAACTTACACACCAATTGTCATTGATCCATGTGTATTCGTGAAGGCATCCCCTGCGCCCTAGTTCGCCAGTAGAAAATCAGCCCCCCCCCCTCGCCGGAAAACATCGGCACCCCCTTTCCATTTGACTTTTTATCCATAGATTTCTACTAAATAGAGAATCTACTACTTTTGTTTCATAGGTAGGGATAATGGGAATTTCTACACGTGCGATACTGGGCGGTCTTAATTCTGTTCATTTGGACCATTTTTGGGGAATGACCGTGCCTTCGATAAAAGCAATCCGATTAAAAACACAGTTCCCATTTCGTTTAGTTGATTTATAGTTCAAAATTTCATTTTACCTGTCCTTACTACACTAGGGCCTGGAAAAGTTATATTACTAGCGATCTGGTTGAAATGGGTGATTAGCCAATGAAATGGTCTGTTATGGCGAGCTCTTGACATGCGGTACACGGAACTGTGGGTAAACCACTAGAAACATCCAAGCTGATTAATCAATGGGTCATACCATGTTAAATCACCCGATTTTCATGAAATTTTATGTACATGTTTATTTGGATTGGAAAATCAGATCGAAATCGGGTGAATGGTTTGTTTGCTATGGGTCAAAATGAGCGATCCAGCCGGTATCTCAGCTGCTAATGAACCGATCTCAATGAAATTGGTACCAATGAAGGGGAAATTGCACAAAAATTCCAAAACGGATATAGAGGAGTATATTTAAGTATCATGACCTTTAACTTTCCGTCTGACCCTGTTGGCCTCCAACACTTTTTGTCATTTAGAATTAAAATACGATATTATGTCTATCATATATGAAAAAAATTGGAGATGTAATATTTTTTCCATATTATTCCATGAAAGAGGATTAAAAATTGGAATTAAAATGACCTTTGACCATAGGCGTACGAGGCCGAACTTGTTTGGGGGGGCCAGCATATTTTCCCGACAAATATATTTCTTTAGAATCTGCGGAGCCGCGGGCGCCGGAGGCGCGATGCGTCCGACGGTGGGTATGGAGGGCCTCCCCCAGAAAATTTTGAAAACCAAGCGGCCGTAGACGCGATTTCCAGGAATTTCGAATACTTTCTAGTATTGGAGTGGGTAGTAAATTATGTCAGTTGCAGCATAAAAACTGGTAAAAGGTCATCTTTAAAATAAGCTCTATTACTACGAAAACAAGAACAAGTCGAACGATTTACTTTTGCCACATTTTTCATTTTATGAGACTTCACATTTTTTATCCAGATCTCAGATGCATAGAAGACTTGTATATACTTTATCTACTTTTAATATATGAATGGCCACTTTAAAAGAGTTCAAATTTGCAATCTATATATATATTCCGTATTACGATTTACTTTTGCCACGTTTTTCATTATATGACAGTTCACATTTTTTATCCATATCTAAGATAGATATATCTAGAATCAAGATAGAAGACTTTTTGAACTTGTTAAATTTATATACTTTTAATATATGAATGACCATTTTAGTTCAAGTATATTTACATCTAGTGCACTATATTAACCCAAGAGAAGAACAAGTCAAACGATTATTACTAACACAGTACCGTACTCAAGAACTGAGAAAGGCCATGTGTACGTGCTAGTTCTATTTAGATGGTTAACGTGTTCATCATTGACTGGACTGCTTTCTTTCCGCTTCCATATCATTAAAAATATTCCAAACCCGACAGTCGGCGCGACGCTTCCCGACAAACTGAGCATTCATTCCCGACAAGACAATAGCATTCCCCGACAAGGCCATACCCCTACCCCACCCCATTTTCTGAAACTCCTCGGCTAATGACTGATCTCACAATTCTGCGCTCTTTTCAGATTTCTATTTTTTTTCATGAAAATATTTGGGCCGGCCCCCCCGCCTCGTACGCCTATGCCTTTGACACATGACCTGATCTCCAGATATTAAATCAAACTGAAACTGATTTAGTATTGGCAACACATAAATTTACTATCCAAAAATGAAAATGAAACCTGTGAAAAAAAGAATTGAAAGGCAATAAACTGGAACCCCGTGTAACAGAATATGTCATCATCGCATTTGCAAATGGATGACTCATGGAATTATCATTCAAAGCCCAGGGCCAAATCCCTTCGAGTTGTTTCCTCAAATCTGTATGAAGAGTGCCGAGATCCTCCAGATGTAAAGTTTTGCTGTGTTGTGTGTAATTACACTGAAAACTATTGACGATTGTTAGACAACAATACTCCAATGATAAATGAAGATAAAAGAATGTGTATCAGCTCAGATGTCAGTGTGGGTTTAGTCAGTTTAGACGAAACTCCTGTTAAAACTGGCAAACTACCTTCATCTGGAAAGAAACTGACAGGGTGCACTACGCTTGAATCAGCAGCCAACTAAAGCCCGAAAAAGAAATCTTGGGGCTGTCCACTAGCGAGTTTTCATGAACACAGATCGATTTTAAGATACTTCAATCAGCGATGGAGGGAGAGGAATGGGGTTTAACGTCCACTCGACACAAACTAGGTCATTTCGGGACTACCATATGGTTTAATTTTATGTTAATAATTCGCTTGCGCGTAGGGGTCTTTAGCTGTGGGAGGAAACCGGAGAAAACCCACGAGGTTGGACAGTGATGGAGCAATTAACATAGAAATTCAAAGGCTCTTAAACCACTTATCTCCCTGTTCAAAAGAGCGCACTATGGAAGAATTTGGAGCTACTAATCTTTTTAGTTTAAGAGCAGAACTGTAAAAAAAAGGAAAATGATATCTTGGGACAATGTAACTTTAACAACAATGGAAAAGCCTTATGTCAAAAACTAAGAAAATGAATCGAATAGTAAAATTTGTCCTGGAATGAAAGAAACTGTTAATATTCGCAACGAAGGTGGAGAGAAGGTAAAACATCAACAGCTTCTAGTTATGTTGAACCGGAAGGAACTTCATTCGTCGTGGAAGCATAACTTGCTCGATAAAAATGTTGGGGTTTTTTCATTTGCTGCTCTCGGCCCAAAATTCCGTTTGTGTTGTTTTCAAAACACATTGTGAAAGCTTGTCTGAATGTAGATCTCCGTGACCTCATGGAATTTGGTGTTTGTTCCGTTGATAAAGAAAGCTGCATATGATACAGCAAAAGTTGTCCCGCCCGAAATGGATTCGCGAGGTATTTTAATCAATGTGATGAATGTAGATCGCATGGGAAAAGTGCCTGCGATGGAAGTGGAGGTATTGTATAAAGAATTGTTGCGAAAGCCAGTCTCGAACATGCATATAACGAGCAAATTCTCTGCTGTAAAGATATGAATTATTGTGAAAAAAAATACAGGGGGAATTTTTTAATGTAGAAGATATCTATAATTTATTATGAAACGAAACTAAAGCCTCGCTTTGCGTTAACTAAAACCATAAAAGGAACTTTGCAACTTCACAGATTTGCACCAGTGTCTAAAAATTAACTGTGTTTAATTTAATCCTTTCAATGCTAGACGTAATTCCACTGCTTGTGCTAGACTCTTTCGGGAGGAAGAAGTGGATTTGGAACTAAATGTCAAACAGTACTTTCGGGAGCTTTCATAGAAATTATTTTTGTGCGTTTGATGGGGATGAGGTTGGGCAAAGAGAAAAAATAGTATTTTGAAAATTCTGCAAAAACATGTAGTCATGGTGGCCATTTTGGTTGTCTCACTGAAGCTAAGACGAATACGAATTTGTCTCCATGAAATACTTATTGGATAAAGATATATAAAATGAACGAAAATAGCATTAGCAGCCACTAGCAATGCCACGACGAACACGCGGAAAACGTTTCCCGCTGCCATGACCACGTGTGGAATGCAATACCTTGTTTTCACCATCACTTCTTCATCATGCACTGAAGACATAGGCGGAACGCTGCGCAACCAAATCACGCGCTTTATACTACTAAACACTGTCCTTACCACTATCATTCTCCACTAACTGGAAACCAATTACATCACCCGCCTCGAAATTGTCCACACTGCCTTGGTCAGCGAAGATGTCATTCACGACTTCGCCGAGGGGGAATCGTCCACGTTGTCACTATATGCCCTCCAATTTTTGCATATATGATGGGCATGATGCCGGGCGTCGGTTCTAAATGACCTTGGGTGTTGGAGGGCAACTAGGTCAGATGGGAGGTTAATGGTCGGGGTTAAAGGTTATGATACTTCCTCTTCATTGGTACAAATTTCATTGGGGTTGGTCCATTAGCGGCCGAGATATACGTCTTTACAGATTAGCAGGGTCGCGCATTTTGTACCATTTCCGCAAATATCGGTTGCCCATAGCAACCAATTCATTCACCCGATGTCCTTAGAATTGGGGAAATCAGCATTGCCACGCCAAATAAACATTACGTAAAATTTCATGAAAATTCAAGGAGGTGGTGTTAATTTTTTAAATTTTGGGGGGTGATCTGACACGGAATCACCCCAATGTCTGACTTAGGGGGTCAAAAGCCGCTCGTTTGACACTGACAAGACCTTTCACAAAATATAGATCTGTATTATAATTAGGTTATATTTTTTGCAATTAAAGCAAAAGTAACAAATATTGTTGGAATAATTTCAACCGTAATATGTTTCAACAGCACACTGTTATCGGCGCAAACCAGCCGAACTTTCTGGAATCAAAATATAAAATACTACCCCAGTACCTTAAAGAAAAGGGATATGCAACGCATATGGTTGGCAAGTAAGTAGGTGTTATTATTATGAACTTAAAATACGCGAACTTGAATATAACAACATTTTGGAAATTGTCTCTTCTTTTCGTGGAACAATCAATTTCAGGTAAAACGATCTGAGTCACATCGAACCAAAGCCCTTCTGAAATGGCCTCCCGGACAAATGTAAGTCCATCCTACCCTTCATTTAACCTTAATTTGCCTGAAAAGTTCAAGTCAGTTGTACTGGTAATTATGGTTCGTGTTTAACACCATTTTGAAGTTGTAATTAAACCACCTCGTTGTTTTGTTCGCGTTAAACATTCTCGTCCAAAAGTTTGTTTTGAGTTTTATGTAATTATAAAATAAAATTTATAGATGGCATATAGGTTTCTGTAATTGGAAATATACACCAACATATCGAGGCTTTGATAGTTACCTTGGTTACTATACTGGTGCCGAAGATTACTTTAACCATACCCATGATGGTACGTACAATTTTATCGTAATAGTATTTTTAGAAGATTTTGTTTGATTTGTCTATATAGCGTCCAATAAAACTTTGAATATGACGTGATGTCGAAGCTATATTTAGTTCAGAAACACGTAATTTTCATTGACCACAGCAAAAGTTAAGCAGAAGCAGCCTATTGGTCTGACCAAATTCTATTCCATCTCCGAATGGGTCCTCGAGCAAAACTGTTTACTAAGGCCCCTAGCGACACAGGCACTCATGCAAATGTCTACTTCCAACACAATTACAAGTATTCGTAGTACAGTAGTACATGCCACCCCTTTTAATTTTCTTACATGGGGGCCGCGGCGACTTCGTGAGTATAAAGTTCCTTCGCTAACCTGCAGGGCCCGTGTTCGATCCAGGTGTGGCCTTAAAAAGTTCCATTTTCCGACATGGCCTTTGACGAGGCAAAAGTATAGTCTTACGGATAGGACAAAAAACGAGGTTCTGTGTACACATTAGTGTGAACGTAAAATAATCCTTGGCGGTTAGAAATCGGTATAAGAGTAGGCCATAGCACTGCTCTCCGGACAAACAGTTCCCTAATAGCGCACTGTATGGCGTATACCTGTCTTCAGTAGCCCAGGAGGTTCAGAACAGTAGGACGTTAAACCACCTTGCATTTCATTTCATGTATTATGTATACTGTTATATTTGTCATAATTTTTTCTACTTGAATAGGTCATGGTTATGATTTTAGGTTCAATACAGAGGTATTGAATACAACCGAATATTCTTTGGTAAGTAACAAAGAATATGAAGGGGTTTAGACCTATATCTAAAGACCCTTAATTTAAATAACCCCTAAGTTTTATATTACAATCTACAAACTCGAACAAGTATCGGAATATGGTACTGCTCTTTTAACCAATACAAAGCACGTTCAACCCAATGGCTTTCGGGGGGGGGGGTGATTAATTCCATGTGCTATGTAGGAAAGATTTATCTAGAAGAGTTTCTCTGGAGGTGTAATGAACCTCTCGCCCTCTCTCTTTCAAGAAGTATATTTACCGGATTGGGATCTTTTTCAGGATGTGTTTACCAGAAGAGCTAAAGAAATAATAATGACAAATCCCATAGATATACCATTATTTCTGTATCTACCTTTCCAGAATGTTCACGCTCCATTACAGGTATTTAATTTGTTTGGATAATTATAGCCATGTGTCGCTTGCATCAGATTGTATTTATTGCCGTTCCGTTCGTAACATTTTCCTTGAAAACAATTGTGCATAATCTCTGTCTAGTTGCTAAGGGTTATATCCACCAACATCAACTCAAGGTTTACCTCTCTATTTAATTAGGTGCCAGAGGTGTACGAAAAGAAATTCGCCAACATTCAAAATAAAGCACGTCGACTTTACAGCGGTAAGTTAAATAGTTTGGTTATTAATAGATTAACCAGTAAAAAAACAATACTATATACTGGTAATGCATGCCATGGTGCATCGGGAAAACTACACTATATACTCGTGATTCGTGTCATAATTCTGTCAGAAATGATATTAACTGAACCTTTCAGGAATGGTGTATGCATTAGATGATGCCGTGGGTCAAATAATGCAAGTACTGGACGATCAAGGTTACATGAATAACTCTATTGTATTCTTTACGACTGATGTAAGTACCATAGTTCCTTTGTATGTAAATTATGCTAACCTTTTTAATACAGTACTCTTTGCATCATAGCTGAGCAAGTTCGAGTCTGTGTATTAAACTCAAATCTCATTGGCATCTTCGACTTTTTATTCACTTTTGTGTTCTGCTTCTTGATAGCGTTCTGAAGTTGATTGTTAGAGATGCATAATATAAAATCTAAATTTGCCCATTGTGGGGGGGGGGGGGGCTTCACTGCATGACAAACACTTCGTAGGAGTCCATATCTAGATACGAAGCATATTACCTCTCTAAATATTTGTGTTAAATAACATTCAAATGAGGAAATTTGTTTCTCTGCCCGCTCGTTTGTTGTAACGTAAAGCAAAATAATAATTATGATATTCACAATATTTTTTTTAAAATGTTAAAAACAAAAGGCAAATAAGAAAAAACAAACAAACACCTTTGTTGCTGTTTTAAAGTAATATGTACTACGTCCACCCGTTTATCGCCTCGGTAACTGAATACAAAATTTATTTTTAGAATTAAAAATCTGATTTCATATCTAATCATAGATAGAAGATGATGCTAAAGATAAACTTCATAATCAATAGTTTCTTGTGCAGTTGTTTAAACGTTGGCGGATTATCCGGCTAATCAAATATATTTAATCAGAATTCGACGGCTATTTTCAAAGTACATGTCTGGCTACCTATTCTATGATTGACTATTGTACCTTTGTTTATTGCTTACTTAGTTAAACAAACACACCAATTTGAAATACAGATGTGACGTCATTCTTTGATGGGCAATGTGCCAACCGTACATTATTTATACTAGTTGAAATATTGGACTCGCGTGACGTATTTCATTGAAATTCACGTGCTGGATAGTGTCTGTATTTGAAGTTGCTTAATGATCTCGTGCAAGACATTGCGTTATATACATCAGACGGGTTGTTTCAATATATTACTTAATGTCTCGCTCTCGACCATTAAACTTTTGTTTCTAAACAATATTTATTCATAGAAACTGGATTGGAGAACAGGCAAAAGTCTATAGACCCCTCTCCATAAAAGTACAAACATAAATATATATTGAAAAGTACAGTAAAGTAAAATAGAGGAACAATTAAATTATAAGATGGCATACACTATTTACACGATATGTACAAACCACAATCAAAATGTTTATATTTCATATTATCTTCATAAATGATTTTCAAAATCATTGGGAGATGTCGAGGAAGTTATGTACTGCCGAAAAATTAGTTCAGAATTGTTTCTGTCATCAGTTCAGAATAATAAATTTTGATAACATTTTGGAAATTTTGATATTGACGCAGATCGTGCATCTGAACGTAGGGGACAAAATAAGCTACACATAATGTGGAGACAATGTCGTAAACTACAATATAATCTTATACACAAATAGTGTTTAGTTGGCTTATTTTAAGTTGATCGGGTTGTATCATAGTTTTTAACTAGTAATTAATCTTCCAGAATGGCGGCCCTGTAGTTAGTGGTGCTAATAACCTACCATTACGTGGAGCTAAAACAACTATCTGGGAAGGTGGTACCAGAGGTGCTGCTTTTGTCTACAGTCCAACATATTTACATAAAACACAGTATACTCACAATGGGTAAGAACTGAAATGGGGATTAACGTCATACTGTTCTGGGGGGAGGAATGGTTAGCAAGTGCGCGCTGTATCATAAGGTCTGTCGTTGAGTCGATTGGAGTGGTTTTGATTGACTGGTTGTTGTACGTGACAAGGGGTAGGGTCGCCCATCCAGCCTCGTGGGTTTTCTCTCGATCCTCCGATTTCCTCCCACTGCTAAAGACCCTTACGTACAGCCGGGGAATCCAGCGCAAAATATATGCTCAAAACGCTAAGAAAGATATGTTTAGCTGTAAGAAATTTCAAACAGATAGGTCTTTAAACTGGTTTTAAATTTGGTTCGTGATGGGGCAGAATGGAGAGAAACGTGGCACGACCTTCCTTTTTGATATTCGTTTCGGTATATTTCAGATTAATGCATGCTGCTGATTGGTTCTCGACAATTCTTGGAGCAGTCGGTGTTGATATTCGTAAGAATTTTCATTAAATTTGAACAATTATGCGTAAAATACACAAAGAAACAGATTAAGTCACATTTTATAAAAAAGTTTATAAGAATTCAATTGTTCTACATATACTTGTGGAATAGTTGAAATATTGTTTTAAAATGTAGCTGATGGTGTCGATGGATTGAATTTATGGGATATGATGAGTAATGGTAGTAACAGCACGAGACAGGAAGTTGTCCATAACATTGATGATATATATAATAATTCAGCTATCAGGTAAATATTTTATTGTTTAATAATTGTCATCCCATTAAAAAAAATTACGGGGAAAACGGCACTGTTTATACCCCGCACCCCCCCCCCCCCCAAAATAAAATATTCGGAATTTAAACAAAGAACATACCGCATTTAACAAGTGGTATTGTAATGGCGTCATTTTAGCACAGTAGAAATCCCTGCAACCTAAAATATACCGAATTTTATAAATGGTACTATAGTCTCATTGTGTCATTTTAGGAAAATAGGAATCCCTGCAAATTAAAATATTATGAAATATGTATCTCTAATAAGGCTATCAGTCCAAAAAGGCATCAATTCAGTTCAATATTTATACAAAGATATGCTGAATTGAATTTCATTGATCTAAGCTGTCCGCTATGTAATATGTCCGTCGCCATTTTGTTGTGGTTGAGCAGCAGTGGTAGGCCTGTTTTAAACCCGATTGAACCCATGCCAGGGGGAGGGGGTGTATCTAACGTTGGTATTATGAGTTGTGTTTTCTTAATTAAACGTTAAGTAATCAATCGGAGTACATATTAATGTAGAATGTTATTCAACGGTGAACTAAACATAGATTACCCAGTAGCATGCTTGCTCCCCTGTTGCAATAAAAGTATACTTATTGACGAGATCACAGGATTTATTCTGATGATATCGGTAGTAAGCACGAAATATGAATACTTCTGCAATTTCATGAACCTCGTTGGGGTTAATATTTTCCAAACATCGTTTTGTTTTTTGTATTTATAGAGATTCAAGATATAAGTTGATGTTTGGTAATCCAGGCCGATATAATACATGGTATCCATTACCAGGTGTAGATGGTCACAGTCAACCAGTCTCAGAGATAACAAATCTACCAGACGTACAGCTCTTTGATCTACAAGGTAAATGGTAAAATATAGTTAATCGTTGTTTCTCTATATAAACGTAAATGAGTGAAATGGGGTTACCCGGTTGAAAGGCCTACTTTTCTACACCGACCGGGCAGAAATTGAAATTCATACAGTGATGAAAAATTTGCTTCCCGGGCAGCAATTGAATTTCAACTGACAATCGTTCTTTTATGTATGTCAATGTGTATATAAGACCTGTTTTTTTACAATCCGAACGACTAGGCACTGTCCTTTTCGGTCCCTCCATCCTACATTACTGACAAGGGGGATGGACTCTGTTTGTTAGATATGTGAACACCTAAAATTACTGGTACCGAGGTGTTATGAACATACCCTGCCTATTACTTGACACCGATCAGTATTGGCAACTAACTGGTTGAGACCTGGTTTTCTGAAGACAAAGGTTTCTTATTGCGGGGGTAACATATCAAGAAGGTTGGACAAGTGAACCTACTCCTTGTCACGCGTGTAAGTGGGGAATCGAATCCTCACCACTTGAGACTCAGTGGCATGCCTTATGATTCGCTAACCCCCACCCCCCACCCCTTGTTGACAGCTAGAGTCAATATGCCCGATTTAAAGTAGCTAAGTCTCTAACTCGATATCATTCAAAATCTTCAACTTTGTAAACACGAATTATTTGTCTATTTAAATCAACATGGATGCTGTGATCTTACAGGGAAATGATGGGCTTCTGATATCCAATATTTAAGACAAAATAAACATTTTACCATTGATACACGAATCGTGTAGCATTATGCGTTTCAGTCCCAGTTCTAGCACGAGACTTCGGGAACGAAGCAAGACACATTGTACCAAATCAGACGGCGTATGTAAACTGGAGTAACCCGACGCTAGAAATTCTGGCTTACTTCGGGGAACATAACTGATTTGAAACTACAGTACTGTAATCATTGAATATAAATCAGTATATGTTCATTCATATTACAGTATTATATGCGTTGCGACCCACTTCCGTCAAGTTCTAGCTCCCAAATGTTAGCGATTTAACTCCTTTAAGCATATATGTAAACCCCTTTTATACATTGTATTTATATATTTACAGAAGATCCTGGTGAACATTATAATATTGCTGATCAAAATCCAGATATTGTACAAAGATTGACACATCGTCTCAACTTTTACAAGAAAACCGCCATTCCTGCTCGCTACCCAAAAGGTGACCCGGCATCCAATCCTGATAATTTTGGCGGTGTTTGGTCACCGGGGTGGTGCTAATTTGTAAATAGTTGACAGGGGTAATACCTGTTTTAAAGGAATAAATAATACTATACAGTGCACTATGGCTTATTCTTATACATGAATCGATTTCCAACTGTCAAGGGATCTTTTACGTACATGCATATATGTACACGAGACCTTGATTTTTTTTGTCCCATCCGAACGACTAGACAGCTGTCCTTGTCCGACCCTCCGTCTTGCAATATGTACACGGGACCTTGGTTTTCTGTCCCATCCGAACGACTAGACAGCTGTCCTTAACAGACCCTCCGTCCTGCCTTGCTGACAAGGGGAAACTACGTCGGTAAATCCCCATGAACTTTCTCGGCCAATGCAGGGACCGAACGACTTTACACTGTCCCTTGATACACCATCCTGTCAACACCACTGACAAAGTGAAACCACGCATCAAACATCTTGGGAACTTATTCGTACAACACTGGGGTGGACCCGGTGGGAACCCTTGGGTTGTCTTACACGGTGAACCACCGTGGCTCCCTCAAAATATTTGTATACTACATTTATACTAGGATATGTTGATGTGTTGACCATTGTGTACAGGGTTAGGGGTTGGGGTTGTTGTATTGACCAGTGTGTACAATGCACATTTATCTTGGACAATCCTTTATGTCAATTAAAAGCTCAAACACTAGCGAGTCTAATCCGTATACCCAAGATAAGTCAAGTTTTATAGAGAATAGCAAGGAAGGCTTTATGTGTGCCGAGGAATACTAATTTGATAAAACAAACTTCAACTCCTCACACTGATTGAGTACCAGAATGTGTAGGTAGCTGTTCGACAGTCCAAATTAAACGAAATGTCGCTATTGACGTTTTTAAGGGAACTTTGGCTGGTTAAAAAAACTTTAATTGTTTTATTGACACCGTTTATATTTCTACCAATAGCTGTTATCGGACAAACTATAGTAAGTTTATTTTCTTCAGTATTTAGATATTAAAGAGTGTGATTTTAGAATTACGGCGATATCAATCGGGATTGCCCCACCCCATCCCTTGGCCTACTTCTTAACTTCAGGGTACATGTAAATGAAATGGGGTTTAACGTCCTACTGTTCTGTTCCAACTGGCCTAATGAAGTCGGGCAAGCGCCATACCGTGTGCAATGAGGGAAGGTTTGCTCGGGCAGCGGCACTATGACCTACTTTCATATCGAATGCTAACTGCCAAGGGATTTTTTACGTTCACGCCAATGTGTACACAGGACCTCGGTTATTCGTCCTTGTCAGGCCCTCCGGCATTCACCACTAAGAAGGGGAAACTACGTAGGAAACTCCCGATGAACTTCGTCGGCCAATATAATGAACAAAGTCCCGATTATCCATTTTTAAATTAAATCATAACTGTTTAAAATCAAGACTATCCGAATTCTAGATAGTTGATTATGGGTCTGGCATGTAAATAAATGTCTAATTAATTATTTATATAACATTTGAGGCAAAACGAAAGATTTACCCACGGCAGATATAGCTCTTGAATAATGCATCCTAAAACTACGGAATATGAAATCAAATACGACTTGACAAAATAGCTTGTTGCTATCAAACTGCAGGTTTTAATTTTCTGACATTTCCATTACCAATAAGAAGTGGCTTTTAGTCTATTAAAAGAGAATTCCATGAACAGTAAGTTTATGGCCACTTAAAATGCAAACAACAAATAGGGCAATAGTATATGTGTACCTATAAACAGCATTAAGACATGAATAATAATATAGGTTACAATTATTTCCCGCTGTTTATGCTTTATCACGCATTGATGTTGTGACAAAATTAAAAAGAAGAAAACATTAAAACTTGAAATGAAATTGAAATGAAATGGGATGGATTTAATGTCCTACTGTTCTGCTAATGAAGACGGGCATACAGTGTGCAATGTGGGAAATTTTGCCAGGACAGCAGTGCTATGGCCTACTCTTATATCGAATTACAACTTCCAAGGGATCTTTTACGTGTACACCAATATGTGGACGGGACCTCGGTCTTTCGTCCCATCCGAACAACTTGACAGCTTTCATTGCCTGTGTGTCGTTCCTCAAAACGATTGTATCCTACAATAGTTGTAACAACTACAATCAACTTTACAACTATCGTAAGTAACAGTTTAATTGCGTTCCTCAAAGCTATTGTAAGTCTAGCAATTGTAAATCGTGCGATTGTAAACTTACAATCGTGATCTTCTGTGCGAAAGTGGGAAAAATCGATTTGACACTACATCCGGTATGTGACAGTTACCTCTCCTCTCCAGCAGACGACAACAACAATGTCAGAAGACGACACAAAGAAAGTGCGGAAGGCCAACGTCCAAGCGAGTGAGATCGCTATTCTCGTGGAGGAAGTTGGCATTCATCAAACTGCGCTGTTTGGGCCATTCTCCGCCACACTAACTGCCAAAGTGAAGGGCAAGTTGTGGCATTGGATCGCCGAAAAGTGAGTATCAAATGAATGCCGTTAGTGTGGACCAATCTTTCCCTTCTTTTGTTGTTGTATTGCAACAAATAACGCCATTTTGCATTCCACTACAATCGATTGTAAGTATAGGTTACAGACGGTCATAGTAACATACAGAATTGATTGTTACTTACAACTATTGTAACTTACAATTGCTTTGAGGAACAATGTACTGATTGTAAATAATAAAAGTTACAATTGGATTGTAGTGACTTACAACTATTGTAGGGTTACAATCGTTTTGAGGAACGATGCCCAGGCCATGCGTCTTGCACCAAATTTAAAGTGAATGGGTATGCAACATGGACTTACGTTAGTGGATCTTTAACGTGTTCCCTATGGTATAAACCGGTACAAAGTTACCGGTACAAAGGTTTTTGTCACATGCGAACGACTAAACCTTTTTATTTGTCGGGCCCCCAGTCGTAGTTCGTTTTGAACCAATGGACAATACCAAGGAACATCCATAAAATACAAAAACCTTGCTGTTTTAGGTTTACAATAAAGTTAGTCATGCACCGTGTCGACACACATCATGGTTCTGATTTAGATTTCGATAGTCAAAAGATCAGTGATACCAACGCAAATATAACACAATGTTAACTTCATGATTAATGACTGGCATCAGTTTTTTCAGAATTAATCGATTCTAAGCATACCCTGGTGCACGAATTCGTCAGTCAACATTGTTTGTCTCTGGATATACCTCCAAAAACAAATGGTATATTAATTTTAATTAATTTCAGGAATCAAGATGTGCCTATGGTTTATCTATTATGACAGTTTATTGGATAACCGAGGCTTTACCTTTAGCGTGTACCGCCTTACTTCCAGTACTAATATTTCCCATTTTAGAAGTTCAACCAGTGGGTAAAATCTGTGCAAACTATATCAAGGTTTGTCTTACATCTATACGTCTTCTCTTCTCTATTATTCAACTGAAATTGAACATGTCGTTTCCAGGACATTTATGAAAAAAACATAGGAGGTACCGGTACTCGAGAAAACTTATGAATTTCGGGATGTGAAGGCCCTGTGTTGTCTGCTTTCCATCACTTAGACAGAAAATGTTGATTTTCACTTGACATCATCGGTATAGCCCGGTCCCATTGCTTCTTTGCTTTATTTAACAAAGCAGTGAGGCATATTTTTGCTGTAACGGGGCCTTTACTAGAAACTGCCTTGCGTATCTGTAATCACTGTAAAATTAAATTGCTCGCAAACCATTATTGATCGCGTATAATTTATTGCAATTTCTGTGAAGCGACATGTTATATTTTGAGATGACTATTTGCAATTTTCTCGCGTTACTGGGTATTACAGGTTATCACTGAAAAATTGTTCTTTTTAAATTCCCGTTTTTACTAGGAAATTGGCGGTATGTGATTTTCTATTATTATTGTGATATTATCGGTATATACTTTGAAATTGTCAATATGTCATTAAAGATACATTAGTTAAGAATTTAATTAGGAGTTGGTCATTCTTGTTATAATAATTCAAAAATAAATGATAAAAAAGGGAAAATATTGAACATTTCAGTCAAATGACTTTATTCTGAATGGAGTTGTCACTGTTGGAAGTATGGACTAGAAATAGGCATCAACTTTGTCAGCACCGTCTTTGAGAATTTCCAATCTTTTGATTGACAGACGATAACTCCACTCACATATTTTCGATTATCAAGTAACATTCTCAATGGCTATGGTAGCCTCGCTCGGCAGACCTTTCATCGCCAGTTTCCCGTAGTGACGTCGGGGACTTACATTAAACGTTAGCTTGGTCAGCGATTTATTTGAAATTTTAAATGGACAATTGTTTAAATCCATACTGTATCCAAGCCATCAGAGATTCTACAGAGTTGTTTAGTAATTAATAATTTCTGAAGCCCAAATAAAGACTTACAATAGGCAAATTTAGCTCTTGCATAATGTATGTTAAACTGTCATTACTGTGAAATTGCCGATACATCGTTAACTGTGGTTACTGTGAAGTTGTCGGTACTCTTCTGTAACAGGGACATGAGTGCTTAGCATTTGCTATTATAATTGTGAGACTGCGTGTATTTCATTTTCTCTTGTTTACGTGAAATTGCTCTGTTATTACGATTTTAGATTCGTTATAGATTATCAAACTCGACTGAACCTTATTTTCCCGGGCCAGTCTGATTTATTATAATTTGAATATATTTCAGGATTCCTCTATGTTCGGTTTCAGTTGCTTAACATTTGCTATAGCGGTTGAAAAATGTCGACTACATAAAAGAATTGCATTAAGAACATTACTTCTTGCCGGTTCTAATCCCAAATGGTAAATTTCTTTTACGGTTAACATCGGTTTGTTTGTGACTAATTTGTGTTTTAAAGGTTTTGTTGTTGTTTATGTCTATATTGAGGATCAGTTTATATTATTATCAGCCTCGTTTTATCAAGTTAGCATGTGTGCGCTGTATCATAATGTCTGTCATTGAGTCAACTGGCGTGGTTTCGATTCACCAATTGTACGTGACAAGGAGTGGGGTCGCCTGTCCAACCTCATGAGTTCCACCCACTGCTAAAGACCCATACGCAGAATAGAATTATTGAAATAAAAATTGAACATTGTGTTAGTCCCGAAATAACCTAGTTTGTATAGAGTGGGCGTTAAACCCCCTCTTACGTAAGACGTAACTGATTCGGTAAGAATGGTGTCTTTTACTCATTTTGATACGCATTTACATTAAATAGGAAATAATTTTTACCTACAAATACATCAAACGTCATTATTCATTTTTGCTGATCAGTGGTGTAGCGTTTCTTACACAACAGGGGAATCAGGTACTTTTCTAGTAAGATTGGGTGTCTCTGCTTTACATATTACCAAAACTGCCCTACTTTCATGTTGGCTTTTATGTCTGTATTCAGATTAATGTTGGCTTTAATGTTTTTGTTAATGTTGGGTGTTATGTTTATATTCAGATTAATGTTGGGTTTTATGGTTATATTCAGGCTAATGTTGGGATTTCATGTATATATTCAGGCTAATGCTAGGTTTTATGGTACCCACGTGGTTTATGTCCATGTGGATGAGTAATACTGCAACAACCGCCATGATGTTACCAATAGTACAGGCTGTTCTACTGGAACTTGATCCCGCTCAACACCAAATAAAAGGTAAACAAAGCAAACTGATCAGCAGTAGAATATTCGCTTGGCCGCTACTATCACTGATAGGGATGAACTCGGGACGAATTAATTATCTCTCAATATCAATTTTATTTCTTCTACAAATTAAATTCTAAAACATTTTGTTTTTCAAATTTTGGGAAAAGACAAATAAGGGTGCCTGGCGTATATTTAGTTAAAATGGGTACATAAAATAGTACGCGGAGGGGGAAAATAAATAAAAGGCGTCGTAACTGCCTGGGCTAGTATGTATTACATTATTTGTAATGATAATTTCATCTATAGACTTTCTGAACTCTCTGTTTCAAGAGAATATAGAAGCTCTAAAGCTCTACATGTTATATTCCTCGCAATTTTCTAGCCTCGTTAATTCTCTTTTATCATTTTGTAAAGAACATAGGGCCTAATAAGTGAACGCTTCTAGGCGTTCGACATGACGCCAAAGACGCCCTGGCATTTAGAAATGGAGCTAACGTATTCATAGCGCCGATGCCAGGGTTAAAGCTTACTGCATGACGTATACCCGACTTTACAAGCTCTGTTAATGCAGAGGTTAAGCTTCATTCCATTTCATCATTTGTAGACAATGTTATAAACAAACTTTTTGACTTTATAGGCCTACTTGTGCGTAACAATCCGACGAATTCATCAAAAACGACATAAATTCAAGAATAAAAAAGGCCCCTATACTAAGCGAAAACATTAACTTCTTTTTGGGCCCCCGAACCTTTCATACCCACAGGATTCTTCTCAGGTCATCCATGAGGTAAATCATCTATGATATATCATTCTATAAATTTAATTACAGCTGATGAAGAACAAGAATTGATAGGCAATAATCAGTCCAAAAGGTAAGACTTACAAAATCTTGAAAAACCTTTTACAAAATCACTAGGCATAATTGTGTAATTATACAATAAAAATTTACTAGCGGAAACTATATATGATATGAAGTTTACATGAAAGTCTGGCGTGAACAAAATTGAACCCCGAACCTATCTTGTAAAAATAAAATAACAGCTGAGGTTAATGGGTTGGAAGTCATACAATAAGAACAACTATTATGTTGACATTATCCTATTATTTTTTTTATTTTTTTATTTTTTAGACTGCTACTCAGCTTATTGTTTTTGGTTTTATTTCCTCTGTTTTTTCTTATTGTTGTTCCTGGGGCATACTTTTCGAAAAAGTTCCATACGATCAAGAAGAAACTTGGCATGCTTGGTCCTTTGAAAATTGTTTGCATCTGCTGGCGATTTTCATTTTATGGTATGACGTCACAATTCCACGATGGCTGTGATGACGGTTTCCGGTTCATAGTACGCCGATACTTAATATACACAACTTAATAATATGGCACACAATTACTATTTTAATTAATGCGGTGTTTTTTGTCTTTATTACGTGTAACAATTGCGGAGTTTAACGTTAACTCGACACAAACTAGGTCATTTCGGGACTAACATATGGTTTGATTTTATTTCAATAATTCGTTTGCGCGTAGGGGTCTTTAGCAGTGGGGGGGGGGAACCGGGGGACTCGGAGAAAACCCACGAGGTTGGACAAGCGACCCTACTCCTTGTTACGTACAACCGCGGATTCGAAACCACGCTAGTTGACCCAATGACAGGCTTTATGATAAAGTACGCACGTGCTAACCTTTCGGACATCCACCACCCCCACCCCCACCCCCTTGTTAATTATATACTCCGAACACAAATTAGATGTTATCTGAAATATTCATTTAATCTATTATCTTTTTCATATTCGAATTAATTTACAGAGGATCTTCTATTTTATCAAAGCGTCACCCATCTAAAACAGAGGAAGAGAATTACACATATCTGTGTAAAGGAATGTGTATATGTGTTGCGTATGCTGCTAATATTGGTGGTAGTGGTTCATTGTCTGGTACTTCACCTAATCTTATCTTACAAGGACAAGCTGAAATGTAAGCAACTGTTAATCTGATTACGTTGACTTATGAACCTGGGAATTTTAGTAATGAACAGTTTTATCATTAAACCATACAAATACACGTGATCAAATGAAATGAAATGAAATAAAATGAAATAAAATAAATGAAATTGGGTTTAACGTCCTGCTGTTCTGCTCCTAATCTGGGCTAATGAAGACGTGCATACGGCATACAGTGTGCTATACGGGAAATTTTGCCCGGGCAGCGGCGCTACGGCCTACTCTTATATTGAATTCCAACTACCAAGGGATATTTTACGTGCACGCCAATGTGTACGCAGTACCTCGGTTTTTCGTCCCATCCGAACGACAATACAAGCTGTCCTTGTCAGGCCCTCCGTCCTGCATCACTGATAAGGTGAAACGACGACATAAAAATCTGGATGAAATTTCTCGGCCAATGCGGGGTTCGAACACCCGACCTCCAGGCTAGCGAGCCAGCGTCTAACCCACTTAGCCATATGATCCCCTACTGATCAATACTGCTCATTATTCCAAACTAATGCTAATATCTATAGAAAGTTGTCAGAAATTATACAGCGGTCATTAATTAGCAAGTGTGTGACCATTTGTAAAAGGTGCCACTTCTAGTGTGAAGGCGTGACCATTTCTGATACACCCATCACTATTGAATACACAAACCTACCAATGGTGATGTGTATCATTTAGTGACATAACACCTTCTTAATGACTACCGCCTGCTGATAACTAACATGTTAACTGATTAATAAACATTGTGTACATCAAATGACGACTTTGATCTGTTTCTGGCAAATATTTTCATTTATAAAAACCTTTTGTTCGGAAGTCAACGATATCAAATTTTCTTTGAAAATAAAAATAAAATATATATATTCGATTTTAGAAATCCTCCCAATCACCATTGTCACTAGTTCACTTCTCGAATACTTGGAGGTAGCTTCACGTTCAAGGGGAAGGATATGACTACAATTTCTGAAAGCCTACTACGACTTCCAATTTATATTGCAAGTTCACATTGCTTAAAATGTTGTTGATACTTTGGTTTTAATAAAGTCTTTTGCTTGACGCCCTTGGTCAAGCAAAAGCATTGCTTTTTGTAATTAAACTTCTGTCGTGGCATTTATTTTAATACGACAATTATTATACGTCTATTTCAGAATATTTAGTGAACGAGGTTTGGATTCTGGTGTTAATTTTGTATCGTGGATGATATTTGCTCTACCAGGATCTCTTATCTCACTGATACTAGCGTGGATGTGGTTATCACTGTTCTTTTTGGGACCAAGGTAAAACTCATCAATTCGCTCCTTCTCATCTTCGCGTTAACTGCAAAGCCAAGAAGCCTCGACAAATGTGAGCCTGGCTTCGCACTGATTGTTTGCTGACAGCGATTAAAGAAGCATTACGTTTGATTTAGATAATGAACTGACAGTTCTCGCTATACTAGTGCAAGATAGATAATGAAAAGGGAATATGTTGAAAATCTTGGTCAAATTACCTCATTCTGAGCGGAGTTATCGTCGCTTACAGAACAGTATAGTCTCGATTGCTATTGCCACCATTGGTTAAATAATACACAAAGTCTCGATAATCCAGTTTTAAATTAAAGGGCATTTAAATCTGTAAACAATCAAAACAATCCGAAGTTCTGAGATAAATGATTATGCGTGCGCCTGGCATGTAAATAAATGTCTAATTAATGATTTACATAACATTTTAGGCCAAAAGATAGATCTGCATTAGGGATATATTGCTCTTAAATATTGCATCTTTAATTGTCCCACAACAAATTATATAATTTTTTTGATTGAGTTTATTTTTTGTTTTTGTACAGAAAATGGATGAACTGGAAGTGTGGTACGGATGAGGGTGTTGGAAATCTGTTAAAAAAACAATATGATGAATTAGGCCCAATAACGTAAGTCCGACAAAAGTATGATCAGAAAAATCCTAGGATAGATGTTCAAGGACATAAATGGAGAATGGTTCCGACGTTGATTGACCATTATAAGACAATAAAGATGTAATCAATACAAAAGTTTAGATGTCAATATCTGCTGTTAACACTTGTCAATTGTAATTACTTTTGGGTCAATAGGTTTTTTGCAACACTATTTCATATTCTGTATATTTTTACTTTTTAGTCTACCAACGCAGTGCCATATTAATAACTTTTGGGCCATTGTTTTTTTTTTGCAAGACTATTCGTGTTTTCTATATATTTGCTTTTTAGTCTGCCAATGCAGTGCCATATATCAATCTGATAAAAATAGTTCTTTATTTCGTTTCTTTTCTTTTATAGTTTCGATCTGCAGTGCCGACAAATTAACGGAATTTTGAACTATATAAAAACGAAAACCAAATAGGATCTTTGTTTTTATCAGATGGGAATATGACAGACTAAAAAATGCAAATAAAGAGAGTATTTGGCCTTCAGTTCAGTAGTGAAATTCTATAGTTTATGAAATTGTTATATCCAGGTTTGCTGAGAAATCAGTGGTAGCCCATTTTGTAGTTCTAATTGTCTTGTGGCTGTCGAAGAAACCACCCGTGGTACCAGGCTGGGGTTCATTCTTTCCACGAAAGTAAGTAGTACCAACTGTCAGGGGATTAACGGGGGGGGGGGGATTACCGCATAAATAAACATGTCATTTGTTATGCTGTATGTTTGTTCATCCATGTGTTTGCCGAGAAAGTTTCCCCTTGCCTGTTTGAATGTGACGAAAAACCGAGGTCCCGTAGACACATTGGCGTGCACGTTAAAGATCCCTTGGTAGTTGGAATTCGATATAAGAGTAGTGTGTAGCGCCGCTGTCCGGACAATTTCTCTCCAAAAGCATACTGTATGGCGTATGCTCATCTTCATTGGCACAGTCGAAGCAGAACAGTAGGACGTTAAACCCCATTTCATTTCATTTTCGCTGTACAGTCGAGGGCCCTTCGTGGTGCAGGAGTAGAGTGTCCCCAGTATAGGAATTTAATATGCCATAACCAATCTACCAAAACAGGTATTAAGTCAAATGAAATATCACAAAAAAGGTTTTATTCGGAAGAAGAAGAAATTAAGAAAGTATCATTTGTATACTAGTTTAACTTTAAACACGAACTATGATATTTTTTCAAGATATGTTGGTGATTCTGCGGTTGCTGTTCTTCTGTGTTTGTCATTATTTGTTTTCCCATCAGAAAGACCAAAAACTCTTTTCTTCAAACGAAAGTCAAGTAAGTATCTGGCTACGTTTAAATCAATTAGCAATCTGATAAAAAGAAATCCTATTTCGTTTCGTGTTTTATAGTTCAAAATTTCGTTTTACTTGTCTTTACTGCACTAGGATCTGAAAGAGTTGTTACATAATCCGCGTTTTGGTTGATGTAAGGGATTAACACATGAACTGTGGGTATCATACTAGAAATATCAACGTTACGGTGTCTAACGTTACGGTGTCAAAAGCCTCTCGCATGACCTCCCACTAAAACCGGCCTCATCTTGATGTTGTCGAGGCCATGGACAGTATAAAAAACGAAACGAAATATAGATCTGTAGTTTAAGTGCACGTAAAAGAGCACTTGGTAGTTGGAATTCGATATAAGAGTATGCCGTAGCGCCACTGCCAGGGCAAAATTTCATTCATAGCACACTATATGTCCGTCTTCATTTGCCAAGTGTAGGTCAGAATATCTGTAGGACGTTAAACCCCATTTCATTTATTTTCGTCTACGATCTGTAATTCGACACACGCTGCTTTTAAACTAACCGACAAAACTAGTATACGAGAGCAGTCTCGCGGACGCCATTTTGGGATGGGTGTTTTGGGTGTTTAATGATAATAATAATATGGTGTTTTATTTATATATTAAAGCAGATCGTGGTGAAACGGTACCGGCTTTATTGGATTGGAAAACAGTTGAGAAGAATTATCCATGGGGTGTTCTACTTCTATTAGGTGGTGGTTATGCTCTGGCAGGTGTTTGTCAGGTAGCGAATCTGTTCTATTCGTTATGCGTGTTACCATAACCACAGGAACTGTTTTGAGACTAACCTGTTTGCCATTGATTTTAATATTATTGGGTACCGACATAGTAATCGTCTAGTGACATTTAGCGAATGGGCACAATAGTCGAAACGACATGCTATATGTACATCTGGTGTGGTTTTTCCCTTATCAGTGGTGCAGGACGGGGGGTCTGACAAGGAGAGCTGGCTAGTCATTCGGATAGGACGAAAAACCGAGGACATGTAAAAGAACCCCTGGCAGTTGGAATTCGATTTAAGAGTGGCTGCCGGGGCAAAATCCGCCCCCACAATAGCACACTGTATGACGTATACCGGTCTTCATTAGCCCGATCGGATCCAAACAGTAGGACGTTAAACCCCGTTTCTTTTCATGTCTAAATTGTATTATTATTTTATCTTGTTTTATTCTAGGACTCGGGATTGTCGACGTCTATAAGCCAGTATCTACATGTATTTGTTATATTTGAACCCTGGTTGATGAATTTCTTCCTGACTATTCTTGTATCCATTTGTACTGAGGTCACCAGTAATACGGCAACGTCGGCTATACTTATACCTATTATGGCACAATTGGTAAGAATACAGACAATGAAAACCGTCGAATCCTTCGTATGGAACGAAAAACCGAGGCCCCGTCGGAATAAGAGTCGCTCGTAAAGCTTTTTTAATGCCAGGTTTCCCTAATAGCACACTGCATGGCGTCTCCAACCCTTCATTAGCCCGGGTGGTGCATTTCTTTCCAGAATCCACGGCTATATCTATTTCTTAAGGCCAACTCAAGATTTTGTCATGTCGTTGAGGTGTAAATGAGGCTAGCACACGTGACTGTTTGCGAGATTGTTGGTTAGGACCGGACTAGGCCCAGGTTTCGGGCTAGGGTTGGGATTAGCGCTAGCCTTGTTTACATGTCGTGATCTTTGACCGAACTTGAAGTTAGCATTATGAAATAAATCTAATTCAGATTCACCACAGTGATGATGTGGAAACCTTCTTCCCGACTAACTATCCTTTACTTTTTTGTATTTTGTGATGAATCTTCCCAAAATCTGCCCTAGCCGTTAGTAACGTACTGCAATGCAGACGTTCCATTTGGAAAATCAACCATTATGAGAAAATGATACCTGAGTGGGGCTATATGACAGCCGATTACCATTCAAAAGAACACGAAGCCCCAGTATGAACTGATTGCAACGCTATAATCAAATAAGTATGCATTGCCCCGAGGTATTTTCAAATAGCATATAGGCCTAGTAATATTTAGAAAATCAAAGAATCCTGGGAAAGTTGAAACAATAAAGTAGTCTATTCTAGTAGATAAAATTAACAGAACTTGTAGAAAATTTATTATTACATAATTTGGAAAAGATAGTCCTATTAAAAATTTGTTTGTAATATGTTTCCAGGCTGTTGGACTGTCAATCAATCCATTATACTTAATGTGGTCATGTTGTATTGCAACATCATTTGCCTTTATGTTACCAGTTGCCACGCCCCCTAATGCTATAGTATTTGCCACTGGGCATCTACAAGTAAAAGATATGGTAAGTCTATGCTATAAGCACCGTTCCTACATATTTATTTTTAACTGTTATAGATTAACTAACCTCATAAATCATTAGAAACCAATGTAAACGTCAAAAGGTCATCGCTCAAGTTAGAACTGACCCACTTGAATAATTTTAGGACCACGACACAACACTTGGTATATATGGATATTACTACTTTTCTGTTTATTAATAACACACACGGGTCACGCTGTCAAGTTTATTAACATAGCCTACATGTACAACTATATTCCTGAAACAATGGCCCGAAAAATGCTTCTGTAGCCAGTGCTGTTCGTTCGTTCGTTACTGGAGTTTAACGTCCACTTCCAGTGCTGTACTGACAGTGAACACTTGGTTTTTTGACGGAGCGTGTCAATTTCTATCGTCCAATCAGATTTCTTCTGAGTACAGTAGAATCTGTATTTAGCATCCAGAATTTTCATGGCCGATCGATTAACGGGAGTAACCACCTAATGAAATCTCAGCGTTTGTTAGTACAGATATCAAGTAAAATTGGTGTCTGGTGTGAGTTTTGTTGTGAATACTTTACCACACTTTTAGGTGTCATTTAAGGAATTGATACATTATTCTTATCTTGTTCCAGGTGATGTCCGGTTCAGTTTTAAATCTACTTTGTGTTATTGTGCTGAATTTAGGTGTCAATACCTGGGGAAAAGCTTATTTCAACCTGGGAGTTATCCCGCCTGAATTCTTAATAAACGTCACCAGTGTTGCCGTTGGCAGTAGTGCTGCAAATAGTACCATGAATTTTACAGATATTGAACAGCCCCTTCAAACGATATCACAACTTCTAAATATATCAACGATCGTGTAGAGTCATAATTTTCATGTTTCACACACTGTATATTTTTATGATTTATATAAATAAACATTATACCCACCCATCCAAGCAAAACCCTCAATACTGGTAAAATTCACATCAGTTGCCGGATTGTTGCACGAGAGAACAATTGCAGGTATTTTAGTCTATGCGCTTCATATAGTTATTACAAAGACTAATAGCTCTGTAAAAGATGGGGGGTTGGGATGGCCTAGTGGTCTAGAGTGCCGCGCTTCGACCTCTAGCTGGCCGGTCACCTCTGGCTTGCGGCTGTGGTTTCGAGCCCTGGTGTGAGCGTATGTGGCATGAAGATAGGGGCGCCTTCTCAACCTCGTGGGTTTCCTCCGGGCACTCCGGTTTCCTCCCACGGCTAAAGACCCCTACGCGCAAGCGAATTATTGAAATAAAATTGAAACCGTATGTTAGTCCCGAAATGACCTGGTTGTGTTGAGTGGACGTTAAACCCCATTTCTCTCTCTCTCTCTGTAAAAGATGATTGTTTTATCACGTGATGTTACATCACGCTACGTCAATCATTGGCTTAATGGCAGGCTACTAACCCGGGCAGAATGGTGCCCTTTACTTATTTTATATACCATTTACACTAAATAGGAAATATTTTACTTAAAACACCTTTTCACCTTTTAAGAGAGAGAGAGATTAACGTCCACTCCACATACACTAGGTCACTTTGGGACTAACACATGGTTCTATTTTATTTCAATTATGCGCTTGTGTGAGAGAGAAGTTGGGTTTAACGTTTACACGACACAAACTAGGTCTATTTGGGACTAACATATGGTTTAATTTGATTTCTATACTTCACTTGCGCGTAGGGGTCTTTAACAGTGGGGGGACACCGAAGGACCCGGAGAAAACTCGCGAGGTTTGGACAGGCGACCCTGCTCCTTGTTACGTACAACCGGGGAATTGAAACCGCGCCAGTAGGCTTTTATAATAGAGCACGCACGTGCTAACCATTCATTTGCTGATCAGTGTGAACCACCCCGGTGTTTGAGAAAGGTGCCGACTCACTTTCCGCATGCCCTGGGTTCGATCCCGCGGTGTTTCATGGTTTTTCAGCGTGTATTTTCCTTGTCGTTCGGGTGCAGGTTGGTATACATTTACAAGAACTCTCGCATTTGAAATACGATGAAGTGCAGGTGGAAACGGTGCTAGCATTTTTGAAAGATACATGCTCTATAGCGTCATTTTGATGTATATCTGGGGTAATGGGGGTCACATTGCTATAGCGCAGAAACTGATCGAGATTTCAGACAATATGACATACTAAATACATATACTACGTTTTAATTTTTTACTGATGTAATGATAATCCGATGTACACGATTTTGACAAGAAATGTTATGCAAACAGAAGAAAAGAAAAACAAAAACCAAGCTGTCATTGGTCGGAGAAAGCAGGGCCGTAACTACTGGTTCAGAGCAGCGGGGGGGGGGGGCTGTAAAATTGACGCACAATGCATATTTATTGTTTATATGGTCGACATTTTTTCCACAGGTGGGAGGGCGGGGCGAAACTGGTCTGGGAGAAAGATGCAGAATTTTCAAAAATATTAAAAACATCGTGATGTTTAGCGCCTAACAAAACGAAAACGAAAGTTACGCTTTCCAGTTTCCCCGTCTTCATTAGCCCAGTTGGGGAACCATAGTAGGACGTCAAACCCACTTCATTTCGCTTTGCAGTTTCGTTTTTAGTGATCGGATACCAGTCAGCCCACCTTGTGTGATCGGTAATCGCATGCATGATCACTGGCGCGCCCACAATCTTTGCAGCGTTCTACAGGTTCGGACTATGCCCCACTTACCTGACAGCGTGAAAGGCACGGACAGGTGGCTTACAGTTTTTGAATCACGTGACATAATTTGGTTGTTAATCTAATCACGCCACCGGCTACCCACATTCTACTTCACGACCATGCGGTTTTTTTTTGTTTTTTTTTTTTTATTAATTTATACCACCACCATTTGTTAATCTAATCACGCCGCCGGCTACCCACATTCTACTTCACGACCATGCGGTTTTTTTTTTAGTTATTTTTTTTTTTTTTTTTTTTTTTTATTAATTTATACCACCATTTGTTTAAAATTTTATTAAAACATTAGTTTGGCATATCTACGGGCACCTATGCGTTCCAGGCCCCTGGACAAATCTACAAGCTGCCCCACCCCCTCTTACGGGCCCTGTCAACGTCATTGCGTCACTTGTAGAACTATATTGGGTGTGACCTTAAAGGTCAGTTATCTTGTAAAAATAAGGCTTTAGCATTAACGCTACAAAGCAAATTGGCGTTCGCCTTGTATGCCCACTGCGTTGCCCGAGTAACTTCGGTGACGAAATACCTCGGTCGAGGAAGGGCGAATAGAATTCACAAAGTGTGTACTGGGCATAAGAGCAGGCACGGTACTTCATTAGAGACTATAGACTGGTTGATGTAGAAAAGTTGGACTATAACCCCGTTTCATTTAATTTCGCAATTCATCATCCCAATGGCATATAAATGAAAAGGTGATGACATCGATCTCTCATTATTTTAATTTTCGCCAGTATAGATAATCAATTGTTACCATTATATACCGTGACGATATAAGTACAGTTGGTCTATTTAACCCGCGATAACATCAAAATGTAATAACTGATTGTGTGGTTAAAGGGGGGTAACTCTAACACGAACTCTTTTTTTTTAAAAATTGAATTCGGTGTAAACTACAGGACAATGGCGTCGAATAGGAGTATTGCTGGGTGGCCTAAAGGTTCCGCCGGGGCCTCTTACGGTGGGAAAATGGGTTCAGCACCACCTCTTACGATAGAAAGAACCATCAACTTATACCCTTTGACTAATTACACGTTTGGAACAAAAGAACCGTTGTATGAGAAGGACAGCTCTGTTCCGGCTAGATTTCAAAGGATGCGAGATGATTTTGAAAAAATTGGAATGAGACGATCTGTTGAGGGAGTTTTAATTGTGCATGAGCATTCTCTACCCCATGTATTACTTTTGCAACTTGGTACAACATTTTTCAAATTACCTGGTGGCGAATTAAACCCAGGAGAAGACGAAGTTGAGGGTCTGAAACGACTGTTGACGGAGACCTTAGGGAGACAAGATGGCGGGCCAATGGAGTGGGTAATCGAAGACACAATTGGAAATTGGTGGAGACCAAATTTTGAACCCCCACAGTACCCGTACACCCCAGCACACATCACTAAACCTAAAGAACATAAACGTCTTTTCTTGGTACAATTACCAGAAAAGGCTCTTTTTGCTGTGCCGAGAAATTATAAACTTGTTGCAGCACCTTTGTTTGAACTTTATGATAATTCAGCTGGATATGGACCCATAATTTCAAGTTTACCCCAGACACTGAGTCGTTTTAACTTCTTATACAACTAGACTTAGCAAATAACACATTCTATTATTGAAAAGTGTGGAGTCGAAGAATCAAGACTGACATTTGCGTGCGGCTTCAGACAATACACTGACACAGGTGTATGACTCAAGACATTTTTAATCATTTCAAATCATCATTTCCAGGCTATCATTTATTTCAAATAAAGTTTTTATCACAGTGTATTCTTCTTAAGCTTTCTTTCTTTTAGACTTGTCAGGACTAGCCTGCAACGTAATTTTAATCACCCAGATCAGACAGGGAACATTCTTAAGAGTAACTGATCAAAAAGAAAATTCGCACGTATGGAAAAATTAAACCAGATTTTTATGAATAACATTCTGTCCATAAAATTGCTTTGACTTCAATTAGGCTTAGCACACACCATCTTGAGATAGAGCATGGTCGTTACAAAAATATTCCGCCAAGTGCAGATTAATAGAAACAATGTATTAGAAATAAAATGGTAGATGAATACCATTTCTTATTTGACTGTAATAAATATAGCAATCTTAGGAATTGAAAATTTACGCCAATTCTCGAAAGCAATCCATACATCTTGTGCAATATTATTAATGTTTTAAATCCCGGAAATGAAATTGCTAGTCATGTTGCTTCATATATATATATATGTGTCTCTAAGAATTAGAAAGAGCATCAGAGTTAACCAACACCCCTGTTCAATTTATTATGTTCATTATACTACTACTTACGGTAGAAATAGTTTGTTTACTTTCAAGGCTAGTTTAGATAATTTTCGTTTAAGCTCTATACTGATTTTCAGTATACCAACCATCTTTTGATGCCTATAGACTTATTACATCAGATTGTACATTCATAAAGGATCACCCATGATGTTATGTTATAATTGTATGATCAACTTTTGTTTACAATGTGTATGCTGTTCTTGGTTGATGCAATGATACAATAAAATCTTATCTTATGATAGAGAGAGGGGGGGGGGGTAGTATATCTAGAGCTATACATTAGAATTAGTAGACATAGAAAATATTTACCAGCTTCTGGGGTTATGATCCTACAAACTGCATTCAAATTATTAGGAGCAACTGACTACTAATTCTGAATCATATCCTCTAGTTACTCTAAGTAACGTAAATTTGTTTCGGCTCCACTCTCCACTAGTGGCGAGCAAAGTTGAGCCTAAACAAATTTACGTTACTTAAAGTAACTACCCATCTTCTATAATTGGAGATGACACCCCCACCACTCCCATTCTGATATCCTTTAGGTTTTGGAAATGGGGAAATTCTTTGATCCTGCAAAATATCTAGTCACAAATTGTATGTTTGTTTGTCATTATCTTTCTTTTGACTCAGGCTTGGCCAAATGGTTAACATACGCGCGCTGTGTCATAAAGTCTGTCATTTAGTCAACTGGCACGGTTGCAATTCCATAGACCTCATGGGTTTTATCCGGGTCCTCCGGTTTCCTCCCACAACTAAAGACTAAAAACCAATACATGCAGATCGAAATATTGAAATAAAATTGAACCATGTGTTAGTTATGAAATGACCTAGTTTGTGTCAAGTGGATGTTAAACCCCATCTTTTGACACTGAATGAAGTAAACATGAGTCATTCGTGTACATGTATCCATGTTTCAACAAAAGGTTGAACTATGCGCACATGTCGTAGAAAAAATGCATTTGTACTTTAGCTTATCTGCTCTGTATTATTTACTAACTTTTTGTTAACAGTGTAGTTACACATGAACCATTTTCATTTTGAGAACATGGGAGTTCAATCAGATTAATATACAGATCTATATTTTGTTTTGTTTTTTATACTTTTGATGGCCTGCACTACATGAAGATCTGACTGTTTCATTGGCTAATCCCTCACTTCAACTAAAATAAACAACTCTCCCAGATCTTAGTGTAGTAGAGACAAGTAAAATGACATTTTGAACTATAAAAAACGAAACAAAATAGGATCTGTGTTTTAATCAGATTTGTGTGAGTTGAACCAAATATATCATTTGATGGATCATTGATTGATTTTCATGGGGAATTTGCATCATAATTGCAATTTACTGATAGAAAGCTGCATTTCAGCAATGGTCATTAAAGGGACAATAACACTCTTGCTGGCTTGGCAGCTCTAGAAAATAAAAAATAGTCTTATTCTAAGTATCAGATGTTTACGTGTCCTACCTGTTGTGTAAATTATCCATTACATCATATTTTACTTGTCCAGAGAGTTCGAAAATATTTTAAAATCCAAGTAACATTTGAAAAGGTTTACGTTAACCTTTTCAAATCATGTAGTTGAATTTTTCCAATTTTTTAAATTAGATGTGTTACGATGAAATTTGTATCATCAATTTATTTGAATATTGTAAAATAATACATTTTGTTGACCAGAATAAAGATTGGGACATGTTATTCAATTACAACAAGAGTGTTATTGGGGCTTTAAGTACATTATTAACAAATAACTGATTCATTGTATTCTCTGGTTCAATCAGCTTGACATAAAAACAAGTTGCAAATAAGTATAAACTCAAAAAATGTTTTTATTAATGTAATAAATGTTTATATGAACATTTGATATGTTTTCATTAAATAATGCATGGACAATGAATGAAAGTCATATTACTGTAATAACTACTACCCAAGAACTGGGTCATTTTTTTGTTAACCCTTTAACACTTGTTACATGTAAATATTTACTGCACCAATTCCTTGAAGAAAATTTATTAAGAGAAAAGTGAGCTATAAAAATACAGAGGATGGTCTTAGGAACCTTAATTAGGGTGCTTCAAGTGCTGAAGGATTAAACAAAATATTCGTTGAATTTGATCTAAAATACGTAGTCGAGATTTATATCTTGATCAATGAAGAAAATATTCTGATAACTTTGAGATAAATTAGCAGGATGATGTATTAATATACTATAACATAACAGGAAATAAATAACAAGTACAGGTAACATAATTGCATCATATTTATATGTTTATGAATTAAATAGATGAATCTGTCAGCACACTTCTAAATGGACATAAATATTGAATTAATGTACAAGAAATAACGTGTTAATTTGTATACCCAATTAAAATAATATAACATGTCTCAACAATGAATAATTTAATTGGTTCTAAATTAAACCATGATAGCTTTTGTAACAATGCTAGATTTTCTTCTACGACGATGTGTTGGTTCAAAACTATCCTGATCTTGACTTCCACATATTTCAAAATCTTGGGCCTGAAATTTAAAGTACGTAATTTGTGAGTCACTCATATTTTTAAAAATTATTCTGCAGCTCATGTGTGTGAAATTGGTTCATTTGCGATCAGCTTCCACCAAGGTGATAAAGCAAACAAAAACATTCCATGAGTATTAAAATATGAATTATGTAAGATATAGATAGATAGGAGCAAAGTTATGAGTGTTTGAAATTTTGACAATATAGTCTTGTTTGTCAAGTACTGTTGTTGCAATAATAACCAAGTTTCGATTATCCATTTGATTTATTATTAAGTGACAAGAGTTTTTATCACTAAATATAAAAGCCATCTTGTAACCTCTTGAGAGTTGATTATTGCCTTGTCATCCAAATGTCTAAATAATAATATAAATCATGCTGGTTGTATATTACCTCATTAACTTTAGAATGTACTCTTTTCTTTCCTCTTTCACTACTGTTATTTTGGCTTAATTCAACCCCTTCCATATTCTATAAATACACAAATATCTCTTAATATACTTGGCAAATAAAGTTGGTTTACAGTCCTTGCCTACCGTCTAACCGTACCACCACATTCTATCTGCCTCATTATCTATTATCAGCTCATCCTTGCAGAAAATTGAGATAGAGATAGTTTAACCTCCACTCCACACAAACTAGGCCATTTTGGTACTAACATAAAGTTCATATTTATTTCAATAATCGCTTGCGTGTAGGGTTCCTTAGCAGTGGGAGGAAACCATAGGACCCGGTGAGAATCTCACGAGGTTGAGTAGAGAATGGATCTAGAGAAATACATCTAGGATAAAAAAAACCTCATCACTGAAATTTCAACCCACTCTGCGTGTACAGTTGTGTTTTCTTCAGTCAAGGGGGGTGTGGATGGCCGAATGGTTAGCATGTGCGTGCTGTATCATAAAGCCTGTCATCAAGTCCCCAGTTGTACGTGATAAGGAGTAGGATCGCCTGTCCAACCTCATGGGTTTTCTCCGGGTCCTCCCACTGCTAAAGACCCCTATGCGCAAGCGAATTATTGAAATAAAATTAAACCATGTCAGTCCCGAAATGACCTAGTTTGTGTCGAGTGGACGTTAAACTCCATTTCTCTCTCTCTCTTCAATCAAACATAAAGCATGTAGAATGCGGTCACTTGTTGCTAGAGGTATAATTATAATATGCATGTTATATCCTCTACTATACCACCGGATTTTATTAGGTCGAATGGGTGGACACACAAGGCAAATGCTTAGCCAGATTCACACTAGGCAAATATATCAAACATGTTTGATTCGGGCAAATTTTGACACCGAACGGTTCAGCTAGTTTGTCTCTACTGCTTAAGCATTTGTATTGTTCTGTTTGTGGGGTGAATTCATATTATGATTCTTAGCTTGAACAAACAAAACTGTTTCATGGTCCCTGACCAACACTTTATTCTTTTGGTATTGTTTTAATGAATATGATAATGAAACCTTACTCGTGTAACCACTATCTACTAACACAATTTCAATGTTTATTTACTACAGAACATAATTATTGGGCTATAATTACCATACTAGCTTTCTTATTTCTTTCATTACTTTTATTTTTTTTACCACTGATATTGATACTCTCGGTCTGGGCTACTAAACAATCAACCTGAAATAAATTTATAACTTATTCACAAAACTTAAATAACAATTTATCTCATATTCCCAGATAATGGTTTGGAAATTTTTAACTTTTGTGAAAATCTGGGAATGTAATTGTAAAATGCCAATGATGGAGTCATGTAGTTAAGGAGTTGATCCTAATCCTGGGATTAAACTCAATGCTTGCACAGAGCAGAACCTATTTTTTTTTTAGGTGCAACATAATACACCATTCTAATAGCATGCTGAGGTCTTTGGTTCTCCAACAACTTTGCAAAGAAAGAGAAAAAATTCCAACTCAAGAAAGCAGGTATGTGTTTAAATATTTATGAGACATTATTTACATCTTGTTGAGTGTTTCTTCTTGAATCATGAACAGGTTGTTTCTGGCTCATCTGCAATAAGAAAGAGTATATTTCTCATTTTATTTTTTTCTTTGTAAATATTAAAATAAGACAAACAGATAATTGTTAATTGTTACTATCTTTGATATATGTTAAAATAAAATATTAATTTTTATGATCTGATGTGTTATTTTGATGGGTTGGTAATGTGAAATGAAATGCTAATGGGGCTCAACGTCCTACTCCGATTGGGCTAATAAAGATGGACATACGCCAAACAGTGTACTATGAGTGAAAATTTTGCCCGAACAGCAGGGCTATGGCCTACTCTTATATCAAATTCCAACTGCCAAGGGATCTTTTACATCCACGCCAATCAATGGAGAATCAGTTATTATTGTACCTTGCACCATAAGAAAGAACTCAAATTAAAACTTTCTATATTACATTTTTATACGCCCACATTTTCATGTGGACGTATATTGTCGTCGCCCCTGTCCGTCCGTCCACAATTGTTTGTGAACAGACTACAGGTCATAATTTTTATCCGATTTCAATGAAACTTAAAATATAGGTTTATCACCCTAAGATCTCGGTTCCTTTCGATATTGGCATGTATCGGACCGTAACTTCATGGGTTATGGCCCCTGATTGTACGAAAAATCACGTTTTTTAGCTTGTGAACAGTGTAGAGGTCACAATTTTGAACCGATTTCGATGAAACTTGAAATGCATGTTTATAACCTAAAGATCTTGGTTCCTTTCGATATTTGCGCCAATCGGATCGTAACTTCCTGAATTATGGCCCCTGATTGTCCGAAAAATCCCCCTTTTTAGCTTGTGGTCCCTCTGGAGGTCAAAATTGTTATCCGATTTAAAAAACCGTTTGATTACATCACCGTCCCATGGTTATGAAGGTTGAGTTCGAATTTCTTGAAAATCGGACCAAAATTGACGGACAAAATGGCCGCCGTTTGTACGCGAATAATGTGAAAATATGTTATATCAAGGTTGTGGACCTTATAGAGGTCACAATTTTGAACCGATTTTGATGAAACTTGACATGTATGTTTATAACCCAAAGATCTTGGTTCCTTTCGATATTTGCGCCCATCGGATCTTAACTTCCTGAATTATTACCCCTGATTGTCCGAAAAATCGCCCTTTTTAGCTTGTGGTCCCTCTGGAGGTCAAAATTGTTATCCGATTTGAAAAACCGTTTGTATATATCATCGTTTTGTGGTTATGAAGGTTGAGTTCGAATTTCAGGAAAATCGGACCAAAATTGACGGACAAAATGGCCGCCGTTTGTACGCGAATGGTGTGAAAATATGTTATATCAATGTTGTGGACCTTATAGAGGTCACAATTTTGAACCGATTTTGATGAAACTTGACATGTATGTTTATAACCCAAAGATCTTGGTTCCTTTCGATATTTGAACCCATCGGATCGTAACTTCCTGAATTATGGCCCCTGATTGTCCGAAAAATCCCCCTTTTTAGCTTGTGGTCCCTCTGGAGGTCAAAATTGTTATCCGATTTAAAAAAACGTTTGATTATATCACCGTTCCATGGTTATGAAGGTTGAGTTCGAATTTCGTGAAAATCGGACCAAAATTGACAGACAAAATGGCCGCCGTTTGTACGCGAATGGTGTGAAAATATGTTATATCAAGGTTGTGGACCTTATAGAGGTCACAATAATGAACAGATTTTGATGAAACTTGACATGTATGTCTATAACCCAAAGATCTTGGTTCCTTTCGATATCTGCGCCCATCGGATCATAACTTCCTGAATTATGTCCCCTGATTGTCTGAAAAATCGCTTTTGTTAGCTTGTGGTCCCTCTGGAGGTCAAAATTACTATCCGATTTAAAAAACCGTTTGATTATATCACGGTTTCATGGTAATGAAGAGAGAATTTGAATTTCGTGAAAATCGGACGAGAGTTGACGGATAAAATGGCCGCCGTCTGTACGCGAATTGTGTAAAAATATGTTATATCAAGGTTGTGGACCCTATAGAGGTCACAATTTTGAACTGATTTTAATGAAACTTGAAATAGATGTTTATAACCTAATGATCTTGGTTCCGTTGCATATTTGCCCATATCGGATCGTAACTTCCTGAATCATTGGCCCTGATTGTACGAAAAATCACCCTTTTTAGCTTGTGGTCCCTCTGGAGGTCACAATTATTATCTGATTTAAAAAAACGTTTGATTATATCACAGTTACACTGTAGTTATGGGTGAGTTTGAATTATGATTTTCTGATGATTACTTAAAATGCAACAACTCTTGTTGACTGCCCGGACGATTTGGCTGCTGTGTGGGCGTATGTTTCATTGCCTGGCAACCTATTTTTACCATTAATACCCTACAAGAGTCCTTGAAAAAAATGTCCAAAAAATCCTGCAAGTCTCATCGGTAATTATTTTCTGATCATGGGCGTAAAATACCTGCCCAACATCCATCCACTGATGTCAATACTTACCTGTGAATCGGTCACCTGAGTATCGTTTGTGTCCATATCCCTACCAATCTGTGAGGGGTTGAGTTTCCTACTAAGATATTTCGGTAAGCCTTCATTTCGTATTTTTACCTTGTCCACCAATTTTCCTAACCTGAAAAATAATTTTTATAGGTTTATTGGTTTAGAAAATTCCAACCCTTCAACCATATTCTCAAATATTTATATTTTAATGGCCTTTTATTGGCTATGAGATTTTAGTTTCCAGCCAATGAAAAGACAGTATTTCGACATTTTTAGGGGTTTACCCACAGTTCTGGGCACCCCACACATCATCTAGAATGCCTGTTATATAACAACTCTTCCAGATCCTAGCGTTGTGAAGACAAGTAAAACAAAATTTTGAACTATAAAAAATGAAACAGGACCTGTGTTTAAATCAGATTACTGACATAAATAAACTGAGTGGACTCAACCTTTAGCACTTGTATCATGTAAATATTGACTACAGAAAGATGATATATTAACACGGGTACATCCCTGAACTGACCAAAACAGCCGTTCATTATCACGCTTCAAACCGTCAGAGATATGTGAACAGCATAGGACCATTTTACATGCATCACAGTAGTTTAAGGAATAATTATCTAAAATGAAATGATTTTACCCAATTATTCTTCAATATATACCTTTTTCCCTTTCCAGCATTTCTCACATAACCCTCTTTTTCCAGTCTGTTGATTAAACCTTGTGCAACTGTAGCCTCTACACCCAGTCGTCTTGCTAAATGGGGAGCCAGTACCCTGTTTAATTCTAATGATGCCAACAATGCTCTACGCCATAGACATGTTGCCTGTTAGTATACAAGTATTGAAGCATTTTAATTTTTTTCTTGTACTAAAAGTATTATATCTTTAAATGGCATTTAGTGAAAGCGGTATATTATAATAACAGACAGCTTTATGGATAACATTCACTAGGTTTATTAACTGCAACGTTTCAATGAGGACACTCTCACCGTTATCAAGCAATGATAACGGTGAGAGTGTCCTCATTGAAACGTTGCAGTTAATAAACCTAGTGAATGTTATCCATAAAGCTGTCTGTTATTATACTAAAAGTATTCAAGAAATTTTATTTTATTGACAAGTTTAGGAATCATTCAATGCAGGAAACAGCTATAATTCAGAATATATGCAATATCCCCCATCACCAAATTAATTAGGATGTAAATCAGATACTAAACTGATTTTGCATGGCCTATCAGATTATTTTTGAAATATTTATTAAGCTACTGACAGTCTAAACATGTTTGAAACCATAGAAGATCACAGACTAGTCATAGAATCTTTTGCATTGTTCGGGAAAATATCAATTTTTCACAGTTTAATCCACACTTATATGTACTAAGATTGATAATTTAACATTTAATTAAGAAAACAAAATCAAAATATCAACACTAGAGAATCTGCAATCGGATTAAATAGAGGCTGTCAATTAGATTTTGTGAAATATAAACATGGGGAGCATCACAGACTGAAGGAATTTCAGTTCATCACATCTTTGTAAATACTGAATGGAACTGAATCATTTTTGATTGATATACCTTTTAGAGATCCAAGTAGTTTGTAAGGAATTCCTTTAACGCTCAAATCATGCTGAGACACTTTAAATATCAATCTTATTTGAATAACCCATTGTATAAATTAAAGATATATTGTACCTGTACTGTTATTGGGGTCATTCCCACCAGACTATGATCAGTTGGTTCTTTACCAGCAACACCAGGCTGCAATTTGCAATAAAGAAAATTCAAATAAACCATGACCTAAGTGTGTGATGATCTAATGACTGGGCCCAGTAGAAAAACTATGTATGATTCAACTAAAATTCTTTCTGCATATATATCAGATTCATATTTGTAAAGCTTTTGAATTCTATTTCACAACTAAACACTGATATATTAGAAAACATTAAGGGGGGGGGAATGGCTGAATGGTTAGTATGTGCGTGCTGTATCATAAGGTCTGTCATTGAGTCAACTGGCCTGGTTTCAATTCCCTGGTTGTACATGACAAGGAATAGTCGCCTGTCCAACCTCATGGGTTTTCTCTGGTCCTCCAGTTTCCTCCAACTGCTAAAGACCCTTACGTGCAAGCGTATTATTGAAATAAAATAGAACCATGTTAGTCCCGAAATGACTTGTGTCTAGTGGACAATAAACCCCATTTCTCTCATTAGAAAACATTAGACATTTCTCTCATTAGAAAACATTAGACATTACCTGGGCGCAGACATCACAGATATGTTCTGCTGGTGCCACATCTTCATCCAATATTTGAAAACAAACACCATGTTGCCAGAATTTACATACAGCACATAAAATCATCAAACCATCATCCTAAAAATAATAAATCAATTTCAGTTAAATATAAATTATTTTTATTTTTTAATTGTTTGAACTCTTTATTCAACATTGATAAAACATAATTGTTACAGTAAATAAGAAGTGCACGTATTTATAATAACAAGTCATTCATGGAAAAAATCAAACATTTATTTGGTTGGTTGATATACAACCATGGATTCCAACAAGTCATCTTTTCTTGTACAGATTCAACGGCCTGTACAGATTAGTGCACACATATAGATGACATGCGTCGGCTCATAATTGGCGTTATAGAATAGTATAATACTTATCAACAGCGGATTATTTTGAATGTTTTGTTGATAATAAATGATGAATGTCTGATATAACCTAGCGGATTGAATTTACATAAAAACTTGCCTCGTTTCGAACAGATAATGAAACATATGACTTACTTCATTGCAGCCACATGGACATCGAACACCAAATTCATCTTGACACTCACTTCTTTCTGATAGAGCAGCTTCTTCTATCTTTTCTTGTCTTTTACCTTCTGAAAGATCAAAGTATTTTTATCAGTATGATTTGCTCTTAATTAAGGCAAAAACCAGGCAATCCCAGCAAGTTCAAAACTCTGACTGTGGAGTGTTTACAAGGTTCAAGTGACAAGTACAGAAACTCTGTGAAAAATCAATGCAGGATTCTGAATTTCTATTTGAGGTCTTACTTTCGAGAATTAGGGAGAGTGAGAGGAATGGGGTTTAACGTCGACTCGACACAAAGTAGGTCATTTCGGGACTACGAGAATTAGGGACAAAACGAATGAACAAGGGCAACCACAATATACTTCCACATACAAGGGTATTGTTTCACGTGTTTGCAATGGTCACTCCAGCAAACCTATTCCTTGAAATACCATGAGATTCTATTCTTTGAAACTGATCAGATGTTAAGGTAATATCTAACCTGGTTTTGCTGGACTTTCTTCAGGTATATCAACATCTGCTTCTTTGGTATCTTGGTTCTGATGTTGTTTTACTTCAAAACGGCTTTCTTCATCCTTTTTATTGGACTGTACAAAATCCATCTAAAACAGGGAAATCACTACAATTTTAAAATACTACTATATTATGATCTGTAGTCTTTAAGTGGCATTTAGTAATTGGGTAGATAAATAAACTATAACAAACACATATTTATGGAAAGACAGCTACTGATTTATTTAGGCTTGAAAACATTGAGAGAATACGCTTCGAAACGTTGCCTAAATAAATCATTAGCTGTTTTTCCATAAGTATAGTTTTTTATGATCTGTGTAGAGATTTTTTGATTGAAAAGCTATTCAAAAGTGCTTATAATACTGTACATTAAATATATCATATAAAGACAGTAATAGCAAGCTAAAGTCTAAGCCTTATACAAAGCTAACTGGGAGAAAATGAGAAAAACATTCCAAAAAGATTTAAAACTTGATTATAACCTGTGAATCTGCTTCTGTAGCAACTTCCTCCAATCCAGTGTCATTTATTTCTGCTTTATTCGATGTCGTATCCTCTTCTTCTTTCATCTCAAATTGTTTACCATCAGTCTTTATTCTCATCTTTACTCTAGATAAAACATTGTTGCATGTTTATTTTGTTATGTTATGTCAGAGTAACACAATAGTAGTTAACTCTCTCTGATCACAGAGTCGGTCCCTGAGCATTTTTTCATCCTAAACATTAGGTCCCTGTGGCTCTTGTTATTGAGACAACCTGCCGCTCATATTAACAAAATAATACTTAACCCTGAGACTACTGATTCCCTGCGCATTTTGAAACTTATGCACTGGGTTCCTGTTATCTAGAGAACCAGCCACTCATATTAAATCCCTTGGTTTATCTCCAACATTCTACCATGTTCTCCTAGTCGTATCTAGAGTCGTTCGTCTGGACCTGCAACATCTAACCGGTGAACAGGTGCTAGCTTTAGCTGCAAAACTGGCTGCTTATATTGTGAGCAAGACAATATCACTGCCATAAATATGCATAATCAAGTTCAAAGGATTAAGGTACATAAGGCACAGAAAATATTTAACACTTGAAAAGATTTGTATTTCAGATTATCTATTTAAGAAACTATTAATATCAAATAAAACATTATCAAATGGCAGCCTTTGGACTTCACCTTCAAAGTCAACAGAAAATCTGTCATGCAAAAAGCAATGCAAAACAACATTAAAACCAACAATAAATTTTGAAATATTAAAATAATTCATTTTAAACCAAATTAACTTTCCAATTATTGAATGTCTGAGTACTTACGTGTGAAATTGCTGTTATAAAATTAATGATTTGAAATTAAATTTGCATTGAAAAATTGTCTCAGAATAATCATTCATGTAAAATATGCTAAATGGAAACCGAAATATTATCCTCATTACTTGTATTAATATAGTATTTAATTTTATTCTAGAAGGCATGAAACAGTGACACAAATGGTTCAGTATGAGACTTGAAAGACAATGATGCTACGTACAGTTGAGTTGGAAATTGTAACTGTACCTCTAATTATCTGAATATTTTAATGTTTAGTTGTAGACCCAGCTGACTTAAACTCTAAAGGGCACGCACAACTTCATAGATCTTATAGCCCCTTAGAAATATTTTTTAAATTATACGAATCTATACATACTGTTGATACATCTCCAACTTTAATATTCATAGGTTCTTCATCAAAAACAAAACCATCTGAATCTGCTGCTTTAAATCCTGGTGGTTCATAATCTGGTGGTGTAACTAGGAGATAAAAACAATCAGGTTAAGTCATCAACATCCCACACCCTTGTTTACAAAATCTTTATCCATATTAAATCCAAGATACTTCAGCAGGGGAACACAAGTCACAAGATTTATGTGTGTAAAATATTTTATTATGGTATCTTGAATATATAGTTTATGAGATATGCCCTGGAAAGAAAAGCCAGACAAAAGAATGAACAGACAAGATGAATTGAAATATCCCTTATTTTTGTTCAGCATGGGATAATAACATTTAAAGCATATACCACTCTCGATACAGTGCCCTAGCCTAGCACTAATCTGAAATATATGGGCCAGAAGTACATTGTGTTGCTTTACTGTAACTAACTTTAATTAACCTTTGTAGAACTGAAACTCTTTTTTGGCATAACCTTACAAATTAGCAAGTCATGACTTGATCTTGTACCATTGATTGATGAAATAGTCAAAAATCACCCCTTTATAATAGTTTCGTTTATCTGCGATTCAAAAATTATTACCTTCGTCGTAGTACATTAATTTCATAGTCATCATGATGTCATCTGGAAGGGATTTCAGTGTTTGTGTCAATACAACAATAGTTCTCAATAATCTTATTGTAGCTTTTTTAGTCTCAGCAGCTGAATAAGCACTGGATATCTTCTTATCATTTCTGTTAGACATAAAAGTAAAGGTCAGATAAATTCAAATGTGGGCCAGTGTCAGGTCAATTTAGATACTTGTTAATGCTATTTAAAGCCTTTTGCATTATGATTTATCTCAGTTTTCACAGCAATCAATTTTAATGTTTTGGTCCCGAGTTCACAAAGAGTTGTATGGCACATAGGAATCTGTGTAAACAAACTGATGCATGGTATGTAAAAAGATGGCCACCTCTTCTCTAGAGGGGGCATGTAATGACCCCAGCCTTAAGTAAAACAGTTGTATGGCACATGTGAACAATGTGTGAACAACGCTATGTGAAAGGTTGAACACTGCTGCTCTTGAGAATGCAGCACACTATTTAAAACTCACCATTCATACATACCTGTAGATATCAATCCCTCCAGTTTCAGCATACGAGAATTTAAATGTATAGGATTCTATCACTGTCTGTAATAAACACAAATAATATTCTTAACTACAATAGTACTCCAAGAAAAATAAAAATATAAGATGTACTGTACTTGATCTCATCTTGTGACTCAGATCCAAAGACGTTGGCCCGCTTACCTGAAGGTGTTGGAAAATTATAAAGTTCCTCAAGATTTTCCTGAGTAGTTAGTTCCCCCTTGTTATTGGAGCAGGTTGGAGGGTCTGACAAAGGACGCTGTACAGTCATTCAGATCGGACAGAAAACCGTGGTCTATGAACACGTAAAAGAACCCTTGACAGTTGGAATTTCACAATAAGAGTAGCCAGCTGTCAGGGCAAATTTTCTGCCGTAACGGTCTATCATGGCCTTCTTCATTGGACCAGTTGCAGCAGAAAAGCAGGACGTTAAATAAAACCCCATTTCATTTCTTATCGTGTTAACACCCATATAATAATATCTTTCAGAAATATTATCATACTTTAGCTTGCAAGTCCTGTTTTAATTTTACTAAAACTTTAACTTATCCCATTTGTTATAAGCTTTAATTTGATAGAGTTAACAGCATGGACTAGTATAAAATTTGATATTTCTGCCAAATCATGATTCCCTTTTCTGCATGCAATCCACAGTTTCAAAGATACATTATGCAAAACCTAAATATTAGGGTTGCTAAAAGGATGTATTTATAATATAATATGTAATTTACAAAATAATCTTAATTTTACCTCAGGATCTTCTGGGTCAACATAAATCTATTGGAAAAAAAAGAAATTAATTTTATATTTAAATATCTAATGTAATTTGTAACATATTATTTGTTGCTTTATGATTTATCATATAACTGTACTGTAATCAATCTATAGGTATGCTAACAACCAACAATAGTATTTTGTTTAATGATAAAAACAGACAAATGTCTTACCCCAATCACCAATAAACGAAGCTGAAAAAAAGACAAATGTTTGAATATAAATAACTATAATAGATTCTAAATATACCATGCAATATCAAATAATAAGAAATATGGTCATTGAAGAAAGGTAAGTCAATAAAACTAAATTTTTTTATCATCTAGAGACTATTTAAGAGAGAGAAATGGGGTTTAAAATCCACTCGACACAAACTAGGTCATTTCGAGACTAAATGGTTCAATTTTATTCCAATAATTCGCTTGTGCATAGGGTCTTTAGCAGTGGGAGGATACCAGAGGACCTGGAGAAAACCCACGAGGTTGGACAGGCAACCTTACACCTTGTCATTTACAACCAGGGAATCGGAACTGTGCCAGTTGACTCTCCCCCCCCCCCCCCCGTTCCAACTATTTAAAATTAACTCTCATGTTTGATCATTTTGAGACTAATAGCAGATCATATTTTTGTTACAAATACACCTTGATTAATAAGTCTGTAATAAGGAATCTAAATAAACTTACATATTTTTTGTCTAATGCATCAAAGCATCCTTTTACCCACTGGATGACTTTACAGGCACCAGGACACGAACTATCATCTCGCAAGATTTTCAAATTAAGGTCTGAAAAAAGAAATACAAGTCTTACAAGAAACCCAACTTAAAGTTTTATCCAGTTTTTTGCCTTTCCTGAAAACTTGACCTCTTTGAGTAACATGGTTTTGACTCCCATAATAATACTTTTATCTAAAACCGTGATTAACCCTAACTTGTTATCTCGATTGTCTGCAATATCACCCACCGTGAAAGAGGACATTAACTTCAACTAACAAACCAACCAGTTAGCTGCTTTTACTTGTCAGAACCTAGCTCCAAATTTTTATTCCCTCGAATAACACGCACCCCCTAGAGTAGTTCTGAGGTGACTTCCCAGGGTAACCTACCTTCAAGACATCTATCACCAAATGCATGTTCAGGAAATATAGCTCTGAGATAAGCAACATTGGATATCGATACAGCTAGTAATTTCTTTACAAACAATGCTGACTGGGTCTCTGTTATCTGACTAGTTGGAAATATTGAAGACCACTGAAATTTTAACAAAATTAATTCATGAATTACAAAAAATTGAATTTTTAAATTCTCGGATTAACCACTGCCCGCGTCTTTTACCATGATTTTTTTCTCAGAAAGTGTTGTCTAACTCTTCATAAAGTTTATCAACATGTACACAAAGTGCTCAATGTTTGCGTGTAGCCTTCAACATCACGCGTGCAGATATTCCTAATCATCGAGTTTTCAATTAGGTGAACCCTTACATTTTTGTCCTGTATACGCTCCATAAGTGTTTTTCAGGGAATCTAGAATTTCTATTAAGATTGCATCTCTACTTTCCATATATACCGGTATACCAAAATTGCCATATTTTTATAGGCAATAACCATGCGATAAATCCTTTTTTTCTGGGAACCTATCTTTAAAAAGAAGACCCTAATTCAAAAGACAAAGATATTGTGATACATACTGATCCTGTTTTTTCCTTTTGTAGAGTTGCTGTGGCCATACCGAATATTATCACAGTTGATCTTGGTAATCAAATTGAAAACTGAAAAAATTAAACAAAAATGAGAAAGTTAAATTTTGTTATGTAAGATCCGCAGAACAGATGCTTAGATGATGGTAGATATTTAACTTCTCCACTAAGAATCTAAGAAGACAGTTGTCATTTATTAATTTTTTACGAAAGTTTATGTACTATACCAGGTAGCCTAGCACAATTAGGTATATAACATATCATAATTGAATAATTCTTATGACAAAAATAAACGTAAATTGAAAATAATTCAACACTATTTTCAAGTAGAATTTAACGATGAGATACAAAATAAACATGCAGTTTGCGCATGTTCGGCTCAATAATTCAACACTATTTTCAAGTAGAATTTAACGATGAAATAAACATGCAGTTTGCGCATGTTCGGGTCTCGTAATACCAGTACTACTACTAGCTGTTCAGTTCAAAAGTATTTTGTGCGTGTTTTTAATCTCAGAATTCTACAGATAATAATGTTGAATCATATAAATATGTGCCAGCTGCAGGGTTCAATTTAAGCGGTATCGCATCGCAAAAAGCGACTCAAATCGCGGTAATGGCGATAGAATTATTTTATTCATTAGCCAAAAATTGCTTTCAAACTTGTGAAGTGCGATTCATTATATTTTGGATGAATGTGGAGTATATTTAGGCCTACGAAAGAATCAATTTATAAATGCAGGACTAACTTGTTCAATATTCCAAGTTGTGGTCGTGATTAATTTGAACCAGTTTTTATTTCAATATATCCGATAACTAGAAGACAATGCAGACTCTGTTTCTAATCACACGTGTTTATAAAGTGTTACTAAAAATAGAATAAAACAACGCAGTATAGTATGATTGGTTAACTAAAAGTAGACATCTCGCGAGACGCGTGAAACAAGCCATTTTTGGCGAATGTCTGAATATATTTGATGCTTATGGCATATTCTCGGGTTGATAATATTTTGAAGGCGGAGAGGGGGATATTTAAATAAAGAAATTTAAACAAGCAAAGCCAAGTCTACAAATATTTCGATTGGAATGGTTTAACATAAAGTACGTGTAGTTTTGTTTTAGACGATTAGTGTGTCTGGAATCGTGGAGAGACAGTAACTGAATTTTTGTTTTTTGGAGAAGTCAATTTTTTTTTTTTTACCTTCATCCGTGCATAAGTCGAAGCAGATTATACAACGAAGGCCGGACTTCGGCGTAAAAACGTATCCACTTATACCCCGAAAAATCAGAATTGCAAATTTTTGTGATGTAGGCTACGTTTTACTGCTCCTCAAATCTGAGCAAATGCTATTCAAATTTTTAATTGATTAGCCAAAATGTGAATCTGTCACAAAAATTTGCTACTCATTCGTTTTAGACTAAATTGAACCCTGGCCAGCTGTGGCAAGAAATGATGCCTTTGGCAAATAAAATAGAATCAAGCTGAAAAATAGTAGGTAAGGATTCTAAAATAGTTTTAGATTTAGAACAGAGGTGGGGAAGAGTGGTATTTTCATATGATAGATAAATGCAGAGCTAGGCCTATGTAAGGCCCAACAGGAACTGTCCAGTGTGACGTGTCAGTTGACATCGTCCGCTCAGAGACAGTTCCTAAAAGAACTTTCACATAATAACTTAAAAGCTTTACACATGCACAGTAGTTCAGCTCTGAACGTAGGTCTCATTACACTCGCCATTACTACGTTCAGATCCCGTGCCATTCAACCAATGTCGAAACTATAATCTGTCCCAGTCAATTTTACTGGGCAACTTTTCACGGCTAAACGGTCGCGTGTCAGTCCCCGTGAACGCCTGAACAATGTAAATGAACATCTTAGTGACAAAATAAGACATTGCTTACCTAGCTAAAACCAATATGACCGACACAACAGGCTTTTAAAAAATACGTCTCCGTCTGCTAGACGACTTGGACGATGCCATTGATAGGGTAACACACAAATTTACGAACTCGGCCATATAAGATGAAACGAAATTTTGGTAAGCCTGGGGAGAAAAATTGGGATTTTTGAAAAAAAATAATTGTAAATTATTGTAATTGAAATAAAGAAAGCAATAAATGGCTGAAGATTTTCGGCTTTTCAAAGATTTTAATTTTCCCACCCAGGCTTACCAAAATTTCGTTTCATCTTATATTGCTGAGTTCGTAAATTTGTGCGTTACCCTATCAATGGCATCGGCCAAGTCGTCTAGCAGACGGAGACGTATTTTTTAAAAGCGTGTTGTGTTGGTCATACTGGTTTTAGCTAGGTAAGCAAGGTCTTATTTTCTCACTAAAATGTTCATTTACATTGTTCAGGCGTTCACGGGGACTGACACGCGACCGTTTAGCCGTGAAAAGTTGCCCAGTAAAATTGACTGGGACAGATTATAGTTTCGACATTGGTTGAATGGCACGGGATCTGAACGTAGTAATGGCGAGTGTAATGAGACCTACGTTCAGAGCTGAACTACATGCACAGCTGCTGTATGTGTCTCTCACCCTGACTGTCAGCGTTTAAGTTTATTAAATACGATTGATCAAATTGATGATGAGTGAGTCTGACGCCAGCACCAAACTCCCTCGAATTTGTTATTGTTATTCACTCCTTCCTGGAAATAACAGTCTACTTAGTGAGTAGGACTGTCTGTAGGCCTAGTTATATAATGAATGCCAAAGACAACTAGTATCTAATGATCTAGTTTGATGCAATTTCATCTAGCCATATCTCTCTGTTTCTGTGAATTCACTTTTTCTTCTTGCTGCTGGTGACAAAAATAATTCTTCAAACTTTGTAGTGTAGCAGACGTCAATGAATGACGTATTTTACGTCAACACCGTGAAGGGAAGTAACTCCTAATTCAAAACTGCCGTCGGGAGACGTGGATATCGTCTAACATAAGCCATAGAACTAAATACACTTTTTAACTCGTCAACAAGAGAGTAATAAAGAAAAAGCTAAGGTGCAAACCTGTTCAAATCATACCGAAACACATAATTCCATCAATTCAAAATTATTCAAAAGAGGGAAAAACGGTATCAAATTAATTGATGCATTACGTTAGTTACGTGCTGTAGGATTCTGAAGCATAACGTTTGCAGCGCCTCCAGTGACAATAATCTTTAGAAGTCAACAACACAGAAAAAATACGAAATTCTGATTTATGTAAGTTACAAGGGCACAGCGTTACAAATACAACCTAACGTTGGTTTCCTGCGCCTTCAAGGGTATTATTAATTATGTCTGACATTGGCAAAAAAGTTATCTATTTCATTTATCATTCCTTTCCTTTTTGTCCGTCGCGCGAATTTACCGGAAGTCGGAAATGGAGATATATCGATTGCGCATGTCATTGTTGCTATCAACAAATTTTAAGCAACGGATCGAGTTGTAAATAAATAAATTACCTATATAGTTTAAGAATAAGTTTGTCAGGCGAAAGAGATTATTCACTTAATACTCTCCAGAAAATTTAGAAAAGGTATGTCTGAGAGAAAGGTTTGTTACGTTGCTCGGTTCTTCTGAATTCACTTGCATAAACAGTGTAGTGTAGACTAGAGTCATTTTATCATTAGTAATAATATTAGAGAGAAATAGAAAGAAGTAAATAGCCAAATTTCCAGTTTTTGAAGAGAAATGAATTCAAGGTCGTAATGATCTATGTACATCTAATGGCATTTAATTTACTTCCAAGGAAATATTCCACCCATCATCATGTCATTATTATATATTAGAGTTTTGTTGTTACTATAATAATGTTCAACATGATGTTGAAAAACGAATCCGATACTGTAGTGTGTAGCTGTAGGCCTATCCTATCGGCTATAGACTATAGATAGTCATAGTCATGTCATAGCTTTTGTAAACTAGGCCTTCTGTTTAGATCTACTGGGTATCAAAAAAATGTTGAACAAAAATAATTTAATTTGTTGCTGTCGTTCCTAAAACAATGGAAATACAGATCATGATAAAACCCTGGAAAAAATTCCTTCAATGATCTAGTGTTAGTAACTTAGTGTGTTACTGTTAGTGTAATTCCTGAGACCTTGCCATTTAAAAGCAAGACACAACCTACTAGTATTACTAGTCTACAGCTGCTTGCTGTACAGATGTGATGATGCCGGTACACAGGCCAAATCATAAAAGCTATCATCGGATGATCTTCATACTGTACATTAGCAATACGACTTCACATCAAAAATACTGTCACCAAAATTTGTTCAAGTGAAAAAGAAGGCTTATTCACCAAAATGTTACCTTTTGTGATTTTGAACTGAATTAGAAAAATATAAGCTTACTCACTTCAGACATAGTTATTTTTTTGTAAATTTCCTTTTCAGTAAACATTGAAAATGCCTACCAATCCCGATGAACCTTACTATTGTTCTCAACAAATCAGTATACCTCCAGAGTTACCTGATATATTAAAACAGTTTACAAAAGCTGCTATCAGAACACAACCTAAAGATGTATTAGCATGGTCAGCAGCGTAAGTAGATTTCTCTTGATTACAAATGGACAATAAGGCTGGTGGTAAATATCGATATTATTGATTGACGGATGGTCGGCGATAATCAATGCTTGAAACAGGATCGATTGCTAGCCCTAATGGAGAGAGAAATGGGGTTTAACGTCCACTTGACACAAACTAGGTCATTTCGGGACTAACATATGGTCAATGGTATAATATTTTTTCAATAATTCGCATGCGCGTAGGAGTCTTTAGCAGTGAGTGGAAACAGTAGAACCCGGAGAAAACCCATGAGGTTGGACAGACGACCCACTCCTTGCCACCTACAAGCCCTAATGGACACATATGGCTGACCTCCAGATCCATTCACTTGATTTGTTCTTCATTGTTAAAAATTACTTGCAATTTCTGTAATTTTTGTGTAATGTCGTCCGCAGGTATTCTTTTATAGGTTTTATTTGTGTGTTGTGCAGACCTCCTGCACTTTTTTGAGAAATGAAACCTGATGATTACAATTTGTTTTACAAAATATTCTTGAATTAAACGACAAGTAAAATAAAACAATTAATGAAATTTATTATTTTGATATAAAAATAAGAAAGCTGAGTGAATAGGTGCCTTATTAATGAATTGAATAAATAATTGAATAGAAGAGAGTTTAATGCTATGAAAATAAAAACCTTCTCATATCATGTTGTGTTTAATTGGTTATTTGTTTTTCTTCTGTTGTAGTTATTTCCGTGCAATGTCGAAAGGGGAAACCCCACCAGTAAAAGAGAGATTAGAAATGCCAGTAGCCACACAGAAAACAGACACAGGTTTAACACCAGGTTTATTAAGAGTTCTAAATAGACAGGTTGGTATAAATATTTTATATTATCCAAACAATCCATGTTTAATAAAGTCTGTTTTCCTTACATGCGTTTCTGCACTCGTTTTCGTCAGCAGATTAGTTGGTCCAACACAAATGTAATGGGACCATTCCATGTGACTAGGGGAAACATTTACATAAAAAAAACAGGCCTCATCTATTGACTGAAAAGACTTTAATGAATTCAGTATCAAACAGCGTTTCATTTAAAACTACAAAAACAAAACTTTTCTTGTTGAAGTCAGAGAAAATAAATGCATGTATTTTTCTTGCCAAGAAGTTTCTTGCACATAAGTATTAACTAGAGTACTGTCCCTTGAACCTCTGACTAAAAGTCAGAGTTCCCAATTTAGTTTTGGAACTTATTGACCTGTGCTGAACTTGAAAATAGTAAATTTCTTCCCAGAAGTGGAGCGTCTAAAACTCATCATGTTTTGAGTATTGAAATCAACAAAGAAAGCTTTTACAAACTGCAACAGTAGAACAATAAAATTATTGATTAATCATATTTTGGTCCCTTGTTTTTATTTACAGTTAGGTCCAAGAAAGACTGCACCTATAAATGTAATAGAGGAGAAATGGTTAGATTTATCTTTACCTAAAGAACAGTTTGATGATATGGTTAGAATTGGTACATTTGGAGGCGATGTTGAGTGGAATAAATTTTTAGCTATTGCAGCTTCAGCATTAGGAGAGGTGAATATAATGTTATTGGTTAGATTGTGAACTGTCAATGTAATGGCAACTTTCATACTTTTATGCGCCAACTGGTATGATGAAGACGGACATTATACGCCACACAGTGTGCTATATGAGGTAATTTTTTGACAGACAGCAACTGGGCTAATGAAGAGGGGTATGATACACCATACACTGTGCTATACTATGAGGGCATTTTTTGCTGGACAGCAACACTACAGCAGTCAAGGGTTCTTGTGCACAGCAATAAGTACACAGATCCTCTGTTTTCCATCCCATCTGTATAACTTTTCAGGCCATTGTATTGGTTAAGGTAATTAGGTATGCCCCGTTATCCTTCTCTCGATTTATATAAATTGAAGCGTTTTATTCAAGAAAGTGACTCAGTGAGTAATAGGGCTGCAACGATTCATCGATGAATCGCGATATTTTAAAAATCTACGATGCATGATACAATCAATGTCTGTATCGTGATTCGTTATCCAAATAAAAATTTCACAAAAATAGACTAATATTCCTTTAAATGCGTAAACAAGTCCATGAGCAAAATAACTTTTTTACTTTCAGAGAGTGTTAAGGTGTTTTTATACGCCCACATTTTCATGTGGACGTATTATGTCGTCGCCCCTGTCCGTCCGTCCGTCCGTCTGTCCGTCCACAATTTGTTTGTGGACTCTCTACAGGTCACAATTCTTATCCGATTTTGACGAAACTTGAAATATAGGTTTATCCCCATAAGATCTCGGCTGCTTTAGATATTGGCATGTATCGGATGGAAACTTCATGGATTATGGCCCCTGATTGTACGAAATATCATGTTTTTAGCTTGTGGACCCTATAGAGGTCACAATTTTGAACCGATTTTGATGAAACCTGACATGCATGTATATAACCCCAAGATCTTGGTTCCTTTCGATATTTGCGCCCATCGGATCGTAACTTCCTGAATTATGGCCCCTGATTGTCCGAAAAATCGCCCTTTTTAGCTTGTGGTCCGTCTGGAGGTCAAAATTATTACCCGATTTAAAAAACCGTTCGAGTATATCACCGTTACATGGTAATGAAGGTTGAGTTCAAATTTCGTGAAAATCGGACCAAAATTGACATACAAAATGGCCGCTGTTTGTACGCGAATAGTGTGAAAATATGTTATTTCAAGGTTGTGGACCCTATAGAGGTCACAATTTTGAACCGATTGTGATGAAACTTGACATGCATGTTTATAACCCCAAGATCTTGGTTCCTTTCGATATTTGCGGCCATCGGATCGTAACTTCCTGAATTATGGCCCCTGATTGTCCGAAAAATCGCCCTTTTTAGCTTGAGGTCCCTCTGGAGGTCAAAATTATTATCCGATTTAAAAAACCGTTTGATAATATCACCGTTACATGGTAATGAAGGTTGAGTTCGAATTTCGTGAAAATCGGACCAAAATTGACATACAAAATGGCCGCCGTTTGTATGCGAATAGTGTGAAAATATGTTATTTCAAGGTTGTGGACCCTATAGAGGTCACAATTTTAAACCGATTGTGATGAAACTTGCCATGTATGTTTATAAGCTAAAGATCTTGGTTCCTTTCTATATTTGCGGCCATCGGATCGTAACTTCCTGAATTATGGCCCCTGATTGTCCGAAAAATCGCCCTTTTTAGCTTGAGGTACCTCTGGAGGTCAAAATTATTATCCGATTTAAAAAACCGTTTGATAATATCACCGTTACATGGTAATGAAGGTTGAGTTCGAATTTCGTGAAAATCGGACCAAAATTGACATACAAAATGGCCGCCGTTTATACGCGAATAGTGTGAAAATATGTTATTTCAAGGTTGTGGACCCTATAGAGGTCACAATTTTGAACCGATTGTGATGAAACTTGCCATGTATGTTTATAAGCTAAAGATCTTGGTTCCTTTCTATATTTGCGGCCATCGGATTGTAACTTCCTGAATTATGGCCCCTGATTGTCTGAAAAATCGCCCTTTTTAGCTTGTGGTCGCTCTGGAGGTCAAAATTATCATCCGATTTACAAATCCGTTTTATTATATCACCGTTACATGGTAATGAAGGTTGAGTTCAAATTTTGTGTAAATCGGACCCAAATGGACCGACAAAATGTCCCCTGTTTGTACGCGATCAGTGTGAAAATATGTTATATCAAGGTTGTGGACCCCAAAGAGGTCACAATTTTGAACCGATTTTGATGAAACTTGACATGCATGTTTATAACCCGAAGATCTTGGTTCCTTTCGATATTTGCGCCCATTGGTTCGTAACTTCCTGAATTATGGCCCCTGATTGTACGAAAAATCACCCTTTTTAGCTTGTGGTCCCACTGGAGGTCAAAATTATTATCTGATTTTAAAAAACGTTTGAGTATATCACCGTTACATGGTAATGAAGATTGAGGTAAAATTTTGTGAAAATCGGACCAAAATTGACAGACAAAATGGCCGCCGTTTGAACGCGATTAGTGTGAAAATATGTTATATCAAGATTGTGGACCCTATAGAGGTCACAATTTTGAACCGATTTTGATGAAACTTGACATGCATGTTTATAACCCAAAGATCTTGGTTCCTTGCGATATTTGCGCCCATTGGATTGTAACTTCCTGAATTATGGCCCCTGATTGTCCGAAAAATGACCTTTTTTTTAGCTTGTGGTCCCTCTGCGGTCAGAATTATTATCCCATTTAAAAAAACGTTTGATTGTATCACCGTTACATCGTAATGAAGGTTGAGGTCGAATTTCGTGAAAATCGAACCAAAATTGACAGCTGTTCTTTTCAGGCCATCCATCCTTCATCACTAACAAGGGGAAACCACGCCAGAAAATCTAGATGAACTTTGTCACCCAATGCAGGGATCAAACACCCAACCTCAAGGCTACCGAGCCAGCATCTTACCCACTTAGCAACATGATTCCCAGTCGAATTTGAAGCCTACTGAAATGCACCTTTATAACCCAAAGATCTTAATTCATTTCGATATTTGCACATATCATATTCTAACTTAATGATGTAGGAAAAATCACTTTCGGTATTGCTTGTTCTCTATCCATCTCTCGAAAATGTGGGCGTATCCTGCCTGGCAGTGCCAGCCTATCTTTGACACTTAAAGTGGCTTATTAGTTGACCAAATAAATGCCACGTTTAAAATAAACCATACAAAGGCCTATTTTTAAAATTTATTTCCTATCATGATATTAATCGTATCGTAGACTATGAATCTTGATGCACATCGAATCGTGGCCTGGCATATCGTTGCAGCCCTAGTGAGTAGGCTATGTTAAAGGCTCAATATTTAGGAGGTCCCAGATTTGTTCCAGATATTAGCCAAGGAAAGTTCTACTGATTTTTTTAGCCCATTTTCCCCCTTATCAGTCAGTACATATCATATTTTAATCAATGGATATTTATATTTTCAATATTTGCACGCTTATCTTTCCATGTGTTTATGATTTCATTATCTATTTGTCCCACCTTGAATTAAATTTTTGTTTATATTTCAGAATATAACACAATCTATGAAAACCATTTGTGAAATTTTAACAGCAGATCCAGAGGGTGGTCCATCACGTATTCCTTTCCCATTGTTTAAAGAATTATATACATATCTAGCTCAAATAGATGGTGAAATCTCCCAACAACAAATCAATGATGTAGTCAGTCACCTTCAGTATGATGTGTAAGTATATTCCTTAACCTCTGTCTCTGAATATATCACCAAATTAATTTTAAAAAGCTCAGTATTTACTCTCTATCGCTTTTTAATTGGGCTAAGCATTGGACTGTAGACTATACGTCTTGGCGACGGTTCAAACCTCTTCAGTTTTAGTTCAATAACAGATGTTAGTCCCAGTGGCAGTGTAAACTAGTTGTGTTCAGTGGATGTTAAACCCTATTTGTTTACACTTGGGGTGAAGCACTTCAAGAACAATCAGTTGCCATGCAAGAGTTGGACAGAGAATGAACTTCAAAGTGTTTTTTCGTACAATCGGGTCATATTCTTGGAAGATTAGGGTCCAATCGACACAAATATTGAAGGAACCCAGACCTTTGGGATATAGTCCTATATTTTAAGTTCGATCAAACAAATTGTGGACGTCCGGATGGACAGGGGCGATAACAATATGCTCACATTTATTATTTATATTTTCTGCCTTTCTCATTTGATTTTCTCAGGGATGTCAAACCCTAATTCATTTCATTTATATTATTGTTAATTTTCTATTTCAGAGATAAACAAGAAGGCTACGTTCAACCAAGAAATTTTTGTGGTTCTGATTGCCCTAAACTCTCCTGAAAATAATCAGGAACTATTTTAAATGTTATATTTTAATAAGTCATTCCATAATTATGTTGTTGATATTCTTATAATGGTCTTTATATTTTTGTTACAATAAGTACAAACCTTCTAATCCAATAATATGTTCAGCAAATTTGTACGTTTGTATTTAATCCGTCCTCACAAATTTAAATTATTTATTTCATGAATTTTAAAACATGTATCAGAATTATTGTATGTTTGTTTAGATATAAATTGTTTTGTTGAAACAAAAATTTAATAACAAGTTCTATTTATCTCCGAATGACTTGACATAATATTCAGGCATTATGTGTTGTCGGAGCTGCATAAAATTTCAAAAAAAAGATCATTGGGGGGTCAGTGGTCAGTATCCTCTGTCTAACTCAGAATCAACTGATTTCCTAGAGAGTCAGAAATCATGGACATTTTGGTTAGCCCTCCATTGTGTTCCAATACAACTTTAAGTCAGAGAGTATGCTCCCACCTATATGTTCCAATTTATGAATACAAGTTGTTACACACTTATGGGACTGTTCATTGAGGTGAGGTAGAACCCTTTTGATTTTCAATTTTATTGTATTGTAAATTTTAGACACTTGGAAATTCAATTTTTTGACAATTTTGATGCTGTTGGGTATATTTGGGGGCCAAGCATCCATCCATCTTTTGTTTTAATAACTCAACTATATTTTATTATTTGTTCATAAATTAATAAAATATAATTAACACTTGAATTTTTATTTTTTATTTAATTTCCTTAAAGGTGAGTATTGACTTTAATGAATGGGATGTTGTGAAGGGAACAGTATATAAACCCAAAAGCCGAACATGCTGTACATGTAATACCTACTCTTGGTACATTGTTAATGCTTTGTAAACTTTAGAGGGAGAAAAATGGGGTTTAATGTCCACTCGCCACAGGCTAAGATGTGGTTCAATTTTATTTCAATAATTTGTTTGCACATAGACCCCAGAGATAATCCTACTCTTTGTCACATATGGCGAGATATTAAAACAACATGACTCAATGATAGACCTTCGTCCAGAATACCCATGATCCTTATGAAGTTGTGGTCATCAACACCGATTCCATGGGACAATAGATCTCTCAGCTGAATTCCACAGCTATAATTTCCTATGTCAAACAACATGACCCCCTTATCTGCTCTCAAAATGGTGAAAACCTGATGCAGAGTCATGATTGGGTATCTTATTTGGAAATGTTTACAGGACATAAACATTAGGTGATAATGCTTCTTTCTCTATACAACAGTCAAACAATCCTGTGATGGATTTACAAGGGCCAGGATCAACACTGAGGATGAACCATGACCTGGTCGTCCTTGTGAAGTGACCATCCAGGATAAAATTGCTGTTCTAAACCTAATAATTATGGACAGACGATTAACTGTTCGACACGTGAGAAAAACGACATCACGTGGAACGACTAATCCATGAACATTTATTTGCACATGAACAAGATGTCAGCTCGTTGGGTGTCCAGAATGTTGACTGAAGAAGAAAACGGCAGAGAGTCAAGGCTGGGCAACAGCTTCTCGGGAACTATCGGAGAGATCCACGTGCTCTCTTTAAATATTAGAAAAAAAAATTATTAGCATGAAAATATTATGAAAGTTCTATTATATCTTCAATTCTATTACCGGGTTATCATAATTGTCAACAATATAAATCTTTGACATTTAATTTATTCATTTTAAAAATGAAATGATAGAATTGTATTGGTGGGTGATCCCCCTTTGTCTCCTGGTAACTAATATTTTCAGACCCAGTCCCCCACTGAATATTGACACCGAGGAACTATATAGCTTACACAGGCTAAACCATTTATAGAACTCTTAGTCTGTTCATATTTCTTTATTTACCAGACAATATATCGCAAGCCGGGTCTATTATACAAAATCAACTAATGAAGAATGACAGAATTTCGAACAAATACCATTCTTAATAAAACTGATACGTCTGGAAGTGCTGAGGAGACGTGATGTAACTGAAATATGATTTTTGGCGTGAATGTAAACTGTCGGACACTTACCAATACAAGAAAATCATACCCCAGTAGCCATACATACCGTGGCCTATTGGTGCCATTCGTTGATTTATTCACTTTTCTGGGGGATTGGAAGGCCGAATGGTTAACGCGTGCGCGTACGATCTTAAGGTCTTCCTCCGGTTTCTTGCCACTGCTAAAGACCCCCGCGAACAAAGCAATTAATTAAAATTAAATTGAACCATGTGTTAGTCCTGAAGTGTCGAGTGGGCGTTAATCTCTCTCTCTCTCTCTCTCTTCTCTCTCTCTCTCTCTCTCTCTCTCTCTCTCTCTCTCTCTCTCTCTCTCTCTCTCAGACACTTGGCGCGCAATGATTATGAAGTTTCGTCTAGTAGCGTTGAAAAGCCACAATGAACCAAAGTATTTTGTTTTTGCAAACACTTAAGCTCAAAAACTCTAAACCCTTGACACAAAGCTCGACAATTGTTTGAATGAAGACATTTAAATATACTTCTGTTAAATGAACTGGTTACGCTTGGGGCCGGATTTAGGAGTTTGAGTCTGGCGTATAACTGTAGAAGCATCACCTGGGACCTGTATCTTCCAGCTTTGTCTGAACACGATTTGAAAGCCATTACTATTTTTAACTTTCCAACAAAATTATTATATGGGAGGATATATTATTCACACGGTGTCAAACCGGCTTAGGAGATTAAACGTCAACGACAAAATTTGAGACCAGCATAGCTGTTGGTATTAGTATTTAGTCCGACAGCCTGTAAAATATAGTCCACCGAATGATTTTTGATTGATTATATTATGTCTTCAGTATGTGTAGATTCAAGAACAACCACTCCGAGAACATCCCCCCCCTCGTATTCTTATAAGAACACAAATTATACACAGTCAATCAGTTATCAGGAAGGGGGGGGGGGGCGATGGTCGAATGGTTAGCAAGTGCGCGCTGTGTAGTACTACTGCTACTTTTAGGACTTCTTCTTTGTTGTGTCTTGTGATCGTAAAACAATACCACAGTATTTCAGCTATAAGAACTTTATTGCCAAGCTGGATGATTTCGCAGGTCCCTTGTTCTCAACAGATAATGGCTGCTTGAATATCTGGGAGAGTATCTAATGGGACTTGATCTACACTCAAATTTATACCCCCATCCCTGCACGTCCAAGATATAGCCTTGACGTTAATTTCCATTCCAAATGCGTAATAACCTACTAAATTTCACACGAATAAAGCAGGTGTTGATACCATATTATGTCTACTAACCATAGGTCCAATAACAGGAAGAACGTGATGGACAGTTTTGTCATAGGTTATGATTTTACCAAAACATCACTGACTTTTTTATGTATAGCTTATATTTCACGTTTACTAGGTACGTGAGATTTTAATTTTATAGACAGAGAATTTAATAATTTTCCCAGGACACAATATGGTCTTAAAGACCTAAGACCAAAGTCTTACAGCTGTATCATAAAGCCTGTCATTGAGTCACCTATCGGGCCGTTGTGAGTTGAAAGCAAATGTTTTTGGAAGTTGGTACTTACATAATTAGGGACCTTTCGCATCAGTACGAAAACGAAAAGAAAAACGAACATATGTTCGTTTACGTTTTCGTATTCCCTAACTGCACGGTTTCGCATTCCGACGGCGTTAATTTCAAAGTTTTCAATCGATATTTCGTAGATGTACAACAAATCAAGCAGTATAGTGCCTTTGGGCACATTCTACAAACTCTGCACAATCAACAACATGTGGAAAATTCAATATATGAGACATAATAAACATTTTCGTTTGCATGCCTACGTAAATCCAACTACATAGGCGTAAAGTTTTTCACTGGCCGAACACTCATTACGGATTGACGTCACAAGTACACACGAATCGGAAGGTCCCTATTGTTATGTCCAATCTTACGCATTTGTCTTACTCATCCTTGCTTGACGGTAAAACAATCTGATTCGTCTCTTTTCACTCGTGTCATGCAACGGGGTTGAATTATTTGTCTGGGACAGTTATTAAGTCACCCATACGCACGGGTAAAGCTGGGATTTTGTGTCACACTGGCAAACATTTTCCACCTCTTATTCCCCTCCGTTTTCTGGTACCACTCTTGGTACACACATCTCGCTGTATATTGCTTCATTGTATTCACGTGTCGTACATTTTACTTCGCTGATGAGTCTTAGGTGTCTTTTGTTTAGAGAAACCAAAATGTCCAGAGACAGTCATCCCCTCTAGAATGGACGTGTAGCTGTACTATTAACTTTTAGATTGTGTTTGGCAAGCTACAAGTAGCCTAGAGTGTCTTCGAGGTAGGTCTACGTGTTCTTATTAACGCTCATTCTGCCGTGTTCTTTCTTTGTCATTGGATTCAGTGCCGTCAGTGGGTCAAATTCTTACAGAAAATAGACCTTCAAACCAATTTTATCCAACAAAATAATCAGAAAGTGTCTCATGCCGGTCATTTTGAATATTTAAATTAATTTCACCAAGGGTGCCAGCGTGACATCATCCGCATTCTGACTCTACACATATTGAAGATGTATAAGGCATGAAAATACATAAGGTGAACTATATTTCCATGTCAAAGTTTAAAATGGAGTTTGGCTGCTGGACTAAAGGCTAATATGGAATACCGAAAGCGTGCTTCTCAATTTGTATATACATAATATAAAAAGATAAGATATTTATTGAATTAAGACGTCTATCCAGGAAAGCATGCATATGATATGCCTGTCCATTCAAACATAATCACATACATCTGCATATAAATATAGACATAGTACACAGAAAGGGGGCCACGATGGCTAAGTGGGTAAGACGCTGTCTTGCTAGCCTGGAGGTTGGGTGCTCGATCCCTACATTGGCCGATAAAGTTCATCCAGACTTTCCGATGTGGTTTCCCCTTGTCAGTGATGCAGGAAGGTGCGCTTGACGAGGACAGTTTTCTAGTCGTTCGGATGGGACGAAAAACCGAGTGCCCGTGTAAAGATCCCTTGGCAGTTGGAATTCGATATAAGAGTAGGCCTCATAGCACACTGTATCGCGTATGCCAGTTTAGGAATATAGGGCGTTAAACCCCATTTCATTTCATTCACAGTAAACAGAAAACATTATAATAACAGATATTAGATCCAGTTACCCCCCTCCCCCCCTCTCTCTCTCTCTCTCTCTCTCTCTCTCTCTCTCTCTCTCCCTCTCTCTCTTCCACTTTAATATGTCAATGTCATTAAGACATTCTGCTAATTCAAATTGCCAGAAACCTTTTTTGCCCCATTCATTAAGTTTATTAGAAACTTTTCGATTCCTTTACAAGTATTTGTGTCGAAGGGTCATTCTGCAAGTGATATTTGTGGGCTCGTATTGATCCTGTCTTAAATATCAAAGTTGAAATTGATCCACAAAAACTCTCACTTGAAAGGTTATGAAGAGTAGTAATGAAAGCCGTAGACATGTTATATACACATTTTATAACGTACAATCAGGTTTTAGCCTGGAATGTGTCAGAACCGTTGAATACAACCGACCACTTCTCTTTTAGTGACATTTATAGAATGTTTACCACACGCAATAAAATGAAATTGAAGTTCAGAGCCGGATTAAGATTCCGTGGCCGAATTGAGTCAACTGGCGTGGTTTCGATTCCCCGGTTGTACGTGACAAGGAGTAGGGTAGCCTGTCCAACCTCGTGGGGTTACTCTGTGTTCTCCTGTTTCCTCCCATGTATTAGTCCCCAAATGACCTATTTTCTGTGGAGTGGATGTTAAACCCCATTTCACTAAACCCGTTGGAGAATCAGGTCTGCAACCCCATCCGACCATATCAATTATTTCATTATATGACACACTTGAAGTATGAGTATGAAATGACATGAAATGGGGTTTGAAGTTTTACTGTTCTGCACCGGCTGGCTAGTGAGGACGGGTATACGCCACACATTGTGCTATGAGGGGAATTTTGGACGGACAGCGCCGCTTCGGTCTAGTCTTAAATCGAATTCTTACTGTCAAGGGATATTTTACGTGCACGCCAATGTGTTCTCGGGACCTCGGATTTGCGTGCCATCCGAACGACTATACGTTGTCCCTTGCCATCCGGAAAATCTAGATGAATGTTCTCAGTCAACACCAGGACCGAACACGGGGCGAGAGAGAGAAATGGGTTTTAACGTCCACTCGACACAAAGAAGGTCATTTCGGGACTAACATATGGTTTGATTTTATTTCAATAATTCGCTTGCGCAAAGGAAGCTTAAGCAGTGAGAGGAAACCGGAGCACCCGGAGTAAACCCCCTCAGCCCCTCCAAAAAATTCGGTAGCCCCTCCTCCCCAAAGTTTTAGAGCTGGCTACGGGCCCGGACAGGCGACCCCAATCCTTGTCATGTGCAACCGGGGATTCCAAACCACGCCAGTTGACTCATTGACAGGCGTTTTGATACAGCGGGCCTCCAGGTTAGCGAACCAACTTCTTTCTCTCTGAGCCACTGCGGCTTTCTTACCACGTCTGCCTTGACTTTAAAATAAGGTGTGTGGTGGCATCTAAGGAATACATGTTTCTGCATAATGAAATAAACAAAGTTGGCCTTGCACTTTAGAATAAGAGCTAATTGAATTAAGCGCACTGTTTCAACACTAATTACTTGGCAGTAAAACTGTTGTTTTGCCAGAAACAACAAGCTACCGACATGGGAAATGAAACGAAAAGAGATAGGGTTTTACATTCTACTCTGATACTCCGACTGGGCTAACGAAGGTGGGAAACGCTATAAAGAATGTCTGTAAAATTCGTTTTTATACTTTCGAAGATCTGGCTTGTTGTACTGGGGGGGGGGGGGGGGGGGTCGCGTCATGGATTGTTTGAGCGGCTTTTGAACCTAAGTGTATGACGTCAGGCATTGATTAATCAATCAGAGTTGACGTTTTTAGTGGTTTACCCACAGTTCCGTGCACCAAACGCCAAGAACTCGCCTTAACAGAACGTTTCATTGGCTAATCCCTCACTTCAAACAAAGAGCTCTTCCAGATTCTAGTAAAGACAAGTAAAACGAAATTTTGAACTATCAAAAACGAAACGAAATAGGATCTGTGTTAAAATAAGATTGGTACTGCTAATACAACAGGTCTGACTAATGGGAATATGAAGAAAGGGATTTTTGAAGCAATTGAATTTGAATCAGAAGTGCGACATTCTATACCTCTAGGACACCACCCCTGCCCCCACCCTCCCTCAAACCTCAAATGTGGTCATAAAAGACACCATTTAGCACCTGCATCCGGAACGTGTCCACTCCCCAGACGTTGTTTCACGCCTTTGATACCTGAACTAAATGTTAAAAAGCATGGCGTGACAATCAAGTTTGATCACGTAAGTCTAGTATGAATGTCAAGAACCACCATTCCGCATTTGAACCAAAATCTGTAACTGCATGGCGTGACAATTAATTTTCTTTCATCCCGTCTGAGAAGCGGGATAGAATTTGTATGGAATTCCCAAATACCTGAAACTGTTATTGATTTTAAATATTCAGTCTATTTGGAAGAATTATTCCACTGATTTGCCTGTATTAGTTATCTGTCTTTAATACAAAATACTTGATCATCATTATCTTAATAAGATATTTTTGTTCAAATTGAGTACGGCTATTATTCCTTTCAGCAGAGAGAGAAAAAACATCCAATTCATCAAAGCTACATTAGTCCTTAGAGAGATACAGCTATAATTGCACCAAACACAAGCACAAAGGTGATATTTTTTCTAATTTTAAAATAGTTAATCACGTTGCGTAATAAGTGTCGTGATTGTGCTGATTGCAGTGTGCCAATAATTACATTTCACCACGCTCTTATTCTTCCGCAAATACGCTAATACTGATGACGCCATAGTTTTATGTACACAATTCTCGCTTCTGTATGCGGTGTTGACCAAAGTAGTCGGACTATCGACCACCGTATCATTGATTTTGAAAGTCGAAGCTTTGAAAACAATTCCCACAGTCTTGGCCAACTGCCGTTTCTAAGTGCTAACGGCTAATACCAATTGATGTCCCAACTAAAGAATCACGCACTTGTCAGCTTTTCAAATTAACAAATCTTTATTTTAAGATGTGCAAACTTATTGATATAATTCAATAGTGTTTGGATTTGGGTTATTACTTGCCCAATTTCAACTCATACTACTTTGATGGTTCTTTATTGGAAATCGATGCCGAACTTGGAAACATGGGGAAAGGTGGAATACTCTTACTAAGTAGCGCTTTGGTCAAACATAAAGCGGCAAAAATACCCTGAGGGAAACCAATATAAACCGCCTCATTGACTTGGTACAAGAAAAGGCTGAATAGATCGAGACTTGGTTCCATAGCTGGAACATTAAGTGTGTAAGTCCAGACTGGTTTTGCTTGAGATCACATTGAGGAATAGTTTATTCTACACCAAAATTCTGTCTATGTTAATCAAGACTACTCGTCTTGAAGTAGAACAGGCGGTAAAAGGAGATTCACGGTGGGCCAATAACGTATCGACAGTGTTGATGATCGAGACTATTGTCCAAGACATCTGCAGGGGGTAGAGGAAATTACTTAGACCCGCCCCTATCCGATCAACTTAGAATGACCCGAATATTTACGGATATCTAGTATGGCATAAAGTTATGTAAGTACGGAATTCTTTATTTTCTTATATCCGATTATTTCTTGTGTTGGTGATCGATCGTGTTTCACACTTGCCTGGTTCCGTACTAGTGTTAATACCATTGAGAGGGTGTTATCCTAGACACTATTCTTACCGAGTTTATTAATATCAGTCTAATTCCATTAATATCGTGGATTATTATCAATCTACGACTTATATTGAATAACATTGAGAGAGTTATTTTAAATCAGACGAGCTCACAATGCACCCCACCTCTCACCCCATCTAAATTAGACTTGATCCCGATAAAATCCTCAGTTTACCGCATTCCTTTGTAGCTTTGTACCTCAGTTGGCAAAATGCACTGATGGGTGTCGTGTACGATAGGGTATGCTTGGTCTTTATGGAAACCTGAACCGCTACCTCCACCTTCACATACCATGATCCTAGTTATTTGAAGACGATGGTCAATAAACAGATTTGGTTATAGGGCTGGGTCTTTGGGTAGGGTTAGGGTTAGCGCTAGCCCTTTTTACATCCCGTGACCTTGACGAAATCTGTGGGTAGCCTTAATATTTAGCGCAAGCATGGATACTACGGCTCCCTATAGACTTTGTTATTTCATCTTAATTACGATGAAGCGTTTATTATTTATTTCGTATCGAAATGAAATGGGGTTTAACGTTCTTTTGCCAGGACAGCGGCGCTACGGCCTACTCTTATATCAAATTCCATCTTTCACATGCTCGCAAATGTGTATACGTTGCCCCGTGTCAGGAACTCGGAGGAACCATGCAGAAAATCCCGATGAAGTTTCACGGCCGACCCTGGGATCCAACACTGGGCCACTGTCGCTCCCTTATTTCATAACACTTCTAACTTAACTTTTAAATAAGGTTCCGGAAAATTGTGTCGGTCGGAAAGATGTAAATACCGAAATTTCAGTGTTGACATTTGTGTGCAGAAATCCGCCCTAAGACCAATTCATAGGGCCTGAGAAGCAGAGGAAACCAAATTAGGGTTGACGTTTTTGGCTCCATAACATAGGGTCGGTCCATCAACTGTATATAGTATTTTGTTGGTTTTTGGGGCCTAAAACAAATATAAAAGGAAATGGACCACCAATTTGTTTTAGAAATCGATGACGTCTTGAACATATTGGATTATTTCTAGTGTATAAAAAATCTTCTGCTTCGTTTACACTCATGTCCTCCTGAGGCACACCGAGTCTGGCCAATCGAATATATCAAATCATTTATAACTAAGTGGAAGATCAAGATAGGAAATATAAATGAGAAACGCCAGTGTTTTTATGTTAGAATTTGTGATAATATATAAAGGGGTATATCCGTGACGTACTGGGTCTGAAAATATCGGTTAACAGGAGACAAAGGGGGTCCACCCTCCAATAAAATTCTATCATTTAATTTTTAAGATGAATAAATCAAATTTACATAAAAAAATTTGAGTGGAAACAAAAAGATGTGATTAGAATTTTCCCGATTTTGTCTAATGTCTTAATATATAAAATTGGGAAGCCGAGTCGTTTTGATTGAAGGCAAGAAGGCAAGGAGTATGATCGGCTTCACCCTCTTAAAGCCCCAATAACACTCTTGTTGTAACTGAATAATATGTCCCAATCTTTATTCTGGTCAACAAATTGTATTATTTTACAATATTCAAATAAATTGATTATACAAATTTCATCGTAACACACCTAATTTAAAAAATTGGAAAAATTCAACTACATGATTTGAAAAGGTTAAATGTGACTTGGATTTTAAAATATTTTCGAACCCTCTGGACAAGTAAAATATGTTGTAATGGATAATTTACACAACAGGTAGGACACATAAACATCTGGTACTTAGAATAAGACTATTATTTATTTTCTAGAGCTGCCAAGCCAGCAAAAGTGTTATTGTCCCTTTAACATACATGTTGGAATTTTTAATATACATTTATATAAAGCATGTTATGGTATACGTCTTCATGCATAAAATTGAGAGACTTTGATCGTACGTGACAGGGTGTGGGGCGCGTGTAAAACCACCACGTGGGTTTTCTTCACAACCCCCCCCCCCCCCGCTCCCCAAAATAAACACGCTGCCAAAGAACCTTGTGCACAAGTGAATTGTTGAAATAAAGATTACCATTAGCTCCCAGGCGCTTGAAATGATACATCATACAAAACAAAACACTGCACTTCTGTTTTCATTTTTAAAGTTAAGGTGGGGCTTTCATGTTACCATTTCCTTAAATGTCATACAAAAGTTCGTTATGTATATCTAGCATCTATCTTATTACTGACGTAGACACACCTATTAAATTCTGTTCCATTTTCTTTTCTGGGTTTTTTTTTGTATTTCTCTTTCTCGAATCAAAATGTCAATTGGTCTCTGCAAATCGATTTAATGGCGCGGTTCTCAGCATTTGTTCCTTGTCAATATACGCGATTATTAGAAAAGTTGGGAAACAATATAAGTGTTATTGGGTAGGCGACTGAGATATAGATCTGTTATATATATGTTTTATATATACGATAATGTACATCTAATGTGGATATTTGTTTGAGATATATCTTTAAAAGATCAAGGGAGAAAAAATATGAGTAGGAAATTGGATTGATTAAGTTTATTAGTTTAATCTAGTTAGTATAGGTTAAACGTGATAACGAATCTATCCATTCGATGCTTAAAGAAACCGTCAGGTGAATGCACTCGTGTACTCCGTGGGTCCATTAGCACGTGGACTGGGTTAAAGGTTAAGCCGCTTGACGTTGACCTTGATCCCTATATAGAATTTTACAGCGACGGACTAGTAAATTCTCCACGCCCTGTAACATCCAATCCATGAGAGAAATTTTGCCCGGACATGGGCGTGTATTCCGCCAGCCTACTCTCGAATTCCAACTGCCGTGGGTTATTTTATGTTCACGCCAACGCCAGGAGGTACCGGAGCGACGTTAACAATAGGCCGTTGCGCCGTCTGGACAACATTTCCCCTATAGCACACGTCTTATCTTCATTAGCCAAACCGGTGCAGAAAGGTGAGACTGCAAACCCCATTTCATCATGATGGATTCTTTAACTTTAATGGCGTAGTGGAGTATTTATTATATTTTGATAGCGACTGCCGTCTTGTCTACCTATACCAGTGATGATATCGAATATTTGGATACATCGATATAGAAATTATCTTCAAGAGAGATGGCAGACATTTTCTATTTTATTATCTTTAGATGAATTAGACACAATAAGTGCAGGCCCGCATTTTATATAAAGTACATAAAATGTTAAAAAAAATGGATGCACAAAATAAACATAGACTGTCAAATAACTGATTAACAAAATAAACTTAGTGTCTGGTTTTATTACATTAATTATTAACAATATACATTATTTTATAGTTCATCCTCACTTACCACTGGCTGCAAAATGAAACGACAACGGCTTGATCTATTTGTTAAAGTTCCAATAGCATTTTTTTAAGTTATATTTTTAAAATCTATTAAAATAAAGCCCTAAAATAGATGGTATCTATAAACAGTCCTACTTTGTTAAAAAATAATCCTATTAATCCTATAATTCACTATTGCCAGTTGAGAAATTGGCAAAAATATCATTTTCAACTTCAAATTCAAACGTTTGAAGATGGCCGTCCATGGTGAGGAATGGGAAAACAAGGGAGGTAATTGAGTAACTATTTTCTCAATCAGTCTGTGTCACCCTTTTTAATGCCCCCAAAATTTTGCCCATGATCGTATAATAGTGAGTTGACAACCCTTTGAGCAAAAGACATAGAAATAATTATGTTTTGACTTTCTTAGAAAATATGAAATTGGAACTTTAAGGTCAACTCGATTTTCGTCCAGGTCGTGGAGATCTTAGGTCAGGGCACCTGATTGTTGGCGAGATTGTAGGTTAAGGTTCGGTTAAGCATTGGGGGCTAGGTCCAGGGTTAGGGTTAGGGTTTGGATTAGCGTTAGTCCTGTTTATATCTCGTGACCTTTGACCTAACTTGAAGTTGACCTTATCAAATAGATCTAACCCTAACCATGGACGACATTGCTGATGTGGGCGGAAATGTGTTACCGATTGCCACCCACCCCCACTAGGCCAGAGTTGTAAATAGATACAGTAGATCGGGTTGGGATGGGACATAGATTTCAGAATGGGTGTAGACTGGGTAGGCAGCTAGAGGGAATACACTCTCCTTGTGCTTCCAGTGAAAGATCCACTATTGCGTAAGATTGCATTGTTCGTTCCTAGAAACTGTAGCTTGGCCCCCGGTTAAGACTTAAGAGCGATTTTATGTACGACGTGTTGACGAGAATGATTTAGTTCAACATGACATAAGAGAAAAAGTTAGAAGGTTGTGGATTGTTCTCGTCAACGTCATACGGCTGCATAGTAATATGGTTTGAATCATGGACTAATTAATGTATTTATGTTCTTTTCGCCGTTTGGTAATCTCAGCACATGTTCTACGAACGAGGTAACCCGTAACCACATCTCTAAACTAAAGTATCCGATATCGCATTAACAAGCTTTATATAATATATCTTATCTAGTGATCTGGTGGTCAGGACTTGAAAAGTTTTAAATGTGTAAAATGTAAGCTCAAAATTCTTTGTGTGAAACTGGGAATGTTTTAGGTCGCCTGTCGGATCAGGTAGGTTTCTTCCAGTTTCATCCAATAATAGAGGGAGGTGGGGTTTAACGTTCACTCGACACAAACTAGGTCATTTCGGGACTATCATATGGTTTTAATTTTATTTCAATAATTCGCTTGCGCGTAGGAGTCTTTAGCAGTGAGAGGAAACCGGAGGACCCGGAGAAAACCCACGAGGTTGGATAGGCGACCCTACTCCATAGTGCCCCCCCCCCCCGCCAGAATTTATGAAATGGCTGTGTCAAAGGTGGGTATATATCATCGCGATCTACTCAGACCAATCTTGTTATGTTATACTTACATCGATCTTATTTAACTTGGCCCCAAATCGACCCCCCACCCACCCCCATTAATAAGTCTTCGACCCAAGAAATTTTCAAATGTGCTTTTTTCGTTAATGCAATATTACTAAAATGTAGGAAATTATATAGCAGTGGCTAAGTTTGTCTTTTCTATATTAAACAGGACATGTCAGTGAGTATTATAAAGTGGGTAAGACGCAGGCTAGCTAGCCTGGAGGTCGCGGGTTCGCTCCCGATGTTGGTTGAGAAAGTTCATCGACATCTCCCGGCGTGGTTTCCTCTTGTCATTGGTGCAGGTCACCTGTTTAGTCGTTCGGATGGGTCGAAAAACCGAGGCCCTCATAGCACACTGTATAGCGTATGTCCGTCTTCATTAGCTCAGTCGACGTATAACAGTAGGACGTTAAACCCCATTTCATTTCCTACGAATTGGCATAAGTTTAAAATCCATTCGCATGTAAAATTAATCTGGGTCGGTAATTTACTTAAAGCTTTAGGGGTTATTCCCTTCGGTTATAGAACAACACACATATCGCGAGCTATCGATGCACAAGTTTATTCATTAGAGGAAACCATAATGCGATTGAGGTGTCAGAAGGGATAAGCACACCTTGCCTCAGGCACAACTTTCCATTTATTAAAGACGTAATGTAGAGCTTTCTGTACACGCAACATTATATTATCATTATTCTCTGCTATGAAACACCCGTTAAATTCCGATCAATGGTATCAAAATGCAATTTATTCAATCAGACCATTCTAGTGACCGTTTGTCTGACAAAAACACATTCTTTATAAAGCAATGAAAAGATTCTTCCAAATGAAATTGCCAAATTTCGATTGGAATAAAAAGTTCAAATATTTTGACGCAGATAAACTAACACAGTGGAACCTCGTTTTTCATCCTGAACGTCTGTGAAATCAGGAACTAATCACGTCTTGGTGTCATTCGTTTCGTTTCAATATAACCTTGTTTGATTAGAACCGTTACCAAATCAACAACCTTCCTAGTGCTGTAAAATTTAAAATTATTTTTAGATAAAGTAAATTTTAAAAATATATTTGTTTTATGTCCATGCTTCCCTGATATTTAATTGGGTATAAATATTCTATTATTAGCTTAGTCTCCTTGTCTTGTCTGAATGATATAGATTATTATTTTCTTGGTCCTGGATTAAATTTATAATGGCGACTACATAAAGTAAAAGTAGAATCAGACACCTTTCTTTTCAATTGAAAGTAATAATTTTGACGTGTGTGATACTATGAATAAAATGTCAGCTTTGCTCATCAGAAGCGCCCCCCCCCTCCTAATTTTCAACAGTGCCTTTTTTTACTGCTGAAAGTGCCTTTTCTCAGACCCAAATATGTCCGTTCCGAACGTTTAGTCAGACGACAATATCAGCAAAATAGCTCTTGGAATGGCTACAGATGCAGGAAATGACGGATAATTTTCTTTGCCCCCCCCCCCCTCAGCGGCGTCCCCCGTCTCCGCGGTCAGTGCCCCATTTTACGCCCCCCCCCTTTCAAAAGTGCTAGATCCGACCCTGCTCATTATTATGGCGGTATATTAGTGTCAAAATTCTAACATGCTATCGTCTAATTTCTTACTTCTGTTCATGTAATTTCTAACCTCCATTCATGTAACTTCTAACTTCCATTCATGTAATTTCTAATTTAAGACAATACCCAACTTCTTTATTTGTTCAGTGTAAATTTCAATTCTGTTCCAACTTGTTTCTATTATTTAAACGAAAAATGTCTTCTTAATAGATGCTTTACATGTTAAGCATCAACATCAGGTCACTTAAGCTTGGCGCAGACGGTCAACTTTTCGTCGCTTGTTGCTGCAATAGGCAACTACTGGCAACTCCGAGCAATCGGCAACTCGAGGTCTCCCGTGTGCGCTGACTGGCCGCTCGGCCCACATTTCCACCAACATGTCTTCCATCTCCATGGACCATGTTAATGTTGTTAGCTGTTCCGACGCCGCCATCTTGAAGTATCACATGACAGTAGAGCACTCGCTGATTGGACAGTTAACCAGTTGCTTGTTGTCTGTTGTCGCCTACCGCCGCAGACGAGCAATTTTTAAGCAACAGATGAACAATTTCTCGGCGACGAGTGATTTTCTGTTGTCGAATATCAAACATGTTTGATATTTGGCAACGAGAAGCAACTCGGAGCAACAGCAGGCAACTATTGTTGCCCGTTGGCGCAGACGAGCGATTTTTTCTTTCAACGACTAGCGATTTCACTGTTGCCTGAAAGTTGCTCGAAAAAGTTGCCTGTCTGCGCCTGGCTTTAGTATTAAACTCAGTATCTGTGTAGGCCTATCCATAACATTTATACCCTGTGTTAATATAGACCAACTGCATATAAATATTAATTATTGGCTCAACCGTAAAAAAGATAAAATAAAATTCTCCAAATCCCGTTTAGCTTATATTTGAAATAGAAAATGAAATGAAATGAAAGAGGGTTTAACGCCCTACTGTTCTGTTCCGAACCGGGCTAATGGAGACGGACATACGCCATACAGTGTGCTTTAGGGAAATATTGCCCGGAGAGCGGATCTACGACCTGGACTTATATCGAAGTCTAACGGTCACGGGATCCTTTACGTGCACGCCAACATGTACATGGAACCTCGGGTTTTCATCCCATCGGAACTACAAGACACTAATAAGGGGGAACCACGCCAGAAAATCTGGATGAACTTTTTTCCACCCATGCGGGGATCGAACTCCCGACCCACAGCCTAGCGAGCCTGCGTCTTACCCACTTAGCCACGGTATTCGAAATAGTATTTGCAAACCATACATTTATATCACGTTCAATGTTGCTTAGAGGGTAGGATGGCCGAATGGTTAGCACGTGCACGCTGTAACATAAGGTCTGTCATTGAATAAACTGGCGTGGTTTCGATTTCCCGTTTTTACGTGACATGGAGCAGGGCCGCCTTTCCAACTTGGTGGGTTTTCTCCGGGTCCTCCGGTTTCCTCCCACTGCTAAACACTCCTACGCGCAAGCGAATTATTGAAATACAATTGAACGGTGTTAATGGTGTCGAGTGGATGTTAAACCCAATGTCCCCATCTCTCTCTCCCGATGTTGTTTCCAATTTTAACACTCAGGCAAGCCACTCAATCTGACGAAGAGCGAGTCGTTTGTATCAATAGAATGGTCCCGATCAGGTGCTCAATCGCCAAACTGAGCACATGGTGGCGACACCAAACGACATCATAATGATGGTTGCCAGTCAATGTTATTAATCAATCAGCGTTGACGTTTCTAGGGTTTTCCCCAAAGTCCCGCGCAGAGAACGCCTAGAAGTCGCCGTAACAGGCCGTTTCATTGGCTATTTCCTCACATCAATAAGGACACCTATAATATATATCTCTTCCAGAACCTGGTGTAGTAATAAAGACAAATAAAACGAAATTTTGAACTATAAAAAACGAAATTGTCCGCCTGTTTGTCTGGGGTTTTTTTTAATCTTTGAAAACCATATTGAAGAAAGGTAAAACGAACGTTATATATTGTTTCTTTCCACCGTTAACCCATTCTAAAAAGAAATCCATTCATCTGACGCATCACCACGCAATTTCTCTTCACATGTTCTTAACGTTTCAGTGATTGGTTGATGTGTCTGTTAAAATCAAAATGTAATTTCGTTTGGATTTTGCAGTTCGTTTCGTCTTGATTCCTGAAATTAAATCAGTACTACGGTGTCTATTTAAAGAGGAAATGAAATGGGGTTTAACGTCCTACTTTTCTGCACCAACCTGGATAATGTAGAGAGCTATTGGGGACATTTTGGTTGGACAGCAGCGTTTCCGCCTATACTCTTTCAGTGAATGTTTTCTAGTTGTTCGGATGGGACAAAAAAAAAAGATCCACTCGTACATACCAATTGCAGCACTACTCTGACAGCGCGGATGTCCAGGCATCTTCGTAGGTTAAATGACCTTCAGTTTATGTCTTATGTGCATATGAGATCATATGGGATGCAACAGATGCTTTTTGGGTTCAAACTGGTCTTATATATGGCTTTAATGTGTACAATACTTTACAAATTAAACATGCATTACGCAAACTCTGCGCCAGGGCTTTCTTTGTGCCCTAAACGGTATATAAGTTATCAATTAGACAATAATTAACTTACGAGGGTTCTAATCAACTCGCGATGCCATCGGTTAGTCTGAATTTTCAATAGATTTATTATCGTAACAACGGAATGGCAATGACAATCGGGGCTAAACTGTAATTGGTGTTTAACGCCCACTCGACAACATCTAGGTCATTTCGGAACGAACGTATGGTTCGATTTTATTTCAACAGTTCGTTTGTACGAAGGGGTTTTCAACAGTTGGGGGAAACCGGGGCACCCTTAGACAACCCACGAGATTGGACAAGCGACCCTACTCCTTGTCACGTACAACCGGGGAATCGAAACCACGCCAGTTCACTCAATAACAATAACAGACCTTATGGTACAGTGCGCACGTGCTAACCATTCGGCCATCCAATCCCACCCTCCTTACATAAATGAATTTGGCCAAAATTAGCATACGGTTGGATCACGACTATAGTCACTGCACTGGCTAATTCAAGATGGTGTTTATAAAAATAAAATCGCCAAAGGCAGCTGTGTGCTAAAAGGAAATACCATTCCTCTAACTTCCACAAATAACTCATATCACAATTCGCTACGTAGATATATGGAACTGTGTACTACTTTAAAGACAGGATATTACGGGGTCATTCATTCCGCAGCCTTGCACAATGTCTGGTTATATATGGCACCACCAATAACTGTCTCCGATTATAGATTATTTTTGGACAATGGCTGGGATGATGTTGCTTAATTGGGTACCGTTTTAATCGAACAGTTCTCCAAAACACAGGCTCGGTTCTATTACCATGGTTCATCCATACACAATAAGGAATATTTTCTTAGTCGGTGATACGTTTCCAGATTATGGACTGTTTTCCGCTGTCTGGGGGATGGTAGCTGGATGGATTTATCGATAAGCAGAAATGCGAAACGACGGATGATGATGGATGAATGAAATCCTTTCTCTATATTCACTCTCTTTAATATCGTCTAATATCATTTTATCATGGACGGTATTCAACATTACACGGTTCTATTAGGCCGTATTTCAACCCACGAAATCACAGCATGAAAATGTAAAATCTAATTTTAGTTTTTTTACTGGTTGCATTACCGTGGATGAATTATACTAATTTGGGATTGTATAAATGTTTTTAGAAGAGGTCCCCGGGTGAAAATAGACTTTATTTTTCTTTCTGAGATTTAATTTGGCCTTCCAAACCCTGATTGTGGATGGTTCCAAAATAAAATCAATGCTACCATTTAACGCGAAAATAAGAGATGTTAAGAAGAGCATGTAGTGGAACATGCTATTGGGCTATAATACTCGAATGGTGATTCTGTTAATATCCAGCAAATAAAAAGTTTATCATTATCTATTTTGATGGAAATCAATTTCTATTTTCATGAACTACTCAGCGATCTGAAAAAGGACATTAGTCTAAAGATAGAACTAATTTTAAAGATAGCATTGTCCGTATAGTATTATATAAAAGGCTGGAAAATAAATTTCTGAAACAGTATTGGTTTTTATAATGACCACCACTTAATATGGTCATATATTCCCTTCACTGCAATCTGACTGTCGGCCATATGTAATGTTACCACAATAGAGGCTACAATAAGCCATATATCGTTTTTGAAATGGAAATTAAATTGGGTTTAACGTCCTACTGTTCTGCTCCGAACTTGGCTAATGAAGACGGGCATACGCCATACAGTGTGCTTTGAGGGAAATTTTGCCCAGACAGTGGCACTACGGCCTATTCTTATATCTCAACTGTCAAGGGATCGTTTACGTGCACGCCAATGTGTACAAGCGACCTCGTTTTTTCGTCACACCCGATCAACTAGACAGCTGTCCTTGTCAGGCCCTCCGTCCTGCATCACTGACAAAGGAGAACCACACCGGAAAATCTGGATGAACACCCAAACTCCGGGCTAGCGAGACAGCGTTCTTCCCATAAAGCCACCATGGACCATTTTTGAAATGGATACTAGTATTGTGTATCTCATTGCAATGAAAGATATGTTGATAATTGATATGTTGATAATCCTCTCGAGGGTTAAGTCCCTTTAACAGAACACAGTTTTTATGGGAAACAATCACTTGTTTTATTCTAAAAGCACGACGTTTCGACAAGTATCCTCTTATCGTTATCAAGCACTTTGTTATGAAATTGTGTTAGCACTTTGTAAGTTGAAATACAGTTATCAAACCATCTTTCTGAAAAGATGAACCGTATTAATTTTCGGCGATCATCGATAATGATTTTTAGAGGCCTAATGAAGGACATTAGGCCGATTTCAACTCATTTTCAAAATTTTATAAGGTTCTTTGTTTTTTTTAAAAGGAAAATGTCTATTGGTTCTCAACAGTTACGGATGATAACTATGTGCGCCAATTCATTGCTTCTAAAAACCTCCCATTGCAAAAATTATGCAGCGAGTCTGGCTGAGTGAGGTTGGAGAGAATGACCTTTTTACTATTTTGCATTGTGCCAAATATGTAAGCAGCTTCATATATAAAATGGAAAAGGGAACCGTTGCATTGTTATTCCTGGTAAGACAAACGTCTTCACTAACTGAGATAGATAGGAGGAAGTAAATACACAACGTGAGGGAAAGGAAAGACGACAAAAGAAAATACAAAGACGATCACAAGGCTACTAAAATACGTAGTAAGAAAGGATGCATGGGTCAAACGTAGGATGTGGTGACCGGTTTGGAATGGCCTACTTTCCACGTCTGACAGAAAGACCCATGGTGCTGCATATTCAGTGCCGGACTGGTGGGATGAAGGTCCACCTGTCAGGCCATTGACCAAGGCCCACATAGGTACGCGCCGAAGGCGCGTCACGAGCGCATCCTGGAAAATTTTGAAAATTGACAACCGCAAACCATTTTCCAAGCATTTCAGATCGAAGCAGAAGAAGGCAAATTTTTGATTTCCTGATACAATTAGATAACAGAATGACCTACGAGCACTATCATTAGTTGAATTTGAGATCCCCTGTCCCGTGTCCTGCCCTCGCCCCTCTTCTCCCTTTTCTTTCCTCCTCCCCCCCACCCTTCTTTCTCTTTTCTTTTTTTTTATTTCTTTCTCTTTTTTCGTTTTTCTTTATAGGCTTAGGCCATTATTTTTTAATGAGTTTAGGCCCACCTGTCACGGACAGCTGGACCCAGTCCGGCACTATGCATATTATATTTGGTGAACTGTGTTGAAGCCTTGAAATATATCCCCACCGGATATTTGCCCGTATTTTTCGGTGTCGTTCGATGATGGAGAAATTCGTATTTAAATCAGTGTTAGAATTGGTAAAGTCAACCAACACTTGTTAATAATGGTAAGTGTAGGAATGAAATGGGCCACGTCTAGACAAGACGGTAACAAAATCAATACCAAATACTGACTTAATCACACCATGGTGTAAACTAATGTCTCTATACCAAACATTTCTAATATAGTAGCACATAATTATCATCTTTATGTATCCTTATATGAAGTGACATGGGCCACAACCTAAACCCGACCTGGAAATAGATATAGAAAGATAAAATCACAAAATCGTTAGAGATGAAGAAATGGTAATGATCGCTTAATTGAGTATAAATGGATAGGATCTGTAGGGAAAAAAATCTATAATCGATTAGGTTTAAAGATACATTATGTAAGAATTAGCTGTACGTTCTTGTTACAATAGTTCGAAGTGGGTCCGTAGCCAGCTCATAAAATTGGGGGGGGGGGGCTACAGCATTTTTTGGAGGAGCTGAAGATGTGGCCGACTAAGAACACTCCTAAGAAATCATTATTGTTGGCAAAATATTGGTGGGGGGGGGCTAATTCGATTTTTGGGGGGCTAAGCCCCCCCCCCATGGCTGGGGGCCCGGTTCGAAGGTCAATAATGAAAAATGAATATATTGGAAATGTCAGTCAAATTACAATATTTAGTGCCAAGTTATGAGTATTTGAAGTTGTGATAAAATGCAGTCGAAATTGCTTATTATCGTTGCAACGGCACTTGACAATCGAGACAATCTTTGAACGCTGAAATGGCTGCGGTGTTCAAATCTACATAAAAAAAGGAGCCATGCGATGGCACAGAGAGTTGATTATATACTTATATGACAAAATGTCTAATTAATAGTTTGTGAAATATTTGAAGCTAAAATAAAGACCCACAATACACCGATTTAGCTCTTGCATAATGTATCTTTAAGCAATATCCCAAAAATCGAAAGTCCGTACAGCATTGAAGGTTATAACAGCTTTCCAATCCAGAAATTGTTATCAAGTACATCTGAGTACACGATAAATCTTTACTTAACAGAATTTGGTCCTTTTGAGACCAAATTAAGCTAAATCTTTATTATGTTATTTCGCATCCTCTCCGGGACCTAAAGAAGATAATGAAACAGAAGAAGCCAAAGCAAATCCACTAGTTAAGACAGACAGCCCTCGTCCTTGTTACGTACGATTGGACTACTTATTACATTGCTTACAAAAAGCAGATGCAGAGTAAAACGTTTTAACATGTTAATTACGGCATTGGAACCACGATATAGGTCGATGTCATTGGTGATAAACCTTTCAAGTTTCCCTGCATTAGTAACGTGTTGCTTTTCTAGAATTTCTGCTGGGAAATTAATCAAACCGAGTGAAGATGGCAACTCCAGAGTGTCGAGTAGATAAAGGAGGTGATTGGATTAGTACATTGTGATGTCACGAATGACGGCTGATTTGTCATTGGACTGGCTATGTTGTATAGTAGTTCAGATTGATTTGTAACCAGTGATCCATTATAACACCTTTCACCACGTGTCACTGTTAAAGATACATTATGTGGGATTAAGTAAAGAGTTTCCAGTTCTCACTGTAATAGTTAAAAAAACTAGATAATGTAAAGGCAATTTGCTGAAAATTTCAGTCAAATTGATCCACTCTGAACCGAGAATTTAGCGATTTAATTTTGGGCCTAGTCACGATCATCATTACTAAAGTCGGTACGATAAAACAAATGGTCGCGATTATCTGATTCTGGATTTAATCATGAATGAGCGTTGAGAAGCAGATCGGAATCTAATCCAGTAAATATCGATTAAATCGAGAGTCGATTGTGTTCTGGATAAGTTCATAAATGTCTAATAATTTAGATAACTGCAATAATATGCAGATTTAGATGTTGCATAATGTATGTTTAACTACCTATATGATATGGATAACCATCAGGAATCACCCAGTAATTACTGGCGCAAAAACCACCCAATAAACGACAAATCCATACCATTTCATATGGCAACTCGATCAGTTTCTGCGAAATTGCCGCAGAAATTAACGTGCAATGAATCGTTTCTTCAATTAATATAAATGCAATAACAACTAGAACTCCGAGTAGACGGACCACTGGCGTAAAAAGAAATTTGCGAAGAGTGCGAGTTTTCTAGGGTATTTGATAGGTACGCAATCTCGAGAAAAGTTTGAAATTTTGTCTTACCCTTTTCGAACTGTAATACATATTTACGTAAAATCAGATCTTAGGTAAAAGCCCTGTGTAATGTCTATTTATATCTCTTCGGTAAAAAGGCCGGGAAATGTCTATATCTCTTTGGTAAAAGGCCCTGGAAATGTTTAGTGTCTATATCTCTTTGGTAGAAGGCCCGGGAAATGTCTAGTGTCGACCTCTTTGGTAAAAGGCCCGGGAAATGTCTAGTATCAATATGTCTGCTATCTATATCCCTTCGCTATGAAACGTCCGCTTCTGAAATAGTGAATTCGCAGATACGCAACCGTTGCGCCCACACTTTAATGTGTTATCGTTTTCCATTGGTCAATCTATGTCAAGATGTGTCAATAATCACACGACCTTTCTTCCATTCATCATCGTAAATTAAGATTTATAGCAACTTTTATTACGTTTAATCTGTCAGCTGTCCGTAGTAATTATAGTGCCTTTATTAACAGATTAATAACCCGTGTGTAATTATATCAGTACACCGTAATTTTACGTTTCACACAACCCCCCATTTTTAACATACATGTATACTTTTCATTGCAGACATTGTGTCAAAAAAATAAACGGGCTGTTTGATAACCTTCAATTATTTTACACTCTTATAATTTCTTGATCCATATTTCTGACTGCTACATACAGCCATTTAATTTCATTTGGCTTTTTACTGCATATCACGAAACTGGTTAGTTGTCAAGGTTTTTCATCAATGTGCGTACATTGACAACTACCATTTGCTTGATAAAGACGAGAATATCATCGTCGAAATGTTGCAAGAGATTATGAAATTATCAAAGTAATCAACAGACCTAGGCGAGCGAGTTTTAATCCGATAATTGATTGCCTGTTAATCTTTTGTGGTCCGATTATAACAATATTGATTCAATGGAAATCATGTGAGGGAACGGCCGATATATTTCGTTATTCGGAAAATTCAGAGTCCCGATTACTCGAAGCTTATTTCGCTGTAATATGGAAATAAATCGGGACATGAAAATGATGTCGGATTTCACAGAATGCCATAGCATTCAGATGTCGGATTTGGCAGAGTCCACTGTAAATGTTATTCCACGAATAATGTTATTATGTCACTGTTCAATTAAAGAAGTGCCTACATTTATTGAGTTTTCGTAAGAACATAGCCGATCATGACTCACACCAGTATGATTCGTTTGGGAAATATGCCCTTTGTTTCCTTGAGTTGCTTCCCTTATTAGTTTTTCGTTTAGAGGGAAGCCTGTATCATCATCACTCCAGGACAGGGACTGTACAGCGCAGTGGGACCCGGTGCTCATGGCTCGTCCGCAGACCCATTCACTTGATCTGATAAGAGTATTTGTTGCCCGTAGATTCGCAGGTTTGTCTTGTGTAATTCTGTGTGTTGAGGGTCCCCCCTACACTTACTTTTGTGTTTGTTTGGCATAAGCATTCACATATACAGTAGTTGCAATCAAATCTTTGTCATATTTGCAAGTTTTAAATTTTTTTTTTTTTACACGAAAATATCCCTAACCCCAATAATTAAGGAAATGAGGGGGAACCAGTGACAAAAATTAAAACTCTAATCAGGACTTGGATTCAATTTTACAGCTAGACCTAGCATTTACCACCCCTGGATCCGCACCTAGAGGTGAATTTGACTAATGTCAGTTTGTTTTAACCATGGGTATTTTTGTCCTAAAAAATCAATGCAGATCTAAATTTTTTTTTTTTTTTTTTAATACTTTCGTTGGCCTACACTACATGAAGATCTGACAAGTTATAGTGGGAGTTCACGTCAGGGGTCAAACAAGCAACTTTTGACCCTATGGCATCAGCCACTAATTAATCACAATCAGTGTTGATGTATCTGGTGGTTTAACCAAAGTTCCACGCACTAAAAGGCCAAAAGCTTGCCATAACAGACCGTTTCATTGGCTAATCCCTCACACCAACCAGAATGCAGGTTATATACCGACTTCCAAATCCTAGCAATCTGATTAAAACACAGATCCAATTTCGTTTCGTTTTTTATAGTTCAAAATTTCATTTTTACTTGTCTTCACTACTCTTGGATCTGGAGGACTTGTTATTTAACTTGTGTTCTGGCTGAAATGAGGGGTCAGCCAATCAAATGGTCTGTCGAATCGACCGTTTGACCTTTTTATGCGTGGAACTGTGGGTAGATATTACCAGCTAACGACGTCTATACTATAAACACCAGCGGATAGAAATCATAACAAAACAAAAGTGGATTTTGAAAAGCATGGCGGTCGCTAATTGGTTAATCGAATGACTGACGTTATCGGGTCAAATGTCCCGTGCTTGATACCTGACGTCATAGAACGTGAGCTTCCACTATAACTAGTTAGATCTACATGAGTGTAGGCCATCGAAAGTATAAAAAACGAAACGAAATATAGATCTATATTTTAATTAGATTGAAATCCTAGTGTAGTAAAGACAAGTAAAACGAAATTTTGAACTATAAAAATGAAACAAAATCGGATCTGTGTTTTAATCAGATTGGTGAAGAACAGGAAGTAAAAACAATACATGTCAGTGTGAATAGGTTTATTTTGAAGCAGAGTTACTGAATTAAACAAATAACAAAAACCTGCATTTAAATTCCACCTGGTGCTTTACTAAGATATATAAATAACCTTCATCAGATGTTTCAATGGCATTTAGAAACTCAAGTGATTAATAACTCGAAAGTTGTGGATCTAAATTTCTCCTTTTGCCATAATCCGCTTTGAGGAGATACATTTATATTATTTCTGTGCACACAATGAATGAAATCTATTTTAAACATACAATATAAATTTTAAAGAAGACAGTTATATCGTGGTTAAAGCAAAGTAATTTTTAAACTCTTAGTGTTGATAAATATGTCTTGAAAAAAAATCATGGACTGAAAATTTATGGTTCTTATTCTTAACACCTACCTAATTTTAATTACAGAGACCAAATGCAATTAAGTGTTACTCAAGACTAGTCAGTAATCTACATTTACACCATTATTTAGTCTTTACCTAAACCATTATTTAGTATTTACCTTAACCATGATCTAGTCAGTAATCTACATCTAAACCATAATAGTGATTAAGTCCCCGTAATCACAATTTAGTCGGTAATCTTTACCTAAACTATGATTTAGTCAGCAACCTTCACCTAAACCATGATCTGGTCAGCAATCTACACCGCAATTTATTCAGCAATCTTTACCATAACCATTATCTAGTCTGTAATCTACATTTAAACTATGATCTAGATTCTATTCAGTAATCTACACCCAAACCATGATTTAATCAGTAATCTACACCCAAGCCATGATTTACTCCGCAATCTTTACCTAAAGGATCTATTCACCATAATTTATTCGGTGATCTTTATCTAAACCATGATTTAGTAATAAGTAACTTAAACAAATGAAAATGGCAAATGCAGTGTTCAACAAAATTTCTTATTTTTGATCATGATACCTTTAGTTTAAAAGATGACCGATTGTATAATGTCAACGGTTGGCAATACAAGCACTGCTGACAATACAAAATGTTGCGAACACACATTGTTGATTGTCACGTCAAAGTATAAACAAGAAATCTCTGTTCATTCCACCCAATAACATCTAAGGGAATAGTTCGATCTGATTCCAATCCTTCATAGTTAATAACTTTCAGGAAGAATTACATGTCATAAACAAACGACAATAATGATATTCTATAAATAGCTCAAATTCACACTGAATATAATAATACTATTGATATGAAAACAATTGATGATTGAATGAATGATCACTAAAATACAATGATAAAATGATGAATTGCACAAATGATACAAATATTTCATGAAATAAAACAATGAACTTAGGAGAAACCGTGTTTTACAATTACAAATGGCATAATATATACAATACAAAACACAGGCCTACAAAACAGCGACTGTAGCCCAACAAGGAAATGAAGCAATGTTATGAATAAAATTAAAACATTTTGTTCAGCACATCTAGAAGAGAAACAGGCAAGCCACAACATGATAGTTTTACTTTAAAAATCCATCTAGATATGCATGTGGATTAAACCCTCGTTACCAAGTTATAAAATTCATCAAGATAAGTTTGAAGATAAATGTTAAATAATAACCTAGATTCGAAGACAAATTTTAACAAATATAACAAGGAATCTTGTCTTTATATCATTTCATTTAAAAAACAGTAAAATAAATGCTAATGTATTCCTTTCATTAAATCACGATGCCTACCAACAAATTAATTCCACGCATTACCCAATACAGTGAAGGCGGTTTCTTTTTGACAAGCATTATCAATTACTCTTTTCTTCCCATTCGACTTGACAATTGACACCCAGTCTCAAAGAACAATGAAGAACAAGTTTACTATAAAGTATTACTATCCTACTCTAAATTAAATCACTCCATGTCAAATGAAGAGACATTAGCAACATGTTTAAAGTTAAAAATCAAGTGATCTAACTAAAAGCAATATAATTGTTATTTGCAAGACAAACAAATGCTTTAATTGATAAAAGTTAATACTTGTTGTGTATAGGATTATATGCCCATTGGATAGAAGGATTAAAACCACAAAGGTCTATTGATCTAATTAATTCATATATTAATTTACTCGTCATTCATAAAATTAAAAGCTAAACTTCTTAATTGTTGTAATTAATAGGTATTCTCTTTTCCCTGTCTCGTTATTCAATCTAATTAGCATATCCCCTTTCCTGTCCTTCATATTTCTCTTCCTTGACGCCATATTCGCGTTGTTGATAATAATCACCATCGTCTTCTTCCTCTTCTTCTTCTTCCTCGCGATCCCCATTCTCGTCTTGATCATCTTCACCCTCTTCATGTTTAACTATCGACATGTCAAAATTCTTTCTGTCCTCCTCTTGAGTTTCTTCGTTACGAGCGGCCATAACACCGTATCTGTAATCATCATCAACCTTCTCTTCTTTAATTTTAATAACTTGATCCTCATCAACAGGCTCTTCTTTAATTCTACGATCACGTGATCGCCTTCTATCTCGGCTTCTGCTTCTTCTCCTTTTCCTGTCTCGTGAGCGGCTACGTTTACGATCTCGCGATCTACTACGACGACTTCTCTTTCTGTCTTTTCTACCTCCTTCTTCTTCTTCTGCAATTAGAAAAAATACAAAATGTACATTAAGATTTATTATTTAACTTTGTCATTTGTTAATTTAATACCCCAATCCATGGCGCCTAACACACCTCTATATTGCCCTGTCAAGGTGCAAAGCTGAGGTGCATGGAAAGCTATTCACATATCTCAGGTGGTTTGAGAAGGTTTAAGAAACAGCAGTTTCGATCTGTTCAGGGATATATCAGGGGCCTGTTTTACAAAATTTTAACGAAGATAAAATCTAAATTTTAGTAATTTGATTGGATAATATTACATTGATTTTAGTGCATAGCTAATCAAAATTGATGTATCTACCAAAATTTGGATTTTACCTTTGGTTAAGATTTCGAGAAAAAGCGCCCTGTATCTTTATATTATCAGGGCTTGCCACGAGACGCGAGCAGTTGCCCGCGCTCGCGTAAATCTACATTTACCTTCGTTGCTCGCGCAAAATTTTAAGAAAAAACTGTAAAAACAATCAAAATATTGACAAGTTTATTGCCGAAACTAATCCAACAAGATCAATAACGTCATAACTTCGTCTGTCAAACTGAGATTCTTCAAGCTGCACGCGGCATTTCGTCTATAAATTTGATTGGCTAATGAAGTTAGAAGCCACAAGTCGTGTTACTAAAAATACACTTTATACCCGAACGTCATGTCTGGTTCTCCTACGAACACCAGTAACAAACGTGTGAAAATCGAGTCTAAAGTAATGAATGTTTACATCTGGATGATTTGGCATTTCACGCAAAATGTCAAATGGACACGTTTCAAACTTATATTTATCGGTATTTCTTATTTTATCAGAACTTCGGTTTTTATTCCATTGTGCAGTCGTATAATTTTCAATCTAAGCGGAATAATGGCCAAGGAAAACCTGATTGCCCTACCTATCCACATTTATGTCGTGGGGCGAAGAAATCCATACGGAAATTGGTTATAGAAAAGAGTATGACTGTCAAAAACAGAAAAGCGATGGTCACACATGTTTACTGCAAACTCTGTGCCAGGAATAGCAATTTTGTTGCTCAATCGTTATTTTGTTGTTTTGTTATACTAGTGCCAAATTTCGTTGTTTTGTTATACTACTGCCAACTCATAGTACTATTACTATGTAGATAAAGAATTGAAAAAAAAAAATATATTACAAACTTCAAACAGCTTTGTCATTATTTATTTAAACAAAAGTATCCAGGCAACAAATTGAAACAATCGTAGAAAATGTTTGCTCACGCAAGCAACATTTTAGGTGAGCAATTTTTATTGCTCGCCCAAACCTAAATTTGCGAGAGCAGTCATCTGCTCGCCATCAATTTATTCGTGGCCAGCCCTGTATTATAGCTCACTTTTCTCTTAATTTTCTTCAAAAAACTGGTGTAGTCAATATTAATATGTAACAAGTGTTAAAGGGTTAAAGTTATTCTGATCTGTATTTATCGTTTTATCTTTATGGTTCTGATTTTCAACACTATCACAAAGCTAACCTATATTTAGAGTGTTGGCTGTTTGGACAGCTGATTTGAGTTGCATTATGCATGAGGTTCCATTAAGTTTATAAATAGAGCAATAATGGACAAGGTCTTTCCGTTTTCATAGGCTATTTACAGTACACAAAAAGGAAATGAAATGGGGTTTAACATCCAACTGTTCTGCTCCTATTGAAGATGGGCATACACCATGCAATGTACTACATGAGTGAAATATAGTCAGACAGTGGTGCTACGGCCTTCTCTTATTTTGAATTCCAACTGGCATTTTTTTTTTTTTACGTGCACACCAATGTGTACACTGAACCGCTGTATTTCATCCCATCTGAATGATTATAAATGGTTCTTGGCTAGGCCCTATGGACTATCTCAGCCAACAAGGTTAACAGTTAATTATGCATGGGCACATGTCTTTTTTTCAGGGAAATAGTTTACTAAATGAGACAAAAGTATGCTTGGAACAACAGGTGGCCAAGATAACTTAACTTTAAAGAAAAGCCTCCACAATGAAATAGGGTTTTAACATCCTACTGTTCTGCTCCTGACTGACATACGCTATACAGTGTGCTATGATGGAAATTTTCCCCGGGCAACGGCACTATGGACTACTCTTATATCGAATTCCAATTGCCAAGGGCTTTTTTGCGTGCATGGCTGTCCTGACAGGCACTCCGTCCTGCACCACTGACAAGTGAGAAACCATGTCTGAAAATCCTGATCAGAGCATTCTCGGCCAATGATGTCCAGGCTAGTGAACCAGCGTCTTACCCATTTAGCCACCATGGCTTGACTCCTCAAAGACAGACTTCTCTTATCACAATGTACACATAAATAATGGTTTCATGTCCTTTATCGTTAAGTTCTTTGTTGATAACATGATTGTTAAAATGTATAAACCCTTATAATCATCCTGACAAATTAAGAGTGTGTCCGCGAGAAAACCATGCAGAAGGTGCTAAGGCTTCAATCACAGATTTTGACCAAATTTGGTTTATAAGTTGGGATAGTCCAAAAACACATATATGTGCAATATCAGATAAATCTTTCAATTCCAGACTGAGAAAATTGAAAAAGCATTTTCCAAATGGTGAAATGGCCAAAATCTGTCTTTTCTCAAATACCAACTTTGACAAGTCCTCACACATTTACTATATGTAGCAAAAAGGCCAAACTCACACAGTTTGTAGATGACCTAGTGCTGTTTCCACAAAATTAATTTCAGACGATTCCGGCAAACGAGGATTGTATACGGACTGGATATCAAAGCCTTTCTAAATTCCCCATTTTTCATCACCCAAAGTTTGACACCCTATAGCTACTTCTTTCATGGGGTGGGTTTAAAAAATTTATGCTCACGTGAACAAACAACCTCCCAACATGTGATACAAAAAATAAAAATGACCGGAATCGACTTGACAAAAACTAGGTAAAGGAAACAATAACCCATGAAATTAACCTGTAATTTCCTTATTTTGGTGTAAATTAACCGTAGTAGAAAAAAAAACCTAACAACTTTTTTCTTTTTCATTCTTATGGTGTTTACTATCAGCCCTAAAATACATAAGTATCTGATTTATAAAAATGTCTTGAAAAAAAATGCTTTAAACGGCCTGTTATCGTCCATTGTTCATCTAGCGCTGACGGGAAATGTTACCACAGTTGTCCACGATCTTCCATTGGAATATCGCTGTGCTCAATGAAATAATCTTAAATATATCCATTAATCTCAAATAGACATTATTTTAAATGATATAATCCAAACAAGATAGGTTGCCAGGCAACGAAACATACATATAGTGTATAATGATCGAATAAAGTCTCGCTGGCAATTAAAACGATGGAGAGTCTTAGAACTAGTGAGTATTGTGAGATGTTAGCAGACAGAATTTAGCCAACGAGTCATAACAAAGATGGCCTCTGACATACCTTGTACATATACTATAGGCCTACTATATAGTCAAGCTGTAGTAAGAAGTTTTATTTTAATCCCTTCAAGTGCCAGTGCTAAAACAATGTGTATAAATTTAAAGTCAAAGGGATATTAACTTTTGCCTCCAAAGCGCCAACAAAATTTTGCGAAGTGATCAAGGGTCATAACTCTGGCAGTAATTATTGGAAATCGCTGAAAATGAATAGGCTTTTCATCTCATGACCGTAAACACTGTGTACCTTGTACATATATTATAGGCCTACTATATAGTCAAGCAGTAGTAAGAAGTTTTATTTTAATCCCTTCAAGTGCCAGTGCTTAAACAATGTGTATAAATTTAAAGTCAATGGGATATTAACTTTTGCCTCCAAAGCGTCAACAAGATTTTACGAAGTGATCAAGGGTCATAACTTTGGCAGTAATTATCGGATATCGCTGAAAATCAATAGACTTCTTCGTCTCATGACCGTAGACACTGTGTGTCAATTTAAAGTCAATTGGACACTAACTTTGGTCTCTAGAGGGTCCACAAGATTTTTTAAAGTGATCAAGCGTCATAACTCTGGCAGTATGTGAGATTCGAACCACCAACCGCATGACTTCCCACAACCGACCCCATCACCAAAATGCTTGTCCCAGGACCCCAAGGTCCATGTCGCGGGGCCTGTTCAGGGAGATTGCCTATGGCCTCTCTTATTCTAAATCCGACCCTGTAGGTGTAACTGACAGCGCTTGAGAGACGTAGCTGCCATACTACACTGTTCAGCGTCGATTGAATTTAAGCTGTTAAAATTTAAGCTTCCACATTTCTGCATTATAGAAATCAGTGGATGTGTCCCAAAATGAATACTGGAAACAAGCTCTTAAATTTGTAGCCATTTTCGGTAACCTGTTGGAAAATGAAACCTTAAAGAGACAATACAACAAATATGTTAAAGGGACAATACGAAAATACCAAATATACTATAAATACAAATACACTCTTATATACAGTACCACATGGTACAAATGATGGCTGTGGACATGATGAAAACGTATAAAAGCCAAGCATTTTATTTCTCTAATCAAATTTCCTAAAAAAATGTATCACAAAAGCTTATTTTTAGCACTTTTCAATAAGCTGTATATTTAAAGTATGTTGCATTCCGGTCATTTTTTTTACACATATTGATACTATCTCCTTCGCACTTCAAAACCATCCAAAGAAATTCTACTTGCGACCATGAAAGAAAAAGTTACAGTGTATCTTTTTGTGTACTATTGGGACAATGTGAATATAGTACCCTAAATCAAGTCCACAAAAAATTAGTATGGACTGATTTTTTTTTTCAAATTGGTGCTGGGGTGGAAGTTGACAACCCGTTTTATCAGACAGTGTCAAAATTAGAAGGTTTTTATTGCACCATAGAATGCAGTCTGTGCTTAAAAAAGGTGATAAATACAGATGTGAAAACCAAAATTTTACCCATAAAATGAGTATTTCCAGTACAGTCCTTTATAACGACATTAGGTTGAAACCACTTCAGCATGTCACTTCTTGCCCCTAGGGGGTGCCATACCATAAGTTTGATCAAAAACTTCCGACCCCCCATCTTAGCACTTTTTGCGATTTTTGCATGGTCTTCTCGCGGATACACTCTTAATTATGGCTTCACATTGTACATTCATATAGACCTTCCAGTTTACTGAATGTCAGTGTGCTTGATATCTTATCGAAACATCGTGCTTGTGTATAATAAACCAGCATTTGTTATCCCATATAACTGTGTTGGTTAATCCGATTTTCGACCTTTTTTGGTTTTAAAACAAGTCTAACTTACGCTTCTTAACCCCCCTATTAGTATTATTCAATATTTTATTATTTTTTTTACCTTCAGGTGCACCACCACGATCCTCCCAGTCTTTATTACGTCTGTCTCTACTACGAGATCTCCTCCTTTCAACACGATCTCTTTCTCGATCACGTATTGGACTCCTCTTACGCCTGTCTTCACGATCTCTACTTCTACTACGACGTCTCCTTGTATCTCTTTCAGCACGGTCAGCTCCTCTATCCCGTTCCGGCATCCTCTCTCGACTACGAGAGCGTCGATCTTCCCGATAACTTCTACAAGATGAGAAGATGGCACTCAGATAATACTTTATTAGATATATCAAGCACAGAAGATTTATATATAGTGAGTATAACTAGTAAAAGATATTAAATAAAGCACTACTTTTATCATAACACTTTATTTTCAGAAATGAGAGAGAGAGAGAGAGAGAGAGTTTAGAAATGAGAGAGAGAGAGAGAGTTTAACTCCACTCAACACAAACAAGGTCATTTCGGGTCGAACAAGTTATTTCATGGGTCTTTAGTAGTGGGAGGAAACCGGAGAAACCAATGAGGATGCATAGGTGACCCTACTCATTAGGTACAATTGGGAAATCGAAACAACGACAATTGACTCAATGACAGACTTTATGATGCCGCGCGCCCATGTGTTTACCATTCAGCCGTCCAATGCCCCTGAAAATATAGGAAACCGGTTTTCCTTTTGTACTCTTATATCGTGGCATTAAAAATTTGTAGTCGTACTATAGTATTAATGAAAAAAAGAAACAACTTACCCTTCTCGTCCAGAAAATCTGGTGTTTTCATCTGGTCCACCTTTTCGTGTGCCTCCAAGTCCACCACCTATAACACAGATAAATAAATTTATTAAATAAAGTCAAACCAATGATACATACTGTTGCCTGATCTGTCCTGGCGCCAACATGTAAACGGGACCTCAGTTCTATGTTCTATCCAAAGGACTAGGTATTGTCCTTGCAACAACCTCCATAATGCACCATGCTGGGAAATCCCACAGAACTTTCTCAGCAGTCTACACCAGGATCAAACCCCTAAACTCCTGGTTAACGAGAGAAAGAGAGATGGCGTTTAACATCCACTTGACACAAACTTTTGGGGGCTAGCATATGGTTGAATTGTATTTCAATAACTCACTTACACGTAGGGGTTTTTCGCAGTGGGAGGAAACTGGAAGACCTGGAGAAAACCCACGAGGTTGGACATGCGACTCTATTCCTTGCCACGTGCAAGCATGGAATCAAAACCACGTCAGTTGACTCAATAACAGACCTTTTGGTACAGCACGCACATGCTTACTACTCGGCCATCCAACCCCTGCCTGGTTAGCAAGTCAGCACATTACTGAGCCACAGCGAATTCCTACCTGATCTTTACTATCTGTTTTTGTTGCAGGTATTAACACACACACACACACAATTGTATATAATGTATTTCATATGTTATTGTTTACTATTTAAAATACCCTGCATCTGGCAATTAAGATGCTAGTACAGGTAAGACTAGAATTTAGTGAAAAACCAGTTCAAAATAAGAGTTATTTCCCTTCACTCATCTTTATTTTTGATTTAGTTGTGTATCAGAATTGTAATTATTTAGCAAAATAAGCACATGTATCACCAGGGGAAGAGGGGCAAGCACAGAGTTTTCATGGTGCAACTGAACCTGTCCTCACAAAAAGGGGGCCCTACAACATATGGCATTATATAAGATCAGAAAATCTAGATGTTTCGGGAGTAACAAATGGTTTAATTATATTTCAATAATTCGCTTGCGTATAGGCGTCTTTAGCAGTGGGAGGAAACTAGAGAATCCAACAAGGTTGGACAGGAGACCCTGCTCCTTGTCACGTACAAGTGAAGGAATTGAAATCATCCCATGTGACTCCATGATAGATGTTGTGATAAACCCCATAACCCCTCCAATCTGAAGGGAACATGTCTTTATGTTTTAGTTTTTAGCCATTCTCACCTAATCTCCTGGGTCTCCATCCCTTAACTGTTCGACCTCGTTCAACATCAACCAACACTCTTCTACCGTCAATCTTTTTACCATCAGCATTCTTATACGCGGCTAGAAAACAAAGAAAAACAACCAAGTGAATAAAGACATAAAAACTCTATCTTATCTATTAAAAATTCCACATATGTTCAACCAAAAAAATTAAACAATCCATGTTTTTAACTTTTCATTACTTTATCCTATGGATTTGTCAAATTAATAGCCAATCTTGATTGATGATCATGAAGCAACTATATATCATTTTCTAAATTACTTTCATTTGAAGGCTAATATGGATAAAGTTTCAAGTATTTTTGGTGCAACATGTGAAAATTTTTTAATAGATAACCATTCAAATGCTACCTTGAAATATTCAAGGTAGCATTTGGAAAAAATTCTTTGTCTCACCCTCTTGCTGTCCTGAAAAAAAATAATTATGACACACTAACTCATTTCTAGAAGTGATATCAAGACACTAGAGAATAAAGGTCTTGTTTTTCTTAGCCCAAAGAAGTAGATGTTGCATTGGACACACCAAATGTTTAAATACAAGCAGTGTCAATTGTCTCCATAAACTGTATCCATGGATAAATATTTTTTAAATGATATACAAGAACTATGATTCCCCAGTGTCGAGATACACCAATATCTATGGGTCCCTTAAACTTACCTGAAAAAAGAAATTAGGGGATTAATACTTTTTTCAGACCAGATTGCTAGAAACTTTTCATATGCCAAATGTTTTTACAAGTTATTACAAGTACTTACAACTGTAATAACTAAATTTACACCTACTGTTTTTTTTTTTGAGTGAGGAAGGGGATTTTTTGTTTAACTGGGGCCCGTAAAAATTTACAACGAAAAGATAGAAACTTACGCCACATACTACCTATAGTCCTATATCTTTGACTTGTTATTAAGTCTTGTGTTGCAACAAGCCGTCACCAATGCGGTTCGTAGTCCAGTGGTTTTTTAATCCGCCGGTTTTACTTACCCGCCCAGTTTAAGCTTACCTGAGTTTATTTTATTATAAATTGTCTTTAGAAAATATCACATTTCTGTTATTTTTGAAATTTTAAAATTTTGACAAATAGTTACATTATCTTATACCAACTTGCATTAGCTTAAATTGCCCTCTCGCCCCCATAATAGAATCCAAACTACATCATAATTCACAGTAAATGTAATAATTTCTAATTATTTGTGTTTGTTTTGTAGTAAGAAAAAAAGTGTAATATGTGGATATGCTGTGTTTCTGTGTGCATGTAAATCGAGAAATCCTAACAATTTTGAAATCAGCATGACTATCGCAAACTGTGTAATTTTAACTATCTGCCTTATTATTATTTTTTTTTTGAAGCACCGAACAAAAGTATGAAAGAGCCAAATTGAATGTCTTATTCCAAGTTTATATAATTTGTGTTTTGGAATTGTTTCTTTTAATGACCCAGTCTTACCAAATCATACAAACCCAACAATGGTGTAGTTTTTAGCAATCTTTCAGAACAATAGTGTAGAAGCCTAGACAGGCCTTTCGGAGGGCTGAAGAAAAATAAAAAAAATGCCCATTAAGTTCAGTTTCCAAATTACATTTTACCCTTCTGACTTACATTGTTATGGTTATATTTGATTTAGGATTTGCCAATTGACTTACACTTTGTTTTGTTTACACATTTCCCTTTGACTTACACTTTGGTTTGTTTACACTTTCCCCTTTGACTTACACTTTATTTTGTTTACGCTTTCCCCATTGACTTACACTTTGTTTTGATTTCTCTTTTGCTGTTGACTTACACTTTGTTTACACTTTCCCCATTGACTTACACTTGAAATTTGGGCTTTATTTTTTTTATTCAAGTGTATTGGTATTGCAGATATCGTCATTTTAAAGCACAAAATTGTTAAATACCAGTACCAATTCTATTTGGCATTTCTAATTTTTTTAAGCTAAATATATCAAAAGACTTTTTACAAATTTCCAGATATGATATGTCTTTTTATTAGTCTTTAAGACAAAACAAACCAAGACTAGAACTGGTAGAATGTTTTATTTACATTCCATGATCTCTTACCTGGTTAATTCCCCAGTTAAATTTACCTGTTAACATATTAATAGTAGCATTCAAATTTATAACAAAACCATTATCTATATATTATATAGGCATACATTACATTTTCTGTGTATACTGAGTTACAGTTTTATATATATTCGTACTGAGAATGTGGAAGCGGTGCATGCTATTATGTATATATTTTTTCAAATACATACATTGTATCTATTATAGAAATTCTTAAGTCTGTTATCGACATCGACTAATGGCATAGAAATAGTGTTTTGGATGGTTGAATGACTGTAAGAGCTTTAACATCAAAATAAAAACTGTAAGGGCCAGTAACTCTGTACAGATTCTAAACCTCTGTCTTTGATATTCACACAATTTCTGGATTCCACTGTTTAGTCAGACAGGATATTTTTTGTTTTTTTTTTAAAATAAAGGTTCGTTAAAATGGTACAGCCATTTAGTTTTTATTTATGATGTCTGCGAGAGTGAACAGGGAAATAACACAGGTTATTTAATCCAAGTTGATTATATTCACCAGTCGACCAGTAATGAAAACACAGAATGTACAATTTGACAAGATTACATCTATCATGGAAGTAAAATAATCCATCATTTCTTCATTTTTCACTATGGTACTTCATTTATATTCAAAATTGATTCCAAGATCATGAAACTGAGAAGCAGTAAAACCGATGTTCAGCCACTGACCTATCATAAAGCACACCACACAAAGTCTTTCTATTACTGAACAAATTGTGAATTGAAATAAATTTTTTTTTGTCATTTGTGTTCAGGGAACATAATTCTTTTATCAGTAAAAGAGAGAAATGGGGTTTAACATCCACTCGACACAAACTAGGTCATGGTTTAATTTTATTTCAATAATTCGCTTGTGCCTATGAGTCTTTAGCAGTGGGAGGAAACCTGAGGACCCGGAGAAAACCCACGAGGCTGGACAGGCTACCCTACTCCTTGTCAGGTACAACCGGGGATTCAAAACCACACCACTTGACTCAATGACAGGTTTTATGGTAAAGCACGCCTGTGCTAACCATTCGGCCATCCACACCCCCCCCCCCCTCTTTTATCAGAAGTATCTGCAAAATAACAGTACCATACTGGTTCCAAATACTGATAAAATGTATTGTGTGTTACAAGATGTGTATTCAATATCATGGTGGATGGTTTAAAGCTAGAATACTGTAGGGAATAATCTTGTGTCTCCCCAAGTAGACTATAATATAGATAAATTGAAGGAAAGATTGCAGTATGTTGTAATATATATTGATTGCTGAACTGGTAGAGACATAGATAGATAGTATCTACCATTTACTATATATAACTCGTATTTTAGTTTACTATTATGTGATGGTTTAGTCAAAACTCATTACCATTTCAGCTTAAATTTGGTCTTGAAACTCATTGTATTTAAGCTAAATTCAATGAAATGAAATGAGGTTTTATTGTCCTATTTTTCTACACCTACTGGGCTAATGAGATACATAGCTGTTAAAATAGATTAGTATTTGTTCTTACTGTTTTATAACTGCTTATATAGGATTGAAGATTTCTATTTAATGTGGGATTTCATAAGTGATTAACATTTAAGTTTTCTTAACATTGAGTTTCAGAACTTTTTATTATTTCTAGAATTGTAAAATAACATTAATTTTATTAGTTTTATTCTATCCTAGTAGATGATGGTTTCAGAACACATTTAATATGGTGGTATTCATCTTGGTGAACCAGAAAATGTTTAATTTTAAGATGCAATTTCAAATTGCAATATTTTTTATATATAATCAATTAACAATGAAAAATGTCATACAAATATTTTATGTGTACCAATAACTGAATTAAAATAATCTGTATATGACTCAATCACCAAACATCTGCTGTATTCCGTTAAATAATAAATAACATGTGGTTTTTAATACCCTACTTTCTGCACAAGCTGGGCTAAAAAAAAGACGGCACACAGTGTGCTATCAGGGAAATTTTGATCGAAAGCAGAGGTGCTACAGCATACTTTTATTCTGGTTCCAATTGTCAGGTGATCTTTAATGTGATTTCATCGGTATAAACATGACCTTAGTTATTCAACCCATCCGAATGACTAGACACATTGCCTTTCCAGGCCCTTTATTTGGGCCAATACTGTGATGGAACCTGAGACCTTCTGGTTAGTGACATATATTATTTTAACTATTTAATTTTAACATTTCAATTCATATGTTAGGTTTCACAAGTCTGGGAATCGAAAAACCAAGCAACAAATGTGGGAATCAAAAACCATGTCACTTGACTCTGACAAGACTGTAGGATTCCCCCCCCCCCTCCCCGTTTCTTTTCCTTGGATCTAGACATAGTACCAGTTAACTAGGTTATATTTTATCACCGTATATACATAACCCAGTTAAAACAGACTCAAGTCTTAGGTTCTAGAGTCAGATTTATAAAATTAGCAGGTTTAGTCATGAAATTGGACAAAATGGGGCATTTTATTGATTTTTAGTCTGTGATGATAAATCAGGGTAAAAATGAAGTTATATTATAAGATAAACAAGATGTAGTCATCAACGACCAGTAAGTAAGAAATTTTACAAATTTCATACGGTTTACAGATTATCTTAACAGATAATTGATAATAAAATTTAAGGCATCTCAATAATCGGAAAGTTTAATGTTATTAGATAAAATATCTGAATATCTATACGAAAAACTTTGAAAATGTCCAGAGATGTTTCTGTTGATATTGGGGCAAATGACAAATTTAATCTCTTCTGGTACTACTGATCTATTAATATATTTAAAAAATAGTTTTTTTTAAGCCTGCCATATAATCAGAAATCACAACATTAATATTAATCGGGTATACTTTCTTGAAATCTCAGCAATAAACGTTAAGATATTAGCCAAGAGAAAATTAATTTTTATCTTTTTAAAATACGGCACAAAATAAAGCCATTTATCTATTGGTAAAATCATTTACAAGATGGATTAAATCTGTTAGGGAAATAAAGTATTTGTTGCTTTAAGTGATGTCTCTTGTCTTCTAGATTAATACATGGAGTGTAATTCCTTGAAAACACATTCAAGTAAGCAATCAATCAGAACCACCACACTGTTTTCCAACATTATAAATCGCGAAACAAGAACAAAAAAAAAAAAAAAAAAAAAAAATCAGCCAGCCTATTCCTGACATGTAAGGTTTGATATCTACATAAACAACTCTGCAAAGTTCAATCTGTGGCAACAACTTATCTGAGAAATTTTTTGACGCCAGGTTCAGACGATGGACGTGAATTAGTCGATATAAAAAGGAGATCGAAAATAGAGGAACCTGTTAGAAAGACACTGGTTTGGCACTGGTGGCGTTTTTTACCCATCTGTCTATTGATTGCTGGGTTAAGATCAACTTCTTTCCTTCAAAACTTGCATCCTAATTTGGGTGTTGCATAATTTGTCTGTCACAGTCAGGTGTTTGAAATGCTAGCCATATTGATTATTGAATTTGATTCCATCAGCAGGACGAACGGTTATCAGCTATAAATTCACTTCAACTCTCTCGCAGACACCATGTGCATTTAATCACAACATGAGCTTTCAATAACCTATTTGGATTTCGATTTTTATTAATAGTATTTTCTCGGTTGCAGTTTATATTTAGTTTATACTTTAAAGCACCTGAATTGCACTAACTGTGACATTTATGTCAAATAACTTTGGTGGTAGATGTACAATTTGTACACTTAAATTTATGTATATAGATTGGAGCATCATTTTCATGAAATTTGTTGGTTACTTTTCCAATAGATAGAATAATAATTTCTATAGAAAAAGTGATGTTATTGTAACATCATCTTTAAAGCAATACTGCATGTAGCTGTGATAAGGGTATTTCACTACATGATGTCACATTGTTGACGCCGTCCTTTCTGGAGTTTAACGTCCACTTCCACCAGGGGTGATATCGTACACAAGATGAGGTCACCAAAGGCTCAGATATTTATGGTTACCTCACATAGTTTGGAGCAATAATTGCTATAGAAAAACTGGTCAAGTTAGATATTTTTGTAACATCATCAGTTAAGACTAATTACAACTGTGTTAATTCCTACCACCAAAATAGTTCACTTCCATTTTTTTTTTATAACAACTTTATTATAGGTACCAGCAGCATGTATTTCAGTTCTAAAACCATATGGTAAATCACCAGATTATGTGGTTACTGACACTTGGTCAGTTTATTTTATATAGCTATATAGTTTGAGTTTTTAGGGTTAAAATAAAATTTACTTTAAACATAATTGTAATGGTGCCATTAAGACCTGTGAGAGCGTGGAAATGGAATAAAATCTAAAATAACAATATTGTACTTACAATGCATGTCTCGTTCGTGTTCATACTCAATGAAAGCGTAGCCACGTGGTTTGCTTGTGTTTCGGTCTGTAACCAACACGATCTGAAAAAGATGAAGAAATGTGACTTTGAATAAATAGGTTTTAAGACATGGTGAACTCTGTTTTTTGCCATTATCTCCCTGTCAATAGCTTTAGAAGAGATTTTTTTTATCTGTGAAGTCATCCATTTATAGAATTGACAGACAACATGTCCATAAAGTTAGAAATAAACACTAAGTACAGAAATAACCCATTCATGAAGATACTTCTCGTATTTGAGACATTTCACTGGAATTCAGTTTTTGTGTGTTCCAATAACGATATCAATACCCAAAGAAAGACGACTTAATGCCAAAGAAAGTTCTTTTTATACGCCAACATGTAATTGAGTTTCGTATTGCCACCATTCATGTCTGTTTGTATGTTATCAATTCTTTGATATGAATAACTAACAATAATGACAAAATGAAAAATATTTATTGATTTTTCATTAACTTTAAGAATTGTTTCCCTTGTTTCTAATTGAAAATTATGAGGTTAAATGATGGCATCATGTGATCTTGAAATTGGCATGCTCCATCAGCATGCAATTTGTTTTATTTCCTATCAAGGGAACCACAGTGTGTCAGTGAAAATGGCGTCAAGTCACCAAGCCTGGACACAAAGATGTCCGACAGAAAGTATATAGTATAATAAAAACATTGTAATAATTTGTGCCTGACAATGTCTATGGCAAATGCCTTAAGTCCAGACTTGACGTGTGTGACAATTTGTGCTTGACAATGTCTATGACAGGTTGCCTATGTCCAGGCTTGCGAGTCATTAACCTGGGGTTCCCAGTGTCGGTAAAAAAAAATAAGTTCCTCCAGATATTCCAAGTTGGTTTCACCTTTTACATGGTGAAGGATGGAGGCATTGGCGAGGAGACCCCGCCCCCAGATGTCCCGTTTCGTTTAGATTGGCAGCATGTTAAAGATCCCCCTACATTTAGGGACTAACATATGGTTCAATTTTATTTCAATGATAATCGTTTGTGCATAGGGATCTTTAGCAATAGGAGTAAAAAAGAGGAGCCAGAAAAAAAAAAATGTGGTTGGAAAGATGACCCTTTTGCTCTTGTCACATACAAGTGGGAAATCGAAACCGCCCACTTGACTCAATGACAGATCTTGTGATTTCACGCCCACACATTAAACCACTAGACCAGTAAATCCCCCGCGAAATGGTAATGAAAGGAGACTGTATCACGGCTGATTGGTGAAAATGGTCTCGTAGCACACTGCAAGGCATATGCACGTCTTCATTAGCCTGACTGGTAAAGTAGAAAGTTAATTAAACTCAATATCATTACAGTTTCTTTCATCCAAAACATGCATCCATTTTGAAATTGTCTATTGCAATAATGCACGAGTCACGAAAAGTAAATTTTTAGAGACTACTTAATCCCTTCTTTGTTTTATCATTTGAATGAAAAAAAAAAGGATCTTCATCAAAAATTAATAAGTTGGGTATAAAAAGTGTGTAAGGCGGTTATATGTATATAGTATATTAAATAATATATGATATATACAACATTATTATAACTTGTCACAATATATTCTCATTAATTTCCAGTACCAGTTGTCGATGGCATTGTCTTAATTTATATACCATTCAAGTAATGTCAAACATTTTCAAGTACATATGTACTGATCCTACAAGGCACGCTTAAAGATACATTATGTAAGAATAAGATAAAGAGCTGACAGTTCTTGCAATCATAGTTAAAGCTGTCTAGTTGTTTGGATGGGACGAAAAAACCAAGGTCCTGTGTACACATTGACGTGCACGTGAAAGATCCATTGACAGTTGGAATTCGATACAAGAGTAGGCCGCAGTGCCGCGTATGCCCATCTTCATTAGCCCAGTTCGGACCAGACAGTAGGACGTTAACCCTCATGTCACTTCATTTTTGTAATAGTTTCAATGAGACATGTTTTAATTTTAATGAGTTTATTGATTGGACTTTATTGCCAAAAAGGGTAGATTAATTGTCCACTCTCTATAGCAAGACCCAATAACACGGATATCACCATTTATAAGATTCTGGTAAACTTCCAGGGGAAAAAAATCTCCAGAGGTCTTCAATTACTTGATCTTGCGTAATACATTTTCATAGGAGGTTTGTAATAGAATCTTAATATCATGCGGTGATTTTTTTTTATGCGATCTAATCACGAAGATGAAGTGTATGGTGGAAAGTAATGATGCATTCAGTAAAATGGATATTGTTCATAGAACCGTCTATAAAATCTCATATTATTCTCCGCCTCCAGTCAATTCCATACGTCCTTATATGGTGTAGTAATACTGTCGTTATCCACTTGTATGTACTATAATCCACGTTCAATCTTCAGTGACTCTCGTAGCCATATGGTAAAATAACTTGACTTGTTTCAGTAGAACTTATAACTAGAATAAAACTAACTAAAAATACCACTATAAGCATTATTGATCCACGCTGAAGACAGATCTATGGAGACTTTTTAGTTTCAGAATTCTCTCCATCATACACCGTGTTTTAACAGCACACCACCAAATCAGTTTACACATTGGACGTATTTTTCTTCAGACAGAATTTTGATAGAAATTTGAAGACTCATTCTAGAGAATCGTATTAAAGAAATTATAATGGCCATTTTCCTTTTAACTCCAGAAGGTTTTTTCTTGATCCACCCAGGATTGTCACTGATATTTCTATTCCAAACATGACAATCAAATAAATTCAGTTTATTTCAGATCTTTGGGTAATGTCAATATTTGTCTAGACATCAGTTATATATATGGTTGTTTTCAAATTTAAGAATATTTCAAATGCTACTCCATTTAAATGAATTAAACCCCACAAAAAAATACCACCATATTCTCCGATAAAATACTTATTTGTCCTTCAATCTATGTTTATCAAGGATAACCATCAACTGTATCAATTGTATTGTGATAAAATTAATCTAATAAAAACCCATTCATATTGACGATTTCATTATGGAATAAAGTCTAGTACGATCTTCTTTCTTTAATGATAAATTTCGATTTTATTTTCCTTCTATGCTAAATTAGATTTAAACTCCATATTTATCTCTAACTCAGATCATGATGTAAGAAAATCAATTTTTCTTTAAATCTAACATAATAGATGAGTTTTATCCAGATATGCAATTCACATCTTTATTCTAAATTTTTCCATTGAGAAACTAACACATGACGATTTTCATTTTCCTCCGATAAGAGAGGAGGAGGGAAATGGGGTTTAAGTCCTCAACACAAATTTGGTCATTTAATATAAGGATGAATTTTTATATTTGAATAATTGGCAATGGGAGGAAATCCAAGAGATCAGACAAGTGGTCCTACTCCTTTTGTCTTAAACAAGCTGGGAATCAGGGTAACCTGTGAAATTAAGCTTCCTGTTTTTTGTGACTCATTAAGATTTTGTAATTTAAATTTCAGACAAAACTGCCCAACATTTGTAATCATATCAATTTTGATATAAATCAAAATATATACCTTAAAATCACATCAAAATTTTGGTCGTATTTCTTTATACAATTCTATCTTCATTAATCTGGTGGGTGCAGAAAAGTAGAGAGAGAGAGAAATGGGGTTTAACCTCCACTCAACACAAACTAGGTCATTTTGGGACTAACACATTGTTCAATTTCATTTCAATAATTTGCTTGCCCATACAAGTCTTTTAGAAGAGGGAGGAAACCGGAGAACCTGGAGAAAGCCTACTAGGTTCGACAGGCGATTCTACTTCTTGTCAGGTAGAACCGTGGAATCGAAAGAGAGAGAAAAATGGGGTTTAACGTCCACTCAACACAACCAGGTCATTTCGCGACTACCATATGGTTTCAATTTTATTTCAATAATTCGCTTGCGCGTAGGGGTCTTTAGCCGTGGGAGGAAACCGGAGTGCCCGGAGGAAACCCACGAGTTTGAGAAGGCGCCCCTATCTCCATGCCACATACGCTCACACCAGGGCTCGAAACCACAGCCGCAAGCCAGAGGTGACCGGCCAGCTAGAGGTCGAAGCGCGGCACTATAGACCACTAGGCCATCCCAACCCCCCCTGTGGAATCGAAACCACACCAGTTGATTCAATGACAGCCATTATAATACAGTGCGCACATGCTAACCATTCGGTCATCCAACCCCTCCCAGAAAAGTAGGACCGTAACCGTAAACCCCATTTCATTTCATTACACAATTGCAGTAGAATTGGGTTAAGGGATCATAGATATTGGAATGTAATAACCCCAGGGTTTATCACCTTATCTTGTATCTATACCATTCAATCTTATGAAAAAGACATTTTTATCTACAAGACTTAGAAATATATTAATCAATTTTTCTTGACTATACTGTAAGCTAAATGATGTTTAAATAAAATCTGTATTCCATGACTACTATATTGACATAGTTCCCAATCTATTGCTACAAATTTCAATATCATTTTCAGAAAAAACAATTTTGTGATTGAAGTAAACAACTTGTGTTGAGAAGAATGTTGAGATTAGGACGTGAAGTGAAGCAATAAGAGGATAGCAAATGACCAGATTAGTATCAAGATGGCCTCATAAAACCAAGTCAAGTTGGATATCTTAATGACTAAACTTAACACATTCAACTGTCATCAAATAGGGATAGAACTCAGGGATTCCAAATATAAACTTTGGCACTCATCACCAAATGCAACAATCTCACTGTATCAACAACCATTAAAAAGCTTAAAGAAGCCAGCTTTGTGCCATTAATTCTACTTATTCATTCTGAATTAAGATTACTGAATAATCAAATAGATATTAACACAAACAAAGCCCTTATAATCTTGAAATAGCTATTTTCCGATTTTGAAGGCCATCTTGGATTTTTACATTAGGAATAGACTTTAAAGCAAAATTTATTCACGAATTCACAATACCAATTGTTACTAATTTTTGAAAATAATTTAGACATTAATAATGTGTAAATTGCTGTAGAACCAAATACAATGTACTTAGATGTTTGTTTCTTTCTGATCTGAAGAAAAAAAACCCCTTAAAGTTGTAAAAAAACATCGAAATGAAATGGGGTTTAATGTACTACTGTTCTGCTCCGAACTGGGCTAATGAAGACGGACATACGCCATGCAGTATGCTAGGAGGGAAATTTTGCACGGACAACGGCACTACGGCCTACTCTTATATCGAATTCCAACTGTCAAGGGATCATTTACATGTACACCTTGGATGTTCGTACCACCCCAACAACTGGTGTGGATGTACTTTCTCAGCCAATGCAGGTATCGAACACTCAACCTCCAGACTAGCGAGTCAGCGTCTGGCCCACTTAGCCACCATAATTCCCCGCTCCAAACAAACAGCTGACCAATTAAATCCAAAAGGTGTATATTAAATATTCTAGCATGCCACAACAAATTCTATACAGTTTGGATTTTAGAAACAACAGTGTAGCCTACTCTGTTTCAATGAAAACTATTTGGAGAGACAGAAAAATGCGGTATAACCTCCACTCGACACAAACTAGGTCATTTCGTGACTAACATATGGTTTAATTTTATTTCAATAATTTGCTTGCGGGTAGGAGTCTTTAGCAGTGGGAGGAAACCAACAACCCATGTGGTGATTAGAAACCACGCCAGTTGACTCAATGATATGGCTTTATGATACAGCCTGCACATGCTAACCATTCAGCCATCTAACCCTCAAAACTACTTTGAGACGTAACTATTAATGTCACTTTAATCCAGCAGAATCTTCTTTATATCAACAGTATGTTTATTTGTGAACTATACCGAGTATTAAACATTTCACACACTAATGTACATTTTATTATTTTCATCTCGATTTATTGATATAATAAACATGCACTTACATCAAGAAGTAAATAAATAATCTAACGTATTGTCAGAAAGGGATAGAATCTTTTTATACCCTCATACAATTTCTATTAGTATGCATTTATTATGATCGTATTGTGCAATACATGTTCGTCATTGTTTTTCTTTCATTTCTCTTATTCTTAAACCATACATTGGTAGTGTCGGTTACAAATGAATTAATATAAATCAAGAATGTATCTGACTTGGAATGTGGTGGGAAGGGTTGGAAATAAATGAATTTCTGTGTGTATGTCGGATCTTTGCTCAACTGTTCTGTCCATTTGATCTAATTCACGCTTATTTCTAATCGAGCTAAGATTGAGGGGTGAGACTTAGTGTCCACTCAACACAAACAATGCCATAAACAAAGCCATTGCGGAACTAACATGTGATTCAATTTTATTTTAATAAATGGCTTACACCTTGGGGTCTTCAGGGTCACCATGCCACTTGAGAGAGAGAGAAATGGGGTTTAACGTCCACTCAACACAAATTAGGTCATTTCGGGACTAACATATGGTTTAATTTTATTTTAATAATTCGCTTGCGCGTAGGGGTCTTTAGCAGTGGGAGGAAAACGGAGTGCCCGAAGGAAACCCACGAGGTTGAGAAGACGCCCCTATCTCCATGCCACAAATGCTCACACTATGGATTGAAACCACAGTCGCAAGCCAGAGGTGATAGGCCAGCTAGAGGTCGAAGCGCAGCACTGTAGACTACTAGGCCATCCCAACCCCCCCTCAATGACAGACTGTATAATCTGAAGTGCACATATTAGCCCATGCCGACTCCTCCCCCTACCTGAATTAAATGCTGACAATAACCTGATGTTTAAGAGTATAGGTGTGGAAATGTGCATGTGATAATGTATGGTGTAATCTATTTATATCAATGTTATATGTTAAACAGGTGATGTAGATATCATGACATGCTGATATCAACATGTATTATACTCACAGTATTATCTAGTAACATTATAAATAGATGATCAACATACACCTTATGTACAATACAACATCAACTACATGATCATTCCAATAAAAACAACAAAATTATGTTTTTTGTATATATTACATAATGGAGCAGTCACAATAGTATACAATACATTTATACTTAAAAAAAAAATTATGATTTCAAAACAATTATCTGCAGATCGTTAAATTATCATACGGTGCAGCTTTTCTCATCAATTCAATTTCTTGGTCATCCGATTGTCTAGAGAGCTTATTATAGGCTTGTATGATGTGAACTACATTTATGTCTAAATAATTTATATAGCATTTGAAAACAGAAAAAAGACCTGCAATTATCTGGCCGTCTAGAAATAAACACATCTCTAATTGCAGAGCTAAATATCTTTATGATCTAAATTTCTCTGGTCCAAGACAAACATATCTGGACAACTTTCTTGGATCTACATGTACACTTATATCTCAGGATTCATTTACTTAACTACATGTAATTTGCGATGCATCATTTAATCTTAATGTTCAAGGGATTCTTCTGTCCATTACATTTAGTATGAGTACCATAAGTATTTAATTTGTTGCAGTCTTGGAAATAGTTTTAAGAATCTTCAGATCAACCATTGTAGATGTCAACAAAAAATCAGGTTTCATTACCAGATATTTTGATGAATTTGTATTTCGTACTAGTTAATGTTGTTAAGAATTTAGGGGGTGTTTTGAATTCTGGAGATATAGTTCGTAATTAGCGTTTAAATCTCACCCAGATTTAGTAGGATCATTAACGTCTAATATTAGACCTGTTATATATTGTATACCTACATAAACAGGTGATACTTATATACTACAATATATTCTTTTTACAATACTAATATCTATATTTATAGATGATAATATACCAGAAAGACAGAGAGAGAGAAATGGGGTTTGTTGTCCACTCAACATAAACTAGGTAATTTCGGGACCAACATATGGTTTGATTTTATTTCAATTATTCGCTTGAGCGTACGTCTTAAGCAGTGGGAGGAAACCGGGTTGGACAGATAATATACCAGACTACATGTATAGAAAACTATCCATAAGAGAAAATCTCATAACTCATACAGTTATATCAGATTATCTTGATACTTTGCATATATAAGAATATAATTTTTCATTTTATTCTGGATGTTGTCTGCAACCAGGAAGTGTAGGAGGACTGCGTATCAAATAACAAATAATATATGCAAGCTATCAAATTTTAACCAATAAATAACTGTTTTTGAAAATGTCAAATAGAAATCTGTGTTGTATTATTGCATTTGAAAGTTTGGAATTAAATAGGGGAGATAACTTCACAATTTATGATAAGAAATTTGTGCATTATGACCTAATTAACAATTCTTGCAATTCAGAAACAGAAAGACCTCTGAAGAAGTGTGATCTGTTGTGTGTTCACAACCAATTACAACTGACAATAGTCGTAGCCTCGCAGGGAGGACAAAATGTGTACCGCTAAAAACAAGGACACAAACACCGAAGGACACTACAAGTGTAAATGTAAGAGGAATGTTTCAAGGGGAAGTCTGTCTGCAAGGGTCCACAACTTTGGCCTTGTTTTATCAGCTGCTGTTTAACCCTTTGAATCCTGGCATATATACCGTAAATGGCTCTTCGCTCTAGCCCATGGAGCAAAATTTGACAATTTTCAAGGGCATAATTATTTATCAAGCAAAGTACCACCAAAGCGGATAATCTGCATGTGTTCTGAGCGGAATTCCTAATGCTGGGGTCTGGATATAGACGTTATTTTCTTGGTTGGAACCGGTCAGTCAGATTCTAAAAGTAAAGATCAGTGAATTTCTAATTATTATAAGGTTATTTCCAGAGCATACTCATTTGATCCTAACGACATCAAATTGTGAACGGATAAATAGAATGAAATTATTTCGGAGATGTCCGCAAGGAGCCACCAGTGCTATTTAGAGTTCTCGACTTGTTTTTTTCAGCTCCGAGATCAGAAAATTTCTAATTATTAATAGGATATTACAATGAGCACTCTTGATCTTAATGACATCATATTGTGTTTTTTAATATCGACTTCTGGAGATTTTCCCCTACTATAAAAGAGATGATTTGTTCGCTGTTGGTTTCAACAAGTATAATTCTACCCCCTCCAGATACAACTAATCTATTTCAATATACTTGTCGTTTTCTTCTCCCTCCTCACCGACTTAAAAGCAATCAAATGAGATGCATGCTTCAATGGCATTTACCATGAAATAAAGAAATACAAAATAGGAGTTCCTGGCAAAGACATAGAAAATAAATACACATTTCATTGGGCTAGAAGTAAATGGACATTGACAGAAAGCAATGAGTTACTTCTGTGCAATAATCAAATAAAAAAAAGAAAAGCAGGAATGAAGGTACAAACATCCAGTGGGAGTATATATACGTTCATTTTGACATTTTCTTTGGTTGAAAGCAGAAGTTTTGTGTGATTATTTTTAATATCTGTTACCATCTGTGAAGAGATAATTGCAGAGTTCATTATCAAGAGAACATCTTGTAAATCTACTTGGATGAAAATACAATCAACACTTATTTTTATGGCCAATTTTCATTTGATTCCAGTGGGAGTGTTTTTAACACATTGATTAAAAACTTGAGAATTAATTAACTTGCAATGGAAATATTGGAATAGTTACATTTTCTTATCGAACAGAAGAGGTGAATTCATGGACAAACAGTGAAATATTGGAACTGTAACAATATATTTGTGTAAAATTACAGAATAACTGAAGTCATAGTTATTCATAAAACCAACATTATAAGTTTGAAAAGTTCGAAAACTTGGTCAAAACGCAAATATATACCCGGATATATTCAGAAGTATTCTTAAGAAGAGGATGGACAAGATAGATACAGATTTATTATCATAATTATGATCAACATAGAGAGGATGGTATAGTATGAGTCAGCAACAAAGAACATTGTGATCATTGCTTTGTCTATTACGGGTGGAATGTCTTGTTTCTCTTCAGTGCAATTTTTAAAGCAGGCGTCTTACAATTTTAGATGAGTTTCTCTTGTTTAATCTTTTAAACTGACATAATCAAAAATAGAAGAGGAAAGGTCAAATCCTTCTTGATGAAATGAGTTAAAACTGTTGCTGGGATGAGATCATACAATAGTTAATCCCCGCCCACAACAAACTTTTCTCTCTTGACTAGTAACTTTCACTTTAAGTTATTTGTGAGGAAATGCCAAATTAAGGACAGTTCTAGGAACGTGGTAATAGGAAGATGGTGGCTTTAAGCCCAATGTTTATGTACTAAATGCCTGATTGCATACCAACCTTTAAAAGAAATCTGAGTTTTAACGAAGAAGAAGTATGTTTTAGTAGAATATAAGTTCAATGTGAATGACTTGGGATGGGAAGTGGTATAGGTTTGCCATGGTTCATAATATTACATCAACTCTTGTAGTTAGAATTGTTAGTCTATTATTGAGAATACACGTTCAAATTGACGAGAATCACATCAGTCATGGTAGAAACATTAATGTAAAATATTTTCCATTCTCCCAGATTGTTTTGTGGTCTGCGAATACACTAACTGTCAGTCACTAAGTTTTTGCATCTTTTTCTTTACAAATTTACTATTGATGCCATGATCTTAAAATTCTTGATCTGTTTTGTTTATATCTTTAAGACGTATTAAAGGAACGATGGTGGAAAGAAATTATGTAATTTTAACATATCTAATCCGGGGAAAAATATCGTCTTTTTAACTCAAATCATACAAACACATTTGTCATTTGTTCAAAAAAAAAATCTTCCATGTTGTTGATAAATTCAATTTTTTTTCTAGAGCATCTGTGTGTAAAAGAATTTTGTGTATCACAACATTGAGAGAGATATGAGAACATAGTGATCTTATCACCGTAATCTGGAACTTGTGCTTACTAATTCTAACTAAAGTGGAAGATATGAGAATCTGATATCCTAGTATTTAGAGGTATGGTGTAGGTTTAAGCTATATTATATACTGCTGCGCCCTACAAACACAAACGAGAAATATACCTCTATATACCTCTACACCAACCAACGCCTGTGGTGATGTATAGTAAGAGAACTACTGTCCCAAATTTAGTTGCCAAATTTTCATGATGCAACTGGATGCATCTACCACCGTTGAGTAAAACCCTAGTTGTCGATATGTGGGATTACTAATTAGAAACAGAATGGGATGATTATTATTACGTCACTATGCATACCAACCAGTCGTTATTTCTATGGGGTCCTGATGATGACAAGGTACAGTATTTATACAAACTATTTTATCTATAAACATTGTCTACAGTTTTGACTTACAATTCATAAATCTTTTCTTTTCAACGAAAAAGAGAAAGTGCTCTGGTACATTACATAAAATGATGATTCTAATTTGATGACTATTGTACTATAGTCACAATCTTAGATCTATTCCTTGTGAAAAATATACAAGTTTATGTAATGGTGCTGAGAGTTATTGCTGTTGTTGTCTGTTGTCAAGGTTATTTGGTAGAACATTCAATGATCATCGCTTTGAAAATACAATTAAAACTGATTACATGAATTATTTCTTTGGTTCATTAGGAATAATTAGTATCATAACTCATCATAAAGGGGGGACTCTGAATTTTAAAATTTAGACAAAAGTCAAAATTTATTCCTTGCAAATTATACAGAAGGCAGAGAAATTTATCTATTTGTTGTAATATGTGTTTTAATGAAGCCACTGACTCGCTAACCTGGCGGTTGTGTGTTCGACCCCTGCATTGGTCAAAAGTGTTTATAAGGATTTTAGGTCATGGTTCACCCTTGTCAGTAATGCAGGAAGCGAGACTTTACTTCTATAAATTATACAGCGGGAAGTGAGGATTTTATTTTATATCTGTTCCAATGCAATATGTCTGTTTTTCAATGACTAGTACTTGTTTTATATACATGTATCTACTTACGAGATAAACACTTCCTGTTTCGCATTTGGAGGGATGTTATTGTCCAATAGACATGTCCTGAGATCTCATGTAAAATCTCAGGACATGTCTATTGGACTATAACACCCCTCTAAATGTGAAACAGGAAGTGTTTATCAGCATTGTAACATGCTTTTTTAGGATTTTGAGAGAAATCACCAAAACACAGGGGTGTTATTGTCCAATAGACAGTGTCTAACTGACCAATAAAAATGCAGGGTTTACCCTTAAGCATGTTACAATAATGCTTATCCTGAGTAAAAAACAAATTTCAGCACTCATCACTTCCATATTTCAACTCATATCTAAGATTAAGAACAAGAGAGAGTTTGTTGTAAATTTTGTTATTGGCAGTTACAGTATTCTAATGTTTATCCAAGAACAAGAGTTTGTTATAAATATTGTCAGAAAGTAACAGTATTTTTGTTTATACAATTCATGTCAAAGAACAAGAAGAGTTTGTTATAAATCTTGTTATTGGCAGGAAATTGCAGCATTTTTATGTTTATTAAACTCAAGAAGAAAGTTTGTTGTAAATCTTGTTATTGTCAGGGAGTTACAGTAAGCCTACTCAACTTGTATCTGGAACACTAAAGAGTTTGTTATAATTTGTGTTAATGGCACCAAATTACATATTCAACTAATATATCAGAGAGATAGAGGGAGAGAGAGAGAGAGAGAGTTTAATGTCCATTCAACACAAACTAGATCATTTTGGGATTAACATAAGGTTCATATAGACTGAGAAAACCGACAAGGTTGAACATGCGAGCCTACTTCTTATCACATACAACCAGGGAATCGAAACCACGCCACCCACAAATCTATACAGCGCGCACATGCTTACAATTTGACCATCCACTATCCCACATTTCTTAAGAGGAAGAAAAAGTTTATTTTGCAAGGGGTTCCAGTACTTTTATGTGTATTCATATAATATCTTAGAAAGAAATTTGTTGTAAATCTTGTTATTGGCAGGGAGTGTTATGATCTAGTATTAACACTAGTATAAATATGCCTTCTACTGTATTACACCAACACTTCATTTATCGCAGCATAGTGAGTACTGGTCAAACTAGTCAGTTAATTTACAAATTAACCCACAATTCTCTTGGGTCTTGTGATAAGACATTGAAACCATATGTTTCATGTAGATCTTGTATCTGTATATTAACCAGGGTGCTGATAAACGGTTATCAGAGACACAGCGCATTTGGCCTTGTTGAATAAACATGAGAAGCGAAAATAAACACAGAATTTACTGAATTTATAGCAGTCAAGTAGTATAATTAACAATATAATTGATTACACACATTGGTTATAAATCTACTAATCATAAATATATAGTCTGGTTATAGTTGTAGTTTCAGTAGTACTACACTGAATAATTTACTCATGTTTCAAAATTTCAATAGCCTGCGTATTCTATTCCAAAATGATACTGTAGTCAAGGTGGAGCTGGCTCACTAATCCCTAGGTCCCGGGTTCAATCCAATTGCAGGACTGGAATATTTGTCATGATTTTTCAACTTGGTTTCCTTGTTTCTGTGGTGCAGGACAGGGTACATGGTATAGAAAACATCTAGACTGAGGTACTTACAAGTAAAAGAACACATCGTAGTTAGAAATCAAAGAATAGTCAGAATACTGGTTGTCCAGGTGGAATCTTCCCTCTTTAGCCCAGTTGGTGTGGAAAAGCTAAAACATTAAACCCATTTCTGTTTCATTCTCAAAATCTTCAAAATGATGAGTAAAACTATCAGGAACTACCCATATCTATGAACTACTTGAGTACTAATAATGTAATTACTATACAATTATTTTTAAATTTGGGTGCAGAAGTGTAAGTTATAATCAAAACAATTAACACCATCAGTTTAAGAGTTTAACTATAGAGTTAAGAAACTTATTATAAATGTGTTAAATCAAATCAAGTGTGTTTTCTGTCGGTTCTGTAAGAGTTTCTGCTGTGTTTTCACATACTTCCGTGTTTGTTGCCAACAATTTTGATAAAAAAAATCCTTTCCCGAAACGCTTGAATCTCAAGAGTAGAAGATGTGCCAAATTTAACTCCCAATCTTCATCATGAAATATAAAAACTCCCTGCAATCATTAAGAATGCACTAGCACCTTACGAGAGGATAAAAACGGCCATTACTGGGTATCACTTGAAATCTCATTAATCTAATGAAAAGTAGCCTGTTGAATACTGATTTGATTGTAAAATAAGATACACGAAGAACTTTATGAAACAGTTTTAAACTTCCAGTCATCTGATGGCTGATTACACCCACAATAATAAAATCTTCAGGGAAAATGTAACTTAAAGGGAATTTGAAGAGATAAATGATTTTCAGGGGACAGTTAATTTATCAAATTCAAATAATGAACAGTTAATGAGATATGCAATGGAAACAAACCCAGAATGGATAGATTTGAGACCATTACCACAACCCCTCCTGAAACTTTGTCCAGTGTGGGATATTAAGTGAAATAATCAAATATTTACATTTCAAACTTGGCCGTTAGAACACACATGTTTCGAAAAATAAAATTAACTAAAATTCAACATGTTTAGATGCTAATATTAAATATTCTAAATACAGTATTTTAAACAATTTTAAACCATTTTCAACAGACCCATTATATTGCCTCTTTAATGCACACAAAATATTTACTCTAATTACCATTAAACCAGGGTTAAATGAATTGATTAAATAAAGAATATAATTCACTCAATTATAGGATTTTATTCTACACCAATCATAATACCAAACACAATATCATTCAATATCTTACCACTTTATCCAACCATATTTATCGGCAGTCGTGGCTGTTATATTAAAATAAGTGATTATAGAGTAGTTTAGAGCTCGACAGGATACCCATTTACATTATAATCAAAAGTTTAACAAGCGCTTTTCATAAATATCGAATATAGAAAGAACGACATTATAAAAGAAGATTAGTGAGAGAATAGAATGCCGCTAGACGTGGTTAACTTTCGACTGGGGCCAATATTAATATTATTAGTTGCGATATTAAACCTCGTCCTAGTCTCAGATAATAAGTCTGGTGTGGCCCAACTTTAGAAAATGGCAGCAGATTATGTCACTTGTTATGGCTGCGAGACCAATCTGCGCTAGCCATTATTTATCAATTACAGGTTATCCCATCGATTAACTATTGATCTTTGGATTTCTGATCAACCAGGCAGTGAAAAACAGCACCTTGGTGAAACACTGGCTCTTAATTCTTCCACTGAGGTGTAATATACTGCCTAACGGTTTTTGTCAAGAAATCTATCAAGTCGGGCCATTTATGATTTGTATTGATTCATTATATCAAATATCGATCTTACATTTGTCATTTATTTGCTTTTAGATTTATTGACGGTGATTAAGAGAGATGAAAAACTTTCCTAATAAATGAGCAAAATCGGGTCGGTCGTTTAGATTCAAGTCTAACTAGTTTTATCAAATTAGTAAAAGCCAATTCTGCGTAAAAGCCATTATTGTGAAAATAAATGATTGGCCAAGGCGTAATTTACTTTTCAAATCTTAGCGCCAGTCATTGAAAAAAATCATATACGAGCTGAATACACCAGTTAGTTATAGGGGGTTGGAGATATTAAAGTACAGACATGATATTAGACGGATTCCTTCTCTTAATTCACTCAAAGATTTCAATTGTGATTTTCATCGAGAAAAGAGATGTATTCAATAAGTTTAAGAGGAATTACTATCATAATTTATTATTCCTTCACAATGTGTGGTGCCACGTCATAAGGAATATCTAAAAAAAAATTATTTTATGATGGGTTAAATTTATTGGTGACCTCATGCCGGTGTCAAGCATGCATCCACATCCCACTCAGCCGTTGGGCGAAAAAAATATGTATGATGATGCTCAACTTTTGAGACGGATTTCGATTGCAGCAGCTCGGAGAGTTTCTATCAAGGTCAGTCTTGGGTAATAAAATGTCTCCTCTTTCCTTATTTATGTTTTTGAATTTGTAAACGTATCTATCATTGTAGAACTTGATGGATCATTTTTATCGATTATCATCCCCCAAAATAACCATTACTTTCTCATAGTTTATCAAATATTGAATTCAAACAAGATGTATTAAGGTAGACTTAGACAAATTCATCATTTTCACTCCACTTCTGTTTTATGTTATTTATTTAAATTATGTTTTAGTTTTTACTACACCCATAATGTTAATTCCTGTAACTTGAAACATCCAATGTTTCGACTATATCTGTGTACCGCCTACGCCCACTATTAAAAAATAAAGTGATATGAAAGCTTTTAGTTTACAAATAGATGATTAAATGATAATCTTTTTTATTCTCCTATGAAACCATATGTCTGACGTACATTGGTAAAGTAACAGATTAAGTTTTAAAAGTTTAAAATAGTATATCATACATTATTTATTTCTTCATTTCTGAGAACAGTTAGATATAGAATTTATAACCAATACTTATCAACAATACCAGCCCACTTAATAAAAAAAAAAGGGTGGAACTTGAATTATAATTGTGAGAAATAGAGAATCTCCTACCAGTTTTTTTTGACATCAAAAAAGACAAACATGAGATTTTATTTATCATGCAACCCTTTCTTACACACACAAATATAATTCTTTAGTATAGATTTTATTTTATGTAAAGTGTTATCTACTAGGAGATATCGCTCAGTAGATTATGAAAGTAGTTACACAAGCCATATCTACTGTAGAATGTATTTTGGGTGATAAACCAGGTTACCAATATATTTTTAGGTCAATTTTTCTTTTATAGCTGTAACATCATTTCAATAACTTATTCACAAATTATTTAATTAAAGTTGTTGGCCAGTCGACATATTTGTTCTAACAATTTTAAATCAAGTTGAATTGTTCACATAGTCAGTAAATATTGAATGGAATGGAACCCGTTTTAAACGGATATTACTTTTAGGTATCCAACATTCAAGATATTCTAGTTTGCAAAATGTGAACAATCACTAATGAAGACAGACATAAGTCATACAGTAGAAGTCATTGTTTTTTAAGAGCGCCTGCATGTCGACCGAGGGGAGTTGTTTCTCCCTCCCCTTAAAATTGAAAATCGCTCTCCTTTAAAAAGTCCTCAGGGTATATTATCATTCATGTAACCAGGAATGACCCCCCTACCATGCAGTTATTGATCTTCAGAACCATTTCCCATACGCACAACTAATCACTCTTCTTAATGCCAGATGCCTCTCCTTCTAAATCAGTCTTCTTACCAAAACTGGGAGAACATTTTTAGGGCAGCTATTTTTTACAATTTGCTGATTAAGGGGAGCTTTTTTTCGGCTCTCCCCTAAAATACATACAATGCCTACAGTGTGCTTTGGGAGCAATTTTTCCCGTTCAGATTCAACTAATTTAGTGATTTATACATGCAAGTAATAAATCCAATTAATAAGAGTTAAGATGTTATAATTCAAGTAATTTAAAGATTTATAAGCAAAGTAATATTTGATTATCTTGAGATTATTTGGGGAGGACAAATGTAGAGGAATTCACAACAGTTTGATTATGAGTTAGAAGTGTTAAATAAATACAGTGTAATTGAGTTGTCTGGTAATATATATGGTACCACTTGAAAAAAGCTAAGCTGTGTGTTCAATAGAAAATAGCAGGAATTAGAGGGTGGGGGGAGAGAGAAAAGAGAGAGAGGGAGGTCATTTTGGAATTAAAAATGTTTCAATGTTTTTTTCAAGTATCTGCTTTCACTTAAGGGTCTTTAATTTAGCAATGGGAGCAAATTGGAGAACCCAGAGAAAACCCACGAGGTGTGACAGGCGATCTACTCTTTGTCCTTACCATTGGGAATCAAAAATACACCAATTGACTCAATGGCAGGCCTATGATCTAAAGTACAAAAATCCAATAGAGATGGATTCAATACACTTAATGCGAAGGTGTCTGTTAAATGTTTTGAAACTTCGGTGGATGGTGTTGTTGGCCTTTAGCCTGGCTTTCTTTATTTTCCATGATTCCAGTGTGTTACAATCTTTACTGTGTGTGTGTGATAAGTTAATAGAATATCTATATAGACAGTTCTTACTGATGGGTAGCTATAAGCCAGTCCTTTATTGATCCAATTAGGACCAGCTGACCTTCTCCGTGGTTTTGACCGGATATGGCTAATTCTAGCCCACCAGTGATCATTTCATTTCTTTCATATCGCTCACAATCAAATAGATTAAAGGAGGCTAGTCCACATTTGTACCACTTTTCTGTCTTAACTATTTATAATCTGGAAGAATATCAGATTGAGCAGCCCAAGCCGAAGGGGGTTCTAAATTTCATCGATTACACCGAGTTATAATCATCTAGCTACGACTTCAACCTTCAGATCAAAAATGGCCAACATTATTATATTAAAGAGCTTATTGAAGTGTATATATAATGCATACAGAGTAAATTCATTATAGCGCATTAGCTTATTTGAGCTTACTAATTGCATCTATTTCTTGCTCCAGAGAACAGTTTCCAAAAATAACTGCACCACCCAGACATATCTTGATGAAGGCTGAAAATATTGTGGTGCATTAGACATTAATGGATAAAACAGCTGTTAAATGTTTTGTTTTAGCGGCTGATTTTTCACTGTATTTGTTGCAATAAACACACACTTACCTCGACGAATCTCACAGATTTATCATTTGAATGGCTGCAAGCTAACCATTAAATCGGGCATTGTAAAACATTGTCGATTCAAATATTTAGAAAAGAGTAGTAGTAATAAGAGAGTTATAAACACAATTAGATGGGTACAAGCTTATTCATGTGTGTTTTCTGCCACGTGAACATAAATGGCTAATCACAGTTTTAAGAGACCCATGTATGTTCTATTGCAAAATTGATAAACTGCAGTGTGGCACTGATTAGTACAAAATAAATTGCAGTAGGGTACTGATCAAGTCTGATAAAATTGCACTACATTTCTGATCAAGCCTTATCAATTGCGGTACAGTACTACTACTAGTCAATTACATTATGGTACCGTACTGATCAAGCCTGATATAATGCAGTACTGATCCTGCCTCATCAATTACATAATGGTACTGGTCAATTACATTATGGTACTTAACAAGTCTGATAAATTACAGTACTGATCGTGCCTGGATCAGTTGCATTATGGTAATGGTACTGATCATTTACATGATGGTACTGATCAAGTCTGATAAATTGCAGTACCGATCATGCCCGATCAATCACAGATCTGATCAAGAATGTTATTTAAATAAGTACAGATTTGTAGAAAGAGGTTTCTATCCAATAGAGCAGTTTTTTTTCTAAGTAGCTGTGGTTTTAGATTAATTCTTGAGTGATCTGTTCAGTTTTAATCACAGAATTGAGTGGGCATGTTCTTTGGAGTAAGTACAGTATGTGATCTACCAATGATATGCTAGCTGGTGAAAAGTTGTTTCAAGAAATGTTTTCTTTGTACAAGTTTTATTTACATTCCTACAGACTATTCTTAACCGACTTCCGTGTCATTCACATAAATATTACTATGAAAAATAAATCTTAAAATAGTTTTGTTTAGCTTGAATGTTGTGTAAAATGGATAAGTTCATTAAATCATTTGAAAATTTTCAAGATACACGGAGAGACTAGATATAGTCAAGCCTTGAAACAGGAGAGAGAGACGGGGAGGGGGAGAGGGAGAGAGAGAGGGAGAGGGAGAGATAAATGGGGTAGTCTTTAGCAGTGGGAGGAAACCGGAAGACCCGGAGAAAACCCATGAGGTTGGACAGGCCACCCTACTCCTAGTCACGTACAACTGGGGATTCGGAACCACACCCCTTGACTCAATGCAATATGATACAGAGAGCACATGCTAACCATTCGGCCATTCAACCCCCACGCTCGGAAACAAGGCACCTGTCCCAAACACTGGTAGTCACAAACACTGGTAAAATCTCTCTGGTGTCTGTCATTTTGCCTGGCATACAATTTCTGGGTATTTTTAAATCAGTGTTTACGACAATATTCATAACATCCAATACTTTAGTTTGTTAGTGAAGATATATTTTTACGTAAAACTAAAACAATTCTTTTCAGTCCCGGTAATACACTAAACTCTGAAATGTACTCACAAATCCAAAAGATGACACAATTTCCTTCTTTCAAAAAAAATAGTAAAGGTGCAATCTTATTTCAAGATTGTGGGGGTTTTTTTTAGCATCTGAACATATTTCATCTCCGGCACTGGTAGATTAGAGCAAATTACTCTCTAATCTCAATACCAGCACTTCCTACTTGAAAACTACCATAATCAATACAAACTGGTTCCAACATAATCATTTAAAGTACACTTAACACCCCACTACCACCACTACAACGACATTACATTAACCTATATGTATTTTTGGCAGGCCCTAAATTCAATTTGGAAGTTCCTTCAGGCTTAATTGTTCCGAGCTGATCTTATAAAAGATGGGTACGGAGAAGGCAAGTTGCTTGGAGTCTGTAGCGATATAAATATTTATATAGTCTACTATCATAAATTCTGATGTCATGTTCCTTGTCATGACATTGATGAAAATCTTTAGAAGAAAGATTAAAGTTTCCCTGGCATATATTATTTATTGGTAATCCTAAAATATATGTATTAAACTGTCATATGTATACAAAACCGTCAACAAAAGATCATATCATTTGATATTTTTCTTGAAATGAAATGGGGTTTAACGTCCTATTGTTCTGTGTTCTGCTCCTAACCTGGGCTAATGAAGACGGACATACACCATACAGTGTGCTATGAGGAACATTTTGCCCGGGCAGCGGTGCAACGGCCTACTCTTATATATTGAATTCCAACTGCCGAGGGATCTTTTCAATGCATGCCAATGTGTACACGGGACCTCAGTTTTTCGCAACATCTGAATGACTAGACAGATGTCCTTATCAGGCCCTCCGTCCTGCATCACTGACAAGGAGAAACCACATCGGAAAATCTGGATAAACTTTCTCGGCCAATGCAGGGATCGAACACTTGAACTCCAGGCTAGAGAGTTTTTCTTGAAAGTACATGGTAGAATGTTGGGATTTTCATTTTGTTAAGCTACCTAATTTGCATGTTTAATTAACCCTTCAAACAATTTGAAAGCAATTCCTTTTTGAGTATGAGCACTACATGAAACTGTTATAATTATGAAGATGAATTATATTTCTAAAGACAGATGGATTTTTTGTAATTCTTTGATCAAAATGATGGAACGGATAATGAGTGATGTTCCGGCAGTAAGTGGAAAACGAAAATGGTAAATGATTTGGCTTGCCTATTTAATCATGAAGGCCAGGACTTGGCAAGCAATATTTTCCGCTTTTTTCAATCAAGTTTGAACTTAGTTGAAATCCAATCTTTCACTGAAGACATTTCTATAAAACATTTTCTCCAAGTAGAATTTGATTACAAGTCAAATGTAGCCAGAGAATTAAATGTAATATTTACATGTTTTAAATATCATAGTTTAATTTCTGTTTTTCATGTACTTGATAACTAAATAGCCTCTTGACTTACATGAAAGATGTTCTGTTTAAAATTTAAAAAATTTGGAACTAAAAGCTTTTGAACACAATCAAACCAACTACTTTTGGTTTTTAAATTAGAAGGAAATAAAAAATATTTAATTTTCCAGATGTTCGTGAAAAACAGAATATCAATATGGTGTGACCTAACCATAATTTAATATATAAGTAAGTGAATTCTATAAGAATTTCAAATTTTGGATCCACAGCTACATTTAAGTGTTTAGAAATTATCTCAATGCATCGTTCGTCTTTTTACCATAATGTTAGATCAATAATGGACATAATCTTATGACCTTTATTGGGTGTACAATTTGTGAACTTAATTAAATCGTTACCATTACTTCTGCTGGAAAGATCTAGATGTTTTTTTATGTACTTTCAAGTCATTCATGTACATAAAATCAAACATGGAAAATTATTATGTTTGACAAAATTAAAGTTGCAACTGCTGATAGTGAAATGGATAATTCATCCTAGATCTAATCCAAGATTAAATGTACTCAGATTGATTATCTAACATTTTATAAAGAAAACAAAACCAAAACATCAAAGGTAGATAACCTCTCAGCTTGGATTCTGTCTGCTTAAAAAGAACCCATGAAAAGAGGCCTACCAAAAAGATTCTTTTACTTATTTATACCGATCGCAGAGGATGACAAAAGTGGTAAACTTTTGATTTATCATATCTTCGTAAATAATGAACCGAACTGTACTCACTATAAGCAGCTTTAGCAGAAAAATAGTTGAACATAATATTTAATTTAGTTACCTTTCTGATTGGCCCATATATTTCAAATTCTCTTCGAAGCTTCGATTCACTGCTATCGTAATTCTGAAAAGAGAAAAAGTGAACTAAATAAATATAACGGGAAATACATCCTGGATTAAAATTCCTCTACTTCATCATCTTATAGTCTTGTAACGTTCTTTGCTTTGTTGGGTGGGGTGGTGGACGGACGGATGGACGGATGGTCAGCGCATGCACGTTGTATCATAAGGTCTGTCATTGAGTCAACTGGCATGGTTTCGATTCCCCTGTAGTACGTGACAAGGAGTAGGGTCGCCTATCCAACCACATGGGTTTCCTCCCACAACTGAAGACCTCTACACGGCAAATTATTAAAATAAAGTTGAACCATATCTTAGTCCAGTAATGACCTGATTTGTGTCAAGTGGACGTTAAACCCCACCTCTTCTCTCTCTTTGCTTGGGGAATATTAGCTTTACTATATGGTACTTTAATTACATGAATTATGGCTCATCAGTTGAACATATTGTTGCAATAACCGAATGAAATGGAACAATGATAGGATCTAGAAATGGTGTTTAAATGCCTCATTAACAGAATCCTTTGATCACTTCAAGACAAAATGTTTGTGGGCTTCTACAAGGAAGGAGAAATTGGAATTACAGCTGAGTTCTCAAGTAATCTTAATCAATTTCCAACACTTAAGGGTTCTTTTCTGTGCACTCAAGAGCGTACCAGGTGGACCTCAGTTCTAGGTGTCATTCCAAAGACAACACTTATCATTGTCAGGCTGTATTGCTAAGAAGTGGAGGAAGCAGGGATTGTAATAAATTTGTTACTTCTCGGACCACACCTAGATTTGAACCCTTGTCAGTCTAGTTGAGAGACGACCAACTGGACAGGAATACATTATCATAAACCTATTCTGCATACTGACAAAATTTTGAATGAAAGAATTGCAAGTCACTGAGCTAAAGAGTTAAGGGATATACTGATAAATCAAACACTTATAGATCCAAATATTCTGAACCATGTGGGTGACAATTTTCTTTCTTTCTTTTGTGTATGTAATATTCTCAGATGATTTGAATACCCATGAAATATCTCAAAGTCTAGACAATATTCTATCATTATTATTATTAAAAGACAACCGGTACATAGGCATATATATTCTCTAGTATATTATACATATATCATCAAAGCACAGGGCAAACATAATATAATCATATCACATAACAAGATGGGTACAAATATCACAGCCTTGTCTTAATTAAGACACGGTCTCGTAGTTTGCTATATATTTCTGATAAATGAAAATCGATACAGGCTGTAAATTTATTTCCATAATTAGAAATTTATATTGTCTTGAAACATAAAATATTTATCTTAAACAGGGAAAGGCTTGAGTTCATATACATATAGGATACCCATAAAAATTAATTTCCATAAAATAAATTCATATCATCTGAAACAGTTTTTTTATGTTGAAAAGAACAAAGAGGTTCTCCCATACTTCAAGTTTATATCTAAGCAGTTTACATGTGTTGTGATGCCCCCTAATATTGAGTATAGATAGAAAGTAGTGTAATTACTAGAAGTAGAATGCTGTTAGGCATATGACACCCCCGTCCTCAGAAGCCCTTATACCTCAAGGGCAGTCTGGTATACAATACCACCAGACCTGTCCCTCAGAACCCCCAAATTTCAGTCCTGGAACAGCCCTGAACAAACACAAGAGATGTGGAGTTCGACCTCCACTTACAACAAAGTAGGTCATTTTCAGACTAACATATAGTTCATTTTATTTAGCATTGGTTGGAAACCAGAGGACCTGGAGAAAACCCACGAGGTTGAGCAGGCGACCCGACTCATTGTCACTTTCAAGTGGGGAATTGAAACCAAGACGCTTGACTCAATGACATCCCTTATGATTGAATATACATGCGTTTAAGTCATTTGCCAATCCTCCCTGAACAAACATACAACAGTCATAAATATTGCTATCATGACATCTACTGTATATAGAATTGTAAGCGAAGTTGTTACAGTATGTAATTCCATACAAAATATTCTCTATGCATTTCACATGATTGGATGACTTTAATAATGAGGACATTTAATTGATGAAATCCAAGTGTTGAGATGATGATAATATAGCTACAAGAATAAATCTCTAACAACCCACTGATTATGTAGGATGGAAGGTGTGCTGTCTACATCCATATAATACCATCCATTTATGTGTGTTTATAGAGGGTTGCAAATTGTTGTATGCCAGATAGAATTGCCAAGATGTCTAGAATGGGAAAGATTGTCATGGCCATTGATAATTACTACAATCACTGAAAAGGTTTAGAATTTCCAATTCATTTGAAGCACTGGCAAATCCCCAAATTTTATTAAATAACATGCGAGAGCTTCTAAAATGTGGAATATTCTTTGAACTCTGGAAGGCAATGAAAGTGGAAAAGGAAATGGCGTAACTTTGTCGGTTCTGAAGCATTTCAAAGGATGCATACAATACCATATAAATTGTTAAATAGAAAAGAGTCAAGAATTTTTGTAACTATAATGCAGAGGGTGGAGAGGAGGTTGGGAATATGCCAAGATTAGCACAATTACGTTACGAAAGCAATCTCTGTGACTGACCCCCTTTTACCAATGATAATAAAAAAAACGTGTCAGACTCGTTGATAGAATAACTGAGTACGAGACCTGAACACCAGAAATCTCCTGCGTACAAACATACGGTAACGAAGATAATTAATTAGTATCTTGTTCTGTACTAATAATACGGAAGTTTTGTATTTAGTAGTAGGAAAACAATAGTATTGATCGTAGAAGAGTGATCTGGTATGTACATCAATTAGCAGATGAAGAAAACCATAGAAGAATGACATTACTCCAATAATTGATCGTAGTTGAACAAAGATGCCTTATTAATAACAAAATACTACGGAGCAACTATAAATATTTCCTCATTCATATGAATCATTTATAGATGAAAACACTAATTATTGATATTATAAAAGATTCTATGACAAATTTATTGCTTTATCATTGTTTTTTATCATTGAAAGTAAACTGGCACGTGTATACGGTTACGGCTGGCCCCCGGATCCATTCACTTGATTTGCTATTTGTTTATATTTTGCAATGTATTTTCTGTCTTGTCCGCAGGTTTACCTTGTAGATTTTTGTTTTACTTGTAGTGTGGTCCTCCTGCACTTACTAATAGATTAAAAAAAATTGCATAACTTTTTGCTAGGATGGTCAACCACTCATGAACCCAACCTTTTGAATGCAAGGCAGAAAAAAAACCATTCAGAATCCTTCTTAAAACACATCATGCATAATTTTATGGTAACCCATCCCCATCTCATTTTGGCTTTTTGTATAATATTAGGAACTTTGCCTTCAGAAAATTACTTTAGACGTAATACAAGATTACTAGATAGCAAAACCACCTTCCTAATACTGTGAGCAAGGTTAAGTTTTTCCAATGGCACTCCTACACCCTTATGGAGACCTTCCTTGAGGACACATACAGCCACCTAGGAACATTCATTCAATAAGATTGATCAGCATATTTCGCAACTGCATGCTTTTTATGACTGCAGACTTCAAGATCTAGCCTGAAGGACAATTAACATCTACGCAGCTTCACATAAAGTGCTCATCCATTTAGCCTGGCTTACTCCTGGCACAATTTGCGTTCTTTTTATGGTATATTTACATGAATTTAACCTTTCTTGGTGTTACATCTACGTGCACAAATACCAATAGTGCCTTTTAAGTAGACGATCCCTGATGTACTGGTGAAACTGCTTGCTTTATAGGTACAAGCACTGCCTGTGCATCTACATAGTGAGGTCAACAATAGCTTTTGACATTATATGATTTTTATGTTCCTATAAATAATTTAATATCTATCCTGGCTTAACCAGCATGAAAACATTTCTAAAAGCTTGCATACTTTTCATCTTTTCTAAAGGCTGTAGGAATTATGACCCAAATTGATCTTCGATCCCTGTCTGTTCAGAGGTTGGATTTCCACAGAAAAGCTAATTTAATGTTTTGAATTTCTAGTGAAATGTTTAACAAAGCCATAGCTATTCATTCAACTGGATTTTTTCCATGATCGATTTTGCCGTCAAGATCAAACCCAACATATATTTTGATCAAATTATCTGAACTGCTGGTTTCAAAACAAACTTAAAAGGACATAACCGCTTTGATTTGGGTCTAAAATTAAAAGCGTCCATTAATATAAATTTAATACTTTTGTAAGCATGATATTTTTAGATTTAAAATGTTGTGTCATTAGATTTAACCAACATGTTACTGATGTTGCTTTCAGTAGTTCATTTGATTTTGAAGGAGTTTTTCCAGTCATATTTTTTTGAATAATTTTGGGAGAAAGCTTCTTTGACACCTTTATCCTAGTCCTGCTAATCTGTGTGATATTTTTATGAAAAGATATACCAAGTAGGCTTTGCCATAAGACCTCTTATTCCACATTCAAGTACCTAGAGAAACATATATTTGCTTCAGTGGTATGAAACTATCAAAGTATCATTTCGAATGTCTCAATATTGCAACTTGCAAATTTCAGAAAAGGTAATTTGTCGATTTTGTCAAATTTGGGCATTTGATTTCCAAACTTAAATCAACCTTAATGAATGAGGGAACCGCAGTTGCTCAGTGCATAAGAGTTGTTTCCTGGGATTTTCCAGGGTGGTTTCCCCTTGTTTATTGTGTATGCCCTGGTGGTGGCGAAAAGTAGGACATTAAACCACATTTCAATCATTCCTTAATGAAAGGACACTCAGACAAATCTGTGACTTCAAGTGATTGCATTAGCCAATCTGCCCCATTTGCAAAACTCAAAGTACTGCCTATCTTGAAATGTCTTATATAAATTGTCAATTAAAGATATGGATAAAGGCATGCCAATTGAAAGAGATTTCTGGTACAGCACCATCACCATTAGCTTCATATGTTATGTCGTCGTTGAATGGCAATATAACCTGTCTGTAACCAATTCAAATTTCTTTTTGTAAGAGGAAATTTAAGTATAATCTGAGCTCGGAATTTACAATTAGCATCTAAATTGCAATTTTACTTTATCGATTTTGAACAAAGAAATGTTCTTTTATCTTCATACTTATAAAAAAAGATGTTTTGATTGTTTTTGTGTTCGAAGATTTGTTCTGCAGATTATGTTTCTATCCAGTCTTTAGTTTCAACATCGGTAACTTAAACCTGTTTAATCATATAGAATTCTAAATAATTTTCTGAAAGCTCTTCAAAACCCAATGAGCACTGGGTTGAATGAGAGTAAGTTATTCTGTGCAATCAGCCGTTCGCTTTTAATATTGATCTCAATTCAGGATTCCATTCAGTGGCCACCGTGTGCTTTAAGCTAATCCACAAGGAATAAAAATTCATCGTTTAGTTGCTGGGGACAACATCTTTCAACCAACAGTAAGCGAAAACCTACTTGTTTCCCGCAAGAAGTATATCTTGATCGGTTACCTGGCAATTAACCCCACCCCCAAACATCGCTGTCATCTGTCCCTTATTGGTTTCCAGTAGTTGGTCTGGACGTAAATTGCTACAGATAAATTATCAGGTTGGTCAAGCAAGCAGAGCAGTATGAATAATAATGACAATAACCTCCCCTACAAGCATTGTTTCCATTATTGATTGTATTCTCTCTATCCTATTATCCATCTAGCCATTAAAACACATGTGCTTTGACTTTACGGTCTCCAGTTACACTCACAGAGAAGCAAATTGATCAGAGAAATAATAACTTGAAAATTGGTTGGAAATAAAAATTAGATGAAGACTGTTTTATAGAAAATCCAGTAATAGATCATCTATTCCTTTTACATCATCATTTTGTTTTCAATTGAAATTTGCAACATGGGACATTTTTGCCGGAGCAGTGGCACCCGGGCTCTCACTTGAGAAACGTTTGCCAGATATTTTTCTAAAATAATTTGATACATTTTAGCATTATCCCAAAATTGTCAATATTTATAAGAGTGGAACCAAACTATTTTTCACAAGGCAGCACCCAGATCTCTGGGATACAGCACTGTCTTGTCTGATATGAAACAGATGTTCTGTGTCAAATTGTAATGCACGTAAAAAAACAAAGAATCCCTAACAGTTGGAATTTGAAATAAGAGTAAGCTGTAGCCTGTAATCTAGCTGTCTGGGTAAAATGTCCCTTATAGCACTCAGTATGGCTTAAAATGCCTATGTTGATTAGCCAGTCGGAGCTGAAAAATCGGACCCTAAATCCTATATCTTTTCTTATAAATTAATCCAAGTATAACTATTATAAACGTGTGATTGAACCAATACTAGATAATGACTGCATCCATCTGATTATATAACAAAACATCAAATTATTGATAATAAATCACAACACCTGTACGACACATTATTTCTAATAATAGAAGTCAGCGATACATTTTGTCACGGTAAAATATTGATTTGTTGAATATTGGTAGCACACATTGACAAAACCAATCTTAAATCAATATATTAAACATTAGATGTTGACCCAACATAACGTAGAATCAACAATCGTTTATTTCCCTTCTATTTTACCCTTTATTAGTTCATCAAACAACATTGAAAACAGTTCTTTAATTATCTCCCATAATAATGATTACAGTTACAATTTATCAGATAAAAAACAATTGTTATTGGCATAACACAATTCGCTATTCACAATTTGTTTTATAAAATATAGATAAGTTGTCTTTGGTTCACTTACAAATGACATTGAAATGAATCGAAAAAAAAAATTGTTATTTTGAGAAATGAGAAGTATGGGTTGGTTTGTGTTTTAGATAATAAGGGCTGTAATTTAGTCAATTTGCATGGTTTTGATTCACATGGTTTTGATTCACAGCTTGTACATGACAAGGAGTAGGGTCGGATGTCCAACCTGGTGGTTTTTTCCATGGGTACTCCCATTTCCTCCCAATGCTAAAATACTCCTATGCACACGCAAATTATTGAAATAAGATTGAACTGAACCATGTTGGTTCCAAAATGATCTATTTTGTGGCAATTGGACTTTAAACCCTACCCTGTCTTGCTTTAACTACTTGTGTCAAGGATTGGGGAAATTTAGCAAATCTGCAAGTTAATTCAAGGCATTGAAGGGATAACTTTTATTTTCATCTACTTGGTCAAACATAGGCATTTTCCCCCACATCATTATCCTCGCCTGTTTGGCAATCATTCCTGAAAAGCAGAGTCGTAAAGCATCAACACTCATGTCACTAGTAACTCCCAGGACATCATGGTCATGACTACCAGTTCAAGCACCCTTACAAACATATTCAACTGGCCTGTAACTTGAAATTCTAGAGCAAAATAATAAAATAAAATTCAACATGACATCTTCAAATTAATACACTCTGATACGATTGTAATGTCAAAGAATTTGCTTAATAACTAACTGGCCTGCAGAAACAGTCAATTTACTACCTCATTTGTAAACCAAAAGGCTTCAACCCACTCAGAAGTTAGAAGCCTTAGGGTTGACTAAAATGGCGAGACAAAAAATCACAGAAATGAAACTAGGTTACGCTTAAATAAACTACAAGATGATCCTGAAGCACTAGAAGACTACAAATGAAAATCACTTGAATGTATTGAATTGAGTGACCATAGTCGTCTTAAAGTTTATGATTAATATTAACTTCTATGGTGTTCCTAAATCTCAGTCCAGTTTCGGAAGCTTGACTGGGTGGTGTTCCTGGGTAAGGGAGTGAATAGGGGTATACATGTAATTCCACCCTATCTGAGAATGGGAGAGAATGGAGGTATAATTCTTGACTATTTGGAAATAGGTGTGAATGGAGGTGTAGATGATATTGTCACATACTATGAGCCATCACTCAAGTCGACCAGCTTACAAAGTAACCTTTAATGCACGCAGAAAGCAATGGTTGCCAACTCTGTAGTCCTTGGAAACTTTCTGAATATGAATTCTATTATTATTTAGATGACTGTTAAAATGTCAGAGACATTGTACTCATGCCATTACATCTTGATCTATTTTCCCAAAAAAAGGGACCTATTTTCCCCCAAAAGGGGCCGCAGAAAGGCTATGTGCTTGCTCCATCTCATATTGGCCATTTTTTCAATGCCAGAAAGAATAAGCTTGCTTCTTCCAACCCAGATATTTTTTCTACGAAAAGGGACAACACTATATGATTAAGATCTTGCTCCATATTGACGTCAATGATAATTGCCATCATTTCAACAATTTTTCTGCATCATTATCAACATTTTCCATTTCACAAATACCCAAATGTTCGAGCAATTGAATGAAAAACTCAAATATTCTTGAATCCCTTCAACATTATGCAAAAGCTAAATTTTCCAATTTCGGTCTTTCTTTAGGCCTTGAATGTTATATTAATTAGACACTAATCAACTTAACAAGACCATAATCAACTCTCAATGGCATCGGATACCTCTGATATTAAGTCGATTTGAATACCTTTTGCGGTTGGTGAAATAATCATAAAAATGGATAATGGGGACTTTTTTATTATCATTATGTTCGGTGGTTGCAATGACAATCGAGGTTACAGTGTCAGGCGCGGATACAGAAGGAGGCGCACCCGGTGCACACCCCCTCTATTTTTTTGCAGTGGCGAACAATTTTTAGCTCCATATATTCTCACAGGAAAGAAGAACAAAGACAGTTTAAGTTGGAAATCGTAATTTACAGTACTGGTATGAAATTAGTCCTTGTGGGCATTTTTGTCCACTCAAAAATCACAGGCCGGGCTTCGCACTGCCAACTTCGTGCAGCACGCCCCCTCCCTTTCTGAAAATCATGGATCCGCCCCTGAGTGTTATTGTATCGCTGATAATCTGACTGAAATTTCCGACATATTTCTGTTTCATTATCCTCTTTTTAACTATCATACAGAGAACTATCAGCTTTGTATATAATCCTACCTACTATACATACATATATTATAGACATGTTATAGATTATTCATTGTGGTATATATTTTCTCATTCAGACTCCCATTAATCACCTATTTACTATTCTATTGTTTCCAAATAAATTCTAAACACAACTTGAAACAGATGGTAATGAAAACACAACTTGAAACAGATGGTAATGAAAAGACAACTCTAGTAATTAAGCATAATTTAACTAATTAATACACCTGGTTTATTGATGTCATTTGAATAAAAGCTTATAATTAATTTAATTTAGCCATATCACTAAAAAAAACAAAATCTTCGAATACATAATTGAAATAGCTAGAATGAAATCCCCAAACCTTCCAAGTTTACACATATCAATCCCATTAATAGTATTAATACATTTGTATAAGAGGAGCCAGGATTAAATTGAAAGTACTGTACAGGATTAGTATTGCACGAGGTTATTTTCTAGCTGTTTATACACGTAAGTAGATTCAAACCACCGATTGAGGATTTAAAGAAATCTCGGAACAAGAATTTAGAATGAAAGATGAGACTGATAAATATAAATGGTAAAAGAAATAATTTTAGAACCTGTACCTGGTTTTAACTACATTCAGAAGACATTACATAAGGCTAGAGAGAGAAGTTGGTGACTGTCAGTAGGAAGACAACAACTATAAACAGCCCCCACATGGCTTATTCCGCTAGCTGTGATGCATACATTATGATTATAATTCTCTCTCTACATAATATAACTATACAACGATTCCAATACATCACTACATCTTCAACAAACTATTGTTACGATAGTAGATGGACATGCAATGAACATACATTGATCTAGTTGTGCTTATTAACCAGCGAGAAAACCTAGATAAAGATACAAGAGGAGAGATGGCTAATGAGTGGTGACAGTCGAGACCTTGGACATGGCTTTACGATCAGTGAATTGGAAGCCAGTAGAAGAATAAGACTACACAGACAACAGACTTGTATTGTACATACATAGAAGTATACAGTTAGCTGGATGTTTCAATGGTCGTAATGGCAATGGATAATTTCTTACAGATCACATATGATGAATAGATTTTAGATTTCCAAGGAAATATTTATATCTATCGAGAGTTGTGGATTATTGATAGAAAAAAATGTCTTATAGACATGGTAGACTGGACAATATGTAGCCAAGTTGTGATATAGAGGGATATGTATGGACTGACAGGTTAACTTGTACTTCATTGATAACTGTCAACTAACTTCCTGGAGATAACACATTTTTATATAGCTTTATTCTTCTTTAAGTAGTGAACATATGTCAGGCTAAATGCGTATTTATTCTAGGCTTGTGTGAAGTCGGTAATCAATTACACGTTATTCTTATTTATAACAGTATGGATTAAAACCGTGAACATGTGAGCATTAAATATGTGTGAAATAATACACAGATAAAACAATGGATTAAAAATTATTAGGTCAGAAATTAATGAGAATATCGCGGCATGGATTTACCAGTACACCGGACCATAAATTTTTGGGCGTTTTTATTTCCACAAGAGATATGGATACAATTCGACTGAAGGATTTAACGGAAGTCTTTATTTTACACATGAAAACCATCTACATAGTAAAATACAGGCGTAAAATAAAATCAATCAATCCTAGATGTGGTGCGTAATAAATATGGTAATTATCACCCTCGGAGTTGTTTCTATGGAATAAATAGTTATACCATCGTACTGTGCTATATTACATGGATATAAAGACCCCTGTGATGCTTAGTTAGATAAATCACCAATGATTATCATATGTGTAGTTCCACTGTTTCAGTTTTTCTCTTGTGTTAAAAAAAAGGATGTCACACATGCCCTTTATTTCGCTGTCACCACGGATTAACCTATGACCTTTAGGCTTGATATATAGAAACTTATACATGTGGATTATTGCTGAATTGGTTCATTTTACGAGGAGTTAACCAGAAAAATCGGTCAAGATGAGCATGTTCCACTATGCAGGGGTATGTTTTTAACATTGCTTTTAATTCGTTGTTCGATGATCATCAAAATGTACTACAATTTGTTAATTTACTAATATACGAGAGTTGGTCCATTTAGTAAATTGGTTACACTACTTAATTAAATGTACGTATGTATAATTGATATTGTATCTACATACACAGAATTAAAACATACTTAACTTCATTACTCTCGTCTATAGATCTTTATGGATACGATAATATGTTGGAATAAGGTGGCGGAATATTGAAACCTAGGCGCCAATACAGTTTGACTTTGTAAATAATCTTGGGAATATTTGAGTCTGGATATTATCCTGATCAGATGAATAGATAGGAGAATAATAATAGTTTATAATACTATAGAGACGAATAATTGAAGCATGTATACATGAAACTTGACCATACATTCCTAGGCCTTCATCTTAGTTCAATCTACTGGGATTTCTTTGCATATGGTGTTGCAGACCAACCTTTTTGCACCATCTGGAACCACTCTCAATTATTGTATGTTTTTCACGATGTAATGCATCAAAAATTGAACATTGTTTTATTTTGTGGACTGGTATTTTAATCAATTGAAGCACAAGTATTATTCTGTTTTATAATTGTCCAAGTGGAGATGTTCTTATGTTTGTAAGCTCACAACTCCACGGATTGTATACTTAACGTGTTACTCTTTTTTCAAACTAAATCACTGTTAACCTTCAAGAGAGATATAGTGATTCAGTAAGGCGTTGACTCAATGAACTGGTGGTCAGGATTTCGATCCCAGTGTTTGTCGAGAAAATTCCAAGTATTCCAAGTATGGCTTTCCCCTTTCAGTGGTGCAGGACGAGGGGTCATTTAATGCAAGAGTAGTACTTGGCACGCAGTCCGGGCAACATTTCGCTCATAGCACACTGGTCAGGACTTCAATCCCAGTGTTAGTCGAGAAAATTCCAAGTATGTGCCAGTATGGTTTTCCCCTTTTCGGTGGTGCAGGACGAGGGGTCATTTAATGCAAGAGTAGTACTTGGCGCGCAGTCCGGGCAACATTTCGCTCATAGCACACTGCATTGTGCACGACCCTTCTCTGTTTGCCAAGTCGGAGCAGAAAGGAGGACATTAATATTTCATTTTATTTCGTGATAAACTTCAACATGCTTCAACCTTTCCCTGATAAGCAATCAAAGCCATTTTCTATTAAATCTTGACCCATTTTGTGATTTCTGTCGATTTCTGGGAAACAACATTGGTGACTATTGTATACAGATTGTATCAACAAGCAACAAGATGTAACTATTTGACATGGATATGGTTGTTCTCATCCACATTACCATTTGGTAAGTGGCCAAGTACTTGCGATTGTTATCACTGAAGTAAGGGGATGAAGAACTACTGGAGTTAATAGGAAAACGACAAGGATTAGGGTTCAATACCCAATCTGTCTCCCGTCTCCACGACAACTTGTTTTACTTGTCAACATTGTAAACAAAGAGGTCTTAAGTACAGTTTTGATTGTCTGTGATGCTTATCTTAAAATGATCAATCAGTATTTAGGAAAAGATACTTAATAAAATGAGGCTTCAATAACAGACATCTTGTGACTATTATACCATTCAGTGCCGTATTAACCATGGCAGGGTCCCTTGGTATGAACTTTCTTTTTTTAAATATAACTTAACTCACCCTTGGCACCTATCATATTAATAAGGATTAATTTGCCTTATCCATAGTGTTAAAATTAACATTTAGAAAAAAAAGGTTAAATAGGACAACAGCTTCTATTGAGGCAGTGCTTTTGCTTGGTCCCAGGGTTTCAGAGAAAGAGAAAGCGAAATGCTGTTTAAGGTCCACTCAACACAAACTAGGTAATTTCGGTACTAACACATGGTTGAAGTTTATTTCAATAATTTGCTTGCACGTAGGGGTTTTTAGCAGTTGGGGAGTGGGGGAACCAGAGGACCTGTAGAAAAACCACGAGGTTACACAGACGACCCTACTCCTTGTCACGTATAACCTGGGGATTGATACTAGACCTTATGATACAGCGTGCATGTGCTGAACATTCATCCCAGGTTTCAGCATGGTCAACCTTTAGGATAATACGCCACTGACTGATATCATTCCGATGACATTGTGTAAGCTACTTTAAAAAAAAGAGCTGGAAGGCTTTCAGATTATGATACATAGAGCATTTAAAAATATACCAAAGGCTTAAAAACACTACAGACCACACTGTTCATACTGACAAATGACATAACACAAATGGAATATTCTAGGAAAGAAATTTGATATGTGAATAATTCTGATAGCATGTTATTCAGATTAATGCAATATATATACACTTGGGATAACCACTACAACCTTAAGGAGCATTATGGGAGATAGGATAAAGAGTTGACAGTTCTATAGGTAAATAGAATATGCTGAAAATTTCAGTCAAGATGGTCCACTCTGAACCGAGATATTAGTTTTGGAATTTTAGGCTAGACTCGATCATCATTACTAAGTTGGTACGATAAATAACAAAGTCTCAATTATCCATTTTACATTTGGACGGCTAGTTTAATATGCCTTTAAGGTTAGGAGAGTGATGTTTACACACAATAAAAGTCTAACTAACCACTTTAATTATTTTGACAGTCAATGGTTGTAGTTAATTATACGTTTTTTCCAACCAAAAATTTGTGTATTCCAGATGACAAAGTTAAGCTAGCTTAATAATCCAGTTTAACTTGATAATCTGAAAGGCATGTATCGTAACTTGGACATCTGTGTTGTAAGAGTCATGACAAGGTGGTCAGATATCCAATATGCACTCTTAAATAATTCACATTCATTCAATTTACCATAACTAAATCATTGCAATGTCATGTTTCAGGACACGATTGAATATACTAACACAATATAAATATATAGACAAGTCAGTGTGACAATCAAAACATTGAATCACTGGTGCATAACAATTAAAATACATGTAGTTTACGTCTGATTGGACAATATGTCGAGTTTTCTATAGTTTATAGTATCGTGTTTAATAGATTATATATGTACAATTAATGATCCCCTGAGTTAAGATATTATTCATTGTAGTATATCTTTTCTCATTCAGCCTACCAATAATAGAGAGAGAGAGAGAGAGAGAGAGAGAGAGAGGGTTTAACTCCACTTGACACAAACTAAGTCATTTCAGGACTAACATATGGTTCAATATTTCAGTTTGCTTGCAAGGTAGTGGTCTTTAGCAAAACCCAGAGAAAACCCTTGAGGTTGCATAGCCGATTCTATACTCCTTGTCACATACAATAGAGAAATTTATGAGAATATTTTAATGTGTCACATGTGAGGCAGGATAATTTGTCACACTGTTAGGAACGGATTTCAATATACTGCAAATCACATACTTCCATGATTATTCTGTGTCACATGTCCCCAGGCAGGATATTTTATCATCTGGCTGAGAATCCATGGGTAAGTCACATGCTACAATACGTTTTCTTAAAATATAACAAAAAATTAAAGTTTTCTATCTTGTTTATATAATGAGGACACGTCATTCTGTAGTAATGGCACCATTTTGACTCAACCACATCTACCTGAAGTATTATAATACAGAGTTGATGAATCACTTTAAAAAAAAACAAACCTGAAAAGCAGTGAGCCAATTATTTTTGCAGTAAAAACTTTGATTAATTGCAATTCCACAGGCATTTACTATTTGGGAATGAGACTTTATACCTAAACAATCGTGTGACACATATTGTAGAACAGTCTAGTGATTCCAAAAGAAAACAGTTGACTCAATAAACCAAAAAAAAAACTAGTTAAATTATTTAGACAGGGATTGGCAAATGGATATCATTTTAAGTAAGTGACTAGTTTTGTAGGATTGGAAATCACGTGGGAAGAAATAACTATGTTCTTGTTTAAAAAGTTTCATTGATGACGTACAAGACTAAAAGGATTATTTTAAGACTGAAAGATCAAGTCAAGTGACCCATTGTTGGCCTATGCTATACTAAATGTCTTTCTGACTGGTCTTTAACTTTAATGTCTTTTAAATCCCATGTTAGTTTTTATCTTTATTTAAGAAGATTTATGGGGTGACGTCAAGACCGAAACTCCCTACCCGAACCTGACACAAAATTCGTGCTACAGCAGTGTCTACTTTCTTGTTCGAAGCCATGATCACTTGAAGACATTAGTTTATATTGATTACAGCAATATGTCTTTCTGTTAAAGATTAATCACATTAATAATTCATCAATAATTAATTCCTTCAACAAGTTATAAATCTAATCAAGCAAACTGTAAACTTGTCAGACATGTCGTACTATTCTGAGTTAGTTGTACCTGATAAGTCTCAACAACTCAAATCAGATTCTAATCAAAATTTTTAAAAAATCCTCATTAAATAATTTGATGCAAAAAAGACTCTGTTGACAGTTCTAAGTTAAAATTTGAGTAATTACATTTAAAAGTTTTTTAAATATAGAATAATGTAAAGACTGCAGAAAAAGTTTGAACTGTATCGTAACAGTAGAATACAAGTTGTTGATAAGACGAGATCATGAAATGGTCTCGATCCGATAGTTAATCTGTTTTGTTACTGTTTGTGTATAATAATCATTAAATTGTGTAACTTTGGTTACAATATTGGACAATGTTACTCTATTAGGCCACATACATTTATTTATCTGACAAAAATACTTGGTTGCTTCTTTATTTATCTGAGAAAAATACTTGGTTACACCGCCCAAAATCTTCTTTTTTTGGTTCAATTTTTGAAATCTTAAACAAAACAAAACACCTTTCACTTGATACAAGTGGCTATTTTTTTCTATCAAAGCCTTGAATTACTTAAAATTAAATTGGTTTGGCCTTTATTATATCATACCTCTACCATATAACATCAGCATATAAACTAATCCCTATTGTTATTCACATTTTGTTTCACACTCCCAACTTTCATTATGTCATAGCAATAAATTAATGAGAGAGAGAGAGAGAGAGAGAGAAATGGGATTTAAGGTCCACTCGACACAAACTGGGTCATTTTGGGACTAACATATGGTTTCAATTTTATTTAAATAATTTGCATGCGCGTAGGGGTCTTTAGCGTTGGGATGAAACCGGAGTGCTTGGAGGAAATAAATCAATGAACATCACAGGGATTTGATTGATGCTTAGTTGGCAGGGTACTGAATATCACCAGACTAACAGCCTTCTTCATTCATTAGCAGCTTATTAGTCACCTATTATGTAAATCACAGCTTCTTCAGCCTTCAATTGTCACATACAATCAACATCAATTTGATTTTCTGTTCTTCAGGTTCCAAATTTCAAATGTTACTTTAACATGATAAAAGTGGCTTGTGTCGAGTGGACGTTAAACCCCATTTCTCTCTCTCTCTTTGGGGTGTTGATACATAAATAGTATTTATGTATCAACACCCCAAAGAGAGAGAGAGAAATGGGGTTTAACGTCCACTCGACACAAACCAGGTCATTTCTGGACTAATATATGGTTTAGTTTTATTTCAATGATTCGCTTGCGCGAAGGGGTCTTTAGCAGTGGGGGAAAACCGGAGGACCTGGAGTAAAAACTCACAAGGTTGGAACACAGAACTGAAAGTTAAATTGGTTTGGTCCAGGAATAGTTATCTAAAATAGTATTAAATTGGTTTGGTCTAGTACATGTAATAGTTTTTGGAAGGAGTACGAAATTGGTTTGGTCTAGTAATAGTTAGCTGAAGAAATGAAATTGGTTTGGTTCTGATAATTGTTACCAAAATAGTATTAAATTGGTTTGGTCGAGTGATAGTTACGTAAAATAGTATTAAATTAAATTGGTTTGGTCAACTAATTGTTACCTGAAGAAGTATTCAATGTATTTAATTTCTTGTTTGTGACAATTCTCAATGTTTTTTTTCATTCTTTATTTTTTTAATTTGTCCATTCTATTTCTTTTTTTTTTAAATGTCATTTGTCCTCTCAATTTATTTTTGCTCTATTCTTCCCAGTTCAATAACATATTTCTACTTTCTTTTAATTACACATTTATTTTAAGCTTGATAGAATTTAACAGTAAAAAACATTCAAATTACTTCCTAATTTCTCATTCAAGCTGAGGAAAACAGGTCAACAAATAGCGATAGCAGCCGATCAAAAAAAATCTTGGCTTTAGTTGTAAATGTGGGACTGGGAAGGCTTAGCGGTCTAGAATGTTGCACTTTGAGCAGTAGCTAGTTGAGTTGGTCACCTGTGGCTTGCGGTCTAGGTTTCAATCATCATGTGAGCGTATGTGCCTTAGAGATAGGGGTTCCTTCTCAACCTTATGGGTTAACTCTTAGGTAATCCTGTTTCCTCCCCCAAGAGAGATCCATGCGTGTGCTAAGATAATTCGTCTGCAATATCACCCTTGGTGGAAGTGGATGTTAAACACCAAGAACAACAATACCAACTATAAATTGATTCAATGTAATTAAAAGATCTGGTGTGACAAATTAGCCTTAAAAATTGCGAAACTATACAGTCTATTTTAAGTTCTAAATATGGTATCAAATAAACTCGAGCTTTGTGCAAACATAACTAATATATAAAGATTATCAAATATCCCACATAAATATGAGTATTTACGCAGCTTGGATATGAAATTGTACCGTTTACAATTTGAGACAAACATATTACCCAACATTTGCATAAACGTAGTGATCATGACTAAAAACTGTTGTCATTTGAGAATCCACATGATTCTGTCGAAGTGATTTTAGGTAATATTACCTCAATATAAGCTTCATACATGTCAAAATCAAATAAATCAACTCTTTCCCCCTCCCCACCAAAAAAAGAAACCTTTGTGAATGGTAATCAATCCAAGAGGCACAAATTTGGAATTAGATACCGAACCAAAGGAAAAGTTACAATATTCAATATACCGTATTCAAAATAATGACAATTTCCCAACGGAATGGTTTCATGGAGAAATATGTGAACAATATCGTCTTTCTTAGAAAAATGAAAATATGAATAATTGATAAAAGATAGGTTGCCAGGCAACGAAACATGCGCCCACAGCAGCTAAATCGTCCGGGCAGTCAACAAGGGTTGTCGCATATTTTTACTTTTTTTGGTAATGAAACAACTCATTATGTAATTATCTGAAAATCATTAGAATTTGTTTGCTTTTTATAAAGTTTTGCCCCACGCTATCAATTAGTATAGGAAACATTTAACATCATGGATTTAGCTGTTCTGTTATCAAAATTCATTGAAAATCAAAATACTTGTGCGTTTCAACACCTTAAACTCTGTGTATCAATCTGAAGTCAAACGGATGATAAGTTTGGCATCTGTAGCGTCACAAGGTTTTTTGAAGTGATCAAGGGAGATAACTCTGGAAGTAATTATTTGAAATCAATGAAAATCAGTAGGCTTGTTCGTCTCATGACCTTAAACAGTGTGTGTAAATTTAAAGTCAATCAGATATTAACTTTGGCCTCTAGAGCGTCCACAGGATTTTTTGATGTGATCAAGGGCCATAACTCTGGCAATAATTATCAGAGATCGCTGAAAATCAATAGGCTTCTTCGTCTCATAACCTTAAACACTGTGTATAAATTTAAAGTCAATCGGATATCAACTTTGGCCTCTACAGCATCCACAAGATTTTTTGAAGTGATCAAGGGCCATAACTCTGGCACTAATTATCGGAAATCGCTGAAAATCAATAGGCTTCTTCGTCTTATGACCTTAAAAACTGTGTATGAATTTTAAGTCAATCGGATATTAACTTTGGCCTCTAGATCGTTCACAAGATTTTTGAAGTGATCAAGGGCCATAACTCTGGCACTAATTATCGGAAATCGCTGAAAATCAATACGCTTCTTCGTCTTATGACCTTAAACACTGTGTATAAATTTAAAGTCAATCGGATATTAACTTTGGCTTTTAGAGCGTCCACAAGATTTTTTGAAGTGATCAAGGGCCATAACTCTGGCACTAATTATCGGAAATCGCTGAAAATCAATAGGCTTCTTCGTCTTATGACCTTAAACACTGTGTATAAATTTAAAGTCAATCGGATATTAACTTTGGCTTTTAGAGCGTCCACAAGATTTTTTGAAGTGATCAAGGGCCATAACTCTGGCACTAATCATCGGAAATCGCTGAAAATTGATAGGCTTCTTTGTCTTATGACCGTAAACACTGTGTATAAATTTAAAGCCAATCGAATATTAACTTTGGCCTCTAGAGCGTCCACAAGATTTTTTGAAGTGATCAAGGGCCATAACTTTGGTAGTTATTATCGGAAATCGCTGAAAAACAATAGGCTTCTTCGTCTCATGACCTCAAACACTGTGTATAAATTTAAAGTCAATCGGATATTAACTTTAGCCTCTAGAGCGTCCACAAGCAATTGTGGACGCCGGACCGACGGACCGACGGACCGACGGACGGACGGACGGACGGACGGACGGACAGGGGCGACGACAATATACGACCACATTTCAATGTGGGCGTATAAAAATAACTTATTTTGGGTTTTTTTGTGAGAAGACATAGAAATATGAAATTTGATAGGATTATTTTTGATAAAAGTTGACTGGTTAATTCCTCATCTTTATCCTCAAAATAATCTTCTTGTATCATATTACGGAAAAAGACGGTATTTCTTGCTGTATTGCAACAATCTTAATTACTACAACTACTAGTTCGGAATTGGATTTAAGATGGTGAAGTTGATTTTTTATGACACATTTTTAACGCAGTCTGAATAAATCAAGCTTGTAATAATGTTCATTTTACACAAGACATAAATCTATGGAATACAATTACTGTTGAATACTGAGTGATGTTTCTACTAGACTTTGAATCCAATCGGATTAAACTACAGATCTATATCGGGTTTCTTTTTTTATACTTTCAATGGCCTCCACTACATGAAAATCTGATCCGTTGTATTAGGCGGTTGTGTCGAGGGCTCATACAAGCGTCTTTTGACCCTCTGACGTCAGACATTTGATTAAGAAATCAGTTTTGATGTTTCTGATGGGATATCCACAATTACATGCATCACATGCCAAACATTCGTCATTAAAGAGCGTTTAAATGTCTAATCACTTAAATCTATCAGAAGGCAGGTTACATACCGCCTCTTCCAGATCCTAGTGCAGTGAAGATAAACAAAATGAAAATTTGAACAATAAAAAAACAAAACAAAATAGGATCCCTGTTTTAAACAGATTGTATTTTATCTAGCAATGATAAAGACTACATGCAGATGATCACAGTCGCAACTTTGCTCTGTAATAAACAGTATTCCACAGAACTGTCCTGTTTCATTCCTGCCCAAGTACTAAATGCATTTGAACATCTGTAATAGTCCTAGCTGTGGAAGGATCTGTTAGTATTTGTCACTATTTTTAGTCATTTGCGGATTAAGTTAAAATGTGTCACATTCTCTAGTAACATACAATAATCTTAAAATTGACCGACTAGCAAATTTTTGAAGTGGAAGCCCTGATAAAGACAACCTAAAACAAATCAATTTCCGCCTACGATTAATTCATTAATCTTTGAGTCACAAAAGATTAATTTTTCCTTTCAAATTATCAAGAGTTACAAGAAAACAAAAAAACACTTGTGAATATTTCTTTTAAAACACTTAATCAATTGTATTTGTGTTTTTCAAGTAGTTGTTTTTTCTACATTAGATTTGTGCGTAGAGATAAAAGCTGTCATGCAATATAAACATTAGGATCTGTTTGAACACTGAAATAAAAGACTGCTCATGGGCATCTACAGAGGAAAAATAAAAACAGATATACATTTATTTCTCATGGCACTCCAAGATAAAAATTCTATTTACAGAAGTATGTACTAACAGACAATTTGATAATTATTATATTTTAACAGAGAAAGCAAGAAATAGGACTTAATATTCAGTCAGGATTAACATGGAACATTTCTATTTCAATTATTAACTTTCACATAGGTGTCTTTAGCGAGAGAGAGAGAGAGAGAGAGAAATGGGCTTTAACTTCTACTTGACTCAAGCTAGGTCATTTTTGAACTAACATATGGTTTTATTGTATTTCAATAATTTGTTTACGCGTAGGGTTCTTTAGCAGTGGGAGAAAACCCACAAGGTTGGATAGGCGAATCTACTCCATGTCATGTACAATCAGGCATTCGAAACCACGCCAGTTGACTCAATGACAGGCTTTATTATACAGCGTCTTTAGTGGTGAGAGAATTCACGAACCCCATAAAATCCATTCGGTTAGACAGGTACTGCTCTAAACTGTAAAGCAAATGTTTTTATATCAAATGAGGAAACTTTGTAACTGCAACCCAGCCCTCTGACCACAGCCTCCTACAAAACAATATCCCAATGACTCTTTAAGCCTCATGATAATTATCAAAAAACCCCAAAACAACCTTAATAGGGGTTCCTAAAACTCTAAAAAAATTTCCAGATATCAAAGTAGACCTTTGGTATGTTGGTCAAAGGAATGCCATCCTTTTCAGGAATCCAGACAGTAATGAAATGATTATTTGCTTCCCTCAGATCATTGACAATTTGTACAATCACTAAAACTGATACAATATCATGATCATCTACAGCACTATCTTGTGTTGATCGCAGTCACCACTCTCTGTAAGTAATTGTTAGTAATTCCACCCATGTGCTTCATTCTCCTACAATCAAATTTACTCGCCACTAGTAACATGGGTAATTTGACATTTTATCATCAATTGATCAAGTCTATAGGTCACATTAACCAGTAAATTTTGTAGCTCTTCAAGAATTATTTTGTAGTGACAACACATTAACTTGATAAAATTTCACCAACCAGAACATTATCTGGCACTAAAAATACATTTAAGTGTGGTAACTCTCGAGTTTTACGCAAGTTGAGACTTTTTCTGTCTGCACGATGATATATTTGTTATAATCGAGCATGAAACATGCGAGACAAAGACAAAGCAAGATGACTTTTTTTTTTGCCCAAGTCCCGGACTCCCGAGAATAGCTAGACAATCTTATTTCGGCTCAATTTCTTTTAGATAGAAACTTGGAACCAGTCATGATCTTTGTCTCTATACATATTAACCTTGTTCATCATTTCAGTGGGGACAAATTGATAGTTAAAAGGGTTCATTGTATTCAATCTGAAAGAAACTCGGGATCCAACAAGTTACAAATTAAACATACTAAAGGGATACTAATGAAAATAATGTTACTTTACTTGAAACGGGAACAAATGTCTTTGGGTTTTTACGGGTGCAGTCATGTTTGGTGAAAATTGGAATATATGATCACTATTTCATCAATGAAATGAAATCCATCCAGAGTACATGCATTTCTTTGTGCACTTCCTTCGAACATGAGCAACTGAAGCTTCGAATCAAGAAATCAAACATCACAGCATGCAGAAAAATATCCTGTAAGCTGCGACATGGCTGCTGAGACAACAGCAGACAAATTATCGATACCTTTTATTGGTCAGTGAATAAATATTTCACATTATCTCATTGAAGAAAAGATCTAACGTCTGAAGAAAAAGCATCAAATTTGTCTTAAATTTTATGATCCAGCAGTAATTATTACTTCATGATGATAAAATAATTTAGAAGCCAAGTCTGGAAATAAGGCACCTGTCACAGACAGTGACAAACAAGTCCTTTTTTTTGTCAGACACCAATTTGTAGCTTTTTTCGATGTTTGTATAGAAAATATGGACAAATGACTGTAGCAAAGTGTTGAGTAGTGCCTGATGTGCCAAATGTTTAGTCAAAGCACAACCAATCGAAATAAGCTTTTTATTTTTATCAATGAAATGAAATATTAAAAGTTTTATTTTTTAACTTCTTACTTTTCGGCACCAACTATGGCTAATGAAGACAGGACCAACTGGGCAAAGACTACAAAAGCTCCTTTTACAAGCATATATACCTCACAAGTAATTGACTTATCTAGATTATAACAAATTATCTCCCCTCTCTCACACCACGTTAAACTGTTTCTCACAATCCTAAATTAATTATTCCTCCTTAATTCTCATAGTGGTCTTTCTACCCTTAAAGAATAATTACAAATTTATGAGTATCATGAAATTACAACAAAAGCAGCATTTATTATGCGTAGCTGAGCAACTATATCAAGTAACTGTAGTCTGTAGGGAAATAAGACCAGGTTATAGGGGGGGATATCTTATCTTGTTGCTATTTAATTACATCCAAAAACTGTGTAGCTAATCTATTCTTTATTGATTTAACTCCATGTAAAACTTGTATCATTCGTCCATGAAAAAAAAAAACAGTTTCTGATCACGGTTAAAATTATTGTTTATTATATGATGCAGCTACAGATGTAATAATTCAATGGGTTTTTATATTCTGTAGGGCTTCCCTTCTTTATGATCTCTCGACACGCATTCAATTGTTGTGCCAATTATCTCTGGACGATCTTTCTTCATGTAATACTTAATCTATGCATGAACACAAAACTGGACATTCATGCATGATCAAATCAAAATTATGGTCTTGAAAAATAGGGTTTCTTATGCCCCCTTTTAAAGCAGCAGTCCAAGATCTCAGGGACGCCATTAACAGTAGAAGTATGCAAATCAAAGACCAAGAATCGAAATAAACAGACCAATTATCTATTGACAAGTTTTCCTAGAGACTTATATGCTGTGGAGTTCAGTCACTCAAACTGGAAGGGAATTTTTACATGTACGTCAGTGTGTACATGGGCCCTCCATCCTGCATAACCATGCCTGGAAATACAGCACCCTTCACAGACAATGTCAGGCACAAATTCAGAGTTTGTCAGGCACAATTTCTCCGACGCCTGTCCTTTCGTATGGCACAGATTAGTTTATTGTCGTTATTTTTGACATTCTAAATACATGACCGGCCCAAAAGACAAAATGACAGGTTCAAGTTCAATAGTGCCGCCGACAGTTTTGTCATATAGACTTAAAGTGTTCAGCTGGAGGAAATTTGTGAGAAAATTTTTAGGGCAACTTTTTAATTTATCACTGTTTCCTCAACAAAACGTTAAAAAGCATTCCCCAAAAAACTAAAGTTCAAATTGGTGTGGCCTTAATAAAATAACTCACCAGGAAGAATAACATAATATATAATTTACTCGCTTATCAATACCTACATAATTATTCTTGTCTAGAGTTGCCCAAAACCCCCATATTTATATGTCTACTTAATTCAGTCAACTGGGTCAAGTATGCAAAATAAATCATTTGTCGAACTGAGAAAACTATACTATGTTTAAATTCATAAAATCTATTTTACTGGAAAGTATTCATATCAGAATCATCATCTTCCTGGAAGTGGAAAGTATATGCATAGCATGATGCCATGGTCATTTTATATGACATGTGTTGTTTTTTTTACTTTATAAATACTTGAGTGTTTTGCCTATATGTTATCATTTGCTTGAATATATATTATGGAAGAGCTAAATCTTCCTATTGCAGGTCTTTCTTTAGGCCTGAAATGTTATCTAAATTAATAATTAGACATTAAGTAACTTATCCAGACCATAATTAATTCTGATTTGTTGTTCAACTTTCATTCATGATTTAGTCATGAAATGGATAATCAAGATTATCATACAGACTTTAGTAACTATGATCGAGGCTAGGCCAAAAATTCAATTGCTTTAATCGTGGTTCAATACGACTGAAATTTTCAGCAAATTACCTTTACATTATCTAGTTTTTAACCATTATAGTGAGAACTGCCAGTTATTTATCTAATCTCCCATGTATCTTTAATAAATCCCAGTAATTATTCAATAGTTATTGGTGTTACTTTTCAATTACTAAATGCCACTACAAACTTGTCCATAATTTATGTAACGTAATAAAACATAAAAGTCGACAGTCATAAAGTTGGATTGTAAAAAATATTGTTTAATCATTGAAGCAGTTCAGAAGTGGTTTGATTTTAATACTCTTGGTATTTGGTTGTAAATGATAACAAGAATACAAGAGTTATCTAACTTGCACATTTGTGGTTTTTATCAGTTACACATTTCTTCTTCAGGAATTCATTTTGGTGAATTCACCATAAAAATCACAATAGTAAACATCTCTTTTATCGTCTCATGAATTTGGACACTTCTGAGTATTTTCAATCCCTGATGTGCCATTCTGGATATGAAGGGGCAAAGTTAGAATCCCTATGTTTTTTGCATAGTCCTTTGCCCAAAAGTTAATTTGCTTATTCAGCATCGGTTATAGCCAATATAACAAATAAATCTTCGATATTATGGTCGACATGTGCCAGAGAAATTGAGTTTAATGACTATTCGACACAAATAGATCATATCAGGACTCGCATATAGTTCCATTCTATTTCAATAATTCGTTTCCACATAGAGGGGGGACCCAGAGAAAATCAAAGAGGTTGGCCATGCGACCCTGCTCCTTGTCACGTACAAACTGAGAATCGACACTATGCCACTTGACCCAATGACAGACCTTATGATCTAAAGTTTTAAATGTCTATATATGTAATGCACATGAAATTGTATAATGTAGATGTACATGTATCTATGTGTATATAAACTTTAAACAGCATTCTTCCCGTGTTTCACCACAGCCAAAAATAATAAATCTTCCATCATGCTCTATTGATTCCACATTTTTAAAGATACACAATTTAATGTCAATTTTTTGTCTGACTACGTACATCAAAGTTGAAAATTATTGTTCAAAGTATTAAAACTTTTTATATTTAGAAATAAGTTGAAAAATAAATAAAATGTGGGTTAACATCCTAATTTTTTGCACATGCACATTCAGCCCTGTCCTGCACTACTTGCAGTGGGAAATCGTGCTGGCAAATCCTGCAAAACCCATCCAGTTGGACAGGTGACCCTTTTTTAAAGTGCGAGATAGAAACCATGCCATTTGTCTCAATGACATAACCCAAAGCACACACGCCTGAGTCTATTCTGCCACTTATTGAAATTTCTATAAAATCAAAGACCAAAATGAAATATGATAATTTGATATTAAATATTGTAATCTGTCACCTATGATAATTAAATATATTATTATACTGTATGATCTATAACAATGATTTATTGATACTGTCATTCTGTATAACAGGTCATTTGTATTGAATTATTGCTTATACTGCTAGATGAACCCATTCATCATCATATGCATTTGTCGGACAATTATCAAATATTCACAACATAATTATTAATCATTTAGTTCTTAATAAAATCTACTTGAATAGATAGTTTAAGATTTAATAAAGAAAACAAATTTTCAGAATGAGAAAACAAAATCAGAATATTAAAAGTAAGGTATCTTCCGGCCTAAAACATTTTCAAGAAGATTGTCTGCAGATCGAGAATTTTAAATGTAGACTAATTTTCATCATATCTTTGCGAATGTTCAACACCGAACCATTTTGGACTGATATTCATTATAGAGATCCATCTTTCACAATATTGTAATTTGAAAGGGACTGACCATTCCTAAAATGATAGTAAGACTGTAAGACAGTGAAATGGACAGCTGGTCTGACAAGACAGTACCTAGTTATTCGGATGGGAGGAAAATCCTATGTCAAATGTTTTTTGGGTCACAGGATTAATGTCTGCTAAGTGATTGCGATTTTAAAAGATTTTCATTTTAAAAATTTCAAAACATAGGTGATTTACATAGCCATAGGATAGAAGCCAACACAGACTATAATAGACAAAGTAAAAATTATGAACATGGGATGAAATTTTCACTAAATCCTAAGACCATCACTTTAACCTCAATCCAATGATGTAAAAAAAGTCAGTTAATTTCCTGACACTTGTGGCACTCAGAACATCCACTTGGCTATGGGGCGTAAGAATACTTCTATCTTTGTAAAAGAGAATTAATTTACATGAACCTAATTGAGTCATTTATTTAACATTTTGGCACTATTCAAGTCATTAAATGTCTATAATACGTAGATTTAACCAACTATGTATGATACACATGGACGTAAAAATTTCTCTATGCACCGAGAATAGTCGAGAATAACTGTAAATGCTGCTACAACTGAAGATGTACATCTACTGTTGAAAACAATGTATGTTACGTATGTAATAATTGCATGAATATAGTCAGTCAAGAACAGTACGTTTAGTGTCTGTGTATATACCCTAGTCGAAAGGCCATTTATAAAGTAACTCCCCAAGCTGTTTCACCGAACCAGTTTGTGTCTGAAATGTTTCAATGAAAACTTTGTGTTTGTATTTGTTACGGTCGAAAGCTGTTTCAGCTTCGTGTATTAATCATTAATACAACCAATAGTTTTTACTATATTCTATTCACCGTCAACTTATTGTGTTTCAAAGACAAATAAGTGGTCTGTTTGATTCGCTAGTACAGCAAACAGTGAATTTATCTTTACCATTATTGACGACCATCACTTAATGATTGTATACAATAACTAATAGCACATGGATATAATATAATTATAATGACAGATATGTTAGCATCTATTGGAACAAACGCATAACATCAGAGATTACAAGAAATAGGTCTGTATGTACCGTGTGATTAGGTAACTGATGTATGAATTTAGTTACCCTACTATTAGGATTACAAACATATTTTCTCGTTCGTTCACATGTATTTGAGAGTGGCGATGTTCAGAGTCAATGTATCTAGCAAGGTGAGCCAATATCCTTTTTTATTTCTTTGAAATTGGCAAATCATATCATTTAATGTTTTTCTTTGTTTTAATTTTTTTTTCTGAAATAAAGCTTACAACATCTAATAATAACTAAAAATAGATTTTGAAGACTGACGATTCAAATGATATCATATATCAATAATGTTTAGTTTATTTTATCTCTCTCATTTTATTAAAACAAAAAAAAGTTCAAACTAAATATTATTATAATACTAGCATGGATACAATCACATGGTTCATTTGCAGTGTACTATTATTATATTTAAAGTATGTACAAATGTAAGTCTCTCTCTGAATATCATCCAAAGTCTTTGACATTGAAAACACAAATTATTTGTCAGTTTAAATCAAAAGACGGACTTTTGATATCCAATATTTAAGACAAAATAATATTTTACCATTGGTACACGATTTTTAGCGCCATTTGTAACGAGGCTAGACATATTCCATAAGTCATGTGAAATGGTGACGCATGCGCATTAAGAGTAGATTGGAATAAGCAGAAGATAAAGATTGCTCAAATGGAAGTAGTGTAACTTTGGACGAGGTATGCAACATTACCAAGCATCACTTGAGTTGCACTAACACACCGAACATCAGCCTTGATCTACCTTGTGGGTTTCTTCAGATTACCTCCCACTGGTAAAGACAATTATGCACAAGCACATTAATGAAATAAATTTGAACTATGTATTAGTCTTTAAATGACCTAGTTTGTGTCGAGTGGATGGAACCCCATTTGTTTCTCTCCATAGCGTTATAGATGTATATCCATCTATCGAAGTTTACCACTGTAGCATCAGGGTCAGTGATGCAAGAAGTTTTTTCTTTCATTCTTATCACAAGAGAACTCTGAAAAGATGCTGTAAATAAATTATCAGTAACTTTGTCACTGTGCTGCTCCATTATCTCAAATATCATTTATCAATATAACGCAGGGTAAAATAATCATTTATTTAGATAAAGTTTGGAGTCTAATAACTATTTTCTATAATATACGAAACCTTTGTTAAAAAGATGGGTAGGTTAGCATAGATTCGAATTATCAAAACATAGTAGTTGTTCACTTTTGTCAAATTTCAAGACAATGCACGATTTTAGCGCCATAAAACTCCTTGCAAACCATGATATTGTGAAAGTTAAATCTTTTATATGAATATCTGCCCAAATATGGTTAACCATCTTTATTAGTCGTGAACTAAATTGATGGCCCCATTTTTAATCGAACCGAACCCAAGCCAAGAGATTTTTTGATCTTGTTTTCTTAATTGAATGTTAAAAATAATTTGAGTACATTAAGCCGTGACAAATTTCAGTTAATAATACTTTGAAATTATCTCAGAAATTTAAATAGTTAAATTAGCTGTATTTGCACAATGTCAATGTGAGCTTTTCATGATATTTTTCCTGCAAAACATCCACACGTAAATTCAATTTTATCGAATATATTTTGTTCGAGATGTAAAAAGATAGCTTATACATATGTATGAGTCCCGTGACCTGGAATGAAAATATAAAAATGCAGCCAATATTTTTCTGTGTTTGTATAAAAGTATATGTGTTCCCAGGACCGTATGCGACTGTATTTTTATAACATAAGTTTATTTAATAGCACAACAGATGGTGTAAATTAGCTATCCACTTGTATTAAACCTACCTTCACTTAATATACAAAGCAAATCATTATTTCACTCTTAAATGGCTTCGTAATGATTTCAAATTAAGGCCAATTTTCACAGTTGCTTAATTCTTAATAAATTTTTTTGATTGAATACTTTGAGTTAATATTTTGAGTAGGTGGTCAATTATTGATTATCTTTGACCGCGTTATTCAATAATTACTTTGATAAAACTAACAACAAATCATTGAGCTAATGTACTATGGTGTTTGACAATAGTGTACTGGAAATGTTGACCTATTCTACTGCACTGTGTAGTGGAGATGGTGATCAAATGTACCGCACTGGGTAGTGGAAATGTTGACCTATTCTACTGCACTGGGTAGTGGAAATTTCTTATCAAAGGTACTGCACTGGGTAGTGGAAATGTTGACCTATTCTACTGCACTGGGTAGTGGAAATTTTGATCAAATGTACTGCACTGTGTAGCGGAAATGTTGACCTATTCTACTGCACTGGGTAGTGGAAATTTTGATCAAATGTACTGCACTGATTAGAGGAAATGTTGACCTAATGTACTGCACTCGGTAGTGGAAATGTTGACAAAATGTACTGCACTCGGTAGTGGAAATGTTGACAAAATGTACCTCACAGGGTAGTTGCAATGTTGACCAAATGCACAACACAGTAGAGGAAATGTTGACCAAATGCAAGACACTGTAGTGGAATATTTGACCAAATACACGACACTGTAGTGGAAATGTTGACCAAATGTACCGCACATGACTTTCAATGTCATCTAATACAAGCCTGGAAATAACGCATACTGTCTGGCACACATTCAGACACAACCGCTTTTGTTGCTTATCAATTTGTTCAACTTCTCAACATTGGTATTGTCCGCAACTATAGCTTTAGTCGGTCTTGTTTTGCGCAAAATGCAGTTCTCCTGCTCCTACTAAAGTTAATGATGTCCGGTACGAGTTCATTGGTGCCTGAAAGTTTGTTAGGTGCTACTAAAATCATTATCTTTTCAGCTACGAGAGAATAATTGACTTTCCTACTGACTCTATTGCTCCTTTAAAATGATTTTAAAATCAACCATTAAGTAAAAGGATGATAAGTAGGCAGACATTCATTCATAATTAAAAAATAAATGTTTCAACTGCTCTGTTGAAATATTTTTAAGTGAAATATTGAAACATTAAGTGATTTTTAAACCAATAAGTAAGCGTTATTGTTTCAGTGAAGAATACACTTCATTCAAAAACAGAATAATATAGGAAGTAACTAAGTACTAGTTAAATTCTTTACAACAATAGTTTAATTCCAAAGATTTCATACTCCTGGATGAAAACACAACATTGACACCACTATATAAATGAAGTGGGGTTCAACGTCCTACTGTTCTGCTCCTGAAATTGGCTAATAAAGATGGGCATACGGCATAAAGTGTGCTATGAGGGAAATTTTGTCTAGGCAGCGGCGCGACCGCCTACTCTCAAATCGAATTCCAATTGCCAAGGAATCTTTTGTGGGCACGCAAATGTGTACACAGGACTTCGTTTTTTCATCCCATATGCACGACTGACAGCTGTCCTTGTCAGGCCCTCCGTTCTGCATCACTGACAAGGAGAAACCACGCCAGAAAATCTGGATTAACTTTCTCGGCTAATGGAGGATCGAACACCTGACCTAGCGAGGCAGCATCTTACCCACATGATCCCCGACACCACTTTATAAATGATTTATTTGATGAACAATACCCTACATGTAGAATAAGACTGGTTATTTAATCATAATGTTTAGGGTCAACGGAAGCTTTTTCAAACGATTATAATTCTGTGATGTCTCAAAATGGTGTAATTCTTTACAAAATGGCAACATTATAAAGTAGGTCATTGTCAATACAATAACACAGGCTTGTTAAAATTGGTGGTAATCTTATAATTATCTAAACGACAGCTGTGACATTTTACATGGTCTGTATCCAATATTAGACAGAGCTTCTATGGTAAATAATTAGGTATATCAACAGTTGTATTCCATATACCACAGCAATCAACCTATTTGTGCACTATACCATGCACATAATATTACTACGAACATGCTCAGCTAGTTGATTGAGGGAGAGAGATGGGGTATAACGTCCACTCGAAACAAACTAGATGATTTCAGCATTAACATATAGTAAAATTTCATTTCAATAATCTACTTGTTCTTAGGGTCTTTAGCAGTGAAAGGAGATTGGATAACTGTTACAGTAGCCAACAAATGATTACAAATACTAAGGTTTACAGATATTTCCCTGGTGACAAAGTTTGCGTGTGGACAAAAATGTTTCCATCTTAAATGTACTCCACAACATTTTGATTTCTTCCTTGACACTGACTAGACAAAGCTTGTCACATTTCATTTCATGAAAATGTTAAATTCTTCCTCGACTCTGACTAGACAAACCATATTACATGTCTAAAACCTGTACTTCTACTTTCTACTAAAAATCAGTTGAAGACCAAGATGGGGGACAGAGATAATAAACAAACTGTTCAGCAACAAATTCAAACATTCTGTAGAATAATGAAACTTATTCATCAAAAACATTCTTGTCATATCACAGGAAGTGTATTCCTGAAACTACAGGTGTAATTGCCATTATTTCTAAAGAATGATGTTAACAATATGGTAGTTAACACAAAAAACAACTAGGCTAAAAACCAAATGTGTATTATCTTTAGATCAAACAAAAATATTCACCCAAATATGCGACATGGTTTTCTTATGCTAAGGTAAATAGACTTATCCTTACCAAATTAACAATGTATCGCTTTAAAACTTATTTGAATATCTAGCACAATTGTTTGAGTTAGTAAAAAATAATCATTGAATAAATAATATATCAATATGAAAGATAGACAAATATATTATATAACCTGTTTGATGGAGACAAATGTTATTATTCCAAGGTCAATATGAAATACAGGTGCAGAAGAGTATGACGTTAAACCCCATTTCTTTTCATTTCACAATACAGGTGTTTTACAAGCCTTCATATGGAAATAATATAAATAATTTATCATTTTTGATCAATATCTACTCTTTGTACATTTTAAATAAACATATAGTTAATATATATTCAATAAGCCAACCATGAAACTCAAATTTTATAAATGGCACTCATTAATTACTACGTATATTTATCTTTTTATTGAGCATCAGCTATCAATCAGAAAATGCTCGTCCTCAGACTCAAGTGAGGACATGACACCTGATGAATATTTACACCAAATGTGTACTTTCAATCAGAAACAGATCAAAGTATTTAAGTAAGCTTTAAAAAGATAGGCGAATATTAACAAAATACTGTTCGATTCTCTGAGCAAACAATTTCTATTTTTTCATACAAAAATAAAATAATCTTTTCAGTGATCCAGTCTTTTTTTTTTTAAAAATATCATTGTTTTTTTTTAAAATATCATTGTTTTAGCTTTTCCATAAATAAATTTATTCAAGCCGATAATTGGGTACAGTTTACAACATTATAATGTTCAATTCTAAAAATGTCTTTCTGTTTTCAATTTTGTTAAAATGGCTTTATTGCTGTATACACGTCATTTTTAAAAAAAAAATATCTTATCATTTTTCCATTAATAAATTTATTAAAGTTAAAGCCAATAATTTGGTTCAAGTATACAACATCAATATTCAATTTTAAAATGTCTATTTCTGTTTTTAATTTTTTAGAAATGGCAAAGATTGTTGTTAACAGATATATATTTTAAAATATACATGTATAAGTAGGCGTACACGTAGATTATAACATTTTAAGCCATATTGGTTTCTACTCCGGATGTTTTCTTTAGTAACAGATGATGTAAAACACGAATAACTGCGAATATTAAACTAAATCTATTGAGTTAAGAACAGCGTATATTGAATTATTGGAAAACTACTAACATGATTTGGTAGGATATGTTATTAAGTTATTAAATCATAGCCTGGAGATAAACACGGTATTCAATGTTTGTTCAGTACAATAATTATTTATTAATTATCATTAGTAAATATTAAAACATTCACTAGGCCAAAATATAAAAAATACTTGTGTTGACCGTTACCCGACACATATTTTAGTTGAAAACCAAAATAGATCATTTCCCTGGACCTAGACCAATTCCAAGAATCATACTCATGCCAGGTACCAACTGTTGTATGATGCATTACAACAGGACTGTCCTTGATCTGCAACGTACAGATGCGTTTGGATACGTTTTAATATGGTCAACACGATTCCCACGACCGATATGATCACCACGATTTTTCAATGATTAAAACCACAATTTCAAACGTAGCACAAATCGTGAAAGTGGGAACCTAGCATGCTAGGAAAGATACGAACCCCATAAAATAATAAAAATAAAAAAAAAAAACTTTCCGAACTCCATTTTATTTTTCGTGGTCCAGTAATTGAAAAAAAAAAGCTATTTTTTTGCTTGGCCTTAGTTTAAATCTATTTAACCATTCAATTACTATATAATTAATCATCAAAGTATAAGCACCAATGACCAATCTCATCTTCACATTTAATAAATTAATCATTTTCGATTCTTGTCAATGTCAAAAATAGAACTAATTATTTTTACGATTTTCATAATGTCTCCAGAGATAGGCTATTGTTACTAACAATACAAATTAGAAATTTGGGAAATCCATCACTTTTTGCTAAATGTCAAATCTCGTTTCTGACAGCGTGAAGGTTATGATAATAATCTACTGAAGTTATTCGAATAAAGTGAATAATTTTCATATCAAGGTTATTTATTTCAGTTTATTTTGACCTCGCTACATACATTTAGCCTCATGGATTTTCTCCTGGTCCTCCGGTTTCCTCCTACTGCTAGTCCTCTGGTTTCCTCCCACTGCTAAAGACCCCGACGTGCAAGCGAATTATTGAAATAAAATTATACCATTATTTTTAGCACAGGCACTTGAAGGGATTAAAATAAAACTACTTACTACTGCTTGACTATATATACAATATAATTCAAGGTATTACAGACGACATCTTTGTTATGACTTTTTTATTATATATTGTCTGCTGTCATCTCACAATACTCACTAGTTCTAACACTTCATATCATTTTTATTGCCAACGAGACTTTATTTGATCATTATTCACATTCAGATGTAATTAAATTGGTCCTTTTACAGCGTTATTAATAACAAATCAAACTTAAAAAGCTATCATTTATCAATATTCAACTTGGCGAGCCCGGAAGTAACCCGAAATAAGGTCAAAAGAAGTCTGTATCACCAAGTCCCTTTATAAACCTATCATTACTCGATATGTGCATAGGAACTGGGTGATCAAGTCTCGCGCAACAGCGGCCTCGCTTCGTAGGCTCTATCACGTGATAGAACTTACGAAGTGAGTGGATGTTAAACCCCATTTCTCTCTCTCTCCCATACATGTAGGCATACAGTATTGATCAAGTTTGGAGATGCATAGGTTTCGAAGCCCAAATTGGTAAATCTGGTCCCGTTCATACTGATATATAAAACAGAATATATTTCACTAACTTCATAACAATAAGCTATTGATATTGTTACAATAATATGGTTGTGATCAATTCAATATGTAATAATTACACTTTTTAATGGAAGTTAAAAATTCTTATCAAACAGACTTATTTCCCTTGACAGTTTTCTTGTTACATGTTTATAGTATTGTCAATAAATGGCCCGTTTGATTATCAAAGTGGGTGCTATGGTGTTTGAAGTGCCAACTGTTGAATTGACTTCAATCATTCATTCTAGTAAATTTGAATCCATTTCTATTCAAGTAAAATGGGGGTTTAAAGACATTCCGTCTGCCTACATCGATTTAATACTCAATAAGCTTGTCCACCAGGTTGACTAGATCGTAACAAATGGGTGCTTCATCACAAGGCACATTTAAACAAGTCTATTACTTATTTGGCTAAGAGTTTTAAATAGAGAGCATGTTAAACTTGTCTAATTATGAAATCAGCAATGGTTCCACTTCCAGAAACCATCTTGACATTGACCCAATCTACCCTGTAACCAAGTGCCATAATCTAAATTCTATCATAACTTCTGATATCATTTACCTACTTTTTTATTATTATACACTGGGATTTGAATTGAAGCCAAATATTAAGAGAAGATAGATAATCTTTGACGTAAGTGAAAAATAGCGACAAAATATAGAATGAATGAATGTACAAAATTCCAAATGAAGCATTTCAGTTTTAACCAATGTCACTGGTTTAAGTCTTCTTTGGAAGAAATCATTTGGTAGAATATCATGAACACTTGAGATGGCAAGGGTCTTTAGCAGTGAGAAGAAACTGGAGGATACGGTAAATAAACCCATGAGGTTAGACCGGTGACCCTACTCCTGGTCATGTATCAGTCTGGTATCAGTACCATGCCACTAGACTCAATGACAGTTCTTATGATCTAAAGTGCAAACATTAAAACACTCAACAACCACCCCAGAGAGAGAATATTTGAGACCGATTTCATCATAAAAGCAGACTTAAACATCATGAAGGCAAAGCAGACTTAAACGTCATGAAACTGAAAGCAAACTTAAACATCAGGAAAGTAGACTTAAACATCATCAAAGCAGACTTAACCATCAGGAAAGCATGAACCGTACAAAATGATAAAATACAGAAAATTAGCAGTTAATGCCCTTGATGTAGTGATAAATTTGTACTACATTTAATGTTACCACAATTGGTACTTGTATACAATTCACCACATTGGTCAATAGATGAGGTAACACCTTTGATTACATGGGGCTACAACTTTGTTCGTTTGTGAGGGTTGATCGAACACTTCTACCAGGGGAGATATCTTTTATTTGATATTATTATAAAGCCTGTGGCATCTAACTGACGTCTTTCATTTCTTATTAAGAAATAGTTCTTTTATAGCCATCATATTTTTCTTTTTATAGAATGATACAAAGACAATCAATGGTTAATTTGTTACGGTTTTAGTTATTGTTTTTCTTAGCTATTTCATGTATTTTTTTATATTGTGTATATAAACAGTGAAAGTATTTCTGTCTAATCATTTGGGAATATTTGTTTTTACTAATGATTACTTTTTCTTTTGCGCCACTGTTCCTAGCTTTTATAAAAGCGAAGTCAAAATAAAGCCTTATTCCATTGTTTTTGAGCTATTCTGTTTTCAATGGCTTGAAATCTTAAGGGAATATTTTCTCCCGTTATCTATAGAGTAACGTCCTGGATGTCAAACCATTTCTATATTCATATTAATCTCATCACAATGTTTTTCTTTGTCTCAGACTAAATAACTTAAAGTGCAAACACAAGTTTCGCTATTTCTTTGAGTTCTGGATTTTGCAATTTTCATTTTTCTTCTTATTGAAAACTTGATTACAATTTTGTTTAGCCACTTTCAAAATCTTCTCAATATGGTAAAAAATAATATTTTCGATTGGTAGATCTTCCTTGAACCGCAAAAAGTTACTTCAATTGCAAGATCTTCTCCTTCGGTAAAAAGGCAATTTTTCAATATGGCATCTTCCTTATATAGTAAAAAGTAATTTTCAATTCCTTAAATGGTAAGAAGTAACTACAGATAATTTGAATATGTACATCAGTTGAAAACATTTATTACTATAGCTATTGCTAAGATTTTTGACAATATGGTCACCATCATTCTGAACACAGATCCATCTATTTCATACTTAGAAGATAGATCTCTGCCCACCATATCCAAAAACAAGTATATTCCACTCCGTTTCACATCTGATATAAACAGAAAAGTTAATAAATTTTTTTCAATTTCATTGAATGGAGCAGAATAACTACGTTAAAATTCACAAGGGATACTTAGTGTTTTCGACTAAAATCGTCAAGTTAGGACTTAAAATAGACAGATAGCGTAAGTTTAGTATGGGTCACCATGAGGCTACGATTGTTTATTTTAAATATGATGTAGCATAAAATTAGAGGACGATTATTCCTGCGTATTCAGGTACAGAACACGATTCAAATACAGCAAAACAAACATTGAATGTCATTCAACTTGTTCAAATCTGGAGAAAAAAAAATATAAAAAAATGCAGCTAAAACAACAAACCATTTTATTACCAACCATAACAAGCCAAATTAATCAATATCGTGCCCAAAGTTCCTTAAAATTATGATAAGCAAATTAGATTTTACCGTCTACTATCCCAGAACTCTATACACAAAGAAATGATAATTGAAACAAGTTGGCTGTAAAAATTGATGTTGTGGGAAAACTATCCCCAAATTAACAATTCAACAATTCCATGAACATCTTAATGTCTGCTGCATAATAAGAGTTGATTGAATAACGAAATGATTCTCGTGGGATGAATATATCTACTCGGAGCTCATCTTTATCTTCCATGGCTTCCATAGTTCACTAATGAAATCATTAAACAGGCCTGTCTCTCTTGTCTTAAATGTATAACCATACTGTAGTATTTAGGTCATGGCAAGATTAACAAGGGTTTATTTAAGGAATTTGGATTTCATACTTTCATGGTATCAATGAAATGAAATGGGGTTTAAAGTCCAACTGTTCTGCTCCCAACTGGGCTAATGAAGATGGTGGTATCAATGAAATAAACAAATTCAATAGACTGTTTTGGTAATGACATATCAGTATAAACTCTAGTTGATTCAAATTGATTTTGAGAATAAAAGTTGAATACTATTGTTTAATGAAATACGAACGCACTTTCTACGTTTCCAGTCTAGGATCCTATCTTTGTATCTCGATGCTGTCAAATTCAGCTGGGATTTGAACAGATCAATCAGATCAACTTGACGGACATATCAGATCCACAAGTTCAATTTCAGACTAGAAAAACAGTTTTAGTGAAAGATGAATATGTATCTAAGTCTACCCTATCTCTGGCCATCTTCCTCATTTCATTCTGCACACTGAGATCCATCTACTCCATACTTCGAGGATAGATCTCTGCCCTTAACGGCCGCCATATCCAAAAATTAGTGTACTGTTTTATAATGTGGTTCTAATCCGTTTCACATCTGTCATACACACAAACACTAAATAAACTTTTTATTAAATGGAAGCAAAATAAATACTTAATGAATTATCAAAGTATACTTTTAGTGTTTTCAACTGAAATCGAATTAAGACTTAAAAATGTAGGGCAACTAACTTAGTGTATGTTGTTCTCAAGCAGAGCTAACTGTAGACAGCTAGCCTACGTTTAGTATGCATCTTCTGTCCACCATCTTTATTACTGAAAACATCAACAATGTTTGTTGAATGAGTTTCAGGAACTAGATTATGGTCATTTGCATTGGGTAAATATCAGAAAATAATATCAACCAAAAAAATTGAAATCAAGGCTAGTCTTGTTTCTGCTTCTTCGGATCCAGACAAAAATATCCTACTCGGGTTGAGTATTTGGATTTGCCTTGTATATTTGGATTTGGGCTGTGTATTTGGATTTGGGCTGTGTATTTGGATTTGGGCTGTGTATTTGTATAGAAATAGAAAAGTTTTGTGTGTGTAGAAGGCGATGATTGTTGCTTATCGAACACTTCAATCATGCCAATGTTGTATTTTATAAGAGAAATCATACGACACACCTGTGCTTGCCTACTCCATGATCAAACACGATAGCAGATGGCTTCCATCTTGTTTACTGACGGTACTACTTATTTTAAGACAGACTCGGCTTTCCAATTTATAATATCTACGTCATTGGGGATTTCCAATTTATACTCACTGGTTGCTATGACCCGCTATTGCGTTGTCTAGAAACGCGCGTGCTCGCGTTAGTTTAAAATTTTTGCTATACGTTTAACATGGACTATTTGATGTAATTTGCCTGATTTGATTTGGCCCCATTTCCATAAATTTAGGTTGTTTTTTAGAAATTTTTAGCAAATGTTAATCTTAGGTGTTTTTTAATTCTAGCCGAAGTAAATTTTTTTACAATTTATAGCGAGTTAAGTTATCGTCTCTAAGAGGCGGGCGTAGTATTCTAAATGGCGGCCATTTGCCATCATGTGTATTCTTGAAGTAGGTACACATGATGTAATCGTATGAAGAGAAATATGTCAGAGATATAATGAATATAAAGCAAATGAAATGAAATAAGATAGTCTGCCAAATCCCACCATTAAATTTTATATACCCAGTTAAAATACATACCAATCTAATATTTCCAACATTATCATATAAAATTCAGATAGTCGAAAAGGAAATCAAATCTTGAAGGATGTTTCATGAATTGCTAGCATGTTTCATGAAGAGCGTATTAGATAATGATAACAGAAAAATAAAATGACAAATAAAAGGAAATGTATCAAATGTGTACATGCAGTATTTCAAGTCGACATTTTGGCATAATTTCAAAATCCAAATTGTTATCACTAAAATTAATATGTCTGTAAACAAAAATAAGCAAACAATTGGAATGTATGAAATGTATTATGTCTAAGAAGAAGATAAAATTGTATATGTGTCTTTTTATATCAACTTTCTCATGAATCTGTCACTACTGTACAAGAGAATATACATGTACGTGTAGATCTAAAATAGACATTGTCAATAAACATACCAAAGTTTCTATACATGATTTCGAGCATATTTTCCTTGCATTATGTAAGAGTTACATAAAAAGCTGGCAGTTCATGCTACAGTAGTTCAAAATTCATATGAAAAATGAATATACCAAAAATTTCAGTCAATCGCTTTATTCTCTTTTCAAAGTTAAGAATGATTGAAGTTTTAATTAACAAAATTTAGCGTAAATTATCTATTTCATGATTAGCTCGTAAATGGCAACGGTGATCTAATCAACATTCAGTGCCACCCAATGGTCCAGAGAGTTGATTTTGGGCTTGCTGTGTTAATGTTTAAATGATAATTCATATAACATTTCAACCCAGAAAAAAAGACCATCAACAGTCAGACTTAGTTCTTACATAATGTATCTTTACTTAGTTCTTATAATCAGTTATGTAATTTTATATTTATATGAATTAAGAGGCATTGCCAATTTTTTGTCTGATCAGTAAAAAATTGTTTTGACGAGAATTGAACAGGGAAGATAAAATTAAGATTGTATGCCATGTACATGTATAAACATGGTTTCTAATATTGTGGTTCTGAAGTAGGCCGGTTCTGAAGTATTCGGCTATTATGAATGACTATGATAAACAAAATTAATTACATTCAATCTTTTGTTAAAGTGTTCAGTCCTGATTCTTGCATGTTTGTAATATTAAGTGTGAAAAATATACATTTTTTTTACCCTTGATGTTTATGGAGTCGTTAGTCCATAAGCTTCATGTACATAAATACTGCAATTAAAGAGGAGTTAATAGCCTTTAAGATTCTATGAATCTGTGTGCTCCTCGCTAGACACATTTCTCAAAATTGTAGTAAAAGGAGAAAGCGCTTGCAGTAATTTTCGCACTTAAAATTGGCACATAAAGAGCAGACTAAAGATAATACAATATCTTATATACATGTATTCTTAGCATACAAGGGAAAGTCTTATATGGTGGGGGGCAAGTTTGTTTTGTAACATGATGTAGTAAATATATAAAATGATTAAATTAACTTACAACTCTTGCCACAAACAATGTCTTAAATGCATCTGTGAATCCAGCATGCTGGCCTGTAGGATCCCCTGGAAAAAAAAGAAGAGAAATATAATTAAGAATCTATACCAAAGAAAGATCCTTGGTTTTTAAACTTTTCAGAGTTACTCCCCTTTTACTACAGTTAATGAGAAAAGACAAACAAAAATAACAATTATGGCAACCTTGTCTGATAATACAATATATATATATTATCCTTATTTATTTTTTAGTATTGTATGGATGCATGCAAGGCTTTTTATTACAAAGCTATAACCATGATGAAGTGATCCAAAAGCAATCGTTCAGGCACCCTAGAATCTATAGTTATTGTCTTGTCATTACACCATAGATATCAAAAATCTGTAAAAAGTGGTAGGGATTTTCTTCCAGCCTGGTAGAGGTGGTTATCCAGATGTTATCCGTTTACTTCTGCTTGTCGAGTGGAAGACCTTCAATCAGAAGGGAAAGTGGAAGGGGCAAGTCTTTCGTCTACTTCTTGGAAGTTCTTCTAATAATGAATGAAACAAGAACAAGCCAAGTAGTAAGGATCAAGGGATCTTGTCATCTTGTAAGTCTTCTCGTAAATAGATAGTAAGCGAAGATTTATTTTGGTGTGGCAGTGGAGAAGCATTGTAGTCCCTCCCACCACATAGACTATATCTACTGTAATATATCCTATAAGTCTGTTACTGCATCTGCTTGTTTTATAGTTGATATTTGCAGAATTGAGTCAATATAATGTAGTTGATTAACCCAAGATAGCCGCAAGATATAATATCTTATAAACCCAATGCATGGTTACATTTTAATAATTCATTAATCAATCATGCATTTCATGATCTGCATTATATATAATCCACAGGGATGGCACTATATGTCCTACTTTTAAAAGCAGCATCTAGTATACCGAATAGGTATATTACATTATAACCATTGACTCTTGCATTTCAATGACCATGCAAAAAGAAAGGAGTTGTCATCCAAATTAATTTTGCTCAACTTCTCATTACATTATACTATTTCAATAAATGTCATGGACAAAAATAAAAGGGTGGGGATGCAAATAAAGCTATTTTTCCTTTTTTTTTGAAATAATATTCCTGTTTGGTACTGTGCCTTGCAGCATATTCCAGCAGCTGGTTAATCTACGTAGTCTTGATATGCTAGAAATTGTATTTCAAACCCTTGCATCTAATACCATAATGATCAACACTCCCTAATTTCCCCTAATGTCAGCTTATTTTATGAATATCTTACATACTGGCTATATATAACGATCCTCAGCCTTGATCTAAATCAGTGACATAAATCAGAAGAACCCTAGGCAAGTATTAAGCAATACTGAATAAAGCTTGGAGTATAGGCAGAATAAACAGCCATGTATTATAGCCATAAATACTGCTATAGGATTGACTGGAATACAAGCCCTAATAATCTGTCTTATGAGTTAATCAGGCATGCCTGTGGGAGACCTGTAATTATTTTGTACGCAATAAAGTTAACATGTAGAGATGAGGTTGTTTGTTTCTAATGTTTAAGTCATGAACATAGGGAATATTATTATCGACTCATAAATATGTAAACTCACGCATGTACTTTAAACAAGAAAACTGAACTTTACTATAAAAGGCATTATGCGAGAGGTAAATCTGTCTCTTGCAGGTCTTTCCTTGAGCCTTAAATGTTATATAGACATTTAATAATTCATTAACATAAGATCATAATCTCCACTTTATGCAATTTAAGTAGATTAGAACAGTTCAGCCATTTAATGATTTAATCTAAAAATGGAGGAGTGAGGCTAAGACTCGAATGACCAGTACAGTGGTTGCGATCAATGTAATAAAATAATGGTTTATTTAGATGGGGGTTTAATTTTGTTAAAGAGTATATCCATCCATTTACATAGAGCAAAATGGGGTTTTAACATCCACTCGACACATTTCAGGATCTACATATTGCTCAATTCTATTTCAATAATTTGCTTGCCAGGAAGGTTCTTTAATTGAGGGAGAAAACCGGAGGACCCAGAGTAAAATCCCACAAAGACCCAACTCCTGGAATCGAAACAACGTCACTTGACTGAATGACAAACCATATGAGCTAACACGCACAAGGCCTGACTCCTGGAATCAAAACTTGACAGAACGACAGACCATATGATCTAACACCCACTCGTTAAACCATTGGGCCACTCGACCACCAATCCATTTGCAGATTGTTGGTGTTTTTAAAGTAATGTTATATGATAGTCTAATAGTCAATAATAATGAATCTGACATCTATTTATTTTCCCAACTAATAAATGAATAATTGACGAGTTGATAGGTTAGTATTTTGTTTAATCAAACTAGAAAACCAATAGTCAAGTACATGTTACTAACACTATCAAAACAAATAAGAACCTGTAGTTATTTAAATTTTTATTACGATTCTATCCTACTTTAATGCTTAGAACACTAGGGGTTTTTTTTTATGCATTCACATTGCATTAAAACCTCTGTTAAAAATCCCAGTAAGGCCACAATATTAGATTTTTTGTTCTTTGGTAACACCTGTAGAAACTATTCTTATTCATGGGAATAATCTTTATTAAAAAAGAAAAGGTCTTGGTTGTGCAGTTCAAAGTTTTTGAAGTTTTAAATGAAACATCTGTCACACGAACCAAGTGGTTAATTATCAAAACACCTTTCATGTGATTTAATTGGCTTTTAATCTAACAGAAAATAAACTTGCTGTGGCCTAACAGATGGTCATACTGTTTATTTTTGATACAATTTTTATTACTGTCGATTTTTAATTTTAAATATTTATTTATTCCCAGGCTTTCTAGTTTGAATTGACTATATATTAAATTATATTTTAATAAGTATTTTCGTGCCAAGATCAATTCATTCATAAATATCGCATTCATCATGAGCTACTAAATATTGTATAAGTCGAGATCTATACCCCGAGAACAACGATCTAGTATTAACTATCAGTCTTCTTATTATTCAAACTTTTAGTTTAGACTAGAAGTAATTTCATTCTGCGACACTTTTTAGAATATTCACAGCGGTCACTAAAAGTTAGAAATTGTGGTTGATGGTTGCCTTGACAATATAATGACGTCAATCCCTCGTTTTAACAACCAATTTTTGTCTTATGCAATATTCAAGCAGCGAAAGCATTCAAAGGGCATGTTATTAATGATAATACATACATTTGTAGAGCAAAAGAAAAAACCTATACAATCACTTTCACTCCTGTAATTAGATTTTTCTGCTTAAGCGCAGTTTTTAGTTTCTATAATGTGGTAAATGCTTGTCAATTGTCATATTCTCGCAAGATTAATTAACTTTGTTCAGTAGAAAGTCAAATATATTGTCAGGCCAATTCTTGCTGCAATGTGTTCATTTATCTAACCTATATGATTACTTATAGAGAGGTCTTTAATTTCTATCGATCGTACTTAACCTTTTGATTTTTTTCAATAAATTGAATCTAAAAACTTACTTTTTTCAAAAATTCTCTTAAATGTTGAGAAAATCAATAAAACTATTTTGAATAATTTACAGATTTAAACAGTAATACTTGCTAAACGACTTCCTTTTAGTCACATTAAATAAAAGCAAAAATGAGAATTCACATTTAAATTTTTATTCAAGCTCATATACATTCCTGATATCAAAAGAAAGGAGTGTTTAATAACCAACATCAAATATGAGAGAGAAATCGGGTGTAACGTCTGATTGCAAATTAGGTCATTTTGGGACTAACACGTGTAGGGGACTTGAGCAGTGGGAGGAAAGCAGAGAAAACCCCTGAGGTTGGACAGGTGAACCTATTCCTTTGCATGTGCATCCTTAGAATCGAAACCATGCTATGTGACTCAATGACAGTCCTAATGATCAAAAGCACATGCTTTAAATGATTCTGCCAACCAACACCCTCTTTGATAAACGGTGGTCCTGCTCTAGTAAAATGCATAATTTAGTTTGAATATATTCTTGGATTATGAATGACACATTTTCAATTGCTATATAAATAATGATTATCTGAATTTCAAGTCACAGGGATATTTTTTGATATTATTTGAAATTAAAATGTACAATGAAAAGTTGATAACCTAAACAAAATATATTCTTCCAAATTTGTCAGTTTAAGATAAACGAATGTTTAATAGACTCATAAATTAAACAATAAAAATAATCAATACCAGACATTATCAACAACAAACTTACAATTAAATACTAGTTTCAAATTTATATTACGTAGAATAAATCGCTCTACAATATGTTGTTTTACGCCAAATTAAATATTCAGTTATAAATGCAAATTTTACAACCGAAAATTTCGAATTCATTAAGTCAAATGTTTAAATGTACATATATCAAACTTGCTTTGCAATCTTTTTAGGAATTAAAATCAAATTATACATTCATGTTAGCGCCAAATTAGAAATAATTACATGGACATTATATGTTATTCATTATTTTCTTAGTCAAATGACATTTTAAAAGAAAAGCCATTCTGAATGGTGCATGTAAAGAAATCTTTTACTTAATCTTTCGGAAGATTTTTTTTAACATGCACCTCACTACAGTATCTGCAAAATTTCTTGCACATTAGACATGGCTCAACTTGGTGGCTCTATGAATAATTTATCTTTTGGCCATCGTGGATTCGTGGTAATCAATATTACCTTCTGGTCTAAGATCGTCTCTTGTATTCGAGACTTAACGAGTTTCAACGAATCATGAAGACATCAATGTGAAAAACCCTCGAGACCTCCCATACTATTCCTTACCGTTCTAACAGCTCGTCAAATTGTTAATATACACAGCTTTTCATTAATGTTGTTACTCTTTTAATTCATAAACCAGGTGATGAAATTCATCATCCACTCCACTACCGACATTAACATAGGCAATGGCCGTCTGTGTATTAGGGGACCTGTTACCAATATGCATTTTAAATACTTACATAAAGCTAGATCTTGTTCTAATTTATAAGCATGTGCTTCAGCTCTCTCTTTTCTCTGAAATCAACATTATTCAATTTATTACATACATGTTATCTGCAATTGAATTTAAATGCTTAATCAATGATATTTTCAACAATTAAAGTTACAGGAAACCTGTTTAACACATCAAATACTGTACTAATATCCAAACCAAATTCATAAACAGCCACTGGAGTCTGGTGGAATTGTATCTTTTGAAAATTTAAAAACCTTCAAATTTGAAACAATTTTGCATTTGCACATTATTTTGTTTCCGTCAATAAAAATAGCAAATTTTTTACCAAAAGTTCAAAATAGTAGAAACTAAAGTGGTTGCAATGTGAATTTAAGTACTGGTAGTTTCAATTGAAATCGCTATCGGCACAGCAAATTGTTTGTGAGAGAGAAAGGGGGAAATGGGGTTTAACGTCCACATGACACAAACTAGCTCATTTCAGGAATAACACTGTTCAATTTTATTTCATCAATTTGCTTGCGCATAGGGGTCTTTAGCGGAGGGAGGAAACCGGGGGGGGGGGGGGGGGGGGCCTGGAGAAAACCCATGAGGTGTAAATTGTTTGAACCTGTTGACTTAAATGGGTGAACAACCTACATGCCTGACGACGACCACATTATTCTCTATAAATATCATACAGATATAACACCATGCAAGAGAGACACCTCTACCCAGGAGACCTCAATCTAATTTCAAGGATGAATATAATGCATTTCAATATATCATTAGTAGTGGTATATATATATCTTCATAAAAGTACGAAGGTATATAAAGCCAAGAGTGATTGTATTATACCACATGTAAAAAAACCCACAAAAACATAAATAAACATGTAATGAGGTAATAAAATATTTTTTCAATATTCTAAATTAATGTACCCTATATCTCTCTCTCATGGCAATGTTCTGGAAAACAAGTGATCCAGAACGATAACAATACAATATATTATTTGTGTATATTGCTATCGACTTTATACAATCAATATTCCTCCAATATAAACAATAATAAAACTTGTCCAAACATATCTCAACACAATAGAATTATATATATACATATACTTATCTCTATATACACAATACTATTGTACAATAGACAATATTTTCATTATATATTTAGCTTAAATTCATGCACTTCAAACTCAATCAAAAAACTGTGGCAGTAGAAAATATTTTTGATGAATCGAGGATTATCTTTTTACGTTTTAAAATTTCGCACAATTTTTCTATTAAAGACCTTGTTTAATAATTTCACAAGAAGCTCTTTATTCCTACTAAACCTATTACTATTCCACCATGAAAAATACAAAGAGAACAATGACTACAGTCAGTGAAATTTAGAGTATAATGTGTAAAGTACATGTCGGTTATCCCTGCACGATAATTTCTTTTTCTTATACCCTTCTTGATTAGCCCAGTCAGAGCTGAATTCAAACTGTCAAGGGTTCTTTTACGTGCATGCTAATTTGACCTATGCAAGATCAGTTTTCTGTTGTCCCTTCGTCCTACACTGACAAACGGGAACCATGCTGATTATCCTTATCGCCAACTCTGAGATCAAAAACATGACCTGTAGGTCAGGGAACCAACATCCCACTCACTGAAGCCTCGCGTTTTATTTGCAGAAGAATATGATTGCCAAGGTGAAAATAAACAAATTTGTGGGAAAAGATGTCTTAAGATATTTTTCATGTTCTTTCAAGTCAATACCAATAAATTATTGATTTTATAAATAGAACGTAGCTTATCGACATAACATTGTGTTTGTTTATCTAATCAAACAATAATTTGTTTAGTAAAACTGGGTGAACTGTCTCATAAAATGCAATTTGATACTGATTAAATGGAGGCCTGGGTTTTGGCAATAAGGATCCAACCTTTCTTCAGAATAGTGGATAACCCAACACCATTCTCAAACGATATAATAAAAATCAAATAAATATACTTCACCTTTCGCTCTTTCCGTTCGTCCCTGGTTTCAACCCGTGTAGGTGGTGGGGTGTCTTTAGGGTCCTGTAAGAAACAAACAACTAATCAGAAACTCTCAAACCAAGACATTACAATTACTTCCCGTCGAAAAAAATGGAAATCCATTCTCTTGGCAGTAAATAGTTACCATGGAATTAGTATTTTTCTGGCCATTATTTCTGCATCTTAACAAGGTTTAATGCTAAGATATGACATGTTAAACAGATATTTGGCATACATAAACAATAATTACTAGTTGTAGATAAATATTATTATACAATTATAGTAACTGAAAACATGGAACATTCATATCAACACGAGTCTCTGTTGTCTACACTCCCAGAACAATTTTACAACATTCCATCAAATTTGGAGAAAATCAGTATTTTCAATTTTTTGTAGGATGTCTTAGTCTTAACTATTCAATAACATTCTTAGGAACTAATTTTTGTTGTTGGATCCCTGCAACCCCTAGAGAAGAGTTAGCTCACTAACCCAGCCGGGTTCACCCATTGTCAGTTGTATAGGATGTAGAGAGCCATGTGGAAACTCCAGTATCCCAGTAAAATTTCCCTCATACCACACCGCATGGTACATGGCCATCTTCACTGAACCCGTTGATTCAAAAAAAAAAATAGGACTTTTATTTCATTAATCTCCATGGAAATGCCCATAGGAATTGAATGGACAAATCCAGAATTGTCAGTGGATTTTCCCACGGGATGGCGAAAGACACTTGTATTCAAAAGCAGGTGTATGATTGGTTTTAAGTCAAGACATTAGCAATATCTGGAAGATTGTCAATAATAATATGATGTTGATAAGAGACAAGGAGGAACTGTTTTGGCATAATGTCATACAAGTACAGATGGTAATAATCAAGCTCTGTATGATGATAATATTATCCTGTAAGCCTGGAAATGACTCGTACTATCTCACTGTCACATACTAAACATACATACCCACCAAACATTTTACTTATAACTACCATCTAAATATAGCGTCGTCATGCCATAGACTTAATACAAGTCTTCCCTTCATCACATTCGACTTGTTTTACAAGAATTTTGTTGTCATACTTTCGTTGATGTATTGTTTGAATAATGCATTGTAGAGGGCAGGCTCTGCTGCCGGAAGTCAATGTTTTTGAGGAGGTAATACTTTTGTAATATTTCAGACTAGACGATATTTTTTATGACACAAACTATGTTCTGAGATGATACGTCAGTGTAATTGATTGTTAAAACGGTCTTCTCTTCATTGACATACATATATACCATCATTATTTTCCTTTATATATGCTTATTACATTACTTTTGTTGGCACAGTAAATGGAGGGGGGGGGGATTTTTAAATTTTTTTTTGCAGAACATGTATTGGGTTTCTGATCTAGTCTGGAAGTTGGTTTTGACAAGGATGATGGACACCATCGAAATATTGTATCTTTGTTTCACATCAGCTTTTCGTAAACTTAGCACTACGATTTGTATTTATTGTTCTTTATTTCAGCCTAAAGATTCCGACGCTATTACATCCAAAAGGCATGACCGGATTCAAGCTGCTAAAAGGATACGCAGGAGCAAATCAACTCAGAGTCAACACTCCTACTCTTTGGATTCCAGAGCAGAGGAGGAAATAACAAAAACATCCTGTCTTCCAAACTGCTTACGACAGTCAATGCGATCAGATCGAGATCAACTGTATCGATCGCGCGATGTGTCTAGTTCTGATCTAGGGTCACCAGAATCGAATAACCCCTTATCAGACACTGCCGGGTATAATTCTACAGACAGAGCAAGATCCCGTTCTTGGTCTTCAAATAACAAAAGTTTTCCAGAGGAGAATTCAGAGCTGCCTGATGATCAACTTGCTCCATTACTAGGAAATCGTGACTTCCCCAACAGGTATTATTCATATTTTTAAAATTTGGCAAAGAAACAAAATGTCAAACCATTGACCTAAAAAATCTGAATTTGTTCTTACAATTAGATTTTTTTTAAACATTTAGTCTAAGATATTAAAATAGTTTAAAACAATTAAATACTGGTATACAGTATTTTTGTAGAAAATATGAAAATTTGGTACCAACTATGTAATTAAATTGACATTTTAGTCAATCAGATTTCAAAATTTTAAAACAAATGTCGCTATGCCAGGAATTTTCTTTTTATTGTGTGCTTTGTTGTTGTTCACATCCATTTTTCATGTTGCCTCTTTGTTTTGCATATTTATATCACATTCCACTGTAATGTAATGGACCCCCCCTCCCCCACTTTACCCTCTGATTAACTAATGAACGTCTACATGTAGTTATTGTTGAATATCCCTGTCTGGTTGCGATCATCGGTATCCTGTAATGTGTTAAATGGCCAGGAACCAGATTCAACAATAGCATAATGCTTTGGTTATTCTGAGGCATGACGTTTTTATCATAAAAATTTAAAGTTTGAAAATAATAAAGTCTTTAAAACCTACAAAAGTTTTGACAAGATTTCACCCGCCCTCTAACAACCAGTCATTGAGATAATGGCTACCCATCTGCGTCATGCACGAAAGTGCTCTACATTGCAAGCGCAAGGATATTCTACAATAACAACCAGCATGCCCTAGCTTTCAATGGATGGTATTTTTGTCTTTTAAACACCTTTTTATTTTTTCAATCACAAACCACCAGGCATTATCTGAGTATACAAAGGTAAGAATGTGTAGAATCATTTTGGTTCTGTGTATAGAATTATAGAATGATAGAAGGTAAATTCACTTTAAAACAATAATAACTATTCTATATATTAAAGAGCCTTTCGATAAATTCCTAATTAAAATCAACCTTGATCAATGAATTTGAGCTGAACATTTTGAATATTTTAGAATTGGAATTTTGGTAATGCCTTCATCAAGTTGAATCCCAATCTCGTTATAGTAATTGAGCAATGATACATATCAGCACCAAACCTTTGTTAAATATCATGACAACAGAATTGTTTTGAAAACAATTTTCTCTCTCTTTAAACAAAAAACCCCATAGCCTGCTGTAAACAAGTGTCTGTTTCTAATCAAGTTTCTAAGTCTAGCTTACATTGTATGCTAATGAGTTTACATGAATATCAGACCAGAATACTCAATACTACAAATTCAGTGGAGAAAATATCCAGACCATGTAGACCATCTATCAGATTCAATGGTTGTAGTAAAGTGAATTTACCTAGTATACCAAATAATCTAGGTGAATAGGCTAGACAAACAGGTTGCTGAAAGGCAAGTGCTATAACATTATTTTCTTTGATTTGTCTAAATTAAGAAACAAGTTAACGCTTATCAATATGCACAAACAGAAATCTAGCTTCTAACAAACGTATTTGATAGCTAATAAAACCCAGTAAGTTTGAATTGTATGATATTTTTGTAGGTTCATTTTTCTATTCAATACGTAGGATTATAGCTTTGAAGTAGTTTATTATAAAATCTACAACAAAAACATTCTGCATGCTAAAAAATATTTTCAAACAAACGAAAACAAACAATATAACTTAATTAATAACTATGTTCTATAGGCCTAGTTTCTATCATTTCTATACTTAACACTTAAGTATATTAAAAACAGGTTCAATTAAATTCATAAACAAAAAAATGATTTGATCCTTTGACTTATTAATTGATTGATCTAAACCTAATTCTATCTTTGTGTATGTACATAATCAATAATCCTATGTTTAGATTGCTTCAATTGTGACCTATAAAATATGTCTACATCAAACTGAAATATAAGCCATTGATGATGTAAGCGAGACCCGTTGATTTTTTTTCTCGCTATAATAAATCAAATTTTTCGGAATATTTGACTGTGTAAATGTACTTCACTTGGCATTTAATCAATAAACATGAATCTATTCCCCTTTGCACAATGGAAAAATAATAAGATGATAATAGTCTAGTATAATTTGATTAATAATCTGATGGGTTTCGACAAAATAATATCAGCTCGTACTCTTAACACTTATCAATAAAACAAACATTACCAGAGACGTTATTATTGAAATATACTGTAATTGTGGTGCAACATTATTTAATGTTATTAACCAACCCCGTTCATGTACATATCTATTAAGATAATCTCATTAACTCGAGATAATCCAAACAAACATATAAACAAAATCCATTTGTAGTTAACAGGAACAAAGAAAGTCAAAGTGATTTAGATAAAATACCTATGGAATTAATGGTACTTATCAAAGGTGTTAACTCAATATGTATTGGTGATAAACAGATTTGCAATAAACTGATTACTATCTATTATAATCTGATAAACTTCTGATTGAATCGTTATAACTTTTATGGCAAGTTCTAAAAAAAGATAATAAAAAACCAAGCAGTAACTTGTTCAACTCTGAAGACATGTTACACTACATAACAGCTAAAAATATCTTTAAATCAAGACTAGAAAATACTTTTTTTATCTTGAGAGAAACCTAAGAAGATCATTATTTGAGTTGAATAGTGTTAAAGTATGGTAATGCTGTCTTTTGAGGACATTTTTCCTCTTTAAATAATCTGGTATTATTAGTAACTAAAATACAAAAGAAAAAAACAAACAGAAAATGTTTCTTGCTTATTAACTGTCCACATGCAAATAATTAATACATGTTTTTTAAACTGTATTGAGTAATTTCTACCATGCAGTTAGACCTATTATAATATAAGCCTACAACAGCTGCCTGTCAACTTAGCTACTCTAGTTTTTAAAAAAATCTTTATAAACTGACATTTAAATAATATAATTCAGTTAACATTAGCACAACAGCTATAATAATGTACCGATAACGTTTAGAGCAAGCGCTTGACACTGTCAGCAGAAGGACGATTTTACAGTCGTAAGATCAATTATTACTTCAGTTCAGTGCCATTCTTTCACTGCTGGAATTCAATTAAATTATGTGAGGCAAACGGCGGAGAGACTGTGAATTATTCATGTTAGAATACAATATTCCAGTCTTTCCTCGGCACATGTGCTATGATCATTGAGGCTGTGCCTGTGTTGTCATTCTAGCAACAACAACATCATCAGCAACAGGATTAAGTATTAGTATTATAGACATCAATTTCAATAAGAACTGAACAGTGATTCCATGAATTTTACTAAAGACCTGCAAGTCAAATGTTAGTTTTAGCTATTTTATAGTGTGTTGAAGAACCTAACTCTTCCTTATTAGGCTAACGGGATTATTCGTGCAAGGTTGCCATCGATTTTTTAGCAGGCCGCCTATATAGCGAGTTATTATGCTGAAGCCGTAAATCGACAAACTCCTGAACATGGCGACTCTGGTGTCCGCCATCTTGGAACAATTGTGAGTTTGTTAAGCGTTGTCAAAATGTATGTTCACGACTTTCTTTGCACTTTATCTTACTAGCACCGGCACTTTTATGCATGATACTTTACCTCAAATTCATTTATTAAACTTGCTATGCCCCCGTACGGCACTCTTTTCTTCTCGAAGCCCAATTTATCAACGGGCGGCAAATACTGGATCGGGTCTCTTGCAGCAAACAATGCCAGAAGATTTGGTGGTAAATACTGTGTCATCTTGTTCTGTAACTTCTTCTGTCACTTTTAAAGACTTTTCGACACCTTTACACGGGCAATGGTTTCTCTAAATCTTATGTTTTTGTGTATTCTCTACGATTTTTGTCGTACCATAACCGAATCACATGGCTGCTTACCTCGTGACTGTGTTATTGCCACGCGGTGTTATCCCTCTACTTGGCAAGTACAGCAGGTGCGCGTTCGTAGTGTTGTGACTCGGGTAAATTATCTCTCCGCATATTCCATTGATAGTTCGGGCTTAAATTTATAAAATAAAATGGAATGACACAATCTTGCCAATTAAACGTTACAAATAAAATCTCTAAATTTAGATAGGGGAATACCACTGTTCAAGATAATTATTGATTACGGAATTAAACGTAACAGATATTAGAGGTCACGCGGTGATTGGCTACTTTCCATCTATTGGGAACAACAGTGCTTTTTCACGAGGGCTTCTAATTTGACATTTCGGGCTATGTGAAAGGTAACGGTGCATGAAGATGTTTACTGTGGTGTGCTTGCAGTCTGCATTATTTCGTATGCTTACGCCTCCTCCACTATTGAGTGACCGATCTGTTTTTGTAAAGATTTGATAACTACAGCCAGTATGTTGGCTCGTGGAAAATGTTAAAACGATGTAATATAAATGTTCATGAGACTGGCATAATTCTACTACTGGTATTATGAATTCGGTTACTGAGTGCGCTGAAGGCCCGAGTTGCTCTTCATCACTCCTCGATATTTTGTTTACATATTGGCTAAGATATTTCTGGTAAATGATTTATTTTAAATATTTTAAAAGCATGAAATTTCTAAGCGTGATTTGTATTAACCTGGCAAAATGACATACATGTTTGTCGATGTGACGTCAAAATAATCGATCCGATCCGGGGAACAGTGGTTATATTTCTCTCTCCGCCATATTTGTCGATATAATAATCAAAAGTGGTGAATTTTGCGGTTAGGACACTCATACAGTGGTGGTGTTGAACCCCTGTGCATGGACCCCGACATTGGACTGTTTTTATTATGGAGGCGGCCATGGTAGCACTCGAGGGCAACGGCGGCCCAGCGGGCTACTCACGGCCGCTAATCAATCGTTCTACTCCCCATTCCAGATCGTTTCCAAAACTGTCGGAGGAGGACAATGTTACAGGCGATAATGGCATGGCGGCAGAAGATTATGAGTGTGGTGAACGAGTGGTGATAAATGTAAGTGGTTTACGTTTTGAAACCCAATTAAAAACTCTGAATCAGTTTCCTCACACCTTGCTGGGAAACCCAACAAAAAGGAACAGATACTATGACTCTCTTCGGAATGAATATTTCTTTGACAGGAACAGACCCAGTTTTGATGCAATTCTTTATTTTTACCAAAGTGGGGGCAGGTTACGTCGGCCTGTCAACGTACCCTTGGATGTGTTTTCTGAAGAAATTAAATTTTATGAACTAGGCGATGCGGCATTCGAAAAATTTCGTGAAGATGAAGGTTATATTAAAGAGGAAGAAGTTCCACTTCCTCATAATGAGTTCCAGAGACGTATGTGGCTTTTATTTGAATATCCAGAAAGTTCTACGGCTGCCAGAGTTATTGCGATTTTATCAGTTGTGGTGATTTTGTTGTCAATTGTGATATTTTGCCTTGAAACATTACCAGAATTCAAGCATTACAGAGTTGTTAATACGACGCATAATGGTTCCGAGTCGATAGAAGAGGATGATATTCCAAAATTCAATGAACCGTTCTTTATAATAGAGACATGTTGTATCATATGGTTCACCTTTGAACTGATGGTTAGATTTGCATCTTCCCCAAGTAAAATGGTGTTTTTCAAAACCATTATGAATGTAATTGACATTGTAGCTATCATTCCATATTTTATTACTCTCGGCACTGTGATTGCTGACGAAAGCAAAAGTAACAGTCAGGCTATGTCGTTAGCCATTTTAAGGGTGATCAGACTTGTACGTGTGTTTCGAATATTCAAATTATCTAGGCATTCAAAAGGACTTCAAATATTAGGTCAGACTCTTCGAGCCAGTATGCGGGAGCTGGGATTACTCATATTTTTTCTCTTCATTGGAGTTATTCTGTTCTCCAGTGCTGTGTATTTCGCGGAAGCAGACGCGGAACAGTCTCATTTTAAGAGTATTCCAGATGCGTTTTGGTGGGCTGTCGTTACTATGACTACTGTGGGGTACGGTGATATGCGGCCAATCGGAGTGTGGGGAAAGTTAGTCGGATCGTTATGTGCAATAGCTGGTGTATTGACTATTGCACTTCCAGTTCCCGTTATTGTCTCGAACTTTAATTATTTCTACCACCGAGAAGCAGAAAATGAGGACAATAAAAATTACCATCATGTTCAGTCATGTCCGAACTTTGAGCGGAAGAAAAGTACAACAGACTCTGAGTGTGGTTCGGATATTATGGAAATTGAGGAAGGAAACAGTTTGCATTTATGTGATAAACCAAAAGAAAATCATGCCAACAAAATTAATAATCCTGCTAGCATCAATAACTTAAGCATTGAAACGGATGTCTGATATAGAACCTTGTAAAAGTAACAACCTTTCATTTTTACTCGAATGCTATGTGTGCATGTAGTATTTTAAAACATGTACCAGAAATACATGTACGTACTGAAACCTTGCCACGACATAAAGCCTGTGTTTCTAAACTAGCCTGGACGATAATTATATACGGATTAGGTTTTAGATCTTGCCAATTATTCAACCAACATACCATTCATTACAAAAAAACCTACAATAGAGATATCCAAGAAAAACATTTAGTCAAGATGGCAATGATGCTATTTATAGAATCTTAAAAACCCTTAATGCAAAAATCACAAGGTGCAAAGATTGGACAATGTGATGTGGTGAGCATGTCATTTGTATATGTTTTGTTACAATCCAAAGCTAACCTCATTTTAAACTGTTTAAAAAGAACAATGCGATGAAAGGAGTGGGTCTGCTTTCTACGAGTAGTGTCTGAGTGTGGCAACGGTAACTTTCTTCATTTTTTTTTTAATTTTGAAAAAGAATGCGTAGATGACTTTGTTAATTCCTTCCTTGTGTCTGTTTACATGCATGATATTATTCAAAGAATCCATGGTAACACGTGTGTTCCTTATTTCATCTGAAGTGCTTTCAACCAACGACTGTGGTTTACAATTGTTATTAATTAATTGATTACCAAGGGCTGTTAATGATTACAACTCTTCATAATATAAGTAATTTGTGATAAGAATAAAATTCAAAATATGAAAAGGAGGATTGTGTGGACCGGTACCGTTACGGTTGGCTGATATTATTAAGTTGGTACGGTACTGTGTGTGGCACTGTCGACTGATGTTATGGGCAAAGTGTGGGGTGTTGCGGCTTCATATGAGATGAATATACGGTGTGACTCCACGGTCTGCTAATATTAATTGGATTGTGGGTAATAACTGTTTAAACGAAGGCACTGATACCAGCTCAGTCAATACATTCTATGCATCTGTTTAATCTGAAGCGAACAAGTTTTGTGTTTAGTTAGATATGACTTGTATGATATACGTAACAATACTGGAATAATTCTACTGGTTCACTTGTGTTAATGTTGGTGATTGCTGTCTACCTGATGGCTATGGTACTGTCTTGTCAATCCATGGCACCAGAATGCAGAAGACGAAAAGTCAAGCTACAAGGTACAAGCAGGGACTTCCATAATGACACAAGGTAAGAATAAATCTGATTTTATTTAAACATACACAAATACAATCAGATTAAAACACAGATCCTATTTCGTTTCGTTTTTTATCGTTCAAAATTTCGTTTTACTTGTCTTTACTATACTAGCATCTGGGAGAGTTGTTAAATGATAGGCATTCTTATTGATGTGAGGAATAAGCCAATGGAACAGTGGGTAAACCCTTAGAAATGTTAACGCTAATTGATTAATCAATGTCTGACATCATAGGGTCAAAAGGCGCTCGTTTGACCCTGACGTGAACTCCCACTATAACTTGTCAGATCTTCATTTAGTGTAGGCCATCGAAAGTATAACAAAACGAAACGAGATACAAATCTGTTTTTTTTTAATGAGATTGACACACATATTAGTCTGATTAAACATAGAATATAGTTTCATTTCATTTGTAGACGCCTACATTGCAGTGTGGGCATATTATGTTGTCACTCTGTAACTCTGTCTGTTGGTTCGTCCATCATCAACTGGCTTCTGAACACGATATATAGGCCACAGTTTTCAACAGATTCTTTTCAAATTTAGTGTTAACTGGGAAAGATTCTTGTCATGAGAAGGCAAAACCTAACCTCCCAGAGTTACTCCCCCTTTGTGTAGACCAACTAAATTATAAAAATGGAGCAAAGTAATAGGATATATATATATGAGATAATTAGACAGTTAACAGGTTTAATGTCGACCCATATAATGATAATTATTAATCTAATCAGAAATAGCTGCACGTTTCCAACGATGGTAAAATGTGTATGGTTACATGTACAGGTAGCTTGCTGCCATTGGTTGGCAAAAAATGCCCTCTAAAGTCCATTCATTAAGAAAAAAAATGATGATCTTTAATCAGTCCACAGGCTTGACTCTGGTTCTCAAATTAGTAGAGTTGCTGGATGTCAGAGGGCATTCATATGTCTGTACCATAATTTCTTGCTAAAGTAGGCACTGAACTGCTTCAAACAAACGCTAATGTGTATCAATACTGACAAGTTTCAATACAAATGGTATCAGATGTTCTTGTAAGGGTAAACATATTCTGCCTCATGCTGACACACATTTCATATCACCTTCCTGTTTCGAACATATTGAGAGAGGGAGAGAGAAATTGGGTTTAACATCCACTCGACACATACTAGGTCGTTTCGGGACTAACATATGGTTCAGTTTTATTTCAATAATTCGCTTGCACGTAGTGGCCTTTAGCAGTCGGAAGGAGACAGGAGAACCTGGAGAAAACCCACATGGCTGCACAAGCGATCCCACTCCTTGTCACATACAACTGGGGAATCGAAATCATAGTTGACTCAATGACCGACCTTATGATGCAGCGCGCACTCACTAACCATTCGGATATCCAACCCTCCTTTTAACATAATTTCAATATTAGATGGTATGTGTGACTATAGTTAGACTAGAGACTAAAAGGTTGTAAACCAAAATAGCCCCAACAGGCCCATCATTTATTTATAAAAAATTCAGCAACTAGCACATAAAAGTGCATTATTTACATTTTAATATCACAAAAAACATTATCTTTCACACATTAAAATTGAATGTATAGATTAGTCAGATAAACCTTCATGTATATATTATACATGTAAACTACATACCTGTATGTTAGTTAATATTGTGTTTTATGAAGAATAAGTTATTTTGTATATTTCACAATGAGTTAGTGGAGAGGAGGGAATACACATGTATATTCACTGTAATGTATTGGGGAATACACATGTACTACACAGTGCATCTAAGAATGATATTGGTTTTTATAATAAACACTTATACACATTGTATATTTAGGGTGGGTATATTTGAGTGTGTTTACTGTTAGTTGGAATAATATTATTGCCTTTTTCAGAGGATAACCCTACTGTGTAACTAGGCTATGCATACCTCCTTCTGGTGTGACTATATTTTTGGCTTTTATAGTGTGTGCTCTCTTCAAGACTATTCATAATCCAAATTATCCAGTGTAGTCTTGTTGATTCAAATAGTGGTCTTGGTGTCTTCTATAAATTGATATTTGAATTCTAAACTAAAAGTTAAATATAATCTGTAGAACGATACACAATCAGAGCCAAATTAATCATTAGGCTAATGAAGCTATAGCCTTAGGCCCTTAAAAAATTACGATCCTCAAATCTAGATGAAGGTCTGCTAAATTTCTTTGAATACATGTAGTCTTGGGTGTCTGCACTTTTGAGCATCATACAATAATATACACATTTATTTGAAATAAATTTGTGTTACTTTTTGTCATTTTGTTCTTCTTTAGTAAGCAGTCTTAGGCTTACAGTAGCATTAAACCATCCCTGTACACAGTCAATCAAAAGTATTTATAAACATATATTATGCAAGAGCTAAATCTGCCTTCTGCAAGTCTCTCTTTAGGCCAGAAATATTATACAGATTATTAATTGGACATTAATTAACTTACCAATACCATAATTAACACTCAATGCCATTGTATGGCGGCGATATAAGTAGATTTAAATACATTTTGTGGTTCATGCGGTTACTGTAAAAAAATGGATAATCGAGACTGAGTTTATTATCGTAACAACGGTAGTAATAACAATCGAGGCTAGACTAAAATTATATCACCGATATCTAAATTCAGAGTGAAGTAATTTGACTGAAATTTTCAGCATATTCTCTTTTCATTCTCCATTGATTATATAGTGAGAACTGTCAGCTATAATATCCAATCTTACCTAATTCCACTTTAACAATAGCTGCTCTAATAATTATTCACATCGATCAATTAATTCTAACTTACGTAATGGCTATTTTAAGTTGACATTGGTTTTTATTGATTTCACAATGTTTACTAATAATTTATGATAATTCTTCTATGTTTTTCACATATTTTTTTATACTCAGATGTGCTGAACAATAATTATATACTGAATTAAAACAGTTGTTACATATTTTGGCTTAAGTTTAAGGGACAATATTGGTTTCAGTCATTATCACATAATGTGATAGAACTGGTTAAAAACTCGTCACTTCAGTCAGTTATATAGAGGGATAACTTGTGTTTTCCTTTTGCATTCATCACTTCCGATTGTTGTCAGTTATAGAGGGATAACTTGTGTTTTCCTTTTGCATTCATCACTTCCGATTGTTGATACATTTATTACTCATCTATCATAACAATGATCTCTGTGTTAGAATTATATTTGGAATGTGTTTAACCAGTTCTTCTATCAGAGATGTGACAATGACTAACACCAATATGGTCCTTTAAGCAGGAGTATGGGTCTAGACATCTTTAATAGAGGGCTTGTTCTCGCTTTAACTATGTATATCTTATCAAGGCCTTTACATAATACACTGCATACAGTATTTTGGCATTAATTTTCGATTGTGTACAAACCCAGCTTGTGAGTCTATCAGATTCCTCGGTCGTCACAAATACAAAAGGAAAAACTTTGCAAGGGAATTTCTACTCATTCTTCGAACAAAGCCATTTTAAGAACTTCTTTCTAAACGCTGCAAGTTTTTGTAATAAGTAAACCGGTAGCTGCATCACAATTGTTTAGGTGTAGCTACATATCACTTACCGTCATGGGGGGTTGAGATGGCCTAGTGGTCTAGAGTGCCACCCTTGGACCTCTAGCTGGCCGGTCACCTCTAGCTTGCGGCTGTGGTTTCAATCCCTGGTGTGAGCGTATGTGGCATGGAGATAGGGGCGCCTTCTCAACCTCGTGGGTTTCCTCTGGGCACTCCGGTTTCCTCCCACTGTTAAAAGACCCCTACGCGCAAGCGAATTATTGAAATAAAATTGAAACCATATGTTAGTCCCAAAATGACCTAGTTTGTGTCGAGTGGACGTTAAACCCCATTTCTCTCTCTCTCTCACTTACCGTCATGCAGCTGAGATTAGATGCAGGGTACAGGAGTCTTCCAAGGTTTGCCAAATGCACCCATTGGTCTGAATTTCAAGAGGCATTTTCCTATGTTAGTAGTTAAATGCAGAACAATTTGCGTGTATTGCTACCATTGTCTACATCAGTGGTTCTCAACCTTTTTTGCCAACGGCACACCTTGAAACACACGAAAAAATAGCGACACACCTATATGAAGAATATTTGAATTTTGCAAAATAAAACATGGTAAGTCAGATGGCATACAATCTTAGACACAGACTAGTTTTAATACATCGAATGACTCAAAGAAAACACAGCTATGAACTTGTCATCAGTAGACACCAGTGAATACTCAATGGGAATCGGATGATTTTTTTGCATTTTCTAAATGTGCCGTTCAGAATTTCGCGGCACACTTAGGAAGATCTCAGCTCAGGGCACACTTTTGTGCTGCAGCACAGTGGTTGAGAATCACTGGCCTACATGTAGTCCTTGAACTGTCAGTGTATGTACATGTATGTATATGTCCTAGTTAGACTTTCCAGACATGTTATAGTACATTTTGTATAATACATGTTTAATAGTTTCACATGTTCTACACATGTTCTACAGTAATTCTATCAATTTGAAAAACTTTTAATAATAAAACTTTATTGATCAGTAACTACTGTAACTTACATATGTTTTCATTATTTTATATTAACTGATCGAACGACACATACATTCCTTTGATCCAGAAACAGAAAACTGTGCACATTATTTTTTATTGATGTATTTTATACATTAAAACTAAAACAACAAAAGTTTTATAAAGCCATAAAGGGCTATATTTATATTATAATAAGGCGAACAATTTTGAATAAATAACACAGAAATATTAGTATATTACGAACTGGAAATGAGCGAAATAAAGATAGATTATAACTAACAGAGATTAGATGATTTATTCATTTAAGAACTAATTAGACATACCTACATGAATAACTCCTTGTGATATACATGACTACTGTATAATATAAGTAATAATCTACCCATGCAATATACATGCACATAAATAAATATTCATGTTGCCTTTCAAATTCTTGGCAGTTAAACAAGAAGTTTTTCAAATAATTTTATTCCAGGATACTGACTATCTGAACGTCTTGCATTAAGCCATGGACACACTAGCAGTGAATCCATCAGTGCCGGATGGCATTCAGCCGAATGAGTAGACACCAGTCGATTGCACCTCCTTTCACGTCACATGATTAATCATGGCAGCGACCATGTCTTCAAACAATCAAGTGACTTTTCGATATCTGTGCTGATTGGCTAAAGCATTCTACAATCGGGCGAATGATTCGGCGAAGCAGACACACTCAGGAATATATCAAACATGTTTAATTCTGGTGAATACAAATTCGACCGAATGATAATACACACACAAGTTCAATTTTGGCAGCGATTGATTCGGCCATGTGCACTCTGCTTTAGGAAAATAAGTTTGAACAAATATTTTTTTTTATCTCCATGTTGGCCATATGACAACTGGTGAAGCTTTAGCTTAAACCAACATAGTAAATAGAATTAATTAGATAATTATTTAATTAGATAATTACAGTGATGTGACTACTAGATTTTCTTCTTTTATGACAATATATTTATGCCAATGATAAAAGGCGCTAGTTCACTAACCAGGAGACCTATCCCTTGTCAGTGGTGCAGGGATGGTTGTCCTTGCATCATGAGATCCAATGTACCGTACACAGATGTGCGCATGTTCAGGAACCCCTGACAGTTGGAATATGATATAAGAGTAAGACATCATAGAGCTGATGTAAGGGCAAAATTTTCCCCCTAGCACACTACATAATGAAGTATGCCATCTTCATTTGTCAGGTTGGTGCAGAGAAGTGAGACATGAAACTCTGTTTCATTTTGTTTTCTATTTATTTCATGTTCTACCTGCAATGACTGGGCGTGGTTTATTTATATAAATTAATAACAATATGTCTACTTCCACAAATCTACTGGTAGATCAAGCGTATGTCTTGGTGTATGTCTTTGTGTAGATTGACATGTAAGTAAGAGTATGGTATTCATTATCTACTCATCCAATTGATGATATACATGTACACTACTAACTACACCTCAGTATATATACCTTTACAGATAATCCAACACAGGTAATACTTTCCATCTGAGAGACAGAGAGAAAGAGTGAGAGAGAATTTTAGTACTGGTACTTTCAACTGAAATCGATATCACACAACAAATTGTTTGTGAGAAAGAGAGAAATGGTTTTTAAAGTCCACATGACACAAACTAGGTCATTTCGGGATAAAGATGGTTTAATTTTATTTCAATAATTCACTTGCGCGTAGGGGTCTTTAGCAGTGGGAGGAAACCGAAGGTCCCGGAGAAAAACCTACAAGGTTGGACAAACGACCCTAATCCGTTTTACTTACAACCGGGGAATCAAAATCCATTCCAATTGACTCAATGACAGACCTTATGACATAGCGCGCACAAGCTAACCATTCGGCTATCCAAACCCCTCAACAAAATGGAGAGAACAAGAGAAAATCATTCTTGTGTTCAGGAGCAAAGTATGGTATTCATTATATATACTAATAAACTTGATGGTGTTAATTATCTGTACCAGCAGGTTATACCATGTACCTACATCTACACGTATAAGTTACTTCTTGTGTTTTTCATCTTTGGTATTGTTATTTCAGCCTGGATTCGCTTGATGTTTTGGTAACTTTTTGTGTGGGTACAAGTATCTGAAATGGATTTTAGTATACTGGATAGGAAGTAAATTTGATAAATACCAGGACCTTTTGGAAAGATGTTTTCATTGACCTTAAAGTGTTTGGGGGGACAAAGTCCCATTTTGGCCTGCTACATTGCTAGCCCAATCTAGTTCCGTAGGTGTGATAAATACATGTACAGTAAACATTGTTCTATTTTTAATGTAGGCTCAAAATAAATTGCAAATTATAATCCATGTGTTGGAGGCGGTAGATTGAGTATTTTGTTGAGGTCAGCAGTCAACACACACCTGTGGTTGGAAATAAACATTCCAGTACAAGAGTTGATAGTTCATAATATAAATCATGTCCAATCTTTGTCTAGAATGAAAACATAATTATATTATAAACATCTACAGTTTCTTGAATCAGACAAACACACACATTTCTCAAATGCAGGATCTAAAAGTGTAGGAGGACTGCACTACAGACAAAACAAAACCGACAAAATAAACAGACAAAAAATAACCACTATCAAATCAAGTGAATCGATCCAGGGCCAGCCAAAAAGCATCCATTGTGCTGTTACCAAGTGATACGACATCTTTTTAGAGTAATATTAAGCATGGCTAGTCAGCTTCATGGAACCTTTGCCTGCAGTGGAAATTTCCATGTATTGTTGGTGTTGTTTGCTGAAAAGTAGGATGTCAAACCCCATTTTATTTAGTTAGTGTTGATATAGATATATCAGTCTGATGAATAATGACAGAGATAATGTAATCGGTTTTTAGGGTGATACAAATTTTTGCTCATGTTGAGTTAGCTCCACTGGATCTTTGTGCTGAGTAGAAATTTTGCTGAAAATTCCCATGCTATATAATTAACAATATATTGTTAGTGTAAATATAGATATATCTGATTACACAAAATTCCAAGAACTCAAGTCTGAAACCATGTTGTACTGCAATGGAAAGGCATGGTGTACACTGGTCTTAATGATTGTAAGCACATGTAAGAAGATCAAAGAATTATTTCACATTAAAATGGTGGATTAGTGATAATCCGCCATGTAACAGATTTTCATTATGAATCAAGTTTAGAAATGTACATTGTGCAATAAACTTATTTTTAGTTGGTTCTTACCTTTAAGATTAGTTTTTAGTTGCGTAACAATGTTGATTCTTACCTTTAAAGTTAAATCACTATTTAGATTATGAAGGATAATCTATATAACTACATATATTAGATATATATAATACTAATATTCTGTACTTATTTACTTAATAATCTCCACTGTGTTTATTTCAGTTAAAGTAACAACAATCCATGATTGACATTTTTTGGAAAATATAAAATTTCTCATGGCTTAATACACGTTAATATATAACATTGATTATTTACATTTAATTAAGAAAGAAAAATTAAAACATTAACTCAAGATAATCATCTGTTTTAGATTCAGTCGGATTTAAAAACAGACCTAGCAGTTTGGTTCATGGCAAATAAAGATGGCAGTGTGCTTGTTACATAGAAAGCAGCATAGATAGTTGGAATTTTCAATTCGTAATATCTTTGTAAATACTGAACTATTTTTGTACTGATATTCCTGTTAGAAATTAAACATTCACAACATTGTGGTTTGCAAGGGTTTATACAGCACTTAAATCATCATGCCCAGTCAGTGCGGCAATGTCAGATGTTTCATTTTATTTTATGGCTTTAAAAAAAATTCTCCTGTAATGTTATAAACAGATTATTTACCCAAGTCAAGAATTTGGGCTTTTGTGATTACAAATAAAGGAAATCCTAGTTTATTAATATCTAAAATTTCAAAAGTTTTGAAAAGATCAGTTTCTGACATTAGAGAACTTGCTATATGCTAACATCAAAAGAAAAAGAAAGCTATGTTTGTATTCAGTCACATAAATAAATTGTAGACTTTGTGAAGAAAAGGATCTAAGTTTATCTGTGTGGTGGTCTTAAGTCATTGCAAACCTGCTGATAGAACACACATGTTGACATCAAAGGGTAAAACTTCATATTGCTGGTATAATCTTTAACTAATCAAAACTGTTTTGTTTTATGCTCCATGAATGTAATTCTTTGATATTTCCTCATGAAATATCTATAGAAATCAAAGACTAGTCCATGTTGTATAAATTTCAAAGTCTTTGTTACAAGTTAAAGTAGCTAAGTCTCTTAGATATTTGTCAATTTAAATCAATATTGTTGTGATCTTACCGGGGAAGGGAGGGGAAAGATGGGCTTCAGATATCCAATATCAGATAAAATAAACATTTTACCATTGGTACACAGATCGTGTACCATAATGCACTTAGGTCCCATTTGTAACAAGGGACTCGAAGAACGAGGCTAGATGTATTCCACAAGTCATGTCAATGATGACGCCATATTCTTTTTAGATTAATTTGCCTATTAAAGATTCAACTTTTCACAGGGGATTCTACATGCATAAAGTCTCTAATATGTTCACAGAAATGCATCTACGAGACATAACTATTCAACTAGCCATGTAATCAATAACTATCATACATCCATGCTGTTATCTACAGCCAATTCTCATATCTGTAATTTACAACAAATACACAAATTCAACCAATACACATCTTCAACCAATACACATCTACAACCAATACACATGCACATATTCTACTACCAACAGACCTGTAATCTACAACCAATACACAGAACTATATACTACAACCAATACACATCTACAACCAGTACACACACACATAACTGTATCCTATTACCAATACACATAACTGTACTCTACAATCAATACACATCTACATACACACATAACTGTATCCTATTACCAATACACATAATTGTAATCTACAACCAATACACTAATTATACTCTACAATCAATACACAGAATAGTAATCCACATTCAATACACCACACTGTATTCTACAACCAGCACACATAACAGTAAGGTACACTGAAAAAAACAACTGAACAAAAAAAATACAACAATTATTCAAAGAGCAACTCCATGAACAGTGAACTTATAAAATAAACAAGATGTGATATCTGGCATTCTAGATAGATTACATATACATCAACCTAGTCTGTATAATGTGTGATTAATACTCCTGTACAGCCTATGACTACTATATTGCACAAGGTTGTCCAGATGACAGACTAATTGATTTTAGTTGAAAGATATGAGATATCTCTGTTCCTACAAATACCTCAGGCTTATACAAACAGTAGGGGTAAAAACCGAAATATTTGAATAGAATGCCATATTTTATGGTTAATGTGAAAGGCACTTAAAGTGTTTCAGATTGCTTTCTGAAGAACATACATGATGTATCTATTTAAAGCATAATGTATGACGTAAGAAAAACCGAAAAGGTCGTGGATATTGAGATTAATTATAGCCCTGTAACTGTCAGACATAACTACACCCTGGCCTTGTACTAGAGAAAAAAGCCAATGATTTATTTTAACGGGTTCCATGTACAAGGAATGTAGTTGAACCGAAAAAAAACCCAAAAAATCCACCAAATATAAATCATCAAATTTTTACTGTAGTTAAATGATATACTGGTATCTGTTCATAATCAATCTGGTTCAAAGCAAAAAAGTGAGAAGCATATATCAATGGAATTTTCAATTAATCATATCTTTGTTAAAACTGAAATTTTATCATTTTTGACCTGATATTCCTATTACACTGGCTTGCTATCCTGGAGGTCGCTTGTTAGATCCGTACATTGGCCGAGAAAGTTCATCAGTATTTTCCAGCGTGGTTTCCCATTGTCAGTAGTGCAGAACAGAGAAACTGATAAGAACAGCTGTCTAGTCATTCGGATGACTAGACAAGGACCTGTATAAACATTGGCATACACGTAAAAGATCCCTTGGCAGTTGGAATTTGATACAAGAGTAGCCTTAGCGCCACTTCCTGGGCAAAATTTCCCTCATACTCATAGCACACTGTATGGCATAAGCAGAACAGTAGGACGCTAAACCCCATTTCATTTCATTTCATTCAGGAGGATAACAGAGTTTAAAGTTTGATTACATTGATTTGTACAGTGGATATTTACATGTTAACAAGTATGCAATATCAAACTTGTGTTACAGAAAATATGAATACGGTATCTCAAAATTTGCATGGTCAACCACATACAAGCTTTGAAGCAAGATATAGCCAGATGTTGTTCCTCCATCTGTGCCATACTGACTAATGATATTTAATTTTGTTAGCAGCTAAGGAGAATTATATAGGTACAGTAAATGATAAAAGATAGTCAATGACTGACATCTTCATCAAGCTGACAAATGATATAGGTATAGATTGGATGATATAAATATATCTGATTCGACACTATGTATAGCATCTATAAGGTAATCACTTGTCAGCGACTACCTCGTAAATTAACATTAAGCTAATATTTTACATTTCTGGACATAAAACTGTGGTAAAATATTCAATATTTTCTGTTTAATCATACAGAGTTTGGACATCTATCTTGATAAATGGTCAATATCACTCGTTTATCTTGATTTGTTGTCAATTTGAGAAAATGAAATCTATTTATTTATTAAAGTGCAAGAGACCTCAAATAGAGACATTTGTTAAGTGTAAATTCTTATCAGATCAGGGCCTATTTTATTATGAGGTTTTATTGCAAAAATGAAATGAAATGGGAGTAATACTTCTAAACTCGGCTAATGAAGACGGCCAATACGCGATACAGTGTGCTATGAGAAAATTTTTGCCTGGGCAACGACACTATGGCCTACTGGCATGGTTTTCGATTCCCGGGTTGTAGGTGACAAGAAGTAGGGTTTGCCGGTCCAACTTAATGGGTTATCGCCAGGCCCTCCCATTTCCTCCCACTGTTAAAGATCCCAATGCGCAAGCGAATTATTGAAATAAAATCAAACCATGTATTAGTCCCGAAATGACCCAGTTTGTGTGGAGTGGATGTTAAACCCTCTCTCTCTCCATTCAGGCAAGACTGGCAAATATGACTGAAATCAGAGCCAAGAACGTAACTAAGGAAAACACTTGATGATCTGTACTGCATGCATTAAATGTACATATTTATGAATTTCGACTCAGTAATATCACTTTATATCATCTGGGCTGATATTTTTAACCATTTGTTTCGAGTAACATGTGGCCAGTAAAGATCTAATTCAAACAAAGATTCCATTCATTCATGATAATATGTTCTCAAAATGCACACTGCTTGAATACCGTTTCTTCAGATTATCGATGTGTTTTCAGCCCAGCTTGAAATCAATTTCAGACATCCTTATCTTCTCCTTGGTTAAAGATTGGATTTGACATGTGGCCATTAACTATGAATATATTTATTGATGTAAAAAACATTATGTTATAATTTATAGTCCTGAAAGAGTTTGAAAGTGGCACGATAACTGACTTATTGACTAGGTGAATATTGTTCCTTTTCTACACTGTGCAATATTGCAGATAATGCCCACTATATGGCTTGTTATAAATAAATCTGCAAGATTAAGATAATCTGGAAATAATTATGGGAGGAAACCAAGCCCAGTCTATGCGGCAAAAATATTTAAGTTATGTGTATCATTTTAGTTTTGTTCATTGGTTGACGATAACAGTTATGTTTATTGGTTGTAGCTTGTGGTAATATTCTTTGACAATAACAGTTATATGTTTGTTGGTTAATTACAGTAGTGATTAATTGGTTGTAGATAATGGTTATATTACATTTATATTACATAGATGAGTATAGGTTGTAGATTGCAGTTGTAGATTATAGTTACAGGTATTGATTGTAGATAAGTTATGTGTATATTGTATTGGTTGTAGATTATAGTTATGGGTATTGGTTGGTGAATCTGTACAGTTATGTGTAATACAGTTATGTGTATTGGTTGTACAATACAGTTATATGTATTGGTTGTAGTTATTATTAGTATTGGTTGTAGGTATGTTTTGTGTGTAGTTTATAGTTATGTGTATTGGTTGTAAAGTGAATGTATGATTGTAAAGTACACTAGTAGAATACAGGTATTTTGATGTATATTGGTTGTAGATTGTTTTGTTTTGTAAAATTCATTTAAGTTTATTGATTGTATATATTTAATAAAGAATATAAGTTTACTACACAAGATGACAATATGAAGTTATTTCACAGACACACACATAATTGTATGTTTGATCCCTGCATTGGCCGAGAAAGTTCATCCAGATTTTCTGACATGGTTTCCCTTGTCAGTGATGCATCATGTAAGGGCCTGACAAGTACACCTGTTTAGTCGTTCTTATGGGCCGAAAAATCGAGGTCCTGTGTACACATTGCTGTGCATGTAAAAGATCCCTTGGCAGGTGGAATTCGATATAAGAGTAAGCTGTAGTGCCGCTGCCTGAGCAAAATTTCCATCATAGCATATTGTATAGCGTATGCCTGTATTTATTAGCCTAGTTTAGGTGCAGAACAGTAGCACGTTAAACCCCATTTCATTTCATTCAAATAATTGTAGTTATTAAGTTATAAATGTGTAATTGAAATTGATATTCTTGCTACTAGAGATACGGTACTGACATATTTATAAAGACGATTGGAAAACATCCAACTCAAATTGATTGTTCTATGAACTGTTAACATTATTTACTTAATTGTCCTTGTAAAAATCAATTAGTATTTTACTCCCGGGTTATTTTTATCTTCCAGTACATCAGTTCTATATTAATAAAGCATGCAAGGATCCATTAGTTTAAACCACTTACAACCATCCCAGCTGTTTCAGCTGTTTAACGGTGTAAAATAAAATTTACCGGGTTGATAACATGACATATATTAGATTTATATGTCATTAAAGTAACCATGCATCATTTACATTTTCGCTTAAATATCAAATTTCTCACGGTTTAATCCAAGCTAATATGTATATATTTATTGATTATTAAACTATTAAACATACATTATGCAAGAGCTAAATCTGCCTATTGCACATCTTTCTGTAGGCTTGAAATGTTATCTAAATATTACTTAGATATTGATTAACTTATCCAGAACATAATCAACTCTCGATGTCATTGATTAACTTATCCAGAACATAATCAACTCTCGATGTCATCACTAGCTTGCGATATTTACTGGATTAAATCAAGAAACGGATAATCGAGACTTTTTTTGTCATACAGACCTTAGTAATGATGATCAAGGACAGGCCAAAAATTCAATCGCTAAATTCTCGGTTCAGAGTGGATCTGTCTGGCTGAAACTTTCAGTAAATTCCCTTTGCATTATCTAGTTTTTAACTATTATAGTGGGAACTGCTAGTTCTTTATCTAATCACCAATAAGAAAAAATTAAAATAAAAAAAAAAAATTAGAATAAAAATGATGCCCATAACCCATTTTGCCCATGATTCTTGGTTTCTTGGAGATATATTTTTGTGTGTAGTGTTGATTAGTGCCAATGTTTCATTCATTCTGCTAGCAGATCTATACTGTAGGGTGAGGCTGAGATACAAGCGAGTAGCCCACGTAAATAGAACATTATCTTCTATTTGTTGATTCAGGTATTTATCAATCGGCAGTCGGTTATCTGACTTTCTACCAACCTTTCCTATTTTTTTCTTTGTACATTTCGCATATCATGAAATTGTTTACTTATTACCTTCTTTTGAAAACTATGAATTTGCTCGTGCTTGTTTTGAGAATAAATATTTGATGTTGAGTTCTGTGAAGTTGTATAGTATGTATGTTTGGTGTGGTAGTCAGATCAGAGGAACTTGACAGATACTATTATGAAGTATTTAATACAATTCCATGAATATTTTGTTGTATATTTTTGTCTGTATGTGTCCATTTGTCATTACATTGTCCACAATTGAGCTTGCGAATCGACATTCTAGTGGCTAAAGTTATCATCCTATCGTATCCAATAATTACTGCAAGAGTTGTGGTTCTGGATATCTATGAAATATCTTGTGAACACTATAGTTATAATCGCTTGAAAACCATATGCAAGAAAATAATTTTTACACTTTTTTATCTGCCCAAAGTGAAATGTGGTGGTATGTTGTTGATCCTTTGTCTGTTACATTTGATAATTACTTCATGGATTGCTGCCCTTGATAAGTTTTTAATATCTTGTAAATACTCCTTTAATGTACAAAACAATAAAACTGTGACTGCGCGGATGACTTAACAGTTGTGGACATGTTTCATTACCTGGCAACCTATCTTTTCTCTGTTTTCTTGCTTTCTTACATTAAAAACCTACGTTATTTCCTTAATTAATTACAATCTCGTTCCCAGAGGCAGCCGCGGGACCGGAGGCCTCTGGTTCATTTGACTGGCCATTTTTACCACTTTTTTTTAAACCTAAGCCCCGCCCATTCTGACCTCTGATTGGTCAATCTTTTGGGGTCGATTTCTCGAAAACTAGAGGTCGGATCGTCGTTTCGTTTGTTGTAAAATGATCCTTGAGTCAAAGTCAACTCGCTGACATAAAAAATTGGATCCTAAACGTACAAATTAAATTTTTTGTAAAGATCTGTTTTTCTATGCATGGGTATATTTTTATGTGATTCGGTCATCCAGGCACGTAAAATAAATACATGTCAGGTGACAATCATGCGATTCGTCACTTCTGGGGAAAATGGCTACCCCGATTCACCAGAGAAATTTCTTCAAAAAATTTTCTGGTTTCAAGATTGAATTAATTAGATACTACAATGAAATCTGGATTGTATGCAATGTGTTGTCTAATGGTGTTCGAGCTGCATGATTTGAGGTTGAAACATGAACAACCATGATTGTTTTATCCAAGCATGATGTCAGTCATAAGGAAATAAACGTGAGCTAATAAAGAATTGAATGTAGTAGATATTGACTGTTGTAGAACATTTACGTCTGGCGACTATAAATTTAAGATAAGCTATATACAATATGTTGAATACTTCTGATCAATGGTCTGTGGTTGCCAAGAATGGCCGCTCATCCTTCCAGATATTGATAACGGATATAACTATATATATATATATATAGAGCTGTTCACTAACTATGGCTGGTATGTTGAGTCGCAGTGCAGAAAGTAGTGGAAGGTATTTCATGAAAGATAGGAGTACTATAATCTGTCTAATCAAGTTGAGGCTGGAATTGGCATGATTCTGCCTGTTGTTTAGTCAGAAATGATTACACAGACTGGCAGACATTTTTCTGAGATTATGACAACAAAACATTCCAAGATATTTTGTACCTTGCCGATTTTGATTAGTTCAAATGATATATGCTATGATTAATATTTGTGTCAAGGTTGCTTTTGTAGATGTGCCAGTCAAAGTATGTTTTCCCACCATTTTAAATGGCGACATCAACCATTAAAAGTATTGGGGTGCAAAAAAACTGTTTTCGTCTTGTGATAATTGGCGAGCTAAATGGTTTTCTCAGCATATTAGTCCCGAAATGACCTACTTTGTGTCGAGTGGATGTTAAACCCCATTTCTTGCTCTCCATATTGCATCAGTTATTGATCAAGGTGTTTTAATTCAGACTGTTCAAACTAAAAGTTAAACTAGAACAATCTGGTGGTTTCCAATTGAGCTTCGTCAAGTTGCGATCATTAGCTGCTGATTCTGGTCATGAACAGCTGAGTTATTTCCATTGACGAACTGTCCACAAGAGAAGATAAATCAAGCTGCGTTGGACCCTGTTTGGGTAAAAATTGAATGTCAGTCTTTACCTAAAGTTAATAGATGAGGATCAGTGAGGGTGGTAAGGGATCTCACCTGTGAAGCAGGGTTACCTAAATTGATTGTTAGGCTTTGCCTAAAGTTACTAGATGGAGGTTGTTCGGGGTTCATATGGCGGTCACGTTTCACTGAAGTTTCAGCCTGAATCTCATGCTTCCACCTGTGAAGCAGGTTTACCTACATGTTAGTATCCTGATTGATTGCTTCTAATAGTTTTTTTGGTTAAAAATATCTGTAGAATTTTTCATGTGGCCTATAATACTTAACATTACTAGTACTGTAAGAGTCATTATCTCATGCCATTACCGTTTGATATATAGCCAAACTATAGACATATAGAGATTAACCACAAACATAAGAAGAAGAAGAAGTAGGCAATTAGCAGAAACCTGTTCGAACGTAACTTAATTTATATTCATCTTAAAAATACTTAATTCCTCTTTTACTAATATTATTTGTTTATATTTTCTAATAATAAATAAGTAACTTTCTTTTGCGTTAGTCGTAAATAAAGAATATTTGATGAGAGAATTTAGAAATATGATATACTAGCAGAATAATCCGTACTGCACAGGTTTTACTCCCCGGTCAGATCTACCCCATTATACCAAATTTGAGTCTCGGGGCAGCCCTGGTGTTTACTGCCTTTTAAGATGAGATCTGCTTTGGATCATTAATTAATATTTTTTTAAAGAGTCAACGATAAAATGACAGTTATGAATAAATGAGGGCTTGGCAAATTATGTACATATATAGTATATGTTATTGTCCAAGTTTGTGTGACCTGTAAGGAAAGGATAGAGCTCACTCAGATCATAAAATACCAGGTTACAAAAGATATACTTAGTAAGATAGGTAAATAATTACAGAGGTACACTTGTATAACAGTACTTTACAATGCTTATGATAATCTGATCACCAAATCATTGTCTCAGATACATTATGGGGCGAATCCTCGATTGTTCTGGGTTTCTATACATGTTTATATTTGTTCTGGTAGACAATTATGAAGAAGTACTATGTGATTATTAATAGATATGTTTGAGTTAAAATAAGATAGCAGATTTAAGTATTGTATGGAGTGGGTGGTACATGTGACCAGTGATCGAAAAATGGTTGAAAGTCGCTAGTCTTAGACTAGAATATCTTTTTAATGATATCGCATCTAATTTGATAGATTAAGTAAACTAACTTATTTTTTTACATTTTTAGTCTATTTTGACATTTTTGTTGGTATATTTTTATCATAAACACTGACTTCTGACCCTTTTTGCTGTCAAAGGTCACATATCTTGTTAATGCCATAAGTAATCATATGTAATTAGCTAACTGTCTTTTAGTCACTTTGACCCCATCAGTCCATATTTGATACAAAATATTTTCTATATTGGCATGTATTGGGCTGTAACTTCATGGATTATGGCCCTGATTGGCTTGTGGACCCTCCAGAGCACACTGATCAGCAGCGAATATTCGCTAGGCTGCTACAATCACTGATAAGGATGACATCGACGTCACTTAATGGGTCCCCGGTGTTAACTTTTTTGCTCCAACAAAATAAATTCTAAAACATTTTTTTGAAGTATAAGAAAAATAAATAAAGACGTTTGAAGTATCTGTAAAAGGCATCATTTTGCCCGAAGCAGTTACGTGTTATGTAAACAATGCACGAGCCATTTATGCCAATGACTGACGCCGCATGAAGTCAATGCACGTGTTCAAGACAGTCATCTGTGTCAGAGATAATTCGTAAGTAATTCTCTGTGAAACAGATTGCCTCCAGAGATCACAATTTTTGACCCAATTTTGATGGAACATGAAATGTATGGTTTATCCCAAAGATCTCAATACCATGTCATATTAATGCATGACGGACCGTAACATCCTGGATTATGGCCCTTATTGTAAGAAAATCGCTTTTTTTAAAACTTGCTCTATTCAACTCTTGCAAAATATGGGCATATTTTCCATGTCGACAGCTTGTTGGTCTAGAATTTAAGGTTTAAATTGACACTTTCTGCCAGGTTTGAGTGAAAATTCAAACATGCTAAAATGCTTTGTTTTTAATTGTAACATTTACAGTGTGTATTGTTTTTTTTTATTTTTGGTGCTTTTCATGGCATTTGTATTAAATTGAGTCAGTCGTTGCTGCAAGGATAAACATCAGAATTTTATGTCTTAAGAGGCAGCAATGTTGCTTGTCAGAATAACTTGAACCAGAACAGATATTTCATAAAAATGACATCTTAATCTTCTTAGCTTGTTGAAGACTTTTCTTATGTAAGGAAAGGTAGCAACAAGCTTAAGAATTTGGTCCCTACTGATATCAACATTTCAAGATGGAAGTTATTAAAGAGAAATAAGCATAATTGTTAAGCTGCTGATCGTTATATGAGAGTTTTTGAATCCCTTGCGAACTACATTAATGTGGAAGTTCAATATCTAAAATGAATATCTGTCCAAAAAGTCACAAACAGATCAATTGAAAACTTGTCAGCGTTCAGCAACCTATGCTGACGATGTAGCTGTGATATGGACAAAACAAACCAGTGCAACCTTAAAATTTTGAAAACAATCAGCATTTGAATAACTTGATGAGCCACTTCTGAATCTGATTGGATACAGGCCAGGAGATTATCTACTGTTGATATTTTGCTTTTTATGTTAATTAAAAGTTACGTTATCAACTCAAGTACATTTTGGCATTTATAAGGCCCACGAAAAATTAGATATGGTTGGAAAAATCCATGATCGGATCATTGACTTTTTATTTATACCAAGTTCATAGTAACCACCACCTAATTAAGCTGATTAGCTCATTGAAATCTGCTATAGGATGTCACGTGGATGAGCTGATCTGCTTCCAATTTCTTAGACAATATATTCTATACCCACAAATGATTAAAGCAAATTAACAATAGTTGTATTACTGAAGTGATAATGCCTCTTTAACATCAAGTTTTGTTAGTGTGTTAGTTACACAAGTGGTAATGCCTCTTTAACATAAAGTTTTGTGGATTCTTTTGTGGAAGAATTGTCTTGTATAAGGGAAGGAAACAAGAGGCTTATAATATTCTGAGTATTAACAGTAACTTTATTTGTGGAATATTCCATGAGGGACTGTCATGTTTGAATTCTTATGGCTGTTGTTATGTTTTTTCTTGGATTAGAATGGAACTGAGTTAAGCCTTTGCCAACAAAAGTACTTCAATCATATTGAGACTAAAATATGGGGATTTTCATTTCACCCTCTTCTTGCCAAATTATAAAATATATCTGTCCCACCCTCCTGCTCTCCCCCAAATGTTACTGAAATTGGTATACGACCAAATATGGCTAGATCTATTTATTAAGGCCAGCTCAATTTTCGGTAAGGTCGCTGAGTGGGATATAAATAATGTTAGGGCACATGATTGTTGGCAAGATTGTAGGTTAGGGTTAGGGTAAACATTGGTGCTAGTCTAGGGTTAGGGTCAGGGTTCGGATTAATGCTAGCCCTGTTAAAATCTCGTCACATTTGACCAAACTTGAAGTTGATCTAACCGACCAAATATTTGTCATATTGTTACATCTGACAAAATGACTGCTTGAATCAAATGTTGATTTATTTGGGTAGAAAATTATAGATGAAACCTACACTTTATATTCCCTAGCTTCTTTGTTCATGAAGAAATATATTTAAAAGTTTGCTGAAACGCTGCTGTCCCAGCAGAAATAGTCTGCACCTTTAACAAATAGCACATATAACCTTTCGTATATAATAAAAACAAGCACCTGTAACAATGTGACCTAGGTAAAGTGTAGTGTTGACAACCTGATAACCAATTCTATTCCATTCCTGGTTCCTTCTATTCTTAGATTATAAACAATTATAGACACTGGAAATCATCAGACACACCAGATCTCAGAGGTTTTAAAGTGTTATTGAACATTGGGTTTATGTATTTTTTATAGGTGTATTCTCTGTACTGTAGTAGTCAAGTTGTCCTGACTCGATCAAATTTGAGCTGATATGCCAGGGCTTATTCACGTTATGATGACTTCATGTCAATATGTAAATTGTACAATGCGATTTAAAAGATGAGCCAATACATGATTTAAATTCACATTCAATGAATTTTATGATCACCACCAAGACTAGACTATTTAAGATCTATATTATCTGTAACATACTATTACCTGAGTTGTGCACAGTAAGGTTGTTCTTTCCATGATGGACATCTGATACTACTTCTACAAACTACAACATTGTGAAAGTTGAATCTAATTGGAATATCAGGCTTAAATCCTGTTTCCTCCCTCTGCTAAAGACCCCTACGCAAAAGCGAATTATGGAAATATAATTAAACCGTATGTTAGTCCTGAAATGACCTACTTTGTGTCGTGTGGACATTAAACCCCATTTCTCTCTCTCCATTCTGACAACTTTATGTTCAGGAAGATCTGTGGTCCTATTTTATTTCGTTAATGTGATGTAGGTATAAGTAATATATTATGTGTAGAGAGGAGTGAGTAGAAGTCTATGTTTATATACGTTGAAAGGCCAATAATTGGTATGTTATGGTGGCTACAGTCAGTCCTATATATATAGATATATATAATCATATTGTCATGGTATATATTCGAATATACTTACTCAATATAAACTACTCTTACTGACATTAGTATTGTTGATATCAACTCTAAAACGTAAATAAAGATGTTCCTGTAGTACTCTTTCACTTATGAAGGGATGGTCGAATGGTCTACCGTGTACAAAATGGATTGGGGTTTAAGGTCTTAGGATTCTGCTCCGACTTTAGATCATATACAGTAGTTCCTCTGGTGGCGGGGGGGGGGAGAATCACGGTGGCTAAGTGGATAAAGCGCTGGTTCGCTAGCCTGGAGGTCGGGTGTTCGATCCCTGCATTGGCCGAGAAAGTTCATCTCGATTTTCCGGCGAGATTTCCCCTTGTCGCAGTGATACAGAAGGAGGGCCTGACAAGGACAGCTGCCTAGTCGTTCGGATGGGACGAAAAACCGAGGTCCCGTGTACACATTGGAGTGCACGTAAAAGATCCCTTGGCAGTTGGAATTCGATATAAGAGTAGGCCGTAGCGCCGCTGCCCGGGCAAAATTACCCTCATAGCACACTGTATGCCCGTCTTCCATTAGCTCAGGTTAGGTGCATAAGAGTAGTACGTTAAACCCCATTTCATTTTTTTTCCTCTGGTGGCTCAGTTGTAAGATAGGGCTCGCTAACCAGGAGGTCCCGTGTTCAATCGGTGCATTTGCCGAGATAGTTCACCCTCATTGTGGTTCCTCCTTGTCAATGCACATAAAAGAACCCTTGGCAGTTGGAAAGCCATATACGAGTAGGGAGTTGGTCTAAGCGCAAACTTTAGATCGCAAGGGGTGTGAATTTGATTCCCAGCTTTGGCACAGGAGTACAACAATTTGAAATAAAACTATGAAATGACATATTTTGTTTTAAGTGGACGTTGAAGCCCATTTCTCACTCAATTAATCAGGAATATTGAATATACCTTATAACATTAAGGAGTGCTATCTACACTTGAAAAGAAAGTCTTGGATTGTGGATGCACAAATATATCCGTCCCTCGTTCGATGATTGATTATTTTACTGCACTTGAACTGCTGATTTAATTGACTCGAGCAAGCAATTGATATTCTATACTCTTCCAACAATCTCCAAAAGTTAAGTCCCTTCACAGAACTTTAGTGGCAAACGACCAAGTTTGTCTATTTGTCTAAAACATACGCATGATCAATGATTCGCTTCCAGCCACGTTTCAGATTGATTGGATGTCGTCTCTATGTCATTATATCAAAGCAACTGTGATGATAAAAATATCCCATATTCTCGAACACAGATAACATTCTGATACCATTTCGGAGCCATTCGTGCATACATATTTATTGTTCTTGGCAATGCCTATGAAAGGGGGGTAAAAAGTGTGGACAATGTTTGGGTTGCTATATTTATAAAGAACAGTTTGTGTAGCTAGAAACTGTCTATGTATTTCAGCTTTCAAGTAAACATGTTCGTGTATATTGAATAGATTTTTTCGTTGGGTAGATGAAATGTTACATTTTTTGATAGATGTGTCTTTCGAGATCTATTGATAGGTTATTTGATTGAATGCAAGTGTTGGAATTTTTCATGGGTCTCTAAAAAGAAACTAGTCTAAGTTAAATTGGACCGGTTTAAATAAAAGGGATCTTTTATCTTTTATGTGTACGCCAATAGGTACACAGGACCTTGGTTTTTCGTCCCAATGTTGGACTCAAAGATTAGTATGGTATACATTAACTCACTATCCAAGAGTTCCAGAATCGGAGTCCCATAAGCTGAGAACACTCCTGTTGATTTTTCAACTCAGCTTCTTATTCAATTGAGACAAAAAAACATTGTCAGCGTGTTAAAGACCCCCCCCCCCTCCATTTAGAAATCTAAATAATCTGCAAATCGGCAGTGATAACAATCAGAACCATTTCTGGATTTTTTCTGAATTATAATTTGATGTTTTTTATTTGTTTAAATGGTTTACAATTCCAATATATTTGGCTTTTGTTATTTGGCCTGATTATTTGTACTAGTTTATAGTAGGCCTATATGTAATATAACATGGTTGTCAAGTGGTGTAATTACCATGGTGATAATAGTCGGATCTATCTGTAGTAGTTAATTATTAAATCAATGTTGTGTATAATATATGTAATATGTTATACTATACTCTCACTAGCCACACTTAAACATTATATACTTGGATATAGATAATATCCTATATAAACGAATGATATGAAAAAAGGGTTTAACGTCCTGCTGTTCTGGGCCTGACTGGGTTAATGAAGACGGGCATATGCCATACAGTGTGCTATGAGTGAAGTCTTGCCCGGACAGCGGCAATATAGCCTACTCTTATATCGAATTCCAACTGTCAAGGGATCTTTTATGTGCATGTAGGCCTACACAGGACCTTTGTTTTTTGTCCCATTAAAATGACTAGACAGCTGTCCTTGTCAGACCCCCTATCCTGCACCACTGACAAAGGAAAAATGTCGGAAAATCCTGACTAGTGAGCAGAATGAAGAACCTGATAAGGAACAGTATCTAGTTGCTCGGATGGTACAAAAAAGAAGTTCCAATGTACATGTTGGCGTGCACTTAAAATAACCCATGTCTGTAGAATTCGAGTGTAGAGCAAGCCATAGAGCCATTTCAATTATTTTATATGTTTTAAGAGACATGATCCCTATTTGACCTCTTCATGCATAGTGTGTTTATATAGGGAGCTGCTGTGGCTAGAGGTTTTGGGTTCACTCGTAGAGAAAGTTCCTCTGGATTTTCCGACGCGGTTTCCCCTTGGCAGTGTAACAGGATGGAGGTTCAAGAACAGTTTCTACACATCCTGTGTTCAAATTGCCGTACATGTAAAATAACCCTTGAAAGTTAGAATCCAAAATAAGAGTAAGTTGTAGGCTGCTGTACCCGCACTGTTTAGTGTATGCCCTTCTTAATTAGCCCAGGGGGGGGTGGGATGGCCTAGTGGTCTATAGAGTGCAGCACTTCAACCTCTAGCTGGCCGGTCACCTCTGGCTTGCGGCTGTGGTTTTGATCCCTGGTGTGAGCATATGTGGCATGGAGATAGGGGCGCCTTCTCAACCTCGTGGGTTTCCTCCGGGCACTCCGGTTTCCTCCCACTGCTAAAGACCCCTACGCGCAAACAAATTATTGAAATAAAATTGAAACCATATGTTAGTCCCAAAATGACCTAGTTTGTGTCGAGTGGATGTTAAACCCCATTTCTCTCTCTCTCTCTCCCTCTTCATTAGCCCAGTCAGAGCAGAAAAGTAGGAAATTAAACCCCATTTCATTTCGAAATACTAGTATGATGTAATAAATTGTACATGAGATATAGTACAAGTGTAGTTTAGATTAAATAAAACGATAGAATAGTTTATTATATATATCACTATACCCTAATCCTTGCTTAAAGCTTTATTTAAACCTTCTCCAGCTTGTGTACCCTAAAAATCAATATCATCTCATCAACTGATGTATTTTTACAACAGACTTGTTCGCTAAACATGGTTCTTTGCAAATTGAGCTAACTCCATTTTGTGATTGAGCTTTGTTTTGTCATGTTCTCTCTTCCCGTCTTGCGTTCTATTATACAATGCTAATTTTCATATGCCAGTAAGACTGAGCACAGACATCTTGGTGGAGGTGAGGCGAGGTTAAGAATATTGGATACCTCGCGTTTTTGATGAGAATTCTGTTTAGATAGAGAATAAAGATAATATTATAAAGCCGTATTTTAGTGGAACTCGTATTTTTATTCTAATGAAAGGTTCTGATTTCTCTCAACAGGTTTATGTCTGATTTTTAGTTGACGAATAACACGGAAAACAGGTTATAATGACCTTTTAAGATGGTCCCAAGAGAATCTAAATAAACTAACGAGAGTATCAAAGTTTTATGAATATGTAAATTGGAAGTAGTCCCTAGAAAATAGTCCCTTAGCAACATACTTAACAACACTTATATTGCGAAGGATTAAAGATTTTAATCCAGAGTGTATATCAAGGCAGACGCTGTTTATCATCTGTCTGTGGGTGGTCGGTTGGATGATTGGTTTAATATGTGCTCTTCAGATTATAAGGTCTGTAATTGAATAAAAATGTGAGATGTTGATCCTAAACTTGTAGGTGACAATGGGTAGGTTGACAGCGCAGGGTCGGTCCACAGGTTTTCTCAAAAGGAAATTGTTGAAATAAAAGTGTACCATATTAGTCCCAAAATGAACTAGTGTCAAAATGTCTTGATTTCCTCTGCAAATTCAAAGTACCCTTGCATGTAATCCCATTAAAAAGAAGCGATTCTAAAGATATTTCCCAACACATTTACAGGTGGCGCCGACTTGTTTATGTCGCCTCCAGAGGATGTCGAATATTGCAAAATTTGCAATTCATATATGATATCTTTGTAAATGCCGTACAGAATGAAACCATTTTTGGACTGATGTTTCTTTTAGAGATTAAACTTTCACTATAAGGAAGTTTGCATGGAATTGAAAATCTCTCATGTAGAGAGCAGCGACTGTAATATTAAGGCTCAGCAGAAACTATTATTACATTGTTATCAATGACGTTAATTTCCAACATTCCGGTCCTAGAATAGAATATTCAATCTACTTTACTAGAATTATTTGATACATGATTAGAACGAGAACGTTAAAAGGTTAAGCCCTATCATATGAATTTAATCAAATCATTTCAATCAATCGTAAAATTATGATCCCACGATTTAGCTAATTATATCATATCAATTTAATTTTATCAACTACAGATTTAAAAAAAAACTAAAAAAAAACCGAAACCAGATATTATCGGAAATATTTATTAACGAGTTGTAGGATATTTTATATGCGTGTTATTTTTAGTAGATAAATTGTAATCTACACAAATCATGAATATTTTAAGAGAAATTATCAAATAGAATCTCAGATTACCACACTATTAGATTTCAAAAATATTTGATATTGGAGTAACGCCTGTTCAATATCATACAGGGATGTATGTAGCAGAGGTGCAGGGGGTACATTGCACTCCCCAGAAAAATAAGGTGTCCCGAGAAATGCCCCCCCCCATCCAAAAAAAATAATTTGACAACCTTTCAATTATAAAATAATACACTAGATTATGATCACACAGTGATCCTCTTAAGGCCCCGGCCAGTCTGTTGGTTTTAAAGGTGCCCACACGCCAATGGGTTTGTTTGCCCTGATCCAAACTTTCTTATATCACTTTCATGGAGACTATGGCACCCCACCACTCCCTTCACCCCTACATTCAAAATCCTACATACGGCCCTGATATGATATTACTTTAGTTTTGTTAGACATGATAGAGTACTGTATGTTGATGAACGCAAGTTTTATTTTTGACAGTAATACCTCAATACTGGCTTTATCTATATGGATATGAAATCCCTTGAAAATTACAATATGTGTAAGTTGAATCTATAAAAGGAATATCAGTCCCAAAACATCTCACAGTCTATCCACAATTTCTAGAAATGACGCCACTGTACCTGAAATCAGCAAATCTCTTCTGTATCCAATTCTGTCCATCACGATATATTGCAATGAATCAACATGAGATATATTTTGACAGGGTAGATGTTGAACAGGATGGAACAGTCTTACAGATCACTGACAAGAAACGACCAGAGCGTTTCTTTTTTCAATAGTGCTCTAATAGTGCAGGAGGACCGCACTACACGTAAAACAAAAATCTGGAACATACCTGCGGACAAGACAGAATATAGACATTGCAAAAAATAAACTAATATCAAATCAAGTGAAGTGAAGGGATCCTGGTGCCAGACGTAAGCCGGGCTTGTTATGGTACAGGCTTCACTAAAAATGATTTACAAAAAAGACGTAACAGAAATAATGCGACCAATCTTGACAGTGGTCTTCAGAATGTGAACAACAAGGAAAGACGTGTTATAGATATGCACATTCTACAAATCTTATCCATAATTAAAATGAATTAGAAAAATAAATGACAAGCTTTTTTTGGCGGGGGAGAAGGGTCCAAAGCAGCAGGCATTTTTTGCAAGACTTTAGTTACGTGATATGAACAATAGTAACACTGTTGTCTGTTTTTGTCAGTGATTACTAGGATTCAGTCATAGAACAATTGATCAGCCATAAACTTTTGATATTTGTTTTATGTGATCAAACTGCAAATAGGACATTAAATTCTGAAATTAATGGTCGTAATAAATTTAGTAACGACTTTATAAGTCTTTCCTTAGTCTTTAGGGAAATCATTGCTGTATTTGGTCATGCAAAATAAAGTTGAAACAGTTGTTTAAATGTTTTGAGCATTTTCCATATTTAGTACCACTCTGCCTTTTAGAGGAAATGAAATGAAATTAAATCGGGTTCAACATCCTACTGTTAGGATAATGATGATGGGCATACGCCATACAGTGTGCTTTGAGGGAAATTTTGCCCAGACAGCGGCGCTACAGCCTACTGTTATATTGAATTCCAACTGTCAGGGGATCTTTAACATGCAATCCAATGTGTACGCAGTTTTGATCATCGCATCCGAACAACTAGACAGCTGTCCTTGTCCTGCACCACTGACAAGGAGAAACCATGTCAGAAAATTCCGATGAACATTCTTTCCTGTTTTGTACCGCTCTGCCATTTTGAATGTGTGATGGTCAGCAAGGTGCTGACTCACTAACCAAGAGGTCTTGGACTCGATGCAGGAGTTGGCCAGGAAAGATCTTCAGAATTTTTCAGTGTGGCTTAAATTCCCCTTTATCATTGGTTCAGGCTAAATGAAATTCTGAGGTTCTGTGTGCAGCACATATACGAAACCTTTGCAGTTGTAATACGACATAAAGTGTTGTTGGCTGGAGCGCCGCTGTAAGGACTAATTCCCCCATTTGCGCCCTTGTTGTAGAAAAATACATGTAGGATGTTAAACTCCATTCCATTTCGCAATCTCTCGGCCTCTTAAGCGGTGGACACACTAGCCGAATCAATCGGCGTCAAAATTCGCCTACTGTGTCCACTGTTATTCGGCCGAATAGAATGATTCGCCCAAATCAAACAGGTTTGATATATTCGGCCGAATATTTGATCGGCCGAATCATATTCGCCTGGTGTGTCCGCTTTGACGAAGCATTCGGCTGAATGTAGAATTTATTAGCCAATCGTCACTCATATCGGGAAGTCACGTGATTGTTTGAAGACATTGACGCCGCCATGTTTTGATCATGTGACGTGAAAGGTGATGTAATCGACTGATGAATCGGGCGAAGCATTCGGCTAGTGTGTCCACCCATTCGGTCGAATAAAATTCGGCGCCGATTGATTCGGCCGATCCATTCGCCCGAATGATTCGGCTAATGTGTCCACTGCTTTAGAAGTCCAGGATATATCTTGAACTTTTAGGACTGATTTTATGCCAATACAGCTAGACATTGACCAATGATTGTTCTAAAATAGCCCTATTTCTGCTTGACCTAGTTATTATTGACTAAAGGTGCAACAGATGTACATTAATGTGGAACGGTCAATAATTTATATCAATGTCCATTTTTATATCCTAATTTCATATAGAAATTGTAATCTTATAACCTTTCTATACATAATAATTAAAAAATAGATACTGAAATCTATATATTGAAAATTCAATTCAAATTACTTTATTTTGGGCTAAGTTATGACTGTTTGAAGATGTAACGCAGATGTTTATTATATCTCGATTATCTATTTTAGATCCTGCGAGTGTTCAAATTCATTTGAATCTCGGCCATGTGATGTTCTGGCAAGTTGATTATAGGCTTGTCGTGTGAATAAATGTCCAGATAATAATTTATATAACATTTGAGACCAAAAGAAAGACCTACAATGGGCAGATTTCACTCTCAACAGGATATACTGTATACTGCACATCCGCTCGCAATCTTTCATTACACATTGGTTTTAATTTCAGAAATTTTATTTTAGTAGATTTTTAACAAGTAAAATATAACTATAATAATGTACTTGTAATGGAATGCTAGCAGCCTTTATTATATAGTAGAAAGGCCCCCAACTCAAAATAAACAAATTTGGTTAGGACATTGATAGTAAATCTCTATAAGATTATCAGACCTCACGAAGTCGTGAGCCGTATGCATCTGCAAGGTCCATACACCTTAAACATACATTTTGAAAGAGCCAAATCTGCCTATTGCAGGTCTTTCATTAGGCATGAAATGTCATCTAAATTATTAATTAGACATTAATTAACTTATCCATAGTATAATCAACTTTCAATGTCATCACTAGCCTGTGATATTTACTGGATTAGGATATATTTTGGGAAGGATTATTAAAAGTAGAAATGGATAATCAAGACTTTGTAGGCTACGCTACCGAATTTAGTAATGATGAATGAAGCTGGGCTAAAATTCCAAAGCTAATATCTAGGTTCCGACTGGAGCAATTTGACTGATATTTTCAGTATATTCTATTTACATTATCTTTTTTTAACTTTTTAAAAGAACTGTCAACTCTTTATTTAATCTCCCATATTGCTCATTTAATCCAGCATAATATCATCAAAGTCTACTGCTATAGGAAATGGTCTGATTTGTAATGGATAAACAGTAATATTTTAAACATCTTTAAATGATTCTATTTTAGTTTTGGCTCCCGGGTCTGGCAAGCAATGGTTTTAAATTAATAGAATTTCACTGACTTATACGAGACAGTATACGACTTGAAATCAATACTAACCAACTTACGATGGCGATCAAATATATTTAGGGAATATGTGTACGCCAAAATGTAGTTAAACTCCTTACATTTTCCGATGGCTGATAAGAAAAACAGAGATTGGTATTATATTGTCTATCGCCTTGTTGAGACTATATATTCTGCGGTCTGGACATAATTTCTTGAACACTTGTTGAACTTAATAAATTCATCAAAGATCTTTGATAAAGTCATTCAAAATGAATAATGTTTGGCGTCGTAGTTATCAAAGTGTTCCTAAGGTTATGTGGTACAATTTGATTTTTATGCATCTTCATGACATATGAGAGTGTACAGTTGTTAACCCAGTTTATCGATTAGTCAGTTAGTCTGGAATTAAGATAAATACCGGTACAGGTCAGAATATTCCATTTCAAACCTTTTTGATTTGCTACACAAATTGAGAGAAATGAATTTAATATCTACATATTTTTTTTCTGATCACTGAAAACATATTAATGCTATATATTTGAGATATAAGTATGGGCGCTTGTGCATGTCTAGAAGGTGAGTGGGGTCTGTGCAGGGGTCCAGACCCTCCTGGGTATGCGCAGAACATAGCGCCAAACAAGTAAATGCACGAAGCTTTGCCTGCATCCATTCTACTTCTCTATGTATATGTAGGTAAATGAGCAGAAATTTTGTCTTAAGGCTTCTGATTATATAAGACTATTGGTAATCCCCCAGACCTCACTTCAAACTTGACAATGTCTCTAAACTAGACCTCCCTGCCTGCTCAAATTCCTTGACACACAGGTGAGGCAGAATAAATCTTTGTGCTGTGAATGTCCAACCTCTCTCTATTTCTCTCTTTCTTTCTCCCGCTCTCTCTCTCTATATATGGCTGTTATTTTTTGTCATTAATTCCATAATAAAAATTGATACTAAAGTGTATTGAAATAACGAATGACAGCGTTAAAAACCTCATTTCTCTTATACAAGATGATAGTATCGGACTAGAAAGCCAGAGTTTAATCGGATGAATATTGTGGAATTCTGATCTTATAGTAAGTGCCTTAATAACAAAGGACCCCCTAGAGAGCATGGAGGAAGGAATATGGTGTAAATTTCTACAGAATGTCTGATATATTAGTAGTTTGACTGGCTGACGTGTTCATCGGCCATATTATTTGATGTATCGAGCTAATGAATGAATGGATTAATATGTAATACAGATGGTAATAGCTTAATCAATAATAGCGAACCAAAACAAGGAATAAATATTTAATTACGGACTAGACTTGGATTACCGTATAATCTATGTAGCATGTATTAAGTTGATATTAAATGATGGAATAACACTTTGATATTTATACACTCTATAATGTAATAGTATTATATTCTATAGACAAATGTCCCTTTTATTGGAGTCTATCTGCAGAACAATAACAGTTATCAGCTCAGGCTTTTAAACGCATATAATGTAGTATTTGTATTTATAGCAATTACAAGGTATTCCAATATATAGATCGATTTAAATATTGTTAGATTTAGTATATATAAATATAAATGTTCTCAGTTCCATGTAGTATGTGAACATGCAGCCACTGTGGCTAAGTGAATAATACACTGGCTCGCTAAGCTGGAGGTGGTGCAGAAAATTCAATGGTATTTTCTGGTGTGGTGAAGGTCGAGAAGAACTGAGACTTACAGAGAGAGAGAGAGAAATGAAGTTTAACGTCCACTCAACACAAACTAGGTCGTTTTAGGATTAACATATGGTTTCAATTTTATTTCAATTATTCGCTTGCGCGTAGGGGTCTTTAGCAGTGGGAGGAAACCGGAATGCCTGGAGGAAACCCACGAGGTTGAGAAGGCGCCCCTATCTCCATGCCACATATTCTCACACCAGGGATCGAAACCACAGCCGCAAGCCAGAGGTGATCGGCCAGCTAGAGGTCTAGCGCGGCACTCTAAACCACTAGACCATCCCAACCCCCCAAGACCTACAGTAAAAATAATTATTTAGTTACACCCCTCCTCTAGACCTTACACATACCGTATTGCTGACAGTCAACATCCTGCCCTTCTCACTTGATCTATAAGCATGAAATTTATTTTATGCACATGGTGAACATTTCAATTAAATGATAACTTTTATATACGCCTACATAGTCATTTGAAGTAAATTTCCCTTGAGAATTGGAAAGAGAAGAGAGTCGAAAGCATCAAAAATATTGCAGATTTGGAAAACCAGGTTGAATAGTTTGACCAAGGAATTTGAACAAATTTTGCTTGATAAAGTTGAGAGTACCATTCTTGAAAAGCTATGCAAGTTAAAAACTCCATTGCCCGAGAAAATTCATCCATTTTTTCCGGTGAGGTTTCTCCTTGTCAGTGATGCAGGACGGCAGGCTTTATGAGGGAAGCTGTCTGATTGTTTGGATGGGACAAAAAACCGAGGTCCCGTGTACACATTGACTTGCACGTAGAAAGATTCCTTAGCAGTTGGAATTCAATATAAGAGTAGACTGTGTACACATTGACTTGCACATAGAAAGATTCCTTAGCAGTTGGAATTCAATATAAGAGTAGTAGGCTGTAGCACCACTGCTTGGGCAAAGTTTCCCTCATAGCACACTGTATGGCGTATACCCGTATTCATATCCAGGTTTAGGAGCAGAACAGTAGGACATTAAACCAAATTTCATTTCAAATTTATAGTTTTTATTGTGAATTGGGATAAAATAAGAATTAAAGATCTGTGATTATTTGTATGCCAACAATCGTTAAACTGTTATTCATGTGTAAGCATATAATTATGGAAATCATATTTGAACTATTCGGGGGTGTTTGGTTTTTTTTTTTTTGCTAATCTTGTTTTAAAGGACAGACTATTATGCATGATTAAATGTTAAACAGATATTATGCAAGAGGTAAATTTGCCAATTGTCGGTCTTTCATTGGACCTTAAAATGTTATATAAATTATTATTTTATTACCATGACAAGACCATAATCAACTCTCAATGCCAGCGGATGGCTCCGATTTTAAGTGGATTAGAGTGGTTCGGTCATTTCAATGATTTAATTTTAATTTTAAAGATAGAGTAGCAAGGTTTAGATTTGAATGACCAGTACAGTGATTATGATCAATGCACATATCTTGTCAAAACTACAACCATTGATATCTTCACTCAAAATGAAAATTTCAATATATTCATTTTGCATTATCTATTTTCAAAATATTATAGGGAGAACGTCCAGCTCCGCGTTATCTAAATCTGACATAATAACCTTTTAAATACATTGTTGTTTATAAGGCCAAAGGGGGGGGGGTTGGGATGGCCTAGTGGTCTAGAGTGCCGCGCTTCGACCTCTAGCTGGCCGGTCACCTCTGGCTTGCGACTGTGGTTTCGAGCCCTGGTGTGAGCGTGTGTGGCATGGAGATAGGGGCGCCTTCTCAACCTCGTGGGTTTCCTCCGGGAACTCCGGTTTCCTCCCACGGCTAAAGACCCCTACGCGCAAGCGAACTATTGAAATAAAATTTAAAAAACGTATGTTAGTCCCGAAATGACCTGGTTGTGTTCAGTGGACGTTAAACCCCATTTCTCTCTCTCTCTCTCTATAAGGCCAAAGCCATTTAATATTTGGTTCTTTGAGGTCTGGGAGATTGGATGGTCGAATGGTTAGAACATGAGCGCTATATCATCAAGTCTGTCATTGAGTCAACTGGCGTGGTTTCGAAACCGGATTTGTACATGATAAGGTGTAGGGTCGCCTGTCCAACCTCGTGGGTTTTCTTCGGGTCCTCTGGTTTCCTCCAACTGCTAAAGGCCCTTACGCACAGGCAAATTATTAAAAACAAAATTAAACCATATGTTAGTCCAAAAATGACCTAATTTGTGTCAAGTGTATGTTAAACCCCTTTTCTCTATCTCTCTCTTTGAGGTCTTTATCAATAAATATCCACTGAAGTCTGATGAAGAATGTATTATTTAGAATTTTAATCCAGATGTGTGAGTTAGCCTTGTCTGACTTAATATTATAAGTGAATAATTATGCTAGTAGTTATTATATGTAGACAAGTATTTGTAGGGATAATTTATAGATCATTACCCGGTATTACCGATTCTAGTTCTAGGATTTTATGGCTAGAAGCATCCTGAACTTCTATAGACTACTGCTATAGCCAGTGTATCTCACAGGCTAATAGTTCTTGGTCGTCCCCCTTCCCCCTTATAATTCAAACTCTACATTTTCAAGATTTGACTCAGACTTGAAGTATCCTACAATTCAAAGTATACATTTGATTTGACTCTGATATGAAGTACTAGAAAGAACTTGACATGATATTTATTATTGGTGCACCCATAGTAATATGGTTCAGTGCCGGATTTTTCTTTAGGCTTGGCAGGCTGAAGCATACAGCGTTGCCTACATGCACTGGAGGTTGGATGGCCGAGTGGTAAGCACATGTTCGGTGTATCATAAGGTCTGTCATTGAGTCAACTGGCATGGTTTTCGATTCCCCGGTTGTACTTGACAAGGAAAAGGTTCGCCTGTCCAATTACCTCGTGGATTTTCCCCACATCCTCCTGTATATTCCCACCACTAAAGACCCCTACGCGTGGGCAAATTATTGAAATAAAATTGAATCATGTGTTAGTCCCACAATAACCTAGTTTGTGTCACGTGGATGTTAAACCCCATTTCTCTCTGTCTGTCATTCTCAGCGTTGGTCTGTCGTGTTTAAAGAACACTGTTGTCAAGGTGGGGAATTTGGATGTGAAATAGCTTAAGGGCATCTCTTCATCAAAATCTGGGAATAGAAGGGGTACACTGATGATGAAATATTATTTAATAGCAATAGACTGTAAAAGTCTGTTTTAGAATTTAACCCGATTTCACTTAGACTGCACTTGGTTGAGTGTAATTATTACATCCGAATCGTGTAAAGTTATCTACAATTATTTTAATAATAGAACTACTGATATTACATTAGCTATAAAACAGTGATTTTACTGATAATAGAACTATGTGTAACAACTGGAAAATATTTTACACATGTACACGCTTTACACATGTTAATAATCTTAAAATAAACTTCAATCAACATTCATCTATCTATAGTTCACCTCCTTGCACCACATCTCTTGTATTATAGTGTAGAATTAGATGATGATATTCCTTCTTCTCTCACTCTTATATTTTCCATATCCTTTAGGGGGATGGTAAATATTTTATTCTGTTTTAAGGTCTATTTTCTTCACATAAAACATCACTTGCAACATTTGGAACAGTGAGTCAATTGTGTGGTTTTGATTCCCCACTAGAGTATAGTTGCCTGTCCAACCACATGGGTTTTCTCTTGAGTCCCCTGCTTTCCTTCCACTGCTGGGGAAGATTGTAAGGTCTCTCATTGGTATTGATTCTCCACTTGTAGGGCTGCCTGTCTAACCTTGTGGGTTTCATGCATGTCTCCTGCTTTCTTCCTACTGCTAAAGACCCCTATGCGCATGCGAATTATTGAAATAAAATTGAACCATATGTTAGTTCTGGATGATAAGCCCCATTCATCTCTCTCTCACCAGCTAAAGATAATAGAACCCTCGTTGTTATTCTCTCCTCTCCGAAATCCACAGCAGTAAACTAGCTATTTATTATGTATATTGAGAACATGGACACTAATGGGACAATCTTATAAAAACATAGATTCTGTTTTATTTCATTTTCTATAGTTCACTAGGATCTAGAAGAGTTGTTATATAATAGGCGTTCTAGCTGATGTGAGGAATTAGCCAATGAAACAGTCTGTTATGGCGACTTCTAATGTGAGGAATTAGCCAATGAAACAGTCTGTTATGGCGACTTCTTGACATCATAGGCCACAAGCAGCTTGTATGACCCCTGACGCGACCTCTAGTACAACTGATCAGATCTTCGTGTAAAAAGACGAAATATACCGTAGTCAAGATTTAAGTCGTGAGTAGCTGATCATAAGAAATTATTTCTAGTTAACATTTAATTTGTTTATCATCAAAACATTTATCACAGCCAATTACTCACGAATTTAACACAATGTAATAGACGGCCATGTTTCTTGTGGGCAGCACTTGAATGTCAATTTCACTACCGTACGAGTAACAAAAGTACCGCTAAAAGTTATGAAATAATCAATTGTATGTTATAATTATTAGAAACAAATGTAACAAAAGCAATTTATTTCATAAAGAAATATATATATATATACCTTGATACGACTAAATATCGGTAATTATTATAACTGTAAACAATAGAGTTTGGCCCAGTTACTGGAGATCGCAGGTGGATTTGAGTCACGTATAGTATGGCATGAGTTTCACGAGGTGTTGAGAAAGGGGTGCGCCTAAACCACGCATATTTTTTTTTTCCTGAAACACCTCTGCCAAAGTCGCCCTGCGCCTTATCTACGCATGCGCCTTATACACGCCTGCGCCTTATACACCGAAAAATACGGTAGATCTGTATTTTAATCTGATTAGTGACTGGACAAAATGTCTTTTTAAAAAAAACCCAAGTGACACGTTCGTCTTAGAATATACATAAAATAGCCTGGTAGTTATTTGATGTATATGTGTATACCGGTAATAAGAAAGATGGATGCTGATAGATTATTGATTCTCTCGTCATCATTTCTACATGCTATATTTATATAGTTAATATATTATTGATATATTCTACGTGTATCTGGCTTTTAACAATCATTATACAAATGTTAAGTCTCTGAAAGGATGATATCAGAGACAATTGACCCAGGATTGACTCAAATGAAATGGAGTTTCTGTACCGACTGTGCTAATGAAGACGGACATAAGCTGTACTCTTATTTAGAATTCCAAGTCAAGGGTTCTTTGGGTTTACCAATAGGTTCACAGGATATCAGTTTTCCGTCCAATCTGAATGACTAGACATGTTTCCTTGTCAGACCCTCCGTCCTGCACATTTGATAATGGGAAACCATGCTGGATAATCAAGAGAAATTTTCGCGGTCAATGCCGGGAGAGTACTAAGGAACTCATGTGGTTAGTGAGCCAGCACCTTACTCACTGGGCCAGTGCTGCTTCCCATGGGACAGACTCAAATTTATCAAGAAGTTAGAGGGGCATTATGGGATATTAGATAAAGATTTAACAGTTCTTGCTTTCAGTTACAAAATAGATCATGTAAATTTCAATCAAATTGCTCCACACCGAACAGAGATATTAGCTTTTGAATTTTAAGCTAGCCTTGACCATCATTACTAAAGACGTTACGATAAAAAACAAAACCTTTATTATCCATTTTTACATTTGATTATTTTTAAAAGCATTACAGGCTAGCAATGGTATCGAGAGTTGATTATGGTCTGGATAAGTTAATTAATGTTTAATTAATAATTTAGATAACATTTCAGGCCAAAAGAAAGACCTGCAATAGGCAGATTTAGGTCTTGCATAATCGAACCTGTTAGAAGTTTTAATTCTATATGATAGATTGGTACTTTGAAATAACATAGGAATCCAAAAGTTGCTGGAGGGACATATTTTATAGCACATAATCTGTTTATTTTGTGGGCTGCTTGGACGACTTAGCTGCTGCAGTCGATGGTTTTGTTGTTTGGCAACCTATCTTTTTCATATTTCATTATTCTAATCTTTTTATTGTTTGATATATTTCAGACTGAACGAACCTCTTACTCATCTTCTCAATGAATCATCTACAACAAGAAGAAACAAGAATTAACAAATCTGACTTCTCTCCCAATCGTGATGGCCATCTTACAACACTAGCTCCACCATCTTTAATCTGATGACATAGATCCGAATTTTATTGACTTCCCTCCATTTGATAAATGATCCTCAGACTTGTTAAATTCAGATAAAACGGTCCACAGACTCTGAAAGTTTTAGATATGCCGATGATTAGCGGCTTTCACTCCAGATACGAGGAAGATTAAAATACCATCGACTAGATTAATAGCCTTGATGAAAAGGCATCTACACGTTTATTAGTCCGAATGTGATAAACTGTGTGTGGAAATAAAATTCATTACATCTCTTGTGGAGAGAGGTGCAGGATGAAGAGCATATATTCCAGTGGAAAGAAAATGTTCTAAAAGAGAATAAAAAACATGTGTAGACAAACATGCAAAAAACCAAACAAAAATCCTTGATTGGAATTAAAACTTAAGCCTTAGGAAAGATATTCTGAAAGTATTAATCAAAATATATTGTTATTAATTCTTCTCTGCATGGACGTGCGTAATCATGTGAAATAGTCAGAAAGTTGAATTATTTTAAGTCAAGTTTGTTTCCACTACCCTAGATACAACCAATGGTTGTTGATCCTGTCGTCGTGTTCGTCGCCATCGTCGTCACGGTGATACATCAACCAACCAGATATAGTGTTGTTTGTTTTTTATGCAATTTTAATCTCGCTGTAATTAATGACTCAGGGGTTTATATAGTGATGTTTCTCTCTGTGTACAAAAAAAAGTATTTTGGTTGATATGGCAACTTGATTCCTCCTGTGTTCAATTTGCTAATAAAAAAAAGTGAATAGGGTCAGTCTATCTGTTCCCATCAAATTGTGAATGAAATGTAAATTTAGGGTCACCGGAAAACCAACCGTTACGTGCCCTTTGTTGCCGGTGTTCATGCTATTCTGGGAATAATTCTGCTGTCGGTGTAAAAATGAAACGTAAGAATGATATTTCTCAAGATGCAGATCTTCTCTTCTTCAATTTCAATCTGTGTTTTAATCACGTTTTAGTGCAATAGTTCAAAATTACGAAACAGTGAATGTTTTTAATTCATGTTTTATTATTATTATTAATATTATTCTTATTATTATCCATTTTTATTGAATTTAAAAGTTTATAAATGTTAGTTCAGGATGGAAAAGATGGCAATGGGAAGTATGGGTTTTGTAGGCCAAGTAATAATTGAAAAGAAACAGTTAATTGGAGCCAGAGAAATGTTACATGGAGTGAAAATAAGCAGACGTGGATATCTGCGTGAAAAGATGAATCATAGAGACAAGTTGCCAGGATAATGGATTAAGTGAATTTCAATACCAGTACCAACAAACATAACAAACGTCACTGTTTTACAAACACTGATATTTATTTCCCACAATGCAATGGTGGTACAAGCATCCTGTAATAAGGAGTAAATATAATAAATAGAAAGTAGAGAAGTTTTAATTCATAAACTGCATACCTTATTATCTCTTAATATTTAGGAGATATTTGTTAGATTATATGTGCGTTGAAATGATTGTGTGGTCGCGTGTTTGTTTTTATTGTTATGTTTTCACTCTTTTTTTTCTTCATCTAAATATTTAGTTTATTTATTAATAGAAATGATCTGGTCTAGATTTCTGAAATATCTAGAAACCAATGGATCTAGATTTGTAAAATATCTAGAAACCTCATGATCTTCATTTCTGAAATATATAGAAACCTCATTAATTTAGATTTCTAAATTATCTAGACACCAATAGATCTAGATTTCTAAAATATCTAGACACCTCAGGTCTAGATTTCTAAGATCTAGATTTCTAAGATATATATAGAAACCTAGATATGTGATATTTTTCTTAATAAGATTCAATATTACCAGTTGTATTATTTACAACCCTTATGGCATTTTAACTTGTTTAAGATTAAGTAGACGGAATGGCCTTTCTGAAAAGCAATGTGTGATTTCTTAAGGAGCTTTAACGAGCCCTACTTTATTGTCTGTCACATTTTTCAATATATAAATAAATCACTCAAAAAGTAATATTTTACATGAAAGTCAATGATGGTATATAAGTGTATATCGTGATATAGATATTGTCAAGCTAATTTTCTTACAGTCCAAATACTTTCCAGACAGTTCAAATTACTCTGTTTAAAAAAAACTAGTTTGAAAACGAGCAATGTAAGAATCTGAACGGCTAAAATTATTATTTCACCAAGGATATTGCTTCCAGACCCAGAACCAAAAGAATTTTTATTGTGAAAATCTCTCAGATGGGGAAGAGATGATTGCTTTCTTTTATAATGAATGCAAATTAAGGTGTAAATAAATAATTAGTCGAGGGATGGGTTCTATAACTCTGGTTGCATCTACCAATAGACAGTAAGATACAAGATAGATAGATAAAACTATAAGTAAAATTAACTTGACAATAAGTAATGGTAAGATAATCCTGATTAAGTTATATAAAGTCTCTCTCGAGGCTCGCTATAAGGAGGTACACTGCCAAGGTCAATGTTATTATTACTGAGAAAGTAAGAGAAGAAGAACGAAGTATTGTTCGAACACGTTGGTGTATGGTTGTTATCAAACATACATTAAGCAAGCTTCGTTAATTATGTAATAGACGATGTTCTCTCCAATAATACTCCTACACTCTTCTTGATAGACAACAAACAGAGAGAAGCACTCAGTAAATTGATTATACTTGACGTTTTCTCTGTTTAAGGTTTATTTTTGGCATGAGCATAAAAATTAATTGGAAAGGGGGAAGGTCTACAATTGGACATCTGCCCTCTCATGCTTTCCATATTTTTTTTATAATCACTAGCCGCCTTATAGGGTGGTTAATTTATCTGTAGGGTTCAACAGCAGACCATAGGTCTGTTCTTAATACAAAACTTAAGTTGGATCCAGCCATTAAATTTCACCCGAAAATTAATGTTACAGCCATTAAAAATTTGAATTATACATATAATGTCGCATGCCCAGTATTAGGTTTTTTTCGGGTTTATTTTACGCTGACTGTTTATGGAACCTCTCTGTTTCATTAATCTCTGTAATCAGGGGGGTTGGATGGCCGAATGGTTAGCATGCGCGCCTGCTATTGAGTCAACTGGCATGGTTTCGAATCCCCGGTTGTACGTGGCAAGGAGAAGGGTCGTCTGTCCAGTCTTGTGGATTTTCTCGGGGTACTCTGGTTTCCTCCCACTGCTAAAGACCCCTACATGCAAGCGAATTGTTGAAATAAAATTAAACCATATGTTAGTCCCAAAATGACCTAGTTTGTGTCGAGTGGACGTTAAACCCCATTTCTCTCTCTCTCTAATCAATAATTTTCTCCGGGGAGTGCATCTTTAGTTATTGATAGTTTGAATCTTGTAGTGGTTAGAATCTCTTTACCTTTATTAATATTTATTTATTATGAAGTTAATTAGAGAATTTTCCCACAGATTATTAAATAAAGTATATAATTCACTGTAAATTCAGTTGTAAAATTGGCTAAATTATAGATGAAATTGTAAGTGTACTGAAGTTACCTCATAAAATGTTTCAGTTTAACCCTTTGGCACTTCATACATACCCAATCTGATTAAAACACAGATCCTATTTCCATTCATTTTTTGTAGTTCAAATTTCGTTTTACTTGTCTTTACTACACTAGGATCTGGCAGACATGTTATATAATCTGCGTACTGGGCATGACAAGGATTAGCCAATGGAACGGTCTGTTGCATCAAGTTCTTGGCATGAGGTGCATAAAACTGTGGGTATTCCTCTAGAAACATCAACGCTGATTAGTTATTATATGTCTGACGTCATAGAATCAAAAGCCGCTCATATGACCTCTGACGTGACCTCCCACTACAACCGGTCAGATCTTCATGTAGTGGAGGCCATTGAAAGTATAATAAATGACAGGAAATATACATCTGTGTTTTAATCAGATTGGATCCTTTAATTTTATTTTAATCTTTAAATAGTTCACAGCTAGAGGAAGCAGTAGTTTCAGGCAGTCCAACTGCCAAAGGGTTAATTCAATTTTTGATTAACATTTCTGAGCAAAACATTCAAGTCTTGCTGGTACCTAGTAAATGTCATGACATGCATTATATTTCTCATCCTTGGAAACCTGTCTCTCTGTTTGAAATCAATTCTGGGTGCCTCCTTAGATAGAATATTACATTCTGCTGTTTGCGAAGACTTCTGCATTCTCAGCCAGGTTAATTATGTGCCCCTTTCATTAGACTACTGCAGTCCCTATCAGGAATTAGACTACTGCAGTCCCTATCAGGAATTTATTAAGTGTTTAAAAAATTACTTGTACTTCAATTACTTTGTTTGGCAGAAGTGGACAGAAGATTAGGCACCCAGAGTTGGCGTTTCAAACGGAGATGCTGGAATTCTAAGAATATAAATTATTTGATCTGCAATAATTATAGAGCATTAATTAAACAAGACAATGTTAAGGAACAGGTAACTAATAACTATAAGAGTGGATAGCCATTTACTATTTGGGTATCTAGTATCATACTAAAGGGTAAAAATAATACCTCCGTGCCATACCAACCTGATTACAACACAGATCCTATTTTATTTCGTGTTTTATAGTTCAAAATTCCATTTTACTCGTCTTCACTACTCTAGGATCTAGAAGGGTTGTTATACTACCGGCGTTTTGGTTTAAGTGAGGGATTAGCCAATCAAATGGTCTCTTGTCATTTAGCACACGGTACACTGTGGCTAGACATTTACTGCGATAGAAAACAAATCTTTGAGAAAATTGTGTTTTCGGATACCCTCATGAAACACCGATACTGGTTGTTTTAACGAATGCCTGATGTCATAGAGTGAAAAGCTGCTGGTTTATGACCCCTTACATGACCTACCACTAGGAGCAGTCAGATCTTCATGAAGTGGATGCTATCGATAGTATAAGAAAAAAAAAAACGAAATATGGATGTGTATTTTAATCAGATTATGCATGTATAGGAGATACGATACTTGACTTGACGTATTGCTAAATTGTAAACATCGTTTTCATTTTAAACAATACGTGCGTATGACGCCATAAACATTTATTATTTATTGCCATACAGTCATATCACACAGTATTGTCCTATAGGCTTTGTGATTACAAACAGTATTATTAGTTACCTTGACAACCAATTTATTATCAAACTCAATATTTGAATTATTTAGAATCTCACTTGGGTGTTTAGTTAAGTAAATTACACATTTGGTTAAACATAGGTATGATATTGATACTCTAGGGACTCTCACAAAATTTTAACACTTTTTCGTCCAACCAAACAAATAACCTGCAGAATTGAATGGGTGGCTCGAATGACACCGCGGATAGAAAATGATAAATTAAATGTCGGTTATTATTAAATCATATACGGAAATATGTCGAAATTTTCTTATTCCATCGAGACGAATGGAAAGGTTAGTGGTTGAAGATCTATTGGTGGTTTATTTGTTTAGATGCAAGTGTTGAATTTTGTATCGCTCCCCTTTTTGGATTATTTATTTATCTATTCAGTTCATCATTTTGTCTGATGCCATTCTGAGGCCGAATTCATAACCTCAAAATCTCCTTACATTTAGGCAACACCAATTTTAAGTTTTGCTCTTTGGAAATCCTGTTAAAATTTTGCTTTATTTCTTGAGGTGAAAACAAAATAATTTGAAAACCAAAACAACTTAGTTACTTAGTAGTGCCTTTAGTTCAAGTGGCTGTGTATGTATTCAAGCCCTTAAAAACTAATACTTGTAATTAAATTGCTTGGACTTGACACACACACCCTAGAATCAAATAACTATTATGACAACAGTTTTGAATTGCATGACAACAGCTTTGAAATGTTAGCTTATTTTTTAACATTAGATTTTTGGAATATGCGTATGTACCTTGATTAGTTTGAGTAATAGATTTTATATATGATACAGGTATCTTTAAAAACAAAAAAAATACATAAATGCAGTTCTCAAGACTTGGCAACATTTCTTAATTTTAAGTACTTAGCGATAAGTCATAGATTAAAAAATAGATTACATAGTGTAGTTATTATAGAACAAAGTATCTGACCAAATTGCAGACACAGCGCACTGAATGCACTTTGGCACCCTTTTGTTACATTCAGAATTTCAGAATTAGGAAGTCTTAAATTATTGCTTTTAGGAATTTTGACAATAAGTTTATTTAAAAACGAATTACAGGCACAGCGCACTGAATGAACTTTGGCACGCTATTGTTACAATTAGAATTACAGAATTAGGAAGTAACTCAATAGGCTAAAATTATTGTCTTTAGGAATTTTACAACAACAAATTATCAATATGTTTCAGTTCTCGAAAAAGAAGAGGTTATTTGGTTCAGGTGTTTCCGTACAAGAATAGTAAAAAGCAACTTGACAAATTAAATTGTAGTTATTAAAAGTAACATTGGCGATCACTGAAAACGGTAAATCTATAAATATAATGCTTAATGTTTCATCAATCGGTCGAAATCTTTTATGTATGTGTATTAAAAAGAATAAAACAAAAAACTATTAAAAGTATTTTAATAATAAAAATGTTGCTGAACAGATGTTGCATTGATTTCATGATGCAATTTAACATGATATTACCTATTCTTCGTGGCAGATATAGAAAGTAAGTAGTTTAAGGCGTTATGGCCATCAGGATAAAGGAGGGTAGTTGAGGTCAGGTCAAGGGTCAGGGGTCAGTCTTCTGAAAATGTGTGATTTGTTCATTTAAAGTTGAATCACTGTAATTCATTCAAATCGACCTTGCCGACAGCCAAGGCATCTTGGACTTCATTTCTGAAAACTTAAATTAAAATAATGTAAGAATGCAGCCTTTTCATTGGCTAAAATTTGTACAATACTTTTAACCCGTGACCAACGAAAAGGTGATTCCTTTCATGAATAAGGGCCCTGTTCATTGGCTGGATAACAGAATAAGGTTAGGTCAGGTCAAAATTCACAAAGATTTTGTTAGATTTTACAATAGTGTAAAGGTAGAAAAACATTAAAACAAAATTGAAAAAAAACAATAGAAAATAGGATTTAATTTTTATTGGACTGATTATGGCCGATATTGCATATGCTAAATTTCACAACAGTTTTGACAGCAAACTGATCTGTGATTTTCTTGTGATTGAAAATTCATGATACTTGAAGATATGAATGTTTATGATACATAAAGATATGAATATTTATAATACATGCATAAGAATATTTATGGTACATGAACATGAATATTTATGATACATGAACATATGAAGATTCATGATACATAAACATTCATGATGAATTGAACATATGAATATTTATGATACATGAACATATGAATATACATGATACATGAACATATGAATATTCATGATACATGAACATATACTCAACCAATACTCAAATATTACCACTAAGTATTATCTCTTTTGTTGTTTTATTATGTTTTATTTTATTATTTACTCTTTATTAATTATGTTTATGCTTTATTTTATTGGGTTGGGATGAAAATAATTTATTTTTATAATTACTAAAGTACTTATTATATTTGAATAGTTACAAGGTACAACCATGCAATTATTGACAATCGTTCATACAACAGTATTTTCTATTCGAGGTTGTAATTAATATGACAGAGTTGGCTTACTCCAGACATGCTGTTTCAAAATTTTGCTCATTAGGCCTTTTTAAGATAACAAATCATATGATAGAAAATGCTGCAATAATTGGAATTTTATATAAAAAGTTGTAAAACAAATTGTGACTCATTTCTCCAGCTATACCTTTTTATCATCCCAACCCATATATTTTGAATTGATTGTAGGTAAAATGAAGTATTATTTAGAATTTGCCAAATCTGTCTCATTTTAAAACAAAAACCTAAGCAATTTTTTTGCCAACCATGATATTGTACATACTTTTATTACTGAAATCTGTTTAATTTTATTTATTCATTCTTTCAAAATTTTTATTATTTTAATTTATTCACTTAGTTGTTTTTTGACAAGGGTAAACTATGAAAGTTGGTCTAAATATGAAAGAAATACCAATAATGTTCAATGATGATAATAGTTCATATTTTATCAATACGAATAATAATAATCCACAGATACATAATATTATCATGTCCTTTTATTGCCATTTAGTAATTGAATATATTAACTCAAGGTACAATGTTATTGGATACACAATTACTGAGTTTGATACTAAGCGACGTTTCGACTAAGATACCAAACAAATGATGCATTTTCTTGATGAAGATGAGAGTATCATGGAGGAAACATGGCTTAGTATTAAACTCAGTAATTGTGTTGCCATAAAATTATACCTTGTGTTAACCGTTATCAAGTTACAGTCTCCAGTTTGTATGTATATAATAGAAGAGTAAGGCCTTCCATTAAGAATTAGTTGAACATACACAACCTCATTACCTATTACTTGGCAAGCATTTAGTGTATACAGAGATTAGAGGAACCCCAGGAATGTAGGATTACTGTAGATTGCTGTATTAAGTTTCAATATTATTAGAAATCTTATTACAGGCTTAAGTAGATTATATATAGACGATATCTTATACTTGAATACAGGGATTTCTTGAAGAAAATAATCAATTAGTTGTGCTTTAAAGTCTGGTCAGTGAATATTAGTATTAGTAAACTGATATTAAAGATACATTATGTAAGATTTAGATAAAGCGCTGACTGTTTTTTCTATAATAGTTCACAAATAGATAATGAAAAATAACTATATTGAAAATTACAGTCATATTTCATTGTTTTGTGCGAAGTTACAAATTTTAACAAAATGTAGCATAAATTGTAATTATTGTAGCCGTGATACTGTGTCAATCAAGACTTAGTCTCACTTAGCTATTTTATCATTAAACACTTGGCTGCAGTGTTCGATTCTACTTAAAGTTGGAGCCGTCTAATTTCCCAGAGAGTTGATTATGGGCTTCTCATGTTAATACTGTAAATGTCTAAATAATAACTTATATAGTATTTGAAGCCAGAAAAAAAATACCTGCAACAGTCAGATTAAGTTCTTACATAATGCATCTTTAGTATTAGAATTAGTAAACTGATATTAAAACTTATTTTGAAAGATTAAAGTTTTAAAGAATTGTGGTCTTCGTCCGTAAGGCGTTAGTTAGTTATATGATATATAAAAATGGCTTTAAGAGATTGTTTATTAACCACAGAAGATTATTTCACTGTTAGTTAGTGTTTATTTATTTATTAATTAAGCAGCTTTAAAAGTCTATTTACTATTAATTCTATATATATATATAACTATAACTGCTATTATTAGTTTTAGTTCAGTTGTGGTGTGAATGCATTGGATGAATGAAGGTCTGGAGTTGTCTCCCATTAATTGTGTGTTGGAAAAAAAAAATTGAAGCCATTATTATTATACTTATTAATGATAATAAATATAATCTAACTACCACTATGTTATAATTATTATTATTCTCTAGGACATATTTTAACATTAATGAGTTCATTTTTATATCCACGATTGTTTTTTTTTCCTATGATAATGGAAGAGAAACGGTCAACCTTTTTTTTGTCACTGTTAGTCCTTAATATTGTGGATGACGATTTTTTCAAACTTGTATAATAATCATATTCCTTACGGTTTTAAACCTTGTTGATTTTTTGATGTAAATTTTGTTTTATTTTCAAGAAAAGTTCCTTACATTTTGTGTGGGTGTATGTTAAGCCTGATGAATTGTACATTTGGTTAGGTTACATTACTGTCGGGACCTTTGGTGGACATCACAGTAGCTTTATTTATTTTATTTTTTCTTTCTTACAAAAAATAAGTAGTTACTCAAATTTCAAATAGCTGAGAAGTGATATCAGTTGTTTGAATATAAAGTATAAGCATAACACCTCTTCTGTGCATTGCGTTCCTGAATTAATAGTATGGGTATCTTTATTTGAAACGATAATCTGTGTTTAATGCGAGGCTAGATCAAATGAGATTTATCTTGTTCAAATGATTGGAGCTCTTTGGTTTGCCCCCCACCCTAAAAAATGTTGATTTCCTTATATTTCCTGTGTTGATTAGTTTTGGTGGCATGACGTTGGGTTGGTTTTTTTTTCAAAGATTTTGCATCTAATGATAATACCAGTGTGGAGATATCAACAAAAATTTAACTGTACCAAGCTTTCCCCCAGTAAATGAAATAACACATCAGATCCACCTGATTGAGGGGGGTTGGGATGGCCTAGTGGTCTGGAGTGCCACGCTTCGACCTCTAGCTGGCCGGTCACCTCTGGCTTGCGGCTGTGGTTTCGATCCCTGGTGTGAGCGTATGTGGCATGGAGATAGGGGTGCCTTCTCAACCTCGTGGGTTTCCTCCGGGCATTCCGGTTTCCTCCCACTGCTAAAGACCCCTACGCGCAAGCGAATTATTGAAATAAAATTGAAAACATATGTTAGTCCCAAAATGACCTAGTTTGTATCGAGTGGACGTTAAACCCCATTTCTCTCTCTCTCTCCACCTGATTGAATACTTTATCTTGACTTACAATCTCATCTGTGTTCTCTGGGGCCTTCAGTTTTCTGGTAAATACCCCTACATGCACACGAATTATTGAAATATATTGAATCATGTTATGCAAGTAACAATGCATTTTTTGCTAAAATATGAAATTTGTCAGTGCTTAATCCATGGTAAAATATTCGCAAATTGATTATTTAACATTTGAATAAGAAAACAAAATCCAAATACCAAATCTACATGACATCATGGCTCGGATTCAGTCAGATTTGAAATAGGTGGCGGGCTTATTACATAGCGCAAGAATCATAGATCTATTTCATTGCAACATCCCTTTGTAAATACTAATCAGAATTGAATCATTTTGGGACCGATTATCTTATAAAAGAATCCTCTTTCACAATAGTATAGTTAGCAAGGGATTACTAGTACGTTAAAATAGTGCAAAGGGACTTAAAGGTTCTTTAGTTTATTTTCAGGACTTTCATATTAATACTGATGATGATGTCCACCAAAGATTAGGATGTAGTTAATACAAATCTTCGTACAATCATAATTCACTGTAAGATAGAATTCACCAGTGTTTTTTTTTTCCTACCATAATACCTCATTCATCTCCATTATTATTATTATTATTATTACCATTAGCAATGGAGGTGAAATGTTATTTTACTTACTTTTCTCTTGTTAGTTTCATTCGAACGAGACTCGGATTATGTCATTAGGAACCCTGGTAAATAACAAAAATATTTTGGTGTCTTGCGATCGAGCGTAACACAGATACATTTTGTGAAACCTTGATTTATGGTAAGAAAATAATTCTTATATTGTTGCCTGGGAAAAACTTAATTTAAATAAAAGACACTTAGTTGCCCTTCTCAGCAGCTTTTAGTTTGCAAAATTTCAACACTTGTGCTCAAACAAATAACCAACAGAACTGGAATGGGAAGGTGTCGAGATCTGTCTCAAGTGTTGAGATTTTGCGACTGTCCCCTTTCAAGACCCTGAATAACTAAACATCAAATATGTTTTATTCATATATTGACATAAATGTCTTCCCCAGGAAGCAAAAAACACTGATATTCACATTTCTAATAATCACCAAGATATATTTGTAATTTATCAGGTTTTTTGATGTATTATTCAGTGTCTGGTTAATCGAAACTACTGTTTTCTTGTATATTATGTCTTTCACATCAGAAAGTCTTTTCTTTATCATATTTCATCAAGTTTAAGAAGTAAATGGCAATGAATGATATAAATGTAAATGTTTGGCGTTAAGTCCTAATGTATTAAATGAATTAGACAAATATATATAACTATAAAATTACATTAAAATAGACCATGATGGTGAAGCCTAAAAGTTAAGAACCGCTGCAGATTTCTTTATAGGTCGTTAGATGTAAATAGGGTTAGGGTACGTGATTGTTGACAAGATTGTGGGTTAGGGCTAGCTCTGTTAACATGTGATGACCTATGACAAAATCGGCAGTGGGCCTTAACTTTTAGACATTACCAGCAAATAATATTCCCTGCCATTTATTTCTAGACAAATTTAATACCCTAAGCGGACTGTTAATTAAAATCTTAGGAGTGAGTTTTCTACATCCTAGAAAATACTTTATGAGGCTTTAACAAAGTAAAAAAACTAGTGTGAATCACCGTTTTATCTATGTTTTAATTTATTTGAATACAAACACATAGGAATGATTCCAATCCCGTATACCATAGAATTAGGGGTTGTTTTAAAGGTCAGATGTTATTTAATATTCTAATTGTAATCGAGTTGTTTTACTCTATTCTAGTAAAATCTGACTTGTTTGTTAAGGCTGTCAGAGAGGCCATTTTTAGCATACACTATTATTCAATAAACCGTTTTATATTTTTCATTGTTTCTGTTATTAATTTATGAAAGGTGGAACTTATTGAAAAGAGAACATTTTCTGTTTTTGAAAATAAAGTTTCATTTTACTTTACTCTTTTCCTTGGGTTCGTGCCTTTAATGGATGTGAGTGAAATCACTAGGTCTGTCATTGAGCCAAGTGGCGTGGTTTCGATTTCCTGCTTGAACATAAGGAGTAGGGTCATCTGTCCATCCTCATGGATTTTCTCCAAGTCCTCTGGCTTTCTCCCTCTGCTAAAGACCCCTATGCACAAGCGAATTATTGAAATATAAAATTGAATCATGTTTGCCCTGAAATGACCTAGTGTCTAGTGGACGTTAAACCCAATCTCCCCCCCCACCAACCATTTAAGTGGTGATGGTGGTGTAGGCAGGGGGTTATTGACTTTTTGGTTAGTCAGCAAGTTATTGAAGTAATAGCTTAATCTCCAAGTAACCTAGCATCATTGTCCCCATTTTTTTCATTTTGCTAATGAAGAAATTGTCAAGGCTGAATACTCTTAATATGATTTGCTCATAAAGACCCAATTTAGATGTGGCCAGACCTACCTGCACAGTCCACTCACATAAAGCCTTAGAGAAAGATTCGATGTGTCGATGTGGCAATGTCACGCCCCAGACAAGAGTTGTGGACTCAATATCCCATCCAAGACAAGATGTATGGACCCCAATATCCCATCTAAAAGAGGTTAGGACCCAATATCCCACCCCAGCCAAGAGATATGGACCCATATCCCACCCAAGACAAGAGAAGATGCTGACCCAATATCACAACCCAGACGATAGATGAGGATCCAATATCCCAATATGTCCTAGTGTATTCATGAATTTGACCAGGTAATTGTGTACACAGTAATATTGGAAGAGCTAGAGGAGGAAACGTACATGGAAGTGGTACTAGGGATACTTCACAACATTAAATTCAGGGTTAACCCATGGGGTTGTTTCATGAGAGAAGAGTAAAAAATGAATTTATGCAAAACACTACACTATTAAAGTAGCTAACGTAATATCATCCAAAGTCTTTGACATTGAAAACACATATTTTACAAGTCATATGAAACATTGACATCATATTCTTATCTGGAGGGCATGCGCAATAAATACTATTAGACTGGAATAACCAGACGCTAGAGATTCCTGTTTAAACACTGACGTGCATGTAAACGTTCCTTTGGCATTTGGGGGGTTGGGATGGCCTAGTGGTCTAGAGTGCCGCACTTTGTCCTCTAGCTGGCCGGTCACCTCTGGCTAGCGGCTGTGGTTTCGATGAAGATAGGGGCACCTTCTCAACCTCGTGGGTTTCCTCCGGTTTCCTCCCACTGCTAAAGACCCCTATGTGCAAGCGAATTATTGAAATAAAATTGAAACCATATGTTAGTCCAAAAATGACCTGGTTTGTGTCTAGTGGACGTTAAACCACATTTCTCTCTCTCTCTCTCCCCTTTGGCATTTGATATAAATGTAGGCCATTGTACCTGTATAGAACAGTCACAGCAGAACAGGAGGATATTGAACCCCATTTCATTGCATCTACAGTAAGCCTGGGTTTGGGGCAAAAGTCAAGTTGCTTAGATCCACCCTGGTTGCATGTGCAATACAAATAACACGATAAGATAGTAACTGACATTGTAATAAAACCTTTGCCATGGTAAACTGTGACCATCCCTCCTTTGAAGGCAATGTACATTCTGTATTGACTGTCTACAGACAAAAGGGAAATAACTCTTGTGAAACACCTCAACCTTTCTTAGTGAGTCCAAACTTGTACATATCCATCAGCCATTACAAAAACAATATCTAGATGAATCGTGTAAGCAAATTTATTCACAGCTAACAAAGTAATATAATAACAAATAAGTCTAACAAAATATCAGGTAATGTTGTCAAGGTCTGGTGAAAAAATACACATACAAATTATACATAGGACTACAAAATATACATTTAAATTATAAAATGAAGCTGAATATTAATCCTCATAAAGAGATAAGTTATACAAAGATATATTTGTTACTAAATTTGCTATCAGTCTGATTAAAATACAGATTTATATTTTGTTTTGTTTTTTTATACTTTCGAAGGCCAACATGAAGATCTGATAAGTTATAGTGGGAGTTCATGTCAGGGGTCAAATGGGTGGCTTTTGACCCTATGACGTCAGACATTGATTAATCAATCAGTATTGACGTTTCTAGGGTTCACCCACAGTTCTGCGCAGAGAACGCCAAGAAGTTGCTGTAACAGACCGTTTCACATCAATAAGAACACCTGTTATATAACAACTCTTCCAGATCCTAGTGTAGTAAAGACAAGTCAAACTATAACCAAGGAAACAAAATAAGACCTGTGTTTTAATCAGATTGCAATAAAAGATATAACAAAAAAAATATTCTGGTTCTAAGACAATCCTTACCAACAATATGATACTGGAGGGAGCTTTTGCATTATCATTTTGTCAAAGGATCACTACTGGCCTAATGACTTCTCATAAACATCGTTTTCAAGGCACTACATTTATTGCATCATGTTGTTTAGAGGAATGTATGAGTATTATGTTTGATTGTTAGGGTCAAGATTGCATATTTGATAACTGAGCTGAGTCGCAGCCACAATTCCTGTAACTGAGGTAAAACATCTACATGAGACAGTTTTAATATTTATTTCTTAAAAAATAAACGGGTCAAGTATCCCATTATCTGAGAACCAGAATATATATTTTTATATGGCCTAAGGCACAACAAAAAGATAATTATATTGTTAGTCTATGACCATTATACAGTGGTGGTTCCAGGTCCCCTCTCCCCCAATCAAAATAACAGTATAGAATATTGTTTTAGGGTTTCTATGAAACGTGTAAATTTGAGCTTTTCATTGATTGTGGTGATGTAGTTGATATATTCTGTGCCAACAATCACCAAAGACACTTGGAATTTTCAAAATTGTCTTGGAGGAGCCACCCCAAGTTAAAAATCCGGAGACCACCACTACCATTATATAATTAACTTTTTATACCAATATAAATTATCACAGTATTATATAATAAAGCATTAAGTCCTACATGCATATCATAAATATAAAAATAAGCTGCTAAATGTCATTGGCATTTTTTGGACAATATCTCGTTTTTTCCAAGCTAAATCTACAGGAAAATGTACTCAAATTTATAATATATTATATATGAGGCAGATAATCTTTAGGCTTGGATTCGATCAGATTAAAAATAAACACATCAAAATTTTGCCCGGACAGTGGCATTACGGCCTACCCTTTTATCTAAATTAAGCAGCCAAATTGTCTATATACGTGTCTGCCGGACCTCAGCTTTTCATCCCATCCGAATGACTAGACAGCTGTCCTAGTCACGCCCTTTGTCTTGCACCATTGACAAGGGGAACCATGCTGAAAAATCCAAATGAACTTTCTTGCTCCAGGTTAACGAACAAGCGTCTTACTCACTGAGACACCACGGCTTTCTTCCTTAAAGAGATTCAACTTTGGCAATATTAGAAATATATTTTAAATTTTCTTAAAAGAAAACAGTCCTTGCTCAGCAATAAGGACTGGATTTACATTACACAAATATAGTCCTAGTATATTTATTTGTGTTTTGAACATTTAAGATCAAATTTGAAATTTCAACAAGATGGTTTTTATATGATGTATCGTAGAGACCAAAGGCAAATTAAATACAAAGATTAAAGTAAGTAAGTAAACATGACACAATGTAGGTCAATAAGATAATAATAGTACAGACAACAAATATGATCATTGGTGTAAACAAAACAACATCATAAACATACTAAATAACCTTTTTTTTCTTCTAAAGATACATAAAAAGCTGCCTTGGTCGATTTTTGTAAAACAATTAATGACACATATAAAAAATTCATTTTAACCGGATACCTCATTTGATGGGTTTTAAATTCTATCAAAACAAAGAACACACTAACACTGGCACCAATATATAACAATTCTATTGAATAACAAAATAACAATAACACTTCAAAAAGTTAATAATAAATTGAAATAACTATAATAATCATAAATATTCTAAAAACTAGATAATATTAATATTAGAATTAGAAAGAAAAAAATTATCGGTATGAAAATATATTAGAATTTGTTGTCATATAAAATTTCTAAGACTAAATAAGTACTGGGTACATTCATTAAAGAATTATACTTTTAAACATATATAATAAAACAACTAGTGACGCTTTAAGGACGCTTGATGTACATTGTGATTAAAATACAGATCTATATTTTGTTTATCTTTTTTTTATACTTCCGATGGCCTCGACTACATGAAAATCTGAACAGTTGTGAGAGAGAGAAAGAAATGGGGTTTAACGTCCACTCGACACAAACTAGGTCATTTTGGGACTAACATATGGTTTCAATTTATTTCAACAATTCGCTTGCGCGTAGGGGTCTTTAGCTGTGGGAGGAAACCGGAGTGCCCGGAGGAAACCCACGAGGTTGAGAAGGCGCCCCTATCTCCATGCCACATACGCTCACACCAGGGATCGAAACCACAGCCGCAAGCCAGAGGTGACCGGCCAGCTAGAGGTCGAAGCGCGGCACTCTAGACCACTAGGCCATCCCAACCCCCCCTGAACAGTTGTAGTGAGAGGTCATGCAACAGGTTTTTGACGCCATGACATCAGACATTTGATAAGCTAATCAGCGTTGATATTTCTAGTGGGATACCCACAGTTCCGCACGACAGACCGTTTCATTGGCTAATCCCAAACATCAACCAGAACAAGGGTTATGTAAGAACTCTTTCAGATCCTAGTGTAGTAGAGACAAGTAAAACAAAATTTTGAACTATAAAAAACGAAACGAAATAGGATCTGTGTTTCAATCAGATTGCATAATGTAAGATAAAGAAAGACCAGCAATTGGTAGATTTAGCTCTTGCATAATGCATGTTTAAATAATATTTTTTGTAACATTTCAGGCCTAAATAAAGACCACCAATAGACAGACTTAGCTCTTACATAATGTGTCTTAGAGAGAATTATATTTTCAGAAATATAATTCAAAGCCTATATGTGACCCGCTCTCACGAAACCAGACGCTTGTTGCACAACTTCACTTTGTACTATGAGCATAAACTGTATGCCTTCTTGTTACTATTAATGAGCCGTACTCAACTCCAGATGATACAACCAATTTAAAAAGAATTGCATTTTTGGAAAGCTTGGTTGTGGACTATTCAAATATTGTGTCAACTCTATTTTTATAAAAATGTGGGAGCGGCTCACATATAGTGATGGTAAATACATTCAATGTTGATGAGTAAAAAAGGCTGAATAATGTCTATTAATAACTGCATATCATTTAAATTATATCAACCAGCGAAAAACATTATCAAAAAATCTCATTTTTGATAAATTTCTTAAACAGGTCTATCAGTGATTTAGAAATGCCTGAATAATGTCAACTAAAAACTGCACATCAATTTAATTATAGCGTACAACGAAAACAATTTATTATAAAATCTCACATTTGATAAGTAAAGGACTCGAAAGTGTCAAAAATAAAATTCAGGTGTAGGGACTTTTCATAGGACTTGAAACAGTTGAATAACACCATTTGGCACACAGTATTTTTGGTTGAGCTTTTATATATTGTTACGTTTGTCACAAACACCGGTATTGACACAAGTTAAATAAAATCTTTTAATTATAATTAATGAACAAATATCAGATCTAAATCTTTTATTGATGAATAATATGATATATACTTACTTATAATTATATTAAGTCAGATAAAATACTTACAGACTCAAATAGTCAAATCTTTCATAGACTCAAATCTTTCACAGACTTAAAGAATCAAAATGAATGAACTTTCTTGGCCAATTTAGGGATCGGAGACCCGACCTCCAGGGTTGCGAGCCAGCGTCTTACCCACTTAGCCATGTGATCCCCCGAGTAAACATAGAAATAGTTGTAATTCATTTATATATATATATAAACAATTAAACCAGATGATGATATTCAAGCTGCATTATGAAATAAACTTGTCTCGACAAACAGCAGGGGAAACCACGCCATAAAATCTGGATGAACTTTCTCGGCCAATGCAGGGATCAAACACCCAACCTTCAGGCTAGTGAGCCAGCGTCCCACCCACTTAGCCACGTGATCCCTCTGAGTAAAAGTAGAAGTAGCTGCATGATAAACTGGTGTCGACAAACACAAATAACATACATAACACTACTTTAAAACTTGTAGCACATCTTGAATCACCTTCACAAAATCTTAATCAACAGGTCGAGGGGGGTTTAACATAAGGTCTGTAATTAAGTCAAGCGCTGTTGTTTCAATTCCCTGCTAGAATGTGACAACGACAAGGAGTAGTTCCTCCTGTCCAACGCACAATATACAAATATTTACACTTTACGTCATAACGTCTCTAATGTGACAGCTACAAGGAGTAGTTTCCCCTGTGCAACAAATATACAAATATTTACAAAATATTGGGGGGTTAAAAGACCCTCTGCGTACATTAGTTTTGCTTCTTAGCAAGAGCACAAACATTCATAAATTCGTAAATATTGACGGTTTGTGCCAAGGCTCTTCCGTTCTGAAATGAAAACATGGTGCAAAATAACAATCTGATTAAAACACAGATTCTACTTCGTTTCATTTATTATGGTTTAAAATTTTCTATTATTTCTCTATACTAGACTAGGATCTGGAAGAGTTGTTATCATTGACGTGTTCTGGATAGAGTGAGGGATTAGCCAATGAAACCATTTGTTACAGGGACTTCTTAGCATGCCATGTGCGGAAATGAGGATGAACCACTGGAAACGTCAACACTTATTGATTAATCTTTGTCTGACCTCATAAGGTCAAAAGCCTCTCGGACGACCCCTGACGCAACCTCCCAATACAATTGGTCAGATCTCCATGTAGTGTAGGCCATGGAAAGTATTAAAAACCAAAATGAAATATAGATCTGTATTTTAATCAGACTGGCACAACACAGCCCTTTTAACATTAAAATGATACAAATTCCAGTAATAAAGGACTTTCCTGGATAGCTGGAATTAATAGTAGATTTTTCATAACTACACTATTTTCTTCTGATATTGTCCGGATCTCTGTTAGTCTGTCCATTATTTTTCCAAACATATTTGGCTGATCGGGATGATTTTTTTTCACCAGATAAATTAAGCACTGAACCAATGGCCACTGTAGTTCTTCTACTTTATCAGGATTTTCTAATTCACAGCGATCTGAAATACAATGTAAGCTGTCAATAAATATTGAAGATTTTTTGAATATTTAACTTTTAAATAATGTGAGAGAGAGAGAGAGAAATGGGGTTTAACATCCACTCGACAAAAACTAGGTCATTTCGGGACTAATATATGGTTTAATTCTATTTCAATAATTTGCTTGCGCGTACAGGTCTTTAGCAGTGGGAGGAAACCAGAAGACCTGGAGAAAACCCACGAGGCTGGACAGGCGACCCTACTCCTTGTCACTTACAACCGGTGATTCGAAACCACGCTAGTTGACTCAATGACAGGCTTTATGATACCGCATGCACAGGTTAACCATTTGGCCATCCCCTCCCCCCCCCCTTTAAATAATGTATGACTCTATTCTTTGTAAACTTAAAGGCCCAATCCCGATAGTATTTTGCAGAGTAAAATTGCTTAATTTTGTGTTAAAATTTCTCAAAATCCTCTACCTTAAGGCGAAGCAACTAATTTAATATATTATTCTCCTCTATTTTGGCGCTTAAATTTTATATGTACTCAGACTTTTATTTTTGAAGGGGATCATGTGGCTGAATGGGTAAGATGCTGGCTCGATAGCATGGAGGTCGGTTGTTCGATCCCCGTATAAGTGGAGAAAGTTCATCAAGATTTTCCTGCGTGGTTTCCCCTTATCAGTGATGCAGGACGGATGGCCTGACAAGAAAAGTGGTCTAGTCATTCAGATGCGACGAAAAACCGAGGTCCCGTGTACACATTGGCGTGCAGGTGGAATTCGATTTAAGAGTAGGCTGTAGCGCCGCTGCTCAGGCAAAATTTCCTTCATAGCACACTGTATGACATATGGTTGTCTTCATTGGCCCAGTTTAGGAGCAGAACAGTAGGATGTTAAACTCCATTTCATTTATGTGTGTTTATCTGTGCATATTTCCCCTTTAGTCACCCCGATTTTGCCTTTATTGTATTTTAATTACCTCTAAACAGTAAAACGATAGCTCTTAATATGACTGTTTCATCATACTGAAGGTCTAGTTTCTTCAAGCTTTCCGCAAACTGAAAACACTTTAATATAAAATCTCCTTTGATGACATTTCGGGACTCTTCTATATACATACAATTTCCTGCTGGTGACATGACTGTTTTTATTTTATTATTATATCCTCTATAGCAACCTAAGATGCAAAATTCAAATCTGGAGGCTGGAAAATAGAAATATAAAAATGTAAATATACAATTCACCCACACAGCAGCAATGTTGTAACAACAGCTTAATGGAAAACTTGGATGTTTCCAAATTTGATATTTGAGCAAGTGAGAGATAATCATGTAACTATATAAAAGTCGCAGAATGCTAAATATCAACAGGTTTCATCCTCTTATGGCTACAATGCTTCACACCAAATATGGAAAAAACCTGTTGAAAGTTACCGGTATATCAATCTATCATGTTCATAAGGTCTGTGGCTAAAGGGGATAACTTAAGTGTTGATAGGGTTCATGCAAAGGGCGGATAACTCTGGAATGAATATCAATAAGGTCAGTCTTATGACCGGAATGCTTCCCATCAAATTTGAACCAGCGTTTGCCATGAATATTGATAGGGTTCATGCAAAGAAGGGGTAACCCTGAAAGAATATCAATAGGGTTAGTCCTATGAAACAAATGCTTCACACCAAATTTGAACCTGCGGTTGCCTTCCAAGATATGTCCACATTTTGCAAACGATGGATAGAGTATAATCTGAAAAAAGATTGGTTTCAGGATAACAAAACATACGGCTACAGCAGCTAAGTCATCCAAGTAGTTAAGGGTTGTCGCATATTTTTTTTTTTGTCAGTAATGAAAACGTTTACAACACACTAAAATCTGATGAGTAAATCATTTGTCTAATGATCTTAAACACTGTGCAAAAATCTATATTAACTCTCGTGTCCGTAAGATTTCTCAAGTAATCAAGGGCCATATCCCTGGCAATAACTATCGGAAATCAATAGGATTACTTGTCTCATGACTGTCAACACTGCATATAACTTTAAAGTCAATCCGTTATTAATTTTAGCCTCAAGAGCGTCCATAAGATTTTTTCACGTGATCAACTGTGTATAATAGAGCATTCACAAGATTTCAATGTGGTCGTGTAAACATTGCTATTTTTTGTGGAGCGACTATTTTGTCTAGCAGTTTTGGTCCTATTTTCACCAAATTCGAACTCAACTCTCATTATGGTATTACGGTGATATATTTAAACATTTTTTGTTTTAAATCGGATAGAAATTGTGACCTCTCCATTGACCACAAGTTATAACAGGATGTTTTGTACAATTAGGGGTCATAATCCAGGAAGTTAAGGCCAGGGGGGGGGGGGGGCAAGAGAAGCAGTTGCCTACCGTTGAACAAATCCGGCACCCAATGGGTGCCTTTACTGAATGGGGAGAGAATCGGTTACCCCAATGGGCACCTTTGGTGCCATTCCATTGCTTGGGTTTGTCTTCTTTGAAAATAATATGTCAAACTCTGTAACCTCTATCACGTTCACAGTCCAGCTGCTGAATGATGGACAGACCCACAGACAGGGAGGAGCGAAGACTATATGTGGGTGAATTAATAAGAAAAATTGCATAACAGTTTTAATAAACAGTTCAACAACATTAAATAATGAATACCGGCCTATTAGTTTGTTTGTATGACATTGAGAAATAAGCTCTACTTTTTTAGTGCTTACCTTTTAATAAATTAGACTGGTCTTCTATACTGAGGTCTGTAAAACCTGGGATGGACTTGGCGAAAGTAATTAAGCGACGAATACATAACTCCATAGTAGTAGCCAACTCGTTACATATGGGTTGACGGTTATCAATGTCTATACCTGTCAAATCGTAGAAGTCTTTATACTGCTCCATAGATAATAAAGAAAGTCTTCCGAAAACTTCAGTTTTTAATTTATACTTCTCCTGAAAAAAAGAAAACTTCCAAGTGACCAGGTTTCTGAGTTGCTTTCAAAGTCACTAATGCAAACAGATGCTTTTAAATTCAACCATATACAAGTCACAGTTTTATGGGATACAATTACTGCTTAGTACTGAGCGAAGTTTCGACTAGGCGTCTTTTAGTAATTATCAAGCAATGATAAAATATGAAAATATAACAGGACAATATATATACAGACAACACTTGCATATTATTATATACTTACATAGTAATCAGTTGTTTTTTCTTCAATTTCTTTCATATCCTCGGCAGTAAAACTCTGGACATGTTCCCTATGAATTGTAGTGAGTCTTTGTATAATTCCCTCTAATTTATCAGGTTCCAAGAAATGTTCTTTTTTGCATGTACTGGATATGGGGCTGAATTCTAACGAAGAGATTGAACTTGCTCCACTGGTATTACAGTCCCTCACAAAAAGATCTGCATCTATCGCAATCTCAGACAATAACTTTAAATTATCGTTTTCTGACAGAAGAATATGCTCTGATTCTGATCCCAAACATATATCTTTAATAGCACTAGGTGAATCCACAGTTTCCGAATGATCACATATTCTGTCTAAAATACACTTTTCAGAAAATTCTTGGAGTTTTTTTATTTCCAGTATATTTTGTGTACGTTTTTGGTGAGTATATCGACCAGTTTTAATCGCTGAAAAAAACAACAACATTTGATAATAAAATCATGGAGGGAGAGAGAAATGGGGTTTAACATCCACTCGACACAAACTAGTTTATTCCGCATAGGGATCTTTAGCAGTGGGAGGAAACCAGAGGATCTGGAGCAAATCCATGAGGCTGAACAGGCAAGGCTACTCCTTATCACGTATGACACAGGATTCGAAACCACGATAGTTGACTCAATGACAGGCCTTATGATACAAAGCGTACATTAAATCACGTAGAGAGAAAATGAAATGGGGATTTAACGTCCTACTAGTCTGCCGCGACTTGGCTAATGAAGACAGGCTTAGGCAATACAGTGTTCTACGAGAGATATTTTGCCTGGACAGTGGCAGTATGGCTTACTCTTATATCCAATCATAACTGTCATGTGCAGGCTAATGTGTACATGGGACCATGTTTTTTTTCCTCCCATGCAAACGACTATGTCCCTTACCAGAACCTTTGTCCTGCACTACTAACAAGGGGAAACCGTGGCAGAAAATCCTGATGAAGTTTCTAGGCTAATACAGGGACCAATAATGGGACCGCCAGATTAGCTCAGTGAGCCACCAGCCATGATGGCTAAGTGGGTAAGACGCTGGCTCGCTAGACTGGAGGTTGGGTCTTCAATCCCTGCATTGGTCGAGAAAGTTCATCCAGATTTTCCGGATGGTTCCCCCTGGTCAGGGATACAGTACGGAGTACCGGACAAGGACAGCTGTCTAGTCTTTTGGATGGGACAAAAAAGGTCCAGTATACATATTGGCGTACATGTAAAAGGTCCCTTGACAGTTCAAATTCAATAGTTGTGGTGCCGCTGTCAGGGCACAATTTCCCTCATAGCAGAACCCCATTTTATTTCATTTTATATTTCCACTAGCCACCCTCCATATAGTGAGACATGACACAAATGCATGAAAAAAATTATAAGGCCATACCAATATGATTTTCTTTCCTCCGGGAACACTGGTAAAAATTGCTCTTTTTAATTTTTTAGGAATATAAGTAATTTTCTCTATTCAAAAGTTTCTAGTTCCAAATTTTTAAGTTTTGATATTTTTCACTAAACATGTGACTAGTTATTTATTGAAACTTTGAAAAACAGAAAATCAAACTGGTAACAGGTAAATACTTCAAAATACACCTAAAACACATAATCACCTATCTAAAAATTTAAATGGCTGGTAATATGAGCTATTTTCATATGGCTAACTTACTAGATAAATTATGAACACAGGTACTCAACACTTTTGTTATTTTATGGAATAATCAAAATTACCGTTAAATTTGCATATTACTTGGATCATCAACCATGTGACAAATCCTCATTGAGGTGTGACTGTTACGGTTTGATTGAGTTCTTAACCAACGGGTAATAATTGTGGACTACTACCACAAAACCAGGTTCTTGGTTATATTTTATAAAAATAGAGCTGGCAAAATATTTGAATAGACCTCCACAGCTTAAGCTTTCCAAAAATGCCACTCTTTTTAAATTTGTATCATCTGGAGTTGAGTTCAGCTCATTGCCTCATTCACAGTAACAAGAAGGCATACAGTTTATGCTTTTGTGCCCACAGAACAAAATGAAGTTGTGCAACAAGCGTCTGGTTTCATGGCAGCGGGTCACAATTAATCTATTGTAAAGCAGCCAAAAGTAGATCGATTTATGATACCATAGTGGTCCGTTCATTGTTTTATTAGTCAGCTTTTTCAAACATTATTTGGTGCTGAATACGACTAAAATCAACTGACCAAGATTGGTCGATGTCCAACACCACAATAGTTGTGTCTTTTCTGTGCTCTTTAAACTAAATCTGAAACCTTTCCTTCTTATTATTACAATCAGGACTCAAAGGGTTTCTTTGGATAGGGATCCAAACAAACAAGCCAACATTGAAACACATGATATCTGCCTCAATCACAAAACAAATAGATGGCACTTGAACATTTTTGTTTTTATAAAGCATCAAGCAATAAAAAATTCTCTGAACAGAGAACGTAGCGATTGAATTTTTGCTTGCCTCAATCCTCATAACTAAAGTTGGTACGATAAAAAAAACATACTCTCGATTTTCCATTTCATGATTTAATCATGAATGCAAGTTGAGGAGGATATCCGATCCTAATCCAGTAAATATCGCAGGCTGGCGATGACATCTAGAGTTGATTGTGGTCTGGATAAGTTAATTAATGTCTAATTAATAATTCAGAAAACATTTCAGGCCTAAAGCCCTTGTACAATGTATGTTAAATGTATAATACTAACCTTGTTTAGACATTCCAACAGCTAAACATTTCTCCAAACGACAATGTGGGCAGCCATTTCTATTACCTCGTCCTATATTACAACTTTGACTATCTACACATTTATATTTATTTTTCTTTTTTAAACTTCGACGGAAAAAGCCCTAACAAACAAAAAAAACAACAATTATACAAGTGGACAATTTTTATGGGTTGGACATAAATACGCTGTATATTTTTTCTAAGATTTCAAACAGTTTATCGAAAAATGTTTTTGTAGAAACCTAAGTGTTATAACTATATCAGAAAGTAGTCCTTGGAAATTATGTGTATAATATCTTTGAAGATGTTGTGATGTGTTCTTGTGAGCAGATGGGTTGCCAGGCAATTGATAGCAATTACAAGACACAATAAACTGATGATGGGCTAACTTATGAAGCAATTACTAGATGATTTGTTCAACTTATAGGAAATCAGTGGCAATGAATTGGATTCTCTTTAAAGTGAATATAAACAATGTGTATAAATTATAGGGCTGCAATGATACGCCAGGCCACAATCGATGCAGATCACGATTCATAGTCTACGATACGATTAATATCATGATAGGAAATAAATTTAAAAAATGGGCCTTCTTTTGTGGTTTACTTCAAATGTGGCATTTTCTCTGTCAACTAATAAGCCACTTCAAGTGTCAAAAATGCCTTAACACTCGCTGAAAGTAAAAAAGTTATTTTGCTCATGTACTTATTTACGCATTTAAAGGAATATTAGTCTTTTTTTGTGAAATTTTTATTTGGATAACAAATTGTGATACGAACATTGATTATATCGTGCATCATGGATTTTTAAACCAGCGTGATTCATAGATTCATCGATGAATCGTTGCAGCCCTAATAAATTACTATAAACGGTACAGGATAGTCATAGAGACTGAACCTCATGAAATGTTGTCTAAATAAACTACAGACCAAATTTAACCATAGTTTTAATAAAAAATTTATATAAGAGAGAGAAAGAAATGGGGTTTTACGTCCACTCGACACAAACCAGGTCATTTCGGGACTAACATATGGTTTAATGTTATTTCAATTATTCGTTTGCGCATATGGGGGGTTTAGCTGTGGGAGGAAACCGGAGGACCCGGAGAAAACCCTCGAGTATGGACAGGCAACCCTACTCCTTGTCACGTACAACGTAAGAATTGAAACCACGCCAGTTGACTCAATGACAGGCTTTATGATACAGCATGCATATGCTAACCATACTGCCATCCAACCGCCCGATAAAAAAAAAAAAAATCTATATAATTACCTTACAGGCTTCACATGTATTGACACCATAGTGAAAGCCTGAAGCTTTTTCTCCACATATCCGACATGGTGGTAAACATGTATTATGGGTTGAACATTTAGGTGTGGGTTTCTGTGACTCTTCGCTTTCTACTTCAACTAGTTCATCTGTCTCTATCAATTCCATTTTTATTAGTCAGGTTATCTGTAAACCATATAAAAGATTAGTATGGTTTTGATAGTGCCATGTGAATTGGGCCAAAGTGAATTTGGGCCCCGGGGCGAAGCTGGGTATCATGTGTGTGTGAAACAGCTTTATTTAACGCCTGCTTGTATCATAAGGCCTGACATATAGGCTTATCTTGTGTTATAATTTGTGCATGAGACAGATGCCTTATCTTAATCAATTGGTTGGAGTTGGAGGGGGAGAGGGGATTCTAGCGCGCCCCTATCTCCATGCCACATACACTCACACCAGGAATCGAAACCACAGCAGCAAGCCAGAGGAGACCGGCCAACTAGAGGTCGAAGCGCAGCACTCTAGACCACTAGGCCATCCCAACCCACGTCTGTCATTGAGACAAGTGGCGTAGTTTTGGTTCTTTGCTTGTACCTATAGTAGAAATCTGATTAAAGCTACAATTTCATATTTTTAAGTTATATTTTCAAAATGTATTAAAATTAAGCCTTAAAATAGATGGTATCTATAAACAGTTCTACCTTGTTAAAGAATAATCCTATTCATCATAGGGGGTCGGGGGGATGGCCTAGTGGTCTAGAGTGCCGCACTTCGACCTCTAGCTGGCAGTCACCTCTGGCTTGCGGCTGTGGTTTCGATCCCTGGTGTGAGTGTATGTGGCATGGAGATAGAGGCGCCTTCTCAACCTTGTAGGTTTCCTTCGGGCACTCCGGTTTCCTCCCACTGCTAAAGACCCCTACGCACAAGCGAATTATTGAAATAAAAAATTAAAGCCATATGTTAGTCCCAAAATGACCTAGTTTGTGTTGAGTGGACGTTAAACCCCATTTCTCTCTGTCTACCTATTCATCCTATAATTCACTATTGCCAGTTGAGAAAGTGGCAAAAATGTCATTTTCAACTTCAAATTCATAGAAGATAGCTATTGCATGGTTAGAATAGAAAGACAAGGATGGCAATTGTGTTATTTTTTCCAGCATGAATGACTTTTAAGTGTGGGAAATAATGCCTATGATTGCATAATAGTGAGTTGACAACTTTTTAAGCAAAAGACATAGAAATAATTACCCGTATGTTTTGACTTTCTTAGAAAATATGAAATTCTCGCTTTAAAACCACTTGCACAAGAGAGCTATGAACATCTCTTACAATTTGAAGGATTCCGCACACCTCAAAATGATAAAACTAATAATTTCCTAAACCATTATTCAAAAGCCTGTACAATTTATCCAAGTCTGGACATAAGGCATCTGCTGTCACAGAGAGAGAGAGAAATGGGGTTTAACGTCCACTCAACACAAACTAGGTCATTTTGGGGCTAACATGTTTTGTTTTTTTAATTTTATTTCAATAATTCGCTTGCGCGTAGGAGTCTTTAGCAGTGGGAGGAAACCGGAGTGCCGGGAGGAAACCCACAAGGTTGAGAAGTGTCCCTATCTCCATGCCACATTCGCTCACACCAGAGATCGAAACCACAGCCACAAGCCAGAGGTGACCGGCCAGCTAGAGGTCGAAGCACGGCACTCTAGACCACTAGGCCATCCCGACCCCCTCCTGCTGTCACAGACTTTGTCAAGTATAATTAATCACAGAACTTGACTTAATGGTACGGTACCGGTATGTAATATATATCAAATACTACTATAGCTCGGGGATCACGTGGCTAAGTGGGTAAGGCGCTGGCTCGCTAGCCTGGGATCAGGTGTTCGATCCCTGCATTGGCCAAGAAAGTTCATCTCGATTTCCAGCGTGGTTTCCCATTGTCAGTGATGCAGAACGGAGGGCCTGACAAGGACAGTTGTCTAGTCGTTTAACGGTACGAAAAAACTGAGGTCCCGTGTACACATTGGCGTGGACGTAAAGGATCCCTTTAGAGTTGGAATTCGATATAAGAGTAGGCCGTAGCACCCCTGCCCGGGCAAAATTTCCCTCCTAGCACACTGTATGGCGTAGGCCTATGCCAGTCTTCCATTAGCCCAGGTTAGGTGCAGAGAGTAGGATGTTAAACCCCATTTCATTTCATTTCTATAGCTAAACACGTTACACGACCATGCCATACGGCACATGTCATTGTAGTTCAGCTCTGAACGTCGGTCTCATTACACTCACCCTGAACGTTCAGAGACTGTCCCATTCAATCAATGTCGAAAATAATTGGAGCCCAGTCAATTTTACTGGGCAACTTTTCACTGCCAAACGATGGGGTGTCAATCCGTGAGGATGCTTGTACAATGTAAACGAACAACTTAGTAAGAAAATAGAACACAACACACTGTTAAAAATACGTCCCCTCATATAAAGTTACATTTTCGCCACCATGACACTCTAACTGTAGGTCAACCTCCACATTCAGGAATGTCGGTCATACAAGACGAAACGAAATGTACAGGCTTTACATTGTACAGGCTTTCACACGGATTGACACCCCGTCGTTTAGCAGTGAAAAGTTGTCCAGTAAAATTGACTTTTCTCCAACTTTTTTTCGACATTGATTAAATGGGGCAGTCCCTGAACGTTCAGGGTGAGTGTAATGAGACCGATGTTCAGAGCTGAACTAATGTCACGGCTGACCCATACTTAGCCAGTTAGGGGGGGGGGGTGTCAGCAGCCCAACCAATGGCAAATGACCTTATGAGGCGCCCATAAGTGCGTCCAATGAAAGAGTGCAGTCCCCCCAACCCCTTCTACGAACCAGCAAAGACTTTATCAACCACACATTATTTCACGTTTACATTATATAATATATAATATACTCTGTGTGATGTGTCTAATGTCAATGACATGTGCCTTAATGTCCAGGCTTGATTATTAGGTTAGGACAAGTTAGGTGCAAAAATGTAACTGGTTCAAGTCGGTGTAGTGTCTGTCAGGTCTCAACACAATTTCACATTTTTTTCATATTGACATCGTTGTTTACTTACAATTACAGTTTGCACACCATCCATTGACCTCATTTATATACAGCTAGTCGGTTTCCCATGAACATAAAATACGATTCGATCCAAAATACGATCAATTTATTACAGAGATATTTTCTCTTGTGTCAACTATCTTCTATATTGATGTAATAACTTCTAACACCGGAAACAGTTCAACCAGTCATAAATCTATTTATAGGCGCATGATCACCTAACTTATAAGTCTACGATATCACCCTCGGTGGAAGTGGACGTTAAACCCCATGAACGAACGAACCTAACTTATGCATAATTTCAGAATAAGCAGTATTCTTTCAGACTCATGGGAGCTCTAATTACATACATCTAAACCTACCCACAAGAACGCCACTAAAAAAAAACCTTGCCATACCGGTTACCGGTACATCTCAAGTGTTTGTTTTATTCGAGTGTTGGGCGGTGAGGAAGGCTACTTATCGTACCTTATCGCCCGCTACGAACCATTGAGAAATTCCGAATGCTACAATGAATTTGTTGCCATGGGTTAGAACAATATTATATAACAATAATAGACTATAGAGAATAAGAACAATTACTCTATGTGGCCAAATCAAATGAACAATTACCACCACAAAGAAATAACATAGGCTACACGTGTTTACGTTTGGTGGCCTTGAATATGATCAAAAAATATATAAGATCACCTGACGATGATTTGATAGTCACTATTAAAAAGTCTTATGCAACACGGACGAAATTGACCCGAACTCAGACACCACAACCATCCTTTCTTCAAGAAAAACACTGCACAAGATCAGCCAAACATGATATGAACGTAAAGCATTAAATTATTTCACCATACCGTTTTAATAAATGTTACACGTTTTAACCCAGTTTTTATTTGTCCATTGCCTAGGCTATTATATTTGGTGTTTACATAATTCGTTTTCTATCGACACTTGACCTGAATGAATAATGTATAGGGCGGATACAGCTAGGGTTGTTTATTTTATAAAAGGGAGATTGCAAACCATGATTCTTGCGTCTTGGTCTTTATATGCTTATAAAATGTCGACAGATTTCAGGTCGAACATACGCCCCTATATCGTTCACTTCTTTAGACATAAATGTCTATAGGATTGGAGGGAAACCTGTAGGCGAACAAATAAATAAAGAATAGCGATATAGCCTTGCATCCCGTGTTTAACCGGGTGGTGGGCGTGGGGGTGGAATATATATTCATTATCGAACCTCTATCAAGGTATTCCATTAATTATAGGCTACAATACGCCAAGTTCCATCACAACACAAATCTCGAATCAACATGATTTCAATGTCGTTCATTCTATTTGCCCCGCCATTCCACTGACAATATTGTCTTCAACACAAAATATTTTAGTGATAAGCTTGGTAGAACCATACTCCGCCCCGTGCCCGCAATTCTATCCATGACAGTTGGCATATGATAAAGTTTATAGCGAAGCGCCGCTGTAAGGGCAAAATGTTCCTTCTGTAACATGTATATTGTAAAGACCCACACTATACATGGCGTACACCCGGCTTCATTAGCCCTGTCGGCGCAGAAAAAGTTGGAAGTTAAACCCCATTTCATTTTAAACTGTGATATTGGTATCAGATCGTCAGAGCTGCTGAATGGAGGTACATGTGTATATTTAAAAAAAGAAACAAGGATTATATTTTAAAGGATAACCATTACGTGATACTAATTGAATTCCTTGCATCGGAAATTAGAGTTATTTCTTTTTTTATCATTATTGTCTAGTTTTTCGGATGGAACAAAAATATAGCGTGTACGTAAAAGAAACCTTGGTATATAGTTGGAACTTTATTTCTAATAAAAGCGGCGTGCTCAAAACAAAAACTAGTGAACTACACAATGTGTCCGAGCCCACGGACGAACGATATGTCGTCTAATAGACGGAACATGCCTTTATCCATCTGAACCACAGACTAATTTCTCGCCTTGAGATGCAGGATGGAGGATATGACAGGGAACGATCATCTAGTCTTTCGGATTGAACGAAAAAACGAGAGTCACTCCTGTAGCATATATGCTTGTTGCAGTGTCGGATTTTGGTCAAAATGAGGTGTTGTCCTTGTCAAGTTATGAGGTCCCTTACTTGGCTCTGATGGAGGTAGGCTCGGCATGTCTACACAGGCAGTCAGACATGTTCAGAAAATTTAGGTGTAGTTAAAATATTACATGTTATCTGATCCAATCATTATTTTGAACAGGTTTTATGCACATTTTTGATTATCAGCGGGATTTTGAAAAAAAAACCTTTGAAAGGACGATCGGACCACCTTGCCCACAGGGCTCCGTGATTAAGCACACCTAAGTACGGTGGTAAATCCGGTACTGGCCCGTTGATGCGCACCTAAAAGAACTCTAGACAGTTGAATCCGATAAAGAGTTGGGAAAAATCCCACTATCCATCTTTCTCACAGCACATTGCATGGTAGGCTATGTCCGTCCAGCACACTGCATGCATGTGTGTGTGCCCGTCTTCATTAAATTCGTTTATGCACAAACAAGATGGTCATGCGTATAGTATTAAACCTATATATTATTCACATTTCACATGTGGTACAATATGCATGCTTTTGACAACTTCACTCAAAATGCTTAATTATTTACAGAGTATCAAAAAATGTCAAATTATCTTTTGTGGGACAAAGCAATAACATCACAATCACCTGAATCTATACCAACAAATGGTCAATAAGTCCCTTGTCTAGCACTAAGCTGCTTTTCAACCCAGAAGAAATCGCTTTTGATATTTTTCCTAGAACTATTTCTACCAATTTTGCTTGAATTGTATCCTTCAGCTCATTTTACATAAATTGTTTGGTGCGTCCTTCTATAAACTTTTTCCAAGGGACTGTTCCAGAGGGTGTAATCCATAATGGACAAAGCGTAAGTCTTAAGCCAAAAGTTTCTAAATTCTTCATTTTGGAAAATAATAATTAAGAAACGGCTGGGTTATTATAAATTATTAAAATATCCAAAGTACATGTACTAGAAACTAAAAGGGTCGAAGAGCCTTACATACTATTATAAATTTAAATGCCAAAACTTAATAACACCGAATTATGGAAGAGAATAGTCATGAAACACGCACCGAGCTTTCATGAAGTAGCTTATAATTACAAATATTGGATACATTGATCTCTGCGATTTGATTTCTATACTAAGAGCAAAAGAAACGCCAGGTTGGCATTTTACTCTGAATAGACGCGTTGCATAAAACGTGCCAAATGTTTTTATTGTATAATGTATATCTGTGACCACATCTCCAACTTTACCCGAACAATAAGGATTCTTCCCAAACACAGAATTGAACTCAGGAAATGTTCTGAAAAACGCAACCTGAGATGGTAATGTGTTCTCCATGATTTTCATGTAACTCAATGCTGTTAACCGGGGCCAGTCCTATAAGATGCACCCACTAACCTGGTTGAATCATTCACATTCTAACTTCAGCAACATGCCACGACTCACGACAGTTCAGAGGAACCAGGTGCCTCGAAGGCTCGATGCTGGCCATACTGCCCAAGCCGTTGCCACACACGGACGACCCATCAGTACCGATAGAGTGCGCCGACGTCTCACCAGAGAGAACATTCATTGCCGTAGACGTGAACGTCTACAGTTTGCCGGACAACACCAGAACTGGCGACACAGGCAACGAAGAACTGTTCTATTCACAAATGAGAGTCGGGATTGCGTGTCAACTGCAGATGGCAGGACCAGAAAATGGCATCGACATGGCCAGCGTTATTATGACCAATGTGCCATGGAACCAGACTCATGGGGAGGTCCAAGCATAATGGTTTGGGATGGAATCGCCTTAACGAGAGAGTGGGTCCTGTGGTGTTCCAAAATTATGGTCCTGGAGAGGAGGCGGCATCACAGCAGCGCGTACATCGATTAAGCTCTCAGACCCCACGTCGTACCACATTTCGCACGGCATCGAAACAACGTTTTCCAGCATGACAACGCCCGTGCCCACACCGCCAGAGTTACCCGGGACTTTCTAAAGCAGAACGGTGTCAACGTTATGCACTGGCCAGCCCTAAGTCCGGACTTACACCCGACCGAATATCTTTGGGATGAAATTCCGAGGAGACTTAATAATAGCCCATGGATTGCGCCAAGCTTTTCTGAGAGTGTGGTTCCAGGTGCCAATGGCGTTCAACAATCGCCTGGCCCACTCCATGTACAGACGCTGCGCTGCTGTTATAGACACTCGCGGTGAAAACACCAGATACTGATGTTTAGACTGTGTACAAACTCTAAACCTCCTCGCAATGTCTTGGAATTGTAATGAATTAGTCACTAATGTGTCAACATACTGTTCACAAAAAATTGCTGTGATACTTTTAGTAAGTCGTTTTTTGGAATGATTTGATTAAAGTGCCTCTCTAATTTTGAAATTGTACTGACGTTTTTTTTCTGTTTAGTATTTTCGAAAATCTACCTGCTTAAAACACCAGGAAACAACCCCGAATTCGACAGTTCCTTTCGAAACGGTCCCTGGACGAACCTTCAGAGGAATCCATCCGTAGAGGGTCTGGTCCGAAAGGAACTAGGGGCGTGTGCTAACAATGGCGTTCTATTGCCGCATATGGCGTAAGTGCTGTGTGAAACACTATTCATGTCCAGAACCCAGTTATTTTCGCTTCTCTCTTCTTGATCCTTTTATTGGAGTGTGATAGTTGCTGATCTCGAACCGGGACCACCCAAATAAAGACAGTCAATTCTATAACCCCCTTCTTTAATAAACGAGAGACAAGGTAGGATTAGGAGTAAATAGCAATCGAGACCCAGGGACGAGCACCAATGGCTGCTGAGGGAATTGGTAACTGGGTAAGCCTCAAGAAGTCTTTTAGAAGGAAATTAAACCAATAAAAAGCCCCGATTTAATACTTCTAAAGAAAAAAGGAAATATCTCTTGTGAACCAAATTCAAACTTTCTTTGGTTTGGGCATTAAAAAAATAAAATTTAAAAAATAAATTAATAAAATTTAAAAAAATAAATTAATGAAATTTATAAAAATAAATTAATGAAATTTAAAAAAATAAATTAATAAAATTTAAAAAAATAAATTAATAAAATTTAAAAAAATAAATTAATAAAATTTAAAAAAAATAAATTAATAATATTTAGGTATACCATGGAAAAGGGGAAATAACTTCAAAATTTCTATGGTTTGGCCACACTTCTGCAGATCTCCCCCAGGGACGAGCACCAATGGCTGCTGTGGGAATTGGTAACTGGGTAAGTCTCAAGAAGTCTTTTAGAAGGAAATCAAACCAATAAAAAGCCCCGATTTAATACTTCTAAAGAAAAAAGGAAATATCTCTTGTGAACCAAATTCAAACTTTCTTTGGTTTGGGCATTAAAAAAATAAAATTTAAAAAATAAATTAATAAAATTTAAAAAAATAAATTAATAAAATTTAAAAAAATAAATTAATAAAATTTAAAAAAATAAATTAATAATATTTAGGGATACCATGGAAAAGGGGAAATAACTTCAAAATTTCTATGGTTTGGCCACACTTCTGCAGATCTCCCCCAGTCATTAAGAAAACCACAAACACTTTACGAAATCTTGTAAGCAAATTTATTCACAGCTAACAAAGCAATATAATAACAAAAATAGCTAACAAAGTACCTCTTAATGCTGTCAAAGCGTAGTAATAAAAGTATACATACAACTTATAAAATTTAGCATTTAATCCTTATTTCGCCAATAATAATGATTTCTTAGTTACTTAGGAGTTTTTTTTTAGCAGGCCACATCCCCCCCCCCCCACAAATTTTATGAGCTGGATACGGGCCCGGATCAGTTCCATTACCAAAAAACAATTATAATCTATTTCTGATACATACAGAATAGCGATGCTCACAATCTACCAGTAGTTTAAAACATGCATTTTGCCAGAGCTAAATCTGCTAACTGCAGGTCTTTTTTTAGGTCGGAAATGTTATCTAAATTATTAATTAGACATTATTTAACTTATCCATAATCAACTCTCGATGACATCGCTAGCCTACAACATTTAGTGGATTAGGATCCGATCTGCTGCCCAACGTTCATTCATGATTAAATCAAGAAATGGATAATCGGGACTATATGTTTGATCGTACCAACTTTAGTAATGATGATCGAGACTAGGCCCAAAATTCAATCGCTAAATTCTAGGTTCAGAGTGGTTCAATTGGACTGAAATTTTCAGCAAATTCCCTTTACATTATCTTTAACTAATCTTCCATCATGTATCTTAATATCCAAGCCATCCAATGGTATAGACAGTTGATTATAGGCTTGCCATGAGAATAAATGTCGAAATAATAATTAATATAACATTGGAAGCCAGAAAAAATGACCTGCAAAAGGCAGATTTGGCTCTTACATAATATATCTTTAATAAATGTATTAAAGCACAAGTAATGCCTTAAAATCAAACAAAATTGACATTAAATTGTAATCCAATTGATTAATTGCATGAACCTGAAGATGTAAACTTAGATAATGGGTCATTGAACGACCTTGACTACACAGAAAGTCATTGAACGACCTTGACTACACAGAAAGGTATGGTGTGTGTGACCCTCAAGTTAAAAACCAAATTCGCATATAGAAAGAAAGCCTGAATGAGCCCATGGCTGAAAATGTCACTTGGGGCCCTTGCATCAACAGTGAAACATACCGCAAACGCTACAATATACGTCCACATTCCTGCTTTGATTGATATGGTACTTTGTTAAGAAGGCTAGGCGTTTGATTTGTTTAGCGTTGAGGGTCGTGCCTCAACATCAATAGTTGCCGTCCTTAGAGTAAAAGGAATAAGTATACCAAGATAATCCATTCAGAATTGTGCCTTCCTAACGCTAAAGGCAAAAGGTGGGCGTGGCTCTGCCCCTGGGGGTCGGGACATCCACCAAAATCAATAGTGGACGCCCTTAGGATTGGGGCTTATTTTGGCGGGAAACTCATAAAGTTCCCTAAAAAGGCGTGCAATATATTCAAATACAGGTTTTAGGTGGACTATATATCTTCGATATGTGTAGATTCCGAATCCGGTTGATGGCACCCTGACACCTTTGAGGAAATTCAAATGTTCAAGATGGCCGCCATGAGGCACCTTTGGGGAAATTCAATTATTTAAGATGACTGCCCACAGGCATTTTCTGGGGTAAAATTTGTGACAGATTTTCTCGGTCATGTTTGAAGGTGGTTTCTACGAGCTTGGGTATTCCTCCTAATAGTAAGTGTAGGGGGACTGCACCACACACAATTCTACACAAAAACAAATATATGGACAAGACATCATACTCAAAGACCACAAACATAAACAAATCAAAGAGAGTGAATGGATCCGGGGGCTAGCCGTAAGCGTCCACTACGCTGTACAGTCGAGGGCCTGTAGTGACACAGACTTCCCTCATATTTGAAAACAATTGGGAATACAACCCAAGGAAATAATTATATAATGTCAGTATGAGTCATGATCTGTCATATGTTGCAAGAATTACGAATGCAAGCATATTGTTGTATAAATTCCGCTATACAAGTAACCACACCGTTAAATGTATCATCTTTTAAAAAAAAAATATTTTATTATACCAGAGAACATTTGTTTTACATGAAAGGAGACACATGTACAGATATGAATTATTTTAATAAAGTTATAATAAAACATGTAGGTCCTAATTACCATAAAGTTATGGAATTAAATATATCATCGAAACAAAGTAGTCAATGTACAACAGATTGTAGAATATTGCATTTATTTTAAAAAAAAAGAAATGGGACTATGTTTTCAAACAATATATAAAATAATTCGTTTTTAGGTTTAGTGGTATTCTCAAAATCTAGATTAGCTAATCTTAGACTAGAATTTCTCTTCGTCAACGGTTAAAATTAAGTTTTAAAATTTGAATCACTGATTTCATATAACCATTGATTAAAGAGGATTTTATGGTCATTGACGAAAGGGACCGGTTATAGTAAGTAGATAACAAAATCATGACATTGCGTTTGAGAACTGAGTTTCCCAACCTGGGATTCAAAAGGTGTAATCAGGGAGAACAAGACTAATAGGAGTATGAACTTTTTAGTATTGTAGAAATTTTTAGTATTGGTACAGAAAATTTCAGTAGTTGTTATCCGTCACACTTCTCAAAAGCGACCTAGTTAAAACCCAAAAAGCAAATTGCAGTATGAAGTTATTGGTATTATAGATTGTTTTAGCATTGGGACATTTCCCACAAGCGACCTAGTTGAGTTCACAATGGGGGTGGGGGGTTCGGTGGTGTAATTGTCTTAACTACAATAAAAAATTATCTCGGATTAATATCCAAATTTACCTTTTTTGTCAATTTTGTATAAACTTGCAATATTACAATTTAAAGGGAACAGCATGGATTTTAACAGCCTCAGAATCAAGAGTGTATGTATGAAATTTAAGCGCCAAAATATAGAAGAATGTTGTATTTTCCGTTATTGTCTCAACATTGCTTATCCGGATGGGTTCCGGGTATACGTAACTCTTTTAAGGGTTCGATTCAATTTTTTTCGTTGGTTGACCTGATAATCTATTGTCGTTCCTTTGTGGATCTATACAGTACATGACCAACGAAAGGTACACTTCACATACACGTTATTTTTGTATAAAATAAAAGTCTGGTTTTATCCAGAGACCGTATAATACTGCTTGGGACATCGTTCTCCGTTTGCAGATAAAGACTGACCGGTTCAAGTTGTTTGAAAACGTATATCATATACGGCCCAATGGTACAGGATTTTAAGGACTTTAAACACAAAATATAGTCGAGATTGGCCCTTTAAATAAATAAGACTCTCCACGTGCCATGTCATTATATAAACATAAATTGTGTCTATTTCATCTTTTGATGGCATATAATTGGCCGTTTAGATTCTACTTTTGCAATTCTTATGCATACAACTGAATGCAAATTACATAAAATTTCATGAGATATATTAAATATGATATCGTTTATTATACAAAAACACGAACAGTAGCCTATATTTGTAATTATAAAGCTTCAAAGACCTAAAATATAGTTATTGATTTCGCCCCGCTTTGAACTTGGCTGTTTCTATTTCTTACACCTCTTTGTTGGAAATATTATATTACGTGAACATATGAAACTGTCACAATGAATGTAATACGCATTACTAGGTTAGGAATTAGAATTATGGGGGAAATTCCGCTCCATACAGCTTTACCGCCGCGTATGAATGACCAAATAACTTGCAAGACAAATGTCATCCCCGTTGCATAACATGGATGAAATGGGAAGAATCAGAATGTTCTACCGATTGCCAGTATTCCAGTGATTCAAGAGAGGGTGAGTTAGACAAATTCCCGAGGTTGCACAAGACAAATATGTGACAAATATGTGACAAATTTGCTCTCAACTCACGATGGTCTGACAGTTGATTGTGCTTGGCCGTGTATACTTTGTGTCCTTATAAGAAAACTAGGGGAAGAATATCATCGGATTGGAACACTTTTTGCTTGAACATGTATTTATGTTTATATCTGAAGAAATTGACAATGAAAACCTATATTTCAATATATTACACGCCGTATAAGCGAAGTCTATGAGTTTACCTCAAAAAAGTAGCTGCCATTATGAATTTGGCCCCCTAGCGGAATTAGTCGTCACTTTTAGAATGAATACCTACGCTCATTAGAATCAGCGGATCAAATTCTTACAGAAACCACCTTCATACCGAGGCCCGAGAGAATTTTCCCCGAATTATACCCCATTAAATTAAAGTAAATAACCAGAAAATGCCTCATGACGGCCATCTTGAATATTTTAATTACCTCAAGGATGCCAAGGTGGCATCATCCGGATTCTAAAACTAAACATATTGAAGATATATAATATACGCAAAACCTATATTTTAATATATTACACACTGGTTTAGGGATCATTGTTAGTTTCCAGCCAAAGTAAGTCACCATTTTAAATTTGGCCTCCTTACGGAATTAGCCGTCACTTTTAGGGGGAATATCCATGCTCATTGGATTCAGTGGGTCGAATTATTATAAAAACCATCTTCAAACCGAGGTCCAGGAGAGTCTGACACATATTTTACCGCACTAAATAACCAGAAAATGCCTCATGGCGGCCATCTTGAATATTTAAATTTCCCCAAAGGTGCCAGGGTGGCATCATCCGGATTCTTAATCTACACATACTGAAGATATATAATCCATCAAAAAACATTAGGTGGACTTTATTTCCAGGTTCGTCGACCTGCTGCCGGACTATAGCCACACCCGGCGTATAACCCACGCATCTTTTCTGTCTACATACCTCAGTAGCCTTGTGATCGTCTAGCATTTTCACTTGTCGTCTGTCCTTCCCCTTCACTTAATGCATGCTTCTTATATTCTAAATAGTTAAGACGTTTTTCTTACCAGGAATAAGTGTGGTTTTCTAAAGGTAAAGAATACCATATACCGCCATGCGTATATAAAATTGAGTCAACTAAATGATTAACATGAATGAATTAAATGATTAACATGAATGAACAAAATGATTAAATGCTTAACGTAAATTAACCAATCTAATTAAAATATAGATCTATATTTCGTTTCGTTTTTTATACTTTCGATGGCCAACACTCATGTAGATCTAATGTAGATATCAAGCACGGGACATTTGACCCGATAACGTCAGTCATTCGATTAACCAATTAGCGACCGCCATGCTTTTCAAAATCCACTTTTGTTTTCTTATGATTTCTATCCGCTGGTGTTTATAGTATAGACGTCGTTGGCTGGTAATATCTACCCACAGTTCCACGCATAAAAAGGTCAAACGGTCGATTCGACAGACCATTTGATTGGCTGACCCCTCATTTCAGCCAGAACACAAGTTAAATAACAAGTCCTCCAGATCCAAGAGTAGTGAAGACAAGTAAAAATGAAGTTTTGAACTATAAAAAACGAAACGAAATTGGATCTGTGTTTTAATCAGATTGGTAAATTAACTGGATGACTAACATGAATGACCTAAATAATAAACGTGAATGAACTGGGTGATTAACTCAAATATGTATATGCGATTTTCAGCCCTTTCTTAGACACGTGCCATGTTGAAAAGAGAGCCCTTCCGCTTGAAAAACCGCATAAGGATACACAACCTGGCGTGTGTCATGTCTGCTGGCGGACCGGACCCGTAATAAAGAAAATGAAGCTTTATCCTCTTGTTAGAATTTGCACCCATTTGCCAGGACATTGACTAAAATTTTCAGTCTCGGTCCTAAACAATTTCAAGCTCAGTTACATATTTTACGTTGCTTTCTGAAATTTACCGGGTCGTAGGTGCTCGATTCCATTATGGTCACACCCTAGCTTTGGCTGCTATTTCAGCACTATCATAATTCACAGTTAGTAGCAGGGGCGCCACCCGGGTACCAGGGTATGCAAATGGTAACTTGTCCTTTTCTGGAGTATACATGTATACGACCCATGCCCTAATGATGAAAGTTTTCAATCTTTTTTCTAGTCTATTCATTTTAAATGATATATGTAATTGCTATGGATCGCAAACCGCACTCTCATTATCAGCTACCAGTACATGCCATGGTTGGATATGAGCTCTTGCAAGAATCGTGTCTCTAAATCTACTGTCTCGTTCAATTGGTGTATTGAATATCAAATTAAAAAGAATTTTTTATGAGATGAATTGCTCATGATATGAAACTTGTGAATAATCAGGCTTTTGTCTCTTTCATGTATTTTAAAGGTTTTATGTTGGAATTTGGAATGCTACAGCGTTCTCGGAATTGACAAATTTCAAAATTTTGGTACACTGGCCCTCGCACCATACAGGCGCCCCTGGGCGACAGACTGTACTAGCCAGTCATAATATAGATTGACAATAATGGTGTATTTTTAAATTAATATACTGGTTAAGCTAAGATATATATATAGATTGTAGATAATGGTTGTTTTTTTTAAATAAAAATAACGTGTAAGATTGTACATAATGGTTGTTTTTTTAAATAAATATAATGCATATAACATTGTCAAGGGATCAGATAACATAATAAAGAAAACTTCATGCTGTGCTGATTTATATATTATTCAGTAACTACATATAAACTGTGTAAAGCGATACAGTCTGTAACCACTACTACATGTTGACGAAAACTAGGTTTTAGAGTAGTGTCCCATCAAAAGAGAGACAGAAATGGGGTTTAACGTCCACTGACACAAAATAGGTCAATTGAATTTCAATAATTCGCTTGCGCGTAGTGGTCTTTAGCAGTGGGGGAAAACCGGAGTGCCCGGAGGAAACACACAAGGTTGAGAAGGCGCCGCCCCTATCTCCATGCCACATTCGCTCACACCAGGAATCGAAATCACAGCAGCAAGCCAGAGGTGACCGACGAGCTAGAGGTCGAACGCGGCACTCTAGACCATTAGGCCATCCCAACCACCCCAGTGTCCCATCACGTAGCTAAGTGAGTAAGACGTTGGATCGCTAGCCTAGAGGTTGGGTGTTTGATCCCAGCATTGGCCGAGAAAGTAAATCCTGATTTTCCAGGATGGTTTCCCCTTGTCAGTGATGCAGGAAGCAGGGCCTGACAAGGACAGCTGTCTAGTCAAGATTCTGTGTACACATCCGCGTGCACATAAAAGATCCCTTGGCATTTGGAATTCGATATAAGAGTAGACCATAGCGCAGCTGCCCTGGAAAAATTCACCTCATAGCACAATGTATGGCGCATACAGGTCTTTATTAGCCCAGTTTAGGAGCAGAACAGTAGGATGTTAAACCCCATTTCATTTCATTTCCCATCACAATCACCATGCAGCCCAATTACAAAAACAATTGCAGTTCAATGCTTAGATGCGGCGAGTTCACTTTCCAACGATTTCACAGTATTGACATCATTTACTGGTATTTATTAGCAGAGATACAATTAATGCATTCTACACCAGCACAATTACCAGTACAGTTCTTATGAATAAACAACAATTACAGTTAAATGCTACGATGTTGAGAGTTCATGTTCCAACGATTCCACAATGGTATCATCTATAAAATAACAAAATTTGATAACAAATTTAATAAATGGTTTAACCATAATAATGACATTACAAACATACTAAATAACATCTTTTTTTCCTACAAGATATATGAAAAGCTGCCTTTTAAACTATTAAAATATTTCGTATACTAGTTGACACTGTTCAAAAATTTTATTAAGGACAAGAAGTATGTTCAGCATGTATAGAAGAGGCCGATTCTGTTCCTGAAATCCCATGCAGATATATCTCAATAACTAAAGACCAAAGTGTATATATGCAGACACTACTTTAGTAGTACTTTAAGTCATATGAAAAAAAAAATATTTTGTTAATCATAATTATCTGACCATAGATTTTATGTGGTCCATTCAGGAGATAGATTGCATAGATTTATGAGAAGTAGATTTTTTCTTCTGGACATGCATATAATCCAGGACGGAATAGGGTTTTTAATGAAATAATTAATCGGATAATTTACAATAACAATATTAACAGTAAAATCATCTCAAATTTACATTTCAATAAACTGACAACACTCTAAAAACTACATAGACCAATAAACAAACTTGTTCACAAAGCATTGCTCAAAATTGTTTGCCTAATTTTAACTAAACTATAGCACTTTATAAATCTTTTGTAGTTTTTATGTATCAAATACATCAGTTAGAAACTGTGTTAACTTTTATGTTTCTGGATAAAAGATATTTCTTATTAACAGCAATTGAAAGTTGAGTAAATTCTAAACTAAAGTCTGAGAAAGGTTTGTGAACTCGGGTTCTTGTGCCGTGCATTATTTATCATTTTACTCCACAGCAGTAGAAATCATGTACAATCCACTGGCGATCTCAAAGCATAAAAATCCATATTAGGCCATATAAATAAAGAATATTCTGTTACCACTGTTTGCCGTGTATTTTGTACACGGGGAGCAGTCCATTTGCCGATTACACTATTTTGCCTATAAAGTTTTTTTAGGACTTTGAATTGTGTCTAATGATTTGGATTGTTTGTTCTTGGTTTTATTTTATTAGATAATCCTGGGACATTTAAAACAGGATGCATGACCCATTTTCATTTCAAAAAATAAAAAATCTCATTAATTACTGCACATAAATGTTTTACCCTGGTTACAGGAAGTCAATTTGAAAGAAATACAAAAATGTGGGGTATGCTCATTTATCAAGTACGCAACACTGATAGACGTTACTAACAATGAACAAGCAAAAAAGATACTGGATAATCACAAATTCTTATAAACAACATGAGGAGATAAAGGCAGAACCTGTTGTGTTTATGAGGAGTAATTTAACATTTATACTTAGCAAAAAAAAAACCAAACCTCCCTCCCACATCCATACGGATTGTCAAAGACCCAAAATATTTCTCTATATGGCTTAAGAAAATCTGATTGCTTTCATTCTATAAAAAACTAAGAACACACTAACGCTGGCACCAATATATAACAATTCTATTGAATAACAATTTAACTATATAACAAAAAACTTATAAAATATCTAAATAATAATTATATTCCAATAATAATAAATATTCTAAAAAAATATCTAAATAATATGTCAGAATTAAAGAAAAATAACCGCTTTGCAAATATATTAGAATTTATGGTCTTACAAGCAGCTTTCTAAAGAACTAAGGAATTACAGTAATTTCACATATATAAAACAATCGGTATTGCTTAAAGATACGTTACATGTATGCAAGATTTCCATAAGGAGATGACCGTTCTTGCGATAATGAAAAATTAATATATTGACAAGATAAGTCTTGATTGCAAGGCTACAATAATAATCCATGTTAACATAAACTTAAAGAATAGCACGGTGTTCTAATCCGATGAATAGAGAGTTGATTTGGGAATTGTCATGTAAATAAATGTCCAAATAATAATTTACATAAAATTTGAAGGTAGCAAAAAGACCTGCAATGCACCTTTAAAGTGATATAATTTCAGAAAGCACGCCGTGAAACCATGAAAGCGAATTCAAATTTTGAACAGAACAAAGAGGAGGAATCAGAAACACTGTTCGGATTTATGATAAATCTAAGATTAGCTTTATCCTATTACATTATTTAAAGAAGCTAAATCACTAACATATGGGACCTAGAAATTGACATAAGTGGGTCGCAACGTATATAATACTGTTATATGAATGTTTATAAACTGACTTACATTCAATTGTTTCCGTTTTTACTCTAATTTCAAATCAGTTATGTTCGGCGAAATAAGCCAGCAGTGTCAATCGAAAGCAAATTTCTAGCGTCTGGTTATTCCAGTCTACATACGCTGTTCGATTTGGTAGTGTGTCTAGCCTTGTTCCTCGAGTCTCTTGTTACAACTGGGGCTGAAACGCATTATGGCACATGATTCGTGTATCAATAGTAAAAAAATTTATTTTGTCTTAAATATTGGATATCAGACACCCATCTTTGTCCGGTAAGATCACAACATAAATGTTGATTTAAATTGACAAATAATTTGTGTTTTCAATGTTGAAGATTCTGAATGATATTAGAGACTTAGCTACTTTAACAATAGATAGAATAATCTTTTATCATTTAATGCATATCACTTTAATAGCAGTAATTATATTGACCAGCGAAAATGTATTAATATAAAAAATCTCACTGGAGGTGTAAAGGACTTCTCGTAACCTTGAAATAGCTGAATAATAAAATTTGGCACTCGGTTCTTCAGTTGAGCTTTAATATATTTTTTAGTTTGTCAAAACCACCGGTATATTAACACATGTTATATGATTTACCTTAATCAGAATGGAATGCAAAATGATATGGATATTTACAAATTATTTTACATCTTGTAAATTAATTGCAATTAGTTTGGTTCTAAGGTAAGAATATTTATCCAGTTTCTGTAATCAGTCTAAAAAATAAATAACTGGATGATCAGGATTATATACAAACAAGGCATTTGATTGGTTGTGAAAGAAATATGGCGGCATTGAATCAAGTCAATATATATTCTGTTGACTTACAAGGGTTAATGAACACAGCACAATCTACAAGTAAGTATAGAAACAATAACCATATGGTTTGCTCCTCGAATAAATGTTCTAGCAACAATATTGGTTGCTAGCAGTACAATGTTTTTACAATATATCCATGTCTGTCCTAAAACTAGATCCGATTAGTTGGACTAATCTGGGACTAACAAATCCATCTACACTATGGAATATATTTAGAGCTCTTTTCCAATCAATACACAATAAATACCATTCAATCAAATCAATTCCTGTTTTCATCTTCTTACACAAATACATGTAGGCCTAGGAATGGCTGATTTGTATTTGAATCGGACTGTCGGTTCTACAATTGATAATTATATAAACGAGCGTACCATATGAACCAGGAATTAACCATGATGTCATTTTGTGCAATAAAAAAATCAGTTGGTGGAATTCACAATTGTCCAAAAAACAAGAATGTTGATGGTACTTAAATTTAAGGATCAAGGAACCATAGATACTCTAAAAAGGCATTGTCCCAAGAAGAACCAACTAGTGTACAGAATCAGTTCCTGGTATCATAGGTGCACCATATTTCAAAAGAAATTCAGGAATTTCACTTAAATAAGGGTGTAAAAGATGTTTAGGAAAAGAGAACTCTGTAAATAAGTACATATTAATATGTGTGACCCGCTCCCATGAAACCAGACGCTTGTCACACAACCATCTTTTGTATTATGGGCACGAATGCATAAACTGAATGCCTTTTTGTTACTATTAATGAGCCGTACTCAACTCCAGATGATAAGACAAATTTAAAAAGAATTGCATTTTTAGAAAGCTTAGCCGTGGACTCTTCAATTATGGTGCCAGCTCTATTTTTATAAAAATAACTATCCGTCTGGTTTTGTGGGAGCGGCTCTCATATATGTATAGAGACGCACACAAAACAAATACATATTTCCAACCAATTTGTTATAGAAATTGATGATGTTTAAAATTTAAATCTTTATAACAAAATCTGCTTTAAAATACAAAATATTGACACTTAATGCGGCAATAAAACTGGCCCGGACAAAAATCATATTTTAAGCAATGGTGGGGTGTCGTGTGACCAAATGGTCTAATGCATAGGATTTAGATCATAAGGTCTGTCATTGAGTCAAGTGTTTGTATATGAAGGTTCTTCGGTTTCCTCCCACTGACCTTGTTTGTCTTTCATAATTATCATAAACTGGTTTTAAAAAAAAAATCCTAATCAACATGTGAAATATAAGGCAAATAATTGGACACATATTATGTAAGCAGTAATAAAACTATTGACATATTTCTTGTCTTCATCTGTGTCTGATATGATATTTCACAATATTAAAGGTTGCTTCGTAGTAAGAACACAAACATTTTATGATATCCAAATTCAGGGATACATGTTGTACATATTTACTGTTTATACTAAAAAATGCTCTCTTTGTGCACAGTTTATCATTTGGGCTACACACATCTTTTTTGCACTAAAATGATATAAATTCCAATAACAATGGATTTTTCTGGATAGCTGGAATTAATAATAGGTGTTTCATAACTACACTATTTTCTTCTGATATTGTCCGGATTTCCATTAGTCTGTCCATTACTTTTCCAAAAAAATTAGGTTGATCAGGATGATTTTTTTTCACCAGATAAATTAAGCATTGAACCAATGGCCACTGTAGTTCTTCTACTTTATCAGGATTTTCTAATTCACAGCGATCTGAAATAAGTAATCAACATAAAAAGATTTGTGAAATGTAAACTTTTAAACTGACTAATTAAAAGAAATGAAAAGGGGTGTCTTACTTTCTGTTCCTTATGGGAGATTAGACAATGAGCTGGCAGTTCTCACTATAATAGGTGAAAATCAGGGTTCAATATAAGCGGTATCGCATCGCAAAAAGCGACTCAAATTGCGGTAAAAGCGATAGAATTATTTTATTCATGCGATTCATTATATTTTGGATGAATGTGGAGTATATTTAGGCCTACGAAAAAATCAATTTATAAATGCAGGACTAACTTGTTTAATACTCCAAGTTAAACCAGTTTTTATTTCAATATATCCGATAACTAGAACACAATGCAGACCCCGTTTTAAATCACACATGTTTATAAAATATGTTACTAAAAATAGAATAAAACAACGCAGTATAATATGATTGGTTAACTTAACTGAAAACTAAAAGTAGACATCTCGCGAGACGCGTGAAACGTGCCATTTATGACGAATGTCTGACAAAAATTTTATGCTGATGGCATATTCTCGGGTTGATAATATTTTGAAGGCGGTGAGGGGGATGTTTTTAAATAAAGAAATAAACAAGCAAAGCTACGTCTACAAATATTTCGATTGGAATGGTGAAACTTAAAGTACATGTAGTGTTGTTTTAGACGATTATAGTGCGTCCGGCATCGTGGAGAGACGGTAACTGAATTTTTTTTTATCCATACATAAGTCGAAGCGGAGTATACAACGAAGACCGGACTTCGGCAGAAAAAAGTATCCACTTATATCAGGATTGCAAATTTTTGTGATGTAAGGCTATGTTTTACTGCTCCTCAAATCTGAGCAAATGCTATTCAAATTTTGAATTGATTAGCCAAATTGTGAATCTGTCACAAAAATTTGCTACTCATTGGCTTTAGACTAAATTGAACCCTGGTGAAAATGACATAATGGTTTGACAAAAAACTGAGGTCCCGTGTTCACATTGGTGTGCTAGCATGAATTAAGATGCTGTCACGCTAGCCTGGAGGTCACAGGTTCGATCCTTGCATCGGCTAAGAAAGTAAATGAGGATTTTCTGACTTCTTTTCCCCTTTGTTCACATTGGTTTGCACATAAAAGATCCATTAGCAGTTAGAATTTGATATAAGATCAGGCCATAGTGCCGATGCCTGGGCAAAATTTCCCTCATAGCACACTGTATGGCATATGTCAGTCTTCATTAGCCCTATCAGAGCAGAACAGTAGGACATTAAACTGCATTTCATTTCATTTCAGACTGGCATAAAATAATTTAAACTTATGTTAGAAGGGATCTGTATCAATGAGAGACAATAAAGTGTTATTGCGTACGTTCGTAAACTTTCTATATTTGCTCTTAGGCTTGATAAACATTTATTTTAATGTCATATGTATATAAATATATAGAGAGAAATGAGGTTTGACATCAACTCGAAACAAGTTACCTGTTGGTCATTTTGGGAGAAACATATGGTACAATTTTATTTAACATTCCAGTGCTCGAAAGCACGCCACCTGACTGAATGACAAACCTCAGGTTCTAAAGCGCACACATTAGACCACAAGTTCACCTTTAATGTCATATAATATGATAGGAAACATATATTACCTCTAAACAGTAAAACAATGGCTTTTAATATGACGGTCTCATCATACTGAAGGTCTAGTTTCTTCAGACTTTCTGCAAACTTAAAACACTTTAATATAAAATCTCCTTTGATGAAGTTTTGTACCTCTTCATAATACATACAATTACCTGATGGTGAGATGACTGTTTTTATTTTGTTATTATAACCTCTATAGAAGCCCAAGAAGAAAAACTCACATCTCGAGGCTGGAAAATAAAAATATTATACATGTTGTATAAAATACCAACAAATGATTAATGTTCCAGAAAAACTCCAATTTTGAGGCTGGGAAATAAAAATATTACACATGTTGTATAAAATACCAACAAATGATTAATGTTCCAGAAAATGTGGTTTTTAGATTGAAAAAGCACATCAGTTAACAAGAACAACAATTACCAAATATAAGACAGGAATTTTGCCCAGGCAGTGGTGCTACACCTACTCTTATTTCGAATTATAACCATCAGTTTGTGTTCATGTGTTGGGTGTTTTCTAATAATCATTTGAAATATAAGATAATTTGTGTTTGTGAGTTTTCATATTCTTTGAAAATATAAGAACGGTTGTGTTGCTGAATTTTAATGAACTATTCAAATATAAGATAGATTGTGTTGACTGGGTCATTCCAGCTCAGATCAACACACGGTGTTAACCCGACCCCTCCGATTTTGATGAAATTTTGCATAAGTGATGTCTAAGACTAGAAAAGCCTAAATCTGAAATTTTAGCCAAATCGACCTATTGGTTACTGAGATATGACCTTTTGAACTTTTGACCTTTTCCACATATTTCGCGTTCCCCTGAAATTTCAAATCCTCATATCTCAGCAACCAGTAGGCCTATCATGATGTAATTGGTGTCGTTGGAAAGCTAGAAAGACAAGGAATCCATTTCTGGCATCAGAACTCATCAGGAACACTTTTTGGGGTTTCGATATTTTTACCCACGTTTTGACCTTGACCTTGACCCAAAGGCCCTGGTGACCTTGACCTGAACTTTTGTCCCAATGAAAGCTAAGACAGTCTACCATCATATATCAAAAGATCCCAATGGTAAAATTGTTCTTTCCCAAGATATCATCAATTCAATTGTACCATGCTTCCATAAATTCAGCATGGCAGCAGATCAGATTACTGTAATTAGCTTGGTAAAGTTCTCTGGTAGTGATTATTGTGAACCCCATTTATTTAGCTGCATTTTGGCGTTTGTTTATGTTACTCTGATAAGGAACTTGAACATCGAGCAGATTCATAAGATAACTCCTCACAAGTCACAGCCAATTTCAATGGTTGGTCAGTGTCTAGAGCGTCTTCTGTACATAGACAAATATGTAGCAGTTTCAAATTCATTTGATATTCGTTTCAATCAATAGTTAGTTTCTTCATTTTGCGGATATTGTTTTTCAATGCAAACATGGAGTTGGGGGATTGTAGCTTTTCTTCACTGGATCAGTGTCATCAGACTACCCACATTCGAACGCCGTCCATACGACGGGTGACGGATAGACAAGAGAGAGAGGTATTATCTCTGCGGACTAAATTGGACATGGAGTCTATCTCTAAAATCTGTGCACATCATGAACGTAAATTCATAACGAAATTCTCGGAATACATCAGAAGTTGTGCTGACCCATTCGAAAACCACCCAAATGTGTCGAGAAAAAAACAATTACGTGTTGTGACTTTTAATATGTACAAAACACTGTCTGAGCCCTCAGAAAAGTTGATTCCAGGTGGTAAACTTTGTGCACAGTGCAGATTTTCGCTCCAGAAACTCCAGAAAGAACAGCCTATTGATGAAACAGACATTTTGTGTCCTATCGATGCCCCTTCTATTTCACTTTCCCATTCAGGTCGTATTCAATACAAACTTAGCCAAGGCGACCATGCGAAGATAGCACGAGTGTGCAGGAAATGGTCAGGATGTTTGTAACTTGGATGTTACTTGCTGTCGATATTGATCACTAACTGCTTCTGGTTCGGACCTCCTAATCGCTGTTCATATCTTACTTAGTTTATGTTGACTGAAAATACTTATGCTGCAATCGTAGTGCTGCTTGTGTACCATAAATGAAATCGATAAAATCTGATGATCAGTTTTAAATGAAAATGGCTCTCAATAAAGCTGAATTGAGTTTGAACTGAAGATTTTTTTATTTTGAATTTTTCATGTACCACATAGTCCAGATATAGCTCCCACCCAGTGAAATACTGTGTTATTGATGTAACCATGGTGAAATTAAAGACATGGTATCTCGGAAAAGAACAATTTTACCATTGTGATCTTTTAACATATGATAGTAGACCCTCTTAGCTTTCATTGGGACAAAAGTTCAGGTCAAGGTCACCAGGGCCTTTGGGTCAAGGTCAAGGTCAAAACTTGGGTGAAAAAATCAAAACCACTAAACATGCTTCAAGTTAGATTCAAGTAATGAATTCCTTGTCTTTCTAGCTTTCCAACGACACCAATTACACCCTGATAGGCATACTGGTTGCTGAGATATGAGGATTTGAAATTTCAGGGGAACGCGAAAAATGTCAAAAAGGTCAAAAGTTCAAAAGGTCATATCTCGGCCTCCAATGGGTCGATTTGGCTAAAATTTCAGATTTGGGCTTTTCTCGTCATAGACATCATGTGTACAAAATTTCATCAAAATCGAAGGGGGTTGGGTTAAAAATTTCAGATTTCTGTGTTGATCTGACCTGGAATGACCCAACTATTCAAATATAAGATAGATTATGTTGATGTGTTTTAATGAACTATTCAAATATAAGATAGGTTGTGTTGATTTGTTTTAATCAACTATGTGTATTCAAATATAAGAACGGTTGTGTTGATGTGTTTTAATAAACTATTCAAATATAACAACGGTCGTGTTGATGTGTTTTAATAAACTATATTCAAATATAAGATAGGTTGTGTTGATTTGTTTTAATCAACTATGTGTATTCAAATACAAGAACGGTTGATGCGTTTTAATAAACTATTCAAATATAAGAACGGTCATGTTGATGTGTTTTAATGAACTATATTCAAATATAAGATAGGTTGTGTTGATTTGTTTTAATCAACTATGTGTATTCAAATATGTAGTTTTTTTATAAACCACAAAATATAAGATATGTTTATGATGGTTTGTTTTAATAAATTATACAAATATATGATAGATTGTGTTTTTAATAAACTATTAAAATATAAGAAGGTTTGTGTTGGTCAGCTTTAGTCTATTCAAAAACTAACTAGGTTGTGTTCGTGGGTTATATCAGATTGAATTGCCATGAGAAATAAGAGAGAGAGCTCGAGAAATGGGGTTTAACGTCCACTCGACACAAACCAGGTCATTTTGGGACTAACATATGGTTTTAATTTTAATTCGCATGCCCGTAGGGGTCTTTCGCAGTAGGAGGAAACCGGAGTGCCTGGAGGAAACCTACGAGGTTGAGAAGGCGCCCCTATTTCCATGCCACATACGCTCACACCAGGGATCGAAACCACAGCCGCAAGCCAGAGGTGACCGGCAAGCTAGAGGTCGAAGTGCGGCACTCTAGACCACTAGGCCATCCCAACCCCCCTCTGAGAAATAAGCAAAAGTTTTTAATAAACTAACCTTTCAATAAATTGGACTGATCTTCTATACTGAGGTCTGTGAAACCTGGGATGGACTTGGCGAAAGCAATTAAGCGACGAATACAACCCTCCATAGTAGTAGCCATTTGACGACATTTAGGTTGACGATCGTCAATGTCTATTCCTGTTATATCGTAGAAATCTTTATACTGCTCCATAGATAATAAAGAAAGTTTACCAAATACTTCAGTCTTTAATTTATATTTTTCCTGAAAAAAAAAGAACCCAAGTCAAATCTTCCAAGTGACTTTACAACTGTTACAGATGGATCTAGATTGTATCAATGAAGTTGAGTGAATACATTCTGTATTCAGTGCTTTTAATGTTACTGATTCTACATTTATCCTGGATTAAAACTTCTTTAAATACAGTCAAGCAAAGTTTGTTGCTGTGGCAATATTACCTATGTATATAATGTACATGTATCACTGTACAAAGGATTCTGCTCCAAATCTACTGTACTTTCAATAAGGTCTTAATTCGTCCAAATCTTGGATTTTAATAAAATAAATGTATTCAATTTTATTGCAATAACTCGCTTACGTGTAGGGGTCTTTAGCAGCGGAGGGAAATTAACAACAGCCATAGCTGGTAATTATCGAAAATCCGTGAAAATTGATAGGCTACTTTGTTTCATGTGTATAAATTTATAGTCAATCGTATATTCCTTAGAGCAACTCATGAACTTAATAAATTTAGAGTCAATTGAATATTAACTGTAGTCTCTGGAGAATCCATTAATTATCGGAAATCCAAAGGATTCTTTGTCTCATGACCTTAAACATTGTGTATAAATTTAGAGTCAATCGGATACAAGCCATTGTTGAACCCGGTCTGGCTGATGAAAGGGGGTTACGACAACATATACGATCACATTTCAATATACCGCCACTAATTGGTAGTATATAAAAGCTACTCAACAAAGAAATAGGTTTTGATAACCAGTGTTTAAGATCTTTACTCAAAACCATTATTTCAAACTATTGACATTCACCAAAATATACTTACATAGTACTCTGTTGTTTTTTCTTCAACTTCTTTATAATCCAATGCAGAAAAACACTGGACATGTTCACTGTGAATAACAGTCAGTCTTTGAACAATCTCTTCTAATTTGTCAGGATCCAAAAAGATTTCTTTTTTGCCTGGGCTGAATTTTGAACAGAATTCTAAAGTAGAAGTTGAACTCGCTGGACTAGTATTACAGTCCCTCGCAAAAAGATCTGCATCTATCGCAATCTCAGACAATAACTTTAAATTATCGTTTTCCGACAGAAGGGGATCCTGCGATTCTAAACATATATCCTTAATAGAACCAGGTGAATCTACAGATGTTGTATCATCACGTAAATTATCTAAAATACATTTATCAGTAAATCCTTGGAGTTTCTTTATTTCCAGTATATCTTGTGTACGTTTTTTGTGAGTATATCGACCTGTTTTAATTGCTGAAAAAAAATAAATAAATAAGTGGCAGCTTCTTAAAAAAAAAATCATAACTGCCAATCTGAAAAATAAATTTAGAAAACCTAATAAATCCTAACTTCCATGAAAACTAACAAGTTTTACATAGAGGTCCATGCTAAAGAAATCTGAAGAATTAGGGCCTGTATTTTAAGAAAACTATAATCTTGGCCTGTGAGGATCGCACAATAACAACTCTGTACTTTATTATAAATAAAATGAAAGGGGGTTTAGCGTCCTACAGTTCTGCTCTTAATCCAGGCTAATAAAGGATAGCTGTCCTTGTCAGGCCATCTGTCCTGTGTCACTGACAAAGGGGAAACCACGACTGGATATTTGGATGATCTTTCTCGGCCAATACACTAACCTCCAGGCTAACGAGCCAGCGTCTTACCCACTTACTCACCGTGATCCCCACTTTATTAGAAAGCAAGTCAAAGGACGCAAAATCAACATTTTCCAGCATTTTTAGATTGTAGCTGTTGATTGGTAGGCTGATCAGGAGCTAACCAATTACAAAGATCCTATATCCACCACTGACTATACTATCTTCATGAATGAATAATACTAACCTTCTTTAGACATGCCAACAGCTAAACATTTCTCATAACGACAATGTGGACAACCATTTCTTTTCCCTGGTCCGATTTTACAATCTTGATTATCAAAACATTTATACTTTCCTTTCTTTTTTAAACTTCGACGGAAAAAGCCCTGAAAAAAAAAAATCCAAAATCAAAACTTCAACATTTTATGGTTAGACATTATGTTATATTCCTTCTGGGATGGCCTGGTGGGCTAGAGTGCCGCGCTTCGACCTCTGGCTGGCCGGTCACCTCTGGCTTGCCGCTGTTGTTTCGATCCCTGGTAAGAGCGTATGTGACAGAGAGATAGGGGCGCCTTCTGAACCTCGTGGGTTTCCTCCGGGCACTCCGGTTTCCTCCCACTGCTAAAGACCCCTACGCGCATGCGAATTATTGAAATAAAATTGAAACCATATGTTAGTCCCAAAATGACCGAGTTTGTGTAGAGTGGACGTTAAATCCCATTTCTCTCTCTCTATATTCCTTCTGCAGGATTACCCTCAACAGAATAATAAAGTTTTGCTCCAAATGTATTTGCAGAAAGTAAATGGAAGTGTTTTAATTGTATTGGTCAATACTGCATTTGTTGAATTCTGAGTATAATTTAATTGAAGAGTTTGCTTTCATAAGATGGGCTTCAACTTATATTTTTGAAACTGTTTTGATTTTGATGTACTATTATTTAATGTACCGGTAGTTTACAAAATGCAACCCTAGTTTTAATACAAAATCTGTAAAATTACCTTACAGGCCTCACATGTATTGACGCCATAGTGAAAACCTGAAGCTTTTTCTCCACATATCCGACATGGTGGTAAACACATATTATTGCTGGAACTTGATTTAGCTGTGTTAGCTGTTGATTTTGGTGTCTCTTCCAATTCACCTTTAACTGGTTCATCAGTCTCCATCATTTCCATTTTTATCTTTCACAATATCTGTAAAAGATACAAATTAGTGCATATGAGCAAATGACCCAAAAGGTACAACTGTTTAAGATAATCTGAAAATTTGATTGACTTCTTAATAAACAAGTAGAAAGAGAGAGAAATTGGTTTTATAACATGGTTCAATTTTATTTCAATAATTCGTTTGCGCAGTGGAAGGAAACCGGAGGATCCAAAGAAAACCAACGAGGTTAGACAGGCGACCCAATTCCCTGTCTTATACAATCGGGGAATCTTAATAAACAAGTAACAATCAATTCTGTATAAATGAGCTGAATGTACGTGGATAAAGAGAAATATTATGATTTCTAGCGAGCGTATGAATTTGATTTATCATATCTTGATGTCTGACTCTACATATTGTAAAAAAATGACATAGAATTTAAGTTGGAATTACATCAGAAAATATTGATAATCTCTATGTAAAATGTACATTTTCTGACATTAAATTAACGTTTAAAAAAATGAGAAAACTGCAAGTAAAATGTGCGTAACATTAGCGTTATGATGTTATCTAGGAAAGTAATGGGTCGCTAGCCTGGAGGTCGGGTGTTCGATCCCTGCATTGGCCGAGAAAGTTCATCTCGATTTTCTGGCGTGATTTCTCCTTGTCAGTGATGCAGAAGGAGGGCCTGACAAGGACAGCTGCCTAGTCATTCGGATGGGACGAAAAACCGAGGTCCTGTGTACACATTGGAGTGCACGTAAAAGATCCCTTGGCAGTTGGAATTCGATATAAGAGTAGGCCGTAGCGTCGCTGCCCGGGCAAAATTACCCTCATAGCACACTGTATGGCGTATGCCCGTCTTCCATTAGCCCAGGTTAGGTGCATAACAGTAGGACGTTAAACCCATTTCATTTCATTTCATTTCATTTCGCTTTATATACCCTGGAGGTCCCTTTGTTTGATCCAAGCATTAATCAACAAAGTTCATCATCAAGATTATCCGGCATAAATCCCTTTAATCTGTTGTGTATGATGGAGGGTCTAGCACTATGGAAGGATCTGTCAAAATTAGCAAAGATTGTAAATTGTTGGCAGTGTGGTTGTGGAATGGTCTTCTTTTTCTACGAAATGATAATCAATCAATACAGTCAACAATTAATGGTTACTCTGGGAACATTGTTACAATAGCAAACTATTTTAAAGTGATAACTTCATATTTTCTAAGAGAGTCAAAAAATATTTATTTCTATGTCTTTTGCTCAAAAGGTTGTCAGCTCACTATTATACGATCATGGGCAATATTTCAGAGGGATTAAAATCGCTGACACAGAAAATAATAACATAATTACCTGACCTCCCTTGTATTCCCATTCCCCTCCATGCAATGGCGATCTTCAAACGTTTGAATTTGAAGTTGAAAATGATATTTTTGCCAATTTCTCAACTGGCAATAGTGAATTATAGGATTAATAGGATTATTCTTTAACAAGGTAGGACTGTTTATAGGTACAATCTATTTTAGGGCTTTATTTTAATATATTTCAAAAATGTAACTAAAAAAAATGAAATTGCCGTTTTAAGATAATTCCCTTTGAGTCAATAAGACTTGGTCCAGGACATTCTTGTGGCAACAATCGTCAGTTGATGTTTAAAACTGAAAATCATTAACCTGTATCAAAGCTACCCTATCGCACACAAAATTTGTGTTACTGTCTCAAAATTTTTAAATGAATTTTCTGCACGGACTGGGCTAATGAGGATACGGTGTGCGATGAGGGAAATTTTAATGGGGCAGTTGTGCTCTTGCCTAGGACTTAATGATTTCCGACTTTTATGTACAGAAAGTTATCATAGCAGGGCGTAGGTAATTTATGTACGAAAATTATATGGCAGCTGGCTTTTTTTTTCGCACGTATACAATGAATGGACATTTTGCTCAGTAATCCTTGCCAGAATTTGGCTATCTTTTTAAAATTGCGTTAAAGTTTTAAATTTTTGTTTAGAACTGAAATAAATTAACCATTATAGTCAATCCCCATGCTTAAAACATTAACATAATTGATCGTGTATGAAATAGACACGACCGAAGCACAAAATAGTGCCAATATGCCGATGTCAAATCTAGAGTTGTACATGTTATTTCTGTGAAAAATCATTGGAAGGAGCGATAAGACGTTATGGCTGTGTGGATTATACAGTCATAAAGGCTACGGGAAGGCCTGTTTACAATGTAATGTTGACATTATGTTTGTTGATGTGACCTCATGACCTGCGACGTTTAGACAACATCATATGGATATCATGGCTATTCACTGTGTCAGAGTCATTTCTCTGCAGGTAGGGTGAGTCTGTCGTTCAGATTGCATAGCAGGGAAGCCACGGTGGCTCATTAATCAAGACATACATTGGCTCGCAATAGGTCTCCTATTCGATACACTGCATTGGCTGAGAAAGTTCATTAGACATTTCAGGCCCGGTTCCCCCTTGGTGGACAGAGGGCCTATCAAGGGACAGTGTGTATAACCATTTGTATGGGTAGGAAAACTGAGGTCCCGTGTAGGGCCTACACATTGGCGTTGGTCTACCTGTAAACTTTCCCACATTGCACAATGTATGGCTTATGCCCGTTGTCATTATTCCAGTCAGAGCAGAATATTAGGACCTTATAATTTATTTAATTATAAACCCCATTTCATTTCATTTCATTTCTTAATCCATACAATTACAATACAATACATTACCGGTAGGCCTAGTGGCCTACATATATTAATATTAATGTTTGTTTACTATCTTGGGTGTACATTCACAATCTGACATTTAGGTAAATAGTCACTAAAAAACAGCAAGAAAATCACCTGATATCGAAATGATAAACAGTCAGTCACCAAAAAATCGGTTACGCAATATAACCATGTTGAATTTGACACCAAAAAATCAACAAAAAATTCTGCTTATTCACGTATCACAAGTGGTGCCCCGTTTCAACAAGAACACCGCTAAGCAAGACAAATTTATCAACGATTATACACCAATAAATTATTTACTACTGGGCCGTACTACTGTAAGTTAATAAATAATATTAGATGATAACAAAATACTCTTTCCATAAACTTTACTATGTCAGGCTGGCGAGCTACTGTCGGACAAGTCGAGCCAAACATGACACTCGGAAATAGATTTTATGACGTTTGTAAACCCGTGGCAACAATGACAGCATTCTACTCAATATCCTTGATTATTTGTTTGTGGGCTAGGTCAGGGTAACAACAAAAAAATGTAGACTTACATTTCAATAAACATAAAACTCCACAATTAACAATCTCTCACCGACATCCATTTTCTATCGACGACCTATTCAATACAATCCTATCTTCGCCTTGTGACCTAGTTTGTAGACAAGTTGTGGCGAGCCACACGAGACTTGCGAGAGGAAATTAATACGTACGTACAGTAACTTATAAAGTTATATAGCCTACAACTCTTTTGCCTTGAAGACCCCCCCCCCCAACTTTTTGTCCAAATAATTAGTGGGCTGCTGTTAATTGAATGAGTACACACAGGCCTGTAATTTTAAGACAAATTAAAACAGAAACTAAAACGACACGCGATTTATATAATATAACATTTCAAATTCTAAGCTAAAGCCAAAGGATGTCACCAGAAAAAATGAATCACGATGTTATTCATGTGGGTTGTATGCATGGATGTGTACACCGCTACGGTTCTTTGCCAATCTGTTTCACAGAGAATTACTTACGAATTAACTCTGTAACAGATGACTGTCCACAACACGTGCGTTGACTGCACCCGGCGTCAGTCATTGGCTCAACGGCTCGTGCAATGTTTACTTAACACCTAACTGCTTCGGGCAAAATGATGCATTTTACTCATTTTAAAACCCATTTAAGGCTACACTAAATTGGAAATATTTTTTAACTATAAATACTTCAAACGTCTTTATTTACTTTTCTTTTACCTCAAAAAAATGTTTGAGAATTTAATTTGTCGGAGTAAAAAAGTTAATATGCCGTACTCATTAAGCCTCGTCGATGTCATGCTTATCAGTGATTGTAGCGGCCAAGCGAATATTCACTGCGGGATCAGTTTGGTTCTTTACCGATTGGCTATTCAGAGTGCTCAGAATTTTTCCCAGTCCATAATTTTTGTACTTCTAATTGTATACTGGCCTTAAATGACGGTTCAGGATAGCAGTCTAGTTGTTCGGATGGGAGAAAAACCGACGTGCCGTGTAGGCCTACACATTGGTGGGCACGTCATTTCAAAGGCCGTTTCCATGCAATAAAACTCTATTATTCTATTCTATCACCACGCTAGTCTAGCTTGAAGATATTTTGAAATTGATGGCGTTGAATCCGTATCGATCTGGATCTGTCTTAAGTCCCGGTACACGGTACACACCCGATTTTATATCGAAAGATACGGTATATAAATTCCCTTGCAGGTATATTGATAACGCACATCCTCTGAATAATTCGATATTTAGTAGGTGAGATCAATCCGTCGTGATTTGCCCAGTCTGGTGAAAATCCAGGTCTATGTTTCGTTTCGTTTTTTTTATACTTTCGATGGCCTACACTACACGAAGATCTGACAAGTTGTTGGCGAAATTCGTGTCAGGGATCCCATGACGTTCATTAGTTCCGTGCATGGCGCGCCAAGAAGTCGCCGTAACAGAAATGTTTCATTGGCTAATTAATCTCTCACTTCATTCAGAACGCCGGCAATATAACAACTCTTCCAGATCCCAGTGTAGTGAAAACAAGTAAAACGAAATTTTGAACTATAAAAAACGAAAAGAAATAGGATCTGTGTTTTAATTAGATTGGTATTTTCCAAGGTTAAATTTATGTTAAAGATCTGGCAGTCGAAATTGCGTCGCACTTTTGCCGATAGCACACTGCATGGTGTATGTCCGTCTTCATTAGCCCGGCTGATGCTGAAAATAGGATGTTGAACCCCATTTAATTACCCACAGCAAGGCTTCATATGGAACAGCTTGAACCCATTTAGAAAAGTCGTGGAGTCTTTATCCAATAAACAGTACGGTATTATACAGCGTAGAGACTAGGTACCAAAAACGGGCTAAATTTTGGATGTTTGTCTTGGTTCCAGTTCACTGACATTTAATTCGCTGGTATGTTATACCTAAACAACATGTCCCACTTGATAGCATTATTACCCTGTTAAGTGTTGACAACTTTTAACCTGCCTGCTATTGAGAGTATCAAATGACAACATTTTGGTTTAGAAAATAAAAACTCTTTACTATAATTGGTATCAGTTGTTTATTTCTTCCCCAAACCAAGTTTTATCATTAAAATGAATGGTATTGGATGCCAGAATAAAAAATTGACATCTTTCAATAAAGGTGAGCTATTTATAATCATTTTTTTCTGAAAACAGAAGATATGTAGTTTAATTGGACAAGGATTTGCAGGGTTAGACCCAAGACAAAGTAGTGTGTATTTTTGTACAGAATTTACAAATATTTTAAGATTAAAGGTACTAAAATGATAATATTTGGGACGTAGAAATTGACACAAATGGGTCGCTACGCATATACTTATGTAATATGAATGTACATAAATTGATATACATTCAATTGTTTCCGTTTTTACTATAATTTCAAATTATTTATGTTCGGCGAAATACGCCAGAAGTCTCAATCGAATAGCTATCTAAAGCATCTGGTTATTCCAATCTACCTCCATAGTATTTATTGTGCATGCTCTACAGATAAGAATACAGGTCACCGTTTGACAGAACTTGTGGAATATGTCTAGCCTCGTTCTTTGAGTCCCTTGTAAAAAAATTGGCCCGAAACCAGAGCTGTTATTTTAATTTGAGGAAGCTTATTTCGTCCAGTCCTTATTTTTATACGACTACATTTTGTTGTGGATGTATACTGCTGTCGACCCTGTCCATTTATCTGTCCATAATTTATTTGTGGACACTCTAAAGGTCACAATTTTTATCCCATTTTGACTGAACTTGAAATATGGGCATTTCTCCCAAAGGTTTTGGTTTCTCTGGATATTGGCATGAATCGAGACAGATCTCGTTTTAGCTTCTAAATCCTCTAGAGGTCACAATTTTCATCCAGTTACATATTTATATCCCAAAGATCTGGGTTACTAATCTTGATACTTCAGACCGTAACTTGCTGGATTATGACCCCTGATTGTACAAAAAACGCCTTTTGTAATCTTGTTCTGTCCATCAAATAAAGACGGACATTCGCTAAACAAGGTGTTATGACGGGAATTTTGCCCAGACAGTTGCATCATGGCCTACCCTTCTATCGAATCCCAACTGCCAAGGGATCTTTTACATGCACGCAATGTATACCCTGGGCCTCGGTTTTTCGTACCATCCGAACCACTGACAAGGTGAAGCCAGACAGAAATATCCCGATGAACTTTCTTGTCAAATGTAGGGATCGAACATACGGCCTCCAACCAGGCTAGCGAGCCAGTGTCTTACTACAGTGGTTCTCAACAATTTAAGATACTGATGATGAATAGAAATTTTAGAATGTTTAGGATCTTTTGTATACAAATTGTTCATGTCTAAAGTTGTGTATCTTTGTATAATTACGTACATGTAAACATATTTATCTTATTGCGTGTATCTTTCTTTTATTTCTATTTGTATATGCACATGACCTTATAATTTTTTTTATGCAATAAATTAAAGCTTCTTCTATTATCTTATTTAAAATACATGTATCATAAGCTTAGTAGTATAACCTTATGTAATATTTGAACCAAATGTTATTTTTTTTCTTTTTTTTTTTAATTTGATTGTGATTTGAAAGTCTTATAGAATCTGACCCAAAAGGCTTATAACTTGAACAATCTAAATATATAGAGCAGTGTAATATGATACTTAACATGCCCTATACACCACATCATCACAAGGTATTGTCTTTGACAACTTGATGACAGGATTCTCTTTAACAAAACTGTATTGTCTGTGAGGGTCACATTTCAAAATTTGAAGAAAACTGGCTGATTTTCACCTAGTCCCACGACTGTATATTCCAGCGGTACTTTATTTTATCAGTCTTTCCGTCGTTACCGCCCCACACCCTACTCACCCTTGTCAGTGAAGCAGGAAGGAGGGCCTGACAAGTATCGATTGGGACGGAAAAACGAGGTCCCGTGTACACATTGAAGTAGTGTTGCAGTCCGGGCAAAATTTTACTCATAGCACACTGTACGTCTTCATTGGCCCAGTTCGGAGCAGAACAGTAGGACGTTAAACCCCATTTCATTTCTTTGTTAAAAAACTTCAGAGAGAGAGAGAGAGAGAGAGAGAGAGCCATATGGGTTTCAACATATGGTTTAATTTAAGTCGTAAACCGGAGGACCCGGAGAAAACCCACGAAGTTTGACAGGCGACCCTACTCCTTGTCACCCACAACCGCATATGGAAAGAAATCTAAATGAAATTAGTTTTGCATGTGACGTCCATATGTTATAACCATACCGTTGTTTATTTTCAGTGAACTGATTACATACAACAGATATCACAAACTAATATTCTGCTCCAACGAAGCGAGTAGCCTATAATATATCCATAATAATTTGGTTAGGTTTGCTAAAGTTAACGAGTACATTCACTGAACTATAAAAAACGCGGTCAAACACTTCTAAATCAGTACAATTGCCCTTTCAATGCAGTATCGAGAACGTCACCATAAATTAAACAATGTGAATAGCGGATGATTTGAGAGGAAGAGCAAACTCCCCTTTATTACACCAGTCGCGCGAACTTGTTTAATGAGTAGGCTATTATATTATGCCCAGGTTAAGCAGTAATATGCAATTTGGGTTGATTTGTGCTTTATATAATGATAGGTGTGCAAGAAATCAATGAGTATCGTCTCTTTATTTTGACATTGGGTCAGGGGACATGTTAAATAACCCCATAACTAATGATTTGAAAAATATTCAATTTGGGCCAAGTATTTTAATCAGACGTACTGGTGAGAGAGAGAGAGAGAGAGAGAGAGAGAGGGAGAGAGGGAGAGAGAGAGAGAGTTTAACGTCCACTCGACACAAACTAGGTCATTTCGGGACTAACACACATTGTTCAATTTTATTTAAATAATTCGCTTGCGGGTAGGGGTCTTTAGCTGAGGGAGGAAACTGGAGGACCCGGAGAAAACCCACGAGGTTGCACAGGCGACCCAACTCATTGCTACGTACAACCTAGGAATCGAAACCACGTCAGTTGACTCAATGGCAGACCGTATGGCACAGCGCCCATTGCTAAACATTGTGAATCATTGTTGATAAACATTCTCTTTATACACGTACTCTATCGTTTACAGAGTTTAATTTTTCGCCAGTTTTCTCAGTCAAATTCAGAAACAGTGCTCCTATCAATTGTGATTCCGTTTACAAGAGCTTTCTGAGATTATATAAAATCAGTAAACGAGGAGTGTATACAACGCATATATATACCACGTTGCCTGGCAACCTATTATTAAATATCACGATGGTTTTAGATCATTTTCTATTTTTACAAATCTTACAAACACGTGCGACCTACTTATAAATTATCAATGAGTGAGCAATCTTGACACTCATATATCGGGTGATGTAATACAAAAAGAAGTTCGTCAACACCTCATATCGGTTTATTTATTGTTAAAGGACAATGTTGGTGTCAGTCATTCTCACATTCCCTTGATTTTATTAATTTTATACTTAATAAAAACATGTAATGCACGGACCTTTTCTATCTTTCTCGTTTTCTCTTATCTAGTGACATCAACTATTTTTTTGAATTGTCAGATATCCTCCCACAGTCTCATAATAACAACTTTTGGTCTTCAAAGGAATTATTAGTGATTAGAAATTCGCCCGTGTATAGATCTGTTTTCACCCGTCACTTGAAATCGTCATAACGCATCAATCGAAGCAATGATCTATGTGTTAAAATCATATTTGGAAGGTATTTAACCAATTCTATCACATATTATGTTACGGTGGCTAAGTGGGTAAGATGCCGGATCGCTAGCCTGGTGGTCGGGTGTTCTATCCCTGCATTGACCGAAAAAGTTCATCCAGATTTTCCTGCATGCCCCCCCCCCCTCCTTGTCAGTGATGCAGGACGGAGGGCCCGTCAAGGACAGGTGTCTTGTTGTTCGGATGGGACAAAAAACCGAAGTCCCGTGTACAAATTGGCGTGCACGTAAAAGCTCCCTTGATAGTTGGAATTCGATATAAGAGTAGGCCATACAGTGGGTCCGGGCAAAAATTCCCACATAGCACACTGTATGGCGTGTGCCCGTCTTCATTAGCCACTTTCGGAGCAGAATGGTAGGACCATAAACCCCGTTGTATTTCACATATTATATTGTAATGACTGACACTGATATTGTCCTTTAACGTCAATACAAACTAAGTTGCATAATACAGAGTGAAGGGCAAGGGTGGCCCATCCCGGGCGCATGCGCCAAACGTGGTGCATTGGATGATCATTAGTGGCGCATTGCATCCTTCTATTAATAATTAAGATGTAAGGCAGTAAGCCTAATGATTTTTTAAATAAATTTTATTATTTCGTGCACATGCTTCCCCTTTTAATTAAAATATGCTTGGTGAATCAAACTAGGCCATATAAGCTTTTATTCATTGAAGAAGGTTGACGGGGGTTAGAACTTTCACTACAGTTTGCCTTAGAGTGACTGGTAGTATATGTCTACAGGAAGTCACAGAGTCACTCCAACGTTAGTCACAGCAGGTAAAATTATATCTCAAATTTGCTATGTATTTAGCTTATCGTAGTTGCGAGACTATAGTTTGGAGCATCACATAAAATGGAAGTTTGGTTACAAAGATAATTCATCCAGAGTCTAATTTATTAGAACTACGCGTGTACTGTAAAGTCACTCCAACGATCTCGACACATAGTAGACATGTGTAACTAGACACTTCAATGTACAGGTTTATGTACATTGACATTAGCAATTGGTAATGGTAAAAGAAAAAATATCGATACTTATCTAAGTGCCTTGTCGTGGTCATATTCACTAGGGACCGGGTATCATTCAGATTTGATGAAAAAAGGTAAGAAACTGAGCTTACCATCTAGAATCTAATACACATATTCAGTTAATAGATTGCCATCCAGAAAGTGTTAAATACCATCAAGTTTCATCAAAAACCTCCCAGTTTGTGCTACCATTTAGTTTGACATCATTTGTCTAGTTTATGAAACTAAAGGGTTATAAACTGGATGACCAATATCAAAACTAAGCTAAATGGTCATAAACTAGATGATGGATGTCAAAACTAAAAGGTATTTCTTAAACTAAATGGTAGCACAAACTGGGCGGTTTTTGATGAATCTTGATGGTATTTAACACTTTCTGGAAGGCAATCTATTAACTGAATATGTGTATTAGATTCTAGATGGTAAGCTCAGTTTCTTACCTTTTTTCATCAAATCTGAATGATACCCGGTCCCTAGTGATTGTTGAATATATATATTCAAAACGATTTAAAGAGATGGTGTGGGGGTCTAACGAGTGCGCTTTAGATCTTAAGACCTGTCATGAAGCCAACTAGCATGTTTTCGATTACAAGCCTTCCGATATCCCGTCGCTGCTACAGACCCCACGGGCAAACGGATTATTGAAATAAAATTGAACCATATGTTAGTTTCAAAATAACCTAGTTTGTGTCGAGTGGACGTTAAACCCAATTTCTATCTTTCTTAGGGGCGATTTAACGTGAATTAATCTGTTTCTGAATGAATTATATGATTAAGGCAATGCCTTCCAATGTATGTCTTGGTACCTAGGCCTACACAATGGATAATTCAGTTTTGGTTCCAAGTTAATAATGATGAATTATCGTAAAAGTGTAGCATACAAATATTACCGCGTGAAATATTTGTAATCATCAATTAATTAAATACTTTCTTTCCTCTTTTCTTTTTAGCATGAATAGGACTCCTTCTCTTTAGCCAGTCAATCAGAAAAAGAAAACAGCCTTCAAAGAAATCAAAGTTTATACATAATGGCAAATGGTGAATAATAGGCCAACTTTCCTTCATTATCAGATAAATATCCAATGTTCTGATGATAAAAAAAATCAAACGAAACGAAATAAAATGTTGGTAATGGTAACCCCACCGTAATAAAGATGTCCAGGAAATTGAATAAAATGGAATCGTTAATTAAGTGTAATGATTGCGGTAAAGTATTCAAACAACAGTGGAATTTAGTAAGACACGCCAGAATACATGCAAAAGAGAAGCCGTATTCGTGTGACTTCTGCGCAAAAGGATTTTCGGATAGGAGCAACCTTAAACAACATTTAGTCATACATACAAGAGATACACCATTTAAATGTACGAAATGCGAAAAGGTATTCAGTAGCAGAGTTCACTTCAATCGACACCAAGGCGTTCACGCTACACAAGATTTAAAGTGTGTCATTTGTGAGAAGGTCTTTGATTCTAAGAAACATTTGACGTCCCATGCTAAGTTCCATACTGGAGAAAACAGATACATGTGCGAAATATGTGGTCGAAGCTACGAAAGACCCCATACGTTAAAGGCACATATGATGTTCCATTCGGACGATAAACCTCATAAGTGTAACGACTGCTCCAAATCATTCACGTCTGCCAACGATCTGAGGCGCCATATTGTAAGCCATAGTGACACGAAGCCGTTCAAATGTTCAGAATGTGAAAGGAGATTTTCTAGAAACGCGCTTCTTCAAGCTCACAAGGTTACACACACGAACGGAAAACAATTTCAGTGCCTAGTTTGTTCTAAAGAGTTCACGTATAAATATAACCTAAAACGTCACGAATTATGTCATAGCGGCCATCAGAAAACGGCATGCATCGACAAAGGTTCAAGTATGGATGATAAATTAGTCACGAATACAAACTTCAGGAAATCGACGAATGCTAAATGTTCAAGAAAACCAAATACAAAACTGGACAGACTTATAGTGAAAATAAAAGAGAAAGTTTCACAAAATATTCCTAGCGAATCCGAAAATCAACGATCATTAATTCAACCATTGCCCAACTCCTTTTGTAAATTTAACAGGGATACAGAAAGGACATGTTTGAAAAACGAATCACGTGGTTTCAAGATTGGTGGGACTAAGGGCGAGGATGATACTTGTGTAAGAAAAGGCCTTGAAACAGAAGTTATAGATTCCTCGCCTGGAAGGAAATCAAATGATAACGGGAAGTCACAAACGCCATCTAACGACGTACTATCGATTAGTGCGATCCAAACAGTAGTTATGGAGCCAGCAGGGATAAATTCTAATAATTGTACAGACTATAATTATGATCTATAGACGTCTGGCAGAAGAAGTTATTCTGATTGATTCTGATGTTCCAGCCGAAGAATCAATTGAAATTTCTACATCGATATAGAAAATTTAATAAAAGATTTGTTTTGTTTTACGGTATTGTGAAATTTGTAATTGTTCCTGATTCCTGTACATTTATTTAGGGGCGTGTGACGATTTACCCAATACCACCCCAATACTACAATATAATGGTGCCAAATGGACATACCATTAGACGTATTGCACTGTTGTTAGTCTAGACCAAATTGTTGTGTCTTGTAAGACCTCTTTGTAACACAGTCAAAACATTGGCACCCACCAAATTAATTTTGTTCTAACGGTAAGATAGCCCTTCAGCAAAGACATATGTGAGGTTCTGTAGGCCTAATCTCCCGGTTGTACGAGACAGTGAGTAGGGTCGCCTGTTCAAAATCATGAATTTTTGCTCCAGTTCCTCCGGTTTCCTCCAAATTGAATCATTATGTTAGTCCCGAAATGACCTAGTTTGTGTTGAATGGGCGTTAAGCACCATTTCTCTCTATCAAATTTGTTAGACGTTTACTCGTCATTTTATCTGGTGTCAGTGATAGATATTAGAAGGGAGATAACTCCATTAAAATGTTAATACTGGTCTCTTTGCCCAGCTCAAACTTTACTCCAAGTTCGATGGACAGAAAGTTTTTCACTGTAGAGAGAAAGACAGAAATTGGATATAACGTCCAGTCGACAAAATCTAGGTAATTTCCAATCTGATTAAAATACACATCTACATTTCGTTTCGTTTTTATATACTGTCGACGGTCTACACTACACGAAGATCTGACAAGTTGTAGCGATTGGTGGCATCAGAAGTCATGTTAAGGGCTTTTGACCCTATGACGTCAGACATTTGATTACCCAATCAGCATTGATGTTTCTAGTGGATTACCCACAGTTCTATGCAAAACACGCCTGAAGCTAACGTAACAGACCGTTTCATTGACTAATCCCTCACACCACCCGCAACACGTCAATGATAACAATTCTTCCAGATCCCAGTGTAGTAAAGACAAGTTAAAAGAAATTTTGAACTATAAAAACCGAAACGGAATAGCATCTGTGTTTTAATCAGATTGGGTAATCTCTCGACTAACATATGCTTCAGGTTTATTTCAAAATTCGCTTGCACGTATGGGTCTTTAGCAGTGGGGGGAAACTGGAGGTTTTACAGGTGACCCTACTCCTTGCCACGTACAAGCGGGAATCGAAACAACGCCACTTGACTTAATGGCACCTAATCCCGTTTTTACTATAGACAGGGTAACAATGAACATGTCTTTGCTCCAGATTGTGTCACGTGCACGCTGTATCATAAGGCCTGGCATCGAGCCAACTGGCGTGGTTTCGATTCCCCGTTTGTACGTGATAAGCAATAGGGAAGGAAGTGAAGGTTCTGGCTGGGGCAGTCTGTGTTTTGGGTTTAGCTGCACTTGCTTGGGTTTAACCTATTCTGAGAATACAATATTGAGCATATAAAAAACCTGAACTCGCCGGTACGGTCTTATTTATAGTATTTGTCACAAACTTCTCTGGATGGCCGTTGAAAATTTTAAAGATTTGTGTTTTAGATGTGACATTTCTTTGGCAGGCTCTCAGAGTTACATGTCTTTTTTGCACGGTTCACCAGAGTTGAAATTGTGACCTAGTTGACGCTATTCGGGTGAATATATTGATGGCGTGGCTTTGGTTCCTGTATACAATGGTACGGATTGATTTGTTGGTTTTAGATACACAGACACCTGAGACACATTAATCCAGATAGATCTACCCTTGCCTATTAAAGCTTACAATGGATCGCGCACCGTGACTTCTAAAAAAACAATTGTGCGTTTTGTGTGTGTTGACCGAAGAAGTGTTGCAGGGATGGGGTGGGGGCGATGAACATCTACTAATAATTCGGATAGCGCGAAGCCCATCTTTTCCCGGTAAGACCACAACATCAATGTTGATTTAAGCCCAAAAAATCGAATTAGCCCCCCCCCCACCGATATTTCGCCAACGATAATGATTTCTTAGGAGTGTTCTTAGCCGGCCACATGCTCAGCCCCTCCAAAAAATTCAGTAGCTCACCCCCGCCCAAAAAATATAAAAAATTATGAGCTGGCTACGAGCCCGAATATCATACCCAACCAAACCCATCACTAGGTTACGCAACTTTCCAAATTAGTTCAAGGCCAAAACCGAGCATTCTGGGTTATAGCTCTGCCTGGTAGTATTTCACCAATTTCAATAGTTTATGTTTTAATTGGGTGTGTTGGTGTCACAACCACTGGCTGGATGCAACTGTTCAAGTCTGTGCTCTCACTACTACAGACCCCTACGCGCATGCGAATTATTGAAATAAAATTGAAACCGTATGTTAGTCCCAAAATTACCTAGTTTGTGTCGAGTGAACGTTAAATCCCATTTCTCTCTCATTTCACGTGTCTGCTGTAAAGGTAGATAGGTAGCTATAAGTTCGGGAATTGCTTCAGGTATTTCATTGGTGTGTTTGTACTTTCCGGGAAAATGACATAATCCTGTTTATATCGGTACACTAGAAAATATTAATGTTGACTTGTTTAAACGTGTATAAGGAAATATTAAATTTCATAAAACCGAAACTTGGTTTCGCTCTATTAAATATACACTGGATAACCTATAGCCTTGTATACATAGGGCAGTTGTAGGTGAATGTTGTAGAAGCCATGGACCACAAAGAAAGAGGAAAGATGCCTGCCAAGGAATATGACATTTTAAGAAGAAACTACACCTACCTGCTAGAGACCCTAACCTACCCGGACCCTGTGATAAACATGTTATTTCAAGAAGGCGTTTTAGACAGTGACGAGCGGAAAGAAATCGAACAAACTTCGGAGTCTAAGCTGAAAGTTAAAACACTGTTGGACACACTAATGGGACGGTGTAGAGGAGCTTATCCGATGTTTATTAAATGCTTAAAACAGTCTATATACCTTTCAGTAGCAGAAAAACTCGAGTCAGGTAGGCTTTTTATGGTAATATTGGATTTAACACCCTATGTAGCACCATAGGTCTTTTTCTCGGACCTGGAGAGTGGGAGTAGTGTAGCAATTTGCCAACCCGTTTAGCTGCAATTTATTTGGTTGGGGGAGTTCTGTTGCAATTTAGTTGATCAGGACCCGCACCCTTTTCTCTGCCACCAGTATTCTATCGGCCGACCACAAGCCGTTGTACAGTAAAGGAGAGGGCGGACTAGCTAAAAAGTAGTTGTTCTATGTTCAGCTCTCTCTCTTCCAACAAACGGAACAAAACTGTATAAAACTATAAAGTTTTATTAAGTATTATAACATATATACAGGTAAGTTTTACTGGACTGGGGAAAACTCTTTTATACTATTTATAAAGAGGGGCAGCGGCTAAATACCACGCTTCAAAATACCACGCTCGCCTTACTGCTTCTATACACACGAAACGTGGTACGCTTTTTCGGTACCACTTTCTATTTAATTATAGGGATTTTACATTATATAAAGCTAATTTTGCAAATTATGTTGATCATTTAATCAATTTTGATGTTTTTATTGGTGATATTTACACTTAATCTTAAAATAAATTACAATACAGATAGCCGATCGGTCGGTTAATGCATCGAGCCGTACCTATGCTATACGGTTTATAATACGGTGTAACCGTTATTATACCCTATTCAAAAAGACCCTACGTGGTATATTGGAATATTATGTATGCGACTATGCATAGATATGAAACAAAACCCGGAAGGTAAAAACTAACGTTGTATAATCCTGTATAGGGGCGATAAGCAAGGGCGATAAGTTGACAGTAAAAAAAGTGGTATTCCGGGGCCGAGATAACCGTACCACGTTCGCCTTGCTAGTGCTATACAAACGGAACGTGGTACGCGACTTCGGTACCACGTCCTTTTATTTATAGAGATTTTACATTATTTGTAGTAAATTTTTCAAATTATGTTGATTATTTAATCCATTTTGATGTTTTTATAGGCCATATTTACACTTTATGCTAAAATTAATTACAATACAGATAACCGATCGGTAATAATACTGTGTAAATTTAAAAAGACCCAACGTGGTATATTGGAAATGAAATGAAATGGGGTTTAACGTCCTACTGTTCCGCTCCGACCGGGCTAATGAAAACGGGCATATCAGTACCTCGCTCGACTTTCTCTGTCTACAAAAACGAAGCGTGGTACGCGACTTTGGCTTATTTTTCAAATTGGATCATTTTGATGTTTTTATAGGCCATATACTGTATCCGATTTAAAAAGACCCTACGTGGTATATTGGGTAGATATGAAATAAAACGTGGCAAGTAAAACGGGGTATAATAAAATATGTGGATTATACGAGAGTACCTTGAGTCGAATATAGTTAAACAAAAGTGGTATAATAGAATCCGGTGCTGAGATAACCGTACCACGCTCGCCTTGCTGGATCTATAAAACCGGAACGTGGTACCCGACTTCGGTAAAAAAGAATCGTGGTAAAATAGAATCCAAGACAGACAACCGTACCACACTCGCCTTGCTGATTCTATACAAACGGAACGTTGTACGCGACTTTGGTTCTATACAAACGGAACATGGTGCGCCACTTCAGTTAAAAAAAAAACGTGGTATAATAGAATCAGAGACTGAGATAATCGTACCACGCTCGCCTTACTGGTTCTATGCAAACGGGACGTGGTACGCGACTTCGGTTAAAAAAACGTGGTATAATAGAATCAGAGACTGAGATAATCGTACCAAGCTCGCCTTACTTGTTCTATACAAACGGAACGTGGTACGAAACTTGGGTTCAATCAAAAACGTGGTATAATAGAATCCGAGACTGAAATAATCGTACCACGCTCGCCTTACTTGTTCTATACATAAACGGAACGTTGTACGCGACTTCGGTAAAAAAAAGGTGGTATACTAGAATCAGTGACTGGTATAACCATGGCACGCTCGCCTACTGGTTGTACACAAACGGAACGTGGTGCGCGAGAAAAGTGGTAAAATAGAATCCAAGACTGAGATAACCGTAATTAGAACCAAAGACTGGGATAACCACGTCCGGCTTACTACTTTTATACAACTGAAACGTGGTAAACTCGCTCTACTTCTCCTATACAATTGAAACGTGGTACGCGGCTTTGGTACCACGTCCTTTTTAATAATAGGGATTTTACATTTTTCGATGCAGATTTTGCAAATTGTGTTGATTATTTGATCCATTTTGATGTTTTATAGGCCACTTCGGTACAAAAAACGTGGTATACTAGAATCAGAGACTGTGATAACCGTAGCACGCTCGCCGTATATTGGTTCTATACAAATGGAACGTGGTACGCGACTTCGGTACAAAAAACGTGGTAAAATAGAAACCGAGACAGAGATAACCGTACCATGCTCGCCTGGCAGGTTCTGTACAAACGAAACGTGGTACGCGACTTCGGTACAAAAACGTTGTAAACTAGAAACCGAGAGCAAGATAACGGTAACTAGAAACCGATACTGAGATAACCGTACCACGCCCGGCTTACTACTTCTATACAACTGAAACGTATTATGCTCGCCTTACTTCTCATATGCAATTGAAACGTGGTACTAGGCTAATTGGTACCACGTCTTTTTTTAATTATAGAGATTTATACATTATTCAAAGCAGATTTTGCAAATTGTGTTAATTATTTAATACATTTTCATGTTTTATACTATAGGCCATATTTACACTTTATGACCATAGGGATACTAATAAATGTACTGAGACAATCGTAACAGTACCACGCCCGTCTTACTGATTCTATACAAACGGAACGGTGTACATGACTTCGGTACAAAAAACGTGGTATAATAGAATCTGAGACGGAGATAACCGTACTACGCTTGCCTGACAGGCTCTATACAAACGAAACGTGGTACGCGACTTGGGCACAAAAACGTGGTAAACTAGAACCCGCAACCAAGATAACGGTAACTAGAAACCGATACTGAGATAACCCTACCACGCCCGGCTTACTACTTCTATACAACTGAAACGTGTTATGCTCGCCTTACTTCTCATATACAATTGAAACGTGGTACTCGGCTTTGGTACCACGTCTTTTTTTAATTATAGAGATTTTACATTATTCGAAGCAGATTTTGCAAATTGTGTGGATTATTTAATCCATTTTGATGTTTTAACTATAGGCCATATTTACACTTTATGATAAAATAAATCATCGTGTAACATAATGCGTTTCAGTGCCATTTGTAACTAGGGACTCGAAGAACGAGGCTAGACTTATTCCACAAGTCATGTTAAACGGTGACCGCATATTCTTATCTGGAGAACATGTGCAATAAACGTAATCGACGTAGACTGATATAACCAGACGCTAGAGATTGCCATTCGATTTCGCCGAACCTAACTGATTAGAAATTACTGTAAAAACAGAAACGATTGAATGTAAATCAGTTTATTTTCATTCATTTACATTAATATATGCGTTGCGACCCATTTGTGTTAATGTCGAGGTCCCAGATATTAGCGATTGAGCCCCTTTATTTATAGGGATTTACATTTGTACCGAAGTCGCGTACCACGTTCCATTTGTATAGAACCAGTATAGGGCGAGCGTGGCACGGTTATCTCAGTCACTGATTCTATTATATCACTGGATTAAATAATCAACATTATTTGAGAAATACGACAAATTCGCGTACCACGTTTCGTTTGTATAAAAGTAGTAAAGCCAGCGTGGTACGGTTATCTCAGTTTCGGATTCTATTATACCACGTTTTTTTTGTACCGAAGTCGCGTACCACGTTTCGTTTGTATAGAACCAGTACAAGGCGAGCGTGCCACGGTTATCCCAGTCTCTGATTCTAGTATACCACTCTTTTTTTTTACCGAAGTCGCGTATAACTTTTCGTTTGTATAGAACCAGTAGAATGAGCGTTATACGGTTATCTCAGTCTCGGATTCTATTATACCACGTTTTTGAACTGATGTCGCGTACCACGTTCCGTTTGTATAGAACCGGTACAAGGCGAGCGTGCCACGGTTATCCCGGTCTCTGATTCTAGAATACCACTCTTTTTTTTTTTACCGAAGTCGCGTATAACTTTTCGTTTTATAGAACCAGTAGGATGAGCGTTGTACGGTTATCTCAGTCTCGAATTCTATTATACCACCTTTTTTCGTACCGAAGTCGCGTTCCACGTTCCATTTGTATAGAACACGTAAAATGAGCGTAGTACGATTATATCAGTTTCGGATTCTATTATACAACATTTTTTTGTATCGAAGTCGCGGGCCACGTTTTTCTAGACCCAGTTAGACGATCGTGGTGCGATTATCTCAGTCTCGGATTCTATTATACCACGTTTTTGAACCGAAGTTGCGTACCGTGTTCCGTTTGTAAAGAACCAGTAAGGCGAGGGTGGTACGATTATCTCATTCTCGGATTCTATTATAAAACATTTTTTGTACCGAAGTCGCGTACCACGCCCTGTTTGTATAGAACCAGTAAAGCAAGCATGGTACGATTATCTCATTCTCGGATTCTTTTATACCACGTTTTTTGCATCGAAGTCGCGCAACACATTCCCTTTTTATAGAACCAGTACGATTATCTCAGTCTCGGATTCTATTATACCACGTTTTTGAACCCAAGTTTCGTACCACATTCCGTGTGTATAGAACCAGTAAGGCGAGCTTGGTACGATTATCTCAGTCTCGGATTCTATACTATACTACCGAAGTCGCTTACCACGTTCCGGTTGTATAGAACCTGTAAGGTGAGCGTGGTACGATTATCTCAGTCCCTGATTCTATTATACCACGTTTTTTGAACCGAAGTCGCGTACCACGTTCCGTTTGTATAGAACCAGTAAGGCGAGCGTGGTACGATTATCTCAGTCTCTGATTCTATTATACCACGTTTTGTTGAACCGAAGTCGCGTACCACGTTCCGTTTGTATAGAACCAGTAAGGCGAGCGTGGTACGATTATCTCAGTCTCGGGTTCTGTTATACCACGTTTTTGAACCCAAGTTTCGTACCACGTTCCGTTTGTATAGAACAAGTAAGGCGAGCTTGGTACGATTATCTCAGTCTCTGATTCTATTATACCACGTTTTTTTAACCGAAGTCGCGTACCACGTCCCGTTTGCATAGAACCAGTAAGGCGAGCGTGGTACGATTATCTCAGTCTCTGATTCTATTATACCACGTTTTTTGAACTGAAGTGGCGCACCATGTTCCGTTTGTATAGAACAAGTAAGGCGAGCTTGGTACGATTATCTCAGTCTCTGATTCTATTATACCACGTTTTTTTAACCGAAGTCGCGTACCACGTCCCGTTTGCATAGAACCAGTAAGGCGAGCGTGGTACGATTATCTCAGTCTCTGATTCTATTATACCACGTTTTTTGAACTGAAGTGGCGCACCATGTTCCGTTTGTATAGAACCAGTACGATTATCTCACTCTCGGATTCTATTATACCACGTTTTTGAACCGAAGTCGCGTACCACGTTCCGTTTGTATAGAACCAGTAAGGCGAGCATGGTACGGTTATCTCAGTCTTTGATTCTATTATAAAACATGTTTTTGTACCGAAGTCGCGTACCACGTCCCGTTTGTATATTCTAGTTCGGTACCATGTCCTTTTTATTTATAGGGATTTAGGATTATATGTAGTAAATTTTGATTATTTAATCCATTTTGATTTTTTTATAGGCCACATTTACACTTTATCTTCAATCTAATACTGAGTAAAAGTTAATAAACTATTCCCTATTTAGAAAGACTCTACGCGGTACATTGGAAATGAAATGAAATGGGGTTTAACGTCCCACTGTTGTGCTCCGACTGGGCTAATGAAAACGTGCATATCAGTACCTCACTCGACTTTCTCCGTCTACAAAAACGAAACGTGGTACGCGACTTTGGCTTATTTTTCAAATTATGTTGATAATTTAATCCATTTTGATGATTTTATAGGCCATATACTGTACCCTATATAAAAAAAAGCCTTGTGGTATAGTGGGTAGATATGAAATAAAACGTGACAAGTAAAACGGGGTATAATAAAATACGTGGATGATAAAATACGTGGATGATACGAGAGTACCGTGAGTTGATAGTTAAACAAAGCGTGGTATAATGGAATCCGAGACCGAGATAACCGTACCACGCTCGCCTTACTGGTTCTATACAAACGGAACGTGGTACGCTACTTCGGTCCAAAAAATGTGGTATAATAGAATCCGAAACTGAGATAATCGTACCACGCTCGCCTTACTGGTTCTATACAAACGGAACGTGGTACGCGACTTCGGTTCAAAAACGTGGTATAATAGAATCGGAAACTGAGATAATCATACCACGCTCGCCTTACTTGTTCTATACAAACGGAACGTGGTATAATAGATTCAGAGACTGGGATAATCATACCACGCTCGCCTTACTGTTTTTTTTTTTAAAAACGGAACGCGGTACGCAACTTCGGTTCAAAAACGTGGTATAATCGTACTGCTTCTATACAAACAGAGCGTGGTGCACGACATCGAATTCTATTATACCACGTTTTTAAACCTAAGAAGCGAACAATATACGGCCTATAAAACATCAAAATGGGTTAAATTATCAACATAATTTTAAAAATAAGCCAAATTGGTATACCAGAATCAGAGACTGGGATAACCGTGGTACGCTCGCCTTATACTTGCTCTATGCAAACGGAACGTGTTACGCGACTTCGGTACAATAGAAACTTGGTATAATAGAATCCGAGACTGAGATAATCATACCACGCTCGCCTTACTGGTTAGAACAAGTAAGGCGAGCTTTTTACGATTATCTCAGTCTCTGATTCTATATTATACCACGTTTTTTTAACCGAAGTCGCGTACCACGTCTCGTTTGCATAGAACCAGTAAGGCGAGCGTGGTACGATTATCTCAGTCTCTGATTTTATTATACCACTTTTTTTGAACTGAAGTGGCGCACCATGTTCCGTTTGTATAGAACCAGTACGATTATCTCACTCTCGGATTCTATTATACCACGGTTTTGAACCGAAGTCGCGTACCACGTTCCTTTCCGTGGTATAATAGTATACGAGACTGAGATAATCGTACTGCTTCTATACAAACAGAACGTGGTGCACGACATCGGATTCTATTATACCACGTTTTTAAACCTAAGAAGCGAACAATATACAGCCTATAAAACATAATTTTAAAAATAAGCCAAATTGGTATACTAGAATCAGAGACTGGGATAACCATGGTACGCTCGCCTTATGCTGGCTCTATACAAACGGAACGTGTTACGCGACTTCGGTACGATAGAAACTTGGTATAATAGAATCCGAGACTGAGATAATCATACCACGCTCGCATTACTGGTTAGAACAAGTAAGGCGAGCTTGGCACGATTATCTCAGTCTCTGATTCTATTATACCACGTTTTTTTAACCGAAGTCGCTTACCACGTCCCGTTTGCATAGAACCAGTAAGGCGAGCGTGGTACGATTATCTCAGTCTCTGATTCTATTATACCACGATTTTTGAACTGAAGTGTTACGCAACTTCGGTACAATAGAAACTTGGTATAATAGAATCCGAGACTGAGATAATCATACCACGCTCGCCTTACTGGTTAGAACAAGTAAGGCGAGCTTGGTACGATTATCTCCGTTTCTGATTCTATTATACCACGTTTTTTTAACCGAAGTCGCGTACCACGTCCCGTTTGCATAGAACCAGTAAGGCGAGCGTGGTACGATTATCTCAGTCTCTGATTCTATTATACCACGTCCCGTTTGCATAGAACTAGTAAGACGTGCGTGGCACGATTATCCCAGTCTCGGATTCTATTATACCACCTTTTTGAACCGAAGTCGTGTACCACGTTCCGTTTGTATAGAACCAGTAATTTGAGCGTGATACGATTATCGCAGTCTCTGCTTCTATTATACATTGTACCACTTTTTTGTAGAATACCAGACTGAGATGATCGTAACACGTTCGCTTTACTGGTTCTATACAAACGGAACGTGGTACGATCATCTCAGTCTCGTATTCTATTACATCACGTTTTTGAACCGAAGTCGCGTACCACGTTCCGAGCGTGGTACGATTATCTCAGTCTTGGAGTCTATTATAAAACATTTTTTGTACCGAAGTCGTGTACCACGTCCCGTTCATAGAACCAGTAAGGCGAGCGTGGTACGATTATTGCAGTCTCGGATTCTAGTTCGGTACCACGTCCTTTTTATTTATAGGGATTTAGCATTATATGTAGTAAATTTTGATTATTTAATCCATTTTGATGTTTTTATAGGCCACATTTACACTTTATGTTCAATCTAATACTGAGTAAAAGTTAATAAACTATTCCCTATTTAGAAAGACTCTACGTGGTATATTGGAAATGAAATGAAATGGGGTTTAACGTCCTACTGTTGTGCTCCGACTGAGCTAATGAAAACGTGCATATCAGTACCTCACTCGACTTTCTCCGTCTACAAAAACGAAACGTGGTACGCGACTTTGGCTTATGTTTCAAATTATGTTGATAATTTAATCCATTTCGGTGCCTTTATAGGCCATATACTGTACCCCATATAAAAAAAGCCGTAGATATGAAATAAAACGTGGCAAGTAAAACGGGGCATAATAAAATACGTGGATGATACGAGAGTACCTTGAGTTGATAGTTAAACAAAACGTGGTATAATGGAATCCGAGACCGAGATAACTGTACCACGCTCCGAAACAGATAATCATGGATTAAATAATTTTAAAAAATGTACTACATATAATGCTAAATCCCTATAAATGAAAAGGACGTGGTACCGAACTAGAATCCGAGACTGCGATAATCGTACTTCACTCGCCTTACTGGTTCTGTACAAACGGGACGTGGTACGCGACTTCGGTACAAAAAATGTTTTATAATAGAATCCAGGACTGAGATAATCGTACCACGCTCGGAACGTGGTACGCGACTTCGGTTCAAAAACCGAGATGATCGTGTAAGAATCCGAAACTGAGATGATCGTACCACGTTCCGTTTGTATAGAACCAGTAAGGCGAGCGTGGTACGATCATCTCAGTCCCGGATTCTACAAAAAACGTGGTACAATGTATAATAGAAGCAGAGACTGCGATAATCGTACCACGCTCAAATTACTGGTTCTATACAAACGGAATCCCAGACTGGGATAATCATGCCACGCACGTCTTACTAGTTCTATGCAAACGGGACGTGGTACGGGATTCCGGTACCCCGTTCCGTTTGCATAGAACCAGTAAGGCGAACGTGGTATGATTATCTCAGTCTCGGATTCTATTATACCAAGTTTCTATTGTACCTAAGTCGCGTAACACGTTCCGTTTGTATAGAGCCAGTATAAGGCGAGCGTGCCACGGTTATCCCAGTCTCTGATTCTAGTATACCACGTTTTTGAACCGAAGTTGCGTACCGCGTTCCGTTTTTTAAAAAAACAGTAAAGCGAGCGTGGTATGATTATCCCAGTCTCTGAATCTATTATACCACGTTCCGTTTGTATAGAACCAGTAACGCGAGCGTGGTATGATTATCCCAGTTTCGGATTCTATTATACCACGTTTTTGAACCGAAGTCGCGTACCACGTTCCGTTCATATAGAACCAGTAAGGCGAGCGTGGTATGATTATCTCTGTCTCGGATTCTATTATACCAAGTTTCTATTGTACCGAAGTCGCGTACCACGTTCCGTTTGTATAGAGCCAGTGTAAGGCGAGCGTGCCACGGTTATCCCAGTCTCTGATTCTAGTATACCACGTTTTTGAACCGAAGTTGCGTACCGCGTTCCGTTTTAAAAAATCAGTAAGGCGAGCGTGGTATGATTATCCCATTCTGTGAATCTATTATACCACGTTCCGTTTGTATAGAACCAGTAACGCGAGCGTGGTATGATTATCTCAGTTTCGGATTCTATTATACCACGTTTTTGAACCGAAGTCGCGTACCACGTTCCGTTTGTATAGAACCAGTAAGGCGAGCGTGGTACGATTATCTCAGTTTTGGATTCTATTATGCCACGTTTTTTGGACCGAAGTCTTACTAGTTCTATACAAACGGGACGTGGTACGCGACTCTGATACCACGTTCCGTTCATATAGAAGTAGTAAGGCGAGCGTGGTATGATTATCTCAGTCTCGGATTCTATTATACCAAGTTTCTATTGTGCCGAAGTCGCGTACCACGTTCCGTCTGTATAGAGCCAGTATAAGGCGAGCGTGCCACGGTTATCCCAGTCTCTGATTCTAGTATACCAATTTGGCTTATTTTTGAAATTATGTTGATAATTTAATCGATTTTGATGTTTTATAGGCCGTATACTGGTACGCTTCTTAGGTTTAAAAACGTGGTATAATAGAATCCGATGTCGCGCACCACGCTCCGTTTGTATAGAACCAGTACGATTATTTCAGTCTCGTATTCTATTATACCACGTTTTTGAACCGAAGTTGCGTACCGCGTTCCGTTTTTTTAAAAAACCAGTAAGGCGAGCGTGGTATGATTATCTCAGTCTCTGAATCTATTATACCACGTTCCGTTTGTATAGAACCAGTAACGCGAGCGTGGTATGATTATCTCAGTTTAGGATTCTATTATACCACGTTTTTGAACCGAAGTTGCATACCACGTTCCAGTAAGGCGAGTGTGGTATGATTATCTCAGTTTCGGATTCTATTATACCACGTGTTTGAACCGAATTTGCGTACCACGTTCCGTTTGTATAGAACCGGTAAGGCGAGCGTGGTAGGATTATCTCAGTTTCGGATTCTATTATACCACGTTTTTTGGACCGAAGTCGCGTACCACGTTCCGTCTGTATAGAGCCAGTATAAGGCGAGCGTGCCACGGTTATCCCAGTCTCTGATTCTAGTATACCAATTTGGCTTATTTTTGAAATTATGTTGATAATTTAATCGATTTTGATGTTTTATAGGCCGTATACTGGTACGCTTCTTAGGTTTAAAAACGTGGTATAATAGAATCCGATGTCGCGCACCACGTTCCGTTTGTATAGAACCAGTACGATTATTTCAGTCTCGTATTCTATTATACCACGTTTTTGAACCGAAGTTGCGTACCGCGTTCCGTTTTTTTAAAAAACCAGTAAGGCGAACGTGGTATGATTATCTCAGTCTCTGAATCTATTATACCACGTTCCGTTTGTATAGAACCAGTAACGCGAGCGTGGTATGATTATCTCAGTTTAGGATTCTATTATACCACGTTTTTGAACCGAAGTTGCGTACCACGTTCCAGTAAGGCGAGTGTGGTATGATTATCTCAGTTTCGGATTCTATTATACCACGTGTTTGAACCGAATTTGCGTACCACGTTCCGTTTGTATAGAACCGGTAAGGCGAGCGTGGTAGGATTATCTCAGTTTCGGATTCTATTATACCACGTTTTTTGGACCGAAGTCTTACTAGTTCTATGCAAACGGGACGTGGTACGCGACTCTGGTAGCCTACCACGTTCCGTTCATATAGAACCAGTAAGGCGAGCGTGGTATGATTATCTCAGTCTCGGATTCTATTATACCAAGTTTCAATTGTACCGATGTCGCGTACCACGTTCCGTTTGTATAGAGCCAGTATAAGGCGAGCGTGCCACGGTTATCCCAGTCTCTGATTCTAGTATACCACGTTTTTGAACCGAAGTTGCGTACCGCGTTCCGTTTTTTAAAAAACCAGTAAGGCGAGCGTGGTATGATTATCCCAGTCTCTGAATCTATTATACCACGTTCCGTTTGTATAGAACCAGAAACGCGAGCGTGGTATGATTATCTCAGTTTCGGATTCTATTATACCACGTTTTTGAACCGAAGTCGCGTACCACGTTCCGTTTGTATAGAAGCAGTAAGGCGAGCGTGGTACGATTATCTCAGTTTCGGATTCTATTATACCACGTTTTTGGGACCTAAGTCTTACTAGTTCTATGCAAACGGGACGTGGTACGCGACTTTGGTACCACGTTCCGTTCATATAGAACCAGTAAGGCGAGCGTGGTATGATTATCTCAGCCTCGGATTCTATTATACCAAGTTTCTATTGTACCGAAGTCGCGTACCACGTTCCGTTTGTATAGAGCCAGTATAAGGCGAGCGTGCCACGGTTATCCCAGTCTCTGATTCTAGTATACCACGTTTTTGTACCGAAGTTGCGTACCGCGTTCCGTTTTTTAAAAAACCGGTAAGGCGAGCGTGGTATGATTATCCCAGTCTCTGAATCTATTATACCACGTTCCGTTTGTATAGAACCAGTAACGCGAGCGTAGTATGATTATCTCAGTTTCGGATTCTATTATACCACGTTTTTGAACCGAAGTCGCGTACCACGTTCCGTTTGTATAGAAACAGTAAGGCGAGCGTGGTACGATTATCTCAGTTTCGGATTCTAATTATACCACGTTTTTTTGGACCGAAGTCTTACTAGTTCTATGGAAACGGGACGTGGTACGCGACTCTGGTACCACGTTCCGTTCATATAGAACCAGTAAGGCGAGCGTGGTATGATTATCTCAGTCTCGGATTCTATTATACCAAGTTTCTATTGTACCGAAGTCGCGTACCACGTTCCGTTTGTATAGAGCCAGTATAAGGCGAGTGTGCCACGGTTATCCCAGTCTCTGATTCTAGTATACCACGTTTTTGAACCGAAGTTGCGTACCGCGTTCCGTTTGTATAGAACCAGTAAGGCGAGCGTGGTTCGATTATCTCAGTTTCGGATTCTATTATGCCACGTTTTTTGGACCGAAGTCTTACCAGTTCTATACAAACGGGACGTGGTACGCGACTCTGGTACCACGTTCCGTTCATATAGACGTAGTAAGGCGAGCGTGGTATGATTATCTCAGTCTCGGATTCTATTATACCAAGTTTCTATTTTACCGAAGTCGCGTACCACGTTCCGTTTGTATAGAGCCAGTATAAGGCGAGCGTGCCACGGTTATCCCAGTCTCTGATTCTAGTATACCACGTTTTTGAACCGAAGTTGCGTACCGCGTTCCGTTTTTTAAAAAACCGGTAAGGCGAGCGTGGTATGATTATCCCAGTCTCTGAATCTATTATACCACGTTCCGTTTGTATAGAACCAGTAACGCGAGCGTGGTATGATTATCTCAGTTTCGGATTTTATTATACCACGTTTTTGAACCGAAGTCGCGTACCACGTTCCGTTTGTATAGAACCAGTAAGGCGAGCGTGGTACGATTATCTCAGTTTCGGATTCTATTATACCACGTTTTTTGGACCGAAGTCTTACTAGTTCTATGCAAACGGGACGTGGTACGCAACTTTGGTACCACGTTCCGTTCATATAGAACCAGTAAGGCGATCGTGGTATGATTATCTCAGTCTCGGATTCTATTATACCAAGTTTCTATTGTACCGAAGTCGCGTACCACGTTCCGTTTGTATAGAGCCAGTATAAGGCGAGCGTGCCACGGTTATCCCAGTCTCTGATTCTAGTATACCAATTTGGCTTATTTTTAAAATTATGTTGATAATTTAATCCATTTTGATGTTTTATAGGCCGTATACTGGTACGCTTCTTAGGTTTAAAAGGTGGTATAATAGAATCCGATGTCGCGCACCACGTTCCGTTTGTATAGAAGCAGTACGATTATCTGAGTCTCGTATTCTATTATACCACGTTTTTGAACCGAAGTTGCGTACCGTGTTCCGTTTTTTAAAAAAAACAGTAAGGCGAGCGTGGTATGATTATCCCAGTCTCTGAATCTATTATACCACGTTTTTTTGTACCGAAGTCGCGCACCACGTTCCATTTGTGTCACGGTTATCCCAGTCTCTGATTCTAGTATACCACTCCTTTATTTACCGAAGTCGCGCACCATATTCCGTTTGCATAGAACACATAAGACGAGCGTGGTACGATTATATCAGTCTCGGATTCTATTATACCACGTTTTTATACCACGTTTGTAAGGAATATATAATCATTACAATTTGGAAAATTTGCTTCAAATAATGTAAATCCCAATAATTAAAAAGGACGTGGTACCAAAGTCGCGTACCACGTTTCAATTGTACAGAAGCAGTAATGTGAGGTTGATTGGGTTATCCCCGCTTCTGATTCTAATATATCAAGAAGTTTGTTTTACACAATATTGTTAACCGTATGGTAATTAACGGGCCGATCGGCTATTTGTATTGTAATTTATTTTAACATAAAGTGAAAATAGGGCCTATAAAACAACAAAATGGATTAAATAATCAAAATAATTTGAAAAATAAGCATTATATAATTTAAAATAAGTCAAAGTCGCGTACCACGTTTCGTTTGTATAGAAACAGTAAATGAACTTGGTACTGTTATCTCAGCCTCAGATTCTATTGTACCACGTTCTTTTTACTTATCAACTCACTGTTCTTTCGTGTCATTCTCATTCTTTATTATACCACGTTTTTAACTGCTACGTTTTAGTATATCTACGCAGTAGTGCAATATACCACGTGGGGCCTTTTTAAATAGGTAACAATAACGTGTACACCGTATATTAATGGCGATTATTTTAACCGACTGATTGAATTGTATTATATTAAATATCAAGTGTAAATATGATCTATAAATAGTATAAAACATTGAAATTATTTAAATAATTAATGTAATTTCCAAAATTAGCTTTTAAACGGGTAAAATCACCATAATTAAAAAGAACGTGGTACCAAAATCTCGTACCGCGTTACATTTGTATAGAAGCAATAGGGACGAGCGTGGTATTTTGGAGCGTGGTATTTAGCCACTGCCATAAAGGGGCGAACTGTCCCAGTTCAAGCCGTTCTGTGATCTGACACTTTTATCATAAAAAGTAGTTTTATATTTTTTATAAGTAGCTGAGCAGGAGGAGGTGAGAGGATTGTACACCATCTCCCATTCTGCCCCTGTGACGGATATATTTATAATTCCAACAGCAAAGGGTTCTTAAATTGTGAGCATGTCTGTTCTCCAAATAGTTGCATTGAGTATGATTCCATTTTAACATGTTTCAATTTATGGTACATGTAATTGGATTACCTTTTAGGATTGTGTAATCTGTTTTTTACACCCCCCCCCCGCAAATATCAATAAGGATAATAATAATATAACGTCATTGTTTTTCGCAGACAGGGACCATGTAAACCAGAGCATATAAGGCTCTGATGTAAACCATACAATATATCTAATCATAGGGAAATATACAAACGTTAAATATTATATTTATACGTCATATGCTATATTTGTACATCACATCATATATTGTGTTTGAACATCACATTTTATATTTGTAGGTCCTACGTCAAATGTTATATATTTTGAAGTAATATATTCTGACGACATATAATAGCTATAATTACGTATTGTATTTAATTACAGAAGGACCCACACCAGTCCAGGAAGAAAAACTAGAGATTACAGGAAATGGTACGTATGTTATTCATAAGGAAATTCTTCCCTAATTACAATTTCCATAAAAATAAAACACAGTCCAGTTTAAAAATGACTTAATAGTAAAGTTCTGAAACTTGTTAATTACCTATAACACATAGGCCCTATTTTTCGAAAGACAATTACTAATTTATTTCTGCCGACGTTTCGAAGAGAATTCTCTCAGTGGGTTTGGCGACCGGACTATTAAAATCTTATAACCAGAACACTCTTGTCACTCCACAGTCAAAACTGAAACACTGTAGTGACAGAAGTTTTAGTGTAGTTGCCCCTAAACTGCGAAACTTTGACTACTTTCAAATCACAGCTGAAGACTCACTTAATTCGAGAATGCTGTGAGACTTGCTGTTCACTGTGTATATAACTATTTTCTCATTTCTCTTTGGGAATGCCTTTGGGTGGAGTTGGAGCTCTACAAATAAAATAAAATCGAGTACGAACAATCCAAACAATTAGACAAAATTTAAAGTCCTAAAAAATACGGTATAAACAAAATATTGTAATCAGTAAATGTACTATTCATTCGGTTTCCTGGCGTGAATCGTGATAGTGGGAACCTAGTATTAACATCTATTTCTATCGTAACACCACACTGGTTTTCACGGATTTTTAATAGTCAGGCTTTTTATTCCCCCTATAACGCCGTCGCATGTGTAAAATCAAATATATATTTGAGTAACTTCCTTGTCGAAGACCTATGCCAATAATTATATATAATATAATATAAAGAAGGCGGCGTGTGAAATTGTATACGATAAATACTCAGCCAAATTAAAAACTTGACACTGATGAATTTCAACAATTTTTTTTGTTCTGGTAAGTCAAATAAATTTTAAAGTGTTTCTAACGATAGTAAGTAGTAAGAAGCCTTTAATTTCATATAATTGTAAAGTCACGTGGATCACGTGATTAAACTGAACACGTAACTTGAAGTGGAAAAACAAATTAAAATTTTCATCTTTGTTAGAAAATGCCACGCCTTTCAAATGTAGAACGTCTGCGTGCTATAGGTAGGCTCTATGCTGGTCAGTCTGTGGTCACTGTTGCAAGAGCCTTTAATTGTTCACGCCAGACAATAATTAATCTCAGAATGAGAGTGCTTCAAACTGGAACTATTGCCGACCGCCCAAGGACGGGAGCGCCACGTGTGACGTCACTCCAGGAAGATCAAGCAATACGATTACGTCATCTTAGAAACAGATTTGTCACTGCAACCTCCACAAGTAGAGAGATGTTTGGTGGAAGGGTAACTGTACAAACTGTTCGAAATCGCTTGCAGGCTGCTGGTCTTCGAGCTCGGAGGCCCTATAATGGACCGATATTGACACCTCTTCATCGCCGCAACCGACTTGTGTGGGCCACAAGACACATAAGATTTACTCGAAGACAGTGGAATTCGGTTGTCTTTAGTGACGAATCTCGATTCACTTTGAGATTTGCCGATGACAGGGTCCGGGTGTACCGCAGACGAGGTGAACGTTACGCTCAAGTATGCGTCAGAGAAGTTGACCGATTTGTTGGCGGCAGCGTCCTGATTTGGGGTTCTTTTTGTGCACATGGACGTTATTCTCTTGTGGTTGTCCAAGGGAACTTAAGTCTATATTATGACTTAAATGCTGTCCAGTACAGGGATCAGATTTTGCAACCTGTTCTTCTTCCGTTTATGCAGAGACATGGGCCTGGACTAACGTTTCAACAAGACAATGCTCGACCCCATACGGCAATTGCTACCCAGAATTTTTTAAGAAATGCCGGTGTCCAAGTCCTGGATTGGCTGTCGCTTAGCCCCGACCTTAATCCTATTGAACACATCTGGGACGAACTGGGTCGACGTGTTCGTCAGCAAGTGAATCCATCACTGACGTTGCAGGACCTTCAACATGCTCTTGCTGAGCAGCGGCGACGTCTTCCTCGGGTAGTGTTTACTAATGCTCTGAGATCCAAGAGAAGACGTTGTGTGGCAGTACGAGACGCCAGAGGAGGCCACAACCGTTACTAAACACTTTACTCCGATTGTTCTCCAAGTCTGTGAATTTCATTTTGGGGGGTACTGTGACATCACGAACGTTATCAATGTCAAGGACTTTCGACGAGACGGATTCTAGCTTTCTGTTGATGTCAAGGTCGTCTGTGCACAATATAACACTATAACACTAAAATTATTTCCATTAAACCATATTTTAAAAATCTAGTCCCAAAAATCCCGAGTGTCAAGTTTTTAATTTGGATGAGTACAGTGTATATATGGTTAGTCTAATTCAGTATTTATACATTTGATCATATAGCCTAACTTAATTAGGTGGTTGACTCGAATTCCAGCCTACCAATCAATCGTTAAAAGTCCACAGAGGTGGGGCCGCGGACGCGTTTTCCTGCTATTCCAGCTCATGAATACAGCAACTTGAATGTGGTCCAATATATCCTACTTTAGGTGACTTACCTGAATCCGGGGTATGGAGGCCGCGCACTCCCTGGCAAAAGTTTGAAATTTAGCTGCAACGAATGCGTTTTTCAGCTATTTTAGCCCGTGAATTAAACAACTTCAAAGTTTGCAACCAGTTTGCAACCGAAACACCGACTTGGAATTCCAACCATCCAATCAGACTTTTGCGACTGCATTCACAAATAATAATCGATACCCGAAAAATGTCGCACAAAGTATGGTGGCTCCAGGCAAAATGTTTTGATTTATAGTCAATTCAGTATAAATTCGCAGTATTCAATTGAAAGAAAAGTAAAATTTTATTTTTGCCAACTGGAAGAAATAATAATTTTTATTTTCACTTTACCCGTCTGCCCGAAGAGCAGATTGACTATACGCCATTGGCGTTTTCAAGCGAGTACGGCAACACATGAAATCAGAAACTGACTACCATTCATAACTGACCGTTTCTGTTCAAATTTTTGAAGGCAAGCGGCAATGACATACCGGGAGTCGCAGACAACACGGGTGTTCTCGGCATTCAAGACTACGTGGAGCAAGTTTTAAGCTATTGGCGTTTTGCATAGACATACATTCGAAACTATATATTCGGTTATCTTTGGTTTACATTCCCCAGTTGGTACAGAAAAGTAATTCAACACCATTTCATTTATTTATTTCCGATCTGATGATACATGTTTAAATTTTTGGATTTGTTCATTGTTTTTTTAGAAAGAATAATACGGGTTGTTCTGATGGGAAAAACCGGCGTTGGAAAGAGTGCGGTTGGAAACACAATGCTAAATTTACAAGGCCTGGATCAATTTAAATCCGAATTCTCTGCTGGGTCGGTTACAACAACGAATGAGTCAAAAGAAAAACCTTTACGTCTAAAGGATGGAGAAAAAATCCTGTTAAAAGTATTGGATACTCCTGGCTTATCAGATGCTAACAGATGTAATAGTGAAATAGCAAGGGAACTAGTTAGGTGTATGGAGGACTTGAAACCGGGGCCACATATATTTGAGTTTGTCTTTAAATTGGATAGAATAGACAGTGATTGCATACAAACAATTCGGTGTCTTATTGAAACTTTTGGGGATAGCATAAAACATTTTGGTGTTGTTGTTTTTACTGGCAAAGACTACCTGAAAACGACGTTTGAGAAATGGCTAGAAACGGCATCGACAGAGTTTAAAGATTTTCTTCGTCATTATTGTAAGAATCGTTACGTAGTTTTAAATAACAACGATCGGGATAGACGGGATGTTGACCAACTGCTAAAACTCATTGTCGATACTACAAGGGGGAACGCGGACGACTATTACAAGGACGCAATGTACGAACAGGCCAAAATCGCATTTGAGATGAAGCTGAAGTTGATTGAGGAAGAGAAGAACAGAGAGATGAATGACCTAAAGATGAAGTTTGCAGAGCAGTTGAAAGAAAATGAACAGCTGAGACATCTGATGGAAGAAAACCAGAAAATAAACGCTGAGGGGGCTAAATATCGCAAAAAGATTGACACGTTGGAGAAGGAGCTCCGGTCTTATAAACAACGAAACGATACAGAGGAGTCAGTGGCCAGGGCTCGCGTGATGAGTCTTATGAACAATGGTGATATATTGCGTGTAAATTTTGTTCCACTACACAATCAACTCGTAACCCATGGATTCCTGCAAAATAGAGTCAGTGAACGTGATTCCGTAACATTGGATCAAATGGTATATTCTTTGTCGAATCCATATACAATTATATTAAACTATCTTGATACGAAAGGTTTCACAGGTAAGACAAGTTAGCTTCATTATTTCTTGGGATCCATCATGACGGCTCAATGAGAAATCGGGAGAACCCGGATTCAAGCCTGATGTCGCCGAAAAAGTTCTTTGGGGTTTTCCGGCGTGACTTCTCCTAGTAAGCGTTTCATAGTGGAGTGCCTGGCAAAATACAGCGTCTATTGCTTTGTATGGGAAGACAAACCGAGGTCTCGTGTACACGTTGGCGTACGCCCGTCTTCATTGACCCGGCTCGAACATATGTATATACACATGGGTATGGGAAACGAACTATTAGAATTATCTACAAGTTATTTCTTGTAATAATTCGTAATTAATAATTATCATATTTCATCAGATACATCCCCACGAATTATTGGGTAGTTATCTTGTTATGTTTGTATTTACTTTTCCCGTTTAAATCCAGCACTGATGTAGGTGGGCGTATATTTGGCTTTCTGTGTTTAACATTTCTTATTATATATTTACAGGTTGGCAGTCTAAGATACGCAACAATTTCAGTTATATGCTCAAAAATATTCTAAATCCTGAAGAATTGATTAATAAACTTTGTGACAAATCAGTATTTAATGCCGATGACACAGAGAGCATAGTGAAATCCCTAACACTGCGACTGGATAGAAAGGCCATGACAAGACGAATACTTGAGATTTTATTGAAATCGGATGAAGAGACTTATAGAAAATTCAGAGAATGTTTGAAGGAACTTGGTTATAAAGATATATTTTACAAACTTAGATTACCATGAGTTCAAATCTTCTAACTCTATTTTAGTTGCAGCCCTCTGCTGTAAGGATGCCACAGTAGCCTAGTGAATAAGACAGTGGCTCGCTAGCTTGGGGTCTTAAGTTCGCTACCGGTGTTGGCTAAGAATAGTCCTCTGGAGTTCCCCCTTGTCACTCTAGTCGCGAGGGTGTGGCCTCATGAGTGGAATAATCTAGGGCCTTCATTTAAATCCCGGGATTGGTCGGTATGCTTCCGACTTGCCATTGATGGGGGACAGAGAGCCTGGCAAAGAACTATAGCAGTTCATGGGACGAAACACCAAGGCTCCGGGTACACATTGGAGAGAGAGAGAGAGAGAGAGAGAGAGAGAGAGAGAGAAATGGGGTTTAACGTCCACTCGACACAACAAGGTCATTTCGGGACTAACACATGGTTTTTGATTTTATTTCAATAATTCGCTTGCGCGTAGGGGTCTTTAGCAGTGGGAGGAAACCGGAGTGCCCAGAGGAAACCCACGAGGTTGAGAAGGCGCCCCTATCTCCATGCCACATACGCTCACACCAGGGCTCGAAACCACAGCCGCAAGCCAGAGGTGACCGGCCAGCTAGAGATCGAAGCGCGGAACTCTAGACCACTAGGCCATCCGAACCTCAAGTAAAAGAAACCTTGGAACTCGGACTTCGAAATAAGAGTAGGCCGATTAGTTGATTTCTGGTATAAAAGTAAATGGGTCACAATGGGTGTCGAGACGTCAGATGACTGTACTATAAAATATCTAATGGATGTATTAGACAATAAACCATACATCGTGACTACATTCATTGAATGTCCTCGACTAAAGGTGGATACTATGATCAGCAACGCTTACGGCTGGTCCCTGGATCCATTGACTTGAAATGTTAATTGTTGTTAATTTCTTGCAAGGTCTGTTTAGTTTGATTTGTCTGCAGATCTGTTTTATCCCATATATTCGCTTGAAGTGCTGCCTACCAACACTTACTATTGTACATGGTGCCATTTAATAAATAGACTACTCAGTTTGTTATCAGTCTTATCGATTGTGTTATTAATTTTTTGTCAACTTTAGAGAAGCTACTATATCACTGAACAACCTGAAAGTTTTCCCTCTGAACAAATTTTGAAATTGGAGTCAATATCCTGGCTTTTGGGGTCATTGCTGGAAGCAAAATCTTGTAAACTAGAAGATCAGATATGGGAGTCAGTGGGACAGAATCTCGAGGCTTGCATGTTAATTCGTTCTGTTTAGTGAAAAATCACAGAGCATTTGGCCACAGATCACTAATCCCCCCCCCCTCCCCTCTTGATTTTAATGTTATTTCTCGTCTCTTGGACCCGCTCTAATTTTATCCCAAATTTTCGTTGGGTATAACGCTTTCTGCCATAGAAGGAGAAACATGTGGCAAACTCCTACTACATTGTAACTGGGTGAATATGATAGTGATGAGAGGTCATAAGACCACAAGTCAGGGATGGATGACTGATGAAATAATGGAATCGAGCGGTTGGGTGAGGAGGGATTGTGGATAGCGCCCTGGATTTGTAACCACCTCCTTTTCAGTGATCTGGCAGTAGACGTGTGAAAAACAATGGGGAATCAGTGAATTCGATATATTAGTCAATAAATATAATCTCTCATTTTGACTCATAATCTAAAGTCCGTTCTTAGACAAATTAAATCTTAGTTTTCATTGCAGTCATTCCATCTGCAGATTCTGTCTCCTAAAATATTATTATTATGTATTTCTAGCCTTCCATAATCTGTTTATTATCTCTTATTATAGTATCATGTTTTTTGTATAACCAGCCATTTCATCTACATGTATTTCTGGTTTATTACATCTTATTTCGCAATATAGTTGCTTGCAATGGATTCATATTGCGATAGCGTGAAGCTTATAATGACCCTTTAATTTATTTCGTGGTATTTTGGATGTTGCTGTTGTCGTCCACTGTTATTAATTCAGTAGTCAGCGATTGGTTTTACCCGTCCACTGTTAAGTATTTCAGTAGTCAATGATTGGTTTTACAATCGTTTCACGGTAGCATTCTAAAATGAATGTATGGAGGTAGACCAACAATTACCCCCACCCCTTGTTTCGATGGTTGCTATGATCATGAGTAGGAAGGTTGCGATGATGTGTACGGTTGATAGCTACATGGTTACCAGTACTGTATTCTGTTTCCAGTTTGTATATCTCAAACTTGTCATGGCAAATCGCATGTATGCTGTGAAGTAGTAAATCAGCAGATGTTTAAGGCCTATCTGTTGTAGAGACTGCACGGTTCAGCGAGATTTATTATGATCTCAATGGAAAATGTCTTTGGTGCTCTGCATCCTAATGAAGAAACCATTTAAAAGAGTTACTCCCCTTTTCATGTTCGTAATTTAACACGACAGAACTGATATCGGGTAATTTTTACTTGAACAGGAATGTTTAAAGTTTATGTAGACATCGGACAAGCAAATGACACTAAGAGTATTTTGACAAATCCTAGATTAACATATATCGATTTTTTTAAAAAAAAAACCCATCAAAAATGGATGCTAATTGCCTGGACCTAATTCATAACCCTGTTCTTAATTATTATGTAGACATCGGACAAGCAAATGACACTAAAAGTATTTTGACAAATCCTAGATTAACATATATCGATTTTTTTTTAAAAAAAAAACCCATCAAAAATGGATGCTAATTGCCTGGACCTAATTCATAACCCTGTTCTTAATTATTATTTGTTGAATTGTAAATTTTATGCAGTAGTTAACCCATTATTTTCACAACTTTGTGCTATTTTTCAATTTGTATAATTACTGATTGAAATGAGTAGCGTAGTTTTAAAATTGTAAAAATATAAGTACACAGATTACATTTCATAATATTTTAGTCGTGGTATTAAAATAAATGACAACATATGTACTCCATAGATTTCATAAAAAAAAAGGTTATCGAATGTAAAATATTTTGTAGAGTATTATTTCTATTACACCCCATGTGTAAGTTCTATCGCCTAACTGTGATTTGAAAAGTGATACGACTTCAAGCTAGTATGTTCGAGGCGTGGTGTACAGTTATTCTAAGAACTTGTTGTCATGGTAACGGTGTTGGTTGAGGCGTTATCACAGAGAAGATTATCTGGTAATGTTGGTTCTCAAGGATTGTTATAGGCCGAGGCCTTGGCAAAACTCCTTTTACTCCTCATTTTACTCCACAAAACACCAGTGGAACTTTTGAATAACATTTACCTCAGCTCCAGGAATATATTATTACTACTACAATTTGGATGATGTTTATAAATAGATAGGTACCGCATGTAAAGGATGTATGGCTGTATTTTAAGTTAATAGTATATCAAAGTACAATACTAAAAATCTTAGTAACATGGGATTTCTGAAAGAAATGAAATAGAGTTTATCGTCCTACTGTTCTTGTCCGAACTGGGCTAATGGGGACGGGAATACGCCACACGTGCTATGAGGACAATTTTGTCCGGACAAAGGCGCTACGGCCAACTCTTATATCGAATTCCAACTACCAAGGGATCTTTTACGTACACGCTATTGTGTACACCAGACCTTGGATTTTCATGCCACCCGAACGACTAGACAGCTGTCCTATCCTCCACCCTGCATCACTGACAAGAGGAAACCACACCGGAAAATCTGGATGAACTTTCTCGGCCAATGCAGGAGTCGAACACTCGACCTCCAGACTAGCGAGCCAACGTCTTACCCACTTAGGCACCGTGGCTCCCAAGATTTCTGAAAGAATGATAAAAGTTGTCAGATGTTCTTGAATGGTATGAAAAAGTATACTCTGCCTTGTGTTCGATACCCGTCACTAATTATAGCCGTCTAGTTGGGTCGTTAAACTGCCATTCATTTCATTTTGAATCAATCTAGCTGAATCAATCGTTGTTGTAGTTAGTTTCACTGTCAGAAAACGGTAAAATGAAATGGTGTTTAACGTCCAACTGTTCCGCTCCAACTCGGCTGATGAAGACAGGCATACGCCATATAGTGGGTCAGGAGGCAAAAATTGCCCGGACAGCGGAGCTACGGTCTATTTTTATACCGAATTCCAAATGTCAAGGTATCGTTTACGTGCATACCTTGGTTTTCGCCCCATCCGAACGATTAGACACGATACACGGTAGTCGAGCAATAGGCCACTGACCTTTGCCTGGAAATTGTTTTGAATCCCAGTCCATGGAGACTAACCCATTCGTGTACACATTGGTTTGCATGTAACGACCCCTTATATTAGCAGTTAGAATTCGAGAAGGGTAAATGGAACCACCGTTGTCCGGGCAAAATTCCCCTCCTCCAACGACATACGTAACTATAGAAGACAAATTAATGCATAACAAACCAAACAAGGCTATATGGCTATATCATGAAAAAATAATTATACATCTAATAAACAAACATACACCATAATTATACATATATAATAATATACATGATCGGTACACAAAAGCTCCTATTTTAATACCTTTAAATTTCTATACAAACTAGGAAACCGCCCCAATGTTGCGTTGCCGAGACTTTACACCCCATTCCATCTATTTTATTTATCCTAATGATTATTAGATCGCTGTTGTGACTGTCACAGTAATGACCATCCACGGCAGTCGTAACGCAATTACCCCGAGGTAATTTAAAGCGGAAATTTCATATTTTCTAAGAAAGTCAAAACATAATTATTTCTATGTCTTTTGCTAAAAAGGTTGTCATCTCACTATTATACGATCATGGGCAAAATTCCACAGGCATAAATTATCCCTAACACCGAAAATAATAATACAATTACTTGAATTACCTCCCTTGTTTTCCCATTCCCATCCATGCAATGGCGATCTTCAAACGTTTGAATTTAAAGTTGAAAATGATATTTTTGCCAATTTCTCAACTGGCAATAGTGAATTATAGGATTAATAGGATTATTCTTTAACAAGGTAGGACTGTTTATAGATACAATCTATTTTAGGGCTTTATTTTAATATATTTTAAAAATATAACTAAAAAATATGAAATTGCCGTTTTAAGCTAATACCCCCACCCATCCCCCGCCCCCTGTCATCATAATTGCAGGGGTTACATTGAATATTGCAATAATGACGATTTGGTAATAATATCAACGTTAGTGATTATAGCTACTGACCACTCATGTTCCTTAAGCAGCGTTCGCGAGTTATAAAACATCTCTCCGTTGCTTGAATACTCAGCAATTCCCCGAACTTTGCGCTAGTTGTTTTTACAAGTGACTAATTAGCATTGTCCAATCAGAGTTCATGGCACCAAACACACTATAAACAAACAGGGTTTTTTAAATTGAGAAACTCGTGGGAAAACAGCAACCGTGACATTGATTGATCTTTGAACTTTGCAACTCGATTGTCACATGCAGGCATTTTAGCTATAAAGCACGAGACTTGGTATTCACGACGACCGATGAATCTGATAGGTTCCCAAGCTGGGCTTGTGACAATCGAACTTAGTGGCGAAATATACAGGGTATTACGTGAAGGGCTTGATAAGATGTATGTAGTTAAGGCGAGATCAAGCCTTTTATTGAAGATGCTGACCACTAGGCTAACTATTTGAGCAATTACAAAAAAAACAAACCACAGTTCAGACCAACAATGATTCAAAGTTGTAGCAAAACCTCCATTTTACAACCTTCTTTGTTAGACGAGATACCACGATCAATGTCTGACTATTTAAATTTGATACACATGTTCTTCAGACTGTATCGAAAACGTTGTCCCAAGTTGAAACCAAACATGGAATATATAACCACATTCCCGTGTTCGTGTTTTACATCTCCAAGGACAAATCAATGCCCAGACAATCGTTTGAAGTCCGCCATCACCGGAAGAGCCTATAATGGGACGCCGGGTAAAAAAGGGAATGGGTCTAAATATAACCGTTGTGTGTCTGTTTAAATATATCTATTATTTCTCATTTGGGATCAGAAGTTCAGAGTTCATGCGTGATGGTTTTTGTTTATATAAAATTCTTATATTGTCAAAGACAGTCTCCATGGAGCCGTGGCATGAAGTAAAGTGATCGTCTGTCAAGTCAAGAAATGGTTCCAATATTCTTTGGACCCACTTTACAAGCGCTAAATCACCCAGCATGCTTCTTTGTATTCATTGGCGTACGGGACCCTTTTTTCGATGCAATCTTTCAATAAGCCTCTTTCGAAATACTTTATCTATCGTTGATATTTTGGATTTGAGTATATTTGAACGTGGACTGAGTCATTTGTAATTAGCCCAGTTCGGAGCAAAGCAGTAAGAAGTTAAACCCCATTTCATTTCATTTTTAAATCATTTTTATTCATATTAATACTCTTATTCGCCGAATATATATCCATATTATAAACATATAAAGAAACATGGTAGATTTGATCGTTTGATACGAGTACCGATCAATATGTCAGAATGAGTAGTATATTTGATGGTTATTTTGTCTGTAAACAAGCAGTGTAAATTGTATCATTCTTACAACTTGTACACTCTACAAAACATCTATGTCAATAGAAATAACCAGATCAACACTGTTAAATATCACGTGTTTATATTTGAACAGTTCTGGACATATGCTTACCGTTTAATAGACAGCTCCATACCACTTCAACTTAGATAATAAAATAGAGACAAATTGGCCCAAAAGCGGAATTAAATTATCAAGTAGACGATGTTCCTACACTATTATTAGATGTTCCAGAAAGAATAAGCATACTTGGCCTCATACAAAACACCTGTCAATACTAAACATACTTAGAATATTACAGAGAAACTTTTTATTGATTGAAAAGATCTCTAATGATAGTTGAGACGAACATTGCATGCCCATCAACGATGTTCTGGTGACGAATTTAAGTGCAGATTTAAGTATTCCCTGTAAATATGCTCGGTGAATATGCTCGGTAAATTACCTTATCTCAGTAACCGTGTGCATTAGCCAAGCCTGAGCAGAAACTCAGGACGTTAAACCTCATTTCATGTATCTCAGTAATATGGATGTCAATGAAATGGGGCATAGCTTTTTTGCGCCGTCAAGAAAGACGGCAATCTAGATGTCAAAAAATCCTCTTGCTTAGAAGGTTCACATAGAATGTACATGCTTTCGCATATAGAGTGATCTAAAAAAACAACATATTCATACCGCGCATGGATGAAAATTTTAAGATAGGCAATCCAAGAAGGCAATCCAAGTAAAACGCCGAATTGCCAGTATCGATGACTATAATCTCTGGTTCAGTTAATATTGTCCAATTGTTGAATTTTAGAGTGTAGCAATCAGACGTAACAAATATTTAGATCGATAGAAATAACTAGCCATTAAGTCTAACTAATCATGACATCAGTATGGCTACCTCATTCATACCATAAAAAATTCTAGAAATCAAATAAATATTCATCTGTGTTTTCAATCAGGTTAGTGTTCCTTGATAGTAATAGCGCTTCAATGATTCTATTTGTATCTAATTATAGAATTAATGAGAGAGAGAGAGAGAGAGAGAGAGAGAGAGAGAGAGAGAGAGAGAGAGAGAGAGAGAGAGAGAGACAGACAGACAGACAGAGGAGAGAGAGGGGGGAGAGAGAGAGAGTGGGGGAAGAGGGGGGGGGGGGGGTAACACCTACTCGACACAAACTAGGTCATTTCGGGACTAACGTATTATGGTTCAATTTTATTTCAATAATTTGCTTACGCGTACTGATCTTTAGCAGTGAGAGGAAACCGGAGGACCCAGAGAGAACCCACGAGGTTCGACAGGCGACCCTACGCCTTTTCACAAGGTCCGTCATTGAGATAAGTGGTGTGGTTTCAATTCCCTGCTTGAACGTGACAGGGAGTAGAAGTGGGTCCTTTTCCGGTTTCCCCCTGCGCTCAAACTAATTATTGAAATAATGCTAGTCCCGATTTAACCTAGTTTTGTGTCGAGTGGACGTTAAACCCCAGTTCGCTCTTCTTACTGGAGGGGAAAAGTTCCAGGAGCTTTACCTTTTAGCTATTTCGGCGCAAAACACGCAAATGATGAGACGGACGTACAACTCGTATTCGTTCCAGTTTTCGCACCCTGAGACTTATTCACAATGCATAAATGAAATGAAATGAAGTGGGGTTTAGCGTCGTACTATTCTGCTCCGACTGGGCTATTGTAGACGGACAGACACAATACATACAGTGTGTTAAGAAGGATATTTTGCCCAGACAGCGGTGCTACGACATACTCTTATATCGAATTCCAACTGCCAAGAGGCTCGCTGTCCTGCACTATTGACAAGAGGAAATCAATAAGAGAATCTCAATGAACATTCTTGACCAACAAGTCGAGAATCGCATTGCAATATTCAAAACGAAGTAGATTGTTCAAATCGGGTACGATCGCTCCACTTAATAGATGTTCATCTGGGAAATAAATTATGTGTGATATCGAGTTTAGAGTTTAATTCAATCCGGGAACCTTAATGTCAATAAAATTACTGGACACAAAATAATAGTCTGACCTGCAACTGCTGCCACGCTTCATTGCCGTTGCTTATTTTTGTTAGAAATCAAGATAGATTCTGGAGTACATGTGAGAATGGTAGAAGTAACAAGAGTTTCCTGTTATAATTTATTTTACACGTTCTGTTTTGTTGGAACCATGGATATCCCTTGTATTTCAACACATAACGTATCTTGTATGATTTTAAGGATACGCCGCTTTAGATTCCATTGAAAAAATACTACACTGTTAAAAAAGGTGTTATTTAATATTTACAATAATAAAAAGTGTGATGATAGTACTCTTTGCTTGTGCAATTCTTTTATTCTTTTAGTGGTGGACCCACGGTTCGGTCCTGGTGTTGGACAAGATAAATCGTCTGGATTTTCCAATCTGTTTTCAGCCCAAGGAATGGCATTTAACGGCGTGTAGTTGTTCGGATAGGGCGAAAACCGGGACCCCATGTACATAATAATAGTCGGCATTTGACGAGAAGACACGCCATTGTCCGTGCGAATTTCCCTCAATTCACATAGCGTCCGCCGCCCCCCCCCCCCCCCAAAAAAAAAGAATCCACACAACAATCCCAAAACAATTATTAAAGTGTGTGCGGGGAGGGGGTAGGGGTTTCCCCATTACCGCTGAGTAATATTGAGCTGTGTGGAACATGCTAGAGTTATAGAATATCTGGCCCACGGTATATGTTTGACAGTGGTTGGGCATTATGATTATGATTACAGTGTTGAAAACCACATTAAACCGCGTGATTTTTGCCATTTTCGAAGGGGCGCAAAAACTCAAGGGGGCGTAAAAAGTCAACACCATGAAGCAAAGCTCGCCATTGCGTCCCTCTCACTTAGCTTGAGTCAAAGACAGAAGTTATCAGGAGTGAAACCATTTCTAGATTATAGCATGTGTAGTGACTTTAAAGATGGATTCCCCGGAACGTCAATTATTCCACTCTTCATTTTAACAACAGTTACAACAATAAACAACCCATGATCCCTCGAGGTTTTAATTTCATGTTAAATCACGTGTCCAACACACACACCACGTGCTCTGGTCATTATTGGGCTATCAGTGTTCAGTGGTCACCACAGCAACCCAAGATGGCGGGGTATCATGGCGGATGTAACTTGATCTGTTGGGTTAACGTCTTGTCATTTTAAGTCCATTACACACCCGCTAAGATCATCACACATATGTGATAGTTTTATAAGTCGCGAGGAATTTAGTCAATTTTAAGTCGGTTTCATTATAAATGGAGCCAAGCCCAATGAATTAGCATTTTATTAACAAATGTCCAATACAATAACCATGAAAAGTGAATCACTTCATGGGCGTTTGTTAGCCGCTCGTCATGATCAGATACGAAAGTTTTAATATAAAACTTTCTTATTTTGAGTTGATTACTTTGCAAACAGTCCTAAAAGCGCCAATCTATAAAATCATGAGCTATGTAGTCATTCGGATCGGACGAAAACCCGATGTATTGTGTACATACTGGCGTGTACGTAAAAGATGCAGTTGGAATTCGATATAAGATTAGGCCGTATAGTGCCGCTGTCCGGGCGAAATTTCCTTTGGAGCTAAACAGTAGGGCGTTAAACCCCATTGCATTTCATTCACCCGTTATATTATGAAGTTTCATTCTATAATAATTGTAGAATTATCAAAAAAATTCTTATTTCAAGTTGATAACAAAAACAATGAAAAGTGACTCACTTTTCAGTCGTTCATCAGATCACAAAGTTTTATACTTACTAATAGTCATGGGAATATCTTTTTAAAAATCTTATTTTCAATGGATTAATTTGAGAGATAGATCTAAGATTACCCATTTTCAGTCGCCCCCTAGATAAAACGGTTTTAATCTACATGTAATTATTTTGATCTCAAAACATATCTAAGATAGCCCGTTCTCCCTGTATGATATATATTGTTCTTTTTAATATGAGGCAATATCTCCCCTTTCCAGGTAAGACGTTAAACACCTTAACCCCTTTTCATTTTTCCTTTTCAAGACAATCTTCATCAGCCCGTTCCGTAAAGAATAGAAGGAAGTTAATTTCATTTTCTTTTCTTTTCCAAAAATAACGAATTGTTACAATACATACAGGAAACAATTACGACTCTATTTCAATTCATACATTTAATATTAGGAAGGGGGGGGGGTTAACGCGTGCGCTTCAGATCAGAAGGTCAGTCGTTAAGTCGTGGTCTGTCATTAAGTCGTGAATTCGACTCCACGCCTGTACAGACCAAGGAATAGGGTCGCATGGCCAACCTCGTATGTTTTCCCCAGGTCCTCCAGACCCCCCCCCCCCGCCCTGCTAAAGACCCCTACGGGCTAGCCAATTAGTGAGATAAAATTAGAGAAATATGTTAGTCCCAAAATTGTGTCGATTGGACGTTAAACTCTCTCTCTCTCTCTCATTTGATAAATAGTAACCACGGAGTATCGTGACCTGTTCTCAATATCATCTGTAATTAAAACTGTCAACCCTTTCAAATATGGGGTCTCATTAAAACTACGCACGTGCAATACATCATAGTGAATCCAGATAATGACAAAATAATTGAATGACTATATTTATTGTTACAATTATAGCTGCTATAAATCTAGGAATTATATTGATGCTTGTTGTCTGTACGTAACACCTACAACAAAGAACAATTATGGCAGTTAACGTCTATTAAGCATGCATTATGCAAGAGCTAAATCTGCCCATTGCAGTTTTTTCCTTAGCCCTAAATGTAATCTAAATTATAAATTAGACATAAATTAACTTATAAAGGCCATAATCAAATGTCGATGCCTTCGTTAGCCTGTGATATTTAGTGGATTTGAATACGATTTTTGATGAATGATTTATCGTAAAAATGGTTAATACAGACTTTGTTTATCATCGTATAGACCATAGTAATGACGATCGAGACTAGTCTAAAATTGAATCAGTAATATCTCGGTACAGAGTTTCAGAGTGAAACAATTTGACTGACATTTTCAGCAAATTCTGCAGGAGCCGCGGTGGTTAAGTGACTCGCTAACCAGCAGATCTCGGGTCCCTTCCGTGTTTTGGACGAGAGCGTTCTTCTGTTTTTTTCTTGTGTGTGATGCGGGAAGAAGGGCCAGACAAAGACAATGTCTACTTTTTCGCTTTAACACTGGGGGCATTTTTTCAGACGAGGTAGACTATTACCTAAAATGCCGAAAATGTCCTGATTCTAAGTCCTGTAGAAATTGAAGGCACGGTGAAATGAAATGGGGTTTAACGTCCCACTGTTCTGCTCTGACTGGGCTAAGGAAGACCGGAATAATCCATACAATGTGCTATGGGAGAAATTTAGCCCAAACTGTGGTGCCACGGCCTACTGTTGCTAATACATGTATATCGAATTACACGTATGGGGGTTCTTTTGTGCGCTTGCTAATGTGTACACAGAACCTCGGTGTTTCGTCCCATCCGAACGACTAATCGCTTCCCCCCAACCGTCTTGCACCACTGACAAGGGAAACGACACCACAACTGACAGTAAATTAAATGTACACACGACTAAAGTTGAGACTATGGAAATGTAAAACTATAATTATTACCAGCAGACGACTATTCTCCTCTGACAGGTCACGGTTGATTGATTCAACAAACACGGTAATTACAACCATATGGGGTCGTTATAGGGTCAACTATACACCAAACTCTTCAACAGATAGACAGATGACTGTTCGACGCAACCATTCAACCATACGTCAATATACGATAAGTTTACAAAACCCGAACATCTTAACAGTTTGTAATATATGTAGATCTATCATATTCCAGTCAAAGACTTGATTTATATATAGGTCATTGTCTATTCATCCGCACTTTAATAGAATCAAATGAAATGGGGTTTGACGTCGATCTTTTCTGCTCCGAAGAGAATACAGTGTGCTATGAGAGACATTATCGAATTCCAACTGCCAATTGATCTTTAACGTGCACGCCAGAGTGTACACGGGAATTCGTTCTTTCGTACCACCCGAACGACTAGACAGTTGTCCTTGTCAGGCCCACTGAAAAGGCGAAACCACGCTAGCGAGCCAACGTTTTACTCACTTAAACACTGTGTCTCCTGTGCTTTGAAGAAGAATGTCGAGTATGAAGAAGAAGAAGACGGAGAAGAAGAAGATGAATAATAATAATACATAAAACATGAATAATTAACCTTATATAAAATCAACTAGCCAATATTTCAGGACTAAATATCAAGGGTACTTCAATAATTCGCTTATACACATATGGGTCTTTAGCAGTGGGAGGAAACCGGGGGATCCGGAGGAAACCCACGAGGTCTGACAGCCGACCCTCCTCGTTGTGAAGTACTCGCGTGGAATCGAGACCACGTCGATTACTTGATGATATGATCTACAAAGCACACCTTTACAATTCCCCCCCCCACCCTATACCCGCTCCCCCACCCTATACCCGCTCCCCCGATAGTTATAGGAACCTAGACACATAGTCTCAGTAACATAAATAGTTATTATAGAAAAGGAGGGTTGAATGGCCGAATATTTAGCACGTGCGCGCTATATCTTAAGGTCTGTCATTAAGTCAACTGGCGTGGCTTCGATTCCCCGGTTGTGCGCGACAAGAAGTAAGTGACGCCGATCCAAGTTCCAACCTCGCAGGTTTTCCCAGAGTCCTCCGGTTTCCTTCCACTGCGAAAGACCCCAACGCCCAAGCGAATTATTGGAATAACATTGAACCATATATTAGCCCCGAAACGACCTGGGTTTTTTTATCGAGTCGACGTTAAACCCCGTTTCTTCTCGCTGTCTCCCAATTTGAAGACGAAGTATAGAGAGGTGTGTGTATCATACAAATGTGTATAACTTTTATATTCAGATGAATTATTTTCAAAATATATGATGATAATACATGTATATATGCTCATGTGCATTATTCTATTATTACAGTGGACTAATAGACAAATAATTCTGTCTAGTATATAATATTCTATCTGGAATTGAATAAAATATTACATTACTTTTAATATATTAGTCTTGGGAGTTGTACGTAATTATTATTCAAATTTCCCTGCACTTGATTTGTATTTTCAATAACAGATACGATCTCTTGGTAGTTTGTTAGCATATCGTTTCAAATAATTAGGAGCCAAGGTGACACAGCGACGAAGCGGCTAGTCTTTCGGATGGGATGCCAAGCCTATGTCTCATGTGTGTCATTTTATTGTTAAAGATCTCCCCGATCTAAAATTTACTGCATGACACACTGCATGGTGTATCGTCTTTATCAGCCCACTTTGTGGCTGAGTGACATTTTCTCTCAGCAGTCGTTACCGGTGTTGGCCGAAATAGTTCATCAGGAATTTCCGGTGTGGTTTCCTCTTTGTCAGTGGTGCAGGGAAGTGGGCCTGACTAGCACCACTGTCTAGTTCTTCGGATGGGAAGACAAAATACCCTTGGGGAAAACACGGTGAAAAACCACGGGAAACCCCCCAGTCAACATCGGGGTCTTTCTCAGGATCTCCTTGTGAATGAACTAGTGCCTGACCCACTCCACTGTGCCATCGAGGTCCTAAGTTACATTGTACAGGGCGCCATAGTGGCTAAGTGGGTAATGCACTGGTTTGCAAGCTTGGAGGTCGCGTGTTCGATCGGAATTTTCCGACGCTGTTTCTCTTATCAGTGGTGCATGACGGAGGGCCCGGCAAAGACAGTTGTCTAGTCTTTCGGATAGGAGGAAAAACTGAGGTCCCATGTATACATTGGCGTGCACTTAAAAGATCCCTTGGCAGTTGGAATTCGTTATAAGAGTAGGCCATAGTGCCAGGGCAAAGTTTTCTTCATAGCACACTGTATGGCGTATCCCGTCTTCATTATCCCAGGTGTAGGAGCAGAACAGTAGGACGTTAAACCCTATTTCATTTCATTTCACATATAGTTACATCTGACTGGACTAGTTATAACCGAGTGATATATTATATATAAAGACAAGTATAATGGGTGCACTGATGTAGTATAAAATCAATACTAGATCTAGAGAGATTGTTATTATTGTTGATGTACAGTGAAAACATGATGAATTATATAGCCAATAATAATCACACACATACTCATAACAGCCATAATCATCATCGTAAATCAGCATCTGTAATACAAATAAAATGTGGTTTAACGTCTTCTGGGTCAATGAAGATGGGCATACGCCATGCAATGTGATATGCGGAAAATATTGCCGAACATCGGCGCTACAGTCTACTCGGTTTTTCGTACCTAGTTAGTGACCCGGCGTCTAACTCACAGAACAACCGCGTCTCCAACCATCACTCTCCCCTCTGTCAACTTACAAATTTGATATGAATTGGTATCTACCAACACTAGCCTGGTCATCCCGCGATCTCATAAATGGTTTTGTATCTTCAGTTGTATGTACAGATAATTCGAAAGATTGTTAAATAAATGTAAATTACAGGGGGGGTGGGGGTCAATTCCAAAACAAAAGATTATGTAATGTCAGTGTGCATTAAGTGGGATTGGGGATCCAGTCCAATAACGACTTGGGTGGAGAAGTTTTGCACTCACCTCTCCCTCCGAATTCCAATTGCCAGTATACATGTATATACGTGACTTCGATTTTAATCTCACACTTCTACCAGTGCAACCAATTCGTCATACCCAATTTCATTTTCTTGTACCAGACCATGAAGCATTAAACCCATGGACTGTGAAGATGTTGTTTGGTCATTTAAACGTGAATTGACAGAAACATCAATAGCAGTTGACCTTTCGTGCTCTCTTTATGGGATCTTCCATCCAATCCTAACGGTTCCTATATAATATCTCGTAAGGAAGTCTTAGCAATCGAGACTGGTAGAGTTCCACTCACAATGGCTGCACAATCCGTGACTAATGGAAAAAGTTTTTTTTAAAATTTGCAATACATTGAAATATAGGTTATGTCAGTTTTTTTAGAAAATCTTATGATATAGCAAATCGAATTCGTATATATAATCAACGAGACGCACATCCACCTGAAGAATTTCACAACGAATCGCATAATATTAAAGGGGTATAGTCACTTTTCCCAAGAAAAAAATGTAAATAGCATTGAATATATTCAGCTTTACAACAAAGTCTCTTAATCATCATTCTCTTACGTTTCGTGTGCCAAATTTCGTTAAAACCACAAAAATTATACTTGGTCTAGTCGTAAATTGATAGTTATATCTCTGCGGTGTTGGGACGTACTTGTTACAAAGTATAATCAAACAAGGTCAAATCGAGAATTTCATTTTCAAGGACAATGCATAGTCGTTTAGATGGAAAGAAAAACCGAGTTCATGTGTACACATTGACAAGCACGTAAGCGATCCTGACAGTAGGAATTCGATATAAAGAGTAGGCGGTATCGCACATTATCCCTCATAGCACTCTGCGGGATATACGTCCGCCTTGATTAACCCAGTCGGTGCAAACAAGCAGGACGTTAAACTCCATTGCATTTCATTTCATTTCCCTTGTCTATAATCTATGGAGGGTCGGATGACCGAATGGTTAGCGCGTGTGCGTTGTATCTTAAGGTCTGTCATGACAAACCTCGTGGGTTTTCTTCGGGCCCTCCGGTATCCCCTAACTGCTAAAGACCCCTACGTACAAGCGAATCATTGAAATAAAATGACACCATATGTTAGTCCCGAAATGACCTAGTTTGTGTCGAGATGATGTTACCCAGTCCCCTTCCCCTTATTATCGGTATTTATTGGATGCGCTATACATGTATTATATTTTTCTGTTAATATCCAAACAAAGGTTCTACAATAATTATCTTGTAACTGTCAAAGTCAGTTAGTTTCAACTTAAACAGTACTACAAGAAAAATCAATATATTATTAGCCAATTTTTCATCCATTCCTCCGACTCTCATTAGCCAATTATTCCTCCATTCCTCTGACTCTCATTAGATATAAATGGCGGGTTTTTAAAGTAATAATCGTATTGATTATCATGTCAATATTACATAAACAAACTGTAAAATGGTCTGAGTCCACTTTTCATGGATATTTCTATATAAAACATTTGACTGTGTTGTAATGTTTTTAAATGTGTGATAACATATTTGAACATGTAATAATAATAAATGAAATAGGGTTTAACGTCCTATTGCTCTGATCCTAAACTGGACTAATGAAGACGGGCATACGCTATACAGTGTGCTATGAGGGAAATTTTGCCCGGGCAGCGGCGCTACGGCCTTCTCTTATATTGAATTCCAACTGTCACGGGATATTTTACGAACACGCCAATGTGAACTCGAGACCTCGGTTTTTCGTCCCATCCGTACCACTAGAAAGCTGTCCTTGTCAGGCCCGCTGTCATGCATAACTGACAATTGGGAACCACCCCGGAAAATTTGAAGGTGTGATAACAACATATTTGAGATGCGTGATAATAATAACACATTGGAATGTGTGATAATAACATATATATTGGAATGTTTAATAATAACACATTGGAATGTACAATAACAACATATATTTTAATGTGCAATAATAACACATTGGAATGTACAATAACAACATATATATTTTAATGTGCAATAATAACACATTGGAATGTACAGTAACAACATATATATTTTAATGTGCAATAATAACACATTGGAATGTACAATAACAACATATAAATTTTAATGTACAATAATAACATATTGGAATGTACCATAATAACATATATATTTGAATGTGCAATAATAACACATTGGAATGTACAATAACAACATATATTTTTTAATGTACAATAATAACATATTGGAATGTACAACATATATATTTGAATGTGCAATAACATATTGGAATGTACAATAATAACATTTGAATGGGCAATAACACATTTTGTCGATTTAATATTACAATAGTTAATAATAATATTGGAATATTAATTACCCCCCTCCCCGTCCAATTCGCAAGCAAGTTACACTGGTATTATATCACAATCTAATATCCATCCAAACACAGGCCTTTCGTGAATATATCACAAGTTTCTAAATTAAATAAGCGGAGTCTGAAAACATGTTATACAAATCGAAAACGTGAGTTGTCAACTTAAAAATAAAAACAACAGAGCATTTTATTCACATGTTTAATTTGTAATCCAAGATTCACATTCGTTAAACCCAGAAACTCTCGTAAGTCTTCTAATGTAAACGAAAAAAAGGAAGCAGAGGATGTCATGTCGATGTTTGATAAGAATGTCATTAAAAAGATAAGCTTACTTTTTAAAAACACATTTTAAATACGCTGTCTTGCTGTAGTAATATATATTATATTTGGTAACTCTAGAAGTCTTAACGTGGATTATATAACATCGACACCACGGTAAAACTGACCGCATGGTGTTTTAAACCCTAACTAAACACACAGTCTTTAAATATGACGTCATTGATTATCGGTGTCCCGACTTGACACTAGTCTCAAAGAAACGCTTCGCGAACCGCGATTGGCCGAAATCGAGAGGAAGCCCTCTTTCCCGCAGTGAACCATTGCCAAATACAGCAATTTACCATCAGGGGTATTCCAAACTATTTTTAGACTTGCTATGTCGGCTTTACAGTGGAGCAAAGTTGGATAATGGCCGCTTAGATATCTCGCGAAGAAACAGTGAGTACTAGTTTGATTTATTAATTTACCCAAATGAATATTTAACTTCAGTGGTTGTAGATTTTTCTTCTTTAAATCACGGTTCTTGCCAGATCAACAGCGGTAAAGAATTGACTGTAGTTGTCGAACATTGGTTTTGTAACCTCGAACAAGTTATTGGGGAGAAGTCAGAATCAACACGCCGGTCTTATCAAATTTCTCTCATCGACTCTCTTGTACATACCGGCTTCTGGTAGCTTCTGGGCGTGAATTGTTCTAGTTTTCTAGCAACTTACACCATGTTCCGACTGTGGATTAAGACTAAAAAAAAGTCCTCGTTTTGTCATGCAATGTTACGAACTGATTAAAGTTTTGGATCATTATTTTTTAACCAATTTCATCAACTGAAAATATTTGTATCAAACGCTCCGAAATATTTGATCAGAATAAGGCATATTTTAATACTAAATCAAACTTCTAAGAACTATCTGAACAATGTACGAACATTCAAATTATTGTTTCAAAAATAACATACTATAAAAATTGATAATGCACACTAAAAAGAATAAACCTATCTAGACAATTTTCAAAGACCACAAGGTCTTCAATATCTCTTAAAACATGTCTGACAAATTACTTATGATTCTTAAGACGCCATTATGTTTTTGGTGGGTTCCAGTAAAGTATTTTTTAGGAACGTGTGAATCATAGAATTGATGGTTATATAAGTAATGAGTATAGTTATTGTAAATATAACCTCAACAACGGATGCTACGTTTATATAACCTGCATCTTGTTGTAGAACCTTTAGTATATGGAGCTGGTTTTTATCTTAGGACAAATTAAAAGATGGATATTACATATGGATTTCAGTGAGCGTGTAGTTATTGCATGGTTCATCATGATCTAATATGTTATACTATAACTGTACCGTGTTCGACTAAGGCACCAATATTATCAAGTTGAACAAATGAAAACTATATACGGAATTCAAGGCCCATCGTGATTTTAAGTGTTAAACTATATATATACAACTTGACGACTAAGATCCCCAAATTATGAAGAATTCAATGAGTTTAAAACACGAGGAAAGATGCATGTAATTATCTGAAGTGTTAAACTAAAACAACGTCATTGTGTTCGACTAACGTCCAAAGCAATTTAATTTTTAAATCCTTGTGATTTTGATAAACGGATAAACACTAACTTGTCCAATTTTGTGGGTTTTCTGTGGGTCGGATTTTCGCCTTCACCACCCTCGAGAGACTTCCTATAACTGTGTCCAATTAAAATAAAGAGAGAGAGAGAGAACTCCCAAGACTTTGTCCAATACAAAATAAAGAGAGAGGAAGAGAGGCGGAGAGATATGGGTTTAACGTCAAATCGACTCAACACAAACTAGGTCATTTCGGGACAAACATATGGTTCAGTTATATTTAAATATTCGCTTTGTGGGTATAGATCTTTAGCTGTGGGAGGAAACCAAAGAAAACCAACGAGGTTGGAGAGGCGAGGCACAATGTGTGATCTAAGACACGCCACTTGACTCTGTTACAGACCAGTCTGCCACCCCACCCCACTCTTTGCTCTGGTGAAACACAAAAGACTTGTAATCTTTAATACGACTTGATCTTATAAACAACCTCTATCGAAAAGCAACGAATCTTTTGGAAACTGACATAAAATAACATGATGTATATTTGGTTAAGCCAGTGTGTTCTTGTTTGTAGCAGCATTAAACTCAGTAGTCATGCGTAGAACTAAGAAAAGTTGCTATTCAACATTTAATTCTTTCCTGTGAGTCAGTCTCTTATCAGTTGTAGACTTATATATATTTATGTCATTTTGAATGAAGAGATATTCGGTCTGTAATATGACACTTGTTTGTGAATGATATCCAGACACGAACTGTACAAAAAAAGTCGCCATGCAAGGCAATGCCGGATGAAGGCTCTACTGGCACCAAGGCACATTTTGATAGGTGGCCTGATAATATAAATATTTTGTGCTAACCGGTAACAGGAGGCAAGTCAAATTTAACAACAGAAAATTCATTACAAAAAAATTAAGAAATAATTTTTTTGACGTAGGTCCTTCTTGAATCATTATATTACAACTGTTTTTTTTTACTGTATTTTTAGTTTTTGGTTGGGGGGCTAGGATTTTTTCCTAATTGTCAATCCGCAGGGCCGTGTTCAGGAATTTAACCATGGAATGGTCTGAGGTGGAGATAGCGTCAAGTCATTTGGCGTGAGGTCTGCGGGACTAGCCGAGAATTGATAAAATTAGAAGCTCCGAGTCAAGATTTGTTGTCATTTAGGTGCATATATGTATACAGGTATAATATAAGATTACAGTTGAATGAAACCAAAACGATGTTTGTTTGACGTTATTTCGGCGAATGTAAGGAAAAGAAAACTATGCTCTATGCGAGGAGGAGGGGGGAATTCCCCTTGATCCCCTCTCTGGACACGCGCCTGAAGGTTTCTCCGTGAATTGGCACCCACCATGTTGTAAATGATCAATTCCATGGTAACACACTGCTAATGAAATAAATATAACGTATAACAGCCAATGAGAGGGAAAGGTCGTATGTTGCTGGTGCACTCGAACAAACATGTGGAATTTGTTTGTGAAGAAAGCGGGTTGTGTGACGGAATATCTACAGAACATTTAGTGCATGAATAAGAAGATTTTTTATACTGAACAATCTTTAGCTAGAATTATTTCAAATTTAGATTTCGCACTCTAGATTTGATCAACGGTCACGGGATGTAAATAGGGCTAGCGCTAACCCTAACCCTAACCAACAATCTCGCCAATAATCACGTGCCCTAACCCTGTTAACATCTCGCTACCTTAACGAAATATGCAACGGGCCTTAACTTTTAGACTTTACCGTTACTACATGTAAATAGCTTGCTTTCCTTTTGTAAGTGGTAGGGGGTAGACGGTCTGGGAAGGAAAAGGGTCTGTGGTTTCCCTTCCACCCCAATACGTGAGTAGGAGCAGGGTTTTCTCTGGGTCCTCCGCCCCTCCGCGAATTAGTCAATACAAACTGAACCATATATTAGTCCCGAAATGACCTATTCTAGTTTGTGTCGAGTGGATGTTAAACCGTATTTTTCTCCCTCTGTCGGTATTGTAATGCTAACGTATTGTTTTTCTTTCTGTAAGTGAAATCTCAGTGATTTTTCTGTAACTGTATGTTCCCAGTGGTTTAGTATGATTGACAATGGTGAATATTCTTTAAGGATTCAAATTGAATCAGCCATTAACCTTTGTTATTTATATTACACAAACTAATAAATATCATATCGATTGGGTAATCTCCCTTGGTTTTAACTCGTGAACGTCGTTTCCTCTAGGGTGGTATCTAAAAAATTGAAATAGAACATTTGGCGCAACTTTGCCATGTTAATCTCCATGTCAGCTCTACATGTGGTCTTATAAATCACAATTTCAAACTAACAGCTTAACTAAATGTGTTTTGTATTTTATTTATTTTTTTAATGTTAAATCAACCGAGTCTAGTAGACGGGAATATCCAGTCCATGCAATCGCCATCATTCTTGCACTTTACCATTCGGAAGAAACACATCACTTTAGCGACTTGAAGTAAAATCGAATAATGATTTTTAACATCCTACTGTTCTGCTTCTACTGCAGTTCTCATTCCGGTTGGAGTTGAACCGTAGGACTTTACCATTACTTGGCTTTAGCTTGGGAGTGTAAATTAATTCCTTTTCCAGCATTGGACTGTATTTGTCAATTAACGCCTACTTTCCAGCACCCTCTAACCTACGCCATCCAGTGTGCCACACAGGAATGTTGCCCGGACCGGGACACTACTGTCTTATATCGAATTCAAACTGCCAAGGGTTCTTTTACGTGCACGCGACCCGACCGACATGTGTTAGATATGTAACCTAGATATTAATAAAACATGCATTTATGCGTAATATCATATCACAAATTTTCTGTTTCAACTTAAAATAAAAAATGTGGCCATAGACCGGCGTCTTAATGACTAATTTTCGTTTAATGTGCAGTGATATTTGACAAACCGGCATCAATATAAGTTAGCTATTGTTTGGAATATTGTCGGAGTATCCTGTCTTAAAACAATAGAAACAAAATTAACATAGAAAAAACTTGACCCAGTTCCTGTCTAATGGCTACCACATTTCTTATAATCTATACCAATTGTTATGAATATAAACATGCTCCGAAGTTTTTTTATTTGTATAAATAAATGTAACAAGTTATGAGTATTGTTCTTTCTTTTAAATAATATCTGTAAAAAGTTTATGGTTCGTGGCGGACTGATTCTATGGAGGCCTACCTTTAATTATCACGATTATGACAATTCAAAAAGGCGGAACAAATTGACATTGCATCAGAAAAGTTTACTTTTAAAAATTCGTACCTTAGACAACTATATTTAGAATTTTGGTAAACAATTCTTTAAAAATGAAAAACTTGGTTGCTTTTATTAAACTGGTTCCACTTTGTTCAGTTATTATGACGGATTGAAAATGTATGGACCACGAAGGTTTTATCAAAATGGTGGACATATTTGCCATGGAGGCAATCAAGTTGTTTGGCAAAGTTTCATATATAAGACTGCTAACATTGTCCAGTCGATCCGGGTTCCAAATCATTATTGGGGACTTGGATGGCCGAATGGTTAGCATTGAGTCAACTGGCGTGCTGTCGATTCCCCTGTTGTACGTGACAAGGAGAAGGGTCGCCTGTCCGCAAGCGAAGTATTGAAATAAGACTGAACCATGTGTTTGTCCTAAAATGACATAGTTTGTGTCGAATGGACGTTAAACCCCATCCCTCTCCCCCTCCCCCCCTCTCTCTCCAACTCATTATTATCGCTATAATTAGTCTAGCTACAAATAATCTCCAATCAGGTAATTAATAATGTTGTTAATGGGAGAAGGATATAGTCGTGTCATACAAGTCAGTATCAGTTATATTAATTGATGAATTAGTCGACATTGTGGAGAGGTGCTGAAGGAGATTGATATCTGTGAATGATTCCACAGTATAATTATCAATTTCTGTTCTGGATAAATCTCTTGCTGTATGTTTAGCTATAAGGTGGTGGTCCGGCCACTAACATGTTATGGAATCTCTAATTGAATTAGTTCTTGAACTTAGAATTTGACGATAATACATTTCATGATTCAAAGGTGGCTCAATCATTATGATGCTAGAAGGCCAGCCAAGATGGTAAGCCCTATCCAATAACGTGCTTCGTGATTGTCCTTAGTTTATCGGAAGGGGTGGCCGAATGGTTAGCGTGTGCGTGCTGTATCATAAGGTCTGTCATTTCGATTTCGAGTAGGGTCACCTGTCCAATCCCGTTGGTTTTCTCCGGGTTCTCCCTAGGCGCAAGCTCATTATTGAAATAAAATTGCACCATAGAAATGATCAATTTGATGCAATATCATCAATGGTGTTGTAAAGGCGATAGGGACGCTGAAATCGTTTTATTTTTCTCAATAAAACTAAATGGTCAAGCAATATTTTACCGATTGACCTCTGTCCATATACATGACCTTTAAACAATGAGTGATTATCATTATGAATGGTTATTTTATATATGTCACGGTTATTATTGGTGTTTATTAGTTTAAAGCTTAAATAGGTTTATTATCACACGCAGTGATTTTAACGCTGACCGGAAGTGGGGTATAACCCATTAACACAGATGGATTCAGATTCAGACAAGTAATTCTCCCCCCCCCCCCATTGACCTCAATGTTAACTCGGTCTCATTACTTCGTCTATGATATGTTTTTGAACATTGTGATCATTTTGATCTTTATAACCATAGAAAACCCAATATGTCACAATCAGAGTTGACTTTTTTATACGGATGGCTAAAGGAAGACACAGTCTGTGACGTTAATGTGGTAGGCGATCACCTTAATAATTCATGGCTGTTTACTTCCTGATCTATCCGCCTCAAAATCATGAATATTCACCACGGTCCACGGCATAGCAGAAATTACAAATTATAACACCCTTCTCCGATTCTAGACCAAAAGTCAACAAAAACAATTATGCAAAATACACAAAAAGAATTGATATAAATAGACTAATTATATTCGTACTAATTGTGTGAGAATTGACATGAATAGAGCTTACTACAAACTGTTTGAATTGTTTAAAGAGGCGGGGTGAATAGGAATTATACACGAAGAAGAAACTCCATTGCATATGTTAAAAAAACAACCTATTCATGTTCATAAACAATAAACATATAAACATAATTATAGGTGCACAAAGATAACAACATACAATAACATAATCGATTAATATAAAAACCCAATAAGCATTTTAATATTTCTACTTTTGTATTCACCATCATATATATACGTACGACAGTAATACCAACAAAAGAACCATCGCTGAAACGTCGCCAAAATTAAAGTATTAAGTAACTTGTATTCCATATAATTGTGTCATGTGTTATTCTCATTCAGTGACTAAATACCGCTCAAACAACCAACGGTTTTGCCGCGAAAAAAGTCTGATATAGGCTATGTTGCCTTTTGTTGTAAACAACGCCATTTTTTCACAAAAGTTGTCTAATGTTTATGAGTTGGGTAGGAGGTGCACTAAAAACTCTACCATTATGAAATCTATTAAACTCTAAGTATATGACACATGTGTGAACTTTACGCACATTAAGAACTTTAACAAAAACATGGATTTCGGAAAGGCGTCTCCGTCCCTGAACTTTCGTCATTCATAGACTGTGCCCGTTATATTTAAAATCTGTACTTTATGACTCAGTGTATAGGTTCCAAGGTGTGAAATTTGAATTTTAGTATCGCTGTAGAACTAACCTAGTGGCTCGGTGGGTTAGGCACTGGAATAAACAAAGATATAAAAGAACCCTTGACAGTTCGAGTTCGAAGAAGAGAAGGCGGAGACAGTACTGTCCAGACAAAAATTTTCCTCTAGCACATTGTATAGCGTATACCGTTTTCAATAGCCCGGAAAAGTAGGACGTAAACCCTCATTTCATTTCATTACAAAGCCTTATAATAAAAGAGAATTTAAAATTAGTGAAGCGAGTCCATTGACCTAATTCCAATTCTCCATCTTTTATTCGCCACGTGGTTTCGTGTAGACTGCACGTGCGCGATATTTGATCTAAAACCAAACGTCGTTGACTCCGGAAGAGTCAATGACAAGATCACGTGACAAAAAATATAAATTGTCAAATTTGAGATACAAGTACTCAACCGGAACGAAAATCATTCTCAATTTAATTTTTGATTAATACTGAAATGAATTCATTATTTTGTAATGACTTGATCGGCTTTGTTACAAACCAGACACTCGATCCATTATTAGGTAATTTCATCGAATAGTACCCATATATCCACTCATGTAATGAAAGGGTTATAGTATTTCCACTGATTCTACTATTCTTAATTATATTAATGGAATTAACACGTGACTCATTTGAATACTGGCTGCACAGTATTTTGCTTTTATTTTAGTTTGAATGTAAACTAAAGAGAGAGTGAGAGAGAGACAGAGAGAGAGAGAGGGGGGAGGGGATTATTTCGTTTAACAACTGGCGCTTGCGCATGCAAGTGATTTTATCGGTGAAACAATACCGGGGACCCATGAATGGGAAACTCGCGAGGTTAGACAGCTGATCATATTCCTTGACACAAACAAGCATGACATGAAAATCCCAACTGTTGAATGGAAGACCACGCACTCATTAGTTTATCCGCACCAATATACAAGATGACAAGTAAACAATTGTACATATATCCTACTTACTACTGACATATTTGTACGTTTCCGTTATATTTCCGATTATGAAGCGCAAATTTAATGTGTGGTTACTACTTCATTCATAAGACGCCATCTTTTCGTTTCTTTAGACCCCGGTTGGTATAGAAACCGCAGGACTTTAAACCCCACTTCATTTTACTTGTTTTTGATTACACAGTAAAAAGGATAGTGTTACTTTACACCCGTAGGAGTGGCAACTGAGCTGCCACTTGCAATAGCGTATATAAGCACTTCATTGAGTGTAATTAATTACACTTATTTGAGGATATGAGAAATCATCTAAAAGTGTAAATGTCTTCTTTATACCGTGAAATTATATCTAACAAAATTGTAAAATGTTCCTTTAAAAATATAATTAAACACTATTTAGGGTGTACGTATATCCTCTCAATGTGTAAACAAACACCATCTAGGGTATAGATATATCTTCTGAAAGTGTAATTCAACACTATTTAAGATATAGATATATCTCGTGAAAGTGCAATTCAACACTATTTGGGACTTTGGTTTATCTTCTGAAAGCGTAATTCAACACTAATCAGGATGTAAGTATATCTCCCGAAAGTGTAATTCAACACTATTTAGAATATAGCTATGCCTTTTTAAAGTGTAATAAACACCATGTAGGGTATAGCTATATCTTCTGAAAGTGTAAGTGGGTAATATATAGGATACACTTTATCTTCCACAGGGTGTAATTGGATACTAAATAAGTGTAATAGAAACACAGCTCTGGGGTACAATATACACTTGTGGGGGTGGCAACTGAGCTGCCACTTGCTCTGGTGTTTATAAACACTGTACTTGGTGCATGTGCATGCTTACAGTGTGACCGCTTTTTATAAACAATACTAAGGATCTAAGTAAAGAGTAAAAATAACTTTAAATTGAAATGAACAATACTTTATTAACAAATAACTGAAACATATGGATAAGAAGTTTTTTATGTACACACGTCTATTGCTGATAATTTCACTAAATATTTAATAAGGAATAAAGAGTAATACCACTGGACACCACCCTATAAGTATAACCTCAGATACCCGAAATCTTTTCATATCCATTATGAATGGTATGCAACCAGTTATGGGGCAGATATGTTAGCAATAAAGGTCTGACATAAACAGTAATTGTGATAAAAAGCTGAGGGTACCCAATAATAGTGTCAATAAACATGTGTAGTAATAATGAAAAAACTCATAATAAATCAAATTATCATTAATAATCAAATTAAAAAATTAATGGACATACATATTGCTTACCTTTTACTTATTTGTACAAGAAAACACATTCGTTACCAGACATCAAAACATGCCCACAACAACTATGTAGTCCGAGTATTCCACAAAAGTTGTCCCATATTAATTATTTTGTAGGTAAAAATGGGAGTCTTACAACAAAATAAAAACTACCAGGACTAATAACCAATGAAGTAATAATTAAAATCTGATTGGCTTCTAGTTCTTCCTAAAGCTAACAATTACATGTATTATACAAAACATGAACTGGCAATCAGATGAAAACTTTCCCTGGTTTTAGTAAAACTTTGTAATTCAATAGACATAAGTAATGTGTATATATTTCAAATCAATCAAAAAATAACAGCTATAAGGTCCACAGAATTTTAAAAATTGATCGAGGGCAATTACCCCAAAAGTAATTATGGACTTCTTGATCTGATGAACATAGACATTGTATATATTTAAAGGCAAAGTTTTTTCAAAGTGATCAAAGGCAATAACATTGGAAGTAATTATAGAATTGTTGAAATATGCTGCCTTGCTTAAATTTATAAGATAACTTTAGCCTTTAGATGTCCTCAAAATCTTTCAAATTGATCAAGGGTCATAACTCCCATCTGTAATTATCAGAAATAGCATTGAAAATAAACACCATGTATAAATTTCTAGTCAATAAGATGATAACTTTAGCTTCTGATGGATGGTCAAGTGAAGGGTGATAACAATTATACAACCACATTTCAATATGAGTTAATAAACAAAACCCATAATATTACAATAATAGATCAATGTAATTTACATAATGATTAATTCAAAAATTCAATAGACATACTACTTCTCCACTTTTAGGTATTTCAGCAGGGAACTGCATCTAGTAAATTGTCAAGGCATGTTAGTAGCCTATTTGTCCATCAATCATATAAAATATGCCGGTTACATTTATCTGTCCTACTGATGCTATGTGTGGCGTTAGAATTGATTTCCTCAAAATATCTTCCTTGGTTGCAATTACCTGAAATATATAAACATGAAATAATTAGAATTATTAGATACATTTAGCAAATCGTATTTGGGGAGAGGGGATTACCGTGTTATCATAGATAACATTGTGAGCACTGACGACAATGGAATGGCACGTTGTTCACCACTAATATTATTAGGCCTACGTCAGAAAATATTGATGACAACTTATTCATCCAGTGTAATATATTTGTAAGTAGGCCTATAGTAGAATTAATTAACGATTACCCCCACCCTGACACATGTCACCGTGTGTAATTAATATTAAATAACAACATAATTTAATAATAAAGTAGGCTTAGTACTCTAGTAACCTACAGTCTTGACTTGTAATAGGCCTAGCAGCAGTGCAAATACAGTAAATTAATTGTACCGGTAGGCCAACTGTTATTCTAATCGGAGTTACCCATGCTGACTGTGCAAGGGCTACCAATAAATCATTGTTCCTAGAAGTGTTTCGAAGTAGACAAGATCAAGCTTTAATTACTGATCCTGATGATTTCGTCACGTGATTACTGGTGTGTTGCACTGTGCACACGACTCTTACTAAGTCTTATAAGTCTTGGCTTGCTGGATACCTCCTTTTCTATTAGAACCCTACCCGAATAATATTATATCAGCGTGAATTCAAACTATATCGAAACTTTGTTGATTTGTGACGCAACCCTAAACTGACTATAATAAATTAAATAAGACGATATATTCGAAGACAAGCTCGATTTGTGTCACTTTTCCAGACCACTATACTATTGTGCATTGGAACTTAATTTTATTTATTATTATGGCGGTTTGCGAGGTTCCAATTCTGTTTAAAATACCATTAACACTGACTGAACTCTGCTTTACTAACCTTGATCTGTGCACTTTGTTCCTATGACATCTTGGCCGGCGATAGGTTAACAATTCTCCAGCAACATCCATCAACGTACCGGTAACGAAACTCAGACAGCGTTCAAAAGTAGAGCGTTTCGGTGGGAGGAGCTCGATCAGCAGGCATCATGGGAGATTTGGTTTTATTTTAAAAGATATTGAATTATTAAAATAGACGACTTCAAATACTAGAATTAATAATTTTACGATTTATGTAAAACACTTCCACTCGTTATTCAGATTCGTATCATGACATTAGGGCTTAATCTTTCTCGGCTAATGCTTATAATAACACTTTTTAAGAAAGAAGTTTCTCTTTGTGACTGCAAACATTTCACCAGTCAATCGAATTTTCGGATGAGTAAGGAAAATGTTTCTCTTTATGATTGCAAACATTACACCTTTTAAAGACAAATACAAATTTAGTGAAAACAACTCTAGCTGTCAGGTAATGCTACACATTCTAAGAGTAAGCATTTCCTTTGTGAGTGAAAAGTTACGCCTTTTAATCGAAGCGTTTATTTTTTCCGATGACGTAACACCTTCTAAGGGAAATGTTTCTAGTTATAATTGCAAACATTATATGCAATAAATTAAAATACAATTTTCCGGTGAAGTAACACGATCTAAAGGAAAGGTTTCCCTTTATGATAGCAAACATCACACTTAGTGAAGATAAATACAACTACCGTATAATGCTATACTTTCTACGAATAAGGATTCTCTTTGTGGGTAAAACGTTACACAGTCGAAGTTAAATTTATTTCTCGAAAAGTGTATCCTTAGAAACAGTGTGGGATCACACTAAGAATGTTATCAGGTGTAACCGGTTACACCATTGCCAGTGTATGTTGTGATCTCACACTTTAAAGGCCAAACTTTACACCAAAACAAGTGTTTAATTACACATATTTTTAACAGTGTACAAGGAAAATACAGAACAATTAAAGTGAAATTGTTTTGAACCAATAAGTATTTCCTTCTCATCAAGTGCGATAAGGTGTGTCATCACAAAATAATCAAACTTTAAATTAAAATAATTTGACTCGAGTGGACACTTTGGGCTGGCCCCGGAACAATTTTGTTGATTAATTGCTCTCCCCTTATGTAATGAAATAATAAAATAGGGATTATCGTCCTACGTTTCTGCTTCAACCGAGATGAAGAAAGGTATACGCCATGCAGTGTGCTATGAGGGAAATCTGGTCGAACACGTAAAAGATTTCCTTGGCAGTTGGAATTCGATATGAGGAGCGTCGCTGTCCGGACTGTATGACGTATGTCCGTCTTTATAAGCCCAGTCGGGGCAGAACAGTAGGACGTTAAACCCCATTTCATTTAATTTCACGAATAAGCGTGTACATCAAAGGACTATTACCATTTAGAAATCGGAGAAGAACAGGTGAAAATGCTGCCGCCTCGGCCAAATCTTCCGACCTCGCATTGCACGTGTAACCATCGAAATAAAAATGACCATTATTCTGACGAGATATTAAACGCCATTCTAAATTAACAATAGCTCTATGTTTAATTTAATATGTTTAAATAATTAAATACACTATAAACGTGTAAATCACAAAGATGGAATGCAAAGATGGCTGACGAATCATAATAGGTATTTGTGTTAGGTTTATTTAAAGGCTAAACTTTGACTAGTTTGTGTTTGATGTGGATTAACATGTCAAAATATTTCCTAAATAAAGGGAAACATTAGTAAAAAAAATGTGAAATAACTAGAAATTACTTTGTCATTTCCTCCTGCAGCACAAATTCCTCCCCTGTCATTGCCTAACGACGGAACGGCACCTTAAAACTTCGGAGCAAAAGTCATCACAAGTTTCTTTCAAAGGATGTTCGGCGTTATAATAGAGAGGCTATAGGCTAGCTGAGGTGACGTAATCATGGAGGAATTCGGGTATACAAGACAGTGTATTATATGATGGGAACCGTTTGTAGGATTATGTTGTTAGTATAGGCTTCTGCTACAGTATTAAATTACACACAATGGTCTTTATATTAGCACACACTGTATCTTGCTGGCAGATGTATATACTCGCAGCAAACTGCGATATGAAGATATAGTATCGCTTCAGTCTTACATTGAATATTGACGAGGTTTGCCGATTGACTAACAAATCTGTTATACATTCGGTTTACACGAAGCGCCCACTCCCCTACAAACCATACTAGTGGGAAAATAAGAACTTGATTATATTAATAGATAAACTATCGACACTGTTGTAAATTTCAAATGGCCACACGGACAAAATCAATGAAGTTATATTATAGCCTCTAAACTTCTCAGACTTTGAACAAAATAAAATAGGACGTGGGGAGGGGGGGGGGGTAGTGTTTACATCCACTCAAAATAAATTTTATTATCTCTAAAAAAAATTTCAATAATTTGCTTGCGTTTAGGAGTCTTTAGCAGAAAACCCACGAGATTAGGAAGGCATCTTGTCATATACAAGTCTGGATTCGAAACCATGAAACTTGATTCAATGACAGTCCTTATGATCTATAGCGCACGTGTTAGACGACTGGGCCACAAACCAACCACGCATTTTTAGTCTTCGTTTTAATAAAAAAAAGTAACAAAAATATGAAAAAATTAAACAAACTATAACAACCCCCATCCCCCCTCACCTTATTAAAAATGATAATCTAGACAATAAGAAGCTGGACCAAAATTAATTAATTAATAGAAGGTTACGGGTGAAAAACAACGACGTAACTGGTTACAGCGATCATCTCATGGATGTAACGTAACACGCGGATCGTAAAACTAAATAAACGTTTAAAATCGTGTCGAGAATGACATCATTACGCTAATACATTGAGAATAAACAGAACGCAGGCTCATTAATTCCTGAATATTTATCTGTTACATATATAACACGCGTATCCAAGCTCTTTCATCATTACCTATCAATTAACCCTTTATTTATGTATTTAGATGTAAGACATTAAGCTAAGGCGGCTATGGCATCATTGTACAGAACCCCGAGGCACATTCTACACACAGGGCTATAAAATTACACAGGAAGCGAGACTGGGCAGCGTTCGTTTAGTTCAGTGTGTGTGCTGGAACCGGTGGCTTGTTCGCAGTGAGTGTTGGATATAAGGGGTGTGAGAATAGCTGTGTTCTTGGTTCTGAATCATACATTAGTGGGCGCTCTGTATAAAACCAAGAGGAAATGTCGCTACACCCCTTCTTTCTTTTTTCGGATATTATATATACATGTTAATGTATTTGAAAGCATTTCCAGTTTTTCGGCTTCTAGCGTCCTCTACATTTGGAGTATAACTCATAATAACAATCAGGGATTATAACAGTGTTAACGGTATGTACAACTTTCATTATGTATATTTAATTAAAAGATTTAAAGACTTATATATTTTAACTGAAAATGTTTTATGGAATTATTGAAAAGCTTTTAAAAAAAATGATGCAAAACTTAAAAGAAAAATACGAAAATTGTTTTATAAAAAATTATAGAAAATTTTAAAAATTTTTTATGAAAAACTTTATTCAAAATATAGATTTATATATATAAAATGAGATGGCTACAAACAATAGTGAATGTTGCAGATCACTGGTAGAACAAAGGCTGTAATATAAACTACTTATAATTTGTTCAATTTTGGATTGGGCAATGAATGGCATTTAATCCATTTCCATGTACTATGAAATAAGCAAGACTTTTAAAATATCTGTCAAAGTCTTCATAAAGAAATACGTTGTAGATAACTGGTAAACCAGAAATTCTAATAAATTACTGAAAACCTTTTCAATTCTTGATTTGTTATCGACATTTAGTCCAATTCCATCACTAAGAAATATGAACCAATATTTCCCAATTGACGAAGTTCAGCTTCCATCTATCTGCATATTTGTGGACCATTATATAAAACACGTTGTAGACGATTAAGAAAACAAAATTACTAAAATTTTTTTCAATTTTTGACTTGGTATTGGCATTTAACCAATTTCTCAATTCACGAAATTCATGATGAATAAAACGGTATGGGTAACAACCATGTTGGATACGGTAACAAGGCACATGCACTGTCAATTTAAATGGTTATGTAAAAAGAAAACAAAAGCTAGAATTTAGAATTACGAGAAATTGTCCGAGAAATTTATTTGTTTTATTCCAGTATTCTAGTTTTAAATATCAAATAGTGAAGTACGTAACCCTATATTTGATCAAACCCAGAAACAGACTTGAGAACTCCTCAGCAAGGTCTGTACATCTGTCACGTACTAAAATTAGACATTTTTTAAAAACAAACCCTTCGCTTTTTTAGTATAAAATGGACTTAGCCGAAAATAGAGGTTCGAGCAAATGCATTTTCTCTTGCATCGTTGCTCAAAACCAATAGCCTATTTATATATCCCGTGTTAAAATTTTGCCTTTTTGTGCGACTGACATTTTCTTACGCTACAGAAGATTCTCACACTAGCAACAATTGTGTGAAACAGTGATACCGGTAACGCCCTCTACCTGATATGCCTTCTCGTAGAGTGAAACCGGTAGCAGAATACGTATTACTGTGTAGACAAATGGTAAAGTTTACCAATAATAAACGAGGATTGTGTTTTCTCCATCTATTTATCTTACCAAATGACGTATTTTCTTTCACTTTTAAGATAATAGATTAGCCTCGTGTATAGATGAAGTGTTACTAAAAATAGACAATTGTTATAATAATACGAAGTTCAAGGGGAATAATTGCTTCAGTAAAGGAGAAATGGTATTGGGTTTTCTAGAAAGGTTAAACATATCCTTTCTCGTATACGACACCGATCTTGAAGGAATTTGGGACATACACCATTAACAAATGCATGTTTCCATACAGGATATATATGTGGTACATTAGGCATGTATTGAGTCTTCTACACGGATCAAGAATACCATTTCTTGTGTATGACCGCCAATTGGAGCGTACACCATTATTGAATTTGATTCAAACCAATCTATGATTCATAAATTAAAATATTAAGGATCCATACAGGATAGATTGGGTGGTAAAGCTCGGGGTTTAAAAACATATTCAACACATGCATCTCTTAATGTGTCCCTTGGATGTTAATTTGGACTAAAACTACTAAAAATGAAATGGGGTTTAACGTTCTACTGTTGTGTTCTGATTGGGGTATCGAAGGAAGATCTAATACAAACTATTGTAGTGTAAGAATTCATGTTGCTCCTACCTTACAAAAGCCAAAATTTAACAAAGTCACCTATTGTATATATTCTGTCTGCGATATAACAATCAGATGTCGCGGACGCTAGCTAATTTTATCGCACACTATTGACGAAACTCTTCATTATTCTCCCAAACCTGACCAAATAAAGGAGGCACCGAATGTCAGTATAATCTCATTTTTTTCATCTTAAGTAAATATAGAATTCCAACGATGAAATATGATAAGTATAGGAATATATTTAAAGATTAGGTTCAGGCCATGTTTATGATAATATTGAAGCTACATATTGTATCTATCAATAGAGTTTGTATATAGGTCTAGTTTGATTGTTTATAAAAGTAACGTATATTGTATATTTAAACATGAGACTGACCTTATGGGGCACGTGGTTACCATAGAAATAACACCCTAATTATAATGCCGTGTAGACCAATCACCTATGCATCCTGTGTTAATAATATATACATGTACAGTTAATTAAACTATTAATTTGTAATAGTGGAAGTAATGTATATTTTTGAAATCGATTATTATGTAATTTTATCGACATATTTTATCTAGAAAGCAAATTGGCGATCGTGTATTTCCAGTAATATTACCTGTTTGAATATTTTTTGGCATTCATGTTTATATAATGGTTGACATTTGATCAGTGGTATTTTCTATTGTTTGCATCAAACACGTCTCTATTTACTGGCATTAAAGCATGGATACGCCAAAATGCCATTGAATATTTACCCTTTTTCAATTTAGCAAACATAAAAGATGAACAGTGTTTTTTTAGATAGTGACATTAATAAATAAAACAAACAAAAACATAGTTTAGATATGCATCTTGGCCTCGATGTTCATGGATATAAATAATTTATCCTTCAGTTGTCAACTGGGGAGTACAAGAACTACAAGTCTCTGGTATGATATCAATATAAAAGGCAGTGTCTAGTTTTATTGCTATAAGGTTTAAGATTGGTCGATTTAAAAAAAAAACGTGTGGGAACGTAATTCTTTCAGGTAAGGACGGGGGGTGGGGGGTGGTCGAATAGTTAGCGCGTGCGCGTTGCATCATAAGATCTATCATTGAGTCAACCGGCGTGCTTCCGATTCAACCTCGTGGGTCTTATCCGGTAATTCGGTTTAATCCCACTGCTAAAGACCCCTACGCGCATGTGAATTATTGAAATAAAATTGAACCATGTGTTAGTCCTGAAATGACCTAGTTTGTGGCGAGTGGACGTTAAACTCAATTTCTCTCTGAATTTGTCCCCAGGTAAATTCACCATACGCGTTAATTAAAATTAGTCTTCAAGGGGCGGTAACGTTCAGAACTTAACCGAACTTACAGTGTATCAAAAGAAAACAACAGTGCAATTCGGTATCAGAACTTAAACGCTTGATTCAGTTAAACACTATCCTTAAAAGACACCAGAATATACCTTGATCGTTCTGAATAATTGGCTATAGATTTGGCATACACTAACTATCACCAGGCAAGACGTCTTACTAGGTAGGCATCTTGATTTTACTAATGCTTGATTTATGAACATAACAGATTTTCCAATATATCAAAAGAAACCAACACTGCAGTCAGTTCAGTATCAAACCCGAAAAGTATCATTTGCCCCCGGACAACAGATTATATCTTGATCATTGTAAATATTTGGCTATAGATTTGGCACTAGGTTAGAGGTGGGCATCTTGATCCTGCTAGTGCTCACAGGGTTCATAACAGTAGTATTAGGGGCGGGGTCATTGTTACCTTAAGGCGTTTTTGGCACGAAAACATAGCGCCATATTTTTTCCACGTGGCATGCGTGAGTTGTGACCTATTATTCGTCTTTCCGTTTGGCCAGCCCCAATTTTATCCTGTCTCCATCTGGACCAGTTTTACACAGTTTTTATTAAAGAATGGTTATATGGTGGAATGTACTTTCATTGTGTAGAAGCGACATTAATAGAGGTAGCTGGCATGCGGGTGAATTCCATCTAAATTGAGTGTTTGTCGATAGGTCACCCATATTTACCAAAAAAATCCATTGAGTTAGAAGAACAACCGGTGTGAGTCAGAAACTTTCTGCTCCGGCAGATGGTACAAAGTTGTTAGTTCATGTTCTTTTAACATTTTTGAAAGTATACGGAATTTGATATCGTAAAACGTTCAGACTAAACCAGTTTCGCGAAGAGTCAATGCTAGACTGTATGTAGTACTTAAGTAGTTTTGTTTCGTTTCTTTTTATACGCCCACATAGAAATGTGGACGTATATTGCCGTCGCCCCCGTCCGTCCGTCTGTCGGTCCGTCCGTCTGTCCGTCCGTCGGTCCGTCCGTCCGTCCGTCCATCGTCCACAATTGCTTGTGAACGCACTAGAGGCCAAGGTTAATATCCGATTGACTTTAAATTTATACACAGTGTTTAAGGTCATGAGACGAAGAAGCCTATTGATTTTCAGCAATATCCGATAATTACTGCCAGAGTTATGACCCTTGATCACTTTGAAAAATCTTGTGAACGCTCTAGAGGCTGAAGTTAATATCCGATTGACCTTAAATTTATACACAGTGTTAAAGGTCATGAGACGAAGAAGCCTATTGATTTTCAGCGATATCCGATAATTACTGCCAGAGTTATGACCCTTGATCACTTTGAAAAATCCTGTGAACGCTCTAGAGGCTCAAGTTAATATTGGATTGACTTTAAATTTATACACAGTGTTCAAGGTCATGATACGAAGAAGCCTATTGATTTTCAGCAATATCCGATAATTACTGCCAGAGTTATGACCCTTGATTACTTTGAAAAATCTTGTGAATGCTCGAGAGGCTAAAGTTAATATCCGATTGACTTTAAATTTATACACAGTGTTTAAGGTCATAAGACGAAGAAGCCTATAGATTTTCAGGGATTTCCGATAATTAGTGCCAGAGTTATGGCCCTTGATCACTTCAAAAAATCTTGTGGACGCTCTAAAAGTCAAAGTTAATATCCGATTTACTTTAAATTTATACACAGTGTTTAAGGTCGTAAGACGAAAAAGCCTATTGATTTTCAGCGATTTCCGATAATTAGTGCAAGAGTTATGGCCCTTGATCACTTCAAAAAATCTTCTGGACACTGTAAAAGCCAAAGTTAATATCCGATTGACTTTAAATTTATACACAGTGTTTAATGTCATAAGACGAAGAAGCCTATTGATTTTCAGCGATTTCCGATAATAAGTGCAAGAGTTATGGCCCTTGATCACTTCAAAAAATCTTGTGGACACTGTAAAAGCCAAAGTTAATATCCGATTGACTTTAAATTTATACACAGTGTTTAAAGTCATAAGACGAAGAAGCTTATTGATTTTCAAAGATTTCCGATAATTACTGCCAGAGTTATGGCCCTTGATCACTTCAAAAAATCTTGTGGATGCTCTACAGGGCAAAGTTAATATCCGATTGACTTTAAATTTATACACAGTGTTTAAGGTCATGAAACGAAGAAGGTTATTGATTTTCAATGATTTCCGGTAATTACTGTCATAGTTAAGGCCCTTGATCACTTTAAAAAATCTTGTGGATGCTCTAGAGGCCAAAGTTAATACCCGATTGACTTTAAATTCATACACAGTGTTTAAGGTCATGAGATGAAGAAGCCAATTGATTTTTAGCGATTTCCGATAATTACTGTCAGTGTTATGGCCCTTGATCACTTTAAAAAAAATATTGTGGACACTATAGAAGCTAAAGTTTACATCTGATTCACTTTAGATTGATACACAGATTTTAAGGTCTTGAGACGAACAAGTATATTGATTTTCAATGAATTTTGATAACTTGAACACCTCAATTTATGATATTAAATGTTTCGTATACTAAACATTAGCATGGAGGAGAACTTTATCAAAGCCAAACAAATTCTAATGATTTTCTGATAATTACTTAATGAGTTGTTACTCTTAATCAGATTTTAGTGTATTATAAATGTTTCATTACCAAAAAAAGTAAAAATATGCGACCACTCTTATTGACTGCCCGGACGATTTAGCTGCTGTGGGCGTATGTTTCGTTGCCTGGCAACCTATCTTTATTTTAAGTTCTCACTTTAGCATACCATAAAGCAACCGATTAGATTTGTACAGTGTCATGATACATATTAGTATCTCCGTAGACTGAATCTAAAGTAGACCAATGTAAAGTATATCCATCTATTTTGGGACTCATTAATTTGAAAAGAAAATTAAAGGGGTTTTATCAATCTCTCCATACTTAACATCATATTGTCAATATCATTCGACTCTTCTAATACCCGAATATCTAAACACAGATCAACTTGAGTCAGCCATTTAATAATGTACTCATATTATTTACCCTCTTTTACAAATTTTATTTGTTGCTTTTTAAAAACTGCAAATAACCAGAAATAAAATACAATTTCTCAAAAAAAATATTTTGACACACACAATGACCTTATTGATGTAACAAAAAAGCTTTATAAAGGCGCTTTGTACCAAAATATCCCTATCTTAAACAGCAACATATTTTTTTTAGCAATCTTCGATAATTTGAAAATGACCTAGTTATTGTGGCATGAAAATTGGTCTTCATCCATCCATCATAGCTGTACCATGATACACTTACCACTGAGTACGTTCTACGGTGAATGTCAAACAGTTCAAAAATATTTTAAACTCATAAATTCTCCATCGTATGAAATAGGATAGTTTCTGTAAATTAAATTTGAAACGCGACCCTGACACGTTAAGCATCGCGTCGGTCTTCTGGATTCTAATACCGATTTCTACAGTAGTGTGAGCAGAGCAAATGTAATAGTTATATTTTAGAATTTTCAAATGTTTTAAACAATCTTTTAAACTCTAGCCCCCCGCCCTTTGTTAGCATGTACCTGAAAAGTGGGTTTTGCATTAAGATCAGTCTGAAAAGGGGATACGTATACGGACAAGAGTCTGAAAAGGGGTTATCTATAAGCACCAACGTCTAAAGAGGGTATATGTATTAGGACCAAAGTCTAAAGAGGGGATATATATTAGGACCAGAGTATATGTATAAGGACCCGAGTCCAAAGAAGGGATCTGTATAGGGATCAAGGTCTAGCAACCGCATATGTTTAAGGACCAAGGCCTAAATAAGGTTTATTATGTATTTTGAACAAAGTCTGAAGAAAGAATAAAGGTGGATATTTATTTTTATAGCGTGTACATATTTGATATGTATAAGGATGAGAGTACAATGAGTGAATTTGTGGAAGGGCCAGGATACAGCTTAAACACGAATTTGTTATAGAATGAATTCAGTAGAAATAGAATCTGAGAGCCACACCCTATCTGTTATAAGTCTGGAGAAGGCATTACATATATATAATATACACCAGCTTTCTAACTAGGATATATATATATATATATAGTTAGATATCAGGGAAAGACGTATAGTATGATAAAACAGATGTTGGACTAGATTGCTAAGAAAACTTTTAACTTTGGTTCAGGTTTATCAAAGGCTATATAATTCTATAACGTACGTCTTCATTGATCCGAATGGAGCAGAAAAGTAGGGTGTTAAAACTCATTTCTTTGGCCAATTGCGCATAAGTCGTATTGTAAATTTAAAATAGGAGTAAATCTTAACCTTGGAAGAAAAGTCATGGTCTCTATCTCAAATATTTAAAGGGCAATGGCGGTGCTTATAATAATGAATCATAATTTTGGCGCAATATCATGATATGATTTTAATCTTGGTGGCGGAATCTTATGCCGCCTGCTGTAAGTAGCCTGTTACAACCAGTGACTAATGACATAATTAGAGTAGTATGTTCCTGTATTTACGACAATCGCACAGGGGTTTTCATAATATGAAACACGCCGTGAGACCAAGTGCATGACAGGCACCGATTCATGATTTCCGAACAATTAGCCTATATTAAGGTTTTCAAACTTCTAAAAAAAAAATCTGAACTCACGCCATTGTTAATTTTTCAAGACAATATGGCAGAGCTATTAATACAGGGTTCCTGTGTTTACGACAAACATCTCTGTGGTCGGGAAGGGTGTTCACTACTCGCGGTTGTTCCGACTACACAAAATATTGACCTCGAGTAAATAAAAATAGTAGTTTAGTATTCAAGTACCTATAGTTGTTGGATCGCTCTTGGGGTTAGATATAGCTTCCAGATGCTATTATATTCATTTACAGTTACCATCAGAACATATAGGTCATAGGTCACGGCATAAAGGCATTTGTATTCCAGTATACATCTGCAGAGAATACATACATGTACAGCAGGCTATCAGTTCTAACCTATACATGTTTTCTATGAAACCTGATATACACGTACATGTGCGGTTATAATAGCCTTGTATCTTAATATTGAGATATTTCAATTTAAAATACATAATGAATATTATGTCTAACATTTAAAAAAATACATCTCTTATCTAATGGATAATATATCTTACATTTCAAATATTTTTCTAACTCTGATAGTAATTATGGTGGAATTTGTATATCTTAACTATCTTAATCATTATGTGAAATATACTTCAATGGCTGTTTTGTTTTCGTCGTATTTTTCTTTATATGTCTACCCCATAGTTGTCAGTCGTTAGAATGAAGGTATAATTTGTTCGACTTTTCTTTATAAGATTTCCGCCTTTATGACCTTATCAGGAAGGTCTGATTTTAATAAGGATCTATGTATGATCTTGTGTTACAGTAGCAAGGGTGGGTTGGCAGCAGTCTGAATACATTGGCATTGGAATCAATAGGAATCGTAGCTCTGACGTGTCACATGATTCGGTTAAATTCATACTTTCAGTTTCTAAGTACGTTTTCCGAAATTCCTCAGGTATAATCAAGTGCCTGGATATAACAAGGTCCACAAACTTGCATAGGTTATAGCATCCTCGATACACGCAACGCTATAGATTCCAAATTTCTAACCTTGAAATCTTATAGGCAGCTTTTTTAGATTGTATGTTGATGTGTTCTGGTAGGGTAACACCCAAAATTATCTCCAAGCAATTTACTGTCGATATACCATAATATTAAACTAATAACGTAGAATTGTTGTTTTTAATATATCGTAGTCTTATGATATGACCACCCTTTCTACATTACCCTAGTCGGTGCAGAAAAGTAGGACGTTAAACCCCATTCAGTTATCAGTGTATGACTCTCGAACGTATATAATATGTCTCGAATGGCTATCCGTCAGTAATTTACTGTAGGTACTTCATAAATAACTTAGATTTACAAGTTGTTAAAACTATTAGACGAGACACGTGAAGAGGTTAAAGTGGAAGTGAAAGTAGTCATAGATGGGGTGCAAACCAAAGATATTGTTTTGGAATGATAAGTGTATATTATATTACCAATATAAAGATTTGCTGCTGTAGTGACCCTCTTACCCTGGCCATCCTGGATAAACGAGACACGTGAATTAAACCTGTAGAAAATAAAGTTACTATTACCAAGTCTCTTTTAAAGTATTTGGACAGGGAATTGTGAGGGTTCCACATTAAGATAAGCTAGTTGCCTTCCTGTAATTTTAAAGAGATACATGGCGATCAATGCTTTATTTTGGTCAAAATCATAGAGCCGGAATTTAAACCCATAGACCAATGAGGGTTCAAGGTTAAGCTTACTATCATAAGATCCCTTTTGAACCTGTTGGACAAAGTATTGAAAGTGACGTGTGCCACATCTAGATGTGGTTTTAAGGATGACGATTAATCCTTGGCACTGTATAACAGTCATGGTAATTTGTCCAAACTGAAAATAAATAATACAGTCTTTATAACCATGTACATACTTTATTTATCTAATATTGTGCAATTGTAAATTAGCACACTGAGTGTTTGAACTACTCAATTTATAAACAGTGTGAATAAGCGATTGTTGTGTAATGTTTAGTCAAGGCTGCAGCAGTCCGTATCAGATGAATCCATCATGGTGGAATAATTACATAACTACACTAATGTTGTACGTTAATTATTTAATTAGGGACAGAGAACTGCAGGATAAAATGGCATAATTAATTAGGACATGATTATATATCAGATAATTATCTCACTTATTTAGCATTAGTCAACACAATATATTAATTGCTTTTGTTTGACTTGACCAAATGGGAGTCATAGTGGTGGGTTTGGTAGCTATAAGGCTAGTGGGTGTTGGCCTAAAAAGTTCTTCGGGATTTTCCACTCTGTTTCCACCTTGTCAGTGTTGCAGGGCAGCGAAATTGGACAGCGAATTAAGTGTTGACCGCATCTCTGCCCCCGGAGCAAAATGCCCCCATAGCGCAACGCATGGCGCAAGCATCAAATAAAAGTAAGGCATAAAACCCCATTTCATTCCATTTCTAAGTCAAAGCCCAGTAAATCGATTATTTCCTTAATTAAGTTAAAATATAGAGATCGAATTGTTGGAAGTGAACTACCGGTAAGTAAATTCCGAGCGATATTTGAATTGGTCCACCTTTCTGGCCAAATATAACCCGGGGTTCGCTGTTACCATTCGGTTAACCTGAGAGTTGGCCATATTCTAAAACCTAGTCGTATACAGTTGTCCAATTGCAAAGATCTATTTAAAATGTTATGGAAAATCAGACCAAAGCACTTGATAAAACCTTATCACATGTAACAGGAAATGCTTTGAAACTTAATACAAATTGATCTCATTTTAAAGGTGATTACATCTACGTGATAAAACGAAATATTTACTAATTTTCATCTATCAAATCAACCATCAACGTGTCTTTCAGATTAACTCAACAAATTAACATTCCATTAACATGAATGTCAGACCCTAACAAGTTACATAAATCTTTACTAGCGATGATTTTAAGAAATTCTAAATGGTACAAGCTTGTTCCGTCATCACACACATCAACCGATGCTTATGTTTATAAATATCTTAGAAAATATTTTGGGCGGGGTCTCTAAGCATCTTTCTCAAATACGAAACAGTTCCAGAATTAAGTTGAAATAGCCATATCCGATATTATGTTTAATCGAAAGTTGCTTTGACAAGATATCAATGTCTAAGACTTGAGCGACCTATTTGAACGCTTTCTAATTTTAACGACAAATTTAAAAATTGGCTAGTGAATAATTAAAATCCATGAACTCAAATTTATTGATGTAACCAAACACCTGTTTGTTGGTGTTTCAACAAATGGTCTCGTTTGACATTTTGTGCACGAAAATCCCGAGTAACGATCAAAAATTTGATTGTGGTTCCATAACATTCATCATTTGCAATGAACCTTGTCAATTGGTCTTTAGTGATTTGTACTGCATTCGCTTGTTTGAAGAGTTTTATTGAACTTTCAGACCGACATACTTTATATCTATGACGTAGTATTTTGCACCCGTGTTTAGGAAGATTTCAAGAGCCATCAGGTTTATTAACATTAGGTTGAAGTGAAGTACTTCAAGCAGGTGAACTCGTTTAGAAGAGGAAATATTTGGTCGCATGCAGAAAGCTGTAGAATTGTTTTGATAATCCTGTTCCTCAAAATGTTTAATATTTCCCCCTCTCACCTTATTTTGATTTTTTTTTAAAGGTTTAATTGTCAAATGGTTTTTGAAAAGCTTTTCGAATAATCAATTCAAAGTGCTTGTTTACATCGAGGGTACTACACCTTAATTAAGAAAATTCGCCATAGCTGGATGAAAGTGATGAGGGCTTTACAACTCAAAGTTTACAACTAGTTCCAGCCTGCTCATGTCGATCATATAAACACAAAACCGATCATGACACACTCTAGGCCATTTTCGTGTTTTGCATTTGTGAATTGTCGCCTGTGTAGCGATTTTGTTTTTATTTTGAGTGAATCCTATATGACTGCATTCCAGGAACTCTATCACTTCGTGGACACGTACACTTGATTTGACAGTGTTTAATGTCCACATGTGATGTATTTTGATTATCTTCGGGTGTTCTACTTGGGCACCACGGTTATCCCGCCATATTGATCCCCGGTATCCGTTCTACTCCACAAACCTCTGAGTCCATTCATGGGGTATTCACGAATTAAAATTACTATGGACTATGGGTCTCCCCGGTGAATGGACCCAGGTGTTTGTGTAGTAAACGGATCGATGATACCGAGGAAGACTATTGATATGCGTTGAGGTAGTAAGGAAGATATCTGGCAGTCGTTGCCCAAATTGCGATCCAAGGACTGAAATGCACCTTTAATAATTTTTATCAGCCCAGGTGTGGCCTGGTTGTATTTGGTTAATAAAACAAGTTTGTTCCAAAATACACACTTGCATAAGGTTGACCCAATTCATTTCAATTGTCCAATACCACTGTATATATATGGCAGACTGACCCTCCACGTATCCAATGTGTAACTTGTTATATATGATTCAGACCCTGCACAGGAATTTGATCACGTGTTGGACATGTTTATATGGATTGTAAACAATATCTATATTGTAATATTTCTTAACAGATATATAGTTTACATGTTTTGGTGATAAACTAAAGCAAATGTTATACTAGTACATGTGTATTATTGTTTCCTTGGCCTCAGGCCTGGCAAGAACACTGTGTAGTGGTTCGGCTTGGTCCACAAACCGAGATCCCGTGGCATATTGGTGTGCACGTAAAGGGACTCTTTGACAAGTGGAATTCGAAATAAGAGTAGACCCAGCATAAGAGATAAATGCTGATGGGTCTTTTGAGAATTAATCTCCATGGAAGACCTGATTGCTAGACGGAAATTAGCTACGAACTGATGTTATAGTAGCCATTGGGAAGGTCTCCTATTTTGCAGAATCGTACGTGGTTAACTTTCGGTTTTAAAGAATGGTAAATTTGTCGATATATTAATACCCGTGCTGAAACGAGGAAAGGAACATTAATCTGTCACGCAAGAACATGGTGGCAGTGTTTACTGCATATTTAATAGCTTTATACCTTATTTACCTGTTGTACAAATGTTATCTATATGACTTATTTACCTGTTGTACACGTTTTATCTATTTGACTTATTCCGGTCTCTTGCTGTATTAGTGGTGGGGATGGGTGACCGAATCGTGTTATTCGTGTTCCTTGGATCATAAGCCCTGTCATTGAATCAAGCAGCGTGGTTTCGATTCCTCATTTGTACATGAGACGGAGTAAGACCGCTGTTTAACATCGTGAGTTTTCTCCGGTCAGGTCCTTCGGGTTCCTTTTACTGCTAAAGCACCTTACATCCCATCTCTCTTCCACTGAATTGTGATCTACGTATTCCCAGTTTAAAAAACCCCAAATATCTCCCTTCCACTGAATAGTGATCTGCGTATTCCCAGTTTAAAAAATAAATGCCATTGAAACAATCTACCTTGAAATATTTATCTTGAGAGAGAGACCACCATGAATCATAGCCAACAAAGCCAGTAAAAGATTCGGGTATTTTCAGACTTACCAAGGATCTACTCGGGTCATGGACGAATTTCAGATATATAAATAGGAGCACGGGCTGTCAATTACAATTACTTGCTGTTAAATTTTATTTCTTAATTAATAATTCATGATTCGATCTATCAATTTATATGATAATATCCGACGTGAGGAGTTGACATATTGTACATGAATAAAGATATCGTCATTAACTTTTGGTGATATTTAACACAACTGTTTATATATGTATCCAAGCATCGGTTATTTCGCAATCGTTTTGTAAACTGCCTATAAACTGGATAACATGATGGTCAGCAATTTTGTTGTATTAAGGGCGTTCAAAATATGGAAATTTGTACAGCATCGTTTTTAAGTGCTAACAACTGGTTGTTAAATGCATCTATCGTGCTGGTTTCGAATTTCGCGAACATCCCAACATATTTTGTATACGCCCATACTGAAATGTTGTTCTATGTGGTCGTCATACACATCTGTCCGTCTTTCACGATTGTTTCTGGTCGCTCTACGCCTTCAGTTATCATTCCATTAACTTGCCATTTATACACAGTGTTTCTGGTCATGAGATGAAGAAGTCTATTAGTTGATTACCGGTCCATGTTATGTTTGTATTGGTACTAGAAGGCTATAAAAAGTTTAATTATTTCTGACAATTATTACATGAGTTGTTGCCCCTGGTAAGGTTTTAGTTGCTTGCTATGCCATACCATTACCTACAAAACAATAAAAATACGACAGCCTTTATCGATTACTGGGCCGACTTCGTTGATATGGGCTTACGTATTGTTGTTTGGCTACTATATTAGATATTTATTCATGTTGATATAATTGGTTTGCCTTTTCGCGTTCTAAAACAAAATATGCCTAATCATGACAAATATTACAGACCTTGGCACTAAAATGGCTTATCCCAAATGTTAGTGTTCTGTGTGTATATAGTAATGAAAACGGGGATAAGTATTTGCTAGGTATTAACTATGACAACAATATTCACTGAGAGAGGTTACCTAGTATATATATATACCTTTAATGATCATGCACATATTCATTGCCCTTGAACTATAACCAACAAATTCTCTTAATGCATAAACCAGACAGAAGGCCACCAGAATCACTGCGTAAATCAATCATATTCATGTTTGTTTGGACTCATCATAAAAGCATTGGTGTCTAAAATAGAACGCTGTATGTCTATACAGACAGACGTATACATACTTGATGGAATATCATACATAGTCATACGTCTGAAAAGTACAACCTGATCATAAATAATGGAGTTTATTTTCTAGAGAAGACTGTTTGCTTTGTTTCTTGTTTCTCACAATTAATCAAACGTAATAACATGAAGATGTTAATTGATATATAACAAAGGTTCTGCTAACCCGAATCGTTATGAAGGTGATTAAACTACGCCCCCTGTCTACCTAAGTCTGTTTTGCAATACTGTTGATTGGGGATTATGTTAAGATATATTAATATATAACAGGAAAGGGATACTCGAGGGATTAACAATGTATACCTGGGAATTCAACTTTGAATGGAATTTGTAATTGTTTTCTGGTCGGACTATCATTGGTTGTACACGCACAACCATTGGTGGTACACCAACCATCATTGGTATAGTACATAGACAACCATTGGTGGCACACGGACAATCATTGGTGGTACACCCACCATCATTGGTATAGTACATAGACAACCATTGATGGCACACGGACAATCATTGGTGGTACACCCACCATCATTGGTGGTTCACGGACTATTATTCCTGTTTCACGGACGCCGTTTGGTGTCACACGACAATTATTGGTGGCTCATGGACAGTCTTTAAATAATTAAATATATAAAATAGCTTGTATTAGTCTTCAAATGACCGATTTGTACTTAAAGCCCATTTACTCCCATTTCTGTATTCACATCAAAATATTAAAATATGCACACAAACTTCCAATAAATCATAGGAACTATCGTCATCAATCTAATCCAAATTTCGTTCATGTTTAATTATTTTGTTCATTAATGACGGTATTACGAGATATACAATTACATAGTGGGTACCAATAAATTGCCATTGTCTCTGCTTGTCAAAAGAGTTCAACGATACATCATTGTCAAATTGTCGAGGCATGACTATTGCTTAAAGTAAGGGTAAAATAATTTATCGCCTGGAGGTACAACTGAGAATATTTAAAACATACTGAGATTGAATTAACCAACCTACTATTTTAATCTTTAAAACAGGTTTCCTGTCATTTTTCAAATACTACTGCCTTGCTAAAAATCAATTAAAATTGCTTTGACCTAAATGGTAGTTTATGAATGGCGGGATAATTATCTGTTCAGGGGAGGTAATTTCCGAAGGCATCATTAAAATAATCATTAATTTTATTTGAAGTAGTGCAGTATATTTCTGGTGTTCGTATGAACATAGGGATAGCATGGAGAGTATAATAGACCTCCAGATAATGGTTTGGGTATGATTATACGATTCATATCAAGGGGAAGTAATAATCAAGAGTGGAATGAAATGGGCTTGAACGTCCTAGTTTCCGGCACACATTAGGATTATGAAGACGGCCATGCTGCAGTGCACTGGACACCTTCTGCTCTGGCAGCGGAGTTTTCTCATACCCTCATCAAATTCTAACGGTCTCTAAAATAGCAACATGAGTCTAATACCATATTATTTGATAGGCATTTAGTAATTGAACATATTAACAAAAGGTCGAATTTTATGGATACACAATTACTAAGTTTTTTTACTATGCGACCTATTGACGAGGATACCCTCGTCTTTATCAAGCCAGCAAGTGATACAGACAAGATTTTCCTCGTCGAAACGTCGCATAGTATCAGGGACTTTATAATAGTAATTGTGTATCCATAAAATTGTACCTTGTAGTCTAATACTAATTACTTGCAACACTCCACAGTGAACGATGTCTTTGTTATAAACTCGAAAGTAAATACTCCGTGTTATGGATTTGTGAGTTACGTAGGCTCGGTGGGTATGACAGTAGTTCAGTAACCTGGTACTAGTTGGCATGGACGTAAAAGAACCCTTGACAGTTGAGATTCCATGAGAGCAGGCAAACGAGATTGTACTACTCATAGAACGTGAAAGGAGTAGGGTCGCCTGACCCAACCTCATGGGTTTTTTCCGCGTCCTCCGGTTTCCTCCCACTGCTAAAGAACCATACGTTAGTCCCGAAATGATCTGAATTGTTACGATTCGAAGTTAAACACCAAATCTCTCTCTCTCTTTATTATGTCCATTTTGAAATAGAAATACGTCAACAATAATTACATACACAGACTAACCACCTTCTTGTGCCTTTTATATTAAGCATAAATATTTGCCTATCAAAGTTTTATGGACGATTATTAAGACATATTTTCCTTCAGGGACAAACAATATAGGATTCGACCACCATCATTTTACCAGATGTATTCCCTCAAGGCTGGTAATTTCCGCCATAAAATCCAGATATCTGAACAACTTGATAGCATATATAGATATTGTTATGTGAATTTATCACTCTAACCTAGTTCACAAATATTGATATTTTTTCTTTTATTGGCATCACATGAATAGGTTGCTAATCAGACGGTTATAAAAATGGTCCGGTTCCTTAGAAATTCCGAGTTGTTTCGGGGTTATTTTGCTACGTAAGGGGGCTTGATTTTCTTAGTTCCCCATCATTAACTCCCCTATATATTCTAACTGTCTACTCTACTTTGGGAATAGATCTCTGTCCTTAATGGCCCCATATCCAACAATTAGTACACTGTTTTGTAATGCGAGCTTATACTCCGGATCACATCTGTTGTATACAAAAACACTAATTAAAACTTTCAATTTTGTTGAATGACGCAAAGTTTACACCTCTCAAAATTTTCGAAATATACTGTACGTGTTTTCGACTAATATCGTCGATATAGGACTTAAAATGTTGGTCAACTAGCTTAGTGTCTGTTCTCAAGGGGAGCCGATTGAAGACAAGACAGCGTAAGTTTAGTATGTAACTCTCCAATAATTATATTATGCTTTAGGATCTAAATAATATTCATCATACAGACATACACACAACAACCAGGTCCTCTTTAATAGACCCATGATAATACACCAGCCATAATATATTGGCCATTGAATGTCTTTTGAACGCATTTTCCGGTGTGGTTCTCCCTTGTCAATGACGCAGTTGTTTATTCGTTCGAATGTTCACATTGGCGTGCACGTAAAAGATCCCTTAACAATTGGAATTCGCTAATATGACTTGGCCGTAGTGGCGCTGTCCGGACAAAATTTCCATCATAGCACACTGTATGGCGTATGCCCGTCTTCATCTGCCCACTACGGATCAGAACAGTAGGACGTTAAACTCCATTTCATTTCATTTCTTTTAGACGCGGTTACTACAGCGAGCAAAAATGGCGACAGATAAAATTTATTCGGTCAGTTCCAGTTATCAGCAGTCTGTTTTAGCTGTTGTCCTTGACATCGAAAGTCGTATTTTTATCGGTCATGCATTAACCCGGATTTGTGGTATTGTTTCCGTTAACGAAGAACCACCAACCTCAACTCTCTATTACCTCTGTAGAAAATAAACGAATTGTGAAAAAAAAACAGCTTTCCATATACCAAGTTCGCTGCGGATCTTCCACAACGCAGCAACATGATTGTGGTTTTGACCACACACTTACACGTGACAAAAGTTGTTAATATAGATTTTCTTTAGTTCGATCACTAATCAATCTGATTAAACACAGATCCTATTTCGTTTCGTTTTTTATAGTTCAAAATTTCGATTTACTGGTTTTTACTACACTGGGAGTTGTTACATTACTGGTGTTTTGGATGAACGTGAGGGATTAGCCAATGTAACGGTCGGCTACAGCGACTTCTTGGCGTTCAGTTAGGAGTAAAGTTATAAGCATAGGTTTTTCGTTTGTTTCATAAATATCAGGTCATGTAACAAATTCTTATGGAGTTTTTGTTTATAAATGTTTATCTTGAGCTGTGGCGTGTTGAATAGATAAGACATTCATCTTTAAAATATTCACAAAATATTCATTTGTTTATGTTAGCCCATCCCTGGCTCGGGGCAACCAATGTGTTTTTTGTATATCAGTTTTGCAATCGGGAAATCTGACTACGATTTTTATTACGATGTAATGTCCGTCCCTTTGATTAAGCTGGGCTATATGTATAGAAGAAACTTTATTGCATAAAAAACTTACAAGGTTATGTGCATATACCAATAAAAATGAAACCGAAAATATACACGAAACAATACCGTTTATTTGAATTATAAAGGATTAATACGGAACTCATAGTGTCAAGTCTAAAATTCGTATCTTTGAATTCTATGCAATTGGAAATAAAAGTAGCCAAATCATATCCGTTAATGAAAGCACTTCTGTTAAAGGGGCCCATGAACGACACGTGATTTATTGCATCCGTGATGTAGACGCAGATCTTAACACATCCGCCAACACATTAACGGCATTATGGGGGAGAAATCTGTCTGTAGACGTCAATAGTGGCCATTTTTCTTTTAAAATACGACCCGAAGAGCCAGAAAAGTTGTGTTCTATGGAACTTGTTGACCTCTGTTTGATAAAAATTGTGTTCAGCTCGGCAACGTGTGGACTTTTTATCAGGTTGGTCGAGTAATCAAATGTTTTATGATTACCGAGTGATAAAGTATCGTATTTTTACTAGTATTTACCGTTAACACGAAGACTCTTTAAGTCATCAACAAACCAATAAACTTTGTAAAGATTAATTGAGACAGATAATAAAAATATACCAAATCAACGACATCCTCAACTTCAAAGAAACCCACATGAGAGAATCTGGGTAGGGGTTGCAACTTCTGCTGACATAAAAAAGAATTAATTTAAGTTTCACCGATGTTCGAACATGACCTAGTTTGTTGTTAGTTAATAGCCATTCCAACCCCACCCTTCCACTCACACCCCACTGAAACCAAAAAATATATTTTTTTTGTGATAACTCCAACCAAGGCAATCTAGTCTTGTATTATAGGTGTAATGTAATGGTCCTATATTTCCAGTCAGTACAATTTTGTAGGGTACTAGATAACTGACCCATGGAAACATATATTAATAAAACTAAATTAATATTAGGTAGCATGAAAAATATCATAATTAAAAGAATTATATATATGGAAGACGTTCATGAAGATCTGTAACTTAGAATTTACACACAGGCTTCCTGTGTTTCAGTTTAATGAAAGGTGCGGTCAACATTTCGGCATTCTCTCACCAAGTTTTAATTTCACAACCTTTATTGATCGTCCATCTTGCCACCCTCTGGTTTGTTGTTTCTGTATATAATATGTAGACATGTTTTTATTATCTGTTTATATAGATGTTTTGGGTGTCAGTTTCTAATGGGTAGACATTCTGAACGTTTCATATCAGGTCAGAACCACGTCCTAACCGCAGTTTCATGTAAAGTTACGATAAATAGTCAGACTTGCCCGATCTCAGAAACAATTCATTTGGAGAGAAGACTCCAGAATAATCCACTGAGTATGCATTTAGGCAAATAGTTGGTGTCAAGTTCCAATGATCAACACCAGTGGAAAAGCGAGGGTTAATATTATGTGCTCTCAGAAATGATGAAGGAACTCACAAACCAATCCATTATATTTGGATTATTCAACTATTTATAATAATGTCAGCTAATATGTGCTCAAAAGATATAATATAATATACCTATTAGAATCAAAATGGAATACGTCGACTGTGCTTTCTGCACGCTTCTTGGTGAACCAGATTGTATCTCTAGACAAACATATCAAGGTCTAGGCTTCTGGGATCAAAGCTTCTTAACAACCTAGACCAAATATTATTAACATGTACACATTCATTAGTATAAAGTCCGTGTAGCAACTGGAATAATCTAATAATTCACTAATTGATTTTATTCGTTTAATGTCGAGGTGCTTCTCTTGTCGGCCATAACTGACTTCAAGGAGCAGTTATTATGTATGTAGATTTGATTAGCCTAGCTATAAGTGCCAGAAGGAGGGAGTATTTATTGTTTTGTCAGTTATATATCTGATGATTTACAAGATAATTAAGTAGCAAAGTCTGGTGAGGATTAGGAGAAAGAGAGCGAGAGAGAGAAAGAGATAGAATTGGGTTCTGACGTCCACTCGACATAAGCCAAGCCACATCCGAACTGTTTCAATTTATTATTAATAATTCGCTTGCCAACAGGGGTCTTTGAGAGGAAATCGGCGGACTCGGACAAAGCCTACGAGGTGTGGGTAGTCGACCCAATTGTTTGCCACGTACGAGTAGTCACTTGAAATGTTGAACACTAAGTGACCAAATATTAGAAGAATTACTGTAAAGTTTATATTGTTAACGGCATGTGTTGAAAGATTAAAATGTTTTGCAACCTTGTGCCAACTTAGCATTAAGCCCAAAGCCACCCACTATCATCTGAATCATCTGCACAATATGTTTCAATAAACATGCCGAGGTTTATCAAATAGACCCACCCACTATTATCACATAGTTGAACCCAGTTACATATTATATACAAATTATATCGATTGTCTATATTACCAACATGGTATAGTAGTGTGTACAGTATATAAATTAAATAAATAGGGTTATTTATTCCGTGTTGACATTTTATAAAGTTCAGAATAATCATCCCAGTATGTAGATGGTCTGAAAACAGCAGTTAGTTGTATTATAACAGATCAAAACACTAATATGTGGAATTTCAAAAATATCTAAACATCCGCTGCAAATTTACTATCTCTAGTTTATTATATACGCAATTGGGTCAAAGTTCATAATTTTCTGTGATGGGTACATACGGGTTGCTTGTCCACAGTTAGATCTGCTTGAGAACAGTCACTAAGCTAGTTGACCGACATTTTTAAGTCATAAATCGACGATAAACTGAACTTCGAGAATATTATTAAGTATTTATTCTGCTTCCATTTCATACAATTGGTCTTTGTGTGAATGACAGGTGTGAAAAGGGGCAGGACCGCCTTACAAAACAGTATACTAATTGTTGAATATGGCGGCTATTTAGGGCAGAGATCTCTTTTCGAAGGATGAAGTAGATAGATCCTTGTATCCAGAATGTGGTCGTTAGTGGTTACCTTAGAACTGAAAAGAGTATAGGACGAAGTGGCTGAAGTTGCTAGGAGGACTATATTTTTCAAATTCCCGGGGATTAGGTCACAAGGAAGACCTCTGTAGAAATGTTCGACCAAATATCGCGGGGTTATCCCCTCATTTACGAAGTTTTATGAACGATATACAGGTCAGAGGTCATGATGGAACTTTTAAAACCTCAACGTGATTGTTCATTTGGATAAAAGGAAATCCCATATCTATTTTCAAAAATTGAAAATTTCGAACAATTTTTGGGGTATTAGCGTTTCTTGGAATATTTGGACCATCAAAGCTAGCGAACGAGTCACAGGACAAAGTTCTTAATTGGATTTTTTAAACCTTAGAACAAAGCATTTAATTAAAGTAACGAACACGTGGTTAAAGTTGCTAGTTCCGTGATCAAAAATCTTGACCCGGACGTGTTTTCATAGATACCGTTCCAACTAATACAAACTGCTTGATGTGTAATAACACCGGTTAGTGCTTTTTCAAACTTGTATGGCCTAGCATTCGGAGTTCATTTAAAACATAATACCACGGTGTTCTTATAATGTTAAAGCAATTGATAAAAGCATCTATACAATATATTAACTGTAGCGATAAGATAAACTAACAGATATTACGGTACATAAACACGAAAAGAAAATGACGCCATTGTGATAACCACTCATTTTTTGTCTGCAGAAGGTGCAGATGTAATATACACGAAGGCTGCCGAATGGTAGATACGACGATTCCATGTGTTAGATGTAACACGATCTCTGTATGGTTGCTTTGTATGTCAAATTAATGATAAGAATGACGTTTGTCAGATTAAAGGTGATAACCCCCTGCAGTTTACTCCTTTATCACACTTTCTCTACACATTGAATACAAACTCTCTATAAACAAGACAACCATATCATTTAAAGGGACGCAGTGTACTATAAGGAATGCTTACCAACGGCCATGCAATCCCTAACGAAGTGTAACTTTATCCATCGAATACAAACTCTTTAAATACAGCAATAATGTCTTTTAAAGAGAATCCTAAGCATGTATTTTACGAGAAATGTATCTTGTCGGTCAAGCAATCCTTAACAAGGTACACCGTTATCCATTCAATACAAATTCTCTAGAAATAAGATAACTCTACCGTGTAATCTCTAACAAAGTACACCATTATCCAATGAATATACACTTTCTTTAAATAAAGACAACCATATAATTAAAAGAGCTACATCTAAGTATGCACCTGTAGTGATATTGTTTAACACGGCATGGTGAAATCGCTCTTTAAATAAAACAATCATATATTTTGAAGAACTACATCTACGTATGTTGTTATATTGAGAAATGTTTATTTACGAACATGCAATTCCTAACCCAGTACACCTTTTTCAATGTTTATATTCTCATTATTTCTTCAATTTTGTCAATCATAAGATCACATGTTACGACTGATATGTTGTATAGTTGTGCTTGGGCCCGGTTTCTTGTCGGTATCTTGGTCGGAGTTTTACATCATATTTGGACTGACGTGTGACTCATATGCATGCAAGATTTTAAGCCCCGATTGCACTTCATCGGTCAGACAGACAATTGTCTGAAGACAAGATGCCAAAAAACTGAATCGACAATTATAAGCATACGTGATTTTTAAGTAATGTGTTTCGATAATTAACAGACTCATATTGTCGACATTCAGAATTCTGGACCGGAACTTAACTTTTAAAGCAACAATAACTGTTAAAACAGTGGCTTGTACAGAAATAGTTGTAGCTGGGGTTCGTGGTTCATTGCCTCAGTTCACAGAACTTGATGATTGCCAATCGGGGCGGAATGCCGCCTGTTTCCTATTTTCACTCTGTCCAAATGATTTGCCATATTGGTTGTTCACCTGCCAGAGGTGATGAGAGGTGATAAATGGATTGATGGGTTTCTGACAAAATAATGTACATTATTCCCAGCTGTAGATTCCATTAAAATATACACCCATTGTTATAAAACAGACCAATATAGGCGGCAAATGGACGTAGGTTTGTCAATGATGGCGTGTGTTATTAATTTAGACATTCCACGAGAATGACCCATATTCCTGTATGATTTCGAAGAATTAAGTATGTTCAGGTATAACTAAACGTGAATTATGTTTGAATATTCTCTGAAAACATTTGTTAGAAACATTTTTAATGTTGACGTACGTAGTTTTAAATAACTGTTAAAATCAAAATGTCTATACTTGAAGATAAATGTACAGTTGTATTTCAGTTATTGCAGTAAACGAGTTAAGACCAGTGTATTTATATTATAAGCGCTGTTTTAAATAGTGCATAGGTAACGATTATCATTTTACCTGAATTATTATCAGTATACTTACCCATAAGTTATTATGCAAGTTGTTTATAAGAAAGTGAACAAGTAGGTAGGTCTCAGGTTCAATCTTGGTGTTGACCGAGAGAGTTCCTTGAGATTTCCTCATAGCACACTGTATGTCTATTTTCATTAGCCCAGTCGGAGCCGAACATTTCATTTCCATTGGATTTTGCAGGGTGGTTTCCTGCCAGTGTTGCAGGACGGAGGGCCTGGTAAGGAACAACGTCTACAGGCTCTGATGGGATCAAATACCCACCTAGCACGCTGTATGACGTTTAACTAACAGGGGGAACCCCGAAGTCGGGCAATATGCGATTACATTATAACGTGTGTTGTGCACAGTATGTATTCTCATATGCAATGTACACGGATGGACTACACCCTTTTGGATCAAACTGCTTCTGTCCTTTGGCCAAAATGGTACTCTTTTCTTAAAGATACATTATGAGAAATTAGATAAAGAGCTGACAGTTCTCACTTTAATAGATAAAAAACTAGATAATGTAAAGGGAATTTGCCGAAAATTTCAGAGTTGATTATGGTCTGGATAAGTTAATTAATGTTTAATTAATAATTTAGATAACATTTCAAGCCCAAAGAAAGACGTGCATTAGGCGTATTTATCTCTTACATAATGTATGTTTAAACAATTTTATTTCATGTTAAGGACGTGTGTTATTTGTTCAGATATAAGATATGGTTGGGTGTGTTCTTTTATTTTAACCACAAATAACGATCAGAAGAAGTTCACAGTCACCCAAATCTCATTATTTTAAACGTCTCCTGGATAAACTGCCACAGAACATATGTGACCTAAAATTGACGTCTTAATATTATTGGCCGGGATGGGTCAACCAACATGGTTCAACCGATCACCCCATTTGGATGGGATCTAGTAAGGCCCATTAGGATCTTGCCAAATATATCGTTTGATTTGTCCATTTTTTTGCACAAGAGAGAGCATGGATTCTCTTTTCATGAAAAATTGTTCCATTTAGCATATTCTCTAAGCGATATTCCTGAAGTTCACGATCATTTTCAAAAAAATCTGGCCCGTGTTTCCCTTTATAGAAAACTTGTGAATGTAAATGTTACATATATTTAAACTATTTGAACATGCTGTAAATTCACCTGCTGCCAGTCTGTCCTATATATAAATAGCAACTGGTTTTGATTTGAATAACAGTTTCTAGCCGTAACTCTATCTGTAGACTTACTTTGTTTATTTTTATCCCAGCGGCCATGATCAGTTTTCTGATGTTTCAAAAATTAATTAAACCTCCATTTTCTGTTATTTCGATTAGTTTCGCTGCACTTGATCGTATCCGCGAATTCCTCACATGCTGAATATTTTAACGTGTTCCACTTTACTTTAATGAATATTTTGTTGTAGAAGAATCTTCTTCAAGGACTTGCCCTACGGTTTGACGTCCACTCGACACAAACTACGTCATTTCGGGGCTAACACATGGTTCAATTTTATTTCAAAAATTCGCTTGCGCGTAGGGGTTTTAGCTGTGGGAGGAAACCGGAGGACCCGAAGAGAACCCACGACTTTGGAATAAGACCCTACTCCTTGTCACGTACAGCCGGGGAATCAAAACCACGCGTGTTGACTCAATGACAGACCTTATGATACAGCTCGCACATGTTAACCGTTCAGCCATACAACTCCCTGTAGAATAGAATAGAATAGAACCAGGCAAAATTCCATTGCAAAGCATGATACACACAAATTATACATGAAAAACACTCAGTGTAATAGAAACATTTGAGAATATGATACAATCTATTACATGAAGGTAATTGCTTAAAGCGACCTTAGTTATGTCTTTAATGAGGGCAATTATTTGACTAAATGCTGGAATGCTAAAGTCTAGTTAATCGTAGGAAATACAGCTTAAAACTCATTTATAGAATCGTGTATTCGAAACCTGAACATTCCCCATAAGCTTGCTATGTTATTAGTAACGTTTCTCCTGAAATTCCAGAAATTACTTGATAGAAACGAGAAGTTGCCTAGGATAATTATATTCTTTTTTTTCGTTGTGTAATGTAGCGTAATGTCTTTAAGGGGTTCAGAAAAGGGCGCTTCGATTCCAGTATATTGGGGTTAACGTGCTATTGTTCTGCTACAACTTGGAAAACGAAGACGGGTAGACGCCATTCAATGTGCTATAAGGGACAACAGCGCTACGGCCTACTCTTATATCGAATTCCAACTGCCAGGGGTTCTTTTACGCGCATGCCAATGTGTACACGGGACCTTGGAAAGAAATGAGGAATTTACCGAATGTGTATCGGTAGCATTCTTAGTAATTAATCTTAACTGTAAAATTGATAATTTACGGTATTTAGATCATGGGGCATTTCTTATCATATTATCTTCAGCTCAAGTCGCTTAATGTGTCAGGATCCGATAAAATAAGATTCCAACATGAAACTTTGGACGAAAGTCACCTTCCTAAAATGTATAATACATTAAAAAAATTCGAAGGGTATTCCACGGTCGCTCAATGTTCCAGATAAACCGTGTTAGGTTGCAGGCTTATATCAAATATCAATTGCTCTAAAACGTTCTGGGTCGCAGATCTAATTGTATTAACTATAGTAACAGTTTGTCCTATTTTCTAATTCCCATACAGAATCCGCCTAGAACCAGGATGTTTGTTATGCAACTGAATTAAACAGTTTACATAACCAATATGGCCGAATGTTGCGAATTATAAACCATAGCAGACGAACTCAAACATTAGCTCACTGGAATCATTTAGAAGATATTTGGCACGAGACCCAGTCTGGGCATGTTGTTGTGCAAACAACCAGGCATCACGACTCTCGCATAACTGCACTGTTAGGACCTTGAAACGTTCTTTTAGCTTATGAAGAAACAAATTTCGCACAAAACGAAACGACTAATGTATCAGATGATATTCAGTAACCAGCTTGATATAATAATTATGTTTGGTCTTCCTTGAATTCAAGCTACGCTCCTGCCATAGACAATAGATCGTATGCCAACTAAACATACCTTTAACGGTATAAATATACCCGAAGTTAACTCTTCAACAATAAAATGTTAAGGGTTTTGCCAGAGGTGACTCTTGTTTATTTGTTTTGTCTAGCCCGACTGTGTTTAAACATTATTTCAAACGTATTACACCCCATACTAAAACTGTATATATTTCTGGCATCCAAGGCACGTATCTTTATTCATGAATAATTCGTAAATTTTCTTTACTTTCTATAAGTTTAAAAGTTAAATCCAGGCTACTACAATACAATGTTACATATGAAAATTGTTTTGATCAATGGGAAGTAGTAAGAAATGGGTGTTTCAGAAAGGGAAAGCATACCGCCCCACGCACCCGACAATTATCGCTTAATGTATCAAAGTAACGATGCGTCATATTCATTTTTCGCTAAAATATCAAATTGATTACGCTTAATTAAGAAAACAAAATCAATACTAGATAACCTTCCGAATGAGATTCAATCAATTCTGTTCGCGGCCGACTTATTGCATAGCGAGCAGCATAGATCGACGAAATTTCATCTCAAAATATTTTTTTTTGTATAAACACCAAAAGGAATCATGACGAGACCGATATTCATATTAGAGATTCACCTTTAACAATACTGTAGTTTGCAAGGGTTTTCTATTGTGTTAAAAAAAGCAATGTGACTTTAAAAGCACAAAGTAAGTAATATTCTGTATTGGCTTACTCACTATAAGTATAATACCGAGTACAGAGGAAACCATCTTCCGTTGTTCGTTTTACTTATCTAGGAATCATCTAAAAATAGCTGGTTCTCATAATGTACGTTATCTATTTTACGGCATCGTTTACATACCAGTATTAAAGACGCACCAGTGTGGGCTTCGTGTCTTACTTCTACACATGATTTACGTGAATATTTCTTCTGATTTATTGGACAGTGTTGACTATGGCGATCTATCGGACAGCGTTGACTATGGCGACTTATTGGACAGTGTTGACTATGGCGGTCTATCGGACAGCGTTGACTATGGCGACTTATTGGACAGTGTTGACTATGGTGATTTATTGGACAATAATGTTGACTATGGGGACTTATTTGACAATGCTGACAATAACCACACCCATACAGAGTAATGCGTCTAATTATCAGGACTCAGACCAATAATTCTCTCTCCCATTGACTTCCATGTTAAATCCGTGACATTCCTTGACCAATAACATTCTTTTTTAACTATTCCGATGATCTAGATCCTGATCTTTATAACCACAAAGAGTCAAATATGTCACGATCATCTGATAAAAATATTGAAAGGGGTTGACCATTTGAATTCTTTGCTAGGTCTCATTAGATGACTCTACAGGAAGTGACGTCATTTTAGTAGGCGATCACCCTAATTCACGTCTATTTACTTCGAAATCTTTCTTCCCCAAAACCAAGAATTTTTCACCAAAAAACAAGAATAGACTCCAAAACCTGGCATTAAATATAAATTGAAACCCCTTTCTTAGATTCTAGCAAAACGACATTGGTCTTAATCCATCTGATCTCATGTGGACGAAGACAACGTTGTCCTTCCTGTGTACTATTTACTACTTTCGTTTTTTTTTTGTGCATCTTAATTTAGTGCTATATTACTACAACATCTGATACAGCTGTATTAAGTGTGCATGTAATCTGCTGATAACATTCATGTTATTCTTTGATCAGTGTTTTTAGAACACGCCAAGGTTACCACAAACAGTAAATCTACATATGACGGTTTGTAGAAACACCCACAGTTTGTTTTTCAAATCGGTGAAGTATTAGATTGCTATGCTTCTTTAGATTGTAAACTATTAATACACAGATTACAATCCTATAGGCTGGACAGCTGTCTAGTCGTGTGGATGGGAGGAAAAATCCGAGGTTCCGTCCCGGGTACACATTGGCGTGCACGTAAAAGATCCCTTGACAATTAGAATTCGAAATAAGAATAGGTCGTAGTTCCGCTGTCCGGGCAAAATTTCCCTCATAGTACACTGTATGGCGTATGAACGTCTGCATTAGCCCAGTTCGGAGCAGAACAGTAGGAAGTTATATATAACAGTTACAAACGGGTGCGATAGATTTGCCACGGTCTAGTCGAGAGAGAGAGAGAGAGAGAGAGAGAGAGAGAGAGAGAGAGAGAGAGAGAGAGAGAGAGCCTCAAGGATGACTAACACGTCGCATGCATGTTTCAAATTTTCGAATGATACTGGGTCTAGTGCGCGATTGCAGACCTTATGTTTTACAGCGCCAGCTTTAGACCACTCAGACACCCCAGGATTGGTGTGGTGTTCTATTAACGTGTATTATCCAGCCTCAATGGACACAGATCAGACTTACTTTGAAATGCAAGAATTATTATTATTGATGTTAGATGATTGTGGTATCATTGTCATTAATATGGGTTCAACACTATTTAGCATTATGATGTCTACCTTAACAAGAGCGGTTTGATTTCTAGAACTCCAAACGCGATAAGACACGAAGCAATATCAATTATTTTGTCTAAAGCGAGAATTTATTTAATTCCAGCCACGATAAGGTCTCTGATTGTTATAACCTTTAAGCACAAATAATCCTGATTAGCCATACTATTCTATTACTTGATATGCTTTTATCATTAAGATCCTCACTGGAGTTCAGATAATGTTGCTGTCTGTATCCTCGACTATCGTACGTTGTGGATTTTTGCCAAGGTAGCCATACCTTGAATAGTCGTTTAACACCATTTTTTCTTCTTTCTCTCTCTCTCCCCATTACACATATAATACAATATATAGCGTGCGCTTTAGATGATAAGATATGTCATTGAGTCCATAGGTTTGGTTTCGATTCTCAGCGTGTGCCTTACAAGGAATAAGGTCGCCTGCCCAACTTCGTGGGTTTTCTACAGTTCCCCCCGTTTCCTTCAACTGCTAAAGCCCCCTACGAGCAAGCGGATTATTGAAATAAAATTTAACAAAATGTTAGTCCCGAAATGACCTAGTTTATGCAAGTGGACCTTACACCCTCTCTTCCCCCTGTACATATAATGCAATATAAATTGTGCATGTATGTAATTTGTATATCCACACTATAAAAATATCGAAATGACTAGTTTGTGTCGAGTGGACACCCCCCCTCTCTCTCTCTCCTCTTTCTTTGCTCTTCTCCCCATCACTGTGATTCGGTGTTTTGTCACTGAAAAATGAACCGCGTGGGTTTTCACTGCGCAACGCAATCTCTCAACTTTAGGACCTATATTCTAAAACTAGGAAATGTTGATGTAATTTAGTGGGGTAATCTAGTAACATTTTATTTTGCCTATTACCACTAAATCATTCAATTATATCTTGGACTACTTATTAAAGTGATTATATATGTTATTTATAAATGAATCCATAAATATTTATGTTGCGATATGACGGGAATTTACTGTATTGTTACTGTGGTGGAGTTTCCCAGGGCTAAGCTTTAGGGGCAATTACTCCACACACTTTATATCGCGCGATTCGACCCTACCGAAGTGTACACATGTACAAGGACACCCGAATTTATGGCCATGGTCTCTTCAAATAGATGTTGCCTGTGATATGACCCTAGCTAGAAGCAGACGTTAATCCCGACATCAAATTATGTTTCAAATAGTTAGAGAGTTTCTTTTTATTCTTCCATGGAGACCTTATACTACTGCGATAGTTTCATTAAGGAAGTCCACTTACTATATACTCAATTATGCCATTCGTTTGGTGGACTGGTTGTGTTTGATTACAATATAACGTGTAATATTTGTATACACCCAGTCACATTGTATATTATAATGAATAAGGTAGTTAAGCAATTAGGAATTAAGGTAGAGATATATCACTCCAGTATTATACTAGGGTACACGTAAGGGTTTATAACGTTTTGTATTTCATACAGGAATTAAGTAATTAGTTATTGGCAGCGTTATATAACTCCAGTCACATATATAATGATTTAGGTAGTTAAGTAATTAAGTGTTAAAGTAGTGTTATGTAATTCGAGTAATATGCTAGTTCACTATGTTGCGTATTGTTGTTGTGAGTACACGTAAGGGTTTATAACGTTTAATATTTTTATATTAGATTTAAGTAATTAGTTATTGGCAGCGTTATGTAACTCTAGTCACACAAATAATGATTTAGATTTTTAAGTAATTAGGAGTTAAGGGAGTGTTATGTAACTCCAGTAATGTATTAGTTCACTATTGGTTATTGTAAATGCACGTTAGGGTTTATAACGTCTAGTATTTTAATACAGGATTTAAGTAATTAGTTAGAGGCGGCGTTATATAACTCTAGTCACGTTATATATAATGATATAGGTAGTTGAGTAATTAGAAGTCGAGGTAAAATTATATAAATCGAGTAATATGAGTAACATATGGTACTGGGTGTTATACTATAGAGAAAGTAATAACAATAATCATATTACTATAAACAAATACAAAATAACCTAATCATTTCGATCTGAAGATCACGGCAGGCTTTCTCAAAGATAAGTTTATTGATATTAAAAACCAAGAAGAGATAATGATATAACTATACACTAACGAATACATATCCTAATTTCTTACATAAATAATTAATTAATTGATGATGTTTAAATTAGTTGATGATAGTTCAATCGTTATTCATCAAATAGTAGCTATTACTGGTCGTAAATATCACCAAGTACTATAATGTTAAAATAGCTATGTAAATTAATAATGTTAGTCACCGAGTACTCTTATCGAAATGTTAACATATTTATCATCAACTGATTTATAATTTGTGTTCTTAATTTCAAATTATGAAACATATTCCTATATGTCATTTCTTACGCAACAATCCTTGAAAGCCGCACACTCAAACGTAATATTGAAATTTGGCATACTTACAATTCGTGATTATTTTCGTTTTTGTAATGTTATACGTGTTCTTTCTATAAAAATACACAGTCATTCATGATGTTGGATGTACGCCATGTTTAAAACTGTAGTTTACGTAAAACTAACACAAAATACTTCGAGGATATTTTTAGTGTCGACTGTCGGGCCGATTAACGCATGGTTTTGGTGAATCTAGTTCAACCGATGTTTAACTTGATTTGCTCATTATTGATAATCCTGGAAGGTTAATTAAGGTTGTGTTGTGATTTAATTAACCGCTTGGTTTGAAGCAAACATAATTGATGATCGTGGTTATATTTGATATTGAGACTGTAAATGATTTGTTGACGTTTGTTGGGTTAACTTGGGTGAAAAGACAAAATGGCTGATGTGAGCAGAATTTACAATTGAACTCAACATTATTATGAGAAAAAATATGTTTTAATGAAAACTCGTCTAGCTTCCCGACCAATATATATATCGTAAATATGATCAATGAACACAGATCGTAAATTCCACTGGTTATTGTACAGTCTTTTATGTTTTCCACTCAAACGTTTGGCGTGATATTGGTAGCATTTCGGCTAAAATTTGATGCACTATAAGACCAGCGACGAAACAAAAGGTACAATTCAGCGATATTTTCTATTTTGTTTAAAATTGGCATATCTACATTGTAAAGTAAAACCTTGACATACTAGGATAGAATCTATCGACAAAAGAAAAGGTACAATCCAGTAATATTATCTACAAGTCTGCGAAATCAGAAATCACATTTTCGCAATGTACAGCAAATTCTTGTGTCTTGTGAGAGAGAGAGAGAGAGAGAGAGAGAGCACAAACTAGGTCATTTCGGGACTAACATATGGTTTAATTTTATTTCAATAAATCGCTTGCTCGTAGAGGTCTTTAGCAGTGGGAGGAAACCGGAGTACCCGGAGAAAACCCACGACGGTAAATCATTGTAATTATAATGTATTCTCAAAAGACTGGTCAATATTGAGGTCATCTGTTGTAGACAAATTCACCCAGTCTGTAAAATTCATTGGTTATTTAATAACGGAATTAAGGAATGAAGTATATGCAGGATTAATATAATTCAATAATATCACAGGAATAGACAACCATATTATGAACCACGACTGATAACGTTGTAATTAGACTACATTTTTGTGTCCCCGAGGCTTGGGCCGTTATGAGAACCCTTTGCAACCAGCGACGCGGTCTGGTTAATCACTGTTATCTTCTTCGGAAAGGTTTTCCATGACCAGAAAAAAACAAATAATACCCAACCCACCCCTTCCAATCCAATCGGAGAAATTTGTTGTTATTCTTACCAGTACGACCAGCAATCGTACCGTATACTTGTCCCGCCACTACACTAGGCCTAGACGTGTTCAGCAATGTGGACCAACGTGGCTTCTTGGGCTGTACCTGGATTAGGGACAACGGGGTTTAAGCTTTAGTAATTTCCTGGTAGACCCGCATTTGACTAGAACACAAGTCTACTGCGATTTGTATATGTATTGTTTATAGTCATCACTGTCATTGAGTCAAGTAGCGTGGTTCCGATTCTCCGCTTGTACGTGACAAGGAGTAGAGTAACTTGTCCAAACATGTGGGTTTTCTCTGGATCTTCCGGTTTTCTCTCACAGTTAAAGAGCCCTACACGTCGAGTGGACGTTAACCCCTATTTATCCATCTCTGTTTATAGTTATCACACCCCATAACGGACGTGTTCTAGCTGACTCTTTGATAATAACTAATAAACACATCTATTATTAACAACATTATTCGTCATGATTCTTTATGGTTTAATATGTGTAGTAATACACTGTTAAAGTACATGGTTTATTTTAACATTTAGTTCACATGTGTAATTCGCTGGCTCACTAAACAGGAAGTCCGGGATTCGATACTGGTTTGGCCTGGAAATTTCCCCGGTACGGAGTCTACCTACCTCGTTAGTGTTGCAGGTTGGAGGGTCTGTAAAGGAGAGTGTTTACAGTGTTCGGATGGTACGAAATACCTAGTCCCCTGTACATGTTGGTGTATACGTAAAAGAATCCTTGACAGTTGGATTTCGAAATATGACTAGGTGGTAGCTCTACCGTCCCTCATTAGCCCAGTCGGTGCAGATAACTAAGACGTTAAACCCCATTGCATTTTATTGCCGGGAATAACAACTCGTATCTTCTTCAATTTAAAGCACAAAGCTCATTTGTTATGTGCACTATAGAGTTAACGTTTCTTGGGAGTTTTTTCTTACAATATGTCTTATGTGCACTTGTTTTATGTTGTACAATTTCCTACATTCCGATCCCATGTCAAAATGGTAATATGGTAGAATTTCAACATTGTTTTCAAAAGAACAAAAAGTTCTGTTAAGTTGTCGATACCCGCCCATCATTTCAGAATTGGGCGGATATAAATGTATTTAAAATGCCAGGAAAGGGCTATGAGGTCATTTTATCATGGTTCACAAGATATTTGCTGTTATAGAATGGTGGTTCCAGAATGGTGGTTCCAGAATGGTGTATTTAATAATAGCAGTATGAAAATTGATTAAGAAATATAAAATTTTTCAATGACGGTTATCATTTAAGTACAAAAATTTCGGGGGGATATTTTGAAATCTTTGTTTGTTTTGTGATGGCATACGTTCCGCCGGTTTGAAACAATCTGTGATCTTTAAGTTAGCTTTATTAGTGTCCCCTGAACGCAATGGATAACAAATCACTTTAAAATCAACTTATTGTCTTTCCTTCTGGAAGGCTCTTTGTTTGTTTACTTTTTATGGCAATTTATGGTTTTAAGTAGGAAATACTTGGGACTGTCACAAAAGTCGATGGTTTCGCTTATGGTACCCGTGAACACACCTGACCTAAAGACTGCAGGAATATTTTGGATATACGGCACCTCGGTTCTACGCTCCACCGGAACTACTAGGCACCCTGCATTGCCAGCCCCTCCGTCTTTCGCCACAGACAAGCGCCATCAACGCAGGTAAATTCCAATGAACTTTCTCTGTCAACACCAGGACCGAACCCCAGATCTCCTGGCCCCGAGCTCACATCGCCTTATTTGAACTATAAAAGAGTCCATTATAAAACGTTTGTTGTTTTAATGTATCAAATACATCAATCAGAAACTATGTGCAAATTTGTGTTTCTTGAAAAAAGATATTTCTTATAAACGAAGACTGAAAGTTGAGTAAATTCTTAAATTAAGTCTGAGAATGCTTTGAGAACTCAAAGCCTGGTAGTCAGCGTCAGTACCATTTTTTAAATCACCTACCAGAAAATGGTGCCAGGTGTCCATGAAAAGGATGGGCGTTCTCTGCTTCTCACGCAACAAAACTGTAACAGGTTTCAACATTACCGAGTAAAAATATATATTTAGTTTAGTAGGTATAGTATACTACATCAACATGGATGGAGTGTATAAATAATGTGGGAAATGGTATAAACAACAAGATTTGGTATAATCGTGACGTTGCAAAGGGCGTGGATCCGGATTTCATTATAATGTTTACCTATTTATACCTATATAACCACGGAACTATGTTCCAGATCATAGTGTTTTAATATATATATATCTCGAGAATCTTCTACTTTTATTTTTGGTCTTGTTTATTGATATAGTGATCGTTTTACGTGTATTTTATGTTGAAGCGGTGGATTTACGTCATATTGATAACACTTATAACAAGATAACGTCCATGTTGTACGGCACTTCTTCAATTTATTTTACCCAGGAAATAATACAAAGTGGATATTGAGACACGTTTTGTATTTTAATTATCAATCTTCTTAAACCGTTCCAGTTACAAGTAAACGAATCCTAAATCAAAGTAAGCCGTTTCATTAAACCGTTACTATTAAATGTATCTACAATATAACTTATTAAAAGTAAACCATTCCTCGTAAAAGCAAACTGACCATTTCCATTAACACGTAAACCATTCCAATTGAACAAAGAAACTGTTAAGAGCAAGCCTAATCAAAATGTAAACCGTTCTTATTAAAATGTAAAACATTTACATTCAAAGTAAACCATTCTTATTAAAAAGTAAACAATTCCAACTGAAAAGGAAACAATTCCCATTAACAAGTAAACAATTCCTATTAAAAAGTAAACAATTCCTATTAAAAAGTAAGCCTTATCAAAATATTTAAAAGTAGACCATTCCTAATGAAAAGTAAACCATCCATAATAAAAAGTAAGCGACTCCTTAGCAATAGTAAATCGTTCCTGTTTAAAAGTAACTCCTCCCCATCTAAAAGTAAGCCGTTTCTATTAAAAAATAAACATTGCATAGTGATGCATTGACCTCTAATCGGTGTGTGTTTTCTCATCAACAAAACAAAATGTTATTTGTTGAGGGGGGGGGGGAGAACACCCAGGGACACACACATCAAATAGAGATATTTATCAGGGGAAAATTGATACAATATAAAGATACAAAAATCACAACCTCATCAAAGAGATGAAATCTCACACCTCGGTCATTTATTGATATCATAAATACAGACTGAGAGAGAGAAGCACAATATGTTTTAAGTCAAATTGGCGAGGTTCCCATTAGTAGGTGAAAAGGATGTTACCTCGTCAACTAGGTGCGTACGGTGTGGTCTATATTTACATACGTAGTAATCGTAGTACTAAACCTGGCACCGAGTTGTCTCAAACATACCTTATAACATATTGAATTCCTACAAGCCTACCTACTGGTCTATCTTTACTCTGCTCTAAGACACGATTCCCGTTATCACGATTCGTGCAACGATTAAAATCGTGGTTTTAACCGGGAGTAATCGTGTTGATCCTATCCGGTCTTATCAGTCGTAGCAATCGTATCCGAACGTATCTGCACGTAGCAGATCGTGGACTCAGTAGGGACAATCCTATCCTAACGTATTGTACGACAGTAGGAAACCTAGCATTAGGCACCATTCGTTCCGAGGAAATTTGTCATTTATACACATGTGAAAAGCATTTTGAAAACTGATTCCGACACCCTTTGCAAAATCCCTTGGTGGAGTCTGCACGGCTGATTAATTTTTATATCGGTGTCTATAAAATGTCTAGTTTGTAGATGATTTTTAAGTGCCAGAAGAGACATACTTGTGGTGCGACCTTCCCCAAGAAATGGATGTCCTTACTTTTAAACTACTGATGAGGTTACATATGATACTGCCGAAATCATGAAATACTAAATTACTGATGAAGTTACAGTTACACAAAATAGTGGTGAAGTTAAATGAAATACCGGTGAAATAATTATGACGTTACATGAAATATAGATTGACTTTAGGTGAAGTACCGAGGAAATGCTAATATATATATATTTTGTAATTTAATTACTGTCCTCTCTTTTTCAGACAATTGAGTGATATTTAGGACATTATACACGAAGAAGAAGCCCCTGTTGATACTAACTGGGTGGTTAACAAGAAAAGCAAACATGAAAGCCACCGACTGTCTTACCTGTGCTTTATCAAGTAAGTATTAGTCTTGAAATGACCCGATTTGTGTCGAGTGGACGTTAAATCTTTTTTCTCCTTTTTCTCTCTTTATCAAGTAAGTAATATATTACATGTTATTATACGGGATGGTAGCTGCATCAGTTAAAACCCAAATCATCCACATCCAACCGTCCTTGTTCGTTTATCACCCCCAGAATTATTTTGAACACTTATTCTAAACCGATTTAGAGGTAGTAGTTTTAAATCTAATGTCAGGTTCCCACTATCTCTATTCGCGGTTCAATTAAATCGTGGTATTGATCGTGGTGATCCTATCATGCAGGTCTTATCGTATATTAATGTCAATTGTAGCAATAAGCTTGGTCGTATCGAAACGTATCCGAACGTATCTGCACGTACCAGATCGTGAGCTCAGCATTAGACGTTACATTGGTCGCCAATCACTAACCAAGAGATCCCAAATTCGATCATGGGGTTGGTTAAGAAAGTAAAGTATCTCGGGATTATTATCACACTGCATGGCAATGTCCGACCTCATTTTTCAGATTGGCGCCCCCCCCCCCAAAAAAAACCAGTAGGGCGTTTAAACTTCATTTTATTCTGTGATGCTCTGTTCCTGGCACCAAAAGATGTCCAAATATGGTAGCATTCGATCCTTGGCTTTCTCGAAACAAATACACGAATCCTGCTCAGAGTTTGATTACATAATCCCGTTCTTTTTCAGTAACATTCCTTATACTTCTTACAACATGCCAGGGCCAGAGAACACCTAGATTTATTACGAGACCAGCAGGTAGTTATTACGTCACAAAGAACAGACCAGCATCTATTGTCTGTGAAGCTGAAAATGTGGACAGTATTCGATTCTCATGCGCGAAAGAAATCCCAATCAATAAGTTACAAGTTGTAGGCCGTGTTCAACCCTCAGGAACAGAATTAATCAAAGGTACCTTGGAAGTGACCAAGGCCGATATTCGGGGATACGATACGAGAAACCCCTTCTGGTGTGAATGTATAGGGGATGTGGCGTCAGCAAGACCAATCAGAACCAGACGAACACAAATTAGTACAGCATGTAAGTTCATATCTTGTTTGAGCGGCAATTAGCACAAAACAGACCATGGAACACAATTACTATACAAATTACGCGACGTTTAAAACCTGGTTTTAATTAAAGTAGGCTTTAGGGGTTATCCCAAGAGGCTGATCATCCATGATATCATTCCTCTTTCTCTAATCCAAACTTTCTGATCTTATTATCAAACAAATTGAAATAGTAATTGTTTTCCATATTGTTCTTTGTATTTGTTTTGATATTAACAAATTGAATTGAATTTATTTAGGACAAATGTGTCCATTACCTTTTTTTTTATCACTTGCTCAACACTTTTTTATACGCCCACATTGTCGTCGCCCCCGTCCGTCCGTCCGTCCGCCCGGCGGTCCGTCGGTCCGGCGTCCACAATTGCTTGTGGACGCTCTACAGGCTAAAGTTAATATCCGATTGACTTTAAATTTATACACAGTGTTTAAGGTCATGAGACGAAGAAGACTATTGATTTTCAGCGATTTGCGATAATTAGTGCCAGAGTTATGGCCCTTGATTACTTAAACAATCTTGTGGACGCTCTAGAGGCCAAAATTAATATCCGATTTATTTTAAATTTATACACAATGTTTAAGGTCATGAGACGAAGAATCCTATTGATTTTCAGCAATTTCTGATAATAAGTACCAGAGTTATGGCCCTTGATCACTTCAAAAAATCCTGCGGACGCTCTAGAGGCCAAAGTTAATATCCGATTGACTTTAAATTTATACACAGTGTCTAAGGTCATGAGACGAAGAAGCTTTTTGATTTTCAGCGATTTCCGATAATTACTGCCAGAGTTATGGCCCTTGATCACTTCAAAAAAATCTTGTGGATGCTCTAGAGGCCAAGTTAATATCCGATTGACTTCAAATTTATACATAGTGTTTACAGTCATGAGACTAAGACGTCTATCGATTTTCAGTGATTTTCAATAGTTGCTGCCAGAGTTATGGCCCTTGATTACTTCGAAAAAATCCCGTGGAAGCTCTAGAGGCCAAAGTTAATATCCGATCGACTTTAAATTAACACACAGTGTTTAAGGTCATGAGACGAAGAAGCCTATTAATTTTCAGAGATTTCAAATGATTACTGCCAGAGTTATCTCCCTTGATAACTTCAACAAATCTTGTGGCGCTATAGAGGCCAAACTTATCATCCGATTGACTTTAGATTGATACACAGAGTTTAAGGTGTTGAAACGAACAAGTATTTTGATTTTCAATGAATTTTGATAACTGAACAGCTAAATCCATGATATTAAATGTTTCATGTATATACTAATTGTTAGCGTGGGGTAACACTTTATAAAAAGCAATCAAATTCTAATGATTTTCTGATAATTACATAATGAGTTGTTACTCTTAATCAGTTTTTAGTGTATTACAAATGTTTCATTAGCGAAAAAAATAAAAATATGCGACAACCCTTGTTGACTGCCCGGACGATTTAGCTGCTGTGGGCGTATGTTTCGTTGCCTGGCAACCTATCTTTGTTTTTTCCATCACTACAGTTTCAGGATCAGTAACAATGCAAAATGCCAAGCATTCGTCTATAAGCCGTCTCTGGTAGGAACATACTAAACATACGCTCTATGTCTACAATTAGCCCCGCTTGAGAACAGACCCAAAGCTTGTTGACTGACATTTTGAGTCCTAAATCGACGATTTTAGTCGAAAACACTAAGTATATGTCGAGAGTTTTGAGAAGTATATATTCTGCTCCCATTTACAAAGATTGAAAAAGTTTTGTGTATAACAGATGTGTACCGGAGTAGGACCGCATTACAAAATAGTTTGTGAATTATTGGATATGGCCGTCATTAAGGACAGAGATCTATTCCCGAAGTAGAGCAGACAGTTCACTGTGTGCAGAATATGACAGGAGATGAAATGTGTCTAGTACTTTAGTTGGTACGGAACAACAGATTGGCTTGACCACAGAAAGGACTCGTTGCCGATTCCAGATTTCTGACATGAAAGATATATAATTTATAATTTGTTATTTAGATTTTAATAACTAACTGCATCATTTCTTTATTTGTTGGGTCATAGTTTTGAAAAAGGAATTTGTAGAAGAACCAAGAAGTAAATCTGCACCTATTGGTAGTAAAGTAGAATTTGTGTGTTCACCACCAGCAGGACAACCAGCACCAACAGTAAGTCTTGGCTCCTTCAAATTAAAGAATGGGCTTAAAATTAATCCATTTCGGAGGACTCGGAAAAAAACCCAATGAAAGGTTAGGCAGGGGATGCTACCTCTTGTCACGCACAGACAGGCAATCGAACCCATATCACTTGACCCAATGAGCAACGTTTGGGTCTAAATCGCACGCGTTAGTTAATTAAGCCATCCAATCACCCTTGATAAATTGGAAATTGATTCTAACGTGTCATGAGTAAAGCTGAATTTTAATTCAGTGACAATTGATTCAGGATAACTTCGTATCCGTCGCGTTACACATAACCGTTGTAAAAATAGAACATACATATGTCTAAAAAAAATACGTTTACAGTCATCGAGTTCAAATTGTAGTAACTGACATCAAAAGAAAAATCATACTCCGCCATCTTGGTAAAAATAGTATTAATGGGAGATAACTACAGCAATGTAATTTTTCCACAGACGAACGTAACTATTAACAAACTTGACTAAGCGACAAAATATCATTCAAGTTGAATCTGGCAATGCCCACAATAAATCAAAATATAGGCTTGCACATTATCGGAAATTGAATCTTTTGGACAACAAAGATGGTATCGAAATATCTTATAGGTTTATCCCAGTTCCTTTATTGCTAGGGGGCGTGTAAGAGATCCCGACAAACCGCCTCCAATATTAATAAATGTCATTGATTGCAGATTTCCTGGTTAAAAAACAGACGAAAGGTCAACGCCAACGATAAAAATTTTGAAGTGGACAGCCGAGGTTTACTGATCATCAAGAAATTTAGAAGAAAAGATGTCGGTCAATACTCCTGTCTTGCGAGAAACTCTGCTGCTAAACGAACTAGTGCTCCTGCTCAATTATCTATTGGTGGTAGGTATTATCTTTATTTCATTTCGTATTGTTGTATGAATATAACAAGATTGTTACAATATGTCAAAAAGGCTATGTGGGTTACGTCCGCTTTCACATGTAGTGATACCGCGGTCAAATGTTTCATAAGACACTTGCTTCAGAGCCGCAACTTCCATTAGCTTTAGTTGCATCACATATAATTTAGGAAGCAGAAGCGCCACTTTACGATTCAAAAGGTTTTTAAAATTTGGATATCTCATGTCGCAGTTTTGGAACACACAAAAGAAAAAAACCAAAAACAGATCCATTAAAGCTTACATTTATTCTGTTCACAGGAATGGCATTCATACAATTTAGCTTAACAAACTTTCTTCTTAGTTCGTAGGGAATTAACTGGACTTGGACTATACATGTCCTCTTTCTTATTAGATTCTACTGAGGAAGATCGACTTGAAGCTTCTGATGCTCCTTTAGAAGATGGCCCAATCTATGAAAAATCACCCGATTCTTTGTATTACGTCACTGCTGATGAACCCGTTGACATCACGTGTCGGGTCAATGGAGCCAAGATTTTAACTGTCAGGTATGAATATATTAACCATTTTAAAAACAAAAGCCCCTTAACCAACAACAGACGGAGTCGATGCTTGTGCTCATGATATTTCAGCATTATAAACATTTAGCAATCGTTTCTAGTTTCAACGAGAAAATTTTTCAGATGGAAAGGAATGAGATCTTTATCTTTTCAAAGATACCCAGATTAAGTGAAATGGTGTATATCACGCTCTATTTTTCTGCATAGACTGGGCTAATGAAATGAAATGGGGTTTAACGTCCTACTGTTTTGCTCCGACTGGGCTAATGGAGACGAGCATACGCCATAAAGTGTGCTATGAAGGAAATTTTGGCAAAGGATCTTTTACGCCCACGCCAAATATTTTCCTTCAATCCGAACGACTAGACAGCTCTCCATGCAAGTCCCTCCGTCCTGCACCACTGACAAGGGGAACCACGCCGGAAAATCCCGATGAACTTTTTCGGCCAACACCGGGATCGAACCCCCGACCCCCCCCCCCCCACGCTAGCTAGTCAGCGTCTTAGTCACTTAGCCTCAGTAGTAAACAGTATTTGTATTCCCGTAAGACTTTTGAATAAAAATCATTGAAATTACTTCGTTATTTCTCTATATCGTAGATGTAACAATCGTCGACTGGGTGACGAAGAGCAAAGAAAACAAGAATTCCCCAACCCTCAGGGAGGTACCATCTATGAAACAACGTTCGCTGTTAAAGAAGAAGATATAAGACGTTATGGTAGTGATGGTAGCTACGCGTGTAATTGTATATCTTGGTATACTGAACCAGGTGTCCAGGGTTGGAAGAGCAAACCCTCATCAAAGGGTTATATTGAAGTCGCTTGTAAGTATCATCACCTTTCCTAAACCCCATTTATCACCGTTTTTAAATTAATACAAAGTCATCGCTCCCGAAATAAGCAAACTGAACTTTCAATGAGATAATGACCCATATCAAAACATAAAGCATCAATGGATTGATGACGTGCTTAATGATAAATCGAAAACCCCATTTCTAATAATATGAATTCTCTGTTTGTCTATGATCACTTTATACCATGATGGTAAAAGCGGTATTATCACGATAATACATTTTACGTTTGTCATGATGTTAGAAACGGTGTCGTCACTATGCAGTTAATCTTGATGCTAACGGCATCATACCCTCTGCAGTTAATCTTGATGGTAAAATAGGTATCACCCTCTGCAATTAATCGTGATGGTAAAACGATGCACTCCTCTTCAGTTAAACGTGGTGGTAAAATCGGTACACCCCCTCTTCAGTTAATCAGGCTGGTAAAATCGGTACACTCCCCGCAGTTAATCATGGTGGCAAAATCGGTATTACCCCCCCTGCAGTTAATCGTGATGGTAAAATCGATACACTCCTCTATAGTTAATGGTGATGGTAAAATTGGTACATCCCCTTGCAGTAAATTGTGATGGTAAATACGGTATCATCCTTCTGCAGTTAATTGTGATGGCAAAAACTGTAACGCTCATAAATACGTCAAAACGTACATACTAATGTGGTTTACTACTTGATGTTTTAGTCCTTGGTGAACAATTTGTTGCTGAACCCGAAAGTCAAGTTGTAGGTACTGATGGTTCTGTTACCATGGCATGTGGGGCACCGAAATCAAAACCACCAGCAGAAGTAAGTAATGGCTAGAAAACTAATGATATCTCTGTTTCATTAATATGGTTATAACGTTAAATACTTAACTGAGAAACCAGCTATATTTTTGTCTATTTGAGAAGTTGATGGAAAACCCAAAGGGTTTCAAATACTGTATATAACCCATGACACAAAGCTTCCCCTTCACTTAGCCCATATTTGCCGAGATGCCATTGTCTTTTTGGCCAGATACTGGTTCCCAAGCGCTACTCATCTTCTTGTTCTTCTCGGGGGTGCCCTTCGAAACATCCTTATGCTCCGTCAATTAATGTACTATCGACAAGAAACTTGGCTTGGTGATTTCTTTGACAATATCTGTGCATTGATTGATTGATTGTAACTCCAGGATCGCTGCCATGGCGTCATACTCGGTTACTGATTCATAGTTTGCCGTGCGGTATATATACTCTGTTAAACAAGTCTACAATGGTTCTTGTTTGTTGTGTTTGTAGATTAGATGGTATTTTAACGGTGAGGAAATTGATACTAGGAGTGGTTATTATGTGGTAGATGAGGATGGTAGTCTCACCATTGAATCAGCTTCAAGAAGTAATGCTGGTGATTATCAGTGCTCGGCATCCAATGTAGCTGGTGTTAGATACAGTGGAAACGCCAGACTTACAGTAGAAGGTAAGTTGATATAATAAGCTATTTGTTCGCCGTATTATGAATCGCCACACCATCTAACCATAGTGGGCATATTGATGTGGGGGGAAACTGGATGACTCGGATGAAACCAATGGGGTTGGACTGAAGGTCCTGTTCCTTGTCATGCATGTCACTGACTCAATTACAAACATTATGAGCTAACGGGGACGCGTTAAACCCTTCGTCCACCCACCCCCTTGATGACTTGAATAATGACGAAGTATACTATTGACAGTTCGTTGAAACTGTAGGCCTAAATATGTGAGATGCATAAGATGTTGTGTTACTTTAAATTAAACTAGTAAATTGGATCTTGATTCACAACGCCACTGTTTCTTCTTTCATTTTATCCCCAAGGGATCACATTGAAATAATATAGAATTATTGTTTGACTGAAATTAGTACATAGGATCTTGATCCTCCAATGCATGTAACCTGTTTCTTTGACTTCAGGTCACTTTGAATGAATACTAGACATTAAGTTATCCTTTCGATATTTCAGATGGTTTTGTTGAACCAAGAGTCGAGGTTACCCGACCACCTCCAACTAGACCTGTTGCTAGACCAGAACCAACAACCCCCGCAAGAGCTCCCGGGGAAGCTTACTTCAGCACTCCTTTAGAACCTGTATATTATATGGCTGAAGGCAGGGATGTGCCTATTACTTGTGGTGTTAAAAACGCTGATATGGTAACCTTTAGATGTAACAGACGTCGTTACGACCCAAAAGAAATTAAAAGTGAACAGACGTACAACAGAGCAATAGGAAAATTTGACATTGAAGCAACTATTACAGTAAGTGTTATTATTAGAATCAGTTTCAGTTTACCTATAGACTAAGCAAACTGAACCCCAGGAACTCAAGAAAACCATTGACCAGTCTCTAGAATGCTATCACATTTTGTCGTTTTAGGTTACCGCTGATGATATGAAGAGTGGAGAATACGCCTGTATCTGTACCATGTGGTATACTGTTAGTGGTAATTGGGAGAGAGAAGAAAGTCCTGCAGCAAAAGTAGAGAGAGCTTGTAAGTTAAATAACATCTACTTGGCTTAACTTGTTTTATCTCCTTTCCCGTTCCGTCCGTCCTCGATGAAATATATCATAATTGCCAAGGTGATAATTCTTATTTTAATTACGGCATCCATTGACATTGTTATCAAATTTGCACCTGCTGTCACAACAAAAAAACACCAAACGGGTGTAATAACCTGTCGACCGAGAATTAGCGTGTTCTATCTAACATTTTTCTATATTTCTGTCCATTTAGAGATGTTGGTCTTGTTGTTTTCATGTATCTAACACGGGTCGATACCAGTATCCTTACTAACTGAAAGAAATATAGAACGTTGTCTTTTGAATTATAATTTGTTGAGATAGAACTTGCTGATTTTAAATAATGCTGCATTAAACATCAGAAATAAACATGTTTACTTTGAAAATCTTTCAGTTATTGAAGACGAATTCGCCATGGAACCAGTGGACACACAAGTTCAAATGGGAGTACCAGCAGAACTTTTGTGCACACCACCATTCGGAGGTCCTGAACCTGAGGTAGTTTTTCTTGTATTTTTGTTTATGTGAAGAACATTTGCTAGCCGATACATGTCATTTATTTTATTCCATTTACCGAGACGCTTCCATGTCAGATCCTAAACCTATAACGAGAAACGATGTTGGATAAACTCGTAACATTTACTCGACCAAGACCCGGATCGAACCCGAACCTTCTGACTACTATACTCACGGATTCACCGTGACCCCACTCCAAATAGTCTGTTATACTTTTTTATTTAAATCACTAGGTTACTGACTTTCTTGACTGGAATTTGGTCCGGAGGATGTCGATTCGGCCTTGGTTTCACGCCGTGAGCACTGCAGAACAGGTGTATCCTTTCCGGAGCACAAGATACAAATTCTCTTTCGTGCAGTTCATTTGAAATAGGGTTTAACGCCCACGTTTCTGCTCCGACTAGGCTAAGAAAGACAGAGTTTAAAAAAAGATACGAAATACGTTTCTAGTACAGTTGTAGGATGAACATGTGGGACGTTCTATTTTTCTGCTCATAACTGGACTATTCAAGAAGAGGGTACGCCATACAGTGTGCTGTGAAAAAAATATTTCACCCGGACTGCGGCAAGGCGGTCTACTCTTCTTTCGAATTCCAGCTGCTAAATGTTTTTTTTTTCACGCACATGGAAATTGAATATTTTAATTCCCATCCCAACGACTAGACAGGCCACCCGTCCTGCAACATCGACAAGGGGAAATGGAAAATCGCAAGAAACGTTCTCGGCCCAAACTGTGCACGATACCATTTGGGGCTCCCTTCAGGCATAAGACCATTTTCCGTCTTCTGTTACAGGTATCCTGGATGAAGGATGGTGTGAGAGTTGATCCATCTCGTGATAGGAATATAGAGATCAGTATAACCGGAAGTTTAGTCATTAATGATATGCGACAACGATATGTTGGTCGATACGTCTGTGTTGCTACAAACTCGGCTGGTACTAGACAAACACCACCTGCTGCCTTAACAACATTCGGTAAGATATGATTGTCGTTTTTTACCTGGGTATCAAATAAAATGGAGTTTGACGTCCCACTTTTCTTGACAATGGAGTATTAAATGGAACGGAAACGCTAATACTATACCAGATTTGTTGATATGGGTAGTAGTTATTGCTGTTGATGGTGTTGAAATGTATGAACCATTCGTCGTTCTTAAATTATACACCGTTATTATTAAAATTACCTAGAACCTTCGAGATTGTGCTGGCCTCAACCCAACGATATAACCAATTAGCGTGGGCCATTATACTCTTGTGGCCAACGGGCAACTGCAAAGCGTGTCCAATGTGTAAAGACTGACCTGATGAAAATACTGTTTTGATATTGGGACGTTAGGTGCTATTGTTTTGATTTATAATTTAGGATATCAGGATATCTATTTAGCCAAGATTTACAGAAATACTATACCAAAATGTTATTGATATGAAAAACACATTATTGAGCTGATAATGTTTTAATCCAAATTAAGAACTGTTAGCAAATACTCTAATAAATAAATGCACAGAGTGTTACAAAATGCTCTTGTGTTTCAGCTGCTGCCGTCACCGAACCCATAACTGAATCGATCTTAGTTGATGGTGCCTCTACTGCTGAACCAGAATACTATACACCATCTGAAGTCGAACCATCTAGTGAACCTGAGACGGAAATTGGACACACTGTCCACCCAATGTTCACCGAACAACCAGAGAGCATGTACTACATCGTCAGGGGTCAGTCCATCACAATTACCTGTGCTGCTAAAAACGTAGACAGAATCACATTCAGATGCAGCGGATTCACCGTTCCAGATTATCGTTATGAAAACAATGCTGTTGAATCAGGAGATGTTATTAGTGTATCCTTAGATTTAAACAGAGAAGATGCCGAAGGATTTACTGATGATAACACTTGCGTATGTGATGGCCATTACTTTCCGTCTGGAGCTGCAACTGAAGAGGTTATTTCTAGTAACCCCGGATACATTAATTTAGCATGTAAGCATCCGTTTTTATACATCCATATTGTTGTCATCCCTCGCTGGGTGCCGATAATTACTTACACACTGATGGCCCTTGCTTAAATCATATGTATTATTTATGTCAGTGAGATGAATCATTCAATTGATTTCGGATAATTACCTACAAATTTATTTCACATGATGAGGCTGCACAATCAAGCTAAACTTTTAACCCGGCCGCGACAAACTTTATGTCGAGTCTGAAAGACTTGGTTACTCTAGCCTTGTGTTTCAATGACTGGCAGCCTACGTGAACAGATTTCATCCCTGAATAATAAATTTAGATAAATCTACAACTTAAATTGTAAATCATGTTAGTGTTTGGCTAAATTTCAGACCTAAAGAGACGATTCCAGAAGAACCCAGAAAACACAAAAAGCATGGCTGGTGTGATGACAGCCCTATCTTGTACACCACCAGAATCTGTTCCAGCTGCCAAGGTAAGTACACGGTAATTTTACATCTCCATGTGACGCCTTTGCATTAAAATTCATATTTCCGGTAGGTACAACATTTAATAACGTTAATAATGACCAACTTGTTCGCAGATGTAATTTTAATAAGTTGTCGTCAGAAATGCATTTGGTAATCGATTGAATATCAAGGCTTTATAATACTTCAGGTTTATTGGACATTTAATGGAGTTAAAATTGACATGGATGCTATTGCCAATATTATGATGCCGAGAGATAACTCTTTGGTGGTGATAAACCCAACCAGGGAGAACACTGGTGATTATGCTTGTGTTGCTGAAAATGTTGCTGGTCGAAGAGTTAGTAATACAGCTACATTAACTGTTGAAGAAGCCACTGGTGAAGGTGAGTCGACTATACTGGAATACAAGTCGTTACAAGTCTCAACACATACTATGTAGTTTATTTAGACATTTACAATTTTTTTAATTCCCAGACGAAACGACACCGACAAGACATCCAGAGGTGGGTCCAAGAAAATGTATAAGAAATTGCGATTTTGTCACACTTTAAGTACGTACAAAATAGCTCCAAATATATAATATATACATACTTGAATGTGTAGTGTTTTGATGATAAACAAAACGGAAATCTCCAGACTAACTTACAAATATGATGGTGTTCTTGATGTTACCTAGCTTAAATTGCTTCAATATCGACGAAACCTACCTTAGTTTAAAGCATATTTCATCCCTCAAACCTTTCGCGAAATACACAAAATTACAAATAAAGGAACCGACGAAGGAGTTCTTGGCAAGCTACTAACTGATAAACTATTGGATTCTCTAGTGACGTGATCCACCCTCAAATGCATAGCTCAAAAGCAAAGCACATTTCACCCTAAGAAAATACACATAATATGTCGTTGGGATTTGCGACATTTGTTTTAATTTTGCATGGTATTTTTTATACTGTTAATGTTCAACTACTTGTTTGAATGATTACTTTAACTTTCCACCCGAAGACTCATACGAAATCCCCTGCCTCGGTCACACCAAATTGCGGAAGTAATATACTAGACTTTCTATCCAAAAGGAGATTTAGAATTAAACGAAGTTCTAATTAGTTTTTTTGTGGTGTTGATTGAATTTCTTCTGTCGTTTTCTTCCCGATAACATTATACACATGTATATATATAGAACTATTTTATAATTATACGTACATATATAATATATATATTTATATATAGACTCTTACTTATAATAGAACTCTCTTGTTGTGCTGTTATTGTGTGGATAGATCTCCTTTTGTGCGTTTCTGCAGCAAGTGTAACGTCTTCTCTTTAGCACTCTTTAGCGTTGCGATTAATCACATGGTACTGCACTGCGCATAATCAAAATAAATTATTAGTGCAATAATTTAGACACAGCTACCCATTTTAAGAGACCCCTTTAATAGAGAGTGAACTAAATTTGTTTTAGCATTTTCTATTTTTTTGTACTGGTTCTTGTTGTTTTTTTTGATAAAGCAAGGTGATAATGACGGACATTGGGGTATTTGTTATACATTTATATGAATTTGACTTGGATTTACTGACTGTTTGGATTCTGGGCTTCTTAAGGCGGACTACGCTAACTACTTTGCCTTCTGATAGTGGACTGTGGATCATTTTTTAAATAAACTGAATAACCAGGCTTATGTTCCAAAGATGGAAAGTTCTGTTAGATCAGTTCTAAATATAGCATTACAAATATGATACCAGAACGCAGGGCCTAATGCGACTGGAAAATAGCAGGAGATTGGCATCCACAACGGTTTACATATTCATATCGATTAATTAACAGTTGTAAGCTAGGGTTAGGGTTAGAGTGAGTGTCAGGGTTAGCGATATGCTTACCGCCTAGCTAATACAGCCTAGCTAATGAGGTTCTTGTGACCAGGCTAAATCTGATACACTTTTGTCCGTTTTGAAGCATTGACTAAGCCTTATTAAGTACTGGACATGCCGCCATAATTTCAAGATGGCTGTGATGACGTCAAACTCTGTTTCCGGTGCAAAACACTGTATAAAAATCAGACTAAACGGTTTATCACCTTGTTTTGTTATGTGTTGTTTTTTTTTTCAATGTGCAGTAGTTGGCCTAAGCACTGTACTTATCATCACTCTTACCAATAAAACTCATAATGTTAATGGTTTATTGTAAAAAAAAATCTTTTTTTGTATATTTTGTAAAAAACACAAACCACATTTAGACTTTTTTTTCTCTCCCTTAACACTGTCTTTATATCTTGATCCTTGAACAGTAGTCGTTGTCCCGGATGTAGTTCCAACACACCCAGAAACAACAAGTGAACCCGAAGCTGAAGTGGAGGCAGAAGCTGTTGTTACAGCAGAACCGGAACCAAAATCTGAGTCGGAACCGGAACCGACACCCGAATCTGAACCGGAAAAGGAGTCATATGAGACAACTGACGGTAGCGTCACACACGCAGTAGAATATACTACCGCGTTACCAGAAATAGTAGAAGAATATTTGACAACAGAAAGAATTATGGGCAATGAGATCGGAGTGGAATCAGAAACTGGAGAAGCCATGGAATCAGGTAGTTCATCCAATCCAGCTTCATCGGCTCGTCTTCAACTTAATAATAGTTCAATCCATTCATATTTCTCATTTCTATCAAACTCAAAAATTTAATTATAAAAAATGTTTTATTTTAAAGTGTAAATTTTAGATGTTATATTTGTGTAAAAGTAATGTAATTTAAGAATCATCGTTAAAGTATATGTGTCGTACATATTAAACATACCCATTCCCTGCTGTGTCAAAGTCAAACACGTTAGATATGCATTATCCAAGTGTACATATTGTGATCACCTTAAATTTCCTCTTTGGGTTGAATTTTGAATGGTAAAGATACCGCAATTGATAAATTAATAGGACAAGAATCAAGGGACACAATCCGTATACCTTGGCTAAAAAAAGAGCGCCGAACACGCAGCTCCTGCTTTCAGCTCCGCTTCTTTATTGTTTTTGTTTTTTATGTTTTATTTTATGTTTATTTATACATTATGTTGACTTTCTTTTACCTCTGTTTATTTTTTTTTATTTTTTATTTTATTAAAACATACTTATTTAGAATGGTGTCATATTTTCTGATAGTGCATGGGTTTTAGTCTTTATTTTTACTTATGTTGCATACATCATCGCATGCGCATGGTTAATTTTTGTATCTCAGACCACACTATTGCAAATACTCAGATTATTATTATTTGTTTTTCTAAGACTCTGGAGTTTATAATTAAGGAATCTTACTGAACGACACTTAAAGATGCATTATGGGAGATTAGATAAAGATCTGACAGTGCTCACTTAAATAGTTAAAATTTAGATAATGTAAAGGGAATGTGCTGTCAAACTGATCGATTCTCAACTGAGAATTGAGCGATTGGATTTCGCCCAAGCCTCGATCATCATTACTAAAGTCGGTACGATAAAAAAACATACTCTCGATTATACATTTCCTGATTTAATCATGAATGAAAGTTGAGCAGCAAGTCGGATCCTAAACCAATAAATAGCACAGACTATCGTTGACATCGATAGTTAATTATAGTCTGGATAAGTTAAATAATGTCTTATTAATAATTTAGATAACATTTCAAGCCTAAAGAAAGACATGAAATATGTAGATTTAGGTCTTGCATAATGTATGTTTAACTATATAAACAACATTTACTACGCTTATAAATTACACATATTGACTGAATTTAAGCTAAAGAAACAAGTATACTCATGTTTTCGTGAATTGGTTTATTTTAATTTTTCAAAAATATATGGTATATAGAAATACAAAATAGCTGTCGATATATTCGATTTTTAAAAATCTTAACAGATCGCTACAAGTCTTTCTTATCATTATACCCAGACAAAAAGGGGTTACAAAAAATGTATACTTATTTTTTCGTGAAACTGTTCATTTTAGTTTTTTAAAAAATATATTGTACTTGGTAATCTTTATTTATCTGAATATTCAAAAGAGAAGCGTCGACATTTAGAATCCTATGTTATCTTTAGGCATCATTAAAAGACAAAATAGAAGTGTAATAAGTTATTCTGAAATGTTCAGATATGTGATTGATGGAGATAACATAGAATCAAACCAGCGTCGGTCTAGATCATTGTACACTGCTTGCCTTTCTGTTGTACGGTAGCTTTAAATTGATAAAACTCTCAAGCCACATACGTCCTAAAAGCTTTCTATGTCTGTAAGTGGTTGTTATATATTGTGTATCTGTTCTATGTGCACTCTTTTCTCTTCATACTGCCCTATTCTGACCAATATTTTAAATTCAAAAACTCTCAAAACTCCAATAATAATAATAGAAAATGCACATGCATTCATGCATCTTTTCTTTAATTTTCTATTAAGCATTGCTATCAGATCATTCGTTATTAACAGCTTCTTGTAAATACAGAATTTCTCATTAATTAACGGTATAGTTTCATCTCCTTTGTAAACTGCACTTTTTAAAACATTCGCTTCGTGACACCCCGATTAACCACTAACAAACCACTTTCAGTTTGTAACAATCGAATTAAGAAAACAAATGATTTTTACTCACATTTTCTAGAAAGTACAACCGCATCAAAAATGGACGTAGAAGAGTCGGTCGATTTGACAACTGACGAATCAGTTGTGGTTAGTGAGGTTGAGGTTACATCTGAACCCCTAGATATTTTACCCATGACAACCGAAACCATGGAAATCGACGCCATGGTAACCGAAACCATGGATACTGATGACATGACAACAGAGTCCGTGGCAATAGACAACACTGTAGATCACGTGGTAACTTCTGATAAAAAAGGAAATAGGGGGAAAAAACGTAAAAATAAACGTAAGTGTGATAAACAGTCAAAACCTAAACAAACACTTAATTCACTTCGATCATCATAAAATTCCTATTAATCTCCACTGCCTAACATTCTTATAATATAGTGAGATAAATTCTATAGAAAATATCAGAAATCTATACCAATAATTAGCAAAGCAAATAGATTATGCCAGTGATGATTCCCTGTTTAGATATATATATATGTATATATATTCAGTTTATATCCATTTATTATATATATATATTTTATAAATATGTACATTATATAGTTATAATCATTATGCATCGTAAATTAAGTTAAACATAGACGCATGTTATTTGCATATAATGGCTTAGAATTATAGTAAGATATTAAAGTCCGACATTTGCTAATTTATTGAATATCTGTAACAGTACTATCTTAAGCTAAATGAATTATCATATACAGATTTTATGTCATATGTAATCTATTTTACTAATGGGCGTATCTAACGACATGTTTTTGGTATATTTGTAGAGAGGGCAATGTGTCAGGATAAAATGGCACGTTGTGGAAGTTATATGCGACCAGCCGAAGATAGCAGAGACAAAGTTGCTAAATGCCTGTAAGTAATACTATTTGCCTGTGAGCAATATTCTATATCAGGGACGCGGTTGCTAAATGCCTATTATAGTAAGTTACCTTGCTAAATTGTTACATCGTTTACGTTAACACGTTAAATCAAATCTCTCTCTCTCTCTCTCTCTTTGAATAAAACAGTCATCAAAAACCAACACCAAAACTTTAAACAGCAGAATGCCAGCAAAAACAATACGTAGGAGTACACTTAAGGCCGTACAATATCATAAATTTGGATGGTTGTTTAGGCAGAGTTTTAATAAATTGTATGTTATATTCCAGAGCTGTCCAGGAATATTCAAATTGTATTGATAGAATTATTGACGAATGTAGAGGTTACATGACCGATGAACTACTAGACACCATTGAACACACACGAACTAGTTTAATGGACGAGTGTACGGGTGAGTTTCTCATGTTTTATCCATATTATAGATGATCATTATAAGACATATAGAAATAAATTTCACCAAAAATAAACACACATATATGGTATACTACGTTTCAATATACATACAGGTATCGTTATCAAGCAAATATAGCATGTTAATAAAATTCAGAAGTAGTATATAAGTGTGTTTATTTGTTTGATTATAGATGCATTGTGTAAGCGCTATCTGCCGACTGCTTTTCTTTTTCTGACATCAAATACTATATAAAATTTTTATTTAATCATTTATCAACATGGTCAGCCAATTATCAACTCTCTATAGCATTGAATGTTCCCGATTTTAAGTAGATTAGAACGGCACGGCCATTTAATACATTTCTCATTATCTTTATTTTTGTAATTGCCTAATTAATTGTACAGATATTTGACCTATACTATATTTTGTAGTTTCAGAAAACGAGATAATTGTCGACAACAATCTAAAACCATATGCAGCTTGTAACCAATTACAAATGTGCACAAAGGACTTTACTGATAACTATTCACCTACACTCAATGATGCTAATTCGGCCTGCAAGTATGTTACATTTATATACAAATATTTACTAAACGTGATTTAAAGGAATTAAAGGGGCTGGGGTGGGGGTGGAGGTATATGGCCGAACAGTTAGCTCATGTGCGTTGCATCATAAGGTCTGTCATTAAGTCAACTGGCGTGGTTTCTATGCCCTGGTTGTATGTGACAAGGAGTAGAATCGCCTGTCCAACCCCATGAGTTTTCTCCGGTTCCTCCGGTTTCCCCACATTGAACCATATGTTAGTCCCGAAATTTTCAAATCCGTGTTTTCACTGCCCCCCCCCCCCAACACACACATACCCCCCCCCCCCCCCCGTAAAGGATGATGACCGTGCTTATGAGAGAGGATCTCTAGTTCTTGACGCTCTAGAGCCATTTTTCCCAACTAAGTTTGTAATCAATGATAGTCACTGCCATACCAGATCTAAAATGGTATTTTTCAGGTTTATTTGTTGACTTGAAACATTTGTGCTATAATATGGTGTGTATATATTTCAGTGTTCTAACAAATATGTTAAGATGTGGTGACGGTGCTCTAAGTATATGTAATATACCCAACTATGTGGAGGACACAGAGACAACACTGGCTACCGTTGGTGAATGGTACTCAGATTATTGTACAAATAGTAAGTCTTATTTAAAGGAGCTAAACCTCTATTCTCTAGAACCTAAAATGGACGATTATTAATGTGCGTGCAGTCCAATTTGAATAGCAGTCGCTCGCGCTTGGTCAGTCCAGTACAAATCGCGCTCGAGGACACACAGCATTCACTAGCGCGTACTGGTTTTAAAACTTCACTATTTGATATAAAGAGCCCATAAAATGACAACATCACTATTGATTGGAACAGGCCAATAATTCGTGCTTGCAATTTCGAAGACTCTGGACAATATTGAGTTATTTTTTACGCCCTTTAAAGATGCGCTATTGGTGTGTACATAAAAGAAACCTTGTCAGAGTAGGCGGAAACGTCACTGTCCGCCGTGCAAACTGTTACAGCACAATACATGGCGTGATTGGTGAAATAAAATCCCATTTCATTTCTATTTTTGTAGTTATTATGGAAAGACCAACATTCGTAGCTTGTGAAAGTTTACGTGCCTGTAATTCGCCATTAAATGCATCTACATCAGTACAAGATATGTATAATGTCAACGTCTGGTGTCCGTAAGTATAACCCTCTTATCGAAGATTTAAATCTCTATTTGGGGTATAGAATTATCCAGTGATGGATTAATTTGGTCAATTCTCCATTTTAGGATATAATTCTACTTAACCGAAGGGTGTCGTGTCTCACGGCATAGTTAACAATGAGCAACCTGAAGAATAATTTCAACCTAGTATTCTAAAATTGCTAGAAAAGTTAACTATATTACTTTAATTTATACTCACATGGGGGGGGGGGTACCTAGTGCGCGCTGTATCATAAGGTCTGTCATTGAGTCAACTTGCGTAGTTTCGATTCCCCAGGAGTAGGGTTGCCTGTCCAACCTTGTTGGTTTTCTCCGGGTCCTCTGGTTTACTTTCACTGCTAAAGACCCCTACGCCCATGCAAATTGTTGAAATAAAATTGAACCACATGTTAGTCCCGAATGACCTAGTTTGTGTCGAGAAGACGTTAAACCCCATTTCTCTCTCTTCGGCATTAATACTTGATTCTTTATTGAAATATTGCAGTTACACCCATGACGTAATTGCATGTACAGTCAACGCTCTAGATAATTGTCAACCCGAAGAAAGGCCAATCATAGAAACAGAACTTAGAAGATTGACAGCACAAGCTTTACAGATATGTCCAAAAGGTAGGCATTCTATTTGGCGCCTTTTATCTATAAATGTATTTTTAAAAAAGGCCATTATAACATTGTTTCATGAACTTAACTGAATTTGCAAAACTACTGAGGCCTTATTCATGAAAATTAAACTTATTTAAGGGTACGGACGTTTTCATTGGCAAATAGTTAAAATCCTACTACTAATTATAACGTTGGATTAATTTAGTTTAAAAAAACAAAATATGCGAGAGCCAAACTTGCCTATTGCTCGGCGGTTTTTTTCAGGCTTCATATGTTATATAAATCATTATTTAGACATTTATTAACATCAACGCTTTAGACTATCGGATGGTTTAGATATTGAGTGGATTAGACAATACCCGCCTTATCTAAGTTACGCTCTAATTTTAAGGCGGTAATGATACTTGATCGAAATTGGAAACTTTGGATGTAGTTTTCACCATTTCAATTATGGCTATTTCTTTTAAAAACTTCAAACATTCATAACTTTGATCACTTGAATTTTCAATAAACCAATTTTTGCATCAACTATGGCAAGAATGACCAGCTCTTTGTCTTAATCTTACATGTATCTTTAATGTTTCACGAATAAGGACTCCGGCCTTTAGAGATTGTAGATACCTTCCGAGATGTCATTAACAGTGCTGTATTTAAATAAAGTCAGAGTGCCAAAGCTAATCCTCTTATGTAACCCTTCCCAAACCTCCATCCTCACGACTAGAGGAATATGGAAGCATGTTATAAACACAGTTGGGCAAAGCTGAGTAAGGGGGAATATACGGGTGTAATAAAAGCTTATTACAGTGTCTAAAATAAAGAGACACCTTGAACGCTTAGAACATGAGGCCCTAGTTTTCAGCCTGTCAAATTCGACACTGGTCATCAAGTATATTATATTTTGATTGTCTGTTTTCTGGGCAGATTAGTTTAGTTAATTCTATATGTATTTCAGCTGGAGTAAAAGATGAAGTTATTCCTCGCGAAAGTCAAGAAACCGGCGGAAGTAAGTCAAAATCTTATATTAATTTTAAACAAGAATGGGTAGCCACAGTTGTCCAGTGGAAAATTTAAATATAGATTTAAAACCATGCCCATTACAAATTACCTCAAATAAAAATACTCAATTTGGTTCCGAAACTAATCAAATCGCTAATATCAGACCGTAGCTAGCGATGGGGGGTGGCAGCTGCACCTCCTAAAAAAATCGATGCCCCCCCCCCCATAAGCGACAAAGGATCCCTTTCCATTGCGAAGCCAACGACCAACGTACCCATATCAGTATTGGTGCTCCATAAAGTCGAGTGGCATTCGTTGGCGAAAAACAAGGTCCCGGGTCCACGTTGGTGTACGCAAACGCACCCTCGCCATTTGGAATTGGAGGAAGAGTAAGAGCAAATGCCGCTGTCTGGACAAAGTTTTATACAGAGCATATGCCGGTCTCCAGAGCATATGCCGGTCTCTTTTTTGTTAATCCAACCCATTCTATCAAAGGCTTAAAGATCGTTTTAATGCTAGGATTAAATACACCTGAACAATCTAGATTGGGCAGTGGCTAGTCATTCGGTGGGATGATAAACCAGGGTTCCGTTTATACATTGGCGTGCACGTAAAGGTATTAGGCCGTAGGGCTTCAGAAAAGTAGGCCGTTAAACCCCATTTCATTGCAATCTAGACCGTGCCCCTAATTGACATTCTCTTTATATTGATACCTTTTCTCTTGCAGATACAGCATCCATGCCAGTTACTTCATTCATTCTGTTGTCTTTCGTTCAAGTAGTCTTCATGTTTGTTTTATCGCTAAGGTAGAGGCGTGGTACAATTAGCTATTTTTAGTATTGATTAATTTTGTGACTCCTTGCAGAACGTGATTGCTAAATGGAATATCCGGTCGCTCTTGTGCCCCTTATGTCGTTACTTGTTACATCATCATTATCTATTTCCACGTGTCACTTCTTTTTTTATTGAGGGCGTAAGGGGGAACAAGGGCCTGTATTATGTAGAATGATTAAAGGACTTCGATATCACGTCACGTGCTAAATATTTATTACATAGTATATTTGAATATCTTGAATAAATATACTTTTTATTATGTACCTTTGTATCTAAAATGCAATATATATATATTATAATCTCATGTATTGACAACATTCAGAAGAAAGCAATCAAGAATTTAACAATCGCAGACATTTTTAGAACTTCATCACGTGGTTGCTAAGTAGTAGTGACACTGTTGTGCAAGAAAGCCACTGTGTGTACATATATGGTCCTAGATATTTTATATGTGTTGTTGATAATTCTATTCACTGTGTTTGTACAGTTTCTACTTTCAATTTGAATTCTTTGTTGTGTCCGACTGCTGTACTGCCTTCAATTAAATCATCATTAAATATTAATTTCGTTTCGGAAATATTCTCGATCCTTTATTTAACCGACAATATAAACGAATAAAATTAAGATTTAATTTTAATTTGATTATTTTTTTCCTTTTGTCGTTTAATTTTTGAACCCTGTATATTTTTCCTTGGATTTTTTTGGTTCTTTGAAAATTAGTTTTAGCGTAAATAATAACATAAGTATGTATACACCATCATAAATTATATAAATAGGATTACATGTTCATTTATTGTATAACTAACAACAAATTGTATTAATATAATATTTAATCCCACATGTACATATTTTATCTAGTGTAGTTTTAGGTTTATTTTGTTATAACTGACATTTGAAAATTCTCGTATTGGTGCAAGGAAACTTCTTTTTTAAATTAATTCGTTTTACACGATCTACTTCCGGAATAATGGTTTCCATGACAATTAATAATTATACTTGAAATTCGCAGGTCACAATTCTATGGAATGCAATTACTGCTTATTACTGAACCTATCGAAAAGTCGCTCAGTAATAAGCAGTAATTGTATTCCGTAGAAAATGTCCTGTGATTCCCCATAAAAAGTCAATATTTTAAAGCGAATCCATCTTCAAGGGGAAGTAATTCAATCTGAGTCTCGAGTTTGAAAATAAGTTTCCCCGATCCCATGCCTCGGATGTTATGATACATTTTTAATATTTTGAATGCATGGTTTATATATAAATACTCTTAATAATTATTCTTAAAGATATTTAATTAATTATTGTCTTTTAAAAAAAAGGTGGTACAGCTTTTGATTGTAGTAACTGTAGTTAATTTGGATTAAGCTTGAAATCGCAATGGGTAATCTTTTATGACGAACTCTGGTCGCAGACTATGGATATCAGCCAAAGAAAGTCCAGCCAAGCTTCGGTTTTTATTGAAACAAAAATATTAACAAAAAATGATACGTTTTCGTGGAATCGAAGCTAAAATATTATTCGGTAGTTTTTAATGCCTTTTTAAGAATATTTCTTATGCAATAATACCGTGCCTTATTGATGATCCTCTTGAGTTAAATGAAGCATGCAACTTGGTGATAGCTGATATATTGGGTTGTTAAAACCTATGGGCAGCTACAAAGGGTTAATAGCATGTGTTATATACAGTTGTTAATGATGAACTACCGAGTAATATGAGAATGATACACTGTGAATATCATTGTTTTCATGTTATAAAGAAGAATGAATGTTTTGTTATCGTTAATTATAACCAAGATGCTGATATTCAGGTTGCTGAATCCAAGTTCTGATTAGAGATTAACCCTCAAACTTAACGTTCACTTTTTTCAACTGCTGAATTTTTTGGTGTCTTCAGTGTAGCTGCGTTTTTTTCTAATAAAGCGATTCGTGTTTTACTAAGACAGGAGTTATTTTGTTGTTTTCCCCAAATGAAGTACAGACAAAGAGAGCCGACAAATGGAGCAATCAGCAGCTAGCAATCCCAGCCAAGAAAACTTGTCAGGCGCCATTAAATGCGATCGACCTTTAACGACAACCCATGGATCCACCTTGTACATTGCCTTACATTTTAATGTTTAATTCAGAGCCAGTGGCAAGTCCACACGGAACTTATGCTCCGCTTGACAACTGACACACAGATAGTTGCCGACATTTTGATTGCCATTTCGACGATTTTAGTCGAAAACACTAAGTATACTTCTTAAATTCTGAAAAGTATTTATCCCCGCTTCTTTTTTCATATTCAATTAAATTGAAAATGTTTGTTTAATCACCGTGTGTCTGAATAGGAATTAGGATCGAATAGCAAAATTTCACTAATATTTCAATATGGCAGCCATCCAGGACCGAGAACACTACTCAAAGTATATAGTCTTATGTTTGTAGAAGGGGGTTCACGTTGTGCATTTTTCTTCTGTTTAATCTGTAGTTGGAAGCCAGCTATACAAGTCACCACAATTGTAACATCCTATACAATACACCGGCATCCATCATATATCTCGTGTTGTTGCTACTGTTGCCATGGTAATATTAAATCCTGGGGGCAAAACGTCAAATTTGAAATATGCCATTCCCCATGTATTAGTGGCTATAGCTAATACAAACAGGCATATAATATTCATGCCAAATCCTGCCATCACCTACAATATGAAAATTAAACTCATCTGAAAAGACATAAAGTTAACACCCCACCCCTGAAAAAAGTTTTGCCGCCCCTGAAAAAATTGTCGACCATAAAAAATTAGATATATATTGTGGAAGAAAATCCAATAGGCTGAACAGGGTACATTACCCCTTGCCACGTAAAAGCGGGGAATCGAAACCTAGCCACTTGTACAAATGACAGACCGTATGGTTTCACGCTTTAAACCACTAATTTTCCGGCGTGGTTTCCCCTTGTCAGTGATGCAGAAGGAGGGCCTGACAAGGACAGCTGCCTAGTCGTTCCGATGGGACGAAAAACCGAGGTCCCGTGTATACATTGGCGTGCATGTAAAAGATCCCCTGGCAGTTGGAATTCGATATAAGAGTAGGCCGTAGCGGCGCTGTCCGGGCAAAATTTCCCTCATAGCACACTGTATGGCGTATGCCCGTCTTCCATTAGCCCAGGTCAGGTGCAGAAGAGTAGGACGTTAAACCCCATTTCATTTCATCATTTAAACCACTAAACCACACAACGTGTTTTAAACATAAACAAACGGATTGGAAACAAAAATGACAGGAGGAATAAATGCTTATCGTAGTTACTAAATTACCTACCATATCTTTGACTTCTAGATAACCATTTGCAAACACGATAGCATTTGGCGGCGTTGCTACTGGTAACATGAAAGCAAACGACGTTGCTATGACGACAGGAAACATTAAGTACAGTGGATTCATTGAAAGATTTTCTGCCTAAAATAATAAATATTGTTGATATAAGATACATACTAATATTTGCTAAGCCAAATATATTAAAGGGCTAATCCCGATAATTTTTTGAAGAATATAACTGCTTAATTTTGTGTTAAAATCCCTTAAAATCCCCAACAAAGGGCCGATCAACTAACTCAGTATTTGTGATACATTTTCAAACGACTTAAACACGCCAGTCTTCTTCTGGAAATTGAGACCTGTGTCCCAAGCTGTATTATGGGGTGTCTACGTAAAACCAGGCTTTCTTTTAATAAAAATAATGTGTTGTTAAAATTGACCTTTCGCTATCAAGTACAGCATATGGGCCATTCACTATATAGACCTCTCAAGGAACGGGAATCGATTATCAGGTCACCAACGAAAAAATTGACCCGAAATCTTAAAAGGGTTACGTGTCCGGATAAGCAGTTTTGAGACAAGGTCAATACACCATTCTCCTATATTTTGGCGTTTAAATTTCATATGTACTCGGACTTTTATTTTTGAGACACTGTTCAAAAAGAGATTGTCCCTTTAAAATACAAAAGTAGAACAAAACATAAAAAAGCTATGTCAACCCTTAAAGTTTGGACTTACGAAGCAACGCACCACATTCTAAGGATTTGTTGGATCCAAGTCTAATTAATGGACAACCCCTTACCTTGTGGATGCTTCTTTGTTTTATACTCCATTTGCCTTAGCCAAATATTGATAGAAATGTTATATAATCAATACAGCAAAACACGCATAGGTTTCAATCTGCCATGGTCGGCGTAGTGAGGAAGACGTTGACTGAAGGCCCCCGTCCCGTGTTCAATCCATGCGTTGATCGAGAAAGTTCATCGGGATTTTCCAGTATGTTTCTCCCTTGCCATTGGATGGGTCAAAAACAGCAACCCCATTGTCGTGAACGTAAAAGAACCCTTGACACTGTTAGTTAGAATTTGAGATAATAGTAGAACACCGCGTCGCCGTCTGGGTATAATTACCCCCACAACACACTGCATGGCGTATGCCAGCCTTATTTAGCCCAGACTGCGCAAAAAAATGCAACATTATTCCAAATCTTCAAATGTTGCCGATCCCTGCCGTAGCCAATAAAATATAGGAAATATTACCATGCTGGCTAATATTGGTAGAAATAAAGCAGCTGTGGTGACATTACTGGTTACTTCTGTAGCTACTGCTATTAACATCGTCAATAAAACACTCATTAACCATGGTTCAAACCTACTAAACACAATTAACTCATTACCTATCCATGCTGACAAACCTGATTTCTGGAAGAAAACCAAATACATTTAAAGTCGCTCTTCTTGACATAGATGAGTTCATATTTTTGACAAATTAAAAAAGAACGGACAACATCTATTCTTTTGGGTAGAACGATAAGCCGAGGGGCAGTGTTCGAAAAAAAGCCTCGACAGTTGCGGCGCACTGGTGGGCACGTGACCATCTTCATTAGTCCAGTGGGAGAAGAACGGTAGGATGTTTATCCCCATTTCATTTCATTTTATTATGATTTTCATCGTGTCTTACACCAGTTTCTTCCATCATTATCCGTCTCCCATCCGTATACGTGTTATAATTGAAATACATGAAAGGTACATTGAAGCCATACATACAGCACTTGCATCTGCTAATGCAAAACCTCCACCAATGAGTAGAAGAACTCCCCATGGAAACTTGTGATGAACGGTTTTCCAGTCCAGTATAGCAGGAACAGATTCAGAAGGAGCGTCTGGAATAACACGGAATACAATTAAAGAGTTGATATTCAGGGTCACAAAATATTGGCTCAAAGACTAGGGATCTCACATTTGTCAGGGAACGTTCCTTGTAATTTTTCTGCCTGTTTCTCTTGACAAGACAGGAAAGCTACACATCATTCTGGTGGTAGTCGATGAAGACTTAGGCGGAAACTCCTCTGGCACGTGGCCATCTTTGTGTAGTAAAGATAGATGCTTAACCACATTTCATGTCATTTCTATCTTTAAATGATGAGATTTATACTGTCCCCAGTTGTTTTGGTGCCTTTGTTTCACTGTCCAATTCATGTACAAGTAGTTGTATCTCACCTCATTGCTTTTAACAAAACACTGAAAGTTTACGAAACGAAAACACAAATGATTTATGTACATCTATTTGTAAATTACCTGACTGTTTCCAGCAAAACACAGAAGGTTTACGAGACGGGAACACAAACAACGATACACAAACAGTTATAGCTGCTGCCGAATCACCAACGTAACTGAAATAAAGTAGGGTAGTTCTCATTCAGTATCTTATAAAATATCAATAATTCAGCATCGTGATACGGGGGGGGGGGGACCTACTACAATCACAAATTAATAGTTTCTTTTGAAACCCTTTGAAGTCTTATTTCTAATTTCATGTGAGAGCCACGCACCGATCATTTTGAAAGTAGAACAGTCTAGCTCCAGGAATTGTTCTTGTTCCACCTCCAACGACAAAATGGCTTTTTTATGGACAATGCCAAATTGGTGACATAATGGATGTTGTTAGTTATATAGAGATCAATAACAGTTAGGTGGGTTTTAAATATTTGTACCTCATGCTCTCAGACTTTTTAAGAACATAGGGAGGTGTCAACATAGGCCTTTTATGCTCCCTTATTCAGTTTCACTGCAAATTTCATTATTATTGATAAAAAAATAATGCTGTATACCAATACTTACCCTGATGGAAACAATGATCCCCAACCGTCTAAATAAGGTGGTTCTCTTGAAAACCACAACATTATTAAAACAATAAAATGAACCAATACAGTGACTTCTGAAAATCTAAAGGTGACCAAAAAAGGTTAATTAGCATACGATACACCATGGTTTAAATATATATTTCATAATAACAAATGAAATGGCGTTTAACCTCCAAGGCCTACTGCGTGTGGGGAAAATTGTGCCCGGACTGCGTCACTACGGCCTACTCTTACATCAAATGTCCCTTGTAAAGGTTTCTTTAACGTGCACGTCAATGTATACACGGGAGCTCGGATATTCGTTCCATCCGAAGATATATAAATGAAAGCCTTTGTTATATGTTCCTATGTCGTGCATCCACATGGTTGTCCAATTCTTATGCCCCTGCACGTATTTCGAAACTTTAGCTACTCGTTTGTTTATGAATACCTTGGTCCCATATCGTTTATGTAAATGTTAACATACAATTTGATTAATTGATAAGTACCATAAGAGGACTCTATAGATACGCATATCCACCTCAATATCCAATTCTTATGTCCTTGCAAGGATTTCGGAACATTGGGTATTTGCAGGGAACACCTTAACGCATAGGCACATTGGGAAGTTCCTTGGAGGCCCCATGAGCATTGAGGTCATATTTGTTGATTAATCTTTGCTCTACATCATGTTTCGTAATGCTTAAATATTGTTTTTTTTAGAACTTACAATACAATAAATATATGTTAATTTTATCCATTGTTTTATTTGGCAGTCAGGGACTCCTCTGCACTGCTTAGACCAGTGGACTATAATGCTGTTAAGACCACCCTGGGTCCTCGGTTTTATAAAACAAAAATCTTGTAAAGATAGTCAAAACTTACGACATTGGACCAAGGTTCTTGTACTCATCATTAATTACGCGTTTCACAGCTTTAGCGGCTTCCACTGATTTCTTTGGACAACACAACGTGTTTCTACATTAAATATTGGATATTAAATTAAATGAATGATAATATTTCTTCAACGCCAAATCCACCCTGAATCATACTGATTGACTAGACCCCGTCCCCTGTCTCAGACCCGCCCCCCTCCCTTCCCAAAAGGGATACCACGGCGTGAGTCCTTACCAACTCTAGGAGTGAACGAACACGCGACCACATGTGCCATCGTATATAAAGAAGCGTTGATAACTATCAAACATTTTGGGCTGTAGATTGATTCACTAAATTAGTTCAGATGTCAAAGGTAAGGTAACTTGTAAGGTAACTTACAAGAACATATAATGAAACTTCGATAGGGATCAAACATGTTTGGGTGTATATGAATTCATTCAAATTGTAAGGCTCATTTAAAGATTTTGCAATTTCTAATTCATAAAAATCCTTGATTGTATATGAATTCGTTAAAACGCTAAAATTGTTGATTTACCTGAATCCCATAAAGAAACATTGTAACCACAGCCAAGCCAGTATAAGACATATCATGGATCCGGGAAGTGCATATATCATCCATGACAAAAAGTTTATTGGTGATTCTTGACCACGAGCAGAAAACACACTGCAATAAATAAAGATATGTTGCCAGACAACGTCGTCCAGGTAATCTACAAGGGCTGTCGCATTGTGAATCTTTGGGTAAATACAAAGCACAATCTTTATGCTCTTTAATGCCGATATCTCCACAACTAATTATCAGAATTTGTTGCAATAGAATTCGTCGTTTCTACTGGTCGGATTACTGCATAACGCCAGCAGTAGGCTGATAACTTCTGTCATTAGAGCGTTCACGGGATTCTGCAAAGTGAGGAATAAAGACTGAAAGGCATTTCATTTTATAAATCTGGGCATCTGCATTATAAGCAGATAGACGGATAAAACATAGAGTGTTCATAAGATATTGTGGCGGAATGACGGACGAACATCTATAAAATACATTTCACCATGAGCGGTTAAATATGACTAACATTCAGTCAATCATAGGGGGTTGGGATGACCTTGTGGCCTAGAGTGTTGGTCACCTCCGGCTTAATATCGTTGGTGTCGGCGTATGTAGCTTCTCAACCCCGTGGGTTTACCCTGGCCTTCGTGAGATAACCTCTTGTCTCTGAGATAACCCTTACACAACGCACAACAAGTCAATGGTAAAGCTGAAACACGTGTCGTATATACTGTGATTTATAATAACTTACAGTTCCGTTTGTCCCTGCATGACTAGATTTGTTCCTGTTCCAGACAGTGATCCAGTGCCACCAATATTGGCAGAGTATGCTACAGCCAGGGCAAAACCTTTACATAGACGAGCATATCGTGGAGACTCTGATATTTCTATTTGATTGACATTAATAACTATATCTGCAACTTCACCATCATCAACAGAGACTCTTCTGAAAAATTATATCATACTTATATATGTTTAATCTCTTACCTCTTCAACTAACTTATTCTGACAAATCCAACGAAATGGACTTAGGTTTTTCAGTGGGTCGCAAAATACTGTGTATTGGCAAGCTGGGGAAGGTAATGCGATACTGTTTTAGCAGCCAATAACATATATTTACCCTATTATTTCTACCGACAATGACAAACAGTGGCGTTTATTTTGTCAGGAGTACCTTAAACATACATTATGCAAGAGCTTAATCTGGCAATTGCAGGTCTGTCTTTAGGCCTGAAATGTTATCTAAATTATCAATTAATTAATTAACTTATCCAGACTATAATCATTCTCGATGTCATTGCTAGCCTGTGATATTTGCTGGATTAGAACCCGGTCTGCTGCTGCAGATTAAATCAAAAAGTGGATAATGAAGACTATGTTGTTTTTATACGCCCACATTTTCATGTGGACGTATATTGTCGTCGCCCCTGTTCGTCCGTCCGTCCGTCCACAATTGTTTGTGAACAGTCTACAGGTCACAATTTTTATCCGATTTCAATGAAACTTAAAATATAGGTTTATCACCCTAAGATCTCGGATCCTTTCGATATTGGCATGTATCGGACTGTAACTTCATGGGTTATGGCCCCTGATTGTACGAAAAATCACGTGTTTTAGCTTGTGAACAGTGTAGAGGTCACAATTTTGAACCGATTTGGATGAAACTTGAAATGCATGTTTATAACCCAAAGATCTTGGTTCCTTTCGATATTTGCGCCAATCGGATCGTAACTTCCTGAATTATGGCCCCTGATTCTTCGAAAAATCGCCCTTTTTAGCTTGTGGTCCCTCTGGAGGTCAAAATTGTTATCCGATTTAAAAAACCGTTTGATTATATCACCGTCCCATGGTTATGAAGGTTGAGTTCGAATTTCGTGAAAATCGGATTAAAATTGACGGACAAAATGGCCGCCGTTTGTACGCGAATAGTGTGAAAATATGTTATATCAAGGTTGTGGACCTTATAGAGGTCACAATTTTGAACCGATTTTGATGAAACTTGACATGTATGTTTATAACTCAAAGATCTTGGTTCCTTTCGATATTTGCGCCTATCGGATCGTAACTTCCTGAATTATGGCCCCTGATTGTCCGAAAAATCGCCCTTTTTAGCCTGTGGTCCCTCTGGAGGTCAAAATGTTATCCGATTTAAAAAACCGTTTGATTATATCACCGTCCCATGGTTATGAAGGTTGAGTTCGAATTTCGTGAAAATCGGATTAAAATTGACGGACAAAATGGCCGCCGTTTGTACGCGAATAGTGTGAAAATATGTTATATCAAGGTTGTGGACCTTATAGAGGTCACAATTTTGAACCGATTTTGATGAAACTTGACATGTATGTTTATAACTCAAAGATCTTGGTTCCTTTCGATATTTGCGCCTATCGGATCGTAACTTCCTGAATTATGGCCCCTGATTGTCCGAAAAATCGCCCTTTTTAGCCTGTGGTCCCCCTGGAGGTCAAAATGTTATCCGATTTAAAAAAACGTTTGATTATATCACCATTCCATGGTTATGAAGGTTGAGTTCGAATTTCGTGAAAATCGGATCAAAATTGATAGACAAAATGGCCGTCGTTTGTACGCGAATTGTGTGAAAATATGTTATATCAAGGTTGTGGACCTTATAGAGGTCACAATTTTGAACCGATTTTGATTAAAATTGACATATATGTTTATAACCCAAAGATCTTGGTTCCTTTCGATATTTGCGCCCATCGGATCGTAACTTCCTGAATTATGGCCCCTGATTGTCCAAAAAATCGCCCTTTTTAGCTTGTGGTTCCTCTGGAGGTCAAAATTGTCATCCGATTTAAAAACACGTTTGATTATATCACCGCTCCATGGTTATGAAGGTTGAGTTCGAATTTCATGAAAATCGGACAAAAATTGACGGACAAAATGGCCGCTGTTTGTACGCGAATGGTGTGAAAATATGTCATATCAAGGTTGTGGACCTTATAGAGGTCACAATTTTGAACCGATTTTGATGAAACGTGACATGCATGTTTAAAACCCAAAGATCTTGGTTCCTTTCGATATTTGCGCCCATCGGATCGTAACTTCCTGAATTATGGCCCCTGATTATCCGAAAAATCGCCCTTTTTAGCTTGTGGTTCCTCTGGAGGTCAAAATTGTCATCCGATTTAAAAACACGTTTGATTATATCACCGCTCCATGGTTATGAAGGTTGAGTTCGAATTTCATGAAAATCGGACAAAAATTGACGGACAAAATGGCCGCTGTTTGTACGCGAATGGTGTGAAAATATGTCATATCAAGGTTGTGGACCTTATAGAGGTCACAATTTTGAACCGATTTTGATGAAACGTGACATGCATGTTTAAAACCCAAAGATCTTGGTTCCTTTCGATATTTGCGCCCATCGAATCATAACTTCCTGAATTATGTCCCCTGATTGTTCGAAAAATCGCTTTTGTTAGCTTGTGGTCCCTCTGGAGATCAAAATTATTATCCGATTTAAAAAACAGTTTGATTATATCACGGTTTCATGGTAATGAAGAGAGAATTTGAATTTTGTGAAAATGGGACCAGAGTTGACGGATAAAATGACCGCCGTCTGTACGCGAATTGTGTAAAAATATGTTATATCAAGGTTGTGGACCCTATAGAGGTCACAATTGTGAACTGTTTTTGATGAAACTTGAAATACATGTTTATAACCTAATGATCTTGGTTCCATTGCATATTTGTCAATATCGGATCGTAACTTCCTGAATCATGGCCCCTGATTGTACAAAAAATCGCTCTTTTTAGCTTGTGGTCCCTCTGGAGGTCACAATTATTATCTGATTTAAAAAAATGTTTGATTATATCACAGTTACACCGTAGTTATGGGTGAGTTTGAATTATGATTTTCTGATGATTACTTAAAATGCAACAACTCTTGTTGACTGCCCGGACGATTTGGCTGCTGTGTGGGCGTATGTTTCGTTGCCTGGCAACCTATTTTTTTTATCGTACTGACTTTCGTAAATTATGAGAATCGAGGCCAAAATTCAATCGCTAATACGTCGGTTCAGGTTGGATAAATTTGACTGACATTTTCAGCAGATTCCCTTTAGATTATCTAGTTTTTAACTCTTATAGTTTAACTGCCAGCGCTTTATTTAATCTCTCATAATGTATTTTTTTAACAAAAAGCATTCTTGTCGGTGATTAGTAAGACCCGTTTATGAGTACCTTAAGTCAGGGTAGGAAGATGAATTAATTGTCCAACAATTTTATGTTTGACGAACCTGGTTCCGTTTGAAGGATTTGTTTGCTCTTCAACCGTTGGTTGTACATAGTTTATATTTGCCTCGGGTAATTCGAAGACACCATTTTCAACTCCACCATTAGCGGCAACTGATAAAAAAGTAAAACACTGGTAATATATTTGTAGATCGAATGCAAGTGAGCATGAGAGCCGTGTGTTTCAGTAAAGGCCCATGAGAAGACAACGCCCGAGCCCAGAAGGTTTATATTTGTACAAATGCGATTGGTTACTAGCGATAGCCGAAATGGGGGATGCAACCTGAGTCAGGCAGGACCTAGCTGTTCTATTTTCATTATATGACCCCACAACTGCCACCGCAGCCACCACGACCTGAAACAATGGACGCAAAGTGCACGGTTACCCAAACAGACAACCAAAAGACAAGCTGACAGATAAAGAACGAAATCAACAGCACTTGACTCAAATGACAAGGCAGTTCCGCAGTGGCAGATAGGCAAGACACTAACCCATCGACTAGAATGACCATGGTTCTGATACTGGCATTGGTCGAGAGTCGGGGTTTGCCTCATCCGTAGAACCATATCCTTGGCAGTTGAAATTCGATGACAATGTTACAGACTGATGTATCCATATGGTAAATATAACATAACCTTTCTCGGCCTCTTTATCTTCTTCTTCAATAAATCGCTTGAGTTGCTCCAATATGGCGCCTGCTATTGGAATCATCATGGCGGTTGTAGCTGTATTACTAACCCACATCGACAAAAACCACGTGGGAAACATTAAACCAAACATTAACCTTTATGTTAAAAATAAACATCTTTAACGAAAATGGGGTTTAAGAGTTCACTGGACACAAACTATGGCATTTCGAAACTTACTTAATATTATGGTTCAATTCTATTCCGATAAACAGCTTAGGGTCTTCAAAAGTGGGAGGGAAGCGCAGGGCTGTGGAAAAACTCAAGACCCTCTTATCACGTACAAGCTGAAAATCGAAACCATGCCCCTTGACCCAATGACTGATCGTAAGACCCCAAAACGCCCCTCACACACATCAAAAACTATAAAAAAAAACATTTCTTTTAATGCGTTTTTAACTTAAAATGTTAAACTATCTTACAATACATTTCAACATAGCGCCCACACTGACACCCAGCACAACAAAACACATTTGGTGACTAATATATGGTTTAATTTGATTCCAAAAATTCGTTTGCGCGTAGGGGTCGTTAGCAATGGGTGGAAACATGACCTAGAGTAAATTCAAGAAGATGGACAGTCCAATATCCTAAAGGAGCGAAAGAAATGCATTTTTGTTCAAGATTATATAATTACAATAGATTATATAATTCTGAGAAGACTAAAATGGATTGAAATAGACAAAAGATAGAGTTACCATTTCGGTTCCGACCCGACTTTCTGCAGAGTTTTCAAAGCAATCCGTTTATGAAGATTACATTTTTCTACAGCAATGGCCACCATTAAGCCACTCAAACCAAACATTGTCGCTTCCTATGTAAATGAATTTATATACTTATTTAAAGAACCAATTTTAATTCATTTTTTGTTACATATACATGTATTAAAACACTAAGGCATAGAGACATCGGATTTAACCTTTAGGCGACACACACTATATAGGTCATTGCGCCTAGGAATCTGTAGTTGGATTAAACTGAGGAGATTGGACAGGCGGCCATGCTGCTTATCACCGACTAGCATGTACTATATTTATATTTAATTAGCATACACCATGCGAATGATGCGATAATTAAAAGTGATCTATCATTGGCTATATTTAGTTACAGATATATTATGGGAGATTAGATAAAGAGCTGGCAGTTCTCACTATAATAGGTAAAAACTAGATAATGTAAAGGGAATTTGCTGAAAATTGCAGTCAAATTGGTCCACTCTGAACCGAGAATTGAGCAATTGAATTTTGGGCCTTGTCCCGATCATCAATACTATAGTCGGTTCGATAAAAAACATATTCTTGATCATGCATTTTTTGAGTTAATCAGCAGCAGCACACCAGGTTCTTATCCAGTAAATATTACAGGCTAGTGATGACATCGAGAACTGATTATGGTCTGGATAAGTTAATTAATATATAATTAAATATTTAGGTAACATTCCAATCCGAAAGAAAGACTTGCAATTGGCAGATTTAGATCTTGCATAATGTATGTTTAAATAATAAGACGTTAATCATAAGTACCTTGGTATAATTTTGAGCAACTTCTTTAACAGGTTGTACACCAAACATTGGGAATAATGCTACTGGTAATAATGACGTCATCGCTAGAGGTATAGCTTCTGTTATCCAGAATATAGCCATCAAAATCATACCATACGCACATTTTCCTTCCTGTGATTTAGACAAATGAAACAGGTTTAGATATCAAAAATCATTCCTGGACAATCTCGTCCAAGTAGGAGCTAGCATTTGGCAGGATTATATGACCACGGGTCGTTGAAGTAATCAAATGAATTTCGTTTTCCTAACGTTAATGAAGATGGTCACAGGGAAATATACTCTGACCGTGGCTCTGTCAGAGTATATTTTATTTCGATTTTTAGCTGCCACGGAACCTTTACCGTGCTGCCAATGGTATATGCCCCATTTTTGTCCCATCCAAACGACTACACTCTTTTCATTGCCAGAACCTCCGTCCAGCAATCAAATGTGTCAGCGGTCATATTTGTTCAGTAAAATGTTAAACTCCTTTAAGAAAGAGGTGATTAACACATCAAAGAAAAAATGTAACACTATCAGATAATAATTTCTACATTTTATTGTTGGAATTATCTATATATCCCGGAAAGGATAACGTTAAATTCTAAGTGCAATAGGTGCATCACGAAACAATTTGCAATGGATTTGCGTTTTTTTTTTCTATATGGTTTGTCAAATTACTTCCGTAATTCAACATCCAATAAAGGCGATTGTTACAACTAGTCGCTGGATTTGAATCTTTAAAGGCGAGCTTGACCTTCAAGGCTTCAAACTTTAAAGTACACGAAACATCAATTAGCTCGCGGAATTCTTGGTTAAAAATTTAATAAGTTGATACACAAGCAATTATCGCTAGACCGAAAGGTGGTTCGTCACCTGAACTTCACTGACATTTCAACCCAAATTCTTCAAAGGACTACACCCTTCAAATATTTCTAAAGAAACGCAAATGTTTGTTTGTGCAAAACTTCCTCGACTGTCCTATATTGCAACGTTTACAGGGAAAATATTCAGGAAGACTATGCATATTTTTTTTTTATCTGATACAAGACATCAATACAGCATTATTCAAATCAAAATTATACACCATTTACTCTCTGGCAATCTGATTTTGTTTTACAATCATAATATTATAACACGCCTGGAAAACTTTTTATTAATATACGTCTGGAAAACCCCTTTTATTATTATAACATGTTCGGAAAAACACATTTTAACATTGCAACAGGTCTGGAAAACACTTTTTAACATTGCAACAGGTCTGGAAAACATCTTTAAAATATTAAAACATGCCTGGAAAACCCATTTGTTTACGTATCAACTCTGGAAAACATCTTTCTGATATTATGATCTGTCTGGAAAATCCTTTTTTTAAAATATTATAACATGTTCTGGAAAAACACCTTTTCAATATCATAACATGTCTTGAAAACCCCGAAAACCCCTTTTTAATGTCATGAAAAGTCTTTAAAATCCATTTTTAATATTATAACATGTCTGGATAACACCTTTTGAAATATCATAACATTTCTTGAAAACCCCTTTCAGTAGGAACAACCAGTAGAAAGTTGGTTTTCATCATTACGGATGACATCCAATGTTTAATGTTATCTATAAGATTCGATTCTGTCAATAATGTGATTACCAAGAGCATGTACATAATACAGTGGATCGTGATTTTGAAATTAATTAAAGATTTAGTATAAATTGTGAAGAGCACAGGACCCAAAGTTGACCCTTAGGGGACACTACATGAAAGCTGAAGTACTTGTGCGCCTTTCTTGTATTTATTGCTTGGTGTTTATCGTGAGTTTGTTTTTCATATCAGCATTTGGTCTTCCATAAGTATGTGTTACAGTCCATTGCTCTATCCAGTAACTAAACGCCCCTAAAAGATCATTCTAAATTAATAGAAATTATACAATTTGATCGAAAGCATGCTTGTATGAATACAAATTTCGCAAAAATGTTTCATTCGTGTTGGGGATAAATAATTACTTACCTTTGTATTAACAATAAGCGGCAAGGGTAGCAATAATATAGGTACTGTTATAACTATCAATGTTTTCTTCGTTATCCATAATTCCTTCAAAAATCGCTTTATATCCATAATATAGACTTATTTCCTTGATAGTTCTTAAACAATGACACTCAACTGAACGCGTTCTTTAATTTAGACTCGTTAAATCATCTCATGGTTTAATTAAATATTTCAATTTTGGTCATCTTAAGAAACATAACCGTAGCGCATTGGTGTGATATAAGCGAACTTCCACTGAAAAAGATATCTTGAAAAACTAAAAACAAAGATATGTTTTGAAAGTAAAAGATAATCTTTTTAGCGATACAAAAAAGATAATCACGTCCGTAATCAAGAAATCATCACTTAAAACACATATATACTCTAAGTACAGATACGCTAAATATTTTCTTAGTACTTATATTTGTAAGTAACAACTTGGGTAAACTCGGCTTAAAGAGTGGGACCGCTGAATGAGACGCGTCTTTATATAACTACTGGCCTACTTTCATTTCTTTCTTTTTCAAAAAACGTAAAGCAAGGCTTTCGTTAAGTATTTTCCTTACACATCCGGGAAGAGGGCTTTGGCTTGATTATGCATCTTAAAATTCAAAACACTTACTGTAATTATCAAAACATCGAATTTAGAAAGAAAGTTGAGTGGCTAGTTCTGGGCCGTCGGACCAGCTGGTTTCCTTAGAGCTTGGTTTTTTGCTCCACACTAACGACTAGGAGCTGACCAAAACACAAGCAGATAGTTTGTATGTCATACATCACTAAATACGAGGCCTAGCTGATAAGCCTGAAACAAACTTTTGTCACCAACAAATACAATCATAAACCTACCCACGAATATCATCAGAAATGGACAAAACTGGCTATAGGATAGTCATCAAGTATCAGTAACTGGAAGGACTAGCCCGGCAACAGATACATCTCGACATGGTCTCCACTTTTAAGGGATGGCGTCCCTTTCCATTGGCTAACCCTCACGTCAACCAGTATACATGTACTCCCGATGGCCTCTACTACATGAAGATCTGACCAGTTGTAGTGGGAGGTCGCGTCAGGGGTCAATCGAGCGGCTTTTGACCCTGTGGCGTCAGACATTTGATTAACCCATCTGCATTCCTCCATGTTTCTAGTGGAATACCAAGTTCAGTGTATCGCACGCCATGAACTCGCAACAAACCATTCCATTGGCCAACCCCTTACATCAACCAGATCCCGGGTTATAGAAATTGGGTTTAACATCCACTCGAAACAATGTAGGTCATTTCGCGGGTTATATAACAATTATTTCACATTCTAGTGTAGTAATCATATTGGACTAATGAATAGGTTGTAATGGCTTTCTGAATGATAGAATTACAACTCTGTTCAGTTCCTGTAATAATAACAGTAATTTTTTTTTATTTTCAACATGTTTTGTTAGTACATTACTCAACATAATTAGTAATACATTTAAAATGTTCTTATACTAATGTACAAGTTTAGCTTTCTGCTTACTCAATTTAAACTTAAATCGTCAGTTTAATTCCATTTGTTGTGTTGCTTTGGTGTGCATTATAAATGGCACTCGAAGCTGTAGAGAACCCGACGTCAGGAACTTATAAGAGATTACCCCCCCCCCCCCCCCCCCTTCGCCAACTTCCTTTTTATTTCTAGAAATGGACCAATACTGATTTCAACCAAAAGTTCGTAATGTCGAAAATTACGGATAATATTGAATCAAGAATTACGTCCTTTTAATTCATCATCTAAATCAAAAGAAAATCAAAAGACACTTACCTCATTTAAAGGACAATTTGAATTTTTAAACTGTATTTTATTTATTACTTAATATTAAAATGATACAGTCCAAATATTTCATTCCAAATGGGACTGAAAGTTCTAATAAGAACGTTTGGGTTGGCTATCCCAGGCTTCACGTGGATAATTTCTCCTTGTGTCAACAATAAAAATTAAATTAACATTATTCAAGGATCTACTTGATACCCTGAATATAAATACAATTAAATCGAATAATATGTTCATAAATAAATCCTAAAAATCAATTTAAAACATTTATACTGGTAGAATAAAGAGAATCAGTATTGGGGCCTTATTCAGAAAACTTGATATATAATAGTTTAAGGATGCAGCCTTTTCATTGGTTGAGAGTTGAAATCCTGATACAAAATTTAGCTCTTGACCAATTAAAGACTGTATTCTCAAAATAACTTAGGTCACGTTTCGGTGTGTATTTAAAACTTTTTCATAAAAAAGATAAGGTTACACAACCAAACATCTGCCGGCCAGCAAAATGGTTGTAGCATTTTTATATATTTGGCAAAAAAGAAATAAAATCTTTAAATTGTTTAACATGATTAGCTGTTTTGGCAAGATTCTACAACATAGTCAAGAATAATAACTCTAGAATAAGTCTTTCAAAATTGTATTTTGAAAATGCGAAAATGGCTAAAAAGTGAGCAGACGGGGGACTTATACAAGATTCAGAAATTGCTGTAATTCGATTGGCTAATTGGTAGCACAAACGTGAACACATGATTGGGTGATCAGATGTGAGAGAGAGAGAGAGAAATGGGGTTCAACGTCCACTCGACAGAAACTAGGTCATTTCGGGACTAACATATGGTTTTTAATTTTATTTCAATAATTCGCATGCGCGTAGGGGTCTTTAGCAGTGTGAGGAAACCGGAATGCCCGGAGGAAACCCACGAGGTTGAGAAGGCGCCCCTATCTCCATGCCACGTACGCTCACACCAGCGATCGAAACCACAGCCGCAAGCCAGAGGTGACCGGCCAGCTAGAGGTCGAAGCGCGGCACTCTAGACCACTAGGCCATCCCAACTCTTCCCCCCCTCCCAACATGTGATCAGATGTACAACCATGTGTAGGAATATATATACAACAAAAGATAGGTTGCCAGGCAACGAAACATACGCCCACAACAGCTAAGTCGTCCGGGCAGTCAACAAGGATTGTTGCATATTGTTTCTTTTGTCAGTAAGGAGAACATTTACAACACATGATAATCTTATTACAAGTAATAACCCATTAAGTAATTATCAGAAATGATTAGAATAGTTTTGATGGTTTGTCTAAAGGCCTTCGTCCACAAGATATTTCAAAGTGATCAAGTGCCAGAAATTATCAGATATCACTGAAAATCAAATAGGATTCTTCGTCTCATGACCCTAAACACTGTGTACAAATTTAAAGTCAATCGGATATTAACTTTAACCTTTAGAGCATTCACAGGGTTTTTCAAAGTGATCAAGGGTCATAACTCTGGCAGTAATTATCGGATATCGCTGAAAATAAATAGGCTATTTTGTATCATGACCGTAAATAGTGTGTATAAATCTAAAGTCAATCGGATATTAACTTTAGATTTTTCAAAGTGATCAAGGGTCATAACTCTAGCAGTAATTATCGGATATTGCTGAAAATCAATAGGATTCTCTGTATCATGACTTTAAACACCGTGTATAAATTTAAAGTCAATCGGATATTAACTTTAGCCTCTAGAGCGTTCACAAGATTTTTCAAAGTGATCAAGGGTCATAACTCGGGCGGGAATTATCGGATATTACTGAAAATCAACAGGCTTCTTCGTATCATGACCTTAAACACTGTGTATAAATTTAAAGTCAATCGGTTATTAACTTTAGCCTCTAGAGCGTTCACAAGATTTTTCAAATTGATCAAGGGTCATAACTCTGGTAGTAATTATCGGATATCACCGAAAATCAATAGACTTATTCGTCTCATGCCCTTAAACACCGTGTATAAATTTAAAGTAAATCGGATATTAACTTTAGCCTCAAAAGCATTCACAAGATTTTTGAAAGTGATCAAGGGTCATAACTCTGGCAGTAATTATTGGATATCACCGAAAATCAATAGGCTTCTTCGTCTCATAACCTTAAACACTGTGTATAAATTTAAAGTCAATCGGATATTAACTATAGCCTCTAGAGCGTTCACAAGATTTTTCAAAGTGATCAAGGGTCATAACTCTGGTAGTAATTATCGGAAATCGCTGAAAATCAATAGGCTTCTTCGTATCACGACCTTAAACACCGTGTATAAATTTAAAGTCAATCGGATATTAACTTTAGCCTCTAGAGCGTTCACAAGAAATTGTGGACGATGGACGGACGGACCGACGGACGGACCGACAGACGGACGGACGGGGGCGACGGCAATATACGACCACATTTCAATGTGGGCGTATAAAAACTGAAGCTGTGAATGAATCCTGGGAAAAAAATAAAGCTTTTTGAAACAGGTATCATTTTATACTACAGTTTATGAATAAAATATCACCAAATTCTCTTGCTTAAAAAGAACAAAGTTCGGTTAAATTCTAAAAAATATTAAAATCCATTGTTTGCGTAAATTCTAAATAATATTAAAACCCAATTTTTGGTTATATTGTAAAAAGTATCAAAATCTAATGTTTGGTTGGTGTTATATTTATATTTTAATTTCAAACAATTAAATTTAAGCTAAAAGTGACACACAGGTCACAACAGTGCATTTATTAATTAATTGATTATAACGATTTTTTCCTTTTATGGGAGTGATGTCTAAATATGGAGGAAAAACATCATTAACCATGAAGACACTGGAATGTGTAGCAGCGTGGAGTGAGCTTCTAAAATTCATGATAAATATACAATAAACATAGTTTATATCAGTCCATTTTCCAAGACATCTTTACTTTCACTAACTACACTAGGCTATCTCCTTGAAGCACAGGGAGTTCGGCCATGGCCTTAACAACTTTTAGTGTATTGTGCATAAGGTGATATAGGCAAAACGTCTGCCCCAATCTGATTTCAAATACAGATCTATATTTCATTTAGTTTTTTTTTGACACTTTCAATGACCTCCACTACATGAAGATCTGACCAGTTGTAGTGGGAGGTCGCGTCAAGGATCAAACAAGAGGTTTTTAATCCTATGATGTCAGACATTTGATTAACCAATCAGACATTTGATTAACCACTCAACGTTAATGTTTCTAGAGGGCATTTGGAAATATAACTTTTGCTTTGTCGTGGCTGCGAATGTCTAGCCACAGCTTCGTGCACCGAACGCCAAGAACTCACCACGACACGCCGTCTTATTGATTAATCCCTCACATCAATGAGAAAGTGGGTTACAAAACAGCTCTTCCAGATCTTAGTGCAGTAAAGGCAAGTTAAATGAAATTTTAAAACTTTTAAAATCAGATCTGTCTTTTAATCCGATTGCATTATGTCATTAGATTAGGCCAAAACAAAAATGAACGTGTTTAAGGTTACTGGCAGACGTTATTCTTTTAGCCCCAAAAAATAATAAACACTTTCCAGTATTTAAAATAACCTTACAAAGGCTATAGATATAAGCATCAATAAGGTTTATTACAAGATTAAGGATATATTATGTAAGATTTAGATAAAGAGCTGGCTGTTCTTGCTATAAAATTTCAAAAATAGATAATGCAAAATGAATATACTGAAAACTTTATTCAAATTACTTTATTCCTAGCCACATTACTGGCATATTCAAGACTTGGTCTCGGTATTCCATTTTAGAATTAATTCCTTAAATGGCTGAGTCATTCTAATGTACTTCAAATCCTAGAGTTAATTATGGTCTTGTCATGCAAATATATGTCTAATTAATAGTTTATATAACATTTCAGACCTAAAGAAACAAATGCAATAGGCCGATTTAGCTCTACATTCTATTCAATCTTGACCCACAAACCCCATGAACAAAAAAAAAAACAGACTTTTCAACCGACCAACCTTTTTTTTTAATGTGGCCAATTAACCTTAAACACAGTCTATTTTGCTTTTGACCTTTTGGAGATATTTTAATGACATCACATATCACCAGATCTTTGCATAACACAAATAGTAACGAGCTTCACATGTCTTGTAATGGTAGGATAACAATAAGGTAATAGCATATAGATTATTTTGAAAAGTATGATCACAATCACAGACAGTAATTCTGAAAGAGTTTACAATCTTCTCGTTACATTGACTATTTTTTATGTTGTTTTAGTGGGAAAATTTGTACCCAGCACCTAGATATAATTGTTATGTTTTAAACGCTAGGTTTGGAAAACTTTTCCAAAACAATGGATATCACATTCATGTCTGTGAAAGAGAGGTTGTCCAGTAGGATGTATTGCATATCCAATTCTATTGGTTTTAACTTGTTGTATATTGTTTATTTTCTTTGTGTAGGATAGGATAAAATGTGGGTCCAGAAATAAATATGTTAGGAATTTCTATTTCAGTCATTATCTATAACTTTCAGCACATTATATGTATTTACCATATATAAACCCTTTTGGTTACCAATTTAGGAAATTATTTGAAGTTGACAAACATTCGTCTAATATACAGCTTCGACATATATATGAATGGAAACAGTAAAATAGACAATTTGACTTATACTCCACATCAACATATACCCCGTAAAATACGATAAATATGGTCTCATTCCAGCTATATCCAACCCTAAAGGTATATACATATGTGACCCATGACAACAAATTGAGTCGGAAGTCATTGTCTATGATAGAAAGTATGAACACAAATTTTGAAATCTGAAATATATTTAAAACAATTAGTTTGCTTTACTTGTCAAATCTAAACTTTTATTACCTTTCATGTTATATCATTTTAATTTGAGCTTATTTCAATATTTTTGTTCATAATTTAAAGACTTGCGACTTTCAAATTATTTTGTTATCATGGGTCACATACTCATTAATTTTTGAGACGATCCTCCTGTGATTGGCTATTTCACATATTTATGATTCATAATCCAAACATTTCTTCTTCTACAGGTTTTGACACCCAGATGCCAAACCCATTATCTTTCAGTCTTTTTAACATGATGCTCTTGGCATTCTGAAAGTCTTTTGACATCTTCTTGGCATCATTATAGCTTTTTGCTGCAAGAAGATCTGTTCGACCAAATTTATGGCACACTGATTGGAAACTTGTGAACAGGTCCTTTTTACAAACACGTGAGAAGAAATGGCTTTCCACACTGAAATGGAAAAAATTAAGCATTCTATACTATTGGCTTATATTAACAAATTGCAAATACATACGCAAAGACCTGTGGTTTTTGAAAATCATTTTTTTTTAAATTTCTGAAATCAAGGACACTAAGTTCAAAAGAATTCTTATTATTCTATATATATTAGAATGGCTTGAGAGCCCAGCCCACATCACTTTGAAACAACAAACCTATCACCATTTCAGAGAGAGAGAAATGGAAAATTGGGGTTTACCTTCCACTCAACACAAGCTAGGTCATTTGGGGACTAACATATGGTTCAATGTTATTTCAATACTTCGTTTGTGCATAGGGGGCTTTAAAAAGTGGAAGGAAAATGGAGGACCCGGAGAAAACCCATGAAGTTGGACAGGCCACCATACTCCTTGTCACATACAAGCTGTGGATCAAAACCCAACCACTTGTTAGATTTCTTAGAACAAATTGTGCACAAGTCACACCCATACCTTATATTATGATATATCTAGCTAGTCTACCCCTACCCATATAAGTTGATTTTAAATTACCATATTTTAATATATCAAGCCAGTCCACCCCTACCCTTATAAGGTAATTTTAAAATACCATATTATTATCTCACTTGTAATAATGGTGGATATTAGTCTGTGTGGATTTCAAGTCATTTATTCATTTGCAAGAGAATAAGACTACTGACAATTAAACGTGAAATACAAAAGACTCAAACTTTGTCAGAACAATAGCATCAGATTTTTTATTTGTTGCCGTGATTCAGGACAACAGTACGTACCCGGTATAGCACCTTCCCTGTACACCATCTATCACCTCTGGTTTCTCATCACCTAAACACCAATTAATACTCAAAGCTTTGGTTTTCTGGGTCTCTCTCTGAGGTTCACAGGCTGTCATTCTCCCTAACCAGGGATGATTAAGATGATAACCATCTGGTAATTGTTGATTGATGTTATCTGTACCTTTACCAACACGACAACAAACAGCTCTAGCTAGATGACCATGATCGTACAAATAGCCTTTAAGATATAGAATAATAAAGAAATGAAATGAGGTTAAGCATCCTACTGTTCTGCTCCTATACTGGGCTATTAGAAGATGGGCACATGCCACACATTGTGCTATGACGGAAATTTTGCCCGGGCAATGGCACTATGGCCTACTCTTATTTGGATTACCAACTACCAATGTATACACAGGAACTTGGTTTTTTCGTCCCATCTGAATGACTAGACAGTAGAGCTGGGCGATATTTCGGTATTTCGATATAAAACCGTCACAGAAATAAAAATCGTGAAAAATACCGTCTTCAGAAAAATATCGAAAAACCGAACATACCGCGGTTTTGATTTTCTGGATGATATTTATCATACATATTGAACAAAATGTTTTCTTTTTTATGGTATTTGCAATATTTTATTGCTTAATGATGAAAAATACTTCTATAAACTCCTGAGTATTCATTCCCGAAAAATTGCAAATGCCGACGAGAAGCTTTGTTTACGTTGACCACTTGACTTCTCGCTCACCTTTCCACCCGTTAGAATTATCTGTTCAATTTCTATACATCTTGACGAATTGTGAAGACCGATACTTTGATTTTCGACAGTAATCATTGCTTTTAGGATTGGATTAAATTTTAATAAAGCGGAAATATAAATAATGCCAATTACATTGAGAGTTCCGGTAGACTGATACTGATACTGATTATCATTCAGCGTCGGACGTGTCATGGCCGTCGTGATCCAGGAAAAATATTTGACTAAATCAATGGACACATTTTGACGTAGTACATTATAAAGTCTAATTTAGTATCCTTGTATTGTATGATGCATTTTCAAAAAGGTATACTTGTGAATGAGAAAAAACGAGTTTACATGAACCGCATTTACTCGTAGCGTGCTATACAATATGCACGGCCGAAAGAACACAAACTTTTTTTTATGTTTATAGCTAGGGCCTCCTTCATTCAAAATATTTTTGATTTAAATAACATATTATAATTAATATTTTGAATATTAAAATTGTAATAAACAACATTCGAAATATTTTTGATTTAAATAAAATATTACAATTAATATTTTGAATATTAAAATTGTAATAAACAACAACTTTAGCAAGTTTTCATGGCTATAGATCTTGGTTTGAACCAACTCGAATTAATGTTTTGTAAATTTGGTATTGACTAGAAATAATAATATTGAGGGGTATTTCCAACTTTTACGCATGTTTATTTACATTTAAAAAGTGATAAACTGAAAGTATTGACCTTTTTTTTTATAAAATATCGCGATATTTTCTGAAAATATCACGATATCTGTTTCTAGGGATATCGCCCAGCTCTACTAGACAGCTGTCCTTGCCAGGCCCTCCGTCCTGCACCACTGACAAGGGCAAACCATGATGATCTTTCTTGGCCAATGCAGGGATCGAACACCTGACCCCGAGTCTCTAATAATGGAATGAACTGCCACACATATTTTACTTGAAAGTGCTTTCTAAAATGCATACATTTATACAAGATAGGTTGCCAGACAATGAAAAATTATATGTCTACAGAAGCTAAGTATTCCGGGCAGACCACAAAGGTCTGACTAAATGACAGAACTTCTGATTCATTCGGTCACCCAACCTCCCACCATAGCTAGAAATGTAATATTTCAGAAAACAGTTTCCATAATACAAATAATGGTACCACTTACCTAATGTTAAAGAGTTAAGATAAACTGGATCAAGAAGGTGAGAGAGTAATGCCCCTTGCATACCGACAATATTCCACCTACAGATCTTATCAGTGCAAGACATGGTACGTAACCGCTCTCCACGCACGATACCGTCCCATGTTTGCACTGTGAAATCTGCTTCAACTGGAATAGTGCCCTCACCTGAAAACAATCAAAATGCATTCAATTATGACACAAAATAGTCAACAAAATTTAATTTAATCAAAAGATACAACTACTACAAATAGGGTACAAAAAATTTCAATAGTTTCCAAGATATGCTCTGGAATAATAATCGTGCACCAATGTGTTCACAGGACCATGGTTTTTCGTCACATCTGAACAACTAGACAGCTGTCCTCGACAGGCTCTATCTCCTGCACCACAGCTAATGGAAAAACCATGCAGGAAAATCGCGATGAAGTTTCTCACATAACACCAAGAGCCAACCCGCAACCTCCAGTCTAGCGAGCAAGTATCTTACTGACTAAGCCATTGTGACATCCTGACAAAGATAATATTATTCTTACCTCCTTCCATCTTGGTACGTAATAAACCCTGTACATTACTAGTAAATGTTGGCTGATGTTCATGACATTCTACATTTGATACTGGTCCACGATTAGAAGCAGCATCTCTGTCAAAATATATTTCATATTTACTTTTTTAATACATTCACAAACATTCCATCATACAACTAGGTCAACATTATACACTATTGTTTCATGAAGAACTAGTTTAAACCTACTGATGGTCATTTAAGAGATTTTGAATAATATAGAGGTCATTTTGGGACTAACATATAGAGGTAATTTCAGGACTAACATATGGTTCAATTATCATTTCAATAATCTGCATTCACGTAGGGGTCTTTATAGCAGTGACAGGAAACCGGAGGACCCAGCAAAAACCTATGAGGTTGGGCAGGCGACCAAACTCTGTGTCACGTACAAGCAGGGAATCAAATAAATCCTATAAATAACATGGCAAGATTAATGAATTGCCTTGAAAGGTGGTGTGAGAATTTGTTTAACTCAATAGTGACTTGATCCTTTGACATAGTATAAATGCAAAAACCTCCCTCCCGCATCAGAATTTTTAGAAGGATTGTTTGAGAACCAGAATATTTTTTTTTGTATGGCCTTTATATGTTCAAATTGAGAGAGATTGAGAGAGGTTTTAACTTCGCTATCACAAAGCAGGTAATTTTGGGACTAACACATGGTTCAATATTATTTCAACAATTCTCTTGCATATAGGGGTCTTAAGCAATGAGAAGGAAACCTAAGGACGTGGAGAAAACCAACAAGGTTGGACAGGCGACCTTAATCCTTGTCATGCACAAAAGGGGAATCGAAACCATGCCAGCTGATCAATGACAGACCTTATGATACAATGTGCATCCACCCCCCCTGTTCTAAATAACCCAACAGACTTACCTTGGTGAAAAGAGAGCACCGTCCCCACATGGTGCTGTAGATATATACAGATGGAAAGTTATATTCGATTTAACTTTTAACTTTCCATTTTTACTGCTTTCAAAAAATTCATGTTCTGTACCTCTATTATAGGTCTCTAATTGTTTATATAAATATCTGTAACAACAAAAGATTACAGATGTATTATGTACGATTTCGACAGAGGGTACAATTCTCGCAATAATAGGTCAAAAATTGATAAGGAAAAGGGAATATGTTGAAAATTCCAGTCAAATTATTTCATTTTGAGCGGAGTTATTTCCGTTTGAAGAACAGTGTGGAGTTGACTGTTACTATAATATATAAAATCTCGATTACCCATTTTTAAACTAAATCATAACTGGCAATAGTGTTTACATATGTTGAAAATCATGAGCATCCATTGATCCAGAGTTGAATATGGACCTGACATGTGAATAAATGTGCAATTAATGATTTTATATAACATTTGAGGCCGAACATGTTTGTTATTGGCCTACTTGATCTTTTACACATAATTTGTGCCCAAATCAATATTTTACTAGTTTCGGTCTAAGCAAATTGGTATTCTTATATTTCAGCTGTATATCTGCGGAGTCAGTGGAATATGCAGTCAGTTTTTTTTAGCATACATATATACCTATTGTAGAGGCTATTCTCAAACCCTTGTAACATCATTTCAGGAACAGTTTTATTTGAAGTTTATTCTCTTGTGAATGGTCCGAATTAAAACTGCTCAGCCTATTCATTTTAAGTTATATTGTCATACTTACCGTAAAAACCCTCTTCGTGTGATGATTTCAGCATGTGAGTCATTGACTGTATTACCTTCTAAACTTAACTGTTCACCAGTTATACATCGATTACCTACATACAAAACCGGTTAATTATTATTTAAATTTTCAGCATGCATATTAAATCCAAGGGAGCTAACTACATATAAGTCGTGCTTTCAACTTATGACAGACTGTTATTTGAGATATACAAGGAAAACTTTCCAATACAAAACTACAAGCTGTTATTAAAATCCCCAGGTTATCTAAAAATAGTAAGCTTAAAGTTGGGTTCCCGGATACAAACTGGGTGATGTGATGATATATTAGAATTAAACACATATTCAAACTAATTATTTTATCATAATTTTGCTTCAAATCGTTCTCAAAACATTGTAATTGACGAGAATAGCCTGCTATAAAAATCTATCGAAAGAGACCATGTTTGCGTCAGGCGATTACACCTCGCCGTAACCAATGGCAACGGTGGCAGACGACAGGGGAGAATGCATTACATACACAAGACGATGTTGTCTGTAAGCGCTGACTATTTACTACAAATATCGAATCCTAATTAAATTCTCGGATTATCCACTGCCCGCGTCTTTTTCCGTGATTTTTACCCCAGAAATTGTTGTATGTCTAACTCTTCATAAAGATTTTCAACATGTACACAAATCACTCAAGTTCACGTGCAGCCTTCACGCCAAGCGTGCAGGTACCCTTATTCGTCGGGTTGACTATTAAGGGAACCCCTTACATTTTTGTCCTGTTGCGCTCCATGAGTGTTTTTCAGGGAATCCAGTATTTTTCTAGTAAGATTGGGTATCTCTTCTTTCCATATATACCAAAATTGTCATACTTTTATAGGCAATAACCACCTGATAAATACTTATCTGGGAACTCAACTTTAACCTGCTGATTGTATGACACCTGTTAGTAATTATGGTTGAAGTTTAAACAAGATTGCAAAATTTCAAAAACCGTCAATTATGGTGGCATACTTGTATTAAAGTGCACATGCCCACAGACGTTTCGGTCAGTAGTTTTTAATCTATACATGGCAAGTTAATTTTCCATTCCAAATACGTTATTGACTCCAAGTGGACTAATGCCTTTTTAGAATTGTTATGCTAAGATTGCCAACATGAGAGGGGTTCAATGTCCACTCAACATTTCTAGACTAACACATGGTCCAATTTTATTTCAAGAGTTTTTGGGGGGTTGGGATGGCCTAGTGGTCTAGAGTGCCGTGCTTCGACCTCTAGCTGGCCGGTCACCTCTGCCTTGCGGCTGTGGTTTCGAGCCCTGGTGTGAGCGTATGTGGCATGGAGATAGGGGCGCCTTCTCAACCTCGTGGGTTTCTTCCGGGCACTCTGGTTTCCACCCACTGCTAAAGACCCCTACGCGCAAGCGAATTATTGAAATAAAAATGTTAGTCCCGAAATGACCTAGTTGTGTCGAGTGGACGTTAAACCCCATTTCTCTTTCTCTATTACAAGAGTTTGCTTGCACGTAGGAGTCTTTAGCAGTGGGAAAAAACCGAAGGACCTGGAGAAAATCCACAATGTTAAACAGGTGACCCTACTCCTTGTCACGTACATGCTAAGATAAACAAACCTGATCCAACACTGATTACAGTTCCTACATCATCTTTCCCCGTCTTCATAATTAAAGCTGCTATAATCTTACGTCCAGCAAACTTCTCTGGTATTGAAGCAATTAATTTGTTAAAGGATTGATGACTTAGAGCAGCCATATTGTCAAAATGTGTCATGTCAAAATTAGCCATAACAGGAGCCTGAAATTATACCAATAGAAAGTCCCATATATATATATAGTAAATGCTGGAGGACAACATCAAACACAAAACAGAACCGATAAGACAAACATGCACACAGGACAAACTACACAGACAATTAGACATTGCAAGAAAAAAACAAAACATATCAAATCAAGTAAATGGATCCTGGGGCTAGCCATAGGCATCCACTGCATTTCAGTCCCAAGGCTTCACTCATAAAGAAAATAAAATAATGAATGAGAGAGAGAAAATTGGGGTTTAACATCGACACGACATTAGGGTCTTTAGCAGTGGGAGGAAACCAGAGGACCCAGATAAAACCCACGATGTTGGACAGACGCTCTACTCCTTGTCAAACCCATATTCCTGAAGCAATGGCCCGAGAAATCTCTCTCTGGCCATTGCTGGATTGACTTCCGATTTTTGAACTTTTGCGGGAGTGTGTCTATTCTCCCCGTTCAATGAAAGCTATCACTTAAGTACAGCAACATGACAGTCCTTCGTTTAATCTGAGTCTTCCCTAAAACTTTGGACAGTGATTTAAGGTATTAAAACGGTGAAAGTATGTTCGTTTCCAAACAGTATTGTTTACATTTCATTCGACTTGATAGCCTCGTTTGTCACACAATTAGTTTTACTGCAGTATTCTCCTATGCACGGGTTAATTAGGCATAATAAAAGCGTGAGCCATGACGTAACGTTATGTAAACATATTTGGTCCAATACTGGCACTCGTTTTAAATGTAAAGCGTTTGTATGGTAGGTAGTGATTGGTTGGTAGTCGGACTACTGACCAATCAAAATTTAACACAACAATATCCACTCATAATAGCAGTGTGTAGTGAGATTACCTATAATCAAACGAAACGCTGCGCGGAGTATGTGTCAAACCAGGGAATCGAAAACCCGCCAGTTGACTCAATGACAGAAATTTTGATACAGAAAGCACACACTGACTATTCGGCCACCTACCCCCCAATTCTGAATACCAGGAACCATTTGTTAGGTTAAATGACAAGGTATATCTACTTACAGGAGACGGTTCATGGTTCACTTTGTATTCCCCCTCTGACAAGAGAGTTCTTAATGCTACATCAGCAGCTTCTGTTCGACCCTCTTTTTTGTTATGAGATTTAACTTTAGGAAACATTCTAGAACCTATAATGGCTGCTATAGTAAACCTGTAATAAACAGTAGAATAAATAATATCTTTCTCCCAATAAAATGGCTGAAAGTTTTCACTTGGTAAAAACTATTATCTTAACCCTTAGAAGCCCAAATGTCGCAAAACCGGCTTGACGTTGTATCACATATACCCGAAATGTCGGTTTTGTGGCTTGGGGCGTGTCAAGCTCCAATTACGTTGACGTCATAATTAATATTACGTCCTGTAAATCCAGGGAGGGACGTGCAACACCCCATGTATAGTCAGTGTTCAAAGGGTTAAATCATATTCTTGCCTCTTAAAAGAGAAAGTGGGAAAATTTGAGCTGTAATTCCTATTCTGTAGTGACATAGATATTGTTGATTGAATCAAACCCAAGAAGACTCATCCCGCACTGGTGTTTTTGAGAAATGTCAACTATGAAATTTGAGTTACCTCCCTTATTTATAATTTGGTAACTGAATCTGTGAATCCAATTGTCAATATACCTGTAACTAGGAGGTGGATTTGAAGCGGTTTGAGGTTTCAGTAACAAGGTCTTATATCCTTACTATGGACAAAAAATTTGTAAATATGTGGTTGGCTTCAAACAAATTAACACAAGATCTATTTTCCTTACCCACAGTTCTTGACACACAATACTTACGTGGGTTTATGTGATGGACCTCTTTGACCGAGTATTTCTATCTTTGCTGTCAAGTGACGGGACTGAGCATACTCCATTAAAGCACTTATAGGATTTTTATTCACTGCTGAAAAACTTTCTGCACTGATTTGTAAATTGTTGGATGAGTTACTGGCTGATGAAGATGATGGCATTAATGCGGAGGACTGTGAAGATGGTGAGATATCAAGGGAGTATGGCAACAATGAAGGAGGCAAATTTACAGAATCTAAAGTTTGTGATGATGTTTGCCTGGATTTAAACAACGGAGACGGTGATGTTCCCTGTTCGACATTTTCGGGTTGATTTTTGGGTTGAAGTTGTGTCTGTTCTTGACTTATGACTTGCATAGGAGTGGGTGGAATTTTTACAACTCTGTTTCCAGAATCAATTGGTGACATCTTCGCTAGTAAATTCTGCATTTGTTCAATTTGATAGCCACGTCCCATGCCACAGTATTTATTTATATTATTCTGAACACCACTCAATAACGATGACGACTGTGATTGATTTTGATTGACAGATGTTGAATTTGTGTTGATCCGATTTTGAAAAGGCGTGGATGAACTCTGTGTGACATTAGACGATAATTGAATAGATGGAGACCTTGGAAGTTGAAACGACTCTACTTCTGACAAAGGAGGGGGTTTCTCACAACCACTTCCAAAAACCGAACTTGATCGAACAAGAGCTAAAGGTGATTGAGGAGGACCAGAAAAACCTTGTTTTAACCTCTGACCTCTCCCCAAATTTTGTGTTGGAGAAGCATCGTTTTTCACTTTCAATCCATTTTCAGCAAGGAATGCATCACCTTTTTTGGTCACTGTCCATGCAGTCCCTGTTTTGGAAACTAATTTCTCAAAAGCCAATTCCTTAAGGCTATTTTCTACATCTCTTTGGTCTGCATTGAGATCTTTAGCAAGAACAAAACTTGCCGCTGTTTCAAAACATCGATTAGCAAGCGTAACTAAAACTTTATTCATGAATTCAGCTTCCGGATCTACATAAGATAAAGTGTCTGAGACATTGTTACATGAGGTTCCATCTTCTTCTAAATCAAAATTAACATCATTTTCTGTATTTTCCGGTTCAACTTTCACACTAGGTTCTGAAAAAAATAAATTTAACGAGTTGGAAAAATAGATTCTTGCACAAGAAATTAATCCCTGATCTGATTGAAGACTGTCATTTGCAAAAACAATGAATTTCAGGCTCAAATGAATTCATAACCTATGATAATATTGAGACTGTTGTTTGTTTTTTTCGTTTGACCGGCGGCTAGGGCTGTCCGGAGACTGAAATTTGGTGTATAGCTCAGACTGGGGAATACCACAGGTCTGGTGTCGAAAGACTACCACTTCCAATTTCGGAGTCATGCTACTTCCGGTTCATATGTAGCTATACCAGTGATAAGGATCAAGTGCTAGTGAAGGCATAAATAGATTAACTCAGCTGACCTGATGATCATTTGCTTTTTTGGGACAAAATCTAATTTTCATGGTTCAATTCACCTTCGAATGGTTATGTGATCGAGTTTACCATTCAAAGGTGAATTGGACCATGAAAATTTGATTCAAGTTCCAAGCTTCGATTCTCTGCTTGTACCTGACAAGGGATATAGTCGCTTGTCCAAGCTCGTGGATTTTTTTTGGTTCTCCAGTTTCCCTCTATGTGCTAGTGAATTATTGAAATCGAATTAAATCATATGTTAGTCCCAAATTGACCTTGTGAGTGGACTTTATACACCCCTTTCTCTCTAATCCACTGAGTTCCCTTAACCATGAATAAATGCAATGCCGGAGAGGGTGAAATAAGAGATTAGAGGGTTTAGAAGAATTCACATTTGTACATGCCACAAACATGTCCTGGTTTTCTGCGGGAGATTTGCAAGTACAATGACAAATTAACATGGATGGACTTAACCAAATCTATAAGTTCAACATCACAATCAGCTTTAAGTAAGTGTTTACGTATAAATTTGAAAACTAACATTTTTCTTACCATTTGTGTTTATAGGATTATTCTGAATATTAGACATGAAACCAACTGAAGATGGACGACAGTCCATTGGTACCGGTTCATCTTGCAAAGGGAGACAATCCAATGACACTGGTTTTACATTCAAAGGTGAGCAATCCAGCAATGGAGGCTTTTCCTTTATGCTAATTTGTTTTACTGATTCTTGGAATGGTGTCTTGGTATTGTCTGTTTGCAATGATACAGGTTCATCTTTAAAAGGGGGACAATCCAATGACACCGGGTTTTCATTCGAAGGTGGACAATCCAGCAATGGTGGCTCTTCCTTTATGTTGATTTGTTTTACTGACTCTTGAAATGGTGTCTGTGCATTGTCTGTTTGCATTTCCTCTTCAATGTCCGTTTGTTGTCTTTGTATGGACAATTTAAGGGAATATGAGTCATTTTCGCGTGAATGAGAAGGAATTTTTGTAATTAGGTTTTTTTCTATTAATTCAATAAGAGTTTTATTAACCATATCGATAGTAATGTAACTGCCTATTGAATCACAAATATTAAATGCAGTAAGTGGCTTTGTAGAGTCAGAAATCACTTTCATAATTTGTTCAGATGTGTCCCTACCACTAGACTGTGATGGCTCTATTGGTATCGGCACTCGATTTCCTATATGTACTGAATGTTCTGAAGCTGTATGTCTCGAATTGTTACCTCTACCAGTTACCCATCTGTGCCCTGTTTCCAGATTCCCTTGGTTTCCTTGAACTATTCCCCAAGCTTCACCATGACCAAAATCTGGTCCATGACCTTGTCCAAAGCCATGTCCTTGCCCTCTACCACGTCCTTGACCTCTTTTGGACCCTCTTCTAACACCCCTTGCTCCTCCTCTACCTCTTTGCGCTACCTAAAAGAGAAAAATAACTTAAGAGTTAATCATGCCCAATGAAAGAACGATAGCTTTTTATATGACATGTTAATATCAAATGTGTATATATCTGTAGGTCCGTCCATTGTTTCTGTTTGGAAAATGCTGTGAACCGGTATTTATTCTTGAACAGGAATAAATTGAGCAGTCCTTCTTTTCCAATCCACTTCTATACTTTATACTACATAGTGGGACTGAAAATACAATAGAATATAAACCTGTTATACATATACAACATAAAAGCACATAATATATGGATCATCAGAGATCAGACTTACGTAACTACGGCATATAATATAAGACGAAACGAAATCTAGGAGGTAAGCAGGTGAAACAAAATTGGAATAGTGGAACAAATTTGATTGTAATTGGGCTAGGCAAAGCAAAAAATGACTGAAGACTCCAATTTTTTACCCCCAGCGAAACTTACCTAAATTTCGTTTCGTCATATATGGCCCATCGATCTACGTAAACTGGTTCGTTACCCTGTATTTAGATTTCAATGGCTTCTACCAAGCCGTTTAAGCAGAGGGGGACATATTTTAACAGCATGTTGTGTTGCACATACTGACTCAGCAGGGTAAGCAAGGTCTTATTTTCTCACTAAAATGTTCCTTTGACTTTACATTAGATTAGGCATTCACAGAGACTGACACACGACTGTATAGCAGTAAAAAGTTGTCCAGTATATTGACTGGGGGGGCCGATTCTTTTTCGACAATGATTTAAATATAGGACACTCCTGAGCGTACAGGGCGAGTGTAATGACTAATGAGACCTACAGTTCAACTATGGACAACAAAATTTAGACTCTAGAGATAAACAATTTAATTTAATTCCAGTTCAGTTTTCTCTCCTCACAATTTACTCACCACTCTTTCCACTCTTCTTGACATTCTATTTTTTAATGATATAGATTTTAAATGTTTTATTTTCAGAAGACTCACGTTGGCATTTTTTGTGATTTCTCCACGCGAAGTCAGCTGCCAAATCGGTGGCGATTGCTGCACTCTCTCCACCAAATTTTGTTTTTGAAGTTCGTAGATTTGATGATTAACGTTCTTCTTGGCCAAACTAACGTGCTTTATAATTTTGTGTAATTCTGAGGCATTGTTTGGGCAGGTTTTCAAGTAGTCTAATATCTTTTCCTTGGTGTTCGTTGCCATTTTCAGTTCTACGAATTCAAAACAAATTTCCACTTATATTTATATCGTACTTTCAGTTTCACTTTATTCACAGTCTCGAACATCCAAACTCATTGCATGGGAGATGTTAAAATATTTTAGGCCGGTTCGGGAAATTTCGGAGTTCACAATGGCCTCTTTGTATAAATGGGTATCTTTGGGAATAATAATCCATTTAAGAAGGGTAAATGGTAATTGGATCCAAGTTCAGTCTAAACACATTTTATTGAACGCATCAATTTAAAAGAGGGCATGTTGAATGAGACTACAAAATTGTTTTTCCGGAAAGACAACTCTTTCAGACCCAATAGTCTTGGTCTACAGGTTACAAAATTTCTGATCAGATTGCAAAATTTTCTGCAATGCTTGCACGGGTTAAATCTATTTGTTATGGCCAGGTTAGGACACGTGATTCGTGGCGAGATTGTAGGTTAGGGTAAACATAGGTGCTAGGTTCAGGGCTAGGACTAGAGGTTGGGATTAATGCTAGCCCTGTTTATATCTCGTTACATATGACGAAAAATTGAGCAGGCCTTATCATTTAGCATTAAAGTTCCAATTTCATATTTTCTAAGAAAGTCAAGACATAATTATTTCTATGTCTTTTGCTCAAAAGGTTGTCAACTCACTATTACACGATCATGGGCAAAATTTTTGGGGCATTGAAAAGGGTGACACAGGCTAATTGAGAAAATAGTTACTCAATTACCTCCCTTGTTTTCCCATTCCTCTCCATGGACGGCCATCTTCAAACGTTTGAATTTGAAGTTGAAAATGATATTTTTGCCAATTTCTCAACTGGCAATAGTGAATTATAGGATTAATAGGATTATTCTTTAACAAGCTAGGACTGTTTATAGATACCATCTATTTTAGAGCTTTATTTTAATACATTTTAAAAATATAACTTAAAAAAATGCTATTGGAACTTTAACCGTTTCAAAGCACGTCAGCAGTGAATATTCATTCCGGTAAAAAGGCTTTCGCAAAACCTCTGTCAGACAGATCGGCACTTTTTGCGCACGGTAGCTTACCCATACAAAACAAATAATTATACGATTAATAGATATTAAAAAATAGTTCAATATAAAAATTATATATATTTTTAGATTTAATTCAATTTTAATTATGCCGGGTGAGTCAAAACATGTTAACCATTTTGATTGTACACTATGTTAATTTTTTAAAAAATGTTAATACCTTTTTTTAGTAAAATTTCACAGAAGCATGAAGTTTTTAATCGAATTAGTAATAGGTTCAATAATTAATGACATACATGTATTAGTGCTGGCACGATAAATCGGTGAATCGATGTATCGCGATTCACCGTCTCACGATACCTGTATTGAATCGCGGGATGCCGAATCGATTTTTCACGATTCTTTTTTGCTTTTTATCAACTATATTATGAACTTTAAAAACTTTAAATTATATCCTCAATCCTAAACTTTATTTGAAACAATGACACTTCGCAAACGATGTCCAGTAGTCTTGACATGTGTGTTACTATAAATAGCGCACGACCGTAATTACCGTTAGTTTCGTAGGTTAAGATTAACAACATTTTAACATCTTTTCGTTTTGTTTCCGAATTTTAAAGTTTGTTATAAGGCTTAGTTAATAAAACATACATATTTGAATACATAAAACAACATTTTACTCTCGAAATTTATAAATTTAGAACGTAAATATAATAGATAGTAGCTCTTGTAAAAATCAAAATGGCGCTAAACACAGTCGCAATAACAAATCCTCCAGCAAAATATAAATCTAAAGTTTGGGAATATTTTGGGTTTTTAAAGGGTGACACAACGAAAGTTCTTTGAAGAATATGCAAAACTATTCTAAAATATTGTGGTAATACAACCAATCTCATCACTCACTTGACAAGACACCATGTAGTGTCCATAGTGGCGACTGTCTTCAGTTCTTGTCTTAAGTTCGCCTGCTAGGATTAGAGTTTACTACTAAATAGTAGGCCTAATCAAGTTTATTTATTTCCTGGTTTTAGTGACTTCATTAAAAACACAATCACATATTTAATTTGCTGTTTTATTGATAAATCTATGACCTAGTTATGAATCGCGATACGTATCGTATCGTGGTACATGAATCGCAATACGTATCGTATCGTGACTGCAGTCGCAATACCCAGCACTAACATGTATGTACTTTTAGTTCCGTGGACCCCTTCTCTGAATGGGTAACAATTTTTGGCCCACCCTGTATATAGCCTAGGCCTATATTATTATATTTTTTTTTAGCAAAAGATTGATATTTTTAGGAGCAGGGTAGAAACGGTTCCAGTAATGATGTCTTCCGTCCCGTCTTATGTAGAAATAAAAAGCACGTTGTATCAATACCCAATATATGCAATCGTTCATTTTCTAGGTTACCCAGCGAGTAAGACGCCCGCGAAAAGGTCGACACAGGGTGCGACGCCGGTACATGCCGAGAAAGGTCGTCATTTTCCCCCGGCTTGGGTTGTCCCCTTGTCAGTGATGCAGGATGGGTAAACCGAAACTTTCAGTCCCGTGTACAAATTAGCGCGTCTTCATTAGCCCATTCGCTTCAGACAATAGGGACGTAAGACTGCCTTCAAACAGAACAACTGCACCACTTTCATCTCGCATAAATTGAGAGAGACAGAGACAGAGACAGAGAGAGAGGTTAGCGTCCACTTTTTTTTGGTATAAACATATTCTATTCAAACAACATGAATAGGACTGGGTAACAGGCAGAGCCTATGTGGAAACCCTCTCCCTGTATACAGTATAATTTACAATAATAAAGTATTTACATATATACAAGATATTTACAGTACATGTAATTATATTATATAAAAAATGAAAAACTTGTAGTATAATATCCATTAAATTGGGGAATTTTAATGAAAATTGAAAATAATAATTGTTTAGAATCGTTGACTTGACACATACTAGGTCATTTCCAGGGGCGGATCTATGAATTTTGAAAAGGGGGGCGCCGGAAAGTGGGGGCACTGACCGTGGAGACGGGGCACACCGCTGAGAGGGTGTTTTCGGCGGGGAGGTCCCCAAGATCATTATCCGTTATTTCCTTGCATCTGCAGCCATTCCAAGAGCTACCTGGCTGATATTTTCGTCTACGTAAACGTTCGGAAAAGACATAATTTTTATTTGGGTCTGAGAAAAGGCACTGATTTCGGAACTAACATGTGGTTCTATTTCATTTCAATAATTCGCTTGCGCGTCGAGGTCTTTTGCAGTGCGAGGAAACCGGAGGACCCGGAGAAAACCAACACGGTTGAACTGGCGACACTACTCCTTGTCACGTTCAAACGGGGAATCGAAACCACCGTATCAATTCATATAATATACATGTATTTAATTCTACCTAACAACAATTAAGACACAAAAACAAGCCGACAGATGAAAAAAATATCCACTATCAAACGTTTAAAACAAATATAGAGAGGCTTTAACTGATATATCAATTTAATAGACTGATAAAATGGCTACGTTTCCAATACCCAAACCAAGAGTCGCGAACTAAGCAATATTCGTTTCATGAATATGAACACTATTTTTTGTGTGAATTAAACAGTCCACACATTATCAGGTTTAATATACACTGTAACACGGGTGTTGTCATTGAGTTAACTGGCGTGGTTTCGAATCCCCGGTTGTACGTGACAAGGAGTAGGATCGCCTATCCAACCTCGTGGGTTTTCCCCGGGTCCTCGGATTTCCTTCCACTGCTAAAGACCTCTGCGCGCATGCGAATTGTTAAAATAAAATCTAACCGTATGTTAGTCCCGAAATGACCAAGTATATGTCGAGTGGACGTTAAACCCCATTTTCTCTCTCTCTCTCTCTCTCTCTCTCTCTCTCTCTCTCTCTCTCTCTCTCTCTCTCTCTCTCTCTCTCTCTCTCTCTCTCTCTCTCTCAACACGGGTGTATTTAGCACTAAATTCTTTTACATTCGTTTAATATGAAATGTTTGTTTCAAAATTCGTAACACTCATTTAAATATACACACCAAATCATCCATTAAATACGGGTATTTAATTGCCTGACCAATATTTAAAAAATAAGCAATTGGGTTGTTTATTTTTAACAGTGATCGGGGAATTTAACGCTTGTTAATTGGACAATTATAATCAAAATTAACCAGTCAACTTTAAACTGACTTCAAACGATTTTTACAAATTTTTAAACAAAGGTTTGATATTGAATGAATGTGTAAGAAATTAGTGCTAAATACACAAGATTGAATAATACCCGGATTACAGTGATACATCTAATATACCTAAATCTTATTAATGATCATTTAAAATAGTATATATTTTATGGCTACACATCTAAATCATATAAATGGTCATTAGTATACTATCTAAATCGGATTAATGGTCGTTTTTAATTAGTAAACATGTACTGGCTATTCACATGTAATTAATATATTTTTTCTGGCTATACTAGTACATCTAAATCTGTCTAATAATATTAAGTCCGGTGTTGCCAGTCTGGTCACTATAAGTGTCGGACGGCTAGCCTTGCGATGAAACGCCTCTTGTCGGATGGGACGAAGGAATGGGGTCCCGTGTACGCGTGAACGTGCGCATAACATAACCCTTGCTAGTTTGAATTCGAAGAACAATTGGCAGCAATGCGGCTACCCCGGAAAAATCTCCCTCTTGCTGGCATATTGTCTGGTGCCTGCTCGTCGCCATATTTCCCCTTTTTGTACAGAATCGAAGGACGTCACTCCACATTAAAATTTTATTTTATTTCATGCACCTGTCCATACTTCTAGGCTATTTTTCAACAGACAAGGGTTTGTGTAAATTAGTATGTGTGCATTAGGAAACTGCTGTAATGAAAACCGTTCATTAGACACCTTCGAAAGTATCACCTAAACAACATTGGGTAATAACTTATAAGAGGGCTTAGTATTTATTAACACGAGAAGCAGTGGCGTAACAGGTTAGGTGGGGGGGGGGGCAGTTACCCACAGGAGCATGCGTGAAGCGGACCCGGAGAAAACTCAAGAGGTTGGATAGGCGACCCTACTCCTCTCACGTACAACCGGGGAATCGAAAACGCATGACAGATCTCATGACACAACGCGCACACCCTAACCGTGAGACCTCCCTCAACTATAAGTAAAGTCTGGTGTCTTTTTTAACTGTTTTGTTTTCTTGTTTATAGTATATTAATCGTCTTATTAATCCTAACCAAGGATGCAATGTGCTGTATACTTATCTTTTTACATATATAAATATTATAGTGGATATATGGTAGATTTATTTCAATCCACCACATATACAATATTTCATTACAGGTCTTATAAATTTCATTTTATTGCCTTTATTCGTACTTCGTTATGTTATTTAAGAAATTCAGTGAAATAAGCAACACTTAATTATGTTGACACAAATTAAAGAGGTTTTTTTTTTACCAGAAACTGGTCGCTACACTCATCTGGTTCTTCTTGTTGTTCTTCTTGTTAATAGGGTGATGCTCTTCAAAAACACCAAGATTCTGTCAACATGAACATTGGCATGCTTCTTCTTGGAACAATTCTGCATCGATTTGGTGAATTTCATTAGTGCCTGGTCCATAGTACGATCGTACTTGCTTTAACAATCACAGTTTTTTTTTCTTTTTTATAGTCTAATACTTTAAATTATGTCGACCCGTGAGAGGTCGCCAAGGGTGTCTTTGCACCACAAATAAATTAAAGGGTGTTATTTTTAACAATCATAATTTTTTCTTGTTTATAGCAAATAATCTTAACTAAGGGAGAATTTGGTACTTATCTTTTTTGGATAGAAAAATACAGACTAGTATACATATGGCTTGCATTTGTGACATATTTATTGCTATCTAGCACATAAAATATTTCATTACAAAATAAAATATATTATACCATAAACCCAACAAGGAAAGCATTGTAAAGTCTCCTAATTCTTTCCATAAATTTATTTTTCTTAAAAAAAATATACATCGTGAAATCTTTCAAAGGATCATTTGAATAAAATCAGTAAATATAAGTTCACAGTCAACTGACTTAATCGATAAGACATGCATAGGTAAATATATATCTTGCGCTATAGGTATTATCTATATCAAATAATCCATTCAAATCCGCCACTAGAGTTTGTGAAATAATAGCTTAGTAATTACCAACTCAGATATAATATTACAGGTAATTGAATAGTCTGGTCACGTCGCATAGTCTTTTATCTCGCACCTGTAAGCACGAGGATTATCTCAAAATAATTTTAACTTCGAGATATCAAACTCAACAGTAGTCAATGGTAGTTAATTAACTGTTGTTATAAATTGTACTTTTGTCGCCATTTGGATTAGCAGACATTTAGGATTGGGTTTAAATCCGCCCTAACGAGTTATTAAATGATCGTTAGTTGCATACGGATTGTAACTACCCATCTTTTAAAAACGATTTGATCATAGTCACATTGCGATTAATAACCATTCACTGCAAAATCTCACAGACTTGCTTGGATTATGGACTTATTAAATTCGGTGGGATATTTTGTTCAAAGGTGGTTTTCGTTAGTTTGGTTCATGGAGTGAAGGTAACATGTTCGAAGTTTAAGATTTAGTGATTCATAGGAGATAAACATTTTAGTAGGAACAATATTCGTGTGTTTATGGGATATTAATATTATATTTTATAAGAGACACTTGTGTGGCAAGGGCGTCGTGAATTTGGATAAGTTTTAAGTTTATAGAAGCAAGACAGGAGTAAAAGGAAGATGCCGGTAAACGTGACACAAGCAACTTCAACCAAAGACCATCTTGTGTGTATCCTGCAGAACCCTGAATCACGGACCAAAAATATTTCAAATAATCGCGATTCTCTGCAAAGACCGAATCAACGCATTGGAACGGTGGCATCAACAGTGGGGAGTATATCGTCTAATTCTTCAACACAGTCGAGTTGTGGTGATATAAGTGGGTATAACACACCACTTTGTAGCATTGAATATGGTCATGCGATTTCTGAATCGCTCGAGGAAGTGTCACGTGATTTAGAGTCAGACGATAATGGCGCCAATACAGCCAGACGATCAAACGAATCTACTGATAACGTCAACAGCAAAACACCAGTCTCTGTCACAATTTTAGAACCACCGACAAATTCTGACAACAACATTCGCAAAAATAAAAACTACATATACTTAAGAAGTGCTTCAAGAAACAGCAATCGCAGGAATCTTTCATTAACGAGAAGTTCGTCTCGCTCTTCGTCTCGAAAAAGTCTCTATACACCGATTGGGAGTCGATCTGCTTGTCGTCGGCCAGCATCTGCTTATGTCGATGGACAAAATATCAACGTATCAGAACTGACATCTAGGCTAATGCCACAGTACGATACTCCACTAACAATTGCTGAATCTAAATTTTTAGGAGTCAAAAGTGTATCTGAATCCAACATACCAGCCAGATGTTCATCCAGATTGACTAGTCATTCTGCCAGATCTCAAAGGGAGACAACTCGGGTAAGATTACCTATAATCACCTTGTCTATGTATTTACAAAAAAAATCCTTTCACTACAAGTGAAGTTAACGTGTTTTAACAACTCACCAGACATTCAAGCCCCCACCCCCCAACAAAACCCCAACACAAAACAAAAAAAAAAGCCAAAAACAAAAGGTTCATTTTAGTAGTATAAATCGTTTAGAAATGACCCGACAAATAATTTATATTACGTAACTCTTTATGGACTGTACAGCACATGCATCACTTACAAGCACCCCTCCTTTTCTTATTTCACAGTAAATTTTACTAAAATTTTGTTCTTACGATGTCCATGTGTTACATGCGTTGTTTTGTCTTGAACGCAGGTTAACATTCTGGGTATCTTGTTATTTTTTTATCGATGCAGTTCTTCCGTACACTATTCGAGCGTCCACCCTCATTGTTGCACTGAGTTGACAAATGCGACTATTTGATATAAACTTTGCTGAGCGGTAACTGAAACGCAGCGATAACATGAAAAAATAGATTACTCGCTGGAAAAGAATAAAATAAGTACAATGGGAAGTTATCACAGTGCATGGTAATGGTCAGGTTTATGGTCAAGCAGTTCATTGGATAGTTGTTTGGGACTTAAGTAGCGGTTTTAAGAGCCCAACATACAGTATTAAGCAGTTTTATTCATTGAAATATTTGTACGCCCCGATATTTTACGACAATTTTACTGAATAATCAGGTACATCAGAAAATGTCAGCCTCCTAAATAATTTGAAAATATATGTTCCTTAGTTTAAGCCCCCCCCCCCCATTACATAACCCAAGTGTGTCTAACTAATCTATCAGCTGTCCACAGATGAATGTCCTTCCAAGAAACTTGATAATATACCATAATAAGCCGTGGTTCGTCAGTGGGTGTCAACTAGGGACCAATGTTAAAAAATGAAAAAATTTCTCGAATTTAGATAGCGCCATTCCTTTCCCCAAAACTACATTATATGTTCATAGATTACATAACCTCTCACCAGCTTCCCTTTTACTGGAAGAGCAGGGGTATTGCTGGTTCGTTCGTTCGTTCGTTCGTGGGTATGAACGCCCACTTCCACAGGCAATATATATAATTTATTTTCAAAAAATCGTTCAAAGCCCGTAACCCTTTCTTTTGATGATAATAGATCATTTGCAGGTACCAATGTAATATATAATGATAACCTATAATACATACATGCTTATAGTATAACCTTAAATCTCTTTCTAAAGACAACTACTGACCAATAGACCAACATATATCCCGGGTTCTTACCCTCTTACCCTAAATGAACTGAAATGCCTTGAACATTGTTGACGTGAACTTGACTAAAATGAACCCCATTCAGCTCATTTCCAAGCTATTTTATAGTTGTAACATAATGGAATACCAGATTCTTGGCTTTCTTCTGGGCATTACACTCGAGTACCGAGAGATATTTAGGCTACTGTTTACACGGTTTTCAATGGTCTTTTTCAGTTCTAATTGTTTATACGAATAATGAAGATTTAATGTATTCACCCCCTTTTCGTTAAACTGACAATTCGTTTTAAAAAACTTTAATGACATTGTAAACATAGAATTAATAGTTCATATGATAGGTTAAGTGTATGTAATGATAAAACGGTCATATATACAGAAGTCTATTTTTGATCATAGTGTACATACTAAAGAACACGCCATGACAAGATAGTTATAATATAAAGGTTTGTTTAACGGTGTTCTAGCAACAACACGTCTAATATAACAAAGCGCTCTTATAAATATTATGTACATTTTAAAGAGGTATAACAATGTTGGTCTCAATTTTTAGTCGTTCGGATGGGACGAAAAATCGAGTTCTGTGTATATAAATAATATTGGCGTGCACGTAAAAGAACTCTTGGTAGTAGGAATTCCAAATAAAAGTAAAACGTAGCGCCGCTGTCCGGGCAAAATTTCCCTCATTTCACACTTTATGGCGTATACCCGTCTTCATCAGCCCAGTCGGAGCAGAACAGCGGGACGTTAAACCCCATTTGATTTGTGGATCCATTCATTTCATTTGATTTTATTTCTATTTTGTATCTCATGGTTCTCGACTAAAAATGATTTATGAATAGAATTTAATGTTGCCGATCCAGATTTTGCCATTTGCGGTCAATATTTAGATTTTAAGACCTAGAGCACGTGTTTCAAACTTCAATCAAGGTACAATGTGATTGAAATACAGATCTATATTTCGTTTCGCTTTTTCATACCTTCCATGACCTGCACACATGAAGATCTGACCGATTTCATTGGACAGTCGTAAAATGGGTCATGCGAGTGACTTTTGACCCTATGATGTCAGGAAGTCGATTTACCTACCAGTGTTGATGTTTCTAGTTGGCACCCACAGTTCCGTGCACCACACGCCCAGAACTCGCCGTAACAAACCGTGTCACTGGCTACTCCCTAACATCAACAAGAACCTGGCTTATATAACAGGGAGAGAGAGAAATGGGGTTTAACGTCCACTCAACACAAACTAGGTCATTTCGGGACTAACATATCTTTTTAAAAAAAAAAATTATTTCAATAATTCGCTTGCGCGTAGGGGTCTTTAGCAGTGGGATGAAACCGGAGTGCCCGGAGGAAACCCACGAGGTTGAGAAGGGGCCCCTATCTCCATGCCACATACGCTCACACCAGGGATCGAAACCACAGCCGCAAGTCAGAGGTGACCGGCCAGCTAGAGGTCGAAGCGCGGCACTCTAGACCACTAGGCCATCCCACCCCCCCCCCCACTTATATAACAACTTTTCCAGATCATAGTGTAGTAAAGACAAGTAAAACGAAATTTTGGACTGTGTTTTAATCAAATTGATCAAGATAGGAATGCAGACAGACACTAATACAATGCTATATGAGAAACCTTTAGCTGATCAAGTTACGAGCCCCAATCAATGGTACCAAGTGTATAGGTTTGGAAAATTCCAATGATTAGGTTTGGATGTCCATGCGTAACAAGAAATCGATGATCTCATATTTCCTGACAAACTGGTGGCATTATAATCATATAGCTGTCTGCAAGCAGAGTCGATATTACCCAGTGAGCCCTTTTTGATGTAAAGGGGCCCATCGAATTCAACGGCCAGTTAAACTGAGGTTCAGGTTGTTGTATATTAAAATGAGTGTAATACTGTCATGCAATGATGCACAGAAAACCTTTAAAATAGCGGATTTAGTTTTACTAATGTCCATACTCCGAAATGTCGGACTCTTTCTCTAGCTGTCAGCGATCCCCAAGGATTCAGCCATTTCGGACTAATGTTCATCGTGAATTACCTATTGAACAGATAACCCGGGAATGATAGCACATACTTAATGTCTAATTAAAATACAGATATGACGTCATCCTTTGATGTTGCGCACCATAATTCAAATAATGGTACGAGCAATCTGTCAAGCGTACATTATTTATACTAGTTGGTTCATTGAAAGGCACGTAGTGGATAGTGTCTGTATTTTAAGTTATTTAATGGTCTCGTGCAAGACATTGCTTAATAGACAGATATTGCACTCGTACAATGTCAATATATTACTTAATGTCTTGCCCTCGACTATTAAACTAAAAGGACTGTAATTTAACAAGACAGTCGTGCACTTCCTGTTCTGATGTTATAAATATTGAGATTGTACCAAGATAATTATTTATAATATGTATATCGCTCATATATACACACACACACATATGTATATATTTGCGGAGCAATGGCGACCCAGTCGTTGTTAAGCAGACCCACTAACCGAGAAAGTTCTTCTGAATTTATTTTTCAACTTGATTTCTTTCCAGTTGTCAGTGGTGCCGCTCGGAAGTCGTTTCAAGGAACAGTCTTGTCCCTCGGATGGGAAAAAAATCGAGTCACGTGTACACATGAGGTGCACGAAAAAGCCCCCTGGCAGTGGAAATTAGAAGTGTACCCGTTTTCATTAACCCGACTTTCTGCATAAAGTGGGACGTTGAACCCCATTTCATTTCTGTATTTGCAATGAATTATAAACTTTTCAAAAAGAGTGTATTGTAACGTAACTTTGATATGTACGGGTAGGTGAAAAGGCTTTGTCATTATTTGGTTTTTATGTGATACAGGTATTTGATTGATAAAATAGATAAGAAATTCATACTCAATTAACAACAAAATAAATATATATTTGGTATGCTTTAATACACATGTCAGATATAATAACAAGTCACACTGTATAGAATAAATGATCCAATGGTTTGTTAAAATACCATGTAAAAATGTTAAACAAAACGAACAAGACGTGTAAAGAACCTTCTATACAAGATTCCACGAACAATAATAAACCCTGTAGAAACGACCACAACACACATATATCAATGTCAACCATATACGCTTTTAATATCTACCCACGAATTGCAAATTCTTTTATTAAACTGTTATAGTAAATAATAGGAAAGGTTATTGTCTGTCGCCGATATGATATTGAATAGTTGTTTTCCATTTCTTACAAATATTCTATTATCTTGTATGAATGTCTTACTGTACAACGATAAAAATAAAAACCCAGCGAGACGTTTCACTGGGTTATGATTGGATACTTAGTTACATACAAAAGGGATATGTAAACTCATATCGATAAGTTGTGCTTTCATTTAACTAACTGTACCTTCATTACATTTCTTCATTTATGACGCGATTCTGTGAAGAGATTTTAATGGTGCACCTCTACAGTGTCATATAAACGCATTATGGAGATTTGTTAAAAATTTAAGAATTTCGTGTATTCGATTTTTTTTCTTAAAAGTGGTAAAGTGTTGAGGTAATTATAAAGAACTTTCGAGAATTGGAAATTAGTGTAATGACTGCTAAACCAGCGACTGTAAAATGATACTTGAATCATATCCATGAATTAACAGCTTGTCATTTATAATTGACATGCAATTGACATGCAATTGAAGCTTTTAAGAACTCTCTGAATTATTTAAAAGACCCAGTTGTTCAGTTTGTTCTTCGAGAATCTTGAGAGCTTAGCATGTTATAATTGAAGTGGACGGATTCATTTGCCGTCTGCTTTACGACCGGATATCGGCTATCTTAAACCCATGACGACTGCCATTCGTGGAGAGATTCTGGAACTATTCATCTTGGTTGACAACAACACGTATAAGTAATGGCCCCAAGCCTTTGACATGAATCTTAATGGATTTTTATGAAAGGAATTCAATAACAAGGATATTCCTAATCATGAAAGTACTGTTCCTGGAATAACAAGTAGCCTCTAAGTAAAGTTTGTATGTGGTTGAACAATGGTCGGGAGCAAGCGAAGATGTGACGTGAAATCAAGTTTTAACCTGCGACCAGAAACAGGCCTCTGCATTGTGCAGCTAATTTCAGTTTTTGTTGACTAATAGTGTGCAGTGTAGCATTCGATTGGTATCGATTTTCTTCTAGACAGATTCGTTTTCTTGTCGACCAATAACTGATTTATTGTTATTAATACGTTTAGGATTTGAATTAGATATTTAAATTATTTGCTGCGGTGATCTTTATCAAGATGGACGATTTTCCGGACTTCATAAAGGCTAAACCTAAAACAAGGGTTTCAGCTTTTGTACCAATACATGAAGTTTCCATGAGTTTGCCCAATGGCTTCGCTAAGGTAAGATATGCACTCTCATAAAAACATTTTTTTGCTTAAAAAGTTACTTTTTTAAATCATAGAGTGGAATGGAACCGCTTAATAGGGTTTCGGCGTTTCAAAATAACCCTTATCTCGTTTTGCAGTCTTCTGGATCTTCTTGTTATTACTTTTGCTATTATGTCTGCTAAGTAACACAGTTTTCACCTATAAAATGTACATATACGTATTTAAAACCGATAGGGTGGCGGGAAGGGGTATATTGGCTATGCCTGTTTTTCCGTCAGATACGAATCTGAATAAAATATTGCTTATGAAATAAGAAATGAAAGTAACAAAGTTTGGAGAGTTTCAGGTTGTTGTTTACATATTGAATTTTAATGTCGAATAGAGAAGCTTTATAAATATCAGTTAATATACTTGACTATTACTAGACTCTTATCAAATGTTTTTTTGTTTTGTATATCGACAATATAACAATAAGTATAACAGGGGTACCAGGGGTCACCCGTCTTAAAGATCTATTACGTAAGAGCTAAATCTTCCTAATGCAGATCTTTCTTTTGGCCATAAACGTTATATAAATCATTAATTAGAGATTTAGCCGCATGCCAGGCCCAAAATCATATACCTAGATCATCGGATGGTTTTGGTTTTCAACACATTTAATATAAACACGATTGGTAGTTGTGGACAATCAAGTACTTGTTTATTATCGGCAATGGCAATCGAGACTATACTGCTCTTCGAACGACCATAACTCCGCTCAGAACGAAGTAATTTGACTAAAATTTTCAACATACTCCCTTTTTTGTTGTCTTTTTTTAAAAACTATTATAGCGAGGACTACCAGCAGCGCTTTATCCAAATCTTACATAATGTATCCTTAAACTAGCAAAACAAAACTGAAACTGAAATTACAAATGGAATGATATTGCCTTTCAAATTCACAAAATCAACCGACCGCTCTGTGAGTAAGACGCTGGCTTATTAACCAGAAAGGAGGACGTTAAACCCCATTTCAATTGCATTGTAAGAGAAGAACCCATAAGATGAACGCGATTAGGGTTTAACAAATGAGCTAAAATTCATGGATTCTTTTGAAATAAAATAAAACCAAACGGTATAGGCAAAATAGTGTAATCAGCAAATGGATTATTCACCGTGTACAGTACCGACGAACAGTGGTAACCTCGGTCCTTCACTGTGGTTATTTTAGTTATTGGTAAACGCCCAACCTTTCCATTTTAAGACAATGATATGTCGATTTATATGATAAAAATGATATGGTCTTCCATTCAATTTGAAAACATTATACTGTAATTAGCCTAGTCCATGTCGTCAAGTGAATGATCATGTGACCGATTTGATTGACAGCTAATATGTTTAATAATCAATCAGTGATTCTGTCAATGGAATTATATTTTTACCTTCTTCCTTTAACATACCAAGTTGTCCCAGTTTGGAATGAACCGTTAACTTGCAGATTTCATTGAACCTTACATGCAACTGATTGTTTCCTTTTCATTGTTTGATAGAAATTCATATTCTTATCTTTATATATGAGTTTCAGTATAGCTAAGATCTTGGGATGAGTTGTCTTCTAGCTTGGGACGAGTTGTCTTATATTGGGATGAATCTTGGGATGAGTTGTCGTCTAGCTTGGGACGAGTTGTCTTATATTGGGATGAATCTTGGGATGAGTTGTCTTCTAGCTTGGGACGAGTTGTCTTATATTGGGATGAATCTTGGGATGAGTTGTCTTCTAGCTTGGGACGAGTTGTCTTACATTGGGATGAGTTGTTGTGGGATGAAATGTCTTTGGGATGAGCTGTCAGGTATTCTGTCGATAGAATATCATGCATGAGACATGGCATGACTTACCTTGTTACAACTGGATCCACTTTGCAAGATTTTTACTTTCAATTAGGACAAAACCCCGGTATATGTCATGCTTAATACGATTTTCATTTATAAGGCAGTGGTGGTGCCAAAACAGGTGCCACTTCCTATCCGACAGACATAAAAAATTCAAAAATTTATTCCAAGCAAGCCATGAGTCAATTTCCCACCTTTCTGATTGGTACCTTGAGTTATAAGTATATATATATATTGATTGTGTTCCGTATCCATGGTGAACTCCTAATCACTTATATATACAGGACAGGAACTTTTGAAAGATTTCATCGGGACTCCTTTCCACACTTTTCTGGAAAGTCCTGAAAGTATCATGGAAGACTTTACAGATGATTTTGAAACATTTAAATAACGAAGTGACCGTTCTTGCTATAGTAGTAAAACGATAATAAAATGAAAATTTAATAAATTGAAAAATGCAGTCAAAGAACATTTATTCTGAACGAAGTTATGAATGTTTAAAGTTTTGACAACAATAGTGTAAACTCGATTGTCATTGCTACGATATTAAACGAAGTCTCGATTTTCCATTTTAATGTTGCAATCCAATTAACATCGAAGTTGATTTTATGGAACTGCCATATCAATAAATGTTTAGATAGTAATTTATATAACATTTGAATCCAACATAAACACCCACAATAGACAGACCTATCTGTTTAATATTGCATGTTTAAATAACAATGTTTTAGAATGTCTAAAAGACATAGAATATGACGCCCTTAATGCTTTGAAATTACCAATTCAATAGTTCTAATGGCCACGTTTCTTGTCATGATATGTATGCAGTGTTCTGGTTCTGAACACGATGATTGCTAAGAACATCAGATCAATACAATGAGATGAATATTGTGGTCAAGTAGGTTTAACACGAATCTCTGAGAGTATTTGTCAACTTATGTCTAAGAATAGTATTACCGTATGATGACAAACCCAGATGTTAATTTCAAACAATAAATCGATGATGATGATGGATGGATGTGATGCCTGTAAAGATAATATAGGCAATAGACAATCTACGCTACATTTTTGTATAAAACTCAAACACTCATAACTTAGCCTAGAATAAAATAGTTCGGCTGAAATTTTCACTGTATTCATTTTTCATTATTTTTTTTTTAAACTATGATATAAATCTTAAATAATTGATGTCAAATATCGTGCGTGGAGATTTTAACAGAACTATAATGAGTTCGGTTTAATCTGATACGGTAGTAGAATACGGATGAAAATGTTTATAAGCTTGGCCAAAATTGCCTCGATACACTTTGCAATCTTCTGTTTGTTGAGGGAGCCCTTCGGAAGCCCTACGATCATCATGGACCTTAGCAACCTTGCCCTTGTTCCATTCCAAGATGGCTGGTTCGTGATGCACCTTCTGGTTGGACTAACGTTGCTCGAGCAATAAATATACTGGATTAGTATCTAAAATACCCCCGGTTCACTTCTCGCTGTGGGATGAGAAAACTGTGACACAAAAGGCAGATGTACACTTTTCTGAGGTGACGCCTATTGGTATAACTAGTAAATTACTGCCTAGTCCTTCATATGGAACAAAGAGCAAAGATCCCCTTACCCATTTGGAATTCGATGAGAAGGCGACAATTTTTCTACAAGGCAGCCTACACCAACTGTCTGAAACTTTCTGTTGACAAGGCGTTGAACACCATACATAACCTGTATCGTTGTTGCGAGTCAAGTGGTACATGATTGTCAGTGTTGTGCGGTGGGGGGGGGGGGGGCTTCAACGCACTTACGAAGTGACCTTTCAAATTCAAATTGTTGCCAGTACACCCCGATACCTTCCTTCGTCTATTTTACGACTGCTATTTTCATCGAACACTTAAACTAAGTTAAAGAATCAAAGCATCGCCATATTGACCCAACACGTGTACAATGCCCTCTCCTTTCCCAGCCAATTAAAGACATTATCACATGTGCAAGTTTAATATTATCAACATTTATAAGTAGTTTAAAGCGGACCATAAAAGCGTCAGTTTAATTTTATGATATGATTGAAATCTTAACTTGGATTATAAGAAAGACAATTGAACATAAAACTGATCTTATAGTGTAATAAAACTATATTATAGATAATATGCGAGTCGTGTGCTATCTCGTCATGATTTTTATTATAACCTGTTTAACCGTCCAACAAGCCATTTTAGATATCTGTCTAGATTATTTTTACACTGAAAGTAAACATTTAAACTATACAGTTACCATGATATATCTTTATGTAGTAAATTACTACAAGCAATAGTAAAGCTACTGTTGCTATAAAGTGGGTAAGACGCTTGTTCGCTAGTCTGGAGGTCGCGTGTTAGATCCCTGCATTGGCCCAGAAAGTTCATTGTGATTTTCCGACCTGCCCCCCCCCCCCCCCCCCCTCCCCTTTGTCAGCGGTGCCCCACAAGGACAGTTGTCTAGTCGTTCGGATGGAACGATAAACCAATGACGTGCACTTTAAAGATCCCATGGCTTTTGGAATCCGTGCTATGGACAACGCACGTGCTATGGACACTTATCTGTAACAGAGATAATTCGTAAGTAATTCTCTGTGAAACAGATTGACAATTCCTGTGCAAACTACAGTGATTATGAAATCAGAACCTGTCATATGAATATGACTCCAACAGTGGTTCAATACCATTCAGTATCTACAAAGGTATGTTGAATTGAAGTTTCATCAATCTACGCTGCTCGCTATGTAATAAACCTGTCGCCATTTTGTTGTTCGAGGGTAATTGTTGATGGACCTATTTAAATCCTTTGCATCAAAGCCGGGGTATTATCTAGTGTTTGTATTTTTGGTTTTGTTTTCATAATTAAATGTTAAATAATCAACCTGAGTATATATTATGCCTGGATTAATATTGTGCAAATGATCTATCGTTACTTTAACTGTAGTTTCTGTTGTTTGCAAAGGTAGGTTGACAATTTCGTAAGCAATCGACAAAATCTACATAAGCGTCAAAAGCTACACTGACACATACTTTATGCAAGAGCCAAATCTACCAATTAGGATCCGATTTGCCGCTCAATTTTCATTCATAATCAAATCATGAAATGGATAATCGAGACTATGTTTTTTATCGCACCGACATTAGTTATAATGTTGGAGGTTAGACCTATAATTCTATCTCTAAATTCTCGGTTCATGGTGGAACAATTTGGCTGATATTTTCAGCAAATCCCCTTTACATTATCAAGTTTTAACTATTATAGTGAGATCTGTCACCTCTTTATCTAATCTCCCATAATGTATCTTTAAAGTAGAAGCATACTACATGTCAATACCTGTATATTATAAAATCATATATTTCACACTTAGGCTCATAAATATATCAAATTACTTATGTGTTTATTGTTCATTTTATTGCGTTTTATAATAGGCGATTGGCTTAAGTATTTCCCTTTTCGATAACAAGGCGGTCTCTTCTGATTGGTATATAGGCATAGCTACCTTTAAAGGACATGTTTTTCCTGTTCACTTGTTATTCTCAAGCGATTTATTCATTACGTATTCTCAAGCTGTTTCGTTTTTTTCTTGAATTACTAAGTTGATCGATCTGTTCATGAAGGGTTTCTAAAAACCGGATTACCTCCCTTCAATTATATAGTTCGATTGGTTTTAAACTCAATACGTTTTCTTTCTCTATTAGTAAGTGCAGGAGGACTGCACTACACACAAAACAAAAATTGCGGACAAGACAGAAAACAGACATTGCAAAAAAAAAAAAATTAACAAATATCAAATCAAGTGAATGGATCCGGGGGTCAGCCGTAAGCGTCCACTATAAATGAAGACATAGATTTTATTTATTAATTGCCTAAAATTTGTTCGTTTATCAGGACAATGATTTTGATTGTTTAAAATAAAATAGAAATAGCTTTTCAAATTCTAACAAGTATCATAGCACACTGTATGGCGCCTGTCTTCCATTAGCCCAGGTTAGGTGCAGAAGAGTAGGACGTTAAACCCCATTTCATTTCATTTCATTTCTAACAAGTATCACCGATGAGTATGGCGTCATCATAAACGTCATATCAATAGTCGAATCAGTTAATCGTTTCACAATTGTCAAAGCAGCAAGAATGCTAAGCTTTATATCGATCGTAAATGAACCCGCATCCTCGTTAGCCGAATTGTTACTCTCCCGTTTTACTTGGAATACCGAAGATGCTGAAGTTGCGAAGATTAACGTTTTTTCCGAAGAGCACCCCCCCCCCCCAAATGTATTTGGAATGATCCACACTTCAGTGTAATAGAGTTATCCATCGTTGACTTGACGCGTGTTATTACTTGAATTCACCCGCTGAGGGGATTTACCGCACAAATCTAAATCTATGGACGCATGCAATTACATGTACTTGAATATACCCACTGAGTGGATTTACCGCGCAAATCTAAACCTAATTTATGTTGGGTTTTTTAGTTAAGTACATATTATGTCTCGGACTAAAATTTCGCCAAGACAACGCTTAAACAATACAAGCAGGGTTTATTGGACACATTAAAGTTGTAATTACTTCTTCATTATCTGCCCGCAATCGTTATTTTTGTTATTGAATGTCTCGGATCAATAAACCGGTCTAGATTAACATTATGTTTTTGTCATCTACATTAAACACCTCTTGATAGTGTACTACGTATTGTTACCGCTGAGAAGAATAGTTACATGTATGACCACGTGTTGATATGGGCAGCATAAAATACCACTACCATGGCCATATTTACGCAGAGAGAGAAAGAAAGAGAGAGGGGAGAGAGAGAGAGAGAGAGAGAGGGGAGGGAGAGAGAGTGGGTGGTTGATGTCCAGTCGCCACAAACTAGGTCATTTTGGGATTAACACATGATTGAATTGTATTTCAATAATTGGCTTTCGCTTAGGAGTCTTTAGCAGTGGGAGGAAACCGGAAGACTAGGAGAATACCCACGAGATTGGATGGGCGACCCTACTTCTTGTTACGTACTATCGACCCACTGGCAGACCTTATCTTACAACGCACACTTGCTAAGCATTCCGCAACCCAACCCCCAAACCACTAACAGGGTAAATGAACTATTGAGTGTAAGGAGTACATATTGAAGATAATACTGGGTGTATAAATTAAGGATTAGATTTTAATCCCACCATAAAGAACGTGGCTATTACAAATCTCGAGTCATTGTTAAATTATTCCACATAAAGTATTATCTTCACTCTGAACTCCTTACGCCCAGTTCATTTACCTTGAGAGAGAGAGAGAGAGAGAGAGAGAGAGAGAGGGAGAGAGGGAGAGAGGGAGGACCAGTCTACACAAACTAGGTCATTTTGGGAACATACTAAATGGGAAAACATTGCCAGAGCGGTTGGATTGGTTACCCTTTTCTTTAATGTCACGCTCAAAATAGGAATCGAAACCAAGTCACTTGATTTAATGAGAGACTTTGTGATCTACAGAACACAAGTTACACCACTCGGCCATTCAATAGCCCTTTTTTGCAGAAAAAAAGGACGTAAAACCCTATTTCATTTCATTTACTTCATGATGGTGAAAATCATGCCATTGTCACGTTTTTATACACATTAGAGCTTAAAACGTTAGAGCATGATTATTCATGAAGTAGCGGTAAGGTATGATAATAACTAGATAACACAGTATTATAAAGGTATTAAAGTATGATTCACATGGTATAGTTATTGAATAATGTCATATCTGTTACTTTGATACGCTGTTATATATTTAATGTTAAATTTAACTTTCCCACGGCCTTCCATATTTATAGATTAAGTCTAAGGCCATAAAATTTTTCCCAGGTTGCGTTACTATTGCATAGTTGTAGAGAGAGAGAGAGAGCCAGCGCCTCATCCGCTGATCCACCGGAATTTCTATTTAATAAAATATAACTGATAGATACATGGCATTATGCAGGGCAGGAATACCCAACTCACCCAACTAATGTGTAGAAATGTTGAAACAAGATCATACGCTCGAACGTTGTTGGACGAATGAGTTTCAGTGGGCTACCATATACCCAATGGTTCTAAGACCAAAGACCTAGCATGACCATGGTAAATCCAATCCAGACGATAGGAAATAACAGCTGAGTTTTTTTATCGTGTAGAGATTATACATCACGATCCAGTGTCAATTGTATACTTGAAAGGCATTATATTTTTTTTAGCTTTAAGTTGATTGACACCGGTATTGTATTTTTTAATGTAACGGAGAAACGTTAATGGAGTCGCCAAGACAAAGAGTCATGCAATGTTTCAATTTTTGTTTGTATATTGTAACAATGAAGGTCGGGTGTGACTGGATCTAGAATGTTCAAATTGTCGTTTTAATCACGTGTTGTTTGAACGGATTAATCTGGGGTGTTTTCATTATAATGTTCACCTTAGTCATGTTTAATACTGTTATAGTGGACTTCATAAATTCATAAATCTGGCAATTGGATACGCGGGAGCCACATTTAGTATAATCCGGTATTTCAATCAGTTGAATGCATTTAGCATTCGAATCTAAAACTTTCTAATATTCTACAGGAATCTACATCATTTGGATTACAAAATGTTTCAAAATTTATTTCCAGGATGAAGTGTTGTGTGGGTGTTGTGTGCCTAGTTGAATATACATTATTAATTTTGCTCCATTGCTAGATTGGTAATTCATTGTTTTGGAACCAATAGGAATTTATATCACATAATATGTCTTTAAAAGTTATAGTCATTGGTTGAAATAATAAGGAATTAATTGGTTGGACAATCGTGTTGCTTTTGAAGGTGTTGTGCTTTTTGGATTAATTGAATCTTCTGGATTAGACCAATTCATTGTATGTAACCAATAGGAATTATGTCACATGCCTTTCAAAGTCATAGTCATTGGTGGCAATAAGAAAGAATATTAATTGGTTGTACCAATGTGTGTTGTCCTTTATTGAAATTTTTCCACGCTTAGGATTAATGGAAACTTAAGGATTAGACCAATTCATTGTTTTGGAACCCATAGGAGTTTACGTCAACCCCCTCGCAGCGGCGTGCCCCGTCTCCGCAGTAAGTGCCCCTATTTTGCGACGCCCGCCCCCCTTTCAAAATTCCTAGATCCGCCCCTGCAATAAGAAGGAAAAATTAAATTGTTGGCTTTTGAACGAACGAACGAGCTTTTCTCGGGTTGTGGCCGTAACGCCGAAACCGGAAGCGGTAGGCCAACGCCATCTAGCCCATATTACTCCCCAGTCAGAGCTACCCCATTATACCAAATTTGAGCCTCGGGACAGGCCTAGTGTAGCCGCCAAGCCTAAACAGACACATAAACAAAAAACCAGGCAAACGACAGTCACAATTTTCTAGATATGCGAATTTGATTGATAGAATTGGATTTTAAAGATTATCTTACGAATTATACGTGTTGAAGATTAAACTACTTATTGTAAAATATGTTCGACTTGGTATTAAAATATGGCCTAAATATCTATATTATGTGAATATGATCGATAGAATTGGATTTTAAAGATTAGCCTTCTGCTTATACGTGTGAAAGATTAAAATATTTATTATGAAATATGATGGCAATAAATGTGTGTGTGAGATAGAGAGAGTGACAGAGAGTGAGAAATGGTATTTAACGTCCACTCGACACAAACTAGGTCATTTCGGGACTAACAAATAGTTTAATTTTATTTCAATAATTCGCCTGCGCGTAGGGGTCTTTAGCAGTGGGAGGAAACCGGAGTGCCCGCAGGGAATCCGCGAGGTTGAGAAGGCACCCCTATCTCCATGCCACATACGCTCAGACCAGGGATCGAAACCACAGCCGCAAGCCAGAGGTGACCGGCCAGCCAGAGGTCGAAGCGCGGCACTCTAGACCACTAGGCCATCCCAACGCCAGAGAGAGAGAGAGGGGGGTTTAAAGTCCACTCGACACAACGTTTATTCGATTGTTCATTCGTTTTTTGTTTACCCTGCTTGCGTTCTCTTCTACTTCCCTTCTTGTGGATAGTTTGTGTGTGACCGCAATCAACCGTGCATGACCGCAACTTGACGAAACTCGCTAAAAACTATTGGGTTGTTCTAGAGGATCGCGTGCGCTTTATATCATAAGGCCTGTCATTGAGTTATGTGGAGTGGTTTCGATCCACAGCTTGTACGTGACAAGAATAATATAGCTTGTCCATTCTCGTCGGGGTTTTCCGGGTCCTCTGCTTTCCTTTCACAGCGCATTATTGAAATACAATTGACTGAGGTGTTAGTTCCGGAATCACCTAGTTTGTATGGAATGGACCCCCCCCCTTCTCTCTCTTGTAAAAGTTGTACTTGGGCATATCATTTGAGGCTTTATTTATATAAGTGACAGTCTTGATTTTACCAAACCGCGAACTCACAATTCTTTTTCTTTTCAATATGGACAACGTTTAGATCCTTCCCGGTCACACCTCGTTCTTAAGAAATGTGATACACACACTTATCTTTTCAAATATACACTCAAAACCCTGAATACTGACCTCACCATGTTTTCTATTACTTAAAATATAAGTAAATATTAAACTTTGACCTTAAATAAACATATACATTTCACGCTAGCAAATGTAAAACGTTTCTTTCTTCTGTCGGAACACGCACTTGTAAAACATAAATGGTTGAGATTGAAGTGTTCTAATATTGCTATGTTTAAAGAACATTCTGTTTACCTTTTGAATATGTATGAGCACGCGCTGTTTCATAATTATACTCTGTTTTGTTATTAAGATAACTGGCGTGATCGTCCATTTGATTTTTATTTTAAAAACAGAAGACAAACTTGTAGACTATGTATTACGAAAACCAGATATTTATGAAGGGTTGGTTTATGTCTGTGTGGTCTACTGGTTCTATATCTTTCACAATGGAAGTCGCCCAGCAGTCAAATTTGAGTGGCTAATTTTAATAATTTTATTGTTATTTTGTACGATTTTATAATGATAGCCACTTTTAATTAAATTTGAATGGTAACTATGATAGTTTTAATGTTATATTGTATTATTTTAAAAGTCCCATACAATGTATCAAAGATGATGAGACTAAACTAAACAAATTGGTGAGGCTAAACTAAACATTATATTGGTGAGATAGACTAAACTAGACATTTTAATGAGACTAAACGAAACAAATTTGTGAGACTTTACTGAAAAAATTAGTGAGACTAAACAAACAAAGTGGTGAGGCTAAATAAATTGGTGCTACTAAACTAAAGAAATTAGTGAGATTAAACTAAACCATTTGGTGAGGCTAAATAAATTGGTGCGGCTAAACTTAACAAATTTGTGAGATTAAACTTAAGAAAATGGTGAGATTGAAATAATCAAATTGGTGAGACTAAATTTAACAAATTAGTGAGACTAAATGAAACAAATTAGTGAAACTAAACTTAACATATTGGTGAGACTAAACTAAACAAATTGGTGAGATTAACTAAACAAATTGATGAGACTAAACTAAACAAATTGATGAGTCTAAACTAAACTAATCAAATTGTTGAGACTAAACTAAACAAAATAGTAAGATTTAAACTAATCAAATTTAATGAGATTAAACTAAACAAATTGGTGAGACTAAAACTAAACAAGTTGACAAGACTAAAAAAAAAACTACATCGCATGGATTTTGTGAAAAGATAATCTATAGTTTAAAACCGCCAAGGATGGGTAAACGGATGAATTATTGTTGAACTCTTGTGTATTTGGATTCTTAATATTTCAAGTATTCGGTTAGTGTGATCAAGGGTAATATATGACATTATTTTATTACATAGCGATCGCGTCTAAAGGGTTAAAACTGTCTACCATGAGTATTTACAGTAGGTATTATTTGAATATACCTACATACATACTGATATAGACTGATAGATAGATAATACACGAGTGATTGACATGTAGGCATAACTTTATGTCTTTTATGATTAAGTGTTGACGTGCATGGTTGGTCTCTTGGATATGTTGTTCATTTTAAAACGTTAGTCCTTCTAATTCGACATAGCAATTGTTTTGCAACTATGATTAGAGTTGTCCGAGGAATGATTTGAAGAGTTGACATTAAGCTATTTATTTTGGATTATCATTTGCTTGATAAAGACGAGAGTATCCTCATCGAAACGTCGCTTAGTATTCAGTAATTGTGTTTCCAAAAAATTGTACCTAGTGTTAAGGATTGTCCAAGGAATGATTTGAGGAGTTGAAAAAGAGTGATTTATTTGGGATTATGGATGAAAGGATCATCTCCAATATTGGATAAACCGGTTTAAATTCGATACTATAAATTATTGTTTAAGCGGCATTTAGTAACTGAATAGAGTATCACATGACACAACCAAATGGAATACAAGTTACTTGGAATATAAAACCCAAAAAGGTTCATCGGAAGAGATTTGTAAAATTGTTGTTTTAGCGACATTTAGTAACTGAATAGAATAGCACACATGACACAACTAACTAGAATACAAGTTATGTGGAATATAAAATCCCCCAAAGTTACTCTGATATGTTTTGCTATGATGAGGATGCAGAGTTTACAGTGATGACGTGCACTGACTAGACTATGCGTGCGCTGATATTGTGGATCAACTGAACGAATACAATTAAAATGCCGCCCGTGGCAGCCTTCCTTCCACCGATTTCAAACACTCACCAACAAAAACTAGGAGTAAAATTAAAATCAGTTTCAAAAAGACCGAAATCTAATAAAGTTAAATTAAAAGGAATCGTTGATGTTCAGGAAACCAACAAGAGAGTTAATAAACTCATTCAGGTAATTCAACATAAAAGTAGAATTTTGTAAAACATAAATGAGAGATGAAATGGGGTTTAACGTCCTACTTTTCTGCACCGACTGGGCTAATGATAAAAGGACATACGTTTGCATTATGCCATAGAAAAGTGTCCCGTGTACATATTGGCTGTGCACGTAAAAAAAAACCCTGGCAGTTAGAATTCCAAACGTTGCGTTCATGGCGTACTGCATGGAGTATGACCATATACCCTACTTTCATTTGGTACAATAAATTCACCGAACACGTTATAATTTGAATAAATTATTGCATATGTGAAATATCTATTTCTCCGAAATATCAAATCCATACCCAATGGTTTTAAATTTATCTGGTAATAGGAAAGAAATGGTCGTATACATTTTCAGGCTACCATTATTGTTACCCCCTCTTGTACCAAACAGTTCGTTTAGCCCTACTAAGGTTAGCCCCGGCGTCATTAGCCCAGTCGGTGCGGAACCTCCATTTCATTTCATTTCTATGGTTACCCGCAGTATCGGAGGTAAGGATAAAACCAACGGCACCTCACAGATAATTTTCAAAGAGCGAATTACTGGAGGTTAGGATAAAGCAACAGTGTCCCATGGGCATTTTGCTAAGAGCGAATGATTGAGTGGGGGTGTGAGTGAAATTATGAGATATTATAATACACGCTGCGGTTGGCAAGCTTTGTATGTCGTAACCCCGTTGCGTTCTGATCACCCTATGAAACAGCCAGTTAAATTAAGAAGCCAAGATATAAGCGTATGTTGAAATATCCCAATACAATGAAGCAAACACAAACACATACAGTTTTGTCATACATGTACGAAGACCTCTTAATTGTCAATTATCAACAGTATACTATAGTTTTGTCATACGGAAACCTCAATGATCCACGATATACTTAGCTCATGTTATGTCTATACAATTACCATTTAGTAGTTTGTTAAAGTTTGTGTACAAAATACACGATGATCTCTGTTAAATTGGTCAAGATCTAATGATCAACTATAAACATAAACTCGTTTCATCTCTATATATACAATGCCCATTTAATAGCCTACAAAATACATAATCATGATCTCCATAAAATTGAGAATAACTGAGCGTAAAATATTGAAGCCCCAGAAGATATAAAAGTTAATCGAGTCGAATGAACAGTGAAGTAGTATTTATAATAACATAACAATGGATATATTATATTGGGTTAAGCCACCATGTTGGATATTTTTACAGGGCTATAATATTACGTGTTTGTGGGTATAAATGATTAAATTGAGTTATTTTGTTTATCTTGGAAAACAAATCGATACAACAAATACTGACTATATCTTATTGAATTATTTCTAAATATGACCTTTTGTAGGTAATCTGTTTGTCCTATGAGAATTGTTGTAGTGGTTTTCAAGGAGTTTAAACATATATTATGCAAGAGCTAAATCTGCCTATTGCAAGTCTTTCTTTTACATTTGGAAATATGCCGCCTCAAAATTTGACATTTTCCGCAAAAATGGGAGTGGCAGTCACACATTAGACTCCCACATTTCGGCAATGACACAAGATAACAATAACACGAAATACATTAAATAATTATAGCGATTAAATGTTATGTAACAATTGGATAAAGTGCTGACCGTTCATGTATATAATAGTTAAAAAAGAGATAATTCAAAAATAATATGTTGAAAATTTCATTGAAGTTTTGACATGATCTGACAAATATTGTTTATTGCCGTAGCAACGTTACTTGTTAATCGAGACTCGACCTAGCAAGTTAATTATACTTGTGTCATGTGAATAAATGTCTAAATAATAAGTCATATTAGATTTGAAGAAAACATATGATCTTGTAATTTTAGCTCTTGAATAATACATCATTAGGTTTGAGTGGAAATACATAATTATTAATCATAGGAAATCGTACAGAGGCCATTATGCACCACTTCCGATCTGTCCCCATCGACATACAACATATACCATACCTCAGCCCTGCTACGTCACACTAGACACCTGCCTTGCTATAGTTATTTAGAATTATTTACATTATAATATATATGCCACCCTGTGACCCAAGTATAACTTCACTTTTAACTTAACATTGGGTGTTCGCTGAGAAAATACTCCGAAAATCGTCTAGTAGTTCGGTTGGGACACGCAATAACCCTTAACATATGACATTGAATTGCAAAATTTGGCTGGTATGCGTCTTCATTCTCCCGGGCGGTACAGAAAAGTAGGTCATTAGACCCTATTTCATTCATCTAGATAAACATGCATTCGGTACTAATATGGCAAACTGTATAATATGTATTAATGAACCAACCTTCCCTTCAACACAGAAACTATTTTTCCAGAGTGTCTTGTAAGACACTATCATTAAGTGCTGATCATTGATTAATGACTATACAACTAGTCTAAATAATCCCCATTCACACCACACTTCTTTTATTTCAATTGATTGATGTTTTGGGACCATTGAGATTTCTAAAATCGGCAACATGTCTTAATTATTTTTGATGAATACGAACTTTGAATGGTGGTAGAGGCCCGGTGCGAAGAACACTGAAAGGTTACGAATGTTATATCAGATTAATATTAAGTACATTATCTTGATAATAGAAAAATAATTAATCGCTTTTTTTTGTCCGATCTTCTTTTAGTCAAGGTCAATTGGTTTGTATTTTCAACCATTCTATCGCAATTGAAGTGTAAAAGGACAATATATTGATCCGTTGTCAACGGTTTAAAGGACTTGTTACTCAATTTTTTTTTTTTTTATAAAATTAGAAATTTGAAAAAACAATTAAAATAGCATTATGCAAGAGCAAAATCTGCTTATTACAGGTCTTTCTTTAGGCCTGAAATGTTATCTAAATAATCAATTAGACATTAATTAACATATCCAGACCATAATAAACTCTTGATGTCAAGGCTAGCCTTGGATGTTGGCGGATTAAAATCCTATATGCCGCTTACTGGCCGTTGATAATTAAATCAATCAAGTGGATAATCGAGACTATGCTGTTTACATTAATGATTTGAGTAATTATGACCGAGGCTATGTGAATATTTCAAACGCCTTTTTCTCGGCTAATAGTGGATCAATTTGACTGAAATTTTCAGCAAATTACCTTTACACTATCTAGTTTTAACTATTATAGTGAGAACTGCCATCTCTTTATCTTATCTCCCATAATGTAACTTTAAGATTCAATATTAGTCCATTTTAATCAATATTGATTATTTTATCTGGTAAAAATGTGTGATCCTAATAATTTAGGACATAATGAACATTTTAAAATCAATACACGGGTCGTGTATTTCTATGATTTCGGGCGCCATCTGTAGTAAACTAAGAAAAACATATCCTACGAGACAAGGCAGATTTGATTTTCCAGATAATGACTGGAACAAGGTCATCATTTCTACTAATCAACCACTAAGGATCGACGAGACTTTTTTTTCTGCCAATTTCACGTATCGATAATTTTGTCAATGTTTTATGAAATATGTTGGTGATATTGACTTAAACAATAAATGATTAGTAGGATCCGATCATTGCTATTATATTTGTATTCGTTGCCAGTAACTAACATGTGATTTTTTTTTATCTTTAAAGTTGGCAGACGAAGGTCGAAGAAGAAGTAATATTTTACCACCTTTAGAATCAGAATCTAGTTTCTATCGAGCACCAAAGAAGGGAGCTTCTGTTCACGCCTTTACTGAAGATGTACGTACAATTTAATGCTTTTGGACTTAATTTACATCTAACATGAATCTCACTATTAACTCAGAGTTTAGTTCAGTCATGTTTGTTTGCCTGCACAGAACGAAGTTATGTGAAAGGTACTAAATTTGGTTCCATCCTTTCGTGCGTCCCGGTTTTGCTTCCGGAGCATTTCTCATGAACCATTCAGGTTATCTTTGTGAAAATTTGCACCTATTAACATATTTACGGGTGTACATTTTATTAATTTACATTGCTTTGAAAATTTTTTGTATTTCCATAACAGTTTACGTTCTGTCATGTTCTGTATCCGGCACCAAACGATACTAAATTAGATTCCGTTCTTTCTTGCGTCCTACTTTAGTGTCCGGAGCATATCTCATGAACCATTCAAGTTAAAGTTATCTTTAGGAAATTTGCTCATCCATTAACCTGAAGACATATAGCCTAAGTTTGGTATGCCCTGTCAGTGCTGAAAAGCAAGATGTTAAGTTAAACTCCATTTCATTTATATTCCTTATCCATAGGTTGGTGGTATCGAAGGTGTTCTACAGAGAAAATATAAGAAGATTAGTGTCGATTTAGATAAAAAGATTGTTAGTCATTTGAGGGTAAGATATTTAGTTTGTCAAAACCAGTTTTAAATATTAACGTGTCTATCCATCATAGTTCCCAGTGTCGGTTTAACCATTAGGCAAATAAGGCACGTGTCCGAGGGCCAGCCATAAATCCAGGCCACATAAATCGTTTCGTTTTATTTTTGTCCTTGAAAGCTTTTCATACTCTGTGTTTCCTGGCAAAGGGTTTGGACGATCGTCCCTTTACACACGCGAGGTTTTGTTTACATAAGTATCGCGTGAATTTGACATATTATTAAATGGCAAATCTCGCTAAGACATGTATTAAAATAGTCAGAGTGAGAGGCGAAATAACAGCAGAAACTCTACTATTCTATATGCAGTCCGTCAAGCATACTGCGGCGCAATATCCCACAGTTTAAAGGTTAGCATTATATCACATGATGCAATGAGCAGTTAAGGAGTCGTTCTCTTATTCCTCTTTACTGCATTAGAGAATTGGGAATAAGCTACCCCCTAACGCCCCTCCCCCATTCCCTAGAGGCGCGTTATGTCCCCACGGCATTACACTACTGATTGTAACCATAGGTTTCATTTTGTTTTCAGCGTAAATTAAGTAAACGTATCGAACAGAGATACAGTGATACAAATGATGACTTGGATGCTGAGTACTTTCTTCGAATGTCCCAAGCTAAATCGAAGCAAACGGGAAAGGTAGGTTAGAATTATATCTGTCAAATTCAGTTAAATCATTTAAATGTGGGTTGGTGAAGGACATGCTAGCTTTTAAATTAAGTACAGACTTAGGTTTTTTTTATATCAACTGAAACACTAGAAACCGATTCGTCATCAACTTAAAACCTGGGATTCTTTATTTTTTAGCTTCCCGACAAAAGAAATATATTCAGTAAATATTCCGATACTGGAGAAAAAATTCACGAAAAACCACAACCTTCAAACGATAAAACCAATTCCACAACACGCAAATCACCCCGCAAACCAAAACTTGATCCTCTGCCAACTCAAGAATCGGCTGAACAGAATGATACTGACCAAATCGTGAACGGTAATCAGTCTCCAGAAGGTGAACTTCCCGAGGCAACCAATCACGATAATGACGATAACAAGCAGCCAGCAAAAGAAATATCCGAACAAAAAGATGACCTCGTGTCCAAATCCGACGTGTCACCCGAACCCGGCGTGGAAGTTAAACAAAAGAAATCCGTTACGATGGCGGGGACTACTGCTGACGAAACGACCACAGAAGCTGAATCAATGGACGAAGATGATAAAGAAGTTTTTGAACTGACCCAACATAAACCACCCGAAACACCAGTCGTTGAGAAAAGAGTCGGGTTTAGGCTCACGGACGTGAGTCCAGTAACAACTCCAATAGCTTTCCGACCTGAAACCCGAGAAAACACAGCTTTGTCAACTGTAAATAAAATAAAGCAGATAGTAAAGGGGTACGTTCAGAGACGATGTCGAACAGAATCAAGGATAATAAATCTTTACGTCTGCTCTGAGTTCGTAGGTAAATCTTTTATTCTCTTTTTTGGACTTTTTAGGATGTAATATTAAAATCAGGACAAGAAATGTATCGGGTGATGTAAGCATGCAAAGAACTAAATCCTGTGTTAATGGGGTGGTGGGAAAATAGTAAGGAGGTGAAGAAATGGGGTTTATTGTTCACTTGACATGATCTAGGTCATGTCGGGACTTACATATTTTTATTTGTATTTCAATAATTCGCTTGCGCTTAGGGATCTTTTAACATTGTGGGGGGGGGGGGGGAGAAAACACGAGGTTGGACAGGCGATCCTACACACGCACACGTATTAGACCATTCGACCTCCCTCCCTCTAGGTTTGCAGGAAATATAGTTCTAGCGCTTAAAATCTCATGGATGCCATTCTTTAAAATACTCGATGGTAACTCACATTTGAATTGAGCTTACGTTTTATTACAGGAACTGAAACCGAAAGAACGATCTTAATGCAGAAAGTGTATCCTAGAGTAAGAAGATATTGTCAGGAACTAGGATATGATTTCAGAGCTATAGATCTACATTGGTCGCTACAGGATGAGATCAGCGATGATCACAAAATACCAACGCTCTGTAAGAAAGTTATAGAAGAATGTCAGGAAGATTCGATAGCTATAGACTTTCTGGTAAGCTATATGGTATTAGAATATCAACAGCTTAAATTTGTTCCTAGACTCATGCAAGCACAACTATTTCCAATAACCCAAATTAAAAATTGTTTAATCCCCAATAGGAAATACGTTCTTGGTATCTGTAAATTAAAAATTCTAAAATCAAAATAGGTTTTAATATAACTGGTATTCCATGTAAACAAGCTGTAGACGAAATCGGATCGAGTCGTTGGTTATTGTCTTCTTGGAAAATTCATTGATGCTCTTGCGTAAATTTGTGTATGTCCAATAATCTTTATATTCGGATTATAATTCGAAATCGCCCAGAAACTAGTCAATTGAATAGCAGCGACCCAGTATATGCATTGAACATACGTACCTTACCGTATCATTTAGGTACTTATGTATTGTACCATTAAAATATATTTAGTGAAAGCAACGTATAATAATATGTTATGGATAACATGCTCTAGGTTTATCAACTGCAATGATAGTACTCCCATCGTTTAAAAGCACTGGTTCTTTTGCGGACCCTAAAGATGCTGACAAATTGAAACAGCGTGGTTGATCTGAATCCTAAGTTTGGCCTTATTTTGGATATTAACGTTGTAATGATGTATATTACAGATAATTTGTGGTGAGAAATATGGTACGTATATGTTACCAAACGAAATACCCAAGGATGAATTTGAGGATATTTTATCAGCTGCTAAGACCTTCCACAAAACTGAACTGTCCTCAATCAAAGAACAATTGGTAGCCATTGACTCAAAGGTGGAGGGTGGCGACGACGTGGATAACAAGACGGAATCCGACCGGTTTAGTGAGGGTAATCCGGAACCAACTGCACGACAACGAAGACGGGCAAGTCTAATCAAAAAGGAATCTATTAGAGATTTGAAAGCTCGAGAAGAAGACCTGCCAGATACGGACATGTTAGAGCAGTGGTATATCTTGGATGAAAATTGTGTTCCCCCTGTTTACCGCCTACAAAATATTAGGTATTAGTATTATATGAATTCATTTGTGTTGTATGGAACATAAACACTGACAAAGGCCAGATAAAGACGACAGTATCCTCATCGAACGTCGCTTAGTATCAAACTCGGTAATTGTGTAACCATAAAATTGTACCCTGTGATAGACAGTATAATATTTTCTATTATCGTTTAAAGATACATTATGTAAGATTAGATAACGAGCTGACAGAAATGAAATAAAATGGGGGTTTAACGTCTTACTGCCCTGCTAAGAGCTGATAGTTCTCGCTACAATGATTGAAAAGAAATAGATAATGTAAAGAGAATATGCTGAAAATTTCAGTCAAATTACTTCCTTGTGAGCCGTGAAAACCGAATTTCAAAAAGACTATAACTTTGATTGTCATTGTAACGATAATAAACCAAGTCTTGATTATCCATTTACGATTAATCATAAACAACCGTTGAATCGCAGATCGGATTCAAATCTGTTTAAAATCGTACCCATCAGATAGCATCGAGAGTTGATCATAGTCTGGTGGTTGCGAAATGGCTGTTTTCCTCAGCAATGACTTGCAATAGCAATTGAGACCCATCTTCTGTCCGTAATGCACACTCATCCAGCGATATAATTGCCACCAGGCCGGGACGCAGTCCTTGCCATGGTTAACTAATATGAGAACTACAAAACAGAAAGAAAAACGAAACGAAGCATGAATATTACTGTACAGTTTTGATAAACTCAGAACTAAAATACAGAATCAAAATAAAATGAAACGAAATATTGATAATACAGTCTAGACATACACCGTAGAATAGTGTAAATTATCACCAATATCAACTATTCCTATACTTCAGGATTTTAATATGAGCTTTATCAACTTGTTTATTTTAAACACACACATGTCCAGAAATCCCTAAATTAAGAGTCTGTGTAATATGCAATATTATGACCACTAATCTCAGACTTCTTGTTATATTTCAGTTCATCTTACAAAGATATCTTAAACAAAGATTTTGCTAAAAGAAACCAGGCAAAGAATAACTATATATCTGTGATGAAGAAAATGCAGAAAACAATACAAAAATATGCTGCCCAGGTTGTCGAATCCCCTGAAGACAGAAGAAAATATTTTCTGTCAAGTAAGTAAAAAAAACTATGAACTTATTAGTAGTGTGGGAGAGAAATGGGGTTTAACAACCACGGGACACAAACTAGGTCATTTCGGAACTAACATATGGTTCAATATTAATTCTAGAATTAATATGTGTGTAGGGGTCTTTAGCAGTGGGAGGAAACCGGAAGACCCGGCGAAAACCCGCGAGTTTGGACAGGCGATGTTTAGCAGGTAACCCCGCACTTGACTCTATGGCAGACCTTTTGATCTAAAGGCGCACGCGGATCCCTCAAGTTATATTTCGAATAACAACCGTGAAAATGGATTGTTATTTGACTTAAACATCGGCACAAACAATGAAGATGATCTGTTTGTGTACGTGAAATTCAAAGCATGCTGTGGTTATTTGGGGTTATAATTACCTCAATATCGACCCTTAATCACTTTACAGAAGGTTGATGCAGGGGAATGGACACCTTAAAACATCAATAGTTGCTATGGGATGACTGACGGATGGATACCTATAGTTATCTCCCTTTAACCTGCATTGTAACTAACCCAACTCGTCTCCCCTTTTCAATGACGGTAGGGATGTGTTGATAAACAGGTTCATTATTAAGAGTTAAACCTGCATAATTCAGGTCTTCCATTTGTCTCAAATGTTATTAAATCATTAATTATACATTATGCCAGGCCCTAAATTACCTCTCTAGAACTTCAGATAGTTTTGATTTTCAACAGATTTATTGGCAGTTATTGATTTAATTTAAAAATAAGTAATCGAGACTTTGTTTATTATGTTAACAATGGTAGTAATGACAATCGGGTCTACATGGTTCTTCTCGGCTCAGAGTGACGTAATTTGACTGACATTTTCAACATACCCCTTTTCCATTATCTATTTTTTAAATGTATTATAATTTATAGCTTGATAAAACCCCTGTCCCGTTTCTGTTATTATTCATGTTGGTTTCCTTAATGATATTTATTTTCTTTTGTAGTTTTTGATATGGAATTAGAACATGGTCTAGAGACAGATATTTCCAGACCACATAGTTTTCTGGTGAAGCGAACGATACCGGGCGTTAGAAACAGCCTAGATGACGTCGCTTCCGCCAAGTATCTTGACGTCACTCATCCCAGAAGTCAACAGATGGATAATTCACGTGACGAGAGAATCCAACATCTGCGTGATCAGGTCTTACCAGTAAAGGTAATAACACAACATCTCCTAAAATAACAGCCTGCTATAAAAAGGAAAACATCCCCACTTTGACTACAAGGAATATTGGCCTGTTCAAAATAGGATCAGTTGCCTATATTGTGTCATAGGTCATGCGGTGATTTTAATTTGACGCTACCGAGACCAGTTGGACTGGATCGATCGAGCCTAACATGATGGCGGCAGTGGCCATTCTTTCAGTATTTAGTTAGAAATTAAAGAAATAGGGGCGTAATTGTACAAAAAGTACAATTTGCACATTATTACCAGATCTTCATTCAACCAGGCATTTAATCACGTTCCAAATTGACAAGTCGACAAACACCATTTTGTTTTTTTGCACAACGGACATTTGTATTTGATGATCGTGATTTTGTATTTCTAGGTACCGGAACTATACCGAAATGATATAGAGGTTGAATGGCATACGGGCGGTATTAATCCCCAGGGTAAACGAGAGCATGCGGTATATACAGAACGATTGTGTAAACTTGTATTTGATACGTTAAAAAGAGAGATTGGCACAACTCTAGAGAAAAAAGAGAAAAAAATGGATGAAGCTACACAACTTTGTAATGAAGTCGCTCAACACGTTGCTCAATGTCATAAAAGGTTAGATATCCAATCTAGTGGACGTTGTAGTTTACCGAACAGTGTTGAATGAATGTGTTGGAATGGGCTTAACCAATAGACACCGCTACATTGCTGTTTGCTTTTGTTTTCTGGCCTGGAACTCGCAAACGGGAACTGACAATGTTTCGACCTATACGCTTAATTAACCAATCTGATTAAAATACAGATCTATATTTCCTTTCGTTTTTTATACTTTCGATGGCCTACACCACATGAATATCTGACAAGTTATAGTTGGAGTTCACGTTAGAGGTCAAACGAGCGGCTTTTGACCATATGATGTCAGACACTGATTAATCTATCAGCGTTGACGTTTCTAGCCAAATGTGGCCGTAACACACCGTTTCGTTTGCTAATCCCTCACTCCAAGCAAAACGCCAGTAGTATAACTACTCTTTCAGATCCGAGTATAGTAAAGACAAGTAAAACGAAATTTTGAACTATAAAAAACGAAACGAAATAGGATCTGTGTTTTAATCAGATTGCTTTATTAACGTTATTAATAACATATTACCCGACAGTTTATTCAATTATTATATAAAATCACTAGTAATATAAGTTATAGATCCTACAATCAAACAAACACTCCATGTTAATTTACAGTGGAGTCGCGGTGAATCCGTGAGTAAAGCGTTTATTTTCCAGCGTGGTTTCCCGAAACAGTTTGTATTACTACGTCAGATGTAAATAACGCACGTGATGTCGACGCCAAACGACGTGGCGTCGCACGTAGAACTATTATGGGCGTTTCCTGAAATGTCGGCCAGACAGTGGTTAAAGAAGGCTTTCGTATTACCACTGTGAAACCGCTGTATCGTATTATATTTCTGTAATAGAACTTCCCTTTGTTGGCTGTCGTGACATGGAGGCATATCAGTAAAAATTTAACTAACGTATTATTTTTGTTTAATTGAACTTCCCTGTGTTGGGGGTCGTAACGATAGACATTTTTTTTTGGTTTCATAGAGCTTCCCTTTGTCGAGGTCATAACGATGGAGGCATGTCAGTAATAATTTAAAGAACTTTTTTTTGTTTTATAGAGCTGCCCATTTTCAAGGTTGTAAAGATGTTTTACAGACAATAAAAGCCTACATGAGATCAGAGACTACCCTACCTTTAGTTGTTTATGGTAAATCGGGTACTGGTAAATCGGCGCTATTAGCTAAAACATCAAAAGAAATATACAGATGGTTTAAAGGGTAAGTCGTATTAGATAACTTGATTTTATGTCGGTCCTAACGTTCGCTTTCAAGGTGATATCGCAGACAAGTGTTTCCTGTGGAAACTTGCTAGAATAGCAGTGCGAGGCCCGTCTAGCGTAGGATGTTGTTGTTGTCGCTAGTTCGATTTCCCCTTGTCATTAGTCGAGCCGGGCAGTAGGACGTTAAACCCCATTTAATTTCTCGGATAGTTGATTTAAACAATATTTTATTCACGCGATATCGAAACATGCAAGTGACATAAATCGGTTTCCAGAACCAGATACATATAGCGCTAAAATATGTAATAAGATTTCAACAGGAATATAACCATGTGAGCTAACAAAATAATCACGTGACTTATTCAACATCCCACAAACTATAAACAGATTACACTACCTCTGGAGACGTCATTCGTCTTAATATTGAAAGACGAAGTTAACCCAGTTAGAACTCCAGCCATCTGATACAGTGATAAATATGTTTACTAGAATATAATATGATTTATGTTTTTGTTTTTTTAGAAGTGATATACGAGTAATCTACAGACAGATAGCTACAACTGTGACATCTACCAATATCAGAACATTACTTAGAAGTATTTGCCTTCAAATGTGTGAAATATTTGATAATAACTATTCAGAGGTCGCCAGGGTAGGTTTAACCAGATTTTAGTAATGTTTTAATATATATACTTCGTTTTATATAAATATATATATTTGGCCTCCTCCATAATTTTGAAACATATTGAAGACACAGCTAGGTAAGACGAAATATTGAACAATGTATAAAAAAGAAACAAAATGTTTCAATTTGCATATTTATACTTTGTTTCGTTTTTTTTAACGCTTGGCCTACACAATATGAATAGGGTGAAGACAATCAAATAAAAACTATAAAAATTTAACGAAACGAAACAGGATCTGGGTTTTAATCAGATTGTCCAAAACGCTTAATGAAAGTCCTGCGCCAACAGTGCGAAAGAGAAATCCCAGACTGGGTTATACGCCGTACGCGGAAAGAACTATGTCCGGGAAAAATCTCAGGTCTTGATTATCGTTTGTCACGAACGCCCGAAATGGCGGATTTTAGCAACCTGAATAAAAAAAAGTTGGTGATAGAAAAAACAAGTGTCTCTTCGAACTCAATATTTCAAAAATAGTAATACATTTTATAATTACTATTTATTGGCTCGAGAAAATGTGGCAATGGGAACAGACTAGCATTTACCGTCATGTATTTTAAGTGGTGGGCTACAACGAGACCAAACCGAAAATAAGGTAACGGAAAATAGAAACAAAAAATGACTTTTTTCAAACTCAATTTTTCAAAAATAGTAAATTTGTGTGATTGTTAGCTGCCTAACGACTTTAATATTGAGCGGCTAACAAACCATCCAATATTCTTTATTGGAATTGTGAATAATCATTAATTAGTACCACCATTTCCTATGTTACTGTTAAAACGTGTCGATAATTCTAAATGCCACTTAAACAAGAAATACATTCCGTTATTAGATTAGCGTCTTGAAACAGCTAAAAAAAACAAGCTAATCAACACCCACTACTGACTAAGTTCTCAAGTTCATGAAGTGACAAGCAATTATTTAATACATAGTTACCAGGAACTGAAATGAAATGGAATAGGGGTTTCCTCCTTCTTTTCTACACCGATTTGAACTACTCTTTACAGTATGCTCGGGGTGGGGGTGGGGGGATTTGCCCGGACAGCGCTTGGGCCTAGGCCTATTCTTATTTCGAATTCCATCTATCAAGGATTTCTTTTAGGTGAATGTCAATGTTTACACCGGACTTCCGGTTTTCTGTAGCATCCAAACGTCTAACCTCGGTCCCTGCCAGGACCCTCATCCAGCACCACTGACAAGCTACTTACCAAAAACCAGAAGTGCGATAATACTACGAAAACTGACGCGAACAATAAGATGAACGGATTTTTTAGTTTATAATGTATTTTACATCCGCCCAGCTTTACTTACATTCCCACATAATAATTATACCTGCTATTACGTCTTTTTAATGCACAACAATTGCTGTTTCATATAAAATGAAAAACAGAAAAGATAAAAAAAGAAACACAGCAAATGTTTATTTTTGCATTAGTTGTTTAATATCCGACATCATCTGCAATATTGGAAATATATAGAAAGTACGATTCATGCGAAGATTAGACCAGACAAGAACATGTCCCAGTTTTATATTTAAGTCAGTGTCATACATCTAGTTGCTGGCTCTGCTAATAATACATTACTCACAAAGTACAGAATTATAATATTGTCATGAAAAAAAATCTATATTTTTGTTTATAAATTATGAATTTGTACGCAGAGCGCATCCTTTCCAGAGAACTACTCAAGAGGCTAGTCATATGATTACCTGAACATTAATGTCTTTAACTCTAACTTAAACGTGTTCATTGTTTCAAGTGATTGGTAAAAGAACCATATCTTTTCTTCTTGTCATTGTGTATTGTTTTGTTTTATTTTCAGGATTATAAAGGTGTAATAAATGATTTTAGTTATAGAATGGGACAGGCCAGTAAAGATAAACCATTAGTTATTATACTGGATGCTATAGACAGATTATCAGGTAGGTGCTGACAATTCATACCAAAATGGACGACAAAAATCTTTATGTTGCCATAAAAATCCAAACTTCATTATTATGTTATGTTTGCATTAAAATGTTAAAGGGTACCAAGCAGTATGTTTTCTTATTCTTTGATACCAATTCAAAGATAACCACATCCCGCCATATGCTTGATTATTGTCAGTCACCGACACATCCTTCAGTATATTGTACCATCATACCATCTGCAGTTAATATCATTAAAACCTCGGATAAGTTACATCATCAGACTAACTTTGACTTAACTAATTTATCAGGAATTCTTTATTGTATTTTTCAGATGCTCACGACGGTAGAAAGTTAATCTGGTTGCCTAAAGAATTGCCACCCTATGTTCATATTATTGTATCAACATTGCCAGATGAAAAATACCAATGTTACAATATACTGAAAAAGCAGTATGAAGGAAACGAAGACTGTCTTTTGGAGATTTCTGAACTGCCATCAGATGATGGTGCCACTATTCTCAAACACTGGTTGAGCTCTAAGAAGAAGGGATTAATAGAACATCAATACGACATACTTATGGAAGCTCTTGGCAACTGTCCTACACCGCTATATCTGAAAACAGCTTTCCAAGATGCACTCGAATGGACTTCTTATACGAATCCCGATATGATCAAGCTTGGCGAAACTGTTAAAAAGATAGCTACTATCAAATTTGGTCGTCTGGAGAGGGATCATGGAGAACCTATTGTTCGCAGAGCTTTAGGCTATATCACTGCTTCTAGAAATGGCATTACAGACTCTGAAATGGAAGATCTTTTATCATTGGACGATGTTGTTATGGACGATGTGACAGCTTTCAATAAACCATGCAAGCGTCGTTTACCTCAAATCAGATGGGCGAGCTTGAAAGATGATCTTGGGGATTATTTATTAAAAATATCTGCAGATAAAACAACTACGCTTTGTTGGGCCCATGTGGATTTCTTTGAAGCTGCCCAAGAAAGATACTTACTTCAACGTGATAAAGCACCATCCTACCACAGAGCACTAGCAGAGTATTTCCGTGGAATCTGGTATGAAAAACCAAAACCACATTCCGGTAACGATAAAGGATCGGAAAGGTTTGTGTCTCCCCAACCACTTTATTATGAGCCTGAGGGATCTAAACAAGATGGTAAAGATCGAATTTACAATCTTCGGAAGATAAATGAACTACCATATCATCTTGTCAACTCCCACCAACCAGAAGTCCTCAAATCAGAAACACTCTGTAACTTTGAATGGATTTTGGCAAAATTGTGCGGAACATCTCTAACAGCTCTGTTGGAAGAATATCAGTATGTTCTGACCATTGATCCCAAAGATTTTGATTTCAAAGCATTGTCCGACGCTCTCCACTTATCAACTACTGCTCTGCTTCGCGAACCTCGACAGTTAGCTTCTCAGCTTATTGGAAGGCTACATGGTATTTTAGCTAGAGACATACCAGCAACAGCAGGAGATCCGCGAAAATATCCATACCTCCACCAGCTAGCTGCACAAGCTCAACAATCGTCCCTACCAGCTTTGATACCATCGGCAGCGTGTCTAACGGAGCCTGGTGGCATTTTGTTTGATTTGCTGTCAGGACACACTGAACCAATAACAGCAGTTACTCTAACTAATGATGGGTTTAAAGCTGTGACCGCATCAGCTGATACAACTATTAAACTCTGGGATCTCCGGTCCGAGAAAGTGGTGAAAACAATAGAAGGTGTTGGTTCTCGGGTAAACAGAATACGACTCGCTATGAATAACACGTATATTATAACAAACGAAGAAAACGTCATTAAAATTTGGTCCATGAGCACCGGCGCGTGTCTGTTTACCATTGCCGAATATGTTGATCCGGCTGTTACAATAACGGCGGGAGATGGAGCATTGTTGGTCGCCTGTTTCTGTGGATCCAACATGATTCGAACTTGGGATTTGAGAAGTCTAACCTTCATGGGAGAGGAACGTATCCCTGGAACCTGTATTCATAAAGATCGTTCGATCCTTGCTGCTGATAACTCACCAACCGAACGAGTTCTGGTTGCGTTTAGGAGTGCTAATTATGCTCTTGTAATAGGTGCTAGATCGAAGAAAGTGCTTCAAAAGCTTGTTTGCCACGAGGAGTCTTCCTCAATCGTAGCTTTAGCCATAACTGCCGAATATTTTGTTTTGGGTTGTAGACAGCAGTACATGAAATTGCATGAAATTCATCAATTGGAGCTATTTGATACCAAGAAAGGCTACTATATCCGTAGTGTCCGTGGGTGTATGCATGATAGGATAACAGAGCTACATCTTAATCTGCATGGTTCACATGCTATAGCCGTTTGTACTTCGGAAAAGAACAACACGTCAGACATAGCTCTGTGGAACTTGGAAACCGAAGATCACAAACATCTAGCCACCCACGCGAGGCTGTCCACCATTGGTGCTTGCTGTGATTTCCGATTCTGCTTAACAGCTGCTAAAGATGACAATACTCTTCGCATCTGGAATTTAAGTAAAAAGGTTAATCAACATGCACCAAAGCTAAAGAAATCCATGGGAGTCGGCCAGATATTCCCAATGGTTGAAAATCCGCGTTACGTCGTAGCCAAAGCAGTGAATCATGGACCCATCAGCGTGTGGAATGTAGCTAAAGCTAAGTGTTTACAAACTGCTGTTCGAATTGAAAGGGGGATGACTGAAACTTCTGACGTTGTTATTGCTAGAAATAGCCAACTTGTTATTCTCACTGATCGGGGTTTTTCTAATGCTACTGATGATTCCAAACCGGTCTTCCAAACGGTTCTAATTTATAACCTTGAAACAAAGCGTTATGAACGTAAATTGTCTAGTTGCTACATAGTGCCGGCACCGTCTCACGAATATGTACTTTTAGATGACGAACATTTGATGGGACCATCCGATAACCGATCCCATTTTGTAGTGTGGAACTTAGTTTCTGGACACGTTGTATACAGAATCCGTCCCGAGTTCAAAGAAAAACCCGTTAAAACAAAATTCGCAAAAGGTATGGCCATGTTGGGAGTTGGGGGAACAAAGAAAAAACGCAACTCAGACCAGTCGATGACTCCATGGGATCTTCGAGCAGAGACAGAATCAGCTAAGACACGGCGTGATCAGCAGGAAAGAGAAATGGAACGAGCTAGACTTCAGAATCTTAAGAACGAAAAGGAAAATTCCATTGAACAATTCATCGTTAGTGGAGATCAAAAGACGTTAGTTGCTTCTTATTTCGCTCATCATTTATGTGTTTTCGATATCCCCTCTCAACGTCATACTCAAATTATAGAGAACGAATACTCAATGTTGTTTCTGCATGTCGCTGCTTTAACTTATGACGGTAGCCATTTAGTACACGCAAACTATGACGAAGAGAGCAAAATTAGCTACGTCACGTTATGGGATTGTAAAACGGGAGATGTAAAACGACGATTGAAAAATGAAAGTGATGTCTGCGCCGTAGCGATTACGGATACCGCTAATCGCGTTGTTATTGGGAAATCTCCTAGTGAATTGCACATTTGGGATCCAATGGGAACAAAGCAAGTGCAAAAAATAAAAGGGTATTCCGGATTACGCTTTTCTATGGGTAGTAAGATATTTATTGTTGATGAAGGACAAAGAGCGATTGTTTTAGCGGGGGATATTTCCGTATGGGATATACAAAATGCAACAGTTCTAGCGGTGTTTACCCCGGATACGAAAGTTATGTGTTGTGAACTCGCTTATCATGGACGATTAATAACATTTGGACTTTATGAGAAATCAGAAGTTATAATTCTAAAACTTCAAGCTAAAGATGAACCCCCGATAGCCGACAATAAAGAAGATCTCGAGGGTAAAAATATTTTTGGGGAAATAGATGAATCGTCCGATGAAGAAGAGGAAGAAGAGGAATCTTAGAAGAACTAGAAATACATTGGAGTAGATTTACTCTGACTTTCATCGAGATCGATCATCTGACAAATGACGCACAAGGCGCGAAGACCGTCAGGCAAATGACGTACGAGGCTTGTAGATCATCTGGCAAATGACTTACGGGGCGGGGCGTGTTGGAGGTATGAATGGTGTGAAGAAAAATATGTTTATTCGACAGAATAGAGTGGCAAGAAGAATTACCCAATTCATATCCCCCTGGGAATAAATTCAAGATGGAATGCTTTATAACATAATTGACCGCCATTGTTAGAATATTCGAACATCATATGTGAACGAATTTGATAATATATATATATATGCATAGGAAATTTTGTTTGTTTATTATTCACACTACGTAGATTAAAGTAGTGTTTGCTATCCTGAATGCTAAGAACTGTGATATTTGTACATAGTGTTTATATTAGAAGTGTGTGTATAGTATTTTATTACATCTTTAAACAACTTAAGACACTTTACCAAACAGCATTATTATGTAAATTGGATGACGACAGTTTAGTGTTTCTTTATATAGTGTGTACAATAATCACAATTTAAACTAATCACAGCCGTTTGCTTCGTTGAATATACATTATGCAAGAGCTATATCTACATATTGTAGGTCTTTCTTTAGGCCTGCAATGTTATCTAAATGATTAATTAGACATTAATTAACTTATCCAAACCATAAACAACTTTCGATGTAATCGCTAACCTGTGATATTTATTGGATTAGAACTCGATTTGCCGCTGCCGATTAAATCAATAGGTGGATGATCGAGACTAAATTTTTATCGTGCCGACTTTAGTGATGATTGATTCTAGACCCAAAATTCAAACGGTTCAGGGTGGATCAATTTGACTACGATTTTCAGCAAATCCACTTTACATTATCTAGTTTTCAACTATTATAGTGAGAACTGCCATCTCTTTATCTAATCACCCATAATGTATCTTTAAGTAAGTAGAATGACTTCTCTAACACAGATTGTCTCCCTTATAATACCTCCCTGGATTTATTAACCTGATAATTCCACTATTTTCTTATTTCTCTTAAATCCCCGTTCCATGGCCAAATTCTGAATTTTGTATGGTAATATTCTACAAAGGAAGTGAGTGTCTCATAGCGAGTCGAACAAATAATATTATTTTTGTGAGATTTTTCCTTTAATGACTCCTGACTCGATATTATTTTTTTAATCGACCTGAAATATATCATTTCAGATGTGTGACTTATTTGATTTACTCTGGAATTGTTGAAGAGGTGATCTTTGACAATTTTTAAACTTCGTCTCTCCTAAATAAAAGTCTATATGTTTTTAAATTCTGATTTTGCGTTGTGTGTATTGTTTAACTTTGAATATCACTATAGTGTTATAAGAATTTGCATAGTATTATGTATGTAATATTCGAATTTGTCATGTTTATGTAGGTTATACCCAACATCATGTCCCATTCTGTCGACTCCAGAAGCAATTGGCTATAACAATTTTTCGTGCTAATTATTTGTTCTTTTGTGTTACAGCTAAATATTTAGCGATATATACTAAATGTATTTATAACGTTAAGAACGATATTATTTAACGTTAATAACGATATTATTGAAAATGTTAATAACGTTATTATTTATAATGTTAATAACGATATTATTCATAACGTTGATAACGATATCATGTATAGTATTAATAACGATACTATTTATAACGTTAATAACGATATTATTTATAACGTTAATAACGATACTATCTATAACGTTAATAACGATATTATTTAAAACGTTATTATCTATATCGTTATAACGACATTATTTTGAATTGAGACTCTGGCTGAACTGTGATAAAAGATATGATTATACTGTATAACCCTTGCTTCTAGAACTATACGAGATTTTTGATTTTATTAAATGTATACTGAAACTTTTTGTGTTAGTTATTTTTGAAGTCCAGGGCTGTCGAGAGTCCCGCCCGTTCGTTCATCCATTGGTGGGTTTTAACGCCCGGTGGGGACAGTGTCTAATCGTTCGGATGATATGGAAAAACAAGGTTCCTGGTATACGTTGACAGTTGGAATTAGTGATAAGAGTAATTAATAGCGGGCACACTTTCCCCTCATAGCAAACTGTGTGCATGCCAGTCTTCAGTAGCCCAGTCGGTGCCAAAAATAAGACTTTAAACCCAATTTCATTCCCTTTCCTTTCTGTACTGTAGGTACGCTTATATCCGTGGTAGCAAACACCCTTTGCATAGCCAATTTAAATTCCATAGGCCTTGAACCGACGTTTTGAAGAACGAAAATAAAAGGCTCTCCGCTAAGATGATACCCACACAAATACAGAGTTTTAGCACGCATTTTATGAACATGACTACTGTTTTACGCTAAAAGACACCATATTGTATTCGAGTTAACGATCATTGTGGATGTATTCTATTGTTAAAAAGAAAAAAAAAAGAAATTCTGATAAAAATCTATTTTACATTTACACATTTCTTTCTTAATGACAAAATCGATATATTGAACAAGTTATTTTTTTAATCTATACCTGAAATTGAATATATTATCACCTCACAGTTCCAAACACTATTTTTATATATTTTTTATATCGATATACTAGTATTCATTTCGTTGGTTATATTGTAACTATGATGGTTCGGCAGGTTGTTGGAAAGAAAACGATCGCTTTGACGCCCACTTCTTCGACATTTATATATGCCTTAAAAAATTCATATGGATAATTAAATGTAAAATTCTCATAAAAATCCCATTGTGGTGTAGGTGGTGACATTATATGAACATCCCTCCTTTTGTGGATCTGGATGTTTTTTTTTTTGGTTTTCTCTTTTGATTTGATGCAAATTAAAGAAATGATAACAATTGCCCATCACGCCGAACATGACGCCATCGCCAATATCATGGGATTGTGTGGCCATTTCAAACATCAGAGTCCGTCTATCAATGCGTAATTGTCCAAAGATCAAGCATTCCAGGTTTACTATTGATTAAAACTCAAACTGACGGAGCATTAGGCTTTAGTTTTCTATTTAAAAAAATCCCTCAAGAAGAAGATTGCCAATTGAATGAAACCAGTCCCTGGGTCAAAAATAGTATTAAACTGAACTAAAGTTGCCTGTCTACAATAAGCGCCATGTGAGATCAGACACAGAGCTAGTTGGCCGACATTTTAAAGTTCCAATAGCATTTTTTTAAGTTATATTTTTAAAATGTATTAAAACAAAGCCCTAAAATAGATTGAACCTATATAAACAGTCCTACCTTGTTAAAGAATAATCCTATTAATCCTATAATTCACTATTGCCAGTTGAGAAATTGGCAAAAATATCATTTTCAACTTCAAATGCAAACGTTTGAAGATGGCCGTCCATGGAGAGGAATGGGAAAACAAGGGAGGTAATTGAGTAACTATTTCCTCAATCACCCTGTGTCACCCTTTCTAATGCCCCAAAAATTTTGCCCATGATCGCATAATAGTGAGTTGACAACCTTTTGAGCAAAAGACATAGAAATAATTATGCTTTGACTTTCTTAGAAAATATGAAATTGGAACTTTAAGCCCTAAATGTACTTCGAGAGCATTATTATCGGACATTTTCGCATAACTGTGTGTCCCTTTCTTACTAGTGTATAGAGCCACAAAATATTCGTATTCACATAGATGGCGTGAGCCCAATTGGTGCAGCAAAGAAGGACATTAGCCCCCATTTCATTTCATTTCGTATCAACATTGGTGTGTAATTTTCTAGATTGGATAGTCGCGTTTATCTTTGAGTCTGTTGTGTTTGATTAACTTAAATTCAAAAATGTCTGCGATCATTAAGATATAAAGGTCGTAACGTGACGTTAAACAATTCAGACATTGTGACAATCATAAAGACGCTTTGAAAACCACTTCCGGTCACTGACTAGCAATGGCGCTTTGGAGCAATAAATGTGCTCATAAATCAAATTGATTAAATGTGATTATTGGTTGATGGTGTCGCTAAATATCGTCTCTTTATTCCGAGACTGCGCAATATATCATATATTAGATTATTATGCACACATAGGTCAAGCTTTAGTTTCGCACCTGTCAAAAGATATTGATGGTTAAAGGAAACCAAGATGAAAATAGTAACTTAAAATTGATCCATTGTCTTGATTTTTATAGCTGATTTTGATATATTTTCCTATACAGATAGGTGGTTTCGGAATAGAGATTGGGGAAAAAAAGATAAAATTCAATAAAATATGGTTTGACGTCCTATTGTTCTACCCCGACTGGGCTAATGAAGACGGGCATACGCCATAGAGTGACAGCGGCGTCTTAACCCACCCTTATATCGAATTCCAGCTGGCAAGGGGTCTTTTATGTGCATGCCAATAAGTGCATGGAACCTCGTTTTTTCGTCCCATCCGAACAGCTGTCCTTGCCAGTCCTGGTTGGAGAGGAGGTACAACATAAACTGCTTTGCGGTTTTGAATTCGCATCACTATCTAACACGAATGACTGCACCAAGCGAGACAAAGCAACGTTAAAATGAGCAGGTTACAGTCTTTATTATTAAATACATTTGAATTGGTTCTAACGTCCATTAACTAATATAAATCAGGACAAAATTAACATGTATATTTGTTAGTTTAATAATTCGGTTATATACACAGGACTCTTTAGAAGTATGAGGGATTCTGCCAGTCCGGAGGAAAACCCACGGGATGGCGGCTATACACCTTGTTACATACAAAGCTGCGAGCGAACCGTTGACTTGCATACATACCATGCCTTCTAATCTACAGCATACATCTTAAAGGACACGTTCAAAATATAATTTTAACATAGAGATTATTGTTACGATAGTTGCGCAATCAAGGTTTCAACAAACGAAAGTGACGAGCGCAAAAGGAAAACACGAGTTATCCTTCCATATAACTGACCGAAGTAACGAACAAATTCAGAACCTTAGAACGAACGAGTCTATTTATACACGCCAAAATAAACTAGAAGCTTAGACAGACCGAGGATTTTTAAATCTGACAATTCAAAACGGGACACCGGTATTTCGTTCCAGCCGAACGACTAGACAGCTGTCAATGTCAGGTCCTCCGTTCGTCATCACTGACAACGGCGAACCATGTCGGAAAATCTGGATGGACTTTCTCGGCCAATGCAGGGATCGAACACCCGACCTCCAGACTAGCAAGCCAGCGGTTTAACGACTTCGTCACCTTGACCCCCCCCCCCAACTTAGAAAAGCCCATTAAGGTTATAGACTAGAAAGATCGACGCTAATTGAAATAAGTTAGAAGCAAAAGTTCACCGGGGTTCCGTGTACACATTGGCAGTTGAAATCCGATATAAAAGTGGGCCGTAGTGCCGCTGTCCGGGTAAAATTTTCCGCATAGCATACCACCCTATGGCGCATTTCCATCTTCACTGGCCCAGTAGAAGTAGAGGAGTAAGACGTTAAACCCAATTTCATTTCATTTCTTTAAAAACGTGAAAAAAATTAGAAACTTAGAACGATCGAGTCTATTTATACTCGTCAAAATAAATTAGAAGCTTAAACAGACCGAGGTTCTTTAAATAAAAATAAGTTAGACCCTTAGAGCGATCGACTCTCTTTAAGTTAGGCCCTTGAAAAACGTCAAAATAAGTTTTAACCCTAGAACGATCGATATTCTTTAAAAATCAACGAAAATAAGTTAGAAGCTTAAAACGATCAAACCCCTTTAAAAAAGATCAAAAATAAGTTATAACCATTGAATGATCGAGTCTCTTTGAAAATAAGTTAGAACCGTAGAACGATCGATTCTTTTTCAAAACGTCAAAATAAATTATAAGCTTAGAACGATTTAGACCCTTTAAAACATCAAAATAATGTATAGAATAACCGTATAACGTTAAGAATAAGTTAGTCCCTTAGAACGATCTAGCCCCTGTAAATACATCAAAATAAGTTAGGCTCTTAGAACGATTTAGCCTCTTTAAAACATCAAAATAAGTTATAACCGTAGACTGACCGAGTCTCTTTGAAATCATCAAGATAAGTTATAACCGTAGAATGATCGAGCCTCTTTGAAAATGCCAAAAGATATAGATAGATATTTAAATCTGTAAAGATTTATAGGAGATTCTTTTTAAAGAAAAATCTCGTAAATAAAAATAGGACTTGAAAAGAGAAAATATATCATCGATCATAGTGAGAGATTGTTATCCAAGATATAATAGATGGACGATTCGATCTGGGAAGTATCTGTCATTCGTGTGGAGGATACGGTAGTATAGTTTCACACATCGACTGCTCAGTTAGTTCGATAAGATAATATCGATGACGATTTATGAAGCAGAAATTATTGATATTTCCATTTGAAAATGATTATACAAGTACTTTTATAATTCTTGAACTGAAAACACGCCCAGGGCACTTGATAATAATGTTTCTGTTCACGTCATGCCATGATTTGATTAGGGGAGTGGAGGCGTGCTCATGGATGGTCCGAATGATCATTAAAGTTAGATGTTTCAGTTGTTTCAGTTAGTTACACCTTATGATTAGTATATGGGTTAAGTTTAAATTGTTCAAGTGACAATTTAGTAATTTGTCACATAAAATAGAACAGAAAACTTAACGTACGGTTTTAGGATCTAGAGAGCCCTCCGTCAAGGTATATACTACCTGCCTCGGACGTTATCGAATAGGGAGCCACGGTGGTTCAGTGAGTAAGACACTGGCTCGCTAAAACGGAGGTCCTGTGTTCGATCCTGCGTTGTCCGAGAAAGTTTGTCGAGATTTTTTGGCGTGGTTCCCTCTTGTCCGTGATGCAGGACAAAAAAATCTGGCAAGACACAACGTATAGCCGTTCAGATGGGACGACAAACCGAGGTCCCGTGAACACATTGGCGTGCACATAAAAGATCACTTGGCAGTTAGAATTCGATATAAGAGTCGGCTGTAGCGCCGCTGTGCGGACAAAATGTCCTTCATAGCATACTGTTTGGTGAATACCCGTCGTCATAAGCCCAGTCGGAGCAGAACAGTTAGACGTTAAACCCCATTTCATATCATTTCTTTACGGTATCACGTAATGGACATATAGCAGCGACGCTTCAAGAATGATACTTATGTTTATAACTCACACAATATGGACACAATTGGAAAATGGACTTTTAAATGTTACTCCTTTTAAATTCAAGAATAGTATTCCATAATACAAGGAGGCTGAATTAGAGAGGTTCAGAGACAAATGGTTTAAAGTCAAAAATCAATATGGGTATTTCTCTTATGAAACAGAATCCCATAATTAAATTTCGTGGGGTTACAATGAGAATTGTAGCATCTGTAGTGTTAATACAGTGTTGCTTATACTACCGCAAATTAACAGGGCTTATCATTTTAACAATCTGAAGGAACAAACTTTTTAATTTTATAAAGGTTTAATGTACCTGCAGGCTAACTCTGAGACCTATCATTGAAATTCAATATAAGGCTTCGTCAGCTGACAATTATTACCCGTAGAGCGTTAACAAGGTTTCGAAAGCAAGAAGTATAACTCCTGTGGCTTTTCTGGGATATCTCCGAATGTCAGTAAAATACCCCCGTTTACCAAGTTGAACAGCCTATACATTTCCACAATAATCCAAGCTGTTGTAATAATCCATAATTGTGGGCAGGCGGACAGCTGTATAGTATGTGGTATAACGCGATCCTAGGGGTCTACTGTATATAGGGTCTTTATTATATTAACCTATAATTCTCAATCTTATCTGATTAAAGCAAAGATTCTATTTCGTTTATTTCTATAGTTCAATCTTTCGTTTTACTTGTCATTACTACACTAGGATCTTGAAGAGTTGTGTTCATGATGTGAGGGATAATCCAATAAAACGATCTGTTAGGATGAGATCTTGGCTTTTTGATGCACGGAACTGTGGATAAACCACTAGAAATGTCAACGCCGATTGATATATTAATGTCTGACCCCTGACGTAAACTCCCACTATAACTTGTAAGATCTTCATGTAGTGTAGGCCAACGAAAGTATAAAAAAACGAAACGAAATATAGATCTGTATTTTAATCAGATTGCCGTAATTGTAGGCAGACGGACAAGTTGGTAACAATATTTGATCGTGTAATAACTGAAGCTGTAGGGATACTACATATAGTCTCCATTGTATTACCTGTAATTGTAGACAGACGGACAGGATGACAGCAATATATGATCGCATTAAATATGAAAACGAACAAGGCATATAAAAGTCAACCGAGGCTTTAATATAGGTGTTTAGCAGAATATGTATATTTATATTTATATGAATATATAATGGAATAATTACATCAAATAATTAAGTTAAAACAATACCATTTACATCTATTAATGTTTAATAATGTTAAATAATGTTTATCAATGTTTAATAATGTTTAATCTTAAAATAAACCAATACGTATTACATCAAATAATAACGTTGAATGTTCTAAAAATGGTACTAAAATAAATTTATCTTATACGCAATGTCGTCTAATCTTTGAACAAATGCAACTGTGTACTAAGTATCAATGGTGTGGAAGTAAATCCTTTAAGCTTACATCTCTTTGCTCTGTGAAATCGGATCGAGCTAACCTTTTTATTATATGGTCATTTTATTTCAAATCCAGTCTTGTTGACCTCTTAACTTGATCATAAAATGGTCATTTTATTCCATTATAAGGTGTGCTATGTCTGATATATTTTTGCGGTTCTAAATTTTGTATGGGACTTTGATTCAATTTTGCCACGTCCTTATTACATCTCTCAAGCAATTCAATTATTTGTCTGAGAAAATATTTTACATGGTAGAATAATCTGATAGATATGTGACAATTTTAATATTTTGTCCAGACGATGCCGAACTCTAAAAGACTGGTTTTATTGGTTCCTTTATCTTAAAAGTATGCTGACAATAGCATTACCGAGAAACCGACAACAATTGTAAGCACATAATAAAGTTAGTTAAATTATGTGAAAATTAAATACTAACGAATCATGTGAACAAATTCAGAGAAATTTAACACACAATTAATACAATATTATACACAATAAGCCTTAAGTGGTAAGCAATTACAAAGAGTTTTAATTATACATGTAAATGAAACTTTTAATGATAAATTGCTTCGTTAATATTACCCAATACTGAAGTTGTATCAAGGGTCCTGGAAGGCGTAAGCATGCTCTGTCCCGAAGAGTCTATAAATAAAAGCGAGTAAATTGTAAGTCACAAATTATCCCGATTTTACAACCCAATATTGAAGTTGTATCAAAAGAGTCACGGAAGTGGTAAGCATACTACGCCCCGTGCACTAAATCCGCCATGTACACCGTGAGACTGGACAATCTATGTAATAATCTGTGATCGGCATTGGCAATGAATTTATATAACTCAAACATGCAGTTTAAAGAAGGGTTTACAATGCAGACAGAAGATATCTAAATATGAAACATAATAATTTCTCTTATAGTTTTCTATATAAAATAGTATTCAATATTGTTTAAGGACGAAAATAAAACGAAATTTAGAGAGAAAGAAATTTCGATAAGAAATGAGAACTTTATTCTTTAATTCGATACCATCTGGCATTGGTAAGCACATCCTTAGATTAGTCCTTTAATCATCAGCTACCACCAGTTTCTACCAGGCCTGCTATTAGTTAAAATAATTTAGATGTAAACTCATTGAAGCGTGTACACGACCATCAATAGGTTATCAGAAAACAAATTTCATAGCCATGCTAAATGTTTTGAAATTCTTCGGAACACATATGGAAAAAAAGATTCTAGAACTATGCTTTCTAAAATGACGAAAACTTTAGACTTTTTTGAATGAAGTTATTTCAGAATCCTCGACAAAGAAACAAAATTGAGCTAAATTTATTAGTGATCAATATGAATTTTGAATTACAGTAATTTTTAAATAATAAATGAAACATATTCTAAATCATAATGTTGATGATCCTTTGTGATGAAATGGTCTTCTAGAAGCTTTCAGTCGATGGCGGTTTAAAGGTTACAGATGATTTTGATTAAAGCGTCTTGATGTTGGTGGTTGCTGTCGACCACGGGTCCGTGGACGGTCGCTAAAAAGAAAATTTTAAAAGCAATTTAAAAGAAAATATTAACATGTTTAATTGCTTATATCGAAGATTGGGACTTTATTAGCCAACTATTATTTATTACCCAGATGATGAAAACGAAGTTCCTTTCATATTACGCTGGCCATAACCTTTTCGTTAATGGCTGAATAATCCTGTCTACGATATCGTCTTAATGCATTCAATATTGCTACTTTTGATGTTAATAAAGAACGATTTCTTGTGCCAGACAACTCAAATCTATATGATTTACAGACGAGTCTAATGAGTACATGAACCATAATGCATTATGGAAAGGTCACAGCCTTGTTTCAAAGGTTAGAATCAAAGAGCAATGGTTGCATCATTTGAGTCATCAAAATAGATCGGGGAATTTTACCACCTGTCAATACCCGACTTATTGCATATTTGAAACATAGATATACAAATCTTACAACCAGCCATGGCTGCTCACTAACCAAGAGATCCCAAGTTCGAACCTGGTGCTGGTCGGGAAGGTAGCTCAAAATATTTTCAGTGTCGTCTGCGTTGTCAATGGTACAGAACGGAAGGCCTGGAAACAGAAGGCCTGGTAAGGAACGCATCGAGTCATTGAGATGATACGAAAAGCAGTGGTCCCGTGCATAAAGACTTTTGGTGTTGGAATTCGATAAAGAATAAGCTGTCTCAAGTGGTAAGTGATCGGCATGCGTATCAACACCTTGATACACATGACCAATGGAATTCCTCTGTGTTAAAGAGAGCTAATCGCTGGGGCGACTAAGACGCTAGCTCGCTAACACAGGGGTCCCGTGTTAACCGAGAAACATCATCAGAAGAGCGTGACATCGAACAGATAGAATTCGATTAAGAGTGAGCAAAATTACACAGCATGGCGTATGTCCATATGTATTATAGGGGTTGGTGCAGATAAGTAGGACGGCAACTCGCATTTCATTTTTGTAGACTGTCAGTAACGTTTAAGGAAACCGAAACTCACCAATTATCTGCTCTGTTCCTGTGATAATATTCTGTTTGATCGTAAACCCAGCATGTTTAACGGACTGGAATTGTGTAATCGTTTGCGTTCTTCTTGTCGTAAGTTGTACAGTAGGAATCGAAACAATTTTTCAGCATCAAACTGCGTCTCATCTACAGATTTTCGTTTCTGAAAAAATAAAACGGGATATAAACTATGTCTTTTCGGGACTAACACATGGTTCAATTTTCTTTCAACAATTCGTTTGCGTGTAGGGGTCTTTAGCAGTGGGAGGAAACCGGAGGACCTGGTGAAACCCCACGAGGTCGGACAGGCGATCCTACTCCTTGCAAAGCACAACCGCTCACTCCCTCTCTCCCATTGGGAAATGCTTGGGATGAAAATCATTAACCTCTCAATCTCTGTACACATAAGATATTTTAACATACATTATTTTGATAAAATAAACAGACATTATTGCGACAAAATCCGTTGCCGAAATGTCAGCTACAATCAGTTGGGCACTATCCTCTCAGCGTGTAAGGCCGAGAGCGATCCTCGGAATTTTGCGTTACCCATGACTGTGGTGTAGGACTATAGCCTGACGAGAAACCGCGTTTAGTTGTTCCGAAGAAAATGCGTTGGTGTGCACGTAAGAGACTTCTAGACAGTTGGAAATCGCCGTTGTCAGGTGATCATTGCACACTGCATGGCATGTGGTTGCCTGCATTAGCCCGGTCGTCGGTCTCTCTCTATCCCCCACTCTCACGACAAGAAGAAGATGTAAATGCGTTTTAAACACAATTGAGCAAAGCAGATGATGGTGACGTGGGCCCTAGATCATGAGGCCATAGAATTTATGCGGAGCCTATAAAGGTTATCCCTGCACCGGGGTCCAGGAGCGGAAACATTTTGCTGTTCAGTAACTTCGTGTTTAGAGTTAACCAATGATCGATTATAGCACATGCAAAATACAACCAGGCCCCGGGTTGACAAAGCATTATCAGACTTCAGATACATTATGGGAGATTAGATAACAGGTTGGCAGTTCTCACTACAATAGTTAAAAACTGGCTAATGTAAAGGCAATTGCTGAAAATTTCAGTCAAATTGATCCACTATTAGCTTAGAACTAAGCGATTGATATTTCCGCGTAGCCTCGGTCGTCATTACTAAAGTCGGTAAGACAAAACCAGTAGTATTGGTTATCCACTTTTAGTGGTAAATCACGATGGAAAATATTACAGCGAATTGAACTACAATCCAACAAAAATCTCATGCTAGCCTCAACATCGAGAGTTGATTATGGTCTGAAAAGGTTAATTAATGTCTGATTAATAGTTTTTATAACATTTCAGGCCAAAAGAAAGACCTGCAATAGACAGATTTTGCTTTTGCATAATGCATGTTTAAGAATTTACTTATTGATGTATTTGATACATTAAAGCAACAAAAGTTTTATGAAGAGCTATATTTTAGTTAAATCAAAGCGAACATTGTTTTTAGTAAGTTCTTGACGAATGCTTTGTGAACTTGGGGTCGGTCTTCCTGGTTAATTAATTATATTTTGCTATAATGATAAGGTTAGAATAGGCTACCTCCTTTTTTAAAAATACAAACCAATGCAATATTAATTAAACTTACTTGAAGTAAACCAGATCTTTTTCTAAACTGCAAAAGAAAGAACAAATTCTATTATATTTGAGTAAATAAATATTGAACAATTCACTGTGGCTGTGGCTATGGCTGTTCATTTTATTGGAAGAAATAAATGCACGAATTATAAGCATAGCATGTCTAAGGTAAATTTGATTGCTATATACACGGCAAAAATGTATCGCAACACCCGTATTTGAATACGTCAAAATTTCATTTCACTCTAGCCTTTTTATTTATTTACACATTGCATTTCTCTTGGGCACAATAAACAGATTAAATTGAATATCATTACTCGCTGTGAATGTGAACAGTAAAATAAACTGACGAACAAGTGTATAAAAATAGGCAATCGCGTGTTGGGATATTATTTCTTTGTGTATATTAAAGAGGGCGTGCCAGGATGTTTATTTAACAACAACCGCTTATGTTTTTATGCCATCTATATATAAATATATTCATTCTAGACATAGTTGCCATACTAGTTTATAAAAAAACAACTATCAATATATTCAATGATTAAATTCATTTTCTGCGATTTATACAATCGGGACGTTATTTTCGTTTCGTTTAAAATGATAGGCGTGCAAACAACCCAAAATAAAACGGAACGAAATTTGAAAATAATATCAATTTGACTGTATTGTAGTATACAGAGGAAAACACAGTTTATCACACATTGTTTTTCAAAGATACATATATAAATATACTTACACCGCCCGGACAATCCTGAAAGCAGAAGAAAAATAAACAAAGCTATTTAACGAAACTTGTATCAAATACTGTTTATTGGCTAAACTCTATTCTTGTATGGCATAATACCATTTAAAAGTATAATTGCTTGACCTTGCGAAATTGTGTGACAGATGTTTTGTCATATGACGTACAAGAGTTAACATATTTTTTGACAATCTTATGTACATTTGAAAGTACACGAGTTTATATAAAGTATGAGCTAATTCCGATAAGTGAAAGGATAAATACGTTTCAATCAATTGCACATCTCCGGGGAGATAAAACCGATAATCTAATAAGAACACACAACATAAAATTACACTATTTTTTGGAGCTACACGTTTTACAGGAATTTAATGTTCCATCAAACTAAAGCACAAAGATTCAGGTATTGGCAGTTATTTTGATTCTGTCCTTCAGCGAAAAGAATTACAGAAATCAGGGTGTTCACAAATGATCTGTGCGAACAAATGGCGATGGACTTATGTGAAAATTCTAAAAACATTTAAGAAAAAAGAAACTGGTGAACCCGCAGTTTAGAAAATAAACACGTTTATATTAGGATGCAACTTACCCTCGGAGAAGCCTGCAACGAAAAGAAAAAAGAAGATATTAAATTTACTAGAAATAGAATAATGCAATCTGTAACTGTCCATGTTTTGTTAAGGGTTTAAAAGCTGTCCACCAGAGAGAGAGAAATGGGGTTTGACGTCCACTCGACACTCAACTACGTCATTTCGAGACTAACATATGGTTTAATTTTATTTCAATAATTCTCTTGCGCGTAGGGGTCTTTAGCAATGTGAGGAAACCGGAGTACCCGGAGAAAACCCACGAGGTTGGACAGGCGACCCTACTCCTTGCCACGTACAATCGGGGATTCGAAACCACGACAGTTGACTCAATGGCAGGTCGTATGGTACAGCGCGCGCACGCAAACCATTCGGCCACCCCCCCTCCAATGTAGAATGAACATCCGGTTTACTTCAAGCAGTGATTAATATGTAGTGGACTTAAGCGTTCAGAGCTAACGCCAAATTAAAGAGTATCCCCCCCCCCCCAAACAAAATGACGCCCATATCTTAGAAACGTTAAAATAGGAAGCAGAACAATAAAGAGTTAGTTTCTATTCCTGATACCGAGCATCCCAGACTATTCAGATCTAAATTAAAGAGTACCCACCAAAACAAAATGACGCCCATATCTTAGACACCTTAAAAGGGGAAGCAGAACAATAAAGAATTAGTCTCTATTCGTATTACCGAAGACCTAAAACCTTCTCAAATTCGTGAACATTAACCAGTTTTATTCCTTAAAATAAGGGTATTTAAAATCACGTACCTCACACATCTGGAAAAGGCAGCAGAAGGGAAACAAAGAAAGAAACATATTTTAATTCAATAAGTCATGCAGCAATCAAAGAGATTAGATACTATTAGAATTTATAACAGTACGACTTCGTTTTTCTCAACAATTTATGGTTTTCTATTATACTTCATTATTTTTACTACTATCAATGTCATTGTGAATTAATGGGGTTACGTTACTAAACCAGAACATTCGAAATATGACATCTAATTCGCCATTGTATCGGTTTTGTCCAATATATCTTTTGAGAAAAGAATCGCGAATGGTTGATTTGTTGTACAATATTTCTTCCGAGTATTCATTATTAAGGATAGGTCACACTTTATAATTGGATAATGAAATATAAAATATGGCCGGCTTTTGAAATTTTCCGTTTAAAGTTTGTATAGTTATAAAAGAACTTACCAACTGATGATACAACGCCAGGTTAGAAAATGGAGAAAAAGAAAACGAAAGTAGATTAAATACATATTAACAAATACATCATGTTGAAAGGATCGCTTTGATGTCAAACCCACGGATCCATCGTCTATTGTATTACTATTAGCCCTAGAAGAAACTTTCAAAATAATAAATTACCATATCTAGAAAGGTTTGAAGTGGTCGCACTTTCCCATCCATTTTAAAAATTGTTGTTTTTTGTTGCACAGATTATCAACCGTAAATGCACCTACACCCACTATAAAGGAGTCCTGAATGACCAACCGAGAAAGTTCATCGGGATAATACAGTCATGATTCTCCCTTCTCAGTGGTTGAAGACAGAGAAACCAACAAGGAAAATCCCTTACTCATTCGGTTGTGACGAAAACCCAAGATCAAATTGTCTAGCTGTGGCACCTGCTTGCTTGATCTCGGTGCTGAGTGAGAAAGTTCCCGTGGATATTACAGCCGTGGTTCTCCTTCAGTGGTTGATGGCAGAGAGACCGACAAGGAAAATTCTTTAGTCGATCGGATATGGCGAAAACCTAAGGTCATAATATTGTCTAGCAGTGGCACCTTTGGGCCTAACAACTGAAGTGTGCACAGTCATTTGAATCGGACAAAAACTTTGGTATGTACGTACACGAACTCTTGGCTATATAATATGAAGAAGAGTGGGCGAAAAAATCACTGTGTGAACAAAATGTTCTTCCTACCACATTATCTTTTCGCCTCCATTAGCCCAGACAGGTGGCCCGTCTGTTCAATCGTAGGGATTAACGTCCGCTTCCACCTAGCGTGATATCGCAGACTTGTGTTTATTAAGAAACTTGTATGAAGAGTCAGTCGTAGGTAACATGCTCCTATATTCCTGTCTTTTGACCGGACAGCTGCACAAGGGCTTACTAGTTTTTTTAATTCCAACTATCAAAGATTATTTTATGTGAACACTAACGTTTAAACGCAACTTCGGTTTTTCGTCCCATCCGAAAGACTAGACAACTGTTCTTGTCTGTGCCTCCGTCCTGCACCACTGACAGAGGAACCCACGAAAATATATAGTCAATGAGATCAATGGTCTCATTAACAGATTTATAAACATAAAATATTCCCAAGAGGGATAATTGCAGAAAGATTGGACGTCAAACCCTATTTCACCCCACCCCACTCCTCCTTTTTCAAATATTCAAAATAAATTAGCACATCATAAATCTATATAATCGATGAAACCCGCGGTCTCATTAAATGCTGTATAAACATAAACTATACCACCGATCTATTAACTCGATCCTGTGTACATTCATACACTCTACTCTTATTCCTTTTGTTCTGATTAATTGTGTAAACTATGGTTGCTTCTTAAATAAAGTCTGGAGTCGGCTCAATAAATATTAACGCTGATGAAGTCTACACTAATTCTCGTTACGACCGCTCCTTTACAGTAAAATTACAGCACATGATCTACCCATGTCTATCGCTGTATCAATATATATCCCATACAATAAATAAATGCATCAATAACAAAGATTTGTAGGGTCTTTTTATCTTTATGGGAGTCTTTTCAAATAATTGGTTGTTATCCTCCCCTTAACGTATCTAGGATCTGATCAGTTTGTGGACTTTGGGAACAAAAGATCCGAATCTCTTATTATGTGTAAGGAATTGTACACAACTTGTTTTAAAACAGAAGGGATATAATCGTTGAATGAATCGTTCTCTAAGTGTTCATAAAGCTTATTAAGTGATTGTAAATCGTTGCCAGACCGGGACGTTAGCCTCATCTGTAAAAGCAAACGACCAGCTACGTCACTTCTTAGTTCATTTCCAAACTCTAAGAATTATCTTTAAAATCAGACATTGGTCCAAAGATTAGTTAGTATTGCCATATTTCTATTAACGGTGGTGCAGGACGGATGTAAGGTCTGACATGGAACAGTGTCTACTCGTTAAGATAGTACGAAAAACAGAAGTCCCATGTGCACGTTAGTGTACGTAAAAGATCCATTGGCAGTTGTAATTCAAAATAAGAATATGCTGTGGTGTCGCTGTCCCGGCAAAATGTCCCTCATAGCACACTGTATGACTGTATTCATTAGCCTTGTCAGTGAAGAAAAATAGGACGTTAAACCTCGTTTCATTCATTTCAATTCTATTATCTCTGAATCCAAACTGACCAAGGACAATGAGATTTATAATATGATATAGTATGGTAATCAGACAGAATGTCAGAATTGAAATTGAGCTCCGTCGCGATCTAAACATACAGTCTTAATCAAAACTAAAATCTTTATTGACTGAAAACGACACTGGTTCATAGATATCAATTTGTTTTATGTCTGTTCATTAAGATCTAGACTCCATAAAAATAACATTTACATTCGTTGAAATAGTGTGTATGACAAATTGAGTATATCTAAGAGAACATCTGAGAAATAAAATGGGTTTAGCGCCTTATTGTTCTGCTCCGATTGGGCTAATGAAGACGGGTATACATCATACAATGTGCTACGAGGGTCATTTTGCCAGGACAGCGGCGCTATGGCCTACTATATATCGAATTCTAACTGCCAAGGGATCTCTAACGTGATTGCCAATGTGTACATGGGACCTGGGACTTCGGGTTTTGGTGCAATCAGAACGAGTAGCTGGCTGTCCTTGTCAGACTCCTCATCCTGAACCGCTTACATGGGGAAACCACGTCGGAAAATACCGATGAAAATGAAATGAAATGGCGTTTAACGTCCTACTGTTCTGCTCCTAAACTGGGCTAATGAAGACGGGCATACGCCATACAGTGTGCTCTGAGGGAAATTTTGCCGGGGAAGCGGCGCTACGGCCTACTGTTATATCGAATTCCAACTGCCAAGGGATCTTTAAGTGCACTCCAATGTGTATACGGGACCTCTTTTTATCGTCCCATCCGAACAACTAGACAGCTGCCCTTGTAAGGCCCTCTATCCTGTATCACCGACAAGGGGAAACCAAGCCAGAAAATCTGGATGAACTTTCTCGGCCAATGCAGGGATCGAACACACCACCTCCAGGCTAGCGAGTCGGCGCCTTACCCACTTAGCCATCGTGATCCACAAATCCCGATGAACGCCCTCGGCCGACACTGGAATCGAACAAGCGTCCCGCACATCTGGGTTTAAAGTCTTGTCAAGTCAATACTTCCGTCATTTCTATTGTAACGTGTAAAATACAAGGGGACGTTTTTCGCCCGGACGGTGACATTTACACTTCGAATTTAACTGGCACAGGTTCTTTGACGTGCACGCTAGAGTTTCTGTTGCATCCAAATGATTAGGCACACGCTGTGTCACAACCCACCGATCAAAGGGTCGTGTTTGCCCTAGAAATAGCTGTATCGAATGATTTAACCGCCGTCACTTAATTAAATATAAATGCTTGAATTAAGAGAAAGCAAAGAGGGTTCTGTATTAGATATTCGTTAAAATTAATTAAGTTATCTCTAGCATTAACCAGAAGATATTTTCTTGAGAAAAATTATAGCTATCAAAGAGAAATCTAATTTCAACGATTACGTTCTTCTTACAATCTGGACTATACTGTCTAGTGAAAACAATCAAGTTATACTCTTCTGAAAACTGCGTCACGTTATGCGGACTTGGTCTGCCCTTGATCCTTTGCAATTGACAGTTTGGGATTGCAAACCTGTCAATTATTTGATCAGTGTGCAAATGAATCGAATCTAACATAACTTTTGTATCCAAAAACGAAAAAGTGCCAATTTTGCCTGTACATCGCAAGTTTCGACGAAAACACCCAATCGCCCAAAAATGGTGTAATTTGGTATGGTACGTTGAACGCTTCTGTGGGTAATAGAAACCTAATGACGCCATTTTAACCAAACCGGTCAAGGGCCTCTTTTTAGATTTTAAAAAAATATAATCAAGTATGACTCACCCGTAATCCCTTTTGTTGCAATGTTTAGGTACCACAGGAAACGCAAAGAACAGAAGACAAAAGAAAATATTAGAATTATTTATAATGCTAGGGTGTCAAAATGTTAGGAAAACATACATTTTATACCCTAAGTAGATTACACTGCACATTTATTTACCAACGTAAATTGAAACAGACATTTAAAAAAACAATTGCATGTGTAAAAATCTCTTAAGTATTAATAGCGGCTACACATTTAACAATATTTACGTTACGTCCATAGAATGACTAGCATGAATATATGTACATGTACTATGGGAAAAAATCTTGACAAATGATGAATTGTACGACAAAGGACATTATTATCAAAGATTTATGGAAGTTGACTTCACGATACAAAACATAGAAAAAATAACTCACGAGGAGAAATCTCCTATATAAAACCTTACAAATTGAATTAAAAAACAAACCATTTAGAGCCGACAGGGGGAAATCTCTTAAAGATGCATTCCTCCGAAAATATTTAAAGAGTAGTTATTTCCAATAAAAGTATGGCATATTCGGTATACATGGAAAGTACTAGAAAAATAAAATATTGTATTCCGTGGAAACTCCCACGGGGCGCACAGAGTACACACAAAGGCAAGGACATCACTAACTGGCAGCCTGTCCGTTTGTTGTCTGCTTGAGTAGCACAGGGAGCGCCTGATTTTCGTAATCGAATGGCTAACAGCGATAGCCTTAAAGGTGTTTAAACGGCGGAAAAAAAAGTTGGCAAAAGAAAATCCAATAATTTACTTAGGCTTCCGATATTTATGGTAATTGGACAACAAGTAACAACATATTTTATAATTTGAAAATGAACCGCCTATCTCAATCAAGGGCTGCTTAAAATAGAATTTTACATCTTTGGATAATTTTCTACCGATTATAATGTTTTGAGAGAGATTTGATAGATAAATTATTTTTTATTATTTTTAGTCCAAATATATCCACAGAGACACAGCATGTACGTAGGAAGGCACCTTTAACAGTAACTAGCTTATTGGACAATTTGATGGCGAAATCTGACATATAGGACGAACATATATAATATACTTAAAAATTATTGAATAATTATCAAACAATTAATTTTGTAAGTTATTATTTGTAGAATTTTTTTTTCAATTTTAAAAAAAGGTTTGACTGTTGGAAATTTAATTAATGCAACATATACATATTATATATTACAGATCACAAAAGAAAGTGAAAAAGAAGAAATACATGTAAGAAAAAGTATAAATTCCATTGATTTGATGAGTAATTCCATGCAACCCCGTCCACAATAGCATAGCTACGCAGGCACTTTTTCTATGGCAGGGGGTTTATGGCAGCCGGAAGGTACCCTTTCGCTCGTGATTCGACTGATTGTTGATTGCATTCTTGCCTTTGCATTGAACCTTATAACGAAGTGAAGCATTAAGACCATTTTTCGACGTTTCGTGGATTTGCTCACAAGTCTGCGGTTTATTAGTCCAATGATATCTATTATTAGCTTTAGAGTTGGATTAGGGTTCTCACTTACTTAACGCGAAGTCTAGAAGGGGCACGTGGGTACTTATCGACTTCCAATATGGTCGGTATGTCAACGGCTTCCAATGGGACGGATATGTCTGAACAGCTGTTTTTTTGTCGAATACATTGTTTAATGGGTTTTGTTTAACAGCTAAGGTATGATTGGTGTTTCGGGGCGCTAGAGAAGGGGCACAAACCCAAGGCAGAAACTCTAGCTACACCACTGCTTGTTTAATCTGTATGTGCTGTTGGCAGTAAACACTGGATCTGATAGTCCAGCACAAGAATTTTAAAATATGACTCCATAACTAACCGAATTAAGGGTTAACAAACATTTTACAAAAATCCTCGAAATGAATCAGTCGTTATGTCAGTCAGTGGTCTACATACGACGGAATGATTTACGCTTCATATGATCACCATCAAAGTCTTTTTCCAAGTCTAAAAATATGTTATTCTCATGAACGGCAAGTGTGTGGTGAATGAAGCGATGTTAACTAATAATGTTATAGGGAATTCAACAACTTTTTATATTAGAATTAACGTGGTACTGATGAACAGTAAAGTGACAGTGAGTAGTAGTGATGTCACATTAGAAGAAGATTGTTTGACATACTCTAGTGGTTTCAACAATGCAACGACCGCTTCAACAAGAGTTCGATCTGAGCAATACCACGTTGGTCTTATGTGATTCGGTTGGTTGTTCCAGAACTTTGCCGCAGATTTTCAAAACTCTGATATAAGGTACACTCTATTTGGATTACAAACGGACGAACCCCAAATTTCTAGGAAAGAAGCCAGTTAGCAAAGCCATACTAACAGTTTACGTATGTGATACAGAGAGGGAGAGAGAGAAGGGAGAGAGATATAGATATCATTGCTCAGTTCACCCAAAAATGTAAAATACAGACGGGGTTGTCACGTTGCCTCATACGCTCGCCGGGTGGCCATATTAGCTAAAGAAACTAGTTTTAAGGACATCAATCGGTAACACTCGCATTCACCAAGCGTCTCACGACAAAGTGTGCACAGGTGGATAATTTTGATTTAATACTCCAATATTTAAGAATATTGAAATGCACAAAAGTTTAAACTTTTTTTTTCTCGAAAATTCGTTCCTATATCGCCATTCGTGCTCCAAAATGACGATGCGAAAATTATGCACCAATATAACTACCCCATCAAGTTTTATAAAACTGTCATCGTCATAAGATTGAAGATAACTCTACTTGCCTTTCGAATAATTTTTAAAAACGCACGTGCACGCGAATTTTGGGTGTAAATGGACCACAGCGTCGTCATTTGCTGTCGAAATCGTCAATTGGGTCACTTTTGGGTGTCTCATTACTACACAATGGCCAATTCCTGCAAACGTGGAAACAATCCATCAAGAATGTTACAAGAAATTGGGAAGGTATCAACGGACGAGTGACGACAATATGGGCGTATAAAAAGATATTTAGAATAAATCATTAGTTATAAATCAACAAACAAACACAAATAAACAGAACTCGTGTATCCGTGTGGTCTCAGCGGGTTAAAACATAAACAGGTGCTTGCTTGAGTAATAGAACATAAAGGTGACATTAAAATATGGCACACAAATATGTATTATAAAACACATTAACATAACGTGGTGGTAATCTAACGTTAAAACAACCACAAAAAACTATTCACAAATATGTGGCAATTAAAAACACTAACAAATATAATGATTCATACATAAAAGACACATTAAACAAAGAATTTAACGATTGATATATTAGGAATATATTCAATGCATAGAAAAGTCGAGCATAGACGCATTCACTTTTGTATATATTTTGTATGGTTATATTGTTACATATATATCGCATACTATCGTACCCCGTATGCAGGCACATCTGACTAAGAAAATAAATTGAAAAAATACTGGTTTAAAATTAGATCAAAAATAATTTAATCAAATGAAATATCTAAAATTGATTTGGAGGAAAGAATAATTCTTATTAAATTAGCGTGTAAAATTGTTAAAAGTAGAGAAAATAATGATGGACATGCCTGATAACTGTTTACTTACCATAAACTTTAATAATGCAATAAAAGAAAATAAATAGAGATACAGTGAATTATTAAGTTAGTTATTTTTGAAAGAAAATAGATTATAGGCTGGCTCTGTCAATATTACCGTCTTGATAAGGTTTGCTTTCCAAAAAAAGCGAAGCCTAAGTCTATTTGAAGAAACCCTTGTGAAATTTCCTGAAGGTAGTTTTAGGTTAGGATGATATTGTTTGCGCAGCCATGATAAGATTTCTTTCCAAACAGTGAACAAGAAACTGCTCTTAGGGTACTAAAGCCCGGGGTCTTACAATTTAATCTAAAAGATTTTATGACGCAATAATTATAACCACGTGTTAACCAATCATTTGGCGGTAGGCTACTGGTTACTGGAATTGACACCAACGCACATGTGTTGTAGGATGTGCACACAACACTGAGATGTGTGTTTATTTAACTTGATTCTATAGCTTCACAATATAATTGTATTCCATTAGGTTCCTACATCCATGAATTCTATTCAAAGCTTTACACGTGGTTGTGTTTGCATAAGTACATTATAAGCGCTGGGATGTCTTATGTTTGTCGTTGCTGATTTTTTTTTTTAAACGCAGAACATTGTTCTGATATGACAAATTAGTCAGACAAAACATTTTTGTAAACAAACACAGTACCACCTTTGCTGAGGGTTATGACTAGACTAAAACATTTCAAACAATTCTAACATCTAATAACATAATTAATAGAGCTGTGGCCTCTTTAACAAAGACAGATTTCTGTGGCAAACAAAACGCAGATAAAACGTCCGAAGCCACAAGCTACAGAGATGTCACTATACTTACATATCCATGTGGCAAATATAATATTGATAAACAAATAACATTTTTTTATTTCCATTTTACTAGACACGTAAAACATACCCTACATTTTCGACAATTTTCAAACGAAACAGTTTTCATGCACTTGACAATTTGAAATTATGTATGGATCTTTTCATAACATTAAACATACAAAGAAACGCATATTCAATTGATTTGTAGGGTTAATGAACGTCTACATAGACTGTAAAATACACATTTATATTTTGTTGTTATTACTTTATCAATTATTTTGTGAAAGGGGGTAGGCGCTTTACACACCCCAAATGGTATTACAATATATTTGTACTCGAATGGTATTACAATATACAATCATCCACAGTGGAATCAGTCGTAAAACCTTACGAACAAATGGACGCTTGGCCCTTATTTGATAAGATTGCACTTGTTTGGATTTTTTCGAATTCTACTAGACACATTAAAAATACGCTACACGCTTTAAGCGAAACAATTTACATGCAGTTCGCAGCATACAAGAATTTGTAGGTCAATTCATAACATCAAATGAAGAGTGCATTTTAAAATAAAACTGCTTATGTATGTATATGTTTGTTTGTTAGTTATATTAGTATTCGTTTATCCATTATCTTTTGGAACCTCGTATTCCATATCTTGTCCGAAATGGCAGTTGTTTATGCCGGTACATGATCAACACTTACCGCTCTTTTGACCACCACATTATGTTTTATAGAATTTCTGTCTGTTAAAACATATTCTGAAATACACAAAACAAATAAATAAGTTTTCGTGATTTGAATACCATCAACCCCCGTTCCCGCTTGCTAATATCGTGACTTACCTAACTAATTAGGTTTAAAATCCACCATCCCGTCACCCATGAATCATACATGTATATAATGCTCTACCTATATGACAAACGAAGCATGGTTCAAACAAAATAGCCTAATCTCATCGGGACTAGTATGTCAGATAAACATATAACAGTGCAAGGATCCGAAGATTGTAGTTAACAAAATCCAATTCATTTCTCAGAGATTTAATGAAATGTAATCATTTCATCATTATGCTTGTTATTTGATCTCAAGGGTACCCGTAGTATTTTTAAAAAATCAGTTACGAAAAGTTCAACTGTCAATTCCAGTATCAGAATTTAAGAAACGTGTTCTTACATGCACATAAACTAGAATTCAGCGGAGAGGGTTTTTTTTAAATATGGAAGTCGATGTCACTATATCTTTAGGCAATCGGGAGACAAATCAATAAATCTTGTTCTCCTTCTTTAAAAGAAAAGACACTTTTATTAAATCAGACTTTTAATGCGTTCTTGTCGTTAAACTAACGTGTTCACAACATTGTATATAATGACTGACCGTATTGTTGGGTTAGTTAAAGGCGGCGGTACACTCGTGTTAAGCCATGTGGGAAGTTAAGGTGGTATAAATGAAGTATAGAGCAGAGACTTTGAGAAAATAATATCTAGGCGGCAAGGTATTAATAGGCTACATCTTCTTTCCACTTATCGATCGCCATTCGTCAAATCAATGTAACCAACTATAATTACACCGAATCTGACTCCAATGATGGACCAATCAAGTCTAATGATCAATGCCTGACTAACGATGCGGCAATAATAACATAAATAAGGATCGCTAAATTTTATCTTCGTTTTTTTATACGTTTGATGTTCGGATGACAAGAACTAACGTCTTATAAAGAGATCAAAAGATCAACCAAATTATCTTGAAAAGAGTCATTTTATTGCATTTCATTGTTCATATAATTTTTATGACTATGTAACAGTAGTTAGGGAAATCTCAAGATTGAATTTCTATCTTTAATGTTTTAAATCTGAAATGGCAGGAAATGATATTGACTTGAACATAGATCGAATCAGAATAAAACACTTAAGAGACTGTGTCATGTTCTTTTTACCATGGCTTATCTAGAAACAATGATTAATTTAATGTTCTTATGATACGGATACGGTGTTGAATGTTGTACAGCTATTTTTACAACTGCCCTGTTTAGAATTATAAATTTTCGATATATTTGTCGACGTTGATTAAACACAATGTGGCTGTATAATCCTGAAATTCATTTAAATCTTATCGCAAAATTAGGATACACTAGGGTCTGACAAGACAATCCTTAACAGTTTGAATTCTTTATAAGGGAAGACCGTAGCGCCGTTGTCCGGGAAAATTTCCTTCGTAGCACATTGTAGGCCAATGGAGTCTGGCCGTTTTCATCAGCCCACTCAGTGCAGAACAACAGGGAGTTAAACCCATTTCATTTCACACTACGATTTGTCATTTCGTGTCACCAGTTCATTATGACAAATTGAAAGCTTGTTTCAAAATGATTGTCTCTCATGCTTTTTATTCGAAAAACACTACCAATAGAAATACAGTGTTGCATAAAATCAAAGTAAATAGCGGATGGTTGAATGCTTAATTCAGTTGGGATGGCTTCTACCCCAGCGAATCGGGAGTTCAAGAAATTCTTGATTGGTAAAATTTATAATAAAAGCCATGATTTTATCTACAATTATTGAGATATATGATATGTCGATGACAGTACAAACCTCGCATATTTGTACTTACTGGCAGTTCACAATTTGAATGATTTTATTGTAGAAGCAGGTTTCACCATGGCTATAGAGAGAATACCCAATCCCAGCACATCTTTATTTTGCTGGAAATTCACAATTTGTGTGATTTTATTGTAGAGGCGAGTTTTCACTGGTTACAGAAAAATGTTTTTATTTATACTACGTCTTAACTAAATGAAATAAAATTGAGTTTAACGTCCTGCTGTTCTGCCCCGAACTGGGCTAATGAAGTCCGCCATACAGTGTGCTATGGGGGAATTTTTGCCCGAACAACGTCACTACGACCTACAATTATAACGAATTCCATCTGCCATGGTGTCTTTTACGTGCATGCCAATGTATACACGGAACCTCGGTTTTTGTTCCATCCGAACGACTAGACAGCTGCCCTGTCAGGCCTTCCGTCTTGCATCACTGGATGAACTTTCTCGTACAATACAGGGATCGAACACCCGATCTCCAGGCTAGCGAGCCAGCGTCTTACCCACTGTGACCTTCAATACATCTTTAGTGGCATGTGGATTCTCTTGATATATTCAAAGATGCATCTGTCTGGAGGTAACTTATGATGGTTATCTATTATTTCATATAAATGATTAATCTAGTAATTACGTTAAGATCTTGATTAATATAATTTCTATCCAGTCAATCTCTTGGTCAAATGACGAACACGTTAAGTAGGGTTGTAATCAAGACATCCTGAAAATTATATATTGCATGCTGATTATTGATTCAAACCCAATTTCCCTCGAATCCTCGCTCTTTACCAAATCAAAAGTCGAACAGAAAGAGTTTTCTTTCATCCAACGTTTAGATAATGTTCCCAAAGATAGTTGTGTCCAAAGAAATTGGCCCACTCAAACCAGGTATATATAGCGATTTAAATCGGTCCACTTAAACCAAAGATGTATAGCGGTTTGAAAAGTTGGGCTTTCGATTATCCAATGCTGTTTAAAGTCTCATTTTAGCGCAATTGCAACCCCATGCAATCTATAATATTGTTAACAATGTTTATCTAAAGGGAATATCGCACACTGATCAGCAGTGAATAGTCGATTGGCCGCTCCAATCACTGATAAGGATGACATCGACGCGACTTAATTAGTCCCCCATATTAACTTTTTTCTTTCGACAAATTAAATTCTAAAGCATTTTTTGTATGTATTAGAAAAATAAGTAAAAACGTTTGAAGTATTTGTAGTTAAAAAGTATTTCCTATTTAGTGTAAATGGGTATTAAAATGAGTAAAAGGCATCATTTTGCCCGGAGTAGTTACGTCTTATGTAAACAATGCACGAGCCTTTAAGCCAATGATTGTCGCCACGTGGTGTCAATAAACGTGTTCAAGACGTCATCTGTGACAGAGATAATTCGTAAGTAATTCTCTGTGAAACAGATTGGGAATATCGGTTTAAAAATGGTTTTACTTTTTTCAGCATATACATAGATATGTTACATTGAAACTTCATAGATCTATAAAGATAAAGATCTATATATTTCCTTTTGAACTATAACAAACGAAACGAAATAAGCTCCCCGCCATTTTGTTGCCAGTGAACAGAATCAACTGGCTTGTTTTAAATCCGATTGAATTCAAGTCGAGAGAATATCTATGGTTGATATTTTGATTTTGTTATCTTAATCAAATGTTAAATAATTAATCTGAGTACATATTAGCGTGGATTAAATCGTGAAACATTCCATATTTTGGAAAACGCATTGCTACTTTAACTCTGTGTAAAGAAGTTTAAATGGACCCAGCCAAGCCATATATTATAGATAATAGTTTGAAAAGCTTCTCGGTTTTCTTCAAAATTTTACTAGGCGATAAAATAATAAATGATAAATAAATGAGCCAAAAGAACGTTCTATTTCCTCCAACAATAAGAGAATACCTATTCTACAAACTTATTCAAAATACGACTTTTAACAACAATCTTCTCCAATATATAATCTTTTCCAGAATGCTTACATGATTAGGTGACAATCTGTGCTATCCAGACCTAGTTATTAGTCTGTTCCATACTACTCAAATATAGTAATACGCACGTGTAATAATATAATTGTTGTAAAAGAAAAACGAAACCCGGTGGCTCTATACTAACTATACATTTAAAGGCATAATACAAAACAGATCTGCAGTAAATATTCGCCCGGTCGCTACTATTACTGACAGGAATGACATCTGACGGCTTAATTAGCTCACAATATTAACGTTTTTCTTCGACAAATTATATTGAGAAATTAATTGAATGTTTTGGGAATATATTTGGATACAAAAATGTTTCATATTTAGCGTAAATGGGTACAAAATAGTACACAAGGGCGTAAAACGAGTAAAAAGCCGGAAACAGTTCGTTTTACTAGTTCCGATGTAAACTAGCACGCACTATCATATGATGTAACGACACGCGTAGACCTCTACTGCACAGAGTTAAAAGAAGGCTTTCGCGTTATCCCTGTTAAATAGATTGGTATTATACGCGTTTTACTAAATATATAAAAAAAATCTTGGTTAAGAGTCACGTAAAAAGCGATGAATGCATCCAGCGTAATTATTCGGATTTTTAAACTTAATTACTACTTTATCGTGAGCAAAAAAGTCTTTGAAGTTTCGTTGAGTAAACACTGGGTGTAATTCTGGTTGTAGCGAGTTGTATGGTTAGATCAAATAATATCCTACCAATAAAACCGTTACAGCCGAGAAATCAAAACAATTACCCTGCTCTGTTAAAGCTCATCCATAATTATTATATTTAATCCTTTTTTAAAAATTGCAGGGTTTTATATAACGAAATTAAGGTTGGTCTGGTATTTGATCCTTACAAAAATAAATAAATCAGAATTTCCATGGATTTGACAGGATTAAAAGATGTATTGTCGATATTTTGTCTCGACTCATCCACGTCTTAGATAATACATCATCTTCTATAGATCCGTAGACGTCTATAATCTGATCAAAGGAAGCCCTTTTTTATTTTTAGACTATTTTTTAATGAGGTAGATAATGGGTATCTTCGATTACTAGCGCCGCGCTTAGTCGAGCCTCCACGAGTGTGTTTCGGTTACCGGTGGCGTCATTTAAACGGCTTACTCGCGCCAGACTGAAGTCACCTGCCCCAAGGAGCCAGTGTTTTCGGAAAGTGTCCCATAATCCAATTATTCAACGTGGCGGCAAATAACTTTTTTGCCGAAGTTATATTTTTTATAATAACGAAGAATTATTGTTGACACTTTGCTCCGAAGAAAAATACAATATATATTTTCATTCCACAGTGTTGTTTATTTAGTGATTCTACATCTTGGTACAACGATTCCAGGAGTTAGAAATGACACCCAGCCCAAAGGCACGTTCTGTCGCTGAACGGAGACATTTATTAAATCTTTCTTGTTTATGGGTCAATTTTCCAAAATCATTGTGTGGAGTCATAAGCCATAGCTGAACAGGGAAGCTGGGCCCCCATGTAGGAATTCCCGAATCCCTAGCGTCATGTGTACAACCAGGCTAGCTGGTGTAAACATGAGTAAATTGAATTCGATGAATTGTAAAATTTTTGGGGTTAATGTATGATATTCGATTGTCCTTTATCTTGGGTGCTTTATTTCAGATATAACAGCGACCGATATCTCCGATTGTTCTGGAAAATTTACAATTTTCAGCAAAACAGTAAGAAATTCCTCAACTTTCGTGGAGTTATGGTCATTGAATAGTTGTTTTCATTAGATTGTTTATCGTGCCTTTAAAAACATATACAGTAAGTTGGTGATTTGGATTTTCCAAATATATGGGATAGTGAGCGAAATAGATCTGGAATTACAACGGGCGTGCGACCATAACCTTGTTCTACTATCTGCAATTCTGGTAATCCATGGAGCTCTTTAACAAAGTTATCAAACGTTACATTGGTTAAACGAAAGTGTGTTTTAACGTCTACTAAGCACCGTTCAGTGAATAGTATGTTATTCTAATAACATTCTATCCTTTATTTCGCTTCTCCGGATTTAATAGTTCCAATAAGATGCCAATGAAAAAGTGTCAATTAAAGTTTGTTAGTGGCTTATTGTCGGCTCGTCGTTATTTATCAGAGGACCGAGCATGATTGCTTGTCGGTGTTTATCTTCCATTTTAATACCTAAACAAAGCGCCGCGCCGTCTGATTACCCATTCCCACTGCGCATGTCCAATCGTACTCGCGGATCCTGGTCGAATAAGCCTGGAGCAAGTAATCCAACGCGATATTTATAATATTTTATGCGAGATTAGTGGCCGAATGTCTTTACGAATGTTTTTTAAATCATAAAGACAGTCATTGAGTCCACTGGCGTGATTTCTATTCCTCGGCTGTACGTGACACGGAGTAGGTTCACCTATCCAACCTCGTCGGGTTTCTCCAGATCCTACAGTGTTAAAGACCCGAAACAATCTGATATCGTCTGTTACGACGAGTTCTTAGCCTTTTGATTCACGGAACCGTGGGTAAACCACTAGAAATGAAATGAGTTTTAACGTCCTAATGTTCTGCTCCTAACCTGGGCAACGCCATACGGAGTGCTGTGGGGGAAAATTTTGCCCGGGCAGCAGGGCTACGGTCTACTCTTATATCGAATTCTAACTGCCAATGGATCATTTACGTGTACGCCAATGTACACATAGGACCTCGGTTTTTCGTCACATCCGAACGACTATACAGCTGTCCATGTCAGCCCCTCCAAACCACTAGAAACGCAAACGCTGTTTGATTAATCAATGTCTGAAGTCACGGGGTCAAAAGCCTCCCGTTTGACCCCTGACGTAATCTCCCACTATTATTTGTCATATCTTCATGTAGTGTAGGCCATCGAAGGTATAAAAAGCGAAACGAAATATAGATCTATATTCTAAAGAGATCGGTCCCGAAATGACCGAGTTTTTGTCGAGTGGACTTTATACCCAATTTCCCTTTCTCTTTTTACAGTGATTTTGCATTTGATAATGTGTACACATATTTACAGTGAGTACGTGTGTCTCATTCATCTAGCTCGTTCACCTATTTCAAAAATATATACCATTTAGGAGATAAACACTTCCCGAGGGGTGTTTTTATTATTATTGTGTAATTAAGCACGTCCTAAAATAAAAGATTCCCTACGAAGAATGGACTGACCTACACTACAGATGTGGCAAAATTATAACTATTACCAATTACCACATATAGGAAGTGCAGGAGGACTGCACCAGACTGCACCACACATAATGTACACAAACAAAAAACAAATATACAGACAAGACGCAATACGCAGAAATTCCAAACAAACGAACAATTCAAATTAAGTGAATGGATCCGGTGGCTAGCCGTACGCATCCACTACGCTGTACCGTCCCGGGTCTGTAGTGATACGGACTTTGAAAACACTAAAATTTAAAAACAATCAGGAATACAACCCAAAGAAACCATTTTGTAAAGTCAACATGAGTCAAGATGCTGGTATGTAATCGATATAAACCAATGTGGAATCGCTTAGAATGTATCGATTTGAGTACTTTTGATTGCATAGGATGTTAATCTCAATATTTAACCCTTGTTTTGACATGTTGAAGCTTTAATTAATAATTATAGCCTGTGTTTTACTCAGAGAAATGAACTAAAACATGCAATTAAATCAATTTATATAACGGGCAATTGGTTTGTGAACACACAATTTGTAAGAAGTTTGAGTGCGTAGAATATGATGTGAAAAGAGTTTTGATAAATGAATGAACATCGTCTGTTTAATTGATTAAGAGCACAATAAAAAATTTCTTATGTAAAACTATGTGGGGAAGACAGAGGTAGTAATATAGTGTGGACTAACTATTCACCGGCAAGAACCGACAAGCGCGTTTCTTATATTCATGAAGGTCGGATGGCCGAATGGTTATCAGGTGCGCTTTGTATCATAAGGTCTTGCCATTAAGTTGTACGTGACCAGAAGTAGGTCGCCTGTCCAACCTCGCAGGTTTTCTCTGGGTGTTCCGGATTTCTCCTACTGCTAAAGACCCCTACACGCAATCGAATTATTGAAATAAAATTAAACCACGTGTTTGTCCCAAAATGACCTAGTTTGTGTCCAGTTGACCTTCAACCCAATTTATCTGTCTTATATTCATATTATCCAAAGTAACGCAAGAAGTGACCGAACCACGGTGGCTAAGTGAGTAAGGCAGCTAGGGAACGCAGTATAGTCGTTGAGATGGTTCAAAAAACGAGTCCCGTGTACACATTGGTGTGAACGTGAAAGATTCCTTGGCAGTTTGAATTCGATATAAGAGTAAACCGTAGCGCTGATGTCCGTGTAAATTTTTCCAGTACGTAGAATATAGCCCGGATGGGGCAGAGCACACCAATAGGACATTAAACCCCATCTCACTGCAAGAAGTGACCGATACATAGATATACATATTCTACACATCCTATCCAAAACTTAAATGATTTAAAAAAAATTGACAAAAATTATTGATAATTGAAACCTGGACCAAAACGATCAAGCTAATTTCCTACAAGAGCGATTTTGTTCAATAGCGTAAAGAGTATTCCAAAAAGGGACCAACAAAATACACATCCTATCCAAAAATCAAATGATTTCATAAAAAATTGACAAATCTTTGGATAATTGAAAGTTACCCCCCCCCCCAACAAAAAAAAAACAAAACAAAACAAACAAGCAAGAAAAAAATAGGATCTTGTCTGTGATTAGAAGGACCCACATTATATAATACTTTACGCTTGGTGCATTTTACAACTAAAGCGAATGACTCAACATCGGACAAAACTACGCAAGAAGAAATCTTACAAGAAATCGTTGACTGATTGACTAATCGACCCAATGAATGTTCTTGGCTTATTTTTTATTTACGTCTATGTCAAGGCAGCAAGATTAAATCATATATACTATGGCGACCTGGGGCGGTTGCGACTATCTTGTTGATGGGTGTTATGAAGCGCTGGGGATCGGTGTGTCGTGCAGTTTTTATTCTAACCGATTTCTGACCCGTCCATAATTTTAACGTCCCCTTTGGCCGCGATTATTGTACCGGAACCAGAGAATTTTTTTACGGAATTTCCCAAGCCCAGTTTTTACTTCTGACTTATTTAGATATCTTGAAAACATGCCCTCCCCCCCCATGTTTCAGAAAGGTACAGAGTTATTGCTAAAGGGGCATCTTTAATCAACATCAGACAGAATCCGCGTTTAAACTACATTTCGTTTTATTTTGTGGTGTTTTAATTATATCTAAATTCTAGTAATGAGGTTTATATAAACGAAATAATAATTGATTGTAGTCTATCGGGCATTTGACAATCACTTAAAATTTCGACACTTCTTCGTTTCATTTTATTTTCACTATCAAATTTCCATACTATTTCGTTTCGTTTCGTTTTATTTTCACTTTCAGATTTTGTATTTGAATTTCAATCAGTTTGACAATTCACTCAAAATTTCAATACTTCTTCGTTTCATTTTATTTTCACTTCCAAATTATCAATCTTTTTCGTTTCGTTCCGTTTTATTTTCACTTCCAAATTTTGTATCTGAATTTTAATCAGTTTGAGATTTGACAAATCTAGTTTTTAAAACCTTGCTAAATTTATCTAAAAGTACGTTAGACGTTACTAGGTCGCAATAAAAGACGAAGCATCGCTCCTAAGATATTATAATAGACTGACCATTAGCCGGAGACACTCGGTTTGTAGAGCGTATTTAATAGATGGCTAGTGTTAGGGTTGGCCGGGCATATTGATTATAAGAAATATGAATTCTACTCTTTGATAACGAGCCACTTGTCCTAATGAGCTTAAGACCGATAAAAATTGCTTTGTTAATTGTGTTATTACCTACATTCTATATGACAGTCGAGACAAAATGTGAGAGGTTGCCAGATTGCTGAAGATATTTGTGAGCAAAATTGAAGATTCTTGCTATTATTTTACGTTAAAAGAATCTGGAATTAACTCAACACTTTCTCATAGTTTCTTTCTGTCTGGCATATTTCATATCGGTTAGTTCAAAAATATTCAGATTTTAAAGCAAAGCGATTCGCTATACCCCGCGAAAGTTAGTAGTTTTGTAGAAATATGCCTATCTGAACCTTGTTACGTTTTGTTATTCATATTATATGGAATATAGCAAGCTCATAGTCTTCAATGTGAGCAGCTAATTGACCTGTATCCAGAAGGTTTAAAAGTAATAAACGAGAAAATCTTCGGCATCCAACCCTTTCTAACCATCGCCCCCAATGTGCGCCCTTCTGGGCAGGTGTCTGGGCCTAGTTTTAATTCACCGCGCTCGGTTCCTTTTGTCTACAATGTTTCAAGTCACCATTGTCTTTATGGCTCATCTTGGAAGGCGCTGGCTCACCAACCAGGAAGTCTCGGGGATCTATCCTTATTGACCGAGAAGGTTCCTCGAGGTTTTGAAATCTGGATTCCCTTGCCAGTGATGTAGAAAAGGAGGCGAGGCAGTTGGCAACAAAAAGTGTCTAGTCCTTCACATGGTTCGTAAAACTGATATTCCGAGTACAACTATGTCATCTTAACAATTATTAAGACGATAAAGTTTTCATGATTGCATTGCTGAATACCCAGTTCCACAATTATGCAACGGTGCCCAATTATGGTTAGGTCTAAATATTAAAGCCACCTGTCACGAAATGTAAACAGGGCTAGCACTAACCCTAAACTTGAACCAAGCCCTTTACACTACGCCATAATCCCGCGCCATAAACTTGAACCAAGCCCTTTACACTACGCCATAATCCCGCGCCATAACTTAATCTGCGGGTGGCCTTAATGTTTAGACCTGACCCCAAAGTACTGTGTCATAAAAGATGAATTATTCTTTCTTCATTTCCAAACACAATACACGGTATCAATTACGAAATATTTTGTCTACAATGTAGTCACCACCATTAATACAATTTAATAAATTGCTTTTGCAGAACCTTGAACCGATTGTGTCCAAAGCTCGAAGTTCGGCAGTTCATTTAACTTAACTCAAATTTATATGTATCACTGCTTGCTCAGATGTTTTTGTACAATCTATAATTTTGTTGAAAGTAAAAACTCCCGTGTTCTCGCTTTAAATGAATTGATTTGTTGAGTTAACCTTACTCAAAAGTGCCATTATTCTCGCTGTAATGAAATAATTCTTGATTTATAGAAAATGCTAAAAATCCTATTACAAACAGACAAAAGCAAGTGATGAAAAACATAGAACCATGTAGACTTGCATGATGTGCTTTCCATGAGCATTTCCCCTGCCTTGCTTTTTTGAGAGAGACATGGGGTTTAACGTCCACTCGACACAAACTAGGTCATTTCGGGACTAACATATGGTTTAATAATTTCATTTCAATAATGCACTTGCGAGTAGGGGTCTTTAGCAGTAGGAGGAAACCGGAGGACACGCAGAAAACCCACGAGGTTGGATAGGCGGCCCTACTCCTTGTCACGTACAACCGGGGATTCGAAACCACACCAGTTGACTCAATGACAAGCATTATGATACAGTGCGCGGGTGGCTGTGCTTTCTGTTTAGTGACTAGGTGATGGATGCCGTAACGGGGGCAGGTAGTGCTTATAATTTAATTTTGATATGTTTTTGTTAGTAGTGTTAGTCCTAATACAATGTTATAAGAATTCTCTCTATACATGGGCATATATTTGTTTGTGCTTTACTGGAGGAGCTGCACCTGGGGCCTGTTTCACGAAATTTTAACTAAGATAAAATCCAAATTTTAGTAATTTGATTGGATCATTTTAGATTGATTTGGTGCTTAGCCGATCAAAATTGAAGTGGCTACTAAAATTTAGATTTTATCCTTAGTTAAGATTTTGAGAAACAGGGCAAAGGTTTCTAGAAAGTAAAGGATGCCGTAAACGACTATACGAGGCATGTGATGCTTATAATTTAACAAAGAACTATTTTGTTTGTTTTGTTGGTCCTAATATCCTTTTATATTAACTCTCTCCGCGTGGGCCTATCTGTACTGGATGGCTGGGTGATCTGAGACCAGGTCTCTCCAACTCTCTCAGAATCCATTTCAACTCATTCACACAAAATTACAAGTTCAAGCTATACATAATGAATCGGCTTTTTATAAAACCAATTTTATATCTAATATAGAAAAAAACCTCTTTGATGTTCTGGATTTGACCAGCATTTTTTAGAGAAATAAAACACAAAATAGTTAGCTCGTTTAATTGAAAGGTCTGCTCCTATGAACAAGGATCAATGCATGATTTATTAGGCTCTCTTTACGATGAGCAATTGGGTGTATTAAACATTTAACCTCATTGATTATAGGGTACCAACGTTTACATGATAGAATTGGGGTGCAAAGTTCTCCTGAAAGTTTTTAAAGAGTTCTGTGAATGAAGAGAAAGCGTCGATAGTTGACATGTTTCGCTGTAGATTATAAATCTTAGCAGGTCGTCAGCTGGCTGTGGCATTAAATCAATGTTTTAGATTCGATAAGGTGCCAGTTATGGTTTTATTCTCCGTTACTAATCAATGTAGGGACTCTGCTCAATGCATTGCTTGTATTCCTGTCTGTGGAATGTTTTTGTTAAAAGAAAAATCGTTGGTCGTTGATCAAGGTTACAGATATGTTCAATCCAATTCTGTTAGGAAGATTAAAGTAATCTGGTGATCGGAGTGTATTTAATAAGATGCCTACTTGAGGATATCTCATTTCTTGTTAACCCAATTGTTTTTATAAATCTGCGTGGGTGGGCAAAAGGTATCTGAGACTATTTATTAACAAATGGATAGGGACTGATTGGTATCCGGAGGCCTTAGGGTCTGTCCCTATAAGGTGCCTCCACTTTTGGGCTTCTCCCCCTGCGGACACAATGAAATGTTTGAAGAACACACTGTAAATGATGCATTGAAAGTATAACCCCAGCGCAAAGCCTCCACGGAATTTAAAGATTAAGCATCCCCCCATCCACATGTGATCATTAACGTCTTTAGTGTTCTACCATACTCAAAAGATGGAGGAGGCGGTTTAACGCGTCTTCATTGTACGGGTCCGAGTCTGCTGTCAACATTAGCTAAAAATTTCCATTGCCCATGCGTAACCGGGAGTTTGGGTTTTTATGTGATGGATTACCCAGTTAATTTCGACAAGTCAAGTAAAAGTTCCCCCCTTCCCGAAATAAACCCTATTATTCATGCCGTATTATAACCAAACATCAATTGTGTCGACGAATTTTGAATTAATAAAATAAACATAGATATGGTCCATCAAGAGAGAAATTTTACAATAAAAAATTAAGAGTGTTGAATATTGAAATGGCAATTCTTAAATCAATTTCATGGGCGTCGACATCTTGTTGTAGAGCTAGCCTACCCCCCCACCCCTTTTAGATGTTATATTCGTAACGTATGATTTTCTACCTGTTTTATTTAGCTGATATAGCTGACTGTTGTCTTTGTTACTTTACTACTGGAATCATTGAAAGTAATGTGAACTTTAGACAGATATTACACCAATATACTTTTTGAAATCACTACTTTTTTTTATTGTGTTAGGTCTGACACTCCATAACATTTGCATTTATTCGGATATATGGTGCGATCAATGTGACATCTACAAAAAAGTTGGCCATCAAGCCCGATGTCATTTCATTTCAATACCGGTTGAAATCCAATATTGACCGAATTTGAAGTAAAATATAGGGCAGCTGCCTTTCACATTTGAAAAAAAAATCTGTACTTATGTAAACTCATTTAGATGTGAATGGCTTTAATTCTATTAACGAAGGTTTTTTTATTCAGAAAATGGCTGCCTTCGGGGCACATAACAAAAACCTACTGAATTCAATAACTACGGGGTTCTATATGTTTATGTTATCGAGTATAAAAATAACTAACTTCTACTTTCATTTTAATTAAGTGATGAGGGCATTTGGAAAAAGTCAAAGTACATTTTATTATTGTGTCCCGGGTGTTTGCACAGTGGTAGAACATTAACAATATCTTTCAAGATTAGAGAAAGTTGTCCTGAAAGCGATTGATGGCTTGTAACAAGTCATAGGTTAAAGATCGATTCTGTCAACAAAAACCATTATCTTTGGAAACAAAAATTGTGTAATGAATCAACTATTACGGTGTGTAGTTTGTTTGTGCAAGGTGTAAAACAGGCGAAATATAGAAAGCGAGATGACAAAAAAATACGAACAAGTCGAAATTAGTAAATTTGTTTGCGCTGAAAAGTGAAAATCCAAAAGGAAAGATCAATTGTCCTGACCTTAAAGCAACCAATAAAACTACAGAGGCGCCAAGCGATCGACATTTCTTCACATTTGAATCGAAGAAAAAAATTAATTGGCTAATATTGCAGGGGGTTTTGGTATACGATAATTTCCACAGAGATCAACTTTCTTCAGTAGATTGGAAAAACACTTGATACATTCGCCGTCAACAAAGCAAGCATCCAGCAGGAGAAAGTTGTCTACTCCACCGACTTAGTTTTTCTTTCTATACGTATATAATTAAGATGTCGTTTTTTCTTTAAGATAGAGCCAGCTTTAGTTATATATATTTCTCTTATTTAATCAAAATCGACCCAGCTTCCAATTTTCATTCTGACACTCTGCTTTACGCTTAATTTTCTTGACTGGTCTGAGTTTATGAATTCTTGTCCGAATATGTCAATCTTTGTAACAAACATCTCTCTGAGAATCTAATAAAAACTCGGATTATGCTTGTGTATAATATAATGTTACTAATATGTAAAGTCACTTGACTTTTTCATATAATCAAGATTCGTGGAATTCATGGGGGTGATATTCATAGAATTTTTTAATCTCGCATCGGAAAAAAATACTCGAAATAAGCATGTGTTTTAAAAAAATCAGATTAAAAAATAATTGACGTCATTCCCAACTACAGCAAGTGAAAATTGTATTATATAAAGCATTGACCAAATTATCAAGTTATAAGTTTTCGACAAAAACATCTGCGTGCCAGTTTATTAACATAAGTACCAGCGGATTTCTTCTACTTTTGAAAATGTCGATGGTACAGTTTTTTTTTTAACAAAATAAAGATAAAGAATCTATTCTTAGGAGTCGATAAGAAAAAAGTAATATCCTTTGTAAAAAATTTAAAAAAAATAAAAAAATATATTTCCTTGTCGTCCAGAGATAACCCGTTAATCCTTATCTTAAAATATACTCCATGGGGAGAAACCTAAATAATCTAATACCATCCCGAAGCAGATAAAACTATGCCAAGAATGAATACCTATACCCAGTCAGACACCCACAAAATAGGTTAAAAATTAGAGATGATGATCTCGAAGGGAAGGTGCGTGGGGTGTCTCATGTACCTTGTGTTGATAACACGTAAAGCAATTTCTTGGCGAGAAAACAGCGATAAAGAAACGTAATTAATATTGCGGTTACCTTAAGCCCAGCTTACAACCCACCGAATGTGCTACTATGGGTAGTCTAAAGGGGAAGGTTGGGGGAATTTTAGTAAACCCGTGCGCGAGTTTTACACGTCACTTGGGTGTTCGGCACCGTAGAAGATCGCAGACTGGGCCACGGTTTTTCGTTCCATAGGAACGGCTAGACAACTGTCCTTGTAAAGCACCACACACAACGTGAAGCAACATAAGGAAATCCCCAGGGTGTCTCTCGGCCAATACCGGTATCGAGGCCGAGAAATGCGATCAAGGAGTTGCTCCAGGGCAGGACCTAATCCCAGCACGCTTCGCCTCCCATCTCGCCCAATCGTAAAGTATAGCTATATCTAAACAGAAATAACTACGACCATTTGAAGAATTTTCGGAGATTTGAAAGTTCAATTATTTCATACTGTCGTCAGATCTTTGATTTTATGAAGTTATTACGACGATTTACCTTCAATCGGTGTATTATCAGAGAAAAGTTGAATTTAGGCGGTCAGGAGGGTTGAAATATCTAGCACAAGTGTGTTCTGGTATAGCGGGAGCCGCGTTGGTTCATTGAGTAAGGCGTTGGCTCGCTAACCTGGTGGTCCCTTTATCGATCCCGGTGTTGGCCAAGAAAATTCATCGGTATTTTCCGGCGAGGTTCCTCCTTGTCAGAGGCGTAGGATGTAGGACAACGAATTGTCGGTCGGATGGGACGAAAAACCAAGATTCCGTGTACACATTTGCGTGCGCGTAAAAGAACCCTTGACAATTGGGATTCGATAAAAGAATAGGCCGTAGCGCTTACATCCGGGCAAACTTTCCTTTAAAGGATTCTGAAGGGGTATGCTCACCTTCATTAGCCCAGTCGGTGCAGAACGGGAGCGGGGACATTAAACCCCATTTCATTCCAGTTCGTTCCTGTAGAGCAAAAGTGCGATAACGTACCGAGCAGATCGATTTCAAACCTTATATTTCAGTGTACAAAATGTTTGAAAAAGATGACATGAAATTGTTTGAATCATTTGGAAGCTTTTACTGAAATATTTGTCATATATTGTGAAATGTTGTTTGAACGTGAGTGTATAAATGACTCAAATAAAATGTACGGACATAATCACAATTTAAATACTGCGCTATATTGAACGACATTTAAACGTGACTTTTCTCTACGAAATTCTCGGCCTACTCTCAAATATTTGCTCATAAATTTAACGTGTTATTAATTAAAGGTGATCGATATTATATGGTCTAATTAATAGTAATATAATGCCTAGTCTAACAATACTTATACTATAATACATTTGTTTAAAATAAATACCTTTCTGTACTCTACAAATTACTGTTTAATTTTGGCGATCTTTTAATACAATATGTTTGATAGATGTGACATAACTGTGTTTTTTGTACTTGTTTTATAATATTTCAGTTAAACATAGTACGCGTTTGTCATGTTTACAACGGGGGATTACTATGGGTTACTGTCAATCGGATCAAAACATATCCTATTAATTCGTTTCGTTTCTTATAGTTTAAAATTTTCATTTTACTTGTTGGATAACTCTGTTTTTTTCATGACTGTTTTATAATGTTTCAGTTAAACATAGTACGCGTGTATTATAACTTTAACAACGGGTGATTTTACTATAGTTTACTGTATTGCTTCTGTCTAAAATAAGTGGGTCACGATGGGTAAAACGCTGGCTCGCTAGCATGGAGGTCGGGTCTTCGATCCCTGCATAAACCGATAAAGTTTATCCAAACTTTCCGGCGTGGTTGCCGCTTGTAAGTGATGCAGGACGGAGGGCCGGACACGAACAGTTGGGTAGTCGTTCGGATGGTACGAAAAACCGAGGCCCAGTGTACATAATAGCGTGCAAGTAAAAAAAATCTCTTAACATTTGGAATTCGATATAAGAGTAGGCCGTGGTGCCGCTTCCGCTCAAAATTCCTTTCATAGCACACTGTATGGCGTATGCCCGTCGTCATTAGCGATGCTTGGAGCAGAATAGTAGGACGTTAAACTCCATTCCATTTTCATTTCATTTCAGATTACATGCAGTATTCTATAAGGAAAACTTTGCACTGACGCAGAATGCTGCACGAGTAGCTAATCCACCAGTATAGAGTATAGTCAACAAGCCCGGGTTAACAAAGCTAGGGAGAGAAATGGGGTTTGACGGCCACTCGACACAAACTAGGTCATTTCAGGAATAGCAGATGACAGAATTGTTTCTCAATAATTCGCTTGCGCGTAGGGGTCTTTAGCTGTGGGAGGACACGGCTACGTACAAGTGGTGAATCGAAACCACACCATTTGATTCAATGACAGATTTCCTAATCCTACACAACCCAACCCAGAACTTACTCAACTTTCAACCACTGTTTATATGAAATACCTTTGATCCAGAAACACCAAACATTGCACATAGTTTCTTATTGATGTATTTCATACATTAAAACAACAGTTAAAAGGGCGGAAAATTTTGAGTAAATTGTTAACTTGAGTCAGAGAATGTTTTGTGAACAGTTCAATGGTTTAAAGGGGGGGGGGGCAACTGGTCAGGTTTCGAATTTCCGGTTGTACGTAACAAGGTGTAGTCTCTTGTCCAACTTCGTGGGTTTTCTCTGGGTCCTCCGGTTTCCCTTTACTGCTAAATCCCTACGTATAAGCGAATTCTTGAAATGGCCTAGTTTGTGCCGAGTGGACATTAAACCCCATTTCCATGGTATAAATATAAATGAGAAGTGGTATGGTCTAGCTGGAGTGATCTTAGTTTACATTGCGCACGACAGACGGCGCTCCTGATTGTACATTTCCGGAATCTAACCAATTACTTAAGTTAACCGAATTGTCTGTCGATGAAAATCTCTATTTCTTTTCAGTTTTTAAGTAATGCAGGGTTTTCACTTGTATTGTGTGTAACTTCTTGCATTAAATTCTTAGCCATAACAAATAGGAGACTGAAGCTACTGATGACCAAATGTCTGCATTAGTCACGTTCCATGTTTCACTGCTCAATTTAGTCAAGTACCGTAATTCAGAATAACAACTACATCGTATTCGGAATTCCTTATTGGGTACACGGCACAAAATTTATCATAATTATGACTAAGGCAATGCACTTTAAAGCGGTCAGAACACTGAGGGTCTGTTTGTCTCAGTCCATTCTTTATATATTCCTGTAACTCAGGGAAGACTGATTAAAGGCCGCCAATTTCGAGACCTCAGATGTTCGTCCGACCCAACATCTAGACAATCTACGTTCCTTACAGTGCCACCGGTCCTGCACAGCAGAAAAGGGGGCAGAGCGCTGAAAAATTCCGAGTAACTTTTCGGCGAATACCGGAGTAGCGCCTTAATCACTGAATCACCGTAAAATTGACGGCGAAACCTTCTAAAGAGATTAGGTGGTCGATGGCATGAGTATGATCCCGTATTGTTACTGTTTTACATATTTTTATATTTTGGTAATATAACACAAGTTTCTTGTCATTATTTGAAGGATTATGGAAGTTGAACTTTAAAAGAAATATAGAAGTCTAATATATTCATGGATATATATGGTCATGTTTCCGCTGAAAACCGACTGAATCTAAGCCCCGAGATTATCTATCGCTGACATTGTCTGATTTTGTTTTCTTAATTAAATGGGACTTTTTAACGTGGATTTAGCAAATGATATGTTAATGTTAAATTTGAAATATTCGATCTTTGTCTGCTGCTTAATTGATACTATAAATTACCTCTTTTTGTAACAGAGGAGAGGGGTAATATAGGCATGGGCCCTGTTTCTTCAAATCTTTACTAAAGAAAAAAATCCTAATTTAACTAGATTCTTCCATTCTGATTGGCTAAGCACTAAAATCAATTATCCAATCAAATCACTAAAATTTGGATTTTAACTTAGTTAAAACTTCGTGAAACATGCCCCGTTCTGTTCCTCTGTTCTTTTCTGTGAATATAATATACCGTTCACTGTGACAACAATGATTCCCACCACGCAATTTACTTCAATAAACGAAGTGTTCATAATGATTGCTATGTGATTTATTGATATTAGCCTATTATTGTGATGAAAGAAATAATGTTATTAACACTGCTATAACTTAATTAGCTTTTATTACACATATAGAACAACTCCCATTGATGCACGGTCTTCAAAATTGGTTTGTATAAATACCTAGAGCTGTCTAGGAAATCAAGTCCGTTTATAAAGATACGCTGTTCATATCCAATAACTCGTTTATTACTAGATCGGATTACCGAATTTCATTGAATAGAGACGATTAGTCGAAAAATAATGCATGTCTTATTCATGTATTCATTTATTTTGAGGTGATGATAGACTCGGATCTCTTCGACTAGTTACGGTGGCAACACCAATCGGAAATATTTTCATAAATATTTCATATTTTGTCGACTGTTTCTTATTGGATTTCCTATTATTGTAGATTATATTATCGACAAAGTAATGGTAATCTATATGAGAACGGAACGAAGGGGGGTTGATTTCTTGACAAGATCAAATAGAATTATTAAATATAGCTTTTGTTTATATTTATACTGCACTAGATCAATAAGAAACCTATATTTATTTTAGACTTTCAGTCTTTTTGAAAATGTGTGAAACCGTGCCATTTGTTTTAAAAACGGTATTTATTTATTTATTTAAAATGTTATTTTTATACCCCGACACTTAATGGGGGAGTGGAATGTCGTTACCCCGTCCCTCTGTCGGTTCTTTCCACGGTAGGTCGTTACCGTAGTCTACAAACGCTCTATTGTAGTCGTTCGGGTGTTACGAAAACCCGAGATCCTGTGTAGACATTGGCTTTCACGTAAAAGAACCCCTGACAGTTGCAATTTGATGGCCGTAGAACCTATGGCAGTTGCGATAGTTGACAGTAGCGCCACTGTTTAAGCAAAATTTCCCTCATAGCCCAGTCGGAGCAAAAGAGTAGGGCGTTAAACTCCATTTCGCTTCGCGTCTATCGATCAGAGTGTTTAGATTTTGTGTTAAAACTTTCTGGGTTTGTTCATTTAATACTTACAAGGAAATCAAAAGAGTATGAGATTCGTCCCATCTACTGAAACGTTGTAAATATTCCACAAGCCATAGTTTCTGACATATACTACAAACAGTAACAGGCGAATCATAAATACAGCGGCTGGTGGGGGTGGGGCAAACCAAATTCAATGGAAGTCTGTGTTGGTTGGCGTAAATTTTGTGGTCGCACTATGGTTATTTTGGGTTTATCTAATGTATTTGGTCGTTCAAACCATGGTATAAATCTCGCTAAACAATATGTAACCCATTTTGTCTAATTCTCTCGGGGATTTGAATTACCAGTCAAAGGAGAATGAGAGAGGGAAAGGGGGCGGGGGGGGGTTAACCTCCACTCGACACAAACTAGGTCATTTTGGGAATAACATATATAGTTCAATTGTATTTGTATTTCAATAATTCGCTTACGCATAATTATGCTACTTTCGCAGTGGCAGGAAACCGGGGGACCCGGAGAAAATCCACGAGGCTGGACAGGCGATCCTACTCCTTCTCACGTACAACCGTGAAATCGAAACCACGCCAACTGACTTAAAATAGCATTATGCAAGAGCAAAATCTGCTTATTACAGGTCTTTCTTTAGGCCTGAGAATCAATTAGACATTAATTAACATATCCAGACCATAATAAACTCTTGATGTCAAGGCTAGCCTTGGATGTTGGCGGATTAAAATCCTATATGCCGCTTAATGGCCGTTGATAATTAAATCAATCAAGTGGATAATCGAGACTATTCTGTTTATATTAATGATTTAAGTAATGATGACCGAGGCTATGTGAATATTTCAAACGCTTTTTTCTCGGCTGATAGTGGATCAATTTGACTGAAATTTTCGAATCAATTTGACTGAAATTTTCAGCAAATTACCTTTACACTATCTAGTTTTTAACTATTATAGTGAGAACTGCCATCTCTTTATCTTATCTCCCATAATGTAACTTTAATGACAGAACTGGTGATACAACGCGCACGCGAAAATCCATTCCCCCCCATCCCCTTCGTACAGGTGATGCTTGCTTATCTATATGTCCTTTGATTTTATGATGCCCCTGCTAGTATGGAATAGGAAGTAACCGCTTTGGACTGTGGTAACAGTTAGTTATAATCTTGTATAGGCATTCAGTAACTGTACAGAGAGCAATAAACTGTAACACATACTTGTGAAAGAACAGTTACTCAGACTACGTTTAGAAAAGTATTCTGTCAACGTTTTCCATGCAGGTAAGGCGACATGATAACTAGCGATCTTTTAGTAACTGGATAAACTATAACACATACTTATGGAAGAACAATTACTGGTTTATTTAGGAGAAATTTCGAAGAGTATTCTCTCAAGGCTATCAAGCAAGTACAAAAACAAATGTGTTGGACAATTATAGTTTATAACAATCCTTTTAGAGATTAGGCTGTCACAAGCAAGGACTCTAAGACAAACAAACAATAATAATTTTACTATGTGTGTTTGTCTTTAATACCAGATTTAATTAATGGTATTTTTGTGTAAAACTGTAAATTATCACGTTACGGCTATAATTGTGTATAATTGATAAACCAATGGTATATCGATATCTGTGCAGTGGTTAATACATTAATAACACGTGCTTTGTCGGAACTGATCGTGTCATATGTCACGTTACTATCACGTGTTAAATCTACACAAACAATGACAACTGTCATTACAACAATGACACTATCATAAGTGACATAATGTTATAATTACTGTGATATAGTGTAAGTTACACACCATTGGTTTTTTATAATCTATGGCTGACAAGTGAAAATCCTCTTGGTTCCAGAATATCTTACGTTATTGTAGGTTCCCACTTTCATGCTTCGATTGAAACGTGGTTTTAATCGTGGATCAATCATGGTGATCCTGTCCAGTGCTAGTTCCTTTAGGAACTGGTCACCTCTGGCTTGCGGCTGTGGTTTCGATCCCTGGTGTGAGCATATGTGGCATGGAGATAGGGGCGCCTTCTCAACCTTGTGGGTTTCCTCCGGGCACTCCGGTTTCCCCCCCACTGCTAAAGACCCCGACGCGCAAGCGAATTATTGAAATAAAATTGAAACCATATGTTAATCCCAAAATGACCTAGTTTGTGTCGAGTGGACGTTAAACCCCATTTATCTCTCTCTCCCTTTAGGAACTGTCTTTGGGCGGACAATGTCCACTGACAGTTCATATCCGGCGTTATATAGCTGCAGTATGAAAATACCGTTCTTCCCCACCTCTGTTCTAGGGCTATTTTGGAATACTTACCTATTATTTATCACCCAGATTCTACTTTATTCGCGAAAGGAATCATTTCTTGCCACAGGTGACACACATTTATAAAGATTAAACATTATTTTCAACTACAATTCTGCGATTAAAAACATACACCAAATACGTTTAAACTGAAGAGCCATTACGAGATCCGGACATGCGCAAACCGTATGTTTATTTCAGCGCTAAATTGTACTTGAAAATTGAGTTGAATTATTATAAATATGTGTCAAATATAGTGAGAAATGATATTCCTTTTGGTGGAAAATAAAGAATTGTGGTGTCAAATAGACGGTAAGGGTTCTAAAACAGCCCGAGAACAGAGGTTGGGAATAGCGGTATTTTACCGTATTTTCATATTGCAGCTATATAACGCCGGATAGGAACTGTCAGCAAATATCGTTCGCTCAAAGACAGTTCCAAAAGGAACTAATCCAGTGCCGGACTGGGCCCACCTGTCCACCTGTTGGTGATAGGTGGGCCTAAGCTCATTATAAAAAGTGGGCCTTGGGCTATAAATAAAAAATGGAAAAGAAAAAGAAAAGAGAAAGAAAGAAGAGGGGGAGGAAAGAAAAGAAAGGAAAGAGAGGACAGGAGAAGAAAAGATAGGAAGCTTTGGTCTGAAATGCTTGGAAAATTGATTTGCGGTTGTGTGGGCCTTGGTCAATGTCCTGACAGGTGGGCCTTCAGCCTACAAGTCCGGCACATATCCTATCAGATCTTATCGTATATTGAGGTCAATCGAAGTAATCGTGTTGACTGTATCGAGACGTATCCTAACTTTTTGCACGTAGCAGATCGTGGACTCAACAGGGACAATCTCCTCGTAAAATCCCGATTTCAATCGTAACACGAATCATAATCCGGGGAATCTAGCATAAATTGAAGAACCTATCTTAGGGCGCTTTCTTATTTAGTGTTCCGAATTCTTGTCATGGTGGATCCATGTGGCTTGGGGTTTACTCTGGTTTCTACCCACAGCAAAGGTCCCTGCACACGGGTTGAATTTACTAAGATAGAGGCCCGCGATATTATCAAGAGTATCGGTTTTGATTTGCGTGTGTTTGGTTCTGCTCCTATTAGACTAATGAAGACGGACATGCGCCATGCAGTATACATGAGGGAAATATTGCATGGGACCTCGGTTATTCGGCCCATCCGAATGACTATACATTGTCCCATGCCTGGCCCCCTGGCAACGCCGAACAATCCAGATGAACTTTTTCGGCCAACACCGGGATCGAACATGGTACCCCTAAGTTAGCTAACCAACGTCTTACCCACTGACCCACCGCGGCCCTCCTCTCATATTTAAATCAATAGATTCCTCTTTCCCAATGCATCACTGACTTTCATATTATAAAGTTGACATATTTGTCTCCGAACCCAAGTCTTCCTTTCAGCAGAAATGTTTATAGTCTTCACGACTCGCTTCATTTTAATCTTTCCCATTTTATACACAGCCAACTTCTCATATTGGTGATTGAATGGAACTTTCTGACAAAACATTTCAAATAGAAAATTTAAATTTTCCGCTGAACTTATTATTTGTCGAGGCAGTGTTCGATATTAATTACTCGCACCATGCAACGTTGTTGTCTAGTTTTTTTATGTGTCGCCCTCATAACGTCAATACCGCGCAGAATAAAATGAAATGAGATTTCACGTCGTACTTGTCTGCTCAGACAGGGCTAAAGAAGACGGGCATATGCCACATAGCGGCACTACGACCTACTCTTATACCTGATTCCAACGTCAAGGGTTCTTATACGTGTACTTTGCTGTGCACGTGGGATCTCAGGTTTTTGTCCCACCCGAACGACTAATATGTCTTAGAAATTTGTGACCGTTTAAATCGCTCATATTAAGGCGGAGTTTGGATTGAATTATTTGATGTTTTCTAGAGCCATGATCAAAATAGTTTGGAGGTAAAGTATCAGATTTAGAGAGATATGTGTTGAAAGAACTAAGGGAGGGTAAATGTTTGACCGTATCAGGTAGAGAATTCCAGAGTCTGACTGCAGAGGGAAAGAATGAGTTATAAAAGAGAGAAGTTCGACAAAAGAATTCAGGGATATTGTTATTACGAAGATTATAAGAAACAGATCTGGAAGGAATAAGAGCAGAGAGATAGTCTGGGGTTAAATTATTTAATATTTTGTAAACCAAACTTAGCTTATGTCGCCACGAGGTTGAGAAGGCGCTCACACCAGGGATCGAAACCACAGCCGGAAGCCAGAGGTGACCGGCCAGCTAGAGGTCGACGCGCGGCACTCCAGACCACTAGGCCATCCCAACCTCCGTTAGACCTTCAGAATAAAGTTTTTACTGAAATTAATATTTTCATTTCTCATCATCTATTTTTGAACTATTAATGGCAAAAACGGCCAGCTCTTTATCTAAATCTTGAGATATATTTGGTACATCTTATCTAAGATCGTTATCAAAGTAATTGCTCGCAGTTTGAATCAAGAATTCCTGGAATTCATTCCATCTATATATGTGTATACATTTTATCGACTATTTAACAATTAATACATCCTAAAACAACTTATTAAAAAAACTGACATTTGAATCACAGTCTACACCCAACTAATTTAATCGATTCTAAATAAGTGTCAGATATTATCAGGGCTGTGTTCTGATTTTTAAAAAAATGAAAATGACGAATGATTATTTCCAGCCATTATAATTCATTGATGTTTTGTATTTTCTCCACAACATTATTTGAATTAATAGACATATGCGTTTGGCATTTTGTGTGACATTTTAAAAAGTGATTACAATGCCCTTAAATGCAACGATTCCAATTTCAGAAAATAGTAACTCTCTATACCAAAAGGATCTTTTCAAATGAATGATGATCAATTCATTGATATTTACATGAAAGATGACAAACTGATCCGCAGTAAAATATTCACTTGGTTGCAAATATCACTGAAAGGGACGAAATCGGAGAAGTTAATTATCTCACAATATTAACTTTGTTTTTCTTCTGCAGATGGAATTCTAAAACAGGAGTATATTTGGATAAATGGTGTTTCCTGTTTAGTGTGAATGGGTACATAAAATAGCAAACGGAGGCGTAAAATGTCCATTAGGGAAACAGTTTGGAAATATGCAAATAAAGATCTGGGTGTCCATTTAAAGTCACAAAAGTGTAAGTAACGCAAACAACTGTTTCTATGTTGGTTCATTGCTTCGATCTCAATATATTCGGAATGTAATACCTCCCTCCGCTCAACTTACTTAAAGATGCCTTATGTAAGATTTAGATAAAGACCTGGTCGCTGTTATTATATCAGTTCAAAAATAGATAATACAAAATGATTATATATTGAACATTCATTAGCACAGGTAAGGCACTGGCTCACTAGCCTGGATGTCGGGTGCTCGATCCCTGCATTGACCGAGAAACTTCATCTCGATTTTCCGGGCGTGGTTTCCCCTTGTCAGTGATGCAGAAGGAGGGCCTGACAAGGACAGCTGTCTTGTCGTTCGGATGGGATGAAAAACCGAGGTCCCGTGTACACATTGGCGTGCACTTAAAAGATCCCTTGGCAGTTGGAATTCGATATAAGAGTAGGCCGTAGCGCCGCTGCCCGGGCAAAATTTCCCTCATAGCACACTGTATGGCGTATGCCCGTCTTCCATTAGCCCAGGTCAGGTGCAGAAGAGTAGGACGTTAAACCCCATTTCATTTCATTTCATTAGCACAGTTTGGAGCAGAACATTAGGATGTTAAACCTCAATTCATTCATTTCAGTATCATATTCTACACAACATCACCCTGCCTCTGATGAATCATGTACTGCGATCGACATTCTTATGGCTGAATTTAGATTTTAAAAAGGTGAACTCGGCATGTTCATTTAAAGGTTTCAGACCAGGACATGCCTGGACTAACACATCGTGTAAGCCGTTTCTTTTTTTTAGCTGTTGGAAAAAACTTGAGGGCCGGGAGAAAACTCATGATGCTATACAGGTGGCCCTATTACTTATCATGTGAAAGACTTGGCATCGAAACCATGCAATTTGAATCAATAACAGACCATATGTTCTAAAGCGATCGATCACTAGACCACTCAAAAAGGAAATGTTAAAATTGGTTGATTTGATGTTTCATATCGAATAGTAGGTGCTGCAATCATTATACAAAAAACAATGGCTTTGACGGATAATCACGCAACGAATTTAATGAAATCGAAATTTTCATGCTTCAACACAAATGACCGCACACAAATATCAATTAATGTGAAAATCTATAGCGACACATAAATGTGAAAATCGATGGCTACACATAAATGTGAAAATCGCCAAATACACATAAATGCGAAAATCACTACCTACACATAAATGTGAAAATATTTCGCTACACAGAAATGTGAACATATACATAAATGTGAAAATCTTTAGCAACACATAAATGTGAAAATATACATATATGTGAAAATATACATATATGTGAAAATATACATAAATGTGAAAATATACATAAATGTGAAAATATACATAAATGTGAAAAGCACTAGCTACACATAAATGTGAAAATCATTAGCTACTCTTAGATATGAGGATGCTAAGCCATGACTGTGTTGGGTATGTTTTAAAAAACTATTAGCTTAACATCTACATTTTTTCATGTTATCCCGGACATCAAAGCACTATCCACAACATGGCACACGGCACGCAGAAAGTCGCATTATTAACATGATTCCTGTCATTTATTATTTATTGTTTAGTTAAAAAAATATCTTAATGAAACACCTTAGAGTTAGATCACAAGAAATAAAACATGTTTAATCTAACATATTGCATCCAACTGTCAATATGGGTTAATATTAATTTCTGAAAAAACAATTCATATGAAATGGTAATGCGAAAAAATTGGAGGTATGATCATTTTTTTTTTAAATGTTGGTGATAGTCATTCTAGGCAAGATTAATCCCCTAAAATCTAAAATATTGTGAAAGTTACAGTAGCTAAGACTTTAACTCAGTACAATACAAATTTTTCTACGTTGGAAACATGAATTATTTGTCAATTTAAATCAACCTAGATTTTTGTGATCTTACCGGAAAAAGATGGGCTTCTAGTATACGATATTTAAGACAAAATAAACATTTTCGATTAGTAAACAATCGTGTACAATGATGCATTTCAGCGCTATTTGTAACAAGGGACTCGAAGGCTAGACACGTTCATGTCAAACGGTGACCTCACATTCTTATTTGGAGAGCATGCGCAATAAATACTATCAGTGTAGACTGGAATAACCAGACGCTAGAGATTGTCACGCGATTGAGATTTGTAACAAGGGACTCGAAGGCTAGACACGTTCTACAAGTCATGTCAAACGGTGACCTCACATTCTTATTTGGAGAGCATGCGTAATAAATACTATCGGTGTAGACTGGAATAACCAGACGCTAGAGATTGCCATTCGATTGAGATTTCTGGCGTATTTTCATCGAACATAACTAATTTGAAATCAGTTTATCTATATTTATATTACATTATTATATGCGTTGCGACCCTTTTGTGTCAATTTCTAGATCCCAAATATTAGCGATTAAGCTCTTTTAAATCTCGTTAATTGTTCACAAAGACACGGAGAATTGAATATTTTTCAACATTCCGCATCCTCTACAGACAATATGAACGGGAAACGTTCAAAACAAACCAGCACAAATTACAATTATAGGCCCCTTTTAATCCAACTGAAGCCAAGCCTGGGGATTATGTACAGTATACATTTTATTTTCATAATTAAAGCGGCATTAGGTAAGATAAGATAAAGAGCTGACAGTTCTCATTATAATCGTTAAAAAATAGATAATGAACATAAAATATGCTAAAAAGTTCAGTCAGTCAAACTACTTCATTCTGAGCCAAGCTATCGACGATACAATATAATAGTCTAGCCTCGATTGTCATAACTTCCGTTGTCGCGATAATAAACAAAATCTCGATTATCAATTTTACGGTAACCACATCGACCGCAAAAAGTACTTAAATCTTCTTATATCGCAACCATCCAATGGTATCTAGAGTACCCATGGGGTTTGAACAACAGTTGTTTTTTTTTTCCTCGCGACCTTTTTTTTCTCGTAATTTGACTTCGAGAATAAAGCTCCCCAGTTGTTCAGGGTTATTTTGCAATATGAGCACAATCTGTGAACATAAAATATGCCGGGGCAGAATCAGAGAAATGGACAGTTTTAAACCGACAATAAATCGAAACATAAATTCGAATAATTTCCGCTTTAAATGGAGATGAACTTTATGGAATAATCAATGTTAACCGAGGCAAGATTGAAATATTGATAAAAAAAGTACCGACAAGCAGATGCTATAACTTCTGACTTTTCTCAAAAATATCCAAATTTGTCTTTTTTGCGGAAACTTCGTCTGCATTCGATGAAGTCTAAGCCCCCTTCTTTCCAGTCAATAATATTAAATTATTTGTCATTAGTCTTTTTCTCACTTTAAGTGGATTGGGTTTTTTTTGGAAATCTAAAGCTTAGTAAAGATAGAAGAAATATGACAGTACAATTCTTTCTGTTCCATGTTTATAAAGAGAAAGAGACAGGATTGGGGTTTAAACTCCACTCGATACAAATCAGGTCATTTTCGGACTAACATATGGTTCAGTTTCATTTCAATAATTCGCTTGTGCGTATATGAGTCTTTAGCAGTGGGAGAAAACCGGGGAACCCAGAGAAAACCCACGAGGTTAGACAGATGACTAAACTCCCTGTCACGTACAACCGGGGAATCGAAATCACGCCAGTTGACTCAATGGCAGACCTCATAATACAACGCACACGCGCTAACCATTCGGCAATCCAACAGCCCTCCATGTTTATAAAGTGTAACACTCAATTGCTTAACAATTGTTCCACAGAGCAGAACATGAACTAGCTTAACCCTGCATCAGGAGTGGATTAGTAGGCAAATTATCTAACTTAACGATTTTTATATTGGATTCGGCCATTTTGGTCGTTTCATCTGGATTTTATAGTCTGCTGAGCCTTTTATTCCTTAACATAATTGTTCAGTTATTTCCCTTTGACGTAGCTTATCTTTTCGAGCTTATCGTTTTAATACCCGTCCATATAATAATGTCAAGTTCAAATAAAAATCGTAAAACGTCTTTGATAATAATAGCTCCTAACTCGGATACATCCTTTTCAGATACCCACCATTTCGTTACAATTTTTTTGGGAAAATACTGCTGATATACTTTCAATTGAGGGTTGTTATCTCGATTGTGGACCACACAATGAGAAAATCCTGCATCGTGTACTGCACGAAAACTACGTGTGTGAAAACAAAATTTCGGAGAAGATGGGCCTTATTCAAGAACACACGGACTCGACACGAAAGCAAGAATGTGGCGGTCATATCTAGTTCACAAACTAAAGCTATGGGTGACTTTATTCTGGGATACAAGGACTTTGCATCCAGAAAGAATGAGGATCGAACATGCAACACACGTGGTCATTTATATAGTTCACAAATTAATGTGTTGTTTCGCTTATCAAGGCGTAGTATTAATGCACCCAAAAGACATGGCCGTAGGTAATATTACACACATTTCATCTTAGATTTCAAATAAAAAGTCTTTAATGAGGTGAAACAATGCTATTTATTTATTAGTAACAAGATATTTTAATGATTTATTTGAATATAGTAGATGCTAATTATCGCCTTGAGACATTTAAAGATTTTTTATCTTTGTTAAATCTAGAGTATCAATTACGTATTTTGTTTATCAGCTATGGGTCCTAGTTATGTTATGTAAAAAAAATAAAGCTCCTCTTGCTAAATGGTGGACGATGCTGGATAATCGATATACACATTTGAAAAACAGATCCTTTTTTAACTTAAAGGGGATATACCTTCTTTTTTGTTAGTTCAAAATAAAATATTAAATTGAGTTGGGTTTAGTTGATCAAATGGGTTATTTATTATTGGGGGTTGGATGGCAGAATGGTTAGCACGTGCGCGCTGTATCATAAGGTCTATCATTGAGTCAACTGGCATGGTTTCGATTACCTGGTTGAACGTGACAGGGAATAGGGTCGCCTGTCCAAGCTCGTGGGTTTTCTCCGGGTCCTCCGGTTTCCTTCCACTGCTAAAGACCCCTGCGCGAATTATTGAAATAAATTTTAACCACGTGTTAGTCCCGAAATGGCCTAGTTTGTGTCGATCTGACGTAAACCCCATTTTTCTCTCTATCTCTATTTGTATTATTGTAGGACGATTCAATTTTTGTTTCGCATTCTTAAACAGGGCCGATTTATTTACTTAAACTAATTCAGAGTTTCGTCTCTTTGCGCTGTTCATAAGTTCTCGAAAGCATCAAAACATAAGGCCTAGGACAGCATTTTAACTATACCAAAACATATTATAAAATACATACCATAAGTATTTCAGTTTTTACAAGGTTAATAGCGATAATGTTTAATTTCAAAATACTTCCTTTTAGTTTACTCTTTGATTATATACACCCTGAAATGGACGCCCGGAGCCGTCATCCCATATCCCCGGTCCACACGCCAAGATTGGTCGCTCGAGTGGACGCAAACCCGAGGTCCCGTATAAACATTGACTTGCACGTAAAAGATCCCTCGACAGTTGGAATTCGATATAAGAGTAGGCAGTAGTGCCGCTGTCCTGGCAAAATTTCCCTCGTAGCACACTGCATGGTCATGGGTGTATGCCCGTCTTCATTAGCCCAGTTCGGAGCAGAACAGTAGGACGTTGAACCCTATTTCATTTCATTTTTCCCACACGCCATTGAACAATTATACCACTGGCTGTATCTGTTTCTCTCGGAAATCTGTTTAATATTACATAGGTCATTTTATATACAGATACACGGAAGTTTATATTGTTTCCATGGTCACCTACATCTTCCAACTGAATAAAATAGACACGGTTTTGTGACATCGTAATTATATAATCTTATATCAGCCATTTGGTAATTCCCAGCCATTTATTCTTCACGAAATGAATGATGTATTTTACAAGTTTTGGCAAGACACGCGATACCATGTAACGATATGTACCATTATTATCTCAAGTAAAATAAACCGGGTCTAGTCCTTTGGGTGGGAACAAAAACATAAGCCCGCGTATAAATTGCCCGGTATTTAAACTCAAGAATGTGCGACGTTTAGATCACCGATGTTCGTCCATTTGGAGGGGGGGTAATCTTAATTTCCCTGTTTCACGTGGACTACGAATGATACGAATCACCTCGAGTCGAAACTTTTTACGATTCGCAGGTAAATTAAAGGTGATTCTTGAAGTTCGTAAGTGGTTTTTGAATCAAAGTCTTTCGTGGCCGGCTGCCATATGGACTACGAATACCACGAAACGTCCCGAATCAAAACTTTTCCGATTAATAGATAAATCGTAGGCAGGGCCGTATGTAGGATTTTGAATGTAGGGGTGCAGGAGAGTGGTGGGGCGCCATAGCCTCCACGTAAGTGATATACGAAAGTTTGGATCAGGGCGCCCTTAAAACCGACCGACTGATCAGTACCTGAAGAACACCACTGTGTGATCATAATCAAGTGCATTATTCTACAATTGAAAGATTGTCAAATTATTATTTTTTGGGGGGATGGGGGGCGCCATTTCTCAGGGCGCCCTTTTTTCTGGGGGTTCAATGTACCTCCTGCACCCCCGCTAGATACGGCCCTGGTCGTAGGCCGTTCTTGAGTGATTCTTATCTAGTTATTACACATTGGTATCGAAGTTCGGCCACGAAAGTTTTATTTGGGAATCGTAAACCATTCGCAGCCGTTTCTTATCATTCGTAACAGCTTTCTATTCGTTTCTTTAGCGAAAAGTGACAAATATCGTAATTCCTTGGTGGCTTTGACATTATTCGTAGAGGGCGCAGTGTATTCGTAACTGTATTCGACATATCCGTTTCTCATTCGTAATCGAATCGCTTTAATTCGTAGAACAGTACCTTGACATCCTGCATATTTTTCAGCTTTGCAGCTACTCAGTATTCCCTAGGATCTTTTTTTTTATTTGTTTGCCGAATCGCCACGAATTTTGATTCGCCACTATTCGGAACTATTCGTTGCTTTCGTAGCCCATTACACTGATGAGTTAGCTCGTATATAAACACCAACCATCAATATAGCGGTTGACCTGGCGTAGCGCGGGTATAGGCAAGAACTGGAAGTTGCATAACTCCGAAACCGGAAGTGACAGGCAATCGCCACGAGGTCAGAGCTACCCCTTTACAAACAAACAACGACAGTCATAATTAATATTACTATTGATTTAAACGGCCTTAAACGGAATCGGCCCAATATGTGGTCAAAACGGACATAACAGTCAATTAAAGCGACAAATTTGGTGAAATATGTTGCTCTTGAATAAGAATTCAGTGATATGTATTCAGACAAATTTTAATGACATATTTGTTGTTTTGACTACAGTGGATGATGGCTGTTTTGGTTTACGTCCGCTTTGACAATGTCCAGTTTGTACCGTCTACAATACATGCCGAATGCTACTCGTCCCTTTAGAGATTTCACTTTCACAACACGATGGTTTTCATGAGATTAAAATATGCCTTAAATGACGCTCAGGGATTTCAATAATAGAAAATGTAAGCAATTTAATCACATCCAATCATAATAATCAAAAAATAGCTCGATCTATCAGGAAAATATTTTATCTAAAAATCAAATGTTTACACTCCTCCATTAATCATGAATAAGCTGAATATTGCGAGTGTTTCTCTTTTCAATAATATATGCTATTTTGGATTGATATTTTTCTAAATTGCATGGAATCTGTCTATTGCTATAGTCTGATATTATCTGGGTATGAAAATCACTCGCGATTCGTATAAAATCTTGATATTAAATGCATGTGAATTACGCTGTCTACAACCCCGGTAATTAGTAACACACCAATCGAACTGTTCTCTCTCTCTCTCTCTCTCTCCAGATGTAACAATTTCCAGACTGGTCACTTGAGCTGTGTTTTAAGTATTTATTGCAAAGGACTGGGGCTCAACAGATCATACAATAAATATATAAGAAATGCGAAAAGGTGTATTAATATGGAAAAATTATGTTGTGGCTAAAAATGGTTCGTGTGTGTGACTGAGAGAGAGAAAGAGAGAGAGAGAGAGAGAGAGAGGGTCGTAGTGGTCGTTCGCATTTGGGAGTGGCGGTGGGGGCTTGGAGAAAACACAATGTTGGATAGGCGATCATTCCCCCTGTCACGTATAAGCGGGGAATTGAAACCCCCGTCATTTGACTCAATAACAGACCTTATGGTTTTTCGCGTTAAGCTCCCAGATGACCCAACCACCTTCATTAGCCTGTTTAAACATATTTCTCAATTACTTTTAAATAAAGATATGGGAGGGGCGAAAGGGTGCATTATGATGTAATAAAATTTTATTATGACGTTACTCGAGATAATTATACAAATTTCGCATTAAACATAAATAATAATGACATTGGAGGTGCGAAAATTTATAATAATATCGAATAAATAGTAATAACGACGTTACTCGGAAAGATGTATAGTATATACATAGATTTAGTAAAACATTTTTTATACACATTTCGCAGTTACTCTTAAATAAAAGATATGGAAAATGCCAAAATTCTTAATAATATTGAATAAATAGTAATAACAAACGCTACACGGAAAGGTATACAGTATATCCATAGACTTAGTAAAACATTGTTGATACATATTTCGCAGACACTTTTAAATAAAGATATGGTTTATTAATATGGAATAAATCGTAATTGTTATAACCTATAACTTTGCATTTACCCCCCCCCCACCTCCACCAATCACACACTTCCCACACACACACTCCCACAATATCTCCTCTCCTATTCGAATTAACTTTCATTGTATAATTCGGTCGTGGGTGGAATTATATATAATATTTATTCCACAGTTGTTAAAACAACGATATGGGAAGTGCGAAACGGTTTATTAATATGGAATATATCGTAATTGTTATTACGGATAATTTTCGATTTACCCCTATACACACACTCCTCCTCTCCTATTCGAACTAGCGTCCATTACTTAATTTGGTCGTGGGTGGAATTATATATAATATATATTTCGCATATACCTTAAAACCACGAAGTGTGAAACGGTTTATTAATATGGAATAAATCGTAATAGTTATAACCGATAATTTTGGATTTACCCCTATACACACACTCCCACTCTTTTATTCGAACTAGCGTTTATTACTTAATTTGGTCGTGGGTGGAATTATATATAATATTTATTTCGCAGTTGTCTTAAAACAACGATATGGGAATAGCTAATTGGTTTATTAATCTGGAGTGTTATAACTGATAACTTTGCATGTACCTCACCCCTCCCCACGACATCCCTTCTATTTGAATTAACCTTCATTAATGAATTAGGATGTGGGTGGAATTATCTGACAACCCCCCAACGTTTTCTCCTGGATCTTCGGTGTTCTTCCCACTACTAAACGACCCTGCACTCAAGCGCACTGTTTAAATAAAACACACTTAGTTCCGCGTGATATAGTCGGTTTTTTAGAAGACATTCAAACCAATTTCTCTCTTTCTCCTTCTTCAAGTGATTTGCTCAGTGGTCACAGGGAACAATTCCATCCTCGTAGGAATTGGATATCATTAATTAATTTGATAAACAGATCACAATAAAAAATAGACAATACGTAGATTATTTAATACATCGTGGTCTAAAATTAATGGAATTAGCCAATCATGGCGGATTTCTGGTCTGGTTTATCAATTTCTCTTTCTGGGGCCAATCTGATCGGATTATTTAGTAAGTTTAGTATTAATTTCATCAATTTCATTTCCGGTCGGTGATTTTCTGTCTGTAAATGTGTAACGGGCGGTTTATTTTACGGATATAATTGACTAAATCTAATTAATCTCAAATTCACTCTTTAACCGCAGAGTACACGCTTAGAGATATCGTTCTCGCAATAAAGTTCTCAAATTAAAATAATCAAGGGCGGATTCAGAGACCAAGGACAGGGAGAGGCACGGGCGCTGCGGGTGGCCTTTTCGGAAAATTACGAAAACTGAAAGCCCGAAATGTCATTTCCAGTGATTTGAGACAAGACTCCGGTTTTGAAATAATAAATTATAATGGAACTTTTCCAGTCAGAAATCCAAATACATGTGAGGCGTACGACGTCCCCCCCCCCCCCAATTAGATGCATCCTTAATAATCTAAAATACAGTACTCATTAACTAATTAATGCTGATACTATACTTGCCGTTTACACCACCCCCCGCCCCGCCGTCAAATTTACTCATGTGGGTTTATTTCAATCTTCGGTGCCATAACTTGATGTTATCACTTACGTTATAAACAATCATTTTTTAATTAATCTATCTAAACTGGTATATATGTTGGGAGGTCTGAGGACGGGTGGGAGGCCTTTACAAAGCGCCAAAATAAATTGAATATAATATGTTCTCGATAGGGACACTCTTTGCTTCTATTTCACCAACAACATTAAACCAATAGTGTCATTACTAAAAATGCCAGAAGGTTTCCCTCAATCATATTAATTGGAGGTCGCAAAATTAACAATATACCGGAATTGATTCCTCCCACCAACAGTTGATTCTCAGACTAGATTCGTGTTGAAACTCGTATTTATTTTCAACCGGTAATCAATTTAAAATATTGTACATTTCATTCGTAACTGTCTTATTGTAATTTGATTATATTAGCACAATACAGGTACTATAACTACTTCGTAAGTGATAAACTTATCACCAAACCTGCCAGCTGTCACACTACCAAAATTTAAAGTTTAGCAAACAAAATAATAATTGAAACGTAGCAATCTCCCTACTTCGTCATGTTACATTAAAAACCGTATATTGGAGTTTTGAAACTCGTATGAAGATATCCGTAATCACTATTATAAAAAGAAAGAGAAGGCGTTATTACTATACATGAAATGAACTGAAATATGTTTTAATAAGCTCTCACTTTCGTTACCGACTGGGCTAGTGAAGATGGACGTATGCCGTATAGTGTTATATGTAGGGACATTTTGCCAGGACAGTGGCGCTACGGGTTAATCTTTTACCAAATACCAACTGTCACGGATTCTTTAACGTATACGTCACTCTGTACACGGGACCTTGGTTTTTCGTTTCACACGAACAAGAAGACATTGTCCCTGCCAGGCCCCTTGTCTTGCATCACTGACAAATGGAAAACCAGAATTTACTCAAAATTGTTCTCCTCGTTTTAACTAAAATATAGCCCTATATAAAAACTTTTGATGTTTTAATGTATTGAATACACCACTAAGAAACTATGTGCAAAGTTTTGTGTTAGTGGATCAAAGATATTTCTCATAAACAATGATTGAAAGTTGATTAAATTCTCAACTTTAGTCTGAAGATGCTTTGTGAACTCGGGCCCTGAGGAACTTTCTTAACAAACACCGGGTTACTGAGTAAACGCCTTTCTCACCGAGTCACCGTGGCTCTCAATTACGAAACACGTACCTGTAGTATCTTGAATGGTTTTAAAGTATTTCCATCACACAAAAACTAATGTTAAGTTGTGTTTGGATACGATTTGAATTACAAGACGGCGTCAATTTCGGATCAATCATGGTTTAGGTCCGGATTATCCCATATTAGATTACAACAATACACACTATCAACTGATACCCATTAACAAATGTGTAAAATGATTGTAACTTTTTATCAATTTAAACTGAGAGATTCAATAACAATTGAGTAGATTGTTTAAACACTTTTAAAATAAATTCTTACCTGCATGTAAACTTGAAATTAGAATAGTCAAAGACACCACGGCACATGCGATATGAAAAGTTACGTTCCTATACATTCCGACTGAAAACTTTGTCCTAGCGTCTCACAGTTCAAAACACCAAAAGACTCCTGTCTTCAATCGGCCAGACCTAGGCTCTTTTTAAATTATCGCTCAACGGAAACTTATGACGTGATGAAAATTATTCTTCAAAGTTTTAACAGCTCAGTCGAAAATCGCGTGGTTTTCCCCGCGTCTCATTTGTTATACTGTGTGTCCTACGCGTTTTAAGTTACTGAAACAAGTTTTAAGTGTCTTATTAATGAAGTAAATATTCGTTTCTGATTTCAAATCGGAACCAGACGGGACTCGGGTGCTCCGATCTTGACAAATCACGTGCGGGTCTTCCCTGCTGCCTGAATGGCGGTGTTCAATATATAGAGTTGCCACCCACACTTGATGTGGCAGAACTTCACCTATCTTATCGATAATATCAGCAACTTGTGAATTGGACTAACTCGTAGATTCCCTATTCTTTCGCTAGTTGTCTATAGCGTTCAGTTGTGCTTTATGAAGTTTTCAATAGGAACTATTGTTCGCGACACTTAAATATTGTTCTTGACTGTTCGCTGTTGACTACTTACACTGCCAATCAACTAATGGAAGTGACTATAGCTCAACTATAGTAATGTATTTGAATAAAGGAAAACGTCGAGCGATCGACTTTTGGCGTCGATTTCTGATATTTTTATGCAATCGGTGATATTTTGCTGGATAAATACGCTAATCATTGATCAGAATACACAAATAAATTTATTTCAGTATTTTACATCTATAGCATAAATTCTATCATGAAAAAAATATTTAAAGATGGAAATCGTTTGTTGAGGCAATCATCATTAAAACTAACGTAAAGGCCAATGGGGAGGAAAGGTTTATTCATTCTTTTTAATACACGAATAAATTCCGTAATCATAATAAAATCGGTAATAGTAATAAATTCAGTAATGATGTCAAATTTGGTGATTGAAAATGGATCCTTTTTTCGATAATTTTACCAGTAAATACTACTATTTACGGCAGTACATTTATGAGATGTCGGTGTTATTACTTGTATGTAAACATAATCAAATAAGAACACAAAGTTTAACGACTGTGGAAACGGCGTCTTACTAACCAAGATTATATTACTTAACTGTGATAAAAGAAACCCTTCACTTATATTTTCTCCGGATTTTGTTGCGGGTTATATCACCCGTTACATTCTATCCAGGGACGTAATAATGCATACTTTCCGTTTAGATACGAACATTTTGTGACATTTGGATTAAAAAGCGCCCCAGTAGCTTTTTCGCGTGTCGTTCCTATTGAATTTTAAATAACCAAATAAAAAAAGAATTAGTTTTGAGTTGGTTGCAAATACTACACTTTTCATATCACCCATGAAAGGCGAAAAGATGCTGCCACAACATAATTTGTATTGCAACTTGCAAATAACAAAGGGCAGAACTTCGTTGTTCACTTAAATATAAATAATTCAAATCCTTCTTTATCATAATTAGTTCTTGCGTATTGATGAAGAAAGATACCCAAGTCACAAAACTTCAAACATCAAACATTAAATTTCAATCAAATTAATGTTCAAATTAAAGAGACTGTGTGCTTTGAACATTTTATGAAAACGAGAGAGAGAGGAGAGAAATGGGGTTTAACGTCCACTCGACACAAACTAGGTCATTTTGAGAAGGCGCCCCTATCTCCATACCACATACGCTCACACCAGGGATCGAAACCACAGCCGCAAGCCAGAGGTGACCGGCCAGCTAGAGGTCGCAGCGCGGCACTCTAGACCACTTGCCCCCCCCCCCCCTTTATGAAAACGATTTAACAATTTAAAAACCGAGGAAACCCCAGTACTATCTTCCATGAGTTGTACTCTCGGAAATATTATTCATTTGCGTTAATTAACATCGATGCAAAGACACTATATATATAGACCACGTGTTTTCATTTATTTATTTGCATCAATTAACATCGATGTCAGGACACTATATAGCTAGACTATGTGTTTTCTTTTTATCTTTTTAAGTATTACTGACATAAAACTGTTCAAGTCTCATTAGTGTTTAATGATTTACATATCTACGTACTACTTTTCTGTCAAGAACCAAAATTTGTTGAAATTTCAACAGTCGATGATTTTATGCGAAACCTAAAATAAATCCGACATTGTTCTACTTGACTGTAGTTATCAAGAATTAAAGGTTACTCGGTGCGAACTATTCAATTTGCCAAAGTCAAATATTAGAACTCTTGGACAGTTGCTTTAATGATCAGCGTGATAAACGGTCTTTAATTATAAAAGCTGTTCCAAGGATGGGAACGGGTCAATTATTAGTAGTGAGTAGCATATTTGTCATTTTGTCCTGCGGATAAATTTCCCATTCGTATTTTCTGGTATATTGCGACTATACATTGATTCAATTGGCGTGGTTTCGATTCCTAGCTTGTAAGTGACAACAAGAAGAGAGAGAGAGAGAGAGAGAGAGAGAGAGAGAGAGAGAGAGAGGGATAGAGCGAGAGAGGGTTAAACTTCCACTCGACACAAACTAGGTCATTTTGGGACTAACAACAAGGAGGATATCCTGTCCAAACTGTTGCGTTTTCTTTGGGTCCACCGTTTTGTTGCGACTATATAAGTTGAGTACAATATGATTTAATGGTGACTTATCCCGGTCGCAAAACAAATACAGCAAATGTTCTTGGGTGAAAATTGAAAAGACACGGCGCCTGTCCAAGAATGAGTAACATGATCTGAACAAATGGAAACTCAAAGTAAACAATCACGAGTCGACCAAACTGATAAAGTATTGCTTGATAATTACATACTGTATATAATCATAAAACTCCATTACATCAAGTGCAGTGGCATTATTACATCAGGTCGATTGGTAGTATAACATTAGGTACAGTGGTATTATTTCATCACGTATAGTGGTATTATTACATCAAGTACAGTGGTATTATTACATCAATGACAGTGGTCGTATTATTACAGTGATATGATTAAATCAATGACAGTGAACGTATCATTACATCAAATACAGTAATATTATTGCATCTAGTAAAGTGGTACTTTTACACTACGTACAGTGGTATTATTACACCAAGCACATTGGTATTATTACATGAAGTAAAGTGGTATCATTACACCAAGTACATTGGTATTATTACATCAAGTACAGTGGTCGCGTTATTACATCAAGTACAATAATATTATTACTTCGAGTAAAGTGGTACTATTACACTAAGTACAGTGGTATTATTACACCTAGCACATATTATTACATGAAGTACAGTGGTATTATTACGCCAAGTACAGTGGCATTATTACACCAAATATATTGATCGTATTAAGACATCAAGTAAAGTAATATTATTGCATCGAGTAAAGTGGTACTATTACACTAAGTACAGAGGTACTATAACACCAAGTACAGTGGTACTATTACACCAAGTACAGTGTCATTATAACATCAGGTACAGTGCAGTGGTATGTGTCTATTTTATTCAGTTAAGAGATCGAGGCGACCATGGAAACTTCCGTGTATCTGTATATAAAATCAACTATGTAATATTAAACACATATAGTGTGGTATAATTGTTCAGTGGTGTGTAGAAAAAATGAAACGAAACGGAGTTTAACGTCTTAGTGTTCTGCTCCTAAACTGGGCTAATGAAGACGCCATACCGTGTGCTATGGGGGAAATTGTGCTCTGGCAGCGGAGCTACGGCCTACTCTTATATCGAATTCCAACTGCCAAGGGATCTTTTACGTGCACGCCAATGTGTAAACGGGACCTCGTTTTTCGTCCCATCCGAACGACTAAACAGCTGTCCTTGTCATGGTCCTTTCGTCATGCATCACTGATAAGGGAAAACCACGCCGAAAAATCTGGATGATTACGTAACACACAATACAGTGGTATTATAACATCAAGTACATTATACCATCACGGTGGTTTTATTAGAGTAGAATGATAACAGGTACAGTGGTGGTATTTTTACGCTGAGTACATGCTATTACACCAAGTACAGTGGTATTATTCACCAAGTACAGTAATATTATTACATCAAGTACAGTTGTATTATAACACTAAGTACAGTAATATTATTCCATCAAGTACAGTGGTATAGTGCACGATTTTGCAAATAATGTTTGGCGCACGGTAGTATATAGTTTGAAGTATAGACGTCTTTATTGCATGAAATTCAGTGGTACTCAAAAACTTTTATTTCTAGCTAAATCCATCTTCATTAGCCCAGTCGCTGCAGAACAGTAGGACGTTAAACACAGTTTCGTTTCATTTCTAGCTAAGATTAGGTTCGTCGTCATTTTTAAATCCTTTTTATGTTTGTAATTGGTCATTTTTGACTAGGTCTATAACAGAAACGTTTTGCATCGTTTAACATGGTAATGGTGGTATTTCAAATTCTGCATTTTATTGATTTGCGTAGAGATACCTGTTGATAAAACATTAGTTCACAACGTCACAGATAATGGCGTATTACATCATTGATGATAGTGTTTGATATGAAATTCTATACGCAACATTTCAACACGTCACTCAAATATTAGTTCTAACTGAAAAAGCATGTTATCAATAAAGACCTTGATCCCCATCCAGTGTTTTGCCACGTAACCTAGTTTTATAAATATCCAAATACTATCTGATAAAGAGTGAGGATCAGGTTGTTTGGTTTCTGGGCGACTTAATATAAAACATAAACCATGTAGCCTTAAAACAATACAACGAGAAGTTTGTAGAAACTATGTTAATGTTTGAATCGTGTAGTTGAACGTGGAAGGTATTCGATATCAAAGATGCATTATGCTAGAGCTAAATCCGTCTATTACAGGTATTATATTTGTTTATTCATTTCGATTATCTATTTTTGAAGTATTAAAGCAAGACGGACCATCTCTGAACCTTATATAATGCATCTATAAGGCGTGTTACTAGACTACAAGGACGTATATTTTTATACATATTCTTAAAAATATTTGGTATCATATTTTAAGGTTTTTATTATTTTAATCTCCTATGTCAATCTCAATATGTCAACTAATCTCTTACCTAAAGGTCAATAATGCTGAACTGACATATTGTGGTCTCCCCTGTGAAAAAATTGTCGACCATGAAAACAATAGATATACATTTACAGCACCCCTGAGAACACTTCCCCGCCCAACTCCTTATTGCTCTGAGCTAGTTAAGACCCTGGATGTTCCCTTCCCTATCAACATTGAGTACATGGGGATTCTTCCACTGCTGGTCGGTACAGGGTGTTTGTTTGTTTGTTTGAATTTACCAAAATCTGATCGTGGTGATTCCCCAGTAGTATGTGACAAGGAGCAGGGTCGCCTTTTCAATCTCGTCGTTTTGTCCGGGTGCTCCGGCTTCCTCCCACTGCTATAAACCTCATCGCGCAAGCGAATTATTGAATAAAATTCAATCATGTGTTAGTCCCGAAATGACCTAGTTTTGTCGAGTGGACGTTGTACGCCTCAAAAATGAAAGGAAGTAACGACGGCTCAGTACGTAAGACACTGACTCGCAAATCAGGTGGTCTCGGGTTTGCTACCGATATTGCCGACTAGAAGGCCCCACAATGAGCAGCACCCAGACGCCTGTGTAAACACTGATGTGCACGTAAAAGAACCCTTGGCAGTTAGAATTTGAAATATGAGTAGGCCGTAGTGCAGGTACAGCTGTCCTCATGGCCCACTGTATAGCGCATGCACGTTTCCATTAGCCCAGCCTGTTTCATAACCCTGTCTCCATTAGCCCAGTCGGAGCAAAACAGTAGGACGTTTAACCCCATTTCATTTCTGTTTCGTAACAGTAGAACATGAAATCAAATTGCATTTCACAATGACGGCAATATATAACACAGAAACAGTGTCACATGTATCTCGAGACTCAGAAATTTCATTCATGTCACACCGAAAGACAAAATTTCATGAATGGAGTTTTAAAAAATAACATTTATTCATAGACTGGTCGGTTATAAACAAATCCATTTGATGAAAATGTCTTCCTGATTTATTTCAATGATAAATGTCAAGCAGTACGCTATGAATGATCCACTGTGTCTTAGAATCGATGTTCTTTTTCTATTGGCACAAAATTATACATTTTATTATCTTGCTTTATATACGACCTGTCTTAAAACGTGTTATTAAAGGAAGTACATTTAATGTGTCTCCACTACTGCATTGGTAAGTCTTATTAAAGATACATTATGGGAGATTAGATAAAGAGCTGGCAGTTGTCACTATGATAGTTAAAAAATAGATAATGTAAAGGTAATTTGCAGCAGATCGGGTTCTAATCCAGTAAACATCGCAAGCTAGCGCGATGACAACGAGAATTGGTTATGGTCTGGATAAATTAATTTATTTCTAATTAATAATTTAGATATATTTTCAGGCCGAAAGAAAGACCTGCAAATGAAATGGAGTTCAGCGCCTCACGAAGAAGTGCAGTGTGCTATAATAGAAATCTTGCCCTGGCAGCGGAGAAATTACCGTATTTTGGGAGGATTCCCAACTTTCAGAGGATTTTTAACTCGCTGCTATTGGTATACACGGGGGCTCGCTTGTTCCTCTCATCCAGACGACTAGATACCTTTTTCTTACCAAGTGCTCTGGATTAGGTTAGGTTAATTGGTGATTTAACGTCCACGTCCATTGGATTTACATAATAAATCCAACGCATTCGCAGTTAAGTCTGTGCTGAGAAAAGAAATCGGAGTACCCGAAGGAAACTCAAGAGGTCGATAAGACATCCTGACATCCTATTTCATCCGTAATCTCACTCACCAATGCCATCTAGATGTGACCAGTCAGCTATACGACACTTTAGATCATTAGATCTACCACTACCCCCCCCCCCCCCACCCCATCCAACCCGTTTTTGCAAAATAACAAATTCTGTTACGAGCGATTGGCAAAATGAAATGAAATGAAATGGGATTTAACGTCCTACTGTTCATCTGCTGGCCAAATGAGTACGGTTAAAGTCTTACTAAACTGGGCATCGCCTACGGAATGATATCATGGACAAAACATAACAGGAAACTAATCAAAGCGGTTCGATTTCAATTTAGAAGCAGATTATGAAAAACAAACCTAACACAAAGATTATACTATTTCTTGTTTAAAATACACGGTTCCGTCTTTATGTGCAAATCCATATCATCTATACATATAATGTTATCCAGTTTTATGTGTTCTAGTTTATTTTTATATCTCATTTACAAATGGGTTCAACTTCCTGCCTTTCTGCACTAACCGGGTTAAAAAAAAAGACAAGGATACGACCAATCTGGGCCAGACAGGGGCAGTTATCTAGTCGTTCGGATAGGACGAAAAACATTATATAGGCCTATAAAATTTTCAATAAATATATTTTGAGATTATTGATTTATCTTTTTACAAATCATGATTACTCAAAAGCAATATCAGTAAATACTTTGCATATGGCAGTTGTAGTATTACAGACATTTAGGCCTTCTAATTCCAACGCATTATAGGCCTACACGAAGATATTTTTTTTTATAGATAAGAGCGCTCTTCTTGTCACAAGTATGAACAACAAAGACACATAATATACAAGATATATGATGATTTTGCTTCTCTAGTTTCATGAAAGTTTATCCTCTCTACAGACGCTTTAAACATACGTGAAGTGGGTGGCCCAATGGTTTAACGTGTGCGCTTTAGACCATAAGGTCTGTCAATGAGTCTACTGGTGTGATTTCAAATCTTAATTTGTACGTGACTGGAGTTTAGTCGCCTGTCTAATCTCGTAAGTTTCTCTTGGTCCTCCTGTTTCCCCCCCCCCCCATAGCTACATACCCCTACTCACAAGCGAATTATTGAAATAACCAGAAATGACCTAGTTTGATGGAGATAGGGGCGCCTTCTTAACTTCTTGGGTTTCCTCCGGGCAATCTAGTTTCCTCCCACTGCTAAAGACCCCTACGCGCAAGCGAATTATTGAAATAAAATTGAAACCATATGTTAGTCCTAAAATGACCTAGTTTGTGTCGAGTGGACGTTAAACCCATTTCTCTTTCTCTCTTCTATAACCAGTTCGCGTCCGATCACGAAAGCAATGTCTGGTAGTACTTGAACGGGTGACCGCCTGGGAACAATGGGTGCCGTAGACGTAATGATAGAGCAGGACTTTAAACAACGTTTCATTCTTTTCTATAAACTTATACATGTACGTTTGTATTTATATTGGATGCCACAAACGCAGACATTACATTAAAACGATGTAAACGCAGTACAAGACAGAGACAGAGCCACAGAAAGAGGGGGGGGGGGCAAGAGTTAAACAGGCGATCATGCCCCTTATCGAGGAAACTGCCTTACTCTAGTCATGTTCCTGAAACAGCTACTGTTAGTTTTACAACATCTTGACACCGCTACATTACTTCACAATTCCCGAACTTATAACTGCGTTATCTGCAGACACGTGAACAATAGCATCCAATCAGAGGTTGTACCATCGCGATCTCCACGAAAACCTTGACATTGAACAAACCGTGAACTTTAGGGTGAAAGCGCGAGACTTGGTATTCGTGACGGCCGAGGAATCTGAAAGGCTCACAGGCTGGGCATGTACCCAATCCAAATTAGTGCAAAAATATACAGGATATTACGTTAAGGCCTTGAAGAGATGTATGTAGTTTAAGCGAGATCAAGCCTTCTGTTGAACATGTACTATAGTTGGTCGTTCCAATACTTACTTTATTTAAACTAGCTTTAGGACACGGTAGTATTGCGTCCATTTGTACCATACGCTAAACCAGTTTAACTATTTTGTCCTCGTCGGTTAAAGAATGAGAGATAATTGCGCATGAGCACGTGTTAACAATTTGCCAGGAGGATAACTTATACTCCATGTAAGCCCGGGCCGGCCGACCAAGCGAGTATTTACTGCTGATCGGTTTAGTACGGGTAAACCTAAAATGACTTGGGGGGGGGGGCGCAAAAGTGTTGCGTGGAAACCAAATCACAAGTTAATCAAATCTAATCATCGTTGAGTAGATTTAATGACTGACAAGCTTGTAAGGAATATTTTAGCATCCAGGATGTATGTGTTCGTAAAAAGATTAAATAACGCCACCGAGACAGGAATTAGCAATTTTAAAACACGTTAATACGACACAACTTCTGGAACAAAAGTTCGTCGGGTATGATAGAGGACTCCTCAAACGGTCTAATAGTCTCTTCCGCTTACATAGTAAACTGTTTCTAGACTAGATCCATTACAGAAGAACATGTGGACTAAAATAATAATAGAAAAGTAATGTTGTTATTTGTGTTCACGTTAATATTTCTCAGTTTGTTATCTATAAGGGGTGGTTAAGTGGGAAAGATGCTGGCTCGCTAGCCTGGAGATCGGGTGTTCGATTCCTGCACTTGCCAAAAAAAGTTCATCCCAGAATTTCCGGCGTGGTTCCCTCTTGTCAGTGATACAGGTGAAAGGGCCTGACAAGGACAGCTGTCTAGTCGTGCGGGTGGGACGAAACCGAAGTCTCGTGTACATATTAGCGTGCACGTAAAAGATCCCTCGACATTTGGAATTCGATATAAGTGTAGGCCGTGGTGCTGCTGTCCTGGCACATTTTCCCTCACAGCACACTGTATGGCGTATGCTCGTCTTCATTAGCCCAGTTCGGGACAGAACTGTAGGACGTTAAACCCCATTTCTTTTTTATTTAATCGGTAAGGGGGGGGGGGAGAATGGTTAGCACACGCGCGCTGTGTCATAAGGTCTGTGATTGAGTCTACTGGTGTGGTTTCGATTTCCCAGTTGTACATGACTAGGAGTGGGTTCGTCTGTCCACCATCATGGGTTGGGTTTCCCCGGGTCTCTCCTCTCCCTCTCTCTCTCTCTTAGACGTAGTTTGTGAAATTTAGATACAATCCCTTCTTAAAAATACATTTACGCCCAAGTATCTGTGTCAGCTATCTTCAATAAAAGTAAGACAATTCTGGTATATACATGTATGTAAGAATACTGGACTGCTTGCAAATCTCCAACGACACGTCCACGGGACAACAATGAAGCCAGGGATACTTGAGAAATTTAAACGTCCATTTTTATTTCTTATTTTGTTTTAGGAGGCGGGGTGGCAAAATGCATAACGGGGACAGAGACTACGTGGTTCGAACGCATTACGGGGACAAAGATTACGTGGTTATAGATTAGTAAGACTTTTATTGCTAGGTGGCGGGGGCACAGTGTCTAAAGATGGCGGCAAGTGTATTGATGTTGGTACAAATCGCTACTTTAAAATGTTAAATTAATTTAATGCCTAATAATGAAAATGTCCTTTGCTTTTGTTATAAAAAAACAAACAAAAAATAAAAAAATGAATTATTGTACATCCATGAGAAACACTGAATTGCATGGTCAATACCACTGTGGGTTCTTATTTATGTGGCATTTAGATCCCGTGGAGATGTCATTGGAGACGATTCCTGCGTATTGTTTTTCGAAAAAACACCATAAGAGTCCTGTCACCTTTAGCAAATTTAAATAAAAGCTTTCAAGGATATTTTCATTTGTGAGGGTTTTTTTCTTCTTCAAGAAGAGTCGTTTGTATGCACTTCATATGATGCAAGTCTAAAATAATTGACTACTTTGTCTTTTGTGGCTTCTAGGTTCTATAAGCGTTCAGTTTTAACATGTGCGTGTGTATACCGATAAATTCAAGGCCCCGCGGATTTAAACAAAAGGAAATTTGTCAACAATTTTTTCAGGAATAAAACCAATTTAAAAACAAAGGTACTTATTTCAAAATATTATCTTTTTTGAAATTTTAACAAAATATCACACACCAAAATTCAGTGGGTTAAACATTGATCAAGACCTCGAGAAACTAAAAATTAAATTGGGTTAAATATGTTTTTTTTTACAATTCTGAGTTGATCTGTTGGGTAATTGTATGATGTTCATTCATTCATTTATGCGCGTTGTATTATTAGGTTTGTCTTGAGTCACTGCCGTGGTATCGATTCCCCGGTCGTACGTGACAAGAAGTGGGCTCACCTGTCCAACCTCGTTCTCGTGGGCATCCTCCAGGTCCTCCGGTTCCCCCATTGCTAAAGACCCATAGGCACAAGCGAATTATTGAAATAAAAGTGAAACCCATATGTTAGTCCCGAAATGACCTAGTTGTTGTCGAGTGAACGTTAAACCCATTTCTCTCTTTTACGTTGAACTAGCAATGCTCGGCGATGTGTACTGATATCGCAACGAGTATACGAAAACCCAACAAACCGGTTTGCCCTTCAAATTAAATTCGATATTCTCCCCCCTGGACTATAGACGAGAAAAGTGGATGCAAATTATCTGCACAGTTGACTCGAGAGACCGATGTTAATTGAACATTATTATGCCCTAAGCTCGTCTCAGCAAAATACGATTTGAACCTAAATTATGTTTCTTGAATATTTGTAGCTTTAATAGCGATGAAGTCAACGACTTAATCATAAACAAAGAAACCGAACTCAGAAACCGGGTTGGACGCGACTTTACACATAAATTGAATCTCCATCATAAATCAGCATTGTTTCTTTGGAGACCCAACACCAACTGACAGCCACTGTTTTCCTTTGTCACATCTTCAATGGAGGCCATTAACTCCCGGACACTGGGTGATGCCATTCTTTCCCTGAAACTAAAATACCGGCATTCTTCTTTTAATTGTTATAAAACAATAACTATCTTTGCCATTAAGTATAGTATCAGGTAAAGTCTAGAGGAAAAGATAAAAATAACAATAACAACTGCTTGATATTTTGCTAATTATAGTTGAGAAGAGACGGAAAGTTTATTCACTGTTGATCGTCTATTCAACACCAATTATCCCCATAACGGCATACAATTTAATTGTTTATTTTAAATACAAGAATAATTTGGTTATTTTTTAATTACTTATTTTTCTTCGGTAATGAAAATAAACTATCTTCAATTTCATGAATTATTCATAATTCCTTAAAACATTGTAAAGTTTTGCGTCATTAACATATTGTTTAAGATATACAATAGCATTATCAGGATTTTAGTTCCGACCGTTTTGTATCACCAAAGAAAGTTTTATTTTTATTTTCTACTCAGACAGCCAGACAATAAATCTATTGTGTCCTGCCCTCAGACTTTATATCAGATAGTTGTGGTCTATTTCGACATTATTTCTAGTCCTAGTGATGTAAAAACATCTTCAAGAATAGTCTTATGTTTCAATCTTAAAATATTTATTTACATTGAAGTCAGTATTAGACATTTTAAAGGTGTTGTTCCAAGTATAGTATATTTGATTTAGTGCGCAGTGCGAAAGACTTTTGAAATATTTATCGATTCGTTTGCATTTATCAGGAGAACTTTGATAATAATTGCCATGTTTTTGGCATACATGTATTTGTTTTTGGATGAACATTAACAAATCAAGGAAGTTATTTTCGAATTTATCAAGTCGGATACTTAATGATGGTGAGGAGATGGGTGTGGGTGTGTTGAGGGGCACGGGGTATCTCAACTTGACACAAACTATGTCATTTCAGGACTTACATATTATATTACAGATACATAGTTTATTTCGCAAAACCATTACAAATACGAGTGCAAATTGGAACGCGGTCCTACCTACTTCTTAATTTCCAAATCTGTCCTCAATAAGGCACAGTATATATAAAAAGTTCACAATATAGCAGTGCGACCATTGACCGACATGAACTAGTTCAAAGCCATTTCCTAATTTACAAAAAATAAACATCTACGAGGCGCAATATATCGTATTGGATTTAAAGTTCACACAGGAATAATAATGCGGCCATCGACCGAATGACACTTTATAGACGTTAATTCAAACGCGACACCTTTTTCCGAGAGTAGATTAACACATTGTTACCTCAATATATAACTTTCTACCCTTTTTTTTATGAATTTTCACGATTAACTCGCTATCATTCTTTATGCATTTTCCCGAATAACATTTATAAATTACTGAATGATTCCAAAAACATGCACAATTATTTATTAAATAATCATTAAAACGTAATTTGTGTATTTAACGAAACGAAATTTAACGAGTTTCTACATTAATTTTAGCACCTTTATGTTAAATTTTCATTTAGAATTTATATACTAATGCAATTATTTATAAATTCCCAATAACTTAAAAATTACTTTGTTTCATAGAATACTGTTTGCGGAGTATCGGGACGATTACTTTATTAATTACTACTGCCTTTTGTATTTTGCCTGAAGTCTCATTGCCTACTTGGCGGAGTGTAAAACAAGGGAAAATTGTCGAATACATATGATTGATCAACGACCGGAAGGTAAATAAATCAATCAATGACTGGTTAAAGTAGTCAGATTTATCACGAACATCCAGGTAATTAAATTCTGGGTTTCTATATATAGATTAAAAAGTCATGTTCTACAATATGGCTTCGAGGTTTTACACGGAGTCCGTGCTCATAATTATATCCACCACTTCGGCAGTTCGGGTAGATACTGAGGTCAGCAGATCCTTAAATAATAGCCCGCATGACTTGATTATAAATTGGTTCAAGCAGATGTCAGTATTACTGTTGAATTGCGGAAATTTCAACTGCATGGCTTCAAATTGTCCTGTTTCGAGTATCTGAAAACGAAACGAATTGATAATGTGTATATTCTAACATTGACAAAGGCAAATCACGCCGGCAAAATTCGAAGTAAATGGAGAGGTTCAAATTCACTCCGAGATTGAGAACAAGAACGAGGCGATTCCCTTTTTGTGCGCCACGTCATTAGTTTGTGGGGACTTCCCCAGACGACCTCACTTGAGAAAACGTCTTGAAGCCTCTTAAGTGAATTCCGTACCGGTTTAATTCTATTTTAGACAATCTTTTTCATACCGAAACACATCCCTTTCAAATACACCAGCCTTTGTTAGGCATTGTAGAACTGGTAGAATAAAAGCGAGATGGTCGAACGAATAGACAGTTTCAAACAGTGCACTTTTTGCTCTTTTCACGATGAAGTGACCATCGCGTTTTGTCAAGAATGCGGATTTCCCTAACCCTGAAAGTGCGTCACAACTTACGAGAACGACCAGGCGTCTGAACCTCTCTATTATCTTAGATGTCAATTTAAATCAACATTGTTGTTGTTATCTTACCGTGAAAAGATGGGCTTCTGAAATCCAATGTTTAAGAAAATTTTAAAATTGTAACACGAATCGTGTGCCAGAATCACATTTTTGTAATAAAGCGAGTCGATGAATGAGGCCTTAATATTTTAGATCCAACCCCGATTAACCCCGCTAAATTTGTTTCAGTTGTAGGAAATTATACCAAAATTAACTTATGTTTGGAACATTCATTTTTCTGGGGCTGAAACATTATAACACCACATACATTTATTTCAATCATATGTAACCGTGTTGAGACCTTCCCACTTCAGTAACCAGATGGACACGGTTCTCGGTACGACACGCTTACGCGTAACCCGTTTGCAACACAAAAGTATTAACCGCTCCGTTCTGGGCAGGGAGTTACGGTTTCTAAGTGGGTATGACCCTGGCGCACTAGCTTCGGGGTCGCTTGTCCCTGCATTGGACGAGAAAATTCATCGGGATTTTCCGACGTGGATTCCCCTTGTTTAGTGGTGCAGGACGGAAGGCCTGACAAGGATAGTTGTCTAGTGAGGTCTAGTCGTTCGGATGGCATGCACGTAAAAGATCCCTTGGCAGTTGGATATAAGAGTAGGCTATAGCGCACTGTTTGGCGTATGCCTGTCTTCATTAGCCCAGTCGGAGCTGAACAGTAGGGCGTTAAACCCCATTTCATTCCGTTGTGGGCTCCTTTAAACATTCTAACGTAAACGGAAAGATAGATTTGTACATAGCTAATTATTACGTAGCACTTTGTATCACTAATTCATACTGATCCCATTACAGTGATAACATATCAAAACCACAACGATCTATGGTCTGTTACTTATCTAATTGCATAATAAACTTGATTCCATAATTTCCTGACAGACGTAAACAATTACAGGAATTGGTTAGTATTCTGATCTCGGGGTTAGGATGTTACTAGAGGATGTCTCGGCGACGGATCAAATCTAAAAGCCATCAAGACGGAGGCATAAAAACAATTAACCCGTTGATGCACATCAAACTGATCATTGTAGAATAATCTTGTTCTATTCATCTTGATAACACTTTCGTGCCTATTCTAATTTAGCTTGCGCAATTAATCCCCATCACAGAACCGGAGATTTGATAAGTCACACTAGTGTCAATAGAAATTAGAGAACCACAATCAGCTTTGTCGCCCTCTGTCTACAAATGTCCATATTACTAACTAACTGTAGGACATCGTCTCACTGCACATGGAAAACTCCGTCCCTTTTAGAATACAGATATAGTACCACATCTAATTCGGATATTGTGCTGGTGAGAATTTAAGTGGGTTTACGAGTATTTTATATTTCACAGTACCGCATTATTATGGTTTAACGCTTTGTTAGACACCTACGAAAGTTTGTTAGCAATATGAGGCAATGTAATTGCTGCGGAAACCGATAAAGCTCTTGTATTTGACCATACCAGCTGGGTTTTCAAGTCAATCCGTCCAATATTGAAGATCTAATACAGGAAATTGAACGTTGATGATATTAGTGTTGATGGACGGCAGTAGAAGTGAGGTTAATAGGCTATACTATATAGTACATAGTCTTCTTCTCTGTTCTAGTTAATTGTTTTACATCTGGTCCTGAGTTCACAAAGCATTCTCAGACTTTACTCAACTTTCAATCACTGTTAATGAAAAATATCTTTGATCCAGAAACACAAATATTTGCACATAGTTTCTTTTCGATGGGGATGCTCGATCAACAGTCCAGAACGTCCCGAATTGACAGAATTGCAATCGAGTGACGCGGAATTCAGTCCTGTCACAGTTCTGTCAGTCCCGACTGCGGAGGTGGTGTGGGTAGGATCGTGACGTAATTAAACACAACTAATATGTTTCAGCTGCATGGTTGGTTAAGATATTTACCTATCCAATAGACGTTGTAGCTCGAAATACCCCTTTTCACTCGATTGTCACTACTTTGGGAGTGAGAGAATTCAATCCGGAACGTCCAATCGAGTACACCAATTGTATTTGATGACTTTCATAAAGGCTATCGTTTAGTTAAGAAAATATTTGCAAATTTAGTTAAAATAAGGCGAACAATTTTGAGTAAATTCTCATTTTAAGTCTGAGAATGCTTTGTAAACTCGGGAATATGACTGTTGGCGTTACGGGGCCAATATCACTAAAGGGCGATGATTAGCTGCATGGGCGTTCTGGATGGTTAGGCGTGGTAGCTGCCCCTACAAATTGCAAAAACAGAAGAAACTGGAAATGGTTGATAACACTCGAATTCGATGAGATTTCGTACCAGGGTATAGGGTGAGAGAGAGAGAAATTGTTTTTAACGCCCACTCAACACAAACTACGTCATTTCGGGACTAACATATGGTTCAATTTTATTTTAATAAGTCACTTGAGCGTAGGGGTTTTTAGCAGTGAGAGGAAACCGGAGGACCCGGAGATAACGCACGAGGTTGGATAGGCGACCCTACTCCTTGTCACGTACAACCGGGGAATCGAAACCACGCCAGTTGACTCAATGACAGACCTTATGATGAGGGTATAGGGTGGGTTGGGTGGATATGTTCCCCCGATTCTAAAAAAGTGCCCAAATTTCGCTTAGTTCTTGGTTTTTGCCATGTTCATGTTCATATCTTCAGGACTTATAATACCTCCACCAATTATGTCATGGCTTAGATATACGTCAAATTGATTCAAGAATGGGCCACAGAACCAAACATTTCCTGCTATAACTGCTATTATATAGAGGACGATGCATCATAAATCAACGAAAAAGATCTTCTGCAATGCGAGTAGTTACAGACATATTATTTTGTTCAGTTATGTCTTGATGACTCCCAAGTAGATTTTAATTTAGGTTTCTTGGTGGCTTCGGGGTTTTTAAACAAAAAGTTTCCATACACTGTCAATAAAGGCTCTGCCATAATTCAGAAAACTGGAGACTTAGGCTTATAATTCTTTTGTTAAATTTGTTCATTTCTGAACATTAAGTTTCTGCTTGCCAGTTTTGCGTAACAGTTAATAGTAATAATAGAACCAAGCAGGGCGTTGTGCTGTATTTATTGTTACTTTTAAATCAGTGGGGTTTGTTTTGTGTGGTTCTAGATAAAAATAACCAGACGGTTTATCCATAAATCTAATTGTTGGGGAGGGGTGGGCAGCACCTATTGCAATACCCATTACTTGTGTAATATCTTAAGATGCTATTTTGTAGTTGACGTAAGGGTCTTGTGGAATACGGGGGGATTTTCCACACTTTCGTTCTGGATGTTCGAACTCTTATTTGTTATTAATTTGTGTTTGAAGCGACCCCGGTTTCTGCCGCATTACCAAGAGGGTGACTCAATACCGTAAATGAAACTTTAGGGTTTCATAGTTGAGATCAACATAACTATTAATGGAGTATGAATATATGCTGACTGGTCTGGTGAAAGATGTATCGCCATAGACTTTATTGAGCTATCCAGAACAGCTCTTGGATAAACAGAACAAGACTTAAATAATTCAATAGAATTTAGCACTACCACGCAGTCTGTAAAACCAGATTACCATCATTTGTAAGTCCACACTGGGATTTGCCCATACCATGTTGTAGTAGCCCCAGTTGCTGTATTATATTAACATACACAAAGTTGTACCCAGGTTATATATTATATTGTTTTATAAAAAGATAGCAAATCACATCTTTATTGGTTCTTTATATGTTTATTGTTTGAATGATATAAATAAACGTTGTACTTATTGATGTTTGATGTATTGTCCATTATCTTTATTATATTAGCTCAGTTGTTCGTGGTATATAATTGTGGGTCTGTGCCTATATTTATACTGTAGTTAAGTGTGTTAGTTAAAAGAACTCAAATAATATTTTGCAGCCCGAAACCTTCTATCAAATTTCAATTATTCCTACATTTTTTTATTTTCTTCATGCACTCACGGTGAATTACTTCCCCTGTTTTAACATTTACGATTGTAGAATTAGAGCTAAACCCCTTTCTATGACCACGTATCAATGTTGTCGCCCATCTACTATTCACTCTGAAGAGTTAAACGTTTAGCAAATGCCCCATTGCAACGATACTTATTAAAAGTCTTGATTATTCATTTTAATTTAAATTATTAGATGGTGATCACGTTTAATTCATTAAAAATCAGGGCCATCCGACGATTCAGATGGTTTATTATGGGTTAGTCATGAGAATGAATGTGCAATTAAGAATTCGTATAAGATTTGAAGTCAAAAGGAAAACATGTAATAGACAGATTTAGCTGTTATGTAATGCATTTTTGAAAACTGGCAGTCTAATTTGTGGATGTTACTTGATATCCAAAAATCTTTATTAAACAATAGGACCGACTGGGACATGGATATGAACATTGAAGCTTTGTTGACCGGAATGCCGTGTAATATTATCCGAACTTTCATCTGTTTGAAGTGTGCTTAACAAAAGTCTGTTAATTTATCGAATACGACTTTATTCTCTGTAGAATATTTGCTTTATTAAACTGATTCTGCGAACCAATGTGAATTGATTTATTCACTTTGATTTAGAATAATACGTCCGGTAATCTTTTCTATCAGTTCGCAATTGAGGTGTTTAATTTGATATTTTATAAGACGTCAAATACGGTATTTGAAAAGTTGTTAGATTTCATATGATAATACTTAACAACAGGATACAGAATATTTAGTACTGCAGTTTTTAAAAGAATAATCTAAATCTACTACGTATTGTCTTCAATCATGTCATTACTTGTGACTTTGCTTAAAGATACATTATGGGAGAATAAATAAAGGACTGACAGTTCTTACTGAATAGTAAAAAGCCAAATACTGTGGAGGGGATTTGCTCAAACATCATTACAAAAGTATGTGAGATAAAAACATAGTCTCGATTATCCACTTCTTTTATTTAATCACCAGCAGCAGGCCGGGTTCTAATCCAGTAAATATCGCGGGATAGTGATGACATCCAGAGTTGATTATTGCCTTGATGAGTTAATTAATGTTTAATTAATAATGTAGATAAAATCTGCAGATTTAGCTCTTGCATAATGTATGTTAAAGGGGCATTAGGTAATATTGGATAAAGAGCTGACAGTTTTCGCCGTAACAGTTAAAATATAGATAATGAAAACAGAATATGTTAAATGTTTCAGTCTAATTGCTTCGCTTTGGACCAAGATATTAGTCATCCAATTTTAGGCTCGCCGCGATCGTCATAACTAACGTTGGTACAATAGTAAACAATGTCTCGATTTTGCAATTTTACGTTAAATTGTCCATCACAAAGTGTATTCAAATCCACCCACTAAAGAAAGTCCCGCAGTAGGCAGATTTAGTTCTTACATAATGCACTTTTCATAAACCGTCGTTAAACCAATTCAAAATATAAAACACAACGTTTCAATATTCAGTTACCGTACGTCTATCCTACTTGTTATACGGACAGAACGTCCATCACAAAAATGTCATTTTAAGAATATAAAAGTTAATGTCGTTCTACATTTCTCTACAGAGAAAGAGTACTAACAAAAATACTTTTAAATCCTAATTTCACCATTTTAAGTTTCAACTAAACGTGATTAATTTTAATCAATAATATTGTATAATCTTGTATCGATATCTAAAAACCGTTCTATGGAGTAAATGAAAGAAATGAAATAGGGTTTAACATCCTACTGTTCTGCTCCTAAACTGGGCTAATGAAGACAGGCATACGACATACAATGTGCTATGAGGGAAATTTTGCCCGGGCAGCGGTTGTATGGCCTACTCTTTTATCGAATTCCAACAGCCAAGAGGTATTTTACGTGCTCGTAAATGTATAAACGGGACATCGGTTTTTCGTCCCATCCGAACGACTAGACAGCTGTCCTTGCCAGACCCTCTGTCCTGACTATGGAGTATGACATGAGACCAGGCCATTACAAGGTGGTGTGATCATATCTATCACTAACTCATCAAGGAATATTTTAATTCACTTTGTTTAAAATCCAAATGAATGAAGCTATTAATCACTTCTATTTTCTTTACAAAACTAAATACCAATAGCCAGAAAAGAGATCACCAACATATAACTGACAAGATAATAGTTATTTCCGAAACAATCAATACCAGCTTTTATTTCCTGCGCCATGTTTTACGAAAATAACTTACGAAACTAAAACGTATTGTGTCATTGTAAGGATTCGAATAAAGCGTGTATGTTAGAAAGTACTGTAAGATTCTAAATTAATAGGCAATGTCCTCAATAAAAGTTAGGATTTTGCTAGGAGATCTTTACGATAAAACAAAACGATACAATGTATATATTGATCGTCATTTAATGATTTTTTGTAATTAAATGTACAATGCGAGTGGAGACATTTTCCCCTGATAGTAAAACAATGAAGCGACATTTAAAATAAAATTGAATGTTTCGTGTAAATCGCCCATTATTTGTAACAATACGCTACTATTTTCATTCCAATCCTTTGTTGTTAGGGGACTACATATTTAAACACACATTGTCTTTCATCTGAATAAATATTTGTTATAAAAAAAAACAGGAAACAGACCAGCGATGTAATCAAAGTTTAAACAATAAATGAAATGAAATTGGGTTTAACGCCATATTGTCTGCACCGATTTGGCGAATGACAGAGAGGGAGAGAGAAAAAATTAGGACAAAATTTTCTTATCTATATATAAGCCCCGACTTGTTCTCAAATCCTATAACTGCATGTTGTATCTTAAACATACATTATGCGAGAGCTAAATCTGCCAATTGCACGTCTTTCCTTATGCCTGAAATGTTATTAATAAGATATAATTAAATAACTTATCCAGATCATACTCACTCTCGATGTCAAGTGGATCAATTTGACTGAAATTTTTAAGCAAATTGCCATTACATTATCTAGCTTTTAACTATTATAGTGAGAACTGTCGGCTCTTAATCTAGTCTCTCATACGGTATCTTTAATAAATTTTGTGACAAAAAGTAAAATACTTAATTGAATTGATTTATATTTCAATGTGCTGAAGATGGGAAGAGATATTATAATATCTTGTCCACTTTTTACTTTATGGGGGAGTGGGTGCGAATCGTTAGCACGTGCGCACTGTATCATAAGGACTGTCATTGGTCAACTGGTGTGGTTTCGATTCCCCGGTTGTACGTGACAAGGAATAGAGTCGCCTGTCCAACCTCGTGGTTTCCTCCGGATCCGGTTTCCTCCCACAACTAAAAACCCCTACGCGTAAGCGAATTTTTGAAATAGAATTGAACCATATGTAAGTTCCAAAATGACCTAGTTTATGTCGAGTGGACGTTAAACCCCATGCTCTTACTCTCCTCTCTCCCTCTCGCTCTCTCTCTCTCTCCTTCTCGCTCACTTTATACTTTATGTTATGTACATACTCTAATATGATTATTATCTATATCGGTACGTGTAAAATCACGATTTTAATAATTTGATAGAACACCCTAAACAGAAAATCAATAAAGTCACTGTAGAATGGTTTACAAAAACACTTAACCGATCGAAAATCAGATGATGATTCTGGTACAAAGTCAACTTGTCATGTTGATGTTTGAGATCCATTGACAAAGACAATCCGCCCACAATTTATATTGATGACAATACTAGTCTTATTTCAAACTGTTTATACATCTGTCGTGGTGTTGATTAATCATAGTTTTTTATTTACTTCATTTAATTAAGTCGCCAACATCGAGGTTTCGTGTTCGATCCCGGTTTGGCCCAGAAAGTTCATCGTGATTTTTCCCGCATGGTTCCACCTTGTATGTATAGTGGTTCGAATGGAACGAAAAACCGAGGTCCCGTGTACACATTGGCTTATGTACAATTACCCTTGGCAGTTGGAATTAGATATGATATTAGCGTAGGAAGTAGCGTACAGCGCAGTGGACGCTTACGGCTGACCCCCGGATCCATTCACTTGATTTGATATTTTTGCAATTTCTGCTTTCTGTCTTGTCCGCAGGTTAATCTTGTAAATTTTTGTTTTGCGTGTAGTGCTGTCCTCCCGCACTTACTAATAGAACACTGCCATATGCCAGTCTTCATAGCGCACTCAGGCTTCGTTTTATTTCATGGCGTGTACGATACCTGGACAAACTCAATGGGCCAACGTTGCTCTTTTCCTTTTCACAACAGCGCATCTAAAAGACTATTGAAACTTTATGATTTTTTTAAACACGGACACACTGTCTTGGAACAGTAAACCAACAGAAGAATAAGATATAAATTTATTCTTGTAAATGGAAATCAATATTTTAATTAAATTAATGAAACTCCTGCTGTGGTAACTCTTCTCCGTTTTTTTGTTTCATTTTTTTGTTTATTTTTGTTTTGTTTTTTTCTGTTAATTAAACACCGCGCCGGATGTTGTTTATTATTGTTGCATTTGCTGATTGAAGCAAATTACTACGACGTATTATATCAATACATTGTAAAACAGAGGTCAACTTGATCCTACCGGATTAACAAATGCGCCAGACTAATTAATTTAATAACCAAGAAAGTTATATTCGCAGTTTTTTTCAAGACAGAAATGAAATGGGGTTAAACGTCCTACTGTTCTGCTCCGAACTGGGCTAATGAAGAGAGGCAAAGCCATACGGTGTGTTATGAAGGAAATTTTGCCCGGACAGAGGCACTACGGCTTTCTCTTATATCAAATTACAACTGTCAATAGATGTTTGACGTGCACGGTAATATGTACACGGGATCTTGGTTTTTCGTTCCATCTAAACGACTAGATATATATCCTTGTCAAACTAGGGAAACCCAAGCGACCTCCAGGCCAGCGAGCCTGTGTCTTACCCACTTAGCCACCGTGGCTCCCCATTAATAAGACAAGCCAGGAAATCTGAAGCATGTAAAAGTAGCAACAGCGTACAATCATTCCACTATAAATAACACCAGAATAAACAGTGTATCTATTGGACGTGGATAAAACCATTTACCACCATGTTTGTACGAAACTTGCCACTAAAGTAATCAGCGAACCTCTTTTACCGTGATGGAATAGACACATAATAAATGGTTTTATTTATTGAAATAATCGATTAGTGAGTGATTCTTCTTGACATCTACTTATCGCATTAAATGGTCAACGCGATATATTTACCTCATATCGGCAGCTATTATGGCCGGATTGTAGACTGTCATATGGCTGTGGTTCCACCGGTTCCTGTAATTCTGTTTGATTAGACAGTCGTGTGTAGACAGTAATGGCAATCATATTGATGTAATCAATAACATGCGAGGAACCACCAAGACAGCTCAGTCCGTTTAAGAACGAAGCGTTGAATGAATATTTTCTGATGAGTTTATACAAGTCTCGAATACTGGGTGAAGCGCTAGCTCACTATCCAGGAGGTCCCCGGTTATATGCCGGTATTGGCCAATAAAATCACCGTGTCGTTCGGGTTGGACTAAAAAAAAAGAGATCCAGTCGTGTACTCATAAGTGTATACGTTAAAAAACCATTGAGAGTTGAATTTCGAGAAAGAATATGAAGAAACGCTGTTGACGGGTTCATACAAGTCTCGGATATTAGAACCACGGTTGCTAACCAATATCATATCCCGATTTTGGTAGAAAAAATCTCCTTGTCGTTCGGTTGAATGTGAAAAGCGATTCTTCTGATACTCGTAGGCGTTTACATAAAAAAAAACATTGATATTTGGTATTCGATAACGAATAGGCTGAAAAACGGCTATTCGGGATATTTTGCCCGGGCAGCAGCATTACCGTTTATTCTTTATAGAACATTTTGCCCCGGTGCTGTAGTAAAATTGATCGTTATACCCCATTTCATTTAATTTCTGGCTTGCTACTAGTCGCCTGATTCGCGTAACATATAGGAACGTCAGGCGACTCGGCTGGTGGCTGCAAGGTAATCTTCTAAGCAGTAGTTTCAGTTTCAGAAATGGAGGCCCAACTTATATTGTGCCATCCAGCTACACGTGGTGGCGAGTATCTTGTAGAAGATAAAACATTGCTAACAACTTCGGTGGTTATTTTTACTCACCTCACGTGAGTGGAGATTCTGTCTTTGGCCCCGATGTTATCATCTGTCCGGTATCAGAAGGTTTTGGCTTCTGAAATAATCCTGGCCAGATACCAGATTCTGTCAACCATTTGCATTACCCTAGTAGCACACAGGAGTGACCACAGTTTACAGAAAGGGGTAAAAGAGCGTTTTTTGGGCTCGTGGTGGGATTTTAAAAGTACATATACCAGACATTTTGTCTCCTATATGACCCTCGACGGAAGCAGATAAAAAGTTGACAGTTCTGAAAATTTCTTTACTCTAAATCGATATATGCTAAAGTCGATACGATAAAAAAAATCTCGATTATCCATTTTTACGTTTAATTATGCTTCACAAAATGTATTCTAATCTGCTAAATATCGCAGGCTAGCGATGGTGTCCCGTGTTGTTTATGTTCTGCATAAGTTAATTAATAATAAATATTTAAGATAAGATTTCAGGCCTAAAGAAATAGGCCGATTTAGATCTTGCATATATGTTTAGTAATGGACTAATGGCTGATTCACAAACGACGACATAAATGTGTAAAATGGCTTATATTTAACCGAATATGATCAGAAATTAAAATACAATTTTTAAAAATTGATGTAAATCACTTTAGATACATAGATATAACATTAATAATTGATTTACAGACCGACTATACAGTTTCAGAGAATAGAGCCATGTGCCATTTAAAGTAGCCAAGTCTCTAACTCAATATCATCCAAAATCTTGAACATTGAAAACACGAATTATTTGTCAATTTAAATCAACATTGATGTGATCTTACCAGAAAAAGATCGGCTTCGGCTATCCAATATTTAAGACAAAATAAACATTTTATCATTGGTACACGAATCGTGTACCATAATGCGTTTCAGCCCCAGTTCTAGCAAGAGACTCAAGGAACGAGGCTAGAAACATTGCACCAAATCAAACGGCGTATGTAGACTGGAATAACCAGATCCTAGAAATTTGCATTCGATTGAGACTGCTGGCTTATGTTGCGGAACATAACTGATTTGAAATTAAAGTAAAAACGGAAACCAGTGAATGTAAATCAGTCTATATACATTCATATTACAGTATTATATGAGTTGTGAACCACTTGTGTCAATTTCTAGGTCCCAAATGTTAGCGATCTAGCTCCTTTAAGGTCAGTCTCAAGAAGTCTAAATTTGTCAATTAATACAAATTCAACATAAACTGGAAACTCAGTGACGGAGAACAGAACGTGCCAACACGCGCGTTTGAAGTTAAACTAAATGGCCAAAAGCAACATGGACGACTTACACTACTTCCTTAAATCGTATAAGTGTAAATTTTACAAGCGATTTGGCATCCTCTGAAGTTCAGCTTGCAGGTATGTAATTTTGTTATAGCTTAATCAAGTTTAAATAATTTGATTTAGCTTTATATAACGAATGAGTTTTCTGCGCCATGTTGATATACGACATTTTTAGGAGAGTTTTGTGAATAATATAAATAGACGACGTTGGCGATCATGACTGTGGTAATGGTTACAGCTAATGAGTAATATTTATGTAAGAGGTTTATTCAGCAAGATATGTATTCCATTCCATGTCGTCACTGTACAACAGAATTTTAATTTGATAAAGTAAATTCACAAAATGCCAGCCATATATTAAACATTTTAATAAACACTTGCTTGAATGGAGTGGTGGGTGTGTGGGGCATTACAATTTGATAAAGCCTTACTTGAATGGATTGGCGAGACAGTGTGTGGAGCATTACATTTTAACAAATACTTACTTGAATGGAGTGGCGGTGTGTGGGGGCATTACATTTTAATTAAAACACATTTTAATAAACACTTATTTGAATGGAGTGTGTGTGTGTTGGGGGCATTGCATTTTAGTAAACACTGAACTTACTTGGGGATTTTAATGAACACTTGCCTGGGACATCAAAGGAAGGTCGGCTAGCGATGTAGCTTACTTTGTGCTGTGAACCTTTAAACATCAGATCATCGAGTCTGTCAGCGAGTCAAGTGATTGTAGTGCAGATATCATGCTGGTTCTGGAAAAGAGCTGAGCTCGCCCAACAAAATGGGTTTTCTATGGGAGCTTAGTTATTGGTCATATACCCGTGTACACATTTGCGTGCGAATAAAAGATCCCTTGACAGTTGGAATTCGATATGAGAATATGCCGTAGCGCCGCTGTCCGGGCAAAATTGCCCTTATAGCACATTGTATGGCGTATGCCCATATTGTCTACGATATCACCCCAGGTGGAAGTGGACGTTAAACTCCACGAACGTATGCCCATCCTTATTATCCCGGTCGGATCAGAACAGTAGGATGTTAAACTACCAGGTCATTGGCCACACGTTAGTCCAGAGGTAATGGGGGTAGCTTGTGTTCATTGGACGTAACACACACACGGCCACGCCCACAACCCCTTCTTCTTACTCTGGTGGTTAAGCTGTAATTGGTTCCGTCATTCAGAATTTGATTCATGATCATATAACATTTTATATTAAACATAGAACCGAATACTCTCTTGTATACGTCTGAGAACTATTAACGTTAATAATTACACACTAGTAATTCATAACCGCCTTCTTTGAAGTGGTACCGGTTGATTAAAGACCCTTGACCTCAGACAGGCTAATTATTATCATCAGTATTAATTTACCAGGCCATTTTATACTCATCAGTATTTGATTGGTAATTCTAATCATACGTCAACGTACTTGTTAATGGTTGATCCAAGGGAACTATTAATATACTACTAATTTATCATCAACGTATTTGACTGATCTCATAGTCGTCGTTGAGTAAACGAGTGTTATTCCGTGGCGTATGCAATTGGTTGGTTGTGATTTAGCTCGAAAACATTCTTAATCACGACAGGCTATTCTAGAAAGTTTGCTATGACGTATTTGTTGGTACAGTCGTACTTGGCAGAAACGGGCGTAATTAGGGAGCTTTAGCGCCGGTACGAAAGCGTACATATTGTATTACAGCACACTCTACATACCCTACACAATCAACAATATACACAAGTCATCGCCAACATGTGGAAAATTCAATATATGAGACAAGAAACACTTAAAGTTTCCATACCTACGTGAATACACGTTCGTAATGCTCTTTAACTAGCCGAACACTTATGTGCGGTTTGACGTCACAAGTACACACGATTCGATGACGGTTTCGTTTTCGTATCGATGCGGAAGGTCCCTAATCCCTATACGAACGAACGAATTTACGAGTCCCAGCGAAAGTGTTGGGGGAAAATAATCCTACTTTTCAAAAGCGAAACGTTTCTCACAAAACAGTCAAATCCCACCATTAGCATATTCCTCGCAGTGTTTCGTTTGATTAGAGCTAATCCCACTAAACACTGCTGTAGTGGAAGCCAAATTCTGTTGCAAATTATGACTGGTCAATAGTCCGATTAACAACCAATAGCTAACTGCGTAACAAATTTTAAACAAAGCTGCTAATTGGGCCAATTATGTTTACATAACGTCACGTCATGACTCACGATTTTAATATGCCCAATTAACCAGTTCACAGCGGAATATTGCAGAAAAACTAATTGCGTGACAAACGAGGCTATCAACACGAATATAACGTAAACAATACTGTAGGAAGACGCAGAATACTTTCACCTCACTGTCCAAACTTTTAGGGAAGACCCCAGATTAAACGAAGGGCTGTCATGTTGCTGCACGTGGGATAAGTTTGATTAAACGGAAAGAATACACACAATCACTCAAAAGCTCAAGTATCAGACGCCAAACCAGCAATGGACAGAGATGGATTCCTCGGACAATTGCTTCAGAAATATATGGCAATTAGAGAATAAATTTTTAATGAAGACACATATTTATATAAAACAAACATCCGGTCCTACAATTATTCAACTCTATTAGTATTTGTAGGGTATAGTTATTTCCAATAAAAGTATGGCACACAGTCTTACTAGAAAAATGCCGAATTCCCTGAAAAAAACATGCATGTGAAAAAACCCGACATGTGAGCATAACCGTAAAAGGCAGTCTGTTTCCTCCAGTGACGTTAGGCGATTTGGGTACTTTCCACCCGATTATATTGTTTTGAAAGGGGCGTGAAACAAACTTTTGGTAGATATTTTAGTTGGAATATTTTTTAATGCAAATATATCGTCGATCAAATCAAAGTTTTTGCATTCGAAGGCATCTTTAACGATGTCATTATAGTTGTCATTGGTTTGTTGTCATTGATGACACACTTCCGTTTCTAAAACCCATGTCTAAAGTGTAGGTATTTCAGTAGGTCAATGTACGAGATCAAGGTATAGCAATATATGAATACAACCGTTGACAGTAGGCGGAAACTTCGCTGTCTGTGGAAAAAGTTCCTTCACAGCACCCAGCATGGCGTATAACCGTCTTCATTAATTATTAGTCCGGGATGTTTAGGACGTTAAACCCAACATTTCTTCTCATTTCATTTTATTTCCAGCATGGCTTTTACTGAGATAGAGTTAATGTCACAGAAAAACGCGATTATATAATTTCGCTTCTCTTCATCAATTTGCGTTCTCCATAAAACATCATGTTCAACCACACAATCTAGCGGACAAATTCAACTAAATCCAGTCGACGATTGGACTGTGTAGAGAAATCCCATAATGCCCAATGGAAACTTGTATCAAGTGTGCTTTACCACCACCCACCACTGCCGTTTTGAAAAACCGACTGTGAGAAAACTTTGTTGACTTCCAATCGATAAAAACTTCCACTCGACAAGTCATTTCGGGACTAAAACATGGTTCAATTTAATAGTGGGAGGAAACCCGAGGACCTGAAGAAAACCCATGAGGTTGATCAGGCGACCTTATTCCGTATCCCGTACGACCAGTGAATCGAGACTTCTCCAACAACCAAGTCCGGTGAACGTAAAAGACCCCTTGACATGGTTTATACCCGTCAACCGTTAGTCCAGTTGATCAGAAACGGCAGTTAAACCCAGGTTATACTCTTAAGTTTTGCTGATTTCGCGATAAATATCTTAATGGTTGTTAACTTAAGGATTATTCCCAATTTACGTCACCGGGATCGCCCGAAGTTCGTAACACAGATACTGATGTATAATGACTTCTTCTCCATTTCCTAAATGTTCAGCAATGTTACAGTAAATTCCCCGTGGCGACGGAATTAAAGAGGCATTTCTTTAAATAGGATTGAAATTACTATTGATTATTCAACTAAGTTTGCAAGAAATAAAGTGTTACGGCCATCTTGTTAAATTATACAGGCCCATGTATATAGCGCCACCTTAAAGATGAATTATTTAAGATATAGGTAAATAGCTGCCAGTTCTTGCTATAATAGTTCGACATAGACAATGATGAATGAGAGAGAGAGAAATGGGGTTTAACGTCCACTCGATACAAACTAGGTCATTTCGGGACTAACATATGGTTTAATTTTATTTCAATAATTCGCTTGCGCTTAGGGGTCTTTAGCAGTGGGAGGAAACCGGAGTGCCCGGAGGAAACCCACGAGATTGAGAAGGCGCCCCATCTCCATGTCACATACGCTCACACCAGGGATCGAAACCACAGCCGCAAACCAGAGGTGACCGGCCAGCTAGAGGTCGAAGCGCGACACTCTAGACCACTAGGCCATCCCAAACCCCCAATTAAAAATGAATATATTGAATAATGAATATATTGAAATTTCTAGTAAGATTACATTAATCTGAGAGAAGTTATGACTGTTTAAAGTTATGATAATATAGACCCGATCGCGATTATCTAGTACAATTGTTACGATAATATACAAATTATCGAGTACCCAGTGTTACGTTAAATTATTAAATACTGGTAATGTTTTAATCTATTCAATGCCTCGGCTATCGCCATTAAAGAGACGACCATTGTCAAGATAGGTCGCATTATTTCTGTTACCTCTTTTTTTCAAATCATTTTTAGTGAAGCCTGTACCATAACAGGCCCGGGACTGTACAGTGCAGTGGACGCTTACGGTTGGCCCCCGGATACATTCACTTGATTTGATATTTTCCGCAGGTTAATCTTAAAGGTTTTTGTTTTTCGTGTAGTGCGGTCCTCCTGCACTTACTATTAGAGAGTTGATAAAGGGTTTATGTAATATGTGATATGAAAACCTGTCCTCCTGACCCCCTACTTCCCGCCATAACAATATGTTTAGCACTTGACACATCTTTAAATCTGGTTCCTGTAGAAGGAAGACTGGTTTTAAAAGTGAACATGGGTATATCGAACTAGACTACGAAGATCCGGACCTCGAGAAAAGCGAAGTTTCAATATTATGACATAATCTACAAAACTGATTCATGTGCAAGAAAGGCTGGTGTTAAAAATACCGTTGAACATGGTTATATCGGACCAGCCTACACAGACCCGGAACCGGAGAAAAGAGAAGTTCGAAAACTGACATCACACTGAGGTTATTGCCTACTAGGAATGCATTAATTCAGTTATGAACCATCTGTGAAATTTGAAAGGATTCGGAGTTTTTCAATAATTTATCCCGATGCTTTGGGGCACATCTTACTGTTGCTATTGTAAGTTGGTCATGTTTGTTGCATAATCTGTAAGTGGCATGGGAAACACATTAACAGGACACAATTTTTGTGAGGAACAATCACTAGTTTTATTCTAAAGCATGACGTTTCAACGAGTATTCTCTTATCGTTATCAGGAACAATGCTAACGATAATATGCTACTTGTCGAAATATCGTGCTTTAGAACAAACCAGTGATCGTTTTCATAAATCTGTTTTCTGTTAATGTTTGTATTAGTTAAATGTTAAGTGCCTAAACTGTCGTCTCTAATGGTGAATGGGGAGCCGTGGTGGCTAAGTGGGTAAGACTCTGGATTACTAGCCTGGTGTCCAGTGTTCGATCCCTGCATTGTTCATTGGGATTTTCCGACATGGTTTCCCCTAGCAATTGGTGCAGGACGGAGGGCCTGGCAAGGACAACTGCCTGGTCGTTCGGATGGGACTGAAAACCGAGGTCCCGTGTATACATTGGCGTACATGTAAAAGATCCCTTGGCAGGTAGAATTCGATAAAAGAGAAGGCCATAGTGCCGCTGCCCGGGCAAAATTACTTTCATAGCCCACTGTAAGGCGTATGTCATTGGCCTAGTTTAGGAGCCAGAACAGTAAGACGTTAAACCTCAAATCATTTCATTTTCTAACGACGAGGGAGCTGCTCGGGCTCAATCCTGCTAGTCACAAAATATGTCAATATTGATACCATTACAAATCCCGGGCATCTTTCTTTGGCGAGACAACCCGGGTATACCGTTTGTTTTGCCGAATAGTCCTTACAAAGCTTGGGCATTCTTTTGTCCAGGCAGGCGTTACAAAGCCCGTGCTCTCTTTTTGTTCGACCATCACAGTCGTTACAAAGCCCGGGTATTCTTGTCATAGGGCCAGATGCTTGTTTAGGCCTGTGTCTAGACGAATGGATGGGGCGAAAAATTGAAACAAGATTTCCATCAATCTGATTAAAATACAGATTTATATTTCGTTTTTTGTACTTTCGATGGCCTACATAACACGAATATCTGACCAGTTGTACTGGGCGGTCGCGTCAGGGGTCATACGAGCGGTTTTTGACCCCATGACGCCAGGCGTTGAGGTTTCTAGGTGTTTGCCAACAGTTCCGTGCCGAGTACGCCAATAAATCGCCGTGCCAATGGCTAATTCGTCACATCAACTAGACCGCCTTTTGTATAATAATTCTTCCAGATCCTAAAGTTGTTAACTTAGTAAAACGAAATTTTGAACTATAAAAAACGAAACGAAATAGGATCAGTGTTTTAATCAGATTGGATTTCAATGGCACTTGGAATTTGGCCTGGTTCGTGAGGGCAGAATACCCAAGTATGTCAGAATGGGGATACGAAAATAAATTGTATTCACTTTATCCAGAATTTTCAGTTTCTTTTTTTCCTGTAATATGTGAGGTAGACCATGGGCGATTTTGATATTATATAATTTTATTCATTCAAATGTATAAAAAAGGCAAATTATTTGTAAAGATATTTATATCTGGGGGAAATATGGTGTTAAGCCATCTGCGTTTAAAACAGTTTTCGTTTAACATTGGTAAGTTTCCTGTAATAAATAACGAAGACAACTTCCAACTTCTTGTAATTCTTTCATTTAAATGTATGAAAAAGCAATTTTTTATTTGTTAAATATGACATTAAAGATACATCGGTTAAGAGTTTAATAAAGCGTCTGCCATTCTTGCTATAATAATTCAAAAATAGATAACAAAAAAAAAAGAAAATTTCAGTCAAATTACTTTCTTCTGTTGGAGGGTTAGACAAGAAATAGACATTAACTGTCTCCTCACCGTCTACGAGAATTACTGATGGTTTGATTGACAGACGATAACCCCACCTTCATATTCTCGATTATCAGGTAACATTGTAATGATTATGGTACCCTCGTTTGGTAATCCTTTCTTCGGTAGTGACGTCGGTGACTAACGGCAAACGTTAGCTTGCTCCGCTTTTTTATTGATTTAATTTTAAATGGTCGACTGCTTAAATCCAAGCTGTATCCAAACCATCCGCGGGTCTACAGGGTTGATTTTGGGCTTGTCGTGTAAGTAAAGATCTAATTAATGATATCTATAACATCCAAAGTCTAAATTAAGACTTTTAATTGACAGATTTAGCTCTTGCATAATGTATGTATAAAGCTACTCATATGATTCTGAGGAAACGAAGTGCGTAGCCGTTATTCATATTACGTTGGTAGGTATTAGATCTGTAATAGGTGACGAAGATAATACGTAATTTTCAACTCCTGGAAATTCTTGCAGTTATATGTATAAAAAATATATTTAAAAACTATATTTATATGAAAGATATTCTGAGAAAATAGAGTGCCAAGCCATGGTTGTTTAAACATTCTTCGTATGTGTATTATAGCGAACATGATTTAGGTTTCCCAATAAGCGTGGGATGAAAATATATTAAGAAATCACAGACGCATGAATCATCAGTTTCCGATCATACATCGCATGTACTAAATCATTTTAGTAGAACCGAGCAAGGCGTTCTGTGCGCCATAAAATAGTAAACAGGCAATATTTTCCAGTTTATTTACATAATTACAAAACTAACACAATTGTTTATTTTATAATCATTAATTCAAACGGTTAAAGGAGCTAAATCACTAATATTTGGGAAATAGAAATTGACAAAAATGGGTCACAACGCATAATAATGTAATTGATTTCTGTTGTTACTGCGATTTCAAATCAGTTATGTTCGACTAAATAGGCCAGGGGTCTCAATCGAATGGCAATTTCTCGCGTCTGGTTATTCCAGTCTACACAAATAGTATTTATTGCGCATAAGAATATGCCGTCACCGGTTGACATTACTTGTGGAATATGTTTAGCCTCGTTCTTTGAGTCCCTTGTCACAAATGACACTGAAACGAATTATGGTACACGATATTAAAATATTAATTTATCTTAAATATTGGATATCACAGAAGCCCCTCTTTTCCCGATAAGATCCTTTTATTTTCAATGTCGAAGAATTTGGATGATTTTGAGTTACAGACTTGGCTACTTTAAGTAAGTTATGGTCATTATCTCCATGTAATCAAAAAAGGCGCGACAAGTTAAATCGATATTTATATAAAATATTACAAAATGACTAGATAATAATACACTAATAGATTATTTTACTACTAAGTGCATGGGGACTGCACAACACATGATTACACAAAAACAAATATACGGACAAGACACAATACGCAGAAATCTCAAACAAACGAACAAATCAAATTAAGTGAATGGACCAGCCAATCCGACCTACGCATTGGATTAATTTTGCATTAGTTACACAGGTAAATATAAACAAGGCATTACACAATTTGAAATCTTTGAAAAGAACTGAAACGCAGTAACATCCTGACTCGATGTGTCACATACAAAACTAGCGCTGATTGTTTACATTTGGTTTTGCTTGAAAACAGACACGAAGCTGGTTGACGATATTTCTGAAGCAATGGCCCGAGAAATCCCTCTCTGGCCATTGCTGGAATAACGTCTGTTTCTTGAACTTATGCGGGAGTGTGTCTATTCTTTCCGTTCAATGAAAGCTATCATTTAAGTACAGCAACATGACAGTCCTTCATTTATTCTGGGTCTTCCCTAAAACTTTGGACAGTGATTTAAGGTATTAAAAACGGTGAAAGTATGTTCGTTTCCAAACAGTATTGTTTACATGTCATTCGACTTGATAGCCTCGTTTGTCACGCAATTAGTTTTACTGCAGTATTCTGCAATGTACGGGTTAATTAGGCATAATAAAATCGTGAGTCATGACGTAACGTTATGTAAACATATTTGGTCCAATATTGGCACTCGTTTTAAATGTAAAGCTTTTGTAGGGCAGCTAGTGATTGGTTGGTAGACGGACTACTGACCAATCAAAATTTAAAACAACAATATCCACTCATAATAGCAGTGTGTAGTAGGATTACCTCTAATCAAACGCAACACTGCGCGGAGTATGCTTGTTGACCGACTTTTTAATTCCTGGTTTGACGATTTCATTTCAAAGCATTAAGTCGTATACTCCGAGAAGTATTGATTCTCCTCCCATTTAATGAAATTAAAAATAAAATATTTATTTATTCTTTGTAGGTGTGAAAGATGTAAAATGAATTTGAAACGCATTATAAAATGGCACACTATTTTTTTTAATATGGCGGCTATTCATGACAGCGATCTTTTTGCAAAGTAGATAGTTCTCTGTATGCAGAATGAATGTGTCGATGTGTTTCTTTTCTTGAGATGTGGTGGTGTTAATGGTGTGTGGGTTGGAGGATGGGCTGTCGGGGTCTACTTATAAGAATCCCCCTTTTTTTCAAACAATACTTTATTTCAAAATTGAAAGAGGTGGAGGAACGGACATAGTCTGTAAGACCTCTTTCAACTATTAATATTTTGCTTCGATTTAACTTTTCTGTCGCTCTACATTTCATCTTCAGCTGTGATCTGTGGAGTCTGATTTCAGCCATACAGATAGGTTTAAACCATTCTTGTCACAAAGAGAGAGAGACAGAGACGGAGAAAGGAGGAGTCATTTGAGGACTAATACATGGTTCAATTTTATTTCAATAATTCGCTTGCGCGTAGGGGTCTTTAGCAGTGGAATGGAAACGGGAGAGAACCCACGAGGTTAGAAGGCGACCCAATTTCTTTTCACGTACAACCGGGGAATCGAAACCACGCCAGCTGACTCATTGACAGACCTTATGATACAGCGTAACCATTTGGCCATCCAAACCCCACTTATCTAAACAAATATTGAATAGGTACCAAACATTTACTCAGGTAATATACTCATCAAAAAAGGTTCAAATCTGAAAACGGGACCCACAGAGATTCGATGGATGAGGCGTTGACTCACAAACCAGGGGACCCGAGGAAGTTCCCCTAGGTTTTCCGGCTTGGTTATCCTTTTTCGGTGATGCAGGGTGAACAAACATCGTCAGGTCGCAGTAGTAGTAGTAGCAGCCACAGAATTAGTAGATGTTCTGTGTGGGAGTGAACAGGAAAGGTCACAGCATATAACACCTACATATTTGTAAAGTTAGAACCCGTCCTTTCAACTAGACGCTCAAAATTGTAAAATATTTTTGATGCTATTCTGAAATCGTTAGGCGAACCTTTAGACTATCTGAAATTGCACCATAAACTATAACTAAGCATCTTTTTATCCGTCTTGGCAGAACTTTCCAATTTACCTTCCCACTTGGCTTCATTGTAAAATAAAATTTTATTTGCTAGAATAGATTGTGACCGTATTATTAACTAATTCACACGTTGAAGAAATTGGCGCAAACGGATTGTTAAGGGCCCAATTAACGGCAACTAGTTGGTAGAATATTGTCCTGTATGGTGAAGATATTACATGCTTGGTTACTTTTCATCTTCAATAATTAACTTAATAAAGTCTATCATTCCCCTGTCTTATTTCACGGTGGTAACATCCACGTCCTTCCTGTACTACATATTAAAAATACGACTATTTTAGTCTGGTAGCAATGTTCTTTCATTACGCGAATGTAGGTTACGACTGAATCAAATTACTTGACAATGTTATAAATAGGGTATTGGCACCCAGATGAATAAACTGGGGTTTAATGGGGGTTTACCTTGCTGCACCAACCACAGGGGCCGGATATATCTGACACTAATCTGTCGTGCCAGCTCCTAACACTGAGTGTACACCGGGTATTGCAATATATAATATTTTCAAATTCAAAACCAAATAACCCCCCCCCCCCTAACCCTGTACACTAGAGACAGTGAAAAGAGACAAACTAGGTCATTTCGGGACTAACATGTAGTTCAATTTTTATTTTAATAATTCGTTTGAGCACGGGGGTTTTATACCACCAAATATACCAGTGCCCTACAAACAGTGAAAACATGGCTCAGAATGAAGTAATCTGAATGAAATTTTCAATATTTTCATTTTAAATTATCTAGTTATTATAGCAAGAATGGTCAGCTCTTTATCTCAATCTAACATAATATATTTTTAATATATATGATGGAACAACCTTATATCACACTCATTAAAACAATTCTTTTTATTGACAAACAAGACACATAACAAACATTATTGTGGACAGATCATAATCAGAAAATATTTAACAATTATACAAATTCAATATTGATATACACAAATATTATATTGCAAACATATATAATCTATATATATATTTAAACATTTAACATTTCGCCTGTATCTATAGAAGATTAACATTGTACATTTATTTATAAAAACATAGATGAGAATTTATGGTAATTATAAACAATAAATTTCCTATTAAACATTACATTATCTTTGTTGGATATGATTAAACATATTCTTGGTATATTTATAAACAATGCATGAACATAGTATGTAAACAATTATTATGTATGAATATTGTACGTATATTTATAAACATCTTTTAGGATTTGTTTTTCTTTGAGGAAACAAATCGTGGTTGTGGGAGAGGAAAGACGATTGACAATGTGGCAAAAGGTGTATAGATCAGAGATTTACGAAGCCGGATTGAAAAGTTCTAAGCCCAAATGTGAAAGATTTTAAAAAGTCGATGATTTCCATTCTATTTCTAAATAGTCCACTTCGAGACGTACAGACTTTGTCAATGATTTTGCAAGACTTAATTAGATGCCGGTCAGGAATAAATTTTCTTGAACCACCCTAATAAAAAAGTCGTTCACAGCTGACAAAGCGTCATCATTACTACAAAAATAACGACGGCTAGTTCCTCTCTCATTTTTGGAAACTGGTCTCATCCATGGATAAAAATTTGGCAAAAAATATTATCAAGATCTGCTTCAGATCCACGGGCAAGAGTTTTGGAACCCATCTTGCAGAAGCTTTTGTCATTCCTAACTTGTTTGAGATAGTGTGCTTAACCCTTCCCATGCGCGATGTCCACAACACTGCCAATATGTCGAGTGGTCAGTCGTCGATCAGTCATCACCATGTCATGCACCCAGGTAATGTCTTGTCGAATGGTTGCCGTCAAGGTCGTCTCTGTCACGTTTAAATTCCACAACCTACTTCTTAACTGTGGAAAAGGAAGTGAAATCATAACCTCGCCAGCGTTAATATGCTCAATCCTCTCATGAAAGATGCCCACAACACTGGCATTATATCCAGTGTTTAATCGTCGATCAGCCATGTCAAGCAACCGGGTAATGTTTTCTTGAATGCTTCCTGTTGATGGCCTTCCCTCTGCCACGTTAAAATTCAACAGCCGACCTCTTTACCGTGGAAAAGAAAGGGGCATCACCCCCTAAAGTGGTGACCATGTCGGCGTGTATTTGTGTTGGGGTTAGTCGTTCAGTTGCTGGTACTTAGTGGCTGCCCTATAGACAATAATAACACCAATCTGTTTCACAGAGAATTACTTACGAATTATCTCTGTAACAGACAAGTGTCCATAGCACGTGCGTTGACTGCTCACCGCGCCAGTCATTGGCTCAACTGCTCGTGCAATGTTTACTTAACACCTAACTGCTTCGGGCAAAATGATGCATTTTACTCATTTTAATACCCATTTACACTAAATAGGAAATATTTTTTAACTTCAAATACTTCAAACGTCTTTATTTATTTTTCTTTTACCTCAAAAAAATGTTTGAGAATTTAATTTGTCGGAGTAAAAAAGTTAATATGCCGTACTTATTAAGCCTCGTCGATGTCATGCTTATCAGTGATTGTAGCGGCCACGCGAATATTCACTGCGGGATCAGTTTGTAATAACACTACAGGTGCAGTTCCAAACTGATCCCGCAGTGAATATTCGCTTGGCCGCTACAATCACTGATAAGCATGACATCGACGAGGCTTAATAAGTACGGCATATTAACTCTTTTACTCCGACAAATTAAATTCTCAAACATTTTTTCACTTAAAAGAAAAATAAATAAAGACGTTTGAAGTATTTGAAGTTAAAAAATATTTCCTATTTAGTGTAAATGGGTATTAAAATGAGTAAAATGCATCATTTTGCCCGAAGCAGTTAGGTGTTAAGTAAACATTGCACAAGCAGTTGAGCCAGTGACTGGCGCGGTGAGCAGTCAACGCACGTGCTGTGGACACTTATCTGTTACAGAGTTAATTCGTAAGTAATTCTCTGTGAAACAGATTGGTGCAGTTCTTGTGTCTATAATTCATTCAAGGATTGTAAATATTGGCGACCACAGTTTGTTTCAACCCAATTGATCTATCATTTTCCGGCTTAGATCTTTTCAGCCAGTCCCCTATTTGCTTTTCATGAAAACATAGCATTTATTCAAAGGTTTCAGAGTACTCCGCCGCAACCTTACGGAAAGTGCTACGCGACCCCACCCAGAGTTTGGAAACGCGGGAGTTCGAGATTACGCAAGGCGTTATATAGTTCAAGTCTGTATTAATAATCCATGATGTGTAATAGTTATTTCTGTGGAATAAAAATAGATTATCTATTCAGAGATATTATTTGTATACATGTTAAAAAAAGCAAATGGACACTGTGTACATATTTACTTGAGACTGCTAGGGAAAGAGGTAGATACTATAATAGCATTGACATTTGTTTTGCTAGCTTGATTTATTCTCCCAGACAATCATTATGGTTGTATGCGTTTATTTTAACAATTATTAAAATAAAATAAAATTTCTGATCTCAGTACATTTTACGTATTGATTTACAGTGTAAGATAAAAATATGCCGTTATGTCTGTGTTCAAGGACTGTACTTACATCGAAAATGAAACAAAATTTGTAAATGTACCGACTTCCGCAAACTGTACCGACATTAGATTCTAAAGGCACAGACTGTACATATATTGTACAAAATGTTTATAAACATATACATATATTGTATCTGTGCACATGTAAATACTAAGCCTAAAATATATATACATATATCTTTAAATGTATACAAGGTGTATATGCAGTACATTATTTATAAAAATTGTATATCATTAAATACTGTACATATATAATTAAATACTGTACATATATTCATAAATATATGTGTATATTACTTATAAATAGATGTACAGTATTTATAATTTTATGTGCATGCATTATTAAAGGGCATATACCTATAATTACATGTACCAAAATTAATAAATACTTTACCAACGTACAAATATTATAATTACTGTAAATTTACCAATAAATACTGCATCAATAATCATAAATAATATACACATATATTTATAAATATGACACATATAATTACAATGCACGTCAAGTGGTGAATTTTTTACCTGGACGTATTTTTTATTTATATATTGATATATATTCCAAGTGTTCTAAATTTATAAATGTATTTTACCATGCATATATATTTATATATATATATATATTAGTAAACCTGTTTATGAAACCCGTGTTTGATAAACAGAGTAATAAATTAAAACGCTTTATTAAATTAAAGCAAGTTTTTTAAATGCGAATGAGTTTAAATTCACATTAGCAAACATCATTACAAGGAAACGTCCGATCATTCAATAACCTCGTGTCTCACAGTATTTGTGTTTCATTAAAATAAAATACTGACATAAAATGTATATTTTGTTTATGTATTTAGACTGGGTCTTGACGATTAAGGTGATCTAAATCAGTATTCAATCACCTCTATGCATACGGTTGGTTCTTAAAAAAACCTACACAAATAACAACAAGAAGTTTTAATGAGCAATTATTTTAAAAAATATACGAAACATGTCCAATTAATCTCACTGCACTCTTGTGGCAATAAATAAGCCGTACAAAATATATATATTTAGAACTTTGCATTTCATTTCTCAATTACAACATGATGGGCTGCCAGGCAATGAAACATCCATAAACAGCAACCAGGTCGTCCAGTGGCCCGTAAAGGTGTCAAACACGGTCGCTGTTTATAACCTTTAGAGAGAGAGAGAGAAATGGGGTTTAACGTCCACTCGACACAAAGTAGGTCATTTCGGGACTAACATATGGTTTAATTTTATTTCAAAAATTTGCTTGCGTGAAGGGGTCTTTAGCAGTTGGGGAAAACCGCATAATAATATAACCTTTAGACCATCTAGATTAATTTTAAGCTTGATCAAGAGCAATAACTGTGTATATAATTATCAAAAATTATTGAAATCCAACTGGAACATAAACATTACTGGTACATATATTGAGGATGATTCGTTGGCATGCAGACGTTTGATGATGCCAGGAGCAAACTCTAAATGTATGCCCCCTAAAAAACCAGGCATATTATTATTTATTTATTTATTTATTTATTTTCCAATAGACATACGAAACATGACAATAGTGGTGATGATATAAAGTTACATGATAATAAGATGAGAAAATATTGATGAAAGAAAAAGTAATGATTCGGAAATGTGAAATGAAATGGGGTTTAACGTCCTATTGTTCTTCTCAGAAATGCGACAAAGGACAATATGTCAGATATGTAATAACAGATGACATAGACTGTTTACTCAATTAAGCATGGCAGCTTGTTCATCAAAGTTAACAACAATAATTACAAATTTTAAAATAAGATCATTTTAATTTCAGTCTTTGAGTGATTGCCCCTCTAATTTTTTTCAGAATGTCTATTGAGGTGGGTTTATAAAAAGTTTATGTGAAAAGTTGCGGAACATGCCGGAAGTCCTACCACATGACATATAGGAAATCTGGGTAACACTTGTAAAATCAGATTGGGTGAGAGGTCCTCCGCGATTATGAAATGGTCTAAATGGTAATAAACAGGGAAAATGAAGATGGCATACGCCATGCAGTGTGCTATGGGGGCAATTTTGCCCAGGAAGTGGCACTATGACCTACTCATATATCGAATTCCAACTGTCAAGGGATCTTTTACATGCACGCCAATGTATACACAAGACCTCGTTTATTTTGTCCCATCCGATCAAAAGGGTGGGGTATATTTTATCATCCTACCCAAATGACTAGGCAACACAGACACTAACCCTAACAAGTTGGAACTAATTTAGTCCCCCATTTGAATCAAGCTAGGGTATTCTACTCAAGAATCCAGTTCCCTAACAACCCATCTACTTCTAACATCATAAACATAACCTGTCGTATAGAGAGAGACAGAAATGGGGGTTTAACGTCCACCTACTCCCTATCACGTACAAGCAGGGAATCAATGACAGACCTTATGATACAACGAGCACATGCTAACCATCCAACCCTCCACCTATCTTACAGTAAACATGTAAATTTAATAAAAAATTACAAGAAATACCATGCCATCAATCTTAAAGGACAATTAAATTCAAAGAATAATACCAAGGCTTTCACTTTCAAATTCTGCAAACTAGAAAATTTTAAAAATATTTTGATTACCTCCGATTAGCAAGACATTTTTACAAAAATTATGACAATTCAACATATATATTAAAATTTAAGGGCAATAGAGTCCATTATCGCTCTTGCCTGCAGTCGATTATATATAAGGTTTATCCGAGTTTTTGTTTTGCTTGTGTCACTTCCAGTTTCTTCAGCATCTACCACAGCAATGATCTCTGTGTTAAAATTATATTTGGAACGTGTTTAACCAGTTTTATAACATATGTAAAACTCGCTGACACCAACATTGTCCTTTAAATTGACTGACAGGTAATTTGACTGACATATAATTTGACTGACTGGTAAATTGACTAACAGGTAAATTGACCAGACAGTTAAGACTAGCGAATTTGGCTGAAACAAGATGCCTACTTAATAGAAAACTATAAATAGTATGTAAATTGACTGAGGTGTAAGTTCTCCAGTTGGTCAATTTCACTGGCAGTCAGTCAAAACTGGTAAATATGACTAATGCAAGAGCCCTGGCCCTGAATTAACAAAGCATCCTCAGACTTAAGAATTTACCCAACTTTCAATCACTGTTCATAAAAAATATCTTTGATCCAGAAACACAAAACTTTACAAACAGTTTCTTATTGATGTATTTGATACATTAAAACAACAAAAGTTTTATAAATGCCGATAGTTTAGTTAAAATAAGGCAAACAATTTTGAGTAAATTCTTAACTAAGTCTGAGAATGCTTTTTAACTCGGGGCATGGTCTACACTAACATTTGAAGATGGTTACAACAGATTATACAACATAAAACATAACAATTTAACAAAAAACAATATATACATTGCACATAATAATCATCAATGTCATATTCCTTAACATAACTAATCATCAATGTTATGTTCATTAACAATGGCAACTGACTAAAATACATGTACTATTATACTACACCTTCAGTGTCAGTTGAAAGTTTCTGATCATCATTCGAGGGATTTTTGAATCTGATTAAAACACAGATCCTATTTCATTTCCTTTTGTTCTAGATCAAAATTTCGTTTTACTTGTCTTTACTACACTAGGATCTGGACCAGTTGTTACATAACCCACGTGAGGAATTAGCCAATGATACAAGTTGTTGCAGTGACTTTTTGGCGTGTGATGCACCACGGAACTGTGAGTATCCTACTAGAAACATCAATGCTGATTGGTTAATCAAATGTCTGACATCACAGGGTAAAAAGTTGCTTGTATGGCACCAGACGTGACCTCACATTACAACTGGTCAGATCTTCATGTATCAGAGGCCATCAAAAGTATAAAAAAACGAAACGAAATAGGCCTAAAAAACGAAACGAAATAGGCCTATAGATCTGTATTTTAATCAGATTGCTTGCAAACTAGACTACTGCAAAAATGAGACTCTAAAACAGAGCATCAGTCCAATAATGGTTATATTCTCTTCAGTATTTACAGGAATGATAAATTCAAAATTTGTCAACATTCGACATCATCCGCACCCTGCAGAGGATACATACATGTACAGGATACAGTATTTGCCTGTTACAAGTCTTTTAATTGTTGGTTTCTGAGAATAACTAGCCAGTGCTAACTACATGTATAAAGTTCACTAAGATCTTTTAATAGGCTCCCATTTAATTATCAAAGCTGGGAGATTATCTAGCGATGGTATTTTGATTTTGTTTTCTTAATTAAATGTTAAATAAAAAATCTGAGAACATCTAAGCGTTTGATTACGCAGCCGTCAAAAACTTGATTTTGTCCTAAACATGCAAATTACGATCAGCAGCTTCAAATATAATAAAAACAAAACTGGACATTTAGAATCAATATAAATTCAATCAAGCACATGTTCAGGTACGCCACCCGGCAAACCTCGGCAGATTTCGGTACCCTAAATTCAGCTTCGGCAGTTCGGCTGTATGACAGTAAAGTGATCTGTACATATACACCCATACAATTGCGAAACAGGTATAGGTTTACTTACTAGGAAAACCTCGGCTTTTAGAAAGAAGTTCTAAGAATGGTATGGTTCGAAGAGTGTGTAGAGTTTTCATAGCAAGTTGTCCTTTGTTTAAAAAAATCAGATAAATTGAAAGAAAATCAGCTTCAGACATTGGAAGCTTGTATGATATGATAAAACACTATTTGTCATCTGGGAACTTGAAACTAGTTCCTATGACAGAAATCGTTGTACAGCCGAGACTAAATGGAGGATACTAGAGTCTGCTGAGGTTTGCCGAGTATCAGGTACACATAATAGGAAAATTGTTACAAAAAACATCTTAGTTTAGGGTAACCTATACATGTATGTATATCAATTTATTTATACAGTATCTAGAATATAATCCAATATATAAAAATATCCATTAGAAAACATTGAAATGTTCAACAATAATGATTTGAATCAAACAGTCTAACATATATTGTTCGAAGTAAAATACTCTCTCAACCTCAATAAATAAATCTGATACAAAAAATACACTAAACAGTTTCATTAATATAACTGTGTCATTATTATTTTTATTATTTTATCATCATTGTTATTATGTCATTACTACAAAATGTATCATCATTGCTATTGTATCATTACTATTACATGTATCATTATTGTTATTACACAAAAACACATACTTATGGAGTAACAGCTACTTAATTTATTTAGGCGACGTTTCGAAGAGTATTCTCTCAACGTTATCAAGCTAATACAGTAAAACAAGAATTATGAGATCAATATATACAGAAAAACTATAACAACAATTCATGAAACCATACAGGACAACAACATGGTTTCATGAATTGTTGTTATAGTTTTTCTGTATATATTGATCTCATAATTCTTGTTTTACTGTATTAGCTTGATAACGTTGAGAGAATACTCTTCGAAACGTCGCCTAAATAAATTAAGTAGCTGTTACTCCATAAGTATGTGTTTTTGTGTATTACTCTATCCAGTTACTAAATGCCTCTAAAAGATTATCATTGTTATTGTATCATTACTATTACATGTATCATCATTGCTATTGTATCATTATTATTATTACTGTATCATTTTTATTATTGTATCATTATTATTATATGTATCATTATTATTATTGTATCATTATTATTATCATTGTATCCTTATTATTATTGTATCATTATTATTATTGTAAAATTATTATCTTTATTATTGTATCATATTATTTCTGTATCTTTGTTATTTTTGTGTAATTGTTATTATTGTATCATTATTATTTTGTATCATTATTATTATTGTATCATTATTAATAATGTATAATTATTATTATTGTATACTTATTATTATTGTATAATTATTATTATTGTATCATTATTAATATTGTATAATTATTATTATATCATTATTAAATGAACACAGAGATGAGAGTCCAAAGCAAAATTATTAAATATTTTAAATCATAAATAAGAACTACATGTAATACATTTGGTACAAAAAAAAAATTAAATTCTTCAAATTTCTCCTTCATCAGTTTATTCAATTAGTCTGATTATAATACATTGTAAAATGTATCTTAGTTTTCTTAAAAACATCTTACAACATACACGTATTACACATATTCATCCATCACATACAAACCAATCTAACTCATAACTAAAATATATCTGAACTATAATTCTTCTTTCTTGGGTTCCCTTTTAATATTTATTTCATCAACTTTATCAAAAATATTATTCCAATGATTATAGGCTAAATTTGCTACGTTTCGGGCTCCTATAACATCCATCTCCATGGCTGAAGCAGCCGATTCTATGGCATTAACGTAATACAACTGATCATACAGTACAAAGGCAGGCAACTCCATATTAGGTTTGTACTCTGGATAAGCAAGCCAGTCAACAAGTCTCAATTCTTTACGGGTCTGAAACAAAAGTTTCACTTGTTTTTCTGTGGGAACTTTGTTTAAAAATATTTTAGACACTATGTCATCCTCTGTTGGATCTTTATTTTTCTCGAGATGTTTTTTGCCAGTTACTGAGGATTGTTTACCGTAACTATTCCAAAAAATAGATTCATTTGTCGTTAAAACTGACTCTGGAAAATCAGCAGCACTGTTAAAACCATATGTTGTATAATTGGGCGTACCTTGAACAAATAAGGCTACTGTTCTGTGGAAGTCTGTGACTGAAGATGGAATCTCTGTCGGAAAATCCACAAATTCTATTTTATTTTTTTCAGAATTTCTGAAAGGAGCAGCCACTATGACAATATCATACTCTCTACTATTAGTTTTGCCGTCAGCAGTATTTTTATAATTCACTTCGTAAGAAACATCTGTACTGTCTTTCTGTAAGATCACCTGTGTTACCTCGGCATTGATCAATGTTGCCTTGGATTTCTTCAATAATCTCTCAGGTATTTGGTAGTTACCTCCCTTGACTGCCCATAACCCTTTCTCAACTCCAGCTAGGGATACAGCCCCTAAAAACAACAAATTTAAAGAATTGTCATAATATTTACGGTAAGCTATTAGGATACATAACAAACTCATATATCAATTAGGTAATCACTGAAATCTTATCAAATACTTTCAAAATATTCTAGTCATTTTGAGACTAACCAATATGTTAATTTTTGATTCAATAATTAGCTTATAAGTTGGTTAGCAAGAAAATGGAGAACCCAGGAATGGTCCAATGACAAAGATAAAAAAACAGAAATTATGATCCATATTGTAACATGTTGGACAACTCACTAAATACTCTTCAAGAAGCATGTTATTTCTGTTATTAGCACAATCATTGGGTTAAAATAATAGGCTACATTTAACGTGGATGTACATATCGTCCCTCTGCAATTTCTTGTAAATACTCTGCAATATTAGCATTCTTTACTGGTATAAATATTTTTAAAATTTTCATAAAATTCAAAATATTTCAACCCCAAACATTTAAAATTATAAAATCTTGTGAATAAGGTACAGAACAAGGTTATTGATGGAATTTTAAAAATTGAGAGGGATTGTTCATGAGCGGATAAGGAAGAACCCAATCAAATTTTAAAAAATTTAGATCACAGATTTTAAATGTGTTTTAGAGTTAGAGTTATCTTTCTAGTCACATTTTGACGTTTAAAGTCTATGCTAAGTTAGAAATGAAATGGAGTTCTAACATCCAACTGTTCTGCTCCGAACTGGGCTAATGAATAATATGCATCACATCATACTGTTCTGCACCAACCTGGCTAGTAAAGACAAGCAAATGCCATACAGTGTACTATAACATGCAATCCAATATGTACAGAAGACCTTTATTCATTCATACAATCCATATGGCAGTATGACTGTTCCTTATCAGGCCTTCCGTCCTGTAAGACTGACACCTGGAAACCATGTTGGAAAATCCAAAGACACATTCTTAACCAACATGCATCTCAACTGTTGAGTAAATTAAATATCAAAATTAATACTTGCCTACAAAAGCATGGACATTTGTAGTCTGTCCATAGTTTGTTCTCAGTGCACCCATGGCTATTTCATTAATAAATCTTTCAGAGTAGCCTTTTTCTTCCAGTAATGTTTGGAGCGTTATTCTGGTAAAATTAACAAAGGATTCGTCCATGGCTCTAAGTAATTCTTCTACCGTTGTAAAAGCCAAACCTTCGTCTTGTAAATTGTAAATTCTGAAAAAAAGTTGAAAAACTTTGTAATGTGCTTCTCCACCACAGAATTTTGCTGATTTACCTTTTATTCAATAAGATTTTAAGATTTTTGCACCTATTTGAAAGATGAAAATAAAATCAAATTACTGAAACCATACATTTTTGCTAGCAATATTTGCATACATACATAACTTTACTATTGCACAAGGACAACCGGCACCTATCTACTAAAGCAAAGGCTGAAATTCAGCAACAAACGTCCCTAATACAAGAAATGTTTTTGGAGAAATGAATTTTGCAAGATTGGTATTTGAAGATTTGTATTTGAAAATTTGTTGTGTTTCTCTGATGAAATGTAAATGTAGGCTATTTTTTTCTATTTTCTAAAATTAACTTTATCTTTATATTTCTATACAATAAAATTAAACAAACTACAATTTACAAATCAGATTTGACAAATGTCTGATTTGTAAAACAAATATTGAATTTAAGATACCAATTTTTTTTAGTGTAAAAATATCAGAATAGGACAACAAAGGAAAAAAAAAAAAGAATAAGGGATTGTGAATTAGGAACTAAGAATTAAGAACAATGAATAAAGAGCTATTTAGTCTTCCATACTAGTGACAGTGGCTATACATAGTTACACCTGTTGAGCAATGCAATTAAAGGAAAATATTGGTGTCATGTCATTATCACATATGTGATAGAACTGGTTGAACACGTTCCAAATATAATTTTAACACAGAGATCATTGCTACGATAGATCAGTAATACAGGTTTCAACAATCAGAAGTGACGAACGCCAAAGGAAAACATGAGTTATCCCTCTATATAACTGACTGAAGTGACAAGTGATAACAGATACATGGGCCAATTTCTGTTCACTAATAATGACTGACACCAATATTGTCCTTTAAAGCTACATACCTATCAAACTTGTCAAAGAATGTTTCCTTGAGAAATGTTTCTATGTTTAAGACATCAAAACCGTATCTCCATAAGAATTTAGCCATTGTTACTAGATTCCATGAACAGCTTTCTATAATAACACCAGAATTACCATATAAAGCCATTCTTCCATCTGTAGATGTTCTCTGTTCATACCCTAAAAATAACATAATCTATATTTTAATGAGGAATTGCCATTTTCGTGAAAATTTGAATTGCTCATGATTTGATTGCATTTTACTAAGGAGATATTCAAAATAATATCACTGTTAAGGTGATACCAGTGATTTATGAATCAAGGTCATTTAGTAATATACAAAAAAATATCATTAAACTAATGATTAGTTTGTATAGAAATTGTTTGGAAATTATACAGTAGCCCCTTCAATGCCGAGACCTAGACTACATGTATAGCATTATCAATTTATGACAACTTAACATCTCAGATGAGAGTTAGCCTATATCATTATCAAATGATGAGAACAAAATAAGAATTTGACTGTGTTCTATTGTCATTCATGTTTTGCTAGGAAGGAGGATTTTGCCAGGGCCAGGGCTGGTGTGTTCTAGTCTACTCTTCCTCGAATTCCAACTGTCAAAGGTTATTTCAATCCACTACCTCCTGTTCTCAGCTTACCCCAGGTAAACCTGCAGCAACAACCACAGCGCCTAACAAATCATTATTGAAAAATCCTGAAAGGAAATCTTTGAAATTGATATTTACTGATAACATATTTATTCTTGTAAATAACATGTGAGGGCCTTATCGATCTCTAAACCAACTAATAATTAATCTTTATGTTGGGGATGATGAATGATTGACTACAAATCCAACTCCAAAATGAAACATGTTTCTTACCAAACTGCTTTGCAAATTCAACCATGTATCTATTTTTTGGATGAAGGATACTTCCTCCAGCTTCATATTCTACTCCATCTATGTTGATATTGGCTATTCTCCCTCCAACTCTCTCGCTCTCAAACAAATCAATCTTAAGTCCATCTCCAAATAGTTTACGTAAATAATAAGCTGTTGATGTGCCACTGATTCCACCACCGATTATACCTGTATATATATATCATGATTGTAAATTACCAGAGGTGTGGTCAGAGGAGTTTGGGGTTTAAATTTATTTCAATAATTCGCTCGCGCGTAGGGGTCTTTAAACAGTGGGAGGAAACCAGAGGACCCTGAGAAAACCAGAGAGGTTGGACAGGCAACCCTACTCCTTGTCACGTACAACCGGGGATTCAAAACCACGTCAGTTGACTCAGTGACAGGCTTAATGATACAGCGATCATGTGCTTACCATCCACCCTCCCCCACCCCACCCGGGTCTAGGGGATTACCCAGGAATTTGATCAAATCTGAAGGTCTGAGACAATATGTCTGCTCATTTAGATGCATACATATAACCGACACACTAAAAAAGTTACGATAATTATATGTTTTCTTAGCCACAATTGATCGAAGTCCTGTAATTTAACCATGACCACATACATGTAAGTATAATTTGTTTGTAACGTCTGTGTAACGTCCCCCAAAATAAGATACTGTACTGATATTTGATTGTACTATAGGCAAATATTATATAAATATGATGGGAGAGAGAGGTCATTTCAGGACATATGGTTTAATTGTATTTCAATAATTCGCTTGCACTTAGAAGTCTTTAGCAGTGGAAGGAGGACCCGGAGAAAACCTACACGGCTGGACATACAAAATACACCAGGGGAATCGAAACCACACCAGTTGACTCAATGACAGGCCTTATGATACTGCACGCACATGCTAATCATTCGGTCATCCTACCACCATATAAATATGATGTAATGATGTGGTTAAATTTTGAAGATTTTTTTCAGAGAGTTAGGTAGTTGTTGATTTATAAAATTGTATAGATTTGATTTATGGCCATAATATTACAATTATATAGTGGCAAACAGATGACACCCTATATATGCTTCCTGTTATTGTACTACTTAGTTATCTTTGTCACTTTGTGTGAAAAAATGAAAACCTGTGCAACAGATGTGAAAAGCTGGATAACAAACAATATGCTTTCAATAAACTCAGAACAAACAATAATTTTATTGATTGTCTCACTGGGTAGATAATTAAAGAGTGATACGATCATTTTGAAAATAGAACCCGGTACAACATTAGAGCACGTAAAATTTCAAAAAATGAGTTGGTGATCGTCTTTTTTTGTCAATTTGTTTTTAAGATGATAATACATGTAACCATGAGTACAGTCATGACTTACAAATATAACAAATATAAAAGTACCGGTATTTGTAATTCAATCCATTAACATAGCAATGTAATTGATCCCATGTCTGACTATGAATGGATATCGAGAAGCGAGTAAAAGGTCTACATGTACATGTCATACCAAAAATAATGAGAGATCACATGATTGACATTGTTTAAAGAATGCCTATGTTGGTGTCACAGCATTTGGAATTTCATAATGTAGCTGCATTTTAGCAAATCGATTTTTTAAACATAGTCAGATGGTAATTGCCTTAATCTTCAAATTAATTTTATTTTCTCACTAAAATGCTCCTTTACATCAATGTTCATGCGTTCAAAAAGACTGAGACACGACTGTTTAGCAGTAAAATGTTGCCCAGTAAAATTGACTGGCGCCGTTTAGTTTCGATGAGTATTTAATAGGGTGGTTCCTGAATGTACGGGGCGAGTTCAATGAGACTAGTTTGAGGTATGCTGTATTTTCAAGTCCTTTCCAATGATACCATTCCATTGTTGTATACTCCAATGCCTTTCAAGTTTCATACCTATTTCTTTGTACTTCACACCCTGATGCACGCACATTTCACTATTTATTGTCATATTTCATCCTTCATAAATGAATCTGGCCCTCTATGAGGACATAACCTGAACCTCCTCCAAGAACCTCATTGGAATTAAACCTAGTTTTAATCTACATGTAAGCAGGTTTTATGGGTTATCCTCAAGAGGCTGGTCATTCCTCATCATGACATCATTACTTTTTCTCTCATCAAAACTTTCCCATCTTATTATCATGTAACTTTATATTATCATCTCTATTGTCATGTTTATATGCCTCTTGGAAAAATGAATAAATAAATTTAATATTGACCCATTTTCATTTGGAATTTTTTTGCCACATCATAGGCCTATCTGTCTGATCATCATATTCATAACAAACTAAAACTTATTGACAGCTTACCAATCCTTGTGGCTTCGTGGTCACCTTCTTCATCTTGAATACTAGGACAAGCCATACTAAAGATCAGAAGAATACAAACAATATACCTCCACATATTGAATCAACTGTAAATATTTTGGCTGCTTGATTTGTTTGCATATGGTAAATTTTTACAAAGCCTCAAAGGTGCCGGCAATAAAAAATATTTTATTAGAGTTATCTGCTCATTCTCATTGGCTAACTTTTGTAGTTTCGTAAATAATGCAATCGGCAGTTTCTTTCCACAACTTCAACGAAAACTCTTGTTAAAATTCTATAAATAAGTATGTACACTTTAGATATGACCGACGCTTTATATTTATAATATTAACTCTGAAATACATGAAAATCGAATACTAAGATTTTGAAAAGGCTAGCTCTGAATTAACAAAAAAGAAAATGTCAGCCCCCTTAAGAAAAACAATTTGGATGCCTATTCGTTATTTAAACGTGTGCAAGAAATGTTTCTCAGCTATATCCCGAATATACTTACCTGGTTCTGTTGCAGTAGCCACTTTGGCCAGATGTAATATTCAGACAATTATTCCGTTACCAAACACTGATGAAAACTCCAAAGAGGAGGTAATGTCTTTAATATAGTTTTGTTCATCCAGACATCTTTTAGTTTAGGCTTTACATATATTGTTTAATGGTCGAGAGCGAGATATTAAGTAATATATTGTAACAACATGAGGGCCGTAGACCCGAATGTTTTTACAATATATTACGCAATGTCGTGAGTTCGAGACCATTGGCATTAAAGGGCCAATCCCGATAACTTTCTGGGGAATAAAACTGCTTAATTTTGTGTTAAAATCCCTTAAAACCCATTACCTAAGGCCGACCGTGATACGCTTGTAAATAACTTAAACCTGACAGTCTTCATCTGGAAATGGAGACCGTTGTATTGTACAGTATCTGGATAAAACCAGACTTTTTTTTTATAAAAATAATATGTAGGTGAAATTTACCTTTTGTTATCAAGTACAGCACATGGGTCAATCACTGCATAGACTTCTCAAGAAACGGGAATTGATTATCAGGTCACCCAATGAAAAAATTGACCCGAAATCTTAAAAGGGTTACGTGTCCGGATAAGCAGTGTTGACGTTCACGTCCAAACGACTCAATATTTTGAGCTGAAATTTTGAGACAAGGTAAATACACCATGCCTCTATATTTTGGTCCATAAATTTCATAAATACTCGGACTTTAATATTTTAGACTCTGTTCTTATTGGGATTGTCCCTTTAAACATCTTAAAATACTGACACTCCGCACAAGCTTTTACAGTGAAATACCTCAATCTGTTTCACAAAGTCAAAGTCAGTTGGAATGATCATTTAAATTTAAAGGTGGAATTTCATATTTTCTACGAATATTACTCTGGATTGGTCCTAAAAATTTGACAGAAAGTCGGTCACTGTCTGGATTATCCAGTCTTTTAAGTTACCACGTACTGAATCTATCAAAACATCTCGCTTGTCAACAATGACACTCTCTAAAATTTTGTTTTAAAGTTTTTAATTCAAATGGTAATTTTGTCTCGTCATGAATCAAACGTATGGCTTCTCACAATCTCCTTAATTACGATTCATGCTGGTGTATCGTCTCTATTTTGTTTCTAATAATAGATGTACCAAGTGAATTGTGGAATATATTTTATCCTCGCTTTATAGAATATATCAAAATCGGCCCGGCTTCATAATATCTATCACTTATCGAGACTTTAGCCAAAGGGTTCCATTGCCCATGCGTAACCGTGAGTTTGGTTTTTTATATGGCAGATTATCCAGTAATTTTCGTCAATAATTGAGAACCGACCCAGACCCTCCGTGCGTTGAAGACTAGGGGGTTCTGGGTGACCGAGACTAGTAGCGGCCAAGCAAATATTTACTGCTAATCAGTTTTTTGTTTTATTGCATCACAATTTTCTTCTCACAATATCTTAGTTGTCAGGACTGACAGAACTGTGACAGATGACAGAATTATGTGTCACTCGATTGCAATTCTATCTATTCTGAACATTCCGACTGGCACTCAAGCATCCCCCTTGACATGAGCAGAAAATTAAAAAAAAAAAACAAAAAAAACCTTCATCTGTAAGTCATATTAGGCATTAATTATCATATAGGAGCAGTACATGTATCAAAATGCAATTTTATGATATCGCCTACATGTATGACATATGTAAACTTATTATTATTACAAGACAATGCCATACTATGATTGTCAAATTTATATTTTTTATAGTTCTGTTTTGTCTGCCACAAGAAATATTTCTAAACCTAAGCATTTATATCGGTATCAAAAAGGAATTCTCTCTGCAATGGTTGAGATAATAATCATAACCATGTAATACCACTTTAATTGCTAGATGCTTTATAAAATGAATAATCTCTATTCAATGAGTGTCATCTATTTATTTTTGGCAACATCAGTCTCACTTTTGGCTTCTTTTTTTTTGATTTAGAGCTCAGGGGAAAACCTATCGACCAAAACTTTAATTAGAAATGGAAGCGTTTGGACAGTAGATGCCGCTACATCACTACTAACACAGACCACAACCAGCTTATTACAGATGGAGAACGAGTATGTTCAGGTTATTTTTTTCAGTCTTCATAAAAATGAGAAAAGAGAGAGAGAAATGGGGTTTAACATCCACTCTCGACACAAAGTAGGACTAACGTATGGTTTTTAATTTATTTCAATAATATGCTTCTGCGTAGGGGTCTTTAACAGGAAATCGGAGGGCCTGGGAAAACCCTTGAGGTTGGACAGACGACCCTACTAGTACTCCTTGTCGCATACAACCAGATATTCAAAACCACGTCAGTTCACTCAATGACGGGCTTTATGATACAGCACGCACATGTCAAATGAGAAATGTTTTATTATAAACAACTTATTATATACATATGTAGCTTTTAACAAGTGCTACCTCTGGTGTATACAAAGCCAAGGTGGTTAAGTGCATAAAAAGCTGGCTCACTGGCCTAGAGGTCGCGTGTTTGATCCCTGCATTGGCCGTGAAAGTTCATCGGGATTTCCCAACATGGTTTCCCTTGACAGTGGTGCAGGATAGAGGGCCTGACAAGGACAGTTGTCTAGTCATTCAAATGGGACATAACACGAGGTTCCATGTACACATTTGCAGACACGTAAAAGATCCCTTTGCGAATGGAATTTGGTATAAGAGTACGTCATAGCATTGCTGTCTGGGCAAGATTTTCCTCAATGCACAGTATATGCCGTATGCCCGTCTTCATTATCCCAGTCACAGCAGAACGGTAGGACATTAAACCCCATTTCATTTAATTTTTATATTTCTTTGCATATAAACAATGAAGAGATATTTGTTAAATCTATAAATAGATGAAATGAGCATTTCGCAATCCTTTGACTTTTGATTTAGATCACATCTGTATTGATATTATGTGGTATTATTTTTTAGGCAGTACACAAGTTAACAGATATGCTATCGTACAAACTACAGGTTCTAGATAATGATGCTGAACTAGAAATAGTCTGGGATCTTGTTCTCCAATTTAGGTCGGATGTAAATGAAATTAAAAAGAAGAAAGAGGTAAACTTAACCATAGCTTGTTTTTCAAGAATAAAAACCCACATGTTAATGAGAGAGAGAAGTGGGGTTTAAGGTCCACTCAACACAAACTAGGTCATTTTGAGACTAACACATGGTCCAATTTAATTTTAATAAATGGCTTGCACGTAGGCGTCTTTACCAGTGGAAGAAAACCAGAGGACCTGGAGAAAATCCATGAGGTTGGACAGGTGACCCTACTCCTTGTCACATTCAACCGGGGAATCGAAGCCAAGTCAGTTGACTCAATAACAGACTTTATGATACAGCATTAACCCTTTGAACACTGACTATACATGGGGTGTTGCACGTCCCTCCCTGGATTTACAGGACGTCATATTAATAATGACGTCAACGTAATTGGAGCTTGACACGCCCCAAGCCGCAAAACCGACATTTCGGGTATATGCGATACAACGTCAAGCCGGTTTTGCGGCATTTCGGGTTCTAAGGGTTAATACACTAACCATTCAACCATCCCCCCCCCCCCCACATGTTAAAGATGCGGGGGTTGGGATGGCCTAGTGGTCTAGAGTGCCGCGCTTCGACCTCTAGCTGGCCGGTCACCTCTGGCTTGCGGCTGTGGTTTCGATCCCTGGTGTGAGCTTATGTGGCATGGAGATAGGGGCACCTTTTCAACCCCATGGGTTTCCTCCGGGCACTCCGGTTTTCTCCCACTGCTAAAGACCCCTACACGCAAGCAAATTATTGAAATAAAATTGAAACCATATGTTAGTCCAAAAATAACCTAGTTTGTGTCGAGTGGTCGTTAAACCCTATTTCTCTCTCTCTCTCTGTTAAAGATGCGTTATATAAGAACTAAATCAGCCCATGGAAGGCCTTTATTCTGGCTTCAAATGTTATTATTTACACAAGTCGATAACTGACTACGTAGACCATCGAGTTGCTGAGATATTAAGTGGATTAGAAAATGTCTGTCATAATAATATCGTTCTTACACATTAAAATGGAAAATAACGACTACTCTTATTATTGTACTTGACAATCAAGATCTTCTCTTTGTATCGCTTAGATCTATTTCATATGGCCATCTGCAGATTTTGGCATAGGTCACAAAATGTAAAGAAGGCTAGTGCAAACCCAAGACCTAGCCTTACCCTAACCCTAACCCGAAATCGTCGGCAACAATCAAATGCTTTAACCCTGTTTACATCTGGTGACCTTGGGGAAACCTGCAGGTGGCCATGTGAAATAAATGTAACCCTTTTTATCCTCATCTTCCATTACATTGCTCAATGATATATTTTACAGGAGATGGAACAACTCTATTCTAGTGTTCAAAAACTAATGGATATTTCTGGCGAAGTTGCATTTATTGCCGGTATGTTGTATACTATACCCAATTATCTACAACTAATGTCTGTGTAAGACAGGGTCCGACATGCACAATTAAAAGAACCCTTGACAGTTGGAATTTGAAATAAAAGTAGACCGTAGATTCGTTATCCAGGCGAAATATCCCTGGCATTTAGTACTCAAAAATTTTTATCATAAAGCTACATGTAGCACTGTAAGTTTTGTTCATTTTTTGTTATTAGAGATGATAAATTACATATTAATCACCAGAAAAATACCAATCTATGTTCTAACTTAGCCCAAAAGCATGATTTCATATTGGAATTTAAAAAGTGGAGCTGTCTGAAATATGATATATTGTTACCCCTGTGGTGTCGATACCACATGGGGTCTAATTGCTGTTTGTGATCATAAGATTTCAATCCCGGGCAAATCTCGTCGGTTTTCGGTGTGGTTCCTCTGTGTCAAAGGTTCAGGACAGGGGGCCTGACAAGGGAAATGTATAGTCATTTGGATGGGACAAAAAACCTGAGAGCCTGTGTACAAATTGGCATGCAACTAAAAGATCCCTTGGCAGTAAGACTTCGATATAAGAGTAGGGTTTTCTCCGGGGCCTCTAGATCTCTCACTGCTAGAGGGGGTTGGGATGGCCTAGTGGTCTAGAGTGCCGCGCTTCGACCTCTAGCTGAGCGGTCACCTCTGGCTTGCGGCTGTGGTTTCGAGCCCTGGTGTGAGCGTATGTGGCATGGAGATAGGGGCGCCTTCTCAACCTCGTGGGTTTCCTCCGGGCACTCTGGTTTCCTCCCACTGCCAAAGACCCCTACGCGCAAGCGAATTATTGAAATAAAATGAAACCATATGTTAGTCCCAAAATTATCTAGTTTGTGTCGAGTGGACGTTCAACCCCATTTCTCTCTCTCTCACTCTCACTGCTAGAGACCCTTATGCACAAATTGAACCATGCTAGTCCCGCAAACACTTAGTTTGTCAAGTGGAAGTCTCTTTCTTGCCCTTATTATGTATAGAATTGGGTGATTATGACTACTACTTGACAAAGCTGACTGAAAACCACAGGGTTGTTTTGGACAGGATCAAACTTTGTTTTATAACATCAGATAATATTAAACATACAATATGCAAGAGCTAAATCTGGCTATTGCAGGTTTAGGCCTCAAATGTTTTCTAAATTATTAATTAATAATACAAAACGCGCTAGAAAGTGATAGCGACTAAATAATCATGTTTTAAAAACTGACACAGATTTACATTGTGGGATATTTTCTGGAAGTGTATTCCAAACAATTAACTGATCCATGTCATGATCAATACTCGATGGCATCAGATTTCTCTGATATTAAATAGATTAGAACAGTTCAGCCATATTTAAAAATGGAGGAGTGAGACTTGGGTGAAATTATTGCATGACTAGTTAGCTATTGGTTGTTAATTGGACTATTGACCAATCATAATTTGGAACAAGAATTCTCTTCCTTTACAGCAAAGAGTAGTGGGATTATCTCTAATCAAATGGAACACTGTGAGGTGTATGGATAAGACCATAACCAACTTTGGAGCCATCATAATGTATCTTTAATGTATGGTAAACAAATATTTTTGTGTTTCAGGAGCAGAGTATGCTGGTACATGTGCTGGTGAAAGACTTTACAGTTCTCAAAGACAATTAGAAACAACTCGTGCCTTAACAGCTGAAGCAGAAATACAGCTGAATCAGGTGGAACTGAGAGACATTGAAGCGACAACAAAGCACCATGAGAAAAAGGAAAAAGAGAAATCAGAACAAGATAAAATAGACAAATAGCACTAAATATATTTCTTAATTGATTTATAACAATGCTTAAAGTAAACTGTAAATAAAAAAATAATCATTTTGTATATTCATTTTGATTACTCAATCAAAGGGGCGTTAGTAAGATTTAGATAAAGAGTTTGCCGTTCTCGCTATAATATTTCAAAAAAGATAATGCAAAATGAATACCGGTATAATGAAAATGTCATTCAAATTACTTTATTTTGAGAAAAGTTATCAATGGTTGTAGTTTTGACAAGATATGTTTATTGATCGTAGGCCTAATCACCATACTGGTCATTCGAGTCTTAACCTGGCTTCTCTATTTTTAAATTAAATTATTAAATAGCTGAACCGTTTTTGTACATGACAAAGAGTAGGGTCGCCTGTCCAACCTTGTGGGTTTGCTCTGGGTCCCCTGGTTTCCTGACACTGCTAAATACCCCTACGCGCAAGCGAATAATGGAAATAAAATTGAACCATATGTTAGTCCTGGAATGACTTAGTTTGTGTAGTGTGGACGTTAAACACCATTTCTCTCTCTTTTTTTTCTGGGCTAATGCTGTACTGTTTGCTATGAGGGAAACTCTTTCCATAGAGCAGCACTGCAGCCTAGTTTTATTTTGAATTATAAATGTCAAGGGTTCTTCTTTTATACCAATGCGTCCACGGGAACTTGCTTGTTAGTCATATCCAAGGGACTAGTCACTTTTCCTTGTCAGGCCCTCCCTACTGCATCATTGACAAGGAGAAAACAACTCGGGAAAATCCCAACACCTGGATGGGTTGTTTAACGGATGGCCATAACGTCTTAGTTGCCTGGTTTTGATTCAAAATTGAACAGTAAGTTAGAACTGATCAATTCAATTGGAGATGGAGAAATTACCTTAAATTGAAGTAAGTATTGCCCCCTGCCTAAGAATGTCGGTGTCGAAATGAAATGTAATGAAATCAGTAGCGGACTGGGTCTGAAAATATAGGGCCCACCATCCAATACAATTCTATCATTTAATTTTTAAGATGAATAAATTAAATTTTCAAAAAATATGTAAGTGGAAACAAAAAAAATTAATATTTATACATTTTTTGATAATTTATATTTTAAATATATTGTCTTGGGTGGGGGTGGGGGCACTTAGGGCCCATTTGCTTTGAATGAAATGAGGTTAAACATTTGCTTTTCTGCACCAACCGGGATGCGTCTGACTGGCAGTATACAATGAGAGAATATCGGAGGTTTAACTCATTACTTTACGGCTGTCCGTAAAGATTACCCCCCCCCCTCCGCCCCTCACAAATGACCAAAATGCCTCCGAGTTAGAGATATATAAAAACATTGATTTCCAATGTTAAAGATCATTTTTAATCAATAGAAAAACAAGCAACTTAAACAAAAATGTTTCTTACAGATCATGTATACTAATATTTATACCATCATGCGCAAATCAGTTCGATTATAGGATAATTTAATATCTGATCTCCACGGGTTACACTCTGGCGTAGCGTACGCGAAGAATGTGAATCGACAGGGGTTTTCTTGCTAAGGTTTGATGTTGTATATACATATATACAGATACCGGAATCAGGGGCGTTTTAAGATTTATCATGGCGGAGGCTATATAAGTTTGAGGGCCCTCTTTCGCGGGGGGGGGGGGGCGTCTTAATTGATGATTTGTATGCAAATTCAATGACGGTATTCTCATTCAGTATTCAGTAATAGTGAATAGATAACGATTGACCCGTAGGGTCCTTTTGTCTGCCTTTGAGGCCCCCTAACTCGGGAACATTTACGTTTTTCTCATCGGTTTTAGCATTTTTCTCCCGTTTTATTTTTCCAATTTCTTTGTGTTTTTTCGCGAGGAGGCTATAAAACGCCTTTGACCGGAATATATGCAGCCCTCACAATGCAGTTGCTCCCGCTTCTTTCGTATCCGTCCCATGTACGGTACGAAATCTCCCACATCTGTATTTAGCCTAGCCACCATCTTGCACAACTGAAATTCGTGGTACGAATAAAAAAACAACAGGGTTATACCGTATTTTACTCAATCTGCTAAAAATACATATCTATCTTTCGTTTGTTTTGGATTTTTTTATATTTTTGATGGCCTGCTTCCTAGACGAAGATCTGACGAGTTGTAGAGAGGGTGGCATTTGGGATCATAGGAGTTACTTTTGACCCTATAACGTCAGACATTTGATTAACCAATCAGCGTTGATATTTTTAGTAGGATACCCACAGTTCCTTGTATCGCACGAAGAGAACTCGCTGCAACAGACCGTTTCATTGGGTGTTCCATCACATCAACCAGAACGCGAGCTATATAACAACTCTTCCAGGTCCTAGTGCAGTAATAACAAGTAAAACAAAATTTGATAGGATCTGTGTTTTAATCGGATTGAATGTTACTTTACTTTCTTTTATTCACGGACCCCTTGATTTCACGGATTCCTGAATATCCAAAGTCGGGAAACACTGAATTGTATCATGTGTGTTACACTGCCTTCTATCAACTGTATTGGGTATGTTGTTGGAAAAAATTAATAGACAAATTCTGAAAAAGCGCATTTCTACTTTCAGTTTGCGTGGTGAAGTAGGCCTTCATTAGTTCAGGATGCAAATTGCTTGTAATGTGTTTATTTAGGCCTCGTTTGGTGTTGGCAGCTCTTCATATCTCACAGAAACATTTTGATGAACGGCGTATTTAAACGATAATAAACCCTCAACAGTCCACGTAACATACGACGTGTTAGGAGAAAACGCTACGTCTCTAGCGATATCTGCGGCCCTGTCTTTGAGGATTGTAGGCAAGTCATTCTGGAGATAGAACGGAGGGTTCAGGGGGTTCAAACACGTCGATATTCTCACCCCAACTTCACCACGCATCGTTACTTTCGTTTTGTATTTGCAAGACGATTCCTTTTCCTCAACGTTCAAAATGGCGACTGTCCTTTTTTTACCGGGAGCATTAATTTTCGTGTCGATTGCCCATTTAAACTGAGTCGTTTGGGTATCGGCTGTGGATCTGTTGATGGTTACTTCACGACCATAACCAGCAGTAAATTTGCCCAATGTGTCTGGAAGGGGTATCGTCAAACCAACATTCCAACCCCTTCTAAACCCCTTTTGCATGGTCGTTGTCAACGACGCCGTTGTTGTTCTTTCGGTTTTAAACACATTTTCTTGTGCATCGACTGTGTAATTATCAAAATGGGATTTAAATACGGTAAGGGCCTCAGGCACGTCGATGTGCAACTCTTCGCTAAACTCTGTCTCGCTATTGCTGAACACCACGTGGTCCCAGTTGACCTCTAGAATATAATCTGCCAATTTACTTGAAGGGTGATTTTTCTTGAAATATGTCCACGCCCATGTTTTTACTATTTCTTCTATGTCTGTTACCTGTTGAACCATTTTAGCCTGTAAATAAAATTAAATAAAATGGCGTTGAGTGATAACAAAATACAGTGAGGGCCAGAGAATGTCCGGTATAGGGGATGGGACACATTTAACATAAATCTTAAATTAGATCACTTAGAGAGGAGCATTCTGAATATCAGAAACACGCTACCTGCGGAAAAAGCCAACTACCATTTAATTTCCGTACATTAGTTACGTACGAGACAGGAGGAGGATAGGATGAAAGGTCTGCCGCAATAGGGGAGTTAGCTTTCCGGATCCCCGGCTCCGGTTCCGATTCCCACTGCTAAAGAGCAAGCGAATAATTGAAATAAAATTGAATGATATATTGGTCTGGAAATTGCCTAGTTGGCCTCTTAAAACGCTGACTCGTTGGATTTGACGTCGCGGGTTCGATCCCGGTATTTGCCCTTGCCAGCGGTGCTTGACGGAGGGTTTGACAAGAAAAGCTGTCTAGACGTTCGGATGGGAAGAAAAACAGAAGTCCCGTGTACACATTGGCGTGCACGTAAAAGATCCCTTAGTTGGAATTCGATATACGCGTAAGCCGTAGCGCCAGTGTCAGGGGAAAATTTTCCCCATCACAACTGTATGGCGTATGCCCGTCTTCATTTCACTTTCTAAAGATTCGCTAGCCTGGAGGTCGGGTGTTCGATCTCTGCATTGGCCTAGAAAGTTCATCTAGATTTTCCAGCGTGACCCCCCCCCCCCTGTCAGTGATTCAGGACGGAGGGCCGGACAAGGATAGCTGTCTCGTCGTTCGGAAGGGACGAAAAAGTGAGGTCCAGTGTATACATTGGCGTGCACGTAAAAGATCCTTTGGCGGTTGGAATCGACATAAGAGTAGGCCGTAGTGCTGCTGTCTTGGCAAAATTTCCCGCATAGTAGGACGTTAAACTCCATTTCATTTCATTTAATTCACTTGCATGGGTTTATTCTCGGTAAACACCGTGAGAATTTATTTCGACAAAGTCGTTTGCATGTAATAGATGTGACATGGACAATGTTACTGGTCTGAGTCCGTAAGCGTGAATATATTTATGTAATGTTTGTACTTCCCGATCAATAGCTTTTGTTTCGCTTTCAATAAAGTGCGACGCGAACAACTTGTCTCTCAAGCAATGTCTATTTGGGTTAAGAAAAGGGTATTCCCCAAAGGGAGACAATCGACTCCACGAAGCTTACTTTCATAATTGATAAGTACGCTGAATTACACGTAAAATACTATTTATCTTTGATAACATTTGATTTATTCCAGTGTAAATGAAGTGTACAGTTGCGTAGTCAGTGGATATACACTAAAACAACGGAAGGATGAACCGAAGCCGAGAAAATGCTTCGGTTAGTGGCTCTGACAGGTCGAATGACTACCTACTGGTGAACGACACAGAAAACATCTCGCTCGAAGTCGAAGAAAACGATAACACTGCACCAACCAGTGTTATCACTCTCGTCCAACAAGAAGATCTCAAAAAGTTGCTTCAAGAAGTTCGTCATGTCGTAGCTCAAGTGAGAGAATACGAGTCAGATCCGGTTAAAGCGTGTGAATGCGTGACAAAACTATGGCACATGTATTACGATTATATTCCCTTTCGCAAAGACATAGGCGACATTTTATCTCAATCTGGCTATGCGACTTGTACCTACAGGATGCTAAAATCTCTGAAGAAGCGAGGGTTTTCTCAGTGGTCTAACAAAAATGTATGGAGGACATCCCACAATTTGCTGGACAACGCGTGGAACTATTCTCATGACAGTGACGACTTCGCTGCTGAATTAGCAAGACAAAATGTCTTAGATGTTTTGTTTGACACTCTTATCGATTATGACGGCAAAGTTCCATCGAAAAAACCTGAGTATTTTATTCTGAAGTCTACTTTGTCTATAATCAACAATATTGCACGTAGAGCTGAAAATAAAGCAATTTTTAGAGATTACGAGAATCCTTTTAAGATCCTGATCAAGTTTAAATCTGTTCAGGATGACTTTATTAAAGTTTTGTGTCTGTTAATACTTGCAGCTATAGCTGACGTGAGGGAAGCCCATCTGCTAACAGATGACCGAGATACCATACATACCATTATCCAGTGGATGGGTATACAAATTGATGTTGATCCGAGAAAACCTACTAATTTGGGTTTTAGTGCTGCTGAACTTGCTTTCGCCTTGGGCAAACTCGCAATTGATGGAAACACGGAGAAGATTCTAGACGGAAAAGCGTTACATGCCTTCCAAAGGATGTTGGATACAACTGATGTCTACCAACAGACCGGTGCAGCTAAATGTATTTGGACACTTTCCTTTCAACCGTCAGCAAGGAAGAGAATAAAAGAAAATAAGAGAATCGTCGACACTTTGAAACGTCTAAAAACTGTTGAAAAAGATACCCTATTACTTGAAGCTGTTACTGGAGCTTTGTGGGTTTTGTTCGACACAATGGAAAAGAAAACAGCCTCAAATGTCGATCCATCCAAGCCGCAGCATGTTTTTATAAGTTATCATCAAAAGGATAAAGAAACGGTGAGGAAAATTTGGCACACATTGAGAAACAAAGGCTACGATGTTTGGATTGACCTTGAACGCATGTCGGGCGATCTACTTGAAGCAATGTCAACGGCTGTTGAAGATTCTTCAGTTGTTATCCTTTGTGTATCAGAGGGTTACAAACAAGATCAGCGTTGTCGCACTACCGCCAACTATACTTACAAACAAGAGAAGGGATTTATTCCACTGTACATGCAGAGTTCGTACGAACCAGATGGGTGGCTTAGTATGTTGCTTGGCACCAAACTATACTTTGATTTCAGTGGGGATGAAGACTTCGATGAAAATATGGACAGGTTTTTGAGAGAACTTAATATTCAAGTTACAAAGCAAGGCCCAAAAGCTCTCCCAGACGTTGCTACTATTGCTGCTCAATCATTACCTGCATTACTGCCATCTACTGGGTCTGGGAATATTTCCCGATCACCTAGGTTAGATATTCGTGAACCTTCCGTTCCAATTCAAGCTGAACTTTCACCAGCAAGCTCAACTGCTATTGCTATCCCCCATGCAGAACAACGATCAATAAGAGTTCCGCTAACACCAGGCCCACCGGAAACATTTGCCAGGATGAAAAAGGAACACGTAAAGGAATGGCTTAACGAAAATGGCTTAGAGTCGTGTGTAGAAACTTTTAAATCAATGACCGGGAAGATGTTATGGCAGCTAAAGGGCATGAAGACAGAAGCCCCTACGCATTACCTTACTATGCTAAAGGATGATTACGAATTGCGAGGAAGTGATATATTAGCCTTTGGCCAGGCATTAGATGACCTCAATTAGATGTAACTCCCTAGACTTGTGAACTTCCAGCAATATACCCAGTAACATGATGCCTAAAACACCAATCATTACTTATCCATATTATTTCTGAACAGTTATATAAAGAAGCGTTTAAGTTAATATCCATATTATTTCTGAACAGTGTGTATAAACAAGAGTTTAAGTTAACGTATACCTGAACAGTGTGTATAAACAAAACGTTTTAGCTGACGTATATCTGAACAGTGTGTATAAATACACGTTTTAGCTAACTTATGCTTAAACAATATATTGCTATGTTAAATTATAATCTATCTTAATAACATTCATTAACATGCGTTTTAGCTATATTAACAATATTCATAAACAAACGCGTTTGCTACATTAACTTCTAATGTATCTTATAGTAGTATTCATTAACACGCGTTTTAGCTATATCAACAATGTCCATAAACAAATTTCTCACCCATATTAATTTAGTTTAAACAATAGCTATATCAAATTCTATCTTATATTAACAATATTCATAAATAAACGTTTTACTTATTTTACTTATTAAACAATATTTATTCATTTTATTATATCTGAACAATATTCATAAACAAAAGTTGTGTTAGTTTAGTTTAAACAATATTTATTCTGAACAATATTCATAAACAAACCTTTTAACTATATCAGCTCCTGTTTAAACAGTGTATATTTTGCCTATATCTACTCCTACTTGAACAGTGTGTATAAACAAACTTTTTAACTATATCATCTCCCATTTAAACAGTGTGTATAAACAAACATTTTACCTATATCTACTCCTACTTGAACAGTTTATGTAAACAAAGTTTTACCTTTATCAACTACCGAAGAGAAGTGATTTTGGCCCTTTAGAAACAAAGTATCTTGTTTATAATATTTTTAGAGTTATAAAGAAATAAATTTTCTCTATATATGCTACTTTTAAACTTCAACTTTATTACATTTAAGGATCACCTCTGGTGCCTCAATCTGATTTAAATACAGGTCTATATTTCGTTTCGTTTTTTACAGTTTCGATTGCCCGGTTGTAGCGATAGGTCGTGCCAGAGGTCACGCGAGCGGCTTTTGACCTATGACGTCAGATATTTGATTAACTAATCAGCATTGGTGTTTATAGTGGATTACCCACTACCCACAGTTCCGTGCAAAACACGCCTAAAGCTTGCCGTAACAGGCGGTTTAATTGGCTAATCCCTCACACCATCCAGAACACGTCAATGATAACAACTTTTCCAGATACCTGTGTAGTAAAGACAAGTAAAACGAAATTTTGAACTATAAAAAAACGAAACGAATTAGGATCTGTGTTTTAATGAGATTGTGGTGCGAGGGATGTCGGTGGTAATGAACAGAAGTGTGGTATAGAAATGAAATGGGGTTTAACGTCCAACTCTTCTGCACCTGACCTGGGCTAATGGAAGACGGACATACGCCATACAGTGTGCTATGAGGGAAATTTTGCCCGGGCAGCGGCGCTACGGCCTACTCTTATATCGAATTCCAACTGCCAAGGGATCTTTTACGTGCACGTCAATGTGTACAGGAGACCTCGGTTTTTCGTCCCATCCGAACGACTAGACAGCTTTTCAGGTCATTACTGACAAGGGGAACCCACGCCGGAAAATCGAGATGAGCTTTCTCGGCCAATGCAGGGATCGAACACCCGACCTCCAGGCTAGCGAGCCAGCGTCTCCCCCACTTAGCCCCAGTGATTCCCAGTGTGTGTGGTATAGAAGTTGCGAATTCACAAACCTATTCTCTCATTGATCTCTAACGTGTGGGCGTTAGATCATAAGGTCTGTCATTGAGTCAAAGAGTGTCATCAGCTCGATCAAGTGTGTTTTTTCCGGGTCCGCCAGTTTACTCCTTGAGTTAAAGACCCTTAGGCACAAGTGCTTCATTGATTTATGTCGAGTGAACGTTAAACCCCATTTCTCTTTTGTCTCATTTCGAAATATATCATATAGTTAAAAATTCTACGAAATCATATCTATTTGCTTTCCATAAAATTCGCTCAGCATGAATTGTAATTAATTCTTGGAAATCTAAGGATTGGGCCTACTTTCAGTTTCTGTTTAATAACAGCTATAGTCTCGTACAGCATGACGGTTATTTCCTATTTCTACTGTTTATGGTCACAGATCAATAAAGTTTTTTCCATTAACTTTATTAATTTTGATTCTCGTCTCTTAGATCGGCTTTCAACTTTTTCCCAAATTTCCGTTGGGTAGAACGCTTTCTACCACAGATGGAGCAACACGTGGCAAACTCTTGCCCAAAAGCACGTATGTGGTTCTTCGTGAAAAACTTGAGATACACAAACTAGAAGTAGAGACAACTAAACATGCAATTTTCCGCCCTACATTTCAGCCTAATCATCCTCTCAATCCTTGTATCCTTCCCCCTCAAAATTATAAATATTCACCAAAACCTGGCAGAAAATGCATTTTCAAACTCTTTTCGTCGATTCTACACCAAAAAAATTCAACAAAAATCGCCATGAAAAAGGGGGGAAAAGGAAAAGTGAGGGAAAGACTAAAATAGCCTTGGCCCTTGTTTCGTAGAAATATTTGGTGAGCTCAGCTGTGTCTGCATAAGCTTTTCGAGTTGCAAATAGAATATTAATGTGGTATAACTATTGCTCTACGCCGACTGGACTTACGGAGACGGAAGGTCAATGTGCTATGAGTGAAATTTTCCCCGGACAACGACCCTACGGCCTACTATTATACCGAATTCCAACTGTCAAGTGACCTTTTACGTGTACGCCAATGTGTACATGGGATCTCGGTTTTTCGTCCCATCCGAACTACTAGACAGCTGTCCTTGTCAGGCCCTCCGTCCACAGACAAGGGGGACCACGTTGGTAAATCTGGATGAACTTTCAGCCAATGCAGCCAGGGATCGAACATCCGACCTCCAGGTCAGCGAGCCAGCGTCTTACCCACTTAACCACCTTGACCCCTCCAAGAAGATAGTTGTCTGTGTGTAGAATGTCACCGAATGTGATTACATGTTACGCTTCAGATCTGTAAATGAAATGAACTGAATTGGGGTTTAACGTCCTACTGTTCTGCTCCGAACTGGACTAATGAAGACGGGCATACGCCATACAGTGTGCTATGAGGGTAATTTTGCCCGGACAGCGGCACTACGGCCTACTCTCATATCGAATTCCAACTGTCAAAGGATCTTTAACATGCACGCCAATGTTTACACGGGACCTCGGTTTTTTCATACCATCCGCACGACTAGGCAGCTGTCCTTGTCATTCTTCAGATGTATTGTATAAGTAACAAATGCAATGGAATGAGGTTTAACGTCCTACTTGTCTTCGCTGAATGGGCTAGTTAAGACGGGCAAACTCCCTACGCGACTCCGTATTAGTAACATCTACCTGCATCACTGACAAGGAGAAACCACGCCGGAAAATCTGGATGAACTTTCTCGGCCAATGTATAGAGACAGACGATATTATTTTTGTCACAAAAACTAAACAAAGGGGGTTTGGTTAGGCGTTTTTAAAGGCCAGTGACTGGGCTTGCACGGAATGGACCAGAAAAGTATCCGTATGGAAAGTATAAAAATGACAAAAAAAAACCCACCAGTTCCTATCTTCCTGACTCTTGATGAGCTGCAAAACCAGCGATATATAGCCAGCACATCAACGAAATAATTAATATTATTATATCGTTATTGCGAAATATTATATCGTTAAAACGAAGTACATAATTATTCCGTTAAAACGAAGTAATTATTTCGTTAAAACGAAGTAATTATTCTGTTAAAACGAAGTAATTATTTCATTAAAACGAAATAATATTTTTTAATAACGAATTAATTATTTTGCTAAAACCGCATGTTAGAGGATACATTTGTTCGTTTTCGTGTTAGTTTTCGTTTACACGAATTAAAATTTCGTTTAACCGAATTAATATTTCGTTTAACCGAATTAATATTTCGTTTAACCAAATTTATATTATCATACTATCATTTACCCTGTGCTTGATAACGACAAGAGCATACTTGTTGAAACGTTGCACTATTTAAGTTGTCAGCGATTGTTATCCATAAAGATGTGTTTGTGTTTTGTTTTTAATTTATATTTCGTTTAAACGAATTGATATTTCGTAATTCATTTAAACGAATTGATATTTCGTAATTCATTTAAACGTATTAATATTTCGTTTAACCGGATTAATATTTCGTTTAACCGAACAAATATTTAGTTTAAATGATTTAATTAATTTTTCGTTTAAACAAATTAATATTTCGAAATAATTATATAAGAGTGGAATAGTGCATAAAAACATTAAGATTTTTTGCCATAAGAATTGTGTTCTGTGTAATGTGTTTCTCAATCGCCAAATACAACTTAATGATACATTATGGGAGATTAGATAACGAGTTGGAAGTTCTCACTATAGATTGCCAGGCAACGAAACATACGCCCATATCAGCTAAATTGTCCGGGCAGCCAACAAGGGTTGTCGCATATTTTTACTTTTTTCGGTAATGAAACATTTGTAATACACTAAAATCTGATTAAGAGTAACAACTCATTATGTAATTATCAGAAAATTATTAGAATTTGTTTGCTTTTTATAAAGTTTTGCCCCACGCTAACAATTAATATACGAAACATTTAATATCATGGATTTAGCTGTTCAGTTATCAAAATTCATTGAAAATCAAAATACTCGTTCGTTTCAACACCTTAAACTCTGTGTATCAATCTGAAGTCGATCGGATGATAAGTTTGGCCTCTATAGCGTCACAAGATTTTTTGAAGTTATTAAGGAAGATAACTCTGGCAGTAATTATTTGAAATCGCTAAAAATCAAGAGGATTCTACGTCTCATGACCTTAAACACTGTGTGTAAATTTAAAGCCAATCGGATGTTAACACGGGATTTTTTGAAGTGATCAAGGGCCATGACTCTGGAGGTAATTATTGGAAATCGCTGAAAAATCAATAGAGAGAGAGAGAAATGGGGTTTAACGTCCACTCGACACAAACTAGGTCATTTTGAGACTAACACATGGTTTCAATTTCATTTCCATAATTCGCTTGCGCGTAGGGGTCTTTAGCAGTGGGAGGAAACCCACAAGGTTGAGAAGGCGCCCCTATCTGCCACATACGCTCACACCAGGGATCGAAACCACAGCCGCAAGCCAGAAGTGACCGGCCAGCTAGAGGTCGAAGCACTCTAGACCACTAGCCCCCCCCCCCCAATCAATAGACGTGTTCGTCTCATGACTGTAAACACTGTGTATAAATTTGAAGTCAATCGGATATTAACTTTGGCCGACAGACGGACGAACGGACGGACGGACGGACGGATGGACGGACGGGGGAGACGACAACATACGACCACATTTCAATGTGGGCGTATAAAAGCTGGATAATGTAAAGGCAATTTGCTGAAAATTTCAGTGAAATTGATCCACTGTGAACCGATATTTAAGCGAGCGAATGAAAGTTCCGACTAACCTCGATCATCATTACTAAAGTCGGTGCGACAAAAATCATAGTCCCGATTATCCATTTAATCAATAAATCGTGAAGGAAAGTTATGCAGAAAATCGGATCATAATCCACCAAAGATTGCAGGCTAGCGATGTGATCGAGAGTTGATTATGGTCTGGATATGTTAATTAATGCCTAATTAATAATTTAGATAACATTTCAGGCGTAAAGAGGGACCTGCAATAGGCAGATTTAGCTCTTGCGTAATGTATGATCCTGTAATACAACCAGTGACTTTTTACCATAAAAATTGTGTTCTGCGTAATGTTTCTCAATCGCCAGCTGTCACTTAAAGATAATGTAAAATGCTAGTATAATTCATGTAATAAAATTGTCTGATAAAAAGCATTTTGATTACCATGCATGGAATGACTATGTGTCATCTTGTATATGAGATTTATTATGATGCACATGAACTGATAAGTAGAAATCAATACCTCATTTAATGAGACATTTTCTACAAGAACAAATGATTTTACCAACGAGAGTATCGTCTTTCTTTATTTTTGGTATGCCCGACCAAGGGGGCTTCTATCATACCCAATGTATGTCGTCTGTCATCTTTTTATAATGCCTAATATTGGCTCCCGGCTCCCGAAGTTAAATTACATAGGTATAACTAATTGAACGTCTAAAAATATTTGAATATTCCTTTCTTTTACACAGTTAAATGTTCGCAGTCCTTTATTCAGATTATTTACAGGAGCTCGTGCTTATAAGTTATTGGATAAGCTATAGTCAGTAGCGAGGGGTCCATCCGGCACCAATGACAAGGGAAAACCGCGCTGGAGAATTCCTGGAAACTTTCTCGGAGTTCCTGGTTAGTATGAGTCTACTCCTTAAACACTGAAAAGAAGTGGCTTCTATAATAAAGCAGTGATATCGAGACCATGGGAATGGAAATAGGCCTGAATGGAATAACCCTTTAATTTGTGTCTATTTGCACTGACAATCAGCTCAATTAAACGATCTACGCTAGAGGTTTATTATCCACGGTTCGATATTCTCATCATTATGACAAAAGGCATTGATTACCACTACCTAACGGTAAACTTGGAATCGTCCATCTTGGCTGTAAGGTCAGTTGATACTGGCAATTAGTCATTCATTCATTAAGGATTCTTATATTTGTTTAGATTCTGCCGCGGCGAACCTTCTTGTAGTCTAAACTAAAAGCTTATGACCAAGAAGCATTAAAGAAATCGGACATGTGTAGTTTTAAATGATAACCATCTTTCTAAATATCAGATAGGAGCCATTATACAAATGTACAACAAACTGTTGCACGTCGATAAAAAATGTAATGCATCGGTATTTTTTTTAACTTTTGGGACATGGTTTGAAATATTTTAGTAAAAAGAGTACTATTTTTAACTTTTTGTGTTCAATAGGAATATGTTAAAGGGGGATTATTTCTAAATATATATTTATTATTTATAGAAATCTTGTTGAAAACGGTTGGTCTTCCCCTTTAATCAAAACAACAACAATTTAGAAATTTAAGAATTAGAATTACGTTATTGATGCCGATATACCATATTCCAAAATCTCTGATCTCTCCAATTTAAATTAAACGACCGACTATCTTAATCTATTAAACTGATTTGAAGAACATCCATATCTTGAACATGTTTTAATGCAGGGCTATTATTGTTCATAGAACCTCCACTTACTAAAGCTAGCCGTTGATTTACTATATACGTTGTTGAAATATTTTTCAGCTGTACTATTTTGTTTATTCTAAAAATAACTAGGACACCCGAACAGTTCACAAACATTACTTTACTGCCGTTTTGTTTACGATAATTACAAATTTAAAACACACCTGGGAACGTAGTCATGGAAGAATTCGGCAGAATCGACAACAAGACTCGACAAACTGAACATTCTTTTTTCAATGTAAAGAATACAGTTTTGAAATTAAACTACCAGACCAAATAAAATATAAAACACATTATGAGTGATCAAATGTTGAATTATTTTAGGAATCACATTATTTTCAAAATGAATCGCATTATGGCATTATTTTCAAGTGTGGCTCACATTATGAGTGATCAAATATATTATTATTTTCTATTAGGAATCACATTTGATAATCATAGTTTTATTATATAGAAACTGATTAAATATGACCTCATTATATATGTTACAACTCTGGAATTTAGATATTTTAAATTATGTTCAATTTACATGAAAACTGTTTGCATATGATTTTCAGGATATTCAGAGTGATCCCGTCAATGAATATTTTGTTATATTAATGAACCCCAATCCGATCAGAATAGTTTCTAAATGTCTGGTATTAATAATGCAATGGTACTACGGTAATGATACAATGATGGCGGATCGACTTGCATAATACATTGTATGGGAGGCCTATTTTCTTCAGAACACGAATAACTCTTGCAACCGTTCCAGAATTTATTGCAATCAGCGATGATTAATTAGAAGTTACATTTCGCGTGTTTGTAAGTTAGGGAATAAGAGCATGAGGAACTAAAATATTGCTCAAAATAAATGAAGCCGGATTTGCTCTCTGGTACTATTTAATGAAGCAAAATGGCGGACTAGATAATAAAATTATTGACATACGGATGAAGTAGAACATTTCCAACCTTCTGTAATTGGGATACCTAACGTAGTTCTAGAATTAACAAAATCAAATCTTTGTAATACCTTTAAATTGAAATCTTCTTGTGTAGGTAAAATGCTCTTCGGAATTCAAGTCTTCGCACAGCCAGACAATTCCAGTTTATGATGCGAGTAGTTTTAAGATTTTCACAGCGGTTTCAGAACAGTTGGATATTCACAAAACATCCACGAACCGAGTCCGATAATGAGAATTTGCTCTTCAAGAATGTATATTTATTTCCTTTAAACGAAACAATTTTACAGCACCCGTTCTCTCCCAATCGTTTAACTTACACAAATTTCATGGAATATGTTAAGTAGCCACCAGGATCATTCCATTCTAGCTATAGGTATAAAACAAACATCGCCTCAGAATTCTACACACTTAACCATTGAACGATTCTAAGGCACCACGCTCGGCTTCTAATAACCAACAACGCATCCAGGATCGCTTTTAAAACCATTAGAAGACTAACATCTCCAACGGTTAATTTGGTCATTTGACCTATTTAATTGATGTAAATTATGTATTTATTGGGCAAATGATGTCATAATTATGTTATTATTCTCCCGGTTTTCAGTTTCTTGATGAATTACAAATTACAAATGGGTGTAATAATTATGTTATTATTCTCTCGGTTTTCAGTTTTATTATGAATACGAAACTAAACTACATCGATTAATGAATAATCCCCGTTGTCATAAATCGTGTAAAGATGAATATAAGGAGCTCGATATTATTCAATGATACACCCAAGGAATAATCATAATAATAATATAGAATAAAAGTTATAAAATTATAAGCCAATCTTTCGACTATATTTACATTTACTTCTCATATTATTCGATTGTATAAACAAAACGGCGATTAAAATAACCAAACGGACAAATTATAGCATGATTGACACATTTGTCAATTGTTTATGAGAAAACAAGTCTCATTAGACACTATTATAGAGTGGTTCAGAGACACAGTATTTGTCCTTATATAAACTGACCCGCTTATCTGTGTGATTGCTCCGTCGAGAAATCTTCTGAAGTGAGCAGAAGTTAGCGCCGCGCACGTGGTTTAGGAAGTCGCAGCAAATATACGTCACATGAGGTATTTTTACAAACATGTATTGGTATATAACGCCGAGTAAAAAATACACTCATTACGGGCTTCGACTTACGTGTTTATTTAATAGCGAACGTGAGCAAAAATTTCGATTTCACTCCTTGATTTGATTTTTGATTTTGGCGATTTTGGTGATTTAAATACAGAGCTAGCTATAATAGCTTCGTTTCATTTCTAACTTTCAAGTAGGTGAAAGCGCCCAGATAAATTCAATACAACCTTTCGAGATTTACTTTTATTAAGTGGCTACATTCTTGGTTTACGCTGGCGACTATTGTGGTTAGGAAATAAATATTTGTTAGCTCTAAATACGCAGAACTATTTGAGACCGGAAAATAACCGAAACAAACTTTTTATTTGTAGTCTTTATTTTCCAGACCCTTTTCGGTAACATGGTGTAAATTATTTTTATAATCATAGTATATTATCTAACCATCCTGTAGCCATAGACTTTGATCGACGGACTTATTTTTTTCTAGATTTGAGACTTAGCCCTGCAAGATATCGTCCACGGATGATTTGCTATCCAGCATTGGATTGGACAAGTACCCCTATGATTTGGGAACTGTAACAAACTACCTATGACAAAAATCACAAATAGGCTTTATGCTAGACAAATGTTAATAAATTCCCGACAACTTCGGAGCATCGGTCTATCATGACTGCTTTACATGACGACTGTGTGACTTTTGGTGACAAATACATTCAAAATAGACTGGTCAGACTGACGACAAAGACTAGGAAGGTGAGTAAAAGTAAGGTTAAGTCCACTAAAATGTATGAAATCATACGATGATTTTCTTGACACCCCATTTTTTCCGTGATAGTTTACGTTACTCCATCGGCAGACACAAGTGAAATTAATTTAATAAACAGAGAGACTCGGACATCTGCCGATGCGACCTTAACTGATTTAGATAGAAAGAAAAGTATTTGCGGCGATTGTCATAAAAGCACAATCACCAAGTTTAAAAAAAAAATCAACTTCCGAAGACTAAAAAAGAAATGATTCGCATGAAGGCTAATAATGAAAATAAAAAAACAATTGGCAGGTAAAAAGAATGGTTGCAAGTCCAAACCTTTTTAGGTGAACGAAGGAATTTAGTATGATGTCAAAAATCAAAGATACACAGCAGAATGCCATAATTTGGTCATGAAACTTAAAAATCTAAACGTTTCCAATGGTAACGTAGCAGTGGTTATAACCGCATGTTTGGCTCTCGCGGAAAAAAAAAATATAATTACACTCCATCAAAATCTACAGTTCAAAGAATATCATGTGAGCGCGTCGGTGTCCACATGTTTAAGAAACCTTGAAATCGGCGAAAAATACCACCCTTTATAGGCCTACAGACGAAACTACAAAATTTGGCTCTAAATTCGGTACATACGCAATAATCGCTGGCTCGGCGCATACGCCACTTACCCAGCAATGTGTTTTTTTTTCATAACAAACATCATGCAGTACAAAATATTTATTTATCTGAGGGACAAAAAATAAAGTCTTAAATTAATAGTTTTATTGGGGTGTTTATCCCTCTCTCTCACTCCCCGTATTACATGTCATTATATTTTCCTCGTTCTTTACCCGGCAATTTATTTTTCATAACAAACATCGTACTGCACAATATAATATTTAGTTATCTTTGAGATAAACATTAAAATGTTACATTATTAGATTTATAGACCCCTCTCTCTCCCTCTGTATAACATGCCGTTATAAATAGGCCAGTGTCTGGGTATAAATAAGTAAACGCACTGTTCATTTTAATATATGTATGAGGCTAATCTTGAAATAATTCATGTCAAATGCCGATCTTTTCATCTCCAGCTTAACATGTATTTTAATTTCTACTGTAGCATTATAAACACAGTTAATATAAAGACATTTGAAGGCGCGGGTTTACTGTTAAAACAACGAAGCGTTCGCGCATGCGTACATATGTCAAATCCAATCGTCTCATAGAGTGTATTCGGTTACTTTGCAGTATGGAAATAAACGATATTTTCCGACTGCGATCAAGTTATTTCGTTTCCGGGACGTGCGTAGCTTGGAGCATATTTTTTTTAGTACAACCAAGGGACATAGCTCTTATTCTCACTAAGAGATAACTCCTTTGATTATGGAAGCCGGGAAGATTTTGAGCCATTTATAATATATGTCCAAATGATTATATATCCTCAAAATTCAGAAGTGGCCAGACTTCCATTGTTGATCAATGAAGTTTTTATAGTAAGTCTTATCATATAATGTCTTTACTGTCCCGAAATAGTGTCTGTTTGTTATAAAACATTTTTAGCCTGAACCACTCTAACTATTATTCGTCAAACCAATGCCTGTAAGATTAGGGATAATCGAGACTTAGCCTCGTTTGTCCAGTACTCTGCTGCGATGTTAAACAATCTTTGCCACATCTTCTAATACTGGTAAAATTATCTAAATCTTACATAAAGCATCTTTAACTATAAATCTAGAGAACAAATTATGTCGTAAAGTCCTCAACTATATTTTCATCCGCCAAACATATAATTGGATTGCGCTTTGTAACATAAGGTCTGCCATTGACAGACATGGCGTGGCTTCGATTCCCCGGTTGTACTTGACAAGGAGTAGAGAGAGAGAGAAAAATGGGGTTTAACGTCCACTCGACACAAACTAGGTTATTTCGGGACTAACATATGGTTCAATTTTATTTCAATAATTCGCTTGCGCGTAGGAGTCTTTAGCAGTGGGTGGAAACCGGAGTGCCCGGAGGAAACTCACGAGGTTGAGAAGTCGCCCCAATCTCCATGCCGCATACGCTCACACCAGGGATCGAAACCACAGTCGCAAGCCAGAGGTGACCAGCCAGCTAGAGGCCGAAGCGCGGCACTCTAGACCACTAGGCCATCCCAACCCCCCAACAAGGAGTAGAGTCGCCTGTCCAACCTCGTGGATCTTCTGGGTCCTGCGGTGTCCTCCCACTGCTAAAGACCCCTACGCGCAAGCAAATTATTGAATTAAAATTAAGCCACCCGTTACTCTCGAAATGACCTAATGTGTGTCGAGTGGACGTTTCACCCCGTTTCTCTTTTTCTCTCCCCACTGATGGTTTTGTGGGAGTTTTATTTGTGCTGTGCACGCCCCCACCCTCCCTGCGGCTTTTCTTAAAGTTCAGTAACGAAATGATTGACCGATAATCAATTCACCATCACTTTACTAAAGCAATTCTAACTGTGCTGCCGCCTCCGTTGCAGACTTCTTCCACAAAACCCGACTGCATCAAACCTCGAGAGGAATTACAGCCCAAATACTAGAATTGTGAAACCGATAGAACACTGACTATTATTAATTTCTGACTATATATACTATTCAAAAAAAGTAGGGGATATTTGATTTTGGGGGCATAATACCAAAATATGCAAATGACTACGAAAAAAGTCACCATAGAACCTAACAGAAGAAACATTTCCAGTTACATGTGACGCCCAAACGCACCAATAGCTACCGCATGGAATGCAGGTGATGCTTGGGATCATCATGGGGGTCCAACCCAAGATTTGCACGACTCTGACTTTGAATGTTACAGTCATTGTGGCATTGAATTCCAGGGTGGAAACATCAGTTTAATTGTTTTAGTGACCATAAAACAAATTTTGATATGCGTCGGCTTACCCAAAATGAAAGGTTACGTGCCCTTGGCATGCTACAGATCGGCACGACACAGGCGGTTGTGGCGCGGACGATGAATGTTTCTCAGTCTGTCATAAGCAGGCTATGGTCCAGATACCGTGATACACAATCTGTACAGGACAGACCACGCTGAGGTCGACCAAGGGCGACAACTCAAGCCCAGGATCGATTTATCCGTACCTTGACCTTGAGAAATCGTGTCATCACAGCAAATCAGATCAGCGCTCGTCTTCAAACAGACACTGGTGTGAGAGTGAGTGGCCAGACGATTCGGAATCGACTGCATAGGGGTCACCTTCGCGCCCGACGTCCTCGCGTGATCCCTTGTTTGAGAGATCATCACATTCAGGCAAGACGTCGTTGGTGTAGGGATCGTCAACACTGGGATAATCGACGCTGGAGCAATGTGATGTTTTCAGATGAGTCAAGGTTCACTGTTGATTTTTTGGACAGACGTAGGAGGCTGTGGCGTCGTCGAAACGAGCGCTTCCAAGAACTTAACGTCATCAGACATGATCGATTTGGGGGTGGTTGTGTTATGGTGTGGGGAGGTATCACTGTTGCTGGAAGAACGGCTTTACATGTTGTTGCAGGGCGTGTTACAGGCCAGTACTACCGGGACAACATCTTGGCAGTCCATGTTGTGCCGTTCGTACGACGTCATGGCCGCCGTTTCATCTTCCAGGATGACAACGCAAGATGTCACAGGGCCAGGATCGTTACAGGTTACCTCCAACAACAGAACATCACCACATTACCTTGGCCAGCACTGAGTCCCGATCTCTCCCCATCGAGCATGTCTGGGACATGCTTGGACAGAGGTTACGTCAACGTCAACAACGTCCTGCCAATGTCCAAGAACTTGCTGCTGCGTTGCAACAGGAATGGGACAATCTGGACCAAAATGACCTTAGACGTCTCATTAGGAGTATGCCACGTCGGATCAATGCTTGTTTGGCAAACAGAGGAGGATTTACCCGTTACTGACTTTGTTGTGATGCTGTGGTAACTTTGCTGTTTGACCCCGGGTATCATTTTACCCTTATAATGGTCAGTCCGTGCCTTACTTAGTCTAACGATCATTTGGAATGAATCGATGAATGTGAACTTCATTTCATTTTGTCATTTGTTTCTTCGTCAGTTTCATTAGGTGACTTTAATAACACTTAAAAATCAAATATCCCCTACTTTTTTTGAATAGTATATTTAAATAGAGAAATATTTTCAGTTATATCAGCAAAATACCCCTTTGTCACATGCGCCCTATATAGGGAGGAAGTTCAGTTATATCGGCAAAATACTTTTTGTCACATGCGTCTTATATAGAGAGAGGGAGTTAGAGAGGGAGTTCAGTTATATCGGCAAAATACTTTTTGTCACATGTGTCTTATATAGAGAAAAAAATCAGGTATGTCACCAAAATACATTTTTGCCACATGCGGCTTATTTAGAGAATAAATTCAGATGCACGTATAGAAAATAAATTCAGATGTATCAGCAAAACATTTTATTGCCACATGCGTCTTAATTAGAAAATATTATACAAACGTTTTAAAATTAAAATAAACAATATACTTTTAAATTTCATGTACAGCTGAACTCTAACACATGGATACCGAAACCTGAAAATATAATATCATAGTTGATTAAGTAACGTATGTCTAGAAGTGGCCGAGCAAGGTTCCTCGGGATCTTCATCGCCTGATTTTCTCTTGCCAATGGTGCCGAACGAAGGGATTGACAAGGAAAAGTGTCTAGCCAAAATTCGATAACCTCTTTCCAAAACTTTGGCATCCAGTAACTAGCAATACAGATCTGTATTTCCTTTCGTTTTTTGTACGCTCGATAACCTCCACTACATGAAGATCTCACCAGTTTTTGTGGATGGTCGCATCATTGATCATCCGAGCGACCTTTGACACTATGACGTTAGGCATTTGATTAACCAGTCAGTGTTGACGTTTCTAGTGGGACACAAACAGTTCCGTGCACCACACGTCAAGAACTCGCCGTAATAGACCATTTCATTGTCTAATCAAAATTTGGGTTTAACAACTCTTCCATATCCTAGTGTAGTAAAGACAAGTAAAATCTACAGATGGGAACGGGATGCCCAACGCACGACATGGTCAGTCATGTGCGATTTCTTCCTAGTCGTCGACCAGGAGAGAATCCAAAGCTTTTAATTTTGGTTTAATTTAGAAATTATGCCATTGATTTCATTGTACCCAATGAATGACTTTGCCGTGTGGTTAATCCTGGATAATGCCGTTAAAAATACAGGAGTCGCCGTAATCTTGTGGAATTAAATTGGCTTTAGATCAATGTTAAACATATTACGATTGGTCTTTACACATATTTCACCATTCTACCCACTGGCGAAAACTCGTGCACCTTTGGCGTTGCGATACTTTGTGTTCGTCTCTATCAAAACGCGATATTGAATGTGCCATTTCTTTATGAAAATTGATTTGTTATTCGAGATTGTGGGAGACTGATTTTTAGTTTATTCAAATGTCGTTATTTATGGGTTTTTTTTATACTTAAAGGCTCGATGCGTCATTTTCATTTTCGTTTAATACATGATAATTACCTATTGAGATTGATAATCAAGAGCTGAAACTTGAACTATCATAGCTTTATAAATACTGCAAGGAAGTGGACCAGTTTTGGACTAGTATTCCTATTACTCTAAAATGACGCATCGAGCCTTTAAAAGTTATAAAAACAAGATTACCTCATCAATCCACCCCTTAAATTTCGAGTAACCTTGACCTCGACCGATCTGTAGAGCACAATGTTGTCGTATGATGATACCTGGAAAATATATATCGTAAAAATTAAATAATAATCAACATCATTAAAATAGTCACACTAATCTGATTTGATCGTTAATAATAGGAGTGTTATGTATAGGATATTAACCTACCCGAGGTTGATATGATAGAGAACACGCGGGCGCAGCCCAAGTGTTCTCTATCATATCAAGCCGAGGGAGAGTAGGTTTATATCTGACATATACAACGTTCACCCTTAAATTTAATGGACTCTTCTAAAAAAAGGCAACAGTGATTGGTTAATTGCTCGACAGCACGTGACGTGTTTGTTTATACGGCGCCATTTTGTAGTAATTGAACTGAAGAAAGCTAAAACAAAATGGATAGTAAAACGAAGTCAGACGAATAATCAATCCTTTTTAGTCATCATATTGACGATAGAATAGATGTGAATGCAACCATGGTGAGGATCTATACAAAGCCTGAAGAAGATTTGGATCAAAAGGCAATCTTTTCCGATAATTCTGACAATTAACCGTGACTGAAGGTTACTTTTCGGTATGTTCAGAGAAAGATTTGACCGACTGTTTTGAGTGGATTGTAGCCGTAGCCAAAAATACTTTACAAAGGAACTCTTGAGTGATAAATATTTTCACGTCTTGGGATGTGTGGAGAAATGATTTGGGCAGAAAGAAAATTCTGAAAGATATCTTAGACATGGACTGGAGTGTCACTGTGGATAACCGATTTAAATAAGCCGATAAGTACGCCGTCTATTTAGGTCCTGAATGCTATAAACTGTACCAAAACATTTTTTTTTTTATTGTCAAAAGAATAAAATTTTATTTCTGTGTTCTTTGTATTATTTCGATCATCTTCGTCAAGAGCGGTTGATATGAGCCGAATATATCGACCTGTAATGACGTCATCAGCGGTTGATATGAAATATCAACCTCTCAGGACGTCATCAGCGGTTGATATGAACCGAATATATCAACCTCTGATGACGTCACGAGAGGTTGTTATAAGATATAACTGCTATGGACATCAAAGAAAAAAACTACTACCAGTTGTATATATGCTTTTAAATACCTACAAGGAAATCAGTTAATCAATTTCTAGATGGTGCACAATATAGTGACACACATAATATCATAATCGCCAGAACTATAATTCTTAATTAGGATATAAACACAGACTGTTTAGAATTTAGAGGATTATTATTGTTTACTGGTTACCGCCTAAATCATTAGAGGTCAAAATCGCTTTTTACTTAACTCAAAAATTTGGACGTCTGAAGTTTCGGCATAAAATATGTTATTATTTGACCGTGACCTGACCATTCGACGACCTCAATTTTCGACGGTAAAATATATTACGTCGTATATGATGTAAAACGACAATTGAACAATGTCTTGAGAATAGATTAAGGGTGCTCAGAGTCTCGCGTGCAGAATTAACCAATTCTATTCAGTGATAAATCAACTGGGACTTCTCCTTTTACAATAAATGTTTCGTAGAGTATGCCAACAATTTAATCTGATTAAAACACATATTCTATTTCGTTTCGCTTTTTATAGCGCAAAATTTAGTTTTACTTGTCTTTAGTACAGTAGGATCTGTAATAGCTGGACGATATGACCGGCGTTTTGGTTAAAGTGAGGGATTAGCCAATGAAACAATCTGTGCCATGCACGGAACTGTGGGTAAACCACTAGAAACGTCAAAGCTGATTGATTAATTAATGTATGACGTCATCGGCACGAGCTTCCAGTACAACTTGTCAGATCTTCATGTAGTGTAGGCCATCGAAAGTATAAAAAACGAAACGAAATATAGATCCATTTTTTAATCAGATTTACAACACTCATTATAATACAAGTTGTGCATGGGTTTTAAGATCAATATACGATCGCCTTATAACTCTCCACATAATACTAATGGCTTTCTTTAAAATGGATTCATTTATTTCAATCATTTCATTGTCACCCCAATCTCGATACTCTTACCTTCAACCATTTTATTACTACTTTCACCATTAACTGACGTCATCAGAAATCCACCAACAACTTTATATTCCACTTCATTCCAATCTGACGCCTTCTGTATCAAATATACAAAATACAATACAAGACAAAATGTTTCAATCGCGCCAGTCAGGGTTATTCTGTACAATATACCATCATAATAAAGTTTAAAGGTACTTTGTTGAGAATGTTGTTGAGTCATTTCGGGACTACCATTATGGTTCAGTTTGAATTCAATAATTCGCTTGCGCGTAGTGGTCTTAAGCAATAGGAGGAAATCGGAGCACTCGGAGAAAATCCACAACGTTTGAAGGCGACCCTATTCCTTGTCACGTTCAGCTGGGGACCCAATGACAGACTTTATGAGTATTTTGTTGGGAGTTGGAAGTGTGAATACATAACCATGGCCTTGAAAACATTTTCAGACCAATACTACAGGTGAAATCTATATTAGAATGTACATCGTGTTGGAAGAATGAATAAGGGGCAACTCCTCTACCAACGCATATCACTTAAACACTTACAGCAGACAATTCAGTTGTTGTACGACCAGCAGTTCCATTAGATACCAGACCAAATTGTGTGTTTGTTTTGTCAGCAACAATGAACACCGAACTACTTGCGCCACAGTCTCCATTAGTTATTATAGCCTGAGCCTCTGTAGGGACACCATCTAACTTGTACTTCAACTGTATCTTCAGCGTGGTCCCAAAATCAACATTGGAAAATCGAGGAATTCGAAGAGCGCTATTTCCATCAAAATAAGCCTCGCCATCTTCAACTATGACACCCTCGTTTTGAACGTAGTTGTTGTTCCCTGATTGGTCAGAAGTGTCGACGTCGAAGGTAAGCTGGATAACGGGTGAGCAATCTGAAGGACCACAAGTAATGTTAAAAATAATGCAACAATATTTTTGCTAGTTAATTTGTTTGTATATTTCTGTGGACATATCCTATTTTCTTTGAAAACCGTGTTCAGATCACGTGGACGTATTGGCCATTTAAATTGTTTACAAGTATCAGAGGCGGATTCAGTGGGGGCGCGAGGGACGTCCCCCTCCCCCTAATTTTCGACAGTGCCCTTTTTTACTGCTGAAAGTCCCTTTTCTCAGACCCAAATGTGTCCGTTTACTTAGACATAAATATCAGCCAAATAGCTCTTGGAATGGCTACAGATGCACGAAAATGACGGATACTTTTCTTGGGGGACATCGGCGTGCCCCGTCCCTGCGGTCAGTGCCCTCATTTAATTAGCTTGCTGCTGTACTATGTATTATACTGAATTGTAATTCGATTTATCCTGTATGATTTTGTATTTTAATTATAAGGCATGTACGAATATATATTTGTTGCCATGTTTGAACTCGTGAACTTGGTAAGAGATGCTTGTTTTTATGATAAACATGCATCTGTGTATTTCGATTTTCAGGTTTGAAATATTGTTCCATAATTTTCTGTTGAATCATTTAATTCATATACGACGCAGTAAGAGAGATATTCTAGTATGGCCAACATACCTCGAGCTTGTGGATTAGAAGTTGGTGGAACATATTCTTCATCAAGATCCGAACATTTACATTCAGCAGCATTAAAAAGGGTTCCAACAGCACACGGCATCTTAAACCATTCCATTTTATCCCCCATCATCTGCTCATACATTCTTTTATCCCCGTCAACACTACGTCGACTGCAATCTATAAATAATAATAATGAAAACTTGAAATTGAAACCGCGGTGGCTCAGCGAGTCAGACGTTGACTCACGAACTACAGTTCCCGTGTTCGATCCTGCTGTTGGTCATGGACGTTAATTGGGATTTTCCGCGTGGTTCCCGCTTGTCAGTGGTGCAGAGGGGGAGGGGCTTCCAGGGGATAACGTGCAGTCGTTGAGACAGGACAGAAAACCGAAGTCCTGTGTGCAAGCAAACGAACTTTGACAGTTGCAATTCAAAATAAAAGTAGACAGTAGTGCCGCTGTCCGGGTAAAAGTTCCCTCATAGTAGACTGCATGGCGTAAGCTCGTCTTCATTGGCACGGTCAGTGCAAAACAGTGGGATGTTAAACACCATTTCATTTCATTACCTTTTGTAAGATTCCAATTTTAAAAAAAAAAATCACCACTTTCTTGAATGTGTCAAACATAACACAATTTTTGCACAAAAAATCAAGGTATTGCAATAAAAAGAAAGTTCAATCAGGCATATAGAGCAATCATTACGTAAATGAAAATATTTGTAAATTAATTCCATTAACAAGTGCTAAAGAAGTATAAATCAAGCTCACCACCCGACTCTGGTTCTCCCCATTTACAAGGATCAATACAACCGGAATTTGGACTACATTCCTGTGTCGATGTGTCGAAAGAGGAGCCCTTTGGACAGCATTTAAGTGATGAAATCCCACCAAGGCATTCATAATATTCTCTACAATTATCTGGATGACCATAATCCCCATCGTCTTTCCCATAACATGGTCCTGAAAGATCGACACATTTTCCATAGATTCAATTCAATGAAAGGCTTAAAGATTGAGTTTACTGAATGGTTTGAAGATTCAGTTTATTACAAAATAGCTTAAAGAGTCAGTTTAAAGAAAAGCTTAAAGAGTCAGTGTAAAGAAAAGCTTAAAGAAAAGCTTAACGAGTTAGTTTAAAGAAAAGCTTAAAGAGTCTATTAAAAGATAAGTTAAAAGAGTGTGTTTAAAGATAAGCTTAAAGAGTCTGTTTAAAGATAAGCTTAAAGAGTCATTTAAAGAAAATCTTTTTGGAGCCTTGAACCGTTTCTCCGAATAATTTACACTTTATAAACAGAAAGGTGCTAAAACGAAGTTCACATGGTTTTTTTTCTTATAAACAATATTTATTCAGATAACTGAAAGCCTCCTAATCTAACGTGTTGTATTCCCGCGAGACTGGCCTTAAGCTACAGTCAATCAAAGTGTAGAAAAGTTTAATGTTATGGTAGCCGAACGGACGTTTTTGTCCCGCAGATACGTCGAAAGCTATCCGCTAGAAAAACCCATGCATGTCCGTGAGACCAATTTCATATTCTAAATCCTACTGATCAATACTATCCTAGTATTTATTTAAGTAAACTGTGACATCAAACTAATATTAGATTACTATTTACCTTTAGTACATTCAACTTCTTCTGGGTAATTGCAGGTCAGTTTATCTTGATCCCAAAATAAACGAGGTGCACAATCTTTCGTCATTGCCTTTATCAAAACCTCTTGATCAAAGATACACTGAATAAATTTCTGACAACTATCTCTGTGTGGCCGATATCCGACACCATTCAACATTGTACAGTTGTCACAAAGGCCTTCTGGATCAACCGGATTCGCACCATCTACTGGAAGTTTTCGGTCGCTAGGTGGAGTTGTAGGACGTTTGTTTCCTGGATACTGAGTTGTTGGTAATTTTCTGTCATCTGGACCAGCCGTTGTTGGAGTTGGTTTCAGCATGTTTGGATCTGAAATAGATAATCCTCATTAACTAAGGGTATTCATACATGTATTTAAAATCTAAAAAATTGTTGACCAGGGTATCTCACATCCACGATTTCTATGAGCCAGTGGTGTATTATACACAATACTCTGTTAATACGTATTGGATGTCCCCACCAGAAACTAACCTCAGCCAACAATGGTTCGGGTATACATTCGTTTATCAAGCTTACCTGAGCAGGCCTGTCTCACAGCCTCCATCAAGTTACTAGGCAACTGGTTAAAGTTTTTCAACATAAGAGTTTCCTTTTCCGAGGAGGCTATTGCCATCAGCTCTTTGCCATGCATCTCTTCAGTAACACCGACTGCGAACAGGCTGACGTCGAGTTTCCGTAATTCTTCTGCATATCGGGTCGTTTCTGTGAAGTTTCTTGAATATCCATCAGTAATCACAACCGCTATTTTAGCTACCCCTTCACGACCACCTCCTACAAATAATTGATGTGCTTTTTCCAGAGCTTCCGCTGTATTTGTCCCGTCCCTGGGTTGTTGTAGAGAGTCAATGTGGTTGACCAATGCGGCGGTATCCGCGGTAAAGTCCATGACCGAGGTGACGTTTGAGCTGAATAGTAAAATGGCGAATCTGGTGGAGCCACTTTCAATGTTCAGTTCAGTGATAAATTTCTTAACAGCTTCTTTTATGTTTTGAAACTCACCCCTAGATATGCTGTCGGATCCATCAATGACAGTAACAACATCAATATAATCCTTGCAACCAGGAGCCGAATCTAGAAATATCCATTTCAATTATTTAATATAAATACAAATGTTGTATATCTCGAATAACAGTGGTCTGATACGATATATGTATGTAGCTATGAAACGTCAAGACATAGAAAATGAAATTGGTACCCTGGCAGACCTCACAGGCTTAGGCTGCTCATCGTTGGTTGTATTTATCAACGGATGATAGCATCTCCGCTTGCATTCAATCGGAATAAAATAAATGTCCACCAAATCATTTTAACTAAGATTATAGGTGACGGTGGCTGGATGAATATTTCACAGATGCATTAAACCACATCGGCCAGAACTACCATATTATTTAGTCAAAGTGGCCAAACGAATTTTAGCCATTTGACAATATGCCGTTTATATCGTCCGTAGAGGATTCTAAATGTTGCTAAAAATTTTTAATTTATCAAATCTTTGTAAATACTGAACATAATTGGACCAGCTGCCGACACGAGAGGTGGCATACGATGCATAACATTTTTACAACATGCTCTTACAGTTTGATTATTGAAAACGAATGACAATATAGCAAACCTCTAACATGCTCAGAACTCTAAACTCCGAATCAATCTTTCTGTGAGCATTAACATTTAGTGACTCCATAGCTGCATTGGGGAGATAGTATATGGTCTGTCTAAACTCATTACTTCCAAGATAGTCATTTGAAGGGTCAACTCATAACACCTTACTCCCTGAGCTCCCACGACTCCTTATATCGATGCTAAACCGTCTCGCATAATTTACATACCTGGACATTTTGTGAGAAGGGTCTTTAAATGTGGGCACATTTCGGGCAGTTGATCCACAGTAAGTACTCGATTCGCAGATGTGGCAATTGCTTCAAGCTCTGATCTATCTACATCATCATTTGTACTAACAGCGAACATATGGATGCCCTGTAATTCTGATAGCCGAGCTTCTGCAATGGTAGCTGTTTTATTCTTAGATATTCCGTCGGTGATGACGATGCCTACTTTAGGTACCCCAGGTCTTTCCTCTTTGGAAAACATTTTATTCATTTCTGCCAGAGCTAAATGTGTCTGGGTACCCTCCATGGGTTGCTGAAGGGAGGATATACCGTCCATGAGTTTCTTCTCATCACTACCCAAGGGAATAACGGTACTGATAGTAGAGCTGTAAAGGATAACTCCCATTCTTGATGACCGCTCTCGTATATTGAGATCAGTGACCATCATCATTAAAGCATCTTTAATTGCTGTAAATTTGGCAGCACTAATACTCTCTGAACCATCCAGTACAACCAGAACATCTACATCCTCCACGCAGTCTTCTATAACAAAACCAAAGGAGACTTTTTTCAGTTTCTAATATTGAGAAACGAGACAATCACAACTCTTGCTAGCATTGTATTACATAATTTCCGGAATTCCAAAAAATGCTCCGCTCCTGGTTCTAGATAACGCTTAATGAAAGTGGGCGGCCAAAGGCGAATTTTCAGTTTTCTCTTATTAATAAATAATGCAATCACCAATCGTATATGAATTGTATGATATATAATATAAATGAAAAGGATATTCTTGATTCACGCAAAATATTTTAGCCATTAAAGATAAAGTGTAATGAAAGCGGGAAGCAAAAAGAGAATTTTTTCAGTTTTCTAATATTAAGAAACAATATGATTTAAATGAAAAGTGTATTCTTGATTCAAGCAAAATATTTTCGTCCTGGATAAGCGTAATGAACGCGGTTAACCAAGTTTCTTATATTTCTATAGTGAATTGTATCATATTCCTTAAATGACAATGGTATCGATAAAAGCCGTCCAACATAGGAATGACTTGATACCCGGAGCCCACATAATTTAAAATGTCTTACCTTTCATATCCGTCATCGATAGCCCTTGAGATATTAGCAGTGATGCCACGAGAATCCCTAAAAGATTCATTGTTAGGACCTTAAAAAAATAAAATAAAATCCCCAAGTTTATGTCTTTGTTCAAACTTCCACCATTTTCCTAAGTTTTGCCCAGAACTATTAAGAGTAGCTGAATGCTGGGTGTCTTCCCGAATTTCGATAGACAATCCTTTATTTTTTCCAATTTATTTAGTTCACCCAAAACCCCAGTAAGTTTTGCAGAACACAAAATACTAACGTAGTATATTATCAGTTTTCAAAAAATATAATTGATCGAAGTTTTACAAAAGTAGCAAATATTAGAAGTAACCATAAAAATATATTTGTCCACCAGTTTCATTTTTAAAAAAAGATAATCGTATTTTAAATTCAATTATCCAAGATATTTAATTTCTTTTTAAAAAATTAAACAGCTAATTCAAAAAGTAACTCACCTAGTATGTAACTTATCGCCCTCTCTCCTCTATCATTCAAATGGATGTGAAAATAATTTAACTGGTAAATATGTAGTTAGGCAGCCCGAATTATTTGAAATGTTGAAAAAGGTTTCAAATTCTCGAATCATGCAGATTCTACGAAATCAAATATTAGCTATCATGACATAATACACAACGTGTAGATGTATTGTTGTAATTAACTCCTTGATGAATTTTGTTTTTGGGGAAATAAAAAATTGAAGCTTTTATTTTATAGGATTGTGGGTTAATCGTGTTGACTTATATATATCATTGTCAATATGAGTTAAACAAACCAAGGTGTATCAGTTAAACAACGAGGTAGGGCGAATGGCGCAACATTTATATTAGAACGTCATTTTCCATAGGCACTGTAAAACAAAAAAAATGTTCGATTCAACGACAACTAGGTGTAGAATGTAGAAATAGCCTGCTATTGAAATGATTAAATGGCATGAATTTATAAAGATTTGAAGTCGAGAGTTATATTCGAATTCGCAGTGGGGTTGGGGCAACTCGCCAGGGGACCAACTGCGCCGGGGCCCGATTCGCGGTGGGGTCGGCTTAATTCGCCCCGGACCCTAACCGATGGCCTAAAATATTTACGGAGTCGACTTGATACAAAATTAGTGGGGGGTGGAGCGTGCGACGTAGCGTGAATCGCCCGGCGCCCAGGCCCAATTCGCTCGGGAGTCCAAATTCGATGGCCTAAAATATTCACTGGTTAATTTGATAACAAATACACACAATATACATAACATACATCTAAGATTTCATTTATCTAGATCTAAATATAAAATTGTTCCATTTGTTTCTACATATATAAAAATTATGAATAATGCAGTTAGAGGCGTGTATCTACAATAAAAACCAGATGGTGCTTATGCGAAATAATAATGAGAAGAGATGTGCAATACTTGCCCCGTGTACGACACCCATATACCAAGAAAATGATACCACCAGGGACATTGTGTTCTCGAGTTACCATTCTAATTCTTTGTTTCGAGCCCCGTATTGCATGATTATTTTTGTAAGGGTGTTTTTTTCTTTCAAGAAAACGCCCTTTTTAGTTATCATGCGTTTATCGTATTTGTACGAACAATCGACAAGATGTCCTTCCTGGCATCCGCCTATGTCATACATCTTATCAGAAAGTGCACAATTTTCAAGCCTCGCTTTGCTCGGTCATTTATTTCCAATGTAAACGGGTTTACATTTATCATTACTCTTGTCAATGAACATTCCAGCATTGAAATTTACATGACAATCAATTTCTTTAATAAACATTGGTTACATAGTGTTTAGTCTAGGGCCCCGCAATTTATTTGTGTCACTGTAGATTCGGGAGTTCCATGTGTTGTAAATTTAAGGAACCCGGGCATGTCGAGCCCCTTTCCGCTCACCGAAACAGCATACGAACCCGATACCCTTTCTGTCTTTAAAAGCTGGCTCTGATACTGGAAAATCATTGCGTTGCATTTTCAAGCAAACGGTTTCACATAAATCTGAATTGATGAAGAAATGAAAGAAGATAGTATCTATTAGTAAGTGCAGGAGGACCGCACTACACACAAAACAAAAATATACAAAATAAACCTGCGTACAAGACAGAAAAGAGACATTGCAAAAAATAAACAAATATCAAAGTCTGCCAGTATAGACTACAGGTATATACTACTAAGTTTCCATTTAATAAATCCTAAATTATACATTGTTTTACTCTTGGCCTGTTTGTATAAATTTAAAAGTTCATATTATAATTGCCAGTTGCAGATTTGTTCAAGATTCATCACAGGAAGCTGTTAAGCTTGTAATCAAATCTTAAATTTACAATATCAAATTTATTGAATAAAATATATTTTGAATATGATGTTTTCTGAACACAACAAGGTAAGATAATACCATGCATGACAGATTCCCAACGATGAAAACCGTATGTCTTATGACGTTTCTTTCAAGAGACAAATCCAGCCACCAGGGGCGGATCCAGGGGGGTGTGTGTCCAAACCCCACCCTGCTCAGCTACATAAAAAAATTGAATGCCTTGCATCGATGAAATTAAATCACAATGTGATCCTACATCATTACAAAAATGATTTCTCTCTTTAAAAAGATCAGTTGGTATGTATGCCTATGTAATTTAGAGACGATGATGGGGCAGATTTCCTTAACAGAAACCTGGCAAACCCCCTGCTGCAAAAATTCCTGGATCCGCCCCTGACCACAATATCATTAGTATAAAGGGGGTGGTATCTACCCAGCTTTTTTTAGTCATATCCATGTAACCAACGGGTTTAAAACCCTTTCGTTACCTAATTATTTGCATTTGATTTAATTGTCATTAGGGTGCTTTCCGAGAAATACAAAACTGTAATTAACAGGATGTAAGAGTACCACATACGGAATATTTGGGTGGCTAGATAGTAGATGACAACACTGTTTCCTGTTCTAATTATATGGTAAAAATCAAGTGTTTTAAAGACCTATAGCTATCAACCAATTACATCTACTCAAAGACAGTTATATCAACAACCGTGGTTTTCCCTTGTCAGTGATGCAGGACAGAGGGCCAGATAAGGATAGCTGTCTAGTCGTTCGGATGGTGCAAAAATCCGAGGTCCCGTGTACACATTGGCTTGCATATAATAGATTCTTTGGCAGTTGAAATTTGATATAAGAGAAGGCCGTAGAGCCGCGGTCCGGACTCATAGCACACCGTTTGCGTATGCCCGGCTTTATTAGCCCAGTCGGAGCCAAACAGTAGTACGTTAAACCTAATTTCATTTTATGTTATATTTATATCAGCAACCGATGAATACTAATTCAACACTTCAAACTTTTGAGTGTATGTACGTACATAGTATTTACATATTAGTCCTATGGTCAACAGAATGAGTATATATCAATTATTTCACTGTCTACCACAAGGTACCATGGAATGTTTAAACAAAACATTAGTGGAAATGTTCACATTTTATTGTTTTTGTCAATATTGAGAACTGGTGGATTTATGGACCATAATGCTAATCCTAACATACCAATTGCCTGACAAACAAACTATGACAATATTACATACACACAGTCCTACGTATAAATTCTCCGAAAATACATTATTTGAAATATTCAGCCATGCACTTTGGAACGAGAAATTTAACGCAAATGAATTTTAAAACCAGTAGGAATAGATGCACGGTATTGTGTCATGCCTTTCTTCTGGAACTTCTTCGTCTTTCTTTCTGTTGCTGTTTTCCGGCTTAACATTACTTTTGCAACACTTCCGTAAGCGACCACAAGACATTTCTGTTGATGGCAAGGCATAATATATGCAATCTGAACGACAGAATCACCCTACCTGCAGAGAAGTGACTCTGACACAGTGAATAGCCATGTTATCCATATGACGTTTTCTAAACGTCACAGGTCATGCGAAAAAAAAAGCCAACTTCCATTTAATTTTCGTACGTTAATTACGTACGGGCATATATGCAGTGACAATCCGTTTCACAGAGGATTACGAAAGTCTTCTCATATCCCTGTAAAAGATGGCCGCCTTGAACACGTGACGTCACTTCACGCGGCGCCAATCATTTGCTCAATGGCGAGTGCATTGTTTTACATAATACGTTATGAATCGGGAAGAATGATGCTTTTTGTCCCCCGCCTTTCGAAGAAAGTTGGGGGACTATTAAAATGGGTTCGTCCGTCTGTCTGTCTGTCCGTCTGTCTGTCCGTCCGTCCGTCTGTCTGTCCGTCACACTTTTTGGGACACAATAACTCTCTTCCTAATTGAGCTAGAATGTTCAAACTTGGTGTATGTGTTTATTAGGTCAATGCCTTGATGGAGTTCGAAGATGAGCATTTTCCGCTTAGGGTAAGCAGAGATAAGCATGTTGATTGGTTGATGCTTTGGGACACGATAACTTTAGTTCTAATTAAGTGAGAGTGACGAAACTTGGTGTATAGTTTCATTACAGTAATACCTTGACTAAGTTCGATAATGAGCATTTTCTGCTCAGGGTAAGCAGAGCGATACGCAATTTGATTGGTCGAGACTTTGGAACACAATATAACTCTCCTAATTGAGTTTAAATGTTCAAACTTGGTGTATATGCTTATTAGGTGAATGCCTTGATGGAGTTCAAAGATGAGCATTTTCCGCTTAGGGTAAGCAGAGATAAGCAATTTGATTGGTTGATGCTTTGGGACACGATAACTTTAGTTCTAATTAAGTGAAAGTGATTAAAAATTTGGTGTATAGTTTCATTACAGTAATACCTTGACTAAGTTCGATTATGAGCATTTTCTGCTCTGGGTAAGCAGAGCGATACGCAATTTGATTGGTCAAGACTTTGGAACACAATAACTCTCCTTCTAATTGAGTTAAAATGTTCAAACTTGGTGTATATGCTAATTAGGCGAATGCCTTGATGGAGTTCGAAGATGAGCATTTTCCGCTTAGGGTAAGCAGAGATAAGCAATTTGATTGGTTGATGCTTTGGGAAACGATAACTTTAGTTCTAATTAAGTGAGAGTGATGAAACTTGGTGTATAGTTTCTTTACAGTAATGCCTTGACTAAGATCGATAATGAGCATTTTCTGCTCAGGGTAAGCAGAGCGATAAGCAATTTGATTTGCCGAGACTTTGGAACACAATAACTCTCCTAATTGAGTTAAAATGTTCAAAATTGGTGTATATGCTTATTAGGTCAATGCCTTGATGGAGTTCGAAGATGAGCAATTTCTGCTTAGGGTAGGCAGAGATAAGCAATTTGATTGGTTGATACTTTGGGACAAGATAACTTAGGTTCATCTTGATTGATGATTTTTATGCCAATACAATGACTGCATTCTCATTCAGTAATGGATTCGACAGTAACAGTGTATAGAAACGATTGACTCGGACACGAGGGCTCTTTCGCTTGGCCAGAGGGGCCCTTTTGTCAAGCGTGGGGCCCTTTTGTCTGCCTTTAGGGTCCCCCTAACTAGGGTACATTTTCATTTTTCTGGTCGGTTTTAGCATTTTTTTTTTAAAACATTTTTGGATGAAACTTCGTGTACAGTTTGATTTTTCGATACGTTTGAAAAAAAATAAATGTGCGATTATTTAATATGTGTCATCTATTTATTTTGGGTTTTCGGCGGGGGACATCAGCCTCACTGTTGGCTTGTTATTCATGTTAATACCCATTTTCACTAATTAGGAAATGATTTTTACCTGCAAATACTTCAAACATATTTATTTATTTTTTAATGTATAAAAAATTTTAATTTGTCGGAAGAAAAAAGTTAATACTTTTGTTTCATGAAGTCGCATCGGCGTCATCCTTATCAGTGATTATAGCAGCCTAGCGAATATTCATTGCTGATCAGTGTGATTGTAACACATTTGTAAGGATGACTTGCGATTGCTCACGAAAGTATTGCGAAAGTATTGAGAATATGCTTTCACGGGGACGTTTGCGAGTATGTTCCTAATATTCGCAACACCCCAGGAACAACTGCGAATATTCACAAACATCTACTAATGTCTGGCGATCAGCTTGTGACCGTTGTCAATTGATTGAGTTTTGAATTCGTAAGACCATGCGTCACAAACTGATCCCGCAGTGAATATTCGCTTGGCCGCTACAATCACTGATAAGCATGACATCAACGAGACTTAATGAGTTCGGCATATTAACTTTTTTACTCCGACAAATTAAATTCTCAAACATTTTTTTGAAGTATAAGAAAAATAAATAAAGACGTTTGAAGTATTTGTAGTTAAAAAATATTTCCTATTTAGTGTAAATGGGTATTAAAATGAGTAAAATGCATCATTTTGCCCGAAGCAGTTAGGTGTTATGTAAACAATGCACGAGCCGTTGAGCCAATGACTAACGCCACGTGAAGTCAATGCGCGTGTTGTAGACAGTCATCTGTTACAGGGATAATTCGTAAGTAATTCTATGTGAAACAGATTGCATGCGTCACTGTGTGATTTGCATACGTGACAAAGCAGGGTATAGTCGTTTCATTCTTGAGCATCCGCAAAAGATTCTCAAGAATTGGTAAGAAATTCGTAAGCATTTGAAAGGCTTTACTTTTATCAATTTCGGCGAATTTACGCAAATTTCAAATTTAAATATTCGCACAAATTATCTTCATTGTGTGAGTGTAGCATTTCCAGCCTAGTTTCTAAATACTAGTTTGGCTACAACATGTGCATCTTTTACATAACCCTAACCATCTATGCCTCAACGATGGATTGGCATATCTGTCTCAAATTGTACACACAATCTCATTAGAACATTTCAAATTTAATAATCAATTAAAAGTATTTTTTCTGATCAACGAAGATCAACCATTCGGGTTTGCCTCTAATCGACTAAGATGTGCAATGTTAAACAGCAAGAATCGGAGTTTTATACTATTACCCACGAGCAGAGAGAGAGAGAGAGAGAGAGAGAGAGGGGGGGGTCTTAAAGCTCGATCATTACTCGACAAGAAACTAACACAAAACCGTTATCATGATGCAATGTTTTATTAGGCACCTTTGCTATTTTCTATGCTACGTTACACAAAAAAATAAAACATAAATATATTTACAAAATAATTGAGAAAATAGAGAATGTCCCAAAGTCGTAGCAAAAGTCGAAAACCATTTAACATACGTATACATAAACCTGAAATCAAAAACAATTAAGGAATTAAATATGTAAAATTGTGAAATATTTTTACTTAAAATCATTGCTACTATACTATTCAAAAAAAGTAGGGGATATTTGATTTTGGGGGCATAATACTAAAATATGCAAATGACTACGAAAAAAGTCACTATAGAACCTAACAGAAGAAACCTTTCCAGTTACATGTGACGCCCAAACGCACCTTTAGCTACCGCATGGAATGCAGGTGATGCTTGGGATCATCATGGGGGTCCAACCCAAGATTTGCACGACTCTGACTTTGAATGTTACAGTCATTGTGGCATTGAATTCCAGGGTGGAAACATCAGTTTAATTGTTTTAGTGACCAGAAAACAAATTTTGATATGCGTCGGCTTACCCAAAATGAAAGGTTACGTGCCCTTGGCATGCTACAGATCGGCACAACACAGGCGGTTGTGGCGCGGACGATGAATGTTTCTCAGCCTGTCATAAGCAGGCTATGGTCCAGATACCGTGATACACAATCTGTACAGGACAGACAACGCTCAGGTCGACCAAGGGCGACAACTCAAGCCCAGGATCGATTTATCCGTACCTTGGCCTTGAGAAATCGTGTCATCACAGCAAATCAGATCAGCGCTCGTCTTCAAACAGACACTGGTGTGAGAGTGAGTGGCCAGACGATTCGGAATCGACTGCATAGGGGTCACCTTCGCGCCCGACGTCCTCGCGTGATCCCTTGTTTGAGAGATCATCACATTCAGGCAAGACGTCGTTGGTGTAGGGATCGTCAACACTGGGATAATCGACGCTGGAGCAATGTGATGTTTTCAGATGAGTCAAGGTTCACTGTTGATTTTTTGGACAGACGTAGGAGGGTGTGGCGTCGTCGAAACGAGCGCTTCCAAGACGTTAACGTCATCAGACATGATCGATTTGGGGGTGGTTCTGTTATGGTGTGGGGAAGCACCACTGTTGCTGGAAGAACGGCTTTACATGTTGTTGCAGGGCGTGTTGCAGGCCAGTACTACCGGGACAACATCTTGGCAGTCCATGTTGTGCCGTTCGCACGACGTCATGGCCGCCGTTTCATCTTCCAGGATGATAACGCAAGATGTCACAGGGCCAGGATCGTTACAGGTTACCTCCAACAACAGAACATCACCACATTACCTTGGCCAGCACTGAGTACCGACTTCTCCCCCATCGAGCATGTCTGGGACATGCTTGGACAGAGGTTACGTCAACGTCAACAACGTCCTGCCAATGTCCAAGAACTTGCTGCTGCGTTGCAACAGGAATGGGACAATCTGGACCAAAATGACCTTAGACGTCTCATTAGGAGTATGCCACGTCGGATCAATGCTTGTTTGGCAAACAGAGGAGGATTTACCCGTTACTGACTTTGTTGTGATGCTGTGGTAACTTTGCTGTTTGACCCCGGGTATCATTTTACCCTTATAATGGTCAGTCTGTGCCTTACTTAGTCTAACGATCATTTGGAATAAATCGATGAATGTGAACTTCATTTCATTTTGTCATTTGTTTCTTCGTCAGTTTCATTAGGTGACTTTAATAACACTTAAAAATCAAATATCCCCTACTTTTTTTGAATAGTATATTAAAAAAATCTCTATTAAATCAGTAATTGTAATCAACGAGGATCTGTCCTATAACCCAGTCATTAAATTCATGAAGTTTTACAAAATTCCATCCAGAACATAAACCGGGAATCGAAAAATTCTGAATATCGATAGGGTCCTAAATAAACAATCTCGCTGGCGAGGACTGTTTCGTGCTTTAAAGTCAAACTATGACTGACGAACAACTCTGCAACTTCACTCAGCCCATTGCTGAGTAATAACAATTGCTCTGTATATCCAGTTCAACTACTAAATGTCATCGCTGGATTGTGTTATTAAACAACCGTAATGTATTGTTGCTATGCAAAGTCAAATGACATGTTCATACTTACATATTCCATCCAACCTTTAAAAAAATCGAATAGATCGCCTCGTCCAATCTGTAAAGCATAGTGACTTCTAGTTATGGCTCCGGAAACAGCTTTAATAAAAAGAAATAGAAACATACATACAATTATAAGCGTTTTGTGGTAATACAAGGACATCTAATAAATGAATTATAGAAGATTATGGGAGATTATGGGAGATTAGATAACGAGTTGGCAGTTCTCATTATAATAGTTAAAAACTACATAATGTAAAGGCAATTTGCTGAAAATTTCAGTCAAATTGGTCCACTATTAACCGAGAACTAAGTGGACGAATGTTCCGCTTAGCCCCGATCATCATTACTGAAGTCGGTAAGAAAAAACTTATAGTCTCGATTGTCCATTTAATCGGTTATCACGCAGGAAAGATTTTTAGAAAATCGGACTACAATCCAACAAATATCGCAGGCTAGCCTTGACACCGAGAGCTGATTATGGTCTGGATAAGTTAATTAATGTCTAATTAATAGTTTTTATAACATTTCAGACCTAAAGGAAGACCTACAATAGGCAGATTTTGCTCTTGCATAATGTATGTTTAAGCAATGTATTAAAAATAAAGGGAGTAATCAGTGTCGAGATAAGTTTCAATAGGCTGACGGGTGGGGTGGGTGGCGGAATGGTTATCGCGTGCGCGTTGTAACTTAAGGCCTGTCATTGAGTCAACTTGGATGGATTCGATTCCCCGGTTGTACGGGACAAAGAGTAGGGTTGCTTGTCCAACCTCATGGGTTTTCTCCGGGTCCTCCGGTTTCCTCCCACTGCTAAAGACACGCACGCGCAAGCGAATTATTGAAATAGAATTGAGACCATATGTTAGTCCCGAGTTTTTGTCTAATGGACGTTAAACCCCATTTCTCTCTCTCTTTAACAGACAGAAGCCTAGTGCCTCGTGATCTACGGGGTCTCCGGCAAGGGGGTATACATCTACTATTTTTGACACTGCGGTAAGAAATTCTTACACGCAATCTTTGCTCAATTGCGTTTACCATACGCTACCATATTCCTCAAGCCGTGTGAGCTGAGGGTTGGGAGAGTCATTTATGTTGCTTTGGTGTAATGCATATATAAACTTCTCAACCATTTTATATATTATCTAAACTTGAGCTAAATTAAAGGAGCTAAATCGCTAATATTTGGGAACTAGAAATTGGCACAATACTGTAATATGAATGTATATAAACTGATTTACATTCAATGGTTTCCGTTTTTACTCTAATTTCAAATCAGTTATATTCGGCGAAATAAGCCAGCAGTCTCAATAGAATGCAAATTTCTAGCGTCTGGTTATTCCAGTCTACATACGTCGTTTGATTTGGTGCAATGTTACGAGCCTCGTTCCTCGAGTCTCTTGCTAAAACTGCAGATGAAACGCATTGTAGTACACGATTCGTATACCAATGGTAACAAATAATTCGTGTTTTCAATGTTGAAGACTTTGGATGATATTGAGTTAGAGACTTAGCTACTTTAAATTTTGTATTCATTTTGTCAAATACGGTCCTGCTGACACTGATTATATTATGAGTCTAGGTATCCAATAACCAGAACTTTCATGTTTATTTCACATCATAAATTTAAAGTAAATACTCACTATCTACAGTTCCTATTTTAGAAACAGTTGACGCCGGGTCACTTATATTCCGGCCCGCAGTTCCCAATAATACACCATTTTCATAGAAGAATTCAACATCCGTCCAGCCACCCTAAAATAAAATGAAATGTAGTTTAACTTCTTACTTTTTTTTTTTTTTTTTTTTTTTTTTTTAAACAATATTTTATTCTCAGAAAAGGATTGAGGAACAGGCTAGGCCTATATCACCTCTCTCCTAACTTCTTACTTTTCTTTACCAACCGGGCATATACCTTTCAGTATGCTAAAACATTTTGCACGGACAGCGGCATATCTTGGGATTCTTACTTTACTTTACATATCGGGCTAATGAGGATGGAATTCTTTGACGTGCATGACATCTTGGACATGACTCCAATGACTAGACGCTGCTCGAGGAACTCTCTCGGCCAAGACGATGGTCGAACTCAGGACCTCCTTGTGAGTAACCCAGCCCATCACCCACAGAGCCATGTTCCTCAATCTACAGCCTGAGCAATATACAACCGTACAGGTATCTGTAAGAGAGGTGTGTTTTTTTAACCCATTTATGGATCATAGATCTTAAATATTCGGTACATGTTATACATTTAAAGCGGGAATTTCATGTTTTCCAAGAAAGTCAAAACATATTTATTTCTATGTCTTTTGCTCAATAGGTTGTCAACTCACTATAATACAATCGTAGGCATTATTTTCCACACTGAAAAATCTTTCACAGCGGAAATAATAACACAATTACCTCCTTGTTTTCCCATTCCCCCATGCAGTAGCTATCTTCAAACGTTTGAATTTAATGTTAAAAGTGATATTTTTGCCAATTTCTCTACTGGCAATAGTGAATTATAGGATTATTCTTTAACAAGGTTGGACTGTTTATAGATACCATCTATTTTAAGGCTTTATTTTAATATATTTTAAAAATATAACTTAAAAATATGAAATTGCCGCTTTAATGTGTTGCAATAGTACTTCAAGATCTGTTTTCTAGGTATGGTATCAAAAACATATAGATGTTTATTTCTCTATTATACTCAGTGAAATTGAAAAATATCATCGGCTAGTTGTTTTTATCACTTAGTGTTTTTTTTCTACAGCAAGAATATATCCGGAATAAAATTGTCGCCATGCCGTACGCCCGCTTCGTCATGAGCAGACTTGACAAACCAACTTTTAGAGTAGGTATTTGTAAGGATCGGATATTGCGTGATATATAACCTCTCCAGATTTGTTCAAAATGTTTAAATAAATAAATGAAGCTTACCAAGGTTCGATTAGTCAATGAAAACTGACTGCTGTCTGAATCAAATTTGAAAGACGTCCCCGTGGAAGTTGCCAGTAGTTGGATCGGACCAGTTTTGCCACAATCAGCATTCGTTACCAGAGATTGTGGTGACGTGACGGGTCCATTTGGACGATATCTGATCTTTATGACGAGATTGGTGCCGCTAAAGTCCATGTTAGAAAATCTTGGAATTCTCAGTCCACTGTTGCCGTTGAAGTAAGCCAAGCCACCTTGCACGATGGTGACGCCGACGTTTTGAACGTAGTTGTTGTTACCAGATTGGTCGGAAGTGTCCCGGTCGAATGGTAAATATAGAGCTGGGTCACAAGCGGCTAAAATGGACAATCATAAAACACAAGTTCAGCTGCCATGCACCCATAACGCATTTGAGGACACTCATGCTATCAAATAACACCCAGACATTTTAATCAAGAACTCCCCACAATACACGACTGACGTTTGTTTATTATGTATCTCAATTTTGCAGTGGGAGCAGACCTTAAGGCAACAATTAGGTTTGCTGCAGTTGGGATATAGCATTTCACACACTTAAGTTAACGAAAATCCTGGATGGGGGTAGTTAATGCCTCGAAGAGTAACAGGTTTCAAAGTAAAGGCCGTGCATGGACCTCGGTTTTTCGAACCATCTGTACGATTAGATCCTATTCCTGCGCCATTGACAAGGATAGACCGGACTGAAAATACGGACGAACAGCCTCCGCCAGCATAGGGATTGAACCCCGGATCACCGTGGCTCCAAGGCGAAAAAATAATCAACAATAGTCATACCCTCTGAAGTAGTTGCTGGAACAACCGATGGAGTTACGGGATTAGACAGGAACGCTGAACAAGAACAAGTGGCAATACGAAACCCTGTACCAGCAGGACATGGTCTAATATCGCCATTGGAATCTCGGTATGACGTCGTATCTCCAAACACTGCTGTGAGTTCACACACTGAAAAAGAGCATCGATTCGTATAACACTGTACGGTGGTTGCTGCTCATCTCATTATACCGTTCACAAATTTACATTTGGATCTGGTTCAAACTTAAAACTACTACAGGTGAAGCTAAACTGAGTTGAGATCGTACATCAGACATAGGTGTACTGTTCAAGCAACCCTCCAACTACTCAATAAGCAGAGATTTGAGCCTCCAGAATTGAGGATGCTCTGTTTTTTAGACATAAAAACTTGATAACTAACGATCTTTTAGTAACTGGATAGAGTAATAAACTATAACACATACTTATGGAAGAACAATTACTGATTTATTTAGGCGACGTTTAGAAGAGTACTCTCTCAACGTTTTGACGTAACAAAACGTCGCCTAAATAAATCAGTAACTGTTCTTCCATAAGTATATGTGCTATAGTTTATTACGATAACTAACCTTTGCTTACTGGAACATCTAATGAACAGCGTGTACAGCGAGAATTGATAACACACATTCCCGCTGAAGCATCAAATCCGTAGCCTTCAGCACAGCATTTCAGATAGGAAACATCGTTATTACATAGGTAATACTCTCGGCAGTTTTTAGAGGGTTTAAATGCACCATTAGGCTGGCTATAACAAGGATCTGTGAAATAAAATTATGAGAAATAAACCTAATGCTGAAGAAGTGTCCGCATCGTTTACAAATATTATCAGGTGTACCTCTAACTTCCTTTCTTTCCGATTGCACAAAAAAAATACTTTATCAATTTATTCTGGTGGTGTAAGTAGAATATATTTACATTTATAATTCTTTTGGGGAAATATCATTAGTTTTAATAAAATGTCATTTTCCTATTAGGCCAATACTTTCACCTTTATGATAACGTCGGTTGTGTTATGGTGGTCGCCACTGGTTCAGCTGATTAGTGAAGTTTTGGATTTGATTTTCAGATGTCCAAGCCATTTATCATTTTATATCCCATAATTAATTAATGTAACCGACACACATCCCCCCTCCCACCAACCTTCTCTCACAAGCTCTCGACAAGACTAGAGTGTAAGGTACACAAGATATCTTACCTTTGGTACATTTCATAGTTTCCGGGTAGTTACAGACCAGCAGACTTTGGTCCCAGTAGAGGCCAATAGGGCAATCCTGAGTAATGGCTGACATACGACCTTCATGGTCAGTGATGCATCGAACAAATTGATTGCAGTTATCGGGATGACTGTTATACCCTACACCATTCACTATTCTACAATCGTCACACACTGGGGGTACCGGTATTTTCATCGTAGTGGTTGTGACTGCTGGGTCGAAAAATGTAGCTGGTGTGGAAGAATGGGTAACTCTTGGTGGGGATACGGTACTAGTAGATGGTGTGGTTGACACGAAACCTGCAGGCGATACCGGAGTGTTAGCTGCTGTGGATGAATCGGGAACTATAGGTGGGAGTACGGTAAAGGGTGTGGTTTGCACGGGAACGTTAGCTGGTGTGAATGAAACTGGAACTGTTGGTTTAGATAGTGTGGTTGACACGAAACCTGTAGACAGAGTGGTTGGTGCGGGGGTTGTAGATGGTGTGGATGAGTCGGGAACTGTTGGTGGTGATATGGTACTTGTAGATGGTGTGGTGGACACGGAACCTGTTGATGGTGTCGTTGATACGGGAGTTTTAGATGGTGTGGATGAATCGGGAACTGCTGGTGTAGATGCAACGGGAACTGTTGGTGGGGATTCGGTATCTGTAGATGGTGTGGTTGACACGGAACCTGTAGAAGGTGTCGTTGATACCCCAGGAGCTTTAGTTGTTGATGTTCTAAGTATTATATTTGTTATAAATGGTGATTCTGTAGTAATATCATCTGCGGGTGTGTCAGATATGCCCTCAGGTGTTACGGCATTACCGCCATCGCCACTTCCATTTCCTAATTTATGTTTAAATAGAAAATAACACAAGAGGATGAGTAACAATTAATTTGATTTCAGAATATAAATCAGTATTTTTCCGTGTATTTCTGATATACCGTTTTCGTTTTTTTTAAAATAATGAGGTAACTGCTTGTGCGACTTATTTGCAATTCCTGTAATATATGGATAATTTTATTCCTGTATCAATTGGTACATTTTTTATATTTCTCTGCTTGCTCAACAATGGGGATATCCTGTTGTTGAGTAGGCGTATATGATATCCTGTTGTTGAATAGGCGTATATGTACTAAAGCTTGTAGCTTAAATGACGATGCTAAAAAGCTTTTAACTTACCATGACATAGATTTCTCACGATTTCCATCAAACTTCTACTTAGCTGATAGAAATTCTCCGCTGTAAACATCCGATTTTTATCTGAAATTGCCATGAGCTCCGTCTCGTCGACATTTGAAGAAACTCCAACAGCAAACATGATGATTCCGCTATTTTTAGCTTCTTCTGCGTACATGGCAGTTATATTCGGGTTCTTGGAAACGCCATCAGTGATGACAATTCCGATTCTTTGTACGTGTGACTGGTCGGTGTTGTTGAACATTTCTATCATCGTCAAGAGAGCTAAAGCTGTCTCCGTGCCATCCCTAGCTTGATCCAAAGCTTCTATCTCAGCTCTCAGGAAAGTGGCGTTACTGCTGAATCCAATGATAGCTGTTATGTTGCTACTGTATAAGATCACACCGAACCGGGCCTCGCTACTGTTTCTTCCAATATCAAAATCAACAATCAGATTAATCAGAGATTGTTTAAGTGCTGCGAACTCTGGTGCTGATATACTATCTGAACCGTCTACGACGACTAATATATCTAGTGAAGCTTCGCAAACAGGTGCTGAAAAATATTTAAAGCAAACAATTAAGTATACCAAAACATACCGCGTATTGCTAATAACATTTGCGCAATCCGCGTTGACGTTACTGGTGGTTTACAGTTTACCCACAGTTCCGTGCACCGAAAGGCCTGGAACTCACCGTAACAGACCGTTTCATTGTCTTATCCCTCACCTCACCCGGAACACGCCAATGATAACAACTCTTCCAGATCCTAGTGTAGTAAAGACAAGTAACACAAAATTTCGAACTATAAAAAATGAAACGAAATAGGATCTATATTTTAATAAGATTGAGATCTGCACTGATAAAATTGATAAAATGTCGAGGCTAATAATTATGCGTTTTAATTTCAGCAGTTGCGTGTGTCTTGTAAGAAGGTGGGGCAGGGGTGGGGGATGGATGTTTCCAACTAATTGAATTCAATCACGGGTTTAATTAGGGTTATTTTTAAACTTCAATTATCCCAAGAAAATCCTGACAAATTATCCAAAGAATGTTTTAACAAATTCTAATTACATTACTGTATTTAGAATGATATAGGGGTGCAATTAAATTTGTCGTGGATATTAGAAAATGTGACTTACGTGGACAGAACATAAAAACAATGTTTTCTAATATATGTTCTAAGTCATCGAAATAATCAATAGTGAGAATGTTTCTGTCCAGAGAAGCGATTCCAGTTAACTCATTGATGTCACTCCTGTTGCTGATACCAACAGCGAACATGTTGACACTCATGTTGGTCTTTAAGAGGTTGGCTTGTTCGATGGTACTGCTGGTATTTTTAGAAATACCGTCTGTAATGACTAAACCAATTCTTTGAACTCCGGGTCGACTCTCGTTGACAAACATTCTATACATTTCTTCCAGTGCCATAGCCGTTTCTGTTCCGTCCCTAGAGGGTGTTAAATTGTTGATCTCTTCTAAGAGGTACGTTTTGTTGTCGCTTAAAGAAATAACTTTCGTAATGGAGCTACTGTACAGGATGACACCAAACCTTGTACGTTGAGGACTGACGTTAACCTCTTCCACCAGATTGCGGAGAGCGGCGGTCACTGCTTCGAAGTCTTCAGAAGATATACTGTCAGAGCCATCAACAACAGCAATAATTTCCAGGTAGTCGGGACACTCGCGTTCTGAAAGATGTTAAAATATTAAGTTAACATTACCTTAGATAAAATGTGAAATGAAAACATAGTACCTTTTACATACGATTTCAGAAGAGTCAATTCGATACACCAATGTGGGACCTTTCTACATTGCTGTAGTGCAGTTGTTTAGGATTCAATGTTGTTACTTATCCTAGAGAACATACAGATACGAATGGAAAATCAAGCTAAGTTAATCCTAGCTTTTGTGTTGCTTTCATTTATTTTGTTTTCGATATCGCCACCCCTCTAATCCCCGCCAACCTAATGTTAAATAAAAAAGCGGTTTTACCCGGACATGATTTTTTGACGACCCTCTGTAGAATAGTGCCGAGACTATGGAAAGTTTCTCCAAACAAAACCGGGTTACCAGGTGACGCGATGGCCATTAGTTCAGGCATGTTTACTTTAGAAGATATGCCAACAGCAAACATCTTAATATTTGCCTCTTTGGCTATCTTCGCCTGTTCAATTGTAGCTGTGGTGTTCTTGGAGATACCGTCAGTGACGACGATACCGACTTTAGGAATTCCTCCCCGTCCTTCCGATTCGAACATCACTATCATGTCTTCGATAGCCAGAGCTGTGTTCGTTCCTTCTCGAGCGTGCTTTAGTTCTGCTATTGCTTTCAGTAGGTAATCCGGATCATCGCTAAATGGTATTCTCGAGGTGATGTCCGAACTGTATAAAATGATACCAAGACGTGTTTCATTCTCTCCTATACGTAGATCAGCAACTATATCTTGCAGGGAAGATTTTATTAAATTAAAACTTTCATTAGTTATACTATCGGAACTATCGACAACTGCTACAACGTCTAGGAGTTGCTTGCAACCTGGAATGAAAGATATCACTGTAATGTAGACGATGTAGGGGGGGGGGGTAAAATTTAATATTTTTTTAACTTGCAGACTTATTGTGACTTGCTGTGACATCGATATTGGGTTTATGATAGCAGGGTGCATTATCCTGTGCAATTTAACCATGACATACTTAGATACATATTTAAGATACGCGTACCTTCTTCACGATATGCGTATGATTCGTATGGATCTTTAGTGTAGCAAGTTCATCGGGATTTTCAGACATGGTATCCCATTGGCAGTGGTACAGAACAGCTGACTAGTCGTTCGGATAGTACGAAAAACCGAGGTATCGTGTACATACTAGCGTGCACGCAAACGATCCATTACATACAAGAGTAAGCCATACCGCCGCTGCCCGAGCAAAATTTCCCTCATAGCACATTGTAAGGTGCACGCCCGTCTTCATTTGCCCAGTTCGGAGCAGAATAGCACGACATTAAACGTTTGTGAATGACGCCACAGCATATTTAATTTAATCACTAAGGTATAAGATAATTTTAAAGGATGCCACGTTTTACTAGGAATTGTTTAATGAAAGAACCAACTCAAAGAGGGCATGTTTGTTGTTCACGGAGCAAAAGTTTTGACACAACTTTTTATTGGACTATGTCCCCTTGGCCATTTCAAGGGCTCCACAAAAGATCCGTCTGTTCGTTTATTGGTAGCTGTCCAATAAATATTTCGGTATTTTTTCTTTCAGTAATTCTACATCAATCGCATCTTCTCCTGCTGCAGGGCCCAATTCAAAGAATGGGCATGGCTTTCCGCGATCAGAGAGTCGCCCTGTTCAACAACAGATTTTGTTGGTATCTAATATGATTCCGATATGTATTGTCGTATCAACTTACTTCTTGTGTAGTTCACAGAAAGCACACCGGGAACAACGATGGCAAGAACCAAAATCAGGCTTGGATTCATTTTCAAAATCCTATAATTAAAATTTTAAAAAATATACACCATAAATATTAATATTGAATATAAATTAAGGAATTTGACTGGATATGAAATATTTATGCATAGGTGTCGTTTGTGAATTTAATAATTTGCAATAATTTTCACGTTACAGGTACATGAATTTTAACTTCGGCATTTTACCCAATTATTTTTTTCATCATGCAGTTTATTTTACTTGAAGTTTTTGGTCATTTGATTGATTTTGAATCCCGTATAATCTACAATAGTTGAGTCTATCAGTTCGAAATGGATCAATTAATTTCAAGTATTTACAAAGATATGGTGGTATAAAATGGTATATGGTACAAACAATAAACATCGTAGTATGATACAAACAACCCAGCACTTTTGCGATAGGCGTCATTATAATGAGGCTGATTCCTATCCAGGAGATTTCATGATTTTATCCTGTTTAGCTTAATAATGAATTTGTGTATATTTCAGTGTGGATCGAGCCGTAACAATTCGAAATTGTCCTAAAAATGTAAATAGCGATCACTTAGCGTGCACTTAAAGAACCACTGGTATTTGGAATTCGATATAAGTCCAGGCGCCGCTGTCCAGTAGAAATGTTCCTCATAGAACACTGTATGGCGTATGCCCGTCCGTCCGCTTGCCCCGTTGGAGCCGAATAGTAAACGTTAAAACCCTCTTTCATTTAATTTTTCTAAAGATAAAACGATGCATTAACCTTACCTTATGTCCTAGTCTGATAAGGATTCCGTGTGTTGTAACCGGTCGAATTAAAGAAAATCTAATCATCTGTCATTACCACTCGACTTTTATATATCCACCAAAATATAACGTCTTTCAAATTCTATACAACAAAACCAGGTTTTATTCTTTATATTTGATTCTCCACCCATCTCTCCTTTTCAATCTACTTCCATAATTACATCTCAATTTTCCCATGGTCCATTTTTTTTACTAAATAAATTCGATTTTATTCTCAAGTGGTATTTGGGATCATGTCTCGTGTAATATGGTTCGTGGACTATTTACAGATATACTTAACCTTCAGGGTGTGGCTAACATGATTCACAAAACTTTAAGTTTTCTTTCGACTAGACGCAAAGGAATATTGTTAACGCTTGGTCATTAACCCACTGTCTTAAGAGATGTAGAGGGCAGAGTGTTTACATGATATGTAAATAATCAATTGAGTGTCCGGCTTGAATGTTCGGGTCAAAAAGGTATCAATACATTTGTGTCATCGCACAATTCCATGTACAATTGTAAAACGAGGGTGTCGGCAAATTGGTATCTCGATGGATATGTTAATCGTAATCTTGTGGACGAGGACCATTTTCCATTAGACAAAATCAAAATAAATTTTTATCATTTCATCGGGATGTGACAATTTCCCATTAGACAATATCAAATAAAATCTTTAGATTTTATCCAGCTTTCTTTATTAATCCATTAACTTTTCTAGAGACATTTTAGAACACTCGGCGTTATTCTGACAAATTTGTCAGGACACTGCACTACTGACTAGCATATGATCGACCACTATGAAGCTGAACAGGTCGCTAAACATAAAATGAAACAAACTTTTGTATATAACGCAACTGATAAGAGATATGTAGACCAGAAAAACGTAATGCATGCACATAATATAATGTAGAATTTTAAAAATCCTTCCCCCCCCCCCTTGTAATTCGTTATTTAAATAATGAAATGATTGAATGATCAATTAATGTATTTGACAAACGTGATCAGTCCTTTATGATATATAGGCAAGCCTGAGTTGAGCTCTGTTCAATTTATCTTTTTATTTCTAAAAACTTAATAAAAACACAAATTTAAAATCTCTGTGTGTCATTTTGCGCTCTAGTAATCGCTTGCAATATATTCAAAGGCGAACCACCAATCGGAATATCGGCTGAGATATTCAATTCCGTTCAGTATTGAATTGAAATTTCGTCGATCTATGTTGCTGAGGGCAAACATAACTCACAGGCCCTTTTAAAAAAAGAGAAATTCCATTGAATCCTAGACGAGCAACCATATTAGTCTGGAATAAACCATGACAAATCTGATATTTTAGCAAAATTGCAATTAGCGCTTCTTTACTTTAAGATATTAAGGAACAAACAAAACAAAAAACTACAAGAAAGAAATGGAATAAATGGGGTTTAACGTCCTTTTGTTCTGCTCTGAACTGGGCTAATGAAGATGGACTACAATAAAGCAAACAAAATTTAAACCACAAAGCGTCAAACGAACATTAATTATTCTCATTATATAAATGTCATAAAAAGAAAAAGGTACTAAACAACTAAAATAAAAATAGGTTGCTAGGAAGGAAACCATAAGCCCATAACAGTTATTCGAACAGTATTGGACACTGACCAAGGGCAAAAACCCATGAATTAATTATCTTCCTGTCCCTAACATGAACAAAGCATTATTGTTAGAACTCAAAAATCAATAGGCTTCTTCGTCGAATGAACATAAACATTGTGTATAAATTTCAATCGAATCTGATTATCGTTAGAATCAATGGGCATCTTCGTGTACAATCAAGGCTGACTTTCAATGTAGGACCATATATTACAAAAAAGATAAGGTGTCATCGTGAACTCATTTAGAGCAAAAAGCAAGACAAGGGTAAAATACCAATATTAAAAAATTAAGGGAACTTAAGTCGGCCGGTGGGATTTGTCGATTTGAATAATATTTGGACCAATAAGGCTTTAATGTCACGTGTTCCCATGTAAGTTCTTTTTAGAAAGTAATCCATAATTGCAATCGATCTATTCAAAGACGTGCCTAATTAGGTCGTGTAAATATTTGATCTTAATCCTTTTATTCTGATCGACTTTTTATAAGATTTTTAAACTTTAATATGTAACTCGAATAATTTTTCATGTGATTTGTTCTATGAGAACCTGGCGTGTTTTATTTAAAGATACATTATGCAAGATTTAGATAAAGAGCTGGACGTTGTTGTTATAATTGTTCAAAAATACATAATTAAAAATTAATAATCTTAGTTTTAACAAATTTGTTTCAAGTAACATTACAATAATAAACAAAGTCTCGATTATCTAGTTTTACATAAATTATTAATCAAAGTCTCGATTATCCATTTTTACATAAATTATCGGGGACACCTCACTTTCCCCGGCATCTATTGTTTAGAGTCTTGGTCCACTAGGCCATGACTGATTAATAAACAGTGGGTTTAAAGTATAGTCTGTAACAAGTTTGTGACACTTCAACAAAATGATTCAAATAATGTAAGTAGAAAAGATTACATATACTACGGATTCTTATATTTTACCATTTCCAGAATTTTTATAATAATTAATACATATGTAATATAATAAATATATAATAAATACAAATATATAATAAATAAGTAATACATAGTAAGTGCATATATTAAAATGAGAAACTAACTGATAAGTAGTTTATTTGTTTTTATTTCAAATTAATTATTACATCAACACAGCCGACGATGTTAATTTATTAGTAAACCGATTTCACGAATTTGCTCAATTTATTGATAGTGGGAAATTTTCACCAGTAACAATAATTGAATTGAGAAGTTTACACCAGTGATCCTAATTAATTAGGACTATAGTCCTACACCCACAGTCCTAATCCTTTATCAAAACATTCAAATGTGGGGAAAGTGAGGTTAAGCCAAATTATCAAATGTTGATTTTGTTTAATTCACTCAAAAGCAGTCACCCGATCGTCTGGGGAGTTGATTATAGTTTTATCGTGTAAATCAATGTCTAAAAAATAATTCATATGCTATTTGAAGGTAGAAAATATATGCAACAGGTAGATGTAGCTCTTAAATAATACATTGTAACATTTCATTTTCTGTATATACCCGAAATCGTAGGTTTACTCTGAGTCCCCCGGTTTCCCCCTACTGCTAAAAACCCCTACGCGCAAGCGAATGATTGAAATAAAATTGAAACATATGTTAGTCCCGAAATGACCTAGTTGTTTCTCGAGTGGACGTTAAACCCCATTTCACTCGATAGTGGCAATATAACGACAATGAAAAGTAAGTAAACATGAGGTGACTGTTTTCAGTTGATTGACAATATATGCCATGCTCTCGTTTAGTTTCGATAGATATACTATGGAGTTAGACCACTGACTAGCAAACTTTACAGATTATGTTGACAAATGAGGGCGGAGCAGTTGTCCATATTTGATGAACGGGAACGCAATTAAAATTCACGTGTTTCTCTCACCGTGGATATCGTCTTAGATCTTATATAAAGGGTGTTATTTCTATTAAATACGTGATTTGACTTTTAATTATTTTGTGATCGAAACTTAGACCAGTTCCCATCCGCATTATTGACATTTCTTTGTAGCGATCGAGTGAAAGTTAATGCGGGTGTCTGTTTGGTTACGATGTTGTTTAAATACATCTTACAGCGATTGTTTAATACGTTTATATTTATGTGTGTCAGAATTCGAAAATAAATTCCTAAGCTTTACAAATTCGGGAATTTTAAAATATATTCTCCGATCCTTCGATTGAGGTTTGTTTGATATTCATACTTACCATTTCCTTATATTAACTCGAATAAGTGTTCTGATTGGCCCAAAAGAGGCATGCGCCGGAATATTCCCACGTTTTAGTGTTGATGCAAAAGCCCTTGTGATCTTTCAGTCAGGGTCCCCATGTAAGCTATAAGGGTGTATGGCTCTATTCTTGAAAATCTTAAAATCGATCAAAAAGCACATATTAATGTAATGTGAATGTATATAAAGTGAGTTATAGAACAGCCTGTGCAGAACATTTGGGCGGTAAACCCCATTTCATTTCATTGCATACCGTTCATTGCTTTTTAACCTTTGTTATCAAATATTGGCATTTTTCATCGGGTTTTGATATATTTATTATACATAAACACAAGAATGGTAGGTCGGCTCCCAAATATTATTCGATTGGCGTACATATATTAGAAATCTGCATACGCAACAAAATGATTTCAAAATTAATATCTGTGAGGCGGTTTCTCACTTAACTACCATGGGAGAAGTCGTGTTCTAGCGCTTTTATTAGACATTATCTTTTATTTCAGTTTAGTATTTTGCATAAAGATATTTTAGGAATTGGGAATTAAAAGCCATTTCTTTTCATTTATCTTTCTGTTAGCAGGTGAATGAATATTTTATCTGGCTTTGAATCTGGCATGCAAAGACTTATTTTTCTGGCAATGCATTTTCGTTTTTCGGGCATAAACATCAGAGAATGAGACCGTATATCATAGAAATATAATTGTAAAATGAAATCACTCTCGGATTACGTTTTGAATACTTTAGTATAATACTAAAGACCTCGCGCACTGACACTTACGGAAAAGTTAATGATTGATTCATTTTGAAAATTCGGGTGATAAGGAAATTGTTGGGCAAGTAATATTGTCCCGAACATATTTATAGTTTTAATAATATCCATGTCGTTCTCATTTTCAAGGGACAATAACACTCTTGCTGGCTTGGCAGCTCTAGAAAATAAATAATAGTCTTATTCTATGTACCAGATGTCTATGTGTCCTACCTGTTGTGTAAATTATCCATTACACCATATTTTACTTGTCCAGAGGGTTCGAAAATATTTTAAAATCCAAGTCACATTTGAAAAGGTTTACGTTAACCTTTTCAAATCGTGTAGTTGAATTTTTCCAATTTTTTAAATTAGGTGTGTTACGATGAAATTTGTATCATCAATTTATTTGAATATTGTAAAATAATACAATTTGTTGACCAGAATAAAGATTGGGACATATTATTCAATTACAACAAGAGTGTTATTGGGGCTTTAAGCAAATAATAAAATATTGGATACCGTTTTCAACAGAATGCCTTCGATGATTGAGTCTACTGAGCTGTAACCCCGATTAGTTAATTTCAATGTTTATAGCATGATGGCAACAAGTTCTGGAAATTTTCAAGAAACGTTAGATGATTTAGCGCAATAGACTGTCGTTTCCGAAAATGGGAAGGAATTGGAGATTTGGAAGTATGACAGCAGTAGAGAGAGAGAGAAATAGGGTTTACCGTCCACTCGACACAAACTAGGTCATTTCGGGCCTAAAATATGGTTTAATTTCATTTTAATAATTACCTTGCGCGTAAGGGTCTTTAGCAGTGGGTGGAAACCGAAAGAACCGGAGAAAACCCACGAGGTTTGACAGTCGACCCTATTCCTTGTCATGTTCAACCGGTGATTCGAAACCACGCCAGTTTAATTCCAAAATGGTTAAATTAGTAATGTTCTCCTTAAAATGAAACTTTTTTTAAAAAAAAATGTCTTACATAACCCCACCAGAAGTGTATGAATTATTGGGGAAAACAATTCGAAAATGCATTAGGTTGCTGTATTGTTTTTGGTTTGGTTTTTTTTTCTTAAATTTAGTAGCGTATGCAAGGGCAGAAATTGATCCGGGCGCGTCAAAACAAGATCCGGCCTTGCTTAATGCATTAAAGGGAGGTAATATAAGCCACCGTCTGGTTGGAAGGCAGCAAACTGATCCCGCAGTGAATATTCGCTTGGCCGCTACAATCACTGATAAGCATGACATCGACGAGGCTTAATGAGTACGGCATATTAACATTTTTACTCCGACAAATTAAATTCTCAGACATTTTTTTGAGGTAAAAGAAAAATAAGTAAAGACGTTTGAAGTATTTGTAGTTAAAAAATATTTCCTATTTAGTGTAAATGGGTATTAAAATGAGTAAAATGCATCATTTTGCCCGAAGCAGTTAGGTGTTAAGTAAACATTGCACGAGCCGTTGAGCCAATGACTGGCGCTGTGTGCAGTCAACGCACGTGTTATGGACATTCGTCTGTTACAGAGATAATTCGTAAGTAATTCTCTGTCAAACAGATTGGGAAGGCAGACCATCATTAAATTTCACCATTGTAGTTCGTCTATTTATATCAAACCTCTCTCTGTAACTTTTCTCCCCTTTTGCCTCTGTTGAAAACATTAACGGGGAATGACTCTTGTTTTACTCTCTACAGATTTTAAGATTGAGTCTGTAATGAAATAATTAGCTGACACGCGATTGTGTTTGTTTTTGTTAAAATAATAGTTTTAGTGCTTACTACATCTACCAACATCATTTCCTTATTAAGCCTTTTCAGATTAAAGATACATTATGGGAGATTTTTATAAGGAGTTAGCCATTCTTACTATAACAGTTCAAAAATAGATGATGAAAAAAGAATATATTGAAAATTTCAGTCAAATTACTTTATTCTGAACATAGTTATCACAACTTTAATTTTTAACTAGAAATGGTATTTAACTCCATCTTCACTGATTCTTAGTATGGCCGATCGTTTGATTGACAGGCGTTAACTCCGCCTACATAATCTCTGCTGTCTGCTGTCATCATATCCGAATTTGTGTTTTACCTTTTTGGATTTTTATAACAATGAGACAAAATGAGTGAGAGGGTAAATTTTCATTCCTACTTGTATTTTGGGCAGGCATTAAATCAATTGGATATAGGACATAATATTATATACTATTCAAAAAAAGTAGGGGATATTTGATTTTTAAGTTATATTAAAGTCACCTAATGAAACTGACGAAGAAACAAATGACAAAATGAAATGAAGTTCACATTCATCGATTTATTCCAAATGATCGTTAGACTAAGTAAGGCACAGACTGACCATTATAAGGGTAAAATGATACCCGGGGTCAAACAGCAAAGTTACCACAGCATCACAACAAAGTCAGTAACGGGTAAATCCTCCTCTGTTTGCCAAACAAGCATTGATCCGACGTGGCATACTCCTAATGAGACGTCTAAGGTCATTTTGGTCCAGATTGTCCCATTCCTGTTGCAACGCAGCAGCAAGTTCTTGGACATTGGCAGGACGTTGTTGACGTTGACGTAACCTCTGTCCAAGCATGTCCCAGACATGCTCGATGGGGGAGAGGTCGGTACTCAGTGCTGGCCAAGGTAATGTGGTGATGTTCTGTTGTTGGAGGTAACCTGTAACGATCCTGGCCCTGTGACATCTTGCGTTGTCATCCAGGAAGATGAAACGGCGGCCATGACGTCGTGCGAACGGCACAACATGGACTGCCAAGATGTTGTCCCGGTAGTACTGGCCTGTAACACGCCCTGCAACAACATGTAAAGCCGTTCTTCCAGCAACAGTGATGCCTCCCAACACCATAACAGAACCACCCCCAAATCGATCGTGTCTGATGACGTTAACGGTTAACGTCTTGGAAGCGCTCGTTTCGACGACGCCACACCCTCCTACGTCTGTCCAAAAAATCAACAGTGAACCTTGACTCATCTGAAAACATCACATTGCTCCAGCGTCGATTATCCCAGTGTTGACGATCCCTACACCAACGACGTCTTGCCTGAATGTGATGATATCTCAAACAAGGGATCACGCGAGGACGTCGGGCGCGAAGGTGACCCCTATGCAGTCGATTCCGAATCGTCTGGCCACTCATTCTCACACCAGTGTCTGTTTGAAGACGAGCGCTGATCTGATTTGCTGTGATGACACGATTTCTCAAGGCCAAGGTACGGATAAATCGATCCTGGGCTTGAGTTGTCGCCCTTGGTCGACCTGAGCGTGGTCTGTCCTGTACAGATTGTGTATCACGGTATCTGGATCATAGCCTGCTTATGACAGACTGAGAAACATTCTTCGTCCGCGCCACAACCGCCTGTGTTGTGCCGATCTGTAGCATGCCAAGGGCACGTAACCTTTCATTTTGGGTAACCCGACGCATATCAAAATTTGTTTTCTGGTCACTAAAACAATTAAACTGATGTTTCCACCCTGGAATTCAATGCCACAATGACTGCAACATTCAAAGTCAGAGTCGTGCAAATCTTGGGTTGGACCCCCATGATGATCCCAAGCATCACCTGCATTCCATGCGGTAGCTATTGGTGCGTTTGGGCGTCACATGTAACTGGAAATGTTTCTTCTGTTAGGTTCTATAGTGACTTTTTTCGTAGTCATTTGCATATTTTAGTATTATGCCCCCAAAATCAAATATCCCCTACTTTTTTTGAATAGTATAATACAATTTTGATAAATCTATCGGTGTACACCAGTAGCAGCGTGCCTATTGGGGAAATAAAAATATTTTATTGATATTATTGTCCATCTATATTAGTCATCACACGATCTCCGGGAATTGTATAACTTGTCATTATCTGTGTTTAGTTTATTGCACTTTAAATAGGTTGGTTAGATGTCATTTGTTAAGGCCTCGCTCAACAGCGTCCTCGCTTCGTACACTCTATCATTATTTAGCCTCAAATTTCCAAGAGTATGACGTCAACGTAACAGTTAATCTCCGCCCACGCCATTTATAATAAATCAGTCAATGAAATCATGTTTAAATCAAAGCTCAATTCAAGACATCCGTGGGTCCACAGAGTTGATTTTGTGCTTGTTGTGTAAATAAAGATCTAATTTATCATTTCTATGACATCTGAAGCCTAAATAAAGACTTGTAAAAATCAGATTTAGCTCTTGCATAATGCATGTTTAACATAAGACTTTAAATAAACTGATTTTATTCCAGTTTTTATATTAATGTACATATTTGAGTGCACGTGAAAGATCCCTTGACAATTGGAATTCGATATAAAAGTAGGCCATAGTGCAGCTGCCCGGGCAAAATTTTCCCCATAGCATACTGTATGGCGTATGCCCTTCTTCATTAGCCCAGTTCGGGGCAGAACAGTAGGACGTTAAACTCCATTTCATTTCATTTTCGTTATAAGAATGATATAGAACAGAACAACATTTTATGATATGGGGATAATTTTCTGTAATTTACATTTGTTAATATAACAAAATAAATCATAATAAAGTATATTATACATTATTAAAATGGAGAAAGCATTTAAAACGAAGTCATTTCGGGACTAACATATGGTTTAGTTTTAATTTGATGAGGCATTGTATTGTCCTGTGTCATGTAGGAATATTCTCATTTCTGCGTGCAGTTACAGGAGTGTTACATTAGTTTATAAAATATCGATGGGAGTCTAGTTGTTTAACACGTGTGTGTCCAATTACAAAAACCGTCATTGAGTCAAGTGGCATGGTTTCGATTCCTCGCTTGTACGTGACACGGAGTAGGGTCGCCTGTCCAACTTCGTGGGTTTTCTCAGGCTCAATCAATTTCCTCCCACTACTATTGAATTGAAATTGAACCGTGTGTTAGTCCCGAAATTACCTAGTTTGTGTCGAGTGAACGTTAAGCTCCATTCCCCCTCTCTCTCTCTCTGTAAAATATCGTTTGTGCTTCATAACTACAAGCCGTCGTGCTATATGTGTACAGATTAGGCATTGTTTTGCCATATAATGTTGTGTTTTATATTGTGCTCAATCCCTAATGCCTCTGATTATTTCGTTTCGCTTTTTTATAGTTCAAAATTTCGTTTTACTTGTCTTCACTACACTAGAATCTCGAAGAGTTGTTATACTAACGGCGTTTTGATTAAAGTGAGGGATTAGCCAATAAAACGATCTGTTACAGCGAGTTCTTATTGTGTCATGAACGAAACTGTGGTGTTAACAACTAGAAACGTCAACGCTGATTATTTAATGTCTGACGTCATATGGTCAAAAGCCGCTCGCACGACCCCTGGCACGACCATCCAGTACAACTTGTCAGATCTTCATGCAGTGTAGTCCATCGAAAGTATAAAAAAACGAAACGAAATATAGATCTGTATATTAATCTGATGGTTAACTGCATGAACTTAAAAAATGACAAAGATCTGGTATCATATTTTCTTGAAAGGGTGAGAAATCCCCAATTTAATTCGTTGAATTACAACACTAAAAAGTGCAAGATGGACAGAGCTACAATTCATTATAAAAAGATGGAATGCTTCGACTAACATACACACGGATTGTCCGATTATACAGATGAGTATCATCATATGGATACAGCCCTTGGACTGAATGATGTCTTAAAGAAGGCACTTTTTGAATTCAATAGTATCCACTGTCTTCGACATTGCAAGCACACGACCTATTGATCACTGTAAATAAACATTGATGGGCTTCTGGTATCCAATATTTGAGACAAAATGAAAGTTTTGATATTGGTACACTAATCGCGGGCCAGAATGATTTCGAGCGTCATTCGTAATTCATTGACTCGTAATTCATTGACTCGATGAATGAGGCTAAACATACTCCACAGGGGCAATAACCAGACACCAAAGACTGTCATTCAATTTAGACTCTTTGTGTATTTCGCCGAACATAATTGATTAGAAATTACAGTAAAAACAGAAAGGATTATATGCTTTGCGACCCATCTGTGTCCATTTCTAGGTGCAGAAGAATAAGGATTTAGCTCCTTTAACATGAATACACTTAACAGACCAGTGTCTAAACATCCACACACTGTATTTGCTGTAAAATGTGAATTTTGTATGAAAATCAAAGTGCTCATATTATATAGAGTAGGAGCCCAGGGTGTTGACCTAGCTGAAAAGTGTACCATTTTTTTTCCTTTATGGCATCAATGCATGTATATCTGGTATCATCAAAATGTCCCAAACAGTTCCGTGATCTAATCTAGAATAGTTGGGGGCATGTCATTTTGGGTGTGGCCAGAAACCCGGCAGACTTACATTTAGATGATACCAGATATACATGCATTGATACTATAAAGGAAAAACTTGGTACACCTTTCAGCTAGGTTGACCCCCTGGGCTCCCGGTCTAATATAGATGATCGCTTTTAGTTTGTTATGGAATATTAAAAACACAAAGGAGCTAAAATCGATAATATTTGAGAACTAGTTATTGACTCAAATGGGTCGCAACGCATTTAATAATGTATTACGATTGTACATAAACTGATTTACATGTATCTTCAATCGTTTCAGTTTTCAACTGTAATTTCTTATCAGTTATGTTCAGCGAAATACTCCAGAGGTCTCAATCGAATGACAATCCCTAGCGTCTGGTTATTCCAGTCTACACCGATAGTTTTTTATTGCGCATACTCTCCAGATAAGAATATGTGCCACCGTTTGACATGACTTAAGGAATATGTCTAGCCTCGTTCTTCGAGTTCCGTGTTACAAATGGCGGTGAAACGCATCATGTTACACGATTCGTGTACCAATGGTAAAATGTTTATTTGGTCTCAAATATTGGATACCAGAAGCCCATTTTTTCGCAGAAAAATCACAACATCAATGTTGATTTAAATTGAATAATAATTTGTGTTATCAATGTCGAAGACTTTGGATGATACTGAGTTAGAGACCCAGTTACTGTAGCTTTTAACCATCTATGACAATTTGACTGGCATAAAATGCAACTACAAGAATGATACCAAATCCTACAAGTAACCCGAATATTTGTAGAAACATTATCTTCCATGGGTTTTTCTTTTGTCGCTGGAATTCATCGGCTGTATGACTCAGTTCCGGTAACTGTAACAGACATAACAGGGTTCATATACTAGTTTAAAGGAATGGTATTCACAAAAAAGGATAATCAATAATATAATATGAATATGTAATAATGTTAGATTTCGAGTGTCGTCGCGGTAGCTTAGTGGGTAAGGCGTTGGTTCACTAGCCTGGAGGTCGGGTGTTCGATCCCTACATTGGCCGAGAAGTTCATCCAGATTTTCCGGCGTGGTTTCCCCTTGAATACGTCTGTACAGTCTCGTGGGTTTTCTCCGGGTACTCCGGTTTCCCCACACTTCTAAAGACCCCAACGCGCAAGCATAGTCATACGTAAGTCCCGAAATGACCTAGTTTGTGTCGAGTGGACGTTAAACCCCATTTCTCTCTCTCCCCTTGAATACGAGTTAAATATCAATGTAAATACCATACCATATATTGAGGCTCTCTGTCGGGATGGGGGGTTGGGATGGCCTAGTGGTCTAGAGTGCCGCGCTTCGACCTCTAGCTGGCCGTTCACCTCTAGCTTGCGGCTGTGGTTTCGAGCCCTGATGTGAGCGTATGTGGCATGGAGATAGGGGCGCCTTCTCAACCTCGTGGGTTTCCTCCGGGCACTCCGGTATCCCCCCACTGCTAAAGACCCCTACGCGCAAGCGAATTATTGAAATAAAATTAAAAACCATACGTTAGTCCCGAAATGACCTAGTTGTGTCGAGTGGATGTTAAACCCCATTTCTCTCTCTCTCTCCGTCGGGATGGGTTGGGTTTGGCAGAGTTTTCTTACGCTTGTGGTTTTGATCATAAGGGCTGTTAGTGAGTAAAAATGCGGGAGTTTTTAACTCTGGCCTATATATACTATTCAAAAAAAGTAGGGGATATTTGATTTTTAAGTTATATTAAAGTCACCTAATGAAACTGACGAAAAAACAAATGACAAAATGAAATGAAGTTCACATTCATCGATTTATTCCAAATGATCGTTAGACTAAGTAAGGCACAGACTGACCATTATAAGGGTAAAATGATACCCGGGGTCAAACAGCAAAGTTACCACAGCATCACAACAAAGTCAGTAACGGGTAAATCCTCCTCTGTTTGCCAAACAAGCGTTGATCCGACGTGGCATACTCCTAATGAGACGTCTAAGGTAATTTTGGTCCAGATTGTCCCATTCCTGTTGCAACGCAGCAGCAAGTTCTTGGACATTGGCAGGACGTTGTTGACGTTGACGTAACCTCTGTCCAAGCATGCCCCAAGCATGCTCGATGGGGGAGAGGTCGGGACTCAGTGCTGGCCAAGGTAATGTGGTGATGATCTGTTGTTGGAGGTAACCTGTAACGATCCTGGCCCTGTGACATCTTGCGTTGTCATCCTGGAAGACGAAAAGGCGGCCATGACGTCGTGCGAACGGCACAACATGGACTGCCAAGATGTTGTCCCGGTAGTACTGGCCTGTAACACGCCCTGCAACAACATGTAAAGCCGTTCTTCCAGCAACAGTGATGCCTCCCCACACCATAACAGAACCACCCCCAAATCGATCATGTCTGATGACGTTAACGTCTTGGAAGCGCTCGTTTCGACGACGCCACACCCTCCTACCTCTGTCCAAAAAATCAACAGCGAACCTTGACTCATCTGAAAACATCACATTGCTCCAGCGTCGATTATCCCAGTGTTGACGATCCCTACACCAACGACGTCTTGCCTGAATGTGATGATCTCTCAAACATGGGATCACGCGAGGACGTCGGGCGCAAAGGTGACCCCTATGCAGTCGATTCCGAATCGTCTGGCCACTCACTCTCACACCAGTGTCTTTTTGGAGACGAGCGCTGATCTGATTTGCTGTGATGACACGATTTCTCAAGGCCAAGGTACGGATAAATCGATCCTGGGCTTGAGTTGTCGCCCTTGGTCGACCTGAGCGTGGTCTGTCCTGTACAGATTGTGTATCACGGTATCTGGACCATAGCCTTCTTATGACAGACTGAGAAACATTCATCGTCCGCGCCACAACCGCCTGTGTTGTGCCGATCTGTAGCATGCCAAGGGCACGTAACCTTTCATTTTGGGTAAGCCGACGCATATCAAAATTTGTTTTCTGGTCACTAAAACAATTAAACTGATGTTTCCACCCTGGAATTCAATGCCACAATGACTGTAACATTCAAAGTCAGAGTCGTGCAAATCTTGGGTTGGACCCCCATGATGATCCCAAGCATCACCTGCATTCCATGCGGTAGCTATTGGTGCGTTTGGGCGTCACATGTAACTGGAAATGTTTCTTCTGTTAGGTTCTATAGTGACTTTTTTCGTAGTCATTTGCATATTTTAGTATTATGCCCCCAAAATCAAATATCCCCTACTTTTTTTGAATAGTGTATGATAAGGAGTAGGGTATTACAGAACCATTGGAATTGAAGGCTCGAGGTGCATAATTTGTGTGTTTCTTTCTTACTTTCTTCAACATTTTAATCTCTCTCTCTCCCTCTCTCTCTCGCTCTCTCTCTCAACATAAGAGAAGAACTCACCATATCAACCAATGAAACATAGAGAAATAAGCCACCTGCTATAGCAAATATCCAGCGATTGGCTGACGTGTTTTCACCAAGGAGTATACCAATAATAAGTCCAATGTAACAAACAACCGCTGCCAGAAAATTATATAATAATGCTCTCTTCATACTCAAACCACTGTGTAATAAAATAGCTATATCACCTGAAACATAATAAACAGGGCTTAAGGGTAACAAGTGGTCGCCATGCAAGATACGGCCACATTTTGCATACATGGTATTTATACTTTTACACTATTTGCGTACACGGCGCGGCCATTTTGTCGGGCATTTCAAGTTCGATTTTCGCGGAATTCGATGTCAACCATCATTATCATGTAACGGTGAAGTGATTGAACGCTTTTTAAAATCGAATAAAAGTTGTGACATCCAGAGGGTACACAAGGTAAAAACGCTATTTTTCGTACATTCAGAGTCCATTACCCAGGTAGTTACAGTCGGATCTTGAGATATGTGGGAAATAAAAACATAGATGAAGAGTACAGGGGAAAAACGATCTAAGTCATTTTTCAACGAATTCCAGTTAATGCCGCCATCTGGTAGAAAATTGTATAAGCTTTCGGTGGAACAATCAATTTCAGGTAAAAACGATCCGAGTCACATCGAATCAAGTCCCGGGGACAAATACGCCCATCGTACCCTTTATTTGACCTTAATTTGGCTGAAAAGTTGAAGTCATCTGTTGTACTGGTATAATGATTCGTATTAAACATAGTTTTGAAGTTGTAATTAAAGCCACTTGTTGTTCTGTTCGCGTCAAGCATTCTCGTCCAAAATTTTTTTTTGCCTTTAATGCGAAAAGACAAAAATGTGACTTAGATCGTTCTTCCCCTGTACTCTTCAGATGCAAAAGTAGATGCTCAATGGTTCACGTCCGCCCGTGAGCTCATCGATCCGACTGTTCCTTCGGCGCAACTGGGGTTATCGGAAGTACATAAGGGAGATAAATACCTAATTCGTGAGGAAGTTCTTCACACACTACAGCAATAGAAACACTAACACCCGTATAAATATTCTCAGTAAATGCTGCTCCAATAGATAAACCATCTACAAAATTATGTAAAGCATCGCCAATTAATACCATCCAAGCTACAGTTGATACAGCTTTCTGTCCTGATTCGACAGGTGTATTACCGGGAAAATGACTATGACCATGACCGTTATCTGACAACGGAACTTTAATCTCTACACTGTCTGACGGTGGTTCCTGAAATATGAACGCACTAAATACCAAACTTCGAAAAAGATATAATGCTGTTTACATAGGTAAGAAATAAAAAGTTAGAACTGTATTGTAAGAACTTTGAAACAACTCGAAGGAATAAAGAGTAGAATTGTCCGCCAGATTTCAAATGATAAAGCAGATATACTAAATGTCCTGTTAACACAAGAGTTTCAATTTTTAAAGAATAAAGTAGAACCATATTAAGAATAAAGTAGAATAATTTTAGGTGTAAACTAAACTATTTTACACGCCTAGATTTTAGTGTCCGTTGGTGCTTCGATCTCCCGTCAAAAATGGGATTGTGACGCAATAGAGGCTGCAGTTGTTGACTCATAATTTTCAAATTTGGTGTGCAGTATTGTGAACAAGACAGAACGAATCATACCGATTTTCAGCTTTGGGCGACATTCCGTTCCGGAGTTATCCCCCTTTGCCGACAATCATTGGTGGGAAGCATTATTGGATTATGAGAGAATGAACGCTGTCAATATTCAACGTTCTCTGACTTCTTCTTCTGGAGTTATCCACCCTTTGCTTAAAACCATATGAACACGGTAGAGGGTATAGGTTGTACTGGATTCTTTTGAAATTTGGAGGGAAGTTTCGGGATCATGCGAGGATGAACCCTATCGTTATTTAACGCCCTGTGGCTTTCCTCTCCGGAGTTACCTCCCCAACCCAGATTTATTTTAGAAGACTTTTATTGACGAGCACAATCGATATTTAGCATTCTGCGACTTTCTGCAACCTACGACTTTCCATAACAGAGTTGTGCCCATTTTTCCGAAAACTTGTGAATGCGATAGAGGCTACAGTTTTTTTTTAACATAGGTGGGTTGGAAGCATTGGGGTCATAGAAGACAACCCCTAGCAATATTCAGCGTTCTGTGGCTTTCAATTCCGGAGTGGATTTATATATTTTTCTCATGAATCAAAATAAAAATTATATACAACTTGTTTTACTATACCTTCTGTTTGTAAAATAATATTTTCAGGATTCGTTCAGATAAGTAGAAGATATAAATTCCCGCCATAGCTGTAGCGGCTTTCCATAAATAATCATTTGCTATTTCGTCACATCGCATTAAATCAAAGGCCTGTCGTGTAAAACAATAGTTCATGGTGAATATGCTGACTATATAAGGATCATTTTGTTATGAGCATACTACGTTTCAATCTGAATAAAATACAGATCTCTATTTTGTTTCGTTTGTTTATACTTTTGATAGCCTACACTACATGAAGATCTCACAAGTTATAGTGGGAGTTCACGTCAGCCGTAAGGGTCAAAGGTGAGACTTTTGACCCTATGACGTCAGGCATTGATTAATCAATCGGCGTTGATGTTTCTAGTGGTTTACCCCCTGTTCCGTGCATCAAAAGGCCCAGAACTCGCCGTAACAAACCGTTTCATTGGCTCAACCCTCACACCATCTAGAATACGTCAATGACAACAACTCTTCTAGATCTTGTAAAGACAAGTAAAAAAAAAATTTGAACTATAAAAACGAAACGAAATTGGATCTGTGTTTCAATCAAGTTGATTACTTTTAAGGGTTAAATTACTTTTATAACTGCTGTGGTTTAAGACACGGGATATAATTGCATTGCTCTTTTTAGAAAACCTGTTTCAAAAGTTCAAAAATTTATGTATACTTTACTTTTAAAGAGAAACATGTTAATGAAAGGGCTGCTCATATTATGAGCTTAAGGCAATCATACCTCTGGTAAAAGTACCAGTAATCCCGTTGCCGCCAATGTTCCCACTGCCATAGCAACCAAGAAAGTCAGCAACTTCTGGAAAAATTCCTTCTCCATCAAGGGACCTAACAGGCCTCCTATGTTGGAGATGACACACACCAATGTGACAAAACCAATGCCATAGCCCCATACTTTAAGAAAATAGATCAAACATATAGTATATATTTTAAGTCATACAAATATTGGGAGATACAGAGCTGAATCCGTGAAAAGTTTTTTAACTGATAGAAGGATATATGATTACCTGATATACACCTTCGATAAATTACAATAATTCTCTATAAAGTTAACCATTTTACAGAAATTAAGCTCACAATATTTTCAAAATTCTATAAATCCAAATATGGTTCATTTTCTATTTGCCACTGATTTTAATACTAAGTGTTGTTTGGGTCTTTCTAGTCTGTTTTACAGTTGTCGCTGGTGCGTGACGGAGAAACTGGCAAACAGACTCGCCTGGTGTATCGTATGGTTTGAAAAAAAAAACCTGCTCAGTAGGAGTGAATTTACGCGACGGCTTGAGGTATTAAACGTTTAAAAAAATCCTGTTTATAACATCCTAATAAACAGTCACTTTGATCAGATTTTTAGTCAAACGACGGCACGTAAAAACAACATGGAGGTCTAAACATACGCGAAAAGTGCATGGTTGTTATAGAGACCAGAGAGTGTCCTGAACCAATTACATCACTTCCGATACTAATCAAAATCAATTTCTCGCTTACAAAAACGCGTTGACTTGTGTTGCAGCGGGGAATGTTTCTGAATACATATTTAAAATTTATAGAAGTCTTATTGAAAATCGTTGGTCTTGGCCTTTAATGCATAAGTATTTACTTGACGAAATATTACATTTTACTGTTTAAGACATTACCTAATGCTGAACTGGGCCTTTTGCCATGGGAACCGTCGCCTTTTCCATTTACGCAGTTTCCATCCACAATAATATAGACCAACGAGGATAAGGCTTCTACAAGATCTATGGAGGTCAGACCATCCCCGTCCCGATTGTATAAGTTGTAAACCTCATCAACTGTTACACACTGAAATGAAATATATAAACAACAAAACGATCAACGAACTGGGTCAATTACCACACGAATAAACTTTTTTTTTAACTTTACATTATTTGCGTAATGGGGATAGGCCATTTGGGGGTGTGGGGGTAGTTATTGTCCGTTTCCACGGAATTCAAATTCAAACGGAATTATAGTATAACGTTGCATTAATAGAACAAAATCTGGTTAAAATACAGATCTATAGTTCATTTCGTTTTTTTTAATATACCGGTACTTTCGATAGCCTAGACTACATGAATATCTGACAACATTGATTTATCAATCAGCGTTGACGTTTCCAGAGGTGTACCCACAGTTACGCACAGAGAACGCCAAGAAGTCGCCGTAAAAGACCGTTTCGTTGGCTAATTCCTCACATCAACCAAAACGACAGTAATGTAACAACTCTTCCAGATCCTAGAGTAGTAAAGACAAGTTGCATCAAAATCAGATCACATGCTTACAACTTTATTGTTAAACTGGTTGGATTTGAAAGTACCTCGTTCTCAATAAAGCATAAATGATAGCTGCTGCTCTGGATATCTGGGTGAGTTCTGATCAATGCCGCCCAACACCTTCTTTTATAACCCTCTTATTTCTGTACATTATAGACTGACCTTGGCGTTAAGTTCATTCCCAAATATGGAGCAAATACCCCATTATGCTAAAACCAAGGGGAGGTACATTACCTTTTTGTCGCCTATCAACCACATGTCATAAACAGATAGAGTTTGATGGATATTTTGACACTGGTAAGGATTTTATCAAAATATCACTGTTTTTTTGCATATACACATGTCATTCACTTTATTAGTACGTGGTTTGACTCATTGAAAGTATGGACCATTAATTAGTAAAAGATACGAAATGAAATTGGGTTTAACGTCCTACTGTTCTGCTCCGACTGAGCTCATGGCATCGGGTAGTGAAAGATAAACTATAATCTTAATGATGAACGCACTACAAATATCGACAGGAACCGAGATCTTTGCGATTAAAATCGGATAAAATTTGCGACCTCTAGGGGGTACTTATTAAAATTGTGATTTTTTCCTACAGATCGACAGGAACCGAGATTTTCGGGATATAAACCCATATTTGAAGTTTCGTCAAAATCGGATGAACATTCTGACATGTAGAGCGTCTATAGATGAAATCTGAACGGACAGTGGGGACAACACAATACATCAATATAGACATATAAAAAATATATCTGGAAAACTGTCATTCGCTCGGCCTCGGTTTGTAATTGAGTCAAGTAGCGCGGTTTCAATCGTCTGCTTGTACGTGGGGTCATCTGTCTAGCCTCGTGGGTTTTCTCTGAGTCCTCCTGTTTCCTTCCACTGCGAAATACTTCACAATTGAACCATGTGTTAGTCCCGTAATGACTTTGTTTGGGTCGGGTGGACGTTAAACCCCATTTCCCACCCAACCCTCTCCCTATCCAGCAGCTGTTCTAGTGTCAACATAGCATTGTGGAGTTTTATTTTATTACATCTATGCCTCAGTATGATACTATATCAAATATCCTTGACAGGCTCCTGACCTGAAATGTATGGAAGGGTATCGCTGCCAATATTAAATGCTCTACTACAACGTCTTTCCGTTGATTAACGTATGTAAAAAGTACAACGTTGAAGTGCTAATGCCGGTAATGATGATGTCACAATACCCCTAATGTAAAATGTAACGAGGGAAATGTCAAATGTAGACACGTCAAAAACAGCATTTTCAATAAAACATTTGAATATTGACACATTGTACTTATTACACGTAATCAATGAAAAAGACATTTTAGCAAAACATTTAATATTGGCAGCTGTACCCTTCCATAAGAATGTACTCAATATCATCCAAAGTCTTACACGTTGAAAACACGAATTATTTGTCAATTTAAATCAATATTGATAGGCTTTTGATGTACAATATTTAAGACAAAATAAAAATTTTACCACTGTACACGAATCGTGTACCATACTACGTTTCAGCGTCATTTGTAACGATCGAGGCTAGACATATTCCACAACTCATGCCAAACGGCGACGCCATAACTTATCTGGGGAACATGCGCAATAGACTGGAATAAGCAGACACTAGAATTTCTATTCGGTTGAGACTTATGTCGTATTTCGATGGATATAACTGATTTGAAATCAGTCAAAACAGAAACAATTGAATGTAAATAAGTTCATAGACGATCAGATTACATTATTTTATGCGTTGCGACCCATTTAAGTAAATTTCTATGTCCAAAATTAGCGATTTAGCTCCTTTAAACTCGATTATTTAATACTGGACTCCTTTCAGTGCAAAGATGTTTTTGGAGAACTAAGTTATCTAAAGTCCTTGATCCGTATTATTTTATCATAGTTATTTAAGTTATACGAGTAGACCTTGATTAGATCGGAGATTGTCCTATCTTAATTACTAAGACGTATCAAATGAAGCAAGTTTGGTGTCTTATCGTGGAGAATAACCAACTGACATGGTCGAAGCATGGATCATGTAGTATGGCCAACGTGATCAACAGACACACTTAAAATAGCCAAGTCTCCAACTCAATCTCATCCAAAATCTTCGACAATGAAAACACGAATTATTTGTCAATTTAAATCAACATTGATATTGTGATATTGAGTAAAGACGGAAATGATTGAATGTAAATCAGTTTATGTAAATTCATATTACATTATTATATGCGTTGTGACCCATTTGCGTCAATTTCTAGGTCCCAAATATTAGCGATTTAGCTCCTTTAACAATCGCCACCAAGCAATATTAAATGGAGAAACTAATATTTAAAGCGGCATTAGGTAAAATAGGATAAGGAACTGACAGTTCTTGCTAATAGCTACAAAAAGGGTATTGAAAAGAGAATATGTTGAAAATTTCAGTCAAACCACTTCATTCTGAGCCAAGCTGACGACGATACAATTATTATAGCCTAGCCTCGATTGTCATTACTACCCTTATCACGAAAATAAAAAAAAAAGTCTCGATTATCCATTTTACTATAACCGCAGCCACAAGGAAACGTATTTAAATCTACTGACGATGGCATCGGGAGTTCATTATGGTAAGTAAATTAAAATGGCTAATCAATAATTAGACAGGCTTAAAAAAAAAAGACTTGCAATAGGCAGATTGCATAATGTCTGTTTAAAAATATATAAGGTATTTTCCGGTATAGAGGAAGGTGCCAGTCATGAAAAAAAGGTTTTATGTTTAGAGAATGGCGCCCCATCCCACCCTCCATGGAAAAGAAATAATTAAAAACAGCGCGATTTTATGGGTTGTCCATGTGAATATTCAATGAAACATAGTAATATCAACTTTCATAACCTGTAAGTTACAATCGCGGAGGCGTTACGAAATAAAATGAAATGGACGTGTTTCACGTCCTACTTGATCTCTGCTCCGACTGGGCTAACCAAGACGGGAATAAGCCACACAGAGCTTAGTGACTACGTAGCCTACTCTTTATAGTAGCGTTAGACACGGTTTAATAAAATATTATAACACCGTTTTTAATTTTTATAACCATGTAAAGTACTTTTGATTTATGCAAAATCTATGCTCCTTAAGTAAACAAAGTGTACCTTGTCAACCATATAAATGCTACATTATTTACCAGTTGGACACAGTGTGATTTATGATTAAGTTGACATACAGACGAACATTCTAGTCACGTTAAACAAGGCATTGGATATGCATATGAAATATAATCGCATGCCAGATATTCAAATTCAGCTATTACAGTAAAGGGAAGTAATAATACTCAGTAATATTAGACAGTGTATTGCGGTACATTTGCAACAAAATAGATTATATAAGGAGGATATTAACACACTAACAGTATACTAAATAACAAGACGTGGGTTTCTATTATATTATAGAATTAAACATAATATATGGCAGATAGCAATATTATTATAAAACTTAGAAAGAGTCTGTCAACATACTATTCATAAAGTTATCAAATATCCAGTCCCTCACTTTATATAACTACAGTGACCTATATCTAAATATAGGTATTTCTAGTCTCGACTATTTAGGCGTCTACAGATTATAAATAAAACAATACTAACAAAATGAAACTAGCTTTACGACACGTGTGGATCGATGAACTCAAACTCCATTTTAAAAAAACAACCCCAAAAACATCTACATGTACCAATCCACACTCCGTACACACTCTACTCCGGGGCAGTGTCTACTACTAAAGCGGGTGTAGTAATATCTATTGATTATTCACGTGATATTTGTATCGTATCAAATTACATTAAAAATATATGTTTTATAAGATATACGATGATAAATCAACCAATTCGTAATAGATCATTCTTTTGTTCCTACCTTAGAATCCGTCAAGTTATCCGAATGCGAATACCCATTGCTACTTGTAGAAATAGGATCTGTGTCAGGGAGTGTGCATTTCGAAGACGAACGCACGTGGTCAGCCAATTTACGGAACTGCACAATATCGAGTCTTTCATTTCCTCCATACTTTTCAATAAGTTCCTCTGTGTATATAGTTGTGAGATTTTTATAATGACAGTCTATTTCACTAGGGTACACAATCGCTCGAGTTAACGCCAAATTCATTAGCGTGAATACAATATTTAGGGTAAACATATTGTGTAGGTTAATTCACAACATACGATAGGCTACGTTATGGTACTTCTAAAAATAGATCTACTCCAGTAGTGTTCACGCTTGATTCAGGATATCGTCCCAGCAGTCAATTTTTTTTTACACTTCAACAGTGGGCATTACAAAAAGAAATTTATGAACGCGAACAAATAATGTTTTATGTATTGTCAACCCAACCCTTCTAACATTAGATGTTGTTATGAAATTATTTTAAAACATTTCATAACTAAACGTCCTTATTATGAAAAACACGAACTACATTGGAGGCTCCTGTTACATCTGAAAGCACTTTGTCATCTGTTCTTTCTGCATGTGATTTATATATATATCTCCCTAGTGTGCATTAGTAACAATAATATAATGCAACCAGTGGTTGATCTTAATGCACCAAGTTATATCATCAAAATAGAGCAGAGTTACAAATTATCTTTCTTATTAAAAGATAACGGGATTGAAACTTCGGTTGATCATGCAAACGTCACCATCATTAAACTTGTGCGCAAAAGAAGCTTTTCTCTCTGAACATAATTAAGTGATGGTGTACATGACAAATTCTTATCTTTACACCTTGTGTGTATACTATCCACTCTATAACGGATATGTATACATACTTATATCAGTAATAATCAGTATAGAACAACAATTACAAGTTTATCTCCGTCAATATAACTATCTTCTGTTCCCATAGATAAAATAGTATCTCCTTAAAAACAACCTGCTATTGTTCCCACACGTGTTTGTCTAGTATCGATATGATTCTAATATCAGTTATCCGATTAAACCGGGAGTGGGGCGGGGGTTGTATCATGAGGTCTGTCATTGAGTCAAGTGGTGTGGTTTCGATTCCCCGGTTGTACGTGACAAGGAGTAGTCGCCTGATGAAAAATAAATGAACAATATGGAGTCCCGAAATGACCCAGTTTGTGTCGAGTCGACGTTACACCCCCCCCCCCTCTCTCTCTCTCTCTCTATCTCTCTCTCTCTTTAAAAGTTTCATATCGCTCAAGTGTCTTAGTAAAATATCTTTTTGAATGACGAAGCACTGAATTGACAATTCACGGGTATATGGGGACAGTTCATAATATGTTATTTTTTCTAATTCATAAATTTTTCATTGTTTTTCCGATTTGTGCCAAGTCATTCGTATTAAATTTTTTTAATATAACCATTTTTCTCTGTGAGATACAGAAATCGTACTAAAAATTTCTTTATTTACAAATCAGCAAGCCTGTTATGTAAACTGTTTCCAAATGCAATTAAGCTGGTTGATAAAAAGAAGATAGTCACTTTCATCAAGGCCATTTCATCGTCGGTTAATTTAACCCCGACTTCATTATTTGTAATTATAAAACATACATTATTAGCAATTGAATGCTGTCGAATGGTGGTATAAATCATTTTGCATGACTAGATTACCAAGTGTACATGCAAAATCAAATTGGTTCCAATATCGGTCCTTGCGGAACGCCACCAATAAAAGTAACTCTATCGCCACCATCTGACTTCATGATAAACCAACTTAATGCAAGGTCACTAATCCATATTCGGATTGGAGTTTGCTGAGTAATTTACAGCGATCAAGCATATCAAAGACGGTTGAAATTGAAATGAAATGGGGTTTAACCTCCTTCTGTCCTGTTCCGACGGGGCAAATGAAAACGTACATGAGCCATACAGTGTGCTATGTGGGAATGTTTTAATAGGCCGAGGTGCTACGGCCTACTCGAATTCCGACTACCAAAGAATCTTCGTGGCTCATGCGTTGAAGTTTTTTTTTTTCCGGCGTGGTTTGTCCCCATCAGTGGTGCAAGACGAGGGAGTCTGACACGGAACAGTGTCTAGCCGTTCGTATGTACGTAAAATAACTATGCCCATCTTTATTAGTCTATATGGTGCAGAAAGAAACGTAGGACGTTAAACCCCATTTAATTTCATTTGTTTGCTCGTGCCAGATGTCGATTCGGAAACATTCTAGTCTGAACCTAGACGTTTGTAATATTGAGAAAATGGCGCAGATCATCCATCAAACTTGCCATTAAATTACTCTAGCTCAAAATACATTCATGTTGTGTCTAAACCCGAATTGGTTATTAGCTTTATGAATGGACTAATATGTATATTTATTTAACCGACTGGCCTCTAAACTTTGATATACTTTATTGTATATCATATCTATATCGGATTTGTATGTCTATGAAATACCTATTCTGATTATACACAATGGTTGATGGACATTGAACTGTTTATAATATCTTTACTATAACACGTCTCAACTAGTAAGAGAGATAGAATAAGTATAGTAGATAATATTCATTGATACAATATCTATCTGTGATAACAATCTAAAGATGCATTATGTGTGTGAGAGAGGGAGAGGGAGAGAGAGAGGGGGGGGCGAAAGAAATGGGGTTTAACGTCCAATCGACACAAACTAGGTCATTTCGGGACTAACATATGGTTTAATTTTATATCAATAGCTCACTTGCGCGTAGTTGTCTTTAGCAGTGGGTGGAAACCGGAAGACCTAGGGAAAACCCTGGAGGTTGGATAGGCGACCCTTCCCCTTGTCACGTACAACCGGAGTTTCGAAACCACGCGAGTTGACGCAATGACAAGCTTTATGATAACAGCGCTAACCATTCAGCTTTGGAAGGGGATCGACGTCACATTAAAAGACATGTAAACACGAGTAGAAGTTACTATGTCAGCATATGAAAGTGTTGTTTTGATGATTTTTCCATGTTCGATTTTACAAATTAGTAAAGTATTGTCCACTAACGAAAAAACACATGTACAAATGCGCCTTGTAACGTTTGTATTTTCTACATCTGATCTTTCAAATGTTGTAATTTCTACTAGTGCATAATCAACATCGGTAAATTCGACATCGGCATTTTCTTCCAATGTAATTTCTTCACATGTCACATCCATCAAGGCGTGGTTCCGAATGCACGTCTTGTACCACCCCCTTTTAAAATATCGCTATCTCAATAATAAGGAAAATGCTAGATCTTATAAAGCGAATACGATATAGAGCGAGGAACAATTTGATTGACAGTTCGATGTACGACCTTGACATTATGTATAGTAGAGGCTAAAATCAGATGTTGGATCTACTTGTAAATATTTGTTCGGCCTCGCTGTAAGTGCGTCTGTTTAAATTAAAAGAATTTGGAATATGTTTTCAAATAATTTCCATAAATAAAATCACGAAATTTGAGTTATTTTATTATTTTAAATTAAGAATATTATCGTACATGTCCTAGAAATAGAGAAAATCATCGCATTATATACGACACATAGAATTAGAACCCATCGGTTTCGCTTTATATAGTGAGTCTTTTTCTTATATTTGAAAGAAATTTGGAGTATATCTTTCAATTAATTTCCATAAAATAAAGATATTAGAGTGATTTTATTATATAGATTAAGAATATTATCCTATATAGGCTATCCTATGACCACATATACAACCCAATCGGCCTCTCTTTATAGTGAGTCTTTTTCTTATGTTTAAAAGATTTTGATATTTCTTTCAATTAATCTCCATAAAATAATTATATTAGAGTAATTCTTTTTATTATAAATTAAGAATATTAGAAATAGAGAAAATCACCACACTATTACATAGAATCCAATTGGCCTCGATTTTTACTGATTTGAAGGATTTGGGGGTATTTTCTTTTTCAATTAATTTCCATAAAATAATGGCCAAGCGTGATTTTATTATATAAATTAAGAATATTATCCTACATATCCTAGAAACAGAGAAAATCATTGATTAACAGTTCAGTATAGGCTAAAATCAGATATTGCATCTTCCTGTTTAAAGGATTTTGGAGTAATTTCCATAAAAACAATCGATGTTACGGTGATTTGGTTTTATAAATCATCCCATATAACGTAGATATAGGGAAATCGTTGCCTTTTACCACATATAGAACCCAAGGAAAATGCTAAATCTTATAAAGCGAGTAAGATATAGAGCGAGGAACATGTCAGTCAATTTGATTGACAGTTCGATGTACGGCCTTGACATTATGTATAGTAGAAGCTAAAATCAGATGTTGGATCTACGGTCTTGTAAATATTTGTTCGGCCTCGCTGTAATTGGGTCTGTTTAGATTAAAAGATTTTGGAATATTTTTTCAAGTAATTTCCATAAATAAAATCGCGAAATTTGAGTGATTTTTTTAAAATTAAGAATATTATCGTATATGTCCTAGAAATAGAGAAAATCATCGCATTATATTTATACGACACATATAATTAGAACCCATCGGTTTCGCTTTATATATTGAGTCTTTTTCTTATATTTGAAAGAAATTTGGAGTATTTCTTTCTATTAATTTCCATAAAATAAAGATATTAGAGTGATTTTATTATATAGTCATAGATTAAGAATATTATCCTGTATAGGCTATCCCATGACCATATAATGATACAACCAAAACGGTCTCTCTTTATAGAGAGGCTTTTTCTTATGTTTAAAAGATTTTGATATGTCTTTCAATTAATCTCCATAAAATAATTATATTAGAGTAATTCTTTTTATCATATATTAATAATATTATCCTAGAAAAAGAGGGTGAGAGAGAAGGAGAGAGAGAGAGAGAGAGAGAAATGGGGTTTAACGTCCACTCAACACAAACATAGGTCATTTCGGGACTACCACATGGTTCAATTTTATTTCAATAGTTCGCTTGCTCGTAGTGTCCGGAGGAAACCCACGAGGTTGAGAAGGCGCCCCTATCTCAATGCCACATACGCTCACACCTCGGCTCGAAACCACATCCGCAAGCCAGAGGTAACCGGCCAGCAAGAGGTCGAAGCGCGGCACTTTAGACCACTAGGCAACCCCCCCCCCTTAGAAATAGAGAAAATCACCACACTATTACATCGGATCCAATCGAACTCGATTCTTACTGATATTTGAAAGATTTGGGGGTATTTATTTTTCAATTAACTTCCATAAAATAATGGCATTAGCGTGATTTTATTATATAAATTAAGAATATTATCCTGCATATCTTAGAAACAGAGAAAATCATTGATTAACAGTTCATTAGAGGCTAAATCAGATATTGCATCTTCCTGTAAATTTCTTCGGCCCCGCTGTATAGTGTGTCTGTTTAAAGGATTTTGGAGTAATTTCCATAAAAAACCGATGTTACTCTGATTTGATTTTATATAAATTAAGAATATCATCCTATATATCGTAGATATAGGGAAAATCGTTGCCTTATACCACACATTGAACCCAATCGTGCTCGCTTTATAGTGAGTCTTTTTCTGGTGTTTAAAAGATGTTGCAGCATTTTTTTTTTTCGATTTATTTTCATAAAAATGATATTAGGGTGATTTTATTATATAAATTAAGAATATTATCCCATATATCCTAGATAAAGAGGAAATCGTTGCCTTATATGACACATTGAACCCAATCGTCCTCGCTTTATAGTGAGTCTTTTTCTTATGTTTAAAAGATGTTGGAGTATTTTTTTCAATTAATATCCACTCAAAAAACGATATTAGGGTGATTTTATTATATAAATGAGGAATATTACCCTATAAATCCTCGAAATAGAGAAAATCGTTGCCTTATACCATACATTGAACCCAATCGTCCTCGCTTTATAGCGAATTTTATCTTATGTATAAAGGATCGTGGAGTATTTGTTCAATTAATTTCCCCCACAAAAAAACCCGATATTAGGGCGATATGAGTATATAAATTAAGAATATTATCCTATGTATCCTAGATATAGAGAAAATGGTTGCCATTTACCACATAATATAGAACCCAATCGGCCTCGCTTTATAGTGAGTTTTTTTCTAATGTTTTTCAATTAATTTCCTTTAGAAATAACGATATTACGGTGGTTTTATAACATAAATTAAGAATACCATCCTATATATCCCAGATGTTGGAGTATTTTTTTCAATTAATATCCATTCAAAAAACGATACTAGGGTGATTTTATTATATAAATGAGGAATATTACCCTATAAATCCTCGAAATAGAGAAAATCGTTGCCTTATACCATACATTGAACCCAATCGTCCTCGCTTTATAGCGAGTTTTTATCTTATATATAAAGGATCGTGGAGTATTTTTTCAATTAATTTCCATAAAAAAACCCGATATTAGGGCGATATGAGTATATAAATTAAGAATATTATCCTATGTATCCTAGATATAGAGAAAATGGTTGCCTTTTACCACATAATATAGAACCCAATCGGCCTCGCTTTATAGTGAGTCTTTTTCTAATGTTTTTCAATTAATTTCCATTAAAAAAACCCGATATTACGATGGTCTTATAACATAAATTAAGAATATCATCCTATATATCCCAGATATAAAGAAAATTGTTGCCCTATACCTTACATTGAACCCAGTCGGCCTCGCCCTTATAGTGAGCTTTTTTTATGTTTAAAGGATCGTGGAGTATTTTTTTTCAATTAATTTTCATAAAAAAAACCCTGATATTAGGGCGATTTTATTATATGAATTAAGGATATCATCCTATATATCCTAGATATAGAGAAGATGATTGCCTTATACCACATATTACCGTGATGTTTATGAATTAAGAGTATTATCCTATACATCCTAGAGAAAGTCGTTGCCTTATATCACACATTGAACCCGATCGTCCTCGCTTTATAGTGAGTGTTTTTCTTATATTTAAAAGATGTTGCAGTATTTTTTCCAATTAATTTCCAGTCAAAAAACAAAAACGATATTAAGGTGATTTGAATGTATAAATTAACAATATTATCCTATATATCCTAAATATAGAGAAAATCGTTGCCTTATATCACCCATTGAACCCAATCGTCCTCGCTTTATAGTGGGTCTTTTTTCTTATGTTTAAAAGATGTTGCAGTATTTTTGTCAATTAATTTCCATTAAAAAAGCGATATTACGATGATTTTATAACATAAATTAAGAATATCAACCTATATATTCTAGATATAGAGAAAATCGTTGCCTTATACCACACATTGAACCCAATCGTTCAATTAATTTCCATTTAAAAACGATATTATGGTGATTTGATTATATAAATTAAGAATATTATCCTATATATCCTAGATATAGACAAAATGGTTGCCTTTTACTATATATAGAACCCAATCGTCCTCGCTTTATAGTGATTCTTTTCTTGATGTTTAAAAGATGTTGGAGCATTTTTTTTCAATTAATTTCCATTCAAAAAACGATATTACGGTGATTTGAATATATAAATTAAGAATATTATCCTTTATATCCTAGATATAGAGAAAATGGTTGTCTTTTACCACATATAAAACCCAATCGTCCTCGCTTTATAGTGGGTCTTTTTCTGATGTTCAAAAGATGTTGGAGTATTTTTTTCAATTAATTTCCATTAAAAAAACCCCGATATTACGGTGATGTTATAACATATATTAAGAATATCATAATATATATCCTAGATATAGAGAAAATCGTTGCCTTATACCACTCATTGATCCCAATCGTCCTAGCTTTATGTTGAGTCTTTCTCTCATGTTTAAATAATGTTGGAGCATTTGTTTTCAATTAATTTCCATAAAAAACGATATTAGGGTGATTTTATAATATATAAATGAGGAATATTATCCTATAAATCCTCGATATAGAGCAAATGGTTGCCTTTTACCACATACAGAACCCAATCGTCCTCGCTTTATAGTGAGGCCTTTTCTGATGTTTAAAAGATGTTGGAGCATAGATTTTTTCAATTAACTTCCATCAAAAAAACAAAACAAACGATATTAGGGTGATATTATTATATAAATCAAGAATATTATCCTATATATCCTAGATATAGAGAAAAAAGGGTTGCCTTTTACCACATAGAACCCAACCGGTCTGACTTTATAGTGAGTCTTTTTCTTATGGTTTTTTTTTGGACCTAATTTCCATAAAAAATATATTTGAATGATTTCATTATATAAACTAAGAATATTATGCTAGAAATATGGGAATTATCATCCAATACCACATATCTAACCGGGGTTGTATGGAATGTTGCTAGTCTTTTTAAAAGAGACACATTTTTATTATAAATTTGAATTGTATATAATGTAACTTGTATTTTTCATTTTAACTATTTATATACATAGAGGGGTTATTTATGTGATTTTTGTTTTTATTTATGTATGTTAAATGTAGTAGTAGTATTGTGATTATATTAAGTTTGCCGTCACCATATGTTGACGTCATCATATGTTTCGCGCAATATATCCCGGTTGGTGCTGACGTGCCATTAAACACCACGTCATTTCATTTATACCACATTATTAGGTTAAATGCTCGTTTCCAATTTAATAAAAAAAATTCTCATAATAAAATTCTTAAGTCAATCTGTTTTAAACGAAAGAGGGGGTACAAAAGGGTACCAAAGTACAAAAATAGAAGTATGCCAACAGTGAAATTTTAACTAAAGCTTGACAATTTAGATTTAAATATTGTACGTGAGTACCGGAACGGGGTTGATTCTTTAATTGAAACTGACAAGAACGTAACTGACAACATTCCGTTAAACCATTGGCGTGTTCATTTTTCTAAAATGATTGACCAATAGTTTAAAAAAAACTTTTTAATATGATTCTCGAATCTGCATTTATTCCAGAGTCTTTGTCACAGTCTTTCCTTGCCGAAATTCACGATAAAAGCTGAAATCAAGATCCAAATAACTACAGGGGTACTGTTCTGGCCAACTGTTTGTCCAAATTAATGCTTTTTGTCCATTCTTAATAAGAGAAGTTAAACTTATTTAGAAGTCAGTGGCATTATTGATCATGCCTAATGTGCAGGCGCGGATCCAGAGGGGGGGTCCAGGGGGTCCGCCCCCCCCCCCCCCCCTGCTCAGACTTGAAAATTTTTTATGCGATTTTATTGGCGACTTTTAGACCTGTAATTTTGGACTTTACCTTTCAGAAATACGTCAGAATGCACCAAATTGAATCTAATTTATCAAATTTTCATGGGGGAGGGCCCCCAAACCCCCCCTTAATTGGTTCATTGCCTTTTATCAAACCTAGACCCCCCCCCCTGCAGAAAATCCTGGATCCGCGCCTGATGTGGATATAGATCAAAGCATAGAACCACGGATAACATTTTTATTTTAAAAACAATCATTAAGGAATATTAAATATAAAAAAAAAACAGCCTTTGTACATTTTTTTCATAGATTTTACCAAACCATTTGATACTCTCTGGAGAAGGGGGGTGATTTTCAAACTACTAAAACATAATTTTAATGGAATTATTCTTAATTTAAATTTTATATAAGACAGCAACCTATAAATTTAAAACAAATTCCGGTGCAAGTGATACCATAAGGTCCATGGTGATACTAGCATACAACCATCACCTTCAAAAATGTGGGAAGGGCCTAAACAACAAAAGGGGAGGGCTTAAATCATACTCGCTCTATAGAATTTAGCAAAATCGGCCCGGCTCTATACTATTTAGCACTTACCCCTAGAACCCAATGGGAAGGGTAGCCTCGGTCATCCAAGCCCGTTAGTCGAGGGAGCTATCGCAGAGGAGCCATATTGTCTGGATGACCGAAACTACTTGAAGGGAGGTTTTGTTTTTATGACGCAAGCTTCGGCTAAAATCGGAACCACGCCTTGATGGATGTGACATGTGGAGAAATTACATTGGAAGAAAATACCGATGTCGAAGTTACATATGTTGATTATGCACTAGTAGAAATTACAACAGTTGAAAGATCAGATGTAGAAAATACAAACGTTACAAGGCGCATTTGTACATGTGTTTTTTCGTTAGTGGACAATACTTTTCTATTTTGTAAAATCGAACATGGAAAAATCATCAAAACAACACTTTCATATGCTGACATAGTAACTTCTACTCGTGTTTACATGTCTTTTAATGTGGCGTCGATCCCCTTCCATATTCAGCCCCCCCCCCCCATGCATTATGTAAGATTTGGATATAAATGAAATGAAATGGGATTTAACATCCTACTGTTCTGCTCCTGGACTGTGCTAACGAAGACCACCATAGTATGTTATGAGGGATATTTTGCACAGACAGCGGCACTATGGCTAATCTTATATCGAATTCCAACAGCCAAGGGATCTGTTACGTGCACACCAATGTATACACGGAACATCGGTTATTCGCCCCATCCGAACGACTAGACAGAGCTGGAGAAACCACATTGGAAAATCCCGATGAAAATTTGGATATAAAGAGCCGACAGTTCTCCCTATAATAGTTAAACAGACATTATGTAAGAGCTAAATAAACATTAGAACGGTTCTGTCATTTAATGATTCAATTTAAAAATGGATAGACAAGGCTAACACTCGAATGACCAGTAAGGTGGTTACGATCAATGCACACATCTTGTCAAAACTAAAACCATCAATAACTTAACATAAAGCAATTTGAATACAATTTTCAATGTATTCATTTCGCATTATCTATTTTTGAAATATTATAGTGGGAACGACAAGCGCTTATCCAAATTTTACATAATGTCCCTTTAATAAAAAAAATAATTAAAAAGGAATATTGCCGTGTTATAGGCTCGATTCTCATTGCTACCGTTGTTACGATAATAAACGAAGTCTCGATTATCCATTTTTCTAAATAATTCATTAACTAACATTCTTGTTTAAATCCGTTGAAAACAAAAGGCATTCTGTGCTCTAGAGCGTTGATTATGGACCTGGCATGTGAATGAGTGTCGAATTAATGATTTATATAGCAGTCAAACGAAAGATCTGCATTAATCAGATTTATCTCTTACATAATGCATCTTTAAACACAGCTACGTACGTACCAATAACAAAGATATCTAAGTCAAGGTTTTACTTCCTGCTAATGGAGATTTATCAACTGAATGACTATCGTAATTATTATATGGTATATTAACGGACGATGACGATTGCCACTACCTTAGCAAATCATCATACATTTTCTTTAAAAAGGGTATGCGGACCAATTAAAGCAAAGATCTTTATTTTAGAATTATATTTTGGAGCCAAATTAAAGATGCATGTGTATGAATTAGATAGGGGGCTGACAGTTCTTGATATAATAGTTAAAAATAGATAATAAAAAGGATTCAAAATATTGGTCGAATTGCTTTTTTCTGAGCAAAGTTAAGAGTGTTTGAAGTTTTGATTATAAAAGTGTAGTAGATAATAATAAACGAAGTTTCGGTTATCCTTTTTTAAATTAAATTATTAAATGGCCATCGCATTTCAATTCATTCCAAATCGCTATCATTCGATGATTTAGGGAGTTGATAACGGGATTGTCCTGTCTAATTAATAATTTATGAAACATTTTGAGGCCCAAAGTAAGACCTAAAAATAGGCAGATTTAGATATTACATAATGTATCTTTAACATTATTCAGTCACAATTCATAAATCATTTCATAAAATTTTATAGCCCGATTTTACACAATCGTCCCTGATCATGACAATTTTATTGACGTGTTGTCTTATCACCGCTGATAACTGTCTATAATCTCCCAAGTGACCACTGGTGATCCTCAAAACACGATAGATAAAAGCTAAGGACCATTTCAGATTTGGATATACGTCACGTGATGTGAATGGGGCACGTGATTGTTGACGAGATTGTGTTTAGGCTCGCCCTAGACCACACCCTAATTCTTATCCTAACCCTTCCCTTATATTTACACCTCGTGAGCCCGTCTTCATTAGCCCAGGAGCAGAACAGTAGGACGTTAAACCCCATTTCATTTCATCTCGAAACCTACATGTATGACGAAATCTCCAATGGGTCTTGAAAAAATCACTAAATGGTGTTCTCATTTTTAAAAACGTTTTCAACAGAATGTCTTAGATGATCGGGTCTACGGAGCTTGAAATAGTAATTACTCCCCTTGGACAATATTATCCAATCAAATTAGTTCCTTTCAATGTTTACAACAAGATGGCGGCAAATTTTGGAAATTGGCAAGAAGCGTTGGATAATTTAGTGAAAGAGACTGTCGTGTCAGAAAATTGGAAGGAATTTGAGCTTTTGAAGAATGACAACAGCAGGATACAATTTATTCTGTCAAATAAATCGTTAATGTAAGCAAATAAAAATGCAGAAAATGAATTTGAACTTGAAGGTCTAAAAATTCCATTTATTATTATTTTATATTTTTATTAGGGATAACCATAGTTCAGCTCTAGTTACTCTAAGTAACGTAAATGTTTCGGCTCTGCTCTCAACTACGTTACTATTCGCCCTTATAGACAACTAGTCTGAAAATAAGGCATTTCCCTCATCTCCGTCCTAAGATTATTTTGGAATCCTTACCGTCTATTTTTCACCGTGATTCTGCTTTAGTCGCCAAAAGGAACCATTTCTTGTCACATCCGACGCAAATTTATAAAAATCCAACACTATTTTCATGTAGAATTATGCGATACAAATAGATAAACAACTTTCATTTGAATGCAGCCGCCATTTTCAATCTACTGCTCAGCCACTATTCCAAATTTCGGAATGGAATTTTACCGTAAACCAAAATTCCTTTTGGCGACTAAAGCAGAATCACGGTGAAAAATAGACGGTAAGGATTCCCAAATAGTCTTAGAACGGAGATGAGGGAAAAGCCTTATTTTCAGACTAGTTGTCTATAAGGGCGAATAGTAAGGTAGTTGAGAGCAGAGCCGAAACATTTACGTTACTTAGAGTAACTAGTTCAGCTCTGAACGTAATTACACTCGCCCTGAACGTTCAGAAACTGTCCCATTCAATCAATGTCGAAAGAAAATTCTTGCCCCAGTCAATTTTACTGGGCAACTTTTCACTGCTAAACGATGGGGTGTCAATCCGTGTGGACGCATGTACAACGTAAACGAACATCTTAGTGAGAAAATAAGACCTTGCTTACTTCGCTAGAGTCAGTATGAGCGATACAACACGCTGTTAAAAATACGTCCCCTCCTATCAAGTTACAATTTCGCAGCCATGACACACCTACTGTAGGTTAACGTCCACTTCAGGAATGTCAGTCATACAAGACGAAACGAAATGTACAGGCTTTACATTGTACAGGCTTTCACTCGGATTGACACCCCGTCGTTAAGCAGTGAAAAGTTGTCCAGTAAAATTGACTGTTCTCCAACTTTTTTCGACATTGATTCAATGGGACAGTCCCTGGACTAGGATAACACCCACGATTTACGATGTACGATGTACCAAAATCACACAAAAAATTCCATTTATTTCATATTTTTATTAGTGATAACACCCACGATTTACCCAAACTCACCCAAATGACGATGTACCAAAATCACACTAATACCTGGGCATTGCCACGCGACATAGCTTACTTTCGTGATATGGATATTCTTTTGATAATCCGGTAAAATAAACAAAACAAGCTTGCACGTCTTCCACGCTCTGTCCTTGTGAATTTCAGGTACCGGTTGATATTAAAATAATAACTGGATAATACATTGATGGATTCACTGACCCAGTTGTTACGTAAATTTAAATCATCATTGAATATAATTCCCTGGTGGAACATCGAATACACGAGGAAAGAGTGGATGTTTTCCCCGACAGAATCTCCATAGGAATTTCCCCCCGACAGAAACTCCATTGGAGAATTCCAATGACATGTGACAAAATCGTTGGCATTATGCCAATAAACCAGTTCTAAATTAGTTGCGTTTATGATTTTTTATTTTATACACTACTGACAGAGGGTTAATTTTAAAAATTAGCCTAATGTTAAATTATACCTTCATAATTAAGTTTCCCAAGTAATGTAAATGTTATGTTAAATAATTTCGTTTTTCCGAAGTGATTTTTATTTAGATCATAATTCAATAAATTTTATGATTAATTTTGTTTTTAAAAAAAAAAAAAGGTCAGGAATCATTTTCATTGACGTCAAAATATGTGATGTCATTGATTAGACACGTCTCATAGAAATATTTCTATGACATGCGTAATCTCTCTTTGGCGAGATTTGGTAAGTTGACAAGCACATTGCCAATTTTGCCCAGTGTATCCGGTTCCGATCTGTGGGTTACACTCCTGTGTTACCGGAAAAGAGCTTTGTTCAAGCACCATGCTTTGCGCGATGCTTTAGAGCTTCGCTCTATATTATATCAGTTCATATCATAATAATTTATATCAATATTTGATAATATACTGTATTTTTAATTGAAAATTGTAGCAATTATCATATGTGTTTTCACAGAGCTGTGGATAGATACATGTATATTGTGTAAAGACTTTGGATTAAAGGCTTTGAATCTTTGAAGAGTCTTTCAAACTGAATTAACCAGTTTTATTCACTATTCACTAATGAATAATGATATACCTGAGACTCTTCCTTTAATGCACATTGACAGTGCTTACAAAACTCATAATTAAAAAACAGTCAATATTCATTTGTGTTTATCATGAATAAAAACTCACTGAGGAATGAAAGTATGTAGCTTTCTAAGGGTCATTGTTCCAGTACTCCCAATTATTGTCTGAATTTATAAATAGTTTGATCACTTTGATGTGAAATTACGCCCCCCCCCCCCTACTCTGTCCGTTTAACATTTCAGGAGTATTGAGTGGTTAAAAGTATATCTGGATAACAGTAAATTATTTCATCAGAAATCTTCTAACAAGGCACTTGAATATAAAAACAAAGGTAACCAGTATTTCAAGAAGAAAGACTATAAAACAGCAATACAGTATTATACAGAGGTACATATACATACCTTTTACAGTATTACATATACAAGGATATTACTATAAATGTTGATTATAGGACAGACTGCACCAATTTAAATTTTTGTTTTTCAAAGACCCACATTAAAGTTTTGCTTCAAACTCGTATCGCAACACTCAAGACCACTAGACCATCCCCCCCCCCTCAATGAATACCTCCAATGATTGTGGTATTTATATGAGTAGTAACAAGTAGCAGGGTTGTCCGCCAAACTTTGTGAGTTATCTCCATCTAAAGACTGACCCCTAGGTGACATATTACAGAAAAAGTTACAATACGTCACATTATATGTGTATGTTAGTCCTGAAATGATCTATCTTGTGTCTAATGGACATTAAAACCTCTGCTACATGTATTTCTTTATATCAGAGGAAAAGGTGAGCTGACATTTTCTGAAGTAGCTGTGTAGTGGAGTGGAATGCAATATAATTTGTTTTAATAGACCAGTGTTCACTGATTGCTATTCAACATAAATATTAATATCTATTACAATTTTATTATTTTAAGAGTATCATCCATGCACCTGTAGATGAATGTCATGACTTAGCTTTAGCATATGGAAACAGATCTGCAGCTTTGTATCATCTTCAGTATTTTCAGGTATGACAATCTGATTAAAATACAGATCTATATTTCTTTTCTTTTTTTATACTTTTGATGGCCTACACTACATGAATATCTGACCGGTTGTTGTGATTGATAGGTTATACGAGCAACTTTTGACCAAATGACATCAGACATTTGATTAACCAATCAGCATTGTTGTTACTAGTGGATTACCCGCAGCTCCTTGCAAAAGAATGCCCAAGGTACTGAGCTCAGGGACTGCTGCAATCAAATTCGCTAGCAAGTAATCCCATACAGGCGCCATTTCTTGGGGTGCCTTATTTTTCTGGGGGTGCAATGTACCCCCTGCACCCCCGCTAAATATGCATCATTGTTGTTCTAGTAGAATAGTGGAATAATGAAATATAACACCCCTTAGAACAGTGATTAATTAGATTGTAGGCTGATCAGTATTGGTGATAAGGCCATTTGAAAAAATAGTCTTTCTCTCCAGATACTCCCTCGTCACTAGACTGCATAACCAGATTTTATCTACATGCATATAAATAAAATCAAACTTGCATCAATTAAAAATTTTCTCTTGTCTCGCGTATTTTGGCTGATCGGGAATATCTTGATTGAAACCATTAAACAACTTAAAATACAGATACATAAGTGCAATATTGCATGTTGTTTAAATAATGTATGATCAGCACATTGTCAGTACATTATTAGACATAATGGCATGCTAAATCAAATGACAACATCATATCTGTATTTTATATTTATTTATTTATTTGGTAATTATTAGGAATGTTTAAATGATATACAACTTGCTATGGATGCTGGTTTTCCTGAAGAATCCATCTATAAACTATACCAACGAAGATCTCTGTGTTATTATGGTTTGAAGAAATTCAACATGGCTGAGTCAGGTAAACAGTGTATATTTGTTGTTTTCTTTATATGGTATGTTATTGTTTGGTAACCATAGTTACTTGGCGAATATGGTGCTGGCTCTTTAACTAGAAGGACCTAGTTTCAGTCCCAATATTGACGACGAGTATATACGGGTGATGTCGTAAACAAATTAAGAAAAGAGTATACTTTCGGTAAATGAATGCATCTTGTTATTGTTATATTTTATGAATGTATAAATAACTAAATGATAATAATTGATTACATGTGTTCTTTTATTTATTAGGGGGATAGGTGGGTGGGTATATAAATGTCGATGTGAGATTGACTTTTTGTGTGACTGTCCTTGACCCAATTAAAGTCGATCGACATTCCGACAGCATGAAGTTTTTGTTTTCTTATTATGTGCTAAAAATAGCACCACTTTCTCCGTGAGAAAAATGGCCGGTTTTGAAAATTTTGAAGTGGAAGCCCTGCAATATTCACTTAAAAAATTCCTTGGGATTTGCTGGCCTGGTTTCCCTGTGTCGGTACTGCAAGATTCGGGTCTGGCATGGAAGAGCATTCAGTTATTTTGATTAGATATGAAACTGAGATCCTGTTTAATATCATTAGCAGCATTTTAAAGAGCCCCTGGCAGTTGGAAATAGAAAAATCTGGACCTTAGCACCCATATCTGTGTAAAATTTCCTTAATAGCACATTGCATGACGTAATCCAGTATTCATTAGCACAGATGCATAGTTAGTTGTTTGCGGGGGGGGGGGGCGCCACAGTGGCTAAGTGAGTAAGATGCTGGATCGCTAGCCTGGATGTCGCATTTTCAATCTAGGTTTTGGCAGGAAGAGTTCATTGAAATATTATTGTGTGGTTTCTTCTTATCAGTAGTGCAGGACAGAGTCTGGCAAGAACATCTGTCTAGTCATCGGATGGGACGAAAAACAGTTTTTTTTGCAGCTGTAATTCATATAAGAGTAGTCTGTAATGCCGCTGTCCATTCAAAATTTCACTCATAGCACACTGTATGGCAAATGCCCATCTTCATTAGCCCAGTCAGAGTAGAAGAGTAGGATGTTAAAATCCACTTCATTTAGTTGTTTGGTCTGGACAAGACAGTGGTCCAACCCATTGCCTTAGATTTAAAGAACTTTATGTTAGTCTCAAATGTGTATTTAAATTTTGTTTTATTAATAGAATTGTTGAAAGCAAGAGAATATTTAGACAATCAGAAGACTTTAATAGGGGATAAAAAGTATGGTGAGTAAGCACTTTTCGATATCACCTATTTTGTTTGTGTATTATGAAAAATTTGATTGATTTCTGTGTAATATCTTGAAGGGAAAAGACCTTTTATTGATTACGAGATAACAGAGAAAAACGAGTGACTAGGCTACTAGATTTAGCAGTTAGGTCAATATACATTGCTGTCAGTTGTGCCAGATTAGCCTTTTCTTATAAGAGTTAAATAGAATTGTGATAAATAAACATTGAGCCCATACTGAGTGAAGGGAAGTAACTCTTGTATAGCCTGTAACAGATATGTTGTTCTTGATTTCATATTTCTTTACTTAGGTAATTTATTGAAAGAAATGAAAGAACTAGAATTAGATATAATTGAACAGTAGGTATAAATTTACTTTTATGGCACTATATTTATTTCAACAGATTTGGATCCATTGTTTTCTTCAGACTGATCCTGACGTTTTATGACGTTTTAAGGAGAACATTAGTTTTGAATACATTTCATCAAACCTGAGGATCATGACCGGGGTTTAAGACTACAGTACTTGTAAGAAAGGCTTGTGCCAGTGTCAAGAATATTCTACACGTTGACTGGAAGTCCACTAGTTCTTAAAGATACTACACTTTAATCTGCCACGACTATAGATAAATCTGATGCTGGCAAACATACAAATTACACCTTAACCGTTTTCAAATGATACCCAGACATGTACAGATTTTATATTTTAATTTGTTGTTTTTATTTTAGAAAGAAAGTAAAGATAGAAAGACCAGTAAATATTAAATGTTTAAATATACCATGTGTGAGTTATGGTGATAGTTATGTTATAACACAGGCTTCTAGTGCTATTAATATCAGATATAATGCACAACAAGGCCGTTATCTAGTGGTAAGTAAATTATCACGCAAGACAGGCTTTTAGGGCTGTGGTGGTAATAATGATAATTATGTTTGTGACCTGTGTAATTTAGAACCTCATAAAACCATGGAAGATTGGTTTATGGCGCTCATTTTGTTGTCTTTCTTTGTCATTGATTATTTTAGTAGTCATTCTGATCAAAAAATGTATACATCAACCCATAGAAAGATGATCACCTTCCCTTTTATTGTGACTCTGATATCAACTACTCATATTCATAGTCCAAATATCAACAATATTATACTGGAATTTACTTACACCTACCTCCCCCACTCAATCCCACTCATTAAAACAGATCCTTTTTCGTTTTACTTGTCTTTACTACACTTGGATCTGGAAGAGTTGTTATATTACCAGCATTTTGCTTGAAGTGAGGAATTAGCCAATGAAACAGTCTCTTACAGCGAGTTCTTGGCCTTTTGATGCACAGAACAGTAGTTAAAGCTCTAGAAAAGTCAATGCTGATTAGTTAATCAATGTCTGATGTCATAGGGTCAAAAGCCTTTCATTTGACCTCTGAGGAGAACTCCCATTATAACTTGTCAGATCTTCATGTATTGTAGGCCATTAAAAATATAAAAAAACGAAACAAAATATAGATCTGTATCTTAACCAGATTGTCCCCCACGGAACTAAAATGTTTTCAGACTCCTAAGACTGTAATTATATTATAATTAGTATAGAATTTATTGTGCTAAATAAATGTTAAAATATTTTCAAGTGTTTATGATATTTTATAGGCTAATGACGATATAAAAGCTGGTGATACTCTGATAGTAGAGACACCGTATTCATCTGTTTTACTACCTGATCATTATACAACTCACTGTCATCATTGTTATAAACAATTAACTCTAACAGTCATAGGGTGAGTTTATTTATATAAACACATTGTTATCATTGTTATAAACAATTAACTCTAACAGTTATAGGGTGAGTTTATTTATATAAACACATTGTCATCATTGTTATAAAGAATTAACTCTAACAGTTATAGGGTGAGTTTATTTATATAAACACATTGTTATAAACAATTAATGCTAACAGTTATAGGGTGAGTTTATTTATATAACACATTGTCATCATTGTTTTAAACAATTAACTCCAACAGTTATAAGGTGAGTTTATTTATATAACACATTGTCATCATTGTTATAAACAGTTAACTCTTACAGTTATAGGGTGAGTTTATTTATATAAACACATTGTCATCATTTTTATTAAAAATTTAAACAGCGAATATATTCATATAAACACATAAAAATATTATTCTACAGAAATTGGCAGATTGCAACACATCCAAATTGCTGCCAGTTTGATAAGACTTCTGTTATGCAAGCGTATAGTTTCTCAGGCAGAAGATATCTGCCAAAAGTGATCTGAGTTATTGTCTGAACTCAACAAAATCAGATACTTTATCACCTAACGTCACTAAATGTTCAATTAGCCCAATTAACTTGGTCTTTGGAAAGTAGTGAGTACAATTGATAGCTTTTGATTTTTGCAACATTACACATTGTTACTACCCCACTTTCTATAAAACCATGTTGCTTCTCTAATTCAACCAGTTTATTCTGTTACTATCTCACACTAGACATTACTGTGTATAACTGTCCAATCCAAATAAATGATGATGTAATTTCTTCAAAATTGTCACAATATTGCATTGTGATGAGATGTCACCGACCATCTTTTAAAGTTTTCCCTACGGTTAAAAGCGGGGTCAGAATATTCTATACAAAAGATATTAGAGCACCAGTACCATCACATATCTATATTAAAGGAGTTAGATGTACTGTTCGCCATGAAGGACAGGTGCGTGGAAAAATTGGCTTTAACTGTAAAGCAGAAGGTCATTTAGGGAGAGAATGTCTTAATCCTGATAATAGACGAGAGGCGAGGGTACATGAACTAGACACAAACTATACTGAAGCTGTTTATAGAGCTACTTTTCCAGAGCTACCACAGAGTACCCCGACTTATAATGGAATTGTGGAGGGTCAACTGGAAAATGGAAATGGGAATACCAAATATGGAAACGAAAGCTTTGATAAAAATCAAGAAAATAAAGTTATACCCCGAGAAGGAAATGAACAGAACGAAAATAAAGATTTAGAACTTTTAAAAGATTATATAGCAGCTGGGTATAATAAGTCTGAAGTAACAGGAAACACTGAACAACCGGTCATGACAGACCAATTGGAGGGCGATGACGTTTCTTCTAAATCTCCGCGAGTCACCTTAGTGGGACACAGTGGAAGTATGTCGGGTGCTAGCTCCATTATGGAGTCAGACCACTCGTCTTTTTTCGAAAATATAAAACAGTTTATAGGAAGGAACGACAAAAGGAAAATTAGTAGTGATACTAGTAGTACTTTAATATCGGATACGGTAAAAATACCAACAAAACCTAGAATACCAGAAAAGCCTTTAAACAAAAAGACAAAGAACTAAATAATAATAAAAGATATAATATTTTATTAATTATTTTGTCTTTTATACTTACTTTTACAGCCTTTAGCTCTGTTATTATGGCTACTTCCATTTATTCGTGTAATATGCGTAAACACCTGAAGAATAAAATAAACATAATAAAAACTTTCGATAATGCAAGTACATGTATAATAAATTTACAGGAAACGTCGCTTATGTCGCTAGACGATATAATAATGTTTGAATCATCAACAAACTATAGGGGCTACACATCGAATGGTACACATAATAGTCTGGGGGTAACTACTTTGGTTAGAAAAGATCACAAGTCGGAAAACATAACTATTGATCACTTCTTTAAAGGTAGACTTCTACACATCATATTATACCTGAATAACGTAAAATTCAACATAATTAATGTATATGGCCCAAATAATTACCGTAAAAAAAACAAAAAAAACTAGACAAAGTTACTGGAGGGATATTGAAATGGAATGCATCCATCTTTCCTGTCTCGAGTTTGTTTCCAGAGCATATCTCCAAGATGATGTACGGTAGATTATACCGTATGAAACGTCTTCTGCAACTGAATTGATATCGCCGACAATAAAACTTTGTACACGGATCAAACTGCTATTGTAGTGGTGCCTTTTGCTAATCACAAATTTTGTGGATTTAATCATGTTGTTTTTTTCTGTTGGAACAAATTTAATATTTTGTTTTATATACATGTAGTATGTTTATTATTTATAGATGTAGAAGATGTACAGTTGTAAGATATTGTTGTAACCAATGTCAACAAGAATCATGGACACAGTATCATCATATAGAATGTTCTTATATAGATTTACTTCATTCTGTAAGTTTATTGTAGCCATTTCAATCAATGTCTTAAAGCACAGTTACTTCCCTTGGACAATTTTTAACAATAAGTGATCAGTTATTTTACATTTTGCAATGCATCTATTGTATCTGTCGATAAATTGGAGAAAAAGACATTCCCCAAGAAGTACCCTAAATATATGATGATAATTTATGGTTAGGCCACACCAGATTATCTGTTCTTCAGGGTCTTCATAAATAGATAAATACAAGAATTATGTATAAAATGTTTTGTTTAAAATTTCAAAACTTAAAAAATTGGAACTAAAAGATTATGAACAATGCAAACAAGTACTTTTGTATTCTAAATAAGTGTTTTTCCCAAAGAAATAATAAGAACTTTTTTTTACAGATACTAAAAATGTTAAAGGCTTGTTGATAATTCTTAGTGTAGAAATGTAGCAAATCACACAAACTTGACTCATTGACCTACCTTATGATCCTAGGTGCATGTAATAATATAAAATAAAGGACAGAAAAATGCTCAGTATCTCTCAGTTTGAGTAATTATATGATCTCATATGTTAAAAGTTGATGCTTGTGTTTTAGCTTGATGTATATAATGTGTATTAGATGTATAATGTGTTTTTTCTAGGTTGGTATAGCTCATCTTAGTTTAAGAACAATATTGACAGCAGGATTACAGTTTTTGAATGGTTAAGTATATATATATTCTCGCCATTTTCAATTTAATAATAGATTTTATATATATATTAAACTTGCTTGCACCTGAACATTTACAGAGTCTCTCTGTGATGTCATAGCCTCCACTGCGTTTTTGATATTTGACTACAGTAGTACAGATTTTTGTTGCTGTGTTTACCTTGCACTATCCAATGGATTAACTGGAATATGGATATGTGTCTTGTGAAGGACACATGTATTCTATACCCAGCCAGAGTGAAGATAGAACATGCATCTGGTGTATATTGGGAGCCAAGGTGACTCAGTGAGTTGGGGCTAAATCTGCCTCTTGTAGTTTTTTTTTTTCTTGCTTCAAATGTTAAAATAAATTATTATTAAGACATTTATTCCCATGAAAGGCCCATAATCACCTCTCTAGGTCATCAATGGATAATCAAGACTTTATTTATAATCGTAACAATTGTACTTTACAATCAAGACTATCTTGTTAAAACTTCAAACACTCATAACTTCACTACGAATAATGTAATTGACTAAAATTTTAAAAAATTCAAATCTCATTATGTATATTTGAACTATTATAGGCGTTTTTATCGACCACTGATTAGGCAAAGTGATTTGCATTCAATCACATTTTCATCTTTAACGTCCATCTAATTCAAATTGGTTACCCTAATCAACAAATTTATCGACACCGATTTCCGAAGCGATTACATCAAATCGTCAAATCACTTCAGCGTGCGATTTGACGATTTGATCGGGTGGTCACGTGTTTTTTTCAACGGTGTCCAGCCACAAAAATTGCTTACAGCTAATCGGAGCATTTAACTAACTCGCCAAAGTACTTTGAAATCGACTATATTGTCACATGACATCTCTACTAAATTCAAATCAATTTGGCAAGTCGATAAAAAAGCCTTAAATCAAGAACTCTTTATCTAAATGTTACATAATGTATCTTTAATATGATTTTGTTTACTGTAAAATACGTAATATTTTCTTCTACAGGATTTATAAAAGATAATAAAGATATACATACCAATGATATACCAGGATTAAATCAAGACAAACAATATGGACGAGATTATTCAACAGTTTATAATCTATTAACACATTCTGAAGATATGTCATCATTAGATTTATACCAGTATTCATTAGTAAGATATCTCTGAGAAAGTTCATCTAGATTTCCTGGGGTGGTTTACCCTTGTCTGTGATGCAGGATGGAGTGCATGGCAAGGATAGATGTCTAGTCGTTTGGATTGGATGAAAAACCGAGGTCCTATATACACATTGGCATGCACGTAAAAGATCCCTTGGCATTTGGAATTCAATATAAGAGTAGGCTGTAGCACCGCTGTGCAGACACAATTTCCCTTACAGCACACTTATGGTACTAGACGGCTGTCCTACATCACTGACAAGAGGAAATCACGCAGGATGCTCACAATAGAGTAATTTGAATGAAATTTTCAAATTATTCCATTTACATTATCTTATTTCGAACTATTATAGCAAGGATGGCTAGCTCTTCATCTAAATCTTACATGATGTATCTTTAAATAAGAGTTTTTGTGATATTTTCATTTATTCAGGTATTCTCCCTTTTTTATACGCCCACATTTTCATGTGGACGTATATTGTCGTCGCCCCTGTTCGTCCGTCTGTCCATAATTGTTTGTGAACAGTCTACAGGTCACAATTTTTATCCGATTTCAATGAAACTTAAAATATAGGTTTATCACCCTAATATCTTGGTTCCTAAATATTGGCATGTATCGGACTGTAACTTCATGGGTTATGGCCCCTGATTGTACGAAAAATCACGTTTTTAGCTTGTGAACAGTGTAGAGGTCACAATTTTGAACCGATTTGGATGCAACTTGAAATGCATGGTTATAACCCAAAGATCTTGGTTCCTCTCGATATTTGCGCCCATCCGATCATAACTTCCTGAATTATGCCCCCTGATTGTCCGAAAAATCGCCCTTTTTAGCTTGTGGTCCCTCTGGTGGTCAAAATTGTTATCCGATTTAAAAAACAGTATGATTATATCACCATTACATGGTTATGGAGGTTGAGTTCGAATTTGTGAAAATCAGACCAAAATTGACAGACAAAATGGCCGCCGTTTGTACGCGAATAGTGTGAAAATATGTTATATCAAGGTTGTGGACCCTACAGAGGTCACAATTTTGAACTGATTTTGATGAAACTTGACATGTATGTTTATAACCCAAAGATCTTGGTTCCTTTCGATACTTGCGCCCATCGGATTGTAACTTCCTGAACTAAGTCCCCTGATTGTCCGAAAAATCGCTTTTTTTAGCTTGTGGTTCCTCTGGAGGTCAAAATTATTATCCGATTTAAAAAAACGTTTGATTATATCACTGATACATGGTAATGAAGAATGTGTTTGAATTTGGTGAAAATTGGACCAAAATTGACAGACAAAATGGCCGCCGTTTGTATGCGAATAGTGTGAAAATATGTTATATCAAGGTTGTGGACCCTGTATAGAGGTCATAATTTGAACCGATTTTGATGAAACTTGAAGTACGTGTTTATAACCTGAAGATCTTTGTTCCATTGCATATTTGCGCATATCGGATTGTAACTTCCTGAATTATGGCCCATGATTGTACGAAAAATCGCCTTTTTAGCTTGTGGTCCCTCTGGAGGTCACAACTATTATCTGAATTTAAAAAACGTTTGATTATATCACCGTTTCACTGTAATGAATGTTGAGGTCAAATTTTGTAAAAATCGGACCAAAACTGCCGCTAATACGCGAATAATGTAAAAATATGATATATCAAGGTTGTGGACCCTGTAGAGGTCACAATTTTAATCCGATTTTGATGAAATTTGAAATATAAGTTCATAACCTAAAGATCGCGGTTCCTGTCAATATTCGGGCAAATTGGACCATAACTTTCTGATTGTACTAAAAATCATGATTTTTACCTTGTGGACTCTATGGAGGTCACAATTTTATTCCGAATTAAAAACTTTAATGGTGGTTGAGTGTGAATTTCTTGAAAATCATTAATTGAACAGCTAAATCCATAATATTAAATGTTTCGTATGCTTAAAGTTAGCATGGGGCAGAACTTTATAAAAACCAAACAAATTCTAATGATTTTCTGATAATTACTTAAAGCCCCAATAACACTCTTGTTGTAATTGAATAATATGTCCCAATCTTTATTCTGGCCAACAAATTGTATTATTTTACAACATTCAAATTAATTGATGATACAAATTTCATCTTAACACACGTAATTTAAAGAATTGGAAAAATTCAACTACATGATTTGAAAAGGTTAACGTAAATCTTTTCAAATGTGACTTGGATTTTAAAATATTCTCGAACCCTCTGAACAAGTAAAATATGATGTAATGGATAATTTACACAACAGGTAGGACAAATAAACATCTAGTACTTAGAATAAGACTATTATTTATTTTCTAGAGCTGCCAAGCCAGCAAGAGTGTTATTGTCCCTTAAATTAGGGGAAAAACCCTAGTTGACTGCCCGGACGATTTAGTTGCTGTGTGGGCGTATGTTTCATTGTCTGGCAACCTATTTTTCCATCCTGCTGCTGTCTTTATGTTATGTTAAAGACCAAGGGGACATAATTAATACAGATTTTGTTCTTTACTTGCAGACAGCCACCCTCTTACTTGTTATTCTCGTCCATTCTAACTGGTTTCACAAAGATAAAGACACGGATATAACAACTAAACATCACAGTCACGATTCAGCTACAAATTTGAGTCAAGACAAAGCTGACATGAAGGTTGACAAAGTTCCCTCGAAGAGTAAAAAGGACTCCCTAGCGTTAAGTGAAGGTTCCTCAAATATTGATGTCAATAAGGCCTTTGACGTCAGTTGCGGCAGTGATGCTAAAAGTAAAATTGATTCCATTTCAAATAACCAGGAACCAAATGGTGATTACAATAAATCTGAACTAAAGACGTCTGCCACATCTGTAGACTCCCTATGTTTGGAGGACTCCAAGAGTGAAGGAATATGTGATAATATTTTAGGAAACAGTCACGAAGATGATATATCTTCCGTCAAAACTCAAGTATCTTTGTCCGAGATTGGCATTGATACAGACATGTTAAATATAGGTGGTTTGTTGTTGCGTCATATTCAACAATTAGTATGTAACGCGCACGCCATTACAGAACTCCAGGCCTCAGTTGATTCGCTGTCATCTTCTGCCCTTGTTGATGAGATGAGTCAAGTACGAGTTGCCACGGCGATATACCCAACAGCTAGTTTGATGAACCATTCGTGTGATCCTACTATAATATCAAGGTAAGATCAATTAAATACGAAATCTCAAAGCTTTTCCTTTGATCACATGGTTAGCATTGGATCTGTTAATCGGGCTTCACTCTATTATTATAGGATAGCAATGGGAATAGCTAGTGACCGTATCGACATGATATGCCATTATGGGCTCATCACACAGTTCTTAAAGGGACAATAACACTCTTGCTGGCTTGGCAGCTCTAGAAAATAAATAATAGTCTTATTCTAAGTAATCTAAGTACCAGATGTGTATGTGTCCTACCTGTTGTGTAAATTATCCATTACATCATATTTTACTTGTCCAGAGGGTTCGAAAATATTTTAAAATCCAAGTCACATTTGAAAAGGTTTACGTTAACCTTTTCAAATCATGTAGTTGAGTTTTTCCAATTTTTTAAATTAGGTGTGTTACGGTGAAATTTGTATCATCAATTTATTTGAATATTGTAAAATAATAGGATTTGTTGACCAGAATAAAGATTGGGACATATTATTCAATTACAACAAGAGTGTTATTGGGGCTTTAAGGGAAGTAATTCTCTATCCTTTGACACCTAGAAATAGACAGATACGCATATCATAATGTAATATGAATGTATATCAACTGATTTACATACAATTGTTCCTGTTTTTATTATCAATTTCTAATCAGTTATGATGGGGTTAGATGGCCGAATGGTTAGCATGTGCACATTGTATCATAAGGTTTGTGATTGAGTCAACTGGTGTGTTACTATTCCCCGGTTGAGTAGGAACGCCTGTCCAAACTTGTGGGTTTTCTCTGAGTCCTCTGGTTTCCTCCCAATGCTAAAGACCCCTACACCGAAGTGAATTATTGAAATAAAATTGAACTATATGTTAGTCCCAAAATGATCTATTTTGTGTTGAGTGGAAGTTAAACCCTATTTTTTTCTCGCCTAGTATAGCAGTAGGCATAGCTAGTGATCATATGACCAATAGTGCTTAAATTTTCTGTTGGACCCTGTTACTGTTTTGATTATTGAAACCGTCTATAATAGGTATGGGCATCGTAAGCTAGTCACAGATATAAATCAGTTTGAAGTTGTTATTTCTTAATTAACTATTGAGGAGTTTTGAGTTTTGCACATGAGATTTTGATTATAATCTTTTTCTAGTTTTCAAGGAGACTTGTTAGTTGTGAGAGCTGTGAAAAATGTTAAAAAAGGAGAGGAAATATTTAATTGCTATGGTGAGTATATGATATGTTATATTTTGTTTTCAGAGTAATAATGTTAAACAAAACTACTTGTAGAAACAAAAAGTGGATGCCTTGGAAATTGAAAGGTTTATCTCAGCAAGCAAACCATGGTGACTCATTGATTAAGACACTGACTCGTCTGGGGTAGTTTCCTCTTGTCAGTGGTGCAGGATGGATGGTCTCATGGCAAGGCCAGTATCTAGTCAGTTGGATGGTATAAATAAATTGATGGCCTGTGTACAAATTGACGTGAACATAAAAAAACCCTTGATTGGAATTCGAAATAGCTCCTCTGTCCTAGCAAAGTTTCCCCTCATAGCACACTGTATAGCTTATACCTGTCTTCATTAGCCCAGTTGGAGCAGAACAGTAGGACATCTAACCTCATTTAATTTCTCAGCAATCAATAGGCACTATTCCACTAACCCCTGGGTTCATCTATGGGGGAGACACGTATTCAAATTATCTGCCCTTGATGATTGTGTTATCTTTACTGACCAGTCAAAAAATCATTAAATATAAAGGAAGTTGTTGAAGGCAAGTAACTCTTATACTGTTTGAATGGCATTTAGTAATTGAACACATTAAAAATAAACACAACAGTTCTATGGATAACAATTACTATATTTCTATTAATAGAAATATAGTAATTGTTATCCATAGAACTCTTGTGTTTATTTTCAAGTAACTCTTGTTGTGTGCATGTTAAGTTTCTTGCAAATTTTCTCATAATTAAGCGAACAAGTCGCCATACTGTTGTCAACATAAATAATAAGGCTAAGACCGGGTTGTAAACTGTTTTTTGACTGGCAAACTGTAAGGTATGACTATTATATATTGTAGGTCCCCACTTTAAACGTATGATCAGATCTAGAAGACAAGAAGTATTAAAAGCTCAATATTTTTTTAGCTGTTCATGTAAACCTTGTACCGATGGTAAAAAGGATGATGTACAATTTGATGTAAGCTATTTTTAAATTACTTTCATTTACTTTAATTTGATATAAGCTATATTTAAATTATTAATTTAGGTAAGTTATACTTAAATTATGTTAAATTACTTTAATTTGATGTAAGCTGTATTTGAATTATGTTCATATTACTTTAATTTACTTTAATTTGATGTAAGCTATTTTAAATTATGTTAAAAATACATCATGGGAGATTAGATAACGAGTTGGCAGTTCTCACTACAATAGTTAAAACTAGCTAATGTAAAGGCAATTTGCTGAAAATTTCAGTCAAATTGATCCACAATTAACTTAGAACTAGGCAAATGAAAGTTCTGCTTAGCCTCGGTCATCATTATGAAATTCGGTAAGACAAAACCAGTAGTCTTGGTTATCCATTTTTATTGGTAAATCACGAAGGAAAATATTTCAGCGAATCGAACTACAATCCAACAAAAATCTCATGCTAGCCTCGACATCCAGAGTTGATTATGGTTTGAATAAGTTAATTAATGTCTAATTAATAGGTTTATAACATTTCAGGCCTAAAGAAAGACCTACAACAGGCAGATTTTGCTCTTGCATAATGCATGTTTAATTTACTTGAATTTGATGTAAGCTAACATAAATATTAAATAAACTGTTAATCAAAACCACTAAAACTAACTCTCTATCCAAGTTGTAAGCTGTATTTAAATTGTATTCAAAGGGAAACTAGCCAGAAAAAAATGAAATGGTATAGTCAGTCGAAAATACTTTTATTACTAAAAAAAAATAATATTAATTCAGAATATTCAAATGGGAGCATTTAAAGTGTATAATTGCCAAAATTAACTTTTAATCATTTTTTTTTTATCACAATTTTGACATAGGTGACCGACAGCATGAGCCCTGTATGTTTGTAGACTATGGTATAATAAAAATAATATTGTAAATGTATATCCAGAAATATTAGCACAAACGTAAAGCTGCTCTACTTTGTTTCACCTAAAAAACGATGAAAAGATAAAAGGTATGCCGAGACAACTGATTTGAACACTGGTTTAATAACATTTTAACATTTATATATAGATGTATGTTTTAGAATATGGTATGGAGTAAATGTATAGTGTGTGTATTTTTTAGGCTATGGTATGTGGTAAATGTAGAGGCTGTATTGATACCCAGGTAGATGTACCATGTTGTATTGACTGTGGAGAGAGAGAAAGTATCCATGATAGAAAGATGAGGGAAGAAATAAACACACTTTATCAACATGCTATGGCATCAATTGATCATTCAGATTTAAAAGGTAAAAGCACCGGTATTTTTAACAGTCGATTAAAACACAGTCCTATTTCATTTCATTTTTATAGTTCAAAATATTGGTATAAGTGTCTTCACTACACTAGGATGTGGAAAAAAGAGAGAGAAATGGGGTTTAAAGCGGGAATTTCATATATTCCAAGAAAGTCAAAACATATTTATTTCTATGTCGTTTGCTCAATAGGTTGTCAACTCACTATTATACAATCATAGGCTTTATTTTCCACACTTAAACATCTTTCACATCGGAAATAATAACACAATTACCTCCCTTGTTTTCCCATTCCCCCCCATGCATTACGGTAACTGTCTTCAAACGTTTGAATTTAATGTTGAAAGTGATATTTTTGCCAATTTCTCAACTGTCAATAGTGAATTATTGGATTATTCTTTAACAAGATAGGAGTGTTTATAGATAACATCTATTTTAAGGCTTTATTTTAATATATTTTAAAAATATATCTTAGAAATATGAAATTGCCGCTTTAAGGTACACTCCACAAGTTATGTCATTTTGGGACCTAGTGGATATTAAACCCCATTTCTGTCTCTTTCTCTCGCTTGTAAATCAGATTTAACTAAAAGTTTAATTTTTTTTATATTATTAAAGTATTTATTAAATCTTATATTTGGTATTTTAGGTGCTATGGAAAGTTTAATGCCATGTTTAGAGTTGTGTAATAAATACTTACATAAAAATAACCGATTAAAAGCATCAGTAGAAGATAGTTTAGCCAGATGTTATGCAATGTCAGGTAGGAGAGTTAACTTTAGAAAAAAAATGAAATGGGGTTTAATGTCCTACTGTTCTTCTCCATCTGTGCTATATACAGAATATGGACACACTTACTCTCTAGACACACACTTAGTTTGTATAAATTGTTACAAAATTGATAAGAACAGACATAACTTAAAATAGCATTATGCAAGAGCAAATTCTGCTTATTACAGGTCTTTCTTTAGGCCAGAGATGTTATCTAAATAATCAATTAGACATTAATTAACATATCCAGACCATAATAAACTCTTTATGTCAAGGCTAGCCTTCGATGTTGGTGGATTAAATTCTTATATGCCCCTTAATGGCCGTTGATAATTAAATCAATCAAGTGGATAATCGAGACTATGCTGTTTATATTAATGATTTGAGTAATGATGACAGAGGCTATGTGAATATTTCAAACGCTTTTTTCTCGGCTAATAATGGATCAATTTGACTGAAATTTTCAGCAAATTACCTTTACACTATCTAGTTTTTAACTATTATAGTGAGAACTGCCATCTCTTTATCTTATCTCCCATAATGTAACTTTAAGAAGACATAATTTTTCTAATATACCCCAAACCTCTAATTATAATTAAAAGATGTTTACTGAGATTAACGTAGGGTGGGGAGAATGAAATGTACTCTTACTGTCCATCCTCCCTACTGTCGTACCAAACTGATCCCGCAGTGAATATTCGCTTGGCCGCTACAATCACTGATAAGCATGACATCGACGAGGCTTAATAAGTACGGCATATTAACTTTTTTACTCCGACAAATTAAATTCTCAAACATTTTTTTGAGGTAAAAGAAAAATAAATAAAGACGTTTGAAGTATTTGAAGTTAAAAAATATTTCCTATTTAGTGTAAATGGGTATTAAAATGAGTAAAATGCATCATTTTGCCCGAAGCAGTTAGGTGTTAAGTAAACATTGCACGGGCAGTTGAGCCAATGACTGGCGCGGTGAGCAGTCAACACAGGTGCTATGGACACTTATCTGTTACAAAGATAATTCGTAAGTAATTCTCTGTGAAACAGATTGCTGTCGTACTAGTCCCCTTGTGAAAATATCTCATAAATTGTTTAAAATATCTATATAAAGCTTTGTACACAGCAACCTATTATCACTAGGGACCGGGTATTATTCAGATTTGATGAAAAAAAGAAAGAAACTGAGCTTACTATCTGTAATCTAATACACATATTCATTTAATAGATTGTTGCCCAGAAAGTGTTAAATACCATTAAGATTCATCAAATAACGCCCAGTATGTGCTACCGTTTGGTTTTGACATCGGTAATCTAGTTTATAACCATTTAGTTTAGTTTTGATATTGGTCATCCATTATGACCATTTAGTTTCATAAACTAGTCAACCAATGTCAAACTAAACGGTAGCACAAACCGGGCGTTATTTGATGATTCTTGATGGTATTTAAACACTTAATTCCCATTATTTCATTTCCTTTTTGTTAGTCAATTAAACATTGTTCTATTCATTTCATTGTATTTTTCTCTTTATTTTAGGTGATTATAAAACAGCATTAAAACATTTAGAAAGTAGTATCAAAGTAACAGAGTTATTATATGGTAATCAAAGTATCGAATTAGCTTATGAACTACAAAAAATGGCAGATATCCTTTTTAATGTCAAGAAACCAGAAAAATGTCTACAAATTGTTAACAGAGCTGAAAAAATATTTCTTATTCATTTTGGTGAAAATCATGAAACTGTTAAAGAGTTGAACGAAATGAAAGTATGTTTGTTGGAGTTTGTTAATGCTAAACATTGAATGTGTTTATTGTTAATGCTAAACATTGAATGTGTTTATTGTTAATGCTAAATTAATGTTGAATGTGTTTATTGTTAATACTAAACCTTGAATGTGTTTATTGTTAATGCTAAACATTGAATGTGTTTTTGTTAATGCTAAATGTTGAATATGTTTATTGTTAATGCTAAACATTGAATGTGTTTACTGTTAATGCTTAACATTGAATGTGTTTAATGTTAATGCTAAACATTGAATGTGTTTTGTTGTTAATGCTAAACATTGAATGTGTTTTGTTGTTAATACTAAACATTGAATGTGTTTATTGTTAATGCTAACCATTAAATGTGTTTATTGTTAATGTTAAACCTTATATGTGTTTATTGTTGATGCTTAACATTGAATGTGATTATTGTTAATGCTAAATGTTGAATGTGTTTATTGTTGATATTAACATTGGATATGTTTATTGTTAATGCTAAGCATTGGATGTGTTTATTGTTAATGCTAAACATTGGATGTGTTTATTGTTAATGCGAAACAATGAATGTGTTTATTGTTAATGCTAAACATTGAATGTGGTTATTGTTAATGCTCAACATTGAATGTGTTTATTGTTAATGCTAAACATTAAATGTGTTTTATTGTTAATGCTAAACATTGAATGTGTTTTGTTGTTAATGCTAAACATTGAATGTGGTTATTGTTAATGCTCAACATTAAATGTGTTTTATTGTTAATGCTAAACATTGAATGTGTTTTGTTGTTAATACTAAACATTGAATGTGTTTATTGTTAATGCTAGACATTGAATGTGTTTATTGTTAATGCTAAACATTGAATGTGTTTATTGTTAATGTTAAACATTGAATGTCTTTATTGTTAATGCTAAACATTGAATGTGTTTATTGTTAATGCTAAACATTGAATGTATTGTTAATACTAAACCTTGAATGTATTTATTCTTTTTTTTAATATTTTAACATAAATTGTTGTTTTATAGTTATATTAAAAGAGATGATAAACTTCAGTTTCATGTCAGAGACCTCCTTAAAGATGCAGTAAGGAGTTGGACGTTCTTGTTATAATAGTTCAGAAATAGATAATGAAAATGAATATGCAATATGCAGATTTAGCTCTTACCTAATGCATCTTAAGATAAATTGTTATATTTTGAAGCGTTGATGGGATTTCAAAATTTTTCTTGTCCAACATTTTTCCTCGAAAATAAAGGGGCATAACTCAAACTACAGTAGATTTTGAAAAGTTATCACACAAAAGATAAGTACTGTAGTGTATTATTGGGTGATACAATTAAATATTATTTTATCATGTATTGTAGGATATAGATGTGCTAGATATTTTTACTCAGTTTTTCATGTTTATAAGTTCAGGTCTAAACATTAAATCGATGAATTCATCATACATTTTTGTTTAGACTTTCAATTTAAAGGAGCTAAGTGTCTATACTTTGGCATCAAGATATGGACACAAATGGGTCTCAATTAACACATATAATAATGTAATATGAATGTATATAATAAATGTTGATTTAAATTGACGAATAAGAAGCGTTTACAATGTAGAAGACCGTGGATGTCTCCTTTAAAATTCATGGCAGGAATTTTATCCAAACGAGTTATTTTTAATGTGACACAATATCATGTAAAGTAATGGAAGTCAGTCAATTTGACGATGTCTTTTTCCACAAAACGTCAATAGGCCATCGTCTATAGTCGTCTAATCGTAAGAGTTTTTCCGCGCCGATTGACGGGGTGTAGGGTTTATAGTCTCGGACCGCCAAATATTCTATAATATCCTGCCCGAACTGACCCAGCCACTTCTTATGCCAAAACCACTCCATTAAGATATAAGGTACATCAACGGTATCGAGAAAATGGATGCCGGATTTTAATACTTGCAGTTCATGTTCTTCTACGTCTATTTTCATAAAGGCTCTTTTAAAATTGACTAATGGTAGCAGGTCATCTAGATGAACTGTATTTATCACTTCCGAGTCAATGACGGAATCATTTATAGCAATGGGCAGCTTTTTATCTGAAAGTCGAGTTCCTCCTATATTGGCATGGTCCCTTTGAAAAGTAAATTGACTGTAGGTATTTGATACAGCCGTGAAAAACACAATAATGTTGTCAGTTAACCCACCAGCTTCGATGGACTTGCATAATCTCAAAACGTTCTCGCGTAAGGGATCCACAGACAGTACTTGCCGGCCCAGCTTGGCAGCCATCAATGAAAATGTTCCGACATGCGCACCAAGATCTATAAGAGCCATGTCGGGATTTTCAAGAAGATATGTATGTATTAAATTTACATTGTCCGGATCCCATATCCCATTCCTAAAAAGCATTCCCGATACTGATTCGTCATCACGCAATTCGTGAACGAAGATAGGGGTTTCACCAGAGGGGCTTTTAAGGGTAGCCTTCAAAAACTTATAATTGCCGCCACAATAGTTCGAAAGTCTTTTCCATTTCTTATTGACCCATCTTAAGATATGTGCTTGGTCTTTGTTCACTGGTTTGTCAAAATTATCTATGTATTCTATATGTTTTAATGGCCGCGAACTTTCCAAGATGAGGTGCCTCAGAGTACAGAATAGTAGAATCATCATGACGATAGTGAAAAGAACTGGTTTCTTTTTTGGTTTGATGACCCGTAACAATCCCTGAAAATAGAATGTACAAGTAAATCTTTCATTTATAAAACTGGTCAATGAGATTCAAATTTAATTTTTATACGCCCACATTGAAATGTGGTCGTATATTGTCGTCGCCCCCGTCCGTCCGTCGGTCCGTCCGTCCGTCCGTCCGTCCGTCGGTCCGGCGTCCACAATTGCTTGTGGACGCTCTAGAGGATAAAGTTAATATCCGATTGACTTTAAATTTATACACAGTGTTTAAGGTCATGAGACGAAGAAGCCTATTGTTTTTCAGCGATTTCCGATAATAACTACCAGAGTTATGGCCCTTGATCACTTCAAAAAATCTTGTGGACGCTCTAGAGGCCAAAGTTAATATCCGATTGGCTTTAAATTTATACACAGTGTTTAAGGTCATAAGACGAAGAAGCCTATTGATTTTCAGCGATTTCCGATAATTAGTGCCAGAGTTATGGCCCTTGATCACTTCAAAAAATCTTGTGGACGCTCTAAAAGCCAAAGTTAATATCCGATTGACTTTAAATTTATACACAGTGTTTAAGGTCATAAGACGAAGAAACCTATTGATTTTCAGCGATTTCCGATAATTAGTGCCAGAGTTATGGCCCTTGATCACTTCAAAAAATCTTGTGGACGCTCTAAAAGCCAAAGTTAATATCCGATTGACTTTAAATTTATACACAGTGTTTATGGTCATAAGACGAAGAAGCCTATTGATTTTCTGCGATTTCCGATAATTAGTGCCAGAGTTATGACCCTTGATCACTTCAAAAAATCTTGTGGACGCTCTAAAAGCCAAAGTTATTATCCGATTGACTTTAAATTTATACACAGCGTTTAAGGTCATAAGACGAAAAAGCCTATTCATTTTCAGCGATTTCTGATAATTAGTGCCAGAGTTATGGCCCTTGATCACTTCAGAAAATCTTGTGGACGCTCTAAAAGCCAAAGTTAATATCCGATTGACTTTAAGTTCATACACAGTGTTTAATATCATAAGACGAAGAATCCTATTGATTTTCAGCAATTTCCGATAATTAGTGTCAGAGTTATGGCCCTTGATCACTTCAAAAAATCTTGTGGATGCTCTAGAGGCCAAACTTGATATCCGATTGACTTCAAATTTATACACAGTGTCTAAGGTCATGAGACGAAGAAGCCTATTGATTTTTAGCGATTTCTGATAATGCCAGAGTTGTGGCCCTTGATCTCTTCAAAAACATTGTGGTTGCTCAAGAGGCCAAACTTGATATCCGATTGACTTTAAATTTATACAATGTGTTTAAAGTCATAAGACGAAGAAGCCTACTGATTTTCAGCGATTTCAAATAATTACTTCAAGAGTGATCTCCCTTGATCACTTCAAAAAACCTTGTGACGCTATAGATGCCAAACTTATCATTAGAATTGACTTCAGATTGATACACAGAGTTTAAGGTGTTGAAACCAACAAGTATTTTGATTTTCAATGAATTTTGATAACTGAACAGCTAAATCCATGATGTTAAATAAATGTTTCCTATACTAATTGTTAGCGTGGGGCAAAACTTTATAAAAAGCAAACAAATTCTAATGATTTTCAGATAATTACATAATGAGTTGTTACTCTTAATCAGATTTTAGTGTATTACAAATGTTTCATTTCCAAAAAAAGTAAAAATATGCGACAACCCTTGTTGACTGCCCGGACGATTTAGCTGCTGTGGGCGTATGTTTCGTTGCCTGGCAACCTATCTTTATTTCTTTCTTACTTAAATTTCGTTGACCTACACGAAAATCTGACGTCTTCTAACGAACCACCTGTTCTCTTTAAAAGTCTTATGTTCAACACATATCTATTAATGTTGTCAGACCATACTGAAAAAATGGAATCGTAAAACTTTCTTTTAAAGAGAATAATTGTTTCTCCTCCGATAAAACAGAAAGGTGAACATTTAGTTCATATATGGGGGTTTGATGGCTGAAAGATTAGTATGTGTCATTGATTCTCCAGCTGTACGTGACAAGGAGTAGGGTCGCCTGTCCAGAGGAGTATATGGTAGTTTCATGGTTCCCGAAATTCGTTAACGTCCTTGCGTAGTTTGAGGTCTCCGTTTATTCACGAATTTGCGTTGCTTAATGATGAATTGCTAAGGTTGCCACACGTTTAACTTGTTTTAAGCTAGAAACACCAAGATGTTCTCTATAAAGCACCGTTTAGTCTTTTTTTCTAAAGACATTTTGCGCCTGTTCGGAGAGAACCCCAAAGAGTGGCAAACCCGCACGGAGCAATCATCACTCCGCCCCTGGGATATTATAAGGACCCACAGTAACCACGAGTTCATTTCTGCCTGTTTTTGTTTTGTTTTGTTTTTGTCCATTGCTGATGAAAACACCACTGTCCTGGGAAAACAAGAACTTGTGAAATGAACAACTGACAGAACTGAAGCTGTGTTTACTATCGGTCTATGTGATACCAGAGACGGGCAGAGGGCCCAAAGTCCCTGAACCCGGCCTCGCGAAGCGTTACGGCTCAATGGGGTCCGATGGGATTCTCTTATCTTTTGAAAACTGACTGTTACTGATGTTGTTAAGGTATGCCGTGGGGTCTTCAGCTTATGCACTACTTCTATACCTGGCAATCTTATCGGAAATTAATTTTGAAACCCCATATTTAATTTTGTAACTCTGAAAACTTTATCTTTAATGTGATATCCACAAGAAAAAATCGCCATATTTAATTCTGTTTTCGTTGTCGTTTGAAATTTACCCCATCTGGATTATTCATAATTAAATTTTTGGATAGAAATTTCAAACCCGCCACCTCAATCCGCTACCCTTATATCCGCTGGACATATTTTTTTAATGACTATCAATTTAAATTCTGCATTTCTCCAATCATGGATTCTCGAATTTTATTTGAGATCAGAACTGAACCCAGCGACTCTGAAAAATGACGATTAACTTAAAATCCGCCATTTAGGATGACATTTTGAATTGGTTCTGTATTGGATTTTCAAAATTTATCTTTAAATTCAGGGACATCATAAACCTTATAAAAGACATAGCAGAAAGTCATATCGTACGAGATTCTCGCTGGTTATACTGAGAAAATGCTATTTTATTACTAAATTAGAGACCCATTATGAAAGAAATAGCTAGCTGTCACGATGTGAAAAACAACTTACCCGTCCCACGACATCTCGCTGCATATTATTTCTTATTACGTAGCCTAATGTTGGCTTCTGCTGTGTACTTGGAATATCTGCAGCATTTGCATGCTACAAAATCGATAATATAGTCAAAATCGTTACATCTGCATAAAATAGGCTTTACAAATAGAAGCAAACTAAGCATACCTTTGTGAATGATAAATTTATATGCCCATACAATTGATTGTTACAGTAAAAGTATAAGCGGGTAGTATAATCAGGCAACACCAATTCAATTTTCTGTTTTTCGGCCTTTTGATAAATGGCAATGACCCAAAATATTATGTTTAGATTTCGGTACGAATTGAGTTTTTATTTTGTAAAGAATATAAATGGAGATGATGGTTGTCACAGAAATGGTAATGATTGTCGATACGTAAAGCCAAACCAATTTAATTTTCAGTTTGGAGTTGTTCCCCTTGTCAGTGTTTTCGATTTTCAAATATTATATCTAGATTTTGGTACGAATTGAGTTTGTATTTTGAAAAGAATATGAATGGGGGTGATGGTTGCCACAGAAATGCTAATGTGAAGGATTGTCGATATATCTATAAGAAATGACATGGGGTTTTACATCCTACTGTTCTGCTCCGACTGGGATAATGAAAACGGACAGTGCCCAAACAGCGACTCTAATATCAAATTCCAAGGGATCTTTTAGGCCAATGTGTACACATTGTTGGGTTGTTTGGTTGTTTTTTTTGGGGAAGGGGGGGGTCACACAATCAGAACGACTAGACAGCTGCCCTTGTCAGATCGTCCGTCCTGCACAACTGACAAGAGGAAACCATGCCGGAAAATCCCGATGAACTATCTCAGCTAACGCCGGTAGCGACCTCCAAGCAAGCGAGCCAGCGTCTTAGCCACCTCAACAGCCATTTTTTACTGGAACAGAAATTTCGCATAGCAGTTGGGTTTAATCAATTCATATAATTTATACGGTAAGGTTTCACCTTTATTCCAATGTAAATTGGTTTATTATATGTTAAGCTATGTACAGTACACTTTGGGGTCAGTGTTATTGGAAATTAGGGTAGTTATAGGCCAGTAACTTTTTGGTAATCAACTGCGTACAAAACTTGCTCAAAGGAAGGCCTTAGCAAGGTCCAGCACTGTGACTGGAGCAAGACGGAAGATATCAGTAGTGGAACCATTTCTAGGAGGTATCGTGGTCGATCGCTGCCTTGGCCGCGAAATTTTAAAAACCGTTCTCAAAAAACAGAAAATCAAGTTATTGATATGGCCGTACAAAGAACACATTTGTAGCTCTTGTCGACTCAACCTGTTACCAGTAGTTTTCAGTAGTCCGGCTAATGTCAGAAGGTAGGACGTTACCCCTATTTCATATCCAATCTGTTGCTGGGAAATAACGATTAATTTCAACTATACAGGTAATTACTTGACGATGAATCGTTTTAATATTGGAATAACTATAAAAGTATTCTCTTTTCCATATTTTATGCCTTTGGCTCATTTCATTTTTATTTTTTATGTGGCAGGGTAAAACTTTCGGCAATGAAAGTTTATTGGAATTTTCTGATGAGATTTCCCATTGCCAGTGGTGCAGGACACAGGGTCAGGACAAGGGCGGCTGTTTAGTCGTGCGGATGGGATGAAAACCCAAGGTCCCCTGTATACATAGGCGTGCAGGTAAAAGATCCCTTGGCAGTTGGAATTCGATGTAAGAGTAGGCCAAAGTGCCACTGCCCGGGAAAAATTCCCTCATTGGCGTATGTCCGTCTTCATTAGCCCAGTCCAAGGACGTTAAACCCCATTTCATTTACGCAATAGATATGACGTCATCCCTTGATGTTACGGGCACTGTGCCAAGTGTACATTATTTATACTACTTGCAATATTGAACGCGCGTGACGTATTTCATTAAAATGCACGTGGTGGATAGTGTCTGTATTTTAAGTTGTTAATTTTCTCGTATAATATCAATATTATAGTTAATTTCCCGCACTCGACCGTTAAACTACACATGCACTACTACCGGATCAATACAGAATTCCTTAGGCCATACTAATATGATTTTATGTTCCTAGAACAGCTGTTAACATTTTGGTTTGTTCGAGGAAAAGAACTAATTTAAAACCCAAAAGTACTTGGTTGCATGCACTGCTTAGAAGCTTATTGATCCAATGTTGTAAGCCTTTAAATTTTAAACAAGACATTTTTCATGTGTACACATGGTACCGGCTATTTTTTTTCAAAATGGCTGCCAAATGGACAGCAAAGTGGTACGGCAGTTTCAGGGGTCTCTAAACTAGTTAATGTTCTAGCGTAGTTTTGAGTCACTATTATTCATCAATTTCCGCTGTTAAGAGTGTCATAGGTTAAATATCTGAACAGGCTAGAAACACCATGAAATACCACAGCAAGTCCAATCGACATATAGTTTTTCGCCCAGTCGGCATGCTACAGGTCATATTCACTAAGAAAAAATGACGATTAACTTCAGATCCGCCAATTTTTATTCCATTTTGAATTGCTGCCATGTTGGATTTTCGAAATTTATCTTTAAATTCAGAGACTTTGAAAACTACTAAAAGACATAGTTGATAAAGGTCATATCTTACGATACTTTCGGTGGTTATATGGAAAAAATGCCGTTCTATTACGATTAATTAAAATTCCTCCAATTTTGATTTCATTTCGGCAGCAATTTGGAATTACTACCTTAATGGATTCTCGAAATTCATGTTACAAGTCATATCCAACAGGAATAAACGACGATTAACTTAAAATCCGTCTTTATGGATTCCATTTTGGCTGCCATTATGAATCGCTACCATGTTGATTTTTGAAATTATCTTTAAATTCAGAGACATCGAAAACCATATAGAAGACTCTCGCTGGTTATATAAGAGATATTTAAATATCCGTACATTTGAAAAATACATTTTTGTTTTTTCTTCTAATTCGTTTTTTCGGTACATTTCGCCTCCATAATCCTTTTTGTAATGAGAATTTAAAAACAAAAATTATTCTCCCACCACCAAAAATGATCCTTACGAGATATCGCTCTCCGAAACTTCCCGAAGATCGCCTTATAGGGTTATGTTTATTATGTTAATTCGCCCTGGCCGAATTCGGACAAATTTTAGTATGATGTTGTCTGACATGTGTGTCATTGAATAAAAACTGCTTTGATTTCTTTTGCAAATTGTTTTTGGGTAAAACGTTATCCCCCCACGGCTAGTTTGCAAGCCAACGTACTACTCACTTTTTCTCAGACAGCTGCGCTACGGCCTACTCTGGTTTTGCTCGGCTGACCATGGGAGCTTTTATGTCGATGGTGGGAGGGGGCATGGTGGCTAGGCCTAGCGAATATTCACTGCTGATAAGTGTGCATATTGGCCTGCACGTAAAAGATATAAGAGTAGGCCATAGTGCCGCTGCCCTGGCAAAATTTCCCTCATAGCACAATGTATGGCGTATGCCCGTCTTCATTAGCCCAGTCAGAAACAGAACAGTAGGATATTAAACACCATTTCATTCCATTTCTGTGTTGAAGTGTGCTACTATTCGCAAAGGAATTATCTCCCTTGTGACGTTTTTAAACAATGACATCGAACTCGTCGCATCTTTGTACATAATGAACGGAGTGGAACCGTTTTTGAACTAACATTTTTTTTACAGATGCGACTTTCACAACATTGTGGTTTGCTAGATAGGGATTAACAATTCCTCAAATGCCAAGCAGAGATTCACGTTTTCGTGAGTATCTCCGATCTGTTTTACAGAGAATTACGAATTATCTCTGTCACAGATGACTGCCTTCAACACGTGCAATGACATCACGCGGCGTCAATCATTGGCTAATGGCGCGTGCAGTGTTTACATAAGACGTAACTGCTTCGAGCAAACAGGTGCCTTTTACTCATTTAATACCCAGTTACACTAAAAAGGAAATACTTTTTAGCTACAAATACTTCAAACACCTTTACCCATTTTTATAATACGTACAAAAAATGTTTTAGAATTGAATTTGTCGGAAGAAAAAAAATTAATATGGGGTACTCATTAAGTCCCCACATCCCCCCACTGCAAAAACTCCTGGATCCGCCCGGGGTAAGTGTCACTCATCAGCTGCATATTATCCATATTCGTGGTGAAAATCGTCCAAAAATGTAACGCTGTAAAATGAGTTCGAGTATGGAAATGAGAGAGAGAGAGAGAGAGAGAGAGAGATACATGGGGTTTAACGTCTATTCGACAAAAACTAGGTAATTGCGCGCAGAGGTCTTTTAGCAGTGGGGGGAAACCGGAGGTCCCGGAGTAAACCCACGAGATTGGACAGGCGACCCTACTTCTTGTTACGTACAATCGGGAATTCGAAACCACGTCAGTAGACTCGATGACAGGCTTTATGATACAGCACGCACGCGCTAACCATTCAGCGCCCCCCCCCCCCCCCCGTATGGTAATGAACTAACATCAACCGGCACACAAATAAGGGCAATAACTCAATGGCTCCTCCAATCTGTTTCACAGAGAATTACTTACGAATTATCTCTGTCACAGATGACTGTATTCAGCACGTGCAATGACATCACGTGGCGACAATCATTGGCTCAAAGGCTCGTGCATTGTTTACATAAGACGTAACTGCTCCGGGTAAAATGATACCTTTTACTCATTTTAATACCTATTTACACTAAATAGGAAATACTTTTTAACTACAAATACATACAACATACAAAAAATGTTCTAGAATTTAATTTGTCGAAAGAAAAAAGTTAATAAGGGGGACTAATTAAGTCGCGTTGATGTCATCCTTATCAGTGACTGTAGCGCCCTAGCGAATATTCACTTCACTACCATAACTTTGATTAGGGTTAAGTGATTCCTGACAAAGAATATTGTTGATATGAAAAACTCATTAATTAAGATACAAAATATAATTTTTCCGCAATAAATCCACGCCCATCGATATTTATGAATCACTTCCTTAAGCCACCAATTATCAATAGTTAAAATAGCATTATGCAAGAGCAAAATCTGCTTATTACAGGTCTTTCTTTAGGCCTAAGATCAACGCCGGAAAAACCATGGGGCACAGGCCCCAGGGCCCACCACATTAGGGGGCCCCCCACAAAAATCTCAGTTGCGCGCCTCGAGCATGGTCGGACCGAGGACTCCAACGGCCGGTGACCTAGTGACGGGGCCCCTCCGATGCTTCGAGGGCCCTCCATCGGAAGTCCCTGGGGCCCCCTCAATCCATGGTGTGTTGCGATCGACATCCGAGAATTCGGTGTAATCCGGTGATGGGTGTAACACATGTTTTTTTTATTGTCGTGAGATCTTCTATCGGACCGACCATCGTCTAACTCGAATTATCGTATAACTTGAACAAATTACACGTCCCCATCATTTCGAGTAGCGCGAATTTTGCCTCAGATTGACGTACGATTGTATATAAGCTGCAGTTGTTGTTGTTGTTGATATTTGTTGTGGGTATAAGCTGAATTTGATGAGATACACACCATGATCACACGAAATATTCATATTTCTTGATTAAATCTCGTATTACCATTTTGTTTGTCAAACGTCGAGCCCGGCTTGGTCGTAACGTTACGGCCTCCATTCATCAAATCATCGTGGGGGTATAATACGTTTCCGAATCAATTAACCCCGTTATTTATCACTGAGCGACTTCAAAATTAGGTTTGATGTCGCTCTGCCCACTTACAGTCCCCCCTCCTCTAGAAATGTCATCATTTCATAGCACTCGCATGGATTGGTCCACTGAAATAACGCCAGAATGCGCTAATTTGGTGGCAGAATTTTATTTTTTTCTGGGGGAGGTGCTTCTACATGGCTCCAATACAAGTGCCTGAAATGCCAGGAAATCACGTTTCTGGCCTCCAATTTCTGAAAATTTCTTTGGGGGGGGGGGGGAGAGAGAGAAAAGCCCCAGACCACCCTATGCGGGGCTTCGCGCCTTCGGCGCTCGCGGTCAGTGATCAGGGGCCCCCCACATGTTCCAGGCCCCAGGGCCCCCACCATGGTTAATCCGGCGTTGCCTGAGATGTTATCTAAATAATCAATTAGACATTAATTAACATATCCAGACCATAATAAACTCTTAAAGTCGAGGCTAGCCTTCGATGTTGGCGGGTTGAATTCCTATATGTCGCTTAATGGCCGTTGATAATTAAATCAATCAAGTGGATAATCGAGACTATGCTGTTTATATTAATGATTTGAGTAATGATGACCGAGGCTATGTGAATATTTCAAACGCTTTTTTCTCGGCTAATAGTAGACCAATTTGACTGAAATTTTCAGCAAATTTCCTTTACACTATCTAGTTTTTAACTATTTTAGTGAGAACTGCCATCTCTTTATCTTATCTCCCATGATGTAACTTTAAATAATTTGTTTATTAAACGACATAATTCAAGGCGACGAAACCCTTTTCCACAATACATCACTGGGCCATGCCGTATAGTTATCTAGTGGTAATAGTGTTTCCTCGCGTATTGAGGGTATGTACGGCATATAACCTTTGTTAGACATAAATTTTATTATATCGCTTCCGAACTTGCCCTTCTCTCGCTTATGTCAAAGCCACTCCATTAAAATAAGCGGTACATCAACAACATCAAGAAAACGGATGCCGGATTTTAATACTTGTAGTTCGTGTTCTTCTACGTCCATTTTCATAAAGGCTCTTTTAAAATTGACTAATGGTAGCAGGTCATCTAGATGAACTGTATTTATCACATTCGGGTCAATGACGTAATCATTTATAGCAATGGGCAGCTTTTTATCTGATAGTCGAGTTCCTCCTTTTTTTTCCATGGTCCCTTTGAAAAGTAAATTGACTGTAGGTATTGGACAAAGCCGTGAAAAACACGGTAATTTGGTCAGTTAACTTACCAGCTTCGGTGGACTTGCATAATCTCAAAACGTTCTCGCGTAAAGGGTCCACAGACAGTACTTGTCGACCCAGCTTGGCAGCCATTAACGAAAATGTTCCAACATGAGCGCCAAGATCTATTAGCGCTATTTCCGGGTTGTCAAGCAGATATTTATGTATTAGATTTACATTGTCCGGATCCCATATCCCGTGTCTAAGCAGCATTCCTGAAACTATGCTGTCCTCATATCGTGTACGAAGATAGGCGTGTCGCCACTGGGACCTCTTAGAGTAGCTTTCAAAAATGAATAATAGCCATCACAAAAGTTCGGAAGTCTTTTCCATGTATTATTGACCCACCGTACGATGTGCGCCTTGTCGGTATCTCCTGCTTTCCTGACAGTTTCAACAGATCCATGTAAGTTAACGTAAACTGGACTTAATAAATTATTTAGTGCTTGCTCATAGGAGATGAAGCTCCGAAGGCTGTAGAGTAGTAATATCATAACGACCAAGAACAGACATATTTTCTTCAGGATGTTGTTCCTGAAAAATTGAAAGATTTCATCCTTGAAATTTTGTATGTAAGTCCAGTATAAAACAGGGGCCTATTTCACGAAATTTTAACTAAGATAAGATCCCAATTTTAGTAATTTGATTGGATAATATTAGATTGATTTTAGTGCTTAGCCAATCAAAATTGAAGTATCTACTAAAATTGGATTTTATCTTAAGTTAAAATTTCGTGAAACAGGGCCCAGAAGGCATTGGATGTAACCTGCGCGACGGCATCACATTATTTGACGAATCTTTTACGCTACATTTTATCAAGCAATCTGATTAACACACAGATCTCATTTCGTTTCGTTTTCTATAGTTCAAAATTTCGTTTTACTTGTCTTCACTACACTAGGATGTGGAAGAGTTGGTATCATTGACGTGGCCTGGATGATGTGAAGGATAAGCCAATGAAACGGCGAGTTCTTGGCCTTTTGATGCTCGGAACTGTGGGTAAATCACTGGAAACGTAAACGCTGATAAATAATAATTAATCAATGTCTGACGTTATAGTCTAAAAGCCGCTCGTTTGACCCCTGACGTCAACCCCCACTATAACTTGTCAGATCTTCATGTAGAAGAGGCCGTTGAATGTATTAAAAAACGAAACGAAATATAGATCTGTATTTTAATCAGATTGTTATTCAGGAAGTCACGATCCGATATGCGCAAATATCGACAGGAACCAAGATCGTTGAGTTTAAAACACGCTCTTCAAGTTTCATCAAAATCAGAGTACAAGCTAAAAATGTGATTTTTCTTGTACAATCCACGAAGTTTCAATTCGATACATGTCAATATCAAAACGAATCGAGATCTTTTGGAGGTAAACCTATGTTTTAAGTTTCATCAAAATAGGATAAAAATTGTGACCTGTAGAATGTCCACGGTCAAAGGCGAATACAGTATACGTCCCCGTGAAAATATGGGCATATAAACAAGAACTACTTTTACATGAAAAAAGAACTACATTTTGGATCCAGTATAATATTATTGGAGAAAAGTTCTCAATAACCATAAACAATTACAACACTCCCCATAACCTTAAAGCGATAATTTCCTATATTCAAAGAAAGTCAAAACATAATTATTTCTATGTCTTTTGCTCAATAGGTTGTCAAACCACTATTATATGATCATATATATTTCCCACTCTTATAACTCATTAACACAGGAAATGATAACACAATTACCTCGCTTGTTTTTCTATTGCCCCCATGCAATAGCTATCTTCAAACGTTTGAATTTGAAAATGACATGACATTTTTGTCAATTTCTCAACTGGCAATAGTGAATTATTGGATTAACAGGACTATTCTTTCGCAAGGTAGGACTGTTTATAGATACCATCTATTTTATGGCTTTATTTTGATAAATTTCAAAAATATCACTTAAAAATATGAAATTGTAGCTTTAAAGGAAACACCAGGTCAATAGGGAATGCAACGAGATGACTTGATGTATAACTACACTATAATGTAACCCGGTTCAGGAAAATTAAATCTTTACCAAAGAATTATTTATTTATTTATATTTGTGCGCGTAAGAAAGGATTTGGTGATGAATAAAACCTCCTACTCGTCTTTTTTAATATAAAAAATTATCCAGAGACTAAGTATCGCTAACGTTCGATTTAGTATCTCGAGCTTTGGATTTTACCTAGAAATTGACACAAATGAGTCGCAACGCATTAAATAATGTAATATGAACGCATATAAATTGATTTACATTCAATCGTTTCTGTTTTTACTGTAATTTCTGATCGGTTACGTTCGCCGAAATAGATGAGTTACAAAATTCCTTTTCAGCTGTATTTATATACGACAGCCCAAAATAGCTTACATAATTCGTTATTAAAAAATATCCTATTGAAAAATAGGACCAAAAATAATGTGTGGAAACGGCTGTTTATATAAAAGATCGTAAACATACAAAGCTGTTTGTCATTTAATATCATCCAGCGAATACTCCATCGTTCAAATGTAGTCTAATAATATAATATATGGATTAAAATAATAGAACGCCTGAGGTTTTCTGAGAATTCTATCCAACACACGCAATGAAGTAAACACCTAAATACCAAAATAATGTGTGGAAACGGCTGTTTATATAATAGATCGTAAACATACAAAGCTGTTTGTCATTTAATATCATCCAGCGAATACTCCATCGTTCAAATGTAATCTAATATAATATAAGGATTGAAACGATAGAAGATTGAGGTTTTCTGAGAATTCTACCTAACACACGCAATGAAATATTTCATTCAAACAGATCATGTGAAAATTGTAGTATCTGCACACAAATCAAGGGGACATAACTCCCGTTAGTTAACGTTCAAAATTAACAGAAGTCTTGAAATGAAATGGGGTTTAACGTCCTACTCTACTGCACCTAACCTGGGCTAATGGAAGACGGGCATACGCCATACAGTGTGTTATGAGGAAAATTTTGCCTGGGCAGCGGCGCTACGGCGCACTCTTATATCGAATTCCAACTGCCAAGGGATCTTTTACGTGCACGCCAATGTGTATCTAATGATAGTGCTCTTAGGTCATTCTGTTATCTAATTGTATCAGGAAATCAAAAATTTGCCTTCTTCTGCTTTGGTCTAAAATGCTTGGAAAATGTGTTTGCGGTTGTCAATTTTCAAAATTTTCCTGAGGGGAGACCAAATTATCTCTTTAAATAAATGTTTTCTTTATTTATATTCGATAATCTGCTGTTTCATAGTTATGCCCTGTTTTCCAAAGCCTTTGTGAACATGATAATAGAAACTACAGATTTGTTTCAAAGCTGGTGTGAAACTTTGGGCTAATCAAATTATGAATCATGTAAATATTCAGCTTTCTGTTATCTTCCGTTTCAGAGTTATACCAACGCCTTCGTCTCCGAAAACTCTGTGATTGCAATCTAGAGGCAACAATTTTTAACAGGTTTTTTTCATGCTTATAAACGCGGGAGATGTGGTTTCGTTAAGGATCCGCCTTCTTCCTCAGTGTAATATAGACAAAATATTTAAAAATAATCTCTAAGGAAGTAGTAAAGAATTGTTTCCTGAGGGATTAGTATTATAATTTTTATTTATAAATAAAGAATTGTTTCCTGAGAGATTATTTTTCAATATTTTATTTATATTAGCCTGAGGAAGAAGAGAGTACCTCATCGAAACATTGGTTCAATAATATCTGACGATTAAACAGTGTCAGTGTCTCTTTTATTTATATACTTCATTAATTTATTAAACTAGTAAAATTTTAACAGTTTTCTTCGAAAAACATTGTTTTTTCATTAGGCATCCGATAAAATAAAAAAATTCATATTAAACTATTTGATTTGAAGATAATTTTATAAATGGAAATATGTTATAATATAATTGATCAACCTCATACTTGCCATATTTGCAGCAGAAATAAGCAGCGAATATTCACTCGGATCTACGCCTATCTTACTGCTCGGTCTGTGCAGCAATATATCTGACCTCGTGAAAATAGTATTTACACACCTCGCCGACGATCAATTCATTTGCTCCCAGTAGACTAATATTATACAAAAATAAATTGATTAATTGGCATAAATCGTACTAAACGAAATACAAAAAAAATGGATTTATGGCCCGAACCATTACAACAGTAACGGAAAGAAAAGAGGAGAGAGAGAGAGAGAGAGAGGGAGAGAGAGAGAGATGGGGGGTTTAACGTCCACTCGACACAAACCTATTCATTTCGGGACTAACATATGGTTTAATTTTATTTCAATAATTCTCTAGGGGTCTTTAGCAGTGGGAGGAAACCGGAGTGCCCGGAGGAAACCCACGGGGTTGAGAAGGCGCCCCTATCTCCATGCCACATACGCTCACACCAGGGATCGAAACCACAGCCGCAAGCCAGAGGTGACCGGCCAGCTAGAGGTCGAAGCGCGGCACTCTAGACCACTAGGCCATCCCAACCCCCCGTGAGAGAGAGAGAGAGAAATGGGGTTTAACGTCCACTAGACACAAACCTATTCATTTCTGGACTAACATATGGTTTAATTTTATTTCAATAATTCTCTTGCGCGTAGGGGTCTTTAGCAGTGGGAGGAAACCGGAGTGCCCGGAGGAAACCCACGGGGTTGAGAAGGCGCCCCTATCTCCATACCACATACGCTCACACCAGGGATCGAAACCACAGCCGCAAGCCAGAGGTGACCGGCTAGCTAGAGGTCGAAGCGTGGCACTCTAGACCACTAGGCCATCCAAACCCCCGGAAAGAAAAGAACAAAGTTGACAGTTGTGATTAAATTGGTACAAGTAGTGGTACAATCTGATTAAAATACAGATCTATATTTCGTTTCGTTTTTGTATACTTTCGATGGCCTACACTACATGAACATCTGACCGACTGTAGCGATAGGTTGCGTCAGAGGTTATACGTGAAATGTTGACCCTATGACGTAAGACATTTTATTAACCAATCAGCATTGATGCTACTAGTGGATTACCCACAGTTCCGTGCAAAACAGGTCGTTTCATCGGCTAATCATTCAGAACACGTCAATGTTAACAGGTCTTCCAGATCCTAGTGTAGTAAAGACAAGTAAAACGAAATTTTGAACAATAAAAACGAAACGAAATAGGATCTGTGTTTTAATCAGATTGGTAGTGGTAGTATTTTAAGGAATTGGATGAATGAAGAAACATCAATACAAACTAAGAGACCAATGAATAATCTATTGTGTCTGATTTACACTCAACCGTAATTATGGTGTAATCTAGATAATCTAGAGAGTTGATTAAATATTGGTTTGCAAGTGCTATTTCAGAAATATTAGCACAACCATAAAGCTGAACTACTTTGATTCAGGGTGAAAGATGAAAAGATAAAAGGTATGCCGACACAAACTGATTTATATTTATAGGCTTGGCGTGTGAATAAATGTCTTAATAATAATTTCAGTACCATTTCAATCCAAAATGAACAATTGAGGAACAAACAGTTATTTTTCAATTATATCATTGCATAAGATATAAGAGCTAAAGTAGACAGCGAATGGAGACAACAACCTAACTTATACAACTGATAACCTTACCATACACATTTTGTTTTCAATAGCTCCGGCTCAGTTAAAAATAAAATTGACACTAAGAAGCTCGGCGAAATAATACCGTTTATGTAATGTAAGAAGCTAGAACTGGCATAGTATCAACGCCTGTTTCCACAATCCAATTCAGAGTCTCATTCCTGGAGGCAGACCACCATAATTAATTTCCCCATTGACTTCAATTTTAATTCTCGACTCTTTGCCCACCTCCAACTTTTCGTTGGGCTGAATGCTTTTCACTTCAGACAGAGGAACAAATGGCCATGTCTTTGCACTAAAATTTGTATGAGGTTGAACGCCAAAATTTTGAGATACCCAAACATGTTACTAGTTGCCGTAAATATCACCGTAGCCAACCTGATAACTCCGTTATCCTTCCGCCTCAAAATCATGAATATTTACCAAAACCTGGCAGAAAATATTAATTCAAGCCCTCTGCGTCCATTCTAGACCACAAAATCAACAAAAATGGGCATGCAAAAGGGGAGAAAAGAGAGAGGGAGAGAGAGAGAGGGATTTGCTATAAATAGACGAATGAGTACCGAGATGGTGAAATTTATTGGTGGTCTGCATCCAAATGGTAAAACACGGTTACTTCCCTTAGTACACGTGAACATGAATTAGTAGACCCATTCGGTTCTCGCCAACATTTCTTCGATATTTCGATTTATAAGCAATGGATAACCTTCATCGGGAACGGGCCGGGCCTTTCGACTTTCAAAAGACTTCTACATTCTAGAAATAATTAGCATGTCTGTTCTAGAAACGGAGTTGGGTTAAACGACTTGCCGTTATGGAGATAGGGGCGCCTTCGCAACCTCGTGGGTTTTCTCCGAGCACTCCGGTTTCCTCCCACTGCTAAAGACCCCTACCCGCAAGCGATTTATTGAAATAAAATTGAAACCATATGTTAGTCCTGAAATGACCTAGTTGTGTCGAGTGGACGTTAAACCCAATTTCTCTCTCTCTCTCTCTCTCTCTCTCAAAAACATTTTAAAGTGGCTACAGATATTTTGAACTGAATGTGTGAGACAAGGACAGGAGCTCCATCAAAATGTTGCATGCTACAAATCTCTTCGGCTTTGTAATAAGGCCTTGCAAAATTTTCTTTCAAAACGACCAATAACTTGAAACAGTTTGTCTGCAAAAACAACAGTACACAATATGTGAATGGGTGGTTAGAATGGTACGGGTGACGAAAAGAAACATCAAAGTTTAGACTGAAGTGGGTGCCAAAGTTATACGTTTGGTAGTCTATATGCGTGTAAACATTCTTGTGAAAGACAGCGCGGCATACAGCACACGATCTAATATGTCAAGGCAACCATGGTGAATCAGTGAGTAAGATGCTGTCTCGCTAACCTGGAGGTCCCTGTTTCGGTCCCAGTTATGGCTGATAAAGTTTCTCGTGTCAGTACAGTGAACCTAGCGAAGAACAATGTCTAGTCGTTCGGATGAATCGAAAAACCGGGCGCCACTGCCTGGTCAAAAGTTACACACTGTATGGTGTAAGACCAAGTGACACAGAAAGGTAGAACGTTAAACCCCACTTTACTTAATTTCCAAAATGTCAAAATGAATGGCATAACCATTTAAAAAGACATTCAATACATCGAATTTGACAGGAGGCTGACAGATTGTATAGTGGGTGTGGGGCCTGCAATAACGTTACCTCCTCGAAATAATCAGCAGGGGAAAGACCGGTAAGTTACATTAAAGATTGTTTACATCTTTTTTCTATTTTTTTCATTTATTTTTTTAAAAAAAAAAGAGAGACCATAGTCAAACCCCATTTCAATAATTCGGTATGTTTAGCTGTGAGAGGAATCCGGTGGGGACACGTAGAAAACCTCCACGAGATTGGACAGGCGACCCTACTCCATGTCACATACAACTGTGAATCAAAACCACCCCAGCTGAGTCAGTGACCTTATGATACAGCGTGCACCCGAGCCAAATCAAGTCAACTCATGAATTGCAATAAAAAATCTGTTATAAGTAAATAACAATCAACAGGACTTTAAAATACATAAGTATAGTCGCGTGCCATATTTTGTGTTTGTTTTTGTAATTTTCTAGAGATTATGTACTAACGCTATATCAAACATGTGTGGTATCAAGTTACGGTGCGCTATAATAAAACAACAACTGAAATTTAGTCATCTTTTTATTATTTTAACTCCTTTTTTTGACTTTTAGATTACTAAGCTATATACATTATATAGCTGTACGATGTAGGCTTAATGTTGGCGAGACTCCTGTCTATAGGGTATTAACAGACCTCATACAAACATATCGGATTAAAGTTTTATTGAATTTTTAACCCTTGTGTTCGTTTGTTTATTTTTTTTTTAAACATTTGACCAATAGGGATACTACGGGACGGGGCGGGTGGGGGGATACGTTGTTTGGTATATATCAACATTACACAAGGGTGGGGGGTGAGTGGGAAGTGGGGGGGGGGAGGGTTGACATGGTGTGGGTGCGATATGTGTATGTCATGCATGATACATTATGGAGGGTATATGTAGGCAATGACACACAATGAGTACGACTTGTGTGTTGGGGTGAATGGTGAAAGGGCGAAGCGTTTGCAATGCACGGTACAGATAAAAAAGATAACACACAGAGGATGGGGCTCACGAATGCCTTGCATGGTATAGATGGAGATTACACAGGCACTGGTGGGGGAGGGGTACAAATAAATCCGTTGCCCTCTATCAACTATACAAAATACGTAGTTGTCACATGATCATTTGTAAATCGCCTGAAGTGACGCAGCCGTCAAAGTGCCACAGCGAGAACCTGTCCCGACGAGAAAGTGCCCCGAGCAGAAACAAACAACGTATAAAAAGCGCGATAATTCAGATAGAAGTAGGAAAACGTTAAAATCATTAATTCATAATGGTAGCAACGGTTCTTGACAACCAAGACTTAGCATCGGTTATCCAACTTATCTTTAAATCTTCTATCTCCCGGATGTTGAGATCCATTTAAATCTACATCTTCCGATGCATTCTCCACACAAGTCTTGCTCTATCAGTGTGGACTGCAAGGGAAGACAACTCTGTTTGGCAGATAGGACTAAGACTAGTAATTAGTGCGAGTTATAAATAGACAATTTTTCCCTTATTTTTTTTCTCCCCTCTTCCTGCATTTTTGGGTTGACTTTTTGGTCTAGAATTGGAGAAAAGGCATCAAATTTTCAATTTCACAGCAGTTTTGGGTAATACTGAGGATATTACAGCGGAGGGATAGGGGGTGTAAAGTGTCTTTCTGCGGAGCAATCATTGTGTCGGAAGTGAGATTTTCACCCCAGTAAACTTCAAATCCCCGTAGCAAAAAATCTAAATGGTCAACCCCTACAAATTTATGATGAGGAGATTGCCAAATGTGGTCCCCATTGTGCTTAAAAAGATTGGAAGCGACGGAATGTTGAGAAAAAAGCTACAGCCTGTGATGTTACAGACATTTAACATTGAAGTCAATGGGCAAATAATTACTAGTCTGAGTCCTGATTGCTTCCATTGGTTACCAAGTGTTATTTCAAATATAAACTAAACAGCACATCATGTTCCATAAATATTAGCACAACCATAAAACTGCCCTATTTTGTTTCACGGTGAACGATGAAAAGATAAAAGCTATGCCGACACAAACTGATTTATATTTATAGGTTTGGCATGTGAATAAATGTCTTAATAACAGTGCAGCAATCGGCATATTTGTCTCTTACATACTGCATCTTTAAATGAACAATTTAAGAACAAACAGTTATTTTTCAGTTATATCATGCACAAGATAGCTGAAGTAGACTGCAAAGGGAGACAACACCCTAACTTATTACAACTGATAACCTATTCATACACATTTTGTTGTCAATAGTTCTGCCTCGTTTGAATATAAAATTGACACTAAGAAGCTCGGCGAAATAATACCGTTTTAAGAAATGTAAGAAGCTAGAACTGACATAATATTGAAGCCTGTTTCCCCAATCCAATTCAGAGAGATTACATGTCTCATTCCTGAAATGGTAAAACACAGTTGCTTCCCTTAGTACATGTGAACATGAATTAGTTTAACCATTCGGGCTAATTCTCGCCAACATCACTCGGCAAACCTCGGAAGATTTCGGAATCTAAACTCGGCTGTATGATGAATTCCGCCATATTGGAACTACTTTAAAGGTCCCGGATGAAACATGGCTGCGCCCATTCCAAACACAAGTTGGCGACCTATTTGGCTAGCGACCTATTCGACCGATCCAGCTGTAAGATAATGACGAAATTACATTTCTATTCTGAGCTGAAGGAATGGATAAAAAATAATATATTTAACTTTCATTTGATAGACATAACGTTGGATTTTATTGGTTGATAAATAGAGACTGTTGTCTTTACTCTAAATAGGTTTCCAACGAACAGGTTGCAGCTCGATCGGTCGAATAGGTCGCTAGCCGAATAGGTTCTCAATTTGTGTAATAGCGTCAAGTTTTCCTGTTAAAGTAAACCGGTAGCCGCATCGCAAATGTATGGGCGTAGGTACATATCACTTACTGTCATACATCCGAGACTAGATGTAGTTTACGGAATCTGTCGAGATTAGCCGAGTCTCGCCAACATTTCTTCGATTTCGACTTATAAACAATGGATAACCTTCATGGGAAACGGACCGGGCCTTTCGACCAATTCAAACGACTTCTATATTCTAGAAATAATTTGCATGGTTTGGGTTGTCTGTACTAGAAATGCAGTTGGATTTAACGTTCTACTCATGTGCTCTGACTGGGGTCTCTTACGAGCACGACTCCAATGTGTACACGGAACCTCGTTTTTTTACATTGTCGTTTGCGGCCCTATGCCATTCACCACTAGGGGATCACGGTCGCTAAGTGGGTAAGACGCTGGCTTGCTAGCCCGGAGGTCGGCTGTTCGATCCCTACATTGGCCGAGAAAGTTCATCCAGATTTCCAGGCGTGGGTTCCCCTTGCCTGTGATTTAGGACGGAGGGCCTGACAAGGACAGCTGTCTAGTCTTTAGAATGGGACGAAAAGTCTGGGTCCGGTGTACACATTGATGTGCGCGTAAAAGTTGGAATGCGATATAAGAGTAAGCCGTAGCGCTAGGGCAAAATTTCCCTCGTAGGGTGTATTCCCGTATTCATTAGCCCGGTTTCGGAGCAGAACAGTAGGACGTTAAACCTCATTCATTTCATTCATCACTGACAAGAGGGTGACTACGCCGAATATTTCATATGAACATTTCCACTAATGCAAGGAGTTACTAAATTCATACACTGATGATGGGTGGACTGGTGATATAATACAACACGTGCGGTTTAGATGATGAGGTTTGCCCACCAAACCTTGTGGGTTTTCTCCGGGGCCTCGATGTATTTAAATGGTTATGCTATTCACTTTGAAATCTAATAAAGAATTAAAGGGTAGCTATAAATGGAGTATTTTATTGTGTTTTGATTAAGGGTATTTTTAACAGTTATGAAACACTTGTTATAAAACTGTCAAATTCGATATATTGAATGTCTTTTTAAATGGTTATGCCATTCACTTTGACATTTTGGAAATTAAACGAAGTAGGGTTTAACGCTCTACCTTTTTGTGTCTGTTAGGCTTACGCAACTTTTGCCCAGGCAGTGGCGCTACAGCATACTCGTGTTCTGACAATGGACCTTTGACCTTCGCACCAATGTAAACACGAGACTCGGTTTTTCGTCCCTATCCGAACGACTAGATACTGTTTTTCGCGAGTTTTTTTGAACCACTGACACGAGAAACTTAATCAGCCATCACTGGGAGCGAACCGGAGACCTCCAGGTTTGCGAGCCATCGTCTTACTCATGAGTCACCGTGGTTGCCTTGACATTTTAGATCGAATTCTGTATTCCGCGCTGTCTATTACAAGAATGTTCACAAGTATTGGCTACCAAACGTGTAAATAATACAAGCTATAAGTTTTTGCAGACAAACTATTTCAAGTTATTGGCCGTTTTGAAAGAAAATTTTGCAGGGCCTTATTACTAAGCCACAGAGATTTGTAGCATGCAACATTTTGACGTTTCATATTTCAAAATTTATGCAAAGCATTAAACAGGAAATAAACAATTAAACACAGTGGTATTGCAAGCCCGTGAAAAACTGATAAGAATGCCTGGGCTTGGTGGGATATGTTGTCCTCATTTCATATCGTTCAGTCAATATTTTTGTAATTTTGTAGTCGGTGCTAAATACATATGTTTGCTAAATGAACACCCCCAACTCTCATTTGCGTGGTTTCGAATCCCCGGTTGTACTTGACAATGAGTGGGGTCGCCTGTCCAACCTCGTGGGTTTTCTCTGGGTCCTCCGGTTTCCTCCCACTGCTAAAGACCCCTACGCGCAAGCGCATTTATAAAATAAAATAAAACCATGTTAGGTCCGAAATAACCTAGTTTGTGTCGAGTGGACGTTAAACCCCATTTTTCTCTCTCCCTCTCTCTCTCTCTCTCTCTCTCCCCCCCCCCTCTCTCTCTCTCTCTCTCTCTCTCTCAAACTCTCAAATTCCTAGGCTCATATCACAACTGGTACACCTGTAAGCCAGGGATCTGTTTACTGAAATATTAATTAAACATAAATCAAAATTTTAGTAGATACTTTAATTTTGATTGGCTAAGCACTAAAATCAATCTAATATTATCCAATCAAATTACTAAAATTTGGATTTTATCCGAGTTAAAATTTCGTGAAGCAGGCCCCTGGTTCCTTAATTGATTATTTTCACTGATTATTGGCGTGTTGCTCATCGTCGACAAGGCAGACTATAGGTCTTCCTACAATATACGATTTGTGTAGTGAGTACATCATACGCTGTCTGCCTACAATTAGCTCGCGTGAATACAGACGCGAAACTAGTTTAATTCCAACATTGACGTTTTAGTCAAAATATTGAGAATTGTCTTTTTCCCTTCCACCTAATGGAATTGAAACTTTATATTTGGTCTTTATGTGTGTCAAAGGTTAAACACGAATTGGAACCCATTAACAAAATAGTACAACATATTTTTCAATATGGCGGCCATTCAGCGCAGAGATCTATTCCCAAAAGAGACAGTTCTTTGTATACGGAATGGTGTGTGCATGCTGTTATCATTTGACTCAATATCGCGAGCCCCAGTGAAATAGGTGGGCTGGATAGCCGAATGGTTAGCGCGTGTGCGCTGTATCACAGGACCTGTCATTGAGTCAACTGGCGTGGATTCGATTCCCTGGTTGTATGTGGCAAGGAGTAGTGTCGCCTGTCCATCCCGTGGGTTTTCTCTGGGTACTCCGGTTTCCTCTCACTGCTAAAGACCCCTATGCGCAAGCGAATTATTGAAATAAAATTAAACCATATTATGTTAGTCCCGAAATGACCTAGTTTGTGTTGAGTGGACGTTAAACCCCATTTCTCTCTCTCTCTCTCCCTCTCTCCAATAGCATAGGCTGCCATGACAGTAATATTTCCAGTGACCATAATTCATTTATATTTTATTTAATGTTATTTGATGAATATTAATATACGTGTATATCGAATAAATTTAAAATTCATTTTAAAAAAAGATAAATATCACGCATGAGGTATAAAATCATTCATGTAAATGTGAAAATATATTGTAAAGCATTAATAATTTACATTTTAGGATAACATACCATTAAAAGATATTATAAAGTTCTAGTTGAATGCTTTATTAGATATTATTTTAGTCATGTATTATTGATGTATAATACCCTGTTTAGCAACATTTGTTAAATGCAGAAGTGTTTTCTCTAAAATGGATTAAAATGAACTCAAACGAAATGGGGTTTAAAGTCCAACTGTTCTGCAGCTTCTGGGGTAGTGCATATTCCTGAAGCAATGGCCCGAGAAATCTCTCTCTGACCATTGCTGGATTGACTTCTGATTCTTGAACTTTTGCGGGAGTGCGTCTATTCTCCCCGTTCAATGAAAGCTATCACTTAAGTACAGCAACATGACAGTCCTTCGTTTAATCTAAGTCTTCCCTAAAACTTTGGACAGTGATTTAAGGTATTAAAAAAGGTATAAGTATGTTCGTTTCCAAAGAGTATTGTTTACATTTCATTCGACTTGATAGCCTCGTTTGTCACACAATTAGTTTTACTGCAGTATTCTCCTATGCACGGGTTAATTAGGCATAATAAAAGCGTGAGCCATGACGTAACGTTATGTAAACATATTTGGTCCAATACTGGCACTCGTTTTAAATGTAAAGCGTTTGTATGGTAGGTAGTGATAGGTTGGTAGTCGGACTACTGACTAATCAAAATTTAACACAACAATATCCACTCAGAAGAGCAGTGTGTAGTGAGATTACCTATAATCAAACGAAACGCTGCGCGGAGTATGGGGATGGTGAAGAAGGGCGTACGCCTTACCATGTGCTATGAGGGTACATGTATGTTACGAGGACAGCAAGTAGAGACTTTTGGCAAGCGTAAATTCTTAGTACGTATCACGTATCCGTATGGATTTTGTGGGTGACGTCATCAATGTGTGTGTATTTCTCATACGTGATACAGCACACGGATACGGCAGCCCGTATCGAACAGCATTCATACGAAGAAGGTCCGTATAACATTGTCGTCTTTTTAGACGCTGAAATGTTGTATCATAGCGTTTTTACGAATCTATGTGTATCATAGAACACGGAGGTGTATATTTGATGTGAATTTAACCATAATAAAGACTGGAATTTAATCATTATTTATGACAGGTTTTTCTCGGAATTTTCATACTTTTCCCGTCTGTCTACACGCTGGTTGTTCTATTTGCTAGATTTAGGTAGATATGGGACCTTGCAAAGCTGTAAATGTGATTCTATGGTAAAGGGGTGTAAAAAGAGGCGACATTTTTTTTATTATAGCTCAGCGACTGTCGAGCGACTTCACTCACTACGAGAAATTGTAGGCTAGGTACTAGACTAGTATTGATGGTGATCTTGGTAGATTACTGCCATCATGCTGTACAGAACTAAGCTCAGCGCAGTGACGCATACGTACGCGACGCAAGAATCTGCCAAAACTCTAAAACTACTCTGACGCAATGTGTCACGTATATGATACGGATACGTGATACGGATAGGGAAATGCCACTTGCCAAAAGTCTCTAGTGTCTAGGTTACTTTTACGTGTACGTCAATATGCATATGGGGCCTCGGATTTTCGTTCCATTTGAACTATTAGACACTGTCCTTGAGAGATCTTCCACCCTGCATCACTGAAAAGAGCGAACTGAATGGAGCTAGCCCTTTACCCGGTGATCCTTGGTTGATCTACTTGCTAAATTAGGGGAGGTGAGATCCAGAAAATCTGTTTTCTGTTGTAATACACGTCAGCATGCACATAAAAGATGAGAAAGTTGGAATTTTGTTGACAATGTATAGTGTATGCCCCTCTTCATTAGCCCTGAAAAGAAGTGCCGAAAAGTATGAAGTTCAACCCCATTTCATCCATTCAAAGAATATCTGATTTAAACAAGATTTTAATTGTCGGTTATAATACCCAATTCCAACTGCATGGATTGTTAACGTGCTTTGCTATTGTATATCATTCTGTGTGTTGCCCATGTTGATCGCCCATGCCCGATTCTTTTCCACTCTTGTGTCAGCTACATTTTGGTCTAAAACTCAATTAGCTAGAGTTGATAGAATTGTAGACAGAACTAGAGCTGGGGAATTGGCTACGGTTGATAGAATTTGAGTCCGAACTAAAACTATTGGACTGACTGAGGATTTTAGTCGTAACTACAACTGTTGATGCCTGGCTTTCACGTGGGCTCCGAATGCTACGAATCGTTCCAAATAGTGGAGAATCGAAATTCGTGGCGATTCGTCAAAAGTGTCAAAAAGATCGTATAGAGAATCTGGAGTAGCTTCGAAGCAGTTACGAATAGTTTACGATAATTCGTGGGTAATCGGCTGAGAAATATGCCGGATGTCACGACAAGGTTCTACGAAATGAAAGAAGCACTTATACGAACTAAAGCGATTCAGTTACGAATGGGTTACGGATATGAATAATACAGTTACGAATACACTACTCTCTCCATGATTTTTGGCATTATTCATTAAAGACTCGAAAAGGAAGCTGTTGCGGGCGATAAGAAAGGGCTAACGCGGTTTTACAAACTGTTAAGAACCAAATAAGATTCACTCACGAATTTCAAGAACCGTCTACGATTTATCTACGAATCGGAAAAAGTTCGGATTCGGGACGATTCGGGACATTCGTAGTCCATATGATAGCGGGTCATGAAAGATGTTGTTCCAAAGAAAACTAACTTACAAACTTCAAGAATCAGCTTCAGTTTGGACTCGGGGCAATTGGTAGCATTCGTAGTCCACGTGAAACAAGGGCATTAGATTTTGTAGATGTTAGCTAAAACTAAGCTATCGAACAGTCTTCAGCTGCTTAACAGTTCGAGGTTGTAGTCAGACCTAAAGCTGCTGAACAGACTTCGATTGTAGCTAGTCAGAACTAAAGCTGCTGGAAAGTTTATGATTGTAGTCAGTACCAAAGCTACTGAACAGTCTATACTGCTGTAGTCAGAACGAGAGCTACTGAATACGCTACAAGATGTGTTACGATACTAAAGCTCCTGAACAACTTTCAGCAGAGACCAATGGAAGTAGTAGCTAGTGGTTTGACGTCTGGTCCACAGTTGTGACACTGAATGCAAGAAATTGGTAGGATGGATCTTTTGGATATAATGGTAGTGCGAGTCGACAGATAAACTGTTACTTCGCGTCAATTCTACCAAAAAGCTTTCCATCAAATCAAATAAAGCGCACGGATTTCACTTAACGAAATTTTGCAAATTTTGGACTACTTTTACAACAAATACGAATAGAGATATACACCATCAAGCCGCCCATCAAAGTTTCGTGGCATACAACTTATACTGAAGTAAAAATTTTATCGAGTTATTTAGTATCATCTATTGTGATGGTATTTGTGTATATCTAATGACACACATCATGTCATGTATATACCATAATGAGAATTTAACTGTCTAGTTAATATGATATTTTGATGCATATCTCTATCTAATTGGCCACACATGATCAATTAAATTGCTTTTACTCAACATTAATTTGTTCCATTAGATTATAATCCGTCATTTATTTTGTTGTAATTTGAGGATTTAACAGCGAGAACCAGCTACCAGTTGAAATACTGCAGGCTGTTGTACAAATTTATAGATGCTCAGCATAAAGACAATAATAATATTTCACGCTCCACGAAAATTTTTTTTTTCTTTTTTTTTTTTTTGCATTTTAATCCACCCGTTCTGTAGATTTTGTATTTCAGCTATGAATTCATTGCGCGTGAATGTATCATGTGATTACGTACTGTTGGGTGAGTACATGTGTTGGCTCGTTAGCCAGGAAGTAACATTTTCGATCCCTGTTGGATCTAAATTTTAAGGTCACCTGCAGATTTCGTTAAGGTCACGAGATGTAAGTAGGGCTAGCGCTAACCATAACCCGAAACCTAGCCCTTACCCTAACCCACAATTTCTCTCAGATGGCATTAACCTAGCCGGGGTCCGATAGGCGATACACAAAGGAAACCCTTCGACGGTATTCCCATGCATTACGGAATTAATAAAAAAAAATGATGGAATTCGAAATAAAAGTAGACCTTAGCGTCGCATTAGGGGCAAAATTTCTCACACACTGCTTGGCGTTATACTTGTCAACGTGACAATAAATACATAAAAAAAAAATCAAATATACTTTTTTATCCAATGATAAATTAATTTTTAAATTCGAACTTTATGAATGGACTAGAGACCTTTTTGAAAAGACAATTAACAATAAAGTGCAACATCAAACCAAAATAGCTATTGTGTTTTTAAATCATAATATTTGGGTCCAGTCGTAATGAAAAAAACACTTCGGAAGCAAATTATCTATTCATTTATTTCAAAAAATAACCTACAGTTCTCTCTCTTCCATTTATTTAACACCCAACGTGTGTATCTCGCGAAATCTAATTTAAGAGACGTGACCTGACAGGACTTTTTCTGATGTATATGTATATACATGTATGTATTTATTTGAATATTCTAATGTATTCCTATATATTCCACCAATCTTTCTTTTCTTTCCTTTTTGTGAGCATACTTTATCAATTACATTATAAAATTGGATTTTATTGCAATAGGTACTATGTTCCTAAATAGCCTTTGAATAAGTAGTCAACAAGGCAACGTTTATCTTTGTTTATGAGAGAGAGGGAGAAATGGGGTTTAACGTCCACTCGACTCTTTGTTTATGTATGTTGGTTCTAATCTGATATTTTCTTTCATTTTGTAATTGTACGCTGCTCCCGTGGATGATTTCATGCAAATAACTTACTTACTTAAGACAATGAGCGGGGTCGTGTGTCCTCCACTTGGGGTTTCTCCGGGTCTTTCGATTTCAACCCATTGCTAAAGATTGCTACCCGCAAGCGAATTATTGGAATGAAATTGAAACATTAGTCTCGAATGAATCAGTTGGTGTCGATCGAGTGGACGTTAAAACCGCTTTTCTATCTTGTTTCAAGACAGGTGGTTGGGTGGCCGAATGGTTTAATGCACGCGCTCTAGATCATAAGGTCTGGCCTTGAATCAAGTTTCGATTACCCACTTGGGCGTGCCAATGAGTACGATTGACCGTCCAGCCTCGTGTTTTTTTCCGAGTCCTCTGGTTTCCTCCGACAGCTAGTGACCCCTACAAACAAATTGTAGAAATCAAAATGAACCATATGCTCCTCCCGAAATCAAGGAATTGGTGTCGAGTGGACGTTAAACCCCATTTATGTATCTTTTTTCTCTCTTAAGGCGCCATAGTAGACTTCCATTCGGCCACTTTGATTATTGATGGTTTAATCATTCGACATATTACTGAAATAAAATTGAATCATGTCTTAGTCCCAAAATGACTTAGCCTGTGTCGAGTGGACGTTAAAACCCATTTTTCTATTCTTCCTCCTCTCTCAAGACGCCATAGTGGACTTCTATTCGGCCATTTTGATTTTTGAGGGTTTAATCATTCGGCTAATAAACTTCCAGGTTATATACTCATAACCTTTTACGAGACGTCATCAAAAAGCTAAATAAAGTTAAGAAAGCTTTTTATTGAAACAATAAATCACGGTGTTTGGGGTAAATCATAAATCGAGCCAGCCATGTGCTCCCCATCACACTAATGAATGCTTCGCTCATTTGATTACATTATTGACAAATGTAGATTTTATTCATTACTTTGATTGGCTGTCTGTCAAATTCTTGTAATTCTCAGATGGACATCCACGCGAAAATGGCGTGTGGCTGGCGAATTTCCACGTGGCTGATAAAAACATGAAAATGGAGGCACGGTGCGTTAGGTCCACCAGAAAACCGAATTGACAGTCCGTGTTAATGTAAACATCGATTTGAAACTTGCTTGATTGAAGCTTATTGAAGGGTAAAGATAAATTCCGCGTCCAGATTTAAGGCTGATGTTAGTAATAAAAATCTGTCAGCCCTGGCCACGTCTTCTCCACTCAATCTATTCCAACGGTCATCTTAAATTAGCCGCTTTCTGCAAATATCAGACCCACACGTCAACCTCTTTCTAATCTACTATAGTAGCGCCCTCTACCAGCTTATGGAGCTTTCGCTTCTTTACGCTCCGAACAAAACAGATTGTGGCATGAGTCAGTAAGGTTGTGTTTTCCCTGACACCAGATTGTGACATCGTGCCATAAGAGGTGAACATTTTCATCAAAAGGTCTCTTAGTTGTGATATAATGAAGTCTACGAATTGATATTGAAAAAATAATAGAGAAGCAGGGAGGCATGTGATATTGTTAAGTTAATATTATTACGTCTCGTCTCGAGACAGACGAAATTATCTCCCTTAATTATAGATGTATGAATAAATAGGATACATTCAATACATTGATTATTGCATCATCTAAATCAGTCATTGTTTTGTTTGTCATTTTGAGTGAAGCCTGTATCATTACAGGCCAGGGACTGTACAGCACAGTGGACTCCCGGGATCCATTCACATAATTTGATATTTCGTATTTATTTCTCACAAGTTTGTGGTTTCCGCGGGTTTGCCTTATCGGCTTGTTTGTGTGTAGTGTGGTCCTCCTTCACTTATCTATTTTAAACCCGACAGTTATATTCTAACCTATTATAGACCTAACAGTTATATTCTAACCTATTATAGACATAACGGTTATATTCTAACCTATTATAGACCTAACAGTTATATTCTAATCTATTATAGACCCAACAGTTATATTCTAACCTACTATAGACCCAATGGTTATATTCTAATCTATTATAGACCCAACAGTTATATTCTTATCTATTATAGACCCAATGGTTATATTCTAATCTATTATAGACCCAACAGTTATATTCTTATCTATTATAGACCCAATGGTTATATTCTAATATATTATAGACCCAACAGTTATATTCTAATCTTTTATAGATCCAACAGTTATATTCTAACCTATTATAGACCTAACAGTTGTATTCTAACCTATTATAGACCTAACAGTTATATTATAATCTATTATAGACCTAACAGTTATATTCTAATCTATTACTGACCCAATGGTTATATTCTAATCTATTATAGACCCAACAGTTATATTCTAATATAATATAGACCCAACTGTTATATTCTAACCTATTATAGACCTAACAGTTATATTCTAATCTAATATAGACCCAACTGTTTTATTCTTACCTATTATAGACCTAACAGTTATATTCTTACCTATTATAGATCTAACAGTTATATTCTAATATATTATTGACCAAATGGTTATATTCCAATCTATTATAGACCTAACAGTTATATTCTAATCTATCATAGACTCAGCCGTTATATTCTAATATATGATAGACCAACCGTTATATTCTAATCGATTATAGACCTAACAGTTATATTCTAATCTATTATAGACCCAACAGTTATATTCTAATCTATCATAGACTCAATCGTTATATTCTAATCTATTATAGATCTACCAGTTATATTCGAATCTATTATAGACCTAACAGTTATATTTTAATCTATTAAAGACCCAAAAGTTATATTCTAATCTATTATAGACCCAACAGTTATATTTTAATCTTTTATAGACCCAGCCGTTATATTCTAATCTTTTATCATTCGTAGCAAGTTATCCCACATGTTTATGAAACTCTGGTTTATATAGATAAAAAAAACAATTCTAATGAAGAATGTGTACGCCACAATATTGCGTTGCCATGGAACACAAATAAGCAACGTCGTGGTGTGACTACACAAACAGGAAGTAGCGTGCTAGGCAAATCTGTAAATGTATGTCATGCATATCAGGAGAGAGGGGGAATGCAGGCAAAGAGCCGAGGGAAAAGGGAGAGATAGGAAAATGGGGAAGGCAGATAGTGGGAAAAGAGAGAGAGGGGAAGGGTGAGATAGAGGGAATGGGAGAGATGGGAAATGGGGGGGGGGGAGATAATGTATGTAAACAGGAACATATATTTACTTTATATACAAAATGACATTCAAATGGACGGAAATACTTTTGGCTTCGCTATACTTTTGCTAATACATTATATTTTCTCAGACAGTTCTGTCTGAAAATTCAGGTAGTGCAAAATCCTAGTTACGTACTTCTGTGTCAGTCACGGTGGCTCAGTGAGTAAGGCTGTGTGTCTAGCCAGATCTCACGTTCGTTCCAGGTGTTGTCAGAGAAAGCTCTCCGGACTTTTCCACCGTCGTTTCCCCTTGCCAGTGGTGCAGGACAAGGGGGCCTGACAAGGATAGTGTCTAGTCGTTCGCATGTTATGAAACACAGGTGTCCTGTGTACACATGGGCGTGCACGTAGAAGAAACCTTGAGATTTGGAATTCGAAATAAGCGTGGACCGTAGCGCCGCTGTTTGGGCAAAATTTCCCTCGTGTTACATGGCGTGGGTTGCTCATTTCATTTTGTTTATTTAAGTCTCAGCAATTCTGATACACAGTGCGATATATTAAATAAATAAAAATATCACGAAAATTATCAAAACATAAAATATAATATATATTGTATATTAAGCACAAATATATCACGATGGGATCTTGACAGACAGTGCTTGTTATAATATATCTGCGCTAACAGTAAACTTATATTTTACATATTACACATATTTCCATTCCCTGTGTTAAACATATATTATGCAAGCGTTAAATTTACCTATTACAAGTCTTTCTTTAGGCCTGAAATGTTATATAAATTATGAAATTAGACATTTATTAACTTATCAAGGCCAAAATCAACTGTCGATGCCATCGGATGGTTGCGATATAAATAGATTTAAATAAATTTCGTGGTCGGTGCTGTTACCGTAAAATGAATAATCGAGATTTTGTTTATTATCGTAACAACGGTACTAATGACAATCGAGACTAGGCTATAATTGTATCGAAGATATCTAGTCTCAGAGTGAAGTAATTTGACTGAAGTTGCCAGCATATTTCATTATGTGGTTTTTAACTATTATAGTCAGAGAGGGAGAGAGAGAAATGGGGTTTAACGTCCACTCGACACAACTAGGTCATTTCGGGACTAACATATGGTTTTTAATTTTATTTCAATAATTCGCTTGCGCGTAGTGGTCTTTAGCTGTGGGAGGAAACCGGAGTGCCCGGAGGAAACCCACGAAGTTGAGAAGGCGCCCCTATCTCCATGCCACATACGCTCACACCTGGGCTCGAAACCACAGCCTAAGCCAGAGGTGACCGGCCAGCTAGAGGTCGAAGCGCGGCACTCTAGACCACTAGGCCATCCCAACCCCCCTATTATAGTCAGAACTGTGACCTCTTTATCTAATCCTACCTAGTGGCGCTTTAACCAGATTGATAATGTTTTTAGACTACTTAGCACACATTCATATTCGTGTGCGTTTCATTTAGTTGTTTCATGCGTGCGCGACATTTGCCTACATTTCAATCAGTGGTAACTTTGTTTGGGTCAATCCGATCTACAAGCGGTGATTTAATTGTCTTCAATCACCGACGAATTCTTCCGCAGACAGAGATGACTCGCTCAATTGGTTTGTTGTGATCAGACTGTGGATAGGTCGGCGACCTTTAACCCCGGATATTGACCTTGTCAATCAGGCAATGTGCTAATTTCACGCCCCTGTGTTTAGGTCGATAATTAAACATAATAATCATCAACGGGCTCATTAGTCATGTTTCTGTCTCAAAATATCCTACATAAAACTGGTACATAAAACCGTTCCCTTGTTCCGTGTATTCTATTCTTCGGTCGGATTTGTTGATGTAGATGCATGGAATCATTGGTAGAATAGAATGGAGTTCTAAATTTCGTCAACAAAATACTTCTTTCTATGCGGGTGACGAATTTTGCCCAGACAACGGTATTTGCGTCTTCTTTTCTTCGAATTCCAATTGTCAAGGATTATTTAACATGCACGCAAATATGCCCACGGATGACTACACACACTTTCCTTGTCCACATGTGAATAATAAGAGTAGGCTGTAGCTCACTGCCCTGACAACATTTCCTTCATAGCACACTATGGCGTAGGTCCGTCGTCTTCATTTGTCCAGAGTAGAGAGAGAGAGAGAAATGGGGTTTAAAAAACATATAAAAACATATAAGCAAGCATTAAATCGCTGCCATTTCGTTGCAGAAGTGTTGTTTGCACCAATCCTATAAAGTTGACGAATTCATTCGGGCTATTTCTGAGGCGAAGAACGTTTGTGTATTAGACATTGAATTTGTTCAAATTGCCAAACCCATCTTGTTTGCCTCATAAATTGTTTATTGACAAAATGATATAAAACAAACATAGAGATAATATATTAATTTTTTTACGAAACAATTGATAAACCACGATGTATGTGGTAAAATTTATAATTCGGGTTTTTACAATTTAAATTTCTTTTAATAGCCTAATAGCTATCACCGGGGCTCTCATTGTCATTACATCGCTAAGACGACATTTTAACAATGAATTAAGATATTAAGTTGAATCTCTTGTCTTTATTTGGCTATCAACTCGCACAGCGTGTGGTCACTACTTTAATTATTGTTTAATAAGATGGTTGCTAATCAGATTATTATCTCCCCTTAATTACAGCTGAGAGACAGATGGCGCGCTTTTCTTCTGCTCCTGAGAGGAATCTCGTTCTAAGCCTCGCTGGACTATGATTTTGAAGATAAAAGTTTCAACTTTTAAAAAGATAAAAGAATGAATGACAGAAGAAGAAAATGCATTAAAACAATTGAAAGCTAAAGTTGGAAATACAAAATTGCCAGATTGAGATAGGGTGTTTGCGCTTAGATTGTGAATTCCAAATGAGAACATCTTTCTCCGAGTCCAGCCTTTCTGGTGTAGGCCCTGACTGGTTTTATAAAGTGTAGCAAATGCAAGCTAATCAAAAGGGAAACGCAATCGGCGTCATTTAGTGACGTGGGGTGGCGACCTATGACAAACAGTACTGCCATGACAACAAATTACAACCAAAGATGATGGTACCATTGAAAGTCTGTAGGCTTATATTGTAATCCATACAGATGTTAGCAAACTTTTAGAAACGTTCCCATTCATCATTAAAGTAGGACGTTAAACCCCATTTCATTCCAGACACGTCTGTACGATTACACAAAAGTTGACCAAGACACGAACCTTATTCAAACCTCTGCGACCAGACGGTTATTCAAGAGCACGTGATAATAAATTCTGAAGAAAATTATAACGAGGCAAACAGTATCAAAACATATGGCTCAATTACCTAACCTTATACCAAAACGTTTTTTACAAGTTAGAAAGGGGGGCGGAATTTCACACTCAACTAACAAAGCATTAAAAAAGACATTGATTCCAATTAAAAAATACAATGACTTAATTGCCACGGCTGGACTCCGTAAATAAATGAAAGTCACTTCATTAGTCCGGGTTTTGACTAAGTTACGGTTTACAACTCGGCATGGTAACCGTTTCATGAATTCATTTTCTGTATATTATATTGTGTTCCGTCCACAATATCGTATACGGGTTGTCTTTGAGCTCCCGGGGGAGTCCTTGTTTTCCGTCGATCAAGCATTGAGTAAATCCCGCGTTTCTCTTCTAGCCCTCCGGTCAAACTTTTCTAATTGCCTCAATTTGGCCAATCGTATTCATTTCAATGTGCACGTGTGCTTGCGCGCGTGTTGTCACCCCTACTTTACGCGCCACGCGCTACTCAATGGTGCGTCTGTTTATTGCATTTTGACGTCATCGCTGCGGGGATTAAAGATAATTAAGGTGACCACAATGAATACGATATAATAAAGGGGAAGATAGAAGTCTGTCTTGGAGATGAGATATTATCCAAACAAGCTGTTCCGTTCTTCAAAACCAATCTTTTAGAAATTCTATTTTCTCTGTCCTCCTTTTTAAGCTAACAATAACAAAGAAAGAAAAATAAAAAGAAATGTTTTACGAATATCTGCTATTATTTCCCCCTATGCCAAATTACAGCATAAAATGTCACCTATTCGTAAGTAGGTTCGTCTAAACGTATGGACACGCTGGACAGCCGCCCGTGGGGCCCCGCGAGCATAGCGCCCCTGCTTACGTTTATGTTCATTAATCTTTGTTGTACAGCATGTTTTTTTAATGTTTAAACACTGATGTTGTTGGTCAATTTACGTGTTTATTCCAGTGAGCGGTTGTGTGGGTAGGGGCCCCAGTGCACGACACTTGTCGGGGGCCTACAATGCTGTTAAGGCGGCCTTGATTCCGGGGTTTTCAGTCATATATATATTGTTCAGTTAATCCCATCAAGTTTAAATGGAACATAAAATCTCTACTTTTGTGAGCTGATCTGATCAGGTCAGTTCGGGTCATTTCAGAACTCATACATGGCATATTTTTTAGTTATAATACGTCTCTAGCAATAGGGGTGGAAGTCAGAGAAACCACGTCAGGTTTGGGCTTTGTTTGGCCAGGAACCCAAGTCATTGTTATGTACAGTATAGGATCGAATCCACTACTTATATAGACACATATGCACGAGGATATTTGGAGTGGGATTGTGTTGAATGTTCTAATGCCAGGAATATATGATAGTAATAGCGTCGGGTAACGTATTTACATTAGACCAATTTCATGAAAGATATCATTGAAAGATTATTAAAATTGAGAATAGGTGAAATATAGTTTCGCTTGTCCCACCACGTGGGATTTCTTCCGGTCCCCTCCCACTGCTAAAGACCCATACGTGCAAGCGAATAATTGAAAGAAAATTGAACCATGTTAGTCCAGAAATGACCTAATTGGTGTTGAGTGGACGTTAAACGCTCTCTCTCTCTCTCTCTCTCTCTCTCTCTCTCTCTCTCTCTCTCTCTCTCTCTCTCTAAAATATAGTTTGATTTGCATAGAACGCTGTGATTGGTATATGCGACAAGTAGATATTTCCAACCATAACGTATATTTCCATTTTGCAGAAGTAAAAAAAAACAACAAAAGTTTAGATTTTATATTAATTATATTCTAACTTCATGGAAGAAAGAATATTTCCTCAATCCTCCGCTTTATTACATTCAAATTGAATTATACCTCAATTGTATTTCCCAAAAATCTTGAATTACCTTCAACCATTAGAGATACACAAAAACCAACCTTTAACAATATTTAGCCATCAATAATTGCAATCTGAATGGATTTACTTAAAAAATGAAGAAAGCTTTACTGAAAATTGGAAAATTGTTTGAAAGGTATTTTACTCATTTGCTCTCTGATTGACAAAGAGAAATTTAAGAGAAAATCGTTGATCTGAATAATAAAATGAGAGAAGGTTTGATGAAATAAAGATTGTAACGACAAAAGAATGAATTTAATTTCAGATTTCAGAAGATGGTGTGTCCGGCAAACGGCGGAGTAGCACAGGTGATTAGGTCCTAAACTGGGCATTAAATCCTTTAAAATGAAGCAGAAAAAAGGCAAAGAAAGAGGAAAAGTTGAAAATTCTACTAATGGAAAGTTCTTCCTCCGAATTAATAATCCATCACAAAGATTATTTTAATGAAATTTTTACTGAGATGAATGGTATGGCGATTTTGTGACCTCTGAAGACCCCTACTAATAGGTTTTATCAATTATCTATATGTTTTACCGTTAAACGGGGCCATTGTTGACCCCTGGACTATAACCAGATTGGTATGGACCATAAACACCTTATTTCATTTTCTTAACACTTGAATTACCTTCTTGTTAGCCCTTGATACATTTTTGATGAGGGAGGGGTTCTTAAAATCGGGACATTTTTTCCGCTCAACATTTTTCTGAATTTAAAAACAATCACTTAGAGAAGCGTTCTTCCAGTTAGGGTATTTCTTTAAGAAGCAGCTGCAATAAAGTTTAAAATACATTAACTTGATGAATAATAAAATATTAAAGAAACGTTCTTCACGTTTAAGATATTCGTTTATTAATACGTCTTAATGTTTTCTCATTTTTATGATTTATATTATATTTTGGTAGTTTTGTGGATGATCAGCATACCTTGTTCTGGTTCTGAAATTTCGCTTACGAGAAGAGTATGTCATGACAACGTTTTGTTTTTGAGCTCGTGTATATTTAGGGCCGATTGTAATTTTTTAAATTAATAAATATTTCCTAAAGTCCTCTCCCTTCCGTAACTACCAAGGAGTAGGATCGCCTGTTCAACCTCGTCTATTAAAATAAAAACATCATTTTCGAAATATACTCCATGGTGACGTTTAAATATTGATATTTAATTTTCGACATGGTTAACCTTTTGAAACCTGTCATGTCAACGAAATTGGAATCTGAAATTAAAACATTATTTGTTACGTGACTTATAGAATTTAGACAGCACATAGACATGTATAATACTATGTGGATTAAAGGGTCACATCCTCATGTTTAATAATACTTTAGAGACATTTTATAGTATCCAGATCACAAGCTGCATCGAGCAGACCCCGATTTTTCACAAACCATTCTCAGATTTAAGTTAAGAAATTACTTAAAATTGTTTTCCTTATTGCAACTAAAATATAGTCCTTTATCAAACTTTTGTTGTTTTAATGCACCAATAAGAAACTATGTGCAAAGTTTTGTGTTTGTGGATCAAAGATAATTCTTATAGACAGTGATTGAAAGTTGAGTTAATTCTTAACTTAGGTCTGAGAATGCTCTGTGAAACCGGGGTCTTGTATTAGGCAAGCAATGCTTCAGATAAAATTCCTTATGCGATTTTATGTTTATGTGGATTTGTTTATTATTTTTTCTTGTCGAACATGACTTGAAAATGTCTAAAGGGTTTTTTTTTATTCTTTGGTGTGGAAGGACCTATTATCAAATCCGGAGAGACCAAGGCTACTGTGTCCCTGGAAGGTAAGTGTACATGTATATATACTTAGTATTATGGTAATATATTTTATTAAATAGGGATAACTGTATTTGTAGATCTGCTGTACAGTGTAAGGACGTATCTTGGGAATTATTGTAATATATTTTATTATTTAGGGATAACTATATTTGTAGATCTGGTGCCTGTGGAATTATGTCATGACAGGAAGTGCCTAATTAACTCAACCGAGGTTAGAGTTTAATCACGTGTTACTAAGTTCACGTTAATATCCCGTGCCTCACGAGGTTTGGAGAGATTTTATATAAATTGTTTATTTACAGTTTATCATTTATTAATGGAATCGTTCTCACCTGAAATGGACACCCGCGAGACATAGTATACAACATGTAAAGTACAACATGGCTGAGTGATTGGCTAATATTCCACTCTTCATTCGTTTCCCTTTTTTTATTGTTAAGGATTTACATTATCTTTAAAGTCTCATTGCGTCAATTTAGCGCAGTAGGAATCCCCTGGCAAACTAAAATCTCTAAAAGGAATTTTAGTCCATAAATGATTCCATTCCTTTCAGTCTTTACACAGATATGTGGAATTAAATTCATGTCGATGTTTGCTGCTCGCTATGTAATAGATCCGAATCGGTAGACTATCTCGCGTTGGTATTTGGATTTTGTTTAGTTAATTAATATTAACGTGAATTAAGTTGTTTTAAAGTTTTATATTTTAGTGAAAAATGTAAATAAAGCATCGTTACTCTAAGACGTTCCTTCTAAACAACCAATGAAGAGATTTGTTACAGGTGTACATTGTTACATTCAAACAGAATAGAACATTGTTCGGGTGGTTGGTAGTAAGATCCTCACGTATATACGAAAACATTAATAAAAGTCTGAAATTCTGAAATTGAAGTAAAATGCTTGGCTAGAGAAGGAGATGGGGTGGGGGTAACGCGTTAACTCAACACCAATTAGATCATTTCGAGACTAACAAATGGTGCAGTTTTTATTTCACGAAAGGGTCTCTGCCTATGGAAGGGGGGGGGGGGACACAGAAAAAAAAACAACATTAGGTTAAGCAGACAACGTTACTCCTTGTCGCGTATAAGTGTTGGGTTAAAATCATGCCACTTGAACTAATGTCAGACAGGATGATATAAAGCACAATTAACACATCAATCTATATTACTGTTAACCTGTGCATCCTATACAACCATCTCCACAATAAAACCAGTATTTTTTCAATGAAGAGAGCTGGTATTGGATCCGAACCAGATTTACTAAGATCAGGTATGGAAATCTCCAGACATCTTGTTTGTCAACAATAATCACTAAGGTTCATAAAATTTTACTTTTTTTATTAATTAGATCAAGAGGTTTTTTCATCATTTACACATTTTCCTGTTTTATTTTCAATTCAAATATTCTACCATTCACAGCGTATGCAATATTTTCTAAAAATATATTTTCTGTATTTTTAAAAAGAAATTGACAAAGCCTGCGAAGTCGTTCTTTTGTCAACGATTTCGTCGATTGTATTGGATGTTTAAAGAATCGGAATATGAAATCCGGATATGAATATTAGGAGTAGACAATTACCGAAACACCGGAAATGGTTTGCAATAATTCCAGACCAACGCTATGATGTTGCAATTTCGCGACACAAATACACTCGATTAGACCAACGTTTATAACATTAAATTGTGGAAAGTGCTACTGACATTGAAATAAAGTTCACAATTCAATAAAGAAATTTATACGGTATAATTATTGAAATGTGTTTCCAATACAATTAGAACGTTTTGCAGATTGGTATGCGTTTTTCACTACTCTTAAAATGTTTGGCCCGACAAAAAAGTAATTTTTAATAGTAACATTTTAGTAAATTCAACTGAAATCTAGAAAGAAAAAAAAGCCTCAGATGAAAATTTCACATATTATGAACATGGAACATCTTGAAGAACTCTTCGAAATTTTTACATTTTACATGACGATGAGCCGCCTGTTTCGCTTCCGAATGAACGCCTTTTCTGCAATTTCATTTTCTGCATGAACGTATCTATAAGAGCGCACTAATCGCAGCGCCATCTACTAATTGGTGAAATTTTCGATAGTGCTAATATAGTTAAGAGCCACGCACTTTAATCACAGTGTGACGAATTTTAACTAAAGGTTTCTCCAGTGTAGAGCAGTACCTTGGCGGCTTGGAAACCTTTCCTAAAATCGCTTGCGCGGAAAATCATTCCCTGAGTCCGCCATTTGGAAACGCTTTGTTCTCCACCGAAATCATTGCCCAATTTTATGCTGATAACTAACTAGGAACAAAGAGGAATACTTATATTTTTACGCTATGGATTAATGCAGGGTTTTAGCGCTAATCAGGCGGTAGAATTAGAACCTTGAGTTACCCCAGGCCAGCATTATTCAACCCTTTTCTTACTCAGCCATTAACTAAAGCTTTAGTTCGCTTCCATAAGCCCGTTAATACTTTAAATTATGGACAAAAATTACCCAACTTTACGTGTAATTTTAAAAGGCAGCAGATTTGGTCGATTAGGCGTTTTCCATCTCTCTGATTTGATAGTACAAATTTCAGTATCGCACAAAATGCCTTGAACATACAAAGAAAATGTTTCCCTTAAACTGTGTCTTAAAAATTGGAACATTTTCCTTTTTAATATTATATTTCCCTGACTAAGATATATTTGCTTTGAATGTTTTTCTTTCCATTTTCTTTCTTAGAGTATAGATATTTAAAAGTTTGTTACGGATTTCCCTCTACCTATAAACTTCCAAAATAAAAAGACAGTATTTCATACGGTTCGATTGGAAGATTTTGAGTTCACGCATGAAGAACAAGGCATTGCTGTTGAATGTGTAATTTGACTCCCCAAAAAGGAAACTGATGAATTATGAATAAAATATAACGTAAATTAAATTACACATGTATATACAAAACACGCACCGTTGGTCTTGATCTAATTTTCATGCCATGAAATTTATTTCTTTTGTAAGAGAATTCGTTAGAAAGTTTTGTTATGCGATAGTTGTTCAGACCGAATTCGTTCCGATGAATTAATTCTCCCACACTGACAAGCTTTAATTAAAATAACTTTAAATTTCTCTGTATTTAATCCATATTTGATAGCTAAATGGTTCCCCCGATGTACATGCCTGTTTGGGCAGCACATGTAAACATTTATTCACTAATGCTTCTAATATTGACGTCATTCGATTAAAGCTAAAATGGTCGACAAACTTAGAATTCGCTGCATTGCGAAAGTGAATTAGAAAACTGCAGCTTGTCGATTTGGAGTCCAGGATCCAATCACACAGTCTTCCAGATGATTTCATGTAACGTATAAACCCCGAGTTTCTTCGCTCCTGTCTTCATTTCTTGCTTCGTCGAGTGGAAGAGTTTGCCCAGACAAACCAACTCAGCCTTGAAAAAATTTTCAACAGATTCCAAGTAACAGGTAAATTATTTAATTTTCGTTTCGTTTGAGAAGAATTTGGATAAACGGCTGTAGCCATTGTTTTATCTATGGGTCAAAAATCGTGAGAGGGGTTCATGTCATTTTGTTTCGTATTTCGCCTTCTTGATTTCTTCAATCCTAAAACTAAACAGACGGCTCGACTTGGTTAATTATAACTTTTCATGGTTTACAATAATTAAGGTTAATTATGCAATCAAAATGACAATAACATCCTTTCGCTTTGGGTGCCATGGCGTGAACTAAGTCGCTTTAGTTTTTTTACTGGATTTTATGGTCCTGCCAATCGACCGCGAATATGTACTGCCAGCGATTTAGTAATTTCACGAAGAATTACTTTCGTTATCGAATTAATGTTTATATAGTTGGGGATTTGGGGAATGTTGGATAATTATTTCAACCTTATCACACTTTTCTGTCTGATTGACCAAATTTCACACCTTTCCCTCATAAAGAAGATGAAGATTATAAGAAAATCTACATTTGCTGTTTGTGACGGTTGACAATTTATATTTCCTCGAGTTACGTCGTTTACAGTTCTATTATAAAATTAAACCACGATAGTAGACCATTTTGTTTTGAATGTTTATTTTTTGGATTTTAATTAATTCGCTATAAAATAAACACAACAAATCATTTTGTTCACAGTTTTATAAAAAGGTTGGATTTTATTTTTTTGTTTTGAATTCGCTTTACCATTTGATCTCGTATAATATTAACATATGACAGTAAGTAAAATTTTATTTACAGTTTACCGATGAGATTTTAATTAATTTGGGATTATGAATTATGTTGTGTTTTGAATTCGCTTTACATTTTTATTTGTTATAAAATTAACATTGATATTAACTAAATTTTGTTTGAAGTTTTACAGAAAGGGTTTTAATTCATTTTGGTTTTGAATTCTGTTGGTTTTATTTGTACATGTCATTCTTTTGCGCCAATTAACCGTGTTTTTGTATAATATAACAAAGTAGAAATTTTGGTTATCTATTAATTATTGTAGCGTTGGGTGGGGTGGGGATGTCTTCTTCGTCGGTTGGTAAACAATGATTTTTTGATGCCATTACCTAAAGGAATGTTTAAATTAGGTTGAATAAAAAAATTTGAACCGATCAGAAAAATATAGTCACGAGGATCTTTTCAAACAGGTGAATTCCTGATTGAATATAGGTTGAAGAAAAAATTTGAAAGAAATCTGTAAGCAATCGCTGAGATATAGCTGTCGTATCTTTCTAGTTACGAGTCGTACATTTTTATTTTTTCAGTTATTTGTTGTTGTCAAGTTAGTTTAAAGTTTAAGCAAAAATAAGCAAGTTAGTGTTTTCATATGTGATAATTAGATAGATCTAGGTCTATGGTCACTTTCAATCTGGCTTTATATTTAAAAAATCCTTTTTAATTCTCCCTGAATGCCAAAATGGAATCGTGTTTAATGCCACTCCTCTGCACCAACTGGTCTAAAGAAGACGGGGGAATTGCTACAATTAACCGGTTTTGACTACAAACCATAAACTGTACCTAGATATATGTAATTTAATTGGTTGGTTGAATGAAATACGTGTATTATGTTTATATATCTTTTACATTTCATATCTTTTTGCCCGTCGTCATCCGGCAAGTTATGACAGAAAAGTAGGACGTTAATTCCTATTTAATTTCTATTTCATCTGAATTAATTTAGATTTACTTAAACACAGATTTATATGTCTGTACTATATTTTAAACGGGGTGAGGGTATCAGTAAATAATATTGTCCCCGAATCACATTTAGAAGTAGAGGTAGAATATTATTAAAAAATTTATTAAAAACTTTATGGATTAACTATTTCTTAATTTATTACATGCAACGTTTCAATACTCTTACATGTATCGTTCTCAAACAATACTCTTACAAATAACGATAAGAAGTAGTAAATCCCTAAAGTTGTGATATTGTTTATAATTATTAATATTATATATTTTATTGCGGTAAAATTTCTCAGTTCAGTTATCAGGTTTTCTTTAAGGCGTCTTTATAACCGTTGTAGTAAATTAACCATTTGTTACGATATCTTTACTTTTTCTTAAAATGCAGACAGGACACACAGGGTTCAGACATTAAAAAAAAGTTTTATATTTAGAGTTTTCTCCCTTGTCCTGCAGAAAATCATTTTATCAACGTCTCAAAGGGATTATATGTTCAGCATCATTTACGCCTAATGGTCTGTTCACAGATGCTTTAAAATAAATTCAAAAAACATTAAAACCAGCACTGTCTTTTATTATTTGTTTTCGTATTGTACCTCTTTGGTTATACTAAAGTTTGAGTTTGGGACTAATAATTAATCTATCATTGTCCGCGTGTTTATAGTGATTAATTTAACAGATTCGCGAAATGTTTTCGAATTTCGATGAAATATGCTTGCACAGTTTTAAAACAAACGAAAAACAGTACCAGGGTTAATAATACTTTCAGAAGTGTATAGAGATATTTTGATTTTAGATAATTTCTATAAACCCAAGAATAATATTAATATTTACTTAATCCACATCAACATCCTCATAAATCGAATTTTGTTTTGTTTTTTGTTAGATATTTTTTTAATGTCGGTACATCATAATATGAGTCTATATATTAATACTCATTTTGTTATATTTATTTATTATTGAATATAAAAGAGACACATGAATAATCCTATCCGGGAGACAAAAGAAAAATCCATTAGACGAATTAGGTAAAAGCTTGTCATATCAAGTGGACTATTCATTTGGGACTGATGCAAATTGAATATGTTTGACCTCTATAATATGGTATGGGCGGAGACCTCATTCACGTTCATTACATCTTAAGAATGAAATAAAAAAAATTAAATGAATATTTATAAAATGTTTAGTTTATCTGTTCTATTCGTTAAATCATTTGAAATTTTCACAGAAGTCACAAGATATTTTTTATACATCAGAGGTTTATGAATAAATTTCAGGAAAAGTTTTATGTCTGAGTAATAAAATCAGAAAATTAAATTTGTTTAAAGACTTTTAAAACAATGACATCCAGTCATATATATTTGATTAAAGGCACAATTCATTGACATCCAGTCCAGTCACAAGACAATCATGGCATAAAATAAACTAACAAACGGAGAAGAAATAAAAATAAAATCAAAAATATCGGAAAAGAAATTTGGTGTGAGTGGAACGCGTGCAAATAATCACTTCAAAGGCAATTAATGTCGTGACTATTGTGTCCCACCCCTTTTTGTTCGACCCACAAGTCGTCAGGAACCAAAAACCATCGAGTCTTCATAAATCACAGTTATTAATATGGCTTTGTGATATAATGTCATAGGATTTTTAAAAAATGGTTAACTATAATCCAATGTTGATTGTTACAAATTAATGACCGTGTATGCGGAATTAAAGGAGAGAGATAAGAACAGAATGTCACCCTTCCAGTCGGGTTCAAACCACTTTTAAAAACCACAAAAAAAGCAGCTAATATATCTTTCATTTTCCCATCCACTCTTTGTTGAATTTAAATCGCATCACCTTTCAGTCACGAGGCGGTTCGGGCATAAATATGTTCAATCGTTCAATACTACTGCGGCAGTATGTTTTGAATTGCACTTATCAAATTCTCGTTAGACGAGAAGCTAACATAACGGGGTTGAATAGTACGTCGGCATTACTCTTATATTATTGTGCAATGTTGAACCAGTCGTACATAAGTAAGACTCTTATAACAAGTTGCTAAACTGGTCAGAACACTTCAAGATCGGACAACTCAATTGACCAACAAATCTTAATTAGCAGTTTTTCTCTCAGAAGGTGAGTCGAAAACAAAACACAAATCGTAACAATACTGACCAAACCAAGTGAAAATAGCCTCAGGCGCGAGGTGTGCGACAGGGTTATCCGTTATGTCCAATCTTCTTTAAGACAAGTCTTTATTTCTTTTTAATCAAAGTAAGAAAACATTAGTTGCGAGTGGTTTACAGCGAGTTTTTACTTGCGTTTACAACCTGTAATTTAGATCTTTATATTACACTTTTATTTCTTTTTAATTTGAATTGGAAAAACACTTACTTTTTTATCTATCTTATAAATAGTCGTTTTACTAGGGGCTACTTATTGGTGATAAGGAACTTAATGACAATCCATCTTACGATTTTATTAGATGTTTATTGTTGGATGAGAATAACATCTTTATACCCATTACATGTTTGTTAGCCAATAAATGAGTTGTTTTATTTTCTTTTAATTAAATTACCACTCCCCCACTGGTGGGAACGAATTCACACAAAAATGTCTGGTAGTATTTATGTTTTCTTAACAAGTTGTAAGGTGGCTGATAATATGACTGAAAAATATAAAATAAATGGAATTGTCATTAAATACTTTGGTTCGGTTAGACTTTTTAAAAAATATATTAAAGTATTATATTTATGTGCTGCATTGGTTGTCAGTCCAGTTGGTTTGGTTTTGTTTTGTTGTTTTTTTTTTTGCTTGTTTGTTTTAAAATAACATTCAGTTGACTCCTGAATAGAGATCGTGGAACAAACCCATTAATGTGAACCCCCTCTCCCTTGCTCAGTCAGTATATTTTACAATTTACATACATGCACGTACATTTAATCCCCCTTACTCAGTCAATGTATTTAACAATTTACATACATGTACGTACATTCAATATTGTAATATATGAACAACTGTAGTGATACGACATACACCCACGTGTTAATGATAATACTACACATCATGTTATCATACGTTAATATTTTATAATCTCTATTAAAATTTGTAGGTTTCGTATTTAAAAATAAATGAAGTTTTTTAAAAGTTCTATATACTAATAGAAAACTGTAGAAGCAAAATTGACTTTTTAAAATCTTTATTAACATTTGCTATTTGTAAAATTCTATGCAAAAAGAGAAGAGTAAATACTGATATAGCGAACTATTTGTAAATAATTTTCTACAGCTTAAGACATTGTTCCCTGTTTTAAATGATAATGGTAACAATTGGATTAAAGATTTTAAAGAATTAATAAATGAAGTGATTTATTAATTCTATATAAATAAGATCGATAGTTATATTTCTTTGTTTGGGAATCCCCCTTTTTATAAGAAAGCGCACTGTATAGTCTTTGTTTTCTATTCAGCAAATTAATTTGAATAAAGGAGACAGACAAGAAATTATTGAGTGGATGGAAATGACTGAGTTTGGCATAAATCACGAGACAGAGTGACTAAAGCTGTTGACAGGACAGCTATAATTCATTTTATTAGTAACTATTGCGTGTTTTCACCAGATTATTATCGTGTTTCTGTTTCTCTAGTGAACTTATCACTTTCTTTAGGGTCGTAAATTTTACGTAAAATCACTGGCAATCGACATTATTAAGTGACTTTTTTGAGCAGAAAGAGGGAGAATTAATGTTTAATTCTGACAAGTGTCGTATAAATAATACCAAATTGTTCACCGTCGATTTGACCTCGTATGGACCCGTACTAATCTTCCGTCTGATCGTCTATTAACGGATGTAACCGCCGAATCCTTGCACGTGCATGTATGGACTAACACGTGACCACAAGTCTATCACGTGATCTGTGGTCTGCGATATGAATGGTAATCCTTTTTGTCAGTTTAATATGAAAAGCAATAAAAAATATGACTACATCTAAAATTGATAATAAATACTGTTTAGGAACCATTTTAGATAACAAAAGAGACATTATTTGTGTTGATTGTGGTTCCGTTTTTACGTAATGCTCTACGAATTATTGATAAAAGAAGTCAAGAATTTTTTCTTCAAAGAGGAGATAAATCGCTTAATTTAATCTCAGTTTTAACTACATTTTTTTACAAATTCTGCTCTCTGAATTTTTGTGTTTTCTTTTTTTTATTTAGAAATATACATTTGTTAATCGGAAGTATAATATCCCAACCATCATATATCATAATATGCCTCATACTCTAGGAAACGTCGCCAGAATAAATTATTGTTCTTCCATATCGCGACAGGCCCGGGACTGTACAGCGCAGTTGACGCTTACGACTATCCCCCGGATCCATTCACTTAATTTGATATGTTCGTTTGTTTGTGATTTCTGCGTATTGTGTTTTGTCCATAGATTTGTTTTTCTGTATACGTTATCTGTGGTGCAGTCCCCCTGCACTTACTAACATAAAAGTATGTGTTTATTTGAATATATTCGTGTTTAGAGATTATTAAAACGACGTCTGATTATGGAATCGGTCATCAGATCTGTCCGAAGGTGTATCTTAGAAAACATTTTAGTTCCATCTTAATACATGTCCGAGATTACATATCTTTCGTTAGACTAAATCTATGACGACACGTTAATAAAGTACGGCTTATACGTTGAGAAATAAAATTATTGACATTGATTTTAAAAAATTACAATACGTGTACATTAACTACATTTGTAATATTAGTCAAATTCTTCGCTTTTGTTTATGTTTACCTAAAACAAATTTAAAAAATGCACAACAATTGAAATATAAAAAATACATCGACAATCAGAAGCCGCACAGTAATGATTTGTGTATCTTCCTCATTCCCATTCAGATATCCTGAATAAAATATTATTGATTTTAAAAAGTCTCACTTACTTATATTCTTATAATTATATTTATTCCATTGTCAGAGGCTAGAGAGTAATTTATAGAATATTTTCAAATTGTCACCGATCTTTTCCATATTAAATATGCCGGGTGAGAGGATGGTGCTAATTTCATTTGGACACTCATCATTAAACATATCACTTGTTGTCCACGCTTTAGGATGTATCTGCTCATTAAATACACTGGGGATAAAGATGTGTTATTAGACCGTCCTAAGATATATTTTATCTTCATTGGCCCTGAAAAAATTGCCAATGTGTTTTAGGGAGAAGTGTGCCAGGACAGTCGCGTACCCACCAACAGAATCCAAAAGAATTATGCAAACTTCTTTAATAACCTCTGGGTATTTAGAACAGTCCAAGAGTAAGGACCGTATTATTATATATAGAATGCACCCTCTTACCTTAATGAAATAGTATAGATACGCTTGCGGGAGAATTGCGGCAGGACAGTGGCGTATCCAGTAACTAAAATCAAAAACATTATACTGAGCAGGATAGATATATTGTAACCTTAAAGCAGCCTTAAAGAAAATGCATATATACTTGGAGAAAATTGTGTCAGGTCAGTGGTGTATATAGTAACTGAATTTAAAGGACAGTGTATTATGTATAGAATGCACTCTGTTACCTTAAATTAACCCTAGAAAAATGACATATATACTTGGGGAGAATTGCGCCAGGGCAGTGGCGTATATATCAACTGAATTCTAAGGATAGTATATTGTTATATATAGAATGCACTCTGTTACCTTGAAGAAATGATCTATAATAACGACTGTTTGATTTGTTATTTGAATAACAATAGAGAAGGACATATGTTACATCTTAGATTGACAGAGCGATTTCACCCTATTCATCGTCCAACACGTTTTACACTATAAAGTATCTAAATTCAACTCCATTATAAATATCTTATGCAATATCAAAGGTAACTATGGAATATCTAAAGCAATAATTTAGAGCTATGATTTGGAGTTTAACGCCTACTCGATTCAAATTTGGTCATTTCGGGACTAACATATGGTTCAATTTTATTTCAATTATTCGCTAGCGCGAAGGGTCTTTAACAGTGGGAGGAAACCGGAGTAGCAAGAGAAAACCCACGAGGTTGGACAGGCGACCGTCTCTTTATGACGTAGACTTGATTTAATGACAGACCTTATGATCAATTAACCACCCTCCCCCTCCCCCTCCCCCTCCTCCTCCTATGGTTTAAGCCATCTGGGCGACAATGAAATGAGGTTTAATGTCCTGCTTTTCTTCACCAACGGAAATAATGACGACGGTTTACGCAGAAAATCATTGTGTTGCGGTGGAGATGGTGACCGGGCAGCGGCGTTACGATCTACTGTTAATTCGAACCCCAGCAGCTTTTGTTATCCCATCCGAATGACTAGACACTGTTCCTTCCTAGAACCTAAGTCCTGCACAACTGAAAAACAGAAACCACACTGGAAAATATCTAACGGAATTGTTTCTTCTGGAAAAACAATTCCTGATTCATGGACATCATAAAACATATCACAAACTGAATATTTTCTAGATCGATCTAGACAAGACGACATGGCAATTATTGCTTAAAATCAATACGACTGTTTATCAGTACTAATCACCCCATCGATCAAATATCAATCAAAACTTGACAGCAGCTATATTATTCCTGTCAATATTAAAATTCCATTATATAAAAATAAACAATCTTTATTACGTGATCTTTGTCATACATGACTGAAACTTTAATAGTGTTGGTCCATTGATATTCTTTACCACCTTCTGGTTCTTTTTACACAGCCGGTGCACGTAAAAGATCCCTTGACAATATGAATGCGATGTAAGAGTAGGCCGTAGTGCCGCTGTCCGGGAAATATTTCCCTCATGGCACTCATTATGGCGATCCCGACGCGCAGGCGAATTATTGAAATAAAATTGGACCATGTGTTAGTCCCGTTATTAATTAGTTTGTGTCGAGTGGACATAAAACCCCATTTTTTCTCCCTCTCTTCTTAGCGGGGCCTCGGTGTACATAGCACTATCTCACTAGTATACAGGATGGTGCTTGCCCGTCTTCATTACCCGGTTGATGCATATTACATGTGAGACGTTAAACCCCATTCCATTTCAACAGCGGTTACGTGTTATAGTTTATATCTCAATCCAGTGACTAAATGAATTCCCTTTTTCCTTTCTTAATTTTTAGAAGGGGGCTTGTCATTGAGTCAGCTGGTGGGGTTTCGATTCCCCGGTTGTAAGTGGCAAGAAGTAGGGTCGCCTGTCCAACCTCGTGGGTTTTCTCCTGGTCCTCCGCTTTCCTCCCACAGCTAAAGACCCCTGTGTGCAAGCGAATTATTGAAATAAAATTGAACCATATGTTGGTCTCGAAATAACCTAGTTTGTATCGAGCGGACATGATTAAACCCCTCTCTTTCCCTCCATCTCTCCCTCCCTCTCTCCTCCTCTCTCTACGTGGCAAGGAGTAGGGTTGCCTGTCCAACCTCGTGGGTTTTCTCTCCCTCTCTCACTCTTAATTTCTAGAAGAGACCAGACGTGGTTGTTTTTCTGTCACCTTTGTTTTAGTCAAACAAAGTTTCAGTTTTGAATTGAACTTAATAACCTACTGAAATCCAACCTATAGAAAAATCAGAAATCAATAAGTATATTGATATATAATGACATAGGTTGTTATTATATCATAGCAACTATTAAATTCTCCTTACTTAACGTTGATTGACATGTTCTCGTAATAGACACTGACACTGCCATTAATAAAAGTAATAACAAGGTGTAAAATGTTGAGTTTATTGTTTATAAAAAGGCACTAAAAGGAAATAGCTTTTTAAATAGGCTCATCTATGATTTTAGTTTATTTTATCATAAAAGGCGTGATTCCTGTTTCCAGAACAGTGTACATGTTGACGTGGCCTTGACAGTTGGGATTCGAAAAACATACATGTCGCTGTCCTGTCTGTCATATTGGGTCAACTGACGTGGTTTCGATTTCCCGGTTGTACCGGACAAGGAGTAGAGTCGCCAGTCCAACTTCGTAGGTTTTCTCGTAATCCAGTTTTCTCCCACTGCTAAAGTCCCCATCGCGCAAGCGAATTATTGAAATAAAATTTAACCATGTGTTATTCCCCAAATGACCCAGTTTGTGTCGAGAGGGCGTTAAACCTCATCTATATTCTCTATCTATTTAAATTGGAACTGTGTTTGGTAAACAGACAGGAAATTATTGTGTGTTTCTTCTTATTTTTGTTTTTAATGATGATTCGAAGTTTAGAGTTCGATCCACGCTTGAAAGCGACAAGAAGTTTAGAGTTCGATCCACGCTTGAAATTAACAGGAAGGGAATAACATCCGTATAGATTTTCTCTAAGAACTTGAATTTCTTGCTTGTCTTGGCAACACCCCCCACCCCCATAGTGTACTGCATAACGTATGCCCATCTCACAAGACGTTAAACCCCATCGGAGTTATGTTAATGCACCAGTTAGTACCCGTTTAACCTCTATGGTCCGTACCGTCCGTATATCAATTTTACGGAATGAGTTATTCGTGTTGTCATTATTTCATCAATTTAATTGAAACATTGGTCTTGTTTTAGCGAATTCAACCCTTAATGATGATCAATCATTCAGAAGACAGCATGATTGTTTTTATCTATTAGGGGAAAACAAAGCAAAGTTTCTTACTTCACGCGTTTTATCTTAAGACTATAATATATCAGACGAGTTAAGTGTTGACCATAATCCTATGTTAGAGGGTATTAAATAGCTTGCATGTGATTAGCCAAACTAGCGAGAAATTGATTAGAACCAAATTGATGATTAATAACTCAATTATTACAACTAGTGACCAATACATGGCTGATTGACCAATTATCATTAGATCGTGATGCGAGAATAATCGGACTGGACCTTATTTGGTCTTCAGCCCTCCGGACAGACTGGACAGTCCAGTTCGTAATTAACAATTAGTCTTAATATATACTTAAGGGCCTTGAGGGGGCACTTGTCTATGTCGGCGTTGTTTACTCTAAGTGACAATCGTATATACTAATAACAAACGAGGAATAATGGTCGACCACGGTCGCTTGTTTTTACTTATTTAAAATACTTGACCACCGCGGCGCCGGACTGTCTCCTCTTTGGATTCCCTCGATCGCTTACACGTCCCAAGACAAAGCCAGGGGTTTTATTTTTGATTTAAGCTGAAGAGTAACTTGGTTAATCACTTAATAATGTTTGTGGATTGTTTGTATATATGTATAAAGATAGAGAATCGGCTTAAACCTGTAATACGGCCTCTAGCCACATACACGGTTACGCGACAACATAAGAGATTTTCCATTAATTACTTGCCTAATTCATCACCTCGTTATTTTGTGAATGAAAAAAGAGAATTTTTTGACACGGTTTGTGTCAGCTGATCATGTGCCCCAATAAACAATAGATAATTAATTCGACACCATTTTGTTTTCACCTATTATGCTAATGAAGTAGGGTTGTTGTCACCGCTGGTGGCTTTGAATTGTAACCGAAGTGAATGAAATTGAAAGCTTGTTAATTTGAGAGGCTCTGATTTTGTTATATACTGATTTCGACATATCCAATACAAACAATATGTTATGTTGACGATTTACACGCAGATTAATTTAAGTTAAACATGTATACGATTTGTATGCATATTGATTTGGACATATGCAATGCAAAAACAAGATTATTATGTTTGCAATTTACACAGTTAATGCTACCAATTACATACTTCATATATATATATATATATATATATATATATATATATATATACGATTTGTATCCATATGTTACGTATTTGTAAATTTATTCTTCCAAATGATGAACTTTTCAGATTGGATGCATGTCTCAACACGGTAATACTTTGAGAAAGAGTCTGTTTATTATTTTTTAAAAGTGGTATCGAGTGTTCTTAAATGTAAGCAAAGTCTGTTTTAAAATCACTTTCAAAACATCAGTTTTTAAGAACAAATAATTATTTTCACTTGTTTAGAAATTTTTCGTCAGTGTTGTATTGAAAATATATATTTTGGTACAGAAATGAAGACGGTATTCTATTACAAATCCGTTCATTCGTTTGTTGGGTTTACGTCAGCTTCCTCCTCAGGTGATATCGCAGACAAATGACAAATCTAAAACATCCCTATTTATGTACAAATAATAGTTTGGGTTTAAACCAAAGGAATTTATCAATTCGATTACGCACATACATACATTATGCAGTGTTATAAACGTCATAGATTTATCATATCAATTCCCCCCCCCCTCTTCTTTTTTTTAAAAATTGAATTACTTCGTAAGTGCATGTACTTGAATATTGTTTTCCCTTAATTCTTCTTTCGACCTTAGAAGTCTTTTCATCTTTTGAAGAAATTCTTATCAAGATAAAGACTTTTGTATTACGAAATTTTTTCCATATTGACTCATATTAAAGGTATTCTATAGTTTCTAAATAAATTTCAATAGCAATCAAAATATTTATTAGAAATTTATATTACAATTTAAAATATTTAACTTATCGGGAATAGATTCATCATTGATCATAAAATTAATTTCGAACAAATGATTTTACAAATGACAAATTTCGTGTTCAGTCACATGTGAATTTTAGTGGGTATGTACATTCAGACAGTTCATTAATTTAATTGAACATTTTCAAAATATTTATTTCAAGTGTAGCTAATATAATTTATTCACTCGGAAAACATTTTACGATTGATTGCAAATTCTCAATTATTTCAAGAGTTGCGAACTTTGTAAGGCCATAATGTTTGCCTATAGTGAGAACTATTAAGTTTATCCATCCAAATTCAGTGTTATGGTTGGTTCAATCTTAATGAACTTTTCAAATAAATCGAAACATTTAAGAAGTCGTAAAATAACTGTTAAAACCTGCCATGTAGATTAAAATACTTACGATTACAAACGATACGCAGAATTGTAATGTTTTACTCTGTTGAAATTAAATCACGTGAATAGCATAAGACGAGTAAATGGTTTCCATTTTTAATTGTATTCAGGCCATACGAGTTAATTTTCTGGTCTTGATAAAATTAATAGCTACAAGAATTATATGAGAGATATTTTGTCTAAAATGTACAATATTAAAAATTTTGAACTTAAAACGTATGAACGATGTAACAAAGTACTTTTGGATTTTAAATCTGTTTTTTCCCCAACGAAAAAAGAAGGCGAATATTTACAGATGTTCCGGAGAACAGAAAATTAAATTGGTGAGTCCTTAATCTTTCAACGATTCATTAATGGACATGACTTTTGCATCAAAATGTCTCTTAATATCTGACTTTATATTTTTAAATTTTATTCTATTTTAAATAGTTTGAATATTTTTATTAGTCATTTTGAATAAAGAAAAAGATCCCGTTTACAAATTTAAAATTGAAATTATCGTCAAAGCTATGTAAAACATTTAAAGGAATTTTTATGATAATGTTAATTTTATAATACAAATGCACCCTTTCACCAACTTCAAACAGGGTGACAAGAAAATAAAAACAATTTGTGTACAGATTTATATATAAATGTATTAAAGTGAACTCTGTCTGTACCTCGTATTTAAATAACTACAACCATAAATAAGATAACTAGATTTATAAATGAAATATTTGAAATACTTCTGATGGATGACAATATGAGACTACATGTATTATATTTTCGATATAACGAAATAAGTAATATAATGTTTGATAATTATGATATGTTAATAATAATTAGGTATGGGACGGGGATGGGGGGGGGGGGTAATGACAACCCCCAATTGATAAAAATCGACAATATTTGTTTTTGGAATTAACGAAGTAAGTAAAACATATATTTGTTAATTATTATAAGTTAATTATAGCGATTTTCTCGTCAAGGCTCCCGATTGATCAACAAATTGATCGGATATATTTTGAGGGTTTATTTATCGAAACGTCCCCGATTGATAAAACAAATAAATCGGTTATAAATCGGTTGATCCTGTAATACAAATAGGAAAATAATACTTTCCAGATTGACTCGGTTATATTTTAAGAGTTTCTCCGCAATTTATACTCTACTTAATCTGATTGTTCCTATTCTTTCATTACATACATGTCGACAATAGAATGAGTATAGTCCATACTATTAATATGTTGTACCAATTACAACGATAGCTAGTCATTTGGATGAGACAAAAAAAAGCAAGTCCCCGTTTAAATATTGCCGTGACTTTTAAAGAATCATGCAAAAGAATTCTCAATATGAGTAGGCCATAGTGACGCTGTCCAGGGAAAAGTTCCGTCATAGCAATGGGCAGATTTAGCTCTTGCATAATGTGTGTTTAAAGCAACAGATATGATTTAAACCAATGGCGGGGTATAATACATTTACCTTTAGAATGGAGGTCAACACGTTTTGCACTCCAAGATTCGGAATGATAGCTATGCTTTCAATCTGAATCGATGTTTCACCAATCTATGTTAATATATTATTATCTTTATCACTAGTTAAGTGTAAATAATTTTTCTCTTTATTCATCCACTTTTACCTATAATCTTTTAAAGATTTATAGCAAAAAAAACCCAATTTTCAAGACGGATAACTGGGGAAAATGACCTTAAACACTCCTCACCATGTTGGCCGACAAATCGAACAATTAAACACAATAAAATGTTCAACAACGTACGAGATAAAATTATAAACCGATATTTAAGATGCAAATTGTTTTCCAATCTAAGAAAAGATGTGACATTTTAATGTGCTACGCATTGTTGATTACCGTTCGAGCAAAGGAACAGATTATCTTGGTTTCTTGCAGGTGCCCGTTGTAAGGAGTAAATCTGTGGTTTATAGTGTACGCAAGAGGGAGGTGGCAAGCAGTGCTCATCTTTTATTTGTCACCGATCCACGGGAGTTTTACGACCAGTCAGTCCTTACGAGGATATATAGAACGAGTAGGACCGAGTGAGCGGTCGATAAGTTTAGGGGGTGACAATTAATGGTTAGGCCAAATGGTTTCTTATTATGCTCGAAGTTGTGTCAGTGATACCCGATCGGGAACAAAACCGCCCTACCTTCCCAGGCCGCCTAAATACAAGTTTCTTTTATGGGCACTGCGGGACGTCCTTCTATCTTGCTATACACAACTGTTAAGCTTCAAAGCAAATTTTCCAACACGCTGACTTCGAATAAACGATTTAGCCTTCACCAGTGAGATTTGTTAGAGATTTTGAATCCATAGCGAGAAGTTTGAATGATTAAAGCTTAAAATCGGGGTATTAAATCGAACGACACAAAAGCTCTCTGTCGCACACCCTGTCACAAAATCTGATCAAAGTCTTTTATTCTATTACGCGCATCCTTAAAATCCGAAAATAGCTTCGTTACAATCCGTAAATTACAACTGACCACAAAACGAAAACGATGGCTGCTGACCTCCCAGACAATAATTTGTATCTTTCTACTGTTTCTAAGTAGCAATTTTCCACTGACCCCTCCGTGTTCTGGCAGATGGGTTGTAAGGCGTACTTAACAAAGGCAGTATGTTAACACGGCTAAACCGTGTGTAAAAACATCATGTGGTATATAAATTATCACATCTGACACAAAACAAAGAAAGAAAAAGAAGAAATAATAAGTTAAAAGGTAAATGAGGAGTGATGTGCAAGGTGCTTTAATATAAAACCTATTTATTATATACACAGTTCTCAGTTAGTCACCTCATAAACAACTTAAATGACTGAGAAACGAGACAGGATTAAATTTGGGAACAATATGTCATGTTTAAGAGTAAAAGGAAAATAGATTCCAATACGAATAGTGAATTCAACGAAATTTGTCACTTGAGAAAATGTCCATTCACATGGAATACAATTCATAGAATTTTCCTTGAGGTGAAATTACCCGGCAGACAAAACAAGGGGTAGATTTCGTGGGTATGAAGCCTAACGTTTGGCTCTCACTGGGCTGACAAATCTCTCGGATGGTACAAAAACGGATATACATCCGTGTACGAAGCCTAACGTTTGAATGTCACCTGGCAGACAAATAAAGTGAGTTTGGCCCCTCGGAATGGACGAGAAACTGATATCCATCCATGCACACATAGGATACTCGTAAAAGAACCTTTGGCTGTTGGCCTTGGTCTAAGAATAGTATTAACTTAACACGATTATTATGGAAAACAATCACTGGTTTATTTTGTACGCACGTTTCAATAAGTATCCTCTTATCGTTATCACGCACAGTAAGAATAGTATACGAAACGCACAACCATTACAGGGAAAACATCATATGATAGAAAGCTATACAGATTAATGCATGACATTCGCCCCTACCTACAGCCGTATGGACCGAATTTGACTTCAAAGAGTCAGTAAAAATAGCCTTAAACTTAAAGCACTTCCGTAATATTGTTACGCAATACAAAATGGCTGACCAATACTATCGTCACTTTAATGTACGTGTATGCGAGGCAAAAGGGTTAAGGAGATAAATTATTTCGAGCATCTGTAATGATTCAGTTATAACGATATAATGAATTAATTGAAGCAGTGCTTGAAAAATTATACAAAATTGAAACAATCTTGTATCGTATGGTTGTGTAGATGGTTACATAATACCTAAATACATTACACACTTGATTCTAATTCGTCCAACATCTGAAGAAACTCTTGAAATAAAAGACAACTTCAAGCGGCTTAGCCTCAATCAAAACCACGGTTCCATATTAATCGTTTTCTTTTTTTACGTGTCTTTATCAGGAATAGAATCGGGGGAAACACCCACTAATATAATTACTCTAAGCTGTGATCCCCGCTTCTTATCAATGAGAAGGATTTCTAGTTGTATCTCTTCTAAAAATCCGACTTAACTTTCAGCATCAACTTAAACACTTCATTATGAGACTACTTTCATTTGGACAGCCTGAAGATTTAACCGTTTCATAATTTGTCAGTTTAAAAAACAATATCCACACATCATTATAAGGCTAAACCAATCTGATTTTTTATTCTTGATAAATGAAATCATATAAATGATGTCCTGTTTAAAACTTCAAATCTTAAAGGAACATAAAATCAAAATGGCGTAGCCTAAGAATTACTTTTAATTTGAAGGGCTTAGATTTTACCGTTTTATAATTGACTGTCTATAATGTAGCGGATGCATGATTAATTAAACATGCATTATCCAAGAGCTAAATCTGCTGATTCCAGGCCTTTCTTTAGGCTTTAAATATTTTCTAAATCATTAAATAGACATTAATTAACTTATCCAGACCATAACCAACCATCGATGACATCGTTAGCTAACGATATTTTGTGGAATTGAATAGATTTTGTGCTGGATAATGGATAATGGAAACTTTGTATATTATCGTACCAACGTTAAAATCAAAAACCTTATCTTAATTTCTAGGATTATATTCTTTTTTTTTTAAAAAAAAAACCCTTTAAAATATCCTAAATTAACTGAACACTTCCATATTATAAGTCTGAAACGGAAGAGATATGTTTAATCCGAGTTCGGACAATTACATCCATTTTCCCACATAATTACCCGATTACGTTGCTAGATCTGGTTTTGATAAATTGTTTGTCAAACGAATTACGTTAAAATAGAAGTATATTATCATTATGGAGTAGCCATCGCGAGTAAAAAGCTAGACCCATGCTGTCACTAAAATATCACACAAAGATATCAAGTAACGCGACAGACTAGCAACACAGGGATACGGTGGACATTTTATTTCCACTACCAACAGTGTAATTAGCTTTAATTTATTCATTAACTTTTACTCTGTTTGATGTCCTAGTCACCAAGGAGAATCCTCCATTATAACGACACGTGCACGTGCTCCTAGCAACACATTGCTTTACGTAATATCCGGTAGCGTCTGCCCAAAGTGCATTTGCTGAGTTCCGGTACTAAACGCCAGTGACCATAATATAAATTTATTTACGACTCGATTGTTTCGTATTTCATCCGTAAATGTTGTCACTACCCGCTCGATTCGATCACGCAGGGTGTAATCATTTTGATAATAATTGTAAGATCACTATTCGTTTTATTTTTGTTTAATATAATAATATTTGTTTGTGTTTGGTTTTTAATAATAATCACGATTCGATAAATTAATCGGGTGTGAGCTAGGTTTATTTTGTTCTTCTGTACATGCTTGACAGGATTGTACAATTTATACAGAATTCTAAACAAATGCGCGGTTCCTCACTACTGATGAAAGGCTGGAGTCTGGGAGAGCTTTCGTTATTAAAAATAATAATCTTTCCACTAATTTTCACTGACATTGCTCGTCATCTTTCAACAAATAATTCAATTCCTTAGTTGCTCATTTCACCCCAGTGAGGAATTTAATCAAAAATCTCTACGTTGCTTTGGCCAAGAAATTAATTGCCCATAAAGTTGCGTCGTTACATAACCAATAATATTTTCATTTTGGATCATTTAATGCATATTCTATGCGGAGCTGTAAAATATTATAAGCCAACCAATCAGCTCGTTAATTTTGCCATGGATTATAGAAATGTAACGAGTGTGAGATATGAGTTTTATTGGTGTCAGTGTATACACTTGATCGATCAAATATAAAATTGCTCAACCTTCTTCAAAATGCGAACATTGGGAACATCAAATTGGCGTAAACATTTGACGTTCAGTTGGCTCATCGCACGTGATGCAAATTATCAATTTAGTGTTTTACGTTTAGCTGTCTAAGTGGTTGAAATAAAACATCAATCCAGCTTTAATATCAGATCATAATGCAAAATTACACCAAATAAAATTATGGAAATGTTTAGGGAATAAAGAGCCAGAAGAGTTCATAAAGGGGCATAAATCAAAGAGTTAGGGGAGATGTGTTTTTCGTTATATCGTTTGACAGCTTCTCCAATCTGCCTTGTTCTAAAATCAAATTATTGTCCTGCAAAGAAACAGATCAGAGTCTAACTTGGCGATTTTTTGCATGAGTTCTTCCTTTCTGGCCCTCATCTACCGAATAACGCCCGAACAGCTATAATAGTTTTCACGAGGTCGTGACACGCATACAACCGCGCCATGCCTCTGGCACACTATCAATGCCGAAAATTGAATTTTAAGAGGAAATTCTTTGAAGATGCGGAAAGAGCTAATGTAAGACTTAAAAAACGAATCAAAGAACTCAACGTCCTAGTTGTAGTAGAGGTTCGGAGGCAAAATTGAATTTAGCAAATCGAAGGAAGCCGGTTGGCAAGTGAAGATAGGAGAGTTGAGGGCTGAATTTTTTCCGCACAGTGGACACGATTTAATTCCAAAGTCGGAGCTAATAAGACGGAAAATTCGAGCCGTAATGAAAAAGATTAATGTAGAAAATTCTACCCATTGCACGTTCGGTTTCTGCCTGAGTGAACGTCGCGAGGAAAAGAAAGGGGGATTCTTTCTCTTAATAATTACACAATCGCCATCTCTGCTCGTTACCGATTTTTCTGGCGTACATTTTTTTCTCATTTTGAAGCAACTGTCTATCTATGTGCGATTCTCGCCGTTTCTCAAGTGACAAGCCCGATAATAAAACCATCAATCAAGTTCTTCACTCGCCATTTTAAAACTACCCGTTATTTTTCATCACCTTACTTCTCCACAGATTCAGTAATTGGTGGTCGATTTACGACTTGTCTCGGTCCGCCATTTTACCGTCTTTAAAAGCTTTCCCTGAGAAAAAAGATCAATCTCTGTAAATAATTACAAACTGTAATCGGCGAGAGAAATAAATTATTGGCCAAACCAGGTTTCGCAAACTCATTTCGTGGTGCGAAAGAGTGTAAAATGTAATCTTGATGAAGTCTCGTCGAACTAACGTCCAAACGATAAGTTATGAGATGCACGCTTCTTGCCTTGAAATGAATGTTAACGAAGCGTTGACGACTTATACACAATAACAATTTCTTAAATGGCGACGAAATTTAAATCCAATATGGAAAATGAGCAGTTAATATATTGATGCTGATGTAGTTTGGTTTTCCAATGAATTTTATTGCCTGTTGAGTGCGTCAAATGTAAATCGCAGACTATTTTATTACAGTGAGTACGAAACTGTGGAGAATATCCAACAAGAAAAACTCCCATTTCTAAATTGCAAATTAAGTCAAAAAAATTAACAGAGAAAAAAAGTAAATGACAGACCATCAAAGAGATATGTGCGTAGGAATGGCGGTGTACCTGGAATAATTTGCTCTTCTGATCAATTCGATATTCATGCAAGCAAATCATTTATTCTTTTTCTAACTCTCGACCTTTTTGCCAACTGAATATCAATAAAATAAGATCCACGAAAGCTAATTATATTTGAATCAATAGAGATTTGTATTCACGTCATTCTTCAGACAGGGTTACAGGAATCGGGTAACTGTCTTTGCAAATAGTTGTTCACTTGGTACCTCTTGCTTGCATGAAAGTCATATTATATGCATCCGTATAATTGAACTTGGGGTGATATAAAGTAATTTACCGTCTTCATTAACCCAGTCTGTCTTGAAAGATAGGACGTTAAACCCCATTTCATTTCATTTACAAAGTAATTTAATTTAAAAGATCGGAAACTACAAGAGTAGGAAATACACCTCCTTCCCCGCATCTGTATATATTTTCCCCGAAAGATCTTACCCCACCCCCTTTCCCTCACCCCAAGTTTAAAAATATCAGCACCGAGAGATATTACGTTAAATTGCCCTCTAAGTCCCATTGCTACCCCATCCCCTCTTCCCTCGTCTAAACGTTCATGGGAAATGTTTTATTTTTAGCCTATTTTGTATGTTGTCATCATTGTATCATATAATATAATAATCCATAATAATATTTTAATGCAATATTTTACATAAATGCCAAACCAGAGGAATAGGGTACAGAGATAATATGTAATACAAATTGATTTATGAAAAAAAAAGAACGGGGGGGGGGGCTCTTCACATGGAAATGTTCACTAAGCATTCCATCCAAATTATAAATTTTTATCTCTCCACTTCTTTTGCAAATGAATATACTTTTTTTTATCTTTTAAAGATTTTTTAAAAATAATTCTTCATTGAAAATGGCTTCGTGTATGACAGTTGTTAAATATTCTAATTAAATGTACTGGTGTCCTTGTGTCATTTCCATATAATGATCACATCGGTTTCATAGTGCACAATTTATATTCAAATTTATGTTTAAAAAAGTAATATAACAGAGATTTTAAAATTTTATTGTTAATTATGTAGACCATCTCATAAAATTCGATCGAAATCAGGTAATAATTCTCTAAATTATTCATAAAATCAAAAACTTGGAATTGTTAGTAATTATTCAGCAAACCGTTTGAACACGGTTTGCTGAAAAGAATGATATTCAAAGTAGATAGGGGTCTGGTGGCTAGCGCGTGCGCGTTGTATCATGAGGTCTGTCATTGAGTCAGCTGGCGTGGTTTCGATTCCCCGGTTGTAGTGTCGCTTGTCCAACCTCGTACGTTTTCTCCAGGTCCTCTCAATTCCTCCCACCGCCTAAGACCCCTATGCACAAGCGAATTATTGGAATAAAATTGAACTGTATGTTAGTCCCGCAAAATGATCAAGTTTGTGTCGAGTGGACGTTAAACCCCATTTTTCTGTCCATCTTAAAGGTGATTGAGCGAATTGGGGTTTAAAGCGTACTCGACACAAACTAGGCTAATTTGGGACAAGCACGTGGTTCAATTTTATTTCAATAATTCGCTGCGGGTTGGGGGTCTTTTAGAAGTGGGAGGGAACTCGGGGACCCGGATAAAACCCACGAGGTCGGACATGCGACCCTACTCCTTGTCACGTACAGGTTTGGGAATCGAAAATGACAGACCTCATGGTCTCAAGCTAAATATGATTACTTTGTCACTTTGTAAAGTGCCCCTGAACACGTCGTACATCGTGGGTTTTCTCCGGGACCTCCGGTTTCCTCCCACTGCTAAAGACCCCTACGCGCAAATGAATAATTGATATTAAATTTAACCATATGTTAATCCCGAAATGATCTAGTTTGTGTCGTGCGAACGTTAACACCCATTTCTCTCTGCCTCTCTCTCTGAACACGCAAAATGAAAAGGTTCACTATAAATAAATATCCTGTAATAATAATGATATAACAAGAATGAGAATTTAATATTGACGTTGTTATCTTACCTTGAAAATATTTAAGACAATATGAACATTTTAAATCACTACACGGTGCCATGTGCTCTATGGCTCCTATCGCCATTTGTAATGAACAAAGAAGAACCTACCCAAAAGACAAATCGAAAGTAAATAAACGAGTGTCGAATGGACTATGCCAACCAAATGAGGGAACATGACAATAACAGATTCAACAATTGAATAAATATCGCTTTATGTACATTCTTATTACATTAATAAGTGCTTTCAGACCTAGTTCGTCTTTTTTAAACTTCAGGGAATAGAGCTGCACATCCTTTAAGCACTTTAATTAATAAGTGTCCGCCATTAGAATTTTAATGGAGAACAATTTGCTTATATTTGCATGTATTAACAGGGTTTTCACCGAAGCATGACTTTATATTATACATATTATTATCCATAAAAAGTCATAATATGCTAATTAGTAGAACGGGTAAAAAGGTAGGCCTGTATTTTAAACCAAAATGTAAAATATATTTTTTTATCTGCTTTGAAACAAAATTTTAAAAAAGGCTTTTTGAACATTATAGCCCTATATTCTTACATCATCAAAAATATACTTATTCTCATTCTATCTTGCCATTTTCTTTTTATTTTTGAGTTTTTGGGGTTTTTTTTGGTTTCAGTTGTAATATGAATAGATTTTTTGTTAAACCTGTATAAAATTTGTGTGGACCACATAAGTACATCTAAAGGTTAACACGTTTTTGAACATTATAGCTCAGCTTCTCATATCGTCAAAAATACATTATCCTCAAACCAGTTTCATTTTTTTGTTTCGGTTGAAATATGAAAAGATTTTTTTTTAAACCTGCATAAAGTACATCTTAAAAGGACAAGCTGGTAAAATAAAAGCAATGGATACCGCAATGTTTTATATCGTTACTGATGATGGGGAAATTTGTCCGACAATTATAAGTAAAAGAAAGACTTTGACACGTTTCAGATGCTAAGTGATTCCATGTTGAGAAAGTGTAGATATTTGAAAGTTGTTTGAAAGATTACATGAACCATTACAACCGTGAATGATCTTGTTATTTGCCTGGATGAAACGGTTATTGAAGACATATTTAGCTGGTGCTGACCCCTAACGACACGTGCGGGCACTTGGTGAAAGAAGATGGCCGCTTCTGCCTGATTTGACTATGTAATGGCTTGTTAGGTTTTGTGATATATTTGGTTGAGGGCAAGGCGGAGACTACAAGTGTGATTTTTTGTCATCTCAAAGAAGCTAAGATGACCGGATTTGTCTGAGTATTCTCTGTCTATTTTAATTGGAACTGTGTTTGGTAACCAGGCAGGAAATTGTGCTGTGTTTCTTCCTCTTTTTGTTTTTAATGATGATTCAAAGCTTCGAGTTCGATCCACGCTTGAAGTTGATGACCGCCTCTACAGCCGCGTAGTTTGTCTCAAATTTTCTGTCTGTACTAAAAATATAGCCCCCCCTCTCTCTCTCTCTCTCTCTCTCTCTCTCTCTCTCTCTCTCTCCTACTGTTTGTGTTTATAGAAGAGAAATTCACGAGATGCTAACAATTTTATTTTACCTTTGTGTCTCTATTGAAACAGTTTGTTAAAATGTAAAACCGTTTGACTATTAATTAAAATATCTGCTTGTCAAAACATAATATGTGTAGCGGAAACGGGATACCAATCAATGAATTATTTATTGTCTGTCTGTTATTACCAAGTTTATCTTTCTCCCCAATTAACAAAACATTTAAATATATTTATGTAAATCAACGCGAAAGGTTGCCTCTTAACTTATCTTTTATGAAAAATGAAAATATATTGTGAGTCAAGCATGTCGTCCGCATTAGTTATCAGCTATGGATTTTAAAAAATAAAACAAATTTCAAATATGAAACTGCGTGACAGCTTATAACAAAGGCACAACGATCAGTATATTTTGTAAATATCTATGGCGTACGTATATTTAATTTCAGCAACAGATGCTATGCCATGAACTATTGCCATGAAATTTGCATAATTTTATATTTATTGTTTCCATGGTAATTATACCATCAATATATCTGAAAGTATATCTAGATTTTAAAATAAAACAGTTGGCTTGAAATTAGCATTAAATACTCGGGCAATAAAATTATCGAACGACGTATAAAGCTATGGTCCATTATAGTCGACAGCCCCCTGAACGTGTTATCTTTCAAATGTCGTTCAGTGTTCTAAATGTAGGTCTAATACATAAAATACAGCTAATACTTATGGAAGAACAATTACTGATTTTTTAGGCGACGTATCGAGGAGTAATCAAACAAGTACGGTAACAAATGTGTAGGGCAATTATATTCCTTAGCACATTATACTCCCAATAAAAATATTTCGAAAGAACAGAAGATAATGCCAAAAATAAAATGTATGGAGTATAACTTATAGTTTAAACCGGGGATTAAATTAAACGAGAGAGAGAGAGAGAAATGGGGTTTAACGTCCACTCGACACAAACTAGGTCATTTCGGGACAAACATATGGTTCAATTTTATTTCCATAATTCGCTTGCGAGTAGGAGCTTTAGCCGTGGGAGGACCAGGCGCGGATCCAGAGGGGGGGTCCAGGGTTCCGGACCCCCCCCCCCTGCTCAAGCTTGAAAATTTTTTATGCGATTTTATTGGCGAGTTTTAGACCTGTAATTTTGGAATTTACCTTCCGGAAATACGTCAGAATGCACCAAATTGAATCTACTTTACCAGATTTTTCTGGGGGAAGGCCCCAAAACCTCCCGTTAATCGGTTGAGCGCAATTAGTTAAGCAATTATCAAACCTAGACCTCCCCCCGCCCTGCAAAAAATCCTGGATCCGCGCCTGAGGACACGGAGAAAACCCACGAGGTTGGACAGGTGACCCTACTCCTTGTCACGTACAACCGAGGGATCGAAACCACGCCAGTTGACTCAATGACATACTTTATGACACAGCGCGCACGTGCTAACCATTCAGCCATCCAACCTCCTAAATTAAACTAATTATCTCCTCTTACTATTGGTAATTATTCTTCCTATGAGTATGTGTCATAGTTTATTCCTCTCTCCAGTTAGTAAATGCCAATATGTACATTACGTAAGTTTTGAAATGGTCGACGTTCGAATTCGAAACAAGAGTAGGCTGTCCGGGCAAAATTTCCCTTTATAGCACACATGACGTATGACCGTCTTCATTAGCCCAATCGGAGCAGAACAGTAGGACGTTAAACCCTGATTTCATTTCACAATTCATTCCTACGTCTGGTTATCATAGGGACACGGGACACACAATTCATTCCTACATCCGGTTACCCGTGTAACCTTATTTATAGTCTTTCTCTTCCTTTCTCTTTTCCTTATTTTGCATAGCGATTTGTGTTGACTTTTTGGTGTGGAATCGTAAAAAAAGACTTTGAATGTACATTTTGTGACAGAGTTTTGGTGAATATTCATGATTTTTTGGAACGGTTGGTTACGTTGAAATATAGGACGGGTAGTTGGTTCTTTAATAGAATTCTACTTCCCCAAGAATTCCATGGTCAACCTCATTAATGCTGTTGGGCAAGAGGTTACAACGTCGTGATCCGTAGGCTGTGGAAAGTATTCAACCCAGGGAAAATTTAGGAAGAGTAAAAAACGTTTTTAATTCGAAGTAGTATTTTGTCTACGATATCACCCCTGGTGTAAATTGACGTTAAACTCCAGAAAAGAACTGAAATTTAGGGAAAAGTTAGGGCAGGTAAAATAGACTAGTACTAACATTAGTGTCAATAAGGAAATTATTGGCATACTGTGGCCATATCATGTCCTATTAACATTGCCCATATTGATACGGTATACGATCTGTACTTGATATGAATGACATGAAGTAGATCTTTTATATCGTTTATATGTTTATTTTATGAAAGTGGGCAGGCACTCTAAGCTACATGTAACAGTTATAAAAAATACTGTTTTGTACCTTTTATGAATCTAAACAAAAACCTCGACGCCATGTCCAGACTGACCGGTTGCCATTAATCATAACCTCTCGTCGTAAATCATGAACGTTCAATAATATCATTGACCATTCGTTTTGATATTAACATAGTTGGCACTTGACGGCCAAAACCCAACTTTACTCGCGAACTTTATCGCGAACAATGGCCGCTAATGACCTCTCATAGTTTCGTATTCAGTGTTACTTTTTATTGCTTCTTCTGGGTAGTTAAGTGCAAAAAGCTTTAAAGAACGACGACACTTTCTCTTTTCATGTTAGCTAAGTAGCCAATTTTATCGCTTGGCTCAGGTATTATTCTCCCAGTTAAAGGCATTTATCATTTTGACAGAAATACCCAAACGTAGCTATAGAATTCTATCATGCTAAAGTCATCTAAACAATTTTCATCCATTTTCAAAGCATCTGCTTCACCCTCGCAATCTTTTCATAAGCAGACGACCAAAGCCATTTAAGCAGGCGATACTTTTGTATTGTGACAGAGAACGGAATCTCAGGACAACTAAAGCGAATCGAGTCTTTAGTATCAACTGACGCCAGCGAGGATATTTTGTCCGTCGTTTATTCTAAAAGAAACACTCGAAAGACAGACAATCTTTTATTTGTTAAATGTCCGTTATTGATACATTTGAGAATGGGGTTTATTGTTAGTTAAGTTTGGGGTGAAACGCGTTGTTGTTTTTTTTTTCTCCGTCTTTAGGCGATTTACCTGTTGTGGGCGAGAAGGGAAATGTTTAAAATGTCGTTACTGTATGACACAAAAATGCACTGGACAATCCATTGTCTCCAAAAAACAACATTATCATGGTACAAACAAAGGGTTAAGGTCTTCAATTATCTGGATGACTCTTGCGAACTAGACCTTGAAGGGGTTAAAATGATGAAATAATAATTAGCAATGTACTAATGACCTGCTTTAAACACTAACAAGAATGGGGCATCTCATATTGACACCTCGTGTGCGACTTGGCTTTATTTCGTTCCGTAAATTCTCGCCGGGTGATATTTTTTTAAATCGCTATTTGTTTCGTATCAGTGTTTCAACCCAGCGGCAAGGTTTAGTGCAACCCTGCTGCGCAGTGGCGGTAAGATCTAAGATTCCAGGGCGGAACTCTTATCTATATATTAGGCCTACTAATTACTGGAACCAATTATAGGATGAAACATGAGATTGGGTTCAGATCCTGCTGATTCGCTCCTCTTTACCAATGTCAAGGGTTAAACCCTACTCTATCTATGAAAGTGATGACTTAATTTCGTTGCGATAACTGTCGCTTTTATAATTAAAATGTAAAGTTTGTGCCATTTAATTCTTAATTTTTGTGGTGCCAATTGCTGAGAAACAATCAAAGATAATATGTACCTAATAAATATGGGATTTAAATGTGGCTTTTAATATGTGAACGTTTTAAAGATAAAGTCTGCCGTCGCATTTCACAATCCGAAGGGTTAGTCATGCGGTGTTTAATTTTGTTAGTTGCATGCAAGAAAATTGGTGATGTACATTGGTTATATCTTTTTGAACCAATTAGGGTTGGTAGGGGGCGGGGGGCTATGTTGGTTAGGTGAGTATGTCGCTGTCGCACGAACCAGTGTGTCCTGAGTTCGATCCCTGTATTGGCCAAGAAAGAATTCTGGGTTTAAGAGTATGGTTGCATTTTGTCAGTTGTGCAGACCGGCGAGCTTGGCAAGGAAAAACGTCGAGAGATGTATACAGAGAGTTAGGGGTCTAGGGGTTTAACATGTGCGCGTGAAATCATGGTTTCGATTCCCCGGTTGTACGTGACACGGGGGAGGGTCGCCTATCGAACTCTGTGGAGTTTCTTCGAGTCCACCCCCCACCCCCGGTTTCTTCTCACTACTTAAGACCACCACGCTCAAGCGAATTATTGAAATAAAATTTAGCCATATGTTTTTGTTAGTGCCGAAATCACATAGTTTGTGTCGGGTGAACGTTAATCTCTCTCACTCTCTCTCTCTCTCTCTCTCTCTCTCTCTCTGTTTCGTTCTTATAGTATGTTGTTTAAGCCTCGAAGAGATTTATTTGTGTAATACAGCAACATTAATTATAGAGTATCGCCAACCAGTGAGTTTACTGTGAACGTATTTGTTTGAAAGAAAATTAGTATTATTAACTTAATTGCTAACTCTTCTCTGTGTATCAGGGATCCTTTATTACACACCTTGTGATTACCCAGATTAAATACTATAGAGTCTTCACTACATCGCTGAGTTTAACCAAGATAAAATAACTTCTCCTGCATGCATGCTCCATTTGTAACATTTTTGAAACAAATCCAGTAATTTACAATGTGAGAGTCTAGCCGTGTGAATGACGAAGTGGAGCGATCTGTATTGTTCTGTGAGTCGAGTCTCGCTGGGAAAACTTGTCGGATGATGGGGAGGAAATCGGTTTGACGTCTAACATGATATAGTGATTAAAGTAAGGAGATGTCCCTCTAGGGCCGGGCCCCTAATTAGTGGGGTTGAGATTTCGTGTAGTCTTTGATAAGCCTTGTTAGTAGAAGGGTGATTAGGGGGTATTAGATTACGCTACACATAGATATAGAGAACACCATGAAGAGATATAATACCACACATCATAGCCAATATGACAAATTGAGATCTTTTAGAGAGTAATATCAAATGGTTTAGGTCTCATTCAGGTTGACAAATAGCTATTTTATCAGGTTACGACAAGTGTTATGGTTTCCAAAACTGAAATAAAATGAGAGAGGGAGAGAAGGAGAAAGAGAGAGGAAGAGGGAAGTTTAACGTCCACTCGATCCAAATTAGGTTATTTTGGGACTAACATTTAGGTCCAATTTAATTTCATTAATTCGTTATCGCGTATGAGGTCTTTTGCAGTGGGTGGAAACCGTGTTCAAGCGGGGAATCGAACCCTCATCATTTGACTCGATGACAGACCTTATGATCTGCCACCCCATCCCCCTGAAATGGAATAAAATGGGGCTTAACGTCCGACTGTTTTGTACCAACCGGGATAATAATGACGGTGTTTTCAATAAGTTGGTACGAAATGAAATGAAATGGGGTTTAACGTCCTACTCTTCTGCACCAATAAGTTGGTTGGTACGTTTTACCGTCTATAAGACCGTTCCTGGCACCGTTTTCCATAGCAGAGTTCGCATAGCTGATAAAGTTTGGATGTTCTTCTAAATTTAAACTACGTGTCTGATGACCCAATTGGTGCCCAATATCACTTCACGGTAGTTACGGTTATCGATAACATGGCAGGATGTGCGTACTCTACTAGAACACCTGATACCATTTCTCATTTGAAGAGTTCACATAGTGATACAGTTTGAGTATGGTTATATGTTTCAACTATTAGTCTAGTGACGAGATTGCTGCCCAAATATCACTTCATGGTAGTTTATTGTTATCGTACTCCTCTTTCTAGAACACCTTATAACACCTCTCATTTGTAAATCTCACATGGCTGAATAATTTTATTGTGCGTCTGTGTTTAGTTACTCCATTGTTCCCTAATATCATTACCAAGCAGTAAGTTGATATGGTTGTCGATATGCTTACCTTTTCAATAAATCCGGTACCATTTCTAGATTATTGGTGCCGTTCATAGAATCATCGATAATCTGAAAGAAACCAAGGTATACCAATGTTTTGCAACATTTTCTTTGTTATAAACACATTTGATTACATAAAAAAAATGCCGTTTTAATCGTAAAAATGATTTTACAGCTTAATAAAAAAAAATAAGCTTGGGGATTTCTGTGGTTTACTTACAGTTCCGTGCATCAAAAGGCCAAGAACTCGCCGTAACATACTGTTTCATTGGCTAATTCCTCACATCATCCATAATGATAACAACTCTTCCAGATCCTAGTGTAGTAAAGACAAGTAAAAGGAAATTTTGAACTATAAAAAACGAAACGAAATAGGATCTGTGTTTTAATTAGATTGTCGTGGAAGCGATTTATTTGAACTCGTATGTAATCGAAACGGTGACCTAGACATGACTAAAGCGAAAGCTGTTTCGATTATTTTATAGTGGAAGCGGCATATGAGACCTGACAAAACATGACTTGAGCGATTGATGTTTCCATCATTTTGATCGTGAAGGCGATTTATTTGAACGAAGTGACATAGCCCTATTATATGAACCATAGTCAAACTGACTTGTATATAAGTTATTTATAGTATTTGGAGTGTAAACTCTGTATGGAATCAATAAGCTTATTTAGATCCGGAGAATAAAGTCGTAGGAAGTATTATATGTAGGTACAATAATATGTAATAGATGTTTTATATACGTATTGAAGTATATCCGAGGTCGAGACCCCCTGAGTGAGTACTATAAGGTAATAAACAGAATCTGTACAATACCTCACTGTCGAGCGGCAAACATCAAAGAGCATCCACCTGTTGACGCATCACTTAAGAATGTTTTTGATAAGCCAGAAGAAGGAAAGTGTTAAACTACAAAATAATGATACAAATAACACCTTTTAAAATCAATGTAAAACACCAAACTTGGTATCATTTTCTAATTTCCGTTTATTAATTCCTAATTTTTCTTTATGAACTGAAATAGGGTTTCACAGCTAAATTTTTGGGCGAAAACTGACGTCCACGTTAAAGATCCCTTGACAGCTGGAATTCGACATAAGAGTAGGCCGTAGTGCCGCTATCAGGGCAAAATTTCCCTCATAGCATACTCTGTGGCGAATGCCCGTCTTCATTAGCCCAGTTTAGAGCAGAGCAGTAGGACGTTAAACCCCATTTCATTTCATGTCATTTCCAACTAGGGTAATGAAGATGGGCATGCGCCATATCGTATGCTATGCGGGGAAATCCGAGGAATCGAACCCGGGCCTGTTTGTTATTGAGTCATCGCCATATCCACTGACACTCCTCATTTTGGATATTAAGTATTTTTTATCGATAAGAAAAAGTCATATTTATTTATTTATTTTGTAAGCATCAGCAACGTAATTTCCTATGAACGAAATTAAAAATGAACTGAATTGAACCCATCGTCACATATAGAAAGATCATGTCTCCACTGCGCATGTACTCGTCTGGTGTTTCAACTAAAACGAATAATGTACACGCCTCACTGTCTATCTGTTTTCATTTGTTTATATCGCGCTTATTTGTTTGTTTATTCATATTCAATAAGCAAACGCCCTCGTAACAAAATACCAAACATTCCAATGAATCAATATCAACAATGAGCGAAATATCCGTGGGTTTTTTTTTATAACAATTCTGTCTTTCTGGGGGTTTATTTTGTGTTGTGGGTTTTAGAATAGTCACATGAACCCTTGTTATGCACCGAAAATATTCTGTTAATAGAAATGGACTCTCTATCTCTTTTTTTTACGGTAGTCAAAGTCTAGTGTTGGTATGTTAATAAGCATTCTTTATCTCGCTTGTACAATAAGTAAATAAACTATCGTCGAGTCTACACACCTCGAGCACTTTATTATAGTTACAACGTATTATTATGATTCTATGTGGGTTTGTGTTTACGAACAGCAGCTTAAGAAATGAGGCGATCTTAAACCCAGGCTAAGAACCGAATTAAACAGAGTATAAAAAGGCTGAAGTAATTCCCATGTTTGTTAAGCGACTTACACCAACTTACGACCTGTCAACTTTTCGCCCTATGTGTTTGCTCAAGTGTTCTAGTCTATAGACTCTGTTCGCCTCTCACAAGTGTTTTAACACTCGCCTAATTTACTTGTTTACACCACCTTAATTAATTAGCTTTCATCGCTGATTAGGTTCATTTTTCTTCCTAATTAGGATAATAAACAGCCGTATTTTATTTAAATAACAAACTTTCAGTCGAGCGAGAAATCTCCTCTCTTGAAAGGCGACACTTTTAATTTCTGGATATATCGTTATGGTTTGTGTTGGTCATATAGTTATTTTGTTTTTTTAAAATCTGTTTCTCGAGAGAACCATTATAAATATCTTGTATGATTTCATTATGTTTAACACTTGTAAAAATACAATTTTTACTCAATAAAAACATGTCAAAATATATTTAAGAAGTAAATCAACCCCGACATTTATGAGATTCTCAATTTAAATTTGATAATTAACTAATTTGTACAAAAAAATATTTACATTTTACTTCAATTTCGGAAAAAAAATCACGCTCAAATTTTGATTGTGTCGTAAATTTCATCGATGATTGACGTGGTGGGTTGCTGTCGTCATTAAAGCGCCACAACCTTCCATATGACAGGATTATCAAGTCGTATTTTCCTGTATTCTGTTTAATGATTGTTCTGTATTGTTTTATAGTCGCGTATGCATGATAAACCAAGACTAATTTGTAGATATGTATCGTACTGTAATTATAATGTACACCAAATACATGTAACCGTTTTAAATGCTCCGATTTGAAATGAATGTTTTAATCATCTTCAATAGACATTTATGTTCTGAGAATTTACTTCATATGCCGTTGATCGTGCATATTACGAAAATTATATAATATTTCACCGCTGGATCTACTTTAAAATATACCCAAATTTAACATGTTGACGGCAGACCCCCCCCCCCACCAACTTAGTTTATACCGAACACTTATAGGTAGTGGTGCCTTGGTTGTATTGTCAGAATCTGCAGATTATCGTCGTAAATACTGAAAATCAACTTTCACAACAATGTATTTTACAGAGGATTAAAAAATCATTCAATGGCCAACTTGTCAAAATTTATCAGTCTGAAAATTAAAATTATTCGCAAATATATTTTAGCTCTTAGTTAGTTTTTCCATTACAATTTACATTGTATCCAAACAAGGAAGTAAAGATAATTTTCTGTGCATAATTTGATCAAAAGGTTATCAAAAACTGTTTTAAAAACCATTTGAAAGAATCGTTATTAACATGATAGAATTGGTAATTATTGTAACACCCGTACAGATACAGTGTCATATCTGTTTTAAAAAGAATAATTTTTAATCTCTAGTGAAAAAACACCGAGCTGAAACAAATATTACTATATCTATTTTCACGCAATATTTATTAAACGTTAATTTATCGTTAAGATAAACTTAATTTAAAAAACAATTAAGTGGAAAATATATTTTGAAGTCATATGTTACCGGATACGATTTATTAAATTGTGCTTCACGCAGAACGAAAATAATATGTTATTAGCAGGGAATTGACTTATCTGTGCATCAGAGACCTACAAATTTGCATTAACTCGTAGATAATTATTTTGCTATCTATAACGATTGTAAATTTGCACACAAGTTTTGTTATACGTGAATTCACAAAAAAAACACTGGAGATAGGCGATCTCATATCATCATGTAAAGACTCTGGCTGTTTTATGACCAATTCAAATGGTGGAACACATTTCATAAACAGTTGACATGAAGTCAGTCAGAAACAATCCCTTGCCCTTTGGCTTATGTAACGCGCCGGTGAGTTCTCAACGTGTGGTTGGATACATCAATTGGTAATGAGCTGGAATTGACAATGAAATATAATATTTTTAACTAGATTAGATGTTAATAACAATAAAATAAAGTCATATATATTGTAATTTTCTTGTCCATTGATGATTAGACTTGTTTTACCATAGCAAAATAGAAGGTGGGAGTATCGGGGGATCGGACAAGAGTGGTCAATTGCCCGGATCCGTTACAATTTAGTAAATAAAACAAAGTAATATAAATTCTAAAGCCAAAGTTATTTGATTGTCCGTTCTTTGTAGTCTTTGATCAGCACAGCAAAGTATTTTTGGTCCTTTTCCAGGAGATATAAAAATAACAAATTTTAACCCGTGTCCCCACACAAAGGAAAATCACATTATTGTGGCCTTATCGTATACTATGGTTGTTTTAAAATGAAGTTAAAGTTCTTGACCATAACATATAAAGTACTGTTGGAGTGCAATCTGATTAAAATACAGATCTATTTTTCGTTTCGTTACGAGGCCCCAACTAGTGAAGTGCAGACAAGTAAAACATAATTTTGAACGAAATAGGCTTTTTTTTAAAAAAAAAAAAACCTAAAAAACAGACTGGTCGTTGTGTTTTTTTTTTCAAATTTGAAGAGTAATCACACATTTCTCAACCAAAGGCCTGATCACATGAATAGTTTCGGTGAAGATTATGTCTTCTTTTTTAAAATCTCCAATATGCATTGACATACTACAGTTCATGATATTTCTGTCGGAGATGAGCACTGGTGTTGCACCAGTAGTTTGAAAGAGCGCTTAATTAACACAATGGTGTATTAATTAGTAAGCAACTAAGATAAATGAACTGGGTTTGACATCCTGCTACTCTGCACTTACAACGGATACAACTAAAATAAAGTAACTTAACATAATTTATTTAATGATTTGGAATGATATTGTAAAATTGAGCGAATAAAGAAGCATTTGGTGTAGAAGATAGAACCGATTTTCTATGTCAAGCTAAGTTCTTCATTTCGATTAATAACACTGAACTCACGTGTTTTCTTACTTCACATAATGGTGATCTTGATCTAATCATGCCCACCGTGTGATAATTAAATTATTAATTAGTTACTGTTTATAAGATTAATTTTGATGTCTTTATTCTGATCCTGTAATTAGGAAATAATGAATACATATCAAACATTAATTCACATAGAACAATAATAAAGCTTTTTATTCCAGTCTCTTGTATTGATTTATACAGCGACAATAGTTCACCAAAGAAAAGGGGTGTTTCTATTGATTGGGGGCGTGGCTTTAACTTGACACGTGTGTTGTACCTTTCACTGTGACTGACATGAAATCTACAGCAAGAGAAAGACAGACGAAAAAGATTATGGCTCCTTTTATAAACGATTTTTTCGGATTATGATAAATATATTTGAGATTGATTATGTCTTTTATTTGTAAATTAATGATGTGAAAAATATTGAATACGGAGATGCTGAAACTCGACAAGAAAGACTAATATTAAGATTTTGACACTGACATATTCTGAGTGGAAATCAACTGTCCATTGTTTATGCCATTCGTATAATAGAAAGACCAGAAATAATACAGTCATTAGCTTTTGTATTTTTCGACGACATCTCCTGTCAATAATATGAAAATAAATATACAAATAAGCAATCTTCGTATATCTGACTGCTTCCTTCCATGGAGTGAACCATTATGAATGATCGTAAGTTAAGTTTGTAAGATCTAAGATGCTACTTTCATTTCATTTGATTCTGAAGTAGAAAGTATCCAGTGTTTCAAGAATGTAAAACTATATGACGATTAATAACCCTACGTAACACGCTTATATTGATACCAGTCACGGACGAAACGTGAAATAAAATAAAATGGTTTTTCACATCCTACTGTTCTGTCCCGAATGAACTGGTGAAGACAATGTGTTTTGAGGGACATTTTGTCTGGACAGCGACGCTACGGCCTACTCTTATATCGAAATCCGTCAGCCAAGGGGACTTTTACGTGCACACCAGTGTGTACACGGGACGGTCCCGTCGGGACCTCGGTTTTTCGTCCCATCCGAACAACTGGACAGCTGTCCTTGTCAGCCCCTCCGTTCTGCATCACTGACAAGAGGGAACCACGCCGGAAAATCTGGGTGAACTTTTCCGGCCAATGCAGGTAACAGATGAAGTCACGTATCTACGGCACTAGTCGCTTTGGCCATAGACGTTTTTAACCCTACCCTACTCCAAACCCTTACCTTGGCCCCATCTTTATTTGTCCATTTGTTGAGAGAGATGGGTTTAGTTTAAACAATATTTTATTCAATATGTTGAATTGGATTGAACAACAAGCAAAGGCCTATATGAGTTCTCTCCAAACAAATAAAACAGTTATATCTTATGTTTACATAGACAAAGGTGGACATAGACATTGAGTTACAAACATATATATATACATTTCTTGGGGTCTAATCATGGGGTATTACATTTTCATTTTAGATTATGAACTTTATATAATATAAAAAGTATTGCATATTGGAAATAAAATATTAAATGACAAACGCGTGGTTCAATTTCATTTCAATAATTCGCTGGCGCCGAGGACCCGGAGAAAACACATAAAGTTGGACAGGCGACCCTACTCCTTGTCAAGTACACTAGGGGTTGACTCCTGACAGAGCTTATGATACAATGCGCACGTGCTAACCATTCGGTCACCCAACCCCTAGTATAAATGAAATAAATCCATGCCACTTCTTATTCTATTAATAGTGAATTTAAAGGGTTCTTTTTTCACCACTCCGTCTTCCATTAGCCCAGGTCAGGTGCAGAAGAGTAGGACGTTAAACCCCATTTCATTTCATTTTTTCATCACCACCCAAGGTTCCCAGGCCAGAATAGCTCTATTTCCAGCCTGTTTGTCATAATGCCAACCATCTGATAACACTTGTATGGTAGCTCTACCATTCTATGTTGAATAAAGTTAAACAAATCGCAATAATTGACTAGTTTTCAAAATGTCAAAACATCATTGTATTTTAATTTACAGTGTGTGTGTTTTTTGTATTGATAAACAGGTGTTGAATATTAAAACAGAATAGAGAGAGAGAGAGAGAGGTGGGGTTTAACGTCCACTCGACACAAACTAGGTCATTTCGGGACTAACATATGGTTTAATTGTATTTCAATAATTCGCATGCGCGTAGGGTCTTTAGCAGTGGGAGGAAACCAGAGTGCCGAGAGGAAATCCACGAGGCTGAGATCATCCCTGAGAGGTTTTTAGCAGCAATTGGTTATGTTTATTGGGAAATTGTAGGACGTTTGGGAAGATCCGGGACACTCTGGACTCCAAACTGGCCGCTTTATATAATGAGTATTTTGGGGAATATTATCTCTAAGCCTTTTTAGAACACTAAAATTGGATCCAATTTACGTTTTATCCCTCTGAAAAGGGCTAGTGTTAGTGTTAGCATTCCCCCCAAATACTTATTTATATCAAGCGGTCATTGTGGAGTCCGGAGTTTCCCGAATTTCCGCAACCGGCCTATATTTAGCATCTTCCATGTTTCTTACACTGCAACTTTTCACATGAAATTTTGTTGAAACGTTGGAGTTTCATGAAATATTATGTGATGTGAAGCATCTGCAGACACACTTATGAGACATTTCCAATTGTTGCCAGTACTGAATGAATTTTGGCTCTAAATTTTTATCATGAATTTCTGTTAAACCACTACAGTATAACAAACAAAGTCATTCTAAGTATTTTTTATTACATAACATCAGTAATGCAGTGAGTCCCAAAAGCTTCCGAGACGTGCCTATAGTAGTCAAGACTAAATAAATTTCACAGAAAAGTTTCCAAATATGGTCGATCTGTGGGAATAAAGCATTTAAAATACATGTACAACGAAAACATGGAACAAACAATGGAACGAAAAACAACTTAATTCTGAAAATATTGTCTAATTTTTTTTTCTTTGACGTAATGGGAGAAGGGTTCAGACAGTTGATAACAACTTCTGGTTATGTCCCTGCATGTAACCTCTATTTCTTCTATTACATTCACTGTGTCTTCTCCTACCCCCAGGACATTTTAGCTGAATGGGGGGTAGGGAAAACTGACTCAGTTAAGTCGCCTCGCTTATATTTATGTTCGACTAAAGGTTAGATCGCATTTCGCCTGTCACTTAAGACTCTAATATGGAATTGTAGGATGAATTGTTGGACTGGTTGTAAAGGGAACTGGTCTAGGTTTCAGTGCGAACAATCTTTACTGGCCGCCAATTAGCGCTGCCATTGTCGTATTGTAGCTATAAAACACGACAACGATGAACGATCATTTATCTGCGGGCCATCCCTTTTATCTCTCGCTGTCACCATTGACCGAATGATTGACAGGCAAACACGGCTTCTGAAACCAGATATGATTCTATCGACTGCATCCCTCGGGGGACGAACTGTGTTTCATCCAGTAATTATGTCTCGCTATCCGACCCTCACTCGGCGACCCGACCGCCCACATTCTCCCAGCGCTGTCGGTAATGACGATAATGCTGTCAAGATCGACTGACAATACTGCACACGGCTCGGAAACCATCGTTTATATCACGACTGTACAAGCCACTCACGAGATATTTCGCGCCTAACTTCACACGCCTCCTTTGACGAGTGGATGACAGCACGCGAAGGTGACGTAGCTCCGCCCCTCGAGTGATTTTATTAAACATGTGTTTTAAACTGGTATAGTGGAATTGTTATCGTGCGGTAAGCATTACTATCCATACCAAAGCTTTGCTATGCAATCGCCATGAAAATCCGCCGAAATTAAGACTTTCCGCTTGAGAAGTGTCAGTGTGTAGCAAAAGGTCGTCGTTTGTCACAGACTACAAGATATCGCTGTGGAGTCTATAGGATATTGGACAGTACGCTTAGTCGAGACTAGTAACTTTACACGAGTGGATTCAAGATTTCTTCCAGCGAGAAAATTGCCTGCAATTGTGGAAAATCATATTAATTCCAATACGGGACAGACATAGTCAGCCGTGAGCAATTAGGTTTCCATATCAGAGAGTTTTGCCGGGGAACTTATAACGCTAATCAACGGGTAAGTTGATGTCTTGTCAATGTGCATACTTCAATGTTTTATTTTATTGGACTTAGAGAAAAATACAACCTAGATCAAAGCTGTCCTGAGACAAATACATATGCAACGTTGCTAGACTTGTTGCCTTTCTGTTGTTGAAGAAAATAATAAGCCTGTCTTCCACTCGATTCAGGACATAATAAAGGAATATGTAATCGGTTAGAGCTAATACGATTTCTAATTACTCGCCCGATAAACCACTTGTCTAATTTCATCACGTTTTTACATAAGTTACTTATTATTGGCCTCTTTGACCCGTGTCCATTCATCATTCGGACCGTTTTCCTATTTGGAAATTCAATTTTGCCGAATGTTCGTTCGACTAACAAGTTAGGTTTAGCTAGAAGCGATATCTTTCGCTTCTTCTAATAAAGACATCTCAAGATTTCAGATTGATTGGATTTTGACAAGTCAAGTATTATTTTTCTGTTTTTAAAATTAAATCATATCTGCTTTTTTGTTTAATTGCGGACAATAATTCTGTTTCAAAACTCAAACATAAGAACATCTGGCTTCAGTAACAAATTTAAGGATTTTTAAGAACTTTGGCTTCCAATAAGACAATTAAGGACTTTTAAGAACTTTTTGATAATGCAGTCTTACTCAGTTAGAAGCCCCTGGGTTAAATTTCACAAGCGTAAACTGCACAAAACGTAAAATCGAATCTTTATTTTATGCAGCTATGATATCGATTCTGTACATGTTGATATTGTCTTTTTGTGAAATATGTTACCAAACAGAAAATTATGAGGCCATAAACACAAGATTATGCATTTTAATACTTCCTTTGAAAACAACAAATTTTATTAAATTCAGATTTTTGTTGGCTTTTATCTTCGCAAAGTTGATATTTTAAAAAGAAAATCGAGAAGACTTAAAAATCAAAAAGTTATTGAAAAACGTGGAAATGTATTTCAAATAAATTGCGTTGTTTACAAAAAAGTCACGTGAAATGTATATGTAGATTTAAAATATTGTTTATTTATTTCTAAGACAACCATATCTTTTCTATATTCTTTCAAAATTATTTTCATTTATTTATATATAATAAAATCATACATTAAACGAATAAGCGGAAAGATCATATCTCAAATTCATATTCCCCATGGCTTTCTCAAAGTTCTTCAATTTTTTAAACGTTCGTTTGAATAAACCGCTGAACGCCCCGAGGCATTTATAGTTGAACAATCGCGACTGAAATCGACACTTACGTAAAATATAATAGCGATGTATGGCATATAGATATTATGAGTATATCGTTATGTTCTTTTATGTGTTTATCTAGACCTAATATCTCTTCGCCTCGTCGCGTTCTCCAACAGATTTATGGATTATCTTAATATTAATCACCCCGAATTCTACCACCGGCAGTTAGACGGAATTATCATAAAGTACTAATTATATAACCCAGTATCACAAGTTTTAATCTACTCTACTATACATAGTACGTAATATATAACTTTGTCTTAATACCACATACACGCGTGTTCAGAAAGTCGGTATCCCCGAGTTCTTTATTGACATATTTTCAACTGTATTTGACAGAATTGCGAGTTTTAAAAATAAGCAATTACATGGATGTTCATTAAGTACATATGAGTTGTTTATTGTCACATTTTCAATTGTATATGAAATACTTTAGGTTTGCATAAGTAAGCAAATGCTCGCTGTTTCATCAAGTACGCCCGGTTCTTTTTAATTATGTATGACAGAATTTAGGTTTCTTAAAAAAAAAGAAGACTTAATTTACGCGGAGATTTGAAAATTTTCTATTTAGATGTTTTAGAATATTGCCCAATTCATTTGTTTAACTTCCGTATTTGGTTCAATTGTTTCGTCATTCTATGTATCGACTTGGGTTTATATTTAGTTAAATCCGCTTCTTGTAAATAATGATTATCAATATCGATTTAAATTTTATTTCTTGCAAATATTAACCATCATCATCGACTTAAATTGTAAAATATTAATTATCAGTTTGGAATTGCATTGTAATATCTTATAGTATTATAAAGCAGCGTTATGTTTTGATATACTTCCATAGAAAATTGATTAAATTGATCACATAAATCAGCGAACTTACTAATCAATATGCATGTATATATATACCGGAGGTCACTGATATAACACTGTCCTGGCAACCCCGATCGCAACAATCTCCTAGCGCCCTGGCAACCGCATTCGCGGAGATGTACCACTGCCATAGCAAATCCCCCCGCTTTAATGTGCCACCGTTTTGATAAACGCGTTCGCGGCAATGTGCCACTGCCCTGGTAAAACCATTCGCGGCAATGTATCCACGGTCCTGGTAAACCCGTTCGCGGCAATGTACACTAATCCCTGAAAAATCCCTTCGTGGTAATGTGCCAAGGTCCTGACAAATGCCTTCGTGGTAATATCCCACTACTCTTTTAAATCCGTATAATAGACTTTTAAAATTATGATCAAAGTTTGCTATATAAATTAAAATATCACCTACAGTAAATGATTAAACATTCACGTGTATATAAGATTAATGCCGAGATAAAGGAAACCGTGCTTCTAAAATTAAATGTTTTTGTGCAGTTAATATGGCGTGGCATCTTGAAATACCGGAAATTTGCGGACAAGCAGAGTTCTCTTTAAATCCGAGTTTGATACGTACTAGAACTCCGTCCTTTATGTAGACCTATAGTATTTGAGGTGTGTATTGCTATATAGTATATTTATTGTACACTGACGTTAACTAAATATGTTTTATTGTCAAATACGGAAGCAGCAACGGGCAAGGAAGTCGTTAGGGTTTGTTGACATTCTTGTTCTATTTTTTATAGTTTTTTATTTATTTTATTTACGGTTGAATGTATTGCCACTTTAAATTTCACAAACCAGATAAAGACTACAAGTATACGTGCTTTAATTTAGCGGATTAAGTGCTCGGTAATCCGTACGAATACTACACGACAGGATATGACATATAAAAAAATGACAGATCTCTTCTTTATCCAGTGGCCGGGAATTGAAATGATAATGAATTATTAATACTGGATGAGAGAGTGTATAGACTCAGATAGCGTTAATTAATACTAACACAGATAACGTTCAAAATGGAATGAACACGTCAGAACAAACAAATCGAGTAGGATGTCGCTTTTAAGAGAAATTTACTCTGACTGAATTTTATCACTTTGACTAGCGATTTCAACACGAAAAATGTCGCTTTTAGCTTCCAACTCTCTTCAAATGACGTTTTCTCACCACTAGGTTTTGTGATTTGATTTGGACAGAAGTTTCTCTCCGTTTTTCGTAGCCGGCAGGCGATTTTTAAACACCACGGCATCAATTAGCGCTAAACTCCCGCCATGCTACCATCTGCTAGCGATCCGCTTCTCTGTATTCTAGTCGCTAAACAAAATGTTTTAAGACCCGAAAAACACGTGTAGGCGTTGTAAGACATAATCACACTTATCTTAAAGTATAGCAAACATCAGAAGATCGCTTTGACATTGTTTGGAAATTATCGTTTGTTAAACGCTATGATCATCATTCGGTTTCTCCGAGCATTTTCAGTCTTGTTATTCAACCACATTTCTTGTTTTTGATTTTTAATTTGTTTACATTTGTGTAATCTTAAAAATTGTGTTCGACATTTTTAGAGCCCTGTAACGCGTAAACCATGCAATAATATTTAATATATAATGATTCTCATTACAAATTTTCCATGACTTTAAAATGTTGTTGAATTCTCATAATGTCACGCATAATACTAAAATGTTGTTGAATTTACACACAATACGATGTACACCATTGAATTAGTGTTGAATACAATGCATAGTGTTAAATTATTGTTTTGTATACTACAATGTCAAATTTAAAATATCAGATATAATGAATTGTAATATAAATATACACAATATGTAAAATGAATTTAATCCATAACATTTAAGATGTTCTTGATTATTATATGATTTAATACATAAAATTGAAAATGTTGTTGAATACAACAGAGTGTAGACATAGTGCTTGAAATGCTGTTGAATATAACATAGAGCATATGCACACTATTTTCAATGCTGTTGAATACAACATGGTTTATGCACAACATTTTAAATGGTGTTGAATACAACATGGTTTATGCACAACATTTTTAATGCTGTTGAATACAATATGGTTTATGCACAACATTTTTAATGCTGTTGAATACAACATGGTTTATGCACACCATTTTAAATGCTGTTGAATACAACATGGTATATACACAATTTTTGAAATGCTGTCGAATACAATAGAGTATATGCACAATATATGAAATGCTGTTAAATACAATAGAGTTTGTGCATAGTTTTTTTAATGCTGTTGAATACAACAGAGTTTATTCGTAGTGTTTGAAATGCTGTTGAGTACAGTAAAGTTTATTATTTAAAATGTTGTTGTTACCGTGTAATAAATATACGTTAACATGTTTTTAAAGTCCCGCCATAGATTTTATTACATAAGCTTTGCCAAATTTGCAATAAAATATGAGAAACAATAAAGCTTTATGTGAATAATGTTGCAATATAAAACGTAATAAAGGCTAACAGTAAAATGTAATATAGGCCAACAGGTAAACATAATATAGGCTAACAGGAAAACATAATATAGGCGAACGGGTGAACATTATATATGCTAACAGGAAAATATATTAGAGGCTAACAGGTAAACATAATATAGGCGAATAGGAAAATATATTAGAGGCTAACAGGTAAACATACTAACAGTAAAACATAATATAGGCTAACGGTAAACATATTAACGGTAAAACATAATATAGGCTAACAGGTAAACATGATATAGCCTAACAGGTAAACATAATATAGGCTGACAGGAAACATAATAACAGTAAAACATAAAATAGGCTAACAGGTTAACAAGAAAACCCACTAGCCGTAAAACATAATATAGGCTAACAGGTAAACATAATATAGGTTAACAAGAAAACACACTAACAGTAAAACATAATAAAGGCTAACAGGTAAACATAATATAGGCTAACAGTAAAACATAATATAGGCTAACAGTAAAACATAATATAGGCTGACACGAAACATAATAACAGTAAAACATAAAATAGGCTTACAGGTTAACAAGAATACCTGCTAACCGTAAAACATAATATAGGCTAACAGTAAACATATTAACAGTAAAACATTATATAGGCTATCAGAAAAACATAATAAAGGCTAACAGGTAAACATGATATAGGCTAACAGTAAAACAAGACCAGTAGTAAAACATAATCTAACAGTAAAACAAGGCCAATTGTAAAATATGATATACCTTAACATTAACAGTAAAACAAGAAGTAATATTATGGGCTAACAGTAAAGCAAAATGGGCTAATAGTGAAAAATAAGGCTAACAATATAACAATACCAGATAGAATACACAAAACACCAATGGTATAAAAATCTTTAAAAATACAATTTATAAATTCATAAAAACAAAGGAATCACACTGTATATGTATGTTAACTTCAAACAGAGAGGACTTGTGTACAAGTTCAAACATTTCCCCAGATGCTGAAACTGTCTTCAGGAAAACAAAACATTTATACAGAAATGTTCCTAGAAAGAACGTGATTGAATCTATATAGACTATTATTTTAAATATTTGATTGATCTGGGAGGATATGAATAGAAGTAGATTGTTGGATAATATCTGATATTCTTTGTTGTATTATTAGAATAGTTTGTGTTCAATACTATGTCATAGTTTTTATCTCTATTGTCTATTTTGATTATGTTTGATGTATAGAGAGAGAACCGTGAGCATTCGATTGCTATTCTGTGCTTCGAACCATCTTGGTTTGATGGAAATATCAGTCAAGGAAATACCAAATTTACTCTAAATAATGGTTTTACTTCAAAAATCAATTCCCGTTATCTTCGTTCAAAAATATTATTTTTATTTCTAATTTCAACTCTGTTGTCTTCGCGAACTAAAGTTGTGTTTTTTATTTCCAACATAAACCCAGTTATCTTCCCAAACACGAAAATGCTTTCAAACGCTTAGAGATAGATTCCTTCATTTACCCCCCCTCCATTTTAGAATTAATGCATTTTTCTATTTTCTATTCTGTACGTATTTTTATATCTTTCCTGGTTGAACTCGGGCGTAGTTTATTGGAAAAGGTTGGAAATACTTGAAGAGAATGGATGACGAATGGAAGGCGGGGTATTCGTCATGAGGCTATAAATTACTAAATTAACGATAAAATAAGCGGTAAATTGAAATGGGATGACGACGATGTATAAATAATGAGATATGGACAGAGGCTAGTTATCACATTCACACAATCTCACCACAAAAACCACACAATCTCTTATTGGTCCGTTAAAAACTGATTCTGGGTCATTGGTCGCTTATTCTCTCCAACTTTGATGAACATTTTTTGTTGATAAATGTTTTCCTGCACGAACAAAACGATTTGTCTGTTAAAACAGAATGTTGTGTCCATGGAGGTTCTAATTATTTTAGATGTTAAAAGTTTACAATTTTTTAAACAATGTTGTACCGTGATTGCCAACAGCAACAATCTGATTAAACTATAAATCTATATTTCGTTTCGTTTTATTATAGACAAGAAAAAGTAAATTTTGACGATTTAAAAACGAAACGAAATAGGATCTATGTTTGAATCAGATACAATCTTAAAATACAGATCTATATTTCGTTTCGTTTGCTTATATTTTCGATGGCCTACACTACATGGAGATCGGACCGGTTAGTTATGTTAGTCTCGAAGTTACCTAGTATGTTTCGAGTGGATGTTAAACCCCATTTCTCCCCCCCTCTCTTGTATGGTCTGCAACGAAACTGAACCATCTTCGGATTGATATTAGAGATTCAATTTTTACATTATTGTTATTTGCAATACAATGTAATTCAAAATCACTTAAATTACGAACCGCGGTTTTAAGGACAAAATGCTTACAATAAAGTACTTGCTACACAAAAACAAAGACAAACAACAAACGAATACAATGATATTGGAATGTTGTTTCCTCTTTGTTCATTCATTTAAAAAAAATAATCATAGCTAGTTTTACCTGCCAGAGTTGTTTAATTATTTTTTTGTTTAAATTGCATAATTATCATATATTCCAAAGATATGTTCCAAAATTAGTTATTGATTCCAAACAAATAAAAACAACATCAGCCCTTGTCTTGCACTCTGTGCCACAAGATGTGTTTAATGTGCAGCAACCTTGAAATAGAACTGTGATATTAATATATCCATTCATTACTAAATATACTCGTGTCAGTTGTGTCTTAGAGATTTGCGGTTTAATCCATACAACAAAAAAAGCATGGTTTTTAATAATGCCATACATAATAGTGATTGAATTTTGTGGAAAATTTTTCATCTTGAATCGTAATCACCTTAGTCTTTGATGTTAACCAGGTTTAAATTAGCACAAGGAAGTCTCGAAATATTCGAGTTGCTGCTACGTCTTCGGGATTAAATGTTATAACAAAGAAAACTGGCCTCAAATAAAAAAGTATAATTATATACGTCATCGTTTTAAATACACGTGTTGCAGTCTAATTTTAAAATTCAAAGGCTTGTTTCCCGTTTTAAGAGGATTTCTACGTTTATTTTAAGCAATCTCTCAAAGAAAGCAGCGTGATTCACGTTTCTTGTCGCCATCGTGCTTGTTTTTGTTGACTTGAAACTTCGATATATCGAAATATTACTTACTCATATTAATCTATTTGTAACCGGTTTAAAGCGATATTGTTATTATTTACGTATTAAAAAATATACTATAAAGAAATTAGTTTTGCAAGAGGTTTTCGTCAGTCGTCCTATGATGATCTAGGCAGCTTTGTTGTTCAGGTTTCGTTTCATATTTTCTTATTGCCATGAAAATTCCACATACACGTGTTCGATATATCGATTTTGTATATACGCATCATCATGATTTAAGCGGACCTAAGTGACATTATTTTTTTTATGATTCTTAAAGGGACTATGTAGCACATATTCATTACCACAAAAAATAAAAGAATAACAGTCGTGTTTTATTTCAAAGTATATAAAGAAATTAAACGAACGATATTTATCATCGTGTATTTTTAAAGCCTCTTTGTGTCATTGTAAAAGATGAATTTTTACTAGTATGGTTCAATACCGTTTAGTATTTACATAGATATAGTGAATTGAAATCTCATCGATCTATGCTGCTGACTATGTAAAAAGTCATTCGCCATTTTGTTGCGGGCTAACAGAAAAGATAGGCCTAGTATAAATCCAAATGAATCAAAGCCGGGACCTTATCTATAGTAGTGTTGATATTTTGGTTTTATTTTCTTAATTAAATGTTAAATAATCAATCAGAAATTTCATCTATCTATGCTTTTGGCTATGTAAATAGGCAGTCGCCATTTTGTTGCGGGCGAACAGAAAAGATAGGCCTATTTTAAATCCAACTGCATTAAACCAGGGACCTTAGTGTTTGTATTTTGGTTTTGTTTTTTTAATTAAATGTTAAATACTCAATCTGACAACATAATAACGTGACTTTAGCCGTGAGAAATCGTTTCCTTATAAGTCAAAAATACTGATGAAATTATGTTTTAAGGAAGTTTTCTTCTTTTAGTCTATGGTGCCGTTGTCTGTTATATTTCAATGATATGTTGTAATTATGACCACGGTGTTATTATTACATCCTCTAATGCTCCCATAAATAGAAGCATTGAGTCGGTTGTCGTGTCTATAAATAAATGACAATATGACGAAAGCGGGGTTAACTTTGATTGGAATATATAAAAGAAAAGAAAAATCTTTCTTATTTGTTCGTTTGTAAAGAAGATGTTTACAACCTGGCACCGTAAATTACATAATGACTTACATATATTATTAAGGAAGATCCAAATGTCACGATATTCATCAAACAGCTAACCGTTTAGACTTATTGTGAGAATGTTCGGCTTTTTATGTTTAATAATGATAATAAACCTAGATCAATAAATAAATGGCATGGTATTCAAAAGTTAATAATTTAAATAAACACACACAATTTCATTCATTCATATCGGAAGTAAAACTGAAGAACGACGGTTTAGTTCAAGTGATTCCATAGTCAGCATTTTGACGGACACATAAAGCAAGTAGGTGTTATTATATTTGCTCTATTATTTATGTTGTGATAAATATAAGCGACATCTTGGGGCGCACTTGATTCATCTTTATGGGTAAGAAACCTACACCTCAACAAAAAAAAGCAACGGCTACCATAATTTACAATTCAAAGTCACAAGTAATGACCATTCGGCCATCTACGGCAATGTTTATTCAGGGCCTCTTAAGGTACTTTAGTGCGATGATTATCATGCAATTTTTGTGTGCGAATTGTTATTTAAGTAGCTAAGATATTGTTAAGTAAGTTTATGCATTGACGAACGAGTGTTTGCCAAACCTCTTACCAGTGAATAGACGCGAAGTTGGCAAATCGCCGTCAACAAGTGGGCCCCTTGGGTCATCGTCAGCTTAGCGTTATTATACATGTTTAATACCTTGCCGGTAGCTATGTGCTTCATTCTTTGCTAAATACTCGAGTAAAACATATTACATAGATAACTGTCAATAATATATTCCGCCTTTTATTATATATATAATGATATGTAATCGGTATAGTTATTACTTACTATAAATATACAGCTAACAATAACAAAGGTGGACTCCAACTCAAATATCTAATAATATGTAATGTGTATGGAATTTAATAGAATTTAATATAATATGTGAAATCGTGTGTAATTCGAGGTTTTACATAGACAAAACATACAAACAATGGGGGTCGAACTTTAAATACCTGAATTCGTGTATAGCTCGGTTATACAAAGACAAAATATTTAAACAAAGTGGGTTCGAATTCTGCTTCTTGTTGGCGATTAAATTTAATGTAAGATGGAATTTAATATAATATCTGAAATGGTGTGTAGATCGGTTTTACACTGACAAAGGCTATAAACAAAGTGGATTCGAACTTTCAATTTCCAAACTTGTACTGAAAGACATAAGCCATGATAAAATGACATTAATTGGACTACATATAATGCGCAGATTACGCCGTATAAAAACGGGATTATATATTCAGTCACGTGATAGAGATGATTAAACTATATACGCGTGGTTTAATCAACATTAATTAACCGATGATTAATGAGATGATTTTGAGACTAAACTGATAATATTTATTTTAAAATAAAAAAGATGAGAGATGAGGGCCGGGTTTTAATCCGATTTAATCCAGAGACATCCCCTGTTTGATTTGACTTTCTTAATTAAATGTTAAATAGTCAATTTGGATATATTTTAACATTGATTAACCCTTTGAAAATTAACCCTTTGAAAATTAGATAAATGCAAATGGCGGTCACTGGTTTACGGGTATTTCGCTTATAAGACTGAGGGAGTAAGAATATTGTTTAAACTTTTGAGAATACGTCATCGATTATGGTAGAATGATTGATTGATGGTCCGAAATCAACAATATGTTGATTTCACTTTCTTTGTTTTGATTTGTGAATTGGGAGTGAAATCGTATGTCCTTGGTCTATTTTACTTACATGCAATGAGATATGTATTCATATAAGTTACGATTTACACATAAACTATGAGATGACTACGTCACACAACACAACAAAACGTGTGTAGTAATATTATTACTATATAAAATTCACTTCTACTCAGCCGTAAGCCGTATACAAAAAAATTCGATACCAGAAAGGCATGCGCAATGAACCCAATATTTTTATTCATTCATATTGCGAAGTAGTTCTACGAGAAAACAAAGACATATCTAACGATGGGTTAAGGCTCCATTTGAAAATCAATTAATAGATAACTGTACAATTCCATATCAATAATTAGAATATAAAATCTTAGAATAGCCATTTGGTTAATCGATGCATAGAGGTTTTTTTTTGCGGGGATTACTGAATAGCGAAATAGTATGAGAGGGTTTCTTCACTCGCCTTTCAATATCGGTCTATTGATATGAGTAGCTCGACCGTTAACTATTGGACTAGGTTCTATTACAGTGTGTGTACAGTATTACTGGCAAAGGTACAACACGCCAATCAACGCGGACAACAATCGTAGTCTGCGGATAGTCAAAAGATTTGGAGGCCGAAGAGACACGGCGAGGTGTGTGTGGATGTGATAGGCAGACATGTAGGTTTGATAAATGTACCCGACGTAAGTGTCAGTATCGCGTCAGAGTGGGGCTTGTAACGAGGTGAATTTACACCAGCAGTGAGTTCCTCAACGAACAGGTGACAACAATGTACGACTAACTTGTACTTGCCGATGTTTCGTCTTTTCATTTTACCTGATCGAAAAAAAAATCCGCACTTTACTGATTTCAGCACCAAGCGTCGGTGCCACCCTTCTATCATCGATTACCGAATGCCTGCCAGTGGATTAAACGGCGTGATGGAATGGGAATCTAGTCGCAGTAACCGATGATTTTCGTATTTATGTGTGGTTGTGGTATAACGTGGGAATTATCTGCAATGATCAAGCAGTGGTATCAACAATGTGTCAAATACTTTATCATACTTTGCTAAAAATGAGAAGTTTATAGAAATATGCCTGATTCAGCGGAAAGGCCGATTTGAGGTTGTTTTCGTCCTTTACTCGTTTCAAGCAATTAGCTCGGTGACTAAGTGTTGACGGAGTTCCATTCTTCACCTAGTTGAAATGTGAGATAAATTCATTCATCTGATCTCTTCTAGCCTCGGGAATCACCGGCTTTTTATTCCGAAAGAATCGACGGACTGCTATTAGAAATAGCTGTATACGGTCGCAGCGAGTGGTCTGAAATGTGTTAGAGTTAAAAACCCCTGTAACAGCGACCTGGCGCGTTTAAAAACAAGCCTGCTATACATCTTAACGAGGTGATAACTTTATATATGTTATTACTATTCTTAAAAAACAGGATATAAATACTTCAACAATTACCTACATACATATATATATATACAAAACTTATTTGTTTATTTTATATACGCATATACCAAACCGTCTTAAGTCTAGAAATATTTCGGATTATTGAAGTAGGAAAATAACAGGATCAAATTTGTTTGGTTTTTTTTAATATTAAAAACATTTCTTCAATTCTTAAATTTAAGAGGTGTTATCGGATAAATATTTGTTGATTTGTTTTGTTTTGTATTAACTATTGTTATTGTTTAAGATGGGTTATAAAATATTTACGTTGTTGACTACATATATACTGAAATGTTTAAGAATTCACTTGAAATATTTCAAGATTATTTATTTTCAATAACAATGGATGGTTTGTATACAAAATGTTGTTACACTCTAAAGGAGTTCAGTTGAATATTAATGCAAGAAGATTTTATGCAGTGAGTTAATTTTATCTCTGAATTTGATCAAAATATTGATCGCTTCGCAACCAGCCGTAAATGGTTTATTCCTATAATTGGGTTAGTTAGGATATATGTTTACAATCTGTTAAACTACGTTTATGTGATGGATGTTTGAAAAATTTTCTAGTAGTTTAAACATTGTTTAAATTCTCTTATTCTAGGTTTATCTTACAATTTGTTTTGGTCTGAGTGGTAGATGGACAACCGTTAGTCCGACTCCGAAAACAAGCAATTACCACAATTCCACCTTACGACATTCAGACGCTAGTCATACGAACAAACTGGATATCTCCATTGTGGACGACGCAATGCCGGCCAAAGGTAAGACAACTTTTTTTTATTTTCTAAGTCTATGTCATTAAAATCGAAAGTCTTTCTTATATTTACGTTTTTATGTTCTGAATTTTAATATTTAATACAAAATATATCCTATTTATTTTGATTAAATGAGGCATAGAGTTGCTGAGGTTATTGTAAAAACCAAAACGTACTAATCTGACTGTCTATATAGTATTTTATTACCCTATAAAAATCAATAAAATACACTTCGTTAACTATGTCATAAGGTGAGAGATATAAAAGATCTCCTGCGACGTGTAATGTATGAAAATACATTATAACCTTATGAATATTAATGAGTATAAAAATCTAAAAATAGACCCATATATGTATTAATTTAATATAGGTAAATAAAGGGTTGTTTATTAAATGATTTTTCTCAATCGATAAATTTGTGTATTTTTTTTTAATTCTTGCGCTAAAATATATTGTAGAATATATAATTCAATAGAGAAAATAACTGCAATATTTTTGTTAGTTTATTTGGTCAAAAGCCGTAACATCTGTGCTAAATATTATTTACTTGATTGCATTAATTTATGAATAAATAACCATCTATAACAATTCTTACGTATACATACATTTATAATATAAGCTATATTTATAAATAAACCAAATATGGATTTTAAGTAATATAAGTTACTAAATGTAAACAAATATCGAATATCTAAAGTCTGTTCTGTGCATTTCGAATAAATATACATAATATATTTTGATCAACCTATGGTGGTAGTGGGATGGGGTTAGAAATAATTTTTACCAACATTATTTTTTTTAAATATATATTATATTTAATTTTTACTACTACAAAAATAATTTGATAATTTCTTATTAAAACACTGAATTCGTCCCCATTATTTAATGAACACCTATTAAATAGATGCATAATAAATGACGCGGTATTTTTTAAAAACTTTAAAGGATACGCGTTTAATTAGAAACAATGAAAGATTCACGATTATTACCCAGACACTTATTGTCGATACCTATTTCATTAATATACTTGTTATGTCGGCTTACATCAAAGAGACACTCTAACTTTATCGATCGAATAACTATAATCACAATAGCGATCAATTGTTTTTAGTTTTTATTTCGTTCCACAAAATATAATTAAATGATTTTCGCAATTAATAAACATCCTTTAAATTACATACATTAAATTCTGAATACGTCATTCGGCACACAGAATGAGAAAATCGAAAGTAGGAATCCTTTCATTCCATTCGTGTAGACTATTATCTGTTGGATCCAATTAAAAATGTATGATTGAATATGTTACTATTTATATCAATTATTCTATAAATTGATTGGGTCCCGGACTACTTTTTTGAAAGTACATGTGCAAACATATTTTCTTTTTGTTTTTTTTTTACAAAAGTAAACACAAACAAAAATCTTATAACGTTTTATTTGTGGATCTTCAAAAGATTTTCACAAACAAAATACAAAATGGTTGTAATGATCTAAGGAATGGAGAAGATTTATTGTCATGCAAAATCTCTTGATTCTCGTGTAATATTCATCTTGAATTCTAACCCAAGTGACTCAGTCATCGATTTACTCCAAATAACACAAAAAAATGTTAAAAAATACACCGGCCTAAAATTCTATCACTTCTTCCCAAATTTTAATTTGCTGTGACGCAATCTATGACAAAGGCAGTGAGAAAAATATGCAGGAATTCTGAATTCTCCAGAGAGACAATTTTCATGTTGGGTATCGACAGGAGGAAAGTTGTAATGGTTCATACAAATTACTGCTGTCTGATTCCATCTCTTAGCATCCATTAACTGGCCTCTTTGTTTTGGCTGCCGTCTGCCCCAAACAAGACGAAAGAGATTTGAAGAGCAATTGACTAAAACACTAAACTGAAAAACAAAGTTTAATAGTCATTTTTGTGTGTTTTTCTCTTTAGAAAAAACCACGGGGTCTTCGTGCTGATAGCCATCATGTTAATGGCCGCAAGTGGACTTCCGTCTCACGAGCTACGTTCAAAATGCGCCACCAACCAACGTGCGCAACAATTAATGAATAGCAAGTGATGGCGGTTTAAGGGCAACTTTTTCCTGTCATAGCTTTAAGCGGCAATAAATTAAAGATGATACAGATCAATAAAGATTTAGAGAATTGAACACATTAACCCTTAGCTTCACCGTTTATATCAGCAAACATCGCTACGTTCTCTATGTTTGTTATGTTGCATGTTTTTTGGGTTAATCATGTCGTAATTTATCCGTCAATAGAATTTTGATTCTCTCCCATCCCGTGTGTGTGAAATAGCTTTATTTAACGTCCGCTTCCAAAGAAGTGATATCACCGACAAAATAACCAATCCTACATATTGGTGGTTTATACAATATGTCTCTGGTTTACCAGTCCCTTCATCTTGTATACATTCGTTGATTATTAGACGTCTATATTCGCGTATCTATTCATAAATATTGACGCCACTTGTTTCGTTTAGAACTCATCTGGTCCGCCCATTAGACGTATTTGTTGGGTGCTGGGGGGTTGGCTGGCCGAGGTCTGTCATTGAGTCAACTGGTGTGGCGTCGATGCTCCGGTCGTACGTAAAAGGAGTAGGATTGCCTGTCCAACCTATCCAGGTTCTCTGGTTTCCCTCCCCTGCAAGCGAATTATTGAAATAAAATTGAACCATATGTTGGTCCCGGAAAGAGTTATTTTGTTTCGAGTGGACGTTAAACCCCACGCCCCTCTCTCTCTTCTTGTTGGTGCTGGCCCAATTGACCGGTACTTTTCATTTCTGGGTGCTGGCCCAATTGACCAGGACATTTCAAGGTTGAAACCATGACCCCGTAGATTATTTTGATAAGATTCTCATCTGGCAATATATGTGTAACTTATTGTTCTAGATTTTATTATGAATCAATGGGTATTTATTTTTGTAATCAACTAGACGTCAATATGGACACCAGCTTGTTGTCGACTTAAAAATATCAATAGTACTCTCCGGGATAATATTATACAAAATACTACTAGATCTATAAATAGAATTCACAATTTCACAAACACCAAGATCGCCTTTTAATATCTTTGGTTATGGTTGCCTGTATCAGATGCATGCGTCAAATCAGGAGGACGCCATAGCGAAACATACGCTGGTAGGTTATAGAGATTCCAGTTTGAAATTGTTTATGAAAGTTTGTATTGTTTATTGTTTGATATTGTAGGGATTGAATGCAAGTTTATGATAATATTATAAACGTTCTGTGACCCTGATTGCAAACATTTAAGCTCAAAGTGTTGTATAAATGGTAGCCATTCTTGTGAAAAGCTTACTCGCCCTGTTCTTCGACCATTCTTATTCGTGTCTCTTTTACAAGCAAAAATTCTGAATACGACTTGTAGCCGACTGGTAACCTACGACTCAATAATTGACATGGGAGATCTGAAAGAGAAATCGCATGAATTTTGTCGATATTAGCGCTAAGCCCCTAGTAATTATTAGTTAATCTCCGTTCTAATAGGGTTGACCCACCACCCTTATCTTAATGACCTCGACTGCAACAGTCTCGCAGATATGTCACTTCCGTGTAGACACGAACATCACGCCAGACTACAACAAAAAGAATACATTAAAGATAAATGTTATTTTTTTCTCTTTTTCTTCAGGACAAATCGAACGATCATGCATAAAACTATTGTTACATAGACGATGACTAGACTGAACAATGTTTATGTTACAATGAGCAATTTTTTTAAAGTACGTAATGAAATGATTACGAAGATAAGACGTTCCGCGCCAATAGCGACACCTAGTGTCAAACATATATGGATATTGGACAAAGATTAGCCCCGTTAAAAACTGAATAAAATCCAATCAAGCTTATATCACGTCATATTGTATTATTACGTCAACATGATTTAAAGTAATGGCGATTTCTGTTCTATTGCGTGATCGGACGCGACCAAGCATGATAACCGAGTCTATGGTCTTGATTAAGTAGGCCAAGATAGGATTTAACCGAATCTAACGGTTTGTTAGATGGAATGAATATTTAAATATAGAGAGCACCATTAACGTGTAGGCCTCATTTCACTCACAATCCCCTCTGATTGATTTGAGATTTCAATAACGCTACATCTTCTTAAATATTGGTTCTGCTATGGTCGTCTGCAAGATGAGACTAGGCCAGACGTTTGGATGAATAATTTTTTATATTTTTTTATGTCAAAGCGTTCATAATCTACTTCATTCTACAATCTCTTTATCCTATTTTCTGATATTTTCTTTTTACCACGATCAACGACAGAAAAGTACTTTCGGTCATAATTTGATTTACTAAATCATATTTACCAATGTGTTTAATATAAAAACATTAAGTTCCTTTTTATGCTTTATTGCACTTGGACCATATACGTCGACGATCAAAGAGATAAGTCATTAACTCTTCTACAAATTGTTTATTTCTGTTCGTATAGAGACTGAAAACCAACGTGTTTTGGCCATCCGTCACGGTTTTCTCTCCTAGGAGCAAAGCGGGATTAAAATCCGGGCAATAGATGGTACAGAAAGTAGGACGCAAAACCCAATTTCATTTCATTATTTATTTTGGTGTTGGTGCAGAAACGGAGGACGTTCAGCCCAATTTCAGTTCATGATTTATTTTATCAAATTTAATATTATATTTTATCAAACGGGTTTCCTTAACCCAGTTGGTGTAGAAAAGTAGGACGTTAAACCCCATTCCATATCATTATTTACTTTATAAAAACTAAATTCCCAATCTAACAAATAATAAATTAAGAGGTTCGCACCTAATTCCATCTTTCCTGGAATTATCCCGCGCCTACTAAATACAACTTTACCAAACAATGGAATCATATCATGTACATGAATACGTGCTATTGATTTTCATGGTTTTTATGACAGAAGACGGTGATGCCTTGTCAATTATAGAAAATGCAGCCTTACACCTGTTATGCACCTTAATTATAACCACACAGAAATATCTTTTAGGTAACCTTTTAAATATTCGAACATGAAAGAAACGTTCACGCACGGTCAATCTTATAATTAAAAGCGGTTATTTGTCGTCACCGAGAATAAAATATGAAAGAAAACGAAATGGATATCAAAAGGAATTTAATGAAATACTTTTCAACATTATGTAGAATATTTTTTTGTTATTTGAATGTTATAATCGGATTGTTCTACAGTCTCGTTTGTTGATCGATTCGTTGCGTCCACTGAATTTTCGTCCATTTTCGATCTTGTTTGTGGGTAGAAGTTGAGGTTTTATCTTGTTGCACATATTTGTTGTATTTTTTACTAATCTTTTTCAGAACGATAGGAATCGCCATCATATTCCATCTATTTTAATTCCTTTGAAAATTTCGATTTTGTATTATTTTTACTTCCGGTTTTACTTGGCTAATCAATCCGCAGAAAATTTCCAGTTCTTCACTGATTGGTCATTATTAACAAATTATCCATTCTAGTTGATATATAATCATGTGACAGGAAGTTGCTATTTTTATATAAGATATTTACATATTTTATTTAGTCAATTCATCTTGTTAACGTGATCAGCTTGATGTGAACTGAATTATAATTGTACAACCAACAAGTTTACTCTACATATTCGTCCAGTGAAGCATCTGCCATGTATTGTAAACAAGTAACGAATCTATCATTTTCACAACAAATACGCATCGTTACGCTCTTGTTCTCTGACAGCCCTGCTCGGTCACTGTTCTATGGGGGCCGGGAACAACCCTTTAGGGTCAAGGGTTGGACACAAGAATTGGCTCATGGCTTGTTTTATCTTGAAATGGTAGACACGGCCATCGATCACGAGAACGGGTACATTCCTAGCTGCGACGTGAAATAATGGTAGATATGCGAGTAGTTTTTTTAACCTGTAAAAAAGACAAAATACTGGCTGGTTTGGTCAGTCGGTGGTTTATTCAAGCTCCATACAGTAGTCAGTCAACTTGTATTTCTCACGTCTTAGTTTACTCGTCACACAACAACGCCTGGCTTGTTTTCGTCAAGTCACTCGTATTTTTCTCTCTCTTTTGGTGATTCACTTAATTTACGATTGGATATATCATTGTTTTCATTCAGGTATTTCATTTTTTTTTTCTTTTCACCAGTTTTCTTCTTTTTATTGTCTTTTGTTGCTGCGTAACTTATGGCCTTAATGGTTTCTGGTTCCGGGGTTGATGTGCGTATTATCGTGCGTGAAATGTTTCGCAAATCTTTTTTTCGCTCTCATAATTTTGAATTTCAAGTTAACATGTTGGGTTGGTTCTGTATTCTTGGTCCTTTCTCTTAGTTCGTATCACCGGATGTAGTGTTCAATCGAGGGTGTTGATCCCCGTTCGTCTCTCATACATACCAGGCTACACACCACCTTTCTCCAGTTCAATTTGTATCCTCAAGATTTTATTTGAATAGAAATAATCATTCATTGTGTTAGGTTATTTCTTCCCTCTCGAGTTTTTATTTCATCTGTTTATTTGATTTGCAAACTAGATCTGTGTTTTTTCTGTAGATTTACATATTTGAATATATTTGAATAATAAGTAGGTACTACTCGATTCCTTGAATAGCTTCCATCTATCCTAATATAAAAGAGATAACTCATAGTTAATCAATTGGGTGTACTTTACTTATCCGAGCAAAACCTTTAAATATAAATAATAAGACCCTTTTGAATTGTTTACTTACTGAAGCCACTTTAGTCGCCATATTGAATACAATTCAATCTGAGAATTGCAGTTCATTTCTAATACTGCTCTCGAATACACAAGTATCATGTGAATATCCCGAATGATGAGAAGTGTTACCAAATGTTCTGTTCTGTTTATTTCAGAAGAAGAGGCAAGTCCTGGTAGCGCACAGGCATGTAGTGATACAAGCAGTAATGGCAGTTCTTCAAATGTGAAAAAACACTCCCGGAAACGAGGTAAGACCATATACCTTTTTGTTGTTTGTCAAGATAGAGTTTGTTAACAGGAACTTCGGAATACAACCAGAACAAATGATACATGGATCCGACACACTTGGAAACAGAATCTTCCAAAGTATATACATTTGAAGTAGAGAAAACTTAAAAATATTTAATGAAAATACATTTTAAAATAGATAACATAATATACTCATAGTCCGAAGGGTATCTCTCTTATTTCCTACTTATTCTTTCCAAAAGATATATAGAAATGGGTTTCCCAGGTTAAATCTGTTATTGCCCAGTGCCCACAGATATATACAAATGGGTTTCCCAGGTTATATCTGTTATTGCCCATATGATATTTCTAAAAATAGATTTTAAAAGAAGCTTTAGCTGCATATCGTTATTTGACAGACGGACCAATATTAATTATGATTGATAGTTCGCAACAACAACAAACGGCCTTTATTTAAGGTGATTTCCACTTATTGAATAGGTTTTAATATGACTTCCGTAAAATAACTTTACAGATAGACGCCACCATTAATTACCTCCCATCACCATGACAATGAACGGTAGCAATGGTGGAAAGGTAATTTCTGTCCCTCGTAAATTTTCTAGGGAAAAAACACTACAAATGAAAAATTATTTGAATTGATATAGGTGGTTATTAGATGTTTTGGGGTTTATTCGTTTCCCATATTATTGCAAAACCTTTTTGGTTGACTTGTAAAAATTATTTGAATCTGGTTTTATTGTTGGTGATTATTGCTTATTGATTCTTTTTGGTTGAATTGTATTTGGATGACTTGTAAAAATTATTTGAATCTGTTTTCTGCAATTATTGCTTATTGATTCTGTTTGGTTGACTTATAAACATTATCTGAATTTGTTTTCTGCAATTATTGCTTATTGATTCAATATAAAGATACTAGGACATTTAAAACCTTTGGTCGACATTTGCATTTTTCTCGTCTTAATCCATGCTAAAATGCAATCTAAAAACACAAAACAAAAGAAAGTAGATAATCTCTTGGTTTGAATCCAATCGTGTTACAAATATACACATTTAACGTTTTACACAACACATATATAAGTGACTGTGGCTTATTTAAATCTTCTGTAGAAGATTCCATATATTGTGAAACATTCAATTCATCCCATGCCTTTAAATACTAAACGGAATTGAATTATTTTTGAGACTGATATTCATTTTAGGGATTCATCTTTGTCATTGGGGCAGTTTGCAAGGGATTCAAATGACGATGAGCAACTGAACGAAAAAAACAAATAAATTAATGTATTCATCTTTCCGTACTTTGTTCTATGTTAAATTTTACAGATACGTTCATCCACGTTGGTTTCCTCAATAAACTTTTTACAAAACGAAGAGTAAAAAACTATGTAATAATTTCTCGTTAACAAGCTATAAAACAAACGACAATATCCTCCAAATTTTATCTATTAATAAATAATCAGCTAATTTCAAAAGTTTCTCCGCGTAAAGCACAGGTGTAAATAATTCATCCCTGTCGTTCTGTCAAGTTTCAAAAGTTTGTTTCAAATCCACAAACAGCGATCGAAGTGTACGTTATCCTCTATTACCTACGCACAATGGCGGCTCATTTATTATTGAGGTGTTATCATCACGCGCGATAAAGAAATTTGTTGTGTGTGTATTAGCTAGGTGGTGGGATTATCGCCCCTGCCACAATACGTTTTAATTATTAAGTGTTATTATTGAGGAAAATGCGACTCACTTGTAATGATATTTTTTGTCTGTCTATTAATACGGTGTCAACTGCACATGATATCATATAGTATCAATTATGTATTAATACGCTTTTATAAGGTTAGCTAATACAAAAAATAGTTCCAAGATTCTGTAGAGAGATTAGACCCTCTCCAAACGGCATGTTTTGTTTCCTGACGATACCACCATTAGTTGTACTGCATGAATATTATTCTAAAATATCGCTTTAATGGTGTTGCATTGTGACATTATTACACAAGCAACAATGTTTTATCAATATTACATAAGTCTTATATTTCTGGGGATGAAATATTTAAATCAAATTAACGAAATAATACAAGGAATAGGCGCTTTGTGATATTTTAGCTCAGTTTTTTTTATGCTAAGCTTATTAAAAAATGGATTTAATTTCCTCCCTGCGAAAGCTGTTGGCACGTCGCAGATTTTTAGTTTACAAATGCACATTTTTTTTAAAAGCATCTTCATAAATGAAAGCAAACGAAATAAATAACATTTTCTCTTGGGGATTAATTTCTTTGAGACGTCGATAGCTCACTGCAGGCTAATTTTAAAAAAATCATTGATTATTATTTATCTCGGGAACGTATCAAAATCTCTGGTGAAAAAAATGCATGGAAAAGTACATCATGGATCTGAACAAATGTTATCAAAATTATTTGGAATAAAAATTTGGATGAGATGAAATAGAGGATATTTTTCTTAGAAGAGGTTTTGGAAAACTAAAAAATAATATTCCATACAGTGTATGTTAAGAAGTTAAACTTTGCTGGGTAAATTAAATACAATGATTTGTAGATTAGGCCATTTAGAAAAGTATAATAATGCGGCAGTGACAGATCACTGATGTGGAAGAACGGGAAGAGAAAGAGGGAATGAAATTAGACTTTATTACGCTTGTTGCCGCAATGCATGTTAAAACAAATTACCCGTATTAACATATAAATAATTCGTATCAGGTCTTTGTAGTGCGGCGATGGCTATTTGAAGTATTGGGTAAAAATTCAAACTGCATCTTGATGAGGATTTAGCCTTCGCTACCTTAATTGGGGCGCTACTGTTTGATGTTTGTTGGTGTTGGGAAGAGACTTGAGTTTAATGATGGTTTAATGCTATACTGATAGTAGTTTGATGAGCAGTAATTGGTTGCTGTCAATGTAGCCATGTTTTCGTATTAGAAAGTAGTTCCACCTAGTTAAGTTAGTTGGCGAACTAACCAGAAAGATTACATGTTCATTATAATGGTCTCTATTCACTGACTGCTGTATTTGTGGCGATTTAGCCCAGTTGATTTATATTGTCAATGGAAGGGTTTAGGCATGTTGCTTTTTGATCTCGGTGGTGGCGCGGGAGGCAAGACGGACGTTTTTTGGTACGAACAATTAGAGCGACGACTACATATTATGAATCCCTAATCTTGATACAATTATTTCTTCAGCTCAGTTCCAGCTTTAGGCATAAGCTAAACAAGCCCGAACTTAACAACGTCACGATCTGCTGGAGTCACACAGAATTTTAGAATTTGAAGTGGCTTTTTACGTGTAAAATAGTTTTTATAGTGGCATGTGCTTTTTAGATAATTATTAAAAGGCAAAATATATGTTTTGTGGCGATGCAAGGTTCTCTTTAGGTACGCACGTTTGTGAGAACTTCTGGTGCAATGAATTTAACAAGGAATCTCCAAGATTTACATTGCACTGAGCCTCGTCAATTTTAGCTTTTTTCAGCTTGAATATTTTTAATGCTTTCCGCGGCCACTAAAACAAGGTGGGTCTTTAATTGTCGCTCTTGTCAAATAGCCAACGCTCATCTATTAGTAATAGTACTTGATTCATGGTACTTCACTTGAGCACATCAACATCTTCAAACCGCTAATTAAAAGGGTTACAATACACAATGCTTGTGTTGGCGATATCCAGGACATAACCAGAGAGGATGCTTTGATTCAATATTTGCAATAATTTGAAGAGGTGTGTTTGTGTATTGATAAAACAAATGCAATAATGACCCATCTTTCTTTACCTGGTGCGCATCTCAAAGTTGCCATCTTAGTTTAGGATCTGCGTCATTATGCTGAATCCTATATCTAAAATAAACGGGGGAAAAGATCTCAAACACCTTTTCTTATCGAATTAATCTGGTTCACTTAAGAGATTTTAACACCTTCTTAGGTCTGTGACGGTTGTTTTCATTCTTCAAGACACTTCTTTACTCGAAAAGCTGACTAAACGTTTAAAATATTAACGTTTTTCCAATAATTGGCAGAATTCTTTAGCAGATACTCGGTGCCCGGATATACACTTACGTATTCTTAGCTATATTTTGGTATTGTAGATATGTTGTCTTTAGCGATCCAGTAAGTCATTTAATTGTAGTCAAGGGACAAATAAAAGAAGACCATTTATTGGCCTAAATTATTATTGGGTCATGTTTTGAGCCGCTAATGTCTTGATATTGCACCCATAAATTTGTTCTCAAATGAAGCCAACATCTAAGACAGCTATTTCGTTGGGGCTCTTACGGGGGTTTTTTCTGAAGCATTTTTTTAGTTTGTAAGTATATGCGACCCTTGTCGATTACATTGAGCACGCGCATTCAGCAGAATCTTGTAGGACCAAAATATAACAGCCGCTAGACCTACCATTTTGATTCAAATAAATCTTTTTTTTTGATCTTATGAAAAGAAATGTTAATATTACATGTACTGGATAAAAAATGTTGTAGAACGATTCTCCAGTTTCTCAATTAACCTGTTCAAACTTTGCACGAAGATAAGATGTATTCTTTTTACTGTGTTTATTTTTCTTCACATGTAGAAAATGAAAATAAGGAGTAAAATACGTCTGTTGAGGAAGAAGAACAAGAAAAAAACGTTTCTGTTTTCTATAAAGTAACACATTTACAAGGATAATTGACACATTTAGGGCACCAATATGCACGTGCTAACAAGGGGTCACAAGGGTGACATGTTGTACATTGCAAACTAACAGAGCGAATGGATTATATTGCATCGCGGATTGCAATGTTTTGGTGTAGGATATCACTCCGCGCGTTTTGCTCCCTGTTGTTTCAACAAAACTCGATCCGACACTTATGCTGGAATGTAAACAGAAGAGAGAATGAAGGCAAAACATCGCACAAACATATGTCGCTCCGTTAAACTTCAAAGATATTTTTGGTGGGTTTTGAATCGATGCGAAGAACCGTTTAGAAAATAACATCAAAATAATTTGTTGAAGAAACAACCAATTTAGCATTTAGTTTCTGCGGGTTGGGAAAACTAGACATTGGTGTGTTTCTTTAGAGAGGGTGTTAGAGATCGTATAGTTGGTTGTTTTGTAAAACGAGTCGAATACAACCAGATATTTCGGTGTAACAGATTTTGGTTCCAAATAAAGAATGGATACATCTAGAAATAAACCCAGTTTTGTCTGTCATTGGACGTGTTGATAAGACGCGCATTGGGTTCATTTTAGTATTTTTCGGGATGGGTTATTGTACGCCGTGGACTGAACTGGTACAAGAAATCGGGGTGGGCCATATTCTAGATCTGACTCGCAGTTTCGACCTAAATGTCTTTGTCCCACGTATTCAACCACCATTCGTTTTCATTACGCAAATTTTACCAAGGGATTATACATACAGTGTCTCGTTTTTTTCGGAGTTTTGCCATGAACTTTCGTACTATTATATTTTTCCACCCTAAAGATAATGATTGTACTCTTGCAAGCTTATAAAAAAGACCCATCAACAAAAATGTATCTTCTGCATGTTCATGAGCCCTTTACGACCTAAGTCATTAGACTAACAAATTTGTCTTTTTCCCATAAAACTTCACACGTGTGATAATATCTCATCTCCAGCGAACTACATAACACCCCTCCATAAATTATAGATTGACCAATTGTTTCTTTATTCTCTAGTTTCATCAATTTCACGTCCCATACACCACGTGCGTCATAAAACACTGCTGGTATACATTCTACCTCCTTAACAAGAGAGCTTAGAATGCATCACGTGGTGCGCAACGATTCGAATTTCAAAGAAGGGTGTCGTGAAGGATGTTTGAAGCCTTATAGTCAACCTGTCACAATACAATATAGAGTTGAAAAATGGCTTTTAACAGAGATGTTACAATCTCATAGTACATACCTTCAAATATAAAGGAGCTTCGCGGTTTGCTTAACGAAATATAAGGGATCATCTATTGCCCACGACCGTTCCTCAAAAAACGTATAACAATAGACGGGGATGATTTATTGCTGTTTTCGTCTCCCCAGCTAGTGGTAGCCCAGCTCGATGTTTTGTGTGAAGTTGATGACTTGATTGAGAAGCGAGGGTTTCTGTGGACGATGATAAGGGGGAATGTGTTCACAATGGCCCCATCAGCTCTAATCTCCCCTAATCTGTTGTTGACCCGACTGGACAAGTCAATTAGAGGAGTATCAACTACAAGAGATGGACATCTCAACATGCTGCTACTCTTCGGCATACAATACTTCCCACTTATTTTAACCTCAAACTTGACCAACTTAACGAGGCTATAAAGAGCTGTTAAAACTTTCTTGTGTGTGCATGTTTTGACTTGTTGACATCAATGTTTGATGACATGCCGAGTTTTTAAAAGGAAAAAAAGCTCACTTGAAAAAAAAACACTGTGATTGACAATGGTAGTTAGGACACACTTCTAAATCTTCACGAGGTAGCTTTTCCTGTGAGATTTCTGTTTGGACTGTCAATTTTATATCCATAGCAATTTTTATTTCTGAGCAACCGCATATCTAGACCACAATGAACATTTATATTGGACAAAAATTAAAAACCTCCAGATCCAATATTCCAATCGACCTCTTGAAGAATTGTCCGAAATTTACACAGTCAAATGCGATTTCAAAATAACGTAGAAGCATGGTTAAATGGCGAGTGCAGTAATTGCATCGTTTGAAGAGTGCACAGTGTTGGGATGAATTAAATGATGGAGGTATCCATTAGACTAACTGTAGGATCAACCCCGTGTTGACAGACATTAATTGAGCCATCATTAATGAAGGGGTTGCAACAGCAGTTACCAGTAGGCTTCATAGACAAGGTAATCAGATAGTACTAACATTAGCTAGTCATTATCTTCCAATATCTCTCCTATTGACATGCTTCGTTCTATTGTACCCCATCAGTTATCAGCCTTCATCGTTTTAGCGGACATTCACAATCTTTTAACATCTTTATAGGTTAGTAGCTAACGGACAATTGTTATCACTTAAAACCTCAATAAACTCCCTGTAATCTATCTCAACCCTTTTAATCTATCCCAACTCCCTTTTTCTTCTCTCGATGTACCATTATTTATTTTTACAGGTTGAGGGCAATAAAATTACCTCAAAATACGTGTTTATGGGTCATAACACACTTGAATCAATGAGAACTTACCATGAGAATTTTGTGATTTAAAAGAAAACTTACATACAATAGAACTGTAACAATTTGTTGCCTGTGATGTATTTTAGAAGATTTGTATTTGTTGTTCATGAATCAATGACAATGGGTCTCGAATAATTTATGATAATGATTTCAAATCTTAAAACTATTGCAATAAACAAGCAACAAAGATTACTACAAATAATAGATTTTTTTTTTACAATAAACATTTTCATAAAAGTAATGTCATTAATTTAAAACCCGATTCATTTTTCTTCTAACGTAAAAACAACCATTAATCTTTGTAAATATCATATACGTAACAAGTGTACTCAAGTGTAAGGATTTTCCCACTACTATTTTAAGGATATTGCGCCCGTACTATTTTAAGGATATTCCCACTGTTTTATTTTACGGATATTCTATTTAAAGGACAAACCTGCTGTAATATTATTTTAGGATATTCTAATTGCAGAATTATAAAGATATTACCACGTTCTGATTTAAGGATATTTCCACTGTACTATTATTAAGGATATTGTGACTGTTATATTTTAAGGAAAACCCCTGCTAGTCTGTTTTAAGGATATTCTCGATGTTCTGTTTTAAGGATAATCACGATGTCCTGTTTTTAATGATATTCTCATTGATTTGTACTAAGAATATTCTCATGGCTTTATTTTTAAGATATTCCGACTGATCTTGTTTTAGGATATTCCATTGCTCTATTTTAAAGATATTCAGACTGATATGCACGAAGTACCAGAAACGAACCCTGCCCGCACACAGGCTACCAAACCTCGATTTGTTCTATCTTAGTCGTAAAATTTGAATCCACATTATATATTATCATTTAGTCAGTTTAGTAATAATGAGTACAGCTCATTTGATGTGATTTAAACAGCGAAATGTAAAGCTTATAATGCAGTCAGTGTATCGCACAACAGATGTGTTGTGGGTCATTAAGTTACACATATGCTGTAACCAGCCACTAAATCATGAATATAAATGGATTCAACGCCTCACCTTAAGTAAAACAGTGCAGTTTATTATAACAATACTCATTTATCACATAAAATTATAGTCGAGTACTAGACATCAGACAGTGTAAAGTCATCCTGTTTATCGTTGATGTGGTTTGCACTGTTTATGAAATATATTTGTTGTTAGAGTGTGCTGTTTCACACCCACACACAACATGGGTATAAACAATAGAAAGAACACGCATATCCAACTTGAAACCGTAATTAATACAGAATTGTGATCTTAAAAAATAACCATATTTTATTCACATTTGTATCCGAAAGGGGATTCGGGAACAGACCCCTTTCAAAGTATCAAAACAAAATTACATAGTTTTTAATAATTACTGACAATAAAATCGCATTACCATATGCGATTAATCATTAGCAACATGACTGAAGAATACGCCATTTTGAAAAAAAATTCAAATATTTAAATTAAAGCAGACAATACTGAAGCCACAATGATGATGCTGTAAACCGCAATGACTCGAGGATACAACCTCCTTAAAAACCACCCCATAATGTGTTGCTGATTTATTTTTCTCTTTCTCTTTTCTTGTTTGAGGATGACACGGGTCCCTCACGAACATCACTCTTCTGGCTCTATACTGATTAAATGTTCTGGGGTCGTGTGTTCGATTGGCCCTTTGAGTAATGGCATTGGGTTGGGTGGTGTATAAACAGACAAGGGGTTAGAATGTTAAAAGATTGGAGTGCTACTGGCAAAGCCCCGTCTTTCTCGCTGCCTTCCTACTTCAAGACTGCACAATAACTGCCGGGAGCATAGGCCCCCATATATAAACAAAACACATTTGTTCAGACAACATATGATAGTTAGATGTAAGACGATTTTGTTGGTTTTTATGGACGGCGTGTCTTGTCTGCACGCGTTGCTGTTTGACCCGAGGCTGTCCTCCCTTCATCCCATGTCATTCCAGCCTTCTAGTGCCAATACAAGGAAATTAGATTTAATGTAGAGTTGACACCAACTTCTCTTTATGCACCCGAGGTGCTGAGATGTGTTTTAACTAAAGATGGCGCTCGTGACATAAACCGGAAGTCATGCGGTCTCCCATCTGGGGAGCAACCGGAAGTACCATTTTTGTTCTTGATATCCTGATGGGTTTAATGTTTTGTAATTAGTATTTTATAATTACATCTAACACCAGCTTTCTTATCGTGAAATTTCTTGTGTTCTTGTTGCATGTACGGTTCCTGTTTATTGAAATTAAAATGGCAGCAACTAAAAACGATACAATTATCTTCGTTTTTATAATGGGAATATATAATATCATCATTTATGAAGTTCCGGAATCCAAATGGGTGAAGAAATAAACCATAATTCTACTTCAAGTCTGTGATATCAATTAATTTTAATTTGTAGCACAAAAAGAGGGGGTTGGTTAGGAAAGGCCAGCTTACTGTGATCATTGTCAGATACCGGAAGGAAATCGACGAGTTGATCCAAAGATGAAATAAGATGAAACGGCAGCGAAAATTAAACAAAAACCACTAATATTGCTCTTTTTTTAATGCCGAGCTCTTATCTTTTGGCAAATAATCAATGCAAAATTAATGAGATATTAAGATAAGTAGGGTACAACTAAAGCTAGAAATGAGCGCCGGAAACGGAACGCAAAAGCCCGTGATGTCACTTTAACAAGAAAAGGTTCAAACACATAACAACTATATTCTCGACTATAAATCTGACAGTTTATCAAAAATCAATACGGGAAAAATGATCCGAAAAGAAGTGAAAATAAATGAGGAATATTGATAATAGTAAAAAATTAAAAGCAGAGTGTCATGTTGTGTGACGTGTGTATTATATGAGTATGTCATGTCGTTAGAAGTACACATTGATCTATGACGTTGACGGTTATTAATCTCCCGTTTATACCCGACATGTCTACATGCTAGTACAGGTCTCCATGTTTCCATAATTAATAAAATAGGATTCTATAGAGACAACAGGAAATTCTCAATCCATGGAATACTTTGTTATTGTGTCCCGGCCTTTCGAAGAAAGCAGCGGGCTATTAAAATGGGTCTGTCCGTCCGAACGTCACACGTTTTGGGACACAAAAACACTCTTTCGAATTGAGCTAGAATGTTCAAACTTGGTGTATGTATTTATTAAGTCAATGAGTTTGTGTCGACTGGACGTTAAACCCCAATTTCTCTCTATAGATCTTTCTATTTATTTATTTTAAAGGTAATTAAAATGCTATAATAAATATATCCGATGTGAAAACAGTTGGACCTAATAAAATATAAATCAAAATGTAAACCAAGTTACTTCGACTATTACTTTATATATATTGTCGACAAAAAGTTACAATTTTACCATTTAGTGGCAATAGTTTATCGCAGTTCAATCAAATTTACCGACTCACTTTCGAGGAAATGGGGTTTGACGTGTTGGATTTAGATACCAAGTGATTTGTGGAGTTTGTCTTTTTAACTTTTTATTGAATATTAAAATGTTTGATGTTTTTGGTATTTTTCAGGACATTCTGGTGTTAATCAGCTAGGTGGTGTATTCGTCAACGGTCGACCATTACCAGATTCTACTAGACAGAGAATTGTTGAGTTGGCCCACAGCGGAGCACGACCTTGTGACATATCCCGTATTCTTCAAGTGTCCAACGGATGTGTTAGTAAAATTTTGGGACGATATTACGAAACGGGTTCGATTCGACCCCGAGCCATCGGTGGCAGCAAACCCCGGGTAGCTACAAATGATGTCTGTTCCAAGGTGGCTCAGTATAAGAGAGAATGCCCTTCAATATTCGCCTGGGAAATCCGAGATCGACTTTTGGCAGACGGAGTTTGTAACCAAGAAACTATTCCTAGTGTGAGTAAAGCTTTGTTTTTGATTTTTAAAGAAATATATGTTGTCTTTAATCCACAGTATTCCCCTCAGTTTCTATTTTTGAAGGAGTTTATGTTATTTCTAGTATCGTTCTTCGGACTCTTTCCCTCCCAAATTCCTTAAAATCATCAGCCATTGGTTCAACTTCAGGAAACAAATAGTTACCACTTTACTCTTCGTTTATGTGTTTGCGTTCGAGATTTTTTCATATTCTTCAAAATATCAGCTACTTTATGTTTTTCCAGTGTCCTGTTTGGTAATTTCTTCTAAAAAATCCCTTAAAAACGTAAGCCTTTGGTTCAGCATTCCTCAAAACTATCCGCTATTGATAAATTGATAAAGCAATATAAAACATATTAGATATAAAATACACAATCTGTACAGTACACAGCGAGCGATTCTGTTGTGTTCCCAATAAAAGGGATCCATTATGTGATATACTTTGACATATTCGATCTAATTGAAATTAATTAAACTGTAAAATACTACGATATAAGAAGTAGTAGTTTTGTCAATTGTATGTTTTTGTGTTGGCTTGCTAACGGAAACTCGATGTTCTAACCAGTATTCGCTTACAAAGCCTAACCTGGTAGCCTTGATGAATCCTATTCACTGAAGTCAGAGAGCGTGATTTTTTCTAATACAGATATTGATTCGGAGATGATAGGAACGACGTAGACGTAGTTGCATCCATTTACAACAGCTGTAACAAAACTATAACCCGAACAGAAGTCGACTGCATAAATAGTACTCGGCTGCAGATATTTTTTTTTATAAAATTATTATGACGTCACTCTACTAATTTATGAAACAAATATCCCTGATTCTTGAACCAGTTATGCGGACTATGAATAAAATAGTACTCGGCTGCAGACATTTTTTTATACAATTAATATGACGTCACTCTACTAATTCATGAAACAAATAGCTCTGATTCTTGAACCAGTTATGCGGTATACTAATAAGATTACATTAAAAATCATCTCCAGTCTAAAAATTAAATGCGCATTGTTGCATGAAATAGAACGTGCAGTTGATATGTTTTGTTAAATAGAGTTATGTCCCCGTTATGAAAACTGCCATTGATTGTTTTGTGTGAAAGATCTATTGGAAACTGTCGTAAAAGTAACAATGACTTTCATTTCTTACTTCACTTAATCTATTGCTTCCATTCAAGTCTTCCATATATAATGTTGTCCCAAACACATTTTGATTCACGTGTCATCAAAAAAAGTGTGAATGGCTTCATTGGAACATATTTCAATATTCCCTTTATTTCGTTGTCCTTTCGAAATACGAAAAAGTCGACTTTTAAGAGGAGTATAACACAGTCAAGTTCTTTAAAACGTATCTTAACAAAATTGTTAAAAATCTTTACCGAACAAAAAAATTAGAAAAGTTAGGGTAACAGCGCTCCTTGTATTGAAAATCAAGACGGCTTTTCAAACGATGATGAAGGCCCCTAGCGAGCTATATAAAATCGGTGTAGATGCAAATAGCACCCCTACAGAGTAGGTATTTTACATCGAAGGCATCTGCATGGTTGACTTGCATTCATCGGCTACATCAAAGCTAGGGAACAATAAAGGAAAAAATGTATAGTGTTTTCTGAGTAAGGGATATTATACTTAAGCTGTTTTGTTAGGAAATAATTCAGCGTCTATTTAGTGGTCTTATGAATGGTAATATAGGTCTACATTTTAAACAGATATACGTGGTGTTTAAAACAAGATGTCGGACATAAACAAGTGAAAGAGAAGGCTTAAATAGGTAAACCCCAGACTTATTTCATAGGTAAACTTTGGGTCACACTCTTTTATGTCGAATATTTTAATTTAATACATTTGTTCACTCCTTTCAAAAGCTTCCAGGAGGTAGACATGAAATAAATAAACGTCTTCTGTTAGGGTGCGATATTACATATACATACGTACATATACATATATTATGCACAAAGGCCTGAGCATGGGCATGGTGTGCATTTTATAATGAAATAATATATACTTAAATATCCAAAACATCTGATGTCACTTCTGTTTGCTAATTAGCTCTTTATTTGTTAAGTCCTGAGATCAAATAATATTAGGGTTTTTCTATCATTAAGGTCCTTTGACCCACACAAAAACACGGTCATAAAAATAGCACTCGGTGTACTTACGAGAGTTGTGTTGTCATGGTAACATTGACAAATTAGATATTTTCATTAAATGAACATTTGGATCATAAAATTAACATAAAACATGACAAATATGTAATATTCACATGTTGGCATTTTAATTAAGACAGCTTTAACACGTCCAAGAAAATATTTTTTTGGAAAAAATAACAAACTTTTCTGCCACATTTTCTGCTTTGGACCTTGCGAATAAGACGTTCAGTGTACTGTGTTCGAGTTCAAAGGTACTCTTTCAGGCAGATGTTTTGTCAAACTTTATTATATTACTTTAGGAAGAACTGTCATTTGTTTTTTATGAACGTTTTGTAAGAATAGATTACACGTATATACGCGAACACAGGGTACAATTTTATTAAGGCACAATCACCTAAATGTATTACTGTGCAACATTTCAACAAGTGTATTGGTGATAGAAATATAAACAGAATATGGAACGACAATAACAGTGAAATGTAATTAAATCTCAACATATTTGGAAACCGGTCCTGTGTACACGTTAAAGAACCCTGGCCAATTGTAATTTGAAATACGACTAAGCTGTAGCACCGCGCAGAAAAGTAGGACGTTAGACCCCATTTCATTTCTTTTGACAATACCTCTGTGCTGAAGACAATAGTAACGTACGTGCGGGTTTAACAATTTCACATATTCAAACGCAACAAATATTCAGTTAAATTACAAAATATCAGAGAAGGAAATCAAATAAATAAACACCCGAAGTATCTTCATGAAATAAACCACTTTATAATAAGCAAAAAAAAACAAGTTTTATTTTTTCACTGAAATATCACTCTGGATTTTTATTGAATTTTTAGTGATGTAGTTTGAATGAAACTCCAGTATAAATTATATGTTAAACGCTTTGTTTTTATTTATAAGTGATCTCCCGTAGTTGGTTTGACCATAAAGAGGGCGTTTAGTACTCCTAGAAAATCTCTTAGGAGCTTCAACCATAAATTTTATGGATTTATTACTATAACAAATAAAGATATGTGATTTTTGTATTAGCATTCATACGTTTTTAAGGCGTTAGTCATAAATGAAGTACTTTGATCGGAAATAGTTGAAATATTTGTGGATAAATAAAGCCTTTTTCATTGACCCATGCGCCAAAATGTGATTTTGTGATTTCCATTATGAGAAATTAACAGGTCAATTTCTCTGAACAATGGAATAGTTGTTCTGTCATTTCATAACATAGATAAACAAGTTTTTGATTTTTTTTTTCTAGATTTTTGTATGTTGTATTACTAAATGGTAAAAGGTGCATTGATAAGATATTTTTGATAAATAGAGTTTCTATTGTTTTCTGAACGTTAGTTCTAATGTATTGAACGGCAACAGCTTTGTCAATTCGTGTGTATTAGTATATTTCATTTAATAACAATAATATTGAGCTTTTGTGATAACTAATAGTTTGTGCTGTATGCGGAATTAAACTTAGTGAACATCTGCTTATAGAGGCTGAAGTTATTAATTAATAAGCCAAGAAATTCTTGAATCACCGGGAATGACCTTCCCAAACAACCTCCATTCTATTGCTGCGGCTTAGAAATAAATTAGAAATTGGCTTAACGCGTTGTCGCGTGGTGAGAAGCGATTTAGCGAATAACGAAATATTACGGGTTTTCAATTTTCTCCCGTCTTAGCCTTGCGCTCAATCCCCTACTTCAGCGCTCTTATTTGTCGATGCAGGTAAATTTAATTACGGAAAATATCTTCGCTCAATTTATTCAACTTGTTCGCCTTCTTGCTACAGGTGACCGAAATTAGTTTTGGGTCATTTGTCTGACGTGCTCATCAAACGACGAACAGGATAGATTATTAAGAATTATGATTCATAAATACCAGTAGCCCTTATAAGAGGATTTTTATTATATCTTAAGGCGAAATGGAATGGAACACAATATTAAATAATTGGTTCAAAATGAAGTTTTACCGCGGATGAGCGTTCCATCTTGCGTTGAGGAGATACACTGAGCTCCTTTCTTTGTCTTTAAGACGAGAGATAATCGTCTTGGAAACTGTCATCTTAATCATTTCGTTTCGTTTTAATCAGGGACTGTTATTGTAGAAAACCACAATGGCTGACTTTTTATTGTTCTTAATGACTATTCGCTCTATAAAGTCATAATTAATTTATTTTTTACTGAGCATGCTTCCAGGTTTATTATATCCAAACTTGATAATTTGATCGGATTTTATTTGGAAAATAATTTCCGCAAAATGGGTAACAAACAATCCATAATTTTGATCTACGTTTGCTTTCAGTACAAACCCACAACTGTTAACCGTGGACTCCATTTCTGACAGATTCATGTACTTGATCTACTTTTGCTTCCCGCCATTTCTTTTGACAAATTCAACTATTTTTAAATTTTATTCGGAAAATAATTTACAAAATGGGGAAATGACAATCCATGTATCTACTTTAACTTCAGTTCAGAAGACAAACAACAGAGGCTCCGTCTTTATTAGCCCAGTCGGAGCAGAAAAATAGGACGTTAAAACCCCATTTCAATCATTAATTCGTTATGTGAACTCAAACACAACTATTTGTATTTCAAATTTTCCCCGGCGTTGCTTTGTAGTAGAAAATACATTTTTGCATAGCTCACCATATGTAGACATATTTAAATGTCTCCCGAACAATGCAAAATATGTGAATTAATTTTATTGAGAATCATTTTATCCCTGTCTGGATTCACACGGTTTAAAAATTGTTCCACTCAATTGAACTATTGGAAGATTTTAAATATCGATTGGAATTTTTAGCCATTTTTTCCCCTTGAATTAAAATTTCATTCATAAATAATTGGATTTAATGTGAACTCTAATTCCACCAGAATAAAGTCATATTCAGTCATTTTTATGTCAATAATGAATTTGCACGTGTTGAAAGTGCTATTTTTGTCCAATCAAATTGCCTGATATTGTTGCGGGATGACAAATGAGTTTTTAATGTGTTTGTACTTGAATTCTAATTACGAATACAATAATGTATGTACGTTTTCACAGTGCCTTTTAACTCCTATATTTACTATTGTAGATATATTTATAAGTCCAGGATCAAGTTGTAAGACCTGGGTATAGAAATTCCTATTGATTACCGAGAGTTTCCTCGACAGTCCAACCTAATGAAACTTTATACTCACATCAAAGAGCCTAGCATATAATACACTCGATTTTTGTTATTGATTGCATTTGAACATACATACATGTACTTGGTAGTTGTTATCGACATACACAAAGCAACGTAAAGACCAATGCAGCGTTTGGAACATGTATAATAGGTCTAATAGATATAACAACAGAAATAGTTTTTACGTTATATAAAGAACTCCGGTAGATATAGTACGCTTTTTTTCATAGACATAATGTAGACATATTGGTTACGGCCTTATACATAACATAAATACAAATATTATGCTATTTTCTTATAGATATAATGTAGACATTTTGTTTTAGATATATACATATCAAAAATACACACATTACGCTATTTTCATATGGACATAATTTAGACATATCGTTTACGACCTTATTCATAACAAAAATACAAACAATATGCTATTTTCAAATAAATAACAAGTGGCATCGGATGTTCTGTGAATATCAGGTTACCTAGGTGGCATTGTATCTATGTGTAAAACAGCCACGATAGAAGTGATAAAGAGATAGACTGGAACTATTTCTTGTATCACACCGCTTAAAAAATAATAAACACGTATACAAATGCTAGCATGTCGTTTCTTTTGTCTGTATATTTCCAAAACGGACGACTATAAGCGTCTACAACACGTACCACCTCGTTACTTGTTTGACGAACACTGCTTAGGTTTACATCTTAATATCTTTTAGATCAAATTAGTAAAAGAACTGTCAAATGTAGTTCGGCATATTCAAAGACGTTGATGTGGTTAACGGAAGGCTTTACGCGCCCATCTATCGCAGGTTAGCGCCAAAAACATTTGGCCCGAGGCTAGCCAGTCAGTTTGCAATGCCTTTTAGCAGGAACGGGACAGCTTCACACCTAAGAAAGGCGATCTTCCTTGCAATGTGTTTACTTAAGGTATAAGATGCCAGTCGCTTCTGACTTTTGGGATTTGAAGATGAAGATTTTACGCGCGTGACTCTTCAATGATTCACACATTTCAAAATCACTTTAAACTTTCTTTCGTCTTGCACCTTTTGAAATATTAATTAATACTTGGCACATCTGCGACGATTTTTCTCCCAAAATCAAATTCCGTACGCCTGATCGCCCAGATTTCGTCCATGACTGAACATTTCCTAAAGTTGGGTACTCATTTGCATGGGAACTTCTTTGTTCCTCTGCTCCGGGATGTTCATCTATTTTGCTTCCATTCTTTCAATCGTTCTGATAATAACCCAGCCAATTTATTAAATTGTGAAAGCGGCCATTTTGTCAGTACTTTGCTAGCTTTATCAAGAAATTGTTTTCCGCTAGGTTGAGCAGAGAATTGTTTCTTGGCTCGCATGGACATATTTAGCACGAGGAGGTCGTAAGGATATTCCTTTCCCCAACACTCCATGGTGTAAGATCGGGTTATTAAATAAGACTTCGAGTCCTTCAGTCCTACTAATTCTCACAAATACCCGTCGATTCTTGTCATGCGTAATGAATCCCGGTGATTTCACTGTTAATTACTCTAATTGGAAACGAAGAAAAATATTAATGCGCCACTGAAGTAGTCGACGTCAGCTTACAATTGGGACTATATTTTATGACGACAGAGTTTGAACCACGTTTTAGTGATGTAGTGTACCTCATTAGCGAGTGTTGAGTGTCACATTTAGAAGGACAAAATATGTTTCATATCGTTATCTACTGACAAGTGTATCCATCATCGTCATATTGAGTAGCCTACAGTAAAAGAGTAAGCAAACAATATAAGCCCATACCTTGATCTGGGAGGAAAACAAGATTGAAAAAAAAACCTAATATAGACAATATAAATTCACCGTTATTTCTGTTACTAACTGCCAACTAGTATTCTTAATTATCCGTTTGATTTAGCTCAATCGGGAAGCTCCGTCTTAACATTTTCGGAAATATTAACATGGTTTTTAATTCACCGCTCAAGTTGATGATGCCAATGGTCCCAGCCAATGTTGGCCATATTTCCATGTTAAAGTAGTTGTTTGTTCTTGAAATTCTGTCTTGATTAGCCCAGTCGGTGCCAAAAGGTAGGATGTCACCCTCTCTCTCTCTCTCCCTCTCTCTCTCTCTTTGTCTCTCTCTCAGTGTGTGAATGTGTGAAATGTATGGCCATCGTGACTGTAAGAATTGGCATATATATCACTTTTGTGTAGTTTTGACAAAAACATGGCTGCCCATACATTACTTATATAGTTCATCCCGTCAATTTTTTTTTTCTTCGGAAGACTCGATTGTGAGTAAAACTGTTAATAACACACACAAGACTCACTGTGTTTACTTCAAGTAGTATTAATCAAAAGAAAAAATTGTCTGCTGAACTTGGGTGCTTAAACATGTGCATCCCATTACTCTTCGCTCGAATTCCATTTTAGGAAAAATATTATTTTCAATCATATATCAAATTTATTGTTAATTTTTGAATAGAAAATTAAAGGCCCTATTTCATTTACCTATATTTCATTTCAAATCTTGCAAAACAATGTTGGCCATAATCAACAATCTTGTCTGTAGACGAGAAGCAACGACTTTTCTCAAAATGTGCTATAACTCATTCGGGCTGCTGCCGCATCCCTGGCGAGATTAGACTAATCAATTGGCTTATTTCCCCCAGGGTTCGGACCAACGACTCGGCAATTGAAACCCACACTTAAGACTCTTAACAATCATGTCGCTAAATATTGAAACATATCGGACGCCATGTTTATTCCATGTATCAATTTCGTTTTCGATCCCTTGGCGCCGGAACTAGTTAACGCTATTAGCCTTGGTTTCGTATTTGACAGTGACGAGTTGTCACAGGGCGATCGCCGGCTGGGAAAATATACGAATAGCATTTATTGTGATTAACAGCGCTGTAATTGTAATCTATTTAATATTATTTGCAAATATTATTAGTTTTACAAATACGCCTTTTGATGTGTTTTTGAAGTGTGCAGTATGTTCATTTAAATGGCTTAAAAAGGAGAAGAAAATTGGAATTTTTTGACTCCATTGTTCTCGAACGGAAAAGATGAAGTATTATTATTTGAATTGAGTTCATATTAGACATGGAATGACAACTGTATGAGAAACTAAAAACTGTGTTTCTCATCTAACCTTTTGACAAAAAATAACAGAAATGAGCCTTTTGTAGAATCTTAATGCAGGTGCATGCGCAGTTGAATAAAAGAAACATTTTAACAACACGCTCTCTCTGTTTGTTTTCTTATTAACTCCGCGAATCATGAATTTTGATATGAATGTCGCTTTTGCAAAGTTTGACAAGGCTACAAACGAGGCAGAAAATACACAAAACAAATGACGTTATAACGTATTCATTTTCCTGTCAAATTTTTAGCAAATATCCTTTCCCCTTTTTGTCTTTCAAATAAAACAAAAACAGTGAGCATTTCATATGACTTCATGTATTTCTTGAATTCGGTTGAATTCTATACTATTTATGCAACCTCACTGTCACGATTTTCTGCCTAAATAGTTCTAAATTAACCCCGGTGTCCCTTTGTTTTCATTTTTTAAACTCCTTTGATTAAATATCCTTTTTATTGCCCCATAAAACGAGAGATATCTTCAATATTGTTTCATTAATACGCGGTGACGTCAAACGCGTTTATTGAATACGACCGATCTTTGCAGCATAATGCTGGAACTATTTTCAAATTTATTTGATTTTCATTACCTGTTTTGGGAGGGAATGTATTGAGAGCGATTTATTTATTTCCTTAAACCAAATAATGTTCCATCAGTCTCGCTTCTTTGTTGAACTATATTTACTCATTTCAGTTTAATTTTTTCTATATATAGCAGAATTATAAAGATGGAAACGTTTAATAGGATTAATAATCTATTTGATCATAATCCGTGCTAAAAAAAAAGAATAACCGACTTTGTGTGAGTGGCGGGGAGGGGGGATTTGTAAACGCTTTGGTCTTATCATGATCAACATTTGAAAGTTCCAGGTCGTAATTTCGTTTCGGTTAATATAATTTGATTTTAATTGTACTGGTTAGTTTCATTTTACTAGAAAATACTCATCTCCCAGAGTGTATCGCATATGCATAAACAATACGACTATTCATTATCCCGGATTGCATGCTAAAGCATAATAAATCTTTTCTTTTTTCAAAAAAAAAATTAATTTCTTGTAATAACAATTATGCAATTAGGTCGTCGTCAACATCAAAGATGAGGGTTCACACCAGATCCAAAAGATGGCGGCAACTCTCCTAAACCAACAGGACTAATTATTAATAACACAGCCAAATAACTGAACAACATTAATGAAATAAATATGATTTTTATGATCGCCGAAAAAATATTAAAATAATTGATGCAACCACAAAGATTAGAGACAATGGCCTTTTTAAAACGGTAATAATGATTAAAAGTCATTATTATTCTCCATTAGCGCGTAGTTGATTAGTTAGACCTGTTTTAAAGGCGATTCCATTGTTATATTATTACTCTATTTAAACAAATGGTGGAAAATTGCTGATTTATAGACAATAATCTGGATTTCCAAAATGGTGATTAAAAGCCACTGGGATCAGAATGAAAGAGGCTCTACTTTCATTTTAGTCAATGTTTGATCATATTCTAGAGTATTAACCTTCCATAGGTTGATTTATGATTTTTAATTTTGCTTCCCAAATGCCACAGAGATTAAGTCAAGGAGATTTTGGTCACTATTTGCGGTAATGTGGCCTCTTTTTTTCCTAATGTTCTTGATTTATAGATGTATTCTTGATTTCTTAAATGATGATTAAAACCACAGAATTCAGTACAAATTTAACCATTTTAGTTTTTAGTCATTTTGGTCTTTATGTGGTTGGTACCCTTTAAGAGGGCTTGATTTATTGTTCGAGGCGTTTCCCCGGGGTGCTATGTATACGGGGACTGATTAATGACAACGTTCGGGAAGAATTGCTTTTTAAAGCAATAGAAACATATTTCGAAAAATGAGATGACTAATTTATTTTCTTATTCGAGAATTAGTGGGTGTTTTTTTTTAAAAAAAACAACATATTATTTATTTTTTCTTAAAAAAATAGGTCAATGCATTTTTGAATATTGTTCTGTCTGATTTTCGCTATTGCTTTGAAATTCCTTACCGTGAGTAATGTAATGTCGTTGACTTTTTCGGTACAATAAAAATAATATTTTCTTTTTGTCTTCAGGTATCCTCTATTAATCGTGTTTTACGGAATCTCACCTGTGACAACCAGAAGATAATGGGCCAGGGGTCGATGTATGATAAATTAGGATTATTAAACGGACAAAGTTGGCCACGCCCTAACCACCCCTGGTACTCTCCCGGTATGTCTATGGGTGGGTTAGGACACCCTGGTGGTTACCCGGCCCCTGCACACCCTACAAGTGGTATGATGATGGAAAAGAAAATGAAATGTAAGTAAAACGGTTTTTTTTAAGATTGAGATTAGTTTTAACCTTTTCGTGGTTTCAACAAGATGGTATATTTATTCGTTTCCGGAAAAAAATAACATTGAGTCTTTATAAATGCCACATAAATTTGAGGCTAGGTTGTTTATTTGTTTGCTTTTTTTAGGGGGGGGTGAGGGGGGGGGGGGGGTAAAGTCGTAAATTCATTTTAGCCAATGTGCTGTTTTGGTTAAAGTATTGTTTTAGGAAGGAGGCACAGCTATATTTTTTAGATATAATTGTGTGTTATTTTAAACAAAACACCGTCATTTCAGCCTTATTGTCTCTTCTTTGGGAATTAACAGATCAAAGTTTTTCAAAACATTGCGGAGCAATCAGAAATCCCTTGCCGCATTTGAGTAGTACATGAAAAAATTCTTTAGTTTGTTCTTGTAGTCCAATAACACTTCAAAGAAATCAAAATATTATTCCTTCATTTCTCTCTTCCTTTTGTCGTTAATTAGTTTAACGAATATCAATGAAAATCGTTTTAGTTTTAGGTTTTTTCTTTGCTTCTAAATTATTTGAGATGAGCGTTCACTCGTCTAGGCCTATTAGTTAATGATGTAATCACCACTTAGCCACATTAGTCTTCAATTATACCGCTAGGATTACTTTCGTCTGCGGAAATGGTTCACTTCCGGTCTCCTGCAAGCAGACGTCAAATCTCATCCTGGCGGAAGCTTAACGCGCATGCCCCGTTACTGACTTTGAGCGACGCGTATTGGATCTGATCTCCCTTTTTTGTTCGAATTTGGCGACTGATCTTGTTAACTTTGACTACCGCGGTATGTAACAACACAGGGGTTTCAAGTCAAGCAAGTAGGAACTACACTCTATTAATACTATTGCTAAACACCGAACAACTGCCTTTTCAGACGAATCACAATTGGGTATTTTTGTATTTGAGTCGAATGAGGTTTGAAGTGGCTAGTAAGACCCTCAGCCATTGTTCAGTGTCGTCACTATGTCTGGCTGCCTATTCACTCACCCCCTCTTAATCCGCGATCGTATAAATAGGACTGAAAAATGAGCGATTATACGAGCGGGCTTTAAGTAGCTTTCTACCGTTCCTCAATACACTTTGACTTGGACCAAACTATCCAAGTATTGTTAGGAATATAAATATGTTTAGTAGCGTTCAACACTTAATCGTTTATCTGAATGGCTTTAGCGAAGAACGCCAATCGTAAAGCAGTACTTTTTGCAAAAAGCCACGCTCTTTCTAAGTTTCTTTTTTATTGATAATGACCCGAGCGACTTCAGCACAATTCTTTTAGATCAACGGTATGGCAAGGGGACATAGAGTTAACGACATTTCAAAAGGCGATTGAAAATGATCGGAAAAATATTCTTCTTTTGTGAAAATCAAGCGTTACAGAGTGCAAAACTGTTTTGAAATCAAAAATTGATTTATTGCTTCGGATTTTATCTTTGCCTTTTCCCGTTAACGTTTTGTAAGAATAGAATAATGAAAAAGAGAGATACGGCCAAGTATTATAAAATTATCAGCCATTTGGTGGAATACACCATTTATGTCCTATCTTAATGCTCCGTCATTCTATTGTTCACTTTTTACGATTCCGTAACGCAAGTGATTTATTGGTTTGTAAACGACACAATTTACGAAAACCATTTCCGCTGGAGACGTAAGGTACGTTAAGTACACGAAAGATTTGAATAAAAATAGGTGGCGGTTGAAGCTGTGCCGCTCACCGTCAGCCTACTACACTCCTTATCAGAGGCATTAAAATGGTTTAGAGCTGGTCTTTCATTGCTCCTGACAATTTATTGAATTTCATAAATTCTTATCTGATTGATTTATCTGAGTGTTTAATGTAAAAGCGTCGATCGTATACAGAAACATTTTGAAACATCTAAATAGATAACTTCTTTGATAGGCATTTAGTAATTGAACATATTAACACAAGGTAAAGATATAAAGTAAAAGCGTCGATCGTATATTTTGAAACATCCCAATTGATTAATTCATTGATAGGTATTAAATAATTGAACATATTTAAACAGGGTGTAATTTTACAGATACACAATTAATATGCGATTTTTTGACGAGGATATTTACGTCTTTAATACACAATTAATGAGTTTATTACCATGCGATGTTTCGACGAGGATACTAGCCAGCAAATCCCTATAGATGTTTTGTCCAAGAGTTAATTTTATAGGCTCATTCTATGAAATAATATAATAAAATCTAAATTGAAAAAAAATGTAAAATGTATCAACTAGAAAGCTTTGCACGCATCCGGAACCGTAACCTCGATTCATATTGATACAAATTCGAAATGAAGAAAATTTCTTAACAATTTTTTTCCCAGATGTAGATGTTCGAGATGTTAAAACCTTTTATATATGAATCAAAAAAATTCAATTAGAAATCCATTTAAAGCCCGCTGTAGATGGTAGATAGTTTAAATCTTTTTATATATGAATTAAAACTTCAGTTAGAAATTCATTTAAAATCCGCTGCATGTTTTAAAGTACTTCACGGAAATTACCATATAAGAAAGAGCCAAGAAGTTGATGATTTTCTTTGAATAGCTATAATTATTTTCCACGTATATATGTGAAATAAATATGATTAGTCGACACGGTAGATCATCTCGCCAGGTTTTTATATTTTGGGACAATTCCACATTAACTATCTTTAGTACCTGGTTATTATTCTCGCTAGCTGTTCAAGGAACTTCAGTTCATCTCGTGAAGGTATTTTCCCGCTCCCCGCTGTGGTCTAAAAGCACGCCATATTCTTTATAAAAGCCTTCGTGCCGGGAGCCTATTAGTTGTCTATTTTCCCAACCAGTAATTTATTTGAGAATATAGTGTCTCAAGTCCTCTCCTCCTTACAACTGAAACTAGTAATTATTGCCTGATTGTTTAGAGTTCAATACACCGGCTCCTTCAACGCCGAGACGGATACATCAGTAATATGGATATTATGTATATTGTGGAATGTCGCTGCGCAGAGGAAACTAAACGAAATACCACGTACCCTGCTCTTAATGTTTTCTACCCCAACAACCCCTAGGGGTCACGACCCTATAATTATTTACAATAATACCCTACTTAAGATGCTAAACCTAAATCGTTATTTCTGGGCGACAATGGGGTAATAATATGCAAAAAAGGGATAAATCCTTTCGTTTCAGATAAACAATGACATATGATAATAGAATTTGTATTTTCCTAGAGTACGTTATTCGTCTTATAGTTAAACACTTACCGTGAATATAACGATTATAAATTATTTATGTGCTTTAATACTGATGAATTCCTCTTTAAGTACGAGACGTGCTGATTAATTTGCTTAATCTATTACACTTGTCCGTGCTCAATGGCCACATGTCACGTGATGGTGGCATTAAAGGATTGAGCATTACACGTGCGCTCGCGCATTAAAGAAAATTGTCGTCCACGCAATCATTCCATCAGTAGTTTAATTTTCGCCAAAAACACAAAACATGGCAACCACAAAGCCCACAGACTGGCCTGGGTCGTGTTATATCTTGTCCGCGAGACGAATTTAGATTCGCGCACGTGTACTGTGTAAATTGGCCGTTTATGTATCAGGCGTGTTAATTACGAGCCCAAATTACCTCCTGCTAACAGCCTCATGCGGCAGAACGCATGATGTGACCCCGGTGACGTTTCTCGGTGCTCATAACACTAACTGCTGTCATCATCCGTCGACCATATTTACCGAGCAGTAGCGATTGCAATAATTTACACCATTTCTAATATTACAGAGAACAATCACCCGGCCCACCCTTTAACCCTTTCTATTACATAAACAACGCTGGTTTGCAGACTTTAATGCATGTCGCCCCAGTGAAGCAAACCAACCGCCTATTCATGGCTAAGATAAAACATATAAAATGAACGCACGTCTTTTTTCAGTAATCCGATCATTGCTGTGTCATTTTAAACCATTATTACATCACACAACTTACACTTTAATTGGCCAATTGAGAAGGAAGCGGGATCCAAATATGGCGGCCACAATTACGGGTATAAAGGACTGTAAGATTACAAGGCATATAATGATAGTGTAATTAAAGGCTAGCTTTACTTGATTGACGTTTTTTGCTCTTTACAGACAACGAAAATGGCAGCGGGGGATCTCCCGGAAGTCCGAGTGACGGACCGAAGAATGGAGAAAACGATGAACAAATGAGGATGAGATTAAAAAGAAAATTACAGAGAAACCGAACTTCATTCACTGCCTCCCAGATAGAATCACTGGAAAAAGGTGCGGGAATTCTTTCTTTTATCTTCCTTTATCGATTTCACTGCTAGAATCCGATTCTTTGTATAAATGGATAACTTGCCGTGTATCGTAATTTCATGTATTCTTAAAAACAAAACTATAGGAAATATATTTAGGCCTATTTTTGTTTTTCAAGTAGCTATTTCCGTTTCATCCATTTTTATGAAATCTGATGAATTAATTTGAAGGAAAGCAAATATTTTCTTATACATTGTATTTTATACATTATTGAAGTACAGTAACATTAAAGATACATCATGCGAGATTAGATAAAGACCTGACAGTTCTCACTATAATACTTAAAAACTAGATATTGAAATGGAATTTGCTGTAAATTTCAGCTAAATTGATCCATCCTGAATCGAGAATTTAACGACTGAATTTTCGGCCTAACCTCGATCATCATTACTAAATTATGCTCTCAATAACACTAAACTAATATAGCAATACACATGTAAGCCAAATATTTATAGACAAAAACTATAACAACAAACCCAAAACTATACATAAAAATAAATTGAAACGCTTGTGATTTTTAACGTGTCATCTTATCATATTCTTTTGATATTAAATTTCAGAATTTGAAAGAACTCATTACCCAGATGTATTTGCCCGTGAAAGATTAGCACAAAAGATTGATTTACCGGAAGCAAGAATACAGGTCAGTTATTTTCTCAATATTTTTCTAGTAACGGACAGTGTCTAGTCGTTCGGATGGGACAAACAAGAGGGCCCGTGAAAACATTGGTGTACACGTGAAATAACCATTGACTGGTGGAATTCGATATAAGAGTAGGCCGTACCGATGCTGTCGGGGCATAATTTCCCTCATTGCGTATGCCCATCTTCAATAGCCTAGTGGATGCCCAAAAGTAGGACGTTAAACCCCACTTCATTTCATGACATTTTTTGGTATTGTTTTTTTTTGTTTTGTTTTTTAATAACGTATTAACAGTGAAAATATATTATAATATAATATTTATGTCTGTTCGCTTTATATGTAAAATATTTCCTAAATTTTGAATAAAATTCTTTTAGGTTTGGTTTTCTAATCGAAGAGCAAAATGGCGGCGTGAAGAGAAATTAAGAAGTCAGAGACGAGAAGTTGTGAATGGAGCAACACGTTTACCAATCAACAGTAGTTTTACAAATAACATGTATCCTTCCATACATCAACCAATCGCTTCCATGACAGAAACTTATAGGTAACGTATTTATATTAATTAGTCCGGAGAGCAATTATTCAGTAAAACCTAATCACTATATATTCTGTGGCATAATAAATAATTCTTACAACTTCCGGTCTTTCTGCGGTTAAACCTAACCATTACTTAGCGTAATACGGAATTCTTACAACTTCCGGTCTTTCTGCGGTTAAACATAACCACTTTTAAGCGCAATACAGAACTATTACAACTTCCGGTATTTCTGCAGTTAACATTGGACCACTCGACTGATTTGAACAGTTTTGATAATACTATATTGTTTCTTTCGTTCTTTTTCAGTTCCATTCCACAAGTTCCAAGTTATTCATTCTCCAACTCATTTGCAACCAACCCAGCATGCCTTCAATCATCTAGTTCCGGTTCTTATTCGTGTATGCTGCCAGGTACGTCTTTGCAGATTTCTGTAAATTTTTCAAATTGAATTTAAAAATGGCAAATCGTGCAGGGTTATGGTTGGGGTGGGAAGGGAGTGGTAAAAAAAGTGATCAAATTTCAATTGAAATGCACATTGTTATGTTTGGGTGGGTGGAGGATGGTTGATAAAACTGACCGAATTTCATTTCTACAAGTTTTTTTTTCTACAATATTGTGTTCATGTCCTCTGCAATAAGAAAGCAGGGAGGGGTTAAATAAATCTGGATAAACTTGACATTGATCGATACCCACTTCTCGCTCATTTATTATATTCTCGTTATTTCCCGTGTGAACACAATAAAAGTATATCTTTAAATACATGTTACGTGTTTTGAAAATTTATGCATACATTTTATTTTTGTACTATTAATACCATAAATAGAGTATACTCTATCAAAATTATAGTCTATGGAAATTATTTTTTCTTTCCTTGTATCTTTTATCCATTTAATTCAAGAAGTATATATTGATATGTGGGTTAAATAATTGAATAGTATTTGATAAAAGGTATGTTTATGTCTTTCAGATTATTCGTCTCGAAATTACGATGCTTTATCGCTTAGCAACTACTCAAGGCCGGCATGTAACCCTGGTAACAGCCACATGCCAAGTCATATGAACAATAATTCTGCCTCAACTGGTATGTACAGATATTAATATTATTTCAAAATTTTAAATTACGTTATCAGAAATGATTTTTTTTTTTTAGAATTCTCGGTCCCCCAAGATGTTTTGAACACTGGCCAGTCTCATAATACAAATGTTTATTATATCTTGAATTTTATTTTAAGTTTCTTGGGAAACACCGGGGTTTTTTTTTGGGGGGGGGGGGATTCGGAAATTTCCGAAGTCCACAATGGCCGCTTTATATAAATGAGTATTTTGAGGAATACTAACTGTGACCCTAACCCTTTAAGAAGACTAAACTTGGATTCAATTGGACCCAAAAAGGTTAGGGGTGGGGTTTGTATTCCCAATCGTCCTGCAATTAGCATCTCCTATGTTTCTTCGAGACATGCAATGGCGGCCATTAAAATATTTTTTAAACGAAACGAAATTTAAAATGAACTATATTTTAATCATATCGTTATTTCATTTCGTGATAACTAAGATATAAATTTAATTTGGCTTAATTTTAAGTCCTCTTTTTTTGGACCGAAAAGATTTAATATCTTTTCCCAACCACTACCCCCACTTTCTCTCCAGTCTGAAGTGTCTGTATTCGATCGCCACTGTACGTCTCATAAACATGTCTAAGTTAAAGCCGTGGCTTAAATTACTCATCGGTGTAATTTGTTATATTCTGATATATGAATCAAGAAGAACATTAATCACACAATCATGTTAAACGGTTAACAATCCGGATCTACTAGATTCCCTATTTACAGACAGTACCCGGCACGCGGTTTATCATTTTCTCGTCTCAGCTTATCACTGCGATCGATCAGGCTTTCTTCACTCAAAACTCTGGGTCCAAAATCTTTGATAAATTTATCGCTTTTAATAAGTCACCCATTGAAAAATATACCTATTAAGCAAAATCTAATTAGACAAGGCCTTAACAAATAGGCATACAAATTAATTTGACATTGCTTTTGGTACCCTTCCAGTAAGAATCGATTTTACAGCTTGTTCTTGGCATGGCAATTCCTGTCTTATGACGAGAAGAGTCTCGGACACCATGGGTAGTCCCGGACACGATGCTAGTTTGCATTACAATTACTGTAGTTATTATAAGTGCAATTATCCATTAATTCAAGAATTTTAGTTTCGATTTGCATTTTGGTTACATAAAGCTGGCAATTCTTAGTAAAATCTTATTAATGAAGACCAACATTTAAGACATATATACGAGACAAAATTAAGATCCATTTTACTGTCCAATTAGACATTTGTCAACTCGGGGAACCCTATTTTTTTTCAATCCATTCGGACCAATAAAATATATATAATCGTGTTATGAGCTTGTTCTGTCAGTGTCATTTACACAAAAGTAGACAAAAAAGTGAAATAATGGCACAGGTTGGTGACAGTTAAATGACATTGGGGTGACAAGTACACGGCTAGTTAGCACGTGATAACATGTAGTGGCATCTATACTTAATATGGTCAAGGTAGTTAAAGAGGGCAAGGAATATCACCCCTTATTTCGCACCAAACATAGGACGTTAAACTCCATTTTATTTCATTTCTGTTTCATAATCTTATAAATCTCCACGTTCTCAATACAACTTTTGAAATCTCTAATTCTTAAATTAGTTACCGGCCAAAATAAAATTTGCGACGTTATAGAAAGAATATTGCAAGTAGCTGCCCTTAAACAGTTCGAATTTCAAAATTAAAATTGATTACAGACGTACAATTTCCAAGAAAAAAATCCGATCCTTTACGTTCACCATTCAATCTGATAAAAACAGAGATCCATTTCGGTTTTTTTTTAATAGTTCAAACTTGTATTTTGCTCGTCTTCACTACACCAGGTCGAAAGTATAAAAAAAACGAAACGAAATATAGATCAGTATTTTAATTCGATTGGGTTTTTATTGAGAAATAAACACTAGAATTAAACTAATTATTATAAAATTAAGGTTTGAATAATCAACTCTATGCCCTTTAACCTTACACTTTAATAATAGTTAATGAGGGGAATTAAGCACAAGACATGAGTGACCGACAAGACATAGAAAATGTCGCCTCATTAAACTGTCTTGACGCCGCAAAAGCTTGGGATTATGTCATTTTCCTCGACCCAAGTGGCTATGTCAGTGTCAAGCCTGGGAGCGGATATCATAATAAATTATGACCTTCTTCTTATGAATAAGTAATAATATAAGCAGATAAATACTAGAATGCGATTTATTAGTACAGGGTTCATGTGGTTGTTGGGCTGTAGTACTTGGGAAATTAATTTATCAACAGGTTTCTAGAAACAATGACTTTACAAAAACATTTAACACATAATTCGTTTCGTTTTATAATCCAATCATCTTATTTCCAAAAAAAAACGAAACGAAATAAATTAGTATTTGTTGTTTTTTAGTATTTATTATTTTGTCTCTGAGTATTTGAAGAATTTGCATTAAACAAGTCAAAGTATTTTTTAACATGTTATCCACTCTTCTGTTGCAGGTCTCATATCTCCTGGCGTATCGGTACCAATCCAAGTTCCAGGCGGCCCTCAACAGGACTTGGGTGCGCATCATATGACATCAATGACGTCACAATATTGGCCTAGAATTCAGTGATATTCTCAGAAACTATTGACAGAAAAACAATATTAATTCTATCAAAAAGGGAGAATGGACAATGTCTCGCGCTTTCAGCAGCGAGGATGCGATGTTGTTCTCGATTAAATGTTCGATTGCTGCGGTGTAATAAAAAGACTTGATGAAAAAATATACCAAAACTGAGATTATCCAGACGTTTACGACTGCTTATAGTAGTTAAAAGTGTGGTATATATGGACATCATATCATTAACTTTGTCGGTTAGCATATCATCAAAATATCTCGTGTGTTCAATGTCATATTCTGTGTTTTTATATGTGATAAAAGCGACTTTATGCTGGATACTCGAACTAAGGGGTAAATCGAAAGTAGGCTAAATGAAAGACTATGCTTACCGCATCAAAAGTGCAACTCGTGTTTCAGTGTACAAGAATGAATTTTAAGTGCTCAATCCGTTTTCTGCAAGTGCTCATCAAGAAACAACAGATAAATGATATTAGTATAAATGTTGCAACAATGTTGAATGGAACTAGTTTAACTAATAAAAACTACTAAAAGCTCAGGCAGCACAATGAACCATATTGAAAATCAAAAGTGGAAGTGACGTCAGTAAAGAGAAAAAGTTGCGCGGTGCGGACGAAGAACTGCGTGTGATCGTTAGGAACAGTGCAATCAAGACATTACTAAATTAGCTGTAAACTCTTTAACACATTGTAATTTCTGTAATGAATTTTGATTTTCTGTATATTGTCATATATACATAGACATTGTAATGTGTTTAATTTGGGCAATGAATCTACCTCTGTTCGAACAAAACAATAATACAAAAACCTCTAGATCTCCCTCCTAAACAAGTTGTTTCACTTTAAAATGGAATCCAGAACTTTGTTCAGTTAGCTTTATTCCAAAATAATTATTAATAGGAATATTGAAAACATATCATTATACGAACAAAGAACTCGGAAAACTTATAAAACACTATTTCAATGAATCTTTGTCTCGTTGTTTTGTCCAATTGTTGTGTGTACATTTTTGTCATAGTCCCAAATAATTATCTAAATAATGTAATTTATTTCTATTAATGTTTGGAAATTGTAGATTGTATAAGAAAATCTACCCTTTTCAATAATCACTTTATTTAATTTTTTTTAAATTGTTAATTTCAACCATGATTCATAAAATTCATAAACGTTTTGAAAAATGTTATTTTATCAAAGAGCAATGTTGTTTAATCCGAAAATGTTTCCTTTCTGCAATATTTTTTAAATACCCCATTACTCACTGCCCCACCCCTGCAATCACAGATTTAAGGCTTTTGTGTTTAGTTCATGAATGAAAAAAAAAATGTGGCGGTTGTGGGGTAAAGCTCAAGACGAGAAGGACTGTTACCGTCCCTTGCGGGTACCAAATGGTGCAATAATATTATCAATGCTCCTTGGCAGCCTTGAAATTCATAATTAGCCAGTTGATTAAAAGGACTGCTCGCTCACCTATTGGTAAATTTCAGCGCCATGCCATGCGGAGCTTGATATTATGTTAATTTCTTAGATATATAACTATAAATAAATATATATTATTATGACTATTAATTATTATTCTGGATTTTTTTTAGTTAAGATATTAAATGAAAATGAATAACAAAAAATCGTGTACAGTTGATTAGTTTTAATTTAACTTAGATAAATATTATAAATAGTCTCATCGTATCATGTACAAAATAAATTTAACAAGGCCCGGGGAGTTGAACAAGAACAGGATCCAAATTCAATTCATCACGATCGAGCTCGCCACCAAGGTACTTTGTTTTAGTGGTTCCGTAAATTGTATTGAATGGTTGGATTCGGATCAAGGTCTTGATCTCCACTTATAAGTCCAGCAAGGGCCGGGGGTCTGAACAAGAACAGGATCCAAATTCAATCCATCACTATCACACGATCAAGGTGCTTTGTTTTAGTAGGTTCGTAAATTGTAGTGGTTAGTCGAATTCGGATCCGGGTCTTGATTCTCAATTATAAGTCAACCATGGGGTCGCCCACCCCTAAGCCACGATCCGGTTCCCGGCAAAAGCAAACAGTCCCCAGCTTGTTCTGTAATAATTGATTCCAAAAGCTGCATCCAATACCTGTACCGTTGGACCTCTCAAGGGATATTTTTTACCCTCTGATTTATATACAAAAGCACAAGAGAAGGTGTTTGCTATGTGAAGTTCTAACTTAAATGAGAAGTGTCACTGAGTGATCTAGAATTATTGCCGAAGGGTATTGTTTAGCTGTCGTCAGTTTGGGCAAACGTAACTTTTCTCCAATAATTACTCGTCTATAGAGAATACAGAGATTATCTACGGGCGTTGTGCACGATGCAGTGCATACTCTTTTTGATTTATCACCCCCAGTAAAATTGTATGGGAACCGGGATTTGGGGCGTTCACCGGGGAGGTTTTTTTTATCGTCGTGTACTGCCTTTTATATATTTTTAACACACAGTTCGTGACCATTGTGACATGAAAAATATAAACACATTATGAGAGAAAAAAGGGTGAAAACTGTAAACAGACCCTTTATAGACCTCATATCACACATTTTACTTGAAATAAAATCCTAAAAATATATACTACTTATTTCGTTTTATTCTTTAAAGAATGGGGTTTGCAATCAACCGGGTTAATGAAATTCGACACAATTTGGGACATGGTCTTTTAATTTTATTTCAACAATTCGTTTGCGCGTAGAGGTCTTTGGCAGTGGGAGGAAATCGGAGGACCGGGAGCAAACCAACGAGGTTGGAGGGAGACCCTACTCCTTGTCACGTACAACCGGGGATTCGAAACCACGCCAGTTGACTGACTCAATGGCAGGCTTTATGATACAGCACGCACATGCTAAACCTTTCGGCTATCCAACCCCCCTTAATGAAACAGACATTAGTCATGCAGTGTGCTATGAGAGAAGTTACAGATTGTGTTTTACATGAAACGAAATGGGGTTGAATGTCCTACATTTCTTCACCAACTGGGATAATGAAGACTGGCAGTCGCCATGCTGTGAGAGGAATTTTGCCCGGACAGCGGCACTACGGCCTACTCTTATATCGATTTCTAACTGTTAAGGGATTATTAATGCAATGAAATTAAACGGGGGTTTGACGTCCTACTGCTCCGCTCTGACTCGGCTAATGAAGATGGGCATACGCCATACAGTGTGCTATGACAAAAATTTTGCCCGGACAGTGGCACTACGACCTACTCTTAATATCAAATTCCAACTGTCAATGTGAACACGGGACCTTGGGTTTCATCCATGCCGAACGACTATACGTCGGGAATCCACACTGACAAGCGGAACCCACAACGGACTTCCTATGCCAATGTGGGATCAAACCCGCGACTTCTGTGCTAGCGAGTCCAAGTCTTACCACCGTGACTCCTTGGTGAAGAAAGGAGGACACGTTAAAATCAGTGGTGGAGCGGCGGACGGACAGACAAGGTCAACTGACTAGCAATCTAATTAAAATACAGATCTACATTTCGTTTCGTTTTTTATACTTTCTATGGCACACTACATGTAGTAAAGACAAGTGAAATGAAATTTTGTACTAGAAAAACAAAACGAAATAGGGTCTGTGTGTTAATCAGATTAGCTGTCTAGTCGTTCGGATGGGATAAAAAAAAATCGAAGTCCCGTGTATACACTGCCTTGGACGTTAAAAAAATCCCTTGGATGCTGGATTTCGATATAAGAGTAGGCCATAGCGCCACTGCCCGCGAAAAATTTCCCTCAAAGCACACTGTATTTTTGGAGAAAAATCGTCCATTTAGTCCTTAAAATGTCGGTCTACTAGCTAGTATATGTTCTCAAACGGAGCTAATGGTAGTCAAACAGCGTTAGTTTAGTATGACATTATCCCTTCTATTTTGTTATATGAGATAATACTATTTGGGTAGGGGTGGAGTTGTCACCGAGGAATTGGAAAGAAACCTTGAATTCCTCGACTCTCCATAGGCCACCATCCATTGAAACGACATGATACCATATCATTTTGGGATGATGTATTTTTGTCCAATGCTTCGCATTCTCTATAAATATAAAATAAAACCCTTTCTTTCAATAATTTTATTGGAAAGAAACATGTGAATTGAAAAAATATCATATGACTGTCTTTTGAATCTTCATAAATTCTGCATTTCAAATTTAATAGAACAATGTCGCTGTATCTGTCTATCCAACAAAAACAACATACACAATTTGATAAACGACTTTGGTTATGTTTTGATAGTCGGGACGTAGAGCAAGAGGAACAATGGGTGATTAACTGCTGGGAATATGTATCATATATATACAGTCGTGGGACTAGGTGAAAATCAGCCAGTTTTCTTCAAATTTTGGAATGTGACCCCCACAGACAATACAGTTTTGTTAAAGAGAATCCTGTCATCAAGTTGTCAAAGACAATACCTTGTGATGATGTGGTGTTTAGGGCATGTTAAGTATCATATTACACTGCTCTATATATTTAGATTGTTCAAGTTATAAGCCTTTTGTGTCAGATTCTATAAGACTTTCAAATCACATTCAAATTAAAAAAAAAAAAAAAAAAAAAAGAAATTAAAGTAAATATTTAATAAATAAAAATTACATTTGATTCAAATATTACATAAGGTTATACTACTAAGCTTATGATACATGTATTTTAAATAAGATAATTGAAGAAGCTTTAATTTATTGCATAAAAAAAATTATAAGGTCATTATAAGGTCATGTGCATATACAAATAGAAATAAAAGAAAGATACACGCAATAAGCAAAGATAAATATGTTTACATGTACATAATTATACAAAGATGCACAACTTTACAAAGACATGAACAAATTGTATACAAAAGATCCTAAACATTCCAAAATTTCTATTCATCATCAGTATCTTAAATTGTTGAGAACCACGGTAGTAAGACACTGGCTCGCTAGCCTGACTGGAGGCCGCATGTTTGATCCCTACATTGGACAAGAAAGTTCATCGGGATATTTCTGTCTGGCTTCACCTTGTCAGTGGTTCGGATGGTACGAAAAACCGAGGCCCAGGGTATACATTGCGTGCATGTAAAAGATCCCTTGGCAGTTGGAATTCGATATAAGGGTAGGCCATGATGCAACTGTCTGGGCAAAATTCCCGTCATAACACATTGTTTAGCGAATGTCCGTCTTTATTTGATGGACAGAACAAGATTACAAAATGCGTTTTTTGTACAATCAGGGGTAATAATCCAGCAAGTTACGGTCTGAAGTATCAAGATTAGTAACCCAGATCTTTGGGATATAAATATGTAACTGGATGAAAATTGTGACCTCGAGAGGATTTAGAAGCTAAAACGAGATCTGACTCGATTCATGCCAATATCGAGAGAAACCAAAATCTTTGGGAGAAATGCCCAGATTTCAAGTTCAGTAAAAATGGGATAAAAAATTGTGACCTGTAGAGTGTCCACAAATAAATTATGGACAGATAAATGGACAGGGTTGACAGCAGTATACATCCACGAAAAAATGTAGTCGTATAAAAATAAGGACTGGACGAAATGAGCTTCCTCAAATTAAAATAACAGCTCTGGTTTCGGGCCAATTTTTTTACAAGGGACTCAAAGAACGAGGCTAGACATATTCCACAAGTCCTGTCAAACGGTGACCTGTATTCTTATCTGTAGAGCATGCACAATAAATACTATGGAGGTAGATTGGAATAACCAGATGCTTTAGATTGCTATTCGATTGAGACTTCTGGCGTATTTCGCCGAACATAAATAATTTAAAATTATAGTAAAAACGGAAACAATTGAAATGTATATCAATTTATGTACATTCATATTACATTAGTATATGCGTTGCGACCCATTTGTGTCAATTTCTAGGTCCCAAATATTATCAATTTAGCACCTTTAATCTTAAAATATTTGTAAATTCTGTACAAAAATACACACTACTTTGTCTTGGGTCTAACCCTGCAAATCCTTGTCCAATTATACTACATATCTTCTGTTTTCAGAAAAAAAATGATTATAAATAGCTCACCTTTATTGAAAGATGTCAATTTTTTATTCTGGCATGCAATACCATTCATTTTAATGATAAAACTTGGTTTTGGGAAGAAATAAACAACTGATACCAATCATAGTAAAGAGCTTTTTATTTTCTAAACCAAAATGTTGTCATTTGATACTCTCAATAGCAGGCAGGTTAAAAGTTGTCAACACTTAACAGGGTAATAATGCTATCAAGTGGGACATGTTGTTTAGATATAACATACCAGCGAATTAAATGTCAGTGAACTGGACACAAGACAAACATCCAAAATTTAGCCCGTTTTTGGTACCTAGTCTCTATAGTGTATATATCAATATATGAATGAATAACTTGGTGTATGTATCATGTTTATATCAATGACACCATTATAAATTCTTACTCAAAGAAAAGCAAACAAATTCGGGTGAATTATTGGAAAATTTTTTCCTTAAAGATGATGTTATATAAATTATAATCATCATGGCAAACCCTAATAAAGTCTGTAGGCCATTGAATGGCTAAGATATTAAATGGATTAGGACATGTGGGCCATTTAATAATTCAACGTTAAACTGGGTAATCGAGAATAAATAGTCCGTGACATTCAAGACTATTAGGCTAAATCCTGTCGAAACTTCAAAAATTCATTACTTCTCTCAGAACAAAGTAATTTAACTGAAATTTTCAATATATTTATTTTCTATGATTTTTAACTATTAGCTCTTTACTTAAATCACACAAATACATTATTAAATTATGTACCGAATGGGCTAACGAAGACGGTAAAACGCCGTATAGTGTGCTAGGGAACTGTTAATGGTTTATTTTACGTGAACGCCAATGTGAACACGGGGCTTCGATTTTTCGTCCCATCCGAACGATTAAACCCTGGACATTGCCATGTTCCCCGCCCCTCACATCTGACGATTTAAGACCAAACCGAAAAATCCAGGGGAACTAGAGATCAAACACAATAATAGTTAAAGGACTTCAGTGAAAACTGAGCAACATCAAAATTGCCATATGTGTTAAGTGAAATGAGGTTTAACGTCCTACAGTTCTGCTCCTAAACTGGACTATTGAAGATGGGCATATGTCATACAGTGTGTTATAAGGGGAAATTTTTCCCGGGCAGTGGCGCAACGCTTTTCGTACCACCCAAACGACTAGTCAGGTGTCCTTGTCAGGCCCTCCGTCCTACACCACTGACAAGAAGAAACCACGCCGGAAAATCTGGATGAACTTTCTCGGCCCATGCAGGGATCGAACACTCCACCTTCTGGTTAGCGGTCCATCGTCTTACCCTATTAGCCACCGTGATCCCCCACCTTTAAGTACCTTTAACATAGGCTAAACAGAATACTAACAATAGAAATCTACAATAGAATAGAATTATAAGAAATTATTAACAACAATGAAATGGTGGGGATAATTTATTTATCGTTAGAATAATAAACTATAAATAGAGATCCCCAAGATTCTAGTGACCAACTTTTTCTGGAACAAGGGAGCATTGTAAAATTACAGTTTAGAACTTATAAGACGGTGGTTGGGGATTAATAAAATGGTTTAATATGTCCCACGGAACCAAAGACTAAGAGATCAACTCTGTTATACTTATAATAACGAAGAGTTGTGTTGTAGACCTTAATCACCCATGGATAAATAAAACACATTCATATAATTTATTAAGCATGTTCTATTAACCGCAGACGGAGTTGGCCGATATAAATTTAGAATGCTTTGTTTCACTTATATCTGTATCGTTAAAGTTTTATTCAAATTAACACGTTCTATGAACCGACATCTGACCGCATCAATAAATAACAAAGATGTAGGTAAGATATACGTTAAATCTTTCAATCAAGTAGAATGACCAAGTTTTGTCTGAGGAATGAATCAGCATCATAGATAAGATACCATTGTTTTAGTATTAATCCTACGCCTCTTGCAGAATAACCCTTCCAATCAAGCCTGATGACTAAGTTTCGTCTGAGAGATGAACCAGCGATATACCATTGTTCTAATTTTACTTCTAAACCTCTTGACAACTTGTCATCAATAAATGATCACCGACTATAAATAATAATACGTTCAAGAAAGAGAAATTTGGGATGTATCCAGTATCCACCCTCCCCAATAGTAGCATTATTCTGGTTTTATTGACAACTTTTCATGAATTAATTATCACCGACTATAATAAATAATAATACCTTCAAGAAAGAGAGGTTTGGGATATGTACACCCTTTCCAAATGTTTCAAATTTCTACCTAAATGAATTTATTAAATACACGAATTTGTTACGATACTCGCTTTTCATCCATAACCTATCTGTGTATGTGTAAATTATTAATGAAAATTTCCCGGTTTATTAACATTTATGTAAGGGAATTTTTTATTTACCTGGATATCAGCTTTGAGACTGATTCTTTATTCATACGTGCACCATTTGAGGTTAGGTATAATACGACTACAATGATTCAATTTGATCACAGTATTGTACGGATATGGCCATCAGAAAATGGCCAGTCTTTTACGGGAAGTCCACTCGACACAAACTAGGTCATTTCGGGACTAAATTCTTTTACGGACATTGCTATCAGAATCTATCCAGTCTTGTATGGACATGGCCATCATAATCTATCTAGTCTTGGATGGACATGGCCATCATAATCTAAACAGTCTTGAAAGGACATGACCACCAGAATCTGACCAGTCTTGGATGGACATGGCCATCAGACTCTGACCAGTCTTGGATGGACATGGCCATCATATTCTGACCTGTCTTGGATGGTCATGGTCATCAGAATCTGACCAGTCTTGGGTGGACATGACCATCATAACCTCACCTGTCTTGTGCAGACATGGCTTTCAGAATCTTACCAGTCTTGTAAGGACATTGACCACCAGAATCTGACCAGTTTTGTTCAGACATGACCATCAGGTTCTGATGTGTCTGGAGAGTGGACATGGCTATCAAACTCTGATCAGTCTTGTAAGCAAATCATATTATCCAGCCATCCATAGTAAATTTAATTTAAAGCCTTGATTTCACACGGAGAATTCCCTATATCAACCTTGTTTATCTTATCATGTCTTGCATATGTCACATCTTTTTGATGAATATATCAAACCTCGTGGGTTTTCTCCGGTTCCTCCGGTTCCTTCGGTTTCCTCCCACTGCTAAAACCCCTGTGTCGAGTTGGCGTTATCCACTCTCTCTCTCTCTCCCTCTCCATCTCTCTCTCTCTCTCTCTCGTCATATGCCATCACCGTATCTTTTTATTCAGAAAAGTGTTTTCGCAAAAGGGTTGACAAGGTCAGATACAATTTCTTCCCATAGTGACCAAGTGGTCTGTACTGTTGGACAAGCTGGACGAGGGACAAGTTTGTAAACCCCTTTCATGGCGTAAGTGGTTTGCCGTTTGTAGATGGCAGCGATGTACCATCATCCAAACGTTATTGCTGACCATTGACCTTTCCATGATATTGGCCCGTGTCGTTACCATGATTGTCAGATTACTCCCGGTGTCCTTACCGTGATAATACCATTGGTTTATGCCCTTACTATTGCAGTCACGGTATACTATAGGCAATGTTGGTCGTATTACCTATATCCTTATGACTTGGTGTTACTATTGACCCTTGTTCCGTTATATTGACCCTTATCCTTTCCATGATAGTCACTTATTATTTGCACTTTGCGTCCTTACCACGGCACTACCATTCACACCTGTCCTTATTATGACAATCGGATTGGTTCCTTTCCTTACTATTACTGCCAAGTTACTATTGCCCTTATCCGTTCCATGACAGTTACGTTACTATAAGACAAACTGCAAGTTTCTTTCTGGCGTCTTTAAAGTGGGGATTAAAAGACAAACATTTTTCAACTTACTCTTCGGCTTTACCATGGAAGTTTAGTTACCATGCCTTCGCCTTTATCGTAGTAGTCTATTTACCATGCGATTGTCTCAAGCATGTTAGTCTAGTTACCATGCATCGCCTTTACCATGTTACTCTAGGAACCATCTTGTCGTCTTTACCGTAGTAGTGCAGTTGCCATCTTGTCGCCTTTACCATGTTAGTCTAGGAACCATCTTGTCTTTACCATGTTAGTCTAGTAACCATCTTGTCGTCTTTACCATGTTAGTCTAGTAACCATCTTGTCGTCTTTACCATGTAAGTCTAGTTACCATCTTGTCGTCTTTACCGTAGTAGTCTAGTTACCATCTTGTCGTCTTTACCATGATGGTCTAGTTACCATCTTGTCGTCTTTACCTTCCGGAGTGGTTTCCTCTTGTCAGTGATGCAGAAGGAGGGCCTGACAAGGACAGCTGCATAGTCGTTCGGTTGAGACGAAAAACCGAGGTCCCATGTACACATTGGCGTGCACGTAAAAGATCCCTTGGCAGTTGGAATTCGATATAAGAGTAGGCCGTAGCGCCGCTGCCCGGGCAAAATTTCCCTCATAGCACACTGTATGGCGTATGTCCGTCTTCCATTAGCCCAGGTCGTCAGGTGCAGAAGAGTAGGACGTTAAACCCCATTTCATTTCATTTCATTTCATGTCGTCTTTACCATGTTGGTCTAGTTACCATCTTGTCGTCTTTACCATGTTGGTCTAGTTACCATCTTGTCGTCTTTACCATGTTGGTCTAGTTATCATCTTGTCGTCTTTACCAGTTAGTCTAGTTACCATCTTGTCGACTTTACCATGTTATTGTTAGTCTAATTGCCATGCCTTCGTCTTTAGCATGGTAGTCTGGTTACTAGGCTTTCGTACCTACCACAATAGTTTAGTTACAGTGCCACCTGATCTCATGCTCCCATGGTTACTTTCTCTTCCATTGCGTAATGCTTAGTTTAGACGTATCAAGCAGACAATGTACGAAACACTAAAATGGGTTTATATAAACAAATAACTTATATATCATCCTCTCTCTTAGCCTACTGGTAATGGCTAAACTCTTCGTTTGATTGGTTTCCGTCCGGAAGAGCTATGGTTGATTGTTATGGAACTGTTAGCATGGTATTTGGAATATAGTATGTCCCTTAACATCCACTCGACACAAACTAGGTCATTTCTGACTACCATATGGTTCAATGTTATTTCAATAAGACGACCCTCCTCCTTGACGTGGGCAAGCGGGGAATCGGAACCATGCCACTTGATTCAATGACAGACCTTATGATACAATGCACACGCGCTAACCATTCGACCACCCAACCCCTTTAGGATGGATGGAAATGGAACTGTTAGCAAGGTGTTTGGAAAACAGCATGTCCCCTTTATGTATACATATACTTTGTGTTACTTACAAATTTTCTTTAAGTTATTTATCAAATACGAATGGCATAAAAAATATGTAAGTGTGACCTCTAACCTTATACGAAAATATAATACGTATATAAAATTGATGCAAATGAAAGGGTTTTTTGATTTCCGGCTAAACACCTGTGTAGTAAACATAAACTATACAATGACTGCTCCTTACCAGTTAAACTGATATATCAAAGATAGTATTATTGTCCGGCTAGCACCCCCTACTGGCACTCTAACTCACTTACTCCAAAATTTATGAGTTTTTAAAGGAACTAACAATCTCCCAATATGTTGAAATCGTTCACGTATGTCATCGTAAAATCTCTTTATACGTTCGGGAGTCGAGTTTCAGGGTACGACCCGTTATGTTTCATTTTGGTCATAAACAGAATGGATGGAGTAATTCAAAAGAACGATTTCTATTTCAGCAAGTTTTATGACCGTGTTACACCCTATCTTTTTACCGATTACTCGACATGGTGCGCCATTTTATTTATGTATATATTCATCCGAGAGAATCCCTCGAACATTAACATTTTAACGATATAATTGGTCCCTTTTATAAACGAAAGGCAAGTAAAGATGACAATGATCATGAAGTTTTGAAATTGTAATATCTACCTCAGTTTGACTAAAACACAGACCCTATTTCGTTTCGTTTTTGTAGTTCAAAATCTCATGAAGTTTTTGAATTTGTAATATCTACCATAATCTGATTAAAAACAGATCGTATTTCGTTTCGTTTTTATAGTTCAAAAATTACTTGTCTTCTCTTCCTGTTCCACCCTTAACACCATGTTAGACTACAAATACAAATGTCTTCCGGGTTCTACGCTTTTTTAAATGCGATATTTAAATGAGAGATTTACCAGAATTCCAGATGATGATGGAATTCAGTAATAGAACATGGGCAATAGTTTGACAATAGTTTAACTGAGTTCCAGATAATAGTTCAACTGAGTTCCAGATAATAGTGTAACAATAGTTCAACTGAGTTCCAGATAATAATTTAATAGTAGTTTAACTGAGTTCAAGATAACAGTTTAACAATAGTTTAACTGAGTTCCTGATAATAGTTGAACAATAGTTTAATTGGGTTCCAGAAAATAGTTTAGCGATAGTTTTAACTGAATTATAGAAAATAGTTTAACAAAAGTTCAACTGAATTTTAGATAATAGATTGACAATAGTTTAAATGAATTCAAGACAAAGGTTTAATGCAAACTATGGTTTAAGTGTGACTTACAGACAACTGTGATTTAAGAGAACCATGGTTAAGTAAATTCCAGACAACCATGGTTTAAGTGAATTCCAGACAGCTATGGCGTAAGTGAATACTAGACAACTATGGTTTAAGTGACTTCCAGACAACCATAGTTTAAAGTTTAAGTGGTTTAAGTGAATTCCAGACAGCTATGGTTTAAGTGAATTACATACAACAATGGTTAAGTGAATTTCAGACAACTATGGTTTAAGTGAATTGCAGTTTACTACGATTTAAGTAAATTTGGGGAGTTGAATGGCCGAAGGGTTAGCGTGTGCGCGCTGTTCGATAAGGTTTATCATTAAGTCAACAGGCATGGTTTCGATTCCCAGGTTGTGTGTGACAACGAGTAGGTTCGCCTGTCCAACCTCATGGGTTTTCTCGGGGTCCTCCGGTTTCCTCCCACTGCTAAAGACTCCTATGCGCAAGGGAATTATTGAATTTAAATAAAACCATATGTTAGTCCCGAAATGACATTGGCGTGCACCTAAAATATCCCTTGGCAGTTGGAAGAGTAGTCCGTAGACGTTGCCCGGACAAAATGTCCCTCATAGCACACTGTATAACGCATGCACGTCCTCCTAAGCCCAGTCGGAGCAGAACAGTAGGACATAAACCCTATTTCATTTCATTGCATTTCGTATGACTTATACCGCGAGAAACGAAATTTGATATTCAAATCCTTGCCAGAAATTTGGTTGTTTCGTAATTGTAGAACATTCATAATTTAAGTACACGAACAACACCTGGATTAAACAACATATGTTTTAATTATTGCTAATAAAGATTTGTATCCGCAACACATTGTTGTAGGTTATGTCGGTACAAAAAATGTTTTATAAATATTTAAAATGAATTTCAATAGCTCACCTAATCCCCCTAACTTAATGCTGACTTTTTTACCCTGTTCGCCAATTGGGAACACCAGTCATCTATAGCCATATGTAAATTAGCCCAGTGACTTTTTAGAAAGCTGTAATTTTTTCTAGGAGCAAGTCATTATAAACCTTTTGAATATTTCATTGACTGTATATAAGCCTTTTATTTCACATGAGTAGTCGTTCTTGATTGGAATTCTTTTGTTCACGCGCTTGCACGTTATCAATAGACAATGCACATGTTCGTCTTAAGTTCTATTTTAGAAAATTTTGTGAACACGCCAAACTGTTGAAATAAATACTCAAAATGTTTATTGTTCATTTTAAGCAAGGAATTCGTGAAAAAGAGTTCTTTGTATATGGGATAAATAATATTTTATATGTTTTTGAGATCCTCTTGACTCATAAAAGAAGGTAAATGGCTTTTAACTGTACAACATTCAAATTATATTTCTAAATTGCATAGATTTTGTTTATTTTGCTTTTTAGAAATTGTTTTAGATTCTATAAAATGAATAAGTATAAGTTATTGTTTTATTATTTGATAATAAGTTATAGTCCTTGTGTGGCATTTACTGATTGGGCACATTAAAAAACACAACGCAATTTATATGAAAAACAATCACTGGTTTATACACATAAAGCACGACGTTTCGGCAAGTATTATCTTATCATTTGTACTTGATAACGACAAGAGTATACTTGTTGAAACGTCGTGCTATATGTGTATAAACCAGTGATTGTTTTCCATATAAATTGTGTTGTGGTTTTAATAGATTATAGAATATATGATAAATATATATTAATTCTAAGGCTTAGGAATCAATGGCTCAATTAGTGGAGATTTTTTTATGTGATCTGTCATAAAAGTTAACATTTATTTGATGTTTTTGAGCATTATAAATACTGAATGATGATCAACACGTATGTAATATATTTTTGTTGTATTTTAAACAAGTAAAAAAAATATTTAAAAAATACTATAATCAATTTATAAAAAAGATATACAAAACAGCAGTCTACAAAGGACGACTTAAGAATTGCTGAATATTACCTATATTTTTTCTAACAACGATTCATTTTTGGTTGCAGTTTTTACAATATTACATCGTATTGTAGCGACTCCATTACTTTCAAATTTTCTATGGCGTTTTGGGGAAACCACTTTGACACCAAAGTGGCGCTATATTTCGGCAAAATGCTTGCATTCTGGAAAAAAAGTTTATTGTTTAGAGTATAGTCAGAATGATCTAAACTAAGCAAAAAACATAAGTTCTGTGTATTTTATCAGAATACAGTAACCGTTAATGTTTTTAAAACACTTCGTTCCATATTAAAAAAAAAGATTAAACGTAATTTATATTAAAAAAAGGCATTTCCATCTCCCACTTTCTTTATGCGATTATGAAAGAATTTTGAAAACTCTTTTCCTGACACCCCATTACATATTTTCGAACAAAAGTTAAGCCAAATCTAGAGAAAATTTCCTTTCGATTACAGAAATTCGTTCTCAATTTCACAAAAGTGTGTTTTATTTAGAATAGTTAGTGTCGCCTCTGCCATGGTGGGTTCGTTTCTGCTTTGGTTACCATTTAGAATAGGTGGTGTCGCTTCTGCCTTGGTTACCATTTAGAATAGGTGGTGTCGCTTCTGCCATGGCTACTGTTTAAAATAGATGGTGTTGCTTCTGCCCTGGATACTATTTCGAATAGGTGGTGTCGCTTCCGCTCTGGCTACTATTTAGAATTAGTTGTGTCGATTCTGTTCTGGATACTGTTTAGAATGTTTAGTGTTGCTTCTGTCTTGGTTACTATTTAGAATAGGTGGAGCCGTTTCTGCCTTGGTTACTATTTAGAATAGGTGGTGCCGCTTCTGCCTTGGTTACTATTTAGAATATGTGGTGCCGCTTCTGTCTTGGTTACTATTTAGAATAGGTTGTGCCGCTTCTGCCTTGGATACTATTTAAAATAGTAGGTGCCGCATCTGCCTTCGTTACTATTTAGAATAGTAGGTGCCGCCTCTGCCTTCGTCATTATTTAGAATTGTTGTTGTCGCCTCTGTCTTGGTTACTATTTGGAATAGTTAGTGCCGCCTCTGCCTTGGTTATTATTTAGAATAGGTGGAGTCTCCAGTGCCCTGACTGCTATTTACAATAGGTAATGTCGCCTAGCAACTATTTCAGAATTTCTGGTCTTGGTACCAGATGATGAGCTGAGTAATTATACCTCTGTAAAATTGTTAAATTATCCGGAAAAAGAGTTTGTCGTTATTTTCAGATTAGTCCCTCGGTCACCGAACTCGTAAAACGGACGACGACGAGACGCAACAATAGGGGTAAATCATAGATAAATCATTACTTACCCGCACAGATGTTGATAATCGTTCTAATCATAAATTGTTTAGGACGGAGAGAGAATAGCCACCCAACGGACCACCCAAAACATATGTTCTTCTGAGCTCTATATAATTTTATTTATGCCTTAATTTACTAAAAATAGGACGTAAAGCCCATTTCATTTCTTTTCCTAAAGAGTTTAGCATTATATCCCACAAAATGGCGCTATACATGATAATCTTTATCCAATATGTAAATGATAAAATCGATAGGTCTAATTGAAAAGCATGAAAAAAAATCGCTGTAATTAGAAAATTAATAATCGATGGTTAAGAAATGGAAGGACAGCAATATACAAGATGTTCTAGTTAAAAGAGAAGAAAATATGAACCGTATGCGATAATCTTCATGCATAGACGATTAATAATCAATGGTTCAATAAGAAGTAAAATCAAATAGGGATTAACGTCCAACAGGACTGAACCGACTGGAATAATAAAGACGTGAGTTTGGCGAAAAAAATGAAAAGAGCTGAGAATAGACATGGGGTTTAACGTCCTACAGTTCGGCACCGACTGGAATAATAAAGACTTGAGTTTGGAAAGGGAATGGAAACAGCTCATATACATGGGGTTTAACGTCCTAGCTCTGCGTCGACTGAAATAATAAAGACGTGAGTTCAGAATGAAAATGAAAACAGCTATTTTATTTTGTGGAATTCGTTGGGTTTTTTTACTCCTGTTGTAAGATACCAATTTAATTAAATTGTGCAATGGATAATACTAAGAGAAATGGCATTTGAGATCAGGTAATAAGATCTAAGAATAGCTCTACTTACAATCTGATTAAGATACATATCTTTATTTCGTTTCGTTTCTTTATCAGATTGGTTCCACTTAGTAACTGATTGGGAATCACACGTGACACAATTATATTAAAGTTACTCTACAAGTTTTTTAGTTTTGTTTTGTTTTTTTGTTTTGTTGGGTGTTTTTTTAGGTGGGGGGTGTTGTTGTTGTTTTGGTTTTGTGGTTGTTTTTTGGTGACATTTCGAGGAGGGTTCTCTCGTCTTTAGCAATCAAAAACGTCACCAGAAATAAACTTCCATAGTAACTTGTATTCCATACAGTTGTGTCATGTGTTATAAATTTGACACAGGTTTAAATTGATTAGGGGCGGTCGGGTAAGAGCCTACTTTAAATTAACCAGAACCTGCTCCTATAAGAAATATTCCAAAGACCAATAGGGGGAATTTATCTACATTGATTACAAATAATATATCTCAGGACATTGTGTCTTGGATTGCAAATGGTATATGAAATTGAACAATCTTAGCAAGCGTAAGAAAATTCTTTAAATTTTCATTTTAATAATTAAGAAGGGACAACATGAATTTAAGAGAGTTTAATTTAAATCTTAGGCGCAGTTAAAATGTTGTCTTTTGGAAATCATTGAGTTATTCGGGTTTCAGCGAATAATGGGCTAATGTTTTATTGTCGATTTGTATATAAATCATTGCACAAGGGAGATAACTCTTTCCATTGCTCATCAGCTTTGTTCTATTGACTGCTATTGTAAATAAAAAATATGAACCCATTTTCTGTCATTGATTGTATAATCAATCGTCACTATTTTTCTAAAGTTGTTCTTAATCCTTTATTTTGTAAGAAAAATGAAAGAATAAACAAATTAAATAGATCAAGTTTGTTACTTAACTTTTATTTGCAAAAACAATATAAGTAAATATTATTACATTATTCGAGAATTGAGTTCCCTTATTTCAGTTGGTAGCCTACATTCAGGACTGTTTCACAAAAGCGCTTGAATAGTCTTTAGAAGACCTTAATTAATCGACACATAAGGGCAAAATTTCAAATACCATTTGTAAACTATCGTCGTGAGAAATAAAAATCTTTTAAAAATTAATGTATCCTCTATATTATCGTTTCCCATTCTAAAGACTACTCTATAAAACTATAAAATGGCGATTCTAATTTGCCTATATCAAAAGAAAACGTAAGTAATAAGCTATCTATTGAGACATTTAATTCATAATTTCTATAAGTAACGCCTTGGTGGGTTTCTGTATAGGTACTTAGGTGACAAGTTATTATAAATTATACATTGACCGAGTTAATAATCAGACGAGATAATAATTTAAATACAGCAACATCCATCATATTTACCTGATTTTTAAATCGAGAAAATTAGATTTATGGTAATGTTGTTGTTGAAATATATAATATGTATTTTATGGCTTAATTATAAAAAGTCACACACCACGATCAAAGGGACAGGGTTTGAGAGGGGAATTCGTCAAGTCATGTCGCGAGCAAAATCGGTCTTCTCTTAAAATCCATCTACACATCGGAGCTTCTTTTGTGGGTGACAAATTGACCTTACACCGTTTGATAACTTTATTTTCAAGGAGTGCAAAACGGGATTAAAAACCCTTTTGGTCAAGTTGTTCTTTTGTATTGTGAAAATAGATCCGTGATATATAGCATTTTTCATTTTAAGCAATCGAGAGAGAAGCGATTTCTGAATTTCTTAAACTTTTAAAATTACCCCCGTATTAAAGAGCTTTAACAGGAATGCAAGTAGCGGTCTAGTAATAGGCCTATTTACAAAATCACATTCTAAACATATTTGATAGAAATCCCTTGGCTTATAGTTCTATTTTCTTCTCAATTTATCCCATATTTGAATTAATGGAGAATTTTTCTATTTAAAATATTCATTTTCTAAATATTTTTGTCATTCTTGTTATTTATTCAAAAATATTATTAGCGAATTTATTACCGATTCTATTATCGAACGATCTTAAATTATGCATCAAAAATTTGTTGATAGAAATTTATATGGAAACTCGCATAATATATTATTGTTTTCGCCTCTTTCAATTCTTCAAGACTTTAGAAATTAGCTTTAAAAAGGGGAATTCATTTTTTGATCTCGTGCCGAGTACTCACGCGACTCCCGCCTTTTTATAATAAAAAATGAAATCAATTTTTGAACACTGAATCCAAAGATGAAACGGAAAACGTTGCACGGCAGCGGTGTAATATTTTATGTATTAAAAATAATTCAACGGGGTGTTTTATTAATACAATTCCTGGAGATATCCGTTATTACATGATCATAAGATTTTTTTACATGAGAATTTAAGTTATTAGTGATAATCCGCGTACTATAGACTGTTGTATTATCACACACTTAAACGTGCTTCCATTGTTTGACGACAAGCAATAAAGATTATCTAAGTCAGGTACCCGTCTTAAATAATAAGGGAGAACAATTCGTTCAAAATATTACACAATTATGAGTTTCCTTTAATACCTTTTATATCCTTGCGCTATTATTATCTCTAAAATAGAATTCTCCGATAAAGCACAAGAACTACGACCAAAAGTCTCAAAAATTATAAAAAGTGTTGAAGCAAATGTGTAGGCCCCAAAATTAACAATTCTTGAACAGATCAGTTACATCGAATTTTTAAAGATATCTTTTAATTTAGCATTCATGCTTCCACTTAAAAAAGAAACATAAGTAAATATCTTTGAATAGTTTGATAGATGGTCCGTCGAAAAATAATTCCAGCGTACATGTATTTCTAAATCCCTAAAGTGCACGATTTACCTAAATCTTTGAATTTCTGAGAATGATGGACTTGCTTGAATAATACTGTTAAATTAACAACATTTTAATATACGTATTACAATAACTTTTATAAAATAGTATAATGACAATAAATTTTATAGTACAATTACAATAACATTTATAAAATAGTATAGTTACAATAACTTTACAAAATAGTATAATTACAGCAACTCTTATAAAATAGTATAATTACAATAACTTTATAAAATAGTATAAATACAATAACTTTATAAAATAGTATAATTACAATAACTTTATAAAATAGTATAATTACAGTAACTCTTACTCTTATAAAATAGTATAATTACAATAACTTTTATAAAATAGTATAATTACAATAACTTTATAAAATAGTATAATTACAATAACTTGTATAAAATAGTATAATTACAATAACTTGTATAAAATAGTATAATTACAAAACTTGTATAAAATAGTATAATTACAATAAATTTTAATAATGCTATAACACCGTTAGTTTTATGATTTCCAACCTTGTGGGTTTTCTCCCGTTCCCCGACCTCCTCCAACTGCTAAAGACCCCTATACGCGCAAGCGAATTATTGAAATAAAATTTAACCATACTTTTGTCAAGTGGATGTTAAACCCCATTTTTCTTTCACTCTCGTTTGAGAACAACTGTCCGACCCTGCAGCATTGAGGTACCACAGCTCCCTCAATATAACACACCCCCTCTCTCTCTCTCTCTCCCCCTCTCTCTCTCTCTCTCTCTCATGATTTTGAGTAAAAGAGAAAAATGTGAGTATAAATAATTCTCATGGTTTGGCTGTTTTATGTAAATTATGACATTAATAAAGCGTTGATGTGGAACGTAAATAGTTACTAATAACCACATGAGATCCAATCACTTTATTTATCATCAGGAATCAATGAACCATGAAGTTTTATTGATTAGTAAATATAAACAAGTTGTTTGTGTTGGATGACGGCTAGATGATGGATGGGAAATTTCAGGCTAAACAAAAAAAAATGTTGCGGTTCTTTACAATGAAACAGAGGATGCGATGTTGGCCCATAATCCATATATTATGAAACTGATGAATTAATTTTATTTTCATTTAAAAAATCGGTGAGCAAGGGCATCCATTCGTGACTCACTGGTTGGGTTATGCTCATCAGGTTCTCAAGTTATATAACTTTTTTTTGAAAGACCGTAAGAAGTTCACGAGTTCAGGCGCGAATATGGTACCTACAAATGTACACTATTAATAAATTTTAGAACCTACCTATAACTCAGGGCCCTGTTTCACAAAATTGTTACTAGGATAAAATCCAAATTTTAGTTGTTTGATTGGATAATATTAGATTGATTTTAGTGATTAACCAATCAAAATTGAAGTATCTATTAAATTTTGGATTTTATCTTTAGTTTAAATTGCGAGAAACACGGTCCTGGTTATCAAGAAATGTTTACAGATGTAGATGTTTTAAATAACGCTCCATAGATTAACACTCTGGGGTTCTGGATAACAACCGGATTCTAGATAAATATTATATAATAATAATAATATCGTCATTTATAAAGCGCGCCAATACTGGAAAAAAGTTTCTAGATACATGTATAGATACATTTCCCAAATAGTCTATTTAACCATCAATTGAAAACAAATTGAGATAACTACCATATTTGATCCTGGCTGCCAATTTCATTTTTTTCTGTCCGACCATTCCTACCCTATGAACACGACTGATTCATCTGGCAAGTTTCTTAAGAACAGCGATATCCCATCGGCGGAAGCGGACGTTACCTGATAGTCTCCTTTATGTTGGAAATCGAATAAGCAAACAACTTTCGTTGTAGGTTTATGGTTTAAACTCCCGGCTCTCACTCTCGTTTTAGGGATTTTTTCGGTGCCGTTCCACTTTGTCAATGGTGTAGCACATAAAGCCTGGAAGGGAACAACGTTCAGTCGTTCGCTTGAAACAAAAAAAGTGTACACATTGGCGAGCACGTATAAGACTCCTTGACAGTTGGAATTTCAAAAAAAAGAGTAGGACATATATAGTGTCGCTGTCAGGGCAAAATAATTTCCGACCAGGGCAAACTGTATGGCGTATACCCGTCTCCATTAGCCCAATTGGAACAGAACAGTAGGACGTTAAACCGTGTTTTATTTCAATTTATTTCCCTGTCGTTGTAGCTATGCCAGTAGTGATGATAGTTAGTCTTGGCCTATGATGAGATACAAAACGCTTCATTTACCCACAAGCAAGATTTTCCTTTTAAACTTGTGTTTTGTAACTATGGATCATTTCAAGTGATAAATCCACTTAAACACGGCTTTGCTTTTAATTTCTCTACAAACGAGATTGTGGTTTAGTATTCTGTTTTATGGCGGAAATCTTGATGACAAAGCTTAATGAAACTAGGTGCGAAAAGTTTCCGTGTTGCTTAATACCTCTAATCTGTCGTATTGTCGATATTTCAAAATTATAACCCATATTTGACAGATTCTGCAATAAAGATACAACGACTCTTGACAGTTGAACATCAATGGCGTTGAAAAGACACTCGATGGAACCTGTCCCTTAATGACAATAAAACAATAGAGTTATCCACCTTTGAAGACGGTAATTTCAGGTCATAAGACTTTGGGCATAAGAGAATCACGCGAAACAATAAACAGTTTCGTATCTTGACTTTAAAGCGAGAGTATAACTATTAAAATAATACAAAATATAGTATAACCATTATCAGATTCGTTCAATATTATTCGTCTATCTGATCAATTACTGGAAATTCTTAATCAAGGACCATTCTCCATCATTTTTGTTATGGATTTGAACACATGCGCGAAATATTTGACAATTTTGTATTAGGCCTAGTTAATGGAAACAAATCCCAATCGTCTGTACATTTTCCGTTTGGTAAAATTTGATATTCAAATCTAGATCCTGCACTATATGAATATAATAAGTAACAAGGAACCCCAAAGTGGAAAAATACCAACACCTAACCCTTAACATCTCGAGAGTAAATAACGTCGACCAGATTTTAATCCGGTTGGTTGGATGACCGAATTATTAGAGCGTGCGCGTTGCATCATAAGGTTTGACATTGAGACAACTGGCTAGGTTTCGATTACCGGGAGTAGGGTCGCCTATCCATCCTCTTGGGTTTTCTTCGGGTCCTCCGGTTTTCTCCCACTGCTAAAGACCCATACTCGCAAGCGAATTATTGACATCAAATATTAGTCGCGAAATGACCTGGTTTGTTACGAGTGGCCGCTAAATTCTCTCTCTCTCTCTATCTCTCTCTCTCTCTCTCTCTCTCTCTCTCTCTCTCTCTCTCTCTCTTTCCAGATTTGGATCCGCGGAAATTGTTGAAATTTTCTAAATTATTATGCAATTAATATAATTAAATGCTGATTATATAATGATGAAGATTATTCCGAACCGCTAACACGTATTGGTACTTTAAACAAGTTAAGGCAAATTTTATCATCCGTTATAAAATTTATTTCAGGAACAGGAATCGTTGCTTTATACGACACCCATTAAATATACAAAGTAGCTTTTATTACAAAAGACAGGCGGATTCTGAGAAATACCACCTTAATAAACAGCACATTTCACTACGCTTTATTACCCATGATGCTCAGCAGAGGGTTAAAATCTCGCTTCTGCTTGGCCGAAATTCATACTCCATTAGAGATGTAATATGGCGAAGGTGATTTCCACCATATTATTACAGTGACCGTACTACACCATACGTGGTCAGCGAAACTTGTAATTTTCACAGTCTGTGGTCAAGCGTTTTATGTTCTCGTCGTTTTTGTAAGATGTATAATCAGAGGTCGTCTGTACCTCATCGCTTCATTTACCAGTAAGACTTGATGACATGCCAGACGCCATCTTGATGATGTAATACCCTACAGAGTTGCCAGGCCTAGACTGTTTTCTCTGATTTAAGGTCCAATCATGTATACATTCCAATGGCCATATCAATTGGTTCAACAACTTTTGATGAAGAAGTGAGCAAACATACACAGCTATGAAACAGTATAGTCTGTCCTTAAAAAGAAAATTTATAGACTCTTATCATTCTTCTTCGAATACAAATTATATAATAAAACAATAACAAAAATTTATTTAATAATATTTGTTAAAATTGACTAGACTTCTTTGATTTGAGTTTTAAAAATGGTTGATTTCAGTTGATTGTATATTTTGATTTATTTTGTGATTTGATAATTGATTTACGTCTGTCAAGATATATCCCATTTTATTTTCGACTGTCGACCAAGTAAGCCAAAACTATAATTATTAAATAATCAGACAACGTCCGCTTAATCTTTCAAATGATAATTTTATGGCATAGAACTTGCCCCATCGCTCATCACCTAAGTTTAAAACAACAATTTAGTCGAATAGAGATTGTCCCATCGCCTATCTAAATCAACCCATTTTTAAATATTTTATTTAGTTAAACCAAAGGGGTTTAGCGCCTTTAATTCTAGAAAGCGACTTCCGGTCAGTAGCAGAAAACATTGTAAAATACTAGAACCTACATTGTAAAATACTAGAACGCAAGTATAATATGTTGAAGATGTTTTTTTTAAAATAATTTGATCACGAAAATAAAATTTAATTCAAACGAGCTATATGGCCGATGATTTTCGGCATCATCTCGGAGAAGCTTTGTAAGTTTCGTTTACTTCCGCGCAGGAGATGGGTCTATGATTTCAGAACGATGTAAAAAGTAATGTACATGAAATAAGAATATGGGTGAGTAACTGGTAAATAAAAATCACCACGCGTCAATTATTGTTGAGAAATATCAATAATAAGCCATTACACGAGGTACGGTGAACATATATCTTCTCTCGCGCTGATCTTCCCGCAACCCCTAGCTTTGTCTTCCGGGTCACTCGGTCACCGCGCATGTTTAAATAAATGTATTGCTTCAATATAACGGTGGTAACTAATGTTCGACTGTCATTCAGAATTACGGCATGTCCCTTTTATATTCGATGAGTGAAATCAGGCATGAGCAGTTCCTGACAGTCTTGGAACTGACTTCTATTCAACGAAACGATAAAATATCATTCTAGTTGGGGGGAAACACAGCAAAGATCAGCCAACACTAACTGAATTTATGGCTTTGCCAATTTCTCCTGAAATATCTTGATTTATTAAGCTGCTCCAACTGAAAATAGCATCAAAAGACTTCAGCGAAATCTCGACATTTGAGTATAAAAACAACAACTTTAAAATGATTTAAAGCTGTCCAAATCAAGTCTTTTATTTGATTATAAGTTAGCTTTTTTTTTACATTTTGATCTAAAATTGACTTCAATCATTTCTGCAAAAAGAAATCAAAAAGACTTCACAATTTTTTTTAATTTTTTTATATTCGATAACGTTTTCATTTTTCGAGACTCGTGTCATGTTTAGAGAAATGAGTCTAAAACAAACATTTATCTAACAGCATTTTATTTATTAATATTAAAATATACAAAAAAAAAACTTACCAGAGAAGAAGTGATTTTCCTAGACTGTAATTTAAATTGGGCTTGACTGAATTGGTCGTGGATTTCATGTGTGAAAAATCAAAGCAGGAAAACTGCTACAAAACAGAACAAACAACCAAAATTTTAAAAAAATGTTTATACACATATTGCAGCCACCAAAAATATAAATGTCAAAACTGAAAAGAGTGATATGTACATTGACATATTTAACTTAAAGGGGCATCATAGGAGATTATGTTAAGTGCTGACAGTTCTCACTTTAATAGTTAAGGGAAGATAGCGATGACATCGAGAGTTGATTATGGTCTGGATACTGGATAAGTTAATTAATGTCTAATTAATAATTTACATAGCATTTTAGACTTAGAGAACGACCCTGCAATAGGCAGATTTAGCTCTTGCATCATATATGTTTAAGGGAAGAAAGAAAAGGCATGCTGGGGTCATTGTCCAGAGAATGTGGAGGGAGGTAATACTTGTATTCCGTAATAATCTGTCGACTTCATTGTAGCTTGAAGATTTTGAGCAAAATAAAACTGGTATTTGTATGTTTAAAGGAAGCAAGTCGCCAACTCACTCTCGTCCAGTTTTCGACATTGCAAACACGAATTATTGGTCACTTTAAATCCACATTGGTGTTGTTATCTTACCGTGAAAAAATGGGCTTCTGGTATTAAATAATAAGACAAAATGAAAATGCTTTCGAGCGTCATTTCTAATGAAGCTACTCAACCAACGAAGCTAAACCTACCCCTAAGGAGAATACTACCGGTGTAGACTGGAATAACCAGTCGCCCAATACTGTCATTCAATTTAGATTTGTATTTCGTCGAACATAACTGATTAAAAATTAAGAGTAAAAACAGAAACGATTGAATGTAAAAATGAGTTTTTATATACATGTATTCACAATTCATGATTATATGTGTTGCGACCCATTTGTGTGCGTGTCTAGGTGCCAAAGAATAGCGATTCAGCTTCTTTAAGCAAGAAAAGTCTAAGTTAAATGACACGTTCACAATGTGTTGTAGTTTGAAACATTATTTATTAACACACGTGCATTGTAATATTTCAAATTTGAATTTTCAAATACAAAGCATATTACAAGTAATTTAGACACAAATTTCATTTATTTTATTTTCCAATAATACAGGAGGCCTTATGGGTATCATTCACTAAGTTTATTAACTGCAGCGTTTCAAGGCTAAATCTATTTGTTAAGACCAGCTCAATTTTCGTCAAGGTCGCTGAGATGTAAATAAGATTAAGTTACCTTATTGTTGGTGAGATTGTAGGTTGGGGTTAGGGTTAGCATTTTGGCTGGGTTTAGGGTTGGAATTAGCGCCAGCCCTGTTTCATCTCGTGGCCTTTGAGCAAACTTGAAGTTGGTCTTATCAAATAGATCTAACCATTTTTCAGTGAGATTACTCTCGCAGTTTTCGTGTTACAAAAGTACAACCTGGACAATAAAACGAAACGAAATAAGTATGTTTTGAACTTTCAGTCCAATTGGGATGTATGTATTTTTGATTAACCTGGGCATCGTGTAACGATAATCATCTAAAATGGGATCCCCAACGCTCATGAAATGGAAGTTCTGTGTTAATGCGCGTGACATAAAAATATAGCAGGAAGTGTTATTCAGTTGTAAAAACTAGGGTCCAATTCATAATATTGCCACAGCACAAATAAAATATACGCATACAATGTAATTAATCCCAACTCTATCGTGTATAAACTGCACTTGAATTTAGAACATAGATTCGACTGTAATTTTTCTATTTTATTTCTAGCCTTTGATCGGCACTTGAAATAAAATGTATTAATTATACTTATTGGATCATGTCTAATATGCGTGAAGGCAACACGAGAAAATAATCCGTTGATAATTTCAGAAAATAAGATAACTAATGTATTGGCCCAGCGTTGCTTTATACGGAATTAGCGCTCAACTACCAGGGGCATTAAAGACCACATTATCAACACCGACTTTTCATAAATGATTAACTAACAATATAGAAATGGATGTCATCATAATAAGATTAAAGGCTGAATTTCTGGTAAATATCAATGTAATTATAGATAATGTTACGTCTTTTTACTAAGTAGATATACAAACAAACGGCGGTTTACTGGTCGTTATTGTGTATTACATGACCCCTGGGTCGCATGTAATTTTTAAATTTGTATATTTAAGAGATTTGTGACGATTACGATAATGGTACGTGCTTAAAAATTAAAGAGGTTTTTGTCTAAATTGCTTCTGTAAGTCGGTGTAAGTAATAGAGAGTGGCATATAATCCTCGGAGTCAAAAATACAATCTGCTTAAAATACAGATGCATATTTCGTTTCATTTTTTATACTTTCCGCAGCCCCTACTAACGGAATTTTAAACTATAAAAACGAAACGAAATAGGATAGTATTTGAATCCGTTAAACTAACTTCCCGAAAATCTGCCCGGAAAAGAATGACGTCCACTATTTGCATATATTCGCGGATTTATTTGGGGAGGAGACGGTTTGATATATATTCTTTTCTACACAATTATCCCTGAAGAAGAAAGGGGCGTAAATCTTAAACGACTGAAAGAATTGTTTATTGTTTCATTGATTGATGTAAAATTGGAATTCGTTAATAGAATATCACAAGTTCAATTTCTTTTTAAAAGTTTATATAGCCAACCATTATACGATTCCTTTCGTCTGTTGGTCCGGGTAATTTGAAAAATGTTTTACTGGGAGGGAGGGGCTCATTCTCTATCGCTGAACAGTTTTTTCTCTTTTATTAATTTGGATCTAAATTGAGATCTTTTCTGTTTTTCACCTTAAAGCCATAAATCAGAAGAAATGTTCTAACGGCCATAAATTGACTAAAATCCCATTTCGCCAAATTATCCTCGCTTCACCTACATCGGTAATCAACCGCGCTTCTTAGCCAAAATGGCTTCCCTTTAATTTTCTGTCGGCGCAATATCATCCTTCAGTATTTACGAGATTTTCTTCATTTTGTTGGAAAATAAATCTGAACTAATAATCTTTCCTTCCGCTCCATCCAATAGGCTGTTTGCTCATTTCGTATTAACGTGTATACGAGTGGAGCGCGAGCCGGGCGCGAGAGCTGCACGACCAGACGATCTTTAGAAGAGCAAATTTCATTGACATTTTTAGATTTCACAGAAGGTGTGAAATTGTTCCCCCGAGCTACTAAATTCTAGATTCAACCGAGCAAAAACAGTTTCCAATTTTATGATTCCGTGCTTAGATTTGTTAATGCGAAGTAAGGTCCACGGGCTAAGAACCATAACTAACTCGCTTCCTTGTTATACGAGGCTATAGACAGTGTCTACTATTAACCTTCATTGGTTCCCTCTAATCCAGCTAATTCTGACCAAATTGAATTTTCTGTAACATGGAGAAGTTTAGGATGCCGAGCGTGAAAATTACTTACAGGTTTCCTAATATAAAGCGGTTGTAGATAATTATTACTTATTCAATTGAATTGTTTTACATGACCCAAGTCCAATGTGAGAATCGCGTCGTATGAAATTATTTTAATATAGCCAGTCCGTGAAATGTCGGTCGCTTGATTTTCCACCTAATAAACGATAGCTTTGGCAGCCATGAGATACGACAATTTTGGATTTTTGTTTTTACATGAACATGTTAAAGAAATATAATCCTTGAGTGACATTTACTGTTTGAGCACATTAAAAAAAACACAGCACAATTTATATGGAAAACAATCATAGCGAAAAGAACCGTAATTATGATCAGAGCCATTGCCACCCCGAAAATTGCGTGGCATCTTTTTCTCGTTGATTTTCTGTTTTCTGTTATTTAAGATCTTGATAAATACATAGCCAGTTAAGGTGTTTTTTTTTTTAAATTTCAACATATGAAAAATTGTAACTAAAAGCTTTTGAACATCACAATCAAGTATTTTTGCTCTTTAAAAGGGTATTTTACTGGGAAATGTTTACAGGGGTTCCAAAGAACAGGAAATCAAACTGGTGTAGCAGAAACGGTATACCCTATCTGAGGAATACAGCATCTCCCACATTTTACCACCGGGAAGCACCATTGGTTAGAATACCCTAATAGCTCTGGAAAAATCACTAGGTTTTCGACAGGTCGTGTTCCCATTTGTCCATGGTACGCATTGGTGTACACTTAAAATAATTGATGACAGTTGTAGGCGGAATCAGAAATGAAATAAATGCGCGTTTGCCTCAAAGTCCTACATTTGTATAGTGCAATGGATCCAATCAATTAATCTGTCATGCGCTCTTGCTGTTTAAGATGTCTGTGTCTTGTGCAACCCCCCCCCCCCCCCAACTGCACTTACTACTAAAGTCAAAGTCCAAATAACACGAAATAATATTGTTGACCCTTGATATGACGATTTGTGTGACTGCTGAGCCGAACGATCAAACCATTTTTCTAAAGTAATCACGTTATCTGTACTTGAATAGGCCTGATAATACAACGTACACGTCTGTTTAGGGTTCACCCGGTTCCCAGTAGACCCTTGTATCAATTTCTGCAAATTAACGTCCTCGAGGTCCAATTTGTCACAGTGTCTTTGTGTTATACATCCAAGTACCACCGAAAGAAAGAAACTATTGAAATACCCTTTAGCAAATATATTTTTTGTGAAATTAAGATGGCTATTTTTATACAAAATTGTCGCACTTACAAAGAGAATAAACAGGATGTTTTTTACTAATTCACGATTTGAACGTCGCCGGCCATTACTGTCGCCCTGTTGAATTTGGTGAGCCTCGGGGTAGAAAAGAATAAGCCGCGTATTACACTTACAACTTAAACAAACTAACATTTTCTGTAGATGTTTACTTTGAAAACTTAATGGTAAAAAAACATTCTACATGGTTAGCTGATAAGCCATTGCGATTTTCAAATTTTCCTTGGACGTATCAACAAAATTCGATATACATTTCCTGTAACGGTTTCTTTTTAAAAGGCGTTTCGTCTTCTTTGGCCCGGTTGGTGCAGAAAAGTATATTTAGCTTAATCCTTCATTTAAAAGTGGAATGCTGGTTTCATGAGATATGAAAAGGGGGCGAACGTTCTCTTTTCACAACATATAGAAGCAATGGCTTATCATTCTGTTAGGTTGTAAGTGGTAGCCTGTCCAGCCTCGTGGGTTTTCTCCGGGTACTCAGGTTTCCTCCCACTGCTAAAGACCCCTACGCGCAAGCGCATTATTGAAATGAAATTAAACCATATGTTAGTCCCGAAATGAACTAGTTTGTGTCGAGTGGACGTTAAACCCCATTTCTCTCCCTTTATCATTCTAGTAGACAGCGTACGCAGGAAATTAATTTGTTTCTGTAAGGGTTTTGATATAGAAGCCATGGTTTATTTTATCATTCTGGTATAGACATTGTACACAGAAAATTATATGGTATTTATATGAGAAGGGGTACGAAAAGTCATAGGCCTATTGTTCTAGAAATGGTAGTGGGAGTGACTGTCTGCTTATATCCTTCATTTTCAAAATTACGTATTGAAATGATATGGGCTAATGAAGACGGGCATTTTGTATTGAAGTATGAAACAACTCTTCTTCTATATGAGAACTGAGACGTGTGGGAGAAAAGGGGTCAGCTATATTATACGAGTTTTCTTGCATTTTTATGCTGTGGGTGACGTAAAAGGGACCACTTATTCATTTGATAAATGAATTCTTGCACTAGGTCTTCGCCTGTCTTTTATTCTGAAAGGCAGAGGTCCCTGGATGCAATAGTTTCCAAAGATATTACTTGTATTTAAGAAGGTTTTTTTTTATTTTGCTTCAGACGATGGTTGTTAGGATTAATATTGATATCCCCTTCTTTGAAGAACGGACAGGTTCTAAGCTGTATTAGAAGTAATCTAGAAGAATAGTTAATTATTGCATGCTATAACCAACTCCATGTCAGCGTGTCCAAGAATATTACACGGTACTACAAACTAGCTCTTTGATCACTCGAGTCAGGAATTTATTCAAAGAAATCTCAAACCCCTATCAATACCAGAAATATTAGATTCTGTGTCCTTCGTAACCCGACTTTCTTTTTTTACAATGTCCAAATTGCACGTGCTATCCATATTTGGACTCCATCATAGCCTGTATCGAGCCTATAATTGACATGCGCGGACAATACCCACGTCACGGGCCATTTGTCAAAGACGAGAGGGTGTTCCTCGGCGACGGTCGACAAAAGGATTTAGACGATATGTGTCGCGATATTATCGCTAGGATTGAAAAGAAATTCGCAATGAATAATACGAGAGTTTGTATTGAGATCTTTTTAATAAGAGCTCGTCGATTTAATGCCAAAACTTGTATACAAGCAACAACGGTTATGGATGTATCAGAGCTGAGGGACAATGGGGCGACAATAACTGAAGTCGGTTTTTTTCTAGCGACTTTACTTGTCGATACGGCAGATTTAACGAGGGGTTGATTGAATAGTAAAGCGCCCTTGGATGCCTTCTCGTAGATCAAAGCTAGATTAAAGAAGTAACAACAAGGAAATTCTGCTCTAACTTTTCAATAAAAATCATTTCAAGCATGTTTTGCCCCGGACAATGTAATACGACGTACGAAGAGTTCGAATTGACACAACATGTAAACAACTCGTCGTATTAATTTTAATTGCGTCAAATATTATCAAGGTGCTATAAAAAAAAAAGAGAGAGAAAACAAACACGGGATTTTCATAAATGTTTCGAAGTAATTGAATACGAATTATGCGCATTGAATTCATACGAAGAGCAAAATAATTTGTTTTAAAAAAGCAAAATTTGACATTTTTGGATGAACAATACACGCATTTTAGAACACACAAAGAGTGTGTTCATTCATATTAATCAAATATTGTTGATGTTTTCGTATTTTCATAAAACCACCGCATTTATTCAAACACAGCCTTTTCACTAACGTTTGAGAGTAATTGAATACAAATTATGCAAAGTTGCATACGAATATGCAAATACAACCATTTTGGGGGTGAAAATGGTTTCTTTTCTTTTAGAATACACAAGAGTGTGTTTATTCCTGGAAGAAAGATTACCAAAATTTCAATTAAATCCGATTTGTTTAATTATATGTTTTTCACACAATATATATTTCATTAAGAATAGAATCGTATAGAGAGAAATGGGGTTTAACGTCCACTCGACACAAAGTAGGTCATTCGGGACTAACATATGGTTCAATTTAAATTCGATAATTCGCTTGCGCGTAGTGGGAGGAAACCGGAGGACTCGGAGAAAACCCACGAGGCTGGGCAGGCGACTCTCCTCCTAGTCACATAAACTGGGGAATCCTATATGTTCAGCTAGTCCAATACGCAAATATTTATATCAATAATTACTATAAAAAGAAACACCGAAGTCTTTGTAATATTTTACCCTTACGTTGATTGCTATTAATTAATAAATTAGACAAAATTAAGTCCCATTGCATTTTAGTCTATCAGAAAACAGCATTCTTTCATTGAACCATAAACTATCTCAGACGATGGTCTTGTTAAGTTTACAATTTTTATTTTTAAAAACGATATTTTATTCAAAAATTGAAAGGGATTGAGGAACAGGTTTGGCATGTATGATCTCTAGCCTAATACAAGAATATATATGGATATATCTAAAAGAAATAGGTGAATAAACAACAAAACAATACAATGAATACTTAATCAACAGTTTACAAGTTCTTCTTTCAGTGACATTTTAGTAATTGATAGGTAATAATTATGCAACACATTTATATCAATAACAATTACTGGTTTCGACAATTGTATCCGCGTCTTTAATAAGTGGTCGTAAATATAGGAAGTATAAGCCTACATGTATATATTATTATTATAGAATAAAAATAAAGATTTCAGCTCTCAGTATTAAATATCAAAAAAAAAACAATAGTATGAATTGAACAACTACATGTGCATTATTATTTTAATAATGACTGTGTAATATTTTACACCACAGGGGCATCATCAGGACATAACATTACAATAGGAGGTACATGTATATGATAAGTTTGAAAGAGCTAAGTTACAAATTACTATAGAACAATGACATTTTTAAAGTGCAATTTTAAAAAAGAATAATTTAAATTTTGAAAAGGGAATTAAACAATACAAATACAAAGGTATTGTTGAACATAGCATTTCGAGATTACTTTCTATCATTATGGAATTTTTTGTGTATTTTTGTATTAAGCATTTTTACAATTCTGATTAATCATTAATTTGGGGCTTTATTGCCTTTTTTAAAAAAAAATAGTTTAATATGTAGCAATACCGTGGGTTTCTTAGTCAAGACAGTTAACGAACTTTGGTAATGCTTGGAAAACAGACAGTGTAGAGGGGCTTTCTTGGAGGACCATACAGAAGTTTGTTTTTTGTTCCTGAATTTTGACAGTCTGGTCTAACGGTTCATAGAATCAGGTCTGTCTGCCCCGACCCCTATGCCCTCAACACATCAATGGTACTTTGTTCTAGCTCATTTTAATTCATAAATATGTCGTAGAAACAAACTGAGTGTTATTTTCTTCAATCATACGTGGTTAGAAGGCAGAAGGCAAATATTCTGAATATTCAAATTAAATTTTAAAATTTCCAAAAAAATTGAGTTGGAAGTATGACGCACCTGCGTTTTTCGTGTTTATTTTCATCCAAAATTTCAAATTTACCAGTTGTGGTTTCATAAGAAAACCAGCTGAATTAGAATTAAAAACAGGGGTCTGACCAAATTGACAATACTCCTATACCGCACCCTTTTACTTCTTCAGAATGGAACATTTTCTCAATTCTAGTTATGTATTCTGCAAGAGAAAAGACAATTGAAATTAAAAATCCTTGCAATCTGTCATCGTATTTCGTTAAAAGTTGCCAAGGCTGATTATTTATTTGGTTTCTTTTATTCTTTAGGAACCGAAAGTTGGAGCAATAATACAAATCAGAGAAAAAAATCGTCCTCAAATCTGTCTCTTTTCTGAACTTTTATTGAAGCCAATTAACTCGTGGACTTTAAAACCATTTTTATAACAAGCTAATCTGGTTTGTCTTTTCGGCTTTTTGAATTCAAACAAATACTCGGGGTTGATTCGTCAAAACCACATGCTATAGTAGGAATAGAAAACTTCTAAAATAATTAACAAGTTCTCTTTATGACATCACGCGGATTAGTTCTTCTAAACAATAACCAGCGCTTGGTGGCTTTTTACTTCTTTTTTTACCAAATATCAAATTCAATTTTGGAAAAAGACACAAATAAATAACCACAATTCCCCCGAGTTAGCGTTCCGTGAATTATGCAAATCAGACGGGGGTCCGAATTTTAACAAAGCTTTATTCGGTTTACTATATTACAACGTTATAACCTTTCATTTTCTCGGTGCGCATCGTGTATGGCACAAGACCAAATACAAAACAGACCATAGCGAATATATTAAATTTGATATTAAAATTAAAATCATCCTTCCGTAATTTGGGGAGAAAGCGAACGACTGCCTTAAATGTTTTGACTTTTCCGTGGGGATTTCATTGCAATATTCGTTATCTATATATAAACGCTTTATTAATAAAATTAGTGGAGTAAAGCCACGGAGCAGAACAAAAAATATGCTGTATCTGAATTCACAAGGGACGTAACTTGTGATAGATCTTACGTCATCATTATTGACTTCTAGTCACTAAACACGAAACGGTTCCCTTTGAAGTTTTGTGGCATTTAAAAATCTATTCAAATAGATTAAGTATAACTCATGGTTATATATCGTTGATGTGTTTGTAGGAGATATGCCGATTTACATTTTATTTAGTACTGGTGTAAAATGCTGTCTGTTTTCAGTTCCCTGCTGACCTGAAAGTCGCAAGTCAATGCAGCATTCGATCCATCACGAATATTGCGATTATTTAGGCTTGTAAATAGCCCAGTTTCCATGTCCCGCCAAGTACTTTGAACGTAAAATGAAATACAATGGGGTTTAAAATCCATCTTTTCTGCACCAAGAAGACGGGGTAACGTCTTGCAGTGTGCTGTGAAGGACACTTTGTCCAGACAGCGGTGCTACGGCCTACTCTTATTACGAATTCAAAATGCCAAGGTTTTTTTTCACGAGGCGCCAAAATTTACAGCGGGTTTGGTTTTTCGTCCCACCCGAGCAACTAAACACTTTTCTGTGAATACGAGAAGGAGGTCACGTGGAAGCACCTCACAAATGAGATGGGGTTTAAAGCCTTACTGTTATGCACCAACCGGGATATTGAAGACAGACTGATTTGACTAGTTACAAGTGTCGTTAGACGCATTACAGGAGCCCAATGCTTAGCTGGAAATGAAATGAAATGTGAGAGAACTGGGGCTTAACGTCCACTCGACACAAACCGAGTCATTTCGGGACTAACATAATATGGTCCAGTTTTTATTTCAAAAGTTCGCTTGAGCGTAGGTGTCTTTAGCAGTGGGAGGAAACTGAAGAACCCGGAAAACCCCCCAGCGAAGTTGGACAGGTGATCCTATTCCTTGTCACGTACAACTAGGGAATCGAAACCACGCTAGTTGACTCAATAACAGACCGTATGATAGAGCGCGCACATGCTAACCATTCCCCTCCTCCTCGTCATCCTCAAATATAAAGCTATGAGCCCCCCCCCCCTTCATGCTCATCCTCCTACTCAAATATAAAGCAACGAGATAGTGAAAAAAATGAAATCGGGTTTAACGTACTACTTTTCTGCAGCAACGCCTGGGATAATGAAGAAATGAAATAAAATGAGGTTAAGCGTCCTACTGTTCTGCTCCGAGGCTAATGAAAACGAGATGAACTAGCGAAAGGCTTGGTCGTTAGATTAAAGTACAGGGCCCTGATTCACGAAATCTTAACTTAAGATAGAATCCAAATTTTAGTAGATACTTCAGTTTTGATTGGCTTAGCACTAAAATCAATCCAATATTATCCAATCATATAACTAAAATTTGGATTTTATCTTAGTTAAAATTTTGTGAATAAGGCCCCAGGTATCTTGTGTTTAAGTCAATAATTTTATGAATTTTCGTCTGGTCCACTAGGTTAGGTGGAGAAGGCAATATATTATGTTCTTAAACTATTGATAGTTTATTAAACTGGGGTCGCGGTGGCTCAGTAAATATGACCCTGGACCACTACCAGGGTTCGCTCACGGTGTTGACTGAGACAGTTCTTCGTGATTTTCTGACAGTGTCTAGTCGTTCGGATAGGACGAGCGGCAGATGGAATTTCAAATAAGAGTAGGCCGCAGTGGCGCTTTTAGGGGAAACTCTCACTCATAGCACACTGTAATGCGTATACCTGCCCCCATTAGCCTATATACGGTCCACGGTTAAACCCATTTCATTTCATGTCACTACGGCATAGAGAGCTGTGACAATCATATAGAACTTCGACAACACTTTGCTTGTTCACAATTAATTGTATTCGAGGCGTGATATTTCACCATTTGGGAAGCGATTGTTTTACTTTGAAGTGTGGGATATTATTTGGATATTTAGCATCTGTTATTAATCTATCACAGGCCAAAAAAAAATAATTATTACCATAATAAAAACATAACGCCTAGTTCATAAAAAACATAATACTTTAATGTCAATCAATGCTAGTGTCAATTATACTCGCAACTTTCTGAAAAACAAAAACAATGCCTCTAATAAACAATATCGATATTGGATGTTTCCTATATCGCGAGATATCGACAATGTTTCATGGCTGAACCTTTTGAACTTTTCACTGATTGATTGTACGAGAAAGGAAAAATCAAATATATAATAAGTGCTGAGTAATGGGAAATTAACAAGCCGTGTTGTAAACTAAGGTTATTTGTTCTCGTGCGATTTGTATGAATTAAACAAACTGTATTTCCAACACTTAACATCATTTGAGGAGCCATCAGGCAGAAAACGGAGGTCGTATGGAGCAAGGGGCCTTAATTCAATATTAAAAGAAGGACATAATAAAGAGGAGTGATAGGTGAAATCAACCGTGACATCAAACGAGGGATATATTATATACATGTATCAACATCTCAGCTGTTGGGAAGCGATAAATGTTCAGCAATAAAATGCTAACAATGAAATGGGGTTTAACGTCCTAGTTTTCTGTACGGACAGGGCTAATGAAATGAAATGAAATAGGGTTTAACGTCCTACTGCTCCTGACCTGGGCTAATGAAGACGGGACAGGGCTAATGAAGACGGGAAACAAAGGTCCCGTGTACACACATTGGCATGCACGTAAAAGAACCCTTGACAGTTGGAATTTGATATAAGAGAAGTCCGTAGCGCAGCTGTCCGGACAAAATTTCCCTCAGAGCCCACTGTATGGCGTCTGTCCGTCATCATTCGCCCAGTCGATGCAGAAAAGTAGGACTTCAAACTTCATTCCTGTTCCTAATGCACTTTTAATTATTTTTTCGTTGATCACATAAAACTATTTTGGATTTTCAACGTTGGCTTGAATGTTTCGATAGATTTAGATTGTCTGGTTTATAATTGGGAACTGGTTCCAGAGATGGTGCTGCAAACGCTTTAGATCTTTACCTGAAATCGAGCTTTATTGGTGGTGTGATAAGAAAGAGAGAGAGAGAGAGAGAGAGAGAGAGAGAGGGAGAGAGAGAGAGAGAGAGAGAGAGAGAGAGAGAGAGAGAGAGAGCTCGACACAAACTAAAGTCATTTAGGGATTAACAATGGTTTAATTAAATTTCAATAATTCGCTTGCGCGTAGGGTTCTTTAGCAGTGGGAGGAAACCGGAGGACCCGGAGCAAACCCACGAGGTTGGACAGGCGAACCTACTCCTTGTCACGTACAACCGTGGGTTCGAAAACGCAAAGTCTTTTAAAGGAGAAAGTAGTCCTCGGATGTATCCATGGCGTAGATACATGTATCCATCTACCAATATAGACAATATTTGAAAATATTATTTAAACTTCTCTTCCGTTCACATCCATTACATTTTATCACCCCGAACCATTTGCGCAGTCACAGATACTCGGGCCTATTAATTTTATGAAACTGGTCCCTTTTTTATCATTGTTTTGTCTCCATGTGTATTTTCCACTATATTTATTTATCATACCGATTAATTTGATGAAACTATAATCTGATTAAAACACAGATCTTATTTCGTTTCGTTTTTTTTAGTTCAAAATTTCGTTTTACTTGCCTTCACAACACTTCATGTAGTGTAGGCCATCGAAAGTATAAAAATAACGAAACGAAATATAGATCTGTATTTTATTCAGATTGATGAAACTATTACCCTTTTCTTTTACTACTGTTTTGTCTCCAGATGTACTCTCCACTATATTTTATTAACCGTCATTGGTTCTGGTGTTTGGATTTAAACATCATCGGTGCATTCACAGATACTCAAAACCTATCAATTTGATAAAATTATTCCCATTATCATCATTGTTTGGTCTCCAGATGTATTTTCATCCGCCATTGATTCAGATACTAAGATTTAAAACATATCATCAGTGCATTCACAGATACTCAAACCTATTAAGTGTAGGTCAAACAAATTTATTTTTGAATTCTTTGGAAACGTGATCAGTAACTAACATACTAAATCCTTTTTGTTAAAATTTCAAAAGTTAAATATTTTGAACTGAAGGCTTTTGTGAAGTACAACAAAGTACGTTTGTTTTTAAATATTTTTTTTTCATGAAGACACTGGCATTAGAATTTTAATAATAATTCCTGAACAACAGAAATTCAAATTGGTGGGGCCTTATGAAACTATTGCCATTTTTTTATCATTGTTTTGTCTACTGTTGTTTTTACTCTGTTGTCTTGTCATCGTCACCCATCAGTGTCAGGGATTTAAAAAATAAAAAAGCTAAAGAGAACAGAAGGTAATAGTAACTATACTTCCTTCTTCCAGCTGTCCATCACTCCTTCAAAATAACATTTTTTTCTGCATCATCATTGTTTTCCATGAGTGACCGCTTCAAAACATTAAAATGACCAGTTAAACTTTTGAACGAATGAAACAAAATGTGAAGTCACCGTCGCAAATCGTATTCATGGGTATTATACAGCGAATTTTCTGGTGGTTGCACCCCGGTGCGCTGGTGCGGACAACGTTATTCCATTTTGTAAAGGAGGCATATTTATCCTACAAGATAAAAATGTCAGACTAAACAAAAGCAATTGAGATTTAAATGTAATTTAACCCAGATTTCGCATATGTCCATTTCTCAGTGTGAAGAATTTAAATTATTTGATTGTCAGTGTCGTGTATGTAGTATGCTTGCTCTACATAATATATAGGCCTTAGACATACCGACAACAGTTGGTCAATTTGCGACAGCAATATAATTATTATTTCAAGTAGGTATTCACCTGGAGGAATTTACGACTCATATCATCGACACCCCTAATTACAAATCTATTAAATGTTTAAAATTCCTACAACATATTAAAAAGAAATAAAATCAATGGGATTTTAACGTCCGAGCTTTCTGTACCGACACGGCCAATGAAGATGGGCTGGAAAAATTTTTTTTCCCGAGTTGATGTACCCAGGGGGTAAGTGGGGAGGAACACAGTGACGAACTTTGCGCCCTGGATTTGAGTTATTGCCCCCCTTTGAGTTTTTGCTGCCCTTCGCAATTGGCAAAAAAATCACATATGTCGTTTTCAACATTATAATCATAATGCTCAACCACTGTCAATCATATACCGTGGGTCAGATTGATACAAATCGATTCCAGCATGTTCCACGCAGCTCAATATTACCCGGTATGCCCCCCCCCCCACACACACATACATATAAATATTGTTTTGGGGGGCCCGGGTGGGATCTTGTTTCTCATGCAAAATCATGAGCCACGTGTGGTTTTTTTTTGTTTTTTATATCGGAATGACTAAATAAGACTTTCATTTCTTAAAAGATGATCCATGCCGCAAGATCTGCCTCCACCCCATACCCCTAAAATGCGAAATCTGACTAAATAACGGGTTATCGGAAATGTGTAAAATGTTCAATGGATCAGGGAGTATAAATGGTTTGGGAACCGCTGGTGCAGTTCAAGTAGGCATCAACTTCCCAGTCGATATGAACACCAAATGTCACCCTTTGTTGTAAACGAATAGAGGTTGAGTGGCAGTGTGCCGTGCGCTTAGGGTCATAAGGTTTTAGCCACGCCCCTCTCACCACCCCTCTCTCTCACTCTCCCCCTCCCCTCTCCCTCAGCACAAATACTTCAATGCATAATACCGCGTTTCTCAACCTGGGGTGAATTCACCCCCAAGGGGGGAATGGCTCGCGTCCAGGGGGTGAATGACCACACTCACAGTAACTTCAAAAATGAACATATAAAGGTTGTGCAGTTGAGATTAGCACTCTCATACACTGTCCCGAGAATAAAAAAAAAATCGTTTGTGACAATCACCAGGAGCAAATTTCGCACTAACTGGAAACAGCGTATTTTCATTAAAATATAAATTTGGTGATTATTAAATCTCACCTTCGATCCGTATTCATTCGATATTTTTGTCAATGTGGTCAGGGGGTGCAGGCCCGTGCAAGGATCCGCGGTTCATGTCGGATGGCTTCTATAGAAAAAGAAGGCCATTTTCAAGTTCCTATCCTGAAGAGTGCCTGAAATGGCTGGAAATCACATTTCCGGGCTCTAATTTCTAAAAATTTGCTAGGGGGGAGACTCCCCCCCCCCAGACCCTCCTCGACGGGCTTTGCGCCTACGGCGCACGCGGTGACAGTTTCGCCGGATACGGCTCCGCGATCAATAACCTCCTCAAAACTCTGGGGGTAAATGGGTTGGTTGAGAATTCATTTAGGGGTGAGCGGTGAGAAAAGGTTGAGAAACGTGGGCATAATATCTTTCAATTCATATCCTCGCCACTAAATAAAAGTTGGATTAACATAATTCATTGTATTTTTAAATAACATATTTACGACGATCACAACGTGAGGAGGGTATAATAGTATTTAATAACAAAAATCATAACAAGCTATTCAACAGAACCCACTGGACGGTAAAATTTATAGAGGTTATTATAAGTAGTCAATGGGCAGATAGATTTAGGGAGGGGTATTAAAACTACAATCTTATGATTTCCTTCTGCTTCATTTGACCAGAGTTATCCCCTCTTGCCAATAAATTTTATGAACCTACAGGTGAAAACAACAACACGAAGGCAAGAAGTTGAAACCGGTCATGGAGTACATCTATACCTACCTATTTTGAGCAGTAGTTTATGTTGTCGTTAGAGAGATAGGAATGGGGTTTAACGTCCACTCGACACAAACTAGGCCATTTTGGGACTAACATATGGTTTCAATTTTATTTCAATAATTCGCTTGCGCGTAGGGGTCTTTAGCAGTGGGAGGAAACCGGAGTGCCCGGGGGAAACCCACGAAGTTGAGAAGGCGCCCCTATCTCCATGCCACATACGCTCACACCATGGATCGAAACCACAGCCGCAAGTCAGAGATGACCGGCCAGCTAGAGGTCGAAGCGCGGCACTCTAGATCACTAGGCCATCCCAACCCCCCTGTTGTCGTTAGAAATCGTACCAAAAGTAATGTGTGTTGTCAAGTTCATTTTCATTTCAACCGACTCCGGGGAATGCTCATTATTCCACGCGTTCGCTAGCCCACCGATATCTGTTATTAGCTTTAAGGTTGGTTTGCAGGACTTAGTTTGGTTCGGTTCAATAATCGTCCCCAAACGCCGCTACAATGAGTTAAAGGGCCATATTGTCTGGCATGTTTGATTTTACTATCATCTAATCACCCCACAACATAATAAATGAGTTCAGTGTATTCCTTGACCCTAGAAACATACGGTTAGACACCAAAATTATCATCCTAGAATAAATACTCTTGAAGATATAGGGGATTATTTGATGTGGCGGCCGTCTTGGACGCCATCTTGAATTTCTCAAAACGCTCAAGGGTGACCGGGGTTCACCCGGCAGATTCTGAATGAGGACACCTTAGGCTACTAAAATCAATCATAAAAAAAACTTTGTATATAATTTCCAGATTCAGCCATAGTTCTGCCGGACTAGTATGCTCGTCTTCATCAGCCCAGTTCGGACGTTAAACCTAATTTCATTTCATTTATACGATCCATTCACAAATACATGATCCCGTGAGTATAGGGCAGCGACGTTTCTTTGAATATCAGTTAGTTTTATTTAACTGATAAAAGATATAACAACAAAAAAAAACATTTTTTATTTTATCAAAGATCAATTATCAATGAACGAACGATTGATTTAGAACAATTCGAATGTTCTATAAAGCTGATGTCACATGTTTATAACTTCCGCCAACCTGTTACCGGTGTGATAAGACAGGGGGCAATAACCCATCCGTAAAACCTTTAGTACCTTACAGCTATATATGTCACGTGCGGATAGAGTAACTCAGATAGCTATCTTCTACCACAAAAAATATATACCTTACAATTGTTTTCTATTAAATGGCTCACGGTAGCGTGTCTGTTTTATTTAAATTAGTCATTTACATCTTTTAGTTTTGTGAAAAAAAGGCCTACTTATTATTCTTTTGATTCATACTACGCACTCCATTTATATTAACAGAAATGGAGCAGTTCTTTTCATCCTTTTGTGCTGAAACAATGATCAATCTAATTCATTGATTATTTTATATTTTATCATATTATTATTATTAGCATAATAATATTAACAAATATTATTATGCTAAAATAAAATCCGTGGGTAGCATTTAAAAACATGAAGACCATTTCTATGGAATACAATCGTTTGTTTATTATACATTGCGCAATGTTTCGACAAGTGTTCCCTTAGTTCCTTTAGGAACTGACTTAGAGCGGACCAGGTGTTTTCCTATCGTTTTCAAGCACAAATTGTAGTGTATTATATAACTAAGTATATACCCTTTAGCACATTTGTTTTTGAGAACAGGGGGTTGGCTTACAAGTTCTGTCATTGAGCCAAGTGGTATAGTTTCGATTCCCCGCTTGTACGTGACAAAGAGAGTCGCCTGTCTAACCTTGTGGGTTTTCTCCAGGTCCCACAGTTGCCCCCCACTAGACCCCTGCTCGCAAGCAAATTATTGAAATGAAAATTGAAGCATATTGTCCATAATAATGTTAGTCCCAAATTGATCTAGTTTGTATCGTATGAACGTTAAACCTGTCGAGTCGCAGCTCAATATAATAAACGAAATGAGATTTAACGTCCTGTTTTTCCAATTTAGCAATAAGCTACCGCGATTCCCTGGATGTAATATTCTAGTCCCGAAATGACCTAGTTTGTGTCGAGTGGACGTTCAGCCCCATTTCTCTCACTAAATGTAATAAACCACTAATGGTATCCGATATAGATGGTCAGCAAAAACTGATCTTCATACAGAATTGTTCACGGTTTTTCTACCACGTCTTCCGTACTATTCCTATTTTGTGATATATTGCTTGGATTTGATAATGCTCCTGAAGTTATCTCGTTTTGATGTATATATAGTATTAATTTTTAAAAAATAAAATGTAATTGTTCTACCGGACATGAATGTAGATAAAATCTTTTTTAGTTTAGTTACGGACCGATATTCAGGTCATGTCCAGAGATTTTATACATGTAATCCGGTCATGTCCAGAGATTTTATACAGGTAACCCGGTCATGTCCAAAGGTTTTAAATGGGTAATCCGGTCATGTCTATAGATTTTATACATGTAATCCGGTCATGTCCAGAGGTTTTAAACGGGTAACCCGGTCATGTCCAGAGATTTTATACAGGTAATCCGGTCATGTCCAGAGATTCTAAACGGGTAATCCGGTCATGTCTATAGATTTTGTACTTGTAATCAGGTCATGTCTAGAGATTTTATACGGGTAATCCGGACATGTCTAGAGATTTTATACGGGTAATCCGGTCATGTCCAGAGATTTTAAACGGGTAATCCGGTCATGTCCAGCGATTTTAAACGGGTAATCCGGTCATGTCTAGAGATTTTAAACGGGTCGTCGAGTCATGTAAAAAAGGTATGTAATTGGATGATTTTTATTGACACTAATTAATTGATGCATAACATTTCACAGCTAGCATACAATTCATGATTCAATAATAAAAATTAATATTGCTGTTATTTGGTAATAAATTTATTTGCATATATGTGAGGCTGCTCAACAATTCTGACATTGAAATACTCTGAGGTCTCCAAACCAGTTCCTCGTGTAAAGACATCAGCATTTGGCAAAAGGGCCTTTGCTTAAGGCTGATGTCTTATGGAACAACCATGGCGGACCCGATAATCATCGCAGAACATTTTATCAGTCAAAACTCACTAGAATTTCAAAACTTCACAGAAGAAAAGGTTCTATAGTGTGGGAATTTTCTCACACAAAGACATTAATTTGAAAAGTTGCACTACATAAATGCAACAATTATTATTAATACCGTTTTATAGTTCCCCAAAAATTCACCCAACTATATTATCAAGACAGTGACGCAGCATCGCCATACAAGGAAAACTTGGAAATCCATTTTTTTAAAAGACCAAATTTCAGAAAATCAAAATGTAGTATATGCATGTTCATTTTATAAACAAACTTGATCCAAATAATATTCAAATCGACCAATTATTTGGATGGATAAAAGGGGATGGCCATGCGCCATCAGTGAGATATGAGGGAATTTAAAGTTTATATTGGTTTCTATTGACTTGACACCGCCATCTTGGTATGTCTTAGATAACAAAAAACTATTAACAGTTTGCTATCTCATTCGTATCAGCGAACTCAATCTTCGTGTGGTGGAAGTTTCCCCCTGGCAGCGGTGCAGAACAGGGGGGGGGGGGCGATGGCATGGTGTCTTGTCATTTGGATGGTACGATAAATCGAGGTCCTGCGTACACATTGACATGTAGCCTACTTAATAGAAACCTTGACATTTGGAATTTGATATAAGAGCAGGCTGTAGTGCCGCTGCCCGGGAAATGTCTCCTTATAGCGCACTGTACGGCATAAGCCCGTCTTCATTAGCCCAGTCGGGGCAAAAGTAGAACGCCAAACCCCATTTCATAGGCTTATCATTTGGTTAAAATAGCATTATGCAAGAGCAAAATCTGCTTATTACAGGTCTTATTTTAGGCCTGAAATGTTATCTAAATAATCAATTAGACATTAATTAACATATCAAGACCATAATAAACTCTTGATGTCAAGGCTAGCCTTCGATGTTGGCGGATTAAATTCCTATATGCCGCTTAATGGCCGTTGATAATAAAATCAATCAAGTAGATAATCGAGACTATGCAGTTTATATTAATGATTTGAGTAATGATGACCGAGGCTATGTGAATATTTCAAACGCTTTTTTCTCGGCTAATAGTGGATCAATTTGACTGAAATTTTCAGCAATTTACCTTTACACTATCTAGTTTTTAACTATTATAGTGAGAACTGCCATCTCTATCTTATCTCCCATAATGTAACTAAAATCAAAATAAAGGGAGCGGTTTTCATCAGCGAATGTTTTGATTAGTATCAACTAATTGATATCTCCCAGACAATTACCAATTGCATTATGGATAGATTAACAGCGGTATTAGATATTGGCCGGTCTGTTATTGAATAATTTGACTAATTAATGTTTATTACTATGGTGATTAGCACTCGTGACGTTGATGACTGACGTATGACCTGTCATAAATGGCGTGATGTAAGTTATGATTGACACTTTCATACGAAGATCACGTAGTTGCATGCCACCAAACGTGATATGTCGGGATGGGACTATGTTGCACGTGCCAAATGCCAAATCAAAATTATTTACAACTGGCTGACCGATTTTCAAAATTCGATAGTTTATTAATAGCGATGTCTTTGATCTTCCGAAAGGCGCGAAATACTTATGGCGAAAAGTATTGAAATTAGGACTTGGTAATGGAGATTCATCGGCGAATATTTAATGAGATAATTTAAAAAATGAGTATTTGTATAGCTGTTTTTATAAGCTTACGTACGTTTTACTATGTTTTAATAATTAGAGCAGAATACAATCTGACTATAACACCTGTTTCGTTTCTTATTTTATAGTTCAAAATTTCGGTTTACTTGTCTTTACTACGAAATATATATCTGCATTTAATCAGATTGAGCAGAATAATAATAATTAAAGAATTGGCGGGAAACCCAATGATCAAGTTGCATTTTTCTTACTATACGGCATTCACGCGGGAATTCCGATGATCAGGTCTTACTATTCGGCTTTTGCGCTTTTCGTTGGATGCTTATTAAATCGTGATTTCGCAATATCGTCACAGTTATAAAATGATATAATTCTTATTAACACGGAATGTTACTTTATAAATTATTACCGGTTTCCAGACTGTTTTACCAAGGATAGGAGACACGATTTAAACACGCATAACCATAAACAATATAATATAGTTGACTGATGACATTGTTGAAATGGCTGAAAACGTTATAACGATGTTTGATGACATTGTAGGGATGACCGAAATTATATAGACGTCGGATATTGAAGGGGTGTCTTATGAGATTGAAGGGATGACCGACACTATGTTTGGTGAGATTGTAGGGGTGACTGACATTATATAGACAGTGTACATTCGCTTCATTTCTAATATGCTCTAATAATTAGAGCAGACTATATAGGGATGGTTAATATTATATAGACACCCGCCATTGTAAGGTTAACCGACATTATATAGACATCTAACATTGTAGGGATGATCGATATTATATAGACATCTAACATTGTAGGGATGATCGATATTATATAGACATCTGACATTGTAAGGATGTTTGATATTATATAGACATCTGACATTGTAAGGATAGCCAATATTATATAGACATCTGACAGGTGGGCCTAAGCCCATTTGAAAAAAGTGGGCCTAAGCCTATAAAGAAAAAAGAAGAAAGAAAAAAGAAAAGAGAATTCCTCATCATCTAATGATCGTGCTCTTAGGTCATTCTGTTATCTAATTGTATCAGGAAATAAAAAAATTGCCTTCTGCTTTGTTTTGAAATGCTTGGAAAATGGGTTTGCGGTTGTCAATTTTCAGAATTTTCCTATGTGGGCCTTGGTCAGTGACCTGATAGGTGGGCCTTCTGTCCACCAGTCCGGCACTGAGTCTGGGCTCACCAAGACTTAAACTGGCTATGCACAGGTCTAGAACGGATGTCGCTCACCTTAAAAGCCCATTGTGAAATGATGTTTAACTTCCTACCATTCCACACCAGACTAGTGAAGAAGGGCAATAGGACATACACCATGTCATATCCTATGAAGCAAATTTTACCCAGACAGAAGCTCTACAGCTTACCCCCATTCATTTCGCATCCCATCACCATTCGAGGCCCTACATCCTGCATTACTGATGACATCCCATCCCAATGTTGGGTCCTCCGTCTTACACCACACCACTGATGTGACGTCCCAACCCATAGGTCATTCATCCTGCACCACTGATGTGATGTCCCATCCCAATGCTAGGCCCTCCGTCTTGCACCACTGACTTAATGTCCCATCCCAATGCTAGGCCCTCCACCCTACACCACCGACGTGACGTTCCATCCCAATGCTAGGCCCTCTGTCATGCACCACTGACATGGCGTCACATCCCAATACTAGGCCCTCCGTCCTGCACCACTGACATGGCGTCCCATCCCAACACTAGGTACCACTGACGTTACTAGGCCCTCCGTCCTGCACCACTGACGTGACATCCCATCCCAATGCTAGGCCCCATGTCCTGCACCACTAACGTGATGAAAACAGGCTGGAGAACCCTAAAAATCTCCCTCAGCCAAAAGCAGGATCTCCTGGTTATTGAGCTAGCACCATACTCAACGAGGAGGAATCGTAGCTCCCAAACCCTTTACAATCCTAAGCCTTGCACTAAAATACACAAGTCTCGAGAACAAATCAACTAAGTGATTAATTTATTTATATACTATATAGAAATTTGAATTAGATGATACAGGTCATTGTATATACATGGTAAGCTACATAAAACTCTAGCATAACAGCTCCGTCCTCTACCTCATTCCTAGTATATTATTATCATCTAAATGTAACAAAAAAAACAAGAGCACTTTCTTTCTCAACTTGTAAAAATATTTGATTCCAAATCGTATTTCATGACAAAAAAAAACCCAGACAAACATTTTGATAAAAAGCTAACTATATACAGTGTGATAGAAAAGTCCTACCGAAACATGACATACATTTATTGTTCAAATAAAACAAATTGTTTACACAAATAAAGGGAATTTAAAATGCTAAACGTTGAATAAAACAATAATAATAATAAAAAAAAATGAAAGTCAGTTTAATACAAGGTGAATTTTTGGAACACCAATTAAAAGAATTTGGCGATAGACGTTTCATGTGTGGGGAAATGCTTATTAGGACCTTTCAGCCAAATCACAACAAAAAGGCGACAGACATTTCAATTATAAGACAATGCTCATTAGGAGGTTTCGGCCAAATGTCAACAAAATGGGCACGGAAGTTTTGATTACGAGAAAATTCTATTTAGGATTTTCAGCCAAATGCCAACAAAATAAGATGAAGGTTAACTGAAACATCTATAGCGTCCGCAGCTGAAATGTCCGTCCAGCAGAAATACATATATATACCTGACAAAAAATAACACAAAGTTTACAAATGCAGATTTATGAGATAATTACACAATTTTCAAGTTTTAATAATATAATTGATGAATATTTGTTTACAATTCTTGCTCCCAGAATATTTGAGAAACACAACTCAGAAATTTGATTTTTTTTGTTATTATGTGATTCAATTCATTATGTAATTATCAAGACACTTGAAAATGAGATCAAACATAACTAGCGATACCATGATTACATATGGAATATTAGTCACAAAATGATTTAGTACATGTAGTATGCTCAACATTCCAAATTTTCCCACTACACAAGTCAGGTATGATACACATTGTCATACACAAATTCAGGATATGTCAGGTACAATTCCTCTGGCACCCGTAATTTTGTCCAGTACCCTCACCGACATTGTCAGACACAAAAGCAGGTATTGTCAGACACAATTCCTCTGGGGCCTGTCATTTTGTTTGGTACCGATTTGTCTTTTATCAATGTATTTATTGATATTTATAATATATATCCAGCACACAGTTCAAAATGTCCGGTATTAGTTCAGTGGTGATTGACATTATGTCTTGTATAACTAAATCTGTTATTTCCAGGGCCTCCATAACTAGCTGGATGAACATGACACAGACCCCTAGAAATACCTGGATGAACATGACATACACCCCTAGAACTAGCTGGATGAACATGGGGGATGACGTAAAACTATGCAGAGAAATTCCACAAGAACAAGCTGGGTGAACGTGTGACATACAAAGAACCTTTCTGATGTTATGGAATGATAGTATCTTGTACAAGGGCATCAACTTTGAAGAAATCTTTACAGTCAGTTATATGTGGTGTTATTTAAATTTAACCCTTCACCACCAGGACCACCACAAATTACCATAGTCATGTGAATACCTGTGAACAAGTTAACGGTACTAGTGTGGAAGCAAAGGTTCAACTACCAGTTAATATTTCTGTGACTTGGGTGGTACGAGGCGGTCTCGGCTATCAGTAGTTACACAAAGGTTTGAATATGATCTATATAACTTTGCTCTAAATCTTGTAGGTAGGGAAGTCAAAAGGGTTAATCAATGTTATCCTATCGAACACTTTATACACAAATAGAAATCGATTAATAAAATTAGTTAGGGAACTCTGAACTAAGTCTTAACAATGGACAATAAAATGATTATGAAAACTAAAACAAGTTAAAATAATTGTAAGTACATGCCCTTATTAAAGAAATGATAAAATATTATAACATTAATATTGCTATTAAGCGTAGCAATGTTTGATTGCATATACATGTTTCTATATATTTGTTTTTAGTTTGGGTCTGAGTCACACAAGTGGACTGATCTTATGGTTTTATACCATGAGGACAAATCCTTTCACAAAAAAGTTAAAATCTGTCCTATAGGTTACAAATCTTAAAATCTGTGTTACAAATCCTTTCATATGAATGCTAAAATCTGTCCTATAGGTTGCAAATCTGTCCTGTAGGTTACAAATCTGTTCTATAGGTTACAAATCCTTTAATGTGAACAGTAAAATTTGGTCTATATATAAATTTTAAAGAATAGAACAAGTGCTAGTTAAGTAGGATTTACCCTACAAACTGACCGGCACTTCTTTTTCTCAAAATAGTCGATATTTAACTCAACTGGATCGAAACTGTGAATTATAACTGACAGGATTTCTCCTTTAAGACGCTTGGCAAGATTTGTCCACTTGTGTGACTCTTGTCTTAATACACCAGGATTTCTCAGTACTGATAATCACCTAACAGTAAGATGGCAGCATGTTTAACAGGAAGTGGTATCAAGTGTTCAAGCGACATGAGAGAGATCATTCACTTAACTCTTTACTGTTCATATGTAATACACAGAGAGAGAGAAATGAGGTTTAACGTCCACTTGACACAAACTAAGTCAGTTTGGGACTAACATATGGTTAATTTATATTTTAATTATTAGCGTCTGACATCTTGATAACAAATAACGTTACTTCGGGAATAGATCTCTGCCCTTAAAATGGCTGCCATATCCAAAAATTAGTATACTGTTTTGTATTGTGTTCCTACTCTGGATCACATCTGTTATACCGGTACACAAAAACACTAATTAAACCGGAAACCTTTCCAATTTTATTAAATGAAAGCAGAATATATATATCTCAAAATTCTCTTAATATAATTAGTGCAGTTTTCTAATAAAATTGTCGATATAAGATTTAAAATGTCAGTCAACTAGCTTAGTGTCTGTTGTCAAGTGGAGCTAATTAAAGACAGACAGTATTAGTATGCTTACTTTATAAAATCCAATGAGGAACAGAATGGTGATTGATCAGAATTGAGAAGAACTTTATAATATTTACATTTGTCTACATAATACAAAACAAAGCCCAGCTTAGGCATTGGCCTGAGGGGCCTAGGCCCTCGCTACGATTAAAATGGGCGTTGATACAAAATATATACATATTACTTATCTTACAGATTATATACATAACTCTTAATAAATAAATAGGCAAAGCAAAGCTAAACAAAAAAAAAACATTTGCTTTATATTTTGTACAAGTTACTCAGATTAATGAAAGGTAATTGAAAATTGATATAAAAAAGGGAATTGTTATAACATATTGCACGCATTGTCTTTTACACAAATTCATTTTAACATGATAAAATTAAGAACAGGATCAACCATACAATTCTCAAACATTTCATTAAACGGCGGAAACGAGAAAACAAATCGTCTAAAAGTAAACGTAAAACTGACAAACCATTGTTTACTTGGCTAATTCATTGATATAAAGGAAAGGAAAGGAAATGGGGTTTACATCCTACTGTTCTGCTCCAAAGAGGATAATGAGACAGAATACATCAAGCCGTGTGCTATGAGGGAAATTTTGCCCAGGCAGCAGCATTACTCTTATTTCAATTTCCAATTGTCAAGGATTCTTTTATGTGCATGCCAACATGTACATGGGACCTTTTTTTTAGTCTCATCCAAACAACTAGACAGGTCCTCCATCTGGCACCACTGACAAGGGGAAACCAAGCTCGAAAATCCTTAAATAATTTCTCGGCCAACACTAGGATCGAACCCCAGACCTCCTGGTTAGTGAACCAGCGCCTTACTCACCGAGCCACTGTGGCTTCTTAAAGAAAGGAACAGAAACAAGTCAGCTGAATATAAAATGATTGGACAATCTGATTCAAACCATGAAACTACTGGAACATAAAAATATGTAAATAGTACAAAAGTACGCTAGACTCGAGTGAAAACAGAAGTCTAGTATTACACAACTTACAGTCTTCTGTTTCGTATGGACTATACTCTTTTACTGATTCTTGGTTATTTGATTAAATGAATAATTAAAATGAGGAATGTAGGTCTATTTGACCTCTTCACATCACCAACATTATATAAGTCAATAATTCCCACTGTGATGTCTTTTTCTGAATACCAAAACCAATCATTTATTATTCATAAAAAAAACCCAAATGACATTAGCAATATCAACCCAATGGAGGGAGACCATAGTCCACAAAACACACAGAAGAATTTATTCAATGCAGGATTTACCTATAGGCATTGCAGGTTGAAGTCTAGGGCATCAAGAAGGCTGAAGCCTTGGGTATCAAGATGGCTGAAGCCTAGGGTATCAAGAAGACTGAAGCCTTGGGTATAAAGATGGTTAAAGCCTTGGGTATCAAGATGGCTTTAGCCTGGGGTATCAAGAAGGCTGAAGACTAAGGTATCAAGATGGTTGACGCCTGGGATATCAAGATGGTTGAAGCCTAGGGTATCAAGATGGCTGAAGCCTAGGGTATCAAGATGGGCTTTGGGCCAAAGTGTTCGCTATTTTTGACACTGTCATAGGCCTGTTGTCTTAACATCCATCATCCTCCTCTTTTCGTGAAGGTAGGCGATGAGATGGGCTTAATAAATGCAATAACCTAGGGTCTTTCTTCACCTCGATCTGACACAGATTGTATTTAAGGTTTTGAAATGGATAAGAAGTTTAAAATGGATCAACCACAACATTCTATAATTCATTACACAAGAGAATAAAAAGGATTAAAATCTGTATCAATTGAACAAATAAAATTCTAAGCTATAAAAATATACTTTCTGAAATATTTTCTAAATTTCATTTTGATTAAAAGAGCCAAATGTGCACACATTATCATTGTCTATGAAATTTGATTAAAATTTCTCAATAAAAAGTTCAAGTAAGTAATGAGGTTTTAACAAATTGAGAATATAATAACTAAATATTATATAATAAAACAACGGTTGTATTGAGCGGTTGAATTAATAAACCATTAAAAATTTCAATTATAAATGAACTGAACATAATAATAGCAAGAACAATACTTCACACTCCATTACAATTATACTCAGCAGTGAAGAACATGTAGTCAGCCATTTTGCATTTTGTTCAAATTTTGTGAAGAAACCAGCATCTTGATCTGAAATACAAACAAAATTTGTAAGAAGAAAATTCAACATACATTATACAAGAGCTAAATCTGCATATTGAAAGTCTTTTGTTACGCTTGAAATGTTATATAAACTTATTAAAGTTACATTATGGGGGATAAGATAAAGAGATGGCAGTTCTCACTATAATAGTTAAAAACTAGATAGTGTAAAGGTAATTTGCTGAAAATTTCAGTCAAATTGATCCACAATTAGACGAGAAAAAAGCGTTTGAAATATTCACATAGCCTCGGTCATCATTACTCAAATCATTAATACAAAGAGCATAGTCTCGATTATCCACTTGATTGATTTAATAATCAACGGCCATTAAGCGGCATATATGAATTTAATCCGCCAACATCGAAGGCTAGCCTTGACATCAAGAGTTTATTATGGTCTGGATATGTTAATTAATGTCTAACTGATTATTTAGATAACATTTCAGGCCTAAAGAAAGACCTGTAATAAGCAGATTTTGTTCTTGCATAATGCTATTTTAATTAGACATTTATTTAGATAACAACACCATACTCATCTCTCAATGCCATCGGATATCTACGATATAAAGTGGATTAGAACGGTTCTGTCTATAAAGGCTGTCACACAGGTCAGCTGACATTTTGCTTAGTTATTCTTATAATCTTTATCATATAACAGTGACATTAAGGCAATGGTCTTATATTTAATAATCTTTTAGTGGCATTTAGCAATTGGGAAACACATTAACAGAACACAATTTTATATGGGGAAACAATCACTGGTTCTATTCTAAAAGAACAACATTTCGCCAAGTATCCTCTTATCATTATCCTGCACAATGACATTTAGTAAACTTGGGGTTAATATATTATATAGGAGTTCATGATGAAGCCATTTACAAAAAATTAAATAACAATAACAATTAGAAGTAAAAGATTAAACAAAAAACAACATAAAAATTGTGTTCTGTTAAGGTCTTATATTTGTTAGTCAGGGATAGTCACAATCTTCTGGTGCCTAAAAAACTATGAATTAACTCCAAAACAATGTTTACAGATCATCTAAATGAGATTGACTTGCTTTAACCTTTGATCGTCCAGGGACCTTGTGTAGTCCCTAACATCAAACAATTGTTTTCTATATCTTGTTTCATTCTATTCTTTGCCCCAGATGAGGTTAAACGAGTGGTTCTTTATTTGGGTGATAATTTAAGGTGTAATTTGTCAGATTTTATGAGAACTGTTGGCCGTTTCAAACACAACCCAACCCGCATACTTCAATTATTCTACAGACAGGTCGTTAAGATGTACGAGCGACTGTATTTCTTTTCTCTCCACAAAAACTGTGTACTGATCACCTTCATTAAAGCACAACAAAAGCACACTGACTGCTCCCCGGGTGAATACCCAGAAACAAATGGGGAGCACTCGAGAGGCGTTAATGGGGAACGGGGAAACAATATCCTATTGAAATAAACCACATGGTCAAGGAGACGTAGTTCATCGAGAAAATTGTTAGTCAACATGATCATCGTTCTATAAACAGAGATAATGTATTTTAATTCAGGATGATGTTGACTATGATTAAGTACTTTTTGTAACTATTGGGATTATTGTCGGTAATTATCAATTACTGGTGCTAATTAACATTGTTATGATGTTTGAACAATCAACAACATATTGTTATTGGAGATCATCCACAAGATTGATGGTTTTCACTTCCCTCCATTCAGTTTGAACAAAAGAGAGATAATAAACTTTTTAAGAGTGAGGGGGGGGGAGAGAGAAGAGAGAGAGAATAGAGGGGAGAGAAAGAGAGAGAGAGAAGGCAGGGCGCTAGATGGGATTAAATGCCACTTAACACGAATTAGGACATTTCGTGTCTACATATGGTTCAATCTTATTTCAATAATTTAAATGCGTATCGGGGTCTTTAGCAGTCGGAGGTAACTAGAGATGACCCACGGGGTTGCCCATGAATAAATAACACTAGAGATGAAACGATGCTCCATTTGCATACAAAATCATGGGTTAAAGTGGGAAAAATATTGCAAACCATTAACATAATGTTGGCTATATGTGAATTTTCAAAACAAAGTGTTATCAGATGTTCCCAAAAGAGTAAGCATACCCTGGCATTTAGAACTATTCTGCTCCTAAACTGGGCTAATGAAGACAGGCATATGCCATACAAGGCAACGAGGGAAATTTTTCACTGACAGCAACACTACTCTTATATAGAATTCCAACTGTCAAGGGATATTTTATGTGCACACTAATGTGTACACAGGACCTTGGTTTTTTGTCCCATCTCAATGACTTGACTTCTGTCCTTGTCAGGCCCTCCGTCCTGCATCAATGACAAGGGGGAATCACACACTTTTATTTGAACAAAGGACAGATAATACATATACGGTAGTTAGATCTGCCCATTAATAAAGAAACATCTTGACGAATGATGATGAACACTTTCATTCAAAGAACTTTGTTTTAACTGGAAAAATAATTCAAATTTTTTCAAATATTAGCTTTATGTGAATTTCTCAAACAAGTGAAATATGGTATCAGGTATTCTAGAGCGAGAAAGCATTCCCTAGCATCTCACTTTTATAGCTAACACGACCAAAAATGGTTAAAAAATTTAAAATCAAAACACTGCTGAATAAAACTGTTATTGCTAAAATTCTAAACTACATTTATGAACAATACGACTGAATTTTTAATGTGCGACTGTGTCTGCTTCTATGTTTAAATCCAAATATCTAATTTTGTAAATGATGAGTATGAATTTTCTGTCTAATTATTAATGATATGCCATGGGATTAATGATGCTTGACTTGTAGAACACAGCATGGGCCACTCATTTATCAACAAAGAGTATGTTACTTAATGATAATAAAGTTATAATATAATTGTTATGTTACATGTTAAGATATCATTTATATGTGGCCCTCCTCCCACTGCCAAAGACCCCTATGCACTAGCTAGTGATTTATTGAAATAAAACTGAAACATATGTTAGTCCCAAATTGACCTAGATTGTGCAGTCGTTGTTTTTTGTATTTTAGAGGAGAGCCGAAAAAAGCTCCCCTTAATGAAGAAATTGAAAAAATCGCTCTCCTAAAAAAGCTCTCCCAGTTTCGATAAGAAGAGTGATTTAGACGTTAAGGAGAGTGATCTGATATTAAGAAGAGTGATTAGTTTTCTGTATATGGAAAATGGTTCTGAAGATCAATAACTTGGTGCAAGGGGTCATTCCTGGTTAGATAATTGATATACATCGTCTGCTAAATAATAGCATTCGTTCGTAGCCGTACGGTCAAGTAAAACTTCTGCTATCGTCTATAACTACTTACAGTATTCCAATAGAAATGCTGGTCAAAATTTCTAAATATATTTAGCTTGTATAATTATTTTTAAAAAACATAACCCCATTCAAAATATAATCATAAACGCTTGAAAATTCCATCAAAATATCTATTTCTTCCAAAATTATTCGCATTGGAAATTTTTACGTGCCATCTCTCGTAATTTCTCACGTCTCGCGAGCGTTCTACTTTACATTTCAGTTAAATTAACCAATGGCGCATTGGCGCCATCTATTTTTAGCAACACATTCATCAGAATTTTATTACAATGTGCGATCACATACTAATCGAATACACCAAATTTAATTTCACAGTGACAGCATGGCGGAGATCGAATACATGTCCATGATTTACATGGAGAGCGATTTTCAATTTTAAGGCGAGGGAGAAAAAACGCCCCTCGGCCGACAGTAGTACAGTTAGCTCCGCTTGAGAACAGACACTAAACTAGATTTTAGCCGAAAACATTAAGTATACTTTGAGAATTTAGAGTATTTTTTCTGCTTCCATTTAATAAAATTGAAAAAGTTTATTTAGTCTCTGTGTGTGTAACAGATGTAAAACAGAGTTTGTATATATGGCAGCCGTTTAGAGCAGAGATCTATTCTCAAGCAATGAAGTAAATGGATCCTGATGTGCAGAATAAAATGATCAGCAGCTTTAAAACCTATCCTGAACAAAACTCATTTATATTTTTTGGTAATTTACTGTTTGCATACAATGACATGCACGTTAGTAATACTCAATTTCTGATTAATTCATCTCTGATTTTAATTCTGCATTTGGCACTACTCTTAAGACCTTTGGCAACCTTCTGCAGTTGCATGCTGCCATCTGGAGACCTATAGCAAATACAAAAGATGTCTTAAGCTTGGTATGATGGTATTTTAATAATGAGGCAGAAGATGCACAACCAGCCCCTATAACCCCTATGATTTCCACTAAATTACTATTGTAGGCCAAGAGAGATCAGGCTCACGTCTTATTGTTTTTATTTGATTCAAGTTAATTTGACACTTGACTATTGCTATAAAATATAATATGTTAATTGAATGAAGCTGTTGACGCTCACACATGGGTTTGTTGTCTTCAGATGTTTATTAAACGACTAAAGTGATCAACTGGCGTTGCCGCTATGTACTAGCAATTTTTTGATTACCAGCATATCATATTTTTTTTAAAATTCAGACTCAATCTGTTTAATTTTTGAACAAACTTTTATATCATTTGTTTGCTCCACCTAATGTTTCTAAATTGCTCTTTTATTTCTCAGTCGATCAGATTTGTTAATATAATGCCTTAAATTAATCCTTTTATATTACTGTCCCTGATCCCAATTGTGTTATTCCATGGCTTTATCCATGCTAAAATGCACTCAAATTTATCAGTTAAGATTTAATTAAGAAAACCAAATCAAAATAGATAATCCTCCACCGAATAAATTAATACTTGTGAGATATTTCTTATTACTAAATGTGTGAACAAGTTTCAAAAGAAATCTTGAACGGTTTAAAGATACATTATGTAAGATTTAGATAAAGAGCCAGCCATTCTTGCTATAATAGTTCGTAAAAAGATAACGTAAAATGAATAATTTGAAAATTTCATTCAAGTTACTCTATTGCGAGTGATGATATTAGCCTTTGAAGGTTAGACAAGACGTGTGCAATAATTTCAACCATCATTCTGGTTGTTCGAAGCTAAGTCAAAATACTTATTTTTTTAGAAGTGATCATGGGAGATAACTCTGGAAGTAATTATTTGAAATCGCTGAAAATTAATAGGCTTCTTCGTCTCATGACCTTAAACATATAAATTTAAAGTCAATCCGATATTAACTTTGGCCTCTAGAGTGTCCATAAGATTTTTTGAAGTGATCAAGGGCCATAACTCTGGCACTAATTATTGGAAATTGCTGAAAATCAATAGGCTTCTTCGTCTTATGACCTTAAACACTGTGTATCAATTTAAAGTCAATCGGATATTAACTTTAGCCTCTAGAGCATCCACAAGCAATTGTGGACGCCGGACAGACGACGGACGGATGGGGGCGACGACAATATACGACCACATTTCAATGTGGGCGTATAAAAACGGTCAGACAGACGAGGCCTATTTCAACATTTGTTCATTCGACGATGGATAATAATTACCTGAAATCAGACAGTGCTTACTGAGGCTTTAGAGGATATACTCGTTGAATCATCTAGGTCACTTTGGCTTAATTTTAGTTCAAATTCAAATGCATCTTCTTCAGCTTTTTCTTTCAGCGCCATTTGATAGGCAATTTCAAACGCTTCTCCTAAAGTCAGTATAATTTCCCCGGCCAATTCCTGAAAAAATAAAACAGATTTAATTTTAAATGATTAACCAGGATCAGCCATGACATCATCAAGGTAATCTTTATTTTTTGTTCTCTGGAGCATCAACAAAGTTAAAGGAAACCATGCGATGTATCTTTGCATTTTTCGCTAAAATATCAAATATCTCACAGTTCAATCCGTGCTAATATGAACTTAGATTCATTATTTAACATTTAATTATGAAAACAAAATCAAAATATCAACACAAGACAATCTCTGGCATGGATGCTATTCAGATTTAAAATAGGTTTATCAAATTTTGTTCGCCCTCAACAAAATGGTGGCAGCAGGCTTATTACATAGCAGGCAGCACCAATCTACGAAATTTCAACTCAACATTTTGCTGTAAATATACTGAACAGAATTGAACTATTTTGGGACCGATATTCCAACCGAATTATTGAAATAAAATTGAAGCATGTGTTAGTCGGGTTAGTTCTAAAATGACCTAGTGTCTCTCTCTCTAAAGACTGTGGTTTGTATTGATGGGATAAATTCATTACTTGCATTCATTATTTGTGACAGGCATCATACAAGGCAGAATATTCTTACTTTACAGGGTTAAAATACATTACAGCTAACATATAAGTGTTGTATTGCTAAGAATTGCTAATTTGTAACATCATTTTATTCATTTTAGAATATATATTGTATATAAGAATTTTATTCAATCTAAAATACTTATTTAACATACATGTGTTGTATTGCTATAAGAATTGTTGATTTGTTGCTTAGAATTGCTAATTCATTATATCAGTAATTTCTATCATTTCGTTCAGTTTGGAAGATGTGTAACATATAAGTGTTGTTAAGAATTCCTTGTCTATTATTTGAGTAATCTCTAGCATTTTGTTCAAGACTATTTATTGTAAAAGTTGGAATGTAACAATCTGTACATGTAATACTACTTGAAGTTAAAACCACTTCTGTATTCTTTTAATTGACAGTTGACTCTTGTCATCAAGTGTCTCATCTCCTAAACTTAAACTTGTTTACTAACAACCAGACACTTGAAATCTATTCATATTATTACCAGACACTGACAGTCCTTCACCATTCTTTAATTCAACCCAGGACAATAACCCTAAACAACTTCACCCTTAATTTAGTCGTCAACTTTGACCTCTGACCCAATCTATTTTGTCAATGAGATGAATCTCCGAATGAGGTAAGAGACGTCCTGAGCAGCCGATTACGATGGCGATGATGTGATGGGTTATAATGAGGTTTTTGTCAGTTGTCTTGTTGCAGCATCTGCTGTGTAGCCGTCCACTTTTGTTCCAAAAGAGAATGGACACAACCCTGGTCATTGAGATCTGACCAGCCACTGGCCATTGGGTTTTATTGGTCTAGGGGAATTAATTAAAGCTGGCCTAGAGGTGTTTTGGTTGTGATGTCCACTATAATGATGTCTTGTTGTGACCGGTGAGGTGGAAGCTAGTAGTGGACAGTGGTCACTCATCTATTTATCATTCCAGCCATCTGGAACAGGTGATATTATTCGGACCTGTTCACATCATAGGGCTGACTGATGAAAAATGGTCAAACACAAATTCAATGAAAACTTTAGTCTTCAGAAAGGCCACAAGAATGGCCGACCAACATTTCAATATGGGCATATAAAAATTTTCTTTCTTGGCTTTTGAAAAATAAATTACTGAAGCACACAACAGAATTAAAAATGTTCAAATGATGGAGACATAGCTAAAACAGGCGCATATTTTTGTACCCCCAAAACTATGGATGATCCAATTTTTATTATGAAAGTCAGGCTGAGTTATTGTAAAAATCAAATATGTTTATCATCCTCCTGTGGGCTCTAATCAAAGGAATATTATGTTTTATAAAATCCCTCCTCCTGCAACCACTTCAAAGACAGGTTGCCCGGCAATGAAGAATACACCCACACCAGCTAAGTCGACCAGGCAGGAATTATGGCTAAAGGAAACGTAAATTATTGATATTTTGAATATTAAATATCTTAATACTAAGTTTTATCTCAGCTTTGTACTGTAACAGTAAATGAGTCATTATTTAAGGCAAGACGTTGGTAACATTATCATCTGTCATACTAATAATAAAACATATAAATCAAATTTACTTTTATTTTGCACCTAATAAACTTTAATGTTACAATAACCAAACAGGGTCATTTTGCACCTAATAAACTTTATGTTATAATAACAAAACAGGGTCATTTTTCACCTAATAAAATTTTATGTTACTTCATTAACAAAACAGAGTCATTTTGAAGTGAAACGAAATGAAATAGGAATTAACGCCCTGCTGTTCTGCTCCGACTGGGCTAATGGACAGCGGCACCTCACCTTACTCTAGATTTGGAATTCAAACTGTCAAGTGATCTTTTACATGCACGGCAATGTGTAAACAGGACCTCAGTTACCCGTCTGCTCCGAATGACAAGACAATGTTCCTTGTCAGGGTCCTCTCTATAAATACTTAACGGAATTTAACCATTTTTGGACTGATATTACTGCTAGAGATTCACCTTTCACATAATCACAGTTTGCCAGTGATTCCAAATGCGTTCAAAACTTTTAAATTCCTTCTATTTCTTTCACAAATAAATCTACCGTAACCTAAAGAAAACAAGCTTAGACTCACTACTTCAAATAACAATTTCTCCTCAGTAATTTCTTAGGTATCAAAATGTATCTTCAAATTTGTCAAAAATGAAACCGAATCCTTCCTGCAATAAATCACATTGTCTCTGTCCGTAACTCGATATGTGATTTTTGGTTAATGGTTAATTTATCTTTTATTGTAACTACAATATGTGAATTAGTGTCACTCATTTATTGGTTTATATACGAAGCCGACAATATCGCCAAATTTACCAATGGTACAACAACGTAAACCTATCCTCAATTCTTTAATTATCTTTCTTCCTATTGGTTAGTTAATTTGACATATGTTAGGATCGGAAACGGCAAGAGAGCAGAAGTAAGTTCTGGTCACTCACTTGTTTATAAACGTATTGTTCCGTGGAGACGTGCTGCAGGCCATGAAAATATTGTAAGGAACTGGGAGGAGCAAGATTTAACCAAGTGGAATTTCATTATCCTCCGCTCAAATAACCTCTCTTTTAGTGTGTTCTTTTGACTCTATTGTAATGGTGACCAACTAGGGGGTACCAAAAGTAAATTTGGAAAGATTGCACCACAAAAAACAAATAAAACACCAGCAGACACAGAAAAATTGTCTTGCTATTTTTTTTTTCAAAAGGAATCCATTATTCCCTGGTCCTGAATAACCTGAATGAATAGAAAAAAAAATTCCTGCTGTTTTGAAGAATAATCAAACATAACAATCAATTTTCGATCAACATGGTGTCCATTTCATGAAAACATGATGTCATTGTTAGCAACAAGCGATGCATTATCGGTAAATGAAACCATTGTTTTGATTATGGCTGTGACACTTTAAAAGTAATAAAATGGTGTTGAATAGATTTTTGTATAGCAACTGTGACACTTGTTACTGCAGGCTATATTAATTGTATTACATGATAGGTTATTATGAATACCTGATTACCTATCTGTATATATCATAATATTTATCATAACATCAGTTGACAAGCTGTCATCCAAAGTACCTCTCATCATCATTGTATACCCACTTGTTTTTTTTATGGTATATACATTTTGTTGGTTTATTTATGGTCATGGTAAATTATCGCTGTCGTGGTTAATGGTTATGATTACAGCATTTTAATTCAAGGGTAAATCAAAGCTAGGTTTTTTTAATATTCTCAATCTCTTCTGAATCAAGCCTGGAAACAAGGCACCTGTCAAAGACAATGTCTGGCACAGATTCAGGCTTTGTCAGGCACAAAACCTCTGGTGCCTGTCATTTTGTCTGGCACTGATTTGTCTTTCTAATTGATATTATGAATACATTTCCGGCACTAAGTTGAAAATGTCAGGTACATAAGTAAGAAAGTGACAGGGCCTGCAGTAGATTTCAGCTTCATTTGACACAAGGTTAGGCATATTATCAGTTTATAGCCTGTTATAAATACGCACAGTTGTAGTTCGAAATATAACTAAAAGGAAAGTCTACAATAAGAGCAGGTAATCAAGGCCACTCATTTACTTTTTGTTCTTCAGGGTTTTGATAAAATATAGCTACTGGAAATGGAATTGCGTGAAAGATGTCATGTTTAAACTTTCAAAACTTATCAATTTCTAACTAAAAGATTCTGAGCAGCATAACCAGGCACATTTGTTTTTAAATAAATCTGTTTCCCGAAGAACCAAGAAGGAAATTTTTTACAGGTGTTTCCAAAGAACAAAAAATTATGTTGATGTGTCCCAAAAGATGAGGTAATTGACATAGTGAAATGTAAACTGCTAGTATATGGGTGGGATCTACATACAGATGATTGACAGGTGTTAATTATACAGGATATCATATTTTACCTATATGTTTATATAGTGTCAGTATATACATGCTATATAGGTATTTCATTACTTATATGTGGTCTGATATACCTGCTATTTGAAACAAACTGGATGATATAATGACATGTTACTGATAAAGTCTCTCATTACAAGTGTTACATTATGATAAAAGTTAACTATGGGTGTAATTGCCTAATATATTTAGTTTCCTATATGGTAGAAACGATTCAGGGCCTTTGATAACTTGTCGATAAGTGTGGGGTAAATCATTAAACTGGTCCTTTTTTAATTCGATTCAATCCAAGGCTGCATATTACGTTCATAACATGTATTAAGAGAGAGAGACATGATTCAAATTTATTTCAATAATTTCGTTGCGTGTTGGGGTCTATTACAGTGGGAAGAAACCGAAGGACCCAGAGAAAATCCGTAATATTGGACAGGTGACACTACTCCTTGTAACATACAACCAGGGATTCGAAACCACGCCAGTTTTACTCAATGACAGCCTTTATGATACAGCGGCATGTGCTAACCATTCGGCCATCCAACCCCCCCCTGACTCAATAACAGACCTTATGATTTAAAGTGCACATGTTAGACAGCCAACCCCCAACATGTATTTAGATTGTAGTCAAACTGTCAGTATAAGTAATGTAAGTTGTATATAGTGTGTCACCATGACAATATAAAATATTACATTACTCAGATATACCTACACCCTACTGTTTACAATATAACATACAACTTAAACAGACATTACACTCATATACATTAAATAGAGAGAGAGAGAGAGAGAGAGAGAGAGAGATGGGGTCCACTCGTCACAAACTAGGTTTTTCGGAACTAACATGGTTTATAGTTTCATTTCAATAATTCACTTGCGTGTAGGGGTCTTTAGCAGTGGGAGGAAATAAGGAGGACCGGAAAAAACCCACGAGGTTGGACAGGCAATCCTTCTCCTTGTCGCGCCAGTTGACCCAATGTGACAGGCTTTATGATACAGCACGCACTTGCTAACTATTCGCCCCCACCCCTACATTAAATAAGACCTTATTCCTGTGTATTGTACAGTTAACATTTAAATTATTTCGCAGTGGACATTTACGGCTAGCCCCCAGATCCATTCATATTATTTGATGTATTGTTTGTTTGTTTGTGATTTCCAGGTATTGTGTCTGGTCCATATATTTTTGTTGTTGTAATTCATGTGTGGTGAAGTCCCCCTACACTTACTATTTAAAACACATTTCATGAATTTGTAGCCTACCAGAAATTCTAATTAGAAATTTTAATTGAAGTGTCCCTTTAACCATTCCAAGTTTGGCATAGATAGATAATGTAGACTAAGCATATGTTTTGTGTTGACAATATGTATACAAGAGATCATGGGAAAACATACATATAACATTATAATAGTCTATATATGGAAGTCCTTATGATAATAGGTACATACACATAATTCACACTTAATCCACTAGGTATAACTTATCATAACCATGGGTTGCCAGGCAATAATACAAACAGATACACACCAGTAGTATACACAGAACACATGTTTACTGCTGGGAATTTCTATTCGATTAAAACTTTGTAACGAGTAGACACTGTTCTAGACGAGTAGACAGTCTCTCTAACCTGCACGAACGTCTCTCTAACCTGCACGAACGACAAGGGGAAATCAGGCTGGAAAATTCCAAAGAGAGAGAGAGAGATATGGGGTTTAATGCCCACTTGACACTAACTAGGTCATTTCGAGACTAACATATGGTTTAATTTTATTTCAATAATTTGCTTGCGCGTAGGAGTCTTTAGCAGTGGGAGGAAACCGAAGTACCCGGAGAAAACCCATGAGGTTGAAAATTCCAAAGAACTCTCGGGCAACACCAGGATTGAACCTTTGGGTCCTCAGTTTTCTGCAGACATACACATTATAAAATTAGGGACTTTATTCGTGAAAACTGAATACTGATGGTTCTATGAATAGGCGCTAAAAGCATAGCACCGATATTTGTTCTATAAAAATAGTTTTGAACAGAATACTTACTCGACTCCGCACACTGAATACATGACAATAATGTTTAGCTGTTTCCCGGTCTTTCGTTATATAAGCAAAGAAATTCATGTGCTCGGAATCCTGACAGGCACAGAAAATATTAGCTATTTCATGATCACAGATAACTTTCTGAAAAATAAAACAAAAAACCCAATAAAACATATTGTCAATAGGGAAATAACTTACAAACCAAACTATTATTTTTGAAACTGTGATATTGATATCTATTACTCTCTGTTAATGTAAATAAGTGTAAAATCTGAGAATGTAAACAAACGTAAAATCAAATGTAAAATATGTGAATGTAAATAAGTGTAAAATCTGTGAATGTAAACAAATGAAAACTCTGTCAAAGCAAATAAATGTTAAATCTGTGAATGTAAACTCTGTGGATGTAAATAAATGTAAACTCTGTGGATGTAAATAAATGTAAAATCTATGCATACCTTAGACTTGGCATCTATAAATTTTACTCCCCTATATGATATGGATAACATTATAGTTGGAATCTTAGCAATAACATCCGTGGATTTCTGGAAATATACAACACATTCATTTAATAAACACTGAAAACACAAAATGACTAAAACAATAATGTAATAAATACTCCAGAGTCCAAAACACTAATTGAATAAATACTCCAGTGACTAATACATTAATGTCATAATTACTCTAAAATCCAAAACAATAATGTAATAAATACTCTAAAGTACAAAACACTAATGTAATAAATACTCTGGAGTCTAAAACACTAATTTAATAAAAACTCCAAAGTCCAAAACATTAATATAATAAATACAGTAAGTCCAAAACACTAATACTCCTTTATTCCTTTCATTTATGCTTTTTAATTCCATTTACTTATGCTTTTCTATTTGTAAACATTCAGGATATTACTTTTACAAATCCATTCTTTTAAAGTTTTAATTAAAGAAACAATTTGGATGTTTGAAAAAATTAAAACTACAGGATATTTGTCTGAAAGATCGAGAATTAAATACTATTTAATTCTGAAAAAAATAATTCAGGAAAATGCTTTTTTCAAACACTGACAATTGATTGAACATGAACTGTGCAATAAATACAACACAAACCTTGGTTCTTTAGAAGAAATTCAAAGTCAATTTGACATTACATGCAAGTAGTTAAACCAGTTCGACACATTGATATATGAAAGGCGGCCATGTTTTTTAACTGCTGAACTGCTTCCAATGATAAATGTATTTCTGCGAGTCTTTTGTCCTACATCATCAGTTTTATCATGTTTTTGATAAATTAATCTTGACAACAAGGAATCAACTAACAGTCTTAGAAGTTAGAAAAATGAGCTGGAGAGAAGGAGACAGATCCATTTTGTTACGTGCTTGTTTTATTATTAATTTTTGATTCGACTCAAGATTTACTGCCAAAAGATTCGAGAATCGTTGAACCGTGAGTGTCTTCTTAAAGCTTTACGGTTGATTGGGCACAGGACACATTTTTCACAGCGATAGCTGCAATCGGTCTAAAATAATAAATCTTAAATTCAATGATGCAAGCCTAACTTTCTTCATCAGTAACATAAGGTCCTATTTCTAATTGATTTCACACAGCTTATCCATCATCACCGATCACTTTTACGTAAATTTTGGAGTCTCGTGTTTTTTTGATGTGTCGCGAGAGGAAATGAATGAGTGGATGGTAGAAAGAATAATGAAGGCTATATGTTTATTGTTAAGCCAAGTGGACAAGAGTCATGTCAATTCTTCTTCAACTTATTTGCTACAGAAAGAAAAATGAGATTAATAATCCGTCGTGCTATGAGTGTTTTCTCTTATCTGGGGCCAATTCTTTCTAATGCTTAACTAAATGTTGCGTGAAGTAATTGTGAAGATGGGGTCATACGGTGGGGAACGCTAACAATGCCTACTCTCGCTTAAAGAATCATCTCTTAAATTTTCGTTTGTTTCAAAAAATGGCTAATTATTGGAATACAATTAATCGAAACGTCCAATCTTGAAAGTTGAGAAAGATGATTAATTACATACAGTTTGCTGTCAATCGTCAGAGTTCCTCGATGGAATATTTGTTGACCTATGTCCTTGTGCCTAACAGTCAAAGAAAAGACCACTCAAAAGCAGATGCCTGGACTCTGACAGTCATTGTGTAAGCGATGTGCAATAGCCTCAAAGTACTAATAAACAACTTTTGCTGACCGTCAAAACCATTGTTTTATTTCAATAAAATACTAAGCGCCAAAATTATGATTAATGAGTTATTGAGTCATATTGGTACCATTCTTCAATACTATTGTTTTGTGGTACTAGAAAAGTTAATCTGAATCCTCAATCCTGCCAGACTCTTAATTCCCTAACCATTTTCTATTAGTCATGTGGCATTCAAAAAGTCAAACAATTCCGTTTTTACCATTTTTTTTGAAAATCCCCATGGGTGGTCAATTTTGATTATTAAACACTTTCATTCATAAAATTTTACTTTGGGAAAATTTTGTTACAAAAATGAATTAAATTTGACAAAGAGTATCTTAGTATTTGAAACCGTTTATTTTTTATAATTATTTAATAAGATGAAATCATGAAAATATTTCACAAGCTCTTCTTTGTAGTCATTTTACAAAAGACAACATTTGGTGAAGCCAATTAAAGAGGCATTAACAATTTTCAATTTGCTGTGATCTACAAATACTTACATCTGAGTGGTAAGTTTAGATTGTAATCAAAATTTACAACAAATATGTCATTCTGTAGCTGCTTAGACAAAATCCCTTAATTCAAAAGTGCAGGAGAACTACTGTTCCACACACAAACAGAAAGCCAGAAGACAAACATGCAGACGTTGTAAGCAATACACAATAAAACGGACTTCAAATCAAGTGAATGGATCCAGAATGTGATGAAAGTAACAAAGTCTTTAAATACTGGCAGTTGAGTAGAATGTTTTAAGCAATTTAGTCAAAATTCAAAATTTTTAAGTTTTTGTAAATTTTTTGTGGAGATTTACGTAAACATATAAATAACAAGATATTTTTATAAATCTTCAACCAAAGCACATTTCATAATAAAACAAGTTATCTTTTTAAATCTCCATCCAAAGCACATTTTATAATAAAACCACACGGTAATTAAATTTAAAAAATTCAAGGGACCATTGTTCTGCTGTTCAATAATATAACTACATGTAGGCCGATCCGTTCTCTATTATAAACCACCTTTCCTTATTTCAATTAATCACACTCCCCACGTTATTTACCCAAACTTGTGCATCATAAAAACGAATTGCACCACACGACCACATACAAGGATGTGTTCCAGCACTGCCACTAACAAATCACAACTTTGTGGGGATTACTGGTAGCATAAACTTGACAGATGTGAAGATATAATAAGCATTGTGGAAGATTGAAAGTAATAAAAAGTCTAAGCTAATAACAAGTAATGATAACATTTGTCGTCTTGCTAATCCAATTCATTATATTCTATGATAATAATAACTACAGCTCTCTTGATTAACAGCTTGTTGACATTAAGATTTATAACAACTCAACATAAATAATACTAGAAATCAATGTTATTGTACATTTTATTTTCTCTTATTCATAGATGGGGGGGGGGCAAGACGTAGACTCGCTAGCTTGAATGTCGGGTTTTGATCCCGGCATTGGCTGAGAAAGTTCATTCACTTTTTTCTGGCATGGTTCCCCCCTTGTCAGTGATGCAGGACAGGGTGTGACAAGGACAGCTGTCTAGTCATTTGGATGTCCTTTGTACAAATTAGCGTGCACGTAAAACATCCCTTGACTTTTGGAATTTGATATAAGAGTAGGTCACTGTATGCCAGTCTTCATTAGCCTAGTACGGAGCAGAACAGTAGGACGTTAAAACCCATTTCATTTTCATTCATTTAAAGATGTAAAATTGAGATAAAACGATGACCATTTTTGCTATAAAAATAATCAAAAGTTAATAGATTTAAAATGTACTTGATTGTCAAGTACTATTGTTATGATAATAAAAAAAGGTCTTGATTATCTAATTTGACATTAAATTATTAAGTATTTATTTAAATTATTTAATCAATTCAGAATCCGATGTCTAGAGAGTTGATTATGATGAAGTGAGAGAGAGAGAGAGAGAGAAATGAGGTTTAACGTCCAATCAACAAAAACTAGGTCATTTTGGGACTAACATGTGGTTCAATTTTATTTCAATAATTCGCTTGCTCGTAGAGATCTTTAGCAATGGGAGGAAACCGGAGCATCCAGAGAAACCCACAAGGTTGAACAGGCGACCATACTCTGGGGAGGCGAAACTACGCAAGTTGACTCAATGACAAACCTAATGAATCAATGTGCACATGCTAAATCTTTGACCATCCAACCCTTATGAGCTAATGAAGACACAGGACTTTGGTTTTTCTGTCCCATCCAAATGACTAGACTCTTATGTCCTACGTATATCGAAAAACCTAGGACTCAGCTAATTCATGTACGATGTCATGTGAATAAATGTTTAAATAATAATTTAAATAACATTTAAAGCCCCTAGAAAGAGCCTGTGATAGGCTGATTTAGCTCCTACATGATGCATCTTCAAATGAAACACACCAAATTACAACATGTTAACATCCAATGGCTAATCACAAATTGACATTTTAGTCTTTCTCAGGTTCATACATGCAACAACACCTACAAACTATAACTTACAATATAAGAGATGATAATATTACTGTCAACTTTGGGTTTTAATTAATCATTGACGAGAATTGACAAGAGCATTTGGACATCAGCAAAAAAAGTATCGCAAAAGTACGCAAAGATACGCTATAGATAATATATGCATATTTTACACTCCATATGCAATAAGAGATGTTTATCAATAGCGACAAAAGTATCGCAAAAAGTAACCAATAAGGAAAGATAAGTTTTAAATATGCAGATTCTACATTTCATATACAAAATTTATATGACTTCATAAATCTACAAAATTTTGGAAAATTTAAATTTTGATAAAGTGACGTAATACCAACAAAAAGGAACTGTTTTTAAAAACCCAGAGACCAGAGTAAATATGTGATAGATATGCCATGTGAATACAAATAAAATAGGGGTAAATCCAAAACTATTTGAATAACGTATACTTAATTAACTTGATCCAGTGATAATAGGTGTAGTCGTTAAAAACAAAATCATGGATATCACAAAACTGTCTTTATAAAATGTAATGTTTTGTAAGTGTAAAAACTTATCTTCTCAGAGAACACAAAATTGGCAAAATGTCCATGATTAGTAAGACTGTGAATTTCAGTTTGAAATAATCACATATAAATATTGCATCTACATGTACTGATCTAAAATGATAAAACCATTCATGCACACTCGTTTAAAATTAAAACACCAATACACATTTCTTACGTAAGCAGGTGTGTAAAAAAATATTACAAAAACTCATGACAATTACAAAATCATACGTGTTCACAATCACCTAAAGAGCATTTTTAATTAAAATAAAACCTATTTTTTAAAGAAAACTTTGAATGTCCTTTAGCCACATTTTCAAACCCATGCGAGGGACATCCAACATTTTCTTTTTCTAAATAAATAGCAAAATAATGACAACATCTTGATTTAGAAGAATAGTTGACATACACACAGTTAGTATAACTAACCTTTAATTTCCTTCTCAATCTTTGCTATAGGAGGCAATAAACAATGAAATATCAATTCATGGTCTAAGGGAAACAACTATGCATTTACAACCTTCTAAGTTCTCAGTGTTGTTGTTTGGGTTTAACCTCTGCCGCCCTCAACCAAAGGTGATATCAAAGACAGGTTGTCTTATTTTAGTATATTCAATGCATGCGTAGGGGTCTTTTATTTGGGAGGAAACCAGGGTACCTCTAGTAAATCCACGAGGTTGAGAAGGCGTCCTATGCTTCAAGCAACATACGATCACACAGTAGATCGCAACCACAATTAGCAGCCTGTTGACAGCCCAACCAGACCAATATAACCCAACACCATCATTATTACTTTAGTAGAAAGTGAACTTGGCCAAAAAGTATATAAAATCATATGATAAATTAGAAATGAAACATATGCATCTTCTCCAAACTTATAGAAGGGTCTGTTGATGTCAAGGTAATATCTCTGGACAAGCTCTTGAACAGTAAAATAATGTTAAGTGTGAGAAGGGAGATAACTCCATTTTCGAGACAGAAAAAAACTGAAGGTGTATCTGTGATTGTTAGTTCACAGCATTCAATCGAGTGACATGGAAATGATTCTGCCACTTCAGTCAGTTCTGATAACAGATGCGGTGCAGGTTATCAACCATGAGGAACTTGCTCGAATTGTCTGCTTAATTGAAAACATCTTTTACGGGATTGATAACATCTTCAGTTCGAAAACTGTGACAAAGACACAGTGTATCCTAGTGACTGATAGAGACTGTGGTTACTAATGACTATGGTAAAGATGTCTTACCTTTAATTTAGCTATCCCTTCCTGAGTTGATTCAGGCCCATTGAGCTCTTTTACAAGGGTTGAACCAAGATACTTAAATAAAATTACAATTAACCATTAGTTCACCAAATGAATGAATAATCTGTTGAATTTATTTATTTTCCAGCATTATTATTAATAGGGGAGCCCCAAATGGAGTGGTGACTGTTAAAATCTCCACATTACACAATTCCTGAATTCAATACTAAAAGAGGATACTCTTGTGATGTAAGTGTGTTTTAAAATCTGTACCTGTGAGGTATAATTACAACATCCTTTGATTAATACTTCTGGTCGATGTCGCCATTGTCGTATTGAGCCTGTAGTATGAGCTAAATGCGGAGGTCGAATATGTATTGTGCTATCCTTGATACTTTGTCCCTTTAATGAAAATAAAATAAAATTCATTTATCAAAAAAAATATTGTTTGCAATCATGTAAATAACGAAACACAGGATTGACAGAGTTTTATCTTCAACTGATTACTATTACACTACAGATATTTTGATATTATATTTTGTCAAAAGGACCAAGTGGTTAAATGACTTCTCAAAAACATTCAAATTCAAGGATCTAAATGTTGTCAGTTTTAAATGATAAGGCAGTAGGCGTTTTTATCGACCACTGATTAGCCAAAGTGATTTGCATTCAATCACATTTTCATCTTTAACGTCCATCTAATTCAAATTGGTTACCCTAATCAACAAATTTATCGACACCGATTTCCGAAGCGATTACATCAAATCGTCAAATCACTTCAGGGTGCGATTTGACGATTTGATCGGGTGGTCACGTGTTTTTTTCAACGGTGTCCAGCCACAAAAATGGCTTACAGCTAATCGGAGTATTTAACTAACTCGCCAAAGTACTTTGAAATCGACTATATTGTCACATGACATCTCTACTAAATTCAAATCAATTTGGCAAGTCGATAAAAAAGCCTTATATATATCTCAAAAGCAGATTATATCTTTTAAAGGGTGATACTAAATATAACACATTTAATCTCAAATCCAGATTATCTTGTTCAAAAGATGATACTAAAAATATAACACATTAAATCTAGATTATCTGTTTTTAAGAATGACACCAAAAAATAACGCATTAAATCTGACCGCTAAATTGTCTTTTCAAAAGGTGAATACAAAAAATATAACATATTGAATCTGAAGACTAGATTATCTTTTTTAAAAGGTTGATGCTAAAAATATTAATTCAGACAACTAGATTATCTTTTTTAAAGGGTGATACTAAATATATAATGCATTTAATCTGAAGAGTGAAATGAAATGAAATGGGGTTTAACGTCCTACTCTTCTGCACCTAACCTGGGCTAATGGAAGACAGAATCTGAGGACTACTGTAAATAATAAACGGATTTCTTCGATTATGAACAAACTAGTTAACTTTGGTTATTATAAACTTACCCGTGTGTTTGAAATGAACTCCCGTTAAATAAAATCCATTGCACCACTAAAAATCCCAACGAATAAAACCTGTTCTCTCTTGAAAAATTTGAATATTTACTTGTTATTTCGACAGAGTGGATAATAACATTGCTTTCGTCACATATTGGACGAATCCAACACACTGAAGCGAGGTTGTTTAAATTTGATGCATATTTTGGCTACCACGTGCTATACTCAAAACAAAGCGCCAACATTACGATCGTTTGAGTTTGGGTGACGAAAATATCAATTGAAGGCAATTACATAGGAGCTTTATATTGAAACCATTGATCGCCAGTCTATCAAATTTTATTCACAATGAAAGAATCACTGATTGCACGGATACTCGTAAAAATAAAGTCATATAATATAAAATATAAATTTTAATATCCTATCTTCTTTATGTTATAAATAGTTTAACACGGATCACGAAGCACGCCTCCGAAGTGTCTGGGGACTCTGCGTGTATTATTAGTAATTTGATCTCATTCTTTCGATCAAATAATAACCGCTCCAGTGACATTTTTAAGCGTGTTGCGGCAGCGTTCAAAGTGCCAAATGGCATTGGGTGGCGTATACAATGCCGATAAGTCCGTAACACCCTGTAAGAAGCGGAACATTAATTGTAAATGGCCTGCATATATGTTAAATAATAATATTATCCATATCATATTATAAAGATGGGTAATATTTAAGGCCCGTGAAAAGAATGTAGTTATTTTTGTTCCTAATGCGTGTTAAAAAGAAAATTATCCTATCCGAGCCGCTAATCAAATATAATTAAGTCGGTAACAAATTTTAAAAAAATACAGGTTGTTATGTGTGCGAACGCTCAAACTCAATGCCGAGTCGAGACGTGCTTAACTTAAACCAAAGAATTGACGTAAAAATGCCACATTTCCTATGCTGTCACCCCTAATACAAAGTGATATCTCCCGAGGTGTGACGTAACCAGCTGCCATATTGATATTTTTCTTTACCGAAAGTTTGTGGGATTTCAATTTTTCAAGAGAGAACTGTTTTTACACGTTGGGACATTTAGTGGTGCAATGGATTTTATTTAACGGGAGTGCATTTTAAACACACAGGTAAGATTATAATAACCAAAGTTAACTAGAAATCCGTTTATTATTTACCAGAACTCAAACAGTAGATTATCTGTTTAAGCTACCCAGGTGATTAAAGTAAAATATAAAGCCTACATTGAAGTATAATATATGAAAGAACCCACCTGTTTTCCACTGTCATCACTTTCCTGACCATCCATCATCAGTAAAGGATTTTGAGGAGGTTCATCTGATTCATCAGAAAGTCGAGATCGTACCCCGGTATAATCTTTATATAAATCTATATGTTCAAACGGTGAACTCACTTCTTCACCAGGGTCAATAATTAAGGTCTGAAATATCAAAATGAAAACATACAGATACACATTATAGCATTTGAAGATACTCATTAATTAAATGCAGACATTATTTGATGTATTTATCTCCTGTAATCTGGAAAAACCTAGCAAGTCAAATTTGGGTGAAAATTGAGTTAGTTACATATTTGGACTTAGTACACATGCATATAATAATAGGTTGCTTTTTTTATCCTTCATCGAAAAGGCTTCTAATTATCTTCATCTTAAAAGACAAAATAAAATTGGTTATATTCAGTAGCTTAATTCTGAAACAAAACAGTTTTCCTTTGTTTACTCAACTCTACATTCAACAGTGTTACTAATAGGTTTTTCCAGATTACGGGAGATATGGTTGATTTTTTACTGGACGTATTTTTACTTTTTTTTATTTATTTATTTACTATAAACATAGAACTACTTATACTACATTATCTACATATATATCTAAACATCAATCCATACATTGACTAGTACAAGTACTGAGAACGGTGAACAGACCATTTCATTTCAGTGGTCCTGATCGGCACAGTTCTCAGAACAGCACAGTTGTGTTTGACCCATTTCCACTACAAAAATATCATCTGCTTCACTCCCGGCACCGTTCCTGGTACACTTACATAGTAACATGAACAGGGTTATAATGATAAGTAAATATCTTACAGGTGTCTGGTTATTTGTTTCTTTAATATCAGGTAATGGTCGATCACCAAGTGATGCTAATATACGTCGTCTGTGTCCAACAGATGAAATATCTAATACCTGTAAAAACAATCAGTATAATCATCATCAAATATCCCTGTATTCATAAGTCCAATCAGTGCAGCAATGTACCAAGTTGAACCCCATTTCACTTCATATCAAATATCATGTAAAATCTACTGAAAGATCAATTACAGACACAACATTAAAACTAATATGAGAGAGAGAAAGAGAGAGAGAGAGAGAGAGAGAGAGAGAGAGAGAGAGAGAGAAATGGGGTTTAACGTCCACTCAACACAAACTAGGTCATTTTGGGAATAACATATGGTTTCAATTAGCAGTGGGAGGAAACCGGAGAGCCCGGAGGAAACCCACGGGGTTGAGAAGGCGCCCCTATCTCCATGCCACATACGCTCACACCAGGGATCGAAACCACAGCTGCAAGCCAGAGGTGACCGGCCAGCTAGAGGTCGAAGCGCGACACTCTAGACCGCTAGGCCATCCCAACCCCCCAGAGAGAGAGAGAGAGAGAGAGTTTAACATCCACTCAACACAAACTAGGTCATTTTGGAACTAAAATATGGTTCAACAATTCCTTGAACGTAGGGGTCTTTAGCAGTCGGAGGAAGTGGGAGGAAACTGGAGGACCCGGAAAAAACCCACGAGGTTGGACCCGTGACCCTACTCCTTGTTAAGTACAACAGGGGAATAAAAACCGCACCAGTTGACTCATTCTCAATGACAGACCTTATGATACAGCGCGCACATGCTAACCATTTGCCTATCTAACCTCCCTAAAACTCAAAACAAATACCCTTTAGATATCACTACTTTTGATTTATTAACTAAAACCAATACCCGGTAGACATCACTATTTATTCTATATTAACTAAAACAAATACTCTATACATTCAAAAAGATTCTCATAATCAGATATTCAGAATAAACCATTAATTTAGTTAGTTCATTTATAGCAATTCCTCTATTTTCACTATTGTTGGCTTTTTGTTCATGAAACAAATAAAGATTATAGGCATGAAATTAACATCAAGTCAACAGGCAGAATTCTGGGTCTGATCCCTGCAACTTGAAACAAGAGTTATTTCCCTTGTAACTCCAATACACCGTTTCTGTTCTTTGTTTTTATTAACAGAAGGTACAAAACTTACTGTAGAGAGTTCCAGCTCCCATAATTTAACAACTCTTTCCATTGAATCATAGCCGTGAGATTTAAACGTATCCCAATAATCCTCTAATCGGATTGTTTTTAACCATTCTTCTACTGATGACGGTAAATTATTCTGATCTAAAAAAAAAAGTAAACAAAATTTCAAAATAAAAACATCTGTTATCATCTGTTCTGATCTAAAAAAAAAAAGTCCAGAACTGAGTGTATGTATTCAAAATGTTTTACATACCTATAGGTTGAAGAGATGGTAATAATTTTGCAGAATCAAGGATTTTTTTCCTGTGTTCCACAACTTTAATACCAATTGATTCCAATTCACTATCTTCTAATATAGAATTGCCCTGAAACAAAAAGTTTAAAATACACTAAATATGTGTCTAATGTGAATAGTAAGGTTTTTAATAAAGTGACTAAAATCATAGAACTTGATCTTTTCCATAGAGAATACTAAAAGACAGGAAGACAAAGAAACAAATGCCCATATCACCTAATATAGTTGGAGCAGTCATAAAAGCTGTGACATTTTTATATTTTTGTAGTAGGTAATGGAAACATTTATAAAAGATATTTATTAAAAAGTGTTAAAAGTTTGATAGGCTTTAAGTTCTTCCCACAGGTAATCACAAGATAACTCGAGGTGTGTAAGTTAGCTGAAATCATTGAAAAATTGATAAGCTTTTAATCTTATAAACACAAACACTCTGTGCAAATTTCAAGTCAATCAGATGAGTGCCCAAAAGAATTTTCCATGTGACCAGCAATTATCAAAAATCCACCGAATTTTTTGCCAAATGAATATAAACACTAAGTACATATTTTGTGTCAATCAAATGATTTACATGAGCCTTTACAGAATTATGGAGGGACTGACATATTCCACCATGGATGTTCTGTGCAGAACCATTTAAAATTGATCATCTTACCAAGAAATCGGTATCATCAAAGCCATTTGCTATCAGTGTATTTTCATACTGTTCTAATCCAATAATCTCTAACCATTCTCCTACGCTGTGTATACTGTTAGAACCTAGTAAAACAAGATTATAATATATTACACGTACAGTGGACAGTCAAATCCGACATCGTATGGGATCAGTTTGGTCAAAACCAGAAATATTTAACTTCGAAAACCGGAAGTATTATTATTATGTAGCTTCGAAAACCAGAAGTATCATTATAACCTAGCTAAAACAATTATACTTATATTGTCATCGTACATGAGCAAATCTATTAAAAATCATTTTGGTCCATTTATCTTTTTCAATATCTATCCAAAGTTTTTATACTCACAAAAATCATAAGAATAAAAAATGATATACGAATAAAAAAAGAATTAATTCTGTATATCACTAAAGAGGCGATCTATATGTATTAATTCAAAAGCTCAGACAAAAGAATGAAAACGTTGATTTTAGGCTTTACATTAGATCATGGTGTATCAGTGTAACGTCTGTACTCATCACATTATACACTTATCTTAAACAAATCTTCCACGTTATTTAAAGTAGCTAGGTCTCTAACGACCAAAATCTTCAACATTGAAAACACGAATTATTTGTCAATTTAAATCAACACCGATGTTGTCATTTTATCGGGAAAAGATGGGCTTTTGATATCCAATATTTAAAACAAAATAAACATTTTACCATTGGTACACGAATCGTGTACCATAATGCGTTTCAGCCCAAGTCCTAGCAAGAGACTCGAGAAACGAGGCCACAAACATTGCACCAAATCAAACGGCGTATGTAGACTGGAATAACCAGACACTCGAAATAGCCACACGATTGAAACTTCTGGCATATTTCGCCGAACATAACTAATTTGAAATTAGAGTACAAACGAAAACAATTGAATGTAAATCAGTTTGTATACATTCATATTACATTATTATATGTGTTGCGACCCATTTGTGACAATTTCTAGGTCTCAAATATTAGCGATTTAGCTCCTTTAATACCAGCTTGAAGGGGTTTTTTTTTTAGAATACATGTATAAATTATTATCAAATTGGAAAACAATTAAATGTAATATAATTGTACAACTGTATAAGCTACAATGGCCGGTGACAGGATATTTATCATACTGCACGCAGCTGGAACAAGGCAAATACCGCCCCCCCTCTCTCCAACCTGTTCAAGGACATTTAGACTGTTATACACAACAATACATTTATCTTGAACAATCCTTCTTAATAACTGAAATAGTTATAAACTCAATAAAAGGGTGTCCATAAAATTTAACCTTGTGTTGATATGTTCAATTACTAAAAGCCAATCAAAGATAATATCAAATTCTATCACATAATATGTAAAACTGGTAGACATGAAATACTGTCCCTTTAGGGTATCGCTATAATACTGGTTGAATGGCAAGCCTGGAAATAAGGCACCTGTCACTGACAATGTCAGACACAGATTCAGGCTTTGTCAGGCACAAAACCTCTTGTGTCTGCAATTTTGTCCGGCACTGATCCGTCTTTTTTATTGATATTATTAATAAATGTCCATCACTAGTTGAAAATGTCAGGTACTACTTCATTAGTGCCTGACGTTTAGTCAGGGACTTCTAAAACCGTTATTTCCAGGCCTGTTGAATTGACCAGTTACAGTATTCCTAGTGCATACATTATACAATACTACTCATACACAATCAACTACCTGCTAACAGTCTGGCAAAATCAGCTTCATATTCTTTTACAAAGACAGATTCACGGGCAAATCCAGCGCCGAAAGTGGCAAGGGTGGCAGCAATCTACAAAATAGGTTGAATCAAGCATCATGCACATGCAACTTAAAATGCACTAATAATCAAAGACTAAAATTAAAACATCAACAAACAGTGATCGTAAAAAACACAGGAATCTGGATGAATAACAAAATAATAACAAAGGACGGAAGTCGGAAATACATAAAGTGCAATCGTCATTTTCCAATCTCAGTGTTAAAATAAACTGAAATAAAATGGTGTCATTTTAGCGCAAAAGGAATCCTTTGCAAACTACAATATTGTTGTAAAAGATGAATCTGTAATAGGAATATCCGTCAAAAAATAATTCATTTCTATTCAATAATTACAGATATCTCTGATCGCTATTTAATAAGCTTGCTGTCATTTTGTTGCTGTCGAAAAATTGATTGGCCTATTTTAAATCCAATTGAATCCCAATCTGGACGCTATCTAGTGTTAGTATTTTGACTTTGTTTTCTTAATTAGCATGGATTACGCCGTGAGACATTTGATATTGTACCGAAAAATGCAAATCAAGCATCGTTACTATAATAACAATGATCCAGTGGAACTCAAAAAAAGAACATCTATTTCAGGTTATTCCAAACAATTCTTCTACTTAGTTCAATTTTCTTAAAACTTCCGCTTAAAATCTTGAAACTGTGTGATATTTGCAAATTCATTCATGAAAATTTCTCACATAATAAATCAAACAATTGTGCTTTCAGAATTTCTTTCTCCTTTTTTTTTTCTAGTTGTCAAATTCAACTTCCTCTTCAAGACTGACAAATTCAGTTCTTTAATTGCATGCATGTGTATAACTAACATTCCATGTTTTTTTATGAGTAGCCTAACACATGCTTTTGTTCGTACATAATAATATACATCTACAGGCAGACATATTCAAATGTAAAGAAAACCACCATCTGTTCTATCTCCAGATTACACTCTTCTTATGTAATTATCAAATGACGTTCTAGGGTTTATAATTTATAGTTCGGGACCATCACAAAATTTCTACATTCGCTTCCATTCCAAATGAATAACTTTCGCAACTGGGTTGGTAAGTCGAACGACACTGTGGATACAAAATAGATTTTAGCCAAATAAAATTTACAGACTACCTGTGCATGGTCCTTTAAAGCTGGTTTTAGCAATTTTTGGATAAAAAAGATAGTTTTTTATGCTGATAACCATTAAAAACTTTTCTTTTCCGGACATTTTAAACCTAGCATTACTCGAGGGATAAGAACAGCATAGTGGTTTTAAGAGGTTCTAACATTCTTAACAGTACATAGAAATAAGTGATAATATATCATAATAATCAAGCAGGCTATGTGATGGAACCAGCATTCCAATATCTATCGACTCTTTCTACCTTTCACGGACAAGATTTTGTCCATATGAGCCTCAAATATGCCGTAATCGCCATGAAGGCTAAATCGGCCACCATAACTGCTGACAATTTCTTCGATCTGAAAATCACATCATATTAACAAAATGAAATTTTATTAAGGGGGGAAGTTTTACGTTCGCGAATAAATCTAACATCTTCAATTGCACATCATCTGTAAAAGAGAAAGCTTGTTTGTTTGTAGGAAACCAAACAACTTAACAATGGTGCTAATTATTTTGTAGTTGGTGCAGTATTTAATGATGGATTTGTTAATTGATGGATGTTTGAACATTGGCAATTTTTCACCCTTGCAATGCCAGGTAATTAAGCTAGTATTCAACGATGAATTGAATAAACATTCTAATTGGGTGAGACTATTGCTGCCTTTCTCCTAGAATCTTTGTGATATAAAAATCTATTGATATGACCACATGTTTCAAGTTGGCCATATATGCTGGTCACGACCACTGGTGTTAAGCATCTGACCAAAATTTCTCCAGTGCCATCAGTCAATTTGCACAGTGCTGACCTTTTTCATTTTGTTTACATCGCCAGCTTACCTTATTCCACTCCTCAGCATCGTCGAAGACAGCATCATCACTCTTACTACTTAGTTTCTGATGGGTTGGATGTTTTGCTTCCGTTGTTATGGCATCAATGGCGGCAATCACTTCCTCTGTGTCAATTTCTTTTTCTTCCTCCTTCTCCATCAATGGGTCGAAAGTGAAGAAAGAAGATGGTGCTGATCGTCGATTTGATTTAATCCGTTTGACAACTACATTTTCACAGATCTGTGACACAACATTCCGAGATCCACCAGGAGCTGAACCTCTCAGTAAACCTGAAAAACATAAATAATAACCAATTAATTTTGTCGTCAACACATACAAATACAATATGCACTAAAATAAATGTTTTGTTATCAAAATCAATAGGCTCCAAGACTTTTTTTGTCAAAATGGATGACATACAATTCAATATGCACTAAAATAAAAGTTTCTAGTTATCACGATCATTAGTCCAAGTCATCATCTTTCGAACTAGATGTAGATCGCCTGTAAATAAAAATATCATTTACAGTTTTCATCAACAGAATATTATGTAATACTCGGCTCTGGAATTGATGATATAAGTTGATGATATCTGATATTTTTAATTTTGTGGAAGACACAACTTATTATATCAACAAAAATTTAGAAAATAGTCAAATCTGTGACAAACAAAATGACAAGCACTAAGATATAGTTCCTGACGAAGCTTGGATTTGTCCCGGACAGTGAACAGATACCTTATTTTCAGATATGGGGATAGTTCATCTTCCAATGTCTATGACAACAAGTTCACAGACTGTGTCAACCAATGTCTATGACAATCAGAACAATCTGTAAACTATGTCGACCAATGTCTATGACAACCAGGACATTCTCCGAAATATGTTAACCAATGTCTATGATAACCAGAACAACCTCCGAAATATGTTAACCAATGTCTATGATAACCAGAATAATCTGTGAACTATGTCAACCAATGTCTATGACAACCAGAATAATCTGCAATACTATGTCAATCCATTTACTGTATCAAAGAAACATTATCAAACCATTTTCTATGTCTATTACCAATAAAGCTTTAACTCAATAACTACAACTTCCAAATCAGAACGACATCTTATAGGTCAACCAGAAAAAACACTTTCTTTGGCAACCAGAACAATCTGCTAAAATGGACAACAAGCATCTTCCAACATTACAACAAGTTGTCTTACGTATAGATTACAGAGTTTCATGTTAACGATCATCTATCAATGATTATACTGATCATGTTATTTGTACCAATAGAAATAGCTAGCAGCAATATATAGAGTACAATTACATCTCCTATTGATTTATATAGTCAGTTAGTACAGTAGTCGATTCTATAGTAAAAATACCAGATAATAAGAGTTGACTGTGTGAACTCTATAGTCAAGGCCTCTAATGAGTTTCAATTGTTACAAAAATAACCATTTCATTTTATTCACATACATGTCCTGCAAAGGTTTTTAACCTCATTAATCCCAGTAGATAGTGCCTACAGGGGGATCATGGTGGCTAAGTCGGTAAGACGCTGGCTAGCTAGCCTGGAGGTGGCATGTTCGATCGCTGCATTGATCCAGAAGGTTCGTCCAGATTTCCGGGCAACATTTCCCTCATACATAGCACACACTGCATGGCGTATGCCCGTCTTCATTAGCCCTGTTCGACGCAAAACAGAAACCTCCATTTCAATTTATTTCATTTCTTGCCTAGTTATGCTTTAATGGTTAGTGGACCTTATTCCACACATCACCGATCTTGTGATCTTACCAGAACTCTTAATTTCAGTCATGTTTGCTAGTGGAAGCTCTTGTCCTTACATGTACCAAAAAGGCAAACAAACATGTTTTTTTCCAAATCTATAGATAGTAATCCAAATTCAATAACAACTTTTCTTCTTGACAGTATCCCATGAAGTCCACACAAAGAAACAAAGCTATTAGTTTCCAATCATTTTCATCTTTCATCTGTATAGAGGCACGAATACCATCAACACATAAACTTATCTCATAGTGGACAGTTGGCTTATCTTATTCAAACATATATCATTGTTCACATTACAAGGATGTCAAATACATCACAATTTATTTACTTTACAAATTTCTATTTATTTAGATATTTAATACATTTATCAGATTCTGTCATGCAATTTCACACACTACAATCCTTTCACAGCAAAAATAATGTAATATGCCGATATATAAAAAAACTCTTTAAGGAAAACGTTTTCCTGAGGACAATTATCAAACAAAATAATGCTTTCATCTCAATTCCCACCATCTTAAAATAACAAATATAATGTAATAGACAGAATACAACTTGTGAACATAGGATGTGATAAATCTAGAAATTCTTTTAGTTACACCCCAATTCTCATGTTCATTAAATAAAAAGAACATGCGAGGACGGATTTAGACGCTGGAAACATGTTTTCATGTAAAATGTGATTTATATATCTCCAAATGAAATTATATTAAATCTATTTACTTGTATCATAAAACACCTTTAAACACACTGTGGTACAGTATGTGTTCATTGTCCTAACATAATTGGGGCTAGAACTGGGATTTTAACAACTCACTCAGCAATTTACTTTGCCTTTTAGTTGGCAATCGGAAAAATATTATGCATGCCTGTTTTATTAGCCCAGTAGGTGCAACCACACCATGTGTCTCAATGACAGACCTTATGATCTAAAGATGTGTCTGGCACCCACTCCTGTGACTAAACAGATCAAGAGTTTAATACAACCTCTTAACAATATTTGTAGCTTGCTACTAACCATTAAGATAAAGTATTAATTAGGTTATCGTCAACATTATTAACATACTTTATATTCCAGTAATGTTAGAAATGTTAGATGTTTTCATCAGATATATTATCATACTATCTATATTATCTAGAAAAACTTGGTATATTAAATAACCTTTTAAATCTTATCTTTAGAAAGAAAAAAATGTGACAGAATTCCTGTAATTATAAATAATTAACAACTTTGCAGATCTTCAAATAACCATCTCAAATAATTACTCCAAACTTAAACATCTAACTTCTAAATGATGTCCATATTCTCTAAATCTTCATTTACTCTTACAGAAAAAGTTCTGACAGAATTACCCCAAACAAAATATATCTTTCTGCAAATGGCGCCAGTACCATAATAAATGTTCTTCTTATCGTAATTATCAAAGCATTTTTCAAGTTGTTGTACTAAGTGTTAATGGTTATACAGTGCTGTTTGTATTAAGTGTTTTGACAATATACTAATAGAACTACTACTATAAATACATGTACTTATCACATAGGGGTCCGTGGTATCACTTCTGTGGAAGTGGACATTAAATAAGCTATTTCACACACACACAAACACACATATAGGGTTTTGGTGCCAGAATTTACCAATTGCTACTGCTAGACACCGAATTGGCCAAATGCAAAAAAAGTGACTAACACATTTGTTTCTTTTTAATGGATAAATATATTGAAAATAAGATTCCTAGTATTATAGTCTTGATGATTCTTACTTAAATCTGATTCATTTTCTTCAAAAGTGTTCAAAGAAATAAATAGAAGTGTGCTAGGATTGTATGTCACCAATGTCAATTAAAAAATAATAAGATGAAATATGATCTAGACTCTAGATCATATTTCATCTTATTATTTTTTAATTCTGTTTTTAATTTCACATCTATATTTTTATATTCATTTATGCTTGGTATATGATACTTAGAGAACACGGCTCCAAGAGCTACATTCCCTGAAAGTCATATGGTGAGAATTGCCTAATTTCTGTGACCACCTTACTTAACTTAATTATCTGAACAATTTGACAATATACATCATGTTCAAGTTATTAATATAATTTGACTATAATATTACTTGATCATATAGGAATGTAAGCAAAATTTACATATTTATCAATAAATGAGAGTAAGAGAGAGAGAGAGAGAGAGAGAGAGAGGTGGGGTTTGGGTTTGACTCCACTGGACATAAACTAGGTCACTTCAGGACTAACATATGGTTCAATTTTATTTCAATTTTAGCAGTTGGAGGAAACCAGGTGACCCGAAGAAAACCCAGGAGGTTGGACAGGCAACCATACTCCTTGTCACATACAACCAGGGAATTGAAACTACGTCAGTTGACTCAATGACAGACCTTATGATACAGCATGCACGTGCTAACCTTTCAACCATCCAACTCCCCTTACCAATAGATATATTTCCAGTTGTACTACAGTTAAATGTTAATCAGCTTGAAGCCTATAGGCTTAATTATTAAAATGTCCTAACTAGCTCATGAACCTCAGTTCTGGATATGGGCCAAGCACTGGTACTATATGATGATGCAATAAATAGATACTGATAACTACTTACCCAAACAAAACCTAACTACTCACTGAAACTGGCGAAAACCAAATTCCACATAAAAGTAAAAGCACCAAACAATTTCCAGTCTGGTTAGAAATAAAAAAGTGATAACAACATGAGTGTCTTGAACTCTACAAGTGGACAGTGAACTAGAAGAAGAACTCAAGCTGAACAACCCAGATATTTACTAACATGTCCGATTGTCAATATAATATTGATCATAGTCCATCCAAGCCATAAACAGTAAAAATATTGACTAGCTCTTGATCGACATATTTACAGCTTTGTTGCAAGTCGAGCGAAACATCCTCTAAATACTTATCTATCAATCACCATTACATTCAAATCATAAACACAAGTCTGAAGAATTTACGATCATCGACTAATTCAAATGAAAATAAAATGTTAGTCTTTTGTAAAAACCAATCAGGATGGTACGAGATGAAAAAAAAATGTAATCCTCCGAGAGACGTAGCTCAATGACAAACTTAATCTTCTTCCAAAGAAATTAAAGAAAGGAAATTGTTCCCATAGGAAAAACAAAACAAACTCAACAATTCCTCTTGAAATGGAATATCTAAAAAAAATTATTGGTAGAGATCTGTCACATAAAAATTGTGACTAAATAAGTAAATAAAAGTAATTTGCCGATCAATAAGGTGTAGCGGTTATTCATCACTTTTTTCTATTCGTAAATTCACAGTGAGTTTTAACATTGTATCTAGATTTATTTAAAAGTACACCTTTTCAAGCTATTGTGGTTGCTTTACAAACGGATTCAGACCAGTAATTGTCCTAATTTCATGATAGATGAATATAGTTCTTCTAAAGTAATTCTCTAATTTTGCTCTTTAGCTTGGCAATTTTTGTTAACCTTTTGGTGAATATTCTTCATTTTATGGTGGAAGGATCAAGCTCAGGTAAACAAACATGAATTAAGGAAAACATCCACGAAAAGATCTTACATCAAATAGATTCCTTTGATGTTGTGTAGGAAAGTAATGAGATGGTAAACCTCCATCAATATTTTCATAAGATGATCGAGACATGTTTGGGCTCTTTGTGATTATGAAGATTTGGATCATCAGAATTTTTAAAAAAAATCCTGAAGGTCAAGTATGGCATGGATAGATATATGGAGGTCAAGACCAAACTATACATTTATGAACGAGTATTACAGTTGCTGATTACCACTGTAGAATAAATCATAATTTAATCAAATTGGACAAACATAATTTAATCAATTTGAAAAAATATAACTTACTCAACAAACTACACTGCAACAACTAGTGCTGGATTAACCTAAGCTCAGCAGGCTGAAGACGGCCTGAAGATCTAAGGGCCAACATGGTGTATTTTACACACAGTAGTCTTCAATATCTATCATTATCCTTGACTCTGTTTGATTGCGTTAAAACATATTTTCATCTTCATCTAGTCATCAGTGTGGAAGATTGGGAGGGGCCTCATAAGGGGAATGGCCTAGGGTCTCCCTTCATCTATACCCGACTATGGCGACAACGCTTGCAAAAAGCAATCAATTTGTGGATTAAACCAGCTATAAAGACTGATAAACACAGTTACTGGAACAACTGTTATCATAAACAAACCAATCATTCTTATCTAATAATTAAATCAATTTATCAATCCATCAATGCCAATAGCAAAACACAGATTATTAAAACATGCTTTATCTTTACAAATTATTCACTTCTAGGCTCTCTGTTAACCAGTAAATTTGTATATATTTGATCTGTGTAATATTTTGCTCTCTCCAGCCAAAGATCGAAATAAATGGAGAACTGTTGAGGAGGCCCTATGCCCCTTCAGGGGATAACAGGAATTGATGATGATGGTGAGGTCATTATTTAGAGATTGGAAGCAAGTGTAATAACTAAATGCAAATCACGGACATTCAGATTGGCCGGAAAGGAGTGTAGGGGGCAGGGGTTCAAGTGTCTACTGTACTTGGTGTCTTGGTCCATACTGTGCACAAATCAACAACAAAATAAATCACCATTTTCAGGTAGGCAACTAGTGGTGGGTCACAATATTGATGACGACAATGGCATTTTTTATTTCTTAGATTCCATGAATTAAGCAGCTTTAACCTCAAAATGTCAGGAAATGAAGTCTCAGGTTCTGAAGTTCTGAAGATAATATTTTGGGATATAGAAATTGATAACCTTAAGCCTCAGAAGACTTATTTTAAGTCTCTTGCTAACTAAATATCCTGAACACTGATCCTCTAAAAGGAATATCATTCCAAAAATGTTTCAATTCCAGTAAGTATTTTTAGACCCATGACGAATTAAACATTTCACCGTCATGTGCAAACCATATAAACAAGCCTATAACTGTTGATAGGCCTCTATTTACCTGCCGTCAATATATATTTTGTTTGTGTTTATTTAATTAAATGCTCAATAATCAATTTGAATACATGTCTGATTGAAATTGTCCATAAAATAGAAATGACAATCGGAGGCTTTCAGAATAAGAATTTGCAATCTAATTATGAACAACATTACTATTAAAACATTATTATTCCATCTTAAAACTACATCCTCGCATTTACTTTATTAATTTTTAGCATTTTCCCAATTCTATAAGGATCATCTCCATTATTATTGTTAAATTTTTTGACATTCACACTCATGACATCAACGAGCAGAAAATGACGACCGTCAAATTCAGTCGCATTACGTCGTTCTTGTAAATCCGTACAGTGAAGCCTGTTTTATTACATGCACGGAACTTTACAGCACCGTGGATCAACATTTACAGCTGAGCCCTAGATCCACTCACTTGATTTTACTTTTTAATTCTTGTAATGAATGTATGGTTTGTCTTGTCTGCACGTTTGTCTTATCGGTTTTGTTTGGTGTGTAGTGCGTTCCTCCTGCACTTGCCTGTTTTTTTAAACCCTAAACTCCTATTCCTTCAACTATTACAAGCAATCAGAAGATTGTGTTTTAATCTTTACAAGAATCTCGACAGGATCAACATAAACATTATCACCTGCTACAGCAAAAAACATCCTCTACCCAAATTTTTCAACACAAAAAAACGATTCAATCTTGTAACCCATTCGGTTCAGTTTTCACTTTTTCCCATTAAGATTTATCGTTGTAAAAGATCTGAAATATTTCATCGGTTGAAGCCTGTTTTTATAGAAGATATCAAAATATCTGGTAATGTAAGACAAGAACTCTCTGATTGAATAAGCACTGGGGTATAAGAGTTTCTTGTTATACCATCTTGTAAACTTACGCATGAAGAGTCAGAGAGATGGAATGAAATGGGTTTAACAAGAGGTCTAATGAAAGCAGACGTACGTTACACCATGCAGTATGCTATGAAAGGAATTTTGTCTTTTCCTCCCAATTCTGTTAGAATTCCAACTGTCAAGTAGTCTTCTTTAACATGCTTGATAATATGTATACAGAACATTAGTTTTTCGTTCCATCCAAACAAACATCAGACGCTTCTTCTTGTTAAGCCCTCCATCCTGCATGACTGACAAAAGGAATACCAGACTGGATAATTCTGAGGTGGGAATCTAGAACCTCCTGATTAGTAAGCCAGCTCCATACTCACAGAGCCACTGTGGTCGTAGTGGAGAGACAGAAAATAACTGTTTTCAAAGAGAGACATTCTTCAATTCTCGTACTTCCCTCCCTGTATGTTTCTCAGCTAAAGCCAATACAATCACTAAAAGTCACACTATTGTTGGAATAAGCAGGAAGTTTCCAATTACAATTTGAAAATGAAACTGTACAAATAAAACCTCAGTAATAATAGTAATTCAAATCTTAACTTATTCTATGTACATACTGAAATAACAGGCCAGACTCAATATCCTAAATTTTAACCTAATCAGATTCAACCTTGACCAAATTCCTCCCTCCAGATGAATTCAACACACTAATTTCATTTTATGGTCTCTTACTTCTGATAATGTAAAATATGTTAAATATATTTTTCACCGAGTGTAGACATTGTTAAGATGATTCTATAGTAAGAACATCACCAGTAATTGTCTGAAGCATGTTTTTATTAAACATACAAAGATTCTATGTATGATAGAAGTCTGCAATTCAACAAGCATTTGGTGTATAGATTATCCTATGTTTATTTTATATCACTTTACTTATATGTTACTAGATAACCTGTATAGATAAGTACATAGTATACCAAGTATACAATCTATTGGTATTATAGAAACAGAAATATGTTGTTTTTAATCATATGTTGATATTTGATAATTGAAGTGAAGCAGATAAAATAAAATATCAGTAGCCATAAATGTTGTATGTATACAGCAATTTCCTGAATAGATATTTACATACTATACAAAATTACAATAGCATTGGTAACTTTCTCCGTAAATTACAATACAGTTATGCTGACTTCCTACATAAATGATAATATAGCTGACTTCCTACATAAATTACAATACAGTTATGATTACTTCCTACATTAATTACAATATAGCTATGCTAACTTCCTACATAAATTACAATACAACTATGCTGTCTTGAAAATTCCTACATAAATTACAATAATAACAATGCTAACTTCCTACATAAATCACAATACAACTATGACCGGGAGAATTAGAGCATTGTTAATTTGAAGTCCCTGCAGCCATTACAGATTAGACAGAAGCCTAATCAAGTTCAACTCTCTAATTATATTAGAGACATTGTTTTATGAATTATGATCTATGGTCCCATTAATCCTGTAGGCATTAATGTATTAAGGATTATAAAGTTTAAATGTATAAAGTATTATTTATTGTTTATTGTTACCAAGTAACCTCTTAGTATATTAGAGGAAAGATTGTAGATCAGAAAAGGCAGTGGACCACAGGCAGGCAGTAGCATATACTGAAGGGCAGGTCTCTGATAAGTTATTTCTTAGATGCTGTTCCTTATTAAGTCACCTAGCCTGTGGGTCAATAGCAGAGTTGGGATTTCGCCCGTATATTCCGGACTTGTCCGAATTTTTTTTCCAAACGCACAATATTGTCCGACCGGGAATATGCCCAATCGGACATCAAGACATAGTGAATAATATTCAAAATTCCAAAATTAATATAGTGTACTGAAAGTATAACTACCACTCAACCCGATTATCGTTGACAATAGGCAGGATTGATTAGGTAATTAAGTGATCAACGTATTTATCGTGTTATACCGTCAATAAACCTACCTTGATTAACTACTTAATCCGTCTTGATTGATTGACTTAATCCTTTGTCGGACAATTCATCAATCTAATCTTAAACAGAAGTCATTGCTTTCCCTTTGTCGGACTATTCATCAATCCAATAAGAGTGATTATAATTTTAATCCACCCGTTTACCTCGTGGTCTTCAATTGTCGGGCATTTTAATCGCATTGATGTGAGCCGACAGCATTTATAAACTAATCATAGATGTCACATATCGTAAGAGTATATTATTTTATAACACCCTACATGTAATTCATTTTGTCTACGATATCCTTTACGTCTTTTAAGAATCCATATATAAATTCTCATCCACAGTGGCACTTTCCCGTGATCTCGAGCGCCGCACGAATATTGCTTAACATGTTAGGCAGTGCTTACTATGAAGCTGTGTGCTGTAAGTCACGTACGCCATAGCGGCAATACGCTGAAGTCAGCTATGCCTTTTCTCATCACCACAAGTATTACTATTTCGAACGCTTTTCTTTCATTTGCTGCCGTGTTCTTATTTATATTACGCACGGATTTGAATATTTTGTTGACATTTTATAAAGAAAAAACGATGTTCTGACATCACAAACTATTCTTATTTCGGGAGTCCGGCATTCAACTGCTGTCACGTAAATCTAAAGGAATATTACGGTTGTGAATTTTATGCCGAAGCAGGATCGGCAAGGTTTCATTCAATGTATTACGAAAATGCTTAATTTTGTACGACATTTACTGACATAATTTTGAATGCCGTACGAGAATTAGGTGTGAAAAATAGCGAGGTTCACCAATTTTATGACGTACGGGATTTGAATATTTTGTTGACATGTGATTTTTAATTGTGGTATGAATTGAATACCGTACGGGAATTAAATATGAAAAATAGCGAGGTTCACCTTATTTGTTATGTACGTGATTTGAATATTTTGACGACATGTGACTTTTAATTGTGGTATGAATTCGTCTGCTTAAATAACGATAAGAGTTATGCCCCTTTATTTTCGGTAAAATGTCCGACACAAAAAATTTTGAAATCCCATCCCTGGTCAATAGTGTGTATATATTATTATTGTTTAATAGTGTTACAGAATATAAGTTATACCAAGAACAAGTGAGTTGTTGAATTATTATAGGTTCAAGCTTACACCCCCAACTAGATTGAACATATAACCCATCGTCCGAAGATTGGACTATAAGCAGGTCCAGAAACCCCGGATGATACAACTATGCTCATTGCTGTCTTGAAAATTCATACACATGACAATAATAACAATGCTAACTTTCTATATAAATTACAATATAGCTGTGCTGACTTCTTACATAAATTACAATTATATAGAACTTGATTTCAGAGGCAACCTGAATCATATTAATTTTTGCTCCAGATAAAGAAGGAAAGGAGCAAATGGAAACCAATTCTAAATTTATTTTCTCATACAACATTGCAATTAGAATATAAGGTACATATAATATTTGATTCTAAAACGTTGGATCCAAAAAGCTTTTCATATAAATTCTTTAGCCGTAGACAATAATATTTAGTTTGCATTTAGTTTCAAGATCAATCTGCATTACCATGTATTCCTTACAATCCGGAAGATCAAATAGAACTTATTAAAGTGCTCTAGACTGTGGAATAAACATACTTGAGAATAGATACATGTAATTAACCCTAGTTAGAATACAACATTTCTAGAGGACCTGTTTGTCTCATCAGCAATGTCTAACCCCAAAAAAAATTTTCAGTAATATTTTAGTACGATATATTGCTTGATGCCCTATTTGTGTCTCATCATCCCAGCCAAAAGAATTTAAAAAAAAATTGTCAATATATTTCATTATCATCTATTCACTTCAGTTCAAAAAGTCTACAATACAGGCAGACTATATTCTTTTAGGTTTTTACCATCAATGATAATTCCAAATCTTTTTATGCAGGCCATTAAGTTATGAAAATGAGTCCAAAAAACTCTGCGGTTACCACCAAGCTCCATAAAGTTGCAGTCATGATTCCGGTGACAAATGAACTGTCCACAAGAAGTAATGAAAGAAGAGATCTGAACGACTGCGGTGATTACATCCTGCCTGGGGTTAGCACAATGGGGCAGATATTTCCTTATCTATTTCCATGTAATCTTCATTTACCGAGTCAGTGCAGAAGAGTAGGGGGAGAAAGAGAGAAATGGGATTTAACGTTCACTCGACACAAACTAGGTCATTTTGGGACTAACATATGGTTTCAATTTTATTTCAATAATTCGCATGCGCGTAGGCGTCTTTAGCAGTGGGAGGAAACCGGAGTGCCTGGAGGAAACCCACGAGGTTGAGAAGGCGCCCCTATCTCAATGCCACATACACTCACACCAGGGATCGAAACCACAGCCGCAAGCCAGAGATGACCGGCCAGCCAGAGGTCGAAGTGCGGCACTCTAGACCACTAGGCCATCCCAACCCCCCTCAGAAGAGTAGGACTTTAAATCCCATTTCATTTCACAAAGTGTGGTCTGTCTTCATTAGCCCAGTCGGCGCAGCATAGTAGGGCGTTAAACCCCATTTTATTTCATTTTACAAAGTGTGGTCCATCTTCGTTAGCCCAGACAGAGCGGAACAATAGGACGTTAAATTCCATTCCACTTCACAAAGTGTGGTCCATCTTCATTAGCCCAGACGTAGCAAAATAGTGATTAGACGTTAAAACCCCATTTCATTTCACAAAGTGTGGTCCGACTTAATTAGCACAATCGGAGCAGAATGGTAATTAGACGTTAAACCACATTTCATTTCACAAAGTGTGGTCCATTAGCCCAGTTGGAGCAGAATGTTAGGACGTTTCATTTCATCTGTTTCCATGATTACTATCTTTTCTCATTTAAAAGTACCCAGTAAGAAGAAATTGGCCAATAAAATTCAGATTATTGAAATGTGAAACAAGTTAAAGAGAACATCTTTTCTATTTCTATCTTTCCACTTAATGTATTTAACATGTGGAAGTTTATCAGATTCTTTAAACAACAATCATGTGTGGAGAGAAGACAGATCTTGTATGAAGACAGTGAAGTATATTTGCAGTATGTTATGTACAGAATCTCCTTTATTCTCGGTGCAAAATTCTGGATATCTGACAAACAGAATTACAACAATTTGCTAACTATATGAACATCTAGCATACAGTAGGTGAAAACAGGATTTTAGCGAACTACTATTTTTTGTTAGCTCTGTGTAAGAAACCAGGAAATACTAAATGAAATGAAATGAGGTTTAACGTCCTACTGTTCTACTGGATTAATGATGACAGGCATACGCTTTACAGTGAGAGAGAGAGAGAAATGGGGTTTAACGTCCACTCGACACAACTAGGTCATTTTGGGACTAACATATGGTTTAATTTTATTTCAATAATTCGCTTGCACGTAGGGGTCTTTAGCAGTGGGAGGAAACCGGAGTGCCTGGAGGAAACCCACGAGGTTGAGAAGGCGCCCCTATCTCCATGCAACATACGCTCACACCAGGGCTCGAAACCACAGCCGCAAGCCAGAGGTGACCGGCCAGCTAGAGGTCGAAGCGCGGCACTCTAGACAACTAGGCCATCACAACCCCCCCCAGTGAGCTATGAGCTAATTTTTGCCCTGTCAACGGCACTATTGCTTACGTTTATATCGAATTCCAACTGCCAAGGAATCTTTTATATGCAGGCCAATACATACACAGAGGACCCCAGTTTTCCGTACCATCTGATCAACTAGACAAATTTCTTTGTCAGCCCCACCTTACAGCACCACAGGCAAGGGGAAATCATGTCGGAAAATCAGGAAATAATAGGATTTGATGGGGATTATGAAATAAAATAAATTGGGGTTAACGTCCTACTTATCTCCACCAACTGGGCTAATTAACGAAGACGGACATTACAAGAAATAAACAAATATCAAATCAAGTGAATAGACCCAGGGAGACTAGCAAATAAACACAAGAGAACATTATACAGGTGTTCTATGTAAAACTGCATTATCTATCTTCTAAACCAATGAATCTGGTTGCAAATGTCAAGGTGTGAACTATATTTTTATATTCATGTGAATGCAATATGTCCCATGTTAACTCTACCACCGGTCATTCATACAGTTTATCAATGAATTATAAGATAATGGTGTAAGAAATTATCAGTGCATGGAATGCATTCCAACAAAAATAATAGCCTCGGTCACCCAGAACATCAAAGTCTATGTATATTGTCTTCTCGGGCAACAGAGTCTATATAAATGACCAAGATCAGAATAAGAAATGACAACTCAATTTAAAGTGCAGTTTTAAACTGTGTATTTACCCGCTGACTCCAGTCTATGAGTATGAGGGTTGTGTGGCCGAATGGTCTAACATATGTGCTTTAGATCATAAGGTCCATCATCAAGTCATGTGGCATGTTTTCGATCCCACACGTGACAATTAAGGAGTAGGGTAACCTGTAGTTCAGCTCTGAACTATGGCGTTCACCTGTCTTCATTTGCTGAGTCATATGTTAAACCCCACTTTATTTCATTTCTGATGCTATACTTCTTATGTTTTGGGAAGTTTCACATAGCTATAGCTGTTGTATGTGAACTAAAGCTCATCAGGTATGACAACAGATGTTGTGTGTGATGCAGGGTATGTTATATTCTATGAGATAAAGCTCATCAGATATGACAACAGATATTATTTGTGATGCAATGTATATGCTATGTCCTTACGAACCAGAGCTCATCAGGTATGATAATTGATATAAGATTAGATTACATCTCAACCAGCAGACAGATATAGTAGTAGATAGACTGCTTGCTTTAAAAAACAACATGAACATTGAGTTGATAGGTATATCTGATATATCTGTTATACCTAGGATTCTCAAAACATTTCTAGAAAAAAAACCTTAAACATCTGGCAGAAACATAAACTTTTACTTAAAATAGATGATGAGTTACATAAATCAGTCATTCTTTATATATTTGATGATCACTTCAAAAAATATGGCTCACTAATAACTTTTTTTTGGATTGCTTTAAAAATTTCCCTGTATTGCATCATAGTATACAGTCTCCTATACACTAGCTAGGGAGTGTAGAAGAACTGCAGAATTTCAGAAGACAAACTTAGGGACAAGAACCATCACAAGCACACAGCCATTGTATGTAAGAAATATATAATAAAAATACAAACAACTTGGGGGAATGGGTCGGAATGGGTTGGGTAGTGGCACGAGCAAGCGTTCATGTCACTGTACAGTCCTGGGAATGTACTCTAGATGAAAACTAACTCACGTTTGAAAGAAATCCACTATATATGTGAAATCTAAATCTTAACCTAAATTAAATTTAAGATAAACGATCCAAAATTTGACTACCTTACTTGTCAACCCAACATTTTTTGTGTCTTAGTAAATGTGATTATTGTTTGTAGTGAGTTATTTAGGATTAAAAATGATAGAAGTGATTTTATATAGTTATCACACTTGAACTAACCACAAGCTGTAGTCATTGTTAGCCAAAATAAACAAACTGTTGGCACCACAATCACATAACATTGGTTGTTAAACAATATCCCCAGGTGGTGAAAAACAAACAAACATAATATATACTACTTAATTTATATAGAATATATAGGTACCAGGTAGGTCACAGAACCATACTCATAACAAATTACGGAAATGCTTTACACTTATCAAGTTGTCCCATAAATATATACTACTTATATAGAACATATAGGTAGGTCACGGAAGCATACTCTAAACAAATTACAGAAACTTTTTACAGTAATCAAGTCATCCCATATGATTTTCTGGTCTTACAAGAGAAGCAATGGAATGAAATGAAATGGCATTCTAGATCTCTGCACTGACTGGGCTCAAGAAGGGTATAGAAATGAAATAAAATGGGGTTTTTAACGTCCTACTTACATAGTACATATAGGTAGGTCACGGAACCATACTCATAACAAATTAAGGAAACGCTTTACGCTAATCAAGTTGTCCCATAAATATATACTACTTATATAGAACATATAGGTAGGTCACGGAACCATACACAAATCAAATTACGGAAACGTTTTACGGTAATCAAGTCGTCCCATATGATTTTCTGGTCTTACAAGAGAAGCAATGGAATGAAATGAAATGGCATCCTTGATTTCTGCACTGACTGGGCTCAAGAAGGGTATAGAAATGAAATAAAATGGGGTTTTAACGTCCTACTTATATAGTACATATAGGTAGGTCACAGAACCATACACAAAACAAATTACGGAAACGTTTTACGGTAATCAAGTCATCCCATATGATTTTCTGGTCTTACAAGAGAAGCAATGGAATGAAATGAAATGGCATCCTACTTTTCTGCACCGACTGGGCTCAAGAAAGGTATAAGAGAAGACGAAGGAATGTAGACCATCTCTGAAATGGTATTATTTTTCTGCACTGACTGGGCTAATCAAGATGGTACCTGAAACGAAGAGGGAATGTAGACTATCTCCTCTTCACCCTCCAGGGAGTCTATTATAGAAGAGAAACATACATCTAAATACCTGCCTGTTATAATAAAACATACCCTATTATTCCCTGTATAAAATACATTCACTTGAATCTATATGGCGAACATATGCAAGATAGAATGGGGTTTAACATCCACTGGACAGATCATACAGAATATTTTCCTTTCAAAAATTCCTAATTAAGCCTACTTATCATATATAAGTATAAATGCTGAACACACAAAAAAGTTGGATCTGACAAATTATTTCGTTCAGATTTTACAGTTCCCAACGAGTCTTAGTCGGCATTGCTGAATTATATTTCAATAATTTGCTTGCGCATTGGGGTCTTTAGCAGTGGGAGCAAATTGGATCAAGGACCTATGAGAAAACCCATGCGGTTGGACAAGCGACCCTAATCCTTGAATGCTACTTGTACAAACATATTATTTATATATAATAGCAATAATATCCATTTCTTGTTCACCAAATCCCTGCATAAACATTCCCAAAGCAATAAACTTTATGTATATTAAAATCATAAGTTTGTTTGAACAAATGAGCTGCTAACTGGGATTTGAAAGTTTCTGGGTACATTTCTGGTAGATTGTAGGGTGCAGTCTGTCTACATAACTTGGCATGGTAATATTATGTCTATAAACGTCTTATCACCTGCCTATATGTTTAATATCCACATATATCATACCAACATGGCGATCTCAATCGTAGTTCAAGTACATCATTTTTTACATCAAATCTAAATTCACTTAACAAATATCTCAAGTAGGTCTTTTTCAAGTGATTTTTTACGACTAATATATTTATAATAAATAACTAGGTACACTCTTGTTTAAAGGTGGCAAGTCTTTAACTTAACATTATTCAGTCTTCGACATTGCAAACAATATTATTGGTCACTTTAAATCTGATATTCAATATTCAAGATAAATTGAACATTTTTAAATTGGCAGACAAATTGTGTGCCAGAATGCTTTTGAGCACCATTTATAATGAAGCAACTCAAACGATGATAATTATAACACAGACGTGAATACTACCGTTGTAGATTGGAATAATCAGACGCCAAAGACTGTCATACAGTACAGTATTTGTACTATCAACTAGAGCTGGGCGATATCCCTAGAAACAGATATTGTGATATTTTCAAAAAATATCGCGATATAATCAATATATCGCGATATTTTATTAAAGGTCAATACTTTCAGTTAATCACTTTTTAAATGTAAATCAATATGCATAAAAAGTTGGAAATACCCTCAATATTATTATCTCTAGTCAATATTATTTTTAGCATACAGTACCAAATTTACAAAAATTCGAGCTGGTTCAAACCCAGATCTATAGCCACGAAAACTTGCTAAAGTTGTTGTTTATTACAATTTTAATATTCAAAATATTAATTATAATATTTTATTCAAATCAAAAAAATTTTGAATGTTGTTTATTATAATATTTTATTTAAATCAAAAACATTTCGAATGAAGGAGCCCCAAAAAATATTTTTAAAAAGTGTGTGTTCTGTCGGCCGTGCATATTTTTATAGCTACCGCTACGCTTCGTGAATGCGGTTCATTTAAACTCGTTTTTTTCTCATTCACGAGTATACCTTTTTGAAAATGCAATATACAATACAAGGATACTGAATTAAACTATAAAACATAAGTACTATGTCAAAAAGTGTCCATTGATTTAGTCAAATATTTTTTCCCGGAACACGACCGCCATGATACGTTCGACGCTGAATGATATCAGTCTACCGGAACTCTCAATGTAATTGGTGTTATTTATATTTCTACTTTATTAAAATTTAATCCAATCCTAAAATCCATGATTACTTTCGAAAATAAAAGTATCGGTCTTCACAATTCGTCAAGATTAGAAATTGAACAGAAACAGGGGTAATTCTAACGGGTGGAAAGATGAGCGACAAGTCACGTGACGTAAATGTGTAAACAAAGCTCCTTCCATGTCGGCATTTGCAAACTTTGTGGAATGAACACTCGGGAGTTTATAGCAGTATTTTCCATCATTAAGCAATAAAATATCGTAAATAACATAAAAAGAAAACATTTTGTTCAATATTTATGTTAAATATCATCCAGAAAAATCAAAACCTCGATATATCGCGGTATGTTCGGTTTTTCGATATTTTTCTGAAGACGGTATTTTTCACGGTTTTTATTTCTGTGACGGTTTTATATCGAAATACCGAAATATCGCCCAGCTCTACTATCAACATTAAAATCTTAGCTCATTTTGAGTATGGTAAATTGAATAATGTATTAAATTGAATTGTCAACATTACATCTAAAACCTTTGCCCGATTTACAAATAAATTGAATAATGTATTGCAATGTAAATAATGAATAATGTTAACAACCAGTGCCATGTAAATAATAAATAATCTACACACGAACTTCAACAACCATGTGCTAAATAGTTAAAATTAGCTACTACATACCTAAAACATCAAAAGAGATGATTTAAACTTACCCTAGTACACTAAATATACAGTATATATACACCCATATACTTTACTCTCTCACATCTATATAGTCATGTACTATCACCAGTTGATCACTAATACACTCACACCAATAATCAAGTCAAAGGTCACACACAGATTACATCCGTCACAACTAGACACTTAAATTTAAATCACTGACCGGTGTCTTGTTTCTAAAATAATTCTTAATTTTACAATTTTCATTCAGTAGCATCAGAGTTACTGAGTAAGTTATCAGCGAGAAATTCTATTCATCACAACTATGCACATAAATCCAAATCACGGACACGTCTTACTTCCAAAATTATTTCTATATTAGCATCAAAACTAACAAGAGTTACACAAGACTGTAAGTTGTGAAGGAGAAATGCTATGTGTACTCCGGTGATGAATGATTGCTCTGCTTACAAAATAGTGTGTAGACTTGTAGAACGGCTCATTCAGCTTAGAAATGACTCAATGAGTTTAGCATAACAACACTAGACTAGCAGAATAAAACGTAAGAGTTATTTGTTATAGTTGTCTAACCAATTATATCACAGAAACCATTTACATAAATTAAAACTATTTTCTAGTATTTTATCAACATGTCTAGTTTTATTATGACATTATAGATAATGTTTAGCTTTGTGTCAATGAATTAATGGTCTCAGTAAAAGTTGTAATGTCTACATGTCCACAACAAATAGTCGGGACTACAACTTTTTTCACTGTAATATAAAACATACCATTTTCACCACCAAGTTTTCTTTCACAAAAGATATAATAATAACTTACAATCTTTGTTTTATTTCAATCTGGAAAGAAGTAATTTATCTAAGGGTTTATGATATTGTCATTTGAAGAAATTTGAATTTAGAATCTCTTGCAAATTCTGGTATTGCTAAAGTTTAATATCGAAAAGGAATATCAATTCAAGAATGGTTCAATTCCGTTCACTATTACAATCTACAAAGATATGATGATATAAATGGTACAGAATGCATATTTCTCATGTGCAGTCAGTATGAAATGAAACGGGGTTTAACGTCCTGCTGTTCTGGGCCTGACTGGGCTAATGAAGACGAGCATACGCCATACAGTGTTCCATGAGGGATATTTTGCCTGGAAAGCGGCACTACGGCCTACTCTTATATTGAATTCCAACTGCTAAGGTTTCTTTTATGTGCACACCAATGCGTACACAGGACATTGGATTTTTTCGTTCCATCCAAATGACTAGGTGTACTTGTAAGGCCCGCCTTCCTACATCACTGACAAGGGGCAAATCCTGATGAACTTTCTCTGATAACACAATCAGGAAGATAAGATATGATATATTGGTAGCAATAATGTCTAAAAGTGGAAAACACAATATCATTTAAGTATATCTCCCTTTAACATTAGGGGGTTGGGATGGCCTAGTGGTCTAGAGTGCCGCGCTTTGACCTCTAGCTGGCCGGTCACCTCTGGCTTGCGGCTGTGGTTTCGAGCCTTGGTGTGAGCGTATGTGGCATGGAGATAGGGGCGCCTTCTCAACCTCGTGGGTTTCCTCTGGGCACTCCGGTTTCCTCCCACGGCTAAAGACCCCTACGCGCAAGCGAATTATTGAAATAAAAATTGAAACCATATTATGTTAGTCCAGAAATGACCTGGTTGTGTTGAGTGGACGTTAAACCCCATTTCTCTCTCTCTCTCCCTTTAACATTAAGAGTACTGTTTCTAGAGATTTAGCATCCATTTAAATTCTAACAGTTTTTTTTAAATCCGATTGAATCCAAGCCGTGAGATTATCTAGCGTTGGTATTTTGATGATTTTTTTCTTAATTAAATGTTAAATAATAAATCTCAGTACATATTAGCGTGGATTAAGCCGTAAGAAATTTGATATCTTAGTGAAAAATGCAAACTACGCATCGCATCGTTACTTTAATTTTCAATGCCAATCACTCTTCATTTATGTAAGGCCATTCCAGTACATACGTCGTGGAGTTGCACTTCAACGATGTAAGTTCTGTCTGTAATTGACCAAGAATAACTATAAAATCATTACAATTTCTCCTAGCTGGATAATTTTCACTGGAATTGATCAAATCTTTTCACCTCCAAGTAAATTATATTTTGAGAAGATGTCAACTTTTCTTTTTTTTCATGCCTGTAACAACATTAGGCCGTCTGATGCAGACACTGAAACATTCTCAAAATAGAGTTCAGCAATTATCTATACAATTGGAAAATGATGGGGTATTCACGATCGTCGACCACTTGAACGACGTCTGGAACTAAAATATTTAAGGATCGCGTTTAACTTATTCATGATAAAATGATTAAATCTCCAAAACTATCAAACACTGCTTTTTGCACAAATATCGACTGAACACCCACTTTTCTCGACATTGTTTTTATTTTTTGTGCAAGTTCTAATAAGGTGTTCAGCAAAAGGATGTCATCACAATTAAACTAAAACAATCTCTTCCAAAATGATAGTGAGCCTTCTGAGAGAGAAAGAGAGTTATGGGGTTTAACGTCCACTCGAAACAAACTAGGTCATTTCGGGACTAACCGGCCGTTCATTTTGATTTCAATAATTTGCGCACACACTAACCATTCGACCATTCAATCCCTCACTAGTGAGCCTTGAGATCATTTCTGTCAGCAGAGGAATTTGAAGAATTTCCACCATAGCATGTTTTAATAAATAATTCATTCTAGTTTTAAGGACTGGTTAAAATATAAGTAAGTGAATTTGATAAATCAATAGTATATGTCATCTTCAACCTGGATTCAGAACTAAAATGTACCGGTACCTTATGCAAGGGTTAGGGTTAGGCAGGCACGATGTATTGTAGAATCGATGTATCACGATTCACCTTCTTACGATTCACGTATTGAATCATGAATCGATGTATTGCATTCTTTTTTATCTTTTTTTGTCGCTTCAGTAAGCAACCTGTGGCTCTTAATAATCCACATAACACATTATCCATAGGTACACAAACACTCTTAAAACGTTTTGTACTTATTTTGTCGCCATCGGCAGGACTAAAAATATCAAATATTCATTTATCCTGCTGTTTTCGGGGTAAATATTGACCTGGTTATGAATCGTGATACGAATCGTATCTTTGCACTTGAATTGCAATCCTTATCGTATCGTGACTGCAGTAGCAATACCAAGCACTAATAACCTTTGGCATTTTTCAAGTCACATGTAAGTCATCGATGTATGTTCAAGTGAGAAAACCTTTTTTTGTTTTGTATTTTCTTTAAATTTATCACACCAAAATACAGGATTTTACCTCCAGTTAACTCGAATGGACTAACAATTAATTAAATCTAAATAGCAAATGATATTTAAATTTGCCATCTTTAATTTCAAGTATACCTGTTTAAATCATTAGTTTCAATATCCTCCAGGGGTTGTAATTCTTTTTGATTTAATTTATATTCGTCTAAACATCTTAAACATGTTCCTTTAAACGAAGATCTTCATCAGACATCTTGTTTGTGCAGATGTGCAAATTGAATCAAGCATGCACTCGAAGAGTAAAAACAGGAGGATTTACTTTCTGCAGAAACTCAGTCACAGATTACCCATTTAATGAATTATGTCTGGAATTAACCCAAAAACCATGGAGAGATATGATGAGTACCAGAAGGCTGTGCTCACACGGTGCTACATGGAATTAAATGAAATGCTGTTTAATGGCTACTGTTGTGTACCGATTGGGCCAATGAAGGCAGGCATATGCCATACCGGGTGCTATGAGGACAATTTTGCTCTGTCAACAGCACTAAGGCCTACCCTTATTTCAAATTCCAACTGTCAAGGGTTCTTTTACGTGCACACCAATGTGTACATGGGCCCTCAATTTTTTGTTCCATCTAAACAACTAGATACTTCTTCTTGTCAGACCCTCTCTGCATGAATTCCATGCGATTAAAAAGAGGCTTGTCAAATGATTTTACTGTCTTTTAGACATTCAAGTTTAACAATATTGTAGTAAAATCAAGGGATTCAGAAGCCTCTAAGATCTCAAGCGCAAACAGGGCGTTTCTTGCATGATTATGTTAGCTAAGAACAGCAGCACTACAAATGGATTAATCCATTTCGTCTGCTACCAAAATCCAAATAATCCTGTCATTCAGTGCAAACACCAACTTTGATTTGAACCTATTTGCCTCAAATGTAAAATCAATGTCAACACAGTTCATCCTAAACTACATCAATTGGAGAACAATCTATATATAAGATACATTATTATGGAAGTTTAGATAAAGAGCTGGCCGTTCTGATTATAATAGTAAAGCACCAGATAATGTAAAGGGGATATGCTGAAAATTTCAGTGAAATTGCTTCACTTAAACCTTATTTTAAAATTACTGTAGCCTCGGTTATCATTGTTACTGCTGTCAGGATAATTAACAAAGTCTTGATCAATCATCTTTGTGTTTGATCATCAAGGAGCGTTGAACCACAGATCGGATTCAAAACTAATGAAAATCGGACATGTTAATAAATGTCTAATTAACAGTGTATTTAACATTTCAGGCCAAGATAAAGACCTGCAATAGTCAGATTTACCTCTTGCATAATGTATGTTTAACTTTTAATTTATTGTCTTTTGAATAATCTTTTTAAATAAATATGAACCATTAAGCTTAAGTATCCAGCTAAATGGCAATGAGAAATTGAAAGTTATTTTTAATATGTGCCATAAAAACTGTGTAATTTCTCCAGAAAACTGAGAGGGACAACAGCAGAATTGGTCTCATCCTATCAATGGAGGCAATTTGTCTGTCATAATGATGCAATGGAGACACCACAAATTGGGGATTAATTTGTGGTCTGCCTCCCTATGGTTCCTGGTAACAAATTGAGTTATTGTTTGTCTGCTATGAAGGGAAATTGTGACTGAAAGCTGCCTACTCTCAAATTCCAACTGTCAAGGGTTCATTAATGCGCATGCACACACATACGCAAGGTGTCTGTTTTCCATTCTAACGACTAGACACTGTCCTTCCCAGGTCCTCTGTCCTGGATCACATTGACACAGAGAAATCATGCCAGAAAATCCAGTAGACATGGTACAAGGGTTAATCAGCGAAATGGATGTATGAGATGTGTTGTTGACGTTTGGGAAAGTAGACGAGGGAGTGTAGGGAGTGATGGTTAGATGTATTATGAATGGTTAGAGTGGCTGTGGTGTTACGGTGAAATACTATGCCGCCACCGTAACACCACAGCTTTATGATTTGTTAGACAGGAGTGATGTAATAAGTGCGACAATAATAAATAACATATTTCTGATTTTATTGTCGTCTTTTCCCACTTGCACTGGTTGTACGCCATTTTAAAACTAGCTGACGAAGACAGCTCGGGCGGCGATTGCTCGACTCCGGGCTGCTCTGTCAGTATCTAACAAACGCATTTAGTTCGCGTACAACTTTTAACGAGAGTTGCCAGGCAACGAAACATACGCCCACAGCAGCTAAATCGTCCGGGCAGCAAACAAGGGTTGTCGCATATTTTACTTTTTTCGGTATTGAAACATTTATAATACACTAAAATATGATTATTAAAGTCAATCGGTTATTAACTTTAGTCTCTAGAGGGTCCACAAGATTTTTTGAAGTGATCAGAGGAGAGGGGTGATATAGCCTTTGCCTGTTCCCTGATCCCATTTCATGTATTTCTGAAATAAAATATTGTTTACAAAAAAAAAAAAAAATCAAGGGCCATAACTCTGACAGTAATTATCGGAAATTGCTGAAAATCAATGGGCTTCTTCGTCACATGACCTAAACTCTGTGTATAAATTTAAAGTCAATCGGATATTAACTTTGGCCTCTAGAGCATTCACAAGAATTTACGAAGTGATCAAGGGCCATAAATCTGACAGTAATTATCGGAAATTGCTAAAAATCAATAGGATTCTTCGCTTCATGACCTTAAACACTGTGTATAAATTTAAAGTGAATCGGATATTAACTTTGGCCTCTAGAACATCCACAAGATTTTTTGAAGTGATCAAGGGCCATAACTGTGACAGTAATTATCGGAAATCACTGAAAATCAATAGGCTTATTCGTCTCATGACCTTAAACACTGTGTATAAATTTAAAGTCAATCGGATATTAACTTTGGCCTCTAGAGCATCCACACGAATTTTTGAAGTGATCAAGGGCCATAACTCAAACAGCAATTATCGGAAATCGCTGAAAATCAATAGGCTTCTTCGTCTCATGACCTTAAACACCGTGTATAAATTTAAAGTTAATCGGTTATTAACTTTAGCCTCTAGAGCGTCCACAAGATTTTTTGAAGTGATCAAGGGCCATAACTCTGACAGTAATTATCGGAAATTGCTAAAAATCAATAGGCTTCTTTGTCTCATGACCTTAAACACCGTGTATAAATTTAAAGTCAATTGGATAGTAACTTTAGCCTCTGAATCGTCCACAAGCAATTGTGGACGCCGGACCGACGGACGGACGGACAGCACTTACTACACTCGTCACTAGGCTTCCTATACATATTATAATATTCAATTTACACCCTTTTTAATTAACACACCTTGTCTAGAGTTATAATCCGAATGTTATTTTTTTTTATCGACATTCGTAGGTATTTACCTTGTTTGCTAGATTTTTATGCGGCAAACGTATAAAACCTTGACCTATTACTCAGTGATAAGCTTCCGCTGCAAAAAGAGTTCTCGTCTGTTATTATTAGTATAATGACTTCCTCATGTGCGGCAGGTTCGTTTGTTTTTAAAAACACTGTTTTTCGTTCCAAAAAATAGAAAAGTAATTTTTTACCAGATGATCATGGTTTTTCACCGAGACTAGATAATTTCTCTCGGTGTAAGGATATTATCGTTATGAAAAAGTTCATACACTGTTGAGAAAATAGTCCCATTGGTTTTCTTAGCTGCAAATACAGCGAGAATAAACTCTGTACTGAAAAATTTTCGCGTGATCTATATAAACTGTCTTCACACACTCGATTTATAATTAGCGATATACAGGTACAGTGGCAAGTGTTATGCTTCTCAGGCTAATACCTCAAAAGTACCTCCGCGCAAAACCGTCGATTTTGGTACATGGAAAACAAAAAAAAATAGTGCCCGTGCGCGTGCCAGTAATAGAAAAACTAAGAGTTCGCGCATAAAAAATGCACGAACGTACCAGGCGCGATGTCATCCAGGGAACCTATCTCAGCTAACACTAGGATTGAACCCCAGACCTCCTGGTTAGCAAGAGTCATCATCTTACTCACTGAGCCACTGCAGCTCCCCAGTTTTCAGAGGGAAGGAGGGAGAAATGACATTTAATGTCCACTTGGCATAAAATAGGTCATTTCGGGACGAACACATGGTTGAATATTATTTCATTAATTCACTCGCATGTAGGGGAGCAAAACGGACCACCCACAGAAAACTCACAATGTTGGACAGGCGACCCTACCCTTGTTACCTACTACCTGGGAATCGAAACCTGTTGCCTCAATGACAGACCGTATGATACCCTAGTTTTCACTAATAGCCTTGATTAAATAAAGAGAGTAGAACAACAAGTTGTTTGTTTGAAGCAGATGGCAATAATTACTCATGTTATTAAGTGTGGAACGATTTGAAGGATGTAATTGGGTGTACTCATGGTGAACTACTTCACATTTTCCTGTTGAATGATTCTAGAACTAGTTCACACTTTAGTTCCTGGTTAGTGGTAGGCAGTCACTTAGTTAAAGTCACAGCCAATCCACATAATTAGTTAAACAAATTACGGCTGCAATTGATATCCAAAGTTAAAGACCATGATGTGCAAACAAGAATATTGTGAAAGTCAAATCTCTAATATGATTGAGGGTTTGGATGGCTGAATGGTTAGCATGTGCGCGCTGTATCATAAGGTCTGTCATTGAGTCAACTGGTGTGACAAGGAGTATGGTTGCCTGTCCAAATTCATGGGGTTTCTCCGGTTTTCTTCCACTGATTAAGACTTCAACACGCTAGCAAATTATTGAAATAAAATTGAACCAGGTGTTAGTCCCGAAAGCACCTTGTTTGTGTCAAGTGGACATTAAACACCATTTTTTCTCTTTCTCTTTAATATGATTTTCACTCCAAAAAGGATTCTGTCCCTGGGTAACAAGCCTGACGGGTCTGTTTTGAATCCCATTGAACCTAAGCTGTGAGGTTATCTAGTGTTGGTATTTTGAATTTGTATTCTTAATCAAATGTTGAATAATCAATTGAAGTACATATTAGAGTAAGAAATTTGATATTTTTCACAAAACGCAAATTATGCATCAATACTTTAACTGTATATTCAAAGTTATTTGAGGTAATTAGTGTCTACCAGTAAATAATCCATTTCATGTGAATTATAATCCTGTTGTCAGTATTTGGTTGGGAGAATTTACTTCATATGTAAATCATCCTTCCAATAAACTTCCTGATTTGGGTAGAAATGAAGCAGTTAATCTAACCAGGATTTACATATACCGCTGTCATGTTAGACATCTTAATCATACATAGGACTGCTAATTTTACAAACAAATATGTGATGAAATGAATCAACAATTTCAGGTTTGTGAGATACAGTATCATGATAAATCAGACAACAACTGTAGATCTGTTTCTAAATCAAACTTTCCTTTCCCTTTAAATTCCAGTTCCTGTATTTCATCCAACCATGGTTCATGTTTTTAATCTTTCTATTACTAACATCAAAACTCATGCTTGTCACTTCTGACATGTTAATCATACTGGTAGTTCCCATACCAACCATGACAGCTGTAAGGAAAAGTTTGTTTTTGATGACCAAATGTTGACTTGAGATAAGATATAAAATTCAGAAACTGGCAAATATTTTCTCTTTCCATTTTCAGAATTCTATTGTAGAACTGGAAACCATTATAGTAATATGGGTCACATCAGAAAAATCATGGTTAAAACTGTTTCTTGAATAAACAGAGTATTCTCAGACTTAAGATAAGAATTTACTCAAAACTGTTGGACTTATTTTAACCAAAATATAGATCTTTATAAAACTTTGGTGGTTTTAATGTATCAAGTGTATCAATAAGAAATTATGGTGTTTTACGAATCTGAATAGATAAATTATGATTACATCATAACCATTGGAATTAAACCAAGACACAGTTTTCACGATGATTACAACAGACAATTTCGACAATTAGACATTTATTAACAAAACAAGACCACAGAGAGAGAGAGAGAAATGGGGTTTAAAGTCCACTCAACACAACCAGGTCATTTCGGGACTAACATACGGTTTCAATTTTATTTCAATAATTCGCTTGCGCGTAGGGGTCTTTAGCCGTGGGAGGAAACCGGAGTGCCCGGAGGAAACCCACGAGGTTGAGAAGGCGCCCCTATCTCCATGCCACATACGCACAAGACCACAGCATCAGATACTCGATATCTTAACCAGATTAGAATGGTTGCCATTTTTATAAATTTTATTCAAAAATGGGAAAGCAAGGCCGACTCTTGAATATCCCAGTGCCTTGGTTACCACAATGCATACAGCTTGTCAAAATTACAAATCTTTAGTAACTTGGCTCAGAATGAAGTAATTTGAATGAAAATTTCACTATTTTCATTTTACATCATCTATTTTTGAACCATTATAGCAAGAATGGTCATGCAGTTCTTTATCTAAATCTTACATAATGTGTCTTTAAGCCAGAGTTACATAATGTGTCTTTAAGCCAGAGTTAATAAATGTTTGTCAATTGGCTGGAGTATGTACTTATTCATAATAATACTGTAATTCATATGAGACTATATCATAAAAGTCTTTTATTTTAGTAGTGTATGCACATTTATTCAATATAATACTGTAATTCATATGAGACTATATTATCATCAATACATAAACAAAAAATACATGCTCAACTATACAAGTTTATTCTTTCAGAAAAATATGACCCTAATCTTCACGTTATGAGACCACCCTACATTATTGTGAAACCATGTGAAGAGAATATGTATGAAGATAAAATCTTTAATAGTGTTTTTAATTATCCACAGGTCGGTGACAACAGTTAACAAAAAAATGTAATTTGGAAACTGTTGCCAGAACAAGACTAATTCTATGATTATTTTAAGTTTATTTCCTTTAAGGTGGAAGCATTTAGGATTATCTTATCTTTCCTTTTCCTTTCTTACAAATCTAACACTTCACAAAGTTTGGATTTTTCTGGCAATTTGCCTCTGATAGGTAAAATTTAGTTTAAGTGGTCCTGAAAAAATGGTAGTAACACCTCTGATGCCATATTTTTAAGAGCCATGGTTACTCAGTGAGTAAGACGTTACTACCTAAGGCTAAAGTGCAAAATGCATCCTGGATTAAAACAACTCTACTTCTAATAAAATGAAATGGAATGTCCAACTGTTCTGCTCCCACTGGCCTATTAAAAACTTTCTACGTTTAATACATTCATGTCAAATTCGTTGTTTGGAGAATATTACCTATACTTTTTAAATTTTAAATTTTATCCCCAATTGTATCATTGAGATCTGATCTTGGATCCACTGTACTGGGATTCTTCAAGCCATAGGCCATGCTTCAGTAAAGAGTTCATTCGTCAAGTCACTGTCTTGGATTTGATTTAAATTTAAAATAAAACATGACAAGTGACAAATATGCACTCAAAAAAATACACATAGAGAATATTTCATAGAATCTGATGAAAATACAGATCTTTATTACAACTCTTCAAGATCATAGTGTAGTTAAGACAAGTAAAACAAAATTTTAAACAATAAAAAACGAAACGCAATAGGATCTGTATTATAATCGGATTGTATTTCATAAATCGCATATAATCAACACAATTATAGACAACATGTACTTACATTAGCTGACAGCCCAGAGTAACGAATTAATATACCAATTACAGATCCACAATAATTACTCATTAACTAAGGATATGAATAATCACCACTTTACTCCTATTTATTATAATAACATCAGAAAAACGATAAAACTTCCACCGACACTCCACTAGTCACCGGAACTCACAACTTTTCAACCATGTGCTTCAATTTACACACACTATTTAACAAACTCGCACGACACAGTGAAAGCCACCAAAAACAAACTTCACCGCATTTTTTTTTTTTGGTATCTTTTTAGTCAATAAATTTCTGGCACTACAAAATGATTGAAGACTTGGCTGCAAAACCTTGCACAAATATTGTGGGCATGTTGATCAAATGTTAAAGGTCATAGGTTAATGCTGTGTGTCAGCAGGTCAAAGTTTAATGCTGAAGTTTTCTGATTTGATAGAGACAAGTTCTTTATGGTTTTGGCTTTAAAGGGAGTCATCACCAGTTTTTTTAGTTGTAATTATTTTTTGTCATCGACCAAATAATTTTGTTGGGTTTCTTAAAAACATTTGTGAGCAATGTTACGGATGACATCATGTGTTAATTAGCCATGAATATGAACTTTTTTTCATGTACAAATGAAATTCAATAAATGTTTTAGAAGTAATCTCAGTAAAAGATATTTCCTATTTAGTGTAAATGGGTACATAAAAGAATAAAATGAGTAAAAGGCACCAATTCTGCCTGGACCAGTTTGTGTTACAACGTCCAATGTAGGCAATGCTCGGGTTATTGACAACATACCATGTGATGCCACTCATATTATATAGACATTCATGTATACAGCACATGACCTTAAGGGACAGTCATCTTGTACAGAGTTAAAAGAAGGCTTTCACATTACCACTGGAAAACAGACTGAACTTATAGCTAATAGGGTAACAATAGTTTAAACTTGCATTTTAGATGCCAAAAGATCACATAAATGTTTTCACTTTCAGCCCAAAAATAAGTTACAATCTCAGAATAGCACAGGAGAAAAACATCCAGAGAATCATGCTTTAGAATTTGGTGAACTTAACCTATGGAAATGTCAGGCCCCAGAAGAATAGAAATAAATGGTAACACCTCTTGAGAATTAGCAGGAATTGTAACATATGTTATATTTTAAAGTGTAATAAAGCAGCCGATAATAATGGTGTTGATTACCTGTTTATAAAGATTACATGGAACACCTTATCACGTCTGACACCCATAAAAACATAGGCCACAACAAATTACATCTTCTGTTCTTGGGGGGAATACATAAATTTTGTGTTTTATTTCTTTGGGAAAAAGACTAATTTTAAAACCATAAGTTGCTGTTTGCACCATTCAATACCTTTTAGTTCCAAATTTGTAAGTTTTGAAATCTTAAAATAGACCTCTTTCATGTGGTTATATATTTATCAAGAAATGAAATGAAATGGGGTTTAACATCCTACTATTCTGCTAATGAAGGGCTAATGAAGACAGACATACAACATACAGTGTGCTATGAGGGACATTTTGCCTGGACAGCGACAATACGGCCTACTATTATATTGAATTCCAACCTTCAAGGGATCTTTTACGTGCACACCGTGTACATGCGATCTCGGTTTTTCTTCCCATTCAAATGACTAGACAGCTTTCCTTGTCAGACCCCCCGTCCTGCATCAATGACAAGGGGGAACAACTCTCAACAGAAAATTAAATTGGTTTGGCTTTACATTTCAACAATCCTTCACATTACCATTTCTGTGGCAACCATCATCTCCATTTATATTCTTTTAGAAATAAAAACTAAATTCGTACTGGAATCTCGAAGCAATATTTGAGCTGGTTCTCATGTGATGCATATTTGACATCTTTCCAAATATAATAAGGTGCGTAAATAGCCCAATCAATTTGAAAACATCTGTTATTATCTGTCATAATTCCTTCCTACATGTTTTGTAATATTTTCACAGCATATTCAATACCAACATTAAAGGAATAATCCCAGATATATATATTCAGAATATAAAACTACATAATTCTAAATTAAAGATATATTATGGGAGATTAGTTAAAGAGCAGACAGTTCTCACTATAATAGTTAAAAACTAGATAATGTAAAGGGTCTATGCTGAAAATTCAGTCAAATTAATCCACTTGATAATCATTACTAAATGTGGTACAATAAAAATCATAGCCTCGATTATCCATTTCATGATTAAATCATGAATAAAAGTTGAGCTGCAAATCAGATCCTAATCCAGTAAATATCGCAGGCTTGCGTTGACATTGAGAGTTGATTATGGTCTAGATAAGTTATTTAATGTCTAATTAATAACTTAGAAAGCATTTCAGGTCTAAAGAAGAACCTGCAATAGGCATATTTAGCCCTGACCATCATTTCCAAATATCTCAATAATCAGAGCTAAAACTTTCAGACACAGTGTTTAGACTATTTCTTTCCATGGTGACATTAAATTTATTTACTGCCAAGACTCGGTGAAAATTGGGTATTTGCCTTTAATAACAGAATTAACAGAATTTATTTGGCCAAAATCAGTAGAACCATGTATGACCTATTTTTAAAGCTATATAACAGAAAGAAATTTAATGTTTTGGTCCCTACATTTCCACACCTACCATGTATACAAAAATCTAAATATAAAAAAGTGTATATATACATGTATGTAGATTATATTTACATTAGAGCTCTTATCAATGGCTACCATACAAGGACCATTGTACTCAAACTTGTTTGGTTAAACGATCAAAGTAAAATACAGGAGTCAGGCATCAAAGAAAGGCTGATATTTGACCAGCAAATTATTTTCCATATTGCTTCCATCTGACACTAATAGTAGAATAATCACTCAGTGCAATCTGCAGGACTCAGACCACCAATTCTCTCTCCCTCTGAGTTCAATGTTAAATCTGTGACATTTCTTGGTCTAACATTTTTTGGAGCATTCCGATAATCTTGATCTTTATAACCACGAAATTGTCTGATAGAAATATTGAAAGGGTTTGACCATTTTGATTCTTTGCTAGGCCTGGTCAAAGGAATAGAGAGAGAGAGAGAGAGAGAGAGAGAGAGAGAGTGACAGAGAAAGAGAGAGAGAAGGAGAGAGGGTTTAATGCCCACTCACACAAACCAGGTCATTTGAGCATTTAATTTCAATAATTCCCCTGCGTGTAGGGGACTGTTAACTGTGGAAGAAAACCCACAAGGTTGGGCAGGCGACCCTACACCTTGTCACATACAACCAAGGTATTGAAACTACCAGCTGACTCAATGACAGACCTTATGATACAGCACCAAAAGTGATAACCATTCGGCCATCCACCCCAAATCATAAATATTCACCAAAACCTCAAGTAAAATGGAAATTCAATCTTTTTCGATTCTAGACCAAAAAATCAACAAAAATTCCCACTTCCTATGCATAAGTTGATAAAAAGAGGGAGAGAGAGAATTACTACAAATCGTGGGTACCGAGATAAGGGAAGTAATTACTGGTCTGAATCCATAACTCACTGAAAATGGCCGCTGACCGTGCCAGAGAGAAGGCGAAAGTCTGGCCTGGGATCAAAGAAAGCTAAGATATCTGACCAACAAATTATTGTTCATATTGCTTCCATCTGTCATTGTAAGGATATAATAAATGGAAGGTGTGATAATCAGTCAGACACAGTCAGTGGTGAAAGATGATAGACATTATAACTGACAGATTTATTTCAACACTTTCTCTCAACTTATTCTCTCCATTGCTGCTGGGAATAATGGCATAGATAAGACAGGAATATTTCATGAAATGCTGAGGTTTTTGCTTCTAACTCACAGTAGTGAATGCTGGTGATTATGAATTCTAACAGATTTATTTCAATAGATCTTGCCAGTCTCTTCACGACACCTACTCATAGAATAGATAAGACAGGAATTTATACGAATGGAATATATTTAAAGGTTCTGTCTTTATTGATGCCAGGCTTTCATGTAAATATTGATATAGCAGAATTACTATGATATATTGGCGATGTGCTATGAAGGAAACAAAATGAAATGAAATGAGGTTTAACATCCTACCGTTCTATTTCAACTGGGCTAATGAAGACGGGCATATGCGGAGCAGTGTGCTATGAGGAAAATTTTATCCGGGCAGCGGCCCCAATATGGCCTACTCTTATCGAATTCCAACTGTTTAGGATCTTTTACACGCACGCATATGTATACACAGGACTTCAGTTTTTTGTCCAATCTGAACAACTAGACATACAGCTGTACTATGAAAGAGATTTGAAGAAGACACTTACTCTCAATCGAATTCCTATCACCCTTGGAAAATGTTTGGAAATTGCTGTATCCTAGAGTCATTTTCTAGTAGATCAGCGGGAATAAACCTATAAGATATACGAACTCCAGACGGTTGAAATAGTATCATTAGTTTCTTAGATACTTTACAAGTATACTTCATCAACTACATTAAACAGATCTAAATACTTGACACCTTGAACATATCAATCTGTCATTCAACCAGTCTTCATTAATATGTTATACACTGAGATACAAGTCAAGATATCTACTGATGCTCTTCAGGTACCAATTAACTCCTGAATATCATCTATGGACCCTACATACTATACAGGTATACTTCATAAATAGCATTAAACAGATCTTGATACTGATGCCGATTGATCTCCAGCGTATTATACCAATAACCCCCTGCTACTTTTACAAATATATATACTATTTCTTACAGACTTACTCATTTCTCTCGTCTAACCTTTAAAATAAATATCCATCAGACAACCGAGTAAGCTTACATTTCAGTCTCTTCTTACTTGATTACTAGGAAATTTCTTATTAATGCTTTGTGTCATAGCTTTGTTTCATTGTATAATAGCTTGACAAAATCTGATGAATACAGGACATAAAATACCAATGGAAATTTTCATAAAAATATTTCCTTTCAAACCACATTTGGTTAAGATTAAACTAAAATATTTCTCGACTTTTGTGAGCATTTTATAATTTGTCATTTTAAGGATTAATTAAAGTGCAGAAATATTATCCACTTTTCTTTGGTTTCTGTAATAGAGGGTTTTAGGGGATTGGTCAAATCTTTGTGCTGGGTGAGACCTATATTGACTAACTGAAAGTGTGTATATATAAGCAAAAGGAGAGGTACCTCTCTACATCGATATGGTTGGTATTTATGCCACATAGGTCTCGGGGGAGAGTGGAGAGGGGAAAATTTGTCTTACTCTTCTGGTTCGGCACATAAAAATTCTCACGGCAGCCCTGAATATATTTGAATTAAACATGAACAGATTTACCTGAAGTTTATATTTGATATTTGATGTAATATAACGCAACACCTTTAAGCACTTGCCATTTTTAAGGGTTTCCATTTATCTGCTCTTTAACTTTATTAAAACGAGATTAGATACGTTTACTAGGTGATAAAACACAGAGAATAATTTAACTATAAACTGATTTACTGCAGTTTGATTCAATTATACTCCTACACATAGCAGCAGTTAACAGATTTAACTTATTTAACAAAACTTAAATGTCTTATATTTCCAGAATTTCAGGAATTTCTGTGAGAGATTAGTTTAGGAATGGCTAAAATCAATAAAACACTCCTTAATTTCATTACCAGTTGTTGAAATAAAATCATATCATTGTATAAACCAAATAAGCACACATGCTGAAGTCTTTGATGATGCCAATCTGGTTTTCACAATTGTTCTTAGCATTCCTGAAATCAATTTGTTGACTGAAGTCTTCTAATTCACTCAAGTTAACTCCTAAAATTAACTGTGAATTAACAGTGCTATATGAAATGGGGAAGGGGGTTGATGGTGGAATGGTTATCATAAGGTCTGCCAATGGGTCTACTGGTGTGGTTTTGATTCCCTGGTTTTACATGGCAAGGAGTAGGGTGGCCTGTTCAACCTCGTGGGTTAACTTTGGATCCTCCCGTTTCCTCCCATTGTTCAAGGCCCCTACGCACACCCAAATTGTTGAAATAAAATTGAACCATGTGTTAGTCCCAAAATGACCTAGCTTGTGTTGATTTGATGTTAATCCACATTTCTCTCTATACAATATATGCTACATTAAATCTAGGGTTGATTATTAGAGATAGTATGGTAAGATTGAACAGATGTTGTAATATGTGTTGTAATAATGTGCTATATGATATGCTACATTAAATATCTCATGTAAAAACAGCACTTCTCTAGCACAAACTCTTTATTATCTAATCAACATGTGAACGAGAAAACAGATACCTAATTCCTGTCTCTTGGTAAAACATATAACTACTAATATACTATTCTGTTTATCATCATTCCAGGTGAACTAAGCTGGGGTATATTTAGATTAAAGCATACATTCTTTAATAACTTTTACAGAAGTTCTAAATTTTTAACCCCAGGTTTACATTTCACACACTGCTGCACACGTAATTTATTATTCATGCCTATAGGTGTATCAAGCACGAGGTAACAAGGGTAATTAAGCCTACCCCTCTCCGGTTTAAAATCTCCAAAAGTTTTCGAAGTGATGTTACTTTTTTTTTAGGCTAAGTGTTTCCTGCAGCGATATTGCTGGATAAATTCAAGTACCATTTTTATAGCACTCCTAAATGCCTATCCCTATATACATGTCAAAACATAATTCTAAACTAAATACCACTTTTAATAATTTTAAGATAACATATTTAGATAACATGCTCTCTATTGAGTTACTCCACTCTGAATCAAACATAATACAATCCAAAATTAAAATTTAATCATAAAATACTGACATTGAAATCAGTGAATATATATATTAAATCCATGATCTCAAAACTCAATCTAGTTTTTTTGTTATTCACTCAAGAAGTAATCCTTTCCCCTGTTTGTAAAGATTCTAAAAGAATTTCAATTTAATTATTTAAGAATGAATTGAAGCACTGGTACGGTATATGAACTGAGGCTGATAACATTAATTCACAGGGTACCGGTACATTATACTGTACATAAACGATCAGGTTCAAATTGAAAATGAATCTAATTATTGGGCATGTTCTACGGTGGGTACAGTGTATATATAATTATAAACATACGAAGATCATTGAATGTCTAATACAGAGATGAACATTTTACACACGCAGTTTACATTTATCAGTCGAGACCTTATTAAACTAGAGTCAAAAGATTATTAAGTGTGATCAAGAACCATAACACTGGCAGTACCTATCAGAAATCGAGGAATATAAATAGGCTTCTTTGACACATGACCTTAAACTCTATCAAACTAGTCTTGATGTCAAATAGACACAGACTTACCAGTCATTCTAGACATGTATCAAATCATATTACCCGGTAAGCTATCCTTGAAATCAAAAAGACACAGACTTACCAGTCACTCAAGGCATGTATCAGATCATTATTAGCTAGACCAGCCTTGATATCAAATAGACACAGATTTACCAGTGACTCTTGACACATGTATCGAATTCTATTAAAACAAGCTAAGTAGTCTATTAGTATTCAAGTTGATATAAATATAACGACTGATAAGGTTAATAACTGTAAATAAAGTACTGAAGAACATCTATATACATATTCTCACTGACGATTGGATATCAAAGAACGTACTCTAAAGGGGTGTAAACTTTCATCCAAATAATTTTCTATTAAATGTAATTATATTATCACTTGAGTTGAATTATATGTATGGAGTGTACTTGATGCAACCACTCTTTAATATTAAACATCACAAGCAAATCTAACTCACCACAGACATACACATGACATAAAATACAATGTAAAGCTCTTTTGTCAAAAATCTATTTGATGTTCTACTTTCCCAAATTTTACACGCATATTTTATGTATATTTTAATATCAATATTAAGAGATCACAAATTTCTGGTATATTATTAAAAAAAAATGCAGAATACAATGTTTAAAATCTATTGTCAAGAATCTATTTGTTGTTCTAATCTAAAAAATTTTAAACTCCTATTTCAGTACAGAGAAATGGGGTTTAATGTCCACTCGACACCAACCAGGTCATTTGGGGACTAAAATAGGGTTCAATTTAATTTCAATAATTCCCTTCATGAACGGTTCTTTAGCAGTGGGAGGAACCCAGATAAAACTCATGAGGTTGGACAGGTCACACTACTCCTTGTCTTGTCCCAAAATGACCTAGTTTGTGTCGAGTGGACGTTAAACCCCATTTCTCTCTCTCTACTCCTTGTGACATACATGAACAATCTAGATAAATATTAAGAAATCTGCATAAAATCTGTTGTTATTTACTAGAGAGAGAGAAATGGGGTTTAACCTCCACTCAACACAAACTAGGTAATTTCGGGACTAACATATGGTTTAATTTTATTTCAATAATTCACTTGCGCGTAGGGGTCTTTAGCAGTGGGAGGAAACTGGAGTGCCCAGAGGAAACCCACGATGTTGGACAGACGACCCTACTCCATGTCACGTACAACCAGGGATTCAGAACCGCACCAATTGACTCAATGACAAGCTTTATGAAACAGCGCGCACATGCTAACCATTTAGTCATCCAAGCGCCCAGATTGAATATTGGTAAAAATACACAATACATACGTCCATGTATAATATAACGTCCGTGCACAAAATAGAAATGAATCATTATTTATGGTATATTATCATTTCACTTCCTATTCCGACGTAAGGATATACCAGAATAACGAGAAGGCCAATATGAAATATTATGCCCACCATTTTTGGGGTATTCAGAATTCTACAACTTTATTCAGTCATATACATGATATAACCATTTATACCACAGACTTAATCAGAGAAAATCAATTGTGAACGGTTTCTGGATGATTTCCAAGAACAGGACTAATAGAACCAATTTGCTATTAACATGATTATTTCTGACAGTGCATGAATTTAGGCAATCTACTCTCAGCAAATTTGTCATTATGACTTGTCTGTTTATACAGCTCTTTATCACCACAATTTGTATTTCTATATGAATAATATCTTGTAATATGTCGAGAGATAAAAACTTTATTCTTTCATTGATATGAATTATGACTAGCCGTATGTATGGCTATAAAAACTAAACTCTTTCATTCTTCATTCACAGCTGACTAGCCATTTCTTATTTACAGGAAAAGATAATATTAAAAGTAAACAAAAATCAAAATGTCAACCTAGAATATACCAGGCTTTCTTGTCATAAACTAGTAAAGTTCACAAAATGACTGTTTTATTTGAATATGAAAAGAGACAGTGATCCTTTAATTGTGTCACCATACTTCAACTTACTTCTATAGTGAGATAATATTCTCAATGAATCATTATTAAGCCATGAATACCCTAGTAATAGAATTTAATCCACATAATTCACTCAAATCCGAAAAAATAACAAAATGTTACATTGATATATACATGTACTAGGTCTTCATGTCATTTTTGTATTTTGTTTTATTTAAATATGAAAAGAAACTGTGTCATTCTACTTCAACTGAATATAAAAATCACACTTCAATAGCCTCTTCAAGTTATTATCAAGCCATATTGTATAAACAATATAAAATCGACATAAAGTAGACTAATAAAACCATCTGTATATGTGACATGTTTCAATTAATAATGAAACCTTTCGAATATGTGACATCTTTCATTTAATAATAAACATATAAACTTGGTAATGACACACAGTAAAATGGATGTCATTATTAAATAAAAATAATATATGGCTTCTTGACAATCATGAAAAACTTACCTAAACAGTTACAAAAATCCAACTAAAATTAAGTTAAAAGTTTCCAAGTTAACACAGAAGAATTATCACAGTGTTATGACACTATAATTAGAAAAGTATAGCTTCTGTAATACAATGAATGATATGAAACCCAACGGAACAAAGGGCCCACGATAGGATCACATTTACTATAGCTGTCAGCAGGCAGTCGTCTACCCAAACTAACACTTTTTACATGAGTCACTATGGTAGCCAATTGATACCACTCTAACATCTGTTTGCATACAACTCAATAGTTAACAAAAGTGTTTGTTAACCACAAAGGTCTATTAATAATAAATGCTGTCAAAAACACAAGGAGTCGATTTGTTATTTTTTTTTAACTGTGATATATCTGCCTGTATTGCATGTTAACATCAAACTTATGCTGTAAAGAAATAGTGTATTATTATTTAATGTGGGAAAATCTACAGGATTTGATTCACATCATCTATGTCAGGGTTTCTGCTTCAAAATTTTACCTGTCACATATTTTTAATCAGGGTTAACACAGGCCAAAAATAGAGAGAAAGAAATGGGGTTTAACATCCACTCAACACAAACTAGGTAATTTCGGGACTAAAATATGGTTTATTTTAATAATTCGCTTGCGCGTAGGGGTCTTAAGCAGTGTGAGGAAACTGGAGGACCTGGAGAAACCCACGAGGTTGGACAGGCTACCCTACTCCTCGAACCCAAACAGGTTGACTCAGGCGACCCATTCGGCCATCCACACACACCCCACTCCCCCGGCCAAAAATAGACTTCAAGTACAAATATTGCTTATGCATCATATTGTATTCTAAGCAATATCTATGATTACCCACAAAAATAAAGAAAAACAGGTGACAATGGCATATATATAGACTCTATACAGAAAGTCAATACAATTATTAATCATTTTACTTTCTTAAATGGCCCAAATTTAAGTTAGACTCGATTAATTTGAATAATGTTTGGTGTGTTTGACCACAATTTATTTTGATCGTGTATGATCTGACATCAATTTTGATATGCTTGAGCTCTGCAAAACATTAAAAATCTAAATTATTTTGGGACCAGAATTTCTTTTGATTGTGTTTAGTCTTAAACTCTATATCCAACATAAATTCTGATATGCTGGAACTTTTCAAAGCATCACAAATATTCTGGATATATCTTTCAAGAAAAACTTTAAATATATACACTAAAAAACGTGACTTTGATAAAAAAAATATTTATAGCTAAATGCATAAATACAATACATCATATATACTTAAATTCATTGTTAAATATACTATATATATCACCTTGAGGCAATATTATTATATGTTTATTACAGGATATAAACGATAAAATAACCATATACTGAAATAATATCTGAGAGAGTAAAAAAGGAAATAGAGAGAAATAGAGTCTAATGTCCACTTGACACAAACTGGGTCATTTCAGGACTAACATATGCTTCAATTTCTTTTTAATAATTCACTTAGGCATAGGGGTCTTCAGTCATGGAATGAAACCAGAGATCCCAGAGAAAACCCAAGGGGTTGGATAGAAACACCATCACAAAATAAATAATAAACTATTCATTTCTCATTCTCTAAAAAAAAAAAAGATGCGGCTCTAGAAAATGTATATCCATTTGGACAAGTGTATTTTGATACAGTGATACAATCTTTCCACAACTAATAAATTATATTTTGAATACTTTTTAAAGATGCTGAGCGCATTTGCAGTATCATACAAACCTGTGAAAGTTACAAATCAATTAATGTGTTTCGTGGAAAAAAAGATGTGAAACATATAACAAACTAATGAAATCCAGAAACCCATCCTTACAAAATACAAAGACATGTTGCCAGACAACAAAATTACGCCCACAGCAGCTAAATCGTCGGAACAGTCCACAAATGTTGTCACATTTGTAACATTTTGTAGGTAATGGCAGCATTTGCAAGAAAATTGTCATAGGTGTTAACCTATTAATGAAAAAACATCTTAGCTTTTTAGGTCTTAATTCAGACTGCTCAATAAATCATAAATTATCGTCCTGTTTCTGAGAAAGGTTCAAACATTTATTACCTCCCTTCATTCCTCTTACTACTACAAATATCATAATCAAAAATATGGTGGATATGCTACAATTATCTAATGTAGCATTTAAATACACGAATCAAGACAAATACATCATGCATGCGTGCTAAATAAATGCCATCAAATATTTGTACTTTTCTGTTTTAGCAAGAAATTTGCTGACTGTTGCTCATTCATGAGATGTTATCTCAAACATCAAAATCCATGCCCGAGTTCACTAGTTTGTCTTACCAACTCTAGTAATGATGATCAAGGCTAAGCGGCTCTTTCATTCGTTAGTTCTCGGTACATAGTGGATCAATTTGACTGAAATTTTCAGCAAATTGCCTTTACATTATCTAGTTATTAATTATTATAGTGAGAACTGCCAACTCGTTATCTTATCTCCCATAATGTATCTTTAACTTAAGTCTGAGAATACTTTGTGAACTCAGGGCCATGAGTAACAATATTTGATGACATATTAAAGAAAGGAAATAAAAGTAAATAGCAAGATGTACAACACATAGATATCACAGAGAGAAAGATAGAGAGAGATAGAGAAAAGTAAAAATGAACCAGCTAAAATAAATCTACAAACTTACATGATGGATCACCTGTGTCCATTCCAAGTAAGAGTAAGCAGAAATTAGAAAGAAAAAGAATTTTATCTAAAATTAAATGGCATACACATTTTACATCTAAACATACAGTTTCGTTATTTACTTACATGATACAATACTATAACCTTTTTTTCATTATACAAATTGAAATTTAACATGTGCTCTTAAACTACTAAATTTGACAATCCTGGGTGGTGCAGGGGTGGATGGACTTTCAACAACTAACTTAATATGCAAAAGAATGTTTCATCAAACCACAATGGGTCATTTTAGCGACTTCTACAGTTTTTGAAAAATAATTGCAGAACTCTGTAGTATTTACTATTCATGGATATTTGGTTAGACATAGGACGATGGAACTGTCAGTCAACATAAACAAAATGTACTGGTACTGGTTTTTATTCTTCCTGTATTCTTGTTGATGTTTTTAATACATTCTACTGTCCGGCATAAAGTTTAAAATATTGGGTACTACATTAGTAGTGTATGCCATTTCTTCAGATAGTAAGTAAAATCAGGTCTGTCCATAAACAATCATTTTCATATTTCTTCCCTCTATATTCAAAATTTGCCCTGTGCTGCTTTAAACACTAAAACGTCAGTAATTACTGCCTTAAATCACTAATAATCTGACATGCAGAAATTATTATCGTAATTATTTAGGCAGATAACTCATTCTACAAGTACATCATGACCATTGAATACAAGTAACAATTAATTTGTAAATCATATTAGCTAAACGTTAATAGATAAAACCCCAACAGTATTTTTTATACAGTCGTAAACAACGATTAATCTGTAAATCATATTAGCTAAAGCGTGCATAGTTAAAAAAATCAAATCGGTGTGACAGTGTTTTATATGTAGTCATAAACAATGTAGTTCTACAAACTTTAATACTTTTTTACTTTATTTTCATACCAGCAGTTCTATATTTCTGTAAAGCTAATGGAAGCCTTACCAATGCAATGCAGATGGGGCCATATTTACCAATACACATACATGTAGTAGGCCCACAGGCATCTGAAAGCCCACTGAAGTTAATTTGTCGTGCAGCGTGCAAGTATATAGCCTTGTGTCAAGTGTACACCAGGTATTTCAAAATAATATAAAGTAGAGTAAGTAATAGGGCCCGCATTATGGGGCCCCTATACAATAAATTACGGGCCAAGAGTAAGGAACCCCCATACAAGAAGAGTGGGCTATAGCCTAGGGTTCACAATAAGGTAAATCTGACCCTGAACACAGTAAGGTTTCTAATCGTCAGATTTAAACTCAACAGAACTGAAATTATACTTGTCTTTACGTCCATTTAACATGTTGACATTTTGTTAGTACTGTGAAATAAAAATTATACCTAAGGTCACTGCTCTACAAACATAATAATATTTTAAAAGCACTACTAAATTACATATACTCAAAATATAAAGAGCGGCAAAATGGGTAAGGGGTCATATCATTTATTCTTGTGTCCAATACTGCAAATTCATTGTTAAATATACCACATATATATCACCTTCGGGCAATATCTGAGAGAGTAAAAGATAGGTTGCCAGGCAACGAAACATACGCCCACAGCAGCTAAATCGTCCGGGCAGTCAACAAGGGTTGTCGCATATTTTTACTTTTTTTGGTAATGAAACAACTCATTATGTAATTATCTGAAAATCATTAGAATTTGTTTGCTTTTTATAAAGTTTTGCCCCACGCTATCAATTAGTATAGGAAACATTTAACATCATGGATTTAGCTGTTCTGTTATCAAAATTCATTGAAAATCAAAATACTTGTGCGTTTCAACACCTTAAACTCTGTGTATCAATCTGAAGTCAAACGGATGATAAGTTTGGCAAGGTTTTTTGAAGTGATCAAGGGAGATAACTCTGGAAGTAATTATTTGAAATCAATGAAAATCAGTAGGCTTCTTCGTCTCATGACCTTAAACAGTGTGTGTAAATTTAAAGTCAATCAGATATTAACTTTGGCCTCTAGAGCGTCCACAGGATTTTTTGATGTGATCAAGGGCCATAACTCTGGCACTAATTATCGGAAATCGCTGAAAATCAATAGGCTTCTTCGTCTTATGACCTTAAACACTGTGTATGAATTTGAAGTCAATCGGATATTAACTTTGGCCTCTAGATCGTTCACAAGATTTTTTGAAGTGATCAAGGGCCATAACTCTGGCACTAATTATCGGAAATCGCTGAAAATCAATACGCTTCTTCGTCTTATGACCTTAAACACTGTGTATAAATTTAAAGTCAATCGGATATTAACTTTGGCTTTTAGAGCGTCCACAAGATTTTTTGAAGAGATCAAGGGCCATAACTCTGGCACTAGTTATCGGAAATCGCTGAAAATCAATAGGCTTCTTCGTCTTATGACCTTAAACACTGTGTATAAATTTAAAGTCAATCGGATATTAACTTTGGCTTTTAGAGCGTCCACAAGATTTTTTGAAGTGATCAAGGGCCATAACTCTGGCACTAATTATCGGAAATCGCTGAAAATCAATAGGCTTCTTCTTCTTATGACCTTAAACACTGTGTATAAATTTAAGGTCAATCGGATATTAACTTTGGCTTTTAGAGCGTCCACAAGATTTTTTGAAGTGATCAAGGGCCATAACTCTGGCACTAATTATCGGAAATCGCTGAAAATCGATAGGCTTCTTTGTCTTATTACCGTAAACACTGTGTATAAATTTAAAGCCAATCGAATATTAACTTTGGCCTCTAGAGCGTCCACAAGATTTTTTGAAGTGATCAAGAGCCATAACTCTGGTAGTTATTATCGGAAATCGCTGAAAAACAATAGGCTTCTTCGTCTCATGACCTCAAACACTGTGTATAAATTTAAAGTCAATCGGATATTAACTTTAGCCTCTAGAGCGTCCACAAGCAATTGTGGACGCCGGACCGACGGACCGCCGGACCGACGGACGGACGGACCGACGGACGGGGGCGACGACAATATACGACCACATTTCAATGTGGGCGTATAAAAAGGAAATAGAGAGAGGAGGTTTTGAGTCCACTTCAGGACTAACATATTCAATTTTTTCATAAATAATTTGTTTGCGCAAAGGGGCCTTTAGTTGACCTAGAGAAAACCCATTAGGTTGGACTGGCACAAGAAAAATGGGGTATAACGTCCAATTGACACAAACTAGGTGATTTCAGGACTAACACATGGTTCAATTTTATTTTAATAATTCATTTGCGCATAGTGATCGTTAGTAGAAGGAGGAAATGGAAGAATCTGCAGAAATCCCAAGAGGTTAGACAGGCTACCCTACCCCTTGTCATGTACAAACTGGGAAATGGAAACCACACAACTTGACTCAATAATAGACCTTAGGCCATTTCATCACACCCCCCCCCCACCTCCCCCACATTTAAATGAAAAATGTTCATATTTTGATACCAATGAAAGTGAATCACAGCATAATTGAAGTCTGCATGTATCTTTCATCTGAAAATTTGATACATTTTTAGCAAATACATGTCTATTATCCACAAAAATTTAATCTAAAAAAACGAAATGGATTGCATTAAAGCCAAATTGTACCATGCCAAAAACAGTTCTTCACAAAAATCAATATTTTATAATCTTAGAAATATCTCCTAAGATGTAAAAATGTGGACCAAGATGAAATTAAATTATTGAAAATCAATATATATATGAGTTAGTGAAACCTGTTATTTAGTTTATAGAAGAAAAAACAAGAGACCCAAGGGCCTTAAACATACATTACGCAAGAGCTAAATCTGCCTATTGCAGGTCTTTCTTTATGACTGAAATGTTATCTAAATTAACATATTATACAGACCATATTCAATTCTTGATGTCATCGCTAGTCTGTGATATTTACTGGATTAGGATCCAATTTGCTGGATAATCGAGACTATGTTTTTATAGTACCAACTTTAGTAATGGTGATTGAGGCTAGGCCGAAAATTCAATTGCTAAGTTCTTGGTTCAGAGTGGATCAATTTGACTGAAATTTTCAGCATAATCCTTTTACATTATCTAGTTTTTAACTATTATAGTGAGAACTGACAACTCTTTATCAGCTCTTTATCTAATCTCGCATAATGTATGTTTAATAGCTCTCATCACTTATGTGAACATGTGTATCAGAAAATGCTAATAGACCATAATCTGGATTTGTTAATTTAAATGCAAGTGATTTACAGTTATGGACATGTGGTATTTTTTAATTTGTGTGAGTCTAACATTTATAGTTTTACATGCTATGCTATGAGCATACAGACAGTGTGGAAAAGATCTATACACGTTGCATAGTAATTCTTGTTTTGCATCTTGGGAATTCAACTTATAACATTATATTATTGGTACAGACAAGAGTACCCTTGTCTAAACGTTGCATAGTAATAAATTTAGTAATTTTGTATCCATGAAATTGTACCTTGTGTTTAACACATTCAATTACTAAATGATTGTCAAAGAAGTTTCATTCATATAGTCAATAATTTCAATTTTTTTTTAAAAATCCAAATTAGCAAAAGCTGTATTAAAATCTTGATACACATCAAAGATATCCCTTTAAAGATACCTTACACCATTCAAATCGTTTGAATTGATGATATATTAGAAGTAAAACCATATTCAAACTAAGTTTTTTATAGGAAATGTTTGCTTTAAATCCCTCTGATAACATCATAATTGTACGGAACTACACCATTATAGCCCTGTGTGTGTCTCTTGGTTGTTATTCAGGGAATACATTGATTTTCGAAAAAGATTGGGTATCTTTACTTTGAATATACATTTTACCTGCCATAATTTTATTGGTAATAAATACCCTATGAAATCTTTCCCTGAGAAGGCATCTTTAAACCCACGGTACACAAAATCCCATGATCTAAAAACCACATACAAAATGCCATTGTGAAAAAAACACATACAAAATGCCATTGTAATGTTTAAAAACCACATACACATATAATATCATGCAGAAACCATACACAGCTGTTTAACCACAGGCAGTTTGAATGAAATAATTGTTTTGAATGATATCCTAAAAAAGTATGTCGGTGCTGTATAGCTTAGACACTGTCGCAAAATTTCAATACTTGCATCCAAAACCAATAACCTACAGACAGATCTCGACCTGCACACTACCACCAGCCCATCCACACCGACGAGGTACGAAAATATTGAGATGGAAGATCACAGTTTACAGATGGATTTTGACTGGAGTTTAAGACTAAATAATCAACATGTCATTTATTTTTTTGAAGGTTATTCATTCGAATGTAAGTGTTGAAATTTAGCCACGGCTTATTACAGTATATCAGTAATAATGATGACCCTGTAACGGAAAATAGCAGTGGTTCTCGATATTTAACAATTATTTCATACATACAAACTTTCAAGTGCAACCTTGTTTTTGTGAATTTATTCCGTTTAAGATATAAATACGAGACCAGCACAAGATGTCAGATCTCACATTTTTAAACACACCCGATAACTATTTTACATTATTGTCAACTCAAATTAACATCAGGAAACTTTTAGCCATCTATTGGCTATATATATTAGTTCTGTGACTCGGGCAGTCATTCTGCACAAAGTGAAGTATCTATTTTACTTCGAGAATAGATCTCTGTTCTAAATGGCGGCCATATGCATCAATTAGTTTACTGTTTTTTAAAGCAGTTCTATTCCAGTTTTGTTATACACAAAAGACTAATTAAACCGGAAACCTTTCCAATTCTATGAAATGAAAGCAGAATATATATTTCTCAAAATTCTTGAAATATACCTAGTGTTCTCGACTAAAATCGTCAATAGGGACTTAAAATGTCAGTCAACTAGCTTAGTGTCTGTTCTCAAGCAGAGCTATAATTCTAGACAGACCGCTCAAGTTTGGTATGTCAGACAGTCTGAGGTCGTCTAGGGAGCAGTAGTCTTCGGTAGCTTCAAAAACAAGTTTCAAAACAGACGGAAGGAAGATAAATTTTCTCTAATTATTTCAGGCAACAAGGCTAATCAATATTTGCATATACTGGGTTTTAGGCCTGTTTTCGACGTACAAGTGTCTGCACGCATTGTTGTCAGTTACATTTAAAAAATCCCAAAACATTGCATCAGATCATATATTTTGTCAGATAAGATGCACCTAGAAGCACTGCAAAAACATGTATACGGAAGACAGGCCAGAAACTGAAATTTCTATTAACTGTTCTATCTTTATTCTGAGACTAACACTCATTAAAATCTTACCTGCAAAAATATTGAGTTCCACTTCACTATCACTGACACTACCACCAGTACTTGTAGCACTAGAACTTGTCTTTCTCATTCTAGGTTGAACAGAATTATCTCCCCTTATTCCTGCGGCGATCTCATTTGATATAGAGCTCTTCATATTATCACTAACAACTTTTTCATCACTGGTTGTTTTATCTACAGTTTGTAAATTATCACTGGGTAATGTTTCTTCATTGTCAAGTTTCTCGATATTTGGTAATTTGGCATTGTTTCCAGGAAATAGTTCAGGGATATCCGACAGTCCTCCAGGATTCAACAAGATGGCATCTGTAAGTGTTTCCATGTCTTTTGATTTTCGTTTGTCCTAAAATATGAACAAATCTAAATTTCAATTCAGGACAAATAAGACTTTAACAAAATATCTGGATGTCAGATATTTAATTCATGCATGTGGTTTTGGTAACATAATATAGGCTGTGAAATATATGTTTGATATTTGTAAATGGTGTCGGCTGGAGCTGAGGCAAATGTCAAAAGTCCAGATCACACTAGGCGAAATTACCTTGTGAAGGGTTCGTCCGTTTGATTCTTAACAGACCATTTTCATTCACTAATTAATCACATCATCCAGAACACGTCAATGATAACAACTCTTTCAGATCCTAGTGTAGTAAGGACAAGTAAAACCAAATTGTGAATTATAAACACGAAACGAAATAGAATCTATGAGTTTATCTGATTGGATTATAATGTACTAACCTGTGGATTAAGTTTTTGGTGTATGCCATGTAAAGCTGTGCTAGGGGAGGGAGGTGGCTGGTCTGGAGTAGGAGGTTGCACATAACCTGTAGGTGAGACTGGTGCGTCTTCACCAACAGCACTGGTTCGTTTATTACAAAAATCTAACGTTAAAGGTTTACTGGTTCTATCACCTTCTGAAATACAAAATAATTATTACTCCCTCATCTGGATTTTGGACAATATCTCTGGGATTGACGTTTTCAAAAATGCAGGTGCTCTAAAAATTGCTCTCACACCACTTGACTCAATAAAGAGAGAGAGAGAGAGAGAGAGAGAGAGAGAGAGAGAGAGAGAGAGAGAGAGAGAGAAATGGGGTTTAACATCCACTCAACACAAACTAAGTCATTTCGGGTCTAAAAAATGGTTCAATTTTATTTCAATAACTCACTTGCATATTGGGGTCTTTAGCAGTGGGAGGAAACCGGAGCACAGGGAGAAAACCCACGAGGTTGGACAGGCGTCCTTACTCCTTGTCACGTACAACCGGGGAATCGAAATCACGTCAGTTGACTCAATGACTGACTTTATGATACAGCACATGCCTTAAACCACTAGAACAAGGACAGACCTTATGATCTAATGCGCATGTGTTAAACCACCAGACAACTCACCCCCCCCCCCATCAAAACTACGGCTAATTTCTTACCATTAGATTGACTCAAATCCTCGTTTATCACAGTTGAATCGTCATTGCTTGTATTAGTTTGAGGGTCAGTTGTATCATCATTGCTTATATTAGTTTGAGGGTCAGTTGAGGTATTGGTTTCTACTTCAGATTCATCATCTAAAGTTTTCTCTTCAGCCATTTCAATTTCCACCTTTCCAGGTCCTCCAATAAGAACATTACAATAATTAGGGAAATGTTTCCTAGAGTTTTCCACAGCACTCGTTTCATTGGTTGGTTCAGCACTTAAATCATTCGTTAATTTTTCTTTCGTTGCAGCTGTTTTGATTTCAGCTGAATTGACATACACAGAATCACTTTCAGCATTTGAGTTATTTTTTTCAAAAGAAATTCCTTCCATAAACACATAATTTGAAGAATGCCTCTTCATGTCCGAGTCGACACTTCTCTCTAAAGAATCTGTTGTAGAAACGGAGAGTTCGTCTGATTTAACCGAAGAAGAATGAGATTTAGTACTAATACTATCAGGATTAGGACTCGGTTGCTTCCTCTGTCTTGGAGGCTTCTTTGGATGTTCCTGCAACATAGATTGACATGAAATGAAATAGGGTTTAACATTCTATAATTCTGAATCAGCTGGGTTAATGAAGACGGGCATTTAGCATTTTGTTGGCACTCTGCATTTTGTGGGCTATGAGTGAAATTTCGCCTGGACTATTGGCAGAGAGAGAGAGAGAGAGAAATGGGGTTTAACATCCACTCGACACAAACTAGGTCATTTCGGGACCAACATATGTTTTGGGGTTTTTTTTTTACATTTATTTCAATAATTCGCTTGCGCGTAGGGGTCTTTAGCAGTAGGTGGAAACCGGAGTGCCCGGAGAAAACCCACGAGGTTGAGAAGGTGCACCTATCTCCATGCCACATACGCTCACACCATGGATCGAAACCACAGCCGCAAGCCAGAGGTGACCGGCCAGCTAGACCACTAGGCCATCCCAACCCCCCGGACCATTGGCAAGATGCTGAAAAATCCATGGGAATAGATAGTATTGTTGTTGTTTATTGCTTGCAATGGCCATATGTTGTGTGTCTTGTTGTGCATGTAAAACAACAATGAACCATATGGAGAAAATTTTTTATGAAAAATCAAAACTTTTTTTTTACCAATTTGACACCAGGAGTGGCATCAGGAAAGATTGCACCCATTGGAATATATCCAGATTTCGGAACTTGAGGTACAGGTAACGGTGCATCTTGAGGTGGATTAGCTTCAAAACAACCTGTAGATAGAAAAAGATGTGGAAATAATTTGAAAAACCATGTCAATTGACTACACAAATACTTAATATATCTTACTTTCGAATTCCTACACTACGTAAGATCTAATATGTATTCAGACAGCTGAAATCATTTGTTTTATGCTCTCAAGACCTCAGTCAGTTTATAAATAGAATTTGACATGATTGGAATATTTGCATTTTGACTTGTTGTTTACAAAACTTGTCAGATATTTCATCTAATTGAGTCAGGTAAAACATCAAATACAGAATATAAAAAGAGAGACAGAGAGAGAAAAATGGTGTTTAATGTTCACTTGACAAAAACTAGGTCATTTCAGGACTTACATAAGTTTTATTTCAATAATTAACATGCCCAGCATAGGGGTCTTTAGCAATATGAGGAAACAGTATGACCAGGGGAAAACTCCTGATGTTGGACAAGCGACCCTACTCCTTGTCACATACAATTAGGGAATAAAAACTATGTCACTTAAATCAATGACAGATCTTAAGGCCCATTCTCACGGTGCGACTTGTAGTAACTACTTGTAGTATCGACCCGAGTTGCAGTGTGAGAACACCCTAGTCGTACCAACTTTTACAAGCTCCCAACCAGTTGAAAGCGAGTTGGGTGAAATAGAAACTTCCCTATTTCAGTCAACAGATCGTATGAAATTGACCAATCAGAGACGTCGAGTATTAGTACAAACACGAGTTCTCTCCCCTTGTTTGTAAACATGGACGCGAAGCGCACCCATCAAGAGCCGCTCAGCAAAACTGAGACAGAGAATTTTGTCAAATTTTACCTCGCACAACCTAACCCAGACGGATTTGGGTTCTCTCTTTTTCTTTTTGTTCTTATTTATCAAATGTAGGGCAATAATAGCCAGTGTCTCTTCGTCGCTTGATGACACCATTATGCTACAACAAGGCGAGATGCCAAGTCGTATCAACTCATTTATATACAATTTTGTAATCTACATGTAGATACTACAAGTAGTTACTACAAGTCGCACCGTGAGAATGGGCCTTTATGACCATACAGACACCCAACCCCGCAAAAAGAAAGAAAATGAAAACTTACTGTCGTTACTGGATGAAACAGATATCTGTGTATTGTTCTTGTTGGAAGATTTTATTGAGGGCATACGAGGTGGCAGAGGGGGTGGTGGAGGTGACTCTACCCCGGAAGACCTACAATATAAAATGAACTTTAATAAAGAGGAATTAATATCAATAGGTATTCTTCATTGCTCTGAAAATAAAGGGAAACGACTCTTCCAAAACCCAAGATTATCTCCCCTTACACCACAGCCCAGGATCTGTTCCTGAATTAATATCACTAGGCATTCTTCATTGCTCTAAAATTGGAGCTTTCAATCCGTTCCTGAACAATGAGGGCTTGGCAGACATTTCTTATTTATTAAAATATTGATTTTTGTTATCAGAAAAATTCACAAACAATTGTGAAAGGCCATCTAAGTATTCAATTTTATGAATAAAACATAATAAAGTTGATTGAATGTGACAAACCTGTCTTCGAACTCTACTTCTTGGATGTTTACTTTATCTTTGAAAGGCTTGGAATATAGCTCTTCTATAGATTTTGGCGGTTGAGGTGTTGGTTTTTTCAGGGGAGATGACTCTGGTGTTTCAGTACCAGAGAAAGCAGTATCAGAATCAGGTGTGTGAACTGTATTGAAAGCACTAAGATGATTAGAATGGTAATCTGCAAAATACATTGTAAATAGAATAATTATCAATGTCTAACTACTTCAACCTCAAAACATTAAAATACATATCTGAATATGAGATGAAATGAAATGAACAGATAGATGAAATAAAATGGATGGAGGGAGAGAAAGAAATGGGGTTTAACTCCACTCGACTCAAACTAGGTCATTTTGGGACTAACATATGGTTTCAATTTCATTTCAATAATTCGCTTGCGCGTAGGGGCCTTTAGCAGTGGGAGGAAACCAGAGTGCCCGGAGGAAACCTACGAGGTTGAGAAGGCGCCCCTATCTCCATGCCACATACGCTCACACCAGGGATCGAAACCACAGCCGCAAGCCAGAGGTGAACGGCCAGCTAGAGGTCGAAGCGCGGCACTCTAGACCACTAGGCCATCCCAACCCCCCGAAAATGGATGGAATGAAATGAGTAGATGAAATGAATATGGAGGAAATGAAATGAACTTGGATAGTAAGAAAGGCAAAACATGATGCAGTGTGATACAAGGGTATTTTTGCCTTGACCTTGAGAGCAGAGTTTCCATTTACTCTTCATCTGATCTGAACTGTCATGGGTTCTTTACACAGGTGGACCTCGATTTATTGTCCTATCTACATGACTAGACATTTTTCCTTGTCAGGCCTTCCGTCCTGCACCAATCAGGTTGGAAACTCCCAAGTTACTAACTTGGTCATCACTGGCATAGAACCCTTGACCTGGTTAACGATCCTGTGTGTTACTCACTCAGTGACCATGGCTCACTCCCCCCATCCCATAAAAGAAAACATCATTTTTTCCAAGTAACGATCTCGTTCATCACCATCTTAGAAACAGGGACCTTCTCATTAATGATCCAGCATAATTTTCACTAACCATCTGAGCCCCCCCCCACCCAACCCAAAATGAAAACATGATTTATACTGTGGACTTACTCTCTATAAGTTGTTGAGCTTGATAAGCTTTTTGTGATGGTAATGTTTTCAGGATATCTTCAGCAGATAAAGATGACTTGTCTCTTATATTAACATCAATACCTGGAGTAGCAAAAACAGATTCATCTACATCATCATATATACTATAGACTTCAAATGTTTTTGGTGATAGGTCTACAAATTCCATAACCATGTCTATATCTCCAATTTTATAACCGATCGCAAGATTACCAAGTTACTATTACAACATACGGTCCAATTTCATTAGGGGTCTTTAGCAGTGGGAGTAAACCGGAGGACCCGAGGTTGGACAGGCGACCCTACTGAACATTGAAATTACTTAAATGATTTAAGGAACCCTGTTAAGAAAATTTAATCTAGCGATCACTTTCAAATAACTCTAAAACTTCAGCTATTTCTTCACATTCTGGTTTCTAATTATGTGTTCTTCTATCAATGTGTACTTTGTGAAATCTGTGACTTCCCTTATTATGATGTGGGTAGGCATGAGGGTGACGATCAAGGGGAAGACCAAAATTACTTAAAACAGAATAGAGAAAGATAGACAGACATGTTGTATAGAGTTTACTTCGGGACTAACATATTCAATTTTTTCATAAATAATTTGTTGGCACATAGGGGTCTTTAGCTGTTGGGGGAAACCGGAAGACCCGGTTCTTGTGACATACAAGCCGGGAATCGAAATCACACCACTTCGCTCAATAACGACCTAACATATTTAACTTTTTCATACATAATTTATTTGTGTGTAGGGGTTTTTAGCGGTTGGAGGAAACCAGAAGACCCGGAGAAAACCCATGAGGTTAGACAGGCAGCCCTAGTTCGTGTGAGCAAGGATTCGAAACCACACCACCTGACTCAATGACAGACCTTACGATCTAACACGCACACGTTAAACCATTCGGCAATCCAACTCCCTTGCAACAGTAACAATGTCACAATGTAGATTATGATAATCGATTTAAACCTACCTCTTTCTAGCAATAATTGTATGACATCAACTTTACAATAGGTAGCCGCTTCATGCAATGCTGTACCTGCATCTGTCTGTAACCATGGTAACATTACAAGCAGTTAGTATCATTATTAGGACATACACAAAAATATTCTGGTTCTCAGGCAATTCATCCTAAAGCAGGGGTTATTGTCAACTTTGCAAACCAAAATAACTAGATGCAGTCAGTTGCAAGAGTGCTTATGTCGATCATATCAGCAACTGATGACAACAGGGAGCAACTGAATTCTGAGCGCTTATGTCGACTCGGAACTGATAGCGATTACACTTAACATGTGACTGTTAATTCATTCATCAAGTGATCAACACAATGGCAAATAACTTAGAAGAAGCACCCTAAAGGCATGGTCGGTCTTGCCACAATTCTATTAGTATATTATTGTCGACATCATCAACATTTGAAAAGTGGGTGTCTTCAGTCGCTTCCATTTGCATCGAATTGCAAAAAGTTGAACATGTTCCACTGACTGCAACTAGTTGCTTTGAGTTGTAAAAGGTGCTCAGGTCAACCTTTTTCAGTCACATTCAGTTGCTTTCAGTTGCTCCTACTTGCGGAAACATCAGTTGCTTTCAGTTGCAAGGTCGACATAAGGAGTGGTCTTTGTTTTTGTGTCTTTATTTGGTAAAAGTATCACTACTGGGCTAAATTATTTCAAAGCAATCATTTATCTCATCACTGTTACGAAAATAGGCATTTTAGACTGTGGGTTTTATTTCAGGTACATACATGACATTCACGCACGTAAACATGTGCTCGTGACTTCCGGTTAAAACGTCACTAAAATGATAGAGTCTATAAAAGAGAGATAACTCTCAGATATTATTATTATATGGATTCAGACCACATTTAACACATGTTCATAATATTATAACAATCACATTGTTGATTGTGTGATTATCCTGACTGTCAGTAACATTCATCCAAGTTGTGTACTTGATAATTGAGCCTACTGAACATTTCCGGACTCATTAGAGTTTTTGTAAGGAGTTAGTTCCTGTAACCCAGGGAAAACAATAAATAAGACTGTTTTTATTGTTTAAAATTAAAACAGGTCATGCAGCTCTTTTTAACGGACACAAGAGAATCTGAGAACCGAACTATTTCTGTTACAAGGCCTTATTATTATTACTACATTAATAACTACACCTAACTCTAATAATACATGGTAATACAATATCAGTCTTCTCAATCACACCCAATCTGATTAAAACACAGATCCTATTTCGTTTCGTTTTTATAGTTCAATATTTCGTTTTTACTAGTGTTTACTACACTAGGATCTGGAAGAGTTGTTATCATTGACGTGTTATAGGTGACATGAGGGATTAGCCAATGAAACGGTCTGTTACTATAAGTTCTTGGCTTTTTGATGCACGGAACTGTGGGTAAACCACTAGAAATGTCAAAGCTGATGTCATAGGGTCAAAAGTCGCTTGTTTGACCCCGAACGTGAACTCCAACTATAACTTGTCAGATCTTCATGTAGTGTAGGCCATCGAAAGTATAAGAAAACGAAACGAAATATAGATCTGTATTTTAATCAGATTGGATCATATCATGCTGTTATATTTCACAAAGCAAATAACATCTCTTTTTGTTTTCATTAGTAAGTATTTTTGTGAACGATCTAAACTGCTTTATATTTATGTATGTGTTTTTGTTTTTAGATTTAAGTAGTTGTTTGGTGTTCTATTTATAAAGATGGGTTACCAGGCAATGATACATATGTCCACAACAGCTTTGTTATAAATCCTAGCAATACACAATGGTACAGGTAAATACAAAGCAAAATCTTTATTGTATATTATTGGTTCATTGACAAGGTTCAAAAGTAATTGTTGAAATTCGTAAGATTTTTTGTATCACTATGCATATGAATTTCTTGATTCGAAATTTTGTAGAAGGTTTTGACAGTGTGACAAGTTTAACAGTGACAGAAATGAAATAGGGTTTAACGTCCTACTGTTCTGCTGCTAACCTGGGCTAATGAAGACGGGGAAATGTGTGCAAAGTTTTGACACGAGAAATAACTATTTGCAATATTTATGGACAACTCTGTATTTAAACAAGACTAGTTTAACAATGACAGAAAAATGAAAAAAATTTGGTAATTCAGACTTGTAGAGCGTTTACAAGGTTTAATAACAGGGTGCAATAAATTCACGTAAAATTGATGAAAAATCCAAATACATGAGATTTCTTCCTTATAACAAGCCAGATAATTCTGGCAAGTTTAAACGAAAATTTCAAAACCTCAGACGTTTACAAATCATATGGACATAGTGACGACAATATACTCACACATAAAATGTGGGCCTATGGGCCTATAAGAAATTATTTTATTTTGCAGACCATGTTCAGACTTTGGACTAACTAAAACTAAGTTTTAATGATGACATTTCTTGTACCTACTCTAGTAAATAATCCAAACATTGCACAATACATGCAAGATGTAGAGAGGGGATGGGGTGGGGGATGTGCTGATCAGAAAAACTACAATAACAATCCAATGTTAGAAGGTAAAATTCTCAGTAAAGAAATGGTGATAGAAATAGGCAGCTCAGGACTGTACCTTTAAATTGACTTGGATGCCAGAATTTATTAAATATTCGACAACAGCTAGATGTCCGCTGCGTGACGCTAGATGTAACGGGGTATGTGTTGGTACCACATGGTTAACGAGGCCCGGATGGGTTTTAATCAGATGAATAACGACGTCTAATCGACCATATTGTGCTGCTAGCTCTAATGGTGTCAAATCACCTAGGTTACGTATGGCTGGATCTGATTTATTCTGGAAAAAAAATGGAAGAATAAGAACCATATATCCTCGCCATATTTCATCAATTCAGGTGCTAAAAAAAAGCCTGAGGAAATAAACTTAAGGTATGGAAAATAAAAGCTGAAAGCAAAGCACTTTCTAAGAGCTCATGCATTATAGTACTCAATCTAATTAAAATATAGATCTATATTTCGTTTCGTTTTTTATACTTTCGATGGCCTACACTCATGTAGATCTAACTAGTTATAGTGGAAGCTCACGTTCTATGACGTCAGGTATCAAACACGGGACATTTGACCCGATAACGTCAGTCATTCGATTAACCAATTAGCGACCGCCATGCTTTTCAAAATCCACTTTTGTTTTGTTATGATTTCGATCCGCTGGTGTTTATAGTATAGACGTCGTTGGCTGGTAATATCTACCCACAGTTCCACGCATGAAAAGGTTAAACGGTCGATTCGACAGACCATTTGATTGGCTGACCCCTCATTTCAGCCAGAACACGAATTAAATAACAAGTCCTCCAGATCCAAGAGTAGTAAAGACAAGTAAAAATGAAATTTTGAACTATAAAAAACGAAACGAAATTGGATCTGTGTTTTAATCAGATTGTATAGTACTGAGAGAAGTGAGTAAAAATATGTGTATAGCTGAATTCCAGCCAATTTTTATGTGAATCTACCTAATATCCCACCTTTTGAAATTCTATACACAGTTCCATATGACTACTTTCGTTTTATTTTTTTGGAGGATATGACATTGCTATTTTGATTATTATTAGAATCAGCTATCACTTTCACATGCCTACTTTTATTTTGTTTTTGAGAAAACGACATTGCTATTTCTGTAATTATCAGAAACTGCTATCACTGAATGCCATCCATTATTTGAGATAATTGTTCTAAAAATAGAATAACACATTTTAAACTTCTAGACACAGTTTCACATGTCTACTTTTGTTTTATTTATGGGGATGGGATGGATGACAATGCAGCTCCTGTTTTTATTAGAAACTATATATATTTATTCTATTTGATGCAGAACAAAGTGAGTCTAGACAAGCGTAAACAAGTGTAGAATGAGATACATCTTGACCTGGGGTTAAAGGTCACATGATTAACAGTGACAAAACAACCTATGTCATTATAAAATAGTTGAGGCTAGTGTAACATCTTTGTACTGGTGACCCACCCGGTGGAAATGACATATCTAATTATCTCATGGTAACTTTAATTAGTTTAGTCAGCGATTACTCACTTCTATATATAAACAATCTTACAATTTGCCCCATTAAAGTCACAGATTCTCATCTGAGGATTTTGATTCTCTTGCAAAATACAATATTGTCAAGTGTGCTATGGGGGAAATTTTGCCTGGACAGTGGCACTACAACCTATTCTTATAATGAATTCCAATTGTAACAGTTTTTTTTTACATGCATGCCAATATGTTCACAAGAATATTGGTTTTTCATCCCATCCAAACGTCTAGACAGCTGTCCTTGGCAGTCCATATCTGTTCTGCACCATTGACAAGGGGAAATCACGCCAGGAAATCCAGAGACCTCTTGGTTAGTGAGCCACACACTGATCAGCAGCGAATATTCGCTAGGCCACTACAATCACTGATAAGGATGACATCGATGCGACTTAATGAGTCCCCAGAATTAACTTTTTTCTTCCAACAAAATAAAATTCTAAAACATTTTTTTGAAGAATAAGAAAAATGAATAAAGATGTTTGAAGTATCTGTAGTTAAAAAATATTTCATATTTAGTGTAAATGGATATTAAAATGAGTAAAAGGCATCATTTTGCCCCAAGCAGTTACATGTTATGTAAACAATGCACAAGCCATTGAGTCAATGACTGACGCCGTGTGAAGTCAATGCACGTATTCAAGACAGTCATCTGCGACAGAGATAATTCATAAGTAATTCTCTGTGAAACAGTTTGAGTGAGCCAGTGGCTCCCTATATAAGTATATATATATGTATCTGGGTTCTTAATCCATTTTGAAATGAACCGGCCATGGGCACGGGTATCCCTAACAGGAAGTCGTCTTTTGAACAACAGACATGTTGGTTTATGCATACTTTATTCACATCAATAATTGCATAACGTATTCCGTATAATATTATAATAATAACTTCAATAAACAAAGCCTGTGTTGTTATTCCATAATAGTATTCATATATTGATACAATATTGAAATTTATAGTCAAATTTTGGCAACTTGCATAATGCATAATCTACTTTTGCTTTCATCCAAACAAATGGAAGTTAAAATTAATTTAGTAAAAAGAAAAACTACAAGCAAGTTTGTTTTTAGCTAACCCAACTATGCATGGGCTATTTTCTCTTAGCCCCTATTGATTTCAGATACATTCTTAATTTATCCATATACTGTGAAATGTTTAAGACGATTAATGAAAGTTTTACCATTTTCCCCACCGGTTAACATACAATTTATTAATTAAGCACAGATCAAATAATCGGAATTACGAATAAACTGATTTAAAATGAATGAATATACATATGTAGTTCTTATGTATCTTACCTGTAATAATATAGATACTGTAGTAGCATGTCCATGTTGAGCAGCACAATGTAAAGGTGTATCACCATCACCATTCTGAAAACAAAAAAACACCTCAATATTAAAGTTCCAATAGCATTTTTTTAAGTTATATTTTTAAAATGTATTAAAATAAAGCCCTAAAATAGGTGGTATCTATAAACAGTCCTACCTTGTTAAAGAATAATCCTATTAATCCTATAATTCACTATTGCCAGTTGAGAAATTGGCAAAAATATCATTTTCAACTTCAAATTCAAACGTTTGAAGATGGCCGTCCATGGAGAGGAATGGGAAAACAAGGGAGGTAATTGAGTAACTATTTTCTCAATTAGCCTGTGTCACCCTTTTTAATGCCCCAAACATTTTGCCCATGATCGTATAATAGTGAGTTGACAACCTTTTGAGCAAAAGACATAGAAATAATTATGTTTTGACTTTCTTAGAAAATATGAAATTGGAACTTTAAACTTCTGTAGGGTTCCCACTATCACAATTCGTGCTGCGATTGAAATCAAGGTTTTAATCAAGGAGTAATCGTGATGATCCTATCAGGTTGGTCTTATTATATGTTAAGGTCAGTCGTTGCTTTTTGTATTTCAGGAGAGCCAAAAAAAGCTCCCCTTGATCAACAAATTGAAAAACATGGCTCTCCTAAAAGGTTCTCCCAGTTTCGATAAGAGGAATGCTTTAGAAGTTAAGGAGAGTGATTTAGAAAATAAGGAGAGTGATCTGATATTAAGGAGAGTGATTGGTAGATAAATGTTAATAAACCCCCAATTTTCAATTTTAAGGGGAGGGAAAAAAAACTCCCCTCGGTCGACATTCAGTTGAGCTGTAGGCGCTTGAGAGCGATCATTCGCCTTAAAAAACAATGACTGATTAAGGTCAGTCGTAGCAATCGTGTTCATCCTATTGAAACGTGTCCAAACGTATCTGCATATACCAGATGGTGAATTCAATAGGTACAATCCTATCGTAACACACTGCATGACAGTAGGAAGCTAGCATTAGATAGACCACCCTGTCATGTGCATAACTGTCACACCCCAAAAAAATAGGTTGCCAGGCAACGAAACATACGCCCACACAGCAGCCAAATCGTCCGGGCAGTCAACAAGAGTTGTTGCATTTTAAGTAATCATCAGAAAATCATAATTCAAACTCACTCATAACTACGGTGTAACTGTGATATAGTCAAATCATAATTCAAACGGTGTAACTGTGATATAGTCAAATCATAATTCAAACTCACCCATAACTACGGTGTAACTGTGATATAATCAAACGTTTTTTTCAATCAGATAATAGTTGTGACCTCCAGAGGGACCACAAGCTAAAAAGGGTGATTTTTCGTACAATCAGGGGCCATGATTCAGGAAGTTACGATCTGATATGGGCAAATATGCAATGGAATCAAGATCATTAGGTTATAAACATGTATTTCAAGTTTCATCAAAATCAGTTCAAAATTGTGACCTCTATAGGGTCCACAACCTTGATATAACATATTTTTACACAATTCGCGTACAGACGGCGGCCATTTTATCCGTCAACTATGGTCCGATTTTCACAAATTCAAATTCTCTCTTCATTACCATGAAACCGTGATATAATCAAACGTTTTTTTAAATCGGATAATAATTTTGAACTCCAGAGGGACCACAAGCTAACAAAAGCGATTTTTCGGACAATCAGGGGACATAATTCAGGAAGTTATGATTCGATGGGCGTAAATATCGAAAGGAACCAAGATCTGTGGGTTTTAAACATGCATGTCAAGTTTCATCAAAATCGGTTCAAAATTGTGACATCTATAAGGTCCACAACCTTGATATAACATATTTTCACACCATTCGCGTACAAACGGCGGCCATTTTGTCCGTCAATTTTGGTCTGATTTTCACGAAATTCGAACTCAACCTTCATAACCATGGAACGGTGATATAATCAAACGTTTTTTTAAATCGGATAACAATTTTGACCTCCAGAGGAACCACAAGCTAAAAAGGGCGATTTTTTGGACAATCAGGGGCCATAATTCAGGAAGTTACGATCCGATGGGCGCAAATATCGAAAGGAACCAAGATCTTTGGGTTATAAACATACATGTCAATTTTAATCAAAATCGGTTCAAAATTGTGACCTCTATAAGGTCCACAACCTTGATATAACATATTTTCACACAATTCGCATACAAACGGCGGCCATTTTGTCCGTCAATTTTGGTCCGATTTTCACGAAATTCGAACTCAACCTTCATAACCATGGAATGGTGATATAATCAAACGTTTTTTTGAATCGGATAACAATTTTGACCTCCAGAGGGACCACAAGCTAATAAGGGCGATTTTTCGGACAATCAGGGGCCATAATTCAGGAAGTTACGATCCGATGGGCGCAAATATCGAAAGGAACCAAGATCTTTGAGTTATAAACGTACATGTCAAGTTTCATCAAAATCGGTTCAAGATTGTGACCTCTATAAGGTCCACAACCTTGATATAACATATTTTCACACCATTCGCGTACAAACGGCGGCCATTGGTCCGATTTTCACGAAATTCGATCTCAACCTTCATAACCATTTAACGGTGATATAATCAAACGTTTTTTTAAATCGGATAACAATTTTGACCTCCAGAGGGACCACAAGCTAAAAAGGGCGATTTTTCGGACAATCAGGGGCCATAATTCAGGAACTTACGATCCGATGCGCGCAAATATCGAAAGGAACCAAGATCTTTGGGTTATAAACATATATGTCAAGTTTCATCAAAATCGGTTCAAAATTGTGACCACTATAAGGTCCACAACCTTGATATAACATATTTTCACACTATTCGCGTACAAACGGCGGCCATTTTGTCAGTCAATTTTGGTCCGATTTTCACGAAATTCGAACTCAACCTTCATAACCATGGGACGGTGATATAATCAAACGTTTTTTTAAATCGGATAACAATTTTGACCTCCAGAGGGACCACAAACTAAAAAGTGCGATTTTTCGGACAATCAGGGGCCATAATTCAGGAAGTTACGATCCGATTGGCACAAATATCGAAAGGAACCAAGATCTTTGGGTTATAAACATGCATTTAAAGTTTCATCCAAATCGGTTCAAAATTGTGACCTCTACACTGTTCACAAGCTAAAAAACATGATTTTTCGTACAATCAGGGGCCATAACCCATGAAGTTGCGGTCCGATACATTCCAATATCGAAAGGAACCGAGATCTTAGGGTGATAAACCTATATTTTAAGTTTCATTGAAATCGGATAAAAATTGTGACCTGTAGACTGTTCACAAACAATTGTGGACGGACGGACGGACGTCCGGACGGACGAACAGGGGCGACGACAATATACGTCCACATGAAAATGTGGGCGTATAAAAATAGTATATGGTTCTATATGGAAAACTATTCTCGGACGGTATGAGGCAGTCCAAGGAACAGCAGTATCAGACTGTTTCAGTCTGTTCAGGGATGGACTGGTATTATAATATATCACTTTTCTTCAAGGAATTGTTGTAGTCAATATTTACATGTACCAAGTGCTATAAGGTTACCGGTTAATGAATAATTTGTAAAGCTAATTGATTAAGGGCAATAACTCTGATAGTAACTATTAAAAATAGGTTGCCAGGCAACGAAACATACGCCCACACAGCAGCCAAATTGTCCGGGCAGTCAACAAGAGTTGTTGCATTTTAAGTAATCATCAGAAAATCATAATTCAAACTCACCCATAACTACAGTGTAACTGTGATATAATCAAATGTTTTTTTAAATCAGATAATAATTGTGACCTCCAGAGGGACCACAAGCTAAAAAGGGTGATTTTTCGTACAATCAGGGGCCATGATTCAGGAAGTTACGATCCGATATAGGCAAATATGCAACGGAATCAAGATCATTAGGTTATAAACATGTATTTCAAGTTTCATAAAAATCAGTTCAAAATTGTGACCTCTATAGGGTCCACAACATTGATATAACATATTTTTACACAATTCGCGCACAGACGGTGGCCATTTTATCCGTCAACTCTGGTCCGATTTTCACGAAATTCAAATTTTCTCTTCATTACCATGAAACCGTGATATAATCAAACGGTTTTTTAAATCGGATAATAATTTTGACCTCCAGAGGGACCACAAGCTAACAAAACGATTTTTCGGACAATCAGGGGACATAATTCAGGAAGTTATGATTCGATGGGCGCAAATATTCAAAGAAACCAAGATCTTTGGGTTATAAACATACATGTCAAGTTTCATCAAAATCGGTTCAAAATTGTGACCTCTATAAGGTCCACAACCTTGATATAAAATATTTTCAAACCATTTGCGTACAAACGGCGGCCATTTTGTCTGTCAATTTTGGTCCGATTTTCACGAAATTCGAACTCAACCTTCATAACCATGGAACGGTGATATAATCAAACGTTTTTTTAAATCGGATAACAATTTTGACCTCCAGAGGGACCACAAGCTAAAAAGGGCGATTTTTCGGACAATCAGGGGGGCCATAATTCAGGAAGTTACAATCCGATGGGCGCAAATATCGAAAGGAACCAAGATCTTTGGGTTATAAACATACATGTCAAGTTTCATCAAAATCGGTTCAAAATTGTGACCTCTATAAGGTCCACAACATTGATATAACATATTTTCACACCATTCGCGTACAAACGGCGGCCATTTTGTCCGTCAATTTTGGTCCGAATTTCACGAAATTCGAAATCAGCCTTCATAACTACGGAACGGTGATATATTCAAACGGTTTTTCAAATCGGATAACATGTTTGACCTCCAGAGGGACCACAAGCTAAATAGGGCGATTTTTCGGACAATCAGGGGTCATAATTCAGGAAGTTACGATCCGATGGGCGCAAATATCGAAAGGAACCAAGGTCTGTAGGTTATAAACATATATGTCAAGTTTCATCAAAATCGGTTCAAAATTGTGACCTCTATAAGGTCCACAACCTTGATATAACATATTTTCACACTATTCGCGTACAAATGGCGGCCATTTTGTCCTTCAATTTTGGTCCGATTTTCACGAAATTCGAACTCAACCTTCATAACCATGGGACGGTGATGTAATCAAACGTTTTTTTAAATCGGATAACAATTTTGACCTCCAGAGGGACCACAAGCTAAAAAGGGCGATTTTTTGGACAATCAGGGGCCATAATTCAGGAAGTTACGATCCGATTGGCGCAAATATCGAAAGGAACCAAGATCTTTGGGTTATAAACATGCATTTCAAGTTTCATCCAAATCGGTTCAAAATTGTGACCTCTACACTGTTCACAAGCTAAAAAACGTGATTTTTCGTACAATCAGGGGCCATAACCCATGAAGTTACAGTCCGATACATGCCAATATCGAAAGGAACCGAGATCTTAGGGTGATGAACCTATATGTTAAGTTTCATTGAAATCGGATAAAAATTGTGACCTGTAGTCTGTTCGCAAACAATTGTGGACGGACGGACGTCCGGACGGACGGACGAACAGGGGCGACGGCAATATACGTCCACATGCAAATGTGGGCGTATAAAAATTGGTGAAAATCAATAGAATCTTTGTTTCATGAACATAACTGTATCCTCTAGAGAGTCTAGATTGTCCGTGGAGAGTAGACATTTCAATGTGGAAGGTTAGTAAATGTTACAAGATAAGTCTTCAACAGCTAGTATATAATTTGAAAACCAGACAGTGTCCACTTTAGTTCTGACGGTCAATGCGTTTGATCTTTAATTTACATATAGGCTGATCTATAATAGAATAATGTCTCGGAACTCGGGAGATGGAGAAAGCTGGCCATGGCATAGAATAATGTCGGATAGAAATGGATGTTATGGCCTCATTTTATTACCGAATAGAATAATGTTTATGTCAGATCTACGTAAGTGAGTCACTTATAAAGGTTTATTCAATCAGTCTCTTAATGAATTACGTTTATTTCAGCCCAAGAGTACATGTTTCAGAAACAGTAATGTCAGCTAACAAATAAAAGAGTGAGAAAGAGAGAGAAATTGGACTTAACATCTATTCAACACTAACTTAAGTCATTTCAGCATTAACACACGATTCAATTTTATTTCCATAATCCGCTTGAACGGGAGGAAACAGGAAGACCCTTGAAAACCCTGGAGGCTGGACAAATGTGCCAAATGCCCTACAACAAGTAAAATATTTATTAAGATTTTTTTTTATATAAACAATATTTTTTATTCAGATTTGTATCTGAAAAGGGATTGGGGAACAGGCATAGCCTATATTAAACCCCTCGCCCAAAATTATTCAGATCATCCAAACAAATTGAACCCAACGTATACGAACTCATTGAACCCCATGTTATAACCTATACACATCAACTACATATATCCATGTGTTTAATTACAGACTTTATAATTTCCAAATGTATTGACAATGTTTTTTATTAAATAGATTTGCCCAATCAACTCTAATATAAATAACTTTCTGCGTTTGAGACATGGTTGGAGAGAGATTTGTTTAGAGGTTCGGAGGGGAGCAGAGGAGAGTGGAGACTAGCGTATGGTCTCAGCTGCTGCTTTGGCAGAGGGGCAGAATAGTTGCCTTAAAGTAGCAATGTACCGTGTTTATTTTCTTATTTGTGTTCCTGTTGCATTTATGTAGCTGTTTCATATTTTGTTCCTGAAGTAAATAAATCCTATATTTAAGCAACTGATCTGTTATCACTTATAATAGTGTTACACAGGCAACCTCAATCTATGTCATGTACAAGTGGGGGGTCAAAACCCAGCCACTTGACTCAATGACTAATCCTATGATCTAATGCTAGGAACTCATTCCTCGACATTGAAACCTATTCTTCCTCATTTTTTATCTGAATTCAAAAAGCTTCAATTTACGTGGTGTCAATATTTGAGCAAGAAATTAACATACATTGATAAATTTTAAAAGGATTTTTTCTTTCACTTAACTAAACAATGCATATAAATTTCAAGGAGATCTGAAGTGAGGTGAAGACGGCCAGTTATTCAAAAAGTAATCAATGGAAATTTTTGAAATTCAATATGCATCTTTCTTATATTAATTTAAACTAGATATAAATTCAAACAGATTAGGTGATAACTTGTAGCTAACTTTAATCCATGAACATCAAGATCAAAATGGTATCTAGAATGTTTTCTAAAAAAAAAAGTATATTGGACTTCTGGCCTATTGAATCTTTAAAATAAATGTCTGTGTAATGTAATGAAATACTGTATGACAACCAGATCTAAACTATTTGATAAATACATGAAAATTGTATTATTTTAATGAAATGGGGTTTAACGTCCTACTGTTCTGCCTACATTATTTTAATGATAATGATAGAAGAGTTTTTATGGCAATATGCCTTGATGACTCTGTGAGAGACAGAGAAATGGGGTTTAACGTCCACTCAACACAATAAATTTTATTTAAATAATTCACTTGCGCTTAGGGGTGTCTTTAGCAATGGGAGAAAACCGGAGCACCCAGAGAAAACCCATGAGGTTGGACAGACGACCCTACTTCTTGTCACATAAAAGCGGGGATTCAAAACCATGCCAGTTGACTCAATGATAGGCTTTATGATACAGCGTGCACATGCTAACCAGTCGGCTGTTGACTCTGTATAATATATCAACCTTGTTTTAATTAATATAATTTCACAGTCTGTGTTTTGAAGCAAATTAAATACACCAGGGAGTTAATTACATACATAAAAAAATGAGAAAGAGAGAAATGGGGTTTAATGTCCACTCGAAACAAAGTAAATCATTTTTGCACTAACATATTATTTCATTTTATTTCAATAATTCACTTGCATATAGGGAGGAAACTTGAGGAACTAGAGAAAACCCTTGAGGTTACACAGGCGACTTTATTACAGACCTTAACTATTCAACCATCATAAATGAAATGAACTCTCTAGTTTTAAAACTAAGTGCTACTTGACGCAGTCAACTAGAATAGGTCATGTAATTATTTGTTTTCATTACATTGGGTACATCTATTAAAGCAAACAAAATCTGATTTTGTTATAGCAATCAGTGGTTATTACTCTAAGAGTTTTGCCGTGTGTAATTCAAGCGAAGAGTAGTATTAACCGATCTGATTAAAATACTGATTTATATTTCATTTCGTTTTTTACACTTTCAATAGCCTCAACCACATGAAGAGCTGACCAGTTGTAATGGGAGGTCGCATCAGGGGTCATGGGAGCAGCTTTTGACCCTATGACGTCACACGTTAGATTTACTAATCTGCGTTGATGTTTCTACTGTGATACCCACAGTTTCCATTCACTGCACGCCAAAAACACGCTGTAACAGACCGTTTCATTGGCTAATCCCTCACATCAACCAAAACGAAATTTTGAACAATTAAAAACGAAACGAAATAGGATTGTTTTAATCAGATTGGGTAATATCAGACCATAAATTCTACCTGTAAATTAACAGTGGATAATGTAGCAGGTGCTGATGGGTTTAATAACATGTAACATATATCAGAGTTACCACTCCATGCCGCTAGGTGGAGTGGTGTACATCCTCTTGTATCTACAGCTGCTGGGTTCGATTCACTCTGTAACAAGATCGACACAACCTCTCTGAAACATAAAATTTACAAATTTAAATGATTTCATTTTTCAAGAGGGGAGAGAGGGAGAAATGGGGTTTAAAGTCCACTAATCAAAATGTTTTTTCTGTCAAAAAATAAAAGAAAACACAAGGATACAACAGGATACAACAAGGACAATGTGATCTAATGTGATCTAATGTGATCTGTACACTATCTGCAATCCACAAATGGTGGATGTTTTAAAACAAGCTTACAAAAAATTCAATTCGTTATTTTCTGTGGTGCATAGTGCCAAGGCAGAACAATCTAGATGGTTGGAAAAAACTGAGGTCCATGAGTGTTACAGTTGTTGTACCACTTTTTCTCATAGCACACTATATGCTGATGTCTGCCCCAGTTCAACAAAGCATTCTCAGACTTAAGATTTTACTCAAATTTGAATCTCTGTATGAGAAACATCTTTGATCCAGAAATACAAAACTTTGCACAGTTTCTTATTGATGTATTTAATACATAAAAACAATAAAAGTTTTATAAAGTTGACTCGGGCAAACAATTATCAGTAAAATCTTAACTTAACTGGGGCCAGGACAAAATATATCTCATGTCTGGACAGAATGTACTTCGTGCCTGTCTTAATTAGCTCATAGTTCATGTAGAAAAGTACATAAAAGGTGTTAAGCCCCATTTTATTCTATTTCCCTACATGTACTATAGTTATCTCTTATTCTAATAAGGGGAGGGGGGCAGAATGGTTAATGCTTGGTGTTGAATCAGAAGGTGGGTCCTCTGGTTTCCTCCCACTGTTAAAGACCATATGTTAGTCCCGAAATGATTTAATTTGTGGCAAGTGGACATGAAATCTCTCTATCTCTCCAGTCCAAATTAAATAAAATGGGGGTAAACTGCCTACTTTTCTGCACAGACTGGGCTAATGAAGATAGGTCACTCTAATCAACTAACAAGGTATATATTGTATATTACAGTAAGTAGTTGTAGTCAAACATGACATATTATATAATATCACAGTTAGTAAGTAGTAGTCACATAGTTCAACATCTCAACAATCTTATACATCATCACATGAGTAAATGATTCACGGAATGTAGCTAAAAATATTAGACTTTGGTCCGGATTCAAACGGTCAATTTTTATATTAGTATCTATGTAAAATATGTAAATTATGTCAATAATTCATACATTTATTCCTATTTTATGGGTTATCACATCGTGAACTAAATCTCACAATAGCCATTTATAGCATTTATTTGACTTTGGTTCACAGTCCATTTATATCGTTTATGGCAGCTTTATGAAAAAGATACACATAAACTCTGAAGCAGTGTTTTAAAATGTCTCAAATAAAAGAAAGAGAGATAAAGATAAAGAGAGAGGGGGGGAATAAACGCCTATACAATGCACACTAAGTCATTTCGGGACAAACAAGAGGGTCATGCATACATTAGACCAGACGACCTACCCATCCCACCTACTTGAAAATAATGTTGAATTATTATAAATGTGTCAGCTGTGGCAAGAAATGATTCCTTTGCCGAACGCAGAAGAATCACATTGAAAAATAGTCAGTAAGCATTCCAAAACAACCTTAGATTAGAGGTGGGGAAGAGCGGTATTTCCATTTTACAGCTATATAGGGACAGAAAGGAATTGTCAGCAGACAAAGGAGAGAGAGAGAAATGGGGTTTAACATCCACTTGACACAAACTATGTCAATTCGGGACTAACATATGGTTTAATTTTATTTCAATAATTTGCTTGCGCAGGGGTCTTTAGCAGTGGGAGGAAACAGGAGGAACCGGAGAAAACCCACGAGGTTGGACAGGTGACCCTACTCTTTGTCACGTACAACCGGGGATTCGAAACCACGCCAGTTGACTCAATGACATGCAGGCTTTATGATACAGCGCGCACATGCTAACCATTAAGCCATCCTACCCCCAGTTCCAAAAGGAACTAGACATAAAACACCACTTATTTCTTTTTATTAAATACATGTAAGTAGTTATGCCTGTATAGTGGTTGTGACAATACTGTGTAGAGTATATATGGATTATTATTTTCATTAGCGTGGTTGGTGCAGATGTAAAACCCCATTTTATTTCATTACTTAACTAGCTATGTTTATATAATGCTTGTTATAATAATGCTAACAGGTACATGGATTATTATTGATGATCTTAGATCTAATCAATATTATTGTTAATTTACGTCCTGTACTCTGTGTCCATCATTATATCAATCGTTCAACCATAACTAGTTGACACAACCATATATATCATACTACCGGTGTATACCAGCTCGTGGTTCAATTATTAATACTGACATAGACTGGCAACATTCAAATAGAGTTAATTTAACGTATGCTCTATATGACCAGGTTAATTTGAGACTAATATTAGCATGGGGAGGAAACACAGTTCTGACAGCCCTTAATAGATAAACCAACATAATCGGAAATAAAATGAGGTTTAACATTAAAGGGGCATTAGGTACGATGGAGAAAACCCATGAGGTTGGACAGGCGACCCTACTCCTTGTCACATACAACCAGGGAATCAAAATTCCACTAGTTGACTCAATGACAGGCTTTATGATACAACCGGCATCCAACTCTCTACTAGAATAGTCCTACTTTTCTGTACCGACTGGTATTATCTGGGCTAATGAAGACGTACATATGCCATACAGTGTGGCACACTGAGTGTGCTATTATCCAGACATCTATACACCCTATTCCTTTTTCAAATTCCAACTGGCAGGGGTTCTTTTACGAGGGACTATGTTTTTTGTCCAATCTGAATGATTAGACACTGTTCTTTGTCATGGACCATGGACAAGGGAAACCATGCAGGAAAATCCAGAAGAACTTTCTTGGCACAGACCGCGATCGAATCTGAGATCTCCTGGTTAGCGAGCCAGCGAGAGAGAGAAATGGGGTTTAACGTCCACTCGACACAAACCAGGTCATTGTGGGACTAACACATGGTTTAATTTTATTTTAATAATTCGCTTGCGCGTAGGGGTCTTTAGCAGTGGGAGGAAACCGGAGTGCCCGGAGGAAACCCACGAGGTTGAGAAGGCGCCCCTATCTCAATGCCACATACGCTCACACCAGGGATCGAAACCACAGGCGCAAGCCAGAGGTGACCGGCCAGCTAGAGGTTGAAGCGCTGCACTCTAGACCACTAGGCCATCCCAAACCCCATAGCGAGCCAGCACCTTACTGACTGAATCATTGCATCTTCCTAGAAGTATCTTCTGACACCAGATGCTGATCACATGAATTTTTAAATAAAGTAATTATTGATAATATTTCAACAAGGAAATGATTCACTCACAAAAAAATTCACATGGCAATGCTTTTTTTTCTGGTTTCATTCCATATTCCATTTGCAAGATAATTAGATTTCTAGAAAGCACGCAACCTAAAAACCAGCTGGACTCGTACATGACATCAAATTTAACAATGATATCCCAGTGATGATATGAAATTCGAAAATGATTTGGGAAAACATTAATTGTATGTCAGACTGGGAGATAGGCCACACCAATTTGAATATTAGATTTTAGTTCTTGATATTTGGTAAAATTTTATTTTCCTCTGCCATTTAAAAAAGAAAGGTTTAGTCAGTCGCTCTTTAATTTCAAATTTTTACTTTTGAAATTAAAAAAAAAATCACAATGAGGCTGATGTCCCCCACCCCTATCCCAAAATGACACCCATTATTACTTGTACATTTATCTTTTTTATAAAAGCATTGAGCAGAATTACACTCTGTTGAACCAGTCATTCTATGTGCCCGATTCCAGGTATGGATGCGTTTGGGATAAAGGGGGGCTCTAGATTAGCCAAACATAATTAAAAAGGTAAAGTTGTGGTAAATCCTTGCAAACTGCGTTTCTGGCAGTCAATTTTTAAAAATTAGTATTGGGATCCCCTGAATTATAAGCAGAGTTATTGTGTTTCAAACAATGTGAAAGAGAGAGAGAGAAATGGGATCTAATGTCCACTCGACACAAACTAGGTCATTTTGGGACTAACATGGTTTAATTCTATTTCAATAATTCGCTTGCGCGTAGGGGTCTTTAGCAGTGGGAGGAAACTGGAGGAACCGGAGAAAACCTACGAGGTTGGACAGGCGACCCTACTTCTTGACTCAATGACAGGCTTTCTGATATAGCACGCACATGTTAACCACATTCAGCCATCCAACCACTCAAACAATGTGAAGGACAGACACACAGACCTTTGAAAGGCCTGAAGAACTGAAAATCAATTTGGTTGGGCCGTATCACAATGGATCTGAAGACAATATTCTACATTGTGACAATTTTTATAAATCATTGAGAGATATTTGGTCCAACATACATGTACACTTATTATGTTTCGTCTGGACTATTTCAAGATGGCCAGACAAGTTCAAGTTCTACAGTAATTCTTCAGTGCAGTTGGAAACCTCCCAAAATGATTTTCTTCAATTAACTCTGTTGTTAAGACAGGATAATATGACCTGTCACATCCAATAACTCATCAATAGGGAAACACACAGGCTTGTTTATGACCTGAGGGTCACAGTGACTGCTCGATCCCTGCATTGGGACTTTCTGTTGTGTTCCCCCTTGTCCGTGACACAGGACAGACAGCTGTCTAGTCGTTTGGGTGGTACGAAAAACAGGTCTTGTGTACACATTGGCGTGCATGTAAAAGATGCCTTGATTGTTGGAATTTGATATAAGAGTAGGCACTGTATGGTGTATGCCCAATTTCATTTGTCGGAGCAAAACAATAGGACTTTAAAAACCTATTTCAGTTCATTTCATATTTTGTTTATGACCTGCATCTTTGGCTAAGATTATTATCAATTCAATTTGTGTATGTAAACGTAGACAACATGGGTAATTTGGTAATTTTTCCTGAAGTAAAAAGTAAGATCTCGTTTCCTTCATCCTGGTTAGATGATGCTCTGTTTCTTGCTAGCTATAATACTCACACAACATATCAACTTTATCATGCAACATTCCGTTGAACCATGCACCAACCACTTACACCATATCCTACCAAGTAACTGTAAAGTGTGAACTCACTATAACAACGGTATCAATGACAATCAAGACTACACTGTTCTTACAACTACGATAACTCCACTCAGAATGAAGTCATTTGACTGAAATTTTCAACATATTCTCTTTCCATTATCTTTTTTTTTTAAATTACTAAAACGATAAGTGTCAGCTTTTTATCTAAATCTTACATGATGCATCTTAAAGGGACAATAACATTCTTGCTGGCTTGGTAGCTCCAGAAAATAAATAATACCCTTATTCTAAGTACTAGATGTTTAAATGTCCTACATGTTGTGTAAATTATCCATTACAACCTATTTTATTTGTCCAGAGGGTTCGAAAATATTTTAAAATCCAAGTCACATTTGAAAAGGTTTACGTTAGACTTTTCAAATCAATTGGTTGAATTTTTCCAATTTTTTAAATTAGGTGTGTTAAGATGAAATTTATATCATCATTTAATTGGAATATTCTAAAATAATACCATTTGTTGACCAGAATGAAGATTGGGACATATTTTTCAGTTACAACAAGAGTGTTATTGGGGCTTTAAGGGGAGAGATATAGATACTGAAAGGGGGAAATACTGAAATGGTTTCTGTCCCCATCCCTTTGTACACAGATGGAGGGTTGGGTGGCTGTAACTGAGCCAAGCAGTGGTGTTTCGATTCCCTGCATGGCATGTACCTGACAAGGAATAGGGTCACTATCTAACCTAGTGGGCTTTTTCCGTGTCTTTTGATTTCCTCCCACAGCTAAAGACCCCTATGGACAAGCAAATTGTTGAAATAAAATTTGTAAAACCCTATATCAGTTCATGAAATAAAATTGAACCATGTGTTAGTCCCGAAATGACCTTGTTTGTGTTGAGTGGACCTTAAACCCCATTTCTCTCTCTCTTTCCTTTCTCTTGTACACAGATCAATCTATCATAGTATGTGTACATGTAGTTGCTAATTAGAAATTTCTGAATTGAAGAATTCTTGTGTTTCCATGGAAACAAACTTGACTCAGTTTTGGTGCAAGGGTGTGAGATGGTGATAATACAAGATGGTCGTATTGTTATGGTGACACTATCTGTGCTCACTTCTCTTCCTTTTTTTGGCAGTGGGTGTACATAATCAAATTTATATAAATATAAATGATGGCTCTAGTCCAAGAGCCAGTGACGAAAAAACTGCCCCATAAGGTTTGACCATGTTAATTGGCTTTTGATAGAGCAAATTCAATTGAGTCTGTGATATCAATTTTATTTCTGGCCATTTTGTCAGTATTCTCTTATCAAATTCATCAAGAATATAAAAGATAGGTTGCCAGGCAACGAAACATACGCCCACAGCAGCTAAATCGTCCGGGCAGTCAACAAGGGTTGTCGCATATTTTTACTTTTTTTTGGTAATAAAACATTTGTAATACACTAAAATCTGAGTAACAACTCATTATGTAATTATCTGAGAATCATTAGAATTTGTTTGCTTTTTATAAAGTTTTGCCCCAAGCTAACAATTAGTATAGGAAACATTTAACATCATGGATTTAGCTGTTCAGTTATCAAAATTCATTGAAAATCAAAATACTTGTTCGTTTCAACACCTTAAACTCTGTGTATCAATCTGAAGTCAATCGGATGATTTATAAGTTTGGCATCTACAGCGCCACAAGGTTTTTCGAAGTGATCAAGGGAGATAACTCTGGAAGTAATTATTTGAAATCGATGAAAATCAGTAGGCTTTTTCGTCTCAGGACCTTAAACAGTGTGTGTAAATTTAAAGTCAATCGGATATTAACTTTGGCCTCTAGAGCATCCACAGGATTTTTTGATCTGATCAAGGGCCATAACTCTGGCACTAATTATCGGAAATTGATGCAAATCAATAGGCTTCTTCGTCTTATGACCTTAAACAATGTGTATAAATTTAAAGTCAATCGGATATTAACTTTGGCTTTTAGAGCGTCCACAAGATTTTTTGAAGTGATCAAGGGAGATAACTTTGGCACTAATTATCGGAAATCGCTGAAAATCAATAGGCTTCTTCGTCTTATGACCTTAAACACTGTGTATAAATTTAAAGTCAATCGGATATTAACTTTGGCTTTTAGGGCGTTCACAAGATTTTTTGAAGTGATCAAGGGCCATAACTCTGGCACTAAGTATCGGAAATTGCTGAAAATCAATAGGCTTCTTCGTCTTATGACCTTAAACACTGTGTATAAATCTAAAGTCAATCGGATATTAACTTTGGCTTTTAGAGCGTCCACAAGATTTTTTGAAGTGATCAAGTATAACTTTGGCACTAATTATCGGAAATCGCTGAAAATCAATAGGCTTCTTTGTCTTATGACCTTAAACACTGTGTATAAATTTAAAGTCAATCGGATATTAACTTTGGCTTTTAGGGCGTTCACAAGATTTTTTGAAGTGATCAAGGGCCATAACTCTGGCACTAATTATCGGAAATTGCTGAAAATCAATAGGCTTCTTCGTCTTATGACCTTAAACACTGTGTATAAATCTAAAGTCAATCGGATATTAACTTTGGCTTTTAGAGCGTCCACAAGATTTTTTGACGTGATCAAGGGCCGTAACTCTGGCACTAATTATCGGAAATCGCTGAAAATCGATAGGCTTCTTCGTCTTATGACCTTAAACACTGTGTATAAATTTAAAGCCAATCGGATATTAACTTTGGCCTCTAGAGCGTCCACAAGATTTTTTGAAGTCGTCAAGGGCCATAACTCTGGTAGTTATTATCGGAAATCGCTGAAAAACAATAGGCTTCTTCGTCTCATGACCTTAAACACTGTGTATAAATTTAAAGTCAATCGGATATTAACTTTAGCCTCTAGAGCGTCCACAAGCAATTGTGGACGCCGGACCGACGGACGGACCGACGGGGGCGACGACAATATACGACCACATTTCAATGTGGGCGTATAAAAAACCCAACAGAGTACAACTCTGCAGACAGATAAAAAAAATATGTTTACTTTGAAACTGCGATAGGCCTGGATCCATGCCTTGTGCATGCTCAGATCCTGTTTTTATTTACCAGTTCAATTCCCAAACCGAGAGAGAGAGAGAGAAATGGGGTTTAACGTTCACTCAACACAAACTAGGTCATTTTGGGACTAACGTATGGTTTAATTTTACTTCAATAATTCGCTTGCGGGCAGCGGTCTTTAGCAGTGGGAGGAAACCGGAGTACCCGGAGAAAACCCACGAGGCTGGACAGGCGACCCTCTACTCGCAACGTACAACCAGGGATTTGAAACCACGCCAGTTGACTCAATGGCAGGCCGTATGATACAGCGCGCACACGCTAACCATTCGGCCATCCAACCCTGCTAATTCCTAAACCAATTACTATTATTGAAATAATACGTCGCTTGTTCACTTGGTCTACTCAATGCCAAGTAAATATGGCCTTTCTCAATTGGTTCCCTCTTTACAAAAATTATGAGACGTTTCCAAAATATGGATAAAATTGTAGGGTAAAATTGGAGACAAAAGTGTGACATATAAATATCTTGAATCGGGGAGAGTTGGGGTTTAAGTCTACTCAAAATTTGGGGACTTGGAAATAACTATTTGGACATTTTTATTTCCATAAGTAGCGTGTACTACGTAGGGATTTTGAGCAGTGGGTGGAAACCAGAAGACCCGGAGGACCCAGAGAAAACCCACAAGGTTAGGCTGGTGACCCTACTCTTTATGACACTTGAGCATTGAATCAAAATCAGGTCACATGACTAAACAACAGATCTATGATCTGAAGTACATGTGTTGATACCTCCCACCCACCGAAGCTAATAAGAAAGCCCAACTATGAGAGAGCATCCAAAACAGTGATACATGTATCTTATTAAAGGGAATCAATGAAGCAACCGAAACTAGTTTAACAGTGAATACGTACGGCTAATACTTCCAGGAAACCCATTACTCTACCATATTAACGCTCAATTTAAAACCATAGCACGTTTACCTAGATATTTATACTCAGTGAGATCAGAGAGAACTTATTTTCTCATCAGCTGGTTTGGAGGATAAACAGGGTTTTAAGAAGATTATCTCGGCTTATAGCCACAAAGATCGTTCCCAGAACATCAATAATACATAGATTCCCACGTAAACAAAGACGAAATAAAAACAAAGTGAAGCCGTTATTCTGACAGTAACAACCAATTTCTACTCAATCACGGAATAAAGCCGACATACTATAATAATCAAAATCCTATTAATAATTGAAGTGTTTGAGATAACGTGATGGAAGTGATCACCTTATACACAGTAATAATATTAAAAACAAATATAAGATTGGTTCCTCGGACCAGAACATACCAGCACAAATTATAATCTCTCGGAGATATTTTTCAGACACAAACAGTTTCAGGGTATAACACTCACGTAGTAATATCCTAATATTGAACACAATATAAAATTGGTGTCTAACAATGGTCAATCTATTAGTGCCCACACAAATGTTTGGAGATCAGAATTAGTGAGAGAGTGAGAGTGAGAGAGAGAGAGAGAGAGATAGAGGTCATTTCGTTCCACCCAAACTAGGTCATTTCGGTACTAACATTTTGTTCAATTTTAGGAGTCTTTGTTGGGGGGAAACAAGCTTAGTACTATTAAGGTATTTGTATGCAAACCAGAGTACACAGGTGGATTTCAGGTTTTCCATGTTAGATGCTCCTTAAAACACATCCGACAAGGGGAAAATAAGGTAGGTACAGTCTCTGGTTGAACCTGGAATTTCCTGGACATATAATTATATAAGGAGTCTGCTTAAAGAGGGGGGTTGGGATGGCCTAGTGATCTAGTGTGTCACGCTTCGACCTCTAGCTGGTCGGTCACCTCTGGCTTGCGGTTGTGGTTTCGATCCCTGGTGTGAGCGTATGTGGCTTGGAGATAGGGGCGCCTTCTCAACCTTTTGGGTTTACTCCAGGTAGTCCGGTTTCCTCCCACAGCAAAGACCCCTGCACATGCACTAAAATCATTAATGTGAAAATTAGACAACATGTCTGCGATATCACCTTCGGTGGAAGCGGACGTTAAACACTAAGTACAACAACATACCATGGCTGCCGTAATTGATGGATAAAAGATTTAACCCAGGGCTTCCTGGATAATAACTTGCACCATCATACACATTGAGCAAAAATTGATAGATATTCAAGATTATAATAGCGAAATTATGAGATTCAAGGGATTTCTTTATGTATAAAATTAGAAAACATGGGCATCATTTCAGCTTAGAATATTACACGACAGAGATATCTTTCTGAATTCTCAAGTGGCTGATGGTGTGAGATTTCCAGTACGAATTAAAACAAAATGGACATAAAATAAGCTTAGACTATTATACCAGAGAGACGTATTTCTGAATTCTCCAGCGGCTGATTGCGTGAACTGTATCTACATCATGTAGAATGAGCATGACTGCCTCATGATAACAACGAGGAGATTAGACCAAAATCTTCGTGGGTGATTGGTAATCGTCAATATTGAATCAATAGTCTTGGTTCCAACCAGATAAACTCTGCCATTATGTTTATTCATTTGCAGTATTTACTGTGGGAACATCTCAGAATAATTGTGACAAAGTAGACAGAAAGGAGAATGGTTAGTTATAAATATGTAACTAGTAGTCGGCGTGGGTTCTTTGTGTTTCTCGTCACGACTTTAAAATAAAGATTATACTTGACAGCCTGCATACAATACAAAAACATGTTGACTTTTTCTAAAATCTTGTAGAGAGAGAACGAGAGATATATGAGGTTTAATGTCCACTCAAAACAAACTAGGTCTTTTTGAGACTAACACATGGTTCACTTTTTATTTCAATAAATCGCTTGCGCTTAGGGGTCTTTAGCAGTGGGAGGAAACCATCTTGTTCGTGACAAGTAATAGGTTAACTTTTCCAACCCCATGGGTTTTCTTCATATCCCTCACAAAAGAGAATAATTAAAAACAATTAACCATATACTAGATAGGTAAACCAAACCTGTGATTATTAGATAGGTAAAATAAACCCTGTAAATACTAGTTAGGTATAATAAACCTGTGATTATTAGATTTAGATAGGTAAAATAAAGCCTGTGAATACTAGATAGGTAAAATAAAGCCTGTGAATACTAGATTGGTAAATAACCCTGTGAATACTAGATACATGTAGGTAAATAACCCTGTGAATACTAGATAGGTATAATAACCCTGTGAATACTAGATAGGTAAAATAACCCTGTGAATAGTAAATAGGTACAATAAACCTGTGATTATTACATTAGATAGGTAAAATAAACTCTGTGAATAATAGATAGGTAAAATAAACCTGTAAATACTAAATAGGTAAAATAACCCTGTGAATACTAGATGGGTACAATTAATCATAATTACCTGTGTCCATTTAAAGCAGCTAAATGTAAAGGAGTTTCACCACTGGTATCTGTACAATTTATATTCACAGATTTTAAATTCCATAAACTGCAAAAAAAAAAAACAGAAATGTCAAGAGACATATTATAATAAATGGTTTCAATGAGAAATTAAGTAATTATATTGGAAATACATGTACACACATAAAAAAATAATTAAGAATCAAAGTTGAAATCTGCACATCAACATTCTATACATCCCGCTGAGCAATACTCCCCCTCTCATTTGCTTCCCTTCCATTGAATTAGAAGAATTTCTGGATACATATTTTGATACCTTTGCTTTCTTTGGTTATTTCACTTAAATCAGGATGTACCCAATTCCTGATAATTTTGAATTATCTATTTTTTAACTATTATAGCAAGAACGATGAGCATTTTTAAAATGACGGTTGTTTACAATTAATTAACATAATATATAATTGTTAGTATGTTACTGATACTGTGTGCAGTTGGTTAAATCTATTTGTTAAGGCCAGCTCAACTTTCATCAAGGTCGCTGGGATGTAAAAAAGGTTAGGGTTCATGATGGTTGGTAAGATTGTAGGTTAGGGTTAAGGTTAGGGTAAGTATTGAGGCTTGGTCAAGGGTTAGGGTTGGGGTTAGCCCAAGCCCTGTTTATATCTTGTGACCTATGACCAAACTTGAAGTTGGCCTTATCAAATATATCTAACCACTTACAGATGTTTAACCATTTGTTTTAGTTAATGACTCAATAACAGGAAACAGATTATCATAAAAAAAATATTAAAAAAAAACCCTACTTTATTTTCTATTTAAACATACTCTACAATCTTTATCTTTGTAAATTACTGCCCATGGGCAAATATTATTTCCTGTTTCTAATACTTCAATAAAATGAGTGGCTCTATGAGTAAGACGCTGGCCTGCTAAACAGGGGGTCTTGGGTTTGCTTCCAGTATTAGCCTAGAATATGTGCATGTAAAAGAAGCCTTGACAATTGGAATTTAAAATCAGAGTAGGTGGTAGAGAGTGCTGCTGCCTGGGCAAAATTTGCCTCTAAGCACACTGCATGGTGTACGTATACCATCTGTATTAGCTGGATTAGTTCAGAAAACATTAAAGTTAAACCCTATTTAATTTCATTTCTTCCTCTTTCAACTACTTCAATAAAATGAGAAAATTGTTTGTACATGTACTTGAGCTATGATTACTAATACAACTATAATAAACATTATATCAAAGTCACTTATCCCAATCTATACAGGTCACAATTCTATGGAATACAATTACTGCTTATTACTGAGCGACGTTTCGACTAGGCTTCTCTAGTCGTTATCAAGCAATGATAAAATCTAAAAAATAAGACAAGTCAATATATACATGTACATAACAATACACTCTCAATGCTGACAAAACAGGGATCTCCCTTAATTTGCACGTACCTAAAAGAAATCTAATTTAATTAAGGATTATAAATTTGAAATGCTATTTACACCATTCAATAATACCACTTAACTGAAAATAAAAACAAACTGACTAATTGATTAATAGGTAATTTGTTGTGGAGTATATACAATGATATGTAGGTTCAAATCATGACAAACGTTCTAAGAAAATGGAATTTGATCAAATGCTATCAACCACCCCTTTCACTGAAATAAACACAAATGATTAATGAATTGATTGTTGTGGAGTATATACAACGATTTGGTCTGGTTTTACTAATGACAACATCCCATGATGGGATTTGATTGTATTATGACGAAAAATAATTGATATATGCATGATGGTACAAGTGATTGTACTGATATTCAAAAAACCCTTAGAACAGGATAAGAACTATTGAGTGTTTTAAATTACAATAACAGCAGACCTGAAAAGAAGAAAAAAGAAATAAAATAAAATCAGAATAAAATCAAAATAGATGGTATTTTATTGATTATCATTTTACAAATTGTGGTATTATTCTAAACTTAATTTTTACTTGACTTATTGTTAAGTATTGAATATGATTGAAATAAAATAGTTATGCTTAGCCTTAGATTATGCGATAAGAGTGTCATACGCCCTGGGGAGAAACAATCCTTGATCTCTATTCATCAAGGAACACAACTCTACCAGTGATTGTCAGAAGTCGTTGACAAGATGTAGGCACTTTCTTGATCATAAACAAACACAGTGTATAAATTTAAAGGTGGGTTGTGTAGCCCAATGGTCTAACAAGTGTGCTTTAGATCATAAGGTCTGTCTTTGAGTCAAGTGGTTTGGTTTCGATTCCCATCTTGTACGCGACAAAGAATAATGTCCCATGTCCAACCTTGCAGGTTTTCTCCTGGTCCTCCAGTTTCCTCTCACTGGTAAAGACTGGTATGCCAATTTTATTGAAATAAAATCGAACCATGTTAGTCCGAAAATGACCTTACTTTGTGCAATTAAGCCCCATTTCTCTATGTCAATCTAAAATAAATCAGATTTTAACTTTAACCTCAAGAGCCCCCCTGGCTAGGTCTGATGACCATATACAACTATGTATAACAACCGATTTGATTAAATGGTAAATAATGATGACAAATTACTCAATTCTACTTTTAACCTGTTTGACAAGTCATGTTAATCATAATAATTATTAGTGGTGACAATTAACATGTTAAACAGGTTGTACATGAACATGATTCAACATAACCTTAAAAACATACCACAAAAATACAGCACAGTTAACAACACATTTACATGTATCTATATTTTGAAATCCTTACATACGGCATTTAGTATTTGATTGTTTTCCATATAAATTGCGTTTTACTAAACTCATGAAAAAAAAACTAATGTGAACCTTTATCATTTCCAGATACTTCTGAATTAATTACTCAATAAATAAAGGAGTTAAGCCTCTTGAGATAGGTAACCAGATCAAGGGAAATGAACTGGGGTTTAACATCTTACTGTTCTGCTCCAGCTGAGCTAATGAGGACAGGCTTATACCATTATGCTATGAGGAAAATTTTCCCAGACGGCAGAGCTACATGAACAGACTACTCTTATATCCAATTCCAACTGCAAAGGGATCTTTTACATGGATAGTGATGTGTACACAGGACCTCAGTTTTTCATCCCACCCGTCTTGCATCACTGAAAAGGAGAAACCACACCGGAAAATCTGGATGAACTTTTTCGTCCAAGCAGGGATCGTACACCCGACCTCCAGGCCAGCGAGCCACCACCATGAGTAAACCAGAGAACTCTGGTTAAAGAGCAATCGTCTTATAAACTCACTGAAGTACTGTGACTGGTTATTTTTTTAAAGTGGTTAACGTGTAAAAGAGAGAGACAGAGAAATGGGGTTTAACGTCCACTCGACACAAACTAGGTCATTTTGGGACTAACATGTGGTTTCAATTTCATTTCAATAATTCGTTTGCACGTAGAGGTCTTTAGCAGTGAGAGGAAACCGGTGTGCCCCATGCCACATATGCTCACACCAGGGATCGAAACCACAGCCGCAAGCCAGAGGCGACCGGCCAGCTAGAGGTCGAAGCCTGGCACTATAGACCACTAGGCTATCCCACCACCCCTAACGTGTAAACATAACAGGCAATCAGAGATTTGATTCAAGTCAGGCCCCAAGTTCACAAAGTATTCTCAGACTTCAGTTAAGAATTTACTCAACTTTCAATCACTGTTTATGAGAAATATGTTTGATCCAGAAACACAAAACTTTGCACAAAGTTTCTTATTGATATATGTGATACATTAAAACAACGAAAGTTTTACAACGGTCTATGTTCTAGTTAGAATCAGGCAAATAATTTTGAGTAAATTCTTAACCTAAGCCTGAGAATGCTTTGTGAACTAAGGGCCTGGTCCTCATTTGAGAGACATTAAATCCACTACAACGATGCAAACGAGCTAGTGATACCTGTTCTATAAAATCTTTATTTGGGCACTAATTTATTACAATTTAAACCAAACTGGGTGATTGTCTTCCATTGATATTTTGATTTTATTTCTTTAATTTAATGCTAAATATTCAATTTGAGTATATTTTAGCAAAGATTAAGATGGGAAAAACTAGATACTGTCCGAATAATGAACAATTGAGACCAGGGACTATAAATATTGTAAAAATGTATAAAATGTTAGACTTTATTTGGTGATCAAAGTTATCAATAAAAAAAATGGTTAGTTTTAAAACAAAATCTGTTAATAGTTTGAATTTAATATACCCCCGCATTAAAATGAGATAAGATTAGTTTAATATTCTAAAAAAAAATATCCCTCTACATATGAGTTTAAATTGGTGCGGTTTCTAAAGTAGTGTCGTAGTTTAGGTCTAATCGTCTTGGGAAAATGTTGACGATGAAATAGATAATTTAAAATAAATATAATATGAATTGAAAAATAATTTAAGAAACAAAAAAACAAAATAAATCTTAAACTTATAAGACTTCCCCATACCTGAGTTTCCTAGTTCTGAAAATATAAATTCCACAGGTATTTGACATATTCATGAAGATCTAAATACAACTAAAAGTTTAACCAGGCAGTGGTTTGTTGAAGGGGGGGGGGCAAGTTAAATACAGACACAGACTTACATACAGTTTGGGTTAGGGTTAGGACCGTTAGGGTTTCCATTGGGTCGGACTGGGAATGAGTATTTTATTATGACAAGAAAATGAAACTAGCTTGATTCAACTTTCAAGCACCCTACTCATAGATCATCTTTCTTATCAGATTCATGCCATTGGCATTATATTTTTCAGTGGATGAGTTTTCAATCGAAGCCGGTGGGCCCTGTTACCCCACCCGACGTTTCGAGACATACTCCACCCCCTTTGTTCACAGATAGTGAAAGTTTCTTATATCAAGTATAATCATGTCTTATAGTGTGTAAATTTGCATGCCAATGAGTGAACAAAAATTGTTTTGAAATATCAAAATGTATAGAAAAAATATGTCATTGACAGCCTGATGATCCTACACCACCCTTCTCTGTTGGTATTTACACAGCCAATAAACCGACAGAGCAATTTTTAGGTATTTCTTTATTAAAGAAAAATGAGGATACGCATGATGTTCCGTCACACGAAGGGAACGTCCTGTTATATTACTCACGCAGTTCTGAACACGCATTAATCGAACTGTGTGTGTTAGTTATTATTTACCTTGCCAGAGCGCTTGTCAAGCCCCCGCCTCCTGATGATTTTCGTGTTCTGTTTGTCAATAACTTCTCTATGACGGACACATTTCCAGTTCTAGCGGCATCTAATAAATCTTGTTCTCTGCCCATTATTATGTCAGAAAAAACATGAAATCTAGTTCCAAAAATAATACGAGTACTACATTATGCTACCACACTTTCCACTTCCTCCATTGCTATTTCAGCGCCATCTACAGGGTTCAGTGGGTCATGACCCTGAGACGTCAAACAGTGTTGTCATTTGTCGTGCGGCTACCGTTATAATGCACGGTGGAATATGGGTCAGTGTTCAAATGAATAACTCACTGGTTATTTTTTCAGACATTATGCATGTAGTCTGTTCGTCACAGAACAACCTAAACAGAACAGCATAATAACATGGTCTAACGTGAAGGCCGCTTGAATTGCCATAACTGAATTTAAATATAAAAAGGAAATATTTTCTTTCTCAACATACAAAGGCGAATAATGACGCGCTAAATATATAAATAAACGATTTTTGTATAGTTCGAACCATAGTTTAAATTTGTGATGACTATTTCTGTTGATTATTACTCGATTAGAGAATCCATGCGTAAATGTCACGCAGTAATTTTAAAGTATCTTAGAAATTCTGTACTTTTTATAAAGATTTGGTTCATTTATCTAAAAACACATATTTAATGACACGTTAAAATTAATAGGTTTATGAAATGAAATGCGGTTTAACGTCCTACTGTGCTACTCCGACTGGGCTAATAAAGACGAGCATACGCCATATACAGTGTGCTGGCGAAAATTTTGCCCGGACAGCGGCGCTATGGCATATCTTAAACCGAATTCCAACTGCCAGTGTGTACAGGGGGCCTCGGTTTTCCGTCCCATCCTAACGACTATAGACAACGTCGGAAAATCCCGAGGGACTTTCTCGGCCAACACCGCGGGATCGATCCCGCGTTGCATCATAAGACCTGTCATTAATTTTTATAAGTCACCTGGCGTGGTTTCGATTCCTCGGTTGTACATGACACCGCGACTCCCACGCCTTTGTAAATTGCTGGTCTCTCTAAAACACTAAACCCCCCGGCTCGATCCTCCAGCATTTGTAACCACTGGTCTAATCCAACACGAACTGGTGATTATTCTGAATTTGCAGTGAATCGATATGGAATTAGATTTATAATCTCATACTTTTCGGTTCCCCCAATAATCCACTTTATCTGTTCTAATAGTGCATTGTGTATTCACCTCTACCCGCGTGTCCACGGAGCGCAAACAGTTATAGTTATTATAACATGCGCTGCTGGTTTGTTTATTTACCGCTACAGACCGTTTCCCTTGTGACGGCAGAACCAGTGGGTAAATTTGATTAAAAATGAAATGGTTCGTACGCCAGGTTTTGTGTTATTTAAAGGGCGTGTGACTCGATATTCCGTGGAACTTAAAAATAAACGAAAATGGTTCTGACAGCACACAATTATATGCTATATGAATGTATGGAAAGAAATTCTATTCAATTAATGTAATTTCTAATCAGTTATGTTCCGTGAATTATGTAACCAGTCCAAACAAATTGACCGACAGTCCTTCACGTCCGCTTAGTCCATTCTATAAACGTTTCTCTTTTTAATTATTATTTTGTCTTGTGTGAATCAGCCATTATTAAATTACTTCCGCATTGTGCGTGTCTTGGCGGATATGTTTTTCATTGTTCATTACAGATGGCTTCCGAAATCATAGAAATACACGACTCGTGCGCTGATTTAAAAATGTTCATTATGTCTTACATATTGGATATTAGGACCCCATCGTATTTCAACGACATATTAACAACACCAACATTGATTGGATGGACCAATATTGAATTTCAATTTGTGTTTTTAATTTCGAATTTTATGTAAAATACTGGGTTACAAGGTTATAGCTCCTTAAACTATATTACGGGAACCTATTTGATTTAGAACATGTGGAACATTGAATTGGTTTTAGCTGGTGTTATTTGAATTGGTGGCGATGGAATTCTTGTATGGCTATGCGAATTTAGGAGCGATGGTGCAGTGGCGTATCGTGGGTTTCAAGAGCCCTCGAACCCGTTACGTTTCTTTTGTGTTGAGTGGACGGTAAACTCTCTCTCTCTCTCTCTCTCTCTCTCTCTCTCATCATCATCATCTTACAACTTCAGATAAGGATCGGTCATGTGTATGCAATGTATTTTATTAGGACAGGGACGTTATAAGGTATGAATCACTGATCAACAATAGAACAGATCTAAAATATGGAGAAAAAAATAATATCAACAACACGTTTTTGCCATAACTGATACATGTTCTTTTTTATGCCTTTGTTTTGCTGTTTTGATTATATTTTTTTAATCAAAGGACTTTTCGATGATATCGGAAACGACTGGATTAATCACCGTATGAACCCACATGTCACCAAATCTCTTCCGTGTTAAGTACAAAATCCCCGAGGTCGGAGTTTCTATTGAATGTAATATACAAGATTCCGTGTGTTTATGTGTGTATTAGATTTGAGTATATTATGTTAGAGTGCAGGCGCGGATCCAGGATTTTTTGCAGGGGGGGGGGGGGTCTAGGTTTGATAATTTTTTAACTAATTGCGCTCAACCAATTAAGGGGGTTTTGGGGGCCCTCCCCAGAAAAATTTGGTAAATTAGATTCAATTTGGTGCATTCTGATGTATTTCCGGAAGATAAATTCCAAAATTACAGGTCTAAAAATCGCCAATAAAATCGCATAGATTTAAGTTTCAAATTTTCAAGCCTGAGCAGGGGGGAGGGGGGGTCCGGACCCCCTGGACCCCCCTCTGGATCCGCGCCTGGAGTGAGTGTAAACGGGAAAGAGACGGTGGGTGCTAAAGTTTTCAGAGTTTTATCCCCATACAAAATGAATGAAATGGAATGGGTTTAACGTCCTACTCTTCTGCACCTAACCTGGGCTAATGGAAAACGGGCATACGTCATACAGTGTGCTAATGGGGAAATTTTGCCTGGGCAGGGGCGCTACGACCTACTCTTATATCGAATTCCAACTATCAAGGGATCTTTTACGTGCACGCCAATGTGTACACGGGACCTTGCTTTGTCATCCCACCCGAGCGACTAGACAGCTGTCCTTCTCAGGCCCTCCGTTCTGTATCACTGACAAGGGGAAACCACGCCGGAAAATCGAGATGAACTTACTCGGCCAATGCAGCGATCGAACACCCGACCTCCAGGTTAGCGAGCCAGCGCCTTACCCGTTTAGCCACGTGATCCCCTATCCCCATACAAATAAGTGTAGAAAACTTATAAGGGTAGGATAAGACTGCGAAAAACAGCGTAAACATGGATCTACAACACTCCCCTGGTTAAATTCTTCTCTGCTTTTGTCCATGAAAGGTTGTAATAAATACAAAGGCAATCAGTCCCTTTATTTAGTTTATATGTGCCACTAAAAATTTCTATAACATGTATTATGTGGTTCATTATTGTGTCCGTTAGGGTTGGGTAAATATGAACTTTTTTCCATGACTTGTGGTTTCGATGGCCATTTTGGACACTGAACACGAATCCGTCGAAATTTTTGTCCTAGGATGACCTTTGACCCTGGATAATTCATTTTTTTTCAAAATGGCGGCCAAATTTCACGTTTTTGGTCAAATATATCATAAACATACCGTCAAACACCTCTATATATAGGTTTTAGAGGTAGGAAAGAATGGAAAACAACATTTCAGAACAGAATCCGTCGGAATTTTTAACCTAGGATGACTTTTGACACTGGGAAATTCAATTTTATTCAAAATGGCGGCCAAATTTCATGTTTTTGGTCAAATATACTGTCTAATACCTCCACGTATAGGTTTATGAGGCAGGAAATCATGAAAAACAACATTTCAGAACAGTTGAGAAGTATCTAAGCTTTCAAATTGTCAAAAGCTACGAAAAATCATGAGAAGAGCGTCATTTTGTGGCAAAATTTGACAATTATATTTAATATCAATACTTTCCAGATTCATTAACTCTACATATAGGTTATAGAGGTAGGAAAGCACGAAAAACAACATTTCAGAACAGTTGTAAAGCTTCTGATCTTTCAAACTATATCAAAAACTACGAAAAATCATGAGAAAAAATGTCATTTTGCAGCAAAGTTGACGTTTTTTTTAAACAATACTTTCCAGATTCAAATGCTTGACATAGTAAACAAAATTTCACCCAATAGTTTAGTTTACATCACCAAATACTCCTCTCAGAAGTTAATCATTGTAAATAGCAATGTCACTATCTGGCCATAAAAAAATTCTTTATAGAGTTCCGTAATTCCACCACGTGGCTGTTGTCTAATACCAGATGCAGTTGTAAGCCTCAGCCCTCGGGTAGTCAAATTCCTGTCAACAAGTTAAAGACTGTCAGCTGTTTGTGGTCCACCATGCTCTTTGCACCAATCGAACGTTTGATCGTGTCTTGAATTGCGTCTTTTTTATTTTGCTACATCAATTTCAAAGTAGCCCTAATGTCTATCTCCAGTTTTCCTGCTGCCACTGGAGCATCCGACTTATGGGCCCACTTCCACCTCTCTTACCGCTCCTCTTCACTCAAGGACTCGAAAGTCTACTAAAAGACCATTCGCAGAGAAGCAAGAGAGGTGGCAATGGGCCTGACCCGTAAGTCGGAACCTACATGGGCAGTAAGAAAACTAAAGGACATTGTGGCTTTTCTTAAATTGTGTAAAAAGTTAGTCTTAGCGAAAAAGAAAATATTCAGGAAATCAACTACCCGGGGCTAACAACTGCACCTGGTATTAGACAACAGCGACGTGCGACAGACCACGAAACACGTCTTTTCAAAATGAAGAATTACGGAACTCTGCAAAGAACGCTTTATGGCCAGAAAGTGGCATTGCTATTGGCATTGATTTACTTCTTAGAGGAGTATTTGGTGATATAAACTGAACAGTTGGGTGAAAATTTGTTTACTATGTCAACCGTTTCAATCTAGAAAGTAGCCTACTGAATTAAAAATAGTTGTCAAATTTTGCTACAAAATGACTCTTTCCCAAAGGCGTTTTATAGCTGAGGCGCTGGAGGTGCCAGCCTCCTCGCGAAAAAAATCAAAGAAGTTGGAAAAATAAAACGGGAGAAAAATGCTAAAACCGATGAGAAAAATGAAAATGTATCCTAGTTAGGGGGGCCCTAAGGCAGACAAAGGGGCCCCACGTCTAACAAAAAGGCCACTCTGGCCAAGGGAAAGCGCCCCCGAGTCCGAGTCAATCATTTTCTATACACTGTTACTGTCGAATCCAGTACTGAATGACAATGCAGTCATTGCATTGGCATAAAAATCATCAATCAAGACATCCTCCTCCCTCCCCCCTCCGAAAGAGGGCCCTCAAAATAGTATAGCCTCCGCCATGATAAACCTTAAAGCGCCCATGCTCTTTCATGATTTTTCGTAGTTTTTGACAATTTGAAAGCTTAGATACTTTCCAACTGTTCAGAAATGTTGTTTTTCGTGATTTCCTGCCTCTATAACCTATATGTAGAGTTATTGAATCTGGAAAGTATTGAATTAAATATAATTGTCAAATTTAGCTACAAAATGACGCTCTTCTCGTGATTTTTCGTAGCTTTTGACAATTTGAAAGCTTAGATATTTCTCAACTGTTCTGAAATGTTGTTTTTCATGATTTCCTGCCTCTTAAACCTTTATGTGGAGGTATTATTAGATATTATATTTGACCAAAAACATGAAATTTGGCCGCCATTTTGAATAAAATTGAATTTTCCAGTGTCAAAAGTCATCCTAGGTTAAAAAATTACGACGGATTCTGTTCTGAATTGTTGTTTTTCATTCTTTCCTACCTCTAAAACCTATAGGTGTTTGGCGGTATGTTTATGATATATTATATGACAAAAACGTGAAATTTGACCGCCATTTTGAAAAAATTGAATTATCCAGGGTCAAAGGTCATCCCAGGTCAAAAATTTCGACGGATTCGTGTTCAGTGTCCAAAATGGCCATAGAAACCACAAATCATTATTGGATAACTGCAATAAAGTTATTATTTACCCAACCCTGGTATAAAGAAGAAAGAAAAGTAATTTGCGTGTAAGAATAATCTTTCTTTAAAGAAGTCTAGAAATAGAATGGAGATTGGCGCGGGTGAAACAGGAAACTTCAAATTGCTATTTTAGAATTATATTATTATTTGTGTAGCCATTACCCTTAACGTGTGCCCTTGCGTGTGCGGTGCTGCATCCCTTTTATTAAATGTATTTTAGCGACTGAATAAATTGTACGTTCAACTTCAAGGGAGACTAATCCATTAACAACATAATTAATCCATAATTTATCAGCCTAATGCTTTATTGTGTAGCTGTTTCATATTAATAACACAAGATTTTTTGGCACGGTGGCAAATATTTTACTCGGGAAGCACGTTTAAAGACAAACATAATAGCTTTTATAACATTAGTGACGAAAGATTTTCACATGAGGCCAACCAGCTGTTTTGATAGTAGAGAAATGTCAAATTCCCATGCGCAAAATTTATGCATAATTATTTTTCTGGTTATTTTATAATCTTATGCATGATTGGGTGATAAGAATGGATGAAGCCAATCAAATGTTTTAATACAGTTTTCATGTGACGTCACAGTAGTCTAAAAATAGCATACTGATGTAAACAAGCCAGGAGAGTTGAAAACGTGCTGGTGAAAGGACGTATGAATCTCGATTGCAAAGATGACGAAGCCATTGTCAGTTGTAAGTATTTTGCAAACATATTACCTTTTGTTTTTAATAATGAGCACATTCTTCAGCACAAAAAACAAACATTTGCGTATTGAATTGTGTTAAAAGGGGTACAGAATTCACGAATATTTTTTCCGGACAAAGAAGAAAGAAATAAAGATGGTCGAATTATGTAGTTTGTGGAGGCTGGCTAAGCTGTTGGCGATATGATAATTTTCCTGTAGGTCGTAATAATTGATTTTCTTCTACTTCACCTGTGACATATATGATTCTGGTAGAGCAATGTTAACAATTTTGGAAAATTTCCCCCACAATCAAATGAGCAGAAAAATGAGAGAGAAAAACTATGTCAGTGTCTTGTGAAAATCTATTCATCAATCAACTGTACTTCGCATTGTAAACAGTCGAGCATGTGACTGGACTGACCCATTTTTCGCTGACAATTCGGGCAATCCCAGCAGTTATGTTATGACCTTTGATAAAAAAAAGAAAAGAGGGCAATTACTTTTTATTTTATAGAGTTGATTCGATTTAAATAACTCAAGTATTATTATGACAGCCAGTTGGAATTTGTGGACTGTTTTTTTTTTTCTACAGTGACATAATTATTAACTTCCCTAAATCGAAATGAAGGAAAATGATCGCCTTTCTCACTCTTAGGACTCTTTGAGTTCATTAAATTAATTAAATAAATATTCTCAATGTCGATACGATTCTATTAATTTCGGAAAGCTGTAAATGACTATAAATAAGGTATTTTTGTAGGCCTATCTAGTATCTTACCAGATAAGGCTTTAAAGATCAATAATTAACATTTAAACCTGATTAATTATTTAATAGTGTAATTACCTGTGGTGTGTTATTCTAAGTCTTCACCAGTAGGTCATACCATGATGATGATGAAATCATGATATACGGTAATTATAAGGTTCGATAGCCTGTTTGGGATAGGGAAATGCTAAAGGTGAAATGATATATAATTCCAAATGACCTCAGGCTACAGGCTATACAAGGCTATTAGTGGTATTTCTATTTTTAGCCAGGGCACAGCTGATCCTGTGTATATTTTGTATCATTTCTACTGCCTAATCTACATGTTGTCTATAAGCTTATACATGTATCATCATCACAATTCATTTCTAATGACAAGCTTAGAAGAATGTGTATTGAGCCCAAAAAAGTATTGATCATAACAAAGCCTATCAAGCCAATGTATACTGCAATAGAATTAGAATAATTTCCCTAAATAACTTTCATTTCATGTGTCTTAAAATAAAGAGTTACACTACAGTACAACAGGGTTAGTTATTATTGGATTCAGAGGATCATTCCAAATATTTAAGCCGATGCCTGTCATTTGAAGGATTTTAATGGAACCTCTTGCAATTATTAAAATAATGGGGGTGGGGGGATCATTTTCGGACAAACATATGGTTCAAGTTTATTTCATTGCTTGAGCCTAGGAGGTCTTAAGAAGTGGGAGGACTTGGAGAAAACCCACAGGCTTTGACAGATGACCCCACTGTTTGTCATATTCAAGCAGGGCATCAACTCCACGCTACACATTCAGAAAATGTTGACTATATTACTACTGATTGTGATACAACATGTAATCTGACATGACCATGGCCGACTTGTTTAATGACGTTATTGTTCTATAATGATGTAACGGGTTGACTGTAGTCGTAACAAAAGAAATATTTTATGATATTTATTGGCATGAAGCTATGTTTATAATAAACTACATGTGTGTTCAGTCTGTGAAGATGTTAATAACACTGATGTGTATTATAGTATATTCACAGGTCACTCATTCATCATGGCATCTGTTAGAGATACAATCTTTTGTTTATTCATGAATAAAACCCAGCATTGTATAAAATAATTGTGGTTTTTATCTACATGCCAACCTACATAGTTATTCTCTCTCTATTTTTGAATACCAAAGAGCTGTTTGTGTGTTAATTTTAAAACAACTTGTAAAATTATTTGTGTAGTGTTGATTTTTTAGTCTATGGTTTGATAGAAAAAAAGAAAATACATATTATTGTATTGTAATGTACATGTACATGTGATGTACAGTGTCTTGTCTTAGGTGTAAATGAGCTGAGATAGTCAGTTAGGTTGCCCTGGTCTACAAAGGATTACCTCGAGATCTAAACGACACTGATCAGATAAATTTCCTTTACAATGAGATGCACAAGTGCAGGCAGCAAACTTGAATCAAAACACTGCCTTTGAGAGAGAGAAAACAATGCCAATGGAGTTTAATGCTCACTTGACACAGACTAGGTCATTTCGGGACTAAACATTGGATCTAAATGGTGTGATATACATGTATGACTGAATACATATACCTTTTTTACAAATAAGTCTTACTCTCTCTATCAGAAATAAGTTAATAATTAAATCAAATGTTTGTATTGCTGATATCGACATTCGGTTCCCTCACAATATCTTACAATAAAAAAACATTAATTAAAAAAACAGGTTGAAAGAGATTTCAAATTAATGGACTTTGTACTGTGAGGGGGAAGTATTTAGGTTTTAATTTCTTAAGTTAAATTATTGAGTGGGTTTAGGGGTTATTGTCCATGAATAGCATGTTTGCTGATATCATAACCATGTGATGACAATATATTAAATGGATATAGGTCACTGATTCCCTTTCATAGTCTACTGAACCAACAATAATTTTATGAGAGATATAAATAAACTTATTATGGCCTACTGCTAGGATGTAAGTAAATAGAGTTATTAATAAAATAAGAAATGTATAAATGTGTTGTAAGTTCACGCAATTAAATAAATATTAACAATTTTTTTTCGGAGATATAAACAAATTTTATTAATATAACAATTTATAGGGAAAATGTAATGTTTAACTTTTAGAATCATATAAAGACCAGTAGATATTGGTTATGTGATAGAAGCCAACAAAGGGGGCAGGGGGCAATGAAGTGAATTATATAGGTCTACCATGTTAATTTTAGTCACCAAAATAGATCAGTTTGTCTTTTGTGGATATTACGGATGAGACGAAAAACTGAGGTCCCTTGTAGACATTGGCATGCACGTAAAAGATCCCTTGGCAGTTGGAATTCAATATAAAAGTAGGCCAAAGCACCGCTGCCCGGGCAAAATTTCCCTCATGGCAAACTGTATGGCATATGCCCGTCTTCATTAGCCCTGATTAGGAGCAGAACAGTAGGACATTAAACCCCATTTCATTCCATTTACATGTACATGTAGATGTCATCAATAGGTTCCACGTACGCAGTGCACACAATATAGTCTACCAATCTACAAGATGTGCGATATGACAATGCTGCTTGTTAAATTAATTATAGATTATGTTACGGTTGACTCAAACATCTATCTTATTTTCAATACAGGAAATAGAAATTAAAATTCAAAAGCATATACGCCCACCAATATTTCAAAATGCCCTTTGTTCTCTTCCCACACAAAAGTAGAAATCGCTCACTGGGAAACCCTGGTGTAGGCCTATGCAATAACGTGAAGTGTTAGGGGTTGGAGAGATGAGTAATGAATGATCCCATGATCGCTTGAGATTAGCATTTAGGTCACATGACTAACATCATGTGGTTTTTATTCAGCATACCTTTTTTCTTCCTAGTTAAACTACAGATGTGACGTCATCTTTTGATGTTGGCGTACCATTATTATAAATATTATAAATATTCGTATGGCCAACTTTCAAATCGCACATTATTTTTACTACAACACCCAATGAAACATGTGCCATGCCACACATGTGCTTGTCAGAAATTTACAAGCAAAGAGTTTTAATAATAATAATATGTTGCATTTGATAATGCGCCACATCCACCCAAGTGAGTGCTCTGTGCGCGGTGTAGATGTGAAAGTAGCTGTAGAATTCAGTTGTCTATTTAAAGTTTTGTTTAAAGAGGAAGTCTTCAGTTGAGTCTTGAATGTAGAGAGGTTGTGACAGGACTTGATGTTGTGTGGCAGAGAGTTCCATTTAATAGATGCAGCAGGGCCAAACAATGATCGCTTTAAGCGCATAAAAGTTAACACACTTTTACAATATTAAGCCCTATCCAGCTTTGAATTAATAATAAATTGGAAAGACAGGAGGTCTCGCGTTTGCTTCTAGTACTGCTGTTGGTCAAGAAAGTTCCCTGGGATTTACTGGTACTGCCGCGGTTTCCCTTTATCAGTGGTTTAGGAGGTACGACCTAACAAGGACAGTATTGTTTGGATGAGATGAAAAACCGAGGTCAGGTGTACACATGGGCATTCACGTAAAAAGAAACCTTGACAGTTAAGAGTTCAAAACAAAGAGTGCCACTGCCCATGCAAAATTACCCTTATAGCATACTGTATGGCATATAACCATCTTCATTAGCCCAGTCGGTGTAGAAAACTACAATGTAGGATGTTAAACCCCATTGTAATTCACAAATATACATTATACCATTATTTGAAATTAATTGGGGGGGTTGGGATGGCCTAGTGGTCTAGAGTGCCGCTCTTCGACCTCTGGCTGGCCGGTCACCTCTGGCTTGCGGCTCTGGTTTCGATCCCTGGTGTGAGAGTATGTGGCATGGAGATAGGGGCGCCTTCTCAACCTCGTGGGTTTCCTCCGGGCACTCTGGGTTCCTCCCACTGCTAAAGACCCCTACACGCATGCGAATTATTGAAATAAAATTGAAACCATATGTTAGTCCCAAAATGACCTAGTTTGTGTCGAGTGGACGTTAAATCCCATTTCTCTCTCTCTCTCTTTTGAAATTAATTGAAAATATTTTTTTATCATTTCAGTTGAAGAGTGTTGGGCCGAAGTTGGTGCCATTCTTTAAGACAGTCTCAATATTTTTTGTATTATTTGGAGAAGAGTCCCACCCATCTATATTCTACTGTATAGTAAAATGTCTACCAATCATATCACTCATATTATTTGTTCTTTTACACGGAATGAGTTTAAACGAATATTATCGTTACGCCAGACATATTCTTATAGGATTATTTTTCTCGGCTCTGGGTGACGCCTTTCTAGTCTACAAGAAACAGTATTTTGAACTGGGTATTTTGATGTTTGCCATCGCTCAGATATATTACTCTCGAGCTTTCGGTTGGCGACCATTTAACCCATATGCTGGAACAGTCTTCCTGGTTCTAGGATGTATCGTATATTCCTACATCAAAGATGGTATCAAGGATGTGGTATTAAGCTACATCGTAGGTTTGTATGTCGCTTTAATCAGCACCATGGCATGGAGATCGGTGGCTCGAGTCCAGTTTTTTGATGATTTATGGACTTGGACCAAGCTATGTGGATGTGCTGGGGCTATATTATTCATGATATCGGATCTTACGATTGCTATTGATAAATTTGTCACTCCTGTTCCTTTCTCTCATGTGATAATCATGTCTACATATTACGCAGCTCAAGTCGGCATCTCATTGTCTGTAGTGGACAGTCAAGTGGACGAACTGTTGAAAAAGAAAGTTTGAACATAATGATCATATATATAAATCAAGGATGTATTCACTGTGTTTAAGTATGTGTTAACAGAATTCAAAGTTCTGACAAACTTGTTTAAACATTTAGAAGTGCTTATTGTTTAATATGTCCTTCTCCAAGAATACAACCTAGGATGCTGGCGGTTCAGTTACATGTATATGACAGATATTACCTGAACTTTGAATACATTAGTTCTTTAATGTCGGCTTCCACAAAAGTGATATCGTATGACAGAACTTAAAGATACAGATGATAGTATTGTACATGAATTATTAAATGACAGCTTACAAGCTTTCATATGTATGATACTTGAATGAAACTAGATGTTTGAAGTCGGTGAAGTGTGCTAACTCAAAACCAACCAAATGCTAACCCAGCTTTATATTTGATGTATAAATTGATTATAGAGATATTGTGATAATTATTGCAAAATGTGTTTCCATATTTAGAGTTTTCCATTAGAGAAAATCAGCCCTGGAGCATGTTTCATAGATTAATTTGTGAGATTGATGGTAAACATACATGTAACTGATGTATATTCAGGAATTATTGCTATTTCTTAATTGGAGGGAGGGGTTTTATGCATGTAGGCTTACATGTAGGCATCTGCAGGTTCTTCTTACAAAATATCGTCTATATGTAACAAATAGGGACAAACCAAGTTCACTTATCTTTGTTTCTTTCTTATTATTTTTTGCTCTGATTCCATAAGTGGGCTTAAATTAACCGAATCTCGTTATGGGAAAGGATATTGAAATGGGCTCCAGCTGGAAATAGCTTACACACATCAACCTATTATAGTAGTTGTGTCATTTACTGATTGAAAATTGGAAATTTCTCGGTTCAAAAATTTATCATGTATATTTCCTCGAAATCAAATTTGACTTCGAAAGTATATAAAAAGATTGCTTAATTTTGTAACTGTAATAGATAAAGTTTGGGGTATATTAGATGAATTAAAACCAAAGAATTAAGATATACATGTAAATAATTGTAGACCATTCGGACTGTAAATATTCTACTTGTACATGTATATTAATTGTCAATTGGAATAAAATGAATTAGTTCTTTGTGGATTATTCAGTAATAATTGTAAATAGGGTTTTGGGGGGTATTTTGGTCAGCATTTAATTTAATTATGTTTGTGTATATATATTTCTGTATATACATGTAATTGTTCTTTCTTTATTTCCACACCTCCAGACTATACATGTATATCCCATAGCAACTATTGATGTTTTAAGGTGTCTATTCCCCTGCATCAACCTTCTGTCTAGTGATTAGGGGTTGATACTTAGTTAATACATGTATATCTCCCAAAGTAACTATTGATGTTTTAGGGTGACTATTCCACTGCAAGTGATTAAGGGTATATATTGGGGTTATGTTAACCCCCAGTAACCGTATGCTTTAAATTTCACATGCACAAAGTAAGTAGAGGTAGATACTTGGCGATAATCTTGTTTCTCGAAATCTTAACTGAAGATTAAATTCAAATTTTAGTAGATACTTCAATTTTGATTGGCTAAGCATTAAAATCAATCTAATTTTATCCAATCAAATTACTAAAACATGGATTTTATCTTAGTTAAAATTTCCTGAAACAGGCCGGTGGAAAGTGGTTGCTATCTACAACATAAACATGTGTTCATGCTTCTATCAGATAATCCAATTCTACTTCACTTCCAGAATATTCACAATTTGAATTTGTGCAAGTGGCATTAGAAATATTATATTATTTAAATTATGGATTTATTATATTGGGCAACTGTTAGGTTAGTACATGTATATGTATTTATTAATTATAAAAGTTGTTGTGTATTAATTAAATATCTATAAATTAATTAAAGAGGAAATCATACGTCGGTGATCAATAGGTAAATGTTGATGGCGAGCTGCAGTATCTCGGTGAGTAGGAGGTTGGCTCGCAAGTCTGGAGGTAGCCTACTATGTTCAATCCTGGTGTTGGTCAAGAAAGTTCATTGGGATTTTCCGACGTGGTTTCCCCATGTCAGTGGTGTAGGGCAGATGGCCTGGAAGAGGATAACATATGTTTGTTCGGATGGGACAAAAAAAGAAGACCCTTTGTATACATTGGCATGCACGTTAAAGAGTCCTTGACATTTGGAATTTGAAATAAGAGGAGGCCATACTTGAGAGTATTATTTCCTCTTTAAAGATGAAAAGATTAGACATTTAATTATATGTTTAGTGTAATTAATGGCGTCCATGCTTATTAAAACGTTAGGCAGGTCAGGTGGTTTATAATGTGCATACATTTTCAATACATCTAGTTCAATGTGGTTATGTTCAGTATTAAATTCTATAAAGGGTTTTATATTAAGATTTCCTCTAATGAATGTGATATTAAGTCAAATTAAGATGTATATTTATTTAAATATTTTTTGTCTCATACAGATGATGACTACTAATGAATCAATGTCATATTTTATTTGTACCATTTTAAGCGCCGTGCTTTTCATGAAATTATTTCAAATAACTTAGTAAACTAAAATACAACAAACGATTCGCAGGTTTACGTTAGGAAAATTGATTTTTAAAAGTTAATGTCTGAAGTTAATAGGATCTCAATTAGGCCAAAGCAGTTTAATTTTGTGTTCTTCAAGTTCTTGATATTTAAAATTTTTATAGATGATCCCGAAGAACAAACATCCAAATTGTTATGTTCTCACTGGTATTTCATTTTTTTTCTCTAATTATTGTGTATTGCATGTAATTTGTACACAGGTACAGATTAGGATTTAATTTAAGTCATAGAAGTTTGCTTTTCACTCAGGATAAATATTTCCTCTAATGCTCATAGTAAAAACCCTAATACGCACTGTATGTATATGAGATTATCCATTAATCAACACTGTTCATCTACATTTCCTAATGAGGCCATACCAATTTGATTTTCTGTTTTTCGTGGTCTTGAGAAAATAATAGTAATATCATGTCCTCACCGTGCCAATGCAAATTACATGTGATAATTAGTCTTCACTAAGTTGTCTCCCTTATATAAATCATCATTTAATTTGGTGATGAATTGTATATATTTTCAGTGAAATGAAATGTGGTTTTACATCCTACTGTTCTACACCAACTGGGCTAATAAAGACGGGCATATGACATACAGTGTGCTGCGGCACTTAAATTCTCAAAGAATATGATTTAGATTAGAACTGTAGGTAAAATATTACTTGACGATATGTAAAACAAGGAATAAATGTATTGAATGAATCATATTTTCCACCCCCATAAAAGAAGAAGTCCTAATTTTAACCAGGTCTTGGAAAAAGAGGTTGGTTTATAGTATGCAAATAAAATGAGATGTTTGGAAATGATCGCCAAAACAGTTTATTAGAGTTTACATAACTCTGTCTGTTATTATACGCCCACATTGAAATGTGGTCGTGTATTGTTTTTCTTTGAGAGGCCTGATAAACTTATCTATTCAATATTGTTTGTAGGCTTTTATAACCAGGGATAATGTTTGAAATTATATTGCTCCTTGGAAAAGAATTAAAAAAAATGGTATATCTCCTACATATAGTTGTAACTGAGTTATATCTAGAAACATGGTGATTGCCAGCTATGAGACCGATATTCAAATCCACCTGAATGATAACTAGTCATTGGTATTTCATTGAAAATGTATATGATTGTTTCTTGTGACTGAAATAAAGAACCCTCCATACAGAATCAACGAACTTGATTCCCTGAAATATATCTCTCAGATATCTCCTTTAATTTGATTTGTCTGTAACAAGCTACATGTATAAATATATTAGGGCCCACTCTTGATGATACTAGCATTACTAGCCCTCCAGCATGATATGATACTCACTTCCAAACACTATCAATAATGATTAATTTGCTAATTATTTATAACATAATGATGTAATGGTCTGGGGCAGGTACATGTTATGTTGGAACTTCAATAATGGTTATAAGTTGGTACATGGTTTTAATTAGTGTAGACTGTTATTCCTTCAGGTGACATTGATTTCATTAACCATTAATTCCTTGTTTTAACAGTATTATGATTCATACTCCTGATGCGCTTTATAATATTCTTCTTATCTGTTACATGCCGAGTTGATACGAAAACTAAAAAATCGTTAAAATTATGATGGATGGACAGAGTTGATATGACAACCAGAAAATCATTCAAATTACAACAATTAAATTATATGTTGATTGTATAAAGTTAATAAAATATGGGAAAAGGAAAAGATAGAACTAAAAATTGTAATAATTGAGTTGTGTGTTTGTTGAACAAAAATAATGAAAACATAAAAAATAAATTTCTAGCATTATTATGGAAGCTAAGTGTAGAAATTTCAAACAATATTATGGAAGCAAAGTGTAACGATGCTTCTTTTAGGCTTTTAAAATTTTCAAACATTACTATGGGGGCCAAGTGAAGGAATGCCTCTTTGGGTTTTAGAAATTTCAAACAATATTATGGAAGCCTAGTGTAGGAATGCTTCTTTAGATTTTAGAAATTTCAAACATTACTATGGAAGCCAAGTGTATTTCAAACATTACTATGTCAAGTGTAGCAAAATTTCTTTACGTTTAAGATATTTCAAACATTACTTTGGAAGCCTAGTAAAGGAATGCCTCTTTAGAAAAGATAAAAATTCTGACTCTATGTATTTTGTGAGTGTAAATGGTTATGATAAACTGTGAATGAGTGATTCTAGTAAGCACAAACAATGCAATTATTTGATGTTTTATTTGTATGTATGTATTTATATTTTCAAATCTTCTATGATAATGTGGTGTTTGTATTTATCCTGGAAAAATTCCTGCTTTTTATTATCTTTGTGCGGGAGTATTTAATTATGGTTCTCATTATTAATATTTTTTTTATTATTATAGTATATTTAACTATTTCTAATTATTCTCTATTAGGGTAGGATTTAAGTCAATTGGCCTTGGTACTCCTTGGGCTCTATGCTAGTATAATCAACTCTAGATTTTTTAAGTAAAACTATGTTTATGGTAGTCATTTTTGATAACCTTGACTGTAAACCTAGTAGCCTACCAAAAATATTCCCAGCTGGCTCCTGCAGCTTCTAAGACTGACCCTATCTGTTTCTGGTCAGTTTAAATAAATCTTTTCAATACAGCAGACTTTGGCCGTGAAATTAGGGGCTTACAAAAAATGTTTCCTGCTTTATCTTAATTCATTATCAATTCCCTTATCGTTTCCTTACTGCAGCCCCAAGTTAAAGATTTGAAAAATGGCTAACGTTTTTATCATCCCTTAATTAATTAAAACAGGATTTAAAGTCCTATGACTGCTGCTGCCAAATTTATATTTTGAAGAATGGCTAACTATGATCCCTTACTGCTTGACTGTAATATGGTATAAAAGTTCTACGACTACTATAGTTCTAACTTTATGGTTTGAATAACAGGTGATTGTTTTGTTTGAAAACATTGGCATGGCTATTAGATGTTTTATTACATATTTTTGTAATTGCCGTATTGTACAACGATATTAATTATATGTTTTATTATGTACTTAATAAGTGATATATATATAAAAAATATCAAATATTAAATTTTGTGCATGTTTTGTAGAATTATCGTTCATATGTTCCTAGTTCTTATAACTTTACATTCAATTGCATTGAAAAACAAATGGACAGAAGAATCAATGCTCAACTTTCTCAAAGTCACATTACAATTATTGTCCTTTTAAAGATGCATTATGTAAGATTATGACTGAACCTTGTGTTAGTCCTAAAATCACCTAGTTTGTGTTGAGTGGAGGTTAAAACACCATATTTTTCTCCCTCGCCATTCTTGCTATAATTGTTTAAAAATAGATAATGAAAAATGATCATATTGAAAATTTCAACAGAGATCGTTTAATATCTTAGCAATGGTACTGGACAACAGAGACTATGTCTCGATTATCCATTTTATCGTTATAGTTTGAAATCTCAGCAGGTTCAAATCCATCAAACTCTCGGTCATCAGATGGTCTAGAGAGTTGATTATAGGCATGTCATGTTAATAAATGTCTAAATAATAATTTATATTAAAACATTTGAAGCCAAAATAATGACCTGCGATAGAAGAATTTAGCTCTTATATAATGCATCTTTAAATCCTAAAACTATCATCCAATGTGGGATTAAATCATGTAAATTTACTACTTGTTTCTTGGACATTATTATCCAGTCTTTGTTGTCGTTAGTCTTGATTACTCAGGTCCAAATTGTTTCTGCTCAGCTACAACAAATATACATGTGGGTTGGTGTCTGATGGTAACGAAATTTTGGGTATTCATGTATATAATACAGCATACTAGACTTTCGTTGTCTGTCATCAGCCAGCTCTGTTTGCGAACATACACTAAGTTAGTTAACTGACATTTTAAGTCCTAAATCACGATTTAAGTCGAAAACACGAAGCCTACTTCAAGAATTTTGAGAGGTATTTATTCTGCTTCCACCTAATGGAATTGGATAGGTTTATTCAGTCTTGGTGTGTATGCCAGTTATTTTTTCCAAGTCAATATTCATTGTACTTCTTTTCATAACTTTTTTATTGTACCCACCCGTTTTTCTAAACTTCATTTTTGCCACATATTTGTTGTATACCATCTATCTACATGTACACACATATACGAAATCTCTTGTAATTACCGTATTTATGACCAATTTCAAGAGTTATTATGAATTTTGTTTATTGAATACAATATTTAAATTGTTAAGTATATAAACTATTTTTTGTTGTAACTTGGTGAAAACACACCACCACCCAGGAAGGTGAAAAAAAATATCTTATTAAATTGTAAATATTAATTAATTATTATATTATTTAAGAATTAAAGTTGTCTTCAAATTACTATTCTATGTTGATTTTTTTATGGTCGGGTAATGATATATAAAGTATGATGCAAATAGAAGCTTTTAAAAAAGAAATCTTCTTAGGGCTGAATTTGCTACCTATGACAAATTCTGACAAAGATAGCTCTTCTTGTTTTGTTTACCAGTATACTGAGGGATTAGCCAATGAAACTGTCTGTTGAGGAGAGTTCTTGGTGTGCGGTGCATGGAACTGTGGTTAAACCACTGAAAACGTCAATGCTGATTGTTTAATCAATGTCTGATGTCATAGGGTCAAAAGCTGCTTGGATGACCCCTGATGTGACATTCCACTACAACTGGTCAAATCTTCATTAGTGTAAGCCATGAAAGTATAAAAATCAAAACGAAATATAGATCTGTATTTTAATCAGATTGCCTTGGCAGGCTGAAGTCTTGAACCTCCAGATCTGTATAATATATTTGACACTGACATAAGTCTTTCTTAAATGTCTGTCGTCAAATGCGACTTTACTTAATTTTCATTTTCCTCTTGTTGTGATGTTGGGGAATTTGAAGGGGCCACTGAAGTGGGATGGTCAAGGGCCTCGCTTCATCTAAATCTGTCAATGACCCTGTTTACCAATATATTATAAAATGTGGTAATTTATCTGCATGCATGGTTATAGAAAATAATTCTGAAATCAATTTAATTCCACCACGCACTTTATACCATTAGGAAAGCCAGTCATTGTAACAAAAAGATGTATACAAGCATTATCAAAAGCAGTCACTCACGTCATAAATGCTTTTCCCCAATCAAACGATGACCATGTTTGTTTTTACCTAATGCTTCTCTGATTAAGACAATGGCCTATGAGTATCTTTAAATTCAGGAACTCCATTTTCCTTGGATTCTTGGCAACAAATCCCACAAATCAATCAGATAACACTGACAGCTTGATCTTCAATGCTACATTAAAGGTAATATATGAGTCATATGATAATTAAAAGTAGAAATAGTGCCATGATGACCTGGGCTGTGATAAAATGAATCTTTCTGAGCAGAATCATTTGATTCTAACATTGTTGTTCTGTGCTAGCTAAGGAAACTGATTATGTTCAAATTAACAATATGATCTGTTCGGCTATGTTCAACAATTTATCATAGCATAGTATAACGGTCATGTTATGTATCATGTGATTTATCATGCTCTGACAAACATGTTGATTCCTGGTTTCTCTTAGAGATTATCATTGGGTGATTCTGGAATTTTTATCCATAGATTTTCTTTTATCTCTAACAATAAAGGTAATTTAATTAAAAATTGGCATAACTAGACTAATGAATACGGGCATATGTCATGCAGTGTACTCTGACCGTAATTTTTCATCAACATCGCCGCTACTTCAATTTCAACCATCAAGATTTCTTTTACGTGCAAGCTAACATTTACACAGAACCACATTTTTTTGTCCCATCCAAAGAACTACACGCTGTTCCTTGCCATGTTCTCCATCCTGCACCACTGACAAGAGTAAATCACACTGGAAATTCCTGACAACAAACAGCAACTAGTCGTTTGGATGGGGCAAAAGGCAGACATCCCATGTACATGTTGGTGTGCATGTTAAAGAACCCTGGTAGAAAATATGTCTGATCTACCTCTGTAGTCCAACTGGTACCCAATCGAGACTTGGGTAAAAAATAACAAAACTAAATAAATATAAGTATTTACACTTTTTATTTGTTATATGTTGTTTTTGTAGAATTATATACATCCAATAGCTATCACTCACTGGGTTATAAATGTCTTTATATGGTACAATATCTTTTTTTTCTTTAAATATTACTATCACATGATCAAAACCTTAATAATAAGAGGAAAAAAAATAGTAGACCCATATTTTTCACTGGTAGATAGAGACTATATATTGATCAACATGCCTATACTTTGATGCCTCTTAGATACTTAACCTTCTTTTTAGAAGATGACAGGTTTTGTCTGCCACAATAATGTTGTAGAATTACAAAATGTAGTCCAGTAGCAGACTGGGGATTATTGTGGAATTCAATGTGTGGTCCAATAACAGACTCAGGATTAAAACATATCTGGACATCCTTCACCTTCAAGGTTGTCCCAATATTCATTGATTGTTTTTTCGACATTATTTGTGTCCAGTGGGTCATTTATTATTACCTGGCGGGCCCATTCTACCGAGCATTGCCCGTATGGCCAGTCCGCTTCTGATGTGGTCTTAATTGTGCCTCTTTGGCTGTGTCAAGTTACTTATGCATATCCATGTCCTGTCATCTCAAAAACAGTAAATTTTAAAGCATACAATTTACAAGGCACCAAAAAGATGTTAAAATATGACAACTGACAATAATATACAGAAATATTGGTCTGAAAAATACCATCAAAAAGAAAGAGATAGATTTAACGAAAATGGACCAAACTCTGCTAGAGATAGGGTCCACGTCAACCCACAAAATTTTTAAAATTTAACAAAAATGTGCTCACATTCATCACGTGGTGGATAGTATGATGATATTAAATGATGTAGTAATAGAGAGTTATTTCCCCTTCTGATGGGTCCTTATAGAGTTATTTTCCTTTCGTTGGATCATTTTGAGACTATCTTGTCGAGAAACTGGGATAAATGGCACTAGTGCACTTTCATTCACCTGGTGCTTCCCGTGCTTCTAGAGACTTCTTAAGAGTGACTAGAAATACCTGCAAATCGAATTTCAGACGATTTTAATCAATAATTTTTTTTTAAGAGAACTTTTTTACTAAAAAAAAATAATTCAAGTCTGTAAACACCATGTCAATTAGTCTACATCAACCCACATCTCATGTAACTTTGGTTGTTTTTCTTTAGAAAAATACTATAGCCTAATCACCTTAACTGAAAATGAGATTAACTCCCACTCAACTTGGACTTACAAAAAAGGGAAATAACTCATAAATTGTGGTACTAGACCACTGATGTCATTAAAAGTGCAAAATGTAAAACATATGACATATGTTAAATATTAATATACATATTATAAACATGTATATATGTCAATGTGGACATGAAAATAATACCTAATTAAAAATGTTACAAAATTAGTTGCACATGATGAACACTTCAGTAATTTAAATTAAGTCCAGTCCCATGATTTAAATTGGATGATATTACAGACAGACAAACAAAGGGTTTTTAAAATGACATTAAAGGCCACAATTCTAAACATCAATTATCATTTAATCAAACACTTAAGATAATTTCTCATGTTAGCTGTTTAAACATTATCAAGAGTTTTAAAACAAGAAATTTCCAAACTTGGGTAAATTTTATCCACCCAGGGAGTAAATTTTTTCGGATATATTCAACAACGTAAAAATAGCTTCCATTTACATGCAATTTTACACATTTCGCACATAAGGCAAAATGCAAATATTGACATCTTTTTAAACAATTTGTTGAAATGTACATTACATATGGGTTACACTTAAAGCCATGTAAAAATATTGAACCTGACTAAAAAATAGAATATTTACGTCTATCCTGCCGATGGAGAATATTATATATATATATATATTTAAGGCATGCAAACACAACCAAGTTATAACCATGACATCAAGCGCCGAGTCAACAGCATACATAAATTAATTATCTATAATAATCCAGTGACATGTTCATGAAAACTATCAAAACAATTTAAGAATACTGATGTTTTTATTCGTCGTTGAGCACGAAAAATCATATCAACAATTTTATGCTCTTGGCAAATAAAAAGGCTGCATTCTCAATCTGATTAAAACACATGCCCTGTTTTGTTTTGGTTTTTTTTAATAGTCCAAAATTTCATTTTACTTGTCTCGACTATAATACTAGGATCAGGAAGAGTTGTTAAATAACCTACGTTCTGGTTAATGTAGAGTTCTTATCAACTGGCATGCTTAACTGTGGGATAACATTCGCAGTGATAGAAAACAAAAATTGTATTTCTAAATACCCACTTGAAACACAGAAGCTGATTGGTCAATTGAATGACTGACTGTATTGGGTCAAAACTGATCAGACATTTATGTAGTGTAGACCTTTGAAAGTATATAAAAAAAAACCCCAAAACCCCAAAATATAGATCTGTATTTTAATCAGATTGGTTTATTCTTAAAACTATTTTAGTTTAAGCTGGTGAATAAGTTCCCTGATGGTATTCATACAATTGATATTCAGTCTACAACATAGGTCTTGAAGTTTTCACAGACATGGCTAAACTGATATCAACCTCATAATTTGTTTTAGACAAAGCAAACATTGACTTCATGGCTGACATATTTTCTGACATGTCAAATAATGATCTAAATGTCAATTATTTATTCAACTATTTAGAAATACAGACTATTTCTTTATTCAGTGTCAGGTGAGACTTTATAATATTTTGCCAAAAATTTTTCAACCCAGGGAATAGATGAATATTAGTAAGTTCGAAATATTTACTAACAAGTTTGATTCACTGTAATCTTACACTCAGTGACAATCAAAATACCTTAGTTACATGTTTAATTTAGTATTTATTATGTAATTTCTACCTTCTATGAATCAAGAGTCCTATGGTCAAACCAATTTAATTTTAGGTCTTCAGGGTATAGATCAGGGAGAGATATAAATAGATGGGGTTTAACCTTCACTCGACACAAACTAGGTCATTTTGGGACAAACATATGCTTCAATTTTATTTCAATAATTCGCTTGCGCCTTTAGCAGTGGGAAGAAACCTGGATGACCTGGGGAACCTACGAGGCTGTCACATATTCCTTGTCACATACAACCGGGGAATCGAAACCACGCCAGTTGACTCAAGGACAGACTTTATAATATAACGCCTAAATCACAAAACTTAAGGAAAATATTTTATGGATACAGGCATTTCATTGGTTGAGAGTTAAGATCCTAGTACAAATTTGATCACTTCACCAACGAAAGGGTTGAATTCTAAACATATTTTAATTCAAGTTTTTTTGTGAATACACTCTCTGATTCTGAAACGAGTCAACATCATTATTATAAATAAACAGTCAGATAGTTTGTTTATCTTGTCAAGTTTTTCGAACGCCCCTTATATGCAATGAAGATAGAAATTATTTAAGATTTTCAATCATATTTCGATTACTCGAAACAGATGAAGTTACATCTGGTTGATCACAGGGTCATTTCAATGAGGTAATACATTAATTATCCAAACAAAAACTAAACTTTCGATTAATTTGTCCACATCATAGTCCTTTTCTTTTAAAATTTTATTTCTAGCACTGCCACCATTTGGAATGTCAATATTAATATTAAAGATACAAATAAATAAAGATAGCAAATAATTTCTAGTTTCCTAAATTATCATCATAATTATTTCCTTTTCATCAAAATTAAATAAATATGGAGACATAAGATTAAAAAAAAATCAACACAAACTAAAAACAAAACAAAAAATAAATAAAGGTAATTCTACAGAAACATGCTGTCCTAAAATGGGGGTTCCCCTCATTGTGTAATGTCGACTTAAACTCATATTGTTCTTTAGGGCTTGGATTTAAACACCCCCTTCATATGTAAACATTGTGCTCATGACTATCCTGGAGAATTCCAGATTAAGGCTGGACAGAAGACAGATAAGTTTCTGGTATGCATGGAACTACGGTAATATAATTCATAGCACATACTGTGTCTCAATGGATCCTTTTTCAAATAAAGTGTTGTTAATCCACATTTAAATTTATCAAAAATAAAGCATGGTTTAATTTTACTTCAATTTCTTGGAAAATAACAGCGTTGATTATACCCAGCCAAGGGAGCTAACTCCACATTACACAAAGAGGGAATTTTTGTTTATTAATAACAATATAAATACATATTAAATGATTTTACAAATAAAACAAATTGTTATACAAAGAGAGATGTAGTACAATGAGATATGGTGACAAAGAATATTGTATTTTATAAATGTTCTATATTTAGTTATGAAATGTCATGAATTTGATGAGATTACATTTGATGACGTTTATATATCCCAATATCTAAATATCAATACCCCATGTTGTTTTTTTTAATGCCACACAAGTTTACTTGAGATTAACTATGACCAACTATATTTTGTGTGAAAATACTAATATTGGGGACAAAAATCAGAGAAAATAAAATTATCTCCCTTTAATGCATTTTATCAGTGCAGCTTGCTTGCTGGATTGTTTAACACAGTAGTGCAATCGCAGAAAATCTAGTTTTTACATTTCTGTGCAAAGTTTTAAAGTAAATGCAGATGAGGATTTTAAAATCACGAGTTTCAATATTATTTCAAGATTTTATCATTTGTTCAGATCTATTGGTGCTTGTAGTGTTAAAGGCATTTATTATACATCAATATGACCCAAACATCAAGAAACCGTCTCAGACTTACATGCTACTAAGAAATTATTCAAATTTCATTCATAGATTCGAAAAAATCTATGTAAATCTGCGAAAGTTTGAAGATCTCAGGGGCCTAGACTTCACTGCAAAATTAACTGTGTAATACAAAACATCTCATCACTTTCCAAAGACAATTATTGAATTAAAGCTATTTTTTAGAGTTAGATATATTTTACTTGGTGCAGTGTTTAAAGACTTACAAATCAAGTATCAACATTAGTTTCGAATTAAATAACCCTAGTGAACTACATGCTGTTGCAATAAAGTGTGTGGATATTTTTAAAATTCTAACTGAACTAAATAATAACACAAGACATTTCTGTGAAAAAGAAAACCACTTAGATCTACTTGTATGGACAAACATCTATAACAAAATATCGAATTCTTTTATAACAATTTTTGGTAGATGTGACAATCCATACAAATGAATCTAATTGGCATTTCACAAAGTTGCCAGCTATTTCACTGCCTAATTCTAATGTGTGGAAGCCATAATAACAATATTTGGTGTGCAATTTAAATCTTTCTACACACGAAAAAAAAAAAAAAAATAATAACCAATAAAATATTTAATCTAATTTCATTAGATCTTCACATTTTCTCAGATGATGAAAATCTTTTCTCAAAATTAACAAAAAGAAAAAAAACAATGACTATGGGAATAATAATTATGGATACAATATTACTTGAAGATTGCGATTAGATGAAAGTATCCCCCTTTCATCCTAAAGCTAACTTCCGACAAAAATAAAGAAGCAAACTTTCGATATGATTTGGGACAATAACCAAGACCGTACAATAAATTCTTTGTTTAACGCAAAAAAAAATAAATGTAAATGAACAACTCCTGTAATTTAATTACACCTAAGTTCAACAATATATACTGTATGTTAGACACTAATCAAGCATTTTATCCATCTCTCTAACGGCTTTTTAATATACACTTTAATTCATTAGGGCATTGTTTTTATTGAGGGCCTCACTACAGAGTCAACATTACAGCCAATCTAAATATAACTTCTTTGACAGGCATTTAGTAATTTAACATACTAACTCAATATCATTTGCTTGATAAAGACGATAGTTTCCTCTTTGAATTACCACACAGTAATAACTCTGTACCTAAATTGTGTATCCATACAATTGTGCCGTGTGTCAAAGTGTGTAAAGCTCTAATGCATTATCCAGAGTCTTCCACATAACAAACACGAATTATTAGTTCATTCCAATCGATACTGATGTTATCTTACCATTAACATATACTCATATTACATTAAGATGTGCACTTTAACCAATTTCCGTCCAATTTAGGTTCCAAAAAATAGAGATCTAGCTCCTTAAATCTAAATATCAACTTTTTCAAATACAAGAATTTTGGCACATTTCCTATCAATCTATCTTTAATCATTTAACTTAAACAACAAAACATTTATTTCCTCTCAGAAAACATAACCTACAATAAGTCTAAGTGTCTGTAAATACAAGCATTAAACAAAGAATTAATGTTTTTTTTATATCAAGGTCTGGCAATAAAACAATTTATATCACATATAAGTTCTATATTTATATATATCTCTAGCTCTTGTTAAGTGGTGATCGAGAACCTCTCTGTGTCAAACCCTCAAACCGTTTATATGTATAATTTATAAACACCCAGTCCTTATATTTCGAATCCGGTATATCTTCTTCTTTGGGTGGAGAGGCTGGAAATAATTACATAGTGGTTATAATTATACATCTTGACAAATAATTATAAATGAATGAAATGAAGTAGAGTTTAATCTTTCTCCGCCAAGCAGGGTAATAAAAGAGACAGAGAGAGAAATGGGGTTTAACGTCCACTCAACACAAAGTAGGTCATTTCGGGACTAACATATGGTTTAATTTCATTTCAATAATTCGCTTGTGCGTAGGGGTCTTTAGCAGTGAGAGGAAACCAGAGTGCCTGGAGGAAACCCATGAGGTTGAGAAGGCACCCCTATCTCCATGCCACATACGCTCACACCTGGGATCGAAACCACAGCCGCAAGCCAGAGGTGACCGGCCAGCTAGAGGTCGAAGCCCGCACTCTAGACCACTAGGCCATCCCAACCCCCCAGAGACAAGAGAGAAATGGGGTTTAACGTCCACTCGACACAAAATAGGTCATTTCGGGACTAACATATGGTTCAATTTTATTTCAATAATTCGCTTGTGCGTAGGGGTCTTTAGCAGTGAGAGGAAACCAGAGTGCCTGGAGGAAACCCACGAGGTTGAGAAGGCGCCCCTATCTCCATGCCACATACGCTCACACCTGGGATCGAAACCACAGCCGCAAGCCAGAGGTGACCGGCCAGCTGGAGGTCGAAGCCCGCACTCTAGACCACTGGGCCATCCCAACCCCCTAGAGACAGAGAGAAATGGGGTTTAACGTCCACTCGACAAAAAATAGGTCATTTTGGGACTAACATATGGTTCAATTTCATTTCAATATTTCGTATACGCGTGGGGAAACCATCTTGGAAAACCCTAAGAAACATTCTTGGGCAACAATGGGAGTGAACCTGGGACCGGGTTAGTTAGGCAGTATCATGCACTGAGCCCCCGCGGCTCCCTAAAGTAATCACAAACAAATCAATTCATGAATTATGTTTTTTACTTACTTAGTTTTAAATCTATTTCTGGAAAATCATCAAAATTTGACGTATCATCTATTCCCTTTACATCAACTGGTATTGCTGCTGGACGCTCCCTAATATAATCAAACATTCTCTTTTAATTCTATCATTTAATTACATCAAAATATATTAATTTTACAAATACTTGTATTACATAATTACGTATATAATAAAGAGAGAGAGAGAGAGAGAGAGAGAGAGAGAGAGAGAGAGAGAGAGAGAAGATTCAATGTCCACTCCACACAATTTAGATCAATTTGGCACTAACACATGGTCCAAATTTATTTCAACAATTTGCATTGACGGGAGCAGAGAATATCACTTGACCGGTGTACGCTGTTTGAGTTCAATTAACCGTTCAATTAACTCTGGTATTTTGACAGTGGAATACAGATAGAGGTTTTAATAGTATTTAACTAGAGTGTTAACATTGTATGAGTATATAAATACTTTACCTGATATGATCCCAATCAACTGGTTGAAAGAATGGATGAGATTTTATCTCAACTAAACCTCCAGCACCTAATCTATTTTCACCATCACAGCAAAACCTACACATGAAAAAAAACAACACTGTTTAAGTCATCTGTGTTTTTTAAGCAGTTGAAGCTCATTTCCACAAACTAGTAAAACACAAAGAGAGAAATGGGGTTAAAACGTCCACTCAACACCAACTAGGTCATTATGAGACTAACACATGGTTTAATTTTATTTCAATAATTTTTTTGCATGTAGGGGTCTTTAACAGTGGGAGGAAACCGGAAGACATGGAGAAAACCCGACGGGGTTGGATAGGCGACCCTACTCCTTGTCACGTACAATCAGAGAATCGAAACCCGCCAGTTGACTCAATGACATAATGAAATAATATAGCATTGACTACTCATCTGAATCATAAAATCATGCCCTTGGATCAACTGGGTTCCCATCATGGTGAAGAATCCGAGTAAACGACGGTGCCTCAAGAATTTAAAAGACTCATAGATCATTATTTACTTCAGTGAGATATAAGGGGGGGTTGGTTAGCATGTGCATGCTGCATCATAAGGTCTGTCATTGAGTCACATGGTTTGGTTTTGATTGCCTGGTTGTACGTGACAAGGAGTTGGGTCGTCTGTCCAACCTCGTAGGTTTTGTCTGGGTCCTCTGGTTTATTGACATAAAATTGGTTTTAAACTCTCTTTCTCTTTCTCAGTGAGATTTTAACCAGGTATTGTCTGGCAATAAAATCTAGTGTTACAAATACAAGACTCAATTTAGTTAATATATATTTTTAATTACCTTTGAATGACTTCTTTAGCTTCATTAGATATAGGAACATCAGGTGGAAAGACCAGGGTATCTCGCCAATTGATTACTTTACGATAAGTTTCCTGAGGATTTTCAGAACAAAATGGAGGGTAACCTTTAAAAAAAATAAAATAAACATATATTACTATGAGATTAGTATTCTTTACAAACTTTAAAATTTATAAATATATAAGTCATTTTGAAGAACACAGGATAGAGATTGAAAATAATTACTAACCAATCATCATTTCATACATAATGACACCTAGCGACCACCAATCACAGGAGCTGTTATAACCAGTCTGCATGAACACTTCTGGTGCTATATAATCAGGAGTACCAACTGTAGAATACGCCTAATAATAGAACATTATAGATTTAAAATGGAAGCGGGATTATCACCAATAAATATTCAGAAAGGTTTGTTATACTAAATCATGGAATGATATGGGGTTTAACATCTCGTCCAAATTATACTTCATTTTGGGACCAACATATGATAATTTATATTTTAATGGTTAAGTGTCCAATGCTATTCTCAGGATCCCCAGTGGTATCGTTCCATTCAACTCCACTCACTAACCTCTGGGTCCATTCACGGAGGACAGGGGGATTCACATAGTCAAATCATCAGCCCTAGTTACTTCTGCTAATTTTATTTACAGTGTACCAATCAAGCGGGCGAAGGGAAGTAACTCATATTTTAATGTAATTAAGATTATTGTCTTGACCGTAAACAATGATGCTAAGATTAGTGTGTAAACTATTCTAGATTGGTTCGTAGAATCAAGCTACCGTAAAGGTCAGATAATTTCAATTCGTGAAATTCCCGAGGATGGACCTAGAGGTTAGTGGAGTAGAATGGAATGATACCACTTGGGATACTGAGAATGGTCCAATGCAGCAGTGCTTATGCCTTCTCTCCTATGAATTCAAACTGCCCACGGAGCTTTACACAGGTGGGTCATAGTTTTTTGCCCATCTTAGGCAGTTTCCTCTCAAACGCCACTGATAGCATGTGAGAACGTGGGAATTGGAATCCTGGACTTTCTACTAAAGAGACCAAGGTCGAACTAATCAACCACCAATATTCTAGATTATTGATGAAGAAGGTTTGATCACTTGGAGTTGAAGTATGGTGAATGGTGAACAAGAACAATACACTATGAAATCTATATATTAGGTTTCAGTATGTTAAGAGTAAATAATTGATGAAATGCCTTCTAATGCGAAAGTTTACTGCCGTAGAAACAATGTAGTCATTATATTTTACAGCGACAGGAAAATTAACATACCAATGCTCGTCTGTTACGTTTCCAACTTTCTGCTTTTCGTTTAGAATCCATGGGATTACCGGCTGTAAAATAATAATCGTCAAGATGAATAGAGGGAGAGAGAAATGGGGTTTAACATCCACTCTGGACTAACACATGGTTCAATTTAATGACAATAATTCACTTGCATGTAGATGTCTTTAGCAGTGGGAGGAAACCAGTTAACCCAGAGAAAACCCATGATGTTGTGTACAACCAGAGAATCAAAACCATGCCAGTTGACTCAATGACAGACGTTATGATCCAACACGTACGTGTTACCTATTGAATTTCAACTGCCAAGGGATCTTTTCCGTGAACACTGGACCTCGATTTTTCATCCCATCCGAACAATCAGACAGCTGTCATTTCAGGCCCTCAGTCTTGTATCACTGACAAGGGAAAATCACCACAAATCCCGTTATCTTTCTCGGCCAACACTTGGAGTGAACCCGCAACCTTCAGCCTAGCGTCTTATTCACTGAGCCAGCTTGGCTCCCTGTCTGAATTAGTATCAGTGTATTATAATGTGTGACAGTATCTATAACTTACAGGAGAAGTCACCGGGTTTAGCCTGAGATAAATCTTTATAAAATTCTGTTCTGTGGGATTTTTTCATTCCTGTACATAATCCAAAATCTGACAATTTGATATGTCCCTGAAAATAAAATAACCAGCCATTATTAGACATGTAAATTTGCTTTCAAAATTACAGTATTTACAACACCAAAATTATACTATTCATCACACACTTTTATATTAATTTAAACAGAAAATCAAAAAAAATAAAAAATTGATTATCAGTTTCACTCCAAGGACATAATTTATTTTAGGGTTCGTAGATGCATGAATCATTTCAAACCACATTTGGAGGTTGTTGTTGAAAATGTTATCCGGCTTACTAACTATAGAGTCTCTTAGAGTAGTATCATGTTTACTAACTCTATAGTATCCTATCTCTGGAGGCTCCTAAGAAGATTATCAGGTTTACCAATACTGGAGTCCCAAGACAGGTTATCCAGTTTACGAACTCCAGGGTCAACTAAAAGGTTATTCAGTTTATAGATAACTCAAAAGTTTCAAAGAAAGGTTATCCAGTATACTAACCCTAAAGTCCCCTTAAAAGGCTATTGAGTTCAGTAACTCTAGGGTCCCCTATTAAAGGTTATCCAGTTTACTAACTCCGGAGACTCCTGAAAGGTTATCCAGTTTACTAACTCTGCTATCCAGTCCCCTCATTAAGTTTTCGAGTTTAATAACACTGGAGTCCCCTCATTAAGTTATTGGTTTTACTTACTCTAGAGTCTAATAAAAGGTTATCTGGTTTAATATCACGATGAATAAAGTTGAGTTTATGTATAGATTCTATGGCTAGTGCTGTCTCCGAGATGTAGAATTGTGTTTGTTCCTCTGTTAATGTGTCTTTCTTCATTAGCAAAGTCATCATATCACCTATAATACACAGTAACATCATATCAAAGATCGGTTGCCAGGCAATGAAACATACAACCACAGCAGCTAAATTGTCCACCCTGTCGCATATATATCCTTCTTACCGGTAGTTAACAAGAGCATTAACAAAACTCTCATATAAATTTAATACATATTGGATGATAACATTTGTTGTTTGAGCATTCATAAGGTTCTACAAAGTGAAACAAGGGCCATAACTCTAAAAGTAATTAACGGAAATTTTTGAAATTCAAAAGATTTCTTAGTTTTACTAACTCAAAGAATACATTTAAATCTAATACAGATCGAATCACAAGGTTCTACAAGGTGAAACAAGGGTCATAACTCTTAAAGTAATGAATGGAACTTGCTGAAATAAAATAGTCATTTTCATCTCATTTCAACAACACATATATAAATTTTAAAACAAATAAATGACAAAAGTAGCCTGTTGAATGTTAACAAGAAACTATGGATTACCGACGTACCTACAGATGGATAGGTGCGACAACAACATATGCTCTCATTTCCATGAGGGGGAATAAACCAAAAAATCATTTAATACATTTGTATCAAATGCAATCTTTTGTGTATGTGTTTTCTTTCTTATGTGTCATAAATTAATAAGATCACTGGAAATCGGGGCAGCTATATGTGGGATCTCTAAAGCCATAAATCTCAAAATGACAAATTTCAAGACACAATCTACTTAAAAGTCTGAATTCCCATTTGTTTAGGATATTTTTCTGTTAATTTAAAGTTTTAGTTCGTGAAAAAAAAGCTATACTTGAGTAATGATGAAAGCTCAGTTGATTAAAACAAGGGTTTTGTGGATGATTATTCTACACAATACAAATAAAACCATGGTCTAGTATTTATCAACTGTCTCATCAATAACTCTGCTTGACAATTTAATTGTCACAATCCTCTACAGTTCTACTAGTATCGATGCTTAGCTGTCGAAATCTTTGATAAGGTATTTACTCTTACTGAATAGATTCTCACGAAAAACAGTTTACTGTGAGAATTAATGAGTTCATTCTAGCAGGTTTTTTTATGAAGAAGAAAGTACAAAATGTTTGGAAATGAAACAGCCCCAAGTATTTATAAATGAAACTGCTCTTGATTCAAATTCTGGAAATAATGGCTGACATTTTGAACTGTGTGTAAAACATTCAAGTAAGTATCAAAAGAGAGAGAGAAAAGTGGTTTAGCATCCACTTGATACAAACTAGGTCATTTCGGGACTAACATATGGTTCAATTTTATTTCAATAATCGCTTGTGTGGGAGGAAACTGCAGGACTATGAGAAAACCCACAAGATTGGACAGGCGACCCTACAACCAGGGAATCGAAACCATGCCAGTTGAGTCAATAATATAGCATGCACGTGCTAACCTTCGGTCATCCACCCCGACTCCCCCTGATAGACATATCAGTGTCTGACCATGTCATTCTGCACACAGAGAACTACATGTATTTACTTTGAGAAGAAATCTCTGACCTGAACGGCTGCCATATCCAAAAATAAGTATACTTGTTTGTAAAGTGAATCTACTCAGTTTTCCACCTGTCAAACCCACAAAGATTAAATAAACTCTTTCTGTTTTATCAATTTAAAGCAGAACAAATACTTCTCAAAATTCTCGAAATATTCTTAGTGTTTTCGATTAAAATCGTGAATTTAGGAAATAAAATGTTTGTCAACTAACTTAGTATCTGTTCTCAAGCCAAGCTAATTATAAACAGAGAGCATAAGTTTAGTATGCGACACATCTCCCGTAATCTGGAAAAACCTAGCAAGTCAAATTTTGGTCAAAATTGAGTTAAACCCATATTTGGACTAAGTACACATGTATATAAGGTTTTTTTCTCCTTCACTGAAAAGGCTTCTAACTATCTTCATCTAAAAAGACAAAATAAAATTCTGAAACAAAACAGTTTTCCTTTGTTTTCTCAACAGTGTTACTTGGCTTTTCCAGATTACGTGAGAAATGTCTATGACAGGTGAATTATTTCTAGACATGGATGAAACAACCATGATGAAGTGTTAATATTGTCTGTGTAACTCACCACCAGGAAGAAATTCCATGATAAGATAAAGATTCTGTGCATCTTGAAAAGAATAATACATCTTAACTACCCACTGATGATCTGCTTCTACTAATATATCACGTTCAGCTCGTACATGGGCAACCTGGACAAATAGAACAATATTTTATATTCAATATATCAGCAACCGAAACGAAATGGGTTTTAATGTCCTACTATTCTGCTCTGACAGTATCAGCGACTGACCACACATTAAATTTGAAATGAAATGGGGTTTAATGTCCTACTGGCTGGACTAATGAAGATGGTATCTATGACAGACCACACAATAATTTTGTAGAAGAAGAAATGAAATTGGGTTTATTGTATTGTTCCACTTTTCTGCACCTGCTAATGAAGTACAAGATATGTGATGCAGTATGCTGAGGGAAGGCAGCACTACAGCACCGCCTACTGTCAGGGGATCTTAAAGTGGTGCCAGTGGCCATTTACACTGTTTTTTTATCCCTTCAAACAACAAGGCTATCGATTCTACATCACTGACAAAATTGTGTAATCGACTGTGTGGTGCAGTCACCCAGCGCTTATATATATAAGTAATATTGTAAGTTCAATAAAGATTTACATAAGTCTTATTGTGCTATTTGAAACCGGACCCAGAAGTGATTTTAGGAAATAATCTTCTTGCACCAAAACCTACCTGATCTTTTTCTAACATATCCATTTTGCGTAATATTTTCATTGCATAAACATGGCCGGTATCTTTCTTCTGGACCAGACGCACCTGAAATAGTAATAAAACACTAATTAAATCCCGATTTTTTTCTCTTCAAATTTATCTCAGGGGATTAATTCCACATGAGTAAGCTCTACAGAGCAATTAGGAATACAATGATATAGTTTATTATACTAATTATAGGCTACTCTAGGCTAATCAGAATTTTTACGATTCATAAATATGATTTAATTACATGACAAATCTCAATATATTCATTATGATCATTATTGCTTGTGAGACTTTTTGTGTATTTCACCCAATATAATTGATTTGAAATTAGAGTAAAAACGGAAACGATTGAATGTTTATATGTATACATTTATATAACATTATTATTATTAAATGCGCTGCGACCAATTTGTGTCAATTTCTAGGAACCAAATAAAAGCAATTGAGCTCCTTTAAGCTAGATGTGTTTTTAACCTTGATCTGTTTTCTATATATAAAGTAAGATAGTGAATCAATAATCATGATTGATTCCGTTCCGTCTTTAATTGCAGACATCTTGGAATAATGACAGTAGTCAGTATAAGTAAAACATCTTATTCTGATTGTGCTTTAGATCAAAAGATTTACCAAATTTATTTGCAATCCCGATCGAGTATGTTTCGGGCAATCACGATTTCTTTATTGCTTGTTTATTATTATTTAATTAAGAAAACGAAACTAAAAGACCATTGACAAATATATTTGTTAATACAGAATGGAACTGATGAACTATTTGTGTATTGACATAGATATTCCTTTAAGTGATTCAACTTTCACAATGTTGTAGCAACATACCTCAAAAGGATTAAAAATACGATCAGCAATTTTGATGAATGAGCAGTTTTTAAATGAAATGGGGTTTAACTTCCTACTGTTCTGTGCTAATAAAGACAGACATGCACCATACAGTCTGCTTAAAGGGAAATTTTACCTGGACAACAGCACTAAGACCTACAATGTTCTCTTATATCGAATTCCAACTGTCAAGGGATCTTTTCGTGCATGCTAATGTGTACTCGGGACCTCAGCCCTTCCAAATGAATAAACAGCTGTCCTTATCAATATCAGGCCCTCCGTCCTGTATCACTTACAAGGGGGAACCACGTTGGAAATGTAGATAAAACCGACCCCCGGACTAGCGAACCAGTATCTTACCCATGATCTGTTGTACTGGTACTGTACACTAGATGTTTCAATATCAGATCAGGTGTATCCAGTAAATCACTTATATACTCCGCTGTTTTCTATTAACTCATTGTTGAGTAACATAACTGTATATAGTCCAATGTTTTCATGTCCTGTTTAGACCTACATCTGGTTTAACTCAGACAAAGGTCAAACAGTAGTCGACCAATTCTTACATTCTACCTCTAACAATACTTTTATTGCTAGTGGTCATGATGTTTATTTTTTTCATATGTTTCTCTAGATCTGTTTTATGATAAAGAATCCCCTGCATTCATGCAAGGTGTAGTTTTGCAAATCATAATGAATGAAAGAGAGAGAGAGAGAAATGGGGTTTAATGTCCACTCGACCCAAACTAGGTCATTTTGGGACTAACATATGGTTTCAATTTCATTTCAATAATTCGCTAGCGCGTAGGGGTCTTTAGCAGTGGGAGGAAACCGGAGTGCCCGGAGGAAACCCATGAGGTTGAGAAGGCGCCCCTATCTCCATGCCACATACCTGGGATCGAAACCACAGCCGCAAGCCAGAGATGGCCAGCCAGCTATAGGTCGAAGCGCGGCACTGTAGACCACTAGGCCATCCCAACCCCCCATGAATGAAAGAAACACGGTTTAACATCCAGGCTAATGAAGACAGGCATATGCCATGCCATGTGCTATGACTATGAGGAAATTTTGGTCCCTGTAGCAGCGCAGCAGCCTAGTCTTATTTTGAATTCCAACAATTAAGGGCTGTTTTAAGTGAACACCAAGCGTACATAGATCTCTTTATTTTTTGTCCCATCTAAACAACTAGACGCTATCTTTGCCAGGCCCGCTGTCCTGCGCCACTTTGGAAAATCCTGAGAAACTTTTTCGGCCACCATCGACTCTCTTGCTAACCACTTCTTTACGGGCATTTAGTAATTGAACATATTAACACAAGGTTTTACCATACTAACTATGGAAGAGTACATGGCTGGCCCCCAGATCCATTCACTTATAATAATTGATATAATAATTGATATTTCTTGTGTATTTACTTGATTTGATATTTCTTGTTTATTTCTTGTAATGCCTATGTAGTCTAGTCCGCAGGTTTGTCTTATTGGTTTAGGTTGTGTGTAGTGGGGTCCTCCGGCACTCACTGCATGTGTTGAGTACAGGTTGAGTACATGATAGGAACTATAGTTCAACTAGAACAATAGAAAGTTGACTAATAGCGTTATATATAGGGAAACGTGAACTATACATGTGTTACTAACAATATAGTACTCATAGTCATACCAACCAGGAAATAGGAAATAGAAGTCAATTATAAGACCTGCTTCACACAATATACTTATCATATTATTATTACTGAATTATGTATCATACATAACTTCATTTTATTCCTAGTACATCCTGTCAATTTCGTATTTTCCAATATCACTGTAAAATTCCCATATGGAAGACCTTGCAGATCAAAGCTAAGTCCGGTAACTGGTATTATGGCAGGGCTTTCTCTTCAAAATTTTGCAAGTCAAGTCAATTTTTTGACATTTTTTGTTTTTGACCTGATTAACACAGAGAGAGAGAAATAGGGTTTATCAACCACTTGACACAAACTAGGTGATTTTGGGACTAACATATGGTTTAATTTTTTATTTCAATAATTCGCTTGCGTGTAGGGGTCTTTAGCAGTGGGAGGAAACCAAAGGACGCAGGTTGGAAGGCAACCCTACTCCTTGTCACGTACTCCTGATTAACAAGATAAGGCCTTACTTATCCCAGTGTTTTAATATATTTTCAAGTGTTTTTACATATAAAAACTATCAATTAAACTGTATTTCATGATAAATTTGTTAAAATTCGAATTTCAGGTGATGTAAATTGATTCACAGTTAAGTTGTCTGTCAGTCAGTGATATTACCCTAGGAGGAAGCAGACGTTGAACCCCACAAACAGACATAGGATCTACACATTCAGTGTCCTTCTGTTTGTAATCTAGCCTGGAAATAACAATTTAGTTCTAAGTGACATAATATCAGGCACTAGTGTACATGTAGTTGTAACTGACATGTCCCGCGGCATTACTGCACCATAGCTGTTACTGACATGTCAGGCACTAGTGTAGTTGTAACTTGTGAAAGGAGCCAGTTTTTAGTGAGAGAGAGAGAAAGAGAGAGAAAGAGAGAGAGATGGGGTTTAACCCCAACTGACACAAACACGGTTCAATTCTATTTCAATACTTCGCTTGCACATAAATGAAATCATTTATGTATTTTATTAAGATTATTTTTCAGATAGAAATTTCAAATTCAATTCATAACTAAGGATCAGATCTAGAGCACTATAAACGACCATTATACTCAAAAGAATTGAAATTGCCGATTACCTAACCAATTACACGAACCCAAAAGAAACCAGGTCTATAAATTCACTCGTATACAAATATTTGCAAGGCACACGACAAAACGTACTCTTATTAAAACTCGATACTTAAAAGAAATAAATCCTAAAAATCCACAAAACTTGAATACGATGGTTAATCTAACACTGCAATGAAAGTTGAATTGATTTACGCAATATAAATAAAGCTTAGTAAGGCTAAGTATTATTTACTCAGAAAATCAATAGAGGCAGGCTAAAAGGTGAACCTTTTGAAAGGTTTGCTTTAAATTCTATTAATGGATCAATGACTTTCATGTTATTTTTACTGATGTAACCCCATTTTATATTCAAACTTACTGAAATATATAAGTTTTTATGTCCTGCCTAAACTACTGGTGTTTAAAGGAGCCATCCCCGATTTCACATATGCTGATAAATGTTTTGTAAATCAAAAGCCAAACGAAAAAAATATTTCTTTCACAAGGATTCTTTTACTTGGAAAGCAGAAATATATCATATTTGTCATTTTTTGCTTTCAAGAAATAAAATCTTTTTTAAAGCAATCTACATTTCGTTTGATTTATTTTTTCAATGGCCTCCACTCCAATTAGATCTGACTGGTTGGTGAACTCTTAACCATGTAAACTATCTATACCTAACTTTTGTTTTGTTTTCTACTGCTCTATAATTGTCTCCCAGAGACGATTTCATTGGCTGATCTCTTACATCATAAAGAATGTGGTTTAATTAAGAATGCTTTCACATCCTACAAAACGAAATAGGATCTGTGTGCCACTGTCCAGGCCAAAATTCCTTCACTGCACACTGTATGGCGTATGCCTGTCTTCATTAGTCCAGTTTTGAGCAGAACAGTGGGACATTAAACCCCATTTCATTTCATACAGTCAGCTATGAGTGGAATTTTTCCAGAACATCAGCACCAAGATGTTTTCTTATTATGAACGCCAACCATCAAGGGTTCTTTTGTGTGCACACAAGACCTCGTTTTTTTGGCCCCTGTAACAAGGATGAGACACTGTTCCTTGTCAGACCCTCAGTCCTGTACACAGGATCTCGTTTTTTGGGCCCCTTGTAACAAGGTTGAGACACTGTTCCTTGTCAGACCCTAAGTCCTGCACCACTGACAAGAGGGGGGGGGAAAGAGATTTCAGAAGACTTTAATAAATTGTTTCACTGCAGGCATTTAGTAATTGAACTGGAATAACAAGGTGACAAATCTATAGAATACAATCAAGCAGTAATTACAATTTGTATTCCATAGAATTATGACCTGTTAAAGATTTGAATAAACAGTCTATTAGATCGCCACTTTATGTTTTCTCCAGTTGGTACACTTGTAAACTTGTTCGTTTAATCAAGCATAAAACATTCTATTTGACCTATTGATGAGCACACATGAGAATATCTTAATGACAAACTCTACGAAAATAGAATTTTACACTACACATAAAACTACGCTAGTTTTTGCTGTTGACATCTGTTTTACTTGGTGATAAATAGTTGTACAGAGATAAAGACCATGTCTCAAATAATCAACATCTCTTTAAAATCTCCACATAAACATTGCACCTAGTTGATGTAGAAAAACATCAATCGTATTATAATCCTAAAATAGATACAGAAAATAAAAATGGAGCATGCAAACGTCTTTAAATCAATATTTTCATGAAGAAAAATACGCTAAAAACTAAATTCTATATTGTGTACATTCCTATGGAACTCATTGTTATCCATATATATGGGAGATGGTGTACGCAACCATTAACAGGAATGGACCCTTATTTGTAAATAGACATACATGTATCTTTAGATGTGTAAAACACCTAAAATACTATTAGTATTAACCAAGTGATGAAATCAGTTTGTGTCGGCATAATTGTTTACCGTGAAAAAAAGGAGTGCAGCTTTACAGTGGAGCTAATATTTTGGATACATATATGTAAAATTATATTTTAAGTCTCCTGAACCACTTCTGGCTGTATTTATATCATAATGACTTTTCGTACGAAAAGGGTAAATATATCAAATTAATTAAGTACAATTCCAGATAATAAAATATAACAAATATTATGAAATCAGAACATCTATGATTTGAGTGAATTCGCTTCAACTCTGTAAATGTGGTAAGTTCGGACAAAAAACTTTCTTTCTTCCAAAAATTATATTCAATTTAACTATATTATTACTTTTTATTTGACAAATGATCATGTTTTGTAACAAAACAATAAGAAGACAAAATTTAGAAACGCCTTGCTATGTACGCATAATAAACTAGTGTTAAACCACTGCTTGTATATCATATAAACGGTTATTGTGTTATTAATAAGATTTTATTACGCATGTAACCATTACAACATGTATTAAGTACAATGACTGTTTTATTCTAAATTTAAACGTGTACAATACAAGATCAAGGTTGAAACCACAATCAGCAGGTGTATACGACGAGGAGAACAAATAAATTTGTAGTCACGTTAGTTGAAATATAACACCAGCAGTAGGAAACCACTGCACTCTTGGTGGGTTGAGGATATATTTCAAAAGATTTGTAATCAAGATGCTTAAATTATAAATTGGCTACTTCAAGATGCATTATGTAAGAGCTTTAAATCTGTCTATTGCAGGTCTTTGTTTTGGCTTCAAATCTTATATAAACTATTATTTAGACATTATTCACATGACAAATTCTAAAATCAGCTTGTTACATACATGTAAGACACCCGATAGATTTTAAAACTTTACCGATAAAATAGATAATCGAGACATAGCCTTGATTGTCAAGTACCATTGCTACAATAATAAACAATCTATGCCATGTCTTCCAACACTCAAAATAAAGTAATTTGAATAAAATTTCTAATATATTCATGTTTCATTATCTATTTTTGAACTATTGTAGCCAGAATGGTAAACACTTTATCTAAATTTTACATAATGTATCGTCAGCTCTTTATCTAAATCTTACATAATGTATCTTTAAAGTAAGCTATGATAATACAAGGAAAAACTAGTTACATAATTAATTTGATATTAGTTGTGTGGGTTGGATGGCTGAATGCATGTGCATGCTGTCATAAGGTCCTGTCATTGAGTCAACTGGTATGGTATCAATTCCCCAGTTGTACGTGACAAGGAGTAGGGTCGCTTGTCCCCTGGTCCCCCCCCCCCCCCCCCCACTGCTAAAGACCCTTACGCACAAGAAAATCATTGAAATAAAATTTAACCATATGTTAGTCCTGAAATGACCTACTTTGTGTCAAGTGGATGTTTAACCCCATTTCTCTCCCTCTGATATTAGTTGTCTATTTCTTGCAAAGTCTGTGTACATATAGTTTGTCTTGTCGGTTGCACTGCACTTACTATACGGTTCTGGTTCTGTTTAGAGGGTGGAGTTTCGATAAAGACCATCAACGGAAATTGGTAAATGATAAATAAATAAATCTAGTAGCATGTGGTCCCTACGTAGGGTTAATCTGTTATAACAAGATGTTTTGATGGTCTAGCTTGTCAGTTTATTCAATAAACTATACTTGACTTGAAGGTCATTTATTTTACTTTTATTTGATCTAAAAAGGACTTGACCTCTCTTCACCAATTGAGCAGAACATAAAAATGTGGATTTAATTTGTCAATTTATTCAATAAAAATACTAATTCTTTTTATTCCCCATACATGTACATTTTAAGTGCTACATAAGCACGGTTAAAAGCCTATTTAATTCAATATAAAAGTTTGACCCACATGCTAGTACTAACTGTATAGGCCTATAAAGAGAGTCGATGTATTAGAATAAGAACTGTCACGGACAACATTTTGAAATAAAAATCTTAGAATAAAAGTTAGAATCAAATTAACACCTGAACAATACCTGAGTTTACCTGGATGAGTCATACCATAATCTATTATAAATATAGCTGTCATGTTCTATAGTATATCGACCATTATAATAATACAACTTGCATGATATCGACATATAAATGTGTATAAACCACAGGTAGTAAACTATTATACCTGTTAGCTAGACATATTCATAGACTTCATTTACTGCATAAACTTCATAGGGGGTTGCACGTCCCAATGGCTAAACGAGTGCGCTTTAGATTATAAATGAAATGGGGTTTAACATCCTACTGTTCTGCTCCGATTGGCATAATGAAGACAGACATACACCATACAATGTGCTATGAGGGAAATTTTGCATGGACAGTGGCACTACGGCTTACTCTTACATGTATATCGAATTCCAATAGCCAAAGGATCTTTTACGTGAATGTGTACACAAGACCTTGGTTTTTGGTATTATCCAAACGACTATGTATGCAGATTGATTATTAAACATATATACATGTATAATTAAAATACCAATGCTGATTCATTGCCTTCTGATTTAAAAGATAGGCTGGCACTGCCAGGCAGGATACGACCACATTTTCGAGAGATGGATAGAGAACAAGCAATACCGAAAGTGATTTTTCCTATGTGCAAATATCGAAATGAATTAAGATCTTTGGGTTATAAGGTTCATTTCAGTAGGCTTCAAATTAGCCAAAAGCTAAAAAAAAGGTCATTTTTCGTACAATCAGGGGCCATAATTCAGGAAGTTACAATCCGATATGCACAAATATCGAAAGGAACCAAGATCTTTGGGTTATAAACATGCATGTCAAGTTTCATCAAAATCGGTTCAAAATTGTGACCTCTATAGGGTCCACAACCTTAATATAACGTATTTTCACACTAATCGCGTACAAACGGCGGCCATTTTGTCTGTCAATTTTGGTCCTATTTTAACAAAATTTTACCTCAATCTTCATTACCATGTAACGGTGATATAATCAAACGTTTTTTTAAATCGGATAATAATTTTGACCTCCAGTGGGACCACAAGCTAAAAAGGGTGATTTTTCGTACAATCAGGGGCCATAATTCAGGAAGTTACGAATCAATGAGCGCAAATATCGAAAGGAACCAAGATCTTCGGGTTATAAACATGCATGTCAAGTTTCATCAAAATCGGTTCAAAATTGTGACCTCTATAGGGTCCACAACCTTGATATAACATATTTTCACACTATTCGCGTCCAAACGGCGGCCATTTTGTCCGTCAATTTTGGTTTGATTTTCACGAAATTCAAACAGAGCCTTCATTACCATGTAACGGTGATATAACCAAACGGTTTTTTAAATCGGATAATAATTTTGACCTCCAGAGGGACCACAAGCTAAAAAGGGCAATTTTTCGGACAATCAGGGGCCATAATTCAGGAAGTTACGATCCGATGGGTGCAAATATCGACAGGAACCAAGATCTTTGGGTTATAAACATACATGTCAAGTTTCATCAAAATCGGTTCAAAATTGTGACCTCTATAGGGTCCACAACCTTGATATAACATATTTTCACACTATTCGCGTACAAACGGCGGCCATTTTGTTTGTCAATTCTGGTCCGATTTTCACGAAATTTGAACTCAACCTTCACTACCATGTAACGGTGATATAATTGAACGTTTTTTTAAATCGGATAATAATTTTGACCTCCAGAGGGACCACAAGCTAAAAAGGGCGATTTTTCGGACAATCAGGGGCCATAATTCAGGAAGTTACGATCCGATGGCCGCAAATATCGAAAGGAACCAAGATTTTGGGGTTATAAACATGCATGTCAAGTTTAATCACAATCGGTTCAAAATTGTGACCTCTATAGGGTCCACAAGCTAAAAACATGATATTTCGTACAATCAGGGGCCATAATCCATGAAGTTCCGATCCGATACATGCCAATATCGAAAGGAACCGAGATCTTATGGGGATAAACCTATATTTCAAGTTTCGTCAAAATCAGATAAGAATTGTGACCTGCAGAGAGTCCACAAACAAATTGTGGACGGACGGACGGACGTCCGGACGGACAGGGGCGACGACATAATACGTCCACATGAAAATGTGGGCGTATAAAAAGGCCGATCATTTCTGATTTCCCACAACATTTTTATGGTTGCTTTTACATATTTGTACGAGCTCTAGTTGTTTCAAAATTGCAGGTAATAATTATAACTTGCTTATAACAAAGTAGCATTCTGGAAGAAGCCATGCTTGACTCTGCCTTGCCAACAGTATAATTTGCTTCCCAATATCTGGCAGCTTGCAAATTATAATTGAAAGCTTGAAAAACAAGTAGCATACCTAATGCAGAATTATGATGATTTTCTGCTTCTCACATTTTTGGTCATCAGTTTTATCAACAGTTCACTTCAGTAATTTCAAACTACTTTTGTAATTTGAAATTAACACTCACATCAAACCCAATGAAATGGGGTTTACCCTCTCACTTTTCTGCTCCAACTGGGCTAATGAAGATGAGTATAATGTATGCAATTAAGTGTTCTATGATGAGGTAAATCTTTGGCCGGACAGCAGTGCAAGGGCTTACTCTTACATTGGATTGAACGCCAACGTGTACACAGGACCTCATTTTTTTGTACCAACCAAATGACCAAGCCTGGAAATAGACACCCGTCACTGACAATGTCAGGCACAGATTCAGGCTTTGTCAGGCACTAAACCTCTGATGCCTGTTTTTCTTTTAATGATATTATTAATAAATGTCCGGCACTAAGTTGAAAATGTCAGGTACTATTTCATTAGTGACTGACATTTTGTCAGGCACATCTTAAACTGTTATTTCCAGGCCTGCAAATGACTATGCATGGTCCATTGCCAGGCAGGGAAAATGCCGGAAAATCCCGCTGACCATTCTCGGCCAAGAGACCTCCAGGTTAGCAGGCCAACGTCCTACCCACTCAGCCACCATGTCTGGAAATGTGACTGATGTCAGAGAAAGTATTTTATTTTGATGCCATACTCTCTGATTTATGATAATATATTGAATGGGGTTGATGTTTTTAAATAATTATTTAGATACTAGCATTCAAAAAACAATTTGAAACATGTACAAGTAGGCATGCCTTCATTCTATGGTACTACAATAACACGTAATATTGTATGAATATTACTCACATAAATTTGAATACCATACAGGAATTATGTATAACAATAACGAAGCGCACTTGTTTTTTTCTTACATACGAATTTGAATGAATATTTTGTCGACACATGATTTTTAACTGTGGTCTGAAACCGCCTGCTTACATAAGGATAAGAGTTACACCACCTTTATTTTCAGTAAAAATGCCCAGCAAGAAAAATTTTGAAATCCCAACACTGCTCTCACAGCAAACCAACGATTAATAAATTATTTAAAGGCACTGAATCTCTTAAAAGAAATATCAGTCCAAAATTGCTTCTATTCCATTCAATGTTTACAATTAAACGCTGTCAATCTTTTAATCGACTGCTTTTTTATCTGACTTTAGCTACAGTTGATATTTTTGGTTTTTATACCTTAATAAAATAAAATATTAGTGTATAGTAAGCCATGAAAAATTAAATATTTTGTCCGAAAATGCAAATGATGACATGCAGTTTTAACGTGACATAAAACTCGATATAAATAATTCAAGTATCTAAAGATAAAAATTTGACTATACAGCGACCGGATACGATTGAATATTAGGAGTAATATAATATTAAATCGTATTGACAGAGCTAGGCTATCTATTACTGGGTCTCGACCTATACAGGATATTATATTGAAAGGTGGTCTACTTTATTTGAAGGATTTGTATGATCTACATAATGTATCATAACTAATTGCTTATAAAAACTTCAAGTGGCAGACGCTTATTTTTCTATTACTGTCCAACCAAAGGCTGAGTCATACTAGTAGTAGATGTTTAATTTTCTATTAGTGTCCAACCGAAGGCCGAGTTGCACATGGGTTTTTCCTGATCCATAACAAATCCACCACCTAACCGAAAAATCTGTCCTATTGGTTACAAAAGTTGTCCTACGAACTAATCAACACTTCTTCATCTCAAAACTGCAGATGTTAAACCCAACCTGGATGAAATGCTGAATAATCCACTCAAAGGATTTATCTTTAAAGATAAACCTGTATGCGTTACGAAACATCGTTATTAAATTATAGAGAAGTAGCTATATCCATATATACCTTGTGTTGTGTTTTGTGATGAATGTCTTAAAGAGTCAAAAAAAAAACAGTGTGGTTCTGCAACACTAATAGAGCTCCTCCCAGGAAAGTTACAGTCTGGTAATTTTACTTTCTCCGCTACTGGTGCCGTCATCTGAATGATTGTCATATTATAATTTTGAGTTAAACATTCGCCAGAAATATTAAGAATTTTCCTAAAGGTAACGGGCCATGCATTATTCTATTGCATGTCTTGGAATGTAAAAGGAACTGGATGCTTGCTACCTTTATTATTGATCTGCCCCGAAGTAGCATTGATTTCAGAAATCTTTTAGTTAAAGAGCAAGGAATAAAGACTGGATCTAGAAACAAAACCTTTCTTTGTAATGTTAGAATTTCTGATAAGATTTATTGATCTGCTTTATATGTAGAGTTGATTTCAGAAATCCAATACGAAATGCATATATGATTTAATTTCGTGTAAGCAAGAAATAAAACCGCATTTGAACGATACGACAAGTTTATACAACCGTCAGGCTGTTTAAACGATACAAACACTGTATGTCAAAATGACGCCAAACGTACTTGTACCTGTGTGCTGTGTCATTTGTTTAATCTTAGTAACAGTATAAAATGGCTTCTTTGAAGTAAGAATGTTTAAAATTAAAAGGTGTTTGGCAGTGGAAGAGGATAATCAAAGTAAGAAAAAATGAATGTGCAGTGTACATTCTCCTTTCATATCAAGGAGCTACCTTTCAAAAATTAACAGGAATTCTGTTTGCATCAATCCGTTGGATGAGAATACATATGTAGAACTGCTTCTGGTCAAGCAACAAGCAGTTCATCTGACCATTTGTATGATGACTGTGTTCATGGGACTGTGGCATCTGATGGTTGTATGGATAGATTGTGTCGTGTAAACACCGCTTAAAGTCTGACATCTAGAAACAACTTACCTCGCCGAATGCGCCTCTTCCAATGACTTTTAGTGGTGAGAAATCATCTACACCGAGTCGAGATCGTTTTAATCGTAAAAATTCTGTTTCTTTGGTAGCATGCTGTTGTCTTCTTTCCTCTTTCTGTAAATAAACAACAAAATTTATTTAATATACAAGAAAAGGTACCAAAAACAAAAAACTTTAATAACATCTTGTTGTAGGAATATTTAGGGCAGAGATTCTCGTGTCACAAATGTCTTTAACGTACACTTCTGAAATACATGTAAAATGGGTTCAAATCCTAAGGAATACTGAAAAGGGTCATACGCCAGACAGTGTGCTTTGAGGGAAATTTCCTCAAACTTTATATTTAATTACAATTGTCAAGGTTTTATTTTTACATAAACGGCTGTAAGTACATGTAATCAGGATCTTATTTTTTCATGTCACCCAAGACTTTAGCCCTTCCCAAGCGCTGAAATAAGCGGCCGGACACGGACACTGTCCGGTCGAATTGACCCCCTTTGACAGGCCAAATTGTCTTTCGTCCGGACATAACTGTCCGTCCGAGTTTGGGTAAAACAGTAAGCCAAAAATAGTAATTTCATTCGCGAACTCGTGTCGATCGCTAATTATTACTAGACTCGAAAATCCAGGCACAAAAATATCAACTACCCGAGTCATAGTGAAAATGTTACTATTTATATCTAGGCCGTGTGCAGATAAAACAATCAATAAAATCGGCTTTTTTACGCTGGTTATGTCAATGACCCGGGTCCTAGTAAAAATATTACTATTTTATATAGAATCGGCTCAAAATCCAGACCCAAAAATATCAACGACCCGAGTCAAGTGAAAATGTTACTGTTTATATCTCGGCCGCGTGCAGATAAAATAATCAGTAATTTTTAGAATCGGCTTCTTTACGCTGGTTATATCAACGAACCGAGTCACAGTAAAAATATTACTATTTTTTAGAATCGGCTCTTTTACGCTGGTTATATGAACGACCCAAATCATAGTAAAAATCATTATTTACATGTATCTCGGCCGCGTGAAGATAAAATAACGAATAATATTGAGAATCGGCTCTTTTACGCTGGTCATTCGAGTCTACGTGTAGTAGCTAGCTTTGCGTTACTTTCGTATATGATTAGCTCTAAATCACACCTAACATGACATGTAATTATACAAATTATTAGTAATAAAAGTAAAAATATTTAAAATGTTACAAGAAAATGTTCAAGTTGACTATGGGTGTAATTAGGGAGAGACTTTTTATACGAAAATTAAAATAATAATATCTCACTTTCTTAGACACTTCCGATGTGAATGTAAATAGAAGGGCCTTGAAAACATGTCGAATAAAATAACTTCTTATTTTTCCCAACCCCCGGACACGGGATATCCCAGATAGTGGGACCGTTCCAGAAAATTTTAAGACAGGTACTGTGTCTAATGTTTCTCAAAATGACATTTCTAAACGGGGACCATTGCCGTCACTAGTTCGAAAATTACATACAATAAGAATCGTAGAAAAGCGGATCAAAAATGGTGTAGCAAAATCCAATTCTGACGTGTGGTTAACATACGAAGAAGACGGTGGTTATGTGACTACACTAAAATGTGAAGTCTGTATAAAGTAAGTATTTTAAAAATATCAAATATATGAGGGAATTTTCCACTGCATGGAATAATGGTATTTGTCAGGCTGAAAATCTGAAATGTCCGGCCGAAAATCAGTTCAGCCTGACATGATGTCAGGCTGAACCTTAGCAGTTATTTCAAGGCTTGGCCCTTCCTTTGCTAGGATCTTCGTTCTGCACTGATCACAAGAGGAAACCAGACTGGGAAATCTTGAAGAACATTCTAAGACAGCATCAGGATAATTATTTGCACTAAAGCCAGCACAACCTTAGTGTTGGATGAAATATCTTGATGGGCGTCTTTTTAAATTACAGACTATATTTATTGTCGGATGCATCCTGATATTATAACACACCCACCAACTTAACCTGTTTGCAAAATCTATTTGATGTTTATAATCTGATTTAACCCAAGCCAGTGGATTATTGAGTGTTGGTATTTTGATTTTACTTTCTTAATTAAATGCTAATCAATCTGAATACACTTAGGAGTGGATTGAGTCGTAATATATTTGACATTTTCTGAGAAATTAAAGAAAACGACGATCCACGACCTTAAGCAACTAATGTTGATTTTCTGAGAAATGAAAACGACGATGTGCGACTTTAAGCAACAAATGTTGATATGTGCTATGTAGGTTAATTAGTCTATGGAAGGTTGTTGTTGTGTATTTACTCTATAAAATATTGTTTTATCTGGTCAATACCTGTACAATATCCTTATAGTATACATATACAGGTGTTGTAAAGATGGTCTTAATGTATTGTATTGACATTGATTATGTATAAAATAAGTCTTTGAATAGGGTTAATTTGGTATTTTGATGTAAAATAAATCCTTGAATAGGGTTAATTTGGTATTTTGATTTAAAATAAATCTTTGAATAGAGTTTATTTGGTATTTCGATTTGTGATGAGACATGCTGTATACAATTAAACACATTTTAAAAAAAGATTTAAAGTTATCTTGTTTATGTGACACTTGTGATTTACGTAAAACATGACACAAGATAAACCAAATAGAAAGTGGAATGGGGTTAAACAGCCACTTGATATAAACTAGGTCAACTTGGGAATAACATATGGTTTAATCTTATTTCAATAATTCATTTACGGATGGGGTGATTAGCAGTAGGAGGAAACCGAAAAACCAAGAGAAAAGGTTCGACAGGTGACCTTACTCCTTGACACAAACAAGTAGGAAATCTAAACCATGCAAGTTTATTCAATGACAGACCTCATCCAACTCGTTAACCATTCACCCCCCCCCCCCAATTGTCAAAATGATAGGAATTTTGAACAGGACATAGAAATTGCTTCATGTATACTACATTACATACATATTTTTAATTATTATATTATTCAAACTGCGGTAACTAAAATTTTATTTATAAAATGTTGAATTCCCCTTCAAGCAACATGATCTGGGCACAGACCCAGAACAAAGAATTAGAAAGACAGGGCGGTGACCAAGAATAACACAGATTTACCCACGTCCATAAACATTGACTATAATGAGTAAATGTTTGATTAGGGACTATGGAAATAAAATCTACCATGAACATATGATCTATTATTGACTTTTATTAGATGTCAAACTCAAGTAAATCACACACTTGAGATGTTGACATTATTACTACTATGTAGCTGTTCTTGGTCCACATCAACTTGTTATTCAGTGACACGTGTAAGAATTTGTACAGGAAAAAGACTACCGGTATACGGAATAGCGTTGTCTGAAATGGCCGTCATCGTTATCGCATGACAAATGTCGACATCTGAATGTCGGAATAGTTGAAATATTCGTCATGAAATACGTGGAAATAGCGGCAATATTTACGATAATTTAAACTAAACAGCTATCGGCCCATATTGATAGCACTGTCGTTTATGACTAACGGTATACTGAATTGCCGTCTGTAAAATGGCCGCCATCTTTATTGCACGAGAAAGGCCGACTTCATCAACTTCAATGTTGACACAGGGACACAGGGAAAAGCCAAGATTTGCTTATTACTATGTATAAGGCGCACCCCCTTCTGTAAAAAAAAAATATCTGGTAAAAAAAAGTGCGCCCTATACACCGAAAAATACGGTAAGTTGAAAAATAAAAGTACTTGTTTGTGCTGTTTTAAAGCTTTTAGTTCCAAATTTTTGAATTTGAACCCAAACCTCTTACATGTGATCCATGTGGCTATATATTTATCAAGAGCAAGAGAGTGAGAGAGAGAGAGAGAGATAGAGAGAGAGAAAGAGAGAGATGGGGTTTAACTCCACTCGACACAAACTAGGTCATTTAGGGACTAACATTTGGTTTTAATTTTTTATTTCAATAATTCGCAGTGGGAGGAAACCGGAGTGCCCGGAGGAAACCCACGAGGTTGAGAAGGAGAGAAAGAGATGGGTTTAACCTCCACTCGACACTAACAAAGTAATTTCGGGACTAACATATGGTTCAATTTTTATCTTTATTTATTTCAATTTGGTGTCTTTCACGTAGGAGGGAACCGGAGGACCTGGAGAAAACCCACGATGTTGGAATAAAGTGTTGTTTAATGGCACGTCAGCTCCAACCGGGCCATATTGCGCCAACCACGAGGTTGGACAGGCAACCCTAAGCCTTGTCACGTACAATCACCCCAGTTGACTCAATGACAAACCTTATGACTATCATGAGGGAATTTTGTCTGGGCAGCGGCATTTCTGCCTACTATTAATAGAATTTCAACTGTCAGGAAGCAGTTTTATATAAGCATTAAGTTGCTTGTTACTGTATCCAATTTATTCATATTATTCCCTTCATCGTTGTATGTAAGAATTCTGAATAAATACTTTTTTAAATCAAATGTCAGGATTGTAGATAACTTATTTTGAATGCGGACAAAATCTCAATTCTTGATATCTTTGTAAATATTGAACAGAATGAAATGAAATGGGGTTTAGCGTTCTACCCTAACGCAATACAGTGTGCTACGACCTGTTCTTATATTGAATTCCACCTGCCACAGGACCATTTACATGTACACTAATGTCTACACAAGACCTTGGTTTTTAGACCCATCCAAATGACCAGACAGCTGTCCTTGTCAGGCCCTCTGTCCTGCATCACTTACAATTGGAAACCAGGCACGATAATCCCATGACCATTTTCAGCCAACACTGGGACACTGGGAGCAAATCGAGACTTTATTTATCATCATATCAACTTTAGGTATGACGACCGAAACTAGTCGGGGGGTTGGGATGGCCTAGTGGTCTAGAGTGCCGCGTTTCGACCTCTAGGTGGCCGGTCACCTCTGGCTTGCGGCTGTGGTTTCGAGCCCAGGTGTGAGCGTATGTGGCAGGGAGATAGGGGCGCCTTCTCAACCTCGTGGGTTTCCTCCGGGCACTCCGGTTTCTTCCCACTGCTAAAGACCCCTACGCGCAAGCGGATTATTGAAATAAAATTAAACCATATGTTAGTCCCGAAATGACCTAGTTGTGTCGAGTGGACGTTAAACCCCATTTCTCTCTCTCCGAAACTAGTCTAAAATTGGAGCGCTAATTTCTCGGTTCGGACTAAAGCAATTTGACTGAAATATTCAGCAAATTTCATTTTCATTATCTTGTAACTATCATAGTGAGAACTGTCAACTCTTTATCTCATCGTCCCTTATGCCCCTTTAATTTCGGATGGAGATTGATTTTTACATGTCATGATTGTATATTGATATTGTTTTAAGCCATAAGTGATGTGTACACAAACTAAATATTTGTTCATCAACATCATGTTTATCTTCTTTATTGTCATGTGATCTTGTCATGTGATCATACACGAATGTACAAATAACAACAATATGATATATTTGATCTAGCATGGAGTGTTTGTGTATCATTGTGTGTTGAAATATTTCTAACTATTACTATATTACACAGATCAGAAACACTGTATTAGAGATTGCATCCATCTGATTAATACACATATATCCTATTTCTTTTCATTTTATACAGTTCAACATTCGTAACACTGAATCTGATTAAAAGTTTTTATGGTTCAATATTTTATTTTACTTGGTTTGACTACACTAGGATCATCCTAGTAGGATGTGAAAGAGTTCTGGTTGAAGTATGGGAATGACCAATGAAACGGTCTGTTGGTTGGATTGCTATGCATGCAACTGTAGTTATCTTACTAGAAGGATCAACGCCGATTGGTTAATCAAATGCCGGATGTCATAGGGTCAAAAGCCACATGCATGACCCCTGACATGACCTCCCACTACAACTGGTCAGATCTTCACATGTAGTAGAGGTCATCGAAACATGGAAAGTATTAAAAAGATAGGTTGCCAGGCAACGAAACATACGCCCACAGCAGCTAAATCGTCCGGGCAGTCAACAAGGATTGTCGCATATTTTTACTTTTTTTTGGTAATGAAACATTTGTAATATACTAAAATCTGAGTAACAACTCATTATGTAATTATCAGAAAATCATTAGAATTTGTTTGCTTTTTATAAAGTTTTGCCCCACGCTAACAATTAGTATAGGAAACATTTAATATCATGGATTTAGCTGTTCAGTTATCAAAATTCATTGAAAATCAAAATACTTGTTCGTTTCAACACCTTAAACTCTGTGTATCAATCTGAAGTCAATCGGATGATAAGTTTGGCATCTACAGCGCCACAAGGTTTTTTTAGAGTGATCAAGGGAGATAACTTTGGAAGTAATTATTTGAAATTGATGAAAATCAGTAGGCTTCTTCCTCTCAGGACCTTAAACAGTGTGTGTAAATTTAAAGTCAATCGGATATTAACTTTGGCCTCTAGAGCGTCCACAGGATTTTTTGATGTGATCAAGGGCCATAACTCTGGCACTAATTATCGGAAATTGATGCAAATCAATAGGCTTCTTCGTCTTATGACCTTAAACACTGTGTATAAATTTAAAGTCAATCGGATATTAACTTTGGCTTTTAGAGCGTCCACAAGATTTTTTGAAGTGATCAAGGGAGATAACTCTGGCACTAATTATCGGAAATCGCTGAAAATCAATAGGCTTCTTCGTCTTATGACCTTAAACACTGTGTATAAATTTAAAGTCAATCGGATATTAACTTTGGCTTTTAGAGCGTCCACAAGATTTTTTGAAGTGATCAAGGGCCATAACTCTGGCACTAATTATCGGAAATGGCTGAAAATCAATAAGCTTCTTCGTCTTATGACCTTAAACACTGTGTATAAATTTAAAGTCAATCGGATATTAACTTTGGCTTTTAGGGCATTCACAAGATTTTTTGAAGTGATCAAGGGCCATAACTCTGGCACTAATTATTGGAAATCGCTGAAAATCCTTAGGCTTCTTCGTCTTATGACCTTAAACACTGTGTATAGATTTAAAGTCAATCGGATATTAACTTTGGCTTTTAGCTTCCACAAGATTTTTTGAAGTGATCAAGGGCCATAACTCTGGCACTAATTATCGGAAATCGCTGAAAATCGATAGGCTTCTTCGTCTTATGACCTTAAACACTGTGTATACATTTAAAGCCAATCGGATATTAACTTTGGCCTCTAAAGCGTCCACAAGATTTTTTGAAGTCGTCAAGGGCCATAACTCTGGTAGTTATTATCGGAAATCTCTGAAAAACAATAGGCTTCTTCGTCTCATGACCTTAAACACTGTGTATAAATTTAAAGTCAATCGGATATTAACTTTAGCCTCTAGAGCGTCCACAAGCAATTGTGGACGCCGGACCGACGGACGGACCGACGGACCGACGGACGGACGGACGGACGGACGGACGGGGGCGACGACAATATACGACCACATTTCAATGTGGGCGTATAAAAACCGAAACGAAATACAGATCGGTTTTTAAATCAGATCAAGATTGCACAATACAAACTGAGCAGCTTTAAACATTTGTTTGGCCGTCAATATTACTGATACGGATGACATCGGGAAAGTCAAGTAGCCCTTGATATCAACTTCTTTTTTCTTCAGCAAAGTAAATTCTAAAACAATTTTTAAAATTACTAAGAAAAAATTAAAGGGGTTGGAAGTATATCTGGATAAAAGAAGGAGAGAGGGGGGGGGGGCTTTAACATCCCCTTGACTCAAAGAAGATCATTTCGGGATTAACACATGGTTTTATTTTATTTCAATAATTCGCTTGAGCGTTGGGGTATTTAGTAGTGGGGGGAAACTGGAGGAAACCCACGAGGTTGGACATATCTGGATAAAAGAGATTTCTTATTCAGTGTAATTGTAAATGGGTACATAAATTAAAACAACATCCAGAAATGTAAAATGAGTATTGACACCATTTGATATGCCTTCATACATACTGGATGTGACACATTACCGCTATCATCAAACAATTTCATGCACAATAATGATTTATTAGGTTATGCATTCTTTGGGTAAATGTATTTACATACATGTAGACCTGAGGTAAATTTGATCTATACACATGCCTTCTGCTCATTAATCATTAAATATGGTATAACTCGAAGCAATATGTCTGCATGACTACATGAACATGTTTACATTATTTAATTAATCTGTTGATGTCATTAATGTATTAATTAGTATTCAATAAACAGGTGGAGTATTACTGACTTCTTCACCTTGCATGTTTAACTAATAACACATCTAATCATAAGAAATAATCAACCTTGAACTTTGACCCTATATAATTACATAACAACTGTCTACTTACTAGACACAATTTAAAGGCCCAATCCATCATTTGCATTTTTCGATAAAGAAATTATCAAATTTCTCACACCTAAATCCATGTACTAAGATTAATTATTCAAAATTTAATTAAAGAAATCAAAATACCAATGCTAGATAATTTCATGACTTGTATTCAATCGGGCTGCCGGTAAGTGATACTCTGTATTTTTTGTCCTGTGTATTTTTCAAGGAGTCCAGTATTTTTCTAGTGTGAGTGTATGTCTCTACTCTCCATATCCTAAAATTGCCATCCTTTCATTGGATATACCACCCGATAAATTCTTTTCTGGGGAGGTATCTTTAAAAATCTATCCATATGAATTTAATTTGATAAACAACTGTATTGAAATCTTTATATAAAGATATAATCCACAGATATGTGTTTGACAGGTATTTCTATTTTTTATTTCCAAAAAGCCTTAAAGGAAGGCTTCCACGTCAGTCATATTTTCCAATTTTGTCTGACAAACAGTAGAATCGCTTGGTGAGAGATTTGCTTGTCACAGACATTGAGGAATATAATTCATTTTACAGTTGGAATGCACATGAAATCATAAGAACTGTCATTGAATCAATTGGCATGGTTTCCATTCCTTGCTTGAATTGAATGTGATAAATAGAAGGGTCACTTGTCCAACCTTGTGGACTGGAGTCCTCCGGTTTCCTCCCACTGCTACAAGCCAATTATTGAAATAAAATTGAACCATATAATAGTCCCAAAATGACCTAGTTTCTACTGGGTGGGTCAAATGATCGCTCAATCTCTCTTTCTAATCTGAGATAACGAAAATACGCCAAAATTGACTGAATGACAAGATAATGGAGTTAGAGTCGAGCGTTTGTTTTATTTCATACTTACTTGTTCAGTTGAAAGACCTTCTTCTTCCATAGACTGTTCTAATAGTCTATACCTGTAACAAAAATAAAACAATTAAATAAATTAAATTATATTTGACGGTATACATGTTACAAAATATCCTGATTCTCAGATGCAGTCATTTAATTTTAATACATTTGAAGACTCGTTTTCATTTTTATGAAACAAAAACATCTTCATTAATCAACCTATCTCCATATTCAAATGAAATAACTCAATAAAACATGGTCAATAGAAATGCCACTGACATAGCATACTGCACAGCGTTCGGCGTTCACATGGCTTCATTAGTTGCGTTGGTGCAGAAATGTAAGACGTTAAACCCCATTTCATTTCATGGAGATCAAAGAGGAATAGACCGAAACATCGCATAATTTCTGTCATAGCACACTACATGTACTGTGTACATAAGAAAGAGAGAAAGAGAGGTTTAATTTTATTTCAATAATTCGCTTGAGCGTTGGGGTCTTCAACTGGAGACAAGGAGAAAACCCACAAGGTTAAACAGGCAAACCTACTCCTTTTCAAATACAAGTGTGGAATCGCAACAACATCACCTGACTCAATGACCAACCTGGGGATTTCATGCACACATGTTAAAACACTAGAACCCCCCCCCCCCCTTACTTCATTAGCTCATTTAGTGAAAAAAGGTAAGACCTGAAAAATCCTTTGATTCTATTTCATGTAACACCCACAACTTATGAATGCAGGTAACAGGCTTCAGTTGTGTGAGAGAGAGAAATGGGGTTTAATGTCCACTCGACGCAAACTAGGTCATTTCAAGACTAACATGGTTTAATTTTATTTCAATAATTCGCTTGTGCGCAGGGATCTTTGGAAGTGGGAGGAAACCTTGAGTACCCGGAGAAAACCCATGAGGTTGGACAAGCGACCCTACTCCTTGCCACGTACAACTGGGGATTTGAAACAGCTCCAGTTGACTCAATGGCAGGCCGTATGATACAGCGCGCGCATGTTAACCATTCGGCCATCAAACCCCCCGGCTTCACTGTATAAAGGACTACAGGTCTAGTCGTGTATATATTACATCCTATAGAGATACGTATAACACACATGCTATTACAGTGTGTTAACTACCACCAATTGCCATGTTTGAGGAAATTACTCAGGAAATGGTGATAATTGATTTTCCTACTAGCAAAATTGGAAAAAAAATAAAGATATTACCCCAATCATGTAGTTTTTGATCGGCTTCTGGTTTAAACCAGAACCCCTGCGGTTTATCAAATTACTACAAGATTTCTCTGGTAAAAGCATCTTAGTACACTATACATATGATTGAAGATCAATTTGTACTGAAGTTCTTGTTATATATAGTAATATTGTAGGAATTATTTATCCGGCCCCGAGTTCACAAAGCATTCTCAGACTTAAGTTAAGAATTTTCTCAAAATTGTTCTCCTTATTTAACTAAAATTTAGCTCTTTATAAAACTGTTGTTGTTTTAATGCATCAAATATATCAAAAAGAAACTATGTGCAAAGTTTTCTGTTTCTGGATCAAAGATATTTCTCATAAACCGTGACTGAAAGTTGAGTAAATTCTTAACTTAAGTCTGAGAATGTTTTTTGAACTTTGAGTCTGATCTTGAAAATATGCAGTCTTGTTTTTAAATAGATTTAAAAAGTTTTTATTATATAATACTAATGGTAATATTTAACCTTGTTTATTGTCATATTTGCATTTTTCAAGATTTTTTTTGCGGATAAATCCACGTTAAAGTTTACTCAAATTGATTAAAATTTCATTAAGAAAACAAACCAAAAATATCAAGACATTCTCTCAACTTTCATTCAAATACATGTACATGTATATTAAAACGGTTTTTACCAACGATTATGTAGGTGGTAGCAGTGGCTTGTTACAATCCTGGGGGCCACGGTGGCTCGGTGAATAAGACGTTGGCTCACTAGCCAGGAGATTCGTGTTCTATCCATGAGTTGTCCGAGAAAGTTCATTGTGATTTTTCGTCGTGGTTTCTCCTTCTCAGTGGGGCAGGTCGGAGGGCCTGGCAAGGATATAAACATTTGGTTGGGACGAAAAACTGAGGTCCCATCCATGTACACATTAGAGCTGGGCGATATTTCGGTATTTCGATATAAAACCGTCACAGAAATAAAAACCGTGAAAAATACCGTCTTCAGAAAAATATCGAAAAACCGAACATACCGCGATATATCGCGGTTTTGATTTTCCTGGATAATATTTAACATAAATATCGAACAAAATGTTTTCTTTTTTATGTTATTTACTATATTTTATTGCTTAATCATGAACAAATACTGCTATAAACTCCCGAGTAATCATTCCACAAAGTTTGCAAATGCCGATATGGAGCTTGTTTACGTCACGTGACTTCTCGCTCACCTTTCCACCCGTTAGAATTATCTCTGTTTCTGATCAATTTCTATACATCTTGACGAATTGTGTACTTTGATTTTCGAAAGAGATCACTGATTTTAAGATTGAATTAAATTTTAATAAAGCAGAAACATAAATAATGCCAATTACATTGAGAGTTCCGGTAGACTGATTATCATTCAGTGTCATGCCAATGGAGATCGTGATCCGGGAAAAAATATTTGACGAAATCAATGGTCACTTTATGTTTTATAGTTTAATTTAGTATCCTTGTATTGTTTAATTATGCATTTTCAAGAAGGTATACTTTTGAATGGGAAAGAAAGAGTTTGTACGGGTAAACAAAGTCCAATCGTACCCATAACAACTATAAAAATATGCACGGCCGAAAGAACACAAACTTTGTTTTATGTTGTTTGGACCTCCTTCATTCGAAATATCTTTAATTTTAATAAAATATAATTGATATTTTGAATATCAAAATTGTAATAAACAACAACTTTAGCAAGTTTTCATGGCTATCTTAGATCTGTGTTTGAACCAGCTCGAATTAATGTTTTGTTAATTTGGAATTGGTACTGTATGCTAAAAATAATATTGATTAGAAACAATAATATTGAGGGGTATTTCCAACTTTTTATGCATGTATATTTACATTTAAAAAGTGATAAACTGGAAGTACTGACCTTTTATAAAATATCGCGATATAGTGATTATATCGCGATATTTTTTGAAAATATCGTGATATCTGTTTCTAGGTATATCGCCCAGCTCTAGTACACATTGGTGTGCGAGTAAAAGACCCCTTGGCAGTTGTAATTCGATATAAAAGTAGGTCATACCACAGGACTCCCGTAATCTGGAAAACCTAGTAACACTGTTGAATGTAGATTTGAGAAAACAAAGGAACACTATTTTGTTTCAGAATTAAGCTACTGAATATAAAACCAATTTTATTTTGTCTTTTTAGATGAAGATAATTAGAAGCCTTTTCAGTGAAGGAGAAAAAAATCTAATGTGTACTAAGTCCAAATAGGGGTCTAACTCAATTTTAACCCAAATTTGACTTGCTAAGTTTTTCCAGATTAAGGGAGAGGTGTCCAGGTAAAATTTCCCTCATAGGACATGGCGTATACCGGTCTTCATTAGCCCGACTTTGAAACCTCTTCCCATTCTATTTCATTTCAATTGTTATAATCGTGTTTGTATCAAAGTTTCAATTTATCATAACTTTGTAAATACTGAAATGAATCTAAAATGAGTTATATTCACTTTAAAGATTCAACCTTCACAACACATAGGATAAAAATTCCCCCAAATGACGATTGAAGTGGAAATTTATGGTTATATTTAGATACAAGATCAAAACGAGAGGAGATGAGAGTAATTTTACGAATGACTACTCGGCAATTATCTACTAATATTATGTTATTAACCTTTTTACATGGTATCAGCTGTTTATTCTCAACTTTCTCTAACCTTGTACAAAGTTCACTATCTGAAGTCATCCACTCTTTATCTTGATTACTATATAGGTAATTAAATAAGTGTTGTTCTCAAACACAATATAGCTGTCATATATGTATGTATATCAAATGAAATGAAATGAGGTTTAATGTCTAACTTTTCTCCACCAACTGGGCTAAAGAAGACAGGGATACAGAGTGAAAATGAAAGAAAATGGGAGAGAGAGAGAGAAATGGGGTTTAACGTCCACTCAACACAACCCGGTCATTTTGGGACTAACATATGGTTTCAACTTTATTTCAATAATAATACTATTTGGGAAATATTGCCCAGACAGCGGTGCCACGGCCAACGAATTACAACTGCCAAGGGATCTATTACGTGCATATTAATGTGTACATGGTCCTGCACCACTGACGAAGACGAATTGCACCAAAAAATCCTGAAGAACTTTCTCGACCAACGTAATACCCGCTGAGCCATTAAAATGTGTCAAATTAACATTTCACATTTCCAACCAAATTGAGTGATACTTTAGTCAAAACCTTTATGATCATGGTTGGGAGTTTAAATATTCTTTCCAACTCCCTCAGGCACATTGTAACAAGTTAACAATGCTTCAATTTTGAAAAAATTGATTCAGAATTTTACATTACAACCTGTTCATAAGGTTTATATGACTCAATATGAGTGTCAAATTTTAATATGCATGAACATAATAAATCTACCTCGAGCAGTGATACACAGACCTATCAAGTTATATATATGGATATCAGGTTTTAGAATGTGCATACGGTATATAATAAATCTACCCGAGTCTCGATACACAAACCTATTCAAAACGTGAATACACTAATAGTATTGTCATTACAACCTGATGTTCAATATATTATAAGTTTGACGTCAATTCATGTTTCAAGTCAGTTTGACCCGTGTTTATGAAGTAAACATTAACAACTGTCCATACTATAAATACATCCCATAATAATAATACACAATCAAAGTATTATAAGACTCACACCAGTTCTGGTACGAACAGGTTTCTTTCTTCAAATCAGGCTCATTTTTTTCTTAGACAAGTGGGGCCACTGGAGATATGAATTAATATGTATCAATTTTCCCCTGCATTCAGAATTGTTCATTTCAGGTGCAAACATATCAAACCTATCTCAAGGATCTCTAAGTCTAGTTATTTTCATGATACGGAATGTCAAGCCATGCCATGGTGGCTAAGTGTGTAAGATAGCCTGGGGGTCACATGTTTGATCCCAGTGCTGGCCAAGAAAGTGCAATGGGATTCAGATTGTCAGTGGTGAAGGCTATTTGTCTAGTCTTTCACATGGGGTGAAAATCTGAGGTCCTGTGTACACATTGCTGTGCACATAAAAGATCCCTTGGCAGTAGTGCTACTGTCTTGGCAAAATTTCCCTTATACATGTAGGTCAGTGAAGTATGCCCGTCTTCATTTGCCCAGAAGGAGCTTAACAATTAACCCAGCCCTGGACAGTTGCCTTATTTTCAGGCTTGCAAATAACTATAACCACCGGTACACATTTTATTAGTGAATAAACTATAATAATAAAATATTATGTTAATAAAACTCGGTGTAAATGATTTTACTGATCACGTATTAACATATCAAAGACACATCTGGTTATACTGATCTAGTATTAGTTGAATTGTGAATAAATACATTCAAGTAAATTTGATTAAATTAATTATTTGAACCGGCTCATGTACATGTAGGCTGAGTGAGAGACTGTTCCCCAATATCGTTAATACATGTAATTAATACTGGTAAACAAAAATGAAAAAAATATATAAATTTTAGTGAATTCTATTACAGTTATTATTTTTGGCTAGCTTAGAATTTATACACTTCCTAGCATACATGGTAAAATTTTTTGGCACAAAGTAATGTTTCATCACTCAGAGACTTATCTTTCAATATCCAGGTCTAAGAACAGTCAATATCGCATGTGAGAGAATTCTGCTTAGTTTTTGACAACATAATATAAGGATTTCAAAGAAGATACAGTTTGGATTTATCTGCGATATCCCTACTGTGAAAGCTGACGTTAAATGAGCTAAACCTCTAAATCAATATTTTCCATCATATTCTAAATTATAAACTTGAGTTAAAATTCCATGTTGGTCCATTTAAATCAATATTGATGTTGTTACAAATTACATATATGTATATCTTGCAGTGAAAATATAGGATCCTAATAGCCAATATTTTAAGACACAAATAACATTATACAATCAAAACATGTATTTATGGTTTCGAGTACCATTTTTAAGGATCAATGAATCCAGCAAGACAATGTGGACTTAATTAGTAATGGCTAATTCACAAATAAACTAATTAAAACATGTTGAATGGACTGATCAGACATAAATGACTGTCATACAATTTGGACTGTTCACATATTTCACATATACAACAACTTTTTGACAATAAATCATTTTATACACATTCATATAACATTAATATGTGCATTTAGACCCATTTTCATCTATTCTAATGTTCAAGAGCCATACTATGTTTAAACATGAAGGAGAAGGAGAAGACATTTTGGATTAATTTATAGTTTTATAGGGTTGAATGGAAGTGTAACAGGGAGACGCTACCCGGACAGAGTACTCTCATGTTTACCTGGCAGATAAACAGTTGGGTGTTATATTACTAGGTAAAAATTACTAAAAAGAAAGATGTCCAGCACATGTACATGTATCCCTATAAAATAAAGCTTCTTCAGAAACACCAATAGGATATCACACACTCCCAAAAATAAACTCTAGCTCATGGAAATAGACAGGTTGAACACACCCTATCAAGTGACAAAATGATTTTAATTAAAAAAAAGATCTTGCCTTATTTTATTCTAGCAAATTCTAGCCCAAAAATTAATGTTAGAGACAGAGAGAGAGAAATGGGGTTTAATGTCCACTCGACACAGACTGTCATTTCGGGACTAACAAATGGCTTAATTTTATTTCCATAATTTCCTTGTGCATAGGGGTCTTTAGCAGTGGGAGGAAACTGGAGGACCCAGAGAAAACCCACGAGGTTCGACAGGCGACCCCACTCCTTGCCACATACATGTTCAACCAGGGAATCGGAAACAATGCCAGTCCACTCAATGACGGACTGTATGAATGATACAGCGCGCACATGCTAACCATTCAAAATCTCTCCACAAACAAACTCTATTATAAATATAAAGTCAATTAAAATGCACCAGTTCAATTAAAATTCAATTACAAGGTCAGTTACTCCATAAACATACATGCATATATCCAACCAAAATGTTCCATAAATAAATACAATTACAATTACAAGGTCAGTTAAAGATACAGGTATAATGTACAAACCATTCATAAGCGAAATGTTTTGTTTCTTAAAAAAATGAAATGAAATGGGGTTTAACGTCCTACTGTTTTGCTCTGGACTGGGCTAATGATGATAGGCATACGCCATACACTGTGCTACAAGGGAGATATTGTGCCGACAGCAGCATTACGGCCTACTCTTATATTGAATTCCAACTGTCAAGGGATCTTTTATGCGCACGCCAATGAGTACACAGGACCTCGGTTTTCAATACCATCCAAATGACTAGACAGCTGTTCATGTCAGGTGTTTTTTTTTTATATCTGCATGTATTTATCTCTTTTTTTTAAATGAGTGTCTTCTTGCCCAGTCCTTCTCAACCTCGTGGGTTTTCCTCCGGGCACTCCAGTTTCCTCCTACTGCTAAAGACCCCTACGCGCAAGCGAATTATTGAAATAAAATTGAAACCATTTGTTAGTCCCAAAATGACCTAGTTTGTGTCGAGTGGACGTTAAACCCCATTTCTCTCTCTCTCTCTCTCCCAGTCGAACAGAAAATTACTACATTAAACCCCATTTCATTTAATTTTTTAAATGAATTTTTAGTTATTTTCTTTGAATTTAAATTGGGCTATCCGATAATTATATGAGTTATCAAGTAGAATTGTTTATAATGTGCAATTAGTAATAGAATGATTGTAACCATACCAAACTAAAGTAAAATCTATGGTATGCGATGGAAATGTTGTACACAAACTAAAACATGGCCTCCATACTAAATGGCAACAAGCCTATAAACAATCTTTGTACATGTAGTAGTAGCCGAGAATTTGTGGGAATATACAAATTGTTTGTCTGTCAACAAAACAGTGAATTCTAGGTCAGTTAAAACATTTGGTCAGTGTTTAACTGGAGTGTTTATTATTAAGGTAAATTGAGGAAAAGGTTTCCCCCTTCATATCAACCTCAGATTAATCATCAACATTTTATATTCATAAAAATGCAGTCCTTCACGTTTAAGGTGAGCTTTCGCTCCTGCACCTCTCGGCGCACGTGGGCTTTCCTTCGCGGGAGTCATCAAAGACTCCCGCATATTAGCTAAATCGCTCTCCTATATACTGAGATTAATAAATTACTTTCAGTTTTTGTTTACTTTTAAACTGCATACAATTGAGGTATCAGGAGCTTTTTATGGCTCTCGCACAATTTTATAAACGTGAAGGACTGAAAATGACGATAATTTTAAAAGATTTTCTAAAGAGAAATGAGGTTTATCATCCACTCGACATAAACTAGGTCATTTCAGGAATAACATGGTTTAATTTTATTTCAATAATTCTCTTGCGCATAGGTATCTTTAGCAGTGGGAGGAAACCCGATGACCCGAAGAAAACCCACGAGGTTGGACAAATGACCCTACTTCTTGTCACATACAACTGGGGAGATTTTAATTCATAGAAATATCTTAGTATGTATACGTACATGTATGCAAATCATCTTCAACCAAAAGTGACGCTGAGAGAAATAGGTGGTAAAATCCACCTGACACAAACTTGGTCATTTCAGGCCTAACATATGAATCAATCTTATAGAAATATAAATTATTGTGTAAATAATCTTGGAAAACAAACACTTTGTTATTTTGGGACTAACATATGGTTCAATTTTATTTCAATACTTCGCAAAATTTAAAGTGAGTAAACATTGTTGTCTAAAAGGTACATGTACAATTATAGTCCTGTCAAGTTCCAACTTCTATTGGAAATGAAATGGGGTTTAACATCCTAATGTTCTGCTCCTAAACTGATAATGAAGCAGGTATATGCCATACAGTGTGCTATAAGGGATTTTGCCTGGACACGCCAATGTGTATATGGGACATCAGTTTTTTGTCCCATCTGAATGACTAGACAGCTGTCCTTGTCAGGCCCTACGTCCTGCATCACTGACATAGGAGAACCATGACGAAAAATCTGCATGAACTTTCTCGGCCAATGCAGGGATCGAACACCCTACCTCCAGGAAAATGAGCCAGTGTCTTACCCACTTAACCATGTGATCGCCCAACATCTATTGGAATCACTATTGGTTGTGGATTGTTTAGAATCATTGTGCGGACAGAATTTATGTCTATTCCCTGGCCCAGCATACTAAGGGAACCAATAATGTGCTTATTCAATTGATTCAAACCTCAACAAATTATTTAACTTTCAAGTCAAACTACTTACCTATTTTCTCTTTCTGCATGATGTGCTTCAAGATTTGAAAAATAATTTTCTAATGTAACCTTGGCCTTGGTGGAGCGGTCAATTGTATGATTACTGATCGGTGCAGTTTCTCCTACTGTGGCCATCTTGGAGCGGCGACCCTGAAATAAAACCAAAATTATAAAATTTATGGTAAATACTGTAGGGGTAGATTTGGCAAATTTTCTATTTCATCAATTGTTAAAATGAGGTTTATGAAACTAAGAGCCCACCTCACGATATGAAGGATTAATGTTTTGCTTTTTCTGAAAAATGAAATGGGGTTTAACGTTCTACGGTTCCGCTCCGACTGGATTAATGAAGAAGGGCATACACCATACAGTGTGCTATGAGGGAAATTTTGCCTGGACAGCGGGGCTAGGCTTACTTTATATGGAATTCCAACTGCCATGGGATTTTTTTTCAGGACCTTGGTTTTTCGTCCCTTCCAAATGACTAGGCACCTGTAGTTGTCAGACCATCTGTACGGGGGAAACCACACCAGAAAATTGATCTACTGGCCTGATGAAGATGGCTATATACTGTACATGTACCATGCAGTGTGTGCAATATGAGGGGAAATTGTTCACATACAGTGATGCTACAGCAGAACAGCCTACTCTTATTTTGATTTTCAACTGTGTACACAGGAATTTACATCCTATTCGGAACACTAAATGCTTTTCGTTTCAAGTCGAGACTTCCTGGTTAGTGAGTCAGTGCTACAGTGTTTATACACACCGAGCCACTGTAACTCTTTATATAATAATTGTGATGATTAATTATTATAACATCACAATCTGTTGGTCGTGAAAGCCCTTCATGGTAACCTCCATTTTTTTCAATAATGATAATGATGATGGCGGTCACATACAAGCTTAATGGAACTAAACCCATTAACTCAATATTTCCCATAACATTCAAAATCAAAAACACGATTTAAAATTCAATATTGGTAATTGTGCCTCTATAAAATTGTATCTTGTGTTGATGTGTTTAATTACTAAATGTCTGTTAAAGATGATATAGATGTGAAAGTGTAGGGAGAGAGAGAGAGAGAAATGGGGTTTAACGTCCACGACACAAACTAGGTCATTTTGGGACTAACATATGGTTTCAATTTTATTTCAATAATTCGCTTGTGCGTAGGGGTCTTTAGCAGTGGGAGGAAACCGGAGTGCCCGGCGGAAACCCACGAGGTTGAGAAGGCGCCCCTATCTCCATGCCACATACGCTCACACCAGGGATCGAAACCACAGCCGCAAGCCAGAGGTGACCGGCCAGCTAGAGGTCGAAGCGCGGCACTCTAGACCACTAGGCCATCCCAACCCCCCTTGAAAGTGTAGGAATCCAATATCCAATATTGTAATAAACAAAGAAAAACATATACTACAAGATAATGCAGAGGGAATTAGTAATGGCTGATTCACAAACTACAAAAACAAAAACGTGCAGCATGGACTGAGTAGGTGTAAATAACTGGTGTTTAATTTGGACTGGTTACATATTTCATCGAAAATTTATAATCACAATCATTTTATTTTTTAAAAAATTGAATATACTGGTATATCAGTTTATACATGTATATATATTAAAATTAAATTGATGTGGTTTTAGAACCATTTTAGTCTATTTTAAGGTTAAATAATAGAACCATATACGTTTAAAGGCAATGCAAGCTTAAATTCTAAACTATGCATAATTCATATGTACATTTGGTAGGATAATCAGAAAATGTTTATTCTGTCTGAGATGTTGATGAAGTCATCGCAAAAAAAGGTTTGTCTTTAGTCTCAGTGACACAGCAATATTCCAAATTATTGATTTTCTCGATTTTCTATTTTGCACAATTACACTGTTTATATTCTTGTTAATTTCACCGAGAAATAAATGAAATGAAATAGGGTTTAACATCCTCCTTCTTTGCACTGACCGGGCTAATGAGGACGACATCATACAGTGTGCTTTTAGGACAACTTTGCCTGGAGAGCAGCACTATTTTGAATCCTGTGTGTCAAAAGTTCTTTTACGTGAATGCCAATGTGCAGATTGGGCCTCATGTTTTTGTCCCATTCGAACAACTAGACACTGCCCTTGCACCACTGACAAGGGGAAACTGCACTGGTAAATCCTAAGGAGCATGATAAATCACAATCATTTGATTAAACCTACCTGAAATTGTTTGTGTTTTATTTCAAAAGATGAAATAAGCCCTAAATTAAAGACTTAATTCATTTTGACAAAACAAAGACACAAATGACATCATCTGTAGATATTGCCATGTGTATCATGATAAACTTGGAAATACCAGTTAAGATATTTTTATCACAATACTGGGAAATCATCGTCAACTGTCAGGGATGCAATCCGATTAAAATACAGATAGATCTATATTTGGTTTCGTTTATACTTTCGATGTCCTACATATACACTTCACTCAGATCTGACTGGTTTTAATCAGATTATCATGAATCAAACTATGCATATTTCTTTTAATTTGATCATCATTTCAATTAATATAGGGCTTGGAGGTTTATATTTTGATCTCCCTGGAAACCATTATTAAACCTTTTTCAATCTGTATGTTTATGTTACTACTGTGATCTTCAAAAGAACGAAATGATCAGATACATGATGTATACCAGTTCTGATATTTAATCTTGTAGAGGAAATGATTAGATATTGATCTAGTCTAAGAGAAAATTAACTTACACGTATAAATAATTAACGATTTGTTTTGTTAACATTGAAATAGATCTTAAATTAGTTAAATGCATTATTTAACAGCTTAATCTGCTTATTACAGGCCTTTATTTTGGCTTTATATATATACATGTAATAAACTATTATTTAGACAATTATTCACATGACAAGCCTATAATCAACTCTCTAGATCATCACATGGCAATTATTTAAGTGGATTGCATATGACATTTGATTATATGGTACATTGTAGTATTGTACAAATATATTTTTTTAAAATTCATTTTGGTTTAATGGCTGTAATATTTGGGCCCATTGGCTTAATCCCCCTACCCTTAATCCAGCTCCTTTTACCATTAAATATACTTTACAAATATACACTTATTTTAATACAGAGAGGGGACGTCAGACGAGAAAATTAATAACTGTACATGTACATACATGTACATGTAGGCATCGGGGGCCAATCTTAGTTGGGACCGCTGATGCTACATTGTATTTGCCTGAAAATTTTCTTTGTCACCCGAATTTTCAGAATGTATCAATCATTAGAGAGAAAGAGAGAAATGGGATTTAACATCCACTTGATACAAACTACATCATTTTGAGACTAACACATGGTCCAATTTCATTTCAATAATTCGCTTGCGCTTAGTGGTTTTTAGCTGCGGGAGGAAACAAGAGGACCCAGAGAAAACCCACGTGGGTGGACAGGCGACCCTACTCCTTGTCACATACAACCAGGGAATAGAAACCATTCCCGTTGACTTAATGACAGACCTTATGATACAGCGTGCACGGCACGTTCTCTCTATTCGACTATCCAACTCCCCCGGAACAATCATTAACTAAAACAAATTTTCCACTAAGCTGTGATGGTTGTTTATTTTTAAATAATTACACAACATTATAAATATACAACATGTTAAGCAAAAAAGAATTTAATGCTCCCCATACTTAGATGTTTGTGCCCCCCAAAAATGGATGGTTTACCGAATCTATGCTTATGTACATATGTAGTGTCTGTTATTACAAGTTCTTAAAGTGTATGTTACAATATGTACATACACATTCAAATATATTTCACAAATATAAATACACTTATAATAAATATATATTGTAGTACAGACAAGGTAAGAGAGCATTAAGAGTACAGTAGAACTTGTATTAAGCAAGCACCCAAGGGAAATTCAAAAATGCTTGCTTAATGGAGGTGCTCTTTGACTAGAGGTATCCAATATTGCCCCAACCCCTACCACAAAAAACAAAGATATAGATTGCATATATTTTTTTTTTGTAGTATAACAATACATGTACTTTTTATCTAGTTGTGAATTCAAAGTAGTCGCGTATACGTGTTTGTTTAGTAATACTAATACTTGGTCTCTGCCCCCCCCCCAATATTTCTTTTACTTTCATCATAGCGTCTAAAAGCGTTTCAAAATGCCGTGAATTTGAGAATTGCCCACCCCAACTATTTTAGCGATTACGCGACCACTTAATAAAATCTCGGTGCTTTTTGTGCTGACATAAATTAATTACGCTTGGGTGGATAGGGAGCGAACATCAATACTTGCATCGATAATTTGACCGTCGCTGAATCTTGCGCCCAACGAAAATTCTTTACTCAAATCTCGAACATAACTTCTGTAAAACTTGTCATTTTGTACCAACCTTCGATACTACTGTCTACCATTGTGATGCATTCGATAATATTTATCCATTTTTGTGAAGCAAATCGATGAATTAATTTTATTTTATCAAAAAGCACATGAACAAAAAATCCATCGCTGATTTTATCACCGATTTACAGGGGGTGTAACTCTGTATGTAATATTATAGGGGGCGCTAAAACGTCTGTTTAACAACAGAGTTGCAATGCAAAAGAGATACTAGATGATCGTAACAAAACTCGGTACTTTCATTTTATTCAATCATTGAATCAGTATCAAATAATGTTCCGTTAAGTGTGAAAACAATTATCAGGTTAGTCGTTTAATAAAACAAAAGATTAATTAACAGATAATCCCGGGTTGATTGTTATTTTTACATTTCTTTTTACCTGATTAGTGGGGGTCCAGTTAATTAACTACTACTCACGGGATTAGCGGGAGTGTTACAAAGAAAGAACGACAAGATGGTATTATTCAACAATGGCCGTTGAATGGGCGATGTTTTGAGGAGTGACCGTTGAAACAATAGAATTTTTACAGAGGGAATTAATCGTGGTGCCCGTTGCACGCGTTGAACAGGTGCGTGTTTAGTAGAGGTTAAATTACTTAAAAATCGCTCGGGGGGATTTTTTGGTGCTCGTTGAAGCAAGTGTTCGCTGATTAGGAGTGCACGCCCGAGCAAGTTCTACTGTATATGTAATTATAAACAAAATATATTTTAGTACAGAGAGGGAGTAGAGAGAATCAAGAGTATGGTACAAAATGTACATGTACAAGGACTAAAGAAGATTACCTTGAACCAAGAATAAATAAAGATGATGGTTTTATCACAGCTGAAAACAAGCGATGAAAGCTAAATATACCATAGATTTATTTATATCTTCTTAATGCTAAAAGTTTTTATGGCAGTTTTCCACTTGATTACACTCGTTTATACCTCTTAGCTTTATATCCATCATAAACTTACTCAAGTTTTTCTTATAACAAAAGAACCTAAAATAACTTACAATTCATGTAATTACAAGTTTAAATCACTCTATCACCGTGGCGATTGTCAGATTTAATAATAAGTACAACATAGACAAACAATATTCCCACTAATCATCTCTATTTTTAGACCATACATGTACAAACATTGTCCAATAATTGATCAATTTTAAAGTTGCTGATTGCCATTTGAGGTCTTTTTCATCTCTTGCAAATTAAGATACAAGAGAGAAGTTGGGTTTAACGTCAACTCGACACAAACTAGGTCATTCGGACTAACATATGGTTCAATTTTATTTCAATAATTTGCTTGCGCGTAGGCGTCTTTAGCAGTGGGGGGGGGGGGGAACGAGAGGACTCAGATAAAATACATGAGGTTGGATACGCGATCTGTACACACGGGAAATCAAAAGCAAACCATTTAGCTCAATGACAGAACTTATGATCCAATGCGCATGTGTTAACCAATAGGGCACTCAGTGGAAAGGAAATGAAATGGGGTTTAACGTCCTACTATTCTGTACCTGACCTGGGCTAATGGAAGACGGGCATACGCCATACCAAGTACAATCAGGGAAATTTTACCCGGGCAGCAGCGATACGGCCTACTCTTATATCGAATTCCAACTGCCAAGGGATCTTATATGTGCCAATGTGTACATTGGACCTCGGTCTTTCGTCCATCCGAACGACTAGGCAGCTGTCCTTGTAAGGCCCTCCGTTCTGCATCACTGACAAGGGGTAACCACGCCGGAAAATCGAGATGAACTTTCTCGGCCAATGCAGGGATCGAACACCCGACCTCCAGGCTAGCGAGCCAGCGCATCGCCCACTTACTTAACCACCGTGATTCCCCGAGTGGAAAGTTATACCCAGATCATTGGTGGATGCAATGATGCAATAAAATCTTATCTTATCATACACAACTTGATGATCTTATATCTTATACAGGTAGTTCAGTGGTCTATAGACAGTAGTGGTGGAATAACATGGTTTTCATACACATGCTTTATCTCGACACATGAAAACTTTATTAGCTTACTGGTTCATGTCAATGCAGATACCAGCCAAAATATATTGTTACACTATTCAGGTTTCTCTAGTTGGAAAACAATACATGTACCTATAATCTGTTCCCAAAATATACATGTAGCCAACAATGTACATGTATACAGTTGGTGAAATACTCTAGAAATACATTCATAAAGCACATTCATGAAATACATTCATACTACATAAGAGTGGTGGGGATGGCGATGGCTGAATGATCTAATGAGTGGACTGTAGATCATAAGGTCTGTCATTGAGCCAAGTCAGACTGTTTCAATTATTAGCTTGTACAACCATATCTTAGTACCAAAATGACCTAGTTTACATCAAGTGGATGCTATCCTCCATTTCTCTCTCCCTCCCTTTCAAGTATTCTGAATTTCAACCTTAACCAGTGATTATCATGCTTTGTAATCCTACATGTATAGTTTAATGGTCGAGAGCGAGACATTAAGTAATACATATTGTCTTAAGCTCGAGACCATTAAGTAACTTAAAATACAGACATTTGCATGTGCTTTTACAGTGAAATACGTCATACGAATCAAATATTTCACAAGTATAAATAAAGTATGTTTATCACGTTGCAAGTACGATTATTTGAAATATTGGTACGTCAACATCAAAAGAGTGACGTCACATCTGTATTATAAGTACATGTCATGTATATAATATATATACCTGTAGAATATTTTACATATAAAGGTACATTGTATTACTACAAATGTACATCTATTACTACAAATGTAACTCTCTCTCATACTAGAGAAAAGTCTAAGTAGAAGAATTATCAATGAATATGTGGTTTATTTTTAACAAGAAAATCATGACTCAACAAATCTATTGTTTGTACGTAATAGGTTTTGTCTAAAAGGCTTAACAATGGGTGTGTGTGAACTGTGATGTTCTTGTAAAACCATAATTAGTTAATGTGATGTACTCTATTCTTATTTCCGTTGTATTCTCCAATTCTACAAGAAGTGGCTACTGGAATCGGTTAAATCAGTGCCAAATAAATATCAGTTACTGCTTGAGAAGAAAGTCAGTTAAGGTAAATTGAAGCCTTTACACAAGAGGGGTGTGACCTTAACAATGCTAACAAATTGTGTTTAACGGGACAATACACAACTTTTAAAATTTGATCAATAAAAGGAAAAAGAATGGAGTTTTTAAAAGATACATTCCCACGTACTTACGAACTGGGTGATTTGATGATATATTAGGACTAAAAACATATCCAAACTAATTAATCATAATTTTAATTCAAATCCTTCTCAAAACACTGTTTTGGGGAGGTAATACCCCTACTATAAAAAATCTATTAAAAAAAGTCATGTTTGAGTCATGACAGGGATTGAACGAACAACATCGACATCCAGTTTAGGGAGCCAACATCTTACTCACTGAGCCACCATGGCCCTACCCTGACAAGTGAGAACTGAAGGTAACAAATCCCAAAAGATCGCAGTGCATGCCAGAGCATTCTTGTTAAGTTGATTAATTGTTGAATCACAGAATCAGTATGATCATAAAGTGAAGCTAAATTTAACCACCCTTCAGAAATCAGTTTTAAGAAGACATATTTCAAACTTGTGTGTCAAATACAGTACATTATGTTTAAAGGGTTTCAAAATGTGGGAGGGAGGGAAATGGGGTTTGACATCCACTTGACACAAACAAGGCTATTTCGGGACTAACACATGGTTCAATCTTAGCAGTAGGAGGAAACCGAAGTACATGTACCCACTGAAACCCCAGGAGGTTTGACGGGTGGTCCTACTCTTTGTCACGTACAACTTGGGAATCAAGACCACAGCAGTTGACTCCATGACAGACCTTATGATACAACGCTCACACCCTAACCATTTGGCCATCCAACCCTCCGCTCGGTGGATTCAGTACATTTCCTTTCTGGCTGGTAACAGAGTTTATTGGTTAACAATCCAAACAAAGAAAGACCATGTATGAACCCCTGATTCGAAGGGTTTTTATTCTCCAGAAATAGATGGACTGTGTGTAAAGGATAAAATGAGAAATACATACGGTACAATTACAAATATAATATTTCATATTACGTTAGTGAAAACTGCTGTGATCAGTGAACCATATAAATATTCGTATTTGAAATTTGAAAATGTTTGAAACAAACTGAAACAGTCTTTTCAAGCCATAAATTTATTAAAATCTGTCATGTTGCATCACGTTAACTAATTTCTGAGCAATATTTTGATGACATTTAAAGTCACACATGTTTTTGTAAAATACAAGTACATGTATACGCAATGATACCCACATCTCAGAATTCAAGGGTGAGTGATGGGTGAAACTCAACATTTGAACAAGAGCTCACACTAGATTTAATCGACACTAATGAAATGTTGCCCAACAAAAAGTTTATAAAAGATGAAACTTTTAGATCATAAGGTCTGTAATCCAGTCAAGTGGCGTGCTTTCATTCCCCTGCTTGTAGCTGACAAAGAGTAGGGTCACCTGTCCTACCTTGTGAATTTTTGAAGGGGCCCCCTGCTAAAGACCCCAACACACAAGTGAATTATTGAAATAAAATTGAACCATGTTTCTCCCAAAATGGCAAAATTTGTAAAAGATGCAACATTTAAATCAAAATGATAACTGATGATGCTTACTATTTCTAGAACACCTGACGCCACTTCTCAAACAAGTAGTTCACAAATTTTGGGTTTACTTTTACTGGTATTTCGGTAATACAATAAAAACTATGTCATATGACGAAATAAAACCAAGGAAGACAAAATAAATCACAGGACAGGACATCCTTCTACCAAAATTAATCATCGTAAAAAGTCCATCCTTGAAATTATTATTAAATTCATATAAATTGTTCTATATCAGTGTTCATCTATTTTATATTTGTTTGTACTTGCGCAATATCTGTATTAACTTGATAATGTTGAGATAATACTCTTCGAAACATCACCTAAATAAAATAAACTAGGGACTGTTTTCCTGAAGGTTGTTTTTGTTTTACTCTACAGTTACTAAATACCATTTAGGAAGATTTATGAATGTTGTAGATTTTATAATAAACATGGACCATTCTAATCATTATTAACAACATTAAGTGTGAGTAAACGAAACCATATCTCCTTAACACCCTTTCTGGTAAACATCAGAACTATAAAAATATAATCCATTAAAAAAAGCTGAACATGAATCTTACCACAAGTACATGTATCAACAACAATTTTTTTGTGCAGCATACATTTTTAGCTTTGTCATGTAAATCATTTTCATAGTAATGGTTGACACAGAAAGATACAATTACGGTAGTGCCAGAAGAGAGGAGGTTATTCCACTTTCAAATCAGATTTAACGGCCTACTATTCTGCACTGACCTGACTAATGAAATTAAATCGGGTTTGACGTCCTCCTGTTTTGTCCGACTGGGCTAATGAAGATGGGACCTGACTAATGAGAGAAAGAGAGAAATGGGATTTAACATCCACTTGACACAAACTAGGCCATTTCGAGACTAACATGGTTCAATTTTATTTCAACAATTCACTTGCTTATAGGGTCTTATAAAAGTGGGAGGAAACCCAGAGCACCCAGTGAAAACCAACAAAGTTGGACAGGCGACCCTACTCCTTGTCAAGTACAACTGGGGAATCGAAACCTGACTAATCAAGACAAGATACGATTAGGGAATAAATAACCAAAACCAGACCTCACAGGAAACTGAATGTTTTATTTTACTTATGTGCATGAAATGTGTTTATTTAATGTCCGATTCCACCAAAGGTGGTGTTTTATATGCTCGGCAGCCCTACAGTTTTATAACTCCTATAAACAATCTACAAGAAATACCCAATAAATACCGTCCATCACAACCTATACATCTGTACACATGTAAACTTGTCAGTAGTATTTTCTAAGTACATGTATCTAAAGGATGGAAGGTGTTAAAGAGATGAAAGAGAAGTCCAGTTAATCCCACACCTGGGCTTAACAGAACTACAGTACAGGTCAGAGGTTGTGTGATGTACGCCTTCCTGTAGAGAGTGATAGTGATAAAGAAAGTAAAGAAATAAAAATGTGGTTTAACACCCTACTGTTCTGCTTCGAAAGGACTAATTAAGACAGTCATCCGCCATACTATATACAATGAAGGAAATTTTGCCTGGACAGGGGCACTATGGACTACTCTAGGGGCACTAGGGGTCTTTTACGTGCATGACAATGTGTACACAGGACTTCCATCCTGCACCACGTTGAGAAACCACCAAGAACTTTAATGGCCAATGCAGGGATCGAACACGCGACCTCCATGCTAGTGAGGCAGTGTCTTACCCACTTAGCCACCATGGCCCCCAGATAAAGAGAGAGAGAGAGGGGGAGAGAGAGAAATGGGGTTTAACGTCCACTCGACACAAACCAGGTCATTTTGGGACTAACATATGGTTTCATTTTATTTCAATAAATCGCTTGCGTGTAGGGGTCTTTAGCAGTGGGAGGAAACCGGAGTGCCCGGAGGAAACCCACGAGGTTGAGAAGGCGCCCCTATCTCCATGACACATACGCTCACACCAGGGCTCGAAACCACAGCCGCAAGCCAGAGGTGACCGGCCAGCTAGAGGTCGAAGCACGGCACTCTAGACCACTAGGCCATCCCAACCCCCCCAGAGAGAGGGGGAGAAATGGAGTTTAACTTCTGGACTAGACTATTGGTCAATGTTATTTCAATATTTCTGGAGGACCCAGGGAAAACCCATGAGGTTTGACAGGCAACACAACCCCTTGCCACTTGATTCAAAGAGGACATGTTATTCATGTACCATTCAGTCACCAAACCCACTCCTTCCTGTAGAAGCTACAAGTTAATAAATTAGTAACCAGCCTATGTGTAGTATCTAATTAATAGTTTTTAACTTTTTTCACTCTAATTCATCTTTACAGTAGTACAGGCACACATGTATTCAATTTAAATTGTTGCACATAGGCAAATGTAATGAATACCATACATTGGGTGTATAAAAGTATTAACAAAAGCTTTAATATAAATATACCAAGGGTATAAAGTAAGATTAAAATTCAATGGGGTTAATCATGTTTGTACATGTATGCACATTATGCATGTGTTTTCAAATCTATTAACATTAACATTAACAAGTTCACAAAAGTTTACACAAACTATCAATATCAAATAATGAACTAAATATATGTTGCACCAAAAAACATTATACATATGTGGCCAATATCATTGCAGAGAGAGAGAGAGAGAGTTTAATATCCACTCAACACAAACTAGATCATAAATTTTCAGGGCTAACATATGGTTCAGTTTTATCTTAATATTTCGCTTTGTGCGTAGGGGTCTTTAGCAGTAGGTGGAAACTGGGGGATCCAGAGAAAACCTGGGATTCAAAACCACCATTAGAAAGACATAACAAATTATCTTATACATAAATAACATGTATAAGTTAATTTCATTTGCAAACACATAATATGTTGTAAATGTTCATCTTTTTGTTTATTCATTGAAACCATTCAGTGTTTGAAATTGAAGAATGAGCATGACAAAATGTCAGGCACTAATGAACTGGTATGGTACACAACATTTTGAACCTTGACATGTATTAAAAATATTTGTGAATGGCTGAAAAAAAGACAAATCAGTGCCGGACAAAATGACAGGCACCAGATGAATTGTGCCTGTCAAAGAGGTATTATTTTGAGGCCTGCAATTCAAGTGGTATTTTTTCTTCATGTTCCTTCTGTTAATTTCCCTGTCTGCATGTACATGTATACTGTATTCAATTCATCCATATACATTCTATCCATTTTATTAGTAGCCACATAAATTTTAATTGGGAGAATGGGGGAGTCATTTTAAACCCATACTAACAATGAATTACCTGATCTACTTTATGTGTATGGCCGCTATTATTGGCATGCCCTGCTTGCCTTTCACTTTTCTTGGCTCCTGGGATAAGCATTATAATCTATTGTTACCTCCTTTCCTCTTCCTTCAGTTAATTTCAATTATGCAACAGATTTATTATGGCAAAATCACTGCATTGTATTATCAAATACTGAAGATTTACTCTGTTGTCGAAACAACTACGGGTGCCTTCATTTATCCAATATACGTCGCTCGGAAGTCAAAAGCTTGTAACTCCGTATTTTCCCATTTTCATGTTTTTACACAATTTGAATGTTCCCGCTGCCATACACCTAGCCTTAAAAGCTTTTACCTCTGTTCCAATAAAAACATCACTTATGACCATGTGATCAATACCCCGTAATTCTATTGGCCTGTATTTTAGTCCATCAAAACCTCGTAACTAGATTAAAACCACGAGGAGGCTGACTGAATCAACACCACTGATAATAAATGTGAGTATTCAATAAATTAAAACATTTTCATATGAATTTCAAGTAAATACATAATATCATTTATACAGTAAAACTTATTTTAACTTTATTGGAACCCTGAATATAAATTTTGAAAATGGAATTGATCAACACTGCATTGAATTGAGTACAAGAATTTCACGAGATGCATAATGTGGGTGATATACTAAGTGTGTCACCTATTTAATATAACACCAAGTTATATAAACTTAATATTCTACAGAAAATGAAACATTGTTTATAATGGGTATTAAATATAGTAATATTTAACGGGTATTACGCCTTTATTACGAGTTACGTGGTTTTGATATCCCTATTGCCCTACTGACCTATTGTGAGTAAAATATTTACTTCTTTGATCATTTCAGGTTATTTTGATTTCTTGAAGTATGGAAGCCAACAAATTTTCCTCGTGGACTTTATCTAGGGGAGCAGCTTGTCCAAAACGTTCACAGTACGCAAATCCATCATGGGCACTGTCACGGGGCGGAGCATGCTTGAAACTGGCACTCCAATCCAACACTTTTGCCAATTTAAGCCCTGATGTTGCTAACAACGAAAAGGAACATGTGCATTACAAAGATCCGGTCCCATCAACTTCACAGACCCCATTTAATGAACAGGTGTCAGCCACTACCTCTGCATGTAGGTTAGAAGATTCTGACATTTCCGAGGTCGAAGATCCAGAGTGGGTGCCTCCTGTTAAAAAGAAATGTTTGCCCCCTTTACAGTCAAGTGATTCAGAGTTATCGGATTCATCCGATAATGCAACAGAGTTAAATAAAAATAAAAGGGTCCATGTTTGCGCTGATACGAGGGAGTCTGAAAAGTCAAATCAGAGAAAGTTAAATTTTTTAGCCCGAATGCAAGGCCATAAATACATGGGTTTAAAGAAAACGGATGGGAAATATACTTATTCGGTCACAAAGGAACCGAAACGTCTGGGGCCACGGGAATGTCAACATTCTTGCGTCAAAAACAAGTCAACCAAATGTATTGAATTCACAGAGCAAGATAGGCAAAATGTATTCGACGCATTCTGGAAGATGGACTGGAATCAAAAACGAGTTTTTGTTGCAAATAATGTTGATTCACACATCCCTTCTGAACGAACAACCGGGGGGAATTCAAGACGAAATCGCACTCTTGTCTACCATCTGAAAAGGAATGAATCTCGAATCAGAGTTTGTAAAAACATGCTTCTGTCTACTATAGGTATAGGGGAATGGCAGTTACTTAAATGGACAAATGATTCTCAAAATGGCACGCAGACAACATCAGTGCTATCTAAAACACCAGCACGAAAGCATGCTAACAACATGGAAAATAGAAAAGCTGTGCGATGTTTTGTCGAATCTTTGCCCAAATTGCCATCTCATTACTGCCGGTCTTCTACATCCAGGTTATATCTACAGTCCGACATCAAATCATTTTCTCACCTCTATGGTATTTATAAAGAATATTGTACTACGGCCGAAATGAAGTCAGTGTCAATAAAAGTGTTTAAATCAGTTCTGCATGAAATGAAGGTTTCCATTTTCCATCCTAAAAAAGATCAATGCGACGTGTGCTGCAGTTTTAAAACTGGCAATTTGCAAGAGGAAGTATATCGAAATCATATACAGAAAAAAAATGAAGCCAGAAACGAAAAAGAAACCGACAAAGTCAATGCATTAGAGGGCAGGTGTAGAGTGGTTACCGTAGACCTCCAGGCTGTTTTGTTAGCTCCGAGCTTATTGGCCAGTTCTATGTATTACAAGACAAAACTTGCATGTCACAACTACACTATTTATGATCTCGGTTCAGGGGAGGTCTCATGTTATGTTTGGCATGAGGGTGAGGGTGAGATAGGGTCAAGCAATTTTACTTCTTGTATTTCCGATTACATAGAAAAAACAACGGTTGATGGTGACAAGGTTCTGATCATTTACAGCGATGGATGCACATATCAAAATCGCAACTCCACATTATCTAATGCATTGTTAGACTTAGCAGTGAAGAAAAACCTTACAATATTCCAGAAAATTCTTGAAAAGGGGCACACACAAATGGAGTGCGATTCTGTCCACTCCACTATTGAGCATGCTCTTCGTCACCGGTCAATTTATGTACCTGCCGATTACGTTAATGTCATGAAAAACGTTCGAGTCAGCAAACCATACAAGGTCAATTACCTAGATAACACATTCTTCAAGGATTTTTCTCAGCTCAACTATTATACGTCCATTCGACCGGGAATAAAGCCTGGTGATCTGTGTGTTACGGATTTAAGAGTCTTAAAATACAATCCAGATGGGACTATTCAATACAAGACACGATACACAGAGGACTACATGGACTTCCCCAGAAAGGCGAGATGTTCAGGAAACCTTACTCACAGGATAACACCACTCTACAATGGTCCACAGAAAATAAAAGCTTCAAAGTTTAAACATCTCACGGAACTTAAAAAAGTGATACCACCTGATTATCACGGGTTTTACGACGGACTACTCCATGAATAAATCTTCATAATTTGATCTCCATAATTATTTGAGCTATTCGCTTTGTTGAATTATAGTTAGCTGAATCGTTCTGTTAGATCTTCATGGTTTAAAGTCATAAACTGTTAAAGTATTTTACAAATACAATATGAAATGTAATATTTTATGATTATCGTTTTGTTTGTAAACAAATTTACATATCAAAGTCTATTAAATTGTTTTTCTTATGTTCATTACATTTCCACGTAAGTCCAGAATGACCATGAAAAAACATGTATCTCGACTTTTTTCCCCCAGCGAATGTGACAAATACTCGTAAGTCTGATTAATAGACCGCGAAAATCAAGGGCACTGCTTGGAGATTATGACCACGAAAGACACCCAAACTGCAATATATCTTCAAATAAACAAGGTGGTATTATGTCGCGTTAATGTTATAAACTGTTTTTTGCTTCTCCTGAAAAGTTTCAAATTTTGAGATACGGGTTTTTGACTTCCGAACGACGTATACCTCCTTATTCTTCTCAGTTTTTATGTAAACTAAAGACAACTACTATCCAACACTTTGTCTATCAATAATAACAATTTGGTAACCCTAACCCCAGATTTTACTTTGACGCAAGTTGGGCTCTAGATGAAAAGTGAACTTTAATTTGTCAATATCATAACACTAGTCACATTTAAATTATCAACTTTAAGGTCACACTGATAAGATAATTGATTTTAAATTAACTGTTATCACTTCAGTAGGATTTTTATCTGACAATTACCACATTTGACCATCACTCAGTGCTCAGGAACCTACATTACATGTATTACTTCTGATTTGTTCAAACTGTCAAAATTCTGACTAGTAATTCTTATGATTGCCCAATCTGTGTATCATTTTATGTGAACAGTGTACACATTTTGACATATTTTGGTCCTTTCAATGCCATTTGGCATTAACTTGGAGCAAATAATGCACTGCTTTCTTTTAGAACAAGGTCCTGATGGTGTAAGCTTGCAAATTACAATTATAAAGTCATTGAAGATATGAATTGTATTCAATTTGGTCTGTTACATGTATGAAGGGGTGAACTCATATAAAAGATTGTAGGCCTAATTCTACAGAAACATATATAGCCTACATAAACATGAGTCATTGAAGAATTATATGAATTGTATTCAATTTGATATGTCATGAAGGAGTGAACTCAAAATAAATAAAAGATTGTAGGCCTAATTCTACAGAAACATGTATACAGCCTATATAAACATTTAGTTTGTTTACTGTTATTATTTATATTTAATATGATGAACAACCTCAGTAGGATATCTATTTGTACAATCTAAAAAGAGCTAATGTTCCCAATAACCTAGCCAGTACTGGCTCTATCACAGTTGGATAGGAATTAATAATAATCTCATAACCCTGAGAAATAAGCACAACATGGACTTTCGATAAAATGTTCAAGTGTCTGGTTTTAATGGTTTTATTATGTAAAGATTTGTGCATAGTCATTGCCAAAAAATGGCAAATACACAAAAATTATCTAGAATTTTCACAAGAAATTATTGTTTAAAAGCAGAATTAGATATACAAATGGTGCTGAAAATGATAGTAATTTTTATTTCTAATTTACATACATGTACCTGTACATCGTCCTTCCAATTATAAGCCCCTTTAGTGTGAAAATGAACCAAATAATGGATAAAGGGCACATGAAAAGTTTGAGACAAATATTTCAACATAAGGGAAAATGGATGAGCTTAATTTGAGGTAGCCAGGCCTGGATTCTGGAAATAACGATTTTAGATTTACAGTAGAACTTGTATTAAGCAAGCACCCAAGGGAAATTCAAAAATGCTTGCTTAATGGAGGTGCTCTTTGACTAGAGGTATCCAATATTGCCCCAACCCCTACCACAAAAAACAAAGATATAGATTGCATATATTTTTTTTTTGTAGTATAACAATACATGTACTTTTTATCTAGTTGTGAATTCAAAGTAGTCGCGTATACGTGTTTGTTTAGTAATACTAATACTTGGTCTCTGCCCCCCCCCCCAATATTTCTTTTACTTTCATCATAGCGTCTAAAAGCGTTTCAAAATGCCGTGAATTTGAGAATTGCCCACCCCAACTATTTTAGCGATTACGCGACCACTTAATAAAATCTCGGTGCTTTTTGTGCTGACATAAATTAATTACGCTTGGGTGGATAGGGAGCGAACATCAATACTTGCATCGATAATTTGACCGTCGCTGAATCTTGCGCCCAACGAAAATTCTTTACTCAAATCTCGAACATAACTTCTGTAAAACTTGTCATTTTGTACCAACCTTCGATACTACTGTCTACCATTGTGATGCATTCGATAATATTTATCCATTTTTGTGAAGCAAATCGATGAATTAATTTTATTTTATCAAAAAGCACATGAACAAAAAATCCATCGCTGATTTTATCACCGATTTACAGGGGGTGTAACTCTGTATGTAATATTATAGGGGGCGCTAAAACGTCTGTTTAACAACAGAGTTGCAATGCAAAAGAGATACTAGATGATCGTAACAAAACTCGGTACTTTCATTTTATTCAATCATTGAATCAGTATCAAATAATGTTCCGTTAAGTGTGAAAACAATTATCAGGTTAGTCGTTTAATAAAACAAAAGATTAATTAACAGATAATCCCGGGTTGATTGTTATTTTTACATTTCTTTTTACCTGATTAGTGGGGGTCCAGTTAATTAACTACTACTCACGGGATTAGCGGGAGTGTTACAAAGAAAGAACGACAAGATGGTATTATTCAACAATGGCCGTTGAATGGGCGATGTTTTGAGGAGTGACCGTTGAAACAATAGAATTTTTACAGAGGGAATTAATCGTGGTGCCCGTTGCACGCGTTGAACAGGTGCGTGTTTAGTAGAGGTTAAATTACTTAAAAATCGCTCGGGGGGATTTTTTGGTGCTCGTTGAAGCAAGTGTTCGCTGATTAGGAGTGCACGCCCGAGCAAGTTCTACTGTACCTGACAAAATGTCAGTCACTAATGAAATAGTACATGACATTTTCAACTTAAGTGTCGGACGTGTGTTAATAATATCATTAAAACAGACAAATCAGTGCAGGACAAAATGACAGGCACCACAGCTTTGGTGCGTGAATCGGTGTCTGATATTTTCAGTGACAGGTGCCTTATTTCCAGGCTTGTAGGTACTGGTGTCATTTTAGCAAACATTATATTTTTTTTATCAATCAAAGGAAAAGAAATGACATCTTTATATGGATTAGGGGCAATTGCACAAAATGTTGATTTTTTATCATGCATTAGGAAAAGTATTCAGAAATTAACTTTGTTGCTGATTAAAATAACAATACAACATAGAGCCATTTAAGTAATTATCAGGAACTGTCTTGATCACACTTAAATTTCTTAATGTATATTATATTCATACTCAATATATTATATTTTATTCAATGTCAAATTTTGTCTTCATAATGACCTAAATTTACTTTGTATATTTCATGACAGTATTGATCAGTAGAAACATATTATTGTGCATCCAATAATATATCAAAGATGAGATGGTGTATATTTAAATATTGATTAGTGATCTATCTAGTAATTACTGTGATATATTGGTGACTGACTGGTGTATATTGCCAATTGACTGGTGTATATTGACTGGTGGTGTATTCAATAACAACCCTGTGACATTAAAAAGATTTATCAATGCATAATAAGACTCTTGTCTGCGATATCACTTCTGTGGAAGCAGACGTTAAAGCACCAGGTAGTAGTAGCAAATAAGATAAGTGGTTTTTTGACTGCTTCAGATATATCACCTTGCTAGAAGCAGAAGTAAAATAAATCTGATTCATACACTTTCTGGACTGGTGCCGTGGTGGTGGGCCTATATCTGATAGGCCTACATTGTAGTCACTCTGATAATAAACTGTGTGTTGATCTATTTATGAAAAAAAACTATTGCATATATATACACACACACACACACAATAATGTATTGGTTTGTCAGCAACATCGTCATCACTTCTAGATGCAACTGGAGGTAAATCTCTGGAGTAGTTCCCTGTTGTAGTTTTGGTTTACAATGATATCTCTGATAAGAATTCAGCTGGTTTTAATATATTTCGTACAAAGAAATCTCTAGTTAGTAAAACAGTCCTCGTTCACTTGTACTTGTACTCTCCTGATGGTATTTTTCTTAAATCTTATCGTCTAACTGTATAGGATGCACTTAATTTAGATCTGACTAATGTCTGTGCTGACAGTAAATTTCGATTTTTGCTACCTTGTCATGCAGTTGGTGGGCTTCATTCATGCAATTGCCCCTAATCCATATAAAGATGTCATTTCTTTTCCTTTGATTCATAAAAAAATATAATGTTTGCTAGAATGACAAGCCCTATAGACATAAACTAGAAGTTCTAAAAATCAGCTGAAAACCAATAGGAATAGAAATGGTTTTCTGGAAAAAAGTATCAGTCGACAAAACGTCTAGTTTTGACGGCCTACCAACAGTGAAGTCCGAAATATGAAGTTAATATCAGCAAAAGAGTAATCTTACCCGGCCCTTCAGGAGTTTATTCTTAATCCTCCAAATTTCAGCGGTTGGTCGGTAATTTCCACATTAATTTATTTCGCCGCACTAAAAAATCATCCGATATTTTGTCACACAGCAAATGGAAACTGAGCAAAACTGTTTACCTCCAACCGGAAGCCAATGAATTCGCTCGATTAGACAAATAGTTCATGTATTCCATTGTTACTGAAGGCCCAAGAATGTTGGCAACCGAACTATTCGTAGTTTGGGGTAAATATTCTTTGTTGGCTGACCCAAACAAATGTTTTCGATTGACTGTTTGCATTAATGGGAAAACGTTGTGTTTGTATTAGTGCGCTTTATTATGCGATGAAAAGCCGAAAGGAAAGGTAACCTCGTTGTTCAACGAGTGGTGACCTTATACAGCACGGTGACCTGTAATTTGAGCTGTGCATGTGTGAAGGCTTCAAGATATTGTAGACGTGATTTAATGACATTAATGAGCTAATTTATATTTTAAAAGAGACCCCTTTATCCATTGTTAGTAAAGTACACTTTACCTGGCAAAATAAATTTTAGCCTATCCCGTGAGCCACTCCACGAAATCATAACAAATAAACTTCCGGTTAGATTTATTTCAGGAAAAGTACAGATTAAAATGGAATTTTTGGCACAGAAACAACAATTTCTTCGCTAAAGTAACACACACGAATTTTTAAAATTGTGAACAATATTCTACCTCATTCAGCTTGAAATGGATATCATGAAAACTCCCCCCAAAACCACCCCAGAAAAATCTAAGGATTCCCCGTCTCCGTCAGGCTCCAAAAGGAAAGTCCACACACCCAGTTCTGATTCTGACTCAGAAAAGCCTTCAGCTAAACAAGACACGCCAGACAGGAAACGCACACCTTCAGGATCTCCGCCAGAAAAGAAAAGAAAAACAGAAAATGAGGAAGACCATGCCCACAACAAACAAAAGAAAGAAAAACAAGAAGAAGAAAGATTGAAAATGCAGTATGTTTTTAAGTCCATGTAGCTTTGTCTAGTTTCCTTTGCCAATAATTTTTAAAAGGCCTAGTTAATCTACAACCATTTGACATTATTGTCCAAAGTTTTTATTTCACTGATGTCACCAATATTTTCTTAAAGCCACACTATGCTACCACATTGAAAAACACATCAACTATCTGGACGCAACATACCAATGTAAAGCATGTATTTTACGTTATTCTTAGATGTAATCATTCATAAGTGCAGGGGTAGGAGGAATCGTTGAGAAAGCAAACTCACAACGGAGGCAATTCACACACAAAATGTTACATTTATTGCTCATACATCATAAATAAAAAACACAGCACAATTTATATGGAAAACAATAACTGGTGTATACACATATAATGTGACAATTCGACAAGTATTCTCGTATCATTTTCAAGTACCAGGTACATATGATAAATTAATATCTAGTGCTTAACGTCCGCTTTCACCAAAGGTGATACCGCAGACAAGTTGTCTTGTAACATTTTCATTATCTTAGCCTGCGTGCAGGGGTCATAAATTAGTAAACTAAAAGGTAATATTCATAGTCCTTTAAAAGAAAGCCATAAGACCTATGTTTTACAATACAAAGTGATTGGTTCAGTTGGAAACATATCTTTTAACACATAAACAATGAATAGGGTAGTTAATAGAGGTTAACATATATGATCAACATAGGTTTATGGCTTCTGTTATAGTATACATATTATCTTTTTGTTTAGTGATTTATCATTTGTACTTGATAACTATAAGACAATACTTGTTGAAACGTCGTGTTCTAAACCAGTGATTGTTTTCCATATAAATTGTGCTGTGTTTTTTAATGTGCCCAATCACTAAATGCCACTCAAGGATTATATTGTAAATGAATATTAAACTTGGAATAAGCGAGAGGCATAGGATCACATGATTTGGAATATATATGTATCATTTTCTTTTATTTTGTAATTCCAGAGTGTTAGTTTCTAATTTCTCTGAAGAGCAGTTGAACAGATATGAAATGTACAGGAGAGCTGCTTTTCCTAAAGCAGCTGTTCGAAGGGTAAGCATCTATTCGGCACATTTGGAATTCAAGATGGATTGAAATCAATCAGTTATACACTAAAGAAAAAGTTACGCCTGTGTTGGTTGGATTAATATTATTACATATATAACTAATCTGTAACTATGTGTAAACACTGGAACGTAGTGTAGGCCTACTCCTGAATATGAAATTAATGTACATGTTACAAGTCCCTGGTAAAATTTGTCATTTTCATACCAACATGTGTCTTAGTTCTGTAAAGGTTAGCACGTGTGTGTTGTATCATAAAGTGTGTCATTGAGTCAACTGATGTGGTGTCGATTCCCCAGTTGTACGTGACAAGGAAAAGGGCGTCTGTAAAAACCTTGTGGGTTTTCTCTGGGTCCTCAGATTTCCTCCCACTGCTAAAGACCCCTACGCGCATGCGAATTATTGAAATAAAATTGAACCATATGTTAGTCCTGAAATGACCTAGTTTGTGTCGAGCGGACGTTAAACCACCAATTTCTCTCTTTCTCTCTGGTTTTGTAAAGAAGATTACACAAACTGTTTAATACAATGGAATCTGTGAAAACTTGGTTAGGTTTTTCATTGTGACCTAATGATTATAGTATGTTCTACAAATTTGTATGTAAGAAGGTACACATTAAGCGCTGTTCTCTGACAATATCAGGCATAGATTCAGGCCTTGTCAGGCACAATCTCTCAGGTACCGGTCATTTTGTCCGGCACTTATTTGTCTTTTATAATATCATTAATACATGTCTGGCACTGAGTTGTTATTTCCTGGCCTGTGTGTTGAGCTCCATGTTTGCTTGCCAGCTCTGCAGCACTAATTTCTCCCGGCTACAATCCTGGATTGAACTTTTATTTCTATGTTATTTTGTAATTAAATGTTATTTTTCAAGTTGATGCAGTCTATAACTGGTTGTACTGTACCCCAGAATGTTGTGATTGCCATGTCTGGTATAGCCAAGGTGTTTGTCGGAGAAGTAGTAGAAGAAGGTAGAAGAACGTTTAATATCTTGAAACAAGAAGAGCTTCAAGGACAATATTGGTGTCAGTCATTATCACACAATGTGATAGAACTCTTTAAACGTGTTCCAAATATAATTTTAACTCAGAGATCATGGCTACGATAGATTTTAACTGACCGAAGTGAAGAGTTATAACAGATACACAGGTGAATTTCTGTGATAATGACTGACACCAATATTTCCTTTAATTGCAAAATGCTCTCTTGGGCCAATTACATGCTATTTGTTTCCTTTCATAAGTTCACAGCAGTAGGATTTTCTGTTAAAATGTTGTTTACTTATTTCTCCAGGAGGAGGGTCACGGTGACTAAGTGGGTAAGATGCTGGCTTGCTTGTCTGGATGTCAGGTGTTCCATCCCTGCATTGGCCGAGAAAGTTCATCCAGATTTTCCGGCGTGGTGCAGGAAGAAGGGCCTGACAAGGACAGCTGCTTAGTTGTTTGGATGGGTCAAAAAAATGAGGTCCTGTGTATACACTGGCATACACGTAAAAGATCCTTTGCAGTTGGAATTCGGTATAACAGTAGGCCATAGTGCCACTGCCGGGGCAAAATTTCTCTCATAGCACACTGTACGGCATATGTCCGTTATTAGCCCATACAGAGCAGAACAGTAGGAATTGTCGTTAAATCCCATTTCATTTTTCGTTGGATCTACATACACCGATTAAATCTGACCTTTTTAAAACTTAATTTTGATATGTTTGTTTTCAGCCTTGGATGTGATGGAACACTGGAATGAAACAGGTCCTCTTCAGCCTAAGCACCTGCGTGAATCTGTTAGAAAATTAAAATCTAGAGACTTAATAACTTCAACAAAATCAAAAAAGGTTTTATTCAGGTGACGGATGTAGATTGAACTTATGGCTGTGAAATAAATCATTCCTTTTGCAAAGGGACAGTGTCTTGTTAATGTTAAAAAACAATCAAGTGATGATACAGCAAAATATAAAAATAGTGGTTCAACAATCTGCTTAGCTTCTTTAACCAAATAAGCAGAAGTTTATGCCCATCAAACTAAAGTCATACATACAAAAACTTGCTGTTGATAAAAAGAATTGGATTGATTATAGTATTGTTATGACTAACTATAACAATTACTATAGCTTATTACACTGTGACGTTTCAACAAGATTTTACAAGTCGTTATCAAGCATATAAACACATATGTTCCAGTTACTAAATGTCTCTCAAAGAATAAATTGAGTTGTTTTAATGTATTTACATGTATGAGGACATGTTTTTGGGTGTATTCTGTTTCCTTCCTTCAAACTTCATGTATCAGGATGAAATGTTGATGGACTAATGACATATAAAATAAAAGAATTATACATGTAAAGGACTTTAAAAGGATTTTATATTGAATTCTCTTGGTTATGTACAGTAAAATAAAACAGGATGACTACTTGTGATTGCTTTCTCTTATTTCATGATACCCGTATGTTGTGTGTCTATGTATTGCAGTTCTCTATTTCTACCTCCCTTTTTGCACTCAAAAATATGTCACAAGCCAAGGATTGATATGTATTTAACATTGGAATTGAAGTCAATAGTAGTCTGAGAACTTATGTAGGAATAACGTTGTTATCTCCCTTTGATTATGAGACCAATAACCCGGACAACTTTATTGGGTCGTCATTGTTAGCTAACACTTTGAAATGATCCTCAGAACAGTTCATATGGGTTACGGTATTGTTTTAAATCTGTGTCTTCAATTTTTTAATTGGGTGATATGATCATGGACCTTATAATACAGTAAGGTCCATGATTTGATAAACGCAACTGTTCAATTCCCTTTGTGATCTTTGCTAAAGGAGTATTAATACCGGGAATTCTCGTATTCAAGCCCTGGGCTTAATTTCGAATTTGACCATGTCAGTGATAAAAACATTTCTTCTGAGATTAACCCCAGGACCAAAAGACGAAAAAACAAACATTTGGGTTCTTTTTATAATTGTCACATTTAGTGTCCAAGTTGTCACATGCAATTGGAGACACCATCAATGTCAACACACGTGGTTTGAAAATTTAATAGGAAGACCACTCTAAAATGAATTTTAAATTTAAGCCCAGGGGCTTAAATTCAAAATTTTATTCGTTATTAAGCCTTAATAACGAGAGGGCTTAAATACCAGGATTCCCTGTATGCAGCAATAACCTGCAAAATTCTAGTAATAACAAATCCCGCACTTTGTATTAAGAGGGGGCCCTGCCTACCTAACTTGGACGTCTTGTGTTCGACCCCGTTCTTGACTGAGAAGTTCATAGGGCAGGCAGCTGACAAAGTACATGTATAGTCGTTCGGATGTTACAGCAAACTGAGATTCAGTGTACACAATGGCTTGCTCTCAAAAGAACAACTGACAGTTTGAATTCGCCTTCCCAGCAATAATATATTTTGTTAAGTATACCATAGTATTGAAAAGATAAGTACATAATTGGCAACGGAGAATGTTTTAGAAGATCCGCGCGTATTTGGATTATTTCATGGCAATCTGATTAAAACACAGATCCAATTTCGTTTCGTTTTTTATAGTTCAAAATTTCGTTTTTACTTGTCTTCACTACTCTTGGATCTGGAGGACTTGTTATTTAACTGGCGTTCTGCCTGAAATGAGGGGTCAGCCAATCAAATGATCTGTCGAATCGACCGTTTGACCTTTTCATGCGTGGAACTGTGGGTCATCGAAAGTATAAAAAACGAAACGAAATATAGATCTATATTTTAATTAGATTGATTTCATGCAATCTGATTAAAACACAGATCCAATTTCGTTTCGTTTTTTATAGTTCAAAATTTCGTTTTTACTTGTCTTCACTACTCTTGGATCTGGAGGACTTGTTATTTAACTGGCGTTCTGCCTGAAATGAGGGGTCAGCCAATCAAATGATCTGTCGAATCGACCGTTTGACCTTTTCATGCGTGGAACTGTGGGTAGATATTACCAGCCAACGTTGTCTCTACTAACACCAGCGGATAGAAATCATAACAAAACACAAGTGGATTTTGAAAAGCATGGCGATCGCTAATTGGTTAATCGAATGACTGACGTTATCGGGTCAAATGTCCCGTGCTTGATACCTGACGTCATAGAACGTGAGCGTCCACTATAACTAGTTAGATCTACATGAGTGTAGGCCATCGAAAGTATAAAAAACGAAACGAAATATAGATCTATATTTTAATTAGATTGATTTCATGGGAAAACATGGCACGGCGTCATAAACAGGAGTTATGTCCCTTTGGCTACTTGTTAATCGTATAATATTCGACGGCTTTTTATACGAAGCGCAGCTGAAGTAACGTCCACGTGAGTTCAATAAAACTGAGCTCAGAGGCATTTTAGATTTTTACTCAAAGTTGTATTACTTCTCTGGGAATATGTATCTAATTGTTCCTTTTTATTTCATTTTTTGTGTCACCTCACCTGTATTGTCCCGCACAATTGTAAAATACCGTTCCCAATAATAAAATTGTGTTTTTTAGGAACTTAGTTCCCAAGGTTAAAGCCGTTGGACCTGACAAATACTGTAGTCCTCGGCTTTGCCCAATTATTGTGTTCAAAACACATTTGAATTTACGTCTTATAGTTGCGAGAGTGGGGGATTGGAAGGGGTTCCATAACAGGGGGTAAGTAAAAGGGACACAATGACGAGTTTTTGGTTTTGAGTTTTTGCGGCCCTTGGTTTTATGCGCCTCTTCACAAATGGCAAAAATCGCGCGGTTTCAATGCAGTTTTCAACATCATAATCATAATGCTTAGCCAGTGTCAAATATATAGGCCTACGGTGGGTCAGAAAAGCTACGAGTCAATACGAGCATGTTCAACACGGGCCCGTAGCCAGCTCATAAATTTGGGGGGTTATGGAATTTTTTGGAGGGGCTAAGGATGTGGCCGGCTAAGAACACGCCTAAGAAATCAGTATTGTTGGCGAAATATTGGGGCGGGGGGGGGGGCTTCCATAGCCCCCTGTGGCCACGGGCCCGGTTCCACACAGTCTAATATTACTCAGTGGCACTAATAGGGCCACCACGCCCCTGCCCGATAAGTGGAAGTTGCGACACGGAATGTAACTATTCGCATGGGTGGAAAAAACTGAGATCGACCTGAAATGTGAGTATAAGAAAGAACCCCCGACACTTTGGTAGAAGCGGACGTTAATAAACCTATTTCACACACATATTTCCTATCAATCCCACTCTTGAATATCCAGGGTGGGGATCCGGGTGTGTTTAGGAACTCGGTTCCCACTTAAATGTCATTATTGTTAAAGTCTTTGGGCCGGACAAATACAGCGTGACTAGTCGTTTGGGTGGGACGAAAAACTGCGACCAGCCTGTGAGTAAAAGAAATCACCTTGACATAATTGGGATTAGTAGAAGAGCCCTGGCAAAAATCTCCGCTAATCAGAAACACAGCTATACCGGAATGTGATTTTAGGTCTCTGTTAACAGAATACTTCGGTACTTTGAGAAAGACGTCGTAATTGTTAGTGCCATAGTTACGTATAAAATTCTTTGTGTGGGAATTCTGCACAAGTACCGGCGTTTCCATCTACTCTTCTGAACACGTGTTGACCTTGATTCTTAGCCCTATCCGAACGACTAGAAACCGCTTTCTATCGCATAGTTATTCATTTTCGATTTTCCCCAAAATTGTTGGGGTTATTTAGAATTCCACGTGGAAAGAGTTCCGGTACACCTGTTGACCTCGATTCTTAGTCCCAAGAAACAGCTTTGTCGCATAGTTATTACTCTTGCCATGGTGCTAGGGTTTTTCGAATTTCCCCAAAATTGTAGGGGTTATTGCGGAAGCCTTAACTTGCCCATAAGAGGAATTTAACTGACAGATTATATTACTTTGCAACCTGTCCACGAATTCTCTTTTGAAAACATAATGGGTGCTTGACCTACCACGTGCCTGGAAAATTCTGAAAATAGAAATTTAGTATAAAGTTAGAGATAAAGATTCATATGATATGTGCGGGCATGTATACAATAATCTTGCTATGGCTATATATGGCTCCGATTTTCAAAATATCGATCCATTCAGTTTGAGTGAGAAATAAAATGAAATGAGATTTAAAGGAGGTAAATCTCTAATATTTGGCACCTAGAAATGGACACAAATGGATCGCAACGCATATACAGTGGAATCCGTATGAGCAGCCACTCCTATTCAGCGACATCTCCTTGTAAGCGGTCTCAATAAATTCCCCCCGTAAAAATTCTATTGTCTCTTCTTTTTATTCAACGGTCACTCCTCTAATGAAATATGAATGTATATAAACTGATTTAAATTCAATCTTTTCTGTTTTTGCTGTAATGCGCTAAATTGAATGGCAGTCTTTCCCGTCTGGTTATTCCAGTTTTCATCGTTAGTATTCCCCTGGAATGGGGTTTAACGTTCTTTTAAGACGGTAATAAAAATTAATTATTAACTTTGGTAGTCCTTCGATACAACCTGCAAATATATTAACATTTAAGGCCCAAAGAAAGTCCGAATTTGGGCTCTTGCTTATAGTATGCATATTAAAGTTTCGGTAAAAATATCTTGAACAATTTTTTTGTTTGTTTTAGATTTGCTCTGGAATCTTAATCTGAACCAAATACTATTCAAAAAAAGTAGGGGATATTTGATTTTGGGGGCATAATACTAAAATATGCAAATGACTACGAAAAAAGTCACTATAGAACCTAACAGAAGAAACATTGCCAGTTACATGTGACGCCCAAACGCACCAATAGCTACCGCATGGAATGCAGGTGATGCTTGGGATCATCATGGGGGTCCAACCCAAGATTTGCACGACTCTGACTTTGAATGTTACAGTCATTGTGGCATTGAATTCCAGGGTGGAAACATCAGTTTAATTGTTTTAGTGACCAGAAAACAAATTTTGATATGCGTCGGCTTACCCAAAATGAAAGGTTACGTGCCCTTGGCATGCTACAGATCGGCACAACACAGGCGGTTGTGGCGCGGACGATGAATGTTTCTCAGTCTGTCATAAGCAGGCTATGGTCCAGATACCGTGATACACAATCTGAACAGGACAGACCACGCTCAGGTCGACAACTCAAGCCCAGGATCGATTTATCCGTACCTTGGCCTTGAGAAATCATGTCATCACAGCAAATCAGATCAGCGCTCGTCTTCAAACAGACACTGGTGTGAGAGTGAGTGGCGAGACGATTCGGAATCGACTGCATAGGGGTCACCTTCGCGCCCGACGTCCTCGCGTGATCCCTTGTTTGAGAGTTCATCACATTCAGGCAAGACGTCGTTGGTGTAGGGATCGTCAACACTGGGATAATCGACGCTGGAGCAATGTGATGTTTTCAGATGAGTCAAGGTTCACTGTTGATTTTTTGGACAGACGTAGGAGGGTGTGGCGTCGTCGAAACGAGCGCTTCCAAGACATTAACGTCATCAGACATGATCGATTTGGGGGTGGTTCTGTTATGGTGTGGGGAGGCATCACTTTTACTGGAAGAACGGCTTTACATGTTGTTGCAGGGCGTGTTACAGGCCAGCACTACCGGGACAACATCTTGGCAGTCCATGTTGTGCCGTTCGCACGACGTCATGGCCGCCGTTTCATCTTCCAGGATGACAACGCAAGATGTCACAGGGCCAGGATCGTTACAGGTTACCTCCAACAACAGAACATCACCACATTACCTTGGCCAGCTCTGAGTCCCGACCTCTCCCCCATCGAGCATGTCTGGGACATGCTTGGACAGAGGTTACGTCAACGTCAACAATGTCCTGCCAATGTCCAAGAACTTGCTGCTGCGTTGCAACAGGAATGGGACAATCTGGACCAAAATGACTTTAGACGTCTCATTAGGAGTATGCCACGTCGGATCAATGCTTGTTTGGCAAACAGAGGAGGATTTACCCGTTACTGACATTGTTGTGATGCTGTGGTAACTTTGCTGTTTGACCCCGGGTATCATTTTACCCTCAGGGGCGTTTTAAGGTTTATCATGGCGGAGGCTATACTATTTTGAGGGCCCTCTTGTGCGGGGGTCCGGGGGAGTGGTGGTGTTTTGATTGATGATTTTCATACCAATGCGATGACTACAGTCTCATTCAGTAGTGGATTCGACAGTAACAAAGTAAAGAAAACTATTGAATCAAACTCGGGGGCCCTTTCCATTGGCCAAAAGGGCCCTTTTTGTCAGACGAGGGGCTCTTTTGTCTGCCTTTAGGGCCCTCCCTAACTAGGGTACATTTCATTTTTGTCATCGGTTTTAGCATTTTTCTCCCGTTTTATTTGTTCAACTTTTTTGATTTTTTTTCGCGAGGAGGCTGGCGCCTCCAGCGCCTCAGCTATAAAACGCCTTTGTTTACCCTTATAATGGTCAGTCTGTGCCTTACTTAGTCTAACGATCATTTGGAATAAATCGATGAATGTGAACTTCATTTCATTTTGTCATTTGTTTCTTCGTCAGTTTCATTAGGTGACTTTAATAACACTTAAAAATCAAATATCCCCTACCTTTTTTGAATAGTATATATTTTAAGTTTAAAAATACGTTTTTTTCCATTCTCTAGTTCGGTAGATTTGTTGTCACATCCAACGGACTTAAATGTCACCGAGTTATATCGACATTTTTGGACAAACACACGGTTTAATTTTTCATGGTAGAATGAAATGTATTAAATTAAATTGAGAATCAGAGTGCTCATTAGTCAGTTTTGTCTATGAATTAAAACCCCCAGAAAAACAAAAAAAGTGCTTATTAAAATATTCCACTGCTCTGCATGCGTTTTTAAAATAAATAATGACACAGTTCGAATTTGTACACGGTATTTATACGTCATTAAGGAATAAAGGGGTATATTATGATATTTGGTGCTTTGAGGTCAAATAGTCGAGTCTATGTTTGTTTCAGGTAAGATAATTAAATGTGCAGGCCCCACTGCCAGTTATTAAAATATTCCGGTGTATAGGCAGTTTCTGCTTTCACAATAGAAATCTGAAATAATGAAAATAATGGCATTATTAAAATTACCGTTATGGTTCATATTCTAAAATCATTACATGTGCGTAATGGGCTTTGTCCACGCTCTTTAGTCAATCATAATGACGAGGGCACCGCGTGACACGTGGCTTGGCTTATGGATATATTGTTGGCCACTGCCATGACACGTGCGTTGGCGTTGGGGCTGGACATGCGACATGTCACTAAGGCTTGTCCAATGCGACTGACAAAGGAGTTTTAAGCGCTGCATTCATGTCATATGTGTATTGATGAACTGTTTAGTGAATACTTAGAGATGCTATATTCAGATTTAACAGCTGTTTCCCTCCTCGGATTCTCATTCTTTATAGTTTATGATATTTGGAACTGATTTCTCCATTACAAGATGTAATCATCCGGGTAGTTTAAGCCTAGTAAAATTTGGAACTGATTTCTCCATTACGAGATGCAATCATCCGGGTATTTTAAGGCTATCGGTAACAGACGTATCTAAAACAATTTTTACAGTGAACTATTTTTTGAAATATTCCTCGTTTTAAAGTAACAATCATTTAAAATGAAATATTTTCTAAATTAAAATAGTTTTAAAAATAAAACAGTTTTGAGAATAAAACTGTTTTGAGAATAAAACTGTTTTGAGAATAAAACTGTTTTGAGAATAAAACAGTTTTGAGAATAAAACAGTTTTGAGAATAAAATGGTTGTTAAAATACATGTATACTCGTTTTTAAATAAAATGTTTTTTTTAAGACAAAATGTTTTTTTAAGACAAAATGTTTTTTTTAAGACAAAATGTTTTTTTTAAGACAAAATGTTTTTTTTAAGATGAATTATTGTTTATAAAAATAAAATGATGGTTTTTAAAATAAATATCATTTTTAAAATAAAAACCTTAAAAATAAAAGAGATATTTTTGAAATAACAATCTTAAACAGAAATCTAGTTTTAATAGTGCTTCAATCCAAGTTCTAGTTATTTTATTCGTGTGTTTTAGATCATAAGATTTGTTATTGAGTCAAGTGGCTTGGTTTCCCCTTGGAATAGGATCGTCTGTCTTACCCCGTGGGCCAAAAGCCGCTCGTACGATTTCTGAAGCGATCTCCTAGTACAACCGGTCAGACCGTCATAGGCCATCGAAAGTATTAAAATCCGAAACGGAATATAATGTATAGATCTGTATTTTAATCAGATTGGCTTTTGGCAAGACTACGTTTTATTGCATATTATACTTGTTAATTATTCTGGCCTAATGGACCGTTTCTGCACATAGATCGTCTAATTTGAATAAATTTTGAGCCTAGGAAATGTTTATCACCAGAAAACAGAACAATTCTTAATATTACACTGAATATTTTTAATTTCACAAGATAGTCCGATAAACCGAATTCTTTAATCTTATAAAAAAAAATAAACAATTTTCACGTCACCCTTCCTGAAAATCGTCTTTTAAATAAAGTTTTGTTTAGGAAATGTTTATTTGTTTATTACACAGAAAACAGAATGATCCGTAAAATTGCACCGAATATTTTCATTTTGACAATATAGTCCAATAAATTGAATTCTTTAATCCTATTAAAATACACAATTACAATTTTTCACGTCACCCGTGCTGAAAATCACCTTTTAAATAAAGTTTTAGACAGAAAACAGACTGATCCGTAAAATCGCACCGAATATTTTTATTTAGACAAAATAGTTTGATAACCTGAATTTTTTAAGCTGTAGGGCCATCTGTCATTTACATTTATTTTATTTTGTACAGTCAAGTATATTCCTTTCACAAACATCGTTCAGTACGTTTCCAACACGTTTCTAAAAGTCCAAGAACAAATAAATAAAGAAAAAACAAACCGTTTCAGCTTCATCAATCGGATGGTTGGGGGAAGTTCAAACCAAAACAGCCGGTTTGGAAAAGCGTGTCAGTTCAAACACATTAAAGTTCAATATAATTTTTATCGGAGTCGAGGGGGTTAATTAAAAATTACACCACGCTTGATTGACTTTTAAAAATATTGCTTTCGATGTGACTTGATTGCTTGAAAGAATTTGGTGGGTTAATTTATAGAGACGCTGTCATGAAGAGACCACGGTAATAACACGGCTTTACTATTGAGCACGAGGCCCATCTTTCCACCTGCTCGATGACAGTGTGTATAATGGTTTTTATCAGATAAATGAATTGATATAAACTCGTTTGAATTGTACTAGAACTCACGTGTTACGATGTCAAATGACCGAAACAAGCGCGTGTTTTGAATGTAGTTACTATGACTTTAGGCTATCTGTAATGACACAACTGTTTTTTTCTCTATTAACAGGTCTCAAGAATATAAAACGCATTACGTCTCTATAATTACACGTTTTACGACACGATAGCAATACGCCATTGTGCCCCATAGACTCTAGGAACTTACAGTTGTTTGTTCAATCATAGATCAGAAGGCCCGAATTATTAAAGATACACTATGTAAGATTTAGATAAACAACTGGCCGTTCTTGTTATAGTAGTTCAAAAATAAATAATGCAAAATAAATATATTGAAAATTTCATTCAAATTATGTTATTCGGAGCGAAGTTATCAACATTTGAAGTTTTGACAATATGTGGCAAAGATTGTTTATTATCGTAAGAACGGTACTTGTTATTCGAGACTTAGCCTCAGTTCGACATATTCAATTTAAATCATTAAATGACGACCGCGTTTTAATCCGTTTAAATCTCCACCATCCGATGATCTAGGGAGTTTAGAGGCTTTAAATGTGAATAAATGTCTGAATAATAGCTTATTTAAATTTGAAGCCAAAATAAAGAGCCGCAATTGGCAGATTTAGATTTTACATAAAGCATCTTTAAATATGAAACCCCAGTATGGCATTCTGTCAAACTTAAATCAGATAACCCGAATGTAACATGCGCCTTAGGTTCTGTGAACTTATAGCCGTCTGTTCGGACTTAGGCTTGTGGGATGACTGAATGGTTTAACGTGTGCGTGTGAGATCATAAGGTCGGTCATTGAGTCAAGTGGCGTGATTTCGATTCCTCGCTTGTACGTGGCAAGGGGAGGGTCACCTGTAGTCCTTCGTGGGTTTTCTCCGGTTCATCCGACTTCCCCCTACTACTGAAGATCCAAGAGCAAAACTATAACGTACATACGCCCATTTCTTTAATTATATGTTAAATAAATACTGTTTAAACCAAGTTTTCTCTCATTTATTGAATAATATCACCAAAGGAAATGTCTTACTGTTGTTTTCTTTTTGTATTATTTAATTTTATTTTATTGGTGGTCGCAAGGGGGCAGCCATTTGTCCTTCTTCATTGATTAATTTGACAGATGTATTCACAATTCTGTTTATACATGTAACAAATGAAATGGAATCGGGTTTAACGTCCTACTGTTCTACAGCGACTGGGCTAATGAAGACGGGCATATATACAGTGTGCATATGAGGGGCATTTTGCACTACAGCCTACTCTGATTTCGAAGTCTATCTGCCACTGGATCTTTTTACTTGCATCGGAATCACGGTGGCTAAGTGGGTAAGACGCCGGGAAAGTTCATCCAGATTTTCCGGCGTGGCTTCCCCTTGTCAGTGATGCAAGACGGAGGGTCTGACAAGGTCCTGTGTACACATTGGCGTACCCGTAAAAAATCCCTTGGCAGTTGGAATTCGATATAAGAGTAGGGCGTAGTGCCGCCGCCCTGGACAAATTACCCTCATAGCACACTGTATGACGTACGCCCGTCTTCATTAGCCCAGTTCGGAGCAAAACAGTGTTTGTTATTAAGCCCTCTGTCCTGCATCACGGACAATGGGAAACCACCCCTATGTAACAAAAGTACAATATATATGTTTAAGAACTGAAAATGGATAGCCTTTTGCGCACTGAACACCATTATTCAGAATATTATCAGAAACAACTATATCCGTATATAACCAGTTTAAGAACTCGATATGTACAATTTTAGAATAATGTTAATTTTATTCACATGTTTGAGCAGTATTCGGAAGAAACATGTGTTCATTTTACAGATGTATTTAATTATTTAGTTACCTTATGTCGAAATAGCTCGTTTCAAAGGAACTGCTCTTTTTGCATTAGCAATGTTTTCCCCTGAATTATGAAACCAAAGTTCTTTATTCTTAGCGATGTTCTTAAAATTTCCCATTTATACGATGACAGAACACATTCGTATAAACCCACATAAATGTCATTTTACAATTTAAATTAGTAGTTTCTTCAATTCAAATACCAACTGGGCTCATGTCTGATTTATTTGTTTTTACGGAAATGGATGAAATTCATTATTACACTGATGTTAGAATTGGCAGAGACACCAACGTCATGCATAACGTCGCTTTAACAGAAAATTATAAATCTTCAGCAGTAGTGCGAGAATTATGTTGCGTAGATGACAATTTTAGCGTTTTCTCTGTTCCTGCTGCTAAAACCCTTTAAATGCAGCTGGTGGCTCTAATCTGTGCCATCCAACTTTTGGTTAAACGCCCAATTCCCCCACCCTAAAATCAAACGAAATCAACTCTCTTTGTTGGGACGGCAATACATTGTATGACGTGAAAACCACCGGGTTTTTATTTGACTTCCATACCTACCGAAAGCACGTGACCCGTACCCTCCATAGAACTCTTGCCTATCCCCAATACCACTTGTCCGCCATATTGAACTGAAAACAGCTGGCATTTAGGTTCTACCCGTTAGCAATTAACAGTCTGCCCACTTCTCGGTCACGTAAAGGAGATTTTTGAACGTCACATATCACGTGTCAACACGCGCGGACACGTGTCGATACATAGCGAATAAAAATTTGCCACGTGTTTTTATCAGCATGGGGGCAATTTTAATTGTGAATATACGAAAGACAAGAGCAGAGCTACAAGGTTATTTGTATAGATGACGATGTCCCTGCTAACGAAACCATTCATTTTATAGACTGGATAGCAAGAATATTGACTCGGCCACGTTCAACGACACACATTCAATTTTTACAACGTGGAGGGTTCAGTCAAAAAAGAAACGCGTTGCGTATATTACTGTACAACTTCACCATTGTCCTTCAGGGCTTTTCCATATTGAAAATTGTAGTATCACTTCAGAAAGAATCGCTTTGGTTGTAAATCTGCTTGAGGAAAATACGGGCCCAACTTCTGGCAATTAAATTTTTGAATGTTTAATTTTTGACCGAGATTAATATCAAACAATATGCCACATGCTAAATACAACACGTTTTTTACTAGTTGAATATAGACCGACCAGCGCTCTTTTACATTAGATACAGTGTATAAAAATATACAGTTTAAAAACAAAGTAAAACAACCCAACGACGAAGGAGATTTCAGGCTATTTTAAACACCGGGGTAGTTTTAAACATCGAAGACAAAGGAAAGGGAAAAATGAGGTTTAACGTCCACTCGACACAAACTAGGTCATTTCGGTACTAACACCTGGTTCAATTTTTTTTATTTCAATAATTCGCTTGCGTGTAGGGGTCTTTAGCAGTGGCAGGAAACCGGAGAACCCGAAGGAAACCCAGGTCGGACAGACGACCCTTCTCCTTGTCACGTACAACCGGGGAATCGAAACCACTCCAGTTGACTCGATGACAGACCTTATGATACAACGCGCACGTGCTTACTATTTGGTAATCCATTACCCCCGAAGACAAAGAATTTAAGGCGCACAATCACTTGGGAGGATGTATACTCCGCGCAGTGTTTCGTTTGATTAGAGCTAATCCCACTACTCACTGCTGTAAAGAGCAAACATTCTTGTTCTAAATTATGATTGGTCAACAGTATTATTAATAACTAGTAGCTGAGAGCGTTACAAAGGCTTTACCTTTAAAACAAAGCGCCAAATTGGACCAAATATGTTTACATAACGTTACGTCATGGCTCACGATTTTATTATACTCAATTAACCAGTGCATAGCAGAATATTGCAGTAAAACTAATTGCGTGACAAACGAGGCTATCAAATCGATTAAAATGTAAACAATACTGTTTGGAAACGAACATACTATCACCGTTTTTAATACCTTAAATCACTGTCTAAAGTTTTACTGAAGACCCAGATTAAACGAAGGACTGTCACATTGCTGTACTCAAGTGATAGCTTTGATTGAACGGGAAGAATAGACACACTCCCGCAAAAGTTCAAGAATCAGAAGTCAATCCAGCAATGGCCAGAGAGGGATTTCTCGGGCCATTGCTTCAGGAATATGGGGAGGATGGTGTGGTACAAGGTTACCGCCTACCTTCGACTTTCTTCGTATACTTTACAAACAGAAACAATATTCATATCAAAAAATTGTATTTAACATAATTTGAGGTTCTTTAAGGATGATATCGCGCATATATAATTTACACTGTACAGCCTTCCCGAACTTTTAAAGAGAGGGAGAGAGAGAGAGAGAGAGAGAGAGAGAGAGAGAGAGAGAGAGATGGGTTTAACGTCCACTCGATACAAACTAGGTCACTTCGGGACTAATATACGGTTCCATTTTATTTCAATAATTCGCGTAAGGGTCTTTAGCAGTGGGAGGAAACTGCAGGACCAAGAGAAACTGGAGAAAACCCACGAGGTTGGACAGGCGACTATATTCCTTGTCGTGTACAACCAGGGAATCGAAACCACGCCAGTTGACTCAATGCATCGGGCATGCGCTAACAATACGCCCCCACAAAGAAAACTACACAGACCCTGCAAGAAATAGATAATAAATATCAAATCATGTGAATAAATCCTGGGGTCAGCAATAGGTAAAAAACTGCAAAAAATATTTGTTTTTTTAAAGCTATGCTTCAATTTCTAAACCAGTAATATGTACTAAACTGCAAAAAATAATGGGGTTTTGTTATAGCTATGCTTCATTTTTCAAACTTTTGTGATTGTTACTTGGCGATTTGCGGGACAGTCTTTTTCAATATCCCCATATAAAACGATATGTAATAACAGATTATAACGCTTCTTGATTTATAATAAAAAGTGGTTGAATATTTTATAAGGTATTTTCGGATTACATGACAGCTGATTTCTTTTCTCAGCTATTAAAGTGATCATGTTTAATGTTAATTATTAGATAATCATGGTGTTCGAGCCACCACATAAATTTGATCTGTAATAAAGGCTCATCCCCTATGGCTCACGAGACAGGAAATCTCCAGGCTCTAAGGCACACGTGCATCGCTAACGTAACACAGTGTGTTTAAACGAACCATCGAGCTGCCGGGAAACGCACGTGCAAATATTCAATATTCAGAGAGGCACATAATTACACAGAAAAGCATTTGCATAGTTGCCATAGCAACGATCAAAACCGACCTGCTTACTTCCGGTTCCCGAGTAACTCAAAACGAATGAATAAAAAGCAAAATTGATAACTGGGACCGATAATTCGACAGAGCTTCCGGACTTCTTAATCAAACGCCATTAGTGGCGTTTTTGATGACGATTTACACGTTTCACTCCTCAGAATTAAATCGATCATAACATTCAAACGGCAAAGGCGAAACAATGGAGGCTAGAATCCTTTGTTTAATAGACTTAATTATATGTCTCTCTGATTTTGTATTCTTCAATTTTTATTGAAAACTAAAGACGACTACAGCAACCGAAAACAAAGGATTTTAAACGTATGGTTTTGGTTTCTGATTTTTTCTCAAATAAAGCACAAGAAGAGATTTTAATAAACTGCTCGGAGACCCCAAGAACAAAGAGTTCGTTCGTTTTTAACGTCTTTGAATTTTTGTTTATTACAAGCATTTGAAGAGTTTTTAATAACCAACCCAAGAACCCCAACAACAAAGAATACACATTATAGACTGTTTTATTTATTGAATTCGCCATGGTAAACAAGATCGTTAAATTTGTCAATTTATAAAATTACGTCGTCTTGAAATCAAGAAATCATTGTGTGAGGACATTTTAGTAATAAGACTAAATTGTCGTGGCATTTACTATTTTACCGAGCTTGCCGAGTTTAACGTCCACTCGACAAAACTTAGTATATATATGGTTCAATTTTATTTCAACAATTCGCTTGTGCGTTCGTGTCATTAACAGTGGAAGGAAACCGAATGACCCAGAGAAAACCAACGAGGTTGAACAGGCGACCATACTCCCGGGGAATCGAAACTACACCAGTGGACTCAATAACAGACCTTATGATACATCGCGCACGTGCTAACCATTCCCCCCACCCCCTTTAAGACGTTACAGAGGAAGTTGTTGATTTGTGAGATCAGAAGGGTTACAAGAGTTCCGGCCAGGGTGTATAAGATATTGGACACTGTCGTAAGCCCCCTTTTTTACACGCACTGGTCACCCGTCATCCTCCTCGACATTGCTCTATTGTGTTTAAAACATACTTTCATTTTCCTCTAGTCCTAAGGATTGGGAGGGGCATTAGCTACGGCCGCCTTCCTCTAAATACGTCACGGCAGATAGAACATGTCACCCCATTCGTTTGAAATCAAGTATCCGGAAATCGGCTGGCATTGCCATGAAAAAACAATAATTGATTTTTGTCACATGGAACCCGCGTCGTATACTTTGCACTTAAATTGGACTATTCGAAGGCCAACGCTGTTTGTTTGACATGTTCAAACTGTCAGATGCCCCCCCCCCCCTCTCTACATAATAATACAAAATATTCATTGATTATTCTGTATTCATGAAACATGTCAATTTAAACTTTGCGTTGATTGGGTTGAGTAGCTGATGAAATTCAGTGTTATATTCGGGTGCATTGACACTTCGATTCTGTAAATTTGTCTCGGGGGAGGCTCCACGGAACTACCCCCTCCCCATATATGAAAGATAAACTAAACACATAATTTAGAATGGGAGATATTTAATGAATGGTGGAGCTGGTAAATCGTTCTCCTTCCCATACACAGCACATTTCTTGTATTTACATGGACTTTCTCTCCAGGCATATCTTAATCCAGTGATATATTTCGGATGGCATCCGGTGGTGTTCAAGGTGACAGTCGTTCCATGGTGAGCTGAAATGGGAGCTGGTGCCCAGTGATCATGGACTGCACAAGTGGTAGGATGGGTAGATGGGGAACAGCATATCTAGGAATAAGAAATATAATGCAACCCCTTTTTCAATTATGAAACAGGGTTCCGATATTTCCCGGATGTTAAAAAAAACAGTTTTAATGAAACCTTTCGAACCCACAAGTAGCAGTAATTAACAATGTATTCTGTTCAATTCAAATACAAAGCGAGGGGCTTAAACTGAAACGACAAAGAATATAAGCCGGGATGAGTAACGGGCAATTGAATTCCGGGTGGGACGATTTACCCAATACTACCCAATTCTACCCAATACTACCCAATACCACCCAAGTACTACCTCAAAATCACCAGGTACTACCAAATACTACAACATAATACTGCAAAATGTGCATATCAATTGAATTTTTTCAAAAATAATTAGTTATACCGTGGGAATTGTACTTCAAATGCGATTACCAATGTCACCTAAAACAAGCAAAAACTAACCAAATACTACCAAATACTTATCACATACTACCCACTATCATCAAATAACAACCTTATGTTGTCAAATAGCAAAACATTAGTTTAATTACGGCGACGAATATTCGATAATTCGCAGAGAATGGAAATGAATGTGCAGTTATCTCCCTTTACAACCGATAACTAGATTTTAGATTGATTTGCGGATTAATCATCTTATTTTGCGTTGCGGTTGGTTTCCAAATCGACGAAATTAAAATAAGAAATGCAAGTATTTTTTGTGTATATTTTAATCATTGTGTGTAATTAACTACTGTATTATTATATAAGATGGCCAGCAGTCTATAAATAACTATTTAAACCCTTCCATGGGTATCGCCAGGAGGTATGGCCATTAACAAATAACAAACAAAAAATGTTTTGCTATTTGACAACATAAGGTTGTTATTTGACGATAGTGGGTAGTATGTGATAAGTATTTGATAGTATTTGGTTAGTTTTTGCTTGTTTTAGGTGATATAGGGAGGCAAAAGGAACAGCCAGACATCTGTAATCGCATTTGAAGTACAATTCCCACGGTATAACTAATTATTTTTGAAAAAATTCAATTGATATGCACATTTTGCAGTATTATGTTGTAGTATTTGGTAGTATGTGGTGATTTTGAGGTAGTACTGGGGTGGTATTGGGTAGAATTGGGTAGTATTGGGTAAATCGTCCCGCCGATTGAATTCCAATGAAGATTACAATGTAGCGTAAAAATGAGGAAAATATACACGAAACGAACCTGTAATCTATATGAGATGTAAAGAAGTTGACAATGGAAAACAAAGAGCTTCTAGATTATGCTAACCAAACAACAAGGGGGTAAGCTTTGGACTGCCAGCTCATGTGGCTTACATTAGCTCATGTTGCTTACATTAGCTCATGTTGCTTACATGTCCATAGACAAAATAATTACCTCGAATCCGTTATTAGATCTTACATCTAAAACAGTATGTCCATGATTATATTCGATAACCATTTGATCTTTAGTTTTAGTATTAAATGATGTAGGATATGGTCCTTGATAACTCAGACTTTTTTCACCATAAGCTACAGCTAGACCTGCCATACCCAATCTCTCTGCTACATCCTGTTTAAATCGAGAATGGACGCTGAAATAAATATCAATTATTTGACATATTCTGTAATTGTCTATGTATACTGCCAGTATCCTTTTGGGAATAGATGGGGTGGGGTGGCTCGAAAGATCTGTCATTTAGTCAAGTGGGGTGGTTTTAATTCTCCGCTTATGCGTGACGTGGAGTAAGTTCGTGGGTTTTTCTGGGTCATCAGGTTTCATCCCACTGCTAAGAGACCCCCTGTCTCTCTCCTTTGGGAATGGAAGCAACAATATTTCGTTATCTTGGAAGCAAGAGGTTCGATGAACTAGAATGCCCCAGGTAAAAATCCTGTTTTGGACCGAGGGTCAAGCTCAGATATCTCCGGCTAGGGGATAGTGGGACTCCGAGGGGCTAGCAAGAAACGGGTGGGGAACAAAACCGAGATCTTCTTGTGTATAGTTGTAAATTGGCGGAAACAACAGTGACCGGTCGCTTTGCTTACGAAAGCATAGAATTAAAATCCTATTGGTTGCCTATAGGAATAAATGGCAAAATATACTTGTATTTTATAAATAAGGAAAAAATAAACTTTTCTCACGATCCATGGGGTGACTTAAAATCAGGTAGGTCCATTGCTACAGCCATAAATGTGTTCAGCATTTTAGGATTTGGGGCGTAACCATACTTGGCCGTTTGCGACCATCTTATTGCAGGAAATCCAGCTATTCTATTTGAGTCATTTTGGTTACCAGCGAGCTAAGATAGAAATGACAAAATATTTGATTTTAGACGTTCAGTTAGTTTCGTGGACACATATACATTAAATAATCACATTCTTTAAAGTCGTTGGTCGTCATTTGCGGGGTTGTAATAGGAATATCGCTGCAAAAATGATTAATTTCATTTACAAAGAATTGAAACTTTTGCAACATTCTCGGCAGAAAATATGAACACTGCAGTCTTGCCTATATATGTTTTACGCAAAATCCTTAGAAGTGTCTCTTTTGACCTGATTGGATCCGAGCTGAGCGGTATTGTCAACCGTTCTTATTTTGGTTGGGTTTTCGTAGTTATATCCATCGGTACATTTTAGGATAGATTAAACCTGAAAATTTAGATATGGACCCCTGTATCATGATATTCAATAGTTACAATACCTGTACAAATCCAAAAGGGAAATTCTGATTTGTTGCACCCATGGACGCCTGGTGAAATTTAAGTCTCCAATCTTTAATCATTGACGGAAAGAGGCATGCGTACTGATCAGAATTACCGGTATTAGATTCACCTGAAATTCGATAAAGAGAAACAACTATAAAAAAGATTCGTTTACATGTTTAACAGCTTGCAAACTCTGATTTTCGAAAGATTTTTCGTGAATAATAAATACTGTATTAGTAAGTGCAGGAGGGCTGCACCACACACAATTCTACACAAAAACAAATACACGGACACGACATCATACTCAAAGACCACAAACATAAACAAACCAAAGAGAGTGAATGGATCCGGGGGCTAGCCGTAAGCGTCCACTGCGCTGTACAGTCCCGGGCCTGTGGTGACACAGACTTCACTCAGTTTGAAAACAACTGGGAATGCAACCCAAAGAAATAATTATATAGTGTCAGCATGAGTCATGATCTATTATATGTTGTAAGAATTACGAATGCAAGCATATATTGTTGTATAAATTCCGCTACACAAGTAACCACATAGTTAAATGTATCAGAAGTAGGCCTAGTTCAAAACTAAATAAATAAAAGGATTGAAGTATATTAAATGCATTTAGGACACACATTACAACCGTCACAGAAACAAAAAACAAAACTGAATACAAAGAAGCAAAGGAATATAGACTATCTAGGGAGACAGCCGTCTGCTGACTGAGTGGCGTGACGTGAATCTGCCGTAATAATAGTTGTTATGACGTCGTGGTTTAGAAGGTGCAATTTCCCAATAAAAGGGCGATAATCTAGATAAAATAGCGTTGAAATATAAAAAACTATTAGTTTTTAAGACCATGCAATTGTACAAACCATAGTATAATTATTATATAATGTCCCACGTAAGAAATGCAAAACAGGAATGCGAAAGAAATAGTAAGTTATTAGTGTATTCATAAAGGCATAAAAATAAGGGCGATAATCCAGATAGGACTAGACATCTAGAAGCATTTTATATAGAATCATTATCCAATATGTAGTCAGTAATATCGTTATAAGAAATGTCAAACTTATTATGTTGAAGAAATGGAAGTTTTGAAATTTCTTTCAAAATGCGTAATTGTGTACCACCTTTGGCCGTGCACTTCAAATTAAGAGTTTTTATTCGGGAAAGAAATAGTTCTTTATTGTTGCATATTTTTAAAAATCGTAATGCCTGTGAATAGAAAACATTGTATAGTGTCGTATCTGGTATGTTACTATGAGCTGACGGGTATTTTACTACTTCAAAACCAAATTTGTCCGTTTTATCGAATATACCGACATTAAATTTGTTATTGATTATATTGATGTCCAAGTCAAGGACAGATGCATTTATAGTGCCCGAATTTTCTTTATTTAATATAAGTTCAGGAGGATATATTTCATCTTTGTATTTATTGAAGTTACCATTATCATTGATTGGTGTTATGTCATCAATGTAACGGAAGGTATAATTTAGACTTTTTGCTACCTTGTAATCTGTTTTTCTTTTATGGTCTTGAAAGTCGAATTCGTATTTATATAAATGTGCATTTGCCATAAATGGGGCGGGGTCAGTTCCCATTGGTAAACCAATAGTTTGTTGTATTATCTGATCCCCAATCTCAAATATGGCATTGTCAATGAGAAAATGTATAATATTTTGAATTTTTTCTTTATCGAAAACTACAGTGTTGGCATTGCGCCGTTTTATGATCCATCTAGCATCTTGTGAGTAGATGGCCATCAGATTTCTGCCTTTTCCGAAAGCACCATTAAAGGCCTTATCAGTGGGGGTTGGCTGGCCGAATGGTTAGCACGTGCGTGCTGTATCATAAAGCCTGTCATTGGGTCAACAGGTGTGGTTTCAAATCCCCGGTTGTACGTGACAAGGAGTAGGGTCGCTTATCCAACCTCATGGGTTTTCTCTGGGTCCTCTGGTTTCTTTCCACTGCTAAAGACCCCTACGCACAAGCGAATTATTGAAATAATATGTTTGTCCCGAAATGACATAGTTTGTGTCGAATGGACCAATTTTTCTCTTTCTCTGTATAAACGCAACAACGGCGAAGACTCAATATCACTGACGTTAGCCTCAGAATTACATGTTTAAAATCACCATGCTTTAAAACTTAGCGAAACTCAGAATGTAAATACTTACTCACCTTGATACCAAATGGCACCGTAAATAGTTTGCGGAAGTAGAGGTATAACCATTGAGTTCCAAAGAACAGAAGCGGCTCTTGGACCCCTGAAGACAGCAAGATGATTTATTTGAGTTCATCCGCCAAGTATGTTATCAGTGAATTTTGCGTTCATTACATCCATGCAGATGGCACTGATGTTGGGATTCCAGATAGACAATTTTTACGCAGACATACAGTTAAACTGACATTATGTTCGATTTCATGTAGGAAACTGATCAATTAAAATTGTTTCTCGAGATTAGAGGGTCGAACAGATGACCCAAGAATGCTAAAAGGGAATATAGCTTTGAGGAGATAGAGGTACTATACCCGAGCGGTAAAACATACTATTACTATTAACAACTATTTACCGTTTTGCTTTGTGTTCTTCACACTCTTTCAAAGCATCGGGACCAGACCATGCCTCTATGGTAGTTCCACCCCATTCAGTTTCAATGAGACCTATTGGTTGTTTATTATGTCTATAAATATACTCCGCATACAAAAGACATAATGCCGAAAACCCAGGAACAGATTCTATAAGTAAAAAGTTACATTTTTATAATTTTAACATGCTGATTACACATTAATTCTCCACATAATATATACCCGTTCTATGTTTACCCTAAGTAGATTAACATACAGATCTGTATTTCATTCCGTTTTTTATACCTTTGATGGTCTACACTACATGAAGATCTGACCAGTTATTTTTGACCCTATGACGACAGTTAATTGATTAACCAATCAGCATTGATGTTTCTAGTGAATTACCCACAGTTACGTGCACCTCACTTCAAAAGCTTACTTTAACAGATAATTTCATTGGTTAATCCCTCACATCATCCTGAACACTTCGATGATAACAACCCTTTCAGATATTAGAGTAGTAAAGACAAGTAAAACAAAATTTTGAACTATAAAAAACGAAACGAAATAGGGTCTGTGTTTTAATCAGATTGTGGATAAGCAAAAAATTAGTTCTCAATTAGTAAATTAATATTTCTAACATTTCTTTCAATACGTGAGATGTATAAAGCCCATGGAGAGCGTTCGGGACCATGTCATAGCAAAAGTAGTCTAGAGGTGACCCATTTTGAAGTTCAGCGCGCTAAAATAATCCGATTCTGAGAGTCTATTACTAGTACTGTACTGCCTTCCACTACATTTTTAATGTAACGATTTTTATGAAATATTAATATTACTAACCTTTAGTGGGAGCTGTCCATTTGGTTTGAATTGAATGTAGGTCTGACAGTGGAGTTGGAGATTCGAAGGCGTGGACTCGAAATATCCTGATTTTGTCAAACGCTAATGCTTTATTTATTTCATATGCCGTGTTATTAATCTAAATCAAAAATAGTAAAATTAAACTCTGCACATGTGCAAACAGCTCTTAAGGATTACACAAAAAGCTGAGACGTTATATAAGCGGTTATTTCATTTGGCAGAAGACCCTACAAAGTAGGTAATGCTATAGCGTACACAACTCATAACATTCACATATATCTCTAAGCAGCAAGTAGTGGATACTAGCATTATGAGTAATATATAAGCAATGTCTATTGCGCTTCCAGTTAGCGGAAGACCCTACAAAGTAGGTAATGCGATAGCTTACCCAACTCATGGGAACACCCATGTTACTTTGTCCTGAACAAACCCATACATCTCCAAACAGTACGTCGTGGATACTAGCATTTCCTTCTGATGAAGTTGCCGTGATTGTATAAGGGGCTTCAGAAGAGCTTTTAGACCAAGCTGGAAGCTGAACTTTCCATATTCCATTAGATGATATAGAATAAACTGGCGCTGTCTCGTGTCCTTTTACAAAAACAGCCACTGTAACATTGTCGTTATCAACATGCCCCCAAATGACAGCACGGTAAGGGGAGGCTTGAAGCACCATGTGGTCCCCATATGATGAAGCGAAACGTAGAGCACCATCACTACCTAAATTAAAATCGAGAATGACCAATTTTAAAATATTTGAATCAATGGCAACCAAATCAGAAAATTGGACTAACAAACCAGATGAACTTGTGCTTCCGGTTTTAGTCGATGGAAATGAATCCCCCAGGAGACCCAGTGGATTTACTCGTCGATCGGTGGGTTGCGTTAGTAGTCGAACGTTAATGAATGGACGGATTTTTTTTTAGGACATGTCAAATTTGGATCAATTTTAGACGAATTTCATCTTCTTTCACATTAATCTGTTTTCAGTTAAAATAGGCTTAAGAAATCAAACTGTTTTGCTATCACTCCGAAATTATTCAATACGGGTCGTTCTCGTGTGGGAACAAATTGGCGCATGGTATGTAAAAGCCCACTCTAGATACCTACAACAATATTAACCCAAATCTCAAACTAAAAGAGTGATAGAATATTTCAAGAAACTTTATAAAGCATTTTACCTGCGATGACGGAAAGTAACACGAGCAGAAAAATGAATGGTGGCATTCCTGTTGTATTCCAAAGACTAATAGTCCGTTATCTACCGATAGTACCAGGTCAAGGTTGCTGTATTATACAAACAGTCCGTATAATATAGATAATAAGTACAGCTTTAAAACAAAAGGTCAAATAAATTGAAATGAGGTTTAACGTTGTACTGTTGTGCACCGACTGGTCTAACGAAAACGACCTTGCGCCACACAGTGTGGTACGAGGGAAATTTTGCATCGGTAGCGGCATTGTTTGTAAAGCAAATTGTAGATCAAATGGCGAATATCTCAAAGCAAATTGCTCTACTGCTTAGTCAAAAAATAAAGAAAAGGTGGGACCATACCGAATTCGCCAATAGGCTCGGTCACCCAGAAACCCCTAGTCTTCAACGTACGAAGGGTCTGGGTCCGTTGTCCATTTTTGACGAAAATTACTCCCGGTTACGCATGGGCAATGGAACCTTTTGGTTTAAAGCCTCGAAATATTTCCCACAATTCACTTGGCACATCTATTATTAGAAACAAAATAGAGACGGGGAATAAACATGAATCGCGATGAAGAATTAAGAAGATTGTGAGAGAAGCCATACGTTTGATTTTTGACGAGGGGAAATTACCTTTTCAATTAAAACCTTGTTCACAAGCGAGATGTTTTGGTAGATTCAGTACGTGGTAACATAAAAGAGTGGATAATCCAGACACTGACCTACTTTCCGTCAAATTTTGAGGAAACATCCAGACTAATATTCGTAGAATATTTGTTTGGATGATAGAGACTAATTCGTCTAGTGAAAATTATACTCTTTTGGAACGATACTGTTGGAGAGATGGACATTGGCATATTTAGTTAAACAGTTCAAAACGCAGGGCATTCACATCCCAGAACTTATATAAGTTATGTTGAAATTCAACTTTTCCCCGCGCATACGAGGGGACCACATCCATGACGCCCTAGCCCACACTGTTACAGACCAAATGCCAATCTTTAACCAATTTGAATTACTAGAGTCCTTATAAGTAATGGCCCTGCGTGGAAATAGATTTTTGTGCTAAGTAGGCTATGTTCCAGAAAGATTAAGCTTTATCAGCGTTGTGCACTGCCAGCAGGTCCCTTATTCTCGAAGAAGCACTTGTACAAACAATTCATGAAATATACACATCAGAGCTTCTGATTTCATATAATTCTCGGGGAATCCCCTCGACCATCTTGGACCTTACTCCCACCCGCTGCTTATTTTCCTTAAATTGTATGATTTGTCATTATCTGTGTTTAGTTTATTGCACTTTAGTTTAGATGTCATTTGTTATGGCCGCGCCCAACAGCGGCCTCGCTTCGCATACTCTATCATTTAGTCTCGATCTAAAATTTCCGGGAGTATGACGTCAACGTAGCGGTTAATCTTATTTAAATCCAAGCCCAATTCAAGCCATCCGTTGGTCTACAGAGTTGATTTTGTGCTTGTTGTGTCAATAAAGATCTAATTTATAATTACTATGACATCTGAAGCCTAAATAAAGACTCGCAATAATCACATTTAGCTCTTGCATAATGTATGTTTAATTCGATCGTGATTATGTATTTCAATGCATTTGCTTGCGTTGTTTGTATAGAATGATTGTGGGTAAGTTTTAACAAGTTAGGTAATGAAGGGGACGGGGGAGTAATGCGTGTGTCTAGGGTTGTGATGCATATGGAATGGATGTTTCAGTCATTCAAAGTTGCTTGGTGCCCCATAGGTAAAGGTTTTGGTTACAGGTTAGGAATAGATCAGAGATTTTAAAGGCCCACTAAAACTGATGATTCGCTTCAGATGATTAGAACCTGGTAAATAAATGTGATGAATCTAAGTGATATAACATTTAAAGATACATTATGTAAGATTTAGATAAAGAACTAGCCTTTCTTGATATAATAGTTCGAAAGTAGATAATGTAAAATGAATAATTTAAAATTCCATTCAAACTACTCTATTGCAAGCGAAGATATTAGTCTTGAAGGTTTGACAGGCGTGTGCAATAATTTTAAACCACGGTACTGGTTTATCAAAGCTAAGTCTCGGTCCACCATATTGGATTAAATCAAAGGATCGATGAACCATTCTAATCTGTTTAATATCGGGGAAATCGTATGCCATTGAGAGATGATTAAGGCCCGGATCGGTTAATTAATTAATGTCTAATTAATACGTTAGAAAACATTTCGGGTCTAAAGAAAGGCCTGCAATAGGCAGATTTAGCTCTTACATAATGCATGTTTAACGGGTAGTGTCTGGTTGACCTACATGTATATTTCAATCCATAACTGAATAAAAGGCTTTCGGCAAAAAAACAGTAGTGATGACAACCTCTACAATAAGGCAACCTAGTAATCTCATTAAAATGGAGATCTATTTTTCATTTCATTTTTTCTTTACTTTCGATGACCTCCACGAGGGGGGTTGGGATGGCCTAGTGGTCTAGAGTGCCGCGCTTCGACCTCTAGCTGGCCGGTCACCTCTGGCTTGCGGCTGTGGTTTCGATCCCTGGTGTGAACGTATGTGGCATGGAGATAGGGGCGCCTTCTCAACCTCGTGGGTTTCCTCCGGGCACTCCGGTTTCCTCCCACTGCTAAAGACCCCTACGCGCAAGCGAATTATTGAAATAAAATTAAACCACATGTTAGTCCCGAAATGACCTAGTTGTGTCGAGTGGACGTTAAACCCCATCTCTCTCTCTCTCTCTCTCTCTCTCTCTCTCTCTCTCTCTCTGACCTCCACGAGTAGTGTGGTACAAACTAAAGTTTGAACTATAAAACTATTAATCAACTTGCTAACCTACGATGTCTGTTTATCGAGACCTCTCCCTAACTTCTGTCCTCTGTTTTTCAGCCAGACCTGATTTATGTATCATATTTTACAAATAACAATAATATCAACCCCAATTTCTAAGGGAGCAGACGGGGGAATCCACAAAATAATACACAAACAAAATGTTCAAAGTTTTTGTGGTATACTATTTATTCACCAGAAGATAACTCTAATATCAATTGTAAGTTTAAGTGGTAAATTAAGGCAATTTAATACCCAACTGAACCTTGGGTAAATCTCTTAATAAAATAACAAGTCTGAGAATGCATAAAATAAAATAAACACATATAACGTTCAAGGTTTTTCTTGATTTATTCAACTTTGCCATATATAGCTAAACAGAACTCCTCTTAAAATGATGTGTCTCTAATAAATGGTGGAGCTGGCAGATCATTATCTCTTCCATATACACAACATTTCTTAAATTCGCAAGGACTTTCTCTCCACGAGTATCTCAATCCTACCCAGTGTTTGTTTTGACAACCTGTGACATCTAAGGTAACAGTGGCGCCATGATGTGATAAAACGGGGGCAGCAACCCATGCGTCATTTGTTCCACACGTAGTTTGACTGCTATTAGAACAACAGATCTGAAATATCAATTCATATAGCTGGTATTTGAAACGACAATAACTATGTGTACACTGGACCTCGGTTTTGGGTCGCCTATCCAACCTCGTAGGTTTTCTCCTTGTTCTCCGGTCCCCCCCCCACTGTTAAAGACCCCTAAGCGCAAGCGAATTATTGAAATAAAATTAAAACCATATGTTTGTCCCGAAATGACCTAGTTTGTGTTGAGTGAACGTTAAGCTCAATTTCTCTCTCTCTATCTCTGGACTTCGGTTTCCATCCCACCCGAACGACTACACAATGGTCTATGTCCAGCACCACTGACAGGGGGAAACCACACCGGAGAATCTTAAGGTATTATCGCGACCCAAACCAGGACAGAACCCGAGACCTCTTGGTTAACCAACCATCGTCTTACTTACTGAACAAATAAATAGTCATGTGAACATTACCTATTGAGAATAAGATGGAATGCATAGTCATAATTCTGTCCATTTATTTTCTCGTGAAAAAGCATGAATGGTAAAACATATAATGCTAAAACAAACCTCAAAACCAGCCTTGGCTCTTATATCTACAACAGTATGTCCATGATCATACTCAATAACCAGATGACCTTTAGTTTTAGTATTAAATGATGTTGGATATGGTCCTTGATAACTCAGGCCCTTTTCACCGTAAGCTACAGCTAGACCTGCCAGACCCAATCTTTCTGCTACATCCTGTTTAAACCGGGAATGGATACTGAAATAAATATTGGATCTGTCATCTATCGCATTTATAAACAGGTGGCGTTTAGTGTTTATTATTCAACGGTGAAAACGACAATGTAAAAATTTATTACAGTCATATCATTTCTCAGCAAAGAGTTTGCTGTTGCTGTTATGTGGACCAAACATGGTCCTATACAAATTAAATTTCAATGTAAAGAAATAGTACTAACGATCCACGGGGTGAATGAAAATCAGGAAGATCCATTGCCACAGACATGAAAGAATGAGGCATCTTGGTGTTGGGAACGTAGCCCATGTTAGCTGTCTGTGCCCATCTCAGTCCTGGAAAACCACCGATTTTGCTGTGATCTGCACTGTTAGCAGCAAGCTACAAGTAAGTCAAATTCTAATTATTACATTTATGCAGGCTAGATTTCAGATATGCTTTAGATATAAAGATCTCAATCTCGAAAATCATGTCTTTGATGCTTGAAGTAGTTCAGAACGATGGCAATACATTAGTGTTGAATCGCCTGTCCAGCCTCGTGGGTTATCGCCAGTCCCCCCCCCCCACTACTTAAGACTACTACGCGTAAGCGTTTATTGAAATAAAACCGAACCATGTGTTAGTCGCACAATTACCAAATTTATGTCGCGTGGGCGTTAAACCCCATTTCTCCACCCTCTATATCTCTCGAATGAGAAGTGGTATCGTGAACAATGCGAATGAAATAAAAATCTTAAACATTTTAGATGGGTATAGCAGTCAAGCAATAGAGTAATAAATGTCATGACTACTTGAACAATGGTAACATTCACAGAGTGTCGATTATGTCAGATAAGTACTGGGTATTTTTAGGACACTATCCTATATTTAGTTTGGTGAAGCTTGGTTATTACAATTACCTGTACGAATCCGAATGGAAAATTTAGACTTGTTTCACCCAATGAGGCATGGTGGAATTTGTTTCTCCATTCCTTAACCATTGCAGGTTGCTGACATGCATATTTTGTAGAATGGCGGGAATTTCCCTCACCTGAAAATGTTTCAACAAATGACACTTATCCCAAAAATATTTAAATAAATATAACAGACCACCAAGATGGGTCTGAAGGGAGATAATGGTACCTCCAAGGCGTGCATTTTTGAAAAGCGAAACCACAACAGCGGCTTGCACAAACGAACTCTGCCAGCTTGAAATGTACTTCACGAAACATTAGTCTTTTAATCTTAAACTATAGTTTACCTTGAAACCAAATAGCACCATATATGGTGGTAGCCAGCAAAGGGTTAATCATGGCATTCCATAATACAGATGTGCTGCGTTGATTGCTGAAATAAATATATTAATTCTTTAACACGGGCACCTCAACTATCTATATTAGACACATTGTTTGAATGGTGTCGGTTGCGTATCACAAGGCCAACCAATATCATACTCTGACAATATCGTTCCTTAATTATTCGTATTCAAGCAAATCCTACCGTTTCGTAGCATGTCCACTACAAGCTGTAATAGCATCTGGTCCAGACCAAGCTTCTATAGGAGTACCTCCCCATGCTGATTCAATCAGACCTATCGGATATTTACGATGATTGTATAGGTATTCCCCATATAGTAGACACAACGCCGAGAAAGCCGGAACTGATTCTGAAATAAAATTTTAACACCAAAGATATACAAGAATTGGACCATTTTACAAGTTTACAGGAATTAACATTATGCCACCTCGAAAAAATAAAAATGTTTGCTATTCATTTACATACTATGGACACGTAATTCCAACAGCTATGCGAGAGTGCTTTTATTTGTTGAGCAGCTGAGGGCCTTCGGTCCGTAACCAACGCAGCCGTGAGCAGTTAAAACAATGGGTGTACTTGAGAAGGAAAATCATTTTTTCTTCCCTTGCACGCCAAAGCTATTACCTTTGTCAGAGGTGCAGGACGGAGGGCCTGACAGGGACGGCTCTCTAGTCGTTCGGATGGGACGAAAACCGAGGTCCCGTGTACACATTGGAGTGCACATAAAAGATCCCTTGGCAGTTGAGTAAGCCGTAGCGCCGCTGTTCGAGCAAAATTTCCCTCATAGCACACTGTATAGCGTATGCCCGTCTTCATTATCCTAGTCGGAGCAGAACAGTAGGATGTTAAACCCTATTTCATTTTATTTCATGTCATTTCCAAAGCCGTTATATTGACTATAAAATAATTCAGGCAAGCATAACCGATTCCCTTCCAGATATAAAAGATCGTTTCCTTACTTGCTGATGGAGCAGTCCATGGAGTTTGAACCGTCTTTATGTCTGCCAGTGGTGTCGGCGATTCTACATCTCTGACGTGAAATAATCTGATTTTATCAAAAGTTAAGGCTTTCTTTAATTCATAGGCACTGTTATTTACCTACAATGATTTTGATAATATGGACCGTTTTAATTTCAAATAAGTTTTGATGTTGCATTTGAAAATAAATTAGCACGTGTTCGATCGTTTGTTTATTTTTAATCATGCTTTCTTTATAACGTCGAATTGAGATTGCGCGGCTCTAACTAACATTATGAGAAACTCGCTGGTCAAGTTCGACTGCTAATATTGTGCACATCCTTATTATTGAATATTTCAAATTAGTGATTGGGGTGTCCAGTCGTTCTGAGTACTTGACGGTGTCCCGACCTTTTTGTGTTGTCATCAAACCTCATGAGGTGGAACCTTGTAGGTTTGAAAACCAAAATACCAGTGACATTTACTAGATTTAAAGAGGCAGTGGAACAATTAAACCAACTTTAATTGTAATTAATGTTACCGGTGCCAAATAACAATATATTCAATGACGGTATGTTAAACATCCCAGACTGTCCATTTTCTCAACTTATCGCTAGTGGACACCTTCAAAAATAATAGGGTTCTATCTGCCACATTCCAGGAATGATGCTGGCTTAGCCACGATGCCCAAGGGATGCTCACCTAACTAAAATGCAAGCTGAAATTTGATTTGTTCTCTGGAAACTCCCGTCCATGCTAAGCATATAGGCCTTATTCTCGGAAAGTGGCAGATAGAATCCTATTATTTTTGAAGGGGTCCACTAGTGCATTGGAATCTTATAATTGTGTTATGGCCTTTAGACCGCTATGTTTTAGTGTTCCGTAGATAGAACTTTGTAACACCGCAGGGGGGTTGGGATGGCCTAGTGGTCTAGAGTGCCGCGTTTCGACCTCTGGCTGGTCGGTCACCTCTGGCATGCGGCTGTGGTTTCGATCCTTGGTGTGAGCGTATGTGGCATGGAGATAGGGGCGCCTTCTCAACCTCGTGGGTTTCCCCCGGGCACTCCGGTTTCCTCGCACTGCTAAAGACCCCTACGCGCATGCAAATTATTGAAATAAAATTGAAACCATATGTTAGTCCCAAAATGACCTAGTTTGTGTCGAGTGGACGTTAAATCCCATTTCTCTCTCTCTGTAACACCGCAAATATCCACTATCAAACTCAATTTTGACCAAAATGTTATTGTAATTTTTAGGCCACGACGTTGACACCTGTTATACATTAGATACTGACATGATTTTGAAAATGTGGACTGTTTTTATTTAAGATAAAGGGAAAGGGAGTTAATGAGTCAGAGCGCACTGAGAATGTTTTTCGTCTGCGGGTTTGATATTTCAGTTTCATTTGACAATACTTTTGTGTTCGATCATTTCTATTTCGCAATCATGCTTTACAACTTCGAATTGAGATAAACGTCAAACTGCCAACCGACCTGAGGTTAGAATTTGCAAAAGTCGTTTCCAACAATTCCTATGTTTAGATTTTAAATCCCGGTCTTTGGACTTATCAGGTTGATACCAAAAAAATGTGGATTACAGAGGATGCAAAAATTAAAATGACCGGCAGATGTTAATTATTTATAGGTCTATCATAAGTTAGGTGGAATAATACTGCAGTTCCAATAGTTGCAAGAAGTTATCGACTACCAGAAACCTATATTCATGCAGTATCCTAGACCAGGGCATCAATTACCGTTGATATGTAGGGTTTGGAACGAAATCTGACTGGAAACCTGATGAGATATTTATAAAATAGCATGACATAATATCAACAACTTACCGAGTTCATGGTGAATGCCATATTACTTTGTCCAGAACAAACCCACACATCTCCAAACAGAACATCGTGAAGACTAACGTTACCTTCTGAAGATGAAGCTGTGATAACAAAAGGACCGGGGCTTGTCATAGCAGGTAATTTAGCTTTCCACATTCCATTGGCGGTTGTTGTTTGAACTGGCGACCCGTGGCCTACGATTTGAATTGTGACCTTTTCGTGGTTTTTGTCCGCATAACCCCAGACAACAGCTTTGTGGGGACCTCTCTGTAGCACCATGTGGTCTCCATAAGAAGCTGAAAATCGTAGTGCTGCATCACTACCTGAAATAAAACATTGTTAGGCACAAGTTTCAGTATACTTCCTAATCATAACAGTGTCCATAATTCCTGTCCATGTATGCACGGGGGCGAATGGTTAGCACGTACTGTATCATAAAACTTGTCACTGAGTCAACTGGCGTGGTTTCGAATCCCCGGTTGTACGTGGCAAGGAGTAAGGTCGCCTGCCCACCTCGTGGAATTTCCCCGGGACCTCCGGTTTCCTCCTACTGCTAAAGACCCCTACGCGCAAAGTCCCGAAATGACCAAAATTTGTGTCGAGTGGACGTTAAACCCCACGCCTAGACGGGGGTTCTAATGTGAAAGTCTTGAATATCCAAGCGAATAATCTCCCTTGTGTCTTAAAAAACTATATACCTGAGAGAGCGGTTACCAGTAAAATTAAAATCATAAACTCCATATCACAGAATACTGATCAACTAATTTCTACATAGCTGTGTGAAACAATATTTAAGGTAAATATAAATTTGTACCGTGCTTAATCTTGGATTTTATTGATAAGAATCTGTAAATGTCTTAATGTTACAGACTTAGTAAGCAATCTTAAGCCTGTGCATGGGCCTCATATTTGCGGCTTTGATTACTTAATGGCAGTTGTTATTTTTCTCATCATTCTCCTCTTATGATCTTTTAACAATTAAGAAAAAAAAATTAACCTTCAAGAAGATAGGTTATCAGATCGTGATTTTACAGAAAGTCGGAATTGTCTATACAGCAGTTATTTCATAAACAGCATATCTATCTTACACCCCGACGTACGCGCTACTACGGGCAATCATTAGAGACTTTTGGCAAGTGGAATTTTCCGCATCCGTATCACGTATCCGTATCGCCACGTGATACGTTGCGTCAATGTAGTTTTAGAGTTTTGGCAGACTTTCGCGCCGTGTACATATGGGTAGCTGAGCTGAGCTTAGTTCTAATACAGCATGGTGGCAGTTATCTACCAATGTCAACCCCAGTACTAGTCAAGTGCCTAGCCTACAAATTCCTGAGTGGAATAGAGTCGCTCGACAGTGGCTGAGCTATTTAAAATTTAAAAAGAAATTTAGTGTCGAATCTTTTTTGGGTTTCACTAATGTGTCATTTCAGAAAGTATGATATACCCCTTTTAAATGAGGATTTGCAAGGCCCCACCTCCCTAAATTTAGCACGTAGATCAACCAGCAGGCAGATTGACAGACAGTCAGACGGAAAAATATGAAAATTCTGCGAAAATCTCATCAAAAGTAATCATTAAATTCCTGTCTTTAACATGGTTAAAATCGCATCAAATATACACCTTCGTGTTCTAGGGTACACATAGATTCATAAAAACACTATGACACAACATTTCAACGTCTAAAAGTAGCAAAAAGTACGGTTAAAAGACAACGATGTTATACGGACCTTTTCCGTATGAAAGCCGTTCTATACGTGCTGCCGTATTCGTATGCAGTATCACGTGTGAGAAATACACAAACATTGTTGACGTCACACACAAAATCTATACGGATACGCGATACTGACCAGAAATTTACGCTTGCCAAAAGTCTCTTATCTGTACGCGAGACTTACCCGTCGCTTGACCATGTTCGAACTGTAGAAGATCGCAGACTGGTCATAGAGACTTTTGGCCTTGCACATACAAAATTTTCATTCGGTTTCTTACGGCTGGTCTTCGAACTATGAAATACCACGGAAAGTTGAAGGTGGTTCTTAAAGAATGTCAACATCAGATATTAGATTTATCCATAAAAACACCCCCTCAACTTTGACGTTGGACTGTGATATTATGGCTTGATTGCCGTCTGGGTTTACATCATGATACTGAAACTGATTTCGATTCCCCGTGTATAAAGAAGGGAGATAACTCCGACATAGCGACAAACCACGGGTTAAGTGGAGGTACATATTTACGATGATGTGATTATTGTAAGTAGCTGAAAGACAGAAATGTGGTTTAACATCCAATCGACACAAACTAGCTCATTTGGGGACTAACATGTTAATTTTTTTTTCAATAATTCGTTTACTCGTAGGGGGTCTTTAGCAGTGGCGGTGGGATTGGGGACACTGGAGGGCTGGGAGGTTTTACAGACTGCCAACTCCATACCTACAATCGGGAAATCGAATTACATGAGGAAAATAACGATTTTGCTTAAAGCGAGAATTTCATATTTTCTAAGAAAGTAAAATTATTCCCATGTCTTTTGCTCAATAGGTTAGAAACTTACTATTATACGATCATAAGCATTATTAACACCGGAAATAATAACACCATTACCTCCCTTGTTTTTCTACCCCCTCCCCCCATGCAACAGCTATCTTCAAACGTTTGAATTTGAAGTTAAAAATGACATTTTTGCCAATTTCTCAACTAGCAAGAGTGAATTATAGGATTATTCTTGAACAAGGTATGGCTGTTTATAGATGCCATCTATTTTAAGGCTTTATTTTAATACATTTGAAAAATATAACTTAAAAATATGAAATTGCAGCTTTAAATGAATGTAAGCTAGTTTATTTTCTGATTATTAAACATACATTAAGCAAGTTACAAATCTGCCTTTTGTGCGTCATGATTTAGGCCTGAAATGTAATCTAAATTATTCATTAAAAATCCAGACCATAATCAACTCTCGATGTTTGCGATATTTACTGGATTAGGATCCGATCTACTGTTCAACGCTCATTCATGATTAAATCCAGAAATGGATAATCGAGACTATGTTTTTTTTTATCATACCGACTTTAGTAATGATGATCAAGCCTAAGTCCAAAATTCAATCGCTAAGTCCAAAATTCAATCGAGTGGATCTACATTATGTAGTATTTCACTATTGCAGTGAGAACTGCCAGCTCTTTATGTAATCTCCCATAATGTATCTTTAATGTATCTTTGTCGCGGACGAATTTACAGTATTTCTTTGGTTAAATGTCCGATGTAAGCAGCAATGGTCCCTATATTGTTTCTAACGATTCAGTAGAAACAAAAATTTGAATTTTAAATTTCATTATGTCTTTTTACAGTCAACGTGGAATCGGTATCATTTTATTAAGAATACTTTTTTTGATACCATCACTTTTTAGATCAGAGTAAAGAGGGTCTGCAAAAGATGATACACAAATTTTAATTAGACAGCTTTAAGGTTTCGCGAAGTTTGCACAATCAAATTTGGTTTGCTGGAACGTATTTTAGGTCATAGGGTCTGTTATTATATCAAGTGGTGTGCTTTCGTGCTTGTACGTGACAAGTAGAAGGGTCACATGTCCAACCTCGTGGGTTTTCTCCGAGTCCTCCAGCGCCTAAAGACCCTTACGTGGAAACAGACGTCCAATGCAGATTCCGTTCCATGCTAACGAATAATGTACAAACAAAGATATTAAGTAAAAATGTTAGAAAGCATAAAAGTTTCTCAGATATTGTATAATCGGATTTGTTTATACGAATATGTGAGGTAGACAACGTATTAAGAAAGAGTAAAATATTAACAGCTTGTCCAGCTGCAGTTTATCGACTTTTGAGACCGGCCTTTATCCATAAGTTAATCAAAAGGAATAAAATATTATGAACACCGTATCCAGTAATTGGATTGTAATTGATGGGCAAACGTCCAGTAATCGGGACTAATTAACCGTATCATGTGTTCCCACCTGTATGTTCATTCCGACCATCCAGACTTATGATATATTAAAACTATATTAACGAGTAGTGAACTAAATCCGAATGATGACATGCCAAAATATGTGAAATCTACAAAACAAACAAACACTCCCTCCCCCCCCCAAAAAAAACCCCATTTATTTGTTTGTAACTGAATGACTTTAAGATTTTTCATAACTGGATGTACGAATACACCATTGATCTCGGATCTCCAGTGGTGTATAATGATCATCAGCTCATTGCATCTGCCTTATTGCATCCTACCCACCACGCTCCTAGTCTCGGACAATAGAACATATGGCGTGCAATTTGTTCTCTAATAAACTCGACAATTACCGACCGGTTACAAGGTGGACACTGGTCACTTCTATTAAAGGCTGACCACTAGATAAATATTATCTAGCTTTCAACGATGACCCTTGAATAGACTGTGGTCATTAAGGATCGTGAAGTATTTGTAACCTTCTATCCTCACTGTACCTTTTGTTCCAGGACATATTCTATTCTGTTTAATCTTGGCTTTCGTTAATTTTCTCTTTTATCCCATTCTTGTTGGATTGGAGATGATTAAAGCAACGAGTACCGTTAAATTATGATATAAAATATTTAAGTCGTACAAAACGATTAAAGATATCATACGTACACATCAAACGAAGTGTTAAAGTCATAATTGTGTATCATTTGTGGCTTTGTTAAATATAATTTTAGGGTTGTGTGGACGCATGGTTAAATGGATGTTCACTGGGTCCTCCTGTCCTTCCACTGTTACAGCGAATTATCGAAATAACAACTATATGTTAGTCCCGAAATGACACACATAGTTTACACAAAAACAAATCTATGGACAGTACAATACGCAGAAATCACAAACGAACGAACATATCAAATTTTAAAAGTCGTAAGCGTCCACTGTGATGTACAGTCCCGGGCCTGTCGTGATACAGATTTCACTCAAATTTGAACACAATCAGCAATATAATACACAGAAATCATTGTGTAATGCCAGCATGAGTCATGGTCTGCTATATGTTACAAGAAATGTGCATGTAACCATGTACATGTAAGGTGATAAGAAAATAATTATCCATTATTTCAATGATCATATATAAATGGGAATACACCATCCAGGTTTTTAAGAGCAAAAATTTACCGGACAGCTGCGGCCTACTCCTTTTTCGATTTCTGTCAAGGGGTCTTTAACGTACTACTAATGATATACATGGGATCTCGGTTTTTCGCCTATCCATTTGACCTGCACATTGACAAGGGAAACCAAGCTGAAAGACTCCCTGACTCCTTTCCCCGGTCCGTCCCTATTTATCTTATGTATAATTTGGTAATAAAAGGGTGCTTAAACTTTCGGTTTCCTGGCACCAAGATGTCCAAGAGCAACAAAATCTTCCTATTTTTTTTTTTTTTTTTGGCTCAATAAAAATTAATATAAGGTTTGATAACATGAATCCCTAATGACTTAATAACAAGCTGATCAAACATCCGGTCAACCAAACATATACAATAAGAAGGCATCCATGTCAGAATGCAGATGCGTGAACAAGTAAATGAACAAGCAATATTATTTGATGAATCTAAAAGCAATAACGTCTTATTGTTCACACAAGTGCGTGAGAAAATCGAAGTTGGGGAAGAATAGAGTGGTCATTCGGACTGTCTTCGTGATTGTCTTGTTTGTAGTTATTGTGTAATTGTTATTAAGATGTCAGGATGCTAAGAAGGCTCGTTACGTCGATTGATCAACACCGTCCATTAAACAAGGACTATTGTTCGTCTGACATGACTGGACCTCTGAGTAGGAGCATGATTTCTTTGAATGTAACAGTGGGTCTACCACATGATGCTCTTACACATTTCAAGTGCGCATCAGCCTGAAATGGGATTTTTACACAAAAGTTACGGAATTCATTGAATTATTACTATTGGTGGTGTAAATCCCCGAACAATCGTCGCTTCCGGGAAGATTTAATATTTCGACGAATCCGATAACGGGTTTGTAGAATTGTTAGGAATAAAGAGGGATAATCGATAACGTTTTTTGTGGATGCTCATTAATATTTTTGCATAGCATTTAAATTGAACTTCTTCTATTTGACAATATCATAGGGCCTAAAATTGAGTCAAGTAGCTTGGTTTCGAGCTCGTATTCCACCGCCACCTTCATCTGTGTATTAGGCCATAATTATATCCACGTGGTTTAGTCGAGGGTAATATTAGACATACATTGCAGGTCTTTATTTAGGGTTGGGATGTTTTCTAAATTACTTATTGGACATTAATTAACGTATCCGGGCCATAGTCAACTCTCGATGGCATCGGATTTCTCCAATATTAAATAGATAAGAACAGTTCAGCCATATTTTGATTTAAGCTAAAAATGGAGGAGCGAGACTTACCTTCGAACAACCAGTACGGTGGTTGAAATTATTGCACACGTCTTGTCAACCTTCAGAGGCAAACGTCTTCGCCCCCAATAGAGTAATTTGAATGGAATTTTTAAATTATTCATTTTACATAATCTTTTTTCGAACTATTATAACAAGAATGGCTAACTCATTATCTAAATCTTACATAAAGTATATTTTATCTAATAGAAGAATTTATGCGGATTTGCCACCAATGATGTTTTTCTCTATTAATTTGGAACCTTGTTTTGATATTAAAATTCCAATCCGAACAGCAATGGTATAGGTTCTGTACACGAGATATGGTATGATAACCATTTTCTCATTTGATTATTTTTCCATTTTGAATAATTTTTCTAGACGGATTTTGATTCTTTACTACCTGTTGGATTTTTTTGGCTCGTATTATTAACGGTTTTGTGACTGTACTGTCCATGGGTGCGCCGAAGTTCGTGATTTATTTCACTACATATTTATGATCGCCTGAGTGTCCCTTTAAATCATGTGTACACCTGCCCTATGACATGGGTGTAGAGAATATCTTTAAGCCATTAGCATTGAGAGCAGCTTGTTCGTCTTTTGTTGGCCCAGCAAACAAGGCATGTATAGGGGATCAACATTATGTAAAAGGCTCTTTAGTTGACTATATCGCCAACCATTGACAGGGTCAACTAACAAAAAAAGGGCTAGGGATCCCTATAATATAAAAGTCTATTGAACATGGAGACAGGCCAAACAATTAAGAAGCGCTTGGTACTTTGTAAATTACTTGTCTTTTTATTTTAAAGTAGCGCTCTAAAGTTTCAAATTATAAATTAATCAATCACTAATAATAAAGGGGTTTCTTTTAATGTCAGAAATCTCGATAAGTCATACTAAAGCTTTGGCGTAAGGTACAGTTAAAACTGGGTCGAGTGATGAATTAACCAGGTTCTTCATTACATCTTCGAGTGGCATTTAGTGATTGAGCACATTAAAAACACATCACAATTTATATGGAAAACAATCACTGTTTTAAACACATATAGCACGACGTTTCGACAAGTATTCTCTTATCTTTTGTAATAGATAACTATAAGAGAATACTTGTCGAAACGTCGTGCTATACGTGTGTAAACGAGTGACTGTTTTTCATACAGATTGTGTTGTGTGTTTTTTTTCTAATTTTATCTTGTAGAAGTGTATATAATGTTAAATAGCGACTTAGGTAATATGGTTTGTTTCCAATGAATTGCGTGAAGTACAGATCGCTTTGCGTATTAATAGGCGTATATTTTTAGGGGCACAAAAATAAAACAAATGTTATATATGGTTGGGGGAGGGGTGTTCACCAGCCGCAGAACACATTCCGCTTGTCAGTATATGCAGCATAGAGGGCCTGACGAAGACAGATTGTAGCGCCGTTGTCTGGGCACAGAGCAGGATATAGCGTCGCTGCCCGGGCACAAGTCCCCTCATATCCTAGCACACTATATGGCGTATGCCCGTGTTTATTATCCTATTCGGTGTAGAAAAATGGACGTGAAACCCCATTTCTTTTCATTTCGTTTCAGAGAAAGAGAGAGAAATGGGGTTTAACGTCCACTTGACGCAAAATAGGTCATTTTGGGACTAACATATGGTTTCATTTTATTTCAATAATTCGCTTGTGCGTAGGGGTCTTTAGCAGTGGGAGGAAACCGGAGTGCCCAGAGGAAACCCACGAGATTGAAAAGGCGCCCCTATCTCCATGCCACATACGCTCACACCAGGGCTCGAAACCACAGCCGCAAGCCAGAGGTACCGGCCAGCTAGAGGTAGAAGCGCGGCACTCTAGACCACTAGGCCATCCCCCCCCCCATTTCGTTTCAATTTCTTAAGATAAATTCACCCCACCCCATTTCATTTCAAACGATAAAGTGAGTTAATGTTAGACCTGCTACACAAAACCATATTTCTTTTCATAAATTTTGTGTTTATTCTTCGGCAAACCATAAACAACAAAATATTTTCACAAGTACAAATCAATATCAGCCAAGTGTGTTTTAATATGATTCAAAATGGAATCTCTCAGGTATCAATAAACCTTTAAACATTAGCCTTAGAGCCATATTTCAGGTTTTCCTTTAATTAATTCGTGGATATTTGAAAATAAAACAGTCGATATTTGTAGCAATCGGTAATTGTATCCACACCTATCTTGAGAGAATCATGACTTAACGCAGACGCAACGTCGCCATGTTTACATACGAGCTTTAACCGTCGTCTTAATTACTAAATTATTTAGAATAAATGAGATATCAATGAAAGAATCGCAGGTCGTACAACATCTTACAATGTATCCAACAATAGTTCATCAAAATCTCGTCAAAGAATCAATTTCTTGCCCCAAGGAAAGTTTCCCCACGTTTCTCACAATAATCTTATTAATGCGACGATAGGCGCTTGTTTATTTTAATTCTCTTGCTGTCTGTTCATTGAAATTATTTAATGACATGCGCGTGGATGGCGCGACGGTTTCTTCAAAATGGCCGCGTGCCCGGTCCTACACAAATGGTCATTCGTCTATGCTATTTCTGAAATTGCAACATTTCGAGTGTTTACTCGTTCTTGAGTTCACTTAAAATTGAAAGTGCGCTCGCTAATAATTAAAGTTTTGTGAATAAATTTAGAGATTTATAATGCATTAGTCTGTGTTCTGGAGAGCACCCAAATGCCTTTCAGTCGATATTTGAAAAGAAACAAAAGCATACCCTTTACCTCATATAGAACAATGTATTTAATTAACGGTCTCAGGGCAGTGTTAATTCATCTGCTCGCATATCATTAATTGTTCTTAACGCCACAGGGCAATGGTCATATTCCTATATCATCCAGAATCTAACTAGCGTTCTGTAGAGAGTTTGAAGAGGGTGATTCGTTTTTTCATAAATGTTTAGGAGGTGCATTAGTAAATATTTTCGAATTAAGTGCGGACAGTTACCACCAGTTTTCGTCATCAAAGGAGTCCATCGGCGTAACAGCTATTTTATCGTAGCTGCTCTTGTTTTCTGTCAATTTCTATGATTAAAAAGCCAGAATGAAAGCTGTTTATACGAACTAAGTGAAAAGCATTTTTATTGATTATCAGATCCGGTACTATCTATGTTATTTAAACGTTTGGGATTAAATTTTCTATTGTCTTATGTCAGATGGATTTTTTAAGAATTGAATTTGAAGAGAAATGGACCTGGATTAGTCGTCTATTGTCTCAAAATGGACCTGGTAGATTACTTGGTATAGATTAATTAAGGCTTAGGTATTCGATTGGTTGATTAATTATGTTTTGGTTTTAAACAATATTTTTCTTCAGGATATCTGGATGTGGTAGAGGAACAGGCTTAACCTACGTAAAAGCCCCCTTCCTAACGTTAAGATGTAACTTCTTTATGATTCAGAGGTAATAAATTCTGTATTCGGGGGATAGGGGTGGGGGCAATCGTAATCGTTGTAAGCGGTATGTTTTTCTTATTGTAGATAAACCAATAAATCCAACAGTCACAATATTTTATACACACTGTTTTTATTCGGGATATCTGGGTGTGGTACAGGAACAGGCTTTAGCCTAAGCTGTAACTGATGGTGGTGGTGGTGGGTAGTTCTTATGAGCTGCATTTTTTCTTCTTATTGTAGGTAACCAATGCATGAACCGTTAACCGTTCGTTTTTATTCAGAATATCTGAAAGTGGTACGGGAACATGCTCTCCCTAAGCTGTAACCCATGTACGACTCAGTGGTAATAAATTCTGTATTTGGGTGGTGGCAATGGTGGGGTAGTCCTTAAGAGATGCATGTCTTCTTATTGACGGTAACCACTGCAACAGCCGTTAAACGTTCGTTTATCTCTCAGATATTGTTGCAGATGTTACAAAGGGCCAATAACAATGTTTATGACACGTTTTGTCCAAACGTTATCATATTCACCGTTATGGTCAAACAAATCCAACTTATACCATCAAAACGTTTATCTGTTTTTTTGACATCTGAATGGACGACGGGTTAAGTGGCGTGAGGAGGGTTACACTCGCTAGAAATGGTCATCTCGTTTCTGACACCAATGTTGACCACTGGAGCGAAGTGGTCAAAAACTGTGATAACCCAGCCAAGGGAATGATTATCGTTTTGTTGTATATAATCATTAAGCTGTTAGCGGTTCAATTATAAAACCATAAACGTGTTTTTATTTTTGTCCAAGTGTAAATTTCGTATTGTGCTTCCTCGTTTATCACAAATTACCGTTTTATTGTAATTACTAGGTGAGAAAAACTTGAAAACTTGGCATGTGTTTTGTTCTTAGTGCTAATCATGTGGTTGGCAAGTTTTTATTTTGAAATAATAATTGTATGTTAAACGATAGATTATTGCTATGATAGGTTAAGTGGTTTTTGACACCTTGAGAATGTGATGATCACACTTGAAGATGATATGTGTGTTATGTATCATCATTGATTTATTGTCAGTCTAAATTACAGCTGTTTCATGTCAGTAATTGTTGACACAATATATTATTACATATCAGATATACACAGAATCAGCCGCGGTGGCTCAATGAGTAAGGAACTACCGAGAATCTTTTACGTGTGCACCAATATGTCGCTCGAGAAAATTTCTCAGGATTTTCCCACGCGTTTCCACTTGTCTGTTCTGCCGGACGGAAGGCGTTGGAAAGACAACATCTATTCATTAGGATGGGGCGAAAAACCGAAGTCCCTGGTACATATCTGCATGCAAATAAAAAAAAGAACTTGAGATTAGGCACAGTGTCGCCGTCCGGGCAATATTTTCCCCACTAGACACTGCATAGCATATACATAAACGTATGACGACAAGTGAAATTCCCAAAGGCCCTTTCTGCACCCTTTCCCGTCAATTTGCAAAAACTTGTTTGAAAAATGTTTTACAGGCGAAAATTGTTTTTAAAAAGAGTTTTGGCAGACAGTACCAGGTGCTACATAATTGAAAATTATCGAAAACAATTCCACTATAAAGAGTCCAAATTTCCATAAATTATGGTTTAAACAGTTTAAAAAATATAGCATAAACGGAAAAAATAAATTCAACAATAATTTGAATTTGGCACCAATGTGCAAAAGCGTCATTAAAAAAATATATTGATCATTTAAAACGTATTCACCATATTTAAAGTGGAAAAAACGGCAAGAAAATATCGCATCAATACCAGAAGGGTGTCTGCAACGGATTTTGTTTTATAAATAGATAGTATTGTGCTTATAGGAACTTCTGCCATATTTCACGTGTTGGTTAAATTTTATCGGGTTTGTTAATTCAAATCGAAATTGCAGTTTTTTTTAAAAGAAAAAAAGAATAAACCTTCATATTAGAAATATTAAATGTTGCCATAGCCGTTATATGAATCCATCAGTAAAAAAGTAGAAAGTACAATAGCTGTATTGTGCTAACAGGAACAACTGCTATATGTAACATAAAATCACCTAAACATTTTTTTATCATTTTAATGGATCTAGATCTCTAAGATATGCAAACAAGTGATGATAAATAGAGAATCTTCTACGAGTCTTTTTTGATATAAAAACATATCAACACAACTCGATATTGTAAAAAACAGAACGGGCTTTACCTAAATGTTTATCTCCTTTCTGGATCTAGATCTTTGAGATATTTAAACAACGATCTAGTATTCATGTTTAACTTGCGGTAGCCATTTTTTATGAGTTTATTGTATAAGTGATGATTAATCAAAATATTATTAACACCATTCGCTACACCGAGTATAATTTTATCTCTGACTATCAATGATCAGAGATGATTGTTACCTTGGATTTTAATAGCTGCATTTAAAAATTAAGGTTCATAAATAAAATGAGGTTTAACGTCCTACTCTCGTGCACCAACCAGGATATTGAAGACGGTGCAGTTAGGGTAATTTTTCCCGAACAGCTGCGTTTCTGCTTTTTTTCCAACGAATTCCAACTGTCAATGGTCCTTTTAAGTGTGTGGAAGCCTCGGTTTTTCGTCCCATTCGAACGACCCCCCCCCCCCAATCACACACACAGACATACCACTGACAACGGAGCACCACGCTTGCAAAACCCAGTGTCCCGACTTGGATTCCATGTAGTTTAAAACAGGCCTATGATTAAATTTTCGCGGACAACAAAATGGCGGTGGACTTATTGCATAGCGAGCAGCAGAGATCGATGGATTTTGCATTCCACGTCTTCGTAAATACTGAGCTGAATTGCAAGTGATTCATGTCGCTTAAAATCGCGCACCTTTAAGTACTGTGATTAAAACCGGCGCGCAAACTCCAATAATGTATTCAAGTCTTGCGCCAGTTACCCATTGTACGAAATTATTCTTCAAAACAGAAATGCTTTTAATGCATTTATAAATTGCACACCATTATTTTTCAAAACAGAAAAGCTTTTAAATAACAGCATAGGCCAATTTGCCTTTTGTCAATTCAAAAATCTCGAATACGAACATATACGTGTAAACATTACTTCGAACGGACACATATTCCAACTGTTTATTTTTCAAACGGAAGGTATCAATTAATATTTCTTAAAGAATAGATGTCACCTTAAACCTAACCGTACATATCCCAACTGTTTTTCAAAAATTCAAAATTTTGAATCTGCTTTTTTATATTTATATATATATTGTATAAAAGAAACAAAAACAGGTTTCAAATTTTGATTTTCTGGGAAAACAACATCGTCTGCTAACCAACTGTTGACACTGTATATATAAACATATAGATAACTAACAGTATATATTGAATATAATAATATATGTCTTTATAATCGGCAGATGGCGAATATATACACGGTTACATTTATACCGATTATTACACCACACAATAAACCGTTTTCTATAGACATCCTATATATTTCTTAATGCTTTACTGGTCACTTTGTGTAGATTCTTTATATATCTATGTATACTATAAGGCGTTACTATAAATTTGAAAAAAAAAATAGTCCGTCAAAATAGGATTTTATAATTATAGATTACTGGGAGATAATAAGCTTTCTATGCACCTGTGTTTACATGCGCGGTAATACAGTTATAGTTTCAACAGAAAATTATTTCAAAAGAGAAATTGTTATTGTATTTGGGGAAAATCTGATAACAAATCAAATGAAATGTTTCGAAAGTTTGGCAACTATCAACATAATCTCAAACGTATTAAAACATACTTTTCAGTGTTTATCGAAATAGAAAGAAAAAACAATTTGTAAGTTTACATTGACCGACTGACTCGTGGTGACTCAGCGAGTAAGACCCGTGCCTGCTAGTCATGAGACCCCAGGATCGAGCCATGTTTTTTTTCTGTGCGGTTAGCCCTTGTTAAAAGGCTATTGAAGTACGGAGAGCCTGGCAAGAAACGGTGTCTAGTCATCCGGATGGGATGGAAAACCGAGCTGCCATGTGTGCCTTTGTCTGTACTAAATAGAATCACTGACAGTTAGATTTCAAAATATGAGTAAGCCGTAACTCCGCTTTTCGGATAAAATTTATCTCACAGCAAACTGTACGCCCGTCTTCACTATCCCTGTAAGTGTAGAGAAAAACGATGCTAAACCCATTTCCATCATTATTGTAAAAAGTTTGTGTCTTCAAAGATATCACGTAATGGTATTGCAAATACCGCTTGCTTTTTTGATAAAACTCTTGAAAAACGTCTCATTTAGCACAGGTTTTTATATAGGTTTATCCGATTTAGGAAAAAGAGGGAGTCAACGGGGTCCTCTCTATTTCTGAAGTAGTTTCCGTTTCATCTTTGTACCAGTTCAACAAGAGTTTTAACAGTTTAGTCAACTACAAGTGGTAAGATATCGGCTTGTATAAAAACTAATAGTAACTGACACATCACTTTATTAGTACACTAGTGAGGAAGGTGTACACTTATTGATTACTTATTCACCTTTATGGTTATAAGTCAATGGGCGGTTATGATATATAGATATATTTGTTTGTTTATGGTGGTGTGCACATGCATCGGATAAGACTTAAAAAAGAAATGTGGTTTAACGTCCTATTTTCTGCACCGATATTATAGGGCTAATAAAAACGCCATGCAGAATGCATATGGTGGACATTCTGCCCACACCGCGGTCGCACATTAGGAAATTCTAACTCTCAAGGGCTCTTTTACGTGCTTACCAATGTGGGGGTGGGGATGGCCTAGTGCCACGCTTCGACCTCTAGCTGGTGGTTTCAATCCCTGGTCTGAGCGTATGTGGCATGGAGATAGGGGCGCCTTCTCAACCTCGTGGGTTTCCCCCGGGACTCCGGATTCTTCCCACTGCTAAAGACCCCTACGCGCAAGCGAATTATTGAAATAAGATTAAACCATATGTTAGTCCCAAAATGACCTAGTTTGTGTCGAGTGGACGTTAAACTCCATTTCTCTCTCTCTCTCTCTCTCTCTCTCTCTCTCTCGCTTACCAATGTGTCCAGGGTACCTCGTCTTTTTGTCCATCCAAACAACAATATACTCTGTCCTTGTCTGGTCATTCACTCGAATAAATAGCAAGGGTAAACCGCACCGTGACATCCCGAGGAACTTTCCCCTTTCTTGACCAACACCCTTGTCAGTGATGCAGGACGGAGGGCCTGGCAAGTACAACCAGGTTCCCGTGTTTATATTGGCTTGCATGTTAAAGATCCCTTGGCATTTGGAATTCGATATAAGAGTAGGCCATAGTTAGCGAACCTGACAACCGTTTGTTAGCGAGCCAATATCTTACTCACTAAACCAGAATAAGTCAGATTTCGGAGAATGATAAATTCCCCGTAAAGTCAATTTATTCTTTCTCAAAGATTAATACCGAAACACAATTAAATGAATTGATTGAATTAGTTCTTTTTTTCTCCCTAGAAAACATTCCACCAAAATTATTGATGTTTTAACACTTCTTGTACAATAACTCCATTCTAAATCTTTTATATTTATTGTTGTCCTGAACAAAAAAACTGTAAATGAACACCAACAGATCATGATTGAAATTAACATAACATGAAAAAGTGTACAGGAAAGGGGGATATTAAATTCATAAACGGCAGATGGCGAGTAAGTTTTTCCCACAGAGGAAGAAGATTTTTGCATGGTGTAGATACCCAGGTGTGTTGTGATATTCATTTATATCTTTCTTTTTACCTGGTCGTGGGAAAGTGCGAGAAGAGAGACGTGAAACTCTAGATTAATAGACAGGACCATCTGTTACTGGTGTGCAGCTATTCACCGGAGTAACTTTTGCTAGCGCTCCACTCACGAACAATACGAGCCCCTACTGATCAAGCAAGGAGATTGGAATGCCTTTCTCTCGCTTATCCATACAAGTTTGTATAATATTCCCCTTTTCGAGCCTTCCACGATCGCCCCTGAGTCTTACAATAATATAAACTCGATATGAAAGGTGTGACACATTAATATAATATCATTTCAATGCGAGCAAATTAGCATAACGACTGCCACACACATCTTGATGGTTTAAAGGCAAATTGGACACAATTGGTATACGATGGCCCTTTAAGAGGTTTCGCTACCTGTCACAAATCTACGAATTTTAAAAGATAAAAGATCTAATGAATTCAATGATTTTATCGTATTTACGGCGATATTTCCGGCTACCATTAAGATAATAAAAGCCAATTTGTGATAGAAAAAATGTTAAAATATTCATAACCCATCACCACCCCAATGTATTTCTTTAATTTAGTATATACGAATGGAGTAGTACGGGGGATAAGAAATGGGACTTAACGTCCTACTTTTCTGAACCCGCTGTACTAATGAAAAGGGACAAGTCCACACAGTATCTAATGACAGAAATTGTGTCAGGACAGCGGTGCTACGACTCAATTTTATTTCGAATTCGAACTTCGGGTGGTTCGCTTATGTGCAAACCAATGTGTAAGCGGGACCTCGGTTGGATGGCCTGCCTAGCCTCGCGAGTTTCCTCCGGATCCCCCATTGCGAAAGGCCCCTACGCACAAGTGAATTATTGAAATAAAATTGGAACATGTCTTCATCTCGAAATGATCTAGTTTGTGTTGGGTGGACTTTACCCCCCCCCCCCCCCCCGCTTGAAATTGGCGGACGTTAAAGTTTGTGTACTAATAGCAAAATATTCTGAAAAACACATACAACTACAGATAAATATTAATGATAAAATTATAACCAAACCGTGAGGAAATTCACATTTATTTTACACGAACATTAAATTTGTAAATCAATTTAATTCAAAACCACCCGTGCTTCAAATATACAAGAGAATAGTGTTTCATTTTCGTCGTTTTAGTTGCACATGGTAATCGTTAAATCATACACATATAGATCATACAATTTGGGAGAAATTTTCTCATTATAAAATCTTAATGGTCTTTTTATCTGGTAATTTTATCTCCTTTGGGCACGGCTAATCTTTACAACTCTTTACCTGGCCGACCACAAATTCTTTCCCAGGTGACTGTAAACCCCCGCGGTGATTACCTTTCAAGTGTCCTCATCAAAAGTAGCGCCCCTCAAATAGCCAAGTTATTGTCCTACGGTCTGCCCTTTATAGATGAGATAAACCTGAACAGGGACTTCTAAATAACAATTAGACGAAGATTAGGTGGGTATTAAAAAAGCCGATAACAAGGAAAATGAACATCTAGTGGGATTTTGTACAACTTGGGTGGGTGGGGACAATCTTATCAAAAACTCTCGGTTTCTTTTTACCCCTCTTTTATACCCTGAAGTATGGTAATTTAGGGCTTTGATGGTAAAGCAACGTCTTTGATTTGATTATTTTAAGGACGAGATTTAATCGAAATCAGGCACAATAAAAGTATGTCCAGTTCAAATGGCTTTAACGAGTTACATGATCGATTTACGATAATTGCATGACCAAGGTTCATTACTCTTTTAAAGGGTATAAGGTAAACGCCATTAAAGGAATCTTAATACACCCATTTAAAGAAGTAGTTAAATGTACAAATTAGTTTTATTGCTGTTCATTTAGATCTGTTCTTACAATAAATTGTCTGAAAGTAATGTTTGCTGATCTTTGTCTATACAGTCACATCAGCTAGAGAATATTAGCACAATCTGTTTAGTTGGAGAAACCAAGTAATAATAATGATGCCAGTTTTTAATATTCCAAACTTACGTCTTTGGCATTAGCTCCGACAATTGCTTTCAGGATCAAATTACTAAAAAATGATTTCAGAACATATACCCCCCCCCCCCCACACACACACACTGACACACTACTTGGCTTATGAGCAAAATGATTCCCGTTTTTTACGTCGTTGGCACCGTCCCTCCTAAAAATTATTGTATTCAGAGATAAAATAATTTCATTGTAAAAACCTGTTTCTCACATTTTCTTCCAGATCTAGTATCAGAGAATATTAACACAGTCTGTTTTAAGCGTTATAGATGTACAGAAATTAAACATTTAAAGTAATAATGTCAAGACTGAACAAAATCATATTTCGGAAGAGATACGCTCATCCACACACACTACTTAACTTATATTACATGTATCTTTACTTTGGCCCAACATAATAGCCTTTCCATACATCTTTGGTATCAGATCCCACAATTGCCTCTTGAGATCTAATTCTTTCTCATTAAGGCAATAAATTGAGAAGGAAATACTCTACCCAGGTTCTAAATATATGTATATGTTATAGTTTACTACTTTATCCAGTTACTAAACGCTATTGAAAGTAGTTTATTACTCTATCTAGTTACTAAATGTTACTTAAAGATACACCAAAAGATTATAGCATGTGTTACAGTTTATGACTCTATCTCGTTACTAAACCTCATTAAAAGATACATTAAACGATTGTAGTTCGTGTAATTACTCTATATAGTTTCTAAACAGTAGGACGTTAAACCCCATTTCATTTCACTACATGTTACTAAAAGATACACTAAAATATTATAGCATGTGTTATAGTTCAGTACTCTATATTATTAGACTAGCTGTTTGCTATAAGTATGTGTTACGTTTTATAACTCTGATGTACTAATGATTGTTCGTCCAAAACGCTAATCAAAATTTGCATCCTTCTAAAAAAAAGAAAAAAACCCAAAATGTTGAACAAAGTAAAAATTATCTAAATGGGTAATCTGGAATTATCTGAAATGCTATTGTATTTTTGTTTTCAGGACGCTGCTTAAAATCCTCGTTGAGCCCTGTGTGGCAGAAATCAAACTAAAACGCTATTGTAGTCTTTAAATTGGCATTCGTCCGATTCCCTATTAGGTCTATCTTGAAGTGAAATCTCGGTCTCCTCTCAGATGCAATTGTAGTTTTTCTCCCACAGCATTCGCTCGGTTCTCCGGTAATGTCTATTAGTTTGTCAACTTGTGAAACAAGCTTTTGTCTCGCCCACCGCCATGGAGCTCTAGAAACCATCACCGAAGATGACCCGTTCATTGAACACGTTTTGTCGCAGTCATCCATTCAACTGATTTCGTTTGCATGTCAAAGCTTGGCATATTGTGCGTGCCTGGCGTTACCCAATGCCAAACTTTTAGTCTAAGCCCTTGCTTTTGTTCCTTATATCATTGATTATTGCTGTTAAGGACAACCGACCACCTTTTCATGGCCGTGTTTCTATACACGGGTTATTGTGTCCAGTCGTGTCCGAGGTCAAGTCAAGTAAATACGCCCCATTATCAATGGAGGGGTCAAAAAGGGGCAGATTATCCAATGAAAAGTTATGGTGACACCTCAATCCCGGTATATTAGCCGCTATCGGCAACAAGAATGTGAACTATGTTTTTCATCGGATGACTTGAAATGGTTTAATCTTTCCTCAATTTTAACAGGTAATTCAACACAGGTTCAAAGGTATGGACCAAACAATTATACCCATCACCTTCCAAACCCTTGCTTTTCATCGCTTTTCTAAAGAACTGAATCTTACAATTTGAAATCTTTAATGTTAAAACCATATAGACCCCATTGATAGTATCGGACAAATACATTCGTTACGTTTTTAATTCCCTGATTTGCCTTTCAATCTTCGTCATTTGTGTTTTAAGTCATCCTTCCAGACATATTTAATAAATGAGTTTTCTTAATAAATGTCGGGTTAATATCAAGCTTATTTCATTTCAACGATATCCAACTGACTGTTTCTTCATTCTTAAATTTCTACTTTAAAGGAGCCAAACCTGTAAGTCAATATGAACCATAATATTTGAAATTAAAAACACGAATTAGAATGCAATATTGGTCCATTTTATATATTGAATTAGGGTAGCATATATAATTCAAATTCGGAAACTGCAATAGTTCATGTCATGAATTTTAATGTTGAAATGAAATAAAATCAAATGGGGGCTAAAAGACATAGTTTTCTACATCAACAGGGCTCATGAAAACCGCCAAGGGTTCTTTTACGAACACCTGATTTTTGCTTCCAATCCGTCCTACACAACTGACAAAGGAAAATCCAAAAATGTTTTTTTTTAACAATATCGTTGATTAACACAATGAAGCATATCAGACATAATACAGAACCCTGTATGACCCCTACACACAGATTTAATATAAAATATTGTAATACAGTATGTTATTGTAGGTAATATTATAATTTCAGAAGCTCTTTGTACATTTTTTAGTGAAGGTAATTCAATTTCGCATATTTGATAGTCCCTGGCATCCTCTCATTATTTAGGGATGCACATTTAAATTTGAATATTTAATAGTTCATGGCATATATTTGGAAAAAGAAAGATCGACGGTCTTTTTTACAGATGAAATCCTGTAACATTAAGCATATCTGTTTATTTATTCATGATGTCATTAACCTCCTCTAGTTAAATGATATTTTATCGTTTAAAAGGTGAAGTAATTATATAATCAGCTTTATTCAAAGGTTCGCCGTTTTTTTGGCGAATAGTTGTGTAATTTGTCATGTGAGTGTTTAATTTGAAATGTTAATGGATATCTTTAAATCTAAATTGTTTAATTATTACACAAAAAATGTTATAATATGAAATATAAAACTACTCGGATTTTATTTAAGAAAATCGATGGCGCGTACTCTGTTATTCCTTTTCATCCTTTCACACAGGTGATTTGATTATTTAATGGACGTCAATGGTGCGTGCATTCGTTAGGCCAAAACAATTTATTTCTCCGTTCTTCGGGGTCTGGATAAATAAACAGCCACTAGAATCGCATGAATTTAAAATTCAAAAACTTAGAAATTGGGAACTAAAATCTTCTTAACAGCGCAACCAACTATTTTTGATTTTTTAATTAGTCTTTTTCTTGAAGAAATAAAAAAACCCATTTTAACAGGTGCGCCCTCAGAAAAAGAAATAAATTTGGTGTGTCCTTTATACTTTTGATGCTACACAATAAACCCTGGTTAACCCGTATTTGTTAAACAAGAATAAAATTCAAAGCCGACGCAATGCACATTATCAATAATTAACAATTCTTCAAGACTCGCTTACTAACTCGGATTCTTACCGACTTGCGGTGTCTGCGTATCGTTGGGGAACACTCGAGGCTGAGTCGCGGGGAGAGATTTAATCTGTTCTCCCAAACCCACGTTACTACGAGAATTTTGTATTTTTTTTGGATGTGCTTAATGTTTCTTGCACACAGAAATACTGAGAGCAACTAAGTGTGATTTTGTCCGAAATATCGGATAATTTATTGACACTCAGCAGAGAGTAATTTATTTTGTACCATTATGTAACATGTACAGTGCAATAGGGGCATAACTAAACCAAATCTAGCTGTTCGGGGGTCATGGTGGATGCTTAAATGGGGTGCTGAGCCAGTAACCAAGAGTTCTGGGGTTCGATCCGAGGATTGATTGAGAAAGTTCCCCGGAATTTCCCAGCGTGGCCGAATGGTTAGCACGTGCTTGTTGTATCATAAAGCCTGTCATTGAGTGAACTGGCGTGGTTTCGAATCCCCGGTTGTACGTGACAAGGAGTAGGCCCCCCACTGCTAAATATCCCTACGCGCAAGCGAATTATTGAAATAAAATTAAACCATATGTTAGTCCCGAAATGACATAGTTTGTGTCGAGTGGACGTTAAAACCCATCTCTCTCTCTCTCTCTCTCTCTCTCTCTCTCTCTCTCCCTCTCTCTCTCATACGATATGGTTTTGGGCACCTTCTCCAGTATAACAAGTATAAGCCACACATTAAACCCTGTTCGATATTATTTAACGTTCATTAAATTATTCATTGTCACAGGGATGCAGGTTAAATAATCGTTTGTTAAGGCTCAAAGTGCAGGCTCATATAATGTTAATAAAAGTAAATGGTACTGCAACAAAACATATGTATCCACAGCTGTTCTGGCTTCTGAAAATAGGGTTGGTTATTAAATATTTCAAAGAGATCCACAACAACATACCCGCATTGACTTTACAGTCGATAACCGTTTAATCTCTCTATATCCATCCTTCACAAGTCACTGATTACAAATTAGAACGCCATTATTTTGTTATGAATAATATACACATTAGAAAACTAATATTCCTAATTTTTACATTGTTTTCCCGTATGAAAACCTGAACTAATAAAATTACATTATTGATTTCATTTTGTAAAGTTGGTAACGGCAGGAGTGAACTGGGCCTTAACTCATTTAGTGTGTGTGTGGGGAGGGGGCGAATGGTTATCATGTGCGCGGCTGCATCATAAGGTTATTGAGTCAACTGGCGTGGTTGCGATTCCCCGGTTGTACGTGACAAGAGGTAGGGCTTTTGTCCAACCTCGTGGGTTTTCTCCGGTTTCCTCCCACTGATAAATTCTGTCCTGTTTTTGGTGCAAAAAATAAATTACCTTGCGTCTAAAAAAGTGTTATTATTTCATTTCCAATAAAAGGTATAAAAACACCAATGACTTCATCCCAGCTCAAAAACAATACCACGACTTAAAAAAACATGGGACCCAAACATTTTATACATATGTGATTAATTAGAATATAGCGATTTCCCTGTATAATAATATTATGGAATTACAAATAAGATACACTTTAAAAGTTCACCAAAAAAATATGACCTTCGAAAATTGTTTTTCTCATAATGGAGAGCTCAGTATTGGCCGAGAAAGGCCCTTTGGATTTTTCCGACGTTGTTTATGACGGAGGTATGGCAAGGGGCAGCGTCAAGTCGTTCAGATGAGATGAAAAACCGAAATCCCGTGTACACGTTGAAATGCACGAAAATGAAACTTTAATGGTTGGAGTTCTAAATAAGAGCTGTAGCAAAACTTTCCGCATACGTAACTGCAAAAAAGTAGGGGTGGGTTTAACGTCCACTCGACACAAACTACGTCATTTAGGGACTAGTGCATGGTTCCTTGTCACGAACAACCGGGGAATCGAAAACACGAAAGTTGACTAAATGACAAACCTTACGATACAGCGTGCACGTGCTACCAATAGGTCATTCAATTCTGCACTTAAAGGAGGATCAAGATGGAACAACAGTTTTCTGAACAGTTGGTGAATGTATGTTTGCATTAATACCTGCGCAGAAAAACTTCGTCCTTTTTTTCCATAATCTTGAATGAAGTTTTGTTTTCATAACCTGTAACACGAATCGAAAAGAAGATTAATATGGTCGTTTCATGTTTTAGCATTTGGTGAATGTGTGAATGAAATCGTATCTTTGACACGAGGTGAAAGCGCCTACATCGCGTAACAGACTCCCCTCTCAAAACAAAACAAGATTTTACTACATTTTCATTCACAAGAAAAATATGAATGAATGAGAGGATGGGAGCGATGATAATTTTGACGCTTGTAGTAGAAGGGGACGCGTAGAACACCTGACGAGGTGACGTTCTCGTTACATTTATGTTACTCCTATAGAAATGTTTGAAGGGTGAGATTATTTCGTCTTGAGTTATGTATAAGTAGTGATTTGAAGGGGGTGGTGTATTGTTACGCCAAGAGCTGTAACCGCCTTTATCTTTAAGGCTTAAAGACACTCCGGAAACAGCGTCAGCTGGTCGATGGAGGGAAAAGGTGCAAGCTACATTCATGAACTTCACCAGAAACTTGTCAATGATCGCACATTTTATCAATGAAACATTAAAAATGGGGATTTATAATTATTGTATGATATTCTCACGATATTTTATAATCGGCATTCGCCATGGGGTTGTCAGTGGTTGCCCACAAAGCGCAATATTATACTTGAGAAGTTTTATTTGATAACAAGGTGTTTGTGGGTATTATAATTGACAGATTCATAGCTCTCTACATACATCTCACATCTGTCTTTAAATATCCGTTATTCTATTTCACAAAACACAGCATTTCAAAATTTAACCACCGATTTCAAACTGAACAACTATCAAATCGAGAAAGAAGGATGACATCAACACTTTTTTTCAAATCAAGCAATTAAGATGACTGATCTATGAGAAACAAGGAGAAATGGGCTCCGACGTTCACCTACTGCCATTTGAGAGATTCCGTATCTCTCGCAAACAACAAATGATACGAAATACAATGAAATGGGGTTAAACGTCCTACTGTTCTGCTCCGATTGTGCTAATGAAGACGAGCATACGCCGTACAGTATGCCATGCGGAAAATTGCCTACTCTTTAATCGAATTCCGATAGCTGATGGATCATTGACGTGCACGCCAATGTGTACACGGGACTCGGTTCTTCGTGCCATCCGAACGACCTATATCCGAAAAAGTTCCTAGGGATTTTCAGGTGTAGTTTCCCATTGTCGGCGGTGCAGGACGCAGGGCCTGGTAAACAACAATGTCTTGTCGTCTGGCTGGGCGAAAAATCGAGGTCTCGTATACACATTGGCGTGCACGTAAAAGAACCATTGACAATTCGAAATAAGAATAAGTCGTACTTTCATAGCACACTGTATGGCGTAGGCCCTATGCCCGTCTTCATTAGCCCAGTCGGTACCGAATAAGAGGACTTCAAACCCCATTTCTCTATATTGCCTGCGTGATTTTGAGACTAACATGCCTCTTTATGTATATGAAAAGAGTGGACGTTAAACCCAACTTCTCTCTCTTTCTCTCCCTATGTATGAAATGACGTAAATTTGGGTTTAACGTCCACTCTTTTTCTATATAAAGTAGCATGTTAGTCTCAAAATCACCGACGCCATACAGAATAGTTAAATCCCTGCCATTGAATTATCAAATATCATTCAATAGTCCTTCTAGTGCAATTGTTTTAAATCGCGTAGAAAAGTGTTCTCTAAATTAACCCAAAATCTCACAGAAAATTTTAAAATTAATCAAAAATCTCGACGGTTATGATTCAAATTTTAAAAACTTATACAATTTGTTTTAAAGCAAACCAGTGCGTGTAAAGGCACGTAAACTGTTTCAATAAAAAGGTGTCATATTTCAATAGATTCACCGATGATATCAGTTTTAATTTGGTCGTCGTATTAACCTCTAACCATATATATTTTCTCCTACAGGCTTGCCAGCTGTTGTGTCACCACGAAGTGTGAGATTTATTCTCAAACATACAACAGGTTATCATCAAATCTTCTCTTACGCATTCAATAAACAGCCAGCAGATCTTTGTTGAAATTTTTTTAAAACGAGATAATAATAATTAAAAAATAGATATGTAATATAATTTCAATTTTGAACACTTTGCAGATTTGGGTAATTGCATGGCAGCAGCATTTTAATTTTTTTGATATGAAATGAGGGATAATTAAAAACTCATCACATTTTTATTTATTAAAGATGCATTATGTAAAAGTTAAATAAAGCGCTGGCCCCGAGTTCACAAAATCGTTCCGTTTGTTTTAACTAAAATATAGCGCTTCATAATTTTTTTTTTTCTTTTAATGTATCAAATATATTAATAAGAAACTATGTGAAAAGTTTTGTGTTTCTGCATGAAAGATATTTCTTCTAAACAGTGACTGAAAATCGAGTAAATTCTCAACTTAAGTCTGAGAATGCTTTGTGAACTTGGGGCCTGGTGGTTCTTGCTATAATAGTTCAAAGATATATAATGAAAAAATGAATACATGTATATTAAAAATTTCATTCCGATTACTTTTATTCTTTTATTATCGTAACATCGTTACATCTTAATCGAGACTCAGCACCGCGTCTCCATTTCTAAATAAAATCATTAAATGGCGATCGTATTTCAATCGGTTTAAAACCCCGCCATCCGATGATCTAGAGGGTTGGCTATAGGCTTGCCTTGTGAATAAATCTCTAAATCATAATTTATATACATTAACATTTTGAGCCAAACTAAAACCTGCAATAGACATATTTAGCTCTTGCATAATGCATCTCTAAATATACATACATAAAAATTACGCTTTAAGGCCCCGTGTTTAAGTTTCAGAAATTCACTTTTTATGTTTTCCACATTTGTTAGAAGGGTGTCTTATTGTATCGCTTAACTACCGGTTCTTTTCCTTTTAAAACTCATTTATTTTTTTCAATTTCGCGAATGGGAAACATTTTATTTTTTTAAAGATGGTGTCATGTGTGAATTATGAAAGAAATGAAATGAGATGTACTTTTACGCCATACAGCATGTTATGAGGATATTTTTGCCTACTACTCTTAATTCGAATTCCATCTGTCAAAGTTGCCTTATTTTCGCCTTATCCGAACGACTACCTTGTCAGGCCATCCGCTCTTTACCACAGATAAGGGGACAACCAAATCCGAGAGAGAACTTATCTACGATATCACCGCTCGTTGAAGTGGACGTAAAACTCTGGTAACTAACTAACTAACGGAAGCAAACTTGAGACCTCCTGGTTAGCGAGTCAATGTTTTACTCTCTGGGCCACCGCGCCCACCTTATTTTAAATGCTGATGTCATGTTATGTCAATTATGAAAGAACGACAATGGATTTCAATCTATATATCATCAGCCTATAATATATCTATACCCAAGCACACATAACCGTATTTGATGTAGAGGACCAGTCGTTTAACATTCTCCGATAATTGGTCACGGTTGGTTGGTGTCTAAGACATTAAATCATTCAGATAAATATACCTACTTTAATAAACAATAACACCCCCGAGTCCACATATCCATTTACCGAATCAAATTGATCAATATTTATATTCATTCAAATTATTTTATTAAATGGGCTCAAATTACCCGATAACTTTGATATATATTTTGAATTCATCTATTAACATTTCTTGAATCACATTTATCAATATTTTTATTCATTCACATTTTATATAAATGGACTCAAATTAAACGATAACTTCTAGTTATGTATTTTGAATTCGTCAAATATAGGTCAATAATTAACATTCTACAAAAATAATTATGTATACAATTTAGTTTAATAATGACGGCAAAGTCGGTATGATTATTTTTCAAAGGAAATGAGGGTACAATATAACATTTGCCTATGGATAGGTCTGTCTTTTTCGTAAAGACTTTCTTCATTCACAAATTCGATAGCATATGGTTTATAGATGCGACGTTTTCATTCATAAAAATCCGTGTACAGATTCATACGGTAAAAGTATACAATTAATTTAGCACTGGTTACATACAGGCACCTGTTAGCGTGGCGTTTTTCTGCCATATTTTCCGTGTGTCATAAAACTGATCGTCAGCAGGGCCGTAAACAGCGATCGATATATTTTGATGAACAATCGCGAACACAAATGGAGATAAAAGAATGGAACAACAACAGGCGTTGGCCGGGACAAATCAAAATGTTCTTTAATAGATATTATAAAAACACGCGGATAAAGAGGCGAACCCTGCAACAGTCCTATATTGTAAATTTATTTGGTACATGTTATAGTTTATATTAAAATAGTTTTTGTTTAAAAATACATAGATATATTGAAGATTATTTGAATGTAAATCCGAGAGAAAATTGGTGTTGAATTAAGGTAAAATTGTTATGTATGTATCTATGGATACTATAAAGAGGCGTGGTAGAAGAGGTAAAGTCCATGAGAATCCTATTCACCCTGTATCTTCATTCTTGCATCAAGATGTATCAATCGTCTCATATATTATTCATAAGCCGCATACATCAAAGCGGCTTTAACTTAAACCTGGAAGAAATCACACACAGAATCTATATAGATAAGAAACAAACCAAAAAGAAGAATATTCACAGTTAAAATCAGTTGTTGCATAGTAAAGAAAACATACCATTAATTAAAACTAAAAATGCGGTTAATTATGTATTGTAGGTACATTATCTAAATCAGGTTCCCACTGTCGTGTAATGCTTTACAATAGGATTTCCCCTTTTGCGTCCATTAAATTAAGGCCTACTGTCATTGTAAATTTTAATAATTTGTCGTGTTTCTTCCAATAACAAGAACTAGTTGACGAGTTCGAAACTATAAAAAAATACAAACACCATTATTTGAAACAAAAACTATGGTTAATAATATATCGTAGGAATATTATTCAAATTACTCTCATTTTAAATTTTAATAAAACCGTCCGTGATTCTTCCAATACAATGAACTAGGTGGCGGGTTCGAAACTATAAAAAAAAACATCCAAGTATTTGAAACCGGTTAATTATATATCATAGAAACAGAAACATTATTAAAATTACTCTCATTTAAAATTTTAATAAAACCGTGATTCTTTCAATACAATGCCCAGGTTAGGAGCAGAAAACCCCATTTCATTTCATTTCAATACAATGAACTATACGTATAGTGATTAGTTATAAATCTTACTCACGATAGATTACATGATTGTACAAGCACGACGACTAACTGCGCTCAAGTCCGACAGATGTTGTTTGTGACACCAACTGGTAGGGCTAGTGTCATACGTGTATTTCGAGCCGTACCGTGGCGTGGTGAAGCTAAACTGACATGTCACAGCGTCAGTTACTGTTGTGACATCTAGAGTAATTGTCGATCCCGTTACACCCCATGTATTGTATACACAGTTTCAGGTATATACACCGGTGTACCTTGGGTCAAACCGGACTACTTTCCGTCATTTTAGATCTTGTCATATGTAGACAATTCTTTATAACTTAGACTGACTGATACTGATTGCTGTTCTCAACTTGTATTACGATTAACGACCTGTCTCGAGTTTATGATTTAGAATGTAATATCACGTGATAACATTGGTGGAAGCGGCCAATAAACTTTAGCCATGTCATCTTTAAATTAGCAATAAATGAAATGAAATGGGGTTTAACGTCCTACTGTTCTGACCCTACTGGGCTAATGAAGACGGCTTTTAAGTAGAAATGAGGTTCTTAATTCATAAAAAAGGCCCCAAACACCAAGCACGCCCCAAATGTACATCGAGTTAACCCAAAACATATTATGAATAGCGATCTGTACAAACTTGTGGAACCTTATAAACCTCCACATGTTACAACTACAACGTTTGAAAACTCTAATTCTAAAATTAGTTGGCAACGAAAATAACGCTTACATAAAGCTAAGCGACCTTATCAGGGATAAGCAATGAATGTTATTCTAAAATACTTGTCTACATTAGCTCAGTCGGAACAGAACAGTAGGACGTTAAATCTCATATCATTTCATTTTGCTCGATTGGAGTTTAAACCGTTAGAATGTACATGTATATATACGTATATGCAAAGGTAAATGACGTTACCAAGAGACAAGCACTGAATGCTGCACGAGACTATTTCAACCGTTACAATTTATGCATATGGGGACTTGTAGCTTGCAAGGACTTGTTGCCGCCGCTTTAATATATCATCTGTATTCCGGACTAACAATAACCATGAAAATTGCATAATGTGATAAGATTACAAGTAAATAAATAAAAAAATTAAGCGACGTCTCATTTTGTAAGTATATATATTATTTGCTAACAATATCATCGATAACCGTTTAATATGCCACCCCTCTCCCTCGCCTTTTTTTGAAACGCATTCGATCAGAGCACAAGATAGCTAATCGATTTATATAAAAATGTGACGTTTCCTTTGTGGGACTGATACTTATAGAGCTTAGAGTCATAATACCCAAATTTTGAAAACCGACTGTTGCCATTTTCTCTTATTGAGAACCAATATGATACATTACGCCATAAACTTCCCCGATTCTGCGTAGGTGTTTCTTTGTGTAGAAAAGCACAGGAAAAAAAGGATCTGAGTTACCATAAGGGACACAATTCAAAAAAATCTTGTTTTGTAAATTTCAGAGTTTTCTCAGGGGATTGGCATATGTTACGTGTGCTTGAAGGACTGACGATGACAAAAGCAGTGCTTGACAGGCTGGTGGCAACTGTGCGTTCACTGGGGTGGTAACATGTTTCATATGTATTCAGTCAAGATGAAATCTCCCGTGCCAGATACAAATCTGCCGGCCTGGTCTATTTCGTAAATATATCAAAAAAAAAAGTCCGGGGACAGTCCCACCGCTAATTTAATGTGAATCCTGCAACACCTGACGCCGAAGCTCACGCGCCGAGAGCGCGGGAACTGCCACGCGAGTTTCGGAAGCAGGCGACATTCACACAATACCGCGGCCCATCGTTTGCTATCTTGAATCCAATAAAATCTCTCTTTCTTAGATGTCTACTTCTGCTTGGCATTGTCCGGGACCTCTAATCCATCTGAAAAGAAAACAAAAAAACCTGGCGACATCCTTTTTAAGTTTGAGTAGCTTTGACAAAATACTATTAGATGTTGTGCTGAGAAAAAAGGCATCGGACATTTTCCCACGAAAATAGTTCTGCCAGAATTGTTTACGGTCGGTGTCGACATGGAATCGATACATTTTACCTTTACAAGGACGGGTGTGCGATATGCTACATACATAAAGGTACCTAATAAAAAAAACTTAAATCGATAGATTATAAGTGTGCCTGAATCATTTTGATAATTTTTCTCATCGGAGTTTTCAACCTGTGTTGCCTTAAAAAACGTGTTGATTGTTGTTTATGATTCCATTGCCAATAATATTTAAATATTTTCGTGTGAAATAGAGGACAAGTTCTTACCCATAATTCTGTCCAAAAACAGATTTGAGAAAAACAGGTTCGATAAATCGATTGATGCCAATCAAAATTTAAGTTGGTTCAAAATATATTTAAATTCCTTTCCGCTTTTGAATTATTCTTTTCTCTGACTTCCCACGGCATTCCTGGGAACTGTATATTTGATTGGAAATTTCGCATTACAATTCTATGGGCTATTACTTGATCCCATATAGTTCTGAATTTTCCCACCTTTGTAATGCGTAAAATAACAATAATTGCGGCAGAACATCAACTTAATGTGGAAATGCATATTTATCATGTGTTAAAAAAAGATAATGGTAGCCATCATGCAGAATAGTATAGTTCCGCCAAAATGGATTATTTACAGTAGCGATTTAAAAAATTAATTTCTTGGTTTATTGTTTAAAAGTAACCGATAAAATACAGTCTCTACATTTCTAATTAGGAACTTATATAACTAGAATTAACATGTGGAAAAAATCTACATTTTTAATTAAAAACTCGATTACTGAGTGATATATATTATATAGAATGTACATGTAGAAAAAATCTACATTTCTAATTAGCAATTCAATTTCCGGGTGGTATACATTGACTAGAATGAACAAAAGGACTGCACAAATGACCAATGTTTCGGTAATATTATACTTATTAAAATCACCCGCGTTTCATTAACTCAACGATCGGCGTGCGCTATTTTCAATGAATTACTGCAATGGAATAGATGCTAACACTATCATTAACAATCCTGCTATTGTCATCTATAGTTTTCATCAAGTGATGTAAATTTTTTAAAAAAACGTAATTTGAATAACAACACGTGTTTTAAATTTCGTTTGAATGACGTCATTAACGTAAACTTGTCGTGGTAAATGAGAATAGGTTATCCTACACCACAACGAACAATTTAAAACAATGAAGAACAATTGATAACAGTGATGAACAATTATAACAATGGCCCCTCTTAGGTAAATAAATATAAACTCAAAGAAAACGGTACATAATAAATCGTGAACAAATTAAACAATCTGTTCATTTTTCTGAAAACCATTCATTTTTTCATGTTCGACAGAAAGGCATCTTTGGTTTATCAAATGGCAAAGAAATAAATCATAGTATTTAAGAAATGCGAACGCTGGGATAATCACAAGTGCACGTAAAAGACGACAGTTGTTTAATATATGAGTAAATGACCAGCCGTTCCTGGGATACAATGCCTGTCGATTATTACTCCGTTTCGCCCGACTTGCACCCCGTAAGTTTCCCACGCTCATACAAATCCATTTTCAAGACGATTCACTGGGTTTGCTACACATGAGATTACTACGCTCCCTATTTATTATGTAATCGATTTGAAGAGTCTATCGGTGTAATAGCGCGAGGGCTTTGTTTACAAATAATCCAGCCGTTGGGACATAGTTACGCTCACGCTTCATTGATTATGCAAATTGGAATACCAGAACTACTTTTATTCGAGTAGCGTTACTATCAAGGGCTGTGATTAGGTTCACAGGATAAATAGCGACGATTCAATGAAATTTGTCATTGCTGAACTTGTCTTAGCTTCGAAGTTCAACTGTGTATCATCACTTTGGATATTATTCGTCGAGAGTTTTCTATCGGAGTATTGTCACAACACATATCACTGTAAGTATGACAGCAACACGAGTCTTTAGATGGACGCATGCATATCGTAAAACTATGTATACATAGTGTATACATAGTGGAGTAGTAATATATATAATATAGTTTCAGAATATTTAACATGTTGACGACTTTTCAAATCTTTTGACCTACAAAATATTTTAAATATTATCTTAAATCACGAAACTGGAGTTGACTAGATATTAATGACAATAAACAACGTGTTAATTTGGGAGTGATTATTAATTAATAGTGTAGTTTTTTTAAAAATATTTTTACTGGAATTCGAGGCTTTATTATTAGTAATGGATCAATACTTCAGGCATGAGACTAGTAATTTGGAACTCCAGTCCGCCTGAAGTCGTTGAGGACATCTGGTGTCTTCTCGGTATTGTTAGTTGTGAAAAAAACTGTTTCAGGTTTAAAGTTGCAATAGCATTTTTTTAAGTTATATTTTTAAAATGTATTAAAATAAAGCCCTAAAATAGATTGAACCTATAAACAGTCCTACCTTGTCAAAGAATAATCCTATTAATCCTATAATTCACTATTGCCAGCTGAGAAATTGGCAAAAATATCATTTTCAACTTCAAATTCAAACGTTTGAAGATGGCCGTCCATGGAGAGGAATGGGAAAACAAGGGAGGTAATTGAGTAACTATTTCCTCAATCAACCTGTGTCACACATTTTAATGCCCCAAAAATTTTGCCCATGATCGTATAATAGTGAGTTGACAACCTTTTGAGCAAAAGACATAGAAATAATTATGTTTTGACTTTCTTAGAAAATATGAAATTTCCGCTTTAACTAGCGACTGTTCGCTAACGACACCTACTGAAATATTCATGATTTAATATCAAATTTGAATTAAAAGAGAGAGAAAGAGATCGTATCTCAATGGTCACCTCAGTTTGCTACAGGGACAGGTGATAGCACCAGACTTATTGAAAGTCAAACTGTCAGATTTCTTCAGATCTTATAGATGTCTATAACGCGGATTCGCTATTTTGAAAATACCAGTTTGAACTTTTAATGATTTTTTTTTTATTAATTTGTCATTAATTAAGAGTCAATGGGCTGCTCTTGCTAAATTATGAGTTTCAGTTTATATAATTCTTTAGTAACATTTAGTAACCGGATAGAGCAATAAACTATAACTATAACACATACTGTGGCAGAACAATTTGGACAACGTTTCGGGTTGAGAGACAGATCTCCGAAACGTCGTCCAAATAAGTATGTGTTATAGTTCATCCTTCAGTTTGGTCTTGTTTGGTGTAACATCTGAATATTGATGTGTAAATATCAGAAATGTAACAAAAATGACAATACTGAAATATCTTTTCGGACATCTTTCTCGATGGTTCCGACAGGTGATAAATCTTAACTATTGTACCTAAACAAATCCTTGGATCTCTCCAACAAGGTTCGGTTCTTTTGATGTATTGTGTTTGTCTAATCAAATTAAAGGTAACACAACCACAACAAAACAAGTCATTACAAAAAAAGAAAAAAGATTGTATAATTATGTTAGCAATGATAAATGATTGGCCATTGTTCTATAATCTTTAGAGATTGTTGTTCCGTGGTCAACCGTAAAAACCCTTAAACAAACTTACAGCATGACCTCTTCTTAAAAGGGCTTTTACAAGCAGTGCGTTAAGTAAAACTCGAGATAACATCTCTAATAATTGATGTTAAAGAATCCATTAATTATATTTTATTTGCAAGAGGAGTAGCAATAACTTGCAGCTGTTTGTCAGTTCTCTTATTTGAAGGATTATGTGTTCCTCTAGCCCTTTAATCTTCTTAGTAACCCTACTGTTTTTAATAGAAATTAATGACCCTGTTCAATTATCGAATGCTATCCAAAGGTATGATTCAATTTAAACGACGACTCTCTGATGAAACTTGGCCAATTGTTATTATGTATATGAACGTCACCGAACCTGGCAATTCTGTGATGAGATTATTGATATTATGTAAGTCATTGAAATTAGTTTGGACCCGACTGAACTCTAACATGTGTCTGTATATGGGACAAGGTATACCTCCAACCTTTATATTTGTATTTATTGTATTTATTCGATTTTCAGATGGTACGAGCAGTGACAGCACGTCTTAACCAATCTGCTTCTCAGATCATCGCCAAGAAGCATCTTAAGCTTCATCTCAGAAGAATCCGGGAAAGAGAATACTCAAAACTCCGGGCTCTTGTTCCCTCAGTGGCCAGTAAAAAGAAAGTCACGAAAGTGGAAGTTGTTGAAGAAGCTGTTCGATACATTGAAGAGCTCCATCAAGCTCTTTTAGATAGATTTAAGAAGAAAACTGGTAAGTTTAAGCCAAGTCATTAACTACCGATGTTGCCCTGGGTAAAATGAGATTTAATTGAATGAGTTTATCAATCCAATCTTTCGTCCAATTCAATAACCACATGTTACGTAGTTTATCCTACCTAATTAGGTCTGAGTTGAAGAGCGGAATTAATGTAGGATATTTGTGTCACAATCATAACGTCAGGATACAATAATGACATCATGATCACCCAATCAGCTTTTGAAGAGCTGAACCAGTTTGCATTCAGACGTCAGAATTAAAAGATACTGCGTTTATTGAAGCAGACATGTCAACTCGAGAATCTAAGATTATTAAGTGAGCAGTAATTGTTGAACCCAATAATTGTTGAATTCAATAATTGTTTTAGGGTTTTGTCCAACAGATGTAACTGTAAGCAAATTTAACCCTTGACATCTTTTACTCAATTTTATAATTTTACTCGACTGATAAATCTGTTGAACTCCCAAGCAATTGCTCCATTTTCGGATTGATTCATTGCATTCTTTTGAAATTGATTGCATTCTTTTCAAAGTATCCCCTGCCTGTAACGACCGACAGATGCCGGCGGAGGGTTGAGTTTGGGGTTGCACGTGACAAGGAGTAGGGTTGTGAACCTCGTTGGTTTTCACCGGGTCTTATGTAAGTCCCGCAAAGACCTAGTTTGTATCGAGTGGACGCTAAACCCCATTTCTCTCTCTCGCCAAAAGCTGCAAAGGCTACACAAAGGAATTAGCTTTCAAATATGTTATGGAACATGATACGATATACTGTAAATACCATGCGTGATAATATTTCAAATATTTATAGAGATAAAAACACTACACACTTGTCATACCATAACTGTGACCCTTAGTGATGAAAAGCCCCCGAATGTTTGACATAAAAGCAGCTAATCAGAGAGCGCGCACCTGTTTTATTCCCACATTACTTATATGTTACGGTGTTTTGACATGAGCTCAGTTTACCTTCTGTTTATACCTGTTGAAATAACTAACATTATACCTATAACCTATATTTTATATACAATAGAAGCGGCTTAACGACAGCTGCAAATAAGAGGGTACCCTTAATATAGGGTCATGTATCGGGGTGGTTGAAATGTTAACTTAAAAACTCGCACGTAGCAACTTGTTTCTTCGTACACAAATAAAAGAACATATTTGTGAACAATTGTTAAAAGCTCGAATGTGTCGTGTCTTTTGCATGGTTGGAATACAATGCAATTGTGAACAGTTTTTTTTTTCTAAACAACCGTTTTACCATTTGTGTAAGTCCAAAACCAAAAAAAAAAAACAACATAAAGCTTAATTTATTGTTTATGTAATTTCAGGTAACAATTCTGGAATAACTGAAGATGCCATGAGGTCGTTTGTCTGTCAGATGATGCCATTAGCCTTTAATCAACCCGCTCAACCCAGGAAAAACTACGAAAAACAACAAAAAAGAGCGAGTTATTTAAGCTTGAGAAGACCCAAAGATTGTTAAACTTGCAAAGGTGTGTATTGAAGTTAAAATATCAAGAAATAATATGAACATTATTTCTCACGTGTTAATTAAAACGTAAGTCCCAGCACTCCAATCGAAACAGAATTTGTATCGTAGAGGGCGGGGTCAGCGCAGGAATCCAAAATGAGGACAATAGAACCTAATAGACAAATAATAATCAGCTCATCCCTAGGTTCCGAAGGCCCTACATGTTAAAATACTTTTTTGATCACCATAAAGCTTGTCATTGAGTCATCTGGCGTTGTTTCGAATCCCCGGTTGTACACCACTCACTGCTAAAGAACCCTTTGCGCAAGCGAATTATTGAAATAAAATTAAACCATATGTTAGTCCCGAAATGACCTAGTTTGTGTCGAGTGGACGTTAAACCTCATTTCTCCCTCACTGAATGATCACTAATGATTTTTTGTTATTTTTTTATAGATTTATTTATAAAGAAGCCTGTCTGTGATAATGATTACGGTGCTATTTATTGGTATATAGTTAGAAAATGGACAATAATTGGAAAGGAGCAAGCACCGAGGTTTTCTATTCTATATCAGGTAAGCATTCCTCAAATTTTAAAATTGTTATATTGTATTTAAAAGAGAGTGTATATTCTTGATTTATTATCATTCATATCTTGAAATAGAAATGAAATGGGGTTTAACGTCCCCTTTTTCAACACCGACTGGGCTTTGTGTGAAAAAGCTTTGTATAACGTCTGCTTCCACCTAAGCGATATCGCCGACTGAGTTTATAAAGATGGTTTTAAATAGAGAAGAGCTCTCTTATTAAATATGACTTACATTTCAAGTATTAAACTATACATGAACTAATACCTTTGCTTTTGTCTTTTTCAGAATGTATTAAGTGAATATGCTATACTATGATATTTCAAGATTCCAGAGAATAGAAAGACCGTGGACAAGACCATTTTAGAAACACATTCCGTCAAATGTTCAAAAGTTTAAAATTGAAATTTGCCCTAGAAAAATGACATTCCTGTATTGCTATATACCAAAATTGTTCCATTTGTTTTTATTTGTTTCATGTTTTGTAATATTATTATAATGTTGTTTACATTTTTTATATAAAATATATTCAAAAATTTACATGTCTTCAATCGTTATTTGAAGAGGCGGGAGGGGGTGGGGTGGTCTAATGGTCTTACGCGTTAGATTATTGGATCTATCATGGAGTCTGACAAAAGGGCCCCTCTGGCCAAGGGACAGGGCACCGAGTCCGAGCCAATCGTTTTCTATCGAATCCGGGGGGTTGGGATGGCCTAGTGGTCTAGAGTGCCGCGCTTCGACCTCTAGCTGGCCGGTCACCTCTGGCTTGCGGCTGTGGTTTCGAGCCCTGGTGTGAGCGTATGTGGCATGGAGATAGGGGCGCCTTCTCAACCTCGTGGGTTTCCTCCGGGCACTCCGGTTTCCTCCCACTGCTAAAGACCCCTACGCGCAAGCGAATTATTGAAATAAAATTAAAAACCATATGTTAGTCCCGAAATGACCTAGTTGTGTCGAGTGGACGTTAAACCCCATTTCTCTCTCTCTCTCTTTTTCTATCGAATCCATTACTGAATGAGAATGCAGTCATTGCAGTGGCATAAAAATCATCAATCAAGACGCCCCCACCCCCGCGAAAGAGGCCCCTCGAAATAGTGTAGCCTCCGCCATGATAAACCTTAAAACGCCCAGCCACACACTTGTTCTTGATATGGAGTAGGGTCGTCTGCCTAGGTTCCCGGATTTCCCCCAATAGCTAACGAAGACATTCACAGCCGAATTATTAAAATGAATCATTCGTTGTATATTGTGGTCGTATATTGTCGTCGCCCCCGTCCTTCCGTCGGTCCGTCGGTCCGTCCGTCCGTCCGTCCGTCCGTCGGTCCGGCGTCCACAATTGCTTGTGGACGCTCTAGAGGCTAAAGTTAATATCCGATTGACTTTAAATTTATACACAGTGTTTAAGGTCATGAGACGAAGAAGCCTATTGTTTTTCAGCGATTTCCGATAATAACTACCAGAGTTATGGCCCTTGACGACTTCAAAAAATCTTGTGGACGCTCTAGAGGCCAAAGTTAATATCCGATTGGCTTTAAATTTATACACAGTGTTTAAGGTCATAAGACGAAGAAGCCTATCGATTTTCAGCAATTTCCGATAATTAGTGCCAGAGTTATGGCCCTTGATCACTTCAAAAAATCTTGTGGACGCTCTAAAAGCCAAAGTTAATATCCGATTGACTTTAGATTTATACACAGTGTTTAAGGTCATAAGACGAAGACGCCTATTGATTTTCAGCAATTTCCGATAATTAGTGCCAGAGTTATGGCCCTTGATCACTTCAAAAAATCTTGTGAACGCCCTAAAAGCCAAAGTTAATATCTGATTGACTTTAAATTTATACACAGTGTTTAAGGTCATAAGACGAAAAAGCCTATCGATTTTCAGCGATTTCCGATAATTAGTGCCAGAGTTATGGCCCTTGATCACTTCAAAAAATCTTGTGGACGCTCTAAAAGCCAAATTTAATATCCGATTGACTTTAGATTTATACACGGTGTTTAAGGTCATAAGACGAAGAAGCCTATTGATTTTCAGCAATTTCCGATAATTAGTGCCAGAGTTATGGCCCTTGATCACTTCAAAAAATCTTGTGAACGCCCTAAAAGCCAAAGTTAATATCCGATTGACTTTAAATTTATACACAGTGTTTAAGGTCATAAGACGAAGAAGCCTATTGATTTTCAGAGATTTCCGATAATTATTGCCAAAGTTATCTCCCTTGATCACTTCAAAAAATCTTGTGGACGCTCTAAAAGCCAAAGTTAATATCCGATTGACTTTAGATTTATACACAGTGTTTAAGGTCATAAGGCAAAGAAGCCTATTGATTTTCAGCAATTTCCGATAATTAGTGCCAGAGTTATGGCCCTTGATCACTTCAAAAAATCTTGTGAACGCCCTAAAAGCCAAAGTTAATATCCGATTGACTTTAAATTTATACACAGTGTTTAAGGTCATAAGACGAAGAAGCCTATCGATTTTCAGCGATTTCCGATAATTAGTGCCAGAGTTATGGCCCTTGATCACTTCAAAAAATCTTGTGAACGCCCTAAAAGCCAAAGTTAATATCCGATTGACTTTAAATTTATACACAGTGTTTAAGGTCATAAGACGAAGAAGCCTATTGATTTTCAGCGATTTCTGATAATTAGTGCCAAAGTTATCTCCCTTGATCACTTCAAAAAATCTAGTGGACGCTCTAAAAGCCAAAGTTAATATCCGATTGACTTTAAATTTGTACACATTGTTTAAGGTCATAAGACGAAGAAGCCTATTGATTTGCATCAATTTCCCATAATTAGTGCCAGAGTTATGGCCCTTGATCAGATCAAAAAATCCTGTGGATGCTCTAGAGGCCAAAGTTAATATCCGATTGACTTTAAATTTACACACACTGTTTAAGGTCCTGAGACGAAAAAGCCTACTGATTTTCATCGATTTCAAATAATTACTTCCAGAGTTATCTCCCTTGATCACTTCGAAAAACCCTGTGGCGCTGTAGATGCCAAACTTATAAATCATCCGATTGACTTCAGATTGATACACAGAGTTTAAGGTGTTGAAACGAACAAGTATTTTGATTTTCAATGAATTTTGATAACTGAACAGCTAAATCCATGATGTTAAATGTTTCCTATACTAATTGTTAGCTTGGGGCAAAACTTTATAAAAAGCAAACAAATTCTAATGATTCTCAGATAATTACATAATGAGTTGTTACTCAGATTTTAGTGTATTACAAATGTTTTATTACCAAAAAAAAGTAAAAATATGCGACAACCCTTGTTGACTGCCCGGACGATTTAGCTGCTGTGGGCGTATGTTTCGTTGCCTGGCAACCTATCTTTTATTGCTAGAGTTACCGCCTTGATCGAATGATTGGGTTTAGCTTCTCAATTTGAATGTCACGTTTGGAAGTTAGCATCCGATGTCGTTGTTCGGGTAAAATTTCACATGAGTGGCAGATACCATATGTTAGTCTCAGCAAGCAAACAAGAAACGTTAAACCCTATTCCCTTGGAGGGGGGGGGGGTGGTGGCCACCTCTGGCTTGCGGCTCTGGTTTCGATCCCTGGTGTGAGCGTATGTGGCATGCATGGAGATAGGGGCGCCTTCTCAACCTCGTGGGTTTCCTCCGGGCACTCCGGTTTCCTCCCACTGCTAAAGACCCCTACGCGCAAGCGAATTATTGGAATAAAATTCCCTTTGTTTAAAGCTGATCCTGAACTACCACCAGCTATATGAGAGTTACATGGTTAGGCCAAAAGCTCAAATGACACCGGAAATGAAGAGTCTGTCACGAAACAGTCTAGATGGTAAACGACGATTTTTGTAAAATTTGTGAGGGACTTTGCCCTATATTCCCCACATCACCGTAGTCACGTTGGATGCGTAAGTACGATACATGCCCCCGGTTTACTCCCTGCATTGGTTGAGACGGGGGGGGGGACGCAAAGATAAGCATATAGTCAATTTTGGATGGGACGAAAATAATGACTTGGATTTTGTCGAGTGGACGTTAATCCTCATCTCTCTCTCTCTCTCTCTCTCTCTCTCTCTCTCTCTCTCTCTATGTCTTGCTCACAACCCACCGTGCGTGCTTCTAGGGCAGTCGTAACCCTTCTGCGTATACAAGGGTTATTTTGGACCCCAACGACCATATCCTTAACGTTTGTTAGAAATTGGTTCATAATTGTCTAGCGAGAATTTTATACATTGTCAGCTACTTAATGTCAATTATAATGCTGCAAATAGAATGGACGTGAGGCAGTAGTAACATTCATCATTTGATAAGAAACGTCGAGTATTACATTGTCGGATACCAGGGGTCTTGTGGACCCCCCTCCCCTTTCATTTCAACATTTTGGTGGTTACAGGTGTCTAATCTGTACTGCAATCGGCGCTAGTGTTGTATTAGGATTCTTTCTTACTGATTATATTGTTTTGGTTACTCTAGTAATCTAGATCGGAGAGCAAATCAAGGTACCCTACCAACCCCATCAAAAGACGATTCTACATGGAATATGACAATTACGATATTTTTAGATTTGTATGGTTTCGAAAAACTCTTATAATTCCTATTGTCACTGATAATGCCTGAAATATTTGGTTTTAGCCTGATTGATTATTGTTCAGTCTTGATATGAAGGTATAGTTTGATCGTATTTGAATAAAATTATTCACCCAAAAACCTATTTATGTCTGGGGTCTTAGATTACCCCTTGTTGCCGACAACGTTTTTCGTGCGACGTATACGCACAAGGGTTAAGGGGGAATTTTAGTAATCCTCTGTGTTAGAATCGGGCGTGTTCGGGACCGTAGAAGATCGCAGACTGGCGGTTTCTTGCGTATGGTCTACGAGCTACCAAACACAACGACCCGTGCGTGTCAAAACCCTTACTGCGGGTTGTGAGCTAGACTCAAAGCCCAATTTAACCGGAGCGGGGCCCTGGGCCTGACTAGAATCGCGGGGCCCCTAACGCGATGAGCAGATTATTTCATATCCTTTTGAATGGAACGCATACCTATAACACACGGCCTATAATACAAGAACAATTATATAATATGTGATCACATACGAAATCTATTCAATTTCGAATCGGATACATGTAAAAGTCTAGAAGCCAAGACCGATCACCGAGTGGAACTTCACAGAGAATGTTGAAGGATAGCTCAGTCTCCGCTTTCGCCCACCAGATCGATTACCGTGAAAGTTTCATCTGGAATTTTGATTTTTTTCCATTAACCGCGGCGCCCCCTAAACCGCGGGGCCCTGGGCCTTGGCCCCTCAGGACCATGCCTAAGCTGGGCTTTGGCTAGACTATAGACTTTAGAAATCGCTATTAACCTATTTGCTTATGTCATAGGCCCTGCTTGATTTGTCCATACCGGCGCTTACCGGCTGACCACAGTTCGGCAGTTTCCACGGCGAGGTGAATCGATTTAACCGGAAGTCGGCAAAAGTTCGGCTGCGGCGTACGCCGAATACGTCGATTTGTCGACAGCGGCGATCACCGGTGCAAGATGGTGAACATGTCAACGAGATAAAATTCACGTTGGTTGGGAATGCCATCAAACACGAATATTAAAGCGTTAAAATTAATCAAATGTTTTAGTTGAATTGGAGCTTCGTAAAACCAGATGTTCACATATATATATATTATTTATTTTTTTTGGAAATATTTCTAATAGTAATGTTCTGCTTATTTTGTGGTCACTTACTGATAGTCATATTTTCATAAATACTGTTTTTATCAAAACTTGTCATGAAACCAGTTTAATATTATAATATTATCCGACGCCCAATTTTTTTTTATCAGCCGGGTCATTTGATTTGCTCTAATACGGTAACCTGACCGGCGTACCGCTAGTAGAAACCGGATCGCCTATCGGTGAATAAATCAAACAGACCCTAGATAAACCAACTTATAAGTATATGAATGAACGTCCTAAATATTGGCGCAACAAATATCTCTGTTCGGGCGATTGGTCGGACTGTTTTTTAGTTTTGTCATCGCCGTCCCTCAGCTTGTATTTTTGTAATGTCAGTCGATAATGTCACGTGCAGACAATAACAACCAGCACGTGCAGTTCAATATCTATTATTTACTAATGAAAAAAACATTTGATGTTTTCTCGAACTGACCCAGAAAATACCATTTATTAGAAGAAAAAGCCCGACGTCTGCGAAGAGCACCTCGTGGTGGTCATGTGACTCACACGTGACTCCTTTAAACAGATGTAATTTAGCGTGGAAAGTACCACTTGATAGTAACAAACAAAAAAAGCAACAATTGGTGGTACTTTTATTACACTATTTATAAACAGATCTTTGTACGCTAGCTTGAACACCACTTTTTACATAAAATAGCTGGGTACTAAATGCCACGGAGCTCAGATCGTGTGCCAATTAATCGGCGAAACTTTGAACAAAAGAGTAGTAACAAAAATAAGCTGATTATATACAGTTGATTAACCTGGTATTAATAATAGACTCACGTGTCGAATGCCAATGAAAAAAGGTAGCTGATTTTTCTACGATTTAATGTGCCGAAACCTGTTCAGTCAGACGGACATTATGGGGCTTTAAGTGCACGCGACTTTGTCAAATCCACATGTTTGTACTCGAAAGTTACATGAAATGGGATTTAACATCCTACTGTTCTGCTCCAACTGGGCTAAATTGAAAGTTAAAATGGCTGTCAAAGATGAAAAAATATCACAAGTATTCTTCCATCCCACCATTTTGTGCTTTCTTTCATGAATATTAAATTAAATTAAATTAGTCATTTATATAGCGCGATTTATCCAGGATGCCTGCTCAAGTGCGCTTAGTCGAGTTTGTGGGGACTGGATGGCCTAATGGTTAGAACGTGTGCGGACTGGATGGCCGAATATTTAGAACGTGCGCGCTGTATCACAAGGTCTTTCATAGAGTCAACTGGCGTTTTTTTCTATTCACTAGTTGTAAGTGTTGCAAGGTAGGTGCCTGTAGAGCCTCGTGGGCTTCTTCGCCCCCCCCCCTTCTCCACTGCTAATGACCCGCAAGCGCATTATTGAAATAAAATTGAACCATGTGTTAGTCCTGAAATGACCTAGTAAGTGGTCGAGTGAACGTTAAACCCCACCATCCCTCTGTCTCGCTATAAAACGAGTTTAAGGGTCATAGGGGCATAGTGTATTGCACTGATCTTTAAGCGTCGACCCTATGGAAGGGAGATAACTACAAGGACATTTACACTTTTGTCTGAACTTGAATTGAACCAGAAAATCTATTTATAAGCTAAAGTTTATTAATAATTAAATATTCAGGTAAAAGGGAAAACCAGTACGCAGTGATGAGGTCGTCAAACAAAGATATCAGCAAACTTGATGACTGAGAAACTGTTTTTTTATAATTCGTGATTAGTGATTGTCTAACGATCTCAAGAATTACGTTAAATATTAAAATACAGATGTTGAAATATTGGATCCGCGTGACGTATTTGGTTCAAATGCACGTGGCGCTTAGTGTCTGTATGTGTTTGTTTAATGGTCTCGTGCAAGACATTGTGTATTATATAGACATGAATATATTACTTAATGTCTTGCTCGCAATCTCATTAAAACACAGATCCAATTTCGTTTCGTTTTTTATAGTTCAAAATTTCGTTTTTACTTGTCTTCACTACTCTTGGATCTGGAGGACTTGTTATTTAAGTCGTGTTCTGCCTGAAATGAGGGGTCAGCCAATCAAATGGTCTGTCGAATCGACCGTTTGACCTTTTCATGCGTGGAACTGTGGGTAGATATTACCAGCCAATGACGTCTATTCTAACACCAGCGGATAGAAATCAAAACAAAAGAAAAGTAGATTTTAAAAAGCATGGCGGTCGCTAATTGGTTAATCGAATGACTGACGTTATCGGGTCAAATGTCCCGTGCTTGATACCTGACGTCACAGAACGTGAGCTCCCACTATAACCTGTTAGATCTACATGAGTGTAGGCCATCGAAAGTATAAAAAACGAAACGAAATATAGATCTATATTTTAATTAGATTGTCTTGCACGAGACCATTAAACTACACATAATGAAGTTTATATTCAAATGTTATTTTTTTTCTGAAAGTAGCTAATTCTCTAATTCATTATCATCCAAAGATTTCGACATTGAAAACACGAATTATTTGTCAATTTAAATTAACATTGATGGGCTTCTGATATCGAATGTGGGGTTGGATGGCCGAATGCGTGCTGTATCATAAAGCCTGTGATTGAGTCAACTGACGTGACTTCGAATCCTCGGTTGTACGTGACAAGGAGTAGGGTCGCCTGTCCAACCTCGTGGGTTTTCTCTGGGTCCTGCGGTTTCCTCCCACTGCTATAGACCCCTATGCGCGGGCGAATTATTGAAATAAAATTAAAACTATATGTTAGTCCCGAAATGACCTAATTTGGACGTTAAACCCCATTTCTCTCTTTCTTTCTGATATCGAATATTAAGACAAAATAAACATGTTACCATTGGTACGCGAATCGTGTACCATAATGCGTTTCAGCGCCATTTGTAACAAGGGACTCGAGGAACGAGGTTGGACATATTCCACATATTCAAACGAAGGTGATATCGCAAACAAGTCTCTTTTTCATTTTCATCATTACCTCGTTTGTAGGACAAATCTCCCGCAACCGAAAAATTAATGATTTAAGTTCAAGGTACAAACGCAATCAAATTATGCTAATTTATATCAGTTATATTACTTTAGTAAATAAGCTTTTATGGTGTATACCCGTCTTCAATACTCAAAATGTCAATGGTTCTTTTACGTGCACACAGTAATTATCACCTGACAAGCCCAACCCATCACGCACCTTGTTATTGTATATCGATTGTTATCAATAGTTTAAAGTATATAAAGTATATAAAAGTAGCTTATCATATCAGATATTAAATACAGATACACGTGAGCGATACTATGAAAATGGAGTACCTGAAGCCTCTGTTTATATTTCTAGGTAATTTCAATATTATTAAACTTTGTTACAAAAAATGTCGTTATATATGTACAAGAAAAATGCCGATGTCTTTGCAAAATGCGGTCGCTTAGTAAAATGTTAAATCATACGAATTTGTCTAGTAGATTTTGATAACGTGCTGGTTTTTAGTCTCTATTATCCTGAAGAAATATTCTACAAATATTAGTCTAAATGGGGTGTCACCCAAAGGCGTTTTATAGCTGAGGCGCTGGAGGCGCCAGCCTCCTCGCGAAAAAAATCAAAGAAATTGGAAAAGTAAAACGGGAGGAAAATGCTAAAACCGATGAGAAAAATGAAAATGTACCCTAGTTAGGGGGCCCCTAAAGGCAGGCAAAAGGCCCCCACGTCTAACAAAAGGGCCCCTCTGGCCAAGGGAAAGGGCCCCGAGTCCTAGTCTATCGTTTTCTATACAATGTTACTGTCGCGTCCATTACTGAATGCGAATGCAGTCATTGCATTGATATAAAAATCATCAACCAAGACGCCCCCACCCCCGCGAAAAGGGCCCTCAAAATAGTATAGCCTCCACCATGATAAACCTTAAAACGCCCCTGGTGTCACCATTTGAGAATGACGAGGTCATTAGCTAGATTATCCGGTCAAGAGGAGGTAACTAGTCCTGAAACAAGATGGATTCAGACTAGCAATTATATGCCCATTGGCTTCAATGTCAAATCACAGGCTGTAGCTTTTTACTCAAAAATCAGTTGGTTCCAGTCTTTATAGGCACAAAGGGGACCAGATTTGGCGATCACCTCATCATAATTTTGTGGGGGGTTGACTGTTTAGATTTTTTGCTACGTGGATTTGAAGTTGACTAGGGTGAAAATCTCACTTCGGACACAATGATTGCTCTGCAGAAAGACACTTTACACCCCCTATCCCTCCGCTGTAATATCATCAGTATTACCCAAACCTGCTATGAAAGTAAACTAAAAAATGCAGGAAGAGGGGAGAAAATAAATAAGGGAAAAACTATCTAATTATAACTCGCACTACATGATATAGGCGAAATAATTACACCCCTGAATCCAGATGTCGACATCCATGAAAGAATTTACATTTCAGAAAATGTGTTGGTATTCCCAGTTTAATATTCAACACACTCAAATTTTCTTATTGTAAACATTTCTCTCAACATGTTTCATATCTATGTTGTTTTTAATAAATTCTTTTCAAAATTTTCCGACTAATTATAAATTATAAAGTATATGCGTGTTCATGCTATTTTAATAATAACGTTAATTTTTGTTTTTCAAGTTATAGGTACTGTAACAACAGCAGCTGATGGTAAGTATGTTATATGTATTAAAGGGTCGTTATATAAGATATAGATAAAGAGCTGACCGTTCTCGATATAATATTTCAAAAATAGATAATGCAAAATGAATATATTGATGGTTGTATTTTTGAGATCCAAACTAAGATGTGCAATAGGCAAATTTAGCTCTTACATCAGGCCTTGGTTCACTATCCTGGAAAAGCCGAGGTTCGGTCCCGGTTTTGGTCGAGACAGTCCTTGCCAGGTGCAGGGCGAAGGGCCTGTCAAGGACAATGACTCGGCGTTTGGTTAGGACGAAAAACTAATGTCCCGTTAAAGAACCTTGGACAGCTGGAATTCGAAATAAGAGTAGGCCATGGCACCGTTCTCTGACGAAATGTCCCTCATAGCACACTGCATGAAGTACAATGAGTTGATTTGATTTGATTTGATTTGATTTGATTTGATTTGATTTGATTTGATTTGATTTGATTTGATTTGATTTGATTTGATTTGATTTGATTTGATTTGATTTGATTTGATTTGATTTGATTTAATTTAATTTAATTTATGTGCGTTGAAATTGTAAACAACCTGGCTACCTCCTGTCATTTAACCAATCGATCTTAGGTTAAAATATAGATATACCGGACTATCAAGCATACTAGAATCAAAATCTTTAGTAAATTTTTTACATCTTGCTATTAAAGAGATACGTGTATTTATATTCTCTAATGCCCGAGTCTTGTGCGTGGGGCAATATATGTGTACCAATGAATAGTTCTTTTCGTCACGGATTGTTTTTCACTTGGTCGTAAGGATGAATCCTATAACTCAACGCGACACACGAAAAAAAAAATATTTAAAACCCTGGGGTTGTTCATTTGGGTATACGGAATAACCGTATCTTATCTCAAAATTTTCAAATAGATAATTAGAACCGACGAGAGAGTACACATATTTATCTACCGGGAGTCTCGGTGACTCTTAGTAAGACGTTTGATCGATAGCCTGGTGGTCCGGTGTTCGATCCCGTTTTGGCAGAGAAATTCATCGTGATCTTTTCCTGTTGTCAGTGGCGCAGGAGAGAGGGCCAGGCAAGGGACAACACATAGTTCTTCGTAGATCCCGAGAAAAAAATTGCCATTGATTTCATTTCTACTTATAACCAGCAATTTGGCTATACCGGCAATACCATTTTTGTGTCCTAAGTGGATATATATTTGTATTTTTCATCAGCCGTGGGTTGTGTTACCACAGCTCAAGAATGTGCCAATGCTGCTGATGTCGAGAAAAGTTCTGGTAAAGATATGTGTACGTAAGTATTGTTTATTTATAAAATATATTTCCGGCATCTAGTTTTAAATATAATTTAATAAACGTCGTACTTCTAGAAAAAACTAGTCAGGGGCGGATCTAGGAATTTTGAAAAGGGTGGAGGGGGGCGCCGCAAAATTAAGGGCACGTCGCACAGGGGGGGGGGGGGTCCCCCAAGAAAATTATCCGTCATTTCCTTACATCTGTAGCCATTCCAAGAGCTATTTGACTGATATTTTCGTGTACGTAAACGTTCGAAACGGACATGTTTGGGTCTGAGAAAGGGCAATGTCGAAAATTAGTTGTATCCGCCTCTGATAGTCATTGTTCCCCATAAAGATTCTGTTCTGTAAATGCCACTTACAGATTATGCATAATGTTCTCACGGTCTTCGCTCTCGATAAAATAAACCCAATAGACTTTGTGCGCCTTCGACACCCCAGCTGAAAACCTTATTATTTAGGAAATGTATGGATATTTGATAACGATAGGAGGATACTTATCGAAACGTCGTGTTTGTGTATAATAAATCAGTGATTGTTTTCCCATATAACTGTGTTAGTTCGGATATTTCGGTGTTTATTGTGATATTTTAAAGTGTATTTGATGTATTTCAGTGTTTATCGTGATCTGTTAAAATGTGTATCATCTATAAACTTAAAGGGTTGTTCCCTCCAGGACAAGTCGTTTATAGAGCAGATTAACCAGGACGCCCAACAAAACGTAGATAAATATTGTAACGGTAAGTAAATAATTACGGTGGGTATAGTACAGATTAACCAGGACGCCCAACAAAACGTAGATAAATATTGTAACGGTTAGTAAACGATAAACGTAGACGTACGTTGTAATTACATCTATTGGTAAATAGATGCGTATTGAGATGATATACGTTGATAAATATTGTAATAGTAACTAGATAATATTCATTATAAGGCCTGCTTTCCATGTGCGCGTTTCCGCCGACGAAAAAGTCCGTCTAATGCAAATGAAATGGGATTATTTTTATGTAAGCGTCTTTTTTCTCAGATTGTTATTGTACTATAACATTCTACTGTTTTTTTTTGTTTATATCATATTTTCAATTATATTTTAATTTTTAGGTACCATAGCCACAACTACACCAGGTAACTTAAAATTCCACATTAAATATAAATCCCCTTTCCGCTCAAGATGCATATGGAGTGAATAGTTATTTGAAGATTCCTCGAATAGATGTAATCTTGAATATACAAATGAAGTCTTGAATAGCTATAATCTTGAATATAGATATATTCTTGAATATAGTCTTGACTAGATATAATCTTGAATATACAAATGTAGTCTTGAATAGATATAATCTTGAATAGATATAATCTTGAATATAGTCTTGAATAGCTATACTCTTGAATAGATATAACCTTGAATAAATATAATCTTGAATAGATATAATCTTGAATAGATATATTCTTGAATAGATATAACCTTGAATAGATATAATCTTGAATAGATACAATCTTGAATAGATATAATTTTAATTAGATATCATCTTAAACAAATATAACCTTGTTATTTTCATTAGTCGTGGGTTGTGTTACCAGAGCTCGAGTGTGTGCTAACACTGCTGGTGCCGAGAAGACTTCTGGTAAAGCTGTATGTACGTAAGTATTGTTTTAAAGTCATTGTATCAGAGTTTTGTATATCTTCAGTGAAAGGATATCAACATAGTCTAATGATTCTTAACTGTTAAAATTTATTCTAATATTAATAATATATTCTAGTAACTATCATCACTAGTTCAAATGATAGAAAATATATCTTAATGGCGCCCACCATCTGTAGTTCAAATTATAGAAATGGTATTCTTACCTTTTAGCTTTTAGTTAAAGCTGCAATTTCATATTTTTAAGTTATATTTTTGAAATATATTAAAATAAAGCCTTAAAATAGATGGTATCTATAAACAGTCCTACCTTATTAAAGAATAATCCTATTAATCTTATAATTCACTATCGCGAGTTAAAAAATTGTCAAAAATATATCATTTTCAACTTTAAATTCAAACGTTTGAAGATAGCCATTGCATGGGGGGAATGGAAAAACAAGAGAAGTAATTGTGTTATTATTTCCGATGTGAAAGATGTTTAAGTGTAGAAAATAATGCCTATGATTGTATAATAGTGAGTTGACAACCTATTGAGCAAAAGTCGTAGAAATTAATATGTTTTGACTTTCGTAGAAAATATGAAATTCCCGCTTTAATGGAGATCTTTTATGATATTCAATGTAGATAAAGTTTTGGATAACGAGCTGTGTATATTTCAGTATTTAATACGATACATAATATATAACATTGTGATATATGTATATTTCAGTGTTTATCGTGATCTGCTAAAGTGTGTTTCATCTATAAAAAATAATGATTGTTCCCTTCAAGACAAGTCGTTTATAGCACAGATTATACAGGATGCTCAACGAAAAGTAGATAAATATTGTAATGGTAAGTATAAGGATAATTTATAAAATATTGTAATGGTAAATAAGGATAAATATTGAATATTGTAATGGTAAGTATAAGGATAATTTATAAAATATTGTAATGGTAAATAAGGATAAATATTGAATATTGTAATGGTAAGTATAAAGATAATTTATAAAATATTGTAATGGTAAATAAGGATAAATATTAAATATTGTAATGGTAAGTAAGGATAAATATTAAATATTGTAATGGTAAGTAAGGATAAATATTAAATATTGTAATGGTAAGTAAGGATAAATATCAAATATTGCAATGGTAAGTAAGGATAAATATTAAATATTGTAATGCAAGTAAGGATAAATATCAAACATTGTAAAAGTAAGTAAGGATAAATATCAAATATTATAATAGTAAGTAAGGAAAAATATCAAATATTGTAATGGTAAGTAAGGATAACTATCCGATATTGCAATGGTAAGTAAGGATAAATATTGAAATGGTAAATAAGGATAAATATTAAATATTGTAATGGCAAGTAATAATAAATATCAAATATTGTAATGGCAAGTAATGATAAATATCAAATATTGTAATGGTAAGTAAGTATAAACCGATATAGATAAAGAGTGTACATATTGTACCCTTCAGAAAATGAAACAATGCGATTCCCTGATAGAGCTATGCCAACGGTGTATGAATTTACCTATATCACATAAATGACATGCACATTGCTGGATTTACCTATAGACTTTGCAGACTGAAGCCCAGGGCATCAAGATCTAGTGGACCTCCAGTCAAGGTGTATAATATTTTTGGCCCCCGCCTTCCGAAGAAAGCAGGGAACTATTAAAATGTGTCTGTCCGTTTGTCTGTCAGACCTCTTTTTGGTACACAATAACTTTCCTTCCAGTCGAGCTGGAATGTTCACACTTGGTGTAGGTGTTTATTAGGTCAAGGGGGGGGGGGTAGTGGTCTAGAGTGCCGCGCTTCGTCCTCTAGCTGGCCGGTCACCTCTGGCTTGCGGCTGTGGTTTCGAGCCCTGGTGTGAGCGTATGTGGCATGGAGATAGGGGCGCCTTCTCAACCTCGTGGGTTTCCTCCGGCCACTCCTGTTTCCTCCCACGGCTAAAGACCCCTACGCGCAAGCGAATTATTGAAATAAAATTGAAACCGTATGTTAGTCCCGAAATGACCTGGTTGTGTTGAGTGGACGTTAAACCCCATTTCTCTCTCTCTCTCTCTTATTAGGTCAATGCCTTGATGGAGGTCGAAGGTGAGCATTTTCTGCTTAGGGTAAGCAGAGATAAGTGATTTGATTAGTTGATGCTTTGGGACACGATAACTTTAGTTCTAATTTAGTGAGAGTGAGGACACTTGGTGTATAGTTTTATTACATCAATAACTTGACTAAATTTGATAATGAGCACTATATGCTCAGGGTAAACAGAGCAATAAGCAGTTGGATTGGCCAAGACTTAGGAGGCGTTCATTAGGTGAATACCTTGATCTAGGTCAATGATAACTGTTGTCTGCTTAGTTAAGCAGAATAAGCACTTTGATTGGTTGGTGAGAGTGATGAAACTCCGAGTATAGATTCATTACACCATTACCTTGACTACGTTCGAGGATGAGAATTGTATGCTTAGGCTAAATTGAGATAAGCACTTTGATTGGTCAAGACTTTGGAACATAACAATTGGGATAGAATGTATAAACGTGATGTAGATGTTCATTAGGTGAATGTCTTGACTGAGTTTAATGATTACCATTTCGCGCTAAAGCTAACCAGAGCTAAACAATTTCATTGGACGATGCTTTAGGACAAGATAACTTTGATTCTATCTGATAGAGAGCGACGGAACTTGGTGTATAGTTGATAATCAGTTTCATCGCTTGATACTGTTGAATGTGCGATAAATTAAAATGTGTCATCTATTTATTTTGGGTTTTCAGCGGAGAGATGATCCTCAGCTTTGATCATTTGTGTTTAATACAAAACCTCTTCGTCCTCTAGTCGTGATGGTGGGGGATTGGGAGGGGCTTCTCTTCATTTAAATCTAACCCTGGATCTACTGTTTATACTTATAATCTGCAATTATATTTCTTTTTATTTTTCAGCTACCATAGCAACAACTACGCCAGGTAACTCAAGAGTCAGCAATAAATTTAAACATTTTTCATTACAAAATTTGTGTAAATATATAACGTATAATTGAGTGAATAACACTTAACAATTTTAGTTCGAAATGATTATAATTTTGAATAGATATAATTTTCAATATATGATCTATAGATATATAATTTTGAATAAATATAATCATGAATAGATATAATCTGGAATAGTTATAATTTTACATATATATATATAACCTTTGATAGATATAATCTAGAATAGATATCATCTTAAATAGATATAATCGTGAATAGATATAGTCTTGAATAGATATTGTCTTGAACAAATATAATCTTGTTTTTTCAATTAGTTGTAGGTTGCGTTACCCGAGCTCGAGTATGTGCTAACACTGCTGGTGCTGAGAAGACTTCAGGTAAAGATGTATGTACGTAAGTACAGTGAAATCCCGCTTAACGACCAACTCAAAATTACGGGCAACTCACGTATACGACCACATATTAAAAGAACCAATTTTTTTCTTCTATATTCCTTATAAATTGAACTCAGTATTACGGGCAACTCACTATTACGGATTACGACCACCGAAGCCAGTCCCAATCAATCAATTTCATTGTTTTTGTGACTCGCGATAACGACCACTGATTGGGCATTAGTCAGTTCACGACCGAGATCAAAGTGATAACGACCACTGACAGGGATTAGTCAATCTAACGACCAACATCAAAGTAATCAAACAGTCGTGGCTGATTGATTCGTCGCAGCCATTTAACGAGCCGCTAATCTTTCTTTGTTGGTTTCGTTTTTTAAACAATGGAATTTCTCATTGTATGTTTAATTTAAACAAAGAAATTAATAATGATTAAGTGATTTAAACTCTTAACTAATCATTTATTTACTATTTATACCAGTAAATTTTTGCAAGAGTATCATTTATTATTCGACCTTCATCTGTTTGTACGATTAAATTTTGTCTAGAGTATCATTTATTATTTGACCTTCACCGGCGTAATGGAAAAATCCCGTAGTAAGCGTACTCGTGTAGAATTAACCCTAAAAGCAAAAGTAGAACTTATCAAAAAGAGTGAGGGTAGAAGCCAACGACAATTGGCCGAAGAATTTGGAATTGGTAAGACCCAGGTACAGACGATTTTGAAAAGAAAGGCAGAAATTCTTGATGGATACGAAGAAAATAGAGACGGCGACAGGAAACGCCTCTGTGTTCGCTCACCGATGGAAGAATTAAACACTCTGATGTGGGCGTGGTTTCAGCGCGTGCGTGGTAAAGATGTGTCGATCTCCGGCCCTATGCTTCGTGAAAAAGCTTTGCTATTTGCCAAAGAACTGAACATTCCGGAATCTGATTTCAAAGCATCGAATGGCTGGCTCTGCAGATTTAGAGAAAGACACAACATTTCATTTTTGAAGATGTGCGGTGAAAGTGGTAGTGTAGATGACGACGTCGTGAAAGACTGGACTGACAGGGTACCTGACATTGTCATTGGTTACGAGGCCCGGGATATCTACAACATGGATGAGACAGGAGTGAATTATCGTGGCCTCCCAGATAAAACGCTGTCTGTTCGTGGTGAAACTTGTTCTGGTGTGAAAAGATCAAAAGACAGACTTACAGTTATGCTTTGTGTGAACATGTTGGGAGAATTTGAAAAGCCCTTCGTTATAGGCAAGGCCGCGAAGCCACGGTGCTTTAGAAATTTGAACATTTCTCGTCTGCCAGTTACGTGGAGATCAAATAAAAAAGCATGGATGACAGGATTTTTGTTTAAGGAGTGGCTGCAAGATTTTAATAGAAAAATGAAGATAAATAAAAGAAACGTCTTACTATTCATGGACAATGCCCCGGGCCACCCAGATATGAAATTATCAAATGTGAAGGTCGTATTCCTACCTGCCAACACAACGTCGAAACTTCAACCGCTTGATCAGGGTATTATTAAAAGCTTTAAGTCATACTACACGAAGAGGTTAATGAGATCTGTGCTAGCTAAAATTGACAATGACGACACCATTGATGCAGCACAAGTGTGTAAAAACGTTAATGTTTTAGATGCCGTCCGATATGTTGCAGAGTCTGTGAAAGACGTTAGCCCGTCCTGTGTTCAAAAGTGTTTTAAGAAATGTGGGATTTTAACAGACGATGACAATATGGACAGTGAAGATGAAGATGACAGACCACTAAGTGAAATAAGAGACTTAATGTTAATGACGCAAGAACGACTGGGATTGAAAGAACTTATGACTGTGGACGAATATCTAGATATGGACAGTGACATACCAGTTTGCGAAGAATTTGGGGATGACTGGGAAAGGCAGTTGTTAGAAGAGGCTAAGAAATCCAAAGATATTGAAATTACATCTAGTGTAGTAGGGAGTGATAGTGAAGATGATAATGATATGGAGGAAAATGAAAAACAACTTTCAACAAAAGAAGCATTCATATATGTCAATAAACTGAAAAACTTTTGTGCTGCGAAAAATTTAGATAAACTATTGGAACTAATGCAATCATTTGAATCAAATTTGGAGGCCGAATCAGTTAAAATTAAGTGTACAAATAATCAGGCAACTCTTTTAAAATATTTTAAATAAAGTTATTATTTATGTACAATGTATATACATGTTATTATTATGTAAAGTTATTATTTATGTTATACATGTAATTATTATTATGTTTTTATGATGTTATTAGTAATAAAATACACGTCTATACATGTACTATTTACCTAATACATGTACTGTCTGTTTTTTTTTAAAATTTTCTCAAACATGCTCACTCAGTAATAAGACCAACTCACTATTAAGACCACATCTTGACAGTCCCACAGGTGGTCTTAATAGAGGGATTTCACTGTATTGTTTAATTAGCTTTAACACGTTTGTTTAAAACTTCTTGGTCTGCTATGCTAATATGTGGTATGTATCTTTCAGTGTTTATTATGGTATGTGTCTTTATTACGGTATGCACGTGTGCTTATTACGATATATATGTTTCAGTGTGTTTATTACGGTTTTTATGTTTCAGTGTGTTGATTATGGTATGTATGTTTCAGTGTATATCGTAATATCTATATCTATATTTCAGTGTTTCAGTGTTAATCGTGATCTGTTAAAATGTGTTTTATATGTTTCAGTGTTTATCGTGATCTGTTAAAGTGTGTATCATCTATAAACTTAACGGGTTGTTCCCTCCAGGACAAGTCGTTTATAGAGCAGATTAACCAGGACGCCCAACAAAAAGTAGATAAATATTGTAACGGTAAGTAAATAATTACGGTGGGCAAATGATAAGCAGATGAATATTGTAACGGTAAGTAAAATGATGAGCAGGTGAATATTGTAACGGTGGGTAAATGATGAACAGATGAATAATTTGAGGGTGGGTAAATGATAAATATATATAACTATTGTAACGATGGGTAAATGATGAGCAAATGAATATTGTAAAGGGTGTAATGAACAGATGAATATTGTAGCGGTATATAACTACTAAACGTAGAGGAATATCGTAACTAAGATAATATTTTTTTTTCTTTTAAGATGCTCCAGAAACAACTACATCGGGTATGTAATTCTTTCTTGATTTGGGATCAAAACATACATCATAACATACAACCAAACACTAGTCATGACATACAAAATAAATCATCAACAATTCCAATAACCGCATTTGTTTACCTATGTCTATACGGCTGCTTTTTGTCGTATATCGAGATCAGCACTGGCGCACTCCATTTGGTTCCCCAGATACTTTAATTTTTGGAGTTGTTTTAAAACTTACTGTAGACCTGATCGTCATAGATTCTTGGACGTCTTATTCCTAAAATAGCTGCATTGCTTGCCTTGCCCCATTGATGAACCCTATCGATAATTAAACGTTCGCATCAATTAGTCATAGATTTAATTGTCCTTGAGATCGAGAAACAGTGTGATCGCGTCCTCCGTCTTGTAATTACTGATCCACAAAGAGATTATAAGGTGGATAAGAAACCCCCAAAAAACAATGACTGGGCTGCTTCATCTGGTCAGCATCCGGCATCAACGTTTTAAAAGGTAAGAACTTCCCCCCAAAGTTGCTGATTCCAGCAAATGGCGTAGAACAAAATTGAGATAGTCAATATTGATTATCACATGTCAGTGGTGTGAGAATTACTGGTCTGACTCCATCAGTTATTTTAAGAGTTGTCACCCCTTACTATATGTGGCAGTATCGGCGTTATAATATGTTTTTGCCTCCAAATTCCTGTTTCAAAACTTTATTGAAATATAGAGTTGCTTTTAATTCAGGTTTTGTCCTCTACATGTCAGTGTTCCTGGCGTGTTTTAATGCTTACATTAGCCAGAATCAAATTGAAATTTTAGCATGGCACTGAAATCTTGTGACTGTTATTAACTTCGGACAGTTTAGCAGCAGGTGGGCGTATAGTTTTGTTGCCTGGCAGTCTATTTTTGGCATAAATTTTGCCTCTCCCCAAATTTAAAGTCTTCAATTGTTATATTTTTGATTTTGAAACATTCTTTTTCTTTTAGATACCCCAGTCGGTATGTAAACACATACTTCACCGAAATAGCGTCGTCCCCACTCCACACTAATCCTATACATGTATACACCTAAATGAGCAAAAATATTATCTCAGATATTCTGACTTCATCGGGATCCCACAGACCTCACGCCAAATTACTGTTCTCTCTACCGGGTCCCCACCCCACCCCATCATCTTCACCCCATCCCCAAAGCTGCTCAAATTCCTGCGAATAGAAAATATACAAATATCAATTATCACATTTATTCCACCCAATTCTCTGTTATCTCACATTAATTGTTAAGATCCCATTTACTTTAAATAAAATTCTTCAAAACACACTATTTAGTTTTGCGTGTATCTAGCGATCTTTTCTGAATAGTTCAATTTTATCATTGAAAAGTTTTTAATTAGGGTTAATGGAGTATATCGAGAGAGAGAGAGAGAGAGAGAGAGAGAGAGAGAGAGAGAGAGAGAGAGAGAGAGAGAGAGTCATATCGGGACTTATAAACGATTCAATTTTATTTCATTAATACGCTTGAGCGTATCTTGAGCTGTGGTAAGAAACCAGAGGACCCAGAGAAAACCCACGAGGTTGGACAGGCGATCTTACGTAGAAGCGGGGAATCGAAACCATACGCCACCAGGCTCACTGATAGACCTCATGATCTAACCATCTAACGCAAACGTTACACCATTCGGCCATCCGAACCCCTTACACACATTTATTTATGGTGTCCTGTCAAGTCACGGACACATCCTTAATATATTTAGAAATTATTGTTTACTCCTGTAAATCTGGTGTTGAGAGGCGCATTGTATAGATATACGGTGGACTCTGTCAAATCCGACATCATACGGTATCTTTACAATATGTCGGATCATACAGAGTGTCGGAATACCCAGATTTGTCAAACCGGAAATATATACTAACTAAACATTTTTGTTTGACAGCTCAAACTTGTTACGCACAGTCTCAAGTGTGTGCTACAAAAACCATGAATATATTTAATAAGACATCAGATCATTGCACGTAAGTATATCCATTCTGTTAGTATATCATAGCAAGTATATACATACGTAAGTATATCCATACAGTTAGTATATTAGTAAGTATATCCATACAGTTAGTATATTAGTAAGTTTATCCATACAGTTAGTATATTAGTAAATATGTAGTATATCAGTAAGTATGTCCATATATGTAGTATATCAGTACATCCATGTATGTAGTATATTTGTAAGTATATCCATGTATGTAGTATATCAGTAAATATATCCATGTATGCAGTATATCAGTAAATATATCCATGTATGCTGTATATCAGTAAATATATCCATGTATGCTGTATATTAGAAAGTATGTCCATGCATATTCGTTCACGGAAGCTACGGTCGGTAGCCATGTGAGTGATGTGCTGAATCGCTGGCCAGTACGCTCCGGGTTTGAACACGATGTTCGGTCCAATGCTCGTTTCTCCCAGTGCAGGACCAAGGGTCTAATAGGGAACCGCGCTTAGTCATTCGCATGACAAGAAAAAGGATCCCTCAATGCATACGACATGACTAATGACTTAATCCCATCAACCCAGTTATTGCATAAAAGTAGGGGTTTTCGTAACTCCCGGACGACTATACACCGTCGTCTTGACAGATTCCCCATCCCGTAGAACCTGCGTTAGAAAACCCAGTGAAACTCATAAGTGAGTCAGCGCTAACCTCACCAAGCCGCCATTGCTCACCATATTGGTTACGGGGCAATTCGTCTCGAGACAACTTGTCCCAAGACAACTTGTTCACGGACAATTCGTCCTCTGGAACATACGTACCCCAATCCTTTCAAACAGATCAAATAAATCCATAGTGGGGAACCATAGTGAATTTTCCTCGGCGACGAGTTGTCAGGACCGAGTTGTCCTGTAACGATTTGTTCTGGGGCGAATTGTCCTAGAATCTCCAAATTGTGGACGAAACTGGGTGTGATTAGCTTTTCATTCATGTTTATTACTGAATATAAAAAAAATAGGAAACACGTGTTCGCCCCATGGTTTATTTTGTAGTTTTCAAAATTTTTAATTAAAGGGCCAGCCGATTTTTCAAGAAATGTTTGCGGGCTATTCCGGCTAAAGAGTGCAGTCAATATGATCAAGAAATGTGGATGGAATTTTTGGACTCGGCTAGAAAAGAAGTCCAACAGTATTGCTATGGTAACATATTCTTATAACCATGTTTAACAAGGCAGTAGTCAACAACTATTGTTAAATTGTTTACCCCATAAAAGTTAGGCTTATAATTATTATTCATATAAACATTACAAAGATAAGGAAAAAATAAAATGTTTTTTCTCCAAATTTCAACTGGCAGACTATCGCCATTGAAGAGACGATCACTGTCGCATAATTTCTGTTACGTCTTTTTTGTAAATCATTTTTAGTGAAGCCTGTACCATAACAGGTCCGGGACTGTATAGCACAGAGGACGCTTATGGCTGGTCCCCGGATCCATTTAATTGATTTGATATTTGTTTAATTTGTGCAATGTCTATATTCTGTCTTGTCCTCAGATTTATCTTGTAGATTTTTGTTTTGCGTGTACGGCTGGCCCCCGGATCCATTCACTTGATTTGATATTTTTCGCCGGTTTATCTTGTAGGTTTTTGTTTTTCGTGTAGTGCGGTCCTCCTGCACTTACTATTACAATTAGATATAGGTTTCTTGTTACACTATGTATGTATATACTTTGTACTGTCGAGCAGTATACACGTCTATCCAGGCTAGTCTTACATACGTCTAGTCTTTGCCGAGAAAGTTCATCGAGATTTTCGCCCCCCCCCCCTCTCTCGTCAGTGGTGTAGGACGGAGTGTCTGACAAGAGACGACATATAGTCGTTCGATTGGGACGTAAAAGGGAGGTCCCACGTACACATTGACGTGCACGTAAAAGATCCCTTGGTATAAGCACTGCTGTCCCTCATAGTCTACTGCGTGGCGTATGTCCGACTTCATTAATCCAGTAGGAGCAGATCATTTAATTGTATTTTGAAATTTGTTTGAGTTTTGCTGTTCTGATACTAATTTGAACTAGAGTTTTGCTCTCGTGAATGTGTTGAGGTAAATTGATTCAGAATTTTGTGCGGCAGTGAGACGTCAACTGTTTGCTTTTTTGGTTTAAAAATAACAAGACTGTTTCTATTTTATTTTTCAAACAAGGACACTATCTTTATATTATTCCACAGGTGCAGGAACCACACCAACAACAACTACAACCAAAAGTAAGTTTTCCTTTTCCGCTGATTTGGACCAATCAGGGGCAGAATAGGGGCTCCCTGTATATCCTGGTCTTTCTAGTTTTTGCCCAAATTTAGCGCGTGACAATCTTACAAATTCATTAAAAACGACCTATATTCGTGACTAAAAACGTCCCAAAATCTAGAAACGTGAGAAAATTCACTTCTTTATGGGTTCCTGTGCCAACTATGCTCGCAAGCCCATTCTCATCCCTGGAATCATTTCGATTGTATTTTCGTATCTTTGTAAGGTTTAGATAAAGAGTTAAGCGTTCTTGCAAGTTAAAAAAAAGGACAATGAAAAATTAATATATTGAAAATATTTCTTATGCTGAACGAAGTTTAGAGTGTTTGAAGTATTTAAATATAACCTCAAGTACTAGTACTATGATAATAAACCAAGTCACGAAGTTGTATTTTGATCCATTGAAAACCACAGCTATCCGATGACCTAGAGAGTTGATTGTGTCAATAAATGTCTAATGAGCAGATTTAGCTCCTACTTACAGTAATGCATCTTTAAATGTTTAGAATTCAAATCTTACAGGTGACGTTTGTACACTCAAAGCTGAGAATTGTTATATGGGAGAAGGTCGGTCCGAGGAAACAGGAATGTCACGCTGCAGGTAATATATTAGTATACAAAAGTAAATCTTTTGTTTCATGGAGCGTGGGGGGAGCGAATGGTAAACGCATGCGCGTTTGATCACAAGGTCTGTCATTGAGCCAGGTGGCTTGGGTTCGATTCGCCGTTGGTACTCGTGGGTCTTCTATGGGTTCTCTGGATTCTCCTCACCGATATAGACCCGTACCCGCAATTGATGCATTGAAATAAAATTAATTGAACCATTTGTTAGTCCCGAAATGACCAATTTTGTGTCGAGTGGACGTTTACCCCCTATAAATAGCACCTTTAGGGGATGCTCGATTGTAGTTGAGATATTTCCTTATTCAGTCGATACATGCTTTGTAGCCCGAAGTACCCCTTTCACCCTAGTACGGCATAGTTAGCCATGTGCACTTTCCAAATATACGACAAGTGTTGTCAGGTGCTCGTGTAAAATGCCAATCTGATTAAAATACAGACCCATATTTCGTTTCGGTTCTCTTTATATTCTATATGACCTCTGCTTCATGAAGACCTAACCAGCTGTAGTGGAAGATCGCGCCAAGGGTCTTGCGAGCGCCGTGTGACCTTATGACTTCAGGCAGTTGATTAACCAATCAGCGTTGATGTTTCTAGTAGGATACCCGCAGTTCCTTGATCTGCTCATCCCTCAGATCAAGCAGATCGTGGTTTACATAACAACTCTTCCGGATCATAGTGTAGTAAAGACAAACAAAACGAAATTTTGAACTATAAAAAACGAAACGAAAATGGACCCATGTTTTAATGAGATTGGTAAAATCCTATCATATTTAACAGTGCAAGTAACCAATTTAAGAAATGTGTAGAGAAGATAAATAATCTGATGTGTTCACAATCTGGTAAAATGGATGTTAGTAATTATCTAGACATGGCTAAAAGAGACATATTGAATTATTGTCCAGGTAATTTATGCAGTTTAGTTCTTTTACCGGACAAGATTATTACATTGTCACCGAATGGTGTCTAAGCCACTGTCCGACAAGGCAGAATATCTTGCGTAACGCTTTGCGCTTTTCAACTTTTCGATTGTTTGTGGCTCTGATTGGGTTCTTTTACAGCTAATGTTAAACTCTGTTTCTGCTCGGATACACCTCACAGTTCTTCTCGACAGCGCTCTTAATCCTTACCAAAACGACCGTTTTACGGATTTTTATCGGGATCTTTACAGTTAATGATAATCGCTGTGTCTGCTAGGATACACTTTAACTTTGTTGCATATCCGTTTTACACCTTTTCTCGCTCTTAATCGTTATCAAACCCACGGTTCATGTCGGTATCTGTTACAGTTAATAATAATAGCTGTATACCGCAGTCTTCGTTTTCAACTTTCGTAAAATTCGAATTACAAACAAAAGTAAAAATAATCCTTGAGTGGCATTTAGTGATTGAGCACATTAAAAAAACACAACACAATTTATATGGAAAACAATCACTGGTTTATACACATATAGCACGACGTTTCGACAAGTATTCTATTTGTACTTGATAACGATAAGAGAATACTCGTCGAAACGTCGTGCTATATGTGTATAAACCAGTGATTGTTTTCCATATAAATTGTGTTGTGTTTTTTAAAAGTAAAAATATTATCGGTTAATCTTCTAATCCGTCTTGGGGAGACGCTGTAAGAGTTCAAAACTTGTCAAACATGTAATTTTGACAATTGCGCATATCTAATTTTTGATAAGACGTTATAATTTGAAGAGTGCGCCGATGACAGCTCGTATTTAAGCCATCTCGTTATTAAGACCATGGGCTTAATAACGAGTTTAAATTTTGAATTTAAGCCACTGGGCTTAAATTTGAAATTTATTTTAGAATGGTCTCCCTATTAAATTTTCTATCCGCATCTGTTGACAGTGATGGAGTCTCGTCGATTTATACTGATAGTGCCATGAAAGGGTTTCAGATCTATAAAATTCATTGGACTCCAATTGCAGTTGACATCCTAGACACTACAATTATAAAAATAACCCAAATGTTTGGCGTTTTTTCCTCTTTTCGAATTTCAGCGCTGGGCTTAATTTCAGAAGAAATGTTTTTATTAGTGACATGGTCAAATTCGAAATTAAGCCCAGGGCTTAAATACGGGAATTCCCAGTAATTATGAGATGTTATAATTAAGATTTATATTTTTAATAGATAGTAGTTCCAGTGTTGTTTCACCAAATGGCTTCATCATTAGTTGTATGATTACACTTATGACAGTATTCAACCACAGATAAGGGATTTAAAATAATATGTAATCAAAAATAAAATGAATTAAATAATAATTTATGTGTATTTGTTTGGAATATTTCATCGCATTATTCGATAATAGCTTAGGCACAATGGAGCATGTCTACTCAGCAGCTAAGCCCACAGTAACACATCATCTCCTTCAAGTTAAAACGAGTGACTAACAAACACTGCTTGCTTCATACACCTATTCATTTTAATATGTGGCCATGGGGCCAAAATCACCTAGATTTTTTTTCGAGGTATGTAAATATAAATTTACATTTTGTAGCAAGCAAAAAACATACTTTCCAGTTGTATATGAACAGATATCGAGAATTTCTTATTGAGGTCGTCTTTTTTAATTTACCCCCCCCCCCCCCCCACTTCCACTCACTCAATAAATGAAATGAAATGAAGCGGGGTTTAACGTCCTACTGTTCTACTCCGATCTGGGCTAATGAAGACGGACATACGCCATACAGTGTGCAATGAGGGAAATTCTGCCCGGACAGCGACACTACGACCTACTCTTACATCAAATTCAAGGGATCTTTCGTACCATCCAAACGACTGAACAGCTGTCCCTGTTATGCCCTCCGTCCTGCATCACTGACAATGGGGAATCACGCCGGAAAATCCGAATGAAATTATTCCCTGGTACATTCATGAAATAGTGGCGAATCGAAATTCGTGGCGAATCGGGGAAAAAAATCAAAAAGAGATCGTGGAGAATGTGAAGAGGCTACGAAGCAGTTATGAATAGTTTACGAAAGAGGTACGATAATTCGTAGATAATTATAATCTTATGAAAAATAAGCCTGGTGTGTCAAGGTAGGGTTATGACAAAGGTCCGAAATAAAAGAATCATCAAAATGTATACGAATCAGTTACGGACATGCCGAATCGCTTACAAATATGCCGAGTTCAGTTACGAATCAGTTACGGATATGCGGAATGGCTTACGAATATGCCGAGTTCGGTTACGAATACTCTACGCTCTCCACAAATGATGCCGATAAACTAGGTCATTTCGGGACTAACATATGGTTTAATTCCATTTCAATTATTCGCTTGCGCGTAGGGATCTTTAGCTGTTGGAGGACCTCGGAGAAAACCCACGAGGTTGGACAGGCGACCCTACCCCTTGCATAGTGCAACCGGGGATTCGAAACCACGCCAGTTTTACCCAATGGCTGTCCGTATGATACAGCGCGCATACACAAACCATTCGACCATCACCCCCACCCCCATGAAATGAAACATAGAGAGAGAGAGAGAAATGGGGTTTAACGTCCACTCAACACAACCAGGTCATTTCGGGACTAACATATGGTTTCAATTTTATTTCAATAATTCGCTTGCGCGTAGGGGTCTTTAGCCGTGGGAGGAAACCGGAGTGCCCGGAGGAAACCCACGAGGTTGAGAAGGCGCCCCTATCTCCATGCCACATACGCTCACACCAGGGCTCGAAACCACAGCCGCAAGCCAGAGGTGACCGGCCAGCTAGAGGTCGAAGCGCGGCACTCTAGACCACTAGGCCATCCCAACCCCCTGAAATGAAACATACATTAACATATCTTACATTTCAATAAACTTATTAAATTTACTGTCCGGTAGCAACAATCATTTGATTTCTTTCATTCATCATGATGTGTGGCACTGTGAAATAAAAGACCGTGACCTCTTTTAACATGCAAGTAAACTATCATTATTAAACTGACCTCATGTCACAGCTTATATTTATTGAGCGATAAATCGTTGTTATTCTTTCTGTATGACATATTGCACGTGTCTGATTTCGAAGGGAGTGGGGTTGGATGGCTGAATGGTTAGCACGCGCGCGTTGTATCATAAAGCCTGTCATTGAGTAAACTCTAGTGGTTTCGAATCTCTGCTTGTACGTGACAAGGTGTAAGGTCGCCTGTCCAACCTCGTGGGTTTTCTTCAGGTCCTCCGGTTTCCTCCCACTGCTAAAAACCCCTACGCACAAGCGAAATGTTGAAATAGAGTTAAACCACGTGTTAGTCCCGAAATTGTCTAGTTTGGGACACCATAACTCTCTTTCTAATTGAGCTAGAATGTTCAAATTTGGTGTAGGTGTAGGTGTTTATTAGTATTAGGTAGGTCAATACGGTTGCATCTCACTGTGCCCACTTTTGATTAATCCAATTAAGGTCTAATTAGGATTAGTGTATTAAGCGGATTAGGATTAGGTGTTATAGGTAATTAGATGGAAAAAAAACCCAAATATTGAAAGTGACTAAATATTCAGTCTTATAATTGGTGAGATGAACTCACTGTAATCGTTAAAGTGATGAATTTTATTCAAAAAATGGCACTTGAATATAATATGAATTATGTTCAGTAAGCCTACACATTACACAGTCTTTATAAGGACACACAGAAGTCAGTCTGTCATATTTCATCATAGCAAACGTTCAAGTGAACATCCAGTACATCCCCAATGCTCAAGGTGGAGAAAACTTAGTCCATGAAGAATACAAATTCCGAGTGAAGAATAGGAAGGCAGAACGAGTATACTGGAGATGTTGTATAAAAGGTTGTCCAGCAACCCTGAACACCCACCAAGGCTTTATTACCAAATATTCCAGAAACCACAACCATGTTGCTAACCCACACAAGGTGGCAGTCGACAAATTTCTTGTTGCTATGAAAACCAAGGTATATATAAAACATCGAAAATTGTTATATTTTCATTAAATTATAAAGTGCTAATGTGATGTATGATATATCCATGTATGTTATATTTTTATTAAATATTTTATATATAAAACATCGAAAATTGTTATATTTTCATTAAATTATAAAGTGCTAATGTGATGTATGATATATCCATGTATGTTATATTTTTATTAAATATATATGTGATGTATGATATCCATGTATGTTATATTTTTATTAAATATATATAAAACATCGAAAAATAAAAAAAAATTACATAAAATATTTGTTTTTTTCCCATCTAATTACCTATAACACCTAATCCTAATCCGCTTAATACACTAATCCTAATTAGACCTTAATTGGATTAATCAAAAGTGGGCACAGTGAGGACACACCGGTCAATACCTTGATGGCTTTGGAACACAATAACTCTCCTTCTAATTGGGGTACAATGTTTAAACTTGGTGTAGGCGTTCACTTGGTCAATGTATTGATGGAGTTCGAATATGAGCAGAGATGAGCAATTTGATTGGTTGATGCCTCGGTACACAATAACATTAGTTCTGATTAAGTGATAGTGATGAAACTTGGTGTATAGTTTCATTAAATCAATACCGTGACTAAGTTAGATAATGAACATTTTCTTCTCAGGGTAAACAGAGCGATAAGCAATTTGATTGGTCGAGACCTTGGAACACAACTCTCCATCGTATTGAGCTAGAATGTTCAAACATGGTGTAGGTCTTTATTAGGTCAATGCTTTGATGGAGTTCGAAAATGAGCATTGTCTGCTTACCGCGAGGGGGTGCGAACTATGATTAAATATGTTTTCAAAACGTTTTACGAATCCGAAATCACCGAATTTTACGAACGAATGCATTTGACCTACAATGCTGTAACAGTGTGACCATTTGACCTATTTTACTCAAATATGCAGTGTTACACAATGACAGATGTCATAGAAGCGTCTTGCCATATTAAAATACGTAAAAGTGATTGTAACATCAACCTGCTGCTATCGACACCCGGATGGATATCTTTGTAGTATTCCTTATGTCATTATGTAACTTGGCATGTCTTATCTTACTTTCTTTGTCTGATAAACTGTACTGAATGTTTAACCTGGTATGATGCATGATACATTAGACAGATGTCTATATAATGAGCTCCTTTGTCTAGAATGGTTTTATAAACTCAGAACAGAAACGAATCGACAGTTTGGTCCAGTTAGGTCCAGGAGGCCAGGCTCGGCGGTCGCCTAGAAAGTACCTCAGGGGCACTAGTCAAGTCTAGGAGTCGGAGACGAGACGAAAGCTTCTAGAGTTAGCACACTCGTGCTAAGCCAAGTTAAGACATGGCTCCCTCCATACAATTGAGTTCTGGGGTCGTTTACATTACGATGTTTGTACCTAATTTGTAAGAAGCATAATAAAAGTATTATTAGAAGTTTAACCAGTGTTGTCATCAATAACGTGTTTTAAAGAACCAATTCTGTCACAGCAGTTTCAGATTTTAGAATTTCGAAAATTCGTCGCTGTGATTTCGAACTGGAAGTTGAGATCAACTTGCGAACTTATTTAATAGTTGTACGATTTTCATGAAATTTAGTATGTAAGTAGAGCTTACCGATGCGACTTCAAAGATGTCATTAGAATTTTTTTTTCTATACTAGCTGCGAGACTATTGATTATTTTTCAGTTTTATCATTAACTCGTTTGTACGACAGATCTCCCTCTGCCGAAAAATAGATAAAATTAAGTTGAAGGTACAAACGTAATCAAATTATGTCAATTTATATCAGTTATATTATTAAATCACTTTAGTAAATAAGCCTTTATTGACGATAAATAATATATAAATAGCTGTGTGTAAATCTAAGATCCCCTGTAGGCCTACACATTGACGTGCACGTAAAAGATTACTTGACAGGTGGGACTTGATATAAGAGTAGGCCGTAGCCCGGGCAAAATTTTCCCCATAGCACACTGTATGGTGTATGCCCGTCTTCATTATTCCAACTGTTAAGAGTTCATTTATGCGCACAAGGTACTCAGTAATTATCACCCGATAAGCCCAACCCGCCACGCACCTTATCATTGTATATCGATTGTTATCAATAGTTTAAAGTATATAAAAGTAGCTTTTCACATCAGATATTGATATGAAATACATGTACACGTCAGCGACAGTATGAATATGGAGTATCTGAAGCCTTTGTTTGTATTAATAGGTAATTTCAATATCAATGAATTATATGTCGTTAATATGTACAAGAAAAAGACAGATGTCTCAGGGGCGTTTTAAAGTGTATCATGGCGGAGGCTGCACTAATTTGAGGGCCCTATTTCGCGCGGGGGGTGGGGGAGGGGGGGGTGTTGATTGATGATTTTTATGCCAATGCAATGACTACATTCTCATTCAGTAGTAGATTCGACAGTAACAGTGTATAGAAAACGATTGACTCGGACACGGGGGCCCCTTTCACTTGGCCAGAGGGGCCCTTTTGTCAGACGTAGGGCCCTTTTCTCTGCCTTCAGGGCCCCCCTAACTAGGGTACATTTTCATTTTCTCATTGGTTTTAGCATTTTTCTCCCGTTTTACTTTTCCAATTTCTTTGATTGTTTTTCGCGAGGAGGCTGGCGCCTCCAGCGCCTCAGCTATAAAACGCCTTTGAGATGTCTTTGTAAAATCGGTCGCTTAGTAAAATGCTAAATTCAATGAATTTGCCAGGTAACCTTTGATAACTTGTTTTAGCCTCTATCATCCAGAAAAATATTCTACGAATATTAGTCTGGATGCGTTGTCAACATTTGAGAATAACAGGTCATTGACTAGATTATCCGGTCTTTTACATTATCATAATTAAAGTCTAAGGGGGGTCCCAAAACAAGATGTTGACGCCAATGAAATTAATTCAAGAATGCCATTTCAAAAATTCATTTGATTGCATGCTAGTTCTATACCCAACACTATTGTAAAATTTCACACTTCATGGGTCATATCTATGTTTTTTTAAATTAATCCTAATTCATGATGTTTGTTTATATTAATGCGAGAATTATGGGATTTTTTGCGGGAAGGGTCGTAACTCTTAATTGAGTTGGCCAGAATATACATGATAATCAACTACATTAAAAAACAAACTCCCGGTTACGCATGGGCAATGGACTTTTCGTCAAATATTGACAACGGCCCCAGTTTCAACGTACGTTGAAGACTACGAGGTTCTGGGTGACCTAGGCTAGGTTTCGAGGGGCTAAAGTTATTATCCGATTGATTTGAAATTTTTACACAGGTTCTGGGTGACCTAGGCTAGGTTTCGAGGGGCTAAAGTTATTATCCGATTGATTTGAAATTTTTACACAGGAAAAACTATAAGACAGTCCAATTGGTATTGTTTCTAACAATTACTTCATGGGTTGTTACTTTTGAGGCGGGAGTGGGTGGTCGATTGGGGTTGCGCTTTAAGGTCTGTCATTGCCCATCTGAAAAAAATGTTTTGCCCCCCCCCCACAAAGAAAAATACTGTAGATTGTGCCGGGTGTGCCCCCTCCTCCTGAAAACTTCACTGCTCCTCCGCAGCCGGCAAGCTGGCTACGGGCTTGGTCATTGGAGACGTTTGCCAAGTGTAAATTCCTGGTCTGTATAAGGTATCCGTATCAATTTTGCCTGTGACGTCATCAATGTGTGTGTATTTCTCATACGTGATGCGACACGCGGATACGGCAGCACGTATCGAACAGCTTTCATACGGAAAAGGTTCGTATAACAGCGTCTTCATTTTACCGTCTTATTTGCTACGTCTAGACTCTGAAATGATCATACGACACACCTGTGCTTGCCTACTCCATGATCAAACACGATAGCAGATGGCTTCCATCTTGTTTACTGACGGTACTACCTATTTTAAGACAGACTCGGCTTTCCAATTTATAATATCTACGTCATTGGGGATTTCCAATTTATACTCACTGGTTGCTATGACCCGCTATGGCGTTGTCTAGAAACGCGCGTGCTCGCGTTAGTTTAAAATTTTTGCTATACGTTTAACATGGACTATTTGATGTAATTTGCCTGATTTGATTTGGCCCCATTTCCATAAATTTAGTTTATTTTTTAGAAATTTTTAGCAAATGTTAATCTTAGGTGTTTTTTAATTCTAGCCGAAGTAAATTTTTTTACAATTTATAGCGAGTTAAGTTATCGTCTCTAAGAGGCGGGCGTAGTATTTTAAATGGCGGCCATTTGCCATCATGTGTATTCTTGAAGTAGGTACACATGATGTAATCGTATGTGAAATGATGTGGAAATAGCGTTTTTATGAATCTAAGTGTATCCTAGGTGTAAATTTGGTGTGATTTTAACCATGATAAAGACTGCAATTTATTCATTATTTTTGATGAATTATTGGAATAAACTAGAGCCAAGTATTAATCCTGAAATGATCTTGTTTGTGACGTGTGAATGTTAAAACACCCATTTATTCTTTTCTCTCATTGAATATACATAAAACTCCGTATTCATAATAACTCGGAAAATCTTCTGAAGTGCGAAATACTCCGTAGACTCCACCGATCAATTATAAAGTATTTGTTTTCTAAACAATATTTTATTCAGGATGTTTGAATGGGATTTTGAAACAGACTTAGGCTATGTGAAACCCCTCTCCGTATTATAAGAGTACGCGTGTTCATGCTATTAAAATCATATTAATTTTTGTTTTTCAAGTTATAGGTACTGTAAAAACAGCAGCTGCAGCTGTTTGTAAGTATGCGATATGTATTAAAGGTTCATTATATAAAATTTATATAAAAAGCTTGCCGTTCTCGCTATAATATTCAAAAATAGGTAATGCAAAATGAATATATCAATGGGTTGTAGTTTTGAGGCCCAAAGTTATGGAAGACCAAACAGCTCTTTATTCGGTGTTCTTGGTTTGTACACTAAAATTAACACAAATCAGACATTTGTCATATCAGATTTGTAAAATGTATGTTAATATAAGATATTGAGTTTTTTTTATAGAAAATCAAAAAATTAGTCTATATTTACATTTCATCAGAAAAATACAACAAAATACAAATATCTAACAGGGGGGTTGGGATGGCCTAGTGGTCTAGAGCGCCGCGCTTCGACCTCTAGCTGGCCGGTCACCTCGGGCTTGCGGCTGTGGTTTCGAGCCCTGGTGTGAGCGTATGTGGCATGGAGATAGGGGCGCCTTCTCAACCTCGTGGGTTTCCTCCGGGCACTCCGGTTTCCTCCCACGGCTAAAGACCCCTACGCGCAAGCGAATTATTGAAATAAAATTGAAACCATATGTTAGTCCCGAAATGACCTGGTTGTGTTGAGTGGACGTTAAACCCCATTTCTCTCTCTCACAAATATCTAACAACAAATTTCAAAATACATATCTCGATATACAAATCATGCAAAACATTTCTCCAAAAACATTTCTTCAAATACATTTCTGCAAATACATTTCTCCAAAAATATTTCTCGAAATTCATCGAACCGGAACATTAAAAATCAACCTGGCATACAATAAGTCACCTTACAATAATGGGAATCGGGTATAAGCACATGTACAATAGGGACAATCGCTCGGTGACCGCGACACTAGTGAAACGATCCCTTGACAGTTGGAATTCGATATAAGAGTCGGCCGTAGCGCCGCTGCCCGGGCAAAATTTCCCTCATAGCACACATATGGCGTATGTCCGTCTTCATTAGCCAAGTTTAGGAGCAGAACAGTAGGATGTTAAAACCCATTCCATTTCATTTCTCTGGCGAAACCACGTGCGTAGAACGGCTAATCGGACCGGGCCTTCGATAACGAAAATAAATTGAAAGTATTCTATTTTCAGAAATTACGCTTTGTCTGATAGCGACATATTTCTTTGTTCAAAGAGAGGAAGAAATGGAGTTTAACAACCACTCGACACAATCGGGCATCCCCTATAGGTGCTAATAGGAGGTAAACGTCCACTCGACACAAAATAGGTCATTTCGGGACAAACACATGTTCGATTTTATTTTAATAATTAGCTTGCGCGTAGGGGTCTTAGCAGTGGGACGACACCGGAGGCCCCGGAGAAAACCCACGAGATTGAACAGGCGTCCCTAGTTCTCAACACGTACATCGAAACCAACCAGTTGACTCAATGGCAGACCTTATGGTACAGCGCGTAAGTGCTATTCATTCGACCACCCAAACTCCCCTTCTTTGCTCAAAAGATAGAGTTCATACAGATTTTCCGGCGTTATTTTCCTTGTCAGTGGTGCAGGACCGACAGCTGTGTAGTTCTTCGGGTAGTACGAAAAACCGAGGCCCCGTGTACACATTGGCGTGCACGTAAAAAATCCCTTGACAGTTGAGTTCCATATAAGAGTAGGTCGTAGTGTCGCTGTCCAGACAAAACTTCCCTCATAGCACACTGCATAGCCTATACCCGTCTTCATCGACCCAGTTCGGAGCAGAATAGTAGGGCGTTAAACTCCGTTTCCTTTTATTTCATTTATTAAATGATGGGAGGTGGTGGGCATTTAAATCTCAATAAGAAATTCTCGATATTTGTTCATATACTACTGGAAAGTATGTTTTTTTCCTTGCTACAAAATGAAAATCTATATTTACATAACTTGCAAAAAGAAAAAAAAAGAGAGGTGGGGAGGGTATTTAACGTCAAAATAACGGCCATAACACGAAATACAAGATATCGGGTTGCACACAATTAAGAAGGTCCGAATACATTTTGAAAATTGTAAAATATTTTCTGACATATATATATATATATATTTTGTGACATATATAATGATTTAGAAGAGATAAAGTCCTTTTTCATTGATCAAACGACATATGTCTAATTTAAATTTATTTTATTCAATGCTAGATCATATTAACCAATATATTTATGTATAGAAACATAACACGCACGTGATTTCATTAAAGCCACGGTCATTGCACGATTTTACTTATTGTATGCTTGCAATCTGTTTCACAGAGATTATGCGATGGGCAAGCGAATCACTGCGCGCAGCGTTTCGTTTGATTAGAGGTAATCTCACTACACACTGCTATTATGAGTGGATATTGTTGTTTTAAATTTTGATTGGTCAGTAGTCCGACTACCAACCAATCACTAGCTGCTCTACAAAAGCTTTACATTTAAAACGAGTGCCAATATTGGACCAAATATGTTTACATATACAACTGGTAGTAGTTTTTTCTTTGATGTCCATAGCAGTTATATCTCATAACAACCTCTCATGACGTCATCAGAGGTTGATATATTCGGTTCATAGCAACCGCTGATGACGTCCTGACAGGTTGATATTTCATATCAACCGCTGATGACGTCATCCAAGGTCGATATATTCGGCTCATTTCAACCGCTGATAATGTAGATGATCGAAATAATACAAAGAACACAGAAATAAAATTTTATTCTTTTGACAATAAGAAAAGGTTATGGTACAGTTTGTAGCATTCAGTAACGAAATAGACGGTGTACTTATCGGCATATTTAAATCGGTTATCCATTCTCCATGTCTAAGATATCTTTCGGAATTTTCTTTCCGCCCACATTATTTCTCCACACACTGCATGATTTGAAAGTATTTATCGCTCAAAAGTTCCTTTGTAAAGTATTTTTGGATACAGTCCACTTAAACCAGTCGGTCAAATCCTTCTCTGAACATACCTAAATTTCAATCACGGTTCAATGTCAGAAATATCGGAAAAGATTGCCTTTTGATCCAAATTTTCTTCAGGCTTTGGATAGATCCTCATCATATTTGCATCCACATCTATTCCATCGTCAATATGATGACTAAAAAGGATTGATTATTCGTCTGACTTCGTTTAATTATCAATTTTGTTCTTGCATGCTTTCAATTCAATTTCCCAAAATGGCGACGTGTAAACAAACACTCGCGCAATATTACATCGGTAATTCTCGCTATTTGGCGGAAACTACTGAGCAATTATCCAATCACTGATGCCTTTTTTAGAAGAGTCCTTTAAATTTAAGGGTGAACGTTGTATATGTCAGATATAAACCTACTCTCCCTCGGATTGATATGATAAGAGAACCCTTGGGCTTCGCCCGCGTGTTCTCTATCATATCAACCTATGGTAGGTTAATATCCTCTACATAACTTTATGTCATGGCTCACGAATTTATTATGCCTAATTAACCCGTGCATAGCAGAATACTGCAGTAAAACAAATTGCGTGACAAACGAGGCTATCAAGTCGAATGAAATGTAAACAATACTGTTTGGAAACGAACATACTTTCACCGTTTTTAATAACTTAAATCACTGTCCAAAGTTTTAGGGAAGACCCAGATTAAACGAAGGACTGTCATGTTGCTGTACTTAAGTGATAGGTTTCATTGAACGAAAAGAATAGACACACTCCCACATAAGTTCAAGAAACAGACGCTATTCCAGCAATGGCCAGAGAGGCATTTCTCGGGCCATTGCTTCAGGAATATGCAGTTTGGTATGCTTGCTCGATTCTTCTTTATTGTATGGTGACTTATTGTATGCCAGGTTGATTTCTAATGTCCCGGTTCGATGAATTTCGAGAAATGTTGTTGGAGAAATGTTTTTGAAGAAATGTTTTTGGAGAAATGTTTTTGGAGAATGGTTTGCATGATTTGTATTTGGAGATTTGTATGTTGAAATTTGTTGTTCGATATTTGTTATTCATTGTATTTTTCTGATGAAATATAAATATAGACTAATTATAAGATTTTCTAAAAAAATTAAATACCTTGTACTAAAATACATTTTACAATTCTGATATGACAAATGTCTGATTTGTGAAACAAATATTGATTTTAAGATACAAATGTTAATTTTAGTGTACAAATGTCGAAACACCACAACAAATAAGGAAGTAAGAATTAAGAACTATTAATTTAGAACTAAGAACTAAGGACAGTGAATAAAGAGCTGTTTGGTCCTCCATACAAAGTAAGACGTGCAATAGGCAGATTAAACTCTTACATAATATCGTTTAAATTAAAGAAATTCGTTTCGATTCTATTCCATTTCAAAATTTTTAATTTAAATTAAATTAAATTAAATTAAATTATCTGTTGGACGGGCGTGCGAGGAGGGAACGTGAAATCGATGACACAGATAATACAAACAATAATGTCCGTAGACGACACTCCCGAGTCCCTGAATCCACTGGGGTTGGTAGTGGAGCTGTAGATCTTGCACAAAACGTCGAAAGGCTTCTCCGTAGACATCAGGGGTACACCCGTAGGAATTGAAGAAGGTAATGTGATCTGGTAATTCGCACACAAACGTCGTCCGTCGTCCGTGTTGATGACATAGGCTTTGGGATACGAGGTGGGCCGCAGTATATCCAGATGATTAAGAGCCCACACGCCCCGAACACGCTAGAGGGGAGATGTTTTTCTTAAGCCCGTGTCTGTTGTCTCTTGGAGAGAGCCTCACCAATCTGTTATGACTTGTCGGTTAGCGTCGATTTCCAAGACATTGTGGTATTCGGCAAACAGAACAAGACTGAGGTGATTGGCCGGGGCCGCACCGAACTTGAGTTCCAAAGACATGTTACCCGCCCGTTTGTTATGAAAGATGTTACCGTCGGCTCCGTGGTTGTTGGTCAAATCGAAACAATACAAAGTATTCCCATTGTTATAGTCGTGGAAAGGGAGGTCCAGGTCTTCTCTGATGTTTAAGACTGCCACTCTTTTCATCAAATCCAGGTAAGGTTCGATGGCTTGTTTCTGGGGAAAGTCGACATCGTATTCGTTCTCAATTTCCCCGTTCTTGGTCAGTTTAATGTTTTGCAATTGATTGTGTTCGAATTGGAAAGGATTTCTGTGATTTCTGTATTTTCTTCCGTCGTAGGCCGTGTTACGTACCATACCCACGATCAGTCTCTTGGACAGGCTTTCGTTGACAAACAGATTGTCTAGGACGTGATTGGCACGATTGTCGGGAATGACCATGTCGTGGACCACCACGCGCTTCAGGGGATTCCTGGCTTTGGACGATTGAAGTTGAGCGGCCAGTCGTGCGTAGGTACTATGGGGGCCAGGGTGACAAACGGGATATCCAGGTAGGCTTTGGTGAACTCGACTTTGTAGTCTTCTGTATCGTTACCTTCGCCGTACATCAGAAAAAATTTCGGGGATTGCTTTTCCAATTTCAACCGCAAGTCAACACCGTCCAACAGATACCGATCTTGTAAACACATGTCCAAGTGTAGACGCGACTGCAATTCAAAGGTGCGACTGGCAGCGATGGTTTTCCGACGTTGTTCCAATCCTTTGTTATTCGGGGCCTGTTGTCGTCCACCGCCCCCGTGGTGGCAACGGATTTCGTGGAATTGAACTGACCGGTGGAGTCTTTTTCCCACAGGACTTGTTTCGACAGGTGATTTTTCTTGGCTCCCTTACCGAAACTCAACAAATTCTCCAAGTAAGCCCGGTAGCGATAGTTGGGCAGAGAGGTGGTGACCAACGTTTCGGCATCTTTTCCCAGGCGTAATTTGACGGCTTTGAACACCGAATGAAACAGGTTGTTAATGGGTGCAACTTGACTATCCGCATCCAGGTTATCCCCGTCGTCCTTGGTCACCTTCATGGTCACGTGCAGTGTCGATGAAATCAGTGGTGGCATTGGAAATATAAAATTCGATGGGTCCGCCGTGGTTCAAGTCGGGCGTCAGTGGATACTTTCTGATTTTGGTCACCTTTTTTATGGCCGTCTGCGTGTCGGGTACACTGAACAAATCCTGCAATTCGTCTCGCGCGCAGGGACAGGAATCATTGCGCATTACCTGAGTAGCCATGGTCGAAGATATCTAGTTTACGTCGTTTGTAAGAGGTGACCCGTGTCTTCTTCTTCCTCTTCGGACGATGTGAAGTGGACAGGGATCGTGAGGGGTCTTTTATAGGTTCAAGGTGGGCGACATCGTGTTTGACACCGCGGGGCAAACCGTGTCCTGGGCGACATTCTTCCAGTTCCATTTTCACGACCACTGACGGCACCGAGCACGCCTTGTCCCACTTTGGGTAACACTTCGGCCACATTCTTATTCACGGCAGCTTTACCGGCCGACCACAAGGTCTTCCCGACTGATTTGACGGCATTCAATAACCCCGACCATCGACCGGCACCCTGTTGTCTCAGAATGCTAGCCCCTCGCTGTCTGAGCACTCCAGCTTTGTACACTCGAATCATCATCGGCGGCGAAAATGAAGTTGACCACCATCTTACCGTCGCGAAATGGCACGACTTTCGCCATTCCGTTCCTTATATAGAGACCAATGGAGTTTAGTCGACTGTGCTTCAGAGGTAAGTATTGAATCCTGGCGGGACGGTGATACAATCGTCGACTGAGAATAACGTCCAACAAGGTAGCACTCATGTCGCCCACGATCTGGGGTTCGACAATGTTCGTGTAGATGTAAAACAGACCCTACTGGATTTGAATACTTGGGGTGTGTTGAGCGTAGAAATACCGTAGACGTTGTCCATCTCAACATATCACCCCGGTGGACGCATTAGAATTTGTTTGGTTCTTATAAAGTTCTGCCCCGTGTAGATGTAAAACAGATCGTACTGGATTTGAATATTTGGGGTGTGTTGTGCGTAGAAATACCGTAGACGTTGGCCATTTTCACCGATCATGTCGATTGACTGCAAGGAAATCAACAGTTCGTTTCCAGTCCATCCCAACATATCACCCCCGGTGGAAGTGGACGCATTAGAATTTGTTTGTTTTTTATAAAGTTCTGCCCCATGCTAACGTAGCTTCGCGCGGTACGTTCGTGGCCTCCAAACTTTGCATCAGGAATTAGTGGAGGCCATTAGACGCAACCGACATAAAGTGTGCCGCACCCTCACGTTATTATAACTCTTATTATAGTTGTTATACTCATTGCCGTACATAATTGAGGTAGGGAAAAATACATGAACAAATTTCTACAATTTTATTACGTGCGTAGCAAGATAAACGGAAAACAGTGGGAACAAATCTTAAATGTCTAAGCTAAGGCACACATCAAGTGGAAGATAATATAAATTATGAGTGATAATCAAAAATTCAGGGTAGTCAAGTAGACAATAGATAAAAAATATATAATGAAAAGTATAATGAAAAGTATAATGAAAAGTATACAAAAAACGAAAAAACTTAACTGGTAATGATATACAGCGGTATATCCAAGTAATCCAAATATAATCCAAAAATAAATCCAAGTATGAATTTTCACAAGTGGGAAATAAACACAGGTTAAAAAATAAAAAACTTTATACACTAATAAATACTCCTCTAAAACTATAGCGCTATTTCGGCCACTACACCGGCCTTCTTCAGGTTTAATGCAAAAAGAGTTGTCCCCTTCCCCCTCCCTCTCTCTTTTCCCGAGCGCAAGCCACCCTTTCCATCTCTCTCCGTACATGCAACGTCACGGGGTCAAGCACGTGCAAGGGTCACACACGTGCAAGGGATCTAGGTCATGCACGTGCAAGGGGTCATCCAGTACAATGTCACATGTACGCGCATGCGCGCACATGCGTCCCTCTACAGGCGTCCCTACTACTCCTGTAATACCCTTTTTTGTGTCCTAAGTGGATATACATGTATATGTGTGTTTTTCATCAGCCATGGATTGTGTTTACGCAGCTAATGAATGTGCTAGTCAGGTTGTTGCTGCTTATGATGACAAAATTCCTCGTAAAGACTTATGCTCGTAAGTATTGTTTATTTGTAAAATATATTTCGGCATCTATAGTTTTAAATTGTATTTAAGCTATTTTAGGGAAAAAGTGTAAGACTATGGTCTTTAAGACCATATTGTGTCTTTGGGAAAATTGTTAAAACAACTATTTTATAAAATTAAAATCACACGTACCTAGTGGACATGAATTAAAAGCTGTACATAAAAAACAAGTTATGTTTTGGTAAAATCCTAACCACTGTCAAAATATTCGTCAAGTTCTTCCTGTTATTTGACCTATGGTTGGAAGACCATATAAGGAGTATCACATCATTTTAGTGGTGGGAAATATAAGGCTTTATTCCATATTTGGAATGGAATGTAGGGTCAAAGTTAATCTCGAGTCTGCAGAAACTGGGGGATATAAATTTGAGTGTAGACCAAGCCCTATTAGAAACTCACCCAGTTATTCAAGCAGCCATTATCTGTTGAGAACAAGGGACCTGTGAAGTCATTCAGCTTGACAATAAAGTTCTTATACCTTAAATACTGTGTTATTATTTACGATCATAAGAACACAACAAAGAAGAAGTCCTAAAAGTAGCAGTAGCACTACAAAAGGCGCTCGGAACGTCGTACTTCTAGAACAAACTAGGGAGTGTTTCCAATAAAAATTCTGTTCTGTTAATGTGTTTCTCAATCACTAAATGTCACTTACAGATTTACTCTCGAGAAAATAAACCCAATAGAATCTGTGCACCATCGACACTCGAGCCTAAAACCCTAATACTTATGAAATATATGGATATTTCGGTGTTTATTGTGATATTGTAAAGTGTATTAAATAAATATCAGTGTTAAAGTGATTTGTTAAAGTGTAATGATAAGAAATATATACTAACCTTTTAGTTAATGGAGATCTTTCATGATGTTTAATGTAGATAACGTTCAGATAAAATATATATATCTATATTTTAGCGTTTAATACAATATGTATATTGTGATATGTTTGTTTCTGTGTATATCGTACTATATATATCTATATTTCATTGTTTATCGTGATGTCTATATCTTCATTTCAGTGTTAATCGTGTTTCATATATTTCAGTTATTATCGTGATCTGCTAAAGTGTGATTTATCTATTAATGTTTGTTACATCTTCCAAGACCTCCCGTTTACGGCACAGTTTCTGCAACAACACATAGATCAATATTGTAACGGTAAGTATATATAATCTTGAATAGATATAATCTAAAATATATATAATTCTAATTAGATATCATCTTGAACAAATATAATCTTGTTATGGTAAGTAAATAATGACGGTTGGTAAATGATGAGCAGATGAATAATCTAACGGTGGGCAAATGATGAGCAGATGAATATTATAACGGTTGGTAGGGAATGGTAGCAGATGAGCAGATGATTATTGTAACGGTGGGTAAATAATGTGCAGATGAATAATCTAACGGTGGATAAATGATAAATATATATAACTATTGTAAAGGTGGGTAAATGATGAGCACATAAATGTCTACTAAACGTATAAGAGTATCGTAACTGAATTATTAATTTTTTTCTTTAAGATGCTCCAGAAACAACTACACCAGGTATGTAATTCTTTCTTGATTTGGGATCAAAATATACATCATAACATACAACAAAACACAAGTCATGACACCATCTACGCATATATAAAATAAGTCATCAAAAAATTACAATGACGCATTTGTTTACTTATGTTAATACGCTTGTATGTTGTCGTATAGCGCGATCACCACTGCAACCAGATCGTTCAGTTTTGGGGTTGTTTTAAAACTTAATGTATACCCGATAGTCAAAGATTCTTGGACGTCTTAATCCCAAAAAAGCCGCATTGCTTGGCTTGTCACAAAGATGAACACTATCGAAGTTTAAACGCTCGCATCAATTAGTCAAAGATTTAATTGTCCTTGAGATCGAAAAATAGCGTAATCACGTCCTCCTTCTTGTAATTACTGCTCCACCGAGAGATTATGAAGTTGATAAAATAAAAACAATGACTGAGCTGTACCACCTTGTCGGCATCCGGCATCAACTTTTCACAGAGTTGTTTGGTCATGTTTGGAACTATGTAATCGTCTTATAGGCAAGAGCTTTACCCCAAAGTTGTTGATTTCATCTTTTGTTGACTCTGTGAATTTGCATTTTCTGCCAGGTTTTCGTGAATATCCGTGGTGATTTGGAGGCGGAAAGATGAGGGGGTAAACAGACATGAATTGGGGTAACTACCAACGAATATATAATACGAAAATCGTTGCTGCCGTTTGGGTCTCACTCTACTCTAACCCTATACATGCGTACACCTCAATGAGCAAAAATATTGTATCAGAGCTTCTGACTTGATCAGAATACTCGAGACCTCACGCCAAATTAATATTCTCTCGACCTTGCCCCACCCCTCCCCACCTCATCCTAAATGCTGCTCAAATTCCTGCAAATAGAAAATATCCAGATATCAGATTATTAGATTTATTCTTCCACTCAATTCTGTATTATCTCACATTCAAAACCCACTATTTAGAGTTGATTCTTTCATGTATTCAGGGAAATATATTTGGGTCTTGGTGTTTTCCCATTTATGTATAGGACATATTGCTCTATCCCATCTAGTTAATTGTGGTGTACTGCTGTTTACAGCGTTTATCCTAACCCTCTGTATCTACCGAAACAGCTGTCTTGCTAGTTCGATCCCTACATTGGCCGTGAAAGTACATCCAGATTTTCCGGCGTGACGCCCAACAAAACGTAGATAAATATTGTATTGGTAAGTAAGGATAAACGTTGACATATATCTCGGCGACATGTGTGACACTATCCTGTGACAATGATCGTCTAGGCCTTTCTTCTATGGTTTTCTTCGGACTTCACGTTGTTAAAAATATGATCAATTATTCCGATCTTCAATTAACTGACACTGGAACACTTTTTACGTTAAATATGTTTTTATATCTATCTAACATCCATAATACAGGTAACTACAATATTATTGAATAAAAGTTCAATATCCTTGGCTTGTGTTCTGAGGCGGCATTTCCTCGCCTCTCAGTCGGGAAGGTATCTATTTTCTACCGCCTCATCATAATATCTGAATCCGGCCTGTGAGCCAGGGCAGCTCACGGTAGGAACTTCCTCTTGAATCTCTCGAATGATATCTAAAGAAACTTAAACTGCGAATGTTCTTATAAAGAGGTTACGTGCATGAGTCAGAATTGAGCCCCGGGAAATTGACCAGGTGCTTCCTCTATCAGATTGGTTAACTGCACAGGTGCTACCCTGGATTTCAAGACAGTGTACTTATATGGACACATAGGAGAGCGACTAACCACGTTTTTAACTCATGGGATTACCTTTTTTGGATTACCAGACTTATGATGTCATTGCCCCACTTTAAACTTCCAGACATATTCTTGTTAGCCTAGTTCTTGTTGTCACTAACAATTTCAATACATAAACCAGAAGATATTTTACAAACTAAGGTAACCCCTACAGTACATTGCGTCTATAGTGTAACACATGAATTACGCATTGATTGATTTACATATAGCCTTTGCAGACTGAAGCCCTGGGGCCTTATTCGCGAAATTTTAACTAAGATAAAATCCAAATTTTAGTTATTTGATTGGATAATATTAGATTGATTTTAGTGCTTAGCCAATCAAAACTGTATTTACTAAAATTTGGATTTTATCTTTAGTTAAGATTTCGTGAATCAGGACCCTGGGCTTTAAGATCTATTGGACCTCCAATCAACGTGTATTTTCTGTCCCCCGCCTTTCGAAGAAATCAGGGGACTATTAAAATGGGTTCGCCCGCCTTCGTCCGTCCGTCTGTCCGCCAGTCTGTCTGCCCGTCACACTTTTTAGGACCAAATAACCCTCCTTTTTATTGAGCTAGAATGTTTAAAGTAGATGTAAGTGTTTATTAGGTCAATGCCTTGATGGAGTTCGAAGATGAGCTTCATTTTCTGTTTCGGGTTGATGCTTTGGGACACGACAACTTTAGTTCTAATTTGGTGAGAATGAGGACACTTGGTATATAGTTTTATCACACCAATGCCTTGACTAAGTTCGATAAGCACTTTCTGCCCAGGGTAAGCAGAGCAATAAGCAATTTGATTGGCCGAGACTTTGGAACATAGATTAGTGACTCTCCTTGATCGTGTTCGATGATAAACATTGTCTGCTTAGTTGAGCAGAGATAAACAATCTGATTTGTTGGTGCTTTGGGACACGATAACTATGTCCGATGATGAGAAATTTCTGCTTAGGCTAAGGAAAGATAAGCAGTTTGATTTGACAAGACTTTGAACTTGATGTAGATGTTCATTCGGTGAATGTCTTGACTGAGTTTAATGATAAACATTTCGAGCTAAATCTAAGCATAGCTAAGCAATTCTGTAACGCAATTCTGTAACACAATTGTAGTTATTACAGAATCAATTTCGTACATATAGTATTTATTTACATCGGATCAGGATATCATACAGATACATAAATACATCAACGCTACAGAAACTACTAACTAGACTATACTGTAACTATTACTACGACAGGAACACATCTAACCATATTGAATCTACCATTCTGTCAAGGCATATTCCTCTGAAATAAAGCGGGGCGTGTGCAAAGACCACACGTAGATTGTAAAGAGCATATTGAATGAATTAGATGAATATTGTAACCGTGGGTAAATGATAAATTTCTATATAACAATTTTAACGGTGGGTAATTGATGGGCAGATGAATATTGTATGGGTCTAAAACTACTAAACGTAGAGGAGTATCTTAACTGAGATAATATTTTTTTTTCTATTAAGATGCTCCAGAAATGACTACATCAGGTATGTAATTCTTTCTTGTTTTAGGACCAGGTACATCACAACAATTAAGTCATGACACCATCTACGCATTTGTTTACTTATGTCTATACGACTGCTTTTTGTCGCATATCGAGGTCAGCACTGACGCACGCCATTTCGTTCGCCCTCGGCCCTGTTTCACGAAATTTTAACTTAAGATAAAATCCAATTTTAGTAGATACTTCAATTTTGATTGGCTAAGCACTAAAATCAATCTAATATTATCCAATCAAATTAGTAAAATTGGGATCTTATCTTAGTTAAAATTTCGTGAAATAGGCCCCTGATACTTTAAGTTGTGGGGGTTGTTTTAAAACTTACTGCAGACCTGATCGTCAAAGATTCTTGATGTTTTATTCCCAAAAAAGCTGCATTGCTTGGCTTTTCACAAATATGAACCTTATCGAAGTATAAACGCTCGCATCAATTAGTCATAGATTTAATTATCCTTGAGATCGAAAAATAGCGTAATCACGTCCTCCTTCTTGCAAATACTGCTCGTACGTTGGACTGCAAAACCGTGTGTTAGAAGATACGAAAACGAAAACGTAAACGAACATATTTATGTCCGTTTCGATGTTCGTTTTCGTACCTATATGCGAAAGGTCCCTATGTTTCTTTTTTTCGAAATTCCTGTTTCTAAACTTTATTGAAATATAGAATTGTTTTTAATTCGTGTTGTGTCCTCTGCATGTCACTGTTACCGGCATGTTTTTAATACTTATATTAGCTAGAATCAAATTAAAACATTTTGACACCATTATTAACACCGTCTGGACGGTTTAGCTGCAGGTAGGCTTATAGTTTCGGTGCCTATTTTTTGGCATAAATTCCTGCTATTCCAGCCCGTGAATACAGCAACTTAACTGTGTTGCAATGTAGTCTACCTTAGGTGGCGTACTATACTCCTCGTGTTGTTTCCCTTAACACTGCTGTAATGGAAGCAAATTTCTGTTCCAAATTATCAATGGTCAATAGTTCGATTAACAACCAATAGCAAATTGGGCCAAACATGTTTATATAACGTTACGTTATGGCTCACGATTTTATTATACCCAATGAACCAGTGCATAGCAGTAATAGTAGAATGTTGTAGAAAAATAAAATGAATTGCGCGACAAACGTGGCTATCTATACGGATACAATACCTTAAATTACTGTCCAAAGTTTTAGGGAAAACCCCAGGTTAAATGAAGGGCTGTCATGTTGATAGCCAGCAATGGCCGGAGGAGGATTTCTTGGGCCATTGTATCAGGGAATTGGTGGCTTACCTGAATCCCAAACATCCAAACAGCCGCTGCATATGCGTTTTTTTCTCCTATTCTAACCCAAGAGTAAATCAACTTTCAATTTTCGAATCGTTTTGTAACCGGAATCCCACTCTATGCCGACCTTAATTCCAACCATCTAATCGGACTGTTGCAGCTGCATTCACAAATAATCGATGACTGAAAAATGTGGCACACAGTTATGGAAGACCAAACAGCTATTTATTCAGTGTTCTTAATTCTTAGTTCTTAATTCATAGTCCTTAATTCTTACTTCTTCATCTGTTGTCGTATTTCGACATTTGTACACTAAAATTAAAATTTGTATCTTAAAATTAATATTTGTTTCACAAATCAGACATTTGTCATATCAGATTTGTAAAATGTATTTTGATATAAGATAATTTTTTTTTTCAAAAATCAAAAAAATTAGTCCATATTTACATTTCATCAGAGAAATACAACGAAAAACAAATTCCAAAATACAAATCTCCAAATACAAATCTTGCAAAACATTTCTCTAAAAACATTTCTCCAAAAACATTTCTTCAAAAACATTTCCCCAAATACATTTCTCCAAAAACATTTCTCGAAATTCATCGAACCGAAACATTAAGACGACATGAGTAGAAATCAACCTGGCAAACAATGTCCTAGTAAAATAACCGATATTCGTATATCCAAAGAGCGATAGACAAATACTTTCCAGAGAAGCATTACACAACAACTGGAATTTCGTATTAAAACACGAATATAACTGAAAGCAAAAAAAATAATAATTTCTTTGATGATATATCGGAAAGAGTGTATTTATAAAATTTATTAATTCAATGATTGGTATCCATCCCGTCATTTGAAGATTTGCATGTGCTTCCCGGCGTTTTCTGTAGTTTACTACGGAATTCTCATTTCATACATGTACAGACAATTTGAAAGATCAGCAAACATGAGTAGGTATGTGGATGGAATTTTTGGACTCGGCTAGAAAAGAAGTTCAACAGTATTGCTATGGTAACATATTCTTATAGCCATGTTTAACATGACAGTATTCAGAAACAATTGTTAAATTATTTATCCCATAAAAGCCAGGCTTATAATTATTATTCATATAAAAGTTGCGAAGATAAGGCAAAAATAAAAAAAAAATTCTCCTTATATTTAGAATTTATTATTTACATTATGGGCTGGTTTTACATTCGTCTAGTCTTGGCCGAGAAAGGTCTTCATTCGTCTAGTCTTGGCCGAGAAAGGTCATCATTCGTCTAGTCTTGGCCGAGAAAGGTCTTCGGGATATTCCGGTGTGCCCCGCCCCCCACCCGGTCAGTAGCGTAGGACGGAGTGTCTGACAAGGTTGGTACGTAAAAACGTTGGCGTGCACGTAAAAATCCCTTGGAATTAGCACTGCTGTGTTGCATAGCCCACTGCATGATGTATGCTTGACTGCATTTTCCCAGTAGGAGCAGAACAACAGGGCGTTAAACCCCATTTCATTTCATTTTATTTAATTGTATTTTGAAATTTGTTTGAATTGTGCTGTTGTGATTTTAAATTCGGGTTTTGCTGTCGTGAATGTGTTGAGGTAAATTAATTCGGAATTTTGTGCGCCAGTGAGAGGTAGATTTTTATACAAAGAGCTGACCGTACTTGCTGGAATAGACAATGAAAAATGAATATATTGAAAATATCAGTCAAATTTCTTATGCTGAACGAAGTTTAGAGTGTTTGAAGTATTTAAATATAACCTCGATTGTCAAGTACTAGTACTATGATAATAAACCAAGTCACGAAGTTGTATTTTGATCCATTGAAAACCACAGCTATCCGATGACCTAGAGAGTTGATTGTGTCAATAGATGTCTAATGAGCAGATTTAGCTCCTACTTACAGTAATGCATCTTTAAATATTTAGAATTCAAATCTTACAGCTGACGTTTGTACACTCAAAGTTGAGAATTGTTATAAGGGAGAAGGTCGGTCCGAAGAAACAGGAATGTCACGCTGCAGGTAATATATTAGTATACAAAAGTAAATCTTTTGTTTCTTGGGCGAATGGCAAACGCATGCGCGTTTGATCATAAGGTCTGTCATTGAGCAAATTGGCTTGGGTTCGATTCGCCGTTGGTACTCGTGGGTCTTCTATGGGTTCTCTGGATTCTCCTCACTGATATAGGTCCGTACCCGCAATTGATGTATTGAAATAAAATTAATTGAATCATATGTTAGTCCTGAAATGACGAATTTTGTGTGGAGTGGACGTTTACCTCCTATTAGCGCCTTTAGGGGATGCTCGATTGTAGTTGAGATATTTCCTTATTCAGTCGATACATGCTTTGTAGCCCGAAGTACCCCTTTCATCCTAGTACGGCATAGTTAGCCATGTGCACTTTCCAAATATACGACAAGTGTTGTCAGGTGCTTTTGTAAAATGCCAATCTGATTAAAATACAGTCCCATATTTCGTTTCGGTTCTTTTTATACTCTATATGACCTCTGCTTCATGAAGACCTAACTAGCTGTAGTGGAAGATCGCGCCAGGGGTCTTGCGAGCGCCGTGTGACCTTATGACTTCAGGCAGTTGATTAACCAATCAGCGTTGATGTTTCTAGTAGGATACCCGCAGTTCCTTGATCTGCTCATCCCTCAGATCAAGCAGATCGTGATTTACATAGCAACTTTTCCGGATACTTGTGTAGTAAAGACAAACAAAACGAAATTTTGAACTATAAAAAGCTAAACCAAATAGGATCTGTGTTTGAATGAGATTGGTAAAATTCTACCATATTTAACAGGGCAAGTAACCAATTTAAGAATTGTGTAGAGAAGATAAATAATCTGATGTGTTCACAATCTGGTAAAATGGATGTTGGTAATTATCTAGACATGGCTAAAAGAGACATATTGAATTATTGTCCAGGTAACTTATGCCGTTTAGTTCTTTTACAGGACAAGACTTATTACATTGTCACCGAATGGTGTCTAAACCATTGTCCGACAAGGCAGAATATCTTGCATGTTTGCGCTCTTCAATTTTTCGATTGTTTGTGCCTCTGATTGGGTTCTTTTACGGCTAATGTTAAACTTTGTTTCTGCTCGGATACACTGTAGGCCTACAGTTCTTCTCGACAGCTCTCTTTTAATCCTTACCAAAATGACCGTTTACAGTTAATGATAATCGCTGTGTCTGCTAGGATACACTTTAACTTTGTTGCATATCCGTTTTACACCTTTTCTCGCTCTTAATCGTTACCAAACCCACGGTGCATGTTGGTATCTGTTACAGTTAATAATAATAGCTGTATAACACCGTAGTCTTCGTTTTCAACTTCCGTAAGATGCGAATTACAAACAAAAGTAAAAATATTATCGATTAATCTTCTACCCCGTCTTGGGGAGGCGCTGTAAGAGTTCAAAACTTGTCAAACATATAACTTTGACAATTGCGCATATCTAATTTTTGACATGACGTTACAATTTGAAGAGTGCGCCGATGACAGCTCGTATTTAAGCCACTGGGCTTAAATTTAAGATTTATTTTAGAATGGTCTCCCTATTAAATTTTCTATCCACATCTGTTGACATTGATGTAGTCTCGTCGATTTATACTGCACTGAAAAAAAACTTGTGTTGAAACAACACAAACTTGTGTTGTTTTCAACACAAGTTGGGTGTTACTATTTAACAACACAAACTTGTGTTGAAACAACACAAACTTGTGTTAAATGTTGAAACAACACAAGACTTGTGTTAAAATTTGTCAAACAACACAAACTTGTGTTGAAACTTGTGTGAAAATCTACACAATACTTGTGTTGAAATTTCTGAAACTTGTGTTGAAACTTCTGAAACTTGTGTTGAAATTTCTGAAACTTGTGTTGAAATTTCTGAAACTTGTGTTGTTTCATACAAACTTGTGTATAACCACTAACAAAAACTTGTGTTGTATTTTACCGATTTATATCCAGTATTATAGCAACCCTTGCCATTCAATCGCCTCCCCAAACTAATTTTTGATAAATGACATAACAATTATTTTATTTGATACAATATTGTTTATTCAATAAAAAATATGAAAAATTAAATTAATGCCAAATCAATAATAAGCAGTCATCTCAAAGGTTAACAAACAAAGTTAATTCCAATAATAATAAAATTTTGTTAGATATTGACAAATAAGAGAGAGAGAGGGAGAGAGAAATGGGGTTTAACGTCCACTCAACACAACCAGGTCATTTCGGGACTAACATACGGTTTCAATTTTATTTCAATAATTCGCTTGCGCGTAGGGGTCTTTAGCCGTGGGAGGAAACCAGAGTGCCCGGGGGAAACCCACGAGGTTGAGAAACCACAGCCGCAAGCCAGAGGTGACCGGCCAGCTAGAGGTCGAAGCGCAGCACTCTAGACCACTAGGCCATCCCAACCCCCCTTGACAAATAAGAAACATAATAAAAAGAATAAAAAAATAGCTGTTTAAATTGAAAAAAAAAACAAGCAAGCACTGAAACATTTGGAATATTAATAAACAAAGTTAATTCCAATATTAATAAAATTGTGTTCAATAATAACAAAACTCCCCACTCCACCCCCAAATCACAAAATAAAAAAATCTATTTAAATTTCTTTTTGAAATTAACCTTAAAAAGAACTAAGAAAATAATAGATACGTACACGATATCCGTACCCCCACAACATACATTTTACATATATCTAAATTTAATAACAACCAAATCAAGCACCACATTATGCATTAAATTGAAATACTTTTAAGAAGAGATATTCCCTTTAAAAGATTAGGAATTCAAAAATTTCTACAGTACATAAAAGGAAACTAATAGATAAGATAGGGGACAAATAATTATATATAAATGAAATAAATAAAGCATAAAAATCAAATAAAATTGAGAATTTTCAAACTTTGTAAAAAAAAAAAACAACTATTGATGAATAAAGTCATCTAATAGAAACGAGGCATGCACATTCGGAATGTTTACCAATTGTTTAAAAAATAGTGGTTGATTTCATCATACAATAATACATTTTTCTAATTATAGACTGTTTCTATTAATTATTGATAATTCCTCTTTTATGATTACACTGCAGTCTAAATAATGAAACAATATTTAGAGAGGGGTTGGTGTTTGACACTAAAAGGTAATGGTGACAAATAACATTCGGGTTCGGGTTTCCACAATAAGATCTATAAAAGAATTTGATGGCGTTATATTCAGAATTTAGAGTTGCTTTCTTTCTTTGGTATTAATATTTACTAAATACATATTCTTCTCCAAGGATGTTCAAGTCCCTGAAAAATATAAAAATCGTGATTAAAATACATTTATCGACAAATGGGGTTTCGATTTGGATTTTTCTTTGCACATCAGTCATGGCAAAATGAAAGTAAAATAGCTTACTGTCTCGGGGGGGGGGGGGGTCATAATTGAACAAGGGAATGTCAGGTAGCATTATTGCTTACTCCTCTTTCAAACTCAAATTGCATTCATCACCAATTTACACACTGAACCAAATGGCCAGTCAGTTTGATGGCGTTATACGAGTCTAGAACCATATCAAGCCATAACTATGTTCATTTGAAGTTTATCTCTTTCTGATGAATACACACCCACCTTTCTGTGTATAAATGGGTTTTGTACAGTCTGTACACCGTAACATTTCTGGGGATTACATTTAACCTATTAAGTTTGATATAGGTTTATAAAAAGTCTTACCTGCTGAACACTCCCTATGTCTTATAGTTTATAGTATGCAGTTAAACAAGATAATTTCCAATTGTTCATGTTCTTGGTCTAAAATAAATAAAATACTTTAACTATAAGTCAGATCTTTAGTATTAAGCAATTGGATAAATACAATTGTCGCTGGTAACATTTGAATAAATACAACATATCATGAATATAACTGAGTGGAAGTTTGAATTATTATTTGTCTAAGACAACTGGTCATTTACAAATTGAAATAGCTACTCTTCATAAAGTAAATACATGAATAATTTTCCCAATTTACCTGGATTTAATTGTAGGTCTTTGTACGAATTCACATTTCTTTTTAAAGCAATTAACTATCGCTGGATTGTGTTGCTAAAATCTACTGCAATCTGAAAAATAGAACACAATCATCAGTTGTATCAACTATCTACATGAATGTAGGTCATGTCTGCTTTTTTTTTTTATCAAAATGGCGGTCAGAAAAGAAAAACAAACATTGCAATTCAAGACTGACTGTTGTCCAGACTGTATCCTAACAATGATTTTTTGAATATTTAATCACACCGAAAAACAATTATGCTCACGCGGTTATGATATAATATTGAATTAGCTTACCTAAAAATATACTTTTTGGTCAGTTTGTCTGCCGGCCATTTTACTATCAATGGAACACAATCATCAGTTGTATCAACTATCTACATGAATGTAGGTCATGTCTGGGTTTTTTTCAAAATGGCGGTCAGAAAGGAAAAACGAACATTGCAATTCAAGACTTACTGTTTTTCAGGCTGTATCCTAACAACGATTTTTTGAATATTTAATCACACCGAAAAACAATCATGCTCACGCAGTTATGATATAATATTTAATTAGCTTACCTCATAATATACTTTTTGACCAGTTTGTCAGCCCGCCATTTTACTATCATTAGCCACACGTACTTCGGTCAATTAAAATGGGCGTAGATTTTGTTTTAACCGAAACGAAAAATTTGCGTTATAAATACATTGTATTATAAAATACAAAAAAAATAGCAAACCTTTTTTCACATTAATATCACTTTTTGAGTTGGTTCTAATCGATACTAATCCACGAAGGAATTATCACACTGCTTAAGAATAGTGTGTGAAAGAGCATTATTTAACGTCCGCTTCCACCAAAGTTAACCTTTTGTAGTATAGTAGGGTTTAATATCGCAAAAATACTGCAATAAATATTTCTTCCTTTTTTTAAAAGTAATTTATTTTGATTGGTCATTTACAAGCGAGCAATACATGTCAAATTTCGATTAATAAACCAATTAAATTAAATAAAAAGATTAACTCGACTATTTCCACGCCCATTCAAACATGTTATAAAACGTAGATATAACACTATTGTCACACCTCGAAGATTTTGTTTGATGTGTAAAGTTTATTGGGGCAATATCAATCAGACACTTACAAATGCAGACATTGTAACAACCCGTCTCTGTCTATTGTCTGAGACAAGACGTGAAAATAAACAAATAGTAGAATCAGAATTTTATTATGTGTATAATTAAAAAGTTTTAAACTAGATAATAATTATACTGTTATAAAATACGTTGCTTTAAAAGATGAATTAAATGTATCGCACTGTATATACCTGGCGATTTCAACTTAATGTTTGTAATAATTAATATAAGGTTGTAGTTAATTAGGAATATTAAAAAAAAGAAAATCAAGTGAATTCCTTGACCTTCAAATTCAGGAAGAGTGGTTTTACTTTACGCTAAGCCAGTTCCCCAACCCATTCAGATTTTCCTCAATAAAAATCATATTATTACAGATAATAAGTAATCTAGTACATGTTATCTTAAAATTCGACAAAATGTATTATAAGAAAAAAACACACAAGATTTTATAATTCTACACAAGTTTGTGTTAAGACATTGAAAAGAACACAAACTTGTGTTGATGCAATGTAAAACAACACAAGCTTGTGTAGAATATTTTTAACACAAGTCCTTGTGTTGACATCCAACACAAGAGTTTTTTCAGTGTGTTAGTGCCATGAGAGGGTTTCATATCTTTAAAACTCATTGGACTCCAATTGCAGGTGACATCCTAGATACTAAATGTGACAATTATAAAAATAACCCAAAAGTTTTTCCTCTTTTCGAATTTTAGCACTGGGCGTAATTTCAAAATAAATGTTTTTATCACTGACATGGTCAAATTCGAAATTAAGCCCAGGGCTTAAATACGGGTATTCCCAGTAATTATGAGATGTTAGAATTAAGATTTATATATTTATTAGATAATAGTTCCAGTGTTGTTTCACCAAATGGCTTCATCATTAGTTGTATGATTACACTTATGAGAGTATTCAACTACAGATAAGGAATTTAAAATAATATGTAATCAAAAATAAAATGAATTAAATAATAATTTATGTGTATTTGTTTGGAATATTTTATCGCATTATCCGATAATAGTTTAAGCGCAGTGGGGCATGTCTACTCAGTAGCTAGACCAACAGCAGCACATCATCTCCGTAATGTTAAATAACTGAGTGGCAAACAAACACTGCTTGCTTCATACACCCATTCATTTTAATCTGTGGTCATGGGGCCAAAATCACTTAGAATTTATGAAGGCAAAAATAAAGTAATATTTCGAGAGAAAACACAAAGTCCGAAAGAAAGGGATTGAGAAAGACAACAATCTAAAGGATGGACACTATATTGGCCAAGTCCCTTAGACGGAGCATCATAACAATCCAGCACCATACCGGTATGAGCACCTTCATTGAAACGCTACAGTGAATGTTATCTATACAGCTGTACATATACTACTCAAAAGAAGTTAAGGGTCAACCAATTATTTTTATTTGACATTTTATTAGACACAGGGAACATGTAAATCAAAACTTTGGTCAGAATGAGTTCAATATGTCTCAATGTTGAGTCTGTTATGCAAAGCATATATGCACTTTTTATACACAACTTTTTTGAGGATCTGATGACAATTCACCATTTTGAGCATAATGAGGTCCAACAAAACTGTCTCAAATTCGATAACTTTGTTAATAACGAGTGAAACCACCACGTGCTCGTAAGCAGTCGACACAACGACGAGGCATGTTGCCGATCATACGTCGAAAAAACATCTGGGGAATGGCCTGCCACTCTGCACCAATTCTTGTAGATTATCAGGTTTCCTATGATTGTCTCTCACAGTCTGCCCAACTCATCCCATGCATGCGCAATTGGTGCTAAGTTAAGAGAGTATGCATGCCAATCCATTAACAACTCGTGCTCTATGCGGTCTAGCATTGTCATCTTGAAGAACAGAACTTGCTCCAATTTGACGAAGACTTGGGATGACAAAAGGCTGTAAAATTTCGTCTCTGTACCTGATACCCGTCAAATTTCCCTGGACGACGAAAAGAGGAGTCCTGTGATGTACCGAAATTCCAGCCCACACCATTACCGTACCACCCTCCAAAGCGATGGCGTTGTCTGACGTTAACATCAGCGAATCTTTCTCCTTGCCGCTAATAGACGCGAAGTCTGCCATCGTTGATCCGTTATGCAAATCGGGACTCATCAGTGAAGAGTACCTGTCCCCATTGTCGCCGTCTCCAGTCTCTATGACGTGTGCATCAGTCACGACGTGCTGCCCTATGACGTCGAAGAAGAGGTGGTCGAACCGCTTGTCGTCGAGATCGAATGTTGTGGGCTCGCAGACGATTTCTTATGGTCTGGTCCGATACATGAACACCACTTGCATTTCGCAATTCATCTCTCAGATATCTCGCTGTAACAACGCGCTGACGTAAGGCCATTTGAATGACATGCCGGTCTTGACTTTGCGTGCGCGATTCTGAATTGAATTGGTTGCCTGGAAACGCTGCCATAGATAACAAGTGGCATTAGATGGAGCTGAAGCGAGAGATAAGGTTTCCACCTGGGTTTTTACTCCCAAACATCATTGAGAAGTCAGTCACCCTCCCTTTCCGGTGTTGCTTCATTCAAATTCATTGGGGGAATTATGGTGGACCAATGAGTCATGGGGCTGGGACTCCATCAGAATTTTTCAGAGTGCGTTCCCATTTTCAGTGGGACAGCGCGGAGAGTCTGTGACAGGGAACTGCATCTAGTCTTTCGGATGCAACGAAAAACAAGGTTCATTGTAGGCGTTAGCATGTGCGTAAGAGAATTCTTGGTGGTTGGAATTCAACGAGGAGAAGGTGGAAACGGGGGAATATGCCCCTCATTACAGTCTCAGGGCTGTACAGCACAGTGGACGCTTACGACTTGCCCCCGGATCCATTTACAGGATTTGATATTACTGTTTGAGTCTTGCTATTTTATAAACGGATTTCTTCGATTATGAACAAACTACTTAATTTTGGTTATTATAAACTTACTTGTGCTTTTGAAATTACCTCCGGTTCAATAAAATCCATGGCACAATTAAATATTTCTACGGAAAAAAAGTTCTCTCTTGAAAAGCCAATGTTTTTGCTTGTATTTTCGACTGTCTTCATCACAACATTGACTTGTCACGTGATGAGCTAACCCATCGCAATATTTTGATTGGGGTGAAGATTGACGAATATGGACAATCACGTGCGTTGCTATCAAAGCAGCACACGACTTTTTCGATCGTTTGAGTTTGGGCAACGAGATTAGCAACTGAAGACAATAATATTAATTCAGAAACAATTAATTGATCGCCAGTCTACTAAATTTTATTCACAATGAATATATCACTGATTACACAAATACACGTAAATATAATATTGCTTTCACATAATCATCACCCCAGATTTGTAAATAGCCTGTATATTATAAATATTTTTATAAATTATTTTAAATCCCTGACTATTATTATAGGCAACTTCGTGGCTTATATTTACAAATAAACACACTTTATTTCATAATTAACTGATCATATTTCATAACAGGGTCTATCCCCAATGTTTATTAGTCCATTTACAAAATTTTATGATTACCCGGTACCACAAAAAATATGAAAAAAGGCCACCGCTTGTCAATAATTTCCATATTTAATTCACGTTCCGACTGTTCATGTCAAAATATTCCCCGAATTTAAGTACTCTTTTTTGTTTATTCCACAGCTACTGAAATCGAAATTATTCTTGATAAGAACAGTTCGGGATGTGTAAACATCGTTTATCGTCTTTGTAAAAATCTATCTAAACCGAAAAAAATCACTCGTCAAAAGAGGCTTAGCAAATTGCGTGTATTATTGGGTCTTGCGTGTCAATTATGCAGACCGTGGGGAAAACTCCTGAAAGTGTCGCGGTAAATTTAACCATTTTCACTGCATCTGTATAGCATATACAATAACTCATATGGCATGGTACCTTTTTATGGTTTAGAATTCAAAGCGTTGATTGGCTGAAGCATGATCGCGATCTACAAAATGACATCAGTGGCATCAGGAAATGGAAAAGATATTTGAGGGTGAGATTCAAGACCCGTAAAACGAAGGTCGTTTTTTCTGCACCTGTGTCCAAAAGAAATAATCCCGCCTAACTCTCTAACCAAATAATTAACACAAGACGAAAACAAAATAACGGGCTACGGGCCTATTTATGTTTGAAAACGCCCAAACTCATTACTTGGTCCGAGAGCAATAGCTTATTCATACACAAATTTGAATTGTCGTAATCGCGCCAAACACCGTTACGATAAGTCTTCCTGCGCCCCCCCCCTTGTACGAAATGATCAACCCCGATAAGTGACGTGATAAGCTTCCATGTTGGTACTTCTCGATGTCAAAGTTTGTGAAGAGTTAAGTTTTACAAGAGAGAACTTTTTTGTTCGCTGGGATATTTAACTGTACAATGCATTTTATTTAACCGGAGGTAATTTCAAACACACAGGTACGTTTATAAAAACCAAAGTTAGATAGTTTCATAATCGAAGAAATCCGTTTATAAAATAGCAAGACTCAGACAGTAGTTGTTTATTTGTTTGTAATGTGCACTTATTTTACGGTCCTCAATTCAGATGATAAAGAACAACAAAACCTTTATTTCAGAAATTTATATTGATTTTGTACGAGATAACTCTATGTATATTCATTCTATGTACACGTGCAGTCGGTCAATATAAGTATTATAACGTCATTTACAAAATGTACAATTTGGTTTCATTTTCATTAACACTAACTATTATCGGAATCCTATCACCATGGATTGCAAATCGAAATTTTGCTTATTTTAAGAATGCAGTGTTTTCATTGGTTGAGGGTTAATTTCCTCGTAAATATTTAAGCTTTCAGCCAATGAAATAGCGGTATTCTTAAAATATAGTTAAGTTTAAGTTATTGTGAATAAGAACATAGAAATAAAATGATCGCGAGAAATATATATCGTTTGGGTTTTAGTGATTCTGTTCAAGCGAAATTGTGATTTGGCATCCATGGTGTGCAGAAACTATCTATAGTATCTCAGTAGTAAGAGACATCAGCCATTTTGTTCCCGAACAAAGACAGTGTAAGGATCATCAACATAAAAGGTGCGGTTTGGTGTTATTTATAGGTACCGTTTCATCAACACTACACTAGCCATTACAAGCACAGTTATTGTCCATGGTTTAACATCCATACCTACAGTGGAAAATATTTAAATCATTTATATATAGGTTAGGATTAAAAAGTTTCAACATTCAGTGTTTGTAGGAAAGAATAAACACGACCACTCTTTACATTTTAAGCTCAAAATCTTGTCAAGAATCTGTGTTTCCATGTTAAGGTTAGGGTGAACAAAAAGTCCACACTCTACGTTTAAAGGGAAAACGAAAGTAACTACTCTTAGGGCGTACTCGATTGAACGTTCTGGAATTAAATTCTCTGAATTCCAAAAAAATTGTCAATCGAGTGAAAAGGAGAATTTCGGAGTACAACGCATGTGCCGACGGTATAAAAAATATCTCAACCAATCATGGCAGCTGAAACATATTTGTTACTTAAAATACGTCACGATTCCACTCACACCACCTCAGCTGTCGGGACTGGCAGAACTGTGACAGGACTCAATTCCGTGTCACTCGATTGCAATTCTGTCTATTCCTGACGTTCTGGATTGTGAATCGAGCATCCTCAATCAGTTTGAATTCAACATAACAGTAGACTGGGGCGCCGCTCTCCGGCCAAAATGCCCCTCATAGCACAGTACGTAGCGTATATATATCTTCATTAGACGATGCAGAACAGTAGGACGTTAAACCCTATTTCACTTTACATCCAATCGGTGCTTTCTTATATATTTATATACCGGCACTTACCTCCACCACAATGCTGTGTTACATATGGCCCAACTTCGTTCAGAGCTCTGTCCATTGCAGCCTTTTCTTCGGCGTTACACAAACCCTTGGCTGCCTTTAAACAGGTTTCGTACTTGTTGTCGGCACTTCAAAAGAACGGAAGAGGTAAATCACTCATTTTACTAATCATAACTTATGTATTTTTAAAAATTTTGTATTTTAAAGCGGCATTATGGAAGTTTCGACAAAGAACTGACAGTTCACGCTATTAAAGGAATATCCTGAAAATCTCAGTGAAATTACTCCACTCTGAGCCGAGAAATGGTCATTTCAAAAACATTTTAGTGGTTGTCATGGTTACCATTGTTACGATAATAAACAACGTCTCGATTATCCAATTTGTTGATTAATGATCAACAGCCGTTTCAATCGGATTCAATCTGTAGCAAATAGGACTTCTCAGATGACATCGAGAGTTGATAATGGTCTAGTCATGTTAATAGATGTTTAATTAATAGGCAAATTTAGCTCCTGCATTATGTATGTTAAAATTCGAGCCTTTAAGAAATCGTTGGCGTCACATTGATCTATTTTACAAGATCCAGCTGTTTTTCTTTTTAAATTTCAAAAATAATACTTTCCATGTATGATCCTTCATTTATATTAAGTGTCAGCCAAATAACTCAATTTTAGTTACGGATTTATGAAATACATATATTTGCTTCAGCACCAGCGAACTTTGCTTCGAGAACGTTTCTGTGATGTAATTGATGACAATATTTCTAGCACCAAAGGGGCACGATAAGATGCAGCCGTGGCTATATGCCACTAACAGTGCTCCGTCTGATCGGTTGGCTTTTACTTGTTTTGATACCGACAACAAGTTTGGACGTATTGCAAACATTATCACCTAGACTACATGATCGCCTACATTGACTTGTGAATGCAAGGGTTCACTTTGTCGAATTACATCACAGGCCCCGAGTTCACAAAGCATTCTCAGACTTAAGTTAAGAATTTACTCAAAATTGTTCGCCTTCTTTTAACAAAAATACAGTAAGGTATCAAATACATTAATAAGAAATTATGTACAAAGTTGTGTGTTTCTTGATGAAAGATATTTCTTATAAACAGTGATTGAAAGTTGAGTAAAATCTCAACTTAAGTCTGAGAATGCTTTGTGAGCCTGGGGCCAAAAAAAAATATTAGTTATGAAGAATGTACCTGCATTTTTGAGTTAAATCAGTAGCGCCCATTATAGTCATATTCCAGTTATCTGTACACTGGAAAAGCTTCGGGGCACATCCTTGACCTTCAAGTTAAAAATAGGTTGCCAGGCAACGAAACATTCGCCCACACAACAGCCAAATCGTCCGGGCAGTCAACAAGAGTTGTTGCATTTTAAGTAATCACCAGAAAATCACAATTCAAACTCACCCATAACTTCGGTGTAACTGTGATATAATCAAACATTTTTTTAAATCAGATAATAATTGTGACCCCCAGAGGGACCACAAGCTAAAAAGGGTGATTTTTCGTACAATCAGGGGCCATGATTCAGGAAGTTACGATCCGATATGGGCAAATATGCAATGGAACCAAGATCATTAGGTTATAAACATGTATTTCAAGTTTTATCAAAATCAGTTCAAAATTGTGACCTCTATAGGGTCCACAACCTCGATATAACATATTTTTACAGATGGCGGCCATTTTATCCGTCAACTCTGGTCCGATTTTCACGCAATTCAAATTCTCTCTTCATTACCATGTAACGGTGATATAATCAAACGGTTTTTTAAATCGGATAATAATTTTGACCTCCAGAGGGACCACAAGCTAAAAGGGGCGATTTTTCGGACAATCAGGTGCCATAATTCAGGAAGTTACGATCCGATGGGCACAAATATCGAAAGGAACCAAGATCTTTGGGTTATAAACATACATGTCAAGTTTCAGCAAAATCGGTTCAAAGTGACCTCTATAAGGTCCACAACCTTGATATAACATATTTTCATACCATTCGCGTACAAACGGCGGCCATTTTGTCCATCAATTTTGGTCCGATTTTCACGAAATGCGAACCCAACCTTCATAACCATGGAACGGTGATATAATCAAACGGTTTTTTTTTAAATCGGATAACAATTTTGACCTCCAGAGGGACCACAAGCTAAAAAGGGCGATTTTTCTGACAATCAGGGGCCATAAATCAGGAAGTTACGATCCGATTGGCGCAAGTATCACAAGGAACCAAGATCTTTGGGTTATAAACATGCATTTCAAGTTTCATCCAAATCGGTTCAAAATTGTGAACTCTACACTGTTCACAAGCTAAAAAACGTGATTTTTCGTACAATCAGGGGCCATAACCCATGAAGTTACGGTCCGATACATACCAATATCGAAAGGAACCGAGATCTTAGGGTGATAAACCTATATTTTAAGTTTCATTGAAATCGGATAAAAATTGTGACCTGTAGACTGCTCACAAACAATTGTGGACGGACGGACGGACGGACGGACGGGCGAACAGGGGCGACGACAATATACGTCCACATGAAAATGTGGGCGTATAAAAAACACCCAACCAATTATTCTTTGGGGTTTTGTTTATGTTAGAAATTCTTTAATTTGTACCACTCACTATCAGTTTATGTTTATAACCGATGAACCATTGTAAATATGAACTTTACTTACATCAGGAGGGAACAATAACATATAATATAACTATCATCAGTACAATTAAAGCTTGCCCATATTGACCAAGCCTTTAATTAAATGCAGCAGCTATTGCGACCCCGGGGACAGTTTAAGGAATCTGTGCAGGAGCGGCGTTGCCCGGTACCTTAGAGACAAAGTATCTTGGATTTTTGTTGGGGGAGGGGGGGGGGGGGGCTCTTAAGGTATCTTCAAGTCTGGTGAATTCAGATAGCTGGTCGGTACCCCTTCTTTTCCCCAATCCCCACAAAGGAACTTTGTACCGTGTCGTGTGAAGGAATTCATAACATGTACGTACAAGTGGGTACCTCGGTAGTGTCAGGTTTTTTTTTTGAAACAGAACTTTCTCATTTAACATTGTTGTTTAAGAGTTACCCACCTTGGAATTATTTTAGAGTTACTCACCTTGACATTTTGAATTAATTGTTGGTATTGTCGCATCTAAGAGTTGTTGTAACTGAACTTTTTCAGGAGGACTGCACTCTACTTCTATACGCTCTAAACATACCTCAAGTCCTTCATTGGCACTAGAATCAGTTTCGAATTACATATACTATTCAAAGTTTTATTGTGAGTTAGAACATCTTAAAAGTATTATAATTATCATAACGGAAGCATAAATGATCAATCAGTTTACGGGAATTTATTCGCTCACACATATAATTAATATCCTAATATGGAGACAGGTTTTCTTAAACTATTGAAATGTAACCCAAAATATATTTTGATGAATTAATCGATTCTACAAAGCTTTATGAAAATTTACCGACTGTGTTATCAACACATAAGCATTGGCCGACAAAGTTCAACTCGATTTTCCGGCGTGATTTCCCGGGGCTGACAAGGCCAGTTGACTGGTCGTTATGATAGGACGAAAAACCGAGGGCCCGTGTACACATTGGCGTGCACATAAATGATCCCTTGACAGTTGGAATTCGATATAACCGTTGGGTGTAGCGCCGCTGTCCGGGCAAAATTTCCCTCATAGCACACTGTATGGCGTATATGTCCATCTTAATTAGCCAAGTACGAAGCAGAACAGTCCACGTCATTTCACTAGCAGAAAATAGTAAGGAGTAACTAAAAATAAATTGATATATGTCTTTAACACTATATGGCCGAATGGCTGGCACGTGCGTGTTGTATCATAAGGCCTGTCATTGAGTCAAAAGCGCCGTGGTTTCGATTCTCCGGTTGTACGTGACAATGAGTAGGGTCACCTGTCCAATCCTGGGGGTTTTGTCAAAGATTCCTACGCGCATGCGCATTATTGAAATACAATTTAACCATATGAAATGGCCTAGTTTGCGTCGAGTGGGCGATAAACCCCATTTCTCTATCGCTCTCTCTGATGCTAACACGATACGTCATTGTAAATGTATGAGAGAGAGGGGGAGAGAGGGAGAGAGAGAGAGAGAGAGAGAGAGAGAGAGAGATAGGAATGAACTTTAACGTCCACTCGACACAATAGTTCATTTCGGGACTAACATGGTTTAATTTTTTCAATAATTCGCTTGCGCGTAGGGGTCTTTAGCAGTGGGGGGGGGAACCGGCGGACCCACAGAAAACCCACGAGTTTGGAGAGGCAATCCAACACCTTGCCACGAACAGTTAATGTATGAGTGCTAAAAACAATTTAAAAGATGAATAACGGCAGATTTAACTTACATGCAAGTACGCGATAAATCTTTCTGTGTATTTGCTAACGCCGCCTTCCATGCAGTGTCACATGTGTTAATTTGTACTGAACAATCTTCATCTGAAATCATATATATATATATATATATATAATCAAACAGTTTCAAGAAAATGAAATGAAATGGGGTTTAACGCCCGACTGTTCTGCTCCGACTAGCCTAATCCACAGGGGCATACACCATACAGTGTGCTATGAGGAAAACGTTGCCCGGACAGTGGCACTACGGCCTACTCATCTATCAAATTCCAACTGCGAATTGATCTTTTAAGTGCACACCAATGTGTAAACGGGACTTAGGTTTTTTGTACTATCCTAACGACCAGACAACTGTCCTTATTAGGCCCTGCGTCCTACACCACTGGCAAGGGGAAACAAAGCCGAAAAATCCCGATGAACAAAACAATTTCAAGATAGAACAAGATAAGTCACAGTTCTGTTTATTGGAAAAGGGGTGTCAATAGCATAGCCCAAATGTCCTCCTCCTTCTTCGACGTATTTGTCGGATCTTGCCTCATACCAATATCTTTATGTCGGTTGATTTGGTGCGCAGATTAGTACACTAATGAAACACTAACCGATATATGGTAATTGTCCTGCCCTACTGGTTGACGCATTATACTTTCAACTCTCAGACATCATGTTCAGACTGTAGAGAAGACATCATCCGGGAGTTCCTAGAACCACGGGCCGTCATTTAATTGATGATTGAAATAATTGGTACCACGACGTGAAGTAAAAGATAGTCCTAGACGACAGTGTCACCCTAGAACCACGGGCCGTTTTCGGATACTTCCTGATTAGATATATAGTCACATTGACCTTTTGTTTGGTACTGCGACACGGGATAGTGTCCCGTATTGTCACACGTTCTGCCAATCTCCCATTTCTATCGGTTTGTATTATACGTATGTCGATTATTTTGAGCACAACTTTTGGCAAAAGAAACCCATGAGGGATACATCATGGGTAGGATGAACCAAAAAAAACTTTATGAATTCTCTGACCCCTTCCCTCCCAGCTCCCCGCCCCCAAGAAAAAAACAAACTTTTCAAGTTTCCATGGAATTGCAAGGCAACAAAATGCCCTTTAGCTCTAACCCTTATACGTACTTTTACAAGCTTTATTTATCTGTGGTCTCAGGCTGTTTAGTGTTGATAATATTTGAGCCCTTTGTTGATCTGTACATGAATCTTCAATTCCATTTAAACACGCCTCGTACGCTGCAGCATCTCTAGCAATAAAAGAGCGATAATGGGCGACATCATATATTTTATTAGACCAAAGCAAAAATTACCAGTTCATTGACTGTTGCTGCACTTGCTATTGCAATTGGATGTTTCCTATTACGGATCTTTCCTTGGACCGAGTTCCCAATTCGACTTAACGGTTAGGCTATGCTTGCTACTGTATAGAGTCGCCTAGAAATTTCAACACGTAAATGAACTAGTTGTATGCACTTCGCAATACGGAATTGAAAATGAAATGACATGGTCTTTAACTTTCAGTTTAATTGATGGACGCAGTCCGTAGTCATACATCGACTGATTTTAACACAGGTCAAGATAAACGGGATTCAGCATGTTAGGGTAATAACAGGCCCGTATCTAGACACCATTAAGCCGGGGGGCATTACCTTTCGGTAGGGGGGCGAACATTTTGAGGAAATTTTCAGAAAGGTCATTCTAACAGACTGTTGTTATCATCATGCTATGTAGTTACCTAGACGTCTAATAAGCATTTTAAAATAAGTGTTCATAAAAAAATTGGCTTTTTTAGGTTAATATAAGGAACTGTGTATACTTTAATGATTGTTAGCAATTTCTGAGCGGGGGGGGGGGGGGGGCGAGCATTTCACGCGGGGGGGGGGCAAGCCCCCCCGCGCCCCCCTGTAGATACGGGCCCGGGTAATAATGTTGTGTAACGTTTGTATTGCTTGACATCAATGACAGTCAATGGTTTGTTAGACTTCTTCTGAAGGACTTGCTGCTTTGGACCAATCAAACACTGGATTTGAACCAAGTTTAAGGTAAAGGCGATAAACTAAGCTAAAGCGTCGCTCGGTTCAACCATGTAGGCCCACTTATTGGCGTGTTTGTAATAACAACCGCTGGAATTCGGAAACATTCGATCACGTGTATCCGTGTCTATTAGTCCACATTTCATTTTCTTAAACTTAGAAAATAAAAATCCTCCACGGACCATTTAAGTTCACAGAGGATGTACGTGTTGAAATTTCTAGGCGATTCTGTAGAGTAGCAAGTATAGTATTATTACCCATAATATATAATCGTACTTTTATCAGACGGTTGGACATAATCTCCTATAATTTCAACGATATTCAAAAAACAAAAAAAGTCTATTAATTCGCAAACAAAATACACCCAATACAAAAGTTGTAACTATGGTTAATACCTGCATTTCGCGGGAAGATTATCACCAGCAGCTGTAGCATTACTTTTCCATTGGTTAACACAGCCTAGTATTTCCGCTTTACATAACTGTTCTAAAAATAGTTAATGAAATTGTACTTACATTTTCATTTGCCTGTATACATGTATATAGCTAATTACTAACAATTTATCTTACTTAAAATAATTACATGATTAATAAAGACCCATTCAGTATTACCAAATTATATAAATAATACTGAATGGATCTTCATTAATCATGTAATTATTTTAACTAAGTTCTATATATATCGGGCTAAACTACGAAACGAAATACTCAACATTAATAAGTATGAACGCTTCTTAGTAGAACATGCTAAAATGGAGATTGAGATATCTACGGAATTGTACATAAATAAATTGAAATATCTTTTTAAGAATTAACAGACTGCCTCCAGAACGATTCCCCATGGATGGATTTGTGTATTTAGATCTGCGAATTAGGAACCCTGCGATTTACCGTTTATATAGAACAATGTATTTTAATTGTTAAGATATATTATAAATGTACTTAATAAGTTCATTTAAAAATTTGACGTAAATAAAGTGTGTAAAAAAAAAAGCAAAAAAAAAAAACCAACAATCTATCTAATCCAACTTTTTTGTCCGTAAATATTTTGAAACAAAATAATGTACCGGTAATGTAAAAATAATATATTATTTCATTATTAAGAGTTATCTATTCATAATGTATTTTTATACATCCACATACATTGTACATTATGTAAGAGCTAAATCTGCCTATTGTAGGTCTTTCTGTAGGCCTTAAATGTTATATAAACTATTAATTAGATATTAATTTACTTATCCAGACCAATTCTCGATGTTATCGCTAACCTGTGATATTTACTGGATTAGAACCTGATCTGCTGCTGCTGATTAAATCAAATAAATGGATAATCGATACTATGTTTTTTTTTATCGTACCTCCTTTAGTAATAATTATCGAGGATAGGCCGAAGATTCAATCACTAAAATCTCGATTAAGAGTGGATAAATTTGAAAGAAATTTTCGGCAAATTCACTTTACATTATCTAGTTTTAAACTGTTATAGCGAGCTCTTTATCTAATCTCCCATAATGTATCTGTAATATGATCGTATATCGTCTTCACCCTCGGGGTTTGTGAGTGTGTTTCGTTTTCTTGCAACCTATGTATCACATTCAGAATACACGAACAACCACACACGAAAACATTTAAATCAAGATTATTGCATGCATTTCAAATTATCTATGATACAGGTTTTCTAAATCCGGTGGTTGGTGAGCGCATGTTTCGTTGTCTGGCAAATTATGCTCGTTTCCCGGAAGATAATTATAAAAGTAAATTGTGTACTGAACGTTTTACATTATATATTAAATAGGTATTCAAATTCGTAAGTTTCGTTGTCTCTGTTATTTTTAAAATATAACGATAGTTGCATGTATATTGAAACCTAGTATGTTATTAAAATTCAGAAGGTGTCCATCCATATAAGTGTTTTATGTTACGTACATCCGTACACGAACATAGGAAAATTATAAAAATAAGATAAGGTAATCAATATATAAGCGCGATTTTGGTGTGTTGGGGCGGGGGGGGGGGGGTTCTGTCATCACATACTTCCCCACAGCATACGCGCATTCACACAATTTTATGAAAATTATGAAAATAAAATGTGCAGTATGTATATCTAGATAAGATTATATTTTTGATATTGCACAATGCAGATTTAGATTGGATTGATTATGTTTTCGCTATTTACACAAGAACATTTATTACAAAATTGAAATGTACAATTCGGAGAGGGTTTATTGTCCATTTACCCTGGCTTGTATTATTATTAAACGGGATATTTGTCAATAAAGATTTGAATTGAGGAAAATAATAATAAGATAAAATACCCTGTAACATTTATACGCATTTAAAATATGCAAAAATAGAGAGGTTTTTTGGTCCATTCGACCAATCAGAATCAAGGAAATTTTAGATTTACATAGATATGGAGAAAATTCATTAAATATATCTGCAGATAAGATAATATAAAGTAGATTCTATTGTATGATTTATCTTGAGTTTATAAAGTCAGGTTATCAATGTACCTATTGTTAGTTTATAGATTGCCGACCTAATTAAATAATCTAAATAAAATAACGATTGCAACGCGCAATGGCGCCCTGTCAGATTTAAGCTCGTTTTGCTCCATTTCGTAGCAGAAAGCGAATTGTATTTGTGGGCGTTTTATTTCATAACAGACAGCGAATTGTATTTGTCCGGGAGGCCATTTAAGAAGGGCCTTGGTTCGATGTGATTCAGATCGTTTTTACCCGAAACTCATTGTTCCACTAAAAGCTTATACAATTTGCAACCAGTTGGCGCCATTAACTGGGGTTCATAGTGACTTTGACCGTTCCGCAACTGGCCCCGAGTTCACAGAGTATTATAGACTTAAGTTGAGAATTTACTAAAACTTGTTCACCCTATTTTAACTAAATTATAGCCCTTTATAAAACTTTTGTTGTTTTAATATATCAAATACATGAATGCGAAACTATATGCAAAGTTTTGTATTTCTGCATCAAATATATTTCTCATAAACAGTGATTGAAAGTTGAGCAAATCCTCAACTTTAGTCTGAGAATGCTTTGTAAACTCGGGCCACTTCATTTTATTTTACCTGGATAATCTAATATCATTTTATTTTACCTGGACAATCTAATATCATTATTGGAATCACTTCATTATTCAGGATACATTGAATACTAGCTGCATCTGTGGCTGTACAGGCCTTCTGAGCAGTTAATCTCAAACATTCATATTCCAGCACAAGAGCACTGAAAAATATTTTAACGAAACGAATTAACTTTTATTATTCATCCTTTTGACATGTCTACCTTGTGAATAGCGGAAAGGAAACGAAATGGGGTTTATTTTTGTTCTGTGCGGACTTGGCTATTGAAGGCGGGCATACGCCTCGCGGAGTGTTATAAGGGAAATTTTGTCCCGGCAGTGGCACTACCGCTCACCCTTGTTTATAATTCCAACAGTCAAAGGTTTGTTTCCGTGTACTCCAATTGTTACACATGATCTCGGTTTTCGTCCAATTTGAACGGCTAGACACTGTTCCATCCTTCACCACTGTCAAGGGGAAACCACGCCATAACATAACACCTTATAATATAAAGTCTTGAAAACTTAATGTTTTTTGTAGGCAATAACAAATTATATACACATTAAAAAATTGAAAAATTTGAAAAAAAAAAATAAATACACTTTTCTAAACCGTGCTTACGAATTGTCTGAAAAAAATAAATCTGTATTTATTTTTATATTAATTTCTCTAGGGCGTTTTATTACTTTAGCCAACATACATTTTGAATTAATTGTTAGATTCAGAATAATGATTCTTACTCGCATTTAACTGTTATGTTATTGCCAATCAATGGAAGAGTTTTGTTCCAGGCGGCCTGACATGCCATAGCATCATCTGTACATGGTAACGAATATACCGTGACAAAACCCAAAACTGAAAATAAGACAAAAAAGCTATACTAACACGATAACATTTTATAGGTTTTTAGATACGAGACTCATTTTATTGCATTTCCTATTTCAATTTCAATTCTGAACTAATTTGAATCCTGAATTCTGAACTAATTTGAATTCTGAACTAATCTGAATCCTGAATTCTGAACTAATCTGAATCCTGAATTCTGAACTAATCTAAATTCTTAATTCTGAACTACATGTTATTTGAACCATGAATTAATTTGAACCATGAATTAATTTGAACCATGAATTAATTTGAATCCTGAATTATGAACTAATTTGAATTCGGAATTTTTGAACTAAATTGAATCATGAATTCTGAACTAATTTGAATTAGTGCCAGCATAGAGAAAGTAAAGGAATGATAATTTTGCGATTTAAAGTAGGGGGTGGTGTTAAAAATGATTTTTTTCGGGGCCCTCTTCAAAAGTTTTAGTTGCTCTACCCATGTATGAACGTATATCTTTTATTTTTTTCTGAGCTCCTAACCCCCCTGTACACCCCCCCCACCCTGAAGTTAGGAGGGAGGGGGTTAAATTGATGGTGATAATTTAGATTTAAACCGTTATACCGTAATTACCTCGCCAAAACCTAAACAAACCGGCTCTTCCATGCGAAAACAGTTAGGGGAGAAATTGTATATATGAACAGCAGGATTTGCCAGTGGACTCTTACTTTTCAATAAGACATAATTAATATGATTTGACGTATCTATGAGACCAACTAGGGCTGGTCAAAGTGGGCTTTCTTTTTTTGGCATAATGGATTTCAGAATGCATTATTGTTAGAACGCTCACTTTGACCAGCCCTAGTTGGTCTCATTAGATACATCATATTAGCTATGATATCTTTTCTGAAAGGCAAGAGTCCACTGGCAAATCCAGTTGTTTCAATAAACAATTTCCCCCCTAACAGTATTCGCGCCACAGAGTGAGTTTTGTGAGAATATAGACAAACATAGGTGAGTTTATAGACATATATAGGTGAGTATGCAGAAAGTATACATAAATTATTTTATAGACAAGAAAATGTAACAGTAAATGGCGGACAGGTCGTTAAACACTGACAAAATATCAACGTGTATGAAATTTGTGGAAATATTACCAACATTTTGGATTTTCGCCATTTTGGATTTTCAAATCTTCAATTTAACATCACCAATGAACTCAGCAACCCCGAAAACCGTTGAGTCACGATGAGGAGAGATAATGAAGATATTCAGCGAAATCTGAATTTTAACCTCACCTAACTTCAGGGGGTGTGTACAGGGGGGGGGGGGTAAGTTCATAAATGGGTAAGGTAACTACAACTTTTGAAGGGGCCCCGAATTTGCACATCAACATTAAAATAACACCACCTTCTATTTAAAGCATTGAAAACATCTCGTGATGTTCGACAACGTAGCATGGTTGCTAAGAGGCTGACTCACTTGCCTGGAGGTCGGGTGTTCGATCCCTGCATAGTCCGAGAAAGTTCATCGGGATTTTCCGACATGGTTTCCCCTTGTAAGTGGTAGGGGACGGAGGGCCTGACGAGGAGAGCTGTCTAGTCGTTCCCGTGTATACACAGGCGTCCACGTAAAAGATCCATTGGCAGATGGAATTGGATATAAGAGTAGTCCATAGAGTCGATGTCCGGCCATACGTTCACTCGCATTACACTGTATGACTGTCTCTATTAACCAGCCAGAGCAGAACAGTGGAACGTTAAACCCCATTCCATTTCATTCCCTTTATTTTAGTAAGAAATTAAAGCCCTGTCATACTGTCCATTAAAATACAACCCAAATTATTTTAAAATTCTACCTGCTAATAAACCTGTAGAAATAAATATCTTCATCTTGGTGGCTGTCGTTCGATGGATAAAACGAGGAACATGTAACCAACTTATCAATTTTATCTGAGGTTCATAGTACAGATTGGTCGTCATGCGTCATATCTAATTTGATTGATACATCCTTGAGCATCATCATGTATCTAGTATATTTGAACCTACTTATTCTAATGACTCACATTTTGTTACGTAAGCCTTGAAAAAACTATTATAAAAGTTTGGGGAATGCACATGTACTTATTTCGCAAACAACTCACTAAGCTATTGGTCTTAAATGATCTGTATCTGGGTGGGGGGGGTTGTGCCAGAGGGTGTTTTGTGGGAGTATCCATCCCCACCCCTCGCCTCAATCTAATCGAAGGACTTAAAATACCATAAAGTATGTATTTTTGACCCGAAACTAACCATACACAACAGGCAACCACACTTTCTGACCAATTTTAATGAATCATTCATGTTGATCATGTACGTTATTCACACGAATTAATGCAAATCGCATATTTCATAGTTGCTAATCGTCTTGTGGAGCCCCCACCCCCAACCGCCCCTTTCCCATCGGATAATCTTGGCGCCGCCACAAGATGTTCGCGCCCATTCCAGTATCAATAGTCTGGTTTTCCAAAGTGTTATAAAATAAAATCTGGTTTAAACGAAACAAAATATTTTTTTTATTGATTAAGGCCACAAGAGCTAGATTATATTGTATTCATTCATTTGCGTCTATAGTTGGTGATAAATTATTACTACTACTATTTCTACTACAACTTATCGACTTGCCAGACAGGAAAGGGCTGCAAATCAGGGCTATCTGCACAACACACCATGTCGAAATGTCATCTTCTCTAATGAATCCCGATTCAACCTCAGTTTTCCCGATGGACGTCACTCACATTATCTACCGACGTCGACATGAACGCTTTGCTCGTAACTGTGTGCTGGAAAGGGATCGTTTGGGGGTGGGGGGTCATGGTTTGGGCCGCTATCAACGTCAACTTCCGGTCCCAGTTGTTGGTGGCCCAAGGCAATCTCCACGCTCAACAGCATGTTGACTCTATCCTTCGTCCAATTTTGCTTCCTTCGCTGGATCAACATGTCGTACGTCGACAGATGGTTTTCCATCATGACAACACCCGACCCCACACTGCCGAAAGACTTTCTGAAAAATCACCATGTCCGTCTCCGGACATGAACCCGACCTTACACCTTTTGAATGAACTTGGAGGACGGCTTCGAACTTAAGCCGTGCCACCAGGAACTGCTGCTGAGTTGGCACAGGCCCATAAATCACTGGCAAACAATCCCATAGCGTATAGTGAGAACTTATTCACAGATGCTTGTTATCTCAATTTTGTCAATTGTTAAGTACATGTGTTAAACGTTGTTGTAGTAAATAAACTTTTAATTCGACATCAAATTTAATCAACATTGATGATGCAGTCTCCTTATATCAAGGGGGGTTGGGATGGCCTAGTGGTCTAGAGTGCCGCGCTTCGACCTCTAGCTGGCCGGTCACCTCTGGCTTGCGGCTGTGGTTTCGAGCCCTGGCGTGAGCGTATGTGGCATGGAGATAGGGGCGCCTTCTCAACCTCGTGGGTTTCCTCCGGGCATTCCTGTTTCCTCCCACTGCTAAAAAGACCCCTACGCGCAAGCGAATTATTGAAATAAAATTGAAACATATGTTAGTCCCAAAATGACCTAGTTTGTGTCGAGTGGACGTTAAACCCCATTTCACTCACTCCCTTATATCAAATATTTAAGACAAAATGAAAATTTAAATATTGGCTCACGAATTGCGTGCCAGAATGCTTTCGAGTGCGGGGGGTTGGGATGGCCAAGTGGTCTAGAGTGCCACACTTCGACCTCTAGCTGGCCGGTCACCTCTGGCTTGCGGCTGTGGTTTCGAGCCCTGGTGTGAGCGTATGTGGCATGGAGATAGGGGCGCCTTCTCAACCTCGTGGGTCTCCTCCGGGCATCCCGGTTTCCTCCCACTGCTGAAGACCCCTACGCACAAGCGAATTATTGAAATAAAATTAAAAAACATATGTTAGTCCCGAAATGACCTAGTTGTGTCGAGTGGACGTTAAACCCCATTTCTCTCTCTCTCTCTCGCTTTCGCGTGCCAGAATGCTTTCGATGAACGAGGCTAAACATACCACACAGGAGAATACAACCGTTGTAGAATGGAATAATCAGTCGCCAGAGACTGGCATTTAAGGCCTCGAATAAAACTGATTGAATATTTCAGTAAAAACAGAAACGACTGAATGTAAATCAGTTTATATATACATTCATATTACACTATTTGCGTCAATTTGGAGGTGTCAATTAAAAGGGCAATTTCATATTTTTTAGTTATATTTTTAAAATATATTAAAATAAAGCCCTAATAAAGATTGTATCTATAAACAGTCCTACCTTGTTAAAGAATAATCCTGTTAATCCTATAATTCACTATTGCCAGTTGAGAAATTGGCAAAAATATCATTTTACACCTCAAATTCAAAAGTTTGAAGATCGCCATTGCATGGAGGGGAATGGGAAAACAAGGGAGGTAATTCATGTAATTGTGTTATTATTTTCTGTGTCAGGGATTTTTATGCCTGTGAAATATTGCCAATGATCGTATAATAGTGAGTTGACAACCTTTTGAGCAAAAGACATAGAAATAATTATGTTTTGACTTTCTTAGAAAATATGAAATTTCCGCTTTAAGGAATGGCGATTTAGCTCCTTTAAGATCTAACGTGAAGCTAACAGATGAACGGGGATAACATATTAATAGTTACTGACAAAAAGTAGATGGGTTGGGAAAACTCATTGAATGGATCATCTGTCCGAGATTCAAAAGAGAAAAACGTAGCAGGTCGAGGCAATTTTTAAAGGACTGTCCGGTGCTTTATTTAGATGTTTTTCAATTAAATTCCATTGAGGTTTTATTGTCGAATTTAGTTGCTCAGTGAGTAGAGCTCTGCCTCGCTTATCAGGAGATCATGTGGTTCGCTCCCCCTGTTGGCCGAGAAATGTTGTCGTGATTTTCAGGTGTGGCTTACCCTTGACAGTTTGACAGGCCTGAGCTCTTGTCAAGAAAATACAAGGTCTCGTATACACATTGGTGTACACGTAAAAGAAACCTTGACAGTTGTTACTTGTTATACGAAATAAGAGCTTACCGTAGCGTCACAGCCCTGTCAAAATTTATTTCATTGCACACAGTATGGCGTATGCAAATGAAATAAAGATGAAATGGCGTTTAACGTCATAATGTTCGGCTCCGACTGGGATAATGAAGACGGACATACGTCATACAGTATGACGTTTGTCCGTGTCCATTAGGCCAGTAGTAGTAATGTAGTAGTAGGACCTTAAATCCTATCCCTATTCGTATGTCCTTATTCAGAAGTAGTTGCTTTTAGAAGGGTCTCTAATCGGAAGCTGTTCTTTGAACGTCCTTATACATCCCACTTAAGTAGAATTTTGCGATTTAGAGAACATGCGGTCTGCGCATGTTCGACTATCGTAATGCCGGATCAGTTCAAACGTATGTTTTATAATCGCTAAATTCTACTTGTTGAAGTTGAGTTGAACTTTTATAAATTAAAAATATGTGCAAAAGAAAAAAAGAATCATGGTGAAAATTAAGGATTCCAAAAGCTTTAGAACGGGGTGGGGAAGGGCGGTATTTTTATATTGCAGATTAACAGGGAGGAACAGGAATGGTCCGACCAGCGACCGTTCTTCTTTTCCTAAAGGTACTAATTACAAAGCTCATGAATCCGCCAAAGTTGCTGACCTCTTCATTCCTTTCTGTAAATCTCGTTTTCTCCAAATTGTATCATTACAATTAAAGACTTAATTATAAAGTTTGTTCCGTATCTTCACCGTGTTCCCAGAAAAATCTGTGATTTTTTTTTAACCCCGAGTAGAAATCCCCCAGATGAAAATATATTAATGTTCATAACATCAAACAGTATTTATCGCAGTTTGAATAATTAATATATTATTTACAAAAACATGTAATATAGACAATAAATGAACATCATATTAGATAGCGATAGATACAAATAACCCGTTAGAGTATTGTGGAGACCAGGGACAATAATACTGTTGATAAAAGCCAAGCTTTTAAAGGTGTAACACCACTATCTGAAAAAATAATAAATCGTTTGTGAATACTCAACAATTTGTTCCAAGACAAAGTCAAAGGCATTGTAATCCAGCAATCTGCTTCAATCACCAAATATTAGATGTATTAAACATATCATATGAATCGGGGCGTTCGGATTTCCGGTCATCGCATCGTAGTGTCCCAACGGCGGACGTTCTCACAACTAGCCACGCCACAATGTAAACAATTGGAGATAAATCAAACAACCAACGGTGCCACAAGATAAGCAATTGAAGGTAAATCAAAAAAGCAGCGCTGCAGTGCCACGTCAATAAGACAGTGAAATTTTCAGAGACTCGGTGATCCCACACATTCATTTTGGAAGTTAATACATCTAACAAGTCGTAGTTGTGTAGCTCAGGACATCTGTAATCAAAAATTAGGCGTTAATGGAATAGCGAGCCACGGGCCCTAATGTTGGAATTTCCCCGTGCAATTAGTGATGAATGTGGCGAAAAATCTAGGTACCGTTAACCTCTGTCAGTTGGAATTCTACAAATGTCTCTCAAACCAGACTGAATGGCGGTTAGTGCAGAAAAACAGGAGGTTAAACCTGAGGTAATTGCCTACCTTGATTGCACAATGTCTGAATTAATGGATGAATAATCTTCAGATCATTGTCTACGGTACTTTTCTCATCTCCGTTACACAAAACTTCAGCATTTGTTAAACATTGTTCATAAACCTGATAAGTACTGAAACGACATCGAGATAATAACGTCAAGGTTATGGTAATCATCAAGAAACTTTGCTGATTAAATGGTAAAAAAAGTCCCCCAGAATGGATATAAGAGTTAGATATATGCATATGCATGTTATAGCAAGACTATGAAATCCGGGATACCCCACCGGCAACTGCCAAAACAAGATTATCTCAATAACAGCAATTTACTTGTAAATTTCATAGCGTTCAAGCGGTGAGATTTCACAAACTATTTGAATATTTTATATAACATGAAAACTCTGAATGCGTTAGGGACTACATAAAAAAACAATCGATATTTTCAGAAATTTCGGATTATTTTAGGAATTACATAAAATCCCCGACCAACGCCTGATTTTCATACAATTATTGAAATGATCAGCGATTTCCACGGAGTTGTGGATAATTCACTAGTAACGCCAATGCTGATGGCTTAATCAAATGTCTGACAAAATAGGGTCAAAAACCGCTCGTATGACCTCTGACGTGACCTATCGCAACAACCAGTCAGATCTCCATGTAATGTAGGCCATTGAAAGTATAAAATAAACGAAACAAAATATAGATGTGTATATTATGCAGATTGTATATACACAATACCTGCATTTATCTTGTGTAGTTGTAGCCATTTTTAACGATGTATTCACATTGTTTGTACATTCATATAACATAGGTGTACAACCATAACCTACAATTTATATAAAAACAAGTATATATCCGGGATCAAAAAACTTACCACAATCCAATAATTCTGACACGTTTTAAAAACACACAGGTGGGCTTCCATATAATCCAGTAGCAGTACATTGTCCTCTTTGGACATTTATTAAAAAAAAGGAAACGGGGCTTGTTTGACAAAACTCTTGTCTAGTCGTTCGGGTGGACCGAAAATACCCCTCGGACATGCAGTGAACGCCAAACGACATACCTTTACATTTCGAATATAGTGTTGGTGTTATTTTATCCACTAATTGGGTAATGGCTGATTTCTCAGCTGCTGAACAATCTACTTCTATAGCTCTCAAACAAACATCGAACAGTTCATTGGCACTGAAAATAAACAAATATTGTTTAAAACAAGAAAAAGAAAGAGGTAGATACTACTTGTATAGTCCTCTAATAGTCATCGAAAAAGTTCATAGGTCCTGACGATAAACCAGAAGTAGAAGAGAAAATAGGGTAATAAATGTGGGGATACATAGAGAATCTCCTACGAGTCTTTTTTGATATAAAAAAACGAGTTGGAGATTTTATTTATCACCTAACTCTTTCTTACATACACAAATAAATAAATATAATTCTTTGGTATAGATTTCACTTTTACTGAGTCTGATTACTTTTCAGGATAGTGATACATCATTTTTTGACTGCAGTTTACCTATTGCAAAGTCCTATACATTGACCCAGTATTTCCTTCGAGGTCAGTTTTTTTTTGACAAAAAAAGAAGTTACTTTTTATTTAAAATAAGTAGTTTCTTTTAAATAAAAGAAAGTATTTCCTTTTTCATTCATATAAAGCGATATCTCCTTAAAAGCGATATCTCCTTGGATTATGGAATTTATCACACAAGCGATATCTACTGTTAAATGTGTTATTAGGTGATAAACATGTTTAAACTATTCGAACATTTCTGGTCTGTGGGTAATAATATATCAAGTTTCATTTCATGGGGTCTAATTCACCAGAAAAACTTAAACTACGGTAAACTATATTAAGAAATGAAATGAAATAGGGTTTAACTTCCTACTCTTTTACGCCTACTGGGCTTATGAAGACGGGTATATAACCGCAATATACTATGAGAGAAATTTTGCAGACATGTTGATGGTTGACCCCAAGTTTCTGATTTTATCAAATTCGCGGGTAGTTTTCCCTGACTTAACGCTCCACGCTGCTCAAAACCCTGTACACACGTCTGCTATTTCTTACAATTATTCCATTTAAGTATATTGTTGTATACCTACTTGCAGATCAGGGGTAGTGTTCCCTCGGTTTCCGCCAGGGAAACATTCCATACAGCAATGCACATATTGGTCTGTACGGTACAATCTTGGCCTGGATCATAATAAGATTAGAAAAAATTAAATCGTGCTAAACCCTGTCACTGTGGAACCACAAGTTCAGAGTAAAATTAAAAACGTAGAGGAACAATTGCAGACTGACAATCGAAATACTGATTCTGAAGTGGTTACTAAATTATGTGGAGCCCAGTGACTAACACGCTGGCTCGGAAACCAGAATCTGTCAGGTTCGCGCTCGGTGTTGGTATGGTACGAGAAAGTTACGACCGTCAACACATTGTGGTGCATGTAAAAGAATCATTGGTAGCTGGAAATAAGAGTAGATCGTAGTACCACTGTCCTGGCAAAATACCCCCAGCCATATTACTATCTTAAACAATCGCATCAGTCATGAATCAGCTCACACAATTGTTTTTGGGACCGGAAGAATTATGATGGGACTCAAGCTGTGTTCACACTAGGGGTTTAATCTGAATTGAATTCAGAATAAAGTCTTATTCCGGACCGTCCAAGTCCAAATTTCTGCCCAAGAGTCGTGAAACTGTTGCCATTTTCCAAAGTGTTACAGCCAGTCGCTCGTGGCGAGGCACTGGCCTCCGGAGTCTTGTATCCTGTTTTCCAATGGCTGGCCTCAACAAACTCGAACGTGACCATTAACACACAAAGGTTCTCCCGCCGATCGCTTTCTGCCCAACGTTCGTCATGATAAATACTGTGGTAACATAACAAGCTAAAACATAGGTTGTCCGAACAGTCAACACGGGTTGTGGCATACTTTTCCATGGCACACAAAATTCTGCCCTATACTAACATTTAGTTATCGTAAATCGTTCAAAATCAATCGGCTTCTTCATCCATCACCTTATTCACCAAATGTATTGCTTAGTTCTGAAAGGATTTGAATTGGTTTAGTGAGTAAGAAGCTGGCTCCCTAGACCGGTTGTCCCGGGTTCGCCCCCCCAGTGTTGACCGAAAACGTTCATCTTGATTTTTGGGCATGGTTTCCCCATGCCAGTATTGCAAGGCGGAGATGTAAAACCCGGGGTCGCTGATGTAGCGTTGCTTGCCCCAGGAAATTAAACATAAGCAGCATAAAACCACCAATACGATTGTCTGGCGCAGCCATCTTGGATATGAATGACATTCACTGCGCATTCAGTGTGGCGCTTTTAATTCTGAATTCAATCCGAATAAACTTCAATGTGATGTACCGCTTTTAATCCGGGAAAAACCAATCCGAATTCCGGAGACCGGTTTCCGGAATTCGCAATAAATGCGCATATAGTGTGAACGTAGCTTAAGAGAATCATTGGTAGGTCGTAGTACCACGTACTGTACTGGCAAAATTCCCTCGGCCATATTATTATCTTAACCAATCGCATCAGTCATGAATCTGCTCACACCATTGTTTTCGGGAACGGAAGAACTATGATGGGACTCTATTCCGTCAATTCGGAACGTTTCGAATTGACAGTAACAGAGCACCACCAAAGAGATACAATAACGAGTGTTGTATATACTATATTATTTATTCTCACCTCTACAATTCTGGTTAACCTGTGGACCAAGTTGATTTAAAATAGATCTAATATCAGTCACTTGTTTAGGTGTACACGTGCTTTCAATACTCAATAAACACGACATATATTCTTCTGATAATCTAAAGTTTTAATAAAATATATACATATATATAAAAAGGCTTAAAACCCCAAGCTTAGGCTGTCTGTCTACAGCTAGCACAGGTATATTCGAAGTATGACGTAGATGGATCGCTGCGTGCTGTATGGAGCCGATTAGCCAGGGCTAATTTTCTTATTGATGTTTTACGTCCGCTTCCACCAAGGGTGGTTTCGCAGACAAGTTGTCTTAATTTTGTATGCTTAGGGCAGTGAATATCTATTTATATTTAAGGTTCGGGAATAGAGACAGCAACGAGAAATGGCTGACTTTGAGTTCCGCTGTCGACTGTTAAAGTGAAAAACGCCACTAAAATGATTAAACAAACTGGTAAATTTACCAAAACCGAGAGAGAGAGAGAGAGAGAGAGAGAGAGAGAGAGAGAGAGAGAGGAGGTGGTAACGTCCACTCGACACAAACTATGTCATTCATATGGTTCAATTCTATTTCAGTAATGTGCATGCGCGTAGTGGTCTTTTGCAGGGCAGTGGGAGGAAACCGGACGTAATGACGTAATATTCAGTTTTAAATTAAAAATGCCTTTACTTGCAAGTTTCTGGTTTACTGGTAGATTTCCCCGTTGCTGTTTTCCAGGCTTGTGTACATTCTGCGAATTCCACATCACAGGCTTGAGCTGTAAAAGAAATTGATATGACTTTTATTAAATCTGCAGTTATAAACATGGAAATCAGAAAATATAAAAGCTAAACCATAATAAATTTCAGATTCCAAACATGTGGTGTTCAAGAACGTATTCATCTGCAGCCTTCTAATGTATATTAATATATTATTGTATTCCAAACATTGACAACTGTTTGTGATGTTCAAGATCGTGTTCATTTGTAGCCTACTATATTAATACCATCAAATTTCTTATTACAGTGGGTTTTTCTTTTATTAATAAGAAACTGTATTTATTCTAATAAAATCAAGAAGCGGCGTTTGATAAATCGCCTTATTTAAAGGACAATATAGGTGTCAGTCATCATCACATATGTGATAGAAATGGTTAAACCTGTTCCAAATATAATTTTAACTTAGAGATCATTGCTACGATAGATGCGTAAATAAGGTTTCAACAAACGGAAGTGACGAACGTATAAGGAAAACACGGGTTATGCTTCTATATAACTGACTTAAGTAACCAGTGATAACAGATACACGGGGGAATTTCGGCTAACTTATGATTCCTTCGAAAACCAAAAGTTGCTCAATGAGTCTGAAGGTATTTGTGTACGTAGGTATTGGTGTACGCAGGTAAGGACGAGGGGTTTATTATGTTCTTTAATGATACCTTGGCATTGGTTACTCAATATTGGTAAAACCTCTTTATTAAGTAACGTTTCTATCGAAGCTTTATCTTTAGCGGAACAAGATGGTTCAGCATTCTTCAGACAGGATCCATACACCAATACGGCACTGAAATGAAGTTTGATTGGATTCAATATCTTTTGGAATGAAGTGAAATTGCGTTTAATGTCCCACTTCTCTGCTCCGAACTATGCTAATGCAGACGAAATATCTTTTGGACCTAAATGTTTATCACCTTAAGCTTGACTTTTTGTAGTAGACATCCATAGAAATTTAAAATGGTGAATGCCTGCCACAATGTTTGATTTCACTGCCATTGCCAGATCTCTACGGCAGACCAAAAAGGGACAATTATTAAAGGAAAAAAAAAATATTCTGATAATCTTGCAAATGAAATGGAATGGGGTTTAACGTCCTACTGGGCTAATGAAGGCGGGTATACGCCATATAGTGAGCTATGAGGGAAATGTTTCCCAGCAAGCGGCTCAATGGCATACTCTTATGCCAAGGATCTTTTACTAGCACGCTAATGTTAGGGGTGTGTGATAATAGTCGATTCCTTTGGTATGGTGTTAAAAACATGTGGAGAGGTATAAAAATTAATAATATAAAAAAAATTTCGACCCTCGACAACCCTAACCCCCATGTACATACCCTCTGAATATGGGTGCCCCTTAATGAGCTAAAAAATTATCAGTTTTTTTGTCATTTCACCACTTAAAAGTTTCTTTAGAATACCTTTGACAGATTCCTATGTAGGTTTTCATGGTCTGTGAGTCTCAATATGACATTGAAAATGACCCGCAGCATTCCAATTTTGCGGCAATCCAATAAGGCGACCAAAATCGTGCTGCAAATATGCATTTTGTTGTAATATGTCGACTACTATGTTTTTGAGGTTGTAGAATCCGAATTTGTGGTTATTTCAAACACAGAATGAACCCCTTACAACATATTTATCATGTGGTGAAATATTCATCAATTCGAATGTGGTTACATAGAATCATTATTTTGGCAAAGTGAAACTATCTCGGACTGAATTCAAATCACTCATCATTACATCTGCCTTACAGCTAAGATTGCTTAGGTACACCTCCAAATTGGCCCTATAAACAGATGCTGGCAACTTTTTATGGTCCTTTAATAAACAGAAAATGTTAGTTTGTTCAGGTACTGATAAGGCTGCACATCTCTTACTTCGATATAATCGAATGATTATTTCGCATTTTGTAAAGGAATACAATTGCTATTCCCTTGCACAAAACCTTCTGTTTCTCGTCCTAGGCATTCATTACAGCAGGAATTTCATACTTATAGCGATAATATTAATACTATATCCTCGGAATGTACCAGAAGATTGTTAATCGATCTAATTCTGGAATCTGGCTTTCACATGCACAGTGGATGCACATTTTAAATATTTAGCGCCTCGTTGCAATATCTTACTCACTGCTACAAGACCCAAATCCAAATATTTCGTCTTTCTTGCGTTGAAAACCGACAGTTAGTTTAGGTAGTAGCATAGCGATGAGTCCGGGGACCTTGATCACCCCTTAGCGTGTACCTTCAATTGCTTTGCCAATTGACTCGTGTATATCATGAATGTACTTGTTTTGATCGAAACATTCTTGAGAAATAAAGCTAAATGCAGGCTCTTTGAATCCGATATTACTGTCAGGAATGGATTCTGAAATCCTAGAAAATGCTTCAATACACCATCTAGATTCGGAATAGACAGTGGGTTTCATAAACCATGAGCTCAAGCAAAGAGGCGCTAAAAATTTGAAATGAGCAAGTGAAAGCCAACTCCCAGGACTTCACCAAATCCCAATCTTCTGGTACCTTCCGTGGATATAATAATATCGCTACGTATGAAATTCCTGCTGTAATGAAAACGTGAATCAAAAGCTTTTGCAGCAGCAGGTGAAAGCCAAATCATAGCACTTGATTGAATCACAATCTTCTGGTGCATTCTGAGGATATAGTATTATAGCTAAGTATGACATTCCTGCTGTAATGAAAGCCAGTCACGAGAAGCAGAAGCTTTTGTAAGAAGGAAATAGCAATCTTATTCCTTGACAAAAAGGGGAAAAATTAATTGATTATATCGAAGTAAGATATATGCTCGAGGCGCAGCCTTGTTAGTACCTAAACAAAGTGACATTTTCTGTTTATTGAAGGACCATAAAAAAGTTGCCAGCATCTGTTTATGGGGCCAATTTGAAGGTTTACCTAAGCAATCTCAGCTGTAAAGCAGATGTAATGATGAGAGATTTGAATTCAGTCCGAGATAGCTTCACTTACTATAGTAACCGTATTCGAATTGATGAATATTTCACCACATGATAAATATGTTGTAAGGGGTTCCTTCTGTGTTTGAAATAACCACAAATTCGGATTCTACAACCTCAAAAACATAGCAGTCGACATATTACAACACTGCATTTTGTCCAAAAGCACTAAAAACATATTTGCGGCGCCATTTTGGTCGCCATGTGGATTGCCGCCATATTGGATTGCTGCGGGTCATTTTCAATGTCATATTGAGACTTACAGACCATGAAAACCTTCATATGAATCTGTCAAAGGTATTTTAAACAAACTTTTTAGTGGTGAAATGACAGAAAAACTGATATTTTGGCTAATTTGGGGTGCCCCATTTTCAGGGGGTATGTTCGTGGGGGTCAGGGGGGTCGAGGGTCAAATTTTGTTCCATATTATGGATTTTGATACTCCTCCACATATTTTAAGCACCGTACGGCTTGCCTTCCACAATATTTGTTAAATAACACACATCCCTACAATGTATACACGAGATCACGGTTTTCCGTCCCTTTTGAACGACTAGACAACTGTTCTTGTCAGGCCCTTCGTCCTGCACCATTGACAAGGTGAAACTGCGTCTTACCCACTTAGCCACCGTGGCTCCAGATTATCTTGTAATTAAAATAGATGTATAGTTTATTTTTCATTTTATTGACCCTAATGATATTCTGTAGTTACTTTTGCAACTGTCCTTTAGCGAACGATATTCGCTGACAGTTGCTATTCGGCCTTCTATAGCTGCAGTATGAAAATACCGTTCTTCCCCACCTGTCCTAAGGCTATTTTGGAATCCTTACCTACTATTTTTCACCTTGAATCATTCCATGCCACAGCTGACACATATTTATAAAGATTCAACACTATTTTCAAGTAGAATTCTGCGATTAAAAACATACACCAAATACGTTTAAACCGAAGAGAGATAACGAAACCCGGACATGCGCAAACCGCATGTTTATTTCATTGGTAAATTCTACTTGAAAATCGAGTTGAATTATTATAAATTTGTGTCAAATATAGTGAGAAAGGATTCCTTTTGGTGGAAAATAAAGAATTGTTGTGAAAAATAGACGGCAAAGATTGTAAAACAGCCTGAGAATAGGGGTGGGGAATAGTGGTATCTTGCCGTTTTTCATACTGCAGCTATAGAAGGCCGGATAGAAACAGTCAGCGAATATCGTTCGCTAAAGGACAGTTGCAAAAGTAACAAGGTATTCTGTAGGTCACTTATTTCGTGGAGATAAGTGAAATGAATCCCTACTTACGCACATTGCTTGTCTAAATCTTGGTTGGCTATTGCCATGGCTGCCTTCCACGCGGTTGTACAATTTTCTACTAAAGGTAGGCAACTTGTGGCGGCAACTGAAAAGACCAAAATAAGATCTTGAATGGATTTTTCAAAATAAAGCCGTTTCGGACCAAGTCTGCTAAAACCAGGACGTTACATATTTGAGGTAATTATAAATTTGAGACTGAAAAGTTCCTATTTAGGATGGTATAAAAACACAGCTGATGTTGGACAGGTCAAGTCTGCTAAAACTACGTCACATTTTGTAGATAATTATAAATTTGATAGTTTCTACTATGCATGATAGGTAAAACCCGGCTAAGTATATAATATGTCAAGCATTTTTCACTTTTGCTGAGCCAAAGTCCTATTCTTTATCTACTTGTTTTACAAGACCAACACCCAATTCCACATATTATTGGAAGAACCTAGTATATTGGCAAATTATCAGTTATTACAAACTTGAAAGTCAAAAGTAAGACACAACAGCATGGCTCATCGACACATGACATTAATAAGGTGTGCTTCTAAAAGGTATTCACCCCGGTTTATACCCCCCCCCCCCCTTAAGATTGCGCGGTGATAGGCCTCGAGATGTAAGCAGGGCTAGCACTAATCCCAACCCGAACCCCGGATCTTGCCCCAATGTTTATCCTAACCCTAACATACAATCTCGCCAGGAATCAAGTGTGTCCAAACCTTATTCACATCTCAGCGACCTCGACAAAAATTGAGCTGGCCTTAACAAATAGATTTAGCCAGATAACACTGTGAATCCTCCACAAAAAAAGTCACAAACCAAAAACAGGCGGCTGTATAGCCTGATCTGGGTAGCTTTCATATCTGAACATAAACATAGACTAAATAAGACCGTACCAGTTTGTCCACATTGGTTGGTTAAGACTGGTATGACCTCACTGCTCAATAGATTCTGTATAGTAGCTTTCTCATCCGGCGAACATAAGGGTTCAGCATTCTTAAGACAAGTATCATACACCTTAACAGAACTGAAATACAAGCATGATACACATTGACAGAGCGGAAATACAAGTATGATACACATTGACAGAGCGGAAATCAAGTACATGTATGTTACACATTGACAAAGCTGAAATACGAGCATGATACACGTTGACAGAGCTGAAATACAAATAGCATGCACACTGGCAGAGCTTAAAAACAAGCATCATTCACATATACATCACGAGAAGACAGGTATCAACAGCAGGGCCGCCGAGAAAAATTTTCGTATGTCGAAGGTAGACAAATTGTTCCCTTGTCTCTGTATACCTGTGCAAGGGCGTTGCGATAAATTATAGGTTTTCTAACTTTACCTCTGCATAGCGAATATAGGCCATCGGATCGGGGGCTATGTGGCAACTACATGAAAATAGTATATACAAATCACGGAAAGACAGTTATTGATCAGCACATGAAGATAAAATCATACCATTAACCTCGTGACAAGACAGATCATACATATTAACACCGGACAAACATCATATCCATTCCCAGGACATTACAAGTTTCACACACATTACCAGGACAAGACAAGTTCAACACACATTATCAAGACAATACAAGTTTCACACACATTGCCAGGACAATTTAAGTTTCACACATATTGCCAGGACAAAACGAGACAAGCACCTTGAACATTACCGGGACAAGACAAACATCATACACGTTACCAGGACAGAACAAACATACACATTTCCAAGACAAGACAAGCATCTTACACATTTCCAGGACAAGACAAACATCATACACATTACCAGAACATGACAAACATGATATATTACTATTACAAGACAAACATCATACACATTACCAGAACAAGACAGACACACACACACACATTTCCAAGACAAGACAAGCATCTTACACATTTCCAGGACAACAAGACAAACATCATACACATTACCAGAACAAGACAAACATGATACATTACTAGGACAAGACAAACATCATACACATTACCAGAACAAGACAGACATCATACACATTACAAGGACAATACAAGTTCGACACACATTACCAGGACAAGACAAACATCATACATATTACAAGGACAAGACAAACAATACAAGTTTCACACATATTGCCAGGACAAAACGAGACAAGCACCTCGGACGTTACCGGGACAAGACAAACATCATACACGTTACCAGGACAGAACAAACATACACATTCCAGGACAAACACCATGCACATTACCAGGACAGAACAATCATCACACACATTTCCAGGGCAAGACAAATATCTTACACATTACCAGGACACGACAAACATCATAACATTACCAGGACAAGACAAACATCATACATTACCAAGACAAGACAAGCATCTTACACATTTCCAAGACAAGACAAGCATCTTACACATTTCCAGGACAAGACAAACATCATACACATTACCAGAACAAGACAAACATGATACATTACTAGGACAAGACAAACATCATACACATTACCAGAACAAGACAGAAATCATACACATTACAAGGACAATACAACTTCCACACACATTACCAGGGCAAGACAAACATCATACACATTACAAGGACAAGACAAACACCATACACATTACCAGGACAAGACAGACATCATACACATTGCCAGAACAAGACATACATCATACACATCACCAGAGGACATGAAAAGCATCATACTTGGATGCTGGATAATCGAAACTCTGAATATTATCGTAACAACAGTAAGTGTGAAAAATGTTTTAACCTATTATTTATCCAAACCTTACATATTGATGCATTAAAACATATTTGTTTTCGAGAAATATGAACTATGTCATATGATATTTGACAAGTCTTACTTTAACTGACCTGCATTTCATTAGTATGTTCTGGTTGGCGACCGTCATACTTGTCTTCCATGTTTCAGAACAAGTGTTAACAACTGCTAAACAGTCTCCACAATACCCCACACCAACTGTCGCAGCTGAAAGGCATATTAATAGAGAGAGATAAACGGGGTTTAACGTCCACTCGACACAAACTAGGTTATTTCGGGACTAACATATGGTTAAATTTTATTTCAATAATTCGCTTTAGCAGTGGGGCGTAGGGGCGGGGGATCCGTTGATAACCCACGAAGTTGGACAGGCGGGTAATCGAAAAAGCGCGCACGCACTATCAATTCGGTCATCCAACCCCCTCAAATTAATATTAAGGTTGACAATAGCATATAAAGATATGCTAAATGTCTTTACGTAGGTATAAGGATAAGGAATGGATTAGTATTCTGGTTTTTTTTTTTTTTGTTTTTATTTTTTTCAATTTAATAATCAAAAACTTTAAAAACTCGACATTCAATTCAAGACGGAAAGCAGCTATTCGTGGTTCGGAGGTAAGCAATCGCTTCTTCATGTAACTGAAAATCATCGACTATTTCCGGAACGCAGGGTTCCAGAGAAAATAAAAAACCCATACAATTTGGAAGCCTTCTATTTCTGCTTCTTGCCTGGCATAAAATTATAAATAGTGCCGACTTTAAAACAACATTATACGTTTAACTTTTTTAGAGAGGGAAGAGGTTATGTAGGGCAAGCACGTTCCTCATGTCTTGAGTAAAGCATTTTGGGGGGAAAAGGGAACCACTACACATCCGAATCCGGTTTAAACCTCTCCTCTTTGACCTTATGAATTAAACTTAGGAAAAAAAAAACAGAAGCTTACCGAACAGTAGAATATAACTAAACATATTCATCATTTTAGGTCTTAGAAAAATAATTTCATTGGCTTTTGCGAACGATATGATATAAATAAACGAAAAATTAAAAAAGATAACAGGGAAAGATAATTGGCTGAAAGTCCACATTCAACTGATAACTGGGCTAAATTAATAATTGATGGATAGATAGATAGATAACCTGGGTTGAACCATTTACCATCAATACCATATAAGACAATTGGTATATATAATAAACAACAAAAAAAAACCCCATAACATGGAACACAAGTACTTTTTTTTTAATGAATTTGACGTTTCGTTGAGAGTTCTCTAAACGTTATCAAGCAAATATAGTCATATTTTTCAGATCATATATGTGTATATCATCAAATCACATATGTATATGTAGAGATCAACAACAACATAACCGTATTGATAACATCGAGAGACCCCTCAGCGAAGCGTCACTTTAACCAAAATAGTTTCACATTATTAGATGTATTAATTTACTTGTCTGCCCAGAAAACGTTGGCATTATTCATAGCCTGCCTTATATGTAATAAATTAAAAATTTATTCCTGATTTTCCCAAATTCAACGAATGGATTTTAATTTTAACTTATTAAAGTTTGGCATTTAAAAAATCCGGTGTTTGCTTGAGCTTGCTCCATCCGTGTTGGGCTAAGAGCAATTGCACTTTTGTTATCAAATCTTCACATGCTATTGCCACTTATCATCTAGACGTCATACAGATCTAAATGTTATATTCATAGGCGTAGGAGCCGGGGGGGCAGGGGGGGCATTTGCCCCCCCAAAAATTTATTTTCGGGCAATGAAAAATTCGACGACCTTTTTTTTCTATTAATGTTTAGAAAAAAAATATAACTAACTTATTTCTATGAGATCCTCACTGCCCGAAAAGTATTTTCTCATCTTTTTCTTGTCCACTGCATGCCCGAAAATATGCCCGAAGCTCTCTTATGATAGGTATGCCCGAAAAAACGGTATTGCCCGAAAAACGGGCATCGGGCCGGAAAATTTATTTTCGGGCAATGAAAAATTCGACGACCTTTATTTTCTATTAATGTTTAGAGAAAAAATATAACTAACTTATTTCTATGAGATCCACACTGCCCGAAAAGTATTTTCTCGTCTTTTTCTTGTCTACTGCATGCCCGAAAATATGCCCGAAGCTCTCTTATGATAGGTATGCCCGAAAAAACGGTATTGCCCGAAAAACGGGCATCGGGCCGGAAAACGGCAGAGGAAACGAGCCAAATGGAAAACTGCTAGGAAACAGCCAATTGCCAGGGTGGATTCACCCGTTTTCGGACGTCATTTTTGCTCGAGGTCATGGCCGTGCCTTTACTTTTGTTCCCGAGTCCTGATTTGTACGATCAATTTGGTGAGACGATGATCTCTGAATATCAAAATATTGTTTAATTTTTTAGAATTATATTGATTTATTAGGGTTTCACACTGCGTAGCTTGTGTGAAACACTATTGTTTTTGTTAAAATTATTCTTATTATTATTCTTCTTATTATTATTATTTTTTTTTTTCCAATTTGCTTATATCTCAGCAACTTCTTGTCGGATCGATACAATGTCTTCAGTTTTACTGGGAAAGTGGGTGTGACTTAGAGATTAAAGCTATTCCCGGCATTCTGCGACAATGCGAAATGTCCGAAATCACCGAAAATGTCGTTTTTTTAAATATTGCCGTAATGTTAACAATAATCATTGAATTTTAGCATATGATGCATTTTGGCATAGCCAGAAACAGGGGACATAGCTATGTTACTTTTGATTTTTGATTTTCGACGAATCTTGGAAGATATTAGGCGCCAAATTTTGAAAATTTAAATTTTTACAAAAAACTTTTTTATTTATTAATTTTTTTATATGACATTTTAACCAAGGTTAAAGAGTCATCTGATTTGAACAAAAATGTCAACATTTTTTGTTTCCGTAATTTTTCTTAGCCGCCATTGGCTAATTCAGTTTTTCAGTCCTACATTATTTATTTATTGTTCGATTTGTATAAAACCATGTGCATATGTTCCGTGGTTCAAAATGCCATTTTTTTTGTTACCGGTAAAGTTTCCTGTAGGCACCGGAAGTGGCGTACATTCAGCAAAAACTACAATATTGACAGTTCGGTACAACTTTTTGAAAGCAAATATTATTTTTTTCAAATTTTATATGACTGAAAAGATGTGCCATGTAAAGGCGCAGTAGTAGGGGGGTTTGTACAGCCATGCACGTGCGCGCATGCGCATTGCATGCATGTGTGTGCATGTGCGTGCACGTGACCTTGCACTGGATGACCCCTGGCACGTGCGTGACCCCCTGCGTGACCTTGCACGTGCGTGACCTTGCACGTCAGATTGCACGTACGAAGAGAGGGGCGCGCGCGCGGGAAAAAGAGAGAGAGAGAGAGAGAGAGAGAGAGAGAGAGAGAGAGAGAAAAGAAGAAGAAGAAGAAGGGGGAAGAGGAGAAGCAGGGAGGGGGAACAACTCTTTTACATTGATTAAGTTGGCCCTGAAAAGGGCCGTTGGTCCTCACTCGAAGCACTAGAATGTGAGGGTACGACGCACTTTATGTCGGTTGCGTCTAATGGCCTCCACTAATTCGGGAGGAGGTCTTTTCCTGGGAGGTGTTTTTAATACCTCGTCAGGTAAGACGAAGATATCGTCAGGGGTAATCACGGCAAGCGTGTGACCCCTGAGATACATGAGAGTATCCGTGCTGTGGTTGTCTTCGATGCGTACGACCGGAGCATCCATTCTGATACTGATAGAGAGACAGATGTTGTGTCGTTTTAAAACCGAAAGGACGAGTCCATTTGATATGACGTCACGGACGAGTCCATTCATGGGTGACGTCACGGACGAATCCATTTGAAGTGTATGACGTCATGGACGAGTCCATTCATGGTGACAGGAATAAAAAGAAGGGAGGCGACAGCTTCAGTCATTTTCAAGCGATCAGCGAGCGAAGCAAGATGAGTTATTCTTTACGACCCGTGGATAGACGATACAGCCGATTGTTTAGAACCGAATCACTGTGTGTGGAGATAGATTTTTTGGAAGATTGGTCCCACGTTCCAGCCAACGATGTACCACAACAACTACACGACACTTTTGAGGCCATCATCGAAGAAATTCGGCGAACCTTGGACGCCAGAGAAAGTGATTATGTTAGAATCGCCATTAGTCACCCAGGACTCAAAACACCGATCTGGTTACCTTTCCGTGAGCATCGTTTGTTAAAAGCCGAAGACGTTTTGCAGAAAGTGGCAGCCGTGTTACAGAGTAACGAAGAATTTAGACTAGATCAAAGAATGTCCATGAGTATTTGTCACGTGTCCCCTCCCGATGGTAGAGGTAGCGGTAGCGGTGGAACAAACGTGAAGAAGAGACACTGCGCAAATTTCGACGATTATTTAAAGAAAAAGCGATGCCTCGTCACCATAAAGAATGCCGACGACTTATGTTTTCAGCGAGCTATTGTCGTCGCCCGTCATTATGCCAACAAAAAAGACACGCCTGAATGGGAAAGAGAACGGAAGAGATTAATCAACAATACAGGACCCCATTCGTGGCAGACGAAGAAAACCGAAGCCCTCATCGATGCCGTCGGTGGAGCCAGGCAAGCCTGCACGGGGATGGAAACCTGGGAACTGTACGCCAAGTATTTAGGACAGCAAGGTTATCAGCTCAACGTTTTCTCTCGGGCCATCTTTGGGAAGGCGATCTATCGGGGAACAAAACACGTCACAGGCACACCAAAACATCTCAACCTGTATTTACACGACAGGCATTACGACGTCATTACCTCCATGCCCGCCTTTGTAGAAAGGTCGTATTTTTGTGACACCTGTCAAGTAGGATACAATGCTGCAGAGAAACACTCGTGTCACGTCATGTGCCAAGGATGTAAGACAATGGGTCCACCCTGTCCACCCGATCCCAACACAAAGACGTGTTACCGATGTCATCGTGTGTTTATGAGCCGCCAGTGTTTCGACAATCATCTCGCCACCCGTTCCAGAGCCAAGTGCAGTGTATGTCATCGATGGAAGAAATGCGAGAAATGTCAAAAAGAGTGGGACGTCATCAAGGCCAAGCGAAATTTAGAACAACATCGATGCGGAGAATACGAATGTTCCATCTGCCGAGAGTGGCACACGGCCGAGAAACAGTTTTGCTACATCCAACCACTGAAATCACCCATCGACATGAACAAAGACCGAAAGACCCAAATCGACAAACTACAGCAGACAACATTAACCCGCTTCGTCTTCTTTGACTTTGAATGCCAGCAAGATACCGGTGAACACATTCCCAACCTATGTGTCCTGCAAACCTGCTGTCACTTTTGTATCGACAATCAAGATCCCTGCGAGCACTGTGACACGTACTGGAATCACCAACGGGAAATTGTGTTTAAAGGCCCAGACACGCTGGACGATGTGGGGAAAATGGTTTTTGCAACTCGCTGCTCACGGTACGGTGGTAAATGGTCGGAAACATGACAGTCACGAATCGAGTCCCGTGATTGCCGTGGCTCACAACTTTAAAGGTTACGACGGCCTACTGATTTTACAGACGCTGCACAAACATTCCGTGGCGCAACCCGAAGTGATTATGAATGGTGGTAAAGCGATGACGATCACAGTCGGTACGGTAAAATTCATCGATTCCCTCAACTTTCTACCGATGGCTTTACGGGACATGCCCAAGACATTTGGCCTGCAAGAACTCAAGAAAGGTTATTTCCCTCACCACTTCAACAGACCGGAGAATGAAGATTACGTGGGCGCCTATCCTCCCGACACCGATTACGATCCGGATGGCATGAGTGTGACTGAACGAGAAAAATTTCACGAGTGGTACGAACAACACCGTCACGACGTCTTTGATTTTCGCCAGGAAATTCTGGCCTACTGTAAGAGTGACGTCGATGTCCTCCGCCGATGCTGTGGTGTGTTTCGCGAGATATTCCTCATGGACACGGGAATCGATCCCTTCGAAAAAAGTTTGACCCTGGCCTCTGCCTGCAGTCGCGTGTTACGCACACACTACCTCACAAAAGACACCCTCGTCGTCATTCCTCGAGCTTTGATGCAACAGCCAAAACCTGGTAAGGACTGGCACCGCTTCCAGCCTCGACAACAGTCCAACAAAGCCCTTCGATGGTTGGAATGGGAACAACACCGACAGACCATGGCTGCATTCCGAAACCAGACGCCACTACCCAACATTCGACACGCCCGCAACGGTAATGAATGCCGAGTTGGCCCTTACAGTTTAGATGGCATGGACACGACCACGGGTACGGTGTACGAGTTTCACGGGTGTGCCTTTCACGGTTGTCCCAAATGTTATCCGGGCCCCGTCCAAGACCTTCAGCATAAACATCCCTACGATCCATCTCGCAGTATGAGGGACTTGTACCAGAAGACACAAGAACGTCAGCGTCGACTCCAGGAGCAGTACGGTATGCAGACCATCCGCGTCATGTGGGAATGTGAGATGGAGGAAGAACGACGCCACGATCCCGAGATGAACGAATTTTTACAAGGCTTGGAAGATCAGCAATGGCCCGCTCCCGAACCTCTGATGCCCCGCAACGCTTTCTTCGGCGGAAGAACCAATGCCATCCAACTGTTGGTGAACGAGTCGGTGGAAGACATGCGCTACATCGACGTGGTGTCCCTGTACCCTTACATCTGCAAGTACGGTACCTTTCCCATCAAGGAACCCACGATCGTCACACAGCCCGATCAAGACCAGTGGCAACAGTACGAAGGATTGATCCAGTGTTCCGTCTTGCCGCCCCGTGGCCTGTACCATCCAGTGCTCCCGTTTCGACGCAAACAGAAATTGGTGTTTGCCCTGTGTCGAAGCTGCGTCGACGAACACATGCAACAAGGGGAGATTGCCGAATACCAATCGTGTGATCACACCGACGAACAGCGAGCCTGGGTGGGTACGTTTGTCACCCTGGAACTGAAGAAAGCGGTGGCCCTAGGATACAAAGTACTGAAAATCTACGAAGTCTGGCACTGGAAAGAATTCAGCACCTACGATCCCGAGGCCAAAACGGGTGGTCTGTTTACGGGGTACATTAATCACTACCTCAAGAAGAAGATGGAAAGCAGCGGTTATCCCGACACCTGCCACACCGAAGAAGACAAGGCCCGCTTCGTCAACGAAGTGTACGACACGGAAGGTATTCGTCTGGATCCCGCGTCGATAAAACCCAACAAAGGGATGCGGGCGTTTAGCAAGTTACAACTCAACACAGCATGGGGTAAATTCGGACAGAGAGACAACTTTCCCAAAACAGAGTACATCACGGAGCCCAGCGTCTACTTTGAAAAAATGTTGGACGTGACCCAGACCGTACGAGATGTGCAGTTAGTGAACGATAACATGGTCTTGATGGAAACGCTGAAAAAAGAAGAACACGTCGCACCCTGTCCCATCACCAACGTGGTTATCGCCGCCTTTGTCACGGCTCAGGCCCGTTTGAAACTCTATTCCGTCTTGGAAAAGTTGGGAGAAAGGGTATGCTATTTTGACACCGATAGCGTCATCTATCAATACCACCCCACGTCATGGAATCCCCCGGAAGGTTCGAGTTTGGGCCAGTGGAAGAACGAGTTGCCCGAAGATGTCACCATTCGAGAATTTGTTAGCGGAGGGCCAAAGAATTACGCATACCGCCAGAGCGATGGTAAAACTGTATGTAAAGTCCGGGGATTCACCTTGAATTATCGTGCCTCCCAACAGCTGAATTACGCCATCATGAAGGAGAATGTACGGCACGTCAATCAAAACGAACCTCTGGTCATAGCCAATCCGTTCAAGATTACCAGAACACGTGACCGCCGTCTTTGGACACGCCCCGAGAACAAGCGGTATAAAATCGTGTATGACAAGCGGTTTGTTCAATTCAATGACGATGGCCAACCGAGCAACACTTACCCCTATGGATACTGACTTTCGGGTCTCAGGACGATGGCGATCAAACAAAGAAGATGACGAACCGGCAGAAAATACGGAGATGATCGAGAAACTTAGACGACGATGGCTCAACTTTCGAGTGTTGAAATGTTTCCTACCCATTATAGAAGAAAGGCAACACGAAGAGTGTATCGGCTGCAAGTACGAACATCCCAGTCAGAGATACCACTCGTGTCTGGGACTAGGCGTTTCTTCCATAACGGGTCAACCCTCACACCCCGTGGACGATTACAATCACTACCTCTGGGTGGACGAGCCGAAACTGCAAGACATCGATAGCGTGCTAGGCAGTATGATGGACGATCCACGGGATCAAGTCAAGACGTGGGAGGACGAACAACGATGGCGAGAAGACGTCGAGAAAGCCTTGAAAAAGTTCTGGACGGTGGTACCGGGCTTTAAGACCGCGTTGATCAAACGCAAAGACGAGTTCGTCGAACAGAAAGAAGACCCCATACGCCAGTGGATGGACGACTTGCCGAAGAAAAAGAAACGATGGTCTCTGGATCAAATGGATATCAATGTCATGTCCGGTAAACTGGGAGAAGGCTGGGAATGTATTGGCAGACATCTGGGGATCAGAGAAGCGCGAATCAGTCAAGCCAAGATGAGTCATCCTAACAGTGCGCGCATGCAAATTTTCACCGTGTTCAACCATTGGCGACAAAAACACGGTAATCGAGCCGACCTGATGACGTTTTTGGAAGCCTGTCACGTGAGTGAAGCCTTGGTCGATTGGGACGAAGTGAAAAAGTACGTGGAAAGCCTGGAAATCATAGACTAAACAACGAACCAATCAAAACGAAGGAAAAGAAAGAACCAATCAAAAGCGAGTGACGTCACGACCAGGACTATAAGAAGCGAAGTGTCACACTGCAATTTCATTCTGCTCTCGATGGCTAGTCAAGCTTGTTTCTCCTGTAACAATGTCGGACACTGGTATAGAGACTGCCCTGCTCGTTCCCAACAACAACAGCAACGAAAACCAAGACAAGACAGACCAGCCTATGGTTCCTATGGAAATTGTTACCTCTGTGGAGAACCAGGACACTGGGCACCCCAGTGTGGAAAACGAACCGAAGCCCAAAAAGCGAAGAGTGATGAAGAAAGAAAAGAAACTGTCAAAAGAAAGTGTTACGGAATCAAGAGACCCACCGACGAAAATCACAAGTGCCTCAACTGTGGACAGCTCGGACACGGCCTGCTCGAGTGCCAAGAAGAAATCCAAACAGAAAACAACTTTGAAGCCGTTGCCGGTCGCATGTTCGACAACAACATCGACATGCCCAGAGACAACACCCGCAGTCAGCGATACTGGTACTGGTGTGGAGAAGCGTTCGAACTCTACAGACGATACAAAGAGAAAAAGAAAACAGCCGACGAAGCTATCCATCCCATCTCCTATTCTCCCAACTACCAGTGAAAACGGTGAAACTTCGAACGGTGAAATCCCGAAGCCGGCTGTCCTCTTGTTGGCAGAGAAGGAAGCAGAAAGTTTTTCCCGAGCACTCATCCAATATGCGGGTCCGAGAGATATGACCGAAGTCTTGTCGTATCCCCCTTGTTTCGATATGAGTGAATGGATACCCGTCGTCGTCACGTTTGCTGAAGTGGAAGACTGGCACCCACACGACACGATGCAGAAGCTTTTGGGACATGTATATTGGATTCCCCGCGTCCTGAGAAATGTACCCTGGGTGAGACAAGAGATCCTGAAGAGAGAACGCGATAACTAACAGTTTTTTCTTTTCCTTTGTATGATATGTTTTTTTGAATTGTTGTATTGAATGTTCTTTTTGTATTTTTTGTAAAATAAATTGTGTTCTAATTTCATTCCATGTCTGTTGTTCTGTCGCGAAGGTATAAAAGGCGGGGGAAAAGGGAATGGGGGGAAACAGTGCAAGATGGATGTGACGTTCAAACATCCCTTTACCATGTTAGTCAGTGGTCCAACGGGTGTTGGAAAGACGGTCTTTGTGCAGAAATTTCTTCAAGCGTCCCTGTTCGACGTCCCTCCTCAACGTATCGTGTGGGCTTATGGCGAATGGCAAGAGAGTTACGATCGCTTTCCCTACACTTATGTCAAAGGCTTGACGGATATTGACGACGTGATGGGTCAAGTCAAAGGTCCACAAGTCTTAGTCGTGGATGATTTGATGGGAGAAGACACGGAGATATTGCAAAAGTGGTTCACGAAAAAGAGTCATCACCACGACACGAGCGTCATTTACATTGTGCAAAATTTGTTTGACAAGCAACAGCGTACCATCAGTCTGAATGCCCATTACCTGGTCTTGTTCAAAAATCCCCGAGACGCCTCGCAAATTGGTGTGTTGGCCCGTCAGATGTACCCTTCCCGTTCCAAGTATATGCAAGAAGCTTATGAAGATGCGACGAGTACCCCTCGCAGTTACTTACTCGTTGATTTGAAGCCCGACACTCCCGAAACATTGCGACTGAGATCCAACATTTTACCCCAAGAGGAACCACCCATCGTCTACGTCCAAAAAGTACAAAAGGGGGGCCTGTACTTCGAAATGACTCTTGTTTGTCACGATGGCTCGCACGAAGAATACGCAGAGGAAACACCCACCTCCCACCCTTCCCAGGGCGACGTTCCCGACCCTGGCACCGGACCTTCGTGATCCCACGGTACGAAGTCAGACTCGCCCGAGAATGAGGGCCCCCAGAAGACAATGGTTACCCCCGTCGTTGACACCACCCACGAGTCCCATGTCTCCCTTACCAGCCACACCACCACGCCGTACCTTACCGGTTACACCTCCACGCCTCACCTTACCGGTCACACCTCCACGTCCCACGTCACCACCCTCCGCTTCTCGGTCTCCCTCTCCGATCTTTCGCAGACCACGAAGAGAAAAGAAGAATTCTATGAAAGGACTCAAGTCCTTCATTCGCAAATTACAACAGCTGACTCCCGATATGGCTTATGGACAGTTGGTCAAGAATACGGGCCGGGCACGTATTGGATTGTTGCAGTGGTTCAAGTTGGCGGCCAACCATTTGCTGAAGGGTAACATTCAACCACTACATGCCCAGCACAAGAAATGGGTGGAACGAAATCGACAAGTGTTGACCCAACTGACGGAGAGAAACATGCCGACGACCGAAAAACTCTCCCTGATCATGAAACCTGGGGGACGCGGGTTTTTTGGGGGTGTGCTGATTCGTATCTTGCTGCGATGGAAGGAAAGACTGCAAGAGGAAAGAAACAAGAAACGAAATCAATTCGTTCGACGGGCCGCTCAGCGCGGAAGGGGTCTGAGTACCGAAGAATTGAACCAGCATCGAGCGTTGCTTCGCAAACTGAGTAATCCACGAACATCCCCCAACGTCAAACGACGACTTGTCGATCAACAGGGTGGTGCCATCGGGGCATTGCTGGCCATGGCCCTCCCGGCTTTGGCCCCCTTGATATCTAATCTATTGGGTGGACAAAAGGGTGGTAAACATCCCTTCCTTAGAAGGCGCGATAGAGCGAACGCTATGGCTACCGAGCTATCTAAACTATTTGGTGGATAACCCCGTGGACAGAAAGGTATAAAAAGGGAACCGGAGAACGGCCCCGAGCTCAGTCATGGAGACACTGCGGTATCTATTGAACACTGCACCGAAAGACCGTCCTCTTTTACTCGAGACCCAACCCATCGTCGACGGTGTGTGTGAGTGTATTGGAAACCTGATTCGCGGCAACGTTCCTGTGACCGACAAAGAAGTCAAGCGCTTGAAAAAGGACGCCCCCTTGTTACGACGTTTGGGCACGTCTAAAACACCTTGGAAGACCCGTCGGCGACTTCTGAAGCAACAGAAAGGGGGATTCTTCACCCGATTGTTTAGGTCCTTTCCCAAAGATGAAATTCGCCAAGAAAATGAAACTGGTACCCTTCGACGGACCCATCGACGTCAAACCCGTCGAAGTCATGCAAGTCGAACCCACGTACGATCGAGATCCACTGCAGCAGGCCGTCGAGAATGTCCACCAAGACATGCAACACGTGTTAAAAGATCCCACCCTAACCGACGAAAATAAAATGCAGCGTTACGGACAGTTGTTACATCGTTATCAAACGATGCAAAAGAAAAGAAAACTGGTCATTCCCTTGTTGGACGAAAACATACCCGAGCCAAAAGAAGAAATTTCGGAGGCACCCATCCTGGAGTCGGTCCCCCGACCCTATCAACATCGAGCTCGCCTTTTGTTGAAACACATGAAAGAAAAGACACCTTGGTCGTGGAACGAGAACTTGGAATTGGTTCGGAATGGCTCACGCGTACCCAACACCAATGCCATTGACATTGTGAACGATTTGGTTCGTCGGCGAAAGAATACCCAGGCTCCCGTGGGATGGTTTGGCGTGATGCAAAGTTTGAAGGCCACGAACGTACCGCGCGAAGCCATTGGTAATCAAGAACGATGGAACGTGTTGTCCACACCACCGACACGGACTCCGCCCCGACGCCCGAGAAAGAAGAAAATCTCCAGCACGGATACCCCTAGTACATCTACCAGAAGATGGCTCTCCTTGCAAAAACTATAAATAGCCTGTGCATAGGGACACCTGCTGAAACATGGAACGAAAGCTGAAGAAAGTGTATTACGACCCGAATCACCCGGCCGCTTTCGGTGGAGTCCTGGGCCTTCACAAAGCTACCGGTGTGTCCTTGGACAAAGTCAAGGCATGGTTGAAACAACAAAGGGCGTACACCTTGCACAAACCATTGAAAAAGAAATTCTCGCGGTCTCCCACGGTAGTGGCCGGCATAGATCATCAGTGGCAAGCCGATTTGAGCGACATGTCGGCCTTGGCCAAACAGAATGAAGGATACCGGTATTTGCTGTGCGTCATCGACGTGTTTTCCAAGTATGCTTGGGTGTTGCCCCTCAAAAACAAGACGGGGGACAGTTTGGTGGATGCCTTTCGTCAAATCTTTCAAAGTCGACAACCCCTGCGACTTCAAACGGACAAAGGTACCGAATTCCTCAATCGAAAAATGCAAGCGTACCTGAAGAAGAAAAAAATTCATTTTTTCGTGACACACAACGTCGAAACCAAAGCCAGTGTGGTCGAAAGATTTCAAAGGACACTGAAAGAGCGCATGTGGCGTTACTTTACTCATCGACAAACACAACGGTACATCGACGTGCTAGACGACCTGGTTCGGGCTTACAATGCTAGACGACATCGGACCATCGGCATGGCGCCCAAAGATGTTCGCCCCGAACACGAATGGATGTTGACAACACCGCCTCCACGTTCCCCGAAAAAGAAAAAATCAATGAACATTGGTACGACCGTACGTTTGGCTTTACCGAAACATGGTGCCTTCGACAAAGGTTACTGGCCCAACTGGACTCTGGAAACGTTCAACGTCGCACCCAACGTCGGTCCCGGTTACAAACTGTTGGACGAAAGAGGTGAACCCATACAGGGCACCTTCTATCCCGAAGAATTGCAAGCGGTCCAAGTCAACGACGATGAGATCTTTCCCATCGAAAGAGTACTCGAAAGAAAAAAAGACAAAGTATTGGTGAAATGGTTGGGCTATCCGGCGAGTTTTAATTCGTGGATCGACAGGACCAGTCTCCAAAACGTATAAATAGGAGCGAGAGACGCCAACATCAGTCAACATGCAAGACGAAACCACGTCTACGTCCGCGAGTGCCCACAATTGGTCGCTCTTGGGAAAACGTGTGCCACAAGCGGAAATTGTCTTTTTCTGTCAGGTGATTTTAGTGTACGTCGTGGCGGGAGTTTCTTTGTCCCAACTGGCTTTCAAACCCGACGGATCGCAGACCACGTTGTGGACGGCCTTGCTCTCCAGTAGCTTGGGTTACCTGTTACCTTCTCCAACCTTGAAAACCAAACATAATGAACAACGACCGGCCCTTTTACCTCACGCTCCCTAGTGACAGTTCCATGTCGTGGTATCCCGACAACAAAGTCTCCACGTATCATACACATCTGGAACCGCCACTTCTCGTCGATCATCGGGAATGGGAAGTGGGTCTGTCCATGATCACGTTACCCGACCAATGGCAAAACATCGATCAACGAGACAACACGCTCGGCTTACGCATTCATCCTTGGTCGCCCTCGAGCGACAAACCCGGAGTAAAGATATGCCGGGACCGCCACAGGATCGACCCGTCGAATTGTTTCAAAGGTGTAAAGGGTGGTGAGATCAAGGGATCGGTCGAAATGGAAACGCACATCAAGAGTGACGACTACGAGTCGCTGAGACATATCCTGGATGTCCTGAACACTAGACTGGATGATTTGTGGAACCTGTCTCCCATCTACAATCATTTGGCCCATCAACCCGTTCGCTTGGATCCCAATAACAAGGAAATGACCGACCACGAGAAGAAAGAGCAGAACGAGTACGAAACTCGAGAGGTGATGCGCCAAGGGGCCGTACAAAGAGGTTCCTTCGTGTCTTTCAAGAGAGACAACACCAACGATAGAGTGTATCTGAAGATCAATAACGTGCAGGCGCTTTTCTGGTTTGACGTGTTGCCGAAAATCGAACTTCGTCTGTGTGGACCCATCGGGGCCATGTTGGGATGGCCTGGAAACGAACTCTTGGTTGCCCTGCAGTCAATCGATATGACCGGCGAAGATGGCCAAAGTCTACGGTATTTCTACGCCCACCACACCCCAAATCTTCAAATCCAGTACGATCTGTTTTACATCTACACGGACATTATCGAACCCCAGATCGTGGGCGACGTGAAGGCTACTTTGCTGGACGTGATTCCCAGTCGACGATTGTATCACCGTCCCGCCAGGATTCACTACTTACCTCTGAAGTACAGTCGACTAAACTCCATTGGTCTCTATATAAGGAACGGAATGGGGAAAGCCGTGCCATTTCTCGACGGTAAGGTGGTGGTCCAACTTCATTTTCGCCGCCGATGATGATTCGAGTGTACAAAGGTGGAGTGCTCAGACAGCGAGGGGCTGGCAATGGTCTGGTGGTGTACAAGGGGGGAATTCTGAGACAACAGGGTGCCGGTCGATGGTCGGGGTTATTGAATGCCGTCAAATCGGTCGGGAAGACCTTGTGGTCGGCGGGTAAAGCGGCCGTGAAAAAGAATGTGGCCCAAGTGTTACCCAAAGTGGGGCAAAGCGTGCTCGACGCCGTCAGTGGTCGTGAAAAATGGAACTGGAAGAAAGTCGCCCAGGACACGCTTCGCCCCGCATTGTCAAACACGATGTCCGACACACTCAAGAACGTGGTCGCCCACCTGGAACCTATAAAAGACCCCTCACGAACCCCGTCCACTTCACATCGTCCGAAGAGGAAGAAGAAGACACAGGTCACTTCTCACAAGCGACGTAAACTAGATATCTTCGACCATGGCTACGCAGGTAATGCGCAATGATTCCTGTCCCTGCGCGCGAGACGAATTGCAGGATTTGTTCAGTGTACCCGACACGCAGACGGCCATAAACAAGGTGACAAAAATCCGAAAGTATCCACTGACGCCCGACTTGAACCACGACGGACCCATCGAATTTTATATTTCCAATGCCACCACCGATTTCATCGATCTGGCCAACATGACACTACACGTGGCCCTAAAGGTGACCAAGAACAACGGGGATGACCTGGATGCGGATAGTCAAGTCGCACCCATTAACAACCTGTTTCATTCGTTGTTTAAAGACGTCAAATTACGCCTGGGAAAGGATGCTGAAACCTTGGTCACCACCTCTCTGCCCACATATCCCTACCGGGCTTACTTGGAGAATTTGTTGAGTTTCGGTAAGGGAGCCAAGAACGATCACCTGTCGAAACAAGTCTTGTGGGAAAAAGACACCGCCAGTCAGTTCAATTCCACGAAATCCGTCGCCACCGCCGGGGATGGTGGAGGACAGGCTCCGAATAACAAAGGATTGGAACAACGTCAGAAAACCATCGCTGAAAGTCGCACCTTTGAATTGCAGTCGCGTCTACACTTGGACATGTGTTTACAAGATCGGTATCTGCTGGACGGTGTGGACCTGCGATTGAAATTGGAAAAGCAATCCCCGAAATTTTTTCTGATGTACGGCGAAGGCAACGATGCAGAAGATTACAAAGTTGAGTTCACCAAAGCCTACCTGGATATCCCGTTCGTCACCCTGGCTCCCAGTACCTACACACGGGTAGCCGCGCAACTTCAATCGTCCAACGCCAAGTATCCCCTGAAGCGCGTGGTGGTCCGCGACATGGTCATTCCCGACAATCGCACCAGTCACGTCCTAGACAATCTGTTTGTCAACGAAAGCCTGCCCAATAGATTAATCGTGGGTATGGTACGTAACACGGCCTACGATGGAAGAAAAAACAGAAATCCCTTCGAATTCCAACACAATCAATTGGAAAACATCAAATTGACCAAGAACGGGGAAATTGTGGACGAATACGATGTCAACTTTCCCCAGCGACAAGCCATCGCACCTTACCTGGATTTGATGAAACGGGTGGCCGTCTTAAACACCCGAGAAGACCTGGACCTCCCTTTCCACGACTATATCAATGGGTACACTTTGTATTGTTTCGATTTGACCAACGACCACGGAGCCGACGGTAACTACTTCCATCCCAAAGCGGCGGGTAACCTGTCTTTGGAACTCAAGTTCGGTGCGGCCCCGACCAATCACCTCAGTCTTGTTCTGTTTGCCGAATACGACAATGTCTTGGAAATCGATGCCAACCGACAAGTCATCACAGATTGGTGAGGCTCTCTCCAATGGACAACTGACACGGGCTTTAGCAAAACATCTCCCCGCTAACGTATTCGGGGGCGTGTGGGCACGTAATCATCTGGATATACTGCGCCCGACCTCGTACCCCAAAGCCTACGTCATCAACACGGACGACGAAGACCAACCCGGTAGACACTGGACCGTGTTTGTGTGCGAAGGACCAGATCACATTACCTTCTTCGATTCCTACGGGTGTCCCCCTGATGTCTACGGAGAAGCCTTTCGACGTTTCGTGCAAGATCTACATCTCCACTACCAACCCCGATGGATTCAGGGACTCGAGAGTGTCGTCTGCGGCCATTATTGTTTGTATTATTTGTGTCATCGTTTTCACGTTCCCTCCCCGCACGCCCTTTCTGTGTTCGGGCACGTGTATCGTGTGAACGATATACTCGTCGAACAATGGGCTAGGGATCATTTTCCCGACTTGCAAAAAGACCAGAAGAAGGGACAACGATGTCGATGCTTTTTTGCTCTGTAAATATGTTTTTTGTGTTCAATGTGTTCAAGTTCAATTTTGTGTTCAATTTTGTGTTGAATAATATGCTTTGTAAATGTGTTCAAGTTCAATAAAATGTCGACAACATATTACGTGTCTGTTTTTTTGTGACGTCATGTGACGTCATGCTATTCTGATTGGTTGGGAAATGGTATCGCCCCAACACCTTAGACTCGTCCCGACTCCGGCCATAAATAGGAGTGTCAAAGCCAAAAGAAGTCACAAACACCATGGATCGACCTCAAACAGATCGTAGATTTTGTACCACCTGTCGGGGGTATTACCCCATGTTTAAGGGGAACCGGCCCGATGCCGATTACCTTGTCTGTTTTTGGTGTGGGACCGAAATTGGCAACACCTGTCATAGGCGGTCAAAGCATTTAGTTAAATGCACCAAGAAGCCCAATCGGTGGGAGCAGCCGAAGTGCTCCTGCTAACCCTCTCATTGAGAGGACCAACGGCCCTTTTCAGGGCCAACTTAATCAATGTAAAAGAGTTGTTCCCCCTCCCTGCTTCTCCTCTTCCCCTTCTTCTTCTTCTTCTTCTTTTCTCTCTCTCTCTCTCTCTCTCTCTCTCTTTTTCCCGCGCGCGCGCCCCTCTCTTCGTACGTGCAATCTCACGTGCAAGGTCACGCACGTGCAAGGTCACGCAGGGGGTCACGCACGTGCCAGGGGTCATCCAGTGCAAGGTCACGTGCACGCACATGCACACACATGCATGCAATGCGCATGCGCGCACGTGCATGGCTGTACAAGCCCCCCTACTACTGGCGCACAAAACATCGGGCTCAGTTTTTTTAATTTCGATTTCGTTTTCTGGCAATTTGGATTAAAGGGTGAAAAAAGGTGTCAATATAAGCTATTTACAACCCATCCAGCGTCATCATATTAAAAAATATATCTTCGTAACACTAATAAACTCGTAGTAATAACACATACGAAGAGAATGTATGTGAAAATTAATTTGTAATATGCGCAGTTGCCGAGAAATAGGAAATTTTGCATGAGTCACTTTTCACGTAATTTTGGCTGTAAAAGAATCAATAATTATTCGATTTTCAATTTTCTTTCGCCATTGGATGCCTAATGCCATAGTGGAATATGTCAACCCATTTTACCTCTTGCGCTGTCACCGGAAATGACGCCATGTACTCAAAACTTAAATTTTAGCCCTCAAAAACAATATTTCATTCAAATGAGTCGTACTTGTTATTTGTTTCAAATTATGATATTTGATTCTATTGATCAAATAGAATGAACCCATACGATCACACAGATACCACAAAATGGTTTCCAACTTGTAGGGTTGCAGAGAAATGGGCGATTTTTCTTAAGTCACTTTTCAAGGTTTTTGGTCTATAAAAGTGTCAGTTATTATTCGATTTTAATAAAATTTTCACCATACGATATCTTATATCATTTATGATTTCATAGAACTAATTTAACATTTTCAGTATTTCCGGAAGTAATGTCATTTTGGCAAAAACTGTATTTTTAGCCTCCAAAACAGATATTTTTTTCAAATGAGTCTGATTTGTAATATATTTAAAATTATGATATTTGATTCCAATCAACAAATAGATTGAGCCCATGCGATCATATAGATACCAAAAAATTAGTTTTTATCATGTGCAGTTGCTGAGAAATAGACGATTTTCTACAAGTCACTTTTCAAGGTTTTTGGTCTATAAAAGTGGCAATTGTTATTCGATTTACATACAATCTTCGCCATATGATGCCTTATGCCATTTCTGATTTCATAAAACTAATTGAACATTTTCATTATCACCGGAAGTAATGAGATTTTGCCAGGATCACTTACAAGTAACATATATATAAAATGAATTGATATTGCTGGATTTGGTTGATTCTTCGTCCATTTTATTTGATGTTTGCAATGCTTATGTGGAAACCTGTTTAATGGTTTCATTGGTATCGGAAGTGACATATGTTCAAGGGCAACGTGGCACCGAAAGTAACGTGGTACCAGTGAAACCCGCCATTCCTGCATGCAGGTCTAGTATTATATTATATTGATTATATATAATCAATATAATATACTATATATTGATCATATTGATTTCGATATATATACTACTATTCAAAAAAAGTAGGGGATATTTGATTTTTGAGTGTTATTAAAGTCACCTAATGAAACTGACGAAGAAACAAATGACAAAATGAAATGAAGTTCACATTCATCGATTTATTCCAAATGATCGTTAGACTAAGTAAGGCACAGACTGACCATTATAAGGGTAAAATGATACCCGGTGTCAAACAGCAAAGTTACCACAGCATCACAACAAAGTCAGTAACGGGTAAACCCTCCCCTGTTTGCCAAACAAGCATTGATCCGACGTGGCATACTCCTAATGAGACGTCTAAGGTCATTTTGGTCCAGATTGCCCCATTCCTGTTGCAACGCAGCAGCAAGTTCTTGGACATTGGCAGGACGTTGTTGACGTTGACGTAACCTCTGTCCAAGCATGTCCCAGACATGCTCGATGGGGGAGAGGTCGGGACTCAGTGCTGGCCAAGGTAATGTGGTGATGTTCTGTTGTTGGAGGTAACCTGTAACGATCCTGGCCCTGTGACATCTTGCGTTGTCATCCTGGAAGATGAAACGGCGGCCATGACGTCGTGCGAACGGCACAACATGGACTGCCAAGATGTTGTCCCGGTAGTACTGGCCTATAACACGCCCTGCAACAACATGTAAAGCCGTTCTTCCAGCAACAGTGATGCCTCCCCACACCATAACAGAACCACCCCCAAATCGATCATGTCTGATGACGTTAACGTCTTGGAAGCGCTCGTTTCGACGACGCCACACCCTCCTACGTCTGTCCAAAAAATCAACAGTGAACCATGACTCATCTGAAAACATCACATTGCTCCAGCGTCGATTATCCCAGTGTTGACGATCCCTACACCAACGACGTCTTGCCTGAATGTGATGATCTCTCAAACAAGGGATCACGCGAGGACGTCAGGCGCGAAGGTGACCCCTATGCAGTCGATTCCGAATCGTCTGGCCACTCACTCTCACACCAGTGTCTGTTTGAAGACGAGCGCTGATCTGATTTGCTGTGATGACACGATTTCTCAAGGCCAAGGTACGGATAAATCGATCCTGGGCTTGAGTTGTCGCCCTTGGTCGACCTGAGCGTGGTCTGTCCTGTACAGATTGTGTATCACGGTATCTGGACCATAGCCTGCTTATGACAGACTGAGAAACATTCATCGTCCGCGCCACAACCGCCTGTGTTGTGCCGATCTGTAGCATGCCAAGGGCACGTAACCTTTCATTTTGGGTAAGCCGACGCATATCAAAATTTGTTTTCTGGTCACTAAAACAATTAAACTGATGTTTCCACCCTGGAATTCAATGCCACAATGACTGTAACATTCAAAGTCAGAGTCGTGCAAATCTTGGGTTGGACCCCCAAGATGATCCCAAGCATCACCTGCATTCCATGCGATTGCTATTGGTGCGTTTGGGCGTCACATGTAACTGGAAATGTTTCTTCTGTTAGGTTCTATAGTGACTTTTTTCGTAGTCATTTGCATATTTTAGTATTATGCCCCCAAAATCAAATATCCCCTACTTTTTTGAATAGTATATATTAATTATATTATATTGATTTCGGGCAATTTTCTCTTATGCCCCCCTGAATTACTTTGAGCTCCTACGCCTATGGTTATATTGGTCTTGTACCATCTAGATAATAAACTGCGACCGAACCTAACCGATATATTGGTTTAAACAGTACACAGACGCTGTGTGATTTAGAATCTAAACGTTATATTGGCATGCTTCATCTAAAACCCAAATGCTATTTATTCACCTTATAGCATATTGTTATATTGATGTTTTCTGTACAATCAGGAATCTAAATGCTATATTGCATGGTTTTCTGTACAATCAGGAATCATAATGTTTTACTGCTTCTCTGTTCCATCTTGAATCATAATGTTATGTTGATGCTCTGTACAATCTAGAATCTGCTTGATAACGATACCTGTATGTGTATTGAAACGTAGCATGTTAATAAAATTCAGAAATAGTATATCCATACAAGGATGTTTACTTTTAATCTAAAATCTAATTGTTATATTGCTGCTCTAAATGTAATATTAATGTTTTGTACCATCTAGAATCTAATTGTTATAGTGATGCTCAAGAATCTAAATTTCATGTTGGTGTTCTCTACAATCTGGAATCTAAATGTTATGTTGGTGTTCTCTACAATCTGGAATCTAAATGTTATGTTGGTGTTCTCTACAATCTGGAATCTTAATGTTATAATGACGCGGTATCATCTAGAATCTAAATGTTATAATGATGCAGTACCATCTAGAATCTAAATGACGCGGTACCATCTTTAAACTAAATGTCATAAAAAAAAAAATGACGTTGTACCATTCAGACTCTAAATGCCACATTGACATATACCATCTAGAATCCACCGTTTAAGGTCTAACCTTTATCAATCAAACACTATCCACAGATACATTGATTAAGCTCTTTGAATAAATCAGAGGCGGATTCAAGGGGGGGGGGGGCGGCGCAATTTTCGACAGTGCCCTTTTTTACTACTGAAAGTGCCTTTCAACTAGCTTTTTTGTCCGATTTTGAGGCTCTTTTTCTACGATTTCCGAACGTTTAGACGAAAATATCAGCCAAATAGCTCTTGGATTGGCTACCGATGCAAGGAAATAACGGATAATTTTCTTGCCCCCCCCCCTCTCAGCGGCGTGCCCTGTCTCCGCGGTCAGTGCCCTCATTTTGCGGCGCCCCCCTTTTTCAAAATTCCTAGATCCGCCCCTGTAAAGGACGTCACTATGTTCCATTACATAATAATAAACACAAATTATATCTCTCCCATAGTCCAGCCATCGGCAAAATATTATCCACAACATTTTAAAACCAACTCAAAAAACATTTTCGAGCCAAAGAAGGAGGGGGTGGGGGCACTGAGTCCATGATATCTCTTCGTCAAAATTCAACTACATGACTACTGGAGTTAAATAAGGCAATTGTTGTGACCAATTCTGTAAATGTATCTAGTGAAAGAAGATGCCTTAACAAGCGAAAGCGAAAATTTCATATTTTTAAGTTATACTTTTAAAATATATTAAAATAAAGCCTTAAAATAGATGGTATTTATAAACAGTCCTACCTAGTTAAAGAATAATCCTAATAATCCTATAATTCACTATTGCTAATTGAGAAATTGGCAAAAATATCATTTTCAACTTCAAACGTTTGAAGGCAGCTAATGCAATGGGGAATTGAACACGTGAGGTAATTGTGTTATTATTTCCTGTTTGAAAGATTTTTAAGTGTGGGAAATAATGCCCATGATCGTATAATAGTGAGTTGACAACCTATTGAGCAAAAGACATAGAAATAATTCTGTATTGACTTTCTTAGAAAATATGAAATTTCCGCTTTAAAGGGACAATAACACTCTTGCTGGCTTGGCAGCCCCAGAAAAAAAATAATAGCCTTATTCTAAGTACTAGATGTTTAAGTGTCCTACCTGTTGTGTAAATTATCCATTACGACCTATTTTACTTGTCCAGAGGGTTCAAAAATATTTTAAATCAAAGTCACATTTGAAAAGGTTTAAGTTTAGACTTTTCAAATCAATTAGTTGAATTTTTCCAATTTTTTAAATTAGGTGTCTTAAGATGAAATTTATATCATCAATTAATTGGAATATTGTAAAATAATACAATTTGTTGACCAGAATGAAGATTGGGACATATTATTTAGTTACAACAAGAGTGTTATTGGGGCTTTAATATCAATATATATACGTTTACTACTTGATCACCTGGTTAATGATTATATCGAAATTGGTGAAGCATTAGCAAGAGAAGGAATCAAATCCCCCCACCCCTTCCCCAACATTACCAAACACTATTGACTGTCAGCATGGACTGAGTGATGTGTAGGTTTTACGCACTATATTCTCTGGTAGTAAAATAATACATCTTGATTTTAACGTTTTTATTGTCATAACTATACTTCACACGGTCAACAATAACATGATAGTTTCAATGTATGTGCACAATCCATCATATATTACGTACATAAACACAGGAAATAACACGTTTCAAACTAACAGTGGGCTTCATGTACATAGAATTAAATTTACTTGTGAATCTGCTTCTTTTTGCAAAAAAGTGATGCTTCTATTGCAATATAGAGAACAGGTCAGTGTATCCTCTGTGTTCCTATTTATATCTGGGTTATTTCCCAATAGAATATATTCAAGTCTTCACAATGCGAAGTCCTCACACTGTGTAAAGTCCTAAATTGTGAAGTCCTCACTTTGTGAACTCCTAACATTGTAAAGTCCTCACATTTTCAATGTCTCCTCAAAATGTAAAGTCCTCACATTGTGAAAGTATTCACCTAATATAAATATATACATTATCATTAAACGAGAATAAATATTTGAATCTTCAATGTGTGTAAGATTCTGCTGATCCATAGCCAAATCTATACACCGTACAGACAGGAGAGGAATGCAACTCGGGGTTCCTTTAACATAATACTTCGGTCATTTTGAGATGATCATGCCTGTTATGTCCTGCCCAGTTAATGAGGCAGCTCAGGTGCATCATCAGCTAGAGGGCATACAGAAAGGGGAAAAATAATTTCATTTTTGAATGCTGAATCAAAAGAATTATCTTTTTAAAAAACAGACTCAATTAAACACCATCATACAACAACAATGTTTCTTTAACAAATTTTGCATATTACCAAATGATATGTTTAATTTTCTACTACAATCAAGATTATGCACCCCCCACCCCTCACCAAAAAACCCCAAAACAAACCGAAATACATCAACAAGAATCTACAAAAAATATGAAAATGCAGCTTGTAACAGAGTTTTAAAACAAAGAAATTGTGCATTACCAAATATTATGGTTTGACTTTTTGTTTAATTAATGCAATAGATAATTTTTATGGATTTGTCAAACATTTGAGCACTAATATACATGTAATTAGAAATGAAATAAATAAATAAACTGCTAAACTGTAGTACACACATATAATACTACAGAAACATATACAAACATCTTTGGATTAACATACCCTTTTTTTTTACTATTATCAAATTTCACATCAAATCTCAATAGGGTGTATAAATGAAGGGAATTATAGAAGCTTCTATTATTTTTTTTTTAATATTTACATAATGTACATTTAACCCCATGAGATTAATCAAATATCCTATACAGATATCTGGTTTATTAAGTCACACCAATTTTTTTTTCTGTTCTAAACACATCTACTTCATACTTCGAAAATAGATATCTGCCCTGAATGGTCACCATATCCAAAAATTGGAATACTATTGCCTTTTTATTCTGTCAAACACACAAAGAAACAATATACCTTTTCAATTTCATCTAATGGAAGAGAAATCAATACTTCCCAAAATTCTCAAAGTACACTTAGTGTTTTCGTCAAGTTTAGGAGATAAAATATCGGTGAACTATCTTAGTGTCTGTCTGTTCTAAGGCAGAGCTAACTCTCGACAGGCAGCCAAAGTTTAGTATACTTCAGGGTCTTTATAAATATATAGCCACATACTTTTTTATATGTTTAAATTAAAAAAAAAAAACTTAAAAATTGGAACTAAATGCTTTATATTGGAAGTAAGTTTTTCTCTCAAAGAACTAAGAAGAAAATATTTTTACAGTTGTTCCTGAATAGAAACTGAAATTAGTGAGGCCTAAAATAAACTCTTTTCTTTCATCAAAAAACAAAAAAAAAGATTTAGAAAATAAGAAATCTTCAGAGAATATTTTTCATAAAAGAAAAATCTTTTTTTAAAACATACATTATTGCAAGAGCTAAATCAACTCTGTAGACCCACGGATGGGTTATATACAATTTTGATTTAAACAGCCTCGTCCATTAAACAGTGACAATTCTGTTCAGAAAAAAGCAATTTGACTGAAATTTTAGTTCTTTTATCATCTATTTTTGAATTATTATAGCAAGAACATGGCCAACTCTTTATAAAACTCGCAACTAATGTTTCTTTAACAAAGATATGTAAAATAAGAAATCTTCAGAAAATATTTTGCAGCTTTTAAATAAAAGGAATCCATTGAAAGTATACTTAAAACTCTGAGTTATCATTAAAGTTATAAACCATATTTCATTGTTAGTTTATGATGCCTAAGAATCAATTCTACATATAGACAAGATATTGCATTATGATTCAATGAATTTAGCAACTTGTGAAATATTAACAAAGTTATATTGGACAACTATTATTTGTTTATTATACAAAAGCACTACAATACTTATCGAAACAACATGCTTTTGTATAATAAACCACCAGAGATTGTTGACCTATTTTGTATAATAAACCAGGGATTGTTGTTCTATTTGTTAAGATATTGCATTATGATTCAATGATAGCATGATATAAATGACACCAAGTTCAATGTTGCAGATTATCACGAACTGACATTTAATAACTATACAGCACATACTTCTGGAAAACAGTTAAAGAGACATGGGGTTTAACATCCACTTAACATAAACTAGGTCATTTCAGGATTAACACATGGTTCAATTTCATGTAGGGGTCTTTAGAAGTGTGAGGAAGCCAGCAGATTCAGAGAAAACACATGAGGATGGACAGGCGACCCTACTCCTTGTCACGTACAGTCGATACCAAGCCAGTTGACTCAATGACAGACGTTATGATACAGCGCACATGTGATAACCATTCTTAGTGGCTATCTTTCATGAGTATGTGTTTTGGTTTATTACTCTGTCCAGTTACTAAATCAAAACACAAGGAAAACTGTTAAAATTTTGATAATATTGAGAGAATACTCTTTGAAACCATACCCAAATATATCAGAACTGTTTTCAACAAGTATGAGTTTTCATTACTTACTCTGTTCAGTTAGTAATTGCCTCTAAACGATTACAGAGATGTAGCTATAAGATTAGATTGTAGTACATACTGGTGCAATATCAAAACTAACCGATACCAAATCCCAATTAGTTTTTTGTTTTCTGTGTAATCGAGTGTGTAACATGGTGGTATAGATCACGCTGAGATTAATTAAATCATGAAACAAACACAGTATTATGAGCATGGGTGTCTCGGAATGGATACAAAAAATGATCTTTATGAAAGAAATTTCAATGTTGTTCTTTTTTCCATTCTTCTAGTTTTTGTCTGATGGCAAGTTGTCTTTCTTCGTCAATCTTTTCTTCTTTTTCTACTTCTATTTTCACCTTTTTCCATTTGTTCACTAAAGATGATACCTTCTTCTTCTTTAGGGCAAAATTTGTATTAGCCATATTCTGTAAAATACAATAGTACAGTATATGAGGAGAGAGAGAGAAATGGGGTTTAACGTCCACTCTACACAAACTAGGTCATTTCGAAATGACCTAGCTTGCATTCAGGTGCTGGTTCAGATGTAGTAGCGACCATAGTCTACATCTGAATGTTTCTCAGGATTTTGCCCAACAGGATGAAAGTTCACTGGACCCAAACTAGGTCATTTCGGGACTAAAATATGGTTCAGTTTTATTCAATTAATTCGCTTGCACGTAGGCGGGAGGAAACTGGAAGATCTAGAGGAAACCCGCCAGGATTGACAAACAACCCTACTCCTTGTGACAGACAACCAGGGAATCAAAACCATGCCAATTGACTCATTGACAGACGTAATGATAAATGCTAACCATTTGGGTATCCAACCCCTATTTCAAAATGAAGCACTGGATAGAAGGATAACATCACCAGTTTCAACAACATGGAGGGCTTGGTTTAACTCTTCCACATAGCAAGATGGTATCATTACACTTAAATTGGTACAGCCAGGGCAACCTTCAGTTGCACAGATTTTCATACTATAGTCGAACTATCTGCTGGCAAATAACATTTAGTTCAACCAGTAATCGTGACCAGTTTTACCATGTGATATGAGCATGGTTGGGATAGTTCACAGACGAATGACAACACTGAAGCGTATGCCGATTTGTCTGAAAAATATCATAAAATTGTCGCTTGCTGTTGCGTTATATACACCATGGCCAGATAGGATGCTAGTTCAACAAAGGGCACATATTTTTTTCAGCCATTAAGGATTGTGCTTGAACCCGTTTGAATCACCTTCACTGCAACTCGTTATCCATTTAATGTCAACGTCAAGAGTCATGATGAAATTGCTATGGCTAATCCAATAATGAAACCTCATCCTTTATATTAAATATTAATGACATTGCTATGGCTGATCCCAGTAATGGAGATTCAGGCTATATTCCATTAATGAAGATTCATGCTGTATCCAGTAATGATCCCGGTATAGCTCATCCAACAATGAAGACTCATCCTTATGTTAATGCCAATGAGTTGTGATGATACTGTCACAGTTGTTTCAATGTAAGGATTCAAGCATTATTCAGTTAATGCCAATGAGTTGTGATAAGATTGATTGTCTGTTGTGCTCTATCATAAAAACAGATACAACAATTAATAGTCATTGCCTACTTAATGTTCCACTGGAAAGGTCCATCAATAAACTTAACTTAGTAGTAGGTGGACAAATGTTATCTGGATTTCAGATGCCCCAGAATATAATAAACATGATAATAAAAACCTTCTGAACAGCAATAATTAAAAAAGATAGCACTCTGGTACCATCAATGTTACCTTTTTCTTCTTTTTAACTTCTTTGGTTACTTCTGCTTTGATTTCACTCGAAGACACCATTGGTTCTCCATCTAACTCGGCAACATCTGTCATTGCTGCTGCACCATTACCTTGTATAGTGGAGCTGGACACCATGGAACTTGTGGAAGGTAGAGAATAGCTGGAGCCTGGGAGAGGATCATTCGATGATGATGATGTTGTTACTTCTGAATTATACTGAACTGGTTTACTTATCACAACTGTTGATTTGGGTAATGCTTGTTCAACTTCTGATGCTTCTGGTGCTACATTATCTCTAGTTTCAACTAGTGCATCTTCTGCATCAGATACTGACACTGGGCAAGTTGGGGGAGGGGCAGGTAGTTCTTCTGGTTCATCTGGAGGTGGAGGCAGAGGGGGTGGACTTGTGGGTTCTTCTACTTCAGGATCATCTATGATGTTTATTGTTTCTGATTTTGCCTCACGATTTTTCGACAGTAATCCACCCAAAGATATAGTCTGAAAAAGTTAAGATATATAAATAAAATTGCATACATATGATGAAGATGAATTCTTAAAATAAAAAGCAATGATTAAAACACGTTCTAAATACAAATTTGCCACATGACTGTAAGCATTAAATTTAAAGTCTGTGTTCTTTAAAATATAAGAGAAGTCATCTACGTACTAACCTCTACAATGCTCTCAAGATCAATTTTTTCTTTTCGATGACTCTTACTAGATTTGTGACTAACTTCGGGTGATTCAGATCTCGATCTATCTCGGTCACGTCGACTAGACTTGGACTTGGAAGATCTTTTGTCCTCTCTTCTTTTGTCCTTTGATCTCTTGCTGGAGTGGGATTTGGAGCTCCTGGATTTCGACTGACCAGAGGAATGGCGGCGGTGATGGGATTCACCTATCACTTGGACGCTGGAATCTGGGTGTTCCCACTGGGTATCACCAGTGACATCATTGACATAAAAGTACTGCCTGAAATTCCTACATGACAAAGCCATGCAGTAAAAAAAAATGCAGAGATGAATTTCTGACTTTAAAAGCATTTTTAAACCTGTAATAAAACTGTAAATGGTGAATATTCAAATAAGATCAATAAATACAATACATCATAAATACAGATATCAGATACAAATCCAATCTTATAGACCTGTCTGACATTAACTTTAACTTTTTCCCCATTCATGTAATGCAATATTCATGGATTGTTCTATATTTTTCTAAGGACAACAATAACATGTACCGTACTACTCTTTAGAACAATTTTGATTTTTGGCTATTAACCATTGTAATCTAATATTTCTAGGTTTTTCTATATTCATTTAAGTAAAATACTCATGATCAGGAGCGTAGCTACTCTTTAGAACACATAACAAAAATCAATTTACAGGTTTCAAATCTGACTTTTAGAAAACGCACTTAAAAGCGACACTATCACCTTGACGTTCGACAAAAAGGTGCTTTTTTATTTTAAGAGATAGAAAAAGACTTTAATCTCCATGTGACACAAATTAGGTCATTTCTGGACTAACATATGATTCAATTTTATTTCAATAGTTTGAATGCACATAGAGTCTTTAGCCATGAAGATAAACAGGTTGACCTAGAGGAAACCCATGAAGTTAGACAGGCGTCTCTCCTCCTCGTCGAAACCATGCAACTTGACCTAATGACAGACCTTATGTTCTTAAGCACACATTAAACATTTTTAAGTTGGTGCTTAAATTTTGATAATAAAGTTTGATAATAAAGTTTGATAATTACAAGTCCATTTGAATGTGACATGACATACCAGTAATAATTTAGAGTGATAATTCCTCTTTAAATATTTAACCCAAATTCATTCTTAGTTTTCAACATTATAAGGTTCTTTTCGTTAAAATTATTACTGATGCATCTTTTCATCATAAATTTTTAGAAAAAAGTTTAAAATTACTTTATTCCTCTTCTGAAATTCTGATTATAATTTAGTTTTAAAAGAAAAGACAACAACAGAATCTTTAAATAATTTTATTAAAAATAAAACATAATTTAATGCGCGGTCTGAAGGCAATGAGAACCTGTACTTATATCTATCTGGGCTCGGTAGGAGATTGGCTTTACAACTCAAATATGAACCTTAGCAATCAGGCTAACATATGAAGCTTTGGACTTGAGGTTATTTTAAGAAGAGAAATGGGGTTTAACATCCACTTGACACAAACTAGGTTATTTCGGGGCTAACTTATGCTCAATTCTATGTCATTAATTTGCTAGAGCACAGGGGTCTTTTAGCAGTAGGAGGAGACCCGGAGAAAACCCACAGGGCTAGACAGGCGACCCTAGTACTCCTTGTAAGCACATGTGGGAAATTGAAACCTAGCCACTTGATGACTTTATGATGCAACGTGCACATGTAAACCATTCAGCCACCTAACCCCCTCAGAGGCAGCTGACAGATTAAGATTCGCTATACACTTAATTATGGCAAAAAGAAAGAACAGAACTGTCAGATAAAAGCAGTCTCAAGTGGATTAACTGAAAGAAAAACTATGAAAATTTGTATTCACTTCGCGCAGAAAATATAGTAATTTCCTTAAATTGGATTGAAATACGGAAAATTAGAAGGTTTTTAGTAAAAATACTTTATGGCTATATCGCACACAGACAAAACTGATAATTTCTGAAAGCTGATAACTTGGGCAGCCATTTTGAAAATAAACTGTCAATGTACGTGTGTTGAGTTGAGCAACCAACTAGTTGCTGTGAGTTACTTCCATTTGTTGAAGTGTCAATCTATACCGAACATGTACATGTAGATCGACTGCAATCGATCTGCTGCATTTCTTCCAATTGCCGTGTTGATGTTCGCCGTGCTTTAAAATGCCCATCTGATTCAATAGACAATAATGTTCATACATAAAGCCTGTATGATAACACATGACCATAAATAGGAATCATGATAGAAATTGCATATTATAAATGAATGTACTGGGTCCATACTTCTTGTAAATAGTTTATGGTTTTTACCACCAAATTATTTTAAAGTCACTGAAACATAAATTCTTTAATAATGCATTAAAATCACATAATATCAATAACATAAATAACTGTTCACTTCCGTCTTATAAATTCAAATCAAAAGTTCTAAAAAATGATTATGGCGTTACAGGTGAAGTTAAAGATTGAATTTCTAATGTTGGCTTGAAACTGTTTTTGAATATTGGCTTGAAACTATATTTTCTAATGTTGGCTAAGGATTGCTTGAAACTATGTTTTCAAATGTTGGCTTGAAACTATGTTTTCTAATGCTTGTTTGCAGGGCTTGCCACGAGACGCGAGCAGTTGCTCGCGCAAATCTACATTTATGCGAGCTGTTCGTTGCTCGCGCAAAATTTTAAGAAAAACCTGTCAAAACAATCAAATTATTGACAAGTTTATTGCCGAAACTAATCCAACAATATCAATAACGTCATAAATTTGTCTGTCAAACTGAGATTCTTCAAGCTGCATGCGGCATTTCGTCCATAAATTTGATTGGCTAATGAAGTTTGAAGCCACAAGTCGTGTTACTAAAAATACACTTTATACCCGAACGTCATGTCTGGTTCTCCTACGAACACCAGTAACAAACGCATGAAAATCGAGTCTAAAGTAAAGAATGTTTACATCCGGATGATTTGGCATTTCACGCAAAATGAACACGTTTCAAACTTATATTTTATTATTGGTATTTCTTATTTTATCAGAACTTCGGTTTTTATTCCATTGTGCAGTCATATAATTTTCAATCTAAGCGGAATAATGGCCAAGGAAAACCCGATTGCCCTACCTATCCACATTTATGTCGTGGGGCGAAGAAATCCATACGGAATTTGGTTATAGAAAAGAGTATGACTGTCAAAAACAGAAAAGCGATGGTCACACATGTTTACTGCAAACTTTGTGCCAGGAATAGCAATTTTGTTGCTCAATCGTTATTTTGTTGTTTTGTTATACTAGTGCCAAATTTTGTTGTTTTGTTATACTACTGCCAACTCATAGTACTATTACTATGTAGATAAAGAATTGAAAAAAAAAATATATTACAAACTTCAAACAGCTTTGTCATTATTTATTTAAACAAAAGTATCCAGGCAAGAAATTGAAACAATCTTAGAAAATGTTTGCTCACGCAAGCAACATTTTAGGTGAGCAATTTTTATTGCTCGCCCAAACCTAAATTTGCGAGAGCAGTCATCTGCTCGCCATCAATTTATTCGTGGCCAGCCCTGGTTTGAAACTACATTTTTTAATTTTGGCTTTTCTAATGTTGGCTTGATACTAAATTTTCTAATGCTTGTTTGAGACTATGTTTTCAAATGTTGGCTTGAAACTATGTTTTCTAATGTTGGCTTGAAACTATGTTTTCTAATGTTGGCTTGAAACTATGTTTTCTAATGTTGGCTGGAAACTATGAATTTTTGGTGTTGCTGAAACTACATGAAGATTTGTTTTCTAAACAATTTAAAGTTTGCTTTAAACTACATTAAAATAAGTAAAAATGTGAAAACAATACTCAAAACGTATGTATAAATGATACTTATATCCACTGTTTTTGCTTCTTTTGTTAAAAAGAGAGGGAGAGAAATGGGGTTTAACATCCACTGGACACAGACTATGTAATTTCGAGACTATGATATGGTTCAATTTTATTTCAATAATTTGCTTATGCACTGGGGTGTTTAGCAGTGGGCGGAAACCAGAAGACCAAGAGAAAACCCACGAGGTTGGATAGGCAACCCTACTCCTTGCCATGTACAACCTGGGAATTGATACTACGCCAGTTGACTCAATGACAGACCTTACGATATAGCGCCATCTAACTCCTCCTTGTGTTAATAGGCCACTATAAAGACATTTATTTAATAAGTACTGATAATTAGTAGCAGTGACATCATGAGATTTCTTAATTACATTTGGAAGTGAACAAGTTAAACAAAATTAAAATATAAAATTATTATTGTGTTTTAACTCACCACAGCAAATTAAATACTCATCGTCCAACCATAAACGTCTGCCAGTTCCACACCTCAAATTATTCAGCTGCCACTGATGAAATTTCCTTTTTAAAAATAGCAACATAATCTCCCCTGCTATAAACTCTTACACATTCTTGTAGCAGTATGGACCATTTGCTTTATGCCAATCGTGTTAATTTTGAGTCCAAAATATTTCAAAAAGTTCATATATGCTGTTTTTTTTTCTGTCTGAACTTGTTATATAAGAGGTTTTTCATGGTCCATACATACTGTGCACAGCACTGTGATATTGATGACAAAAAAATGTGGACATACCTGTCCCACTGGCAGTTCCAATCGTCTGGCATGGCACTTTTCTCGTATTCTTTTAACTGTTTTTCTAACTTTGATAATTTTCGGAGGAAAAAGTCCTTCTTTAAGCCACCATTTAAATAATCGGAATATCTGGTCTATAAATGAAATGTTTTAGTATTAAAAATTAAACATAGGTTGCCAGGCACCAAAAGATAATGCTCATTGCTCCTCAGCTTAAGGAACAGTCCAACTTTTATAAATTATCGAGGAAAAAATCTTTCTTTAAGGCACCATTTAACCCTTTGAACACTGACTATACATGGGGTGTTGCACGTCCCTCCCTGGATTTACAGGACGTCATATTAATTAAGATGTCAACGTAATTGGAGCTTAACACGCCCCAAGCCACAAAACCGACATTTCGGTTATATGCGATACAACGTCAAGCCGGTTTTGCGGCATTTCGGGTTCTAAGGGTTAAAGGGGCATCAGGTAAGATTAGATAAAGAGCTGACAGTTCTCACTATAATAGTTACAAAATAGATAATGAAAACAGAATATGCTGAAAATTTCAGTCAAATTACGTCACTCTGAACCAAGATATTAGCGATCCATTACTAACTTTGGTGTGATGATAAACCAAGTCTCGATTTAATCCAACAAGTTAGATGTTACTCTTTGATATTCTGACGACGTAACATCTAACATCCGAACAGTCAAAAGCTCGAGGCAAAAGTTGATAACTAGCATACTTCGTTCAGCGGACGGCAAAATTCACAATTTTCAGTTATCTGCACTGCTAACACATTAAACTTACATATCATATCCATCTGTGTTCCGAAAAAAAAAATTTGTTGTCTATTTTAAGAGATTTCACAAAAATCTTCGCCCACAACCAACACAACACATTGAAAAAGGAAATGACCTACATAGGTGAAAGGTGAAATCTGGGTTGGTGCACATTACGAACGAATTCTTTAAACGAAACGAAATCATGAGACGAATTTGAAGGCGATCATTTTAAATTTATTTTCAGTGATGTTCCGATTATCGGTTTCGCCATTCAGTAGACTAATCGGCCGATGAGTGGCCTACCAAAAGAAATTTTGCCGATATGTGCGTAGCCGATATCTGTTCAAAAAGACTCGGCAGTCAAATACCTTTTCGTAAAATATTATTTAGATTGTGAATAAATCACTCTCTCTTACTTAAACTCGCACTCGACCCGTTTATTTTAGTTGCTGTGTGTGTGATACAAGACTCAATGCTTTATAATTATTCATATTTTCAAAGATAGAAAAGGCGGGAAAATGTCACGTGACATTGACAAAGACAGAAGCTATCATATCTATAATATCAACCGTTAGCGATGAAACATTCTACGAATGCCGACAAATTTAAGGATTTTAAATTATATTGTATTCAACATTTTATAAATAATAATCGCAATCATATAGCCTATGCTAGAAATTACCACGGCATAACGGCAATTGTCGTAAAAAAAAGTAAAAGCTGAAAGCAAACACGGACTGCTACGGTAATAAAAATAGCCTAAATTGCACTGTTGTCAACGTGTACACAAATCAAAAAGTTGTGCCTTTTCTATGTAGACGCATGAAATGCATACATGTAATAACTTTTCAATATCATACAGTCGTTCAGGGGATTTGGGATTAGGTCAATAATTCAGAGATGTAAGATTTAGTTGTAAATGTCCCGTCCTACCGTTATATATAATTAGTTTTTTCATAAGAATGCTTACTTTCTAAAATAGATTATGGCAGAGCCGTGGGAAATTTGACGAATGAATTTTAGTTATAGCTGACATGATGGCCACCGTTATGAACACGAATAACTAAAAGGAAAGGAAACTAAATTTCGGTGATTTTATTACTCGTAAGAGGAATCTGTATAATTTATACTTTGACAGTACCACTAAACACAATTAGGGCCAGATTAATTGACACGATATATATAAAAATTGCACGTCCCGTGACGGAAAATGTCAACAATTTGCTTTAAATAAGTTAGGCAGTGGTGCCTTGTCAGCTTATTTTAGCTACGGTTTTTTTAAATTTTTGTTTTTGAAAAGTCCTAATTTCAAGCACTGATCTAGACCTACTAAATAATCAAGCAACAAAGTTCTCAATTGACGTTGTTTATTTTCAACTACGCATGAAGAGCGACCTAATTATTCCATCAATAAACATCGACTTCTATCCCAATATAAAATCTCTACAAAAACAGTACATTGTCATAATGCAATCCATAGAAATATTGTAGAAAAATGCATTTCGTTTCGTGTTAAACAGGGGTCCTCAAATTTTAATGGGGAGGATATGACGTCAAGCGGATGTCAAACTATCCTAACATGGCGACTACATGAAATATTTTTGAATGTGATATTGGATAAACCTGTTTCAATGAACCTCGTGTGTGTGTCAGTAAGTGTTATTGTTGTTCAGAGATGGATCACACAATAAGGTAGGACATGCATTTAGAATTTATCGACTGACGCCTTTCAGCTCGTGGCTATTTGATGCGCAAATAATTCAGTCGCACATCGCTTAAAGAGAATATAGCTTGTGGAATCTAGAGGTTACGTGTGAACGAAACCTCTAGACACTCTGGAGTAGTCTCGATTATACATTTTTATGTTAAGTCACCATCACGAAATGAATTCAAATCCATTAAATATCACATAATGCATGTTTAAATAATCAGAATATCTTATCCATAAATAAAGTGTTTTAATATTAAAAAAAGTTAGTTTGTTGTCATCATACATCTTGTTAGTCCACAATTTAAAACTAGCACAAAAGTTAGAATATAATGATGATTAAATTAGTCTTAAGGACAACCAATTACTTGTAAGAAGATTTCTATGGTTACCTGATATCTAACAATAATTATACTGTGTCTATGTACAAGTAAATAGAATAAATATCTATCAGTTACCTGTAATTCTATGAGCATTATTTGAAGTCTTGTTAACCCCTTCTTTGACACACTTAAAAATTCTAATTTACTCTCTAATACTTCAGTTATATCGTCTACATCCACCTGTCAAAAATAAATTACTGCTTTTAATTTGTAAATAAAATGAGGTTTTCTACTCTTCTGCTCCAACTGGGCCAAAGGAAGACAGGCATACGACACTGCAGCCTACTCTTATATTGAAATCCACAGCAGGACCATAGTTTTACATCCCATCCAAACAACTAGACAGCTGTCCATTTCAGGACCTCAGCTCTGCACCACTGGAAAGGGGAAACCATGCTGAAAAATTCTGATGAACGTTCTCGGCTAATGCCAGCAGCCTACAAAATTATCTATATCTAATATAGTTGTTGTATAATAATTAACCTACCATATCATCTATATCTGATATAGTTGATATATAATAACCTACCATATCTATATCTAATACAGTTAATATACAATAACCTACCATATGATCTATATCTAATATAGTTGATATATAATAACCTACAATATCATCTACATCTAATACAGTAGATATACAATAACCTACCATCTGTATCTACATCTAATATACAGTAGAATCTGCATTAAGCAGCCACCCACGGGAAATTTTAGGATTGACCGCTTAACGGGAGTGGCCTCTTAATAAAATCTCGAGTTTTTTGTGCCGACATCAATTAATATTACGCTTGGGTGCACTTGCATCGGTAAATTTGGCCGTCGCTGAATCTCGGACATAACTTCCGTAAACATATCATTTTGTCCCAACCTTCAATACTACTGTCTATCATTGTCATGCATTCGATAATATTTATCCATTTTTGTAAAATCTCATGTTTTTTTGTGCTGACATCAATTAATATTAGGGCCTACGCTTGAATGCATTGGAAGCAAACACCAATGCAATACTTCACTTGCATCGGTAAATTTGGCCGTCGCTGAATCGCCGACATAACTTCTGTAAACTTGTCATTTTGTACCAACCTTCAATACTACTGTCTATCATAGTGATGTATTGGATAATATTTATCCATTTTTGTGAAGAAAATCGATGGATTAATTCAATTTCATCAAAGAAGCACACGAACCAAAAAAACATCGCTGATTTAGCTACCGAATCACAGGGGGTGTAACTCTGTATGTAATATTACAGGTGGCGCTAAAAACGTTTATTTAACAACATAGCGGCTTTTAGTCGGTACTTTCAGTTTATTCAATCAGTATCAAATAATGTCCCGTTACGTGTGAAAACAATGATCAGGTTTGTCGTTTAATAAAACAAAAGATTAATTAACAGATAATCCCGGGTTAATTGGTATTTTCACATTTCTTTTTATCTGATTTGCGGGAGTCCAGTTAATTGATTACTACTCACGGGATTAGCGGGGGTGTTACGAAGAACGACAAGATGGTATCATTCAACAATGGCCGTTGAATGGGCGATGTTTTGTTAAATTCATTTGCAAAATAGTGACCGCTGGCCGCGTTAGAGGAGTGACCGTTGAATAAGGAGATGAAACAATAGAATTTTTACGGGGGGAATTTATTGTGACCGCTTACAAGGAGATGTCGCTGAATAGGAGTGGCTGCTCATACGGATTCTACTGTAGTTGATATACAATAACCTACAATATCATCTATATCTAATATAGTTGTTGTATAATTACCTACCATATCATCTATATCTAATATAGTTGATATAAATAACCAACCATATCATCTATATCTAATATAGTTGATATATAATAACCTACCATATCATCTATATCTATTATAGTTGTTGTATAATAACCTACCATATTATCTATATCTAATATAGTTGTTGTATAATAACCTACCATATCATCTATATCTAATACAGTTGATTTATTACTTAACATTCCACCATTCACTTCACTCTCAGCTTCATCTAAATATACAATTGATTAAACATCAAACAGGCTCATCTAACTTGAACATCAAACAAAGAAAACTGTTCTTGATCGAGATACAAATAATAATATTACAACTTTAAGATTGGTTGTTGGAATATAATAATTAACCCTTTTGGTGACTAGTCAGTGCCTTCCTGTGGCTATTTCTATTATAAGGGGAGGGGTAGGGTGCCCGAATGGTTAACATGTGTATGTTGCATTATAAGGTCTGTCATAAGGTCTGCTTGTACTAGTGATGTGCGGTTTTTCGGTTTAACCGTACGGTATCGGTTTTTACAAATAAACCGAAAACCGAACCGTTAAAAAAAAAATAACCGTGCGTTTCGGTTTTTTTTCCAAATTCCTAATTTTTATGTAGCCGTATTTCGTTTACTTAATAATTCCAAAATTTTAATGTAGCCACCACTTCCGTTTTTATTTTCGATCAACCAGAGCCCGTATGTATAGAATAATAGAGTGTTTAATCAGTCTGGTTGGCCTAGACTATTTATTTTCTCAATTCGGTTCGGTTTACAATCCAAAATTTTATGCAACCCGAAGCCGGTTGTCAATATCGAACGATGGCTTCCTCTAAAAAATAAAATGCCTCCATGGCTTGCTCAATAACTATGAAAGATTAGATGACACAAAATGTAGATTTAATCTTTGTAAAAAATCTATTTCTGCTGCATAAATTATAAGAATATAATTTAACAATTTTGAGTCAGGTTTAGAACAACATTTGAACAACACCCGAAAACGGCAATTGCGTAAGTTTTGTTTTTAAGTTTATAATTTATAAACGAGAAATAAAAGACCACATGTTTCGATTTGTTGGATTGGTATTATTTTGTTATGCAAATTTATTTTGGTATTTTTTGTTTTACAGTAGAATCTAACTTTATTGTTACTGATATTATGTCGTTATATTAATTTATTATTATGCCTATGGCGTTGTGTGTGTCAGATCTTTTTTTTTTACAGTAACTTTGTTATTACTACCAGTCATAATTAATAAAGTCATATAACAGTAAAAAAAAACCTTGATATTTTTCTGGCTTTCAAGTATTCCTATAAAATAACCATAAATCAGTACATACATTACACAGTGTTTAAATGAATAAAAAAACCGAAAACCGAAACCGAGGTTTTTTGCCTCAGAAAAACCGAAAACCGAAACCGAAAGAAAATTTAAAAACCGCACATCACTAGCTTGTACGTGACAAGGCGTAGGCTGCCACCCAACCCCCTGTAATAGCAATAGCAACATGAAGCTACTGACTGGTAACAAAAAGGGTTAATCATTATTCTAACCGCGCCAAATTGTCTTATAGCAGATAGTGATTATCATTTTAAAACGAAATGAAACAAAATGAAAAAATGGAGTTAAACTGTTCTACTCCAAATTGGGCTACAAAAAAGTAATGAAGATAGGCATACGCCATACACTGCTATGGGGGAAATTTTGACCAAGCAACAAAGCAAGGGCCTACTCTTATATCGAATTCCAACTGCCAAGGGATCTTTAACGTACATGTCAATGTGTACCGGGGACCTCAGTTTTTTGTCCCATCCAAACGACTAGACAGCTGGCTGTCCTTGTCAGGCCCTTCGTCCTGCATGACTGAGGGGGAACCAGGCTGGAAAATCTTGGTGAACTTTCTCATCGAATGCAGGGATCAAACACCTAACCTCCAGGCTTATTTTAAACAAATGGTTGACTGTGTCGTTTATTATGTTCAAAGAACTTTTCGTTCTCAAAATAAATTCTTGTTTTAAATTATCTTACCATGTTCATAACTCACTAAAGCTTTTCTAACAGCTTCTACAGACTGTTTACATAGTTTCTCGGCAACTGGTTCGGGAGTTATCCGCTCATTTACATGAGAAGATTTAGATTTTTTGGATACACTCGATGTTTGTATAGAAGAATCGGGCGATGAATGGCGCTTATGACTATGCTTATGACTATGCTTTTGACTATGCTTCACATCTGAAGTTGTACTTGATTCCTCAGCTTCTAATTTCTTCAATTCTTCCTGGGAAGTCAAATATAAAAATATTAATACATAGTTATAAAATATACTTCAGAGTCAACTGGATAAAATTTAGGCTTACAAATATTTATGGGCCAATGTACTGTTTAACGACCAAACTAGGTCATTTTATTTCAATAATTCACATTATGCATGTAGGGGTGTCTAACAGTGGGAGGAAACCTGTAGGACCTATTCCTTGTCAAGTACAAATAGGAAATCAAAACTCCACCACTTGATTTAACGACAGACCTTAAATTGGGTTTGACGTCCACTCGACACAAACTAGGTCATTTATTTCAATAATTCACCTGCGCGCAGTGGTCTTTAGCAGTGGGAGAAACCCACGAGGTTGGACAGGCAACACTACTCAAAACCCTGCCACTGGACTCAATGGCAGACTTTGTAGTTTTCTATTTGTTAATTGGGGAGTTGGATGTTGTGGTTAATGCGTGCGATGGAAACCACAAAGTCTGCCATTGATACAAGTGTTTTAATCACACCATCCAACCCCCCAAATAACAAATATAAACTATTAAAGCATTTATGAATGAAATGGTGCTTTATGGGACTGGCAACAGTACTATTTTGATCTTATATCATTGAGATACTTGTGCTCAATCAAAGTGTTCTGTGTAATAGTATTTTAATACTAAATGTTGGCCTCTGTACCTTCTTCTTTTCTAAGGCTTTCTCCAGTGCATTATCAATATCCTCCAAATCAAGTGTTGTTTCAGATTCTCCACTGGGTTTTTCACTTGCAGTTAAATCTTTAGAATTGGTTTCTATATTTTCTTCAGGAACTGGAATGTCTTCTAAAGGAGTTCCATTGACATTTTCAGGTGGGGGGACTTCAATTTCCATTTTTTCTAGTTCTTCTATTTCTGAATAGAACTGTTTCTCTGGATCAGTTAGCTGCTCTTTCCCTTTATTCAGATCTGGGTTACTGCCATTGGCTTCAGCTGGTGGAGTAACGTTAGTCTGGTGGACCGCATTTACTGTAGCAGTTTCCATTTCATTGTAGGATTGTGTAGGTGGCTTTGGCTGGATTTTAGGATTGGTGGTCTTTGGACTAGTAATTAATCTTGAAAAATACAAAGATACACATTAATAGCATAACAATACAAGGAGACACGTCAATAGCAGAATAACACTAGGATGCACACTGATAGAAAAATAGCATTCAAATTGATTTGAAATAACGGCATTCTCTTCAAAATTTTACTGGTTGGTCAATTGTTTTAGGTCTAACAAAAAATAATTTGTTTCAAAAATATATTTTGAAGTGTGCATTTTGAATCTAATAGGAATGTCAGTCCAAAAATAGCTAAATTCTGTTGAATATTTACAATCAAATGATGAATTGAACATTTTCCCAAAGACTATGAGTGGCTTTAATAAATTCCTACCCCAGTTTCTTTTTCTTGAGATATTCTCGTCTCTCTTCTGGTATTTTATTGAGTTGTTCTTCATACAGCTTATACTGTAATAAATACTGTGTATAGTCTGGTGGAATCGTCCAGGTCACTTCATTCGTTATAGTGTTCCAATAATACTGGTACTGGGTATTCTCGTCTACACATATCTGCCACAGAGTGGTTGGCTCTACAGAGAAAATAAGTAAAAATGCAACTCAATTTGATTACATGGACACTTCAAACCACGGATAAAACCCTTGAGGTTGGACAGACGACCCTACTCCTTGTCACATCTAAGAATTGAAAGATCCTGAATGACGATCATTCAAGAACCTGGGCATACTCCGCGCAGTGTTTCGTTTGATTAGAGCTAATCCCACTACTCACTGCTGTAAAGATAGAACATTCTTGTTCTAAATTATGATTGGTCAGTAGTCCCATTAACAACCAGTAGCTGACAGCATTACAAAGGCTTTACCAAACTGATCCCGCAGTGAATATTCGCTTGGCCGCTACAATCACTGATAAGCATGACATCGACGAGGCTTAATAAGTACGGCATATTAACTTTTTTACAAATTAAATTCTCAAACATTTTTTTGAGGTAAAACAAAAATAAATAAAGACGTTTGAAGTATTTGAAGTTAAAAAATATTTCCTATTTAGTGTAAATGGGTATTAAAAAGAGTAAAATGCATCATTTTGCCCAAAGCAGTTCGGTGTTAAGTAAACATTGCACGAGCAGTTGAGCCAATGACTGGCGCGGTGAGCAGTCAACGCACGTGCTATGGACACTTATCTGTTACATAGATAATTCGTAAGTAATTCTATGTGAAACAGATTGAGGCTTTACCTTTAAAACAAAGCGCCAAATTGGACCAAACATGTTTACATAACGTTATGTCATGGCTTACGATTTAATTATGCCCAATTAACCAGTGCAAAGCAGAATATTGCAGTAAAACAAGGCTATCAAATCGATTAAAATGTAAACAATACTGTTTGGAAACGAGCATACCTTCACTGTTTTAAATACCTTAAATCACTGTCCAAAGTTTTAGGGAAGACCCAGATTAAACGAAGGACTGTCATGTTGCTGTACTTAAGTGATAGCTTTCATTGAACGGAAAGAATAGACACACTCACGCAAACGTTCAAGAATCAGAAGCTAATCCAGCAATGGCCAGAGAGGGATTTCTCGGGCCATTGCTTCAGGAATATGGAACCTGGGGGATACTCAATTGACCGTTTGGGAATCGAATTATCTTAATCCCCAAAATAGCGACAATCTAGTTAAAAGGAGGATTTCGGGCCACAACTCAAGCATCGACTGCATCAGAAAATATCTTAACCAACTATAACAGCTGAAAAAGTTTTTGTGCGTTTAATTATGTCATGATTCTACTCCCACCATCTCAGTTGTCGTGCCGATCCCGACAGAACTGTGACATGACTGAATTCTGTAGCGTTCCACTGCAATTCTGTCAATTTGGGACACTCCGGACTGACATTTGAGTATCCCCAAAGTCTTTAGGCAAAAAGTGGCTAACAACATCTATGAATATGGGGATGTGTTATAGTGGAGCAGATAAGAGCAATTTTTGAGAAGAATCGTGCAAATGATGATACAAGCATCAAATTTGGCACAATTGTTCTCCAAGGGATACTTATCAAATCTGCCCGATTGGCCAATTGAAAATCCAAGATGGCCGCCATTTTTCAAGATGGCCGCCAAAACGGTCACCCTAAGTTGATGTTTTGCTTAGAAATATTTGTAGTTGTTCGATTTTCGTGATCTAAGTGTCGATTCCTATGTTTTAAAGCCTGCTAAACTATATTTTCCTGTTCAAAATGCACCCAGAGACATATTTTCACAGGAAAAGCACTCCGAGGCATATTTTACAATATACATATCATTTTAATTTCTATAACAAATGTATATTATAAACACGATTGTCTGCCTTTCGTCACATTCCCTGACATATTGTTCTCACTTCGCATGTTTATTCATGAGTTTCATTTGTTTGCATGTCTTTGCAATGTAAGGGGTGTATGGGGTGTAGTGTTAGTACCTTCGTTTCAGCAGTCGGACACATCCATTGGATGGACTACTGACACTGGTCCTCACCACTGGCACAACTCTCATCTATGGCTCCAAGTAAACCACTTTGGCTGTCGGGCTAAACTAGATGACGGAAGCACAGTACATTTGCTAGGGAAGCATACAGTACATTTGCCAGAGAATTCCAAGTACACATTGATTATGATCTTGAACGTCTCAGGAGTGATTGTCGGGCACTACCAAGCAGTGGCGGCACCAAGGGGGGCATTTGCCCCCCTTCCCTAAATCAGGTCTGCCCTCTGTTTGCCCCCCACCCACCCAATAATTTTAGAAAAAGTTTTTGTGATACGTTTCGATTATTATTACCTTCTACGGTGATTAAATCCCACATCCCCACTCAGTCATAGACCTGCATGTTGAGTGATTTCTTACCAAGCCCACCCTGCTTTTTACGATCCTCAAAGTTTTTGGGTATAGGTTCAACGCGATGAGAACATTCACTTGGTACACTCACTCTGTTCGCGTTTGACACTCCATTTTTGTTCGGATAAGGTGGTGATTTGGCGACGAACAGTGTCTGGCCAGCTCTATTTATCAACATGACCAGTGTCTGAAATGCTGCCTTTTCAACAGTCTATTCCACCAAATATAGTGGCGAAAATATTCATTCACGTTGAGTCATTCACTCCGTCCGTTTGACACTTTCCTCTCTTTTCGGATAAACTAGTGATTTGGCGACAACGGTATCTGTTAAGCTCTATTTATCTCGACGATCAGTGCCTGAAATACCGCCAGACTGCTATTCGGGCAGTCTACTTTTCAAATTATTGGGGACTTCGTTGAGGTTCGCAAGTCTGTTCATTTGACAATTTGCTCTCTTGGGTCGGAAAAACTAGTGATCAGACGGCATTCCATCAGCACATTTTATCGCTACGATCGGTGCCTGAATACTGCCAGGCAGCATTTCCAACAGTCTATTTTTCAAAATCTACTTGGGGAGGTCCCCAAATCCCCCCACAAGGGCTCGCTACTTTGGCGCTCACAGGGGAAGTTCGTTGAGAGTCGCAATTCCGTTCGTTTGACATTTTGTTCTCTGGTCGGATAAACTAGTGATCAGGCGACGGACGGTATGTGGTCAGATTTATTTATCTCACCTGACTGAATATTGCCAAACATCATTTCCGACAGTCTATTATTACAAATTTTCTGGGGGGAGGTCCCCATACCCTCCATAAGGACTCCCTTCTTTGGCGCTCGTGTGGGTTGTGTCGACCTTTGCAAATCCGTTCGTTTGACACTTTTACTTCAACGATCATTGCCTGAAATACAGTACACTTCAGGGCTAAGTATGAAAATCCTCCCTGTGGGTGTTTTTTCCACTCAAAAATCGCGGTGTTTTTCTCATGTCCACTCCGCGGAATTTGCGACGTTCTGGGCGGAAAAAAGTCCGCGAAAAGATAAAATTCGCGGAGGATTATTGTCCGCGAAAATTTGAAATTCGCGGCGGATAATTGTCGGTGGAAACATAAAATTCGCGGAGGATTATGTTCCATAGTGATTCAAAATAGTCTGAGTAATTTAGTCAATATTGTAACAGCGTTATTTAATAGTTAATGGAATAATATCACGAGTATATTAGTCGTTTTAGTTAACCTGTAATTTATATATTCATAATACTATTTTCAAAATTGTTTTTTGAAAATTAACTAAATTGTACCAAAGTATTATTTTATTCATATCCTAAAATATCTGTTATGCTCGATTCATTATAATGTACATGTACATCGGTATTCAATTCGTAAATCGCACCACAAAGTGCATACACATATCAATTTTCAATGTCATTAGTTCATCCGACAAGCAGACAATGAAACCATGTTTCGTGAATTCTGATAACATTGTCTGAAAATGGATGACAATAAACATAATATCTAGCGATTTGCACGTGGGCGTCTTAAAATATGCTGTCGATTTTTTATATACTGATTTATTATTGATTTTAAATATGAAGAAGAATTTAATGACAATCGTAGAAATAAACAAATTAGCATTAATTCTTGGAAGGTATATTTTCTCCCCGATATTTAATTTAACGGTAATTCGATTAAAATGACGATTGGGCTCCCAACGTTCAAATAATACTTTATGTCCCGAGAATCAAATATCATGTAATGTATAGAAGCTGAAAGATTCTTTACTTATTTCAGTTTCGTATTTGACTTTAAGATACAGAGTCCCTATTCCCCACATTTCAATACAGATCAACATGTCAAATCGTTTCAGATAGCGCTATATGTATATGGCTTAAAAGTATCATGTCTCAAATGGTCGCTTCATAGATATATTATTTTATGCTTTAACTTATAAATGCAACACACAAACTGCTTACCGTATTTATACAGTTGACGATAAATATCCCAGATAATAATCCGGTTCGGTTTCTTTCCAATAATTATCACAGAAACAAATATTAAATTTCATTTTTCCAGTGAACATATCGATGAAGCTTTCAATAAATAAAACACCTAACAACCAGACCATATGAATCGAATCTTGTGCGGACTGAACTTAGATTTATAGGATTTAATTGTCGCACCAAAGAGTACAAAGGAAAATGCTTAACAACAAAAGCATGCATTAGTTAAAGCGGCTTGGGTGATATAAGGGATGATTTTTGTGCCAAATTAAAAATACACTGAAAGGGCCTCACTAGTCCGCAGGTGCTCTACTCTCTAGTCTGTCGCTGTAAGAAATACGTGTACTATAAATGTGGGTATCAATAAAGCCTAACCCTAATAACAGATATCGGTTGACCAATGAACCCTAACCCTAACACAACCCTAACACAACCCTAACCCTAACTAATGAACCCTAATAATATATTATAGAACCCGCGGGCTAGTGAGCATTCCCCTTCTTACCACCGGTTAAAGGAATAATTCTATTGACAGAATATGTCAACTGCGAATTAAGTATTGATTTCATTATTTGCATGCACCAACCTTCAAGTCTGTACCGATTCAAAAATTAAATTATCTCTTATTTTAATATCCATAATTTTTAACGCCTGAGTTTTATGTTATCGTTAATAAAATTAATAGAATCTTATGCAAATTACGGGTAATACGTGATGTAAATTGTAGGAGGTGGGGAGGTGCTATTCATCGTAGCCCGTTCGTAATTTAGCCATGTGTGTGTTAAAGGGGTTTGTATTTTAGTCAATTATCAATTCCTTTTGATGGCACGTGTGAATTCGCCTAATAAAGAAAGTTGATTGACAGTATGCATTGACTCAGACTCCTTGGTGCCTAAATGAAATGTCATCACGGTATTTTCCGACTGATAATTTTAATGTACATGTGTTCAGTAAGGTTGACGGTGAATTTTGGCGATGTGTGCTGAAAAACAGGAGATAAAGGCATTTCATTCATTTGGGAATTAAATCAGAATATATTTCTTGAGGTGTGAATTTTGTAACTTATTTGTCAGAATGGAAATGGCTATTTTAATGTACAACACTTTCGCCCAAGGTAAGGCCAGCATTCATGTGTGTAAATTTTGAAAATTTCCTAATTTGAATGAGTTTGAAATAGTCGAACGATTCAAGTTTTAAAAATATCGAACATATTAATGAAGTAATGTATCGATATAGGGTGAAACGATCGTGGGATGAACTGACCCATATTCGCCTGTTTTTAATATTCCATTTTTGTGATTTATAGTTAAGTCTAATAAAACAATACTTTAATAGTATAAACACTTACAATTACCATGTCAACGCGTTGCGGATTGAAACCACGGCTTTAAAACTATGAGTGAGCTCACTTTTTTTAATTATTTGAATAGAGGCTCTAGAACCACTTGTAATAACATGCTCAACACATTTCGGATTGAAACCACCGCTTTGTAACAATGAGATTACTCACTTTTCTTTATTCTTTGCCGACATACATAACCGGTAAACGGCTTCGTAGCACATTGTTGTTTTAAAAATCCAAAACAAAAACATAGTAACAGAATACAGACTACATGTGAACGTGCATGTGTAAATGTAAGTCATTAATGGGCAGTCAAGCGGACGTTAAATAAAGCTGAATAATACATTTTTACGAATGTTCGTCCATATGATTATTTGTAAGGTTTGTTATATATGCCGCACATGTAACAAACGAGTATGCGATGTTGTAAATTATACATCGATAATATATGCATATGGATACGAATACAATGTAAAGCATACGTGTAACAATAATTTCATCAAATTAAATTTCGCGCTGGGGTCGGTGGTTTATGCATATATTTTATTTCAAAGTTTTAAAAGCATGCCGATAATGCTGTTTTTCGGGATTGGACTACTGAATTATGGACACGAATACAATGTAAAGCATACGTGTAACAATAATATCATCAAATTAAATTTCGCGCTGGGGTCGGTGGTTTAACAATTCCGCGGCAGTCGGTGGTTTAACAAATCCGCGGTGGTCGGCGGTTTACTCAAATTCGCGGCGGAAATTTAGAGCGGATTTTACAGCGGGACCTGAGCGGATTAATAGCCTGTACTCCGCGATTTTTCAATTCCGCCCAGGTCGGACCACGGAGGAATTTCATACTTAGCCCTGAAGTGTACTGTACTGCTAGGTTGCATTTCCGGCAGCCTGTTTTTCAAAGATTTCTGGCGGAGGCCTCCCTACCCCTAGTTGAACCCCGTACCTTTGCCCCCTTAACCCTGGACTTGGCCCAAGCTTTGCACCTCCGACCACCGACGGCTGGCGCCTCCACTGCTACCAAGGCGCATTGGTGAGATCACTGGAAATATAATATGTTGGCATCATTCTGCTGCCTAATCAACCCCAGATCAGTTAGGCAGCTGCACCTGAATGTTCAGGACATGCCAGCGCAGTAGACACGAGCCAAGGATAACGGGATAGTAGTTATCTGGATGGTGTACAGATCGCACGGGACTTATGACACTGGATGAACGATCGGACTAGGTGTAGGACAGAATGCAAGAACCTAGTTGTATCCCATACAGGAAAGTTCCCATTTTACATTACATAGTGTACATAATGTATATAGTGTGCATACTGTATAGTTCTATAAAAGTACATATATAGTAGCTATAAGTAAATAGTGTACATACATTATATACATATACATAACAGGGTGGTAAAAGGATCATCCCTCGACCATCCGGATAACTCCGACCCCATTATCCTTGGCTCGGCTCTCCCGCGCTGGAACGTCAAGTCCATTTCGGTGGGGCTGCCTAACTTATCTGGGGTTGATTAGACAGCATTTGGGATACTAGTAGGTTGCTGCACAGTATATGATGCCAACATATATTTCCTACTTAGCTGACACTGACCCCCATGCTGGGTTTAACAGCTGTGATGTCACCAATGTGCCATGGTAGTGCCCGACAATCACTCCTGAGAAGTTCAAGACCATCATCAATGTACACTTGGAATTTTCGGGCAAATGTACTTTGTGTGTTTCTCTCATCTAGTTTAGCCCGCCAGCCAAAGCGGCTTACTTGGAGCCATAGATGAGAGTTAGGCCCGTGGTGAGGACCAGTGTCAGTAGTGCATCAAATGGATGTGGCTGACTGCTGAAACAAAGGTACTAACACTACACCCCATACACCTCTTGCATTCCAAAGACATGCAAACAAATGAAACTCATGAATAAACATGTGAAGTTAGAAAAATATGTCTCGTAGTGTGAAGAAAGACTGACAATCATGTTTTTAATGTAAATTTGTTATAGAAATTAAAATAGATGTGTATATTGTGTTTATATACATATATATATATATATATAGAAAATATGTCTCAGAGTGCTTGTCCTGTGAAAATATGTCTCTGATTGCATTTTGAACACGAAAATGTAGTTCAGTAGTTTTTAAAACATAGAAATCGACACTTAGATCACGAAAATCGGACAACTACAAATATTTCTAAGCGAAATATCAACGTAGGGTGGCCATTTTGGTGGCCATCTTGAAAAATGGCGGCCATCTTGGATTTTCAATTGGCCAATCGGGCAGATTTGAATAGTATCCCTTGAAGAACAATTGTGCCAAATTTGATGCTTGTATCATCATTTGCACGATTCTGCTGTTATCTGCCCCACTATTAACCATTCAGCAACCTAAACCCCGCCTTGCAATGTACTAGGAGGGTAATTTTGCCCAGACAGCAATACAGCAGCCTATTTTTATTTGATTTCCAACTATCAGGGGGAATGGTATACATGTTTTTTGTTCCATCCAAACCAGTACCTGTAGACAATTTTCCATGCCCAACCCTCTGTCCCGCCTCTAGAAAATACTTAAAGGACAATATTGGTGCCAGTCATTATCACATATGTGATAGAACTGATTAAACACTTTCCAAATATAATATTAACACAGAGATCATCGCTACGATAGAGGAGTAATAAAGGATTCATTAATCGGAAGTGACGAACGCCAAAGGAAAACACGAGTTATCTCTCTATGTGAATGACTGAAGTGACGAGTGGTGACAGATAAACGGCCGAATTTCTGCACAATAATAATTCCTTCGAAGACAAAAAAAGTTGTTATATGGGACCGCAAGAGGATATCTGACGATTCAATAAAGTAATTAAGTGTCATGAGATAAGAGAACAGGGGAAAAATAGAAATACTCCGTACAGCCCCTTGTTTTTATTCATTCCATAGGGGAGACCGGGACACATTGAACACTGTATAGTGTTGGGTTGTACAGTATTATTTATAAAGGATATATCCATGGTGGTTCAATGTGCCCCGGTCTCTCCTACCTTATAAAAACATGGTAATGCACGAACTTTTTTCTGTTTTTCTTTCGTGTTCTCTTATGTAGTGGCAGTCAATTCTTTTTATGAATTGTAAGATATTCTCTCACAGTGTCACACAGCAACTTTAGGTCTTCGAGGGAAATATTAGTGAGCAGATATTCGCCCATGTATCTGTTATCACTAGTCACTCTAGTTAGTTATATAAAGCGGTGACTCGTGTTTTCCTTTGGCGTTCGTCACTTCCGATTTGGGAAACCTGTATTACTCAGCTATCGTAGCATTGATCTCTCTGTTAAAAGTATATTTGGAATGTGTTTAACCAGTTCTATCACATATGTGATAATGACTGGCACCAATATTGTCCTTTAACACAGAGTTTTTAATGCATGCCAATGCAGCGATAAGAGACAAGTTGCTTTTCAGAGAGGAGGAAATTGGGATGAACATCCACTTGACACAGACAACATCATTTCAAGACTACCATGGTATTTTGCGTGTAGATACTAGGGTCTTTAGCAGCTTGAAAAACCTGGAGTACTTAGAGAAAACCCACAAGGTTGGGCAGGCGAAAGTTAGGACGACTTACCATCCGGTAATTCATATATTTCAGTTGAGGTAGCTTCCTCTGGATTTTCTTTCCTTTTATTCCATTCTGTGGCTCCTTTAACAAACATTGACTTGTAAAAATTAGACGATTTCTTCTTGTCCGATTTGGCTTGTACATGAGTAACTGGGGGTGTGGCACTACTTTCTCTAGATGGACTATTAGAAGCAGATAAAGAATTCACTTCCTGAAAAACAAACAGTAGTAAATTATGTTCATATTCATTTTATTGTAAAAATCATGTGATCATCAGGCCATACTGTTCTTCAAGGTACTCATGTCAAAATTTTGTTGCATATTTTTTCGGGGGGTTGGGATGGCCTAGTGGTCTAGAGTGCCACGCTTCGACCTCTAGCTGGCCTGTCACCTCTGGCTTGCAGCTGTGGTTTCGATCCCTGGTGTGAGCGTATGCATGTGGCATGGAGATAGGGGCGCCTTCTCAACCTCGTGGGTTTCCTTCGGGTACTCCGGTTTCCTCCCACTGCTAAAGACCCCTACGCGCAAGCGAATTATTGAAATAAAATTAAACCATATGTTAATCCCGAAATGACCTGGTTTGTGTCGAGTGGACATTAAACCCCATTTCTCTCTCTCTCTCTCTCGCATATTTTTTCGGGAAAGAGGTAAATCTGCCTATTGCAGGTCTGTCTTTAGGCCTGAAATGTTATCTAAATTATTGATAAGACATTTATTAACATGACAAGACCATATTGAACTCTCGATACCATCGGATATCTCCGATATTTAAAGGACAATATTGGTGTCAGTCATTATCACGGGAGGACCTGTATAAAACCCACAAGGTTTGACAGGCAACTCTACTCCTTGTCACATACAACCAGGGAATCGAAAACACGCCAATTGAGACGACTAAACGACAGACCTTATGATACAAAATGCACACACCAACCATTTGGCAAACCAAAACCCCAATAAAGGAATGAATACTTACAGATAAGAAGTTAGACACTTCAGAATCTACACTGGTTCCACTTGTAGTAACATCTAGTGATGTGGTAGAGCTTGTTGCCCCTAGCGATGTAGTAGAACTTGTTGCCGCTAGTGATGTAGAATTTGTAGCAGATAGTGGTGTAGTAGAACTTGTTGGGCCTACTGTATGATCAACACCTGTAACAAATACACACAACATAAAACAAACTTTAATAAAATGGATGAATCTATTACTTTTCTTCTCCAATGGCTTCTCACAAAAGCATTGCTATCAAGCTAACATATTCAACTACATAAAGAGAGAGAGAGAAATGGGGTTTAACGTCCACTCGACACAAACTAGGTCATTTTGGGACTAACATAAGGTTTCAATTTTATTTCTTCAATTCGCTTGCGCGTAGGGGTCTTTAGCAGTGTGAGGAAACCGGAATGCCCAGAGGAAACCCACGAGGTTGAGAAGGCGCCCCTATCTCCATGCCACATACGCTCACACCAGGGATCAAAACCACAGCCGCAAGCCAGAGGTGACCGGCCAGCTAGAGGTCGAAGCGCGGCACTCTAGACCACTAGGCCATCCCAACCCCCCTCAACTACATAAAGGGGGTGCTCGATTGTCAGTCCGGAACGACCAAATTGCCAGAATTGCAATCAAGTGACACGGAATTGAGTCCTGTCACAGTTCTGCCAGTCCTGACAGCAGAGGTGGAGTGACTAGAATCGTGAGGAATTAAGTACCAAATATGTTTCAGCTGCCATGATTGGCTGAGATATTTTTTATGCAGTCGACACATGCGTGTACTCCAAAATTCTCATTTTCACTCCATTGACACTATTTTTGGAATTGAGGGGATTTAATTTTGGAAAGATCAGACAATAAATGTAGTCTGTAAAGTATTCACTTAAAATTGTGGACGAGCCAGACAGGGTAACAACAATGCACAACCACACTTTCATGTAGACGCATAAAACAAATCAATTCCCTCACCATTATTGCCATTAGTATTAGAGTCTTCCTCATCAGTGTTATTGGAATCAGAATCAGAATATTCTCCAAGGGCAGACAACCCAGCTATAGAAATAAAAATAAACTGGTAAAACATTTTTAAATTTAGCAATTTTAATCTAATTAAAATCTTGATTTGATATTGTGCCTTGAGAAAATATGCTTTTAGTTAATAATTTTGTTTTATAGTTCATTTTCAACAACAGAAAAACTGAAACTCTATTTTACTTTAATATTTCAAAGCATCCATAAAAAAAAGGAAATTGTTGAAAGCTTTCATCATGTTTAAAATACAAATGTGACGTCATCCTTTGATGTTGGCATATCATTATTTCAAACATTGGTACAGGCAATGTGCCAAATACATTATTTATACCAGTTGGAGTTTTGGACCCATGTGACTTATTTCATTGCAAAGCACCTGCGAGTGTCTGTATTTCAAGCTGTTTAATGGTCTCGAGCTCAAGACGTTGCGTAACAATATATTGAAACAACACTTGGGGACTAACTTCCCTTGTGTTCAAGCCTAGAAATAAGGCACCTGTTACTGACAATGTCAGGCACAGTTTCAGGCTTTACCAGTGTCAGGCACTGATTTGTTTTTTTTAATGTTATTATTAATACATGTCTGGCACTAACTTGAAAATGTCAGGTACTATTTCAATAGTGCCTGACATTTTGTCAGGTGCATCTAAAACTATTATTTCCAGGCCTGCTTGTGTTGTTTCAATATATTACTTAATGTCTCATGCTCGACCATTAAACCACACATACTAACCTGGTTTAGATCTTTTTGGACTGTTAACACTCATTTTATTATCTTTACGGGCTGAAATTGATGAATCAAATGTTTGATTAAACTGTTGACATAACAGACACAGTATTATTTGAGTTCTATCTTTACTGGAACTGGGGGATCGATGGCCGAATGGTTAGCGTGCGCGCACTGTATCATATGCATACGGCCTGCCATTGAGTCAACTGGCATGGTTTCAAATCCCTGGTTTTACGTGGCATGGAATAGGGTCGCATGTCCAACCTCGTGGGTTTTTCTCCGAGTCGTCTGATTTCCTCCCATATGTTAATCCATTAATGAACTAGTTTGTGATGAGTGGACACTGCACACCATTTCTCTCACTCTCTAATTATTATTATGGGGGGGTGGGGGTAAGGTTAGTTATTGAGTCAACTGGTGTGGTTTCAGTACTCTGGTTTCCTCCTACTGCTAAAGACCCCTACATGCAAGCAAATTATTGAACCAAGATGACCTAGTATGTGTCGAGTGGACGTTTAACCCCATTTATCTCTTTCTGTCTAATACAAATAATACAATATAATATTTACCTATAGATTTTGTTTCATTATTATCATCAAGCTGTAACATTTGTCGTCGTCCTCCTCTCGTAGTATTCATCATAAAGTAATTACGTTTCAGCTCATTGTCTTCTCATCACAAAACCTGCAGAATAGGCAACAAACATATCAATTAGAATGTCTCAGTTGTACAGCTAGCAGCTAGTAAATAAAATGAAGAAATGACATGAGGTTTAACTTTCTACTGTTCTGCATTTAGCAGGGCTAATGACGACACACATAATATACAATACAGTGTGCTACAGCCTACTCTTTTACATCAAATTCCAATTGTGCATGCAAGTGTGTATGGTACACAGACAGGACCTTGTTATTTTGTCCCATTCAAACAACTAGACAAGACAGCTGTCTTTTACAAGCCCTACGCCCTGCACCACTGACAAGGGGAAACCATGCATGAAAATCCTGAGGAACTTTCTCGGTCAGTACTAAGAGTTTACACGAGAACTCCACTTCAGGCTAAGTCAACGGCTTACTCACTGATTACCCTGTAATAAAAGCATTAAGTCGCTTGTTACTGTATAACCAGTTATTTATATCATTCCCTTTTTGACCGCACATATACTATAAGTAATCTGAATAAAATTATCTTCAAATGACTAAAATATGTCAAATTCACTCGGTTGAAAAATCTGGCAAAGGAATTGCAATCCCCTGTCAGCACAAATTATCACAACCTTTTATATTATAATTATAATATTATATAGCCTACTTGCTTGACAAAGTCTATTGTAAAATGTGCCTGTTATTAGGCTAGTGTTATTCTAAATACAATATAACTCATCAAACAAGGACATCCTTGAGAATAATATCTTAATCTTAATCTTAATATTCTTATTCTACAACATCAAGTTTTACACAAAACAGCATGTGTTTGGATTCCCTTTGGCTTTCTTGTATTTTTAAATGCAGTTATTAAGACAGGGATGGAATTTATAGTGGTTTTTAACAAAATATTTAGCCCATTATTAATTATGATGAGACATCTTTTAGCAGATTTTGGATTACACACATGAAATGGTTGAACAACTGAATTAGACTGTCGTTCGTCCCTTTTCAAGAATTCCAGTCTTCAGGTCGCGCCGATAGTTTCTACGACCACGGGAATTGGTAGAGGTGCGAAAGTGCAATAAGAGCGCCCCAGTCAGAGTCTGGACGTGACTAGGTGAAAATCAGCCAGTTTTCTTCAAATTTTGGAATGTGACCCCCACAGACAATTCAGATTTGTTAAAGAGAATCCTGTCATCAAGTTGTCAAAGACAATACCTTGTGGTGATGTGGTGTATAGGGCATGTTAAGTATCATATTACACTGCTCTAAATATTTAGATTGTTCAAGTTATAAGCCTTTTGGGTCAGATTCTATAAGACCTTCAAATCACATTCAAATTTTAAAAAAAAAAAAAAAAAAAAAAAAAAATTAAAGTAAATATTTAATAAATAAAAATTATATTTGGTTCAAATATTACATAAGATTATACTACTAAGCTTATGATACATTTATTTTAAATAAGATAATAGAAGAAGCTTTATTGCATAAGAAAAAATTATAAGGTAATATACAAATAGAACTAAAAGAAAGATACACGCAATAAGCAAAGATAAATATGTTTACATGTACATAATTATACAAAGATACACAGCTTTACAAAGACACTAACAAATTGTATACAAAAGATCCTAAACATTCTAAAATTTCTATTCATCATCAGTATCTTAAATTGTTGAGAACCACGGTAGTAAGACACTGGCTCGCTAGCCTGGCTGGAGGCCGCATGTTCGATCCCTACATTTGACAAGAAAGTTCATCGGGATATTTCTGTCTGGCTTCACCTTGTCAGTGGTTCGGATGGTACGAAAAACCAAGGCCCAGGGTATACATTGCGTGCATGTAAAAGATCCCTTGGCAGTTGGAATTCGATATAAGGGTAGGCCATGATGCAACTGCCTGGGCAAAATTTCCGTCATAACACATTGTTTAGCGAATGTCCGTCTTTATTTGATGGACAGAACAAGATTACAAAAGGCGTTTTTTGTACAATCAGGGGTCATAATCCAGCAAGTTACGGTCTGAAGTATCAAGATTAGTAACCCAGATCTTTGGGATATAAATATGTAACTGGATGAAAATTGTGACCTCTGGAGGATTTAGAAGCTAAAACGAGATCTGGCTCGATTCATGCCAATATCGAGAGAAACCAAAATCTTTGGGAGAAATGCCCATATTTCAAGTTAAGTCAAAAATTGTGACCTGTAGAGTGTCCACAAATAAATTATGGACAGATAAATGGACAGGGTCGACAGCAGTATACATCCACAACAAAATGTAGTCGTATAAAAATAAGGACTGGACGAAATGAGTTTCCTCAAATTAAAATAACTGCTCTGGTTTCGGGCCAATTCTTTTTACAAGAGACTCAAAGAACGAGGCTAGACATATTCCACAAGTTCTGTCAAACAGTGACCTGTATTCTTATCTGTAGAGCATGCACAATAAATACTATGGAGGCATATTAGATGCTTTAGATTGCTATTCGATTGAGACTTCTGGCGTATTTCGCCGAACATAAATATTTGAAATTATAGTAAAAACGGAAACAATTGAATGTAAATCAATTTATGTACATTCATATTACATTAGTATATGCGTTGCGACCCATTTGTGTCAATTTCTAGGTCCCAAATATTATCAATTTAGCACCTTTAATCTTAAAATATTTGTAAATTCTGTACAAAAATACACACTACTTTGTCTTGGGTCTAACCCTGCAAATCCTTGTCCAATTAAACTACATAACTTCTGTTTTCAGAAAAAAAAAATGATTATAAATAGCTCACCTTTATTGAAAGATGTCAATTTTTATTTTGGCATCCAATACCATTCATTTTAATGATAAAACTTGGTTTTGGGAAGAAATTTAACAACTGATACCAATTATAGTAAAGAGCTTTTTATTTTCTAAATCAAAATGTTGTCATTTGATACTCTCAATAGCAGGCAGGTTAAAAGTTGTCAACACTTAACAGGGTAATAATGCTATCAAGTGGGACATGTTGTTTAGATATAACATACCAGCGAATTAAATGTCAGTGAACTGGACACAAGACAAACATCCAAAATTGAGCCCGTTTTTGGTACCTAGTCCGTGTAGTTAACTTGGCTCATAGTCATAGTCATTCGGCATTTATTTCCTTTTTTTCCAAAACGACGAAAGTGGTTTAGCATTCAAATGCAAATACACTGAGCGAGACCTGATGATAAATACGAGTCTTTGTGTTTCAGTATATGTGTGTGGTAGATACCGAAAATTTATTGCGATCAGACGGAAGAAAACATGAAAGAACTAAAGAATAGGAAGAGAAACAATAATTACTCAGATTAGTCGGCCATTTTCCCTTACAATAGTTCACACGGCGAAGTCGTTTATTTTCAATTCGGGACCCTTCGGTTAATGTAACCAAACTGATCCGCAGCAAACATTCGCTTGGCCGCTATGAAAGAGTTTGACATCGTTTTTTTATCCTATCCGAAGGACTACTGGATATATTTCAAAAGTTGAATAACCTATTTAGAGCCTGCAAGAAAATGTAAAGGTGCAATATTTTATTGTGGGTATTTATCCCCACCCCCACCCCCCTCGAAAAAAAATAACCCAAACAAAAGATGTTTGAAAAAAACCTACCGGAAGGCCTACTTTAACAGTCAAAATTGTATTAATTTCTTTTAGTATTCCAAAATATGGCTTATTATCAGCAGTTTATCGTTTAACTTTTTGCGTTCTTCTTTGTTTACAATCCGTTTCACAGGTATAGGTGTGTAATAGCACAATATTTTATATTATATCCGTTTCCACCAAATGTATTGTGAAAGCAGCCTCTATACCTCTGTATAAGATTATTGACTTTTATAGAGAGTGGGAAATGGGGTTTAACATTCACTCGACACAAACTAGGTCATTTTGGGACTAACCCCATTTCTCTCTCGCTCATTCACCAGACACTTTCATACTTGGCCTGAGACTCGATCATACGAGCCCATTATCAAGTATAAATGTAACAGGTCAGAATACATATTGATTTATTTTTTTAATACATCAATTTTGTTTTATTGAATTAAATTTTCACCACTGATGTCATCCCTCTCAGTGATTGTAGCTACCTTCAATGTTTCCATAAGCAATTACCAATAAACTATTATAAGTATTCTATTTCAATAACATTTTCAACAAAATTACTTTTACTTTTATTTTTATTTTATTTGAACTGAGTGTTGATCGTATGTATATTTCAGTCTACTGCTGGCGTGCAAAATAAAACGGGTGTGTGATTGGTTGGAATGGACTATTTTGACGAATCGCAGACTGAAACGGATATTGAAACAGTAATTTTCAGCAACAAAATATTGATGATGATGGTTTTCAAATGAATGGGATAGTTGTTTGCCAAAAAGTCAAAATAGAAAATGGCCAATATCATTGCAAGGGCATTAATAATTGGAGACAACAGAGCATACATAATTAATACATGAGGCGCAATTAATTAAATATTCATTCACGAAAAATACAGTGAAGGGGAGATAACTACATTTAAGCGGGTCACTAGAATCTTATTACTATCAACAAATCTTTTCAAGTTATTCTGAAATAATTACAGCCAAATCTATTTGCCACATTTTAGGTTTTGAGTGTGATTTGCAGTTGGTATATCACACTAATGGCATAATTTGAATCTTAAAAAAAAAGATATTTATGCTTTTCACAAAAACATCATTTCATTATTTTTATTCAATCTTAACCAACAAACTCCATGAAAAAAAAATAAAATAAAGATTTTCCGATCTACCTGCCCTATTTCTGTGACTAAGTATGTTTTTGTATTTGGTCCTATATATTGACGTTCAGTTTAATATTGTACTTTTACACGCCGTGAGATCACGGGGGCTATACTGTGGATGGCCTGGAGATCGGGTGTTCGATGATCCCTGCATTGACCGAGAAAGTTTGTCCAGGTTTTTCTTTGTGGGTCTCCCTCTTGTCGGTGATGCAGGGCGGAGGTCCTGACAAGGACAGTTGTCTAGTCGGTCGGATGGGACGCAAAATGGGGGTACCGTGTACACATTGGCGTGCAGGTAAAGGATCCCTTGACAGTTGTAATTCGAATAGTAGGCAGAAGTGCCGCTATCCGGGCAAAATTTCCCTCATAGCACACTGTATACGGCCGTATAACCGTCCTCATAGTCCTGAAGTTCGGAGCAGAACAATTGGACGTTGAATCCCATTTTATTTACACGTCGTTGACATTCAATTGTCAGCATTTTGGACTTTATAATACAATGTATTATAAGATCCATGATGTCAACTATTGCACGTGTCTGGTAAAAGACTCTGGATCGCTAACCAAGAGATTCAAAATTTAACTACATTCTGCACACAGAGAACTCTACAAGTCGGGAATAGATCGACTATGGCCTTAATGGCCGCCATATCCCATAATTAGTATACTTTTTTGCAATAACGTCTAGTCTTTTGGATGGGACGAAAAACTGAAGTTTCGTTGGTACACATTGGCGTGTAGGCTAAGTTTAAAAAAAAAAACAAAAATAAAACCGCTTCACCGTTGGGATTCGAATCAAGACAATTAAAGGTCCATTTATGGACTATTATAGGGTAATGACGGCAATGATTCATAGCCATCATTCAAAGTTTCTTTATTGAATTGAAAAAATTCTTTAGCAGAAGAATAACTGAATAGAAAAATTCCAACAAAAATGGGGTCCTTTAATTGAAGATTAACTGAATAGAAAAATTCCAACAAAAATGAGAGAGAGAGAGAGAGAGAGAGAGAGAGAGAGAGAAAGAGAGAGAGAGAGGGGTGGTTTAACGTCCACTCGACACAAACTAGGTCATTTTGGGACTAACATATGGTTTCAATTTTATTTCAATAATGCGCTTGCGCGTAGGCGTCTTTAGCAGTGGGAGGAAACCGGAGTGCCCGGAGGAAACCCACGAGGTTGAGAAGGCGCCCCAGCTATCTCCATGCCACATACGCTCACACCAGGGATCGAAACCACAGCCGCAAGCCAGAGGTGACCGGCCCAACAAAAATGAGGTCCCTTAATTGAAAATATTAACTTAGTATAGGGCCTGTCTACATTAATTTATGTGAGATTATAGAGATGTACTATCAGAGATATGTATTGCGATAATTCCTTTCTGTCTTAAATAGATAGATGTTTAGTTGATTGACTTTATATTCAGTTTATATTCTCTGTATAGGCCTATCATCAGTTATTGAAACATACCAAAGTAATATTATTTTTCAGATGAAAATCTAACATTGATTTGTACATGTGGATATTTCAACTATAAAATTTAAAAATAAAAAAAAAAGGGTATGCTGTAGGGCCGCTACCCGGACAAAATTTCCTCATAGCACACTGCATGGCGCCGCCGCGCATGTCCGTCGTTATTAGCCCAGCTGATGCGTTCAAACTGGTTTTATTTCATATAAATTACGTGAATTATCAAGCAGAGATTATATAAGTATTTGCTATAAGTTGTACAGTCTACGGGGGTTTACTGGCCGTTATCATTATAACTTTTAAACACTGTGTATTATAAAGTGTGGTTTATATGTGTATTCACCGTGGGTTATTGGACTATATGTCATAGATCTGAATAGATCGAATTAATAAAAAAAAAAATAATAGGTATTTTCTGTTCTCAGATGTTCGTTTGTTGTTTTTCGCCAACAAATCTACCACAGATTAATGGAAAGAAATAAAATTCCAGGGACATGAGATCTAATTCGACCACCTAAAATAGTTATACTTTAAAGAGTTGTCTCCCCTCCCATGTATCAAAATGTCAGTCGGATAGATATTTCGTTTGTAGCAATGTACTACCAACGTTATTGATTTATTTTGTTCTCGATTGACAAGCTGTATTTTTACTGTTATAGTGCATGTAATAAAAGACTGGTAGATCAAGTAAAAAGATGCAGAATATGATGATTATGGACCAATAATATTGGCGAAACACAATAGTTATCTTGATCGAATAGAAATGGATGCTTCGCTTTAACAACATAACGATATTTTCATGGCATAAAGTAGGGTGCTTTAGATTTTTAAAGGCGCAAATATGATGAAGGAAGGCGATGCAAGATTGTTACAGGAAACAAACGAAGAAGATTTGTGCATTTTCTTGGAAAAAATAATTTCCGAGGTGAGTTTTCAGTCGCGCATGATAGAAACGGTCCATCTATGACGCTAATAACGTGCAGATCTCTTCTTATTTACCGTTATTTTTTCGAGAACCACATTTCATCCGAGATTCCCAGGTTTCTGTCCCACTCAATTTTGTTTTCTAATGAGTCTGTGGTTTTATTAAACTGCGTAAAAAGCAGATATTGCTCTTCTGCTGTTATTTTGTCGTACCTGTATTTGGCGGTGTCAATGTGACAAGTCGGATATCTTGACAACGGCTATTGGAGTATTGCAATTTACGTCATATACATGTAGAAGGTCGTCAATATGTCGCCGTAACCATGCAATGTAAAACAATAATACTCATGCTTTCATTTTCAATATCTGATTACAGATCGGATATGATGGCATTCAGTAAATATCAAGGCCATTCCATTGGTGTTATTAATTAAGATCAAAGCTGGATTGGTAATTGGTATAAATATGACATAACAACATACACAAAGGCTATTCACAATATGCATCCTTTCTTAAAGAGAACAACCTATAATTGTCCTTATGACTAATAAAACATAGAATAATAAATATCATGTACATGGTGATCAATATTCAATAATTTACAATAGAACACATAGTTCTCTTATTTTGATAGTGCAGAGATATAGGCTAATAGTATAAAAAGTACATAATATTAATTTAATAGTACAGTGTTATGATATAAAGCATAGACATATTAATATTATTTTAATAGTCATATTGATGTTATTTTAAAAATGGTACCCTATACATGTAATAGTACTTATTAGTACAAAACATTGATTCTGTCTCAAAAACAAGAGACATGTACATTCTAGATAACAATATTTTAATCTGTGACACATAATTATGGACAAAACAATTATTAATTTGATTTAAGAAATGCTACTCTATCTAAGATTATTATCATACAGTATGTTTCTTTTTTTACTTAAAGCATTGAATAAAAAAACAGTTGATCTGGTTATGAAACTACACAAGCAGCAATCAATATTGTACAAATATCAAACAGTAATTTCAATATACAATTTCACAATTTTATATAACACTTGCTTAAGCCATATGTGGGATTGATTGGATGGCCAAATGGTTATTTCAGATTTTGGCGAAAAATACAAAGATGCAATGTTACTTTAAGAAGAATCAAACCTTCCTTGAATATTGGCAAATCTAGTGTGTAGTAAAATATCTACATGTAGTGAATTATACCATACTTTGGTTGTAATAATAAAATTATATGGAGCAAGAGAGAGAGAGAGAGAGAGAGAGAGAGAGAGAGAGAGAGAGAGAGAGAGAGAGAGAGAGAGAGAGAGAGAGAGAGAGAGAGAGAGAGAGAGAAATGGGGTTTTAACATCCACTCAACACAAACTAGGTCATTTTGTGACGAACATACATATAGTTCACTTTTATTTCTATAATTCGCTTGTGCGTAGCGGTCTGTTAGCGGCAGAAGGAAACCTGGGGAGTCGGGGTAAAGACATGAGTTGGGACAGGCGACCCTTCACCTTGTGACGTATACATATGTACAACCAGGGAATCGAAACCACACCAGTTGACTCATTGACAGATCTTATGATATAGTGTGCACGTGCTAACTGTTCGGTCACGGCCCATCCAATCCCTCATACATGTACAGTGGGTGAAAGAAAGACTTATGATATTATCCCAAAATACTATGAACTTTGGCTAGATTAGTAAATCCGGCGCTGAGTTTTTTTTTTATCAGATTACTGTTTTAAAAAAAGAAGCCAGTTGATTGTTGAAGTGTCAGAGGCCAAGGGTGTTGTTTTATTTAATTAGTATATTGGATATTGTAAGAATGATATTAAGATTTACCCATTGCATAATGTGTGTTTAAGTGTCATAGGTCAAGGACGGTGTTTTATTTAATTAGCATATTGAATATTGTCTATAAATAAAATATTAGAATGATATTAAAATATAATGTCAGCCTCCTGAAACATAGATAATCTGATAATTGAGTAACGATGAAACATAATTAGAGATAATATGGTAGCCAGTAATATTTAATGAGTTCTCACTGTAAACTACAAATGTCAACAGATAATGAGTAAAAACTAATACATGTTCATGTAGTTGATGTATACATGTACATGAATTGGAAATTTTTTTATGATAATTGGAAATTGGACTACCGGTAGTCAGTATTTGAAAAAGGTGGTTATCCAATTTGTCGATTAATTTATCAAAATGTTGTTGATTGGAAGAAACAAATAATTAATGAACACATGTGGGGGGTTGGATTGCTGAATGGGTAGCGCGTTCATGTTGTATCATAAGGTCTGTCCCTGAGTCAACTGCTGCGGTTTCGATTCCCCGGTTGTACGTGACTAGGCGTCTGTCCAACCTCCTGGGTTTTCTCTAAGTCCTCTGGTTTCCTCCCACTGCTAAAAATCCCTATGCCCAAGAAAATTATTGATATAGAATTCAACTATGTTGTAGTCCCATATTGACCTAGTTTATGTTGAGTGAATGTTAAACCCCATTTCTCTCTCTTTCCCTTTAACACATATAGGCTACTCTACTTGTATGAACATGGTAATTTGGTTGAAGAGACAAGGTGTTTCTAAATCCTTTTTTTTACAGTGGTAATGCCAAAGCCTTCTTTTAACCCTGTATGTTCTCTACTTAAAAATTGCAAAGCCTTATTTTCATATTCCTATCGAACGAGTATGGACTTGAATGAATGGTTCTATAACTTCTATCAGTACATGTAATATGATATATGCACATCCGTATTAGTCATAGTATAACATGATAGTTCATTAGTCAAATGTAATTGGTTGACAAATGATAATCAGACCAATCAGATTAGTTATATACTTGATCACATGATTGATTAACCCAATACACAAATCGTACTGGTTGACTTTGGGATTTAAGGGTGAAACTTGACGTTTAATTTGTTGTTTTTTTTGCAGGGTGGGGGGGGGAGGTATAGTGGTCTAGGGTGCTGGCCGGTCAACCCTAGTTTGTGGTTGTGGTTTTGGTCCCTTGTGTTATCGGATGTGGTTTGGTTAAAAGGGATACTTCTCTCAACCTCTCTGTGGATTTGCTCCAGGTACTCCGTTATCCCCCCACATGAGAGACCCCTACTAGGCATGCGCTGAATATAATAAGATGAGACAACTTACATGTATCTGCGATATCACCCACAGTGGAAACAGTTGATATACATGTACCCTAACAACAGCAACCTTGAATTCACTATTTCTTCAGTTAGTCTTAACCGAGTGGCTCATTATTTCTGTTAGGTCTCTTTTGTAAATCATTTCATTTCATTTTTAATGAAGCCTGTACCATAAAAGGACCGGAACTGTACACTGCAGTGGACACTTACAGCTGGCCCCAGGATCCATTCACTTGATTTGATATTTGTTTATTTTTTGCAATGTCTTTTTTCTGTCTTGTCCTCAGATTTATCTTGTAGATTTTTGTTTTGCGTGTAGTGCGGTCCTCCTGCACTTACTATTAAAGTTGACATAAAGGTTTATCCCAACCATTAAAACGCAGTAGAGTGAATGCAGATGATAAGCGAGATGGAACTGGAATGGATATGAATTTTATATTAAAATTTTTTTCATTAAAATTGTCTAATACATGCTAAATATGATTTTTGTTTTCAGAATGCACAAGTATTTACATTTCCGGATCTAACCACCGAAGTTAAAAAGGTATGTTACCCAGCTTACAAGATACATGTAGATTATATAATCTGGGCCAGTATTTTCAGCAAATTCAAGGGAGTTAAAGCAACATGTATAAAAATTTGTGCCTCCTGGAAAATTCAGCTCTACTCGCTATTTATCTGTCTTGTTCATGGGACTGAATAAAATTTATATTTTTGTTAGGTACACTGCAAATCGTCCCTACTGTACATGTAATTTTGAAATCTTACTGGCTAAGTGGGTAGGGCGCTGGCTTGTGAGCCTGGAGATCCGGTGTTCAATCCCTGCATTGGCCAAGAAAGTTCATCCAGATTTTCCGGTGGGATTTCCCCTTGTCAGTTATGCAGAACGGAGGGCCTGACAAGGAAAGCTGTCTAGTTGTTGGGATGGTACAAAAAAGCGAGGTCCCGTGTAAACATCTGGTGCACATAAAAGATTCCCTGGCAGTTGGAATTAAATATAAGAGTAGGCTGTAGCAATGCAAAATTTCACTTATAGCACATCGTGTGTAGTATTCCTGTCTTCATTAGCCCAGTTTAGAAGCAGAACAGTAGGACGTTGAACCCCATTTCATTTCATTAGAAATCTTACATTACTGTTATTACTATATCACTGTGACTTGATGGCACCTTGAATAACGTACTATATAGTGAGTTATTGCTTCTGAAAAAAAATTCAAAGGTTAATATAACCTGTTTACTATTTTATGTTTATGAGAAGATTATTTTTTCTCATCTGTAATGAAATCTATGAAAGATTAGAATCTGAGTTGTAGATTTAACTATATATTGAGTAACACATTCTAGCATGTATTTTATTTTGGATAAACATTATTGTTGTGTTGCTTTCAATTCACAGAAATGTATTGAAGCTATCTTGGAGAGATTACGAGGAAATCTGGCATCCAGATGCATTATTCTCTGTCTACAAACACTTCGAATCTTCAGTCGAGAGAAAGAGAGAATGGAGACGTTGACATCAGATGAGAGTATTAGATTGATGATGACGTTAGCAGGTTTGAAGAAATTTACGGAAGAGGAAGAAATGTGTACGATACAGTATCGAGATCAAGATGGTGAGAATATGATAATTCTGTTTTTTTTTTAAATGTTTAAAAGCTTTATTTTCTGGCATGGTTCCCTCTTGTCAGTGGTGCAGGATGAAGGGTTTAGCAAGGGACAATGTATAGTCATTCGAATGGGATGAAAACCTGATGTCCTATGTACACATTGGCATGCTCGTAAAAGATCCTTTGGCAGTTGGAATTCCATGTAAAAGTAGGTCATAGCGCTTGCAAAATTTCACTCATAATACACTATATGATGTATGTCCGTCTTCATTAGCCCAGTAGAACGTTAAACACTATTTCATTTGGTTTGTTAGGGGATCACGTGGCTAAGTGGGTAAGGCGCCAGCTCTCTAGCCTGGAGGTCGAGTGTTCGATCCCTGCATTGGCCGAGAAAGTTCATCTCGATTTTCCAGCGTGGTTTCCCCTTGTCAGTGATGCAGAACGGAGGGCCTGACAAGGATAGCTGCCTAGTCGTTTGGATGGGATGAAAAACCGAGGTCCTGTGTACACATTGGAGTGCACGTAAAAGATCCCTTGGCAGTTGGAATTCAATATAAGAGTAGGCCGTAGTGCCGCTGCCCGGGCAAAATTTCCCTCATAGCACACTGTATGGCGTATGCCCGTCTTCCATTAGCCCAGGTTAGGTGCATAAGAGTAGGGCGTTAAACCCCATTTTATTTCATTTCATTTGGTTTAAGGGACAATATTGGTGTAAGCCATTATCACATATGTGATAGAAATGGTTAAACCCGTTCCAAATATAATTTTAACACAGAGATCATTGCTACGATAGATGCGTAACAATGACATCAAGAGTGGAAGTGACGAAAGTAAAAGGAAAACATGAGTTATCCTTCTGTCTAATAGACTGAGGTAACGAGCAAGAACAGTTACACACGCTAATTTCTGATCACTGATAATTCCTTTGATGACCAAAAGTTGTTATATGAGGATGTCCATTCTTGTTGCTTTTCTCTGGGTTCTCCCGTTTCCTGCCATTGTTAAAGACTCATGTCCGCAAGCAAATTATTGAAATAAAATTGAATCATGTGTTAGTGCCTAAATGACCTAGTTTGTGTCCAGTGAACGATAAACCCCATTTCTCTTTCTTTATTAACTTACTTTAAACTCATTACACAATTTAGATTACATGTACATGCATGGCACTTCACCTAGAATTTCTGGTTGAGAACTTGATTTGATGGGTTTAGTAGATTTTTCTGTGAAAAATATATAAAAGATGTAAATAGATATAGAAACTATCAATGTTTAAATTTTAAGTGACTTTAGATGTTATATATGTTTAAATTAAACCACGAAAAGGAGCAACACTCTCTACTTGAAATAGGCTACTTTGGTAGATAGATTAAAAACCAGTCAAGTTAAGATTGTTGTAGTCATATTTATAGGCCCATACTGACATTATATATGTATTGCCATCGACCCTGTCCGTCAAAGGGCTACATTTGCCATTTGATCTTTTTATGATGTATACTTGTGGTGCAGGGAGGTTGAATGACAGAAAGGTTGGCACAGGCACACTGTTTCATGAGGTCTGTCATTTGATTCCCAGGTTGTACGTGACAAGGAGTAGGGTTGCTTGTTCAACCTTGCTGGTTTCCTCCCACTACTAAAGACCCCCTCAAGTAAGCGAATTATTGAAATAAAATTCAATCATGTGCTAGTCGGAAATAACCTAGTTTGTGTCTAGTGGACGTTAAACCCAATTTTTCTCTCTCTCTCTCTCTGTATGTTTCGATGCCTGGCAACCTATCTTTGCTCTTTTGTAATGGAGTGTAGGTTATTATTACAAAACTGCTTAAAATAATTATGCCACCACTTGACTAGATGTACTTGAGATCTATATTTAGTCTGTAAATGTATGTAATGTTGTATATTACTGTATATACATTAATGTGTATTAACTAGTAATGGGTAATGTTTGTTTTTGAACAATAGTAACATATATAACCAATGATTGCATAATGAGTCAAAAGTCTTTTACGATCTGAACAAAATTGTTAAAATAAGCTAAAGATGTATTTTTAATGATATAACATAAAAGGTAAAAATTAAGATTTGACAAATAAAGCAAGCTAAATTTTTTTAAATATTTCTATTTTGACATTAACAAAGCATGGGACTTTCAAAATGTTGATGAACAAAATTGTGTGTGTGTGAAAGCAACCTAGCCAACCTGTGTATTGGAGTATTCTTTGAATGGCATTTAGTAAATTGAACATAATCAAAAAACACACTTTTATGGAATAACAATTACTTGTTAAATCTTGTTGAAACGTCGCAGTGAAATAAACCATAGTAATTGTTATTCCATAAAAGTGTGTTTTTTGACTTTGTATTGAGTAAAAAATTGACACCGATATGATATGACAATAATGAACTTAATAAATCATATTTTACAGTGATTGTTGAAGCCCAGAAATGTTTGTGTAACCTGATATTTAATAGTACAGCCGTACAGAGAAATTGTTGGTGAGTTTATTATATTTTAAAAGATTGGGTGGCCAGGTGGTCTGAGGCACATCCTTTAGATCGTAAGTTCTGTCATGTATTGGTTTCAATTCACGCTATGATCTACTCCACACAACCTTAAAGACATACAGTAATTACCGATTATACTAGCTTTGATTTACCAAATAGCAGCCTCACAACAGAAAATGAAAATAAGAGATTTACCTCATAGCACACTGTATGGCGTATGCCTGTCTTCGGGCAGAACAGTAGGACGTTAAACCCCCATATTATTTCATTTCATTTCTGCTCTTGTAAATGCATGTACACTCTTTCAAGATTACTCGAGTACATGCAAGAGAAGATGTAAAAAAAAAGGTAGTCCTAGCAACAAATGAATTAGACGTGTTCTATGATGTGTTAACATTAAATAAAGTCAATATTTATTTTACAGCCAATGTGGTTGTGTAGAGGCTTTAGTACAAAGATTAAAGACATATGGGGATCCAGAGTTGAGATTTGATGTAAAGGTAATCACAATTTATCTAATCTTTTACAGGTATTTAGTAACTAGATAGAGTATTAAATTATAACATATGCTATAATCTTTTAGTTACATTTAGTAACTAGATAGAGTAATACACTATAACACATGCTATAATCTTTTAGTAATATTCAGTAACTATAGACTAATAAACTATAACACATACTATAATCTTTTAGTAACATTCAGGAACTGGATAGAGGATAATAAACTATAACACATGCTATAATCTTTTACTGTATCTTTATAGTAACATTTAGTAACTATAGAGTAATAAACTATGAAATATACTCGATCGAAATTAACCACGGCAAATGGCAAAACCGTGGTAAAAGCCGACACAACCCCCGTCTGCCACGGCATAATTCATTTTTTTTTCTGTGGTAGATCTTACGATCCTTATAATTATAATGACTAAATGTACTGGTTATAGAATACAGTAGTACGAGGAGGATGTCGTTGACCGTGTAATAACGTCATATATTTATCATTTTGTATACGAAAGTCTGACAGATATATTGCAATTATCGAATAGCGGTACACTTTTAACCCATGTGCTGTATGCATATCCATGCTTTACGGTTACAGTGGTGTTTTTTTGAACGATTATAAACTAAAATAGACATGTTTTAATTAATCCTAATTCTCTGTCACCATGATTTTATCTAAAAGGTTTCATTGTCCATGCGTAACCAGAGTTTTTTTTTATGTGGTAGATTATCCAGTAAATTTTCCAAATATTGACAACCAACCCAGACCCAAGGATGACTGAGACTATATCAGGGGTAATCTGTATCCCTGTACAACCCACCACTTGTAAAATTGATGACCATATTAAGGGTAGTTAATGTTACGCTTTTATTTCAGTTTTTTGACATGAGGATGTTATTTTTGTTGACTGCATTACCAAACTGTATAGAGACGAGGTAAGATAGCCATTTATTTCATCAAGGGGGGAGGGGTTAGGATGGCCTAGTGGTCTAGAGTGCCGTGTTTCGACCTCTAGCTGGCCGGTCACCTCTGACTTGCGGCTGTGGTTTCTATCCCTGGTTTGAGCGTATGTGGCATGGAGATAGGGGCGCCTTCTCAACCTTGTGGGTTTCCTCCGGGCATTCCGGTTTCCTCCGAAAGCAAAAGACCCCTACGCGCAAGCAAATTGTTGAAATAAAATTGAACCATCTCTTAGTCCCAAAATAACCTAGTTTTTATTGAGTGGACGTTATTTCTCTCTCTCTCTTTATGGTAATTAAGAGTTGTTATTATGGATTGTAATTAAGAATTGTAATGAAGAATTGTAATTATTTTTCAGACCTAAGATACGATATGAACTACATGGTTTTACATACTTAATGGAGGTTCTTGATTTAACTCTGCGTGCTGCTGAAGAAAGAAAGGCAGGACTTGGTGACCAAGATGTTGAACTTTGCTCAGAAATATTGAAGATTTTGTTTAATTTAACAATAGAGAAAAAATCTGCTGATGAGGTGAGAACTTACGTTGAATTAGAAAAGGAGGTGGGAGATTGGCAATGAGTTATTTTAAGTGAAATGGCTTTTTTTTTAAAAAAAAAAAAATAACGGTTTTAGTTTTACCTGACAAAATGTCAAGGGGGCGCCAAAACTCAAAGGCCCTGCTTTGTACATGTACATGAAACGAGTCACAACTTGAAAATAATATAACAATAATGTTAATTACACATTTATTTTTAGGAAGAGGAAGCTCATTTTATGCGATTAGTGAGTATACTTCGTGATTTACTCATGTGTAAAACTTTATCTAAAGATAAACAGGAAGAACTTCACAGGTAAATATCATTTAATATGGCTTTTAAATTTTCTCTTAATTTGTGGGAGCTGAGTTGGCACGCTAACCTGGTGGTCCCTGGTTCATTCTCGGTGTTAGCTGAGAAAGTTCATAACGATTCGTAACCAGGTCGATATTTACCAAGAGAAACACAGGTTAAAAGAATAACTGATGCTTTTAGTCCTGCCTATGTTGAAGAAATAAAACTTTTCTATATCACAATTGAGATGTAGATCAGAATAAGGACCAAAGTGTGTTACGAGGATAATTAAGAGTGATGGGTTACTTACTGAAGCGATGCCTACTTACTTTGGAGACGATGATGGCATTATGCATTGTCAAGTGTGAAATCTCCTTTACAGGAATCTGGCAAACGTCCTCCTGCAAAAATTTCTTGATCGGCCCTGAAACCCCTTTCATTTAATTTTTTTTCTGTTTGATTACCTATGATGATATTGATTTTTTTCAGTCATACTATAAATCTGTTGATCAATATACCAGTTGATTTTTATGAAGAGTTACTCACACCATTAAATGAATGTGAAGTACGAGGTATTGAAAATAAAGAAGTGGAATACGATGGTAAAAACATGGAGGCCATTATCGTCTTAATTCACTTTCTTGATAGACGACTTGATCGGGTAGGTTTTACTTGTTATTAACCATGAAAGACAACTTGATCGGGTAGGTTTTACTTGTTATTAACCGTGATAGACGACTTGATCGGGTAGGTTTTACTTGTTATTAACTGTGATAGACGACTTGATCGGTAGGTTTTACGCGTTACTTACCGTGATAAACGACATGATCGGGTAGGTTTTACTTGTTATTAACTGTGATAGATGACTTGATCGGGTAGGTTTTACTTGTTTATAACCGTGATAGATGACTTGATCGGGTAGGTTTGACTTGTTTTTAACCATGATAGACGACTTGATCGGGTAGGTTTTATTCGTTACTAACCGTGAGAACATAAATGAATTGGAAGGTTTTTTTACAATACTATGAGCTCACATTATTTTTTTAATGATATATGATAATGATATATGAAAAGTAAAAAGTTTGAATTAACAAGAAGAGCAAACCAATGTTTTATAGTTTTAACCTATTCCAACATTTTTGTTCATACATCATAAATATCTATAAAATCAGTACAAAAATGAATAATTTGAAATTTATGAAATAAGTACAAAAATAAATAGATATCTATAAAATCAATACAAATAAAATCTATAAAATCTGTTGTAAAATAAATAAATAAAATCTATTAAATCAGTACAAAAATAAATATATACAAAATCAGTACAAAAATAAATAAATATATATAAAATCAGTAAGAGATAAATTTAGTATTTGTTTTTATTACAGCCTGCCAAGAATATGAAAGAGAATTTAACTCCAATTCTGCATTGTTTATGTGAAGCTTGTAGACACATCAGACCCATCCGAAAGTTCTGTAGATCAAAGGTGCTGCCCCCGTTACGAGAGGATGTAAGAAGGTTACCAGAGGAGGGAACATCATTTAGAAATAGGTATTTAATCAATTTATTCTTTCTTCCGGGAGGCTGGGTTATAAGGATTGTCCTTGAGTTAAGTGGTGTGGTATCGCTTCCCTGCTTGTACTTGAGATGGATTAGGGTTGCCTGTCTGACCTCAGGTGTTTTCTCTAGGTCCTACAGTCCTCCAACAGCTAAAGACCCCTATGTGCAAACAAATTATTGAAATAAAATTGAACCATATGTAAGTACCAAAATGACCTAATGTCGAGTGGATGTTCAACCTCATTTCTCTTTCTCACTCTAACTTCTGGATTACCACAGCCACTATTCTACAAAAATAGGTTATATTTATAGCACGGCTCTCATGAGTTAACAGGTTTAAACATCGAGGCGCAAATGACTTGTAATACTGACACCTGCTCAACATGCTTGTTGTTATTGCACGGAAAACCAACCCAACTTCTCTATTTGATTTCTACCGAAATTAGCGTAAGCTAGCAAAAGTGTGCAATAACATCGGAAATATCTAGTTATTACACAGTTACGCTCCAGTGAGTTTAGCAGAGGTAAAACAATCAGCTTATTCAACAAAAAGAACAAAGGAGGATCGCCCGTCCATGTTACAAATATTTTTATGGAATGATTTGAATTTAACATTTTCTATTCAAGAGGTGGCCATTGTTTGAAATTATTTCTGAAATTATTTTCAGATTATGTAAATTACTAACATCACCTGTGACAGAAGTGAAAGATTTGGCGGCACATTTTCTCTTTGTTCTATGTAAAGAGAATGGTAAGTTTAATGCTGTGTACTCTTTATCTATCTTGCTGTTCAAAGTCTAGATTCATCATTTTAAGCAATAGGATTCCAGTGAAAACTACAAGATTGTGAAGGATGAATCTAATAGAAATATCAGTCCAAAAACGGCCCAGGTTCTCTTCAGTATTTACAAAGTTATGCTGAAGTAACATTTCATTGGTGTGTGCTGCTCGCAAGCCAATAATTGTTGATATTTTGATTTTTTTCTTAATTAGCCTAAGTGTTAAATAGTAATATGGATTAAGCCGTAATATTTTACAAATAAGATGAATGCAGATTGAAATACCATGACAAATTTCCTTTGACATTTTCAGACCCTTTCCCAATCAAGGGCAAATGAGTTAAAATTTCTTTAATCTATATAAATAATAAGTAGCAAAATTAAAATGTGTGAAAATGCTTGATTGATATTCTTACATTTATTCAGGGAAATTCCAATGATTGAAAGGTTAATATATAAGTAACCATACAAGAAATAGAATCTATTTCTCAAATATTCCCGTTTGACCTGTTTTTATTTTACAAAGTATAAAAGTAAAAATTTGATAGATGTTATAGAATAATGTTGTATATTCTATTTGATAGATGTTACATGCTAATCTTTGTATATTTTTCAGTAACAAGAATGGTGAAGTATACAGGTTATGGTAATTGTGCTGGACTGTTGTCTCAATTTGGTCTGTTAAAAACCGACCCAGCTAAAATCATGGGAGACTACTCCAGTGATTCGGAAGATTCAGAGACTGAAGAATATACACAGCTCAAAGACAAGTAAGAAAGAAATCTCTTCATATAAGACACGTCTGTGGTAATCGAGAGATTAGAGAAAGAAAGAGAAATGGTTTTCAAATCCACTCGACACAAACTAGATCATTTCGGGACGAAAATGGAGGTTCCCTTATGTATACAGTAGAAAGCACGATAATTCATTGATGGGTCTCTTTTTAATCTGTCTGAAATCCCATCTGGGAGATTATATACCATTGTGATTTGGGGGGTTGTTTCCTTACTTATATGTGAGTTTTCTCTGGGTCATCCAGTTTCCTCCCACTACTAAAGACCCTATGCGCAAGTGAATTATTAAACTAAAATTGAACCATGTGTTAGTGCCGAAATGACCCATTTCTCGTTTTCTCTTCTTACTTATATGTTAAATGGTCAATTTGAAAGAATATTAGCCGTAAAATATTAGATAATCTCTGGAAATTGCATGATGCAGATTTATGACTGTTTGTTCAAAATGTTTATTAATTTGTTGTTGGCCAAGAAAGCTTTTCAGGATTTTCCATCATGGTTTCCCTTTGTCAATGATGAAGTATGGAGGGCATGACAAGGAACTTTCTAGTCATTTGGATAGAATGAGAAACTGAGGTCCTGTGTACACATTACTGAATAGTACCCATGATGGTTGGAATTCAAAATAACAGTAGCGCTGCTGTCTGGATAAAATTTCCCTCATCGCACACTGTATGGCAGGTGCTCTTCTTAATTAGCCTTGTCAGTGCAAAAAAGTAGGATGTTAAACTCCATTTCATTTCATTTATTCATTTGTTTTACAGAGTAAATCCTGTAACCGGGTGTTATGAAGAACCACGAGCTGATCCAATGGCTGGCATGTCTGATGAACAGAAAGAATATGAAGCAATGAGGTTATTGGATGCAATGGATAAATTACAATTGTAAGTAACAATAATTAGTGCTGGGTATTGCTACTGCAGTCACGATACGATACGTATTGCGATTCATGTGCCGCGATACGATACGTATCGCGATTCATAACTAGGTCGTACATTTATCAATAAAACGACAAATTAAATATGTGATTGTGTTTTTAATGAAGTCACTAAAACCAGGAAATAAATAAACTTGATTGGGCCTACTATTTAGAAGTAAACTCTCCTACTCCTAGCAGACGAACTTAGACAAGACAGTCGCCACTATGGACACTATATGGTGTCTTGTCAAGTGAATGCTGAGATTGGTTGTATTACCACAATATTTTAGAATAGTTTTGCATATTCTACAAACAACTTTCGTTCTGTTCCCTTTTAAAAACCCAAAATTTTCCCAAACTTTAGATTTATATTTCGCTGGAGGATTTGTTATTGCGACTGTGTTTACCGCCATTTTGATTTTTACAAGAGCTACTATAGTAGGCTACTATCTATTATATTTACGTTCTAAATTTATAAAATTCGAGAGTAAAATGTCGTTTTATGTATTCAAATATGTATGTTTTATTACCTAAGCCTTATAACAAACTTTGAAATTCGCAAATAAAACGAAAAGACATTAAAATTTTGTTAATCTTTACCTACGAAACTAACGGTAATTATGGTCATGCGCTATTTATATAGTAACACACATGTCAAGACTACTGGACATCGTTTGCGAAGTGTCATAGTTTCAAATAAAGTTTAGGGTTGTGGATATAATTGAAAGTTTTTAAAGTTCATGATATATTTGACAAAAAAGCAAAAAAGAATCGTGAAAAATCGATTCGGCATCCTGCGATTCAATACAGGTATCGTGAGACGGTGAATCGCGATACATCGATTCAACGATTTATCGTGCCAGCACTAACAATAATATGTGACCAATAACAACAAAAAGAGTCAGAAGTCGCGAATCATTGTTTACGATAATAATAATACAAGAACAAAGATAATGAAATAGGCTAAAAATATAAACAAATCTGAACTTTTATCTCTCGTGCTTTATCATTAAAAATATATTTATAGTCTATTTTAACATTTTTGGGTGTCACAGCAGCTAAGTGGGTAAGACGCCGACTTGCTAGAGAAAGTTCATCCAGATTCTCTGGTGTGGTTCCCACTCATCAGTGATGCAGAATGTGGGAGGGGGGGCGGGACTGACCAGGACAGCTGTCTAGTCGTTTGGATGGGACGGAAAACTGAAGTCCCATATACAAATTGGCGTGCATGTAAAAAGTCCTTTGACAGTTGGAATCCGATATAAGAGAAGGCCTCGGTTCTGCTGTCCGGGCAAAATTTTACTCTTAGCACACTGTATGGCAGAACAGTAGGACGTTTAACTTCATTTCATTTCATTTATTGTTCATATTGTAAAAGACTTGCTACTTCTGACTCATTTTGCTATCACAGGCTTCTAATATATTACAGTATATTATCAAATTTATTTTAACACACAGAAAATTCAAATATATTTTGATTCTTACTAAAACAAGAGTTTTTATTAATTTAACAATTGTTTTTACTCAGGATTTAATTGTTTAAAGGTTTAGATCATGGAGATCATCTCTTTATAGACCAATGGGTAACAAAGAAATTATAATAATGGAGTTGTTTCCCTTGACTCATTCTTCTCCCAAGAAATAAAAGCTATTTCTCTATCTTGCTAATAAATATAAATATTTAATTGGAGTAGAGTCGCCTGTCCAATTTTGTGGGCTTTTTCTGGGTCCTCTGGTTTCCTCCCACTGTGAAAGACCCAAACGCACAAACAAATTATTGAAATGAAATTGAACCATGTGTTGGTCCTGAAATGCCCTGTGTCGGGTTGACGTTAAACCCCATTTTTCTCTCTCCATTTTATTTCATTTAGTTCAATATGGATTATTTCCCCTTTTTAATCTATCCAACAAAACATTTCACAATAATTTCAAGTTTTACAACTTTAACTTCATTATTGTTTTCATTCGTTTTGTAGACAAGGCATAATTCAACCAAGTCGTATAGGACCAGATGGTAGACCGGTTCCTATATCTCACGTACTGGAACTAACAGAAAACCAAGGTGCAGCAGCCAATAATGAGTCACAGAAGAATGATGCTGATTAATTTATACATATATATATTCTATTAACACATACATACACCTTTCTGCTATTTTTAACTGAGCTATATGAGATTCATTTAATCTGTTGTCTTAAGTTGTTCGTATGTCAGACCAACTCAACTTGATGTCATCTCCTTCTGTTATTACCAACCAAGAGAGTAATGGGCCTTGGATCGTCAGATGCGGTACTTAGGACCAGAGGGGTAAGATAACCGCTGTCAGCCATCAATTTAAAAGTTTTTTCGTCAAATAAATAGAATTTATCTTCAGATCTGAGGAGGAAAATGATCTATGAGTAGGGTGTAGGAAAGTTGAATCCAGCTAGTTTCATTTTCTTGTCATGTCAAGCATTCTTAACCACAATGGGGTCCCAAGGATACCCACTCTGCTCCTGATACCAAATAAACTAAAACTATCAATTTGTAATAACTAGATATTTGATACATGCAAGTATAAAGGATTTCAGAGTTTTCGGCCACTAAAGCTTGGCGCAGACGGTCAACTTTTCGTCGCTTGTTGCTGCAATAGGCAACTACTGGCAACTCCGAGCAATTGGCAACTCGACTACTGACAACTCCAAGCAATTGGCAACTCGAGGTCTCCCGTGTGCGCTGACTGGCAACGAGAAGCAATTTTTCCACGGATGTATCCGGAATGCCGATATCACGTGATCATTCAAAATGGCGCCGTACATACAACAATAGTCGTTGGCTGTTCCGACGCCGCCATCTTGAAGTATCACATGACAGTAGAGCGCTCGCTGATTGGACAGTTAACCAGTTGCTTGTTGCCTGTTGTCGCCTACCGCCGCAGACGAGCAATTTTGAAGCAACAGATGAACAATTTCTCGGCGACGAGCGATTTTCTGTTGTCGAATATCAAACATGTTTGATATTTGGCAACGAGAAGCAACTCGGAGCAACAGCAGGCAACTATTGTTGCCCGTTGGCGCAGACAAGCGATTTTTTCTTTCAACGACCAGCGATTTCACTGTTGCCTGAAAGTTGCTTGAAAAAGTTGCCCGTCTGCGCCTGGCTTTAGGGCATTTGCAGGCCGAATGTTTAATTAATGTAAGATCAGTCACTGAGTCAAGTGGGGTGGTTTCGATTCCCCACTTGTACGTGACAAGGAGTAGGATCGCTTGTCCAACCTGGTGGGGTTTTCTCCGGTTTCCTCCCACCGCTAAAGACTCCAACGCACAAGTGAATTATTGAAATACGATTGAACTCTGTGTTAGTCCCGACGTGACCTAGTTTGTGTCAAATGGCCGTTAACCCTCTCTCTCTCCCACTAAGAGAGGCTTGACATGAATGTTTAAATTGGTTGGTATGAAGAGGATGTTAAGTTGAGTAGTAAGGGACCGTCACATAATTTACACATTTGCCTCCAAATGAATAACGCTCGAATCGATCTCCAATCACCAACTGGCACTGATGGAGTAAAAAAAATGTTGACAAATACGGAATTTGATGTGAGTTTAAGATAAAATAACGAACATTTAATTTATCATTTTTTATCAGCTGTGTTTTTCCACTCACAGGCATTTTCTTTAGAGGCAAATGTTGATATTTTGCAATGGTCCCAAAGATGGATATACAGCTATTCTTGTGTTACAAATTGCCATGATATAATACAGTATTTTATATTATTTATTGTTATATATACGATAACCTCTCACAATATACAATGTATAATTAAGTGTGTTATATTTATTATAGAGTTAAATAACTTCTCACAATAACAATATACAGTTTATAATTAAGTGTGTTATATATTATACTGTAAGTATATGCAGTTTGCTATGGTATAAAGTATATACAGTATACAGGTTGCCATGGTATATACATTATACAGGTTGCTATGGCATTATACTGGTTTCTATGGTATATAGTATATACATTATGCAGGATGCTATGGTATATAGTATATACATTATACTGGTTGCTATGGTATATACATTATACAGGTTGCTATGGTATATAAAGTATACAGGTTGCTATGGCATTATACTGGTTGCTATGGTATATAGTATATACATTATACTGGTAACTATGGTATATACATTATACAGGTTGTTATGGTATATAGTGTATACATGACTATTATTATATACCATATATACCTACACAATTCAATAGTTCAGTCATGTATCCAGCTTATAGTATAACTCCCACTAGACTAAAGATAATACACAGTTGTCTGGTTCAGTCTTTCTGAACCTGTATCAAACTTACGATATGGCTCCTGTAATCATTTTCATACTTATAACAGTAAACAGTAAATCTAGAATCATCAACAGCATATAAACTTAGATTTAGTTTATAAATATAGCTTTGATCTGATATAGTTTGAAAACATTGTGCTTTTGAATCTCTTTATATATGGTGTATCTCGATAATCAAACATTTATTATAATCCTAATTAATATTGTAATACTTAATTGAATGTTGGACATGTTGGGTCTCAGCAAATTAGGACTACATATATAAAGAGTAACAACTTCCAAATGATATACAGTGCGCATGATGGGTCTATCCTGTCATTGAGTCAACTGGCGTGGCTTTGATTCCCTGGTTGTATGTGACAAGGAATAAGGTCGCCTGTCCAGCCTCGAAAGTTTTATCCAGGTCCTCCCACTGCTACAGGCCCCTGTGGCATATCAAAGCGGTTTAGACACTTTAAACTAATAATAGGTTATTCCGTGTCAAATCAAAGTGGTTTAGCTCACTTTAAAATAGAATTGGGTCATTCCGTATCTAATCAAAGCGGTTCAGCTTACTTTAAGTTATTATTGAGTTATTCCGTGTCAAATCAAAGCTGGTTAGCTCGCTTTAAACTAGTATTGAGTTAATAACCGTTCCTTTAATCAAGCTGAAATTTGAAGTATCAGATTTGTCAGCCAACTTGAGCATAAAAACCAAATAACAGGAGAATGAAAGGTGGTATGGTTCAACGTTTAGGTTATTTGACATGGAATGATGTTCGACCGTCACCTCTTCACATATTCATCTGACTGTTTCCAATTTCTCAACTTGCAACACATGGTGGAAGTTGAAATATTTGTATTGTTAATCATTTAGGGGAGGATAAGGCGCTATATTTGTTTTAAAACAAATTGTATACGGTAATTATCTATAGCTTGTCAATACTCACGGTTGTTATTTTTTGGTGCTGGCATCTTCATTAGATATTGTATATTGTATTTTATTTAGGATACAGGGGCTTCATACTTGTGTTCACAAGCTCCAGTCATTTAGCAAACATTTCGTAGATTTAGTAAATATTTTGATCAAATTAAATTTGACCATATATGGAGTTGGCTCTGAAATCTTTCGCTGTAATTCTGTGTATTGTGAATATGTAAGTTTGATCTTTTGCCAACAGTGGCCCACTCTATCATCATTGTCTATACAGTCCCATAACCAAATCAATCAATTTGATCCGAGTGACAAATGCAGTCTATTATGCTAGTCTGGACATAAGGCACCGGTCACAGACTTTTGTCAAATACGAATTATCAAACAACGTATATATATATATATATGGCATCATATATGGCATATATATACATGTATACAAGCCTGGACATAAAGCACCTTGTCCAAGACTTTGTCAGACACAAAATATTAGACAATGTATATGTTATAATATATACGTACTGTGATAATTTGTGGATGACAATGTCTGGGATTGGTGCCGTATGTCTAGCCTTGCTATTACGGTCTGTGCAATTATATTTTCTGGATATTATTGTCAGTACAGTTTAATCGTCAGAACGTTATAGTCTGTGCACAATAAGGCCACACCTATTCGATTTTCTGTTTAAAATGTTTGTCTGAATTCTTTAGGAAAAGACCAATCTGAAACCCAAAAGTACTTGGTTGCGCTATTCAAAAGCTTTTATATTAGGTGCAAATTTTGAAATTTTGAAAAATTTTGAATTAGACTTCTTTCATGTGATTTAAGTGGCTTTTAATTGAATAACTGATAATTAACTTGGTATGGCCTAAAATCAATTGAATCAATTAGGATGTTGGATATATAGTTAAATAATGATGTTCTTCTAGATTTTATCATGTCTTTTGTATAATCTTGCCAAAGAAAATTAATTAAATATAAAATTCTAAGAGTTATTGCTTCAAATTAAATAACTTGTGAAAGATATAATTATATATGTATTCATATTGTATTAAGCTAGACTATAATAGCATATCTGTGAACAATTGGCGCCACAGGCCTGCGATTCAAGAGAGATATTTTGAATATTATTATGGTTATAACCTTCCAATAGAAAATTATATATTCTTTGAACTATATAGGGTCTTAAAGATATTGGGAATTATTGAGCATGGGATATTGTCTGTGTAGTAGCAGACCATTCTTCATAAAAAATGGCTACTGGGCCACAGCTTTCTAGGGTCCAAGGACCTGCTAATTCTCAGTCACTTTTGGATTGGGATATTGTCTGGGTTGAGGTAAACTTAACGTCACAAGAAATAGCTCCTCATCTCCCCCACCAGCTAAATTTCGGTCGCTTTTATGCCAGTGTTAAAAAAATCTCTTTATATATGCTATATACTGTGTAGCTTTAGACTCTTATGGAAAAGGAGGAAGTGTATAGGCTACTCCTAGGGGATACTCTACTGAACGTCCTGGACTTGAATTCTCTCCATCCTCCAATTAGTGACCATTGAGTGAAAGAGTGGATTTCGATTTACAACGCATAAGAAAATATCTTAACCAACCATATTCCTTGTGTTTGATTACATGATTCTACACACAGAACTGTGACTAGACTAAATTCCGCGTCACTCGATTGTAGTTCTGCCCCCCAGGAGTTCCGGATTAACAATCGAGCATCCCCCTTTGTGATCAGGATATTGATAACCTGTCTCTAATATATCTATATAATATAGTAAAAGATCAAATTTTAATGAATTGTTGTTGTTGTATTGTATATAATGATTATGATTGTTATATTATTTTATATTGTGTAATTAGCTGTGATATATTTACTGTGGTTTATGTTCATATAGTCAGTTATCTCCCTTGATTTCACCACGCCCTTCAATGTGTTTCATTGGACCGGTTCCTAATTCTGTACTTGAGGCGTGTTTAAAATGAAGAAACTAAATCTCTTGCTTGGAATAAGATTTCATATTTAGCCAGGCAGAAGGTAGAAATTATATAGAGGCTAGTAAAATTTATTCAGAACAAATCGGTTCCTAATTCTGTATCTGAGGCGTGTTTAAAATGCAGGAACTGAATCTCTTGACTTGGAAAAAGATTTCATATTTAGCCAGGCAGAAGGGAGAAATATAGAGATTAGCAGAAGTTATTTAGAACAAATCGGAATTCGGAACTGCTGCAATTAGACACCCTTATCATAATCGTCTGCTCAGATAAATGTTATTTCACTTTTCAACAGTTCATTATTTATTTACTACTAAGCAAAGTTCAGTATTTAAGTTGAGGAAAGATGTCATTGATGGGTTATTAGAAGATATTCCAATTTTAAATTCGTGTTCTTGATCTGCTTATTATGGATGTTTACAAAGGTATTTATAAGATGTTGATCAATTAAATGGGGTTTTATGATGGCATCTACAGTTGTTTACCTTTGGCATTAACTAATGTTCATCTCGTGTTAAAGATGACATCCGCCACTGCTTACCCTTTGACATTGTCACGCTGTGTTATTAGGAATATTTCTACAGAGCTAACTTGTAAGGTGTTGATAAAATGGATAGGACTGACTAATGCTAATCTCGTGATGAACAACCGCCATTGCTTACCTTTTGGCATTGTCACTCCGTGTTTGTTATTTTCCTTGCCTGCATATTTCCATCAAAGTTGTATTATCCCCGGCTGCCCTCACTATTTTTATTTTGATATATTCAGGCAGGTAGAATTAAGCAATAAATTGTCAAAATTATTTAACATGCTCAAAAACTTCAAGCGCGTTTTTACGCATAATTTAACCCGTAAGACCTCTACATCAAAGCATCAGGGACCTGTTTCACGAAATGTTAACTAAGGTAAAATCAAAAGTTAAGGAATTTGATTGGATAATATCAGATTGATTTTAGTGCTCAGCCAATCAAAAATGAAATATCTGCTAAAATTTGGATTTTATCTTTAGTTAATATTTCGAGACAGAAGGCCCAGGCCAACTTGGATCATCCTGTGAATATCCAACCCATTTAATCTGGTACAATGTATTTAAAATACAATTCATAGTTTATATCCTTACATCCATAATAACACCATTTTATGGAATTACCCCTCCTTGTTCCGTTACATGCAACGTTTCAACACTCTTACAGGTATCTTTATCAAATAATTCTGAACCAAATGAGAAAAAAATGAGCTCCCTCTCTCTCGCGGTCCCCACGATACCTATTTCCGACAGTTGTCGCTGTTGGGGGCGTCAGATCATTGACGTGAAGCTTAGGGGCGGGGTAAATGTTTACACTGTCAAGGTACAGGAATTTTTGTCACTTTATGTTGATGATAAAGGGCGCAAGACACCGTGTGATTATTACTCTGGAATGATTCTAAGAGGTGGTTGCCACACTGGAATGATTTAAGAGGTGGTAACTTTTCTGGAATGATTCCAAGAGGTGGTTACTTCGCTGGAATGATTCTAAGAGGTGGTGTCTACTCTGTGGAATGATTCTAAGAGGTGGTTACTGCTCTGAAATGATTTTAAGAGGTGGTAACTCTTGAGGATTCGAGCTACTATTAACAAAGTTAGATTCTTTCCAGGCCAACATGCCGCATATCACTATCAAAGGATTCATGGAAAGATAGATATACCACTATTAAGAATATCAGACCCTGTCCTAGCCGACATGCCCCAAATGGTTATCACAGGCTCGATTGAGAGAGAGGTCAAATATTTGGGACTGCTCGTAAATTGATATCACAGTACTAGTATCATGTTGACCACAATCTTTAGCTAGTCAAAGTAAATGTATCTTTTGTTGTATGTATATATACTGATGTATTAAACTGAATTTAATGGTAAAACTATTTGTTTTGTTTTTATAAAACATCCTTTTCATTTTGGTAGGTGATCTAAAGATATGAAATGAAATGGTGTTTAACGTACTACTTACTGTACTGATGGGCAATTGAAGGAGGGCTTACGCCGTACAGTGTGCTGTTAGGCAAATCTTCCCTATGCCCTACCCCTTTTCGAATTCATATTTATTAAAGGTTCTTTTAGGTGCACGCCAATGTCTACACATGACCTGGGGTTTTCGTCCCATCCGAACGGCTAGACACTGTTATTGCCACGCCCTCCGTCCTGCACCACAGGTTTGGTCGCAGAACTAAAAAACCTTTGGAACAAAGAGAGAGAGAAATGGGGTTTAACGTCCACTCGACACAAACTAGATTATTTCGGGACTAACATATGGTTTAATTTTATTTCAATAATTCGCTTGCGCGTAGGGGTCTTTAGCAGTGGGAGGAAATCGGAGGACGCGGAGAAAACACACGAGATTGGACAGGCGATCCTACTCCTTGCCACGTACAACAAGGGATTCGAAACCACGCCAGTTGACTCAATGGCATGCCGTATGATACAGCGCGCGCACGCTAACCATTCGGCTAACCATTGGAGTTAGTGTGGATATTATCGTTAAGAGTCAAAACGGACACAGCAGTTAAAAGGTAGTGCAGTCAACACTGAGCTCAACTTTAAACGACAATATTGGTGTCAGTCATTATCAATACGTGATAGAACCGGTTAAACCCGTTCCAAATATAATTTTAACACAGATCATAGGCATGATAGATGCGTAATGAAGGTGTCAACAAAAGGAAGTGACGAACGCAAAAGGAAAACTGACTTAAGTGACGAGTGATAACAGATACATGGCCGCGTTTCTGCTCTGTAATGATTCCTTCGAATACCAACGTTATGTGTAACTGGGAGAGTAAGTATGGGATATTACCGCTGAAAAGATCAAAATGGCACCACAGCTATTCAATATTCCATTTATTTCTTCAAATGCATGAAAGAGGATAAATTACAGGTTCAACACTGCATTTTATCAAAAAATGACATCACCATTCTTAATATCCACATGGCCTAAAGGCACTCATTACTGGCGAGTCTTCAATAATGGTTGAATGTATTAGAAATGTCAATAACGCATGAATATAATTGTTTCAAATCATTCTTCGCAATCAAATGAAATCATTAAGCATTATTTTTAACCCATTGCAAGGGGTCGCCTAGAGTTGCGTTCCAGATCTTTTGTTGATCGGGTGCTCCACTCGGTACAGAGCTTTGCTTTTTTACCGGAACACCAAACATAGCATCACCAAGATCTTCGCTGAGATCTGCCAATATAGCTGGTTCCTTGTAATGAGTAACCGCCTGGGCCATGGCCCGAGCTCGTTTAGGTGGATTAGAACTTTTGAAGATTCCAGAACCGACGAAGACACCATCCACTCCCAACTGCATTAAAAGAGAAACGTCCGCTGGTGTTGCTGAAACAGAAACGAAAATGGGAATTTGAGAAAACAATTCGGTTTGAATTAAGACAAAATGGTTTGTAACCACATTATTAAGGATAAGTTATCTATGCATTGTCTTACAAATTAAAGAAGCCTGGTGCACTATCCTGTTTTTCAGCAGCATATTTACAGCACAATTACAAAGTATCGACAAGTAATGAGGTGAATCGCCGACGCTTATTCTTTCTACATTGGTTTAGGGGCCATAACTCTGGCACTAATTATCGGAAAGCGCTGAAAATAAATAGGATTGTTTGTCTCTTAGTCCTTAATACTTGGCATCAATGTCACTTACCAAGTCCACCAGCAGCAAAATTAACCACAGGAAGTCGTCCAAGTTCTGCTGTCTTCTTCAGGAGGTCAACTGGTACTCTAAGTTCCTTTGCATAGTTATATATCTCTATAGCATCTAGTGATTTAGCTATTTGGATCTGTTTATTGATGGTACGTGCATGTTTAACAGCTTCTGATACATCACCTGTAACATTACATACACCGGATGACAATTGTTTCGTGTTTAAGGCAATCAAGTCATTATGCTTGCGATTATTAAGCTTTAAAGCATTAGTTTGGTTAGAGGGCGACCGTATCATTGTTAAAAGTCGGGGTATCAATGGTGATATGTGTCGGATATCTGGACCTAAATACATCACCCAATTCTCCAGATACATCCCTCCAACCAACCCAAAAGCTCAAATATACTTGTTTCATAGAAACAGAATGATAAGTGATTTTTATCCGGTCATTTAGTATCCTTTCCCCAAACTGGCTCGCCATATAGTTAAAGTCTCTCTCTGATCGACATTTGCATTTTTAGAAAAATATCAAATTTTTCAAGACATAATCAATCACGCTAGAATGTACTAAAAGATTATTTAACATTTCATAAAGAAATTAAAATATCAACTATAGTAAAAGTTCTGTGAAACTTAAATATGGCATCGGCTAGTTTAAAAGGATTAGACTATCAAGAGGATGCCTAATAGATGCCTCCTTGTAAATAATGAATAATGAACCATTTGCAGACTGTTATTCTCATTTTAGAGCTTCGACATTCACAATATTATAGTTGGCACGAGATTAACAATCCCCCAAATGCTGAGATCAGAGACTTTAGTTTCTCCACAATGTTTGATCCAACAATTAAACCGGAGAGCAATGGATGTAAACGTACCTGTTCCAGCTTCACCTTTAGTTCTAATCATAGCAGCACCTTCAGCTATTCTTCTTAAAGCTTCACCAAGATCTCTAGCACCACAGACAAACGGTACTTTGAATGGATGTTTATCAATATGATTTACTTCATCAGCCGGTGTCAGCACTGGAACAAGAATTAAAAGCCGTATAGAATTGATTTGTATTTTTGACGATTTTATTTTATACAAACGTCAAACAAAAATGCGTTTGCTATGGGACGATTTTAATTTTATAATCTTTTCCCAGTGCTTCAAGATCTTTAAGTTGTCACGATTAGTGGTTATGGTAACAAACTCCCTACGAAAATGCAAGATCCATGGGTAGAACTCACTGGTTTTGTACCAACCGAACGACTTGGCACAGTTTCCTGGAGGGGTTGGGTGGTTGAGTAGTCTAACGCGTGCCATTTTGATAATAATAAGGGATATCATTGAGGAAGTGGCGAGGTTTTGATCCCTTGTCTGTGACAACGAATAGGGTCGGCTGTCCAACTTGGTGGATTTGCTCGAGGTTCTTCCACTTCTAAAGACCCAAACGCGCCATCGAATTTTATAATATATAAAATTGTACCATATGTTAGTCCGGAAATGACCTAGCTTCCGTCGAATGGACGTTAAACATTTTGCTTTCATTCCCTCTATGTAAATCTTTAAAACATCCCATAAGTAGTAACATTCAACAAAGGAAACATACCTTCCGATTCATCAATCATGTCCACCCCTAATGACTCTAATATCTGTGCTTCGGCAAAATGGCCGATTCTAGATTTAGCCATTACGGGTATTGTTACAGCTTTTATAATACCACGAATTTTCTGGAAGATAAGAAATGATATGGGGTTTAACGTCCAACTGTTCTGCTCCTAAATGAAATGTGGTTTAATGTCCTACTGTTCTGCTCAAAACTGGTAAAATGAAGACGGGCATATGCAATACAGTGTGCTATGAAGGAAATTTTGCCCGGGCAGCGGCGCTACGACCAACTCTTATATCGAATTCCAACTGCAAAGGGCTCTTTTACGTGCCCGCCAATGTGTACACGGGCCCTCCGTCCTGCACCACTGACAAGGAGAGACCACGCCGAAAACTCTCGATGAACACTCTCGGTCAATACAGGGATCGAACAGCCGACCTCCAGGCTAGCGATCCAGCGTCATACGTACTGCTCCTAAACTGGGCTAATGAAGGGAGTAAGATAAGAAATAGTATGCTTTATACGTGTATACGTGTACTACTGAACATGCATTTACATTCAACAGACGCAGGGGTGTTTTTCTTAACTAACAGACGGTAGGCCCTAGTGAAATACCATAAAACGTGGGCCAACTGGGATCAGATTACTCACAACAAATCGAGTTCTGACCAGTTTTAAGTACAAGAAGGTGAAAAAACGCCCGGGTTATACTGGTATTTATCGGCTTCTAACGGAAATGAAATGGGGTTTAGCGTCCTACTTTTCTGCACCTACTAGGCTAATGAAGACGTGCTAAACAGCGTGCTATGAAGGAAATTCTGCCGGGACAGCGGCGCTACAGTCTACTCTTATTTCGAATTCCAATTGTCAAGGGCTCTTTTACGTGCATGTAAATGTGGAGTCGTCCCCATCGAGCCAGCGTCTTAATCACTGAGTCTCTACGACCCGATTCTTCAAAATAATCTAACTGATAATAACTGTTGTATTGGCAGTATATCACAATGAGCCGTGCTAACCCTTAGAACTGAAAACAATGGGGTTAAACGTCCTACTAATAAAGATGGGGATTACCTTTGGATCTGTCATTCTTGCTACACCACCATCTCGTCTGATATCAGCAGGTACACGCTCTAACGCCATTACTGCACATGCCTAGAAATTAGAAAAACAAAACAAACCAATAATTATATCAAACGGCAGATAATATCGGTATTAGATTCATTCAGATGAAGAGAGGTACGTCAAAAGAGAGTGTACACAGGGGGGAGAGAGAGAGAGAGAGAGAGAGAGAGAGAGAGAGAGAGAGAGAGAGAGATGGTTTAACGTTCACTCAACACAAACTAGGTCATTCCGGGACTAACATGTTATGGTTCACTTTTAATTCAATAGAGAGAGAGAGAGAGAGAGAGAGAGAGAGAGAGAGAGAGAGAGAGAGAGAGAGAGAGATGGTTTAACGTTCACTCAACACAAACTAGGTCATTCCGGGACTAACATGTTATGGTTCACTTTTAATTCAATAATGCACATAGGGATCTTTAACAGTGGGGGACCGGAGGGCCCGGAGAAAACCAACGAGGTGGAACAGGCGATCCTACTCCTTGTCAAGTGCAACCGGGGAATCGAAACTATGCCACTTGACTTAATAACAGACCTTCTCATCCAACGTGCACGTGTTAACCATATGCGCCCCCCCCCATTGTTTAAAAGATTTTAATCAACATAATGTATGTGTGGTGCTGGCGTATTTCAATTGTTTACACAGTATGTCTAATGTTGTGAATTTGTCAATTCTTCACAGCTTTGTAATTACGGAACGAAGTTGAATCATATTCCTATTGGAGGTTCAACTTTCACAATACTGTAGCTCACAAACGATTCAAAATCCCTCGAATAGCGGTTTTATATAGTGATTACTTCAATTTGCAGTCTCCAAAGTGGTCCCAAACGGCGTCCGGCCCTTAAAACATTTATATCATTTTCAGACAAGTTATTATCTTTGCACACTACCCAATATGAAATTTGAACACGACGATAGTGAGATGCTGGGCAGAAAACAGTTTGAATGTTAAGTCGTATAAATCAAATACAGTTAGTAATCACAAGGTGGAGATTGAAATCATTTGGGGCAAGAGCATTTAGTTTTCTTGCTCTATCAAAATGAAACGAACTTTAAGCGTTCATCAAAGTGCTCCTTATATCAAGTGTTTCAAATCAAGACTTAAACCATACCTATATAAACGCTATATTTAATTTAAAATTGTGTGTAGAAAGCGCACAGAGCATACTTAAAGCCCCAATAACACTCTTGTTGTAACTAAATAATATGTCCCAATCTTCATTCTTGTCAACAAATTGTATTATTTTACAATATTCCAATTAATTGATGATATAAATTTCATCTTAACACACCTAATTTAAAAAATTGGAAAAATTCAACTAAATGATTTGAAAGTCTAACGTAAACCTTTTCAAATGTGACGTTGATTTAAAGTATTTTCGAACCCTCTGGACAAGTAAAATAGGTCGTAATGGATAATTTACACAACAGGTAGGACACTTAAACATCTAGTACTTAGAATAAGGCTATTATTTATTTTCTGGGGCTGCCAAGCCAGCAAGAGTGTTATTGTCCCTTTAAAGGGGGTTAGCGCTATTCAAATGTTCATGTTATTATTAAAATAATTATCATAAATTCCGAGATTTATTATAGCTAAATATAAAACTAGTACCCCAGCTTCTTCTGCTATGATAGCTTCTTCCGGTGTGGTTACATCCATTATAATGCCACCTTTTGCCATCTGAGCTAAACCAGCTTTTACTTTAAACGTTCCTGTTAAAGCAAACACACATTTTAATCAACAATATTCCTAAATAAGGTAATATGGTTATTATTTTGTCACACACACAGAGCAGCATTCGCCAATTTGCGAGAAATATTCTTATTACTTCAACATACATTATGCAAGAGCTAAATCAGCCTCTGGCTAAATCTGCCTGTATAGGCCTGAAATGTTATGTATAGACATTAATTAGACATCAACTTATTCGGACCATATATCAACTCTCATTTGCTGCTCAACTTTCATTTATGATTTAATCATGAAATGGATAATCGAGACTATCGTACCGACTTTAGTAATGATGTTCAAAGCAAGGCCCAAAAGTCAATCGCTAAATTCTCGGTTCAGAAATTTCCAGCAAATTCCCGTTACATTATCTTGTTTTTAACCATTAAAGTGAGAACTAACAGCTTTTTATCTAATCTCCCATCAATGGATCTTTAAGCATACTATTTTAAAGCTCTGGTTTAGAAAGTCTGAAGTAGATGTATCTCTGTGTGCAGAATGCTTTTTAAAAATACAACTTATACGTACCAGTCTTAACAACTGTTTCAGGGGAGGTAACCAAGTTGGTAACATTGATACCTGTAAAGGAATGAACATTGTTAACATATAATAAATAATGATACTTTATTTGTCAAATTGTTAACATTGATACCCATACTGGAAAGAACAATGTTAATATTTATCAAGATATTAATTCATCAAATTAGTGACATTGACACTTAGAAAATAATCTGAAAATATTTTGAATTTGTAGGAATAATTTGACACAAACTGATCCGACATTCTTTGATCAGTGAATTATTTAAGATATAAAATAAATGGGCTGGATCAGAAAAATCGCCAGTTACGCCATTCTATTAAAATCAGATTACTTGAAGCCCAAAGACTTACCATTTTCCGCGGAGCCATTCACAGTTTGCGACATTTTGGAATGCGGCAATTGCCTGTTAATGAAAAACAAAAACAATATGATACTTCAGTAATTAACAATCATAAATAACCATAATCAATGTAGGGCAAAACAGTTTCGGACATTCTTTAAGAGCATGATCATACAATTACTCGATATACAACAACGGTGGCTATAAAAGAAATGGTCCAAGGCCTTTATCTGTACAGCAAGGTCTTAAATTTGTCCGTTTAAGCTATTGACGTTATATACGTATTCGGGAATGATCGTCAAAATTACCCCAACGGCTACGTAACTTAAATAATTGAGGTTTCTAACGCAAGTACTCAATGACGTTCTTATGGAAGCATTTATAAGAGCCAAATATTTCTTGCAAGACATTCACTTAATGCCTCGCGCTCCCGGAACTTTCATTGCTTGCCACCTCTAATCACTCCAGCAAATCCAGATAAACATGAAGCCTCCTGATTAAGTTGCCAACGCCTTTTTGTCTGAACCACCGCGACTCTGATCAAATAAGGATATTTACACATTTTGTTACTCAAGATATTATTCATGCTAATTCATCAATAAACATCAACAACCCCCCCCCCCCAAAAAAAAAAAAAAAACAAAAACAAAAAAACAAAACAAAAAAAAACAAAAAACAAAAAAACAAAATGAGTCTGTATTGAAAAGGACAAAAATACACGCACTCAGTTGGAATTCGATATAAGAGTAGTGCCGCTGCTGCCCGGGCAAAATTTCACCCATAGCACACTGTATGGCGTATGCCCGTCTTCATTCGCCCAGTAGGAACGGACCAGTAGGACGTTAAACACCATTTCATTTCATTACATTTTTAAGTACTTAAATGAATGCGATTTTAGTGGAAACCTTTCAGATCAAGAAACCGGGACACGTTATTTTAGAAGTAATATTTATGGAGTATCTATAAGCAATATCATATCATATCAAAGAGACATCTTACCTCGATTCGGGTTTAAAATAAAATGAATATTTTCTCCCAAGTTGGATTACAACACGGAGAATAACTGACCTTCACTGACCGTTCCAGTTAAAACGAGACTGATGAAATCTATTTATCTATTATGACATAAATCTGTGTCGGTAGTTATCTACATCATTTGATAAATATAGGACATAGGTATGTACAGTATATATAACCATCAACTTATCCATACTACGCTAATAAGTATTATATAATGCTTATATTGTTCTTATATAAAGCTAGTATATTGTTATAAAACCGGTGTTTTAAATATTTAAAGTTAGATATCAATAAATCACCAGGTATAAAATGTTTGCTTATATTGTTCTTATATAAAGCTAGTATATTGTTATAAAACCGGCGTTTTGAAGTTAGATATCAATTTTATCACACGGTATAATATCTAAGATAAACAATTATTGACTGAATGCGACGTTTCGATGAGGAAACTTACATCTTAATCAAGCAATTGATATATAATATTGTTATAAAACCAATGTTTTTAAATCTTCAATTTTGTCACTCTATCAAGGTAAATATAAATTTCGTCTTTGATAGCCGTTTATGTAATTGAACATATTAATCCCCACCTTTATCAAGTCAAGCCAATGATACAATTATATTGTTATAATACCCATCTTTTACATATTTAGTTTATAATTAGCCAGTCTAAATGTAGATATATGTATACATATTATATCGTATGGCCCAGAAAAACACACCACAGCATCTCTGTCTGACAAAACTTTGTTTGACATTCTTTTTTAAAAGTAGTACTATGTTAATACTATTCGAGCAATGGACCTGCAATTTAGAGTGAAGTTGTCGAATAATCATATTGTTCATGTTAAATATTAACGATCTAGGTATGATACATTTTAATTATTCCACTTTAAATTGTGTATTATTTTTTCTGGGTCATCAGATATATGTTTTGTGAGATAAAATATGTGACGATATAATGATATACATCCCTGTCTGAATAGACTAGGCACCGACCAGTTATTCAATGAATAAAGAGAGAGAGAGATGGGGTTTACCGTCCACTCGACACAAACGGGGTCATTTCGGGACTAACATATGGTTTAATTTTTATTTCAATAATTAGCTTGCGCGTAGGGGTCTGTAGGAGTGGGAGGAAACCGGAGGACCTGGAGAAAACCAACGAGGTTGGAAGGCGACCCTACTCCTTGTCACGTACAACCCGGGATTCGAAAGCACGCCAATGTACTCAATGACAGGCTTTATGATACAGCACGCACGTGCTAACCATTCGGCCATCCAACTCCCCATCCCGTTATTCAATAAACTATATATACTTATGGAAGGATAATTACTAATTTATTTGGACGACATTTCGAAGAATATTTCTCGGCACTTTCTAGTTATTTCAGTAATTAGGGCAATTATGTTTGTTTTATGCTTTGTTGCCCTATCCGGGGGGTGGGGGTGGATTGCCAGGTGGTTAGCACGTGCGTGCTGTATCGTAAGGTCTGTCATTGCGTAAACTGGCGTGGTTTCGGTTCTTCGGTTGTATGTGACAAGACGTCCTCCGGTTTCCTCCAACTGCTAAAGAACCTTACGCGCAGGCGAATTATTGAAATGAAATTAAGCCATGTGTTAGTCTTGAAATGACCTAGTTTGTGGCGAGTGGGCGCTTGTCAGTGATGCAGAACGGAGGGTCTGACAAGGACAGCTGTCTAGTCGTTCGGATGGGATGAAAATCCGAGGTCCCGTGTACAAATTGGCGTGCACGTAAAATATCCCTTGACAGTTGGAATTCGATATATGAGTAGGCCTTAGCGCCGCTGCTCGGGCAAAATTTCCCGCATAGCACACTGTATGGCCTATGCCCGTCTTCCATTAGCCCAGGTTAGGTGTAGAAGAGTAGGACGTTAAACCCTATTACATTTCCTTTCTAATTTTAAGTGAAGACTGTGAAACTACAGGCTCGGTACTGTACAAGATTAGATACAACCTAAACACTATCTTGACGTTCATTAATCTGACAACTGCTGGAGTGGTGCGGATTGTGAAAAAGCACAATCAATGAGCCAAATAGTTTCAAGATGTAATTAGATGATAAAATATCAACATATTTAACTTGGCGTGGATTTGTAGTAGTAGGCTTCTATTTAGGTCTGTTATCGGCAAGTGTTTTAAAATTAACTGGATCAAGTATACTAAAATTTAGACCAAGATTTAAACACTGTGATTATTGTGAACTAAATTTGGGACAGTTTGGTTGATGGTGATACAATAATTTAAACAGGATCCAAATATAAATTAAGATGTATATGGTTGACCAATGTAATGTCTAGACGCAACGTTACCGGCAACTTTGGTTGTGGTTATTCTTTGTGCTTAACGTCCGTTTCTACCGATGGTGACGTCGCAAACAAGTTGTCATAATTTCATTTTTATTATCGTAGAGCTTGCGCAGGGTTTTTCCTGTGGGAGGAAACTGGGGTACCCAGAGTAAACCCATGGGGTTGAGACGGCACCCGTCGTCAAGCCACATACGCTCACACCAGGGATCGAAACCACAATCGCAAACCAGAGGTGACCGGCCAGCTTGTAGGTCGGGTTTCAATCCCTACATTGGTCGAGGAAGTTCTTCAAGATTTTCCGGCTTGGTTTCTCCTTGTCAGTGCTGCAGGCCTGACACGGACAGCAGTCTAGTCGTTCGGATAGAACGAAAAGCCGGGTTCCGTGTACACATTGGCGTGCACGTAAACTATCCCTAGGCAGTTGGAATTCGATATAAGAGTAGGCTGTAACGCCACTGCCCGGGCAAAATTTCCTTCAAAGCACACTGTATATGCTCGCCTTCATTAGCCCAGTTCGAAGTAGGATGTTAAACCCCATTTCATTTCATTTCATTTCATGAAGCATGCGCATAATATCGTAAGGTATATAATTGAATCAGTTTTGATCCCAAGTTTGCACGTGTCTGTCTGGCTAGCTGACTGGTCAAACGAGAATTAAGTGAAAAGTATGGTACATTTTATTCTATCCCTCTGGGCACAATTTCAAAATATAGTAAGAACACTTCTTAAGGGTTAAGGAGTTACTAGCTTTATTTGGACTCTTTTTCAGAGTAAAAGATGACTGGAACGCAGATGATTAACATTGGTGTGCTAGAGGTACAAGGTGCCTTCTTAGAACACAAGATATCCTTGGTCAGAGCAGCTCGAGAACTGAATGGCGTTATAGTCAACGTCACCGAAATACGGAATCCCACTCATATCACCGACGACCTTCATGGCATCATAATACCAGGAGGAGAAAGTACGGCGATTAGTTTGTTTCTAAAGAGAAATGAAATGGAGGAACCATTAAGGTCGTGGGTAAAAAGAAATGGTCATGTGACATGGGGAACGTGTGCTGGAATGATTTTATTGGCTAAAGAAACAGAACATCAGAAACAAGGCGGACAAGTATCAGTAAGTTATTCTAATAAAAACCTTTTACATTTTATTTGAAAATCACAGTAAATCAATTACAAATGATTTAAAAGCGCCAAATCGCTAATATCTTAGACCCAGAAATTGACACAAATATGTGCAGAGCAATCATTCTTTCGGAAGTGAAATTTTGAACCAGGGTTGCATCAAATCCACCTATCAAAGAATCTAATCGGCCACTTCCTACAAAATTATGATGAGGTTGTCAAGTGTGGTCCACTATGTGCCTATAAAGATTGGATCTAATGGAATGTTGAGCTTACAGCTACACCCTGGGATATTTCAGTCATTTAACATCGAAGTCAATGAGCATAGAAGGCAAATTGCGAGTCTGAGTCAAGCAGATCGTTGCGCTAAAAGCCAGTTCCCTCCCTTGTGCCTTCAACACGTCAAGTACACGTGGAAAATAAAGGAAATGAGATTTAACGTCCCCTCTTGTACTGTGGGTCTATGCAAACACAATAAGGATAAACCCTATAAAAAATCATGGTCATTCATTAATTATTATTGCATTGCATGACTATTGTCGACGATTACGCTGTATACGAAACCACCTTAACAATATCCCATATGATGCGCGCGAAACAACAATTTAGCTCTCGAGTAGCTAAAAAGACTGAAAGCTCCGATCTTAGTAATTACCGACAATATAGCCGTTTTTTCTATAGTGCCCAAAGTATTGCAAAGAGTGACTGACATGGAAACAATTATATGTAATAGATATATAATAATGTACGTTCAATAGTAAGTGCGTGGGGGGGGGGGGCTGCACCACACATAACTTACAAAAACAAAGCTACGGACAAGACACAATACGCAGAAATCACAAACAAACGAACGTATCAAATTAAGTGAATGGATCCGGGGGCTATATTTCAGTCGGTGATTATTGGTACCCCTGATACCCTGAACAGTTCTAAGCAACGCGATTCAATACCATCCAATATTATCACGTGTTTAGTTTTATAATTTATAATTTCGTCACGGTCATAACACAAGTGCCCAAGTCACTTTTTTATCAGTTTGAGTTATTGGTATCCACATAAAGCTCATAGTTATCTCCACCTGCTGAAAGTCACATTATAATAATAGCCAATCAATTAACAGAGATACTGACCTATTTATACTTCTGCCTAAATAGTCAAATGAGTTAGGCAACTCCATTTGAAACAAGATGGCGTCTAGAAAATGTCAAGAAAAACATAAATTGTATAGTCATAAAGAAGTGATTGATCTTATTCAGGAAGGTGAGTAGCTACCAAAAGAATTTGTGCTTAATTTTACTTTAGTAATTCTTAAATATTCTTAAGAATCAGTTTTCAGTGAGACAAAGTTTATAGGTCAATTCCTGCCCATCTCAACCACGTGCCTAGGTCACGACGTTGAACGTCGAGAAAGCGGGTATTTAAAGCATGGTTTTCTGACTTAGGCATTTGTGATTTTTGCAATGATCAGTAATACTATCAATTCAGACAACCCATTTTCAGATCAAAATCATATTTAATTTTGAAATTTATATTGTTTTAGGCTCTGGTGAAGAAATGATGTCGGATTCCGAAGAGAGTCAACAGACTGATCCATTTTCAGGGTTATGCCCTACTGGAGTTATGAGTGAAGAAATGGATGTGAGGAGGGATAAAACCTTTCTGACAGATTCCACAGACAGTAAACAGGTTGATTCATTTCAAGGCTTTCGTCTAATCGGGGTGATGTTTGAAGAAAAGGATGTGACTGGGGATAAAACGGTTCTGGAAAACAAAGCAAATGAGAATGAGAAAATAGATGACTTGGAAAGTATTGCTATCCTGGCTGAGATATTGGAAGCCGACAACCGTACCACAGATAGTGAAGTGGATACCGTGATAGAGTTAGCCGAAACTAATACTCAAAGTAACTTCAATTTCATGGATACTACTTACAGCAAGGTTGCGAATATCTCGGAATCCGTAAAGCTAAATGAAATTGATGAGACCCTTGAGAATATCGATACTGATGATCCCTTTGATAAAACATTTCAGCCATCTGATTCTGAATCTGAGTCCTGTTCGTCTCTTGATGAAAGTAACACAGAAGTATCAAAGAAAAGAATGAGAAATAAGAAACTCAAACCAGAGAAATGGAAGATGAATGTGGCAAAGAAAATGAGACTGATGGGAGAAGATCACACTAGCAGAAGAGGACACATAATAGACAGGAAGAAACTGGGACCTAGATGTTCCTCTAAATTTTGTGAGAAATCAAAATTTAGAAACTGCAATGATATTACCGATGATGAGAGAGAACTGATATTTACACAGTTTTGGGATTTGAAGTCATGGAATGAACGGAAGACCTTTGTTACAGCTCTGGTAGCATCAGTGAAAAAGAAGCAAAAGACATCAAATACTGAAACCCGAGGAAATTCGCATTGTTACAACTTGAAATTAGGTAATGGGAGCACTAGTCAGGTTTGTAAAGCTATGTTTTGTTCCACGATTGGAATGTCTCAAAGAACCATTGGTGACTGGTTAAATCCAACAGAAGCATCCACTGCCATGGATAAAGAGTCGACTAGATCTGGTCCAACGCAGAGAATGTCAGAAGAATCTGTTGGATTTCTTAAACAGTGGCTTTTGGGAGTCCCTTGTGTAGAATCTCACTACTGCCGTAAGGCCACAGCCTATAGAGATAAACGTTTCCTTCAACCTGGTACCAAAGTTTCTAAATTATATGAACAGTATCAGACAGATGCGACTCAAGCTGGACAGCGAGTAGCAGGGTTCACTTACTTTAAAGAGATGTTTCGAACACTGAACTTGTCAATTTTCATTCCACGAAAGGATCAATGCGATACCTGCATTGGGGCGAAACAAGGAAACATCTCCGAAGAGGATCACCAAAAGCATCTTGCTGCAAAAGATCATGCCAGAGCAGAAAAGAGCCGCGACAAAGAACAAGCAGCTGCAGATGAATCTTTATCAGTATGGACCATGGACACACAGGCAGTTCTTCTCTGTCCACAAAGCAAAGCTAGTGCTCTGTATTACAGAACCAAACTTCAGGTACATAACTTTACACTGCACAATATGACCAGCCACGACGGTTATTGCTACATGTGGGATGAGACGGATGGTGATCTTTCAAGCGAAACATTCGCTTTTATTCAGTATAAACATTTCAAATCCGTCATTGAAAACAGTAAGATTAAAGAACTCATCATTTGGTCTGATGGCTGTGGATATCAAAACAAGAACGCTAATCTTGCAAATATCTATGCCCATTTGTCTAAAGAGACAGGTGTCAAAATTACTCAAAAATATTTGGTTTCCGGACATACTAACATGGAATGCGACTCAATGCACAGTGTTATTGAGAGAAATATTCGAGGTGACATTTTTCTTCCAAGAGATTTATTGATGGTGATGCAGACAGCCAGGAAAAGTCCAGGACCTTACATTGTCCAGCAGCTGTCCTTTGATGATTTTAAAAAGATGAATGATACATATTTAAACAGTATTAGACCCGGGAAGAAAGTGGGGGATCCAACAGTAAACATGTTGAGCATGATTCAGTATAGGCCAAATATGGAATTATTATTCAAATTATTTGGTGAGGATCAAGATTGGAAAACACTCCCAGTAAGGGTTAAAGGCGATGTTAAAATCAATTGGGTACCCATATTTCAAGCAAAGAGGCCCATAACCAGTCGAAAATTTAATGATCTACAGATAATGAAGAAAGTTATGCCCAAACAAGTCCACTCTTTCTACGATGGACTGATACACGAGTAGCCTAGTTGCTTCAAGCTTGTTATAAGTTAAAGATTAAAGATGTTTGAGTAAAATTTGTCCGTTACATTAAATACGACATGCATTATATTTTAAATCCCTACCTATACAGTTTTAATTTGAAAAAAAAGCCAGGGGCGGTTACAAGATTTTTGCAAAGGGGTTGGCGCAAACGAGTTTCTTGTCAAGCGCAGCGATTCAAAATTTATTTTTTTACCCTTTTACGAGAAAAAAAAACCACGATAAAATGGTCTAAAATGTACAAATTGTCACAGTTTTTGATAATTCCGTTTCATATTTGCATAATATTGTAGCGTTGAAACACCCATCATTCCCGGCAAAGAGATATTAGAAAGAAAGACTCCCGAACGAACAACTGTAGTATTTTAAAAGCTTTGAATATACAATTTATGTTGATATCTATAAACAGATGAGCGGAACCGTAGTCAAAATCCCCAAAACCTGAAGACATAAAACACATTATTGCCAATAGATGGAGAAAGTATAGTATAAAAGAAGGTACACCCCCACCCGTATCCGCGCCTTATGCCGTTATCAATATCCCTGTTTTGTCGTATTCCCCGAAACAAGCAAACTTTCCCCATATTTCAAAGGTAATGAGAGATGCTGAGGAATTAATGACTAAAGATAATATTTGCTCGAGTCAGTGCTCAAGTCAGAACTATATAGATCACAGTTGCTCAAGTCAGTGCTCAACTCAAAACTACGTAGACCACATTTGCTTAAGTCATTTATCTCTGCATGTATTGACCGTGCAGTAAAACGCCCCCGTTGAGATAAATAAGGCTTTTATCATGAATGATTTGAGCACAAAAACTGTATCCCCGCTGTCATCTAGCACATACAGGGAAGTTTTTTTCGCTTATCTCAAAACATTAAAAAATGAGTTGAGCACTTGTGTTATGATCGTGACGATTTATAATATTTCTTATAAGTAATCTATATTATATTAGGCTAGATGGGACTTTAACACGGCAATCTGATTAAAACAAAGATCCTATTTCGTTTAGTTTTTATAGTTCAAAATTTCATTTTAATGACATTACTACACTAGGATTTGGAAGAGTTGTTATCATTGTCGTGTTCTGGATGATGCGAGGGATTAGCCAATGAAACGGTCTGCTACAGCGACTTCTTGCCATTGTAATGTACGGAACTGTGGGTAAACCACTAGAAACGTCACCGTTGATTGATTAATCGATATAGTGCTGTTGTGTTACAATGTTAAAATAGCTACGCATCGTTTAATAATGTTAATATAAAAGCAATCAGACTAAAACACAGATCTTATTTTGTTTCGTTTTTACAGTTCACAATTTGGTTTTTACTTGACTTTACTACACTAGGATCCGGAAGAGTTGTTATCTTTGACGTGTTCTGGATGATATGAGGGATTAGCCAATGAAACGGTCTGTTACGACGAGTTGTTGGTCTGTTGATGCACGGAACTGTGGGTAAACCACCAGAAACGTAAACGCCGATTGATTAATCAATGTCTGACGTCATAGGGTCAAAAGCTGCTCGTTTGTCCCCTGATGTGAACTTCCACTAAAACTTGTCAGATCTTCATGAAGTGTAGGCCATCGAAAATGTAAAAAAAAAAAAAACCCGAAACGAAATATAGATCTGTATTTTAATCAGATTCCTTGTAGTCCATATAATTGTGTCATGTGTTATTTTCATCCAATTAAACAGTGCCGCTTAAAAAATTATTATTTATTTGTTTTCTTTAATCTGTTTCAGTTGAGGTGCATGGATACCATCGTTTCTAGAAACTATTTCGGCAGACAGATAAACAGTTTTGAAGCAGATCTGACAATAACTGATTCAGATTTAATTTCGAAACCAGGATGTATGTCTGATTTATTTCACGGAGTTTTCATCCGTGCACCTGCTATCTTAAAAACAACTAGTGATGATGTTAAAGTACTAGCAACGTTACAAAGGCGAGACAATTCTACTGTAATCGTGGCAGCAAAGCAAGGGAATCAACTCTGTACATCATTCCATCCGGAGTTAACAGAAGACACTCGATGGCATAGATATTTTATTCAGATGGTTCTGAAAAGCTTAAATTCAATTAATATATGATGTTCATTTTATTTAGCAATCCTCGTCGGACGCCACACGACCGTTATATCGAGTTTATATAATAGGCTAACTCACGATTTATTTTGTTTCATTTCTCCACAATTTTGTTTTCTGTACAATAAAAATCACTCTCTTTGCAAAATGTTTCCGTTATCAAAAGAAAGAAGGGGTGATTATACGTCCACTCGACATAAACTAGGTCATTTCGGGACTAACATATCGTTCAATTGTATTTCAATAATTTGTTTGCTTGTAGAGTCTTTAGCTGTGGGCGGAAAACGGAGGGCCCGGAAAAAACAATGAGGTCGGACGGGCAACCCTATTCCAGGTCACACACAACCGGCGAATTGAAACACGCCAGTTGACTCAATGACAGACCTTATGATAGGGATCGAGAGATAATTGGAAAGAGAATACTCTTTTGGAATACATGTTTTGCATTCATATGTCTGTCGAGTGGACGTTAAACCCCATTTCTCTCTCTCTCTCTCTCTGCATTCATATGCGCCTTTAACGTTACCGGGTTCATTATAATTGATTCAAATGGGGTCGAAGGTAATAATATTGTGCACAGACTAGGATAATTAAGATAAGCATACTCGAGACAGTAGTGTTTTTGAGGGGGAAGTTTTGCCCGAACAGCACCACGACAGCTTAATTCCAACTGTCAAGGGTTTATTTTTACGTGCACGCCGGACCTCGCTTTTCGTCCCGTGCGAACGACTATATTTTGTTCCCTTGCCACACCCTTCGTCCTAAACCGGGATTAAACACGGTCCTCCACGTGAGCGAGACAACGCCCTACAGATTGTTTTCGTCTTTTCATTTAATTTTACTGTTTGCGTCACCGCGCCTCCTTAATTAGTTCTTCTTGGACCTACCTATTGCGCAGCGGAGTTATGGTGTTTCAATTATCGGTCAGATGTCTCCCTATAATTCCAGATAATATGATCTGTTCGTTAAATTGCATTCGAAATCCAGAAGAGACAAGGTAAAGAAACTTTCTTCTTCATTACATCCGCCATATAGGCCTACCAATCGTGTTGATCTTAATAGCGAAATGTGACATTTCTGATCCCAAGGTCAACTGAACTTTCTGACGTTCAACAATATAACATCTATTCCTTGATCTCTAGATCACGCTCTTCTGTCAGTTAATCAAATTTCTACTCCTAGCACGTATATTTTGGATTAACGTCTATTCCTTGGTCCAGTGCCAGTATGCCCAGGAGAGATCACTCTAATTTGAGTCTGACAATGTTGTGTTTACTGATATCGATAATCATAGTAAAAGAGACGGACATTTTCTAATCTAGACCATCATGTGTAAGGAATTTTATTGAATCTGCTAGTGACTGGGCATTTTGCTCTATAAAACACACTGAAGTTCGTCTGGCGCACGTGATACTACAGCCATTTGATTATCAGAAGCCGCGGTAATCACAGGCAGTCAGTTTAAAGCGGCAATTTCATATTTTTAAGTTATATTTTTAAAATATATTGAAATAATGCCTTAAAATAGATGGTATCTATAAACAGCCCTACCTTGTTAGAGAATAATCCTATAATTCACTATTGCCAGTTGAGAAATTGGCAAAAATATCACTTTCAACATTAAATTCAAACATAGCTATTGCATGGGGGAAATGGGAAAACAAGGGAGGTAATTGTGTTATTATTTCCGATGTGAAAGATGTTTAAGGGGTGTGGAAAATAATGCCTATGATTGTATAATAGTGAGTTGACAACCTATATACAAAAGACATAGAAATAAATATGTTTTGACTTTCTTGGAAAATATGAAATTCCCGCCTTAAATCAATGAGTAAGACACCAGCGCGGGAATCAAGAGGTCGCTTGCTTGCTCCCGGTGTAGGCCGAAAACGTTCATCGGAACTTTCCGTCATGGTTTCACCTGTACTGTTGTCCGGGCAAAAGTTTCATCAAGGGCATTGTATGGCGTATTCCCTCTCCATTTGTCCAGTCAGTGCAAAAACGAAGGACGTTCAACACCATTTCATTTCATTATCGCTATTCAATCGATAATATAGCTGGTAGAGAGGTTGTCAGTTTTGGTCTACCGCATGTTTTTCTATCGGGGCAGTAGAAGAAAACACAAGAAGACACTCTTTCTAGGTTATTATGTATCGTATTGTGCCATGCCTTTCGTGTCTACATTTCAGGTAGCACATCCCATGTCTACGCCACTATACTGAATACTGCATAACAAGAAATCAATGAAATGAAATGGGGGTTTATGAACTACTGTTCTGCTCCGACTGGGCCAATGAAGACGGGCATATGCCAAACGGTGTGCTATGAGGGAAATTTTGCCCGGGCAGCGGCACTTTGGCCTACTCTTATATCAGATTCCAACTACCAGGGGTTCTTATATGTGCACGCCAATGACTAGGCAGCGTTCCTTGTCTGGCCCTCTGCTCCGCCCCAGTGACAAGGGGAAACCCCCTTGAGCTCCCTCGATCAATGCAGGGATCGAACACGTGACCTCCAGGCTAGCGAATCAGCCTCTTACCCACTTACCCACCGTGGCTGCCCCAAGAATTTTATGTTACTTAGGTCTAGCATATACTACGATATATAAGTACTCCACTAAATTTTTAATGCTAGTTGTATTATGGGTAATATTAATGTTTTGGTATGGGCAGTAAAAGGATGCAAGTCGCACACGCTAACCATTCGGCTATCCATCCACCCCAGTTCAATCCAGCCCCACCCACCCCTTTGTCAACGACCTTTTGGAATTCTCTGGGCGATAATGACACACAACCGCTCTTGGTGGTGATTAGTTTGACCGCGCGTATTCAAAATCAATAAGCAATTATTTTGTTAAAAGATGAATATTCCCCACCTCTTAATATTATCTACAAATTGTTTTCGTTGCAATTGAATAAAAGCGATCTTGTTTCTGTTATTTTAATGAGCTTCTGATGTTACATGCCAAATTGTTTTCTACCCTGGGGATTTAATTCGTGGCTAAATCCCAACAAAAGCATGAAGTTGAGCGAACTCCTGCTTATGATCAGAGCAATTGAAGAACATACGAGGTATTAATCCAGAAGATCTGAAAAATTAAAGAAAGTTTTGATGTATTACTTTTACAAAATGTTTTTCAATCAACGTATTGTTTTACTTTCTATGAGATTGTGTCTCTTAACCCCTGTGCTAATAAAAAGGGGTATTTTGCGACTCTAAGACAATATCCTTAACGTTTGTGAGTAACTAGTTCATAATTGTCTAGCGAGAATTTTGTACGTTGTCAACTACTTAATGTCGAGTATAATGCGGCAAATAGAATGGACACTTCGCTAATATTCTTTTCTGCGCTCGGGGCTGGCTTTGGTTTTTGGAATCTTTCTTACTGATGATATTGTTTTGGTGATTCTAGTAATCTAGATGTGAAAGAAAATCTAGGTACCCCCTCCCAGCCCCATCTCGATTCTACATGGATCATGACATTTACGTTATCTGTAGATTTGTATGGTTTCAAAAATACCTCAAATATTTTGTTTTACACTGATTGATTATTATTCAGTCTTGATATTAAGTTGTAGTTTGATCGTATCTTAATAAAATTATGCATCAAGAAAACTATTTAAATTAGATTACCCCATGTTGCCGAGAACGTTTTTCGTGCGACGTGTCCGCACAGGGGTCAGTTGTGCTGCTTTTATTGTTTATTGTACCTTGGTGGGGCGAATGGTTAGCACGTGCGCGCTGAATCATAAGGTCTGTCATTGGGTCAACTGGTTAGGTGTCGATTCCCCAGTTGTACGGGCTGCTGGCCATCTCGTGTGTTTTCTACGGGTCGTCCGGTCCCCCCCGCTATTAAAAGCCCCTACGCGCAAGCGAATTATTGAAATAGAATTGAACTATATGTTAGTCCCGAAATGACCTAGTTTGTGTCTGTTATGTCCTTGTCCCGTTGTGCAGTTGTCTATTAGTTTAATGTCTATGTCTGATGTTGACCTGACGCTGAACATAAATATTTAACATATTTCTAGAGCAATGGCTACCACTCTGTTATCAGTTCATTAAACATTCGTATAGTTACAAAATAAAATGGGGTCTTACGTCCTACTGGTCTACACCAATCGAGGGGGGTTTGGATGGCCTAGTGGTCTAGGGTGCCGCGCTCCGACCTCTAGCTGGCCGGTCACCTCTAGCTTGCGGCAGTGGTTTCGATCCCTGGTGTGAGCGTATGTGGCATGGAGATAGGGGCGCCTTCTCAACCTCGTGGGTTTCCTCCCACTGCTAAAGACCCCTACGCGCAAGCGAATTATTGAAATAAAATTGAAACCATATGTTAATCCCAAAATGACATAGTTTCTGTCGAGTGGACGTTAAACCCTATTTCTCTTTCTCTCACACCAATCGAGATATATGCCATAATTTCATTTCAGGCCTAAAGAAAGACCTGTAATGAAAGTTTAACCATTGTACATAAGGGTTTCCGTACTTAATAAATTCAGAAGTAGCATATCCTTATAAGTCTGTTTAATATTGATTATTTACTAAAATGACATTTTATTGTTTATTTTTAATATTTAACCATTTAATTTTGATTATAGACTTAAGTGACTAGTTCAATATTATTCTTTCGATACATTCTTTAACTGGTTAATTTTGAATTTAAACTGAAGTGACCATTCGATACATTCTTTTAGCTATTTTGTTTTAATAAACTGAGGTGACAAGTACAATATTCTTCACCCATCGATTTGATATTATTATAAGCCGGTACTTGTAATAATTGAGATGAATCTAACACAACTAATATTTATCTCTCACTTTTATAGTTCTTTATACAGTAACATAATATAAACAATATTAAAGGCTCCATGCGTCACTGGGCTCAAAAGCAACCCCCGCCTTGCAAACTTCAATATTAAAGGCTCGATGCGTCATGGAGCTCTATAGGTATCCCTTACTAACTACAATATTAAAGTCTCGATACGACACTAGGCTTCATAGGAATCCTTGCAAACTTCAACATTAAAGGCTCGATGCGTGATGGGGGTCTATGGGTATCCCTTCCTAACTACAATATTAAAGTCTCGATACGTCACGGATGTTTATAGGAATCCTTGCAAACTACAATATTAAAGGCCTGATGAGTCATTGAACTCTATAGGTATCCCTTCCTAACTACAATATTAAAGTCCCGATACGACACTAGGCTTCATAGGAATCCTAGCAAACTACAATATTAAAGGCTCGATGCGTGATGGGAGTCTATGGGTATCCCTTCCTAACTACAATATTAAAGTCTCGATACGTCACGGAAGTTTATAAGAATCCTTGCAAACTACAATATTAAAGGCTTGAAGCGTCATTGATCTCTATAGGGATCTCTTGCAAACTACAATATTAAAGGCTCGATGCGTGATGGGGGTCTATGGGTATCCCTTCCTAACTACAATATTAAAGTCTCGATACGTCACGGATGTTTATAGGAATCCTTGCAAACTACAATATTAAAGGCTTGATGCGTCATTGATCTCTATAGGGATCTCTTGCCAACTACAATATTAAAGGCTCGATGCGTGATGGGGGTCTATGGGTATCCCTTCCTAACTACAATATTAAAGTCTCGACACGTCACGGATGTTTATAGGAATCCTTGCAAACTACAATATTAAAGGCTTGATGCGCCATTGATCTCTATAGGGATCTCTTGCCAACTACAATATTAAAGGCTCGATGCGTGATGGGGGTCTATGGGTATCCCTTCCTAACTACAATATTAAAGTCTCGATACGTCACGGATGTTTATAGGAATCCTTGCAAACTACAATATTAAAGTCTCGATACGACACTAGGCTTCATAGGAATCCTAGCAAACTACAATATCAAAATGGGTATCCCTTCCTAACTACAATATTAAAGTCTCGATACGTCACGGATGTTTATAGGAATCCTTGCAAACTATAATATTAAAGGCTCGATGCGTGATTGTGAAACATTAATCCCTACTGGTAAAATCAGTCCAAACACGGTTCAGTTCTCGTCAATATTTACAAAGTTATGATAGATTAAAATTGCCCCAATCTACATATGCTGTTCGAGAGTAATACGATGTATTGGAATTTTGGGGGTTTGTTTTGTTATGTCAATGTTAATCGTAATGAAAAAATACGTTGCAACCATAATGAATCTATAAACTAGAGTGACTGTAAAGCCATTGTCGAGTACAAACTGAAAAAAGAACCCAAACCAATTTGTTCAGAATTTGTAACCATAACGTAAGTTATCTGGGGCAGATGACCAATAAATATTTTGAAACAAAAACACATATTGGATAGCATCATCGTATCGATGTCGTGATCTATATTCCCGAAATCACAAAACCTTTACATGAAAATACTTATGGCAACAATCATTCAAATGCTCATAAACTGCACATTGATTGATCGATTTTAATAATTTGCTTCTTAGTCAGACGACTGATTATCTTTTTAAATTGTATTCTGGGATATTTGGCATTCATTTCCTTTATTCATTAATGGGTTTACCAAAAATAAAAGGTAAACTCTTCTTTCGGTATGATATTTATTAAGACTTGCGCTGTAAATATTACACACTAGCGGCGTGGCACGGGTAGTCATGACCCGGAAGTAACATAACTCCGAAACCGGAAGTGTCAGGCCATCGTCGGAAGACATATATTACTCCCAGGTCCGATCTATCCTTATACACCAAATTTCAGCTTCAGGATAGCCACAGTGTTGCTGTCAATCATGAACACACAAACAAACAAACAGCCTCGGGAAATAGCGTAGCTGCAAACCCTGAAAAGACAGACAGTCAGGTAGACAGACAGACAGACAAACAAACAAGCAAACGAAAGTCACTAATATTAGTAAAGAGAGAGAGAGAAAGAGAGGGGAGAGAGAGAGAGAGAGAGAGAGGGGGGGGGTTAACGTCCACTCGACACAATCTAGGTCATTTCGGGACTAACATATGGTTTAATTTTATTTCAATAATTCGCTTGTGCGTAGGGGTCTTTAGCAGTGGCAGGAAACCGGAGTACCCGGAGAAAACCCACGAGGCTGGACATAAATATTAGAATAGATTGTGGTTTAAACAAGTTTGTAAATTCTAACCAATCTCGAAACCAGAAAAATTTTTGAAGAAATTTCTCTGGTGAATCGGGGTAGCCATTTTATCGGAAGTGACGAATCACATGACTGTCACATGACATGTATTTATTTTACGTGCCTGGATGACCGAATCACTTAAAAATATACCCACGCGTAGAAAAATAGATCTTTACAAAAACTTGAATTTGTACGTTTAGGATCCAATTGTTTATGTCAGCGAGTTGACTTTGACTCAAGGATCATTTTACAACAAACGAAACGACGATCCGACCTCTAGTTTTCGAGAAATCGACCCAAAAAGATTGACCAATCGGAGGTCAGAATGGGCGGGGCTTAGGTTTGGAAAAAAGTGGTAAAAATGGCCGGTCAAAGGAACCAGAGGCCTCCGGCCCCGCGGCTGCCTCTGGGAACGAGATTGAATTCTAACTTGACAAATGACAGGGACAAATGATATGTTGGAGCTCGTAATTCTAGTATATTATATGTTTCAATGCTTAAACATACATTATGCAAGAGCTAAATCTGCCTATTGCAGGTCTTTCAGTAGGCCTGAAATTTTATCTAAATTATTAATGAGATATAAATTAACTTATCCAGACCATAACCAACTCTCGATTACGTTCCGATTACGTTTTTTTTATCCTACCGACATTAGCAATGATGATCGAGGCTAGCCCCAATTTTCAATCGCTAAAATCTTGGTTCATAGTGGATCAACTGTCTGAAATTTTCCGCAAATTGCCTTTACATTATCTAGTTTTTAACTATTACAGTGAGAATTGGAATCTCTTTATCTAATCTCCCATAGTGTGTTTTTCAATATTGACAGTTTAATTGTTAGTACGATGCTTCTCCCAGACAAATTAACTAGATCAAGGCCATGTTGCCACTTTTCAAACGGTCAGAACGGTTCACCAGTATGAATAATGAAGGTTCTCCATAATTTAATAACGTGACACTGGCTGATTGTTTGAAGGTGTCGAGGACGTATTTTGTATTGGGTCAATTGCTCTTCAGTCAACTTCAATTAACCAGAGGAGCCACGGTTGCTTGGCTAGGTAACCAGCCTTTGTAAGTCTTGCAATGTGGAAAGTCTGGTAAAGAGAGACGTTTAGTCCGGTGGGTTGGACGAAAATGGGACCCAACCGAGTAATCCTTGGCGTGCATATAGAGTAACTCTTGACACTTGGAAGTCGATGAAAAGTCGAAGCGCCGCTGTCCGAGCAAAATTTTCCCCGCAGAATATCCTCATAGTATATTGTTATGTCCGTCTTCTTTAGTCCGAGCAGAACAGTAGGACTTTAACCCCATTTCATTTCATTTCTTACAGACGCGTAAGTTGTGACTTTAAACTTTGTATGATACAAAGTAATCAAACCTAACAAACGGACGTTTCATCTCGAATTCTAATAATTTGGAGAAAAGGGCAGAGATAAAAGACGCGTGACAGGATATAAGAGAGGGAGAGGTAGAGCGAGAGAGAGCGAGAGGCAAAGAGAGAGAGAGAGAAATTGGTTCAACGACCACTAGACACAAACTAGGCTATTTCGGGACTAAGCTATGGTTCAATTTTATTTCAATAATTCGCTTACGCGTAGAATCGTTAGCAGCGGGAGGAAACTGTGAGACCCGGCGAAAACCCACGAGCTTGGAAAGGTGACCCTACTTCTTCTCACGTACATTCGAGGATTCGAAACCACGCAAGTTGACTCAATTGCAGGATAACCATTTGGTCATCCAACTCCCTATTAATTAGAACGCAGAAGACAGTCGTAACCTTGAGTAACAGAAGTTCCCGTGACAAGCAAGTCAGAGATAATAAAAAATAACAGCAGGCATTTTTATATAACCAATTAATTATTTTATTTACATTGTAGATATGTCAAAAGTGGCTAGAACTAGTTCATGGATGATATAGAGGCAAGAAAAAAGGCAAAATTACCTGCAGCGACTTGAACTTCCTTGACATACAACAGAAATGAAATGAAATGGGGTTCGATGACTTACTGTTCAGCTCCGTCTGAGCTAATGCGAACGGGTAATCGCCATACAGTGTGCTATGTGCGACAATTTGCCCGGACAGTGGTGCTACGCCATACTCTTATATCGAATTTCAACTGTCAAGGTATCGTTTACCAGCACGCCAATGTGTACATGCGACCTCGCGCTGTCGTCCTTTACAGCCCATGTCTTACTCACTGAGCCACCGCGTCTCAGCCTTGACATGCAATTAATAATATAAGAGATAAGCACATCAACAGTTATTGTGTGACAATGATCCCGTGACTGGTCAAAACAACTAAATTAATACAGATAAAGAAGAAATGGTTTGAATATAACAAGAGACTAATTAATCGTGACGATGATCCCCGTGACAGGTCAGAACCAATAAATAAATACATATAAAGAAGAGATGTTTTTTTTATTATAGCAAGAGACTAATTAATCGTGACATATATTCTATAATTAACTATCCATATTCTATCTATAGAAGAAAAAATTGTTGATGATTATCCGGTCCGTCTTGATAAATAAAATTGATTGCCTTCAATAAAAACATTGATTAGATGTCAAATCAATAGGAATTGTCTTGATAACCGAGATCGCATGTCTATAGTTCGATTTATTCTCTTTTGGTGTATTTCTGGGTTCTTCAATAGAAATTAATAATGAGAGGAACTGTGTAAGACATCTTTTTACATTGGTTGTCATAACATTAATATCATCAACAGCAACACGACTATAGAATTATGTTAACTACCACGGTACTATTGTTGTATCAAATCATAAAGGTTGCATACGAAACTTACGATGTCTTTCTATAATTAGCTCCGTTTGAACGAAAAGCAACACGAAGCTACTTGACCGACATTTTAATTTCTACATCGGCGATTTTAGTATACTTCGAGACGTTCATAATTTTTATTTCAAAATGACATAAACTAGGTCATTTCGGGACAAACATATGGTTCAATTTTATTTCAATAATTCGCTTCTTCGTAGGGGTCTTGAGCAGTCGGAGGGAACCGGAGGACCCGGAGAAAGCCCACGAGGTTGAATAGGCGACCTTAGTCCTTGTCACCAACCGACTAATCGAAACCACACCAGTTGACTCAGTGACAGACCTTATGATGGAACGCGCACGCGCTAACCATTCGCCCCCACCCAGTTTTCTACAGAAGACCAAGGTAATACCGAACTATCATTATCTAACAGAGCCCATAGTATGATAAAACCATCCATCGTCATTTGAAGGAGAACGCTCATCGGGAATTTCCGGTGTGGTTTTTCATTTGTCAGTGGTGTAGGATGGGAGAGAGGGAGAGAGAAATGGGGGTTTAACGTCCACTCGACACAAACTAGGTCATTTCGGGACTTGTAGTATGGGGGGCTGGCAGGGAAAACATGTCCTAGTTCGGTTAGGACGAAAAATCGAGGTCCCGTTTACACATTGGCATGCGAGTAAAAGAACCGTGAACTGTTGGAATTAGTAAAAGTAGGCCGTAGCACCGTTGTTCGGGCAAAATGTCCCTCATAGCACATAACATGGTGTACGCCCGTCTTCATTAGCCCAGTCGGAGCAGAACAGTAGAGTTTGTAGCTGACCATTAGCCCAGTCGGAGCAGACCAGTAGAATCTGTAGCTGGCCATAATAATATATAGTCTGTTTTAACCCTTTTCAAGTCTAGACGTCATGGTTGGTCTATAAGTTAATCACAATATTGGTGTTTTTAAGAATAAGGCGATAGGAATATTTTAAACTTTTATATCAATCTATTTTCAGCATTTGTATCTATTTTTGTAGCTATATAACCCACATTTATAGACAGACCGTGATAAAGAGTACTGTAACATTTTCATCTTGAAACAGAATTCTCCCAGGTATTGGCTAGACTCTCCATGTGATCTTGCCGCTATAGAATCCCTACCAAACTAAATGAAATGAAATGAAATGGGGTTTAACGTCCTATTATTCTGCACCTAACCTGGGCTAATGAAAGACGGGCATACACCATGCAGAGTGCTATGAGGGAAATTTTTGCCCGGGCAACGGCGCTACGGCCTACCATTATATCGAATTCCAACTGCCAAGGGATCTTTTACGTGTACACGGGACCTCGGTTTTTTGGTACCATTCGAACGACCAGACATCTGTCCTTGTCAGGCCCTCCGTTCGGCATCACTGACAAGGGGAACCCACGCCGGAACATCGAGATGTACTATCTCAGCCAATGCAGGGATCGAACACCCGACGTCCAGGCGAACGAGCCAGCGTCTTATCCACTTAGCCACGCCCCCCCCCCCCCCCGGTCCCGCCAAACTACAGCATTCCGAAAGTTGAATCACTGATAGTATCTTCAGCCTAAAAGATGTTAAATTCTCTTCAGAATACATAAAGATATGACGAATTGAAATGTTCCCTATGTAACAAAACAGTGCCATCTTTAATTGTCGTGAACCAAATCGATTGGCCTTTTTTAAAAAAAAAAAAAAAAAAAAAATCCGATTGAATCCAAGTCGGCAGGGTATCTAGTATTTGTATTTTGATTTTCTTTTTAATTAAATGTTAAACATCCATTGTACAAGTGATAAATCTAAATATTGCAGACCCTTCTTTAGGCCTAAAATGTTATCTAAATTATTAATTAGACACTAATTAACTTATCCAGACTACAATCAACTCTCGATGGCATCGCTTGCCAGTGATATTAAGCGGATTGGAGCACATTTTTCGAAAATAATAAAACGTAAAAATGGATAATCGACTTTAATTAGGATGATCGGGGCTAGGCCGAAAATTCAATCGCTAAAATCTCGGTTCAGAGTGGATCAATTTGGCTGATATTTTCAGCAAATTCCGTGTACAATATCTAGTTTTTAACTACTATTATCAAATCTCGCATGATGTATCTTTAATAGTAGAGAAGTAATAATGTACGCCAGCAGCCACACCTAAGAAGGCTTATCGCTGTCTAGAATAACTATGTAGTTATCGGTCAACTTACATCTAAACAGGAATCATCGAAGTATAACAAGGCTTATCTATTCTACCTTTGTTTCATGAACTTTAAACAGAACTTATCGCAGTAAATATTAGTTCTAGTATATAAACAATATAAACGATAGAGGGAATATGTCGGGGTAGAAATTGATAAAACACACACCACCATTACATTCATATATACCAGCTTATGGTTGAACTCCGCGATAACGCCATCAAAACATCCAAACGATCTTTATAGCGCAACACAAAAAGCTGATAAAATTTTGTCTAGATTTTTTTCTCTTAGATATAAAACACCCTTTAACGCACGATTTATATTTTATTAGTTTGTAGAACCCGATGGTTTTGGTGTTAGTAGAACATATACAACATGTTATTGGTTATCTTGGTCTACTGTAATATATTGCCAAATAGGTGGTAAGCTGGTTTTCGTGGAATGTATTAGAGAACAGCAATGGATGTATTATCAGATAAGAAGTGATCTGATTTAAAGACAGGATTTCCGGGTGTTGGCCGAGAACTTTAAGGTGGTTTCCATTGTTAGTGGGAATTCGATGCAGCGTAGGCGGAAACTGATGGTCATACCTATAGCGTGGACCCGTCTTTATTATCGACGGTTCCCGGGTTGTACGTAACAAAGAGTAGGTTCGCTTATCCAACCTCGTGGCTTTTCTCCGGGTCATCCTGTTTCCTCCCACTGCTAAAGACCCATCTGCGCAAGCAAATTATTGAAATAAAATTGAACCGTATGTTAGTCCTAAAATGACTCTCTCTCTCCCTCTATCTCTCTCTCGCTCTCTCTCTCTCTCCCTCCCGCAATCATGTAATTTAAGAAGCAACCAGTTTGTTATACATTACTTATATGACATATTCATATAATGCAAATTGAAATTTTGGCCGGCTTTGTTGTTTTACAGCCTAATTCACCGTTGTCATTGGTTCATGAAAACGCCCAGTCCTTCAGATGGAATGAAAAACCGGATCCTAATCTAGTAAATATCGCAGGCTAACGTTGACATCGGCAGTTTATTATGGTCTTGATGAGTTAATTAATGTTTAATTAATAATTAGATAAAAATTTCAGGCCCAAAGAAAGACGTGCAATAGGGAAATTTAGCTCTCGCATAATGTATGTTTAAGTAAATATTCAATACACGTGAATGATCATGTTAAATTGTATAACATCAGTTTAATAGCTGACTTCAACTTGAAACCAGCTTGGGACAGTTATTCAACTACGGGGTCCATTCACTGTTCGGGAGTATTTGTATACAGCCCCGAAGGGTTGGATGGCCGAATGGTTAGCACGTGCGTGCTGTATCATATAGCCTGTCATTGAGGCAACTGGCGTGGTTTCGAATCACCGGTTGTACGTGACAAGGAGTAGGGTCGCCTGTCCAACCTCGTGGGTTTTCTTCGGGTCCTCCGGTTTCCTCCCACAGCTAGAGACCCGGAATTATTGAAATAAAATTAAACCATATCTTTGTCCCGAAATGACCTGGTTTGTGTCGAGTGGACGTTAAACCCCATTTCTCTCTCTCTCTCACTCTCTCTGAATACACCCCAACAGTCCATTTAATTACCTGGACGTCCATACCTCAAATGCCCGTATGACCAGTCCGCTGCTGCTTTAGTTTTTCATACGCGATTGCAACCATTTTGCGAAAATTTAGAAACCTATCCCCTTTCTCCCATATCTCGAAATTATGCCCGTTAAATAATTTAATAGATAGACACAAACTTCACTTTGAGTCTCTCCCACAAATCAATCAAATTACCAATATAACAGAAACTCTTTTTCATTTCTTTATTAATTATTAATATTACATAAGTTCAGAACTCTTCAAATATTTCTTTACGATTAATTCAAAGACATCTTGGGTTTCTAATTACAAGAAGAAAAAAAAAAACATTTCTCGATTTGTTTAATGAATATTTCATGTTTAATAAGTTCAATAATTAACCTTGAATATTTCTCTCTCTCTCTCCCTCTCTCTCCCTCTAAAACACCAACTTGATTATCTCACCTGTGGTTTATATCATAAACAACTGCCACCTATCTATGATTGACGTGACAAATTGTAATCATGGCCGAATTCCTAAATATTTACAGTAGAACATAAAACAGATATTTGTGTGGGTGGCAAGTAGATTTTTATCAATAGATATACTCTTTGATTTCAAATATAATTCTAACATTGGCGGGTTATCTGTCAGACAGCGCCATATGTATTCTATGGAGAGACTTTAGCGGAACTAAATAATGTATTTTATAACTATTAATGAGATCTAAATTTAAAGAACATTTGTCGAATGTAAACGATGATTTGATTGATTGATATATTTGATTCCTGATCGGTTTAACCTATAAAAGCCACGCTCTCATAAATCTGTCCAACGTTTATCGTCCCTTGTTCTACGCATCATGTTTTAATTTCCTCCAGTCTGTGACATTCTGCTTTATAATAATGGCCGACGTGATTCTATGTCGTGTTTGAAATTGGTTAATAAGGATGGGGTAATAGTGGATTGAAAATCAAAGACATGATCTGAATAAATTACTGATAATTATACACGTTTATTGTTTGTTTTTATTGTTAGTTTGGTTTTTGTTTACATCGGCACGTAACTCACCAAATAATGTGTCTGGCATTTAACTCTTTCAATTCAGACGTAAAATTCATTTGTTCCAGAAAGGTAATGAATAATATGAAATATTTCTCTTAATATCGGGGCGATAACATACAGGTGGGTAATTATTATCGGAGGTGCGGTGACTCAGTGAGTAAGACGCTGGTTCGCTAACCAGCACAGATTCCCATTGTCAGTGGTACAGGACGAAGGGCCTGACATGGCAAAGTGTCTAGTAGTTCGGATAGGATGCAAAAACAGGTCCAGTGTGGTTTCTCCTTTTCTGTGATGCAGGGCGGAGGGCCTGATGGGACGAAACCGAGGTTCAGTGTACACATTGGCGTGCACGTAAAAGATCCCTTCTATTAAGAATTCGATATAAGAGTAAACTGTAGCGCTAGTGCCCATCTTCATCAGCCTAGTCAGAGCAGAACAGTAGGACGTGAAACCCATTTCACTTCAATTCCTGGAACAATTTACCGCTAGCACACCCTGTGGGTCCATACTAAACTTAGGCTGCCTCTCAACTGTCAGCGCCGCTTGCGAACAGACACTAAGCTAGTTGACCGACGGTCCCAAATCGACGGTTTTTGATCTTCGAAGGAACGCTCCTTGACATGCGGGGCTGGATGACCGAACGGTTAGCACGTGTGCGCTGTATCATAAGATCTGTGAATGAGTCAACTCTCTCTCTCTCCCTCTCTCTCTCTCTCTCTCTCTCTCTCTCTCTCTCTCACAGACCCATCAAAACAATCTCTCTCTCTCCCTCTCTTTCTCTCTCTTTCTATCTCTCCCTCTTTCTCTCTTGCCTTGATTCTCACAGACCCATCAAGACAACCGCCTTGATTAAACCATCTGTTCATTCATTATTACATCAATAAACTTAAGGTAATTGAAATAACAGATACTTGCACCTGACAACATTCCAACCGGTATACTTAAATTACTTATCTATGTTAAAGCTTCATTCCTCAGATTTGAACCTCTGTGATGATAGAAATAGAAATCCTACACCACGTGCTCTTACATCATTAACTTTTACAGATTCGTGGTCAAATTAGGAATTTTCGAATTCCATCCCGGTTGTGTTCACAAACCTCTTATACCGGAAGATATTATCTAAGGGGTCAGAATTTGTGTTCACACTGACGGACTAGAATTCCAGTAGCACGCTACGCTGTTTAGTACGTTGGTAGCGCTGCAATTTCATCCAACTAGAATGAGTCCTAAACAGTGACCTACCTGTAAGCTTGAGTTCACATAGAGATTTTACCTTAAGTTTACTATGACAAGTAAATTTACCTGATGAGGGACAAAGCTTTGTTCCTACAAAAATTAGAAACATTAGTTTATGTAAATTTGGACATTTGATTGTTGATCTCTGAGATCCATCTTCTATATGTCGAGACATCTAACGTACACCAATTCAGAATAAATGAAAGGGAGTTTAACTTCCCTCTATTCAAATCGGGAAAGTCCCTTCAAACCAAACAACAAAAAGAGTTAATAGGAACTGAAACTTTCATTTTCAACATAAATTTTTATAAATATTTGTAACTTGAATATCTTATACATGAACCTTGAGATATTATTTATTCATTAATCCCGAACATAACACTAAACTACTTAACAGGACACAGCTTTTATGGGATACAATCACTAGTTTTATTCTAAAAGTACGACGTTTCGACAAGTATCCTCTTATCGTTATCAAGCACAGTGACATTTAGTAAACTTCAGGTCAATATAGAATAAAACTAATGATTGTATCCCATGAAAACTATGTTCTGTTAATGTGTTTCCCGATCGTTAAATGCCTCTAAAAGATTACTAAACTACTTAGCCTGTTTAAAATAATATGTAAGTTTCTGCGGCTGACACTTCAGATACACCACAAAAAAGTTTACAAACATTAGTTTTATAAACACAGAGTTGTAATTTTATCTGTATTCAAGATGGTACGCGCCTCGCCCCCGCAACTCACTTGTTGAAAAGATTTTATTACCTCTGACAAGTGAAGGCTAAGAACGTGTTGGTTTTAACTACCAAGATGCCATAAAGTTTACTGATTTGCAATCTAAAAAATACTTCCGCATAGACTTAGTTTAATTGATTTGTTTGCAGAAAACCAAAAGCATATGTCCGATAAATGTTTCAACAAGTCATTATAAATTGCTAAAGAAAACCCTGAGCGTCGTATTATCATAGACTGTAGTTTCTGTCTGTTTCGGCGGGGTTGGATTGCCGAATGGTTAGCACGTGCGCGCTGTATCATAAGGTCTGTCATTGAGTATACTGACGTGGTGTTGATTCCCCGGTTGTGAGTGACAAAGAGTAGGGTAGCTTGTCCAACCTCGTGGGTTTTCTCCGAGTCCTCCGGCCACTGTGTGCAAGCGAATTGTATAAATAAAATTCAACCACTTCTTTGTCCCGAAATGACCTTGTTTGTGGACGTTAAACACCATTTCTCACTTGTAATAAGTCTATAGATGATGGTTACTGATATTAGTTTTATAATAAGTATCAAGAAAAATACTTCCAGTGATTTACAGACAATATTGTCGTTAATTTGTTCCTGTAATTTACTGCATATGTTGGTTTGAATAGTTGGTTTAGAAAAGGACCAAATGTTCATAGAGGCGGAGGACCAAACATAATCCATGTGCAACTTCTTTTTTCATGGATAACGTGAAGAAAACGACTATTCAGTGTTAGGGTGATGAATAGTGTTTCTACGAAATGACATCCATAGACATGCTCGAAATCGAGTTGTTCATTCGCTCGTTCGTTCGTAGGGGTTAACGTCCACTTCCACCTAAAGTGGCGTATCGTGTACAAATGTTTTCTGAAGAACTTGTCCGACGAGATAGTCGTGTTTGAGGTGTTAGTCGCGAAGGTCGAAAAAAGGAAATTCGTCACAGTCATGCCCGGTAGAAAAAACACAGTCATGACATTTGACATACAGTAGCTTTTCAATACTCTTCCGTTTTTGGTAGAAGCTGGATGCCATTATTTAGTCATAGACATTCGGTACATACCCAAAGCTTTATTTTAGATGGGAGCCACGGTGGTTCGGTGGGTAAGACGTAGGCTCGCTAACATCGAGTTCCCCTATGCAAATTGGCGTGCATGCTAAATATCTCTTGACAATTGGAATTCGACATAAGAGTAAGCCGTAGCGCCGCTGTCGGAGCACAACTTCCCTCATGGTACATTGTATGACGTGTGTCATTCTTCTTTAGCCCAGTCGATGCAGAACAGTAGGACGTTAGACCCATTTCATGTCATTTCATAAGCTTTATTTCAAAGAAACTTTCATCGAATAGATCATATTGATACGGCGACAATGTGTTGTTTGTAAACAATATACGCAAATAAGAATGGCGTTTCAATCGGAAGATTAAGAACTGTAAAAAAAACAAATCAATACATGAATCCATTTTAACCATGGTGGAAATCACGATGGTTATCATTTACATACCATGCTATATCAGAATATCTGAAGAAGGATTGAATGAAATTAAACTATGGTGCGTAAAACTGGAACGATAACAAGTGAATCAAAACAAACTTCCAACAAACAATATGTTTCTATCATTATTAATAACTTAGTTAGATCACTAATATTTGAATATTTGAATAAAACACCTGTGTATTCAGATAAATATGGCCAAGCAGAAAGACGTCAAACGGGCATCTGCAGTGTGGTATGAGGGAATTCCAACTGCCAAGGGATCTTTTACATGCACGCTGATGTGTATATGGGGTCTCGGTGTTTCATCCCTCCCAAATGACTAGGCGCTTTCCTCCGTCCTGTACTATTGACAAGAAGAAACAGCCGCAAAAATCCCGACGAACTGTCTTGAACTAAATCCGATCAGGCCTCTTGGTTAAAAATACAGCCTCTTCCTTACCTGGCGTGGTTCCCATTTATCTGTGATGCAGGACGGAGGGCCTGTCTAGTCGATAATAAGAGTGTAGACCGTAGTGCCGCTGTCCGGGCAAAATTTCCTTCATAGCACACTGTATAGCTTATGCCCATATTCATTAGCCCAGAACAGTAGGACGTTAAACCCTATTTCATTTCATTCTTCCTTACCTGTATGTTATCACCTAGATATTAAGAGACATATTGCAAAGAAAAGTCGTCAATCATGCTATTCATTTCCTTTCTGGAACAAATGAATTTTACGTCTGAATTGAAAGAGTTAAATGCCAGACAGATTATTTGTTGAGTTACGTGCCGATGTAAACAAAAACCAAACTAACAATAAAAACAAACAATAAACGTGTATAATTATCAGTAATTTATTCAGATCATGTCTTTGATTTTCAATCCACCATTACCCCATCCTTATTAACCCATTTCAAAACACGACATAGAATCACGTCAGCCATTATTATATATCAGAATGTCACAGACTGGAGGAAATTAAAACATGATGCGACGATAAACGTTGGATAGATTTATGAGAGCGTGGCTTTTATAGGTTAAACCGATCAGGAATCAAATATATCAATCAATCAAATCATCGTTTACATTCGACAAATGTTTTTTAAATTTAGATCTCAATAATACTTATAAAATACATTATTTAGTTCCGCTAAAGTCTCTCCATAGAATACATATGGCGCTGTCTGACAGATAACCCGCCAATGTTAGAATTATATTTGAAATCAAAGAGTATATCTATTGATAAAAATCTACTTGCCACCCACACAAATATCTGTTTTATGTTCTACTGTAAATATTTAGGAATTCAGCCATGATTACAATTTGTCACGTCAATCATAGATAGTTGGTGTTTTAGAGAGAGAGAGAGAGAGAGAGAGAGAGAGAGAGTAATCTATATATTCAAGGTTAACTTATTAGACATGAAATATTCATTAAACAAATCAAGAAATGTTTTTTGTTTTTCTTCTTGTAATTAGAAACCCAAGATGTCTTTGAATTAAACGTAAAGAAATATTTGAAGAGTTCTGAACTTATTTAATATTAATAATTCATTAAACAATGAAATAGAGTTTCTGTTATATTGATAATTTGATTGATTTGTGGGAGAGACTCAAAGTGAAGTTTGTGTCTACATAATAAATTTATTAACGGATAGGAGAAGAGGGAGAGGGGACGTGGTTATACAAATGTTCACAAAACGGTTGCAATGCTGAAGTGGGTGCGACAAATTAAGAAATCAAAAAAAAAAAAAAAATCAAGTACGTAATTTCACCGAAGATAATTGATTAGAAATTACAACAGAGGTTTTAAAAATTGAATATGTTACTGTATATACACATATATGACATTAATATTTTAAGGTTCCAAAGAAAAAAGCCATGCACCCTTAAAGATACAGTAGGCAATGATGCCCAGAAATGAAATGAAATGAAATGGTGTTTAACGTCCTACTGTTCCGCTCCTAACCTGTGCTAATGAAAATTGGCATACGCCATACATTGTGCTATCAGGGAAATTTTGCCCGGGCAGCGGCCCTACGTCCTACTTTCATATCGAATTCCAACCGCCAAGGGATCTTTTACGTGCACGCCAATGTGTAGACGGGACTTCGGTTTTTCGTCCCGTCCGAACGACTAGACAACTTTCCTTGTCAGACCCGCCTTCCTGCATCACTAACAAGGGGAAAACACGCCATATGTTACAATAATACTAAACTATGAATTTACTCTTAACCGATTTCCCTGTTATATTCCACATATTTTTATCAGTATCTGGGAACCCCTATGAGTATTTGCTCACGTTTTCATGGGGGTGTGATATATTTGTATATCAATATTTCTATGTTTTATCAGGTTTTCTCGCCCCTACTCCCTCTCTTGTTTAAAATAGATTACTGATAAACATTGATTTAAACTGTACATAGCCAGACTTGCCTCGGCTTTCGGCTTGAAACAGCTTCACGTTACAGCAAAGCTGCCAGAATTATTGGTGTTTGTCTAGACTGAAACTAGCGTTTGGTGTTCAATTCGAGAAAGCCACTTTGTTATCTAACGACACAGAAACTTTTTGATTTATGTAAGAAAAGAAAATGTCGAATTAAATTACAAACGAAGTGTTAATTTTACCAGTAGTTTCAAAACCACACTGCGATTAATTCGAGTTATTGGCAACTGAATTATTGTTACGTTGAATTCGTAAACATATATCGGATGTTCTCAACGTTAATACTACATTGCTCGGTAACCGTTCCAAGTAAAATTAAGATGTTCTGATTGAGTGCACACTTCCACATAGATCGAAGGAATTGCAGCTTCATAATATAAATGGCCAGTCTGGACGAGCATAAGAAATACATGTATCCAATGTCAAAAATTCTAATTCCTTCATAGAACGAGTTCTTATACTTTCTGGCTGACAGGGGTGTTACTATAGCAAAATCACATATTTTTCTGTTTTTAAAAAAGAGATCTAATCATTTTGGGAAATAATATTAATGAACTCTTTACCATGATCAGAATTTTAGTGTGACTCTGTATGGGACTGACTCACTAACCAGGCAGTTTTGGGTTCGATCCTCCCAGAACTGAGAAAATTCTCCACAATTTGCCAGTCTGGTGGTTTTTCCCTTGTGAGCGATTCAGGACGGAAGCCCCGGTGAGAAAAAAACGCGGGACGAAATACCTAGGTTCACCGGTGCACGTGGAAGATCCACTGACCATTGAAATTCAACGTAGAGTAGGCAGTAACGCCGCTATCAAGGAAAATTTTCCCAAATATCCGACTTCTTCATTGGTGCTGAAAATTAAGACGTTAAACTGCCACTGTATTTCATTTCATTTTGTATTATAGGCATCGTATTATTTCTGAGTTTCTGTTGTGATGGTGCTATGACTACCAATATAAGAAATGAATATATATATATATATACAAATTGTCTTGTTATTAATTTCTATTGATCAACCAATAAACACGTGTAAAGAGGGAATAAATCAAACAAACAATATCTTCTCATTGATTTCATCTATTTAGTAGTGTTGAGAGGTATTCAGTTTTATTTATAAACACACTAGCGGTTGACCCGGCGTAGCCATTAACCGGAAGTAGCGTAACACCGAACCGGAAGTGGTACAGAGACGAAATTTTACAGCCTTTTGTCACCCCAAGTCTTCGTCATACTGGAGCAGGTTCTGTTCTTCAAGATAGCAATGCTAGACAGCATAGAGCACGAATTGTTAATGATTTTCTCACCCAAAATGGTATTGAACGAATGGATTGACCTGCATTCTCTCCTGACTTGGCACCAATTGAGCATGCATGGGATGAGTTGGGCAGACGTGTGAGAGACAATCATAGGCAACCTTATAATCTTCAAGAATTGGTGCAATTCCTTCAGGCAGAGTGGCAGGCCATTCCCCAGATGTTTTTTCGACGTCTGATCGTCAGCTTGCCTCGTCGTTGTGTCGACTGCTTACGAGCACGTGGTGGTTTCACTCGTTATTAACAAAATTATCGAATTTGAGACAGTTTTGTTGGACCTCGGATCATTATGCTCAAAATGGCGAATTTTCATCAGATCTCAGAATAGTTGTGTATAAAAAGTGCATATGCTTTGCATAACAGACTCAACATTGAGACATATTGAACTCTTTCTCACCAAAAGTGTGGTTATAAAAGTTTTGATTTACATGTTCCCCGTGTCTAATTAAATGTCAAACAAAAATAATTGGTTGACCCTTAACTTCTTTTGGGTAGTATATATGACATTGTATAGCGTATACCAGTTGGAGCAGAATAGTAGGACGTTAAACCCCATTTCATTTCATAAGCTTTATTTCAAAGAAACTTTCATCGAATAGATCATATTGATACGGCACCTGGAGCCCAAGGGGAGACAATGTGCTGTTTGTAAACAATATTCGCAAATAAGAATGGCGTTTCAATCGGAAGATTAAGAACTGTAAAAAAAACAAATCAATACATGAATCCATTTTAACCATGGTGGAAATCACGATGGTTATCATTTACATACCATGCTATATCAGAATATCTGAAGAAGGATTGAATGAAATTAAACCATGGTGCGTAAAACTGGAACGATAACAAGTGAATCAAAACAAACTTCCAACAAACAACATGTTTCTATCATTATTAATAACTTAGTTAGATCACTAATATTTGAATATTTGAATAAAACACCTGTGTATTCAGATAAATATGGCCAAGCAGAAAGACGTCAAACGGGCATCTGCAGTGTGTTATGAGGGAATTCCAACTGCCAAGGGATCTTTTACATGCACGCTGATGTGTATATGGGGTCTCGGTGTTTCATCCCTCCCAAATGACTAGGCGCTTTCCTCCGTCCTGTACTATTGACAAGAAGAAACAGCCGCAAAAATCCCGACGAACTGTCTTGAACTAAATCCGATCAGGCCTCTTAGTTAAAAATACAGCCTCTTCCTTACCTGGCGTGGTTCCCATTTATCTGTGATGCAGGACGGAGGGCCTGTCTAGTCGATAATAAGAGTGTAGACCGTAGTGCCGCTGTCCGGGCAAAATTTCCTTCATAGCACACTGTATAGCTTATGCCCATATTCATTAGCCCAGAACAGTAGGACGTTAAACCCTATTTCATTTCATTCTTCCTTACCTGTATGTTATCACCTAGATATTAAGAGACATATTGCAAAGAAAAGTCGTCAATCATGCTATTCATTTCCTTTCTGGAACAAATGAATTTTACGACTGAATTGAAAGAGTTAAATGCCAGACAGATTATTTGTTGAGTTACGTGCCGATGTAAACAAAAACCAAACTAACAATAAAAACAAACAATAAACGTGTATAATTATCAGTAATTTATTCAGATCATGTCTTTGATTTTCAATCCACCATTACCCCATCCTTATTAACCCATTTCAAAACACGACATAGAATCACGTCAGCCATTATTATATATCAGAATGTCACAGACTGGAGGAAATTAAAACATGATGCGACGATAAACGTTGGATAGATTTATGAGAGCGTGGCTTTTATAGGTTAAACCGATCAGGAATCAAATATATCAATCAATCAAATCATCGTTTACATTCGACAAATGTTTTTTAAATTTAGATCTCAATAATACTTATAAAATACATTATTTAGTTCCGCTAAAGTCTCTCCATAGAATACATATGGCGCTGTCTGACAGATAACCCGCCAATGTTAGAATTATATTTGAAATCAAAGAGTATATCTATTGATAAAAATCTACTTGCCACCCACACAAATATCTGTTTTATGTTCTACTGTAAATATTTAGGAATTCAGCCATGATTACAATTTGTCACGTCAATCATAGATAGTTGGTGTTTTAGAGAGAGAGAGAGAGAGAGAGTAATCTATATATTCAAGGTTAACTTATTAGACATGAAATATTCATTAAACAAATCAAGAAATGTTTTTTGTTTTTCTTCTTGTAATTAGAAACCCAAGATGTCTTTGAATTAAACGTAAAGAAATATTTGAAGAGTTCTGAACTTATTTAATATTAATAATTCATTAAACAATGAAATAGAGTTTCTGTTATATTGATAATTTGATTGATTTGTGGGAGAGACTCAAAGTGAAGTTTGTGTCTACATAATAAATTTATTAACGGATAGGAGAAGAGGGAGAGGGGACGTGGTTATACAAATGTTCACAAAACGGTTGCAATGCTGAAGTGGGTGCGACAAATTAAGAAATCAAAAAAAAAAAAAAAATCAAGTACGTAATTTCACCGAAGATAATTGATTAGAAATTACAACAGAGGTTTTAAAAATTGAATATGTTACTGTATATACACATATATGACATTAATATTTTAAGGTTCCAAAGAAAAAAGCCATGCACCCTTAAAGATACAGTAGGCAATGATGCCCAGAAATGAAATGAAATGAAATGGTGTTTAACGTCCTACTGTTCCGCTCCTAACCTGTGCTAATGAAAATTGGCATACGCCATACATTGTGCTATCAGGGAAATTTTGCCCGGGCAGCGGCCCTACGTCCTACTTTCATATCGAATTCCAACCGCCAAGGGATCTTTTACGTGCACGCCAATGTGTAGACGGGACTTCGGTTTTTCGTCCCGTCCGAACGACTAGACAACTTTCCTTGTCAGACCCGCCTTCCTGTATCACTAACAAGGGGAAAACACGCCATATGTTACAATAATACTAAACTATGAATTTACTCTTAACCGATTTCCCTCTTATATTCCACATATTTTTATCAGTATCTGGGAACCCCTATGAGTATTTGCTCACGTTTTCATGGGGGTGTGATATATTTGTATATCAATATTTCTATGTTTTATCAGGTTTTCTCGCCCCTACTCCCTCCCTTGTTTATAATAGATTACTGATAAACATTGATTTAAACTGTACATAGCCAGACTTGCCTCGGCTTTCGACTTGAAACAGCTTCGTGTTACAGCAAATCTGCCAGAATTATTGGTGTTTGTCTAGACTAAAACTAGCGTTTGGTGTTCAATTCGAGAAAGCCACTTTGTTATCTAACGACACAGAAACTTTTTGATTTATGTAAGAAAAGAAAATGTCGAATTAAATTACAAACGAAGTGTTAATTTTACCCGTAGTTTCGAAACCACACTGCGATTAATTCAAGTTGTTGGCAACTGAATTATTGTTAGGTTGAATCCGTAAACATATATCGGATGACCTCAACGTTAATACTACATTGCTCGGTAACCGTTCCAAGTAAAATTTTCGATTGAATGCACACTTCCACATAGATCGAAGGAATTGCAGCTTCATAATATAAATGGCCAGTATGGGCGAGCATAAGAAATATCCAATGTCAAAAATTCTAATTCCTTCATAGAACGAGTTCTTATACTTTCTGGCTGACAGGGGTGTTACTATAGCAAAATCCACATATTTTTCTGTTTTTAAAACAGACAACTCACCAATTTGGGAAATAATATTAATGAACTCTTTACCATGATCAGGTTTTTAGTGTGGCTCAGTGGATACTGGCTCACTAACCAGACAGTGTTGGGTTCGACCCTCTCAGAATCGAGAAAATTCTCCAGCCTGGTGGTTTTTCCCTTGCGAGGGATTCAGGGCGGGGGTCCCGTAGAGATTAAAATGCTGGTCGAAAAGGTCCACCCGTGCACGTAGAAGATCCATTGACCATTGAAATTCGACGTAGAGTAGGCAGTAACGCCGCTGTCAGGGACAATTTTCACCAACTTCTTCATTGGTGCTGAAAATTAAGATGTTAAACTGCCACTTCGTTTTGCTTTCTAGTATTATAGGCATCGTATTGTTATTTCCGAGTTTCTGTTGTGATGGTGCTATGACTACCAATATAAGAAATGAATATATATATATACAGATTGTCTTGTTATTAATTTCTATTGATCAACCAATAAACACGTTTAAAGAGGGAATAAATCAAACAAACAATCTCTTCTCATTGATTTCATCTATTTAGTAGTGTTGAGAGGTATTCAGTTTTATTTATAAACACACTCGCGGTTGACCCGGCGTAGCCATTAACCGGAAGGAGAATAACCCGGAACCGGAAGTTGTAGTCCATCGCCACCAGGATTATGTTACTCCCCGGTCCATGCTGCTACCCCTATACACCAAAACTTTGCACATAGTTCCTTATTAGGGTATTCGATACGGTAAAACAGCAAATGTTTTATAAAGGTCTATATTTTAGTTACAACAAGACGAACAATTTTGAGTAAATTCTTGACTGAAAATGCTTTATGAACTCGGCCAGAATGTATCGGTCCCCATCTGTAATTTATAGACAATTATCTAAGGAAATAAATTCATATAAACTGACTGACATGTTATTGTATTCTGGGCGAAGTTATGCAGGTTTGAAGTTTGGAAAGAAATAGCCCAAATTGTACCTGACTTTCAGTCCTACATTCGACCGTCACGTGCGTGCCGCCATATTTACGTTTAACTTAGACAGATAGAGAGAGAGAAATGGGGTTTAACGTCCACTCGACACAAACTAGGTCATTTTGGGACTTACATATGGTTTCAATTTTATTTCAATAATTCGCTTGCGTGTAGGGGTCTTTAGCAGTGGGAGGAAACCGCAGTGCCCGGAGGAAACCCACGAGGTTGAGAAGGCGCCCCTATCTCCATACCACATACGGTCACACCAGGGATCGAAACCATTACCTTAGATATAGCAGACATTATCTAATACAACCAATATCTACGCCAACCGATGATCTAGAGAGTTGATTATGGATTTGTCATGTGAAAAGTTATCTGAATAATAATTTATATAATATCTAAAGCCAGATAAAAACCTGCAATAGGCAGACTAAGTATTTACAAATAAATACGGTCGTTCAATTCATGCATGTCTACTTCTCCATTTCCTGCGCAGTCTTATTACTAACTAAAAAACAATGGGGAATGAACAGGTTTGCGTGTCCTCGTACGTGTCATTTTGCTGAACGACTTAATAACCAATGATTGACCCGTTGCACATTTCTGCAGGCGAATCAAGATACAAACAAACATGGCTATTTTCTTAACGACGTTATTTTGAGATGTAAATCGCCTGAAACCAAAAGCATAAATGTCGAATTTCTTCCATGTTGCTAGTAGCGACGTCTTCACCATATCATTGGTGACGTCACTACACGCTTTGTTTTGGACAACAAATGAATGTTTCACGAAGAAAAATCTATTAGACACAAAGGAAATGTTTTAGAGTACCCTCGAGCTACGGTGTTACATGCTTTCGTTTATATAGTTTTAGAAGTGAAGTGAAATGAAATAGGGTTTAACGTCCTACTTTGCTGCTCCTATTCTGGGCTAGTGAAGATGGGTGCATGCGATACAGTGTGCTATGGGCGAAGGGGGGGGGTAATTATCGGACCGCGGAGCTGCGACCTGTAAATGCAAATTCCAACAGCGTGGCGAGACAGGGTTTTACAGTGAAAGTTTAATGTCATTCATTGTGGTATCTCAAATAGCTCTTGTATCCATATGCCGAGCTCGCGTATACACGTTAAAGATCCTTTGGTAGTTGGTATTCGATATAAGAGTAAGCCGTAGCGCCGCAGTCCGGGCAAAATCTCCATCTTTAGCCCAGTGTGAACAGAACAGTAGGACGTTAAACTTTTGTATCCGTATATGTTGTTTATTTGGACAGCCAATTCATTGACTGTGGTGTCGTTATCACAGAAGCATTATCATTTTCCAACACTTCCTAGCGTATACGCATTGATAATTAAAAAGCTTCAAGCTTAAAGCTTAAAGGCAAATTTTCTGTTTTCTCGCTCGGCCAACAACAGGAACGCACTCCGGACCTCTTAGATAGTGAGCTAGCACCATACTCATAGATCCACCACAGCGTCCAGGGAAAAAAATGACTCTCGGCAAACCGACCGGAAGAAACGTTGTGCGATAATTCTACGATTTGCGATCAAAATTTTTCAATATTAAATTATCTCTGCTGCGTTGTCTTTGAAAATGTCCCTGAGGGTAAGACGTTGGCTCGCTAACCTGGAGGTCCCGTGTTCGATCTCTGGGTTGGCCAAGAATGTTCCCGTTGTCAGTTGTGCAGGACAGAGGGTCTGGCGAGGGATAACGTATTCATCTCACTTATTTAACCCACTGCCCCCCGTAGTAAATCTGTAATATCTAACTGTTTGGTTCAGACGGCCTTCAGGGTGTTTTACAGGCAAAGTTGATCAGCCAGCAACACATTTAATAAAAATCTTTAAACGTGATGGTCTAGATTAGAAACCAATAGATCACGCCCGTCTCTTTTACTATGATTATTGATATCAGTAGCCAAAACATTGTCAGAATCAAATTAGAGTGATCTCCCCTGGGGATACCGGCACTGAACCGTCAAATCGATGTTAATTCGAAGTGTAAAGGCTGAGGACAGAAATTCGATTAGCTAATAGTTGAGATGACCAATAAAAGCGTAGATAGGTTGTTATATATTTACTTGCTAAGGTTACACTAACTTCAAATATAACACATCTCAACGACATCAATATACATGTATGATGTATATGGTCTTAACACGTCGTCCATGAAATGGGGTTTAACGTCCTACTTTTCTGCACCGACTGGGATAATGAACCGGTCATAAACAATACGACGCGGTCTACTCTTATTCTAACTGTCAACTTGTCTTTAAAGAGCATACCAAGGTGTACACGGGACCCAGTTTGTCGTGTCCAACGGACAACTGGGTACTGTCCTCGTCAGACCAACCGGAACACCATGACATCAATCTATATGAAGAGTCCAGGGGAAGAACGATCTAAGTCACATTTTTGTCTTTTCGCATAAAAAGGCAAAACAAACTTTTGGACGAGAATGCATGACGCGAATAGAACAACAAGTGGGTTTAATTACAACTTCAAAATGATGTTTAATACAAACCATAATACCAGTACAACCAAATTAAGGTCGGTCAAATAAAGGGTATGTGCGTATTTCTCTGGGATCCGAAGGGCCTTGGTTTGATGAGACTCTGATCGTTTTTACCTGAAATTGGATGTTCCACGGAAAGCTTATACAATTTGCTACCAGATGGCGCCATTAACCGGGGTTCATTGAAAAGGTGACTTAGATCGTTCCTCCCCTCGCTCTTCATATAGTGTCTACGCCCTCCCTATCCAAAACGGGTCTTGTGTCCAGTACTTTAATCCCCCACCCCCCCTCTCCCTGGCTGTAATGGGGTATAACGCCTTACTTTTCTCCACTGGAGCGGGAATACGTCAAGCAGTGCAACACGACTGACGAATCCCGAGAACCCTCTTGGTCAAAACTCTACTCCAACGCGGGACCACCTATAGTCAGCCAGTCCCTTACTCACAGAGCCACCACGGCCTTCCATAACGTATTAATTGATCAAATAAACTCCTAGAATGAAAATAAAAACTCCAAGAACTCGCGATCGGTTAATATAAAAAAAAGCAAAAACAAATCGACCCAAATCAAACCATCAAAACGAATTCTCTTGGCATTGTATTATACCATGTTTTGTAACGAGAACCATATTGCGTGCTTGGATGTTAACGCCCTCTATCAGTTGACTGAAGATCAAACATTTTATTGGGTTTTAATGTTGAGAATCAGTTAATCTAGAATCTTTAGAATTATTTTGATAGGTAGACATTACACCTGTGTGTTTGTGAGGTATATGTGTGTGTTTATTGATCAAGTTAAATATATTATGTTTTAAAGGATCGGCCTATCAAAAAGAAAATTTCCTTTCAGTGCAATAAATCCGTCTTTATTATCCTAGTCGGTATAAAAAAGTAGGACGTTAAACCCCATTTCATATAAAAAAAAAAGTAAAATGAAATGCTTCCGCTGTTAGAATAGAGTGGACTGGGGCGGCGTGATGTTATAAGTACATGCATAATGCATTTACATTTTAAGGCATTGATGTTTTATAGCTTAGGAGTTGAATGACCGAATGGTTAGCACGTGCGTGTTTTATCATAGGGTCTATCATTGAGTCAACTGGTGTGGTTTTGATTCCCCGGTTGAACGTGACAAGAAGTAGGGTCGCATGTCCAACCTCGTGGGGGGTTTTCTCTGGGTCTCCCGGTTTTCCCCCACTGCTAAAGACCCCTACCCGCAAGCGAATTATTGAAATAAAATTTAACCATATGTTAGTCCCGAAATAACCTAGTTTTATGTCAAGTGAACGTTAACCCCATTTCTCTCTCTCGTTTTACAGTTTCTAGCCAGAAGTGACTATATCAATTTGTGGTTATCAACATTTTTGTAAACCCGTTGATAAATTATGAGTAGTATAAGTTCTGCTCCAGATGAAAAATCTATCACATCCTCCAACACTCTACGAAACTATAAAATGACCATCTATTGCGAGTTTAATTTTCTCGTAGGCTATGTAGATAATGTACAGTTTTACGTTGATTGTACTACTGTTTTTTAGCAGCATTTGGAGAGGTACCGGTTTTCAATACGTAGTATAACGAAGTGATAAAATCTAGCTCACCAATCCCCAAACAACATCGTTTTCATATGACGAATAGGATTTATATTCATGATTAAACACAAAACTTCCTAAATAGATAGCATATTACTCAGGTCTAAAATGACTGACATTTTAAAATTTTGTCTAGGAACCGCCCACAATTGCATCGCCTATAAGACTGATTTTAGATACTTCGCTATCACTGAAAGCTTATTCCCCGGTTGTACGTGACAAGGAGTAGGGTCGTCTGTCCATCCTCGTGGTTTTTCTCCGGATCCTCCGGTTTCCTCCCACTGATAAAGACCCTCAACGTGCGAGCGAATTGTTGAAATAAAATTTAACCATGTGTTAGTCCCGAAATTACTTAGTTTGTGTCCAGTGGACGTTAACCTATCTCTCTCCCCCTTCTCTCTCTCCCCGTCTCTCTCTCGTCTGAAGGCTTATTTCCCGGTTGTACGTGACAAGGAGTAGGGTGGCCTGTCTATCCTCGTGGGTTTTTCTCCGGGTCGTCCGGTTTCCTCCCACTGATAAAGACCCCTACGTGCGAACGAATTGTTGAAATAAAATCTAAACATGTGTTAGTCCCGAAATTACAGTGGTCGTTAACCTATCTCTCTCTCCCCCTTTCTCTCTCGTCTTTATTAGCCCCGTTTAGGAGCAGAACAGTAGGACGTTAAACCCCATTTCATTTCATTTCTCTCCCGTTTTAGCATGATCTGTATAATGTTGATGAAATGTACACTTCTGAAGACAGTTATTGGAATCATCTCAAACCTATGTCAACACGAAGCGTTTCTGGCGCGGTTTAACGATAAAGTACAATCATTATTTAATGATATAACGTCTCGTAGTTAACATCCCCTCACACATTGATCAGAGCTGGGCGCCACCATTGTTCAGATTGCCATAAAAAGTGAAAGTAAACACATCATGTTTGAAATGGTGTTTAATATGTCCTAGTTTTCTGCCCCGACTGGAATAATAAAGACGGGCACATGTCATACAGTGTGCTGTGAAGCATTGTCGCCGTCGTGGCTTTACTACAATCTAATCCTATACGACGAGGAATAGGGTCACCTGTCCAACCTCGTGGGTTTTCTCAGGTCCTCCGGTTTACTCCCACTGTTAAAGATCCGTACGCGCAAGCGAATTATTGAAATAAAATTGAACAATATGTTAGTCCCGAAATGACATAGTTTATTTCAAGTGTACGTGTACGTTCTCTCTCTTTCTCTCTCCTTTTCTCTCTTTCTCTCTCTCTCTCATGCACCTAAATGAGTAGTAATTTTGTCTCAGAGTTTCTCATTTTATAAAATTCTCGGGTGATCCCGCAGACCTCACGCCAGATCTATCCCCGGACCCTCTCTACTCAAATTTCTGGACACGTCCCCGCGGATTAATATGGGTTATATAAATAGCCCAATTGTCAAAATAAACATGTATGATGACTTTTGTTATCTTTTGATAATCATTGGCTGGATGCAGGTTACGATTTGAAGCCTAAGCGAGCTATATAGTCTTTTACGATCGATAGGAATCGAAAAGTTGTTTTCAGCTCGGCTTGTATGGAAAGACTAGAGAGTATAGAATCAGACAGCCAGTGTATTATTGGAGTTTACCAGTTGATGGCACCAGATCTTTGGTTAAAGTCGCTATTTTATAGAACTATAACACCAATAATTATTTCAATCAGCTCGCGTGCTGCTTTATTTTCCTATCAGTACCGTGGAATTAATGCTACCTACCAGTCAGTACTCCATATAGTGAAGGGTTCTCTATGTATTTACACTCTCTATTTTAGCAGAATATTCCGTTGGCGTTATACTAACACGTGTAAAAACTTTTGGATATTTGGACTTTTGTAATTGTAGTTTCGGAAGATAGTGTTTTGTTTATTCTTAATTAATTACTGGATTTTGTTTTCTTAGTGGAAACTTTTAAAATTCTTTTAAGAACTCTGGGACTTTTCTTTCAAAAGGTAAGTACTTTCGTGTTTTTATCTTACTTCAAAATTCAATATTTTCAAAAATGAAATATATTTGGAAAAATCAAATAACTTGGAATTCAGTTCTGTCCGGACATAATTTTCCTCACAGCACACTGTTTGTCGTATATACCCATAGTCATTTTCCCGGTTTTAGCAAAAAAGTAGAACGTTGGACCGTATTTCATTCATTCAATGTTTCGTCGAATGTTGGCGAACCGATCGTTTTATTTATCCTAAACAATTCCGTCTAGTGACTGGTATACTTAAAATATCAGGGACTGGAAACACGCACAATATGACTGCAGGGTGACTAATATTTGATCTGTCACTTCATGGCGTAATAATAAATTTATTCCAAATGACTAGCTATGGCGTAATATTGTTTTTAAAAACTTAAGTCATCATATAGCCAGTCCTATTGATTTCTACACTGATAAGAAAATATACTTTATCATCAAGCTATTCTGGAGTGGGATTACGTCAAGTATGATTTTTTTTTCTGGATGAAAATCGTTAGAAATTCTGATTTCACGAAAAAAAAGTTGTCGAAAACTGGCTTGAATCCCAAACGGTTGCTGTGTCTTGTAAGTTTGTCTGATTGCTTTTATAAATAAGTTATGTAAACATGATTTTGCAACACGAAATAACAAATCAGAATAAAATGCCACGGATCCCGAAGTTTCTTGGATTAATCTTTCTCGTTTCTTTAATGTAGTTTATGTTTCCCTGGTGGTGTGTGGTACGATATGGTTCGAAATTTACTTACAGCTTTGATTATATATATTTTTTTTTTTTTTCGTGTAGTTAATATTCTCCCTTGCGGGTGTGTGGTACGATATGGTTCGAAATTTAGTTACAGCTCTGATTATATAATTTTAGTTCCTTTTGTAGTTTATACTCTACGATATGTTTCGAAATGTAGCTACAACTTTGATTGTATATGTTTGGTTTCTTTCAAGTAGTTAATATTTTCCCTTGTGGATGTGTAGCACGATATGGTTCGAATTTAGTTACAACTTGATTATATGTGCGGTTTCTTTCGTGTAGGTTCATTTTCTCCTTGTGGGTGTGTGATATGATATGGTTCGAAATGTAGATACGTTTTGATTATATTTTTGGGGGGCCGGGTCTTTTGTGTAGTTTATACTCTTTCTTGTGGGTGTGTGGTACGATATGATTCGAAATTTAGTAACCGCTTTGATTATATATTTTGGGGTTCTTTCACGTAGTTAATATTCTCCCTAGCGATGTGCGGTGTGATATTGTTCGGAAATTTAGTTACAACTTTGGTTATATAGTTGGGTTTCTTTCGTGTAGTTTACATTGTCCTTGATGGTATGTGGCAAGGGACAGGGCATAATCCTCATTGCACACTGCATGGCGGATGCCCATCGTCATAAGCCCCATTACTGCAGAAAAGTTGGGCGAAAACCTATTGAATTGCATTTTAATTACATTGTTGGGATTTCAAACAGCAACATTGCTCAGAGGGAGAGAGAGAAATGGGTTTAACGTCCACTCGACAGAAACAAGGTCATTCCGGGACTAACATATGGTTTAATGTTATTTCAATAATTCGCTCGCGTGTTGCGGTCTTTAGCAGTGGAGGGAAACCGAAGGACCCAGAGAAAACCCACGAGGGTGGACAGGCGAACCTACTCCTTGTCACGTACAATCGGGGTTTCGAAACCACGCCAGTTGACTCAATGACAGGCTTTATGATACAGCGCGCACGTACTAACCATTCGACCATCCAAGCCCCTGTAATGCAACTTGAATATCCGTACAGAAATGTTAGCATGTAATTAGTGAATCAATAACCTAAAACAACCGACTGATTACATTTGAGATAATTAGCCCGATATTATCTAATCAACTGCTTTTTATTTCTTTTCTGCTGCTCTATAAATAAAGGTCACGTCTTACATTTCTAACTTGAAAAACCTATAAAACAAAGCAAGCGAAAACGTACAGAGTGGAATTCAAAATGATGAAGTGGTTTTCTATTCTACACAACTTTTATCCATGTTTGAAATCAAATGTATAAAATAAAATGATTATGAACGATTCTGCACAAAGAGATCCATCTACTTCATTCTTCAAGAATAGATCTCTGTCCTAAATGGCCGCCATATTCAAAAATTAGGATACTATTTTGTTATGCGTTTTTACTCTGCTTCACATCTGTCATACTCACAAAGGCTAAATAAACTTTTTATTAAATGGATGCAACAAAATTCTCGAAGTAAACTTAGTGTTTTCGACTTAAATCGGCGATTTAGTGTCTGTTCCCAAACGCAACTAACTGCAGACTAAGTTCAGTATGCACTGATACGTATAATATGTAATGATTATAAACACAAATGAAATGATTATAGACAAAAAAACATATACATATAAAATGATTATAAACCTTAAGACATACACAGTAAAATGATTATTAACACTAATACATAATAATGATTATAAACACTAAAACACATAAAAGCTGATATAATGAATATAAACACTAAAACATATAAACTATAATAAAATGATTAGAAACAATAAAACATATATAAAATAAAATGATTATAAAACACATAAAATGAAATGATTATAAAACATATAAAATAAAATGATTATAAAACATATGAAATAAAATGATTATAAAACATAAAATAAAATGATTTTATAAATATAATGATTATAAAACATAAAATAAAATGATTATAAAACATATAAAATAAAATGATTATAAAACATATAAAATAAAATGATTATAAAACATATAAAATAAAATGATTACTTCGGGAGAAATGGGCCCTAATTAGGGTAATTTTCACAGACTGTCATTTGAACCAGAGCGGTCACGTTGGCCAGGTGGTTAAGATGCTGGCTCTCTAGAATGGAGATCGAGTGTTCTATCCCAGCATTACCCAAGAAAGTTCATCTAGATTCCCGACGTGGTTTCCTTTGTCTAGTCGTTCGGATGGTACGAAAAACCGAGTCCCGTGTACATGTACGTAAAAGATCCATTGACAGTTGGAATTCGATATAAGAATAGGCCGTAGTGCCGCTGTCCGGGCGAAATTTCCTTCATAACATATTGCATGGCGTATTCCCCTCTTCATTATCCCAGTTCAGAGCAGAACAGTAGGACGTTAAACCACATTTGGTGTGAATAAAAACGGTTGTAGTTAAGTAATATATTGCCATATAGACTAATATTGGGTCCCATCCACGAATACAATGTACACACGATCCAGCAATTAAATACTCGAATATGAGTTTGTTTTAAGATTTACAGAATACACTATCTGCTGATCAGTCTCACCAAAAGAAAAGATAAATATCCATTTTCTTAATGGGTCGATGGCGAGTGCCGTTGATTAACATTGTGTGACTGCGTTGTGGCGGATTCCATCAAGGACTGCTGACACAGCAAATATTTTCAAAACCAGTCTTTAATTTTGTTTTGAAATTGATTTCGATCACCAAGTAATCCAATATCAAACCCATGCATCATTTCCTTAATCCGAGAATAAATATTACGCAATCCTGTTTGTTAACAAGAACCTTCAACGTGTTGTGTGTGTTTATGTGTGTGTTTGGATGGTGGGGGTTCGAATGGTCTAGGTGTGCACTTTAGATTATAAACTCTGTCTTTGAGTCGAGTGGCGTGGTTTCGATTCCTCCGCTTTGCTCCAAATACTATAAAGCGAGAGAGAGAGAGAGAAATGGGGTTTAACGTCCACTCGACACAAACTAGGTCATTTTGGGACTAACATATGGTTTCAATTTTATTTCAATAATTCGCTTGCGCGTAGGGGTCTTTAGCAGTCGGAAGAAACCGGAGTGCCCGTAGACAACCCACGAGGTTGAGAAGGCGCCCCTATCTCCATGCCACATACGCTCACACCAGGGATCGAAACCACAGCCGCAAGCCAGAGGTGACCGGCCAGCTAGAGGTCGACGCGCGGCACTCTAGATCACTAGGCCATCCCAACCCACCTATACTATAAAGCACCCAAGCGAATTATTTAAATAAAACTGAACCATATTATATTCCCTAAATGATCTAATCTGTGTCAAAAGGACGTCACCCCATCCCCTCCCCTTCACACCTCTCTCTCGCTCGCTCTCCAGCCCTCACTGCGTTGTACCGGGGGTTGGATGGCCGAATGGTTAGTGAGCGCGCGCTGTATCATACGGCCTGTCATTGAGTCAACTGGCGTGGTTTCGAATCCCCGGTTGTACGTGTCAAGGAGTAGGCTCGCCTGTCCAGCATCGTGGCTTTTCTCCGGTTTCCTCCCACTGCTAAAGACCCCTACGCGCAAGCGAATTATTGAAATGAAATTAAACCATGTGTTAGTCCCGAAATGACCTACCTAGTTAGTGTCGAGTGGACGTTAAACCCCATTTCTCTCTATATCTATTTCTCTCTCTCTCTCTCTCTCTCTCTCTCTCTCTCTCCCTCTTTCTCTCTCTCTCTCTACGTGTTGTACCGATTTGTACATGACTTAACAAATACACAGCATTTTTAAAGGTCACTAAATGAACAATATATTACGGCATCCAGTGGTCTGAAGGCTGGATAATTATACCTACTGTAGTTATGTAGTCTTTGATATATGCCACATCAAAGACGACGCAGTTTAATGATCCACTGTTGCTCATTACACTTTGCTGATTTAATTTGTTATACATCTTCTGACATAAATACATATCAACATTATCATTGGTCTAAATTGTTTCTCAACGTTGGAATAAGGTCTGTCATTGAAACAACTGTCGTGGTTTCAATTCCCAGGTTGTACGTGGCAAGGAGAAGGGCCTCCTGTTCAACCTCGGGGGTTTTCTCTGGGTTGTTCGGTTTCTTCTCACTGATAAAGACCCTTACGCGCAAATTAATTATTGAAATAAAATTGAACCATATGTTAGTTCCGAAATGACATAGTTTGTGTCGAGAGACGTTAAGCCCCATTCCTTCCCCTCCCTCAACGTTGGATTTGTGTCGAGCCGAATATACATTATCGGCTACGTCAGGTTTTTTTTTCAAATTCGTGCAGGACTAAGTGCCTGGCAAGGGTATCGTCTATTCGTTCAGACGGGAAGGAAACCCAAGGTTCTGTGTAAACGTTAGGGGGTCACGGCGTGGTTAAGTGAGTAAGACGTTGGCTCGTGAACCCGGACAATCTGTGTTCGATCACTTCATTGGCCGAGAAAGTGCAACGGGATTTCCTGACGTGGTTCCACCCTGTCATAGTTGTGCAGATGAGGGCCTTACAACGATATAGTCGTGTGGATTGGAAGAAAAATCGAGGTCCCGCGTACACGTAAAAAACATATCCTTGACACTGTCTGGGAAAAATTTCCTTCGCGTGTGTCTTCATTATCCCATTGATCGTCCATTCTCTTTTCATTTTATGCCAGAAATTATGTTGTTCACATTGAGAAATTCTTATCTTAACAATTACAATTGGAGACAAAGAGATGTCAGAATGATTGAATGAAAGTGACAGTTATATGGTAGAAAACATAAAACACACGACTCTCCTTTTATCCTTTCATAACTCTTTGCTACAAATCAAAATTCCATTCAGCTTATCTATATATATATATAAATGTTGCGCAACATTGAGTTATTGTTTCTATATATAGGCTCTTGGTAATGTTTAAAACGTTTAAAGCGATACTTTGGACTTGAAATCAAATGAAATGTGATTTAACGTTTTTCGTCAACGGAGCTGTTCCTTGCCAAGCCCATCTATCTTGCTCCACTGACAAGGGGAAACCCACACGAATCAGCAGTGAATATTCGCTAGACCGCTAAAATAACTGATAGGGATACTGAATAAATAAATATTATTATTATACAATACCTGATAGGGATGACATCGGTGAAAGGCCAAGACCAGTTAACCCAACAACATCTTATGCAAACAATGCACGTGACATAGGCCCAATGATGGACGCCCCAAGAAGTGACGTCCCCTGTAAGAGGCATGCTTGAACTTATAAAGGATTTGACATGACATATCCATGATAAGTATGATTTAAGTGAATGTTCCACCACATTGCTAGCTTTTCTTGCAGTATAAGATATCTAAAACAGGCTCATAAATCTGGTTCACGGCACATTCGTCATATCATTGTATGCTGAATGGAGTTGGACCACTTTAAAGGAGCTAAATCACTAACATTTGGGACCTGGAAATTGACACAAGTGGGTCGCAACGCATATAATACAGTAATATGAATGTATATAAACTGATTTACATTCAATGGTTTCCGTTTTTACTCTAATTTCAAATCAGTTATATTCGGCGAAAAAAGCCAGCAGTCTCAGTCGAATGCAAATTTCTATCATCTGGTTATTCCAGTCTACATAGGCCGTTTGATTTGATGCAATGTTTGTAGCCTCGTTCCCCGAGTCTCTTGCTAGAAATGGGATTGAAACGCATTATGGTTCACGATTCGTGTACCAATGGTAAAATTTTGTCTTAAATATTGGATATCAGAAGCCCATCTTTTTTTCCGGTAAGATCACAGCATCAATGTTGATTTAAATTAACAAATAATTCGTATTTTCAATATTGAAGGTTAGAGACTTGGGTACTTTAACTGGTATTCCTATTAGAAATGAAATGAAATAGGGTTTAACGTCCTACTATTCTGCTGTGAACTGTGCTTATGAAAATGGATGTTCCTATAAGAGATTTAAATTTGACAATATTGTTGTTTGCTAGGAATTATATAGGGCTAAAAGCACGCATAGAAGCTTTAAAACATAATGAGACTGTAAACTCAAAAGTCGATGTTTCTTTCAAAGTTCTATAGACGTTAATTTAACGAGCTGGAAATGGCGTTTTATTCTGATTTGCTACACAGTAAAAGCCATAAATTTAATCAGTGACATTGTGAGAAAGCAAGGCCACACCTCGCACCCGACAGGTTACTACCAAGGTAAATAAATGTAAACATATCGATCTAATAGCAAACTCAGTGATGGAGTTTACAGATTTAGCCTTATAGTCATAATTTACTCCGGGCAGTCCGTGAATAATGCCTGTATTTAGTTTCGCTGTCACCCAGCACTCTAATTTACTAGTTTTATTAACGTGAGTTTAATGGTGCCGAACGTGTGTAAACTATAGAAAACATGAAAAGGGTGGCCTCCGCGGTGAAAGTAGTACCACTTAAAGAAGCCAGCCCGGATACGTTTTAACGTAAAGGAAAACTGGGTTGAAGTCCAGAAAACAATTATCCATTTCCAGGTACAGCCCTCTCAAGGCGTGCACGGAAAAGATCCCATGACAGTTGGAATTCGATATAAGAGTAGACCATACTTGTGGGAGCATAAATGAATTGGGATTGAAAAACCGAGGTCCCGTGTAGATAAGAGAAAACGACAAAAATAGAAAGATTCCGTGCATCTATTGCAGCACTGCTCCTTGTGCAGGAATAGGATAAAACTCGAGACCGATGGTGAAAGAAAGGCTGAAGAAAATAAACAGAGTTTTTTTTTTCTGGAGACTTTCTTCTCCGCATAACCGAAATCGAAGACTTTATGTTGCTTATAAACCTTTTATGTTTACATGTATGTAAAATGAGAATATCCCAGAATTCCCGTAAGAAAAAACCCTTATATTATCGTGTTTTCTTATCGGAAGAAAACTACCCTGCAAGAATAACCTATACATGTTAAAACAAAAACTTTTAGAAGAATAACCAAAAAGTTCCCCTGTATACATCCAAAGCCGCACCCGACTTTCAAACCGCAAATTACTTGACTTACAAGATGTCATAAATACGAGAGTTGAATCAATTCTGGGTGTAGCCTAACACAAGGATCTTTAATTTGAAGCGATCCATCAATTATTAGAAACTGTACTTTCTCATTTTTGACGCGATAAGAATGATAAAGATTAGGCCAGGTTACTGTGTTGTTCCATCCATTGCGAACACTAGTTTTAAATGATTCAATATAGGATTTCATATACAGCAATTACTGTTGCTAGATAGAAATAAATACGTCAATCAAAGTATTGACTTTTATTTAACTTTATAACATTTTTGAAATTGAATATACACAATATAGCGAATGCAGTTTACAAATATGTCACGTTTTGCAACCCTCTTAAGTTTTTTTGTTTGAAATGAAATGGGGTTTAACGTCCTACTTTTCTGAACCTGAGGAAACCGCACTGAAAATTTCCGGGGGACGTTCTCGGCCAAAACGGGAATCGGACCCTGGACCTCCTGGCTAGGCAGCCACCGTGGCTCTGTTTCAAATACGACATGTTTTAGGATGCAATCATATGTTTTGTCTGAGTGCTGTCATTTTGCTATTTTCTCAGTCACAATAAACTACAACATTTGAAACCGACTGCTTTTATTTTCAATTCATTTCCATTATAGTAGTAATTACTTGCCCTACTCAGTTTTGTTATGACGGAATGTCGAGTAAATGTATTGCCATGTCCGTCATGGCACGCTATTTGGCTTTGATTTTAACCTATTTGTCACACTCTCGTTGTTGTGTTTCTTCCCCAACATGACGTGTTCTTTTGTTTTGAGTCAACTGGCATGGTTTCGATTCCCAAGTTGTACTGGCAAGGAAGGAGTAAGGTCGCCTGTCCATCCCCGTGGGTTTTGTCCGGGTCCTCTGTCCCCCCCCCCTCTCTCCCCCCTCTCTCTCTCTCGTTTTCATTTTAACATCAATGTGTTTTTAATATTGTTATGTATACTGTTTTGTTAGTATTGTTTATCGTTTGTTATTCGAGTGGATTACAGATGTTAATTTGACTCCTCACTATTATGTAGATTTAGATACCAAAACATAGACGATGAAAAGGGAATATATTGAAATTTTCAGTCAAATTACTTCATTCTCTGGGAGGAGTTATGGCCGTGTGAAGAACAATGTAGTCTCGATTGTCACTGTTACAATAATAAACAAAGTCTCGATTATCCATTTTTCAATTAAATAATAACTGGCAATCGTGCTTAAATCTGTTGAAAATCAAAACCATCCGATGGTCTAGAGAGTTGATTATGGACTAGACAAGTGAATAGCCTACATGTTTAATTAATGATTTATATAACAGATCGGTATTAGTTAGATTTATCTCTTACATAATGCATCTCTAAAATACTTTAAACATACATTATGCAAGAGCTAAATCTGTCTATTGCAGGTATTTCTTTAGGTCTGAAATGTTTTCTAAAATATTAATTAACTGACCCAGGCCTTAATTAACTATCGATGGCATCAGATTTCTCCGATATTAAATAGATTGGAACGGTTCAGCGATACTTTGATTTAATCAAATATGGAGGACCGATATTTAGCTTCGATCAACCAGTACGGTGGTTGAAATTATTGCACAGGTCTGTCAAAACTTCAAAGGCTAATATCTTCGCTTGCAATAGAGTAATTTGAATGAAATTTTCAAATTATTCATTTTACATTATCTACTTTCGAAGTATTATAGCAAGAATGGCTAGTTCTTTATCTAAATCTTACATAATGTATCGTTAATATTCATTAAAATACATTAAAATTATATTCGTAAATTAACCTAAGCCATTCCGAAAATACTATGTCTCTCGTCAATAGATACCAAGATTTGAAAATAATTATAGTAAATACCTTAAAATTCATCAAAATAATATTCGTTAAGGAACGTAAACCATTACGAAAATACTATGTCTCTCTTCAATAGATACCTAATTTGAAAATAATTATAGTAAATACCTTAAAATTCATCAAAATAATATTCGTTAAGGAACGTAAACCATTACGAAAATACTATGTCTCTCTTCACATCAATAGATAACCAGATTTGAAAATAATGATAGTAAATTGTCATTTTATTGAAAGTGTTGAGAAACGATCTATTCCGTCTGGACTACCGCCGATAATGAATAAGGAAAATACGCCATAAAGCGACTCGATTCGTTACTTATCATTGAAAATGGCTGGATTTATTTCCTGATGATTATATAAGATTCGATGTAAGGGGTTTATAGTTACTATTTATTTGTCTCGACCATCAAATGAAAATCCATATGGCGCTCCGATGACTTTAAATAATCAAAATAGCTTTTAGAGTTTACAAATTGAGCCAACATATATGTCGTTTAAGATTCATCTAAAACTTTGACTGTATCATACGGCCTGTCATTGAGTCTCCTGACGTGGTTTCGAATCCCCGGTTTTACGTCACCCACCTCGTGGGTTTTCTCCGGGTCCTTCGGTTTCCTCCCACTGCTTAAGACCCTACGCGCAAGCGAATTATTGAAATAAAACCACATGTTAGTCCCTAAATGACCCAATTTGTGTCGAGTGAACGTTAAACCCCATTTCCCCCTCTCTCTCTTCTCTCTCTCTCTCCCCCATGTAAATAAATGATGCCGGTGTATTTTTAAACTGAAAATGCGCCACTTTGAAGTTTTAATATTTCGTGATGTAGACCATCCCCTATTTAAAGACACATTATGGAAGTGCTAAATGTGAAGGTCTTTCTTTAGGCCTGAAATGCTATCTTAATTCTTAATTAGACATTAATTAACTTATCCAGACCATAATCAACTGTCGATATCAACGCGAGTCTGCGACATTTACTGGATTATAATCCCATTTACTGCCCAACTTTCATTCATGATTCAATCATGAAATGGATAATCGAGACTATGTTATTTTGTTGTCGTATCTACTTAAGTAATGATGATCGAGGTTACGCGGAAAATTCAATCGCTAAAATCTCGGTTCAGAGTGGATCAATTTTCAACCATATCCCTTTACATTATTTAATTTTTAACTATTACAATGAGAACTCCCAGTCCTTTGTCGAATCCCCCATAATGTCATTTGAAATCAATAAGAGGTTGGGTTGACAAATGGTTTGAATTCTGTCCTCAAGTCAAGTGGCGTGGTTTCGTTTCCACGCTTGTACGTGAGAGAGAGAGGGAGAGAGAGAGAGAGAGAGAGAGAGAGAGAGAGAGAGAGAGAGAGAGAGTGATGGGGTTTAACGTCCACTCAACACAACCAGGTCATTTCAGGACTAACATACGGTTTCAATTTATTTCAATAGAGACTTATTGCAAGCGTAAATTCTTAGTACGTATCACGTATCCGTATGGATTTTGTGGGTGACGTCATCAATATGTGTGTATTTCTCATACGTGATACAGCACACCGCGGATACGGCAGCCCGTATCGAACAGCATTCATACGAAGAAGGTTCGTATAACAATGTCGTCTTTTTAGACGCTGAAATGTTGTATCATAGCGTTTTTATGAATCTATGTGTATCATAGAACACGGAGGTGTATATTTGATGTGAATTTAACCATAATAAATACTGGAATTTAATCATTATTTATGACAGGTTTTTCTCGGAATTTTCATACTTTTCCCGTCTGTCTGTCTACACGCTGGTTGTTCTATTTGCTAGATTTAGGTAGATATAGGACTTTGCAAAGCTGTAAATGTGATTCTATGGTAAAGGGGTGTAAAAAGAGGCGACATTTTTTTTTATTATAGCTCAGCGACTGTCGAGCGACTTCACTCACTCCGAGAAATTGTAGGCTAGGTACTAGACTAGTATTGATGGTGATCTTGGTAGATTACTGCCATCATGCTGTACAGAACTAAGCTCAGCTCAGTGACGCATACGTACGCGACGCAAGAATCTGCCAAAACTCTAAAACTACTCTGACGCAACGTTTCACGTATATGATACGGATACGTGATACGGATAGGGAAATGCCACTTGCCAAAAGTATCTAGTAATTCGCTTGCGCGTATGGTCTTTAGCCGTGGGAGTGCCCGGAGGAAACCCACGAGGTTGAGAAGGCGCCCCTATCTCCATGCCACATACGCTCACACCAGGGCTCGAAACCACAGCCGCAAGCCAGAGGTGACCGGCCAGCTAGAGGTCGAAGCGCGGCACTCTAGACCACTAGGCCACCCCAACTCCCCACAATTGTACGTGAAAAGTTTAGTAACATGTCCAACATCGTAGGATCTCTACGGGTGCTCATATCACTCTCTCTCTCCCACTCTTTTGCATGCCTGTAAAAAAACTCCATTGGCACATGGTATTAGAAATAAGAATAGACTTTTGCGCCGCTGCCTGGCCAAAATTTCCCTCATAGTACACTGTATGGTGTACTCCTACACCCATCTTCATTAGCGCAGTTGGTGCAGAAAGCAAACACGCTGTTCGCCATTTCATTTCATTTCTAAAATGAGGATTGGTTTTTTTCTGGACTCCGATTTTCTGCTATATTTAACATCAATACTAACGTGGGTTCGATAGTGCTATATATTTAACATACTGGAAACGATTAATTGTAGCAATTTATGTCAATTAATTAAGAAACTAAGTCATCGATATAGGTAATTACTTGGAACTATATTTTTTAATTTACATGTGTATGAATAATTTACACGGACAATTTCAAATTATGCCTTTCATTTTGTGCAGGAAGGCAGAAATTCTGATAATTTCAAAAAATTGATGAATTGATTTTTGGAAACTTTATCAACGTTTGGAAAAAATACCTCATTAAGAGGCAGAATTGAGTTGATTTCTTTAGTGCAGGGCTGATAAAATATTGAAATGATCATTTTTTGTTACGGTTCGTGAAGTTATGATTACTTTATACATATCGATATCCAGTTTTGATGTTATGGAGTGCTCTGTTCACCTTAAGAATGTTAATGGGGAAGCCATATAGAATATCGGGACGTTCTGATTACATTTATTTCAATATAAAGATTTAAAAAGAAAAAGAAAAAAAGAAATGTTCAAAAATAGCATCTGTTATCATAAAAGAAACCGTAAATCTCTCAATATAACGATTGGAAAATATAAAAATTATATTCAAAACTGTTATCATATCATACTGTTATCATACTGAGTAAAGGGGGTTTGATGGCCAGGTTTTTTTAACGCGCGTGGTTTAGTTCGTAGGGTCTGTTATTGAGGATGATTTCGATCCCACACCTGTAGTAACGAGGAGTATGGTTGCCTGAGTCTGAACAGCCACGTGGATTGTCGGGTTGTCTGCTTTGCCCAACACTGCGAAATATTGAACTAAAATTGAATTTTTTAGTCCTGAAATAACTTAGTGGGTGTGTGGAATGGGCGTTAAACCCGTCTCTGTCCCTGTCTGTCTATCTGTCTATTTTTCTGCTTGTCTGTCTGTCTGTCCGTCTTTCTGTCCGTGTCCCCGTCTGTGTGGGTCTGTCTGTGTCCGCGTGTCTGCGCGCTGTATCATAAGGTCTGTCATTGAGTCAACCGGCGTGGTTTCGATTCCCCGGTTGTGCGTGACAAGGAGAGGGGTCGCCTGTCTAACCTCATGGGTTTTCTCCGGGTCCTCAGATTTCCTCCCACTGCTAAAGCGAATCATTGAACCCCTACGCGCAAGCGAATTATTGAAATAAAACTGAACCCTAATGTTACTTCCGAAATGACCTAGTTTGTGTCGAGTGGACGTTACCCCCCCCCCCCCTCTCTCTACACACACACATACACACACACACTCTCTCTCTCTTTAAATACCAAAGATCATTAAATCATATATTAAAGTATACGGAATGTTATCCTGCACATTATACATCTGTTTTGAGTTTCTATAAATATATGGCGTATCAGTTACACTAACCACTAAATACTTTATACGTATTAATGATTGAATTACTGTTGATTTACCTACCTTTGTATAAGTACTTGAAGTATATGTCAAGTATGTATAGTAATATAACATGTAAGACATGCATCGTAATAGAAGAAAAATAATACTAGCGAGGTAATTGAGTAGGCATAAGTTGCCTCGTGAATGCAAGAGAGAGAGAGAGAGAGAGAGAGAGAGAGAGAGAGAAAGAGAGGGGGAGAGAGGAGAGAAAGAGAGAAATTGGGTTAAATAACGTCCACTCGACACAAACTAGGTCATTTCGAGACACATTTCATTTTATTTCGAGACACATGGTTTCATTTCATTTCAATAAATCGCTTGCGCGTAGGCGTCTGTAGCAATGGGAGGAAACCGGTGGACCCGGAAAAAACCCACGAGGTTGGACAGGCGACCCTAATCCTTGTCACGTACAACCGGGGATTCGTCGTGAATGCACTGATTAGGCTAATGAAGATGGTTGCACATCAAATTGATTGACGATGAACCGAGAACTAAGCGAATGAAAGTTCCGCTTAGCCTCTATCATCATTACTAAAGTCGGTAAGACAAAACTAGTAGTCTCGGTTATTCATTTAATCGTTAATCACGAAGGAAAATTTTGCAGCAAATCGAACTACAATCCAACAAACATCGCAGGCTAGCCTTGACATCGAGAGTTGATTATGGTCTGGATTAGTTAATTAATGTCTAATTAATAGTTTTCATAACATTTCAGGCCTAAAGAAAGTTACAATAGGCAAATTTTGATCTTGTATAATGTATGTTTAACACAAAAACAAAACAAAAAAAACCCCAACAAAACAAAACAAAAAGCAATCGATTTGATTTTTTTCTTAATTTCCTTGTTTACTCAATATAGGGTTATTTATACCAAAACAAAGCCCAGAATTATGTTCTAATCGGAAAATCACTTATCAAACTTGGATTAAAATGTTCCAAATTGCGTGCAGGATGCGTTTAAAGAATTGAATAGATTGGTATGAAACTAGAATATAGATCTGATTCCACTTGTAGACTGGATAATTTACGGGGTGGAGATTAGATTTTAGTTAGAAGTTTAAATGATTTTTGAATGAAGGCTGAAATATCAAAGTTTACGATCAATAAATCAATACTTTAAAGATACTGGTCCAACAATAACCCAATATTTTAAAGATACTGGTCCCCCCCCCAAAAAAAAAACCCCGAATACTTTAAAGATACTGGTCCAACAATAACCCAATATTTTAAAGATACTGGCGTCCCCCCCCCCAAAAAAAACGAATATTTTAAAGATACTGGTCCAACAATAAATCAATATTTAAAGGTACTGATCTAACATATGATAAGTTAAGTCTTCATAAGGGTAAAATCTAAAACCAAGAGTCTATAAAAACAAAAATGTGTGAACTGTATGTGGGAAAGTAAACAGTCTGATTAAAATACAGATCTATATTGCGTTTCGCTTTTTATACTTTCGATGGCCTACACTACATGAAGACCTGACCGGTTGTACTGGAATGTTGCGTCAGGTGTCGTAGAAGCGGCTTTTGACCTATGACGTCAGACATTTGATTAAACAATCAGTGTTGACGTAACAGACCGTTTCATTGGCTAATCCCTCATTACAACCACAACGCAGGTTAGAAAACAACTCTTCCAGATCCTAGTGTAGTAAACACAAGTAAAACGAAATTTAGAACTATAAAAAACGAAACGAAATAGGGACTGTGTTTCAATCAGGTTGGAACTTAAAAATAGCCTAGTCCCACTGATCAATTTATTGATTTAGTTTTGTAAACCATTTTTGATGTAAACGCCCCATATTCACTTGAACCTTATTCTATTTTTTCAGTTGTTGGATATTGGATATTATGCAATATTGACCAGACAGTGTAATACGAGAGGAATGACCACGCATAAATCAACTACATCTTCTAGAAACAATAGACCATACGACAGAAACAGTGCACTTTCAAAATGGCGGCCTCGTACTCCTTTTGTAGAACTTCCCGTTTAATTCTGTTAGTGAATATACATAGCAGATTTGGAATCAGGAATTTGTGATAATCAGACTTATAATTTTAAAAGCCTATAAAGTTTGTGGAAATAATAAGGGAATATATTATACTCTTGGATTCTACTTGAAGTTCTTTTGTGGTTTGTGTTTATGAATGGAAAAGAGTCTTGCCGTCCGGGTTCCTTTTATAAGATGATGATGCCTCCTAATATCAGGTGTGGTTCGAGGAAGGATAGCGCCATTAGGGTAAGACATATTTTAATGTTCATCCTGTTTTTTTTAAATGATACAATATTATTATCTACAACTGGGGAGATAGAATTAATGAAAGATTCCTCTTGGAATCAAATATTAACCGATTGTCAGAATTCACCATTACTTCATTCAATGTAATCATTATTTCCGTACCATTAGTTCAGTATTTTCCGCCCAATATTTTCCTTTCAGAAATCACCATTTCTTCCATAATTCAGTGAATTCAGTATTTGAGTATTTTCCGCTCAACATTTTCCTCGCTGTCATTTAGAAATCATTATTTCTTCCTTGAATATAATTCATTATTTCAGTATTTGATTTTTGTTCTCGTCACATTCCGTCAGTGTTGGTGGTGGTGAGGTAGCTTAGTATAGAGAGTTCTCCCGTCGAAAGTCAAAACCTAGTAACTCACTTTTTGATCAAAATTGATTTAGGACCAAATTTGTAGTTATTATGGAATGTGCTTCCTGTTGTTGTACTAGATATTCCAATCTTTTGGTTTTGTAACCAGTTACATCCATGACACAACCTAGCAACTTCCTTCATTTGCCTAGTACTGGTATGCCACAGAAAACCCAGTAACTCATATCAATGATAAGCTGGGGTTTAATATTCATTCATTACGTTTTCTTTCAAAAAAAGAAAATAGTGAGCTACTAGGTGCTGCCTTTTGACGGGGGAGTTGTATTTTAAAACAGTTATTGATAATTATATCCCCCTGTCTTGTAATTATTTCGGTAATGTAAATTATACCGTAAACATGATTATTTATTCGGGGTATATGACACTATGTGTTGTCTAGGCCCCGAGATCACAAAGCATTCTCAGACTAAAGATGAGAATTTACTCAACTTTCAATCATTGTTTATGAGAGATGTCTTTGATCTAGAAACATAAAACTTTGCACATAGTTTCTTATTGATGTATTTGATACAGTAACACAACAGTTTTATAAAGGGTTATATTTTAGTTACAATAAGGCAAACAATTTTGAGTAAATTCTTAACTTAAGTCTGGGAATGCTTTGTGAACTCGGGGCATGATCTTTACCCATCACGAACACAACGAATTAATTATAAATTGCTCCAAACAGCTTAATAAATGATACCTGCAAGGACAATATCGGTTTCGACAGGTGTTATAGAAATGAATAAATGGATAAGCTCTTAATTGATGAGTTTTCTGAAGACGGACGAAGGCTTTTTTTATGAAACGGTTGTAATCCTATTATGTTCACGAGAAGAAATGGTTGTCCCGAGCTGCCCCCCGCCCCGACTTTGCTGTTTTATATTACAAGGTTTTCAAACTGATAAAACATTCCCGCTCACACCCGAAGCAATCGCTGCGTGTGAAATATGTAATCGTTGAAAAAAGGGAAATACTTTAACATTATCTTCAGCCCGGGAGAATGAACGTTTGTTATTTGGAACGCTTCCGCTTCTGCTACGTGGCAACCCAAAAATTTCAAGAAATGAGAAATTTCTTGCGAGATTAAAATATGTGAGTTAATGAACACATGTAATTATGTGTGTGTCGGTTGCCCACCAGTTCACATCATAAGCCTACCTAACAGGCACCTACAACGATTAAAATAAAACTTCTTGCTACTGCTTGACTCTATACTACAATATAGAGTTAATCCCTTCAAGTGCCTGTAGCCTACGTCATATCGTAGTTAACGGAGGGAAGGGGTTAGTCTTTGGGGATTAAGGCGTAAAATATGTCATTGTCAAGGAATAGTAGATCGCCTGTCCAACTCGTGGGTTTAATTATTGAAATAAAATTGAACCAAATGTTAGTCACGAAATGACCTAGTTTGTTTAGAGTGGGCATTAAACCCTATCGCCCTCTATCACCGTAGGAAACGGCAGGGTGTGAAACCGGCCTTATTTCATGTTACACCCCCCTCTCTCTCTCCCTCCCTCTCTCTCTCTCTGTCCACCTTGTTCGACTGCCCTCTGACCATTGAAAACATAAGGTCAAACCAGTACAAATAAGCGAAAGAAGTTTCCATCTATTCCTATCAGCACTTGAGATGCCCATCACTCTTCGAACAAAAACTTTACATAGTCGCATTAGATAAAGCTGAAAACATCAAAAGAAGAAAGGTAGAAATTATTACATGTCTGTCTGTCTTTTATAATCCGTACATGTTTTTGCTCTCTAAGATTCAATTAATCTTTCAATAGATATCGATTGACAACAATAGTTTGTGTCTTAACATACATGCAACAATTAAAGAAGTATTATGCAAGATTTAGATAAAGAGCTTGTCCTTCTTGCAATAATAGTTCAAAAATAGATAAAGCAAAATGGATATATTGAAAATGTCATTCAAATCACTTTATTCTGACAAGCCTTTGAAGGTTTGACAAGATGTGTGCACAGGTTGTAACCGCCTTAAATGGCGGAGTTATTCTAATCTGCTTCAAATCGGACCCATCCGATGGCATTGAGCGTTGATTATAGTCTCGTCATGTTAATAAAAAATGCCTAATTAATAATTTAGGTAACATATAAGACCAAAGCGAAGACATGCAACAGTCAGATTTAGCTCTGTTTAATGATTTTCAAGAAAGTATCCTGAAACAGGGGTCCTACTAATCACCGTCCAGGACCGACAAGAGAGTTTTTATGTCAATAGCGACCACGCAAAAAATAAAGAAAGATCTGCTATAGATGTTATAGATATGTGTATTCTACACATCATATCCAAAAGTTAAGTGATTTTATAAAAAGAAATTGTAACACATTATTAGGTGCAATTGAAATTTGGACAAAAGTGGTCTTGCAAAACGTGCAAGGTGTATGGGTGTGGTATGTCCAAGATCGTTTTGGCGGGCGTTTTAAAAAACAAACTATCGCACACACGTGCACACACGCAACCACGCACGGCCAAGACCTAATGTTTACGAGTAGGTGGATATAGCCCGTTGGTATCGGTAACGTAGATGTAGTATAGCCAAAACCTTTTTTGACGGCGATATCACTTCGGTGGAAGCGGACGTTAAATATACATACACACACACCATACAAACACTCACGGCCAAGACCCAATAACACACGAGTAGGTAGGTGGACATATCCCTTTGGTACCGTTCACATAGTAAACACTTTCGAAATCACATTGACATTTGGATTAAGTGTTGGCATTGTGTGAATTGTTCTCTTTAAGTGCCTGGCCCTTTGTGTGCGGTTTCCCTGTATTATTGAAAGACAAGCAAAGGATTGAAATGGTTTTCTTATTGTCTAACTCCTTTCTATTAAAGTGGTTTCTCTTAATTTTATTGATTTTTGATTTTGAACAAGAATTATGCACTGTTAAGGTTATTGTTACGGTATTGAATGTTCGATTGTGAAAAAAATCACCGGGAAGTTGTACACGAGTATAACACTATAGTCTTTAATGACATAACCGTTACACCTAGCAACGACAATTATTTATGGTTGTCATGCAACTTATGGCTTCCAGTAATCAGATTAGTAAGAGAAATGATTTATATGATGTGAAATCCATTTCTATCAAGTACATTATATCACGCATTATCACCATTAATTTCTTGATTGTAAACAAGATTAAGGTTAGACCTAAATGTAAGTAAAAGAAATCTACATCCTTGTTATTCGCTTGTCTACAGGGGCGAAAGAGAAAGCGAGAGAGGGAGAAAGAGAGAGAGAGGGGGGAGATTTCTTGATTCGTATGTATACATGGTTAGAAATGTGTCCAGAACTCTCTATATCAATGAGAGAGAGAGAGAGAGCGAGAGAGAGAGAGAGGGGGAGAGGGAGGGAGGGGGAATAAGGTTTAATGTCCACTCGACACAAACCATGCTATTTCGAGACTAACACATGGTTCAATTTAGTAGGGGTCTTTAGCAGTGGTAGGAAACCGGACGACCCGCAGAAAATCCACAAAGTTGAACAGGCTATCCTACTTCGTGTCACGTACAAACGCGTAATCGAAACCACGTCAATCGACTTGTCGACAAAATCCCCAAAACATCCAACTCTGAGGATTAGAACCATGCAGGTCTGGGATATTAACAGGGTCGGTGATATCGAGAAGTGCAGTCCCTCCCTACATTTTAAAACACATACTTTAGTTCACAAGATCTCTTAGTCGAGAGGTAACATAGCTGTTCCACAATCCTTGTCTCAGAATAAAATATTGATTACATTAAAACAATTGAATCAAGTTTATATAGCTTTGTGTCGGGCCTACGCATTTGGGTGGCAAGGAATCGAGTCACCAGGTTCTCCGGTTAACTTCCACTGCTAAAAACCCCTACGCGTAAGTGAAATTTTGAAATAAAATGGAACCGTATGTTAGTCCCGAAATGACGTAGTTTGTGTCGCGTGGACGTTAAACCTCTTCTATCATACCACAGCAAAAATAGAAATATAACACAACAATTATGTAAACTTTAAAGTTCAGGAATGTTTCTATGAATGCAATGCCTGAAAGAAAGAGAGAGAGAGAGAAATGGGGTTTAAACTAGGTCATTTTGGGACTAACATTTGGTTTCAATTTATTTCAATAATTCGCTTGCGCGTAGGGGTCGTTAGCAGTGGGAGGAAACCGGAGTGCCCGGAGGAAACCCACGAGGTTGAGAAGGCGCCCCTATCTCCATGCCACATACGTTCACACCAGGGCTCGAAACCACAGCCGCAAGCCAGATGTGACCGGCCAGCTAGAGGTCGAAGCGCGACACTCTAGACCACTAGGCCATCCCAACCCCCCGCCTGAAAGAAAAGAAAATATTTCAATCTTTAAACATTATAAATAGTAATGGGAGATCTAATAACATGGGGAAATTATGGATCTGTTATATTGTCGATAAACGTCGAGGACACCGTCGCTGGCAACAATAACACATTCGAGACTCTTCTGGCGTCTTTTGGGGGCGTCATCATTCTAGTGCGATTCCCAGTGTTCAATAGCCTCCAATCAACATTGTGACGGGTATGTCTTTCCCGTAAATGGATCATTCGCGACTTAGACAAGAACATTGGCCAAGTTCTGAGAAAACATACTGATGTTGTGTCCAGTAGCAACAAAATAAAGGTGAACGTGTGCGCGTTGGTTTCATAAGGTCTGTCATTGAGTCAAGTTGCATAGGTTCGATTCCTCGCTTGTACGTGACAACGACTAAGGTTGCCTGTCCAACCTCGTGCGTTTCCTCCGGGTCTCCCGGTTTCCCCCCACTCATAAACGCCCCTAGGCGCAAGCGAACGTTTGAAATAAAATTGAATCATTTTAGTCCCAGAATGACCTAGTTTGTGTCCAATAAACAGTAAAGCCTAAATAATTTGATGACTACTTAATTGTGCAGACCAGGAAGTAACCTTTAGTTTTTATTTCGGCATTCATATAATAAGGTATTTGGGTACAATCGGATACACGCATGCAATTACTTATTATACGAAATATGACGAGCATCCAGCCGTTTTGTTTAAAAATATATTTTCCATAAAAGGAAAACCTTGAGTAACGAAACTTGAGCTCGCCTTTCTGCTCGTAACGAAAATATATAAAAAATAGATTATATAATTAAAAAATATATTTTCCATAAAAGGAAAACCTTGAGTAACGAAACTTGAGCTCGCCTTTCTGCTCGTAACGAAAATATAAAAAATAGATTATATAATTAAAGTATTTGGTGCACGAGTTGTTGCTGGGTGACATTTAGTGTTGTTAGAATACTCTTCGAAACGTCGGCCAACTGAATTAAAATTGTATACTATGGGTGTATGTGTGTGTGTGTGTGGGGGGGGGGGGTAAAGTGTGTGTGTGTTTGCGGGGGGGGGGGGGTAGCATGTGTATCATAAGGTCTATCATTGAGTCAGCTGACGGGGTTTCAATTAGTGACAAGGAATAGGGTCGTCTGTCAAACCTCGTGGGCTTTCCACCGGTCCTTCGGTTTCCTCCCATTGCTAAACAACCCACGCATCTGTTAATGACGCGCGGTTAATATACCACATAAGATAATGTTCTCCCCCTGGTTTGGGGAAACGGGGGGGGGGGCTAATTCTTTATTTGGGAAGAAAATTGACGTCAAGGTCAGTCTATAACGCACAGAAATAATAGGTCTTGAATAATAAGACACGTGAGTTAAATGAAAACGACTTCGATGTACTGAGACATGGCTTCGTGATAAAGCTGACAGAGCAACAATATCAGCATCATTGCCAAGATGATATCAAATAAATCATACTGCTAGAGGTATTACAGGAGGGGGGGGGGGCTTGTATATAAATTATCAATAAAGGCAAAGAAGTGTAATTGTGACAAATAAATCTCCGTAACGGACCGACACCATTCTACGATGGTCTTGTTCTATCTGTAAACGAATTCATCATTTTTGGAGATTTTAACTTTAAATGGGATAAACCTATTGATTCTTCCTACTCGAAATTAGATCAGTTACTCAACACATTAAATCTCCACCACACAACAGTGGACACTTAGTTGACGTGATCATAATTCGTCAAAACGGAGTATCGGTTATTAATGTTTTTATTTAATGCATCCACTTGTCTGATCACCTTCCAATACGATTTGAGTTAAAGACTCTAAAACCACCATTTGAACACAGATCTCTCAAATACAGATATGGGAAATCTGTTGATATGACTGACTTTGAATAGTCTCTTTTTGAATCACAAATTTTACTTAATTGGAATGAGGTAAAAGTTGATGATACAGCTGAAGAGTTTGACAAATTTTTTAAGGGATACAATTTATACTCCAATCGTTTATAGTGCTTCCAGACAATGAATAGTTCAAACGTAACCAGGAAATTACAAATAGTGTATACGGACCATACGGGGTTGTTTCATGTTAGGTTTCTTCTGGAACATAATTCGAGTCAAGCAATGCTTCCTGAATGTGAAGATAACATGGATTTCCAGGATAGGTGTTCGGGATTTTTTGTAAACAAAATTTCTGTCATTCAACAAGAATTCTCGAAATATATAGCCACATCAGCAGTTAGTGAATCTACTGTGTCATCTTTTATGAGAGGATCGGCACCAAAACATGTTCTCTAAATGCAATACCTACTGAAAGACAAAATTTCCTTCATAGCACACTGTATGGCGTATGTCCATCTTCATTAGGGGGCCACGGCAGAACAGTAGGACGTTAAACCCCATTTCACGAAAAGTGCAGCTTCCGACTTTAATCTAACACGGAAATGTTCAACAACGGGATGGCAAATTTAACTGGAGAAGAAAGAGAGAGAGAAATGGGGTTTAACGTCCACTCGACACAAACTAGGTCAATTCCTGACTAAACTGGAGAAGAAACAGGGACATTTAATGGTATTGGTTTGATTGGCATCTCTATAATCTAAAACATAAAACACCCACGAAACGAACAAAATATTTCATCGAATGATTAGTTGCTTTGAAAAATTGTTCTTTTGACATTAGGTAAGCCTCGTCGAAATGCCGCTCAATTGTATTTTATTTTCATTGATTAATAGATACTGGAGCACCCTACAAATAAACGGTAATTGTTTTTGATATAATTGTGTCCTGTTTATGCGTCTCTATGCTTATGTGTTTTTTTTGGTGCAGGACCCCCACAATCCAAATATCGTTGTGGCAGGAGAAGTATCTTTTTACAAAACAAAGAGATGATTTCCCTGCAGACCATACAGAGATTATGGCAGCAGTGGTATCTTGTAAACTGTTGATTTTCCTCTAGACTATGCAAAGATTTTTATAAGCAATTTATTCATTACTGGACTTTCCGATGTTAAAAGAAACCATCATCAACATAATTTTCTTGGAAGTTGGTGACTCATAAATTCCACCTAAATCTAAATAATGCCCTTTTTTTTTTATAAATCAACACGCATTTTAAACCGGATTCTCCAGTGTGAAAAATAGAGATACAGAAAACGGGCATTTTTGCAAGATTTATATCTTGATATATATGCAATTGTAAAGAAAGTATTGTTCATGTTGATAGCCATAGTTGTGGGTGTAATGAATATCAGGATGTTGTCAAACAATCTTATTGTACAACACAATTACCTTTTCAATTATTCAACTTTAAGCAGTGTACTAGTCTTTGTGGGCCACCAGATATATGTCCTTTAAAGAGAAGTAATAACTTTCCCAAAGTAATCTATTATAATGTAATTGTATATTATACCATATTCACGATAAACTGATTATCAACGTATTTACTTTGAATTACAAAGACTACAATCTATGCAAAGTGGGTACCACTTTTGTGTTCCAGGGTTTAATGGGTAGTGTATATTCTGTGTTATATGCGTCATTTAAAATGTCATAATAGCTTTATCGAAGAAACTGGTTATATGTTTAATTATGCCACATTTACACGAATGGGTTATATAATGCTTTTACTATAAATAACAAGGACTTCATCTATGCAAAGTCGACCCCATCTTGGTACCTGTAAAGAAGTAGGTTCGAAACACAAATATATGGGGGATTTCTATAGAATATTTCTGACATTCAGTATTTTATATTATTAAAAAATACCAAAAAACTGTTACATGGAGTCATAATTCTGCTTGAGCCTAGCTCATGTTGCCCTACGACGCGACAAAACTGGTGGCGACTCGAAATCGGAGATTAGTTTACGATCAAGTCGTGACTACCTGGACAACCGGTCGTGTCCAGTTTCGCACCTATTTCCCCCATAGCACACTGTGTGGCGTATGTTCGTTTTCATTAGCCCAGTACGGAGCAGAGCAGTAGTGCGTTAAACCCCATTTCATTTCATTGGAGACAAACCTGTTCATTTGAGAAAACAGTAAACTTTGCAATGAAATAGACAATCAGATGTCCGATCATTTCTGGATATCTTCTTCACTTGATTTTCAAAGGCCAGTGGAAGCACCCTAAATTAGGCTTTAGTAAAGAATTGACATAATCCTCCCGAAGTCTTGGACCAATTTACTGAACTATTCTTTATAACTCTGACCAGATTCGGGAAAAGGGCAGTCAAAAGACAGATTCTTTATCCCCTTGATCAGCTTCGACACAACTCGGGCAAAGTTGTCAATGACCCTAAGATGTGTGTCGATTAGGGTCGTGTTTCACTACTGATATTGTGGAACTTTCCGCAGCTTTCTGCTCGTCATCTGTGATTGTCAACTCAGACAGATCAGAATGTGTTCCTCTTATATGTGATGTTCACCAGGGTTCTGTTTTAGGACCTGTTTTTTTTTACCATTTATGCAAAAGCAGCCTGGAGATGTTCTAAATCTAATTCGGTATGCCATCATTTTTATGCTGACAACACTCAACTGTTTGATTCGTCTATTCCTGGATCAGATGAAAATATCGGACTATACAAATTGAAAACAATAGGCAAGAAGAAAATGCTACTGTAACCTGATTTGGAATTACAATAAACAAAAATTGCAAATGAATGTAAAACGCCTGTGCTATACACACTTTAACCTGAGCAGAACATAATCATAATTGTTAAGGCATTGTCCCCAGTGTGTGATTGGCAAACGGCCAATTTTATTTTAGTATTTCGTAAAAGCCCCTAAAATATATCGGGTTTTTGTTAATAAAAGGGGAGTGCGCATGTAGCAGATGCAGATTTCATTATAAAATACCTCGCTCTGCTACACTTAAATCATTCTGTCGGAGATAACCAAAGAAAAGATTACCAAAAGAGCAAGTATAGAAACTTATATTTTCAATTATAGAAACTTATGTTTTCAATTATAGAAACTTATATTCTCAAATATAGAAACCTATATTCTCAAATATAGAAACCTATATTCTCAAATATAAACCTATATTTAATGTACATCGAACTTTTATCTAGTAAGATTAACATAACAGAGATTATCCAAAAATTTATATTTTTTAGCGCCGTGTTCCTGTAAATATTGTTTAGAACATGAGCGAATTATTGAAATAAAATTGAACCATGCGTTAGTCCCGAAATGACATAGTTTCTGTCGAGCGGACGCAATAATATTATACATTGAAAATTTTTCAGATTTTAACATTTACGACCGCAATGTGTGCATTTGAAATCTTGATTGCGGTGCTGGGAGCATTGGGAAAGACTCGCACGGCAGAGACCTTTGACACATTGGTCAGTGATACAACAAAGAAAGCTTGTGATGATTGGAAAAACAAAATATACGACAATCGCGGTACACAATACCATCTGAGGGGGTCTATCACACATATAGCAAACGCGACGACCAGCGAGATTTTGGTTAAAGCTAAAATAGAGGGTTCATTTAAAGTACCAGCCAGAGACTACATGTGTTTTAAGTCTAATGACCCAGAGATAAGTGTGTACACCACCGACGATAACAATATGGTGTGTGAAAACTTTAAGCTGGACGCCGATCAGTCGGTTATAATTACCAAAAAGAGGGCCCTTGTGTTAACAATGTATGGTAAAGTATGGATCGATTTTAAAGGTATCAACCACACTCCTGCTTCTGAATAAACCAAATAACATCTATTTCAAAGAATGGGTTTGCTATGAATATTCATCCGAATAGAACTTAAGTGCATCTAAGTGATTTGTATATAAGACATTTAGGTAGATTTTAAATTTAAATTGAAATTGAATAAGAGAAACTAATCAAATTAAATGTAGAAATGAACAAATTTAATAACAATTTAATGTAATAATATTTTTATTCAAACATTACATAAAATACTAATATCTAGAACATGGGGTCTACATGGACTTCAATGGATATCAGGCAGAATTCGTTGCGCAAGGCGCGTCACTGCTTGGATGTTAGAATGTATTTTGAGGGATCTTCAACGTGCCCGTCAATGTTAACACGGGGCCTCGGATTTTCGTCCCATCCGAACGACTAGACAGCTGTCCTTGCCAGGCTCTCTGTCCTGCATCAATGACAAGGAGGAACTACGCCGGAAAATCTGGATAAACTTTCTCAGCCAATGAAGCGTCTTACCCACTTAGCCATCGTGACCCCCCTGTACCTCAAGCAAGTGTCGCCAATGTAGGTGTGGCTAGTAGCTATATCGAGAAACCTACAGAAAACATATTATATTAAGACAACACAAGTTGTTCAGCAAGATACCCTTTTTCAGAAAAAATGTCAAAACATAGTGTATGGCGTCGAGGCTAGTCAAGGACGAAACTTGACGCCTGTCCAGAAGTTGATTTATCTCCCCTGTTGCATCATGGGATTGAGTGGGTTTGGCTAATGTCCTAAGTTACCTGGGGGATGATATGGTTTATTAATTTGAATGGCGTGACTTGATTTTTGATAATGAAGTGCGCCTCGCGAAATTATCGCCCATACATCACATCGAACCCCATGTGCCAGCGTAATTATGGTATATAGGTACTTCAAACTACCGACACCGTAGCTGCAATAACCCCCGCCGCTCCTCTTCACCACCACCCACTTCACCCACAAACGTTACCCAATACTCACACCGCCCCATTTACCCAATACCCGATTTTTCTTCACAATAAAACTTGTTGTTGTGTTTGTTCTTTAATCAATGTGAAAATATCTGGGCCTAGGGCCCACACACAAAACCCCCAAACAACTCATCTGGGCAGTTGTCTTTTTGTCCATAATTAAAAGCACATGTTTAACAAAACTCGAGAGAAAGAGAGGAAAATGGGGTTTAACGTCCACTCGACACAAACTCGGTCATTTCGGGTCTAACATATGGTTTAATTTTATTTCAATAATTCACTAGGGATCTTTAGCAGTGGGAGGAAACCGGAGTGCCCGGAGGAAACCCACGCGGTTGAGAAGGCGCCCCTATCTCCATGCCACATACGCTCACACCAGGGATCGAAACCACAGCCGCAAGCCAGAGGTGACCGGCCAGCTAGAGGTCGAAGAGCGGCACTCTAGAACACTAGGCCATCCCACCACCCCCTAACAAAACTAGTATTGGTTCCTGATCACCAACGACGATTGTTTATAAAACATTAACGAACACGTTAAATTAAAAATGAATACGTTCAACATGATTCAATTCAATTTCAATAATTCCCATAGCAGTGGAGGAAACCGGAGTATCCGGACAAAACCAACGACAGTGAACAGGCGAACCCGCTCCTTGTCACGTTCAAGCAGTTAATCCAAACCACGCTAGTTGACTCAGTGATAGGCCATATGATTTCACGTGCACGATTATCGAACCTCTCGCACTTAAAAGATAAGATATTGAATTTTCGGGCCAACATCAGTGTTTTGAGATGTATTGGATAGTGGTATGACCTTTTACAAAACAAGTTGGTGATCTGGACCGTGTTTCGCGAAATCTTAACTGAAGATAAAATCCAAATTTTATTATATACTTCAATTTTGATTGGCTAAGCACTATAATCAAACCATTATTATCCAATCAAATGAGGATTTTTCTTAGTTAAAATTTGGTGAAACAGGCCTCTGTGTAGAAAATGCTGTGATCTGATTCGGAATTACAATAAACAAAAATTAAAAAACGAATGTAAATCACATTAAATACACTCATAAGGAGCTGGCAGTTCTCACTATAATAGTTAAAAACTAAATAATGTCAAGGGGATTTGATCCATTTGAACCGTGATTTTAGCGATTGAATTTTGAGTCTAGCCTCGATCACCATAACTAAAATCAATACGAAAAAAAACTTAGTCTCAATTATCCATATTTCAATTAATTATTAATGGACGTTAAGCATCAGCTGGGTTTCTAACACAGCAAAAATATCGTAGACTAGCGATGCCATCGAGATTTGATTATGGTCTGGATAAGTTAATTTATGTAATATTTAAGGCCTAAAGAAAGATCTGCAATAGGCAGATTTAAATCTTGCATAATGTATGTTTAATTTAGGGGAAGTACTAAACCTTTGCATGCAGTTAAACAGATAAATTTCCAAACCTACATATATACACTGCTGCAGTATACTGGAACAATCTTCCTATCCACCTCAAAAAATGCCCATCCTTATCGACATTCAAAACCCTATTGAAGACATATTTATTTAAACGTTATGTTTAGTGGTGCCTTGATATTGAACTTTTATTGTACTGTGAGCATACTCATATTCAATTAAAACAAATAGTTGTGTATGGTTGGATTATCGTCGGTCCATGCAAAGAAATGGTCGAATTGAGCAGCAGACTTTAAATGATTTAAAACGTTTATATGGAATAACAATTACTGGTTTATTCACATACAGCCTTCGCTTGTCCGTCGGTACTCGACATTAATACTTTTAAAGACAAGAGAATCATTGCATTGTATTGTCTACGATATCACCCTAGGTGGAAGTAGACGTTTAACTCCACTAACGAACGAACGACTGCATTGTCGAATCGCTGCACGTCTGGAATTATAAACCATGAAATATTCCCGCTTTTACTTGGAATGTTCTCTTTTAGTTCGTTTGTTTTAATTTTAAATGAAGCTTTCATCTCTACAGACCCGATACTGTACAGCGCCCAAGGCTAGTCTTTGGATCCATTTACTTCATCTGTTGGTTTCTTTGTGTAAATGTGTTGATATTGTGTGTTATGTCCTTGGGGTGGTCTTGTGCAATTGTTTATGTGTGATGTCCTCATCCTACCCTTACTATTACAACGGATCGCAGTTAATATTGATATTATCTCAGAGTTACATGATGATAAAACATAATTAGTGGGTACTATCATTTGGAATTTTGCTAATTCCATTGTCTTCTAAACCCATGTAAATGTGTGCCTAGACCCATTGTGCCAAATGGAGTGCATGTACGTTAGTGGGTGCATTTTACTTAATGTGGAATGTAAATGTGTTTTCTATACAGAGCGAGCTGCATAATGGGGGTGAGGGGGTGCAGTTTCCTTAAATAAGCCAATTTTCTTATTTTGATTGCACACCCCCAATACACCACTGGCAGGATGAATTTGAAAATGAACGCCATTTTGTACTAACAGAGCGAAATAGCACGGATATCGACAGGTGTTAAAACAAATACGATCTTGTGTTATATCATCACACTTTATCTAATGGAAGTTTTCTTGAACGTGACGAATGAGTCGTCTTAAGATTTGTCCGTTAGGGAGTAGAGGAAGTTGGTGGCCAAATATCTACTTGTGAAAAACAACAAACAGTTCTAGACATGATGAATGCATTTCTCTGTTTTTTACAACACAAAGATCCAGGTTCTTTGATTTACTTTCTGATTATGGTTTATGGTGCCCATCAATCATTTCTGTCAATTAAAATATCAGCGCCATCTTGAATTACCCCAAGACTCCAATCCGTGAATTGACAGTTTTCTGGCATTTATTGGAATTAAGCCGCCGTTTATGATTCATTACAGATCTACTGACTGTGGTGGTGACATATTCGAGTTTTTACTGACCAAAAATGGGTTACGAAGGAAAAAAAAATAATAAAAAGAAAGATTAATGATCTTCAAACCAAAAACGTAATATTGGAAGATGAGTATATTCTGGTGACATAATGGACGTTTTACTCTGAACCAAAATGGTTTTCAAAAAAAAAAAAAAAAAAAAAAACCAATACAAAACGTATTATTGGAATATGAAAAAAATATGTAAAATAACGATTAATGATCTTCAAACTATGATTGGAAGATGGTGAGTATTTTCGGGTGACATATTGGAGTTTTTACTCTGATCCAAAGTGGTTGAGTAAAAAAAGCTTCATGATCTTGAAACTAAGAACGTATTAATGGAAGACAAGCCTATTTAATAACAAAAAACCATCTGAACTGTCAACATTTGTTTGTTACGTGCTCGTTATATAGTTGGCTGCGGTGGGAATGAAGGTTCTTGTTGATATACCAGTTATCTTGTCCAATAGACATGTCCCGAGATCATCTGGGCCCAACATGCTATTTTAGGATTTTAAAGAAATTACTAAAACAGAGGTGTCTAATTGACCAATCAAAACGCAAGATTCACCCTTAAGCATGTTACTAAGTTCTTTACCAAAAATGCTATTGAAGACGGGCATACGTCGTGCATTTCGCTAAAAAGGATAATTTGGCTAATCAAGAGCGGCATACTCCACGCAGTGTGTTGTGAGGAAAATTATCCCTGGTGCCGGACGGCGGTGCAATCAACCTGCTCTTATTTTGAATGGGTAGCGATCCGACGTCTTACTCGCTGAGTCACCGCGACTCTCCATATACATAAAGAATGCAGTATGTTGGTCACTGTCATTTATAATTTGGATTTCCCATCATAGCTTTTGCTATAACAGCCAATAAAACAGATTGATTTATATAAATCATAATATATAAAAGTAAATGTTTGTTGGCTTTTTAAAGCCCACAAGCTTGTGGGTGTGTTCGCTATAGGAACCAAACGGGTGAACGTTTTCCATTGACTGTTGTGTTATTATAGAAACATTCTAGAACAGACCATCCTTTTCCAGATTGGTCTAATACCTTCAGAACGCCGGGTAACGAATGTAAGAAAGCTGGTCGACTAACCAATCGGATTAAAACACATATCTATATTTAGTTTCGTTTTGTTTTTGTACTTTCGGTGGCCTACATCACCCAGAACACGTTAATGATAACAACTCTTCCATATCCTAGTGTAGTAAATACAAATAAAACGAAATTGTGTACTATAAAAACGAAACGAAATAGCATGTGTGTTTTAATCAGATTGGCCGGCTGACTTGAACCAGTTAAAACGTCCTCCAGAATATGTATCATCTAAACATTATTCCGGCAATGTAATTCCTTGGGTCGTATTATAACGAATTATTCCGCCTCCCGATGTCTAATAATGTTTACACACACCCTGCGAACATGCTATCAATGTTTATATATATTTGATAATACGCGAAGGCGATTGAAGAATGTGTTATCTACGATACGGAGACTTCAAAGAGTTTCTGTTTGTCTGTAGACAAACCATTCAGCACTAGAAGATTAATGTTACGGTACAACGATATGCCTGTCATCGCTTATACTATTATACCGAGCCTTAGATGAATTAAGACGGTGCCAATGCTTTGCCGTTAATGAAGCAGTAATCGTGAATGGTCGTCTTTGGTAGAATTCATTGAAGGGTATTAGGTTTAATGCGATAATCATGTAAACTGAAACGGACTGACCCTTCGCAATAGATCTGATTACAGCTCCGTAACTTCTAGTTCATTGAGGGTAATAATGAGGGGAAAGTAATATTTCATACGTAAAGACGCCACGACGGATAAATTAAACAGCTGGGTGGTGGAGTAATAAGGAGGGGAAAGTAATATTTCAACGTAAAGATGTTACGGCGACAGATTAGTTCAAAAGTAAATTATCGTAGCAACAGTACTTGACAATCGCGACTTAGTCACGATTATCCATTTTATCGCTAAATGTTGAAATCTTGCTGGCGTTCTAATTCATTTAAATTCTGGCCATCCGATGTTCTTGAGAGTTGATTATAGGTGTGTCGTGTTATTTAATGTAAAAGTATTGATTTAAATAACGGAATAGATGAAAAGTAGCTCTTGCATAATGCATCTTTTTAAAACACATGGAATATATAATCATTATGAAATATATTTTAGACTTTTTGAAACGTAGAATGGTTGGGTGGTCCAGTGGTTTTGCGTGTGCGCATGAAATCGCAAGGTCTTTCATTGGGTCAAGTGGCGTAGTTTCGAATCCCCGCATGTACGCGAGGAGGAGTAGCGTCGCTTGTCCAACCTCGTGTGTTTTTTCCGGGTTCTTCGCTTTTCCCCTACAGCTATAAAGACCCCTTCAATAAGTGAATTATTGAAATAACATTAACCATGTGTTAGTCCCGAAATGACCTAGTTTGCGTTGAATGGAAGTTAAACTAAATCTCTTAAAACGTTCATTTCCAAGAGATTGCAAATTCTTCGAATGACAACCATAAATAATTACAACAAAACACTGTCTCACAGTTATGGGTGCCATAGATATATCAAATTATCTACTTCAAGTACTTTCAATAACCCCAATCTAAATATATATTAAACATATTCCAGATTCTTTACATCGGAAACTATAATATTGATCAGCTGTTTTGGTACAACGATCGTATTCAATGTCTCCATAAACCAGAAGATTGTGCAGGAATTTGTTGTTTGCAATTTGCGTGTTTCGTAAATTGAAAAATGCGCTGGAATTTTGGTGTTTGCGTGTTTTGTAGATTGAAGAATTTTTTTAATGTTAAGAGAACCCGAATGCACTGCATTATAATAACTTACTGCCACTTGAATGGAAGGACGCCAAAATCTTCCAGTATCGTAACCGGCCAAAGTACCCTTCATTCAGTTTAGTGTAGGCCGTTTATTAATTGCATAATTCTATATAATTAGGTTATAGGCATGTTTGATATTGAATTATAGAACTGACACGCAAATCAGAAAACGGTAAATCTGTGTAATATAGTCTTCTTGATTTAAAGCGATTGTTGCATTTTAAGTCTATGTTTAAAAAAAGCTCAAAACACATGGAATCTATACAGTCATACCTTGTTGAAGACTTTCCTCCCATCCGAACGACTAATTACATCTTTAAAGCACACATAGAGAGAGGGGCACGGAGATAGAGAGGATGCTCGATTCACAGTCCAGAACGTCCCGAATTGACAGAATTGCAATCGAGTGACACGGAATTGAGTCCTGTCACAGTTCTGCCAGTCCCGACAGCTGAGGTGGTGTGAGTGGAATCGTGACGTATTTTAAGTAACAAATATGTTTCAACTGCCATGATTGGTTGAAATATTTTTTATGCAGTCGGCACATGCGTTGTACTCCGAAATTCTACTTTTCACTCGATTGACACTATTTTCGGAATTGAGAGAATTTAATTCCGGAACGTTCAATCGAGTACGCCCAGAGAGATCATTTCGGGACTAGCATATGAGGTCTTTAGCAAGGGGAGGAAACCGTAGGACCTGGAAAAAATACATGGAGTTGGGAGAGAGAGAGAAATGGGGTTTAACGTCCACTCAACACAACCAGGTCATTTCAGGACTAACATGGGGTTAGACAGGCGACCCTACTCCTTATCACGTACAAGCGGGGAACCGAAACCACACCACTTGACTCAATGACATACCCTATGCTTTCACGCGCACACCTTAAACCACTAGAAAACATACATGAACGGGGATAAACGAGTCAGTCGCAAGTGAGGAATATCTTTTTATTATGCCTTGATGAAACGATGAAATACAATCGGTAAACACATGCAATCCACGCTGTAATAAAAACTATAGGAAAAACATTAGATAAATATCGCAGATAAATGAAATGAGTCCGTCGCAAGTGAGGGATAGTTTTTCATTATGTGTTGTTTGGTGTTCAAAGGGATGGGTTGTACCACAATTCGCTACACACAACCAACACATGCTGTAATAAAAACCACCATGACTGCTGCTGTAATCTGTTAACGAAGCTGTTAGTGTTACTAAATTCCATTAAAATGTTCAACATATCGTCTCAGTGGGAATTTTATCATTTCAGATTATAAGCGCTCTCTGTATAATAATGTCAAGTTTACCTGTATATGCTGCGTGTACTTTACCACATAGATCAGAAGGTCAGAAGTTCCAGGAATGTGATAATGTAATAATGTATAATGAAAATCTCGTCCACTTTGTTCCATATATAACATCCTACTAAACGTCGATCAAAAAATAGATGATATTTTGTTTAATAGGTTTTTGTTTATGATTCTAGAATGTGGGTGGATACTAAAACAGCGGTGGAGTCTTTTTAAATGTCATTACACCTGCTGGTGGTCTGTTAGAGATACCTTAATTATCCATGTTCAGTTGGGTTGGATATTGTAGAGCTTTTAATTATCCATGTTCGGTGTAAAGCAATTTGTAGGGTTAGACTTCGAGGGACGTACTGTTGTTTTGTTAATAGAGAGAGAGAGAGGGAAAGAAATGGGGTTTAACGTCCACTCGACACAAACTAGGTCATTTCGATTTCGGTTTAATTTTATTTCAATAATTCGCTTATGCGTAGGTGTCTATAGCAGTGGGAGGAAACCGGAGGACCCGGAGAAAACCCACGAGGTTGGACAGGCGACCGTGTGTTAATAATAAACCATTCAGCCTAAAATATTCTACTTTAATTTTAAAATATCTAAAATAGTTGATTTTAGTTTGAAGATCAATCATTCAATTAAACACTCGGCCTTCCCAAGTAAACGGTCATTCTAATGTAACACTGGTTTAGAGCGACTACTTTCAAGGGCACGTAATCTATTTCGTATCGAAACAAGGCCCCATGGGCCAAAGAAACTTATAGGTTTACTTACGGGATAGCAGACAGAGCACGATTGGAGGCAAATACCTTATCACGCGGGTTACGAATGCTACGAATCGCACCGAATAATAGCGAATCGACAAAAAAATCAAAAAGATCGTAGAGAATTTGGAGTGAAAAATATGCAGGATGTCAACAATGTACATGTAGTACGAAATGAACGAATCGTTTATATGAATTGACGTCATTCAGTTACCAATAAGTTACGGATATGCTGAATTGCCCACACTTCCGAGACAACTTTTACCTTTAATAGGCAGTTCATTGGCAGACTTCGTTTTCATTGCTGTGGTTTCGATCCCTGTTGTGAGCGTATGTGAAATGGAGATAGGGGCGCCTTCTCAACCTCGAGGGTTTCCTCCGGGCACTCCGGTTTCCTCCCACTGCTAAAGACCCCAACGCGCAAGCGAATTATTGAAATAAAATTGAAACCATATATTAGTCCCAAAGTGACCTAGTTTGTGTCGAGTGGACGTTAAACCCATCTCTCTCTCTCTCTCTCTCTCTCTCTCTCTCTCTGTCACCGTCTTTATTGCCTCGCTTTGATCAGAAAAGCAGCAAGTTGAACCCCATTTCATCCATTTATTCTTAATGCCGGGTTTCCGCTATCACGATTCGTGCTGCGATTGAAATCGTGGATTTAATCGTGGAGTAATCGTTTATCGAAACATCCGAATGTATCTGCACGTACCAGATCGTGGTCTCGTTACGCATCGCACGGAGATGGGGACCTAGTAGCAGTTCCGCGGTTTATTCTACAAGACATAGGTGCTATTTACATAAAAGTTGTAGATTACAGATTAGGATAGGTCTAGGTATTTCATTTCGACAACCGTAATACATGTAGTTTCTTCAGAAAACACCAACTGCGAATTAAAGGCCTATAATTGACAATATCATCAACTCACGATCCCCAAAGGATTGCACTCTTTAGAACATCAACTGTTCGTTCACCACAATTCTTAGTTTAATGGTTTTGGCTTCAGTTCCAACCATGCTCTCGCCCGTACCGCCTGAGACTGCAATAATGTTTTTACAGGTGTGTATATCGCTCTAATGGATACATTAGCTAATATTTTTGTAATCTGGGAATTCAAGACCATCGACTTGTTTTTCGTGGTAACAGTCAAACCAGATTGTAGTTTAATTCTTATCCGGTTGTGTAGTTTTGTACCAGGAACTGGGCCCTAAGCACTACTCAACTTTTTCATGTCGCTGTTCTTTGGGGCCACTCGGGGAAGAGATATTCCTCACCTACGGCGGACTCCTTTATCTCCGAAGTTCATGACGTATGCTTTTTTTAAAAGAGCAGCAATGGGATTTGGTGGTCTTGTGGTTTAACGCGTTCGCGTGAAATCATAACGTCTGTCATTGAGTCAAGTGGCGTGGTTTCGAATCCCCGCTTGTACGTGACAAAGAGTAGGATCGCATGTTCCACGCCGTGGGTTTTCTCCTGGCCCTCCCTACCCCCTCCCCACTGCTAAAGACATCACACGCTAGTGAATTTTTGAAATGAAATGTTAACCCAATATTTCTCTCAGCCAATTCATGTACGATCGACAACTGTTCCTTGGACAATTGGCGAACTTATATCCTTGATATGGCGATACCAAGATGTCTGCAATGACGTCATACCCAGAAGTTCGGAAAGAAGTTATATGAAATGTGAGGCTTGGATTGACCACGTTTAATCCTTATGAGATCTTCATAAGGCTATTTATTTTATTGTGTGTGGTGTCCTGAAAGTCTATATTTGCCATGTATCCTGGAATGGTAACTTCTCATTATCCGATCCAGGAAGTGGGTATAAATAAGTAATTTGATATAACGACTGTCATATATACACGTGTTTGGCTTGGCATGGGAGATAATAGTATTCATATAACACGACTCTGTTTACTTGAACAGGGAATGAGAACAATGACAATAGATGTGTTTATTGCATGTTTCCAGGACATCTGTCAAATGTGATGTATATGCCATTCGGTCTTCTTATATCTCATCTTTATAATTTCATTATCTTATTAACATTGATATCATCAGCTCTGTAAAGGATATCAATAAAGAACCCTACAAGGAGATCGAAAAAACGCTTGTTCGGGATCAGCTGTGTGATATACTCGATCATAATATTGAATGACAAGCTTATTGCATTCACAATATGCCATACGTGATTAAAGTGACTGCAGAATTATTAATACAACCCTGTTTGGAATTTCATTATTATTCACATAGTTATGCATGAATATCGCACTCTTCCAATTGCTTAGCCAGTTTCCATTAGCTTAATGGGCGCTGAACAGTAGGACGTTAAAACCCATGTCATTTTAAACTATATCTTGTTGTTGCCATGGCTTAAACACATGACGGCAAGACAATATCAACTAGATGTTACGTTTCTCTTAAATATTTTTGTTGTGTGTAAATTTAGAATTGGACCAAGCGTGTAATTGTTTAGATATGATTTATTTTGTGAGAATTCCTAGACACATCAATTTCATGTTAAAGGGGATTTAGGGCATTTGGTAATATTTGTATGGTTGACAGGCAATTAAACCTGCAATCCTTGGACACAGATTTAAAGCTCGTTTTTTGAGTGAGTAATGGGTACACAACGGAACAGAACAATCTCGACATCCAAGAATTTGTACAGTAGCCCTCTCCAACCAGATGTATTATCCTCTGGCACACAATTAACATACTTCTATCAAGTGCGCATGTTCAAAATGGTGACGATAAACGGCTGTAGAGCCTAGGCTTCGACTAATATACAAACAGACCAACAAAATACTGAATTAACAACAGGGACTGATTCCATACACTGGTCATCGACGCTCCTGAAAACATAAGCCCTGCGAAATCATTTACTATTGTCGTGAAATTTGACACGTCTTTTCTTGGACCAATTCATGAACGATTCCTGAAAACTGAGACATCTGTTCTTGGACCAATTTTGCATTGCTGGAGGGACTTCGATTTTTTGATATGACGTCACAATTCCAAGATGGCTGATTCCTAGTTCATAGTACGCTCGTTCTATTGTCAATTGCTCTAATATGGACTGTTCCCTTTAAGAATAATCATGTTATTGCAATGAGCACGTAAATCTGTCTGTGACAAGCTACATCTTGTTGATTTGATTGAGATGATTGAGTTGATTGAGATGGGGTATTAATGTAACAATCGATGAATAAACAATGAGCATATCAACGGTTGAGTACCGGCTTTAAGTCACCAATCCTGCTGTGGAAATATGAGTGTGTTAATACGACAATATTGGTCTTCATAATTTCTAATACCGATGTGATACTTGAAAATGTTAATAATTGGAGACATACAGCTGTACTCGAGAATGCTTAAAGGGTTAAACAAGGGGCGCGGCGGGAACAAAACAAAGGAAGCAGTTCTTTAGGAGTATGAAATTTTTGACTATCTTTGATGTTAATGCATTGGATAAATTCCCTGGATATGTTTCGAATTATTAAGATCAAAGTTTCCGAATGTCGTTATTGTTAACACACTGAAGACATTCCCTGGATAATTGTCGAATTATTAAGATCAAAGACCTGCAATGGTATCTTTCTTTGTTCCTGATATGGACAAGAGAAATAAAGCGTTTGATATATTAATATGCTAGATCTGATCTGTGATTGTCTACAAAAATTCAAATTCCTCCTTACCCTATCCACACGTGTTAAAAATAAACTGTTTCAATGGCATTTAGTAATTGAACTAGAGTATACAGGTCACAATTCTATGGAATACAATTACTGCTTATTACTGAGCGACGTTTCGACTAGGCTTCTCTAGTCGTTATCAAGCAAATAAAGGTACTCATTGAAACAATATGGAAACATTTACTAAGGCCACCTTTTGGTGCCCTCCATCCCCCGTATCTAAGAAGTGTAAAACCCTACCACCCTGTTTTACATTTCATTGCTTAATTTGATGTAGGCCTATTTATATTTCATATGGAACAAAAAACCCATTATTTTGAGATTAAGTTAATATACTGAAAGGAGAAACCCAGCCTGACGTCAATCTGTAGATGCCCCGACATGAGAACTGTGTTGAAGATTGAGTAAACCCCACCTTAAGTGCATTTCATTTAATATACATTAAACCATGACCGAAAATAGATAACGAAAAACCGAAATCCCATTTGCACATTGGCGTGTATGTACAAGACCCCTTGACAGTTTGAAATTGAAATAAGTGGAGGCCGCAGTGCCGCTGTCCCGGCAAAATGTCCCTCATAGTACACTGTATGACGAATGTGCGTCTTTATTAGCCAAGTCGCCGAAGAAAAGTATATAAACCATCAGCTTTTTGGAAGTGGGGGGGGGGTATGGCCAAATGGTTAGCACGTGCGCGTTGTATCGCCAGGTCTGCCACTGAGTCAAATGGCGTGCTTTCAATTCCACGGTTGTACGTGGCCCAGCTAAAGACACCTACACCAACCGAATTATTTCAATAAAATTGAACCATGTGTTTGTCACGAAATGACCTAGTTTGTGTCGATTGAACGTTACCCCCTCCCCCTCTTCTCTCTCTCTCTCTCGCCCCCTCTCTCTAGTAAAAACATTGATAACACTGTCTATATTAGATTTCATTAATGATCCAGTCAATAACAGAATATTACGAGACGAGAATGAGGAAGGAAACGGTCTATTACCGGCATAAATGGGTTTATGAAACCAAGAATCCTATTGCGTAACACATAGTTCAGCAGTAAATAGCCATCGTTACAATGTTACATAGCACCAAATCACCTCCCAACAGCAAAAAGGTTTCCCTGTCTATTTTAAGACAAGACATTAATTCATAAAAAACTTCTCGTCGGAACCTGGTGTTGCGTAGTACACATCACATATTTAGCGCTATTTATTATCGAGTTCAGATCAGTTCCTGCGGATCGAAAGGGTCCGTAATTTCAACTCCAGGTTCAACGAGTAATCCTACATATACATGTAGGGTTACCCTTTCGATTATAGGCAGACATTTATAAAATAGATCTCGGAATAACCGATGTTACCCAGTAATAATATAACATATTTCGCACTTTTTGTTTTTGATATGCGATCAGTAAGTTGTGGATCGAAAGGATCCGAATTTAAACCCAATTTTGTTCATCGAGTAATCCTACATAGAAATACCCCTATCGATTTTCAGACAATAGATTTATGAAAACGTTCTCGACCGGACCGATGTTACCTAGTACATAATAAAACAATATATTTCGCCCTATTTATTATTAATATCCATTCAGTTGTCATGGATCGAAAGGATCCAGAATTTCGACTCCAGACTTATGATATTCATCAAGCAATCTTAAATAGATTCACCCTGTCGATTTATCTACCAAATCTATTTAGTGTTAAGCAAGTTGAGCGGAAGGAGAAACTAAATGATATAGACTAGTTAGTTATGGGAGCTTTGATATTATTGCTAAAATTGGCTTTGAGGTTATAGTCAAGGTTAATGGCCAAATCTACTAATCGATTAACTTTTTCAGCTTACATAAATATACTGGAGTAGCAATGAATACCTGACAACTCATCCCAAAGTCATCTCATCCGAAGACAACTCATCCCAATGTAAGACAAATCATCCTTAGATATTAGCTATACTGAAACTCATACATAAAGATAAGTATATAATGTCATATTCTGACAACGATATGAAAACTATCAGCACGACTCGGGCCAACATTTGCAGTTGCATGTATGGTTCAAAGAAAGAATTGAAACGTGTACGCTATGATAAGTATACCGAGCGCCCAAAACTTAAAACAACTTAAAATTTATATGAACACTATCAGTTTTATTAAAACAACAATTTTTATTAAGATGACACATTTCTATAACAAAATCAGAATGGTCTGAGTGGTCTACAAAGAAAGTAATTGTATCAAAACAAATATAACTGGCACGTATATTTGTTGGGATGAGTTGTCTCATATTATTCACGTAGATGACTCTAGTTTTGTTTTCATACTGGTCTCATCCACGTGGCTGCAGATCCCACCGCCAAGCGGATCGATAGGTGAAAGAAGTATGTACTTATGTAATGGCGATGTAATTCCCCTTGTGTGTTTGTGGTGTACTGACAGCACAAGAGCTATGACTGCAACTCTTCCTTTCTCGGTAATGCTGAGGCAGAAATGAAAGTTATAGGAAAGTAACTGGAATCTTGCCATTACACGTTCAATTAAGAATCCCGTTTGTCGTATTAGATCTCTTAACAGTTGGAATTTGAACAGTGTACTTCACAATGTCCGTTCCTTCATCCTACATCAAAGACCAAGGTAAACCACGCTGGGAATCCAAAGGATTGAACCCGATCCCTCCTGGTTACCGAGTCGGCGCTCCACCCACTGATCCAGGTCTATTTTGGGATATTGATCACAAGGGAATATTGATCAGAATCTTTGAGACACACTAAAGTAATTTAACACCCTTGACGTAAAATTACATGAACATCGGTGATAAATCAACACGTTCTTAACCTGCTATAGGACATTATCATATCAAATCTGATTAATGAGGCTCTGATCACTTGTAATGTTTGATGGATTGATACAAGTTGTAAATCGGTTTATAAACCCATTGAGAGGGAGGTGTAACAACCTCGCAAAAATTGGAAAACTAACAATCTTCCAGTCATTTATTGAATCAATGTTTAATTATTGCCTTAGAAACGAATGCTCGCCAATTAGACAAAACATCACCAAATAAAAGTGGTATATACTTACAACCAGTGTTTATTAAAACACTTTAGTCAATCGCACACCAATCGGATTACAATTATTCCATAGAATTACGACCATTTATACGCCAGCCCTCTAAAACACTTGTCTATTTTTACATTTTTATTTTAAAACAATTTTTGTGTTTTAAAACAATTTTTGTATTTTAAAACAATTTTTGTATTTAAAAATATTTTTAATTTAAATTTCAAATATTTATTTTAAATTCATTTTTTTTTTAAGTTCAATTTTTTTTTTAAATTCAATTTTTTTTTAAATTCAAAATATTTTTGTTTAAATTTAAAATGTTTTTTTTTTCTAAAATTTAATTTTTTTTTTTTTTCTAAAATTTAAATTTTTTTTTTTTCAAATTCAAAATTTTTTTTAAAATTTAAAATATATTTTTTTTTAATCTAAAATAAATATTTTTATTTTAAAATATTACTTTTTTTTTGATTAAATTTTTGATTTAAATTATATTTTTAATCTAAAATATATTTTTAATCTAAAATATATTTTTAATCTAAAATATATTTTTAATCTAAAATATATTTTTAATCTAAAATATATTTTTAATCTAAAATATATATATTTTTTATTTTAAAACAATATATTTACTCAGCCTTAATCACTGGCTGAGTAAATATATTGTTTTAAAAAAAAAAAATATATATATATTTTAACCCTTTCGGGCCCAAGTGGTTAAGTTTTAAAATAATTTCTTGTTTTATGGTATTTTATAGGTGATTTGGGTTTAGTTAGAGTATCCAAAAAATTATTTTTAAGTTTTACAAATTTTCCTGACGTGGGTGGGGGTGGGACTTGAACGTCCCGACGGGCCGTAAAGGAGTAAATTATTTTCAATACAAAAAAGACAAAAAAAGTTATAATTATTCTTAAAATCAGTATTTTCACCATAACTTTAATCAGCAACACTAAACAGACAATTTAAACAAAGAAAACTATATTCTCTTAACAATTTGAAGCAATAATCGATAGTTAAATTCAATCAACTAAAGGCGTAAACAATTTTAACTTGAAATACAAATGTATAGCTTATTTCCAACCGCGCCATCAAAATCTGCAATACAATTTCTTGATTAATTACAGCATAAGAGTACATTACATGTAACGGATTTACTTTAAGGGCGAGATTCGACGTTTTTCTTAGAATAAACCTGACATCGACCACGATTTTCTGAAAACATATATCATTTTATAGACCAGTTGTTATTTAAAATCTCTTTGGCATCTATATAAGGGATAAATTCAGACATATTAATCAATTTGCAAAGGAAAAGTCATATAAATTTGGAAAAAACGCATTGGTACTTCAGAGTCCCAGGATGTAGAATAGGCCCGACGGGACTGATACGTCCCACCGAAAAAAAATATGACACTAATTGCAAATATTACCGATTTTTTGTATAAACTTTATGAAAGGGTTTTGCTATGGATAGAGTTTCATGAAAAAAATTCACAATCATTTTACTTACTTTAAACTTTCTCTGTGCATTCAAACATGCACAAAGATTTTTCTTACAAAAACATCAACGTGATTTTGTGTTTGACATTGAATTGCCACTCTACAATTTGTTTGCCCTAAGACTGCACTACTTCAACCCAACCGTCGACCTACCTAAAACTGACTTATAATGAAATACTGACCATAATCCACATATGCATTGCAACATTGTATTCACTATATGATGGGACGTGAGAGTCCCGTCGGGCCAGAAAGGGTTAAATTAAAAATATGCTCTTTCATTTTATAGATGATATCTATAAAATAAAATATATGTTAATTAATAGATATCTCTGAAATAGGATACGTCTATGAAAATGAATAATAAGGACATATTAATTTACAGATAATGACTATTACAGTGCATATAAGGACATGTTAATCTATATACATGTGTATTTCTAGATGATGACTATGAAAATGAATATAAGGACAGGTTAATTTTATAGATTACGATCATGAAAGTACATTGCGGATTTTTTAATTTATAGATGATGACTTTATAGATGATGACTTTATAGATGATGTCTATGGAACTATATCTAAAGATCTGTTTATGGGACAAAGAGATCCCATTTCAAAAGGTTTGAAAATTATGTCCTATGGCTATTGAAATTGTCATCTCTTTGATCTAATTAAGATAAAGCCACAATACACACTCAAATTGAAGCTGCTCTGGGTAATTTACAATCCCTAAGGAGGACATTCAAAACGCATTTAGATATACAGACCGTAAACTATGGAATGAAAATTTAAAAAAAATATCAACCAGCAACCGGGAATGGAAAGCACGTGAATTCAGGTCATGCAAATACCTGTCTCACTTCACTTCATTGTGCACGCTGAGATCCATCTCCTTCAAATCTTTGTCCTGAATGACCGCCATGTCCACAATTTGCAATACTGTTTTATAATACAGTTCTATCCCGTTTTACATCCGGCATACACTCAAATACGAAATAGACCTATTCAATTCAATTAAATGGAAGCAGAATAAATTCTTCTTTAAAAATTCTCGAAGTATACTTTGTTTTTTTGACTAAAATCGTCGATTTAGGACTGAAAATGTCGGTCAAATAGTTTAGTGTCTGTTCTCAAGCGGAGCATACGGTGGACAGACAGTCTAAGTTTAACATGACTTCACTTATCATATTTATTAAGTAGTATTATTGATCGACGTTATTTTATGTTTTAAATCGGGTATCGCTCATTATAAATTAAAAATTAGAAAGTCAGCTTATTTTTTATGCCTTCCATCATATAGATTGGTCTTCAAAAAAGCAAGCTGACGTGCCATTAAACAACATTTCATTCATTCATTCTGAACTTTTTTTCGTTTAAGTATAACTGGTGGGGTTGTGTCGTGCTTTCATTGCCTGGAACACCCGAGGCCAGTTTCGTTTATTTTTAGATGTTGGTATAGCTAACAAACTTTGTGGTACTTCTGTAGGTCAACAGTGTTTCATTGAATCATGTTGCGCGGTTTCTATTTCCTGCTTGTACATGACAAGGAGTAGGGTTGCTTGTTGAACCACGCGGGTTTCCCTCGACTGCTAAAGACCCCTATACGTTAGCAAATGAATGAATTAAACCATAAGTTAGTCCCGAAATGAGCTTATTGGACGTTAACACCCTCTCCCCCCCACCTCTCTCTCTCTCTCTCTCTCTCTCTCTCTCTCTCTCTCTCTCTCTCAATATTTCCACTCTCTCCCTCCCCCCCTCTCTCTCTCATTTCCAGTATTTGTCTGTCTTACACTTCATTTGACAAACTTACAGGAAAAGGTTAATATATGACATTTTGCTGGTGAAAGGACAGTAATTTTTAGTCCCTAGTCAATAAGTATGAATTATTTATACTATGTTTACTACATACAGTATAGATTACTTCCACCAATTATAGACAGACATTTTCGTCTCTGGTGGCCGGGTAAAATTTCGCTTAAAGAAATTCCAATTTGTTTACATGCACATGCAGTTTCTGCTTTTAATCGGCATCTTTGTAACCAAATACCTCTGTAGAAGTCCCTTAATTTCCTCTACTTTATGACTAGGCTTATGTGTTACATCTTTTGAGCATATTAAATATTGTTTGGTTATTCGACGGCTTATCTTTTCTTCTCTGGGATTATTTAATTCAATTATTACAAATGGTAATGGTTTTCAACATTCCCCAAACAATTTTTTTCTCCAACTTGAAGTATGATTAAAACCAGGCCTAATCATATTCATTATGGGGTGTTCCAGTCTGTCTTATTGGTTTTGATAATCAAATAAGAACGTCTTTATCTCGTAAACCGCATTACTCGGATATTAACACATGGGTTTTGTGTAAAATACATTTGCATCCGGGTTCATAAATACAATAATTCTTGTGTATTATAAGATGGCAGGTCACTCAATTATTAAGGGTAGACACTCGGTTCTCCATTGTCGAGAAGGCGTATTGGGAGCAAAGATATGATATTTAGTACCGCCCGTTTATGTCTGTGACCGTGATTGATGCTGTTCGATTTCTGTCCATGTTATTTTTACGATAAATAGATAGTATATGAATGGGTTTAACGTCTCGTTAACACAATGAAAGAGAGAGGGAGAAATGGGGTTTAACGTCCTCTGGACGCAAACTAGGTCATTTCGGGACTAACATATGGTTCAATTTTATTTCAATAATTCGCTTGAGCGTAGGAGTCTTTAGCGGTGGGAGGAAACCGGTGGACACGGAGAAAACCCACGAGGTTGGACAGGCGACCCTACTCCATCTCACGTACGAGAATTCGAAACCACACCAGTTGACTCAATGACCGACTTTACGATACAGCGCGCATTCGCTAACCATTCACGCGACCTCCACGCTAGCGAGCCAGAGTCTTTAACAAAACACTATTCAGAACCTATTGGGCTGACGAGGACGGGCATACGCCATGCAGTGTGTTATGGGATGTTATCGTTATGGGAGACGTTTTGCCCTAATAGCGTGGCTACAGCCTACTCTTATATCCAACTGTTAGGGGCTCTTTTATGTAAACTTAACTTCGGCTTTCGATCCTACCCAATGTTCCTATAAAAAACGAAACGAAATAGGATCTGTGTTGATTTGGGAGGTTCCTGTAGCTGATAAATGTTAAGTCACTTGGTTCGACTGGGGGTTGGGTAGCCCATGTTATTCCCTTGTGGGCGTTACCCCCCCCCCCATCCCTCTCTCTCTCTCTCCTTATTGTAAATACGGTAATGATATACAACTGATGTCCAATCTTCACTTTTGTACTTTTTCTTAAGACTACTTCAACCACGCTCTTAACAGACTATTATGTGAAAGCTATTGAAAATTGCGTTTATTTTGTCAAACTTTCTCAAGAGAAGAGCATCAAACGCGTCTCGATGTTCTGAATTTTTATAACGCACCATAGAAAAAAATAGAAAAATCAATAATAAGAAAGATATGCTTCATGAATGTCAACATTGGGTTTGTATTGATTCTTTACGTAGGAACCTCAAGTATGGCAAGATTCTACACTTTAAGAATTTGAATAACAAGTAATTATATGAATTTTCATATCTCAATAAATCAAGGGAATACGTATTATCATCAATCGTTTAGCTGATTTAACGCCAACACATACTCCAAAATATAGTGTCTTGAACCTGGAGATATGTCTGCGTTATTGTTCGAAACTGTTAAGTTTTAAATAATAGGACGCAGAACAATTTTTACACCAACCTCCCTACAGAAACAACAATAAATACATAAACCCAAACAAAACAACACACAAAATAAATACCCCCCTCCCCCAAAGAAAAAGCCAAAACAAAAAGGCACACATGTTAAGTTTTCAATAAAAGGAAGATGAACAAAAATCCCCCCACCCCCTACCAAAATACCCCTAAAAAACAAAGCAAACCCATAAATAAATCAATAAAAACAATAGATATATACATCAACACAAAACCCCTAAAACAAACAAACTCAAAATAAACAGAAAAAATATATCAGCCTAATAATTATCGAAGTCATAAAAATGAAACAAAATATTTTAAATATACTTTTCATTCTTCGTATTCACCAAATATATATATTACGTCATCCGAGCTTTATCAAATAAAAATACTTTGTATTGTTTTAATTTAACTCTTTATAAACGACGTCTGCCACTAAGGATATCAGTTGACCACTAACTACTTTAAAAACACGTATAATTTTAAGAATTCTTTAACACGTATAATTGAATTTTTCAGAACATTTTATCAAATTAGTTTTCTGTATCGTTAATTTTTTATGTTATTTATGATATTTAGAGAGGTACTTTTCGCCCAAATTATATCACTGTTTACAAAAACTCGAGTAAAATATAGTTATAAAAATACATTTAAAAAGCATAAGTTCATCGGATCATACATTAAAGTATCAATTCAAACATCTCCACCCACCAAATTGCGGTTTTATGGAGAGAAACAGCCATTTCTGTAAATACACATTCAAGATATTTATGGAAACCATTTACACTTTCGCCGGCCCCCTCCCCTATTCAATACTAGAAATAGAATTGTTTTTTTCTCGATAAAGGCGCCGGACATGTGATAAGTATGATCGTCTGACTTTCTTTGCATTGAAGCAGAGGGGATGAAATTATTAAAAATGGACCCACAGGATTTACACAGCCAATTTAGTTTATTTTATTGAATTTGGCAAATAAAATAAAGACATTTGTTTGCGCGATGGACTCTTATCACGTCTAGAATAATTATTAATAGATATTGATTATGGACCCATTTGGCTGTTGCAATGTCCTCCCACGAAAATATCGCATTATTTCTTCAATCTAAAAGATGAAAAATATCTTTGTTTACTGTTGGGGCCGGACGTGACGCCCATGCCCCTTCTGACCTTCATTTATTTATGAGTTAATTACCGTTTCTCGTCGAATACATGACGCGGTTTTTGCTATGTCCAATAAGTAATTAAACACTATTTACTTTGAAATTGTTTCTTATCACGATTCTACTACTCACGTGTTATACAACTACATAATTAACATTTTAAAGATACGCAATCTTACTAAAATACGGATTTACATTTAGATTTTTATACTTTCGATGGCCTACACTACATAAAGTTCTAACAAGTTACATGTATAGTCAAACGAGTAACTTCTGTTTCGTACCGAGAGCGCCAAGAAGTCGCCGTAAATGACCGTTTCATTGGCTAATTCCTCACATCATATTATTATATAACACCTCTGTCCTATCCTGGTGTAGAAAAGGCAAGTAAAACGAAATTTTGAACTATAAAAAACGAAACGAAATAGGATCTGTGATACACGGAGAACTGTCCAATAATCGTTAGCACCAGAGAAGAACCAGAGGCTACGATTGCCTACAAAATAACAAAAAAATATCCGACGACCTTTGAGGACTGCACGGACGACTTTGCTGCCATGGGCGTATTCTTCGTTGCCTGCCAACCTTGCTCTAATATGTGTTTATTACGTGGAAATGGCTCTGAAAGTGACTTAAACGGCTGGTCCCTTGATCCATTCACTTGATTTGATATTTGTTTATTTTTTTTGCAATGTCTATTCTCTGTCTTGTTCGCCGGTTTATCTTGTAGATTTTTGTTTTGCGTGTAGTGCGGTCCACCTGCACTTACTATTAGGATTTTGAGGAGGTTTTGGTTCTGCTGAAATGTATACAAGTATTGTGCTGTGTAACACCACATATAAGCATCAAACGTAACGTTCTGGATCACTTACACGAATATACCAGGTGCCGAGAACGTTCTTCGTGATTTTACAGCATGGTTTAAAAAATTCCAATTCATCCCCCAACCGACTTTATTTTTGATCCAATTTATCCCTCTGTTTAAGGCTTTATACAACAAAAAGAGTATTGGTCGACAATGTAAATACTGAAAGTATTATTGGTTCATATTTCGATTTTCTTCAAATGCATATTGTGCATTTTATTGTCATTGATGTCCTGGAGCAATGAACGTATTTTTAGTTAGGCCTCAATAATATCAATCTCAAACATTCAAGTTTGCCTGTGTTAAAACGATTTCATTTATTGGCGTCATTAGTGTGATCAACGTGAAATTCTGAAATAACCTACTAAAATATAGAAAAATGGTGCTATTGTTGTCCAGGAGAAATGGTCATATCTTTAACTTGACCCCAGTAAACTCAAACGATTTCGTTTCTTCGTGACTCTAATCTGATCAAAGTTGAATTCTGAAATAACCTACTAAAATATATATAGAAAAGATTGTGATAGTTGTCAGCCCAACAGGAGAAAAATATTCCACCCACTAATAAATCAGGATATTATGTAATATAATGCTGTTATTGCGGGTGATTACTTAACTTAAGAGGTCGCTCTGACAAATCGAGCCCGTCCGCCATTAGTCTCGTTGGTTAATGAGAGATAATGCGTGAAGTAGATTATTACAGTAGGATGCGATACGCGTGACGGGTTGTAAAATCTGAAGGGTGAGATATTTATTGTATTTCCCAGACAAACCAGTGAATACAGAACTGATTTCACCGTCTTATGTGGGTTATCAGAGTGAATTGTCTAAGAAATTCGAGCCATACATCAATTTTGAAATTAAATCGGCATTTTGAGATTTACCAGTCTCGATGTTATCCGTCTATTTTATACAATGATACAAAATACTTTCAGTCTAGCAACTCAAGCCTCTGGCATCGCTTGCTTGACTCATCTGTATAAATTGTATTTTGTTAAAGGCATTTTTTTTAAGGGAGGAGGGGGTATTAAATTCGTCATTAACTTCTTTAGCCACATTTTGTGTTATTGTCCTTGTAGTTTCGGAATGTTACCTGTCAAGAATCTTAAGTTTCTACCCTCTTGACTGATCGGTGTAACTTTTATTTTCTAAAAGGAATATTTTTGCAAGAGTGGGGTGTTGAGGGTATTGAATTTTCGAGTCATATGTATATTTATGTATATTTTGTGTTATTGACCTTGTAGTTCCCGTTGTATATTTCAGCGCAAACCTATATCCGTATGTTCAACTATTCATTCGGCGGAAGCCCTTCAGAAGTCTCTTCTGAATCTGTACTGTACTGATTTGGTCGGTTTAAAGTCGTTCGGATAGGACTCAAAACCCAAGGTCCCGTTGGTGAAGACGTCACACTCGGGCTATAATACCATCGTACTTGTATTGTAACATTTGTTCACAAGAAGAAATGAACACGGGTTCCTTCTCTACATGTAGCTTTGATATAAGAGACACGGTGAATCGGTGAGTATGGCTCACTTACCACGGCGTCTTTGGTTCGTTCCTGGTGTTGGCTTATAAAAGTCCTCCAGATTTTCTTGCCCAGTTTCATCTTATCTCTGGGGCAAGATGTGTTTGTTCGGATTAAACGGAAAACCGAGGTCTCGTGTAATATCAGTATGTCCATTTTAATAATACCGGGTCGTGGCCAAAAAAAGAGAAAAGACATTAACCCATAATTTAATGTCTATCTTTGATGTTCCTATTACTCCACTTTTACTATTTCAAAACCAGTTAACATGAAAATAAACAATAACATCTGGAGATTTGCGTTTTCAATTTTTTATTTATGCACCTATTTTATTCTCTTTGTCCTTTATATAATATTCTATTTCTGCTCGACGCTGTAACATTAATTTCTCTTTTGAGCAGGAACTGAACATATATTATTAAATAGCAAGATGTTTTAGATGTTTTAGACATTGATAAATAAAGCTTAATGTGGAACCCAATTAGAGAACCAATAGGTAAAGTAAGACACAGACGGTTTGGGATATTTTTTAATCTTTCTATATGAACAAACACGTTAATCACATAGTGATTAGTTCAATCAGGAACATGGAGAGAGAGAGAGAGAGAGAGAGAGAGAGAGAGAGAGAGAGAGAGAGAGAGAGAGAGGGAGAGAGAGAGAGGGAGGGGGGGGCTTGGGCAGGGGGGGGGGGGGGTCGTCCATTTAAAAAAAGTGTAATTTCGGAAATAACAGAATAACATATGAGAGAGAGACAGACAGAGAGACAGAACAGAAACGGGCATACAGATATGGGTTTTCTCCGGGTAGTCCGGTTTCCTCACATTGCTAAAGACCCCTACGAGCAAACGAATTATTGAAATAAAAGTGTAATTTCGGAAATAACAGAATAACATATGAGAGAGAGACAGACAGAGAGACAGAAACAGAAACGGGCATACAGATATGGGTTTTCTCCGGGTAGTCCGGTTTCCTCACACTGCTAAAGACCCCTACGAGCAAACGAATTATTGAAATAAAATTGAACCATGTGTTAGTCCCAAAATGACTTAGTTTGTGTCGAGTAGACGTTATTAGCTTCAAGTTTATATATTCCTAATGTACATTCAGTATTGGGCTGTATCCGTAAGCTTAATGGATGACTACAATGCCATCACATGTTCTGTATGAAGAAGAATTGTCTGTGGGAATAGATAGTTTTATGGAATGACATGTACAATCGATAGGGATCGCATTTCCGCGATAAACGTTGTGTTTGGTCTTGCTTTTAGTTTATTTTTAAACTGCCGATTACACATAAGTCCACAGAGGTTATAACCACGTTCCATCGAGATATAGCAGGACCGTCACATATTCCAAAAGGTTTCTATTCATAAAAGCGTGTTTTAATGCAGGTAAACCGCATTTTATTAACCTTGTCGGAAATTTTAACTTGGTTATTGAACAGTTTGAAAATAATCGGCAAAATAGCAAGCATTGTAATACATCTCCGATCAAGGAATTGCTGTTGCTGTTAATGAGAGAACTACAGAAAGCTAATAGACATTGTTGACCAGACACTACTGCAGCTGTCAGTTTCGAAAGTGTTTTCAAGTATTTTCAAACCATTAAAACCTATCGTATTGCTTTAAATATATCACATGAATTTAAGAACGGTAGGACACAGAATTAACCAGTTTGTTTTCATTAAGACTTATATAATATGACCATGAATGATGATTGAATATATTTAAATCACCACAATTTGTATTGTAAGCAACATTGAATCTGGCAGTGCCGGACTGAGCCCACCTGTCCACCTGTTTGTGACATAAGCCTAAGCTCATTAAAAAAATGTCGGCCTGAGCCTATAAAGAAAAAAGAGAAAGAAAAAAGAAAAAAAAAATGTCTTATGTCTTGGTCTGAAATGCTTGGGAAATGGGTTCGCAGTCAATTTCCCGAATTTTCAAGGGGGCACCCCCCCCCCGACCCACCTCGGACGCTCACTGGAATCCGGGTATCATTTCTTCCTAGAATGTCTCTACCATTTACATTTAAGGCACTAATGAATATCTAATTACTATAAAAAAAAACGAACACAGAGAATTGAATTCAAAATTTATTGCTGTTGTAATTAAGTTACGAATTTTACTTTCATATCTTTCAAAATTCATTTCTTTGGGAGAACAATTGCTTAAGTATAAAAAAATGTACACGAAGAAAAACGTTAAGCACCCCCCCCCCATCCACCTCCCCGTATTGTACAAAATGACTTGTCTAAGTACTATCGTATTAGTATTAAACTCGGCAATTGGAATTCGATATAAGAGTAGGCCGTAGAGCCACTGCCCAGGCAAAATTTCCCTCATTGCACACTGTATGGCGTATGCCGGTCTTCCATTAGCCCAGGATAGGTGCAGAAGTGTAGGACGTTAAAGCACATCTCATTTCTTTCTAGAACACTTGATTGCATTCCTTTTATAAGAAAAATGGCTGTATTTTGCATCACTGTGGCCATGTACTTTTTATCATCTTGCCATTTTTAAATCCACAAATTATTGAATGAAGGCCGACACAGAAATCAAATTGAAGTAAGGACTTTATATCAGAACAAGAAGTCATGAATGATCTGTGTTCCGTCCTAGTAATTCATTCAATAATATCAGCGGATATAGACAACCTTTAACATTTACTTAAAAGACTTTTCGCCAGCCAGACTACATAGAAGCAGTGATATTCAGGTCAACAAGACGACTGCCGGTAAAATAATGACATGTGAAGTATGGAATCGAATCTGTTAAAACCAGGTATTGAGAGAGAGAGAGAGAGAGAGAGAGAGAGAGAGAGAGAGAGAGAGAGATGGTTTTAGGTCCCACTCGACACAAACTGGGTCATTTACCCATGACATATGGTTCAATTTTATGTCAATAATTCGCTTGTCTTTAGCCGTGGGAGAAAACCCACGAGGCGATCTAACTCCTTGTCACGAACTAGCGGGGAATCGAAACCATGCCACTTGACCCAATGGCAGACCTTATGATGCAACGCACACGCGTTAAAACAATTGGCCAACCAATCCCCCTTTTAAACCAATCGTATTCACAGACCTATTTAATTCTTACCAAATAACCTGGTAATCTTAAACATGTTTAATTGACTGAAATCACAATTTAAATTCGGACAATAGTATTATTATGGACTAAGAACTCAGCATGACGTCAATCGATGCGCAATATTATGTCGACCGTACTTTTACTGGCAGAACCTCTTAGAAGAACGGGAGCCAGTGGAGAGACTCCCGCAGATTGGCCGAGAAAGTTTATGGAGATTTTCCTGCACGGTTCCCTCTTGTCAGTGGTGCAAGACAGATGACTGGGCAAAGAAGGACGTATAAACATTCGATATAGAATCCATAGCACGTTTCTTGATTAGACCAGTCGGTGCAGAGCAGCAGGACGTTAAACCCCATTCCATTTCATTTCGTTTCTAAGAAGAACAATAAGAAGAATAGTGAGTGTTGACTAATTAAACAAAATTATTGAAACCAATTATCGAGACATTTTCAAGGTTCATTATTACTGAGTAGTCGGGTAGGTACACCACTGTGCCATTTCGTTGGCTTATCCCCGGAAAATTTATTTTCTGATCTGAACCCCTGTCTGTATGGAATGACCTCTATGGCATACAATTCAGACGTTGGTGGAATTATTGAATACCACTGCCTATAACAAATATGCAAACACTTTCTTTAGAAAAGATTAAAACGCTATCGGTAAGGAGATGAAATAGTGTTTAACGTCTTTAGTTACAGTTCTGATCCGAACTAGGTTACTGAAGATGGGCATCTGCCATACAGTGTGCTATGAGGGAAATTTTGCCCGAACAGCGGCACTACAGCCTACTCTTATATTGAATTCCAACTGTAAAGGGATATTTTACGTGCACGTCAATGTGTACATGGGATCTCGGTTTTTCGTACCATCCGAACGACAAGACAGTTGTCCATGTCAGGCCCTCCGTCCCGCATCACTGGCAAAGGGTAACCACGCTGGATGTACTTTCTCGGCCAATGCAGGGATCGAACACCCCCACCTCCAGGCTAGCTATCCAGCGTCTTACCCACTTAGCCAACGTGACCCCCCTATCGGTAAGGAAGTTACAGATGTTGTTGTTATGAAACTGGACACATGGCCACTGTGTCCTAGCATATGGCCACTGCGTCCTAGGGTTTACATTTCAGGTCGGATGAGGAAAACACATTTATTGATCACAATGACCCCCCAAAAAATCATACTATTAGTAATAGTTCATAATAAAAACCGTAGCATCATGTCGTGGGAACAGTTTTATTGGCTAATGTAACAGTATATTCCCGTCGTAAATATTTAGTGTATAAGTGCTGAGTGAAGACGGATATTTGAACCGCATATTTTTTAAATGAAGCAGGAGGAAGCCATGTCAAGTCAATATCTGTTTCCATCATGTATCGTGTCATGATAACATGTCAACTTGACTGTGCTATTGAGCGTGATCACGCATTAAAGGAGGTCCATAGACTTTGCAGTTGGTTTATATTTTATTCATGGATCAAATAAATAGCCGTCAACATGTTATGATTTGAACCCCATTGACCAAGATTTGGAAACCAAAATGTGTACTTTTAGCGCTGTATTTACTAACTTTACTATGAATTTTAATCGACCACCAGGAACTACTAAAGAAAGGTGTTTGGGTGACAGATGAAAAACAAATTGAACTGACATTTTACTAATGAAATTAAAACAAAAACAAGGACAAATAACGAATGTTACTTTGGTACCTATAGTGATGTATTTATGTGAAGAAACCATACAAGGTTTCTGTTTTCTTGTTCTTTAGATTAACCGACTAAGTGCAAAGACGCAGGGAGTTACACTCCAGTCCATTTCTTCTCTCTGTTTCTTTAGTCCATCCTATTCCCACCGGAACATAAAGTCTTCACCGGTAATTTTAAGTTTTTCTTTTCTTTCTTTGGCGTTTTTCGTTCCCAATGAAGCATTTATCCTTCACCACGATAATTGTTTCAAACGGTTACTGTCTAATCCTACTATCTTTGATTGTCCAGGTATCTTCTTCAGAACATACGTCTCTAGAAATCCCCGTTTTGTAGGTTCCAGATATTCCTAATCCATCGCCACTTGATGGATTCACCAGTTTGTATTCCAGTTTGTTACTGGGGTTTAACATCCGTTTAAATAGGTCATTTCGGGACTAACACACGGTTTAATTTTATATCAATAATTCGCTTGAAGGTAGGGGTCTTTAGCAGTGGGAGGAAAATGGAAGACCAGAAGATCATCCACGAGGTTGGACAGGCGAACCTACTCCTTGTCACGTACAACCGGGGAATCGAAACCACGTCAGTTGACTCAATGACAGACTTTATGATGACCTTTATCAACATTTGAAATAAAGATATATATTATATTTGATCATTGCTTTAAGCCATCGCTCATCATTGTTATGAGCCATCTCACTCCCTCTCTCGTTTTTGCTGGTTGGTTAATAACAGCATGGACAGTACCATGATCCATGTTATTACTCCCACGTTAAATAATCTACATTGGTTACCCTTTTCCTCTAGAATTACATTCAAACTACTACCTCTGTCCCTAATGTTGTCTACCCTCCTTGAGTTTATGTTTCAAAAATATGCACAGTATTTAATTCACAAACAAACAATAATACACCTAACGGCCACCTGAAAGAAGAAGACTGATACCAATTAGTAAACGCCAATTTACGATTGTCGGGACTGGTTGTTGAGACTGCAGGTGAAACAGTCCTTAGTAACCCAGCAGCCGTGGTTTCAGTAACCACGCATATCTTCTGATGGTGTGTTTAACAAGATGATTAGTATTTGAGTGAAAGATCAAAGACCAGTAGTGAGAGAGCTTCTCGTTAAGTTGTTTGTTTGACCATAGAGCTCAAACTTCATTACAGCAAGAAGAATGGCAGGAGCTTAATCGAACCTTAGAAACTAATTGTACGAGAACATCTGATCCTGTCTACCATCACAAATCTCAGACCATTTTACTTTTAAATTAACTGACACAAGGAATAATGAACCGATTTCTAATATAAATCAACTGTGCACTCTTATAACCAAAGAAATTATAATTGCACTTCTATAACAAGATAACTTATAATTGCACGTTTATAACCAGAGAAATTAAAAGTTCTCTTGTTATAAAAGTGAAATTATAATTTTCTTGTTATAAAAGTGAAATTATAATTTGTCTTGTTATAAAAGTGCATTTATAATTCTCCTTGTTATAAAAGTGAATTTATAAGATTTCTTGTTATAAAAGTGCACAGTTGATTTATATTAGAAATAGGTTCATTATCAACAGAAGACAATTTTTATAGGAAACAGTCACTGGTTTTATTCTAACTTTCCGGTTTCATTGTGCTTAATAACGATAAGAGGATACTTTTCGAAACGTCGTGCTTTTAGAATACAACCAGTGATTATTTTCCATAAGAATTTTGATCTGTTAATGTGTTTCCCACTTAATGCCACTTAAAGATTAGCTTGATTATCCCTTATGGCAGTTAATTTTTGAGAGGTTACCTTAAAGGGACAATAACACTCTTGCTGGCTAGGCAGCTCCAGAAAAAAAAATTAATAGCCTTATTCTAAGTACTAGATGTTTAAGTGACTACCTGTCTTAATTTTTCATCACATCCTATTTTACTTGTCCAGAGGGTTCGAAAATAGTTTAAAATCCAAGACACATTTTTAAAAAAGGTTTACGTTGGGCTTTTCGAATCATTTAGTTGAATTTTTTGAATTAGGTGTGTTAACATGAAATTTGTATCATCAATTAATTGGAATATTGTAAATTAATACAATTTGTTGACCAGAATAAAGATTGGGCCATATTATCGAGCCTTTAAAGGATGTATTGCTCTATTCTTTGGAACCTTAAAATAAATGAAAATGGCTCTAAAAGCACATATAAATGTAATATGATTGTACATATATAATGATTTAACATTAACTTTTAACAGAGATTATTGTAATGTGTCGTGAAATACTTGAAAACTCCGCAACTAATGACAGTCTTTCTTTTTTCTTAATATCTTTTTTTGTCGTTTGTGAATCAGCCATTTCCCATTCCTTCCGTATTGTCTCAGTTTGTTGTCTGTTGCACTCGGATACATTGCTGTTTAAATATTGTGTCGCTTCAAAGGTTGCGCAGATAACCAAGACTGCACGCAATTATAGCTCAAATCAAGTTTTCATGGGACAGTTGACTACAAGTAAGGTAGACACAGAAACCCTTCTAATCCTTCAATAGAATAAAAGTTGAACTTCTTGTCAAATTCTCTGACACTTAACGGGTGCCTTAGGCCATCAAGACTACTCTGCATTATAACGAAAATGAATTAATTAAGTTTTCTTGGGACTGAAACTTTGTCACAGAAACCCTTCTAATCCTTCAGTAAAATATAAGCTGAACTTCTTGTCACATTCCAGTGAAATTTTGACACATTTTAATAAACAGGCGTTATTTTACTTGACATAATACCGATATGTTATCTTTAAAAGCGCCTCGAGAGACTATCAGATGATCGTATGGAAAAATCAAGTTTCTCTTATCCTGAAAGATTGAAATCGGTATAAAAATAGAAGTTATGATTGACTTGGACGCTATTGATTAAGTTTAGATATTAAATTTTATTGAAGAATATTTTTTATTCTTTCTCAATGTAATTTTGTTACTGGGAAAAGACCGTGTTTAGAATTAACGAAGTATGACAGACACAACCAACTTTGTTTTTAGAGTGAATTTTGTTTATTCAATATCTTTATGCAGTTGAAGAATACATTCTTGAAACGTGTCTCACTGAAACATCTGTTTTTAAATTCATATTACGGGAAAACTATATGGCGTATGCTCGTCTTGATTAGTTCAGTCGGAGCAGAACAATAGGACGTTAAACCCCATTTCATTTCGTATCTAAGAAGCACAATAAGATGAGTGAATAAAGATTGCGATGTTATTATTAAGTTTATTATTCTCATTATTTTAGGAAAAAGTACATAGTGTACACAATTGTAGCTGCCCAATGCAAAACTAAAACTTAAAAAATGTTATCAGGGAGCAGGGTCATAGACGAAAAGGACCAATATTTTACACCAAACGAAACTTTTTTTATATTTCAATCGATATATGAATGTGTGAATGTGATTTTCACCAGTGGTAGTCACTTAAAACATTGTGACTATTACGACCTATATGTATGACCTTATTCTAAACCTAAAATTAAAAACTGAACATTCTAAGTGTGACCTTTTTGTTTTTGAAAATCTCGAATGGGAACAAAAAACAAAATTTATCCGATCATCTCTCTTCTGTATACGAGAACAGATTTTCAACTTCTTTGATTTTGCTGTATCTAAAATATTTGTCAATAGGAGTCGTCTATCAACGTTTTAAAGTAATCTGGTCCAGTTAAATTCACCGGAAGTGTCACCAGTGTTCACTACAAGCGCAACTTATATTTCGAAAGCTTGACATATGATCGGTCTTGAGTTCCAATCAAACTACATTTGTAATAGAATGAATCGTAATTTTTTGAAATTTCAATCAATAATTTCATGCTTTTATATCGTAAATATGAATTTAATTTCTTGGCTTGTCAGTGGCGTGGCTATTTACTTCCAGTGTCTGACAGTCCAGTTATTGAAAATAGAACATCCACTAGTAAAATAATACCCTTAGAGATTAAATAAAATGTGGTTTAACGTCCTGTATTTTGCAACGAATTGGCCGATGAAGTCTGCTATGAGAGAAATTCCAATCGTCGAGGGGTTTTGTTACGTCTACTCGACACAAACTAGGTCTTTTTGGGACTAATATATGGTACGATTTTATTTTATTAATTCGCTTGCGCGTAGGGGTCTTTACCAATAGGGGGAATAGGGGGACCTGGAGAAAACCAACGAGGCTAGACAGGCAATCATACTCCTTGTCACGTACCAGCGGGGAATCGAAACCACGCCACCTGGCTCAATGAAATACCTAATAATGCAACGCTCGTTCACCGTTCGGATATCAGGAGGTCTGAGATCCACTCTCTACATTTGACGGCATGTCAGTGGGACAGGACGGGATGCCCAGGCGAAGCATTGTCTAATCTTTCGGATGGTCCAACAAATCGAGGCGCACGTACAACAAGTCCTGGCAGTGGAAATTTAAAAAAGCTAGTAAGCCGTAACCGCGCAGAAATGTAGGATGTTAAACCTCGTTTTATTTCATTTAATGAAAGAATACTTTAACCAAGAGAGGAAGAATATAAGGTCTTTTACTCCAGAGATTCGGTTAATACAATCAAACATGGTCACAGTCCGTGTCTCGCCTGTTAACTTTGTAAATGTGTTATATCTGAAGTTAATAACGTCTCCCCGTGGATCCCATCTCGCGTTTATACTACTGATTAAATGCACTCTAACAAACAAGGCTTGCTTATCATGGAGGAATTGAGATTGCATGTTTCATTGAATTCGGTTCCATAATAGCACGTGGCATGCTTGTTATTAAAGCAAGATTATTTGCATATTTCTTTTGAAACATGTTTAGAAAATCAATGCGAAAGATTAAAACCCCGTGTGCCAGTTGTAAATGACCAGAGAGAGAGAGAGAGAGAGAAGGCGAGAGAGAGTTTAATAAAATTAAAGGCTATCAGACAATGGATAGATGTATACATTTATATCTATAGATTTAGAGTGGAGCGAGACCAAAAATGGCTGCAATGGTGACCACTGCTCTTGCACACTTTGCAAATATGTCATTGGGAAAAATACTTACCGCGTAGTAGAAAAATCAGTGTCATTTAAGAATTTCATGACAGAACTTTCCCTGCCATCTTTTTGTGTGCATGTCAATTCTTTTACAAACTTTCTCGTAATCGATCAAACAAGCCGCCACATTGTTTGTAAACAATGTAGTTCTATGACGTAAAAAATGATGCTGAAGAGTCTACGTAAGACTGGTTTGTAAACTGTTTTTTGATTGGTTCGTACACTCTAACTACATTCAGATAGTTTGAAATCGTGGAAACCCTATGGATTAACCCAGGGTGTAGTGGAGTAGAACGGAATGAGAACACTGGGTAACCGAGGAAGGCCACGGACATGCTTTTTACTGCATTGCAATTGAACGAGATTAACCCCTTTACACATACTATTAAGCCACAATCAATCGGGTAACATTTATAACGAAAACATCCTACGTGGCTACTGCTGTGATGGAATATTTACCGGACATCGTATTCCATCTGTCAAGGATTCTTTGTTTTATGCACGCCAATGTATGCACTGGACCGCGAATTTTTGACTTGCCTGAACGCAGTCCCTTTCCAGGGTCTGGATCATGTACCAGAGACAAAGGAACACCACCCGAAAAAATCCCAAGGAACTTTGCCACCACCACCGGAACCTCATAGTTAGTTTGCCAGCATTGCCTAATAAAAGGATTTACTACGCCTCGGTTGTACATTACGATTATTAATCAGAGAATACATTTCTCAAGTTACACCAATTTATGTTCTCAATCTTGCTCATCAATGACATTAACAATAAGCAAGAGAATCGTGTTTAATGTGACAATATCGCAATAAATGTATTTAGCCTATCAACTAACCGAATTCTGACATCGATTCCAATAAAGATTTAGCCCTGATTCAAATAGGACGACACATTTGTATAACCATTTGGACACACTATTGGGAGACTAGACGTACAGTGGACTGATAAAGCAGTGGATTTATGGTTTTGTTAAGTGGGATTATTAACAGATACGTCGTTCTTATTGGGTTATGGAAGTTTCAGTGTGCAGAGGTCATTAACCGAATTTACGTGGTCGTTCATCTGGAATCTTTCATCTACAAGCTGGTCACTCCATGTGGACATGTAGATAGGCGTCCGGTAATAAATTGATGAATTGCTACCGGTATCCCAGAACATGTGAAAGATATAACACTTGTTTTTATGTGTAGTCTCTGGCCCACATTTTTTGTATGCATTAGAAAAGTTAACAAGTATTTCCTTTTTAGTGTAAATGGGTATTAAAATGAGTAAAAGGCACCATTTTGCCCGAAGTAGTTACGTCTTATGTAAACAATGCACGCACCATTGAGCCAGTGATTGACGCCGCGTGATGTCATTGCATGTGTTGAAGATAGTCATATGTGACAGAGATAATTCGTAATTCTCTGTGAAACAGATTGGTCTGTGATAACGTATAACAATGCTTTATTTGCATGTTTCGCCAAAATATCTAATTTCTTGCAGCTTAATCCACTCTAATATATTATACCACCCGAATTCATTATTTAATAAAACAAAATACCAGCGCTAAATAACGTCCCAGCTTGGATGCAATCGGATTTAAAATAGGTCTATCAATTCTGTTCGCCAGCAGCAAAATGTCGACTGGATTATTACATAGCTAGCATCGTCGATTGGTGAAATTATAATTTAACATATTTCTGCAAATACTGAACGGAACTGGTCCATTGTTGGACTGATATGCCTATTGCTATTAGAAATGAAATCGAATGAGGTTTTAAGACCTACTGTTATACTCCGAACTGGACTAATGATGACGAGAATACGCCATACAGTGTGCTATGAGGGAAATTTTGCCAATGCAGCGTCACTGTGGCCTGCTCTTATATCGAATTCCAACTGCCAAAGGATCTTTTAGATGAACGCCAATGCGTACACGGGACCTTGGTTTTCGTATCATCCGAACGACTAGACAGTTGACCTTGCCAGGCCCTCCGTCTTGCATCTCTGACAAGGGTAAACCACGCCGGAAAATCTGGACGAACTCTCTTGGCTAATGCAGGGATCGAACACCCGACCTCTAGGCTAGCGTCTCACCCACTTAGCCACTGTGGCCACACTATTGCTATTAAAGAATCATCTTTCACAATATTGAGTTTACAAGGTATTAATATTGTACTGGGGTGTTGGGATGGCCTAGTGGTCTAGATTACAGCGCTTCGACCTCTAGCTGGTCGGTCACCTCTGGCTTGCGGCTGTGGTTTCGATGCCTGGTGTTAGCGTATGTGGCATGAAGATAGAGGCGCCTTCTCAACCTTGTTGGTTTCCTCCAGGTACTCCGGTTTCCTTCCACTGCTAAAGACCCCTACGCGCAAGCGAATTATTGAAATAAAATTAAACCATATGTTAGTTCCGAAATGAACTAGTTTGTATTGAGTGAACGTTAAACCCCATTTCTCTCCCTCTCTCTCTCTCTCTCTCTCTAATATTGTACTAATAATTTCATGTGTATTAATGTCGAATTCAACCTTCTGTGGATTACAGGGTAGCTAACAAGCGTTATGTCTATAAATGGTAAACAAACCGAGACAAACATGGTGTTACTTGTCTAAATCTCAGACGTCCAATTTACTTTTACTTGTTCAGACAATCATCTCAGACGTCAGATCAACTACGTGTTTATTATACTCCTGTGATTTCTGATAACTTCACCGACCAACTGTGTAAGGCGAGAAATACACGTAATAAACATTGGAACCAAATGCAACGCCACAAATCTGAGGCAAACATACGGTAACTTCAGCTTTGTCTGGTCAACAATGTTTTCATCCGACAAATTGCAGCGGATCTATCACGTGAACTGCCAACGATACTTTCGGGGAACTAGAAAAAAACACGAAAAAGATATGTCGTTAGCTTTGATAAGGATTAGTAATTCGGTTTCTAAAAGATATCAGAACATATATACATCGGCCATAAATAACGTTTACCTCCTACTGTCCGCCATAGACGTTAATCTCCTACCATCCGTCATAGACATTAACCTTCTACTATCAGTCATTGACGTTAACCTCGGAGTATCCGTCATTGACGTTAACCCCCTAGTATCCGTCATTGACGGAAATCTTCCACTGTCTGTCACTGACGTTAATCTTCCACCATCTGTTATTGACGCTAACCATCTTATATCCGACATTGGCGGTAACCTTCTACTATCCGTCATTGACGCCAAATGCTTCTTTCCGTGATTGGTGCTACCTCCTTCTATCCGCCATTTACGTTAACCTCCTACTATTCGTTATTGACGTTAATCTCCTTAAATCCATCAATGACGTTAAACCCCTAGAATCTGTCATTGACGTTAACTTCGGAGAATAGTCATTGACATCAAACTCCAAGTGTACCTCCTACTATCCATCATTGCCGTAGAACTCTAACTATCCATCATTGGCGTTAATCTTCGTCATTGATGTTAAACCCCTACTATCCATCATTGGTGTTAATCTCCGAGCATTCGTCATTGATGTTAAACCCCTGCTATTCATCATTGGTGTTAATCTCCTAGTATTCGTCATTGATGTTAAACCCCTGCCATCCATCATTGACGTTAACCTCATACTATCCGTCATTGGCATTTATATCATAGATTCGTTCAGGGACGTTAACCCCCTACTATCCCTCGTTAACAACTTTTTCCTAGAAACATTACATAGTTTTAGTTGTGCAATTCGTCATTGATGTTAACTGCCTGCTATCCATCATTGACGTTAACCTGTCACTATTCGTCATTGGCGTTAATCCCATGCATTCCTCCAGGGACGTTAACCTCCTACTATCCCTCAATAACGACTTTGGCGTTAATCTCCGAGTATTCGTCATTGATGTTAACCTCCTGCTATCTGACATTATCAATAACAGCCTACTATCCGTCATTGACGTTAACCTCATACATTTCTTCAGGGACGTTAACCTACTACCCCTCATTAACGACTTCGTCTTAGAAACGTGACATAATTTTAATTATCAAATAAAAAAACAATATCGTTTTGGAATTACAAATCTTTATCATTGACTGTTTTTAATAACGAATTTACTTATATAACATCCCCGCTGAGTCTGGCCTATCAATACGAATGTTATAACATTCGTGGGCTTCAAAAGAATTCCATGGCGCAATTGTCAAGTAAACTAAAGTTCTGACATTTTGTGGGGTTTTATTATTAAATCTGATTTAGATCCATGTTTCACACATGACGTATTTTTTTGCAGACTGCGATCTTCTAATAAACAATTTAGCAGTAAATTGCAAAGAAATGAATGAAACGGTCCAATTATTATTCTTGCAAGTAACTGAATATATATTTATAACTTTCACCCCTGATAACAAGAACCGACATTGCAATTAATATATTTTGACATTGATACCAAGTTAATGTTGATATATGTTAAAGGGAGATAGATATTGGAATTGGGACATACAACCATTAGGAGGAGTACATTAGTCATCCTGGCTTAATCAATAAACCCAAGAATGAAAATAAATCCGCTCTTATAGAGTGTATCAATGATGTTATACAAGTCAGAAATTGGCAATAATTCTTCCTGAATTTAATTTCCTCTTATACTGTGTAACGCAATAGCAATCTAAATCTTGTCTGCTACATCTCATAAACGAGGGGCGAAATTTCTGAGACACTTTCGCGCTCACGCTCAAAGGAACGGAAGCCCGTCTTTGAGAGAGTCTTTGCAATAGTTCATAATAAATGTACTACTGATCCACACTTTGCATCATACATACACTCGCGTAAACAACAAATGTATACGAATGAAATCAAACAAGACTCTTAATAAGAATAAACTAATCATCAGTAAAGAACATTGACATCATTACAGAGAACAGAGTCCAATTTAATAGCAGGAAATCTCTTAAGATCGATGTTTGAATTAGTTTAGCTAAAGGAATTTATGTCAGCAGTGTCAGATTTTCTAGTGAGCTTTGCGTAAAAGAAAATGAGCTTTATAGTTCTTGCGGGCTTAGCGAAGCTTTTATAAACTACATACATACGAAAGAACCGGAGTTTTAAATTCTCGTACTAATATATAATTTTAGTAATACTGGTTCAGAGAGAGAGGTTGAACGCTACAATCAATTTGCTCGTTTTTCGTCTTAAATGTAGCTCGAAGGTTTAGGATATATCACGATATTTTAATACGTACTTAGCATTGATGGAAATAGAATCAGATGGAGTGTTAGGTACAATTACACGTGTAATTCTATACCCGTAGGGTACTAACGGAGAAGAAAGACAGGATTCCCTTTTTTAAATTGTTCAAAAAACAATTTAGTTGTCGCTGGATTCGAGGGGATTACTAAAAATCAGCAGAAAATTTGAGAAGTGTCATAAATTTGAGAAGCCTTGCCATTCTTTGGATTCATTTCACTTTAATCAAATACAGAAATGAAATGAAACGGGGTTTAACGTCCGACTTTTCTGCTTCGAACTGGGCTATTGGAGACTGGCATACGCCATACAGTGTGCTATGAGAGAAATTTTGCCCAGACAGCGGCACTACGTCTACTCTTATATCGAATTCCAATTGTCAAGGGATCTTTTACGTGCATGGTTTTTCGTATCATACGAACGACTAGACATGGGTGTCCTTGTCAGGTCCTCCGTCCTACACTGCACTGACTAGAGGAACCACGCCAGAATATCAAGATGATTTTTCTCGTCCAACGGAGGAATCAAACACCCGACCTCCAGGCTAGCAAACCAGCGTCTTACCCACTCAGCCACCGTGATCCCGCTAATCCAATACATGCATGCACCTAAATCAGCAGAAATATTGTATGAGAGATTCTGATTTTATTCAATTCTTGGGTAATCCTCTAGACCTCATGCCAAACTTAACTTGGTCGCCACCCCAGATCTTCCCCTGCTAGGATTCCTGAACACAAACAAACCCCGGTTTCAATACCCAGATACATAAATCCCCACAATCACACATTGCTTTTAGATTATTAAATAACTCCTACTACTCCGACGATATTGGTGACTTTTGGGGTCAAAATGTGCCTTAAAAGATTTATGAAGCGATACGTAAAGTGGTAAACCACATTAACTTACAATATCCGCCGTGTTCATACTTTGATTACTACTATTATGTATCAATAAAGGGGACCGGGGTCAGGAGGGGTCACGTTGCTCGTGATCTGATTATTCATGACCACAATCATTTCAAGATATTTCACATTTCATTGCCTAAATTAATTTATCCAACTCGGTACTGGACACAAACCTGGTTATGCCAGGATTAGGTTAAGACTAATAATGCAGTCTTGTAGCTACATTTATTGCTAGTATTAAGAGTTCATCTCAAATCTCCTTGAACGATTCAGCATTGTACTCTAAACAATTCCGATTCAATCATATTTTTAGATCGCCAAGATGAATGATCTTGTAGCACTCGCTGCTTTCGAGTTATTAATGTCACTCCAGAACAGCTTCAATAATAGACAAGTCACACTAAAATACAAAAAAAAAAGAGTTTAAATCCATATTGTTTCTTTTAATGAAACTTGGTTCCTTCATTCAAGTGCAAAACAAATAACCTGTTCTTGAATGACATTCTCCTTGGAAATAAGTGGCACTTATTGGTATTGATGTTTCTAATGAGACGTGCTATCGCGTGTTCTAAAACACCATACACAGAGAGAGAGGGGGGAAGAGAAAGAGAGAGGGGGGACGCCGGGGGACCTGGTGAAAACCTACGAGGTCGGACAGGCGGACTAACTTCTTGTCAAGTACAAGAGGGGAATACAAACAACGCCACTTGTCTTAGTGGCGGATCTTATGATCTTAGACGATTCGGGCACCCCACCCACATATAGACATGACTGGTTTGGGGAAATGGTATGCCGTTGGGTATGTCGCTGGCTAACTAACCGGGAGATCCCAGTGTTTTCACAGAAATGTGTCTCGGAATATTCCAGTCGGTTTGTTTTTAGGGTCCGGCATGGATACGTGTATAGTTGTTCGGATTGGACGCAACACCCGAGGACCAGTTTACACGTTAGCAGCATGTAAAAGATCCCCTGTCTGGAGAGAGAGAGAGATGGGGCTTAACGTCCATTCGACACAAACTAGGTCATTTTGGGACTAACATATGGTTTCAATTTTTATTTCAACAATTCGCTTGCGCGAAGAGGTCTTTAGCAGTGGGAGGAAACCGGAGTGCCCGGAGGAAACCCACGAGGTTGAGAAGGCGCCCCTATCTCCATGCCACATACGCTCACACCAGGGCTCGAAACCACAGCCGCAAGCCATAGGTGACCGGCCAGCTAGGGGTCCAAGCGCGGCACTCTAGACCACTAGGCCATCCCAACCCCCTCCCTGTCTGGAGAAAATAGCACACATAAACATCATCATTCGCCACGGTGGTACGGAAAAATAGCACATTGACGGTATTTTATGCTTCCATTCATTATACTATATTGTTAAAATTCTGATTTGGGGAGATATCATTAGAATCTATATCAGAATTATGGCCTGTTTGTCGTCCTCGTTGACGATGGCGTTATTTGAATACAGTTTTATTTCGGCTGACATCGAGGAGGATATTGCTTTGCTTAAGTAGGAAATCTTGTTGTCGGATGCCTAAGTGAACACGTATAATACAGAACTGTTACATTCTCTTTTGAAATTCTTTTCTCATTTTGTAAACCCGTCGGTTAAAATATAATTCACTTAACCTAACGATTTTCTTTGCCTGTTTAGGACAAGACTCAGATTAAATGGCGGCCAGCTGTTAAATGTATTTCAATTTCAGTAAAAGATTAAGGTGACCGTGAATTTTCAAACATGACCGATGTTTTCATTGGAGCATGGTTTAATGCATCATTGTATTTCCTAGAAAACGACTGATGGCTTTGTTCTTATTGTACAGTAGGTTGTCCCAAGGCTTCGGTAAATGAATTAAGTGATAAGTCTCCGAAAAGAATTGGAAATAAATATTATGAAACGAATCAACAATTCAGCCTTTTTTTGGTAGATAGGATCTCTTTTCTTTATCTCTTTAACATTTAAACAAAGCCATGGAAAAACTAACCTGTAGCGATTCGGTTAGCACGGTATTGCTGATAAAGCTTCTATAATGGAGATAGATTATCGCTCCGGGCCCTCCATTTATTGACCCATGTGTTCGCCACATATGCTGACGCGGATTTTAAGTTGACACAAGGATTTGGATAAAATTGATTAAATTGTAATGGAAACTTTGGACAAGGAGCCTAATTCCGGTTGATGACCATCCAATGGAATTGACTTGTATAGAAGCGAAAGTCCTCCACAGCTCCTCCAGAACTATATCTTATCAAACATTTGTTGTGGCAAAATGCCAAATTTTTGTTATAAAACTCGTGATTGACATCACCCATGTTGAAGTAGGATTTGCTAAATTGAATGGTGTAGATCATAAATTATTTAACCCTGAAAATGAAAAAAAACGTAAACCGCTGATAACATTTGATGGACATGTTAAAGAATAAACTTGATATTAATATTGAAACGGCAACATCAGTCTCCTATCAGATAATGGGGAAATAGCCTCCAGTTCAGATGAACTATCGACATCTTGTTTATGCAAGGATTACCATTCTGGCACAATAGATGCACGTGTTCTTGACTTGGATATTAAAATAAATACCAGAAAATTTAATATCGGTATTTTCGACAAAACGGACAAATTTAGCTTTGAAGTTGTAAAATACCGGTCACTTTATAGTAACATATCAGATCTTACGCTATATAATACATTCTATACAAAGACATTGCCATTTTTAACAATATATAAGGCTTAAGAACTATTCTTTCTAGAATAGAATAAAATCTCTTTATTTTGAATGTACTTAAATATGAATTTTAACAAAAAGAGGGCCCGTTTTCAGATATACAAAGGGGCGTATTCGCGGCCCAAGGTGGAGACCTTTATAAATCAAACGCTCTGAGACAGTATCTTTGCTCATTTAGGTGCTTACACGAGTAAAGAGGAGTGAGGCCCAGACGGCGGCCATGATTCACAAGTTTGTTTGTTTGTTGTTATTTCGATGTATGTAAGAGAAACTACAATGCTCTGCGCAAGCATGGGAGGGCCCGGAACCCACCATTCCTGGATACGCACCTGATACATAAAGATGAAAAGCGAAATCGAACCTGTTCACAATCATTATGACATGTTAAAGCCTTTAATCTTTTATGAATGAAATATTTCAGCATATAATATGAGTGGGTCACGGTGGGTAAGTGGGTAAAACGCTGGCTCGCTAGCCTGGAGGTCGGGTGTTCGATCCCTGCACTGGCCGGGAAAAGTTTTTCCGGCGTGATTCCTCCTTGTCAGTGATGCAGGACGGAGGGCCTGGCAAGGACAGCTTCTTAGTCGTTCGAATGGGACGACACATTGGCGTGCACGTAAAAGACCCCTTGTCCAATGGAATTCGATATACGTGTAAGAGTAGACCGTAGTGCCTCTGTCCGGGCCAAATTGCCCTCATAACACACTGTATGGCGTATGTCCGTTTTGATTAGCCCAGTTCGGAGCAGAACAGTAGGACGTTAAACACCATTTTATTTTCATATAATATGTATGACTTTGTGTATGTCTGGTTCGAATAATAACAGCCATTACGAAATCCTGATGGTCATATTACATTGTTTAATGTAGGCTTTATTACACGAGTGCGGTAGGATTCAATATAACAATAAATAGAATTTAATAAATAGACGTGTGTTTTGTACTTCTTGTCACGTTTTTGTCTGTGTTGGCGTGTGATGAAACGGAGTTTATCATGATTGAATGTCCTTCCTACTATCGACACAAATTGTCATAATGTCATCAGATTAATTAGGAAATCATGAATTAACATTTTAACATATCTGAAGCAAAGCCATTTTTTATTGCGTAGAGAAAACTGCATTTGCATGACATGCGACATAGCGCCAGCCTGTATCGTATTACATATATACTAAACCTTCTGGCAAAATGGTCAAAATAAACCCCAATAAAGACAAATGAAATGGGGTTTTACGTCCTGCTTTCTGGATCAAAAGGCGTGAAGACTGCGTTACACACTGTATGTTTTGTAAAGACGGATAAGGAAATGGAGTTGAACGTCCACTCGACACAAAATAGGTTATTTCGGGACTAACATATGGTTTAGTTTTATTTCAGTAATTCACTTGCACGCAGGGGTCTTTGTCAGTGGAAGGAAACCGGGGACCAGAATAAAAACATGTATAAAATGCTGTACATGTTAATACAGTTGTGTTGAAAACGGCACGGATATTGACATACATTTGTAGTTTCATCAATTTTTAAGAGCCACAGTATTCTAGTAATTATAGTTCTTGATAACAGCGAGAGAATCCTCATTGAAACGTTTCAATTAATAAACCTAGTGAATGTTATCCATAAAGCTGTCTGTTATTAAAATATAAGGCTGTATCATCACCAGCCATGAGGTCCCGATATACTGTATAGGGATTGGCAGTAGTAAATGGAAAAGCATCTGGTCGCCTTGCGATGATACACCGAGGTTCTTAAAGCTAGCTTGACAGTTGGAAATCGAAACAAGGAGTTTCACGGCGCCTGTTTCAGGATAAAATTGCCTTCATAGGACACTACATGGCGTATCTCCGGATTCCAATGCACCGATTTGTGCTGATGCGCAAGACCTTAAACTTCGTGTCATTTGATTCTATATTGACATTATAAATCACAATAATACGACCAGGGGCCTATTTCACGAAATTTTAACTAAGATAAGATCCCAATTTTAGTAATTTGATTGGATAATATTAGATTGATTTTAGTGCTTAGCCAATCAAAATTGAAGTATCTACTAAAATTGGATTTTATCTTAAGTTAAAATTTCGTGAAACAGGGCCCAGGTATACTTTGTACTTTTCAATCTGTTGCAGTCCAAATTAAATTTTGTCCCTTGTTTAGGGGGATGGGGGTAGCTGGGCGAATGGTTAGTGCGTGCGCGTTGTATCATAAGGTCTGTTATTGAGTCAACGGGCGTAGTTTCCCTGGTTGTACTTGACATTGAGTAGAGTCGCCTGTCCAACCTCGTGGGTTTTCTCTGGATCCTCCAGTTTCCTCCCACTGCTAATGATCCCGAAATGAATTATTTTGTGTCGAGTAGACGTTAAACCCCATCTTCCCCTCTCTCTCTCTCTCTCTCTCTCTCTCTCTCTCTCTCTCAGGGTGCTGTTTAATTTCATGCATTTCTACTGCGCTCCTCTTGAATTCCATTGATTTTCGGCTTCGGTATCGATACCCGCCTTTATTGTCGATTCCCGCATTCATTAGCCCAGTCGGTGTGGAAAGTGATACGTTTCATCCTGTTTTAATTTCATAATACGTCTACAGTTTTCTTATCTTGATGACCATGTTCCTCTCATTCTGCGTTGGCGTCTGTCAGTGATCGAAGATCTCGATTAACCTCTGAAGTTTGTTTAAAACATGGCGGCCATTATAACTTCTTGTTAAGGAGAAGAAAGTAAATGAATTAAGAGTTGGTCCAATTGGTATTGACAGGTCAGATCAATAGGCTTCACTAAAGCCAATCATTGTCTTTAAGAGTATGGCCGTCGTCATAACTGGGAATATCTAACATTCGATCTACAAATCCATTCGTTACCATTTCTATCTTTTACTATAGATTATGTACAATTTAGGGCAGTCAGTTGGGTAAATTTGGCCTTCATTAAAAGGTCCATGATGTGAAAATCAAATAAAAGTATTTACTGCGATCGTTAACGGAAATACCTCGATAGAAAAGGTTCATGGACTTCCGCGCACTCCACTGAAAGAATTAGTTGGAATAAAGGAGAGCATGTTTTGTTTGTTTGTTCTCTTTCAAAAAGAGACGGCTAAACTTAAATAAAATAAATTCATAATAAACACTGTTTAACACGATATTTAATTTTGTTGGTTATTTAGAACTTATGGCAGTATAAGGCAATTGACAATAAATGATCATTACGTAGTTATAAATGTTGTGAGGAGTCTAGAACATGCCTTATTTTTCTTGACAGGCACGATACCTGAATTTGTTTGACAAATCAAATTCTTGACGGAATATCAAAACAAACGCTTTATAAATCCCGATAAACTGTAAAATGCATTTTTATACGACTAAATTTCAGGGTGGACGTATTGTCACACTGTCCGTCAGTCTGTCGGTATATTCGGTCACTCAGGCGGATCGTCTGTCAACAATTAGGATAGACACAATTGTTTTTAACGGATTCGTTTTGGTGTGAAGCATTGTGCGTTCCGCGACCTTTCGTACCAGAGTTGTGCCCCCTTGATGAACGCGTTAGAGGCTGCATTGGTTAACGAATTTGTTCAGCGTTCCGATATGAAATCGACAGAATCTACTTGAGTGTTTTTCAAATTTGGTTTGAAGCATTGGAGTCATGAGAAAAGGAACCCTATCGATATTCGACAGTCCTTGACATTCCGTTCCTGGCTTACACCCAACTTTGCCGAAAACCTTGTGAACACAATAGATGAGACACATCCCTGGTGAGTTGCCGGCAGGGTATAAAAAAGTACACGGGTATTGAACATTATCCCGGGATAGTACACCCATAGGCTTCAAAAATATCAAAAAACGAAAATCGCCTACAGAGGGCTTTTTCCATCGTGAACCGAAACTATTTTCTTAAATTTTTACAAGGCTGACACATGAAACACGCTCGTTATTTTTGATGCCTAATGTGTGTACTTTCCCTAGATAATGCTCGATACCCTCGTACTTTTTGTATACCCTGCCGACAACTCACGAGGGATGTGGAGAGTTTTCGTTTAAAAATTGGCATGAAACATTATGGCCAGAGGGGCCAAACGCCATCGATATTCAGCATTCTGTAACTTCCAGGTCCTGGGTAATCCCCTCTGCCCGAAATATCAAATTCGGTCAATGTCCAAGTTTTCCTTTCGGATAAGCTGCCGTAGAGACATTACTGCGACGTTGGTGTATTCTTAAAGAATAAAATACAGGGTTACTGAAGTAAAAAAAAGTTTGTTTAACCTGTGGGGTTTTATTTAATTTGTATTTTGTCCGTGGTCTCGATTAGCGATCCCCACTCCCGTTTATGTGTTCATTTACTGTGTCCTGTAATGACAAGACCCTCAGTGCGCGTCATTTTCCCGTCTTTATTCCAGTCGGTGCAAAATACTAGGACATTAAATCCTATTCCATTGCATTTCACCTCCAGTGAGCCGTTTGGCTTACATTGTAAATTGCCTGTGATCGCGATTACCAAGACCGTGTCCCTTTAAGGATGTCCAATTATCGTGCCACCACACCTCTATAATTGACCTTTGAGTGTTTTTGTTTTTTGTTGTTAGTTACGGTTACTTCTGACCTTACCGTTGTCTATTTGTATTATTTACAGCACAGGAAGGGGTCGATTAAATGGCTTGACCCGCATGTCATTTGATCGCTTGAATAGACAATTTGTATATTAATGTTGTTACCAGTACAAATAAGCCGTGCAAACCAGCATGACCGAACGATGATAACAAAACTCTGTGTATGCTCTGACGTCATTGTTGTTCATTTGCTCGTTCCATTAAACAAGTTTCCATTTTAAGTTATCAGTTCCTGAATTTTAAAAGGCAACATGGTTGCCTCTATGAAACATGGATTGGTTCAATGGATTCTATGACGTCATAGGTATATATCACGATCTTTTTCGTGTAAATGTACGGTATCTTTTACCGGATCATTGACGTAATACTCGTCAATAATAATTTTTATTCAATTTTTCTTGTTGAATTAAATTCGATATTATGCTTTCACGACTATTGTATCGTGTACACAATCTACAATTGAGGTTAATAGTATATTATATTATTACATTGAAACGTTATGAATAATTTACTCTATTTTATTGTCTTCGATACCAGTTTAGAATTATAAACAAACTGTAGGCCTCCCAGGTTTTACAGGTTGATTGTATGAGTCTGTGCGGCTAGTAAAACATGATTTTCTTTTTCAAGTAATGCATCCTAAAATGGTTAAATATACGCATGCTTACTTGTATACTTCCCGACCAAAGAGGAGTCTAGGTTCAGGCCTAATGCAACACACAAATTCATTTATAAAGCACTTGATAAAAACACGATGGTCTGCTCGAGCTGATATTTGCATTAATCAAGCCCCTGGCGACGAGGATTAGGTTCGCAAACTCAATATCCAAGGTCAAATAAACACGGTTTCATTTATGACCAGACTCGTGTTTAACGTCTGCTTCCATCTAGGGTGATATCACAGTGGAGTATCCTAGAAACTTGCGAGAGGCACCAGTCGTTAGGACCAGACGACGTCATATTCTTCGTTATAATTTGAAAACGATCTTTCCACGGACACCGCCATATTGAAATCACGTGACACACTGCTGCGTTTGTTTTTCTTGGGGTGTTTATTTTTGACTGTATGACGTTAAAGTTAAAGGCTGAGCTGGCGGCGTACGATATCCTCACATGGGATGTGGGGTGGACTTTAGCAAACGGAACACGTGTACTCTGCATTATCTTCTCACATGATAATATATTTCCCAAAAGAATAAATAATAAAGGTGACCAATGGCTCGCGTCGATATTGCGATATTGGTTCACGAAATTATTCTTTTATTTCAGACTCTAGTGGCTGAAACCTTAGTGCTAGCCAAAACACATGGTTACGTAGAAAAAATAGAAAATGAACTGGAGGAGGAAATTAGACGGGATAATAAGGCGCCACCTAAGCAAACCGTGGCTAGGTAAGTCTCGAAAACATTTAATTTTGAATGTTTGTATAATTGAATGCTGCCATGATCGCGCCAGATGGCAAAAAGGACAGTTTCTAATTAACGGCAATAATAGCGGCCTGTCTACAAAGTAATTGATAAGGGCGAAATAAACACAGCGAACAAAGACATATTAAATAGGTACGAACTTTTAAAGAATGTATATCTCGCAGGCGTACTGCTTATTTGATACCAGATTAGAGTCCATAGCCGGGGCCAAGCAGTTTTAACACTACACGTATCCTTTGCTAAAAGCATATCCCCCAAGACATAGTTTGGTACCAGGAAGTCAAGCTCTTTACACATACGAAGAAATCTCTTTTCCTTTCTAAAAACATACCCCCCCCCCCTTACAGTTTGGTACCAGGAAGTTAAGCTGTATACTCATGCGTAATACTGTATGCGTATTAAAAATGCGGAAGTGCACAGAACAATGCCAGACACAAGTTTGATGTATGGTTTATTGCAAACAATTGACAACAGAAATATAGCCATTTGTCTTGTTTGATGGATTCTAAAACATCATATAAGGTACTGAATATCTCAAAAGAAGGTCATTTCCTGTTTTGATATTGGTTGACTTCGTACCAAGGCTGTATACCGCCATTTAGCGTCTAGTCGTAACGGATGGTGTACACAATACAGACTATGCCTCTATTCATTGTTATAAAGATAAACCTTGTCCAAGTTTAAGGTACTGAATATTTCATAGGATCATAAATAAGCGTAGGATGTACCACCCCCCCCCCCCCCCTCCTTCAACCAGATTCAGTGAACCACCCATTTTTCGGGCAATGTATTTCAGCTTTTAGGGCTCAAACATCAGTTAATGAGCCTATATATCATCGAAGTATAATTATAAAATGAAATCACTAATTTTAATTGATGATTGATTCACTCTGAAGATTCGGGTAACGATGCTGTACAATGTGCAAACCAGGTTGACGCTTTCTGGAATTTATGCTTTTGTATTTCAAATGACCACTTAAAATGTGACGTTTTTTGTTATTTGTAGGTGGCGTCGTGAAGGAGAAAAAATATTACGGAGTAAATATATGTTATTAGCTGTGGTCCTGCTATGTGTGGTGGATTGTGCGTTAGTCTTAGGAGAACTTATACTCGATCTTTATAAAGTCAGAAGTAAGTAAAAACAAACAAACTTTGAGCATATATTTTTATTATTGATATCGATACGAATTATAAAAATATAAATAAATGGATCGTTTAATTGAAAAAAAAAACATATCTGTATGGTATCGATTGAATGTCATTGATCATTTTGTCTGAAACCTACACAGTGTCGGATGTTAAATTATACAGATCGATTTTGAATTAAATTTACATAGATTTTTTCTTCAGCTTCAATCAATTTCAATCTAATTCTGTTATCGATTTTAACACCCGATCGATCACAGACATAGAAAAATACATAAAACAAAAATCAAACCCGGGATCACAAAAAAATAAACCTTTCACAAAAGATGCTGAAATTGTGCGGATGAAAAAATATAGGAACAAGTACAAGCAGGCCCGGGTGGGGGGAGGGTGCAGTCGGTGGGTTTCTCCAAGGTCAATAGCTCCCGGCCCATATATATCACTTTAATATTGTAACGTCTGTATGCCCTGATTTTTAATCGAAGAGCCCCCCCCCCCTCCATTCTTTGTCCTTGCACAGGGGTTGGAGTCAAAATTGTATGAGCAAACTTTGTGTTCTTTCGGCACATACAAATTCTCTGATCAGTTTTGCTCCACACGCTCTTTAATAACCCTCTTATTTCTGTAGACTGGCCTTGTCGTTAATTTCCTTCCCAAATATGGAATAAACACTCCCAATCTCCCACTACCAGAAGGAGAACATTACCTTATTTGATCTATCAACTACATGTCATAAACAGATAGAATTTGGTGGATATTTTGACAATGGTAAGGCCATCCATTTTTATAAGTATGTGGGGTTTGATTCTCTATAAAGTGTGAACCAGCAAGTAGCCAGCGATACAGTATTACATTCGCTACACCTCTCAATTTAATAAATCTGAGTTAATTTAGTATGGATTCAGCCGTGACCAATTAGATATTGTTCAATGACTTTTAGGTTTGTTCTGAACCAGAAAGGTGCTCTATGGAAGTTTGCTTTCCGGGGCTACTTCCGATCAGAATTTACAAAGAATCGTATTTTGTCTAATGACTTAATGTCTAGCCGACGTAGATCGGTTTTGTAATCTACGCTGTGCAACATTTGATGTGGTAAGAGGAAGTGGAGGATGGGGGGATAACATTTCTCAGAAAGGAAGATACTGCATATCAGTTTGTTTAGTCGACGTGGCGGTCACGGCGCTGGCTCGCTAGCCTAGAGATCAAATGTTCGATCCCGGCATTGACCGAGAAAGTTCATTCAGATTTTCCGACGTAGTTCCCCTCATGAGTGTTGCAGGGAGGAGGTCTTGACAAGGACAGCTGTGTAGTCGTTTGGATAGGACGAAAAACCCAGGTCCGTGTATGCATTGGCGTGCACGTAAATGATCCTTTGACAGTTGGAATTTGATGTAAGAGTAGGCTGTAGTACCGCTATCCGGGCAAAATTTCCCTCATAGTACACTACGTGGTACATTTCCATCTTCATTAGTCCAGTTCCGAAGGCCTTAGTACCGCTGTCCGGGCAAAATTTCATCATATAGCTTACTGCATAGCACACGCCCGTCTTCATTAGCCCAGATCCGAGCAGAACAATTGGACGCTAAGTAATAATCCCATTTCATTTCGTCTGGATCGTTTCTGTTTTCTACAGGGCGCAAAGTTAGATGTGAAATGGACAGGAAGTTAGTGAATATCGGTCTGTAGATCATCTTGTGTTGATTGTGATATATCGTGCCTGGACTAAACATAGAAATGGCGACCGAGAAAGTTTGAGATAATTGTAATTTTGTCTATTATTATCGTCTGTCTGATTGATCGTGGTTCAGTTGGAAGTTTACAAAACTAGTCAGTTGTCATTATAAGTCTGGTAGTTTATCTGGACAGAATCCAGGTCTCATCTGTCGGTACGTAATGTTGATGTAACATTGAATGACGTGTCATGACTCATTGGTTTTGAAACCTGTTATTATGAAATGAAATTGGGTTTAACGTCCTTCTGTTCTGCTCCGAATTGGGCTTATGAAGACGTGTATGCGCCATACAGTGTGCCGTGGGGGAAATGTTAACCGTGCTCAGGCACCCTTTACGTGCACGCCAATATGTACACGGGACCTCGGTTTTTTTCGCCCCATCCGAACTACTAGACAACTGTCCTTGTCAGGCCCTCCGCCCTGCATCACTGGCAAGTGGAATCCACGCCGGAACATCGTTATGAACTTTCTCGGACAATGCAGGAATGGAACATCCCACCTCTAGGCTAGCTAGCCAGCGTCTTACCCACTTAGCCACCGTGGCCGATTTTTAAGCGTCTCCAGCTTATTTTGTATCCTGATCTTTATGCCTTTAAATTGCGCAATAGTTTTTTTTAATAAACACTGTTTAGACCAAAAATAACTTTATAATGCAATGTGATGGTCTTTATCTGGTAATTTTGATAATATTCCGACAAGTCTGACACGCAATACCAAGCATCCGATACCTATGAACATTCTTAACGTAATCGATGTCGCTTCTGCTCAAGTTATGCCTGCTACTAACCCCAGTCCGTCCACGTTACATTTTTTTTTTCAATTTGATCTAATTACGTTGGCCATCTTAAAACTTCATTCCATAGAAAATAACCACTTAACTGTCTGGGAATTTTGCGTCATGCTCGTAGATAATTGATTTAAAGTTAGTGTAAAAGCTATCACGTAGAATATTCGTTCTTTCGTTTGATTTATCCATTTTTGCTCCGTCTCGGCTTATCAAAACAAAGATGCTACAAAGAAACATTGGCACAAACTGAAGTGTCAAATTTTTCGGCTAGCTATCTTCATCTGAAAATTATAAATATTTAATGTGCGCATGTAGTTGAAAATTTTATCAACAGAAATGTAATGAAGTGTCCTCCGTTTCTGCACCAAGCTGGTAAAAAAAACTGGGGATGGGTGGGGGATGGCCGAATGGTTAGCGAAAATGAAATGAAATGAAATGGGGTTTAATGGCCTACTTTTTTTCTCCTAACCTGCGCTAATTAAGACGGGCATACGCCATACAGTGTGCTTTGAGGGAATTTTTGCCCGGGCAGCGGCGCTACGACCTACTGTTATATCGATTTCCAACTGCCAAGGGATCTTTTACGTGCACACCAATGTGTACACAGGACCTCGGTTGTTCGTCCCATCCGAACGGCTAGACAGCTGTCCTTGTTAGATCCCCTGTCTTGCATCACTGACAAGGGGAAACCACACCGGAAAATCGGGGTGAACATTCTCGGCCAATGCAGGGATCGAACACCCGAGAGCCAGCGTCCTACCCTCTTAGCCACGTGATCCCCCCGAATGGTCAGTACGACGCCGCTGTATCACGAGTTCTGTCATTGAGTCAGCTGGCGTGGTTTCGATTTCCCAATTGTGAGTGACAAGGAGTAGGGTCGCCTGTCCAACCTCGTGGTTTTCTCCAGGTCCTCCAATTTCCTCCGACTGCCAAAGACCCCTATGCCCAAGCGAATTATTGAAATAAAATTGAACCATATGTTAGTCCCGAAATGACCTGCTTTATGTCGAGTGGACGTAAAACTCCGTTCTCTCTCTAATAAAAACGGACATACACCATGTAGTGTGCTACAAGGTAAACTGTTCCCGACAGCGGCATTTCCATCGGCTCTTCGTCGAATCCCAGGGCTTGGTTTATGGGACTACCTGTACTTCTCAACCGGAAAATGAAGATTGGCATACGCTACAATGTGTGCAAAATTTCTCTCATAGCACACTGTATGGCGTATGCCTGTCTTCATTAGCCCAGACAGAGCAGAACAGTAGGACGTTAAACCCCATTTCATTGCAATTCGTTTTTCTCGGATGACAAGACGTTGTTCTTTGTCGAGCTCTACCGAACACCAGTTTCAAACATGGCATGTCCAACCATGAGTCAATCCCTTACTCACCGTGACTACAGTGGACGCATAGCAGCGGTTTAAATGTTAGACTCTCTAAGGAAGCATACTAAACTCAGATTGCATGTCTACAGCTAGTTCCGCTTGCGAACAGACACTAAGCTAATTCACCTACATCGACGATTTTAGACGAAAACATGAAGTTTATCCTGCTTTCATTTAATGGAACTAAAAAAGTTTATTTAGTAATTCCGTGCATACCAGATGTAAAACGGAGTAGAAACGCTTTACAAAACAATATACTAATTTCATGGATATGGTGGTCATTCAGGAGCGAGATAAATTCTTGAAGTATGAAGTAGATGTATATCTGTGTGCAGAATCGTACGGAAGATTATATAGAAAGTCTTGTAATAACGGTAATGATTATCTAAAAGCGATCTAATTTCCTTATTATTTATTTAGGAAGATGATTATATTCCTGTTTTAACCACTAAATCACGTAAAATCAATTATCATAATCTATTATTTAGTTTCATTGACAAAAAAAACCCACAAATAAATAAAACAAATGGACGTATTATCAATTCAGTTTAAAATGTCGACGTCCTCTTGCAGATCCATATCGTTAAAAATTCTTGGCTGTTGGAAGTAGACGGAAACGTAGTCCAGACAGCCCACCCCCACCCCACCGAAAATTACCATATATATATGAATCATGAAGAGTACAGGGGAAGAACGATCTAAGTCACATTTTTGTCTTTTCGCATAAAAGGCAAAACAAACTTTCGGACGAGAATGCATGACGCGAACAAAACAACGAGTGGGTTTAATTACAACATCAAAACTATGTTTAATACGAATCATTATACCAGTACAACAACTGACTTCAACTTTTCAGCCAAATTAAGGTCAAATAAAGGGTACGATGGACGTATCTGTCATGGGGATGGGGTATTTCAGAAGGGCCTTGATTCGATGTGACTCCGATCGTTTTTACCTGAAATTAATTGTTCCACCTAGAGCTTATACAATTTGCTACCAGATGGCGCCATTAACTGGGAATCGGTGTACAGGTGAGTTAGATCGTTTTTCCCACGTGCTCTTCATATGTTAGTCTCAATATTATAAAATATTATTGTGTTGATGATATATTATTACCCCACCTCACCCACTTCCACCCAGTAGGACAGTAACCCTGAGTTCGTTTCATTCCTAATACCACTTGCCAACGATCGCTTTGTTCATCTTGACATTCGATTTATTCAACTTGTTTATGTCATCTTGAAGAGTTGTGTCGCTCAGTTTGACATTTTGGTTTCTCTACTGTCTTAAACTGTTGTGTGGCACCATTTCAACAGAATCAACAGACCCGATCACTTTAGATTTAGTTGTATGGGTCGATGTTGCAACCAATCATAAATCTAATTGTACAGAATACCAAGCCCACCACATTTCGTATATTACACATTTCTGTCTTGTATTGAATACTAGCATAACATACTCGTTAAGCGAACGGATTGTAAACAATTGAATAAATAAATAAAATTACCCAAGAATTCATCCAGTTACTTTTATCAGTTCTGGGGGTTCGATAGACGAATGGTTAGCGCGTGCACACTGTATCATACGTGACATGGTTCCTTTTTATTTCAATAATGCGCTTGTGCGTAGGGTCTTTAGCAGTGGGGAGGAAACTGGAGGACCCGAAGAAAACCCACGTGGTTCGACAACTGTTATACAATAATAGAATAAAATAAATCAATCAATAAAAAATCAATCAATGGATAAAATAAATCAATCAATCAATAAATAGAAAAAAAATAATAAATAAAATAAATCAATGAATCGATAAATAGAATAAAATAAATCAATGAATCAATAAATAGAATAAAATAAATAAAATAAAATAAAATAAAATAAAATAAAATAAAATAAAATAAAATAAAATAAAATAAAATAAAATAAAATAAAATAAAATAAAATAAAATAAATAAATATATAAATAAATAAATAAATAAATAAATAAATAAATCAAATAAATCAAATAAATCAAATAAATCAAATAAATAGCGTATTTTGTTGAATATAAGCATACCATAAACGTAAAACGAGTCCATGTTAAAAACAAAAAATATAAAATTACTTTAGAATTGACCCAGTTATTTTATCAGTTAATACCTTTACTGTGGATGATTAAAGAGTGGCTGTGATAAAACGATCAAAGTTTACAGGAACCAATTTCAATTGATAACGAAAAAATATTGCGAAACAAGCAAACTAGATGTTTTGAAGAGTTTTATAATAAATCGACTGCATGTCTCTTATCTCAGAATTTGATTCTTCCCTATCTCCTAATTATCTCCTAAAAAGAAAATGGATGAGAATAAAAATGATTTAAAAATATCTCTTTTATCTAATGAAATGTAAAAGATAAGTAAGCGAAAACAAAACAACACACACAGACAAAACGGAAAGACAAAAAGTGGACATTTAATTGCCATATGTCTAAATAAACCATATATTTAACAAGCTTTACCTGTGTTCATGAGATAGTGTGCATATCTTTTTACATAAAATTCAAAGTAATGGGGTTTTATGAGGCGTCAATTTCAATTTAATTTATTTAAAAAAACAAAAGGTTTTTGTGCACCTCGTTACGATACTAGAGTTCGTTCTAAACATACTGGACAGCCACGGTGGGTAAGTCACTGGCTCTCTAGCCTGGAGGTCGCGTGTTCATCCTTGCATTGGCCGAAAAAAAAATCTCATGGGGATTTTCCGACGTGTTTTTCCCTTGGAGTTTAACACCCTGCTATTCTGCTTCAACAGTGCTAACGAAGGCTGACATACGTCATACAGTGTGCTATGCGGGAGAGCTTACCCGGACAGCAGCGCAATAGCATACTCTGATGTCGAATTCCAAGGGATCTTTTACGTGCACGTCAATGTGCACACGGAAACTCGGTTTTCGCACTATGTGTTGTCTTTTGCCATGCCCTCGGTTATGCACCACTGACAAGGAGGAACCACGCCGGAAAAACATGATAATCTTTCTCGGCCAGCAAAGGGATCGAACACAAGACCTAACGCCCAACCCACCGAGTGACCGGAAAATCCCGAGCAACCTATTCAGACAACAACGGATTCGACCATGACGCCTTCTGGTTAGTGAAAATGCCCTTTAAACACCGATTCATCCTAGCCCCTCTTTTATTTAAAAGATATAACATTATATATAATTACTTGAACCAATTAGTGTTAAAACATTTGAAGAAAACAGATTTGTTTTGACGCGTGTTCGATGTTTTAAATCTGTTTTTTTGATAGTGTTACTCGAAACATTTAAGAATTAAAATAAACACAATCTAGACACGTTTCATATTACTGGAAATTATCAGATGGTTAAGATTAAACAAGTTTTATTTTTTAGAAACAAATACACCCAGATTTAATTATAAGTTCTTGGTTGGATTAATCTTTCTTTTAAAGTGGAGGCGCCACGGTGTTACAGTAAGTAGTCCGGCGTTTGATGATGGCGTTGGTAAAGAACGTCCCCAGAAATTTTATCGAGCGTGGTTTCTCCTCTTCAGTAGGTGCAGGACGGGTGGTCTGGCAAGTACAGTGTGTAGTCGTTCGATCGTCAATCAAACGATCCGCAATTCTCGTAGACGGCGCGAACACAGCTGATGCCTATTTCTAGTACAAAATTCCTACAGTGACAACCCCGTTTAGAATAAAGCAATTTGACTGAACCCTTTCAATATTTGCCTGTTTTTATGATCTATTTTTTGAATTATTATAACAAGAATGGCCAACTCTTTATTAATAGAGATATATGATGGGCAACCAATTCAAGAATAAGAGTTTTCAAACGTTGTATTTGAGAATGAGAAATGTGGATGTTTGTAAGATTCAAAAGGTTTGTGGATGACCCAGTAGAAAGTTAAGACCCATTCCATTCCACTTTTATATGGTATAACATAGTATATAGCAAAGACTGGAAGTGACCAACTTTCATAAATGAATAACAATATTTCTACTTTAATATGAAGCCATTCTGAAGAACAACGGTTAAATAATCAATTGTAAATTAAAAATATTCGCATTATTCATGAGTAGGCCTATAATAATAGTACATAAACCATTCATACATATTTCATCAGCGTTTCCACTTAAATTCTGAAACCTACTTTTTTCTAATTCAGTGATTGAAGTTAACTAACAATGTCTAGAGAACTAGTAAAATGTATCCTGTCAGGTTGCTATCACAGTAACTGAATAGCGTCTGACAGGCTAAGAGCTACTGAAATTAATGGGTTTGCACTCCACATAGTAGTTGCCTTTTATATTGCAACGCCGAACAGATCGTACTTAACGTAAAATAAATTTACCTTGGCACAAATAGCTAATTTCAGATCAATTAAATGTTTGAATAAAGTTTTTAGAAATTATTTGTTAAACGTATCGATCGGTGTATTTATCGGTTTGTCGCTGTAGAAAGAACCAATCAATCACGTTTTAATACTTTGAGCTAACATAGTCCTTCTTCTTACAACAGCTCCTTACAAAGTCTCAATGGTGCCTTCAATTAGAACTAATTTTGTATTTCTGTATAAAAAAATAGGCTGCTTTGTATGTGGGTTTTGCCCACTAGCCACGCGGGGAATTTATTATATGGTTGCTATTTGTGATCAAATATTACGAAATGTATTGCCATCAATCATATACGAAAAAAACCATAAAAAACTTATGAATAAACGAGATTTTTTATAGCTGTAAACGGAACCTTTCATAGTAATTTCCTCGCCCGCAAGACATGTTCTCTAGCTACCCGTAGTATTAACCAATAGCTTGATATACGTCATTTCAATATTAAGTGAGAACCACATCTTTAATAATAGCCCAGTATATATGTATTATTGTATTTTATTTATATTTGTTAAACATACATTAGACAAGAGCTGTCTATTGCTGATCGTTCTTTAGGTCCGAAATGTTATATAGACTATTAATTAGACATTAATTACCTTATCCAGACCATAATCAACTTTCGATGCCATCTTAGATTTGAATCCGATCTGCTGTTGACCACAAAAATGGATAATTGAGACTTTCTTTATTATCTTTACACTGTTAACAATGACAATCGAGGCAACAAGTTTTTTTTAAAACTAGGTTTTCTCAGCTCCGAATGAAGTAATTTGAAATTCGCAGCCTATCCCCTTTACATTATCTATTTATTACTACCGTCAACTCTTTATCTAATCCCCCTATAATGTATCTTTAAAGGAAACGTAGCCATGTTTTAAAGGGACAATAACACTCTTGCTGGCCTGGTAGCTCTAGAAAATAAATAATAGTCTTATTCTAAGTACTAGATGTTTATTTGTCCTACCTGTTGTGTAAATTATCCATTTCATCATATTTTACTTGTTCAGAAGGTTCGAAAATCCAAGTCACATTTGACAAGGTTTACGTTAACCTTTTCAAATCATGTAGTTGAATTTTTTCAATTCTTTAAATTATGTGTGTTAAGATGAAATTTGTATCATCAATTAATTTGAATATTGTAAAATAATACAATTTGTTGGCCAGAATAAAGATTGGGACATATTATTCAATTACAACAAGAGTGTTATTGGGGCTTTAAATCATGAGAAATGCTGACATAAAAATTTTAAATACTGTGTATAAGTGTTTATGTGTGATGCTGTTCGTCTGCACTTACTATTAAACGTTCATTCAACCTAAGTTGAATCAAAGAGATAAAACTTGGAAAACTTGCGGTAATGGCTTAAAACCAATACCGATTTCAGATATAGATAAATACTTTGGAGTGATTAAAATATTAACGTGGGAGTAAAATTTAATGGTGCCACACAAACACGTTACGTACTTTAAGACTTACAGAATGAAATATTTTATCATTTATCCTAATGGTACAAAAAAGCATGTAAGAATATAGTACCATTATCCTAAATGTACAACCAAACATGTCACGTATTTACAGACTTGGTACCATCGATCCAATTTGATTAAAACACAGATCCTATTTCGTTTCGTTTTTATAGTTCAAAATTTCGTTTTACTTGTCTTTACTTCATGCAGTGACGGCCATCGAAAGTATAAAAAACGAAACGAAATATAGATCTGTATTTTATTCAGATTGCATCGATCCTAAATGTACAATAGATATGCTGCGTACTTATAGAATACACATGCAGTCATTAATATATGCCAAAACATAGCACTTACTTATGTACAGACTTGCATAGTATAATAAAATATAGAACCATCGACCCCCAAATATGCAACAAACATGTCACGTACTTACATAATAAAATATAGTGTCATCCTTCCTAAATGTTCATTCAGAAAAAATTATAGTACCATTATCTTACACGTGTCACGTACTTTTACAGAATAAAATATCATAGTACATCAAAACATGACACGTATTTACAGAATGAAATATAATACCATCAATCCTAATGGAGAGAGAGAGAGAGAAATGGGGTTTAACGTCCACTCGACACAACTAGGTCATTTCGGGACTAATATATGGTTTTTAATTTTATTTCAATAATTCGCTTGCGCGTAGGGGTCTTTAGCAGTGGGAGGAAACCGGAGTGCCCGGAGGAAACCCACGAGGTTGAGAAGGCGTCCCTATCTCCATGCCACATACGCTCACACCAGGGCTCGAAACTACAGCCGCAAGCCAAAGGTGACCGGCCAGCTAGAGGTCGAAGCGCGGCACTCTAGACCACTAGGCCACCCCCCCCCCCAATCCCAATGGACAATCAGATTCAAACTACACCAACACAAAATAATAACAGTCGTATATGTATCCACCGGAATCCGTCAAGCGTTTGAATACAATACCTGCACTACTTTGAGAACAATTTTAGCTCCTTATTTTGTTTTAAAATATAAATTAGCTCTTTGGTATTTCAGATACGTTACAGTCAAGCAAAAATGAAATGGAGGGATTTATATCAGGACTCCATAGGCAGTACCCTCAAGATATAGTGGATGTGGAGGTTGAAATACGTGTGATATTCATGAAAATACTTGATTCTAAAATACATTGGAATTACTATTCTCATAATGCAACAAATTTAAACAACGATACTTCAGAACATGCGGGTCAGACGTCATCGTCACGCAGGCGCCGTGAGTCAGTGTCCTATAATAACGGATATGACGTCAGTACAGGAAGTGGAAATTATAGTAAAATACAAACTCATAATCCTTCAGTTGGTGTAAAGCACAGTGTTGTTATGGGAGCACACAAACATAGTGTTGAAGATGACATAGCCCATGCATTCCACTTGGCCAGTATTACAATATTAGCTATATTGGTGATTGAGGTAAGTAAACACTCAATACTTTTAATTTCTATAGGGCCTGTCATTGAGTCAAGCGGTGTGAAAATCAAAAACTGCCGCCATTTTGTCAAGATGGCCGCCATTTCAGCCATATTTCACTTGACGAAAATGACAGAAATAAAAGTTTTATTCAGCTCTAAATATACTGTTTGATTGCATATATCTATTTACAAGAATAATGATAAGTCGTATCGACATCTTTTGTACCAGAAACTGGTCTTCAAACACTGCTCATCTACGGAGTTTGTATATAAATCCATTTTCGATGTTTTGGCGTGATTGGATACATTCTGTTACAACTAATTAGTTGTAACATTGAGTCCGGTTACATGTAAAATATGGAATATAATGCCTAAAAAACAATAAAACGAATTACAAACTATTTAATTTTAATCCGCGAGTATCGGGGTAACGACACCCACCATTGTCCAACTACATGAAAGTATTAAACTTAATTTCTTTAAAGGACAAACTTCAACCTAGACTGCTAATGTTAATCACTTTGGATGATCATTGCATGGACAAAATCCCAAAACGAAGGCTGAAAAGATATGGATTAGGTATCATGTTTTAGCGTTCTCCTTTTAATTATGAGAACATTGTGACTGAAACTATGTAGTCCACTGTGGCTAAGTGGGTAAGACGCTGGCTCGCTAGCCTGGAGTACGGGTGTTCGATCCCTGCATTGTTCTAGAAAGTTCATACAGATTTTTCGACGTTGTTCCCTCTTGTTAGTGATGCAGCATGAACTCTGCCAACACCGGAATCAAACCCGAAACGTCCAGGTTATCGAGCCAACGTCTTACTCACAGAGCCACCTCACACAATTAGCACGACGCCAATGGAATTAATTATACTAATATGTTATCTCTGTATAATTGTATTATCAATAATTGGTGATTGATATTACCCCTAATCCGCTGGGATGATACGATGTTCCAGATGTTGCCGGTACAGTTAGTATTTATTTGCTACTCTTTCCTAGTAATTTCAACAACCTCGTGCTTGTTAAAGGGGCCATCCCGATATTAATAGAGTCTCAGAATTTCATCTCAAAATATTGAGTCTTTTGACAAGAACGTGAAAGTGAAAACCACCTATCCTGACACGTAACCCTTTTTGGGTTTTGGGGCAATTTTTTCGTTGGGTGACCTGATAATTATTGCCGTTACTTTGATCCACATAAAGAGAAGAGACAGCGTGCGCGGAGTTTAGACCCCGTAGGATGGCATGCGCCACCAGGTAAAAAGAGATTCTTGTATAAAACGTCTACAGTAGACAACCTCCTAAATACGTTCATCTGGACCAAACTTTTGTGCCTGCATATACCGCAAACAATATAGTGAAACGTCAAATGTACATTTAGACGTCAAAAGCAATTATTACATTTGGATTCGTTCAACATTTTCTTCCATTACACTATTTGCGTGTTTACGTCATAAGCTCTTTTACTTCTGTATGAGAGAGAGACAGAGAGCGAGAGAGAGTACGAGAGAGAGGGGGGAGGGGTAATGTCCCTCGGCACATGTTTTGTCGTTTTGGGACTAACATATAGGGCTCTTTAACAATGGAAAGAAACGGAGGACCTGAAAAAACCCACGAGGTTAGACAGACGACTCTTCGTAGTAGAATGGCCTTAGTGGTAATTTACTTCCCAAATATGAAGTAACCTCCACATACCCAACACCGAGACAAGAACATTATTTGGTCTACCAACACATGTCATAAACAAGATAGTATTTGATAGATATTGACAATGGAAAGGACAAAGGTTTTTTTTTTAACCAAATTATCACTGTTTTTATATATAAACACACCAGTCAATTTCATTTGGGTGCGTGAGATATGACTATACAAAGTGTGAATCTAATAATTAATAAAAGATAACAATACCTTCTCCCTGTCTGGTGCAAGCGAGGAATCGAAAACACGCCACTTGACTGTATAGTAGACCTTGATATACTAACGGGCGTTAAAGCCCCAATAACACTCTTGTGTTGTAACTGAATAATATGTCCCAATCTTCATTCTGGTCAACAAATTGTATTATTTTACAATATTCCAATTAATTGATGATATAAATTTCATCGTAATACACCGAATTTAAAAAATTGGAAAAATTCAACTAATTGATTTGAAAAGTCTAACGTAAACCTTTTCAAATGTGACTTTGATTTAAAATATTTTCGAACCCTCTTAGTAGGGGTCGAACTCCCAGATCCGTGACCAATTTCCGGGGAGGAAGGTTTGACGATTGATTCTGGTAGGGGGAACTGTTCTGAGGATTTGTGCAGTTTGCAACCTCTGGCAAGTGTGGGCAACTCTTAGGAGAGGCAAAAATCAAAGATGGCGGCCGAAATAGCACAGAGACGTATAGTTGGGTGCTAATGTCATCAAACCGTCCTTGTAATATGTCATTTTTATAGTTTTCAGGGTCGCTGAATCCATTAAGATCACTCGCAAGTCAATTTGATGCACCCATATCCCAATATGGCGGAAATCTGGCGGAGATGGTGGAAAAAACGAAAAATAATGTTATATATTCTAGTAAGGCAAATATGGGCTTGTAATATATCGTTTTTAGGGTTTTCGTGGATGCTTAGTTCATTTTTGATGGTCTCGTGTCAATAAAATCTACATTAGATGTTAAATATGAAACAAATGTCAGAGCACAGAAGATACAAAGATACGGAAAACATCATTATATATGCAATACGTCATTCATATAGCACCTACTAATATCATAATTTCTATTCATAGGCATATACGTTTCACACAAATCTTTTCAAGACGACAGCCTTCAATCAGAGTCCGTGTCTAATGCACTGTCAGACTCAGATGTGTCACTAACAGAGGTATCATTATCCTCATCATCATTACCATCATCAATGTCTACCGATGATCTGAATTTAAATGGCAAGGCCGGGTTTATATACCCTACAGGAACACACACATTCCCTCTTTCAACTCCCATCCATGTTCGAGTGGACCAGCTACGTTACTAACATTGTAACTTATCATGATATATGCTTGATAGTTCACTCTTTTTATGTGCTGTTCCAGGCTATCTTCATCAGGTGGGATACGGCATGTGCATTTGCTTTTCATCTTTAGCCATTTGCTAGCTCTACCACAAGCTACAGTTGTGATTATTTGTCATTATAGATACATCTCAGCACAAATTGTTCCATGGAGGCTACCGGGTTATCGGATAAAGTTAATGCGACACCTAAACCATCTAACAATGATGCATCTGCACTAAATGTGGACTTATGTAGAGTCTTTTTGGAATGGCCAAAAAATCCTGACACTGTATATCACTACCGGTTATCGAGTGGAACTGAATGACACGTAGCGCCAGATCACATGGCAGTAATCTTTGTGCATCAAAAGACTGCCCCTTTCGTCTAACTGCTAGAGACCCCGCCTTCATCTGAGAAACATAGCTTGATAAAACCAAAACATCAGTATCTTCTGCGTCTAGAACTAACTACAAGTTCGTCGTTTCCAATCGATCTCAGTTGTGGATACAAAGTGGTCACATTCGAAAAGTTGGAACCTCCAGTTGTCGGCTGTTAGATCATAACATTTCTTTCGGATAGAGTAAAAGAACTGAATACCTGGGTGTGTTTTTACTAATTTATCGAACTCTTTATGTAGAAACACTTATTGATGGTGGTAGTGTATACACATGGTAGGATTATGCAGTGAAAATTTTCAATCTAGCTTTGAAATGACACCCAAAAGCGAAAACGATCGTATTTGTGAATGACCCATACGATCTTACGATCTCGACAAAATATTCTGAACGCAATCTGCGTTCAGAACAGTACCAAGGTAGTACCAAGAACATTTATATCAAGGCCGATAGTAAATTTCTGAACGCTCGAGAATTCTCCAATTTCCTTTCAAACGATGCTTATAAAGTGAGACTACAAGTGTTTCTACATAAAGAGTTAGATAAATTAGTAAAAACACACCCAGATATTCAAAAAAGACCATATGTATAACTCCACATTTAGTGCAGATGCATCATTGTTAGATGGTTTAGGTGTCGCATTAACTTTATCCGATAACCCGGTAGCCTCCATGGAACAATTTGTGCTGAGATGTATCTATAATGACAAATAATCCACAACTGTAGCTTGTGGTAGAGCTATCAAATGGCTAAAGATGAAAAGCAATGCACACGCCGTATCCCACCTGATGAAGATAGTCTGGAACAGCACATAAAAAGAGTGAACTATCAAGCATATATCATGCTAAGTTACAATGTCAGAAACGTAGCTGGTCCACTCGGACATGGATGGGAGTTGAAAGAGGGAATGTGTGTGTTCCTGTAGGGCATATAAACCCGGCCTTGCCATCTAAATTCAGATCATCGGTAGACATTGATGATGGTAATGATGATGAGGATAATGGTACCTCTGTTAGTGACACATCTGAGTCTGACAGTGCATTAGACACGGACTCTGGTTGAAGGCTGCCGTCTTGAAAGATTTGTGTGAAATGTATATGCCTATGAATAGAAATTATGATATTAGTAGGTGCTATATGAATGGCGTATTGCGTATAAAATGATGTTTACCGTATCTTTGTATCTTCTGTGCTCTGACATTTGTTTCATATTTAAAGTCTAATGTAGATTTAATTGACACGAGACCATCAAAAATGAACTAAGCATCCATGAAAACCCTGAAAACGATATATTACAAGCCCATATTTGCCTTCCGCCATATTGGGATATGGGTGCATCAAATTGACTTGCGAGTGATCTTAATGGTTTCAGCGACCCTGAAAACTATAAAAATGACATATTACAAGGACGGTTTGATGACATTAGCACCCAACTATACGTCTCTGTGCTATTTTGCCCGCCATCTTGGATTTTTGCTTCTCCCGAGAGTTGCCCACATTTTCCAGAGGTTGCAAACTGCACAAATCCTCAGAACAATCCCCCCTACCAGAATCAATCGTCAAACCTTCCTCCCCGGAAATTGGTCACGGATCTGGGAGTTCGACCCCTACTATCTGGACAAGTAAAATAGGTCGTAATGGATAATTTACACAACAGGTAGGACACTAAAACATCTAGTACTTAGAATAAGGCTATTATTTATTTTCTGGGGCTGCCAAGCCAGCAAGAGTGTTATTGTCCCTTTAAACCAGCCGGCCATAACAAATACAAAGAACGATATACAATATATCCTACTGCAGTTTTTATTGCGTTTCGCATTTTATGATTGATTTACACCGTGTATTTATTACCCTTGTCACTTCGTCGCCCCCTCTTGCTACTTGGGTCGCCTCTGGGACTACCGAATGCGGTATGCGTGTAGGTTAGATTTTAATGGAATCTGACAATTATGTCAAATAGAAAATGCATTGCGGACTTTTCCAGTCTGGAAACGTGTGTGTGACGTCAATGTGACGTCATTTTGCGTTTCTATTATTTATGTAACAAAAACAGTTCACAAACGGAATTATGTAATATCAATAATGCTGATTATAGACCTATTGATTACTTTACAATGTTCAAAAAGTAGTGTGTTGACCTTATGGCCTGTGACGTTTAGATAACGGCATATGGATATCATGACTGTTCACTGTGTCAGAGTCCCTTCTCTGCAGGTAGGATGGGTCTGTCGTTCAGATTGTAACGCCAGTTGACTCAATGACAGACCTTATTTAGTTATGATATAACGCGCACGTGCAAGCCATTCGGCCAACCTGTCGAGGGGAATTTGATCAAATTGGAAGCTCATATAGGTCCATACGTGTATAAGTTTAGAGTAGAGTGAAGCCAAAGCGGAAATGCTTTGAACGTATGTTTGTTCGATGAATGAAGAAGAAACAAAAATATGCTTTGCGCGAGCAGACAACCCCCGGCCCCTTCTGGACCAAGAGTTATATGTATCGTGAACGATTAATAAGTAGTCCCATAAGTTACATTATAATAATATTATAACTCCGTTGTCACCATAACTCAACCCTCGCTGTATATCAACAATATCAACAGCTGTCCCTGTACGACCATCATCTAATAAACATAGAAATATTGCACAGTTTATATCCACACGATCAGACCTTGGAGGGTATTTTATGTTTTTGTTTTCTTGTATAATCAAATTTTGTTAAAAGCATGTCCGTGTTGGCGTAAATGCTCTCAGCGATTAATTTCATTGGTGTTTATAGTCACAAGGGTACTGCGTGTATAACGGTAAGGCTATTATTAACCCAAACCAGATATTTCTGGGTGATTTTAAAGAGAGAGAGGGGGGGGGAAGAGACAGGGAGAGAGAGAAATGTGGTTTAACGTCCACTCGACACAAACTAGGTCATTTTGGGACTAACGTATGGTTTAATTTTATTTCAATAATTCGCTTGCACGTAGGGGTTTTAAGCAGTGGGAGGAAACCGGAGTACCCGGCGAAAACTCACGACTTTGTACAGACGACCCTACTCCTTGCCACGTACAACCGGGGATTCGAAACCACGCCAGTTGACTCAATGACAGGCCGTTTGATACAGCGCTCGCTAACCATTCGGCCATGCAACCCCCCGAGTGATTTTAAAGAATCATATTTTATTTATGGAACTTCAGTAAGGAGCTTTTCGTTAATTCGAAGATTAACATATTCTAATTTCCATTTATGAATGCCTTATATAAGATATTTCGTTACGATACAAATACTAAACCGTGTCACTTTTAATAGACCTAATTAGGAAACGAAATGAAATAAAATAGGGTTTAAGGCCCCAATGTTCTGCAAACGCCACATTTATATTAAATTCCGATTGCCCACGGATTTTTGAAGTGCACGTTAATGTGTACACGGGTCTTCGGGCTCTCATCCTATCCGAACGATTAGACAGCTGTCCTGCACCACCGACAAGAGGAAACCACGCCGGAAAATTCAGATGAACTGACGTGCCGGAGGGAAGACATATTATGCCCAACCCAACCCCACCTTACAATTTACTCCTACATCGCCAGGGTAGGGCTTCGGGATCAGGGATCCGATTGGTGGCTACTGCGGCCCGAATAAAGGCGTAAATTCAATAAATGTGTACTTATGCCCCCACCTTGCGCTTCATGGACACAGGCGCGATATGCCTAATGAGTTAGCAATCACCAATTAAAACAATAAATTTGCGGGGCAATCCGAGATTGGATCTTTTCCCTTACATCTTAGGATGGGGGAAGGTTGTTGGCTGGCCGAATGGTTAACGTGTGTTTGTTGGATCAGACGGTCCGTCATTGAGTCAAGTGGCGTTGCTTCGATTCCTCGCTTGTACGTGACAAGGAACGGTGTCGTCTGTTCAACATCGTGGGTTTTATCCGGATCCTCCGGTTTCCTCCCACGGTAAGCGAATTATTGAAACAGAGTAGAACCATATTTCAGTCCCAAAATTACCTATTTTTGTCAAGTGGACATTAAATCCCACGTCTCTGTCCCCTCCCTTATATCCACATTGTATTTAACAAATTATATAAAACAAGCAAAATATTATAATCTGAACAGAAATTAATTTAATTTGAAGACCCAAAATCTGAATACCATAATATATCCATGTTAATCAGACAGTATCTGGGTTTTGTCATGATGTAAATATGTTTTACAAGTTCTCTAGCTTTATGTTTATTGTATAAAGTTGAGGCTATAAAACCACAGATTTTACTGACAGTATAAAGAATTACGCTCTCCGAATCATGGTAAAATAGTGGGTCTTAATGCTATCCGAGGATTTATTTCGGTTTAAGGCATTTTGTATGATAAACATTGCGTCTTGTGGTTAGTAGCTTTTGATCTTAGGGAGTATAAATTGCAGAATTATGTTTAAAACAGCCAGAGCATTCATTTAGTGACTCGTTTGATATGCAATTTGCTCCTACAATCCAACCAAAACAGTCTCTGTTAAGCAAATATAATCACCCATTAACACAAAATAAAATCGCAGGAAAATCCTGGCACGTGTGGATGGTCGATAAATTTATTACGGTTCAAGTCCAATGTTCACGAACTGAGAAAACGGTAGTCACATTTTAGCAGTGGGAGGAAACCAGAGTGCCCGGAGGAAACCCACGAGGTTGAGAAGGCGCCCCTATCTCCATGCCACAAACGCTCACACCAGGGATCGAAACCACAGCCGCAAGCCAGAGGTGACCGGCCAGCTAGAGGTCGAAGCGTGGCACTCTAGACCACTAGGCCATCCCAACCCCCCCTTAGACAACAGATATTATTACTGGTAAAAGTAATAAAAAAATAACAATCTGATTAAAACACAGATCCTATTTCGTTTCGTTTTTTATTTCTCCAAATTTAGTTTTATTTGTCTTTGCTACACTAGCATCTGGAAGAGTTGTTATATAACCCGCATTCTGGTTGATGTGAGGAATTAGCCAATGAAACGGTTTGTTGTGGGTATCCTACTAGAAACATCAACGCCGATTTAACGAAACGAAATAAAGATCTTCATTTTAATCGGATTGGAAAAAAGAGAGACAAACATAGATCAAAACGAAACAAAGATTTTGTTGACGTATCATCAATAATTTATTGCATGTACATCCATTGAGATCATTATCACAAGTCACCGGAGGTAGTCACGAGGATTCAGAGCATCAGGGTAACGGGTGTGACATATGCAACACCTGTTACACTATAGGCCCTATATACTGTAGAAGTTACCTTAGTTTGTAAAATTCTTCTGGTTTATGTATTGAAGTTGTTAAGTAGTACCAGTGGCAACAAGAACTAGGCTATTATAACAATAATATGTCTGGTAGTTAAAATCGCGCAATGACATCATTGTCTGATAATCCATACAAGGTAATCCCATGAGTTAGAAACCCCCCTATGTGCCCATATAAGTACACTGTCTTGAAATCCAGGGTAGCGTCTGTGCATCTGACCAATGCTATAAAGGAAGAACCAGGGTAATTTCCAGGGGCTCAATAATGACTGATGCGCGTAACCTTTTTATAAACAAGGGTAAGATTTAAGTTTCTTTAGATATCACGATGAGACCGTAGGAAATAGATATCATAGAGATTCCGAAAGGGGAGCGTAGTAGTCTTCTGGCCTTAGAGGCTAGCGTGAACACATCATCCTAGCGCAAACGTTATGTAGAACTATCAAGAAGTATTTGGCTCTTGCCACGTTTAAGCCGATAGGTCTGAGTTAGAAAGGATATTAAACTCAGACCGTGGATATTTTAATAGCTGCTCAAGTAACTATCATATATATTGTAGTTTCCTGTATGTAACCTTTGTAATTTGCTGTTTTCCATATATAAACATAGTAGCAACATAAACGGTGTTTTAGACTTAATTGATCATTGGATATAATTGTATAACAACGTGAAGTCCGACGAAAACCCTAGACGTCAGTCACATCAGACACCGTAGTGTCACAGGCTTCTTTTTGGTCCCGCGACACAGGATAGTGTAACACACCACCACCATCAGGTACTGACTCAGGAGTCCGGCAATGTGCAAGCCGAGGTGGTGACCGCCTCTCTCTGATACCTTTTTTTGGTTGGTCCCAAATGTGTACGCTAATATTTGCACGTTGTCATACTTGAAATGTGCCTGTTATTTGTCGTAGCCCATGTCTGTTTGTCCGGCGCTCCGATGTCTACAATTACTCGCTGGATGTTCTAGCGAGTTGAGTTGTAATATGGGATCAATAACTTTTCAATAAATTCTAAAATCTATTGTCAAGAGTAATGACCCTTGATCAATTAGAAAATCTCGCAAACCTAAATGATGATGTTTAACTCCTTTTGGTTAATTCAAGATTATCTGGAAATGATACGTCAATTTCAGTTTCAGTCATTCGGATATTAAACCCTATTTCAAAATACCATCCAGTATCAATTTTCTTTTTAAAAAAAGATTTTATGGTTGTTTTATTTCTCTTAAATTGTCGCTTTGGAGAATACCTCTAGCGGGAGATGTCTCTGGTTTAGATGGATATGTCTAGAAACGTGTTTTCCTACACTAGCTAATACATCACAGTTATCACAGTACACTAGTGAAATGTAATAGATATTTTATGAATAGTTGGTCCTAGAAACTCACTGTTCCACTTGAATGACACTGACAGACGAGTTAAAAGCGCAAGACTTAAATGCACATTATGCAAGAGCTTAATCTGCTTATTACAGGTAATTATTTAGTCCTGAAATGTTATCTAAATTATTGATTAGACATTAATTAACTTTTCCAGGCCATAATCGCCTGCGATCTGTAGTGGGTTATGCTATCAATAAACTCTTGATGAAAACGTTAGCCTTTCCAACCCCGTGGGTTTTCTTCGGGTCGTCCGGTTTCCTCCCACTGCTCAATACACCTATGCGCAAACGAATTATTTAATATATTAGTCCCGAAATGACCTAGTTTGTGCCTGGTGGACGTCCCATTTCCCCCTCTCTCTTTCCATTTCTCGGAAGTCCATTCATTATAAATGGTCTCGATTGTCGCTAATGGAATTTTGTACCCGATACATATCGTATTGTATTATATTATCCAACATACTAAAACGTGGTTAAATTTACATTTGGCAAGAGCTAAATCTGCCTATTGTAGGTCTTTCTTTGGGCCTGAAATGTTATATAAACTATTAATTAGACATTAATTAACTTATCAATACCATAATAAACTCTTGATGTCAACGCTAGCCTGCGATATTTGATGGACTATGATCCGTTTTGCTGCATAACTTTCCTTCACGATTTAATGATTAAATGGATATTGGAGACTATGATTTTTGTCGTACTGACTTTAGTAATGATGATCGAGGCTAGGCAGAACGTTCATTCGCTTAATACTTGATCAATTTAAATGAAATTTTCAGCAAATTGCCTTTACATTATCTAGTTTTTATCTATTACATATTATAGTGAGAACTGCCAACTAATCTCCCATAATGTATCTTTAACAGAAAAAAATTGACAACTCAGTATTTGTTTAAAATGTATATAAAATAAACCATGTCTGAAGAGACACCACTAATTTCTTTCACTTTTCTCTCTTTAACTGTTTCAGTTTTTGAAATTCCCTTTAGATTGTAACCGAATTTTAACCAACTCTGTAAATGACATTATTAATACAATATACAGAATGCATGTTTACATTAAACTTCATTTATCTACGAGTTGCTAAACACCTTGATCAATAATTGTCTGTGAAGTTTGATATGGAATGAGTTAGATATATAAAAAGCACAGCAAAATAACACAATTTATATCTCATAAACGTAAATAAACATAAAACAACGAAAACAGACCCCAACAAATTAAATTTAAGCTCCCGCCACTAACCCTTTTAATTCCATGTCGGTATTGTCGTTTAACGCTTTTGATGTCTTTTGGTCTAAATGTGGCATCCATGCGGTACATATATTTATATTCTAATAATATAATATTGGATAGTACTGAACGAACTGGTGTAAATAATTACAGGTTACATGCAAAACTACAACAAAGTATGTCACTATACTCAGACGGGAAGTGATATACCGCGTTTACAACATCCGTCACTACTTTTAAATGCCGAATTTCAGATTAACCTCGGGACCAAACGACACCGGTAGACTTACCAACCCATTGGTTAAATGCAGAACGTAATTGTTCGATGCCATTGGGTTTAACAGGTGCGCCCACTACTTGTTTTATTTGTGCTTACAATGGCCTATCTACTCTCATCACCTGTCACTATTCCCAATTTAAAATATGAGTTTTTTTCATATTTCATTAAATGTAGGATCTGCGTATTCCCATTGTATTTCTTTTCAAATATGCAGTGTTATATACAAAATTCTAATGGGCGTAACACAATCAAGTAAATTGAATGTTTTGCTGATATCTGAGAAATACTTTATCTCACACGATATTGTATTTCTCTTCTAGAGGGTCTTATTTACAAACAGCATTTGTTTTTAAAATACCGCTGAGAGATTAATCAAGAGATCTTCAATTTATAGATAACATTAGTCCTATTTAATTCAATTACACTAGATTTCAAATCCTTTTTAAAATCGCCATTATACGTTTTACATTTTGTAGGAAAAGTCACAAGGATGTTGGGACTTTGATGACAAATAAGTGCTTGATAGTGATTATAATTTTGAACTCCCTACTGGAATAATTGTAGTTTATGTAACCAGTAGATATTGTCTAATGTTTTAAAATATTTTTTTTCAGACTATATTAAAGACGATCTGTGCAGGAAAACCATTTTTTCATCGTAAACTTGAAGTAGGTAGACTATATATAGTACATTTATATCAATAACACGTTCTTACTATGTATAAGCAGCACGGCGCACCCGCACTAACCGTGTGGTCCAGGGTTCGCTTCTTAGGAATTTTCCAGCCTGGATTCGCCATGTTAGTGTTGCAGGGCGGAGCCTAGACAGTGAACAGTGTCTTGTTTAGATATTTTTAGATTTAGAAACCTTGACAGTTTGAATTCTAACAAGAATAGGCCGTACCACCCCTGTCCAGGCAAAATTTCCTATCTTGTATTTGTACATTCAATTCTATAGTAAGTATTATCATGGGCCCAATAAACCTTTGAATATCTAGTGATGGACAATATTTAGGATTGTTCTAAGTAGAATTAAAATCGCGTTTCATTTCTAGAAATCGACTATTTACACCCAACATACAACCTGATGTTAATTGAATCTGTCTGTAGTTTTAACAGTTATATAAGATCGTTGTATTATGAAACCGACATTAAGGTGTATCTCGTAAGAGAAGCTACTATCTAAGCTGAACTATCATAGTTACTTTAAGATAACATCATAGATAACCTTTTATCCAAGTAAATATTAGTTCATTTAGAGTTCAACCCCACCTTAGCGTTACAAATAAATAAGATAACAGACCTCTGTTTGATTAGCCATATTATGATTTACGGAGGTAACGGAATGAACATAAATAAGTAACAGAAACTACATGGACGATATACTATCACAACAGATGTAGTTTTCTTATAATGTATATAAAACATATGGAAATCGCACTAAATATACTGTTATTGGTTTTCATTTATATATCTTTTTGAAATAAGCTGATTTTGTTATTTAAGCATATATATTTTTTCATGACAAAAGATAACTTAAGATTTATCAGATCTTATAAACTTAAAAAATGCATTTAATGATTGAAATAAAACCTTGATATTGGTAACGAAATATCTTCTCTACCCTCTCACCTCCACAAACACGTGCGTGTTTTCCCATCCCAAAAGAGAGAAAGAGAGAGAGAGAAATCGGGTTTAACGTCCACTCGACACAAACTAGGCCATTTCGGGACTAACACATGGTTTCATTTTATTTTAATAATTCGCTTGCGCGTAGGGGTCTTTAGCAGTGGGAGGACCCGGAGAAAATCCACAAAGTTGGACAGGCGACCCTACTCCTAATCACGTACAACCGAGGATTCGAAACCACGCCAGTTGACCATCCCAAAAGAAAAACTTATTGAAGACTTCCATATTGGTATTTGCAGCACCATTCCCGACAAGCACACTCTGTCCCATACCCTTTTGTAAAAGTCTTGAACGGTTGAATTATGTCTGATTTCAACGTATTCAAGTGATAAAAGGCGCGATATTGTATGTATTTAGCTTATCTTTTAAACAAAAAAAAATAAGATAATATAACCATGGAACACATACCATAATTGAATTTATCATTCATAAAGGACAAAGCAATTAGTCCATCATATTTCGATTCCCCTTTTGGTTTTCATACGCCTTATGCAACAAGATATATGTGATAGCGCTCGACATTCAAAAGAATTAATTCCTGACAATTTAGTTCTAGCTATTAGAAATGAAATGAAATGGGATTTAACGTCCTACTGTTCTGCTTTATCCCATTAGACATAAACACTTGGAAGTTGCACTTCGAAATAAGAGTAGGCCATATCGACGCTGCACGGGCAAAGTATTCCTCCTAGCCCACCGTATGCCTGTCTTCATCATCGTAGTCGGAGCAGACCAATGGGATTTTAAACACAATTTTTCATTCCAATACCCAATTAGACGAGTTATCCATCAATGCCAGTTAAATTTTGAAAATGATTCAAATCAATTTTGATAGGACATTTCCATACAGGGTCACGTGCACAATAGTAGCGCCCACAATAACTTATAAATGGTCCTATAATACGGTAAGCTTTTCACATATTTCTGGCGGTGTAAGAAAAGGTAGTTTCAGGCTGTTTCGGTCTATCCAGCGTGTGAAATAGCTTTATTTTACGTCAACCTCCACAGAAGTGATATCACAGACAAAGGATGTCCAGGGATGTTTCCGTATTAATATACCCTTTTTTCATTCATTTCTTCAAGGGACTGAGATAGTCAATATTTACATGTACCGAACTAATGGGTCAGGGGTATTTAAAAGGTATATCAACCTTACGGCTTAGTTTTAAATTGTAAAAATCATATAAATTTGTATGCTTGACAACGACCAGTGAAATCGTGTTGAAACGTCGAGTGCATAGAATATAGAGAGTGTTTTCCATAGAACTGTGTTGTGTTATATAATCCCTTTACATCCATTATTTTATAATTTCTGGTCGTTAGCCACAGACAAAGATCCCTTGTCGGGAGTGTAGGACGAGGGTCTGGCAAGAGAGAGCTGCGTATGGTACTCCGGATGGGAAAAACCGAGACCCCATGTACACATTAGTGTGCACGTAAAAGATCCCTTGATAGATGGAATTCGATAAAAGAGTAGGTCGTAAACCATGATTAAAATACACCACCCGTTGCTGCAGCTTCTGTTTCTTTAAATTCATTTTTGTTGTTGTTCATCGGAGGTGATAGAAAAATGTGCTGAATAAACCCAGTAGAGTTAAACCCATTTTTAACAAACACTCTAAATGGCATTAGTAATACAATATATAGAACGCATATTTACATTAAACTTGAGTTATCAACAAATCGCTAAAAACCTTGATCAATATTTATCCGTGAAGTTTGAACTGTATTCACCTGACTGTGAAAAGCGAGGAGCGCAGTAATGTAATGTAATGTATTTCTCAGTGTAAGTAAAAATGAAAAAACAATAGATACAAAACGAATGACCCACAGATCTAGACTCGATCGTGCCACTTTCATATTTTTAAATGTTATTATGTTTTGTCGGAACAATGATTTTTAATACCTTTTGGTTGGTTATGTGATTGAATAAATTTGAGAATATGGTACTATCTATTTCTATTGATAAAATAACCCATTTGGTTTAACAAGTGCTCCCCTAGTTTTCATTCATGCTTGAAATAGGCTTGGTTTGCATTATCGCCTGCCACCATTGCATATGAGACGGTTATTCGAGTAATTTAATCACAAGTGATATGTAGCAACAAACCACTTTGTTCTAAAACTAAAATAAAAATTGAGTTAAAAAAGAGTCTTGATATAAGATTCAACCTATAAAGCTATGCTGTTAAAACTAGCTTAGTCTTTGGAGAACATAATTAACCTTGGAAGTATTGATCGAGTATTTTCAAGTGTCACAGAAAGAAATGTAGCTTTGAACCAAATATGACACCTCTGAAAATATACTGTCTAGATTATAGACAAATGCGATGGTTTTTCTGAAGAATAATTATATTTTATCCGTCAATCACGAAATCCGTGTTCCGCTTCCAAATAGTAAAAAGTTTAGCTGTTATATAATTAAGCATTAAAGAATTCTTAAAGGGAGTATGGCCCTATTCTTTGGAACCATAAATAAAAATGAAATGGAGTTTAACATCCTACTATTCTTCCCAGACCCTGAAATAGCAATGGGCTTAAAAGCACAAATTAATGCACTATGAGTGTACATACATTCAATTTTTAATTCTTTAATCATGATTCCTAATCAATAATGTTCGGTGAAATATACGAAGAGTCCAAATGTATTGGCAGTCGTTTGCACCTGCTTAGTTCAATCTACATGCGTTTCCATCTCTTTTTTTTTGTCAAACAGTGTAATTTAACCACTGAACAGGTGCGTTGTCTTACTGAAAAGTAAAGATGCGTAGACTTGTTTGTGATAAATTATCAGGTTATTCTAATAATTCGCCTGTGCATAGGGGTCTTTAAGAAACCGGTAGCAGGAGAAAACACATCAGATTGATCTTGCGACCAAACTCCTTGCCACATACAGGTGACTGACTCAATTTACAGGCCCTATGATCTGAAGTGCAAATATTAAACCATTCGGCCACACCCCCTCATCATTTAACTTGTAATGTAGGTCCTTGGTGTTTTATCTTAATCAGTGCCCAGTAATATCACTCTGAATATGTGTACATTTGTGTTTTATTTTCCGCTATGTCTTGTCCGGTAATCATAAGCTTCTCAACCAATCTATGTCTGGTTCAATGATAATCAGTATTATTACTATCTATACTTTAGATTTTAAGTAAAGAGAAAACTAAACACAACGGACAAGCGATCAATTGGTCCTGAACTAGGTGTCTTGTGGCTTAAATCACGTCTTGGTTATACAACAAAGCTCCCGACTGTTTCTGGTTAACATTAGCTTGTATCACCCAGATAGTCATTCTACAAAAGCTAGTCTGAATGAATTATCAACATTTGAGCCTATATAGGTCATTGGCTAGATAATCTGGTCTTTGTACGATATACGAAATCATTCCAATGAGTGTAATAAGGGAGATAAATAGCCCCAAAATATCGACGTTTGAAGACTAAGCGGTTCTGGGTGATTGAGACTAATTTATCACATGAACTTATATGTCAATGATGGAAATTGAAGCGTACCCCACCCCCTCGCACACACACACATACACACACACACACACACACTAACGCATTAGTAGGCTAAACACACATGGGAGCATAATGTTTAATCAGATACGAAACCATCCAATTCACGGATCAACCCCCTCATGGTGACAGCTATATATTTATATTTCGGTTTAAAGTAGATACAAACACAAAAGTACAAGCGGTACCAATACAAAAGTACAACTGATACAAGTTCAAAAGTATATTTTGATATCAATACAAAAATACAACTGGTACCAATACAAAAGTACAACTGACACCCATACAACTGGTATCAATACAAAAGTTCAACTGACACCAATACAAAAGTACAACTGACACCCATGCAACTGGTACCAATACAAAAGTACAACGGGCATCAATACAAAAGTACAACTGACACCCATGCAACTGGTACCAATACAAAAGTACAACTGGCACCAATACCAAAATACAACTGGTACCAACACAAACGTAGAACGTATGTACCAATACAAAAATACAACCGGCTCACATGCCAACTACAGTTGGAAAATACAAATGGCACGAATAAAAGTACACCTGGTTCCAATAAAATAGAGTACAAGTCATACCAATAAAAGGCAGAACTTACACCATTACAAAAGTGCAATAAAATTGTCATTTATAAGGAGAGCGTTCTCAATGCGATTTTAACAAGGAAGTAGCTTCACGAGAAGTTAGGGTATAATTTTCATCTTGGAATAGATAATAAACGTGTAATAAGGCACTACATCATATTCATGTTTATAGCTTATGACATGCTAACTCATGTAACTCATGATAACTGATTATAAAATGGCTAAATAAGGATATAAATATAGCTTTTTATATACAAAAAAAATGAATACACTCTCTCTTTAATGGTTATTGTCAACCTCTGTGAATAATGATACGAATCCTGATAATAGTAATGACGAGGAGCCACGGTGGTTTAGTGGGTAGGAGATTGGCTCTCGGACCTGTAGGTCCCATGTTCGATCTCTGCCTTGACCGAGAACGTTCATCGGGATTTGCGTCCTGGTTTCCCTTGGTCAGTGGTCATTCAGATGGGACGAAAACCCGAGGTCATGTGAACACATTGGCGTGCAAGTAAAGGATCCCTTGGCAATTGGAATTCGATAAAAAAATGTGTAGGCCATAGTACCACTGCCTGGGCAAAATTTTCCTTATAGAACACTGTATGGCGTATGCCCGTCTTCATTAACCCAGTCGGGCAAAATTTCCTTCGTAGCACACAGGAGTAGGAGTAGAACAGTCTTACGTTAAACTCCCATTCAGTTTATTTCACTAAGTGCGGATATGATTGTGATCTAGGGTCTTTATGTCAGTCCACAAATATTGAGATTCCCAGTTCTGTTCATTATGTGCTGCTTGCCTTGAAGTATACAGGAATAAGTAAAGGTAAAATTCTTGATTCTCTTCGGGAACTGGCTTCCTTACTTTGATAGGCGAGGGTTCGATTCCCAGCTTGTACATAACTAGGGGGAGTGTCGCCCACTGCACAAGAGAATTATTAAAATAAAATTGAACCAGAGCTTTGTCCTGAAATGACCAAGCTTGTTTCGAGTAGATATAAAACCCCACCTAATATCTATTCTCAGATTCGGTAAGAGGTCAGCTAATTGCAGGATCAGGTTTATGACCGGAAGTTAAATAATGTTAGAACTAATTGTCAGATAAGGTTAATAGACAGTTGTGTTGGATAAGTTTGGCACCAGCTAGAATCATGGATAAGGTCAAGTGGTTATTACTAATGGCTATGTACTCGTTATAAGACAGGGGTAGCAATGGTAAATCTATATAAATATTATATATAAATGAAATGAAATGGGGTTTAACTTCCTACTGTTCTTCGCCATTTTAGCGAGCCAGAGTCAGTCTCCATGAATCACCGCGGTCCTCATAAAGTAAATAATAATATAGCCTAATTGATGAAGTTATCGGTGGAAATAGTTACATAAATTAGGAAACCACACCCTAATTCTTAAGTACAATTCTGCATCAGCCAGAGGGTATGTAAACAATTTTCCACTTGGAAATAAACACTATTTATTCCAAATGTTACTCTTTATGATAAATTGCTAACATTTTTAAAGGCGACAAATTTTTATAATAAATTCTAATTGTATATATTTTATCATGCGTTACGTTTTAAATTTGTATAAATGTTAAAGATTTAATATTTGTTTTTAATAATATTTTCTGTGATATTTGTTTCTGTTTAAATACATAAATGTCTGTGATATTCTTTTCAATTGTCTCGTTAAATTCACCATATGTTTGGCGCATTTATAGACCCGAATGTTACGTTTAGCAAATATTTTAAATAACCATTCTTTACTAAAAATGTTACTATTAAAAAATTACAAATATGCGCATATGGTAGTCTATTTTGATGGATCTCTCGTGTACCATTCTTTGTACCAGTATTCATTATTTTCTCATTAACCGTTTTTAAAGACGTATCGGGCGATATAACAACTTTGTTGCACTTAATACAACAAATAAAATACAGCTATTTTCTCGGATACGATCTATTAAGCTTTGTTTAAAGAAAATCAAATTGGAGTTTTAACAGGGTAGTGGGGTGTTCCACAAACAGAATGAAATGGAATGAAGCCAAATCGGGTTGAATGTCGTACTGCGCTGCTCCGAACTGGGCTAATGATATAAGTCATACGGTGTGCTATGTGGAAAAATTAGTCCGCAGCCGTTGTTGGCCGAGATAGTTCCGCTGGATTTTTTCGTCGTGGTCTCAGTTGTAGGGGACGGAAGCTCCTGACGAAAACTCAAATTAGCTTGCACGCAAAAACAATGCTTGGCTGTTGGAATTCTAAATTAACTGCATAGCACACCATAGTGTATGCCCACCATCATTAGCCCAGTTGGTCCAGAAATCTAGTACATTAAACCCCTTTTTCGGTCCATTTATTTGACATAAATAACAAATTTCGTTTTAAAACTGTGGTGAATGAATCGATCAAGGTTTTGTTAATGCTGAGTGTGGATCTCGTTCTTCAACATCCATTATTTTTACATTAACTTTTTCACTCAACAAAAACTCTTATACCAATTATTACATTACGTTAATGGCTTTGGTTGAATTTTTCAGGTTTTTGATGCTGTGATAGTGTTGATATCGTTTCTAGTCGATCTGGTATTTCTCAATCGACTGCCTAATTATGAAATCCAGGACTTTGTTTTTATTCTCGCCTTTTTATTGCCCTGGAGAGTAATGAGGGTTGTAAATAGTAAGTAGACTTGAAATATTTTGGCTAACATTTAATTTAGATTTTACGAGCCGCGGTTGCACTTAAAGGGCAGCATTGGTGTCAGGGAGAGGGAGAAATGGGGTTTAACGTCCAATCAATACAAACTAGGTCATTTCGGGACTAACATATGGTTTAATTTTATTTTAATAAATCGCTTGCGCGTAGGGGTCTTTAGCAGTGGATGGAAACCAGAGGACCCGGAGAAAACCCACGTGGTTGGACATGCGACCCTACTATTTGCCACGTACAACCGGGGATTCGAAACCACGCCAGTTGACTCAAGCGCTGGCTTTATGATACAGAACGCACGTGCTAACCATTCGGCAAACAATTCGGCCACACCCCCCCCCCCCCATTGGTGTCAGTCAATATCACATATGTGATAGAACTGGTTAAGCACATTCCAAATATAATTTTAACACAGTTTTAACACAGAGATCATTGCTACGATAGATGCGTTATCCTCCCACAGCCTCATATAACAGCTTTTGGTCTTCAAAGGAATTATTAGTGGGCAGAAAGTCACCCGCTTGTCTGTTTTCACTCGTCACTGCAGTCATTATTTTCCTTTCGCGTTCGTCACTTCCCTTTCTTGAAAGCTTCGCTTGAGCATCTATTGTAGCAATGATTTCATTGTTTAAATTACATTTGTAACGTGTTTAACCAGTTCTATCGCATATGTGATATGACTGACACCAGTATCGTCCTTTAACTACACGGTTTCCCTTCCGGAAGTTTGAATTCGAAATAAGGTTAGGCGCTGTCCAGGCAAAACTGCCCCCGCAGCTCACAGTATGACGCGGACATGTAGGAAGTTAAACCCCCGGTTCGTTTTGTATTGCACATATAGCAGGTTAAATTTGCTCGTTTTAGAACCCTTTATACCTCTTTAATTTACCAACAATATAGCATATGACATACAGATTGTCTATTTATCTGGCATCCCCTGTTGCCGAATATTTGTCTTGTTGTATTTAATCGAAATGATCAAAAAAGAATCTAACCCTTTTGGATGTAAGTTATTCTACTAACATATACTAATGTGCATCGCCGTTGAAAGCTCCGTTTCTTTATTATCATGGAAATGTTGTCTATATTATATACTGCTTACAAAAGGAAAATACATTCTATATTAATTTAAGTGGATAAATCCCATTTGTTATCTTTCATTCCAAAAAATACAAATTTTTATCTTTCATTCTATAATTTCTTCTAAGCTAGATAAACGTATAATATCATTAAAATCTGTTTTACGATGGTTTTCTATTCACTCATATCGTTTTTGATGCGGTTCAGGAAGGATTTGAACCACATAATGCACAAACTGATTTCGTTGCAGAATCATATTAGGCAGCATTCTGGTTTATATCATTTGTCATTTTGGTATCTACAAAGCCTAACATTCTTCGGTTCCGGGGTATATAATGAATGAAAGATTCAATATAAATGTTATTATAAACTGTGAAATGTATTAGATATTACCAACGACATGGTCGTAAGAGTCGGAGTAAGCTCAAGTAACCAAGATCAGTGGCATTATCACTACCAGATTTTAATCACTTTTGGTACAAAAAAAAGTTGAATTTGTTGAAGCCCTCTCTTGAGATTGGTCGATAACATCATATTGTTTGTTCGGAATAGTTAAAGTAACGATGCGTCATCTGCATTTTTTTCGCTAAAATAAGAAATTTCTCACGGCTTAATCCACACTCTTATGCATAATTAACATATCAAGGCTACCCCCACCCCCAAACACACCAGCAAGCGTCTTTGATTCATTCAGATTTTGGTGGCGTATTGTTACGCTAGATCTGCATAGATCGGTATGAAATGTCACAATTCACCATAACTTAGTAAATACTGAACGAACGGAATCGAACCATTTTGGACTAAAAATTCTTATCAGTGATTACGCTTTCACAAGGGATTCATATTGCCGCAATGAGTCTTTAAGCTTGGCTAAGTCCATCAGAGCGACACACTCGTATAGTATAAATTCACAAGCAACTTCAACTAGCTCTTATATTGGACTAGCACAAAGTACACAGATAAGCCGCAAAGCACCACGGAATACATGCAATATCCCACACACTCCATGCACTCCAACTGTTCGAACCGGAAATTGAAGCTGTCTCGATATGTTCTAAATCTTGTGTTTAGTCCCGCCAAAAAAAATAAATATTCCACTTCATTGATTGAAAACATCAATAAGTTAATTTGGAGTATCACAAAAGAAAATATCATTTTAAGAAATAAATCAATATTGTTTTTACCCATTATAGATGATTGTGTTGAAGCAATGATTAAGCTTTCGAGTGTCTCTACAATCAATAACTTCTCACCAAAAAAGGCGTTTTCAATTATTGGGGTAACGAAACAAACAATGATCATGGCGAAACAGAAAACCGAGATCAATGAATTTAAAGAAACCTTGAAAATTACATTTTTGTGGAGGTTTCCAATGACAAAGAGCAACCAGGTTATAAGATATCTTTATTGCAAAAAATGTGCTTCACATAGGTGTTTTGTAGATATAATTTATAAGACGATGTTGCGGCAGTCAGAGAGAGCCCACAGACTTAATTAGGCCTCCAAACCTTCTCCTTAAGCCCCCGCCAGACCGGGGTGGCGTCCCTACTGCGCCACTGCGACCGTACGGCGACCAAAAAATACACTAGATCACCGGAAAACGTGTACACAACCCGCGAAAATATCCCCAAAAATGACAGACTTGAAAAAAAGTAGCCGTCTAACAGCTTTCCAGATCCGATCGCAAAACCTTGGCGTTTGTTTTGAACATGCTCAAAACAAACGCCGTGATCAATGCCAACCATGAAGACCACATCACGATATCTGGCGTTTCCACCACGTTTTACCAAGCTAATGACGATCTTGACGCGCTTTGACACCATTTTCGGTCTTCGTAGCAGCGCAGTAAGGTCGCAGCTCCGGTCTGACAGGGGGTATTATCATACATTAACCCAAGATGGAGTCCATCTTCAATAGAAACGTTGATCTCACGTAACACTCTGCATTTTTCGCCACTAATATCGGTTGGTTGTTACTGAACCATCTCGTGTACTCTCATATTCCTCGGTAGAAAATTTCATCGCGAGTACCAAGTCTCGCGTTTTCCAACTTAAATATGGAGTTGCAAAGTTCAAGGTTCGTTTGATGTCAAGGATCTTGGAACTTCTCCACTTTCGACTAGGCTTTCGACGGTAAAACACGAAGCTATTCCTGCATGTGTTTATATCACGTGCCTGTTGTAAAGGGAGCTAATGTACCTAAAAGTTTGGGAAATTCAGACTACTCTAGCAACAGCTAGATATTGTAAAACTCACAGCCCTTGCCTCAGGAACGTGGATGGAACTATAACGTTGCAGACAACTCGGTAAGCCAACATTCCCCGATAATTTACATAAGACTAAAAAGGTACAGGTCCATGTGATAATAATCTTTCGAAAACAAACGTTGTAATATTTCCCGTGAAAATAACCGTGGTAATATTTTCTGTGAAAATAACCGTGGTAATATTCCCTGTGGAAATATCCTGGGCCGAAAACACTCTACGTACTGAAATTTAAGTCAATTAAAAATGAAACCGCGACTCGACATTAAATTAAAATCGGAAATATTGCAAAACACATCGTTAATCAGTGTCTAGGTTTCTCATTATTTTATTAATATTTAGTCCAAGGTTATCAGTAATACTCGGATTGCAAAGTATTGATTTAACAGGTTCCTACAGAATTCCCGCCATTTTAATGTGAAACTGAAACCATCTATACAACAAACACAAGCTGTTGATTTGAATCTAATTCTAACATGAGCCGCGGTGGATCGGTGATAAAAAAAAGTCTCGCGTGGTGGTTTTGTATAATACTCCATTGTATATGTATCATTGGCCTAGTTAAGTTTGATTGACGCTGGCCTCTAAAATCCGTTTAAACCTGTAACATGCACCATATAATTGACAGGGTATGTTTTCTAGACACCTGATACCGCTTCTTTGTATCTGTGTGTTCCTCCCAGTGGCCTCATTCCGTTCCACTCCACTAACTCTGCCCTTGTGCTATTTTTATCGACCAATATACGCTTGAAAGCATAACGACTTCCAACTGCCTGTTTTAATGACATAAAAACATCTTTCCCATCAAAAATATATTTTAGAAAATCTATTTGTGTGCATGTCATTTCTTTTATATTAAATTTATTGCAAACTTTCTCATAATAGAGCGAACAAGCCGCTGTGTTGTTATCAACAAAAACTATTTTTTGAGTGGTTCGTATAGTCAACCTACGATCAAGGGCAGATAATTTGAATACGCGAATTCCCCGTGGGTGAACCCAGGGTATAATGCTGTAGAACGGAATGAAACCACTGGGGATACCGAGGGTGGTCTCTGGGCTCATAAATAAAATCCGATTTGACAAAATCCCGCCAAATATTCCGATTTAACAAAATCCCGCAAAATGAGAGCATTCAGATATTCTTTAATTTCTTGCCGTTATACAATGTATAAGACGAATATCGGATTAGGTATGACATTTGCAAGGTTTGAATTTACAATTTCAGGTTTGGTTGTTGCAGTGAAGGATCATGAACATTTCCGATTAAAACTTGTTTACAGTCGGAAAAAGAAAATTCAAAACAGTTTGAAAGAATCAGAAATAAAACTTCAAGTATTTAGGGTGAGTTTTATATTTTAAAGTATTATTTATTTGGTGGTCCGAATTCAAACACGTGCAACAATCAAACCCCCTAACCATGAATTGTTTAAGAAGAATTGTAGTAATGAATCACATTCAAAACAAATTACAAAAAAAAAACTTTGATAGAAAATACAAAGGGGTCAGAGGGGTCGCCTGTCCAGCCTCGGAGGTTTTCTCTGAGTCCTCCGGTTTCCTCCCACTGAGAAAGACCCCTCCGTCTAGGCGAATTATTGAAAGAAACCTAAACCGTTAGTTCCGAAATCGCCTAGTTTGTATCGAGTGGACGTTAAACCTCATTTCTCTCTCTCTCTTGTTGTTGAAATTATTGAATTCAATAATCGTATTCCATAAAGGTTTTGTGTTTTATTTTAAAGTTAACCCGAGAGAATATTTATATACCGGAATAAGACCAAATTTCCCCCTTATGACTAAACGCGAAAAGTGGGTTGTTTATAACTTTACCCGTGTTAAGAAATCGGGGAGCGAAACGGGGGCTTTGTTGGACCTATACCGGCCATGCATAATAATCAGATATTTATCTGCCCTTGGACGTCATGGGCATCGGTGCGGTTTACCTACTGCCCCCCCCCACACACACACTGGGGGCCCGACCGCGAGTCTTATATAAACCAGGATATATATAAATGTTGGTACTCTCAAACTTGGGAAACCGATTTTTTTCCAAATGTTTATATCATTTCATTCATCAAGTTTTGGAATCATCGCCACTGGAGCCAAAAAATGCATTTATAATGTTAAAATCAATGTGAATAAGTCAAGCACGCAAAGATAAGTTCAAAAAATATATGGCCAATGAAATAAAAAATGGATTTCATTACTTGAATCTGACTGTATCCATTCATCTTATTTTTTTTTGGTTCATCTTAATCAATAGTGTTGTTAGGCGATGGCTTTTTAAGATAAATTTGTCTTTTAAAAAAACTTTATTATTTGAATTAAAAATATTTCTGATTATCTAGATGAAAACGCGCCAATAAATCATCATGGCGGTTTATCTCTGGGGGATAACTCTGCGCCTTATTATCTAGATTGTGTTGACCTAATTTCAGAATTAAACTTTTGGCCCATTTTCAGTAACACCACTAACACGACCAAAATTGAACGATTTCATGTTGAAAAGTAGGAAAACAGGATTTATGTACATTTTAATTCAACAGAGATATGTGTGCCGTTTGTTGACAAAGCCCCCATTTCGGGACGTCTCCTTTGATTATTCGGTAAATGAAAATCTTTCAAGGGTAAGGTTGTTGTTGACATATTTTGGATGTTCATGTGAATTAAAACATTGTTTCGACACCCACGTTAATACATGGAAGCCAGGAGTTCAGTCTGCGTAAAGGGAGATAACTTCACTTATCTGGATGGCGACAGACTGGTAATTCGCTCTTCGTTGACTTTGATCTTTATATCAACAAAAAAAAAAACCCAAAACGGCACCCTTTTCAGTTGTTTGATACTTTAGCAGGACCGTTTTAACCCATAGGCATGCTGGGCTTTTGCCCATGGCCCCATGGACATAAATGCCCCTTCTTAAAGCCCCAATAACACTCTTGCTGTAATTGAATAATATGTCCCAATCTTTATTCTGGTCAACAAATTGTATTATTTTACAATATTCAAATAAATTGATGATACAAATTTCATCGTAACACACCTAATTTAAAAAATTGGAAAAATTCGACTACATGATTTGAAAAGGTTAACGTAAACCTTTTCAAATGTGACATGGATTTTAAAATATTTTCGAACCCTCTGGACAAGTAAAATATGATGTAATGGATAATTTACGCAACAGGTAGGACACATAAACATCTGGTACTTAGAATAAGACTATTATTTATTTTCTAGAGCTGCCAAGCCAGCAAGAGTGTTATTGTCCCTTTAAGCATTATTTAACGCTGATTGTCCTACATTTCGGGATCGGTCCAATCTGATTATAATACAGACATATACTTTCAATGGCCTAATTTGTGCTGATGTTTTCTAGCAGAATACCCACAGTTCCGTTCATCGCACACCAAGACATCGCTGCAATATATCGTTTCATTGGCTAATCCCCCACATCAACTAGAACGCGTCTTCCAGATCCTAGTGTACTATAAACAAATAAAACGACATTTTGACCTATGAAAAACAAAACAAAAATAGGATTAATAAAATAAAACCAAGTACGAACAATCCAAACCATTAAACAGAATTCGAAGTCCCAAAAAAACAAAAAAAAAAAAAAAACAAAAAAAAACAAAAACGTTATAGGCAAAATAGTGTAATCAGCAAATGGACTGCTCCCCGTGTACAAAATACACGACAAACAGTGGTAACAGGTGTCCGGAAGAGTAAGCTTACCCTGCCTGGCGCCACACCCGCCATAGCTGCATCCAAACTATTAGGCAAAATGTCGATAAAATAGCGTGATTGGCCAATGAACTATCGGTATGCAAAATGCACGTGATGAACTGTGTTAACTATGTAGTGGACATATAATCAGTGAGATAGTATTAGTATACGTGTCAATTAAATATATCTAGAATAATAACCGAGAGAGACACGTTATATTTACCAATCAAGTCAACATGACGGCCATAAAACTTTTTAAAGGTTTTTATAAGTTTAGTGCGCACGTATCCTTGTAGTTGAAGCTTAGATGACAAATGCCTCGATCTACTTAAAAAATCAGAATAAAAGGAACAAGCTCTCGCGTACCGAATTAGCTGAGACACAAACACTCCATAAGCTGGTGATATTGGAATGTTACTACTAATAAATGGAAAGTTAACAATCGGAAAGTCAAAGTCATCACGTTTATCGTACAATTTAACACTCAGTTTATGGCAATTGTCAAAATCGAGACGCAGATCCAAGTAGGAAGCGTAATTGTCACTGTCAGTGGTGTTTTTAATTTCCAGCTCATCAGGATATATGAATTCGACATAATCACTAAATTTTGGATTATTAAGTGATAAAACGTCATCGATATATCGATAAGTGAAATTAAAATTTCTGACCAATCGTTTATTTGTTTTAACGAGCGCTTGGATGTAATCGGCTTCGTACGAATAGAGAAATAAATCAGCAAGCAACGGTGCACAGTTGGTGCCCATGGGGATACCTACCACTTGCTGATATATTTCCCCTCCAAATTCAACAAAGATGTTATCAATTAAAAAATCCAACATCTGAATTATCTTGATGGCGGTGAATTTGTTTTTGGAATCACTGTGATTCTTAACGAAATATGTGGATTTGTAATTAACAACTAAATATTGATATCTAGCAGTTCCCGATTTAGATGAAAAGACACTGTGAATGATGTCTTTCAACCTGGCTTTTAATTTACTATGGGGAATTTTAGTATACAAAGTAGAAAAGTCAAACGTTTGAATGGATGAGACTGAAGCAAGCGATCTAGATTGCAAACCATCAAGTAATTCTTTGGAATTTTTTAATATCCACATTTGATTTATACCACTACGAGAGTATATTTTGTCACAGTATTTTTGAATAGGATGTCTGTTTTAATCAGATTGGGGTCGGCTGGGTTAATGCAAACTCACCAACGGCGGGAGCGAACCAGGGACCGCCTGGGTAGTGAGCCAGTCCCTCTTCACCGAGCCCCCTTCCCCAATTTCGTATTCAAATTACATATTCATGTCCTGCTTTAGTAAAATGATAATTCTGTAGAAGAAAAATGAATATTTGTCCATGCATATTATGAATGCAATATTGAGCATGGTGTAATTCTCTATTTACAGTAGGGAACACGTGGTTAAGTGGGTAAGGCGCTGGCTCGGGTGTTCGATCCCTGCATTGGCGGAGAAAGTTCATCTCGATTTTCCGGCGTGGTCTCTCCTTGTCAGTGATGTAGAACGGAGGGCCTGACAAGATCCCTTGGCAGTTGGAATTCTATACGAGTATGCCGTAGTGCAGCTGCCCGGGCAAAATTTCGCTCACAGTACACTGTATGGTGTATGCCCGCCTTCCATTAGCTTAGGTTAGGTGCCGAAGAGTATGATGATAAAACCCATTTCATTTCAATTCTATTTACAGTGCCAATGCAATGCCCTACGTAAACTATGCATATCAGAAGGTATTGATGAATGGAAGGTTGACCAGTTGATGAGAATTGATGAATACACAGTCAGTAAGTATATAACTCTCCATTATTATAATTCGACGGAGATGTGAAAGCGTTGGAGTGGCGACAGCTGGGTTAACTGTCTGAAATATGTGCGAGTCTTTAGCAGAGTTGACAAAACAGCATTGAAATAATGTGTTTCTTCGTTTGAGAACCGGTGGAGCCAAGGGGCAAAGCTTAAGTCTCCTTTAATTATTCGGTAAATGAAAATCTTTCTAGGGGAAGGTTGTTGTTGACATATTTTGGATGTTCATGTAAATTAAAACATTGTTTCGAGACCCACTTTAATACATGGCAGTCAGGAGTTCAGTCTGCGTAAAGGGAGATAACTTCACTTATCTGGATGGTGTCAGACTGGTAATTCGCTCTGGTTATTCTTTATATCGCCAAAAAACTGCACGCTTTTCAGTTGTTTGATACTTTAGCTGGACCGTTTTAACCAATGGACTTGCTGGGCTATTGCTTTATTTAATGTATTTAATGTATTGACAATTTACATGTTTATTCCCGTGAGTATTTGTTAGGGTAGGGTCCCAGTGAACTCTGGTGTCTTTAATGTGTCATAACTAGCAAATATATTTGTAGTTTGAGTTACAAACCATTTTGTTTGTTTTTTGCAGATAAAAGTGGGAAGTGCAAATATAAGATAAAGATAGATGACACGTCAATTATGTTGATAAACGATAAAAACGATATTCCTCGTTTTTCGCCGCGTCCCTCTCTCCACAATATATTAGACGTTAAAAATCGACATAGTTTAGGACCGTGCATTGAGGAAGACGAACCGAATGATCTTAAAAATCATCATCACAAAGCAGTGATGGACAATAATAAATTGAGCCCAGGAAGGTCATCAACATCATCGTTTAATAGCAAATGAGCAATGGCGGATTATAAGGGCAGTAACTCTAATCTGTGTTTTTAAAAGGGTAATTTTTAAATAGATTTTTTAATTCCTTTTTGATTAAAATGTGATAATACTCTTCTTAACGACTGACATGGACAATGTTTTAAATACGTGTGAATTCAGGTGCCAAATGGTGCATGGGTGTGACTTAAATGAAAATATGAAATACACGAAACTCACGCGCATGCTTAATTCAATTTAAATCGCTTTTTTGTATTAAGGGATATCTTTAAGGCAAAAAGATCCCTTCTCTGGTCTTAGAGCAGTAGCGTTTATTGCTTCGATGGACATAGTGATTATGTGATGGATAGCAATACACCCAGAAGACTCTAGACCCGGTGTCAATGCTTGAAAGACCCCACCTAGAATCTCTTAGCTGCTCTCTACTAAGCAGTAGTGTTTTTTGCTTCGTGGGTCCAGTGATTATGTGATGGATAGCAATAAGTATCTTGACAAACCGGATATCGCCAGAATGCTTTCAGAAGGCTTTACACTGGACACCAATTCCTCTAAGCAGTATTGTTTATTGCTTCGGGAGCCTAGTGAGTATGTGATGGATAGCAATAAGGATCTTGGTAAACAGAATGTCACCAGAATACTAACAGAAGACTATATACCGGGCGTCAATGCTTGAAAAACCTTACCTAGAATCTTTAACCAATAGCGTTTAATGCTTCATGGATAGCAATGTGGATCTTGACAAACCAGATGTCACCAGAATGCCCTCAGAAGGCTGTACACCGGACGTCAATGCTTGAAAGACCTTACTTAGAAACGCTTAGCTGGTTTCTAAGCAGTAGCTTTTAATGCATCGCAGACCTAGTGATTATGTAATGGATAGCAATAAGGATCTTGGTAAACCGGATGTCTCTAAGCAGTAGCTTTCATTGCTCCGTGGGAGTGGCGATTATGTGATGGTTATTATTATGACTCTGGGCAAAATGAAATCACCAGAATATGTTCAAAAAGCAAGAAGACCTCGCCCAGATTGACGGTTGCTATTTATGTTTACCCGTCTATGACACTTTCGCCCCTGAAAATGTACAGAAAACAAAAAGCAATTTAATCTTAGCAATGACAAACACTGACCACAAACTTCACTTCTCCAAAGCAATTAAGTTCACGATAAAATACTATGTGCTGAGGGCGATTTGGAATCATCGGATATGGTTGTATAACAAAAGATCTGAGTTACATCTGAATACCATGCGGTGTAGTATGTGAAGCATTTGTAAACCTCACACCTTATTTTCTCATTTGATTATTTATTTCAAGCACGTGTGATATTTACGTAGTTTATCGATGATAAATCGGCGTCCAACGAACAGCAGGATACTGTGACGAAACACGATAATGGATCTGATAAACCATCGTTTAATGTGCGCAGATATATTAATTGCCGAATTCTTTTTATTGCAAAAGCAATACATGTCCATGTATTTCTCTCTGTGGTATAGCATTTTTAACTGAAAGTTAGAAATATAATTTTTATTGTCATAAATGCTAAATGCTGTTAGAATAGAATGCAAAAAAAAAAACAACAAAATTGGAAAATTGTAGCCGCAGCTACCATACACCACCAACAGTACGTTTTAAATAATTTGAAGTTTAACCGTGTTGTTAGTATTGTTTATTGCAGAAATAGGGTCAATCGGAAAATCATTTTATTTATGTTCGTTGGGTTTGTGTTATTTATTTTCAAGCACACCTAGCTTAGTTACCGATTAAGGTTCTCGAAATTGATTCCGAACATTCTGTGTTGGAAATTGTCTAGAGAAAATCACACCAAGACCGAGTTATAGGGCCTTGGAAATAAGTAAAAAGTATGTTAAGGGTCGACGATTTTGGTCAAAAATAGGTCGGGTACGTGGCCTTAACGAATTCATTAAGAACTATTCGCATAGTAACCCGATATACAATCTCTATATTTAAACTTAATGTGATTTGTAAACTGTCCTCTATATTTAAACATAATTTATTGTAGAGTAAATCGCATATCGGTAATTAAAATGAAGATTTGGGGCTTTTTAATTACTATATGATACATTTTGGTGAATTCAAAATTATATTTTATATTAATAAAAGTCGCACGGGGCACATACTTGTCTGAGAGAAAACGTGCTAGTGACGCTACAAGGTAATAATTTGCTTAATTATGAATCATACAGCAAGCGTAGCTGTGGCTACAATTTGAGGCGTGGTTTCAGTTTGACTGGCAGATTGAAAATTTTGCTGTACCAATAATACAGTGAAGACAAAGATCTTATTAAATGTAACGCCATGTGATGATGTACCTAATATAGGGCTTTTATCCGGGAGTATCCAAATCCCACGCGTAGATATAACTAAACTAAAAAAAAAATCCGACGGTGTCCGTGGCTTGTCGATTATCATGCAGACATATTGGATTAATTAAAATATAGGGCTTTTATCCGGGAGTATCCAAATCCCATGCGTAGATATAACTAAATGTAGAAAAAATCTGACGGTGCCTATGGCGTGTCGGTTATCATGCAGACATATTGGACTCATTAGAATATCATGTCCGATATTTAAAGGTGTTATGCAAATCCTGCAATGTTATATAAATAGATATGTAAATTATGTACAGAGACGGGTTGTTTTATTAATTGAAATTATTTGAAATTCCTTTATGAAAAGAGTGTGTTAATAGTTTTAAGTAGAAAAAGATCATTTTTATATTTTGTTTTATTTCTGTTTTTCGGCCTCCACCCAGTCGGGTGTAAGTAGTAAGTTTTATTTAATGTTTGGTTATTGTTCATCTTTTTCACTTTTAAATTTCAGCTTGCCTTTACTGGGTATATAAGTTATTTTAATTCTTAAGCCCCAAATTTACACCTATTTCTTATTTTTTAAAGTAAAAGTTCCCTTGTAAAATACTATTTTAATATTATTAACTTTTCAAAAAAAAAGTAATCGCACATAGCCATGTTTTTCCACTTATTTATAAGCATCTATAGAGCAGATTTGAAAAACAGAAACTTCTTTTTTATTAAAAATCAATTATCTGTGTTTAATTTTTGTTCAATAAAAGTGAATTCTATAGCAAAGAATTATATTTATTTATTTGTGCATATAAGGAAGGATTGGGTGATGAATAAAATCTCCAACTCGTCTCTTTTGATATCAAAGTAAAAGCAAAACTCGGCAAAGCCTCTTTTATTTTGCTTTATCAATATGTGTTGATATTTTTTGATATCAAAAAAGACTCGTACGAGATTCACTATATTTCCAATAATCATAGTGGAAACGCCCCTCAATAATAAGCTGTATATGTGACTCGTGTAGTGTCACACCACTATGTCCCCTTGTATTGACTTGATCTGTTAAATATCAATAGTATAAAGATATACATCTATATATACTATATATAACTGAACAATTTCTGAAGATTTGAAAAGTAAAAAAATTAGTAAATGAAATGAAATGGAGTTCTGTACCGACTTGAACAATTAAAAACGGTATAAAAACCATAAAAATACAACCAATTTTTGCTTAGGGTGATATTATTGTTTTTTATATATTTATTTCACTACTAGATTTAAATCAGCAGTATGTTTTTCATATTTTCTATATTCACGGGTGATATGTACCATGATGATTTTGTTAGAAATACTGTAATATAAAGTCTTATAAATTCTATTAGAGCAAATGCTGTATTTGTTATATTTTTAATATCATTTTATTAACGAAATGTGGTTTAATTGCGTAATCTCCTGCGTCAATTTTGAAATACAAAAACGGACTGAATCCAAAATAAAATGAAATGGGGTTTAACGTCCTACTGTTCTGTTCCTAACATGGGCTAATGAAAACGGGAATACACCATACAGTGTGCTGGAAGGAAATTGTTCCAGGGCAGCGGCGCAACGGCCTACTCTTATATCGTATTTCAAATGCCAAGGGATCTTTTACGTGCAAGCCAATGTGTACACGGGACCTCGGTTTTTCGTCCCATCCGAACGACTAAACAGCTGCCCTTGCCAGGCCCTCCGTCCTGCATCACTGACAAGGGTGAACTGAATCCCACTACTTACAAAACACAATGAAATGAAATTAAATGGAGTTCAACGTCTCCTTTTCTGCATTAAAATGGCCAATGAAGACGGGCGATGAGGAAAATGTTGCTTCAACGGCGACAGTAGGGCCTACTCTTATTTCGAATTCCAATTATCAGTTTTTTTACGTAAACACCAATGTGCACATTGGACCTCGATGTTTTGTCCCATCCGAAAGACTAGGCACTGTTCTTGTCAGGTCATCTGCCCTGTACCATAGACAGCTTTGTTTTTGCTTCGTCACTTCTTTGAATGAAACAGTGACTAATCCAAATGCCGTTATAGTCACATTAGAACCTTTACCAAGTGGAGTTAATGCGAAACTATAGGACAAGACTACTAAAAGCGTTTTTCATGTTCCTGACGTCATTTTGCCATACGGAAATATTAGACCCGATACAAATTATGCTGGTAGAAGTTTGTTTCCTTCGACAAAGTTCTCCGGTGTGTTTTTGTCAAGAGAAGAAGTTGGTGCCACGCTTAACATTGAATCAAATTATTCGAAATCAATAAAAACGATAACTCAGACGCAAATAGCTTTGTTTTAAAATCAGGTTATGTTCCTGCAAAGCTGAGAAACTAAATGCCCACAATTATCCCCCACCACCCATTCCATTAATATCCTTTTTTGATCAAAGCAATATGTTTGATGGACATATAATAATGTTATGCCCAGCGTTGATAAAAAAAATGTAATTCGATGGCCGTTAAACAGGTAAACCCAGGTATACACCAGGAACTAACCTTTTGGTTTTTATTTTCTGAGAATTGACGAGGGATGACACATTTCTTTGAAAGGCAACCATCCGCTTTGTTTAGAAAAACAAAATTTTCATAAAAGAAAAACCTTCAGATACCCATCCCTTACGATCTTCACTCAATGATTAGTACGAAATTTGAGTTGGTCTATCTAAAGAAGATTATATCATTATATCAAATACTTCATTCGGAGTTATTATTAAATGACATTTAGTAATTGTTGTCAGTGTACTTGCTTCAATGCTTGAAAACGTTGATGAAAGAATTCTTTTCGACAGACCGCCCAAATATATTAAAGTTACATTACGGGAGATAAGATAAAGAGATGGCAGTTTTCACTATAATAGTTAAAAACTAGATAGTGTAAAGGTAATTTGCTGAAAAGGTCAAATTGATCCACTATTAGCCGAGAAAAAAGCGTTTGAAATATTCACATAGCCTCGGTCATCATTACTCAAATCATTAATATAAACAGCATAATCTCGATTATCCACTTGATTGATTTAATTATCAACAGCCATTAAGCGGCATACAGGATTTTAATCCGCCAACATGGAAGGTTAGCCTTGACATCAAGAGTTTATTATGGTCTGGATATGTTAATTAATGTCTAATTGATTATTTAGATAACATCTCTGGCCTAAAGAAAGACCTGTAATAAGTAGATTTTGCTCTTGCATAAATGCTATTTTAAGATTTCGAGAAAGAGGGCCCTGGATGACAAGCAGATTTTGCTCTTGCATAATGCTATTTAAATTAACTTATCAAAAGCTCACGATGTCTACGCTACTCTTCGATGTTGCCTGGATTAGAATCCTATATGCTGCTTATTGCTCGTTGATAATTGAACAAAAAATGGATAATTGAGACTATGCTGCTTATCTTTCGGACTTTAGTAATGATGATCGAGGCTAGGCGGAAATTCAACCGCGTAGCCCTCGCTTCATAGAGGATCAATTTGACAAATTACCTTTCTATTATCTAGTTTTTAACTATTATAGTGAGAACTGCCAACTCTTTATCTGATCTCCCATAATGTATCTTTAAATTGGTAAATATTGAACATTTGTGTCCGGGAGAATAAATTAATACCACAAGGCCTCTTCTAAACGCCCACGTGGACGTAGGCCTATAATAGAGACTTTTGGCAGGCGTAAATTCTTAGTACGTATCACGTATCCGTATGGATTTTGTGTGTGACGTCATCAATGTGTGTGTATTTCTCATACGTGATACAGCACACGGATACGGCAGCCCGTATCGAACAGCGTTCATACGAAGAAGGTCCGTATAACATTGTCGTCTTTTTAGACGCTGAAATGTTGTATCATAGCGTTTTTATGAATCTATGTGTATCATAGAACACGGAGGTGTATATTTGATGTGAATTTAACCATAATAAAGACTGGAATTTAATCATTATTTATGACAGGTTTTTCTCGGAATTTTCATACTTTTCCCGCCTGTCTGTCTACACGCTGGTTGTTCTATTTGCTAGATCTAGGTAGATATGGGACCTTGCAAAGCTGTAAATGTGATTCTTTGGTAAAGGGGTGTAAAAAGAGGCGACATTTTTTTTTATTATAGCTCAGCGACTGTCGAGCGACTTCACTCACTCCGAGAAATTGTAGGCTAGGTACTAGACTAGTATTGATGGTGATCTTGGTAGATTACTGCCATCATGCTGTACAGAACTAAGCTCAGCTCAGTGACGCATACGTATGCGACGCAAGAATCTGCCAAAACTCTAAAACTACTCTGACGCAACGTGTCACGTATATGATACGGATACGTGATACGGATAGGGGAATGCCACTTGCCAAAAGTCTCTATTGTCGTACGCTTTACGTTCTTATCAATCAATTTGCTCTGCACACAAATCGGGATCGTCTATGTCGTGGTTCGGAAAAACCCCATCTAAATACAAATGGCTACGATAGCAGATTTTAGAGTTATCTTTCCTTTGACGTTTTTGATATCAAGTGACGTAGACCCAACTCCGATTTCACAGAATTTGTAGAAATTTATCGAAACACAACCTAAATACAAACTACTAGTTTTTAGATATTCAGATTTTAAAATCACCCCACCCAAGTATACATAGAGTAAAACTAAGAAACTCATTTTATTAAATAAAATAACAAATTTCAAACAACAAATCTAAAACAATAAATAACCAATTCATGTATGAAGATGCCTGAGCAGTGGATTCACTGATTGTCTCAAACACACATCATAAATGAGGATGTCTGAGCAGTGGATTCACATAAAAACTGCACTTTCTACTTTTTTTTGATATTTAGACTTGAATCTCAAGAAAGACGATTTGATGGATGTATATCTACAGAATGTCCCCAAAACACATTTGATTAATCAGTTTTCTTGAAGGACTAGTTGTCGATATTGGGTAAGTAGCTCGCTCTTCGTTGGCTCAATGGGTTGAACGCTGGCTCACTTGCCTGTAGATCGCGTGATCGATCCCGAGAAAAAGTTCATCGATATTTTCCGGCATGGATTCCCATGGTCAGTGGTGCTATGATGTCTTAATTAATCCTTAATTAATATCTGTGTTGCCCATTTGTAATGTTTTTAGTATTCCTTTCTATTGGCCCTTAGATGGACTCATATCTTAATTAATTAATCCCTAATCTATATCTTTGATGTCAACTCTGTAATGTTATGATTGTTTCTTTTTATTAGCCCTTTGATGGTTTCATATTAGTTATTGTTTTTGTTATCTTGTTGTATAAATTTGATTTCTTGCCATTATACTGTCATTACTCACTTGAGAACGAAAAGAGGAACTTGTTGAAACGTAGTGTGAAATAAACTCAGTGATTGTTTTCCATATAAATTTATTTATTTATTTATCAAACATGACTTTATCTCTTCTAAATCACGTAATCATGAATGTCCTAGTAGAATAGCTAACACTCGTATATTCAAAGAGCGATAGACAAATACTTTCCGGTGAAGCATTACACGACAACTGGAATTGCGTATTTTGACTTTCAAATACGCCCCATCACCAAATATTTCACAAATTTAAAATGTATTTGGACCTTCTTAATTATATGCATAATAAATGTATTTCGTGTTACGGCCGGTATTCAATCTGATTAAAACACAGATCCAATTTCGTTTCGTTTTTTATAGTTCAAAATTTCATTTTTACTTGTCTTTACTACTCTTGGATCTGGAGGACTTGTTATTTAATTCGTGTTCTGGCTGAAATGAGGGGTCAGCCAATCAAATGGTCTGTCGAATCGACCGTTTGACCTTTTCATGCGTGGAACTGTGGGTAGATATTACCAGCCAACGACGTCTATACTATAAACACCAGCGGATAGAAATCATTACAAAACAAAAGTGGATTTTGAAAAGCATGGCGGTCGCTAATTGGTTAATCGAATGACTGACGTTATCGGGTCAAATGTCCCGTGCTTGATACCTGACGTCATAGAACGTGAGCTTCCACTATAACTAGTTAGATCTACATGAGTGTAGGCCATCGAAAGTATATAAAACGAAACGAAATATAGATCTATATTTTAATTAGATTGGGCCGGTATTTCGACGTTAAATACCCTCCCACCCCTCATTTGTTAGTGCCAGTCTTTTTTCAATGTATGTAAATATAAATTTACATTTTGTAGTAAGCAAAAAACATACTTTCCAGTAGTATATGAACAGATATCGAGAATTTCTTATTGAGACCGTTTTTTAAAATTCAAATCCCCCTCCATCTCCCCTCATTTAATAAATGAAATGAAAGGAAACGGAAATTAACGTCCCACTGTTCTGCACCTAACCTGGGCTAATGGAAGACGGGCATACGCCATACAGTGTCCGATGAGGGAAATTTTGCCCGGGCAGCGTCGTTACGGCCAATCGAATTCCAACTACCAAAGGATCTTTTACGTGCACGCCAATTTGTACACGGGACCTCGGTTTTTCGTACCATCCAATCGTCTACACGACTGTCCTTGTTAGGCCCTCCGTCCTGCATCACTGACAAGGGGGGAATCACGCCGGAAAACTGGATGAACTTATTCCAAGGCACAGTCAAGAAAACATGATTTAGAAGAGGAAAAACACTGTTTCGACAGAGCAAAGAAGGGGGTTTGGGTGGTCGAATGAATAGCACATGCGTGCTGCATCATTAAGTTAAGTTTGTCATTCAGTCAACTGGGGTGGTTTCGATGACAAGGAGTACGGTCGCCTGTCCAACCTCGTGGTTTTTTTCCGGGACCTCCGGCTTCCTCCCACTGCTAAAGACCCCAACGCGCAAGCGAATTATTAAAATAAAATTGAACCATGTGTTAGTCCCGAAATGACCTAGTTGTGTCGAGTGGATGTTAAACCCCAATGCCTAATTTCTGAAAATATACTACTTTCAATTTATTTTCGTTATCGAAGGCCCGGTCCGATTAGCGAGAGAGAGAGAAATGGGGTTTAACGTCCACTCGACACAAACCAGATCATTTGGCGACTAACATATGGTTTTTAATTTTATTTCAATAATTCGCTTGCGCGTAGGGGTCTTTAGCAGTGGGAGGAAACCGGAGTGCCCGAAGGAAACCCACGAGGTTGAGAAGGCGCCCCTATCTCCATGCCACATACGCTCACACCATATATCGAAACCACAGCCGCAAGCAAGAAGTGACCGGCCAGCTACAGGTCGAAGCGCGGCACTCTAGACCACTAGGCCAAAGTCCGATTAGCCGTTTAGCACATGTGGTCTCACTAGAGAAATGAAATGAAATGGGGTTTAGCGTCCTACTGTTCTGCCCCTAAACTGGGCTAATGAAGACGGGCATACCCATACAGTGTGCTAAGAGTGAAATTCTGCCCGGGCAGCGGCGCTACGGCCTACTCTTATATCGAATTCCATCTGCCAAGGGATCGTTTCACTAGAGTCGCGGTCACCGAGCGATTGTTCTGATTGTATATGTGCTTATTACTCGATTCCCATTATTGTATTGTGACTTATTGTATGCCAGGTTGATTTCTACTCATGTCGTCATAATGCTCGAGAAATGTTTTGCAAGATTTGTATTTGGAGATTTGTATTTAGAAATTTGTTGTTCGAGATATGTTTTTCGTTGTATTTCTCTGATGAAATGTAAATATAGACTATTTTTTTTTTTGATTTTCTAAAAAGAAAATATCGTATACTAAAATACATTTTACAAATGTCTGATTTGTGAAGCAAATATTAATTTTAAGATACAAATGTTAATTTTAGTTTACACATGTCGAAATACGACAACAAATGAAGACGTTAGAATTAAGGACTATGAATTAAGAACTAAGAACACTGAATAAAGAGCTGTTTGGTCTTCCATAGACAGCGGCGCTACGGTCTACTACTCTTAGTTCGAATAACATGTGTTTTTCACGTGTATGTCAACGTGTACACTGGACCCAATGGGTCTTCGTCCCATCCGAACGACCGGACACATTTCTTTGCTAGGCCTGCACCACTGACAACGAGAAACTTTATCGGTTAACTCTTTGATAGAATCCGGGACCTGCGGGTTAGCGAACCAACACCTTACTTACTGAATCACTGAGGCTGCCACCCATCTTAATTTTAGCAGTGATGGTGTACTGTTCGTGACAGGATGTATACTTACTCGTTCTATGAAACCGGATACCACTTCTCGCGTGAGGTGTCCATGTCACTAAAAAGAAAGAAATTCTACCCAACAATCGTCATTTTAGGAAAACAAATATTCCTTTTCACCGCATGACTGATTTGCACCAACGATTTCTTTCCTTGAAAATATTACCAAATATTGCACGGTGTTATGAAATCTTGTAACATATTAGTATAGTGCACATATCAGTATCTAAACATGCATTTAAGATAAATTTAAAAGGAGGATTAAAATAAGACAAAAACAGCTTGAAGGTCACGCAGTGATAATTTCAAAATAGAAATCTCACATTCCCCGTATAAATAGATGACAAATATTAACCTAATTGCACATTTATCTCTTAGAAAGTATTGAGCAATCAAACTGGTTATCTCTACTTGGTCTAAGCATAAAATTTACACGACCGAACTCGGTCAAGGTTTTGAAGTATTTGGTAGTTAAATTAGACACTTTTTTTGTGGAAAGTGTCTGTTGACTATATTTGGCAATGTGTCCCCGTTGGTATGCAAGGCATGACCAACCACACGATTAAAATTACGTTAAATTTAACCAATTACAAAACAGGGTAGTGAAAATCCAAGCTTTGCAAAATACTCGAGATTCGCTTTATTGTTAGCCTGGTTGGATGGGGTTTGAGAGAATGACTTTATTATAAATTATTCATAGTACCATGTGTAAGCAGCTTGAAGAAACCATTGCAAAATTCGCCAGGGTCAAAAAAAAGAGTGTTCATCCATTGATCATTATCATTCAACTCTAACTCCGCGTAACTTGACCCCGTATAACGCGAATTATCGCCTAACTCGAACAAAATTCGTTGAACGAATACTCTCTTTCGTTTTCCTTTTATAAAACATCACATAGCTTGAAAACTATAACTCGAATTATCGCATAGCTCGAACCAAATTCGTTGAACGAATACTCTCCTTCGTTTTACTTTTATAAAACATCGCATAGCTTGAAAACTATAACTCTAATTTGATAATGCCAAATCTGATTAAAATCTCATAACAATTACAGTCTGAAAGGTGTTTACAGACAAAATATTCACGAAAAGTGGGCGTGACAACGCCCCTATGGGTCGGGCATGCATTTACATCGGTAGGTGCCATTGTCTCTTTAAAAATAATGCTCATGCCAAATTTGAAGAAAATCCATTAAGAATCGCGGTCTGTAGAGTGTTGACAGACTAATTATTACTATAGGTACTATCCTGTTATTGAAATGATTGATCATGCCGAATTTGAACAAAATCTGTTAATAATTGCAACCTGTAGAATATTTACAGATAAAATAATAACAAAAAAGCGGGATTGGCACCACCCCGCGGGGTAGGGCATGCACCCGGAGAAAACCCACGAGGTTAGACAGACGACCCTACTCTTTGTCATGGACAAGCTTGGGCTGGAAACCACACCACTTGACTCAATGACAGACACACAGACAAGGGCGGCGGCATAATATATTCACATTATGAAATAAAATGGGCGGCGGCATAATATGTTCACATTATGAACTGAAATGGGGTTTAACGTCCTACTGTTCTGATCCGACTGAGCTAATGAAGACGGTTCACATTATGAATGTGGACGTATACAAATGGATACGAATGCAACTCAAACTGCAATGTGAGTGTGAATCTACTTCCACTTGATCAACCATTTTCTTTATTGCCAGTTTTTTTGTTCCATAACGCGACAACCCGACAACCCGACATCACGACAACCCGACATCACGACAACCCGACAACCCGACAATACGACATTTTTACCCGACATCACGACAATTTTACCCGACATCACGACATTTTTAGTGTCGTAATGTCGGGTAAAAATGTCGTGATGTCGGGTAGAAATGTCGTGATGTCGGGTTGTCGGATTGTCGGGTAGAAATGTCGTGATGTCGGGTTGTCGGGTTGTTGCGTTATGAAAGGCGACATCACGACAACACGACATGATACAGAGAGAGAGAGAGAGAGAAATGGGGTTTAACGTCCACTCGACACAACTAGGTCATTTCGGGACTAACATATGGTTTTTAATTTTATTTCAATAATTCGCTTGTGCGTAGGGGTCTTTAGCAGTGGGAGGAAACCGGAGTGCCCGGAGGAAACCCACGAGGCTGAGAAGGCGCCCCTACCTCCATGCCACGTACGCTCACACCAGGGCTCGAAACCACAGCCGCAAGCCAGAGGTGACCGGCCAGCTAGAGGTCGAAGCGCGGCACTCTAGACCACTAGGCCATCCCAACCAGCCACCATAGCCTCCCAATGGTATGTCAAAAAATAGAAGTCACGACTAAACGAGGAGCGTTATTATCGCAGTGTGTTTATTTCTTAATTTCCTATTTTCGAGTCGATTTAGGCTTGAATAGCGAGCTGTCGCCTTAGATTTTGTCGTAACTTCTACTTTCCTACTTTTCGAGTATCGCGTTCTGAAGGGAGAGAGAGAGAAATGGGGTTTAACGTCCACTCGACACAAACTAGGTCATTTTATTTCAATAATTCGCTTGCGCGTAGGGGTCTTTAGCAGTGGGAGGAAACCGGAGTGCCCGGAGGAAACCCACGAGGTTGATAAGGCGCCCCTATCTCCATGCCACATACGCTCAAACCAGGGTTCGAAACCACAGCCGCAAGCCAGAGGTGACCGGCCAGCTAGAGTTCGAAGCGAGGCACTCAAGACCACTAGACCATCCCAACCCCCCGCGTTCTGAAGGGACGAAAAGTAGAAATTACGAATAGTAATTATAGGTTTTTACACTTGTATGAGAAAGGGTTGCCGTTACTTCAGATTATACAAAGATTATGAAAGCAATGACCATAGAAAGATTGTAATATCAATGATAGCTTCTATTTATGACAAAGCGGTGCTTTTCCTACAGATTATGATAGCAATGATGGCTTGTATATATACTATTCAAAAAAAGTAGGGGATATTTGATTTTGGGGGCATAATACTAAAATATGCAAATGACTACGAAAAAAGTCACTATAGAACCTAACAGAAGAAACATTTCCAGTTACATGTGACGCCCAAACGCACCAATAGCTACCGCATGGAATGCAGGTGATGCCTGGGATCATCATGGGGGTCCAACCCAAGATTTGCACGACTCTGACTTTGAATGTTACAGTCATTGTGGCATTGAATTCCAGGGTGGAAACATCAGTTTAATTGTTTTAGTGACCAGAAAACAAATTTTGATATGCGTCGGCTTACCCAAAATGAAAGGTTACGTGCCCTTGGCATGCTACAGATCGGCACAACACAGGCGGTTGTGGCGCGGACGATGAATGTTGTCAGTCTGTCATAAGCAGGCTATGGTCCAGATACCGTGATACACAATCTGTACAGGACAGACCACGCTCAGGTCGACCAAGGGCGACAACTCAAGCCCAGGATCGATTTATCCGTACCTTGGCCTTGAGAAATCGTGTCATCACAGCAAATCAGATCAGCGCTCGTCTTCAAACAGACACTGGTGTGAGAGTGAGTGGCCAGACGATTCGGAATCGACTGCAAAGGGGTCACCTTCGCGCCCGACGTCCTCGCGTGATCCCTTGTTTGAGAGATCATCACATTCAGGCAAGATGTCGTTGGTGTAGGGATCGTCAACACTGGGATAATCGACGCTGGAGCAATGTGATGTTTTCAGATGAGTCAAGGTTCACTGTTGATTTTTTGGACAGACGTAGGAGGGTGTGGCGTCGTCGAAACGAGCGCTTCCAAGACGTTAACGTCATCAGACATGATCGATTTGGGGGTGGTTCTGTTATGGTGTGGGGAGGCATCACTGTTGCTGGAAGAACGGCTTTACATGTTGTTGCAGGGCGTGTTACAGGCCAGTACTACCGGGACAACATCTTGGCAGTCCATGTTGTGCCGTTCGCACGACGTCATGGCCGCCGTTTCATCTTCCAGGATGACAACGCAAGATTATCACCGCATTACCTTGGCCAGCACTGAGTCCCGACCTCTCCCCCATCGAGCATGTCTGGGACATGCTTGGACAGAGGTTACGTCAACGTCAACAACGTCCTGCCAATGTCCAAGAACTTGCTGCTGCGTTGCAACAGGAATGGGACAATCTGGACGAAAATGACCTTAGACGTCTCATTAGGAGTATGCCACGTCGGATCAATGCTTGTTTGGCAAACAGAGGAGGATTTACCCGTTACTGACTTTGTTGTGATGCTGTGGTAACCTTGCTGTTTGACCCCGGGTATCATTTTACCCTTATAATGGTCAGTCTGTGCCTTACTTAGTCTAACGATCATTTGGAATAAATCGATGAATGTGAATTTCATTTCATTTTGTCATTTGTTTCTTCGTCAGTTTCATTAAGTGACTTTAATAACACTTAAACATCAAATATCCCCTACTTTTTTTTGAATAGTATATTACAAAGGGATGCGTTTCATGCAAAGACTTATCAAAGTAACGATGGCTTGCGTGACAAATGGATGTTTTCCCGTTAGACTATACAAATATCCTGATAAGCAATTTATTCATTTCCGGACTTTACGGTGTTATTAACACCTCATTCATTTTACAATTCATCAACATGATCGTATCAGCGACCCATAAATTGAAATTAAACCATATACATATCTACACGTATGTTAAACTGGATTACGACATTACTTTAACACGTGTTGTTACTTTGCAAGATTTATCTCTCGGTATGCAATTGTAAAGAAAGTATTGTTCATGTTGATAGTCAAAGTTTTGGGTGTAATGAATACCAGGAAGTTGTCAAACCTCCTTATTGCACAACATATGAAACGGTAACGTTATATGTATAATTACCTTTTGAATTATTCCACTTGTGGACTCGATTTTTTTTGGCGCACCCGCTATATGTCCTTTAAAGGCAAGTAGTAGCTTTCCCCAAAAAATTAATTATATTTTAATTTCATATCATATCATGTACACAATGAAGGTATTATCAAAATCCAAAGGAATGAAAAGTTGATCTAATTTATTTTCTATGAATAACAAATACTGTCATCTATGCAAATCGATACCACCTTGTAGTTCTGGGTGTTATACATGCGGGTGGTGTATATTTATCAGAAACTACGTCTATTAACTGGATACTTTGCTATACATACCCTTTAAAGAGACATTGCTTTCTCGAGGAAAATGGTTACATTTCAATTTCATATTATACCATATTTACTTAAACTTATAGGTGGTCTGGGGGGTTGGGATGGTCTAGTGGTCTAGAATGCCGCGCTTTGACCTCTAGCTGGCCTATCACCTCTGGCTTGCGGCTGTGGTTTCGATCCCTGGTGTGAGCGTATGTGGCATGGAGATAGGGACGCCTTCTCAACCTCTTGGGTTTCCTCCCAGTGCTAAAGACCCCTACGCGCAAGCGAATTATTGAGATAAAATTAAAACCATATGTTAGTCCCAAAATGACATGGTTTGTGTCGAGTGGACGTTAAACCCCATTTCTCTCTCTATATATAGGTGGTCCAACGAATTCACTGTAAATCAAAGGGACTGTCATCCGTGCAAAGTCGATCACACCTTTGTAGCTGAAAAGGAGTAGGTTCGAAAGCCAAATGTATCTGTGTTTCTCACTATTTCGAAACCCACTCACCAAGCGCTCACTAACGCTGAGCGATCGGATAATCTTCGCGTGCAACATTTGACGTCACTCGAGCAGACATCGCTCATCGTCGGGTTGCCGGTTAGGGAACTGAAGGCCTTACACTTTTGTCATTTATGCGCTCCATATGTGTTTTTCAGGGAATCAAGTATTATTTTAGTATGTTTCTACTTTCCATATATACCAAATTACCATACTTTTATTGGAAATAACCACCCGATAAGTACCTTTGTTGAAGAGATATTTAAAATCGAAGTAGTATACATGTTGAAGTATGTTTTATATTTTTTTTTTAAAAAATAATTATTCACAGAAGCTGGATTGGAGAACAGGCAGAAGCCTATAGACCCCCTCAAAAACATGTTCATCTTCTATTGTTAATTTAGTGACTATTACCCTTGCGATTCTAGGTTCAAGTACTTGCAAAATAGGATTTATTGACTTCAATTAAAAACATAAACATTTCTGAAAGAAAATACAATAATTTGTTGTAAAATGATTTTAAGCGTAGATTCTATAAATATACTAAAGTATTTATTCATGTAAAAATGTTATTTTACATGACTTATTTCTTAAATACTGCAGCTGATTTTTTTGTATTATATTAATATTCTTAATCTCTCTCAACATTTTGAAAGTGGCAATATCCTTGATTGATCTGTTGTTTTGAGAAAACAGAAAAAATGTTGTGACATGGTAGTCTAATTTAAACAATATTATATTCAATTAACTGACTTAAACAACGTGCAAAGTTCTCTCCAAACATATAAAATAGTTAAATCTTATGCTTACAGAGAGAGGGAGAGAGAAGTAGGGTTTAACGTCCACTCGACACAAACTAGGTCATTTCGGGACTAAAATAATAATGTGGGTTAATTTTATCTTTAGCAATGGGAGGAGCCGGAGAAAACCCACGAGGTTGGACAAGCGACCCTACTACTTGTCACGTGTAACCGGGGATTCGAAACCACGCCATTCGGCCACCCCCATCCCTTATGCTTACAATAAACAATGTTGAACATATGGGGATGCAGTAGACAATCAAATGTCTGACCAATTCATAACTTCTCCCGTAATCTAGAAAAACACTGTTGAATGTAGAGTTGAGTAAACAAAGGAAAACTGTTTTGTTAAGCTTCTGAATATAAAACCAATTTTATTTTGTCTTTCTAGATGAAGATAATTAGAAGCACTTTTGGTGAAGGAGAAAAAAAATATTATTATATACATGTAGAGGTCCAAATATGGGTTTTCACCAAAGTTTGTTTTGCTAGGTTTTTCCAGATTACAGGAGACTTAGATTCAAAAGACGAATGGAAGCACCCGAAATTATTGCCTGTCGGTATATCTGTGTTAGACTTTAGCGAAGATCTGACACAATCCGAATTTATACAAAATCCCCGCGAAGACTTGGATCAATGTACTGGTCTATTCTTTACAACTCTGACCAGTCTGCTGAATGTACATGCCATAAAGTTTGTAATTTGAATTACGCTTAGAATGCCACGGTATGGTAAGACCATTTCCCGAACTAAAATTGTGAGAAGGGAAGCAGAGCGACAATCGTGAAAATCCCGTTTTGAGATCTATCGACAAATCTATGTCAGCTATAGAAATTTTGTTAACAAATATGCCTTATAAGTCAAGGCGGAATACAGTAAAATCACATCTAAAACTAGCAATTCTAAAGGCCTTTTCTCTTTTTTGGGCAAATGATAATTCAGTACCCTTTCCCATAATAAAATCGTCACAATCTAGCAGTCGATTAATCAACACGATGACTATAGTCGTGTCGTTAACAACCCGGGGGGTTGGGATGGCCTAGTGGTCTAGAGTGCCGCGCTTTGACCTCTAGCTGGCCGGTCACCTCTGGCTTGCGGCTGTGGTTTCGAGCCCCAGTGTGAGTGTATGTGGCATGGAGATAGGGACGCCTTCTCAACCTCGTGGGTTTCCTCCGGGCTCTCCGGTTTCCTCCCACGGCTAAAGACCCCTACGCGCAAGCGAATTATTGAAATAAAATTGAAAGCGTATGTTAGTCCCGAAATGACCTGGTTGTGTTGAGTGGACGTTAAACCCCATTTCTCTCTCTCTCTCTCTCTCGTTAACAACCCAGGTTATTCCGGTACATTAATGGGATCTTTTACTGCTTGTGACATACAGAAACTGATGAAAGCCCCAAACTAACATCATGCGAATTTGATCCAATTCCAACAAGCTTATTTTAATATATCTAAATATTCTAATGCCAACATGCCAACCATCACCAGCATTATTTATGAGACTGTGGCTGGTACGGTTTCTGCACTCTTTAAATCAGATGTGGTAACATCTTTACTCAAGAAACCATCCTTTGATCCAAATATTCATAACAGTTACAGATTTCCAATCTGCCGTTGTTATCCAAGATTTTAGAAAAATATAATAATATAGGGTTACTTTAGTTCTAAGAAAGGTGTTCTGTTTAATATAGAAATTATTTACCTACATGATGTGTGGCAAAAACTAGGGTAATGAAGTAGCTTGCGTTATTCTACTACCATCTTATACAGACTAACTCAGTAGCCATTTCTGGAAAGAAAGTAGGGTACTGTCGTCCAGTCATGTCGTGCACGCCGCGGATTCCAGACTTACTTGAACATTGGAAATAGTTATCTTAACGTGAAGTGAAAGAAATTCCGAGACGACAAGTGACCAGGATAGTCACATCTACCCCGCAGTGCAAATGGGTAGTCAAAACATAGTTTTTTGATCCTCTAGATCAGCTAATAGACCACATCGTGGAACTGGAGCAGCCTTGAACAAAGTTATAATTCACCTTAAAGTAGGTAAGTCTTCGACATTGAAAACACGAATTGTGTCAATTTAAATCCACACTGTTGTGATCTTATCGGGAAAAGATGGGTTTCTGATATCCAATATTTATGACAAAATAAACATTTTACCATTAGTACACGACTGCGATTCAGCGTCAATTGAACTAAGTCGTGTCAAACGCCATATTCTTATCTGAAGAACATGTGTAGTAAATGCTACGTGTGTAGACTGGAATAACCAGACGACAGAGATTGTCATTCGATTGAGACTTCTCGCGTATTTCGCCGAACAGAAATAGTTTGAAATTAGAGGAAAAACGTAAACGAATGACTGTAAATCAGTTTATATACATTTATATTACATTATTATATGCGTTGCGACCCATTTGTGTCAATTTCTTGGCCCCAGATATTAGCGATTTAGCTTCTTTAAGATGTCTGTCGATAAGGGGCGTGTTTTACTGCTGGTATTGTTACATCATTCCGCAGCTTTTGATACAACAGACCATGTAAATCACCTTACATAAACTCATATTACGTTAATATGGGCTATACACCTATACAAATAGCCAAGTTAATTTCAGTATTTCATAGCTTTTTTTCGAAAAAGCCCATAAAATATACCTGGACATGTATCAGGCCAGTGATTCATAATAAGCCTTTACAATTCAGATTTCATATAAAAGACCCCACTCTGTTACATTAAAATCATTCTGGCGGTGCAAACCAAGAAAGAGTTAACTAAAAGAGTAAGTATAGAAACTTATACCTATATTTAACATAACATTTATTTTTTTAATACATTGAACTTGGGCTTTTATCAATTAAGCGTAACATATTATATCAACAGAAAATATCCTTAATTTATATTTTTAGTGCAACAGTCATGCTAATGGTCAATAATATATATTTGGAATATTTCAGATTTTAAAAGTTGCGGCCGCAATGAAACAATCGGTATTGATTGGAGTTGTTGCCTTGATGGCTTTACATACAGCGTTTACAAGTAAGATATTTTCATTTTTTTTCCACCGCCTTTCGAAGAAATGAAATGAATTTAACGTCCTACTCTACTGCACCTAACCTGGGCTAATGGAAGACGGGCATACGCCATACAGTGTGCGATGGGGGAAACTTTGCCCGGGCAGCGGCGGTACGGCCTACTCTTACATCGAACTGCCAAGGGATCTTTTACGTGCACGCCAATGTGTACACGGGACCTCGGTTTTTCGTCCCACCGAACAACTAGACAGCTGTCCTTGTCAGGCCCTGCACTTTTCGAAGAAAGCATGGGACTATTAAATAAAAAGTGCCCGTCCGTATGTCTGCCCGTCACACTTTTGGGACACAATAATTCGCTTTCTAATTGAGCTAGAGTGTTCAAACTTTATGTAGGTGTTTATTAGGTCAGTACCGTGATGGAGGTCAAAGATGAGCATTTTCTGCTTAGGGTAAGCAGAGATAAGCAATTTGATTGGTTGATGCTTTGAGACACGATAACTTTAGTTTTAATTAAGTGAGGGTGATGAAACTTGCTATATAGTTTCATTACATCAATACCTCGACTAAGTTCGATAATGCAAATTTTCTGATCAGGGTAAGCAGAGCAATAAGCAATTTGATTGGAACACAATAAATCCCCTTCTAACTGAGATAGAATGTTCAAACTTGGTGTAGGCGTTCATTAGGTGAATGCCTTGATCGATGATGAACATTTTCTGCTTACAGTAAGTAGAGAGAAGTAATCTGATTGGTTGATAGTTTGGAGCACGATAACTTTGGATATAATGAAGTGAATGCGATGAAACTCAGAATATAGATTCATTATATCATTACCTTGACTGAGCCCGATAGTGAGTAGTGGTTTTATTATCCCTACGTATACCCTCTCTATCGTTAAAATAGATTCTTTGATAAATAAAAAAAACCCATCCCATTAAGGTTACAGCGTATAACAGATTATACCAAAGAAACAGAAATAAGAATGAAAAAATAATTTATATAGAAATTGTATAAAATATGTAATATAACAAGATAGAAAACAATTTTTTATCCAAAAATTAATCTAGAAATATGTAGATAGAAACACAGCAACAGTAGTCCAAAAATAATATTTACAAAGCACTGTTAGTCCAAATACGATATTAAAGGAGCTAAATCGGTAATATTTGGGACCTAGAAATTGACACAAGTGGGTCGCAACGCATATGAATGTAATATGAATGTATATAAACTGATTTACATTCAATACTTTCCGTCTTTACTCTAATTTCAAATGAGTTTAGTTCGGCGAAATAAGCCAGCAGTCTAAATCAAGCACAAATTTATAGCGTCTGGTTATTCCAGTCTACATACGCCGTCTGATTTGGTGCAATGTGTTTAGCCTCGTCCTTCGAGTCTCTTGTTAAAACTAGGGCTGAAACGCATTATGGTACACGATTCGTGTACCAATGGTAAAATGTTTATTTTGTCTTAAATATTGGATATCTGAAGCCCATCTTTTTTCGACAAGATCACAGCATCAATGTTGATTTAAATTGACAAATAATTCATGTTTTCAATGTTGAAGATTTTTGGGGATATTGAGTTAGAGACTTAGCTACTTTAACATAGCACTGCTCGATTACATAAGTAGATGCTTCCAATGCCAATTTCCTTGTATAATATGAGCATACATGTAGCACTAGTAGTCCAAATATGATACATGTATGTATTAGTTTATTCCAATTTTACCAAATGTCCTAAAGCATCCAAATATTGAATTAGTACCCTTTCCTCATTAGTAAGTTGAGTCTTCAGTCTGTGAAGTCTATTGTCTATTTTCTTATATTGGAGCAAATTCGGTGTAAATTAATTGCACAGATTTCGTTTCTTCTCTTGAACATTTTCTGAGGCTACTTTTATATTTGATTTGGTCTACATTTTCTGGGCGGTGTTTGGTGGTTTGAAACATTTCGAACGTATATATCCATTGTGGTATTTTACACACTTCCAGTGAATACATTCAATCAGTGTTCTTTATCCTCCGCCTTTCGAAGAAAGTGGGGGACTATTAAAATGGGTTCGTAAGTCTGTCTGTCTGTCTGTCTGTCCGTCTGTCTGTCCGTCACACTTTTTGAGACACAATAACTCTCTTTCCAATTGAGCTAGAATGTTCAAACTTGGTGTAGGTATTTATTGGGTCACTGCATTGATGGAATTCGAAGATAAGTATTTTGATTCTATCTGATAGAGAGTGATGAAACTTACAGTATAGTTTGACTGCTCGATACTTTCATTTTATATAAATGGTAGCTTGCAACCGCATACCCTCGGAATTTGAACGGAACTCATCAAAGAATTATGTGCGTGGCCATAAATTTCGTGGTTTCATTTGATATTTAAATGGTAGCTTTCTAGGCAGACGCGGTTTCGATCCCTGGTGTAAGCAGTGGACGCCTTCTTAACCAGTTGCGTTTACTATGGGTACTCCGGTTTCCTCTTACAGGAATTAAATTTAAAATAAGACAACTTGCCTGCGATATCATCCTCGATGGAAGCGGACATTAAACACGAAGAACAAAACAATGAAGTTCTTATTTTGTCCCCAGGACTCGTAAACTAAACTAAAAAAAACAAAAAAAAGATTTATCTCTTTGTTCATCTTTCTGTTAACAGCTCCTACAGGGTGTCAACAATTTATTGACGTCGTAGCAGTTGTCGATGGCTCTGGTAGTATCGTATCGAAAGACTTCGGAGAAGTTAAGACAGCTTTAAAAGATTTTGTTACAGCTCTGGGCGTGAGTTCATCAGTTCGGTTCGGCGTGATCGTCTACAGCAGTAGCATAGGAAATGTCATTCCATTATCAGACGATGCCAGTGATCTAACTAATAAAATAAATAATCTTGCACAGCCAGGAGGAGGAACACGCACCGACTTGGGTATAGCCAAAATGATTCAGATGTTCAGTGGTTCTTTAAGACCCAAAGCTGGCATTGTTATCACCGGTAAGAAACTTTATATTATTAGAGAGTTTTCATAGTTGTGTTATGGCCAAGATATCACCCAGTGTAGAGTATTAATAAGGAAATCCTTTACAAGTACCATTAATGCAATCCCAGAATTATTGACAATTGTTGTTTGTTTTTACGTTTAGCCAAGTTTCAATCGAAGAAATTCCAATTTCTCTTTTGGGTGGGGGGGGGGGCACATTTGTTTTCATGTTTAGCAGAATATCTGCGGAAATCAGAAAATATTAATCTTTTGTTGTAACGCCATTTTTTTTAAACCAAAAATTATCAGATGGGAGATCAAGCAATATGAATGCAACATTGACTCAAGCAACACGTGCCAAAAACCTGAACATTAATATGTTCGCCATCGGACTCGGGACCAATTTTAATACCCAGGAACTGAATGGTATAGCCTCATCAGCTGTTCAAGTATTATCTGTCACCAATTACGCATTACTTGCCCAACAGATAACCAGTCTAGTGCTCAGAATTTGTGCAAGTAAGTAGAACAATCTCATTCAAACACAGATCCTATTTCGTTTCTCTTTTATGTTTACAAATTTCGCAGAGGTCGTCGAATTTATATACTGAGCGCCATAGAAAACGCATCACTTAGTTTGTCGTATAACAAAATGATCCTGTAAACATATGTTATTTATTTTGCTTCTTATTGTGAACAATATTCAAATGGGAACACATCAATAACAACACATTGGTACACTTATGGGTGTTTAATCTGTTATCAACGGTACAAAGTACGACACAGATGTCAGTAGCGCGCATGTCCTCCACTGGCTGTTACGCACGCTGTGCAGCAATCTGATTAAAACACAGATCCAATTTCGTTTCGTTTTTTATATTTTAAAATTTCGTTTTTACTTGTCTTTACTACTCTTGGATCTGGAGGACTTGTTATTTAATTCGTGTTCTGGCTGAAATGAGGGGTAAACCAATCAAATGATCTGTCGAATCGACCGTTTGACCTTTTCCTGCGTGGAACTGTGGGTAGATATTACCAGCCAACGACGTCTATACTAACACCAGTGGATAGAAATCAAAACAAAACAAAAGTAGATTTTGAAAAGCATGGCGGTCGCTAATTGGTTAGTCCAATGACTGACGTTATCGGGTCAAATGTCCCGTGCTTGATACCTGACGTCATAGAACGTGAGCTTCCAATTATAACTAGTTAGATCTACATGAGTGTAGGCCATCGAAAGTATAAAAAACGAAACGAAATATAGATCTATATTTAATTAGATTGGCTGTGCAGCGACTTAGGATGGAATTAACCACGCTGTGACTGATAATGGTAGTGTAAAATGAAATGAGAGAGAGAGAGAAATTGGGTTTAACGTCCACTCGACACAAACCCGGTCATTTTGGGACTAACATATGGTTTCATTTATTTCAATAATTCGCTTGCGCGTAGGTATCTTTAGCAGTGGGAGGAAACCGGAGTGCCCGGAGGAAACCCACGAGGTTGAGAAGGCGCCCCTATCTCCATGCCACATACGCTGACACCAGGGCTCGAAACCACAGCCGCAAGCCAGAGGTGACCGGCCAGCTAGAGGTCGAAGCGCGGCACTCTAGACCACTAGGCCATCCCAACCCGCCAAAATGAAATGAAATGAAAAGATATGGGGTTAATGAAGACGAACATACGCTATGCAGTTTGCCCATGGGGCCCACTCAGATATCGAATTCCAACTGACCAGGGTTCCTTACGTGCACGCCAAAGTGTACACGGGACCTCGGGTTTTCGTCCCATCCGAACTACTAGACGCTCTCCCTTGCCAGACCTTACGACCTGCCCCACTGACAAGGAGAAACCACGCCGGAAAATCCCGATGAACTTTCTAGTCCAACATCGGGACTTCCAGGTGATCGTGCCATCGTAGTTTTCTCACTGGGCTACCGCGGCTCCCAATGTACTGTGCCCAGAATGGTTCGGTAATGACAACGCGAAAGTCACGGGGGAAAAGATCGTGGTGAATTATTTTAAGTACCTGCCATTTTGTTTAAATGTCATTGTCCTGAATATTTTCAGCTGCTCTACCAACAACTACTTATCCAACTACTCAACCAACAACTACTAATCCATGTGGCGACTGCAAAATGCTTAACGGTATCGGATACAACCCACATACAGATTGTGATAAGTTCATCCAATGTGAATTTACAGCAGATCTCACTTTACTCCGATACCACGAAAAACAATGTGGATATGGAACTTTCTGGGATCAAGATGAATTGACCTGTGGTCATATTGGCAGTGTCGCCTGTGATAATGGTAAGATTCCTATTTGCTTTCGTACGTAAAGCGGGTTAGATTGGTGGTAGAATCATAAGCTTTGTCGTATAGTTGAATAGCTAGGTTTCGAATCCCACTAGTAAGAGAAAAGTGAGTAAGTAAACCGAGAGTATCCAGGTTTCGATTCCTAGCTTGTAAGAGAAAAGGTGTAGGGTCACGTATCCAACCACCAAACGAAGCTCAATATGCAACATCATTAGCTTGTGTTCATTATATGTCTGTTATTGAGTCAAGTGACGTGGTCTCGACAAGGAGTGGGGGTCGTCTGCCCAACCTTGGTGTTTATACAGATCCTCCGGTTCCCTTCCACAGCTAAAGAACCCAATGAATCAACGAATTATTGAAATAAAATTGAACTTTGTGTCTACTAATTGTGCATAAATATTAAAACGAGGTATAGTGGTTTGGAACCTCTTTCCTGAAATCATTTGTATGTTGGATGTTTTGTTAAATTTTAAAAATCCACAGGGATATACAAGTAGTTTATGGAAAACGAAAGATTCGTATTGTGAAGTGTCAGCATTTTTACACCTTCATGTACTATTTTATGTACTCATTTTCATTAAGTATTTCTGGTCATATTTCTATTCACAGATCCATGCAATACCAAAGTAGATGGTGAGTCATACAAGACAAATGGAAACTGCTCTCAGTTTTACCGATGTGTAGATGGTAAAACCCAAGGCAGAATATGTATACCTGGACATTCCTATAATTCACATTCTGGCTACTGTTCTAGAGATACTTCGTGCAATTACCATAAACCCGTTCCTCGTACGTAGTATTACTTGTACTTTTAAATATAATATTATTTTCTGACGTGGGTGTGTGTGAGTGGGGGGGGGGGCGAATAGATGCGCATTAGATCATGGGATTCGTCATTGTTTCTAGAGGCGGGGTTTCGATTCCCCGGGTGTACGTTACAAGGGGTTGGGGTGATTGTGCGACCTCGTGGGGTTTTATTCCGGTTCAACCGGTTTCCTTCCACATCTTAAGAACCTTTAGGGCTAATGATTTAGTGGAAAAAAGTTGAATATAGGTTATAGGCCCTAAATGAATTATAGCGCGTCTGCTCCAGCCGGGCTATATAGCGCTAAACACATTTATTTAAACATATTTTATTGATCATAAATCATGAAAGGGATGAGAGACAAGTGAATTCACTTACAAAGCTCTTCTTCCTACAAATACACGATAATAATACATCAATATTAAAACAATAACATGCCAAAAACCAGTTTATATTATTCTATAATATTCATAACTATATGTTATATGATAATAAAGATTACATAGGTTATTGATGCATTATGCAAGACAGCGGGGCATTCAGGCTGTAATAGTTCAAAATCAGATAATGAAAAATGAATATATTGAAAATTCCATTCAAATTACTTTACACCGACCGAAGTTATGACTGTTAAAAAATAGAGCGTTTATTATCTTAGCAAGTCTCGATTATCCATTTTATCGTTCATTTTTTAATCTCAAGGCTGTAATCCATGTAATGCATGTCCATTCCACGGGGTTGATTATAGGCTTGTCTTGTGAATAAATGTCTAAATGCTCAGATAGACACTTGAAGCCGAAATAAAGACCTTTAATAATGTATTTTACAGCGAAATGTGAATTTAGAGAAAGAACTAAAGATAGATGTCATTATGATTGGGTTATTGGATCTACATCGTTCGGGATGACTTGTCCAAGCGGTACGACTTTTAACCAAGCCACCTGTGGATGTGATACAGAATTGGGAACTTCTTGTAATCGTAAGTAAATACACGTAAAAGCTGAATATGCTTGTATATTTTATAATATTATAGCTTAATTCACCACCAACTAGAGAGAGAACATATGGTTTAATTTAGTCATTTTGGGACTAACATATGGTTTAATTTTATTTCAATAATTCGCTTGCGCGTAGGGGTCTTTAGCAGTGGGAGGAAACCGGAGTGCCCGGAGGAAACCCACGAGGTTGAGAAGGCGCCCCTATCTCCATGTCACATACGCTCGCAAGCCAGAGGTGACCGGCCAGCTAGAGGTCGAAGCGCGGCACTCTAGACCACTAGGCCATCCCAACCCCCCTCACCACCAACTGTAGCTTGTCAGTATTATCTGAATATACTTCTACATTTGAATTATTTTTTACTCCTCGTGCACGTTTTCCCATGCATGTTATTTGAGAGTATTTGTTCACTCCTGTTCGTATTATTAAAGACAGTTACCGTATGTTAACTATAGGGAGCTCTGGTTGGCTCGCTAGGCTGGAGATCCCGCTAGTGGCCGAGAAAGTTCATCGAAAATTTCTGGCATGATTCCTTCTTGTCAGTGTCACAGGAAAGAAGGCTTGGCAGAGAAAAAGTATAGTCTTTCGGATTGACGAAAAATCGACGTCTCGTCTACACATTGGTTTGAACGTAAAAGGTCTCTTGACAGTTTATATTTTACATAAGCATAGGCATAAAAACACCGCTGTCCGGGCAAATTGTACCGCACAGCACACTGTACGGAGTATGCCCGTCTTTATTAGCCGAGTAAGGATAGAACAGTAAGACGTTCAACCCCTTTTCATTCATTCATTCATTCATTTTTGTATATTTTTTCAATTTTGTATTTGGTTTAATCTTTCTAAAATATCCGTTTTGACCACATTTTGGTATAATTCGATTTCAGCTCCCTGCAAGCCTATTGTGGACATTCAATTCGATTCAAGCGAGTCTGGAGAGTATGACAATTATGGGGCTATAATCCAAAATGGTCACGCCTATTTCGATGGCAACGCCACCATTAGGATTCTGACATTGGCTAATGTTGAGTTCCGATCTAAAATTAGCATAAAGGTCAGGTATAGCCAAACGTCTCATAGTTCTGAAGCACAGGCCGTGGTTACCAATGGTGATTGTGGTAAACAACCGTCCATAAGCATAATCAACCAACATAACACTGTCAAATTCACCCTTGAGGATACTACGCACAACATCCACACTCTCGGTGTTAATTCGCATGTAAGTATCAATTATAATGAACCATAACTAAGGCTACTACAAATAAATATTAAACTTCGTGGCTCAGCGAAATTGGGCGCTGGCCCCAATCTCGATGTTACCCCAGAATGTGTCTAGTCGTCAAATGATACAAAAAACCGAGATCCCGTGTGCACGTTGTGGTGCACATAAACGAAACCTTGCTGGAATTCGATGACAAGTAGACGGATACGCCGCTGTCTGGGGATAATTCCCCCCATAACACATTGCATGACGTATGTCCGTCACCATTATCCCAGTGGTATCTGTCGAAGTCTTAGATCCACAGACAGAGTCAAATGTTAAAATTTATTGTTTTGTGTGAAAATAAATACAGCAAAAACAAAACCTAGTAGACAAAATTAATAACGAACTTTTCTACGGCTTATTGAAATTCAATCGTTAATGATGCTTTATTCCTCGAATTGTGAGGTCAAATGAAATTCAGCGTCCGTGAATGGATGCGCAATTGTCCAAGCAAGGAACAAGCATGCCAAGTGTGATGTCAATCGTACTTGTTCGCTCCAAAGAACAAGAAAAACAAGATGAGTGGCGCTTGGGGGGGGGGGGGCAGTTCTTTGTTCAAAATTTAAAAGAGTCGTTATAATCAATCGTTTCGATTTTACTTTACTTTCAAATCAGTTATGTTCGGCGAAATACGCCAGAAGTCTCAATCTCTAGCGTCTGATTATTCCAGATTACACCGATAGTATTTATTGCTATGCTCTCCAGATACGTTTGGCATGAATTGTAGAACATGTCTAGCCTCGTTCTTCGAGTCCCTTGTTTCAAATGGCACTGAAACACATTATGGTACAAGATTCGCGTACCAATGGTAAAATGTTTATTTTGTCTTAAAAATTGGATATCAGAAGCCCATTTGTCCGATAAAATCACAAATTTAATGTTGATTTAAATTGACAAATAATTCGTGTTTTCAATGTCGAAAATTTTAGATGATATAGAGATAGAAAACTTAGCTACTTTAAGAACACTGTATAAAGAGCTGCCTGGTCTTCCATATATTTTAACCCAGGTATTTAGCGTGGTTTGATAGTATATTGACTCGATAATCGCCAAATATATATTCTCCTTTCATAGACGACCATGTATAAACAAATTGGACAAGTATTAGAAATATTATCAACATTTTTAATAACATTTTAGTTTGTTTTATTATTAGGTCCCATGGAAGGAAGTTGAATACAGCTTGAACAATAAACAATTTACAGGCAAAGTTAACTCTGACAGCGATGACAAATGGGTCTCAAGTAAGAACAATTTTCAGTGTTACCATATTGTGGAGTTGCCGGATTTTAATCTGTACTACGTTTTATATTTTTACAGACGATGCAGGATAACTGCCCAATAAAGAGCAGCAGAAAATAAACTTGAGACAGGCGTATTGCCAGAGCAAATGATACAACATTAGGACGAACAAATCCGCTTGTTCTAAAATATATCGAGAGGTTGTGTGTGTGGCCGGGGAGGGGGGGGGGCAAGTGTGGCTTCTGAACAGAATCCATTAACACGCGATATCTTAAGAGTGGATATAATAAAGGAGGTATAGAAAATAATTAATAACATTGCAAAGATGTTTTACATTTCAAACTACCCCACCATGTCACATATAATTCTTTTACAGATGCTAAAATACTAAGATCACAGTGTGCCTTCATACTAGGTCAAGGTACTGGTTTCCAGAATTTTAAAGGAAGGATAGATTACGTAAGTGCCTTTGTAAATTCTCTGGTCCGCTAACCTTTACTTCACGGGTTCGATCCCGGCCTTGGCAGAGAACGTTCCTCGAGATTTTCCGGCATGGGCACCGGTCGTGTAGAACACCAAGGTACCGTGTAAACATTTGTGCACATGTAAAAGCACCCTTGACAGTTGGCATTGGAAAAGTGAGTAGGCTGTTGCGCAGCTGTCCGGGACCCCCCCCCCACACACACACACACACAATAGCATGGCGTATACGCGCCTTCATTAACCAAGTCCAGAGCAGCAAAGTAGGATATTAAAACAATTTCAGTTCATCATTACACATAAGCTGAAGTGAAGCCCGTCTTTATAAGCCCGGATGGAGAAGAAAAATGTTACGTTAAGTCCCACTTTATTTCATTTCTGAATACTTGAGAGTTTGTGCTAGTCCTCTTACAATGAAATAGACGTCCAGCATCCCCAACTGAAATAGGCATAAAAATCATTTGGTATTTTTTTTTTATCTCAGAACTAATATTCGAAAGCTTGTATCATGGTTGTCTAGCCATGAATCAACACACAAATCGATGAACAAATACCTGTCTATCTTTTTAAAAATAGGAATTAACTTATGTTTTGTTATCAGTTTGACGTAACGATTGATTAATTATGTTCCCACGCAACATTAATTCATTTCCACAGTTTAGTAAAAATAGAATCAGTCTTGTTTTTACAGAGTTGTCTACCTTAGACATTAATTATATTTATTTCATATCTTTTCAGATCACAGTATCAACATGTTAGATAGCTTGTTGGCCTACAAACTGGATAACTATTGTGGATATACCGACTGATTTACATTTAATAAGATGACGTAAATAAGACAATTAGACCCCAAAAATCTAATATAATAAAATCACAGTACAGAACATTGAATAGAATGGCAAAGTAGATATTTTCACAATAATAAAACTGTCGTTGTCTTTCGAATTTGTGCATTTTTAGTCAAACTAACCATATTTTAATTGCTTAATCTATCATGCATTTATGATAAACAAATATAAGGCTGTTATCGGATTGGCTACGGTGATCTGTACAGCAACAAGTTACATGTTTTAAGTATGCTTCTTCAAGTTTGTGTATCTCAAAATGTTATGTAGTGAAAAGCATTCAGCCCAACGAATAGTTTGGGAAAGTTGGAGGCGGGCAAAGAGTCGAGAATTAACATTGAAGTCAACGCGGAAATTAATGGTGGTCTGCCTCCCTATGGCCGTGATAAAGAGTGGTCTCCCATTTACACAAATTGTTCTACTTCGACCGCTGCGCTAATGCAGCGGGTTGCATTCGGCAAAACTCGACAGATTCCGGTACCTACATCTAGTCTCGGCTGTATGACAGTAAGTGATATGTAACAGGAAAACTTAAAGCTATTACAAACAAACAAGACACCATGGGCGCAGCCATGTTTCATCAGGGACCTTTCAAAGTAGTTCCAATATGGCGGAATTCGTCATACAGCCGAGACTAGATGCAGGTCCGGAATCTGTCGAGGTTTGCCGAGTGCAGCGGGTTGGTGTTCGTGTACAGTCTCTTCATTCTTAACCTTTGGCTCAGTGGTTTAATGCATGTTCGTTAGATCATAGGGTCTGCCATTGGGTCAAGTTGAAATAATGAGAAGGCTATCGCTATCAGGCATATCATTACTTGAAAGTCTATAACAGTTCGAGTGAGCATCAATGCCAATACGACTATCCTGCATCGTCGGTTTGCTGACATGCAAGTCATACACAATTGTGTCCTGCTCGTCCCTAAAATTATGAGGTTACGTGTTGCACTTGGACCGCTAATTGGCGTACTACTGTACAGCTGATTGGCCAGATTGTAGGCCATAATATACAACTGGTACACCCCCCCCCCCCACACACACACACATAAAACAGGGTCGATAATCGGGAAATCTTTTACTGGTGGAAAGAAAGAAACCAGGTATGAGTCTAAGATTTATTGTTTTACCGTAGTGGATTAAAGGGGAGAATTGCTTGATATGGAATATTCAAGGCCAACCAGAACAGATTTTACGTTACACTATCCATAATTGAATACAAACATAGGTGCACTCGGAACGGGCTAAAACTCCATACATACATGCCCATAGTGGTACAAAACATCTAATGGCATTATAGTTTATGTGCTATACTAATTTCTATGTGTCATAGTATTCTTTAAAGGGGTGTGGGGTTTGTTTTTTTTTAAAAAAATCGGCAATTGCAATAAGGTTGTTGCATCTTTAACTTTTGATGGGATTTATTCAAAAATGTTGCCGAGTTGTGAGGGAAAGATTCATGTATCCAGATTATCTAAATTTAACTTTTGGGACACAGACTAAGTTTTGGTTAGTGTTCGACTATGAAGGTATTTTGAAGCAAGCTGTGGATGTGCAGTTTGGTGAAAACACTGATATCACCACATAACACCAATCTTGAAAGATCTCCATTGGCTTCCAGTCAAAAGCAGGATTAAGTTCAAACTTTTTTGAATAGCTTATAAATGCCTTAATGGAACAGCACCTACTTACCTAAGTAGCCTGCTAACAAATTGCAAACCACAAAGAACTCTCAGATCGCAGAATGAATATCTTTTAACTGCACCTAGATTATAAACTTAAATCATTTGGACACAGAGCTTTCTCCTACATAGTACCAACCCTATGGAACTCTCTTCCTTCAGAAATTAAGAATTCCAAGAGTTTGGAATCTTTCAAGTCACAATTAAAGACATATTTATTTAGTTTACCATAGTAACTTATAAATTATAATGTATATGTGAAGAGCTTACAATTGCGCAATGAGCATACACGGATGGAATGTGCGCATTATAAAAACACACTATTATTATTATTATTATTATTATGTGAGTGCGAAGATTTTTTAATTTCATACGGGTCTCCACTCGGAGACAATAAAGTTCTCCGAGTACTGGAATTATACTCACAGACTTTCTGGTAGTCACAATTCTCACTGCCGTGTTCATAGTCCGTTGCAGTCTGTGCGTTTGTTCTTTGGGCAAATTACCTACTGTCTGACCCATGGTAAATAATAAACGCATTTCTACGATTATGAACAAACTACTCTACTTGGGTTATAATAAACTTACCTATGTGTTTAAAATCACCCCTTTAAAAAAATCCATTGCACCATTAAATATCCCAACACACTTTATTTCAAAATTTTAATTGATCATATTTCGTATGTAAAAAGACCACCGCTTCTCAATAATTTCCATATTTAATTCACGTTCCGACTGATCATAACATTAATATTCCTGATTAAATTACTTTTGTTGTTCATTCGACAGATACTGAAATCGAAACATTCTTGATAAGAACAGTTCGGGATGTCTAAACATCGTTTATCGTCTTTATAAAACTGTATTTAAAACAAAAAAAAATCACACGTCAGAAGAGGCATCGCAGATTGCGTGTTTTATTAGGATTTGTGTGTTAATTATGCAGACCGTGGGAAAAACTCGTGCAAGTGTCGCGGCATTAAATTTAACCATCTGTGTAGCATACAATAACTCATATGACATGGTACCTTTTACGGTAATAAAATTCAAAGCGTTGATTAGCTGAGGCATCTACGAAATGCCATGGGAAAATTCCATTCTCCGTGAATTTCAAAATCGGTAACAACTGAGAGTACAATCATATGGATAAACTGCCTTGGGAATTTCATGATTATAAAATTCTGAAATAATATTCAAAGAGAAATAGAAAGTCATGGAACTATCTACCGATAATTAAACCGATGCGCGGTGTGATTTGTTATATACCTATTCAATGATTCAATGGCCTCGGCTATTCATTTTGCCGAAGCATATGTTAAATACATCGGATTTTACCTCGGCTACAGCAGATTGTTGAGTTTAATTGGCAGGACTTCTTAAGTTCATCATCAGGAAATATTAAAAATATTCAAGGGTGAGATTCAAGGTCAGTCTGTTTCACAGAGAATTACTTATAATATCTCTGTCACAGATGACTGTCTTCAACACGTGCAATGACATCACTGGCGCGTGTTTTTTTACATAACACGTAACTGCTTCGGGCAAAATGACGCCTTTTACTCATTCTTATACCCATTTACACTAAATAGGGAATATTTTTTAACTACAAATACTTCAAACGTCTTTATTTATTTTTCTTATACACTGTACTTCAAAAAAATCTTTTAGAATTTATTTTGTCGGAGGAAAAAAGTTAATACTGGGGACTCATTAAGTCGCGTCGACGCCATCCCCATCAGTGATTGTAGCGGCAAAGCGAATATTCATTGCTGATCAGTGTGATTCAAGGCTAGTAAAACAAATGTAATTCAAAAGAAAAAATCCCACCGAACTCTCTAACAAAATAATTAGTACAAGGCGGAAACAAAATACCGGAATACGGGCGTATTATGTTTGTAAACGCCCAAACTCATTACTGTCTATTACTGGGTCTGAGAGCAATAGGTTATTCATACACAAAATTTGAAATGTCGTAAAATAGCCAAACACAGTTACGATAGACAGGCCTTGCTTTGACCCCTTATACGAAATGATCTATCCCGATAAGTGACGTAATAACCTTTCATTTTTGTATTATTTCTCGGTGTCAAAGTTTGTGAGGAGTTCAATTTTACAAGGGAGAACTTTTTATTCGTTGGGATATTTAGTTGCACAATGGATTTTATTTAACGGGAGTTCATTTCAAACACACAGGTAAGTTTATAATAACCAAAGTATAGTAGTTTGTTCATAATCGTAGAAATCCGTTTATTATTTACCATCGGTCAGACAGTAAGAGACTGTTATATAATCCTAAACTGTGGTGAGCAGCATCTCTTGAGATTTCGTATGGTTCCTGGGCTCCGGAGATAAAACTGACAATGACAAGTACGATTAATGTTACTGATATGTTGTTCCACTGATAAATTCGAATCCAGGGAGACGCCGAGATTTTTAGTATGAGATATCGATTCTCATTTCTCCAGACACTATGGTAGGGTGCCCCACGTGCTTACTGAAAAGTTGTACTAGACACGTGGAATCTGCACGCTTCAGTTGGTTAACTACTACATACTAATTTTCTGACAGTATCGCACACTCGTTGAGTCAATAAGTAGCAACAGCACAGGGAAATTCTCAACATATAATCAACTATATACTATTCAAAAAAAGTAGGGGATATTTGATTTTGGGGGCATAATACTAAAATATGCAAATGACTACGAAAAAAGTCACTACAGAACCTAACAGAAGAAACATTTCCAGTTACATGTGACGCCCAAACGCACCAATAGCTACCGCATGGAATGCAGGTGATGCTTGGGATCATCATGGGGGTTCAACCCAAGATTTGCACGACTCTGACTTTGAATGTTACAGTCATTGTGGCATTGAATTCCAGGGCGGAAACATCAGTTTAATTGTTTTAGTGACCAGAAAACAAATTTTGATATGCGTCGGCTTACCCAAAATGAAAGGTTACGTGCCCTTGGCATGCTACAGATCGGCACAACACAGGCGGTTGTGGCGCGGACGATGAATGTTTCTCAGTCTGTCATAAGCAGGCTATGGTCCAGATACCGTGATACACAATCTGTACAGGACAGACCCCGCTCAGGTCGACCAAGGGCGACAACTCAAGCCCAGGATCGATTTATCCGTACCTTGGCCTTGAGAAATCGTGTCATCACAGCAAATCAGATCAGCGCTCGTCTTCAAACAGACACTGGTGTGAGAGTGAGTGGCCAGGGGTCACCTTCGCGCCCGACGTCCTCGTGTGATCCCTTGTTTGAGAGATCATCACATTCAGGCAAGACGTCGTTGGTGTAGGGATCGTCAACACTGGGATAATCGACGCTGGAGCAATGTGATGTTTTCAGATGAGTCAAGGTTCACTGTTGATTTTTTGGACAGACGTAGGAGGGTGTGGCGTCGTCGAAACGAGCGCTTCCAAGACGTTAACGTCATCAGACATGATCGATTTGGGGGTGGTTCTGTTATGGTGTGGGGAGGCATCACTGTTGCTGGAAGAACGGCTTTACATGTTGTTGCAGGGCGTGTTACAGACCAGTACTACCGGGACAACATCTTGGCCGCCGTTTCATCTTCCAGGATGACAACGCAAGATGTCACAGGGCCAGGATCGTTACAGGTTACCTCCAACAACAGAACATCACCACATTACCTTGGCCAGCACTGAGTCCCGACCTCTCCCCCATCGAGCATGTCTGGGACATGCTTGGACAGAGGTTACGTCAACGTCAACAACGTCCTGCCAATGTCCAAGAACTTGCTGCTGCGTTGCAACAGGAATGGGACAATCTGGACCAAAATGACCTTAGACGTCTCATTAGGAGTATGCCACGTCGGATCAATGCTTGTTTGGCAAATAGAGGAGGATTTACCCGTTACTGTCTTTGTTGTGATGCTGTGGTAACTTCGCTGTTTGACCCCGGGTATCATTTTACCCTTATAATGGTCAGTCTGTGCCTAACTTAGTCTAACGATCATTTGGAATAAATCGATGAATGTGAACTTCATTTCATTTTGTCATTTGTTTCTTCGTCAGTTTCATTAGGTGACTTTAATAACACTTAAAAATCAAATATCCCCTACTTTTTTTGAACAGTATATTACAGTCGTAAAAAATCTATTGTTGACCATTCTGAACAGCAATAATATTAGCGTTTTGGTCGTACGGCATCTTTAGAAATTACGCTCTTTTAATTTTTTTAAATTGCTTTACCCTTAACAAGACCGCAAGGAGCGACATATTTTGGTTTAGTACAAATAATATCTCTGAATAACTCGGGTTGGACAGGAACATGATACCAGCAGTAGTTTCATTTTACTTTTACAAGGTTCGTAAAACAACTGTTGAGTCGCACACCGTGTGTTATTTCTAAATTCGATTTCTTGGTCCAACTTTCTGTCATGTTTCGTAAAAAAAGTAGTCTGGATTATCCCGGCCTGCCAATCAGACGGAGAATGGTCGGTAGACTGATGAATTGAGACTATTTTCAAAACAAGGGCACGTGACCTATTTTTTCCTCGAAAGTGTATTATTTATGATGGTTAAAGATACATTATGGGAGATTTTTACAAGGAGTTAGCCATTCTTGCTATAACAGTTCAAAAATAGATGCTGTAACAAGAATATATTGAAAATTTCAGTCAAATTACTTTATCCTGAACAAAGTTGTTACCACTATAATTTTTTGCTAGAAATGGTAGTTAAAATTCATCGACACCGTTTTCCCATTATGACCGATTGTTGATTGACAGGCGTTAACTCCACCTATATAGTCTCGATTATCAAGTAATGTTTACAATGACTAGTACTGATAGCGTATTCGGTTTGAGACAGGACTGCAATTCAATTCGTATACATTTATTTTTTACTATAAATTAGAATTAAGACTTTTAACATATAGACAAGAAGAGAAAGTCTGCGATAGGATATTAAAGTTTGAAAGGAATGGGCCAAATCAACGAGGCAGTATTGTAAATAAATTATAATAAATAGCCGACTTCTTGCGTTGCCTGCGTGTACTCTTTTGTACTTCAGGTAGGCCTAAGCATCGAACTAAATTTAAGGCGTTTTTATCGACCACTGATTAGCCAAAGTGATTTGCATTTAATCACATTTTCATCTTTAACGTCCATCTAATTCCAATTGGTTACCTTAATCAACAAATTTATCGACACCGATTTCCGAAGCGCTTACATCAAATCGTCAAATCACTTCAGGGTGCGATTTGACGATTTGATCGGGTGGTCACGTGTTTTTTAACGGTGTCCAGCCACAAAAATTGCTTACAGCTAGTCAGAGCATTTAACTAACTCGCCAAAGTACTTTGAAATCGACTATATTGTCACATGACATCTCTACTAAATTCAAATCAATTTGGCAAGTCGATAAAAAAGCCTTTAGTTCTATGGCCTAAGCGACTCCCTAAGCAGACGAATAGAAAACAGCCCGGAAGTATGATGACGTCAACGTCACGGAGAAGCCCCGCCCACGACGCCATAGTGATTAAATCAGTCAACGAAATCCTGTTTTAACCGAGCCCAATCCAAGCCATCCGTGGGTCTACAGAGTTCATTTTGGGCTTGTTGTTTAAATAAAGATCTAATTTATAATTTCTATGACTTCTGAGGCCCAAAGGAAGACCGACAAAAGTCTGTTTTTGCTCTCCCATAATGTATGTTTAAATGGTCATAGCTTATTGAGTACAACATGACCGTTTATTTAGAGACTATGAATGTGTGAAACTGATTTAAGGCTTGGTATATAAATATTGTGGTGTAATTGTTGAGCTATTTGGAGATATTTATTTATGGTGGGGCACCCTAACTATGGTTATGATTGGTGCCAGGTGTGGAGAGCCCTGGGTTCACCAACTTACATCCAACCCAACCCAAACTACTTTAATAATTATACAGACATATTGGGCTAATTAAAAATTTAAAGGTTTTATGCAATTGAATTTTATATAAATAAAATAGATTTGTAAATTACGTATAATGACGGATTAGTTTGTTATTTGAAATTATTTGAAATATCTAAATGAAAAAAGGTGTGCTTATAGTTTTAAGTGGAAAAATACAATTTAGTAATTTGTTTTAATATCCCTTTTGTTTTATCCCCACACAGCCGGATGTAAGTCTTACATAATTTTTGGTTATTGTCCATCTTTCCCACTTTCAAATTTAGCATGCCTTTGCCACTTATATAAGTTGTTTTAATACTTAAACTCAATAATTAGACCTATTTAGTATTTTTTAAAAAATAAAAATACCCTCGTAAAATAATGTTTGTATTCACTTTTTGAAAAATGTAATAGCACATAAGCATGTTATTTCACTTATTTGTGAACACCTGGTGAGGTATATATACCGGTAGAGAACATTTAATTAAAATGTACAAATCTAATCTTACATTTATTAACAAAAATATAAGTTTTAAAAATATAAAGTTGATTGGCCCTGAAATGACAATAAAGTTATTTTAATATGGTGGTCAATTTTAATCCACGAAGCATTTGATAATATACTACGTTTAGCACCGAAAATTTCATATAACCACCAAGAATCAAATTATTTTGATATAGCAAAACAATACAAAGAAGCAGATAGCTTATTTAAAACCTGGTCATATTCCAACAAAGCTGAGATAATATTTCCCCTGCTCCCAACGATTTACCTCAGTAAAATCTTTAGTTGATCAAACGTCTGATGGTGTAGGAGTTGGGTAGATTCAATGGAAAAAATAATACCCATGGGGCTTATGATTCTGTGCGGCTAAATAATTCCATGTGGGCTAAATAATTTGATTGGCGTTAATCTGGTAGAAACAGACACTTGTATACACCAGGAACTAACCCTTTGTTTTTGATTTATATAGCATTTATATAGCATGCTATATATGTCAGTACAATAAGGACGTATCCTATTACGTATTTTCTGAGGTGGGATTACACATTTCTTGAAAAGGTGACCAACCTTCAGTAACAAATGTTTAGAAAAATAGTCTTCATAAAAGAAAATCCTTCAGTAACCAATCCCATGCAATATTCACTTAGTGATTAATACGAAATTTGAGTTGGTCTATCTAAAGAAAAAAAAGCAGTTATAATTAATTCAAATACTGGTATATTGGTTATTATTTAGTGATATTTGATATTTGTAGTCGGTGCACCTGCTTGAAAAAGTTGATAGAATGCTATTCGAAATTTCGCCCAAATATGAATATGTGTTGTAGTTTATCAAACATGCATTATGCAAGAGCAAAATCTGCCTATTGTAGGTCTTTCTTTAGGCCTGAAATGTTATATAAACTATTAATTGGACATTATTTAACTTATCCATACAATAATCAACTGTGATAACTGTTGGATTATGATCCGTTTTGCTGCATAACTTTCCTTCACGATTTAATGATTAAATGGATAATGATTTTTGTCTTACCGACTTTAGTAATGATAATCGGAGCTAGGCGGGACATTCATTCCCTCGGTTCATAGTGGATCAATTTGACTGAAATTTTCAGCAAATTGCCTTTACATTATCTAGATATTAACGGTTAGAGTGAGAACTGCCAACTCGGTATCTTATCTCCCATAATGTGTCTTTAATTTGATATAATGAAGAGCTATTTTACCAAAATAAATTAAGTAATAGTTGTTCCATAAATATATGTTATGGTTTATTAAATTGGTAAATTCATGCAGAGCTATGTCCGGGAGTATAGACTAATAATATCGTTTATAAGACGTCTTGTAAACGTGATGTGTACACCGGCGTCGGTCGGTCCCTCAGGGGATTACGTGGCTAAGTGGGTAAGACGCTGGCTCGGTAGCCTGGAGGTCGGGTGTTCGATCCCTGCATTTTCTGAGAATGTTCATCCAGATTTTCTTGCATGGTATCACCTTGTCAGTGATGCGGGACGTAGGGCCTGACAAGGACAGCTGGCTAGTCGTTCGCATGGGACGAAAAACCATGGTCCCGTGTACACATTGGCGTGCACGTAAAAAAGATCTCTTGACAGTTGGAATTCGATATAAGAGTAGGCCATAGCGCCGCTGCCCGGGTAACATTTCCCTCATAACCGCTCTCCAGACCGCCGGGATCAATCATGGGAGAAACATTTGCCCCGCATTATTCAAATGATCTACTAACTAAATTAATTCAATATTTACATAATATATGCATGTTTCATAACCCGAATCTTTAGTTTGATTAATCGGTGGCGATGACTTAGAAGGTGGCTGTTGTCGTACTGTAATGGCATAGTCCTACAACAGGCTGGAAAATCACCGAATTGTACCTCCTAGTAAGTAAACACCATACTGTTTAATTATTAACTGCTATTTATTTTAAGTGCATACATCGAAGATTCCTTCCCATGGGGGCAAACACAATAATCAGATTCCATACTTCCTGGTCGCCGACCGTTAACAAAGTTTTTGCAGGGTTGTCATCATGTATACCTCGTAGATAATATCTTATATCGTATTGTTTTCCCATGCTTCCCGGTGGTCGACACCATACTGTTTGATTACATATTGCTATTTATTTTAATTGCATACATCGAAGATTCCTTCCCATGGGGGCAAACACAATAATCAGATTCCATACTTGCTGGTCGCCGATCGTTAACAAGTAGTTTTTGCAGGGTTGTCATCAAGTATACCTCGTAGATATTATTTTATATCGTATTGTTTTCCCATGCTTCCCGGTGGTCGACCCTTAATAAGTTTTTGAAGGGTTGTCACCTTGTATATCTCGTAGATTATACTGTATATCCCATTGTTCTCCTTAAAGATGCATTATATAAGAATTAAATAAAGCGCTGACTGTTCTTGCTATAGTAGTTAAAAAGGGATAATGAAAAATGAATATATTGAAAATTGCACTCAAATTACACTCCCGTCTTCCATTAGCCCAGGTTAGGTGCAGAAGAGTAGGACGTTAAACCCCATTTCATTTCATTTCAAATTACACTACCATGTGCGAATTTATGGAGTTTCGACAAAATGTAGCGTAGATTGTTCAGCAAATGTACTTGACAATAGAGACTAGGTAGTTTATCGTTAAACTCTTAAATGGGTTTGGCGTTCTAATCTATTCAAAATCGGGGCCATTCGATAATAGGTTTGTCCAGGCATGTCCTGTTGATAAATGTTTAAATAACAAATTGGGGGGGGGGGGATGGCCTAGTGGTCTAGAGTGCCGGGCTTCGACCTCTAGCTGGCCAGTCTCCTCTGGCTTGCGGCAGTTCTTTCGATCCCTGGTGTGAGCGTATGTGGCATGGAGATAGGGGCGCCTTCTCAACCTCGTGAGTTTCCTCCGGGCACTCCGGTTTCCTCCCACTGCTAAATACCCCTACGCGCAAGCGAATTATTGAAATAAAATTGAAACCATATGTAAGTCCCAAAATTACCTAGTTTGTGTCGAGTGGACGTTAAACCCCATTTCTCTCTCTCTCTCTCTCTCTCTCTCTCTCTCTCTCTCTCTCTCTCTCTCTCTCTCTCTCTCTCTCTCTCTCTCTTAAAGTTACATTATGGGAGATAAGATAATAGTTAAAAACTAGATAGTGTAAAGGTAATTTGCTGAAAATTTCAGTCAAATTGGTCCACTATTAGCCGAGGAAAAAGCGTTTGAAATATTCACATAGCCTCGGTCATCATTACTCAAATCATTAATATAAACAGCATAGTCTCGATTATCCACTTGATTGATTTAATTATCAACGGCCATTAAGCGGCATATAGGAATTCAATCCGCCAACATCGAAGGCTAGCCTTGACTTTAAGAGTTTATTATGATCTGAATATGTTAATTAATGTCTAATTGATTATTTAGATAACATCTTAGGCCTAAAGAAAGACCTGTAATAAGCAGATTTTGCTCTTGCATAATGCTATTTTAAATAACAAATTATATAGCATTTGAAACAAGAAATAAGACATAGATTTACCTCTTACATAATACATCTTTGAACTATCTGTATGATTTTCAAAGCTCTGTATTATAGTTTTATTTACACAAGGGGGGTTCGATGGCCGAATGGTTAGCACGTGCGTGCTGTATTATTGAGTCAAATGGCGTGGTTTCGAATCCCCGATTTTACGTGACAAGGAGTAGGATCTGCTGTCCAACTTCGTGGGTTTTCCCCGGGTCCTCAGGTATCCCCCCACTGCTAAAGACATCTACGCGCAAGCGAATTATTGAAATAAAATTAAACCAAGTGTTAGTCCCGAGATGGCCTAGTTTGTGTCGAGTGGTCGTTAAACCCCATCTCTCTCTCTCTCTCTCTCTCTCTCTCTCTCTCTCTCTCTCTCTACACAAGATGGTTTATATACATACGCAAATGGTAACTTTTAGTTTATTTCAAAACATTATGTCATCCCACGAGTGGTACAACCTTTGTATTGCAGACGAGTTTTATACCGTTACACTTTCTTTCCCCACAAAATGGAGACGGGTTCACTAGTTCGCGGTTGCCCTCGTCCGTCGCTATAAAATATGCTATAAATATGGGTATCAGTTAATCTCACCCTAACCCCCAACTCTAACCGTAATAATAGATAACGGTGGACTAATGGACCCTAAACCTAACCCAACGCTAACCCCTAACTGACTAATGAACCCGTTAACTACAAAACCGAACAAAAGTTATCTTTTTTAGTATAATTATCAACAAAAATAAATATTATCGCCCGTTAATGATTTGTTTAAACAATATATCTAATAAATATTACGTGTTGATTTGGTCAACTGATATTTCGAATCCCTAATATTTTATAAAACGTCCTAGTGTTATGCCCCGCATTGGGTTAACGAAGACAAAACTTGAGTGAAATTAATGAAGATGGGCATACGCCATACAATGTGCTATGACGGAAATTTGCCCGGACGACGGCACCACGAGCTACTCTTATATGGAATTCCAACTATCAAGGAATCTTTTACGTGCCCGCCAATGTGTACACGGAATCTCAAGTGTTGTCCCACCAGCTGTCATTGCCAGGCATTCCGTCCGGCATCAATGACAAGGGGCAACCACGCTGGCCAATATTTCATGACATAATGATAGAAAAAAATGATTTATTATTGAGAATTAAAGCTGTAACTTCCCGGTACTTGCACTTAATCCGATCCCGTGAGAAAATCCCATTTTAATGAGCAGATCGTCTTTCAATACGTTGACGTTATAGTCTATTGCACAATACCAAGCTTGTTATATTTGAATTTCCTACAAATGAATTATAATGTGAAATAGGTGCAGCATAAGAGCAAACGAAGTTATATCACACAAGTTGAACATTATTTACCGGGTATATGAATATCGTGGGTGTCATATTTCGGCCACTTTCAACAGATGATAAAAAGCCAACCTTTAAATCAGATAATTAAAAGATAGTTTACAAATACAGTTTACCTGGTAAATACACTTGATGTTACCAATTAAAGTGTCGGTAACAATGTACTAATATTTCAGGGGCCTGTTTCACGAAATTTTAACTAAGATAAAATCCAAATTTTAGTAAATTTGATTTGATAATATTAGATTGATTTTAGTACTTAGCCAATCAAAATTGAAGTATCTACTAAAATTTGGATTTTATCTTTAGTTAAGATTTCGAGAAACAGGACACAGCATTAGCAACATCGGGAAATGAACGGGTTAAGTTAATAAGTCCCTGCAGGACGTAGCATCTATAAAGTGAAACATATTTGTCCATGAAATGGCCCTGTAGCAGTAAAGTCGACCCCGATCCAAATTAAATTTTAATTTTAATTTAATAGAATTCTACACGATTATTCTGTTTGCCCAAACGAACAAGTATTAAATAATTCCAAACGGAACCTTTTTCTTCATTCGAATGTCAGTTTTAAAAATCATCCACCATAGTATACGGCTAATGTCATCAAAGTCAAAACCGAAACTATTTCGTTTCGTTTTTATATTTCAAAATTTCGTTTTACCTGTCTTTACTTCATGTAGTGTAGGCCATCGAAAGTATAAAGAACGAAACGAAATAAAGATCTGTATTTGAATTAGATTGAAGAAGAAAACAAACTTCATTGCTTCATTCAAGAACGACATATAAAAATAGCGGTTTGACATCAATAGATACGGAACATCACTCGACACAACTAGGTCCTTTTCGGGCTTACATTTTATGGTACACCTTTATTCAAATAACTCACTTTGGCGTAAGGGTCCTTGACAGTGTGTGCACAGATTTTTCTGATTCATCATGGCTAACGATCACGAACATACACCATGCAGTATGCTATGGAGACATTTAGCCTTCATATCATCCGGGCGACTTGGTCACATTTCCTTGCCGGGCCTGCGCCACTGCCGTGGGAACGACGCCGGACCAGAAAATTCCGAGGAGCTTTCTCGGCTAACACTGTGATGGAACCAGGGACCGACACTCTTGTTACCCATTTAAAGGTTTACCTTACTTCTTCTAGAAAAATCGGGGGTTGGGATGGCCTAGTGGTTTAGAGTGCCGCGCTTCGACCTCTAGCTAGCCGGTCACCTCTGGCCTGTGGCTGTGGTTTCGATCCATGGTGTGAGCGTATGTGGCATGGAGATAGGGGCGCCTTCTCAACCTCGTGGGTTTCCCCCGGGCACTCCGGTTTCCTCCCACTGCTAAAGACCTCCTACGCGCAAGCGAATTATTGAAATAAAATTGAAACCATATGTTAGTCCCAAAATGGTCTAGTTTGTGTTGAGTGGACGTTAAACCCAATTTTACTCTCTCTCTCTCTCTCTCTCTCTCTCTCTCTCTCTCTCTCTCTCTCTCTCTCTCTCTCTCTTTTCTCTCTAGAAAAACCTGATTCGATTTGTCATGTGACGTGTTCGTGTAGCTATAAAAGAAAGAAATGAAATGAAGTTGGGTTTAACGTCCTATCCGTTCAGCTCCTATTTGGATAATGGAGACTTACACATGCCATGCGGTGTACTATGGGGGACATCTTACCTAGTCTACCCTTATTTCGAATTCAAACTGTTAAGGCTTCTCTTTTGTGTACATCAATGGAAATGAATTGGAATGGGGTTTAAAGTCCCACTCTTCTGCACCTGACCCGGGCTAATGGAAGACGGGCATACGCCATACAGTGTGCTATGAGGGAAATTTTGCCCGGGCAGCGGCACTACGGCCTACTCTTATATCGAATTCCAACTGCCAAGGGATCTTTTACGTGCACTCCAATGTGTACACGGGGCCTCGGTTTTTCGTCCCATCCGAACGACTAGGCAACTGTCCTTGTCAGGCCCTCCTTCTGTAGTACATCAATGGGTACATAAGACCTTGGCCCCAACAACTATACGTTGCCCCTTGCAGGAACACCCAGTCTGGATTCCTGCTTGAACAACACCTCGAAGTGCGCACAGGACACAAATGAGAGGGTGTCACCTTATTGACAGTCCAATAATTAAGAGTGACGTCAAAGTTGGCACGCGCTTGTTGTATATATTGGTAAGCTTGAAAGTGACCGGAGGTGAAAAAGTGAGCGGAGATTTAAACGTTCCGAGATAAAAGCCTCGAAAAAAGACGGGGACACGGGATATATTCCGACAATTTACTCAGGATTCGATATATGGTGAAAATGGACAGCGATTAAAGACACCATCCTCTATTATATACCATGAATTCTCCTTGTTACCCGACCGACAGAAACATAAAATCTCTTGAGAGTTATTTGAATCGCATTGTTTAATCGATTAATAGGTAGTTTGCATATGTTTTTAGTAAAATATAACATCAAATCGCCCACTTTATACGCAGGAAGTTATCTTTAACGATCAGCATTTCAGAAAAAAAATGAAGAAATATTACTTTTTAGCCCACGACTGATTTGCATGAACGATTACTTTTCTTGTGTATATTATTATAAACTGTGCGATATAATGAAATCGTGCAACATATGCATGATGTACCTATCTGTGCTTAACTATACAAAAATAGAAGGCATTCATTTAAAAGAGGGATTAAAATTAGAATCCGGATGTTTTCACTGAGTGCCAATGTTTTTCGTCAAGACAAAAAAGGAGAAAATATGTCCTATAAATATTTCAAGGATAAAGCGATAAAACGATCGTGAAGAAATGTTTTGCACGTTTTTTATTCACATCTCCTATTCATTTTCATATTAATGAACCTTGTGAATGAAGGGACATGATCGCACCTATACTGATAAAATTATTTATATATTTACAGTTATAAGTATAGTAAAAATACAGTGTCGGATTTGTCAGATAGCATGGTTTGCCAACTTACAGTGTGTTATGAGGGAAATTTTGTCTGGACAGCGGCACTACGGCCTTCCCCTATATCGAATTTCAACTGCCAAGTGATATTTACGTAGACAGGGCCTCGTTTTTAAGTCTCATCCAAACAACTAGACAGCTGTCCTTGTAAGGTCCTCCGTCCTGCATCACAGACACGAGCAAACCACGCCTGAAAATCTGGATAAACTTTCTCTGCCAATGCTGGGATCAAATACACGACCTCCAGACTAGCGAGCCAGCGTCTTACCCACTTATATCAATAGAACTGTCATTTGAAATATTATTTTTACATAGAATTGTAAATTTACTGTCAAATAGTGTAACAAACTGCTCCATAACATTCATCAAATTTACTATATAATAAAAAACGAAAGGGTATTAAGACGCATACAACCTATTGATCTCAGACTGGTTTTGATAATATATAATATTTTCTTGACAACTCTACGAAGAATATTGAATTGAAGATTTAATTAATGCCACCTGTCATTGACAAGTTACATATGATCTGTTGTTTATAACCTGACTGTTGTCTTCAAATGATATACGTAGTGGTCAGCTATACCAATAACTCTGTATAATGATGAGACCTTTATGTTCTTAGACTCAATTTCCTTATAAGAAATCCGTATCCCGGTCGTATTCATTTTTTTATTGTTTGACGCTATAACTCTTTTAAGACAGAATTGGAATAAAGTTCCTCCAGACTTGTATCTAATGTATTTTCTTAATAGAGCTCTTAATAAATGACTCAATAGACTTTTCATTTGTAGGCTTTTTTTTGATTTGATTGAATGCGTAAGAGACTACGGCAAACCGGCCAATTTTGACGAAAAACCTCCCATTCGGCAAAATAATCTGCCTATTTGTTTACCTAAACTAAGCTTGGGATGGAGCAGAAACAGGGGCATTTAATTGTATTGGTTTGATTTGCATCTCTATGACATAAACGTAAAATTTAATATGTAATTTATTATTTCAAAGAAAGATTTTGTTGTGAAAAATAGTTTTATAAAAGTTACATTCCCGTGTACAAACTGGGTGATTTGATGATATTTTAGGACTAAAAACATATTCAAACTAATTAATTTATCATAATTTTGCTTCAAATCCTTCTCAAAACATTGTAATTGCCAAGTATACCCTGATATAAAAATTTATCCAAAGAGGCCACGTTTGCATCAAAGGATTATCGCGTCAGGGGATTACCCCTCTCCGTATTTATAGCAACGGCGGCGGAGACAAGGGATAATTTATTGCATACACAAGACGATGTTGTATGTAATCGCTGACTATTTATTACAAATATCGAATCCTAATTACTTTCGCGGATTATCCACTGCCCGCGTCTTTTTCCGTGATTTTTATCACAGAAAGTGTTGTACGTCTAACTCTTCATAAAGCGCTCAAGTTCGCGTGCAGCCTTCGACGCCACGCGTGCAGATATTCCTAGTCGTCGAGCTGTTTATTAAGGGAACCCTTACATTTTTTGTCTTGTATACGCTTCATGAGTGCTTTTTTGGGGGAATCCAGTATTTTTCTAGTACGATTTGATATCTCTACTTTCCATATATACCAAAAATGTCATACTTTTAAAAGCAATAACCAACCAATAAATACATTTCTGGAAACCCATCTTTAATGGCATTTGATAAAGGCTAAAAATAAGGCTAGTCGGAGCATCGCTCTTAAATGAAGAGTAAACTTATATTTCATAGAATTGAGTCTTATGTATCTACATTAGCTTTACTGCTGAAGTGTCTTTTACAAGGCACAGGGTGAGATTTCCCTTCAGACCATACATAGATTATGACAGCTATGATGTTTTGCTCCGGGTCAAAGGGCGATTCTCAACGTCATTTGACTTAATTAACCTATCTCTCAAATTATTTACATCATATTTGACCAATTAAATAATTGAAGGTCTAGAACACGAAGCTACAAAACTGTCATACGTGGGAGAATTCTTCAGTTAGTAGACGGATTCTGGAAGGGAAAATATGTAAGAGTTTCTATCAGCAGACTCGCCCAGCGATCTAAGCTATGCTTATATGTATCCAGCTTGATATATAAAATGTAAAAACGAATTGTTGCATTATTATAACTACTGAGAAGTTAATATGAAGAAGTAAACATACAACGTGAAGGGGAAGCAAAGACGACCAGGGACAAAGGTTAGACTACTAAGATATGTAGTAAGAAAAGATGCATGGGCCATACGTAGGATGTGGCGACCGGTTTGGGTAGTTCCGTTTCCACGTCTTACACAAAGACCAATGGTGCTACATTATGGGAGCAATGATAGTTTGTAAGACAAAGGGGCGCTGTTCCTTCCTCCTGGCCATACAAATATTATGATAGCAATGGTGTGTATTTATGACAAAGCGGGGATTTTCCTTTAGATTATGGTTTGGCAATGGTGGCTTGTATATACGACAAAGAGATGTGTTTCATACAGACCATACACAGATTATGAAATTAACGATGGCTTTTATGACAAACGGGTGTTTTTCCTTTAGACTATACGGACATTATGATGCGCAATTTATTCATTGCAGGATTTTCTGATGTTATTAATGCCTAATTCATCTTACAGTTTATCAACAGGATCTAATCAAACGCCCGTGACTCATAAATTCATAACTAAATATAAATATTAGTTATCTACAAACTATCTATATCTTCGCATTAAACCGGATTACGTCATGCACATTGACTTTGAACACAAGATTTAATATTAGTCTTTAGTATAAAAAGATATTATTCGAGATTTGTGTCCCATATGCAATAGCAAAAAAGAATTGTTTATATTGTTAACCGGGGATTTCGGTGTACTGCATCATTTTTTGCATATTTCTCAGAAACTTCGCCTACTTATAAACTAGAAACATTTACAGAAATAAACGACTTCTTTATTTAAAGTGGAAAGAGAGAAATAAGGATTAAAGTCCACTCGACACAAACTTGGTCATTTCGGGACAAACAATTGGTTCAATTTTATTTCTATAATCCGCTTGCGGGTATAGGGCTTTAACAGTGGGATACAATCGGCGGACCCGGAGAAAACCCACGAGGTTGGACAGGCGCCCCTACTCCTTGGCACGTTCAACCGGGGAATCTATTTAAACTGGAATAATCACCCGTAACTTGAAATACATCTGGCAAACAACCTTATTGCCTGACATATAAAACGGTGATGATATAGGTGTAATTACTTTTTGGATTATTCAACTTTAAATAGGGTATAACCCAATATATGTCCTTTAAAGTGATAGTTGATTATATATTTAATTTTATATTTATATCCTATTATCAATAAACGTATTATCAAAGGAGGAATGGTCTAAGGTATTTACTATGAATAACAAGAAATGTCATATATGCAAAGTGGGTGTAATGCATATTGATGTTGTATATTTCTCAAAAACTGCTCCTATAATCTGGAAACTTTGTTATATGCGTGCGCCATTTAAAGGGACGTACAACTTTTTCGAAAAACCGTCTTCATTAGCCCAGTTTGGAGCAGAACAGTAGGACGGTAAACCCCATTTCATTTCTCAAAGAAGAGGTTATTTTCTAATTTCATAATATACAATATTCATGTAAAAGAAAGGGTGGGTTAACCTATTTACTATAAATTACAGGGTCTGTCATCTATGCAAAGACGACCCCCCCCCCCCCTCCTTTGTAGTTTTAAAGGGGGAGGTTGAAAGTCAACCGTTTGAGGGCTTTTTTTTCTGTTTTTACAGCAACAACTCCACCCCGCGTCTCCGCCCTAACACCCTGCAAAGTCGAACCCCTCTTTGTAGTTGAAAAGCAGAAGGTTGAAAGTCAACTGTCTGAGGGTTTTTTCTGGTTTAACAACCCCCCCCCCCCCCCAGCCCTTCCCCCTAACACTCTGCAAAGTCGATCCAACCCAACCTTTGTAGTTGAAAAGGAGTATGTTCCAACGTCAACCGTCTCAGGGGTTTTCTGGTTACACACCCCCCCACACACACACACCACCATCACAACCGCCGACACACATCCGCTATCTCTTTTATTGTGTTTTAAATTGGTCGTTGTACCTCGAATTGTATACAAGTATTCAAATATTTGTTGAATTATGAATCATGTTTTATTTAGGAAACATGTTTATCATTCTCTCGTTTATTTCACCTGAATGGCGCAGAACTTGGTGACTTTCGCCCCTGTGCTTTTAGGTTCAAGTATTTCCACAATATAATTTTATTTGAATACCATATTCAAATCGAAATAACACTCTTTGATGTATGAATTATGGTTTATATAGGTAACATGTTTTCTTTATATCGTTTATTTCACATTAGAGGCGCAGAACTTGGTGACTGTCGCCCCGCTCTTTAGGTTCAAGCACATGAAAAATAGAATTTATTGACTTCAATTTTTATTAAAGCACAAACATCTTTTCTGAACAAATTGACTTTTAACGCAAGACTTTCAACTTTATAACATTTCTACATATAAGAGTAGACCGTAGTGCCGGGCAAAATTTTCCTCATTGCACACTGTATGGCGTATGCCCATCTTCATTAATTTCACTCAAGATTTTGAAAATTGTACACAAAAAAGTGGCAATATTCGTGTTTGGGTTGAAACCGAATCTTTTGAGAAAACATTAAAATTGTAGAATCGTATAGGACAATGGTATTGGTGGGTGTATCACACATCGATCTAATAATTGAGTTAGTTAATTAGTCAGATAATATCATATTATTATGTTTTTCCTTTAAATGAAATGAAATGGAGTTTAACGTCCTACTCTTCTGTACCTGACCTGGGCCCATGGAAGACGGGCATACGCCATACAGTGTGCTATGAGGGAAATTTTGCCCGGACATCGGCGCTACGGCCTACTCTTATATCAAATTCCAACTGCCAAGGGATCTTTTACGCGCACGCCAATGTGTACACGGGACAGTCCTCCGTTCTGCATCACTGTCAAGGGGAAACCACGTCAGCGAGGCAGAACGGAGGACTTGACAAGGACTACTTGTTCAAATTCGGTAATTTTACTGCCTACCGTCACCAGCATTATAAATATAAGACTAAGTCTGGTACTGCTCCGGCATATTCAAATCGGATGTGGTAACACCTTTACTCAAGAAATCAACCCTCGATCCAAATATTCTTGAAATGTACAGATCGCTTTCCAATCTGTCGTTTTTATTCAAGACTCTGGAAAAGGGGCTGCCAAATCACAGCATTTAGATCTTTAGACCCTAACTGAAACAGCCTTGAACAAAGTTGTAAATGAACTTGTGTCCATAGGAGGCTTGTTTCACTTTTGGCATTGTTGGGAATCACGGTGGCTAAGTGGGCAAGGCGCTGGCTCGTTAGCCTAGAGGTCGGGTGTTCGATCCCTGCATTGGCCGAGAAAGTTCATCTCGATTTTCCGGCCTGACAAGGACAGCTGCCTAGTTGTTCGGATGGGACGAAAAACCGAGGTCCCGTGTACACATTGGAGTGCACGTAAAAGATCCCTTGGCAGTTGGAATTCGATATAAGAGTAGGCCGTAGCGCCGCTGCCCGGGCAAAATTTCCCTCATAGCACACTGTATGGCGGATGCCCGTCTTCCATTAGCCCAGGTCAGGTGCAGAAGAGTAGGACGTTAAACCCCATTTCATTTCAATTCATTTCTGGCATTGTTATATCTTTCGGTTCCCTTTGACAGAACAGATCAATGCTTTCGCGTCTTCATAAAGACTTTGGTAATGAGGGCCATGTTTTAGAATGGTTAATATCGAACCTATTCCTCTAGCCATCAATCTGTGATTGTCAAACAAAGACAAAAATCAAAATGTGTTCCTCTAGTGTGTGGTGTTCCTCAAGCTTGTGTTTAGGACCCCTTTGTTCACCAAACTTAAAATGCAGTAAGTCATCATCTTTAAGCTGACAATACTCATTTGCAGACTTATTTATTCCTGGATCGGGTTACAAAATATAAAACAATACAAATTATTTCGCTTTGAACTAAATGTTGATATCACCGACGTTATATCCCTCCCACTTAAAATTGGACACGGGAGATATGGAATTTCCACCAACATCAGTGGCAAAAAATGTATTGGATAGTGGAGTGACCTTGTTGGTGATCTGTGTTGAAAATACTACAGTCATCTTACATACACTCATATTACGTTAATCATAAATTATGCAAGGGCTAAATCTGCTTATTGCATTATTTATTTACGCCTGAAATTAATTATATAATCCAGTCCATAATCAACCCTCGATGTCATCGTTAGTCTTCGATCTTCAGTGGATGTCATATGTTTTGGATAGATAATTTGACGTAAAAATCGAGAATTTGTTAATCATAGAACCAACGTTAGTAAGGGTGGTCAAGGCTAGCCGAGAACTGAATCGTTAATATCTTGGTTCAGAGTGAAGCAATTTGGCTGAAAGTTACAGCGTTTAGATCTCATTTAAAGATTTGATTTATTGTTTTCATTATCCATTTTTTTGAAAATTACTATATAGGTAGAACGGTCAGCTCTTTATCCTATCTCACCTAATGTCCCTTTAAACATATATTTTGCAAGAGAAAATCTGCCTATTGTAGGTCTTTTTTTAGGCTTGAAATGTTATAAAAACAACTAATTAGACATAAATTAACTTATCCAGACCATACTCAGCTCTCGATGTCAAGGCTAGCCGGCGATATTTGTTGGATTATAGTCCGATTTGCAGCAATACTTTCCTTCGTGATTAACGATTAAATGGATAATCGAGACCATTAGTTTTGTCTTACCGACTTCAGTAATAATGATCGAGGCTTAGCGGAACTTTTATCCGCTTAGTTCTCGGTTCATAGAGGATCAATTTGACTGAATTATTATATTGAGAACTGCCAACTCGTTATCAAATCTCCTACAATGTATCTTTAACCCTTTTATTCCGCCCCTAATCTGTGCTATACATCCTCTGATCTAAGCAGAATATAATCGGGTTTATTAGGGCATTCATTTATTTTATCGGGGTATTCTCACTGTGCCACCCGCTATTGTTCTCATGGGGGGATTAATCAAACAAGGGGATTATCGAATACAATGGTGTTAAAAGTATAGTCCGTTTTTTAAAACCACTAGGTTTAAACTAATTAACAACTTTATTCACAATAAATAACATAAACGTAACAACAAATACATGTATCAAACATAAATCATAACCCTACTAAATGAGATATGGCGTCCGTATATTCAATTGCACTTTTTACCCCATTTAATAAGTCGATTTTCAGATCGTTAATAGTTTCTTCTACTCTTTTATATTTTCGCCTTTTAGGGGGCAATCGCCCACCGTTATCCAACTGAACAATGGTATTTTCAACACAAGTTTGCTCTTTCAACACAATGTTAATAAATTTAAATATATTTGGGTGGCTTGTTCCGGTCTTCTTCATTGACCTCCTTGAGAATTGGGAATAAACCGTACACGCACTTGAGCCATTTAAAAAAATATAATTGAATTGGGGGTGACAACTATCCTTATAAAATGATAGTGAGTTTCTAATCATATATTTGATTGATTTATGAGTACTGTCTGAATGAAAGATGGGTGAGTAATATGTAAGATACTCGATAACCGATGACACGTGAACTTAACTTATATATTTTAATCATTAAAATAATTAAATCTTAACTAGGTGAACAGTAGCCTACTAATAAGGATACAGTCTATAATCCTTTGTTTATTTAACTTTTCACACCACTACCCCTTAACACCAGTTGATTGGGTGGCACAGTGAGATTAAACCATTTTATCCCCCCACAGTACGATTGGCAGACGGCCAACTTTAATTTAGTATTCGCCGTTTTTTTCGAAAAAGCACCTAAAATATATTGTTTTTTAAAAAATAAAATAAAATGGGAGTGTACATGTTTCGTATCAGTGATTCATAATAAGCCTTTACAATTCAGATTTCCTATAAAAGACTCTACTCTGCTACACTTAAATCATTCTGGCGGTGCAAACTAAAGAAGAGTTCACTAAAGGGTTAGTAAATAAACTTACATTTTAAAGTATACCTATATTCAACATAAAATTTATTTTTAATGCATCGAAATTGAGCTTTTAGCAATGAAGAGTAACATGTCATATATATATCAACAGAGATTATCCTAAATTTATATTTTCATTGCAGCAGTCCAGCTATTGGCCTTTTGGTCATTAATATATTATTATGCGAAATATTTCAGATTTTATCATTTACGGCCGCAATGAAAAATCTGGTATTATTGGGAGTTTTTGCCTTGTTGACTTTACATACAGCGTTTTCAAGTAAGAATGTTTTTATTTTTTTTATTTATCGATTATTATGATTCTATGAAAATAATTTCAATTTCAGTTTTCATTTTCGGATTCTTTGAATATATCCTAGACCATATATATTTAGGCTTCAATTCAATCGTTACTAAAAAGGTTATTTTTTTCTTTGACATAATGATTCTCTCAAAATAATTTCAATTTTTTGCTTCTTTTAAATATATATGTGTTAAATGTAGTCGTGTTCCGCCGATAAGCGGAAACCATACCAGAAATCCCGATGAACTTAGTGAGCCAGCATCTTCCTCCCAGCATCAAACTCCGTTAGTTAAATTAATCTTGTTAAAACAACAGGCGTACTCGGGTCGGACTGGATTAATAAGGTGCCGAACATCGAACAATCGCCTTCCCTATAGATTATATAGACAATAGGGTGGGTTTTTGAAATTAGTACGGGACCGCGGTGACACAGTGTGTAGGGTGCTGGCGGACTAATCAGGACGTGTGGGCCGAGAAAGATCCTCGTGATTTCTTGGCTTGGTTCCCATGACGGAGGATCTGACATGGAGCAGTGTCTTGTCTTGCCTGGATGGCCCGTTTACTCGTTGGCATGCACGATAAGTAATTCTTGGCGGTTGGAATTCGAAATAAGGGCAGCCCGTAGTTAAATTTCCGGGCACAACCCTCATACAGACTGTGATAAGTTCATTCAGCGAATTATTGACATGAAATTAAACCATATGTTACTCCCGAAATTTCCTAGTTTGTGTCGAGTGGACGTTAAAGCCCCCCTCTCTCTTTCCTCTTTCTCCCCATCCCTCTCTCACCCCCCCCCTCTCTCTCCGTTATATGACATCGGTTACTATAAATAGATAATAAATACAAATAGGTTTTCGATCTGTTTCGTAGCGGTAATACGAAAGTCTTTTTAGCTCTATCAAAGATGACCGACCTTTAAGTTCACGAGCAGCATAGGTTACCGGTGACGTCACATCATACCGCATCGATAGCATCGGACGTGGTAACACAAACTGATCCCGGTACACGGTACAATTGATGTCCTTTTCAACTCATTTTACGCCATCAGTGGTCTATTTTATTTACCCTTATTTTATACAGATATCCGTCCAACACATTAAAGAATTGCTTACAGAATTTAATACTAAAGTTAATTAACTCCCCCTAGCTTTCATCCCTGGTCAGTTTGCTCGCTAGCCTCGAGGTCGGGTGTGAAAGGTCAACCAGATTTCCCGCCGTGATTCCCCCTTGTCAGTGATGCAGGTTGGAGGGCCTGACAAGGACAACTGTCTAGTCTTTCGGATGGCATGCAAAACCGAGGTGACTTGGCAGTTGGAAATCGATATAAGAGTAGGCCGTAGCGCCGCTGCCTGGCCACAAAATTTCCCTCATAACACACTGTATGGCGTATGCCCGTCTTCCATTAGCCCAGGTTAGGTGCAGAAGAGTAGGAAGTTAAACCCCATTTCATTTCATATGTATTTCACACAATTTATTACGCTTGATATATAATTTAATTTCAAAAAAATAATCAAATACTTACCTTCGTTATTGTCCTTGTTAAAAAAAGATATAGCGTGACCATTTAATGCATGTTTTAATTTAATAGTTAAATGGGAGCTTTCAGCGCTCGCTCCTTGTCTGCGATATCGCCTTCGATAGGCGGACGATTGAACTACGCGCACACCATACTCGTTCGATTAACAATGTACTGTTTAGATTTGGTTGCTAGTCAAGAGAGGGAGGGAGAGAGAGAGAGAGAGAGAGAGAGAGAGAGAGAGAGATGGGGTTTAACGTCCACTCGACACAAACTAGGTCATTTCGGGACTAACATATGGTTTAATTTTATTTCAATAATTCGCTTGCGCGTAGGGGTCTTTAGCAGTGGGAGGAAACCGGAGGACCCGGAGAAAACCCACGAGGTTAGACAGACGACCCTACTCCTTGTCACGTACAACCGGGGATTCGAAACCACGCCAGTTGACTCCATGACAGTCTTTATGACACAGCACACATGTGCTAACCATTCGGCCATCCCCACCCCACCCCCCGTTGCTAGTCGTCCTCATAAACTACCCTAATATCATACAATTCTTATCTTTTTTTCAACAGCTCCTACAGGGTGCCAACAATTTATTGACGTCATAGCCGTTGTCGATGGCTCTGACAGTATCGGGGATGCAGAATTTCAATCAGTTAAGAATTCTTTGAGCAACTTTGTTACAGCTCTGGGCGTGAGTTCATCAGTTCGATTCGGCGTGGTCGTCTACAGTTCTGTAGTAGGAGATGTCATTCCATTATCAGGCGATGCCAGTGATCTAACTAATAGAATAGATAGTCTTGTACATGCACGTGGAGGAACAGCCACCGACTTGGGTATAGCCCAAATGATTCAGATGTTCAGTGGTTCGTCAAGTCCCAAAGTTGGCATTGTTATCACAGGTAAGAAACTTGACAGTATTTTCGATATTTTCGGTTAACAACAACGTATGGAAGGAGAACGTACTTTTGCCTGCTAACTTTTATTTTTTGGGGGAAGCCCAAGGCCAAAATATCACTGTAACCAGGTTAGGTAATCATATCAGTTTCCAGGTTTTTTTTATTATTAGAATATTTGCACAAATCAGAAAATATTAACCCTGTGTTGTAACACCATTTTTGTTTTAAATAATCAGATGGGCAATCTTTAACTCCGAGTGCCACACGGGCTCAAGCAACAAATGCCAAAAACCAGAAGATTAATATGTTTGCCATTGGAGTCGGGAACGATATTGATGCCGCGGAACTAAATGATATAGCCTCATCATCTAATCAAGTATTATCCGTCACCGATTACACGGCACTGGCCCAACAGATAACCAGTCTAGTGTTGGAAATTTGTCCAAGTAAGTAGAACAATTAGTTCAAGTAAGTATAATAATTTGTCCAAGTAAGTAGAACAATTTGTCCAAGTAAGTAAAATAATTTGTCCAAGTGAGTATAATGCAATTGGTCCGAGTGGTCTTTTGTGTTGGTCCGAGTAGCAAAAATAAATATTGGTCTAAGTGCTCTTACAATAGTGGTCTTTTGGTTTGGTCCGAGTAGTCTTTTTGGTTTGTCTGGTCTGTGTTTTGGTCCGACTGGTCTTTTGATTTTGGTACGAATAGTCTTGGTCCGAGTGGTGTTTGGTCCGAGTGGCCTGGATACCAATTTGAATTTCCCAAGTAAATATAATAATATAACGATCTGGTTAAAGAACAGATACTATTTTGTTTCGTGTTTTAAAGTTCAAATTTCATAGAGGCCATCGAAATGAAACGAACTATAGACCTGTATTTTCTTGCTGTCGATGCTTTTTGGTGCGACCGACATGACGTTTGTCATGTAGGTACATTGGACCATTGCGCATCCACGGACGGACTTCACTTGGGGTAAAAGAATAATATTTCTCGAGTTCTGCGACGATCGCGCCATGACTATATTTCAACTTTGTTTGTGCATAGCTTTTTTAATTTTCATCCGACCTTTACATTTTATATATCATTAAAAAGCTTATAACATGTACTTTCTGGATATATTACATAACCCAAATATTATCTTTTACCCCAAGTGATTCATTTGGCTGTCAGCGGTCACATATGACATCACAATATTTGGTCCATAGTACGCTAGTCCTTGTTAAAATTAATTTTCGATTCAAATCTGCTGTTGCCTCCTGTTTAGGAATTTCTATGCCACCTAAACTATGCGGCCTTGCTTATGTAGATTCAGTATATGACACTCTCGAACTATGTGGAACACTTTCACATGCAATTGGTGTAAACAATAACTTTAAGGCCTAATTAAGTTGGTAAACAATAACTTCAAGGCCTAATTAAGTTGGCTAACAATCAACACGTCATGATATAATCATCTGAATACCAGTTTATTGTTATCTATGATTGATAACGGCCATGTGAATTGATAGAAAATGAAATATAATAGGTTTGAACGTCCTACTTTTCTGCCATATCCGAGCTAATGAAGACGAGCATAGGCCGTGCTGACTGTTATTGGGGAAATTTTGCACGGAGATCGGAACTACAGTCCACGCTTTACGTCTACACGGAACTTCGGCTTTTCGTCCCATCCGAACGAATAGACTCAGTTTTACTTGGCCCTCTGTCCTACACCGCGAACAAGGGGCGCCATGCAGAAAATTCAGAAGAAGTATTTTGGCCAATACCGGGAAAGAACCCGGGAGCCCCTGGTTAACGAGTCAATGGTAGGAATGATTTGGTAATGAGAACGCAAAGTCACGAGGAGAAAGGTCGCGGTGACACTTTGCACTGTTGATATTGAATGAAGAATTAATTAAATTACCTGCCATGTTGTTTAAATGTCCATGTAATGAATATTTTCAGCCACAACAACTACTCAAAGTACTCATCCATGTGATGGCTGTAAAATGCTTAACGGTATTGGATACAACCCACATACAGATTGCGATAAGTTCATCCAATGTGAATTTACAGCAGATCTCACCTTACTCCGATACCACGAAAAACAATGTGGGTATGGAACATTCTGGAACCAAGATGAACTGACCTGTGGTCATATTGGCAGTGTTCCCTGTGATAATGGTAAGTTGTCTATTTGATATCGTACGTCAAGTTGGGGGATTGCTGGCCAAAAGGTCTAACGCGTGCGTTTTACATCATAAGGTATTTCTCTTTGAGTCAAATGGGTAGGTGTCGATTCCTTGCAAGTAAGTGACAAGGAGTAAGTAAAACAGGGGGGTGGATGGCTAAGGTTCGATTCTCCGCAGCAAGTGACAATGAGCAAGTAAATCATGGGGTTGGGTGGCTGAGTGGTGTACTGCACATGGTGTAACGCGCGTTAATTCAAGTGGTTAGGTTTCGATTCCCATTTAGGTCGATGTCCAACCCCAGCCCAAGTCCAATATACATTCACAATAGACTTATTTCTGGTTGAGTTTTGGTCATAAGGTATGTTATTTGGTTCAGTAACGTGGTTTCGATTCCACAGCTTGTACGTGGCAAGGATTGGGGTCGCCTGTCCAACTTCGGTCCACCGGTTTTCTTGAAATAAAATTGTCGAGTGGATGTATGTGGGGAATTTGCCCGAACAGCGGCGCTACTCTTAAAGCGAATTCCAACTACCAAGGGATCTATTACGTGCATTTTAATGTGTACACCGGATTTCCGTTCCATCCGACTAGACAGCTGTTCTTGCCAGACCCTACTGATAATGTGAAACCACACCGGAAAGTGTCTGCCAATACCGGGATCGAACCTAGCGAGGCAGCGTCTTGCACACTAAGCCACCGTGGTTCCGAGACTGTTATGAAGAGTTCGTGTACCGTTGTATGACGTCGATTACTATTTATAGTAATTCTAACAGTGTGTGAAATAGCTTTATTTAACGTCCGCTTCCACCGAAGTGATATCGCAGACAAGTAATTCTAACACTGTGAATAGTTTTTCAATCTGTTTTACAGCTGTAATGCGAAAGTCTTCTTTTAGCTCTATAGAAGATAACCGGCCTTTAAGTTCACGAGCAGCATAGGTTTACGTGTGACGTCACATCATACCGCATCGATAGCATCGGACGTAGTAACACAAACTGATCCCGGTACACTTGATGTCTTTCGTGTTCTATTTTATGTACCCATATTTTATGCAGATATCCTTCATGCAGATTAAAGAATTGCTTTTAAAATTTAATTTGCAGATGAAAAAAAGTTAAAACTGAGAGTTAATTAACTGCTGATCAGTTTGACGGTGTTCCTATTTCACGTGTACTGTTCACGTCTGTGTGATTAAATTTTTATTCACAGATCCATGCAATACAAGAGCTGATGGCTATTCGTACAAGACAAATGGAAACTGCTCTCAGTATTACCGATGTGTAGATGGTAAAACTCAAGTTAGAAAGTGTACGCCTTTGCTGTCCTATAGTTCATTGTATGGCTACTGTGTTGGAGATACGTCATGTAAAAGCCCTGTACCTATTTCTCGTATGTAGTAATACTTATATTTTCAAATATAATATTATTTCTGTCGGGTGTGTGTGGTGGAGGGGGGGGGGTAGTTTCGCGTTAGATCAAAAAGTCTGTCACTAAATCTAGTTGTGTAGTTTCGATTCCCCAGATGTAAGGCGTGGAGGAGCTTTTCTCCAACGTCATGTGTTTCTACCCGATCTTCCGGATTCCTTCCCTGGACTTTGCTGTACCAAACACATGGTAATAAAGACTACATTTCTGTAGGTTGAAGATGCATTATGCAAGATTGATATATTCAGTTTTCCGTTCTTACTATAGTTCATAAAAAGAAACACGAAAAACGAATATATTGAAATTCTAAATCAAATTGCCTTACGCTGTACGAAGGTATGACTGTTTAATATATAGCTTTGATTGTTTAGTATCGTAACAACGGTAATTAACAAGTATCAATTTTATCCGTTTTATCTTTAAATGTTTAAATCTCAATGGTGTTCTAATTCATCTGATGGTCTAGAGAGTTTAGTATGGCCTGATCGGATGATGTCTAAATGATGGTTTATATAACATTTGAACCCAAAATAAAGCCCCTTAAATAACATATTTTACAGCGACCTGTTACTTTAGAGAAAGATATCACGAAAGATGCTTTTATGATTGGGTTACTGCATCTAGAACGTTCAAGATGCCTTGTCCAAGCGGTACGACTTTTAACCAAGCCCAATGTAAATGTGATACAGAATTGGGAACTTCTTGTAATCGTAAGTAAATACACGTAAAAGCTGAATATGCTTGTATATTTTATAATATTATAACTTAAACCACCACCAACTGTAGATTGTCAGTATTAATATCTGAATATACTTCTACATTTGAATTATTTTTTACTCCCCGTGCACTTTTTCGCATCTGCATTTAATTTGAAAATGTTTTTACATGTTGCTCGTTTTACTGCTGACAGCTAAAGTATGCTGATGGTAGGGATCCACGGTGCCTCGGTGAGTAAGACGTTGGCTCGCTAATATAAGCTGGATGTCGCGTGCTCGATCTGGCATTGGCCAAGAAAGTTTATCTGCAATTTTTGGCATAGTTACCCCTTGTCAGTGCTACTGTAAAGAAGGCCCGTATAGTCACTCGGATAGGACGAAATATCGAGATCTGGTGTGCACGTCAAAGAATCCCTGACATATGGAATTCGACTAAGCTGTAGCAGCGCTGTCCTTGCAAAATTTACCCATAGCACACTGCATGGCGTATGCCCATCATTCATCTATGTATATTTTTCTATTTTGTATGTGGTTTGACCACCATTTGAGTATAATTCGATTTCAGCTCCCTGTAAGCCTATTGTGGACATTCAATTCGATTCAAACGACGACTCCGGAGAGTATGATAACTATGGGGCTATAATCGAAAATGGTCAGGCTTATTTCAATGGCAACGCCACCATTAGGATTCTGACGTTAGCTAATGTTGACTTCCGATCTAAAATTAACATAATGGTCAGGTATCGCAACCAGTTTTATAGTTCTCAAGGACAAGCCGTGGTTACCAATGGTGATTGTGGTAAACAATCGTCCATAAGCATAGTCAGCAAACAGTCCAGTACCCAATTCAACCTTGAGGATACTACACCAACTACCCATTCTCTTGGTCTTAATGCTTATGTAAGTATAAATCTTAATGAACCAAAACTAAATTATAAAGATACACTTTGGGGATTAGTTATAAATATAATAGTTATAAACTAGGTAATATGAAGGCAATTTGCGAATAATTTCAGTCAAATTGATCCACTATGAAGCGAATGAACCAGGAATTAAGCGATTGAAATTTCGGCCTACCTAATAAAGTCTTGATCATTCATGATTAACTTATGAATCGAGGTCGAGCAATAAATGTGATCATAATTCAGTAAATATCACAGACTATCGATGCCATCGAGAGTTGATTTTGGTCTGAATATGTTAATGTCTTATTAATAATAGATAACATTACAGGCCTAAAAATACCTGCAATAGGCAGATTTAGCTCTTGCATAATGCATGTTTAAGGTTATTACAACTTAATATCGTATTTCATCGACTGCATGTGGCTCGTTGAGCTAAGCACCGGCTCTTTAATCATGAAGTTCCGGATGTAATTTCAATGTTATCCAAGAATGTTGTTTCACGGATGGCGTGACTATGAACAGTATCTAGTCGTTCGGATGGTACGAAAAACCGAAATCTCGTGTAGACGTTTTTGTGCACGTATGGCAAACAGAAACATTGGCAGTTGGAATTCGATGACGCTGCCTGGGAATAATGTCGCCAATAACACACTGCATGACGTATTCCCAGTCGGCACAGACAAATGCGACATTGAAACATTTTGATATTTGTTTTTCGATATGCACAATACAATGAAATTAAACAAAGATACAGTTTACAAATCTGATATGACAAATGTTTAATTTGTTAAACGAGTATAAATTGTCAGACACAAATGTTAATATCACTATACCAATTCGAAATACGACAGCAAATAATTAAGAAAAAAATTAAGGCCTGATATGACAAATGTTTAATTTGTTAAACGAGTATTAATTTTCAGACGCAAATGTTAATATCACTATACCAATTCGAAATACGGCAGCAAATAATTAAGATAAAAATTAAGTAGTATGAAGCAAGAACTAATAATTAAGGGCTATGAATGAATAAATGGCTTTTTGGTCTTTCATAGATATTTTAACCCAGTTCAAAGCTGTTTAGCTCTTTGTGAAATTATGGACTCGATATAACCAAATTGGGCGAAAATTCTAAGCATTATCAATATTTCTAATCACATTTTTCAATGTTGTTTTGCAATCAGCGCCAATGGCGAAAAGCTGAATACAGTTTGAAAGATGGACAGTTTAGAGCTACAGTTAACTCTTTGAGCACGGGTAAACCCATTCCAGGTAAGATTGGTTTTCTGATTCACTAAAGCGTGAGAATTGGTAGAATAATCTGTACCAGTAGTGGGACCTTGATTCTTTAACGTATGCTTCTGTTAAAGTGATATAGGGCAGAACAACAGACAGATCATTTCGGAACTAGCACATTGTTTAATTTCATTTCAATAATTCGCTTAGCAATGAAAGAAAACCGGGGGACCCGGAGAAAACCCACGCGGCTGGACAAGCGTACAACGTATAACCATGGAATCGAAATCACGACAGTGTGAGAGAGAGAGAGATGGGGTTTAACGTCCACTCGACACAAACTAGGTCATTTCGAGACTAACATATGGTTTAATTTTATTTCAATAATTTGTAGGGGTCTTTAGCAGTGGGAGGGACTGGAGTACCCGGAGAAAACCCACAGGCGACCTTACTTTTTGCCACGTACACAACCGGGGTTTCGAAACCACGCCAGTTGACTCAACGAGAGACCGTATGATATAGCCGGCGCACGCTATCCATTCGGCCACCCAACCCGCCTCTAGTTGACTCAATGACAGACTTTGTCATACAGTGCGCATGTGCAAACCATTCGCCCCCCCCCCCCTATTCAGAAACACACAATGTCCTTGCGAGAAAATAATAAATGAAATATAGAAAATAATGAATAAAAGTGGGCAATATGTGCGACATATGTGTTTTGCGTCTGAAATTAACCCCTGATGCTACATATAATTCTCAAGGGACGACGTTCGGATGGAACAAAAACCCGAGGTCTCGAGTAAACAGTTGCATGCGCACAAACGATCTATTTGCAGTTGGGATTTGATGTAGAAATAGACCGTAGTGCACTGTATGGCGTATGTCCGTCTTTATTATCCCAGTCGGAATAAAACAGTAGGACGTTAAACCCCCATTTCATTTCTAATTATTTTACAGCTGATGCTGGAATACTAAGATCACAGTGTGCCTTCCTACTAGGTCAAGGTACTGGATTCCAGAATTTTAAAGGTTGGATAGATTACGTAAGTCCCTTTGTTTGTTAAGTTGGAGTGTTGTTAATTCTCTGGTTCGTTAATTCATACGTACCAGGTTCGATTCCGGCGTTGATCGGTATGGTTTCTACTTGTGCACTGCAAAACTCGTGTAGAAGTTGGCAAACATGCACAAGAACCCGTGGAAGTTGACATTCGAAAAGATAGAAAGCCGTAGCATCACTGTCGGGGCAAAAGTTCCCTCATAGCATGGCGTATACCCCGTCTTTATCAGCACAGTCGATGCAGAAACGTAAGGCGACCTAATTTCATTAAATCATTACAAATAGTCTGAAGTGAAAAATTTTAAGTCCGGATAGAGTATAGAAAGAGCATGGCGTTAATTCTATTTTATTACATTTTTTAATACTTGAGAGTTGTTAGTGCTAGTTATATGCTAGTCATATTATATAATGAAAAATATTCCCGGAACATCCAGCAACCCGAATTGCAATAGACATTAAAATCACAAGGTAGTTATTATCGCAGAACGAAGATTTGAAAGAGCTTTCACCCCCGTCTTTAGTACTAAATGAACCTTCAAATTCATAATCCAATACCATTACAATATTTTTAAAATTAGGAATCAAATTATGTTTTGTAATAAGTTTGACGATAAGGATAGGGTAATTATGTTCACACCTAACATTAATTTATTTCCACAGTTCATTAACAATAGAACCAGTCTTGTTCTACAGAGTAAGTTTACCTTTGACATTAATTACATTTATTTCATATCATTTCAGATCACGGTATCAACATGCTAGATAGCTTGCTGGCCGACAAACTTGATGACTGTTCTGGATACACTGACTGTTTTTGATTTTATAACCCGGCTTAGCTTTATAATTAATATAAGTTATATTTGATTAGATCCTGAACTTCAATCGAATACAATAAGATCACAGTACCAAATAATGAAATAAATCGTGAAATATGTATTTTCCAAATGATAAAACTATTGTTTTCGAATACGAGCCATATTTTAATTGCTTAATCTATCATGCGTGAAATATTCTGAGTTGTTTTCTAGATAGACTTCATGTCTTTTGAACTTGTATTTTTTATGCAAACCATGTGTTTCAATTTTGTTTTTAAAAAACATGTCTACATTTTAATACCCATACATCTATAGTTTAATACTTGTATAGTGAAATTTACTATCTTGCTGTATTGTTTCAATAAATTATAATCAAAATATTTTTCTCTAAATTAACTTCATGTCTTTTGAATTTATACTATTTTATGCAAATCCACTTTGTTTATAAAATAATTTGTTCATTTTAATCCTCCATGCGTTTATATTAAGCAAATATTGTGACATTCGCTCTGTTATCAAGACATTGTTTTCTGGATGAACTTGTGCTGTTCTATGCAAATCAACTTGTCACCATTTTGTTTACATTTTAATACCTTCTACATTTACAATAACAAAATAGATATAGCAGTGGCAAACTATTTGATTATAATGCTCTGCTATGTTGTGTATAAATAAATAACAATTGCACTCTGATTTTGTCGTAGCTTATTTTTGATTTGGTAATATTGCACTTTTTAATAGCTAGATATTATTCCGAACCACAGTAGAGTTAGGGTTGCATTAGGGCTAGGGTAGCCGCTTTCAGGACAATAGTTTCATCGTGCAGACAGGAGGGCCTGGCAAGGACAATGTCTAGTTGTTCGGATTGGACAAAAATCTAGGTCCCGTGTATATAATGGCGTGCACGTAAAAAACAACTTTGATATATGAGTAGGCCGTACTGCCGCTGTCCGTCCCAAATTTCCTTTATAGTATATTGTATTTCGTTTTCCCGATTTCATTATCTCAGTTGGATCAGAACAGTCGGACGTTAAACCTTACTTTATTTCATTTTTGTCGATGCGCAATGTAAAAAAGACGTGTATCAGTTAGCTCATTCGGTATGGAAGACCAAACAGGCTATTTTTTGATTTTATAAAACAAATTTTATCTTTATATTTAAATAGAAATAAATTAAACAAAAATACATTTTACAAATCTGATTTGTCAAATGTCTGATTTGTAAAATAAGTATCGAACAAATGTTAATTTTAGTGTATAAATGTCGCAATACAACAATAAATGAAGAAATAAGAATTAGAGACTATGGATTAAGAACTTTGACTTTAGAACACTGAATAAAGAGCTGTTTGGTCTTCCAAAATTCGGTGAGAAGTGGGCCGGTAATCCCCAATTCATTTCCCTATTTCAGATTGTATAAATGGGAGACCACTCTTTATATTACACGACCATAGACTACTATATAGAGAGAGTCCAGGGGGTCAACCTAGCTGAAAAGTGTACCAATTATCTCCTATGTGGTATCAATGCATGCATTCCACGCCAAAAATGCCATGCCCCCTAACTATGCTAGATTAGTGCAAAAGAGTGCCACAGTGAATATCGTACAGCAGTGTGCCGTACATCTTCATGTATTACAAAAACACTCTTGAAAGATATTTCTAGTGTTGGGGTACACCTGACATAGCTATGCAATTGCCAGGCATTTGTAGTGGTGGAGTATCCCTTACAAGAGTTATCTAATTTCCAGGCCACAGCTAGGCTAGATTAGTTACAATCTGTACCACCTAAATCTGCGTTGTAGTTTTTCAGTGCCACCACATAAACCATAAATGGCCTCTACCAGACAGTTTGTACGGTGGTTTACCCCTAACAGACCTATTTTGCCCGGGCAGCGGCAATATGACCTACTCTTATATCGAATTCCAACTGTCAAGAGTATGTTACATGGGTCCTCGGTTTTTTGTACCATCTGAACGAGTAGACAACTGTCGTTGTCAGGCCCTCCGTCCTGTCCGGAACAAACCTAAAGAACAACTGCCACTATTTGAAACAAAACTTTAGTCTATAACCTCCATCATATTATTGTGTTGTTGGAGCTAATGACAACACACATATTATTCAGTGGGTATTCAAACACAAAAACCACAATCATAAACCAAAACAACAAAAACATAAGAAATATCGCTCGTGGGATTAATCTCCCCTTGAGCGCTGGCCTCAGATTTGCTAATTAAAAATTAAAAAGCATTGGCATTGAAATAAAAGGCTGTGTGAAGACTGCAAACATTTTGTGAATGGATGTTTTACATGGTCTATGAGGGCATGGGTGTAGCACTAACGGATAATTCTGCGCCATATAATGCAGATTGTGTCGACCTAATTTCAGAATTAACTTACGGGTAATAATACATGGTTCTCTTTTTTAGTCATCACCGAGGAGATTTTCTGAAGTGAGCAAAGCAAACTCCCGCTCACATTTATTCCGAGGTTGAAGCAAATATACGTCACAAATAGTTTTTCACGATCACAAAGCCGAATAATAAATACACTCATTACGCCCTTCGACTTTCATGGTTATTTATTTTTTAATTTCGCGATTTTGGCAATTTCGGTACACTCGTGAGCGTGGCAAGATAAACGCATTACAACACTTTGAGATTTACTTTTATTTAGTGTTTTGTTTATCTTCGTTTAGGTGCTGTGCCGCTCTCGTGAATTTAGGAAAAATCATGGGCTGGACTTCCGTCACGAACATTTTTAATTAATTTTTGAGGGGGTTGACCGTTTGGATTTTTACTATGGTAATTCGATATTGATTGGGGTAAATATTTCACCTCCGACTCAATGATTGATCTGTAGAAACAAACTTTACATCCCCTATGCCTTTCCTATAGTATCATCAGTATTAGTCTTATATACATCGCATGTTGTTGATGTAGGGACAAATGGAATCCAAGCTTGAGTAGGGTCTGTGGGTCTTTTGGTTTCCTCCCACCGCTATAGAACGCCCAGGGAAAGCGAATGTTTGACAAAATGACAAAAAAAAAGAGAACCATATATTATTACATAGTTGCATGTAGTGTACGTGGCGTTACGGTAAATCGGCCAGTAAGTAAATTCTGAAATTAGGACAACAAAATCTGCATTATACGGCACCGAGTTATCCGCTAGTGCTACACCCATGCCACCACAGACCATGTAAAACAACCATTCACAAAATGTTTGCAGTCTTCACATAGTCTTTTATTCTAATGCCAATTCTTTTCAATTTTTAATTAGCAATCTGAGACCAGCGCACAAGGGGAGTTTAATCCCACGAGCGAGATTTCTGATGTTTTTGTTGTTTTGGTTTATGATTGTGATTTTAGTGTAAATGTTCCTGGTTTGAATACAGACTGAATAATACTTGTGTTGTCATTAGCTCCAACAACACAATAATAAGATGGAGGTTATAAACTAAAGTTTTGTTTCAAATAGTGGCAGTTGTTCTTTATAACGAAATAGGATCCGTGTTTTAATCAGGTTGCAAATAGTTCTTTTATATGTATGCAACTGTTTACTCGAGACTTCGGGTTTTTAGCCCATCCGAACCTTGTCCCTTGAGAATTATATGTGGCACCGTATTGCCCACCTTTCTTCATTATTTTCTATATTCCTTGTATTATTGTCCTTCAAGGAGATTGTGTGTTTCTGAATGGATGGGGGAGAATGGTTTGCACGTGCGCACTGTTTGTGTATTAACAGGACACAATATTTATAGGAAACAGTCATACTTTATTATGAGCCTGACATTTTCACAAGAGTACCCTCGACTAGACCAATAAAACATTCTTACAACAGTAAATCGACATACCTCTTACAATGTAGATTTATTTATAAAATTGTGTTAAAACGGTGCCCGGATTACTCATCTTAACAATAAACCTATTACTTTCAAGCCAAATAGATGTATTAATATAGTTATAGATACATTAGTTAAAAGTTTAATAAAGAGTGGGTCATTCTTGCTATACTAATTCAAAAACAGATGATAAAAAAAGAAAATATTGAAAATTTCATTCAAATTATTTTATTCTGAACGGAGTTATCAGTGTTGGAAGTTTGGACAAGAAATGGGTACAAATTGCTGCGACACCTTAACGACAATTGTCGATCGTTTGATTGACAGACGATAACTCGACCCACATATTCTTGATTATCCAGTAACGTCCTCAATAGTAATAGTACTCTCGCTTTACAGGCCTTTCATCGTCAGTTTCCGGTAGCGCACCGCACCGAATAACAGCCATTTCTGATTTAATTATATAGAAGGACGACTGTTTAAATCCGAGCTGTATCCAAGCCACCCGTGGGTCTACAGAGTTAATTTTGTGCTTGTTGTCTAAATGAAGGTCTAATTAATCATTTCTATAACATTTAAAGCCTAAATAAAGACTTTCAATATGTTGATTTAGCTCTTGCATAATGCATGTTTATAAGCAGTAAATGCTTTAACGGGCCCAAAATCTGGAACTTGTTGCCACCCATTATAAAAACTGTGGGGTAAGGGCTGGGTTACCGAATGATTAACGCATGCGCGTTGTATCATAAAGTCTGTGATTGAGTTAAGTGGCGTGGTTTTAATTCCTCGTTATGGCCGGGGGGGGGGGATGGCCTAGTGGTCTAGAGTGCCGCGCTTCGACCTCTAGCTGGCCGGTCACCTCTGGCTTGTGGCTGTGGTTTCGATCCCTGGCGTGACCGTATGTGGCATGGAGATAGGGGCGCCTTCTCAACCTCGTGGGTTTCATCCGGGCACTCCGGTTTCCTCCCACTGCTATAGACCCCTACGCGCAAGCGAATTATTGAAATAAAATTGAAACCATATGTTAGTCCCAAAATGACCTAGTTTGTGTCGAGTGGACGTTAAACCCCATTTCTCTCTCTCTCTCGTTATAGTTGGGTACAAGACCTAAAATCCGTGACCAATTTGCGGGGAAGTTGTTTTGAAGGTGGTTTCTATATGGAAAAAACCTGCTGAAGCGATTAAGCTTGGGTGCCTCTCTCTAAAATGCTGGCGGAAGCCGCTAGAGGGCCAAATTCAAAATGGTGGTCAGATGTGGGGGGAAAATATAAAATTATGTAATATAGGCTTCTGATGTGTCTATTCGTAGGCTTCTGATGTGTCTATTCGTAGGTTTTTAAGGGTCTCGGAATCGAAATATTGTAATCAAATATCCATCCAGCCACTAGTTTTGCCAATATGGCCGAAAGATCTAAGATGGCCACCATTTTTGGCCTGGTAAATAGTTTCGGGATCGATGTCTTCAATTTTGATGAATTTGTGTCGATAGATGGCAACCAGCAATAATACTCACCGATATTTTTCATCTGATATACTCTGTAGTCAACCGATTTTGATTTTAATTTAATCAACGCTTAATAATGGACCTATGTAATATCTAATCACACATGATAATCAACATCACCAACTTATCCAGTCAAAGTCAAAGTTTTACTTATCAGAATCACAGTCATCCGATTCAAAAGATAGGTCCAGTTTTGATTGTTCAGATTCAGAAGTTGAAGTTTCATCGGAATCTTCATCACTTGCACCATCACCGCAGTGAACAAGTAAGTCACTTAAACGTCCTGGTAATGCTGGGTTCACATATCTAATTGAGCCGGACTGTCCATTATGGAGCAGTTTCCAACCATTACCAACGGAAGAGTGTGTGATCTCAGACTTTCAGTAATTAAGCATTAAATAAGCCAGAAAATAAAACAAACACAAGACACAACTACTGTTATGCGAACAGTTGTTCTATTGATAGCTCGACGATGAACTTAACTACTGAAAATCAGAAGGATGAGGAGGATGCCGCTATTGCATTTATTTTCCTTGCTGGTGCTCATCTCAGAAGACAACATTGTCACGGTCGTATTTCATTAGTATCACCATCGGTCGCCCAAACTCTGCTGCGTGGCTCGCCTAAACTATTTACCTGTAATTTTAAGGCTCGCCCAAACTTTCTACCTGCAATGCACGTGCATACAGGTAGTATATAAGTATAAGCCGGCCAATCGGGCTTGTTTGGGAGATGAATTATGAAAGTGGTACTGAAGACTCGATACTGCCACCAGGTACTTGGGTGAGTGAAATTATACTTTTAACTTTGTTGTCTTGGGTTCCTCTGTGCATGATTCGTATGTTTTACTCATCGTTGTATATGAGTTAGTATGAGTAAATTTATGTACAACTGTTGACTAATTTTACAGGTGTCATCGTTGAATAGTCGTCGATAAATGGTATCGTCGTTGAATAGTAGCCTATACATGGTATCGTCGTTGAATAGTAGCCGATACATGGTATCGTCGTTGAATAGTAGCCGATACATGGTATCGTCGTTGAATAGTAGCCGATACATGGTATCGTTGAATAGTAGCCGATACATGGTATCGTCGTTGAATAGTAGCCGATACATGGTATCGTCGTTGAATAGCAGCCGATACATGTTATCGTCGTTGAATAGTAGCCGATAAATGGTATCGTCGTAGTATGGTCTTGCCGATGGGTGGACAGTTTCTTCTTGGAATGGTATCGTCAAAGACTAGTCGCCGATAAATGGTATCGTCTAAGACTAGTCGCTGATAAATGGTATCGTCGACAGTTTGTTCCTGGAATGGTATTCTCGATGACTGGTCGCCGGTAAATGGTATCGTCGTTGAATAGTAGCCAATACATGGTATCGTCGTTGAATAGTAGCCGATACATGGTATCGTCGTTGAATAGTAGCCGATACATGGTATTGTCGTTGAATAGTAGCCGATAAATGGTATCGTCGTAGTATGGTCTTGCCGATGGGTGGACAGTTTCTTCGTGGAATGGTATCGTCTAAGAATAGTCGCCGATAAATGGTATCGTCGACAGTTTGTTCCTGGAATGGTATCGTCGATGGTCGCCGATAAATGGTATCGTTGAAGTATGGTCTTGCCGATGGGTAAACATTTTGTAACGTCATAATTCATTAAGTGCGCGCACTTGTGAAAGATTGTTATGTTGTATATTTATGTTGTACTATATAAACTGAATTCTTTTTTATCTTAAGTTTTCTTTATTCCCCAAAACGGTCACGCCTCGCCCATCCTGTGACAAACATGTCTTCAGACAGTGCTGGGTCCGGCCAATTTTAGAACTCGCAATGAACTGGGTGAATTTCACACAAGTTTCCAGGCCTTGAAACAGACCGGGAGATGCATCTCCATACCATATCGTACTGGTAATTGCGCGTTCCCTCTTGTGCAGCTGCAAAAGAATTGACATGTTCATTGTCTGTGTTCCCGGTCACAAGACCACATGTTCCATGCGCGAGGCCACAAGTTCCCTGGGTACAACCTATGAGAACAGGCACATTTAAAAAAACAAAGGTTCATTGTCCTTGTGGCGCTTCACAAGGTCACAAGGGAACACACCACAAGGGGAACACGTCACAAGTGAACAGCCTATGGATACAGGGCCTTACATGGGTCCATTATTAAGCGTGGATTAAATTAAAAATCAGTTGACAACAGAGTATATCAGATGATAAATATCAGTGAGTATTATTGTTGGTTGCCATCTATCGACACAAATTCATCAAAATTGAAGACATCGACCCCGAAACTATTTTCCAGGACAAAAATGGTGGTCATCATGGATTTTTCGGCCATATTGACAAAACTAGTGGCTGGATTGATTTTTGATTACAATATTTTGATTCAGAGACCCTTAAAACCTACGAATAGACACATCAGAAGCCTATATTACATAATTTTATATTTTCCCGCCACATCTGACCACCATTTTGAATTTGGCCCTCTAGCGGCTTCCGCCAGCATTTTAGAGAGAGGCACCCAAGCTTAATCGCTTCAGCAGGTTTTTTTCATATAGAAACAACCTTCAAAACAACTTCCCCGCAAATTGGTCACGGATTTTAGGTCTCGTACCCAACTATTATGGCCGTGACAAGGAGGGTGATCGGCTGTCCGACCACGTGGATTTTCTCTGGTTCTCCGGTTTCCTTCCACTGCTAAAGACCCCTACACGCAAGCGAATTATTGAAATAAAATTGGACCATGTTAGTTCAGAACTGACCACCTAGTTTGTATCGAGTGGATGTTAAGCTCCCCTCTCCCCCTTCTCTATCTCTGAAAACTTTAATTAGCTTGAAACTTTTCAGAAAAAGTCTTATTTACCTGAAATCTACTTCAAATAAATTACCTTAAAAACGGTTATTTGTAGGGTTGCTCAACTTGGCATTACATGTTTTTTTAATGGTATATACAAATATATGACTGTGTTAAGTGGTTGTCATTGATAATAATTAATAGTTTTATTTATTTATCAACTAGGAAGTAGTCGACACACGCCAAATCATGACGAGTCTAACTACACCCATATGAATCACGCATATGGCTTCCCGCTTAAATAAAAACTTGTGATTAATAAATTACAGTATTTGTGAACTTTAAGTTGATGACAGATAAAATGTTTAAAATACATTGATACGAACTATTCTGTTATCCATCTCATCAAAGCATACATGTTGTCTAAACTTTCCGCATCTGTAGGGTTTTTAAAAAAGCGCAGAACCGCACTGGTATTACAACAAACAACAACAGTGAATATAACTCATTTGTTCAAGAAACAAGCCCCCCCTACTCCCCTGTACGGGATTCTAGGATAGCGGCGTATCCACATACACCTCTTCGAATTCTAATTTCTAGGGATTATTTAACGTGCACACCAAAGCCTACACGATTTGACCTCGGTTTTCGACTTATTCCACCGAACAAGCATGCATACTTTCCTAGATAGCCCAAACAGACACTACCCATTGCAATGGAGAACCGGGCTTAAAGAATTCTGAGAGATGCAGGCGAATTTAAAGGAGCTAAATCGATAACATTTAGGACCTAGAAATTGAAACAAGTGGGTCGCAACGCCTAAAATACTGTTATATGAATGTATCTTAACTGATTTACATTCAATGGTTTCCGTTTTTACTCTAATTTCAAATCAGTTATATTCGTCGAAATAAGCCAGCAATCTCAATCGAATGCAAATTTCTAGCGTCTGATTATTGCAGTCTACAACTGCCATTTGATTTGGTGTAATGTTTCAAGCCTCGTTCCTTGCGTCTCTTGCTAGAACTGGGACAGAAACGCATTATGGTACACGATTCGTGTACCAATGGTAACATGTTTATTTTGTCTTAAATATTGGATATCAGACGCCCGTCTTTTCACGGTAAGATCACAGCATCAATGTTGATTTAAATTGACAAATAATTCGTGTTTTCAATGTTGAATATTTTGGATGATGTTGAGTTAGAGACTTAGCTACTTTAATGACGTTACAGTATCATTTCTATAGATCTACGAAATTAATCGTTTACATGACTGGACCATTTTTCTATAAACAAACATATTCGTGGTTTAAATGACTAGTCAATGACTAGTCCATATCATTTCATAGGCCTACGAATTTAATCTTTAATTATCTATAGACGATGTCATTTTTATTGACTTGCGAATTTAATGGTTTGCATGACTAGAATATATCATTTCTATAGATCTACAAATTAAATAGTTTATAGGCCTTAACCACATCAATCCTGGTCTTTTATTGGACATTAGACCGATCAGCGCAGAAAAAAACGTTAAACTTCATTTCATTTCATTTTTTACAAATCGTATCCTTGAAGTTTTAGAATGTTTTAGTACAATACTGGCCCTGAACAATCGTCAATCGAGAATTGACACCCACATGATCCTTTTTACGAAGCTTTAAGGTAAATATTGACGCCTTGATTAAATATAATTAAGATGTACATCTTCACACACACGTACGTCTTACACAAAACAGACACAATTTTTAGCCGATTCATTTTCACATTTGATACCGCCGTTGACCGAGCCAGCTCTTCGGAGTTGCAGGACGTGAGGGGGTGTGACTGTCTAGTGTTTTGGACGGTAAGAGTGAAACGTATACTCGTTGGCGTATAGACGTAAATAATTCGATGAAGAGTTTAGGCGTTTAATAAGCCTCATAACACATTGACATTGTATGGCGTACACCTATTCCACATTCCTACCAACCGTAGTTCGCTACACTGAAAAAAAACCTTGTGTTGCGTGTTATTTTTTCACACAAGTTAGGTATCTCTATTTAACAACACAAACGTGTGTTGAAACAAAACAATATTCTGTTAAATGTTGAAACAACACAACACTTGTGTTAAAATTTATCAAGCAACACCTACTTGTGTCGAAACTTGTGTGAAAATCTACACATCACTTGTGTAGACATTTCTGAAACTAGTGTTGACATTTCGGAAACATGTTTTGAAATTTCTGACACGTGTGTGGTGACATTTCTGAAACTGGAGGTGGGTGACATTTCTACAACTTGCGTTGAAATTTCTTCATCCGGTGTTGAAATTAATTATTAAACTTGCGTTGAAATATCTGACACGTGTGTGGTTCCTTAATAATGTTTGTATGACCATCAACAAAACCTTATCACAGTAATGTATTTCTTTACGTAAAAAAAAATATCACAGAAAATATAATTAAAAACAAATATGACAACCTTTACATATACACATGTATAAGCATTTTAATAAATAATACATAATAAAATATATACCATTAAAATTTTAAATAAAAGTCAAGCAATTCAGAAAAAAGACTCGATTGGACAAATAATTGATGTAAGGAGTGACAAAAGAAATGATTTAATCTAATATCTTTCAGATGCTTGCACTCAATTAAAATGCGCTTAACACATTCTGGTTGTGACTCCGGCTTTAAGATATCAACATGAGTTTAAAAGTATGACCTTTGTGAGAGCGACACAAAACAACCTTGTCTCTTCTATTAGTTCTATAGGAGTTTGGCCAGTCTTCAAAGAGATCGTTGCCAGCGACCATACATGAAATTCTTGATACAATTTAAAACTCCTTCTGTGGATTTAAAAATTTGGATAGGGGAAGATCCAAAGCATCTGTAGCAGCTAAATATATGTGACCATTTTACTTCATATCAACATGAATTGGGAGTCAGCAAAAGACGATGTATTTGCTGATAATTTCATACGATTTTAGCAGACAATAAATATCTGTTACCAATGGGTGCTCAAACTGCATTTATTGTTAATTGCTTGGAGCGAGGATATGGAATCAGTAAATATTACGTGCTGTAGTATAGTTGATAATTGAGTGTCCATATCAGCAGCGCAGCGTCTGTACATTGAGTGGACCAGACGATTGATGAAAGCCATTGCCACCCGAAACCACTCCAGAATCTTATGAAATCTCGCTTAAGAGTTTGCCATGATTTCTTTTATAGGACATAAGGACATCACGCACAAACGAGAGTATTCATGACCCGAACCTGTGCAATTACTAATATGATTGGTTCCTTAAACCCAATGATGCAATAGGCAATTTTCCAAACACTTGTAATTTTGTTGACACATAGAACCAGCTATGTTTTGATTCAATGACTCTTTTTATGTGTCAACTTGTCACTTATATTTTTATTTATTTATTTATTTATTTATTCTTCAAGTAAAGGTTACAACATGACAACAATAAATTAAAGTACATGTATGATCGGGAAAGAGGCAACAATATAATATATTAAGTTGTGCATTAAAATAAAGACGTTCTAGAGCATTGTATGATTAGGAATGAGAAATGAGAAGTATGATAGGTATGATAGGTATGATGTCATGAAGAGACCTTTACTTAGGATAGCCCAAAAAGCTTGACGTTAATAACATCTATTGATTATTTCCATTGCGGTCCAGGGTTGTCAAGGTCGCGTCAGGTCATCATTGGAAGACAAAATTTAATAACTAAGCCACCACAGCAATGTATCACAAATAATTAAAAATAGTTAAGTCTACATGTTATACATCAACCAATTTTAGTAGATAATCAAGCATGTAGGCCTATCACAGATTAAATTTGGGTTAACAGCTTTAAAGCTGTATAGTGATTCTAAAGACTTAATATCATTCGGTAAATCGTTCCAGATACTAATGGCTGTGTAATAAAATGATGTGAACTGATCTCTACCCGCGCATTTTGGAACAGAAAAAATGAATAAACTAGATCTTGTGCCGTATTGATGAGTATCTCTAACACATTTGAATTTTGATTTAAGGTATAATGGACAATTATACTATTCAAAAAAAGTAGGGGATATTTGATTTTGGGGACATAATACTAAAATATGCAAATGGTTACGAAAAAAGTCACTATAGAACCTAACAGAAGAAACATTTCCAGTTACATGTGATGCCCAAACGCACCAATAGCTACCGCATGGAATGCAGGTGATGCTTGGGATCATCATGGGGGTCCCACCCAAGGTTTGCACGACTCGGACTTTGAATGTTACAGTCATTGTGGCATTGAAATCCAGGGTGGAAACATCAGTTTAATTGTTTTAGTGACCAGAAAACAAATTTTGATATGCGTCGGCTTACCCAAAATGAAAGGTTACGTGCCCTTGGCATGCTACAGATCGGCACAACACAGGCGGTTGTGGCGCGGACGATGAATGTTTCTCAGTCTGTCATAGCAGGCTATGGTCCAGATACCGTGATACACAATCTGTACAGGACAGACCACGCTCAGGTCGACCAAGGGCGACAACTCAAGCCCAGGATCGATTTATCCGTACCTTGGCCTTGAGAAATCGTGTCATCACAGCAAATCAGATCAGCGCTCGTCTTCAAACAGACACTGGTGTGAGAGTGAGTGGCCAGACGATTCGGAATCGACTGCATAGGGGTCACCTTCGCGCCCGACGTCCTCGCGTGATCCCTTGTTTGAGAGATCATCACATTCAGGCAAGACGTCGTTGGTGTAGGGATCGTCAACACTGGGATAATCGACGCTGGAGCAATGTGATGTTTTCAGATGAGTCAAGGTTCACTGTTGATTTTTTGGACAGACGTAGGAGGGTGTGGCGTCGTCGAAACGAGCGCTTCCAAGACGTTAACGTCATCAGACATGATCGATTTGGGGGTGGTTCTGTTATGGTGTGGGGAGGCATCACTGTTGCTGGAAGAACGGCTTTACATGTTGTTGCAGGGCGTGTTACAGGCCAGTACTACCGGGACAACATCTTGGCAGTCCATGTTGTGCCGTTCGCACGACGTCATGGCCGCCGTTTCATCTTCCAGGATGACAACGCAAGATGTCACAGGGCCAGGATCGTTACAGGTTACCTCCAACAACAGAACATCACCACATTACCTTGGCCAGCACTGAGTCCCGACCTCTCCCCCATCGAGCATGTCTGGGACATGCTTGGACAGAGGTTACGTCAACGTCAACAACGTCCTGCCAATGCCCAAGAACTTGCTGCTGCGTTGCAACAGGAATGGGACAATCTGGACCAAAATGACCTTAGACGTCTCATTAGGAGTATGCCACGTCGGATCAATGCTTGTTTGGCAAACAGAGGAGGATATACCCGTTACTGACTTTGTTGTGATGCTGTGATAACTTTGCTGTTTGACCCCGGGTATCATTTTACCCTTATAATGGCCAGTCTGTGCCTTACTTAGTCTAACGATCATTTGGAATAAATCGATGAATGTGAACTTCATTTCATTTTGTCATTTGTTTCTTCGTCAGTTTCATTAGGTGCCTTTAATAACACTTAAAAACCAAATATCCCCTACTTTTTTTGAATAGTATATTATGAAAAATCTTATGTACATGGTTTAGTTTTAACTGTTTAACTCGGTTTTCGACATTTAGTACTTTGAAATCTGAATATGAAACATGACCTCTACGTCCAAGCTCATGTATAAATCTAAGGACCTTATTTTGAACAACTTGAAGTGATTGATTCACACCAGAATACCGGTGCATTGTTAGTACAATTGGCCAAAGCCATTAATTAATGAAATATAATGCCACCATTAATTATAGGAGCAAAAATTCTAGCCATATTCTACAGTGCTTGGTCTCGGTGCGACGTTATTAAGTCTCCTCTGAATTCTCCCCCCCCCCCAAAAAAAAAGATGTTCAATTGGGTTTTAGGCCGGACTAAGGGATGGGCAGTACATAACGTTGACACATTGGTCAGAATAACGCTGGCCATGTCGATGCCATATTCTGGTCCTGTCAACTGCAGCTCATACGCAATACCGACTCTCATCTGTGAACAGAACAGTTATCTATTGTCTGTGTCGCGAGTTCTGGTTTTGTTGGGTAAACTGTAGAGGGATGAGGATCGGTCCACGGTAAGGTCTACGGCAAATAATGTTCTCTCTGGTGAGACGTCGACACACTGTATCGGTACTGATTGGTCTCTGTGTGTTTCCAGTGTCTGACATGCTGCCCAGATGCCTGTGTGAAGGGATTCTACACCTGCTTTCGCACAACATGGCGGTCTTGTCGCCTACTTGGTCTAGAAGTTCGGGTGCGATCATCCGTGATATTTGTGGCCCGAAGGCCTGGAAGTGATTGGCAACGGCCTGGGCAGTGTGGCGACGTCGAGTCTTCCAAGCATCTGGTTCTTCTGAGCTGTTGTGAGTCGTGACATGCTGCTGACGTTATAGTGTGAATGATTCAACCATGTATGCTGGTCCATTTTACATGGCTGGTCCCGGTGAAAACCACGTACAGCACGAGTTACATGAAAATCATGGAGAACACATTACCATCTCAGAAGTCAGGTTGCGTTTTTGAAATCATTTACTGGGTTAAACTCTGTGTTTGGGACGAGGCCTTATTGCTCAGGTAAAGGTGGAGATGTGGTCACAAATATACTATAAAAATATTTGGCAAGTTTTATGCAAGAGTAACATACCAACCTGTCGTTTCTTTTGCTGCTTACTATAAGTAATAAGTACATTAGGTTCCAAGATACTCCATTCAGAATTGTGGCCTTCGGACGCTAAAGGCGTGGCTCTGTCGGCCATAAGCTATAAGAATATAGCTAACTTGGCGGAGCATTATTAGTTATCCGAACAATAAATCGATTATGAGAGAGATATCTAGAATATGAATTAAATTTGATTGGTTAATTTGCAGTTAACCAATTCGATTACATCAATGGAGTTTTACTCATTTGTCTCTAGTGCACATTAAGTCAATTTTGAAAACAATATTTTTTTCAGCGGATACAATTGTATTATCTCGGACAAGAGTTTTATTTCATAATAAATTGTATTTTGTTTTTTAAAAAAATGAACTCAGAAAAATAACATGACTTTAAGCCGACCTTTCAATCCGGGTAGCAAAAATGTCGTACTACAACTGTTTATTTACTTAGAATCTGCAGGCGAATTCGTCGCGCATGTAATTTTTTGTTATTTATTGTCGAATAATGTAGATTGAGGAAGTGATTTATATATAAATAGTAGATTACCACATCGTTTATTCACAAGTTGAACAGCATACACGGGTAGCTGTATTAACCACTATACAAACCTTAGAAAAGAAAATTTATATTTAACCATAAAGGTAAGTTACTTTAATATAGGAAACAACTAGACCTCATTAGTATTGGTAATATTGTCGATTTATTTAAATTGGATGTTGCGATTTGGGGTATGTCTACATTTAAATTGAGAAACTTTGAAATAACACCAATTTTGTGTTTAATACTCCATAGTTTAAAAATCAAACACTAAAAAAATAAGTTAAGATCCATACGGTAAGATTTAGATAACGAGCTGGATGTTCAAAAATAGATATATTGTAAATTTCATTCAAATTAATTTATTTCGAGCTAAGGTGGAAGATGCGGCGTAGGTTATTATCGTAGCAACAGCACGGGACAAACGAGATTAAGTCTTGATTATCCAATTTTTCGTTAAATTTTAATTTCTCACGGGCGCTCTGCTCTATTTAAATATGCCATCCGACGGCCAAGAGGGTTGATTATGGACTTGCCCTGTGCATAAATGTCTAAGTTATGGTTTATATAAAATTGGAAACCAATAGGCTGATTTAGCTCATACATAATGTATCTTTAGCCAAGGAACATCTACTTAAAATTCGAAATGGAAATTTGATCGTACAGATAATCCACAATAAAGGAAATGGAAATTTGATCGTACAGTTAATGCACCAACAATAAACGTCCGCAATTAAAGATACATTGTGTAAGATTTAGATACAGAACTAGCCATTCTTACTTTAACTATTCAAAAAAAGTAGGGGATATTTGATTTTGGGGGCATAATACTAAAATATGCAAATGACTACGAACAAAGTCACTATAGAACCTAACAGAAGAAACATTTCCAGTTACATGTGACGCCCAAACGCACCAATAGCTACTGCATGGAATGCAGGTGATGCTTGGGATCATCATGGGGGTCCAACCCAGGATTTGCACGACTCTGACTTTGAATGTTACAGTCATTGTGGCATTGAATTCCAGGGTGGAAACATCAGTTTAATTGTTTTAGTGACCAGAAAACAAATTTTGATATGCGTCGGCTTACCCAAAATGAAAGGTTACGTGCCCTTGGCATGCTACAGATCGGCACAACACAGGCGGTTGTGGCGCGGACGATGAATGTTTCTCAGTCTGTCATAAGCAGGCTATGGTCCAGATACCGTGATACACAATCTGTACAGGACAGACCACGCTCAGGTCGACCAAGGGCGACAACTCAAGCCCAGGATCGATTTATCCGTACCTTGGCCTAGAGAAATCGTGTCATCACAGCAAATCAGATCAGCGCTCGTATTCAAACAGACACTGGTGTGAGAGTGAGTGGCCAGACGATTCGGAATCGACTGCATAGGGGTCACCGTCGCGCACGACGTCCTCGCGTGATCCCTTGTTTGAGAGATCATCACATTCAGGCAAGACGTCGTTGGTATAGGGATCGACAACACTGGGATAATCGACGCTGGAGCAATGTGATGTTTTCAGATAAGTCAAGGTTCACTGTTGATTTTTTGGACAGACGTAGGAGGGTGTGGCGTCGTCGAAACGAGCGCTTCTAAGACGTTAACGTCATCAGACATGATCGATTTGGGGGTGGTTCTGTTATGGTGTGGGGAGGCATCACTGTTGCTGGAAGAACGGCTTTACATGTTGTTACAGGTCAGTACTACCGGGACAACATCTTGGCAGTCCATGTTGTGCCGTTCGCACGACGTCATGGCCGCCGTTTCATCTTCCAGGATGTCAACGCAAGATGTCACAGGGTCAGGATCGTTACAGGTTACCTCCAACAACAGAACATCACCACATTACCTTGGCCAGCACTGAGTCCCGACCTCTCCCCCATCGAGCATGTCTGGGACATGCTTGGACAGAGGTTACGTCAACGTCAACAACGTCCTGCCAATGTCAAAGAACTTGCTGCGTTGCAACAGGAATGGGGCAATCTGGACCAAAATGACCTTAGACGTCTCATTAGGAGTATGCCACGTCGGATCAATGCTTGTTTGGCAAACAGAGGAGGATTTACCCGTTACTGACTTTGTTGTGATGCTGTGGTAACTTTGCTGTTTGACCCCGGGTATCATTTTACCCTTATAATGGTCAGTCTGTGCCTTATTTAGTCTAACGATCATTTGGAATAAATCGATGAATGTGAACTTCATTTCATTTTGTCATTTGTTTCTTCGCCAGTTTCATTAGGTGACTTTAATAACACTTAAAAATCAAATATCCCCTACTTTTTTTGAATAGTATATAATGGTTCGAAAGTAAATAATTTGAAAATTTCATTCAAATTGTTCTATTGCATGCGACGATATGAGCCTTTGAAGGTTTGACAGACGTGTGGAATAATTTCAACCACGGTACTGTTTGATCGAAGCGAAATCTCGGTCCTCCATATTTGATTAAATCAAAGTATCGGTGAACCGTTCCAATCTGTTTAATATCGGAGAAATCAGATGCCATCGAGAGAGGATTAAGGCCTGGATCAGTTAATTAATGTCTAATTAATACTTTAGAAAACATTTCAGGCCAAAAGAAAGACCTGCAATAGGCAGATTTAGCTCTTGTATAATGTACACCCACATGAGTTTAAAGCTTAATGCCAGTGGTTGTCAATCAAGGCTCCCGTGTTCCATTCCGGTGAAGATACTTACAAGCTGCCTGTGCTTATATATATATCGGCACACTACGATAGAGTTAATCAAACAAGTTTATTATCCATGAACAGTGCGACAATGTACATCATCACAATCATGACATCAACATTACATCAATACTGGCAAGACATCGTCAAATGACATCAACATGGACCGATATAAACATCATGACATCGGTTGTGATTAGTTTAGGAACTATCGATGTATACAATTATAATACATATCAAAAGATTCAACCGCTACCTAGCGATCCATATCAAAACAAAGTCAAATTCTGCCTCGAACTGTCAACCGCATGGCCATCTTTTTTCCCCAGCGGAAACGTTGTCCTAGCAACCAAACATAGACTTGCACAGTCCAGGCTCTAATTAAAGGATGAGGTAACCTTACACGGGATTCATAATAATAATAATAATGCTCATATTTGAAAGTAAAAAGGTAGCCACACTGCCCTGCTGCTTAATTTATTTATTTCATTTGTTCTGAAATTTATAATACAAGGAGATGGCCCCGGGTAACGACAAACCTCTGTAATAATTGGGAGATGGTAATTGTAGGCCTGTTGGGGAGGTTCGTGTGTATCCGGGTACAAAATGGCCGCTCAATATAAATGACTTTTTGGGAGAATGCAAACCCTAACCCTTTTAAGCGGCGTAAAAGACACATTGGATCCAAGTTCATTCCCAAATTCTCATTTATAGAAAGAGGCCATTTTGGCCTCCGGAAACATACGAGCCTCCCCAACCGGACTACCAATTAGCATCTCCCGTAATAATTACTTTATAGCGCAGTGCTTTGCGTAGTCCCGTCATCATTTCACCCGTTTGGTTCAGAAAGTAGAATATAAACCAAAATACCATTTCATTTCATCATCAGTTCAAATTTGCAGTCACTAGATTTTAGATTTATTTCTAGATATACGTCTAATTCAAATTAATAGTTAATTTATTTTTCTTATTAATAAAAAAAATAAAAGATATTTTATTTCCCTATTAAATATTGTCGTTTTATGCAAAAAGGTATTCATTCCTATTTGAAATGTCAATATTGATTAAAGACGTATATATTAAGAAATCCATTTTATAGTTTATAAAGCTAATATTTGAAGGTTCTCCTACCTGATTATTACGCACAATTCCTAAAACAGGAGAGGTAATATAATAACATCGATGGCGAGATTGGTGCTACATTGATATAATCCTATAGATGTTTGTAGGGTCGCTATGAGTTTTTCAAGTGATCTTTTACCGTATGGGAGTAATGTCACTCGGCAAACCTCGGTAGATTCTGGAACCTACATCTAGCCTCGGATGTATGACAGTAAGTAATGTGTACCTACGCCTATACAGTTGCGGTGCGGCGACGGTTTACTTATTAGGAAAACTTGCCGCTTTAAGACAGAAGTTCTCAAAACTGCGTCGTTCGAAGGGTGGGTAGAATTTTCAGTGTAAACTTGTCCTTGTTTAAAGAAAATCGGATAAGCTTGAAAGAAAAACAGCTTCGAACTTTGAAAACTTTGTAAGATAAAACATTCTTCAAAGTCGTCATCATGGGCAACGCCGTTGGTAATCCGGGAACTTGAAAGTAGTCCAATGGCGGACTTCGTCATACAGCCGAGGCTAGATGTAGGGTACTGGAATCTGCTGAGGTTTGCCGTATTGTGTCGTTAGCCCCAGATATTATCTTTCATTTTCAGAGAGAACTTGTTGCACAAGGTTTTCAACTATCGGGATTTTACAAAAGACCTTTTAATTGATATTCAGCTGCCATTTGTATTCTGATTTTTGCGGACTTTATTTTTGTTTGAAGCCTCCAGGTGGCAACAATTCCCAGTTTCACGTGCTACAAAATCGAATCCACTTCCAGAAGGTGTATCAGATTCACGGCTCGCCAATGACTTTACGGGTTACTTTCAAGATAAAGTAGAAACCAACATGTCGTAACTTAGACGGGCATGCAAAGTATGAGTCACCCGTTTTAGATATACCAGTTTTTAATTCATACTCGAATGTTGACACCACTACATATATATATATATATATATTTGAAATATTCCAGATTTTTTTTTAGTTACGACCGCAATGAAACAATCGGTATTGGTGGGAATCTTTGCCTTGGTGGTGTTACATACAGCTTCTTCAGGTAAACATTCTTATATTTTTCGATACTGTGAATATCCGAAACCGTGCTTTAGCTTCAATTCGATTATTCCTAAAAAGGTTATTAATTTTCTGCATTATTTTGATTCTCTGAAAATAATTTCAATGTCAGCTTTAATTTTCGATTCTGTTAATATATCTCAAAACATATTTTAGCTTTAATTGGATTGTGGCTAACAAAGAGTTATTTTTTTTGTTGATTATTAAGATTCACTGAAAATACTTTCATAGTTTAATCAGCGTTTTTAAAAATCAAACAAACTTATTTGATTCTAAAAGTATAGGATAATCACACAAGGTACAATTTTATGGATACACAGTAACTTAGTTTGATAATAAACTCAGTAATTGTATATCCATAAAATTGTACCTTGTGTTAATAAGTTCAATTACTAAAGGCCAATCAAAGAAGATATAGGATAATCAATTATCACCCAATAACATATTCTACGGTAGATATGGCTTGTGTGATAACTTTCATAATCTACTGAGTGATACTGTATTTGATTGGTCAATTAAAACGGAACTACGTTTTTGATCCAGTGATATTGTTGGAGAAAAGTTCTCGGTTACCATAAACAATTACAATACTCCCCAGAACCTTAAAGGTAATACTAGGTCAATATACAGGACTTTGCAACCGATGTATCACTACGCCGTTAAGTTATCGGGTTCATTAAAATCTATACCAAATAATTAAATTTACTTTGCACGTAACAAAGGTTTGGGTGATAAATAAAATCTCCTACTCATTTTTTCCCATCCAAAAATATCAACACTCTACGATAAAGTACAAAGAACATTATCGACTGGTGTTGATATTTTTTAATATCAAAAAAGACTCGTAGAATGTTTTCTAGCTACGCAATAATATTTGCAATCAACGGAATGTGATGGTCCATCCATGATGTAATTACGTTTCCATTCATAATTACTCTCAGAATGTTTCATGTCATATTGAAATGAGTTGGAATGCTTTCGAAGGACCCGACACGGAGGTGTGCACGTGAAATAACCCGTGACAGTTGGAATTCCAAATAAGAGTGGAGCGTATGGTCGCTATAGAGGCAAAATTTCTGTCGTAGCGTACTACTGTATGGCGTTGTTCATTTTCATTATGCCAGTCGCTGCAGAAACAAGTCCTGAAATTATATTCTTGTGGAATCTTCAACCTGAATTATACGCTTGAAATACACTGCAGCTAGTATTATTTTGAATTTAGACACAATTTATCAAAGAATTATCGGTGCTGTTGTTCTTGTTTTACCAATCTGATTAAAACACAGATCCTATTTTGTTTCGTTTTTTATAGTTCAAAATTTCGTTTTACTTACCTTTACTACACTAGGATCTGGAAGAGTTGTTATCATTGATGTCTTCTGGATAATGCGAGTGATTAACCAATGAAACAGTCTTTGTTACAGCGAGCATTAAGCGTGTTTGCTCGGAACTGTGAGTAATCCACTAGAAACATCTATGCTGATTGGTTCATCAAATGTCTGACGTCGTATGACCACTCACGACCTATCGCTACAACTTGTCAGATCTTCATGTAGTGTAGGCCATCGAAAGTATCAAACAACGAAACGAAATATACATCGGTATTTTAATCAGATCGTTGTTTTAGAAAAACATAGCGTAGCCATAGAATTCATGATTTCATTTAAAATTTAAATGGTAGCTTGACCCGTGTCTGTGATATCGCCATCGATAAAAGCAGACGTGGTTTCAAAACCTGGTGTGAAGATTTTGTTGGTGCCTTCCCAACCTCGTGCGTTTACTCCGGGTACTCCGGTTCCTTTCCACAGGAAATACCTCTACGCGTGCGCTAAGATAATAGATAATTCAATTAAAATAGGACAACTTGCTTGTGACATCATCCTCAGTAGAAGCAGACGTTAAACACTAATATAATAGATGATTCAATTAAAAATAAGACAACTTTCCTGTGAGCTCATCCTAGGGAAAGTGTACGTTAAACACTAAGAACAAAACAAAGAAGTTCTGATTTTGTTGCCAGCACTCTTAAGCTACCATAAAAATATATTTATTAGCTTGTTGTTCATCTTTCTGTCAACAGATCCTGCTGGGTGTCAACAATTTATTGACGTCATAGCAGTTGTCGATGGCTCTAGTAGTATCGCAGTGAAAGACTTTGGAGAAGTTAGGGCAGCTTTAAAAGATTTTGTTAGAGATCTGGGCGTGAGTTCATCAGTTCGGTTCGGCGTGATCGTCTACAGTAGTAGCGTAGGAGATGTCATTCCATTATCAGGCGATGCCAGTGATCTAACTAATGAAATAAATAATCTTTCACAGCCAAGAAGAGGAACACGCACCGACTTGGGTATAGCCAAAATGATTGAGATGTTCAGTGGTTCTTCAATCCCCAAAGTTGGCATCGTTATCACCGGTAAGAAACTTTATATTAATACAGAGTTTCAAATTTTCGACATGTTCGGTTCACAACCATATACATACTGCACGCAGCGATGCATCTACGTCATACTTCGGGATTACATCACTGTCCTAGATGCCCTCCATTTAAAACGCTCACATGATCTTTTGGGACGGGAATTATCAACTGGCTTTCTGCTTAGTACACTCGACGCACATGGTTTTTGTAAACAAATATCATGTGGCAAAATGCCGACTTCTGCCACACCGGTAAAAGCGATATAATATGTGCTAGTGGGAAATATTGCATAACAGTCTTTACCACAGTAGATTGCCTTTACTATGTTTCAATCTGTTTATCTTTCAAAACAAGGTTAGATATTCCCAAATTTGTCTTCGCAAACAAAACTGCTTCTGTGAAATTATCTTTCATGGGCACCGCCACATTGAATAATTAGTGGACTATTTCGTAATTCCGCTATGATCAGTGTGATATCTTTCATATACACAACGGCTTAATAAACATATCTAATTTCCTTAGATATGAAAATAGACGAGAAATAAATACTCCTTAAAGTATCTAAAAGCATACTCAGTGTTTTCGACAAAAATTGTCGATGTAGGAATTAAGATGTCGGTTAATTAAGTTAGGGTCTGTTCCCGGGCAGAGCTAGCTGTAGAAGGCAGCCTTAGTTTGGGATGAACCATAAAAGGAAGAAGATCATAGTCGTGCCTTCTAACTATTGTTAGAAACCTATAGCCAAAATATCACCCAGTGTATTAATTACATGTACGTTTCCTTTAATGCAACCCCAGAACTATAGACAATTATATATTGTACTTCTAGCCAAGTTTCAAGCGATGAAATTCCAATTCTCAGTTTGTTTGGTTTTTCTGTTGCTTTTTCTTCTGTATAAATTTGTTTTCAAGTTTAGCGGAATATCTGCTGAAATCAGAAAATATTAATCAGTTGTAACGCCATTTTTCATATAATTAAATATATCAGATGGGCAATCAAGCAATACAGCTGCAACTCGGACTCAAGCAGAAAATGCCAAAAAACAGAACATTGATATGTTTGCCATCGGAGTCGGAACCAATATTAATTCCCAGGAACTAAATGATACAGCCTCATCAACTGACCAAGTATTACTTGTCACAAATTACACATTACTTGCCCAACAGATAAAAAGTCTAGTGGACGAAATTTGTCCAAGTAAGTAGAACAATTTCATTAAAACATAGATCCTATTTCGGATTTCTTTCCGTCTCAAATTGAAAATCAAATGAGATAAGAAATTACAAAATTAAAATTACTCTACGAAACCAAGAAATAAATATAGAAATTAGAAATTATTTGTTCAAAATTAAGAATAGGAAACGAAAATAACAAAAAAGTGTTCATATTTGAGCTTCCGTGGTTCGGTCTGCTATGAGGGAAATTTTGCGCGAATAGCGGAGCTACGGCATATGCTCTTCTATCGAATTCCAATTGGCAAGTTCTTTACACGGCTTCCATTGGTAGTGTGCTACTCTAGGAATAGTTTGGTACTCCATGGGGACGTAGAAGTCGCGGGCAGAAAGAAGGTGGTGACTAGGGGGAGGGGGTTGGGTAGTGCTGGACTGAGTAATACCAGCCCATAACACCTTTCACTGTTGATACTGAATGGCGAATTATTACCTTCCATTTTGTTTAAATATCACTCTCCTGAATATTTTCAGCTAATCCATGTGACGACTGCAAAATGCTTAACGGCATTGGATACAACCCATATACAGATTGCGATAAGTTCATCCAATGTGAATTTACAGTAGATATCACCTTACTCCGATACCACGTAAAACAATGTGGATATGGAACATTCTGGAACCAAGATGAACTGACCTGTGGTCATATTGGCAGTGTTCCCTGTGATAATGGTAAGTTGTCTATTTGATATCGTACGCCGAGTTGGGGGATTGGTGGACAAAAGGTCTAACGCGTGCGTTTAACATCATAAGGTATGTCTTTGAGTCAAATGGCTATGGTTCGACTAGTAAGTGACAGGGAGTATAAGTAAAGCAGGGTGTTGGGTGACCGAATGGTGTTACGCGCGTTGATTCAAGTGGCTATGCTTCGATTAGAGTCGACGTCCAACCCCAGTCGAGATTTGCAATAGCTTTATTTTTGGTTCAGTTTAGTTCGTACGGTATGTTATTGGGCCACGTAACGTGGTTTCGATTTCACAGCTGGTAAATTGCAAGGAGTCAAGTCGCCTGTCCAAGCTCGGTTCACCGGTTTCCTTGAAATAAAATTGAATTATGTTATTCCCAAAACCGCTTCAGACTTTGAAACCTTTGTATGACAAAAAGTTCTTCAAATACGTCGGTACGGGCAACGCCGTTGGTAATCCGGATACTTCCAAGGGCGGACTTCGTCATACAACCGCGGCTAGATTTAGAGTACTGGAATCTGCTGAGGTTTGCCGAGTGCGGACGCAGGAACACAAACTGATCCCGGTATGATTTATGCCCTTAAAAACTCATTTACACCTTCAGTGTTCTATTTTATGCACCCATATTTTATGCAGATATCCTTCCAACACATTAAAGAATTGCTTTAAGAATTTAATACTAAGTTAGTTAACTCGCCTCGATTTAACTGCTGATCCGCTACCAACCAGTCTCTTGAAAGAGAACATAGATGCATTACCTGTTATCTGTAATAGTGAATACATACCTACAATATAGTATCTTTCCAGTTCAACCTAAGGAAGCTCTGGTGACCCCCCCCCCCTTGAAGAAAACAAATTTGGATATCTTAAAGAATTCCAAACCAGTTATCTTAGTTTTATTCCAAAGCTAATAGAAAAATGTATGCATGATCAACGTACGGCGCATATGCATAGATATAACCTAGACACTGTTCTCCAGTCGGCATACAAGAAGTTTCATGGCACCAAAACGTCATTGCTAAAGATCACCAGCGATATTTATAAATGATAAAAAAAAAAACTTGTGTTACCGGTTCTGTTAGATCTCTCGGTAGCGTTTTATACACTCGATGCCACAGAAATTGGATTACGCGGGGATATTCTGAAATGATTCTACAGCTACTTAACAAAACGTCAGCAGACGATCATCATAAATGCAACCAAATCAGCTTCGTTACTTATGCTTCCCGGTGTCCAACAAGGGTCTGTGTTAGGCCCAATATTATTTACAAGGCCTCTTACAAGAGTCGCTGAAAGGTTTGGTCTCCGCATGATATCTGTCGTTCGACCGGAAATCATCAATCCAAGCTGTTGGCAACGTTGAGCAATGCATTGAAGAAATTCATAGATGGATGTTTTCCCACTTTGAACCATGACAAAACAGAATTTCTTGTGATAGGAACACAGTACAAACTCTTGGAATTTGACACACCTGTCCTCAACCTTCATCTGCCAAAAACATCGGAGCTGTAATTGACACCAACTTATCTTTTAATGCCCATATCAAATCTGTCTGCTCATCATCTTCTATCAAATCACCAAAATAAGCAGAATCAAGAAATACCTCACTCCAGACACAGCAGAACTTCTCGTCCACACCTTCATTACTAGACTGGCCCAGTCTCTTCTATTTATTTTACATTTCGATTTATATAAAAGTATTAATTTTTAGTAAACCAACACTTTCGTTTCCATTTGTATTAAAAAAAAAATTGAGTAAACCTGTAACCAGCACCAGAGACTGGACAATTTGCGAGCTTCACAATGAAATGGGCGTTCCTGTAATGTTTTACTTTGTTGCTTATTTGGAATGATTAACAGTTGTCAATCAAGCCCCGAGTCACGTGACACGAATTTGTAAATAAAGTCTCGATTATAATGATGTCGTGTGTAATTATTTATGTTCATTCACATCATCCCATACGTTGTATCCGTTCATTCGACAGATATTGTCCGTCAACAAAATTCGTAGATCGTTAAAGTATCACTAAATAACAATAACTGGTATCCACAACAAACATCTCGCACCTACACCAGTTTGCCAGTTAGTCGACAGCCATGTTTATTATCACGTGCACGACGTCACACGACCTACATAATGCAGATTGACCTACTAGATGAGAATGAAGCTCTATTTGCCCAGTCTCTAGAGATTACGTTTTTTTCGGGGTTTTTTTTTTGAGAGGACTGGCCAATTTTTGGTTTGTGGAGAAGCCTGGCCACCAGTCTACTTCATTACAAATAAACTAGATTATCAAAACTAACCTCTATATAACCTTCCTAAATATCAAATCGAGAAATTACAAAGAGTTCAAAATTCCCCGGCGCGCCATCTTATATGAACGAAAAACCAGAACACATCTCTCCGAATTTATTTGAATTACATTGACTTGCAGTAATCCAGGGAATCAAATTCAAAATCCTACTGACAACCTATAAAGCCCTCCACGGAACTGCACCTGAATACCTTTGAGACGTAATAACCCCATATAACCAACCAGAACCCGTATGGCACCAGAGAACTCAAGGCTCTGTCAACCTGCAACCAATATTGAAATGACAAAAAGATCATTCTGGTATTCGGCACCGTTCCTTTGGAATTCGCTACCCCCAAAACATTAGACGATTTGCACGCTCAATAATGATTTTCAAAAAAGAATTAAAAACATTATTATTCAATGAAGATTTTCTTTACCAGAGGGTGTTCCCATTTCACGCATACTATTTACGTTTGTGTGGTTACATTTTTATTCACAGATCCATGCAATGCAAAGGTTGACGGCTATTCATACAAGACAAATGGAATCTGCTCTCAGTATTACCGATGTGTAGATGGTAAAACCAAAGTCAAACAATGTCCCCCTGGATATTCTTATGATTCAATTTTAGGCTATTGTGTTGTAAATACGACATGCAAAAGCCCTATACCTATCCCTGGTATGTAGTAACACTTATATATTCAAATATAGCATCCTTTCTGTCGGGTGTGCGGTTGGAGTTTCGAATAGTTTCTCGTTAGACCATAAGGTCTGTAACTAAGTCTAGTGGCGTAGTTGCGATTCTTGAGTAGGGGAGCTTGTCTCCAACCTCGTGGGTTTCTACTCGATCCACCAGATACCTTCCACATCTAAAGACCCCTTTGCACAAGCGATTTATTGGAACCATATGTTTCTCTCGAAATGAAATTATACCATTCAGCTACAACTGGGCTATATTGCACCAAACATATGGTATTAAAGATTTATTTTTTGAGGATTAAAGATGCATTATGCAAGAGTTATATATACAGTTTGCCGTTCGTGCTATAATAGTTTATGAATTGATATTGGAAAATGATATTGAAAATTAATTCGAACAACTTTACGCTGACCAAAGGTATGACTGTTTGACGATAAAGCCTGGGTTGTTTATTGTCGTAACAACGGTAATTGACAAGTATCAAATTTATTTATTTTATCCTTAAATCTTTTAATCTCCGGGAAGATTTTAATCTCTAGAGAGTTAATTAGAAGCTGGTTGATGTCTGAATGATAGTTTATATAACATTTAAAGCCAAAAAAGAAGACCTTCTATAAATATTTGTTACAGAGACATGTGAATATAGAGGAAGAACTAATGATAGATGCAATTATGATTGGGTTACTGCATTCGGCACGTTTTACGAGTTGCCTTGTCCACCGGGCACGACTTTTAACCAAGCCGATTGTAGATGTGATACAGAATTGGGAACTTCATGTTATCGTAAGTAAATACACGTAGAAGCTTAATATAGATTCGTGTAGATTATTTTCTGTTTTGTTTAATCTTCCAAAAATATCCGTTTTGACCACATTTTGGTATAATTCGATTTCAGCTCCTTGCAAGCCTATTGTGGACATTCAATTCGATTCAAATGACTCTGGAGAGTATGATAATTATGGGGCTATAATCCAAAATGGTCAGGCTTATTTCGATGGCAACTCCACCATTAGGATTCTGACATTGGCTAATGTTGACTTCCGATCTAAAATTAACATGAAGGTCAGATATCGCAACCAGTTTTATAGTTCTCAAGGACAAGCCGTGGTTACCAATGGTGATTGTGGTAAACAACCGTCCATAAGCATAGTCAGCAAACAGTACACTGTCGAATTCAACCTTGAGGATACTACACCAACTACCCACTCTCTTGATCTTAATACTAATGTAAGTATAAATCTTAATGAATCAAAACTTAGGCAATTAAAAATTAATATTATAGTCATCGACTGGTCTATATGTGGCTCATATCGTATGTCATCGGCTGGATGTGGCTCGTTGAGCTAGGCGCCGGCCCTTTAATCATGAGTAGTATCTAGTCGTTCGCATGGTACGAAAACCCTAAACCTCTTGTGTACGTATGACGTAATGGCAACATTGGCAGTTGAAATTCGATGATTATGAATAAAGAGCTTTTTGGTCTTCCATACATATTGTAAACCAGACCAAAGCTGTTTAGCTTAATTTGATATTATGGACATGATTGTCGCCATGTATAACCAAATTGGGTGAGTATTTCAAACATTATAAGCTATTTTCATAGCATTTCAAATGTTGTTTTACTATTAGGACCAATGGCGGGACGTTGAATATAGTTTGAAAGATGGACAATTTACAGCTAAAGTTAACTCATTGAGTACCATGGGATCTATTCCAGGTAAGATTGGTTTTCTGATTCACTAACCCGTGGGAATTGGCAGAATAATCTATTAATAGTAGTACATACCTCGATTATTTATCGTCTGCTTCTGTTAAAGTGATATCGCAGTAACATAATCTGTACTCATTTTCGTGCATTTTATAGAGAAGAAAAAAACGAGAAGGGGAGGGGGTAATGTCCACTCGAAACAAACTAATTCGCTTGCGCGTAGGGTCTTTGGATAGTGAGCGGAAACCGGGGGATCCGGAGAACACCCACAAGGCTGAGTTGACTCAATGATAGACCTTATCATACAGCGCGCACATGTGCAAACCATTCCCCCACCCCATTCAGAAACACACCTTGAGAGAAAATATATGCAACATGGGTGTTTTGCTTCTGAAGCTAACCCATGATGCCACATATAATTCTCAAGGTGTTAGGATGGGATGAAAACCCAAGGTCTCGAGTAAACAGTTGCATGCACAGAACATAACAATCTGATTAAAACACCGATCCTTTTTCGTTTCATTTTTTATAGTTCAAAATTTCCTTTTATTTGTCTTTACTACACAAGTATCTGGAAGAGTTGTTATATTACCAATGTTTTGGTTGCAGTGAGGGATTATCTAATGGAACGTCTGTTTTACACGGAATTGTTGGTAATCTACTAGAATTATCAATGCTCATTGGTTAATCAAATTTCTGACGTCATAGGGTCAAAGGCAACTCGTATGACCCCTGGCGTGACCTATCGCTACAACCTTTCAAATCTTCATGTAGTGTATGCCATCAACAGTGTAAAACAACGAAACGAAATATAGATCTGTATTTTAATCAGATTGGAACCGTTTGCAGTTGGGATTCGATATAAAAATAGACCATGGCGCACGGTACGGCTTATGTTCTTCTTTATTATCCTAGTCGGAACAAAACAGTAGGATATTAAACCCCCATTTCATACCTACTTATTTTACAGCTGATGCTGGAATACTAAGATCACAGTGTGCCTTCCTACTAGGTCAAGGTACTGGATTCCAGAATTTTAAAGGTTGGATAGATTACGTAAGTCCTTTTGTTTGTAAAGTTAGAGTGTTTTTAATTCTCTGGTTCGCTATTTTATACGTACCAGCTTCGATTCCGGCGTTGATCGGTATGGTTTCCACTTGTGCAATGAAAAACCGTGTAGACGTTGGTATACATGCAAACGAACCCGTAACAGTTGACATTTTGCAGCTGGGGCAAACGTTCCCCCTCATAGCATGGCGTATACCCTGTCTTCATCAGCGCAGTCGATGCAGAAAAGTAGGACGTTAAACCTTATTTCATTAAATCATTACATATAGGATGAAGTGAAAATCGTAAGGCGTAAACGGCGTATCCCTCTTTGATAGTCCGGATAGAGTAGAAAGAGCATGGCGTTAATCCAATTTTATTTCATTTATTAATACTTGAGAATTCGTGCTAGTTATATCCTGATCATATTATAATGAAAAATATTCCCGGAACATCCAGCAACCCAAATTGAAATAGACTTTAAAATCACGGGGTACTTTTTATCGCAGAACGAAGATATGAAAGATCTTTCATCCTGGTTGCTAGCAGTGAATGAACATACAAATTCATAAACCAATACCATTACAATATTTTTAAAATTAGGAATCAAATTATGTTTTGTGATCAGTTTGACGCTAAGGATGGATTAATTGTGTTCACACCTCACATTAATTTATTTCCACAGTTTATCAACGATAGAACCAGTCTTGATTGAAGAGTTAATTATATTCATTTCATATCATTTCAGATCACTGTATCAACATGCTAGATAGCTTGCTGGCTGACAAACTTGATGACTATTCTGGATACACCGACTGTTTTTGATTTTATAGCGCGGCCTAGCTTCATAATTAATATAAGTTATATTTGATTCGGTTTTCTTCGTTTTGTATAGAATTAGATCCTTAAGTTCAGTCGAATAGAATAAAATCACAGTACCAAATATTGAAATAAATTTCGGAATATGTAATTTCCAAATGATAAAACAATTGTTTTCGAATTGTGCATTTTTAGTCATTTTTAGATTAATTGCTTAATCTGTCATGCGTGTACTCTTCTGCCTTGTTTTCTAGATAGACTTCATGTCGTCTGAACTTGTACTGTTTTATGCAAACCATTTTGTTTCTATTTTGTTTTGTTTTTTAAAAACATTTCTACATTTTAATGTCCATACAACTATATTGTAATACATGTATAGTGAAATTTACCACGTTGCTGTGTTGTTTCAATAAATTGTAATTAACATATTGTTTTCTAGATCAACTTCATGTCGACGTGCAGATCTTAATTAAGACCGTGTTTAAGAATGACATTTCCTAAAACATATTTTGTATGTAGTAAGTAATAAAGGAACAAGAATGGAACCCTGTGGCACGCCATACTTTAAATCCATTGAGTCGGGTGGGGAACCTTTGATAACAACTGCCTGTGACCCGTTCCTCGAAAAAATTTAAAGTAAGCACAAAGACATGCTTTACTTTATCTTAAGTAAGTACATTGTGACTGGTAAACTGAGACTACGATGCCTTTTAACGTCATGCAACAATTTGGTATGCAAATTACGTCATAAATTGGTCGGCTGCTTCCTGGCAAATGGTCAATTCAGATGCACATATAAAATACACTACACGCTAAAAAAAAGCAAACCCGCAAGCACATGCAGACAGACTGAATAATTCTGAGAGCGCCTGATCTTTAAGGTATCACTGCGTGTGTGTTGTTTACTAATTAGAAAACAAATAAAATGGTTTCAGGGTAGAAGCGAAATATTATATAGCAGGATTTTCTTTGTCTTTCAATTGTCCAGCTCTTAGGTATTGTACGTAAATTAAGTTTCACTGTCAGTCGGGCCCTAGGGCCCGCCGCCTGTCCGACCTAGGTTCAGAGATGCAAGCAATGCTCTCCGTGATAGGCGTTGTCGTGTCGGTAAATAAGGTCTTCCTTATGAATGTTGTCCAAGTTGATGTCCCGATGACACGTTCGAATTGCGACATCTTGTAAACATCAGAAGTCCATCGGTGCGCAATTAACCAGTAGGTCTGGGAATTGGGAAGGTAATATAGGAGATGGACTTACTCTGTGCTTTTTGCCGTGAAATTTGATTGTCCCATTCTGTTTCCTGGAACTTAATCTATCGTATGTATAAAATTTGATTATGATATGTAACATGGCAGTCATGCCAATAATCAATTAAACATAACCCTAACTTAAATAAATAAATTCTTATTTTCCCATTACTGATGAGTTACTCCACCATATGTATAAAATTGGATTACAATATGCAACAAGGCAACCATACCAATAAAGCAATAAATGAAACACGTTTATCGCTTTAATAAATTCCCTTCATTTGCGCCACTAGAAGTAAAAAACAATAGGAAGTATTTTCATTTCCGGTTGCAGGCCCTAGTCCACACATATTTTGCTTCGAGCTTGAACAACGAATAACGAGACAGGACATGTTTCGGTACTTGGGATTACTTTTCTTAAAAAATTTCATTTCATTATTTTCCATTTATCAAGTACGCTTCCTTTCTTTATTTAACTGACTTGTAAGACGGATGCTTCAACATTAAAAAAAACTCTTGTTTACTTATGTCATGAAAGAATCCCTTTTGTTTTTTGAGCTTGAATAACGAATAGAGGCAGAAGGTGTTCCGTTATTCAGCATAGAAACAAAATTATTGTTGTTTCTTAAAAGTTCATATCATTGTTGTCCACTAGCTAAGTAAAATGACTTACAGGAAGGATACCTTCCCAGTAAATAAAATAACTCCTATTACTTCCGTGTCGTACAGCAGGCTATTTTGTATTTAAATAAATCCAACACCACCCTTCCCCCAATATTAACATCCTATAAAATTTGAATGAGATAGGACCTCGGATTATAATTGTTCTTGCCAACACTCCATCCAGCACAACTGATACAGAGTCATCGCCTTACCAGCTGAGCAACCACGTGACCAAATCTACAGACTACAGTTCCACTTCTTTATAAGTTTTATTCTTCAAAATGTGAGGCAATTGTTTGTTGGTCATAAATCTCATCTCGGTCTCAAGAATAATATCGGATTGGATAAAGCTTTTTTATTCGGTCAAGGCCATAATATCGTTACATCCCATAATATTGTTACAATGTGGCCAATCAGCATGTGAGTCAGATTGTTTCAATTTTCCGTTCTGTGGTGCCCTCTACTGATTCGGACAAAAATGTAACATGTAAGAAATGCTTATTTCATTACCAAAAATAGAGGCGTTAAATAAGTTAAATACGAGATAGTCAATATCGCTCCACATTATTTTATACAGCGCGATTGGGATGCCATCGCTACAGGGAGTTTTGCAATTTTGGAATGTTTTTAAAACATTTCTTTATTCATCATCAGCTATAGCTATAAGCCCATCACAAATGTCCTGTTCAATTTTTTTTCTAAAATATGCATGTCCTTTTGGCAGTGTTTAAAAAGATTATCTACATTATTTAGGTACTCATTGTTTTTATACGCCCACATTTTCATGTGGAGGTATATTTTCGTCGCCCCTGTACGTCTTGACGTCCGTTCGTCCTCCGCAATTGTTTGTGGACACTCTACGGGTCACAATTCTGATCCGATTTTGACGAAACTTGAAACATAGGTTTATCTCCAACAGATCTCGGCTGCTTTCGATATTGGCATGTATCGGATCGACACTTCACGGATTATGGCCCCTGATTGTCCAAAAAATCACATTTTTAGCTTGTGGACCATATAGTCACCATTTTGAACCGATTTTGATGAAACTTGATATGCATGTTTATAATCAAACGATCATGGTTCCTGTTATTATCGAAAGGAACCAAGATCATTGGGATATTTGTAACCTATATTTCAAGTAATAACCTGTAGAGTGCCCACAAACACAATATGAACGGATGGACATAGGCGACGTCAATATCAGTGACATACAACAGGCTGATTTAAGTTGAATTCTTTATGTGGGAAAAATACAAAATTCGCCGACAAAATATACAATATGGAAACAGTAAATTATATACATTTACAAACACGTGAAATCAAGATATGATGGTTATCTGCTATTTAGATAACTATAATGGTAAGTTTTATAAATAATAGACAGTTGTTAAAGAATCGTGGTTTAAAACATCAAAGGGTGGTGCCATATCTGTTTTAATGTATTTTAATGTTCTTTTAAGCCAGGCGCAGACGGGCAACTTTTTCGAGCAACTTTCAGGCAACAGTGAAATCGCTGGTCGTTGAAAGAAAAAATCGCTCGTCTGCGCCAACGGGCAACAATAGTTGCCTGCTGTTGCTCCGAGATGCTTCTCGTTGCCAAATATCAAACATGTTTGATATTCGACAACAGAAAATCGCTCGTCGCCGAGAAATTGTTCATCTGTCGCTTCAAAATTGCTCGTCTGCGGTGGTAGGCGACAACAGTAAACAAGCAACTGGTTAACTGTCCAATCAGCGAGCGCTCTACTGTCATGTGATACTTCAAGATGGCGGCGTCGGAACAGCCAACAACGCAAATGCAGTAATCATGGCCGAGTTTCAAGGTACAATGGCGAAGAAGAGTAGTACGCATCACGTGACTGACTGTATCTATTTATGCTCGTCTGTTCTATTTATAGGATATAGCTATTAATGGATCGTCTGCTTGCTGGTAATAGTGGTAATTTATAAAACCGGTTCAACACGGTTGCAAACACATTAGTTAATTGATAAAACTGATGCGACAGCTTGCCACATTCTTGCTAAACTGTGTGAACAATGGCCGTTTATTATTAAAAAAAAGTTTGTAATTTTGTTTTTTATTTTTTCAGACCTGCACATTATTATGGCTGTATGTATATTATATAGTGTCGGCCGATACTTCTACATATTGTGTTGGACAGAATACAGTAATCAGACCATAAAGCCATGTGATATTATTTTATTTTTGCCTTTTGAGTCTTTAAAGTATATGTCAATCTAATTAAAATATAGATCTATATTTCGTTTCGTTTATTATACTTTCGATGGCCTACACTCATGTAGATCTAACAAGTTATAATGGGAGCTCACGTTCTATGACGTCAGGTATCAAGCACGGGACCATTCGATTAACCAATTAGCGACCGCCATGCTTTTTAAAATCTACTTTTGTTTTATTTTGATTTCTATCCGCTGGTGTTAGTATAGACGTCATTGGCTGGTAATATCTACCCACAGTTCCACGCATGAAAAGGTCAAACGGTCGATTCGACAGACCATTTGATTGGCTGACCCCTCATTTCAGGCAGAACACCAGTTAAATAACAAGTCCTCCAGATCCAAGAGTAGTGAAGACAAGTAAAAACGAAATTTTGAACTATAAAAAACGAAACAAAATTGGATCTGTGTTTTAATCAGATTGGGTATATGTCTATCAATAGAATTCAATGAGTGGACGTAAATTCTCTTTCCCTCATATTCATATAGCACACTGTTTGACGTATGCCCGTCTTCATTAGCCCAGTTTAGGAGCAGAACAGTAGGAAGTTTTAAAACCCCATTTCATTTGAAATTAAACTTGAACCCGTATTTTCTGTTGAATGACCCTGTCCCTTTTGTCTAACACTATATCTGCCTTCCTTTTTATTTGTAATCGCGATAGTAAATGGGGATGGGGTGTTCTACAGCTTGGTTGATTTTAGTTTCCAATATTAAGTAGCCTGTTACTCAATTACTGACAGTGATAAATATTTACTTATTAGTCCCTTTTGTAATCGTCAGCTCAAAAACTCCTTCCTTATTATAGGCTATTGTTCCTCTAAAACTATCATAGCCTACATTGTACATTGTTCAAGTTGGAGAGTTTGGGGGTGGGGGCACTCTTCTGTCATAAAATAAAAACGCAGAATTATGTTTTAACCATTATTGTTGTCACTTTATTTTTAAGTTGCCACAAGTGGTTATGTTAATAAATATCTAATTAAATGGTTATATAACATTTCAGTACCGTATAAAGAAAGAAACAGGTAGGACGTTACATACCATGTCATTTAAGGAAATAATATACAAAAGGCCAGGGTATGTATACCATCGTCCTTTGAAAATAATACATTTTTGGGCTTTTAAAAACCCAACATTCCTCAAATATACAATCAAAAGTACTTTTATTCTTTAAAATATCAAAAAGCACTCTTTGAAATTGAATCGAAATAAATTGCTGCATGTTTTGATATGTGTGATAAGCTCAATGGCTTTTATTTTTCACCCAAATCAAAGAGAAGAGGTCCTGCTATTTAAGTTAATATTGGAATAGATTTTATTTAACTTCTTGTCAACACAATACTTGTCATTTTAATATTATCAATACCTATTCCATTCTGGACCTGTAATTATCTTGGTTTCACTCGAAATGAAAAACAAAATAAAGATCTACAAGTTCTTCACGGTAATGCGACTTGTCTCGATGATGGTCTCCTAGCTGGTGGCTTTACTAGACGTCATATTTTAGAACATCAAACTATTAATAATGAAAATGGCGAACATGGATAATATAACAATGATGTAGACACACTTTTCTGACATACTAATTACAATACGTAATTTACTAAGTTCTGCGATTTTTTTTATAATACTCACTGGTAGGCCCGAGGTGCTCAAGCACAGTTCCCCATATAGTTCAATGGAGCAATACATATATTGTGAAAAGAGAATATATTCCATAACAAGGATATAAATTACATGTACTTGTAATTTTTTTATGTGTTTCGCAATAGCTGTAAGTAAAAGGTATGTAAGGCCGAAGGTGTGATTGTTGCCTATTATACTACAGACAAGTACAAGATGTACCATTCCGTAGCCTATACGGAAGAGAACCCAGTCGGCTGAAAAATATCCGTGATTGTACCCGACGTCCGATACGAGTACACGGACGTTGACGGATCACATTTATCAACGAGATGGAATGGAATATGATTGTACAAACTGGCGTACCCTTAGCAGAAGGTGGGGGCCATTACAGATTTTTCAGCCTACCGAGTACTCTTCCATATATAGATACCTGCTGTACTTGTCTGTAATATTATAAGGGACAATGACCCCTTCAGCATTAGTAAAATGGTAAATCAGGATGATCTTTGATGAAGGTAGACGTGTACTTAACAAGCACCATGGTATATTTGGTCGGTTTCTCCAAAAGTAACACACAAACTGCACTCAGTTTGGAATACATGGCATGTATTTTTTCACACACTGAACAATTTTCCATGTAATTCTAACAATGAAAGTGTTAAAATTACAATAGTCATACTGTCTTCAAAATTCAATAAAGTGCAAAAAATCATTTACAATCAGAACAAAACCACTCACCAGAAAATTTTCTTTTAAGTTTAACGCAATGAAAATGAAACCACTCTAGACATTTTTCACACTCGATGGTGGGTGGGTCAAAATCTGCCAACAATTTGCACTTTGGACAAAAATATTTTTCCTGATTATTTGTTTCAAAGGATTTAAATATTTTATTTTTCAGAATTTTTATTTCATTAGTTTTTTTTAATTCTTTTTAATTTGCTTACTGCCAAATTGGCTAAACCAGGATTTCCTTTAACTTTGGATGATCGATTTAATTTGGGAATATTATCACCCAAAGAGTAATTTTATTCATTAGAAATATTTTCAATTTTAGTTGAACTATTAACAGTATCGTTATTTTCTAATTCTATAAAATTATCAGTGTTTCCATCACATTTATCAGAATTAGAAATAGGGTTAGTGGTGGATGATTTTACTTTATTGTTAATTTTCGAATTTTGAGTGATACAATGATCAGCACTTAAAGTTGCAATAGCATTTTTTTAAGTTGTTTTTTTAAAATGTATTAAAATAAAGCCCTAAAATAGATTGAACCTATAAACAGTCCTACCTTGTTAAAGAATAATCCTATTAATCCTATAATTCACTATTGCCAGTTGAGAAATTGGCAAAAATATCATTTTCAACTTCAAATTCAAACGTTTGAAGATGGCCGTCCATGGAGAGGAATGGGAAAACAAGGGAGGTAATTGAGTAACTATTTCCTCAATCAACCTGTGTCACCCATTTTAATGCCCCCAAAATTTTGCCCATGATCGTATAATAGTGAGTTGACAACCTTTTGAGGAAAAGACATAGAAATAATTATGTTTTGACTTTCTTAGAAAATATGAAATTTCCGCTTTAAGTGTTTTTCAAAAGTTTTATTACTATTAAACCGCACAAGAGCACCACACTCTTTGTAACACTTCAAACATATAATTGGTTCATGTGTAATTTTTATGTGGCTTTGAAGCTCTAAAACATTTGCACATTTAAAAGTTGGTGTTACATTATTTTCAAGACATATTCCACACATTATGGTCTTTTCCAATAGCTTTTTCTTAATATTCTTGGTACACCGTATGCAGTTTGATCGTCGACTGAATTATCAATTTGAGATGTTTCGGGAGTAAAATCCAAAATTCTGTCATCATTGCTACAATCTTGTTTATCTGATACTTTATCAGAATCATTGACAACATGTCTTTCCAATAATGAATAAGCTTCCTTAACAACTTGATTAAAATCTTTTCCTCTGGCTCTAGGTTTATTTCTCTTTCGACCACCATGACGCCAACGTGCATTTTCAGGGAATTTTACTTGAGGACAGTATGGATCAGTATTTTTTTCTGTTGGTTCTATTAGAGTATAACGATCTGGTTGTATAGGCCCATCCCTTCGGCGATGGCCCATGTTATTGGGTTGTTTATTAGCCAATGGTCCTCCATAATTTGTACAAGAAATTTTTGTAACATGTAAAAGTTTTAATAATGGACCTTGTTAAGTTTCACATAATCATTTTGTGTTGCAGGATGGGCTAGCTCTTGTAATAAATCCAAACGGTCTAAACTGGAGGTGTTGGAGGAGTTATTTTAACAAATTGTTTCAAATATTCAGGGACTGTAGGAACAGTATCCAAATATAGTTGTAATAATTTATCCAGATCGCTCTCATCATGGTGGACGGAGAGACAAGCATATAGGTGTTTACAGAAGTAGGGCTGTCCTCGTACAATAAAATACAAACAGGTACATGTGCCTAATTTTATATTACAGATATATTTGTTGTCTTCAAGTAAATTTTTGAGTTCTTCAGATAAAAATTTGATGGTTTCCGTCCGGTAATATGAGCATATCAGATCTGTCAAAAGTTTTATTAATTTTCTACACATAACATTTGTATTTTCTATTTCAGAATTTAAATGAGCAGACTGTGATTGAACCTGTCTGTGAAGAGTTGTTTGTGGTTGTGAATAATCATGGTCAATTAAAGATTCATCTTCACCCCTATTTGCAAAAAGAAGTCATCTGAAATGGCTACTGCATTATCAATGCATGTACTTGATTGTACGAGATACCAGCCATTTTCTTTATCACCAATAGCTTCAACCTTAGGAACTAAGGGGGTTTTAAAGTTTACCATGGCGGAGGCTATACTATTTTGAGGGCCCTCTTTCGCGGGGGTCTGGGGGGGGGGGCGTCTTGATTGATGATTTTCATACCAGTGTGCAATGACTGCATTCTCATTCAGTAGTGGATTCGACAGTAACAGTGTAAAGAAAACGATTGACTCAGACTCGGGGGCCCTTTCCCTTTGCCAGAGGGGCCTTTTTGTCAGACGAGGGGCCCTTTTGTCTGCCTTTAGGGCCCTCCCTAACTAGGGTACATTTCATTTCTCTCATCGGTTTTAGCATTTTTCTCCCGTTTTATTTGTTCAACTTCTTTAATTTTTTTCGCGAGGAAGCTGGCGCCTCAGCTATAAAACGCCTTTGTTAGGAACCAGACTGATACCTGCCGTTGCTAATTTACTTTCTTTTTTACCATTTTTAAGTGAAGGTGTAAATGTGTTACCAGAAGTTGATGCAAACCAAGAATCACGAATAAGTACTCTACTAATAACAGCAATAACAAATTTATATAAATGTTTATTGAGAAGGTTGTTTAAATCCGCTTCTTCTACGGAACGGAATTTTCTTTCTGTTGCATTATCAATGAGCAATAAACAATTTCGACGATATACTAAATTTATGACTGGGTTTGCATGTAGGCGTACGGTATTCATGCGACACACTACTATACGTTTATTTTGCGCCACAAATTTATATATAAAAAAATATATATTTATACAATTGTCATTGACCTGTGTACAGTCAGTATATTAATTTGATATTTCAGATAATTTTCGTAAACTGCACTTTATCAGATCTTTTTCTCATTATTTCCTAGACAGGATAAGCAAATATGGTATGGGATGGGTAAATATAACGGAGTGAAATCGTATACTTTCAAACATCTTTTAAAAATTACTGCCCTTGCAAGGGTAAAGCAAATCGCAAAATAGCCTATAATTGGTCGGTACGGCATTGGCCGGGAAATTTCATCGTGATTTTCCGACGTGGTTTTCCCTAGTAGTGTTGCAAGGCGGAAAGATTGATAAGTAAAGCTGCCTAGTCGTTCCGAGAGATTTCTCGGGCCATTGCTTCAGGAATATGAGTCGTTCGGGTGGTACGAAGACCGGGATCCCTGTATACATTGACGCTAAACCACATTTTATCAGTTTTGTTTTCATGAAATGCTCCTTAAATAATAAATTCCAACACTTGAACGAAAAAGAACAGTACACGACATGTAAAATTCTAATTTTATTTCAAACACGTTTTTAAAATGTTGATTTAATCTTTACAAATATAATATACAGTTTCCATACATTACAGTTAATGCAATATATTAATTATAAAGGGGGGTTGGGATGGCCTAGTGGTCTAGAGTGCCGCGCTCCGTCCTCTGGCTTAAATATAAATAGTCAGCAGACGATATTTATAGAACGACGATACAGCCAGTCACGTGATGCGTACTACTCTTCTCCGCTATTGTACCTTGAAACTCGGCCATGATTACTGCATTTGCACTTGGCAAATGTATGTACGGCGCCATTTTAAATGATCACGTGATATCGGCATTCCGGATACATCCGGGGAAAAATTGCTTCTCGTTGCCAGTTAGCGCACACGGGAGACCTCGAGTTGCCAATTGCTCGGAGTTGCCAGTAGTTGCCTATTGCAGCAACAAGCGACGAAAAGTTGACCGTCTTCGCCAAGCTTTAACATTTTGATGGCACTATCCTCCCATATTTTAACGATCTTCTTAATCGTATATAAAATCTGTTCCATGGATTTATTGTATTTTAATGTACTGTGAATATTTTGACCACACCTTGCTTCCCTATTTTAACGATATTCGAATTCGCATATAAAATTTATTCAGTGATATTCATGTATTTTAATGTTCATTTCATATAATGGTGACACCTTGCTTCCTTGTTGCTACACTATTCTAAATTAAACTGCGTAAAACATCAAATAAATTTATTGACTGTTATAGTCAAAAGCTTGTCTACATGTTGTATATCTTTGTAGAGGGTTTTTTTTTTATTATTATTATTATTTGATTTTAATTAAAGTAGCAATGTCCGAATTGATATCTCACTCATTAGTAAAAAAAATAATTTTAATCATTCAGAAGAAGTACCGAAAACAACACACTCGGTCATCCGACCAAATACAACATACTCGGTGTGACAAAGTGATCTATACATAGAACTTTGTTAGATTTGATATTATATTATATTTGACGTTTTCAACTCTATACAATTTCTGCTAGACACGGACTTAAAACATCTAATGTGTTCAATATGTTATTTACGGGTTACACACGAATGACCTCTGCTCAATTTGCCAAAAGACACGATCTCAATAAACATCTTATTTATACAAGTTTTTCCTTATAAGCTACACATGATCTATGTATTTAACACTTGACAGAACTTCGTGATAGGCAGTGCAGTTAAAGATACTATACTATCATAAATAAACAATACCAAATATGTTCATTGATCGTGTATCTGTTTTCTTAATTGATTGTAGTATTTGTATGCTTTATAAGTCAGAGTTTACTGTTAGTTTCAGAAGACTTGAATAGAGCTCCTTCCGATCTATGTATATTCCATGTTCTATCAACTATGCTGATCGTCTGTTATATGTAGTGTTACAGTCGGACCAAATGCAACACACCCAGATCATCCGACCAAAAACAACACATTCGGGTCATCCGACCAAATACAACACACCCGGGTCATCCGACCAAAAACAACACACCCAGATCACCCCCAATACAACACATTCAGGTCATCCGACCAAAAACAACACACGCAGATCATCCGACCAAAAACAAGTCTACAAGTATGTCTTATCAACGCCCACTTGATGTGTAATAAAACTACCCTTATATATAGAGAGATAAATGGGGTTTAACGTCCACTCGACACAGATTAGGTCATTTCAGGATTAACTACCCTTATAAATGCAAATATACATGAAAATGATTTCGGTATAATGTGCGATAAGTGGGACTTGGCGGTGAAAAAAAACTACCTTTATAAATGATGACTTACATTAAAATAATTTCGATAGAATATGTTATAACTGGGACTTGGCTGAGTTCGGGCGGTGATTCCTTAAAATAATTTGCCCTTTTACTAAGTTGTGCCTCTATATCAGTTTATTCAAGATTCTTGTGTGCAGTAGACGTTGCCCTTTAACTTAAATCGTCATTAAATGTTAATTTCTCGTCGTTCGAATATATCGAATACATTTACCACCCGAACACATTTTATTGCCCTATATCATATATTGAATACATTTACCACACAAGCTAAAAAAAAATCTGAATTATTATCCAATATCCAATAACGAACCAGAAACAATTTCCATCTTTTTTAGATCCTTATCTGGTCCTAGGTTGACGACCCTAAACGTTTCTGGGAACCTTTTTGAAAAGTTGTTACAGCAGTATTCTCTACGTCAACATATTATTGATCCCGTATTCGCGGTCATATTCTAGATCTTGTTTGTCATTACAAGAGGAAATGAATTCTTGCCTACAAATATCAGATCATTATTGTAACATTTGATCTTAAAATCAGAAAGGGGGGTGGATGGCCGAATGGTTAGCACGTGCGTCTGTATGACGAAGCCTGTCATTGAGTCAACTGGCGTGGTTTCGAATCTCCGGTTGTACGTGACAAGGAGTTGGGTCGCCTGTCCAACCTCGTTGGTTTCCTACGCGCAATCGAATGCCTGAAATAAAATTAAAACATGTCAGTCTCGAAATGACCCACTCTCTCTCTCTTTGAAATCATTTGACATTCGTCGAAGAATGTTTCTGAAGATTAAAAACAAAAACATACACTGAAACATTTCTTCAGTTTAGCGATCCAACGTGCTATTCACTGAGCAACCATAGCTCCCACTTCTGTAGGTTATATGTTTTGTCATTCCCTTGATAACGTTGCGATTATCCTAAATAAAATGTTTTAAATTAAAATAATGATGGCTAAATGTCACTCAGAGAGAGGGAGGGGGAGAGAGATTAACGTCCACTAGAAACACAAACTAGTTTATTTTCGAGACTCATATATGTCAATAGGCCGATTGCGCGTAGATGCTTTAGCTGTGCGAGGAAACGGAGCACTCGGAGAAAATCCACGAGGTTAAACATGCATCCATACACTTTGTCATGTACAAACGGCGAATTGACACCACTCAGTGACAGACCTTATTAACTAGCGCGCAAGCATTTTACCATTCTGTCACCCAGATGATATCAAATGATATTTATTCTGTCCAGTGATACAAAGTATGTCATTTCGGAATTACCATATGGTTCAATCTTATTTCAATAATTCAAGTGTGCATAGGTGCCTTAGCTGTGGGTGGAAACTACAGGACCCAGATAAAACCCACGAGGTTAAACAGGCGTCCTTATTTGAAACCACTCAATGACACCTTATGATCCAGCGTGTACACAAATGATATCAACTGATACTAAATCTGACAATTCCTTTATCAATAAACAGCCTTCTGTGGTAGAACTGCAACATAAAACAAAAATATAAACATATTGAATTAAGATTCCAGATATTATAATTGATCTGATGTTGACAGAATCTTCTTATTGGCGTTGAGTAGTCTTAAGATACACAAGGGCGGATCCAGGATTTTCAGAAAGGGTGGGTGTGCGAAGCCCTGCCCGTGACTTTTGAGTGGACAAAAATGCCCACAAGGACTAATTTCATACTAGTACTGTAAATTACGAATTCCAACCTAAACTATTTTGTTCTCGTTTCCCGCGAGAATATATGGAGCTAAAAATTGTTCGCCATCGCAAAAAAATACAGGGGGCGTGCGCCGGGTGCGTCCCCTCTAGATCAGCGCCTGATACAAACTTTTCAACGCCAATCTTATTAACACTTTGCACAATTGTTCCTTGTGTAAAATAGCCCAGAGGACACACAACAGTCCGACCGTTTGATGTGTAATGAAGGAGGTACAGGGGGAAAGAAAAAAATATTTTCCGCAAACGAGAAGGTTTCCCAGACCTAGATCAGTTCTTGAATAAATTTTGATTTGGTACACACGCTTTACGTCATCCGTTGTAAACAAGCATTGTCATATCTAGCAGCCGTTGTATACTGGATGGTTGGCTTCTATGTTATTATGATGCCAGAAGGAATTCCCGCGAATATCCATATTTCATTGTTTTATGGTCCGAGACTACCATTTTGGAATGAATAAAATGATTTTTAGATCGACAGTGTAATTGAGGACTTGTAGTGGACTTATTCAAAGAATTTACCGAAAATCACAAAACCTTGTTTGAAGGAAAATATTAAACACAGCTTTTAAAATACCTTGAGATGATATTTTATAACGTTTTTGGTGGCGAAATGTTGCCTATGACCTCTACTTTCGATCTACTGGTGTGATCATCAATAAATCTTTTATGCTGTACTAATAGAATTTCCAAGAAATGGATTTCCATGGATATCAGATAAACCACACTGAATGATAAGATGTTTTTAAAATCAAATTCATATAAACATAACTACACTATAAACAGTATATTACACAGTACCAGACAAACCACAGTCTATAGCCGAAAATTGACCTGTGGATTTTTTACCATTGTTTATGCCAAATGTGATGAAAATATATGCAGGAATAACTAAGAAACTTCAACTTTTGTTGTCATTAATACCCTTTGTTATCATGCTTTTGGGCCAGGTGTGGAACATAGAATGTAAATAAAATTGGTATTTTTTTTTTTGGGGGGGGGGCGATTTTATATGTAGTTTATCACCCCTCGATTAACAAAAACAAATGTCATATCTTATCAACAAAAATTACAGTGCTTGCTTTAAAATGTGCATTTTAGAATTCCCCACCCCCTTAAAGGCACCAAATGGCCATAGAAAACATAATGCGCATATTCATTACGTGAAAAGGGTCCTCATTCACCAACAATTAATCAAAAACCCAAACCCACGGAAAATGGGGACCCTTTTAGTTTTTATTGTCAGTTTTTACGCTCAGTATGAATACATCCACCCGTAATAGCCATAAATATGAACTAACACGTCATGGTGATTCATAATAATAAGATTTGAGTCATCCCTGCGTCGTACGCAAACGTCATCAATATAAGATATTCCACTCAACCAATAGTAATACTTGGCTCCTCCCAGTCATCAATATAAGATATTCCTCTCAACCAATAGCAATACTTGGCCGCGCATCTTTCTCTTTGCAATGGTAGACTGTTACAACTCTCTTGTATTTAAAGACAGGTAAACAGAAGAACAAAACTTTAGTCTGCGATATTACTTATGTGGAAGCGGACGTTAACTTCCAGCTTAAGTAAATAAAGGACAAACACTATTAGCGTTTAACTTAAAGTTGTAATATGTATACTGCTTCAATCCTGGTGTATCTTCTGGTGGCTCAAATTTTTTCAAGTTGTTCGGGTAAGTATTTCTGTTTTCCACATTTAAAATGTATAATAAACTTGATTTCAACTGTAGCTGCTGAAATGGATGCTTAAAAGCTGACCTATGATCGACCATATCATTTTCCTTGATCCATCAAGCATAGGGTTAGGGTCAGCTTTAGAGTTTGTGTTTTCTCGCACTAAAATACATTAGTTGTTTTCTTTTGTAAATTGTCATGGAATATTAAAACGTTTAAACCCAGTTTTAACATGACCACAATCAGATCCAGTACTGAATCATAATTCCAATTTCCTCCCAATAACTGCAGTTAAATTGTACTACATGTTAGTCCCAAAATGGCCTGGTTTGTATGGAGTAGACGTTAAGCCATATTTCTACCATTAGCAGTAGGAGGAGATGGAAAACCAATGATATATACTATTCAAAAAAAGTAGAGGATATTTGATTTTTAAGTGTTATTAAAGTCACCTAGTGAAACTGACGAAGAAACAAATGACAAAATGAAATGAAGTTCACATTCATCGATTTATTCCAAATGATCGTTAGACTAAGTAAGGCACAGACTGACCATTATAAGGGTAAAATGATACCCGGGGTCAAACAGCAAAGTTACCACAGCATCACAACAAAGTCAGTAACGGGTAAATCCTCTTCTGTTTGCCAAACAAGCATTGATCCGACGTGGCATACTCCTAATGAGACGTCTAAGGTCATTTTGGTCCAGATTGTCCCATTTCTGTTGCAACGCAGCAGCAAGTTCTTGGACATTGGCAGGACGTTGTTGACGTTGACGTAACCTCTGTCCAAGCATGTCCCAGACATGCTCGATGGGGGATAGGTCGGGACTCAGTGCTGGCCAAGGTAATGTGGTGATGTTCTGTTGTTGGAGGTAACCTGTAACGATCCTGGCCCTGTGACATCTTGCCTTGTCATCCTGGAAGATGAAACGGCGGCCATGACGTCGTGCGAACGGCACAACATGGACTGCCAAGATGTTGTCCCGGTAGTACTGGCGCGAAGGTGACCCCTATGCAGTCGATTCCGAATCGTCTGGCCATTCACTCTCACACCAGTGTCTGTTTGATTTGCTGTGATGACACGATTTCTCAAGGCCAAGGTACGGATAAATCGATCCTGGGCTTGAGTTGTCGCTCTTGGTCGACCTGAGCGTGGTCTGTCCTGTACAGATTGTGTATCACGGTATCTGGACCATAGCCTGCTTATGACAGACTGAGAAACATTCATCGTCCGCGCCACAACCACCTGTGTTGTGCCGATCTGTAGCATGCCAAGGGCACGTAACCTTTCATTTTGGGTAAGCCGACGCATATCAAAATTTGTTTTCTGGTCACTAAAACAATTAAACTGATGTTTCCACCCTGGAATTCAATGCCACAATGACTGTAACATTCAAAGACAGAGTCGTGCAAATCTTGGGTTGGACCCCCATGATGATCCCAAGCATCACCTGCATTCCTAAGCTTGTATATATGTTCTATATTCTACTGTAACTTCGCCCTAGCGATACCTATCTCGTTATTGTGACCGTTAGCAGTTTTGGACACTCGTTTATTAAATGTACAATTTTAACGTTTTATCTGAGTTTACGTCGTTAGTGTTAGAATAAGCTACAACCCCCAGAAATCAGCACTACGGCAATACTTAAAGCGTCTTTTGTGGTTTTCCTGTCATCATAATTAAAGCGTCTTGTGCGGTTATCATGCCTCACAGAATTCACCGTTTCTGATTTCTCTCCATCAAATACCTTTCCGACCTCTCTCCATTAAAACTTTTTGACTTCTCTACATTAAAACGTTTCTGATTGCTATTTCTCTCGATTAAAACCTTTCTGGCTTCTCTCAAAATCGTTTTATATTTAAACACCATTTAGAATCCAACCCCCCTGTTTTAGACACTATATCATCCATTGTAAACATGTTTTAGCTGCTATATAATCTGTATAATCAAGTTTTACGGTAAAGTGTTTATTATAAAGACCAAAATCACAACCGATACTTACTGTTACAAGTTGCTCCACCAAAACCAAAGGCACATTTACAAACACCTTCGCCTACAGATTTTCCACCATCACGCACGTAACTTCATCGCATGAACTACTTATACACCTTTATCCACACTTTATCCACCATTCATGTATTCTACATTTTCACATGGGCTTAATGAAAAACACAGTAATTTACATATTACAGGGGGGGGGGGATGGCCTAGTGGTCTAGAGTGCCGCGCATCGACCTCTAGCTGGCCGGTCACCTCTGGCTTGCGGCTGTGGTTTCGAACCCTGGTGTGAGCGTATGTGGCTTGGAGATGGGGGCGCCTTCTCAAACTCGTGGGTTTCCTCCGGGCACTCCGGTTTCCTCCCACTGCTAAAGACCCCTACGCGCAAGCGAATTATTGAAATAAAGTTGAAACCATATGTTAATCCCGAAATGACCTGGTTGTGTTGAGTGGACGTTAAACCCCATTTCTCTCTCTCACACATATTACAGTATATCATTTGCATTATATATCACAGCGTAATCCACGGCAATATGTACTTAGACTGATTATTTAACATTTAACTAAGAAAAAAATAATCACAATAACAACGCTAAAACATATTTATAGGGGATTATATAGTAGCTAAAACATGTTTACAAGGGATTATATAGCAGCTAAAACATGTTTACAAGGGATTCTATAGCAACAAAAACATATTTACAATGGAAGAATTCTATAGCATCTAAAACATGTTTACGGTGGGGGGGGGGGGGCTTCGGCAGCTAAAACCAGGCGCTTGGTTGACTCGACGCTGGCCACACTGTCCACGCCGTTACCAATCACTCCCAAGTCAATGTTCGGACCATCTACGGACTTCAGAAACGCTTTCGGACCACCAACACGACGGATACCCCCCCCCCCCCCCGAACTGGTAGACAAAAGGTTACTACAAGACGGCAAGACCGCCATGTTGTGCGAGAGCACGTGGAGAATCCATTGACACAGGCATCTGAGACAACACTTCAGACGGTGGGAACACTCAGAAGATCCATCAGTACCGATACAGTGCGCCAACGTCTCACGAGAGAGAACATCCATTGCCGTAGACCTTACCGTGGACAGATCTTACCCCTCGCCATTGACGTGAACGACCACAGTTTGCCCAACAACACCAGAAAGAGTGCCATTGGGGTGGGGGGTTCAAGCATAATGATTTCCCGTGGAATCGGCTTGAACCACAGAGTGGATATTGTGGTGTTCCAAAATCGTGGTTCAAATAGAGGAGGCGGCATCAGAGCAGTGCGTTAGATCGATCAAGCTCTCAGACCCCATCTCATACCACATTCCGCACGTAATCGAAACAACGTTTTCCAGGATGACAACGCCCGTGCTCTGATCGCCAGAGTTACTCGGGACTTTCTACAGCAGGACGACTTAAACCCGATTGAACATCTTTGGGATGGAATTCAGAGGAGACTTAATAACTTCGTACCGAGATCAAACACAGTCGACGGATTGTACCAGGCTTTTCCGAGAGTGTGCTCCAGGTGCCAATGGCGTTCATCAATCGTCTGGTCCAATCCATGTACAGACGCTGCGTTGCTGTTATTGACACGCGACGTGGACACACAAAACACTGATGTACAGACTCTAAACCTTCTCGTAATGTCTTGGAATTGTGACGAATTTATCACTATAATGTGTCAACGTACTGTAACGTACTCTTATATCGAATTCGAACTGCCAATGCGCACACATGTCCTCAGTTTTTTGTCCAATAAGAAGGACTAGACAGCTGTCCTTGCCAGGCCCTCCGTCCTGCATCACTGACAAGGCGATGGAACACCTAACCTCCAGGCTAGCGAGCCAGCGTCTTACCCAATTAGCCACCGTGCCCCCATTTCGTTTTCATTTGTACTGCAATATCTGTATAAAATTATAGAGTAAAAAACAATTTTTACATTCACATTCATAATGTGTTAATATAAATTTATCTATAACTTACCTGTCAATGAATTAAATGATATGAGGGTCATCAACAATACCAAGATAAATTCTTTCATTGTGAATAATAGGAGTCAAGCTTTAAAATAGAAATAAATATTCTTAATAAATAACTATAACCTATGCGTCTATGCTTGAAATATTTTTCCCATTCACATTTCTAAATTCATTTTTAATCGCAAAAATATAAAAAAAAACACACTGTAAACAAACAGGGTTTTTTAAATTGAGAAGCTCGTGGGAAAACAGCAACCGTGACGTTGATTGATCTTTGAACCTTGCAACTCGATTGTCACATGTAGGTGTGGCCTATCTCATAGATTCAAGTAGCTTGATCTCAATTCTTCATTCCCCGTCCCCCAACCTCGTGGGTTATCACCTGGGCCCAGATTTGCTTCCAATGCTAACGACAACTGCACACAAGCGAATTGATGAAAAAAATATGAACCGCAAGGTCGTCCCGAAATGTCATAATTTGTATCGTGAGGACATTAACGCCTGTCTCTCTGTTTGGCTGTCTCTTTTCCCATATTGTAACGTGGCCGTATATGGTCGTAATATTCTTACGTATCTGTCGATCATTTGGTTCAGGTAAATTGTAAAGCTACGGATATAATAATACGCCTTTCAAATATACTACAGAGTTCTTCAGTATTGTTACATAATTTCTCTCAAAGATATCCAGGATTTAATACTGCTCTTCCAAAATATCCGTGCGGTAAGGAGTTTACCATCTTCAATAGAAGGCTTGATCTCGCCTTAACTACATACATCTTATCAAGCCCTTCACGTAATACCCTGTATATTTCGCCACTAAGTTCGATTGTCACAAGCCCGGCTTGGGAACCTATCAGATTCATCGGTCGTCGTGAATACCAAGTCTCGTGCTTTATAGCTAAAATGCCTACATGTGACAACCGAGTTGCAAGGTTCAAAGATCAATCAACGTCACGGTTGCTGTTTTCCCACGAGCTTCTCAATTTAAAAAACCCTGTTTGTTTACAGTGTGTTTGGTGCCATGATTGGACAATGCTAATTAGTCACTTGTAAAAACAACTAGCGCAAAGTTCGGGGAATTGCTGAGTATTCAAGCAACGGAGAGATGTTGTATAACTCGCGCACGTTGCTTAAGGAACATGTGATTTTACCTAAAACAACTGAGTGAAATCTGAAGATGTATTTTAAAACAGCGTGGTCGTATTTGACGAAACAAACAATCACGAACAAGCATTTTCAACATTAAAACATGAACAGAAAAGTGTTATTTTGTTCTGATATACTTGCCTTCACAAGGAGAGAGCTATTGAGCACAGTGTCATTTATGGAGAAATATTATTTCTTGCCGACTATTTATATTCATAAAGAAATGACGGACACCAACGTGGATAACATGATCCCCCCATTGTCCCATTTATCAGGCGATGTTTCTAGTAACTCATCCCATCATCCATCAATAGAATTTGTGCAGCTAAATATAGATTGAACTCGACCCTGAAACATTTAAATTACCTGGATATGGGATTAACATTGTGTTTGAAATTGAATTAAATGGGACACCCACAAACACGACGATAACGATGGCCTTAATACCCATTCCCTTAAAGTGGGAATTTCATATTTTTAAGTAATTTTTTAAAAATGTATCAAAATAAAGCTTTAAAATAGATGGTAGCGTCATTTTCAACCTTAAATTCAAACGTTTGAAGATGGCTATTGCATGGGGGGAAATAGAAAAACAAGGGGGGTAATTGTGTTATTATTTTCGGTGTGAACGAAATTAGGCGTGGGAAATAATGCCTGTGATCGTATAATAGTGAGTTAACAACCTATTGAGCAAAACACAGAAATAATTATGTTTTTAGAAAATATGAAATTCTCGCTTTAAATTGATGTTTGTTGTGAATTTTTTTCCATGTCTGTGTAGTTTGGCTCGTCCACGGGTTTGTCTTATCGCATGTTGTACTTACTTAGTGCACTTACTTTTATTATTTATATGGGATGAGTAATAAATTACGATTTAATTGTTTCGAATCAACCAATGGCTTCTTAGTCTTTTTATTAATTGGTGGGTTGGGGTGGTCTAGAGTGCCGCGCTTCGACCTCTAGCTAGCCGGTAACTTCTTACTTGCGGCTGTGGTTTCGATCTATGGTGTGAGTGTATGTGGCATGGAGGTAGGGGCGCCTTCTCAACCTCGTAGGTGTCCTCCGGGCACTCCGCTTTCCTCCCACTGCTAAAGACTCCTATGCGCAAGCGAATTATTGAAATACAATATAACCATATGTTAGTCCCGAAATGATCTCACTCTTTTTATTAATTTTTCTGATATACTAAAGTAGTCGTATATTGTCGGCTCGTATAACTGTACTCGGAAACTCACATTCACAGCATTCTAGAGAAAGGGTTAGTATTTCTGTCTAATAACTGATGATCCGAGAGATATTGATGAACCGCAGTGGCTCCGTGCGTAAGCACCAGGTCTCTGATTCTTGTCCGGTGCTGGTCAAGAAAGGTCCTGTTAATTTCCGGTGTGGTTTCTACTTGTCAGTGGTGTGATACCGAAGGCCTGGTAAGGACAGTGGTTAGTCGTTCAGATGGGTCGCAAAATCGAGGCCACATGTACATGTACGCGTACACGTCAAAGAACCCTTGACAGTTGGGAATTTGAAATACAAGTAGGCTGTGACGCCCCTGTCCGGTTAAATACGTGGTGTATGGCCCAGTGAGTAAGGTTTTTTACTGTTGGTCGAGTAAGTTCCCAGGGAATTTCCCGTACCCCCCTCACCTAGTCACTGAAGCAGGAAATAGGACCAGAGAATGACAGTGTCTAGTTGTTCGGAAGGAACGAGACGGTTTACGCATTTCCATACACATAGAATAATCCTTGACAGTTGAAATTCGAAATATCACACTGTGTGAGATTTCCAGTCGGTACAGACCAGTAGGACGTTAAACCCCTTTTTCATTTCAATTTCTGATGGTTACCTGAATCTAAAGTCCATTTCACATTGAATCCGTTAGTTTATTTGCTGAAAAGTATGAGGGATTACTCCTTCAAATACCGTAAAATGCTTTAGTTTTTTAAATGCTAATAGTGTTTTACACGTGTTTAAAGATTTGTAAGAATTCAAATAATATCTGTCAATGAATTATTGATGAGTCTGTAAAAAAACATGTTTGCAAACACGTCCATTATAACGTCATGATCGAGAAATTATCATATTCTTTTATTTGAATTCGATCAACGGCCTCAACTTTCCATGAAATATGCAAGGGGTCTATTTCAGGATCAAAACACATTTTGTATTGTAAAAAGATGTATAACATAATGTACTATATCGGGGTTATTAACATTAATCAAACTAAATAAATAAATCAACTCGATGCGTGTTCACTCCGGTCATTGCCACAATAGCATCTGTAACACAGTATACGAGAGGTGAATGTGCAGGGGGGGGGGGGCGTAATTAAAATTTTAATAAAGCTCAATTTCAGTTTGATACATCCGGTGCATCAAACTCCACAACATTGAAAACACAAATTATTTGTCAATTTAAATCAACATTGATGTTGTATCAAACTATAACTCAATATCATGTAAAGTCCACAACATTGAAAACACAAAATATTTGTCAATTGAAATCAACATTGATGTTGTTATCGTATCTCGAAAAGATGGGCTTCTGATATCTAATATTTAAGACAAAATAAACATTTTCATAACGCGTTACAGTGCCATTTGTAACAACGGTCTCGAAGAACATGACTAGACATAATATTCAACAATTCACGTCAAACAAACTAGGTCATTTCGGGACTAACATATGGTTTGATTTTATTTCAATAATTCGCTTGCGCGTAGGGGTCTTTAGCAGTGGGAGGAAAGCGGAGCACCCGGAGAAAACCCACGAAGTTGGACAGGCGACATAAAACTGTCACCAGGTGTCCCTATTGTTATGTTATTAAGTATATCCTTCTAAGTGCATTTAATTGATCAAGTAGAGCCCTATTAATAATAATAAAAATGCTTTATGAATAACATACATTATATATCTATGTTATACTTACTCCTACACGTGTCTTTTACACATTTAGTACCTTTATCACTAATACCACAAAATGTACCTTTCCAACAAGATTCACCTGAAGCACTTGAAATATTAGAGTGATATATGCTACTTAAATGCATTTTACAGCCTTTCAATATGAATATTGAAAAATAATTAAAAAGTGTATATCATCATTCATATGATCATATAATTTCTAACATTTCAACATGAACTGGTTATATGAATGTAGCTACCTAAATAAATTGTCACATTATATAATGATGCTAAGACTGGTATGTAAACAGTCTCTTGAGTGGTTACGATCAAGGACAGATAATCTGAATTCGTTACAAATCCCGTATATGGATTCAGAGGTTTGTGGAGTAGAGTACCATCGGGGATACCGAAAATTCTCTCACCGATGCTTAAAGAAGATAGTTGTGTATAGTTTTGTTCAAGTTGTTACACATAATATATTAAATAATCAGTGTATATCAACATTCATTTGATAATATAACTCCTGACATGCCAACATGAATGTAGCTCAATTAAATATTGTATATGTAATATCTTAAGTTAGCAAAACAAACAACATACCAATAGGTTCACATAGTGCAAACACGTCATCTACTATCCCACAATTGAAATAATATAAAACATGTATATAATATAAATTGAACGCTATATTTACGTATTTGTCGGTAAAACTTTTGTGGGTGTCATACAGAAAGTCAGTGATTGGACTGGTGTTATCATACAGCAAGTCCGTCGTGGATTGTCTTGGTGTTATCTGTACCATATGGGAAGCCATGTCACTCTCTGTTTTCTAACTGTTTGGTGAAATTGTTATGCAATTAAGTCGTAGTTAAAATAGTTTGTAAATCTTGTGGAATCAGTCAGTCGAACAGCTCCCAAGATTTTAAGAATTTTATGAAGTCCCGACAATGTCTGACGGGTTTGATGATAGTTTTCATCAATTTTATTGAAAGTAATTATCTTACTTGAAGTGTTTATAAAGTTAGAGTAGTGGTCTAATGACATATAACTGTTTGTATTTTAATCAAGAACAGGTAATATGTTATATTTACATCTGTCTACACATGTATCATCAATACAAACTTCGTTGTTAGTTTCAATACATCGTTTACCAGCACAATTGATAGCTGAAAACTACAACCACATTACAAGTGAGACAATTGTAAACTTATATAAGACTTACCTATTCAGCCATTTTGAAAGAATTACACGAAATATGACAATGCAATCGACGGAATATATCTAGTTAGTTTGTAAATTAATCCACGGATTATATGATGGAATAGTGTAGTGATTCGAGTATGGATAATAACTGAATTGTTTTTTTGACTTTAACCGATAGAAGACTAGATATCTTACCATTGGCCATACATCTTAATCCGACACAATCCCCATTTATTGCGCTACACTCGTCCACGTTACATACTCTAAGTGTAAAATAATTAAAATATCGGTAATATATATATTAAATATGTCATATATTCATGATTTAAGAAAGCATTGCATTAATGAACACATCTAAGCATTGTCCTGAATATTTTCAGCTACTCGACCAACAACTACTTATCCAACTACTCGACCAACAACTACTTATCCAACTACTCAACCAACAACTACTTATCCAACTACTCGACCAACAACTACTTATCCAACTACTCAACCAACAACAACTAATCCATGTGACGACTGTAAAATGCTTAACGGTACTTGCTACAACCCACATTCAGATTGCGATAAGTTCATCCAATGTGAATTTACAGCAAATTGCACCTTACTCCGATACCACGAAAAACAATGTGGATATGGAACTTACTGGAACCAAGATATACTCGCCTGTGATAATGGTAAGATTCCTATTTGCTTTCGTACGTAAAGCGGGGTTGTGGGTGTCGATGATCCAACACGTGCATGCCACCCTGCTTACTCTTCTGGACACCTGTTACCACTGTTAATTGTGTATTTTGTACACGGTGAATAAATACTCCATTTGCTGATTATACTATTTTGCCTATACCGTTTGTTTAGCGGGAGAGAGAGAGAAATGGGGTTTAACGTCCACTCAACACAAACTAGGTCATTTCGGGACTAACATATGGTTTAATTTTATTTCAATAATTCGCTTGCGCGTAGGGCTCTTTAGCAGTGGGAGGAAACCGGAGTGACCGGAGGAAACCCACGAGGTTGAGAAGGCGATCCTATCTCCATGCCACATTCGCTCAGACCAGGGCTCGACGTTTGTTTAGCACTTCGCGAGTTTTGTCTAATGGTTCGGATTGTTTGTACCTGGTTTTATTTTATTTATATCATAAGGTATTTCTTTGAATCAAATGGTATGTTCGATTCCCCGCAAGTAAGTTATAAGGAGTAAGTAAGGCGGCGGATGGATGGTCGAATGGCGTAACACAAATGTTTAAAGTTTGATTATCCGCTAGTTAAGTGACAAGGAGTAGATAAAGTAGGCGGTTTAGTGGCCGAATGGTGTAACGCGCGTCGATTCAAGGGTCTAGGGTTCGATTCCCACTTAGTAAGTGAAATGGATTAAGGTCGATGTACAACCCCAGCACAAGCCCAATATTATGGAAGACCAAGCAGCTCTTTCTTCATTCTCCTTAGTTCTTATTTCTAATATCATAGTTCTTAATTCTTACTTCTTCATTTGTTGTCGTATTTCGACATTTGTACACTAAAATTAACATTTGTATCTTAAAATCAATATTTGCTTCACAAATCAGACATTTGCCATATCAGATTTGTAAAATGCATCTTGATATAAGATATTTAATTCTTTTAGAAAATCAAAAACATAGTCTATATTTACATTTCATCGGAAAAATACAACGAAAAACAAATATCGAACAACAAATTTCAAAATACAAATCTCCAAATACAAAACTTGCAAAACATTTCTCTAAAAACATTTCTCCAAATACATTTCTCGAAAAACATTTCTCGAAATTCATCTAATTACCGGAACATCAGAAATCAACTTAGCATGCAATAAGTCACCATGCAATAAAGATGAATCGAGCAAGCAGACAACAAGTAAATTCGTACGATGACCGTGACTTTAATGAAATCACGTGCGTGTTATGTTTCTATATATAAATATATTGGTTAATATGATCTAGCATTAAATAAAATAAATTGAAAGTAGACATATGTCGTTGGATCAATGAAAGAGGGCTTTATCTCTTCTAAATTATGTATATGTCAGAAATATGTATATATGTCAGAAAATATTTTACAATTGTTAAAATGTATTTGGACGTACTTAATGGTGTGCAACCAGATATCTTGTATTTCGTGTTATGGCCGGTATTTTGACGTTAAATACCCTCCCCACCCCTCATTTGTTAGTGCCAGTCAATTCTTTTTCTTTTTGCAAGTTATGTAAATATAGATTTACATTTTGTAGCAAGCATAAAAACACACTTTCCAGCAGCATATGAACAAATATCTAGAATTTCTTATTGAGATCGTTTTTTAAGATTTAAATCCCCGCCACCTCCCCTCGCGGAGTTTAACATCCTACTATTCTAATCCGAACTGGGCCGATGAAGACGGGAATAGGCTATACAGTGTGCTATGAGGGACATTTTGCCCGGACAGCGACACTACAGCCTACTCTTATATGGAATCCCAAATGTCAAGGGATATTTTACGTGCATGCCATTGTGTACATAGGGCCTCTGTGTTTCGTACGATCCGAACGACTACACAGCTGTCCTTGTTTGGCCCTTGGTCCTGCATCACTGAGAAGGGGAAATAACGCCGGAAAATCTGTATGAACTTATTCTCAGGCACATTCATGAAAACACGATTTGGAAGAGGTAAACACTCTTTCGTTTGAGCAAAGGTGGGGGGTTTGGATGGTCTAATGAATAGCACGTACGCGCTGTGTGACAAGGAGTTGGGTCGCCTTTCCAATCTCGTGGGTTTTCGCCGGGGCCCCCGGTTTTCTCCCACTGCTAAAGACCCCTACGCGCAAGCTAATTATTGAAATAAAATTGAACCATGTGTTAGTCTCGAAATGACCTAGTTGTGCCGAGTGGTTGTTAAACTCCATTTCTCCCTCTCTTTGCACAATGAAATATGTCGCTATCAGACAAAGCCTAATTTCTGAAAATAGACTATTTTCAATTTATTATACGTCCACATTCATAATGTGAACGTATTATGCCGTCGCCCATGTCTGTGTGTGTGCGTATGTATGTATGTATGTGTGTGTGTGTCTGTGGGTCGCCTACAGACCGCAATTCTTTATGGATTTCTTCAAACTTTGTATACTTATTCCTTATACCCCAAGGAAGATCCCTAGTGTTTTTGATGCATGCCCGACCCCCAGGGGCAGAGCCACGCCAATTTCTAGTATTTGTTTGTTTGTCGTTTACAGGCCACATTTCTTAACTTATAATCTTGAAACTTTGCATACATATTATTTGTACCCTAAGGAACATCTCTATCGTTTGGGGTGCATGCCAATTTCTAGTATTTGTTTGTTTGTCGTTTACAGGCCACATTTCTTAACTTATAATCTTGAAACTTTGCATACATATTATTTGTACCCTAAGGAACATCTCTATCGTTTGGGGTGCATGCCAATTTCTAGTATTTGTTTGTTTGTCGTTTACAGGCCACATTTCTTAACTTATAATCTTGAAACTTTGCATACATATTATTTGTACCCTAAGTAACATCTCTATCGTTTGGGGTGCATGCCCAACCCCCAGGGGCAGAGCCACGCCCATTTTCTTTTCGTGTGTCTTTGTGTCGCCTACAGGGCGCAATTCTTACTGGATTGTCTTCAAACTTTGTATACTTACTCTTTATACCCTAAGGATGATCCCTATCGTTTTGGGTGCATGCCTAACCCCCAGGGGAAGAGCCACGCCCATTTTCCTTTTGTGTGTCTGAGTGTCGCCTACAGGGCGTAATTCTAACTGGACTTTCTTAAAACTTTGTATACATACTCTTTACACCCTAAGGATGATCCGTATTGTTTTTTGGTGCATGCCCGACCCCCAGGGGCAGAGCCACGCCCATTCCTTGTATTTATTTGTTTGTCGTCTACAAGCCACATTTCTTAACGTATTAGGCCATGTTAAATTAATTCTGTGTTTCAGGTTTTAGCGTCTCCAAAATTCAATGAGGGAGGGAGGTCAACACAACACACCTCCCAATGTTTAACACAACACACATTTTTTCAACACAACACAAACTCCGAATATAGCTGAATATACCCATCTCCAGGATTGTTTTTCAGGAAGATTCTATTATTACTAGATGATAATCCATCAGGTGTGGATGTCACATTCTATGCTGTAGAACTGCATTTTAAGGCCACCCTGGAGTCACTCAAACTGGTCTATTGATATTATCATTGCAGTTCGGTGGCGCTGCCTTCCAAATCTAATGGATTGTTAATTCAACAATAATAACATAACTATGTATGAATTTTTATCATATACTTTTAATAAACTTCATCAAAACTTCAAAAACACAAAACATTTAACACTACTAAACAAGTAAAAATATGCGACAACCCTTGTTGACTGCCCGGACGATTTAGCTGCTGTGGGCGTATGTTTCGTTGCCTGGCAACCTGTCTTTCTTTAGGCGCTTTGCGCTACTTCTAGTGCGAAATGAACAAGAAGTGGTGCAGTATTCACAGACTGGCCTGTTGTCCAACGTTGAGCCTCCAGATATGTCTGCATCTGCACAAATTGCACAACAAAGTGGAAATTTTACCCGCCTACTGTAGTAGTGTTGACTTATCTCGTTGTCACAAGTTATCCCCGCCTCAACGCCACAGAAGTCAAGGTCCAGACCTCCCCCACAGCTATACATGACATCTTCAATGGTCCTTTGGATCTGAAATAAAGAATTGGTTGATATGAATTCATGTTCTTAAAAAGAGTAGAATAATTGACATCCCAGTCAAATTCTGTTAAAACTATAGAAAAAGCATTGCAGTTTTGGCCAGGGCCTTTAAACAGTATAATACAAAACCAGATCAAAACGTTCCTGTCCTTTTGAAATTTGAACTTGTGATTCATTCTACATCAAGTTTAGTTTTGTCATTGCAAACATGTATGAAATTGGCCTCAGAACATTTTAAAGACTGACATCCCAATCTGTTGGAATAAGATTCCTGGCTAGAGAGAATGATTGAATGTTGTTTTATGTCACGTCGGCACTGTAGTCAGAATTTGCGCCAAAATTCCTGGCTAGAATAAAGGAAACATGAGATACACATGGATTTTTATAACTTATCGAAGGTGTACATGTACCTTGATGGCTTGATCTTTTGTCAACATCTTCATTGCATAGATCACCCTTGGCTTTCCACACATGAAGCAGTGGACATAATTCCTCGCAGTCTCTGCAGAGCACCTAGAGATTTTGCCAAAATCATCATCACCGTCATCGTCCCCACCACTTGATCCCTCATTCTCAACCATCTGGATGTCATCATCAGTACTGGCTTGAGGCTGCACACTTTCATCCACTCCTCCAGTACCATCTGGGTTCTCGTCAGCCTGCACTGGCCTGGCTTTAACTGGGGTGGTGTTGGACTTTGTCTGAAATGACTAAAAAATATTCAAAATTAAAACAAAACCCTGGAAACTTTTAACCAAATGAAAACCACAGCTAAATATGAATGTAAAGTCTCAATCATAAACCCATGAAATTCATTTTAGAGGACGTTTTTATATCGTTTTTAATTTCTAAATGTGCACAAGTAATAGTTTTATACTATGTTTACCTCAGGGATATTAAATCTTGAAAAGTAACAGATGCTAACACTGGTAATATGCTGACAATTAACACCCCTCCCCCCAATCACCAAAAAAGAAAAAAATGGATCCTACCTTGCTGGACTTCTTTCTTTTCCTAATGTCCTTCTTAGCTTTTGTAGTGTTAAGACTTGGGCGATGTTCTTCTGAGGTGACTGTCCCATACAAATCAGAAAATGACTTGTAATGCCCTTCACTTCCAGGGACAGGATCAGGTAGCCAGTAGACACTGGAGAAGACACTCTCAGGTAAAGTGGGTGGATGAGCTAAGCAAAAACCACATGGATTTTCTACACACTTTTTAATAGAAAAGGTATAGTTCCTTTCCCTACAATGAACCTCAATAAATGTCTGCAAGTCTTTGTATTTTTTCATATGTATCATTTGCAACTCATCCTGTCTAAGATTTGGATCAATCAGCAAAGCCTTCTCCCAAAGACATTCAATGTCTGCTTTCGACACAGCATCATATGTCTTAACAGGTCTTTCAGTGTATTCAAGCCGTTGAAACACTTCATTCAAGAGATCAACACATGGCTTTGTGCTCTGGAGAATTTTCTCCTGCATGCCAGGATTCTGCTCAGCGCATTTTCTGATATCAGATATACTGTTGGTCTTTGACAACAATTGTTCACTTTTTTCATCTAGTTTATCTCTCATTAGACTAATAAACTGAAGACCCAGATTCAAGGTAGACATACACCTCTCAACCGGATTTCTATAAGACTGGTGAGGCGCTGTACGGATTGCTATCAAACATGTAAGGTCTAGAGCCACAAAGAGAGCAATAAGAGATACTTTGACAGATAGATACGTTAACCTATGGTCTGGACCACCATCAGACTTGATAGCTAAGATGGGTTTTTCAGCAGAATCATTGACCAGCAAGCGGTACATCTCCGCAGCATGCCTCAGGGGGCTACTGTGCTGAAAAATTGCATCTTTGATACATACTGACAATTGCCCCCTATAGAATGATCCATCACCTTTCTCAGGAATGTCAACACACAGAGTTGCAGAAGGAGTTAGTTTGAAAGCTGAGAAGTCATGGTCCCCCGCACTGTGTTGTTCTTGACTAGGTACATGAACAACTGCAGCCCTCCCCCTATCAGTGCAAGCAATAGGAAATCCAGGTTCACCGAGTTTTACTTGGTGTTTGTCATCAATGCATAGGACAGTGCAAAAATCCCTGAACTTAACACAGAACTCTTTTAGGTATCTGTAGGTTGCGGCAGCATAATGGGCATCAACATGGGAAAGCCTAATCTGACGGGTTTGGACCATGTACTTGATATGAAATTTACCGGTATAATGAAGAGCCGACTGGAAATGCTTATTCTTTGGCCAAAATTGCAATCGGACATATGTTTCAGAGGGTATTGGGGTTTCTGGTGGTAGTGTTTTTTCCACCTGACGAATGAGATCAGGAACGGAAATGGCTAGAACCATTCTTGATATGCTATCGTGCCTCCTTTCCTGAGCAGCTTCAAGAGAATTTTCATTGATATATGACTGTACACCTTCAAAAAACCTATCATATTTTGTTGGGGGGCCACAAATTGACAGAGATCTACAGCAAGATCAGGATCTTCACTATCTAACAGAAACCTGAGACGTGTTCTCACTGCTTTGGATACCCTCTGCGATGCAGACATGCTATCTCCAGTGAGTTCTTGATACATCTCATGTAGCATAGCACTATTTGAGAATGTTTTCTGAACTCTGGCGTGTAGAAGTAGTGTGTAGCGACTAACAAAATCGTTCTTCATAAACCTAGAATGATATTGGGTCATATGGGTGTTTTCAATTTCATTTGCGGTGTCTTTTGATTTCTGAGGGTCATACTTCTTACTGTCCTGTGGAATTTTCCAAATGAACCACAGTTTTTCCTGTCCATAGGTACACCACATAAATTCATAAGGGAAGGGCAATGAAATCCCATGCATGAACTGATAACGATCAACTTTGTTGGACAGAGCAAAGCTGTTCACACAGACATATTCATAATAGTCTTTCTGTTTCAATGCATCCTCAAGTTCCCTATATTTTGCAGTTGTGGCCAAAGGACGGGCAAAACAAGCAAAGTATGCCTTTACCTGACTTTTACCAGAAGGTGATTCCCAAGCATGGGCCGCCTTCATTCTCTGGTTGCATTTTTCAAGGTAAATCAGGTACTTAGAAACAGCTTCAGCCAGGGATTTAACTGCTAATTTAATCTTTGAGAAGCGTTCTAACTCCAAAAATCCATATGACAAACAGTCATACAATTTAGATTTCATAGAAATTAGGTCATCGCGATCTAGTTGTTGCAAACTAAACCTGTGGAGATTAGGTCGGTTGTATCTCTGAGATTCAAGATCATTTGGGTCTGGAAGAAATGCTTTTATAAACAAATCAGGCAAGCTGATTCTTTCATGGGCAAATTTTCCAAAGTGAGGGAGTAACTGAAAGATGATTTTGCTGAGGGTTCGCACAATCTTTGTACCAATTCCAAGTGAAACATCTGAACTGAAGTAGGCTTCTTGTTTGTTCAAAAGTTCAACAAAATCATCGAACAGAACCCAGTCCATCCTCCTGTGCTTCTTACTTTGAGATTGATCACAACCTGTAGAGGTAGAACCAGCCATGCTAGTATCAGATTCGATATCAAGACATGTTTTACCAGGCCTAGGAGCATAGTGCATTTGGGGATATTTTTTCATGGAGAAAGATGCAGCAGAAGCTGCCTTCATCATTTTCTCGAAAGCTGACTTACAAGTTGTTTGTCCAGAGCCTGTAGCAGTCTGTGGGACATCAAGATAAAGGGACACTTCTAAAAAATTACCAGAAGGCATTGCTTTTCTGATCAAAACATTACCTGGCACCTTCAGACCAACACTATGTTCATTGACCTGTGCATTGGTGTACACAGTATACACGACGTGGTCTATTTCATTTTTGGGGGCAGTGCATTTGACAAATAATGACGAGGAAATAGTGCGTCAGAGTCATTACACAAAGACTCTGTAAGATCGCTAAAAGTGTACTCGTATGGAGTTTCTATAACGGTCCACTGCAGTACCTTTTTTTTGGCTGGCAACACCGATATTTGTAAATTAAGGAGGATGTTTTCTCCAGTGTCTACGGCCACCAGACCCGCCATGATGGAAGTTGTAGGCAAGTTAAATAAGTCGCGCTGTACCGGAAATAACAGTAAATAAAATAAAAATTGTCCAGTCCGTTAACTGTTAATATAAGTCAGTGCGTGTATTAGAAGTCAGCGCGTGTCAGGACAAACAAGTCTATGTACACATGTAACCAAGGACAACGTGGCAGCGAAAGTGCGCGTGCTGACACGTGGAGTAATGCCTAATAACGTTTTAAATTTATGACCGTGATTTGTTTTCAAATCTTTCTGTATACAAATTACGATATTATTTTATGCGCGTAAATAAAAAATGTGTGTATGTCGCCTAAAATAGACAGGCGTGTGTTCGATAGTGAAGAATGTACTGTGTGGATAGGTACGCGCGCGGAGCTACCGAAATCAAAACACAACACAAACTACCGCGTAGAAAATCAACACAACCATCGACTTGACGACGCGAAAGCTACGCGCGCGGTTGACCCGAAACGCAGAATTAATTTAACACGGCCTTATCTTGAAACTTTGAATGCTTATTCTTTGTACCCTAAGGAACATTCCTATCATTTGGGGTGCATGCCCAACCCCCAGGGGCAGGGCCACGCCCATTTTCTTTTTGTGTGTCACCTACAGGCCACAATTCTTAATCGGTCGTCTTGAAACTTAAAATACTTATTCCTTATACCCTAAGGATGATCCCTTTTGTATTGGGTGGATGCCCGACCCCCGTGGGACAGCAACGCCCATTTCTTGTATTTGTTTGTCTGTCGTCTACAGGCTCCATTTCTTAATGTATCATCTTGAAACTTTGAATACTTATTCTTGGTACCTTAAGGAAGATCCCTATTGTTTTTGGTGCATGCCCGACCCCCAGGGACAGTGCCACGCCCATTTTCTTTTTGTGTGTCTGTGTGTCACCTACAGGCCACAACTAATAATACATCGTCTTGAAAACTTTTTTTTATACTTATTCCTTACACCCTAAGGCTGACCACTATTACTGTTATTTTTGGTGCATGCCGGAACCCTGGGACAGAGCCACGCCCAATGCTTTTGTGACTTGTGTTCGCCTACAGAATGCAATTCTTAACAGATCCTTTTAAAATTTTACATACCCATTCCTTATACCCTAAGGATGACCCCTATTGTTTTGGGTGTTTTCCTAACCCCCAGGGGCAGAGCCATGCCCATTTTGCTTCGTGTCTGTGTGTGTTGTCTACAGGCCACGATTCTTAATGGATCGTCTTTAAACTTGGGATATGTATTCCTTATAGCCTAAGGACGACAACTGCATGTCCCGACTCCCACAGGCAAGACACGCCCAATTTTTTGTTTTTGTCGTTTACAGGCCGCAATTCTGAATGAATCAGCTTGGTACTTGGCATATGTATTCTTGATAGCCTGAGGGCGTCCACTATTGATTTTGGTGAATGTCCCGACCCCAGGGGCAGAGCCACGCCCACTTTTGCCTATAGCGTTAGGAAGGCACAATTCTGAATGGATTATCTTGGTATACTTATTCCTTATACTCTAAGGACGGCAACTGTTGATGTTGAGGTACGACTCTCAACGCTAAACAATCCAAACGCCTAGCCTTCTTGACAAAGTACCATATCAATAAAAGCAGGAATGTGGACGTATATTGTAGCGTTAGCGTTATGTTTTTCGTTATCGAAGGCCCGGTTCGATTAGCCGTTCTAACATCCGACTGTTCTGCTCCTGAACTGGGCTAATGATGACGGACATACGCCATACAGTGTGCTACGATGGAAATTTTGCCAGAGCAACGGCGCTACGCCCTACTCGTATATAGAATTCCAACTGCCAAGAGATCGTTTCACTAGCGTCGCGGTCACCGAGCGATTTTTCTTATTGCACATGTGCTTATACTCGATTCCCATTATTGTATGGTGACTTATTGTATGCCAGGTTAATTTCTAATGTTCCGGTTCGATGAATTTCGAAAAATGTTTTTGGAGAAATGTATTTGGAGAAATGTTTTTGAAGAAATGTTTTTGGGGAAATGTTTTTGAAGAAATGTTTTTTTGGAGAAATGTTTTTGAAGAAATGTTTTTGGAGAAATATTTTTAGAGAAACGTGTTGCAAGATTTGTATTTGGAGATTTGTATTTTGAAATTTGTTGTTCGCAATTTGTTTTTTGTTGTTTTTTTCTGATGAAATGTAAATATAGACTAATTTTTTGATTTTCTAATAAAAAAATAAATATCTTATAGTAAAATACAGTTTACAAATCTGATATGACAAATGTCTGATTTGTGAAACAAATATTGATTTTAAGATACAAATGTTAATTTTAGTGTACAAATGTCGAAATACGACAACAAATGAAGAAGTAAGAATTTAGGACTATGAATTTAGAACTTGTCAGGTGTGTTATTTGGTTCAGGAACGTGGTTTTTGATTCCACAGCTGATTCCTGACAAGGAGGAGGGTCGCCTGTGTCCAATCACGGTTCACTGGTTTCCTTGAAATAAAATTGAATTATGTTACTCCCAAAATGAGCAAGCATTTGCCGAGTGTAGTTAAACCCCATTTCTTTCTATTGCGTTCGTAAGTAAAGCAAAATGAAACAAGGTCTGCTAATTCTGCATAAATGTCAAAACTTGGTTTGTGGTTTGTAGTTGAGTAGTTTTTATACGCCCACATTTTTATGTGGACGTATATTGTCGTCGCCCCTGTCCGTCCGTCCGTCCGTCTGTCCGTCCGTCCACAATTGTTTGTGAACAGTCTACAGGTCACAATTTATATCCGATTTCAATGAAACTTAAAATATAGGTTTATCACCCTAAGATCTCGGTTCCTTTCGATATTGGCATGTATCGGACTGTAACTTCATGGGTTATGGCCCCTGATTGTACGAAAAATCACGTTTTTAGCTTGTGAACAGTGTAGAGGTCACAATTTTGAACCGATTTCGATGAAACTTGAAATGCATGTTTATAACCCAAAGATCTTGGTTCCTTTCGATATTTGCGCATATCGGATCGTAACTTCCTGAATTATGGCCCCTGATTGTCCGAAAAATCACCCTTTTTAGCTTGTGGTACCTCTGGAGGTCAAAATTGTTATCCGATTTAAAAAACCGTTTGATTATATCACCGTTACATGGTTATGGAGGTTGAGTTCGAATTTCGTGAAAATCGGACCAAAATTGACAGACAAAATGGCCGCCGTTTGTACGCGAATAGTGTGAAAATTTGTTATATTAAGGTTGTGGACCCTATAGAGGTCACAATTTTGAACCGATTTCGATGAAACTTGAAATGCATGTTTATAACCCAAAGATCTTGGTTCCTTTCGATATTTGCGCATATCGGATCTTAACTTCCTGAATTATGGCCCCTGATTGTCCGAAAAATCACCCTTTTTAGCTTGTGGTACCTCTGGAGGTCAAAATTGTTATCCGATTTAAAAAAAACGTTTGATTATATCACCGTTACATGGTTAAGGAGGTTGAGTTCGAATTTCGTGAAAATCGGACCAAAATTGACAGACAAAATGGCCGCCGTTTGTACGCGAATAGTGTGAAAATTTGTTATATTAAGGTTGTGGACCCTATAGAGGTCACAATTTTGAACCGATTTTCATGAAACTTGACATGTATGTTTATAACCCAAAGGTCTTGGTTCCTTTCAATATTTGCGCCCATCGGATCGTAACTTCCTGAATTATGGCCCCTGATTGTCCAAAATATCACCCTTTTTAGCTTGTGGTCCCTCTGGAGGTCAAAATAGCGATTTAAAAAAACGTTTGATTATGCCACCGTCCCATGGTTATGAAGGTTGCGTTCGAATTTCGTGAAAATCGGACCAAAATTGATGGCCAAAATGGCCGCCGTTTGTACGCGAATGGTGTGAAAATATGTTATATCAAGGTTGTGGACCTTATAGAGGTCACAATTTTGAACCGATTTTGATGAAACTTGACATGTATGTTTATAACCCAAAGATCTTGGATCCTTTCGATATCTGCGCCCATCGGATCGTAACTTATTGAATTATGGCCCCTGATTGTCCGAAAAATTGCCCTTTTTAGCTTGTGGTCCCTCTGGAGGTCAAAATTGTTATCCCATTTAAAAAACCGTTTGATTATATCACCGTTTCATGGTTATGAAGGCTGAATTTGAATTTCATGAAAATCGGACCAAAATTGACATACAAAATGGCCGCCGTTTGTACGCGAATGGTGAGAAAATATGTTATATCAAGGTTGTGGACCATATAGAGGTCACAATTTTGAACCGATTTTGATGAAACTTGACAGGTATGTTTATAACCCAAAGATCTTGGTTCCTTTCGATATCTGTGCCCATCGGATCGTAACTTATTGAATTATGGCCCCTGATTGTCCGAAAAATCACCCTTTTTAGCTTGTGGTCCCTCTGGAGGTCAAAATTGTTATCCGATTTAAAAAAATGTTTCATTATATCACGGTTTCATGGTAATGAAGAGAAAATTTGAATTTCGTTTAAATCGGACCATAGTTGACGGATAAAATGGCCGCTGTCTGTACGCGAATTGTGTAAAAATATGTTATATCAAGGTTGTGGACCCAATAGAGGTCACAATTTTGAAGTGATTTTGATGAAACTTGAAATACATGTTTATAACCTAATGATCTTGGTTCCATTGCATATTTGCCCATATCGGATCTTGACTTTCTGGATCATGGCCCCGGATTGTACGAAAAATCACCCTTTTTAGCTTGTGGTCCCTCTGGAGGTCACAATTATTATCTGATTTTAAAAAACGATTGATTATATCACAGTTACACCGTAGTTATGGGTGAGTTTGAATTATGATTTTCTGATGATTACTTAAAATGCAACAACTCTTGTTGACTGCCCGGACGATTTGGCTGCTGTGTGGGCGTATGTTTCGTTGCCTGGCAACCTATTTTTTTTTCAAATTTGAAACCTTTTTCCTGCCATCATTTCTATGTTGGATTATGTGTCAAATTTGAAAAATTCATGGGGATAGTTTCTCGAAAACGAAAACGAAGATTTGTATTTTGAAGTTTGGCATTTAACTAACGAGACTGGAATGAAATGAATGGTATGAAATGAAATGGGGGTTAACGTCCTACTGTTCTGCCCGACGGCGCTAATGAAGACGGACATGTGCCGTACAATGTGTATGTGGGGAATTTGCCCGAGCAGCGGCGCTACTCTTAAAGCGAATTCCAACTACCAAGGGATCTATTACGTGCATTTTAATGTGTACACCGGATTTCCGTTCCATCCGACTAGACAGCTGTTCTTGCCAGACCCTACTGATAATGTGAAACCACACCGGAAAGTGTCTGCCAATACCGGGATCGAACCTAGCGAGGCAGCGTCTTGCACACTAAGCCACCGTGGTTCCGAGACTGTTATGAAGAGTTCGTGTACCGTTGTATGACGTCGATTACTATTTATAGTAATTCTAACAGTGTGTGAAATAGCTTTATTTAACGTCCGCTTCCACCGAAGTGATATCGCAGGCAAGTAATTCTAACACTGTGAATAGTTTTTCAATCTGTTTTACAGCTGTAATGCGAAAGTCTTCTTTTAGCTCTATAGAAGGTGACCGACCTTTAAGTTCACGAGCAGCATAGGTTTACGTGTAGTAACACAAACTGATCCCGGTACACTTGATGCCTTTCGTGTTCTATTTTATGTACCCATATTTTATGCAGAAATCATTCATGCAGATTAAACAATTGCTTATAAAATTTAATTTGCAGATGAAAAAAAGTTAAAACTGAGTTAATTAACTGCTGATCAGTTTTTTTTCTACAAGCAATATTTTTATTCGGATTTCTATCTGAATAGGGATTGGGGAACAGGCATAGCCTATATTAAACCCTTCTCCCTGCTGATCAGTTTGACGGTGTTCCTATTTCACGTTACTCCAGAGTGTCTTGAGGTTTCGTTCACACGTAACCTCAAGATTCCACAAGCTATATTCTCTTTAAGCGCTGTGCGACTGAATTATTTGCGCATCAAATAGCCACGAGCTGAAAGGCGTTAGTCGATAAATTCTAAATGCATGTCCTACCTTATTGTGTGATCCATCTCTGAACAACAATAACACTTACTGACACACACACAAGGTTCATTGAAACAGGTTTATCCAATATCACATTCAAAAACATTTCATGTAGTCGCCATGTTAGGATAGTTTGACGTCATATCCTCCCCATTAAAATTTGAGGACCCCTGTTTAACACGAAACGAAATGCATTTTTCTACATTATTTCTATGGATTGCATTATGAACTGTTTTTGTAGAGATTTTATATTGGGATAGAAGTCGATGTTTATTGAGGGAATAATTAGGTCGCTCTTCACGCGTAGTTGAAAATACACAACGTCAATTGAGAACTTTGTTGCTTGATTATTTAGTAGGCCTAGATCACGGTGCTTGAAATTATGACTTTTCTACAACGACAACAAAAATTTAAAAAAGCCGTAGCTGAAATAAGCCGACAAGGCACCACTGCCTAACTTCTTATTCAAAACAAACTGTTGTCATTTTCCGTCACGGGACGTGCAATTTTTATATATCGTGTCAATTAATCTGGCCCTTATTGTGTTTAGAGGTACTGTCATAATTATAAAATATACAGATTCCTTTTACGAGTAATAAAGTCACCGAAATTAATTTGCTTTCCTTTCCTTTTAGTTATTCGTGTTCATAACGGTGGCCATCATGTCAGCTATAACTAAAATTTATTCATCAAATTTCCCACGGCTCTGCCATAACCTATTTTAGAAGCATTCTTATGAAAAAACTAATTATATATAACGGTAGGACGGGACATTTACAACTAAATCTTGCATCTCTGAATTATTGACCTAATCCCAAATCCCCTGAACGACTGTATGGTATTGAAAAGTTATTACATATGCATTTCATGTGTCTACATGTATAGAAAAGGCACAACTTTTTGATTTGTGTACACGTGGACAACAGTGCAATTTAGGCTATTTTTATTACCGTAGCAGTCCGTGTTTGCTTTCAGCTTTTACTTTTTACGACAATTGCCGTTATGCCGTGGTAATTTCTAGCATAGGCTATATGATTGAGATTATTATTTATAAAATGTTGATTACAATATAATTTAAAATCCTTAAATTTGTCGGCATTCGTAGAATGTTTCATCGCTAACGGTTGATTATGAATATGATAGCTTCTGTCTTTGTCAATGTCACGTGACATTTTCCCGCCTTTTCTGTTTTTAGAGTTGAAAGTATCAATAATTATAAAGCATTGAGTCTTGTATCACACACACGGCAACTAAAATAAACGGGTCGAGTGCGAGTTTAAGTAAGAGAGAGTGATTTATTCACAATCTAAATAATATTTTATGTAAAGGTATTTGACTGCCGAGTCTTTTTGAACAGATATCGGCTACGCAAATATCGGCAAAATTTCTTTTGGTAGGCCACTCATCGGTCGATTAGTCTACTGAATGGCGAAACCGATAATCGGAACATCACTAAATATAAATTTAAAATTATCGCCTTCAAATTAGTCTCATGATTTCGTTTCGTTTAAAGAATTCGTTCGTAATGTGCACCAACCCAGATTTCACCTATGTAGGTCATTTCCTTTTTCAATGTGTTGTGTTGGTTGTGGGCGAAGATTTTTGTGAAACCTCTTATAATAGACAACAAAATTTTTTTTTCGGAACACAGATGGATATGATATGTAAGTTTAATGTGTTAGCAGTACAGATAACTGAAAATTGTGAATTTTGCCGTCCGCTGAACGAAGTATGCTAGTTATCAACTTTTGCCTCGAGCTTTCGACTGTTCGGGTGTTAGACGTGACGTCGTCAGAATATCAAAGAGTAACATCTAACTTGTTGGATTAATTTCACGTATACTGTTCACGTCTGTGTGATTAATTTCTATTCACAGATCCATGCAATACAAGAGCTGATGGCTATTTATACAAGACAAATGGAAACTGCTCTCAGTTTTACCAATGTGTAGATGGTAAAACTCAAGTCAGAAAGTGTTCACTTTTACTGTCCTATAGCTCATTGTATGGCTACTGTGTTGCAGATACGTCATGCTTCCCTGTACCTATTCCTCGTATGTAGTAATACTTATATTTTCAAATACAATGTAATGATTATACCATTTGCCTTCTATGTCATCTTCAATTCCACATTTGTTGTTATTTCGTTATTATATCTTGTTGTATTTACTCCGCTTCCATTGTTTACTATTTGTTATTATTATGGGCTATGCGCAGTTATCGTGCGCAATAGTCATGTAGCTTGTCAAATGTTCACGCTCACGTAAATCACACTTCGCCATTGAATAACCACTAAACTATGCATTGTCTTGGGTCATCCCGAATGTGATTTACTCCCGAATACCTTATTTGTAAACTATGACATAATCAACTGTTGTCGACCTTGCATAACTCTGTAAATTGTATTTTTCCTACAGCACAGCTATTTCCCTTCGCTTGTCAACGGCATGGCGGAACTGAGGCGCGAGACGTCACTTGGCATGCGCGGCTAAAACGACGTCTTCTGATTGGCTAGCCATTTTCCGCGGCTAATATAAAAAGGGTTCAGACGGCTAGTTAGACCGGGGGGTTGGGATGGCCTAGTGGTCTAGAGTGCCGCGCTTCGACCTCTAGCTGGCCGGTCACCTCTGGCTTGCGGCTGTGGTTTCGAGCCCTGGTGTGAGCGTATGTGGCATGGAGATAGGGGCTCCTTCTCAACCTCGTGGGTTTCCTCCGGGCACTCCGGTTTCCTCCCACAGCAAAGACCCCTGCGCGTGCGCTAAGATAATGAAAATGAAAAATAAGACGTCGGCGATATCACCTTCGGTGGAAGCGGACGTTAAACACCAAGAACAACAACTAGTTAGACCAGACCGCCTTAGACAGCGGATCTCTGTTAACCAATTTTTCACTATGGTAAGAATCGCTTAACACGGTTATGACCGTGACAAAACAACTTGTTACAAGTTCGTGCTGCAACATGAGGAACCTAGTTCTATTCAATTACTACTAGTGCATGTTACAAACATAACATAGGCCTAAATGTTTAAAAGCTAACATGTTGTAATGGGGACTTTCCATGTTGCATTCATAACAAACTTGTTGCATCCATAAACCCATTGTATCACAAGGATCGGTTTTTCAGACACTTGCTGCTGTTCTTCCTTTAACTAGCATAATATTATTATAATTATAGGCTTATTATGGGTTTATTATTTCAACTATTTATTGTAGACTGTTTAATTTATAACAGTTCCACTTATAACCTGTCCTGCCTGATTTGTTTGATTATAGCAATCAATCATCATTTATTAATATAGCTTGTGGAATATAATTTATTGCATTTCTTATTTATAAATTATTACATTACATAGTATAGTGAAAGTATTAACATATATAGCTTACAAGCTTAATTGTTAAAGATAATATATTACGTATTTATAATTATTAATATATCGTTAGTTGAATAAATTGTTTCTCGAGATTTTAAACTTGGCTTGTGTCAATCTTTCGATCGTAGTGCTAGGCTGGGAACGATCGATCCACATATTGTGTAGCACGTTTGCCTGGAAGCCTGTGGGGAAAGGGCGCTTTACAACATTAAGGGTCAGGGGGTCGAATCGCTACAATAATATTATTTCTGTCGGGTGTGTGTGGAGGAGGGGGGGGGGGTAGTTTCGCGTTAGATCAAAAAGTTTGTCACTTAATCTATTAGTGTGGTTTCGATTCCCCAGATGTAAGGCGTGGAGGAGCTTTTCTCCAACGTCATGTGTTTCTACCCGATCTTTGTTCATTTTAATACTCCATGCGTTTATATTAAGCAAATATTGTGACATTCGCTCTGTAATCAAGATATCGTTTTCTTGATGGACTTGTGCTGTTCTATGCAAATCAACTTGTCACCATTTTGTTTACATTTTAATACCGTCTACATTTACAATAACAAAATAGATATAGCAGTGGCAAACTATTTGATTATAATGCTCTGCTATGTTGTGTATAAATAAATAACAATTGCACTCTGATTTTGTCGTAGCTTATTTTTGATTTGGTAATATTCCGAACCACAGTAGAGTTAGGGTTGCATTAGGGCTAAGGTAGCCGCTTTCAGGACAATAGTTTCATCGTGCAGACAGGAGGGCCTGGCAAGGACAATGTCTAGTTGTTCGGATGGGACAAAAATCTAGGTCCCGTGTATATAATGGCGTGCACGTGTAACACTATAGACTTAGTGTTCTGTTTAATATAGAATTCTTTACCTACATGATGTATGACGATAACTAGGGTAATGAAGTAGCTTGCATTATTCTACTACTATCTTAGACTAACTCGCAGACAGATATGTCAGTATCCATTTCTGGAAAGTAGGGTACTATCGTCCAGTCCTCATGTGCACAGATTAGTACAATTAACTAGAATAGTGTTGATGTAAAACGGTGCCTTTACGAAACACTTACCCATAAATGGTAATTGTCCCGCCCTAATAGATGACGCATTACACATTCTATATAGGAGAGAGTTTGTTTGATTTACGCTCAGACAACATCCGATAGAGCCAAGGGGAAGTTCACCCCGGGAGCTGGCCTGGCTTACTGGCCGGACGCAGCCGTCATGATGAAACCGTAGACAAGACATTACAAAAGCTCCGAGGGAGACGGCTGGGCGAAATAGCCAGGGTAGACATCATAGGTTTTAATCGTAGTTAACGTTTTAAATACCAAAAGTACAATAGTTGTATCTGTGCTGTAGGATATAGTATCGTTACATATAAAGAATATCTCAAGAGTACAGAAAAGAGTTGAATTCTTATTGATCACAACGTCAAGTCCTACCTAGACAAACGACAGTGTGACACAGAAGATTTGGCCGTACGGACACACAGTACGTGTCTCTAGAGTGTCACAGTCGTCGATTTGGTACCGCGACACAGGATAGTGTCGCAGTCTCACAACGTGAAGTCTGAAGAAAAGCCCTAGACGATCATTGTCCCATCTGTGACACCGTAGTGTTACAGCCTCCTATTTGGAGTCCGTGACCAGAATAGCCACGACATCATCCTACCCGTAGTGTCACAGGTCGCTTTTTGGTGCCGTGACCAGGATTTTCGACCCATGGGGATATTCTTGGCAGAAGAAGTTTTCAGTCGTTTTTAGGTAAGTACATATTTCCTAGTAAACTGACCACGGAAAGCCAAAAAGACCAAGGGGTAGATTTAACAAATTTTAAAGGTTAGGAATTTGCTAAAGTTTTAAAAAGAATGTTAAAATAGTAAACTAGTAAATTAATCCAGTTAAGGAAATATAGGAAAAATGTTTTAAAGAAAAGGACGATTAAAAGGTTATAAAAATATATAACAGGGAAGAGAATATGCGTCACATTGTTAAGTAAATAGGGCTAGGTTTAAACATGTACGTATTTGTCTATTAATGTAGGGAAATTGACAAGAAAACAAACAAGAGATTAGTAAAATTGAAAGCTAGGTAAAAGAAAATAAATGATTGTCTCCGGTCCTCGCAGAGGATATTTCGAAAATGGAGGGTTTGCGCGGTTTACGTAAAACTCCGAAAGAATTAGAGACTTTTGGCAAGTGGAATTTTCCGCATCCGTATCACGTATCCGTATCGCCACGTGATACGTTGCGTCAAGGTAGTTTTATAGTTTTGGCAGACTTTCGCGCCGTGTACATATGAGTAGCTGAGCTGAGCTTAGTTCTAATACAGCATGGTGGTAGTTATCTACCAATACCAACACCAGTAGGCCTAATAGTCAAGTGCCTAGCCTACAAATTCCTGAGTGGAATAAAGTCGCTCGACAGTGGCTGAGCTATTTAAAATTTAAAAAGAAATTTAGTGTCGAATCTTGTTGGAGTTTCACTAATGTATCATTTCAGAAAGTATAGTATACCACTTTTAAATGCAGATTTGCAAGGCCCCACCTCCCTAAATTTAGCATGTAGATCAACCAGCATGCAGATTGACAGACAGTCAGACGGGAAAATATGAAAATTCTGCGAAAAACTCATCAAAAGTAATCATTAAATTCCTGTAAACATAGATTCATAAAAACACTATGACACAACATTTCAACGTCTAAAAGTAGCGAAAGGTACGGTAAAAAGACGACGATGTTATACGGAACTTTTCCGTATGAAAGCTGTTCTATACGTGCTGCCGTATTCGTGTGCAGTATCACGTATGAGAAATATACAAACATTGTTGACGTCACACACAAAATCGATACGGATACGCGATACGTACCAGAAATTTACGCTTGCCAAAAGTCTCTAATATTCGGATGCGTAGATCGTAATCACATCGCTTCGAAAAGTCTTAGGAGGATAGAAGACTTGTTTTTTTTGTAAATTAATGTAATGTATTGTTTCGTTAAGTAATGTACATGTATATGAACCAAGTATAAGGTTATAATGTAAACCTGTGTAAATCGCATGATAGCGTGTAGGTTTAGGATAAAGGAAAAGCCCAAAGACAATTTAAAACTGAATGGCCCTTGTAAATCGCAGGATAGCGTGTGGGTCGGTATAAGGTTTTAAATAAAACGTTTAAAATGAAACAGTGTGCCTTGCAATAGCGGATAGCTTAGATTATGCAAGTGGTATAAACTGTTTCTGTATTTTCGTGTTGTTTTGTTAAAAATGTACAGAGATAATAAGTTGAAAGTATGTGGTTTTAAAAGTGGTAAACACACCATTGTAGATGGGTAGTTTAAAGTTGCATTCGAATGTGCGGTTAGCTGTCGAATAAATTTTGAATTCCCTGATATGTCATGCGTAGTGTATACTAGACCATACTTAATGACAGCGAAAACGTCATGAACTTATTTGTAAATCGTTATGTGTGTTTAAAAAACGTAAGGAATATAATAACTTTCGGTCAGTGGTGGTTTGTTATTACAACCAGAGATATAATAAAATCGGGTTTTGAAATAAATGTTGGCCACATTTGTTTCGAGATGCTGTTTCGTTTGAATTCAGACAGAAGTGAATTCACGAAAAGGTTTAGGATGGTTTGTGGGAGTAACTATATGGAAATTAGAAAAGAGGCGTAACTATGAGTTAGAATAGCACGCGCCGTGTTACTATAAGCTTGGGTGCATACAAAAGTTTCATACAGCACCAAAGTTGAAAAGGTATACCATTTCTATCGTATATACTCAATGTAAATAGTGGGTTTATAAACCAAGTTGTAATGTCTTAAACAATAACCAGATACCGTCGGGGTAATTAATTGGTTTGCTAATGAGGTAAAGTGATTCACTGTTCTCAGATAATACGAATGGGTAAAGGAATTAGTAAGTAAGGGAGAACACAAATGAGTTTCACTGTTATTAATTACTGTAGGTGATAAGTAGTAATTAATACTGCTAATATTTATTAATGAGACAGATTAAGTTCATTTGTTAATAATTTACTCAGTTAAAAGTAAATAGAGTTAAGGAACTACAGTTGTATTCCAATGAAATAAAAGCAAGTTTAATTTTAAATAACCTTAATCGTAAGAATATGATTAAGTAAGATACAATCGTATCCAATTAATATTAAAGTAAATGTTATTAATTAAGGGTAAAGTAATTGAATTATTAGTGGTCTGATTAGGCAAGTACACCGGTTGTTTACGGGATGTATTGTACTTTATCTTAACGCCCGACAAAGACAAACCAGTTGAGGGAATTCCGGAATCTAAGCAGATATGGTTTTAAAGAGGAAATAGAAGACGTGTTAACTTAACAGATTTTATCTTAACGCCCAGCAAAGACGAACCAGTTGAGATAATTCCAGTATGCAAGAAGATATGGTTCTGGAGCGGAGTTTGCAGAAGTGTTAACTTAGCGGATCACCATATTTACAGTGCAAGAAACAGAATAATTTTGAATAGAAAATGTGGTTTTGCAGTGTTATAAACAGTGAACATATTGACATTGAAATAGTGAACTTCTTTAAATTAAAAACAGTTTTTTTATTGTGTTGGAACTTGTAACCAAGTATTTATATGACAGTTAATCAGTGAACTTATATTATGGTAGCATGTTTATCAGTATAATGGTATTTTAGAATTAGGACATATACAGAGCTTTATTATGATATTGATATTATATTTGTATTTAATGCATGTTAGACAACAACGTTAATTAAGCAACATTGCTTATTTAACGCGTTGCCAGGGGACGAATTGTAACACTATAGACTTAGTGTTCTGTTTAATATAGAATTCTTTACCTACATGATGTATGACGATAACTAGGGTAATGAAGTAGCTTGCATTATTCTACTACTATCTTAGACTAACTCGCAGACAGATATGTCAGTATCCATTTCTGGAAAGTAGGGTACTATCGTCCAGTCCTCATGTGCACAGATTAGTACAATTAACTAGAATAGTGTTGATGTAAAACGGTGCCTTTACGAAACACTTACCCTTAAATGGTAATTGTCCCGCCCTAATAGATGACGCATTACACATTCTATATAGGAGAGAGTTTGTTTGATTTACGCTCAGACAACATCCGATAGAGCCAAGGGGAAGTTCACCCCGGGAGCTGGCCTGGCTTACTGGCCGGACGCAGCCGTCATGATGAAACCGTAGACAAGACATTACAAAAGCTCCGAGGGAGACGGCTGGGCGAAATAGCCAGGGCAGACATCATAGGTGTTAATCGTAGTTAACGTTTTAAATACCAAAATTACAATAGTTGTATCTGTGCTGTGGGATATAGTATCGTTACATATAAAGAATATCTCAAGAGTACAGAAAAGAGTTGAATTCTTATTGATCACAACGTCAAGTCCTACCTAGACAAACGACAGTGTGACACAGAAGATTTGGCCGTACGGACACACGGTACGTGTCTCTAGAGTGTCACAGTCGTCGATTTGGTACTGCGACACAGGATAGTGTCACAGTCCCACAACGTGAAGTCTGAAGCCCTAGACGATCATTGTCCCATCTGTGACACCGTAGTGTTACAGCCTCCTATTTTGAGTCCGTGACCAGAATAGCCACGACATCATCCTACCCGTAGTAGAGTGGTTCAGGCTAAAAATGTTTTATAACAAACAGACACTATTTCGGGACAGTAAAGACATTATATGATAAGACTTACTATAAAAACTTCATTGATCAACAATGGAAGTCTGGCCACTTCTGAATTTTGAGGATATATAATCATTTGGACATATATTATAAATGGCTCAAAATCTTCCCGGCTTTCATAATCAAAGGAGTTATCTCTTTGTGAGAATAAGAGCTATGTCCCTTGGTTGTACTAAAAAAAATATGCTCCAAGCTACGCACGTCCCGGAAACGAAATAACTTGATCGCAGTCGGAAAATATCGTTTATTTCCATACTGCAAAGTAACCGAATACACTCTATGAGACGATTGGATTTGACATATGTACGCATGCGCGAACGCTTCGTTGTTTTAACAGTAAACCCGCGCCTTCAAATGTCTTTATAGTAACTGTGTTTATAATGCTGCAGTAGAAATTAAAATACATGTTAAGCTGGAGATGAAAAGATCGGCATTTGACATAAATTAATTTCAAGATTAGCCTCATACATATATTAAAATGAACAGTGCGTTTACTTATTTATACCCAGACACTGGCCTATTTATAACGGCATGTTATACAGAGGGAGCGAGGGAGAGAGAGGGGTCTATAAATCTAATAATGTAACATTTTAATGTTTATCTCAAAGATAACTTAATATTATATTGTGCAGTACGATGTTTGTTATGAAAAATAAATTGCCGGGTAAAGTACGAGGAAAATATAATGACATGTAATACGGGGAGTGAGAGAGAGGGATAAACACCCCAATAAAACTATTAATTTAAGACTTTATTTTTTGTCCCTCAGATAAATAAATATTTTGTACTGCATGATGTTTGTTATGAAAAAAAACACATTGCTGGGTAAGTGGCGTATGCGCCGAGCCAGCGATTATTGCGTATGTACCGAATTTAGAGCCAAATTTTGTAGTTTCGTCTGTAGGCCTATAAAGGGTGGTATTTTTCGCCGACTTCAAGGTTTACTAAACATGTGGACACCGACGCGCTCACATGATATTCTTTGAACTGTAGATTTTGATGGAGTGTAATTATATGTTTTTTTCCGCGAGAGCCAAACATGCGGTTATAACCACTGCTACGTTACCATTGGAAACGTTTAGATTTTTAAGTTTCATGACCAAATTATGGCATTCTGCTGTGCATCTTTGATTTTTGACATCATACTAAATTCCTTCGTTCATCTAAAAAGGTTTGGACTTGCAACAATTCTTTTTACCTGACAATTGTTTTTTATTTTCATTATTAGCCTTCATGCGAATCATTTCTTTTTTAGTCTTCGGAAGTTGATTTTTTTTTAAACTTGGTGATTGTGCTTTTATGACAATCGCCGCAAATACTTTTCTTTCTATCTAAATCAGTTAAGGTCGCATCGGCAGATGTCCGAGTCTCTCTGTTTATTAAATTAATTTCACTTGTGTCTGCCGATGGAGTAACGTAAACTATCACGGAAAAAATGGGGTGTCAAGAAAATCATCGTATGATTTCATACATTTTAGTGGACTTAACCTTACTTTTACTCACCTTCCTAGTCTTTGTCGTCAGTCTGACCAGTCTATTTTGAATGTATTTGTCACCAAAAGTCACACAGTCGTCATGTAAAGCAGTCATGATAGACCGATGCTCCGAAGTTGTCGGGAATTTATTAACATTTGTCTAGCATAAAGCCTATTTGTGATTTTTGTCATAGGTAGTTTGTTACAGTTCCCAAATCATAGGGTTACTTGTCCAATCCAATGCTGGATAGCAAATCATCCGTGGACGATATCTTGCAGGGCTCAGTCTCAAATCTAGAAAAAAATAAGTCCGTCGATCAAAGCCTATTGCTACAGGATGGTTAGATAATATACTATGATTATAAAAATAATTTACACCATGTTACCGAAAAGGGTCTGGAAAATAAAGACTACAAATAAAAAGTTTGTTTCGGTTATTTTCCGGTCTCAAATAGTTCTGCGTATTTAGAGCTAACAAATATTTATTTCCTAACCACAATAGTCGCCAGCGTAAACCAAGAATGTAGCCACTTAATAAAAGTAAATCCCGAAAGGTTGTAGTGAATTTATCTGGGCGCTTTCACCTACTTGAAAGTTAGAAATGAAACGAAGCTATTATAGCTAGCTCTGTATTTAAATCACCAAAATCGCCAAAATCAAAAATCAAATCAAGGAGTGAAATCGAAATTTTTGCTCACGTTCGCTATTAAATAAACACGTAAGTCGAAGCCCGTAATGAGTGTATTTTTTACTCGGCGTTATATACCAATACATGTTTGTAAAAATACCTCATGTGACGTATATTTGCTGCGACTTCCTAAACCACGTGCGCGGCGCTAACTTCTGCTCACTTCAGAAGATTTCTCGACGGAGCAATCACACAGATAAGCGGGTCAGTTTTTATAAGGACAAATACTGTGTCTCTGAACCACTCTACCCGTAGTGTCACACACGTAAAAGACAACTTTGATATATGAGTAGGTCGTACTGCCGCTGTCCGTCCCAAATTTCCTTTATAGTATATTGTATGGCGTTTTCCCGATTTCATTATCTCAGTTGGATCAGAACAGTCGGACGTTAAACCTTACTATATTTCATTTTCGTCGAAGCGCAATGTAAAAAAGTCGTGTATCAGTTAGCTCATTCGGTATGGAAGACCAAACAGGCTATTTTCTTGATTTTATCTTTATATTTAAATAGAAATAAATTAAACAAAAATACATTTTACAAATCTGATATGACAGATGTCTGATTTGTAAAATAAGTATCGAATTTAAGATACAAATGTTAATTTTAGTGTACAAATGTCGAAATACGACAACAAATGAAGAAATAAGAATTAGAGACTATGAATTACTTTGACCTAAGAACACTGAATAAAAAGCTGTTTGGTCTTCCATAATTCGGTGAGAAGTAGGCCGTTAATCCCCAATTCATTTCCCCATTTCAGATTGTATAAATGGAAGACCACTCTTTATATTACACGGCCATAGATTACTATATAGAGAGAGCGGGACTCCAGGGTGTCAACCTAACTGAAATATCTCCTTTGTGGTATCAATGCATGCATTCCACGCCCAAAATGTCATGCCCTCTAACTAGGCTAGATTAGTGCAAAAGAGTGCCAAAGTGAAAATCGTACAGCGGTGTGCCGTACATCTTCGGGTATTACAAAAACACTCTGACAGACATTTCTAGAGCTGGGGTAGTGGCGACATGTAATTACCAGACATTTGTAGTGGTGGAGTATCCATGACAAGAGTTATCTAATTTCCAGACCACAGCTGACTAGATTAGCTGAAATCTGTACCACCTAAATCTGCGTTGAAGTTGTTCAGTACCACCACAAAAATCATGAATGACCTCTACCAGACAGTTTGTGTTGTGGGTTACCCCGAACAGACATGCCAAAATTTTGCCAGGGTAGTGGTAACTTGGCCTACTCTTATATCGAATTCCAACTGCCAAAGGATATGTTACATGGGACCTCAGGTTTTCGTACCATCTTGTACTGTCCTGCAGCACTGACAATATGAAACAACGTCGGATGTCCGGAAGAAACCTAAAGAACTGCCACTATTTGAATCAAAACTTTAGTTTATAACCTCTTCATCATATTATTGTGTTGTTGGAGCTAATGGCAACATAAGTATTATCCAGTGTGTATTCAAACCAGGAACAGTTACACTCAAATCACAATCATAAACCAAAACAACAAAAACATCAGAAATCTCGCTCATGGGATCAATATCTCCTTGAGCGCTGGCCTCAGACTGCTAGTTAAAAATTAAAAAGAATCGGCATTAAAATAAAAGACTGTGTGAAGACTGCAAACATTATATGAATGGTTGTTTTACATGGTCAATGGGTGTAGCACTAGGGGATAACTCTGAGTCGTATAATGCAGAATGTGTCGACCTAATTTCAGAATTAACTTACTGGCCGATTTACCGAAACGCCACGTACACTACATGAAACTATATAATAATACATGGTTCTCTTTTTTTGCCATCACCGAGGAGATTTTCTGAAGTGACAAAGTTAACTCCCGCTCAAATGGATTCCGAGGTCGCAGCAAATATACGTAACGAATAGTTTTTCACGAACATAAAGTCGAATAATAAATACACTTATTGCGCCCTTCGACTTTCGTGGTTATTTAATTTTTAATTTCGCGATTTTGGCAATTTCGGTACACTCGTGAGCTTGACAAGATAAACTCATTACAACACTTTGAGATTTACTTTTATGTAGTGATTTTAATCTTCGTTTAACTCTCATGAATTTAGAAAAAAAAATCTTTTTTTTTGTTGTGTTTATTTTCCAGAAACTTTTCGGTAACTTGGTATAGATTATGTCCATATTATCTTATTTAATTATTTTTTGGCCTTCACCATTGATCGACGGATTTTTTTCTACATCTAAGACTGAGCCCTGCAAGATGGCGCCCACCGATGAATTGCGTTCCAGCAATGGACTGGAAAGTTCCCCTATGATTTGAGCACTGTAACCAAACCACTAGGTATTGACAGATACGGAGCATCGGTCTATCATAACTGTTTTACATGACGACTGTGTGACGTTTGTTGATATATACCTCCAAAATATACTGGTCAGACGGAAGACAAAGACTATATAAAGTTTGGTAAAAGTAAGGCTAAAAGTAAAAAAAGGCCGGGGCGAAATTAAAAATTGAACCAAGTACCACGAGGGCACTTTTACATGGCTACAAAATAGAACTGCCATCGCACTCACAAGGTGTTGAGCCTTCTGTGAAGCTGGCTTACTGGGGCGTCAAAGAATGTTTATGGGCTGGACTCCCGTCACAAACATTTTTAATTAATTTTGAGGGGGTTGACCGTTTGGAGTTTTACTATGGTAATTTGATGTTGATTGGGGTAAATATTTCACCTCCGACTCAATGATTGATCTGTAGAAACTAACTTTACATCCCCTATCCCTTTCCTATAATATCATCGGTATTAGTCTTATATACTACATCGCATGTTGTTGATGTCGGGACAAATGGAATCTAAGCTTGAGTAGGGTCTGTGGGTTTTTTGGTTTCCTCCCACCGCTATAGAACGCCCAGGGAAAGCGAATGTTTGACAAAATGACAAAAAATGAGAACCATATATTATTACATGGTTGCATGTAGTGTACGTGGGGCTACGGTAAATCGGCCAGTAAGTAAATTCTGAAATTAGGACGACACAATCTGCATTATATGGCACCGAGTTATCCGTTAGTGCTACACCCATGCCACCAGCGACCATGTAAAACAACCATTCACATAATGTTTGCAGTCTTCACACAGTCTTTTATTTTAATGCCAATTCTTTTACATTTTTAATTAGCAGTCTGAGACCAGCGCGCAAGGGGAGATTAATCCCATGAGCGAGATTTCTGATGTTTTTGTTGTTTTGGTTTATGATTGTTATTTTAGTGTAAATGTTCCTGGTTTGAATACACACTGAATAATTCTTGTGTTGTCATTAGCTCCAACAACACAATAATATGATGGAGGTTATAAACTAAAGTTTTGTTTCAAATAGTAGCAGTTGTTCTTTATGTATTTGTACACGGGGGGCTGTCCATTTGCTGATTACACTATTTTGCCTATAACTTTTTTTTAGGACTTCGAATTCTGTCTAATGGTTTGGATTGTTCGTACTTGGTTTTATTTTATTTATAGCTATGTCAGGTGTACCCCGGCACTGGAAATGTCTGTCAGAGTGTTTTTGTAATACCTAAAGATGTACGGAACACTGCTGCACGATTTTCACTTTGGTACACTTTCGAGCTAATCTAGCCTAGTTGGGACATGGCATTTTGGGCGTGGAATACCATACCTACCACCAGATACCCGACAGACTTACATTCTGATGATAACGGATATACATGCATTGATACCATATAGCAGATAATTGGTACACTTTTCAGCTAGGTTCACACCCTGGACTCCCGCGCTATATATAGTAGTCTATGGCCGTGTAATATAAAGAGTAGTCTCCCATTTAGACAATTTGAAATAGTGAAATGAAATGGGGTTTAGCAGTCACTTCGCACCGAATTATGGAAGGCCAAACAGCTCTTTATTCAGTGTTCTTAGGTCACAGTTCTCAATCCATAGTCCCTAGCTCTTATTTATTCATTTGTTGTATTCGACATTTGTACACTAAAATTAACATTTGTATCGTAAAATCAATACTTATTTTACAAATCAGACATTTGTCATATCAGATTTGTAAAATGAATTTTTGTTTAATTTACTTCTATGAACCTTTTCAATCAGCATACCATCCATGTCACAGTACTGCTCTTAGAGTCGTAAATGACCTTAGAATGGGACTAGATGGTGGTAAAGCTGCTTTGTTGGTACTACTTGATATCAGTGCAGCTTTTGATACGATTGATCACATCAGCCTCCTTTCAAGACTTACAAAGGACTATGGACTGTCTGTATCGTATTAGACTGGTTCCAGTCATATTTGCAAAACAGATCGCAAAGTATAATCATCGGAGAAGACATTTCCGATCCTGTTGAACTCACGTGTGGAATTCCACAGGGTTCAGTATTGGGTCCGGCGTTATTTACCTTATACACCAGAGAGCTTGGAAGGATAATTGATGATCATGAGCTTCTTAGACACTTCAACGCGGATGACTCACAAATCATGACAATATTTGATCCAACACCTGTTTTAGCCATTTTAGTACAGTACTTTTCTTGGATCCGAAGACAAGAAGAGACAGTTGTGGTTTTCAAGACATAACTGTTAGTGTAACTTCCATTCCCTTTTTTACATGTGCTAAAAACCTAGGCGTAATTTTTGATTCTGAATTATCAATGGAGACTCACGTTAATTATATATCCAACGTGTGTCACTTATTAATAAGTAATATTGGATTTATTAGAAAATTCTTAATAACAGAATCCGCCAAAATTTTGGTATCTCTTTAATACCGTTGTAACATAATTGTGTGTAACATAACACATACTCTTTTTATTAAACAGATGTTTTATTACTGCATAGTATATATACATATGGTGGTTGGATCAGGAGATATCTAACTAAAGACGTTCTCCCTAGGTCACAGAAAACCCAACTCTCCGGGGGTCCGACGGCAGACCCCCATAGTCCAGGACGGACCGACTTCTCCCTAGGTCTCCCCTAGGACCTGACTCTGGTCTCTGGTGTTCTCTCTCTAACTCTAAACTAGGTTTTATATATACTATCCAGCAATGCCTGTCAAATCCTAAGGCACGCCATAGTTAATAGTATTAGAGATCAGAACAATGAAAACTAATTAAATGTATTCACACCTTAGCCCTAAAACAACAAGTGTTAAGCTTACGACCTATATCAAAAAGACACTTGGATGATACTTTAAGTTTGTACCACAAATACATCTTTCATAATACTATGTCAGACAAACCCGCACCTGCAAACAGACTAAAGCTTGTCATTAATCTGTCACTTAATATGTACAGAATGCGTTACAATTGAAATTACAATATAAAACATGAATTAAAATACAATATTTCATTTTAGACCAAAAAATGATATTGTGTAACATTTCCTCCATTACCACAAGTTTAAAATAGTGGAATATATAAAATTATATATGAAACGATTTTAAAACAATAAAAGATTAAAGCATAATACAATAATTGAAGCATTAAAAGATATATAAAAGAATCACAACATCAAAACTAAAAATATTCACAAAAGTATAAAAGTCACTGGTCTCGATCAGTCTATTCGATTTTAAAAAAAAACACACACACTACGTAGGAGCACAATTCGCGGGAAAAATCGTCACACAAATGAATGCTGTATAAATGTTCAATGAAACACACGAACATAGATGGATATCTTCCACCAATTTGCAATTATCCACCATGTATGTATCATCATGTCAGCATATATTTTCCACCATTTATGTCCACCATGGATGTATCATCATGTCAGCAATTATTTTCCACCATTTATGTCCACCATGTATGTGTCATCGTGTCAGCATATATTTTCCACCATGTATGCATCATGTCGGCATACATTTTCCACCATGTAATGCTTATATCCTCCATCATGTCGGCAGATATTGCCACCATGCATGCATCAACATGTATGCACATATTCTTCGTCGAGGTGAATGGGAATTTCTCCATTTTCAAGCTAACTGCTGCTTGTGGCTTTAGCCGCCACCATCGTTATACTGGTCGTTATTTTTCTTTTCGGTGAGTCTATTCCTTTCCATGCATGGTCAACGGTTTTTAATATGATCGTGTCATGAAGTATATTTTAACTGCCATTCGTGCCCAAGTTTTCCATATGCTTATTATTTCATGGGGTGTACTCAATTAACTTAGTGTCAAAATAGCTAGCGGAGCAGACTTTAGATAACGATCGATTTTTTTAATATTTACACTAGAATTGGCATAAACCAAAATGAAAATAGGGGGTCATATTGCTTTGATCTGAACACATCTCACTAATCTTAAATAAGATATTTTGGAAAGAACCTATCGAAATTAACAGTGGTTTTATCTCTCTAATTATTTAAACAAAACACAAAACAATACATCACACTCGCTCTTAATTCCGAGCATAAAGCAAATCGAGGCATCCCGTAAAACCCGGGGCAAAATTAATTCCACCTTATAGGAATTTCACATAAAACTGTTCCCATGTATCGGGCACATCAACCATATATTATTGGGGTTAACACAAATAAAATTTCCCCGTACCATATCCGGCTTCCCGTAAATCCCGGGGCAATATATATATATATATATATTGAAATGGTGCAATATATTGGGTCTATCGAATTAAACATGGGTATTGGGACCACCATTAATGAGTGTATATATCCACTATGTGAAATTTCTATCATCATCTTCAGACCATCAGTAATCTATATATACCAAGTGATTTGTGATGTATATTGCCATTTTGCCTCAAAAAGCAACACTCTAAAACATTACTATTGGTACACAACCCAATAATACATGTGGGACTGTGGGTCACTTATAGAATTTTATTTAATATAGGGTCCTGAGATTATGTCCCAACAATGGAATTTTTTGATAGCTTTGTTTCATTCAGTTCAGCATAAAATACTGCAAAGTTTTGAAATGTACTTATATCGTGGCTTGCAAGAGTTAACCTACTGAGAGCAAGCTTGTGCCTATCTCAAAATAATGGAATTTTTCTGTTTTATAGCAGAGCACAGAGTACATTTTTGATAATCTTGTTTCATTCAGTATGGCATAAAATATACTGCAAAGTTTTGAAATATACTTATATCATGGCTTGCAAAAGTATACCAACTGTGACTTAACAAAATATTCTGATCTTGCTTAGCCTTCATTTAGCAATATCTACTAAGCAAAAGCCTCTCAAATGTGACAACAACTTAATAAAATGTTGTGTTATCAGGATATTAGTTTTGATATAGATCAGATAACTACTATAATCTTGAGCAGAAAAAAAGATAAAAAAGAGTTTCAGTCGTTACAACTTTATTCAGTATTAACTATACATAGTTGATAAGTTTCTTTGATAAATTTAAAATACACGAAAACAAATCATGCCTCATGTTCAAAATGATTTTATACTGATACAAATATTCCTTCCACTTACTTGAAATCAGTTAATGAACAAATGAAATGAAAAATTTTAAGTAAAATGTACTTAACATACAAACTTTTAGCTTCATGATATGATAAGTAAGTGGCATTATTCATATTAATGAACCAAACTTTATAAAATTCAAAACCTGAACACAATTTCGAACAAAGTAGATTTTAGATGAAACTTCGTTATGATTTCAGTAATATAAACTTAACATATAAACTTTTAGCTTCATGATATGATAAGTGAATGGCATTAATGGCTTTTATGAGCCACACTTCAAAAATTTCAAAACATGAAAACAATTTTCCATTATTAAATAATGCAGACCAAAAAATAAATCTATGCACTTTAGGCCTATTTCACCTTCAATATGCATATATAACTAAACAAAAGTACCAATAATTAGGAAAATTGTCTCTCTTAGACTACATATGACCATTAAATTGAATAAATGTCATTTAGTAAGCAAATATCAACATATAAATAACTTTAATAAGGACGAGCAAAAAAGATTATTTTGAGAGATTAGATGATAGAATTAATAATAAAGCTAACTTCGGTACCAAGGATTGGTGGAACTTAGTTAATTCATTTGTGAAATCAAAATCTGCGGTCAACAATGAACTGGTACCTCTACAAGTAAATAACCATACTCACTTTACACCTCTGGACAAGGCGAATGCCCTTAATGACTTTTTTATTAACCAATCAAAACTTAACGACGACAATAATTACTTGCCACCCCTTCAACAAAACCTAAACTCTCTCACAGAGATCGTGCTAAGCCCAAAAGAAGTTAAAGATATCATTCTGTGTTTAGATACCTCAAAAGCTAAAGGCCCCGATGATATCAGTGGGAAAATATTAAAAACTATTGTAAATGAAATAAGCCAACCGCTCTGCTATATATTTAATTTGTCCCTCTTTCATAAAAAAAGTCCCTGAAATTTGGAAATCAGCAAATGTAGTAGCAATATTCAAAAAAGGATCTCCTCATGAATGCGGAAACTATAGACCTATATCATTATTAAGCATTGTTGTAAAAATATTCGAAAAATGTATATATAAACATGTCTTTAACTTCTTTTGTGAAAACAATATACTAACTTCATTTCAAAGTGGTTTCTTAAAGGGAGATAGTGCTATCTATCAACTAATTGATTTAACTCATTCTTTTTGTCAAGCCATAGATCACGGAAAGTATACAAGGGCAGTGTTCTGTGACATCAGCAAGGCTTTTGACAGAGTCTGGCACGCTGGACTCTGTCATGAGCTGAGGGCGTCTGGTGTACGAGGGGGGCTGCTTGATTGGTTTACTGATTATTTAAAAAACAGAAAGCAGGTAGTAGTTGTTAGTGGGGCCTCCTCTGACCCCAGGATTGTCCCTGCGGGTGTCCCCCAGGGCTCGGTTCTCTTTTATTTTTGTTATATATTAATGATATTGTAAATGATATTAACTCGAATATTAGATTATTTGCAGATGACTCATCCCTTTATTTACCAATATCGAATCCCCAGGCAGACGCGGCTATCCTAAATAATGATTTAATTACTATTAACAACTGGTCGAAGTCATGGCTTGTAACTTTCAACCCCCTAAAAACTGAAACAATAACTTTTTCAACTAAAATAAATTACACTAAACCACACTTGTATTTGGACACTGTGCGAATAAAAGAAGTATCGGAGCATAAACATCTTGGGCTAAACTTTCAACCAAATTGCAAATGGGATGTCCATATAAATCATATCTGTAATAAAGTAGGGAAACTTATCAACTGTTTTAGATCATTAAAATATCGACTAAATAGAAAATCATTAAACACCATCTATACTTCTTTCATTCTACCACATTTTGATTATGCTGATGTAATTTGGGCTGGCTGCTCAGATAAATTAGCTTCACAATTAGAAACTTTACAGTTAGATGCACTAAGGACTATATGTGGAGCGGTTAGAGGTACAAGCCATGCAAAACTCTATAAAGAAACAGGATTTGTTCCATTAGCTGAACGTCGACGAAGACACAAACTAAAATTATTCTATAAGTTAATCAATGGTCTAGCTCCGTCTTATATTTATAACCTTATACTAGAGAAAAAATCACCATACCGTTTAAGAAATTGTAAAAATCTCGAAGAGTACTTTTGTAGAACAAACATTTTTTCAAATTCATTTATTCCGTCGACAATCAGAGAATGGAACAAATTGGAACCCGAAGTGCAAAATTCTAATTCTGTGTCATCATTTGCTTCCAGCTTGATTAAAAACGACGATATTATTCCACATTACTTTTACATTGGAGATAGAAAAAATCAAATAATACACAGTAAACTGAGATTAGGCTGCAGCGATTTAAATGGTCATAAGTTTTTAAGACATTTAACGGATAGCCCCGCCTGCGCATGTGGCCACCTTTTTGAAGATTGTTACCATTATCTATTGGTATGCTCCCTACATACGGGTGTCCGAGGACAAACTATTGGCTTACTCAAGCAGCAATTACAAGATATTGGTACTTTATTAAATGGACAGACTGTTCTCTCTTTTGATCAAAATCAGTTCGTTTTTAACACTGTTCATAAATTTTTAAAATTGTCAAAACGTTTTTAACGTCGATTTATTTACTCTATACAAAATATAACCAATACAATACTTCACGTTTTTAGGTAGGTTTTTACTGGAGGTAGGGGTTTGCAGCACTACTACATTACGGAACGGACAACTGTGTATATGTATAAATGTTTAGTTTATCTAAATATTTTTTTTTTTTTTTATATTTTGTATTATTAAATATGTTTCTTGATGTATATATGTATAAATGTTTAGTTTATATTTAAATTATTTTAAATCATATTTTGTATATTTATAGGTTCTTGATGTATATATGTTCTGTATGTATAAAAAGTAAACTTATATTTGTAAAGTTTGGAAAGGAGTCAACATAGGCCCAGCCTGTTCTCCCATCCATTTTCAAATGAAATAAAATATTGTTTACAAAAAAAAAAATATAAATACATTTAGGGATTACACTTACTGTTTAAACATTTTCGTTGCTGGCGATTAGGTGTCTAACTCTGATGGGGTGTGGGTTCGAATCCCGGTGGATCCTCCCACAATTTTCCAGGTGAAATCTTGGAAAGATAATGGATGCACAGTGAATGTTTAATAAATATCTGATAAAATGTGTAAAATGCACATCATTTTTATCATTTACATACTATACAATATTGGGTCTTTATAAAATATACACGTATTATTGGGTCTTTATATCTTACTACTGGGTCACAATATATATACACTTATTATTGGGTCTTTATATCTTACTACTGGGTCACAATATATATATACACTTATTATTGGGTCTTTATATCTTAATACTGGGTCACAATATATATATACACTTATTATTGGGTCCTTATATATGACTATTGCATAACTTTTGATAAGATCTACAATTGAGATTGACTATTGATGTGGGTCATACCCTGAAATTGTCTCCCCTTAGACCACAAGCCACAAGGAAATCCATAAAAAAAACCTGTCCCTCACTTAAAATTGGATTTGGTTTTAACAGTAAGTGTAATCCCTAAATGTATTTATATGTACATATGACAAGATTACAATTCGAAATAAGTCAATGAGCACTGGACAAAATGACTCATTTACTTTTGCCCAATCTTATATTATTAAGTTTAGAACGAATTTGTGCATTGGTTCGTTTTCCAAGTAATTCGTTTTCATCTTTGGCAGCTTTTATATCATGGTTTGAAACAGGTACCATTTTACCACTTATGTAAGCTTTAAATTTCTTTTTTAGTACAGCTGTTTCCTCGTCTTGCCATTTTCTTTTACCCATTACAGGATGAAGAGTGGTTTTCACTGAAAGGTAATTAAGATTTAAGAAAACAAAGTAAAACTTATCTATGGCCGGGATTAGAGGAAAAAACATAATGCTATGTAGAAATGTCTAATGCAAAAGACAAATGTCAAAAGACAAAATACTAACTTTCTACATAGCATTATGTTTTTTCCTCTAATCCCTGCCATACTTATCATTGTACAAGCTTATAGCTTTCATTGAACATTTGATACAATCTTATCAGTTCCAGCAAAAAAGGCCTATTTTTCTTGTAATTCATCCCACTGCACACAAATTAAAATAATCAAGAGAATTCTTATTATAGTCATTTAGTCTACATTGTCATGTTAAATAAAATACCTGTATCTGATCTTTTACTGGATTCTTTGGTAACTTCAGTTTTGCTTGTTAGTGCTATATCAGATGGACCAGTATTAGTTGTCAGTTCCTCTACATCATCATTGATATCAATATCTTCTTCTTCAAAATTTGTAAAGTCTGTAAATAAATAATTCAGCATATCATTGTGAGCTCTAAATTGCTGTAATCCACCCAATAAAACTGAGTGATTAGGCATTATAGAAATTTTTAGCAATGAATCCCTATCAGAGAATCTATATAAAACTTGATGGTATGTAGTGGTTGATTGATATCACTCTCAATAGACCTTACATAATAAGTGACATGCAACATGATCCATTAAACATTATTAAGAAACATCCATAATTAGAAAGTCATTCACTTACATGAAACATCTATATCTTTCAACTTCTTTCCTTTAAATTTATACATATCACCAGCCTCCATAGCCAACATCATTTGGGATACCTACAATAGTTTTTTTTATTATTTTTATATTCCCAACTCCCAACTGTTGCGCCAAAGCTCACAACAAAAGATTATAAATTCATGATGCACCAAAGCACTGTATAAGCTGAGTAACATCTAAAAAACAAGATTAGTTTTTAAAATTCTACCTCATCCAAAATTTCTAGTGCCAATCTGTAACTGGGTTTGTCATCTAAGCATTCTTGTCAGAGAGTCCAAATATTTAATTTTGTACTTTTGAAAGTTATATATATGTATACAGAACACAAACAAAATAATTATTTACCTTCGAAAGCTCAATTGTACTGTTTGACAATCTGTAAAACTCCTTATGGGTTTTTACGTCGTGACCAAGATGGGTCGCTAAAATTTCCACTTCTTTATCCGTCATATTTAAAACCTGAAAATCACAATAAACACTTAATAATTAAACTCTGTCTGAATCCAGTAAGGTATGTCAAATTGGGAATTAAAAATCTTACATTATTCACTGTTTGCAAGTACTCACGAGATCGACACTTTAATTACATCACAACTAATAATTCCACGAGGAAACTCTGATTAAAATCATCTTGTGGTAGTTAAAAACTATTTTTTGCATACCTGTGAAACAGTTGCAGCATATTTGCGGATTGCTCTTATTCTTTCGCTGTACTTTATGCCAGGGCATGCTTCTGCTAAATCTTTTATTTCCATATATCCTGACAGTGGAGTTCATTCGTGAAAAGATGTAAGGATTAGTGCTTCTCACACCTACTGCAGATCTGGAGCTGATCAGCAAATCAATTGCTCTTTTACATTCAGGCGGTATCAAAACAAAGGCATTCACATTTTTCCTGGATTTTCCAGCAGAAATTACCATATCCATTCTGAAAATAAAGCCATCAATGAGATTAATGTATACACAAAATACAATACTATGTTAGGTTGAAAAAAACATGTATTTTCATTACCGTAATTAATCAAGATCCCAAAAATTTTTGTTATAAAATTAAATTTAAGACATAAAATCTCCTCATACATTTTATTCACACACTATTTTTCCACATTAAAATGAATAGTCTTGGTACTAACTATATTTGGAGAAAAATGTAGATTCAATATGTGAATGGAGCAGCAAGCAATCAACCACATGGACAGAGAAATATTTGTCCACATTAAGGGTGTGTAATTGTATTAAAAAATATTATTTAAACAGAATACCTACCTTTTCATAAGTAATTTATCAGATTCTGACAATGTTAGGTCTATTTCCCTGTTGGTATCCTCACTCCATCTTGGCCTTCCTTCATAATCTGACATTTTCAATTCAGTTACCTCTGCTCTCCTGCGTTTGTTGAATAGTATAAGCCGTGCCAGGGTCAGTTGTGCTAACCTTGTCCAGTTAGTTTGTTTGGGGGAGCTCTGTAAATTGGAAATAGCTTCCTTGATTTGATCTAGAATGTATAATCTAAGTTTCTGGAGGTCTTCTGTGAGTGGAATTATCTGTAGCTTATTTCTTTTTTCTGAATTTATTTTCTTTGTGAAAAATGAATTGACACGGCAAAGCCATTCAGATCCAAATATTTTATGGAAGTTGTTTGCTTCCTGATTTTTAGTTTCATTGTTTTCCCTAAGAGAATCTCCAATTTTAATTTGAATTAAATGACCCAACAGGTTACCAACAAGTCTACCCAATGTTAAGGCTGGTTTATCTTTCTCGGTATGCATGGCCATGGACTTGGTGCACTCAACAACAAGGTCAAAATATTCTGGTTTAAGTAATCCATCTAGTGACAACATTTCAGCAGGTCTTCGTTTCCTAGCCTCTAGGACTAATCTTCCTAAAGTCCTGCCCCCCTGGCTTACTCTATTGATATCATGGTTCTTCTGATCTTCTTTGTCTCCTAACGATTCCATCTTTAATTGTAAAAATCTTTTAATAAGTCTATCTCCGGTTACTATGCATTTCACTTCGTCATCATTCATGCGGGTGAATAATTCTTCAAGTTTATTTGTATCTTCTTGAAACAAGGCACTATTTAAAAGATGCCTGCCTCTCCTGGCGTAATTTGACAGCTCATTTTCACCAGTTTCTAAACTTTTAGAATGATACTCTTTCCAAACTAAACAGTTTCTTCTATGGTGCCATAAATTCTTGTTAAGAATGAATTTTTTGCAAAATTCACATGGAATATAATCTTTTGGTTCATGCATATCCTCCTTTAAACTTCTTCGGGCAATGACGATATGTCCTTTCTGATTCTTTATAACTTCAACATTGTGTTTAAAATTCCCCTCATTAGCTAGTATTTCCAAGTCAGCCATACGTCTTTTAGATCGTTTAGGTAAATGTCTTATGCCTCTTACACGCACCTCATCACCATGGACTGTTAATAAATGGCGTGACATTTTGGACCGAATACCTTTTCCACAAAAGGTACAATAATTCATTTTGTCGTAGGTCCGCTGACATCCTTTCTTGATTCCTCTTCGTTTCTGAAACCCAAACGCTTTTTCAGTCAATATGGTAGATTTTCTCGTTCTGTTTAAAGAATCATTTGTATTATTGCTCCCTAAAACTGTCATTATATTGTAATCCTGGCATGGAATTTCATCTGAACAATCACTATCAGACACAACATCAGAATCATTCTCATAGTCAGGATCATTGTCGTCATCATCTAGATCAGAAGACATTATTTCAAGAGAATCACTGGTTTTTGTGGCATGGGTTTTAACATAAGCTGTTCGATCAAAAGATTTTCTGACAAGAACATCCTCACATTCAGTAAAAGATATCTGTTCTGCTATATCATCTAGACTATCTTCAGCTGGTTTTAGAACATTAGGAAGTCCTCCTTGGGAAATAAAATCCTGAGTGGTTCCTGTTTCAACTTCCTGAGTGGTTCCAGTCATAACATCCAGAGTTGTCCCAGCAATAACATCTTGAGTTGTTTGACCAAGACCATCCAGAGTGAGTCCAGCAATAACATTCCTAGAAGTTCCAGTCATCTCTTCGATTGTGGTTTCAGCTGTAAAATCTTGATTGGTTCTACTAATAACATCTTGAGCGGTTCTGCAAAGACCATCTAGAGTAGTTCCACCAATAACATCTTGAGCAATAATGCCAACATCTTGAGTAACATCCAGAGTGGTTCCTGTAGTAACGTCCTGAGTTGTGCCACCATTAAGATCTTTAATTGTTCCAGCAGTGACATCTTGAATGGTCCCAGCAATTACATTCTGAAAGGTTCCAGTCATACCATCAATTGTGGTTTCAGCTGTAACACCATCAATAGCATCCCGATTGGTTTCAACCAAAACATCCAGAGTTGTCCCACCAATAACATCTGGAATTGTTCCAGCCGACGCATCTTGACCTTTCCCAGCAATAACATCCTGAGTAGTTTCAGTCATACCATCAATTGTGGTTTCAGCTGTTTCAATAACATCTTTAGTGGTTCTGTCAAGACCATCCCGAGCAAGTCCAGAAGTAACATCTTGAATGGTTTCAACTACGACTTCCTGAGTAGTTTCATTAATAAAATCCTGAGTGGTTTCGATAATAACATCCCGATTTATTCCAGTCATAACATCCAGAGTTGTCCCACCTTTAATATCTTGAGTTGGTCCAGCCATAGCATCTTGTACGGTCTCAGCAGTAACATCCTGAGTTGTTCCACTCAAAACAATTGTGGTTTCAGCTGAAATATTTCCATCAATAATATCCTTACTGGTTCCACTAATAACATCTTGAGTGGTTCCTTGAAGACCATCCCTAGTGAGTCCAGCATTAAATCCCTGCGTGGATCTAACAATAACATCCTGAGTGGTTTGGTCTATAACATCCGGAGTGGTCTTAATAATAACATCCTTTGTGGTTCTGGCCATAACATCCTGAGTTTTTCCAACAATATCATTCTGAGTGATTCCACAAGTAACATCTGGAGTGGTTCTCACATCATCAATACTTCCACCAATTATTGTTACATTTGGTTCTTTTAATAGGTTTCTAGCCTTCTCAACATCATTTTTAAATTTGGTTAAGTGTTTGCTCTTTGATTTTCTAAGCTTTGCTGAAAAATTTTAAAATTACCATTAGTTTTATGTTTTTGCTCATTAAATTATTTTGTACTTAGTATGCAAGTGCTTAGAACACTGGTACTTATCAAAAATATGTGACTGATTTTTACATATTATTTCATTTGGATATTATGAACAGGTGTCATGTAATGTTTAATGTTATAGGTTTGTAAGGTGTAAATCAAAATTTAGGCAAATCAATCAAATATATAATCTTAACATAAAAATCAAAATCAGTTAAAATCTGAAGTCACTAAGGTATATTTACTGAAGGGGTAATCTAGAATATACAAAAAATAAAACACAACAATCTGCTATCTGCGATTTGTTGCATTCAACTGAAAATAAATTAGTAATTAAAAATTTAAATAAATAAATAAAATATAACACAACAATCTCCTCTTCAGGATTTGTTACTTTGAACTGCTAACCATTACCTTCTGATTTCAGAATCTGATCATCGTTTCCATGAAAGGGATTTATTTTCGTGTGACTAACCTCTTGACTAATTTAAATATTTAAAAAATAATCCTTAATATTCAACAAAAAATGCCTAAATTTTGAAGTGCAATCTTCTCATTCAATAATACTTTTTTGAAAAAAAAGCACATGCACCAGAAGGAAAAAGCACATGCACCAGAAGGAAAAAGCACATGCACCAGAAGGAATAAGTCTAATACCCCGTTCTCATTACCAAAATATAAATCAATTTAATTCATTTGCGGCTTAAAATTTAAACCGAATTAAAATTTCGAGCATTCACACGCTTAATTGCTCAACTGGATAACTCCAGTTGTTTTTCTATTTTTAGACGTCGTCTGCTAGTGGAAGTCGTCAGCCATTTTGTTCACGCGAGGTTTCTACCCGGATATGAGTGTAGTGCGCATGTGCACAAATAGTTAATGCGCAACATTTAATCCTGTTACGTTCTCACGGCAAATCTAAACCGATTTAAAAATTTAAACCGATTTTAAACCACCTCCTCGATGGGGAGTAAATAAATCCATTTATTTGCTGCGATTTGCGTTCTCACTACCCAAGTTAAACCGATTTTAAGCCGCAAACGACTTAAATCGATTTAAATTTTGGTAATGAGAACGGGGTATTAGTTTGCCTATCTTTTAAGATATTGTTCCTTTTAGCTAATCCAAAATTAGGCATTGTTGTGACCATTAAACTCTAGATAGTTTCATTTAAAAAAAATAAAAAATAAATAAAACAGAAAATCCATTTAAAGATAAGTAATGTCACATTAAACTTTTAAATCTATTTTTCCATTGATTAAAATGATTCAGTCGTAATTAGACATGTAAATAATTCAAGACTAGCCTACAACCACACTTAGAATTCAGATGGTATACATTTCCCGTGGAATTGTTTTTCAATTACATTTTTAAATTAAAATATATTTGAAAAATATATTTTATTTAATCACGACCTTGTATCAGTCACCATTATCATTCATATGTTAATAATCCTTTCTAAATTTTTGGTGAAAACTAATGGAGTTTAAAAAAAGAAACTATGCTGTAACAGTATCTGAATTCTTAGGATATTAACTGAGACTTTCTGATAATATATTATGAATAAACGGATTACGGTGGTTTCATCCCTTTTCCAGTTCATCCCCAGGTGGTTTCATCCCATTCCCATTTCATCCCCAGAGGTTTCATAACCACACACATATGTACGGTATATATCATCCTTTATATATAAAAAACGATTGGAGATATATTTATTATCTTAAACGTAACAACCTTTAACATTTAGTAGCAAATGACCATTTAATTGAAGATATATCTATTACATGGATCTGAAACTTAACAACCTTAAACATTTAGCCGGAATAGACAAAACCAGTTTTCTTTAGGAGCACTCGAGTTGTGATTTTTTTCATCATATTCCTCCCACAGATTATACAAATCTTAAGTAATTTTGTTGTAATGTGGATTAGTTCGTATCAGATGAAACCATATTCAAAGATCAAAAGATTTGGTGTGAATACTTTACATAAAAACACACTTGCATTAACATTATATTAAGGCTTATAGTAAAGTAAACATTTTACAGAACTTGATTAACACCTTTAATTAGAAGACAAACTCCCCCAATCAGATGACTGATTTACATTACGTATATTATTAGTGGGAATGAAACCACCACGGGATGAAACTTCTGGGGATGAAACCTCTAGGGACGAACTGGTAAAGGGATGAAACCTCTGCATCCCAAATAAACTACTACCACTATTATGAAAGATTTGCAAGATAATATCTCAATAATCCATGGCAACATAAGTAATAATTGATGAATTATACTTACATGTCACATTCCTCAAAAAATTTTATTTGTGCTTTTTTGACATCAGTGCTAGATCTACTCAAAAGTATTCCTGACCACCAAACCCCCATATCCATTTTAACTAAAACTACTTTGTCCTGCTTAAAAAATAAAGATAAAATTTATGTAAATTGCATGTATTTGACTCGAAATTTTTCTGTTTAAAAAATAGATCTACTTTAGTGTTAAAAAATGGTCCTCATAGGCTATAATAGATCTATATCTATATCAATTTGACAATATGAAATATTATCTAGTACTAGTTATCAGTGATCAAAATTGGAGAAACAAATCAATGAAAATAATCATATAGTATTCTTACCATATCAGAATATTGAATGATTTAATTTTAAGCCAACTCCAACCAACAAATCAATTTTATCAAGATTGACAAGAAAGACCAAACAAAGTCGGCAATACCTGTAAAAAAATCTGGAAATCAACAATGACCGCCATCTTGATGAAAAACTATTTCCGACCATACAATCACATTTAATAGTGTGTCATAAAAAAATGGAATCAACTAGATTTGTAGAGAGCCTGCTGGCAGATGTAAAACGAAACAAAATAATTTTTCTAGTTTTAAAAAGATTGTTTTATATTCAATCAACGAACCTTTTTCCTTTCTATCAGTATCATGTATATAGCATACATGGAACGCTTCAAGGTTTCTGGGTAATGGATGTCATGTGTATTATGTAAATATGTAATTGGGTCATTCTATGCTAACTGCCTTATTTATGGAAGCCGGTTGCGGCCATCTCTTGTTCTCGCTTCCTCGCCCGTAATCAGAAGGCGAGGGAGCGAGAAAGCAGAACGCGACAACAAGAGAAAACAGAGTGAGAACGCGAGAAAATGGGGACGAGAATGCGAGGAAAAAATTCCTCGTGTTGTCGCGTTCTCGCCCCTGCTAATTTTGATAATCAAGTGCTTTTCCTTGCTTTCTCGACCTCCGTTTTCCTCGCGTTCTCTAGAACTAGTGACAATGGTGGCTGTAAAAATATTTCTAAATAATTAATTGAGCAAGCCTTTGCGTTTGCGTGCATGGGAAGCGGGAAAGCGAGGAAACAAGCATTTTCAGAAAAAAAGTACAAAATACAAACACGAGAACGCGAGGAAAACGGAGGTCGAAAATGCGAGGAAAAGCATCAGGGGCTTGAACACGACAACACGAGGAAATTTTTCCTCGCATTCTCGCCCCCATTTTCTCGCATTCTCGCTCTGTTTTCTCTTGTTGTCGTATTCTCGCGTTCTCGTTCCTCGCTTTCTCGCCCTCTGAACAAAGGCGAGAACACGAGAAATTGAATGGACGCAACCGGCTTCCATACTTATTAGAGCTGCATTTTTTTAAAAAATGAAGTGTGTTGGATTTTTTTCAAACACTTCTAAAAGATTTTGTATGTATTCGGCTATAAGAAGCAGGAAGAGATATGGCTTAACAACGATCGTTTATTATTTTTTCTTTTCATCAAAGCACTCCAAGTAGAGCTAGAAAGTCAGTTGTGTTACCGAAACATAATCAAATATAATTGATAAGGTAAAGCCTACCTGAAAAGATAATGTGTGTAAGTTTGAAAAAATAAATTACCATGTTCAACCAAATATATAATTTATGTTTAACTTTAATTATGCTGTCTAAAACTTAAATGGTGATTGACAAGAGAAGAAATACGAAAAAATTCACACCTGTAAAAATTATCTTCTGTTAAATAGAAAGTTCCACGATTCAATAAGTCGTAATAGTTGTATAACTACTTTGTTAAGTTTTAATCCTAGTGTTATCAGAATAATAGATGTTACTAGCGTGAAAACCAGAAAAAGTGATAAAACTATGTATATAAAAGTCTCGAAATCAACAATGGCCGCCATCTTGGTGAAAAACTATTTCCGACCATACAATCACGTTTAATAGTGTGTCATAAAAAAATGGAATCAACTAGATTTGTAGAGGGCCTGTTGGCAGATGTAAAACGAAACAAAATAATTTTTCTAGTTTTAAAAAGATTGTTTTATATTCAATCAACGAACCTTTTTCCTTTCTATCATATACACGGCACAAAAGTTCAAGATAATTACTGGGTCATGCTGTGGTTTCTGGGTAATGGAAGTCATGTGACTTAAGAGTCAAATTTCATTGGTTAGTTAATATATAAAATATATACACAAGGATGAGAGAGAGTGGAGAAACCTGATTCAGACATGGGAGGTTGGATGGCCCCAATAATAAAAGATACCGACCCAACAATAATGTTTTACATTGTTAGCTATTTTGATTTGAATATTCATGAGGAATGGAAATAACTTGTTACATTATTGGGTCTCATCTGATATTGGGTCTTAGACCCACTATTTAAAAAATGTCCTCTTAATCAGTCAAAGACCCAACAGTTCGAGTATAAATTTGACGAAAGTCCCAGTATTCATACACTTTTAAAACATAAATTATAAGAGATAAAACCGTCAATACCAATTTTAAGCCAAAATATGTGTTCAAAAAAACAATTATAGTTTTCATATTTTAAATTTAAATACTGTTCCACTTCTAGCAATATATTTGATTTTTTTTTTTGAATATTTCTTAAGGATTTCTAGAAAATGGTTGAGCTAATTGAGTTACTACATAATTCTTAAGCGTGGAAGACAAACCGCTTATTTCGCCAGTAAAAAAGCATAACATTAATCATTAACCGTGGCCATGATTTGGATCAGAAAAGGACCTACCTTTAATAAAATTCTTGTATCTTCTAGTGGTCAGGACTTCAAAAACGTTGGTCTGGTCTTCTTCGGAGTATGTCTCCAAATCCATCTGGATATTTGATAACCACAGGTTCGTCGAACAACGGCACCACTTAAGAGTATGTAATAGAATACATAGTCTTTTGTGTTAAACTGACGTTTTATTACTGCATAATATATATACATATGGTGGTTGGATCAGGAGATATCTAACTAAAGATGTTCTCCCTAGACCCCCGTAGTCCAGGACGGACCGACTTCTCCCTAGGTCTCTCCCTAAGACCTGACTCTGGGCCCGATTCCTAGAAAATTCTTAAGTACGTTCTTGTGCTTAGATTTTAAGCAGACGTTGCATTTAAGTAAACTTATCTTATTTTGTGTTCCCAGAAAATTCTTAAGAACGTTCTTGTGCTTAGATTTAAGTAGACTTCAGACTTCAGTGTAAGTACAAGAACGCTAGTATGTGTTCCAAGAAAAAACTTAAGCACAACTTCGTTCTTAAACATTCTTCTAAGCACAAGCCCCAAGCAAGGTATAATTGATACGATTTGATGATAATTTGTAGTTTGAATGTACAAATCTACCGATTCAGTGCAAGGGCGTTTTCTTGAAACGTCAAATATCGGGGTCTACAAATTTGGACATAATTTTCGTACCCAGTATGTGCTCCAAGAAAGAACTATCAATCCAGCGCCCTTCGTTTGCTCTGAGCTAGTTTCGGCCCTGTGTCAGTATTTAATGAGGGGAAATCACGTGGGTAAGGCGCTGGCTCGCTAGCCTGGAGGTCGGGTGTTTGATCGCTGCATTGGCCGAGAAAGTTCATCTCGATTTTCCGGCGTGGTTTCTCCTTGTCAGTGATGCAGAACGGAGGGACTGGCAAGGACAGCTGTCTAGTAGTTCGGATGGGACGGAAAACCGAGGCCCCGTGTACACATTGGCGTGCACGTAAAAGATTCCTTGACAGTTGAAACTCGATATAAGAGTAGGCCGTAGCGCCATTGCTCGGGCGAAATTTCCCTCATAGCACACAGTATGGCGTATGTCCGTCTTCCATTAGCCCAGGTTAGGTGCAGAAGAGTAGGACGTTAAAACCCCATTTCATTTCATTTAATGACATGGGTCTAGAGTTACAATTTTCTACAGCGGCAGGGCTAATGAAGACAGCAACCAATATTAAAACAAGATGGAGAGCCAGACGTTAAGTAATATATTGATACTGCTCGATGGTGTTTAAACAAAAAAAATCTACCAATATTAAAACTACCCCTTGTTTTTGGACCATGTATATAATATCTTGTCTGCAATTTTTTCTGATATTGATTAGTAAATCAATAACTATCTGGGAATAGTAGGTATCATTTTTGGAATCAATCTTACTTTGTAACATTGATTGTAAAAATTTTGAAAGAAATATTGCTTTTCTTTAGTTGAACCAGTAGAACCATATACATGTATATTCATTACATTGGTTGTTTTATCGTTAATGTTTAATGATATATGTTGGTACCTCCCTTGTAGTAAATGTCGATATGTATATTCTTTAAATTCAGTTTCATTACGGATAAGCAGACTTGTTCCCAGATATTCACTATGATTAGTGTTTGATATAATTTTACAGTTACAATCTTGATATATCTTTGATTCATTAATAATTTTAGTATTTGACAGTTCCTTGTAAACAAGGTATCTCTGTAAAGTTGAATTTAATCTGTCAAGATGTTTATTTTATCATCAAAGCCTCTTTGGGTATAAGAGGATATAATATGCATGATTAGTGAGATAATCAAGATTTTAATTATAGACATTTTAAAATAATAATTGTATTGTTATATACAAACTTATTCAGTTAATTTAATTTCACTAATTGGGTCCAATTCACTTTTAAGTAGTATTATATCAGTTTTTCCTAGTCAGTATGTTAAAGACCTCAACTATTGGACTTCACTTCTTATTCTCAATTTTTTTTATCCATTACATCTTCATTACTTCTAATATTCCTTTTATTTTTATTTTGCATATCGTTTGTTTATTCAGAGTAGATTTAATAATACGGTTGTTATTGTCGGTGTGGTTTAGTTTGCTAATTTAACATTTGTACTTTGATAAAGATAAGAGAAACGTCGTGCTATATTATGTGGGTTCCTAGAAAATTCTTAAAGTTAGCACAAAGTCATGCTTCACGTTTACTTACGTAAGAAACTTATAAAAATACAGTCCCTAGAAAATTCTCAAGACCATTCTTACGTAAGCACAAGTCAAGTTCGAGTCTGAGCACATTGGGACTGGTAAACTGAGACTACGATGCTCTTTAACGTCATAAAAACAACTTTGGTACGTCATAAATTTGTCGTCTGCTTCATTGACGTCATATATATATGACGTCAATGGTCTGCTTTGTTTATAAACAAAATTAATCGTCTGCTTCACATTCTCAAAATCAACAATGGCAAGCAAGGAAAGAAATTGGTCGGCGGGAGAAAGCACATTTTTAATGCAGTTAGTTGAGGAAAACAAAGAAATAACATTAGGAAAATTTAATCAGTTTGTCACTGCTGGGAAAAAAAGGGAAACGTGGAAAGATATTGCATCCAAGCTTAATGCGTAAGTAGGCTAAGCAAGGCCTAGCTTTTGATAAATTTACAAAAAAATGTAAAAAAATGTAATAGTTAATAGACTTACTATAGATGTGAACAAATGAAAAAAAGGTGGCTATGCTGTGTGCTGTTTTATGTTTTCGTGACCATACCGTGTTGCCATAGATTTACAACCCGTTGTCGTCAAATAAGACTTGTCTGACTTGTTGCTATTTTTAGAACATCACAAGTCAAGTAGGCCTACCGACGTACGGTGACGAAGCTGAGGCGATCCCGATTTTCTGATTATGCGTGTGTTTCCTTTATTTTAATCTTATCATTATTTAGTTTACACCGGGACATGCAGGATAAATTAAATTCTAGCCTAGGTCCAAGTGTTACTGTTAGTTACATGAATGTAGGCCTACTAGTGTAGGCAAGTAAATTTAATGTCTACGTTAGAACGCAGTTACCCTAGCGAGTGTGCAATTATTTATTTCTTTCTCATTTTAATTTTGGAATGTTTTACGCATTTCAGTAATTTCTTTTCTAAAACTGGTGGCCGTGAGTGGCAAAATGTAAAGAAAAAGTATTGCAACATAAAGCAGTCAGGTATGTTGTAAACTGAATGCTCGTTAGCGGTACATATAATTCTTGATCATTGATATGTTGATTGCTTGTAAACAACAATTTTTTATTAGATCTTAATCCTGAATATTTTATCTTAAAAGCCAAAGTATTAGTTATGTAGCCTAAGAAAATGAAATATGAAACCTATTTGAAAAAAAAAATTTGGAAAAAGAATTATTTTTAAAAATTTACCATACCAACAGATCAACAAGTGAAATCAGTTTATTTCCCTTAATAATAGTAGACCTACCGGTAATACATAATATATTTCTCAATTATACTAATATAGCCAAGAAGAAAAATTCACTGTCCAAACATCCACCTACTGGCAATGTGCCGCATTTCGTTATCTTCACTGAAGAAGAGGAGACATATCTAAAGAATAATGATGGGACTCCGTCTATTGATGGAATAGATGGTGGTATAGAAACTATTAGTGTTAACCTTGAAGGTACCATACTTTTGGATGTATAGAGGTGGGGACGCCGGGCGAATCCAGGGATTTTTACAGTAGGGGGTTCCTGTTCAGGAAATTTGACAGTTGACAATGCATGATGCCAATACGTAGGCATACATGCACACTGGGCTTTTTACAGAGAGAAACCAATCACCCCGTTTGACGTCAATTTGTATAATGAAGTAATAGGATCACACTGATTCAATTTCATTGACGCAAAACATTAATTGTGATATCACATATGTCTATGTCATTATTTCGCGCTTTGAATGCCCATCCCGTCCCCCCATCTGACGATAAAGGACAAAGCACACGATCGTGACAGTTATTTCATAAAAGTGTTATTTTACAAAAAAAAGTATGTAGCTGAACATCGGGGGGGGTTTCGCCCCCCCCCCCTTGGAAAACGCATTATACTTATACCATAAGTTATAGTAACTAGTACCGTAGTAATCTAGCGGTTCTACTAATCGCCGACAATGGCGTTTTGTTTTTGTCAATAGCAACCAAAGTATTTTATGCAATCGTCAAAATAAGAATTACGCGTGTGATTTAAGTATAAAGTGAATTCCAAATTCTTTTTATAGAACCTGTTATTGATGACATAGATCTGTCACTTACACAAGCTGGGAAGGAAGAATCCACTGTGCCTCCACCACCGAGAAGAGAAAATGTAAGGCAAAAGTCTAAGAGAAAATCGGATTTGGGGGTTGAAATTTTGTCTCTAGATAAAGAGTGCCAGGAGTTAACAATTCAAAAACTAAAATTAGAAATCGAAATACTCAACCTGAAAAAACAAAAATTGTTGAATAACCAATAAAACTACATTTGTATTAATTACAGAATTAAATTTATTTATTACTATTAGCAAATATATTTGCAGTCACTTGTTGTCTAGTAGCCTGTCCAGCCCTACGTTTTGCCCCTTCTAGTTCTACCCCACTGACACGTTGACTCCCATTATCATCGCCATCATCCTCATCAACATCCTCATTGTCTTCCATAATCCTGTTGAATTTACCAATATTATATAAAACTGCACAAGCAGCTATTATATTACATGCCTTGGCCGGCTGTACTCTTAACACATACCGATAGTTTGTTCGACTAGGGTCCTGGTAGTTCGATGTGCAGCATTGTAGACCCGTTCTTCATCAGTCTGGGGATCTCTGTAAGGAGTTAAGAGATACCTCCTGATGCAATAGCCACTATCTCCCAGTAGAAACCCCCTGCAAAATAATCTGCAAAATAATCAAGTTAAAGACAGTGAATGTCTTCAGAGAGAGAAATGGGGTTTAACGTCCACTCAACACAAACTAGGTCATTTCGGGACTAACATATGGTTTAATTTTATTTCAATTATTCGCAGTGGGAGGAAACCAGAGTACCCAGAGAAAATCCACGAGGATGGACAGGTGACCCTACTTCTTGTCACGTACAACCGGGGTTTCGAAACCACGCCAGTTGACTCAATGGGAGGTCGTATGATACAGCGCGTGCACGCTAACCATTCGGCCACCCAACCCCCGAATGTCTTCAAAAGTTAAAAGACGTTCAATAACGAAAAACGTACACATGAATTTTAAAAAAATCACCTGTTTCAAATTCCCCACACAGTCTACTCTCTGTAAAAATCCTCGAATCATGGACTGAGCCAGGCCATTTGGCTACACAATATTAGTGATGAGCCTTGCATTATCGCAACAAATCTATAAACAAAAAGTTGAACAGTTCAGTAGAAAGTACAAAAAAAAATAATGTTTAAATACAGAGCATTTATCCGTTTTTAAGTTTCTTATGTAGCATACAAGTTATTCGTCAACAATAATGTGCCCATATCAAGCAAGCGATTAAGCGAAAAGATAGTCTACTTATTTTTAGACAACACATGTATTTCTAAAAATAATAATTGTAACAAATTATCATTCAGTCATTTCTCTCCCAAGAGCTTTATTTATTGAACCCATGGATGCAGTTTCCTGTAATTAATATAATTCTGTTTATTCCATTTGTTATGGGGTATTTATTGGGCTTTCTTTGTTATATTTTAGTAAATCCCCCAGTATTTTCCGTTTCTGCGTTTTAAGAAAACGTAGCCTTACAAGATAAATACGTACACAAAAAACTATTCAAATTTTGAACGTGTGGAAGGAATTACCTGTACATTAATAGCACGAAATCCCTTGCGGCAAACAAAATCTTCCTCATCCTGGTGTGGTGCTTCCAGCTTAACCAGAGTGCCATCTATACAACCGACCACATTCGGAAACCCTGAAATACATGAGCTAAATAGATAACCTAATATTTACAACTGTTTATTTAAAATAAAGGTGCTTTTACAAATACGGTTAAAGGTTTTAATTAGTTTTGTGTCCGTGTCTTCAGCCTCAGGTATGGTAACTATAGGTGAAACAATAAACATTTAGAAAACGGCTTTTTTTCTGTTCCTTTTTTTTGTGTTTCGCCCCACCACCACCAAAGTTTGTTACACATCTCCCGTAGCAATGATCTCTGTGTTAAAATTATATTCGGAATGTATTTTACCAGTTCTATCACATATGTAATAATGACTGGCACCAATATTGTCCTTTAACTTCCCGGCAAATGGTTGATTTGGATGCCTTTGACATGTCCCCTATACACATATAAAATGTGCCACAAGCTAAAAAACGCAGGCACATACAAACAGACTGAATAATTGTGAGAGCGCCGGATCTTAAAGTTGCACGTGTGTTTGTATTGTTTACTAATTGACAAATAAATATAATTGTTTCAGGGTAGAAGCGAAATTTTCTATAACACTCTTCTTGAGAATATATTTCTAAAGGATTTTCTCTGTCTTGTAATTGTCTCCTTGGTATCAAAATGTGTCGGAAATGCCGTCGAATAACTCTACGGTCAGCCATCTTGTTTGAAGCAGAACCAGACTTAAGGTTGGTAAGCAAGCCCTATACCTTGCTTGACACTTGTGCTTCGATTGACTATGTTTAAGAACGAAGTTGTGCTTAAGTTTTTTCTTGGAACACATAATAACGTGCTTGTGCTTACGCTGAAGTCTACTTAAAATCTAAGCAAAAGAACTTTCTTAATAATTTTCTGAGAACACAAAATAAGGTAAGTTCAATTAAATGGAAAGTCTACTTAAAATAATAAATTGTGTTGTGTTTTTTAATGTGCTCAGTCACGAAATGTCACTCAAGGATTATGTTCGCAGGTACTTCCGTTTTGTTTTTTCCTTTTAAGTTGGGGCACATATGTGTATGGAGTGGGACATGTCAAATGCATCTAAATCGAACATCTGCCTGGAGGTTATCAATGTCATCGATCTATTAATAATTCAATGAAGCAGACGACAAATTTATGACGGACCAAAGTGGTTTTTATGACGTTAAAGCCATAGAAATATATAAATAGTTTATTTATGTATTTCTATGGTTAAAGCGCATCGTAGTCTCAGTTTACCAGTCACAATGTGCTGAGACTCATACTTGACTTGTGCTTAGGTAAGAACGGCCTTGAGAATTTTCTAGGAACTGTATTTTTTATAAGTTTCTTACCTAAGAAAAAGTGAAGCATGACTTTGTGCTTACTTTAAGAATTTTCTAGGAACCGGGTCCTGGTCTGTGGTCCCTGGTGTTCTCCTTTAACTCTACACTAGGTTTTATATATACTATCCAGCATTGCCTGTCAAATCCTAAGGCACGCCATAGTTAATAGTATTAGAGATCAGAACAATGAAAACTAATTAAATGTATTCACACCTTAGCCCTAACACTATAAACCTCAGAATGCCTCGTTCGGCATTTCTGTCCAAACGAAGTAAAAAAAAATGCCTCGTTGTCTGCAGTTCCAAAACGAAGTTTTTTAAATTGCCCTTTTTTTTGGAACGCGGTATTTTGTTCAGAACGAGGCTTGGTAAAAATGCCTCGATTACTAAACGTGATTTTTTCAAGATAGTTATTAGCAGTATTTGCTATCGGCAAATTTGTAAAAATTAAAATTTAATTTATTTAATACAAAAATAAAACCAGATCAAACTATATTATTATCAGAGAAATTGACAATACAAGAATATACGCCATCGGTGGAGGTGTAAAACTATTGCAGACACATAGCTACCTTGATTGATTTATTGCTCCAATCAGGTATAGGTGTTAAGAAACAACTGTGGTGTTGTGACATTTTATTGGGGGCAATAAATTAATCCAGGTATAGCTGTGTGTCTGCAATTGTTTTACACCTCCACCGAACTGATATCGCAGACAACAAATTAGTGTTCATCTAATCTAAATACAACAAATAAATAATTCATTCTTATTAATCAAAAAAGCATAAAATTTCATTTCAAATTTCTAATACGCCTGTTTAATTTTTATATATTAAAACGTTAGGAAGACATATGGATATTGATAATGATTATATTATCATATCATGATTATAATATTACAGTTTGGACTAGGTTTACTTATCGTATTAAATAACATAAATTCTACTTTTTACAAATTCGCTGATAGCCAATGCTGCTCATAACTATCTTGAAAAAAACATGTTTAGTAAACGAGGCATTTTTACCAAGCCTCGTTTTGAACAAAATACCTCGTTCCAAAAAAAAACCTCGTTTCGGAACTCCAGACAAATGAAGCATTTTTTTTACCTCGTTTGGACAGAAGTACCGAACGAGGCATTCTGAGGTTTATAGTGTAAAACAACAAGTGTTAAGCTTACGACATATACTATTCAAAAAAAGTAGGGGATATTTGATTTTGGGGGCATAATACTAAAATATGCAAATGATTACGAAAAAAGTCACTATAGAACCTAACAGAAGAAACATTTCCAGTTACATGTGACGCCCAAACGCACCAATAGCTACCGCATGGAATGCAGGTGATGCTTGGGATCATCATGGGGGTCCAACCCAAGATTTGCATGACTCTGACTTTGAATGTTACAGTCACTGTGGCATTGAATTCCAGGGTGGAAACATCAGTTTAATTGTTTTAGTGACCAGAATACAAATTTTGATATGCGTCGGCTTACCCAAAATGAAAGGTTACGTGCCCTTGGCATGCTACAGATCGGCACAACACAGGCGGTTGTGGCGCGGACGATGAATGTTTCTCAGTCTGTCATAAGCAGGCTATGGTCCAGATACCGTGATACACAATCTGTACAGGACAGACCACGCTCAGGTCGACCAAGGGCGACAACTCAAGCCCAGGATCGATTTATCCGTACCTTGGCCTTGAGAAATCGTGTCATCACAGCAAATCAGATCAGCGCTCATCTTTAAACAGACACTGGTGTGAGAGTGAGTGGCCAGACGATTCGGAATCGACTGCATAGGGGCCACCTTCGCGCCCGACGTCCTCGCGTGATCCCTTGTTTGAGAGATCATCACATTCAGGCAAGACGTCGTTGGTGTAGGGATCGTCAACACTGGGATAATCGACGCTGGAGCAATGTGATGTTTTCAGATGAGTCAAGGTTCACTGTTGATTTTTTGGACAGACGTAGGAGGGTGTGGCTTCGTCGAAACGAGCGCTTCCAAGACGTTACCGTCTGTACTGTTTTATTGACGTTTTTGTTGACAACAGTGGCGATACCGTCTGTGGCTTTACACGTCGAACTGCTGGTCGAAACAATGTCAACACCTCAGCCAGGCTTTATACGCAAATTCAGACATACCTTGAACACAACATAACACGGGAAAAATAGTTATTGGTTCTATATTATGGAGAATCTGGTAAAAAAACTGTAAAATTACAAAGGCCAAAGCATGGTCAATAAAGAGGCGGGAAAAACACGAACGTAAACATCTATAGTCCGGATCGTACATGCCATAAGAATATCCATACAATGAGATTAATTAATTATTCTGATACAACTATAAGAGAGTGTTTTGAAATATACATAAACTATAGAATTTATGCCAAAATATTTTTTAGTAATTTGTAATATGAGCGAACTGCCACTAAAGTTATAGTTTTTAGAGGTTTTTAAATAATCTGTTTGAGACTGGATAAACACGACAATATCATTAAAATCTAAATATGGTGAACCGACGATGCCATAACAGTACACTCCCCACTTAAAATACTAGAGAATTTTACTACTGACCATATCAAAAACCCAAACTAAATAATAACATAATCGAAAGATTAATTCTGGTTAAAACAAAGTTCCTTTAAACCGTTGCACAAGACCGTTTAATCAGAGTTTCTACACAAAAACACTAATTTAGACACAGGACGCGTCAATGTTCGAAATTTGCCTGTTAATTGCGGTAATCCCGGTTTATCATCTTCGAATACTGCAACATCAGCTGTTCGTACAATACCATCTTCGCTGACTTTGACATCGGTAATTCGTCCTTTAGGCCACAATCCGCGCGACACTGATTCATCTATGATAAGTACAACATCATTTACTCGTAGATTCTGTGTGATCTCCGTCCATTTTCGCCTAGGCTGCAAAGCTTGGAGATATTCCTTTCTCCATCTTACCCAGAACTGGTCAACCAAATATTGCGTTCTTCTCCATCTGTTTTTACTGTATAAATCTGGTCTCGAGAAGTCTCCTGGAGGGGGTAAATACGATCTGGATTTTAGAGTGAGTAAATATCCCGGTGACAAAGGTAAAGGATTATCTGGATCAGTTGATAATGCGGTAAGTGGTCTCGAATTAACGATGGCTGAGACTTCTGTCATTAGCGTAACAAGAAGGTCATGAGTTAACTGGGATTTACCAAGTTCTAGAAGCATACCTTCTAATACACGTCGAACCGTTTTGATCTGGCGCTCCCAAATACCGCCAAAGTGCGAGGCATGGGGCGGATTCCATAACCATTGGCATTTGTGCTCCAAAAGGAAATGTTTAAGTTGTAGATCTTCCATTGTAATTAAGGCTTTCTCCAGCTCATTTTTGGCGCCGATAAAGTTTGAGCCTCTGTCGCATCGAAGTGTAGAAACTGGTCCTCGAATGGCAGTGAAACGACATAGAGCGTTGATGAAAGCGGCTGTATCCATGGAGTCCACTACCTCTAAGTGAATAGCTCTACTTGCAAGACAAGTGAATAGGATGCACCACCGTTTAGAACAGGAAAAGCCTCCTCTGGTTTTCTTGGCTGTAACATCCCAGGGGCCAAAAGCGTCCATGCCTACGTGAGTAAACGGTGCAGTTTCATGCAATCTATCTTCGGGTAGATTAGCCATTTTCGTAACTTCCGGTGGTCGACGAAGATAATTACATCGGAAACATTTGGATATAAATGAGTTAACCAAAGTTGCCCCTCCTAAGATCCAGTAGCCTGCTTGGCGAATGGCTCCATGTGTAATAGATCTTCCTTGGTGATGGGTTTCCTGGTGAAAATGTTGTATTATAAGACCTGTCACATGGTGTTGTTTAGGTAGAACAACTGGGTGTTTCTCAGTGAATGAGTATTCAGCTCGTCGAATGCGTCCTCCGACTCGAATTAATCCATGTTGGTCTATAAAGGGATCCAGGCGATAAAGTTTAAGTCCTCTTAGTTGCTTCTTTTTAAGGGAGTCAGTACTCTTGAGGATGCTCAATTCCTCTGGAAACGACTTTTGTTGAACATGGATAAGTATTACAATTTCAGCATCCTGTATAATGGCAGGATCAAGTTCAAGTATGGTATCTGAAGATTTCCATCGTCGACAGATAAGTTTTAAAAGGGCGATATATCTGCATAACTTGTACCAATCCCCAAAGTGTTCGTAGTAGGAACAGAGTGAACAAGGCGTTGTGTCTTTAACTGTTACTGCTCTAGTTTTGACCTCAGGTCTTACGTCTTGATCGGCGTCGTCCAAAGGATACAGCTGAAAAGCGGTATGGCCTCCCTCCCACAGGAAAGCAGGGCCGGTGAACCAAGTGGTATTACTGAGCCTTGAAGCTGGACACCCACGCGTAGCGATGTCTGACGGGTTTACTTCGGACTCCACATACCTCCAAGAATCAGGAGATGTAAGACTTCTAATCAACTCAATGCGGTTAGCGACATAGACGTAGAAGCGACGAGAGTCATTAGTTATGTAGCCCAAGACGACCTTTGAGTCAATGTAGTAATAAACATCATCAATGTTGTATTCAAGGTCCCTCTTGATATCTTTAACGGTTGTAACCAATAAGACGGCTGCACAAAGTTCCATTCTTGGAATAGATAAGTGTCGTTGCGGCTTGACCTTAGCTTGACCTTTGAGGAAGCTGACGTGTACATCTCCGTCTCCGTTGAAAAGTCGCAGATAAACTACTATCCCAATGGCATCTTGACTGGCATCTGAAAAACCGTGGCTTAAAGCATCTGGGAATCTGTACATCGGGAATTGAATTTAGGTTACCAAGCCATTGAATCCACCCCTCCTGCAAATCAGGTGGTAATGGGTCATCCCATCCGAGTTGATTATCCTTGTAGCTATAGGTGTGAACCAATGTTTGAAGAATATTCCTCCCAGTGATTGTGACTGGTGCAAGAAATCCCAATGGGTCATATAGAGAATGTATAATCGACAGTAGGCCACGCCTTGTACAAGGCTTCATCTTTTCGGAAACATGGAAGGTGAATATATCTCTTTCCAGATCCCAAATTACTCCCAAGGTACGCTGAGTAGGCAAACGATCATGTGACAAATCGATCTCCATTAATGACTGGGCTAAGTCGGCTTGTGGAAATGATGTCATTACTTCTGGTACATTCGAAACAACCTTGTGGAGTCGCAGGTTTGACTCTTGAAGCATGGCTTGGGCTGATTTGATTAGCTGTATAGCTTCGTTAGGAGTTGAACATGAATATACCCCATCATCCACATAAAAGTCTTCATAAACGAACTTCAAAGCTTTTGCATCAAATTTGTCTTTCGTCTCGTATGCTGCCTTCCTCAAACCATAAGTTGCTATTGCAGGACTAGGACCATTGCCAAATATGTGAACATTCATTTGATATTCAACGACAGGCTCCCTGTAATTGTTCTCTTTAAACCACAGGAAGCGTAAGTATGTTCTGTCCTCCGGGTTAACGTAGAAACTATAGAACATTTGTTCTATGTCGCACATGATAGCAACATATTCTTGTCGAAAGCGAATCAATCGTCCAACCAGTCTGTTCATTAGATCAGGCCCACACAGTAGTTCTTTGTTGAGAGATGTACCGCCATATTCAAACGAAGCATCAAAGACTACTCGCAAATGAGTAGGTTTTCTTGGATGATAGACAGCGAAATGTGGTATGTACCATTTCTTTCCTTCATCGACTGTAAGCTGGTCATCAGGAATTTTGGATGCGTGTCCTCTGTCCAGGATTCTTCCCATGAATTCAAAGTAATCATTTTTCAGTTGTTCGTTCTTATGGAAATTCCGAACCAAATTATAAAAACGTTTCTCCACTTGGGCGTAGTTATTCGGAAAGCTGACATCAGGATTTCTGAAAGGCAGTGGGGCTTCCCAGTTTCCAAGTTGGTTTTTATGGAAACCATTTTCCATACATTTAAGGAAGAGGCGATCCTCCACCGAAAGTCCAAAGTTGGAATCCAAATCAGATACGTGGAAAACATCATTGGTGATTTGCTGTGATGTTGGTTCCGCGTGATCATTAAACACTGGATTGTACTTGGTTGTACGTTTTGAATCCGTTAAGATCTCATCCTTGCAACGGATTTGGTTGTCACAAGGCTTCCATTCTATGGATTGTTCATCAAAGTTTGTACGTCTGGATGATACAGATACATGTACGTTGCCACCAATTCTGTCTAGACACAACTCGCCGGAGACCGTCCATCCGAGGTCAAGTAGTTGAGCCCAAGGAGCTCCCGCAGGTCCATTCACTGACTGTCGTACCTTTAAAAGTTCAGGTGCGTCCCTGCCAATCAGTAAGTCAATTCCAACTGTGCTGTCTACAGGAGGTAAGAATTTCGCTATGTGTGCTAGATGTGGAATCGCAGCAACAGATTCCGGAGTAGGAATTTCGTCCTTGTTTTCTGGAATGTTGTTTGTTTCAATCACGGTCGGAAGTTTAAAGGAGTTCCCATCAAGCGACCGTACAATGAGATTTAAACCTCTTCTTCCGTAACAAGTTTCTTTTCCGTGGCAGGTTTCGAGACTGTAAGGAAACCTGTCTTCTGTGATGCCAAGGAATTCGAAAAGTTTAGAGTTACCAAGGGTATGGCTGGATTGGTCATCCATAGTAGCATATGTTCGAAATACTAGGCCTGGGTTTTCCTTGTTGAAAACTTCTACCAAAATCATCTTTCCGCAAGACTTTCCGGTTACACCGTTTCTGCAAATGTCTATGCAGGCAGTATTGACTTCCTCCCCACTATGCGATGAAGTGGGTTCAAATGTTTTTGGAACCGTTGAGGATCGATCACGATGTAGCAAATCTTGGTGTTTATGACCACAGACTGAACATTTCACATCAACTGTGCATTGACTTGAGAAGTGTTTCCCTTTTAAACATCTGAAGCAAAGGCCTGCTTTCTTAATTATGCTTTCTCTTTCATCAACCGGTTTCTCCACAAATACACGACATTTTAACAAGGAATGGGAAATCCTTGCATTCGGATGAAGCGGGCAAGTAGATTCTTCCTGTTTCAAAATTGGGTCGGGTTTTATATCAGTTTTAAGAGCTTTCGTAGGTCCATATCTACTATATTGTGGAGTCTTAGCAGGTTTTGAAGAAATCTCAACATCAACTCCGATAACTTTGGCGATGGCCGGATGATTCTGCCGTACAGAAAATTCATGCATCAATTCAACAAATAAGGAAAAAGGTGGGTAATCATCATATTCCTTGTCAAGCATATATTTGGTGACTTTATGTTCCCACTTGTCTCGTACAATCTTCGGAACCTTGTTCAGTAAACACTTCATGTAATACGACGAATTCAGAATCGAAAGACCTTTCAAGTATGGGATTTGCGAACAAACATCCTCGCAGACATCATAAAATGTTTCAAAACCTTTTCTATCTTCAGCTTTGAATTGGGCTGCTTTCTGTAAACTATTCAGCAGTGTATTTGTAACTTCGGAGCTGTGTCCAAAACGTTCCTCTAAAGTTTTCCACAACCGTTCGACTTTAACCTTAGAATTTGGATGAACTCTTCTTCTGAATGTGTTCACAAGTTCTTTTGGTTTTCCAGCAGTGTAATTCAAAAGATATGTCAACTCTTGTTCAGGTAGAACATCAAGGCCCTTCATCATATGTTGAAATGTAGTTTTCCACGGAAGAAACAGTGCAGCATCCCCAGAGAAAATGTCAGGAACACACTTTGGCATACTCTGTTTAGAAAGCGATGCAATAACTTTACTGTTGGTTTCTTGCTGCATTTCCATGTGGCGAAGAATTGTTTCACTAGATTGGTCCATAGGGGTTAAGTGTGGTTGGAATATTCGCGGATTTCCAGCAAATCGTTCCGATAATGGGGGAGGCATGCCTTGATTTGGATTGGGAGTAGATTGGAATTCGTTGTTGTTGAACGTCATTGATTTCATAAAAGGATGAACGTCTCTTTCAATCCATTCTCTTGTAGACTTGACATTATCACGCTGTGGGCAAAGTGGAGTTGATTCTAATTGTTCAATATCGTTGTCATCATCATAAGCCTTGGCAGCTGCTTCCGCCATGGCAAGACTTTGTTCACGTTTCAATTTAGCTAGCCGTGATAATTCAAGGACTCGTTCTCGTTCCAGGTCTGCCTCTCTTAGTTTCTGTGACAATTCTAATTCTTGAATTTTTTCTTCGTATTGGAATGTTGCTCTTTCTTCAGCTGCTCGTGCTTGAGCCTCCATTCTTTTAGCTGAACTTGAAATAGAACAACGTGACTGTCTCCCGATCTTTGAACGAGTTTCGTAGAAAGAACTGTCATCACCCTGTGATACGGTTTTATGTCCCGTCGGGGCCTCCATACTTTTTTCAAATTGGACAAAAGTCAGCCTAATATTGTTGAAAATATTACAAAACAAGTCTTCTGTTATCAGAGAGATGTTCTGATAGAAGAAATCCAAACAAAACTTTGTAATTTTAGTTTTTTTACTGTACTGTTTTATTGACGTTTTTGTTGACAACAGTGGCGATACCGTCTGTGGCTTTACACGTCGAACTGCTGGTCGAAACAATGTCAACACCTCAGCCAGGCTTTATACGCAAATTCAGACATACCTTGAACACAACATAACACGGGAAAAATAGTTATTGGTTCTATATTATGGAGAATCTGGTAAAAAAACTGTAAAATTACAAAGGCCAAAGCATGGTCAATAAAGAGGCGGGAAAAACACGAACGTAAACATCTATAGTCCGGATCGTACATGCCATAAGAATATCCATACAATGAGATTAATTAATTATTCTGATACAACTATAAGAGAGTGTTTTGAAATATACATAAACTATAGAATTTATGCCAAAATATTTTTTAGTAATTTGTAATATGAGCGAACTGCCACTAAAGTTATAGTTTTTAGAGGTTTTTAAATAATCTGTTTGAGACTGGATAAACACGACAATATCATTAAAATCTAAATATGGTGAACCGACGATGCCATAACAGTACACCGTCATCAGACATGATGGATTTGGGGGTGGTTCTGTTATGGTGTGGGGAGGCATCACTGTTGCTGGAAGAACGGCTTTACATGTTGTTGCAGGGCGTGTTACAGGCCAGTACTACCGGGACAACATCTTGGCAGTCCATGTTGTGCCGTTCGCACGACGTCATGGTCGCCGTTTCATCTTCCAGGATGACAACGCAAGATGTCACAGGGCCAGGATCGTTACAGGTTACCTCCAACAACAGAACATCACCACATTACCTTGGCCAGCACTGAGTCCCGACCTCTCCCCCATCGAGCATGTCTGGGACATGCTTGGACAGAGGTTACGTCAACGTCAACAACGTCCTGCCAATGTCCAAGAACTTGCTGCTGCGTTGCAACAGGAATGGGACAATCTGGACCAAAATGACCTTAGACGTCTCATTAGGAGTATGTCACGTCGGATCAATGCTTGTTTGGCAATCAGAGGAGGATTTACCCGTTACTGACTTTGTTGTGATGCTGTGGTAACTTTGCTGTTAGACCCCGGGTATCATTTTACCCTTATAATGGTCAGTCTGTGCCTTACTTAGTCTAACGATCATTTGGAATAAATCGATGAATGTGAACTTCATTTCATTTCGTCATTTGTTTCTTCGTCAGTTTCATTAGGTGACTTTAATAACACTTAAAAATCAAATATCCCCTACTTTTTTTGAATAGTATATATCAAAAAGACACTTGGATGATACAAGTTTGTACCACAAATACATCTTACATAATACTATGTCAGACAAACTCACACCTGCAAACAGACTAAAGCTTGTCACTAATCTGTCACTTAATATGTACAGAATGCGTTACAATTGAAATTACAATATAAAACATGAATTAAAATACAATATTTCATTTTAGACCAAAAATGATATTGTGTAACACTATCCAAATTAGATTACTGTAACAGTCTACTAGCTAGTGCACTATTTACTCTCCCGAATCGTCTTCAGTGTATCCAAAACACTGTAGCAAGCCCGGTTTAACTTGGGCTCGATGCGTTTTATGTTGATGACCTCAAGAAGTTTCCTGGTTTTCTTCTGGTGATGACTTATTGCAAGGATTCTTGTTTGGTCCAACAGTGTGTGATGTTTGTTGTTAATAATATGCTCTGCTATTCGTACATCAAGTGGATGCTTAGTCTCCCGCACATATTTGCCGTTGCACGAGCATGTTATCTCGTAAATACATCATTTGGGCTGTGTGTGTGTGTGGGGGAGGGGGGTATGTTGATCTACCATTGGCTTGCAGTACATTCTGTATGGTCTATACTCACTTATTGTTTCATCAACCTTCTTATCTGGTAAGAGACTTTGCCGTGAAACGGGATGGTTATTCTGATGCCGGAGTGGTCAGTACTCGGCGTTCCTGGCATGTTTTGGTTCTCCATGGTAGTGGCGATGACGTCATTGACTAGTTGGGTGGGGTAACTGTTATTTTTTATGGAGACGTTCCTCAAATGCTCTAATTCCTCAGCTAAACTTTCTTCATCACATATCTTGGTGGCGCGTCTGGTTAGAGTGGTGATGATGGAATTCTTAATTTGGTGCGAATCATTTGCTTTATAGTGAATGTATTGATCAGTGTGAGTTGGTTTAATATAACCAGTAGTGGAGAATTTGTTATCAGATTTAGTGACTAAGACATCAAGAAATAAAATAAATATAATTAATATCTAAGGTATGGACAACTCTGTAAAACAAGACTGCGTCTATTGTTAAGAAACTGTGGACATAAATTAGACACAGATCACCAAGCAAGGGCCAAGGTTATTTTAAGTCTTTCTCTCCCTTTCCCTGTATGGGGATTTTTGTATAATTTTTGGTATAGAATCGAGAAAAAGAGTTTGAAAATACACTTTCTGTCAGGTTTTGGCGAATATTCATGATTTTGAGAGGGAAGGATACAAGGGTTGTGAGATTGGTTACGTTGAAACGTAGGGCGGGGAATTGCATGTTTATTTGGCTCTACTTCCAGCTTGTGTATCTCAAGTTTTTCATGGTGAACCTCATACATGCTTTTGGGCAAGAGTTTGTCACATGTTGCTCCATCTGTGGGAGTAAGTGTTCAACCCAACGAAAATTTGCGAACCAAAGAATTAACAATACCCCAACTTTACAGACAAGGCACTGACGTAATCAATCCATCCTTTAAAATTCTGGAATCCAGTACCTGTGATCTTAGTATTTCAGCTCCAGCTGTAAACGAATTAGAAATAAAATAAAATGGGGTTTAACGTCCTACTGTTCTGTTCCGACTGGGATAATAAAGACGGACATACGCCAGTGCGCTACGGTCTATTTTTATATCGAATCCTATGAGGTTGATGTCTGAATGGTTAGCGTGCGCGCGCTTTATCAATCGACCTGTCATTGAGTCGACAGGCGTGGTTTCAAATCCCCGGTTGTACGTGGCAAGGATTAGGGTCGCCTGTCCAACCTCGTGGGTTTTCTCCGGGTACTCAGGTTTCCTCCCACTGCTAAAGAACGCTACACGCAAGCGATTTATTGAAATATTTTAATGCCAAAATGACCTAGTTAGTTTGTGGACGTTAAACGAGTGGCTTTTGACCCTATGACGTCAGTCATTTGATTAACCTATCGGCACTGATGTTTCTAGTGGATTACCCATAGCTCCGTGCAAACCACGCCTAAAGTTCGCCGCAACAAATCGTTTGATTGGGTAATCCCCCACTGCAACCAACACTGGTAATAAAACAAAACTCTTTCAGATCCTATTGTAGTAAAGACATGTAAAACGGAATTTTGAACTACAAAAAAACGAAATAGGATCTGTGTTTTAATCAGATTGCAAATAGTTCTTTTATGTGTATGCAACTGCTGTTTACTCGAGACTTCGGGTTTTCAGCCATCCGAACGTTGTCCCTTGAGAATTATATGTGGCACCATATTGCCCACCTTTCTTCATTATTTTCTATATTCCATTTATTATTGGGGGGTTGGGATGGCCTAGTGCTCTAGAGTGCCGCGCTTCGACCTCTAGCTGGCCGGTCACCTCTGGCTTGCGGCTGTGGTTTCGAGCCCTGGTGTGAGCGTATGTGACATGGAGATAGGGGCGCCTTCTCAACCTCGTGGGTTTCCACCGGGTACTCCGGTTTCCTCCCACTGCTAAAGACCCCTACGCGCAAGCGGATTATTGAAATAAAATTCAACCATATGTTAGTCCCGAAATGACCTAGTTGTGTCGAGTGGACGTTAAACCCCATTTATCTCTCTCTCTCTCCCATTTATTATTGTCCCTCGAGGAGATTGGATGTTTCTGTGCGCACTGTTTGTGTATTAACAGGATACAATATTTATAGGAAACAGTCATTACTTTATTATAAGCCTGACATTTCGACAAGAGTACCCTCGACTAGACCAATAAAACATTCTTACAACAGTAAATCGACATATCTCTAATCCATGTACATTTATTTATAAATTTCTGTTAAACGGTGACCAGATTACTAATTTCACACCTTACCTTATTAGCAAACGCCTTATACTCATCTTAACAATAAACCTATTACTTTCAAGCCAAATACATGTATTAATATAGTTAAAGATACATTAGTTAGGAGTTTAATAAAGAGTGGGCCATTCTTGCTACAATAATTCAAAAACAGATGATAAAAAAAGAAAATATTGAAAATTTCAGTCAAATTATTTTATTCTGAACGGAGTTATCAGTGTTGGAAGTTTGGACAAGAAATGGGTACAAATTGCTGCGACACCTTAACGACAATTGTCGATCGTTTGATTGACAGACGATAACTCCACCCACATATTCTTGATTATCCAGTAACGTCCTCAATAGTAATAGTACTCTCGCTTTTACAGGCCTTTCATCGTCAGTTTCCGGTAGCGCACGTCACCGAATAACAGCCATTTCTGATTAAATTGTATAGAAGGACGACTGTTTAAATCCGAGCTGTATCCAAGCCATCCGTGGGTCTACAGAGTTAATTTTGTGCTTGTTGTCTAAATGAAGGTCTAATTAATCATTTCTATAACATCTGAAGCCTAAATAAAGACTTTCAATATGTTGATTTAGCTGTTGCATATGCATGTTTATAAGCAGTAAATGCTTTAACGGGCCCAAAATCTGGAATTTATTGCCACCCATTATAAAAACTGTGGGGTAAGGGCTGGGTTACCGAATGATTAACGCATGCGCGTTGTATCATAAAATCTGTCATTGAGTCAAGTGGCGTGGTTTTGATTCCTCGTTATGGCCGTGACAAGGAGTGTGATCGGCTGTCCGACCACGTGGATTTTCTCTGGTTCTCCGGTTTCCTTCCACTGCTAAAGACCCCTACACGCAAGCGAATTATTGAAATAAAATTGGACCATGTTCGTTCAGAACTGACCACCTAGTTTGTATCGAGTGGATGTTAAGCCCCCCCCCCTCTCTCTCTCTCTCTGGAAACTTTAATTAACTTGAAACTTTTCAGAAAAAAAGTCTTATTTACCTGAAATCTACTTCAAATAAATTATCTTAAAAACGGTTATTTGTAGGGTTGTTCAATGGTATATATGACTGTGTTAAGTGATTGTCATTGATAATAATTTATAGTTTTATTTATTTATCAACTAGGATGTAGTCGACACACGCCAAATCATGATGAGTCTAACTACACCCATATGAATCACGCATATGGCTTCCCGCTTAAATAAAAACTTGTGATTAATAAATTACAGTATTTGTGAACTTTAAGTTGATGACAGATAAAATGTTTAAAATACATTGATCCGAACTATTCTGTTATCCATCTCATCAAAGCATGCATATTGTCTAAAATTCCCGCACCTGTACGGTTCCTTAAAGAGGCGCAGAACCGCGCTGGTATTACAACAGACAGACAAGCCCCCCCCCTCCCCTTTAGGGGCTTCTAGGATAGCGGCGTATCCACATACACTTCTTCGAATTTTAATTTCTAGGGATTTTTTAACGTGCACACCAACGCCTTCACGATTTGACTTCGGTTTTCGACTCATTCCACCGAACAAGCATGCATACTTTCCTAGATAGCCCAAACAGACACTACCCGTTGCAAAGGAGAACCGAGCTTAAAGAATTCTAAGAGATGCAGGCGAATTTAAAGGAGCTAAATCGATAGCATCTAGGACCTAGAAATTGACACAAGTGGGTCGCAACGCATAAAATACTGTAATATGAATGTATCTTAACTGATTTTCATTCAATGGTTTCCGTTTTTACTCTAATTTCAAATCAGTTATATTCGGCGAAATAAGCCAGCAATCTCAATCGAATGCAAATTTCTAGCGTCTGGTTATTGCAGTCTACAAATGCCATTTGATTTGGTGTAATGCTTCAAGCCTCGTTCCTTGCGTCTCTTGCTAGAACTGGGGCAGAAACGCATTATGGTACACGATTCGTGTACCAATGGTAACATGTTTATTTTCTCTTAAATATTAGATATCAGAAGCCCATCTTTTTATGGTAAGTTTACAGCATCAATGTTGATTTAAATTGACAAATAATTCGTGTTTTCAATGTTGAATATTTTGGATGATATTGAGTTAGAATATTAGCTACTTTAATGACGTTACAGTATCATTTCTATAGATCTACGAAATTAATCGTTTACATGACTGGACCATTTTTCTATAAACAAACATATTCGTAGTTTAAATGACTAGGCAATGACTAGTCCATGTCATTTTATAGGCCTACGAATTTAATCTTTAATTATCTATAGACAATGTCATTTTTATTGACTTGCGAATGTAATGGTATGCATGACTAGAATATACCATTTCTATAGATCTACAAATTAAATAGTTTATAGGCCTTAACCACATCAATCCTGACCGGCCTTTTATTGGACATTACACCGATCAGTGCAGGAAAATAAGACGTTAAACTTTATTTCATTTTTTACAAATCGTATTCTTGAAGTTTTAGAATGTTTGAGTACAATACTAGCCCTGAACAATCGTCAATCGAGAATTGACACCCACATGATCCTTTTTACGAAGCTTTATGTAAATATTGACGCCTTGATTAAATATAATTAAGATGTACATCTTCACACACAAGTACGTCTTACACAAAACAGAAAACAATATTTAGCTGATTCATTTTCACATTTGATACCGCCGTCGACCGAGCCAGCTCTTCGGAGTTGCAGGACGCGAGGGGTTGTGACTGGACGGTAAGAGTGAAACGTATACTCGTTGGCGTATAGACGTAAATACTTCGATGAAGAGTTTAGGCGTTTAATAAGCCTCATAACACATTGACATTGTATGGCGTACACCTATTCCACATTCCTACCAACCGTGGTTCGCTACACTGAAAAATAAACTTGTGTTGTGTGTTATTGTTTCACACAAGTTAGGTATCTCTATTTAACAACACAAACGTGTGTTGAAACAAAACAATATTGTGTTAAATGTTGAAACAACACAACACTTGTGTTAAAATTTATCAAGCAACACCTACTTGTGTCGAAACTTGTGTGAAAATCTACACATCACTTGTGTAGACATTTCTGAAACTAGTGTTGATATTTCTGAAACGGGAGTTGACATTTCGGAAACATGTGTTGAAATTTCTGACACGTGTGTGGTGACATTTCTGAAACTGGAGGTGGGTGACATTTCTACAACTTGTGTTGAAATTTCTTCATCCGGTGTTGAAATTAATTATTAAACTTGCGTTGAAATATCTGACACGTGTGTGGTTCCTTAATAATGTTTGTATGACCATCAACGAAACCTTATCACAGTAATGTATTTCTTTACGTAAAAAAAATATCACAGAAAATATAATTTAAAACAAATATGACAACCTTTACATATACACATGTATAAACATTTTAATAAATAATACATAATAAAATATATACCATTAAAATTTTAAATAAAAGTCAAGCAATTCAGAATAAAGACTCGGTTGGACAAATAAGTGATGTAAGGAGTGACAAAAGAAATGATTTAATCTAATATCTTTCAGATGCTTGCACTCAATTAACATGCGCTTAACACATTCTGGTTGTGACTCCGGCTTTAAGATATCAACATGAGTTTAAAAGTATGACCTTTGTGAGAGCGACACAAAACAACCGTGTCTCTTCTATTAGTTCTATAGGAGTTTGGCCAGTCTTCAAAGAGACCGTTGCCAGCAACCATACATGAAATTCTTGATACAATTTAAAACTCCTTCTGTGGTTTTAAAAATTGGATAGGGGAAGATCCAAAGCATCTGTAGCAGCTAAATATATGTGACCATTTCACTTCATATCAACATGACTTGGGAGTCAGCAAAAGACGATGTATTTGCTGATAATTTCATACGATTTTAGCAGACAGTAAATAACTGTTACCAATGGGTGCTCAAACTGCATTTATTGTTAATTGCTTGGAGCGAGGATATGGAATCAGTAAATATTACGTGCTGTAGTATAGTTGATAATTGAGTGTCCATATCAGCAGCGCAGCGTCTGTACATTGAGTGGACCAGACGATTGATGAAAGCCATTGCCACCCGAAACCACTCCAGAATCTTATGAAATCTCGCTTAAGAGTTTGCCATGATTTATTTTATAGGACATAAGGACATCACGCACAAACGAGTGTATTCATGACCCGAACCTGTGCAATTACTGATATGATTGGTTCCTTAAACCCAATGATGCAATAGGCAATTTTCCAAACACTTGTAATTTTGTTGACACATAGAACCAGCTATGTTTTGATTCAATGACTCTTTTTATGTGTCAACCTGTCACTTATATTTTTATTTATTTATTTATTTATTTATTCTTTAAGTAAAGGTTACAACATGACAACAATAAATTAAAGTACATGTATGATTGGGAAAGAGGCAACAATATAATATATTAAGTTGTGCATATAAAATAAAGACGTTCTAGAGCATTGTATGATTAGGAATGAGAAATGAGAAGTATGATAGGTATGATGTCATGAAGAGACCTTTACTTAGGATAGTCCAAAAGGCTTGACGTTAATAACATCTATTGCTTATTTCCATTGGGGTCCAGGGTTGTCAAGGTCGCGTCAGGTCATCATTAGGAGACAAAATTTAATAACTAAGCCACCACAGCAATGTATCATAAATAATTAAAAATAGTTAAGTCTACATGTTATACATCAACCAATTTTAGTAGATAATCAAGCTTTCTAGGCCTATCACAGATTAATTTTGGGTTAACAATAAATACTTCTTGGCTGCAGCTTTAAAGCTGTATAGTGATTCTAAAGACTTAATATCATTCGGTAAATCGTTCCAGATACTTATGGCTGTGTAATAAAATGATGTGAACTGATCTCTACCCGCGCATTTTGGAACAGAAAAATTGAATAAACTAGATCTTGTGCCGTATTGATGAGTATCTCTAACACATTTGAATTTTGATTGAAGGTATAATGGACAATTATTATGAAAAATCTTGTATACATGGTTTAGTTTTAACTGTTTAACTCGGTTTTCGACATTTAGTACTTTGAAATCTGAATATGAAACATGACCTCTACGTCCAAGCTCATGTATAAATCTAAGAACCTTATTTTGAACAACTTGAAAGTGATTGATTCACACCAGAATACCAGTGCATTGTTAGTACAATTGGCCAAAGCCATTAATTAATGAAATATAATGCCACCATTAATTATAGGAGCAAAAATTCTAGCCATATTCTACAGTGCTTGGTCTCGGTGCGACATTATTAAGTCTCCTCTGAATTCTCCCTCCCCCCCCCCAAAAAAAAGATGTTCAATCGGGTTTTAGGCCGGACTAAGGGATGGGCAGTACATAACGTTGACACATTGGTCAGAATAACGCTGGCCATGTCGACGCCATATTCTGGTCCTGTCAACTGCAGCTCATACGCAATACCGACTCTCATCTGTGAACAGAACAGTTATCTATTGCCTGTGTCGCGAGTTCTGGTTTTGTTGGGCAAACTGTAGAAGGGTGAGGATCGGTCTACGGCAAATAATGTTCTCTCTGGTGAGACGTCGACACACTGTATCGGTACTGATTGGTCTCTGTGTGTTCCCACTGTCTGACATGCTGCCCAGATGCCTGTGTGAAGGGATTCTACACCTGCTTTCGCACAACATGGCGGTCTACTTGGTCTACAAGTTCGGGTGCGATCATCCGTGATATTTGTGGCCCGAAGGCCTGGAAGTGATTGGCAACGGCCTGAGCAGTGTGGCGACGTCGAGTCTCCCACGCATCTGGTTCCTCTTAAGCTGTTGTGAGTCGTGGCATGCTGCTGACGTTATAGTGTGAATGATTCAACCATGTATCCTTCTCCATTTAACATGGCTGGTCCCGGTGAAAACCACGTACAGCATGAGTTACATGAAAATCATGGAGAACACATTACCATCTCAGAAGTCAGGTTGCGTTTTTGAAATCATTTACTGGGTTAAACTCTGTGTTTAGGACGAGGCCTTATTGCTCAGGTAAAGGTGGAGATGTGGTCACAAATATACAATAAAAATATTTGGCAAGTTTTATGCAAGAGTAACATACCAACCTGTCGTTTCTTTTGCTGCTTACTATAAGTAATAAGTATATTAGGTTCCAAGATACTCCATTCAGAATTGTGGCCTTCGGACGCTAAAGGCGTGGCTCTGTCTGCCATAAGCTATAAGAATATAGCTAACTTGGCGAAGCATTATTAGTTATTCGAACAATAAATCGATTATGAGAGATATCTAGAATATGAATTAAATTTGATTGGTTAATTTGCAGTTAACCAATTCGATTACATCAATGGAGTTTTACTCATTTGTCTCTAGTGCACATTAAGTCATTTTTGAAAACACCAGTGTGCCTAAATTCACATGTACACTATATATTCCTTTGATCAACCAGTGTATTGGGCCAGTGTTTGGTGTAACGTGATTCATAGGACATGGATGTGGTTTCAAGGCATTTTCTAATAATGTACATGTTTTAAATGAATACGAATTTTCATGTCTGTGACTTCAGTTGGAATTCGATATAAGAGTAGGTCGTAGCGCCACTGCCCGGGCAAAATTTCCCTCATTGCACACTGTATGGCGTATGCACGTCTTCCCAGGTTAGGTGCAGAAGAGTAGGAGGTTTAACCCCATTACATTTCATTTTAACGAAGTGGTTGATTAATTAGTACTCACACCAATCCTGTAATTATTTTTCTTAAACTTGTAGACTCTCGAATGCAGATTTTGTATGGAGTTTTTTTGTGTTTATTTTATTAAAATTGGGGGGTTGGGATGGCCTAGTGGTCTAGAGTGCCGCGCTTCGACCTCTACCTCTAGCTGGCCGGTCACCTCTGGCTTGCGGCTGTGGTTTCGATCCCTGATGCGAGCGTATGTGGCATGGAGATAGGGGCGCCTTCTCAACCTCGTGGGTTTCCTCCGGGCACTCCGGTTTCCTCCCACTGCGAATTATTGAAATAAAATTGAAACCATATGTTAGTCCCAAAATGACCTACTTTGTGTCGAGTGGACGTTAAACCCCATCTCTCTCTCTCTCTCTCTCTCTCTCTCTCTCTTTTAAAATTGTTGGCTGTACATTGTTAATGAAATGGAAAAACATAAGATTTTAAAACTCTATACAAGTTTCTGTCAACGCAATGCAAAACACTAAAACTTGTGTAGATTAGACACAATACAAGATATTTGTTTTCAGTGGATACAATTTTATTACTCGGACAAGAGTTTTATTTCATAATAAATTGTTTTTTGTTTTTTAAAAAAATGAACTCAGAAAAATAACAGGCCTTTAAGCCGACCTTTCAATCCGGGTAGCAAAAATCTCGAACTACAAGTGTTTATTTACTTAGAATCTGCAGGCGAATTCGTCACGCATGTATTTTTTTGTTATTTATTGTCGAATAATTGACATGGAATAACGAGATGTAGATTAAGGAAGTGATTTATATATAAATAGTAGATTACCACATCGTTTATTCACAAGTTGAACAGCACACACGGGTAGCTGTATTAACCACTATACAAACCTTAGAAAAGAAGATTTATATTTAACCATAAAGGTAAGTTACTTTAATATAGGAAACAACTGGACCTCATTAGTATTGGTAATATTGTCGATTTAATTAAATTGGGGTATCTGTCTACATTTAAATTGAGAAACTTTGAAATAAAACCAAGTTTGTGTTTAATACTCCATAGTTTAAAAATCAAACACTAAAAAAATAAGTTAAGATCCATTAGGTAAGATTTAGATAACGAGCTGGACGTTCAAAAATAGATATATTGTAAATTTCATTCAAATTAATTTATTTCGAGCTAAGGTGGAAGATGCGGCGTAGATTATTATCGTAGCAACAGCACGGGACAAACGAGATTAAGTCTTGATTATCCAATATTTCGTTAAATTTTAATTTCTCACGAGCGCTTTGCTCTATTTAAATATGCCATCCGACGGCCAAGAGGGTTGATTATGGACTTGCCCTGTGCATAAATATCTAAGTTATGGTTTATATATATAGCATTAGAAACCAACAGGCTGATTTAGCTCATACATAATTTATCTTTAGCCAAGGAACATCTACTTACAATTCAAAATGGAAATTTCATCGTACAGATAATCCACAATAAAGGAAATGGAAATTTGATCGTACAGATAATGCACCAACAATAAACGTCCTCAATTAAAGATTCATTGTGTAAGATTTAGATAAAGAACTAGCTGTTCTTGTTATAATAGTTCGAAAGTAGATAATGTAAAGTAAATAATTTGAAAATTTCATTCAAATTATACTATTGCAAGCGACGATATGAGCCTTTGAAGGTTTGACAGACGTGTGCAATAATTTCAACCACGGTACTGGTTGATCGAAGCGAAGTCTCGGTCCTCCATATTTGATTAAATCAAAGTATATATATTTGAAATATTCCAGATTTTTTTTTTAGTTACGACCGCAATGAAACAATCGGTATTGGTGGGAATCTTTGCCTTGGTGGTGTTACATACAGCTTCTTCAGGTAAACATTCTTATATTTTTCGATACTGTGAATATCCGAAACCGTGCTTTAGCTTCAATTCGATTATTCCAAAAAAGGTTATTAATTTTCTGCATTATTTTGATTCTCTGAAAATAATTTCAATGTCAGTTTTAATTTTCGATTCTGTTTTATATCTGAAAACATATTTTAGCTTTAATTGGATTGTGGCTAACAAAGAGTTATTTTTTTTGTTGATTATTAAGATTCACTGAAAATACTTTCATAGTTTAATCAGCGTTTTTAAAAATCAAACACAAGAGTAGAGTGTAGTGTCGCTATAGAGGTAAAATTTCTGTCGTAGCGTACTGTATGGCGTTGTCCATTTTCATTATGCCAGTCGCTACAGAATTCGTCCTGAAATTATATTCTTGTGGAATCTTCAATCTGAATTATACGCTTGAAATACACTGCAGCTGGTATTATTTTGAATTTAGACACAATTTATCAAAGAATTATCGGTGCTGTTGTTCTTGTTTTACCAATCAGATTAAAACACAGATCCTATTTTGTTTCGTTTTTTATAGTTCAAAATTTGGTTTAACTTACCTCTACACTAGGATCTGGAAAAGTTGTTATCATTGACGTCTTCTGGATAATGCGAGTGATTAACCAATGAAACAGTCTTTGTTACTGCAAGCATTAAGCGTGTTTTGCTCGGAACTGTGAGTAATCCACTAGAAACATCCATGCTGATTGGTTCATCAAATGTCTGACGTCGTATGACCACCGACTCGATCTATCGCCACAACTGGTCAGCTCTTCATTTATTTTAGGCCATCGAAAGTATCAAAAAACGAAATGAAATATAGATCTGTATTTTAATCAGATCGTTGTTTTAGAAAAAACATAGTGTAGCCATAGAATTCATGATTTCATTTGAAATTTAAATGGTAGCTTTCACCATATGCCCTTGTCTGTGTTATCGCCATCGATAAAAGCAGACGTGGTTTCAAAACCTGGTGTGAAGATTTTGTTGGCGCCTTCCCAACCCCGTGCGTTTACTCCAGGTACTCCGGTTCCATTCCACAGGAAATACCTCTGCGCCAAGATAATAGATAATTCAATTGAAAATAAGACAACGTTCCTGAGAGCTCATCCTAGGGAAAGTGGACGTTAAACACTAAGAACAAAACAAAGAAGTTCTGATTTTGTTGCCAGCACTCTTAAGCTACCATAAAAAAAAATATATTTATTAGTTTGTTGTTCATCTTTCTGTCAACAGATCCTACTGGGTGTCAACAATTTATTGACGTCATAGCAGTTGTCGATGGCTCTGGTAGTATCACAACGACAGAATTTAGGGAAATTAAGGAAGCTTTAAAAGATTTTGTTAGAGCTCTGGGCGTGAGTTCATCAGTTCGGTTCGGCGTGGTCGTCTACAGTACTAGTGTAGGAGATGTCATTCCATTATCAGACGATGCCAGTGATCTAACTAATAAAATAGATAATCTTACACAGCCAAGAAGATTAACACGCACCGACTTGGGTATAGCCAAAATGATTGAGATGTTCAGTGGTTCTTCAAGCCCCAAAGTTGGCATTGTTATCACCGGTAAGAAACTTTATATTAATAGAGAGTTTCAAATTTTCGACATGTTCGGTTCACAACCATATACATACTGCACGCGGCGATGCATCTACGTCATACTTCGGGATTACATCACTGCCCTAGATGCCCTCCATTTAAAACGCTAACATGATCATTTTGGGACGGGAATTATCAACTGGCTTACTGCTTGGTACACTCGACGCACATGGTTTTTGTAAACAAATGTCAAGTGGCAAAATGATGACTTCTGCCACACCGGTAAAAGCGATATAATATGTGCTGGTGGGGAATATTGCAATAACAGTCTTTAACATTGTATATTGCCTTTACTATGTTTCAATCTGTTTATCTTTCAAAACAAGGTTAGATATTCCCAAATTTGTCTTCGCAAACAAAACTGCTTCTGTGAAATTATCTTTCATGGGCACCGCCACATTGAATAATTAGTGGACTATTTCGTTATTCCGCTATGATCAGTTTGACATCTTTCATATACACAACGGCTTAATAAACATATCTAATTTCCTTAGATATGAAAATAGACGAGAAATAAATACTTCTTAAAGTATCTAAAAGCATACTCAGTGTTTTCGACTAAAATTGTCGACGTAGGAATTAAGATGTCGGTTAATTAAGTTAGGGTCTGTTCTCAGGCAGAGCTAGCTGTAGAAGGCAGCCTTAGTTTGGGGTGAACCATAAATGGAAGAAGATCATAGTCGTGCCTTCTAACTATTGTATAGAAAACTATAGCCAAAATATCACCCAGTGTATTCATTACATGTACGTTTCCTTTAATGCAACCCCAGAACTATAGACAATTATATATTGTACTTCTAGCCAAATTTCAAGCGATGAAATTCCAATTCTCAGTTTGGTTGGTTTTTCTGTTGCTTTTTCTTCTGTATAAATTTGTTTTCATGTTTAGCGGAATATCTGCTGAAATCAGAAAATATTAATCAGCTGTAACGTCATTTTTCATATAATTAAATATATCAGATGGGAAATCAAGCAATACAGCTGCAACTCTGATTCAAGCAGAAAATGCCAAAAAACAGAACATTGATATGTTTGCCATCGGAGTCGGAACCAATATTAATACCCAGGAACTGAATGGTATAGCCTCATCAACTGACCAAGTATTACTTGTCACAAATTACACATTACTTGCCCAACAGATAAAAAGACTAGTGGACGAAATTTGTCCAAGTAAGTAGAACAATTTCATTAAAACACAGATCCTATTTCGGATTTTTTTCCGCCTCAAATTGAAAATCAAATGAGATAAGAAATTACAAAATTAAAATTACTCTACGAAACCAAAAATTAAATATAGAAATTAGAAATTATTTGTTCAAAATTAATAATAGGAAATGAAAATAACAAAAAAAGGTTCATATTTGAGCTTCCGGGGTTTGGTCTGCTATGAGGGAAATTTTGAGCGAATAGCGGAGCTACGGCATGTGCTCTCATATCGAATTCCAATTCGCAAGTTCTTTACACGGCTTCCATTGGTAGTGTGCTACTCTAGGAATAGTTTGGCACTCCATGTGGACGTATAAGTCACGGGCAGAAAGAAGGTGGTGACTTGGGGAAGGGGGTGTGCTGGACTGAGAAATACCAGCCCATAACACCTTTCACTGTTGATAATGAATGGCGAATTATTACCTTCCATTTTGTTTAAATATCACTCTCCTGAATATTTTCAGCCACAACAGCTACTAATCCATGTGACGACTGCAAAATGCTTAACGGTATTGGATACAACCCACATACAGATTGTGATAAGTTCATCCAATGTGAATTTACAGCAGATCTCACCTTACTCCGATACCACGTAAAACAATGTGGATATGGAACATTCTGGAACCAAGATGAACTGACCTGTGGTCATATTGGCAGTGTTCCCTGTGATAATGGTAAGTTGTCTATTTGATATCGTACGCCGAGTTGGGGGATTGGTGGACAAAAGGTCTAACGCGTGCGTTTTACACCTTAAGGTATGTCTTTGAGTCAAATGGCTATGGTTCGACTAGTAAGTGACAAGGAGTATAAGTAAAGCAGGGTGTTGGGTGACCGTTACCCGCGTTGATTCAAGTGGCTATGTTTCGATTCCCACGTTAATAAGTGAAAAGGATTAGAGTCGATGTCCAACCCCAGTCGAACCCAAATAGAGATTTGCAATAGCTTTATTTTTGGTTCAGTTTAGTTCGTACGGTATGTTATTGGGCCACGTAACGTGGTTTCGATTTCACAGCTGAGTTGCAAGGAGTCGAGTCGCCTGTCCAGAGACTTTGAAACCTTTGTATGACAAAACGTTCTTCAAATGCGTCGGAACGGGCAACGCCGTTGGTAATCCGGATACTTCCAATGGCGAATTTCGTCATACAGCCGCAGCTAGATTTAGAGTACTGGAATCTGCTGAGGTTTGCCGAGTGCGGACGCAGTAACACAAATTGATCCCGGTAGGATTTATGCTCTTAAACACTCATTTTACACCTTCAGTGTTCTATTTTATGCAACTATATTTTATGCAGATATCCTTCCAACACTTTAAAGAATTGCTTTAAGAATTTAATACTAAGAGTTAGTTAACTCGCCTCGATTTAACTGCTGATCCGCTACCAACCAGTCTCTTGAAAGAGAACATATATGCATTACCTGTTATCTGTAATAGTGAATACATACCTACAATAGGGGATCTTTCCAGTTCAACCCAAGGTAGCTCTGGTGAAACCTCTCCTGAAGAAAACAAATTTGGATATCTTAAAGACTTACAAACCTGTTATCTTAGTTTTATTCCAAATCTAATAGAAAAATGTATGCATGATCAACGTACGGCGCATATGCATAAATATAGCCTAGATAATGTTCTCCAGTCGGCACACAAGAAGTTTCATAGCACCGAAACGTCATTGCTAAAGATCACCAGCGATATTTATAAATGATAAAAAAAAAATTGTGTTACCGGTTCTGCTAGATATCTCGGTAGCGTTTTATACACTCGATGCCACAGAAATTGGATTACGCGGGGATATTCTGAAATGATTCTACAGCTACGTAACAAAACGTCAGCAGACGATCATTATTAAATGCAACCAAATCAGCTTCGTTACTTATGCTTTCCGGTGACCCACAAGGGTCTGTGTTAGGTCCAATATAATTTATATTATTCACAAGGCCTCTTACAAGAATCGCTGAAAGGTTTGGTCTCCGCATGATATCTGTCGTTCGACCGGAAATCATCAATCCAAGCTGTTGGCAACGTTGAGCAATGCATTGAAGAAATTCATAGATGGATGTCTTCCCACTTTGAACCATGACAAAACAGAATTTCTTGTGATAGGAACACAGTACAAACTCTTGGAATTTGACACACCTGTACTCCAACTTCATCTGCCAAAAACATCGGAGCTGTAATTGACACCAACTTATCTTTTAATGCCCATATCAAATCTGTCTGCTCATCATCTTTCTTTAACTAGATTATCAAAACTAACCTCTATATAACCTTCTTAAATATCAAATCGAGAAATTACAAACACTTCAAAATTCCTCGGCGCGCCATCTTACATGAACGAAAAACCAGAATACATCTCTCCGAATTTATTTGAATTACATTGACTTTCAGTAATCCAGGGAATCAAATTCAAAATCCCACTGACAACCTATAAAGCCCTCCACGGAACTGCACCTGAATATCAAATCGAGAAATTACAAAGACTTCAAAATTCCTCGGCGCGCCATCTTACATGAACGAAAAACCAGAATACATCTCTCCGAATTTATTTGAATTACATTGACTTTCAGTAATCCAGGGAATCAAATTCAAAATCCCACTGACAACCTATAAAGCCCTCCACGGAACTGCACCTGAATACCTTTGAGACGTAATAACTCCATATAAATCAAGCAGAACCCGTATGGCACCAGAGAACTCAAGGCTCTGTCAACCTGCAACCAATATTGAAATGACAAAAAGATCATTCTGGTATTCGGCACCGTTCCTTTGGAATTCGCTACCCCCGAAACATGAGATGATTTGCACGCTCAAAAATGATTTTCAAACAAGAATTAAAAACATTATTATTCAATGACGATTTTCTTTACCAGAGGGTGTTCCCATTTCACGCATACTATTTACGTTTGTTTGGTTACATTTTTATTCACAGATCCATGCAATGCAAAGGTTGATGGCTATTCATACAAGACAAATGGAAACTGCTCTCAGTATTACCGATGTGTAGATGGTAAAACCAAAGTCAGACAATGTCCCCCTGGATATTCTTATGATTCAATTTTAGGCTACTGTGTTGTAAATACGACATGCAAAAGCCCTGTACCTATTCCTGGTATGTAGTAACACTTATATATTCAAATATAGCATCCTTTCTGTCGGGTATGCGGTTGGGGTTTCGAATAGTTTCTCGTTAGACCATAAGGTCTGTAACTAAGTCTAGTGGCGTAGTTGCGATTATTGAGTAGGGGAGCTTGTCTCCAACCTCGTGGGTTTCTATTGCACAAGCGATTTATTGGAACCATATGTTTCTCTCGAAATGAAATTATACCATTCAGCTACAATTGGGCTATATTGCACCAAACATATGGTATTAAAGATTTCTTTTCTGAAGATTAGAGATGCATTATGCAAGACTTATATATACAGTTTGCCGTTCGTACTATAATAGTTTATGAATTGATAATGGAAAATGGTATTGAAAGTTAATTCGAACAACTTTACGCTGACCATAGGTATGACTGTTTGAAGATAAAGCCTGGGTTGTTTATTGTCGTAACAACGGTAATGGACAAGTATCAAATTTATTTATTTTATCCTTAAATCTTTTAATCTCCGGGGAGATTTTAATCTCTAGAGAGTTAATTAGAAGCTGGTTGATGTCTGAATGATAGTTTATATAGCATTTAGAGCCAAAAAAAAAGACCCTCTATAATATATTTGTTACAGAGACATGTGAATATAGAGAAAGAACTAATGATAGATGCAATTATGATTGGGTTACTGCATCCGGCACGTTTTACGAGTTGCCTTGTCCACCGGGCACGACTTTTAACCAAGCCGATTGTAGATGTGATACAGAATTGGGAACTTCATGTTATCGTAAGTAAATACACGTAAAAGCTTAATATGGATTCGTGTAGATTATTTTCGGTTTTGTTTAATCTTCCTAAAATATCCGTTTTGACCACATTTTGGTATAATTCGATTTCAGCTCCTTGCAAGCCTATTGTGGACATTCAATTCGATTCAAACGACTCTGGAGAGTATGATAATTATGGGGCTATAATCCAAAATGGTCTGGCTTATTTCGATGGCAACTCCACCATTAGGATTCTGACATTGGCTAATGTTGACTTCCGATCTACAATTAACATGAAGATCAGATATCGCAACCAGTTTTATAGTTCTCAAGGACAAGCCTTGGTTACCAATGGTGATTGTGGTAAACAACCGTCCATAAGCATAGTCAGCAAACAGTACACTGTCCAATTCAACCTTGAGGATACTACACCAACTACCCACTCTCTTGATCTTAATACTAATGTAAGTATAAATCTTAATGAACCAAAACTAAGGCAATTAAAAATTAATATTATATGGTAAACAACCGTCCATAAGCATAGCCAGCAAACAGTACACTGTCCAATTCAACCTTGGGGATACTACACCAACTACACACTCTCTAGATCTTAATACAAATGTAAGTATACTATTCAAAAAAAGTAGGGGATATTTGATTTTGGGGGCATAATACTAAAATATGCAAATGACTACGAAAAAAGTCACTATAGAACCTAACAGAAGAAACATTTCCAGTTACATGTTCCGCCCAAACGCACCAATAGCTACCGCATGGAATGCAGGTGATGCTTGGGATCATCATGGGGGTCCAACCCAAGATTTGCACGACTCTGACTTTGAATGTTACAGTCATTGTGGCATTGAATTCCAGGGTGGAAATATCAGTTTAATTGTTTTAGTGACCAGAAAACAAATCAAAGGTTACGTGCCCTTGGCATGCTACAGGTCGGCACAACACAGGCGGTTGTGGCGCGGACGATGAATGTTTCTCAGTCTGTCATAAGCAGGCTATGGTCCAGATACAGTGATACACAATCTGTACAGGACAGACCTCGCTCAGATCGACAACTCAAGCCCAGGATCGATTTATCCGTACCTTGGCCTTGAGAAATCGTGTCATCACAGCAAATCAGATCAGCGCTCGTCTTCAAACAGACACTGGTGTGAGAGTGAGTGACCAGACGATTCGGAATCGACTGCATAGGGGTCACCTTCGCGCCCGACGTCCTCGCGTGATCCCTTGTTTGAGAGATCATCACATTCAGGCAAGACGTCGTTGGTGTAGGGATCGTCAACACTGGGATAATCGACGCTGGAGCAATGTGATGTTTTCAGACGAGTCAAGGTTCACTGTTGATTTTTTGGACAGACGTAGGAGGGTGTGGCGTCGTCGAAACGAGCGCTTCCAAGACGTTAACGTCATCAGACATGATCGATTTGGGGGTGGTTATGTTATGGTGTGGGGAGGCATCACTGTTGCTGAAAGAACGGCTTTACATGTTGTTGCAGGGCGTGTTACAGGCCAGTACTACCGGGACAACATCTTGGCAGTCCATGTTGTGCCGTTCGCACGACGTCATGGCCGCCGTTTCATCTTCCAGGATGACAACGCAAGATGTCACAGGGCCAGGATCGTTACAGGTTACCTCCAACAACAGAACATCACCACATTACCTTGGCCAGCACTGAGTCCCGACCTCTCCCCCATCGAGCATGTCTGGGACATGCTTGGACAGCGGTTACGTCAACGTCAACAACGTCCTGCCAATGTCAAAGAACTTGCTGCTGTGTTGCAACAGGAATGGGGCAATCTGGACCAAAATGACCTTAGACGTCTCATTAGGAGTATGCCACGTCGGATCAATGCTTGTTTGGCAAACAGAGCAGGATTTACCCGTTACTGACTCTGTTGTGATGCTGTGGTAACTTTGCTGTTTGACCCCAGGTATCATTTTACCCTTATAATGGTCAGTCTGTGCCTTACTTAGTCTAACGATCATTTGGAATAAATCGATGAATGTGAACTTCATTTCATTTTGTCATTTGTTTCTTCGTCAGTTTCATTAGGTGGCTTTAATAACACTTAAAAATCAAATATCCCATACTTTTTTTTAATAGTATATAAATCTTAATGAACCAAAACTAAGGCAATTAAAAATTAATATTATAGTCATCGACTGGTCTATATGTGGCTCATATCGTATGTCATCGGCTAGATGTGGCTCGTTGAGCTAGGCGCCGGCCCTTTAATCATGAGCAGTATCTAGTCGTTCGCATGGTACGAAAACCCGAAACCTCTTGTGTACGTATGACGTAATGGCAACATTGACAGTTGAAATTCGATGATTATGAATAAAGAGCTTTTTGGTCTTCCATACATATTTTAAACCAGATCAAAGCTGTTTAGCTTAATTTGATATTATGGACATGATTGTCGCCATGTATAACCAAATTGGGTGAGTATTTCAAACATTATAAACTATTTTAATAGCATTTGAAATGTTGTTTTACTATTAGGACCAATGGCGGGACGTTGAATATAGTTTGAAAGATGGACAATTTACAGCTAAAGTTAACTCAATGAGTACCGTGGGATCTATTCCAGGTAAGATTGGTTTTCTGATTCACTAACCCGTGAGAATTGGCAGAATAATCTATTAATAGTAGTACATACCTTGATTATTTATCGTCTGCTTCTGTTAAAGTGATATCGCATAACATAATCTGTACTCATTTTCTTGCATTTTATAGAGAAGAAAAAAAAACGATAAAGAGAAGGGGGAGGGGGTAATGTCCACTCGAAACTAATTCGCTTGCGCGTAGGGGTCTTTGGCAGTGAGCGGAAACCGGGGGATCTGGAGAAAACCCACAAGGCTAGGCAGGCGTACAACGTAAAACCATGGAGTCGAGGTCACGCCAGTTGACTCAATGATAGACCTTATCATACAACGCGCACATGTGCAAACCATTCCCCCACCCCATTCAGAAACACACCTTGAGAGAAAATATATGCAGCATGGGTGTTTTGCTTCTGAAGCTAACCCATGATGCCACATATAATTCTCAAGGTGTTGGGATGGGATGAAAACCCAAGGTCTCGAATAAACAGTTGCATGCACATAACAGCACTATTTGTAATCTGATTAAAACACCGATCCTTTTTCGTTTCATTTTTTATAGTTCAAAATTTCGTTTTATTTGTCTTTACTACACAAGTATCTGGAAAAGTTGTTATATTACCAGTGTTTTGGTTGCAGTGAGGGATTATCTAATGAAACGTCTGTTTTACACGGAATTGTTGGTAATCTACTAGAATTATCAATGTTCATTGGTTAATCAAATTTCTGACGTCATAGAGTCAAAGGCAACTCGTATGACCCCTGGCGTGACCTATCGCTACAACCTTTCAAATCTTCATGTAGTGTATGCCATCAATTACAGTATAAAAAAACGAAACGAAATATAGATCAGTATTTTAATCAGATTGGAACTATTTGCAGGTGGGATTTGATGTAGAAATAGACCGTAGTGCACTGTATGGCGTATGTCCGTCTTTATTATCCCAGTCGGAATAAAACAGTAGGACGTTAAACCCCCATTTCATTTCTAATTATTTTACAGCTGATGTTGGAATACTAAGATCACAGTGTGCCTTCCAACTAGGTCAAGGTACTGGATTCCAGAAGTTTAAAGGTTGGATAGATTACGTAAGTCCCTTTGTTTGTTAGGTTGGAGTGTTGTTAATTCTCTGGTTCGTTAATTCACACGTACCTGGTTCGATTCCAGCGTTGATCGGCTTGGTTTCTACTTGTGCACTGAGATCCTGTGTAGACGTTTGGCATACATGCAAAAGAACCCGTGAAGTTGACATTCGAAAAGATAGAATGTCGTAGCACCGCTGCTGGGGCAAAAGTTCCCTCATAGCATGGCGTATACCCTTTCTTCATCAGCGCAGTCGATGCAGAAAAGTGGGACGTTAAACCTTAGTTCATTAAACATAGGCTGAAGTAAAAATCGTCAGGCGATTTGATAGTCCGGATATAGCAGAAAGAGCATGGCGTAAATCCTATTTTATTTCATTTCTTAATATTCGAGAGTTCGTGCTACTTATATGCTAGTCATATTATAATGAAAAATATTCCCGGAACATCCAGCAACCCCAATTGAAATAGACATTAAAATCACAAGGTACTTTTTTATCGCAGAACGAAGATTTGAAAGAGCTTTCATCCCCGTCTCCAGTATTGAATGAACCTTCAAATTCATAAACCAATACCAGTACAATATTTTTAAAATTAGGAATCAAATTATGTTTTGTAATCAGTTTGACGATAAGGATGGATTAATTGTGTTCACACCTCACATTCATTTATTTCCACAGTTCATCAACAACAGGTCACAGATCACTAAAGATTTCTCCATTGACTTTAATGTTAATTCTCGTCTCTTAGATCGGCTCTAACTTTTCCCATAATTTTCGTCGGGTAGAACGCTTTGTACCACAGATAGAGCAACATGTGGCAATCTCTTGCCCAAAAGCACGTATGAGGTTCTTCATGAAAAACTTGAGATACACAAGCTGGTAGTAGAGACAAGTAAACATGCAATTGCCGGCCCTACATTTCAACCTAACAACTCTTGTATCATTCCGCCTCAAAATCATGAATATTCACCAAAACCTGGCAGAAAATTATTTTCAAACCCTTTAGTTCGATTCTACACCAAAACTTCAACACAAATCGCCATGCAAAGGGGGGGGGGGACTAAAAATAACATCGGCCCTACATTCGTGGCCCTACATTCGTGGCCCTACATTTGGTGATCTGGGTCCAACAGAGGCAGTCTAGTTTTACAGAGTTGTCTACCTTAGACATTAATTATATTTATTTCATATCTTTCCAGATCACAGTATCAACATGTTAGATAGCATGTTGGCCGACAAACTTGATGGCTGTACTGGATATACCCACCGACTGTTTTTGATTTAATAACCCGGCTTAGCTTCATATAAGTTATATTTGATTCGTTTTGTATAATATGTAGTACATGAACATCAATTATATCATAAACTTCAATCGAATACAATAAGATCACAGTACCAAATATTAAAATGATAAAACAATCGTTGTCTTTCGAATTTGCGCAGTTTTAGTCAAATGAGCCATATTTTAATTACTTAATCTATCATGCGTGAAATCTTTTGCCCTGTTTGCTAGATAGACTTCATGTCTTTTAAACTTGTACTGTTTTATGCAAACCATTTCTACATTTTTATACCCATACATTTATATTTTAATACTTGTATAGTGACATTTTCCACGTGCTGAATTGTTTCAATAAAATATGATCAAAATATTGTTTTTTAGATCAACTTCATTTCTTTTTTGAATTTACACTATCTTATACAAACCCACTTAGTTTATAAAATAATTTATTTAGTTTAATACTCCATGCGTTTGTATTAACCAAGCATAGTGACATTCATTCTGTAATCAAGATATCGTTTTCTGGGTGAACTTATACTGTTCTGTGCAAAATCACCATTTTGTCTACATTTTAATACCATATACATTTACGATAACAAAACAAATATAGCGAAAAACTATTTGATTATAATGCTATATTGTTTATAAATAAATAACAATTGCACTTTGATTTTATCTTAGCTTATTTTTGATTTGCGTAATATTGCACTTTTGAATTGCAAGATATGATTTCAAACCACAGTAAAGTTAGGGTTGGATTAGGGCTCTGGTATTCCAAACTAAAAGTAAGCGGAAACGCCCTTTTCGGGACAATGATTTCATCGTGCAGCAAGGACAATGTCTAGTTGTTCGGATGGGCCAACAGATCTACGTCCGGTGTATATAATGGCGTGCACTTCAAAGATAGAATTTTATATAAGAGTAGGCCGTACTGCCGCTGTGTCCGTCTCAATTTGTCCTTTTAGTACATTGTATGGCGTTTTCCCGATTTCAATTTTTCAGTTAGAGCAAAACAGACGGACGTTAAACCCTTACTTTATTTCATTTTCATCGAAGCGCAATGTAAGGTTTGTATCAGTCTTCGTGAGCTCATTCGATATGGAAGACCAAACAGGCTGTTTTCTTGATTTTATAAAACAAATTGTATCTTTACATTTAAATAGAAATAAATTAAACACTTTACAAATCTTATATGACAAATGTCTGATTTGTAAAATAAGTATTTATTTCATAATACACATGTTAATTTTCGTGTATAAATGTCGAAATCCGACAACAAATGAAGAAATAAGAATTGAGGACTATGAATTAAGAACTGTGACCAAAGGACTATGAATTAAGAACTGTGACCAAAGGACTATGAATTAAGAACTGTGACCAAAGGACACTGAATAAAGAGCTGTTTGGTAACCAACGAAACATGTGGTCGTAACGGTGATAATCAGTTGCCGTTTAAGATAAAAGTTGGTCATTGGTGAGAAGGCGCTACTGTGGTTAGAATGTGCTGATATGGAAGCTTGCCATACCAGCCCATACATTCATACCATTCTCTGCAGCTGCTCACTACTAAAAACAACTTATACACGAGTTACACACTTCCGTTCGGCAACCGCGATAATCTGATTTTGTCGCGAAAACGTTATGATCTTTCACCAAAATAACATATTAGGCACGAGGAACGGTCAAATAACAAATTGTGGTACTAATGTTGATAACTCTTTGGGATAATCGGCGATCATCGTTGGAAAGACAAAGAGCTTCGAAAATCCAGGGGGGGGGTTTTACCATGTGGTTTGAGGAGGTCCAGTCAGTGCAGTTTGATTCTGACATTTGTTGCCAATCAGCAATTCTATGTCAAACCTGCAAATGACCTCCAGAAAAACACCCAGAAATTTTATGTCAAACCTGCAAAAGAGCTCCACGCGTATTAGGACGGCGTGGTTTGGAACATATGTAAAATGACCACTTCTAGATCAATCAGAGAACATTCCACACGATTCAACCATTTTCAAAAAAATGCAGGATTTGAAATCAACCACTAGGCCTATCATTATATCTGGCTAAAATAAAAAAATCGATTGAAAACATCTTGAAATTAGCGTAAAAATGACCCCCAAAAAGCGACAATGTCCTTTTATGCAGGAAGTTATGTGACTAATGTTGCCATCGTCTTCATTGGAATACTTTATCTCGCTTGAACCCCTTACATCTTATATATATTATACAGGCTTCACGTAATACCCTGCTTATTTCGGCACTAATTGTAACTTGCCACCGACCAAGCTTGGCGTGGGGTTGGAGTTGGTGCATCAGATTACTCGACCTTGACGAATGTTTCGCGCTTTCCAGCTAAAATGTCTACTTGTGATAATCGAGTTGCAAAGTTCAAGGTTCGTTCACTTCCATGATTGATTTGAGCGTGTTTGTGTCACAACCTGGATACTACTGTTCAAGGGGTTGCTCGATTCGCAGTCCAGAACGCCCCGAATCGACAGAATTACAATCGAGTGACACGGAATTCAGTCCTGTCACAGTTCTACCAGTCCCAACAGCTGAGGTGGAGTGAGTAGAATCGTGACGTATTCCTAGGTAAAAAAAAAATGTTTCAGCTGTTATGATTGGTTGAGATATTTTTTATACAGTCGACACATGCGTTGTACTCCGAAATCCTTCTTTTCACTCGATTGACACCAGTTTTGTCGTTATCAAGCACCGGCTAAACGATAATATTATGATACAAAAAGTCTGGGAGTAAGCATTCAAGTATAAAAAATTGAAAGAAACAACAAAGACAAGAAATAATATCCTGTTTAAATATATAAAAAGATGAAAGACTAATTGGAGTTATGATTACAGGCAAAACATTAATAAACAATGTTAATTAGGAAGCCATTACACAAAGTAAAAATATTCTGTTTAAATATATAAAAAGATCAAAGATTAATTAGAGTTATGATTACAGGCTAAACATTTTTAAAAACTACGATACTTAGATAATCAACATGAGCTCCAATTAACATATAAATAATCAATGACAAATGTGTAATGAATATCACCATTAAAAATCCAAATCCCCCCCCCCCTCCGACTTAAACAAACAGCGAATTGTGAATCACCTGAGGTGATAGTGGATATAAATAAAAACCCGGGAATAAACGGACCGGCGTTTCGGACGCTTGGAACCGTTCGCAATTTTATGGCTTGAAATATCTATATTTTTATCTAGTCGCGCGTTTCTGAGTTTCTACGATCATAGTAATTAATTAGTAATTGAACTCTAGAAAACAAACACTGGAACTTTTAGATGGTTGTCAGCCTTTCTAATTATTATGTGTTAAATTAGAACTACATCGTGCCATTTGATGTATAGACATGAAATTGATTTCATGCGTTCTTATTTTTTGTACTTGGAATACAATGTTAGTAACAGGTGGGTAGAAAGTTATATTTTTTGGTTTGTACTCATAACAGTAAATCTTTTTGTATCTTATTTTGTTGGTACTGTTAACAGTTAATCTGTTTTTATTTTATTTTGTACTGATAACGGTAAATGTGTTTGTAATTTACAATAGTAGACTGTATCATGAATATTAAGACGAATGTGGTGGCGAGTATGTGAAATTTTACATGGGCATCTTGCACACCACTTTCTAAGTTGGACTTTGTGTTTTGATAATTACAATTCCAGATAACTAGTCCGAACTGTCTCTCCATCATCCGAGATAACTAGTCCATTACTGCCCCCCCTTGTCCCAGATACCTAGTCCGAATCGTCTCCCCCTCATCCAAGAGAACTATTCCGAATCGTATCTCCTTCATCCCAGATAACTAGTCCGAATCATCTCTCCCTCGTCCCAGATATCTAGTCCGAATCGTTTCGACCTCATCCCACATAATTAGCCCCGAGTCGTGTTTCCTTTATCCCAGATAACTAGTCCCGAATCGCCCCTCCTGTATCCCAGGTAACTAGTCCCATACCGTCACCTCAACCCAGATAACTCGTCTCTCCCTTATCCCAGATAACTAATCCCGAATCGTTTTTCCCCCCATCCCAGATAACTGTTCCGAATCGTCTCTCCCTCATTCCATACAACTATTCCGAATCGTCTCTCCTTCATCCCAGATACCTACCCCAGATCGTCTATCCTTCATCCCAGATAACTATTTCGAATTGTCTCTCTCTCATCAGAGATATCTAGTCCGAATCATCTCTCACTGGCCCCAGATACCTAGTCCGAACCGTCTCACCCTCATCCCAGATAACTAGTCCGAACCATCTCGTCCACATTTCTAAAATTCTTTTATAACGATGTCAAGTCTTAATGTTAAATTAAATAGTTTAATCACTCCAATTTTCATCATTTGGCTCCAACCAACAACGTGGGACCCGGTTGTACCTAATATTGTATTATGTAAGCTTATATTTCAGGAGAACAACTTTTTCTGTTAACTAGAAGAAATGATATCTATCGGTATAACACGGTGACAAAAGAGGCAAAGAAACTTGCTAATAGAGGTAATGATCAGTAAGGCCTTTTGGTTCTGCAACTTTTTTGTTTCAGTATATTTATTTCATTCTTAAACTAGTGACAGCCAACGCCATGAAAGTAGTGACAACCACTGCCATGAAACTATTGACAACCAGTGCCGTGAAACTATTGACAACCATTGCCGTGAAACCATTGACAGCCAACGTCTTGGAATCAGTGACAGACAGTGCAATGCAACTAGTGCAATGAAACCATTGACAACCACTGCCACGAAACTAGAGACAGATAGAGTCATTAAACTAGTGACAGTCAGTGCAATGAAACCATTGACGGACAACTAGTGAGAACCAGCGCCATGAAACTATTGATAGCCAGAGTTTTGAAACTAGTGACAGTCAATGCAATGAATCCACTGACAACGAGAACCATGAAACTTGTGGCATTCAGTGCTATGAAACTAGTGACTCGACTAACAAAAAGCAATGACCAAATCTGTTTTAAAATAACGCGTAAATCATGGATCATACTCCTGTTTCGATTGCCAATGTTGTATTTACAGTACACGACAGTTTTCTTCCACATGCATTAAACACATGTCCCATTAAACATCACCAGGTGTCATGGCCAGGATGCCCCTGGTCCATTAAACATGGCCAGGTTGGCATGTGGTCCTTTAAACATGGCCAGGGTGCCTCTGGTCCATTAAACATGGCCTGGTTACATGTGGTCCTTTAAACATGGCCAGGTTGCATATGGTCCATTAAACATAGCCAGTTATTAGTTAAAACGTAGTTTTTTTAAAACCATATAAAAACTGTGTTGTAAACATGCATTGTGTAATAGTTAGAACAAGAGTTGACAATGCCGGTTATAATAGTTAAAATAGATATTGATAAGTCAAATTACTTCTTTCTGGGCGGGCCTATGAAGCACAGTGCCGTCTCGAGTTTAACGTTTACGCGACACAAATAAACTAGATAATTTCGGAACAAACACATTTCAATTGTATTCATTCGTTTGCACGCAGAGGTCTTTAACAGTGGCAGGATGTCAGAGGACCCGGAGAAAAACCCACCAGGAGGATGGACCGGCGACCCTATCCTAGCCATGTACAGCCGGGGAATCAGAATCACGCCACAATAGACCTTATTATACAACGTGCAATTGCTAACCATTCGACAATCCAGCGCCAACTATTCGGCCATCCAGCGTTAACCATTCAGTAGCTCCTATACATCTTTAAGTTGGATCGTAGAAGAACATTGACTCCGACTAATTTATATTAACAGCTCGATACATGGCATGCGATATGGAAAGAAATTTTCTATACTACACACTACAACCAATACAAAACAATCAAAACTTCACAAAGATTATCCGCATAGATCAAGGCGGCAAGAATATGAAAACTATATCGGATAAAGATTTAGATAAAGAGTTGCCGGTTTTTTCTATAATAGTTCAAAAATAGATAATGAAAAATAAATGTATTTAAAATTTTATTCAAACTATTTTATTCCGAGCGAAGTAATGAATGTTGAAAGATGTAGTTTAGTTTGTTTATTATCGTAGCAACATTAAAATTTGTTGTATCTCTAATAATTTTATTGTTCCAAACATATACTCAAAGCCATTAAAAACGCAATGCCTAATTCGTCAAATATTCCTGGTAAACGTTTTTTGGGGCTTTCATAGGTGAAACTTATGATGGGTCCCTTTTTGTGGGGAGTTCTGGGTTTGAACCCAATATCAGTTATCGGTAATGAACTTTGTTCGTGCAAACGCAACATTTGTGTTGCTTCACGATTTTAAGCAGACCAATGCCGTATGTTTTGCACGTGCATTCCCTGCATTCTGGCCTTTTACATGCAGATCAAAATTTCAACATTCATCACTTCAGAAAAATGCCATGCCTTACACAAGAAAACAGGAACAGAGTTATTGGCATGCTGGATCAGGGGGCTGTACGGGTAGCCACCGCCAGACACTTTAATGGCCATCCATCAACCAATGCTCACCTCAGACGACTCTTCCACGCCACTGGAAGAGTTGCCGATCGATCCCACCTGTAACAACCGCTGATCAAGATCGCCGCATCCGATTACTGGAAAGGGACGTTTCGGGGGAGGTGGCGTCCTGGCTTGGGCCGCTATCGACGTCAACTTCCGGTCCCAGTTAGTGGTGGTCCAAGGCAAACTCAACGCTCAACGGGTAGCCACCGCCAGACACTTTAATGGCCATCCATCAACCAATGCTCACCTCAGACGACTCTTCCACGCCACTGGAAGAGTTGCCGATCGATCCCACCTGTAACAACCGCTGATCAAGATCGCCGCATCCGACTACTGGAAAGGGACGTTTCGGGGGAGGTGGCGTCCTGGCTTGGGCCGCTATCGACGTCAACTTCCGGTCCCAGTTAGTGGTGGTCCAAGGCAAACTCAACGCTCAACATTATGTTCAAGCCAACCTTCGTCCGGTGTTCATGCTGCCTCAACATGGCGTCTATCGACAGATGGTTTTCCAGCATGACAACGCCCCACACCACACTGCCAGGTAGACAAGAGACTTTCTGAACAATCATTATGTCCGCGTTATGGATTGGCCCGCTATGTTTCTCGACATGAACCCGATCGAACACCTTTGGGATGAACCTGGACGACGGGTTCGAACTCAAGTCGTGCCACTATGAACTGTTGCAGTGTTGGCACAGGCGACCCCAATGCGTGGCCCATCTAATAGTGTAAAAATTGTAGCCTTTATCGCTTTCATGATTTATGGTCCTATGGGGTGAACAAATGTTGTTTATTCCCCGTGGCTCAATCTATATTTCGTTTCGGTTTTTTATACTTTCGATGGCCTACACTGTATGAAGATCTGGCCGGTTGTTGCGATAGGTCACGTCAGAGGTCATACGAGCAGCTTTTGATCCTATGACGTCAGACGTTTGATTAACCCACCAGCATTGATGTTACTACTGGATTACTCACAGTTCCGTGCAAAACACACCTAAAGCTCATCTTAACAGACCGGTTCATTGGCTAATGCCTCACATCATTCAGAACACGTCAATGATATCAACTCTTACAGACCCTAGTGTGGTAAAGACAAGCAAAATGAAATTTTGAACTATAAAAACGAAACAAAATAGGATCTGGGTTTTTTTTATCTTCACGATTGGGGTATTTTGAAAATTAAAATTGCTTTTCTTTGGCCTTTCATATCAGCTGATGTTACAATTGACTGTCTGTCCGTTGACCAAGAATCGGGAACCTTATACTATTCTTCAACAAAAGGTATTGAATATTTGTCGTTCATACAGAATTATAACAATGAGGTTATGCCTACAGCTGTAACTGGGAAATATGTATATGATATTGGATTCCATGGCAAGGGTCACAAGAAAAGGTAATATTGTATGGTATAATTATTACTTTAAGTTATAAAACATCACATTGCATGTTTTAATTATTACACAGTATCACGATACATAGAGAAAACTCACGAGGTAATATTATGTGGTATAATTATTACTTTAAGTTATAAAACGTCACTTTTCATGTTCTAATTATTAGACAGTGGCATGATAAACAGAGATAAATATGACATATTCAATGCGCGTTACTAGGATATTAATCACCATTTCATCTTCATCTCCATCTTCAATGGGCACCGTCGCTGAGATAAAGGGTTATAATTTATAGGTGACACCATTAAAGAGGCGGTGCCACATGACTTCATTGTTTACCTTACATTATTGTTTTCCTCTACATTCATTACGAACTGGTGTGTTGATTGACGTTACTTTTTGTCATTAATATGGAATTCAAATCCCGGTACTTCGAAATACGATTCTGTTACCATCGATAAAGTCACGCGGAACCAAGCTTTTACTAGCGACTCCTGGTGACAATACCTTAAGCGAGGACGCGCATTACAATCTATAACTATAACTTTACCCACGTATTATGTCTGTCAAGCGCTTGTCTTATTCCATAAATGTCTTAAAATATAATTATTGTCAATCTATAATTACAAGGTATATTGGGCGACTGAAAATAATCTTTATTGGTCAAAAAATGACCCCCCCCCCCCCCCGATTGTCGGGTCCTTGGTGTTGTAGGTTAGTATTGAGTAGGTGGCGCTTAATTGTGCATATCGTCGACATACGATGCATCTGTTTGTGGGATGTTCAATTCATATATTTTGTAAAGAAAGTGGCTATAACTAAGCACCATTATAATACTATAACTTCCAATGTGTAACCAACATTGTCAGACTATAACGTCGAATAATTTAACAACATTGTAAGACTGTAACGTCGAATAAGTTTACACCGCTGTAAGTCTGTAACGTGGAATAATGTGGCACCGTTGTAAGACCATAACGTCGAATAACGCAACATTGTAAGACTATAACGTCGAATAAGTTTACACCGTAAGTCTATAACATCGAATAACTTAGCAACGTTGTAAGACTATAACGTCGAATAACGCACCTTTGTAATACTATAACGTCGAATAACGCAACATTGTAAGACTATAACGTCGAATAAGTTTACACCTTTGCAAGTCTATAACTTCGAATAACTTAGCAACGTTGTAAGACTATAACGTCGAATAACTTAGCAACGTTGTAAGACTATAACGTCGAATAAATTGTCACCGTTGTAAGACTATAACGTCAAATAAGTTAAAAGGTCCCGGGGGTTTAACAATTACTTATTTTGAATGATTGCATTAGATCTTATGAAAATTTGAATCTTTGATCAGAACCACGTTATTAACTCTATGGGTTTAATATCAAATTTTCAGAAAAAAACACAGGAAATTTCATTATTAATAAAAGTTCTATTTTGTTGTTTAGTAGGTTTATGCGTTAACCCTTATTTCATTGCTTTTCATTTTTATAACATGCGAATGGGTAACGAATGTTGTTTAGTATATTTCTCAATATAAACACGAATTACTCAGTTTATTGATTGTTTAAAGATACATTATGGGAGATAAGATAAAGAATTGGCAGTTTCCACTATAATAGTTAAAAACTAGATAATGTACAGGTAATTTCCGAAAATCTCAGTCAAATTGATCCACTATGAACCAAAATATTGGCTTTAGATATTTCTGCCTAGCCCCGATTATCATTACTAAGGTCAGTACGATAAAAAGCATAGTCTCGATTATCCACTTTTTATATTTAATTATCAGTCAGTATCGAAGGCAAGCGTTAACATCGAGAGTTCATTGTGGTCTGGATAAGTTAAAATGTCTAATTAATAATTTAGATAAGATTTCAGGCCTAAAGAAAGACCTGTTATAGGCATATTTAGCTCTTGCATAATGCATGTTTAAATTATTGTCTGGATAAGTTAAATAATGTCTAATTAATAATTTAGATAACATTCCAGGCCTAAATAAATACCTGCAATGGGCAGATTTAGCTCTTGCATAACGTATGTTTAAATGGATTAATTTTAACAGATAAGAGTCTAGTTTGTGTGTCTGAAACCGGTGAGTTATACCTCGTTACTCTGGATGGTGTGAAAACTAAATCTCTACCCGATATTACCATAACATCACATATTCTTAACGACATGCAATGTGAAGGTGCTCCACAAGATATCACAACAATTGATGAAAATATGTACATCCTCTGTCGTGCCCCAAATCAGTTAGTAGTATTTATATATTCTTCTAATGAATTGGAATGAAATGTAGTTTAACGTCCTACTGTTCTGTTCCTAAACTGGGCAAATGAAGGCGGATATACGCCATACAGTGTGCTATGAGGGAAACTGTGCTCGGACAGCGGCACTACGACCTATTCTAATACCGAATTCCGACTGTCAAAGGATCTTTTATGTACACGCCAATGTATACACGGGACCTCGGTTTTCGTCTCACGCGAACGACTAGACCGCTGTCCATGCCAGGCCCTTCGTCCTGCATCACTGACATTGACAAGGGGGAACCACGCCGGAAAATCTGGATGAACTTTCTCGGCCAATGCGAGGATGGAACACCTGACCTCCAAACTAGCGCGCCACGTTCTTCTAATGAAAGGTGTATATCCCCAGTCATTCCCGAATCAGTTAATAGTTGTTATATGTTCTTCTAATGAAAGGTGTATATTTTCTGCCATTTCCCGAATTGGTTGCTTTTATATGGACTTTAATATATACCGGAAAAACACCGGAAAATACCGGAAAACATCATGTTATACTTAATACTGGAAAACACAGGGGAAAAAACTAAATACCGCAAACACACTATATATCGGAAATAACCCTAAATAGGTAACCCGGAGTCGGGCTGTGCTATATACCGGAAACTAACCCTAACCTTTAGGGTGTTTTCCGATAATTAGTGTGTTTTCCGGTATTTAGCGTTTTTCGGCTGTTTTCCGGTATTCAGTATAAAATGTTTTTCCGGTATTTAGTATTGTCGCTTTTATATCCATCTAAAGAAATGGAAAATGTAATTGTTTTGTTCATATCGCTAAACTAATATGAGTTCTAATATTGCGGTCAAAAGACAGTGATGGTAAACTAAAACCAAATACGATCAAAATTCGAAGTCCTACAAAAGCCAACATCATATGGGCAAAATAGTGTAATCAGCAAATGTACTTTTCACGGTGTACTAAGTACACTACAAACAGTTGTAACAGGTATCCGGAAGAGTAAATTTACCCTGCCTGGCGCCTCACCCGCCATAGGTGCATCCAAACCATTAGGCGAAATCTCAGTAAAATAGCGTAATGATCATATCTGTGTTTATAGATCTAAGTATATAAAGTTCTTTAGAAAGTAGGATCTGTAACATGTTCGTTAGAAATTAATGGGGACCATTTGATTACTTACTCAGAAATTATTTATTTATACCTACCCTAAATACCGAACTCGGACTGATTATATTTTATATTGATGTAACCATTCATATGTTACATTACAAAGTTTTAAAAGTGGATTTAAAAAGCAATATTGTTGACCTCCTGATTGCCGATACGCCCCCAGCTTTACCAAACAATCAGTGGTTATTTATGTGAATATTGCCACACCAGAAAGTTCTGTCTACACAGAAAGGTACGGTGATCTTTTTTTGCGTTTGCTACAACTGGAACATACACCCAAAAATGAATGGAGGTTTCCCTAAACCGCTTAAGTCTGGTATTGGTTCAAGATACATTATGCAAGAGCTAAATTTGCCCGTTGAAGGTCTTTATTTAGTCATGAAGTGTAATCTAAATCATTAATGAGACATTAATTAACTTATCAAGACTATAATCAACTCTCGATGTCATCGCTAGCCTGTGATATTTACTGGATTAGGATCCGATTTGTTGCAATGGCAACAGACCAAAAGAATGTCACGTGTATACAATGCGTTCCTCTGGATACTTAGAATTAAACACGATGCCGCCTCCCATATACGAAGACATTTTGTAAAAAAAGATGAAACAAAATGAAGCTGTAGAAATTTCTTTGATTTAGGAAGAATTTTTGACATATTTCAGTGGGTTACGATGGTCGGGTGAAATTGTAATAAACCGGACCCTGTTTCTCAAAATCTTAACTAATGATAAATTCCAAATTTTAGTAGATACTTCAATTTTGATTGGGCTAAGCACTAAAATCAATCTAATATCATCCAATCAAATTACAAAAAATTGGATTTTTATCTTACTTAAAATTTCGTGAAACCGTAGTTCTCTGACATCGTTATTAAACATGCATTATGCAAGAGCTAACTCTGCCTATTATTTGGTCTCGGTCACCCAGGTCTGGGTCCGTTGTCAATTTTTGACGAAAATTACTGGATAATCTAACACATAAAAAACAAACTCCCGGTTACGCATGGGCAATTCACTTGGCAGATCTATAATTAGAAACAAAATAGAGACGGGGAATAAACATGAATCGCGATGAAGAATTAAAAAGATTGTGAGAGAAGCCATACGTTTGATTTTTGACGAGAGAAAATTACCATTTCAATTAAAACCTTTACAAACAAAATTTTAGAGAGTGTTATAGTTCACAAGCGAGATGATTTGGTAGATTCAATACATGGTAACATAAAAGACTGGATAATCCAGACAATGACCTACTTTCCGTCAAATTTTGAGGACCCATCCAGACTAATATTCGTAGAATATTTGTTTGGATAATAGAGACTACCTATTATTGGACGTATTTCTTTCGGCCTAAAATTTAATCTAAATTATCAATTAGACATTAATTTACTTATTAGGACCATAACCAATTCTTGATTACATCGCTAGCCTGCGATGTTTAGCGGATTGGAATATACTTTTTGAAAAATAATTAAACGTCAAAATGGATAATCGAAACTTTGTTTTTCTATCGTACCGATTTTAGTAATTTTCAGCATATTCTATTTATGTAATCTATTTTGTTTTGCTATAATAGGGAGAGGGAGAAATGGGGTTTAATTTCAACGTCCATTCGACACAATCTAGGTCATTTCGGAACTAACATATGGTTTAATTTTATTTCAATTATTCGTTTACGCGTAGGGGTCTTTAGCAGTGGGAGGAAACCGGAGGACTCTGAGAAAACCCACGAGGTTGGACAGGCAACCTTTCTCCTTGTCACGTACAACCGGGGATTCAAAACCACGTCACTTGACTCAATGACAGCCTTTATGATATATAGAGGTCACGTGTAACAATTCGGCCATCCCCCACTATTATAGCGAGAACTGTGCAGACCACAATTGATATCTCCACTGACACCACCGTTTTATTTGTCTTTGTTGTGGGGGTTGGGATGGCCTAGTGGTCTAGAGTGCCGCGCGTCGACCTCTAGCTGGCCGGTCACCTCTGGCTTGCGGCTGTGGTTTCGATCCCTGGTGTGAGCGTATGTGGCATGGAAATAGGGGCGCCTTCTCAACCTCGTGGGTTTCCTCCGGGCACTCCGGTTCCCTCCCACGGCTAAAGACCCCTACGCGCAAGCGAATTATTGAAATAAAATTGAAACCGTATGTTAGTCCCGAAATGACCTGGTTGTGTTGAGTGGACGTTAAACCCCATTTCTCTCTCTCTCTCTCTCTCTCTCTCTCTCTCTCCCTCTCTCTGTCTTTGTTGTTTTCTAAATAAACTTCATGTCTTTTGAATTTATACCACTTTATGCAAACCAAAATAAATATAAATATACTTCACTGTTTGGTTATAATGCAAGGCTATGCTGTTTATAAATAAATATAGTTTGGCTCATGTTTGATTAGCGTAATATTACCTTTTTTAATTGCAAGATCTTGTTCTGAGGCACAGAAGAGTTAGGGTTGGGTGACGGTTAAGGTAATTCTTACAATTTTCAGATGGAAACGCCACGGTCCCGGCAATAGTCTCATCGAAGCGGTCCTGTGTACATTTTGGCGTTCACCTAAAAGATCCCTTGTCATTTGGAATTCGATGTACGCGTATGCCGTGGGCAGAATTTTCTTCATAGTATATTATATGACATACACCCGTTTTCATTAGCCGAGTCGAAGCGGACTGTAGGACGTTAAACCCCATTTCATTTCATTTCTTTAGCTCGTAGGCGATGAAGCCACGGTGGTTAAGTGGGTAATACGCTGGCTCGCTTATCTGGACATCGCGTGTTCGATCCCTGCTTTAGGCAAGAACGATTATGGGGATTTTCCGACATGGTTTTCACTTATCGGTAGCTGTCTAGTCGTTTGAATGGTACGAAAAGCCGAGGTCCCGGTTATCCATTGGCGTGCACGTAAAAGATCCATTGGCATTTGGAATTCGATATAAGAGTAGGCCATAGTGCCGCTGCCCGGGCACACTTCCCTGATAGCACACTGTATGGCGTATACCCGTCTTCATTAGCCCGATTCGGAGCAGAACAATAGGACCTCAAACTCCGTTTTATTTCTCAGTAGGTGAGAAATAGGACGTTAAACCCTATTTCAGTTTGTGTACATGGGAGATAACTCTTTATATTACACAGCCAATAGAATTGAAATGAAATGGGGTTTAACGTACTAATTTTCTACATCGAGTGTGCTAAAGAAGACCATTGATTCTACTTTAAAGTCGTTTCATTTTTAACTTTTCATAAATACCTTTGTCGGTGATGCTGAACAGGGAATCTGGAAAGGATAGGACGAAAACTCGAGGTCCCATGTACAACTTGGCTGCACGTAAGAGAAACTGTGACTGTTAGAATTCGATATAAGAGAATGTCATGGCGTCGCGGTCCAATTAAACATTACCCCCTTAGCACACTACATGCGTGTGTCCGTCTTTATTATCCCAGTCGGTGCAATAGGGCGTTGTACCCCACTTCATTTCATTTTTATTTTGTAGTGCTTTTGTTGATTTACGCCTAGTCCTCTATAGTAAGAGAAAGGAGAGTGGGGGTGACCGTGGTCAAATGATTTGACGTGTGCGCGTTAGATCATAACGTCTATCGATTCCCCTGTCCAATTTCGTGGGTTTTTTTTACCGGGTCTAGTGAATTATTGAAAAAATTGAACTATGTGTTAGTTCAAATGGGTGCAGGATGTTTCGTACTTAGTTCATTCGTACTTCACATGAGCTGTTTCGTACTTCACTTCGTACCTCAAATAACAAACGATTACCTGCTTTTCGGTGTTTTAATTTTTTTAAAAATCTGGTGATAATTAGGGATAGTGTTAGGGTTCTACTCAAATGACATGTATCGTGTGGGCGTTAAACTCAATTTTTAAGAATATTGAATATAAGGTAAAATTTAGAAAAATTTTGTGCAGACTCAACATTATTGAATAATACGAAATGAAATAGGGGCGGGTATTATTGTTTTACTTTTTCATGATTTTTTACAATATGGGGGCAGCGATGGATGGCTGATGCATCATAGGGTCTGTTAACGAGTCAACTGGCGTGGTTTTAATTCTCCGCCTGTAGGTGACAAGGAGTAGGATGACCTGTCTTACCTTGTGGGGTTTCTACAGTTCCTCCGGTTTCCCCCGACTGCTAATGACCCATACGCGCAAGCCACTTTTTGAAATAAAATTTAAACATGTGTTAGTCTGGAAATGACCTAGTTGTGTCGAGTGGATGTTAAACCCCTTTCCCCCCCCCCTCTCTCTCTCTCTCTCTCTCTCTCTTCCTTTACAGTATGGGGATACGAAATTAATGGGGGCGGCGATTAGCGTCTTACTATACTCATTAATGTTGACGATATGGGAGTACCATGGCATAAGACTGATACCTTTGCTACTTTCTGTTAGGGAATTTGTTTGCGCAGCCATGTGGTAGGGAGACTTTTGATTAGACCCATGTCGATGTAATACATACTGTAGTCACGTGGTAATGGGTAACATGGATACCAACTACGACTTTGATTTATTGTGGCAAATTATTGAAGACTTTATTGCATTACAATAAAACTGCTCAAAATTCGAAATCGATATGACATATCTTTGGTCTGTGATTTGCATCACAAACGTAGAACATGTGAATAGTATTCTGTGTCCCATTTTACGTGAGAACTATGATAGGGGTATAAACGCTATTACAAAATGCGTATTTGTATAGCTACTCAGAGGAGCGATCAGTCGTAAAAATAGACGTAGTTTCACCGACAACGTTCTGAATGAAATCTATTCAGAACTTATAAAATAAAATGCATGTAGCACGTGAGAAATATGATAGATAATCGCTATTACTATATGCGTATTTTAATAGACACCCGGAGGAGCAACCGGTCGTTAAAAAAGACGTAATTTCACATAGTACTAAATGAAATCTATTCAGGACTTTATAATATAATACATATATCACACATCTGTGTGGGGTCGTGGTCGCACAGTGTTGGACGAAAAAATGTACTGTTATCATTTATGGTCCATCACGGAGTGCCCAGAAAGAGATAACGTAAAGGTTAATCTGGGACGACGAAAAACCAAGGCATGGTGTACACATTGTTGTGTACTTTAAAGAATCACTGACAATTAAAATTGATTGTATTGGAAAATATCGATATAAGAGTAGGCCGTAGCGCCGCTTCCCGGACAAAATTACACCCAGCGTCATCTCAAAGAATAATAGCATGCATAGTAACAAGAGTGTTAAGAATTCAATCCATCAAAAAAACGCCCCTCCCCCAAACGTCCTTGAAATTCAGTCAGTGACAGAGGTAAAGGACATATTCTAATTTGCCACACTAAGGTGCCCTTGACGGTCGGTGCCCGTTGTCGTGAGTACCTCCAATCGGGGCATTGCCGATTATGGCTGTTATGTGGTCGGTCCGTCCGATTTTTTTGGTGAACATGTTCATTAGGAGACTGGTTTGGTAGAAATCGATGGTGATGTCTTTTAGGCTAAACAGAGATTGGCCAAAACTTTGGGACCTCTACTTGCATATTAGATCAAGTATTCACACCTCTTCAGGTGATGAGCAATATCTTGAGATTAAGCAGCTGTCCGTTTGTCAGTCACACTTTAGAAATCCTTTAAGGTAGACTGTTTAATGTTTGCTGGGGTAAATCTTAACAAAGTTCGATGAAGACTACTGGCGTGGACGTAAAAGATCCCTTGGCAGTTGGAATTCGATATAAGAGTAGGCTGCAGCACCTGGCGCATGCCAGATTATGAGCAGAACAGTAGGACGTTAACTTTCATTTCATTTCTGTATTGTGTGTCTGTTCATCACTTTTCGAGGACTCAATAGGCACAATCCTATGTTCAACCAAGCAGCTCTTTATTCGGTGTTCTTAATTCTTAGTTCTTAATTTACAGTCCTTAATTCTTATTTGTTGTCGTATTTCATTACTTGTACACTAAGATTAACATTTGTGTCTTAAAATCAACAATATTTGTTTTACAATAAAATAAAACCAAGTATGAACAATTTTAACCATAAGACAAATTTCGAAGTCCTATAAAACGGTACAAGCAATTGCAAATAGTGTAATCAGCAAATGGACTGTTCACCGTGTACGCAATACGCAACAAACAGTGGTAACAGGTGTCCGGAAGATTAAGCTCGTGGCAGATTTTTAAAATGTATTTTTGTTTAATTTAATTAGATTGTGTTAATTACGACAATTGAGCTTTGCGTAGGGCATATCTTTACTTCAATTTTAAAAAGTAACATTTTTATTTATTTTGCTTAGATGCAAGTTTAATGGAGCCAAATCGCTAATATTTTGGACCTAGAAATTGACACAAATGGGTCTCAGCGCATAAAATTACTGTAATGTGAATGCATATAAACGGTATGTTCGGTAAAATACGCCAAAAGTTTCAATCGAATGGCAACCTCTAGCATCTGGTTATTCCACTCTCTACCGATAGTATTTAATGCACATGTACTCCAGATAAGAATATGTCTAGCCTCGTTCTTCGAGGCCCTTGTTACAAATGGCGCTGAAACACGTTATAGTAAAATTCTTATTTTGTCTTAAATATTGGATATCAGAAGCCCATCTTTTCCCAGTAAGATCACAACATCAATGTTGATTTCAATTGACAAATAATTCGTGTTTTCAATGTTGTGGACATAATATTGAGTTATAGACTTAGCTACTATAATACCTGTATTGAAATACACCGGATGCATCAAACTAAAATTGGGCTTTATTAAAATGTTTACCTCCCCCCCCCCCCTATTTCCTCTCCTCCACATTCTCCGACCTGTCGTATTCTGTCACAAATGCTATTGTGATTGTGGCGAAGACCGGAGTGAACACGCACCCAGTTGATTTATTTATTTTGTTCGGTTATTGTTAATGTGTTAATCGCCTTAATATAGTACATTGCGTTACACATTTACAATACAAAACGTGTTTTGATCCTAAAATAGACCCCTTGCATAATTCATGGAAAGTTGAGGCCGTTGATCGAATTTAAATAAAAGAATATGATAATTTCTCGATAATGACGTTAAAATGGACGTGTTCGCAAACATGTTTTTTTTAGAGACTCATCAATAATTCATTGACAGATATTGTTTGAATTTTACGAATCTTTAAACTTGTGTAAAGAACTTTTAGCGGTAAAAAAAAACTAGAGCATATTATGTGTATTTAAAGGGACAATGCCTTATAATTTTCTCTACTCTATTCAAGATCCAGGTAACCACCAGAAATAGAAATGAAAAAGGGTTTCACGTCCTACTTTTGTGTATCGACTTATCATATCTCATACTGTGTGATATTTCGAATTTCAACTGTCAACGGTTATTCTATGTGCATGGTAATGCGTGGGGGGGGGGGGGGGCTAGTGGTCTTGAGTGACGCGCTTCGACCTCTAGCTGGCCGGTCACCTCTGGCTTGCGGCTGTGGTTTCGATCCCTGTGGCATGTGGCAGTAGTTTCCTCCCACTGCTAAAGACCCCTACGCGCATGCGAATTATTGAAATAAAATTAAAACATATGTTAGTCCCGAAATGACCTGGTTTGTGTCGAGTGGACGTTAAACCCCATCTCTCTCTCTCTCTCTCTCTCTCTCTCTCTCTCTCTCTGGTAATGCGTATAAGGTTGTCGTGCCATCTGAACGACTAGACACTGTCCTTACCAGGCCTTCGGTAAGGACAGCACTGACAAGGTGAAACCACACTGGACATCCTCGGGAACTTTCTTGACCAGCACCAGAAAAGAATCCTAGACCCCGTGCTTATCTCTCGGATCATCATTCCCAAAATAAAGGGAATTACAAGACATAAATACTAAATTTTTTCTCTTTAAATGTTGTGAAAATTGGTTCCCGAATACAGATATACGAGCCGACAATATACGACTTCAAGAAAATTAATCATTTGTTTGATTAAGAAAATTATTACACATCTTACATAAATAATAAAAGTAAATGAAGAAGGACCGCACCACACACAAAGCAAACCGATAAGACAAACCTGCGGACAAACCAAACTATACATATTCGATATTTTGTCCTGTAAGATAGTTGCAAATTTCAAGATCTTTGCACTCAATGGAATAATTCTCAAATAGTTTTCTTATCATCATCTTCGTCAATCTTGAGATTTATTCTCCAGCACCGTCTTAATTCTCTTCTCTATTTTACACCTCTTGTTATCTTGAATAATTTCATGTTCTTATGAAGGAAGGGATGTTTTTGTAAGTTTATGTAACTTCTGTTCGATCCGTTTACATTGTGGTAATACAATATGTTTACACCAACGAAACTATACAGAGATTGCAAGAAATAAACAGCACATATCAAAATCAAAGGATCGGATATCGGTGCGATTGTAAACGTCGAGTTTGTGGGTGTCCCATTTAATTCAATTTCAAACACAATGTTAATCCCATATTCAGGTAATTTAAATGTTTTGGGGTCGAGATCAATCTATATTTAGCTACACAAATTGTATTGATGAATGATCGATGAGTTACTAGAAACATCGCCTGATATATGGGGCAATGGGAGGATCATGTTATCTACGTTGGTGTCCGTCAAATTCTTTATGAATATAAATAGTCCACAAGAAAGAATATTTCTCCATAGATCGAAGAATTATCTTCGATGACGCTGTGCTCAATAGCTCTCTCCTTGTGAAGGCAAGTATATCAGAACAATATAACACTTTTCTGTTCATGTTTTCATGTTGAAAATGCTTGTTCGGGATTGTTTGTTTTATCGAATATACGACCGCGCTGTTTTAAAATACATCTTCAGATGTTTTTGGTAAACTAGAGTGGAGATCCTTACCGCGCGGATATTTTGAAAGATCAGGGAATCACGGTGGCTTAGTGGGTAAGGCGCTAGCTCGTTAGCCTGGTGGTCGGGTGTTCGATCCCTGCATTGGCCGAAAAAGTTCATCTCAATTTTCCGGCGTGGTTTCTCTTATCAGAGATGCAGAAGGAGGGCCTGTAAAGGACAGCTGTCTAGTCGTTCGGATGGGACGAAAAACCGAGGTCCCGTGTACCCATTGGCGTGCACGTAAAAGATCCCTTAGCAGTTGGAATTCGATATATGAGTAGGCGATAGCGCTGCTGCCAGGGCAAAATTTCCCTCATAGCACACTGTATAGCGTATGTACGATAACCCACGAGGTTGGAGGACGGGGAATGGAGAATTAAAATCACGTCACTTGAATCTATGAGATGGGCCACCCCACCGGCGGCTGTTTTGTTTATGTTATTGTGATTAAAAATGAATTCTGAAATGTGAATGGGACAAATATTTCAAGCATAGACGCATAGGTTATAGTTATTTATTAATAACATTTATTTCTATTTTAAAGCTTGATTGCTATTACCCACAATGAAAGAATTTATCTTGGTTTTGTTGATGACCCTAGTATCATTTAATTCATTTACAGGTAAGTTATAGACAAATTTACATAATTGTTTTTACACTATAATTTTATACAGATATTGAAGTACAAATGTAAACGAAATGGGGCCACCGTGGCTAAGTGAGTAAGACGCTTGAAGGTTAGGTGTTTGATCCCCTTGTCAGTGATGCAGGACGGAGGGCCTGGCAAGGACAGCTGTCTAGTCATTCGGATCGGGCGAAAAACCGAGGACATGTGTTCAAATTCGATATTAGAGTAAGTCGTAGCACCGCTTTCCGTGCAAAATTTCCACCCGAGCACACTGTATGACGTATGGCCGTCTACATTAGCCCAGTTCAGAGCTGAACAACAGGACTTTAAACTCCATTATATTTCATTTGACAACGAAATGGGGTTTAACGTTCCACTTTTCAGCACTAAAAGTTCAGAATGGAGTCGGGCATACATCATGCAGTGTGTTCCAGAGAAATGACGCCCTTGATAATTTAGAATCGCAACTGCCAAGGTTTTTAAGCGCACACCAACGCCTACACGGGACCTTTGTTTGTCGTGTCATGTGAACGACTTGACGCTGTACCACTGCCAAGAGAATATCAAATCGAAATATCCAGAAAAGCATTCTGGATCAACACGAGCCACTCGGTACCTCGACTTAATAGTACTAGTACATGCATGAAATTTGTAACAAGTAAAGGAACCCCTTGCAGTTGTAATTGACTATAACAATAGGCCGCAGCACGCTGTATTGCGTCAGCCCGTCTTCATTATCCGCGCGCGAAGATGTGGAAAAGTAGGTCATTAAACCCATTTCATTTATTTTTATTCCAATATGACATGTCTTAATGGTGTCTGTTTATACAAAGCGGACACGAATCCAGGTCCGGATTCACCTACTTATGGGCCGTAGGCCAAACTCATCAGTGATTCCAAAATTTATACAGTACATTCAACCAATAGGCTGGTTTAGCTGGCCCGGATTGAATATTCATATATCATATACACGGCATTCAAAATTGTGACTCCGCCCTTCTTGTCATGTCCTCTCGTGACTGTATTTGTAAGAAATGCTCAAGCAATACAACGGGCGTGTTTATTTGTAGCAATAGACGTGTCTTCAACTCCTAATTGTTAAAACTGATTCATAGAGGAATTTCACTCGATCGTTACTATCATGCGCATGGTATATGAAATGGGGTTTAGCGTCTTTTTTACATCACCAGGGGTAATGATGACGAGCATATAAAACATACAGTGTAGGCTTCTGTGAGTCAACTTTCATTCGGACAGCGGCATAGAGTAAAGGTTGATGGTAAATGAAATAGTACAGCAAACGTGACTTCATTTTCCATTCCCCCCTCTTTGAATTATTACGATATACTAAATATGTCACGATTTCTGGAGAATTTAGTGACCATCACTGCGGCAATTGGTATTAGCAGTATCTCTACTTAAAAATCCGTAGTTATATGGATATTTCATAAACCGTTTTGGAGCTCCTAAAAAGGTCAAAAGCAGCATAACCTAATATGAGTGTTTTCTCTTCACAAAATGTCACTTCGTTAGCCCGATAGGTTAAGCAGTATCATACTAGACAATTTATCAAGAACAACTATACGTCGTGAAGACCCACATCGCTTCATCTTGCTAGTCATTAATCCAGTCGGAACAGAACAGCCTGGCCTTAAACCCCATTTTGCTTCATTTCATATCCTCAGATGTCTCTAATCGGTTTGATTTTGAGTTTATTGTGACCCCCGTCTTTCTTACTGTTGCTAAAAAAATCCAGACATTATAAAAAGATAATTGTTTTTTTCTTTAAATTAAACACCGTAAAATTCGTTACGTACAAATTTATAATAAACAATGAATATTTTTCAGTCAAGAGTGAATTAATATTCGACAGCTGTAATGATGAGATAGAGGTCATTGTCGTCCTAGATGGTTCAAATAGCATATCCGATGACGATTTCCTGAATATTAAAGAGTCCTTAGCAAGGTTTGCCTTAGCTCTGGGAATAGATGGCAGCTCTGACCTGAAACTGGGTGTGGTTGTATACGGTTCAAATGTTTCAGAAACTATCCCGTTATCAAACGACGCCGTCTACCTTATTGAAAGGATCAACAACATCACGCACCCGAAAGGAGAAACATTTACCCATCTGGGAATAATGAGTATGGCGGAAATGTTTTTAAATGAGGGTAATTCAGAACTCCCCCAATTTGGAATAGTCATCACAGGTAAATATCTTTTACTTTACGGAAAATGATAATTTTCGAGAAATACTGGTTGCAATTACTTAGGCTGCAAAGATACTGTATTCGTTTGGCGGATGCCCTATCGGTATCAGATCGACAAGTATACAGAGGTTGTGAGATAGCGACCTCTACAGAAACGTTGACATTGAGCGAACCTTGAACTTTGCAGCTCGATTATCAAAGGTAGACATTTTAGCTTGAAAGCGTGAGACGACCGAGGGATCTGATAGGCTCATCAGCTGGACTTGAACCTAATCGAAATTAGTGCCTAAATATGCCGGGTATTAATCGAAGGCCTTGATGAGATCAAGCCGTCTATTGGAAATTGGGATTTACTAGGAGTACCGTCAGTGTAATAGAGTGATGTAAGTCTGATCTTCTTTTTTGGCAATGTGAAATGTTTTGTCTAGTCCAACGGTAAAATAAAACAGCTTTCAAAGTTATAAATTTTGGTCCCGTTTCGGACAAAGTCTTGTATGAACAGACGAGTTTTCAATATGGTTTTGAAAATGCAAACATTTAGATTCCTTTGTATGAAAGGAAAATTAATTCCACAATTAGCAATAGCATGTTGCCAGTCTGCTCTTTTTGTAATTTTAGATGGTGTGTCCAACTATACAAATGAAACAGCAGAAGAAGCACAAAGCGCCAAGGATGAGGGTGTTATCCTGTTTGCTATTGGAGTTGGAGATCTAACTTATCAGGATGAGTTGAGAGCTATTGCATCATATGACAACCAATCAATAGAACTCGACAACTTTGACCAACTTGACATGGCTATCAATAGTTTAATTTCCACTATATGCCCTAGTAAGTATCCACAATTTAATTTGGATTTTATCTCTTGATAAGTAAGAACATAACACTGGATACTTTATGACAAATGTTTTAGCTAGTACTTCAGAACTAACAAGAGAGAGAGAAGGGTGGGGTATGAGCTAACGTCCACTCGACACAAATTATATCATTTCGAGACTAACGCATGGTTCAATTTTATGTCAATAAATCGCTTGGGCGTAGGGGTCTTTTAACAGTAGGGGGCAACCGGATCAAAACTTGCAAATAGGGGAATTAAACGCTTTGTAAGAAGGGCACACCAAGAGTATGTGGTTTTTAAATCATTATACTTTTCAAGGATATGAAATCGTTACGGATGTGGCATTAGCGTTTCAACCGATATATTCGATAAATTCTAGAATCAGAGTTATGTTCCAAAGCACCGACAAGTCAAATGCTCAGTCAAAAATTTCACCCAATCAACATCTGCACCAAGTTTGAACATTTCACTTCAATTGAATAGTCTAAGCAGACAATCCCACCTTCAACAATGCGAATTATTGGTCGTTAAGGGGCTGCAGTCTCTAAAGTACAAGAAATGTTAAGTTTACCAACTATTTCCTGGGTGAACGTCAACCTTTCTTGTATCACTTTCAATTTTTAGCACAGTTATGTTTCTCCAAAGTCCTGAATAATCAAATAGTCTAAACAGACCTCTCCCTACCTCACCCTTCATGTTACTAATCATTACGATGATTCAGTCACTTACCATAAAAATGTTTGGCATAGTCTTAACAGACTTCTCTAAATCCAACCTATACCACCCTTCGTTTTACTAATCGTTACGATGATACAGTCTCTTACCATAAAAATGTTTGGCATACTAATTCCTGGGTGAACCTCGATTTTACTTGTCTCATTTTCAATTAGAAGCTGGGTTATTGTACTTAAGTCCGACCAAATGATCTAAGCAGATCACCGCAACCCAGTCCTTCGTTGTTACGGTGATTCTTTCTCCAGACCACAGTTATGTTTGGTATACTGATAAACTTCTTCGAGGAAGGTACACTGTGCTTGTTTCATGGCCATTCATAAATTTGTTTTATCTTCCTGTAGATGCAACTAAAAACTTAGTGCCAATAAATACTGGTGATGGTGGGCCATGTGATGGATGTCTGATGTGGAATGGTATTGGTTACAACGCTCACCAAGATTGTGACAAATACATCCAATGTGAATTCACTGACGCAAGCTTCGAATACTACATTTTTACTGTGATGGATTGTCCATTTGGAACTTTCTGGGATCAGGAGACAGTGACATGTAACCATGTTGACCAAGTTTCGTGTCCTAATGGTAAGATTTGTTTCCTTTGTCCTCGAATTTATTGCACTGTGTCCAATTCATGTTTCTATAGTTACAGACGCTTCCATAGTAATTATTAAATCGTTTGAATTTATGTCATTACTATATTCGATAGTGTATTATTTGATAAATTCTTATTCGTGATCTAATCAGGTTACATAATTGTCTTTTAAACAAATATTTATTTCTCTACGAGTAAGAAGTAATAATAATGTTTTTAATATAGGATGAAATGAAATTAAATTGGGGTTTAACGTCCAACTGTTCTGCTCCAACTGGGCTAATGAAGATGGGCATACAGTATGGCTATGCGGGCAATTATCGAATTCCAATTGCCAAGGGATCTTTTACGTGCTCACCAATGTGTACACGGTACCTCTTTTTTTTCTTCCCATCCGAACGACTAAACATATGTCATTGTCAGGCCCTCCGTCCTGCACCACCGAGGAACTTTCTCAGCCAATGCAGGGATCGAATTATGTGAGGGATTAGCCAATGAAACTGTATGTACGACGAGCTATGGACGTGTGGTGCACGGAACTTTGGGTATTCCACTAGAAACATCAATGCTGATTGGTTAATCAAGTATCTGACGTCATATGGTCAAAAGCCGTTCGTATGACCCTGACACGACCTATTATATTTACCACAGCCGGTCAGATGTTCATGTAGTGTAGGCCACCAAAAGTATAAAATAAACGAAACGAAATATAGATTTGTATTTCCATCAGATTGTATTGCGTATGATTGTGTTCGTTGGTCCAATCGGTGCAGAACAGTAGGACGCTAAACCCCATTTCATTTCTGTTATTTTTATACGTATTTCATCTCGTACATAGCAATAATAATAGTCACGACTGCACATTTTACCGGTTTTATTTCATTTATAGATGATTGCGATGTATATGATATTTCAACCTACAAAGTAAGTGAATCGTGTTCTGAATATTATGAATGTGTTGACGGTGTATCTAAACCCAGAAGATGCGCCCCGGGATCGTCCTACTCTTCTGGTAGTTGTGTTGTGGATCCTGATTGCCGAGAAACCGGAGTAGGTGATGTGAACAATGGTATGTAAATATTTCACTTAAATTTTCTGTTATTTCACACCCAATATCGAAGGGTTGGAAAGTCGAATGCTTAGCACGTGCGCGCTGTATCATAAAGCCTGTCATTGAGTCAACTGGTGTGGATTCGAACCGCCGGTTGTACGTGACAAGGAGTAGGGTTGCCTGTCCAGCCCAGTGGGTTTTCTCTAGGTCCTCCGGTTTCCTCCCACTGCTAAAGCCCCCCTACGCGCAAACAAAATATTGAAATAAAATTAAAAACCATATGTTAGTCCCGAAATGACCTAGTCTTGCGTCGAGTGGACGTTATTGTGTCAAGATATGACACAGGTGGCGGGGGTATGAATCGTGTAAGGCATGTGCTTTGGATCTTGACGTCTAGATCTGAGAGAACGCTAGATCGAAGACGGTCCCACGCATTTTAGCACATATGACGTCATATATAGATTGTGGGTTAGGGTTAGGGTAAGGGCTACGACCTGTAGATTTCGTCAAAGTCTCGAGATGTAAACAGGGCTATCCCTAATCCTAATCCTGGGCCAAGCCTAACCCACAATCCACATGTGACGTCATAAAATGCGTAGGACCGTCTCCGATCTAGCGTTCTCCCTAGATCTGTCATTGGTCAGGTGGCGGGGTTTTGATGGCAAGGTGTTGGATCGCATGTTCAACCTATTTGGTTTTCTTGGTGTTCCCCGGGTTCCTCCAAGTGCTAAGGATCCATATGCGGGAGGGGATTATTGAAATAAAATAAAAACACGTTATTCCCGAAATGACCCCCATGTGTAAGCGAATTGATGAAGGGGCCAAGTCAATAGATACAAACGGTTGTACTTTTCAGATAGTGGTTATCAGTAATAATTTTTATGTTTTAAATTAGTAATATGTAAAAAAAAGACCTCCCAAAATACACCTTTTTTTAAATTTACAGATACCTGTTACACCACACGGATTGAAAGTGACCCATGTCATTATGAATTGATTGTCCATGACAAAGTATATAAACTGCCTTGCCCACCTGGAACATCCTATGATGCCGCAGAGTGCATCTGTAACGCAGCAAATTTCAATTCCTGTGCGGCACCTGGTAAGTAGAAAGAGACTACGTGATATGATTAGTAAGGCACAGGATGACGGTACCCAAATCGTGCCCAGTATAGCTCGGGGGGTGGGGGGGGGCGGACCTTCCGATCCTCACGCAGAGGATATTTGGTTTCAACGTCGAATAAGGTTGTGTTGACATTACTCCGCTCTAAGTCTATCCATATGTACACCTAAATGAGCAGAAAATGTTTTATCACCCACCTGATCTATAAATTTCCAAGCTTGATGATCAAATAAGCATGTGTGGGGTGGGGGACTGGTAAGCTGGGCATAACAAAGAACCGGGGGGGGGGGGACCGAATATTTAATACGTGCGCGCTGTATCATAAAGCCTGTCCAACCTCGTGGGTTTTTTTCGGGGGTCCCCGAGTTTCGTCCCACTGATAAAGACCCCTACGCGCAAGCGAATTATTAAAATGAAATTAAACCATATCTTAGTCCCGAAATGATCTAGTCTGTGTCAAGTGGACGTTAAACCCCATTTCTCTCTTCTCGCCGTGTACACCAGTGGATTTGGGAATCGACACAATGCTATACCATATCAGCTCTGTAGCACACTATATGGTGTACGGTTTATATTCAAGCAACAATGTGATCCAAGGGTGAGTTATTAACTGGTGGTTAGCGTCCTACTTTTCTGAACCAAGTGGGATAATAAAAGCAGGTATCCGATAATGTAAAATGGGGAAACAGCGGCGTTTTAATCTTCTCTTATTTCGAATTCTTATTGAAAGAAGCTCTTTTACGTGAAAGCCAATGAGTATACCGGACCTCCCAGCCGAACGACCAGCCATTTCCCCTCTTAGACTCACCATCCTACACCACTGACAAAGGGAAACCGCGCAGAAACTTTATCGGTCAACAACGGGAGCTAATCCGCGAACCCCTGGTCAGCAAGCCAGTGACTTACCAACTGAGTCACCGCGCAACCCCCAGAATAACCCGAGCACACAAGTCAATTATTGAAATACAAACCGTCAAATATTTATCATTCCTGTGCACCCTATTTATTTGTACTTTTATTCATTGTAATTACCTAACAAAGACAGCTGTCTAGTCGTTCGGGTGAGACGAAAAACCGAGGTCCCGTGTACAAATTGGCGTGTACGTAAAAGATCCCTTGGCAGTTGGAATTCGGTATAAGAGTAGACCGTAGCGCCGCTGCCCGGGCAAAATTCCCCTCATAGCACACTGTATGGCGTACCCACGTCCTCCATTAGCCCAGGTTAGGTGCAGAAGAGTAGGAAGTTAAATCCTATTTTATTTCATTGTAATTACCACAGCACACGAAATATTTTATTTATCTTTCTAGAATGTCAGCCGGCGGTCGACATTGATTTTAATTCTGCAGAACCAGGTGAATACGATAACTATGGAGCATCTATCAACTATACAGAAGGAACAGCTTATTTTGATGGCAACAGTAACATCAAGATACTCCGTTTGGCCAACGTTGACTTTAGATCGAAGATCCGTATTGAAGTCTCTTATAAACCCGAATTTCCAGATGATACATCAGTAACAGAAGCTGTGGTATCCAACGGGGACTGTGACGACCTCGAGGTTATTTCTATTGCAAGTGATGGTCGCGAGACTGTATTCAGTATTGAAAACACAGTTACCCAATTCTCGGAAATTTCTCTTACTTCAACGACCGTAAGTTCTTTTTGTATTCTTTTTATCCGATTTTCCACAACAATATGTGGCTTGTTGATTCGGCTTACGTTTTGACTATTAATGAATAATCGTGATCTTTAGACTGTTCACAAAGAAATGTGAACTGACGGGTGCTCGAGTGGACAGGTGCGACGACAATATACGTCCATGTGAAATGTGGCCGTATCCAAATAGAGAGAAGGGGGCTAAGTCTCGATCAACAAAGGTCGTCGTTACGCTAACAAACTCATACTCCCGTAAATTCACACTTTTCTTTAAATTATTGATTATATAATTGGTTAATACACCTTCAACCCCTGTAAGAGTTTTCCTATATGTAGATTTAGTTGTAAATGGCCGCCTTATACAAAGGTGTTAAGATGTTAATTTGATTGTCTTTTCGTTGCATATTCTGTATTCTTTTCGTTGCCTACTATTCACATACCTGTATCATAATTTGCTTGATAAAGACGAGAGTATCCTGGTCCAAACGTCGCTTAGTATTAAACTCAGTGTCTATCTATAATATTGTACCATGTGTTTATAATAAACAGTCAATGCACCCATCTTGTCAAAACTACTAACAGTTTATTCTTACAGACAGAATCAAGCATTTTGAATGAAAATTTCAATATACAACGTATTCATTTTCCGTGTTTATTTTTTTTAACTTTATAGCAAGAACAATGCATCTAGAAGTAAATGAATTGTGCCGGCTTTGTCAAGTTTTAATTTGATGTTAATTTCCATCTGATTTCAGAATGATTTTCGAGAGGTTGTGTATGAGTTGAATGCGGGTAATTTCTCAGCGAAGGTTGGTACCAACTCAAATACCCAAGCTTTTCAAGGTTAGTTGAATTAGTAACTATTTAAGATATCAGAAAAAAAGTAAATTACTTTTAAATATATCGTCGCTGCAAAGGACACACGCGTTCAGCATGCGTATCTTACGTAGTTACTCAAAATTAGGACCAGTATTCATTTTAGGGCGTGTGTTCGATCCCTGCACTGGCCGTGATAGTTCATCGAGATTTTACGGCGTGGTTTCTCCTTGTCAGTGATGCAGGATGGAGGGCCTGACAGGGACAGCTGTCTGGTCGTTTTGATGAGACGAAAATCCGAGGTCCCGTGCACACATTGGCGTGCACGTAAAATATCCCTTGGTAGTTCGAATTGATATAAGAGTAGGCCGTAGCGCCTTTCCCCGGGCAAAATTCCTTCATAGCACACTGTATGGGCATATGTCCGTCTTCATTAGCTCAGTTCGGATTGGGTCTGAAAATACTGTTTACCAGGGGACAAAGGGAGGACGTGGGGGGGGGGGGGGGGGGGGTCCACCCACCAATACAATTCTATCATTTCATTTTTAAAATGAATAAATTAAATTTTCAAAAAATATGTCAGTGGAAACAAAAAGATGTAGTAATTATATATTGATAATTGATATTTTAAATATAGTGTCTAAGGATGGAGGGCCCACTTGCCATGAGTCTTAAAGCTAGAATTTCATATTTTTAAAAAGTATTAAAATACAGCCTTAAAATAGATGGTATCTATAAACACTCCTACCTTGTTAAAGAATAACCCTATAATTCACTATTGCCAGTTGAAACATTGTCAAAAATGTCATTTTCAACTTCAAATTCAAACGTTTAAAGATAGCTAGTGCATGGGTGGGGGAATATAACAAACAAGGGGGGTAATTGTGTTACTTTTTCCGGGTTGAATAATTTTTAAGTGTAGGAAATAATGCATATGATCGTATAATAGTGAGATGACAACCTATTGGTCTCAATTTAGTTGATGAGTTTTGCACTCTAATTGTTCTATCATCTTCTGAATTATTCTGTACAGGTAATATACTGAAGTCGCACTGTGCATTCCAGTTGGGTCATGGAGTACTTTACGATGACTCCATGAAATAATGCATATGATCGTATAATAGTGAGATGACAACCTATTGGTCTCAATTTAGTTGATGAGTTTTGCACTCTAATTGTTCTATCATCTTCTGAATTATTCTGTACAGGTAATATACTGAAGTCGCACTGTGCATTCCAGTTGGGTCATGGAGTACTTTACGATGACTTCCGTGGATGGATTGATTACGTAAGCTATTATTCTACTAACTTATCGACCTTTATAATTACTATTCGAAAGTGTAGATTTAAATGCGGATGATGAGGTTTTGGGCGAAGGAAAACACTGATATAAAATGTGCACAATTGCTTTTAATGTCAATGCGTATCGCAAACTTACTTTGATCAAAAACTGGTGTTATTTTAAGACAACTTTAAAGCTTTATAAGTTAATGTAAAAGTTTTTGTTTTCATTTGGGCTTAATTATCCACTTATACGAAACAAGGAAGAGCTTCATTTGTCCAACACAGTGAGGTTTTCTCCAGGTCTTCCAGTTTTCATCCACTGCCAACAGATCCCTTATTGAAATGAAACTGAACCATGTCTCTGTCGAGTGAACGATAAACCAATAAAACCCATTCTTTCCTACCGCTGTAAAGTAAGAGGTATTCGTCTTATTTTCATTAAGGGGGCGGAGCTTATTTGTCTAAACGTGCGCATTAGATCATACGGTCTGTACCTGAGTTAAGTGCCGTGGTTTCGATTCCCAGCTTAAGTCTCCTAAATTATAAAAATATAATTAAATCACGTGTTAGTCCCGAAATAACATCGTTTGTGTTAACTGATCGTTAAATCCCATTTCTTTCTCTCTATTTTCAGATCAGGGTATATACCTGTTAAACAGAGCAGTAAAATATGGACAAACAGATCATCGATCTTAGTTTATCACGTAGTTGTTATTAAACACTTTATATATTAGACAGGTTTATTTTAGCCAGTTTCACAATTCAATTAAACAGGCATTATGCAAGAGCTAAACCGGCCTATTTCAGGCCTTTCTTTTGACTTTAAATTTGACATATATAAACTATTAATTAGACATTTATTAACATGACAAGACCGTAATCAACCCGTGGTGCCATCGGATATTGAGTAGATTAAAACGGCTCGACCGTTTAATGATTTAATATAGAAAATGGAGAAGCGACATTAAGCTTCGAACAACCAGTACGGTGGTTACGATTAATGCACACATCTTGTCAAACGTTCAAAAGCTAATAACGTCCCTTAGAATATAGTAATATGAATGGAATTTTCAATATACTCATTTTGCATTATCTATTTTTGAAGTATTATTGCAATAATGGCTATAGCTCTGTATCTAGATCGAACATAAATAATACAATTATAATTATATTCAAGCAGTGCATATAAATAATACAATGTATTATTTGCATTTGATTAACTCTATTATATTCAAATGTTTTTTGGAAATAATAAAATAATATACTGATGTCCAGCTATCTTTTTTTTTAGGACACAGCCGCTTTGTGAAATCAATTCCACGTTTTGTTTGATAATCTTTCAATGTAGCCTGTTTAGGTTACAGATACTCCTTTGATGAGACACCTGCGCAATTCTCAGTGAATATATGTCAGGTTTTTGAGAATCTCCAAACAAATATCTCCATTACCGCCCGGTTTAAACTGTACTGCTACGATGAAATAGGTCAAGAGTGTACCACACATCTGAAATATAGAAATGTGTGTGACTCAGCTGTATTTGTTTTCGAACTACATTAAAACACTGATAAACAACAAACACTAATAAACAACACTATAAAACAAGATTCTTGCGCTCTTTATTAAGAATTGAAATGAAATGAGGTTTAACGTCCTATTGTTTTGCTCCTAAACTGGGCTAATGAGGACGGGCATACGCCATACAATGTGCTATGACGGAAATGCCAAGGGATCTTTTACGTGCACGCCATCGTGTACACGGGACCTCGTTTTTTCGTTTCATCCGAACGACTAGACAGCTGTCCTTGTCAGACCGTCCGTCTTGCTTCACTGACAAGGGGCGCTCTATAGGAGTCGTCTTCCACTATTTATTCACTAAATTGCTTCACCTAGCACGGATAAGTAGAGAAACAATGCCATCATATTGGAAATCCACCGATCATGGAAGAATAACGTTGCTATTATTATTTCAATGTTCACGGCCCCTTGTATCATGAACCTTATAATGCAGGGGACGGTACTCTTTTCTCAGGAAGTGGATAAAGACCACCACTAGGCCTCAGCATACAGGTAGCAGCTCTCTCTCTCTCTCTTTGATATTCCTTTCTTATAATAATCAGGACTGGTTTAAAATTTCAAACTGAAGTGTAAGCTTTAAAACATTGGGATTTTCTATTTTCAATAATTGGTTAAATAGCACTCGGCTTGTTGACAAGACCCTAAATTCCGCCAAAATTTAGGGGGATACTATTCAAAAAAAGTAGGGGATATTTGATTTTGGGGGCATAATACTAAAATATGCAAATGACTACGATTCGGAATCGACTGCATAGGGGTCACCTTCGCGCCCGACGTCCTCGCGTGATCCCTTGTTTGAGAGATCATCACATTCAGGCAAGACGTCGTTGGTGTAGGGATCGTCAACACTGGGATAATCGACGCTGGAGCAATGTGATGTTTTCAGATGAGTCAAGGTTCACTGTTGATTTTTTGGACAGACGTAGGAGGGTGTGGCGTCGTCGAAACGAGCGCTTCCAAGACGTTAACGTCATCAGACAGATCGATTTGGGGGTGGTTCTGTTATGGTGTGGGGAGGCATCACTGTTGCTGGAAGAACGGCTTTACATGTTGTTGCAGGGCGTGTTACAGGCCAGTACTACCGGGACAACATCTTCCAGGATGACAACGCTAGATGTCACAGGGCCAGGATCGTTACAGGTTACCTCCAACAACAGAACATCACCACATTACCTTGGCCAGCACCGAGTCCCGACCTCTCCCCCCTCGAGCATGTCTGGGACATGCTTGGACAGAGGTTACGTCAACGTCAACAACGTCCTGCCAATGTCCAAGAACTTGCTGCTGCGTTGCAACAGGAATGGGACAATCTGGACCAAAATGACCTTAGACGTCTCATTAGGAGTATGCCACGTCGGATCAATGCTTGTTTGGCAAACAGAGGAGGATTTACCCGTTACTGACTTTGTTGTGATGCTGTGGTAACTTTGCTGTTTGACCCCGGGTATCATTTTACCCTTATAATGGTCAGTCTGTGCCTTGCTTAGTCTAACGATCATTTGGAATAAATCGATGAATGTGAACTTCATTTCATTTTGTCATTTGTTTCTTCGTCAGTTTCATTAGGTGACTTTAATAACACTTAAAAATCAAATATCCCCTACTTTTTTTGAATACCATTATTTTGCCGATTCTTTACATTGAGAAATCTGGAGCTGCTTTTCATGGCGGGCCAAACCAAACATAAAGCGTCATTTGTCTACCTATGACGCCATTGGCCGTACATATCACCGGAACCAACTTTTTAACTCTGTTATTCTTCCGTCTTTAACGCAAAATGCAGAACGGAGAAGTGTAATGTGCAAAATAAATAATACATGACTCTTGTATACTGTATTTTAACACTGGCAATGGTAGTTCCTTTTGGAACTGTCCTTGAGCGAACGATATATTCGCTACACAGTTCCTATCCGGCCTTCTATAACTGCAGTATGAAAATACCGTTCTTCCCCACCTCTGTTCTAGGGCTATTTTGGAATCCTTACCGACTATTTTTCACCTTGATTCTACTTTATTTGCCAAAGGAACCATTTCTTGCCACAGCTGACACACATTTATAAAGATTTAACACTATTTTCAAGTAGAATTCTGCGATTATAAACATACACCAATTACGTTTATACTGAAGAGACATTACGACACCCGGACATGCGCAAACCACATGTTTATTTCATCGCTAAATTCTACTTGAAAATGGAGTTGAATTATTATAACTTTGTGTCAAATATAGTGAGAAAGGATTCCCTTTGGTGGAAAATAAATAATTGTGGTGACAAATAGACGGTAAGGGTTCTAAAACAGCCTGAGAACAGGTGTGGGGAATAGCGGTATTTTACCGTATTTTCATGCTGCAGTTATAGAAGGCCGGATAAGAACTGTCAGCGAAAGTTCGCTCAAAGACAGTTCTGAAAAGAACTATGACAATGGTATTGTGGAGTAATGGAAATTGCAAATTGTAAAACACAAAAGTTGAATTTGAACGACTGTAAACAAATCACTACCACCCGTGTACGATACGTACAAAATCCACCGGCCAATTTCGGTGATTGAATGTAATGACATGTGGTTAAACGTCCTATTGCTCTTCTTCGAACTGGCTAATGAAGACGGGCATATGCCATACAGTGTACTATGAGGAAAATTTGCCCTGACAGCGGTACTACGGCCTACTCTTATATCGAATTCCAACTGCATCACTGATAAGGGGGGACAGCGCCGGAAAGTCTGGATGGACTTTCTCGGCCAATGCAGGAGTAAATCACCCGACCTCCAGGCGATCGAGCCAGCGTCTTACCCATTTATCCACCGTGGCCTCTTTTGGAGATGAAATAGAAAAACACAAAATCACTAAATATCACTAGTATAAAAAGACGTACCGCTAATAGACTTGATTTCTGTATAGTAAACAAACCATATATATCACAACCTATTGTTGATCCACTTAACTTGGTAGTAAATATATCTATCTGAAATAAAGTCTTATATATATATATATATATAGAGAGAGAGAGAGAGAAATATGAAGTTTCTAGAAAGAAAAAACTAATAATTTCATCTTAGCTAGCGCTTTCACCCACTACGGGGATCGTCGGGCTTTTAAAATATATATATATATATATATATATATATATCCAGAAAAATCAGCACAACCGTAAAGCTGCACTACTTTGTTTCACGGTAAACGATGAAAAGATAAAAGGTATGCCGACACAAACTGATTTCAACACTGGTTTAATAACATTTTAACATTTTAAAGTACTTTTCGTCCGTCTTGGGACTATTCATAATTAATGTCATAACAAATAGATGGACAGTATAGTATATTTATACATATTTTTATTTACATAGTAACACTGTGGTTTTAATTGGCTATAGTTACCATTGTCTATGGTTACATAGTATATAGGTAACGAGCAGAAAACATGTATACACGTGTGTTAATCTGTAGTATATGGGTTCAATTAAGGAACAATGAGTGGAAGATAATCCTAGATTGAAGAAGATTAATGAAGCTAATGGTCAATTGTTACTTATTGACTATTAAGTTGAGGAACGAATTTTTTAATAAAATGGTTTTCCATTAATTTCCTTTTCGTGGTGTCATCGACTTTCATTTTATAAAAAGGGAAAATTTGAAATTTTACTTGTAGGTGTTGTGCACATTTAAAGATATGTCTATTTACAAATAAGGGCCCATTTTCAATATTACAATCCCGTCGATGGTTACGTACTCTATCCCGTAGATGACACGAAGTTTCTCCAATATAGATTTTTAGACAGCCTAAGCAAGTCAAGACATATATGAGATTTTTTGTGTCACAATTCATATTGTCGTTGACACTAAACGTAAAGTTGTGGAAAGTATATTTGCTATTTGGCGTAATATGGTCGCAACATTTACATCGAAGGTCCGAGCATTTAGATACATGAAAGCCGGTCATTGTGATAGATGAATTGAATTTTGCTTTGGTTAGGAGGCGTTTCAGATTAGGTGGCTGTCTTTGTGATTTAATGAATTGAACATTATCAAATTTCGTTCTGAGGTTGTCGTTTGATGCCAATAGTGTCCTGCTCTCGTACATTGTTTTATACACATGTATGTACCGATATGCATGAATGGTCAAATATCCATTCACCAAACGGGATTATGAGTGCAACCAATTGTTTTATTAACATAATAAAAGTAATTGTATAGGTTGTATATTTTGGTCCCTATGATAAATCCGGACGCGATGTTTTGGAACCAGCATTATGTCTCAAAAGGCTTCTTTATGTTCATCCATAACTTTGTATTGACCATCCACTCTTTCTTTGTTGAGATCAAGTTAAAATGGCGAACCCTTTCGTCGTTCTACTACTTTCCGTTCCACACTTATTCCCCCTTTGTCAAAAATCCTTGTGCACTAAATATTGGTTTTAATTTGATTTGTAATAGATTTCTTTCAAATTCGATGGTAAGCGTTGTGGTGAGGACGAACTCGATATATTATAAGTGCTCTTCGATTTTCCGTTCCGAGGTCATCAAATTGACTTCGGATCAAAGTGTTCCGTTGAGATAAGCTTCAGTTGATACAAAGCTACTGCGTGGGCGTATTTTATGCAATATTTGTCATAAACTTTAAAAAGCCATGCGTTATCTAAACATATGTATCCGAAATAGCTCAGATTGATGCAATCAACAAATAATTAAATGCCTACCATTCTTAATCCTGTATCTGATAAAGGCGAAAACTCGACCTTCCATAATTGATCTAAGGCTTCATGAGCCTGAAATGTAAAATTAAGTTCCATTTTTATAAGATAAGACACGATTTACGCTTATCGGAGGAAAACTTGACAATTTCTTTCGTGAATTGTGAAATATTTCCTAAAGTGGTAAAAAAAAATACTGCCAATTAAAGAACATGAAATCGTGCCCATTAAAGAACATGATTTGAAATGCACTGATCTAAATTGTTCCGTATGTCATTAAAATCGCACTTAGTAGAGATTATATTGCAAAGTGGGGACAAATTATTTGACACAATCACATTTTCCGAAAATTTAACACCATTAAAAGGATTGGCATAATCAAATAACATTTACCTTACCTTTGTACTGACTTGTGAGGCCATTAAAAGCAAACCGTTGCACATCAAGAAGAAGAACACAGACAACAATAATATTAAAGTGAAATATTCAGTTGTCAGTGAAGACACATTGGTTAATGTGACCCACATAAAACAATCAGCCGTAAAGGAAGCAATAATACTCCCCGCCAAATAATGCTTGCAAATCCGATTAACTGCTGACAACAGGTCACAGACTGCTTGGTGCTGCTTAATTAAAGTGTTCAATTTCAGAACAGTCATCTGTTGTACGTCGGCTTGTATCAATGAATTAATTCTTCCAAATTCCTTACTTAAACAGTAAGAACAAAAGCAAAAAAGCATCGTGAGTGATACGTAGTAGAGTAGACTTGGAATTTCTGTAAGCGCAAGAACAAGATGAGCAACGTTAAATTTCCATCCACTGAATTTATTAAACGGAAAGGATATTATTTTAAATTCTGGAGAAATGTAAACCATAAAATTGACACTAAACACTAACACTGCTACGGTAATGAGAGAACCAACCATCACATTCTTGATAAATTTCCTCCTCTTTTTAATAATTGTCATGTCGTAATGAATTTCATAATGTAAAAACTCTTCCTTAAGCGAGTCGTAATCTCTGCGGAATCCAATCCAATGGACAAGATTTAAAAACAGGAAGATAGTTTGTATTGAACCAAAAGCCACATACGTGGCTAGATAGTCTTTTAAAGATGCAGGTTGAAGGAAAACGCCAATTAATCTTGCAGTCTGAAACAGCGTCATGCACGTCACCAACAAGCAATACATTAGATGTAATTTGGATTTGGTCTTCTTTTCTACAGTCGTGTGGGTTCCCGACATCATAAAGGTTACATCTAAAAGTTTAAATATGCCGCCTGTTAATGATGGTTCCACGTTGATTTCTTTCACCATGGTAATCCTACTCATACTGTTCCAGTTCCTATAATCCTGATTCTTATTTATTGAATTTGAAGCACAATCTGGAAGTTGTTGAGTAAAGATAATGAAATAGTATTATTTTATTTTAAAATAAAAACTATTTTGAATTTTAACCGGACTATAAAAGGCCCCCTTGGTTTGAGAAAACTGTAGAAAGCATCACAAGTAATTTATAATCTAGATTTATTCTGAAACTGTCTGAATCAAATTATGCGCACGAGACAAGCGTACCTAGCAAAGAACTCTGTCTGTAATACATCGTCCAAAAACGACCATTTGCACAATCTCCGTACTCCAGAAACAACAAGTCAACAACGACCGCTTTAAACATTGACTGGACGAATCTTGCCACTATCAAATATGTTTTCGGTTCAACTGCTTGTAATATATAATACCCCAGCATATAATTAACACAGTTTTAGCGACATAATCAATAGATTGCTGTTTATTCGATGTTATAATTGTTAAATATTATATTTCCATTAAACTTAGTAGAACATGGTAACATTGTTGACTTTACTGTTGAATTATAAGGCGTGTATCTCTATTCTTTCGAACCTTAAATTATACGAATAATGGTCCTAAAACCACATTTTAAAGTAATGATCACGTTTTTGGTGAATGCGTCAAAATTATTAAATTAAACTACACATCTTATCCAAATTTATATAAACTGAAAAAATAGCAAAAGACCCAGGCGTATGCGATTTATTTAAATAAACTTGAACAGTATGTTGGTATGTTAACACACCCTCTATCTCTACCCTCCTCTACGCGTGTATAATATTGCTTTGCCAATGTCCATACTTCCAGCTTGTCTAAGAGACAAGAATTGACATTAAAGTCAATAGGGAAATCTGTGGTCAAATGTACAGCCAGAGACTGTCGCAGTTATTACTGAATTATGATGGGAAATATATCAATAACTTCCGTCTTACTCCGTCGGTCAGGGTAGACAGGTGTGTGGGTGATTCGAGATCTGTTCGCGTATTATACGTTTAGGCACAAGCGCTGAACTTTTGATACGGTCCCTTAATATATTTCTCTTCCCAAATAATTTTTAATTGACACAGTGTAATCATAGAACTGTACTAGAAAGGAAGTCTGACTGGTGGTTTATGTTATTCATCGCATGCGCGAAGTTTCAGAACCTAAGTTACTTCCGGTTAAACAAAACCCTGAAGAAATGCGTATAGAGTCCTGTGAGCTTCGGAATAAAATAAGAAAAAAACATCGTCTGCACAACTTCCAATTACCAAGATATATACGAAATTAATGTTTAACCATGTGTAAGTTATTTTGTATCAATACGGTTAGTTGTCAGTACATGTTTCGTTCGTGTAAAAATTAAAAGGATACTACGGTACCCAGCCGACACAGGCCTACAACAATAACACATAAAAAGTATGATAAGTTATTGAATAATCATTATCAGTGAGAATGCGTCCAGGACGCATTCTATTGTATTATAAAACCTCAATTTGTTTCTATTCGATATAATAATATTTCGTCAAACGTAATAAAAACTATGCAGCTAGTCTAGAATCTACAATTTTCTTATTATATAGGCCTGTATACATGTAGGCCTATATAGTCATGTTTTATCTTTACTTTAGGCCTACGGGTTTTTTTTGGTGTATCAATATTCATTACTGCAAGGTGTCTTCATAGCCCCCCCCCCCTCAAAAAAAGTAAGTTAATAGCTAAAATTTCCCTTCTAGTTTTAGATTGTAAGAAAAACTGTTTTGATAATTAGATATACCGTATATACGTCTTTACGTGTATAAATAAATAAAAAATCTGTCTTCATCAATTAAAGATGTAGGAAAAATCAAATAATATCCTAAGGAAATTTTCTATAAAATTTAGACTTTAATGAATGGTCTCAGCATTTTGTCAAATTCAAATGTGCTATCAGTATTTTAAAACAATATGTTTGCACACTGAAATTTCAAGGTAAACTTTTAAAAAAAATCATTTGAATGGATGTTCTGTTTAAGCCCTCATTTAATATTGAAAACATTATATGTGTAGGTGAAAAATACCGATATTATAGATCTTAGGGAATCGATTTTCAGGTCACCCAACGAAAAAAAATGACCCGAAATTTTAAAAGCGTTACGTGTCCGGATAAGCAACTTAGCCATTCTTAGTCAAAACAACTCAATTTTTTTAGCTCAAATTTTGAGACAAGGTATATATTGCTCTATATTTTTACGTTGAAATTTCATAGGTACCCAGACCTTTATTTTTCCGACTATGTTCAAATTAAGATAATTCTTTTAAATATTGGTCGTATTGACATTATAAAATTTGCATGAATGTAAATCTAAATGTCAGATAGTGTCATGTTTTTTTTCATTCTTACACCATATTTATTTAATGATACATAATTATTGGATCTGAAAACTGTCTGTTAGGATTATGTTGAAAATATTATTATTAATACCCCTTTAAACTCCTCAATTTCTTTATGAAAATGTTAATACCCGTTACCCTGTACTTTCTTTCTTTTGTAGGCCTCTGAATATAAGATAGGCTCTTCACTGCTACAACCTTCCAGAAATAATAATTAAGTGTGAAAAATACTTTGTCAGTAATTTCGGAAGAGGGCCTGGCAAGGACATTGTCTATTCGATTCGTTGGAGTACATGTAAAAGAATCCTTGACAATTTTCGAAATAAGAGTAGGTAATTAATTAGTCTGCTGTCTGGACAAAATTTACTTCATAGCACACTGTATGACAAACACTTGTCATTATTTGCCAAACCATGCAGAAAAATAGGAGATAAACCTCCATCTGTTAAAATATGCAGCCTCTATCGTGTTCAGAAAAAACTGATCCTCTATTGCTATTCAGAGGTTTTCAGGTTATTTTTTTTAATGTCTGTAATTGTTAAAATAAATAAAGGGGTTCTTTTTTTTATGTATCTTATTGTTGTTGAAATATTTGTTAGTAATATTCAAAGACCCCTGTACATATTTGTATCTGAATAGGGATTGGGGAACAGGCATAACCTATATTAAACCCCTCTCCTTCTCAAATTCATGGTTTACTCCCACACGAAAGACACCTGCGTGTGCGCTTTGATAATAACAATGCAAAATAAGACTTGTCTACTATATCACCTTCGGTGGAAGTTGTCGTTTAACTCTTAAGAACAATAGTTCAAAATTGAAGAACCATGGACAGGAAGATGCTGTCCGGGCAAAATTCTCCTTCCTTGGATTTTGCAAATAGTCATAGAATAAAGACTACCATATGTTATTGTAACGAAATACTGAAGGATTGCATGTGTTGACAAGATAATGTTAAAACCCAATTCCATATAGTTCAAAATTGAAGAAGCATGGACAGACAGATGCTGTCCAGGCAAAACTCTCCTTCCTTTTTTTCATTGAAAATTGTTTTGAAGAATCAGTTTGTTTACAAAATTATGATGCCAATGTGTACCAATGAGCTTGTTTTTTTTGTCCCATCTAAACAACTAGACACTGTTCTTTTCCATGTTGTCCCTCCTACACTACCGACTGGGAGAAACCATGCTGCAAAATGCTGGAGAACTTTATTGAATAACACCAGCATATATAATCCTTATATATTCAGATTGGTATTTTTTTTCTTTGGAAAAAATTATAATGAATCAATTTGAATTAAAAAGATCAAGTATGAAGACAATGATTCTAATATCAAGATTTTTATTTTTGCTACGAAAATATTTTAAGTGCATCTTTTCTTTTGTGTGAAAATAGATTTGAAGAATGAGTTTGGTTACAAAAATACACATGATATTTACATCCTTAAATAATGGACCCAAAACAAAAAAGTAGTTTTATTTTTACAAGAAATTCTGTAGATCGATAAAATATAAAAAATTATTTATAAACGAAAATATTTTAAGTGCATCTTTTTTTTTCTCTGTGAAAATAAATTTAAAGAAAAATAAATTCAAGAAAATCTGTTGATCGATAAAATATAAAAAATGAAGTAAAAAAATATAGTATTCATGTTATTATTAACTTCATAAATATAGGAAAGTTGTCTCAAAATTTCCAGTCGCTATTTCAAAATTATTACAAAATAACAAAAACATCAAATATCAGTTCACGCATAGGCTTTGCAATCTACTGCTATATGGCCCATAGTATGGGATCTATATTTAAGTACTTTTTAAAAATATAAATACCAAAGTAAAAAATACGGTCTTCGTGTTATTATTAGCTTCATAAATATAGGAACGTTGTCTCAAAAGTTCCAGTCGCTATCTCAATTAAAATTATTACAAAATAATAACATTAATATCAGCTCACACGACTCCCCTTCATTATAAACAATAGCAAAGCCTTCGACCGGAAGTAACTTAGGTTTTGTTGACTTCGCGCATGCGATGAACAACATCATTCATCGTCCAATGACAGATACTGCAGGGTCAGTTATCCATATTTATACGATCTATGGTGTAATCCCATTGACCGACATATGATAAAATATGATTGACGGATCATACTCTTTCAGATACATAGTGTTTCCTGCACGTATTGTTTTCCCAATTCTTCAACTATATAATATAGGGACTAACTGAACGAATATTTGGAGTCGATGACTGTGCAAATAATCCGTCGAATAACTTGAAGCTCAATTAAATTTTGATGATATGTATACATTAGCGCACATAGAGAACCACGACAATATTTTCCTCCACGAATCAATAATAACGATAATGAACTCCTCATATTCTATCTGCAGCTCATATAACCCACACTGCTGAAACAATCCCGAACTGTAGATAGAGATAATATGTGTATACTCCAGGGGCGTTTTAAGGTTTATCATGGCGGAGGCTAGGCCAATTCTAATTTGAGGAGACTCACTGGCGGGGTGGGGGCCTAGATTGATGATTTCCATGCCAATGCAATGACTGAATTCTCTTTCAGTAGTAGATTCGACAGTAACAGCTGTATAGAAAACGATTGATTCGGAATCATGGGCCCTCTTGTCTGACGTGGGGCCCTTCTGTCTGCCTTTAGGACCCCCCTTACTAACGTACATTTTCCTCATCGGTTTTAGCATTTTTCTCCCGTTTTATTTTTTCAACTCCTTTGAATTTTTTGGTGAGGAGATTGGCGCCTCCAGCGCCTCAGCTATAAAACGCCTTTGGTTTACTCCTGTTTTATTGAAAACAAAACAGGGTTGAATTTTTGGTTTGGTAATTTGGCTGTAATGTACCGTTACAAAACCATAATACAAATCAAATTCTAACTGTCCTATTAATCACCGCCAATAACAGTCAAGGGCTATTTTCATATGCTTAACAGGGAGCCATGCTCGATCGCTAGTCTCGAGATAGAGGGTTCGCTGCCGATGTTGATCGAGCAAGTTCACCAGGATTTTCCGGCGTGGTTCCTTCTTGTCAGTGGTGCATGACGGAGGGCCTGACGAGGATAGCGGTCGAGTCGTTCGGATCAGACGAAAAACCAATGTCGCACGTAAAAGATTCCCTGCCGCTGACCCGGCACAAATCCCCTCATAGCAAACTGTATGGCGTATGGCGCATGCCCGTCTTCATTAACCCAGTTGGAGCAGAACAGTAGGACGTTAAACCGCATTTCATTTTATTTGGTTACTAGCACCCAATGACAATAGTTTATACATCATGTTAAAATTTTTACTGATTGCATAAAGAATTGATAATTGAAATTTAATGGACGTATAGCAGGTTGATTCAATATGACGGCATACATTTCATAATGTAAGTAGGGTTTTTTGATATTTTGAAATATTTTACTTAATTTGTATCGGACCGTAGCCATTCATACGTATAATAAGTAGGCCTAGGTGTATCTACTTGACATGTCAGTATTGGCCCTTGTTAGTAATCGCATCATGCTCATCGGTGACAAGAATCGTTTGTTGAGACATGCGTGAACTCTTTGTCAGTTTTTACAACCCTCACGTCTTCCATGTGCTAGGTTACCACTGGCAAGCGATGCGTTACGTGCAAATATGTTCGGATACGATACGATCGTCACAATGGCCCCATTGACCCCAATATATAAATCCAGAAAGGTTCGCCACGATTAAAACCACGATTTCAATCGTTGCACGAATAGTGGTAGTGATACAGTAGAATTTATGTTCATTCAATCGTACTGATTTTTTTAAATGCCATGTTAAATTTATAGTAAGCTCGAGTTATTTGGGGGGTGGGGGTGATTAGCACGTGCTCGCTGTATTATAAAGCCTGTTAATGAGTCAACTGGTGTGGTTTCAAATTCCAATATGTACGTGACATGGAGTAAGGTTCGGCTGTCCAACCTCGTGGGTTTTCGTGGGTCCTCCTGTTTCCTTCCACTGCTAAATATCCCAAGGCGCAAGCGAATTATTGAAATAAAATTTAAACCATATGTTAGTCCCTAATTGACCTAGTTTGTATCGGGAGACGTTAAACCCCACCCACCCTGTTTCTCATTACAATACCTTTGCATCTATCGCCATAAAACATCATTATTATATTGTTATGTTTTTAGATCCATATTCGTTTAATTTAAGATTACAAAGAATAGAGCTATACGCCATTATATCCAATCGTAAAATCAACAATGTTAACACTGTTTAGTCTAAGCTTAATAGAGATATAACATTTTACGATAATTACATCAAATTAAAAGCAATCTATTCACGATGTCGCTAAAACTGAATATACGTTGGAAGCAGTTGATTCGGAATTGTATACTGGGCTATTCCCCAGTGAAATACACGTTAAAAAGCCAATACAATAACCAGTCGTCGAGATATAGAACTACGGTGGGTGGAGCTTACTCAAATGGCCATTTTTGGACGATATATTTAAAAAGGCAGTTATCTTAACTACAGTAGTTCACTGTTACTATTGCCAAAATCAGATTATTTGTGATAATTTGAATTCTACATTATTTGTGGTGTTCTTTCCTCTTCGTCAACCCAGAAGCCATTTTTCTGGTCCAGTTAACAAACCACACACTTAAAAGTTCAATATTGTTTATTAAAGAAAACAAGTAAATTCCACAATGTTTCGTACAACAACGTTTATGAAACCTCATGAATAATCAGGACTAATGAGAGATGGGACAGTATGAGTAACATTGGGATAGTGAAAGAAATCAACATTGAACCACCCTTAACAAACGACTTATTTAAACTTTTCGATGTAATTTTCTCCGTGTCTGGAACGTACATGACTATAACAAAGACAACAAAATCAAAATTACATCTAACGTATTGCTTGCTGGTGACGTGGATGGCGTTGTTTCAGACTGGAAGAGTAATTGGCCTTTTCCTGCAACCCGCATCCTTAGAAGACTATCTAGCCACGTATGTGGCTTTGTGCGCCGTAAAAAGTGTCAACCTGTTTTTGAATCTTGTCTTTTGGATTGGTTTCCGCAGAGATTACGAGTCACTAAAGAAAGAGTTTTTACATTATGAAATTCATTACGGCTGGACCATTATTGGAAAGAGGAGGAAATTTATCAAGAATCTGATGGTCGGTTCGCTCATTTCCGTAACAGTGTGTGTGTTTATCTTCGGGTGTATAGCTTACATTTCTCCAGAAATGAAAATGATGCTATTTCCGTTCGAGGAAATTTTACGTCGGTCATCTTGCTCTTGTGCTTACAGAAATGCCCATATTACTGCAAAGCTTATCAATCTCCCGGTTATTTTTCTTTTCTTCTTACTGTTTAAGAAAGGAATTTGGACGAAATAATTCACTGATACAATCCGACGCTCAACAGATGACTGTTCTGAAATTGGAAATTCTAATTAAGCAGCACCAAACAGTCTGTGATCTGCTGTCAGCAGTTAATCGGATTTGCAAACATTATTTGGCTGGAAGTATTCTTGCTTTCTTTACGGCTGATTGTTTTATGTTGGTGACATTAACCAATGTTTCTTCACTGACAACTTTTTATTTCACTGCTATTGTATTTTGGTCCATAGTATACTTCTTGGTGTTCAATGGTTTACTTTTAATTGCCTCGCAGGTCAACTCCAAGGTAAGTTAATCGTTTATTGTTTTTGAAAACGCCTTTCCATCAGCTAGTGTTCAATCTTCGAAAAACAACAATCCGCATATGCGTAGGGGTTTAGCAGTGGGGCAAACCTGATGACCAGGAGAAAAGATGAGAGGTTGGACAATTTGAAGCGACCATACGCCATGTCACGCACAAGCGGGTAATCGAAACTACATCACATAACAATGAAAATCACAAAACTTAAAGACAGACCTTAAGATCTAAGGCACACGCACCATTTGTCCAACCCCACCCATGCTCTTTGGAGCATTGCATAGTTCGTAGTATAATCACTTCCAATAAATAATTCAGTTTTACTCAAAGAATTAGCTTCGGCTTGGCTAAGGTTTGTACAATTGATTCGTGCCTAATGTTAACTATGGAACTTGACTTTAAATGCATTGACTGATGCATTAGATGAAGTATATGTGGAAGATTGATTTTTCGTCTTTAACCGATAGAGGATTAAAATTGGTAGGAATTTAAATGCATCAATTAAGCTATATCCAATATATATATATCCCTGTCGGCGCATGTTTTGAATTTTGTTCGACTGTGAATTGTCATGTTTATAAAAACTAGTTTACATGTAATCTTTTTCACTAATATTACTTAGATCATTTTGTTGAAGTGTCACAAATTTATTACAGACTATACTATTAACCCCCTGTGCTGATTAATTAGTCATGGCCTGGTGGACCAAGAGTCTAAACAATAGATGTGGGGAAAGTGAGATGTCCCCGTTTAGATGACGTACGTGGATAAAGTAACTTAATTGTTAAAGATCCATTAGTTCAGAGTTTAATAAAAGAGTCAGTCATTCTTGCAACAGATGGTGCTAAAGAAAATATTGACAAATTACTTTATTCTGAACGGAGTTGTCATTGTTTAATATTTTAACTAGAAATACGGATCAACTCCACCAGCATATTCTAGATTAACAAGTAACTTTCTCAATGGCAGTGGTACCCTCACTTGGCAGGACTTTCACCACTAGTTTCCTGAAGTAACGTCACTGACTAATGGTAAACGTTAGCTTGGTCAGCCAATTACTGATTTAATTTTAAATGGACGACTGTTTAAATTCAAGCTGTATCCAAGCCAGATGGTCTGCAGAGATGATTTGGAACTTGTCATGTAAATAAAGGTCCCATTAATAATTTGTATAGCACCTGTAGTCCAAAAAAAGACTTTACAATAATCAGACTTAGTTCTTGCATAATGTATTTTTAATGTAACAATTTTGAAAAACATTGATGGAATTATCATAACAAGAACTGTCAGATAGACAGTTGGAAATCAAAGATGAAAATAAGTATTCCGGTAACACCAGCTAGCTAAAAAGTGTAAAAGCATTATAGCGGTTCGGAACCTTTGAATCCGGATCTTTAAATGGGCAAAAACGTTGTAAAATCACCTTGTATATCGGTAAAAAAAAAAGTTGGGGGAGGGGGCTGTGGCAGGGAATATGATAAGGAAAAATAATTGATTAGCAATCATTGAATGTTTAAAAAAAAAGTGCTAATCAAACTGAAAATTGATTAGCAATTCCTCTTAATTGAATAGCAAATAAGTACAATTCCACTGTGTTGTAGTGAATGCTCTATAACGGTCATAATATCAACATATATATTTTATGTGTGTATGAGGATGTTAATTAAAGTGAAGAGTTTATACTGGTTGACTGAACTGTGTTAATTCAAGCTATGAAAATACCGGATTGGCAAATTGGTACTTTTAATTACAACTGTTTCACACAGTTACAATACATGTATCAGAACCACATCTCCCATTGGAACAGGTTTTCTGTGCAGGTGGTTAAATCTCTGAAGTCTGAGCTATAAGCTGAACTCTTTATTTCTGTGAATGGGGATTTGTTTTATTTCAAACATGGGTTTGGTTGTAAAAAACTAAAACAATTATTTCAAATAAATTTTTTTGATTTAATTTTAATAAGAAACATATTATGAAACATCACTGTCATGTCATTGAGCTGTAATCTTCATTCATCTTCGTCTACCGATTTTCTTGAACATTGGTTAGGTCTCCTATTGGTTAAGAAAAAATTGTTAACACAGTCAGTAGAATCAAAGTGACTGGGGTCAACACCCTCTAACTTTATAAACATCAATGACTCCAGTGTGTGCTCAGCTAAACGATTTCTCCAATCACGTTTGATTCTACTCATTGCTGAAAATGCTCTCTCTACTTTAGCATTTGAAACTGGGTATGCCAACAAAATAAGTAAAACATGACAGAAATTGGGAAACTTCAATCTGTGATAAGTTAAGATATTTTCAATACAATCTTGAGTTTTTAAATGACTGAGATTTTTTAGCCAAAATAGTTTCAGATCTAACCATTCAGATTTAATTAAATCAGTATTCACATCTCTATTAGAAAGAAGTTGAAGAAAATGATTAATAAAAAAATCTAATTCATCATTTCCGTAATTTTTAATTCATGGTTTTCCAGGACTTGGAGGATTTCCGAATTTCGCTTTGTTAATCGTTTCCGTTTTTCCGCCGGTGGGGTTGGTAATGGATTTCCTCTTATATCATCCTCTTCTGATATAAGTAGATCTGACTGATCATTGTCTGTAGCATCATCTGCCTGTGCTTCATTTGAATGCCCAATCGTGGAAGTCAATGGGTCACTCGACTGCTGAATCGTGGAGTTTGACAGGACTATGCGAGGTCGAACAAATGGTCGACATCCAATATACTCATCCAGGTCATCATAATATTTGCAGTACTTAGGCTCAACCCCTGTTTTTTGATTATGTTTGACGCAATTCTTATATGGTGTTAAAATGTTGTTCCATTTTAACTTTAGTTGAATCCATGTGTAACTGTAGTTTACATCAGTTTTTTGCATTTCAGTTGCTATCAAAGCCCACACATTCTTTTTTGGTGTCTTCTTGTCATTCATTTTATTGTTGTACTTCTTGTGAAGCTTTATAAGTAAGCGGACAGCCCCCTCAGGCATTTCTCCCTTCTTTTTATTTCCAGCTCCAGAAGCACCTTCTGAAAGTTTAAAAAAAAAGACAGATTAGAACCAGGTTGATAAATGATTCATTAGCGTTGACTCTGCGAACACTTTATAGCCTACTAATAGATATCAAAATTATTCTGACTGACTGATTGATTTGTGTTTAACAACATCATATTATACTGCTCTGTTTATTAGGCTAAATTGGAATTTTTTTTGATAAAAAGCAAATATAACAAATAAAATACCTTCATGAATCTGAATATTTTCTCCCTTATCGGTGTTGCCATTTAAACCGGTATCAGGAACATTCGCTGCCAACAAATTTGTTTTGATGTTTTCTAATGTGTCTGGATCTGCAAAAACAATGTGGATACGGTATATAATTTTAATTAATATCAAATTTATTTGTTTACAATAAGTAGTTATATGTTTTTATTAATAATGCTAAAAGAGGGGTTTTCCGTTTTAATTAAGCCATTTATTACTTTTGAAAAAGCGAGGATGTTATTTAAAGAGGGCGCTTGAGGTTTGTGAGTGGACATTTAAGATTTTTTGGTGACAAAATAAGTACCGTAATTTTCTGCATCTTGGTGTATATTTTTGAGGGGTTGTGGCAGGTGCCATGCCAATATTTTTATAACTGTAAAAAGGCGCTGTCCCATTTTCGGAACCTGTTATGGGATGCAGGCCACCCCTGCTTTTTGCTGTATCACTTATAAATTAGATACCTTTCAACGGGCATCATGACACAGACCCTCCCCCCCCCCCGCCCCCAAATATGGTACTACTCTGAGTAGTAGTACGTACAGTAGCCTATTAGTAGCTAGACCTACCTCCATTAACAATTTTTTCATATGTCGGCAAATCTACATTCACAGTTACATGTTTCCCATTTCCAAAGTCAATTTGGACATCTCGCCAATACCTGAAAAATTAAAATAAAATTTACTTTATAATAACATTTTATCTATCAGTAGGCCTACATAGGCCTACGTGGGGTTTTTTTTCTATCACTCAATGTGAGTATCACAGCATGCAGAACAGAAGGACAGAGATAGACCTTAAGCAACAGTGACAACCACGTGATAACACTTACTCAGGGAGAGACTGGTTACATATATTGATCGATATGTCAAAAGATGACGGGGCGGGGGCGTGTGTTTAAGTCAGTCCAAGTTAACGACTAGGCAGTAGACTACCTACAGTGACACTGCTGGCGACTGTTAGGCCTAACAGGACAGAGTAACATTTTACTAAAATTAGGCCACCCAGAGGTCCTAAAATTGCTTAGAGGTGAACTAACATTCTTGTGGACTATGAAGTTAACATTAAACATATCAAATGCGTTTTAAAAAAACATTTTTCATGGAGAAAAACAACAATAAGCATTAAAAATTACTTACGACGTCGAACATTCCGCCATTTTGAAAACGTCAAATCTAATCGCCTAAACACCTCCTGGGACGATTAGGTCGATTTGCCTAATCAGTTGAGTTAAATCGTCTCACAAATGTAACGATTAGCATAATCAACTTGGTTCACAAATGCGTATACTAGCTAATCGGTCTAATCTAATCGGTTCACAAAAACGCCTATGGCATACAACAAATCAATACCAGAACTCTGAAGACTCAAAGAAAGTTTGGATAATGGTTCAAGAAGTTGAGAGAAGAAAAGAAGGTTAACAACAAATTTGAAAGATTTCAATGTTTTTAAGTAACCTTGCATTTTAGCTTGGTCATCCATTTTGACAGAACAATCTGACGCAAGGCTCTCAAGGTGACAGACAATAACTGGAAAAGACTAATGAGAGAATTACATGCTGCCCGTTTGTGTTGAAGCCATCTGGTACCTGTTGCCTTTTCAGGTTTACTTATAGTCTCCTCCATTATTTCACCTAACTGTCTTAGTTCTCTTAAACGTTTTGGTCTTGTACTATACAAGGTCCTTAGACTATTTAGCACGGACATTAATTCTAAAAAGTCAGTTGAAGAAAAGGCATCCTTAGCAGCCAACTCAAGCCTATGATTCATACAATGAATAATTACAAGCCAGTTGAACTCTGCCTGTAACCGAACAGCTAGTCCTGATTTTGGCCCCAAGTTTACGCTAGCACCATCTGACATAAATCCAACAAACTTTTTATTCAAATCATTAATACCTAATTCTGACAGGGCCTCATACAAACACTCCTTTAACCCAACAGCATTAACTGATTTTACATTCTTAAGCTTGACAAAATTATTGTCAACTTTACCATTTGATTGGACTGATAAAACATAAATGGCCTCTTTTTCAAGTGCACTTACATCAGTACAACCATCCATCAAAATTGAGAAGAACTCAGAATTATTAATATCTGAAACAATTTTATTCTTTAAAGAATTACCTATAATATTTGTAAATTCCTGACATTTAATTTGATTACTATAACTGCCCCCCCATGTTTTTTTTTCTAATTGAACAAATGATTCAAACTTTGTAAAAGCAATTTCTTCATTTGCAAGGGTGTAAGCTATATCAGAGTTTTCCAATCCGTTCTCGTTCTACTTTCTCTGCAATGCAAAAAGCATTCGTCAATGGGCGTTGGGATGTCGATGGAGATTGACCAATGTCAAAAGAAGAAACACCTAAAGAATTATTATTTATTTTTATGCTTTGCAAATGTGGTTCTGAAATTGTGTGTTTGCGAATATTATTGGACTTTAGAGCAGTCCCGGTAATACCGATACAAAAGGCCCGACTGAAGTTTCTTATGTGATGTACCCTACTTTTATATTTAATACAAACTCGGCATTGTATTTTACTTACGATGCCGGGCCCTTCAAGATCATAATCAAGCCAACGATCATCGGCATCATATTTACGTTTCCATTCTTTTGCTGTCAAAAGACGGACACCGACTATATAATAATAGAAGAGTTGCCCCCCTTGCAAAAATCTTCAACCGGAGGCTGTCGAATATGCCGTCGAACGCATATTGAATTCACGTTTGTTAAACATTTTTTCACGCTTGATTTCGAACAAAAATCTTGATTCGCAAATTATCTCAAGGTTCAAAAATTTTTGCTGATCAAATAAATATTTGATTCGCACTTACGTCGTTTTTGTTTAGCAAACTGCGATGCGATATCGCTTATATTCCCTGGGCTGTGGGCGGAAGCCAAGGATAAAAAAAATTCCACGATGTATGGGCAGGTGACTAAACTTCTCAGGTACCCGCGTAGACTCGAAACCACGTTTATAGATTCAATGACAGAGGTATGACGTCAAAGAAACTCCCATACCCCCTACATTTATGAGACTTTCGTGTATTTCAGATAGATATATTTACTACAAAGTTAAGTGGATCAACAATAGGTTTTGATATATATGGTTTGTTTACAGTACAGAAATTAGCGGTACGTCTATTCTAGTGGTCGGAACAACTCATTGGCCGATATTTTAGTGATTTCTCTTTTAGTGTATATTTCGATCTCACACTTTTTATTGGGGCAGATCTTCACATGTGTTCACTTTCAACTGCAGTGTGCAGATTTATCACAATGCTATCTGTGGGTTTCCAGTATAACGGGCTTGTATCTCCGCTTATCCGTGGAGACAATTTGAATGATTTAATAGTGGACGGCGGCTCTAATGGAGTAGCTACCATATCCCTTTAGTACCGCGTTTCTCAACCTGGGGTGAATTCACCCCCCAAGGGGGGAATGGCTCGCGTCCAGGGGGTGAATGATCACACCCCCAGTAACTTCAAAAATGGTCATATAAAGGTTGTGCAGTTGTTTCAGCAGTCCTATGAGAGGTGAAGTTGCATTTCAAGATTTCAGTTGTCAACTTTTTCTCAATTTCAATTTGAAATGATGATCGTGCTTGATCCTGGAAGCCTAGGCCTCGATATCTAGATCCGCCTATCACTTGTTGCCATGTGATAGCTAGTTTACTCTGCTGTGTGAGTGGGAAACAGCGCAGGTGTCCATTGTCATTGTATGGCCAGCTCATTCAACAGACGAATCCCCAATTTAGTTCCATTTTGAATTTTTATACATGCTTTTGATTCCATGTGATTTTGATTCAAAATCATGCCCCCAAAGAAGCGTAAATACCAAGAAAAGTATGTATCGTTCGGGTTCAAGTCGATAACAGGCGCAAATGGCGTTGAGAAGCTCAGTGTTTCATCTGTGGTATGGTTTCCCGGCTTGGCGACTACGGCGCTCGCGGTCAGTGACCTCCTCAAAATTCTGGGGGTAAATGGGCCGGTTGAGAATTCATTTAGGGGTGAACGGTGAGAAAAGGTTGAGAAACGTGGCTTTAGTATATGTTTAATATTGTTATTTTGTAAAATAAGGGTAGAGTTAGATGTCTACTTTCGGCTTCACTGATTTTCGGAAAATCTTACTGGCGGTCTTAATCCTAGCCTCGGTTTGGTAGTTCGCGGTAAAAACAAATTATGGCGTGGTTGTCATTTCCAAGTGTGGACGGTGTCTTCGGTATTTGTTTGAGGATGTGATCCCAAACAACTTAAAAACCAGTGAATTCAGTGAGTTAAATATGTTAATGTGCGGTTAGATACGGATATCTAAACCCATTCGGTAAACTGTTTTCTAAGACATTTAGTATGTACATCGGTTGACTGTTGAGAATTTCACTGTGTTTCATATATGGGATTGATCCCACCGGTTACTTGAATAAACTTTGACTTTGTCTTGACTTTAAATACACTGTGCAGTTGGCACAAATAGCGCACATGAATCGTTTAGTTTAATATAGTTTCAAAACAAATATAACTGAGCCTCATACATAATTTTAAATACTATTTTGTGTATTTCAGATATGTGGGACACTCTTGCAGTACAGTTTAAACCTGGTGGAAATGGGGAGAAGTGCTTGGAGATTCCCCAAAACCTGACATTTAACTGACAATTTCGCAGTCTGTCGATTATCCATTTTGCTAGGTTAATAATATCTGTTGAATATAGGACACACCAGATCGACAGTTGATTATGGTCCTGTCATGTTAATAACTACCTAATTAACATAATCCTTGAGTGGCATTTAGCGATTGAGCCCATTGTTAAAGACAAGAGGATAATCGTTGAAACGTCGTGCTACATGTGTACATTGTTATTTCCATATAAATTGTGTTGTTTTCCATGTAATTAACATTTTATATAACTTTTAAGACCTATGTAAATAATAACTAAACATCTTGGATATCTACCCAATTGCAATTGTTAGGGGGCATGATGTAACCTTTCTAGCACAATGAAAGGCATTAAATACAGCAAAAAAGTGTTTCAGACAGATAAACAATGAACGGCAATGCACCATTTTATTTCTTCCAAGTACATCATTTATTCATGACAAGTTGTTACAACAAAAGCAAAGAACCATCAGTGCTGACATCCAACAATGGTGATAATGGTCTTAATGATGTCAATAATGATATGGTGATGGTGGTGTCAATATGGTGATTGGCTGAAAATACAAAGACAGCCTTCATAAGCTACAAATTTCTACCTAACTGTCTTATGCCACTGTTGCAGACGTGAGCTGATCCCCCTTAGGTCAGAATGGATCAGCCCGTCTGTGACGTTTATTAATTTAGCACGTGCATGTTTTTTTGGGGGTATAAAGGCCAGGGTTGGTCCATATTGCCCCCTTCTTAGCTTGCTTAGACTTACTCGTATTCGGATACTAAGTTAGACGCCTTAGATTACTGTGTGTTTGTGGATTTATAGAATTGGGATTGCTTCGACTATAGTAAGTAGAAAGCTTTTACTTATATCTATATTATGGCTGCAGTAGTGGTTGTGCATGTTGCATGTTGCTTGTAGAGCTGCTGTGTAGTGCTTATCAGTGTTATTAGTATATTTACCTGTCTGTCGCCCTGTCGTAACCCCTCAACCCATCCCGCCTATTCTCACTCAGGCCATCGCAGATTAGGTGGGTAAACCCTGAGGGCATAATTCAGAGATAATTACCCAATTTTACTTTATATGGCGCTGCGACTTTTGCACTTTCGCTGGTAGGGTTATTTGGGGAGTTTATAGAATTCCAAATTTCCTTATTTAGTGGAGATAGTTCACATATAAAAGTACCTATTGTAGTAATTAAAATCAGTAAAAATTAAAATTTATTATCTTAGTCAATTTGTAGAATTGTGATTTATATTGCAATGGGAGGTGAATAGTGTATTTTCTTGTAGTTATATTGTTGTTGGAGTATAAGCGAAACCGCGGGAAAATACTAGCCGTCGTCGTGGTAACGCACGCTTTTTGAATGCATGGAGTAGGACTAGACATTCCTTAGCCATCAGGTTGATTAGTTGTTTATATATATTTGACAATTTAACTAAACAGAAGTTATTCAGTTATTAGGATAGTATTTTAGTTAATATTTCTAGAGGATAGTGAAATTAAAGTTGATTTATTTTTATGGTCTCAACATTTCTTTGAAGTTAGATCACGTGGGTAGATTGAATATCGCTTAGGAATTTCCCGATAGGCAATTTAACCGGAAGTAAACAAACAAAATGGCCGACTATTGAGAAATTTTTTTAGAACTTAGGAATTTTTTCTTGAATAAAGTTTACTGATTGACTTTTTGAAGAAAACTTGAGATCGTATAGCACTATTACAATAAAGCACTTTATAGTGAAGCTTTTGATAGGGTGTATCGAAAGGTTGAGAATAAATTAAAGTCACATTACCTAATTTTCATCATGGCTTATGGGGGTAATCAGTGGTCTATAAAGATGGAACAAGATTATCGAGATGCATTCTTATCTGAGACTCAACATTTTATGGAGGATCAGCGATCATTAATTCCACCTCCTTTGTACCCCAGTCAGGATGTTAGAATTAATGACCCTATCCCAAATACCAATAACAAAAAAGATAAGGGGGAGTTTATGAAACAGGACGGGGGTCTTAGTCAAGATGCTAGGGTTAAGGATCCTATCCCACCCCTCAATGAACAGGAAAGGGAGGGGAGATATTGGAGAGATGATGGGGGTACCCGAGCCAGGGAGAATTGTTTTAACCCTTCTACCATACCTCGTTCTTTATCTTTTAATGGAAAGTCAGATGGAAGTTGGAATACTTTCAGTGATAAATTTGTCCGGTTTGCTTTGTCCCAACCTTGGGGCGCCAATAGTTTTCAGTGTATGAATTACTTATGTTATTGTTTATCTGATAAGGCAGCCGACTATTTTACAAATATAACTCGGAGATATCCGGAAATGAATTTTCAAGTGACATTAGAAATGATGGAAAAACGTTTCGGAGGTCAGGATATACCCGAGGCAGCTCATGTTGAATTTCAAATGGCAACTCAGGGGGTTAATGAATCGATAAGTGATTGGAGTGACAGAGTGCAACAGTTAGCGTTGAGAGCTTATTCTGGTTTTGCGACGGAGAGTTTTATAGCTAGACAATCTGTTTTGAAATTAGTTTCAGGCTGTATTGACCCAGAGGCGGGTAGATTTGTCGCTAATTTAAGATTAATTGATATGGAGGAAGCGGTTGAAAGGTTGCAATGGTACACGCATGTCAACACGATCATTCCGTTAAAATCCAACAGTAAGTCCACTAGGGGTAGTGGTTATCCCGGGGTAGATAGGCAAGTTGGATTTCCTAATCCGGTAGAGACAGAGTCTTTCCCCCAGACACTTAGACAGGATGACTATGAGTCGGTGGGGGTTAGGTCTCGACCATCTAGATCTTCTATGCCTAGACGATTATGTCAAGATCCACGATCCCCTCGTGTTAATAGAACTTATTATTACCCTGAGTTAAGATCAACCAGTCCGTCTCAAGTAGGATTTACGGATTTGCCTCCAATAGATAGGCAAGCTTCACTGGAATATAGTCCCGTATACCCCTATGTATGTAGGACTAGCCCTTCGCCTATGCGTAAGCAAGTTAAACCTCCCAGTTTAAATGTTGGCGAAATTCCGGAAACACCGAAAGAGGAATCTGAGATAGGTCAAGTTAAAATGGAAGTAAGTCAACTTAAAGATATGATAGCGACTTTAATTTTAACTTTAAATAGGAGAAGGTCCTCCCCTTCGCCTAATCGGACCAATATTACATGTTTTGGATGTGGAGAGTTAGGCCATTATAAGAATGAATGCCCCCAGCAGCCTACTAAGTTACCGGCCTCTGCCTCCACAAAGAAACAGTTAAGAATTAAGGAAGAAAATGATACTTTAAACGCCCAAGGGACGAGGCAGTAGGCCTGCCCTCGCTCCCAGTTGATCAAGGCCCAAACTTGAAACAATCACTCTTACCTGAACCTGTAGAAGAATGTCAGGTTAACATTGCGCTTAGTTCCAAGGTTGGGGGGAGTGTTAGTGTTTCTAAGCCTGATGATGAAATTTCTGTTGCTAGGTTACCCTCTGCTATTGCATATAGAGTCCCCCTAACAATAGAAAATTTAGATACTGAGTCGTTAATTGACACTGGTTCGGATTGTACTATAATATCGCCTAAGGTTTATGATCAGCTTGAAATTAAGCCACCCAAGATTAGGGATATTACAATACATGCAGCAGCCGAGAATATGACATTTCCTGGATTCCTAATAGGCCCCGTTACTCTCCGAATAGGGTCTTTTACGTTCACGGATAATGTGTATGTAGCCCCAATAGCTGATACAGCTTTACTTGGTTTAAATTTTCTGAGAAAGTGGAAAGTTATTATTGATTTTTTACATGAGTGTTTAATAGTAGGTGATGAGACTATTCCCCTAGTAACAGGATTAAGGCCTACGTGTAATACTGATAGTACCCCATATACCGCTCAAGTTATGGTCCCTACTAAAACTATTATTACAGCTAGGTCAGTCACTCGTCTACCTTGTAAAATGGATAGGACATTAAAAGATTATATGATAGAGCCTATAGAAAGTGAACAGTTACTTATTGGTCGTACTCTTCATTCTAATACTGATTATCCCACGGTATGTTTGATTAATGCGTCTGATAAGGAAATTGTTTTAAAAGCTAATGACATAATTGGACAAGCCTATGAGGTTGGTGATGAATCAATAATTCCTATCCCCTTAGGAGATTCTTCCCCGGGTTCCTCCACCCCTACCTTTGTAGGTCCCTCCGAAGTCAATGAGATACTGAATGTAGATGGTAGCCCTAAGGTGCCCGAACATTTAGTTTCTTTATATGAACGATCAATTAAGCCTTTGTCAAGCGCCCAAGCAAACCAAGTAGCTGAATTATTGATTGATTTTAGTGATGTTTTTGCTCAATCTGAATATGACTTAGGGAATTTTACTGCCATAGAACATGCTATTCACACAGGCGATGCCCAGCCTATTAAGGAACGTATGCGTAGGACACCTTTGTGTTTTGCCTCGGAAGAGGAAGCCCATTTAAAGAAAATGTTAAAAGCGGGTGTTATCGAACCCTCCACTTCTGATTGGGCGTCAGCCCCAGTATTGATACGCAAACCTGACGGGAATGTAAGATGGTGTATTGATTATCGAGCCCTTAATGCAGTTACAACTAAGGATGTATATCCTTTACCCATTATCAATGAATGTTTAGATACCCTGGCAGGAAATACTTGGTTTTCTAAATTAGATGCTAACTCCGCATATTGGCAGATTAAAGTTAAGCCGGAAGATCAAAAGAAAACAGCATTTCTAACTAAATTTGGCCTATTCGAGTTCAAACGTATGCCGTTTGGTCTTAGCAATAGCCCAAGTTCCTACTCTAGAGCTGCAAATTTGGTCCTGCAGGGCCTAAATTGGAATATCTCGTTAGCATTTATTGATGATGTGTTAATTATGGGTCAAAAATTTGAAGATCACATATTTAATCTTAAAACGGTTTTGGCACGTTTCCGTCAGTATGGATTAAAAATGAAACCTAAAAAGTGTGAATTATTTAGGCAAGAAGTAGAATTCCTAGGACGTAGTGTGAGCAAAAATGGTATAAAAATGAGTGATAAACACTTAGCTCCGGTAAGAGATTGGCCGGTTCCCAAAACTACTAAAGAGGTAGAAAAATTCCTGGGATTTGCCAATTATCACCGTGTCTTTTTAAAAGGGTACGCAGAGAAGGCGCTGGCCTTGTACTCTATTACGGGTAAAAAACCTTTTTATTGGGGGGAGGAGCAGCAAGAGGCGTTTGAAAATATAAAGACTGCTTTAATAACTACCCCAGTGTTAGCTTTACCTAATCAGACTGATACTTTTATTTTGGATACTGACGCGAGTAATTTAGCAGTGGCCGCAGAATTAAGTCAGGTCCAAGATGGGCAAGAGAGAGTAATAGCCTATTCTAGTTTTTCTTTAACCCCGGAACAGCAGCGGTACTGTACAACGCGGAAAGAATTACTTGCGGTTGTTCGATTTACCCGTCAATTTAGGCATTATCTCTTGGGTCGTCCCTTTACGGTCAGGACTGACCATAGTAGTCTTACTTGGTTACTGAAGGTTAAACGCCCTAACGGTCAGTTGGCTAGGTGGATGGAAGAGCTTGCCCAATATGATATGACTGTAAAATATAGACCAGGTTCCAAACATGGCAATGCAGACGCCCTGTCTAGGATACCTGTGTCAGGCCCTTGTCCTGAATTTGCCCTGAATATACGTTCAAGTGATTTGCCCTGTGGAGGTTGTAAATATTGTGTAAGAGCTCATGAGAATTGGTATGAATATCAAACTGATGTCGAAGAAGCTGTCCCTTTAATCCCACCCAAGATTAATGGGAAACCCCCTATTGATATTGACCTCAATAGTTTTAAAGGGGAATGGCAAGACAAAATTAATGAAAATCTTGGTACGACTGATTTTGATGGATTGTTAACAACTTGTGCTTTAATAATCTCACCTAATACTTCTCAGGAAAATCCCCAAGTTTTGACTCTGACTCCGGACGATTCAAGAATTGATTTATCAGGCAAATTAGAAGAGGAAATCAAACAAGGCCAAAAGACAGACTCTGACTTGGCTATTTTATTAAATTGGATGATTAACAAAATAGAACCAGGGGAGGGTGAATTATTTATAGCTAGTCCTGCCTCAAAAAGTTATTGGATCAATCAGAAATTATATTATTTGGATGAAAATCAGATCTTGTATAGGAAAGATTTAGACGGTCATTCTCAACTAGTAGTGCCTAAGCCCTTAGTCTCTGAATTATTAAGATTAAATCATGACATCCCTTTGGCGGGTCATCAAGGTAGGGATCGAACTAGACATAGGATCAGAACAAAATATTATTGGTATGGAATGACCCAAGAAATTAAGTTATATGTCGCATCATGTAAGCAATGCAATCAAAGTAAAAAGGCAACTAGGATAGCTAGACATAACTTAGTCAATTATCATGCAGGAGTCCCTATGGAAAGAGTTCATTTGGATTTCCTAGGTCCTTTACCTAAGTCCAATCAGGGAAATGAATATATTTTGATGATGGTGGATCAATTCACCAAATGGGTCGAATGTATCCCTTTGCCATCTCAAACTGCGGAAGTAACTGCACAAGCCGCTGTCAATGAATTCTTTTCGAGATTTGGAGTTCCGTTTCATATCTTTACAGATCAGGGTCGGAATTTCCAAAGTGACCTTTTTATCTCCTTGTGTGATTTATTGAAAATACATCGTGCCCGTACCACCCCATACCGTCCATCGTCCAACGGCCAGGTAGAGCGATACAATCGGACGTTGATGAATGCGTTACGTTGTTATATAGGGGATACGCAAGCAGATTGGGACATTTATTTGCCTCAATTAGCCGGTGCCCTTCGTTCCTCTGTAAATCGGTGTACTGGGTATACGCCCAATAAATTAATGTTGGGGAGAGAGATCAATATGCCTGCTGATCTCATGTTTGGGTCTCCAACAGAAGAGCAAGAACCCCTGCCTGATCCATATTTAAAAAATCTTAAGGAAAATATAGTTAAATCACATGAGATTGCTCGTAAAACTTTGCAGACTAGACAAAAACGCATGAAAAAGGATTACGATGTGAAAATTTGGAAAAAATCTTATGATATAGGGGATTATGTATATATCTTGGATACTGCCTGTCTTAAGGGAAAGAACAAAAAATTAAGTCCTTACTGGAAAGGCCCAGGGGTGATTGATAAAGTCTTGACCCCTTATCTCTTAAGGGTGAAAACGCGTAATGCTCAGTCTATTATGCATCATGACAGAATAAAACCGTGTAGAGATAGGGAGCTCCCCCCCTGGGTAGAACATTATAGAAATAAAATTATGAGTGGGGATCATGCTACCCCAGTGCGTCCTACTCGCAAAATTTATTGTGTTTGCCGGAAACCATGGGGAAGAGGTTTCGGAATTCAGTGCGATCATTGTTTAGAGTGGTTCCATGGAAGGTGTGTTAATTTGACCCCTGAGGAGGCGGAATGTATAGATATATATACCTGCCCCTATTGCGATTCTTCACAACAAGCATGATAGTCCGGGAGAGAAAGGAATGATTTTCTCCCGGAGTATTTTTTTATTTTCAGATCTTAAAGATTATACATTACTTGTATTTGAAAGGTAAGCTGTGGTGATTATGAGGAAAGGGTTTACTAATAGAGGTCCCTGTTCCTCTAAACAGGAACAGCAACCCGTTGAACCATGTTGGGATGACGAGCTATATCAATCTGATATCATTTTGAGTCCGCCAACTCCGCAGGTGTTAGGGGATAGTACCACTTCCATGAGCTCCGATTCGGAATGGTCAGTGTTGTCGTCCCCTATTAGGTTGGATGAGTGGTCAAATCCTATTAGGCCCAACCCAGTTCCTCCTTCTGTTCCTTTAAGACCCAAGTCCCAGGATGTGAGAGTATATGATGGGCCTAATCAGGGAGGGGATGAATTAACCTTATATATTTCACCTACTCAGAATAGGATTCGACAACCTCCTATACCTTTGGCTAGTTGGCAAATAAGACCCACTCCTAGAGGGATTAGTAGGATGCCCGTACCTTTAATGTCGTTAAGGGTGGCCCCACCTACTTATTATGCTAGGCCCTCTTTTGTGTCACCCTTATTAACGGAACCTAGAAGACAGACAACCATCACTAGTTCTGGGGGGACTCAGGCTGGTCCGTTGCCAAGAAGTAATTATGGGTCGAACTCTGCTGAAAGGTTAGAGTTCCTGAAACCGTTTTTGCTAGTAGATGTCCACCTGTTGATCAAAGTTGGAATGGTATGGTTCCTGATAGGAGTTTAAGGGGAGGGGGTTATGGTCAACAGTCATCCGGATATGGATCAACAATAGACAGGGATAGCTTGCCAATGAACGTAGGAGGGTGCCAAAGGAAAATAGGTTTGGGTGCTCGTCCTATAGGGAAGTCTCCGGTGCCCCCCAAGAGGAAATTGACTTATGAGGAACATGTCCAGGTAGAACCTGGTTGCAGACCGGTCCCGGAGAGAGGCTTTTATAATCATCCAGGTCAAGATACAACTCGGAGTCAGGCATGGGAGAGGGTGGATAGATCGAGATTAGTCAAGGCCTCCCTATGTCCTGTTCCGGGGTGTGGTTATAAGACCAATTCTTTAAAAATACATGTGTTTGACAAACATTTACCTCCCTATTTTAGGATTCCCAGAGGGGGGATGTCAATTCCTAGTGTGGAGATTGTTAGCAAGAGGGTTTTGGCTGTACGGGCTTTGGCTAGAGCAATCCCCGATGTAGGCGAGTCCTTGTGGGAGATTATGGATAAACTGAACCGGGACAAATAGATACCAGCAGATAGTAAGGTGGATCCCGCGACTTATGGGGCTTTCCGGGAATTGGCAAGGCAATCTGGGTGGGTCCCCATTAGGGATTTTTCTCTTCACCCCTTGACACATCCAGCCTTATTGACACATTGGAGGGTTTTGGCTACATTGTTAGGATATCTTTCCCCGGGGGACCAGAAAGTTTTCCGGGAGAGGTTTGTGTAAGGGGGGAGTCGAGGGAAGTGGGGATAGGATAAGGGAGGCGTCCCGGGGAAATTGGTGAATGGAGTTGTAGGAGATTCCAATAAAGGAAAATTAAGAGAAAAGTCAGAATAGTACGAAGGAAGGAGAAAACGTGGAGAAAGTAGACAGAAATAGTTAGATAATTGGTTGTGATCTCTATTTTTTTTCAGATGGAAGAGAAGAATCAAATTACTATTCCTCCGCACCCGCTCACCCTAGGGGAGGGGGGTAGTGCAACATCAACGGAGTCTTGCCCCAGGTCCCTCCTTGACCAGTTTGAATGGTTTGGGGGCCTGGGGCGGAGACCCAGGGTCTGCAGGGGGCAGACCCGTGGCCTCTCCCGAAAGGGAGCAGGTCCGTGGGGTGGGGAGAACTCGTGCCTTTCCCCGGGCTAGGGGGAGAGGCCGAGGTCGGGCAGCTAGCACTGGATCCCCTCTACCCGCCGCTCCAACCCCAGGAGCGGTAGAGGGGATGCCAGGGAGGCTAGAGGCCATGCCCCGGCGGGCTCCAACTGTACCGGAATCTGCTCCAGGGCAGGTGAGGGTCCGCCGAGGTTTTGGCCTCCCTCCTATTCACCCTAGCCCTCCTGATATTGTAGGACGGGCTGGGGGGTAGGGGGCCGGTTGTCCCCGAGGGATCCACTATTGATCCGAGGGGACAACCAGTTCCGCTGATGTCGCTTGTGATTCCTCGACGTGAGTCCTCGAGTCAGAGGAGGACTCGTAGACGTGAGGAACGCAGGCGGCGTCAGCGGGCAAGGGAGTTGGTGGGGGCCGTCCCGGGAGATAACCGGTCTGTTCATCTCTCGCCGCAACAGTGGCGAGAGTTGTTGGGCCGGATTAGCTCTCGGGAGAGACGCGTAAATGTCTGTTGCCCCCACTGCTGCCGCCCCACCCCTCGTTGTTGAGCCTTAGGGGATTATATTTTTTTTTATGTTTAGTTCTTTTTCCTCTTGTCCTTGTTTTTTTTTGTTAATTTCGGTTTATTTAGTTTGGGTGGGTGGTTTTATGGTATTTTTTATTATTTTTAGGGAAGGCCGCTCTTACTGTCATTTTCTATCTTCCTCTATAATCTTTCCTAATTCTTTGTTTCCTTTTCCCTAGTGCTTTCCTGTTTCTTATCTTTGAGCTTAGCTATCTTCTAATTTCTTGTCTAGATTCGAACTTTTTATATTCTCCTGTCCCCTCTGGTATGTATGGACCAACCTATCTTAGGGATGGGGGGGAGGGAGTTATTTTTGGGGAACTAGCTATATTTTTATTTCCCTAGGGGGGTCTCCTTTTATAAAATTGGGGGGTGTGTTGCAGACGTGAGCTGATCCCCCTTAGGTCAGAATGGATCAGCCCGTCTGTGACGTTTATTAATTTAGCACGTGCATGTTTTTTTGGGGGTATAAAGGCCAGGGTTGGTCCATATTGCCCCCTTCTTAGCTTGATTAGACTTACTCGTATTCGGATACTAAGTTAGACGCCTTAGATTACTGTGTGTTTGTGGATTTATAGAATTGGGATTGCTTCGACTATAGTAAGTAGAAAGCTTTTACTTATATCTATATTATGGCTGCAGTAGTGGTTGTGCATGTTGCTTGTAGAGCTGCTGTGTAGTGCTTATCAGTGTTATTAGTATATAGTATATTTACCTGTCTGTCGCCCTGTCGTAACCCCTCAACCCATCCCGCCTATTCTCACTCAGGCCATCGCAGATTTGGTGGGTAAACCCTGAGGGCATAATTCAGAGATAATTACCCAATTTTACTTTACCACCTTTAAATTTTCATGATAAAATGTACAACCATACATACATAATTATCTACTCATTATTCCGAGGACATAGGAATACTAGGAATAACCACAAATGTTGGTTTTTGGCTTAAACAGACCTCAACAGTATAAGCAAACATCCTACTTTACGAGAGGGCCTTTACCCAGCAACCATGCCGAATAGACGCTACAAAATGACAATTCTAAACTCTTTTAAAACTAGCATTTATGAATGAGACAACTAATAGCAGTTCTATAAACACTTTCTGCGTTTACTATACTCATCAGTTACATAATAATTAGTGTGCTCACCGTATTTTATGTCATCCCACAATGAAAATGAGCAATGAGAAAAGCAGTGCAATGGCCGCCGCCATGCCCCATCAATGGCGACCGACGAAGACTCGCTTAACCAGACTCAAATTCACATACAATTTACTTAAAGAGTAAAAGCCTGTATAACAATACTTTTCAACTAAAAATAATGTCTAAATTTAAGACTTGGACACAGCATGTAAAATAATGAAACAAAATATTGATAATTTGCATCTTACACCGGCCTCCTAATCGTGCATAGTCAAGGAACGACTATAAACACTCTAACAAAGAGCAAATTATCCCCTTAAACCAATCTTAACCTAAATGGACTTAATGTCAAAAATAATTACTAACAAATTAAAGTAGAACACCGAATTAATCTACATTTCAAAATCATTTTCTAACAGATCTAGCAATACATGTAAACTAACAATCTAAAAGCTACATTTAATGAAATTCAGATTTCTTAACACAATAACATGTAACATTTACACTTTCTTATATTAAACATAGATCAAATAGTCTAACATACAGTTATCTGTATCAGATGTTATAATGAAACTGTTACAAGTAATGTTACAAGGAGATTTTACAGTTTTCCAATGAGACTTTCATAACAGTCATTTTGATAAGGCTTTCATAAAATAACAGTCACCTCATCAAAACTTTCACAGATTGTCATCTCAAGGAATTTATTAACAGTTGTCCCAATAGTGCCACATGTTTCTTATTCAAATACAGTCCATGCAACATAAAGGTTAATCTACACAGTTTCATCCATGCAATAGTTTCACAATGTCACATACATGTACAATACAATGAAATCAGATATTACAAATCGGACTCCAGCAGCATACACAACTTATTCACTGGACGTTCCAGAGTGCTTGTTTTTGTTTTGACAGTCACAACGCGCACTAGACCATTTCTATCAGGATGCACATTTACAACACGTCCTAGAGCATAGGAAGACCGAATCTTTCCATCAAGTATCAATACTATATCCCCAGCACAAACATTTCTTTTGGGTTTCTCCCATTTTTGTCGCTCTTGGAGAAGTTGTAGATATTCTTTCGACCATCGTTTCCAGAATATATTAGACAAATACTGAATCTGTCTCCATCGTCGCTTCGCGTAAGCATCTGTTTTATCAAAACTTCCAATAGACAGCGATTCACCTGCACGCAATAGCAGCAAATGATTTGGTGTTAAGCTATCAAGGTCATTTACATTGTTTGACACCGTAGTAATGGGACGAGAGTTCATTATGGATTCAACCTCGCACAAAAAGGTTTGAAGGCTTTCATCATCAAGAGTCACCAAACGTTCACTTAATAATCCATACAGAATTCTGAGCACAATACGAATTAATCTTTCCCAGACTCCTCCAAAGTTTGACGCGGATGGTGGATTGAAGTCCCATTTTATGTTGTGTTGCAAAAGCCCATTTCCAATCTTTGAGACATTCCATTTGTTGATTTCCTCACGGAGTTCACGCTCTGAACCGACTAAATTGGTACCATTGTCAGAAATTAAATATTTAATAGGACCACGACGTGAAATGAAACGTCTTATAGAGTTAATACATGAGTCTGTGTCGAGGCTGTAAGCCACTTGAAAACCACGCCGTATCTCTTTAACATTTGAGCGACCACGTTTCACTTCTATAGGGCCAAAATAATCGATACCAACTTGGGAGAAAGGTGGCTCGTCTGGTTTCAAACGTTCTGATGGAAGGTCTGCCATCTTCTGTTCCATAGCTTCAGCTGTATACTTCTTACAAGTGACGCATTTAGAAACAATACTTTTCATCAAAGCTGGGCCATGAATAATCCAAATTTTCTGACGTAGCTGAGACAATATGGCACATTTACCCAAGTGACCTACTGAACGGTGCACACTGTCAATGATCATTCTTGAAAGTGCTGAATCCTTGGGAAGAATTACGGGGTGCTTAGCATCATACGACAAATCGGAACGAGTTAACCTGCCACCGACTCGTAATAGTCCATTATGTAACACAGGATCAAGTTTTCGCAGAGAGCTTGTTTTCTTCTAAGGCAGATCGCTGCTAAGCTGTTCTACTTCTGCTCTGAAATGCTGACGCTGAACGTAACGAAAGACAGCAGTTTCAACTCTTTTAAAGATTTCTGGTTTATTACTCGACTTCTTAGCTTCCTGTTTCAACTTCATCTCTTCTGTAACGTTAATTTTTAACTGATCATCATTAAGACTACCGTCTTTCAATTTAGAATAGACTTCTTTTCTATTGTTGACCCAATACTTCAGATTGTCAAATCCTCTTAACAGCAGAGCAATAATTCTTCTTAATTTTAACCAGGAAGAATAATGTGACAGCGACCTATCTACAATGTTCGCTGAGTTGTCAACAACAGTTGCAGCCGTTGTCTTCTTTATTTCAGGATCACCATGTGTGGTGAAAAATCTTCCATCAGATGGCCATTCATTTATGGGCTTGTACAAAAAGCTGGGTCCATTAAACCAGCGTTTTATCCGGGAACTATCATTAAAACCCAGTCCTCTGGAGCAGTCATCACCAGGATTAAGCCGAGTGCTGATGTAGTGCCAAGATGATAAAGAACTACCTACCATCACGAATAACGGCGATGCGATTCGCGACAAATGTAAGAAATCGTGCACCTTCATTTCTGATGTAGCGCAAGACAGACTTGCTATCCGTCCAAAAGAATAGTTTATCAACAGTGATTTCCAACTCTTTAATTATCATATTTGTTAACTTAACAGCAATAGTAGCAGCAATCAATTCTAACCTAGGTACAGTCAGTTTCTTCAGTGGGGCCACACGAGATTTACTAAATAAAAGAGCACAGTGAATTCTATTGTCAACATTCACAATTCTCAGATAAATGGCGACACCATAAGCAATGTCACTTGCATCTGCGAACGCATGTATTTGGTAGGAAACGATCTCACCAAAATCATCAGGTTTATAAGTTGGTGGAATATCAAATCTCTCTAGGTAGCCTAAATTATTCAAAAATAACTGCCATCTCTGAAGCTCTTTGTCAGATATAACGTCATCCCAGTCGAGTTCAAGTTGGTAGTATAAAAGGAGAAACTAATCCCAACGGATCATATACAGAACTTACAGCTGATAAAATTCCACGTCTTGTTGCAGGTAGAGTCAACACATCAGTTTTGACAACCAAGTTGATACCTAAGGCACGCTTTAAAGGTAATGCCTCACAATCTAAGTTCAATTTCTTGATATCTTTGGCTCTTTCATTAATGGATATCGAGTTCAGGACATCCCGTTTATTGCTGATCCATTTAGTGAGACGCAAACCACCATTTTTACAAATATTACAAAGGTCCTTAACAAAACTAATCGCATCATCAGTCTCTTTAAGAGATTTCAAAACATCGTCCACGTAAAAGTTATTGAGAATTGATGTGACTACAGCTTTATCAAATAGGTGTTCATTATCGATTGCAGTCTGGCGTAAGGATAGATTAGCGCATGCTGGTGACGAAACTGCGCCGAAAAGATGGACGACCTTTCTATAAATTACAGGCTTACAATTCAAATTACCATTCGGCCACCAAAGAAAGCGCAAAAAGTCCCGATCACATTCAGGAACGCGGACCTGATAAAACATTTTTTCAATGTCACCCATTACAGCGATGTTCTCCTGACGAAAGCGAATTAATACACCTATCAAACTGTTCGTCATATCGAGTTCCTGAAGTAACTGTTGATTTAGGGATATACCAGAGTACAAAGCAGCACAGTCAAATACCACACGAATTTTTAGTCCCGAAATGACCTAGTTGTGTCGAGTGGACGTTAAACCCCATTTCTCTCTCTCTCCCACACGAATTTCATTAGGTTTTTTCGCATGATAGACCCCATGATGTCGGATGTACCACACTTTACCATCATTACGATCTAACTGATGATCTGGTACTTGTTCTGCATATCCATTTATTATGACCTTATCCATACACTCAGTATAATTCTGATGATAAAGGGGATTTCTTTTTATCTTATTAACTAAACTGTTAAGACAACATTCTGCTTGTGATTTGTTGTTGGGTAATAAAACTTGATCTTTTCTAAAGGGCAGACCAATTGTGTAGTGTCCATCTTCAAACTTCAAGGTTTTATTTACTTTCTTAATAAAGGAATTGTCATCCTGGGAGTTCTCTTTGACATCATCAATAGCTCTTTCGGGGAAATCTGTGAGAGAAATGGTGTTTAACGTCCACTCGACATAAACCAGGTCATTTCGGGACTAACATGTGGTTTTAATTTTATTTCAATAATTCGCTTGCGCGTAGGGGTCTTTAGCAGTGGGAGGAAACCCACGAGGTTTAGAAGGCGCCCCTATCTCCATGCCACATACGCTCACACCAGGGCTCGAAACCACAGCCGCAAGCCAGAGGTGACCGGCCAGCTAGAGGTCGAAGAGCGGCACTCTAGGCCATCCCAACCCCCTCGGGGAAATCTAAAGAAGCAGTTTGTTGTACCATTTGACGTAGATTCTCCAAGTCTTGAACAGCTTGAATTTCTGCCCTATTTACAGTAGGCCTCAGTCTAGACGAATCTCTGACCAAGTTCCATATGATCCAACCAAGTGCGGATCTGACACCGTGGGGGCTTCCTGGGGGCCCAGTTTTAATCTCCAGTGGTGAGTATGCATCTGGAACGTTATTGCCTATCATAAGACCAATCTCCGCATCAAGAACGGGCAGGTGAATTCCTTTAAGATGAGCCCATTTACAAATATCATCTGAAGTGGGTATGTGTCCATGAGACACAGGCATAACATCCTTTGTATAAATGTCTGGTAAATCAATCACAGTTTCTAAGGTTAAGTCACTGATCTGCATACCTTTAATAATATATGATACCATAGTATGTGACGACCCCATGGTATCTATAGTCAACTATGTTCTTCTACCTGAACAACCAAGCCACTTCATTACATTGAGCGAGCATGAAAGAAATGCTAGAGCCTGGGTCTATAAAGGCATATGTTTTAAAAGACTGGAACATCCACGCATTTTAACTTGGACAGGAATGATCGCCATAGTGCAATCTGTGGTCCCGGCCTTCATATCTTTACCCATCAGAGCACTGATAACAACAGGTTTTAACTTATTTGAGTTCTTTTCACCACTAGGATTTACACTACTGTGTGTATGCATAACAGAATGATGTGAACCGTCACATTTATTACAATTAGTCTTGACACCACAAAATTTATACATATGACCAGATTTCAGACATCTGAAACATAGTCTTACAGATTTTATAAAGTCAGATTTCTCTTCAAAGTTTAACGTTGAGAACTCTTTACATGTACAGAAAGGGTGTGATGGGTGTTTACAAAATATACGTGGCTTGCTGAAGGCAGTCTCAAATTCCTTTGCAGGATTATTGTGTTTACCCAATTATCAGTTAGTTGAGTCGCAAAAGACCCTCTAGGATTAAAAGGCTTACGTGGTACTGGTGGGTTACCAGATACAGAACGGTCGACGGATAAGGCTTGTTTACCGAAGGTGGGATCATTGACTTTCCTTGACTCAGAATTTACTAGACGAACTAGCTGTTTAAGGTGCACTCTGTTTCCCTGATCGCGTGTCAACTGTACCACATTTCTAAACTTATCATGAATATGGTATGGTAGCTTTTGAAGAATCTTCTTTAAATTTTCTGAATATTCCAATATGTTAAGTGCCTCAATACTCTGAACGGCATGTAAACACTCCGTCAAAAACATGGAAAATTCATCAAGAGCCTTTGGGTTGTCGGATTTGATGACAGGCTGATTGAGCGCCTTTTCTATAAAGGCATTAGCTATTAACTCTGCATTACCATAACGAGTTTCTAATTGTTCTAACACCAAGGGATAAGCTTGATCTGGGTTCAAACAACAATAACTTTGGACTATTTTATTCGCATTCCCAGTCGTAAACTGATCAAGAAAGTTTAACTTTTCTTCCTAGGACTCACAGAAAATCTTGTCTGGTACTCATTTCCTGATTGTTTGGCAATGTCGGAGATCTGAGGTTTGGCTTTTCCGTAGTATTTTCATCAGCATCAACGTTAACAGACTTTAACGTATTTTATCGACATTTTGCCTAGTAGTTTGGATGCAGCTATGGCGCGCCAGGCAGGGTAAGCTTACTCTTCCGGACACCTATTACCACTGTTTGTTGTGTATTTTGTACACGATGAACAGTCCATTTGCTCATTACACTATTTTGCCTATAACGTTTTTTAGGACTTCGAATTTTGTCTAATGGTTTGAATTGTTCGTGCTTGATTTTATTTTATTTTAACTGCTACCGTAGCCAAAGTTTGATCACCTGCTTTAATATCATGTAGGGGTGTCAGTTGTGTAAATCAAGTTAGCAAGTGGAACTAATATATAAACAGTTAACTAAATATATAAATATCATGCTAAATATATATGTTTAGCTAAATGTATAAATATTTAACTAAATATATATTTGTGGTCCCGCCAATGTTTCTATTATCGTAAGCGACACAAAAACTGCGCATAAAATGATGACGTGTACCAGACACGTGAGCCTTGGCACAATAGGCCTACTAGCAATTAGAAATGGAAGCTGATCACCAACTTGTAATCCGTGCCGTTCGCACAGATCAAGGCAATGAGGACGTCCTACCTACAGGTGAACTTAAATTTATCTCGTTATCTTATTTATTAGGTTTGTTTATGTCCTTCCGATGGCTCCAACCCTATTATGCATTGCCGCCCTTGCGAGGCCTAGCAAAATCAGCTACCTACTAGCCATCGACTGATTGAGCGTGTCACGTGACCCGAATTGGATCAACCCCAATCATTGACTGTGACAACAGTACAATTATCATGTCATAGCGTGGTAATAGTATGTTTACGTAAGCAATATAAACGCCAAACTATAGAAAAATATGGTAAATACCTTGTCTGAAATTGTCAGCTCAAAACATTAAACCGTTTTTTAAAGGAATATTAAAATTGCTTAACCGAGTTACGTAATTAAGATCCAGCTGCCATTCTGAAATCAGGCGCCTTGATAAACGCGACTATTAGATAACGGTTAAGTATAGGAACATATAGTCAGGTTTTGCACATATATTCAAAGGCAAAAAGCTGTCGTCTAGTATATAGACTCAGCTTATTGTTTTTACTTTTATTGAAAACGTAAAAAAAATAATTGTATGGCTTGAAATAGTTGCAGGACTAATGTAGAGGTTTATAAGGAATTTTTACATAAAATTAAGCAGTTTGATTCTCCAAAAATCATCTAGGACCTTCACTTTAACTGCTAGAGAAAACCACATAGGGCTTGTGGTGATGTACTTAATGCAATTAAAATTAAACACTAATCAAATCAAAGAACCAACTTGCACCGGAGCTAAACGCAAACCTGATTGGCTGATATCTTTCAGATGAATTGCATTATAAATCCTCAATTTGGCTAAACATTTTTAAAACAAGTCAAAGTTACCGTTCTTAGACAATAATGTTACATAATGAATATTGTATTTCAATATTATTTTTTTTTCTAGCATCGTAGATGGAGGACGCCTGCCACTTCTTCAAGGCAGCGCGGAGAAAGAATTAAAGGAAAGAAATTGTTTGCCTACCTTTCATTCCAAATTCTTCACCCAACCCGACGTTTACAATTCCGAGGGGTGATAGAAGGGCTAAGTTGGGGGGGAGGAAGGCCTTGTAGGTAAAGTAACCTTGTCCATGAATAACATGGAGGAGCAGGTGAGGGAAGAAATTCTAACAATTTTTCAATTCCCGATGTATGGATTTCAGTTTTTAAGGTAACGCTACTTCTAAATGATCGATTTGCCACTCTTAGGTTTTAAGTATAGACAAACAGTGCAGCCCTGTGTTAAGGACGTCATTGCACTTGATGAAAATAGTTCAAAGCGGCCTTACTGTTGAAGGTCAAGATATCAATAGTACGGCCCGATGTCGACGGCGACGTAACAATAACATGGATTTGCTAATGCTGGCCTAAACACTCGACTGGATTAAATACAGTGTGGTTTAATTGATTGCATTGTGTTTAACGTCCCACTGCAGCTCTGACTGTCTGGCTAATTTGCGAGAATACAGTGTGGCTTTAAACAACACTAACTTGACATCTGAGACAAAATTAGGAAGGATATTGTAGACATTTATTGGGGGGCTACTATTGCAGTGTATGAATGTTGGGGTGGGGGGGTGTAGGCGGTCCGAAATGGTTCCAAGAAATGACACAAAGAGTTACTTCGCTTTATACACTGAGGCTTCATTGAGGTGTTTTTCAGTTATTGTTGTACCGATTAGAAACCATTGGAGCTTTGTCTTTGCTGGCATGTAAATAAACCCAATCACACGCTTTAGAAGTCCTTATGATAATGAATTTGGAGTTGCAATAATGGTAGCGCTATAGAAGACTGTAATTTTTTACCTTTATATTTTTTAATACTTTTCAGTACCATACCTGGCAAGAAAAGACTACAAATTCCAAGGACCTCCACCAACTTTAAATGGGGTGGGAAGGAGGTTTTAAACAACTCAACAGCAGCCTCCATTTATATCATGGCTAATGAAAATTCAGCATTAGATTTAGATGTAAGTGTCTCTCTCTCTCCCCCTCAACCCCCACCCCAGTCAGATTCACCTGAAGAAAGCATATCAATAGCGACACATGTGAATCAGATACCCCAATGTTTGTCAGTACTTAATGGCTTAATTCATTGATAGCATTGTGTTTAAAGTCTCACCGCGGTCCCGAGTTATCAGGATAATTTGAGACATGGCTCAGTCCGTTTGCAGAAATTCATTATAGATAGCCTTATCTTGGAAAAATCCAACCCTACATATTCAGTCATTCATGATCCATCTATCATATAATATTGTTCAACTTCTTGGAAATATCATTTCTTGTATTACAGATTGATAGTGATGATAATATCAATTATAGTGATCAGGATGAAGCTGACAGTGACCCAGATAAAAAAAAGGTTAGTGTTGAACTGAAGAGATGCTGAGAGACGAGGTTCGGTTCCCCCTTGTTAGTAAATAGGCAGCGGGCCTTGCAACGGAAAGCACCAAGTCCTTCGGATTGAGACTATAAACCGAGGTCAACTGTGTTCATATGGGAGTGCACGTAAAAAAAAACCTGGTAGTTGGAAATCGAATAAGAGAAGGGGAGTTATCCCCGCTACCAGGCAAAATTGCACGCAGACGTACGGTTACGCTTTGTAAATTTAACTATATGTTTAGCTATATATATATATTCTTTAGCTAAATATTTAACTATATATATAATTTACATTAAATCTAGTGTTTTTTGTTGTATAAAAAGCTAAATAATTAATTTACAAACGGCGCCCCATACTAGATGAGTGATAGATTTACATGTCCACAATAGAACTGCATGTACCTAAAGAGACCCCGGCAGAGAAAAATTTCGAAAAACGTAAAGACGTGAGTGCATTTGGAAAAGGTAGATCTTTAAGGGATGAATGGAAATTTTCAAATCCTTGCTTAAAGATACATTATGGGAGATTTTGACAAGGAGTTAGCCATTCTTGCTATAAAAGTTCTAAAATAGATGTTGAAACAAGAATATATTGAAAATTTCAGTCAAATAACTTTATCCTGAACAAAGTTGTTACCACTATAATTTTTTACTAGAAATATTGGTTAAAATCATCGACACCCTTTTCCCATTATGGCCGATTGTTGATTGACAGGCGTTAACTCCACCTACATAGTCTCGATCATCAAGTAATGTTTAAACGGTATCTAGTGAAGCTTGTGTATAGCCTCGGTCATCACTGTCTTTTATGAATAATTTCCGGAAGTATGATGACATCAACGTCACGGAGAAACCCCACCCACGACGCCATAGTGATTAAATCAGTCGACGAAATCCTGTTTTAATCCGAGCCCAATCCAAGCCATCCGTGGGTCTACAGTGTTCATTTTGGGCTTGTTGTTTAAATAAACATCTAATTTATAATTTCTATGACATCTGAGGCTCAAAGGAAGACCGACAAAAGTCAGTTTTTGCTCTCCCATAATGTATGTTTAAGGTATGATTCAGCTACCAAAACCTTGTGAGTCAGCTAAGGGCACAAATTCATTCACAACTGGTTGTGGTGTATTTAAAAAAAGGAAGTGCTCATCGTTCAAGTAAAGGTAAGCACGTGTGTGTTTTTGGTCATGAATGAATATATATATTATACTGTTTATGTACTTTATCTACTTTAATATATAATATATATATGCTACCTTAATTTTTGAATTTGAGTTTTCTATGACTGATAATTAAATTGATTTTAAATTTTTTTGTGGTCGAAAATTAAATGTGTTTTGTTTCCACAGGACACAACCCTCGCAAAGTTTCCCCTCCAATTATTAGAAACTGGTAAAAGCAAGAGATAATTCCAACATTAATTCTATAAGCTGCGTTTCAATTATGGCACAGCATGACTTACCCAATGCCAATTACAAAACCTCAACAGTCCTTATTAGCAGTCCTTAAATGTCAATAAACATACAGGTTATACGCATAATGATAGGGTTCTTCAATTTCAACAAGCCATGGTAGTTGTAGATGAACTGGTAGAAACAGATAAAAGTCTAGTCATTAATAAAATGTCTGGAATAACTACCGACGGAGAAGCTGTCATGGTGGGTTCTAAATGTGGTATTGTTACTGGGTTGAAGTCATTAAATCCTTTTGTTTTGAGCACTCATTCTATTGCATACAGACTGCAACTTGGGTCATGTGGTTCCGCGGATAAGGTAACTTACCTCATTAAATATCAGTAAATTTTAAATCTGAACAAACCAAAATCTATTCAAAACATAATGTCTGAAAATGGTACAAGATTCAAACAGATTTCAGGCACAAGGTGGTTATCTTTTGGTGGGGCTGTTAGGCATTCTTGAAAAATTACTCCAGTTTAGTAACAGTCTTAATTGAAGATAAAACTCAAAAACCTGTTGGTCTGCTTAAATCATGTAACTTCTGTAAAATACCTTTATTGTATATATTTTCTTTCTGGTTTGTTAGCTGTTCTTGTTGGATTCAGTAAATGTTATCAAAAACGATATTATGGTTTCCAATGTAAACCCTTTGCTTCAATCTTCCATTGATGATTTTAAAAACTTTGCTTCCGGATACAATTTCTCCAAATTTCAAAACTTGTTACCAACTGATCAGAGATGGCGTCAAGCAAAGGGGTGATGCACAAACTAGTTGTAATAGTTTTATTATACGCCCCCACATTTTCATGTGGACGTATTATGCCGTCGCCCCTGTCCGTCCACAATTTGTTTGTGGACTCTCTGCAGGTCACAATTCTTATCCGATTTTGACAAAACTTGAAATATAGGTTTATCCCCATAAGATCTCGGCTTCTTTCGATATTGGCATGTATCGGATCGAAACTTCATGGATTATGGCCCCAGATTGTACGAAATATCATGTTTTTAGCTTGTGGACCCCATAGAGGTCACAATTTTGAACCGATTGTGATGAAACTTGACACGCATGGTTATAACCCCAAGAACTTGGTTCCTTATACGATATTTGCGTCCATCAGATCATAACTTCCTGAATTATGGCCCCTGATTGTTCGAAAAATCGCCCTTTTTAGCTTGTGGTCCCTCTGGAGGCCAAAATAATTATCCGATTTTAAAAAAAAACGTTTGATTATATCACCGTTACATGGTAATAAAGGTTGAGTTCGAATTTCGTGAAAATCAGACTAAAAATGACACACAAAATGGCCGCCGTTTGTACGCGAATAGTGTGAAAATATGTTTTATCAAGGTTGTGGATCCTATAGAGGTCACAATTTTGAACCGATTGTGATGAAACTTGATATGCATGTTTATAACCCCAAGATCATGGTTCCTGTCTATATTTGCGCCCATCGGATCGTAACTTCCTGAATTATGGCCCCTGATTGTCCATAAAGTTGCCCTTTTAGCTTGTGGTCCCTCTGGAGGTCAATATTATTATGCGATTTTCAAAACCGTTTGATTATATCACCGTTACATGGTAATAAAGGTTGAGTTAGAATTTCGTGAAAATCGGACCAGAATTGACAAACAAAATGGCCGTCGTTTGTACGCGAATAGTGTGAAAATATATTATATCAAGGTTATGGACCCTATAGAGGTCACTTTTTTGAACCGATTGTGATGAAACTTGACACGCATTACCACTCGGCATCGTATTCTACGCAAAAGTTTACTCTATATGAGATGGGTCTGGTTTTGTGCCCGCACTGAGCCTCCAGACTATATTTGTCACAAATATTGCTACTTTAAGCTTATCATCATACTGAGTAAACAGCAATCTGTACCTGCAGTCATTAATTATAATGGTTGTTTTTCAATGGAATGTTCTAATATCTAATGGACTCTTCCATGACGCACGAGGCTATTAATTCACAATTTAAAGTTACTTCTGATGATATCGGACAGCAGCAAGACACAAAAGTTACGATGTGTTTCAAACAGTAGATAATTAGCTTAAAATTTTGGATGATCTGATTCAATTTTTGCTTAAACTGCATCGTCTCCCATTTGGAGTTTCTGGCCTTTATTGTGGAAGTAACAACCTTGATAGTAGCAACCTTGTTAGAACAACCTTGACAGTAGCAAAGGAAATCGTCATGGAGGCAAACAGATCGATTGATGAAGAAAACGACAAAGATATGAAGATACCCAGCACGATTGTTGAAGAAATGGGCGTGAAGGAAACCGGGACGATATCCATTACAGAACAGATATTTAGAACTCTAGATGTATCTTTTATGTTATCTGGAACATATATGAAAGTAACAAAGAATATAAATTTCAAGCTACATATTATATATTGTGTGCTTGTCACTTGTGTTACATTGTCTAATACTTGTAGAATTTTTGGCGGTTTTCTCAGGCAAACTGGAACATTACAAGACTACCTCGCCTCTTATATCGCCTTTGGTTGCTCCCACCTTAACATTGTGTTTTTGAATCTTGTTTGCTGGTTTGTTTTCCACACAAATTACAAGTTTCTGAAGGAGGAGATTTTACGTTACGAAAATAATTATGGGTTGCCATTAGCCATCCAGAAGAGACTCAGAATAATAAAATATATCATGATCAGTTTTGTCGCTTGGATAGCGATACCATCGGTGGCTTTTGTAGCTTTAGCAATGTATAACTTTCCAGAATTGAACGCGTACTACTTTCCCTTTGATGGATTTTCGGGATGGAAATTAGTCGCTGTAAGTGCTTTCATCACACTTTCATTGATTCCTTCTGCCATCCAGGTATCAACGATAGCCTTGGTCTTTATGTTTTGTACTTATGTTGTAATTAAGGAATATGAAAAAACTGCTGAGTTAATAAGATCAAGCGTTGAACAAATGACTGTTATAAAATTGAACATGATCATAAAGCAACATGAAGCAGTCTGTTATCTCTTGACAGCGGTCAATCGGATTATGAAGCATTTTTTGGCTGGAAGTATTGTATTCTCCTTTCCAGCTCATTGTTTTCTGTGGGTTACATTAACTAATTATTCATCACTGTCGCCTGTATATTTCACCATGGTATCGGCATGGACTCTCTTCTTTTTGTTATCATCCTTTGGTACATATTTGATTGCGGCACACGTCAATACAACGGTGAGTTATTATTTGTTACATATACAACTGGTAGTAGTTTTTTCTTTGATGCCCATAGCAGTCATATCTCATAACAACCTCTTATGACGTCATCAGGTGTTGATATATTCGGTTCAAATCAACCGCTGGTGACGTCATGACAGGTTAATATTTCATATCAACCGCTGATGACGTCAACCCAGGTCGATATATTCGGCTCATATCAAACGCTGAAGATGTAGATGATCGAAATAATACAAAGAACACAGAAATAAAATTTTATTCTTTTGACAATTAAAAACACATTGTTATAGTACAGTGTGTAGCATTCAGGACCGAAATAGACGGCGTACATATCATCGTATTTAAATCGGTTATCCATACTCCATGTAAGATATCTTTTAGAATTTTCTTTCCCCCCACTATATTTCCCCACACAAATTTTCTTCAGTTTTTGGAAAGATCCTCATCGTATTTGCATTCAAGCATCTATTCCATCATCAATATTTTGACTAAAAATGAATTGATTATTCGTCTGACTTCGTTTTACTATCCATGCATTTTGTTTATGCTTTCAAGTCAATAACTCCAAAGTGGCGACGTATAAACAAAAACACGCGCGTGATTACCTCGGTAATTCCCGCTATTTGGCGGAAACTATCGAGCAATTATCCAATCACTGTTGCCTTTTTTAGAAGAGCGCATTAAATTTAATGGTGAACGCGTTGTATATGTCAGATATAAACCTACTCTCCCTCTGATTGATATGATAGAGAACACTTGGGCTTCGCCCGCGTGTTCTCTTATCATATCAACCTCGGGTAGGTGAATATCCTATACATATTGGTCTTGTGCTGTGTCTACATACTTTTGTAGAAAGCTGATTGCACTTCGGACTGTCAAGGACAGCGCCCCTTCGTTTGGATGGAACGAAACCCTTAGTCTAGCGTACATGTTGGAATGCGCGTAGCTTTTCTGCCGGCCCCCATGGCACATTGTACGACATATTCCCATCAAGAAAGAGAGGTATGGCGTTAAACCCCATATCTAACAAGTTGCCTGTGTCTTCTATCGTAACCTTTGACCCATTCTCTTTCTCTTCTGAACAGAATTCAAAGGTATTCGCGCCCAAAATCGGGGATATGCAGAGTGAGATTTATGATGAGTCCACAGCCACTATATCATTAAAGACGTTGATAGATAGTTTTTGGTAACAATTTGTATTACACGTGTTTTAATACGAAAATCTGAATTTCAGGCTCACAAAACGTTAGATGTGGTATGGAAGATTGATCTTTCATCTTTACCAGATAAAGGATTAAAAATGGCAAGTATTCATATTGTTAGTGTACTACCCATTGTTTCAGATAGGATATGTTCAATGTAAACCCTGTAGGTGAACTATCATTCAATTTTTTATAAAAGCATAAAATATGGATAAAAAGCACAAAATTGATATGTTAAGAATTGCCATACAGAACCGACGGAACTAATTGTTATTTTCTGTACGGCTGGTTATTTCAGAAAGATTCATTTACAACTGATGGTATGTTCTATGACTCTGCCTTTTTTGTATATTTCAGATTGATATATTTACTACCAAGTTAAGTGGATCAACAATAGGTTATGATATATATGGTTTGTTTACTATGCAGAAATCAAGTATATTAGCGGTACGTCTTTTTATGTCCACAATTGAAGCCAGAACGGATTGAGACGATCCCATAATTAAATCTTACCATGACGGATTGGGTTTTATACATTTTAAGTGTTTATTTGTCGTCCCAGTGTTCGGATCGGACGAAAAACCGAGGTGCCTTGTACACATTGGCGTGCACGTAAAATATCCCTTGACAGTTGGAATTCGATAGAAGAGTAGGCCGCTGCCCGGGTACAATTTCCCTGATAGCACACTGTTTGGCGTATGCCCGTCTTCCATTAGCCCAGGCTAGGTGCAGAAGAGTAGGACGTTAAACCCCATTTCGGTTTATTTCATTTTGTTGTCCCAGCACATTTAATAAGGACACATATTATCCCATTATTGGTATAATTAGTTCCGATCAGAACAATCCCGGAATGTACACATTACAAAACTTAACCAAATGATTGGAAGAGTGAGTTTCGTAATTTGGGACCAATTTAAACATATTTTTTAAAAGAGTGTTGGATTTTATAAATTTGGCCAGAAATTTGCTCAAGGAAATGTAACTCAAACCCGAACCGTTGGACGACACAGGTAACCCTTAATATATTTGTTTTTGTATTTCAGCTATTAGGTACAATTCTGACATATTTTATTGTAGCAGTACAGTTTAAACCTGACGGAACTGGAGAAAAGTGTTTGGAGATTCTGAAAAATAGAACATCTTGCTGACGAGTAAGAATTAGAGTTGTTTATTGAACTCCGGATCCATTTATTTGATTGGATGAAAGTTTTGTCTTTGCTCGATGCATTATTTATATTAATTCCTATGTTGTAAATTTGATTCACTTGATCATGTTTCGAAATACTATCTGGATTATCGCCCTTACTGTTAATTTTTGTGACTTACTTGGGATGCTCGATTCACAGTCCAGAACATCCCGAATTAACAGAATTGAAATCGAGTAACGCGGAATTCAGTACTTTACAACGGGGGTGGTGTGGGTAAAATCGTGACGTAATTAAACGGTTTTGGCTGCATGGTTGGTTGAGATATTTACTTATTCAGTCGACGCATGCGTTGTAGCCCGAAATCGACCTTTTCACTATTTAGGGGATTAAGAGAATTCAATTCCGGAACGTTCAATGGAGTACCCCCAAAAATTTGTCACACCGTTTGGCTGACGACCACCGTCACGACCGGTCGTGTATTTCTGTAACATCTTCCTTGTATTTTCTCTATGTATAATTTGTACATGTTTTCAGTTCGAGTCATTTCCATATTATTACACACCGAGTGTGCGCTTACGGCTGGTCCCTGGATCAATTTTCTTGATTTGATCATAGAGGGAAAAATTGGGTGTAGCATCCACTCGACACAAACTAGATCATTTCGGGACCGGGACCAACATAATAGTTTAATTATATTTCAATAATTCGCTTGCGCGTAGGGGTCTTTAGCAGTAGAAGGATTCGGAGAAAAACCACGAGGCTGGACAGTTGACCCAATGACGGACATTTTTTGTTCTGGGGTTTGTCCCTTCAGTACCTAACTAATGCATTTTACGTGTATTGTGGGACTTCTAATCGCGGTTTTCTGACACCAGACTTTCCGCACACGCCAATTACAAGGGATTCTTTTACGTACATGCCAACATACAAGTATGTCATACACTGGCGGTTTGAAAAAGAGTTAGCGAAAACGCTGTCACCATGTGCAATTATGTAATCAATGCAATGGCGGTTTGAAATGAAGTTGGTGGAAACGCTGCCACCCGTGCAAATTTTTATCTCGTATATAACACACTGTATGCCGTAGGCCCGTCTTCGGTAGGTTTCGAAAAGTAGGACACCAACCCCCAGTCATTCTTCATTCCAATATAGCTTTCAAATGCTGTTTGAACTTGCTAGACTATTCTCATGTGCCACACCGGTTTTGTTTGTTTTTGTAAACATTCGGTTGCAGAAAACCCATGATAAAAATCAGACTATATTATATTATAAAGCTTTGTTTAAGTCACTGGGGAAATTATATCATACAGTAATACAGCATAACATTTCAAAGTAAATTAACATGAAAACACATAATTATTAATTATGTTTTAGAGGATTTGTAATAAAGTGATATAATTCAAATATTGATATTTTACCCACTTATCTTTCAGATGAATAATGGAATAATAAGTTAATTCTGCCTATTGCTGGTTTTTATTATATTATTATTTTACACATATTAGTTGTACATGTACAATTATTACGGGAGTCGCGATGGTCTCGGCTGTTGGCCCAGAAAGTTAATTGGGATTTGTACTTCGCTTTTTATACGCCCACATTTTCATGTAGACGTATTATGTCGTCGCCCCTGTCCGTCCGGACGTCCGTCCACAATTTGTTTGTGGACTCTCTACAGGTCACAATTCCTATCCGATATTGATGGAACTTGAAATATAGGTTTATCCCCATAAGATCTCGGTTCCTTTCGATATTGGCATGTATCGGATCGGAACTTCATGGATTATGGCCCCTGATTGTACGAAATATCATGTTTTTAGCTTGTGGACCCTATAGAGGTCACAATTGTGAACCGATTTTGATGAAACTTGACATGCATGTCTATAACCCCAAAATCTTAGCTCCTTTCGATATTTGCGACCATCGGATCGTAACTTCCTGAATTATGGCCCCTGATTGTCCGAAAAATCGCCCTTTTTTAGCTTGTGGTCCCTCTGGAGGTCAAAATTATTATCCGATTTAAAAAAAAAACTGTTTGATTATATCACCGTTACATGGTAATGAAGGTTGAGTTCAAATTTCGTGAAAATCGTACCAAAATTGACAAACAAAATGGCCGCCGTTTGTACGCGAATAGTGTGAAATTATGTTATATAAAAGGTTGTGGACCCTATAGAGGTCAAAATTTTGAAATGATTTTGATGAAACTTGACATGTATGTTTATAACCCAAAGATCTTGGTTCCTGTCGATATTTGCACCAATCGGATCGTAACTTCCTGAATTATGGCCCCTGATTGTCCGACAAATTGCTCTTTTTAGCTTGTGGTCCCTCTGGAGGTCAAAATTATTATCCGATTTAAAAAAAACTGTTTGATTATATCACCGTTACATGGTAATGAAGGCGGACTTTGAATTTCGTGAAAATGGAACCAAAATTGACGGACAAAATGGCCGCCGTTTGTACGCGAATAGTGTGAAAATATGTTATATCATGGTTGTGGACCCTATAGAGGTCACAATTTTGAACCGATTTTAATGAAACTTGACATGCATGTTTATAACCCGAAGATCTTTGTTCCTTTTGATATTTACGCTCATTGATTCGTAACTTCCTGAATTATGGCCCCTGATTGTACGGAAAATCACCCTTTTTAGCTTGTGGTCCCCCTGGAAGTCACAATTATTTTCCGATTTAAAGAAACGTTTGATTATATCACCGTTTCACCTTAAGGAAGGTTTGAGTTCAAACTTCGGGAAAATCGGACCAAAATTGACAGACAGAATGGCCGCCGTGTGTACGCGAATACTGTTAAAAAATGGTATATCATGGTATGTGGACCCTGTATAGGTCACAATTTTAATTTGATTTTGATGAAACTTGAAATGCATGGTTATAACCCAAAGATCTTGGTTCCTTTCGGTATTTGCGCATATCGGCTCGTAACTTCCTGAATTATTCGAATTTCGTGAAAATTGTACCAAAATTGCCGGACGAAATGGTCGCCGTTTGTACGCGAATAGTGTAAAGATATGGTATATCATGGTTGTGGACTCTCTACGGGTCACAATGCTTATCCGATTTTGCCGAAAAGTCACATTTCTAGGTTGTGTACCGTCACACCATAATCATTGTCGGCTTCGAATTTCATGAATATCAGACTGGAACTGACCAACAAAATGGCTGCTCCCAATACAGTATGAAATACAGGACTTAATGATGTAGGAAAAATCACTTTCGGTATTGCTTGTAGGATATTAAGCCACATTTCATTCCTTTTCTTTAAAGTGATGAAATGGGGTTTAACGTCCTACTCTTTTGCACCTAACCTGGGCTAATGGAAGACGGGCATACGCCATACAGTTTGCTATGAGGGAAATTTTGCCCGGGCAGCGGCGCTACGGCCTACTCTTATATCGAATTCCAACTGCCAAGGGATCTTTTACGTGCACTCCAATTTGTACACGGTTGTTCGTCCCATCCGAACGACTAGGCAGCTGTCCTTGTCAGGCCCTCCTTCTGCATCACTAGCAAGGGGAAATCACGCCGGAAAATCGAGATAAACTTTCTCGGCCAATGCAGGGATCGAACACCCGACCTCCAGGCTAGCGAACCAGCGCCTTTTTTTTTTCTTGTAAATGTGTAAGCGAACCAGCGCCTTATCCACTTAGCCACCGTGACCCCTTTCTTTAAAGTAGTTAAGTCTCTTTCTTTAAAGTAGTTAAGTCTCTAACTCAATATCATCCAAACACGAAAACGCGAATTATTTGTCAATTCAAATCAACATTGGTGTTATTATCTTACCTTGAAAAGTAGGCTTCTGATATCCAATATTTAAGACAAAATAAACATTTTACCATTGGTACAGCGCGTTTCAGTGTCATTTGTAACAAGTGATCAGAACGAGGCTAGACATATTTCACAACTCATGTCAAATGGCGACGCCATAACTTATATGGAGAGTACGCTGGACTGATTTGAAATTAGAGTAAAGACGAAACAATTGAATTAAATCAGTTCACAAACAATCAGATAACATTATTATATGCGTCTCAACCGAATAGAAATTTCTAGTGTGTTACTTTTCCTGTCTATTACGCATGTGTCGCCGCTTGACATAAGTTGTGGAATATTCTAGCCTCGTTCTTTCTGGACACTTGTTGTTACAAATGACGCTGAAACGCACTATGGTACACGATCCGTGTTCCAATGGTAAAATGTTTTGTTTTTTTGTCTTAAATATTGGATATCAGAAGCCTACGTTTTCAAGGTAAAATAACAGCATCAATGTTGATTTGAATTGGCAAATAATTCGTGTAAGACATTATTGCGCCGAAAATATCAGATTGCGAAATTTGTCTGTGTAACATTTTACCATTGGAAATTGGATGCAATGAAGCGTTCAGACGCCATTTCTTCCAGTAAAATAGATGATTTGATAAATAAAGTATGTTGTGATGCAGAAAAGAAAGATTGTATGTACATAAATTGTTCGACATGCCAAAATAGAAAGTTTTGTTCTGAACTTGATAGTTGTATTTCTGAAAGACGCCTACGTTCAGAAAGTTGCGGGAATCGAACGGAGGAGCGAGAATCAAAAACAGTAAATTACAGTAAAATTTACCGCCCAAATCACAGAAAACACTTCGGGGGGTTCTTATAGAAGAAGTCAATCAAGATTGAGAAGGATTCTGTGGACACATTTTTGATATCTCTCACCAGTACAGGGAAATCAGACGTCTGAGAAATATAATGAATTACAATGATTGTTAAGTCCATATTGATTTTTTTGAAAACAATGTTCAGAGCACACATTTCGGCGCATTGGGTGGTCAGTTTATTATGCACGGTTTCATACAGCGCACGTAAGGATCCACCGGGAATTTGGGGTCATTTGACACCAATTTAAGGACATATTAGGGACACTACCGGGGTTACATTCATTCACTTTATAAGTGATGGTCCTACAACCCAGTATAGAATCAAGTCAAATTTCTTTATGATGTCAGATACTATTTTTCAGTTTAGGTTTAAAGGTGCAACGTGGACCTATTTTGAAAGTTCCCGGACGGGGGATCATCGCAACACTTAAACGGTGTGTGGGTAGTTTTGTTGCCCATGGTTGAACACCTGGGGATTAGGGTGTTTCATATTATTCCTTATGCATTATGTCAAGTTTTATCTTTCTACTGTAACGGGAAGTATTTATTTGATTACTTTATTTTTGTCATATTTGACTGAAAAATTCAAAATGGTGGCGGCTCGCCAATTTTGGCGGGAAAATTCTAATATTAGCTGGTGGTGAGTTTGGACCCATGTGTAAACATTGGCTCATGGTAGAGTTCGATTGCGGAAAAAAGTTAAAATATGAAACACCCTACTGGGATGCACACACATTTGCCCATGCTGTTGCTGAAATAACTAATATATACATAAAGATGATATCCTTGAAGATATAACCAGCGTCTGCCAGGCAGGATACGCCCTTAGTTTGCAAGAGATGGATAGAGAACAAATTAAATCAATAGCGATATTTCGCACAACCAGGGGCCATAATCCAGATAGTTATGGTCTGGAATGGGACATAAAACATGTAACAATTGTCGTATGACCGAGGTGTTGCGATTGACTGAATGCAAGTATAGACCGTATGGTTTCCTAGAGATAGCTATTGGGAGCATCAATTGTTTACATTCTATAATGTATTAATTATATTTTATATCCGAAGTAAAGATATGTTTATTAGTATATTCTTTTCCTTAGAGTTAATATTAAATACGTACGTAATTATTAAGTTAATCAAATTATGATTATAAGAATTTAGTTCGAATTTGTATGTGTACTTCATTGATTACTCCTGTAAATCGTGGTCTTTCGTCTGGGATCAAGCATGGCAGCCAAATTCGTGCGTTGCGGAAAGGGGTGAAGTCAAAAAGGTATTGTGTTATAAACATATATTTTTGGTAGTAATTGTACATTAATATGTCCATTACATAACTAAGTATATTTCAGTACACTTATTTGGTATGTACAGTTGTGTTTTAGTTGTTTAAAATCTTGTGTATTGTCGGCCCTATCAGCTGTCATGCAGGCACTGTCAAACGCCGTTTCCTAGCTAACAACATTACGTTGTTTGTACGTTGTGCTATTATTATTATCTCTATCAATTAGTACCGTTTAGTAATTCTGTTAATTTTTGTTATTTCAGTTTTCACGTGTGTGTATGCATATTTGATTATTCAACGTGATATTCACCATACATATCTTAAGAATTGTCTGTCAACTAACTACTGAAATGATGATATAAAGATAATTCATTGAACTCAAACTTGTATGATGAATTTGTTGTTTATTCCTGTATACATGTAGTAAGAAACTTGCGACTTAATCCCAGAAGATTGCGCATAGCATCACACCTCTGTTCATTATGGTTTGGCTGCCTGCGTAACGAGGTGTGCTGTTACAGTGAAAACTTTTATTCACGTCTTTGCGAGTGATGATATATTTTGTGCGAACATTTCATTGTAGAACTTTTGCGTGCGTAGGCCAATGTATAAGCCTAATTATTTTGCGAACTCTTTGAATTTAGCCCTGTGTGTAAACTTGTTGCTGTTTCTCCTAATTTGCGTATATTGCGGTACAGAAAAGATTTTTGCGATGGAGTCAAGTCATTCAAGTAGAAGATCACACAGCCAATCAAGGTCAAGTTCTTCGTATAAGACAAGAAGTTTTGCGTCAAGTTCATCAAGTTATTCAAAGAAAGATCTTGCTGCAGAGGCTGCTGCGTTAAAGTCAAAGTTGAAATTTATTGATGTACTTTCTCAAAAACAGTCAGAATTAAACCGTTTAGAAACAATAAGAGATATTGAAATTGCTGAAGCCAAGTTGAATGCTATTACAAAAATAGAACAAGAGGATGATAGAACAAGTCGTGCTATTGACTCTGCATTGTCTGCGCCAGCTGATAAAACTGAATACATTCAAGATTATGTGAACACTTTGCACAATTCTGAGCCCGAATCAGTCAAATTGAATAATTCGTCAAGTCAACCTGTACCTGTAACTACCACTGCGACAAACTGCGATAACAGTCCTACTAATTTTGCGTCAACACCTGTCTGCGAAGCTCAACCTGACTTTGTGCGTGCGACCTCCAGTGATATTGAGCTTACAAACCGTGTGTCTGCGTTAGATAATGATATTGACAAGAATAATCGTTCACATGTAACTTGTAATGAAGATAATAATTTTGCGTTTGCGAGAGTTTATGATACAGGAGTTAATAATTCTGCGTTTGCGTCATCCTGTAATGTTGAACTTAGTCATTGTGCGTCTTACCCTCATTATACCCCTTCAACACCTCAAGTTAACCCTCATGCGTTGCGATCTCAAGAAACCTGTACAACAGTTTATTCAAGTCAACAACCAAATCCTGTAATGTCAACAAAGATTGATTATAACATTCCTACAAGGTCAACTAATGAAGATGATCCGTTAGTCAGAGTAGCACAAGTTTTTGCGGAACATGCGAGTTTCAGTCGTTTACCCCCTCCTGAGCCTGGTACATTCTCAGGCGACCCGTTAAAATACCCAAGTTGGAAAAGCGCGTTTCAAACTTTAATAGACCAGAAGGACATTCCGGTTTCAGAAAGAATGTATTATCTTAAGCGTTATTTAAGTGGATCTGCGAGAGAGTGCGTTGAAAATTATTTCCTTTTGTCTACAGAAGATGCCTACGATGAAGCCAAGAAACTTCTTGATGATAGATTTGGTAATTCTTTTGTCATTGCCAATGCGTTTCGCGATAAACTTGATGCTTGGCCTAAGATTCATTATAGAGATGGAATAAGTTTGCGGAAATTTTCTGATTTTTTGCGGCAATGTGAAGTGGCAATGCGGACTACTAGAAGTTTATGTGTTTTGAACGATGATAGGGAAAATAAGAAATTACTTAAGAAACTTCCTGATTTTTTAGTATCACGATGGGCACGTATTGTCCATGACTGGAGAACTGAGAGAATGACATTCCCTCCGTTTGTTGAATTTGCAAAATTTATTGATAAAGAATCAAACATTGCTTGTGATCCGGTAACGTCTATACAGCAACCTGGAAAGGAGTTGAATCAACCAGATTCGTTAAGATATAATAATAAATCAAACTGGTCATCAGATAAGTCACATTTTAGGAGACCTCCTGGAAATGTTGGTTCATTTGCAACAAATTCGTCAGAAAACTATATACCCTCAAGGTCGAAATTTTATGAAAATGCGCCAAGGCAACCTGTTTGTTTCTTCTGTAAAGCTCCTCACATGCTGGATAGATGTTCTGTTTTTCTGAAGAAAAGTATTGATGATAGAAAAGACTTTTTAAGAATCAACAAATTATGTTTTAGTTGCTTAAATCCTGGACATTATTACAAGTTTTGTCGAAGAAGAAAAACGTGCGATATATGTAACATGTATCATCCAACAGCTTTACACGGTGATGTGCATGAAAGACCTGATAAATCAGAAAGGCCTGCAACTACGAGTCATAATTGTAAATTGGACATTAGCGATAAATCAAGTCGTTGTACGATGATTCTTCCTGTGTGGATTTCCCATATGTCAAATCCAGAATTAGAATGTCTTGTATATGCACTTTTAGATACTCAGTCAGACTGTAGTTTCATTTTAGATATGACTTGCGATAGGTTAGGTATCGATGGGCCCCACTTACAGTTATCATTATCAACAATGTCTGCGAAAGATATGCGTGTGGATAGTCGTAAAATGACTGGTTTAATTGTCAGAGGACATAACTGTGACATTAGAATTCCTTTGTCAACTGTGTATACAAGAAACGAAATACCTGCTAATCGTTCTCATATCCCTACACCTGAAATAGCTCGTAGGTGGCCTCACCTTGAAACAATTGCGAATGAATTAATGTCACTGAACTCTTGCGAAATTGGTTTGCTTATTGGTTATAATTGTTCCCGTGCGTTATTACCTCGTGAAATTATCCCCCCTGTATTGAATGAACCCTTTGGTCAGAAGACGGATCTCGGATGGGGAATTATTGGTAATGTTGATCCCGACATGAATAATGAACTTAACTGCGATGAGTTTACATTTTGTAGTCATAAAGTTGAGAGTAATGTTCAACCACTTCATTCGATTAGAGAAGTCTCAGATAGAAACATTCAAACACGACATGCGTTTATTTCATTTAAAACTCAAGTTAAAGAAATTGTAAACCCTTCTAGTATTCTGAAGATTTTAGAAACTGACTTTAGTGATCTCCACTCTTGCAGTAATCAAACATATTCACGGGAAGATAAACAGTTCTTGAATAGAATGTCAGAAAGCATACATTTAACGTCTGATAACCACTATGAGATGCCCTTACCATTTAGAGATAGGGATCCCACACTTCCTAACAATCGAGCTCATGCGTTACAAAGACTATTACCGTTGCGTAATAAATTTAAGAAAGATGAAAATTATCGACATGATTATCATCAGTTTATGTCAGACATTATAAGCAAAGGATATGCTGAAAAGGTTCCTGCGGATGAACTTCATCAAGATATAGGTAGAGTATGGTATATACCTCACCATGCCGTTTACCACCCGAAGAAGCCCAACAAAATACGCGTAGTATTTGATTGTAATGCCAGATTTCAAGAACAGTCAATAAACGACCACCTTCTTAAAGGCCCAGACCTCACTAACACACTAACTGGTGTACTCTGTAGATTTAGAAAAGAATCAATTGCTGTGATTTGCGACATAGAACAGATGTTCTATCAGTTTCGTGTAAATACAGAACATCGCAATTTTTTACGATTTCTTTGGTGGATCAATGATGAAGAAGAACCTACTGACTTCAGGATGACAGTACACTTATTTGGTGCTGGGTCATCACCTGGTTGCGCCAACTTTGGTTTAAAGCAGGCTGCTGTTGATAACGAAGAGGAATTCGGCTCTGAAGTAACAGATTTTTTGAAACGAGATTTCTACGTAGATGATGGTTTAAAGTCTCTTCCCACTGAAAGAGAAGCGATGAATCTAGTAAACGGGAGTAGAAACTTGTTAGCCAAATGCGGACTCCGATTGCATAAGTTTATTTCAAATTCTAAAACAGTTGTTAATTCAATAGATCCAGAGGACCGAGCTAAGGAGATACGAGATCTCGATTTATTCAACGATGAACTTCCGATGGAACGTGTATTAGGTATACAATGGTGTATTGAATCAGACTGTTTTCAGTTTCATATAACTTTGAATGACAAGCCATTGACTAGACGTGGAATACTTTCCACAGTATGTTCTATATATGATCCATTGGGTTTTATTGCGCCATTTTTACTATTAGGCAAACAGATACTTCAAGAACTTTGTAGAAGTCGTATTGATTGGGACACTACTATTCCTGAAGATATGCGATCACGCTGGGAACGTTGGCGAGATAATCTTGTGCATCTTTCGTCAGTGAAAATTCAGAGATGTTTTAAACCACAACACTTTGGTCAGGTAGTAACTCGAGAGTTACATTACTTTTCTGATGCAAGTACCTACGGATATGGACAGTGTACATACTTGCGATTAGTTGATAACCAACAAAACGTATATTGCTCACTAGTTGCTGGGAAATCACGAGTAACGCCACTCAAACCCATAACTATACCACGTTTAGAACTTGCTGCTGCACTTGTTTCGGTTAAAGTCGGTTTGCATTTGAAGAGTGAACTTGACTATGATGACATAGATGAAATTTATTGGACCGATAGTAAGGTTGTGTTAGGATACATAAGTAATGATGCCAGACGTTTTCAAACTTTTGTTGCTAATCGAGTTCAACAAATCCGAGAGGCATCATCACCTGCTCAGTGGAATTTTGTACGTAGTGCTGATAATCCTGCGGATGCAGCTTCTCGAGGATTAGAAGTTGACGAATTGGTTAATCAGTCGAAATGGTTTACCGGACCTGATTTTTTGTGGAATTTTGAACTACCTGTAACGTGCGATTTCAAAGAAGAATCCTTAATCTCCAAGGATGACCCAGAAGTAAGAAAAGTTCAAGTATTTGCTACACAGTTAACAAAACCTGTAGAATTCGACTTATCACGTTTTGACCATATTTCATCATGGTTTCGAGTTAAAAGAGCTGTTGCCCTTTGTTTGCGATTAAGAAAGAAGATACAAGTTAATTATGCGAGTTCGAAATCCGGTTACACACCTTTAACTGTAGATGAATTACAACATGCTGAGACATTAATCATTAAACTTCTTCAATCACAAGTTTTCAGCGAAGAAATTCAAATTTTGAAGAAATTACAGAACGCGACTGATGATAATAATGCGAAGAGAAAACTAATGAAGTCATCATCGTTATATAAGTTAGATCCATATCTTGATCATAATGGTGTAATTCGAGTTGGTGGACGTCTTAAATTGTCTAATTTGGATCCTGCAGAAAAGAACCCAATAATACTCCCAAAGAAGCACCATTTAACTACTTTGATCGTTCGTCATTTCCATGAAACTGTAAAGCATCAAGGTAAAGGTCTCACAACTAATGAGATACACTCCAGTGGATTTTGGATATTAGGATGTAGTTCAGTTGTTTCAAGTTACATCTATTATTGCGTCATCTGTCGTAAATTGCGAGGAAGAATACAAGAACAGAAAATGTCAGAACTTCCTGAAGATCGATTAGAGCCTGCGCCTCCCTTCACATATTGCGCTGTTGATTGTTTTGGACCATGGACTATTAAGGAAGGAAGAAGCGAGCGAAAACGTTATGGTGTACTATACACTTGTATGACTAGTCGAGCCGTTCACATAGAAATTGCGAATAGCTTGTCAACAGACTCATTTATTAACAGTTTGCGTCGATTTATTGCGATTCGCGGTCCTGTACGTCAGTTACGCTCTGATAACGGCACTAATTTTGTTGGAGCAAAACGAGAATTATCTGAGCTTATTCACAAGATTAATCATGAACATGTTAGACAATATTTGTTAGAAAATGGTTGTGACTTTGTTTTTAAAATGAACATTCCTGCTGCGAGTCATATGGGCGGAGTCTGGGAGCGTCAAATAAGGTCAGTGCGAGCTGTTCTCTCAACGCTTATGATGCAGTCTGGAACACAGTTAGATGATGAATCTCTACGTACTTTTATGTATGAAGCTGCGGCAATAGTGAACAGTCGTCCCTTGACTGTAGATACTCTTAACGATGTCACATCTTTAGCACCTTTGACACCTAATCATTTGTTGACTATGAAGACTAAGATTATTTTACCACCTCCTGGAGAATTTCTAAAGGAAGATGTTTATTCTAAAAAGCGATGGCGTCGTGTGCAGTATATGGCCAACGAGTTTTGGACACGGTGGAAACGCGAATTTCTACAAAATCAACAAGTGCGCTCCAAATGGAATGAATCTAAACGTGAAATTTGTAACGGTGACATTGTTCTTCTGATAGATGATAGTCTTCCGCGAAACCAATGGTCGGTGTGTCGTGTTGTCGAAACATATCCCGATGCGGACAATCATGTGCGTAAAGTAAAGCTTTACATTGGTAATAAGTATTTAAATTCTGATGGAAAAAATGTAATTCCGCCTGTGTATTTAGAACGTCCGGTGCAGAAATTAGTTTTACTTATTGGAGTTGAAGACCAGGGAAATCCCCGCCAAGGAGCCAACTGAACTGTCTTATTGATATTAGAACTCTCTTTATTATTATTAAGTTCGTTGAAATATTGAATAGTTATAGTTAAGGTTATTTTAAGTTTTTTGGTTGAAAATTAGCATACTAATTTTGAGGAGCCATGTAACAATTGTCGTATGACCGAGGTGTTGCGATTGACTGAATGCAAGTATAGACCGTATGGTTTCCTAGAGATAGCTATTGGGAGCATCAATTGTTTACATTCTATAATGTATTAATTATATTTTATATCCGAAGTAAAGATATGTTTATTAGTATATTCTTTTCCTTAGAGTTAATATTAAATACGTACGTAATTATTAAGTTAATCAAATTATGATTATAAGAATTTAGTTCGAATTTGTATGTGTACTTCATTGATTACTCCTGTAAATCGTGGTCTTTCGTCTGGGATCAAGCATGGCAGCCAAATTCGTGCGTTGCGGAAAGGGGTGAAGTCAAAAAGGTATTGTGTTATAAACATATATTTTTGGTAGTAATTGTACATTAATATGTCCATTACATAACTAAGTATATTTCAGTACACTTATTTGGTATGTACAGTTGTGTTTTAGTTGTTTAAAATCTTGTGTATTGTCGGCCCTATCAGCTGTCATGCAGGCACTGTCAAACGCCGTTTCCTAGCTAACAACATTACGTTGTTTGTACGTTGTGCTATTATTATTATCTCTATCAATTAGTACCGTTTAGTAATTCTGTTAATTTTTGTTATTTCAGTTTTCACGTGTGTGTATGCATATTTGATTATTCAACGTGATATTCACCATACATATCTTAAGAATTGTCTGTCAACTAACTACTGAAATGATGATATAAAGATAATTCATTGAACTCAAACTTGTATGATGAATTTGTTGTTTATTCCTGTATACATGTAGTAAGAAACTTGCGACTTAATCCCAGAAGATTGCGCATAGCATCACACCTCTGTTCATTATGGTTTGGCTGCCTGCGTAACGAGGTGTGCTGTTACAAAACATATTTTTTACATTTCACCAAAATGGATAAAAATTGTGACCCCTAGAGGGACCACATCCTTCGTATTATAAAGATTTTTACGAAATTCGAACTCAGCCTTTATTGATGTTTGACGGTGATGTATTCAAACATTTCTTTTTTTAAAAAAATGAATACAAATTGTGGCTTCTAGCGGATATATAAGCTAACCAGGAAGGACACGCCCGTATTTTGCAAGAGGTGAATAGAGAACTAGCTAAACAAAGAGCGATTTTTTGAACAATCAAGGGCAAACATTCAGGAAGTTAAGATATATGCACGAATATCGACAGGACCAAGACCTTTGGGTTATTGAGACATACTTCAAAATCGGATCAAAACTGTGATTTCTAGATGGTCCATATTCTTCTTATACCAGATGTTGACACTATTAGCGTACGAGGGGCGTCCATTTAGTCTGACACTTTAGGTCAGATTTCAAGGAATTTCAAACTCAACCATCATTAGGTTTTTCTTCATCGGATAACACGATTTTTCATGCAACCAGGGGCCATAATTCAGAAAGCTTTGATCCAATATGCGTGAGTATCGACAGCCACCAAGATCCATGGGTTATAAACACGCATTTCAATCGTCATCCGATAAATATTGTGACCTCTACAGGGTCCACAACCTTGATATACCATATTTGTACACTATTCGCATACAAGTGACGGCCATTTTGTCAGTAAGTTTTGGGCTGATTTTCACGAAATTCGAACAAACCCTTCATTACCATGTAACACTCTTTAAAATCGAATAATAATTGTGACCCCCAGAGGAACAACAAGCCAACAGTGACGCTGATGCCCCCCCCCCCCCCCAACCCAAATTAATAGATGACACAATTAATCGCACATTTTTTTTTTCAAAGGTATGGAACAATCAAACTATACACTAAGTTTATCACTCGATCAGATAGAATCAAGATTATCTTGTCCCAAAGCACCGACCAATGAAATTGATTAGCTCTGCTTAGCTTCTGCTCGAAATGTTAATCATTGAACTCAGTCAAGCCATATACCTAATGAACATTAAAGATACATTATGGGAGATTTTGACAAGGAGTTAGCCATTCTTGCTATAAAAGTTCAAAAATAGATGTTGAAACAAGAATATATTGAAAATTTCAGTCAAATAACTTTATCCTGAACAAAGTTGTTACCACTATAATTTTTTACTAGAAATGGGGGTTAAAATCATCGACACCCTTTTCCCACTATGGCCGATTGTTGATTGACAGGCGTTAACTCCACCTACATAGTCTCGATCATCAAGTAATGTTTAAACGGTATCTAGTGAAGCTTGTGTATAGCCTCGGTCATCACTGTCTTTTATGAATAATTTCCGGAAGTATGATGACGTCAACGTCACGGAGAAACCCCACCCACGACGCCATAGTGATTAACTCAGTCGACGAAATCCTGTTTTAATCCGAGCCCAATCCAAGTCATCCGTGGGTCTACAGTGTTCATTTTGGGCTTGTTGTTTAAATAAAGATCTAATTTATAATTTCTATGACATCTGAGGCTCAAAGGAAGACCGACAAAAGTCAGTTTTTGCTCTCCCATAATGTATGTTTAAGTTTAAACATTCTACCTCAATTAAAAGCAGAGTTTTTAAGTTCCAAAGTATTGACCAATCAAATTGCGTATCGCTCCATAGCCTCAGTCAGGGGAGAGTTATTGTGTTCCAAAATTTCGGCCAATCAAATTGCTTACCCTGAGCAGAAATGTTCATTATCGAACTTAGTCAAGGTATTGATGTCATGAAACTATACACTAAGTTTCATCACTCTCACTTAATTAGAACTAAAGTTAACGTGTCCCAAATCATCAACCCATCAAATTGCTTATCTCTGCTTACCCTAAGCAGAACATGCTCATCTCCGAACTCCATCGAGGTATCTACGTAATAAACACCTAAACCAAGTTTGAACATTCTAACTAAATTCGGAGGAGAGTTATAGTGTCCCAAAGACTGTGGCGGACAGATAGATGGACGGACGGACAGGGACGACGACAATATACGTCCTTGCGCCAAATCTTGATTTATTATGATCGTCTGAGACACTATGCAGACTACGCTTGTAAGATTCCTTCATTTTTCTTAGACTGACTCACGGTTCCTGCTACCAATTATTTCTGGAAGAGGGCTACTGTTGTGTCACGGTTAGTTAAAAATGATGTACTATTACGTTAACGATCAGACATCAGGTCAGAGGTCCACGCACCTTTGGTAAAGTACAAATTAGCCCAATTTCATAAAATTTGGGTTGACGTAACGGCGTGCTCAACTGTAGCACTAGCCCAAATATGGTCAAGGATCCGCCCTGATAGTGGACGCCCCTCACCTTTTTATATAAATTAGACCAGCGCGTATTTCCCGGGAGACGGTTGGGCGAAATAGCCAGGGTGGACAACATAGGTTTTAATCGTGGTTATTTTTAACGTTTAAATACCTAAAGAACAATTGTTATGTCGATGTTGTAGAATATATTATTGTAACCTATAAAGATATATCCAGAGTACAGAAAAGAGTTTGAAGACTTATTTATAACAACGTCAAGTCCTACCTAGACACATGACAGTGTGACACAGAATATTTGGTCGTCCGGACACAGAGTACGTGTTACCAGAGTGTCACATTGTCTACAATTATTTAGAGAGAGAGAGAAATGGGGTTTAACGTCCACTCGACACAAACTAGGTCATTTTGGGACTAACATATGGTTTCAATTTTATTTCAATAATTCGCCTGCGCGTAGGGGTCTTTAGCAGTGGGAGGAAACCGGAGTGCCCGGAGGAAACCCACGAGGTTGAGAAGGCGCCCCTATCTCCATGCCACATACGCTCACACCAGGGATCGAAACCACAGCCGCAAGCCAGAGGTGACCGGCCAGCGAGAGGTCGAAGCGCGGCTCTCTAGACCACTAGCCCCCCCCCCTACAATTATTTAGACTTTTACTAACCCGTCCAATGTTACCACCACCCATCTCTAATAGTTAAAACTTGGCAGACTACCATAATTACGTCTAATTGCAGTAAATGATGTCCCAGAGAGATAAACTATCGTCAATATTCAAGCATATAGTAAATACCAGAGCTTATTTATTAAATTATTAAAGATTACAAATTATATTCAACAATAACAATAATTAAAAGGTGATTTATGACGACAAATTATTATTGTTTACATTTACTTAGTATCGCTTGTTAACAGTATTGACATTAAACATACGGATAATGTTAACATTATTGATTTATCTTTTGAAGTAATGTTAATTGGGTTTGGCTCTCAGATATACAGCAGTACAATCTGGTCCTATATGTAGGGTTGTGTTTAAGCAGAAGGGGGTCGAAGATGGAGACAAGGTAAAGGTTAGCGCGAGGTCTGTTGTTCATTTAGAAAAAGCAACATAGTTCAGCAAGTACTTGCAGTATTTTTAAGCTGTATTGCAATGAAGAATGCGCTGTGAATTGAGGTCCTACATTTTTCGCACCAACAGAGCTGATGAGACGCACATACGCCAACTCTATATCACACTGCCAGTGCATTACCTGTTTAATATAATACTATTAATAATAATTACGTAAATATAATGCCTTAAATCCAGTCAGGAGCCTCTTTCTTTGTTGCGCATTACAAACGAAAATCCGGGATATAGTATAGATATAAAAGATAAAATACACACCCCCCCCAAAAAAAAAATAAGACTCACAGTGAAGACACAAGAAAGAACAGAAAATATTAAAAATAATGTTATAAATTGAAACATTCTTCCAATAATGAAATGAAATGAAATGGGGTTTAACGTCCTACTCTTTTGCACCTAACCTGGGCTAATGGAAGACGGCTTCCAATAATGAATTTATACCTTCTAAATTCTGAAATAGTCTTTGCGTTTCGTATATAGAGGAAGCTTAAAATTAGTCCATAAAAAGGGGCTACGTGCTCGCATGAACATAAAAATACCTTTGAGGAATGGAGTAGAATGATGAGTGTGCGGGAGAGTTGCTGCTCGAATAACATTTGCCTCATAGCACATTTCAGAAACACAGAAGATAAACCGGTGAAAACAATTCCACAATTACTGTAATAGAAATACACGTCCGGTCGTGCTGGTGGTCGTTAGCCAAATGGTGTCACAAGTTAGAAAGCCACAAAAATTATCAGTAAGGGCGATAATCCAGATAGTATTTCGGAACATGATCAAGTGAATCAACATAACAATGAATATAAATAATGCATCGAGCAAAGTCAAAACGTTCATCCAATCAAATAAATGAATCCGGGGATATGCAATAAGTAACTCGAATTAAAACTCGTCAGCAAGATGTTCTGTTTTTCAGAATCTCCAAACACTTTTCTCCAGTTCCGTCAGGTTTAAATTGTACTGCTACAATAAAATATGTTAGGATGGTACCAAATAGCTGAAATACAAAACATAGTAAACGGATAATCTTTGTCGTCGAATGTTTGTTGTTAAGTGAAATTTCCTTATGCAATTGTACCAAATATATGAAACACACTTAGGTAGTTCCTTTCGGACCGTTCTTGTCCGTCCTTTTCTATTTTTCACCACTGTCCTTCAAAAACTTTCTTTCAAATAGAATTATGCGAGTCAAAAAAACATTTTAAAAATACGGTTGAATTGGTCCCTGTTACAAGACGTCATTAATGTTTATGACCTTGTCCGTTCGGAGACCGCTAAAAAAGAAATCAATTAATAGAATAATATGTGTCGATAAAGGTAGGGATTAAGATTAGATTATTCATAAATTCTGTATTGTTAGCCAGCACAAGTACTTTATGGCAGACTGGAGAGATTAATAAATACATGCATAACTCAAATATTTGACAAAGATGGTCATTGCGGGGTTTCTGTCTGCGTCGTGAACATAAAAAAACGTACCACCAAAATATTTGATTTCTGTAATGTAACCAAACCATATATATCATAGCCTATTGTTGATCCACTTAACTTGGTAGTAAATATATCTATCTGAAAAATATACGTGATATGAAATGAAATGGGGTTTAACGTCCTACTCTTCTGCACCTAACCTAGGCTAATGGAAGACGAGCATACGCCATACAGTGTGCCATGAGGGAAATTTTGCCAGGACAGCGGCGCTACGGCCTACTCTTATATCGCATTCCAACTGCCATGGGATCTTTTACGTGCCCGCCAAAGTGTACACGGGACTTCGGTTTTTTGTCCCATCCGAACGACTAGACAGCTCTTGTAATGCCCTCCTTTCTGCATCACTGACAAGGGGACACCTTGTCGGAAGATTGAGATGAACTTTCTCGGCCAATGCAGGGATCAAACACTCGACCTCCAGATTAACGAGCCAGCGACTTACCCACTTAGCCACGTGACCCCCCCCCCCCAAATCAGTAATGAGAAATCTACAAACAAAATAATATGACAATTAAAATCAATGTCTAGGAATATCAAATTAATGCATTATATCCAAAAGCCCGGGTTCGACTAATGAGCATGATGACAACCATACTACTCGTCTCTTGAACTGTTGCATATTCGTGACTTAAACCCACCCCAATACATATGAAATCCAACCAACATGCAAAGTCTGTAACATAGTAGATTAGATGATGATTAAACAGGGTTTCATATTAAGTGTTCATTGAATTAATGAGGCATTATGCACAAAGAGATCCATCTACTTCATGCTTCGAGAATAGATCTCTGTCCTGAATGGTCGCCATATTCAAAAATTAGTATACTGTTTTCTAATACACTTCTACTCCGTTTCGCCTCTGGCACACACTCAAAGACTAAATAAACTTATTCAATTCTATTAAATACAAGCAGAATAAATACATCAAAACATTATCGAAATTTACTTAGGGTTTTCGACTAAAATCGTCGATTTAAAATGTCGGTCAACTAGCTTAGTGTCTGTTCTCAAGCCGAGCTAACGGTGGACAGGCAGCTTCAGTTTGGTATATTAATGATGTTGACAAACAATGCCAAAATAGAAGAAAAATCTCAAAAGTATTTGCGTGAATCCGTTTACCGAAATCATATTTTACCGAAATCATATACGTGACGTTATTCATATAAAATAACAGTGTCAACTTATGTTTGAAAATATGTTTTTCACTCTTTCTGTTGTGAGTATGTTGGTCTTAGAAAAAATACGGTGTCTGTGAATCTACTAAAATGGGAAACGGCAAACGCCCAAAAAAATATTTCCAAAATTGCCGACATTTGCCTAATAAATGTGCAAGAAAACAAAAAAAAATGTTAATTTAAGATCCTATAAATGTATTATGAACGAGATATAGTCAGTATTGTGTGAACTGGTCCTGAAAGTGGTAAAAAATAAGTTAAATCCAAGATAGCCGACATAAGCCAAATCAATGTGCAAGAAAATTTTAAATGTTTGGTTCAAGACCCAATAAGTGTAATATGAACATATTATAATAAATTAATGTTTTGGTGGCATTCTGTCATTTGAAGATACATTCTTTGGTATTCGCTGGTTCCTTAAAACGTTAAATTCTATTAAAATCCAAGATGCCCGATATTATTATTATTATTATTATTAAACAACACTTATAATAGCGCTAACTTCCACATACGTGTTCAGATGCGCTTTACAATAGATAGATAAATGTATAGGATATATAAAAAAAATCATTAAAAAAAGAAAATAATAGTTATAGAAACAGTAAAAATCTAAATATCTATAAATATCAGTACAAAAATAAATATCTATAAAATACATATAGTGAATAATTAAAATTAATTCAGCAATTAAAAGCCTCTCGGAATAAAAAAGTTTTAAGTTTAGATTTAAAAGTTGTTAAAGAGGTACAACTGCGTATACTAAGAGGCAATAGATTCCACTGCTTTGGGGCTTGAAACGAAAACGATCGTTCTCCATAACTTGAAAGGTTGGCTCTTTTTTCCGTTAATAAAAAGTTGTCTTTGGATGACCGTAACGTTCGAGAAGGTTTATATATATTCAAGAGACATGACAAGTAAAAGGGCGCAATACCATTAAAACATTTAAAAGTTAATAAAAGTATTTTATATTTAATTCTAAAAACAACAGGCAACCAGTGCAGTTGAAATAAAACTGGCGTTATGTGCTCATTATATTTCGTGCTTGTGACCAGTCTTGCGGCAGAATTCTGCACTTTTTGGAGTTTATCAATAATGCGACACGGAAGACCAATCAGTAAGGAATTGCAACTGTCCAGTCTGGAGGTAATTAAGGTACTTATAAGTGTTTGTATTGCGTCAGTGGAGAGGTTACTGCGGATTTTACTAATATTACGTAGGTGATAATAACATAATTTACATACATTATTTACATGAGACTCTAAGTTAAGGTGACTGTCAAACATTACACCAATGTTTCTGGCAGTTTTTACTGGCTCCACAGAAACATCGCCTATAGAAATATTAATGTTATCTGAAATTTTTGCTTCAACTGTTGGTGAGCTAATTAAAAGATACTCGGTTTTATCATCGTTCAGCTTTAAAAAATTGGTTGACATCCATTGTCGGATTTCATTGATACAGGATTCTAAAATATGCTTAGTTAAAACAAAGCCATCTTTAACAATTGGTTTGAATGAGATATACAACTGCGTATCATCTGCATACAGATGATACTGGATATTATACTTTTTATTTATTTTACCCAAGGGTGAGGTATTCAAGCTGAATAAAATTGGGCCCAAAACAGAGCCCTGTGGGACACCGTATAGAAGGCCAACATCTTCGGATGATTTGCCACTGACAACAATAGATTGTTTTCTATCATTTAAATAGGATCTGAGTAGGTTGATTGCAGAGCCAGATATACCGAAATCAGATATTAAACGAGAAATAAGGATGCTGTGGTCAACGGTATCAAAGGCGGCCGACAGGTCTAACAATATAAGGAGAACACAATTGTGATTGTCTAGTGAATTTAGAATGTCATTTTGAACTCGAATAAGAGCAGTCTCTGTGCTGTGATGCTTGCGATATGCACTCTGAAATACTTCAAGAAGACTATTGTCAGAAATGTAAGTTTTTAATTGATTAGCTATGCATTTCTCGAGGATTTTGGAGATAAAGCTGAGATTGGAAACTGGTCGATAGTTGTTGTAATGGTTCGGGTCAAGAGTTGGCTTTTTAATTAAGGGAACAACGATTGCAGTTTTGAAAACATCTGGAAAAACAGCACTTTCGATTGAACAGTTGATCAAGTTAGTTACGGAAGGAAGCATACAGTCGAGGCATTCCTTTAGAAGGCAGGTAGGTAACGGATCAAGGATGCAAGACTTTGAATTTGATGAACAGATTAACTTTTTAATTTCATGATCAGCAACAGGTGAAAAAGCTTCTAGATTGCAGCTTACGTTAGACTCGGTGGTTTTAGTTGTAGTGCTGCCTGATGAAGCTGACTTATTTAAATCATTCCTGATTTTCGTAATTTTGGAAGAAAAGAAGTTAGCAAATCTATTAGGTAAATCAGTTACATCATCAGTTGGAAGTTTTATGACACCATCATTGTGATCGAGTAGCGCGTTAACAACTTTATAAAGTTCTTTCTGCTTATTTTCACTGGATTCTATTTTATCTGAATAGAAATATCGTTTTGCTGATTCAATTTTTCTAACCACTACGAGTTTTGCTTTTTTGAATATTTGTCGATGAACATGTAGACCAGATTTTCGCCATGCCCGCTCTGCCTTGTTTCGTTCGATCTTTGAGAGATGGACATCCTCATTATACCATTCAGTTCCAGCACGAACCGTAACTGATTTGGTTTGTAATGGGAGAACAGTATCTATAATGTTTTGAAGAACAGTGTTATAATGGAGAGCTTTTTCATTAATTTCATTTATTTCACATATTTTGGATAATCCCGAATCCGTTATTTCCTGTTTCAGTGTATCTTTGTCTAAAGTTTTGAATCTTCTAAAACATATATTTCTACGAATGGGCAAAGGTTTTCTGATTTCAAGATCAAGGGTTACGCAATAATGGTCTGATATCAGCTTATCAGAGACGTTGATATTTGTAGGCGATAATTCATTCTCTCTTGTGATGACTAGGTCTAGAATATGGCCGCGAATATGGGTAGGATCAACAATATGTTGGCGTAGAGAATACAGCTGTAGCAGATTACTAAAGCGGTTCGCAGAAACGTTTTTAGGGTCGTCAACGTGGCAGTTAAAGTCGCCAACAACTAATAATTCTGGACCGGATGAGGCAAGATTATTTAATAAAGATGCAAACTCATCAAGAAAACATGGAAACTTTTTCTCGTTTGGTGCTCGATATAGAACAATAATTCTGATTTTCTTAGTCTGAGTACTAAAAATACAATCAATATATTCGAACGACTGGAAACAGACATGATGTTTGAGAGTAACATTTAATGACGATTTGAATACAAGGGCAACACCTCCTCCACGCGAGGATCTTGAAACATGCTGTATAGAATAGCCGTTTGGTAAAAGAGTGGAAATCGTTGTAGAATCACCATCAGAACTAAGCCAAGTCTCAGTGATCGCACATATATCGAAATCATTTTCATATATGTAATCATTTATGAGGGTAGTTTTATTTCTCACTGAGCGGGCGTTGATAAGACATACCTGTAGATTTGTAGTTGGTCGGATGACCTGAGTGTGCTGCTTAGGTAGATTTGCTAAATTATTAATATTAATTTGTTGCTCATAAGTTTTATACTGACTTTGAGGTCTATCACTAATTCTAACTTTAATTTTCTTCCGACGATTTTTTCCAGCAGAACAGCCCCGTCTTGCAGTTTTCCGTTTCACAATGTGCTTAGTTATGTTTTCCAGATATTTAAGATCATCTTTTGATAAAATATTAGTATTTTGTTTTGAAATCAGTTGACCTTTAGTGAAAGTATAAGTATCAGGGAAAGACGTTGAGGTGTTATCACTGCTGCCTGTGAGCATAGTTTGACAGCAATACAATACAAGTTGGACAAACCTGGCTAATTTGATCAGTGTCATGCTCCAATGACCACTATTAAACAGATGAATTTGTATGAGGGTAGATTCAAATCGATGATATTTTCATCAAATTAAAATATAATACCATAAAAACTTCAGCTACAGATTCACTATAACTTCACTGATGCACAGGTTAAAAATTATGTTTGAAAGATGACTATGAAACAAGTAATTTGAAGAAAAACTGTAGAGCTAACAAGGAGCCGCCATGAGCGCTTCACCTGCCACCTGCCACATATCCGCCTAACCAATGTCCACCCATAGTAAGTTAAACGATTAAAACCCTATGAATGTATAATGGACACAAATGAATCCTTTTGGGTTCATTCCTTCATACGATGACATACCGCCACCTCCTGTAAGGTTTGCGCAACAACCCTTGCCTCCCTTAATCAGCCGGTGAATGCTAAATATAAGGTTTACATCAGAAGAATAAATACTGTTACAGTTAGATGATTGTATAATTTTTTTTTCAAAAAGATTTGAGCGGATATTGAAATATTCTCTGGAATTGAAAGCCGGGCGGAAGCACCATCATCAGCAAATAAAATAATAGTGTGTTGAATGTACACGTGTTATAAATGTATCTTCAACAGTTTCTAAGATATGCTTTAGAATAATAGTTAGCCTGTATACCAAAAACTAATTGGATAATTATTGCACAAAGTTTATGAAGATATCTCTTGAATGGTTCCTGCGATGTCCTCCGGATAGGACATCGGCACGGACAGACCCCATGTCAATATCCCTCCTTAATATCGTTAATTTCGGGATAAAAATGTTAATATCAAGAGCCAATTATTGTCCATTAAACAATAATGGACTTCACCATGAAATGCCCTGAAACCTTTTATCTTTTTATTGTCAATGAATTTCCAATTTAGTTCGGTCGCATTAATATTTCATTTTTCCATAAATAATTCAATTTAAAAAATAAAATATATAAACAAAAGTAGTAAAGGTCTTTATCATAAAACGTATCAAACAGTTTTTATTTCTTTAGTGTCTTGAAATTAAATAATTTAATGGCGTTTTATTTTTCTGCGGCGTTTTTATTCTAAAACTTTAAAATATATAAAAAGGATAATTCTGGACTTTTATCAGATTCCGGATTATTTGTCTTCGTTTCAACAGTAGAACACAAGAATGATGTTTGCAGTTACTCTCGCAATGCTGATCATCGGCGCTACTGTGCTGTCGACAGAAGCTGGGCCATTGGCTGCAGTGTATGTAGTTTCAGACAGAGGATAATTAATTGGAATACCTCCACCGGGTTTGTTTGGCAATCTCAACAGAATTAGACGCAAAAGGCAAGTGTTTACCTGGATTGGACGACTTTACTACTGATTTAAACTAACGGTTTGGGTTGGACGACTTAACTATTGATACGGACGACTTAACTACTGATATGGACGATTTCACTATTGAAATGAACTAATGGTGTGGCCGATTTTACTACTGATGTAAACTAATGGTGTGGACGACATTACTACTGATATGGACGATTTTACTACTGATATATGAACTAATGGTGTGTTAAAACTACTGGTGTGGCAATCTGTTGAATAGCGGTGTTGCGAAAGCTTCCTTTTAACCAAGTTATTACTGACTTGGGCTAAGTGAGAGGGACGCATTGACTAGCCTTGCGTCATAGTTTCGAGTGTTTGCGCCCCCTAGCAAATGAAAAAAAACACACGGTTTCAGAATCATAATGCCCAACCAGTGTCAAACATATCCCGTTGGTGGTTAATTATGCTACAATTCAACAGCTGTGACTGCTAAGGACAGATATCTAGTCGTTTAGATGAGACAGTGCCTTGGCAGTTAGAATTCGATATAACAGTAGGCCATAGTGCCGCTACCTGGGCAAAGTTTTCCGCATAGTACACTGTATAGCATATGCCTGTCTTCATTATCCCAGTCGGAGAAGAACAGTAGGACGTTAAACCCCATTTCATTCCCCCACCCCCTTGCTCAGCCACATCAACAAATTGTAAAACAACACTTTCATTGGAAACGTGTCACGATCATGTGCTTTATCTTGTATCGTCAGATGTCTCTACTAAGACGGATGGTCGTCTGATAAGCTTAGTCCCAGTGAAAGTTAACCAGCTATAAATATAACATAGAACGTCCAATTGTGCAAAACTCTCTCTCTCATGTATTTGTTTTGTATGTTCTTCGGGAATGCCGGACACAGGAATGCCAGTCCAGGCCGAATAGAAAACGATCTACTGGATTATGAACTGTTGATTATATCTACGTCACATATTTAGAGCAAGGCTAACTAATCCATACATGATAAATCAACCTGATTGTGGTAGCGATAAACAATTGTAATTAATTAAGACAGACCTCCAAGATCCACCCACTATTTCAGGTTAAACATAAATTTTGTTAAAGAAATCATTGCATCCTCCGTGTTTATAGAGAACAGAATCAAACGACTCAACTTGATTTATATGTATTTCATTGGTTAAGAATTTGGAGGTAAATATGTACTGAATATCAAAACGTGTTTATATTTTACCTTAAAAGCATCATTATTCACTTTGTTTTGTTAATCAACAATGTAGGACTTCTGATATTGAATGTAAAATGCGAATAAATACCTTTAAAGATTATTCGTAAATACTGTTTTACTTGAATATAGTTGTAGCCGATAGCATGTAGGGGAGAGCGGGGTACAGTATCCACGGAGCTCCGAGGGCGCGATCTCGTGAGCCACCTTTACCAGCACTCGATAAGAGCGTTTCTACTTGCAAATTCTAACAAGAGCATCGCTAACGCTGCAATATACGTCCACATTCCTGATGTGGTATTATTAAAACGAAGAGAATGAAATGGCTGTAATAAGAAGCGAAGAAGGCTAGGCGTTTGTATTTCCAAATTTACAGACAAAATATTCACAAAGAAGTGAATGTGACACTGCTGTCTTTACGGTATAAGGAATAAATATGCAAAGTTCAAAGATGAAAAATTCAGAATTAGGCGTGGCTCCCAATATATATGGGTACAACCCTATGCTGGACCATTCCAAATTGGATCCAAATCTGTAAATAATTGCAACCTATGTTTTAATTTACAGACAAAATATCAACATAAAGTGGGTGTGGTGTGGAGGAGGGACCATGCACTAACATCAATAGTTGCCTCCCTTCGGGTATAAGGTCCAAATTCCAAGATAATCGATTTAGAATTTAGGCCTTCGGGCGCTATCGCCAAAAATTGGATGTGGCTCAAGCCCCCGAGGGTTGGGGTATTCACCAAAATCAATATTTGATGCCCTTGGACTATAAGGAATACATATGGCAAATTCAAAGACGACCCATTAAGAATCGTGACCTGTGGGCAACACACAGAGACACAAAATAAAAATGGGTGTGGCTCTGTCCCTATAAGGGTGGGGCAATAAATAATAGGGGTAATCCGTAGAGTATAAGGAATAGGTATGCATAGTTTCAAATGGATCTGTTAAGAATTGCGGCCTGTAGACGAAACACAAGGCACACAAACAGTGAGAGAGAGACTAACATATGGTTTAATTTTATTTCAATAATTCGCTTGCGCGTAGGGGTCTTTAGCAGGAAACCGGTGTGCCCAGAGGAAACCCACGAGGTTGAGCAGACGCCCCTATCTCCATGCCACATACGCTCACACCAGGGATCGAAACCACGACCGCAAGTCAGAGGTGACTGGCCAGCTAGAGGTAGAAGCGCGGCACTCTAGACCACTAGGCCATCTCACCCCCCCCCCCCCCCCAAAGGAATAAGTATAAAAAGTTTTCAAGACGATAGATCAAGAATTGGGCATTCGACACAAACAATAGGGATGTTCCTTAGGATAGAAGGAATAAGTTTCAAGGTGATACGTTAAGGAATGTGGTCTGTAGTTGACGAGAGAGAGATGGGTTTAACGTACACTCGACACAAACTAGGTCATTTCGGGACCAGAATATGTTTCAATACTTCGCTTGCGTGTAGGGTTCTTAAGTAGTGGGAGGAAACCGGAGGATCCACAGAAAACCCACGAGGTTCGACATGCGACCGTAGTCCTTGTCACGTACAATCGAGGATTCAAAACCACGCCATGTAGATGACTAAAAACATAATTTTTCGTACAACCAGGATTCATAATTCAGAATGTTACGATTCGATATGTGCGAACAAAATTCGATCTCAACCGACATTACGATGTAACGGTAATATAGCCGCACGTTTTTCAAATGGGATAATAATTGTGAACTCTAAGAGTAACCATAAGGGATTGAATTTATACGCTCACATTTCGATCATCATTACTAAAATCGGTACGATAAAAAACGTAATCTCGATTATCATATCCACACTTACATTAAATCGCCCAGTTAGTAGTACCACTTGTGAGTGGGTCGTGGGGCGTCAGAATGTAGAATCTGTAGAATTGTTATTTCTATTTCTACTGTCACAAAACAGGCCTCACGATTCTGTCACATTCCTTATCCTCTCGTTAACGAGAATTTGGTTTCATTTGTCATTAAATTGACTAAAATTGCCAGTACCAGTCACATGGATTACGACATTTACACCATTTTTATATCAAAACGTGAATCTGAAATAGCCAAAATAGCAACCGAAAATGATGCCAAGTGACGTGTGACCCGCAGTTATTCGTAAGACGGCAAAACGTGAATACTCGTTCACCTTAGCGCCCTGACTTTATATACTGGAATTACCCTGAACATATCCTATATGAAACGCAGGGTAGTTAACTAAGACAAAATGAATACTTACCATTTTTAATCCTTTATCTGGTAAAGACGAAAGATCAATCTTCCATACCACATCTAATGTTTTGTGAGCCTGAAATTCAGAATTGTGTATTAAAACGCGTGTAATACCTATCGTGCAAATTAGTGTCATCTGTGGATTGAAAATGACTTTTTTCATCACCGCGATCAATGTGTTTATAACTCAGCACCTCCATACTTATTGTGAATCCTTTGTTGGCTCTGGAATTCTTTTCAGGAATATAAAATGCTTGTTTTATTGCCAAAGATATTTTCTTGCAAACCGTATTTGTTTTGCTGGGGTTATATCATAATTATAAAACCAAATATCGTCAGACAATACAGAGTGAGCTTGACCATTTTTCTTTGCATATTTCTGTTTGAGACTTCCAGAACAATATATGAGCTTACAGTAGACGTATACTGGTCTCCAGAATTTATTCTAAATAAATAAACCCCTTACACCACGCTAATGTCAGTCTAGTTAAGTCGTGGCACTAGCAAACGGGCGGGTAAAAGGAACAGAAACCCCTCGGGCTATGCAGGTAAGCTTGTTGCAAATTAACTTGTAACAATTTCTCGTTGTCAAAGGGGGGTCACGTGGCTTAGACGCTGGCTCGCTACCCTGGAGGTTGGGTGTTCGATCCCTGCATTGGCCGAGAAAGTTCATCCAGAGTTTCCGGCGTGGTATCCCCTTGTCAGTGATGCAGAACGGGAGGGCCTGAAAAGGACAGCTGTCTAGTCATTCGGATGGGACGAAAAGCCGAGGTTCCATGTACACATTGGCGTGCACGTAAGAGTAGGCCGTAGTGCCGATGTCCGGGCGAAATTTCCATCATAGCACCGAATGGCGTATGCCCGTCTTCATTAGCACAGGTTAGGGACAGTAGGACGTTAAACCCCACTTCATTTCATTACTTATTGTCAAAGACGTATTCTTAACGTTTTCTTTCCTGTATATGTTTTGTGACCAACATAATGCCCCATAAATACGAATAGTTATACGTTTTCATAACATTAGAGACTTTTGGCAAGCGTAAATTTCTGGTCCGTATCGCGTATAGATTTTGTGTGTGACGTCAACAATGTTTGTGTACTTCTCATACGTGATACTGCACACGAATACGGCAGCACGTATAGAACAGCTTTCATACGGAAAAGGTCCGTATAAAATCGTCGTCTTCTAACCGTACTTTTTGCTGCTTTTAGACGTTAAAATGTTGTGTCATAGTGTTTTTATGAATCTATGTGTACCCTAGAACACGAAGATGTATATTTGATGCGATTTTAACCATGATAAAGACAGGAATTTAATGATTACTTTTGATCAGATTTTCGCAGAATTTTCATATTTTCCCGTCTGACTGTCTGTCAGTCTGCCTGCTGGTAGATCTACGTGCTAAATTTATGGAGGTGATTCGACACTAAATTTCTTTTTAAATTTTAAATAGCTCAGCCACTGTCGAGCGACTCTATTCCACTCAGGAATTTGTAGGCTAGGCACTTGACTAGTACTGGTGTTGGTATTGGTAGATAACTGCCACCATGCTGTATTACATGTAGAACTAAGCTCAGCTCAGCTACCCATATGTACACGGCGCGAAAGTCTGCCAAAACTCTAAAACTACATTGACGCAACGTATCACGTGGCGATACGGATACGTGATACGGATGCGGAAAATTCCACTTGCCAAAAGTCTCTATTCATTGGCACAACGTCCTGTAAATTTTAAAATTCGACAGTAACTCACCGTTGTATTGACGTGTGCTGCAAATAAATATACACCAAACGATGATAACAAAAAGAAGAGAGTCATTGCCGATATTATAGTGAAATATGTAGCCGATAGGGATGAATAATTCGTTAATGTAACCCACAGAAAACAATGAGCTGGAAAGGAGAATACAATACTTCCAGCCAAATAGTGCTTCATAATCCGATTAACTGCTGTCAAGAGATCACAGACTGCTTCATGTTGCTTTATGATCATGTTCAATTTTATAATAGTCATTTGTTCAACGCTTGATCTTATTAACTCAGCAGTTTTTTCATATTCCTTAATTACAACATAAGTACAAAACACAAAGAGCAAGTTCATCATCGATACATGAATCATTGAGGGAATGGATGACAGTGCGATGAAAACACTTCCGGCGACTAATTTCCATCCCGAAAATCCAGCAAAGGGAAAGTAGTACATTTTCAATTCTGGTAAAGTATAAAATGTTAAAACTACCATTCCGACCGTTACTATAGCTATCCAAGCTATATTACTAGTGATGATGTATTTTATTATTTTTGGTCTCTTCTGGATGGATAATGGCAACCCGTAGTGAATTTCGTAACGTAAAAACTCCTCCTTCAGAAAACTGTAATTGTGGTGGAAACCGAACCAGTAAACAAGATTCAGAAAGATAACATGAAAATGTAAGCAAGCAAAGGCGATATAAGAGGCTAGGTAGTCTTGTAATGTCGCAGGTTGCAGAAAAAAGCCCACAATTCTACAAGTATTAAACAGCGCAAAACAAGTGACAAGCACGCAGTACATCACATGCAACTTGGGTCGGATATTCTTCCTTAATGACATATATGTTCCAGACATCACAAAAGATACATCGAAAGTATTAAATATGCGTTCAGTTAAGGATGTTGTCCTACTTGCATTCATGTTGATTTCTTTCACTTCCGTAATGGCCCCTGTGTCCTTCATGTTGACTCTTAAAAGGTATTCAGCAAAGGCAACCAATAACAATTAGAAACTCTCTGTCGGACACACATGAATTAGACTGACTAGCTAGCACAGACTGTAGATAATCATCCCAAATTGTCAACAATTGGTCTGCTGTTTGAAACAAATCATAAACTTTGTGTACACTTCTTTGTTGTTGTTCTGTGCTATGATTATAACATACAGTTACACGATAATGGTCTTTTGCGTCATGGAATAGTCCATTAGATAAAAGTATTTGAACAATCCACTGAAAGACTATGACAATAATTAATGGCACCAGGCACAGATTGCTGTTTACTCAGTATCATAATGATAGGCTTAAAGTAGCAATAGTCTTATTAATTTATAAAGTAGCAATAGTCTTATTAATTTATAAATAAATTAACCACGTCCACCCTTACAGTGGGTTATGACTTGCTACAAATTTATTGAATCTTCAGTACTCTAATTCTTTAAATACAGATCTATATTTCGTTTCGTTTTTTATACTTTCGATGGCCTACACTACATAAAGATCTGGCCGCTTATGGTGGGAGTTCACCTCAGAGGTCATATATTTGGACATGTGACGTCAGGCATTTGATTAACAATTAGCATTGATGTTTCTTGTGGATTACCCACAGTTCCGTGCAAAACACGCCTAAAGCTCGTAACAAACCGTTTTATTAGCTTATCCCTCACATCAGCCAGAATACGTCAATGGTAACAACTTATAAAGATGCTAGTGTACGAAAGACAAGTGAAACGAAATTTTGAACTATAAAAAACGAAACGAAATAGGATCGCTGTTTTTAATCAAATTACAAATACGTCTAATTATACTAAATGGCGCCCTAGAGTGATAAACTGACGCCATTATTCATAACATGGTAAATACCGGAACTTTAAAAATGGTTTTAATGTCTAAATTAAAAAGAATATACAACAATTAGAATAATTAGAAGCTGATTGATGGCGATCCTGTAGTCTGGGTTGCATAGTCTTATTGAGAGAGAGAGAGAGATGGGGTTTAACAGGCTTTATGATACAGCGCGCATTCGACCATCCTACCCCCGCATAGTCTTAGTATCGCTTTAAAGCAGTATTTACATTTAACATACGGATAATGTAAACATTATTGATTTATTCATTGAAGTAATGTTCGGGTTAGCTTTTAGATAAAAGGAAATGAAGGCTGGTAGGTCTACTTAAAGTAGGGGCGTGTGAGGGGGAGGGAGGCGGAGGTCAAAGATGGAGACAACAATGTCATGTGTGTGCGGGGAGGGGGGTCCCGAAAATTTGATTAAATCGGACGCTCAGAGAGACAATATTTCTGCTCAATTAGATGTATATATGTTTAGAATTGGAGGGCCCCCTCCTCCTCTGGACGCGCACCTGCCCCGTTCGTTGTTCGAAAGCGCCGTACCACATATTATCCTGGTGGGGAAACAATGATTATAAAATAATCACTTGAATTACTCAGACAAACAGCAAGATAAACAAAGTAGAAAATTGTGTATTATCTTTATCTGTATTGTTACACATTAAATAACATCGGATTATTAACAAATATATTGATATCGCATTATCTCATCAATAACGACTTTATTATCGTAACAACCCAGGCTACAGTGTTTATGAAATGAGGATTTGTCAACTAGTAATTTATATATTATTTTAACTATTTTCGCGAGAACTATCAGATGTTTATGTAAGCATCGATTTTCCGGCGTGGTTTCGCCTTTTCAGTGATGCAGAACGGAGGGCCTGACTAATTCGGATGGGACGAAAAACCGAGGTCCAATGTACACATTGGCGTGTACGTAAAAGATCCCTACCCGGGCAAAATATCCCTCATAGCACACTGAATGGCGTATGCCCGTCTTCCACTAGCCCAAGTAAGGTGCAGAAGAGTAGGACGTTAAACCCAATTTCATTTCATTGCATTTTGTCCGCCACTTCAGGAGAACCACAGACACCTTAATAATAAAATACACTGGACAACCCTGTGTAGCGTTTTGTGTCGATTTCAAGCGCTTGTATTAACGTCCTACTGTTCTACTCCGAACTTGGCCAATGAAGACGGACATACGCCACACAGAGTGCTAGTGCTATTAGGGAAATTTTGCTCGGACAAAGGTACTGCAGCTTATTCTTATATCGAATTCCAACTGTCAAGGGGGTATTTACGTGCACGTCAATGTGTACACCGGACCTCGGTATCCAGTACCATCTGAACGACAAGACAGCTGTGGTTGTCAAGCTCTCCGTCCTGCATCACTAACAAGGGGGGACCATGCCGGAAAATTCTCCACGAATGCAGGGATCGAATACCCGACATCCAGGCTAGCGAGCCAACGCCCTACCCACTTAACCACCGTGACCACCCCCCCCCCACCAACAAAAAGCCAAATCGACAAAATCTGTCCAAAATGGACAGACGGATTATAGGTAAACTGGAAATGCTTGCGCTCAATGTGTACCTCTGAAATGTCACCCACTGTACCCCTTCATCAACCAGGAACGAAAAGCTGAAATTAACAAATTCCTGAGTATAGCCAAGCAGTTAACCTGTCCACCAAAAATTTACTTTTGCTTCAGAAAAATCGTTAATGACTGATAAAAATTAATCAGCTTACAAGAATTTACTGGAATTATGAGTACTAATTGGGCTATAAAGGGGAATTCCCCAATGATGTTACAGCAGAATTTTCCCAAAAAAGTTAAAAATTACAAAGCCTGGCCCAAACAGTTAAAAATTACAAAGCTCTCCCCAACACACTGTTGCTATCTATCGGCTATAATTGTATTCAGGTAAAACAGTATTTACGAATGATCTTTAAAGGTATTTATTCGCATTTTACATTCAATATCAGTCCTACATTGTTGATAAACATAATAAAATAAATATTGATGCTTTTAAGGTAAAATAGTAACACGTATCGATATTCAGTACATATTTACCTCCAAATTGTTAATCAATGATATACATATAAATGAAATTGAATCGTTTGATTCTATTCTCCATAAACATGGAGGGTGCAATGGCGTCTTAAACAAAGTGCTTATGTTTAGCCCGAAATAGTGGATCTTGAAGAGTTAACAAAGCTCTAAATATATGACGTAGATAGGTCCAATAGCTCATTACCCACTTGACCATTCGCTATTCGGCCTGGTCTGGCATTCCTGGAGAACACAAAAAAAACACATACATGATAGAGAGAGGCGGCGTCGATAGTCACGGGTGTATAGGTGTGGGGTCAATTTCCAAAAACGTCTGACTTAAACCCGAAACAAAATGACGTTAACAGAAACTGAGGGGAATATTGCCGGGCGTTTACGTTTCCGCTCTTTTTCTTTTGGAGAGGAATTTCGCCCGGGCGGTGACTTTTCCGCTTATTTGTCAGCAAGGGGCAGGGGGTTCGATTTTTCGTCCACCCAACCAACTATGTAACACTTTACATGTTCACCTCATACATCAAAAAATATCGTCATGCCTGGAATTTGAATATCAAGAACATCCATCATATACACTATTCGTTATTTTTTCTCCCATTACTCCGGGGCATAGTTAACTTGACAAAGTCCTTAAATAGAGTTTTGCACAATTGGATGTTTTTTCTATGAACCGTTCTATAATGTCGATACCTGTAGCTCAAAGTTTACTTTCACTAGAACTAAACTTGTCACACAACCATCCATTCGTCATGAAATAAAATGAAATGGGGTTTAACGTCCTACTCTTTTGCACCTAAACTGGGCTAATGGAAGACGGGCATACGCCATTCAGTGTGCTATGAGGGAAATTCGTCATAGTAGAGACATCAGATGATAAAGATAAAGCACACAACCGTGACACTTGCCACACCAGTAGTAAAATCGTCCACACCATTAGTTCACAGTAGTAGTAAAATCGTCCATATCAGTAGTAAAGTCGTTCAACCCAGGTTTACAAGATACTATGTAGGTAAACACTTACCTTTTGCGTCTAATTCTATTGAGATGTGCAAACAAACCATTTGGAGGTTTTCCATTTAATGATCCACTTTCTGAAACTACCAGTCTTACTGCAGTCATTGGCTCAGCTTCTCAGCATTGCGAGAGTTACTGCGAACCTCATTCTTGATTTTCTACACGAAGACAAATGTAAGCTTTTAGTTTTAACATACAGCAGCTGATAGACCAGGAGCCCGGGGGGTTCAACCTAGCTGAAAAGCTAACCAATTTCTATATATGTCACTAGGTTCCCTATGGGCCACTGTCACAGGATATGAACGTCTGTCGCGCCCGTTGTGGTGGGTGTGGTCAAGAGGGGCAAAATAAATGGACCCAAAAATAGGCTAGACTAGCTTGTTTTATTAACCACGTAAAACGTGTTGCAATATGTTAAGCATATCAAAATGTATTGGGAATGACCACCGCCAGACATTTTCGGTGGTGGGGCGTGTCTGCCAGACTAAATAAACGGGCACCCCAAAACTAGGCTAGACTAGCTCATTTGCTAACCGCATGAAATTTGTTGCAAAATGTTCAGCATATCGACATGTATCAAGAATCACCGATGCCAGACATTTTCAGTGGTGGAGTAACCCCGCCAGACACCCACAATTGCCCCACCCCAAAAGCTAAGCTAGACTAGCTTATTTACTAACTGCATGAAAATTGTTGCAAAATGGTCAGCATATCCACATGTATCGATAATTACCGATGCCAGACATTTTCAGTGGTGGGTTACCCCCGCCAGACGCCCCCAATTGACCCACCTCAAAAGCTAAGCTAGACTAGCCCATTTACAAACCGCATGAAATTTGTTGCAAAATGTTCAGCTTATTCCCCTGTATCAGTAATCACCAGTGCCAGACATTTTCAGTGGTGGGCTAACCCCGCCAGACACCCACAATTGCCCCACCCCCAAAAGCTAAGCTAGACTAGCTCATTTACTAACTGAATAAAACTGGTTGCAAAATGTTCAGCATATCGACATGTTTCAAGAATCACCGATGCCAGACATTTTCAGTGGTGGGGTAACCCCACCAGACACTCACAATTGCCCCACCCCCAAAAAGCTAAGCTAAGCTAGACTAACTCATTTACTAACCGCCTAAAAATTGTTTCAAAATGTTCAGCATATCCACATGTATCGAAAATTACCGATGCCAGACATTTTCGGTGGTGGGGTACCCCCACCAGACGTCCCCAGTTGTCCCACCCCAAAAGCTAAGCTAGATTAGCCCATTTACTAACCACATGAAATTAGTTACAAAATGTTCAACATATTCACTTATATCGAGAATCACCGATGCCAGACATTTTCACTGCTGAGAAACATATTGGACACAGGGTAAGTTTCTTTTTTTTATCTAAACTCTTATGTTTAATGTTATGACACTGTTGGGGTATTATTATTAATAAAACGATATTTATATAGCGATTGTCTTCCATCGCAGAGCAATGCTCAGAGGCTCTATACAGCAGCCATTTGATTGTTGTCATCTCTTACTCTAGAAGGACAGCACTGGACAGCAGCATGTTCAGCTGGTTCAAGACCAGCAAATGTCCTAAGCTCTGTCTGTGACAGAAAATATTCTTGATGAAATACAGTCAAGCTTTTGATGTATGCTTTTTTAAAAAATTATAATGATGCAATATGTAAGAAAAGGTCTGTCTAATTTTAAATACACCATTAACGATCCACTGTAATATGCCTTGTTATGTAATTCCAGGGTAAGGATGTCGAACCTAACATCTGTCAGAAGTCAACTGAGGAGGACAAAAGACTCAAGAAATTTGTCAAAAACATATGGGCAACAATAAATAATGCTGCTTCCTCACGTACAGACCTTAAGTCCAACATATACTCTGATACTACAAGTCGTATTTTAAGTCGTAATGATGAATCTGCTCTAAGTTACCATCCTGCTTGTCAGAAGAGATATGCAGCGGTGAGGCGTAAACATCCTGAACCACCATTCAGTGATGTGCTTTCCAAAAAGCCCGGATTGAGACAAGGCAGGGTAGTTCTCTACCGAAGTCAAACCACCAAGGATTGCTCAAAGGCGAATGCATATTCTGTGGAAAAACATGCAAGAAAAGAAGACAATTTAGTGAAGATTGCTACATTAGCAGGTTGTCAGCCCCTGCTTGAACGGACCAATGAATCAACCAATGATCGCATAAAGATGCTGAAGTTGATATCATCTCTATCAGACTCAAATTGTAAACCAAAAGTCTGTAGCACGTCTCCACAATGATGCAAGCAACACAAATAGGACGACACATTACAGTGTGTAGCTCTACATCTCCGATCCCTAATAATGCAGTTACCAAAGACCAGGACTCCAGACCCAGCACCAATCCAGAATCTGAAGGAATGCGCCACTGACATTCCCCAACAACTGGACCTGTTTTTTAAGAACGTTTTATGTGGCTCAGCGCGAAGGGGATGTGATGCGTACCAGGAAACCATCGACCACAGGGTGACTGCAATGGCATCCGATGCCATTTACAATGCTACTCGTGGTATTGTCAAGCCATGGAAGCACACTGTTGTAGACCTCAAATTAGGTTCACTAACTGGCCCAAAATTATCCCTCCAGAGTTTGAATAGAGCATTAATTACAGTGAAACAAAGACTGAATTTGCATATTAAGTACAGTCTGAGCAATGTGATGGGCCTGACGGTATACACCTTAGCAACTGTCTAGGACAACAATGGCACGAATGTTGAAACTCTAGATCCCAAAGCAACTTTACATGCTACTGTAGGTCACACTTACCAAAATGTATTAAATGATGACAGACAGCTATGTTTTCGTCCAGTACAGTTTCTAGATGGAAGAAACCGATGACTGTTTCAGGGACAAGATCGTAGTATATCTTCATTCAGAAAGCCACCCAACAAAGCTCAATTTGCCTGTGCTACAGCAACTACTGAAACCGCTGACAAATCAGCAAGTATTCCTGAGGTCACTTTTGGAGACACCAAAATAAAACTTCCATTCAACATATTGAATATCTACTGGTTTTGGAGACTGAAGGAAGGAAGTACACCAATACATCCAAAGCATGCTTGATTTTTCAACTTGTATATCAAGGACACCTTACCACTTCAACGAATCTGTTTTATGTATCAAATATCCTGATCACCAACCAACAACGATGTCGTGAAAGAGACCATGATCTGTTCCATGCACGTAGCAACAGAAACAGGACAAAACTATGCAGTTGTTACCTATTAGTAAGTGCAGGAGGAACGCACACGACACGCCTTCTGCGGTGCTGTTGGTACCCTGATCAATGAATCTGGAATTGAATATGTTCTTTCAGAGGCAGATGTTTTATAAGCGATGCTTAAGGATTCATGAGCTCCTTGCAACAGTTCTGGGAAAGACCAAGAGGAATGCGAGTCCTATCTACAAGTCATGAACACAGTTCCCTTAAACCCAAAGGAAGTAGAGGCATATCTTGCTGATCCATGGGTATTCATGGGAGCCATGGACCAGCTGCTCAATTCCGGGCGACATACATCTTCCTTATCAACCGCCTTCATAGATAGTTGCAGTGGTGTGTAAACTAACAATGTTAGTGCAAACGTTGGTATCTTCCAGGCTGTTCTGCTCTGAACCGTCCAAACTATGCCAGATAGGGAATACTTTTCCTTAAGAAGTTGGAAAGTGCGGAGCCAAAACGGCGACAAAGTCATGATCAGGGTGCTTTTTCAATTCAACACACCAGTTGTCGACCTGTCATTGGAACAGTCCGTCAACCGTGATGCTGCATCCCAGATGAAGGGCATAGTTGCATTCCACAATTCAGAGAATACTATGCGACGATGGTCAATGACACAAAGGTCAGGGGCTGTCACAGAGCTTAGAACATTTGCTGGTCTTGAACTAGGTGAACATGCTTGCCACCAAGTGTCGTCATTCTAGAGTAAAAAATAACAACAATTAAATGGTTGTTGTTAAGCGCCTCTGAGCATTGTTCTGCGATGGAAGACAATCGCTGTATAAAATCGTTTTATTAATAATAATACCCCCACAATGACGTAAAAATGTCAAAACATTAAACATAACAGTTTAGATAAAAAAAAGAAACTTACCTAGTCCCCCTTAGCTTTTGGGGTGGGGCAATTGCGGACATCTGACAAGGGTACCCCACCACTGAAAATGTCTGGCATCGCTGATTCTTGATACAAGTGAATATGCTGAGTATTTTGCAACAAATTTCATTCAGTTAGTGAATTGGCTAGTCTAGCTTAGCTTTTGGGTGTGGGGCAATTGCGGACGTCTGGCTGGGGTACCCCACCACTGAAAATGTCTGACATCGGTGATTTTCGATACATGTGGATATGCTGAATAATTTGCAACCAGTTTTATGCGGTTGGTAAATTAGCTAGTCTAGCTTAGCTTTTGGGTGTGGGGCAATTGCGGACGTCTGGCTGGGGTACCCCACCACTGAAAATGTCTGACATCGGTGATTTTCGATACATGTGGATATGCTGAATAATTTGCAACCAGTTTTATGCGGTTAGTAAATTAGCTAGTCTAGCTTAGCTTTTGGGGGTGGGGCAATTGTGGACGTCTGGCGGGGTTTCCCCACCACTGAAAATGTCTGGCATCGGTGATTTTCGATACATGTGGATATGCTGAACAATTTGCAACCAGTTTTATGCGGTTAGCAAATGAGCTAATCTAGCTTAGCTTTTGGGGGTGGGGCAATTGTGGGTGTCTGGCGTGGTTACCCCACCACTGAAAATGTCTGGCACCGGTGATTCCTGATACAAGTGAATAAGCTGAACATTTTGCAACAAATTTCATGCGGTTAGTAAATGGGCTAGTCTAGCTTAGCTTTTGGGGTGGATCAATTGGGGGCGTCTGGCGGGGGTACCCCACCACTGAAAATGTCTGGCATCGGTAATTCTCGATACATGTGGATATGCTGAACATTTTGCAACAATTATTATGCGGTTAGAAAATGAGCTAGTCTAGCTTAGCTACTTGGATAGGGCATTTAGGGACGTCTGGCAGGGGCACCCCACCACTGAAAATGTCTGGCATCGGTCATTCTTGATACACGTGGATATGCTGAACATTTTGCAACAAATTTCAGGCGGTTAGCAAATGAGCTAGTCTAGCCTAGTTTTGGGGTACCCGTTTAATTAGTCTGGCAGACACGCCCCACCACTAGGTTCCCTATGGGTCACTGTCACAGGATATGAACGTCTGCCGCGCCCGTTGTGGTGGGTGTGGTCAAGAGGGGCAAAATAAATGGACCCAAAAATAGGCTAGACTAGCTTGTTTTATTAACCACGTAAAACGTGTTGCAATATGTTAAGCATATCAAAATGTATTGGGAATGACCACCGCCAGACATTTTCGGTGGTGGGGCGTGTCTGCCAGACTAAATAAACGGGCACCCCAAAACTAGGCTAGACTAGCTCATTTGCTAACCGCATGAAATTTGTTGCAAAATGTTCAGCATATCGACATGTATCAAGAATCACCGATGCCAGACATTTTCAGTGGTGGAGTAACCCCGCCAGACACCCACAATTGCCCCACCCCAAAAGCTAAGCTAGACTAGCTTATTTACTAACTGCATGAAAATTGTTGCAAAATGGTCAGCATATCCACATGTATCGATAATTACCGATGCCAGACATTTTCAGTGGTGGGTTACCCCCGCCAGACGCCCCCAATTGACCCACCTCAAAAGCTAAGCTAGACTAGCCCATTTACAAACCGCATGAAATTTGTTGCAAAATGTTCAGCTTATTCCCCTGTATCAGTAATCACCAGTGCCAGACATTTTCAGTGGTGGGCTAACCCCGCCAGACACCCACAATTGCCCCACCCCCAAAAGCTAAGCTAGACTAGCTCATTTACTAACTGAATAAAACTGGTTGCAAAATGTTCAGCATATCGACATGTTTCAAGAATCACCGATGCCAGACATTTTCAGTGGTGGGGTAACCCCACCAGACACTCACAATTGCCCCACCCCCAAAAAGCTAAGCTAAGCTAGACTAACTCATTTACTAACCGCCTAAAAATTGTTTCAAAATGTTCAGCATATCCACATGTATCGAAAATTACCGATGCCAGACATTTTCGGTGGTGGGGTACCCCCACCAGACGTCCCCAGTTGTCCCACCCCAAAAGCTAAGCTAGATTAGCCCATTTACTAACCACATGAAATTAGTTACAAAATGTTCAACATATTCACTTATATCGAGAATCACCGATGCCAGACATTTTCACTGCTGAGAAACATATTGGACACAGGGTAAGTTTCTTTTTTTTATCTAAACTCTTATGTTTAATGTTATGACACTGTTGGGGTATTATTATTAATAAAACGATATTTATATAGCGATTGTCTTCCATCGCAGAGCAATGCTCAGAGGCTCTATACAGCAGCCATTTGATTGTTGTCATCTCTTACTCTAGAAGGACAGCACTGGACAGCAGCATGTTCAGCTGGTTCAAGACCAGCAAATGTCCTAAGCTCTGTCTGTGACAGAAAATATTCTTGATGAAATACAGTCAAGCTTTTGATGTATGCTTTTTTAAAAAATTATAATGATGCAATATGTAAGAAAAGGTCTGTCTAATTTTAAATACACCATTAACGATCCACTGTAATATGCCTTGTTATGTAATTCCAGGGTAAGGATGTCGAACCTAACATCTGTCAGAAGTCAACTGAGGAGGACAAAAGACTCAAGAAATTTGTCAAAAACATATGGGCAACAATAAATAATGCTGCTTCCTCACGTACAGACCTTAAGTCCAACATATACTCTGATACTACAAGTCGTATTTTAAGTCGTAATGATGAATCTGCTCTAAGTTACCATCCTGCTTGTCAGAAGAGATATGCAGCGGTGAGGCGTAAACATCCTGAACCACCATTCAGTGATGTGCTTTCCAAAAAGCCCGGATTGAGACAAGGCAGGGTAGTTCTCTACCGAAGTCAAACCACCAAGGATTGCTCAAAGGCGAATGCATATTCTGTGGAAAAACATGCAAGAAAAGAAGACAATTTAGTGAAGATTGCTACATTAGCAGGTTGTCAGCCCCTGCTTGAACGGACCAATGAATCAACCAATGATCGCATAAAGATGCTGAAGTTGATATCATCTCTATCAGACTCAAATTGTAAACCAAAAGTCTGTAGCACGTCTCCACAATGATGCAAGCAACACAAATAGGACGACACATTACAGTGTGTAGCTCTACATCTCCGATCCCTAATAATGCAGTTACCAAAGACCAGGACTCCAGACCCAGCACCAATCCAGAATCTGAAGGAATGCGCCACTGACATTCCCCAACAACTGGACCTGTTTTTTAAGAACGTTTTATGTGGCTCAGCGCGAAGGGGATGTGATGCGTACCAGGAAACCATCGACCACAGGGTGACTGCAATGGCATCCGATGCCATTTACAATGCTACTCGTGGTATTGTCAAGCCATGGAAGCACACTGTTGTAGACCTCAAATTAGGTTCACTAACTGGCCCAAAATTATCCCTCCAGAGTTTGAATAGAGCATTAATTACAGTGAAACAAAGACTGAATTTGCATATTAAGTACAGTCTGAGCAATGTGATGGGCCTGACGGTATACACCTTAGCAACTGTCTAGGACAACAATGGCACGAATGTTGAAACTCTAGATCCCAAAGCAACTTTACATGCTACTGTAGGTCACACTTACCAAAATGTATTAAATGATGACAGACAGCTATGTTTTCGTCCAGTACAGTTTCTAGATGGAAGAAACCGATGACTGTTTCAGGGACAAGATCGTAGTATATCTTCATTCAGAAAGCCACCCAACAAAGCTCAATTTGCCTGTGCTACAGCAACTACTGAAACCGCTGACAAATCAGCAAGTATTCCTGAGGTCACTTTTGGAGACACCAAAATAAAACTTCCATTCAACATATTGAATATCTACTGGTTTTGGAGACTGAAGGAAGGAAGTACACCAATACATCCAAAGCATGCTTGATTTTTCAACTTGTATATCAAGGACACCTTACCACTTCAACGAATCTGTTTTATGTATCAAATATCCTGATCACCAACCAACAACGATGTCGTGAAAGAGACCATGATCTGTTCCATGCACGTAGCAACAGAAACAGGACAAAACTATGCAGTTGTTACCTATTAGTAAGTGCAGGAGGAACGCACACGACACGCCTTCTGCGGTGCTGTTGGTACCCTGATCAATGAATCTGGAATTGAATATGTTCTTTCAGAGGCAGATGTTTTATAAGCGATGCTTAAGGATTCATGAGCTCCTTGCAACAGTTCTGGGAAAGACCAAGAGGAATGCGAGTCCTATCTACAAGTCATGAACACAGTTCCCTTAAACCCAAAGGAAGTAGAGGCATATCTTGCTGATCCATGGGTATTCATGGGAGCCATGGACCAGCTGCTCAATTCCGGGCGACATACATCTTCCTTATCAACCGCCTTCATAGATAGTTGCAGTGGTGTGTAAACTAACAATGTTAGTGCAAACGTTGGTATCTTCCAGGCTGTTCTGCTCTGAACCGTCCAAACTATGCCAGATAGGGAATACTTTTCCTTAAGAAGTTGGAAAGTGCGGAGCCAAAACGGCGACAAAGTCATGATCAGGGTGCTTTTTCAATTCAACACACCAGTTGTCGACCTGTCATTGGAACAGTCCGTCAACCGTGATGCTGCATCCCAGATGAAGGGCATAGTTGCATTCCACAATTCAGAGAATACTATGCGACGATGGTCAATGACACAAAGGTCAGGGGCTGTCACAGAGCTTAGAACATTTGCTGGTCTTGAACTAGGTGAACATGCTTGCCACCAAGTGTCGTCATTCTAGAGTAAAAAATAACAACAATTAAATGGTTGTTGTTAAGCGCCTCTGAGCATTGTTCTGCGATGGAAGACAATCGCTGTATAAAATCGTTTTATTAATAATAATACCCCCACAATGACGTAAAAATGTCAAAACATTAAACATAACAGTTTAGATAAAAAAAAGAAACTTACCTAGTCCCCCTTAGCTTTTGGGGTGGGGCAATTGCGGACATCTGACAAGGGTACCCCACCACTGAAAATGTCTGGCATCGCTGATTCTTGATACAAGTGAATATGCTGAGTATTTTGCAACAAATTTCATTCAGTTAGTGAATTGGCTAGTCTAGCTTAGCTTTTGGGTGTGGGGCAATTGCGGACGTCTGGCTGGGGTACCCCACCACTGAAAATGTCTGACATCGGTGATTTTCGATACATGTGGATATGCTGAATAATTTGCAACCAGTTTTATGCGGTTGGTAAATTAGCTAGTCTAGCTTAGCTTTTGGGTGTGGGGCAATTGCGGACGTCTGGCTGGGGTACCCCACCACTGAAAATGTCTGACATCGGTGATTTTCGATACATGTGGATATGCTGAATAATTTGCAACCAGTTTTATGCGGTTAGTAAATTAGCTAGTCTAGCTTAGCTTTTGGGGGTGGGGCAATTGTGGACGTCTGGCGGGGTTTCCCCACCACTGAAAATGTCTGGCATCGGTGATTTTCGATACATGTGGATATGCTGAACAATTTGCAACCAGTTTTATGCGGTTAGCAAATGAGCTAATCTAGCTTAGCTTTTGGGGGTGGGGCAATTGTGGGTGTCTGGCGTGGTTACCCCACCACTGAAAATGTCTGGCACCGGTGATTCCTGATACAAGTGAATAAGCTGAACATTTTGCAACAAATTTCATGCGGTTAGTAAATGGGCTAGTCTAGCTTAGCTTTTGGGGTGGATCAATTGGGGGCGTCTGGCGGGGGTACCCCACCACTGAAAATGTCTGGCATCGGTAATTCTCGATACATGTGGATATGCTGAACATTTTGCAACAATTATTATGCGGTTAGAAAATGAGCTAGTCTAGCTTAGCTACTTGGATAGGGCATTTAGGGACGTCTGGCAGGGGCACCCCACCACTGAAAATGTCTGGCATCGGTCATTCTTGATACACGTGGATATGCTGAACATTTTGCAACAAATTTCAGGCGGTTAGCAAATGAGCTAGTCTAGCCTAGTTTTGGGGTACCCGTTTAATTAGTCTGGCAGACACGCCCCACCACCGAAAATGTCTGGCGGTGGTCATTCCCAATACATTTTGATATGCTTAACATATTGCAACACGTTTTACGTGGTTAATAAAACGAGCTAGTCTAGCCTATTTTTGGGTCCATTTATTTTGCCCCTCTTGACCACACCCACCACAACGGGCGCGGCAGACGTTCATATCCTGTGACAGTGACCCATAGGGAACCTAGTGACATATATAGAAATTGGTTAGCTTTTCAGCTAGGTTGAACCCCCCGGGCTCCTGCTCTATGATTGGGATAGACAAAGGTGGTTGTACATGTCTTACAGGGGGTTGCAGTATATCCTCATGTGAAGGAATGACCCATAAGGTATGCATTTGTGTCCATTTTTAAAAGGGTCTTACAACCTAACCGTTTAAATTATTTTAGGTACATTGTGGTTAGGCAAATGTCAGCCATCTTGGATTTTACTAGAATTTAACTTTTTTAAGTAAACAGCAAATACAGCAGAATATACATTTATCTTCAAATGAAAGAATGACACAAAAACATTAGTGGGTCCAAAACCAAACATTTAAGATTTGGCGAATGTTGGCCATCTTGCATTTTACTTATTTTTACCACTTTAGGGAGCCAGTTTGAACTACTGGCTATATCTTCATAATACATTTATACGGTCTTACACCAACAGTTTATTGTTTTCCTGCACATTGATATGCAAATGTCGGCCATCTTGGATTTATTTTTGCTTTTGCCCTTCTCCATTTTAGAAAACATCACACAAACACCGTATTCTTTTTCTAAGACCAACATTATCACAACAGAATAAAAGTGAGAAATATTTTTTTCAAACATGATCTACTATGTTAGAGACTTTGCATGTTGGTTGGATGTCATAGAGATTGGGGTGGGTGTATAAAAACTATTTAAGTCACGAATATACAAGAGTTCAAGAGACGGGTAGTATGGTTGTCATCATGTATGTTTTCTTTAGTCGCACCCGGGATGCGGATATAATGCATTATCACCCGATATCTTATTTGACAGTAAATATCGCTTTACATGAATTTGATTGGTCAATCAAAAAGGAACTACTTTCTTTTATTTTAGAGAAACCACTTATTTTAAATAAAACGTGACTTTGTTTGTTAAAAAGAAACTGTTTTTAATTAATTGACCCTGAAGGAAGTACTAGGTCAATATATTATAGGACTTTGCAATAGCTAAACTGCTGTCAAAAATCTGATGTATCACTACGCAGTAATGTAATTAGACTCAGTAAAAGTAAAATCTGTACCAAAGAATTATATTTATTTATTTGTGCATGTAAGAAAGGATTGGGTGATAAATAAAATCTCCAACTCGTGTTTTTTGATATAAAAAAATATCAACACTCGTTGATAAAGTAAAAAAAAAAAAATCGGCAGACTCGGGTTTTTTTTTTACATTATCAACTTGTGTTGATATTTGTTGATATCAAAAAACATTCGTAGGAGATTCTCTATTTAATTTGGTATTTCTAGACATTTATGTTTTGGGATGTAGGTTTCTTTATTACAGATATACATATTTACTTCCGTGATAAATGGATCAGCCAATCCAATTGATTATCTTTGCTTACCCTGAGCAGGAAATGCCCATTATCGAACTTAGTCAAGGTATTGATGTGGTAAAACCATACACCAATTTTCATCGTTCTCACTTAATTAGAACTGAAACTCCCTAAGCATCAACCAATCAAATTGCATACTCCAAGTTTGAACATTCTAGCTCAATTAGGAGGAAAGTTATTGTGTACCAAATAATGTGACGGACAGACTGGCGGACGTACGAACTCATTTTAATAGTCCCCATATTCTTCGAAAGAAGGGGGGGGGGCAAAAAGTCGATGATGCATAATTTTGAGACCGACTGCAACGTCTTTTTCTCCCCAGATGTTGTGGGGGCGTGGCTTGAGGGGGGGGGGGGTCAGGGTACCGGTGTCTGTGATTCTCCTAAAATGGCAAACGCCAAAATACAGCAACAATGCTGCTTGGTGGTCAACATTTCTTTATTTCCCGCGTATTTCGTATTCTACCGGAAACTTTACAACGAAACGAAGAAATGCCATGTGCTGATAATACCTCAAGGCGTATATTTTAAATGCCTTTTCAGTACATTGCTTCTATTCACTTCATTCATTAAATATACACGCGAAATAATAGAATCCCGATCACCAAGTCGTATTATATACCCCTATGTTTTTGGCATTCGCCAGGAAGTTCAACTTCGTGGGCTCTAACATATTCCCTAGTAGCCAAGCAGTTAACCTGTCCACCAAAAACTTACTTTTGCTTCAGAAAAAGGTTAATGACTGATAAAAATTAATCAGCTTAAAATAATTTATTGGAATTAGGAGTACTAATGGGGCTGTAAAGGGAATTCCCCAATGATGCCACAGTTAAAAATTACAAAGTCTGGCCCAAACAGTTAAAAATTACAAAGCCCTCCCAAACACACTGCTGCCATCTGTCGGCTACAATTGTATTCAGATACAACAGTATTTACAAATGATCTTTAAAGATATTTATTCGCATTTTACATTCAATATCAAAAGTCCTACATTGTTGATTAACATAATAAAATTACTATTGATGCTTTTAAGGTAAAATATTACCACGCTTTGATATATTGATATATTTACCTTCAAATTGTTAATCAATGATACACATATAAATCAAATTGAATCGTTTGATTCTGTTCTCTATAAACATGGAGGGTGCAATGACGTCTTTAACAAAGTGCTTAAGTTTAACATGAAATAGGGGATCTCGAGGAGTTAGCATAGCTCTAAATATATGACGTAGATATGTCCAACACTTCATTACCCACATGACCATTCTCTATTCGGCCTGGTCTGGCATTCCTGGAGAACACAAAAAAAACACATACATGATAGAGAGAGGCGGCGTCGATAGTCACGGGTGTATAGGTGTGGGGTCAACTTCCAAAAACGTCTGACTGAAACCCGAAACAAAATGACGTTAACAGAAACTGAGGGGAATATTGCCGAGCGTTTACGCTCTTTTTCTTTTGGAGAGGAATTTCGCCCGGGCGGTGACTTTTCCGCTTATTTGTCAGCAAGGGGTTTGATTTTTCGTCCACCCAACCAACTATGTAACACTTTACATGTTCACCCCATACATCAAAAAATATCGTCATGCCTGGAATTTGAATATCAAGAACATCCATCATATAGACTATTCGTTATTTTTTCTGCCATTACGCCAGGGCATAGTTAACTTGACAAAATCTTTAAATAGAGTTTTGCACAATTGGATGTTTTTTCATGAACTGATCTATAATAACGATCTTTGTAGCTCAAATGTATAGATAATGCACACGACCGTGACACTTTTCCATTAAAAGCGTGAGCAAGGGGGCGGGGTGGGGGAATGAACTGGGGTTTAACTTCTACCCCGACTGGCTTTATGTAGACGGCATCAGATAGTCTGATATGAGGAATATTTTGCCCGGGTAGCGACACTATGGCCTACTATTATATCGAATCCAAACTACCAAGACCATTTTTGTGGCCGCAGCAGCGCAGTAAGAGTCTTCGCGACCCCATCACATTCGCGCAGCTTTCCAGGTCATATGGCAGAACCTTGGCGTTTGTTCTGAACATGCTCAAAGCAAACGCCATGGCTCGGCGATCATTGGTGACCATGGATACAACAACACGTATCTGGCGTTTCCACCACGGTTATGGTGATCTGGACGCGCTCTGAGACCATTTTTGTCGCCGTAGAAGCGCAGTAAGGACGCCAACCCGGATGACGGAGGTATTAATTGTTCACAATAGTAGTAAACTCGTCCAACCCATACTTTTAGTTTACATCAGTAGTAAAATCGTCCATATCAGTCCAGTCAGGTAAAAGATACTATGTGGGTTAACACTTACCTTTTGCGTCTAATTCTGTTGAGATTGGCAAAGAAACCCATTGGAGGTCCTCCATTTAATGAACTACTTTCTGAAACTACTGGTCTCACTGCAGCCATTGGCCCAGCTTCTGTCGACAGCACAGTAGCGCCGATGATCAGCATTGCGAGAGTAACTGCGAACATCATTCTTGTTTTCTACTGTTGAAACGAAGACAAATAATCTGGAATCTGATCAAAGTACAGAATTATCCTTATTATATAATAAAAAGTTTCAGGATAAAAACGCGGTTGAAACGTAAAATGCCATCAAATAATTTATTATCAAAAGAAATAAAAACTGTTTGATGATAAAGACCTTTACTCTGTTTGTTAATATATTATTTTTTTTAAAATTGAATTATTTATTGCAAAATAAAATATTAAACATACATTATGCAAGGCCTAAATCTGATTATTGCAATCTTTTTAGGCTTCCGATGTCATAGAAATTATAAATTAGATCGTTATTTACACAACAAACACAAAATCAGCTCTGTAGACCCACGGATGGCTTGGATTTAAACAGGATTTCATTGACTGATTTAATTATAAATGGCGTCGTGAGCGAAATTAACCGTTACGTTTTAGATCCAGGCTAAATGATAGAATGTACGAAGCAAGGCCGCTGTTGAGCGAGGCCTGAACAAATGACATCTTCACTAAAGTGCAATAAACCAATGACAAATTATACAAGTCCTGGAGACCGTGTGATGACTTAAACAGACGGACTGGTCTTCTATCTAAATGATATCAATACGGCCTTGATATTATGTTTAGTTGTTGGTTAAATTGGGAGTTTGCGTTTACTCGTTTAGGATAAAATTATTTAAATTGATAAACATCGCAGCTAACATCACCCCAGTTGAACTGAAGCCCCATAGGATCACTGTTTCCTATTTGCTTCGAGCGTCACGTAGATCTACCAGTTTCAGTACACACAGGCTAACAAGAAGTCGGCTATAATCGTACAAATGCTTCCTCATCGATTTGGTTCATTCCTTTCATACTTTAAAATCCTATCACAGACTTTCTCTTCTTATCTATGTATCAAAAGTCTTATTTTTAATTTGTAGTAAAAAGTAAATAATGTAGGTGGAGTTAACGCCTGTCAATCAAACTATCGGTCATTCCCGTAAAAGGTGAACATACAATTAACTCCCCTTTCCAGACAAAATTACAATGGTAATAACTTTGTTCAGAATGATGTAATTTGTCAGAAATTTTCAATATATTCTTCTTTCATCATATATTTTTGAACAGTTATAGTAAGAATGGCCAACACTTTATAAAAATCTCCCATAATGTATCTTTAATGCGACCGAACTAAACTGGAAATTCTTTGACCAATAAAAAGATAAAATGGGTCAGGTACAAAACTCGGAAAATATTTTCCGACTTTTCTCCTCTCCGAGTTTTATGAATTGACTCGATTGAGAACACAAAACTCAGAAAAAATTGTCCGACATTTTGTTTCAGGCTTTTAAATTTAAATTATTCAAATCGTCTAAAAGACTTTGTTGTAGCACTTTTACTATCTTAAACTAACACTTTTTGATCACACAACATACGCCCAACTATCAGCCACTGTGAATACTGTCCTAATGGCACAATATCAAGTACTGTCAATAATCAAAAACGTTCACTTAAAATGCTATGTTGTAGAGTTTTAAAACTTCATCCTGTAGACTATTTACAAACTCTTGATAAAGCGTTCAATATGAAACTCACAAAAAAGGGTATAGTAGGGGCCTTAATTGTCCGACTGACACCAAATTCGATAGGAACCATGGTCATACTATACCCAAGCATCACACCAAATTTGAAATTATAGTCTCGTTCCGAAAAAGAGCGTTGGAGGCGGCCTGATTGTCCGATCGGCACTAAATTCACCCCATCACACAAAAGCATCCCACCAAATTGTACAGGCCTTAACTAGTAGAATAACATGTAAAATGTTCACAATGTAATTGTGGGCGGATTGATGGACGACAAGGGTCACAACAATTTGAATATAAATTCATCGAGCTTATAAAAATTATAACACAATTAACATACTCCCCCCCACCTCACCTCTATGACAAAGCACAGACACGTCACTCTTATTGTATGGTATATGATACAGATATCTCCATCATCATCATTTTTCAAAAGGCAATCAAGATGAAATGTCTTTCTAACATGGAAAGTTTAAGTTACAATATGCACATCTAACTCTTCTCTGAGTAACTTTTAGTGACTATCTGTCAAAACTAAATTTGGTGGAATTGTTACAAGATTAGGTACAAAATATGGGAATCTTGAAGTGATGCATGGTTTTCTAATGCAATAATATTTGGTGGTTAATTTATCGACGAGTGACTGCAAAAACTTCGGATCGTCCTCCGAAACCCTATTTCGGTTTAGATACTCCCATCTTTCTCTATGGCTCAGGGATACATCAAACGGTATGACAGATAAAAATCCCCGGGGAAATTCTCTTCCACATGATCCACATCTGTTTTTAGAAATTGGCACGTCCATGATTGATAAGAATAGAAAGGGTTCGTTATTGTGCCATACTTTGTTAAATAGGGCGTCCTTAGAGTCGGTGCTAAGTGGGATCTTTTACGTCTCGCACACTGACCTTTCCTTCAAGATCCCCCCGCTAAAACTGGGTATGTCAACGCATGGCGATTTGCTATTTTTACTCCCCTCACCAAGGTCCCCAATAACACCCTCGATCTCAGCAATTGCACAGTTTCATGAACTTGAACCCTTTACAATTGCACGACAAAACAGATCGTTTGATTGTAACACTATAGTACTGATTGGCACTGCCTGCAACAAGATAATTATTTAAGTCCTTCTTGGGTTCCTGAGTTGGGGATAGAGATATCGCCGATGGATTGTTTAGTAGTTGTAAAGCCTTAATTTTAATAACATCAGCATGAGCAATAAAAGGTAAAAGTCCAACGACAACTTATTTCTTTTTTCATCTTGTAGCTCACACATCACTTCATCGTCTATTACAATTTCCTTCTTTTTATCAATATCGTTTACAGATATTAAAGGCTTCGATATATCTATTAAAAAAAACATGTTTATGAAAATGATACATACAGTTGAAAAACGATACTAATTATGAGCCATTAGTGTTCGACGGTTACAGATACATATTCTTCTGTACGTTCGGGGTGGCCGAGCGGTACGTAATAGGGAATTCTAGAAGGAAATACGGTCCTATAACTACAAACAGTTTAGTTTAATTTTGTTGTTTGAACTGACCAAAGGGGTGGTTGGGTGGCCGGTACGTGTCGGTCTGTCATCAATGGGGTCGAGGGGTCGAATCCCGTTCTCGCCGACCTAAATGACAAGGTGCGGGAGTAGCCTATCCGATTACGCAGGTTTCCTCCGGATATTCCGGTTTCCCCTGCAGAGAAATTACTCCCCGAGCATTTGGCGAATCATCTGCGATAACGCATAGATTAGCGCAAATTGACCAGATTATTACGGTGTCGACGAGCCATAAACAACATGCATTCATTTATTCGTCTGTAGGTTCGTTTTGTCCGTTTGTGCTCTTCTGCTTACCTTGCCGACATTGCCCAGGGCTCAAAATAAACATGTTTTTGATACATTTAGAATTCTGGATTTCGACAATCCCAAGCTAAATCATTGATATTGGTGTACACCTACAGTTCGTATTTTATTAAATAAAAAATATATTCGGACCATTCTAGGCCATATGATAGCCACGCAACTACATGTATGCAGCAGCTTTTACACAAAGAATTGGCAAAAACATATAGGCAGTCCATTAGAAAAATAAATTCGAAACTTTTTAAAATCATAATGGACCTTTATCAGACTCAACTAATTGGCGGGAAAATATGTGTCTGGAAACAACCGACTGAGATTTATGTTACTAAAATTTAAACCATATTGCATTGTCGCGTCACTTACTATAAATTTAACCCATACATCAATAAAAAAAAAATGCTAGGTGGGCGAGTCATTGGTCTGTTATCAATGGGGTCAATGGTTCGAATCCCGTTCTCCGCGATCTTAATGGCAAGTTTTAATAGAGTAGCCCATTCGATCACACACCTTGGTTTCCCACATCCTCGGACACCCTCGTCCGACTTCCTATCAATCATCTACCGTATTGCTTAGATAAAATATATAGACCAATAAATTGGAATATTGTATAATGCTACAATTTATTCATCAAAATGAAGATACATTTTTTAAAGTTTCAACCAAAGTGGCATAGCTCCTTTAACGATTTGGTAGTAATTAAGTGTATTGTGGACGGACGGACAGGGGTCATGACAGTATAAAAATGGAAAAATTCAGGTACACCAACGGTTATCTAGGAATTTAAAAATAAAAGAGTCCGGCAAAACATTCTCCAAAGGAAACACGTGAAGCGAAATCTTTTTTCGGACACGTGCGCATGTGATTTGAATCTTAACCAGTATATGCGATCTATGTCTAATGCCGCATTCGGTATACATATTTACAACTTGAAAACACCACTTTAACTGGTAAACACTACTTAAAACAGCGACATGGTAAGTGGTATTTTCAAGTTGTAAATGGGTTAGAATTTTTAGAAAATGTATTTTTGAGAGAGAGAGAAATGGGGTTTAACGTCCACTCGACACAAAGTAGGTCATTTCGGGACTAACATATGGTTTAATTTTATTTCAATAATTCGCTTGCGCGTAGGGGTCTTTAGCAGTGGGAGGAAACCGGAGGACCCGGAGAAAACCCACAAGGTTGGACAGGCAACCCAACTCCTTGTCACGTACAACCGGGGATTCGAAAGCACGATGTAGTTTTGAACCCTGTGAACAAGTACAATGTAATATACTTGGCGGATACACTAATGGTAGGACATTAACACATTTTGTAACAGCCAGATTGTCCTTTTAAGACACTTAAAAGGGCGCGCTAAGGGGCCTGATTGTCCGGTTGACAGCAAATTCGTACCAAATATGCACGGACTGGCGGATCAACGACAAGAAATGTGACACCATACGTCCGTTATGCGTATAAAACCATTAAACAATTAAAACACGAAAACGAATGTAGAATTTGTACAACAAGCTATAAGATATTACAATACAAAGCTCTTTTCTTTGTAAAGTCGACCAACTAAACCATTTTTCTATACTGACTTATTGATATGAAGCCTTTTCTATTAATCTAAATTTTTCGCTCTGGCCAAAGAGACTTCTGCACATTTCTTCATCTTAATCATCGACTTCATTTTTCCAAATTTTTCTTACAAAAATCATAATGCAATATTTAGTTATAATTAAATATCCGAGTTTTGTGTTTTCGTATAGGCCAAAATACAAAACCCGGAAAACTCGAATATTTAATTATAACTGCCATATTGCATTATTTTGGTTAAAATATAACTGAAAAGGTTATAGATCATGTCCAAATTATTAAATAGATGTGTTACTATCACTTAATTATCCAATTAGATATTCTCGACACGTAGTTAGCCTACTACCTGTAATGTCTGTCTCGATGCAACAAAAACGTGAGTGGGCTACACTAAATATCAAGCTATTCCCGTTAAGGAGAAATCCGCTGTATAATCATAATTATCCAATGAAAAATAGTTTATTTTGATATCTTTTTGCCACTTTCCGAGTTTTGTATTTTCATATAGGCCAAAATACATACTCAGAAAACTCGGATATTTAATTATAACTGCCATATTGCGTTATTTTGGTTAAAATCTAACTGAAAAGGTTATAGATTATGTCCAACTTATTAAATAGATGTGTTACTGTCACTCCTTTCACCAATTTTATTTCTAAAAGTTAAGTAGGCCTATTCTCGACACGACGTATATAGTATGGGAGAACGGGGCAGGTTCGGCCTCGGGGCCATGTGTCAAATTGAAATTATATACACACCTAGTTTTGATCATTTCATCTTTTCGATCTCACCCAAGTTATCCCCACACCTCGTTTTAATCATTTCATCCTTTGGATGTCTGAGTTTTCGATCTCACCCAAGTTATCCCCGTAAAGGCGAGTTAAGTTCCTTTGTACATATTACAACCCTTACACACCATATCCAATGAAAAATATTTTATTTTGATACCTTTTGGCCACTTTCCGAGTTTTATGTTTTCGTATAGGCCAAAATACAAAACTCGGATATTCGATTATAACTGCCATTAAAATATAACTGAAAAGTTACAGATTATGTCCAACTTATTAAATAGATGTATTGCTACAACTACTTTCGCCAATAAAAAAAAAAATAATATATTTTCCAACTTTTTCTCTTTCCGAGTTTTATGATTTGACTCGATTGAAAACACAAAGCTCGGAAAGGTCGGAAAAAATTGTCCGACTTTTTCGTTTGAATAGAAAACTGGGATTCTGGGCACGAATTCGTGGTACATCTTCGAGTGTTACTAAAACACAACGACAGACATTTCTAGTGGTGGGGTACCCCGACAGAGTTATGTAATTGCCAGACCACAGATAGGCTACTAGAATAGCTGAAATCTCTATCACTTAAAACTGCTTTGGAGTTGTTCAGCACCCCCACAGGAATCATGAATGATCACTGCCAGACAGTTTGTGCAGTGGGCTACCCCTAACTGACACCCCCATATAACACACCTCCCAGCTAGGCTAAGCCCTTACCGCCGAAAGCTGCTTGGAAGTCGTTCATTGCCACGGGAATCATTAATGATCACTGCCAAACAGTTTGTGTTGAGCTAACGCATTTGACCAATCTGATTAAAACACAGATCCAATTTCGTTTCGTTTTTTATAGTTCAAAATTTCGTTTTTACTTGTCTTCACTACTCTTGGATCTGGAGGACTTGTTATTTAACTGGCGTTCTGCCTGAAATGAGGGGTCAGCCAATCAAATGGTCTGTCGAATCGACCGTTTGACCTTTTCATGCGTGGAACTGTGGGTAGATATTACCAGCCAACGACGTCTATACTAACACCAGCGGATAGAAATCATAACAAAACACAAGTGGATTTTGAAAAGCATGGCGATCGCTAATTGGTTAATCGAATGACTGACGTTATCGGGTCAAATGTCCCGTGCTTGATACCTGACGTCATAGAACGTGAGCGTCCACTATAACTAGTTAGATCTACATGAGTGTAGGCCATCGAAAGTATAAAAAACGAAACGAAATATAGATCTATATTTTAATTAGATTGGCATTTGACCAAAAAGCCCCAAAGCTCGTACAACCTAAGACTGCTTGGAAGTTGTCGCCACATGTTTCATGAATGATCACTGCCATCAGTTGATGAGGTGTGGTTACCCCTAACAGACACGCCAAAAATACCACCACCCCAACTAGGCTAGATTAGTTGAAGTCCATACGATCTACGATTGTTTGGACGTCTTCGGCAAAACCGCAGGAATCATGGATTACCACTGCCAAACAGATTGTGCGGAGGGGTTGCCACGACTAGCCGAAGTCGGTACCACCTAAAACTGGATGGTTGTTCAGCGCCACCACAGAAATCAAGAATGACCACTACAAGACAGTTTGTTCGGTGAGTTTCCAATGACAAAAAGACCAAAATGTCACGTTCCACCAAAGGCTACGTAAGTTGAAGAGTGGTGCCTCACCGGAATCCTTAAAACGGCAATTTCATATTTTTAAAATATATTAAAATAATGCCTCAAAATAGATGGTATCTATAAACATGCCGACTTTGTTAAAGAATAAACCTATAATTCACTGTTGCCAGACAAGTATTGCATGAGAGGGGGGGGGGAACAAGGGAGGTAATTGTGTTATTACTTTCTGTGTCCGCGATATTAATGCCTATGAAATATTGCCCATGATCATGTAATAGTGACTTGACCACCTTTTGAGAAAAAGGACATAGAAAAAATTATGTTTTGACTCTCTTAGAAAATATCCCGTCTTCCATTAGCCCAGGTTAGGTGCAAAAGAGTAGGACTTTAAACCCCATTTCATTTCATTTCTTAGAAAATATAATATTATCACTTTAAGGAAATTTTAATATTCAAGATGGCCGTCATGAGACATTTTCTGTTTTTTACTTTAATTTGGTGGGGTAAAATTCGTGAGAGATTCTCCCGAACCTTGGTAATAAGATAGTTTCTATTTGACCCATTGAATCCGAGGAGCTTGAGTGTTCCTCCTGAAAGTGACTGCTAATTCCACTAGGAAGCCAAATTCACAATGGGTGGTTCTTTTTTCAAGGAAACTCATTATGTATCCTAAAACGGCGTTTAATATATTAAAATAAAGGTTTTCGTTGTCATTTACTTCAAATATGAACATAAAAACCAGCGGCTGCCAAACAGGATACGCCCACATCTTCGAGAGATGGATAGAGAACAAGCTAAAAAGAAATTGATTTTTCCTACAATCAAGGGACAAATTTATGAAGTTACAATTCGATATGCGCAAATATCAAAAGGAACCAAGATCTTTCTGTTATAAACATGCATTTCAAGTTTCATCAAAATCAGATTAAAATTGTGACCTTTACAGGGGTCCACAACGTTGATATACCATATTTTTTACACTGTTCGCGTACAAGCGGCGGTCATTTTGTCAGGCAATTTAGGTCGGATTTTCACGAAATTTGAACTGAAGCTTCATTACCATGTAACGGTGATATAATCAAACGTTGTTGTTTAAATCAGATAATAATTGTTACATCAAGAGGGACCACACGGGTCATTTTTCGGACAATCAGGGGCCATAATTCAGGACTCAAATATGCAAAGGAACCAAGATCTTTGGGTTATAAACACGCATGTCAAGTTCCATTAAAATCGGTTCACCATTGTGACCCCTATAGGGTCTACAAGCTAAAAACAGGATTTTTCGTACAATCAGGGGCCATAATCCATGAAGTGTCGATATCGAAGGCAGCCGAGATCTGATGGGGATAAACCTATATTTTAAGTTTCGTCAAATCATAACTCCATCTGAAGAACGGATATTTAACAATGGAATAAGTCATAATAGATATAACGAGAGCATCGCTAACGCTGCAATTCACGTCCACATTCCTGCTTTGATTGATATGGTACTTTTTAAAATGAAGAGAATGAAATACGAAATGGCCGTGTAATATTTCAATAGGCAAAGAAAGCTAGGCGTGGGGGTCGTTCATCAATATTAGCCGTCCTTAGAGTATAATGAATAAGTATACCAAAATATTAAATTAATCCATTCAGAATTGTGGCTTTCGAGCGTCAAAGAAAAAAGTGGGCGTGAGAAAAAGACGATTCATTAAGAATCTTGGCCTATAGGCAACACACACAGACACAAAGTAAAAATGAGTTTGGATCTGCCCCTGGGTATTGGGAAATCAACAAAAAAAGCAACAGGAGTCATCCTTAGGGTATAAGGAATAGGTTTTCAAAGTTTCAAAGGGATCTTTTAAGATCCATACATATGCCTGTAGGCGAAACACAAACATTGGGCGTGGCTCTGTCCCAGGAGGTCGGCCAGGCAACGAAACATACGCCCACGGCAGCTAAATCACCCAGGCAGTCAACAAGAGACGTCACATATTAAGTAATTATCAGAAAATCAATAGAAATTGTTTGGTGTTTATAAAGTTCTGCTCCATGCTAACGTTTAGTATACGAAACATTTAATATTATGGATTTAGCTGTTCAATTATCGATTTTCAAGAAATTCAATCTCAACCATCATTAATGTGTAACGGGGATATAGTCAAACGGTTTTTTAATTCGGAATAAAATTGTGACCTCCATAGAGTCCACAAGGTACAAAACATGATTTTTCGTACCATCAGGGGCCATAGTGCCCGAATATCGACAGGAACCGCGATCTTTGGATTATAAACTTACATTTCAAATTTCATCAAAATCGGAATGAAATTGTGACCTCTACAGCCTCCACAACCTTGATATATCATATTTTTACACTATTCGCATATTAGCGGCAGCCATTTTGTGCGGCAATTTTGGTCCGATTTTTACGAAATTCGTCCTCGACCTTCATTAGTGTAACGGTGATATAATCAAACGTTTTTTAAAATCGGATGATAATTGAGACCTCTAGAGGGACCACAAGCTAAAAAAAGGCGATTTTTCGTACAATCAGGGGCCACAATTCAGGAAGTTACAATCCGATATGCGCAAATATGGAATGGAACTAAGATCTTTAGGTTATAAACATGTATTTCAAGTTTCATCACAATTGTGACCTCTATAGGGTCGACAACCTTAATATAACATATTTTCACAGTCAGATTTTCATGAAATTCGAACTCAACCTTCATTACCATTGTAACGGTGATATAATCAAACGGTTGTTTAAATCAGATAATAATTGTGACCTCCAGAGGGACCACAAGCTATAAAGGGCGATTTTTTGGACAACCAGGGGTCATAATTCGGGATGTTATGAACCGATGGGCGCAAATATCGAAAGGAACCAGGATCTTTGGGTTATAAACATACATATCAAGTTTCATCAAAATTGTGACCTCTATAGGGTCCACAACCTAAAAACGTGATTTTTCATACAATCAAGGGCCATAATCCATGAAGTTTCGATTCGATACATGCCAATATCGAAAGCAGTCGAGATCTTATGGGGATAAAGCTATATTTCAAGTTTCGTCAAAATCGGATAAAAATTATGACCTGTAGAGAGTCCACAAACAATTGTGGACGAACAGGGGCGACGGCATAATACGCCCACATCAAAATGTGGGCGTATAAAAAATAGATCAGTATCAAAAAGTTTTCAAGTGCTCGAAATTCCATGACCTTTTGGCCTGGAGCCATTCCGGATTGTGTGACAGTTTTCGGTCATCTATCATTAATTGCACCATCAATATTTCGGGAATCGAAATTTCTTTAAATTGTCTTATGTATACAACATGTAAAATCAGTGTAATTTAAATAAAAAGTGTGTATCGCCACGCTGCTCTAAGCGCGACATTGGTTTCTGGTATATTTGTTTCATTAGTGAAATTTCTGGTGACATGTGAATGCAACGACAACGACCTGATTGATTTGTTGATTGGAGTTCAGATGTCTTCGTTAACATGGACCACTTTCAGATTGCTGTATTCGCGGCCTGAAATTCGTAGCTAGACAACGCGTTTTCCTGCTTGTAATTTTCATCAATTTTGTGGGAAAGACCGGTCTCAACAAATCCAAATCCCTGACGGCGAATTTTTATTAAAAGATAGCGACATCCATTTACTAAACATAGTAAATATCAAAGCTTACGAGATTATCGCAGTCTTATATGAAAAATGACAGTACTACGTTCATTGAACAAATCTGAATAGACAAATAGAACAAGCTCACCTTGATGTTGAAATTTACGTAGGACAACATAAACATAACAAATGAAATATTCAACTGAAAGGAGATATATATGCAACATAGATGATTAATATCTACACCCAACTGTATCTATTCATGTTAAATCTTACGTCGAACTGAATGAACTATATGATTTATTGTCATTAAAATGACAATGACTGGTTAAAGCTACAATTTCATATTTTTAAGGTATCTTTTTAAAGTGTATTAAAATAAAGCCTTAAAATAGATGGTATCTATAAACACTCCTACCTTGTTAAAGAATAATTATATTAATCCAATAATTCACTATTGCCAGTTGAGAAATTGGCAAATATATCATTTTATTTTCAACTTCAATTGTTTGAAGATAGCTATATCATATGGGGAATAGAAAACAAGGGAGGTAATTGTTTTTTAATGATTTTTAAGTGTGTGGATTAATGCCTATGAACGTACAATAGTGAGTTGGCAACCTATTGACAAAAAGACATAGAAATAATTATGTTTTGACTTTCTTCGAAAATATGAAATTCTCGCTTTAACAGTGTGTAATTAAACACTATAATTGGACCTTTGAAGAAATAATCATAATATACCTCCAAGGTAGATTCAAATACATAATATAAACTAAGATATCATTACAATTTAATTATAATTCTCAATAGGGGGAGGGACATGATATATTGTGTAACATTGTGATTATAATCAAAACAATAAATCCCGTCTTATACCACAAACAGGCCATAGCACAAAATCCCTCCTATTACCAATATTAATTTAATGTACCAAGTCTATTTCATCCAGATATTAAAAGTGTGTTAAGAAAATATTCATTTAAGAGAACCTATGTCATTTTGGGATTTACATATTGTACAATTCATATTCCTTTGATGATTGACCTCCAATTTTCAAAGGGGGTTGGGATGGCCTAGTGGTCTAGAGTGCCGCGCTTCGACCTCTAGCTGGCCGGTCACCTCTGGCTTGCGGCTGTGGTTTCGAGCCCTGGTGTGAGCGTATGTGGCATGGAGATAGGGGCGCCTTCTCAACCTCGTGGGTTTCCTCCCGGCACTCCGGTTTCCTCCCACGGCTAAAGACCGAATTATTGAAATAAAATTGAAACCATATGTTAGTCCCGAAATGACCTGGTTGTGTTGAGTGGACGTTAAACCCCATTTCTCTCTACGGTTTAGAAACTCTATCTGAACTACAGGGTACATCCTGGTTTAGAGGCTATATGGACTACTGGTACATCGAACTACATGGGACATCTTGTTTTAGATACTATATGGACTACTGGTACATCGACCTACAGGGTGCATCCTTGTTTAGAGACTCTATACGATCTACAGGACACATCATCTATCCAAACTACTGGGTACATTGTGGTTTAGAAACCCTGGATCCGACCCTGGTAACATCGAGACCGCATAGTTACCGATGGTTCATTTCTGTCTGTTATTCATTTCACGATAGGCACTTGAGATTACCCCATAAGTACAGTTTTTCACAAGGTAGGGGGCCGAGGCGACGAGTTCCCACTCTATTGAAGGTCTGGTGATGTTCTCTCCTTGCTTTTATAAAACTGACCATAAAAAGTGTTTTCTGAAATAAAAAGTGTTTTCTGAAATTTTTCCTGATGTTCCTAACTGAAACAAATTTTATATGTTACAATCCTATTTGAAATTAAGTTTCATGGAACGCGATATTGAATTCAGTAACCCTTAAAACCACCAAACCCATATATAGGACATATAAAAACCATATTCAACGGACGAAAATGACGGTTAATTAAAATTCCACCAATTTAGATTTCATTGTGCAGGCCATTTTGAATTTCTACCATCAAGAATTCTCAAATAAATTTTGGGGAGATCAAAGTTAAAGTCAACACTTATATAGGATATAAAATATAACCAAATTCCGCATTTTTGAATTCTGCCATCATGAATTCATTTTTGAGATCATTATTGAACTCGGCGATATAGAGAGCCGTGTCAATGACATGTTACAAGTAATATAAAACAAGATAAATTACGATTAAATTAACATCTGTCGATTTGTATTGCTGCCATTTAGGAGTTTAAAATTTTATCTTTAAAAAATTCGGACATCGGAAACCACATAAAAGACAGCGCAAAGAAAATATCTTACGAGATTATATCTGCCCTTATATTGCCAAATTTGGCAGCCATTTGGCATTTTGAAAGAAACCAACAGTTACCAAAGAACTGATTTCTGTTGCAGTTTTTTTCTAGGTCCCCTACCCCACCCACATCTCTACAAACCTATGGCGACTGAGGCCCAAACCCACCGAGATTATCCCCTAAACACACTAGCATTTGTCAACTATTTGAGTTTATTAGTGTGGCAGGAATTAATTTCCCAGTACAACATCTTATCCTAATCCCAACCTTTAACGACACATGCCCTATTAATTAGTTCGTTAAGGAATGTTTTCTGAACGGAGTTCATAGGCGTATGAGCCGGACGGGGAGGGGGGCAGCTTCCCCCTATCTTTCGGGCAAGCTGACTTTTCGGGCAGAGCGGTAAAGTGAAAAAATATTATTTCATCTACTTGGTAAAATAAAGTGCCCGAAATCTAATAAAACACTAATTTTACGGGTTGTAATTGCAGGAAAACGCGTTGGTGGCCTGTACTTCTCTTTTAATTGAATACCACGAATTTCTAATGAGTTGACTATGGATTGAAAAATTTTGTCTTGAGCCACTCTACTTTGTGCGACATTTTTCGGGCATCGATTATTATTTGTGAATGCAGTTGCAACATTCTGATGGGATGATTGGAATTCAGAGTGGGACGTCAGTTAAAAAACCATTGGATATTTTGGGAGTTGCTTACATGAGCTAGAATAGTAGAAAATGCATCTGCGGTGGTTAAATATTCCAAATTTTCTCCACGAGGGTAAGACCCCCAAACCCAGCGGCGATTGATTGGTTGTTTGGAATTCGGGTCAGCAAGGTAGACTATATTGGACCGAATTGAAGTTGCTGTATTCACAGACTGGAATAACAGTAATACGCGTTTGCGGCAGTTAAATTTTCTCCCAACGGTCCCGTTTTCGAGGACTGTAAACGATTGATTGGAATTCGAGTCAGCCACCTCAATTAGGCTATATTAGACCACTTTGAAGTTGTTTTGTTCACGGGCTTAAATAGCAGGAAAACGTGTCTGCAGCCGTCAAATATTCCAAAATTTTCGTTTGAGAGAGGGGGGGGGGGTATACAAGGTAAGCATTCCTTCTTCGCCTCTGGAGGAAGACCGGCGCCACTCTCTGTAAACCCGAATTTTTTTCGGGCATTTCGGGTTCTGCCCCCTAACTGTCATCGAGCCCGTACGCCTATGACGGAGTTTATAAACATTAATGACCACAAGTACGAGCTCCGTGTCACAGGGTTAATACTTATGTTAATATTGCGCTAGCGTATTTTATTTTTGTGTGTTGAGGTTGTCCATACTTTGCTCTTTGTCGGTAAGCGTGGGTGTGTCCGTCACATGTGACTGTTTGAATGATTTGATTGGTTTTAAACTCCAGCGGCGAAATGCACGGATATTGTCCTTCAAATTATCAGTTCTTTAATATTCCTGAATTACAAGATAAGTACAAAACACAAAGGGGGAGGTTGGCGTTGAAACCCGAATCATCGAGGGAATTGCTGACAGTGTGATGAAAACACTTCCGGTGACTAATTTTCATCCCGAAAATCGATCAAAGGGAAAGTAGTACATTTTCAATTCTCGTACGTTATAAAATATTAAAACTATTAAACCGACTGAATCGCTATCCAAGCTACAAGAGTAGTCAAGATACACTTTATTATTCCTGGTCTCGTCCCTCGTCTGGCAAGCCGTATTTATCTTCGTAACATAAAAATATCTCCTTCAGAAACCTGTAATTTCCTTGAAAAACAAACCAGTAAGCAAGATTCAAAAACATAACACTAGGTGGTATTAGAGACAGGGTAGTCTAGTAATGTCGTAGGTTGCAGGAAAAATTAACTCTACCAGTATCAAACAACGCAAAACAAATGACAAGCACGCAGTATATCAGACGTAACTTAAATAGAATATTCTTAGTTACTTTCATGTACATGTATGTTCCAGACATCAAACAAAAATCGAGAGGTGTACATATCCGTTCTGTTACGGATGTTGTTCTGGTTGCCTTTATTTCTTCTACTTCACCCCGAATTAACTAGTTTTATGTCTTGTTCTTCCCCTTTAAGCATAAACAGTCACGGTGGGGTCCAATTTATTTATAATTAGCTTGCTTAACTGTATTTTTTAACTTATAGGCGACTTGTAACGATCTATTTGCGATGAAAAAATGTAGATAGATAGGTTTGACATGGCAAGGTGAATATCTGATGGAATATCAGAGATTTAACAAGTGAAACTGAAAATAGGATTGTGGTCTTATTCCACAGTATGTTTGAAAAATTGAGAGTTGCTTCCCTTGTATGTCTACATATTCTGCAAATGACTTCGTAATATTGCAACCTGATAAATAAATTAGCTTCATTTACTCAGAACAATCATATATAGTCTCCCCTGGCATTCAGGTAATTAATTTCAATCAAATTTGTTTCCGGGTTATTTCGTCTATCAACTGGACAATAATAGGCCTGTCGTGTCCGTAACTTACACTCAAACACGTATATCTAGATAATTGTCTTGTGCTTACGATATAATCACATGTCTCGTAATTACGATATAATCAGAATTTTTGTTTTTCATTTCATCGACCCTAACGGCCTTCCGTAGATATCATACTGCTATTACGTGTTGGTACTTTACGATGACTGACATCCAATCAAGAGAAAGGCGAATTACACGAAGCGTATCAATATCAATGTGACGTGAAATAACAATCAATATTATTGTATTGATTATCTCATTCATCATTGATAGACAGAATTCAATTGTTTCCCGTATATAGAGCAGGTAGGCCAGTGGAGATATCAACTTGCAGCCATAAAAATCAACTACTCAACAGAAGTCATTATCTGCCGTATCATATCGCTAGATCCCACCGATCAACATTAGTGGTCGTCGCGGCATGTAACATTCGGGATTGTTCAAGAAGTGAGGGGTGGACTTTCAGCTAGATGTTTCTTGTAACCAAGGTATGTTACGGACTCAAGTCTTCCATTTTTTTATTCAAGACATTTTAGGGGAGGGAAAGGTAGGGTTCACGCCAGGTTCTCCAGATCATTCCACTGCTAAGGAACCATGTGCGGTTTAAAGAACTATAACTATAAATCATGTTACACACATGTATTGAGCAAAGTGATGTAAATAAAGGTACCGCTTTGGCTGTTGGTAGCTGAGATCTGGCGAAATGTAAATTGATAATCGTTGTCTAGTATATAAATAAACTACCCCTCAAATTTAACACATCGCTTACCTGTGAGCCAGGCTGCTCTACAGGCATATCCACAAGAGTCAGTTCCGAGGAAATACACTCGGATTAAAAATCAGATCTATATTTCGTTTGGGTTTTTTAAAACGTCCGATGACCTCCACTACATGAAGATCAAACCGGTTGTAGTTGGAGTTCATACGAGCGGCTTTTGAACCTATGGTGGCGGGCATTTTATTAATCAATCATCGTTCATGTTTCTAGTGGTATATCTACAGTTCCGTGCTCAATACGCAAAGAACTCGTCCGCCGTAACAGACGGTTTGATTGGCTAATCCGTCACATCAACCAGAACGCGGGTTATATAACAACCCTCCCGGATGCGAATTTTTTTTTCCCAACCAACATAGCCATTGCACTTCCTATTCGGCTGAAAGTTTGACGTCATATTCATATTGACGTCATAAGCTGAGCACTGACATCCCAGTCAGACACTACTATTTCCACCATTTCGCTTTAATGTCATTTAACCACCCCCCCCCCCCCAAAAAAAAAAAAAAAATCATGGTTAGAGACTGAAAAATGTTGTAAACAGACTGACGGTAACAGACGGGCATTATAAAAAAAATTACTGTCAGATCGCTCAACGACGCTCTGAGACTTTATACACATTCAAGGTCAATTTGGCTAATTTTGTACTAGTATGAGTTGACAATAAAAATTCTTACTGAAATTCCATCTTAATATTATAGTTCTTTGAGGCCTGATTTGATTTGGGCTTCAGTTAATTTAGCTTACTGAGTACTCCATTTAATGCGATCTATTTTCACAATAATGCCGTTGTCGTTGCATTTGTTTGTAGGTACTATAAAACACGAGACATTGGTTAAGGTAGAGAAAGAATGGTTCAGAAGAATAATCTGACGAGTCCGCCAGCCCGAGGTTTTTATGTCGAGTTGTTTTTTCTGAAGTCTTTCTTTCCAGGCATATATTATTCAAAGTCGAGGACTTTATCTTGTTTATAAACCGTCTATGTTTTCATTTACGCAAAATGAGAATATCCCTTAAGAAAAACCTTATATCATGTTTTCTTCTTTTGAAAAAAACAACCCTACCCTGGAAGAATAACCCGTCACAGGTTTTTAAGAAAAACTTTCACAAGAATAACCCCGAATTCCCCTGTATATATCCATAGCCTCCCCTGACTTTCAGGGCTCAAGTTATTCAGGGCACTGACTACACCCCAAAAGATCAAAGAGATTCACCGTTATAGGTTCTTAATATATAGTTTTATAGTACACCACCCTGTATTTCTTAAAACTTTTTATGGCCGGGTGGAAAGAACCCAGGGCCCCCAACCTCCAAAATATACATTATCTCAGGAGCCAGCTGGCAAACCACCTACAAAAATGTATATACAGTTGTCCGTTCCGTGGCTTAATATTAATAGGGCACCAATGAAGTAGTGCCGCAAACCCCCTCCATTTAAAACCTACCTAAAACGTGAAGTATTATTTGCTCTTGCGACTTATTTGAGCATTCCTAATTTCATTAACTTTCTATTTTGATTTATCGAATTATTTCATTGAAAAGCTGAGTTTGGTGCTTTTTGATGCAGATGGGTGCGTGTCCTTGGCTTATTCAGCCAAGGAACCTCGCCTCGAAACCGGGTTAATGACTTTGGTAATATCTGATGGTTGTTGTGTTGTGTTATTATTTCCGGTGTGAAGGATTTGTAAGTGTGGAAAATAATGGCTATGATCATAGGCGTACGAGCTGGGGGGGGGGGGGGCTGGGAGCGCCCCCTCCCCCATTTTGGGCACCAAATGCTGGGAAAATTTGGACACACAATTGTTCTTTGTAAAAGTTGTATAAAAAAATATTGTGCTCTTGAATGTGTCCAATTTAACAGCAAATTTAAATTCAGAGTGTCTATAGTTAGGCAATTGAATAGAAATCTTAAGACTCGAACCCTCTATTGCTTTGAGTACAGTAAGCCACAACTAAAATACTTAGAACCTAACTACATTTATTGGGCACCAACCACCACCGCCCCCAGTCAAAAATTTCCCCGTACGCCTATGCCTATGATCATATAATAATGATTTGACAACCTAATGAGCGAAAGACATAGAAATAATTATGTTTTGACTTTCTTAGAAAATAAGAAATTGTCGCTTTAATGTGTCGTGTTTGTATTACTTCAGAGAATCGTCATGACATGTAGATACCGTCTCAGAACGTCGTTGAGCGAACTGACAGTGTTTGTTTTATAAACCCCTGTTTTACCGCCAGTCTGTTTACAACATTTTTCAGTCTGTAACCATGATTCAGGGGTGGAGTGTATGGCGGTATATTAGTGCCAAAATTCTAACATGCTATCGTCTAATTTCTTACTTCTGTTCATGTAATTTCTAACCTCCATTCATGTAACTTCTAACTTCCATTCATGTAATTTCTAATTTAAGACAATGTATAACCCAACTTCTTTATTTGTTCAGTGTAAATTTCAATTCTGTTCCAACTTGTTTCTATTATTTAAACGAAAAATGTCTTCTTAATAGATGCTTTACATGTTTAGCATCAACATCAACGAATTTAGAATTTATACATTTCTGCCTAGCAACCATCATTATGAAGACGTTTGGTGTCGCCACTGCGTGCTCAATTGGGTGACCATTATTTGGTATAAACGACCCGTTCTTCGTTTGGTTGAAGGCTGGAAGGCGTGCTGAGAGAGGGAGAGAGAGAGAGGGGGGTCATTTAGTATTAAACTCAGTATCTGTGTAGGCCTATCCATAACATTTATACCCTGTGTTAATATAGACCAACTGCATATAAATATTAATTATTGGCTCAACCGTAAAAAAAAATCAAATAAAATTCTCCAAATCCCGTTTAGCTTATATTTGAAATAGAAATGAAATGAAAGAGGGTTTAACGCCCTACTGTTCTGCTCCGAACCGGGCTAATGGAGACGGACATACGCCACGCCATACAGTGTGCTTTAGGGAAATATTGAAGGAGAGCGGATCTACAACCTGGACATATATCGAAGTCTAACGGTCACGGGATCTTTTACGTGCACGCCAACATGTTTATGGAACCTCGGGTTTTCATCCCATCGGAACGACAAGACACTAATAAGGGGGAACCACGCCAGAAAATCTGGATGAACTTTTTTCGACCACTTAGCCACGGTATTCGAAATAGTATTTGCAAACCATACATTTACATCACGTTCAATGTTGTTTAGAGGGTAGGATGGCCGAATGGTTAGCACGTGCACGCTGTATCATAAGGTCTGTCATCGAATAAACTGGCGTGGTTTCGATTTCCCGTTTTTACGTGACATGGAGTAGGGCCGCCTTTCCAACCTCGTGGGTTTTCTCCGGGTCCTCCGGTTTCCCCCTACTGCTAAACACTCCTACGCGCAAGCGGATTATTGAAATACAAGTGAACGGTGTTAATACCGAAATGACCTGGTTGGTGTCGAGTGGATGTTAAACCCCATGTCCTCATCTCTCTCTCCCGATGTTGTTTTCAATTTTAACACTCAGGCAAGCCACTCAATCTGACGAAGAGCGAGTCGTTTGTATCAATAGGATGGTCCCGATCATGTGCTCAATCGCCAAACTGAGCACATGGTGGCGACACCAAACGACATCATAATGATGGTTGCCAGGTAGAAGTATCATAATTTTAAATTTGTTTGCCGTTCATGCTTAACATGTAATACCACAATGAAGTAGACATTTTCCGCCTCAATAATAGAAATAAGATGAAACAGAATTGATATTTACACTGAACAAATAAAGAAGTTGAATTATACATTGTCTTAATTTAGAAATTACATGAATGGAAGTTAGAAGTTACATGAATGGAGGTTAGAAATTACATGAATAGAAGTAAGAAATTAGACGATAGCATGTTCGAATTTTGACACTAATATACCGCCATAGGAGTGGGGGATAAGTGACATTAAAGCGAAATGGTGAAAATGGTAGTGTCTGACTGGGATGTCAGTATGAAAATTATGCTCAACTTATGACGTCAATATGAATATGACGTCAAACTTTCAGCCAATCAGAGGTCGAATAGGAAGTGCAATGGCTATGTTGGTTGGGAAAAAAAAATTCGCCTCCCGGATCCTTAATGTTGTAAAGGCAAGTAAAACGAAATTTTGAAGTATAGAAAAAGAAACAAAATGAAGTCTATGTTTTAATCGTAATCAGATTGCAGAAAATGGGGTCCACAGAACTTATTCAGTATTCAACCGAAATGAAAATGAATTCTGTGGTATTATCGTTATGCTGTAAATCTTCTCAGTGATATTCACTGTATCCCCAGTTTGACATTTTCTTGAAGATATTATCAGCTTTGTGGTTGGAAATGGAACACAGGATGAGAGTCAGAACACACTGGTTCTCACGTTCAAAAAGACAAGAGACATGGGACTTTGATCAATTTAAAGAGTTTAAAATCTGGTAAAAATATTAATCGTGGTCTGGAGTTTGGTTTGGAGATAGATCTACTATATTTCCTAAAAGTTAAGAAAGAACTGTCTGTTATAACGATATCGCCCCTGGCATGGGGTTCCTTAACGTTTTCTGGATGCAATCCAAAGGGCTTTAAACACAACTCCCAAGCCCCGCCTTCATTCAATAGTCGCCTGGTGCAGAAAAGTTAAACGTTACACCAAGTTTAATTTTATTTATTCACAAAAGTAATATTGTACAATTCAGTACTTGGAGTTCAGTAGTTTTCACTTTTATTGTTATTTCAGTCGCCAGGTAGAACAAACTTATAACCATAAAAGTGACAGGTGACACTGTGAAAAGCAGGTTTTTTTTATTGTCGCCCCAGGCTACTAGCTACACGATAGATGACAAAAACATAACCTATTGACTAGAGTTCATAATATTGATGAATTCAGTTAGTCGGGACCAGGGTCATATTTACACGAAAAGAAGGTTTTCGACTATGCCACTTATTAGGTTATTCCCAATTTTCCCATCTGCACGGTTAGTGCAGGTTGATAGTGTGTTTAAAACACGACTGGGCAAGGCCGGGGATTATGACAAATGTAAACAGATTATAGTGCGTGTTAGAAAAGCGTAAAATGAGAAAAGATTTTAATGTTTCATTGCATCCACCAAGGACAGCATAAACAGTTTAAACAAAAGCTGATCACACAAGTATAGTACCCAAGGGCCTAATAATTATCAAATTAAATTAGATTCCCTTTATCTAAGTGTTGTTGTATACGTGTATATATTGTCCTGTTATATTTTCATATTTTTATCATTGCTTGATAATAACTAGAGAAGCCTAGTCGAAACGCTGCTTTGTATTCCATTAAATTGTGACCTGTTTATTCCAGTTCAATAACTAAATGCCATTGAATCAAAATATTGTATTTTGTATTTGAAACAAAATATTACATAACATCTGGGCTGATCATTTGTGGATGTTGCATCAAAAGATGGTCGGAATTACATTAAATATTAAACACTTTGGTCGCCCCCCCCCCCCAACCCTCTTTCAAGATTTGGGGCCCTAAGCATTATTAGCCTGCCAAGCCTCTATATGTAAATCCGTCATGGTCCAGGACCTAGGACTTTATAAAACTAGTTCATTAAAATGTGATTGATGAAATGTTACGATAATTTAAAAGCAATAACTGTTGGGATATTGAATAGAAGCAATGTGGTGTTAAGATTTAATTCGGTGAAGTATGAAAATCAGCAGAGATTTTCAGCTTCACTACAATACAAAACAAACTAAGAATATGCTCGTTATTTCTCATTTCTACCAATTTCTCACATGAATAAATCATTCTAAATAATCTCTATTAAAATAGATAAAAAAAAGATATATAGGTATGTACGATACACTTTCATATTTAAGCCATCCAATGCTTTATCTTTAAATGGCTTATACTATACTATCCGTAAATTGGATGGGTTACAATGGGGGTTTAACAAGCGACTCGAGTACTCAATCTTATTAACATTCCGTGGATGACAAAAGGAAGGAGACAGCATCCATTTGTTCATGAAAATCGCCACGATATAGGCTAAGTACACTCAAGGTATAAAAAAAATCCTCATTTCACACATGGTTTGGGGACAGGATGACGGGCTTGAAAATTAGAATTTATTATTGATTTTAAACAGTTGATGGTAATTATAGGGTGTGAAATATTGTCACGCTAGTTGATTTGTGCGTTTATCTACGTTTTATCAAATGCTTTAAGGATATCCTGTGTGCGTTGTGAAATGGATGTATACCCTACCTGTGTAAATTTTCAACGTTTAAGGTAAAAAAAAAACAACCACTTTATAGCACATTCCGATCTTTTTTAAACAGAAAAATAACACAATCACTGTGGATATATGTATATACAGGATGTGTTAAATGGTGCTCTATTTTATTTATTAATATATTGAGTTTTCCTGTGTTTCATATATTTCATATAACAGCTACAAGCTGGGAAGAACCATTCAGGTTATTCCTTCTGGTTGGATGGACGGGACCAGGAATTTTTGCAGGACCGGGGTTATCAGGTTCCTGTTACGGAAATTTGACAGTTGACAATGCATGATGCCACTATCATTGTCTTCCAATTACGTGGCAAACATACACATTGAGCTTTTTAAATGAGAAATCCAAAATCCAACTCGCCGTTTGACGTTAATTTTTTCTTATTTCTATATCATTATTTCGCGCTTGGAATGCCCACCCTATCCCACCATCTGATGATGATGATAAAGGATAAACCCCACCACCATGACACTTTTGTCGTAAGTGGGGGGGGGGGGTGTCCTCTACCCCGGATCTCTCCCTGGGTTTACAGTTAAGTGTAGCTAAGATGTACATATCAAATACATAAACTTTTAATTTTAAGACGCAGAATCAAGAATCTAACAGTTGAACTAACATAATGAATTTATCTAGATAGGTGACGTGAAGCAAGCCAATAAGCAAGTGTCTGGCGTATACATGTGCTCTTTTTGGGGGGAACTTCAAATAGACGATAATGGCTCTAATGTCTAAGTTAAATAGAAAATACCCAGAATAAAATATATTTGCTAAGTTAGCGCTTCTTTAATTTTATCTGGATAGGTGATATTAAAGAAGTTAATATGAAGGTTAAGATATAAGAAATAAGAAATTTTTGTCCGAAACAGAAAGGGTGTGAGGAAGGAATTGGCGGTTAAACGTAAAACGAAATTAAGTAGGTAACGTTTAGAAAATGCGAGTAAACTGGAGGAACCGCAGATAACTAACAGGCGACCCCAGTTAAAGTCACAAATAGTCGTACTCACGGCTTGAATAGATGACAGGCCTTAAAATATTCGATTAATCAATGTTTAATTGGTTGATATTTGTGAACTGTTCTGATGCTAAAAATATTCGCACCTTTTACGATGTTCAATCTTTGTCTTGAGCAGAATCGTAGCATTTTCTTACTGCATCCTAAAAACAAATTTCTCAAATATCGCGTTCGAAAAATCAATTTCTTAAATTAGTTTGACATCTAAATTGCTATTTCCTCAAAATTTCAAATGATTTTAATTCATCAAGAACTTGAAATAGGGTCAAATATAAAGTCAATAATGATAAGTAATTGGTGTGTATAATGCCGTGGACAATGTAAATAAGTAACAAGACATAAACTACGACACTGATCCCCTGGTACATAGAACTTATTATACTGTAGTACAATAGATAGATGAATATACACTACACAGGGTACGGTATATCAATACCACGGAGTATCTTACACAAACTTCACCTCATTCTTAACATAACAAATTTAACATTATGTATTGTTGTAGAACATAGCATATTTAGCCCAGTTCTTGTGACGAATAATAATCATATTGATTATACGGAGAATAGTAAACTTTTATTAGAAAGGACGAATATAAATGGGTGGGACTAGAAAAAAGGAAAAAAATTGCAACAATAAATAAAATAGTCAGTCGCTGTGACGTTTATCGCTGTAGGTAGTCATGTCTTTTTTCGATGTGGGTTATGTATACATGTGTTTTATGCATATTAACTCTTCAATTTTGACTTTGGAGTATTGTTGTTAACAATATTAATTTTTAATAAGTGTTCTCTTACAGTATCAACTGTGACATCTCTATGTATTTAACTTAGTTATTTTAATATCCTACAATTGTCTGATTGTCTGTTGCAATAATCAGTTAGAATTACAACTGTGAGTATAAATTATTTAATTTACTAGAGAGTTGTCTTTTACAATAACAACTGTCAATATAGATCATTGAAAATATGCAACTGAACGTTTTGTAATTACCGCGGAGAAACCTTTATCTCCGGTATAAACCTTGTCCCCGGATGGAAACTGTTTCTCCGAGGTATAAAGTTTTCCTCACGCGGTGTAAACCTTTTCTCCGCAGTATAGACCTTTTCTCAGTGGTCGAAACTTTTTCTCCACGGGATAGGAACTTTTTCTCCGCGGGATTGAAAATTTTTCTCCGCGGTGTAAAACCCTTTCTCCGCGGTATAGACCTTTTTCCAGCGATGGAAACCTTTTTTCGGCGATGGAAACCATTTCTCAGTGGTGGAAACCTTTTCCACTACGGAGAAAAGGTTGACATCGCGGTGACAAGGTTTCCACTGCAGAGAAAAGGGTGACACTGCGGAGAAAAACTGTACACCGCTGATAAAATTTTATACCGTGGAGTAAATTTGATACCATGGAGAAAAGGGTTTACACCGTAAGTAGCAGATCAATCCAATAAAGCATCGCATGATTGTGAGAACCTGGCATTAGGTAAAATAGTGATGTGACAAGCTACTTTATTGACCTCAAGCCATTATTGATCTCAAGTATACTAAATATCATTGTCCTTGATAACGGTAAGAGGATACTTATAGAATAAAACCGGTGATTGTTTCCAATAAAAAAAATGCCATTCAAAGATTATTCTCCAATGAGACCACAATATTGGGGGGACATGCATTTAGGAGCCTTGTATGATCGAAATGTCAACATAATCAGTACGTGTGTTCTTCTATAAAATATGGACATTTGTGGTTTGTTCATTTCTCTATGGACGATGTCGAATCTGAACACCATTCGGTTTGTGTTTGCTTTGTAATTGAGCACCGAGTGCATGTTATTATGTTTTCCAATTACAGTTTAGTATAAAAGAAACATTCTTTGACTTGACACGCAGGTCAAAATAACAATACACAATACGTGTCGAGTAATAATAGTAGAATCAGTGAATTGTTAAAAACAAAAATCATGAGATACAGATTTGATTCTCCTCCGACCGCATGTGACAAGATTTATACTAACCAAGAATTTAATGAAAAAATGAAATGAAATGGGTTTAATGTCCTATTGTTCTGCCCTAAACTGGGCTTATATAGACGGACATATGCCATACAGTGTGCTATGAGGGAAATTTTGCCCGGACAGCGGCACAACGGCCTACTCTAATATAGAATTCCAACTGTCAAGGGATCTTTTACGTGTACACGGAACCCCAGTTTTTCGTCACATACGAACGACAAATGAAGAAAATAGATTGTGGAATTCAATTAAAAAGAGTGATAAGATGCATTAGATTGTTTTATGACGTCTTCGTCAATTTGATATATTATTATCTGCAAAATGTGTGTGTGTGTTTTTTTTGTTTTTTTTTAAGCTATATTTTTATTCAGATTTCTAACTGAATAAGGATTGGGGAACAGGCATAGCCTATATTAAACCCTTCTCCTCTGTATGTGTGTGTGTGTGTGTACTCCACCTAAATCAATAATTTGGTAGAACCTGGTTTCAGACCACATCTAAAATTCATTGGCTAAATAATCTGTTCAGAGTGGATCAATTTGACTGAAATTTTCAGCAAATTCCCATTGTATGATCTAGTTTTTACCTATTCTAGTGAGAACTGTCATTCTCTATCTAATCTCCCATAAAGTATATTTTATAACTGCATCTACCGGTAGGAGTGGATGACAATTGGTATCGGACCGCTTATTTCAAGTTTTCAGATTTTGTATTCGATCAAAAACCATGTTGCACTGAGATTTGTATTTATTTACATGACAGATCTCAACTTGATAGATTGCTGTTTAATGTTTCGTCAACACACTAACTACATGGAAGCCGTGTTTAACAGTATTGCAACATACAGAAGGTTCCACACACGGAACGTATTCGATGACAAAGTCAATCGTTTTATCAACAAGTTTAAATTTCAACATGCATCCCAATATGACTAGCAAAAATAAAAACTATTTGATCTTTTCCAACTGACCGACAGTCTGCGCTGATTAGTATAATTCATATACCAATATACAATATGGGTTGATCGAAAAAACCCTCTTTTGTGTTGACTTTAAATGTCAAAGTAACTTACCATTGTATTCTAATAGTAAGTGCAGGGGTATCGAACTAAATACAAAACAAATACGACACGGCAAACCCGAGGACAGTATCATTGTTAACACATGCGCGCTGTATCACATGGTCTGTCAGTGAGTCAACTGGCGTGCTTTCGATTCCCCGGTTGTACGTGACAAGGACTAGGTTCGCCTGTACAAACTCGATGATTTTCTACTGGTCCACTGGTTTCCTCCCAGTGCTAAAGACCTCTACTCGCAAGCGAATTATTGAAATAAATTCAAACCATATGTTAGTTTCGAAATGACTTAGTTTGTGCCGAGTCGACGTTAAACCAGATATAAATGCATTTAAATCATTTCATGAAGATCATGTTTCTCTCTCCGTTATTTAATACATGTATCACTTTTAAAAAAATCTAAATGCTTTTCAATCAATTCATGCATTTTCTATACCAGCGTATCAGTTTATGATATAGGGTAAATATATTGTATAATAATACACTATACATCATAATAATACCCATTGATAGCTTTCACTTTGAAGTCAGTTATATAGGACATTGTTTGAATACGTTATATTATTGATCAGGGTTACCTGAAAGGACAAGTGATATAGTCACGTAAGAAATCATGCTGTATTAATTAACAAATGACAGATTGGGGTAGAAATACAAGATAACAGGATTGGATATTGATGACTTTCAGTTTTGAAGTGAGTTATGTTTTAAATATGTTATTGATCAACTATAACTTTTGTTTTTCTCGGTGTCACTTGCAACCACACAGAAAATTACATTGGAATATATGTTTTATCAATTTATGACAGACTGGGAGTAGAAATACAGCCTAATACAAATGAGTATTTATGACTTGTGTTTTAAAAGTGAGTTTTAAAATATTTTGTCATAAATATTATGTTATAACTTTTATTTTTCACGATGTTACTTGAAACCACAAGGAAAATTACATTGGAATATATGTTTTATTAACTAATGACAGATTGGGGTGGACATATAGGATAATATAATTGAATATTGATCATTTTTAGTTTTGAATTGACTTATAAAATATTATGTTATAAATATTATGTTATAACTTTTGTTTTGAAGTGAGTTATATAATATTTTGTTATAAAATGTTATTGATCAACTATAACATTTGTTTTTCACGATGTTACTTAAAACATTAGGGAAAATTACATTGGAAATATTTTTATTAACTTATGACAGATAATACAAATGAATATTCGTGACTTTTGTATTGAAGTAAGTTATATATTATTACGTTTTGAGTATGTTATGGCATTTATCAACTATGACTGATTGGTATTGGTGTATTCACATGACGAGCTCTTACGAGGTTATAACAACATTTATGCGAATTTATTTTATATGATCGTCATCTATCGTGCGTATAGAAATAATATCTATAAAGACGGAATGTCTTTAAACAAACCATGACTTCGTAATTTCGGTGTTATTAAAAGAGGTTTCCACTTCACAGAAATCACGTGTGCGCCAGGGTGTGTATACCCTTTAAGGAACACCTGGTCTAGTATTTCGCTATGGGAATATTGGTGGGGACCGGCCATTAGACTGAGCCCAATTTTAGATTTGCCCAAAATGTCATTACAATAAGACTTAATGAAAATGGGTTTAACATCCCACTTTTGCAGCACCGACTACCCTAATGAAGACAGGCGTCAATCGAATTCCGACTGTTTTTTGTTTGTTTTTGTGGTGGGGGGGGGGGGTACGTGCACTCAAACAACGCGTACACGGGACGTTGGCTTTTCGTTCTAAACGAACACCTTAACCCTGTTCCTTATCAAATGAAATGGGGTTAAACGTCCTTCTGTTCTGCTCACATACTGGGCTAATGAAGACTGTACTATGAGGAAACATTTGCCCAGACAGCGGCACTACGGCCTACTCTTATATCGAATTTCAATTAGCAACTGATCTTTTAATTGCACGTCAATGTGTACACGGGACCTCTGTTTTTTCGTCCCATCCGAACGACTAGACAGCTGTCCTTCTCAGGCCCTCCGTCCTGCATCGATGACAAGTATAAACCACATCGGAGATGTTCATTACCAGCCCCATCCGTCCATCAGTACTACCACAGAAAACCAAGCAACAAAATCCCAGGTAACTTTCTTAGCCAACGCTGGAGCGAACCCGAACATACTGCTAAGTGAGCCAACGTTTTCACCGATTGCGCCACGATGCCCCCTACAACACTAATACATAATGTTTAGCAATTTTGTCACGATTATCTTACCTGTACATCTATTTCTCAATTCATTATGATTTTATTATGAATGATTTTTTTTTTTTTTTCAGTTAGCGACGTGAAAACTACTGTGTCATTGATGATGTACAACGTGTAACGGTGACTAGGCTGACTGGTTGTTAATGGTAAAGTGCTCGGGGCTAACGGAATAAATCTCAACAGATATTTACTACAGATAACACGACTTGGGACCAGTCAGATAAAAATCAACATATGTTTGATGTGAATTTGATTAAATTTACACGAAACGAATCACAAACGGACGTATATATATCTTTGAATTTGACTGAAGCGTCTAATGAGATGAGTATTTTTTTTGAACTGTGGTGTTTTCTTGAATTTGATTTAATTTTCACGAAACGAATTATACACGGATATATTCATATCTTTCGAATTAAGTGAGGCATCTAATTAGATGAATATTGTTTGAACTGGGAGTTTACGTATTTATTAAGTAGGACCACAAATATTGACGGATGTGATTATGGAGGGAGGAGCTACCATTGTGTGGAGTATATCACGACAATCGTAGAATATTCTAGTCGCGGGCCAGACGCAAAACTGATCTGTGTGTCGATATCTAACCAGTAAAAGTGACATGTCGATGTCTTGAAAGAAATGAACAAAGAATGACGAAAGGAAAAGTGAAACCTGTTAATGGATTAGTCAATATTCAAAAAGCTTTTAAATCGACAGAAAATGGACGCATTTTCCCCTGGTATTCGCCATATTTAATATTTTTGGTTACCATAGTTATCAGAGTGTGTTATGTTTCTCAGCCTTGTAACTGGTGGATTCTTCATCCTGATGAAATTTACCAGTCTCTTGAAGGTCAGTTACGCTTTAATTTGTTTCTTTTAATCTTTGTCTCAGACGGAAGCGCCAAGTTTTTTTGGGTGGGTTTGGCGCTGGTTAGCTAACGAGAAGGTCTTCATGTTCGATCCATGTGTCGACTGAGAAAGATCTTTGAGACTTTTCATGCTAGTTTCTCTTCCGCAGGTTGCGTAGGGTGCAGATCAAGCAAGAAAAGGATCATAATCTTTCGGATGGGACACAAAATAAAGTCTCGTGTACAAATTAATTATGAGCGCTTAAGATTCTATCTCAGAAATAGAAATAAGACAAGACCGTCGTCGGCTTACTGAAGGGACACAGTTCTCTTCATAGCACATTTCATGGCGTATGTTGATCTTCATTAACCTCTGGTTGCTGCAAAGAACTTATATCAAAAATTAATATACCTGTCAAATGAGGGAAGAGGAAATGGGGTTAAACGTCGACTTGACACAAACTAGATCATTTCAGAACTAATATTACTTCAATTTTATTTCAATCATTCACTTGCGCATAGGGGTCTTTCGCAATGGGGGGGGGGGGCGTAGGAAGATAACCCACGAGGTTGGACATGCCACCCTTGTGACGTACAACCGGGGAATCGAAACCACGCCAGTTGACTCGATGACAGACCTTGTGATATAGCATCCACCCAACCCCACCCCTGCCTATCGAGTGAAGCAATCCGTCCAATCATGAGTACATAACACGTATTTGAATTGATATCGAATAATACCCGAAACAGTGTAGTATATCAAAGATTTATATGTTGATATAGTTTTACATTAAGGCGTGGAAACTAATTTTATTAATTTATAACCCAGTTGAGTGAAGAAATCCATCTTATTATATCGTATAATGAACGGGTAACTATCATACCAAAGAAAGGCGTGGAAACCAATTTTATTCATTTATAACCCAGTTGAGTGAAGATATCCATCCATCTTATTATATCGTATAATGCACGGGTAACTATCATACGTGTGTAGAGATTTAATAGTAAACAGTTTTATTCATGACCTACAAATTGAGAGTTGAATAGAAATCAATATATCAATGACTATATATAGATTTTATGACTTACAGAATAAAACCACAGATAAAGATACTCCTTTCACGGTATAGGCACTTTAATGATGGTATATTTAACACTTTATCGTTTTATCAATCATTACACCCCATGACCTGGTCGGTTCCCGATATAATAATTTTATTATTATGTTCAGTTATTTCATTTGACTTCGTTTCGTTTAAGTTTCCCTAGCCGGTAAGCCGAGATTGAAACGCCTATTATTGATATTCAAAGACATGAGAGAAACTCTCTTATCTGTACCCAAAACAATACTTCTATTATTGTGGTATTCGTTTCGTTTCGTTTAATTGAACCTTGCCGGTAATCCACGATTAAAACGCATATTATTGAACATGCATTGTGCAAGAGCTAAATCTGCCGATTGCAGGTATTTTTTTAAGTCTGAAATGTTATATAAATTATTAATTAGACATTAATTAACTTATCCAGACCATAATAAACTCTCGATGTCATGGTTAGGCAGCCCGTTTAGTGGATTTGTATATCGAGGCAGAAAATTTCACGTGAAAATGGAGGATAGGGACTTTGCATTGTCTATTATTGTTCCAACATTAGTAATGACAAGACTGCCTAGAATTGAATTGCTAAGATCACGGTTTAGAGAGAGAGAGAGAGCAATTACAGCGAGAACTGTCATCTAATCTTACCTAATGTCCTTTTTAATAACTAAAATATAATTATTAAACGTAATATATATTCAAAGGCGCGAACAAAACCCTTTTAGTTGTAAAATGTTATTATTGGAACGTGCTGAATACAGAGGAGTATGCATGGGAACCGTGGTGACCCAGTAACTATGGCGCATGCGCATTGACCATCAAATGTTGATCAAGATTTGTCTCGGGGTCTCCCTGCTTCCATATCTAATGACAGTGGTGCATGACGAAAACACGAATACCCGGACAAAAGAACAAAATCCCGGTTGGTGAACATAAGTAATGCGTTAACCACTTTTCATTTCAATATAACCTCAAGGCGAAATACCTTATATTAATTCTCATTATCTCTCCGAATCATTTTACATCCAACAAATTGTTTTCTTACAATGAAAATGAATTCGCACTACCCGTGCTACAAACACGAAGAAAGACGATCTTCTGTCTTTAAAAAATATAATGGTGAACAGACGTTTCGACCATAGATCTTTGTAAGTCTAACTAACGCTAACGTCCTACATTGACTATACCACAGATCTTTGGGTCAATGAGAGGTCTGGCTAAAAGGGATCTAACATTTAATTTCAGTTACTTGACAGGCTTTTAACTGATAAATACATCATTGTATTAGTCAGTGAGAGAGAGGGAGAGTGAAAGAGAGACAGGGGGGGGGGGGGTGACAGTGGGAATCCAAGAAGATGGTGATATCTCAGAAGGTTGGAAAAACGACCCTGCTCCTTGCTACATACAAGCAGGGAATCGCAACCACGTCACTTACCTCAATGCCAGACTTTATGATTTTAAGCGCACGCGTCCAGTCTGTTCATGGTGAGAACGATATCTTGCGTCCATGCCTGATCTTTAATTTTGTGTCTTTCAGTTGCTCATTCTGAAGTCTATGGTTATGGATTTCGACCTTATGAATATCTTACTAGTGAAGCACAACCAAACAATACTAGAATCAGGGAGAGGGAGTTACAACTCGGAATGGCGGCTATGAGATCGTTTTTATTTCCAGGTTTTTTCGTAGTTATCTCATATTGTCTGGAAGTGTTAAACATCGGTGTCCAGCCATTCTTGGTAAGTCGTTATAAAGGCAGATTACGCCGTTTGGTTGTCTTTTCTTGTTCTTTTACCTATTGGTACCATGTTTCGTTGATGTGATGGACAATTGAGAGAAACTGACATATGATATGCCGGTAAACGGAAGCCACCCGAAAACTAATGTTCCTCAGACACCCTTAAACTGCTGTGAATAGTTCTTGGGTCGGTCTAAAGTAGCCCTGAATGTGGATGGGGGGTTCGGGAGGTTCAAGTAGGGTTAAGTGTTCGTCACACCAATGCTCAGCTATTTAAAGCTGTTTGAAAGTATTGACATTATACAATAGAAATCGACAAACTTCGGCAAACTCCTATACCCTACATCGGCTGTATGACGGTAAGTGATAGAAGCTACACCCATACAATTGTGATGTAGCTACCGATTTACTGATTAGAAAAATTGCAGCTATGAGAAAGAAGTTCTCGAAATGGTGTCGTTCGAAGAAAAGCGTGTGGAATTTTCGGTGCAAATTGTCCTTTGTTTAAAGAAAATCGGATAAATTTAAAAGAAAAACAGCTTCAGACATTGATTGCTTTGTAGTATGATGTTTACATATCCTTGAGATAAAACACGCTTCACGGGTGTCTTCAAGGGCGCCACCATTTTTAATCTGGGAATTTGAAAGTAGCTCCATTGGCGACATTCGTCATAGAGATTAGGTTAGATGTAGGGTACCGGAGCCCCACGAGGTGTGCTGAATGTTTACGACAGGTCCGCAGTAGTCGCGAGCTTAGAGAGAGAGTGGACTTTCAACTACAATAGTGGTATCAAACTTATTTCGATTCTGTGGCCACATGAACTAAAATTTCACATCAAGTGGGTCGGGAGATATACAAACATATCAAGATAAAGTCAAGCGTCCTTGAACTTTACGGATTTCTAAATATCAAGCCAAACGTCATTGACACACGTACTCTATAGACTAGTATACAAATTGCCAATATATAACAATGAACACAATGTTCGCTTGAATTACATACAACTTATAGATATCTATTGCATACATCACAGAAGTCAGGGTTTTAATGAAACCGAAAACAATCATAACTGATTTCGATCGCTAGTTTCTAAGAATTATCGATACGTCAGTATTTTGAAGTATGTTCTACGGGCCACATTTCTGATACACCGGGACTAAAACGTGGCGGGTATGACGATAACCGTTTGGTAGGAGGTATTTTATTAACAAATTTTATGCAATAATATATAATAACAATTTAATTTAAGGTGTGTTAGATTGACCGGTATCTTAATCTAGAAGCCTTTACTTAAAATTAAGACGCCACTGCTAAGAGTCTTGGTATATTTCTACTGCTGTGAGTGTATAGCTTCGTGTGTTAATTCTATTCAAGGTTTTGGTCGAACTCCTAAAATAATTAGCTCATTATATATATTAGGGCTCAATTATCATGATATTTTGTTGTGTTTTCTTTATGTTCAGGAGCACAAGTTGGCGCGCACGTAAAGGAACCCTAAGTAGGCCATGGCACCGCTGTCCGAGCAACATGTCCTTTGTAGCTCAATGCATAGTTTATATCCGTCATCATTTTCTCAGTTGGAGAAGGGTTTAACCCAATTCATTTTCTTCAATTTAATTGTTTTGTCATTTTTTCAGGCATGGAAAATATCTCACGCATGCATCACCTCAACATTGCCATTGGCCATCTTTATATTTACCACGAGACTCTTCAGATCACATGATGCAGGTGTCATGGCAGCAGTGCTAGCTTCTTCGTCAATTCATCTAAATGTGTTTGGAACTCACACACTGATCAACAGTTTTCTCGCTCCGTTTGTGTTTCTATCGCTGTCGTACATTTTACCAGTTCATAAGGAACAACATGGCCAGTCGGGTGCCCAGAACTTGTATACGGACAGCACAAGAAAGCACGGACCTCCAAATGTTTACAATCCAGTCACTGATTCCGAAAGTACAAATTCCAGTCATGCAACAACTCATACAAACATAGCTCACGAACATCATAAAACAGACCAACAGGAAAAGTATAGTCAATTGAAAGATATAAATTCCAACATTGAGCAGCTGCATAAAACAGGTAATAAATCAACTGCCAAAGATGTGGGTCATGTGCGCGTACCTTTTCTCAACTCTGTTCTACAGTTGTATGACATAGTGCCAAAAGGCCTTCACGGTTTAAAGAAAATCCATGGGTGGTGCAACATGGAAGGCAATATGTCCCAAATGGAACCGCGAAGACCTTACGCTACATTTCCCTCGCCAAGTGCATGGACATCTACTCACCCGCAAAACGCAATAGTATTATGTTCATCGTTTGTGTTGACTCTTTCGTGTTATATCCGCCCCGATTTAACTATATTTTGTTTAATTGTGTATATTCCCCATTGTCGTTTAAATCGGATGATGACTTTTAAACACGTTTACTGTGGAGTTGGAGCAACTTTAGCTCTATCAATCTGCTTACGGGATGACTTTTCGTCTTATGGTTATGGAGTTATCTCCCCTTTTAACTGGTTCAATTTTAACGTTTTACAGCATTTTTCTGGGGCATTATTTGGAACCATGGAATTTACGTTTTATCTAAAAGTTTTATTTATTGAGAGCAGCGTTAATTTATTGTTGTTTGCGTTCAGTTTGGGTGTGATGTGCGGGACTGTGATTTTCGGACACCGCGAATTAATTGTCATTCCTTGTAAGTTAATGGCGTCGTTTGTTTTCTTGTTCGTGTTCTATTCTCTACAGGGACACAAGGAACCTCGACACATCCACCATCTTTTCTGTTTATATTACGTCATTATATCGGGGATTATTTGTTCCTGTTTAAAGTCAAGCTTTAATCCGATTTCTAGTCGAAAATGTGTCATATTCTTAAGTTGTATCTTAATTGTGAGTGGTTACAAAAACTTTCCTAGTCCAACTGACAAATCAAATCGTGCCTGGGTATATGCCGGAATTTATCATTCCAATGACGTGAACACATGTTTAAATTACGTAGCTCACACGGAAGACGTCACGGGCGTGTTTCTAGACACGAGTGTTCACATGACGGGTGGTTATTCTGTATTGCATCGGGACGTACCGGTACTGTCTTTACTTATACACGAATTTTACGAATTCGATTTTAATTCAAGACTGAATCTGACCTCAAAATACAACCGGATGTCAGAGAAGGCACATGTTTCAACTTTCAGCAGGGCTTCCAATTTTATATCTGTATTGAATACGCCGTATCTTTTGAAATTTTTAATAAACAACCCGAAATATAATTATCTTATTATCGGAATAAATCGACCTTTTATAAACTTCGGATATAAAGAGGTCTTCAGATCAGGCAATATGTCGGTTCTACATCGCACGTTTTATAAATACGACGAGGCAAAATTATCGGCGACGGCAAAATCAATTCCGATGGGTATGAATGCAACTGTTTTAAATTACGAAGGAAATTGGTTGTTCAATTTAGGCGCATTTGAACAATCAGCGCGGCGATTGGAGGCCTCGTTATCGATTGACCAATCGATAATTAATAATTATCAGTTATTGTCTAATATTTATTATTACCATGGTGATCGACAACAAACATCAAACATACTGGAAAAGTGCTATAAACTGTATAACAAGAAGAAATGCAGTGAAACAACACCGCCACGGATCCTGCATTCAAATTACAAAATATCATTATAGAAATTTACTGCAGTCAATGTAACATTTGAGAATCGTCCCAAATATGTTTCAATTAATAAAACTGGTTAATTGTGTGTGGCATTATGTTGGATATAAATGATCAATGTTTACGACAAGAGGACTGAACTCATTATTGGCATGCGTATCACTTTTGAACGGTTTTATATCTAGCACTGAAGCTATCAGACGAGTTCGTCGTTTGATTCACTTATTTGAAAGGATTCTTATTATAGGTACCTCTGTTCAAGGTGTGACTGTTCCTCTTAGACAATTTCCAGTGATGCATTTTACTTTTATATTGCACAAAAATCTACAAGATAAACCTGCGGACTAGACAGAAAATAGACATTGCAAAAAATAATTAATTACATTGTGTGCCGTTATACTATATTGTGTTGATTTATATAATAAAAAAGAATTATTATATGAGTGAGTACACATTTGTTGGGCATTGATAGTTTTCTGAAAGACAAGATAACATTTTTCGCACATTGTCAATCCACTTCAACAAGTGATATTGCATTTCCCTAATTGTAGCAATTAAATATATTTGTATACTTAAACTTAATTATGTTCCACCGAAATGAGTAGGGGAGGGGTATGAAGTCATTCTACACCGAAATCAGAAAGGATGAGGAATTTTAATACTAGAGATGGCCACCTGGAATTCAGACGTTTCTATAATGGATTACGTTCAGTGGGACATTGGACATAAAATAGTATTTCAAGGGAAATAACCCTTGTATTGTATATGGAGGCAGACCACCATTAATTTCCCCATTGACTTCAATGTTAATTCTCGACTCTTTGCCCACCTCCAACTTTACCCGAATTTTCGTTGGGCTTCATGCTTTTCACTACAGACAGGGTACAAATGGCCTTGTCTTTGCACTAAAATTTGTATGAGGTTGACAACCAAAATTTTGAGATACCCAAACTTGAAGAAGCATAATAAAAACATGTAACTAGCTGCCGTATATATCACGGTTGCCAACCTGATAACTCAGTTATCCCCCCGCCTCAAAATCCCGATATTTACCAAAACCTGGCAGAAAATATTAATTCAAACCCTCTTCATCCATTCTAGACCAAAAAATCAACAAAACAGGGCATGCTAAAGAGACGGAGAGAGATTTGCTATAAATAGACGAACTACAATTTGTGGGTACCGAGATGGTGAAATTTAATCGTGATCTGCTTCTATATATGGACTAAGACTAGTAATCATTCCCCCTTATTTCATGACTCGAATGTAGTGCGAGTTATAAATAGACAATTTTTCACATAATTTCTTCCTCCCCTCTTCCTGCATTTTTGGGTTGATTTTTGGACTAGAATTGGAGAAAAGGGGATCAAATTTCCAATTTCATGGTAGTTTTGGGCAATATTGATGATATGACAGCGGAGGGATAGGGGGTGTAAAGTGTCTTTCTGCAGAGAAATCACTGTATCGGAAGTGAGCAAATAATGGGCAAATAATTAATAGTCTGAGTCCATATTAGTTAGTTGGACAACATCTGTAAAAAGGTATTGGGGAAAGGAAGGACATAGATTAACAGAAAATTACGAAATTGATTGAACGCCGAATATCAATAGGATTCTTTCTCTCTTGACCACCATGCCTCACACCAAATTTGAAACAATCCATAAAAACTTTAGTCTCTTCCGATATCACGGCACACCAAATTTGAAACAATCCATAAAAACTCTAGCCTCTTTCGGGATCACGGCGCTTTCAGATAGGGTCAGTGGGGAGGGAGGGGGCTCGAAATTGCTGCGTTTACGGCGTTTTAGGGATAGGGAACATAACCCCGGAAAGGCAAGTCGCGGAACTCTGAATATAGGCAGAGAGAGAGGGGGGATAGAGAGATTTGTTTAAGGTATATTCTTAAGACGTGGAAGACACCGTAGAATATCTGACTATATACTTTTGTTAGGCACAATGTGAAGAAACCAATGGAAGATCACCCACCTCCACATGATTTGCTTAATTAGATATGCATTGTATCTTACAACACGCACGCCTCAGTAATTATCATTGAACCGAATTGAATGTTGACATGTTTTACATGACATATTATTAAAGATGCATTATGTCAGATTTAGATAAACGACTGGCAGTTATTGCTATAATAGTTCGGAAATACATAATGTAAAATGAATTAATTGAGAATGAAAACTATGGCGAGCGAAGATATTAGCCTTTGAAGGCAGCTAGAATTTGATATAAGAGTAGGCCGTAACGCCGGTGTCCTGAAAAAATTCCTTCATAGTACACAGCAAGGCACATGTCTGTCTTCATTAGCGTGTATGGAGCAGAAATGTAGGATGGTAAACCCCAATGTATTTCATTTCATTATATGATTAACTTTCTATATCGTAATATGTCTATAGATCAATTTACCGGAAGTCGTCATAAGGGAATTCCCTCTATTCGCGACACGCATGCGCTAGTCACGTGGGTAAATAACGTAAACATTGCTGTTGGAATTACTGATCCCCAAGCAAATGATCCCTTTTTAAATCAGTCTTCTTGGCTAGACGACGTGTCGAAGTGGCCCACGGTTGATTTCGGTCAACTTTAAGTGTATCTAATTGACATACCTGGGATTTTTACCTATGAATCCATGAAAACTTACAAATCTTTAGAAGCTTACAATGAGTATGAAAGTGGCTGGGTACTTTCGTGTTTTACGAAGATTGTAGACAAGAATATTATTTTCATGTCTCAGGCTGTAACCGAGAAGCCCCACGAAGCTTGGGTAGCTGTCAACAATAGTGATAGTTCCATCATAACAGGTCACTGTACATTCTAACACTGGTGGAAATGGCAATCGATACTATACCGTTCTGCAAACGATGATGACTCTGCTTTGAGTGAAGTCATTTGACTGAAACTTTCAACATATTTCCTTTTTATTATATAACATTTAACTATTAATTTATAGTGAGAACTCTCAGCTCATTATATAAAATTTACATAATGCATCTTTAATTACATGTTAGTCCTTCAAATTAGTATTTAAAATTTAATTACATTAAACAAAATAATTGAAAGAATTAAAATTATATACAGATGTGTCTGATTTGTTTTATTAATAAATAGAACCCTGTGAATGCTCAAAAGACAAACTTTATCCTCTAATATAAATGAATTGTATGCGCATTAGTTACATTAGTAAAGAAAGTGAAAAAGCCTGTTTGATTTTAACAATTTCCATTAAGAAATTTTAGAATTAATGCCCATGTTTGACTTTGTAAGAACCTTGGAAATGTTTTACAACAAACGTTATCTGATCTGTATCATATTATTTTTGATTTTTTTTTAAATAATAAAACAAAGAATTTCAACAATTTCCATTAAAAACCTATAGAGTTGTGGTCAGTGTTTTACTTTGTGGAGGGGGGTTGGGATGGCCTAGTGGTCTTGAGTGCCGCGCTTCGACCTCTAGCTGGCCGGTCACCTCTGGCTTGCGGCTGTGGTTTCGAGCCCTGGTGTGAGCGTATGTGGCATGGAGATAGGGGCGCCTTCTTAACCTCGTGGGTTTCCTCCGGGCACTCCGGTTTCCTCCCACTGCCAAAGACCCCCTACGCGCAAGGGAATTATTGAAATAAAATGAAACCATATGTTAGTCCCAAAATGACCTACTTTGTGTCGAGTGGACGTTAAACCCCATTTCTCTCTCTCTTACTTTGTGGAACCCTGTAGAATTCTTATTACAGAAAATTAGATTAGAATACTGTACATGTATATATACTCAGCCAAATTAAAAACTTTACACTCGGGATTTGTGGGACTAGATTTTTAATATTTGGTTTAGGGCAACTATTTTAGTGTTATGTTGTGCACAGACGACCTTGACATCAACAGAAAGCAAGAATACGTCTCGCCGAAAGTCCTTGACATTGATAACGTTCGTGATGTCACAGTACCCCCCAAAATGAAATTCACAGACTTGGAGAACAATCGGAATAAAGTGTTTAGTAACGGTTGTGGCCTCCTCTAGCGTATCGTACTGCCACACAACGTCTTCTCATGGATCTCAGAACACTAGTAAACACTACCCGAGGAAGACGTCGCCACTGCTCAGCAAGAGCATTTTGAAGGTCCTGCAACGTTAGTGGTGGATTCACTTGCTGACGAACACGTCGACCCAGTTCGTCCCAGATGTGTTCAATAGGATTAAGGTCGGGGCTAAGCGACTGCCAATCCAGGACTTGGACACCGGCATTTCTTAAAAAATTCTGGGTAGCAATTGCCGTATGGGGTCGAGCATTGTCTTGTTGAAACGTTAGTCCAGGCCCATGTCTCTGCATAAACGGAAGAACAGGTTGCAAAATCTGATCCCTGTACTGGACAGCATTTACGTTCCTTTGAACAACAACAAGAGGAGAACGTCCATGTGCACAAAAAGAACCCCAAACCATGACGCTGCCGCCACCAAATCGGTCAACTTCTCTGACGCATACTTGAGTGTAACGTTCATCTCGTCTGCGGTACACTTGGACCCTGCCATCGGCAAATCTCAGAGTGAATCGAGATTCGTCACTAAAGACAAACGAATTCCACTGTCTTTGAGTAAATCTTATGTGTCTTGTGGCCCACACAAGTCGGTTACGGCGATGAAGAGGTCTGACGCATACTTGAGTGTAACGTTCATCTCGTCTGCGGTACACTTGGACCCTGCCATCGGCAAATCTCAGAGTGAATCGAGATTCGTCACTAAAGACAACCGAATTCCACTGTCTTTTGAGTAAATCTTATGTCTTGTGGCCCACACAAGTCGGTTACGGCGATGAAGAGGTGTCAATATTGGTCCGTTATAGGGCCTCCGAGCTCGAAGACCAGCAGCCTGCAAGCGATTTCGAACATTTTGTACAGTTACCCTTCCACCTAACATCTCTCTACTTGTGGAGGTTGCAGTGACAAATCTGTTTCTAGGATGACGTAATCGTATTGCTTGATCTTCCTTGACTGACGTCACACGTGGCGCTTCCGCCCTTGGGCGGTCGGCAATAGTTCCAGTTTGAAGCACTCTCATTCTAAGATTAATTATTGTCTGGCGTGAACAATTAAAGGCTCTTGCAACAGTGACTACTGGCGGCATTTTCTAACAAAGATGAAAGTAATTTTAATTTGTTTTTCTAGTTTAAGTTACGTGTGCGTGTTCAGTTGAAGCAAACTTGCATCGATTGACCTCACGAGTTTGTGTTGCACGTGTTTTTCATCTTATACGCTCAAAAGTCACGTGATCCAAGTGAATTTACAATTTTATGAAATTAAAGGCTTCTTACTACTTACTATAGTTAGAAACACTTATTTGACTTACCAGAAAAATAATTGCGCATATCGGATCGTAACATCCTGAATTATGGCCCCTGATTGTACGAAAAATCACTTTTTTTTAGCTTTTGGTGCCTCTGGAGGTCAAAGTTATTATCCGATTTAACAAATCGTCTGATTATATAAACGGTACACCGTAAAGAAGGTTGAGTTCGGATTTCGTGAAAATCGGATAAATAATTGACGGACAAAATGGCCGCCGCTTGCACGTGAAAAGTGTAAAAATATGGTATGTCAAGGTTGTGGACCCTGTACAGGTCACAATTTTGAACCGATTTGGATTAAATTTGACATGTATATTTATAACCCAAAGACCTTAGTTTCTTTCGATATTTGCGCGTATGTGGACGTATAAAAATATGTTATATCAAGGTTGTGGACCCTATAAAGGTCACAATTTTATTTGCGCATATCGGATTGTAACTTCCTTAATTATGGCCCCTGATTGTTCGAAAAATCGCCTTTTATGGCTTGTGGTCCCCCTGGGACAATTGGGTCTATTTCCGTGTTGGTTATTAACATCTAACAGGACAAAAGCAGTAATAGCCTGTGCACTGTTTTCTTGCCTTACTCTGTATCTGGAATGTCTCTCTATATCTCCACCATGTTTTCTCTTTCTGACTTCAGGAGTGAAGACGAAAAAAAATCGCCTTTTATGGCTTGTGGTCCCCCTGGAGGTCACAATTATTATCCGATTTAAAAAAAACCGTTTGATAATATCACCGTTACACCGTAATTCAGGTTGAGTTAGAATTTCGGGACAAAATGGCCGCTGCTTGTACGCGAATAGTGTAACAATATTGTATATCAAGATTGTGGACCCTGCAGAGGTCACACTTTTAATTCGATTTTGATGAAACTTGAAATACATGTTTATAACCTAAAGATCTTGGTTCCTTTTGAATATTTGCGGCATATCGGATCATAACTTACTGAATTATGGCCCTTGATTGTAGGAAAAATTAGTTTCTGTTTAGTTTGTTCTCTATCCATCCCTCGAAAATGTGGGCGTATCCTGCCAGGCAGCCGCTGGTTAATCATGGTAATTGGTAAAGTTGCTTGCAATATTTCAAAATCTTTCATTCTGCCTATGACACGTTCCACATGAATTCTAGCCCTAAGCCGATAGCTGAGTCTTTCCCTTCGTGAAATGAGGAAATTCTAGCTTCGCCTGACGATATGCGAATTCTTCCACCATGGTGAAGCCGCGGTCAGTTAGAACTTCATCAGGCAGTAATTTATCAAGAAATCCGGATTCCATTGTAATTTGCTTATCGTTGGCTCTACCGCCATAAAATTCGGATAAGAATATAATAACACCAGTTGGGCAAATTCCAACTAAAAACTTGACGGTGTTGTGTCGTTTGTAATTGAAAAAGGCTGAGCACACGGCTTCAACCCTGTTGGTCTTTCCATAAATATTTCAGAGCAATCAATAATATACTATTCAAAAAAAGTAGGGGATATTTGATTTTGGGGGCATAATACTAAAATATGCCAATGACTACGAAAAAAGTCACTATAGAACCTAACAGAAGAAACATTTCCAGTTACATGTGACGCCCAAACGCACCAATAGCTACCGCATGGAATGCAGGTGATGCTTGGGATCATCATGGGGGTCCAACCCAAGATTTGCACGACTCTGACTTGGAATGTTACAGTCATTGTGGCATTGCATTCCAGGGTGGAAACATCAGTTTAATTGTTTTAGTGACCAGAAAACAAATTTTGATATGCGTCGGCTTACCCAAAATGAAAGGTTACGTGCCCTTGGCATGCTACAGATCGGCACAACACAGGCGGTTGTGGCGCGAACGATGAATGTTTCTCAGTCTGTCATAAGCAGGCTATGGTCCAGATACCGTGATACACAATCTGTACAGGACAGACCACGCTCAGGTCGACCAAGGGCGACAACTCAAGCCCAGGATCGATTTATCCGTACCTTGGCCTTGAGAAATCGTGTTAACACAGCAAATCAGATCAGCGCTCGTCTTCAAACAGACACTGGTGTGAGAGTGAGGGCCAGACGATTCGGAATCGACTGCATAGTGGTCACCTTCGCGCCCGACGTCCTCGCGTGATCCCTTGTTTGAGAGATCATCACATTCAGGCAAGACGTCGTTGGTGTAGGGATCGTCAACATTGGGATAATCGACGCTGGAGCAATGTGATGTTTTCAGATGAGTCAAGGTTCACTGTTGATTTTTTGGACAGACGTAGGAGGGTGTGGCGTCGTCGAAACGAGCGCTTCCAAGACGTTAACGTCATCAGACATGATCGATTTGGGGGTGGTTCTGTTGTGGTGTGGGGAGGCATCACTGTTGCTGGAAGAACGGCTTTACATGTTGTTGCAGGGCGTGTTACAGGCCAGTACTACCGGGACAACATCTTGGCAGTCCATGTTGTGCCGTTCGCACGACTTCATGGCCGCCGTTTAATCTTCCAGGATGACAACGCAAGATGTCGCAGGGCCAGGGTCGTTACAGGTTAACTCCAACAACAGAACATCACCACATTACCTTGGCCAGCACTGAGTCCCGACCTCTCCCCCATCGAGCATGTCTGGGACATGCTTGGACAGAGGTTACGTCAACGTCAACAACGTCCTGCCAATGTCCAAGAACTTGCTGCTGCGTTGCAACAGGAATGGGACAATCTGGACCAAAATGACCTTAGACGTCTCATTAGGAGTATGCCACGTCAGATCAATGCTTGTTTGGCAAACAGAGGAGGATTTACCCGTTACTGACTTTGTTGTGATGCTGTGGTAACTCTGCTGTTTGACCCCGGGTATCATTTTACCCTTATAATGGTCAGTCTGTGCCTTACTTAGTCTAACGATCATTTGGAATAAATCGATGAATGCGAACTTCATTTCATTTTGTCATTTGTTTCTTCGTCAGTTTCATTAGGTGACTTTAATAACACTTAAAAATCAAATATCCCCTACTTTTTTTGAATAGTATACATCTATTTTTTTTAAATCTATCGTTCCGGAAAGCATTAGGTAGTTCCATAACATCGGATTCTGGCCACATGACAAGTCTTCCTAAATGTTTATACATTAAATCCACTCATGTGACAAATGAAGGACTTACACCAATCTATATCCTAAGTCAGACATAGTTTTATTTCTCTTTATACGGATAAGAGTTTAAAAAAAGCTCATTTTGTTCACTAAGTCCCCTTTTCTTTGGAAGGGAATCATTCTTAATAGTTTCGAAAATGGCATTGAATGTTGAAATATTAGGCAGCCCTGTATAAAATTGTTTTTATTTGTCATCATCATATTTGATATTTTCAAATGCCATAACTTTTGAACTGTTTTTTTTTCTTATTTTGTACTTGAGTCGCTAATTTAACCAAATTATCTTTTAATTCTTGCTTGTCAATATAAGCTTGCTTCTTTATATCTTCACATTCAAAACTTTTCTGGTCTACCGAAATTTTTGTCCCCCGCCTTTCGAAGAAAGTTGGGGGACTATTAAAATGGGTTCGTCCGTCTGTCTGTCTGTCTGTCCGTCACACTTTTTGGGACACAATAACTCTCTTCCTAATTGAGCTAGAATCTTCAAACTTGGTGTATGTGTTTATTAGGTCAATGCCTTGATGGAGTTCGAAGATGAGCATTTTCCGCTTAGGGTAAGCAGAGATAAGCAATTTGATTGGTTGATGCTTTGGGACACGATAACTTTAGTTCTAGTTAAGTGAGAGTGATGAAACTTGGTGTATAGTTTCAATACATTAATACCTCGACTAAGTTCGATAATGAGCATTTTCTGCTCAGGGTAAGCAGAGCGATACGCAATTTGATTGGTCGAGACTTTGGAACACAATAACTCTCCTAATTGAGTTAAAATGTTCTAACTTGGTGTATATGCTTATTAGGTCAATGCCTTGATGAAGTTTTAAGATGAGCATTTTCCGCTTAGGGTAAGCAGAGATAAGCAATTTGATTGGTTGATGCTTTGGGACACGATAACTTTAGTTCTAATTAAGTGAGAGTGGTGAAACTTTGTGTATAGTTTCATTACAGTAATACCTTGAATAAGTTCGATAATGAGCATTTTCTGCTAAGGGTAAGCAGAGCGATACACAATTTGATTGGTCGAGACTTTGGAACACAATAACTCTCCTTCTAATTGAGTAAAAATGTTCAAACTTGGTGTAATGCTTATTAGGTCAATGCCTTGATGGAGTTCGAAGATGAGCATTTTCCGCTTAGGGTAAGCAGAGATAAGCAATTTGATTGGTTGATGCTTTGGGACACGATAACTTTAGTTCTAATTAAGTGAGAGTGATGAAACTTGGTGTATAGTTTCATTACAGTAATACCTTGAATAAGTTCGATAATGAGCATTTTCTGCTCAGGGTAAGCAAAGAGATACGCAATTTGATTGGTCGAAACTTTGGAACACAATAACTCTCCTTCTAATTGAGTTAAAATGTTCAAACTTGATGTATATGCTTATTAGGTCAATGCCTTGATGGAGTTCGAAGATGAGCATTTTCCGCTAAGGGTAAGCAGAGATAAGCAATTTGATTGGTTGATGCTTTGGGACACGATAGCTTTAGTTCTAATTACCTTGACAAAGTTCGATAATGAGCATTTTCTGCTCCGGGTAAGCAGAGCGATACGCAATTTGATTGGTCGAGACTTTGGAACACAATAACTCTTCTTCTTATGTTATTGAGTTAAAATGTTCAAACTTGGTGTATATGCTTATTCATTACAGTAATACCTTGACTAAGTTCGATAATGAGCATTTTCTGCTCAGGGTAAGCAGAGCGATACGCAATTTGAGTGGTCGAGACTTTGGAACACAATAACTCACCTTCTAATTGAGTTAAAATGTTCCAACTTGGTGTATATGCTTATTAGGTCAATGCCTTGATGGAGTTCGAAGATGAGCATTTTCCGCTTTGGGTAAGCAGAGATAAGCAATTTGATTGGTTGATGCTTTGAGACACGATAACTCGATACGTTTGAAAAAAATAAATGTGCGATTAATTAATATGTGTCGTCTATTTATTTTGGGATTTTGGCGGGGGACATCAGCCTCACTGTTGGCTTGTAAAATATTGGTTTGTGTATAAAATATTTTTCAAAAGACTACAATGAATGTCAGTTTGTACCGAATTATCAGATAATAGTTTCCTTTCAGTTTGAGTCGATGTTCCAGGGGAACTGGGACAAATGGGTCTATTTCCGTTACGGTTATTAACATCTAACAGGACACAAGCAGTAATTGCCTGTGCACTGTTTTCTTGCCTTATTCTGTATCTGGAATGTCTCTATATCTCCACCATGTTTTCTCTTTCTGACTTCAGGAGTGAAGCCGAAAACTGACGGTACAAAATCAGGGTTGTTTGGGTCTTTTGAAGGATAGCCTATAATTGAGAAAAATGTCATTGATTAAAAACTAACCCCAATAATTAATAGTGACTCAAGGCAGCTAGCTACAAGAGGACAAGCTTGGGGGAAGCTAGCTACAAAAGGTCAAGAATTTCACTAAGAATATTGAGATAAATCTAATATTTTTTTAAGATTTCCAAGTACAAATGAAAATGTATGCCTCGTCCGCTTTGATTGATGCCAGTTCATATGCGCCGTTGTCAGGTTTGAATAAGAATGAACAACAATAAACGACAAAAATTTCAATGTTTTGGTTAAAAAGGATAGCCTAGGCCTAGTTGATAGATTGTCTCCAGTCTTCAGTTATGACGAATGGATGTTGTAATAGCGCTGTAATACTCAAGAAATGGTGAGTTGAGATATGAGGTACCTTATCTCGTGAGCAATATAAAAAGACATTGCGTATTATATTACTATTTTGTGCCCACTACAAATTCAATTAATACTAATAGGCCTAGACCTTTTTTAAAAAAACAACTTATTCTTAAAAACATTATTTTTATTCAATCTGAATGGGATTGTTGAACAGGCTTAGCCTATGAAATTAAGGTGTTGGGCAAAATAAGAATGATTAAATACTAGGTCAAGTCGCTTTCTTGACTTACGCATTATGGGATACATTCCAGAGGGATTACCCAACTACGGTAAAACGGTCTATAGCGTATTCTGTCCGGTCTATTATTCAACACAATTGGTAAACAGTACTGAATTTAAATACAAGTCTGTAATAGTTCAAAAGTAACATAAAGCTATGACTAAGTATACTGTCTCAAGTCCATGTTCACGAGCCAGATGATAAAACAACTGGTCTGATTCCGATTTCTGTCATGTAGACATTTATGACTTCCTGGTGGGTAGATTCTTAAATATAATTTACAAAAATTATTTCTTCATTAAATATTGAAGCTTGTTCACGAAGACTTTTAATATATAATTTCCAGTGATGGCAGATTACAGCGACTTTAACTAAAAAAAAAGGTTAGTATAAGCATTTGTCTATAATCTGCAGTATGACAGTTTGACCCGGTCTTTATTTGTGGGTTACAGAAAATTTGGTGTACCCTAAGGCAGAGCCATGCCCGATATTTGTGTTTATCCTCGGCAGACTGCATTTCTGAATGGTTATTTTCGAACTTTGCATTTTTATGTCTTATACTGCAAATACAGCAATTATTTATTTTGGCGCATGCCCTGACCCCCGAGGAATGTGGACGTATATTTTAGGGGTGTGGATGCTCTTGTTAATGGCGGTCGACTTTTTATCCAATAGAGATAACTATCGTTTAATGATTGATTATGGGCTTGCCATGTATGTAAATGTTTAATTACTAATATAACATTTGAGGTAAAAAGAAAGCTGTAATCGACAGATCTGGCTCTTACATAATGCATCTTTAAACATTCGTCTTTTTTTGTCAAGTTTTGCCTAATCTAGCCACCCGATTCCTTCTGTAACAATGCTGACTAGATCCTTGCTTGGATTTACGGTTAAGCTGAATATGCGCTACCCCATCCAAATGAATCGGTATTCAAATAAACAAGCGTGTAATTTCAGATAATTACTTAACAACTTGCAATGTTGACATGTATTGAGGTGTTCGGAACCCCAGCAATTTTTCTATGGGCCTTAAGTATGCTAACGCATAGGAGAGTAGCAGAGAGTAACTTTAAAGAAGCTGGGCCCTTTAGAATTAAATTTAGGTCAACAAGCTTAGTATCTAGTCCCAATCGATAGTAGCGTTGTTCTTTACAATTCGAGTAGCCCTATTAAAGATACCTTATGAAAGAAGTAAATCTGCTTATTGCAAGTCTTTCTTTTTGCTTCAAATGTTACATAAATTATTTATTAAGACTTTTTTCCATAAACAGCTCTCCAGATTATCTAATGGCCGATATTTCAATCAATGTATTTAAACATCCGCGAGATTTAAAAACTAATTATTTGGAAACGCTATAACAGCCACAATTTCGCTGAGACAAAAGTAATTTGAATAAGATTTTCAATATATTCATTTTTCGTTATCTATTGAGCTATTATAGCATTTTATCTAAATCTTACATAATGCATCTTTAAAACATTCTATGTGTAACTTTGTTTGTTTTACTTTGATTTCCCGATATAAAAGTCCTTTGTGATTCTTTTGTTATTCATTATTCCCCTAATCTATGATATAAACTTTCTTTGTGACTCACTATTAGCCTACTATTTTATCCTTTACTGAATGTCGCCTCACAGGAATTATAAATATAATCTGATTTAAATTAAAGATGTAAGTAGTAATAACTTTGTCGGAGAAACATAAGAAAAAAATTACTGGTTCCGAGAGAAAAAAAGACTTGTATGAATATTAGCTAATGCCAGGGGATCTTTTACGTGCAAGTGAATGTGTTTTCTGTCCCAGGGGCGTGGTGAGAATGAGTTCATGAGTAGCCATACTCATGCGCCAAAAAGTTTTTGCGCCAAAATCACAATCAAATTACTCAAAAAATGAAAAACATTTGTAAGTGGAAAAATTGTTTCATCTGACCCAATTAAAAAAATTTTGAAAGAGTCAAGTTGGAAAATTTAATCATATTTTATTACCGTATTTCTTGTCTCGGATTGCTGGAGATTGCGTTTCTGGGCTTCTAATTTTCGAAATTTTCCCGGGGGAGGGCCCCCCGGACCCCCCGCCGCGGGCTCGCGCCTTTGGCGCTCGCGGTGGCCGGCTTCGCCGGGCACAGCTCCGCGGTCAGTAAAAGGGTTTTTGTGCCAAAATCTTTTTTGTTACTCATAATTTCTTCTCAATAATTGCCCTCACCACGCCCCTGTTCTGTCCGTGTTTGTAACATACACGAAAATTTCCTCTGCCGATTAAAATTAAATGTCAGTCCCGATATAATATAGCCTTAGATAATGTAATTTTGTTTGACACATACAAAAGCCACGAACGGTTATTTGCAACTATTTATAAGTCACATTTCCGGATATATCATTTTATATATTATAGTTAAATAATTAAGGACGCAACTTGAGCTTGTTCATGAAAGGTTAAGTTCTTGTTGGTTGAAATGATTACGATAATAATCTTAGGTTATCTGACCGTTTCACTATGTATAGTTGGGATCACATCCGCTTGTTGGTAAAATAAACACGACGGTCTTTCTCAAGTATTATAGTACTTAATATGTTATTTTTGTGTCTTTCTGGTAGCCCCCACCCAGCCCGAAACAATGCAAATACTGAAGACATTTCTACTTACAGCTCTATTATAGTCTATATTGCATTTAGGTCTTTTTGATACTACTACCATACCCCCTCCCCATCCATCCCATTCCCCACAAAAAGCAACATACCCACTGAACATATTGTACCCATTTATATTATAAAGTGGAATGCAACAATTGGCAGTTGGTTGAATTTTTCACTGGACGTGTGTTGTTCTTTTTTAAATTAATGTCTTTACAGATACTGATGGAAAGTTTAATGTGGATGTTTCTATTACTGGTCTTATATCCTGTTAATACCATCCCATTAAACCATGACAAGGAGAGGGATGTCCACTTGAAGGAGACGTCAGAAGATGGATTGGAAGATTTGTATGTATCCCATAATTGGACAAAGTGTGGAGACAATATGTGCAAGTGTAATGAAATAAACCAAGCGTTCTGTTTAAATCGGGGACATCAACTGAATTATATTCCAAGATTTGAACAAAACATAACGTACCTCAACTTTACTGGTAAGTATTTACCGAATATAGATAATCACACCTTTACTACCAATATTACAAAATTTAAACTGAATGGAAGACAACAGAGAATTGTTATCGACGCATCGCAATCAATGTCTAAAGTCCTTGATTTTGGTGTTCCCCAGGGATCCGTATTGGGGCCGGTTTTGTTCACAGCATACACTGCACCAATTGGAGATATCATCCGTGAGATGGGTCTTGATTATCACCTCTATGCGGATGATACCCAGTTATATGTTGAACTCGATCCTTCACCAGATACCACTACATCAGAACTTGAAGCATGCATTGAACGAATTAGAATCTGGATGCACTGCAATTTTTTGAAATTGAACGATGACAAAACAGAAAATATAATAATCGGGAATAAGAAGAACATTGACATCAACCATGTGACTATTGGAAGCACAACAATAACCCCAACCAATTGTGTCAGGAATCTTGGTGTGTTCTTTGACTCTTCCTTCGATATGAAAACCCATGTATCTATGGTGTGCAAAAAGGCGAACTTTCACTTGTATAACATTGGCAAAATTCGATCCTATATTGACCTTGATACCACTAAAATGTTAATAAATGCTTTTGTTATGTCATCCTTAGATTATTGTAATTCATTATTGTATTCTCTTCCTAAAACTCTTGTATGTCAGCTACAGAAAATCCAGAATAAAGCGGCTCGAATCATCTGACCATATTACACCTGTTCTAAAACAGTTACATTGGCTACCGGTTAATCAACGCATTATGTTCAAAATTAACACAATCACTTTCAATTGTTTAAACGATCCTTTGGCACCATCCTATTTATCCGATTTGATTAAGCAATATGTACCTTCTCGTTCCCTACGTTCATCTCATAAAAACCAGCTTGTATGTCCAGTACAAAAGTCAAAATTTGGTGAGAGAGCTTTTGTGTACGCAGCACCAAAAGAATGGAACAAATTGCCCCTGGAAGTCCAAAATAGTCCAAACTTGGCTGTATTCAAACGACGTCTAAACACCCTGTTTTTTACCCAAACTTTTGAACAATAATTGAAATGCTTCACTTTTTATCTGTATATTTTAACTAACTATTCCTTTGTATTATTGTGTTTATTTGTATATACATGTATGTTTTGTTTTGTTTTTTCTTATTTTATAATTTATAACATATCTACATTGTAAAGCGCCACAGAGCAGTCAGACTGACTGAATGTTCAGCGCTATAGAAAACGATTATTATTATTATTATAAACAATAGCGTTATTATTAATGGAAAATGACACCAGGGATTTCATACAGGCGAGTTGTTCTGGATTTATAGAGGGTATGTTGTTATGGTTTAAACGCAAATCCTCAAGATGTGTAAAATATGCATTTTCTCCTACACAAAATTTTGGAAATTGGTTAAGTTTGTTCAAAGAAAAATCTAATTTCCTTAATACAGACGAATAATCAAATGTTACTGTTTCAATATGGGCTTTTCGAATAGTAAGAAACTGCAGATGTTTTAAAGTTGATGATTTACTATGGTTATAGTGATTCATATATATTCTCCGTATGGTCAAGTTTTTGATCTTTGAATTTGTCAAACTCTCATCCAAATTTAGATTCAAGTGGTATCTATAGAATATATATGCTAACTCAAGCGTTTGCAAATCTTTTGTTACCCGCGACAAGCATTGCATCAGCTTCGTCGTTGAGATTCTACTATTTCTAATTGTTAATGTTCGTAAATATTTCAGACCATTAAATGCATTTCCCGTACAGTTACGTATTGAATTCGTCTCTAAATGCAGATAGTTCAGTTTAAATTTGGTAATATTGGTAAAGGTGTGATTATCTATATTCGGTAAATAATTACCAGTAAAGTTGAGGTACGTTATGTTTTGTTCAAATCTTGGAATATAATTCAGTTGATGTCCCCGATTTAAACAGAACGCTTGGTTTATTTCATTACACTTGCACATATTGTCTCCACACTTTGTCCAATTATGGGATACATACAAATCTTCCAATCCATCTTCTGACGTCTCCTTCAAGTGGACATCCCTCTCCTTGTCATGGTTTAATGGGATGGTATTAACAGGATATAAGACCAGTAATAGAAACATCCACATTAAACTTTCCATCAGTATCTGTAAAGACATTAATTTAAAAAAGAACAACACACGTCCAGTGAAAAATTCAACCAACTGCCAATTGTTGCATTCCACTTTATAATATAAATGGGTACAATATGTTCAGTGGGTATGTTGCTTTTTGTGGGGAATGGGATGGATGGGGAGGGGGTATGGTAGTAGTATCAAAAAGACCTAAATGCAATATAGACTATAATAGAGCTGTAAGTAGAAATGTCTTCAGTATTTGCATTGTTTCGGGCTGGGTGGGGGCTACCAGAAAGACACAAAAATAACATATTAAGTACTATAATACTTGAGAAAGACCGTCGTGTTTATTTTACCAACAAGCGGATGTGATCCCAACTATACATAGTGAAACGGTCAGATAACCTAAGATTATTATCGTAATCATTTCAACCAACAAGAACTTAACCTTTCATGAACAAGCTCAAGTTGTGACCTTAATTATTTAACTATAATATATAAAATGATATATCCGGAAATGTGACTTATAAATAGTTGCAAATAACCGTTCGTGGCTTTTGTATGTGTCAAACAAAATTACATTATCTAAGGCTATATTATATCGGGACTGACATTTAATTTTAATCGGCAGAGGAAATTTTCGTGTATGTTACAAACACGGACAGAAAACACATTCACTTGCACGTAAAAGATCCCCTGGCATTAGCTAATATTCATACAAGTCTTTTTTTCTCTCGGAACCAGTAAATTTCTTCTTATGTTTCTCCGACAAAGTTATTACTACTTACATCTTTAATTTAAATCAGATTATATTTATAATTCGTGTGAGGCGACATTCAGTAAAGGATAAAATAGTAGGCTAATAGTGAGTCACAAAGAAAGTTTATATCATAGATTAGGGGAATAATGAATAACAAAAGAATCACAAAGGACTTTTATATCGGGAAATCAAAGTAAAACAAACAAAGTTACACATAGAATGTTTTAAAGATGCGTTATGTAAGATTTAGATAAAAAGCTATAATAGCTCAATAGATAACGAAAAATGAATATATTGAAAATTTTATTCAAATTACTTTAGTCTCAGCGAAATTGTGGCTGTTATAGCGTTTCCAAATAATTAGTTTTTAAATCTCGCGGATGTTTAAATACATTGATTGAAATATCGGCCATTAGATAATCTGGAGAGCTGTTTATGGAAAAAAGTCTTAATAAATAATTTATGTAACATTTGAAGCAAAAAGAAAGACTTGCAATAAGCAGATTTACTTCTTTCATAAGGTATCTTTAATAGGGCTACTCGAATTGTAAAGAACAACGCTACTATCGATTGGGACTAGATACTAAGCTTGTTGACCTAAATTTAATTCTAAAGGGCCCAGCTTCTTTAAAGTTACTCTCTGCTACTCTCCTATGCGTTAGCATACTTAAGGCCCATAGAAAAATTGCTGGGGTTCCGAACACCTCAATGCATGTCAACATTGCAAGTTGTTAAGTAATTAGCTGGAATTACACGCTCGTTTATTTGAATACCGATTCATTTGGATGGGGTAGCGCATATTCAGCTGAACCGTAAATCCAAGTAAGGATCTAGTCAGCATTGTTACAGAAGGAATCGGGTGGCTAGATTAGGCAAAACTTGACAAAAAAAGACGAATGTTTAAAGATGCATTATGTAAGAGCCAGATCTGTCGATTACAGCTTTCTTTTTACCTCAAATGTTATATTAGTAATTAAACATTTGCATACATGACAAGCCCATAATCAATCATTAAACGATAGTTATCTCTATTGGATAAAAAGTCGACCGCCATTAACAAGAGCATCGGCACCCCTAAAATATACGTCCACATTCTTCTGGGGTCAGGGCATGCGCCAAAATAAATAATTGCTGTATTTGCAGTATAAGACATAAATATGCAAAGTTCGAAAATAACCATTCAGAAATGCAGTCTGTCGAGGATAAACACAAATATCGGGCATGGCTCTGCCTTTGGGGACACCAAATTTTCTGTAACCCACAAATAAAGACCGGGATTAAAAGTCTTCGTGAACAAGCTTCAATATTTAATGAAGAAATCATTTTTGTAAATTATATTTAAGAATCTACCCACCAGGAAGTCATAATTGTCTACATGACAGAAATCGGAATCAGAGCAGTTGTTTTATCATCTGGCTCGTGAACATGGACTTGAGACAGTATACTTAGTCATAGCTTTATGTTACTTTTGAACTATTACAGACTTGTATTTAAATTCAGTACTGTTTACCAATTGTGTTGAATAATAGACCGGGCAGAATACGCTATAGACCGTTTTACCGTAGTTGGGTAATCCCTCTGGAATGTATCCCATAATGCGTTTCGCATGCGTAAGTCGCGTAGGTCAAGAAAGCGACTTGACCTACATTGCCACTTCCTTCGTTACACGTCAACAAATGCTATTCCTAATGCCGGCTACTTGTTGTTGTTTTGGGTGTAAAAATAGACACGCACATGGTTCAAGCGTCAGATTTTGTAGAATACCTAAAGATCAATATGTTCAGACGAAGTGGATTGCAGCAATAAGAAGGGAAAACTGGACGCCAAGCGAACATAGTCGAATTTGCAGTGAACACTTTATTCAAGGTAGGCCCATACCATGGATTAACTATGAATGTGTCGTCTGCTTCTCTTTGATTTATTTGATCCTTTAGTTCTTTTAATTTATGAATTAGAGAACTATATAGTTCTAGTATTTAATCATTCTTATTTTGCCCAACACCTTAATTTCATAGGCTAAGCCTGTTCAACAATCCCATTCAGATTGAATAAAAATAATGTTTTTAAGAATAAGTTGGTTTTTTTAAAAAAAGGTCTAGGCCTATTAATATTAATTGAATTTGTAGTGGGCACAAAATAGTAATATAATACGCAATGTCTTTTTATATTGCTCACGAGATAAGGTACCTCATATCTCGACTCACCATTTCTTGAGTATTATAGCGCTATTACAACATCCATTCGTCATAACTGAAGACTGGAGACAATCTATCAACTAGGCCTAGGCTATCCTTTTTAAACAAAACATTGAAATTTTTGTCGTTTATTGTTCTTCATTCTTATTCAAACCTGACAACGGCGCATATGAACTGACATCAATCAAAGCGGACGAGGCATACATTTTCATTTGGACTTGGAAACCTTACAAAAATACTAGATTTATCTCAATATTCTTAGTGAAATTCTTGACCTTTTGTAGCTAGCTTCCCCCAAAGCTTGTCCTCTTGTAGCTAGCTGCCTTGAATTTTTGGTCAACGTTTTTTAATAGTAAATACCCAATATTAATTTTTGGGGTTAGTTTTTAATCAATTACATTTTTCTCAATTATAGGCTATCCTTCAAAAGACCCAAACAACCAATGAATTTTGATAATTGTACAGCTAAATCTATAATATTAAATGTAAGCATAGGGCAGAACTTTACTATAAAAATCAAACAAATTCTAATGATTTTCTGATAATTACTTAATATGCGACAACTCTTGTTGACTTCCCGGACGATTTAACTGCCGTGTGCGTATATTTCGTTGCATGGCAACCAATTTTATCAATTGCGAATCGAAATGAAATGGGGTTTAACGTCCTTCTCTTTTGCATCTAACCTGGGCTAATGGAAGACGGGCATACGCCATACAGTGTGCGATGAGGGAAATTTTGCCCGGGCAGCGGCGCTACGGCCTACTCTTATATCTGATTCCAACTGCCAAGGGATCTTTTACGTGCACTCCAATGTGTACACGGGACCTCGTTTTTCGTCCCATCCGAACGACTAGACAGATCTTGTCAGGCCCTCCGTTCTGCATCACTGACAAGAGGAAAACACGCAGGAAAATCGAGATGAACCTTCTCGGCCAATGCAGGGATCGAACACCCGACCTCCAGGCTAGCGACGAAATGAAATGGAATGGGATTTAACATCCTAGTGTTATGCACCAACTGGGCAATTGAAGATGTATTATGGGTGGGGAAAATATCGCCTTGACGTGTCCGCTGCGTTCTACTTTAATTTCGAATTACATCTGTCAGGTCAGGGGTTCTTGTGCATGCACGCCAACGTCAGAGCGACTTTCGTTTTTTCGTCCCACTGTTGCATGCGAGACCATGACAAGAAAAATCCCAAGGAACATTCTAGGCCAAAACCGGGATCTCATTGAGTCACAGCGACTTCAAATCTGAATTCAGAAATTGACCTTAACGTCCATACACACCATGTTTAATGTCACTTACACACCGAACCACCGCGGATCCAAAATCCGAATTTAGAAAATGACCTTAACGTCCGGGTACATCATGTATAAGTAGGCCATAATATATCGGCACTTTTATTGAAATTTACAACATCGACAAAAGACTTAAAGGAATAATCCCAGTTACATTTTGGGGCTTAAAATTGCTTAATTTGGTATGAAAGGCCTTTAATAACTTATAACTTAGCCCCTAGCAACTACCTCAAGCGTTGTGATACGTTTTCAAAAAAATTCCAATTGTCGGTATTGCTCTGTGTTTGAAGACCGGCGTCTTGGTTGCATCCTAAAAAAGTGCCTGGATAATACGTGTCTACATGCTGAGTGTGCGCAGTGGCATTTCTCATGTTATCGCTTACCGGCAACAATCACACTCAAACCAAGCTCTCTATTTATGAAGTGTACAATAGGTATCGCATGTAGTCGCATTTATCAAGTGGTTGGCCCGAACTATTTAAAAAGTCTAGTGTCCGGATATTTGATTGTGGTGCGATTTTGACGTTCACGTCCAAACGACTGAATATTTTGAACTGAACTTTTCAGACAAGGTAAATACACAATTCCTCTGTATTTTGGCGTTAAAATTTCATACGTATAGGAACTTGTAATTTTCAGATTCTATGAAATTCGGGATTCTCACTTTAATCAAGGATATATCCTGGTTAGATCATGAGTTACAATATAATAAAGGATATTTTTATGATATACATGCACCAACTGCCAAATCACATTTTCTATAATAATGTAAAGTCATGAATGGGTTTATGAGTACAATAAATGCACAGGATAGTCAAACAAAACAGATTATATATTTATTATTTGATTTTAACAATCAGTTTGGTTTAATGTTATAGGGGGTCAAATGTTGTAACAAAACAACCACACACGTGTTCGTTGAACATATACAAATACATACCGCGAGTAACAAGTAATATAAAAGCATACAAACATTATGGCAAGCCAAAGCGGAATTAATTGCAAGACCGTTTTTCTGTATGGAAAGAGAAAAAATCGAGTATATAACAATTTTTTCTTCACCGTCCAAGCATTTTTAACATGTCACGACAAAAAAAAATACTCATGTCAAGAAGGAAAAATTCATATGTCAAGACGCAGTTATATTGCGTCAGTAAATAAAATCAGTTAATTCCTTGGAGAAGGCATGTGCAGAGTCGGACGTTTAATGAACATGCACATGCTTTTCGGTGATATTTACTATGTAGTATGTAGTTCAGCTCTGAACGTAGGTCTCATTACACTCTCCCTGTCCGTTCTGGGACCATGCTTTTGAATCCTGGTCGAAAAAGTTTGGCTTATCAGTCAATTTTACTGAGCACACTTTTTATTGCTTAACGGTCGCGTTTCAGTCCCTGTGAACGCCTGACCAATATAACTAAACATCTTAGTGAGAAAATAAGGCCATGCTTACCTCGCTAAAACCAGTATGAGCGAGACTACACACTGTTAAAAAAATATGACCGACTTCATTGAAACGGTAACACACAAATTTATGAACTCGAGCATATAAAATACGAAATTTAGGTAAGCCTGGGGGAAAAATGGGATTTTTTGAAAAACTTTGATTGTAAGTTATTGTAATTGGGCATACTTTATGCAACATTACCAGAATACAAATTATCTTTCCCAAACAAACTTTTTGAAAAACTTTGATTGTAAATTATTGTAATTGGGCATACTTTATGCAACATTACCAGAATACAAATTATCTTTTCCAAACAAACTTAAAACAGACTTAGAGTTCTTTCTAAAATTTATCAGGTAAAAAAGTGCATAAAAAGAAATTATATTTTTAATTTTTGGAAGATAATTGAAAATTTCATGTCACACAAGTAATGATTGGTAGAATTTTCCTCATGGATGGATCTTAAGCGTGGCGCACACTACGCGTTGACAAACTCGCCTACGCGTTGACAAACTCAAATGGTGTGCGCACTCGATCGCACACGAATTTTCATCACTAGCAACCATCGCAGTGATGGTCTCCGAATACATATAGCAGACTGGAGGCCAGGTGGATTTTTCCGTTTACATGTATGTAGCAATATATTAAAAATTAACATTCATAGATTATAGTAATTAGAATAGGCATTTTTTCCCCAAGTACTTGTATAGAGAGAAAACGGAGGTGACAGTCACTCACTCTCTTCGGCTTATTGGTTGTTTGATCTTGGTTGGTTGTTTGGTAATGAAAAAGACTAATTATATTTAGGATTCTCTGGAATATTTCTCGACTCAATCTCATGTAGAATGTTTTCTATACATGCAAGAGTTGCCCAATTTGAGCTCATTACTTAGATAATAAACGCTCTTACAGTACTCCCTATAGTTATGGGCCCGGTTGTACTAAGACGGCTACGCCACCACTTGATCATCATGTTAAAACAATGTTAATTGAAATATTCAACCAGATGATGACTTAAAAAAGAAATTTAGATTTGTCACATGACAAAACACGTGACAGGTGTTTTTTTCGTGATTGCCAAAGTCGTTATGTAGTGTGCTCACTCCACTTATATTGCATGACTTTCTTCTCTCCAGACACGGATGTTATGGTTTTGATAATAGCTAATTATGACCGGCTGCCAAAAAGCACAGATATTTCCCCTTGCATCACATGTACAAAAGATTGAGCCATTGTCGGTATCTCCTGGGCCAGACCGAGCAAAAGCTTTGCCAGGGTTTCATGCTTTTTCTGGTGCGGAAAAAACTGGGCGGTTTTCTAGAATAGGCAAGAATACTTGGTTCAAACATTTCATGAATGCGGAAGAACACATAATTGAGGCTTTCCATAAAAATGGAACATAATGGTGTTCGAAGTAACACCTCCCAGTATCACAACAAGTTGTAACCAAAATGTCGCCGATGAAGGGGGTTTTAGTGCGTTTTCTGCTAAATAAACAACAAAATGAAAGGTCCAAACATCCAGACTCAGAAAATTTGATGGAGAGCCCCAGCCCACGGAGGACCCTATCACTGCCACTAACAGACGGAGTCCTCGATCCGACCATGCTCACATCACGTTTCGCACGACCGAAACATTTTTTGCGGGGAGGGGGGGGCGTTTTTGACATATCTCAGATTGTAACTTTCTGGATTATTACCCCTTGTTGTACGAAAATCACGTACATACTATGAAACTTAATAACATATATATATATATATCACCAATAGGTCCGATTTGGGATACATTTCGGACAGTAACTCTCTGAATCATTGCCCATGGTTGGACGGAAAACGTGTATATTAATGTGGACCCTGCTAGAGGTCACTATTTGTATTCTGTTATTACGCCACCTACTTTGCGGAAGAATGGAAATGGGACCATAACTTCCCCTTACAGTGTGTGATGCATTATCATACCGATGTTGAGGATCGTCATAGACAAAACTTATAATAGATTTTAATCATCTTGGATGCTTTTATTTTGGTAGCAACGGGCTGTAGTTTATCGGCTTATGGCCCATACCTTTTGCGACAATGTGGTCGACTTTCTATCGATCCTCGTTATTTTCTGCTGGTCCATCTGTCGATCAGCAGCATTACGCGACCTTACTCCCTTTGCCGAAAACCTTGCCAATGCGATAGATGCTATTGTAGTTTTTAACAGATTTTCTTAAAATTTTATGTGAAGTATTCGGGTAATGAAATGACAAAAGTCATAGATATTCGGGACTTTTGTGTTTCGGAATTAACCCTCTTATCGGAAAGTCTTGTGAACGTGATATATGCCACAGTTTTTAGGGCTTTTTCATATTTTCATAATCTGAAGCATTCGGGCAATGCAAATGATTGGAAAATTGAGAGGGTTAACAATATCGATTTTCCTTATTTTCCAGCCCTCTCGTTCAAAATATCTGCGTATGTTGCATGGCAATCAATTTGACTAGTCACGGTTATCAGAGTGACAATTACTCATTCTAATAATATGGGTAGGCTTTTTATTACTACTCACTGCAAAGTTTATACCATAGCTTATAATTTAGTGGGGGTCGGGATGGTCTAGAGTGTCGCGGTCACCTCTGGCTTGCGGCTGTGGTTTCGATCCCTGGTGTGAGCTAGGGGCACCTTCTAAACCTCGTGGGTTTCCTCCGGGCACTCCGGTTTCCTCCCACTGCTAAAGACCCCTACGCGCATGCGAATTATTGAAATAAAATTAAACCATATGTTAGTCCCGAAATGGCCTGGTTTGTGTCAGGTGGACGTTAAACCCCATTTCTCTCTCTCATCTGGTCACAGTTTCGTTTCTATTCGAAAACTATCACTTACAATATCCAAAAATCAAGGACATCGCTAACTCTGCAATATACGTCCACACTCCTGCTTTTTAAAATTAAAAGAATGAAATATGAAATCGCTATAATATGACAAGGGGCTATATAATAGGCGTTGGGTTTGTTTTGCCAAATTTAATGACAAAATATTAACATAAAAGTGGATGTGACACTGCCCCATCAAGGTATGCACCAAAATAAATAGTTACTCTCTTTACGGTATAAGGAATACATAAGTGCCAATTTTCCAGATGATTCATTCAGAATTGCAGCCTGTAGACGATAAATACAAAAAATGGGCGTGGCTCTGCCCTTGAGGGTTGGATATGGAACAATATAAATAGGTACCACCCTGTTATCGAAATGACATAATCAACAGTTGCCGTCATTAGGCTATAAGGAATACGTGTACCAATTTCCAAGTTGATCCATTCAGAATTGCGGCCTGTAAACGATAAACACAAAAATTGGGCGTGGCTCTGCGCCTGGGGTCCGGACATGCAGGCGTTGTCCTTAGGCTATAAGGAATACATATATATTTGAAGTTCAAAGACGATCCATTAAGAATCGTGGCCTGTAGGCAACACACAGAGACACAAAGAAGAAATGAGTGTGACTGCCACTGGTGGTTGGGCAATCGGGGTCATACTTGGGGAACAAGGAATAGGTATTCAAAGTTTCAAAAGGATCTGTTAAGAGTTGTGGCTTGTATGCGACACAAAAGACACACAAACATTGGGCGTGGCTCTGTCCCAGGGGGTCGAGCATGCACCAAAAATAATACATTCACCACAAACAATAGGGAGGTTCCTAAAGACAGAAGGAATAAGTTTCGCGGTGATATGTTAAATGCGTTTGTCTGTAATTTACAAACAAATACATATGCACATGCACCAAAAACAATAAGAATCATCCTTTGGGTATAAGTATGAAAACGAACGATTAAGAATTGTGGCCCGATAGAGATGTTCCGTAGGGTACGAAGAATAAGTATGTAAAGTGTCAAGACTTGTATAATACAAGAAATGGCAGTGGTTCTGCCCCTGGGGGGTGGGCATGCACCATAATCAATAGGGATCATTCTTTGGGTAGAGGGAATAAGCATTGTGGCCTGTAGGCGACACACAGACAAACACACACGTAAAAGATCCCTTGGAAGTTGGAATTCTTTATAAGAGTAGGCCATAGCGCTGCTGCCCGGACATAATTTCCATCATAGCACGCGGTATGGAGTATGCCCGTCTTCATTAGCCCAGTTTAGGGGCAGAACCTCATTATTTCATTTTATTTAATTTTTTTACAGATACTGATGGATACTTTAATGTGGGTGTGTCTACTACTGGTCTTATATCCTGTTGATGTCATCACATATAACTATGGCAAGGAAAGTAATAACCAACATAATTGGACAAAGTGTGGAGACAATATGTGCATGTGTAATGAAATATACCAAGCATTCTGTTTAAACAAGGGACATCAACTGAATTATATTCCAAGATTTGAACAAAACATAACGTACCTTAACTTTACTGGTAATTACCTACCGCATCTAGATAACCACACCTTTACCAATATTACCAAATTTAAACTGAACTTTCTGCATTTAGAGACGAATTCAATACGGAACTGTACGCCAAATGCATTTAATGGTCTGAAATATTTACGAACATTATCTATTAGAAATAGTAAAATCTCAAGGACGGGGCTGGTGCAATGCTTGTCCGGGGTAACAAAGGGGTTACAAACTCTTGATTTGGCATATATACGCTATGATCCCCCGTTGAGTCTAGATTTGGACGAGAGTATGACCAATTCAACGATGAAAAGATTGTGCATACGTAATATTAATATCATACAATATAACCAAAGTAAGTTATCAACATTAAAACATCTGCAGTCTATAACTATTCTCAAATCCTATATTACAGATGTCACTCTTGATTATTCGTCTTCATTAAAGACATTAAATTTTTCTTATAACAAACTTCACGAATTCCCAACATTTTGTGTAGGAGAAAATGCATATTTTACAAATCTTGAGCATCTGTGTTTAGACCATAACGACATACCCTCTATAAATCCAGAACAACTCGCCTGTATGAAATCCCTGGTTACATTTTCCATTAATAATAACATTATTTTTTATATACATAGCAACACATTTTCAAATTTGGCAAACCTTAATGTTTTATCAATTGTATACAATTACAAGGAAATAGTTTTGGATGAATTTGCTTTTAATTGTTCATCTCTGAAGGAGCTTTATATTTATGATGACGACATGTATTTTGATGGTCATCATAAACGCACCAGTTTCAATGCTTTTAAATACTGTAGTCAACTTGAAATTTTAAGAGTATCCTCTAACCACTTTCAGTTTACTACTAATCCACAGTTCGATGATTTATTCGGCAACTTGGTTAACGTAAAATCGTTGTCACTATCTAACTGTGGGTTAACTTTTCTACCAAGTTTTATTCCAAAATATCTTAATAAATTGGAGAAATTATGGCTCCGCCATAATAACATAAAAGATCTACCGGAAAGTTATTTTAATAATTTCAATTATCTACAGAATATACAATTAAACTCAAATAAAATAACCACGGTCAAGTCAAATACATTTTCAATTCAACTTCTTCAACAATTGAAATACATTGATCTTTCTGGGAATCCGTTTTCTTGCTCCTGTGAATTACTTTGGTTCATCAATTTTCTAAAAACAAGCCCAATCAGAAATGTTTTTATAAATTTTCCAAAGAAATACATTTGTGCTTCGCCACCGCTTTTTAAAGGGAAGCAACTCTTACAAGTCCGCCTTTCTGAACGTACATGTGCAATAACGAAACAGGTTTGTGTGATTATTATCTCTATATCAGCAGGAATTCTTCTTTTACTTTTAAGTATTTCTGTTGTTTACCGTTATCGATGGTATTTAAGATATATATTGTACATGGCACGATTTCAACATATTCGCTACCAAAGACTTTTAAACGGTGGTGGGGATTACAATTATGGGGGATTATAATTATGATGTCTATCTTAGTTCTTGTGACACTGATTTTGATGATATAATATATGATGAACTTGTCCCTAAATTACAGGAGAATATGGGTCTGCGACTTTATATACCCCAAAGAGATGGACAGGGCAATAAAATTGATCAGATAATATCTAATATGGGTGTCAGCCGTAAAGTCATATTATTTTTATCTGATAAATATGTCGAAGATATTGTGAATTTGAAGCTAGTTTTGCCTATAACAAATATATCAATGAAAGGCGTGATTTAATGATAGTAGTAGTATTGAGGGAACTTGGTGCCCTGAATGTAACACAAACCATACATAAAATACTATCGGTTGATAATTATATTAAATGGGGTTGGGATGAAGAAAGTATGGGGAATTATTCTGGTTAAAGATAACGACTGCTATTAATAATGTGGATGATCTAATACCGTAAAGAAACAGTCCCTGTGAGAAAGTTATCAGCAAATGTTGAAGATATATTGACGAATTTGGTGGCCTTGTGGTAAGTAAACTATTGAGTTTGCTTTCAAATATTCGCACTTCAAACACTTATCGGAAAAGGCATAAATTGGTGAAAATTAGTTAGTTGCGGATTACAGGAGGTATTTCTGTATTTACTAAACAGTTATATATGTGATAGAAATCGCCCTTACTTGTCGACCCTTATTCGGGGGTTCCCTGAAGGTTCTGTATTGGTGCCATTCTTATTTCATATGTACATAAACGGTTCCTTGGGAGATGCTGCTAGATTTTTTTTTGCCAATGACACTGCCATTGGTTACATTAAGTTATCCCGATTAATCACACTGTTCGAAAGAACAGAAAACTCGCTGCATGGGGGCTAAAATTAAATCGGAGTTAAAAACACACTTGTCTAAATATTATTACAAACTGGGTGGGATATGACATTTGTTAAGCGCTTAGAAATATCACCAGATATTATGAAATGCTATAGAAGATGAATAATAATATTAATTATAATAATAATAATTCCTAGATCAGAATCAAATGTAAAAACCAGATATTATGAAATGCTATAGAAGATGAATAATAATATTAATGATAATAATAATTCTTAGATCAGAATCAAATGTAAAAACCTGCCGATACTATGTATCGACGTTCTATATTTCGGGCAGTTGTCATCATCACATTTCGTCTGTATGGTTAATTGTATCGTTACAGGAGATAAATCTTTGGTACCTAGAAATAGACACAAATTAGTCGCAACGCAGATATAAACTTATTTAGAACACCTGTGTTTAAAGGGGGCGTATCTGTAAGTCAGTAACATTCACATTCTTCGACAAAAACGGCATGTTGGTCATTTCAAATCAACATTCATGTTATTGTATTATGTTAGTTTATGTTTAAACCAGTTATGGAATTATTCGCTTAAGTTAAATATTACCGTATTTTATCTTTGTTATGGTGTTTAAACCAGTTTTTGGAATTATGCGCATAAGTTTAATATTAAAGTATTTTATATTGTATTAATAATGTTATTATATTATGTTGCTTAATGCTTAAACCGGTTTATGGAATTATTCGCTCAATTTCAATATTACACTATTTTATGCTGTATTATAATGTTATTGTACTATGTTGCTTTATGCTTAAACCTGTTCATGGAATTATATGTTAACTGTTTATATATGTGTGTGGTGATCACTAATTAATCGCGTATTGTACAATACACAAACTTCAAGCCCACAATAATTTACTGTTTTTGCTTCTTTTTTTGTTTTTTACTTTTATTTATTTTTTTAAAAATATTTTTGTCCTTTATTTGTATTTTATGTCTCAATAAAGCAAATCAGTTAATCGAAGTGTATGACACCCCTCCCTTTAAACAGTTAAATGACCAAATAGGCACAGGGGAGGTAACTGTAGGAATCAAGGGTAGATAATCATGCTTTTAAAACGGAGGGATAGTTATGTACACATTGCCGAACATATTACTAACTAATCAAAATTTCAATGAAAGCGAAACCTTACCGCATAATTCTATGATTTTTAAAATCTGACGACTGCTTGAGATGATACCTTGGTTAAGTTTGTGTACATACAAAATGTGACACGCATTATACAAAGATAAAACTGTTCGGTGACTATTATACGGTTCATAATTCCTTCATTCCATTACAAATTATGACAATATGTTGAAAAAATATGTATTTGAACTTATTTTACTTGCGCAAAGCATCATTGAATTGTCAATTGTAGCGAAGACCACACTGACGCCATAATAAGCCTAGTGTAGTTAATTCTGTCCGCCTTTATACATATTACAATACACAAATGATACAGTGTACACTGCACGTACACAAACAAACTCCCCTCCTTAAACAACCAATGTCATGTTCTCATAAAATATATGATTTTGTGATAAGTAACTTTGATGTACACAAACTGAAAAAGAAAACGTTACACCCTTTCCAATAATAACACCCCTTGCAACAATTTATTAATTTAATCGGGAAATCACTATTTTGTGACTTTACTTGATTCACCTGGAATCTGTTAAATCTAAATATTTGAATACGTGGGTAATAAAAGACTCGGGCGTTTGTGTCCATTCTATGCATTGTAGAGTATATGTGTTTTGCACTGGAGTGACTTGTTATATCAATATAGAGATATTGATACAATTTGAATTGATTATTTTATATTAAAGTCTCAGGGTGTGATTTGGGCGATATGTGAAATGGAATGAAATTAAATGGGCTTTAACGTCCTGCTGTTCTGCTCGGACTAGACTAATGAAAACGGGCATACGCCATACATTTTGCTATGAGGAAAATGTTATACTCTTCTTTGAATTCAAACTGTAAAGTGTTCCCTTACTGTGTATACACGGCATCTAGGTTTTTTTATTTCATCGAACAACTTTGCGTCGTCCCTTTATAGGCCCTCCGTGCAACACTATATAGGGAGGTGGCCGAATCGTCTGTTACGATATCACCTTAGGTGGAAGTGGACGTTAAACCCCAGAAACGAACGAAATGGTTTCGATTCTCCGGTTGTATGTGACAAGGAGTAGGGTCGCCTGTCCAACCTCTTTTTTTTCTCTGAGTTCTTCGGTTTCATACTACTGCTAAAGACTCCTATGCGCAAAGCGAAATATGTTAGTCTCGAAATTAACCCCCCCCCCCTCACACACTGCTAAAGAACCAAGGTGCAAGCGAAATATTGAAATAAAATTTATCCACATGTTAGTCCCGAAATGATCTAGTTTTGGGTCGAGTGGACGTTAAACATCCCTCTCTCTTTCCCCCTCTCTCTCTCTCTCTCTCTCTCTCTCTCTCCGTATATACGTAATATACGTATATATATTGTGACAGCTGGAGACATTCATAAGGTAAGTCGATAGGGAAATTTTAGAAAAACAAGTTTGGAGTGATACAAAAATGGGTAGTAAAACCCTATTTTATTTCTCATTGATTCACATTTGTTTATAAATGAGTATTTTTCTGAATGATTGGTGTTTATTTTAGTATATTTCAACGTTGTGTAAATGGTGGGAAAGGTTTATTATAAATAATATTTCATTCAGGATATCTGAATGGTGTTACGGAACAGGCGTATCCTGGTTAAAGACCTGTTGCCGAAAAGTTTTAAACTGGATTTGAGAAGAGTAATTTCAAGCAGGTTTCAAGAGAAGGGTTTAACGCCCACTAGACACCACAAACTAGATCATTTCGGGACTAACATATGGTTTAGTTTTTTATTTCTATAATTCCCTTGGGTGTTGGGGTCTTTAGCAGTAGTGGAAAACTGGTGGATTTTGACGAAACTTCAGATATAGGTTTATCCCCATAAGATCGCGGCTGCTTTCGATATTAGCATGTATCGGATCGAAACTTCACGGATTATGGCCCCTGATTGTACGAAAAATCATGTTTTTAGCTTGTGGACCCTGTAGAGGTCACAATTTTGAACCGATTTTGATGAAACTTGACATGTATGTTTATAACCCAAAGATCTTGGTTCCTTTCGATATTTGCACCCATCGGCTCCTAACTTCCAGACAAATCGCACTTTTTAGCTTGTGGTCCCGCTGGAGGTCAAAATGATAATCCGATTTAAGAAACCGCTTGATTATATCACCGTTACATGGTAATGAAGGTTGAGTTCAAATTTCGTGAAAATCGGACCAAAATTGACGGACAAAATGGCCGCCGTTTGTACGCGAATAGTGTTAAAATATGTTATATCAAGGTTGTGGACCCTATGGAGGTCACAATTTTGAACCGATTTTGATGAAACTTGATATGCATGTTTAAAACCCAAAGATCTTGGTTCCTTTCGATATTTGCACCCATCGGATCGTAATTTCCTGAATTATAGCCCCTGATTGTCCGAAAAATCGCCCTTTTTAGCTTGTGGTCCCTCTGGAGGTCACAATTATTATCCGATTTAAAAAACCGTTTGATTATATCACCGTTACATGGTAATGAAGATTGGGTTCAAATTTCGTGAAAACCGGACCAAAATTGACAGACAAAATGGCCGCCGTTTGTACGCGATTAGTGTGAAAATATCAAGGTTGTGGACCCTATAGAGGTCACAATTTTGAACCTATTTTGATGAAACTTGACATGCATTTTTATAACCCAAAGATCTTGGTTTCTTTCGATATTTGCGCCCATTGATTCGTAACTTTCTGAATTATGGCCCCTGATTGTACGAAAAATCACCCTTGTATCCGAAAAGTGTAAAGATAGGCTGGCACTGCCAGGCAGGATACGCCCACATTTTCGAGAGATGGATAGAGAACAAGCAATACCGAAAGTGATTTTTCCTACATCATTAAGTCCTGTATTTCATACTGTATTGGGAGCAGCCATTTTGTTGGTCAGTTCCAGTCTGATATTCATGAAATTCGAAGCCGACAATGATTATGGTGTGACGGTACACAACCTAGAAATGTGACTTTTCGTCAAAATCGGATAAGAATTGTGACCTGTAGAGAGTCCACAACCATGATATACCATATTTTTACACTATTCGCGTACAAACGGCGACCATTTCGTCCGGCAATTTTGGTACGATTTTCACGAAATTCGATCTCACCCTTCCTTACGGTGCAACAGTAATATAATCAGAGTTTTTTTTTTAAATCGGATAATAATTGTTCGAGAGATAGATAGAGAACAAGCAATACCGAAAGTGATTTTTCCTACAATCAAAGGCCATAATTCATTAAGTTAAAATTTGATATGCGCAAATATCGAAAAGAATAAAGATCTTTAGGTTATAAACATGCATTTCAGGTTTCATAAAAATCGAATTAAAATTGTGATCTCTACAGGGTCCACAACTTTGATATACCATACTTTTACACTATTCGCATACAAACGGCGGCCATTTTGTCTGGCAATTATGGTCCGATTTTCTCGAAATTCGAACTTAACCTTCCGTAGGGTGTGGTGTAACGGTGATAGAGTCAAACGTTTGTTTAAATCGGATAATAATTGTGACCTCCAGAGGGACCATAGGCAATTTTTCGGACAATCAGAGGCCATAATTCAGGAAGTTACGATCCGATTGGCGCAAATATGGGTTATAATCATGCATTTCAAGTTTCATCAAAATCGAATTAAAATTGTGACCTATACCATTTTTTAACAGTATTCGCGTACAAACGGCGGCCATTTTGTCTGTCAATTTTGGTCCGATTTCCCCGAAGTTCGAAATCAAACCTTCCATAAGGTGTAACGGTGATATAATCAAACGTTTTTTTAAATCGGAAAATAATTGTGACCTCCAGAGGGACCACAAGCTAAAAAAAGGCAATTTTGCGTACAGTCAGGGGCCATAATTCAGGAAGTTACAATCCGATATGCGCAAATATCGAAAGGAACCAAGACCTTTGGGTTATAACCATGCATTTCAAGTTTCATCAAAATTGAATTAAAATTGTGACCTCTACAGGGTCAACAACCATGATATATCATTTATTAACAGTATTCGCATACAAACGGCGGCCATTTTGTATTGCAATTTTGGTGCGATTTTCCCGAAATTCGAACTCAACCTTCCTTACGGTGTAACGGTAATATATCCAAACGTTTTTTTTACATCGGATAATAATTGTGACCTCCAGAGGGACCACAAGCTAAAAAGATAGGTGGCACTGCCAGGCAGGATACGCCCACATTTTTGAGAGATGGATAGAGAACAAGCAATACCGAAAGTGATTTTTCCTACATCATTAAGTCCTGTATTTCATACTGTATTGGGAGCAGCCATTTTGTTGGTCAGTTCCAGTCTGATATTCATGAAATTTGAAGCCGACAACCTAGAAATGTGACTTTTCGTCAAAATCGGATAAGAATTGTGACCTGTAGAGAGTCCACAACCATGATATACCATATTTTTACACTATTCGCGTACAAACGGCGAACATTTCGTCCGGCAATTTTGGTAACGATTTTCACGAAATTCGAACTGAACCTTCCTTACGGTGCAACAGTAATATAATCAGAGTTTTTTTTTAAATCAGATAATAATTGTTCGAGAGATAGACAGAGAACAAGCAATACCGAAAGTGATTTTTCCTACAATCAAAGGCCATAATTCATTAAGTTACAATTTAACAGTATTCGCGTACAAACGGCGGCCATTTTGTATGGCAATTTTGGTCCGATTTAACCGAAATTCGAACTCAACCTTCCTTACGGTGTAACGGTAATATAATCAAACGTTTTTTTCAATCGGATAATAATTGTGACCTCCAGAGGGACCACAAGCTAAGAAAAGGCGATTTTGCGTATAATCAGGGGCCATGATTCAGGAAGTTACGATCCGATATGCGCAAATATCAAAAGGAACCAAGATCTTTGGATTATAACCATGAATTTCAAGTTTCTTCAAAATCGAATTAAAATTGTGACCTCTACAGGGTTCACAACCTTGATATACCATTTTTTAACAGTATTTCCGTACAAACGGCGGCCATTTTGTATGGCAATTTTGGTCCGATTTTCCCGAAATTCGAACTCAACCTTCCTTAGGGTGTAACGGTGATAGAGTCAAACGTTTTTTTAAATCGGATAATAATTGTGACCTCCAGAGGGGCCATAGGCGATTTTTCGGACAATCAGGGGCCATAATTCAGGAAGTTACGATCCGATATGCGCAAATATCGAAAGGAACCAAGACCTTTGGGTTATAACCATGCATTTCAAGTTTCATCAAAATCGAATTAAAATTGTGACCTATACAGGGTCCACAACCATGATATACCATTTTTTAACAGTATTCTCGTACAAACGGCGGCCATTTTGTATGGCAATTTTGGTCTGATTTTCCCGAAATTCGAACTCAACCTTCCTTTGGGTGTAACGGTGATATAATCGAACGGTTTTTTAAATCGGATAATAATTGTGACCTCCAGAGGGACCATAAGCTAAAAAAGGTGATTTTTCGGACAATCAGGGGCCATAATTCAGGAAATTACGTTCCGATAGTCGCAAATATCGAAAGGAACCAAGATCTTTGGGTTATAAACATGCATGTCAAGTTTCATTAAAATCGGTTCAACATTGTGACCTCTATAGGGTCCACAAGCTAAAAACGTGATTTTTCGTACAATCAGGGGCCATAATCCATGAAGTTTTGATCCGATACATGCCAATATCGAAAGCAGCCGAGATCTTTTGGGGATAAACATATATTTCAAGTTTCGTCAAAATCGGGTAAGAATTGTGACCTGTAGAGAGTCCACAAACAAATTGTGGACGGACGGACGGACAGGGGCGACGACAATATACGTCCACATAAAAATGTGGGCGTATAAAAAGGCGATTTTGCGTATAATCAGGCGCCATAAATCAGGAAGTTACGATCCGATTTGCGCAAATATCGAAAGGAACCAAGATCTTTGGGTTATAACCATGAATTTCAAGTTTCATCAAAATCGAATTTAAATTGTGACCTCTGCAGTATTCGCGTACAAACGACGGCCATTTTGTATGGCAATTTTGGTCCGATTTTCCCGAAATTCGAACTCAACCCCCCTTAGGGTGTAACGGTGATATAATCAAACGTTTTTTTTAAATCGGATAATAATTGTGACCTCCAGAGGGACCACAATTCAGGAAATTACGTTCCGATAGGCGATTTGTCAGGAAGTTAGGAGCCGATGGGTGCAAATATCGAAAGGAACCGCGATCTTTGGGTTATAAACATGCATGTCAAGTTTCATCAAAATCGGTTCAAAATTGTGACCTCTATAGGGTCCACAAGCTAAAAACGTGATTTTTCGTACAATCACGGGCCATAATCCATGAAGTTTTGATCCGATACATGCCAATATCGAAAGCATCCGAGATCTTATGGGGATAAACCTATATTTGAAGTTTCGTCAAAATCGGATAAGAATTGTGACCTGTAGAGAGTCCACAAACAAATTGTGGACGGACGGACGTCCGAGCGGACAGGGGCGACGACAATATACGTCCACATGAAAATGTGGGCGTATAAGAATATGTTGTGGACCCAATTAAGGTCACAATTTTATTTGCGCATATCGGATTGTAACTTCCTTAATTATGGCCCCTGATTGTCCGAAAAATCGCCTTTCATGGCTTGTGGTCCCCCTGGAGGTCACAATTATTATATTATCCGATTTAAAAAAAAAAACGTTTGATTATATCACCGTCACACCGTAATTCAGATTGAGTTCGAATTTCGGGACAAAATGGCCGCTGCTTGTACGCGAATAGTGTAACAATATTGTATACCAAGGTTGTGGACCCCGCAGAGGTCACACTTTTAATTCGATTTTGATGAAACATAAAATACATGTTTATAACCTACAGATCTTGGTTCCTTTCCGATATTTGCGGCATATCGGATCATAACTTACTGAATTATGGCCCTTGATTGTAGGAAAAATCAATTTCTGTTTAGTTTGTTCTCTATCCATCTCTCGACAATGTGGGCGTATCCTGCCTGGCAGCCGCTGGTTAATCATGGTAATTGGTAAAGTTGCTTGCAATATTTCAAAATCTTTCATTCTGCCTATGACACGTTCCACATGAATTCTAGCCTTTAGCCGATAACTGAGTCTTTCCCTTCGTGAAATGAGGAAATTCTAGTTTCGCCTGACGATATGCGAATTCGTCCACCATGGTGAACCCGCGGTCAGCTAGAACTACATCATCAGGCAGTAATTTATCAAGAAAACCGGATTCCATTGTAATTTGCTTATCGCTGGCTCTACCGCCATAACGTTCGGATAAGAATATAATAATACCAGCTGGGCAAATTCCAACTAAAAACTTGACGGTGTTGTGTCGTTTGTAATTTGAAAAAGTCTGAGCACAAAGCTTCAACCCTGTTGGTCTTTCCATAAATATTTCAGAGCAATCAATAAGACATCTATTTTTTGTATAAATCTATCGTTCCGGAAAACATTAGGTAGTTCCATAACATCGGATTCTGGCCACATGACAAGTCTTCCTAAATGTTTATACATTAAATCCACTCGTGTGACAAATGAAGGTCTTACACCAATTCTATATCCTAAGTCAGACATAGTTATATTTCTCTTTATACGGATAAGAGTTTTAAAAAAGCTCATTTTGTTCACTAAGTCCCCTTTTCTTTGGAAGGGAATCATTCTTAATAGTTTCAAAAATGGCATTGAATGTTGAAATATTAGGCAGTCCTGTATAAAATTGTATTTATTTGTCATCATCATATTTGATATTTTCAAATGCCAAAACTTTTGAACTGTTTTTTTTTCTTATTTTGTATTAGCTGACAATTTTGGTCCTTTAAGTTTTGTACTTGAGTCGCTAATTTAACCAAGTTATCTTTTAATTCTTGCTTGTCAATATAAGCTTGCTTCTTTATATCTTCACATTCAAAACTTTTCTGGTCTGTCGAAATTTTCAAATATTGGTTTGTGTATAAAATATTTTTCAATAGACTACAATGATTGTCAGTTTGTACCGAATTATCAAATAATAGTTTCCTTTCAGTTTGAGTCGATGTTTCAGGGGAACTGGGACAATTAGGTTATTTCCGTGATGGTTATTAACATCTTAACAGGACACAAGCAGTAATTGCCTGTGCACTGTTTTCTTGCCTTACTCTGTATCTGGAATGTCTCTCTATATCTCCACCATGTTTTCTCTTTCTGACTTCAGGAGTGAAGCCGAAAACTGACGGTACAAAATCAGGGTTGTTTGGGTCTTTTGAAGGATAACCTACAATTGAGAAAAATATAATTGATTAAAAACTAACCCCAAAAATTAATATTGGGTATTTACTATTAAAAAACGTTGACCAAAAATTCAAGGCTGGGCGGGGCAGCTAGCTACAAAAGGTCAAGAATTTCACTAAAAATATTGAGATAAATCTATTATTTTTTTTAAGATTTCCAAGTCGAAATGGAAATGTATGCCTCGTCCGCTTTGATTGATGTCAGGTCATATGCGCCGTTGTCAGATTGGAATAGGATTATATACTCAACGGAATGAACAACAATAAACGACAAAATTTCAATGTTTTGTTTAAAAAAGATAGTCTAGGCCTAGTTGATAGATTTTCTCCAGTCTTCAGTTATGAATGGATGTTGTAATAACGCTATTACACAGGCACTTGAAGGGATTAAAATAAAACTTCTTGCTACTGCTCGACTATATATTATACCATGTATTACAGACGACATCTTTGTTATGACTGGTTTACGATATATCGTCTGTTATTATCTCACAATACTCACTAGTTCTAAGACTTTCCATCGTTTTAATTGCCAACGAGACTTTATTTGATCATTATACACCCTCCAATGTAATTAAATTGGTCCTTTTACAGCGTTATTAATAACAAATCAAACTTAAAAAGCTATCACTTGTCGATATATAACTTCGCCAGCCCGGAAGTAGCCCGAAATAAGGTCAAAGAAGTCTGTATCACCCAGTCCCTTTATAAACCTATCATTACTCGATACGTGCATAGGAACTGTTTGATCAAGTCTCGCCCAACAGCGGCCTCGCTTCGTAGGCTCTATCACGGTAATAGAGCCTACGAAGCGAGGCCGCCGTTGAGCGAGGCTTGATCATCTAGTTCCTAGGCAAATATCGAGTAATGATAGGTTTATAAAGGGACTGGGTGATACAGACTTCTTTTGACCTTATTAGTCCATGTTCACAAGCCAGATGATAAAATAACTGGTCTGATTCCGATTTGTGTCATGTAGACAATTATGACATCCTGGTGGGTAGGGTCTTAAATATAATTAGTTCGTCATTCAATATTAAAGCTTGTTCACGAAGACTTTTAAGAATTTCCAGTGATAGCAGATTACAGCGACTTCAACTAAAAAAAGGTTTAGTATAAGCATTTGTCTATAATCTGCAGTATGACAGTTTGACTCGGTCTTTATTTGGTGACTATTTGTGGGTTACAGAAAATTTGGTGTCTCAATATACGTCCAGATTCACAATGTGGACGTATATTGCTGTCGACCCAGTCTGTGTCTGGCCTTTTGCATATTTATTCCTAGTACCCTAAGGATCACCCCTTTTTTTCTTCTTTGATTGACATTTAGTAATTGAACATATTAACACAAGGTACAATTTTGTGGATACACAATTACTGAGTTTGGTACTAAGCGACGTTTCGACGTGGATACTTAATTGTATTTGATTCTTATCTTTGTTGCATATTCTGTATATATTTGCCAACTATTCACATTTTTGAATCATTTGCTTGATAAAGACGGGATTATCCTTGTCGAAACGTCGCTTAGTACCAAACTCAGTAATTGTGTATCCATAAAATTGTACCTTGTATCACCCCTATTGTTTGTTGTGCATGTCCAACACCCATGGGCAGAGCAAACATGTGTTATGTGTTGCAAACATGTCACAGTTCTTAATGGATCGTCTTGAAAACTGTTCGTATTTATTCTTTATGCACAAAGGATGACCTCTATTAATTGTGGGTGCATGCCCGATCCTCTGGGACAGAGCGAGACCCAATTGTTGTGTATGTGTCTCCAACAGGTGACATATCCCTTTGAAACTTTGCATACCTAGTCTTTATGCCCTAAGAATGACCCCCCATATTGTTTTTGGTGGATGCCCGGTCCCCAGGGGCAGAGCCACACCAATTTTTATTCGGTGTGTCTGTTTGTTGTCTACATATCGTAATTGTCAATGGATCATCTTAGAAATTGGCATATGTATTCCTTATCGCCTAAGGTCGGTAACTATTGCTTTGGGTGCATGTCCCAACCCACAGGGGTAGACCAACGCCCAATTTTTGTGTTTACCATTTATAGACAGCAATTCTGAATGGATCATCTTGGAACTTGGCATATGCATACGTTATAGCGAAATGGAGGACGCTATTCATTTTGGTGCATGCCCCGACCTCCAGGGACAGAACCACGCCCATTTGTTTTGTCTTAACCGCCTGAATGCCACAATTCTGAATGGATTATCTTGGGACTTGATAAACTTATTCCTTATACCCCAAGGATGACAACTTGATTTTGGTGCATGATCCACCCGGGGTTCGGCGGTGCCACGTATACTTTTTGCTAATATTTTGTCTGTAAATAATTTACAGGTTGCAATTCTTGACAGATTTGCATCCAATTCGGCATGATCCATCACAGGGGTGCACCTATATATTGGTTCATGTTCAACCTGCAGGGGCAGAGCCATGCCCGATATGGGCATGTCATGTATGTAAATGTATAATTACTAATTTACATAACATTTGAGGTAAAAAGAGAGGTGCAGTCGACAGACCTGGCTCTTACATAATGCATCTTTAAACATTCGTCTATTTTTGTCAAGTTTTGCACCCAATTTGAGGAGATTCTTCGATGCCTAATCTAGCCATCCGATTCCCTCAAAAGAATTGGTGACTTCTGTAACAATGCTGACTAGATCCTTGCTTGGATTTGTGGTTAAGCTGAATATGCTCTACCCCATCCAAATGAACGGGTATTCAAATAAACAAGCGTGTAATTTCAGCTAATTACTTTACATCTTGCAATGTTGAATTAAATTTAGGTCAACAAGCTTAGTATCTAGTCCCAATTAATAGTAGCATTGTTCTTCACATTTCGAGTAGGCCTATTACAGATACCTTATGAAAGAAGTAAATATGTTTATTGCAAGTCTTTATTTTGGCTTCAAATGGTACATAAATTATTATCAAGACATTTTCCATAACATATTATCTGATGGCCGATATTTCAATCAATGTATTTAACCATCCGCGAGATTTAAAAACTAATTATTTGGACACACTATAACAGACACAATTTCGCTGAGACTAAAGTAATTTGAATAACATTTTCAATATATTCATTTTTCGTTATCTGTTGAGCTATTATAGCTTTTTATATAAATCTTACATAACGCATCTTAAAACATTTTATGTGTAACTTTATTTGTTTTACTTTGATTTCCCGATATAAAAAAGTCCTTTGTGAATCTTTTGTTAGTCATTATTAGCCACTAATCTATGACATAAACTTTCTTTGTGACTCACTATTAGCCTACTATTTTATCCTTTACTGAATGTCGCCTCACAGGAATTATAAATATAATCTGATTTAAATTAAAGATGTAAGTAGTGATAACTTTGTCGGTGAAACATAACAAAAAAATTACTGGTTCCGAGAGAAAAAAAAAAGACTTGTATGAATATTAGCTAATGCCAGTGGATCTTTTACGTGCAAGTCAATGTTTTTTCCGTCCGTGTTTGTAACATACACGAAAATTTCCTCTGCCGATTAAAATTAAATGCCAGTCCCGATATAATATAGCCTTAGATAATGTAATTTTGTTTGACACATACAAAAGCCACAAACGGTTTGCGGCTATTTATAAGTCACATTTCCGGATATCTCATTTTATATATTATAGTTAAGTAACCAAGGTCACAACTTGAGCTTGTTCATGAAAGGTTAAGTTCTTGTTGGTTGAAATGATTATGATAATAATCAGAGGTTATTTGACCGTTTGACTATCTATACCAGCTATACATCCAGAACAACTCGCCTGTATGAAATTTCTGGTGTCATTTTCCATTAATAATAACGCTATTGTTTATATAGAAAGCAATACATTTTTAAGTGTGTCAAATAAAGCTGAATATTGTATCAATTACATACAATAGCGGAGGAAAAGGTATAAGACAATTTGCTTTTAATAGTTCATCTCTGAAGGAACTTTATATTTATGACGATGACTTGTATTTTGATGAAGGTCATAAACACAACAGTTTGGATGCTTTTAAATACTGTAGGCAACTGGATATTTTAAGTGTATCCTCCAACCACTTTGACTTTACTACTAATGTAATGTTCGATGAATTATTCAGCAACTTGGTTAACGTAAAATCGTTGTCACTATCTAAGTGTCGCCTAACTTTTCTTCCAAGTTTTATTCCAAAATATCTTAATAAATTGGAGAAATTATGTCTCCACCATAATAACATAAAAGATCTACCGGAAAGTTATTCTAATAATTTCAATTATCTACAGAATGTACAATTAAATTCAAATAAAATAACCACAGTCAAGTCAAATACATTTTCAATTCAACTTCTTCAACAATTGAAAGACATTGATCTCTCCGGGAATCCGTTTTCTTGCTCCTGTAAATTACTTTGGTTTATCAATTTTCTAAAAACAAACTCCAATTTTTATACGCCCACATTTTCATGGTAATGAAGATTGAGGTTAAATTTTGTGAAAATCGGACCAAAATTGACAGACAAAATGGCCGCCGTTTGTACGCGATTAGTGTGAAAATACGTTATATTAAGGTTGTGGACCCTATAGAGGTCACAATTTTGAACCGATTTTGATGAAACTTGACATGCATGTTTATAACCCAAAGATCTTGGTTCCTTTCGATATTTGTGCATATCGGATTGTAACTTCCTGAATTATGGCCCCTGATTGTACGAAAAATGACCTTTTTTTTAGCTTTTGGCCCCTCTGGGGTCAGAATTATTATCCCACTTAAAAAAAACGTTTGATTATATCACCGTTACATCGTAATGAAGGTTGAGGTCGAATTTCGTGAAAATCGGACCAAAATTGACAGCTGTTCTTGTCAGGCCATCCATCCTTCATCACTAACAAGGGGAAACCACGCCAGAAAATCTAGATGAACTTTGTCACCCAATGCAGGGATCAAACACCTAACCTCAAGGCTACCGAGCCAGCATCTTACCCACTTAGCAACATGATCCCCAGTTGAATTTGAAGCCTACTGAAATGAACCTTTATAACCCAAAGATCTTAATTCATTTCGATATTTGCACATAGGAAAAATCACTTTCGGTATTGCTTGTTCTCTATCCATCTCTCGAAAATGTGGGCGTATCCTGCCTGGCAGTACCAGCCTATCTTTATAAATTTTCCAAGGGAATACATTTGTGCTTCTCCGACGCTTTTTAAAGGGAAGCAACTCTTACAAGTCGGTCTTTCTTAACGTACATGCGCAATAACGAAACGGGTTCGTGTGATTATTATATCTATATCGGCAGGAATTTTTCTTTTACTTTTAAGTATTTCTGTTGTTTACCGTTATCGATGGCATTTACGATATATTGTACATGGCACGATTTCAACATATTCGCTACCAAAGACTTTTAAACGGTGGTGTTAATTACAATCATGATATATATCTTAGTTCTTGTGACACTGATGTTGATGATATAATATATGATGTACTTGTCCCTAAACTACAGAAGGATATGGGTCTGCGACTTTATATCCCCCAAAGGGATGGCCATGGAAATAAAATTGATCAAATAATATCCAATATGGATGTCAGCCGTAAAGTCATGTTATTTTTATCTGATAAATATGTTGAAGATGGTTATTGTGAATTTGAAGCTAGTTTTGTCTATAATAGGTACATCAATGAAAGACGTGATTTAATGATAGTAGTATTAAGGGAACTTGGTGCCATGAATGTATCACAAACCATACATAAGATACTATCGGTTGATAATTATATTAAATGGGGTCGGGATGATGAAAGTGTGGAATTGTTCTGGTTAAAAATAACTGCTGCTATTAATAATATCATTTATTATGGATGATCTAATACCTTAAAGGCTTAATCCTTGTAAGAAAAGTTATTAGAAACGTTATTTCAACAACATTCTGGTAAAGCATTAATTAACGAAAACTGTCTGGTTCTGGATTACAGGGCACATTTCTGCTTTTGTAAATAACGCTTTCTTGTCGACCTTAATTTGGGTGTTACCTAGGGCTCTGTATTGGGCCCATTCCTATTGCTTCGGTTCATAAACGATATACAAGAAGACTTTGAAGATACTGTTAGATTATTTGTCAGTGACACTGCCATTAAATCCCATGTATAGGAAATAGAAACTTCCTTAAACGCTGGGGGGGGGGTGGATGGCCGAATGGTTAGCGTGCGCGGTTTCATACGGCCTGCCATTGAGTCAACTGGCGTGGTTTCAAATCCCCGGTTGTACGTGGCAAGGAGTAGGGTCGCGTGTCCAATCTCGTGGGTTTTCTCCGGTTTCCTCCCAATTTCTTTCTCTCTCTCTCCTTAAACGCCGGTTTATTTAAACTGAAATCAATTGCACCCTATTTCAATATTGTTTATTTGTTTGTACGTTTTTAATAACGGTGTTTAAGTCAGCTGAACCTATAGTTGGTTTTATTGACACAACAGAATAATATCACACAAAAATAACACACTTTATGGAATAACAATTCTTTTACCTCCTGCGACAATAGGGATCCCCGTAACGGATCAACGTGTTTGTCATGCGTTGCGACCCATGTCGTTGGTGAGTGGAGTCCCGGTGTTTTAGTGGGGATTTGGCCAAGCGCTATCAAATAATGTACACATGCAACACTATTATTAGAATGCTACCATGTTATTCCCGTCATGTGGATTTGACTTGGACAAAGACATTGATGAACGTGTTAATGCAGGGTTGAAGCCTGTGAGAGCTGATTTTGTCTTTCGAATTCTCACCCACAACTAATTGGACTCTCAGAGTAAAACATGATAAGGTGGTGGTGTCTACGTAGACGAGTTGGGAGGTATCCCACCCTTCGCCACTTTGTAGTCGTTGGTAGCGGGCCCGTAGACCCCCCGCCCCCAATATTTCGCCCAAAACAGTGATTTCTTAGGAGTGTTTTTAGCCGGCCACATCCTCAGCCCCTCCAAAACATTCCGTAGGCCCCACCACCAAATTGTATGAGCTGGCTACGGGCCGGGTTGGTAGTAAGCTGTGTTACCCCCCCCCCCCCACGACTAATGTGTATATACGATTAGAAGGCCGGATTCCTGTGCCCCTTCGTTGACAAAGCTTTAAATTATCTTCATCTAAAAGGCCAAAATAAAATTCGTTTTATATTTAGTGGCTTAATCCTGAAACAAAACAGTTTTCGTATGTTTTCTCATATTTGCCTTCAACAGACATACAAGATTTTACAATAACAGGAGATATTGGATTATCGATTCCATCTTTATTGTGAGTTACTTTCCTCTATGTTACTGTGATTAGCTGTCACTTTGGTGGCATGACACCTTGGGCTCTTTAAAATGGAATCCCCCATACTCTAAAAGCTACCCCTAACCCATAATCCTCGACAGCAATCACGTGGCCTAACCCTGTTTACACCTCGTGACCTGAAGGATATCTGTGGGTGTTCATGTGAAAAAGACATAGCCCTTTAAAATGCACCAACATACATATAATGCAAATTATTTTGTTACATTTCAACAACGCATTGTTTTGACTTACATGTAGCTCCTGGTTCTGGTCTTGATTGACATTTAGCTTGTAAAAAGTTAACACATCGTTTAAGATCCACGTCGTACAAGTGACAATAAACACAACCCGGCTGATAACCGTAAAGATTGGTGTCGTGTTCATACCTAAAACAAGGTACAGCTAGCAGGATCACAGGGAACTTGGTCTGTGGGCTCTGGAAACAATAGGTCTGTGCAGAAACTGAAAAAAAAGATCAATTGATTGCGAATGCTTAAAACCGTGTAAGTGAACATAAATGCATCTTTACAATATCTGATGTGTATAGTTTTATAAAGTGTAATCCTTGTGGTGAAGACACTACGGTCTGCATACCGAGCATTGGTTAAAGGAGCTAAATTGCTCATATTTGGGACATAATAATTGACACTAGCTGGTCGCAACGCATAAAATAATGTAATATGAATGTATAGGATCTCATTTACATTCAATCGTTTCTGTTTTATAGAGATCAAGGCTCTGATTGGCCCCAGGCAGCTCTTCCTACGTTGAAATGACGCGGCCTTCTTGTAATGAAAGAAAGAAAATTTCAAAAGAAAATCGCAAAAACTATTTTAAAATAAAAGCGAATCAGGATATCCGGCTAATGCAAGGCGAGTCAGTAGTACATCTCGAGTGCTATGGTGTCACTGACCGCATGGGCCTCCTTCCCTCATAGTGAACGGCCAACTGATGGGATAATCCGCCCCTGCTATTTTACCGTAATTTCTAATCAATTACGTTTGGCGAAATACGCCATAAGTCTCAACTGAATGACAATCTCTATCGCGTCGGTGAAGTGTCAAAAGGGTGTATCTCGGGAAATTAGTCAAATACACTTTTTTTGCATTTTTAAAATCTCCCAATTAATATGCACATTTCTGTCTAAGCTGTGTATCTATACGCCAATTAGAACTGTTCTGGATATCACGTGTCCAAATTTTGTCTACACCGATAGTATTTATTGCGCATGCTCTTAACTTAAATGTCTTAAGATGAAGATATATCAGTCTACACCGATAGTACTTATTGCGGATGCTCTTCAGATAAGAATATGCCATCACCGTTTGAAATGCCTAGCCTCGTTTTTCGTTACATTTGGCACCGAAACGCATTGTGGTACACGAATCGCGTACCAACGGTAAAATGTTTATTATGTGTTAAATATTGGATATCAGAAGCCCATCTTTCCCAGTAAGATAACACGTAAAATTAAAATTGAAAAATAATAACAGTTTTCAATGTCGAAGACTTTGGATGATTTTGAGTTACAGCTATAATGTAAGGAATATGAAACACGGGAGCATAAATCACCAGACATGTCTTGTTTTTCGACATTGTTTAGGAGCAGAATAGTAGGACGTTAAACCCCATTTCATTTTTCGACATAACTTAGAGTGGATCGGCTATATACCTGGGGCCTATTTCACGAAATTTTAACTAAGATAAGATCCCAATTTTAGTAATTTGATTGGATAATATTAGATTGATTTTAGTGCTCAGCCAATCAAAATTGAAGTATATACTAAAATTGGATTTTATCTTAAGTTAAAATTTCGTGAAACAGGGCCCAGGGTCTTAACTGTGATAGTAGAGAGTGCTTAGAGTTGGCCTGTCTGGTCCTCAACGACAGAAACGCAACACATACCAAACAATAAATGCTGCAGAAATGTCAGGGTATTGTCCCGCTGCTTTTAAATATTTTTACAAAGCGATGGGATAATTATTGGGACATTTGCTCCGCTACTTACTCACTATACTAAAAAAATGATCTGTCTGTTGTATTTTTGTTTAGACTGGTTCATATAACAAACGGCATAAGTCCGTATAATAAATAGTATGTTGACGAGAAGATCTGAAAATTACTGTTTCAGGTGTAGATGAAAATAATTAATTACACAGCACCCGAGAAAAGGATTCTAAATTCAATGGGGATTTATTCCTCCAGATGTTCATATCCGATTCACATACTTCTGGAGGCATGGGCCCAATTCCTAGAAAATTCTTAAGCAGGTTCTTGTGCTTATAGGCGGAGGACTGGGAAGTTCTAACTAGCTTAGTTTTCAAAAGTCGTTGCAACTCCCCGCTGTGGGAAGTTTTAATATTTATTTCTCGAGAAATAACCCTAATGTGTTAAAAACAGAACTGCCACACTCCAATTTATGTGCCAGGAACGTTTTAAACAAATAATCTAAACGACATCATTTTTTGTCCTCGCAATAATAAAGTAGTGAGACGGCGAGCTCTCAGCCAATGAAAATCTAGTAAATAGCGAATAACAGTAAATACACGTGACCTTACGGAGAATTTAATAGATCACTGCCGTTGTTTTGCTATTATATAATTAGGACGATTTTTTTTAGCCAAACTCGTAAATCATATTTCTAATGTAAAGAAAATGCGCGCTATTAATACTGGTATTCACCGGTGTCGGCTAACATGTAATAAGTGCATAAATGTGAAAGATTTAGATCAGCGATGACTCATTCAGTCATTGGGTAGAGTGTCCAACTGACAGCTGCTTACAACTTGGCGATTATGTGCCGTGTTTTCGGACCCGCCACCCCATCAGACGGTCAGTTTTCCCCGATGCCAGACAAGCTTTACCCCCGTGAAGCCGCTGTCGGTAATACCTGACGGGCTTGTCCCCTCTCAACAAATTTTAAGCTGTTTGTAGCCTGTGTAAATGTGATGAATCAATTTATTATTCTTAAGAAAGTACACAACACTGTGGAATTAATTTTTGCATGCATCGTGTTTAACGTCCGGTCACAGCTCCGAGTATTAAGATAATTTGAGAAGGGTTGGGAATGTTGTTTGATAGCAATGATATAGGCCTATATATAATCGAATGTAGATAATTGCCAAATATCAAAATCAATCAAGGTGTGTGAAGCTATATTTTATTAGAGGCTCTCTTCCTACTGTATTTGTCTTTGCGTGTGTAGACATACATACTTTGCATTGTCGAGTTCACCCTAATATTAACTGGTTAGAATAGATCCGCTAAGCCCACCTCTGAATTAACTGATGTTTTGTGGACAGTTATTTGTGTTTGCTAAATTATGACTTTTTGAAATTAATGCATAGGTATAATAACAGGTTGTGTTCTAACAACTGGCTAAAATGTCCTTTGTTTGTCCATTCCCCTATTTTAAAAAATATAGACTACTTGGTCTTGCTCAAATGAGCGGTGTATGGGAGTTTTAAAAATAAATTATTTTTTTTAAACATTATTTATTTACAATATAGGCTATAGTTTGTACATTCAACATTCTTCTTCATCATCATCATTTACATCATCATCATCATCATCCAGTAAAGGAATGAAATGAAATGGGGTTTAACGTCCTACTCTTTTGCACCTAACCTGGGCTAATGGAAGACGGGCATACGCCATACAGTGTGCTATGAGGGCAATTTTGCCCGGGCAGCCTACACTTATATCTAATTCCAACTGCAAAGGGATCTTTTACGTGCACTCCAATGTGTACACGAGACCTCGTTTTTCGTCCCAAAGCGGAATTAATTGCAAGACCGTTTTTCTGTATGGAAAGAGAAAAAATCGAGTATATAACAATTTTTTCTTCACCTTCAAAGCATTTTTCACATGTCAAGACAAAAAGGAAAAATTCATATGTCAAGACGAAAAAAATCATAGGCAAGCTTGATTTAAGGGTTTAATCGCAGTTATATTGCGTCAATAAATAAAATCAGTTAATTCTTTGGGGAAGGCATGTGCAGAGACGGACGTTTAACTATCATCACATATACTATGAAATCCGTTTTCCCTGTACACATTTTCGCGCGCGTTCGCCGACAAAAAAATTGGTCTTATGCAAATGTAACGCCGCGAAACGGAGCGTACATTGGAAGACGTAGAAATACCATCGTCCATTTTTGTCCATCTTCGGTATCCCAAGTGGTTTTATTCTGTTTTACTCCACTTACCCCTGGGTTAATCTATGGGGGAGACACGTATTACGCCCTTGATAATTGTGCTATTTTTATCGACCGGTCGCAAATTGAAAGGAAATCGGCAAAGGGAAGTAACTTCCATCGAACAAGGTTAGGAGTTAGCCTAAATGAGAGAAGCCCAAATTATTAACAACAAATAATGTTATATTTATGAAGACTGCACTTTTATCCACGAACAAGATTTTATTGAGAATCATTCGTTCAAAAATAATAAACATAACAGAATGAAACATTTCAAACAAAGAACGAATAGTAATAATAATAACAAATATCAATAATATAGATGAATTAGAAATGTATACATTATTTACATAAATCATTCAGTAAATAGACATTTAATGTGGTTATCTACCTTTATAAAAACGAAGGCGAAACGGCAGGTTTGTAAACAGTTTTTTGATTGGTAGACCATAGCTACCATCAAGGCAAGGGCAGATAATTTGAAATCGCGGAAACCAAATGGGTTAACCCAGGCTATATTGGAATAAAACGGAATGTGTACACTGGGGATACCGAGGGTGACATTTTCGCAGCGTTTTCGAGCGCATTTGCCGACGAAAACGTCGGTCTAATAATGCAAATGTAACCGGTCTGTTTCCATGTAAACGGCAAAAACGCGTACATTGGAAGACGTGCCTTAATATAGAAATACCAACGCCCACTTTTGTCCGGTTGAGTTCGAGGCGATCTTATGGGCGGGTAATCACATTTTGCCTGAATAAACCAGTCTAACACATAGATGATAATCGCCGAAAATAAGACGTAAGCAATAGCTAGTTTAGATCTTTAACGTGGGTAAGAGTGTGAGTCGAAATGGTTGCTGTGTGGAGGCTACTGGAAATCTGATTAGTTTAAACATACATTATGCATAACTTTCCTTCGCGATTTAATGATTAAATAGAGACTATGATTTTTGTCGTACGGACTTTAGTAATGATGATCGAGGATAGGCGGAAAATTTCAATCGCTTAAATCTCGTTTCATAGTGGATCAAGTTGACAGACATTTTAGTAATGATGATCGACGATAGGCGGAAATTTCAATCGCGTAAATCTCATTTCATAGTGGATCAAGTTGACTGACATTTTCAGCATATTACCTTTATATTATCTAGTGTTTAATTATTATAGTGAAAACCACCAACTCGTTATCTAACCTCCCATAATGTATCTTTAAATAAATTATGTCAGATTTATAGCCAGTTCCACGTATGTTAAACCTACAATATTTCATAGTGTTTATTTATAACAAAATGAGTTTATAATATGAATTGAATACACAGTGTCGTGTATATTTCACAGTACATTTATTCATACCTTTATACAAGCTTGTCATTGTGGACTCTGTCACATCCGTTGTCTGATCACTCCGGATTTCTGTGACATCCGACATGATTTTCTTGTCCCGATTTATTTCCTTATTACTTCACCCCCAAAAAATCTGGATTCTGTCAGTTCCGGATTTCGACATCAATCAGCCGTCCCGTCACATAATTTCTATTGAATCGTCACGGTATAATCCGGCCTTAAATCGGTAGGTGTCAGGCAATTACCAATCAATTGTCCGTTAGATTAAAACTTGATGGGTGTGAAGCCACAAAAGATTAACAATCAATCACCAATCAATTATCGGTAAGATTAAAACTCGCAATCGTGTAGGTCTTTGTTGATTACCTTGATAATTTTATAATCTCTTGTAAGATAGTAATTGTGACAAATACTCAAGAATATCTACGAATTTTCCCACGAATTCGGTTGTACAAATATTCCTAGCACCTGTTAAAAACATTCGTTGCGCATGCCGATTGAACCCGAATAACGCAAGTTTGTCCACGTTGAGCTGAAATGAGCGGACGTTACGGTTTATGATCTTGACCCTCATCGTCAATCGCTGCGGTTAACTAACACAGTGTAAAGCCGTTTACGTGAGCGGATGAAATGTATAACAAACGCCCGTAGTATTTTAACCATTGACCGCAGCTTTCGCCGATGAGGGTCAAGGTCATAAAACGGCCACTGAGAACGTAACGTCCGCTCACTTCAGCTCAATGATTGTTAACCCTACGGATCTCACCGGACCGTGTGACGACGACCTTGACATAGAATGACAGATTATCAATGAACACGTGATAGCAAACGCAACTGTGCGATCAACTGAAGACGACGAAGAGGATAAATTAACGTCAGACCTGACCTATTCAAAATGCCTACGCATGTTGAATGAAATAAAAATTAATGTTAGAAAAATTTTGAATGTACAGAATAGTTTATCATTTTTAAAGGGAATAACGTTCTGGTGATTCGAATCAACATTATAATAATACTTCCGGTTTTCGAAGTTACAATATTTGTGGTTTTGACAAAACTGGGTATTCCGACATATTGTCACGATACCGTACGATGTCGGATTTGACAGAGTCCACTGTAGATTATATAGACTAGGCCCGATTCTGGATAAAAGTAAAGCAAGGGGCATTTTTTAGTAGGAATTGGTATCCAGGCTATTTAACCTATTTCAAGTGTGCTGATTACGACAAAATAGGATACCAAGCTGCAAAAAGTGTTTTTGACCCTCAAAATTGAAAAACAAAATGACCGCCAAAATTGCATCAAATTGTGAAGGGCGTGCACAGTATTTATGTCTATAATTGTATTAATCCTTTCTTTTTAATTTTTGAAATATTGACTCTTCAAGACATTCAAAGAATGCTGATCATGAATAAATAGGATTACAACCTAAAAAAAAATTTGGGACCCCAAATTTGAAAAACAAAATGGCCGCCATAGTCGCCTAAAATGATGTTATTTGTGCACGGTACACCACCAACTGAGATTGTATTCTTGTTGATATTCCTTTTAAATGTGACTTTCTCAAGACATTAAAACACTGCTGTTCATAAAAATATTGGACATCAAGGTGATCATAATGTTTTTGAACCACAAAATATAAAAAACAAAATGGCCGTCATATTCGTCTCTACTAGTAGTAGGTGTGCACAGTGTATCATCATCTGTGAAACTGTCACAGTCGTTAAACCTGTTCTTTCTGATTAACTGACGTCATTGTACCCTAAAATGTATTGATATACAAATACACAAGTGCATATCTTCATGAATACTTTTAATCCTTTAGAAAGAAAATATCATGGATCAACACAAATTATCAAGTGAAACAGACAAATATCATTTATAAAAGTCATGTGAAACTTTTGAAGTCATGCTTTGCAATTTGGTAACGCATAATCACCATATCTAGCTTCAATAAATCCTACGTTTAATTATATTTTGAATTCATAAAGTAGGCATCTTTCTGACTTGCGTTTCAGTTCAACTACTACACATTCGAATTGTCATTGAAATAACTTTCTTCATCACCAGGCGTTCTGCAGCCACACGCAGCTGTGCAAGGAAGTTTTGATCTCCTACATTTGCATTGCAACGCATTGTTTGACAGTTAGTACGACATGAACATGTAATAAGTGCAAGGCAAGCTTCAGGAATGGGATCCAAAGATATCAATATGGGTTGTAAACCTTTGTTTGTTCTTGTCCAACCCATCTCTTTGACATCTGGAAGTTGTGGAATAGCTTCACAGGCTTTGTCCCAGATCATGGTTTGGTAATGTACCCGTTTGATGTGGTAGCATACGGCATCACTCGTGGGCGGCATCAACTCAGCCTCAGGTTTGCATGATTTCTCAAATAAAATCTTTCGCATTGTGTTCACTTTTTGAACATTATGGACACCATACACATCTTTCTGACTTGCGTTTCAGTTCAACTACTACACATTCGAATTGTCATTGAAATAACTTTCTTCATCACCAGGCGTTCTGCAGCCACACGCAGCTGTGCAAGGAAGTTTTGATCTCCTACATTTGCATTGCAACGCATTGTTTGACAGTTAGTACGACATGAACATGTAATAAGTGCAAGGCAAGCTTCAGGAATGGGATCCAAAGATATCAATATGGGTTGTAAACCTTTGTTTGTTCTTGTCCAACCCATCTCTTTGACATCTGGAAGTTGTGGAATAGCTTCACAGGCTTTGTCCCAGATCATGGTTTGGTAATGTACCCGTTTGATGTGGTAGCATACGGCATCACTCGTGGGCGGCATCAACTCAGCCTCAGGTTTGCATGATTTCTCAAATAAAATCTTTCGCGTTGTGTTCACTTTTTGAACATTATGGACACCATACACCTCACACACAAATTCTTCAGTGGATTTGATCTTGTCGTGAGTCAGGTATTCAGTGCCCAAATCCTTCAGGAGATGATGATGGCTGCCAAAGATCTTCCACGATGATCTCTTAGTGTGGCCACATAAGTAGGATGTAGAATCACAACCTGTCAGTGCATGAAACGGCAACAGTAATGCAACCGAATGTGCTGACCTGGTAGGGTTTTGTAAACTTTACCAATTGGAATGAACTTGCTTTTCTGGGCAGTTCCTGTCAACATCCAGACGTGGTCAGCTTTGAAAGATGAAAAGTGTGCCAAAAGAAGCAGGAGGACATCTGTATCTCTGGCAGCCACTACAACCGTACTTGAGGTGATGTTGATGGCGTGAAGGATAAGTCGTGTGTCAGCTTCCTCATGGGTTGACCTTAATTGATCCAGGTTTACAGTGGACTTGGAAGACTTGACTTCTTTCTCGTCGGCAAAGCCACCAGCTACAACTACCTCCTTATCATGTGGAGCATTGTCCAGTAGCTCTTCTGATAAGAAACGAGCAAGGTCAGCTTTGTTATCAGGAAGAGCTATGAAGTTAGTCCATGAGTGAGGAAGTGGCACATCTCTACCTTCCACAGCACGTCGTATTGGCCTTGTTGTTTGGGACCTTCGCTGTCTGATTTGAGATTTAATCGATTCATCTCTGTATCTGTCAAACACAACATCAATGCGATCGTATGCTGTGCTTGATCGGAAGATTGAGCTGGTGAATGCATCTGCCAGATCACCAAACGATGTTGCATTCGCTGGCTTTCCAATTGAGAGAACTCGCGCCTGTCCATCAATGACTAGAGATGAGAATCTTCCACTCAAGTCAATCCATTCAGGACAATCCACATCAGAAGTTAAGATGTCACCCAACACTGACTTATTCCCTGGCCTCAGAGAGCTATTGGTTTCAGCAAGAGCTACTGGCACTGACATAAGTTCATAGTTTAAGATGTTTTGAAGATCTACAACACGTCCAGCTGCAGATGAGACGTTGAAGAACATTTCTATCTGCCTTCATCACTGTTCCATTGTTCTTAGTGGTATGGTTATGTTCAACATCGTACAGGTACCCAAATGTCAAGCAATTGTTCCTTTTCAATGGGCTGTATGTACTTAGTCTTGGAGGTGATTCTGTTCTGCTGAGTAGACGACAGCTTACAAAGTCATCAAGCTGTTGCTGATCAAGAACTTTTGCATCAAGTAATGATTCCTGTTCTTATTCATTTTATAGTATTTATTAGCCTTTATTGAAAGAAGATACAACAGTTCATTGAAAAAATACAAAAACATTAATGTAAAAGGCGGAATACTCACATTAATTGCACCAGCAACTTGACAGGTCTTAGAAAGGCATTTATTAAAAACAAAGGGACCAGTCATTGCTTTTAATTGTCATAATACCAACTTTTGTAAAATTAACATTCAAAACAATCGCAACTGTTTTCAGTCATCTTACATATTGTTTTACATGGTAATATAAACCATTACACAACTAAAAATAACTTTGTAAGCATTATTATCGTAAAAAAAATAATCATTTTGAAAAAAAAATTAATATTTTTTTAAAATATAAATAAAATAGAAGTATTTCCAATGAATGGCAGTTTTCTACCTTGAGGTAGAGTGTAATGGTATAAATTTACAATGTGTTAATATGAAAACAAATCAGTATTTTCATAACGAAAATAATTTCTTTAAACAATTTGTTTTATTTGTGATGGTCCAAAAAACTTGATTTTAGCTTGGTAAACAATTTCACTGTTGTTAGCATCTATAAAATGTCTGAAAAAATCACATTTAAAAAGATTAACAACAAGAATTCAGTCTCAGTTGATTATGTACCATGCATAAATAACATCACTATGGTGGCCATTTTGTTTTTCAAATATGGGGGTCCGAAATTTTTTTTTTTTAGGTTGAAATCCTATCTATTTATGATCAGCATTCTTTGAATGTCTTGAAAAGTAAATATTTCAAAAAATTAAAAAGGATTAATACAATTATATAGACACAAATACCGTGCACGCCCGTCACAATTTGATGCAATTTTGGCGGCCATTTTGTTTTTCAATTTTGAGGGTCAAAAACACTTTTTTCAGCTTGGTATCCTATTTTTTCGGAATCAACACCCTTGAAATATGTAAAAAAGAATGGATACCAAATCCTACTAAAAAAATGCCTCATTATCTTTTATTAGAGCCTTTTTCCAGAATCGGGCCTAGTCTAATAGACCAATATATATTAAGAAGATTAGACAGGTAGTACAGAGTTTTCTTATATACTGATGACGCCCCACCCTCTCTCTCTCTCTCTCTCTCTCTGTATGTATACAGTTTTCTTAATCACACTATGCAGTATACCAATCTAGGTACACTATGCAATAATATACTCATCTAGGTACATTTGGACTTATAGAGTGACGTCGGACTCGAGCTGTTAAAAATAATCTATTCTCACTCGGAGATCAGTGTTGGTAAAATGGCATTTTACATTCTGCCGATATCCTGTTTAGTCTATATCAACTGGCTTGAACGTGACAAAGATATGGTCAGCGGTCGAAGTTAGTGGATCTATTCAGAGTTATCCGATTTCCCCCGGCTGTTATAGACACATGCGCGCAAGCCATTTATAAAATAAAAAAATGGATCTTAACCCCTCTGTCTTTATCTCTTGGTATTTAATGTATTTATTTAAGCGACTATAAGAACTTAAAGTGAATCGTTACCCCAATTTCTCTATCTCTCTCCGTATTTAAGGTTTCTTGTCGTTATTTATTTGTTTATGGTGACAAGACCAAGAAATTACCTATTTTAAAAATATAAATGATATTGATATAACATTATGAGAGGTAAATAGTTAATGATATAAACATAAAGCTAATCTTATTCGCTTATTTTAATTAAAATTTAAAAATAAAACATGTAGAAGATCTAGAGATTATGGGACGAAAAACTGAGGTACCGTGTACACATTGGAGTGCACGTAAAAGATCCCTTGGCAGTTGGAATTCAATATAAGAGTAGGCCGTAGCGTCGCTGCCCGGGCAAAATTTCCCTCACATCACACCGTATGATGTATGCCCGTCTTCTAGGTTAGGTACAAAAGAGTAGGACGTTAAACCCCATTTCATAATCTATCCAGTTAACTAAATCTCATACGTGGAAGTATACAGCGACGGATTAAACATGGCAACTACACATATACAAACCACTCAGCAAACCTCCACAGATTCCGGAACCTACATCTAGTCCCGGCTGTATGACGGCCCATACATTTGCGATGTGGCTACCGGTTTACTTTAACACGAAAAGTTGACGCTATTACAAACAAACAATACACCATGGGCGCTGCCATGTTTCATCCGAGACCTTTAAATTAGTTCCAATATTGCGGAATTCGTCATACAGCCGAGACTAGATATATAAACTGGAGGGTAAACGTCAAAAAATAAGAGTCCAGTAACAAAGGTTCCTCGATTCACCGACCACAATGACATTTTTGAAAGAGTCTGGGTTAAAAAATCGAATATAAAGGTGTTCGAAGTAACACCTCCCAGTATCACAACAAGTTGTAACCAAAATGTCGCCGATGAAGGGGGTTTTAGTGCGTTTTCTGATAAATAAACACCAAAATGAAAGGTCCAAACACCCAGACTCAGAAAATTTGATGGAAAGCCCCAGCCCACGGAGGACCCTATCACTGCCACTAACAGACGGAGTCCTCGATCCGACCATGCTCACATCACGTTTCGCACGACCGAAACATTTTTTGCGGGGAGGGGGGCGTTTTTGATATATCTCAGATTGTAACTTTCTGGATTATTACGTACATACTATGAAACTTAATAACACACATATATATATATAGTTATATCACCAATAGGTCCGATTTGGGATACATTTCGGACAGTAACTCTCTGAATCATTGTCCATGGTTGGACGGAAAACGTGTATATTAATGTGGACCCTCCTAGAGGTCACTATTTGTATTCTGTTATTACGCCACCTACTTTGCGGAAGAATGGAAATGGGACCATAACTTCCCCTTACAGTGCGTGATGCATTATCATACCGATGTTGAGGATCGTCATAGACAAAACTTATGATAGATCTTAATCATCTTGGGTGCTTTTATTTTGGTAGCAATGGGCTGTAGCTTATCGGCTTATGGCCATACCTTTTGCGACAATGTGGTCGACTTTCTATCGATCCTCGTTATTTTCTGCTGGTCCATCTGTCGATCAGCAGCATTACGCGACCTTACTCCCTTTGCCGAAAACCTTGTCAATGCGATAGATGCTATTGTAGTTTTTAACAGATTTTCTTAAAATTTTATGTGAAGTATTGGGGTAATGAAATGACAAAAGTCATAGATATTCGGGACTTTTGTGTTTCGGAATTAACCCTCTTATCGGAAAGTCTTGTGAACGTGATATATGCTACAGTTTTTAGGGTTTTTTCATATTTTCATAATATGGGGCAATGCAAATGATTGGAAAATTGAGAGGGTTAACAATATCGATTTTCCTTATTTTCCAGCCGTCTCGTTCAAAATATCGGCGTATGTTGCATGGCAATCAATTTGACTAGTCACGGTTATCAGAGTGACAATTACTCATTCTAATAATATGGGAAGGCTTTTTATTACTACTCACTGCAAAGTTTATACCATAGCTTATAATTTAGTGGGGGTCGGGATAGTCTAGAGTGTCGCAGTAACCTCTGGCTTGCGGCTGTGGTTTCGATCCCAGGTGTGAGCGTATAGCGCATGGAGATAGGGGCGCCTTCTCAACCTCGTGGGTTTCCTCGGGGCACTCCGGTTTCCTCCCACTGCTAAAGACCCCTACGCGCATGCGAATTATTGAAATAAAATTAAACCATATGTTAGTCCCGAAATGGCCTGGTTTGTGTCAGATGGACGTTAAACCCCATTTCTCTCTCTCAGCTGGTCACAGTTTCGTTTCTATTCGAAAACTATCACTTACAGCATCCAAAAATCAAGGACATCGCTAACTCTGCAATATACGTCCACATTCCTGCTTTTTAAAATTAAAAGAATGAAATATGAAATGGCTATAATATGACAAGGTGCTAGGCGTTGGGTTTGTTTTGCCAAATTTAATGACAAAATATTAACATAAAAGTGGGTGTGACACTGCCCCATCAGGGTATGCACCAATATAAATAGTTACTGTCTTTACGGTATAAAGAATACATATGTGCCAATTTTCCAGATGATTCATTCAGAATTGCAGCCTGTAGACGATAAATACAAAGAATGGGCGTGGCTCTGCCCTTGAGGGTCGGATATGGAACAATATAAATAGGTACCACCCTGTTATCGAAATGACAAAATCAATAGTTGCCGTCCTTAGGGTATAAGGAATACGTGTACCAATTTCCAAGTTGATCAATTCAGAATTGCGGCCTGTAAACGATATAAACACAAAAATTGGGCGTGGCTCTGCGCATGGGGTCCGGACATGCAGGCGTTGTCCTTAGGCTATAAAGAATACATATATATTTGAAGTTCAAAGACGATCCATTAAGAATCGTGGCCTGTAGGCAACACACAGAGACACAAAGAAAAAATGGGTGTGACTGCCACTGGTGGCTGGGCGATCGGGGTCATACTTGGGGAACAAGGAATAGGTATTCAAAGTTTCAAAAGGATCTGTTAAGAGTTGTGGCCTGTATGCGACACAAAAGACACACAAACATTGGGCGTGGCTCTGTCCCAGGGGGTCGAGCATGCACCAAAAATAATAAAGACCAGCCTTAGGGTATACGGAATAATTACTAAAAGAGTTTTCAAGGCGATTGATTAAGCATTGCGGGCTGTAACTGACATACAGACATACAAAAAGAAAATGGGCGTCGCTCTGCCCCGGGAGTTGGGCATTCACCACAAACAATAGGGAGGTTTCTAAAGACAGAAGGAATAAGTTTCGCGGTGATATGTTAAACGCGTTTGTCTAATTTACAAACAAATACATATGCACATGCACCAAAAACAATATGGATCATCCTTTGGGTATAATAAGGAATAAGTATGAAAATGAACGATTAAGAATTGTGGCCCTATAGAGATGTTCCGTAGGGTACAAAGAATACGTATGTAAAGTGTCAAGATGTCACGTTAGACGACAAATAGACCAATACAAGAAATGGCAGTCTTTCTGCCTCTTGGGGTTGGGCATGCACCATAATCAAAAGAGATCATTCTTTGGGTAGAGGGAATAAGTATTGTGGCTTGTAGGCGACACACAGACAAACACACACGTAAAAGATCCCTTGGAAGTTGGAATTCTTTATAAGAGTACGCCATAGCGCTGCTGCCTGGACATAATTTCCATCATAGCACGCGGTATGGAGTATGCCCGTCTTCATTAGCCCAGTTTAGGGGCAGAACAGTAGGACGTTAAACCTCATTATTTCATTTCATTTTGTTTTACAGATACTGATGGATACTTTAATGTGGGTGTGTCTACTACTGGTCTTATATCCTGTTGATGTCATCACATATAACTATGGCAAGGAAAGTAATAACCAACATAATTGGACAAAGTGTGGAGACAATATGTGCATGTGTAATGAAATATACCAAGCATTCTGTTTATACAAGGGACATCAACTGAATTATATTCCAAGATTTGAACAAAACATAACGTACCTTAACTTTACTGGTAATTACCTACCATATCTAGATAACCACACCTTTACTAATATTACCAAATTTAAACTGAACTTTCTGCATTTAGAGACGAATTCAATACGGAACTGTACGCCAAATGCATTTAATGGTCTGAAATATTTACGAACATTATCTATTAGAAATAGTAAAATCTCAAGGACGGGGCTGATGCAATGCTTGTCCGGGGTAACAAAGGGGTTACAAACTCTTGATTTGGCATATATACGCTATGATCCCCCGTTGAGTCTAGATTTGGACGAGACTATGACCAATTCAACGATGAAAAGATTGTACATACGTAATATTGATATCATACAATATAACCAAAGTAAGTTATCAACATTAAAACATCTGCAGTCTATAACTATTAAAAAATCCTCTATTACAAATGTCACTCTTGATTATTCGTCTTCATTAAGGACATTAAATTTTTCTTATAACAAACTTTACGAATTCCCAACATTTTGTGTAGGAGAAAATGCATATTTTACAAATCTTGAGCATTTGTCTTTAAACCATAACTACATACCCTCTATACATCCAGAACAACTCGCCTGTATGAAATCCCTGGTTTATTTTGCCATTGATAGTAACGTTATTTTTTATATACATAGCAACACATTTTCAAATTTGCCAAACCTTAATGTATTATCAATTGTATACAATTACAAGGAAATAGTTTTGGATGACTTTGCTTTTAATTGTTCATCTCTGAAGGAGCTTTATATTTATGATGACGACATGTATTTTGATGTTCATCATAAACGCACCAGTTTCAATGCTTTTAAATACTGTAGTCAACTTGAAATTTTAAGAGTATCCTCTAACCACTTTCAGTTTACTACTAATCCACAGTTCGATGATTTATTCGGCAACTTGGTTAACGTAAAATCGTTGGCACTATCTAACTGTGGGTTAACTTTTCTACCAAGTTTTATTCCAAAATATCTTAATAAATTGGAGAAATTATGGCTCCGCCATAATAACATAAAGGGTCTACCGGAAAGTTATTTTAATAATTTCAATTATCTACAGAATATACAATTAAACTCAAATAAAATAACCACGGTCAAGTCAAATACATTTTCAATTCAACTTCTTCAACAATTGAAATACATTGATCTTTCTGGGAATCCGTTTTCTTGCTCCTGTGAATTACTTTGGTTCATCAATTTTCTAAAAACAAGTCCAATCAGAAATGTTTTTATAAATTTTCCAAAGAAATACATTTGTGCTTCGCCACCGCTTTTTAAAGGAAAGCAACTCTTACAAGTCCGCCATTCTGAACGTACATGCGCAATAACGAAACAGGTTTCTGTGATTATTATATCAGTATCGGCAGGAATTCTTCTTTTACTCTTAACTATTTCTGTTGTTTACCGTTATCGATGGTATTTACGATATATATTGTACATGGCACGATTTCAACATATTCGCTACCAAAGACTTTTAAACGGTGGTGTGGATTATAATTATGAGGTCTATCTTAGTTCTTGTGACACTGATTTTGATGATATAATACATGGTGAACTTGTCCCTAAATTACAGGAGAATATGGGTCTGCGACTTTATATACCCCAAAGAGATGGAGAGGGCGATAAAATTGATCAGATAATATCTAATATGAGTGTCAGCCGTAAAGTCATATTATTTTTATCTGATAAATATGTCGAAGATCGTTATTGTGAATTTGAAGCTAGTTTTGCCTATAACAAATATATCAATGAAAGGCGTGATTTAATGATAGTAGTAGTATTGAGGGAACTTGGTGCCCTGAATGTAACACAAACCATACATAAAATACTATCGGTTGATAATTATATTAAATGGGGTTGGGATGAAGAAAGTATGGAATTATTCTGGTTAAAGATAACGACTGCTATTAATAATACGGATGATCTAATACCGTAAAGAAACAGTCCCTGTGAGAAAGTTATCAGCAAATGTTGAAGATATATTGACGAATTTGGTGGCCTTGTGGTAAGTAAACTATTGAGTTTGCTTTCAAATATTCGCACTTCAAACACTTATCGGAAAAGGCATAAATTAGTTAGTTGCGGATTACAGGAAGTATTTCTGTATTTACTAAACAGTTATATATGTGATAGAAATCGCCCTTACTTGTCGACCCTTATTCGAGGGTTCCCTGGAGGTTCTGTATTGGTGCCATTCTTATTTCATATGTACATAAACGGTTCCTTGGGAGATGCTGCTAGATTTTTTGCCAATGACACTGTCATTGGTTACATTAAGTTATCCCGATTAAAAACACCTTTCGAAAGAACAGAAAACTCGCTGCATGGGGGCTCAAATTAAATCGGAGTTAAAAACACACTTGTCTAAATATTATTACAAACTGGGTGGGATATGACATTTGTTAAGCGCTTAGAAATATCACCAGATATTATGAAATGCTATAGAAGATGAATAATAATATTAATTATAATAATAATAATTCCTAAATCAGAATCAAATGTAAAAACCAGATATTATGAAATGCTATAGAAGATGAATAATAATATTAATGATAATAATAATAATTCTTAGATCAGAATCAAATGTAAAAACCTGCCGATACTAGGTATCGACGTTCTATATTTCGGGCATAGACAGTTGTCATTATCACATTTCGTCTGTATGGTTAATTGTATCGTTACAAGAGATAAATCTTTGGTACCTAGAAATAGACACAAATTAGTCGCAACGCAGATATAAACTTATTTAGACTGCCATTAAATTTTCTCGGACATAACTGATTAGAAATTACAGTAAACACAAAATGGTGTTTGTGCCTACTGTAATTTCTAATCAGTTACGTCCGGGACAATTTAATGGCAGTCTTTGGCGTCTTGTAATTCCAGACTATAGCGGACATAATCTCCTGTGGGATTATAGCATCCTTCATCGAGTAGCTTAATTACAAATGATGCTCGAAAACACCCAGCTTTTGTCTTATATATTGGATATAAGACGTCCATCTTTTCACGGTAAGATAACAATATGAATGTTGATTTGAAATGACCAACATGCCGTTTTTGTCGAAGAATGTGAATGTTACTGACTTAGAGATACGCCCCCTTTAAACACAGGTGCAGTCATACTTTGTAATATTCCTAACTTTGTTCGGAGATGGAAATACCATCAATTGTATATATAAATAAATATGTATACATCTATAATAGATGCTATTAAAATCCCTAAAATAATGATTTGCCGAAGTTTAATATTGCAGTATTTTATTTTGTATTATTATGTTATTGTATCATGTTACTTTATGTTTAAACCAGTTTATGGAATTAATATTACAGTATTTTATCTTGTATAATAATGTTGTATTATGTTGCTTTATGCTTAAACTAGTTTAGGGAATTCGACTCGCTTAAGTTTAATATTGCAGTATTTTATCTGTTTTAATTCTAATGTTATTGTATTATGTTACTTTATGTTTAAACCAGTTATGGAATTATTCGCTTAAGTTTAATATTACAGTATTTTATCTTTGTTATGATGTTATTGTATCATCTTACTTTATGTTTAAACCAGTTTTTGGAATTATCCGCATAAGTTTAATATTAAAGTATTTTATATTGTATTATTAATGTTATTATATTATGTTGCTTAATGCTTAAACAGGTTTATGGAATTATTCGCTTAAGTTCAATATTACACTATTTAAGCTGTATTATAATGTTATTGTATTATGTTGCTTTATGCTTAAACCTGTTCATGGAATTATATGTTAACTGTTTATATTATGTGTGTGGTGATCACTAATTAATCGTGTATTGTAAATTTCACCCATTCTTTCCATAACTTCAAGCCCAAATTTGGGTAAGCTTTAGCCACAATATTTTACTGTTTTTGCTTCCTTTTTTTTTTTTGTTTTTTACTTTTATTTATGTTTTTGTCCTTTTATTTGTATTTTATGTATGTCTCAATAAAGCAAATCAGTTAATCGAAGTGTATGACACCCCTCCCTTTAAACAGTTAAATTGACCAAATAGGCACAGGGGACGTAACTGTAGGAATCAAGGGTAGATAATCATGCTTTTAAAACGGAGGGATAGTTGTGTACACATTGCCGAACATATTACTAACTAATCAAAATGTCAATGAAAGCGTAACCTTACCGCATAATTCTATGATTTTTAAAATCTGACGACTGCTTGAGATGATACCTTGGTTATGTTTGTGTACATACAAAATGTGACACGCATTATTCACAGAAAAAACTGTGCAGTGACTGTTATATGGTTCATATTTCATTCATTTCATGACAAATTATGACAATGTTTTGAAAAAAAATATCTATTTGAACTTATTTAACTTGCGCAAAGCATCATTGAATTGTCAATTGTAGCGAAGACCACACTGACGCCATAATAAGCCTAGTGTAGTTAATTCTGTCCGCCTTTATACATATTACAATACACAAATGATACAGTATACACTGCACGTACACAAACAAACTCCCCTCCTTAAACAACCAATGTCATGTCATAAAATATATGATTTTGTAGTATGTAACTTTTATGTACACAAACTGAAAAAAAAAACGTTACACCCTTTCCAATAATAACACCCCCTTGCAACAATTTATTAATTTAATCGGGAAATCACTTTTTTGTGACTATTTGATTCACCTGGAATCTGTTGAATCTAAATATTTGAATACGTGGGTAATATAGGCCTCGGGGCGTTTGTGTCCATTCTATGCATTGTAGAGTATATGTGTTTTGCACTGGAGTGACTTGTTATATCAATATAGAGATATTGATACAATTTGAATTGATTATTTTATATTAAAGTCTCAGGGTGTGATTTGGGCGATATGTGAAATGGAATGAAATTAAATGGGCTTTAACGTCCTGCTGTTCTGCTCGGACTAGACTAATGAAAACGGGCATACGCCATACATTTTGCTATGAGGAAAATGTTATACTCTTCTTTGAATTCAAACTATAAAGTGTTCCCTTCCCGTGTGTATACACGGCATCTAGGTTTTTTGATTTCATCGAACAACTTTGCGTCGTCCCTTTATAGGCCCTCCGTGCAACACTATATAGGGAGGTGGTCGAATCGTCTGTTACGATATCACCTTAGGTGGAAGTGGACGTTAAACCCCAGAAACGAACGAAATGGTTTCGATTCTCCGGTTGTATGTGACAAGGAGTAGGGTCGCCTGTCCAACCTCTTTTTTTTCTCTGGGTTCTTCGGTTTCATACTACTGCTAAAGACTCCTACGCGCAAAGCGAAATATGTTAGTCTCGAAATGACCCCCCTCTAACTGGCCGGTCACCTCTGGCTTGCGGCTGTGGTTTCGATCCCTGGTGTGAGCGTATGTGACATGGAGGGTGATAGGGGCGCCTTTTCAACCTTGTGGGTTTCCTCCGGGCACTCCGGTTTCCTCCCAATGCTAAAGACCCCTACGCGCAAGCGAATTATCGAAATAAAATTAAAACCATATGTTAGTCCCGAAATAACCTAGTGTGTGTCGAGTGGACGTTAAACCCCATTGCTCTCTCTCTCTCTCTAAAGGGTGGGTGGCGGGGGCAGAGATGTCCTAGGGGGCAGATGTTTCAGAGGAAAAATGTCGGCGGGGGGAGGGGGTAAAACTCTGGGGGTATGTGTCCCAGGGGGGCAGATGTCCGGTGAGTAAAAGTCCGGGGGGAGATGTCCTAGGAGGGAAGATGTCTTCAGCAGGAAATGTCCTCGGAGTAAAAGTCCTAAAAAGAAGTGGGGGGTATCCGGGGGCAGATGTCCAAGGGGGGTGAGGGAATGTCGTGTATTACGTCACTAAAGACTATTTTTAGAACTGAGAACTTGGACGTTTGAATTGTCATTTAATTTTTTTTCGGAATTCAAAAAGGTTTTCTATAGGGCTCAATACTGTTAAAATGAATGAATGAATGAATAAATGGTGTTTTATTGCACGTCAACACCATAATAATCTGGTCAATTTGCGCCAATCTATGTGCTATCGGAGATGATTTGCCTACTGCGCGGGGATTAATTTCACTGCAGGGGGGAAACCTGCGTGATCGAATAGGCTACTCCCGCACCTTGTCATTGAGGTCTATAACCGTGCCGTCCATTGACTAAAGCACTGCATGACATACTATATCATTAGATCAAAACGCTTATTTTATAATGTAACAGTAACTTGAAAATTCAAGTTAGTATATTGAAAATCCAAGTTAGTATATTGAAAATTCAAGTAAGTTAACTTGAAAAGTCAAGTTAGTTAACTTGAAAATTCAAGTTAGTTAACTTGAAAATTTAAGTTAGTTACTTGAAAATTCAAGTTAGTAACTTGAAAATTCAAGTTAGTATCTTGAAAATTCAAGTTACTAACTTGAAAATTCAAGTTACTAACTTGAAAATTCAAGTTACTAACTTGAAAATTCAAGTTACTAACTTGAAAAATTGAAAATAGAATTTAAAAAAAAATTATGTGGCCCTATTACGCTTCCGTAGGAAAGGTTTAATATAAATAATATTTTATTCATGATATCTGAATGGTGTTACGGAACAGGCGTATCCTGGTTAAAGACCTGTTGCCGAAAAGTTTTAAACTGGATTTGAGAAGAGTAAGTTCAAGCAGGTTTCAAGAGAAGGGTTTAACGCCCACTAGACACAACAAACTAGATCATTTCGGGACTAACATATGGTTTAGTTTTTTATTTCTATAATTCGCTTGGGTGTTGGAGTCTTTAGCAGTAGTGGTAAACTGGTGGACCCGAAGAAAATCCACAAGCTTGCACAGGCGACCCGACTCTTTGTCTCGTACAAGCGGGAAATAGACACCACCAAACCCCGCTCGCCACCACGAAAGACGGGCCTGTGTCAAGTTTTGCGAGAGAAATGGGGTTTTATCGTCCAATCGACACAAACTAGGTCATTTCGGGACTAACATATGGTTTAATTTTATTTCAATAATTCGCTTGCGCGTAGGGATTTTTATACGCCTACATTTTCATGTGGACGTATATTGTTGTCGCCCCTGTCCTTCCGTCCGTCCACAATTGTCTGTGAACACTCTACAGGTCACAATTTGTATCCGATTTCATTGAAACTTGATATATAGGTTTATCACCCTAAGATCTTGGTTCCTTTCGATATTGGCATGTATCGGACTGTAACTTCATGGATTATGGCCCCTGGTTGTACGAAAAATCACGTTTTTAGCTTGTGAATACTGTAGAGGTCACAATTTTGATCCGATTTTGATAAAACTTGAAATGCATGTTTGTAACCCCAAATCTTGGTTCCTGTCGATATTTGCTCATATCGGATTACAACTTCCTGAATTATGGCCCCTGATTGTACGAAAAATCGCCTTTTTTAGCATGTGGTCCCTCTGGAGGTCAAAATTAATATCCCATTTCAAAAACCGTCTGATTATATCACTGTTACACCATAACGAAGGTTGAGTTTGAATTTCGTGAAAATCGGACCAAAATTGACGGACAAAATGGCCGCCGCTTGTACGCGAAAAGTGTAAAAATATACTAGTAGTATGTCAAGGTTGTGAACACTGTAGAGGTCACAGTTTTGAACCGATTGAGATGCAACTTGACATGCATGTTGATATCCCAAAGATCGTGGTGCCTGTCGATAGATATTTGCGCCCATCGGATTGTAAGTTCCTGAATTATGGCCCCTGATTGTCCGAAAAATCGCCGTTTTTAGCTTGTCGTCCCTCTGGATTAAAAAAACCGTTTGATTATATCACCGTTACACAGTAATGATGGTTGAGTTCGAATTTCGTGAAAATCGGACCATAACTGCCAAACAAAATGGCCGCCGCTTGTACGAGAATACTATACAAATATGTGACCCGTCATGGCATAATGAGTCGCAATGAGGAAATTTTGAAAATTGAGTTATTGTTATTTTTCACATTTTCCAACTCAATACCTTCAATTTGATGTATAGTTTGATTGAATCGCGCAAAAATTGACTGAGCTGTGTCCGCTTGAAGCCACCCAACTCACCAAAGTAGGTTTTGAGAAAAGTCAGGTCAAAGATTTGGTATGTTTCAAAACAAAATCCCACAGCAACTAAGCCATTTATTTGCTGTTTTGTCGTTGAATACTTATTCTAGAGGTTTTAAGGGATGCTGCAGACGAAAATTGTAGTAAACATTTCCAAAATGGGCGCGAAAATGACAAATGTTCGAGTTTTCACAAGTTATGTGTTTATTAATGTATAAGAGTCAATCCGATAATACCCGCCATTTTGTTTTTCAAAATGGCGACCGAAATGATAATCGTAGTAGTAAACTTTTATCCGACAATATCGACCATTTTGTTTTAAATGAACCCGCGGTAACTATCGGTCTTGATGTTACCAGGGACGGACCGGGGTCGAGTTTCCCTAAACCACGATGTACCCTGTAGTTCGGATAGAGAGTCTAAGCTATGGTGTACCCTGTAGTTCGTATTGCGTATCTAAACCATGATGTATTCTGTAGTTCGTATTGAGTCTCTAAACTATGATGTACCCTGTAGTTCGTATAGAGTCTCTAAACCATGATGTATCCTGCAGCTCAGATAGAGTCTCTCTAAACAATCATGTACCCTGTAGTTCGGATAGAGTGTCTAAACCATGATGTACCCTGTACTTCGATGTACCCTGTAGTTCATATAGTCTCTAAATGCGGGCTTGGATGGCTGAATGGTTAGCACGTGCGTGCTGTATCATAAAGCCTGTCATTGAGTCAACTGGCGTGTTTTCGAATCCCTGGTTGTACGTGACAAGGAGTAGGTTCGCCTGTACAACCTCTTGGGTTTTCTACGGGTCCTCCGGTTTCCTCCCACTGCTAAATAACCCTACGCGCAAGCGAATTATTGAAATAAGGTTAAACCATGTGTTAGTCCCGAAATGACCTAGTTTGTGTCGAGTGGACGTTAAACACCATTTCTCTCTCTCTCTCTCTCTCTCTAGTCTCTAAACCATGATGTACCCTTCAGTCTCTAAACCACGATGTACCCTGTAGTTCAGATAGAGTTTCTAAACCATGTTTATACTGTAGTTGGGATAAACCATAGTTTTGTAAATAGGTGATCGATCATCAAATGAATATGAATTGTACGATATGTTTATCTCGAAATTACATAGTTTCTCTTAAATGAATATATTGTTAACACGCTTTAAATATCTGGATGCAATAGAGGTGGTGTAGAAAATTTTAGGTACATTAAAACATTGACAATAGGAGGTATTTCTTGCTATGGCTTGTTTATAGTATAGGACGAGATTTATCGTTTTGATCATAATCACAATGTTAAACAAAAAATTATACCCCGTCCCCTACTGAGAATTTTAATTAAATAACGTAATGTTTTCTTCGTTTATATTACGTCTTTGAATCTACCTGAGAGGTATGTGCATCGGTATGTGCATAAATAAATTAATATGCGTATTTCTACAAAGATCCATTTATAGTCTTTAATTACACACACTGTTAACCAGCCAGTGGAGTTTTAATGACAATAAATCATTTAGTTTATTCAGCTCGACGTAAGACTTAAAAAATATATAGACACAGTTGGTTTAACTTGAATGTAGATATTAATCATCTATAGTTGGTTTAACTTGAATGTAGATATTAATCATCTATTGTGCATATATATAATCACCTTTCAGTTGAATCATGTTATGTTCATATTGTGTTACGCAGGGCTCACACTGGCTTTCAATTTTTTTCCGCCAAAATGGATGATAATTTTTATATAAAGAAATGTTCATATGTTTTTCTGCCAACTTGAATATTTTATCTGCCAAAAATGTGTGATAAAAAATACAATATCTAACAATTTCATGTCTCACCTATTCTTATTATAAAATAATTACCGATATATACAATACAATATACATGTAAAACAACTTTTAAAATCTGTCTTTACATTATATATAAGCACAGTTTGGATTTAATAAGATCAGATTTTATTTTTGGTGAGTTTAATCTATTTGAACATCGTACAACACTATATATTCAGTAGTTACACGTCAAATCTCGTTCAAGGAATGACAATTTTCTATAAATGTGTTGCGTGTACAATAGACGTATTGTTATTTTCAGGTACCGTAAAGGTATCAGAATCTGAATCCTTTATAGAATGATATTACATCAATTACATTTGTAAGAGATGCTTACAATAATACCCGTCGTTCACCTTTAGACCATTTTGGCGACGGTAATATGATACAAATGGCGAACCGTTTGCTCGCTCAAGAATCGCCGATATTCAACTAGTTCTAACGTTTTCGACCAGTGTTGATAAGATAAGTCAATCAACTAATCATTAATCCAAGACAACTGATTAGTATTACTCATTGACTCGATCCGGATTATCAGCCAGTTGATTAATTTATTATGTGTTATGTGTTTAGCCACGTGATTGACACTCAATATTGATTAGAATTTTAAGATTTTTTTCCGCCAGTTTTCAAAAAGTATCGCCAGTACCGCAAAACTTTATCGCCAAAATTATCGCCAAAATCAAATTTTAATCGCCACTTTCATATTTTTATCGCAAATTGCGACTTTGGTGTTACGTATTTGCCAACATCAAGGTAACAGTTTTCCAAGCGCTGTTACAATACAATTCGATAATGACGTCACAATGAGAACGATGTAATTCCATCAAAGTGACGTTACGACGTTATAAAAAGATCGTAGGTTAAAAATGTCGGCATTTTTTAACTCCCGAGTATCGATTTCCTATAGGTCGTTAATACATTTATTTGCACTAAAGTCAACCGATTCGGAAATTTTGGATTTATGTTAATTATGCAAATTTCCCCAAGACCGATAATGGCCGCTTTTGTTATGGAAGTACTAGAGACCACACCTGAACAGTTCCCAAAGAAATGATTTCTGTTGCAGTTTGTTCTAGGTGTATTGTTATCTGTACCCGCCTAATTCATTGTATGCACACAATGGGATTTTCTGATTAAACGCCATGAAACTGCGACCAGGAAGTCGCCGCCATTTCAATTTACAGCTAATGCTTAACGCCCGTTGTCTGGGCCAATCAGCAAACGAGCCGTGTTGGCAGCACAGCAACAAGCGGAGTTTGTTTACATTTTTAGGGGTTTTAAAACCCTTTTGTATTCCTTCAAAATGAACTCAACGGCAATACTGTGGTCATATGTATAATCTAGAGATTCTCCACTTTACAACGATGTCAAGCATTTTGCAAAAGGATTGACCGGTCGTCACGCTGTGAGCAGAGAAAAATATCTTATTTCGCTGAGAATATTCAGAAAAAGACAGATTTAAGAATACCGTACTCTTACAAAACGTCCAAATAAAGGTGTTTTAAAATGTTTTATTGCTATTTTGATCTTTTGGGCCGATAGATAGTATATTTATAGACTCATATTTGTGAAAATCTCAATTTCGATCAAAATCAATGTTTTCACTTATTTTGTCTTTATCTCATTATTGGATCTCGCGCATTCCGACTCATTTTGCCGTGGCCGGTCACATATGGTATATCAAGATTGTAGACCCTGTAGAAACCACAATTTTACTCTGATTTTGATGACACTTGAAATGCATGTTTATAACCCAAAGATCTTGGTTCCTTCGTTATTTGCGCATATCGAATTGTAACTTCATGAATTATGGTCCTTGTTTGTAGGAAAAATCACTTTCTTTTTAACTTGTTCTGTATGGAAAATGCTTAAGAATAATGAAGACGGATATGCGCCATGCAATGTGCTATGAGGGCAGTTTTATCAGCTGTCAGTGACTCATTTAAATTCACAGGGAACCTCTTTTTTTTTCGTCGCATCCATCCGAATTGGTGGTTAGTGAGTCCCTCAAATCGAATCAAACATATTGATTGTTCATCGTTTTAAATGTTCGTAAATTGTTAACACTTCAAATAAACATCTTCTCAAACACGTGCCGATATTTAACACATTTGATGCAGTTTATCAATAGTTTATAAAGCTATTTATCGATATAATTTATTTAATAGATCCCAGACCTCTCTAGTATCAAAGAGGGGGGGGCGAATGGTTAGCACGTGAGTGCTGTATCATAAAGCCTGAGATTGATGCCTCTATATACACTGGCACGGTTTTGAATCCCCGGTTGTACGTGACAAGGAGTAGGGTCGCCTGTCTAACCTCGTAGGTTTCCTCCGGGTCCTCCGGTTTCCTTCCACTGCTAAAGACCCTACACGCAAGCGAATTATTGAAATAAAATTAGTCCCGAAATGACCTAATTTGTGGTCAAGTGGACGTTAAACTCCATTTCTCTCTCTCTGGTATCAATGCTTCTGCGAGCTCCGTTTCGTCTAAAAGGTTGATGAGCGCAATTGAATTATTAAAATGCCCTCTTAATACATAGCCTTTCATCACCTTTTCATTTACACTTAACTATACAAGCCGTGTCTTCGTTAATGTATTACTGGAATTTTTGTCAATGTTGACATTAATTGAGTGGTTGTCAAGACGTGAACACTGTCAATATCATACACAATAATATGGTATTTCAATAGCTGAAAGACATCATGGGTTCAATTAGTGTCGTCCGGACAACTAACCTTTTTGTTCCTTGGTATTAGCTTACGGTTTGTTCGCTTGATTCGTGTTTACGTCAAGGTAAACACGTATTCATGTCCGCAGTTATTGTTATTTGACTGTGTAATCGGACACCGAGTTCACAAGGCAATCTCAAGCTTAAGTTAAGAATTTACTCAGCTTTCAATCACTGTTTATGATCACCCAGAAACACCAAACCTTGCACAAAGTTTCTTGTTGTTGTACTCGATTCCTCAAAACAACAAAAGTTTTATAAAGGGCGATATTTAAGTTAAAACAGGGCGGACAATTTGGAGTAAATTCTTATCTAAAGTATGAGAATGTTTTGTGAACTCAGGGACTGTTCTTCTGTTCGGGGTCTTAGAACATGTAGGCTTCCAGATAGCAAGAGATTTAAAGATAGGTTGCCAGGCAACGAAACATACACCCACAGCTGCTAAATCGTCCGGGCAGTCTACAAAGGTTATCGCATATTTTTACTTTTTTCGCTAATGAAACATTTGTAATACATTCAAATCTGATTAAGAGTAACAACTCATTATGTAATTATCAGAAAATCAGTAGAATTTGTTTGCTTTTTATAAAGTTTTGCCCCACGCTAACAATTAGTATACGAAACATTTAATATCGTGGATTTAGCTGTTCATATCAGTTATCAAAATTCATTGAAAATCAAAATACTTGTTCGTTTCAACACCTTAAACTCTGTGTATCAATCTAAGGTCAATCGAATGATAAGTTTGGCCTCTATAGCCTCGCAAGATTTTTTGAAGTGATCATGGGAGATAACTCTGGCAGTAATTATTTGAAATCGCTCATGAACTTGAACACTGTGTGTAAATTTAAAGTCAATCGGATATTAACTTTGGCCTCTAGAGCGTCCACAGGATTTTTTGAAGTGATCAAGGGCGATAACTCTGGTAGCAATTATTGGAAATCGCTGAAAATCAATGGACGTCTTTGTCTCATGACTGTAAACACTGTGTATAAATTTAAAGTCAATCGGATTTTAACTTTGGCCTCTAGAGCATCCACAAGATTTTTGAAGTGATCAAGGGCCATAACTCTGGCAGTAATTATCAAAATTTGCTGAAAATCAATAGCCTTCTTCGTCTCATGACCTTAAACACTGTGTATAGTGTATAAATTTAAAGTCAATCGGATATTAACTTTGACCTCTAGAGCTTCCACAACATTTTTTGAAGTCATGGGACATAACTCTAGCACTAATTATCGGAAATCGCTAAAAATCAATAGGCTTCTTCGTCTCATGACCTTAAACACTGTGCATAAATGTAATGTCAATCGGATATTAACTTTGGCTTCTAGAGCGTCGGGGGGTTGGGATGGCCTAGTGGTCTAGAGTGCCGCGCTTCGACCTCTAGCTGGCCGGTCATCTCTGGCTTGCGGCTGTGGTTTCGAGCCCTGGTGTGAGCGTATGTGGCATGGAGATAGGGGCGCCTTCTCAACCTCGTGGGTTTCCTCCGGGCACTCCGGTTTCCTCCCACTGCTAAAGACCCCTACGCGCAAGCGAATTATTGAAATAAAATGAAACCATATGTTAGTCCCAAAATGACCTAGTTTGTGTCGAGTGGACGTTAAACCCCATTTCTCTCTCACTCTAGAGCGTCCACAAGATTTTTTGAAGTGATCAAGGGCCATAACTCTGGTAGTAATTATCGGAAATCGCTGAAAAACAATAGGCTTCTTCGTCTCATGACCTTAAACACCGTGTATAAATTTAAAGTCAATCGGAAATTAACTGTAGCCTCTAGAGCGTCCACAAGCAATTGTGCACGCCGGACTGACGGACGGATGGGTGGACAGGGGCGACAATATATATTTCAATGTGGGCGTATGAAAATGTACTCGCGAACCAGCTGTGTATGTGGGAACACGGGTCCATCGTCAATAGACATAGGTTACAAATCTATTCGGATTATCTGCCAGATCATTTTTCCATCAAGAAATCGCAAAGTCTAACAATGTTCTCACGACCTCTAGCCATTCCCTCTTTAAAGATACATTATGGGAGATTAGATAAAGCGCTCACAGTTCTCATTATAATAGTTAAAGATAGGCTGCCAGGCAATGAAACATACGCCCACAGCAGCTAAATCGTCCGGGCAGTCAACAAGAGTTGTCGCATATTCTTAATCTTTTCGGTGATGAAACATTCATAATACTCTAACATCTGATGAAGATTAACGACTCATAAAATAATTATCAGAAAATCATTAGAATTAATTTACGAAACATTCAAAATCATGGATTTAGCTTTTCAATTATCAAAATTCATTGAAAATCAATATACTTGTTCGTCTCAAGACCTTAACTCTGCCAGTAATTATCGGAATTCGCTGAAAATCAATAGGATTCTTCATCTTATGACCTTAAACACTGTGTATAAATTTAAGGTCAATCAGATATTTTCTTTGTCCTCTAGAGCGTCCACAAGATTTTTTGAAGCGATCAAGGGCCATAACTCTGGCAGTAATTATCGGAAACCGCTCAACGTCAATAGACTGCTTCGTCTCATGACCTTAAACACTGTGTATAAATTTAAAGTCAATCGGATATTAACTTTGGCCTCTAGAGCGTCCACAAGATTTTTTGAAGTGATAAAGGCCATAACTCTGGCAGTTATTATCGGAAATCGCTGAAAATCAATAGCCTTATTCGTATGACCTTAAACACTATGTGTTAATTTAAGGTCAATCGGATATTCACTTTGGCCTCTAGAGCGTCCACAATAATTTTTGAAGTGATCAAGGGCCATAACTCTGGCAGTTATTATCGGAAATCAATAGGCTTCTTCGTATCATGACCTTAAACACTGTGTATAAATTTAAGATCAATCGGATATTAACTTTGGCCCCTGGAGTGTCCACAGGCAATTGTGGACGCCGGATGGACGGATGGACGGGGGCGACGACAATATACGACCACGTACATTTCAATTTGGGCGTATTAAAACTACATAAAGTGGCGAGAATTTGCTAAAACTTCCAGGCAAATTGATCCACTCTGAACCGAAAATTTAGCGATTGAATTTTCCGCCTAGCCTCGTCATCATTGTTACAGTCTGTACGATAAATAACATAGTCTCGATTATCCATTTCTTTATTAATACATGAATAAAGGTTGGGCAGCAATTCGGACCCTAATCCAAATATTATCGCAGGCTATCGAAGATATCGAGAATTGACTATGGTCTTGATCAATTAGTCAATGTCTAATTAATAATTTAAATAACACTTCAGACCTAAAGAAACACCTGCAGATTTAACTCTTGCGTAATATATGTTTAAGGCAGACAGTTGCCAGTCAGTGATCAACTACATTTTTGTCCCATGGCCGCCTCGTGGGAATCCAGTATAATTCGAGCACGATTGGGCGTCTCTAATATCAATATATACAAAACAAACTTACCATATAATTATTGGAAACAACTACCCTATAAATACTTCCGCGAGAACGCATCTTCGAAAATATTTCTTTGTTAAAAATGAGTTAGATTACTATGCAGACTAATATAGGTGTATCAGAGGCGGATCCAGGATTTTCAGAAAGAGGGGGCGTGCTGCTCCCACTTGAGAGTGCGAAGCCCGCAATAGTGATTTTTGAGTGGAGAAAATGCCCACAAGGACTAATTTCATACTAATACTGTGTAAATTAAGATTTCCAACCTAAACTATTTTTGTTCTCCTTTTTCACGAGAATATATGGAGCTAACAATTGTTCGCCACCTCAAAAAATAGAGGGGGCGTGCGCCGGGTGCGCCCCCTCTGGATCCGCGCCTGTGTATTTGGGAAGGTACGCTGGGTCAGTCAGAAAGAGTGTCAGGTCTCATCGATGTACTGTGTGTACGTGAAAGCGATCTTGACAGTTGGAATTCGATACAATGTGAATCTTTGCTTCAGAGCAAAATTTCCCGCATTTCATAAGTCACCTATTTGCAAAAATCTGGGGCGTTAAACCCCAGGTGTATTTCACATGACCTATTATTGAACAACGTCGATATATTACCGCAACTTAGAATGTGTGAACTATGTCATCAATTTAGTGAAGAATAAAGATACATTGTGCTAAATCCTCCTATTTCAGGTCTTTCTCCTGGCTTTAAATCTTATTTAAATCATTATTTAGATATCAATTCTAATTCACATGACAAGCCTTAATTCAACTATCTGTATCATCGGATGACCGAGATTTAAATGGATTTGAAAAACCCGCATGATAAAATGAATAAAAGGGACTCGGTTGTCCAATACCATGGCAACGATATACTGTACTTCTGTTAGTCAAAAACTAGCTGCTTTGTAATTAAACATGTAATTATTCTCATATATGGCGGGGGTTGGGATGGCCTAGTGGTCTAGAGTGCCGCGCTTCGACCTCTAGCAGGCCGGTCACCTCTGGCTTGCGGCTGTGGTTTCGAGCCCGGGTGTGAGCGTATGTGGCATGGAGATAAGGGCGCCTTCTCAAACTCGTGGGTTTCCTCCGGGCACTCCGGTTTCCTCCCACTGCTAAAGACCCCTACGCGCAAGCGAATTATTGAAATAAACATTAAACCATATGTTAGTCCCGAAATGACCTAGTTTGTGTCGAGTGGACGTTAAACCCCATTTCATTTCATTTCATTTCTCTCTCTCTCTCTCTCTCTCTCTCTCTCTCTCTCTCTCTCTCTCTCTCTCTCTCATATATGGCATTTACAGGCTACATATGATCTGCGTACAACCTACACATGACTTCAAAGGAAGTTAATCAGACCATCACGTGATAAATATACAATTCCATGTTATGATGATCATGACTCTTATCCACTTTCCCTATTGTCGGACGCTATATAACCAGGAGTTTACTTACAGCAAGTCAGGCTTGGAATAGAGCTTGGAAATAAAGGTCTTATCCTTATGTTCACCATTGTTATTTAACAGGAGGTTTGTTAAACCGCTAGTCCCGAAATGACCTAGTTGTGTCGAGTGGACGTTAAACCCCATTTCTCTCTCTCTCTTGTTAAACCGCGTTTCATTTCATTTCCTTTAAAGTTATATCAAACATCAAATTACACTAGTTGATTTTTAGCACTGTTCATAACTTTTTGAAACTTTTCTAACGGATTTTGCTGCAACCATATTAAAAATTAAAAAACAAACAAATACAAAGTAACGGAACGAACAACTGTATCTATATATATATATATATATATATATCCAAAATTATTAGGACAACCGCAAAGTTGCACTACTTTGTTTCACGGTAAATGATAAAAAGGTATGCCGACACAAACTGATTTCAACACTGGTTTAATAACATTTTAACATTTTAAAGTACTTTTCGTCCGTCTTGGGACTATTCATAAATAATGTCATTGTATAAAGATGGACATTATAGTATATTTATACATATTTACATAGTAACACTGTGGTTTTAATTAGCTATAGTTACCATTGTCTATGGTTACATATCGTTAACTAATACAAAACATGTACACACGTGTGTTAATCTGTAGTATATGGGTTCAATTTGGGAACAATGAATGGAAGATTATCATGAGATAGATTAACGAAAATTAATAAAAAGGGAAAATTTGAAATTTTATTTGTAGATGTTGCGCACATTTAAAGATATGTCTATTTACAAATAAGGGCCCATTTTCAATATTGCAATCGCGTCGATGGTTGCGTACTCTATCCCGTAGATGAGTAGATGTCTCGCGTATATAGAAAATATCACAACCCATATATGAGATTTTTTGTGTCACAATTCATATTATGTTACGAAATTTATATTGGTTATTTGGTATTATATGGTCACAACATTTGCATCGAAGATCCAGGCATTTAGATACATAAAAACCGGTTCTTGTGATAGATGAATTGAATTTTGCTCTGGTTAGGAGGAGTTTCAGATTAGATGGCTGTCTTTGTGATTTAAAGCCCCAATAACACTCTTGTTGTAATTGAATAATATGTTCCAATCTTTATTCTGGTCAACAAATTGTATTATTTTACAATATTCAAATAAATTGATGATACAAATTTCATCGTAACACACCTAATTTAAAAAATTGGAAAAATTCAACTACATGATTTGAAAAGGTTAACGTAAACCTTTTCAAATGTGACTTGGATTTTAAAATATTTTCGAACCCTCTGGACAAGTAAAATATGATGTAATGGATAATTTACACAACAGGTAGGACACATAAACATCTGGTACTTAGAATAAGACTATTATTTATTTTCTAGAGCTGTCAAGCCAGCAAGAGTGTTATTGTCCCTTTAATGAAATGAACATTATCAAATTTCGCTTTGAGGTTGTCGTTTGATGCCAGGAGTGACTTGCTCTCGTACATTGTTTTAAAGAAGTTGGGATGTTGGGGGTTATGAGTAGCGACGAAGGTAATGATATTATCCGAATTGTCTTTTACTTTAGTAGCCCTCAGTGTTTGGATATCAATTGCCAGAGCCTTTTTTATCCCAACTTCTATTACCTCGAGGGGGTAATACTGTTTCAATAAATTTCTTTTTAGCTCACCTAATCTGACAACCCGGATGTCTTCATCTATTACAATTGTGCATATTTTTCTAGCTAAAGAGAAAGGTATATTATTTTTGGTATGGCGTGGGTGACATGATTTATACGAAAGATAATTTTTGGTATCTGTTTCTTCAGAATACATATCCGTTATAAGGAGTTCTCCCCTTCGTTTCACTAGAACGTCCACGAATGCGATTTGCAGATCGTTCGTTTCAATTGTGAATTTTATATTTAGGTCTATTCATTATGTGTTGCAAATCTGCAATGTTGCCAAATCGTTCATTCCAAATACAGAATACATCGTCTAGGAATCGTTTCAACTGATTTTCTAAATATATTCTGTAATCCACGCCATGTTCAATTTCCACAATTGAGTATAATTTTTCCTCAAGAAATCCCATTGTTAAATTACTTAATTGTGGTGCCGCCTTGGTACACATCGCTATACCAAGAATCTATTTGTAATTTGTTTCGCCAAATGTAAAAGTGTTGTTAGTCAGGATGATACGTATGGCTTTGAGGATAAATTTTTTTGAAATTCTCTCATGACTGCATTCAGGATGTTTATCCAACCAACTACGGCCTGAAGGCATATATATCTATACATGTTTAGTTTATGTTTAAATCTCAAATAATATTACATTTTGTATATTTATGTTCTGTATTTACATATCTTCTGTATGTACATAAAATTAACTTATTTTTGTTAATTCTATAGATGAGTCAACATTGGCCCAGCCTGTTCTCCAATCCTTTTTCGAATGAAATAATTTTTTCTTTTTTTAAAATAAACATTATGCTAATGAAGAATTCAAACCAAACAAATCTCCACTTGCTTTAAGTTGAGCTGTTACTCCTAAACATGTCATGTTTATTATTTCGTCTATTGAAAAGGGGGTGGGGGGCCTCTAGCTGGCCGTTCAACTCTGGCTTGCGGCTGTGGTTTCGATCCCTGGTGTGAGCGTATGTGGCATGGAGATAGGGGCGCCTTCTCAACCTCCTGGGTTTCCTCCGGGCACTCCGGTTTCCTCCCACTGCTAATGACCCCTACGCGCAAGCGAATTATTGAAATAAAATTTAAACCATATGTTAGTCCCAAAATGACATAGTTTGTGTCGAGTGAACGTTAAACACCATTTCACCCCCCCTCTCTCTCTCTCTCTCTCTCTCTCTCTCTCTCTCTCTCTCTCTCTCTCTCTCTCTCTCTCTCTCTGTTGAAAAAGCAATTCACACGATGCGATCTGTAGAAATTTGATAGTTGTGTTTTATTCAGATGGTATTTATAGTGTTATTGTGATATGGCTGGTCTGTAATACCAGATATCTCCTTAATCATGCCATTGTCACTTATAAACAAAATAAGCGGATATATTTCACCATTCGTTTTCTTGAATAGATAATCAGGGTATATAAACATTATTTCATGTATATTTCCAGTTAATTTATCAAACGATATAGATATACTCACAAGTCGAATCTGATCAACCTTATCCCATTCTATTGCCAGGAAAGATTTCGTGAAAAGACATGAAATGACTGCCAGTGGATCTTTTACGTGCACGCCAATGTGAACGATTTCGTCTTTTATAAACAGTAAAACTGTTGTTCTTTAACAAAACGCAAACCCTTTGGTGATCTTCTTACATTAGTAATAAATAATTTTCGATTTAAAGATGCTTTATGTACGATTTAGATAACGAAGCACCACGACACAAACTAAGTCATTTTGAGACTAACATGATTCAATTGTATTTCAAAAATTCAATTTCGCGTAGTGGTCTTTAGCAGTGGGAGGAAACCCCAGAAACCCCAGAGGATTGACAGGCGAACCAACTCCTTGTCGGGTACAACCGAGGAATCGAAACCCCGCCAGCTGACACAACGACATACCTTATGATACAACGCGCAGGCGATAACCACTTGACCATCGAACTTACCTTTAATCAATTGCATACAGTGGTATCATACACGCTTGGGTACAACTGTTCTATTTCTAAGGCGTCTATGTTGTTTTATATTTGTATGAAAAGGTATTGAAGCATAACTTTTCCAATTATTCTGAATCATAACCTTAGTCTATGATCCAAAATTATATATTCTGGCTTGTGACCAGTGTGCTATGAGGAACATTTTGCCCGGACAGTGACACTGTGGCCTACTCTTATTTCAAATTCCAACTGCCAATGGATCTTTTACATGTACGCAAATGAGAACGCGGGACCTCGCTTGTTTGTCCCATCCGGACGACTAGGCAGCTGTCCTGATCAGGCCCTCCGCCCTACATCACAGTCAAAGCTGGATGAACTTTCTCGGACAATGAAGGGATCGAATACCCAACGCACCCACTCTGAATGTAAAAACCAACCCCGACCGACAATAAAATGTAATACACCAACCAAGGGAATGCATTGTAATGTACGCATCCAACCCACACTGACAATGGTATGTAACCATTTTTCCAATAAGAGTAGGCCGATAGCGCCGCGATCCGGGCAAGGTTTCCCTCGTGGTACACTGTACAGCGAAAGCCCATCTTCATTAGTCCCCCAGGAGCAGTACAGTTCAGCGTTAAACCCAATTTCATTTCATTTACTTTTGAAGATAGGCATACGTTTCAATAGCGCTATGAAGAAAATTTTCTAGAAACGGTGTCATTTCTCCATCGAATTCCAACGGCGAAGGGTTCTTTTATGTGCACACCACTGTGTATTCACAGGGGCTTGTGTTTTTCTACCATCTACACAACTAGACAACTAGTCCCTTCGCCCTGTACTACGGAAAAGGGAGAAACTACGCATTTTGAACAGTTCGTCACCTGAGAACCAGACTGTTCCATGTCCCCAAAACCACTTTTCGAGAAAATGGCTGTTGAATATTCAAACATACAGAACTTTTTTTCTACGCTTTATGACCCGATGAAAGTTTATGTATGAGTCCATGGGTGTCTCTACTGAATATTTATCACAATTATAGTCATCTAATTTACATAAACATCGTTATATTGACAAATTTAACTTTGGACATAGAACAATTTCCTAAAAAAAAAAGCCACCTTTCTCGAGAACCAGACTGTTCCATGTCCAATAAAATACCAAAATAACCCATTTATCGCTATCTGTATTGTGGTATTCTGTGTTAATAAGCCATAAAATAAAACGGGGTTTCAAGTGAAGGTCCCAGATAATTTTTGGAAGATAAAACTTATTAATTTTGTGTGAAAAAATCCTTGTAAATACCTACATTAGCCCTGTACGACTATTTCAAGCTATATTATACGTTTTTAAAAAAGAAATTGGTACCTGTATTTTTGTCTCGGGAAATTGTGCTTCTAAAAAAACTCGACTAAATGTTGATATTTTCAGACAAGGTAAATACACTATTTGTTCATAGTTTGACGTTTAAAATACATTTGTAAACAGACATAATTTTAAGACATGTATTATTATCTGGGACTGCCCCTGTGCTACTCTGAAGAGTAAAACATGCATTATACAGTGAATTCTGACTGTCAAGAGAGCTTTTAGGTACACGCTAATTTGAACATAATTTAGATGCCCCTGTCGGATTCTCGGTCCCCCGTCTTGCACCACGACGGAGACACGCCGAACTTTCTTGATCAACGCAGGGATTGAACCTAAGATTAATGAGTCAACGGACAAACAGACAGACAGACGAACCCATTTAAATATCCCTCAATTTTCTTCGAAAGGCGAGGGACAATGAGCAATTAAGTAAAAATAGGTTGCCAAGCAACGAAACATACGCCCACGGGCAGTCAACAAGAGTTGTCGCATATAAAGTGATTATCAGAAAATCATTAGAATTTGTTTGGCTTTTATAAAGTTCTGCCCCATGCTAACGTTTAGTATACGAAACGTTTAATATTATGGATTTAGCTGTACAATTATCAAAATGCATTGAAAATCCATATACTTGTTTGTCTCAAGACCTTAAACTCTGTCCACAAGATTTGGGCTCTAGCGCGAAGTGATCAAGTTGAAAATCAACAGACTTTTTTCTCTTATGACCAGGGGCGGATTGGGCTCCCGTGTCGGAGCGGCCCCTTTTACTGACCGCGAAGCCCGGACGGGAGGTGGGGGCGGAGGCTCTCCCCCTGGAAGGTTTTGGAAAATGAACCCGAAATTTTGACCATTTGATTAACCAGTTAGGAATATTGAATATGTAGGAATATTTTCATTTTTGTTGCCGGAAGCGCTGGTTGATTACTCTTGTGGTGAAAGGCCACGAGACACATTGGTACAGAGTGACGAATTCTGGCCCACACCAAGCACACTCGGCCCAGAGAGCCCTTGAGGCGATCGTCCGATCTTCTTTGATTGGCATTTAGTAATTGAACATATGTGACCCGTCATGGCATAATGAGTCGCAATGAAAAAATTTTGAAAATTTAGTTATTGTTATTTTCACATTCTCCAACTCAATACCTTCAATTTGATGTATAGTTTGGTTGAATCGCGCAAAAATTGACTGAGCTGTGTCCGCTTGAAGTCTCCCAACTCGCCAAAGTAAGTTTTGAGAAAAGTCAAGTCAAAGATTTGGTATGTTTCAAAACAAAATCCCATAGCAACCAAGCCATTTATTTGCTGTTTTGTCGTTGAATACTTATTCTAGAGGTTTTAAGGTATGCTGAAGACGAAAATTGTAGTAAACATTTCCAAAATGGGCGCGAAAATGACAAATGTTCAAGTTTTCACAAGTTGTGTGTTTATTAATGTATAATACCCGCCATTTTGTTTTTCAAAATGGCGACCGAAATGATAATCGTCGTAGTAAAATTTTATCCGACAATATCGACTATTTTGTTTTAAATGAACCCGCGGTAACTATCGGTCTTGATGTTACCAGGGACGGACCGGGGTCGAGTTTCCCTAAACCACGATGTACCCTGTAGTTCGGATAGAGAGTCTAAGCTATGATGCAATGTACCCTGTAGTTCGTATTGCGTATCTAAACCATGATGTATTCAGTAGTTCGTATTGAGTCTCTAAACTATGATGTACCCTGTAGTTCGTATAGAGTCTCTAAACCATGGTGTATCCTGCAGCTCGGATAGAGTCTCTCTAAACAATCATGTACCCTGTAGTTCGGATAGAGTGTCTAAACCATGATGTACCCTGTACTTCGATGTACCCTGTAGTTCATATGGTCTCTTAAAGGGGGATTGGATGGCTGAATGGTTAGCACGTGCGTACTGTATCATAAAGCCTGTCATTGAGTCAACTGGCGTGTTTTCGAATCCCTGGTTGTGCGTGACAAGGAGTAGGGTCGCCTGTACAACCTCGTGGGTTTTCTCCGGGTCCTCCGGTTTCCCCCCACTGCTAAAGAACCCTACGCGCAAGCGAATTATTGAAATAAGGTTAAACCATGTGTTAGTCCCGAAATGGCCTAGTTTGTGTCGAGTGGACGTTAAACTCCATTTCTCTCTAGTCTCTAAACCATGATGTACCCTTCAGTCTCTTAACCATGATGTACCCTGTAGTTCAGATAGAGTTTCTAAATCATGTTTATACTGTAGTTGGGATAAACCATAGTTTTGTAAATAGGTGATCGATCATCAAATGAATATGAATCGTACGATATGTTAATCTCGAAATTACATAGTTTCTCTTAAATGAATATATTGTTAACACGCTTTAAATATCTGGATGCAATAGAGGTGGTGTAGAAAATTCTAGGTACATTAAAACATTGACAATAGGAGATATTTCTTGCTATGGCTTGTTTATAGTATAGGACGAGATTTATCGTTTTGATTATAATCACAATGTGACACAATAAATTATAGCCCTTCCCCTACTGAGAATTGTAATTAAATAATGTAATGTTATCTTCGTTTATATTATGTCTTTAAATCTACCTGAGATGTATGTGTATCGGTATGACACCTTAAATAAATTAATATGCGTATTTCTACAAAGATCCATTTATTGTCTTAAATTACACACTGTTAACCAGCCATTGGAGTTTTAATGACAATAAATCATTTAGTTTATTCAGCTCGACGTAAGACTTAAAAATATATAGACACAGTTGGTTTAACTTGAATGTAGATATTAATCATCTATAGTGCATATATATATCACCTTTCAGTTGAATCATTTTATGTTCATATTGTGTTACGCAGGGCTCACACTGGCTTTCAATTTTTTTCCGCCAAAATTGATGATAATTTTTATATAAAGAAATGTTCATATTTTTTTCTGCCAACTTGAATATTTTATCTGCCAAAAATGTGTGATAAAAAATACAATATCTAACAATTTTTATGTCTCACCTATTCTTATTATAAAATAATTACCGATATATACAATACAATATACATGTAAAACAACTTTTAAAATCTGTCTTTACATTATATATAAGCACAGTTTGGATTTAATAAGATCAGATTTTATTTTTGGTGAGTTTAATCTATTTGGACATCGTACAACACTATATATTCAGTAGTTACACGTCAAATCTCGTCCAAGGAATGACAATTTTCTATAAATGTATGTGTTGCGTGTACAATAGACCTTTTGTTATTTTCAGGTACCGTAAAGGTATCAGAATCTGAATCCCTTATAGAATGATATTACATCAATTATATTTGTAAGAGATGCTTACAATAATACCCGTCGTTCACCTTTAGACCATTTTGGCGACGGTAATATGATACAAATGGCGAACGGTTTTCTCGCTCAAGAATCGCCGATATTCAACTAGTTCTTACGTTTTCGACCAGTGTTGATAAGATAAGTCAATCAACTAATCATTAATCCAAGACAACTGATTAGTATTGCTCATTGACTCGATCCGGATTATCAGCCAGTTGATTAATTTATTATGTGTTATGTGTTTAGCCACGTGATTGACACTCAATAATGATTAGAATTTTAAGATTTTTTTCCGCCAGTTCTCAAAAAGTATCGCCAGTACCGCAAAACTTTATCGCCAAAATATCGCCAAAATTATCGCCAAAATCAAATTTTAATCGCCACTTTCATATTTTTATCGCAAATTGCGACTTTGGTGTTACGTATTTGCCAACATCAAGGTAACAGTTTTCCAAGCGCAGTTACAATACAATTCGATAATGACGTCACAATGAGAACGACGTAATTCCATCAAAGTGACGTTACGACGTCATAAAAAGATCGTAGGTTAAAAATGTCGGCATTTTTTAACTCCCGAGTATCGATTTCCTATAGGTCGTTAATACATTTATTTGCACTAAAGTCAACCGATTCGGAGATTTCAGCGATTTTCTGGTCCACTGGCGGCCATCTCGGATTTATGTTAATTATGCAAATTTCCCCAAGACCGATAATGGCCGCTTTTGTTATGGAAGTACTAGAGACCACACCTGGACAGTTCCCAAAGAAATAATTTCTGTTGCAGTTTGTTATAGGTGTATTGTTATCTATACCCGCCTAATTCATTGTATGCACACAATGGGATTTTCTGATTAAACGCCATGAAACTTCGACCAGGAAGTCGACGCCATTTCAATTTACAGCTAATGCTTTGCACCCGTTGTCTGGGCCAATCAGCAAACGAGCCGTGTTGGCAGCATAGCAACAAGCGGAGTTTGTTTACATTTCTAGGGGTTTAAAACCCTTTTGTATTCCTTCAAAATGAACTCAACGGCAATACTGTGGTCATATGTATAATCTAGAGATTCTCTGCTTTACAACGATGCCAAGCATTTTGCAAAAGGATTGACCGGTCGTCCCGCTGTGAGCAGAGAAAAATATCTAATTTCGCTGAGAATATTCAGACAAAGACAGATTTAAGAATACCGTAATCTTACAAAACGTCCAAATAAAGGTGTTTTAAAATGTTTTATTGCTATTTTGATCTTTTGCGCAGATAGATAGTATATTTATACTCATATTAGTGAATATCTCAATTTCGATCAAAATCAATGTTTTCACTTATTTTGTCTTTATCTCATTATTGGATCGCGCGCATTCCGACTCATTTTGCCGTGGCCGGTCACATATTAACACAAGGTACAATTTTATGGATACACAATTACTGAGTTTGATACTAAGCGACGTTTCGACGAGGATGCTCTCGTCTTTATCAAGCAATGATACAAATTTGTGAATAGTGTAGGCAAATATATACAGAATATGCAACAAAGATAAAAAAATCAAATACAATTAAAGTTTAACACCTTGATTAGGGGGGCATTAAGGACTAATCCTACACAACAGAAAACCCTTACGGGGATTAAAAGGAGGCGAATGCTATTATTTATAAAAAGATCAGTGTATTAACACTATTAATGGAAAACCAATTAACCTGAGATATAGAGAAACAATAATATAAAGAGAAGTGTGTATGTATAAGTAAACAAGAGTGGTCGTTGAGCATGTGCAAAGAAAATTAAATAATAATTTGAAATTACGAAATAAAAAATATATAATCATGAAAGATATCCTGATATATCGATATAAACTGAAAATCGAGGATTGTAAAACGGGTTAAGTACTGAAAAGAAACATTTATAAAATGTATGATTAGATTATGTAAAAAAAAAACCACAAAAACTGGATAAGCACTGACAGAGAACAAAAGTATTGGAACCAATAAGCTGCAAGTCCTGAAAGATAAAACCTATTATTACAGTATACAATCTGGAAGAAAGAAGCCGTAAATATATTATTCCCACGTATTAAAGGTCAATACATATGAACTATATTCTGACTGTAAAACTGGATAATTACTGCAAACCAAGATATGTAAAGTATATAACTAGACTGTGGCACTGGATAATCAATGAATTGTGTTAATCCTGAAAGCTGAAAATCATGAAAGAAACCTATTATTAGACTTAAACATGGGTGGGGGGAACCTTAAATATATTCTTACAATAAACTGAAACCAATAAATGTGAAAAATTATCCTCCGACTGTTAAATTGGATAAGCGCTGAAAGTTAAGATATGTGCTTTGTGTAATTAGACTGTGGAAACCGGATAAACACTGAAATAGAAATAAAGTATTAGAATTAATGTATAAGTTGGTCATAAGCCCTTGGTATAAATAGTCCGACATCCCGGTTTAACTTGGGCTTGATCCGCTTTATATTGATGGCCTCAAGAAGTTTCCTGGTTTTCTTCTGGTGATGATGTACTGCAAGGGTTCTGGTTTGGTCCCACAGGATTGTATGATCTACGTTGTTAATAATATGCTCTGCTACTGCTGAGGGATTGGTGGAAGCTAGTGACTTGTGTTCTTTTATTCGTACATCAAGTGGTCCGATCGACCGACGGCCCAATCCACCCCTGTTCATGACCATAAACACTGTGTATACATTTAAAGTGAATCGGATATTAACTTTGTCTTCTAGAGCGTCAACAAGATTTTTTAAGTGATCATGGGCCATAACTATGGAAGTAATTATCAGAAATCGCGGAAAATCAATATCCCTTTTTGCCTCAAGACCACAAACACTGTGTATAAATTTAATGTCAATCGGATATCAACTTTGGCCTCTACAGTAACCACAAGAATTTTTGAAGTGAACAACGTTTTTTTTTTAAATCGGGTAATAATTTTGACCTCCAGAGGGACAACAAGCTAATAAAGGCGATTTTGCATACAATCAGGGGCCATAATTCAGGAAGTTACAATATCGAAAGGAACTAAGATCTTTAGGTTATAAACATGTATTTCAAGTTTCGTCAAAATCGAATTAAAAGTGTGACCTCTACAGGGTCCACAACTTTGGTGTACAATATTGTTACACTACTGGCAATTTTGGTCTGATTTTCACGAAATTCAAACTCAACCTTCATTAAGGTGTAACAGTGATATAATCAACCTATTTTTTTTAAATCGGATAATAATTGTGACCTCTAGGGGGACCACAAGCCATAAAAGGCGATTTTTTGGACAATCGGGTGCCATAATTCAGGAATTTACGATGCGATATGCGCAAATATGGAAAGGAACCAAGATCGTTAGGTTATAAACATGTATATCAAGTGTCATCAAAATCGAATTAAAATTGTGACCTCTATAGTGCCACAACCTTGATATAACATATTTTTACAATATTCGCGTACAAACGGCGGCCATTTTGTCCATCAATTATGGTCCGATTTTCACGAAATTCGAACTCAACCTCATTACCATGTAACGGTGATACAATCAAACGGGTTTTTTTTTAAATCGGATAATAATTTTGACCTCCAGAGGCGATTTTTCGGACAATCAGGGGCCATAAAGTTATTGTTCTATGTCCATTGACAATATTTCTTGTTTATAAATATTAACAGAATGCGATAGAACTTTGAAAGATTTTTTTGTTGTGTCTTGTTGACACAAACCTTTTAAAATCTTTAAACATCGGTCAATCAAATATTAAATAGAGGCATAACATCAAATATTTAGAAAGTCACTTTTACAAAAGATTGAGCAAGGCTTAAAAGCCTTAATGTTCTATCTCCAAGTCACGTGACCAAACGCTAACTAGTAATTGGCTACTGGAGATAAAACAGTCTGGTTCTCAGTTCAGTTTTAGAAAGGGGGATATAGGACAATTAAAGATTGCTAAAAAGTCCTTTAAAATGACTGTTGGGGTATAAAATTATGCGAGGACATAGAAATTATAGTATATAATCCAATAAATATCATATCTCAATTTTTACCAAAAGTGGAGATAGTCTGATTCTCAGGTGACGAGTTAATAACGTCTTTTCGAGGAGAAATAGTTATTTAACCTCCAAAACCGATAGCATATTTTAACCTTCAAAACCTATATCATTTTTTAAACTTTGAACCAATGTTATTTTCTAACCTACAAACCAATATTATTTTTAAATTTCACTTTTAATTTGAAACAACCAAGGCATAAATGAATGCCTTTTAATAGAAGTCAAAAATTGATTTCTAAGTTGCGCTGTTGCCGAGAAATAGGCAACTTTGGGTGAGTCACTTTTCAAAATTATTTGGCCTGTAAAACTTCAGAGTAGTATACTATTCAAAAAAAGTAGGGGATATTTGATTTTGGGGGCATAATACTAAAATATGCAAATGACTACGAAAAAAGTCACTATAGAACCTAACAGAAGAAACATTTCCAGTTACATGTGACGCCCAAACGCACCAATAGCTACCGCATGGAATGCAGGTGATGCTTGGGATCATCATGGGGGTCCAACCCAAGATTTGCACGACTCTGACTTTGAATGTTACAGTCATTGTGGCATTGAATTCCAGGGTGGAAACATCAGTTTAATTGTTTTAGTGACCAGAAAACAAATTTTGATATGCGTCGGCTTACCCAAAATGAAAGGTTACGTGCCCTTGGCATGCTACAGATCGGCACAACACAGGCGGTTGTGGCGCGGACGATGAATGTTTCTCAATCTGTCATAAGCAGGCTATGGTCCAGATACCGTGATACACAATCTGTACAGGACAGACCACGCTCAGGTCGACCAAGGGCGACAACTCAAGCCCAGGATCGATTTATCCGTACCTTGGCCTTGAGAAATCATGTCATCACAGCAAATCAGATCAGCGCTCGTCTTCAAACAGACACTGGTGTGAGAGTGAGTGGCCAGACGATTCGGAATCGACTGCATAGGGGTCACCTTCGCGCCCGACGTCCTCGCGTGATCCCTTGTTTGAGAGATCATCACATTCAGGCAAGACGTCGTTGGTGTAGGGATCGTCAACACTGGGATAATCGACGCTGGAGCAATGTGATGTTTTCAGATGAGTCAAGCTTCCAAGACGTTAACGTCATCAGACATGATCGATTTGGGGGTGGTTCTGTTATGGTGTGGGGAGGCATCACTGTTGCTGGAAGAACGGCTTTACATGTTGTTGCAGGGCGTGTTACAGGCCAGTTCTACCGGGACAACATCTTGGCAGTCCATGTTGTGCCGTTCGCACGACGTCATGGCCGCCGTTTCATCTTCCAGGATGACAACGCAAGATGTCACAGGGCCAGGATCGTTACAGGTTACCTCCAACAACAGAACATCACCACATTACCTTGGCCAGCACTGAGTCCCGACCTCTCCCCCATCGAGCATGTCTGGGACATGCTTGGACAGAGGTTACGTCAACGACGTCCTGTCAATGTCCAAGAACTTGCTGCTGCGTTGCAACAGGAATGGGACAATCTGGACCAAAATGACCTTAGACGTCTCATTAGGAGTATGCCACGTCGGATCAATGCTTGTTTGGCAAAGAGAGGAGGATTTACCCGTTACTGACTTTGTTGTGATGCTGTGGTAACTTTGCTGTTTGACCCCGGGTATCATTTTACCCTTATAATGGTCAGTCTGTGCCTTACTTAGTCTAACGATCATTTGGCATAAATCGATGAATGTGAACTTCATTTCATTTTGTCATTTGTTTCTTCGTCAGTTTCATTAGGTGACTTTAATAACACTTAAAAATCAAATATCCCCTACTTTTTTTGAATAGTATTAGATTTTCAGTATTGAAACAGTCACTTTTGATTGCCACAAAGCAATTTAATAATTTCACTGCCATTGACAAACAATATATTTTAAGCTTTGAATCAAATAGTTTAATAAAATGAGCCTTTTGACAACCGACTGCATTAACGTATATTAATGGGTATTCCATTATTTAAAAACGAGCTTGATCTTTTATTTGCAGCTGAACAATACCCTATTGTTGAAGCACGTTTTAGCACACAGTATTAAATTGGTACATGTGAAAAGCCCAGTATTTCAATATTTTGAACCAAATTAAAAACACAGATTGGAAATAAACCATACCCGTCGATTACCGGTCATAGAGTCACTTATATTCTACTTTTCGGTCTTTTGAATGGATCGAAGCCGTCTGTTAGACAGAGAGAGGCAGTGGGAAGGAGAGAGGGGAGGGGTGGAGTTGGCTTTGAAATGACACAAACTAGGTTATTCCGCGACTAACACATGGTTCAAGTTAAGCTTAATAATTCGCCTCTCCGTGTGAGTCTTTAATTAGGGTGGAGAGGGCGGGGTACGGACGACCCAAAGAAAATCCACCATGTTGGACAGGCGACAGTTATTCTACTTCATATAAAATCAATTCAATTCATTTTCTTGTTATAAAAAAAAAACTCAATTTACTTTATTTATTGGAAAAAACTAAATCAATATATTTCGTTTTTGATCTTTAAAAAACCCCAAGATACTTCAATTTGGTTTCTTTTGAAACAAAAATAATTCAATCGACATTCTTGTAAAAAAGATAAACCACTACAATGTTCTTTATAAACCTGAGATAAGCGCTTTAAGACAGTATGACTGAAGTCAAGTTTTTCTTATTACTTTATTGATATGTTTTCCCCAATTCAAATGTAAATCCGACGGAATGTAATATCCAATCATACATGCATACCAAAGGCTATAGAGGCAATAATATAATATAAACCATTATACCCCGAACAAAGTTATCCTAGCAATCTCCCGACCTTGTTTTTATGTTGTTAACGTCGAGGGCATGAATATTGAATGGTGATTTGACAATGAAGCACAATGGGTGCAATACGATATATAGCCATGTCCTTTAAAATATTCGCATTTTTCTGTGAAGTTAAAATTTTATAAGAGGTAAAAGATATAGGAGATATATCAGTTAACACAAACATATCAAATAACACGTGTAGTAGGCCTACAAGGAAATGAAATGAAATGGGCTTTAACGTCCAACTCGTCTGCACCTAACCTGGGTTAATGGAAGACGGGCATATGCCATACAGTGTGCTATGAGGGAAATTTTACCCGGGCAGCGGCGCTACGGCCTACTCTTATATGTAATTCCAACTGCCAAGGGATCTTTTACGTGCACGCCAATATGTACACAGGACCTCAGTTTTTCGTCCCATCCGAACGACTAGACAGATCTTCTTGTCAGGCCCTTAGTTCTGCATCAATTGACAAGGGGAAACCACGCCGGAAAATCGAGATGAACTTTCTCGGCCAATGCAGGGATCGAACACCCGACCTGCAGGCTAGCGAGTCAGCGCCTTACCGACTTAGCCACGTGATCCCAGGCCTACAAGGTGTATGTTAGGTTATGGTTCGCTGAAAGAACAATGGCCTAAAGGTCATAATATGAATATTAAGTTTAAAGGAGCTAAATATTTGGGACCTAGAAATTGACCCAAATGGGTCGCAACGCATATAATAATATAATCTGGTTGTACATGAACTGATTTACATTCATTTGTTTCCGTTTTTACTCTAATTTTAAATCAGTTAGGTCCAACGAAATACGACATGGGTCTCGACTAAAAATAGACATTTCTAGTGACAGGTTATCCCAGTCTATTGCGCATGCTCCCCATATGAGTTATAGGGTCGGCGTTTAACATGAGTTGTGGAATATGTCTAGTCTCGTTTTTTCTGGTCACTTGTTACAAATGATGCTGAAACGCACTGTGTACAATGGTAAAATGTATAAATTGTCTTAAACATTGGATATCAGAAGTCTACCTTTTCAAGGTAAGATAACAACATCAATGTTGATTTGAATGGACAAATAATTCGTGTTTTCAATGTGTAAGACTTTGGGTTGATATTGAGTTAGAGACTTAGCTACAGTGAAATGAAATGGGGTTTAACGTTTTATCTGTTCTGCTCTGCAGTTTAAAAATAGTCAATGACAATAGACAATAGTGTCGTGAGTAGACAGGCTACGATTGAATTAACCAAAACTGTTGATGGTATTTTTTTTTTAAATTCCGGAAAACATAACCTGAACAAATATACTGGGATTCTATCTGAAAATCAACTGAATAATTCATGACAATTATCGAATCCGGTTACAAACTGTCTCGGGAAATTGCATTGTGACGATTGCCCCGTGTTATCACCAGGTAGCCTACTAACAATCGGCTTATTCAAAGGATTGTCAGTTGAATAAGTTTGCGCGGTCATGTGATCTAAACACTAGTAGTATGTAGGCGTTCGATGCAGGTAGTTTGGACTCATTAAAGTCGTTTTGGATTTATAACGGATTTCTCTCACACAAAACGTGGATATGAATTGGTTTTAATTAATTCTAATTAAAACATATAATTCGAGTGTTCATTATCTCTTCTGGATGTCACCTACACTGAAATTTAAAAAGACTAGCTAAACCAGCTGTTGATTTTTTACAAGAACTGGATATATAAACTTTGTTTTAAAAAAAAATTGGTAAATTCGTCCCCAGAACTAATTGTATTATTGAACCTGATTATCATTATTACTACACAATATGGATCGTTATGTGCGAGTTTTGTTTGTAGTGTATTTGATTACCCTGGCGTGGGTTTTATATCTGAACAGTTTACCTCAAACCATTCATGTTTATCATAACAATGAGGGATTAAATATTATCGGTATTGATAACAACGTTCCCCGAATTGAGGTTATAAATTCGCATAAAGGGCTTAACGTGGAAAGATTTGAAAATTCCTTTGATGAGGTTACATTACAAAAGCAATCACAATTTTCTAAGAGTGCAAATGTAGGAATAAATAACGGTTCCTTTAAAGTAGACAAAATCGAAAGTAACGACCTTAACGATGGCATGGTGGCAACGATGCACCCAGGAATGCCAGAAAGTGAAAGAACAAGCTCTAATTCCTCTCCTCATAAGGCATATGATGGCGTTTTATTCAATGCGACATTGTTAGAGTTATATCATAAAAGCACAATGAAATACCGGCAAAGTGGAATTTGCCCGGGACTTTTAATGAATAATTCGCGATCCCTCGCTCAGGCCAGGAAATTTTCTGAAAGCTTTGATCGTGATTTTCACCTGGATTTAAAAGTGTTTCCAACTATAACAAAGAATTGTGACCAATATAAATCGAAGCGGGGTTTTATGGAGAAATCCACTACGCAAGACGAATCGGAATTTCCGCTGGCTTTTTCAATCTTGACTTATGATAATATCGAGCAGCTTGAAAGAATGATTCGGTTACTGTACACACCACAAAATGTCTACTGCATACACGTGGATGACAAATCAAGTGAACATTTTAAAAATGCCGTGAGATCGATCACAAAATGTTTTTCAAATGTGTTCGTGGCTTCGAAATTAGAAACAATAGTATATGCTTCAATTACGAGACTTCAAGCGGATATAAACTGCATGTCGGATCTGTTAAAACGAAAAGAAAAATGGCGTTATTTGCTGAATTTCGCAGCTTCCGAGATGCCGTTGAAATCTAACATTGAGATGGTCCAAACACTGAAGTTATTTCATGGTGCTAATGATATCCATGAAGTTTTCGCAAATCGAGTGAAACATCGATATCTTTATAGATATATCATTGTGAATAACCACATACAGAGAGGACAGGGATTTCTTGCACCTCCACCGTATAATCTGACAGTAGTAAAAGGACAAGCGTATAATATATTCAGTCGAGAATTCGCGGAGTTTTCCATGAAAAATAAAATTGCCAGACGGTTTTTAAAATGGTGTGGTGATACCTACAGTCCTGATGAACATTACTGGGCCAGCCTCAATGATCTGTATCATAACACCTTCTTAAATACACCTGGTGGATATAAAGGTAAGGTAGTTCCTTAAAGACGAGGCCACAAGTTCACAAATCATTCTCAGACTTCAGTTGAGAATTTACTCAACTTTCAATCACGATTTATAAGAAGTGCATTTTATACAGAAACACAAAACTTTGTGCATAGTTTCTTATTGGTGTTTTTGATACATTAAAACGACTACATTTTATATAAAATAAGGTGAACTATTTTGAGCAAATTCTTAACTTAAGTCTTAGAATACTTGGTGAACTCGGGGCCATATTGCGGTCGTACGCCATCGCCAACGGTCTTGATTAAGTATGACCTTAGCCGTCGGAATGGAATGAAATGAAATGGGGTTTAACGTCCTACTGCTTTGCTCCTGACTGGGCTAATGAAGATGGGCATACGTCATACAGTGTGCCATGAGGGGAGGTTTGCCCGGGCAGCGGCACTATGGTCTACTCTTATATTGAATTCCATTTGCCAAAGGATCTTTTACGTGCACGCCAATTTTTACAAGGGACCTCGGTTTTTCGTCCAATTCAAATGACTGTACGTTGTCCCTTTCAAGGCACCCTGGATTTAAACCACGCCGAGAGTCACACTGGAAAAACTCGATGTAATTTCTCGGCTAACGCATACACATGGAATACGGGAGCCATTGGTTTACCAGCTAACGTCTTACTCATTGAGCCAGCATGACTCTCTACTATGTACGTAGATGAACTCGGACATTTCCATACATACAGCTTTTAAAAATACGAGATATTCTAGTGATAAATAAACGGATTTGATTTCACTGAAGATTGACACGGTCTATTGTTGATAGAGTGGAGCACGCGGTGAACAACGATATTAGAAAATATGGGAAAACAGAAGACTGAAATTTGGCAAAACATTCTTTTTACGCGTGACAACAGAGCCCCCCCCCCCAGCCCTTTTAAATAAATGTTTCAAATCCGACGTCTCATTCTAATGACAAGGAAAAACCATGTTGTACGTGACTAGGGGTAGGGTCGTGGGTTTTCTCCGGGTCTGCCGGTTTCTCCGTACGCACAAGGGCATTCTGGAAATAAAATGAACCATATGTTAGTCCTGAAATGACCTAGTTTGTGTCTACTGGACATTAAAGCCCATTTCTCTCTCTGCAAAAGGCACAAATGCGCTTGTAATCGAGTAGGGGTTTTGAAACAACACAAACTTAGGTGTACACATTACTTGTGTCAAAATTAATGAAAATTGCGTTCGAAGGTTGGATATGTAAACATTAATATTTGCTTTTTAAAAGAACTTTAGACGCGTCAAAATTGAAGTTTTTGGGCAAATTACGTCACTTCCGGTGCTAACAGAAACTTTTTTTCAGCAGATGAAAGAAAATTTTGATTTCCACGGCTATTTATTTGAAACAATAAAAATAATTCTGTTCTTATTTATGCATGATATCGATCCTTTTATATGCATGTGGCTTTAATGAATGGTTAGGTGTATCATAAGGTCTGTCATTGAGTCAACTGTCGTGTGTTCGATTCCCCGGTTGTATTCTTCGGGTCCTCTCGTTTCCTCCTACGCGAAAGCGAATTATTGAAATAAAAATTGAACCATGTGTTAGTCCCAAAATGACCTGGTTTGTGTCGAGTGGGCGTTAAACCCAGCCCCAAGTCTAATTTTTCGCAGTTTTGACCATACTATGATCTATTGAACCAAATTGATTTTTGCCGTTATGGTTTATGTCACTTATGCCTCGTCCCGAACCCCCTCCACACAAAGACATATATCCATACCTCCATCACTCACCCCACGAACGAAACATTGTTGACGGTTAAAAAGGATTTCTTTCACACATAGCGAACGATCCAATGAGCCACAGCGTCTCCGTTTGTCACATTTATTCTTAAAGTTAATAAAACTGATCTTTGGGCGTTTTATTTAAAAAAAAAGTGGGGGTGGGTTGCGGCTATGGTGTCGATCCCTGGTGTGAGCGTATGTGGAATGGAGATAGGGGCGCCTTCTCAACCTCGTGGGTTTCCTCCCACTGCTAAAGACCCCTGCGCGCAAGCGAATTATTGAAATAAAATTGAAACCATATGTTAGTCCCAAAATGACCTAGTTTGTGTCGAGTGGACGTTAAACCCCATTTCTCTCTCTCTCACTCTTTTATTTAAAAAAAATAGTTTCTTCATTTTTTTAAGTGCAGATTAGTAGAAAGTTATAAAATATCAAAGCATCAAGTTTCTTTTTTAAAATCAACTGTGAAAAAATGGTTTCCAGTGATGGGCATTGAGGGACGCCAACAACCGCAATGCTTGTTGATTTTGTTATATGTTTAAAAGCTGCGTATGCAATACATACATGTTAAGCTGCGTTCACACTAGGGGTTTAATCTGAATTGAATTCAGAATAAAGTCTTATTCCGGATTTTGGCGTCACGCTTAATTCGATAAAAACCGAACTGAATCTGAATCAACGAATCCGCATATTTTTCCGTATTCAATCCAGAGCAATTATTCCGAACAGATTATTCACAGTCAAGATTTGAGTGTGACACGCTTTATTCAGATCAAACTGTTGACCGTCCATGTCAAAATGTCTGCCCAAGGGTCGTGTAACTGTTGCCATTTTCCAAAGTGTTACGGGGGGTTGGGATGGCCTAGTGGTCTAAAGTGCCGCGCTTGCGGCTGTGGTTTCGATCCCTGGTGTGAGCGTATATGGCATGGAGATAGGGGGATCTTCTCAACCTCGTGGGTTTCCTCCGGGCACTCCGGTTTCCTCACACTGCTAAAGACCCCTAGGAGCAAGCGAATTATTGAAATAAAATTAAAACCATATGTTTAAATAAAATTAAAATGACCTAGTTTGTGTCGAGTGGGCGTTAAACCCCATTTCTCCCCCCCCCCCCAAAGTGTTACAGCCAGTTGCTCGTGGCGAGGCACTGTCCTCCGGAGCCTTGTATCTTGTTTTCCAATGGCTGGCCTCAACAAACTGCACATTATCTCGAACGTAGCCCTTGACATGCGAAGGTTCTCTCGCCGATCGCTTTCTCCCCAAAGTTCGCCATGATAAATACTGTGGTAACATAACAAGCTAAAACATAGGTTGTCAGCGCTAAGTCCTCCGAACAGTCAACACGGGTTGTGGCATACTTTTCCATTTACAACACACTAAATTATGCCCTATACTAACATATAATTATCGTAAATCGTTCAAAATCAATCGGCTTCTTCACCCATCACTCTTTTCACCAAATGTATTGCTTGGTGCTGAAAGGATTTGAATTATGAAATAAATGAGAGCCACGTTGGTTCAGTGAGTAAGAAGCTGGCTCCCTAGTTCGGTTGTCCCGGGTTCGCCCCCGGTGTTGACCGAAAACGTTCATCTTGATTTTTGGGCGTGGTTTCCCCATGCCAGTATTGCAAGGCGGAGATGTAAGAACTGGGGTCGCTGATGTACCGTTGCTTGCCTCAGGAAATTAAACATAAACAGCATAAAACCACCAATACGATTGTCTGGCGCCGCCATCTTGTATATGAATGACATTCACTGCGCATTCAGTGTGGCGCTTTCAATTCTGAATTCAATCCGAATAAACTGCAATGTGACGCACCGCTTTTAATCCGGGGAAAAGCAATCCGAATTCCGGAAACCGGTTTCCGGAATTCGCAATAAATGCGCATACAGTGTGAACGTAGCTTTATTCTTGAAAGAACGTATATTCGCGTTGGTGGGACGAACAGCGTAAAAGGAAAGGGCGTAGTGTCGATGTCCAGGCAAACTTTCCTTCATAGCACACTTTATGGCGTATGCCCATCGTTATTAGCCCAGTCAGTACTGAACAGTAATACGTTAAAGGCACTTTTATTTCATTTTAAAATTGACTGTATGACAATATCGTAAATCACATGGCTAACTGAACACGCTACATTCAAAAATACATGACGCCAATGATGCGTGAAATGCGGTTAGTAGATCCCACGATATTACCGTTACATACAACAAAGCCCTTATTCTCTTGTATTAATAATAGTGTCGATTTAAAGGGCATGTCGCTCTATTCTTTGGAACCTTGTCGAGTGGACGTTAAACCCCATTTCTCTCACTCTCTCACTTTTGAACCTTAAAATAGACGAATAGGGGTAAAACAAATAACATAATAATGTAATACGATTGTATATAAATGACTTAAATTTGATTTCTTAAACATTTTTAAGTGAACGAAAAAAAAACACTGAAAGGGTGTCTACAAAGTATTTTTTTTTTTTTTTTTTTTATAAATAGATAGTATTGTGCTTAATTATAGGAACTTCTGCCATATTTCATGTGTTGGTTAAATGTTATCGGGTTTGTTAATTTAAATCGTAATTGTAGTTTTAGATCAAAATGAATAAACCTATTAAATGTTGCTATAACCTTTATATGTATACGGGGGGTTGGGTGGCCGAATGTATCACTGCTCGATAATGTTAAAAAAAAAGAATGAGACTATGCTAGTTCTTTCAAGCTTCGTGAATGCAAATACACTTTTTGCGTTTTTATAATAAAATATATTACGCTTCATACCATTGTCGATATTACGCGGCTTTGCTTATATTTCAAATAATTAGTTTTATGAAGCGAATCGAGAAAAGCATATTTGGGGATCCTGGTATACTAATTTACCGAGAAATAAAACTAGCGGTATATGTTTTGTACATTAGTGAGATGAAGAATCCTCTTTAATTTCAATAATTTCCGTTAATTTCTTCTTGATACGTCCACATTTTGCAAGAACAAGGCGATTTTTCGAACAATCAAGTGCCATATTTCAGGATGTTACGATCCGATATGCACTAATATCGACAGGAACCAAGGTTTTGGGTCATAAACATTTCAAATTTTATCCAAAACGGATCAAAATTATGATCTATAGAGGGACCACAACCTATTCGCGTACAAGCGGCGGTCAGTTTTCTTGGCACTTTTGGTCCGATGTTTTTTATTTTAAATCGGATAAATAATTGTGACCTGTAGAGGGACAGCAAGCTACAAACGCGATTTTTCTTTCAATCTCTGGCCATAATTCAGGAAGTTGCGATCCGATATGTGCAAACATCGAAAGTTTCATCAAATCAAAATATGACAAAATTTTGACCTCTACAGGTCAATATTTCTACACTATTCGCGTACAAGCCGCGGCCAGTTTGTCCGACAATTTCGGTCCCTTTTTACGAAATTCGATCTCAACCTTCATTACGGTGCAACGGTGATACATTCAAAGGGTTTGTTTAATCCGATAATAATTGTGACCTCCAGAGACACCACAAGTTTAAAAAAGGCGATTTTCGTAGAACCAGGGGTCATAATTCAGGAAGTGTGGATCCGATACATGTCAATATCGAAAGCATCCGAGAACTTATGGGGATAAACCTATATTTCAAATTTCGCCAAAATCGGATAAGATAGTTGACCTGTATAGTGTCCACATGGACGACGACATTTTTCATGTGAACGTATGAAATGTGCAATTTGTTGCAATATTTCCTGCAACGAGAAGCAAGAAACGAAAGACAGTTTTGCATAACGAACCAAAAAAAATTTATTCGATTCCTGCACTGGCCGAGAAAGTTCATCTCGATTTTCCGACGTGGTTTCCCTTTGCCAGTGATGCAAGATGGATGGCCCAACAAGGACAGCGGTCTAGTCGTTCGGATGGTAAGAAAAACCGAAGTCCCGTGTACACATTGGCGTGCACGTAAAAGATCCCTTGGCAGTTGGAATTCGAAATAAGAGTAGACCATAGCACCTCTGCCCGGGCAAAATTCCCTCATAGCACACTGCATGGCGTATGCCCAGGTTAGGAGCAAAACAGTAGGACGTTAAACCCCATTTCATTTCATTTTATTACTTTTTTAAATAAATGACACGCAGTTATACAAAAATCGCATATCTATTATTCCCGAACAATGATCAACTGGGCGAAGAGACATGTAACATTCTTAAAAATAAAATTTTTTACATATTAATTTTTCGGGACACGCCTCGATTTTCATTTAAAATCATGGGAACGTGTAGTATTATGACAGCCCTTAAAGCGGAAATCTAACTAAACAATAGCAATATTGTAAGTTTATACATAATTTCGGCTATTAATCGAGAAACACCCGCCGCCCAAAGAAAGAAATAAAATTGCCAGTAGGAAAGCATGGACATGATTATTCCTTCTATATCCACGTAGCGCAATTTGGTTTGTTACCAAAATAAATAATTGCTGTCTTTACGGTATAAGGAAAAGGTGTGCAAAGTTCAAAGATGATCCATTCTGAATTCCAGTCTGTAAACAAAAAACACAAATATTGGGCGTGGCTCTGCTGCTTGGGGTCTGAACATGCACCAAAATTAATAGTTGCCGCCCTTAGGGTGTAAGGAATATATAATCCAAGACGATCTATTAATTGAGAATCGTAGTCTGTAGGCAACCCAGAGACACAAATAAAAATTGGGTGTGGCTCTGTCCCAGGGGATCGGGCATTCACCAAAAACAATAGGGATCAGCCTTAGGGTGTAAGGAATAGGTATACAGAGTTTCAAAAGCATCTGTTGAGACTTGCTGTCTGTAAGCGCAACACAGACACACAGAAATTGGGTGTGGCTCTGTTCAAGGCAATCGATTAAGAATTGCGGCCTGTTGGCGACACACAGACACACAAAAAGAAAATAAGCGTGGCTCTACCCCTAGTTAAGAAATGTGGTCTATATCATCCAAAATCTTCAACATTGAAAACACAAATTATTTGTCAATTTAAATCAACATTGATGCCGTGATCTTAACAGAAAAAGATGGGCTTCTGATATCCAATATCCAATATTTAAGAGAAAATAAACATTTTACCATTGGTACACGAATCGTGTACCATAATGCGCTTCAGCCCCAGTTCTAGCAAGAGACTCGAGAAACGAGGCCAGAAACATTGCACCAAATCAAACGGCGTATATAGACTGGAATAACCAGACACTATAAATTGCATTCGATTGAGACTGATGGCTTATTTCGCCGAACATAACTGATTTGAAATTAGAGTAAATACGGAAACCATTGAATGTAAATCAGTTTATATACATTCATATTACAGTGTTATATGCGTTGCAACCCACTTGTGTCAATTTACAGGTCCAAAATGTTAGCGATTTAGCTCCATTAATATATATGGAATAAGCCTGTAAAGTTTCAAGACGATTGCGGGCGTATAAAAATGGCAAACGAAACGTACCATTTATAAGGTTTATAATGTAAATGAATAATTCGGGTTCTGGAGTCAATTAGCAATCGCCGATCCAAAACCTTTTAGACAGGGGATATCAAACATTCCAAAGGGTGGATTTCTTGTGCGTCAAACCAAGCCACGCTCGATATTGTTGGAGTTTTTTTTTTATTGTTTTCTGTTTTGTTTTTATCGGGGGAGTGGGGCTCTAGACCAGCAAAACGCATTTGCGTTTATTTATAAGTGTCGGATTTATAAAGACTTTTTTTTTATACCTTTAACTAATTTATTTTCTAACTCAATCTATAGGATGAGATCTATGAGATTTGAATTTGAACTTTTAAAGTCCTTGGGGTGGGGGTGGGGGGCTATTCGCAAGCGTTAACAGAATGTTTAGCCAAATTTCAATCTTCTGTTTTCCCCAAATTTTTATACTGTTGTTCACAGCGTGCTCCACTTAATCAACAATAGACCGTGTCAATCTTCAGTGAAATCAAATCCGTTTATTTATGACTAGCATATCTAGTATTTTTAAAAGCTGTGTGTATGGAAATGTCTGAGTTCATCTACGTACACAGTAGGGACCCGTGCTGGCTCAATGAGTAAGAGGTTGGCTGGTAAACGGGGAGCTCCCATATTCGATTCCTGCGTTGGCCGAGAAACTTCATCAGAATTTTCCGGCGTGGCTCCCTGCATGGTGTAGGACAGAGGTCTGGTAAGGGACAACGTATAGTCGTTCGGATGGAACAAAAACCCGAGGTGCCGTATGCAAATGGGCGTGCGCCTGAAAGATCCCTTTGCAGTTGGAATTCGATAGAATTTCCCCCATAGCACACTGTATGGTGTATGGCCGTCTTCATTAGCCCAGTAGGAGCAGAACAGTAGTATGTTGAACCCCATTTCAATTCCACAAACGTACATGGTACTGAACGATATTAAGATAGCAATTTCGTGCTGGAAATATGAGAAGCAGTATCGCATCTGAGTTTGCTAAACAAAACATCTTACTGAAACTTCTCTTTGTTTCGTTTCATCATTCATTTGATTTCACCTTTTTAAAGTGCAAATGAAATATTTGACTAGTAAAAAGTTATTGAATATTAGAGCACCAAGTGTAAAAAATGGTTTCCAGGGATGGTCATCGAGGGACGCCAACAACCGAAATGCCTGTTGGTTTTGTAATGTCTAAAATACGTGTGAAACGAAAAACGTAAAGAGTAGGTAGTGTTCCTTATAGCACACTGTATGGCGTATGCACATCTTCATTAGCCCAGTCAGTGCTTAACAGTAATACGTAAAAGTCCCTTTCATTTCATTTTAAAAATGACTTAATCTGATTAAAACACAGATCCTGTTTCGTTCAAAGTTCCGTTTTACTTGTCTTTACTACACTAGGATCTGGAAGAATTGTTATCATTGAGGTCTTCTGGATGATGTGAGGGATTAGCCAATGAATCGGTCTTTTAGGGCGAGCTTTGAGCGTATTTTGCACGGAAGTTTGGGTAACCATCAATGCTGATTGGTTAATCAACGGCATAGGGTCAAAAGCCGTTCGTATGACCTCTGACGTGACCTATCGCAACAACCGGCCAGATCTCCATTTAATTTAGGCCATCGAAAGTATTAAAAAAACGAAACGAAATATAGATCTGTATTTTAATCAGATTGAAATTGACTGTAATGACACTGTCGTAAATATCATGTCGTAAATCATATCTGCTTACTGAACAAGCTACATTCAAAAAACGCGAAGCCAATGGTGCGTCAAATGAGGTTATTAAATCCCACGAAATGTCGTTACATACAACAAAGCCCCGAGTCTCTTATATTAATATAGTGTTTAAATGGCGTGTTGTTCTATCCTTTGAAACCATAAAATAGAGGAAAATTGCTTTGAAATCCATTAATAATGCAATACGACTTTTTTGGTATTTTGTTCGGTGAAATAAACAAACTGGGCAAATTGAACGACAGTCGTTTATAGATTTTTAGTCCATTCTACACGTTTTCTTTTATTATTATTTTGTCTTTTGTAAATCCGTCATTTCTAAATTCTTCTGCATTGTCTTGTAGTATGTTTTCTTTGTTCATTACAAATGGCGAGCGAAAACATATAGTACACGACTCGTATACTGATTGTAAAATGTTCATTGTGTCTTAAATATTGGATATTAGGACCCCATATTTCAAGGCGAAATAACAACATAAATGATTGAAACAGGCAAATGTTGAATTCTAATTCGTGTTTTTGATTTCGAATATTATACAAAATATTGAATCATTGAAGGTTGAACTCCTTTAAGTAGAATAAAATATTTATATTAATATTATGATACTATCCTATATTTGGTTATGTGAGAAGTATAGAAACGAAACAAAGCGGCAGATTGTGGACGGCCGATCGTTCTTGTTGATATTAAGGAGGGTCTCCATTCTAACAAATTAAAACAAATTTTGGAGAGTTACTTCTTTCAATTATTTCAATACTCATATGTTTATGTTCAACCTCCATCTACTTCATCTGTCCTGTCCTGGCCACCATATACAAAAATTAATACATTGTTTTGCAATGCGTGTCTACCCCATTTAAACTAAATAAACCTATTCAATTCAATTAAACATACATTATGCAAGAGCTAAATCAGCCTACTGCATGACTTTCTTCGGGCCCGATGTGTTATTTAAATTATTGATCAGAGATTATTCTACTTATCCAGCCCATAATCAACCCTCGATCACATCGCTAGCCCGCGAGCTTTTGTGGATTATGATCCGATTTTCCTTACTGCATAACTTTCCATGTCGATTTTATTATAAAATTGGATAATCGAGATTGTCTTTTACTGTACCGACTTTAGTTATGATGATCGAGGACAGGCGGAACTTCCACTTGCTGAATTTTCGGTTCATAGTGGATCAATCTGACTGAAATATTTTCAGCAGTTATTGCCTTTACATTATCTAGTTTTTAACTATTATAGTGAGAACTGCCAACTAGTTATCTAATCTCCCATAATGTATCTTTAAATGGAAGCAGAATAAATATTTAGTGTTTTCGACTTAAATTGTCGAGTTAGGACTTAAAAAGTCGGTCTACTAACTCAGTGGACATTTTCAATTTAAGATTTTAACTTTAAAGTTTTTTAGAAGCGTAGAAAATAGTTTCAAGTAAAATTTTAATACTTTGATTTCTTTTCCGTGTAGAATTTTAGTTTTAATATTTAATGATAATAATGTTACTGATAACGCTGAAAAAAAATACATAAAGTCAATGGGACAAATAAAGTAATATTTTGTTCCAATTATCACTTATTATTATAAATGAAATTCGAACCCAGTCGTCATAATGGTGTATATATGAAAACAGTTTTGAAAATCGGATTAAAATTGTGATCTCTAGGGTCCACAAACAAAATTGAACGGATGGACAGGGGTACCGACAATATACGTTCATATCTGAATTTTTTTTTTTAATATATTTCATCGAAATATATTTTAAGCTTTTAAAACTCCCTAAGAAATAATAAAAAATATTTTGATTTAAAATAAAAATATATTAAAATTAAAAAAAAAAATATTTTTCAAACTTAAATAAAATGTAATTTAAAATTCCAGGACTGCCAAATCAGGGTTCTCCCATAAAAGGGAAGGATATCTTTCAATTTCTTTTCACGCAAATCATTGCAAATAAAATATTTACTTTTGTTTTTTTATTAAAATATCCAACAGCAAAAAAGTAAACATTAAATTAAATGTTTACTTTAATTTTCTATTGAAATATTCAAAATAAGTAAACATACTTCACAAACTACACCCCAAGTAAAATTGAACTATAAATATTATTCCTAAGTTTCATACATTTTCGTTTCATCGTCAATAGTTAAAGACCACGCCGAGGGTATCTTTAAATGAAATGAAATGGGTTTAACGCCCCGTTGTTCTGCTCCGAACTGGGCTAATGAAGACGAGCATAAATATCCTCTAGTCGTTAGGATGAGACGACAACTCGATGCGTAATTAATCCATGTCAGTGGTTGAGGACCGAGGGCCTGGCAAGAAACAGTCTCGGTGCTCCTTTTAGAAATACACGTTAGGGTGTATGTAAAGAGATGTCTTCATTAGCCCAGTTGGTACACAAAAGTAATAAGTTCTAGGGTGGTTTCTCCTTGTCAGTCGTGGGGCACCAAGGATATGGCAAGAAACGGCGTCTAGTCGTTCTGATGGGATCAAAACCCATGTTCTGTGTACATGTTGAGGTGCACGTAAAAGAGACCTTGACGGTTGAAATTCGGCGAAGGGCTGTCTTTATTATCCTGGGTGGAGCAAAAAAGTAGGACGTTAAACCCTAGTCTTGTTCGGAATTTATGTGTTTTTTGATTATCTTTACATTTGAATAAATGGGAAATGTGGAAGTGGAAGTAAACAGATACCCGAGGAGGGATAATGTTTTATCCTAAATAAATTGCAAAAAAAATGATAAATTAGTTTGGGTAATTTAATGATAAACATGTCAGAAAGAGAGAGAAATGGGGCTTAACGTCCACTCGACATAAACTAGGTCATTTCGGGATTAACATACGGTTTAATTTTATTTCAATAATTCGCTTGCGCGTAGGGGTCTTTAGCAGTGGGAGGAAACCGGAGTGCCCGGAGGAAACCCACGAGGTTGAGAAAGCGCCCCTATCTCCATGCCACATACGCTCACACCAGGGATCGAAACCACAGTCGCAAGCCAGAGGTGACCGGCCACCTAGAGGTCGAAGCGCGGCACTCTAGACCACTAGGCCATCCCAACACCCCGATAAACATGTCAGACAAAATTATACTCAAATTCGGTCAAGGCATAATTAACATAATTCAATATGGCGTTCCTCTGGAATTTCGGAAAGCGGTTTCACGTAATCTCTGTGTTTCGGTGGTGGAATGATAAATAATTTTTTTTCAAATTCCTCAAATATAAAGTGGTTATACAAGCGAAATGTGTCGAAAAATCGAATTTGAAAAAAAAATACCAATTCAAAAAATATATTTTTTATAAGGTGCTGGGCATTTTTTTAATGACCTACCATGTAGTTCGACGTAACATGTAGTTCAGATAGAGTATCTAAACCATGATGTACCCTATACACAGAGAGAAAAAAGTGGGTCAGTTGACTCATTTGGGTGAGTATCCATAAAACGACTCATTAAGGACTCAGTTTTCGTTGACTACCTTGGGACTAACTTGGAACTTACTTGGGACTCAAATAATGAGTCAAAAGACTCATTTTTGTGACTCACTAAAAAATCCATAAAACGACTCGTTAAGTGAGTCAAGTGACTCGTCAGGTAAAGTGAGTTCTTCGACTACTTTAGTGAGTCTAGTGACTACTTTAGTGAGTCTAGTGACTACTTTTGTGTGTCCAGTGACTACTTTAGTGAGTCTAGTGACACAAGAGATGAGTAACACAACTAGTTACAGTGAGTCAAGTGACTAGTAAAGTGAATCAATGCAAATATATTTGAGTCACATAATTAGCCGTACACAACGAGTCAAATGACTCCACACAGGCTGGAATCCTAATTAATTAGGATTTAATACTTCTTTTTTAATGATTCTTTGGTTGGCCATTGCACAAAGTTGACGAAAAATATCTGTAAAAACGAATACGAAGATGTTGGGTTTTTTTCAATTAGATTACACGATTCGTGTATGCTTAGTTTTCCAACAACCTTATGCCTGTGGTATTAACCCCCACATTTGAAGTATATGATTCCGCGTTCGTCTTTGAATTGACGATCTTTTTTGACGAATAACATAATATAAAGTTATGTTTCAATTAGTGCACCGTTTCTCCCGATGTGATCAGCATTATGTCAGCTCAATAAGGAAACAACATTAAAATAAAAACTTAAAAATACATTATGCGAGATCATAAACAGCTGGCAGTTCTAACTTTATAATAGTTAAAAACTAAATAATGTAAAGAGATTTCAGTCTCGATTATCTATTTCATGATTAAATCATGAATGAAAGTTGAGGAAAAAATCGGTTCCTAATCCAGTAAATATCACAGGCTAGTGATAAGTTTATTAATGTCCAATTAATAATTTAGATAACATTTCAGGCCTAAAGAAAGGTCTGCAACAAGCAGTTTTAGCTCTTGCATAACGTATGTTTAATTTAAAAATAAAGCACTCCATATAAGTTATACATATTTTATTCTATCGTCTAAAAGTAAAAGTGGTTGTCATGCAATATATGGGCACAATTGGCGGGTGGAGAACAACGAAAATAAGAAAGCGCTTTCACCCATTTGCCTAATGCTTCTAATGAAATTCACTGTAACATCTACGGGAGATACTCCAGAACGTAACATTAAATATCGATATGGTTCTTACCTCGTGATCCGAATGCTACTCACCAAATATGAAATAAATCCGTTAAATGTTGTAGCCTCTATCGCGACCAGTTGTTTCAAACCAATTTTGATAACCATAATATAGATAAAGGAAGAGCCCCGTTCGCGTTCACAAGGTCTTTGGCAAAGAGAGTATAACTCCGTAACTGAAGGTCTGATGCACACCAAACCCAAACTCGTGTTTTTCATATCATATATTTTAAGTTCCATCTAAATCGGACAGAAAATATAGGTTATCTATTGTGTGTCAAAAGTTTGTGTAAAAGGCATGGGACATAACCAAGAAAGTTTCAGGCCACTATTTCCGTAAAGGTGGGATGGACAATTTGTTGGGATGTGTCAGTCTGATTTTCGCGCAATTCAAACTCAAGTGCGATTGTTGTGCAATGATTATATTTGAAAATTACTTAATATCAAGTAAACACCGTGACCCATATATAATCCATAAGTCATTCAGTCATTCAGAAGTTGAAGACCGATCTTTGGCATATAAAGTTACATTTTAAGTTACAACAAATTCTAATGGACGAGCCAGAACGATGTCATCTATATGTAGTTTCGTCATCCATGATATCCCCTTGACGTAGAATAATGGGAGTTGTTATTCTCTCTGGTGTCTGAAATGATACAAAAACAAACATCCAAGACTTAAAAAAATATTTAGGGGAACCACGGTAAGACACGGACTCGCTAGGATCGGACAAATACCCTATAGGTATCGTGTACACGTAAAATGTAAAAGAAAACTTGGTAGTTGGAATTTGAAATAGGTGGATGTTTTCCTCGCAAAATCCCCCCTTAACATTGTGGCTTATGCCCGTCTTCATTATCCTAGTCGGTGCGGAAAGGTAGGATTTAAAGACCATTTTATTTCATTTCATAAATATTTTATTGTTTTAATCGAAGTTTTAAGTTGTAGCAGGTGTTAAAATGACAACCCAATTCCCCTTCTGTAAAACTTAAAATATTTTTTTGCTTACCACATCTGTTGGACACAGCATTTTTCTTAGGTCCTCTTTAAGCAGAATAGGACTGTAATTGCAGAATATCCAGCTCGCCCTGTAAAAACAATCATATTATAAGAAAATTTCGGAAGGCGATTAAAGTGCGATTTAGTGAACCCAATAGCGTATACCTTGTGTTCAGTTAAAATACCTTCAAAAGTTGTAAATTCATGGCAGCCCATAAATAATACTCATAAGGTTGTTAGACGTGCGAAAAGCCTACCACCAGGCAGCTACACACCAGGAAAATTGTGTTCGTGTGCACTTCATATTTTGATTTTCCACAGTTAGAGGAACTCTCTTTCCTTGTCAGACACTCCGGCCTGCATCAATGACAATGGGACAACCGTACTTGGCAAATTCCGAGTATCTTTCTTCGCGTCCCTCACTGATATCAATCAATGGACCGCCGATTAAGTGGTACAGCGTCATACTTACTGGGCCACTATAATTCAATTTTAAGCAAACCTTCCGCTCCACCAGGACATAACAGAACAGACATTGAAACCTGCAGAAACCTTACAAGGACTATAACACATATATAATTTTGGTAGCCTGGAAGACGGATGTTCGATCACTGCATTTCCGTCGTGGTTTCCCCTTGTCAGTGATGCAGGACAGAGGGCCTGGCAAGGACGGTTGTTCAGCCGTTCGGATGGTACGAAAAACCGAGGTGTCGTGTACCCAAAGATCCCTTGGCAGTTGGAATTCGATACAAAAGTAGGCCGTAGCGCCACTGTCCGGGCAAAATTTCCCTCATACCACACTGTATGGCGTATGCCCGTCTCCATTAGCTCGGTTAGGAGCAAAACACTAGGACGTTAAACCCCATTTCATTTCATATATAATTTCGCTTTTCACCTCATGCTTTTTCACGTTGCAACCGTACCGCGAAATCTAATTTTGCGTCTTCACTTTGCACCTTTTCGCACCCTTCAAGTTAGGGCTCAAAAGCCAAAAGAGAATCCGACTCATTTTCATATGCTTTGGTGTATATATATGACTCATCTGTGAACCAATTGGCGACTCGGTTTTGACTCATACGTATAATTATCCGAATGGTGAAATTTTCAATTCTATTCATATTATGTTGAATATCAGCTTAAGATTTCAATATAAAGCACTAATTGGATCATGGTGATTTCCTATCCAAGGCAAAGGGGACCCATCAAGGTCTACACACGTCGATGTCATAAATTTGAATCTGAATTTTTAATCAAAAACAAAATCAGTGGTCTATTTCACATATGCTACCTAATCTGTGTAATATAGTATATATAATATTGAATAAGGGTGTATCCTTAACAAAAACACCAATAATTTACCTTTTCTGTGGCAGATATCGGTAGATGACTTCGATTTTCTTTTAATCAAACAATCGTCCAGGCTTCGTTAAACTGCCGCCATAAAACGCCCACCCACAATTCATTTCACCGGAAGAACTCACTCTTGACTCACCCTTGACTAGGTTGTGACTCACTTACAAAAACTTCATCGCTGATTATTTATTAACAGGGAATTATCCCACAAGTTTTGTTAGAAAAAATACATATGATTCACTTTTTCCATTGTTGATATTTGCAGATGCTATAGATGTTATTTTAGTCCAGGCTTCGTCAAACTGCCGTCATAATACGTGTGACCGAAAGGACTCACACGTAACTCACCCTTAACTAGGCTGTGACTCAATAACGTCAAATTCATCACTGAATATTTAATAACTCAGAGGTGACTAGTTAGTGACTCAGAAGTTTCCCGCAAGTTTCAATAAACCGAGTCATAGCTGACCTATTTGCCCCCAATCTGAGTCAAAATACTCATCTAGCTGAGTATTTTCTCATAACTCACCCAAATGAGTAAGTTTTACGCGTTTTTGACCCACTTTTTTTTCTCTGTGTAGTTCAGATATCGTGCCCAACCCGTAGTTCAGATAGTCTCTAAACCATAACGTGCCTTGTAGTTCAAATAGAGTATCTAAACCACGATGTACCCTATCAGTTCAGGTAGAGTATCTAAACCATGATGTACCCTATAGTTCAGATAGAGTCTCTAAACCATGTTTACACTGCAGTTCAGAGTCTCTAAACCATGTTTACACTGTAGTTAGGATAAACCATATGAATTGTACGACATGTTAATCCCGACAAGCGTTAGTTTCTCTTAAAAGAATATATTGTTAACGCGCCTTAAATATCTGGGTGCAACAGACTTGGTATAGAGGTATTTTTTGCTATGGTTTGTTTATAGCGTAGAATGGGGTTCATTGTCTGGATTACAATCAAACTGTTACACAATAAATTATTATCTTCTTCCACTGAGTATTTTAAGGGACAATACTGGTGCCAGTCATTATCACATTTCTATTTCTAATTTTCTCATGTTCTCTTATCTAATTACACTCAATTACTTTATTGAATAGTTCCACATAACAACTTTTGGTCTTCGAAGGCATTATTTGTTACCAGAAATTCGGCCGTGTATCTTGTTATCACTCGTCACTTCAGTCAGTTATACAGAGGGATAACTCGTGTTTTCCTTTTGAGTTCTTCACTTCCGATTCATGAAACCCCTATTACACATCTATCGTAGTGATGATCTCTGTGTTAAAATTATATTTGGAATGTGTTTAACCAGTTCTATCACATACGTGACAATGATTGACACCAGTAATGTCCTTTAATTACGGAATTGTATAATTGTCATTAGCCTCGATCTAAAATTTCCGGGAGTATGACGTCAGTGTAACGGTTAATCTCCGCTCACGACGCCATTTAAAAATTTAATCAATCAATGAAATCCTGTTTAAATCCAAGCCGAATCCAAGCCATCCGTGGTTCTAAAGAGTTGATTTTGTGCTTGTTGTGTAAATAGAGGATTCATGAAACCTCTATTACACATCTATCGTAGCAATGATCTCTGTGTTAAAATTATATTTGGAATGTATTTAACCAGTTCTATCACAAACGCGACAATGATTGACACCAATATTGTCCTTTAATTACGGAATTGTAATAATTTGTCATTAGCATCGTGGTTCTAAAGAGTTGATTTTGTGCTTGTTGTGTAAATAAAGATCTAATTTATAATTTCTATGACATCTGAGGCCTAAATAAAGACTTGCAATAATCAGATTAAGTTCTTGCATAATGCATGTTTAGCACTTGTTAAAGTGATGATATAAAAAGCTGGGTGCAAATTTAGATGAGTTGATTGTTGCCTTTTTTGTATCATAATTCCAGAAATGCAGAAACAATTGGATGTGCAAAGGGCAGGGTTGGGGTCAAATACATTTCATTAGCTTCCCAAAAACAAATACAACACAAATTTTCATGATTACCATTGATCAAATATACAACAAATATAAATACCTCAGTTAAACACACTCTGATAAATATTTATCTACATAATATTAAGAAAGTTAGAGTTTGCTGTAGCTAGAAAATCCCTATTTATGATTGTGTTTTGTATTAAATTTTGATAAAAAAAAATCCAAATACGGGTGTCAGAAATAAAGACTGAACGTATTTTTTATTAAATACGTATTTGACCATAACCCTGGCAGAGGTTAGGTGGACGAAGGGATGGGGTTTTGCACGAAGTTGTTCGAAATGTCCATTCAATAATTAAATCGAAGTTAAGATGAATGAAATATTATTATAATTCAATTTTCGAGTGATAAATTACAATTATCACTAAAAAAAACCCCAACATTTTTCAATCATAACTTTATTGGCGTTTCCCGGCTTCTAATTTTAAAAATTTTCCCTTGCATGCTCATGCCTGCGGCGTCCAGTAAATCTAATTTTCCATGCACATACTTGCAGAAATTTGGGCCCCCCGCCCCGAAATTGTTTTTTGCACGCCCCTGCTGGTGGTCATAAATGGATCTATTCGAGCTCTATAATTACTGACTATTAAACGAAAATGAATGAAACTTCTAAATAATATTTATAGTTCAATTTTACTTGGGATTTAGTGAATTTGTGAAGTATGTTTACTTATTTGCCATCGAATCTCATATTAAGGGAGATAACTCTGATTTGGCAGTACTGGCAACGTGGACATTTAGGAATTTATTTTATTATTTCATTTCATTTAGATTTGAAAAATAAAACTTTTTTAATTTTCACAATGTATTTTTGTTTTAAATCAAAATCATTTTTTTTCCTTATGTGATTTTTATTTAAAAAATCAATTCACATAAAAGAAGCATATTTTTTATGATATTGAATAAAGTATTTCTTTTAGATGAAATGACGATAAAAAAAAATTGTACGGCAGCCTTGGGCCACGATATATACGTAGCTAGTTTTAAAAAGGACAATAGTCAATTTCCACGCAATTAAATGTCTGTAGGACTTGTAAACTGGAGGTTAAATATTTGTGCAGGTCTTTAAATTTCACACTTTCGAATAGGCCTAATGTGTGTTAAAGGGCTCGGTGTCAGTTTAGTTTAAACCCATCAGTCGTGTATCAAATGTATAACATGTGTGAATATTTATTCCAGTTCTCACCGTCAGTGTACAGGACCACGTCGCGAAACGTCTGAATAGTATGGAAAGCTAAACTTACAGGAAACACACTCAAAACTTGGAGTCGTTAGTTGGTCTAGAGCAGTTGTTCTCAACCTTTGTTTGGCACAGCCCACCTTGGAACACATGAATAAATAGCGGCACACTTAGCTAAATATATATCAAATCATGACAAGTCTTAGATGGCATACAACCGTAGACACTGACTAATCAGATACATAGAATGACTCAAACTAAATAAAGAAAAACACACTAGTAGTCAATATTAAGTTGATATCAAGTGTTTTTTTACATTTTCTTAGTGGGGGGATTGCAGTCTTTATAATAATATGTCTTTTTAAACTACATCTTTTGATTTTCTGTTTTTATTTTAATTTCAGGTCACCCCGACAGTAAGTTGTACGTCACACGCCATATTAACTGGCGCCAGTCATATGACCGTTGCTATGGAGAATATGTCAGAGGTATCTGTGTTTTCAGCTACGGTGATTTGCCTTTACTGAAACGAAAGCATCATTTTGGAACGAACAAATTCGATTTACGAAAAGACCCCATAGCCTATTCTTGTATGGAGGAATTGTTAAGTTACAGAACACAGAATCCGACACCCCCTGATTCCAAACACTGGACAAATTTAAATTTTATTAAAGATAGCAATACGTGATAAATATAACAGTGAGCGCATCGCAGACTCCACTGGATTGCAGAATCTAATTGGGATACAGCATAATATATCACATTTTGCACTTGCTTATAAACTGATTACAGGTTCGGTAACCGGGGGTAGTTGCTATATAATCAAACGAGGATGGAAATCATGTGTGGAAAGCAGTTCCGTTGAAACAGAACTGATTGTACCATTTTCAGTTCATCACACTTTCTATCTGCAATGCGACGGAAGCGATGATTTCCTCGAAGAGGGTGTGTTCCGCTTATTCTGCAAACTGTCATTAACCCTGCATCTTTCTAGTTGGGACCACAGCGTCAAACACAGTCTTAGTCTTTAAACCAGACGGGCGTTTTCCATCTTCTGGATCGCGACTTTTCGTGGGGTCGCGGACTAGTCGAGGAACTTTTTTAAAAATGCTATCTTTTCATGTAATCAAGGTTTGATCTCGCTTTAACTCCGTGCATCTTATCAAGGCCTTCACGTTACACACTACAATTTACATTTTTCGTCACTACTTTCGAGCGGTCTAGGACCCAGCTCTAGACCTCTCAGATTCCTCGATAGAAAATATCATTGCAAATACCAAGTCTCGCGCTTTCCAGCTGAAATATCTACCTGTGATAATCGAGTTGCAAAGTTCAAGGTTAGTTCAATGTCAAGGTTGCTGGAAATTTCCAAAACAAATAGACTTGCCGCTGCCAATATTCGTGCAAATAAATACTTCTCTAGTCTCTAAAACATTTTCGATTGCTTTTCCGTGAGTTTTTCAACTGAAAATAAAACCTTTTAACGGCTGTAAACTTATCTATTCATTTTTTGGTGGAGGTGGCAATGTTTGTATTTGGATATGTGTTTGTATCACGACCTCTGATTGGACAACGTTATTGTTCACGTGTCTGCAGTAAAGGGAAATAACGTACCTAAAAGTTCGGGAATTTCAATTGTAAAATTGCGGCCGTTGCTTCGGGAACATGTGATCTACACAGCTCTTGCCACATTGCTAATCTATTTCCTCTCAGTAATTTGTTATCAGACTTTTAATAATCGTCTAGGGCGATTGCGGGCGGAACGATTGCTGGTAAGACAGCTGCTTTCGTTCATCTGCCGGCTTGTGACGCGTATCGGCAGTGTGGTGTTTTAGTATAGTTTATTAAATTGATGAATAAGCCCTATGATAACTGCTCATTTTATTGCACACAGGATAATCACACTAATCACAGATGTAACTTTATACAATGTAAAGATCACTTTTATGTTCATCCACCTGGAGTGTGAAACTGCTATAAATAGTAAGTTATAAAATAAACATTCCATATTTAAGCACAATTTGAATAAAGAATTGTTAATGTAAAATCACCAGTCAACTCGCAACTAATATCAGTGCAATAGAGTATACATTACAACATAGAGAAAGTCAAGTCATCAAAAACCGCCTTACCAGCGAGTGCTCTACTGCACCCGTCGATGAATCCTTAACTAATGACGCTGTTGCCTATGAGTTGAGAAACGCAGATAAAGTAAACGCAAAACAAGAATATTACTCATAATGTTCACCTGTGATGTGTATGGTGACCTTGTGCCAGAGATATTATACACGATCTGTGAAGTAAAATCAAGTTAAATATATACATCTATATAGTCCTATCTAGCTAATTCTGCATTATATAAATGAAGCTAAATACATCTATCTTTTGCTGTACATAAATAATATTCTAACTGTATTTGGGGCAATAAAAATATTGTTTACACGGGAAAAGATTGTTTTAGGAAGAGGCAAGGGTTTATCAAAGGGGAACTACTCCATATAACAAGAACGCATTTCACAAATCAATTAACCGATTCCTGTTCATCGTGCACACGTTCAAATGTCAGCCAGACAGAATACAGCGTTTTTGGTGTTTTAATGGGGATAACATAAATGACACATTTTGGAAACCACTAAGGTGCCATTTGATAATTGACATCGGTAAACTTGACTGGAATCCTGACGAGCGTTCTCGGATATCACCAGGAGGTCGCGGGTTCGACCGACAGGTGCAGGGCAGAGGACCTTACTAGGAATAGCAGCTAAAAGCTCCCGTAGCGATACTGTCCAGGCACAATTGTCTTTCACGGCACACTGCAAACAGTACATTAGCCTGGCTGTACAGAAGAATAGGACGTTAAACTCCATTTCAATTCATTTCTAACCTAGTGCTTCCTTGGCGAAACAGCTGTGGTTGCAACTTTGTTTTATTAATTTATTATCAGTTTGCTTTAGTTTTCGTTTTTATCAAAGTTCATAATGTTTGTAATGTGAATTAAGTTTGTTCAAATGCTAATTTGGATTGGGTAAGACGCTGGTTCGCTAGCCTGTGGGTCAGGTGTTCGATCCCGGTGTTTCACTGAGAAAGTCCAAAATGATCAGAGAGGTACTTTCATCAAATCATTCTAGAAAACGACTTACTAAATGGATCAAAGCAATTTTTTGTGAACAGTATGTTGACACATTAGTGATTAATTCATCACAATTCCAAGAAGGTTTAGAGTCTGTACACAGTCTATACATCAGTATAGTGCCAATAACAGCAGCGCCGCGTCTGTACATGACGTGGACCAGACGATTGATGAACGCCATTGGCACATGAAACCATACTCTCGCTATGCTGGAAAACGTTGTTTCGGGACTGGGGGCTTGATCGATGTAGCGGACTGCTGTGGAGCCGCCTCCTCTCCCTGGACCAACATTTTTAAACACCGATCCACATTCTGGTTCAGACCAAATCATTATGCTTGGACCTCCCCGTTTGTCTCGTTCCATAACAAAATGGTGAGTATAGCGCTGATCACGGCGACGCCATATTCTGGTCCTGTCTGCATTTGATTCGCAATACCGACACTCATCTGTAAACAGAACAGTTCTCCATTGCCTGTACCGCCAGTTCTGGAGTCGTTGGGCAAACGGTAGACGTCGGTGGCGAGGTTGAGGATCGGTCCACGGTAAGGTCTTTGGCAACGGATGTTCTCTCTACTGAAACGTCGGCGCACTGTATCTGTACTGATAATGGATCTTCCGTGTGTTCCCACCTTCTGACGTGCTGTCTCAGAAGCCTGTGAGAAGAGATTCTACACAACATGGCGGTCTTGTCGCCTTGTGGCAACCCTTGGTCTACCAGTTCGTAGGCAATCATCCGTGGTGTTGTTGGTCCGAAAGCGTTGCTGAAGCCTGTAGATGATCCAAACATTGACCTGGAAGGGATTTGCAACGGCTTGGACTGTGTGTGCCAGATATGGAGGTGCATTTTATAGGCCTGGCCTATACATGAAAATCCCGGTGAACACATTACGATTTCAGATATCAGGTTACGTTTTTGAGAAAATTTCCTGGGATCAATTCTGAGTTTGGGAAGGAGCCTTAGCCTTATTGCTCTGGTAAAGTTGAAGATGTAGTCACAAATATACAATAAAAACATTTAGCACGTTTTATGCAATGCGTCTATAAATATTCAGAGTAACATACCAACCTGGCGTTTCTTTTGCTGCTTAGTATATTATATTGAGAGACAGAGAAATGGAGTTTAACGTCCACTCGACACAAACTAGGTCATTTTGGGATTAACATATGGTTTCAATTTTATTTCAATAATTCGCTTGCGCGTAGGGGTCTTTAGCAGTGGGAGGAAACCGTAGTGCCCGGAGGTTGAGAAGGCGCCATTATCTCCATTCCACATACGCTCAAACCAGGGACGCTCAAACCAGGGTTCGAAACCACAGCCGTAAGCCAGAGGTGACCGGCCAGCTAGATGTCGAAGCGCGGCACTCTAGACCATTCCAACCCCCCACCCCCCATATTATATTGAACGATGAATTAAAAAACTACATAATCAATACCATAATGCTATGTGCCATAATCATTAAATAACACTTATGCTGGCATTATACATAACAATAAACACAAACATGATTAAACAGAACAATACGTTCTATGAATGTGTTCTATGTGTTAAATCAAAATAAATGTCAAATTTTGGGGGCATAATTCAATGATATTTCAAAGATGCAAATATATTAGCCAAAATTATTATTGAAAAATCATGTGTATATACAATGAAGTGAGCTTTCTTGTTATAAATTTATGTTTCATTAAGATATATGACTTGCAATGTTTCTCTGGAGAAGGACCTTTTCAGTGAATGTTTTTACTTTCCATATGTTATCTTTTATTAAACTTCCGGAACGAATCTTGCATTTTTTAATCATTTGGACAATATATGCCCTATTCAGAACACCCTGTTCTAAACTGCACACACGAATCACAGAACACTGTGTTTGGAAGAGAGAGAGACAGAGACAGAAAGAGGGTTTAACGTCCACTCGACACAAACTAGGTCATTTTGGGACTGACATATGGTCTCAATTTTATTTCAATAATTCGCTTGCGCGTAGGGGTCTTTATTAGCAGTGGGAGGAAACCGGAGTGCCCGGAGGAAACCCACAAGGTTGAGAAGGCGCCACTGTGTTTGAAAGAGAACGATTAATGTTTCACAAAATACACCCTGGCGTTCTATCGAGTTCATTTTGAATATGCAGTGTTCCAATAACAACACGTGGTGTTTTATTTAGAAGATATAATGTTCTGTACGGATGTCAGTTATCTCCCTTTTAATGCAAATGACATCAGTCCTTCTCTCTGACGTCATTTGTGACAATGGACGCCATTTTAACTGATCTTTCAAGAGTGTGCTGTCACCGACGTTGAAAGCCACAAATTGATTTAAATTTTATTTTAGATAACGTAATGTGTCAAAGGCATTTTTGCCATAAAGTAACATAATTGCAATGTTCGAATCATTTAACTCTAGAGGCCAGACTGCTAGCCTCCTCCAGTGGTCCTTGTTCCGGTTTTAGAGGTCTGAAACCATGTCCATTACTGTAGTTACCTCCCTTCGATCGACGATCTACGTTAAAATTTGTGCCACTCGTAATACATACTTACCACCATATAACACCAATATAATATGCAACGGTAACTTGTCTGCGATATCATACTCGGTGGAAGCGGACGTTAAACAACTGAGAGCATGCAGATTCGATCGTTAATTTTTGTGCAATATTTATTAATTTTGCTGTCCCGGTTTTAAAGAATTACAGATCCGACTTAGCGTTAAGGGACATGATAAATTTGTCGTGATCTGTCGGGCGGAACTATTGATATATATATGTAGTGACGAGTATGATGCAGGGTACGTTAACATGATGTCTCTTCTCATTTCGGGATGGGGCGGGGGAGGGGGTGGAGAGACAAAGATTTTCTTCAAGCTTTTTTGATGTATTGCCAACTGCCCAACTGGATTCGTATACCAGACAGTGTATGATTAATAATCCCGGAACAGATTCATGATTCGTACCAATGATGATCGCCGTAGACGGAATACCGACTGCTGATTAATTGTGGTATTTACACGGTCTCTTTGGGGTGGGGTATTCTAAAGTGTTGCCTAGTAAATTGTTTATATGTACTGTTTAACTTGTGATCCAAGTTCAGGGATAAAGTTCTTTTCCATACCACATGTTTTTATAAGAGGTTTAAAGGTGCCTTGTGGAATTGCCATAATGTCTACCGTAGATTCAAGTGTTGTGGTGTCGCCCCTACACCTGTTTTATGACAATGAGTAAGGTCGCCTGCCCAACCTTGTGCGTTTTCTCCGGAATCAAATCATTTTCCATTCGCACATTTTCCAATCGGCCTTCAAGCCCGGCCACCGAGCTGCCTAACCACGACCTCCCAGCCGACCACATCCTCAGCTCCTCCAAAACATTCCGTAGCCCCCCCCCCGCCCCAAATTTTATGAGTTGACTACGGGCCCGCTCCCAACAACATATTTCGTTTTTCTACAGAGGGGTATATATCTTTATTTATACACCTTGAAAATCATCTCTTTACAAACAAAATGAAATGGAGTTTAATGTCCTACTGTTCTTCTCCGACTTGACTAATGAAGACTGGTACACGTCATGCTATAATGAGGGAATTTTACTCGGGCAGCGGCGCTACTATTACATTGAATTCCAACAGCCAACGGATTTTTTACGTACACGTCAATGTGTACACAGGACCTCGGTTTTTCGTATCATCCGAACGACTAGGCAGCTGGAAACAACGCCGGAAGCGAATCCGGTCTAGCGAGCCGGTGTTTTACCCACTTAGCCACCGTGGCTCCCTATAAACAAAATCCAAATCTGTTTATCACGTTGAAGCTAAAAACAAAGCCACCCCATAAACAATAAATTATAGCCGAACAGAAATAGAACACGCTTCGTCAGACCTGATATGGCCATATTGATGGTCTAAACGATTCAGGTTATCCAATTTCCTCAGATTATAACAGGCCATAGGCCTCATTAGTTACTAGCAAGGCATCACTAATACGGCGCGTTTCGCTCCCTAATTTAACACAGGAGATGATAATCCCGTTCCAGACCACGTACTTTCACTTTTACATGTCACAAGGTTACATACCACTTGTAGCGTTCAGCCATTTTTCTTTATGCTCGGCTCTTTTTTTTTCTTAATGGACAAATTCCGTTTCATGTCAGACTTTATCAGCCGTTATTAGAAACACGTGGAAATTATACTTTTACCATTTCATCAACTTCTTAATTAGATTTTATTCAATTTTTTTTTTCTAATATGACAAATTCTATTTTTACCATGCTTTTTATTATTTAAAGCGTTCCTACTAATTACTGGGAATAAATGACATGAAATGAAATCGGGTTCTACGTCCTACTGTTCTGCTCCGACTGGATTATAAAGACGGGCAAACGCCATACAGTGTGCTATGAAGGAAATTCTATTCGGACAGGGCGCTTTGGCCTACTTTTATATCATTTTCCATCTGTCAAGGGATCTATTTCGTGCACACTATTATGTACGTGGGAACTCGATGTTTCGTGCCATCCGAACGACTAGACAGCGGTTCGTGATAGACCCTACGCCATGAAATACTGTATACAGGTCACAATTCTATGGAATACAATTACTGCTTATTACTGAGCGACGTTTCGACTTGGCTTCTCTAGTCGTTATCAAAACAGCCCTGAACTATTGACAAGAGGACACCACGCCAGAAAATGCCGATGAACTTTGTCACCGTGGCTCCTCACAGCAGTGCCGTTCTTGTGGACGGAAGGCCCACCTGTCCAAGTCCCACAGGAAAATTTTGAAAATTGACAACCGCAAAGCCATTTTCCAAGCATTTCAAAACAAAGCAGAAGAAGGCAAATTTTTGATTTCCTGATACAATTAGATAACAGAATGACCCAAGAGCACTATCATTAGATGATGAGGAATTCTCTTTTCTTTTATCTTTCTTCTTTTTCCTTTATGGGCTTAGGTCCACTTTTGTCAGTAACGCCTAAAGTATTGCCAATAGTGCCAGACAGGGAAGACATGTTATAGACATGCATATTCTACATATCATAGCCATCTTTTAAATGATCTTATATAAAGATTGGTATTCGCAAAAGAGGTTTCAAATCCCAGGTTGTACGTGACAAGGAGTAGGATCGCCTGTCTAACCTCGTGGGTTTTCTCCGGGCCGTCCGATTTCCTCTCACTGCTGAAGACCCCTACGCGCAAGCCAATTATTGAAATTATATTAAACCATATGTTAGTCCCGAAATGACCTAGTTTGTGTTGAGTGGACATTAAACCCCATTCTCTCTCTCTCTCTCTCTCTCTCTCTCTCTCTCTCTCTCTCTCTCTCTCTCTCTCTCTCTTATTTGCAAAGGAAAAAAAATGGAATTATATTTAACCCTGCTGTATAATCCATAGATTTGACTTTCTAACCGGTAACGAATTAAAGATTCTCTAGAAGTTGGACTTGTTTTTATTTTTTTAGCTCTCTCGATTTTCATTCCTACCGTTGTTATGATAATAAACAAAATCTCGATTGTCATTTTTAAATTAAATTATTAATGGCTCAATACCACTCTTGTTGTAACTGAATAATATGGCTAAATCTTTATTCTGGTCAACAAATTGTATTATTTTACAATATTCCAATTAATTGATGATATAAATTTCATCTTAACACACCTAATTTAAAAAATTGGAAAAATTCAACTTAATGATTTGAAAAGCCTAAAACCTGTTCAAATGTGACCTGTATTTTAAAATATTTTCGAACCCTATGGACAAGTAAAATAGGTTGTAATGGATAATTTACCCAACAGGTAGGACACTTAAACATCTAGTACTTAGAATAAAGCTATTAGTTGATTTCCGGAGCTGCAAAGCCAGCAAGAGTGTTATTGTCCCTTTAAATTGCCATCGTACTTCAATTCAATAAAAATCACCACCATCCGATGATTGCTTGCAATGTTAATGAATGTCTAAATAATATTTTATATAACACTTGAAGTCAAAGGATAGAGCAAAACAAGTAGATTTGGCTATATTTTTTTTTTTTTTTTGGAACCGTTAAACAGGCGAAAATGGTTCTAAAAGCACATATTTATGTTATATGAATGTAGGCCTATGTAAAGTGATTTTATAATTTTTGCAAACAATATTGTAATTTCTAATCAATTATGTTCGGTGAACATTTCAAATTGAACGGTAGTCGTTCACGCCTGCTTAGTGCCTTCTACATGAGTTTTTTTTTTTCAAAAAATTATTATTTTGTCGTTTGTGAATGAGCCTCTACTAATTACTTCCACGTTGTCTTGTAGGATATGGTTATATTAAATTTTTGTTCATTACAAAATGGCACCTGAAACCATAGTGTACACGACTCGTGTACGGATTATAAATTGTTAATTGTGTCTTAAATATTGAATATTAGGATCCAAGAGATTCACGACAAGATAACGTCATCAATATTGATTGAAATTGATCCATATTGTATTCTAATTCGTGTTTTTATTTTCGAATATTGTGTAAAATATTGAGTTAGAGATCTAACTCATTTAACTATAGATATCAACAAAGTTTCTATAAGATCATTTTGTGAAACTTCGATGTATGACCCTTGTTGAAACTATGGTAACATAGGTTCGTTGTAATTTTCTGTATATATCACGGCGTGTTTTTTGTCAGGTATTTTTATTTTAAATTTAACTTCAACAGTTATATTTCCTTAGCAGTAATTTATTATTTTCTCTCAATTAGGCTTATTTTAAATTGTATTTCATATATATGTGTCAGTAGTGTCTTTCAAATCACTAAGTCACTGCTATCAAGGTCCGTAGTTCACAAAACATTTCCAGACTTAAGTTAAGAATTTACTCAAAATTTAGCCATATTTTAACTACAACATAGCCCTTTATAAAAATGTTATTGTTAAATTGTATCAAATACATCAACGAGAAACTATGTGCAAAGTTTTGTGTTTCTGGGTCCAAGGTATTTCTCATAAACAGTGAGTTAATGTTGAGTAAATTCTTAACTTAAGTGTGAGAATGCTTTGTGAACCCGGGGCCTGCTGTCGATCCTGGTGTTGACCGAGAAAGTTCTGGCGATTGGTGGTGTTACTGGTGCAGGTCTGAAGAACTGGCAAGGAAGGGTGTCTTGACTCGTTTGGGCCGGACGAAAAAACGAGACGAGGTTCCGTGTACACGGAAAAGAACCCTTGAGAGTTGGAATTCGAAAGCCGTATCAAAATGTCCCTCATAGAGAGAGAGGCAGAAATGGGGTTTAACGTCCACTCGACACAAACTGGATCATTGCAGGACTAACATGTGGTTTGTTTTATTTCAATAATTCGCTTGCGCGTAGGGGTCTTTAACAGTGGAAGGAAACCGGAGGACCCGGAGAAAACCCACGAGGTTGGACAGGCGACCCTAATCCTTGTCACGTACAACCAGGGATTCGAAACCACGCCAGTTGACTCAATGACAGTCCCTCATAGGATACTGCATGATGTATTTTCGTCTTCGTTAGCCCGGTTGGTGTAGAGAACTAGGACGTTAAACCCTATTTGATTTATTTCAAATCAACATGTTGTCTTAGGAAATACCACATACATTGTCTAAACAAAACTGTTCATTTTATCAATACTTTAATTTGGTCAGTAACCCATGTTTTAAAAAATGTTTTATTCCGTTCGCAAATATTGGATATGTTTTAAAATGCGTGTTATTCGTGTTTTCCGGCAGAAATTAGGCCTATATATAAATATAAAATATTTGTGACAAGCGTAACAGCTCGCGACCAGCTCGTGCGTTGAATATTAATAAGTTTGTATTAAAAGAAAGGTAAGGAGAGAGGAGAGAGAGTGGTTTGACGATGTTTATGTAGAAAGTTCTGGCTATTAAAATAGAACTAGAAATACATTCACTTAAAATGACTTAGACCAGCTGTCAACAGTCGCCTTTTGTTAAAAACGAATTAAATTTGATATGCGAACTTCTCGTGGAATTTTAAGACGCGATGCATAATACGCCGTGTATTTGAATTATAACGGATCGGGAGGTAACAGCAGTCACAGAGATCTAACACTAATCTTTTCATTGCAACAAAAATAGTACCAGCGGAAGAAGACATTAACTACTAATTATGTTAATGAAATGCTAATATTTGAAATGAAGAAATAAAAGAAGAAAAGTAAACACCCCCGTTAGTATAATTTGTGACCCGTCAAATATTGTCCCTATGTTAATTTACCTCTTTAATATTCTTCAAAATGAAATGAAATGAAATGAAATGGGGTTTAACGTCCTACTGTTCTGCTCTTAACCGGGGCTAATGAAGACGGGAATACGCCACACAGTGTGCTATGAGGGAAATTGTTCCCGGGCAGCTGCACTATATTGAATTTCATCTGCCAAGGGATCTTTTACGTGCATGCGAATGTGTACACAGGACCTCGGTTTTCCGTTCCATCCGAACTACTAGGCAGTTGACCTTGCCAGGCCCTCCGTTCTGCATCACTGACAGGGGGAAACTACGGCGGAAAAATACTCTTCAAACTATAGACTTTATTTTCTTCTTCTGATCACCACAACGTAATCGAATCAACACGATATTTCCCATTCTTGAATAAAAATTGAACTAATATCAGAATTTGTGTTTGGGATTTTGATATTACAAGTTAAACGATGGAATTTCAAAACAAAATATAGACTTTATTTTCTTAATCTGAATACATTCATGTTATTAAACGAAAATGATGTTTTCTATCCTTACCGTTTATTGTCACCAACTTGTATTACGTTTTTCTTTTTATGGGAGAGAGAGAGAGAGAGAGAGGGGGGGGGGGGGGGGTGTTAACGTCCACTCTACATAAACCAGGTCATTTCGGGGCTAACATGTTTCAATTTTATTTCAATAATTCGTTTGGGCGTAGCAATGGGGGGGAATCGGGGAACTGTGAGAAAAGCCATATTTTATTGGATACTAGGCAAAGGTTTTAAGGGATATTAGATTTCAAATGCAATATGTAGTAATAAGTAGAAAACCAAAAGTAAAGACAAAAACCTTATCTAAAAAGGACATAAAGATCGCATTTTGAACTTGATTATCCTACAAAACAAAATGAAATTGTTTAAATGTGGTATATTATGGTTATTGTTTTGTATCGTTCATTTGTTCAGATGTGGATAATGGGGGTTTACTTTTATACTTTTTTAAAACTTTTTTGGAATAATACTGTCGCAAGCACGAAAGGAAGATTAACCATAAAAATGAAATAGTAAGAAATAATTACTTAACGAAAAAGGGATCCGGAACTGCCCAAAATGAAACGAAGTATTCCTACTCAAATGAGTTTCACATTTATCTATACGTAAATATGCTTGTTTATATGAGGTTGGATTTTGTTTGTTTCATTTTTATTTAATTTTTATTTGTTTTGGTTGTAATAAACTAAAGTTAATAAACAAAATAAACGTGTATGTGGTTGTGTTGAGTTTTGAGGGGTGGGGGCTGACCGTCATTGGTTGTAATAAACTACCATTAATAAAAGATAATATACATGTACGTAAATGTGCTTGGGTTGAATATATGTTTCATTTTGATTAATTTGTGATGGTTATGTTTTTTTCCTAACCGTTATTGTTTATAATAATCCTAAAGTCTGCCAATGAATCAACTGGCTTGGTTTCGCTGCCCAGGTTGTACGTGACAAGGAGTAGGGTCGCCTGTCCAATCTCGTGGGTTTTCTCTAGGTCCGCCGGTTTCCTCCGACTGTTAAAGACTCCTACACGAAAACGAATTATTGAAATAAAATAGAACCATACGTTAGTCACGAAATGACCTAGTTTTGTCGAGTGGACGTTACACCCCATTTCTCTCTCTGTGTATAATAAACTAAAGTTATTAAAAGAATAGAAGTAAATTGAGTTTTGTTTGTTTCATTTCCATTCATTAGTTTTGATGGGTTTTTACCTGATCGTAGAATTGTTTATAATGAACTCAGGTTAATAAAAGATATACTAATATAGATGACAAAGTCCTGTAACCTGGCTGACGATAAACACTTCATGTTATTCTTCGAGTTCACAGATCCAATGTTCTGTTTGTAAACACCTACCATATTGATGTTCCGACAAGATCAAACGATACAAGTCCCGAAAATATTATCAATCAAATTATTTGATATTAAAGGGTTCTATCGGTGAAACTTCTGAAATAAAATATGGTATTTTACGTTTCAACTGACGACACTTGGTCACCTATGATATTGATGTTCCGACAAAAACAGGGGGGTTGGGATGGCCTAGTGGTCTAGAGTGCCGCGCTTCGACCTCTAGCTGGCCGGTCACCTCTGGCTTGCGGCTGTGGTTTCGATCCCTGGTGTGAGCGTATGTCGCATGGAGATAAGGGCGCCTTCTCAGCCTCGTGGGTTTCCTCAGGGCACTCCGGTTTTCTCCCACTGCTAAAGACCCCTACGCGCAAGCCAATTATGGAAATAAAAAAGAAACCATATGTTAGTCCCGAAATGACCTAGTATGTGTCGAGTGGACGTTAAACCCCATTTCTCTCTCTCTCTCCGACAAAAACATGAAATGAAATAAGGTTTAACCTCCTATGTTCTGCCCCGACTGGGCGAATGAAGACGGGCATAAATATTCCATACAGTGTGCTATAGATGAGGGTAATTTTGCCCGGTCAGTGGCACTGTGGCCTACTCTTATATCGAATTCCAACTGTCAAGGGATCTTTTACGTGCATGCCAATGTGTACACGGGACCTCGGTTTTTTGTCCCGTCCTGTATCACTGACAAGCTCGGCCAATGCACGGATCGAAAACCCGACCTCCATGCAACATCAAACAATACAAACCTCGAAAACATTATCAGTCATATTTGATATTAAAGCCCCAATAACACTCTTGTTGTAACTAAATAATATGTCCCAATCTTCATTCTGGTCAACAAATTGTATTATTTTACAATATTCCAATTAATTGACGATATAAATTTCATCTTAACACACCTAATTTAAAAAATTGGAAAAATTCAACTAATTGATTTGAAAAGTCTAACGTAAACCTTTTCAAATGTGACTTTGATTTAAAATATTTTCGAACCCTCTGGACAAGTAAAATAGGTTAATGGATAATTTACACAACAGGTAGGACACTTAAACATCTAGTACTTAGAATAAGGCTATTATTTATTTTCTGGGGCTGCCAAGCCACCAAGAGTGTTATCGTCCCTTTAAAGGGTTATATCGATGGAACTTCTGAAATAAAATAGGGTATTTTACGTTAAAAATGAAGACAACTGGTCATCTTTGATATTGATGTTCCGACAAGATCAAATGATACAAAACCCGAAAATATTATCAGCCATATTATATGATATTAAAGATTTCTATCGATGGTATTTCGGAAATAAAATTTGGTAATTTACGTTAAAATATAAAGACACTATGTCGCAAATTGGAGCCAGTATTGTGGCGATTTGTCCAGGTGTTAATTTTATCCAATAACTATTTAATTGGCGGGAGAAGTTGGCCCTCTTTCGTGCACATCAATGTTCTGTACAGGTTTAAGACTAAACTATTTTTATTGACCAATATTTCCTTTTCGGAAAGAATCATCGAAAAAAGATAATGAAATTAGGAATAGGGTAGCTTATATAATATTGTTGTATCAAATATTGTTATATTTCCTAAATATATACATGTAATTAAGAATAGGCCAGCTTACATTATTCTTGCATCAAATATTATTATATTTCCGAAATAGATAATATCTGAATCCCAAATTATTAAAGAACAGGATAAAAACACCTAAAAACGCGAGAAGAACACAAAATGTTAACATAAAATAACACACACCATATTAAGTTCAAAATACATAAAAAAAAATACACACAATATGTTAACATCGAAATACACAATATGTTAACATCGAATACATGAGAAATTTTGATATTCCAAATACAGCGAGAGAGAGGGGGGGGGGAGAGACAGAGAGAGAGTGAGAGAGAGAGAGAGATATTTATTTAGGAAATTAATTTAGTAAAATATAAATATCTTTTAGTTAATATCGATATCTTTTTCAATTTTATTGCGTCGTATTATTATGTTAAATAATAGTCAATGGTTTAGTTTATCTAAATTCAAATACCATCGTCACTTCTAAAATTTCTCAGTCTTTGTCTTCACGTGTATTTCATGTGGAATTCTTTTAGTCAAAAGGTTTAAATTGCTCGAGTTAGAAAGACAAGAAAGGTTGTAATTTTCACCATCTTAATTCTGTGATTAACAGTCACTAGATATCATCAGCTGTTCGGATTCCCCCGCGTCGTAGCCACCAACCCCCCAAAAAAATCTATTTGTGATATTGAACTGCTGTGTGTGTTGAGAGACCATGTCGATATCGACCCCCGAGTATAAAGTGTTAAATGTCCTAGTCGTAATTACAACAAGTTTTATCCGAAATCAATCGCATATGAAACAAGACCAAGTCGTTTCTCCCCTCCAGTTGTTGTTGCACACCATTTTCAATTACCCGTTTCTCCTCACTCCGCTTTCCTCTTTCCTTTCCTTAAGTTGGTCTGAAACCTGCTCCTTTGCCCTCGGTGGTCATCCCAAACCTTCAGCATTACCTCGCGGAAATTTCTAAATTAAAACTTCTTTTAACCTTTTGAAGATCAAAGACCGAGATTCCTGCCATGGAGATATAGTACTCGCGTCTCCATTTAAAACCACTTTCAACTAATTTTAGAAAAACAGTTCAAACTTTTTAACAGATGTTTTGAAAGTTGTTGATAAAGCGACAATCTGAACATTTTGATTAGTTGCAAGGAATGTTTGCAATGCTTAATTTTTTTTCATGTCAGCGTTTGGGAAATAAACTAAGCGATCGGAAAGAATGAACGTGGTTTTGTGTTATAAGAAATCTAGTCTAATTAAATCATCATTTTTTGTTCAGTTTTCATTTTGGTTGACGTATGTTTCATGAAGACCTATCATGAAGATTTCTATGTCGTTCCTGATTGGTTAATGATGATGTTAGATCGTAATGTTTTCGTGTCCGTTTACTGTTGCGAATCCGTTAAATGCCATAAAGGGACGTGTCTATTTTTTAAAATGTAGAACATATTAGTTTTTTTTAAAATATTTCACTAACATTATACCGTTTCTTGGATATTTCCTAACGTAGATTACCAAAGCGAAATCCTATACTGAGTTTAATTATTAAGTCGGGGTCGCCCGGTATCTCATTGTTTAATAATATGAATATTGTACAAATAAGTCGGGATCGCCAGGTATCTATCTCATTGTTTGTTAAAGTAATATGAATATTTTACAACATGAGGCGTAAATAAAATATTAGTTTTCTGTAATTAAAAGTCTTTTTATTTTGCAGTCCGGGACGGAACATGAATTCCACTTGTCAAAGAGTTCGGTAATGCTCGCAGAAACCTTTGACGTTGCGCGTCGATTTTTCTTTAGCCACTCCCGCGGTAATAACGGAATTCTCAAACCATCGTGGACATTAAAACGGGTTATAGTTCCTTGCCCTAACTAAGGGACCACTGTAGTCCCCATAAATGTGACAGCAACATGGTTTAATTAAAGGCTACCGTTATTGAAAGACATTGATAAAAAAAACTTCAAACGACTGTAAATCGTGCGGTTGCGGTGTGGAAATTGTGAGATATGGGTGGGTATTTAGAAGTTAATTTGAGAGTATGAAACGCATATCATGTTAGTGTTGACAATTCCACAAGTTTTACAGCGAGATGATAACTAGCTGGACTTGCTGAACGGAACCAGCCGTCAAATTAGGTATCCGGTGCCAGACTTAAGAACTTCCTGACTAGGTACCAGGCAGTCATTTCTGGCTGTTTAATATTCCGAGTCTTTTCTTCAAGACAATGCGGTAAGCCGTCATTGCACAGGTAATGTCAAAATAATTCTAAGGCGACGATAGCTAAGACTGATTAATGAATCTGGCCGATAATTAGGACCTGCGTTGTAAAACTTGTGATTGAAAGGCGATAGCAGAGAAACGCCATTGTAACTTTAGAAATTCGTCGACTTAGTCTCTTCCTTTCGGAAATGTTGGGAGATAAATTAGTGTTTACGAGCGCTTGATTACTACACAGATAAAGAATTAAACTTCTTCACAACAATAGCAAACATGAAATTGCTTTTATTTTCATTGACGGCGGGGTTATTATTCTTTCCGAAATATTAACAGACGTACACGGGCCGAAATATTAGCAAGAGTATCAAAATAAAGGATTACAAAATTTATCGTCAGTTGCAACGACGGAAGATTATTATATTGTAGGTGATATATCAATGAAAAAAATGATAAGCCGCTTAGCTTCGTTCCGTTAATTTATCATATTAAAACTTTTAATAAAAGAATAAAATAATTAATCGGTTTCTCTGTTCCTTGCACAAATTCAATTAACACGAGCCTGTGTTTAAACACCGATCATTAATTGGAATAATTTCAATACAGCTTTAAAAATGGCTATAGATTTTATGATTAGATTTAAAACTCTAATTATGACTTTTTCATGTCATAGACAAAAAAAATAATGTTGTTATTCGGCATAGCATCAAACGATTGTTTTTAAAACGATTCGCGAATTTATGTTTTTCTAAAATAAAAAATTAAAAATCGAATGTTATTTTATGAAGTAATTAATTTTATTTGAAAGAAAATGTACGGAAATAATAATATTTGGGTTTTTTCATAATTTAAAGAAAAATGGGTTATATATACATTTCTGAATATAAACGGCTATGCTATGCTGTGTATATTGAACGATTACGAATTAAATAAACATGGGCTATGACATTAGATGGTAATTAGACGGAGGAGAGAAGTATTGTACTATACTGTAGTATACTACGTATATTGATATATATATTAAAGTAGATAAAGTACAAGTACTTCTTTGTTTACGGTAGATAAATTCATAAATACATAAAGAATATGTCCAGGTAAAAAATTCTCCATTTGATTTCATTCTGACTTACATTAAATCATATAAGCTAGCTGTCTGCCCTCTATTAACGTCTCCGGGTATTATATTGATATATATATACGATAAGAATAAAAGTCGTGTCCAGTGTTTTCCTTTTTTATTTCGATGTTTGGATCGATAATTTTGTGGGGGGAGGGGCATTTTATGTATTGGAATATTATTAATCTTTGAGTAATATTTTGTCATTGAGTATTATACTAATCAACGACAGATAAAACACATGAAAAGAAGCTTTTCACTGGTATGTTTGACAGTATTACCAGCAATACAGGTATATCGTAATGTTATTAGTATCTTAATACTAATAGTTGTACATCGTAATATACACTGTACAAAGCACATCTATCTAATTTAATGTTTAATTTATGAAGCAATGAGTTTTTACCCGACCCGTAGAGGCGTCCATTGAAATATAGACATTTGAATTTAAATATATAATATAATATAGTCATTTAAATATAAACTAATAAAAACATTTAGATATAGAATATAATATAACCATTTAAACATAGAATATAACCCAGTCATTTAAATATAGAATATAATAGAACCATTTAAATATAGAATATAATATCAACAGTTAAATATAAAATATAATATAACCATTTAATATAAAATGTAAAATAACCATTTAAATATAGAATATGATATAGCCATTTAAATATAGAACATAAAATAGCCATTTAAATATAGAATATACTATAGCCATTTAAATATAGAATATAAAATAACCATTTAAATATAGAATATAATATAGCCATTTAAATATAGAATATAAAATAACCATTTAAATATAGAATATAATATAACCATTCAAAGTAGAATATAATATAACCATTTAAATATAAGATATAAAAAAACCCATTTAAATATAAGATATAAAAAAACCCATTTAAATATAAAATATTAAATAACCATTTAAATATAGAATATAATATACCCATTTAAAGTAGAATATAGAATATAATATAGCCATTTAAATTTAAAATATAAAATATCCAGTCATTTAAATATAAACTATAATATAACCATTTAAACATAGAATATAATACAGCCATTTAAACATAGAATATAATAAAGCCATTTAAATATAAAATACAATAGAACCATTTAAAGTAGAATGTAATATAACCATTTGAATATAGAATATGATACAACCATTTAAATATAAAATATAATAGAACAGTTTGAATATTTGAATATGTATTTGTATTCAAACTTGAGACTAGTATCAATATTGATATTTCATAAATTTCAAATTATTGCATTGAACTGGCAAATTGTATTGGTTCGATGAACGATATTTTCAGAAGATGAAGTCCAATAAAACCATAATATAGACGGAATTATTTTCTTTTTGACATCGGGACAGAAAACAAAAGACAATGCTAATCTGAAGAAAGAATTGATTTCCAAACAGGAAAACTTCCCTTCTCGAGAAAAAAAAATGTAAGTACTAACAAACATCGTGTATAGTTTTTCTTCGTAGACTTCAATTCATTGCTCATTTTAATATTGAAAATCGAAGAGAATTGGTCTTTTGAGTTTGGTATAGTTTTTCTATTAACGACCCAACAACACCGATAATTGTTCTATGCTTGCCGTCATGAAGGTCACTGGAGTGGAGGGATCGTTAAAATCGAACCTTTTTTTCTTCGGTATGAACCGACAAAGCGTTAATATGTCGACACTAGAATCAATTAGACCAACCTAATTGATCCACTGTGTTAGTTTTGACTCTAGTAATTTAACTTCATTAGAAAACGGCTGGTTGTTATTTCTACTCTTATTAATTTCCAAAACGTCTTTCTGCAGTCTGCGAATGATATGTATTACCTACGGGGGACTTGCGGAGGCTGAGTGAATGAGACAAGGGGCAACGCATAGTCGTTAGGGTGGGACGGAAAACTGACACCCCGTGTGCACGTAAAAGAATCATTAACAGTTGGAATTTGATATAAGAGTAAGCCGTGGGGAATTATTTTCATAAACTTTTACATCTTAGCTCGAAACTTTTTTTCTTTTTTTTCGTTCCTTTTTTTACATGTCGCAAAAATAAAATGGTTCGGTTCCTAAGTATGCTCAAGATCTCTTAATTTCTCAGTGCAAAAGTATATTAGTTTCGAAATGTTTCGCTTCCGTTGATTATTTACATAGGTACGATGGAATGACATGTGTCAACATCCAGAATCCTCAGCAGACAGAAAAGGTCCAGCGTCACCTATAAATGTTTGGTAAAAAAATCTCTTTTGGTTTCCTTTTTTTAAAAAAACAATAATTTTGATGGAGCTCTTGTTAATCCGAATAATTCCATGCCGGGAGATTATCTACAATTGTAATTTTGTTGTCTTCACAGGCGCGGATCCAGGATTTTTTGCAGGGGGGGGGGGTCTAGGATTGATAATTTCTTAACTAATTGCGCTGAATCAATTAACGGGGGGTTTTGGGGCCCTCCCCCAGAAAAATTTGGTAAATTAGATTCAATTTGGTGCATTCTGACGTATTTCCGGAAGGTAAATTCCAAAATTACAGGTCTAAAAATCGCCAATAAAATCGCATATATTTAAGTTTCAAATTTTCAAGCCTGAGCAGGGGGGGGGGGGGAGTCCGGACCCCTGGACCCCCCCTCTGGATCCGCGCCTGCTTCATTCAATGTTAAATAATCAAATAGAATGTATTGTAACATGGATCAGGTTGTGAAATATTAGATATTGTCAGTCTCTATCATCCAGATATTATTCCAACCATCCAAATGGCGACCAGCGGCTTAAAATCTAAGTTTTCCCAAAGCAACGGATGTCAGTTTCAGTGGAAATTTTATTGACTTGACGTAATCAGTTAACGGACATTAACTATGTGGTGGCTATGTCAACGCCCTTAAAATATAAATTTTCACAAAGCAAAGGGGGACAATTTCAGCGAAAAGACTAATTTTCGGAAAGTATATTGACTTGACATAAGTAGGAAACGGGTCATAAATCTGTAGGAGTCAGCGCCTTTAGAATATAAGTTGTCCCAGAGCGACGACGGCCAACTTCAACGAGAAGACTTAGGAAATTATATTGACGTAGGCCAATGCAGGAACGAACCTTAATTGTATAGGGGCCATGGCCAGTCCTTACAAGTCCGCCCAGGGTAAAAACGAAATAGGGCAATATCAAAGACGCATCATCATGTAACAGCTGAATCTGTCTATTGCTGGTCTTCAGTTTGGCTTCAAATGTTATACAAATTATTATACAGACATTTATTCACATGGCCAGCCTTCAATCAGCTCTCTAGATGACCGGGTGTCGGAGGATTAAACGGATTGATACACGATCACCATTACATGATTTAAAATAAAAATGGCGAATCGAGGCTGAGTCTCGATTATCAAAACTGTTGCTACAATAATAAACAATCTATGTCACGTCTTGTCAAAACATCAAACAGTAATAACTTGGCTCAGAATAAAGTAATTTCAATTAAATTTTCAATATATTCATTTTGCATTATCTTTTCTGGAATTATTATTGCGGGAACGACCAGCGCTTTATCTATGTCTTACGACATGATGCATCTTTAATAACGCGTTAAGCTTTCGAAAGAAGTTGTTTTTCACCAAATGAAATAATTGTCGTAAATGTCATACAACAGTCGATTGATTAAGTTCGTGGAATCTTTTTGTGTGTCTAATTTCAAGTTTTTGTGTTATTTTCACCAAAATGAAGACAAAAAGAAACCCCAGAAAGTTTTTATTTTCTTTCACAGTTTTGTTTTTGTTTTACTATTTAGATTGCGACGTCATAGTGCGCGTGAAGAACCATGGATGGACCTTATGCTAGGTTCCCAGTATCACGAATCGTGCTGCGATTAAAATCGTAGAGTAATCCTTAAGATGCTGTCTGGTCTTATCATATATTGAGATCAGTCGTAGCAATCGTGTTAATCGGATCCGAACGTATCTGTATATTAAGTCATTGAGTCAACTGGCGTGGTTTCAAATCCCCGGTTGTACGTAACAAGGAGTAGGGTCGCCTGTCCAACCTCGTGGGTTTTCTCCGGGTCCTCCCACTACTAATGACCCCTACGCGCAAGCGAATTATTGAAATAAAATTAAACCATATGTTAGTCCCGAAATGACCTAGTTTGTGTCGAGTGGGTGTTAAACCCCAATTCTCTATCTCCATCTCTGTCTGTCTGCCTGTCTGTCTGTCTGTCTTTCTCTCTCTCTGTATGTTAATTATTGTTTAATGGTCGAGAGCGAGACATTAAGTAATATATTGTAACAACAAGAGGACCGTCGGTCTGAGTGTTTTTACCATATGTTACGCAATGTTTTAAGCTCGAGGCCATTAAACAACTTAAATTACAGACAGTCCGCATGTGCTTTTACAGTGAAATACGTCACACGGGTCCAATATTTCACTAGTATAAATAATCTACGATCGGCAAGTTGCCCTACGATCATTTGAAATAATGGTACGCCAACATCAAAGGGTGACGTCACATCTGTATTTTAAGTATACAAATACAAACTTTAAGAAATAATCTATCGTGGTATTACATCAAGGGTACCCTATCCACGATTAGATGCGTCGCTTTATATCAAACGGTGTACAGTTACAACGATGTGCATGTTCAGCTTGAATTATGCAGGTACACAGACAAAACATGATGCAGATTATGACATGCATCGCCTACCTACAGTAAGTTTATTTGCACCTTTTGAACCGGTGTTAAACTATTAGCCACACCTATCCTCATATTTACCTGTTTTAAGATGACATTAACGGCACGCGCCGTGTCATTTGACACGCGCCCCGCTCGCGCCAGATGGCCCGGAGTGACTTATAAAACAAATTTTATTGTTGTGTCTTAGTTGATAGCGAAACGAGTATTCACTGCCCATCAACAATTGTATTGTTAAAACATCGCCCTTAATACGTCATGCTTGACGACATATCAATTGGGAGCAGACAAAATAATGTTATTTTTTCTTCTGCGTTTGAAAGGGTTTAGTTGGCCGGAGAATTTGGGACGATCTTCAAAGCAATAAAAAGTTTTATTGATAATGCAAAGGGTTTTTTTTTTTCTTTCCTTTTATTACATTTAGCTATAGCAATATGAAAAGGAGAAAGAGAAGGGGAAATTAAGGGGCGAATTTCATGTTAATACTGTAAAACGGCTTATACACGGCTTGACCCATTCTGGCCAAGCGTCGTTTTAGCGCGTATTGTGAATAAGAATCCGACTCAAAATTTCACGATGTTCCATTCTGAGTAAGTTCCTGGTGTTGGATGGAGGAGTCTGGCTAGGAATAGTGTCTAGTTGTTCGGATGGAACGACAAACAGAGGTAGCATTAACGCGCGAGTAAAATCTTGGCACCCGGAATCAGACGAAGATAAAAGAGAAAGAGAGAGAGAGAGACAGAGAGAGATAGAGATGGGGCTTAACGTCCACTCGACACAAACTAGGTCATTTTGGGACTAACATGGTTTCAATTTTATTTCAATAATTCGCTTGGGCGTAGGGGTCTTTAACAGTGGGAGGAAACCGGAGTGCCCGGAGGAAACCCACGAGGTTGAGAAGGCGCCCCTATCTCCATGCCACATACGTTCACACCAGGGATCGAAACCACAGCCGCAAGCCAGAGGTGACCGGCCAGCTAGAGGTCGAAGCGCGGCACTCTAGACCACTAAGCCATCCCAACCCCCCTGACGAAGATAAACGGAACCGTCACTTTCCGGGGAAAATTTCCCGAATTGGCATACTACAGGATCTTGTTGGTACATAAAAGTAGGAGGTTAAACAAGATTGCATTAAGAGACAGAGAGAGAGAGAGAGAGAGAGAGAGAGAGAGAGAGAAATGGGGTTTAACGTCCAATTGGCACAAACTAGGTATTTTCGGGACTAATGCATGTTTCAATCCGGTTGCCCGTAGGGGTCTTTAACAGTGTTAGGAAACAAATATAAACAAAAATACATCATAAAACACAGTAATATTTTTCAAAATTAGGTTTTATATACGTCATAATTGAGACAAAGCCAATAAGAGTAAGGAAGGAGAAAAACAAATTTGTCACCTAACATAGCAGGAAGTGATCCACTCCCAACCACCCCTCCGCCCCAAGCAGGTGCTTGTTTTGCTGACGTTAAACCATGTTTAATTTTCATCGAGTATCGTAACTGACAATGGACAACAAATTCATGATTAGAAATATTCCCTTTTTTATCATTACCCTGTTCACGAAATGATGAATGGCTGATCCGTCGACAATTATCTTCTTTTACATTAATAATAAATAGCACGATGATTAAATTATATTTTCTCACAAACAATTCCCCAATTTCAACATTTTAATATTCTATCATGCTGGTATTTTCACCATCAGTGAAAATTTATTTGTTGTAGTAAAGAACAGCGTCAGCGGAAATGGCAACTTAATTTCAAATCATACTTGACAGACTCTTCATTACAATTATTGATTTCGTTAAAGTAACTGTACTTCAATGTCGCCAAATCCCGTGTTGAAATTTGGTTAGAAACGCCATAAAAAGAGAGAGAGACAGAAAGGGGTTTGACTTCCACTCGAAACAAAGTATGGGACAAACATATGGATCAATTTTTTGTCAGAGAGGGTGATAGGGTTTGACGTCCACTAGGTCATTTTGGGACTAACACATAATTTAGTTTCATTTCAAATTAATGATATAAAATTGATCAATGTGGTAGTCCGAAGTGACCTAGTTTGTGCCGAGTAGACGTTTAACATCCCCTCTGTCTCTCTGGTGTTAAATGTATATTGTTGTCCTGATAAACTGCCTTTTATACCCACAAGATGTCGGAATAACCCTTTAAATTAAACAAAAACATATACCACGTCATTGAAGCAAAATATTCTTTTATGCTTCGAGACCAGAGTTGAAAGCAAATCAACTTGAACTTTACGAAATAGGCCACTTGTGCTAATGTTAAATAACCAAGAACGGTTCGCGTAATATTTAAGATAAGATTTAATTATTCATATATTGTCTATTTATTGTTAGATATGAAATGAGGTTTAACGTCCTACTTTTCTGTGTCGACAGGGTGAATGAAGAGCGGCAGTACAGCCTACTCATATTCTGAATCCTCAAAGTGTACACCAATGTATACATGGCATCTCGGTTTTTGTCCTATCCGAACGACTACACAATGACCTTGCCAAGCCTTTCATCTGCACCACTGACAAGGCGGAAGCGCACCAGGGAATCTCGTTGAACTTTGTCCGCCAACACCATGAGCTAACCAGATACCTCCTGCTTAACGATCTAGCGTCTTCCCTTCTGGGCCAACGCGGCTCCCACAAACGTTTTGAACATGGATTAACCAATGATAAAATCAAGATGACGTCACCGTAAACAAAATGAGCAAACACTTGTCAGTTTCGACCATTCAGTTCTTTATATACTTAGTGATACTAACATAATATTTGATAAAATAATCCAGTCTTTGTTTTTGTTGACCTGTTCAAAACAGCTGGATTGATAAGACTATTTATCTTACAACACGTGCATGCACACGTCAAATACACCTGTTGTCACCTTCTTAAACACTATCTCACGACGACAGTCAAATAATATATTAAACCATTGGACGGATTAAATATGGGACCGTGTTAAATTGTTGAATACGGCTCCCTTTTCTATTCTTTTAAAAAACGGATGTTGGCCAGAGATTGGAAAATTGGGAACAAAGCCGGTCCACTAAATAGGTCTTATTATCCAGTGAACCATATTGTCGCCTGTCTCGACAACATTTCATTATGGGGAGATTTATATTCACCGTTTCAACACAATCAAGATATGGCAGTTAAAATGGGCTCCATCAAACGAAGTTAGTACTGTCAAATTACTGCGTTGAGACGGAACGAGTTTTTCCAGGTAATAAAGATCCGAAGCGTGTCGGATTATACGCGGGCAGAACAATTAAAATGCAAACACGCACACGTCGAGTTACTATGGTAACGTAACAACGTTATAATATAATTAATATGTGGATAAATTTGTTATATTTTATAGCTGGCGGCCTCCTGCTGTTACAGACACTGTTTTCAACTTAATTATTACTTGAAAGCCTCCACGATGGAAACAGTACGTTAACTTGAATGTCAATTTTAATTGCCTTTTTATTGTGTATGAAACTAATTCAAGATAGCTCAAGTGTCTACTATCAACGGAGCGATTCAAGTTTCTTATAAAATTTTATAAAGCCTTTTGAGACGTTTAACTACAACAAATTAATTTAAGCTTTATATAAAATAGCATCTATTATAAGCCGAGAGAAATGAAGACCTCTACGTGCAAGCAAATTAATGAATAAAATTGAACCATGTTAGTTCCGAAATAACCTAGCATGTGTCGTGTTGATGTTCAACCTCATTTCTCGTTCTCTGTATAAATAACATCACCGTTTACCACAGCAAGTATCTCAATTGAATTATTTCCAGGCAGGGTATGCTTACACTTTTGTGGAAACCTGGTTCACTACTTTCTATTTAGTGGTAAATCCATATGCTTTTGCTACCCGATTTTCCTAAATCTGCTCACTGAATTGTTTCTGCTTGAGTTTTGTTCTAGATATAGACGTTCATAACAGCAAACAAAATGTATCCAGCATCAATCTGGCTAATGAATATAAGTATTATATTCATTAGCCAGATTGATGCTGGATATTAACCACCAATATAACTTAAGGGCATTGCAGAGTCCAAAGGGCATAAGTCATGACCAGTAAATTGATTAAATTTAACTTTCTTTTTAAAATTAAATTAACTAGAAGTATAACTTATCTACATGTTTAAAGACAATTAGAACAGAAAGTAACTATCTCATATTTCCAGGATGCCACATTTTATTTTCCAGGCTCATTTTATATATGGAACAAAAAACCGAGGTCCCTTGTACATATTGACATGCACATAAAAGAACCCTTGATAGTTGGAAATCGGTGCAGAACAGTAGGATGTTATACTCCATTTCATTTCACATTGACATTAGGCACACGAATTGGTGATTGGCTTCTTTATCTCTCACTTGTGATGGGAGGGGGTTTAAATAAAAAAAAAAGGAACAAAAACTGGAATATTCTTTTTTTTTAAAAATGAAATTTATTTCATTCAAATGAGAAGTCTGACCTTTTCATGGATTTATGGTTGTTTTATAAAATTTTTTATTAAAAATCATGATAATTTAGGTTTTTTCTCCTGAAACACATAAGTGGGAGGATCTAGTTTCTGTCCCTGTATCCTCTTCTCTTTCCGTTGGAGATATTCTGTCATGTTGTCTATTCTAACTTTCCTTAAGTTGGGATAAATAGATTCAATATTTTGTGATGCTGAAAATAGAGATACATAAAACCATGAGAGAGAGAAGTGGTTTAAGGTCCACTTGACAATACAGTTAAAATCTCTATATATAATTCATATTCAAGTAGAGTCTTTAGCTGTACAAGGAAAACGAACGACCCAGGGAAAAAACATGAGGTAGGGCGAGGGGTGAGCGGGGAATCAAAACCACACCACTTGACTCAATGACAGACCTTCTGATTTAAGATGCATCTGTTAAATCATTCAGCCACCAAATCCCCAGGTAGTCGAGTGATCAATGCATGATCTTTACAAACATAAGTTCTGTCATTGATAATAGTGGTATATCTTTAATCCCATGCTTAATCCCATGGTTTTGCATTCAATCCTATTACTAGCCTCCCAGATGCCACTCCTAATAAGTGAAGGCCATGCATGAAAGCAGAAGAACCACAAGATTTTATAGGTTAGTATATGCCGATGTAACTGTTGCTTTTACAGTAAAAATCATACGAGCAGCTACTCCTTCTAAGCAACATCTCCTTGTAAGCCTACAACAAGCAGCTACTTCTCAGCAACATCTTGAAAGAGGTCACAGCAATTCTTTTGAGTGATTACTGATAATTTAAATGTTTATTTTACAGTAAAATAACTGTGAGCAGCTGGAGCAACTACTTTTTGTAAGAGGTCACAGCAATTCTGCTGAATACAGATTCTACTGTATAGTGCATATAAGTAAAAGGAGGGTAAATTATATGTACAAGAAACAATGTTAGCACTGATAAATCTTCTTGGCTGGACAAACCTAATTGAAATAAATTTTACATGTTTATCCTAATTTAAAATGGTTAGGACTATTATTTAAAAAGGTGAACCTATTATTTAAAAAGGCGAACCTATTATTTAAAAAGGTGAACCTATTATTTTAAAACAGAACAGAATTAAAGAAATGTTTCTTTTACAAACTGAAGTCTAATTGTGTTTTAATCTTTAAATCCATTGAAGAATGTATTTATATTATGATCAAAAGGGACAAATACTTGAGGTACTTGTACTTGTTTAATTAAATGTAAAAGAGTAGGCCCTCATACTTCATGAAACCAGTTGATGCAGAAGGGTTGGATGTTAAAACCCATTTCACTTCATTTAAATATGAAAAGTCTCTTTTGGCTTAGTTTGGTCGAGTTCAACCCAACATGAATATGCCGTCTGGAATACTCGATACCTTATTTGATCTAAAACGATTGCATGTGCATGTGGCATGTCCATCTTCATTAACTCAGTTGTTGTAAAAAAGTAGCATGTTAAAGCCTATTTCGCTTCATTTAAATTATGAACAGTCTCGTGGTAGTACTAACACAATTATATGGGGCAACAATAACAGGTTTATTATACACAAGCACATCGTTTCAATACATCGACTCGACACAAACTAGGTCATTTTTGTACTAACAAATGGTTCAATTTTATTTCAATAATTTGCTTTCACATAGGGGTCTTTAGCAGTGGGAGGAAAACAGAGGACAGGAGAAAACCCATAAGATTGGACAGGCTACCTTACTCCTAGTCAACTACAACCAGAGAATCGAAACCGCACCAGCTGACTGAATGACAGGCCTTTATGATACAGCGTGCACATGCTAACCATTAGCCAACCCCCAAGTATGGCTTCACTGTGTACATTCAGAAATACAGACCTTCCATGTGCTTGATAACAATAAGAGAATACTTATTGAAACATAGAGCTTGTGTATAATATACCATTGATTGTTGTCCCATATAACTGTGTTAGTTCTGTAAAGTTCCCAATCACTAAATGCAACTAAAGCATTATAGTCTCTTAGTAGTTTGGTTAAACTGGTTGAACCCAATATGCTATGTCTACTAGAAATGAAATGGGTTATAACATCCTACTGTTCTGCTCTGACTGGACTAATGAAGACGGTTATGTCTACTAGAAAACTAGCTGGATTCCACATTACCACAAATCAAAATCAAAAAGTTATTTAAACTCATTTGGATAAGTTTTGGTCCTTTTTTTTTTAAAGATTTCTAGAAATTATGGATGATTCAAATAAAGACATTATCTTTGTCCATTTAATATTGGTGGATTTCAAATTAATAGTTTTTTCAAATTGTTTTGGATAAGTACAAACTGATTAAAACTCAGATCCTATTTCGTTTCTATAGTTCACAACTTCGTTTTACTTGTCTTTACTACACTAGGATGTAGAAAAGTTGTCATCATTGACATGTTCTCAATGTTGTGAGGTATTAGCCAATGAAATGGTCTGTTACGATGAACTTTCGGTTACTAATCCACTAGTAACATCAATGCTGATTGGTTAATCAAATGTCTGATGTCATAGGGTCAAAAGGCACTCATATGACCTCTGACGTGACCTATTGCAACAACCTGTCAAATCTTCATGTAGTGCAGGCCATTGAAAGTACAAAAAACATAACGAAACGAAATATAGATCTGTATTTCAATCTGATTGGGGTAAGTATGAGATTTTAAACCAATATTCATCTCTTTTTGTACATGTATGTTTTTATTTCTAAAATATTAGTGGAATTAATAATATGAAATATTTCCTATAGTTGCAGTGTAGGGGTCTTTAGCTGTTGGAGGAAACCGGAGAAAACTCATGCGGTTGGACAGCCGACACTACTCCTTGTCACATACAAGCGAGGAAACGAAACCACGCCACTTGATTCAATGACAGACCTTATGATCTAACGCGCGCACACCTCGATTCTTGAAACAATAGAAGGAAGGACATTGTTTTTATCGGCTCAGCGGCCATTACTCCTAAATCGACAGCAAAGTGATTATAAGTCCCATGTACGTAGAAGTAGTTGAACCTTAACGTATCGTTGGTGGCGTTAAGTTCAAGAACGTCTGTTGCTATTAAATATTCCATTCTTTAACAACCTGTATTGAGTGTTGACTTGCTGGAAGTATCAGATGATCTTTCCGCCAAATTACCCTCCCATCTAAATATTTAACCATCTTACAAATTACGACAGTCATATCGTCACCCTAGATCCTTAGTCTAGCTAATGAAATTAAACATGTGCTGTATGACCCCCCAAGTTTTTTTCTCGTTATTTATTGGTTAATTGATGAGACGTACCGCCATGAAATGTGACTAATAACGCTAGTTAGCCATATTAACAACCTCGCTTTTTTAATTTGTCAGCTTTTAGAAGTTGTCGATAATAGTTGTCTATTAACCGCGTCAAGTACTGTCTCTTCCTCCGTTATTGCTTGACGTATTTAGAAACTTTTTTTTCTAATTCCTTATGTTTTTGTTACTCTGTGGTCTAATTTTTGAAAGTTTAAAGTTCTCCAATTTAACTGGGCACGTGTTGTTATAAGGTCAACGTGACGACTATCTTACATTATTTATTAAGGAATAAAATGAATTACTTTTCTGGTATTAATAATAACATATAACCATACACTAATACATCGATGTCCATAAACTTTTCATTCATGTGGGTTTTCTTCGGTCCTACGACTGCTAAAGACCCAAAAGTGCAAGCGAATTATTGAAATTAAATTGAACCATATTCGTCCCGAAATGACCTAGTTCGTGTTGGGTGGATATTAAACCTCATTTTTCTCTCTCTTTAATGAATTTCTGGAGAGCTGTTTTTAAGGAATTAGGTGAGAATGTTCTAGGCTTAGACAGAGACAGACAGAAAGAGATGGACATACGCCATACAAAGCGCTATGAGGGAAATTTTGCCCATCAGACTATTTAGGAGAGAGAGAGAGATGGAGTTTAATGTCCACTCAACATAAACTAGGTCATTTCGCAGTGGGAGGAAACTGGAGGACCCAGAGAAAATCCATGAGGTTGGACAGATGACCCTACTCCTTCTCATGTACAAGCGGGGAATCAAAACAACGCACTGATCCAACGCACATAATATGTTAACCATTCGGCCAACCAACCCCTCCCTAATGCATTAAAACACCAAATATGAAAGATATCAAGGAATATTTACCTGTAAAGAATTCTTTAAGACTATTGAGTTCACAGACTGTATTACATATCTTCTCTTCTACACATTTCTCTAACTGTAAAAATATAAAATAATTAATGACATCAAATACAAATCAATTAACACTGAATCAGATTAAAGATACAGATGCCATCTGAAGGATGACCAATACTGAATTATAGGTCGTTTGAGATTCCAAATTGATTCGAAATAAATTAAAACAATGTTTAGAATATGAAAATACAAAATAATTATAGCCAGAGGTGCCAAAATGCGCAATGAAACATAATATAAATACCAAAAATTTGCTCGGACAGAGGCGCTATGGCCTATTCTTTATTTTGAATTCCAACTGTCAAGGAAATTGAATCGAGTGCTCTTAAAAAGTTATGTAACCCCTTTAAACTGTTCAAGCAGAGGGGGTGGGGGTGGGGGAGACACCAAACAGCTTGACATTATTGAGTCACTCAATAAAAAACAGGAATTAAGCGCTCTTAAAAAGTTATCTAACCTCTTTAGACTATTCAGGGAGGACATTACAAAAAAGCTGGACATAGTAAATGAACTCAATAAAAAACTGGAATTGAGCGCTTTAAAAAAAGTTATGTAACTACTTTAAAAATGTTAAACATTATCAAGTCATTCAATATAAAACTGGAATCAAGTGCTCTTAAAAAGTAGATATATGATTTTTTTTTCTCTCCCTTTCAACAAATTAAGCAAGCATCCATGAATCTGTAAGAGTTTAATACCAAGTTATGTTGTCTGTACCTGTTGAATACGCGTAACACCTGGTTGTAACCAGTTGTAAACAGAACCAAAAATAACACAAACAACAATCTAACTTTTATTTCATCTCACAAAAACACAAAAAACACAAAACTTCAAAGAATAGATACAAACACTACCACTGGAAAGTACTTGCAAAAACCTAGTTTTCTTTCCTAAAACAACTTTATTTCTAATATCTAACACCAGAGAGTAGCTTTAACTATAACCTTTTACTATATATATTATACATATTTATATGCTTTGTTAACTGTGGAACATAGACAACACATATCAATGTTCACTTGAAAACTGTTTTTATTTTATTCAGGCCTTGAAATAATGGTTTTAGATGTCCCTGACAAAATGTCAGCCACTAATGAGATACTACCTGACATTTTCAACGTAGTGCTGGACATGTATTAATAATATCGACAAAAAAGACAAATCCGTGCCAGACAAAATGACAAGCACCAGAGGTTTTGTGCGTGACAAAGCCTGAATCTGTGTCGAACAAAATGACAGGCACCAGAGGTTTTGAGCCTGACAAAGCTGGAATCTGTGACTGACATTGTCAGTGACAGGCGCCTTATTTCCAGGCTTGATTTTATCTTACCTTTATTTGATCTTGTTGATGGGTGAGATTATACACAGAGATATAATTATCATCTAGAGACTGTACAACCCACAGTCTACCATTCTCATCAAATCCCACATCCCATATCTCCCTCTCTAATGGTAATGTCTCTAGTAATTCTAATGATGTTGTTTCCTTACATGACGTTAATCGGTAAATTTCTATATTTAAATATCTGGAAAAAACAAAGAAAAAGTCACTCAGTTTGAACCAGTGACAATAGGTAATTTTGTCCTGGCGATAAGGGGGCGGGGGAGTTCAGAGACCTATTTGTCCCCCCCTTCTGATTCTAAGAGGGGGGGGGGGGGATGTATCTCCCCTCCAAATCCACGCCCATGCCTGTGTACAGGTACATAAAGGTATCATCATTCTCAAACAATCTTTCTGTAACCTGTCAATAGATTGACTGTTTTCACATCGTGTTTCCATAGATTAAGAGAGCAATCCTCTCCGATTTAATTCGGTACAGGTAAAACATTTTCTTTGGTTACATGTGTAAACTAGGGTGACCACCCGTCTCGCATTTCAATGTCCCATGTCGCAGAAACCAGCTAAAATGTCCTGCAGCATATTAGGCCTTTATTACTTTATGGTTTCCTCTTCTCAGCGGTACAGTGGACAGCATCTTGTGCTTTGGAAGGGGTGAAAAAACAAAATAATTTACAATGATTTGCACATTTTAAAACTTGTGGCATATATTTTATCATCAAAGGATTTATACAACTCAAAATTTATGGTTTGTTTTAGCAAAGTCAAACTTTGTATCAGAATGATGGGGCCCCCAATTTATGCAATTCCTTTTTTCTAACAACTGGTGAAGCAACTGAATTCACATCACATCAGTTTGTGTCAATTACAATAATCATACATGTCCCACTAATATATACTCACCTGCCAAAACATACAGCTAGTATTTTCTTGGTTGGATTATATGCTAGTCGTCTAATGTAACATTGTTCCGATTCAGTTTCCGATGAATTATAAGGACATCGACACTTCTGACAATACTGTTCCTGTCCATCATAATTCCATATTCTGATGGTACAATCCTATATATAGTATATATTATACAATCCTATATATCACATAATATATTATACAATCCTTTATATCACATAATATATTATACAATCCTGTATATAACATAATATATTATACAATCCTATATATATAACATAATATATTATGATGGCACAGTCCTATATATAAAGTAATATATATTTATTATCATTCCGTACTTCGGTGGTACAACCCATTATATAACATAATATATTTATTATTGTTCCATATTCTGAATGAACAATACTATATATAACAAAACATATTTACTATTATTTTACATTCTGTTGGTACAAACCTATATATTACATATATATTTATTCCATATTCTGATTGTACGTTCCTACATATATAGCATTACATATTCTGATAATACAATCTTACATATAGCAAAACATAATTGTGTCTTTTGCATTGGTAGGTGTATGATAGGGGAAAGACTGAGTAACAGAAGAGGGCAAGATAAGGTGGTAACGGAAGACTATATATAAGATAGGGTAACTGAAAAGAGAAGGATCGAGTAACTGACAAAAGAGAGTACCTGAATAGGGTAAGTTAGGATAATCAGAAAGGGTAAGATTGGGTAACTGAAGAGATAAGATAAAATATCTGAAGAGAGTAAGATAGGGTACCTGAAGGAAAAAGTGAAGGACGGTGAAATAGGGTCAGCAGAGAGGGTAAAATATGGTACCTACCCCAGATCCAGATATCAGCAGATCATCTTCTTCATTGTAAACTATACTACTAACATACCTGTAATAATAATAATAACAGCATGTAATTTAATTTCATCAAAGGCGTGGATGTTATACCAGGATATTTACTTACTGGATATGACCTAGACAGAATGAATGGATGTTATAACAGAATATTTACTTACTGGGTGTGGCCTAGACAGAATGAATGGATGTTATAACAGAATATTTACTTACTGGATATGGCATAGACAGAATGAATGGATGTTATAACAGGATATTTACTTACTGAGTGTGGCCTAGATAGAAATAATGGATGGTATAACAGGATAATTAGTTACTGGGTGTGACCTAGACAGAATGAATGGATGTTATAATAGGATAATTACTTACTGGGTGTGGCCTAGACAGAATGAATGGATGTTATAACAGGATATATTTATTTACTTACTAGGTGTGGCCATAGACAGAATATACGGATGCTATACTTACTGGGTGTGGCCTAGGCAGAATGAATGGATGTTATAACAATTAGGGTAACAACTAATTCGCATCTTTTCATCTCGATCACTTGTCACCAAAAACTTATCATTCTTTATTAAAATCTGAAAAAATGGCATTTTATTTCATTTTAAAGGGATTTCGTGGGTATTTATGGAAAATCATGAACGGGTGTTTAGCAGTGAAGTGACAATCCAGAGAACCCAATCTTGAGGCCGCAACTACACCAATTGACTCAATCACAGACCTTACGATATAAGATGCACATGGTAAGACCATTCGCCCCAACTCTTAAAGGTAAACAGATACAAAACAATAAAACAATTCAACACATCCAGTTTAATGAACAGAGAGAAAGAGAAATGGGTTTAACGTCCACCCGACACAAACTAGGTTACTTTGGGACTGACATATGGTCCAATTTTATTTCAATAATTTGCTTGGACATTGTGATCTTTAGCAGTGGCTTGTAATCGGAGGAAGAGAGAAACACACGAGGCTGGACAGGTGCCCTTACTCCTTGTCACGTAACCCTGAGAATAGAAACCATGTCAGTTGACTGAATGACAGGCCTTATGATGCAGTGTGCACATGATAACCATTCGGCCCACCATTCCCTCTTGGTAATTGAGGAGTTCATACTTAATGCCAGCCAATGAGAACAAACCATCTGATTAGCTTATCTCTCACCAGAAAGCAGGTTATATAACAACTTCTCCAGATCCTAGTGTAGTAAAAACAAGTAAAACAAAATTTTGAATCATTCGCTCAAACCGTTTAGAACATGTCAATGATAACAACTCTTCCAGATCCTAGTGTAGTAAAAACAAGTAAAACAAAATTTTGAATCATTCGCTCAAACCATTTAGAACACGTCAATGATAACAACTCTTCCAGGTCCTAGTGCAGTAAAGACAAGTAAAACGAAATTTTGAACCATATAAAACAAACTGAAACAGGATCTGTGTTTTATTCAGATTGGGTTCATCCTTGGTCAATAATGCTTGTTATAATTCTGTATATATTTCAATACGTACCAGATCTAGGAGCATTGATAAATGTCCGAGTAATAATTCTCCTTCCTTCTCCTCATCATGTACGATAAACCTGTACACATCTCCAGATTTATCCGATACGATGATAGATGTCTCATCCTGACTGAATACAACACCAGTACATCGACGTACAACACACCTTAAATATATCAAAATATATCATATGAGATTTCAAGTCTAATTTCAATAATGTTTTAGCACATACAGGATCTTTCTTTAGCAGTGGGAGGAGACAGAGAAAGAAATGGGTTTTAATATTGACTTGATACAAACTAGGTCATTTTGGGACTAACACATAGTTCAATTTTATTTCAATAATTCGCCTGCGCTAAATGACTCCCGGAAAACCCATGAAACCTTATGATACATGTGCTAACAATTCAGCGATCCATACCCCCAGCAATGGGTGGGGAAACCAGCCAACTCTGAGAAAACCCACAGGTTTGGACAATTAGAAGTATGGAACAGAAATCAAACCATTTGACTCAATGATAAACTCCATCATATAAAGTACATGATCGAACACATGTGGAATAATGAAGCAAACAATGAGGGGTTTATGTTAGCTCAATCACCTCAATTTCCCCTGAGGAGTCGGGTGGCGGAATGGTTAGCATGTGCGCGTTGTATCATTAGGTCTGTCATTGTGGCAACTGGCGTGGTTTTGATTCTCCGGCTGTACGTGACAAGGTGTAGGGTCGCCTGTCAATTCTGGTGGGTTTTCTCCCAATGCTAAAGACCCCTAAAAATTGAATTAAAATTGAAACATATGTTAGTCCTGGAATGACCTAGTTTGTGTCAAGTGGACGCTAAACCCCAATTTAAAGGAGCTAAATCGCTCATATTTGGGGCCTAGAAATTGACAGAAGTGGGTCGCAAAGCATATAATACTGTAATATTAATGTATATAAACTGATTTACATTTAATGGTTTCCGTTTTTACTCTAACTTCAAATCTGTTATGTTCCACGAAACAAGCCAGTAGTCTCAATCAAATGCAAATTTCTTGCGTCTGGTTATTCCAGTCTACATACACCGTTTGATTTGGTGCAATGTGTCTAGCCTTGTTCCCCGAGTCTCTTGCTAGAACTGGGGCTGAAACGCATTATGGTACACGATTCGTCTACCAATGGTAAAAAAAAATTTTTGTCTTAAATATTGGATATCAGAAGCCCATCTTTTTCCTGTAAGATCACAGCATCAGTGTTGATTTAAATTGACAAATAATTCGTGTTTTCAAAGTTGAAGATTTTGGATGATATTGAGTTAGAGACTTATCTACTTTATATTCAGCTATTTATCCACTCATCCCCACCCACACACACACACCCAGAAAAAACAACAGTTTCTTAACTGTAATTGATATTAAAATATTCACATCACCTGGAACTTTTTTCATGATCAAACAAGATTTTTTATGATATTATTCAGACGGAAAATGAACTAATAATAAATTTAAAGAATTAATTCCATAGGTCTTTCCGCTCTGTGGTTTGTAACTATATCTAAAAGAGGTCAGACTTGGATGATCAAACAGGGTTTGTGTAAAATGGATGTTTTATTATGATTCTGTTCTTCATTAGAACTATGCGGAGAAGATTTTTATCAGAATACCTTATATTCAAGACAGAAAGAAAAAGCCTAGAACAAAGACTACTAGAATGATGTTGAAAATGTAATTAATGAAAATAATAATTATTCTTATAGAAAATCGTCATCTATAAATATGAATACTTGAGTTGTAAAGCGTTCTGCTTCATTAAGCGGAACCCACTACAAAACCCGGAGCCTATTGACTCGTAATCAGCATAGACAAATGACAATGGTTTATTTCAATGTCTTATTGTTCCAGGTAATTGCCTTCCGTCTACCGCTAGAAATTATTATAATGCATTTTTGCGTTTAGTTAAAAATAAAACACAATGTTATACCTTACATCAAAGTGATGTTTTCCCTCATAACTATGTCAGTACAAACATATTCATATTACTCATTAATACCCGAGAGAGAGAGGAGAGAGAGAGAGAGAGAGAGAGAGAGAGAGAGAGAGGAGAGAGGAGAGAGAGAGAGAGAGAGAGAGAGAGAGATTTTATCTCCACTTGATCCAAACTGTCATATTTTAGGACTAACATGTTTAAATTTCCATCACTAACATGGTTGCAGTGTTAGGAAACTGGGGGATACTATTCCATGTCACCATATTTTATTGAATGATACGCCTTATGATTTAAAGAGGGGTTTGGATGGCCGAATTGTTAGTGTGTGCGCATTGCATCATATGGTCCGTCATTGAGTCAGCTGGTGTGGTTTCGATTCCTTGGTTGTCCAACCTCCTGGGTTTTCATAATTAGTAGACTTTAACAGCCGGGAGAAGTGGTATCAAATGTTTTGTAAAATGAATTAATAGACCTTAATCTTTAATTCTTGAATGCCGAGAGGTAAACGACAGAATTTAACTGAAATCTACCTTGATATTCAGATACCGAGAGCCAATCCTTAAAAGGGAAGTAATTTGGCCTTAATGTGTCAAATAAATTACGGTTAAAAGATCAACCGATAGACATTAAAAGATAAAATCTTCAATTTCGGAACCCTTTTTTTGAATTTGAATTGGATAAGATCATCATAACAACCCTAATTAAACTATAAAATTAAATCACTTTGTAAGAGACTCCACAATAAAGCAAAAGTTTTCAACCCGAAAAAGGGAGTAACATTATCTCCCCATCATTTAGCTAACCATAAAGCACGCAGATGAGGTTACGCGTTCAATTCATGCATTTATCAGATTACTAAATATAATCAGTCCAGTGTCGTGATTGATAGTATAAATGACTTTTGCTCCATTACGTAGGATATTGACGACCCTCATGTTTAGCGATGTATAGCAAACCATCAGTTTGTTTAACACCAAGATAATCATCACATTTTTGGCTGCCGTGCAGAAAATTGGCGTCATATTCGTTGAATCTGATATGTCAGGCTTAATGGGAAGTTTTCGTGATGCGATGTGAACTGTTTTTAAACGCATCTCATAAAATGTGTGGCATCTGGACTTGGTGGAAACGTTAGATACCAATGATTGATAATTCTCCTCGAGTAGATAGGGATAACTACAAATAACGATGGTTCACAAACTTTCGAGTCAAGTTTAACGAAAATTTGGCTGTCAGATTGGACGGCAGATTAGGGTACAAAGATGGACGCTTGACAACTATTTATCAAGATGTGTTCATAATCAAATAATTTAAAGAGAGATAGAAAAAGGGTTTACTGGCTAATGATACAAACTAGGTCATTTCGGGACTAACATATGGTATACTTTTATTTCATTGAATCAAATAATTTAAAGAGAGATAGTCAAAGGGTTTACTGTCTAATGATACAAACTAGGTCATTTCGGGACTGACATAAGGTATACTTTTATTTCATTGAATCCTAAGGTAGGGGTCTTCAGGGCCATGTTTCTTGAAATCTGAACTAAAGATCAAATCCAAATTCTAATAGATACTTCAACTTTGATTGGCTATTTAAGCACTAAAATCAATCCAATCAAATTACTAACATTTGGATTTTATTTTCCTTAAAATTTTGTAAAACAGGCCACACGAGTTGGAGGACCCGTAAAAAAAACTTACAAGGTTGGACAGGCAACCCACCCTACTCCTTGTCATGTAAAAGTCTGTGATCAAAACCAGCAGATGCTAATTCCTAATTTACTCTTTCTTCTCTCTCTATTTTCATAACTCATGAATGGTTTCATGACAATTAATAATGGATGATCTAATGTTAAATTGTTTCATTGAGAGAGACAGGAAGGCCACAGTGCCATGATGGAACACGACAGACATTAGAATAAAGGTTTCATTTATCTTTCGTTCTATAGTTGGTTTGGCATTTACAGGAATTATCAAAGAAATGAAATGAAATGGGATTTAACGTCCTACTCTTCTGCACCTCACCTGGCCTAATGGAAGACGGGCATACGCCATACAGTGTGCTGTGAGGGAAATTTTGCCGGGCAGCGGCGCTACAGCCTACTCTTATATCGAATTCCAACTGCCAAGGGATCATTTACGTGCACACCAATGTGTAAACGGGACCTTGATTTTTCGTCCCACTGCACAACTGGACAGCTCTCCTTGTCAGGCCCTCTGTTCTGCATCACTGACAAGGAGAAACCATGCCGGAAAATCGAGATGAACTTTCTCTGCCAATGCAGGGATCGAACACCCAGCCTCCAGGGAATTATCACAGACTTCCTGGGACAAAATTGTTGGCACCAGATGTTTCTGTTGAATTAGTAACAATAGATGGTAATACAGGCATTTTCTTGAAAGGAATAAAAAAATATTGCCATTATTGTGATGACCCAGTGAAGAGGGTCTAATGAGCTATCACTTGTCGCAGATAATAACTAACCAATCAAATACTTTTATTTGTTCCGTAATTTTCTTCGATTAACGCACCTACAATTAGCAAAGGTGTGTCATTAACTTGTCGTCTGCACACCTGAGCCGATTCTAGGCAGAGACCATCTTGTGACGGTTCAGCAGTGCTCTCTAATTTGTCTGTCTATGATTGACAGGTCGCTGGAGATGTTTGACGCGGTATTGGCATCTCAACGAGCAGAACAACACATCGAGTGTTCAACCATATGCAGAAAATCCAATCAACCAATCAATGACATGGAGAAAATTGCCTCACTGTTCGACAAGAATAAAAAAAATTGGGTTTTATCTTTAATCCTGAAGTCTACCTTTGTTTTTCTCATAAATATTTCTTCGTGACCTTTAAAGAGTCTCCTCCTTTTATCAATTGGTAGTATTTTAAGTGTTTTCTATAGGGGACTCTTATAACCCTTGCATGAGCCCTTTATTCTGGATGATTGTGAAGAATCCCTTTTCTTTAGAAATCATTGTATTTCAATGCAAGATATTAATGAAAGCACACAGTAGACTTAATCACAGTTTTTATTTACATAGCTTAAAGAGAGCCCTTGTCGGCCATGTTCTTTTTGTCCTGGTCAAAACAATATGGAAAACATCTTGATGTTTTAATCTTTGCAACCAGATGTTTTTATTGACAGATGATGAATGAGAAAGAATTTTGATGAATGAACAGGATCTTGAAAATATTCACTGTATTCGCCAGGGAAACTATAGTATAGTTTTTTTTAATGGAACAGACTTGCCATCGAAATCAGGAGATCAGAACCATCGAGATCACAGTTAAAAGATATTAATCTTAAAGTAAATATATGACTAGCGATTTTGAACAATTTACTGGAAAGAATGCGCTTTAAAATTTCATAATCTATCCAATTATTAATATTCTCATTCAGGAAATGCAGTTGTCAGGACAGAAAGAAGAGGACACCAGAGAGAGAGAGAGAGAGAGAGAGAGAGAGAGAGAGAGAGAGAGAGGTCATTTTGGAACTAACATATAGCACAATTTTATTCTGATGAAATGGGGTTTAATATATCCTATTGTTCAGCACTGACTGCACTAATGAAGATGGGCATATATCTGACAATGTGTTATTGCTGGGACAGCTTACTCAAATGAATGGGTATGGGTGGACCAACAGGAGTGAAATATCGAACTTAACCTCTCAACAGTCAACTAACTTAATAATATGGTAATCTTTCCTTCTATGGTCACATGAACAATGCTAGGGAAGAGAATTTTCCCCCGACTGCAGACATTTCTGCTTATATATATATTGTTCACGAAATTCCAACTGACTAGGTAACAATGTATTTGTCAGCCTTACAGGTGGTACCCCTCACAATTGGGAACCAACAAGAACATTCATGATGATTTGTGCAAGGCAATGACTTAAGAGGGCAGCGTTTGGATGAAATGAAAGATTTACCAAGAAATCCAAAACCCTAGCTAAATTCTCCACTTGAATGCCACATCTAATCATAGAAATACAAAACAACCATATCTTAGTTCTAAAATGACCTAAGATGATATTACCGGGGAAATATGATGCCATGGCAAAATTCTATCCAATTGAATGGCACATCAACCATAGCAATAAAAAAAAATATGTTAATGCATGTTAGTTGTAAAATGACCCTAGTTCAATCTTAAAGATCCATTATGTAAGATTTAGATAAAGAGCTGACTATAATCGTTCAAAAATACATAATGCAAACTGAATACGGTATATTGAAAATTTCATTCAAATTACTTTATTCTGAGTAAGATGTGTGCACTGATTGTAACCACTGTACAAGTTGTTCGAAGCTTAGCCTTGCTTCATCATCTTTGGATAAAATCATTAAATGACTGAATCTTTCTAATCCACTCAAAATCAGACCTATCTGATGGCATTGAGACTTGATTATGGTCTTGTCATGTTAATAAGTGTCTAATAGTTTATGTAACATTTAAGGAACAAAGAAAGACTTGCAATACGCAGATTTAGCTCTTGTGTAATGACCACCCTCCCCCACCTCCATTTCTTGACCTATTTACAAGTCACTGACAGGAAGATAATTCAATCAATTCTACGATTCCTATCCTTAAAATCTCTCAACCATAGATAATCAGTAATAACAATTCTTATACCAGTACATATAGATGTATTTGTTCTAAAGTTATTAACGTGCAGTGGACCGTGACCAGACGGAATATCAAAGACATGACACAAAACACATTCTTAAATCCAAAAGTCACCTTTATTAAAAACTATTCCGACATCACATCAACAGGACGTAAAAGATGTTATTAGGTACGGCTCGTAAACAAATCAAAAAAACACGGATTATTTAATGTTTCGCGGGACAAAAAATAATCTAAGGTTCGTCAGACTCTGACAGAGCCTTATGCATCCCTTCTACCTGCAGGACATATGTTTTCCATTTACCCTTTGTCTGTGGAACAATAACCCTTTTCCTTCTTAATTGTTCTACCATAACCGTCAACAGAAAACAAGAGTTATTTCTCTGTTACGGCAGAAGGCTTCGTACGCCCCGCGATTGTCTGTATCTTTCGAGTGTAGCTAATGGGCACACAATTATTTTAAATGTGATGAATTTAATGTGCGGAATCGTGAATTGTTTTCAGGATGAATTTAGACTAAGAATTCTGAGCTCCAATCTTGTTCTTTTCAAGTGCAACCTATTATTGTTGTTAAGTTTGTGAGTTTGCCTACGAAAACTCCAATTAGCCAACAATACCTGTGGAAACATATACTTGTGGCACGATGAAGTAGGTCTATGAAGATTTTTTGTTTGATTTTAATGAATTTATGGAGCATAAATTCTTGTTTTTATCGAACAATGGTTGTGGAAATGTATTAAAGAAACAGGAAGAGACAATAGTTCAACTCTAATTAAAATATAGGTTGCCAGACAATGAAACATAAGCCCACGGTAGCAAAGTTGTCCAAGCAGTCAACAAAGGCTGTCACGTATTTATTCTTTGGCAAGACACTAAAAACAGAAACCCATTCAATAATTATCAGAGAGAGAGAGAGAGAGAGAGAGAGAAAGAGAGAGAGAGAGGGAGGGAGAGGGAGGGTTAAACTCCACTCAACACAAACTAGGTTATTTTGGCACTAACACATGGTTCAATTTCATTTCAATGATTCAATTCTGCATAGGCGTCTTTAAGCAGTGGGAGGAAACCAGAGGACCTGAAGAAAACCTGTATGGTTGGACAGCAGACCCTTCTGTCCTTGTCACGTACAACCAGGGAATCGAAACCACGCCAGTTGACTCAGTGACAGACCTTATGATAAAGCGGGCATGTGCTAACCATTCGGCCATTCAAAACCCCTAGTAATTATCAGAAATAAACTATTATGTAATTATAAGTTATAATTCTACTTTAATTAAGATATAAGATAGGCATCAGCTAAGTTGTATGCATCATTTAATCTTTGAAAGAGTAGGTCATAGTGCCGCTGCATGGCAAAATTTCCCTCCTAGCACACTGTATGGTGTATACCTGTCTTTATTAGTCCAGTTTAGGAGTAGGACACTATGGCCTATGCAAGTCTTCATTATTTCACTTGGTGCAGAAAGGTCGGACAGTAAACGGTCATTTCAATTCATCCTTGGGAGGTTGTATCATAAGGTCATCAACTGGCCTAGTTTCGATTCCCAGTTATGCGTGATAAGGATCAGGGTCGCCTATCCAACCTTGTGGGTTTTCTCTGGTTCCTCTGGTTTCCTCCCACTGCTGAAGACCCCAATTTGCCAGCAAATTATTAAAATAAAATTGAACCATATGTTAGTCCCGAAATGACCTAGTTTGTGTTGAGTGGACATTGAAAGCCATTTCTCTCTCCCTCTCATTTCATCCTTAAAAACATTCAGTTGCAAAACAAACCTAAAATTATTTTCCATGGGTCTAAATATATTTAAAAGTTTAATTTTCATTGACGAGACATTTAAATCCATTTAATTCCATTTCTTAACAAAAATCTTTATTAATAACGAGAAATACAAACTTCTATTTTTTGATCAATTTTAAGAAAGACAGAAAAATTCATTAGTTTATTTGATTTTAAGTTGTATCAAAACCCAGAAAATCCAAAAGTCTTGGTATTAAATATGGAACTGGCAGCAATCTTAAATTAATCTTCGGTTGGAATTGAAAGTTAGTTTTCAGTCTCTCTGTGAATCTAAGCTATTATCATTATCCGCACAACTCAAGTTTCTGTTTATTCGAGAGAAATGTTGGCATTATTTGTTCATCTAGTCGCCGAGAACGACCAGATGATACTTTTCCACCCCTTTTCTCCGTTAATGGAAAAGCAAATCCCGATTTTTCAACAGTAAACCCGCGTTAGACATGTATTCTAAACAAAGTGTGCGACCTTACGCAGTGCAAGATATGCTTTTACTAAGAGTAAATATTGGCAATAGTAGATTTTGAAGTGTCCCATCGTTATCAGCAGGGAGATCTGGTAAATATTCCTCGATAAAACGCGTGTTTTTCTACCTGAAATTTGATAATGTCAATCAGTTTCGTCCCATTCTTGACAACATTATCACAGTTTAAGGAGGATTATCTTTAGAACAAAACCAACATCGTCAATACAACATGGTTTACGGTTTGAAAATACATCATATATAAAATATCATGTTTCTCAATAAAGAAAGATGTTACATACTCTTAAAGGGCATCTCTCCATCTTTATAGGTAAAGGTATTAGCTGATATCTTAAACATGTGTCCAACCTCTAGAGTTTTCTCCAGAAAATTATTGAAATAAAGTTAAACCATATGTTAGTTCCGAAATGACCTAGTTTGTGTCAAGTGGACGGTAAACCCCATTTTTCTCTCTCTCTCTCTTAAACGGGTGCCTTCTTGCACTTATATCTTACTCCATATAATATTTATGGGATTTGAATTTGAATTTTAATGACTAATTTTTTTAATTAAATTTTAGTAAAATTTCTCACTTCATATTATTCATAGACTTTGAATTTTTAGGATCAATGGGACTATGTCTTATTCTTTAAATTAAATTTTATTATACATTAAAACCGCTGATTATCTTTGATGGATTTTGAAAAAATTTCACTGAATTTTTTTTTTCTAAATTTTGGTCGATCACTGAAATTTTACACAAAAAAAATATATCTATAAAATGAAATATAATTTGTTCTACTACTGAATTTTCTTGAAAACATTTTCATTGCGAATTTCATTGAAATTTTTCTATTGCAAATTTCATTGAAAGTTTTTCATTGCGATCAAGTTTATTGAAAATATTTTAATAACTACAAATATTAATGGATTTACAAAGAATAGTTTGTAAGTTGTGAAACAGACTTCTGAAGGTCTTTGAAAAGCCTTAAACCATTTGAACTTTTCCAAATAAATCAGAAATGGTATCAGGCATTCTAAAAAGAGTATGGATTATTTAAGTTAATATCTATCTATATATAATGATTTATCTTATACAGAAAAAGAAAAGGTATTTAAATTTAGCTGTCTCTCCCTCCCAAACAACACACTCCCAACTTTATCGATGTAGCTGATAAATTGTTTCTGTACCTACTCCTTTGATATCTAGTGATGCAATCTAATAAATCTGCGACCCCCCACCCCAACCCCTTCAGAAATCTGGCATAAGCCACTGCCTGACTGCTGCATACATGACACTTGTCACCCGTCATAATTTTAAATGATGAAGCTATACAAGTTCCATGTCGCTTCTTAAGATAATAAAAAGGTCCAGGGAGAAAAATTTGCTGGTTTTGTCTAGCTCTTGAATAAACATTTACCTTGTTGTCATAGCGATAGATCTTAATTAAAAACTAAAATGGCCGATTCTAGAGTTTGTGAGAATTCAGGCTGTTAGATGCCATACCACTTAATGAACGAAGAGGAAAATGTAAAAATTACACATTCGTTCATCCGGCAACCACTATTTTTAGGCCACGTCGTGATTGAATACTGAAGCCCCGAAACAGGAAATTGCATTAATTCGTTATCAAAAACATTCATTAAGGCAGGTACTTAGAGCTCAAGATAGCACTCACAAATTAGCGTATGCCTTTTGGTCAAATTTATAAAGTAAATAGTGCTATATTGACAGTTGTATAGACAGCTTGTTTCATTAGACAAATAATTCTTCTGTCAGAATATAATAGGCCTGTTTTTTCTAGCTCTAACAAAAACCCATTATCTCAAAACCCTTAATTCTGTATGCATGCCTAAAACAAATCATATTTCAATACGATTTTTCAACAGCTACTGTCAAGTGGCCATTTTCTTTCCACATGCAAAACAATGTTGGGGTTAATGAGTAATTTAATCATAGCTATAAGGTAATTTTAAAACTTAATAACTATTTATAAAAGATAATATTCATTTTAACTTGTGTTAAATTTCAATAGAAATAAATGAAGGCCTACACTTGTTGTGACAGTGATGTCATCAGGACAGAAATCTTGACGACAATAGAATGACGATAACGATTTGTCTAAAAAGAATCATTTTTTAAGAATTTTCTATTGTATTTCTATTGTTTTATTGTTTACACCTTTACAAAATTACAATTAAATTATTATCATTTTTCTAACAGAATTCTTAATATGATTCATTTCAATAAAAAATTGTTGTCTTTGACTGCTGTGGAAATTTGAGAGAGAAAGAGAAATGGGGGCTTAATGTCCACTTGACACAAACTAGGTCATTTCGGGACAAACACGTACAACATAGGGGTCTTTAGCAGTGGGAGGGAACCGGAATTCCTGGAGAAAACCCAAGAGGCTGGACAGGCGACCCTACTCCTTGCCGCGTACAACCGGAGAATCGAAACCATGCCAGTTGACTCAATGACAGACCGTATGATACAGCGTGCGTGGCTAACCATTCGGCCATTCAACCCCCCTGTGGAAATTTGAATATTTGGCCAAATGAGTCCGTTTTGAGTCCTGATCAGATCAATTGTGTTTGACTTTTTTATTATCGTCTTGTGGACACGTTGCATGATTAACACGTAATATAATCTAATCAAAATTCTATCATAATCAGGGAGCCACTGTGACTAAGTGGGAAAGACACTGGCTTGTTAGCCTGGTGGTGTTGGCTGTGAAATTCATCAATATTTTCCCGCATGTTTTCATCTTGTCAGAGGTGCAGGACGGAGGACCTGGCAAGGACAGCTGTCTAGTCGTTTAGATGGGATGAAAAACCAAGGTCCCATGTACACATTGGAGTGCATGTAAAAGATCCTTTGGCAGCCATACAGTGTGCTATGAGGGAAATTTTGCCTACAGTCTATTCTTATATTGAATTCAACTGCCAAAGGATCTTTTACGAGCATACCAATGTATACACAGGGCCTCAGTTTTCCATCCCAACCAAATGACTCGACAGTTGTTCTTGTCAGGCACTCCATCCTGCTACACTGACAAGGTGAAACCATGTCGCAAAATCACAATGAACTTTCTCAGCCAATACAGGGATTGAACACTCAACCTCCAGGCTAGCGAGCCAGCATCTTACCCACTTACCCATGGTACTCCGATAAAAAAACATGATCCTGTGAAAAGTAGGCCATAGCAAAATTTCAATCATATTACCTTGATGCCTGTTTTCATTAACCTGTTTCATTTCATTTCATTTATTTATAAAAAGTCGATGTTGTAAAAACAGATTTTAGAGCGAGAGAGAGAGAGAGAGAGAGAGAAATGGGGTTTAACGTCCACTCACTGGACACAAACTAGGTCATTTCTGCACTAACATATGGTTTAATTCTATTTCTTCAATAATTTTCTTGCACGTAGGGGTCTTTAGCAGTGGAAGGAAACCAGAGGAACAGAAAAAAGAGAGAGAGAGGGTTAAATGTCCACTCAATACAAACTAGGTTATTTTGGGACTAACACATGTTTCAATTTTACTTCAATAATTCAATTCTGCGTCTTTAAGCAGTGGGAGGAAACGAGAGAACCCCGAGAAAACCCATAAGGTTGGACAGCAGACCCTACTCCTTGTCATGTACAATGGGGGATTTGAAACCACGCAAGTTGACTCAATGACAGGCTTTATGATACAGCGCACACATGCTACTCATTCGGCCATCCAACCATCCAGATTTTATTTAACTATATATGACAATCTAATTAAAATATAGATCTATATTTCGTTTCGTTTTTTATACTTTTGATGGCCTACACTCATGTAGATCTAAAAAGTTATAGTGGGAGATCACGTTCTATGACGTCAGGTATCAAGCACGGGACATTTGACCCGATAACCTCATCATTCGATTAACCAATTAGCGACCGCCATGCTTTTTAAAATCTACTTTTGTTTTGTTTTGATTTCTATACGCTGGTGTTAGTATAGACGTCATTGGCTGGTAATATCTACCCACAGTTCCACGCATGAAAAGGTCAAACGGTCGATTCGACAGACCATTTGATTGGCTGACCCCTCATTTCAGGCAGAACACAAGTTAAATAACAAGTCCTCCAGATCCAAGAGTAGTGAAGACAAGTAAAAACGAAATTTTGAACTATAAAAAACAAAACGAAATTGGATCTGTGTTTTAATCAGATTGCTATATATATGATGAAATGTAAATCAAAGAAGTACACTAAACAAGAACAATACTACCATCCATGTACTGTACTCTATGTGTATTCTCATACAAAATTATCAATTAAAATTTTCCCAAAGAATTTTTAATAATGATATAATCATATATTTTTAAAGTAATGTTTACGAGACAAAAATTCCGAACAATAAATTAATGGAAAAGCGATTCTGTGTGTATTAAATGTTTTAAATATGATTCGCATGATTAATCAAGCGAAAACAATACTTTCTATGCGGAACACAAGGGCTTAATCAGGATATTGAAAAAGGTAAATCATATTACAGGTAACTAATTATTTCTATATTGTAAACAAGGTGATATATTCAGTGAATATTGGGAGTACAGGTGTAACCTCAGAACCCCAGGAGAATAAATTTATTAAAATCAAGAGAGAGTGAATGAGAGGTTCATACTTTTTTTTAAGGCAGACATGTTCAAAATTTACAGTGATCTATTACTCCTCTATATGGTAAATCTTTTCAAAAATGTTTGATTAGAGAGATGGGATGGGAGTACTGTCCCTTCCACACGAACTTGGAGGTTTTTAGAAGTAAGAGATATTTTTTCAAGGTCCACTCCACACAAACTAGATCATTTTTGAACTAATATCAACATATGGCAATCAATATTTCAGAGAGAGAGAGAGATCAGAGAGAGAGAGGGAGAGAGTGAGAGAGAGGGAGAGAGGAAGAGAGAAAGGGAGATGGGGTTTTAACGTCCTCTCGACACAAACCAGGTCATTTCGGGACTAATATATGGTTTAACTTTATTTCAATAATTCGCTTATGCGTAGGGGTCTTTAGCAGTGGGAGAAAAACGGTGTGCCCGGAGGAAGAGAGAGAGAGAGGGACAGGTCTTTAGCAGTAGGAGGAAACAGGATGACTCAGAGAAAGTATGCTATTCCTGATCACGTACAAGCATAGGATCAATACCACACCACTTGACTCAATGACAGACCTTATGATCTAAAGCATATGAATTTGATTAATATGACTTCATATAATGTAAAGTGTTTCTATTATATAATGACAATATCATATGAAAGTCAGAATGGTCTGTGACGGAGGCAGAAAATGCAAACTGATTTCCATTATGGCATAATTAAAAATAGTTCACTCACACTATATGACTCAATTAGTTCTAATATCTTTTTCATTTTATTTTACAATTATTACTTAATATCTAGTATTTGTGTCTTTCTTTTAAATGGTCAGTACAGCGGAAAACCTCACGGGATTATCGCAAGTCAAAAACTTGGTATTCTACAAGATAAGGAAGTATTTGTAATGTAACTACACTATGGTGTTCAATCTATGACACTTTATTTTTTTTCCATTTGCTTTATTTTTGTTATTACACAAATTTGAGTTCCAGTCCTCCTTCACTAGAATCTATGACACTTTATTACAAGATAAGGAAGTATTTGTAATGTAACTACACTATGGTGTTCAATCTATGACACTTTATTTTTTTTCCATTTGCTTTATTTTTGTTATTACACAAATTTGAGTTCCAGTCCTCCTTCACTTTATTTGTGTAATAACAAAAATAAAGCAAATGGAAAAAAAATAAAGTGTCATAGATTCTAGTGAAGGAGGACTGGAACTCAAATTTGTGTAATAACAAAAATAACGCAAATGGAAAAAAAATAAAGTGTCATAGATTCTATAAAACCTAAAAGGGCGACTACAAATTTTATGTGTATATGATTAGAAATAGATCACATAGGTCACTGTCCATGCTAAGTTGTGGATCATTACAATTGAGAATAGAAACTCCTACGAAAAACAGCCATGAACACAAATAAATAAATGCTTTTTTTCTATAAAACTATTTATTCCGTTAATATTTATTATTCCGTAAATATCTACATATTATAAAAGTATAACATATGATTATGGGATCTGGAAACAGAGAGTGAGAGAGAAATGGGGTTTAACGTCCACTCGACACAAACTAGGTCATTTCGGGACTAACATATGGTTTCATTTTATTTCAATAATTCGCTTGCGCGTAGGGGGCTTTAGCAGTGGGAGGTAACCGGAGTACCCGGAGTAAACCCACGAGGCTGGACAGGCGACCCTACTCCTTGCCACGTACAACTGGGGATTTGAAACCACGCCAGTTGATCCAATGGCAGGCCATATGGTACAGCGTGCGCACGCTAACCATTCGGCCATCCAACCCCCCGGATCTGGAAACAAGTCGGAGCTTATATAAATTCATCTATCATTATACAATTATCTTTAAATGAACGAAATAAATAAATAAATTTTAATTAAATAAATAAAAGTCAAAATACATAAATCTTATGAATAAATTATATAATTAAAAAAAGCCACAGGTACAATATATAATTACTGATCTGAAAACAATTAGGAGCTAATATAAAATCATTTATCATTATAAAACTATTGTCAATGAGTGAAATAAATAAATAAATGAATAATTTTTAAAGGTCAAAATACATAAATTTTATAAATAAATGAATAAATAAGATAAATAAATTTTAAATAAGTTTCATATTGTGAAATAAATGCATGAATAGTGTATTTGTAATGTGTAAATTAAGCGTGTATTGGTTAATTGATCTAGGTGTTATAATGAGATGTCTATTAAATAACAGCATAATAAATACACACAAGTGTCATACTGTCGTATTCCCTGGACGACGGACACAGATCTATATATTGACAAATAACTACAAACCTATATTTACTATAGATATCAACAATTCATTCATTCTTAATTATTCTATATTAGTTGATAGCCTAAACATCAAACTTCTGCTTTTCTTGGTTTTGTTTTTCAAAGAATTACAGGAGGCTAAGTGGGTATGACGCTGGCTCACTAGCCTGGAGGACGCTTTTTCAATCCCTACATTGGCCGTGGAAGTTCATCAGGTGCAGGACGGATGTGACGAAAAATCAATGTCCGGACACAGTGCACTTAAAAGATCTCTTGGCAGTTTGAATTCGATATAAGAGTAGGCAGTAGCATCGCTGTCCAGGCAAAATTTCCCTCATAAACATCGCTTTTGCTTCTGCTCCTCTCAACTTTCCTTCATGGTAATCATTAAGGATACCTGCAAATTAGCTAAATCGCTCATCTAAATATTGAGGTTAATAAACAATTTTTTCAAACTGCATAGGTTTGACCTATCAATTTCCATGATGATATTTCTGACGCTACCATATTCAGCAAATATTAATCAAGATTAAAGCATAAATACAATTTAGCTCTACTTAATTCAAGAAAATGTAAAATTACCCTCCAATATAATCAAAAAGAGTTTTTTACAGGAGATTTTATCTCAATTTTGAAATTGGCATTAGCTTTTAAACGTGAAGAATTGTCACATACACGTTTCAGATCAAAACCAAGTCCTTTGACTTGTTGACAGATCTTATGATCAAAAGTAGATAATAGGCTACTCTGTGTGCAGAATGTGCCTACAAGAAAAATGAAAACAACACACAATAGGCCAGAGAAAAATATCTGAAATTGAATCCACTTGATGGTAAACAATAAATATTACCAATAGAATCCATTAAATTTCAATATATCATACCGAACTGTCAAAAACATAAAATAAATTAATATTGTTATTTGTCAATATAAAATATATTAATATCGTTATTTGTCAATATAAAAACATATTCCATTATTTTGACATTTGACTCAAGTCAGGAATAATTCATTTTCAAAAATATATTTAAGAATATATAGTTATTGCACGTTCAGGTTTAGTTCTATAAAATTTTATTAAGTTTTGCATACAAGATGTTACCGGCGTAGAACTGGGTGTATTGATTGTGCATTGTATACATAGTCTTATGTATCACACGTTTCTTTAAACGGGGAGCGTTAATCGATAAAGGTAATAGAATTTGTCACTCGGTATGCATAATACCTGGACAACATATATACGACCTCACATAGAATAACCAGGTCACATATTCTAAACTATTTACGTTACGTACAAGCTGAAGAAAAAGCCAATCAAACATACACGCAGGACATGAAATAGGCTACATCAGAATTATACGCCATTTAAAGTATCTTACGACGCAAAGACTCGCATATCTAACGTCATTTAAAATATTTGATAGGAAGACAGCATATCCCATGACACTGATTGGATAACATAATACACAAGACGTACTTTTGGTTTTGACCCCTCTGACTTTGTACCGTTCGTTACAGATTAAATATCCATAAGTGTACAAATGTGTTGTTATTGATGTGTTCCCATTTGAATATTGTTCACAATAAGAAGCAAAATAAGTAAGATATGTTTTCAGGATCATTTTGTTATACGAAAAACTAAGTGATGCGTTTTCTATGGCGCTCAGTATATATATATATATATATTTTGATGACAGTTTTTTAACGTATACTAGTTTCAATCACACTGATCAGCAGTAAATATTCGCTTGGCCGCTACTATCACTGAAAGAGACGAGTTAATTAGATCTCAATATTAACTTTTTTTTTTCTTCTGCATATAAGTTTTAAAACAATATTTGAATTATTAAAAACAGAAATAAGGTGTGGGAAGAATATCTGGAAAAAATATATTTCCTTTTTAGTAATAAGTACAAAAAATAGTATGCAAAGGCGTAAAATCAGTTAAAGGCAGCAGTTTTGCCCAGTCCAGTTCAGTTTGTGTTACTACATCCGATGTAAACAATGCACATGATATTGAAAACCGCAATATATGACATCACATGTAGATCTATACTGTACGTGAACTTAAATAATCCACCTCAGTAGATTTTAGCGTGTAATGAGGATACAAAATTTTCCGGAAAATGCAATGAGGCATAGAGACTTATATAAGGGTTTATAAAAATAGTAAGTCTGCAGCTTCAATAAATAAATATTACATAATGAATATCAACTACTTATTTTGTCATGAGAGTACAAAAACTACAGATAGAGTTACGTCCCCTTGGTTAAACTTCTAACCAAGATATGCCATGTACTCATCATGACTTCTCGTCTTGAGAAACTTTTCTATTATAAAGATTCTTTTTAAAGATGCATAATGTAAGATTTCGATAAAGAACTGGAAGTTTTTTCTATTACAGTTTAAAAATAGATAACTAATGATTAATATAAATTTCAATCAAATTATTTTTTTCTAAACAAAGTTATGAATGCTTGAAAATGAAGCGGAGAGAGAGAGAGAGAGAGAGAGAGAGAGAGAGAGAGAGAGAGAGAGAGAGAGAGAGAGAGAGAGATGGGGTTTAATGTCCACTCGACACAAACTAGTCCATTTTGGGACTAACAAATGGTTTAATTCTATTTCAATAATTTGCTTGCGCGTTGGGGTCTTTAGCAGTGGGAGGAAACCGGAGTGCCCAGAGGAAACCCACGAGGTTGAGAAGGCACCCCTATCTCCTTGCCACATACGCTCACACCAGGGATCGAAACCACAGCCGCAAGCCAGAGGTAACCGGATATCTAGAGGTCGAAGCGCGGCACTCTAGACCACTAGGACATCCCAATCCCCCATGAAGCGTAGATCATTTATTATTGTAACAAAGCAATGGTAGTTGACTAAGTCTTGATTATCCATTTCATCATTAAACTTTTAAATTCATTTAAATGATGCTCTAGAGACTTGATTATGGGCTTGTCACGTTAAAATAAATGTCTAAATAATAAATCATATAACATCTGAAGTCAAAATTTTACAAGAAAAACCTGCAACAAACAGATTTAGCCCTACATAATGCATCTTTAAAAATTCTATATTTTTATATATATATGTAAAGATTTATTTATATTTCGGACAAAGTAGACCAATGGTCCCATTGCTGAAAACTTCTGTACTTGACTCCAGGAGTTCCCTTGAGCCGGATTTCCCATGAGCATGTTTTTTAACTCTTGGATTACAAAGAAGTTACAGGCCTATAATTTTCTTAATTTCCAATCAATCTGACCCAATAAAGTACAACACATAGTTTTACATATATGAAACTATAATATTGAAATAAAAAGTGAAACCCCACCTTGTCAGCAGTGCAGGACAGAGGACCTGGCAAGAGACAACATATGTTGTTTGGATGGAAAAAAACCCTGATGTCCCATGTACACATTGGTGTGCACGTAAAAGAACCCTTGACAGTTGGAATTTAGGATAGTAGGCCATATTGCTACCCGGACAAAATTTCACTAAAAGCTCCCACTGTATGACATATGCACGTCTTCATTAGCCGAGTTGGTGCAGAACAGTAGGACGTTAAACCCCATTTTATTTCATTTCCAAAACCTGGTTTGTGTTTCAACTGTAATTGTATGAGTTATAAAACCAATACTGGAGACAAAGCACTATAAAAAACCAATATGTCTGACATTAGTCTATGAACCATCAAAGAATCGGTATATGTTTTATTATTTTGTTGGACCCTGACCGGTTTAATTATGCCACTATATATTGCCTAGAAACGTTTGTATATTGTTCGAATTTGATATGTTGGAACAAGTACCTTGAAACAAGATACATTTAACAGCATGATACTACAAACTGATTGAATATTATACAATAAAATAACTATATTGGTAAAATTATTGGCCATGACATGTATCTGTATGTAAACACTAACATACTAAAAACTGATTGGAATAATACGAAAGCAATCTTGCATTTTATAGGTTTAATCTTATGCTAGCCCCTGGATCCATTCACTCTTTTTGATTTGTTTATGTTTGTGGTCTCTGAGTATGATGTCTTGTCTATATTTGTTTTTGTGTAGAATTGTGTGTGGTGCAGCCCTCCTGCACTTACTATTATAGAACCATTCGAAAATAATGCTGTCTTTCTACAATTAATTAATACACAGATAAAGCTGTTTTGTTTGGCAGACATTTTAATTTATCATTTGAATTTTTGGTCCAATATGAATTTTTAATTTTTTGGTTCCAAATTAATACGCATTCTTAAAATGTCCTATTTTACAGGTTTAATGTAATATATCATATTCCAAAACCATACTAGCTGTCTACAGACACAAAGCTATTTCAATTAAAGATACATTAGATAAAGAGCTGGCATAAAGGTTAAGAACTAGATAATGTCAAGGGGATTTGCTGAAAATTTCAGTCAAATTGATCCACTCTGAACCGAGATTTCTGCCTCGATCATCATTACTAAATTCGGTATGATAAATCATGAATGAAAGTTTAGCAAATTAAATACTAATCCAGTAAATATCGCAGGCTCTTGTATAATGTATGTTTAACTTTTGAATGATTTTAGTTAAAAACACAAAGTATAATTTGAGAGTTTTGAGAACGACGATAAGAAAATTAAACTGTCTGTCGACAATCAACTCTATTTGAGCCATGAAGCTAGTTGATGATATTATAATTAACATTTCAACAATTTTAGTTGAAAACACTAAGTATACTTCCAGAATTTATTTTGCTCCATTTCTCATATGTAATGAAATTGAAAAATGTTCATTTAAATGTATTACAACCGCATGATTTTTAACTGTCTGTCTTGCTTGAAAACAGACATGAAGCTAGTTGACCACCATACGGGAAAATTATGATGGACTTTCTCAGTTGAAACTCAGATCAAACACAGGACCTCAAGGTAAATGAGTCAACATATTACTCACAGAATCACAGTGGCTCCTCAAACAGAGACAGTTTATAGTTCAGTGGTCACATTGATTCCTGATTTAAATACTCTGGTCGTTATTTGAATTTCGATCCAATTTGAATTATCAATTCACAGTCACACCAAATTAATACGAACAGCAACCTCACATTTCTACAGGTTCAATCTAATATTACACTTGAGGACCACAACAATTCAAACAGAAAGAGAGAGGGAGAGAGAGAGAGAGATGGGATTATCTCCTCTCGACTCAAACTAGCTCATTTAAGGACTAACAAATGGTTTAAAATTATTTAATTTGCTTGTGCGTACGGGTCTTTTAATAGTGGGAGAAAATCTGAGAAAACCCATGAGGTACAAGCGGGGAATCAAATTCATGCAACTTGACTCAATGACATATCTTCGGATCCAAAATGCATACTGTGTTAATCATTCAACCAGCCCTGCAGCCCTTAAAGCACATGAATTCAGATAAATGAAACGGTCAACAATGGCCCTGTTCTCATAGTTTTTTGCCATGTACTTAATCTAACCGATTGAGGGGCAGCCATGGTGGCTTGGTGAATATGGTTGCTGATCCCTTAACCAGTTCAGGCAAACGAAAGTTCCTCAGTGGTGCCAGATTGGCATTATTGGTTAAAAATGTCTATTTGTTTTTATGGATGAAATAAACAAGGTACCTTGTGTACTGGCCGCATGTTGGAAATCGAAATAGAGAGAGAGAGAGAAATGGGGTTTAACGTCCACTCGACACAAACTAGGTCATTTCGGGACATGGAAATCGAAATAAGACTAGGCCTTAGTGCAGTCCAGCAGTCAAGGCAAAATTTGCCACCAATCACACTGAATGACTAAGCTTATCTTCATTAGCGAAGTCACTACGAGAAAGTAGGATGTTCAACATCATTTCATTTAAATAGCCCGCAATTATTTTTCTACAGTGAACCGTGGGTCATTTTGTATTAATTATATTCTATGTATTTGGGTCAAATAAATGTTTTTCCATAGTAAATCCAGTTTGATGATAAATTAAATTGGTAATTAATAGACCTGTTCGAAATAATTCTAGTCAAAATAACAACACATGGTATAACCTCATCTGTGACATGACAAATTTTCAGGATGTTTTTCGCCAATATTAATAGACCGAATTATGAATAATCCACACCGAATGTCGAGGTCTAATCCATATATTTTTGACATAACATGAAACCTAAATACTTGAGGCCGTATTTATCCAGCTACTAATTAAACAAAAACCCAAAGTAAACGAAGATATGACTTCATTCTCCAACCATTTGGTTTTGATATCGGCAGAATAAATATTCCTCCATGTTGCTTCCTGTCCACAGTAGAAGCTGAGTCAACAGTCGGCAGGCCACCGCAAATAATACAGACGAGCTTTAGTTTGATTCATAAGCAACACTCGCCTTTGTCGTAGTCTTGAAATTCTGTCAAATAAAAGTGCCGTTTAAATTGAAATTTCACTCGACTTATTAGACATCGGTACTGTATCTCACGAGGAACATTCTAGGATTGAACTCTTCTACAAATCATGCTGGCAACAAGTAGCAATTCCTTGGAATCGGGTCTGTGAGTCTTCAACACATATTCATTTTCAAAACAGAATCTAATTTTTAAATGGTGCCTGGCTTTATTGACCTATTAATATGGTGTTTATTTATTTTGGTATATCTTGTCGGTACATTACTCTTCGCCTATTTCTTATTTTTCAGTTTATTGAGTCATAAAAATAATCCAACAGTTTAAATCTATTTCGATATATCTGTCAACATATTAGTCTTTCTTTAGGCCTGAAATATTTACTAGATTAGTAGAAGGTCCGTCATGTTAAAGATCCACTGAGATTTCGAAAGTTGAATAAATGAGAGAGGGAAAGGGTGGGGTGTGTTACATCCATTTAACACTAAACAACCAAGTCATTTCAAGATAAATTTACATATGCAATCTTATTTGAATAGTTTGCTGGCATATCAGGGTCTTTAGCAGTGAGACGAAAAGGTAGGACCAGGAGAAAACCCACGAGGTTGGGTAGACAACCCTATTTCTTGTCACATTCAAGTTTGGGATTGATACCACACCCCTTGACTCAATGATAGACAGGGTAGGCTTTCTTTATATAGGCTATAATGCCTGTTCCCCAAACCTGTTCAGATATCTTGAATAAAATATTGTTTAAATAAAAAAAACCAAGATGGACCGAAATAAGAGTATGCCATAACATCAATGAAATGGTGTATGCCTGTCTCCATTTGCCTAGTTTGTAGAAAAGCATGGCATTAAACCTCATCCCATTTCCAAAAAATACATCTGAAATAATTAAGCCTGTCACCACTTGGGAGTTACCCTTACTTTAGATATTTTTGTTCCAGACTGAAATGTGTACTATTTTTTTATGGCGATGAAAGGTTCTACCCTCTTCAAGGGATCGGTATATAAAATAATAGCTGGAGACGAAATTCTGACATCATAACACCATTAGCCTGAGATTTAAAGTAAACATTGCTTTGTTTCTCATCCGATTGGGTGTTTATGAAGAGAATAAGTATAAAATGTCCTTGTGGTCGTTTACCTGGGACGTCATTATTTTTACCTGCTGCGTATCATATCAATCGTTTTTAAACGATACACACGATGATTTAAAGCCATGCATTAACAACAGATTATATTTCACACCCACATGTTCATCTGAAAATGGTCGAGTTCAATGGCTGTGACAATGCATTTGATTACCTCAATTTGAAATTAGAGAGAGAGAGAGAGAGAGAGAGAGAGAGAGAGAGAGAGAAATGGGGTTAATGTTTACTCGACCCAAAATAGGTCATTTTGTTACGAATATATGGTCAATTTTATTTCAATAATTAGCTTGTGCGTCCGGATCTTTAGCACTGGAAGGAAACTCCATGTCACATTAAAACCCATTTATCTCATTAAACCCCATATCTCTCTCTATTGCACACTATTTCATTTCAGTTAAGAGAAATGTTATGTCTACACATTCATCCCTATGTCATTTCAGTTTAGAGAAAAGGTTTGGTAGTACATTAACCTATATATATGATTTCAGTAAAGAGAAAAGTTATGCCAATCTTATTCAATCCTATTTCATTTCAGTTCAGAGTAAATGTTTGCTTCTACGCAAGCCCATGCAACCTATTTCATTTCATTTCGGAGAAAAGGTTTGCTACATGTACTACGCATAGCCATTCAACCATTTTGTACCCTATTTTATTTCAGTTCAATACCCTAACCCACAAAACTCTCATGTAAACTAGTTCAATTCAGAAAAAATGAACGCTTTCCCACGCGCCCTACGCCTACCCATGCATCCATCCATACCTTACGTCAATTTAATTAAGAAAAAACTTACACCTACCCATTCAACCCTCTTGTACCTTATCTTATTCTCGTCCAGAGAAATTATATAAAGATATTTATATGTATATATTAACTAAATAGCTAGATGTAAAGGTCGAAACATGTAATAAGGATCCTGTGAATATTTAAACCCTGTCATTTAATTTACCGTACATTGTATTCAAAATGACTTAATGTGTCGGGCAACCATTATTTATCCGTAATTTAACCGAAATTGCGTCCGTTATTTTGTTGTTTGTAAATTAAGGCCGTATATTTATTTGTTGATTTGTTATCTACCTGGATTCTCGTCGGTACAACGACCGAGTGTAATTAGAGTTATTGTCTAAACATAATTACTATTATTACCATTAGTATTAGCCCCTGATTGATTCCATAAATAAAACGAAGATTAATAACGAGAAAAGATACAAACCCAATTGAACTCGGAATAATTCGCAGTCGTCACTCACCGTAAACTAAAATCATGTTGTTGAGGATGAGCATGCGAGCGGGAGAATAGAGGAAACAATCCCAGATGTTGTAAGATCATTATAAACTCCATAATTATCTTCTTTTGTTGACGAGTGAAGTCCCCGTTACTTTCACTTAATTGTTTAATTAGCAAACCATTAATTATCTTTTATAACGACTTATGTCTTAAAGTTCAACCATTTTAAGGTTTGCGTACACATGTTCAAGTTTGAATTGTTGTCAATTCTAAACACGTTTAACTAATGAATTGGAAATAAAAGTCATCTTTTGACAAACAAGGAAAAATAAATTTAGTTTTAGTACATAGTACATATAAATATGAGAGAGAGAGAGAGTGCAAAAGAGAGAAAGAGCGAGAGAGAACAAGTGAGCGAGAGTCTTCAGAAATGAATTGAAATTGGGTTTGACATCCTATTGAGCTAATGAAGATGAGCATATGCCATACAGTGTGCTAGGACGAACATTTTGCCCAGGTAGTGGCACTATGGCTTACTTTTACATCAAATTCAAACTACCAAGGGATATTATACATGCACACCAATGTGTACATGGGACCTCAGTGATTTGTCCCCTGAGAAGGGCAAACCAGGTCAGAAAAAGAGAGTCTTTAGAAGTCATCCTTAGAAAATCCATATGAGGCAGAATCCTTGTCCTATACTGGCCTAGGTTCGACAGACCTCGACAGACCCTCAACCATGCATGATGGAGGGCCTGACAAGAGACAACATAGTCGTTTTGAGGGTACCAAAAACCATGGTCACGTCATCATGATTTTCCTGCAAGGTTACCACTTGTCAGTGGTGCCGGATGGAGGGTCTGACAAGAGACAACATAATCATTAGGAGGGTACCAAAAACTGTGGTGCTGTGAACACTCTTGGTGGTTGGAATTTGTCATAAGAGTAGGCTGTAGCGTTGCTGTCCATGCAAACTGCCCTCATAGAACACTGCATGGGGTATACCTGTCTCCATTATCCCAGTCGGAGCAGAACAGTAGGACGTTAATTCCAAATCAATTTCCATTTCATTTCACTTCTTATATAGCAATACTTTATGTTATACTTTTTTTAACCTGTTTTTTTTTTTTTGCAGTTTGTCCTAATTACGCCAACGTACTCATTAGGATAGAAGCGCTGCAGGTAAATTTTACCTGTATCTCAAAAAGGCAAAAGGTGAATTAGCTGTCAGTCAATAACAGTGTCAAATTACACGATAATAAAATAAACAGAAAAAAAAAGATTATAACTACTACTGAACATGGTGAAGATCACTAAAGAACGGACGAGTCACGATAAATTCCTAAATATGCCCCTTTAAGGAAGTGCGTTAAAAGTTTTTAGTATGACCTTTTAAATGTTAATGAAGTAAAGGTTTTAGTGGAGAGAAAACGGTCTTAAGTAGGTAATGGAATTCCGTAATAACGCCAGTTTAAAGATGTTCTTCTGTGTAGGAGAGAGGAAAAGTGTCTTAAATCCGAGTTCATTAATGGAGACCAGAGCATGCCATAATAAGCACATAAAAACGGACGAACAATTTTCTCTGCTATTAATTAAAATAGACTCCACTATGGAATACAGCGCTGGTTGGGTTAGGAACATGTCTTAACTCAAATAATCTCCGTACTTTATTTAGTTGTGGTGGTCGGCATCTGGACGCAAGCGTTTCATTTACAACGTTAATTACATGCATGCACAGTGATTAATCTAATAAACCTCTTTCTCTCGCGATATCAAACTCTAGTCAGCTGTTTGGATTCCATTTTCTTTTTAATATTGACAACTCTGGCGATAGAATTAAAACTGGTTTAACAAAGGCTATCGCTACATTACTTTATTTACACGTTTCCGATTAATAAACAATAAAATTATACATTTATTTATTTTAACAATATTGACATCAGGGTTATTTTCCTAAACAGACAGAACACGATATTAAAGGAGCTAAGTCTTTAACCCAATATTTTCCATAATATTCGAAATTAAAAACAGAAATTGAAATTTAATATCGGTCCCATTTCAATCCATGTGGATGTTGTTATGTGGGATGTGGGATCCTAACATCCAATATGTAAGACACAATGAACGTTTAAAATATGGTGGCACTTCTGGTTCAATCGACAAAGTTCATATTTTGTTTACGAAAAAAAAAAAATCAGGTCATCCTGACCTATATTTCGACGATTTTTTTGAAAACTTTGATCCTTTATTTCATCAATTCGAAAATCTGAAACTGTAGATTTGAAGTAATTGTCTCCAGGTACTCAAAGAATTAGTAAAATAGGTCAAATAGTCACAAAGTTACAGCATTGTAGGTCAAATGCATTCGTTTGTATAATTCGGTAATTTCAAATTTGTAAAACGTTTTGAAAAAGGTTTTAATCCACAGCCACTACCCATTCTTTATTAGGTCAAAGTTTCAGAAAGATTTCATTGTTAGATATATACGATTTATGGGAAAATAACAACAAAAAAATAATAATAATCTTAACAGGCTATGTGAATTAAAATAGCATTATGTAAGAGCAAAATCTGCTTATTACAGGTCTTTCTTTAGGCCTGAAATGTTATCTAAATAATCAATTAGACATTAATTAACATATCCAGACCATAATAAACTCTTGATGTCAAGGTTAGCCTTCGATGTTGGCGGATAAAAAAACTTTATGCCGCTTAATGGCCGTTGATAATTAAATCGATCAAGTGGATAATCGAGACTATGCTGTTTATATTAATGATTTGAGTAATGATGACCAAGGCTATGTGAATATTTCAAACGCTTTTTTCTCGGCCAATAGTGGATCGATCAATTTGACTGAAATTTTCAGCAAATTACCTTTACACTATCTAGTTTTTAACTATTATAGTGAGAACTGCCATCTCTTAATCTTATCTCCCATAATGTATCTTTAACTATCTTAGAAAAATTACCAAGAACTAGATTGGTGAAATGAAATAGGGTTTAACGTTCTACTGTTCTGCTCCGAGTGGGATAATGATGATGGAAAAATTTTGCCCTTACGGCAAGGGATCTTTTACACCAAACCATAACCGCCAAGGGATCTTTTACACCACTATACTTTACGTTGTGCTTGACAGGTCTTCCGTCCTACATGAACTTTCTCGGCCAACACCTGGATGTAACATGGGACCAATAAGTTAGCGAGCCTAGAATTAGATTGGACAAGTGATATACAGGAACAGGATATTATACGTCTCTTTCTGAATTGTCATCTTAACTGTAGATGTTAATAGTAATAGACACAAACCAGGTCATTTCAGGACAAACACATGATTTGATTTTATTTCACTGGTGAGCACACTAGTATTAATGAAACTAACAAGCCAACAGTGAGGCTGATGTCCCCCGCCGAAATCCCAAAATAAATAGATGACACATATTAATTAATCGCAGATTTATTTTTTTCAAACGTATCGAGCAATCAAACTGTAGACGAAGTGTCATCCAAAAAGTGTTTTATAAAGAAAAATGCTAAAACCGACGAGAAAAAAGAAAATGTACCCTAGTTAGGGGGACCCTAAAGGCAGACAAAAGGGCCCCCACGCTTGACAAAAGGGCCCCTCTGGCCAAGGGAAAGGGCCCTCATGTCCGAGTCAATCGTTTCTATACACTGTTACTGTCGAATCCATTACTGAATGAGAATGCAGTCATTGTATTGGCATAAAAATCATCAATCAAGATGAACCTAAGTTATCTTGTTCCAAAGTATCAACCAATCCAATTGCTTATCTCTACCTACCCTAAGCAGAAAATGCTCATCTTCGAACATTTAACTCAATTAGAAGGAGAGTTATTGTGTTCCAAAGTCTTGGCAAATCAAATTGCTTATCGCTCTGCTTACCCTGAGCAGAAAATGTTCATTATCGATCTTAGTCAAGGCATTACTGTAATGAAACTATACACCAAGTTTCATCACTCTCACTTAAGTCCCAAAGCATCAACCAATCAAATTGCTTATCTCTGCTTACCCTAAGCGGAAAATGCTCATCTTCGAACTCCATCAAGGCATTGACCTAATAAGCATATGCACCAAGTTTGAACATTTTAACTTAATTAGAAGGAGAGTTATTGTGTTCCAAAGTCTCGACCAATCAAATTGCTTATCGCTCTGCTTACCCTGAGCAGAAAATGTTCATTATCGATCTTAGTCAAGGCATTACTGTAATGAAACTATACACCAAGTTTCATCACTCTCACTTAATTAGAACTAAAGTTATCGTGTCCCAAAGCATCAACCAATCAAATTGCTTATCTCTGCTTACCCTAAGCGGAAAATGCTCATCTTCGAACTCCATCAAGGCATTGACCTAATAAGCATATACACCAAGTTTGAACATTTTAACTTAATTAGAAGGAGAGTTATTGTGTTCCAAAGTCTCGACCAATCAAATTGCGTATCGCTCTGCTTACCCTGAGCAGAAAATGCTCATTATCAAACTTAGTCAAGGTATTACTGTAATGAAACTATACACCAAGTTTCATCACTCTCACTTAATTAGAACTAAAGTTATCGTGTCCCAAAGCATCAAACAATCAAATTGCTTATCTCTGCTTACCCTAAGCGGAAAATGCTCATCTTCGAACTCCATCAAGGCATTGACCTAATAAACACATACACCAAGTTTGAACATTCTAGCTCAATTAGGAAGAGAGTTATTGTGTCCCAAAAAGTGTGACGGACAGACAGACGGACGAACAGACAGACGGACGGACGAACCCATTTTAATAGTCCCCCAACTTCCTTCGAAAGGCGGGGGACAAAAACTATTACAACAAAATAAGAATAACTTTTAATATATTTCACTATACCACTTACGTCTTGAGACTACTCAATTCTACTAAGATAAACTTTTTCAATTGGGTTGAACAATATCAGTTAAAACAGAAGTCTTTATTTTACAATTACAAACATAGTTCCGTGATATTATACGACATGATGTAGCAAAAGATGAAACTACAAAGAGGAAACAATATTTTCTTTATCCCCAGTATTGCCAATATCTCCATCAAAGTGTCTGTATATCTTTCTTTGACGCCATGGTAACAGGGTAAAACACTTTCTATATGTCTTATAAAAGACAGACAAGGATAATTATTTTGTTTGTAAAGAGGTAAAATGATCATAGACAATTTGGGATGGACTTCAGAAAAAATTCTACATAAAAATCATCTCAAATTAAGATTTTGGGGTTGTCCAATGTGATATAATTTCCCTACACAAATTCACCCGTTGTTTAAAGATGCGTTTGTAAGATTTAAATAAAGAGCTGTCCATTATTGCTATAATAGCTCAAAAAGAGATAATGTAAAATGAAAATTTTGAAAATTTCATTTAATTTACTTAATTCTGAGTCAAGTTATCACTGTTTGTAGTTTTGACAAGATTTATGCATTGCAGTAACCAGGGCATTTTTAAATCAAATCTTTCCATGAAGAATTGTTCTAATCCAGTTAAATTTGCAAGTATCTGATGCCATCGAAAGTAGATTATGATCTTGTTTTGTTTATAAATGTCTATAATCAATAGTTTATATAACATTTCAGGCCTAAAGAAAGTTTTGTCTAAAATTTCGTTAAATAAAGATACATTATGTAAGATTTCGATAAAGAACTAGCCATTCTTGCTGTAATAGTTCGAAAGTAGATAATGTAAAATGAATAATTTGAAAATATCATTCAAATTACTCTATTGCAAGCGAAGATATTAGCCTTTGAAGGTTTAACAGACGTGTGCAATAATTTCAACCAGGTACTGGTTGATCAAAGCTAAGTCTCGGTCCACCATATTTGATTAAATCAAAGGATCGCTGAACCATTCTAATCTGTTTAATATCGGAGAAATCTGATGCCATCGAGAGATGATTAAGGCCTGGATCAGTTAATTAATGTCTAATAAATACTTTAGAAAACATTTCAGGCCTAAAGAAAGACCTGCAATAGGCAGACTTTGCTCTTGCATCATGCATGTTTAAATAAGAACCATTAAATAAGAACCGTTTCCTGATTGAAAAGGGATTTTTAAGGGAGGGAGGTGGGGGGGGATAAAGAGATCAACAGGGGGTTCAACAAAAACTTAACACCAACCAGATCATATGACAATCCTTATCTCAATCTCAATATATTTTTGTGCTTACGGATATTTAGCATTGGGAAGAAACTGGGGGGGGGGGGATCTAGAGAAAACCCTATTCAAACCTTTTCAGGGAAACTGACAAACTATTGTGTTTTAAGGTTTCTATTGCACACTAGAACAACATTTAGATCTAAAAACAAAGAGGTATGGTGGTATATATTTTGTTTGAAAAATTATCCGGTATCGGTTGTTTTTTTTTATGTTGAACAGAAGATATTGATTTCCTTGAGCCGACTGCCGATCTTTCACAAGCTATCAATTTATCCGACTAATTGATGCAAATTGTAACCAAGTTGGACAATTTGACAACTCTACGTTAAAAATATTGCTCTTTTAACACGACAATATTATTCTTCTTGCCAGACGATAATTAAAATGAATGAAACGTGTTTAAGCTGGAAAATCAAATTCATTAATTCTTCACATAGAAAACAAGACACAATTATTTTTTAACTATTGTGCACTCAAACACAATAAAAATGAAACAGAGATGCATACCCAGTTTCTCGAATAAAACCTGTCAGAAAATTGAATTAATTAAAATGAAAAGAAACTGGGTTAATGTCCTACTTTTTTGGACCAACCTTGGTGAAATCTGGGGACTTTTTGCCCAGACAGTGGCTTTTCCAATGAATTCCAATTATATTTCAATAATTTGATTGCATGTAGGGGTCTTTAGCAGTGGGAGGAAACCAGAGGTTCTGGAGAAAACCCATGAGGTTGGATAGGCGACCCTACTCCTTGCCACGTACAACCGGGGATTCGAGAGGAAACCAGAGGTTCTAGAGAAAACCCATGAGGTTGGATAGACGTCCCTACTCCTTGTCACAGTTACCGCTACAAATTACCACATTTTGACAGTCGTACAAAATACCTTTAATTTATGCTGTCTTCATTGATTTATTACCTTGAAGAAGAGGAGGGTACGTCTTCGAAACTTTGGTCTAACAATATCTGACGATGAAAAAAGTGTTGGTGTCTCTTTTATTTATCCACTTTAATATTCATCTAGTGAAGAACACTTCTGTATTGGATTCCTTGATCCATTGTTTTCATATTGTGGATTCTACACAAGTTCTTCATTAGCCCAGTGAGTGCAGAAAGGTAGGACGTTATTTATACCCCTTTTCGTTTCATTTTTATAGTTTTATTTTAGAACTTGCCCAACATTTTTATTTATTAGAATATTTCTTGTACATTTATTCATTTTCTGATATGATCATTGCCTTTTTATATCTTACAAAGAACTTGACTTTTTCACATCAAATCTGAAAATTGACTTTCTTAGGATTAATTACAATATCAAATAATGAGGTTAAGAATCTATATTTAGACAAGAGCGGGGAGGGGGGACAATGATTGGCCCACATTTTTATAAACAATCAATAAAAACACTCCAGGTTAATTACGTCCCATTGTGGAGACTTATACTTAAACACTATTACAATCCAATAAAATCGTCAACTCATCACCAGTAATAGCTGAATCATTTTCAATCACAACTACGAATTACAGTCGTATCAAGCCTGAAGGGATGTTAAGCCTTCCATCGTGATATGACCTTGGAGTCGTCTGTCAGACAGGACGTTAAATAGAGTAACATGTATACCGTCGACATGATCGGAATAAACACAAAATATACTTCCATCAGTTAATTATAAAACTATACCCCAGTGTTAGTTCACGCTTATCAAACAGGATTTTAAAACGATGTTTCTCTGTTTTATGACCAGTCCATGATCGTTACACGTATACTGCCAACTCCAAGCATAATCGGAATAAACTTCCATCACTTAAATTATGAAACTATATAAATAAGAGAGTTAGCTCATGATGACCATTAAACCGGTTTTTGAACGATATTTCATAGCTTTATGTCCAGTTCGACACAGTTTCATCAGTTCGACACCGTTTCATTGTTTTATGCATAGGTACAATGGAGAGAAAGAGAGAGAAATGGGGTTTAATGTCCACTCAACACAAACTAGGTCATTGGTACTAACACATGGTTTAATTTTTTTTCAATAATTTGCTTGCGTGTAGGGATCTTTAGCAGTGGGATCCAGAGAAAAGCCATGAGGTTGGACACGCCAATTGACTCAGTGACAGACTTCATGATACAGTGCACACGTGCTAACCATTCGGCCATCTCCCTCCACCCTCTCCACCTAGGTACATTGGATGGTCTTTACCTGCAATCATTTCAGGACATGTATTCTGCCGATTCCAACACATCATCAAAATAAATACAAAATATCAGTCCATCATTTATAGACATACAGTACAGCCAGTTCACAATCATGACACCTTATTGTTTTATGGACAGACATACCAAGAAGAAGATGTTTTATGAACAGTGAGAGAGAAATGGGGTTTAACGTCCACTCGACAGAAACTAGGTCATTTTGGGACTAACATGGTTTCAATTTTATTTCAACACTTTGCCTGCGCGTAGGGGTCTTTAGCAGTGGGAGGAAACTGGAGTGCCCAGAGGAAACCCACGAGGTTGAGAAGGTGCCCCTATCTCCATGCCACATACGCTCACACCAGGGATCGAAACCACAGCCGCAAGCCAGAGGTGACCAGCCAGCTAGAGGTCAAAGCTATCGTTTAAAGCACTTGAATTGTTTTATGCCCATCTACGTGATCGCTACGGGGCTACCCAGTTTAATTGTTGTATGCCCATTTACATTTTAATTGTGTTATGCCCAGAAGCAGTCTCATTGTTTTATGCCCATTTTGCAATCGTTATAAGTAGTTTAATTGTTTTATTCCCAGTTTGCGATTAGAAGCCTGTTTATTGTTTTATGTATAAGAAGACCGAAGAATTTGCTTTACGTACAATCATTTCCTGCTTTGTGAATTAAAACCACAGATTTAGTATTCAACAGTTATTGATGAAATAAATGAAGAAATATGATATTGAGAATCAAAAAACATATAAATTTTTTAGTTGAAAATCAAAATATTTAATCAAAAATATTCATTCAATGAATTCTAAAATAATAAATGAAATGTAATTAAATGCAAAACTAATGAAATGAAATAAAACAGGGTTTAACGTCCTACTGTTCTGCTCGTATATGAATGAAATGGGGTTTAACGTCCTACTCTTCAGCACCTAACCTGGGCTAATGGAAGACGGGCATGCGCCATACAGTGTGCTATTAGGGAAATTTAGCCCGGGCGGCGGCACTACGGCCTACTCTTATATCGAATTCCAACTGCCAAGGGATCTTTTACGTGCACTCTAATGTGTACACAGGACCTCGGTTTTTCGTCCCATCCGAACGACTAGGCAGCTATCCTTGTCAGGCCCTCCGTTCTGCATCACTGACAAGGGGAAACCACGCTGGAAAATCGAGATGAACTTTCTCTGCCAATGCATGGATCGAACACTCAACCTCCAGGCTAGCGGGCTAGTGCCTTACCCACTTAGCCACGTGATCCCACTGCTCATATAACAAATGACATAATCAATTGCATAATTGAATTAAGCACACAATAACATTATCAATCGCATAAATGCATCAATCACATAACAAATGAAGCATAATTAATTGCATAATATGTGACATATAGTTAATCGCATAATCAATGAATGACAATATGATTAAGCAACTTATTTTTAAATATAAAGGAGGTCTTTTTTTCTTCTCTGTGCAAGTGGACATACTTTATTTTAGGCGTAGATATTCAATTTTCACAAAATATATACATGTTCACAAAAATATAAAATAAGAAACCAACGATTCATCTTTGTGAATTTTCGTATATCTATTTTTTTTCAAAATTTCAGTTTGGTTGTAAACTTATTATTCTCCCCAGACACTAGGTCTTTTGGGAAATATTGGTATTTTTTTACAGATACAATTTAATATGGATTACTCGACTGACATGCTATCCAATCAAACATATTGTTTACAAATTGTCAAATGACTGAACAATACCAATAAACTGGATAAATAGACGGCCATAATTCATGAAACTCATTCAATGTCAAAACAGGCTTTACGCAGAGAGTAGGATTATACATGAATAAATAAACCGATGACGAAATGACAATATGATATATTGATAAATGGATGAATGAATGATGAATGGATGATTGAACGAATGATGAACGGTTTGTAAAAATAACAAAAGGTGAAGAGAGAAGTAGCAGGATTCGAATGTTAAAACACTATAACCACTAGGTTTTTATTAATTCCTTATAGTCTGTGTCGAGAAAGAAAGCGTTTTCCGAGGCATCCGGTTCACGAGTGACATGAAAGTGGTATAAATACATCCAAATTAACTAACGCTGTGTTTGTTCATGCCCGATAGACTACGAGTAAATTTACTCCACGCTGCATTCATCAACTTTATCTGCATATTCCTTTAACTAGTTGCCATGGCAACATATTAATGAGCACCGTGTAAATGAAGGCTAGTAGAGATAGTCCGTGGAATGCTTGAATAACCATAATTTGATATTAAAACGATTAAAGTGAAAGCTCTTGTCGACCAGCTTTACATAAAGAACCGCCTTGTGAAAGCGATAAGGAGGAAGGCAACGAGTCTCGATACACAGCTTTCGCCAACTAATCAAAATGCATATACAAAGACAGAAACTTCTTAAACACACACTATCTTCCATTTGAAAGAAACCACACTCTAAAAATATATGCCCGCTAGGCACAACTGGACACAAACATAGTAATTTTGCATGTAAATGAAGAATTTCTCGGCGAATTGGCAAGTCTAGATCAAGACTGACACACATTTGAATAAGTTCTGCCGATATCTATAATCTGCTAACAACAGGGTTTCATAGGATTATTTTTGGTTTAAAACACAAATTTTTTTTTTTAGCATGTCTTCTAGCTATTTATGAGTGTTGTCGATGTGACAGCTTATTTTTCCAAGAACATCTGATGCGGTTTCTATTTTGAGTAGTTCACATGCATATTCTTACATAATAAATGTCTCCAAATGTTATTTACCACTAAATGAAAGAACAAAATGAGGATAAACAGAGTATATTGAATCATTCTGTATCAAAACAGCGGAGGGATGGGTTGTTGAGGTAAATGAACTGGGCATATGCCTTACAGTGGGGTCTGAGGGAAATTTGATTTGGACAGTGGCTTAATACTCTTATTTCAATGCCCAAGTGCTAGGGGTCTTTAACGTGCAGCCAATGATATGAAATGAAATGAAATGGGGTTTACTGAGCTAATAGTATACACAAGACCTGACTTTTTATCCAAAGGGGGTGGGTGTCAACACCATTGAAATCGTTGTGTTGAGTACGGTATATAAGGACTGTCGTCTATGCAAGATAAGCGTTTGATTCCATGACAGTCCTCTGTTCTCCAGTTTCTCACCAGCTGTACATGTAATTGAAATAACACTGTATTGGCTCACTCCGCTCTAATCCTATACACCATAATGAACAGAAATATTGTCTCAAGCTTCTGAATTTATCAATTCACAGGTATAGTACCCCCTGACCAAACGTCTCCACCTAACCTTGGACCCCCAGCTGCTCAAATTCCTGGACAAGCCCCTGAGTTGTTAACACAAAAACGCACTTCAGTTTAAAGTCGATTTAACACACATACAGAAATCACTAACGCTTAGAATCTCGTTTAAATGAACTGTTGATCAAATTTGGCGTTTAATGTTAAAATAAATGATAAAACAGTTTGAACACTTGTACAGTTAAATATCAGTATTCCCAATCGGCCCCACTGGGATAGGATTTAAGTCCATACAATTGATCATTGTAATTAACTCCATCTGATCATGTGCTGTCATGCTTAATTAAGCCAACCTAGTCAACGCTTAATGCTTGCTCAGTAAGTCGTCCTGACACGATAAAATATCGAAGACCCCTCGTTATGTCTGATTTCTCTTCATAGAACAGATCTACCATTTGTTATTGCTGCCAGTATTTATTGTACGGTAAACAGAACGGACGACCATGCAGTGCCGACAATTTTAAAGACAATGCAGATTGCAGGATATCTTCTTTGAGCGGCATTTAGCAATTGACATACGTAATAAACACAAAAAACATATTATGGAACACAATTACTATTTTAATTAAAGCGACGTTTCGTTGAGGATTCTCTCAACGTTTTCAAGCGAATGATCAACGTTGAGAGAATCCTCAACGAAACTTCGTTTTAATTAAAATAGTAATTGTGTTCCATAATATGTTTTTTGTGTTTATTACGTATGTCAATTCTACGTATGTATGTTTTTTGTGTTTATTACAATGCTGGATAATTGCACAGAAAAAACAGACTGAACAAGCGAACAAGCAACAATGCACTAACGTGACCCATAACAAATATAAAAGAATAAAAATGAAATGAATTGGGTTTAAGGTCCTAATGTTTTGCTCGGACTGCAGTGAGTTTGAGGGAAATTTTGCATGGACAACGACGCTACAGTTTACTCTTATATCGAATTCCAACTGCCAATATGTACACTGGACCTTTTTTTTGCCCCATCCAAAAGGCTAGACAGCTGTCCTTGTCAGACCCTCCGTCCTACACAATTAGGGGAAACAATGTGAAGAGGATATCCCCCTAGAGCCTAGATCAACCCAATTTTGACTTATTTAAAGAGGTCTAGGTCCTTTAAAGATGCATTATGAAAAATTTAGATTAAAGGGGCAATAATTAAGATTAGATAGATCTCTTTATAAAAGTTCTAAAATAGATAATGAAAAGGGAATATATTGAAAATTCCAGTCAAATTACTTCATTCTGAACATAGATATGAATGTTTCATGGGCCGTTTATAGATGGACAGGCAACGACCACAAAGCCTTTAGAATTTTGTGCCGCTGCAAAAAGCAGACCTGAAAATCGTGACTAAAATAAAATTACCTTGATTTCCATTGCTACCATTGTTATGATAATAAACAAGATCTCGTTTGTCCATTTTGAAACGAAGTTATTAAATGGTGATCGTGTTTCAATTCGATGATCCAGATGGGCTTGTCATGTTAATAAACGTCCCATTAATAATGCATAAGAAAGAAAGATCTGCAATAGGCTATAAAGTGGGTAAGACGCTGGCTTGCTTGCTCGAGGGTTCGCTCCCAGTGTCGGCCGAAGAGTTTATTGGTATTGTCCTATATGGTTACCCCTTGTTCGAATGGGACGAAAAACCTTGGTTACATGTACAAATTGGCATGCAAGTAAAAGATACCCTGGCAGTGGGAATTCGATATAAGAGTAGGCCTTGCGTCTCTGAGCAAATTTTTCTCATAGCACACATTGTATGGCACATGCCCGTCTTCATTAGCCCAGTCAGGGTAGAACAGTAGGACGTTAAACCCCATTTCTCTCTCTCTCCCAGTCAGGGTAGAACAGTAGGACGTTAAACCCCATTTCTCTCTCTCTCCCAGTCAGTGTAGAACAGTAGGACGTTAAACCCCATTTCATTTCATTAACTTACATAATGCATCTTTAAAAGTAATGTGAATTTTTGATGATCTGATTTTATGCGTAGTGCGAAATATCGTTTAAAGCCGGAATGTCTGTTTGACATTTCTGGTGGGTTTATTTGTCCTTTAACATCAAGACCTACCGAGTATATCTTGTAATTAATTGTAAATCAAACACAGTTACCAGCGGGGGGAAACTATGTCATCCGATATAAAGCTCTGTGACAACACGCTGTGGATTCAAACATCATTTAGTGAATAAACTTCAAGTTGTCCCTATTTCCAAATCTAAATAAAAGTCAATTTCCTAAGGGTGGACTATCTAATGGCCAATTTCCTATGTCTGTGCTGACTCCATGCTCGTTTCCAGTAAATGAACTGCCTGTTAATCAAGCTAGCCGCAGTGTTGAAATTTTATATGTAAATGAACGAGGAACAAAGCCGTGATCAGAAAAACAACCATATGACCTGCTTTTTTTTCTCCCCATTCTAGGAATATGTTTATCAACATGGATAGAATAGTTAGAAATATTTTAATCAAATATTTACTTTACTTTTCTATCCCCTATTTTAAGTGTTTTTTCTTTTTTTTTCAGGAAGGGGTCGAATGTTTGAGATTAATTTGATAATGAAAATTTGTTATTTTACAGCTAAACGAAAGAACATTGTGGAAATTCCTTTAAAATTTAGTAACCGAAACCCCCCCAAAATCTTTTTTGACCACTTTTTTCTGTCTATTTTATTTTATATTAAAAAGGGCTCTGGCTATATCAATAATCAAATCCAATTCATTTCTCTCTTTTCGTAAATTTAATTTCACCATGAATATCAAGAAAGCAGGAGTCCATAAGGGCAGGCTTATTCTTGATTAGACTAATGGAAGTAACTGGGTCATGTTGTCCAGATGTGGTGTGGGTGATCTGAGAGAGAGAGAGAGAGAGAGAGAGAGAGAGAGAGAGAGAGAGAGAGAGAGATTCCACTCCACACAAACTAGGTAATTTTGGGACTAACATATGGTTAATTTTTATTTCAATAATGTGATTGCGTATAGGGGTTTTTACCAGGGGGAAGAAACCGGAAGACCCGGAGAAAACCCATGAGGTTGGACAGGCGACCCTAATTGAAACCATGCCAGATGACTCAATAACAGGCCTCATGATACAACGCGTATGTGCTAACCACTTGGACTCATCCCCCCCTCCCCCCAACAGTGGTCTGTGAAGTGAGAATACAAAGCGGTTTAATGCTGTAACAATTTCCTTCATGGCACTCTGAATTGCATACGCCTGTCTTAATTAGCCCAGTTGGCACAGAAAAGTTGGACACTAAACATATTCTGTATTGTAATATTCTGTTTTATGAGTCCACCCGTGCCAAGTCTTCATTAGCCGAGTCAGTGTATGAAAGTAGGAGTGTAAACCCTAATTCAGTATCGTATATATTCCATCTTACGTCAACATATGCCCATTATGTTATATATTTGTTCCTATGTCAACTTGTACCCAGTATCGTACATATTCTATCTTATGTCAACCGGGGGGTTGGATGGCCGAATGGTTAGCATGTGCAAGCTGTATCATAAAGCCTATCATCGAGTCAACTGGCTTGGTTTCGAACCTCTGGTTGAACGTGACAAGGATAAGGGTCGCCTGTCCCACCTTGTGGGCTTTCTCCGGGCCCTCCAGTTTCCTCCCACTGCTAAAGACCCCTACGCGCAAGTGAATTATTGAAATAAAATTGAACCATATGTTAGTCCCGAAATGACCTAGTTTGTGTCAACCTATGCCCAGTATCGTATATTTTATTGTCCAATGTGAACTTACGCTCAGTATCGTATATAAATGATGTATGATTATAACAATCTGTGTTCTAGGTTTTGTCGAATAAATTAAATGAATGTCAGTAAAAAGATTTAGTCTATTGATTTATTATTATAGAAGTTTTACGCACGCTTCACCGCTTAAATTGGACGTATAATTCATCAAGGCGATGTCGTCTGCCAACTCTCTATGACCTGTCATATTGTGAAATATGTCCCTCTGCACTACTACAGAAATAATACCGCAATAATTTTAACGAGATTATCTCAAATTGTAATGATCATAATATGAGCCATTAAAGGTTATTTCTGTCGTGGGTTTAATACTCTATCTAAAGATGATAATGACATACAGGTGAATTTATGATGTTATTTGACTACCAGGTGTGGAAACCATAATCACAACCAGAGAATTTCAAAAAATCTAAAAGTTATTCATTAGGAACAGGTGCCCTCTTTCACAAAGACCTCTTAAAACTTATATACACCTACATCAAAGGTTTACCTATAGGGCTCCACTGAGAGAGAGAGAGAGCATCAGAGAGAGAGAGAGAGAGAGAGAGAGAGAGAGAGAGAGAGCACGCGCATTTAATGTCCACTCAACACAAACTAACAAATAACATATGGTTCAATTTCATTCAATAATTCACTTGTGCGTGGATCTTTAGCAGTGGGAGGACGCCAGAGGACTATTGTCATGTACAAGCATGGTATCATAACCACATCACTTGATTCAATGACATGCGTTAAACCACTGTAATTAGATGAATGTAAACTTTACAAAAAGACCCCTGACATCATAGAGATATGTGGGGTTTAATGTCCACTCAACACAAACTAGGTCATTTCAGAGCTAGTGTACCGTTCAATATTGTTTCAGTTGGGGTCTTAAGCAATGGGAAGATACTAGAGGACCTGGGGGAAACCCACGAGATTGGGCAGACAACCCTATTTCTTGTTACATTCAAGCTTGGGATTGATACCAAGACACCTGACACAATAACAGATTGGGGAGGTTTTCTTCAGCAGTGGGAGGAAACTTGAGGACCCAGGGAAACCCACAAGATTAGGCAGGCGATCCTACTAATTGTCACATACAAGTTTGGGATCCAAACCATGCCATTTGACCCAATGAAAGACCTGCTTTTATTTTTAATACTTGTCACACCTATGGGTCCTATAGAACCCAAAATATTACAAAAGGTGACCGGTTGCTGGTGATTAATAGCACCGTTATCTATATACAAACTCGCCCTATCTATATACAAACTAGCCCTATATATGTATACAAACTGCACCATGTTTTGTCTAGCCCTATCTATATACAAACTATTTTGTTTTTGTCTAGTTTTATCTCCATACGAGCTGTTTTATGGTTTATCTAGCAATCTGTGTTTTGTCTAGCTCTATCTATATACAAATTGTTTTGTATTTTGTCTAGTTTTATCTATATACAAACAGTATCGTGTTTTGTTTTGCCCTATATATACACACTACTGTGTGTTTTGTTTAGCTCTATCTATACATATATATAAAAACTGTGTTTTGTTTAGCTCTATCTGTGTTTTGTCTAGTTTTATCTTCATACAAAGTGTGTTTTGTGTTTACGTAGAAATTGTTGTGTTGTGTTCTATCTCGACTTTATTTTCTATAGCACAATCAAGCCTACTGATCGGATTATAACACTGTATTAAAAAAAAACAATAAAAAATAAAACTTTCTAAAACTGGTTTTCGTGATCAGAAAATATTGAGTTTCATATTTAATCCATTTAAAAAAACGAATCACGGAACAGAACCGGAAATATCTGTGATAAATTTTACGGCAGGCTGCTAGAAATATGTCAGATGTCAGTTAGATTGGAAATACAACACGGTTCCACTTACAGAGTGTCCCAGGCAACCTCGCTCCGTTTCCAACACCATTCAACAACAAACAATAGCCAGATATGAAATTTTGCAATTTGCTGATTTCCTCTATAGAGAGAGTAACAATAGATATCGTGAAGGTTGAATGAGCCTGATTAAAATGGCCGCATGCCTGAATGAATATAAACTAGAATATTTCTACAATAATATGACTTCAGATTTAGTTTTAATAACGGACTCACAACAGATTTATTATTTTACTTATAAACCTCCCAACTAATTAATTTCTTTTATAGTTTGTGTCTTTGAGTAAAGCGTTTTTATGACATGTACGCATAACAAGCACCTGACGTTCTACCGGTTTTAGAAACAGTATAAGAATGGGTCGTCTATAATTCTGTATAAATTAATCAGCTTTCTCTTTCTATATGAATAGTTTCATTTTACCCGATTCTATAAACAGGTTAATGTCGAGCGAGTTCTCATGCTATCAGAGCGTTTGTATAGAACCATGGCTGCATGAAGGAAATCGGGTTTAATGTCATATGATCATTAGGTCATTTTGAAACTAACATAGTACAATTTTTATTTCAATAATCCCCTCGCATTTAGGGGTCTTTAGCAGTGGGAGACAACTGAAGAACCCAGATAAAACCCACGAGGTCAGGCGTGAAGAAAATCAGGTTTAGTGCCACATGATAGTTAAATTAGTTCATGGTAGATTCCAACAATCACAATTCGTGCTAGGGTTGAAATAATGGTTTTAATCGTGGAATAATTGTGGTGATTCCATCAGGGCCCTGTTTCACGAAATTTTAACTTAAGATAAAATCCAATTTTAGTAGATACTTCAATTTTGATTGGCTAAGCACTAAAATCAATCTAATATTATCCAATCAAATTACTAAAATTGGGATCTTATCTTAGTTAAAATTTCGTGAAATAGGCCCCTGGTCTTAGCATATATTGTGGTCAGTCGTAGCTATCGTGTGTTTGATCGTATCTGCACATACTCGATTGTGGACTCAATAGGGACAATTCTATCATAGCGCATCGCACTATCATAACCTAGCTTAAGTCATTTCGAGACTAACATATGGTTCATTTCAGCCAATTTCGGGACTAATACATGGTATATTTGTATTTCAACATTTCGCTCTATTGCAGGTTTTCTTTAAAAGTGTTGCAGAAAACCGATTACTGAGAGAAAACTCCATGACAGTATGACATGACACCCGACTCCTTGACTACACACATATTCTGGATGGAACCCATCACTTGCATGTAAAACATGGCTCAGAACAACAGAGCATCCAACAAAAAGAGAGAGAGAGAGAGAGAGAAATGGGGTTTAACATCCACTCGACACAAACTAGGTCATTTCAGGACTAACATATGGTTTAATTTTATTTCATTAATGGCCTTGCGCGTAGGGGTCTTTAGCAGTGGGAGGAAACCGGAGGACCCAAAGAAAACCCACAAAGTTGGACAGGTTACCCTACTCCTTGTCACATACAACCGGGGATTCAAAACCACGCTGGTAGACTAAATGGCAGGTTTTAATGGCTAACCAACACCCCCCTCCAAGAAAAGGTAAAAAATCGAATACATGTATTAAATTATAACTTTTACTTTTGTAACATTGTAACAACATTATTAATAAACAGTATTAGTGAGATTAGGTCATGTGACTAACAATATGTTCCGCAAACTCAAATCTGATTGCGTAAGTTATCGTGAACAACGACTCAACCGTTTAGAAATTGAATCTATATCATAGTGGGGGAAACTTTATTCCAGAGCTACAGGGTGAAAAAAGGCAAGGAATAGCATGATGTTGGTGGTATGATGTGATTGTTCGTGTGAGAACTAACAGTGTGTTCCTCTGTTACACACAAACCAATCTGCTTCTCAAATTGCCTGAATTTTAATTACATTGGAACCTCCTCAAAGAGACGGCTTGAAATAAGCCTGCGATCGTATTCTGGTGTGTGTTAATGCCGATACACTGTTCAGCTGGAGTAAAAATACTCCTCCGAAACGGCAGCGTGTTGTGTAGAGGTATCGGTGAGAGACGACCATCTGTGCCGATTTTGATTGATTGAGAGAGAAGGAAAATATTCCTGAGAAAAGCTGAACCAACACACAGTAACCGTACAGAGAGACAACACTCAATCTTAGGCCAATACAAATTAACATCGTGGTACCAAGGGAAATGGGTTTCACTAATTAATCTAGTCATGATTTTACTATCTTTAAATTTATATTTAATAATAAACCTAAAAACCCCAGAGAGATTTAACAACCACTTGACACTAACTGGGTCATTTCAGGAATACCATGCAATATTTTTGCTCCAGGATTAATTTTATTTGGATAATTTACAAGGATTTTTTCCTGCACTTCCGCAATGAATTACTGAGATCCAAGAGCACAGGCACTGTTCTAGGGATTCTTCCACCTGCCTACTACTTTTAGTTAAAGTTGGATTTGCTACCGTCGCTTGTGTCTACATTAGACCGGGGGGAGGGGTGGGGGATTGTTAACATGTGCTTGTTGCATCATAAGGTCTGTCATTGAGTCAAAAGTCACAAGTGGCATGGTTTCGAATCCCCTCTTGTAAGTTTTCTCCCATGGCTGAACTCCCAAAATTACCTAGTTTGAGTCGACGGGAAGTTAAACCCCATTTCTCTCTCCCTTTCTCTCTTTAATTAGGATCAGTTGGTGCAGTTAACTTGAATGTTAAACCCCATTTCAGTTTTATTAATATATAAGAATATGAATCATATTACAAATTAGTCATAGTCTTGGCATTTGAGTTTCTCTGTGTTTGTACTTGACAGGGACTATATGTAAACTATATATATTCACCATAAAATATTGATTTTTTTAACATAAAAATATCTTTGTTTATACAAAAAACCTGAGAGAGAAAACATAACCTTGGTATTAAAAACATTATAAGATGTAGTCCTTCGAGACTATGGATTATTATGCTACTAAAATACAACGGAAAACAAAATAAAAAGTCGCCAAATCATCAAAATTTAATTCCTTTAAAAGGTTCCGTCAAAAAATAAGAACCCTGGAAATAATTGTCAGAAATCACCGAAATTCCAAAGGTTATGTTCCTTTTGAACTGACAAAAGTACATTATTTTATGGTGAAACCATTAAAAACTTTCGAGTCGGATAACTGTGATCATTTAAATCCATGAATGAGGAAGGAGAGAGAAAGAAATGGGTTTTATTGTCCACTCGACACAAACTAGGCCATTTTGGGACTAACATGTGGGCGATAATTGGCTTGCACGTAGGGGTCTTTAGCAGTGGAAGTAAAACCGGAGGACCCGGAGAAAACCCATAAGGATAGACAGGCGACCCTTTTCCTTGTCACGTACCACCGTAGATTCGAAACCACACCAATTGACTCAATGACATACTTTATGACACGAGTTCATGCTAACCTTTCTACCATCCAGCCCCCCCCCTCCCGAATGAGGAAGGAGCAAGAAGGAACTGAATCAGGGTTTGGGTCTTGTAGACACGATAAATGAAATGGAGTTAATTCAGTGGAATATTTCAACGGGCTTAGGAAGACAGGCATACGCCATGCAGCATGCTATGAAGGAAACTAGCTGTGCTTCTCTTTCTTTTTAAGTTCAATGTGTACAGACTTTAGTTTTTGTCCCATCCGAATGATTAGACGATTTTCCTTACAAGGCTGGAAAATACTGAGGGAAAATTCTCTGCCAACACCAAAATCAAACCCAGGACCTGCTCAGTAATGAGCTGGCACCTATATCACTGAGCCACTGTGACTCCCTATAGTAATTGCACAAAAGCCATTGTTTTAAACTTGGCTTCCAGAAACCTGGGATCTCCTTGTTAACAGGGGGGTTGGGATGGCCTAGTGGTCTAGAGTGCCGCGCTTCGACCTCTAGCTGGCCGGTCACCTCTGGCTTGCGGCTATGGTTTCGAGCCCTGGTGTGAGCGTATGTGGCATGGAGATAGGGGCGCCTTCTCAACCTCGTGGGTTTCCTCTGGGCACTCCGGTTTCCTCCCACTGTTAAAGACCCCTACGCGCAAGCGAATTATTGAAATAAAATTAAACCATATGTTAGTCCCAAAATGACCTAGTTGTGTCGAGTGGACGTTAAACCCCATTTCTCTCTCTCTCCTTGTTAACAAGTTAGTGCCTGACAAAGACAGCTGTACGTCTCTAGTCATGAGGATGAAACATCAAAAACAAGGTCCCATATACACATTGGCGTGTACGTAAAAGATCCCTTGGCAGTTGGAATTCGATATAAGAGTAGGCCGTAGCACTACTGTTCGGGCAAAATTTCCCTCATAGCACACTGTATAGCATATAATGTCTTCTTTAGCCGAGTCAGACCTTAATCCCTGTTTCATTACATTTTATTTCATTTCATGTCACTGAGTCAATGTGACTCCCTAAAGTATTTGTACAAGATGGCTTCTAGTAATATATGATTGACTGAGCATCAGATCTGTCACCGTAGTAACCTAACAACGATGATCTTGATTGTGGTTATGTACCTGTATAACTTATACCGTGACATATGAATTACTTACGTCCTATTACAGATCAGTATTTTATTATATACACAAAGAATTCCTATTGTTTAAATAGCAATCAAATAACAAAGCTGCCATTAACGTCCTTGTGTAATATTTCAATATACTCGACTGGTTATGTTCAAACAGACACATGGGGGAAGTCGGTACAAACCACATTTCTAAATATTAATCACTGTATCAGACAATGTAATCAAATATATTCAGAAATGAATTCACTATCTTCTGAAGATACTTAAATACCATTACACCCACACTATGAGAGAGAGAGAGAGAGAGAGAGAGGGGGGGTGGTTTAAGGTCCTACGAATAACAGTTAAAATTTATATAAATAATTAATTTGCATTCAGGCAGGGTCTCTCAGCACACATGAGAGAGAGAGAGAGAGAGAGAGAGAGAGAGAGAGAGGTTGTGGTTTAAGGTCCTACAGATAACACAGTTAAAATTTATATCAATGATTCGCATTCATGCAGGGTCTTTAGCTGTGACAGGAAATCGAATGACTCGGAAAAAAACCCTCACGAGGTAGGACAAAGGGGGGTTAACGTTTACTCGACATAAACTATGTCATTTCAGGACTAACATATGGTTCAACTTTATATCAATCATTTGCTTGGACAGGCGAACCTATTCCTTGTCACGTACAAGTGGGGAATCAAAATCACGCCACTTGATTCAATGGCAGACTTTATGATGCAACATGCATGCCTTAACTATCCGCTTGTTATAATGGTTCAGGATGCAGGGCATGACAGCAGTAACAAGCACATTCTGTAGAAAAACAAATGAAGAGGAGAGAGAGAGAGAAATGGGGTTTAACGTCCACTCGACACAACTAGGTCATTTCGGGACTAACATATGGTTTTAATTTTATTTCAATAATTCGCTTGCGCGCAGGGGTCTTTAGCAGTGGGAGGAAACCGGAGTGCCCGGAGGAAACCCACGAGGTTGAGAAGGCGCCCCTATCTCCATGCCACATACGCTCACACCAGGGCTTGAAATCACAGCCGCAAAATGAAGAGGAAGTCTAGAAATTCTAACAGTTTAAGGTCTGGTACTTTTAATATTCATGAATTCAAAAAGTATTTGAAAAATGTGGAGGTAGTTACTAGCATGGTTTAAACCAGATATGTCGAAATAAATGCTGCTGTCTTGGCAAAATTTCTATCATAGCACACTGTTTGGAACAAGCAATAGCCATAAATGCTGCTGTCTGGGCAACATTTCCCTAATAGCACACTGTATGGAACATGACTAGATGGAGCAGAACTGGAGGACATTAAACCCAATTTGATTTCATTTTATGTGGGTGATTTTTTTTATAAATTAACAATATCAATATCTCAAATCAAATATTATAACACACTGTATGGAATATGCCTAGTCGGAGCAATATACATAGTAGGATGTTAAAGCACACTTCGTTTCGTGTAGGAGATTTTTTATAAATTAATAGGGTGTGAGTGTGGCCGAATGGTTAGCGTGCGCGTGCTGTATCATACGGCCTGCCATTGAGTCTACTGGCGTGGTTTCGAATCCCCGGTTGTACGTGGCAAGGAGTAGGATCGCCTGTCCAACCTCGTGGGTTTTCTCCTGGTACTCCGGTTTCCTCCCACAGCTAAAGACCACTACGTGCAAGCGAATTATTGAAAGAAAATTAAACCATATTTTAGTCCTGAAATGACCTAGTTTGTGTCGAGTGGACGTCAAACCCCATTTCTCTCTCTATCTTTTTATAAATTAATAACAATATTCCTAGTTCAAATTAAATATAATTCATATGCCATTATTTTTGCATCAGTTCGAAATGATTGCATTTTTATGCTGCTCTGTATTTAGTATTTTTTAAATAATAATTATGAATGTCTTGGATGATATCAGACGCTTGGAATGCTAACCATGTCGGATGATATCTCCACGCATAAAATTGCTTTAAATCAGCCTGGCCTGCTGTTAATTTGGTGGAATTTCCCATGTTTAATTTGCTTATGGTAAAAGATAGGAGATGAGTAATCACATGTTCAAACATTGCTGTTGGTCCGCTCGTCTTTACGATTCACACTAATAATACCCAGCTATTGTATTTATACAGCTACCCCTTAGCTACAACTTGTTTCACTCGACCAACCAGAAAAACCTCTCCTTATTATCCATTTTACTTGTACTAAAACGTTTGAAAGAGGGGAGACATAGCGAGAGAGTGAGAGAGAGAGAGAGAGGGTTTTAACCTACTCAACACAAACTAAGTCATTTTGGGACTAACACTAGGTCATTTTGGTTTTAGTTTTATTTCAATAATTTGCTTGCGCATTGGGATCTTTAGCAGTGGAAGGAAAAACGGTAAACCTAGTTGTTCTAGAAAGAGTAAGCATACCCTGTCTCTTGCACTACCCCAATCATTATTTACTGGTATATTTTTATAAATAAATGGATGGCAGTTTTGTCCCAATTCCACAGTGATTATAAGATGATAATTAACCAAGGACAAGTGGTATCAAGTGTTCTAGGAAGAGTAAACATACCATGTCCCAGTTACTACATACATCAGTTTATATATATTAATAAATGGATAGCTAGTTTATCCCCAATTTACAATAAAACAGTGAATCTAAGAATACATTAAACGAATGAGCATTGGTATCGGATGTTCTGGAAATCATAAGCCTACCCTGCCTCAGGCACTACATCTGTCACTGTTATATACAAATGGATAACTCATCCACAATCATCATTAAAACAGTGATTCTAAGACATTAACCTAGGCAAAGGACATGGCAGACAACAACTGACGTTCCCTACATCACTATCTTAAAGGTCACTATTCCGTAGAGGTCAATTATTCTTACACCTACCTCGAAGAAATCAGGCAGCCATCGTCACTTGTGTATAAATGGAGGTACTTTCTGTCGTCTGCTACAGCCAAATATTTCCCTGATTTTGACAAAGCTGACGCAAGGATACGGTTATCATCTTTCGGACTGTTGCTGCAAGATATAAAATAAAACCAACCGAATAAACAGACTGTATTCCTATCAATAAAATTGACAACCAAAACATGGCTGACAATTATGGTGGTATAACACAATAGTAAAACAAGTCAATATTTTTCCCCACAAAATATTGACAAAATTGTGCTGAGCTTTCTACCCCCATGCATTACACAAGCATATAGATTTATTACCCAGTCCTCAATCCATACCTCTCATCAATTTTCCAATTAACTGCCTTTTAGTATAAAAAACACAGTCAAAGCAGTCAATATTTTTAACATTATCACTAAAAATATCAATATTACTGACTTTGTAACAAAATTACACAAAATAAACATTTTGTACAGAATAAATGTGTATTTATTCATAATAATGATGTACTAATAATTCTGTCTAATACTAAAATGTATTGTTTTCAAATCTAATATGTTGATTTAAATTATCTTTAAAATTAATTTTCTTCATTTAATTTGCTTTTGGAAATTATTAATAAATATAGTAAAAATTCTAATTTAATTCCTTCTAAAAACTCAGCTTAAAAATTGATTTTTTTTTCATTTAATTTGTTTTGGGAAATTATTTTTATAATGATAAAGTAAAAATTTGGATTAAAATTTTTTAATGACTTTGCTTAAAAATTTATTGTTTTCGTTTAAACAGGAATAATGTCAGAGTTAAATCTGCCTATTGCAGGTCTTTCTTTAGGCCTTAATTTATATATTGATTTTTAATTAGACATTAATTAACATGACAAAGCCTTAATCAACTCTTGATGCCATCAGATTTTAAACATATTTCAATCATATCTGCAGTTCAATTGTTATTGATGTTTAACAATAAAAATGGATAATCGAGACATGGTTTATTATCGTAGTAACAGTAACACTGACAATAGAGAATAGAGGCCACAGTGTTTTTGCAAAAAAAAGTTTTTTCGGCTATGTTTAGTTTTAACTTTAGCGAGAACTATCAGTTTATTTATTTAATTTTCCATAATTCTGCTCTTAGAGAAACCCACTACTTTCATGTATTATTCTTAAAACATCTTGAAATATTATATTTAAATCTATTTTTCAATAATATCAAAAAGTAATGAGTGAACTCAGTGCAGAGAATTTTTTTGATGAGACAGGTGGCATGGTTTTGATCCCACACTTGTTCAAGGAGTAGGGTCGCCTGCCTAACCTCATGTGTTTTCTCCGGGTCCTTTCGTTTGCTCCAAATGCTAAAGACCTGTGTAAACAAGCTAAGTATTGTGTTGAGTTTAGTTAACCATCTCAATGTTGGTAAAAGTGATTAAATATGGTAAAGATTCTTATTAATATTATGGAAACAGAAACGTTCTAAAAGCAAACAGTGAACATTAATTCTGTTAAATCCGCTCAAGATTGTTCTAAGACAAACAGTTAGTAAACATTAATTCTATGAAAAATGGTCAAAATTCTATCTTTTAATACCATTGAAAAGTAAATATTTCAACAGCATTAAATCTATGAAATATGGTAAAAATTCTACCCTTTCATACCACAGAAAAAGAGAGATTCTAAAAGCAGGGAGTGAATATTAATTCTGTGAAATCTGGTAAATATTCTATTTTTTAATACCATGAAAACATGGAGTGACCATTAATTCTATGAAATACGGTAAAGATTCTACCTTTTAATACCATGAAAACATGGAATAAGCATTAATTCTATAAAATACGGTAAAGTTTTGAATACCGTGGAAACTGAAGTCTAATCTGAAAGAAAACAAAAGGCGAAGACAACGGCACCTAAGTTGGATTGAATAGACCTTGTAGAAGGAAATAACCTAGAACGATTATTAATTTAGCGGATTGTCGCGGATAAGATACATTACCCATAATCCTTATTGTGTTACAGCCCGAGTTTGTTAACCTGATTATCAATGGCTGAAATACTGTCGCTTGCTTATTTTTGCCTGGCTGAAGACATTAAGTGGGATTATATCCTTAAACCAAAGAGATCTATTTGAAAGGTTTTCTATCGTTTGGAGATTTTCTATTTCATTATCCTACATTTAATGCTTAATTTAATGGTGTTGAAATCCTCCTTAAGTTCTCAAAGCCATCACACTGCCACCTTTTGAAACTTTTACTTATTATATGTCCCAAGTTGGGATTAACAAATACAGAAATACCCGGACAAAATAAATGGCAAATAACAAAAGCGGAGGGGTTGGCATTGATAGTCGTTAATGGCTATCTCACATGTACATCCTGCAACAGCCGATATTCTTATGTCCTGCAACTTTATATGTCCGATAATAAAGGGAGAGGCAGACAAATGAGGATACTTGAAACAAGCTAGGTCATTTCGGGACTAACACATGGTTTAATTTTATTTCAATAATTCCTTTGCGCATAGTGGTCTTTAGCAGTGGGAGGAAACCGGAGGATCCGGAGAAAAACCCACGAGGTTGGACAGGCTACCCTACTCCTTGTCACGAACAACTGGGGAATCGAACTGATAATAAAGGAGGGAAGTCTTTAACTCAATATCATCCTACAGTCTTTGACATTGCAAACACGATGTATTGGTCAATTTAAATCAACATTGGTGTTGCTATCTTACCATAAAAAGTTTGACTTCTGATCTCCAATGTGTAAAACAAAATGACATGGGGTTTAATGTCCACTTGACATAAACTAGGTCATTTTGGGACTAACACATGGTTCAGGTTTTTTTCAATACTTTGTTTGTGCGTAGGGATCTTTAGAAGTGGGAAGAAACCGGAGGACCTGGAGAAACCCCAAGGCTGAACAGATAACCATGTACAACCTCATTTTTTTTCTCCGGGTCCGTATTTTAGACCAAGTTAGTCCTGAAATGTGCTGTGTGGACATTAACCTCTCTGTCTCTCTCCTTCCTATCTTTTACAAATTACCATTTATGTATTATTTGAAATTTAGTTGAGTAGCGACAAATCATTCTTCTAATCAATAAATAAATCCTTTATATCAATTATGTATTTTTGAGAATAAACAATTTAAACATTTGGGTTTTTTCTTCATTTCATTTATTTCATGACAAAATTTTTTGTATTTTCCAATCCAATAAGTTTGATATTTTACAAAATTTGCTGAAGTTAAATACGGTGAATAATATATGAATAAATAGGTAGGTCGAGTGACAAATGCAACATTTGGCTCCGTTATTATCCACTTTATTCTCTTCTTATTGGTCACCAGATGTTGGTTAGACGGAAAATTAAATAATAGGAATTCGAATTATAAGTCAGAAATGTGACTATTTCTATAAGCTATGTTTTTAAAAATTCAGCCATCACTACAATATGTTACCACGTCTTGAGTTTAAAATGACTTCAATTTATTCTAGAATTAGAGTATTACTTCCACCGAGGCGACCTGTCAAACTTTCACGTCAAGATAACGATAATATATAAAACTGTTTGCGTACAGCCCGTCGTACATTATAGATCAACCACTGAGTCAAAGAATCAAATTTTATTCAAGAAATACAAAAGTATACTTCGAAATTGATTTAATGTCATTTATCGATTGAAAAATAAAAAAGTCTTAATGCTTTTAATATATTCATATAGAATTAAAATATTTGAAATCAATGAAGGTTTTAAGCATTTTGGCATTCATATTAATACATTAAAAAATAACCAAGTTTTTAGAATTTTGTTTTTTTTCCCCGATTTGAAAATGTAATGTGTAAAATTATCAAACTGCTCAAGCAGACGACATTTTAAAATGCTAATAAAATGTCAATAATCACTCCGACCAATCTTTTCATGTCGTATAATTTGTCAATATCTCAGATCTAAAACAAAGAAGACTTAAAGGGACAATGTATAGTCATTCGGAAGGGAAGAAAATCCATATGTCCGGTGCATGCACGTAAAAGAAAATTTGTAAAAATCAGGATGTCAATAGTGATTTCAGGTTCATATCTGTACCTTAATATAACATGATAAGTCCATTTTTATACGGTCATTTGGAAGGGAAGAAAATCCATATGTCCGGTGCATGCACGTAAAAGAAAATTTGTAAAAATCAGGATGTCAATAGTGATTTCAGGTTCATATCTGTACCTGAATATAACATGATAAGTCCATTTTTATACGGTCATTTTGAAGGGAAGAAAATCCATATGTCCGGTGCATGCATGTAAAAGAAAATAGTGATTTTAGGTTCATATCTGTACTTGAATATAATATGATAATTTTTATACAGTCATTTAGTTTCCAATCGGGTGCGGTGGGGAGACATATCCCAGGTCCCCCACCTGTATTCACCAATGATGAATAGGAAATGAAATGAAAAGGAATGGAGTATAACGTCCTATTTCCTTCTCCGACTCTGACGAATAGGACATATCCCTTGGTATCTACTGTAGCTGATCCAAGTTGTACATTTACTATGATTGTACAAGATCTAATTTTTCATGGTCTAATGATTAATTCAAGTTGAAATGTACGCTTAAAGATACATTATGGGAGATTAGATAAAGAGCTGACAGTTCTCACTATAATAATTAAAACTAGATAATGTAAAGGGAATTTGCTGAAAATTAGTCAAATTGATTCACTCTGAACCGAGATTTTAGTTTCTGAATTTTAGGCCTAGCCTTGATCAACATTACTGAAGTCGTTATGATAAAAAAACATAGTCTCCGTTATCCACTTTTTTGATTAAATCATCAATGAGCGTTGAGTAGCACATTGAGAGTTTATTATGGTCTGGATAAGTTAATAATTGTCTTATTAAAAATTCTGATAACAATTCAAGCCGAATAAAAGATCTGCAATTGGCAGATTTATAACTCTTTCATAATAAATGTTTAATCTGTGGTGAAATGTACTCTTATCTGGGGAAGCAAAACCATCATATTAACGGTGGATAATCTTCAAGCTTCGATTTAATCAGATTTTAAAAAAGAGGGCCATCAAAAGATTTATCCCAACGCTTTAACAGGATGAAGAACATCCACTCAACACAAACTAGGACAAACATATTGTTTAATTTTATTTCAATAATTCACTTGCGCGGAGGGGTCTTTAGCAGTGGGAGGAAACCGGAGAACCCGGAGAAGACCAATAAGGCTGGACAGGCGACCCTTTTTCTTGTCACGTACAACCGGGATTCGAAACCACGCCAGTTGACAGGCTTCATGATACAGCACGCACATGCTAACCACTCGGCCATTCCCCCCACCCCAATATTTTAGTCTGCAAGGGATAAGCAGTTCCTTAAAAATCATTAATAGGATGTCTTATATAAACTGTTAGTTTTGCTAAGATTTATGATCTGCATTTAAAACCTGTTTTTTTAGATTGGTTGCCCAACATATAATAAATGAATAAATGCAATGGGGTTGAAGTTCTACTTTTCTGTTCCATCTTAGTAGACAGCAATTAAATTCCAATTGTAAAGGGTTCTTTTACATAGATGGGACCTCAGGTTTTTTTTAAATTCCATCAGAACAACTGAACGATGTTCCTTGCCAGGGCCCCCTATTCAAACACTCTATGAGTGATACGTAAATGATTATCTGTATAAATATGAGCCAGGAGAATAATCATCATATATAAATACATCCTGGTAATTATTATTATATGTCGACACTGCAGCCTTGTACAGGTGCAACATAACAATTACAGGTATTCATTTCAAACTATGAAAAAACAGAAAATAATTAAAAATACAATTATTATTCTATCAACTTAGGTCACGAACCCCCCCACATTTTTTTTATTTTTTTTTTAATCCTTATTCATTGAAATGATTTACCAGTAGGAAAATATGCAACAGACTGAAAGGTAAATATGCAACAGATTGAAAACCGTTAGTTGAGAGTGAGAGAGAAACAGGGTTTTACGTCCACATGACACAAACCAGGTCATTTCAGGACTAACATATTTCAGTAATTCACTTGGGTGTAGGGGTCTTTAGCTGTGGGAGGAAACCGGAGTACCCGGAGAAAACCCACGAGGTTGGACAGACGACCCTACTCCTTGACACATACAACCGGGGATTCGAAACCGCGCTAGTAGACTCAATGTCAGGCCGTATGATACAGCACGCGCACCTTAACCATGAGGTTGCAAGGCAACCCTACTCCTTGTCATGTACAAGTGATGAATCAGAACCATGACAGGCAGAACCATGTGCACGCATTAACCCTTCGGTCATATTCCCCCCCCCCCAAACAGACAGTTGGCTTTAAACCCCATTTCTCTCTCCAGTTTTTTTGTCTAGGATAAAGCACGAGACTGAGGTTATGCTGGAGAAAGAAAGGCTGAAGAAAATAACCTGAGAAAAATAAAAAAACTGAGGCTGACAAGCTGTCGTTTTTCTGTCAAGAGTTTTTTCTGAAGTCAAGGACTTCATCTTGCTTATAAACCGTCTATGTTTACATGTACGCAAAATGAGAATATCCCAGAATTCCAGTAAGAAAATCCTTGTTATTATGTTTACGTATAGAAAAAACCATACCCTGGTAGAATGACCTGTTATGCACCTATGGTGGACAGAAAATTTAGTTTTAGGTGCACGGAAGAACGGGGAGCGTCTCATAAGGATTCTTTTGTCGAATTGAGGTGTCAATGGCGATGTGTGATACATATCTGGACCCTCACCCACACCCACCCCAACCCCTACATTATCCCAAACAACAAACACTATTATTTCCACATGTACGGTACACGAAAGCGGGGTGGGGGCTTGAAGAATTGATGTGTCAATGACGATTTGCGGAGCATATCTGAACCCCTCTCTATTACCCCAAACAACAAACGCTATTATGTAAATATGTACAACAAATGAAGAAATAGAAAAGAATTTTTACGAGTTGTCGATGGTTACGGTTGATTAGGTAAGTATTACTATGATTGATATATATACAATATGATTAGACGATATGGCCGTGAATCGAATGATAAGATTTATTTTTACATATTTGTATGATTTGTCAGTGATTGATCGACCGGCTTGTGGTGGATGTCAACCAGGTGCAGTATATCACCAACTAAAATATCAATAATCTATTTATCCATTAGTCAACTAGGTCTACATCACTTATATTATCAGTCACATATACAATCGGAGAGGATGGGCGGAGGGGGGAGCTCCATAATGTATTTAACCATATATAATCGGGGTGGGGGTGGGGAGCTTCATAATTTATTTAACCATTCGTCAACTAGGTCTATGTCACCAATATTATACATCATGAATATAATAGGGGTGGGGGGGGGCCGACTCCAATGATTTATTTAACCATTCGTCAACTAGGAGAGGATGGGTGGGGAGGGGGGAGCTCCATAATTTATTTAACCAGAAGGCCTATATCACCTATACTATCAGTCTATAGACACCAGGGGGTAGGAAGGGGCTGCAATAATTTATTTAACTATTAGTTAACTAGGTCTATATCACCTATATTATCAGTCAAATATATATATATAATCGGAGTGGGGGTCGGGGGGGACGCCAATGATTCATGTCACCTATATTATCAGTCCATAGACATCGGGGGAGGGAGCTCCAATAACCTGGGCCTATATCACCAATAGAGAGAGAGAGAAATGGGGTTTAACGTCCACTCGACACAAACTAGGTCATTTTGGGACTAACATATGGTTTCAATTTTATTTCAATATTTCGCTTGCGCGTAGGGGTCTTTAGCAGTGGGAGGAAACCGGAGTGCCCGGAGGAAACCCACGAGGTTGAGAAGGCGCCCCTACCTCCATGCCACATACGCTCACACCAGGGATCGAAACCACAGCCGCAAGCCAGAGGTGACCGGCCACCTAGAGGACGAAGCGCGGCACTCTAGACCACTAGGCCATCCCAACCCCCCTTATATATCACCAATACTACAACATTTCAATACTGGAAAGGAAATAACATGAAATGGGGTTTAAAATCTCATTAATTTAATACTGATATTATTTGCATTTTTCTATTATTGTAAGAATCGATCTGGAGAGAGAGAGAGAGAGAGAGAGAGAGAGAGAGAGAGAGAGAGAGAGAGAGAGAGAGAGAGAGAGAGAGAGAGAGAAGTTTAACATCCGCTCAAAATTGGTCATTTCTGGAATAACATACCGTTCAATTTTATTTCAATAATTCGGTTGCGTGTTAGGGTCTTTAGGAATTGGAGGAACCTTCAGGACTGGAGAAAACCCACAAGGTTTGTCAGGCGATCTTACTTCTTGTCACGTTCAATCGTGAAATCAAAACCATGTCACATGACCCAATCACAGACCTTATGAAACAAAGCGCACATGCTAACCATACGGCCATCCAATCCCCAAGCTCAATGACAGACCATATGATCTAAAGTACATATGTTAGACCACGCGACTGTTAAATACAATATACAAGAAAAGCTTGAGACTGGAGATCTGGGTACATTGTGATGGATTCGGTTGTTTTCTATAAATCTCCAGGGTTTAATTTGTCTGTAAAAATCAGCCAACATCTCTCTTTTTTTTTCTTTGCGTTACAAGGCGTTATTAGGAAATGATACATGTTAAACTTAAATCTTTTATATATTGATGCTAGTTTCAATATAAATTGTTTGAATCGTATTTAGTATCATAATGGAACTGAAATATACAGGTCACAATTCTATGGGATACAATTACTGCTTATTACAGAGCACCATTGGCCAGCATTAATCAAGTGTTGTTTTTTACATGTAAATATTGTCTCATTATATTTGATCACCTCTGGGCGGGGTGGATGGCTGTATGGTTAGTACCTGTACGCTGTACCATTCATAAGGTCTGTCATTGAGTCAAATGGCAAGGATTCGAATCCACAGTTGTAGGGTCGCCTGTCCAATCTTGTGGGGTTTCTCCGGGTACTCTGGTTTCCTCACACTACTAAAGACCTCTACACACAAGCGAATTATTGAAATACAATTAAACAATGTGTTAGTCCTGAAATGACCTAGTTTGTGTCAAGTAGATGTTAAACCCCATTTGGCCATCGAACCAATATAGAGGATATGGTCAACACAAGCCAAGAGGATACGGTCAGCACATCTGCTACAACCGATATAGAGAATAGGGTCTGCACATCCGCTACAACCGATATAGAGGATATAGTCAACACAAGCCAGTATCCGCTACAACCGATATATATCATATCCGCTACAACCGATATATATCATATCTGCTACAACCGATATATATCATATCTGCTACAACCGATATAGAGGATACAGTCAGCACATCCTCTACAACCGATATATAACATCTAGTCCACACCAACCACCACCATCTTTCATTTAGACTGAAATCTTTTTAATCCGATTGAATCCAAACCAGGAGATTATCTACCTTTGATAGCATAATTTTGTTTTCTTAAATAATTTTGGGGTCATGGTTGCTAAGTGGGTAAGACGCTGGGTCGCTAGTCTGGATGTCTGGTGTTAGATCTCTGCATTGCATCCAGATTTTCCGGCGTGGTTCTCCCTTGTCACTGATGCAGGACGGAGGGCCTGACAAGGAAAGTTGTCCAATCGTTCTGATTGGACGAAAAACTGAGGTTACGTGTACTCACTGGTGTGCACGTAAAAGATCTCTTGACAGTTAGAAAAACTGAGGTTTCATGTACACATTGGCATGCACATAAAAGATTCCTTGACAGTTGAAAATCAATATAGCACACTTCATGGTATATGCCCGATTTTTTTATACGCAATATTTTTTTTCTGATTTGTATCTGAAAAGGGATTTGGGAACATGCATTGCCAATATATTAAACCCCTCTCCCTAAGCATACCTTACCTTGTGCACCACACATGGCACTACTAATGAGGTTATAGCAGAACACAAAGTCAATCCATCGTCTTTGTTGATACCCGACCCAATCTATAGCATGTATCGAGTTCTAATGACATGGTATTGAGATGTGATAAAGATTTGTATATTCACAAGGGACATGGAGAAATTGACTTCCAATATCAATCCATGGGATGACTGACATATTAACCCAGAAATTAACAATATCAACAACTTGTAAGTATTGATGGGATATTGACTACATCTCCGACAATCGTCAATATATCGTAGTTTACGGCCACCGCCGTGACTAAAATAAATCACAGACTTGTAAATAGCAATGATATTAATCAGCCATTTACGGGTACAAAAATAGAATCACACAATCTGGATGTTGAATTAATTAATTAATTCTATGAAATCGCTATTATCACACAAATTAAATTAAAACTCATTAGCTAAAGGCAAGGTATTATCATTCTACTTAAAACATCCTATAACACTTCTCAATATGTCAAGTTCACACACCTTACAATAGTTTTTTTTGTTAATCTAGGGATAGGGGTTTTACATAGGCTGAATCTGTTCTTCAATCCAATTCAAATATCCTGAATAAAAATATTGTTTAAAAAGAATAACATGTGTTGGAATGTCAATTATTTGTAATTTCTTTTAAACGAAAACTTATTTTTTGTAACGAAAATTACACCGATTTAGAATTCAATCATACGCATGATAGTTTTGACTTCTAAGACTGGCTCTCAAAACCTCAAGGTTTTGTGTTTGATCTCAGTGTCGGGAGAGAAAAGTACCACCTTGTTGGCAGTGCAGGACAGATGGTCTGGTAAGGGACAACATATAGTCATTAAGAAAGGACAATAACCGAGGTCCCATGAACACATTGGCGTGCACATAAAAGATCCCTTGGCAGTTGTAATATGATATAAGAGTAGACTTGATTGCCACAGACCGGGGAACATTTCCCTCATAGCACACTGAATGGCGTAAAAAGCCTGTCTTCTTTATGCCAGATGGAGCAAAACAGTAGGACACTGAGCCCCATTTCAGTAGGACACTGACCACCCAACTCTCATGGTTTTAATAACATATTGTTTATATACTAACTTGTGTAGTTGAGATTTACTCTCACCATCAGCAGTCACTTCTTCTTTGGTCGGAATTTTAACAACTTGAACCGGCTTTTCATGGCTGAAAATTAAAAGACAGTATTTCAAATACATGCCGGTATAATAAGTACAACAATAAAACAATGCACCGTTTAAACTTGAAACAGGAATAACTTTAACCTCCTTATTTTTCTACTCTGGCCGAGTTAAGCAAGATGGGTAAAAGCCACAGAAATTTGGCAACTGTCTACTCTTATATCTATTTCCAACTGCCAAGGGTTCTATTTTTTATATGGCACGCCAATGTGTACATGGGACCTCAGATTTTTGTCCCATATGAACGGCTTATATTGCCGCAGGCCTTCACGTAGGCAAATTCCATGATACATAGGAAAAGTTCAACTGAGAACCGGCGAACACTCTGCACCCACAAACATACTGATAACAGACATAATTAATTTAACGTATTTGATACAAATTACAACTGGTTTGCTTTGCAGATTAACAATACTTGCTAAATTACTGTATTCACCACTTTAAACTATGTCATTGCATGTTCATGGGACTAAAGATAAAAGGCATCAGTTTTATTATGTATCTATATAGTTCACTGTTTTTATAAGGGGTCCATTTTAAATTGTTTTATCAACTTTATTGATGATTCACTTTTATTTTCATTGTCTGTATGTAAAAGTCGACATGGGAGCTGTCCATCAAACCATCCCGTTTATTATTAATATAAATCTTGTATTTGATGTTGTAGGCCTACTTTTAGACAATTTGGGTTTGGAGTGGCCGAATGAACCATATGTGCGCATTTGATCAAAAGGTCTGTCATTGAGTCAAATGCTGTGGTTTCGATTCCCACTTGTACATGACAAAGTATAGGGTCACCTGTCAAAAAGTAATGGTTATGTTAATAATTACATTTCCAATGGAATGGCCCCAGCCCCGGTCCAACCTCACAGGTTTTCCCTGGGTCCCCCCACTGTTGAAGTCCCCTACAAGTAAATGAATTATTGAATGAAATGTAATTGAACAGTATATTAGTCCCAAAATGAACTAGTTTGTGTCAAGTGGACGTTAAACCCAAATTCATTCTCTCTCTTTCTGTAGACAGTTTTTTTTACATATTTCTATTTGGTACTCATTATTGCAACTATATCGTATATATCATGTGTGCCCATCATGTGGTCACATTTTTGGTTAATAAACAAAAATTAAAATGTACCATGCAAAATAGTTCAGCTCTGAACGTCGGTCTCATTACACTCACCCTGAACGTTCAGGGACTGGCCCATTCAATCAATGTCGAAAATAATTTGACCCCCAATTTTACTGGGCAACTTTTCACTGCTAAACGATGGGTGTTACTCCGTGTGGACGCGTGTACAGTGTAAAGGAACATCTCAGTGAGAAAATAAGACCTTGCTCATTTCGCTAGAGTCAGTATGAGCATCACAAGACGCTGTGTCATGGTGGCGAAAGGATAGATTGATAGGAGGGGACGTATTTTAAACAGCGTGTTGTTTCGCTCATACTGAGTCTAGCGAGGTAAGCAAGGTCTTATTTTGTCACTAAGATGTTCCTTTACATTGTACAGACGTCCACACGGATTGACACTCCGATGTTTCGCAGTGAAAAATTGCCCAGTAAAATTGACTGGGGTTCAAATTATTTTCGACATTGATTGAATAGGCCAGTCCCTGAACGGTCAGGGTGAGTGTAATGAGACCGACGTTCAGAGCTGAACTACATGCAAAACTGAGGCGGTAGGCCTAAGGAAATCGAGTCAAAGCATTGCTACTGGGTTAGAATAGATTTAAAGGATAACTGTTGGTGAAAAATTTTTTAATAGATTCTACAATCTCTTAAAAATTCTTTTAAATTATTTATGGAGACACAAACACAACAGGTCAGAAGGACTGGAGGTGTAGCCAGAAATTTATAATTTAGTTGTTACAAATAAACTCCCCCGTTATCAGGTGTAATGACTGTCAATTCAGTTTGGAGGTTGTAGTGTAGGAGTAAAACCATAGTAAGAATTCCAACACATCCAGTGATTCCCTGATGAATTTACCATTGATAAATTGTATCGACCATTGTGATCAATATTACTCACTACAAATGATGACAATAAATCCGGGACCGCCTCTTATCGATAAACACACGAGGTACAAACCAGGGTCTTTAATGTCTGTAATAGGGGACAGAATTTGTTGACAACTGTTTTTATTTAAAGATCGATAGAGGGGCATGACATAGCTTGTAAAATAATTACCCTAAATTTATAACGGCGAAGGAATCGCCGCTTGACAGCAAAATTCTGGAGCTGCATGCTTTAATCGTCGCCATGTTTTCGTCTAATGATCGCTACTGTCAATGCAAAATGTAAACAAATAAAGAAAGGTTTAATATGTGGTCTTAATTTTGTAATATGTGTGTGTGTCGCGAAAGTTTTATGATCGCATTGAGTTTGTTATCGCTCTCTAAGGCAAACCAATGTCTTAAGACGCCCTACGAAGTTTGTTTACCTTGAAGTAATGTTGGAGCGGCCCACTTTTTGTGTCGATGGCTCTGATTGGCTGGTTAATGCGCAATATCGATCTGTCTAATGACGTCAATAAGCATACCGAATGAATATTAAATGAGGCCAGAAAAGACAAAGAAACGCCTACTTCAAACAGTAATTAGCGTCTCGAGTGTTTCTTCGTGTCCAAATTGAAGTTGAGAAACTGATCCTATTGAAAGAAAAGTTTAAAAGTATGAAAAGTAGAACTATAAGTTATTTGTACAACGGATAACGAGCCACACTAACTTTACTCGTCGAAAAACATGCGATTTAGAATCGCCAAATTTCTTATATTTTAGTTGCTGCCAATATGATTGAATCTTTGATAAAGACTATAACGGCCCTTTCTTAGTATTCTAAATTAAATCACTGATATATTATCTCCCATTACAATTATATTGTTTTACATACAGAACAACACGCATCGCTAAAAATATTAAAACTTCTTTTCAACAGACAAAAAATACATAGATATATATATCTTTGCAAAATCTTGAATAAATTATATTTTTTCTTAAATCGTGCATTTCTACATTTTAGAAGAAACAAACAGTATAGAGGTATTATTTATTAAATCAAAATTTCCCTAAAATTTCAATAAATAAAAAGTTTCTTAGTTTGTTTCCCAAATTCGCCTTAATTGGTCATTTTCTGCGGACACGTGTCATTCCGGCATATGGTCAGGGTACCTAGCGATTATCTACGGACAAACTATAAAATGTGTTGAGATAAACAATAATCTCAGGTAAATTAAATCAACTAATTAGCCGGGAGATCAAACGTTTTCGTTTTCTCACCTTGTCTATTATGCCCGTGCCACTCGTAAGTTGCCATATGTTCGACGGAACGAAACCTGATCGGCGAGGTGAAGCCCTAAAATTCGTATTTCGGGATAAATTTATAATTTGAAGGTAGAAGGTATAAATAAAAATATTCCGAGAACAAAGAATCGACTCATTATTACGGACCCGCAAAATACTTATATAAGTATTGTAGATTTGAAATTGCGATTTTACTTCTCTTTACGGAAAGAATTTTTGGGGATTGCAACTTCGTTCACTTTATATAAGGGACTCTTGCATGAAAACATTCATTTTGTAACATTTTTCAATGAACATAACTCATTTAAAATATCGATATATATCCCCTCCCCTCAATTAAACGTTTACTATTTTGAAGATTATTTTAAAATAAAGAATCGTAAACAAATATCTGGTTAATACGCGTGTATTGCACAGAAAATCTCTATAAATACTTCACCGGATTATAACAAAGTTGAATCGGTCGTGTGTGTGCTTTTTTTCAGAAACGTTGATTCCCAGTCAATAAAAGATATATACGCCCGGGACAATAAAAATTATACCATATCTTTTGTTTGACTCCCGGGTTATATTCTAAAGGGAATATTTCAAATCACACAGTTAAAATTTATTTCTTTTTTAACTCATTTGTAAAATCTGTCATATAAGTGAATTTCAATTTTAATATTTTATTTAGCGTCGCGGGCGCGTTTTGGGTTGATAGGTGAAATAATAAATAATGCATGTTCATCTATGGGGTATTTTCTTCGTCATTAAAAGCAATTGTACGCGACCTCATTCCAACCGCGCGACAGGCCATGCGGCAAAGACTATGGTGTGAATACGACAGATGGAAACGGGGTATCTTTCAATACCTCATTAAAACTAGTTTCAAACCTCTCAATGGTTTACATCGGACACATACCGTAATACTCCACGCGTCTAAATTCTATTTCTGACGACCCCTCTATTCAATTTTATTCTGCCCCAGCCATTAAGAATATTAATTGTGCGTTATTATTTCCTAAAACACAACATTGAAATTGATGTTAATTAAAAATAATTTACATATAAAATATAAGTATGAACTTTACTTTGCGCTTTCCGTAAATCCCTATATGTTATCCCACTCGCGTTTTACCAGATGTTGCGCAAATTTGGAAGTTATGTCGGAAACCATTCTGTTTCAAGTTTTGGGGGCAATATTATAAAAAAAAAAGTTTGATATGGTCTCAAGACTTAGATGCATATTTCTGAAATATTTTCTTACCTTTACATAGAATGAGTGACGGAACTATTTGTTCTGAGCTATGAGATATATCCATTTTACGGTGGCCATATTCAACTTTGACAATAGTCCAAGAGGATGATGTACAAAAATATCCACAAGTTTATGAAATATTTAAATAGCGCTAAGATAAAGTTTATTTAAACATGTTTCACAAGCGGAGGAGAAACTAAATAAATGATTTGCCATATCAATTCGTCTTATAAGTCCACCGTCTGTGGGGATATTGAACGCTTAATTGATGAATTGGATTCCATTTGAGACTTGATTCGAACGCAAAGTTTTCATAAGTTAGTTAAATGTATGCATATTAATGATTCTTTAAAGAGTTGGAAAGAAAGAGTTAAGAACTTAACTTCAAAGAAATAAAGTCTAAACTTCCATTTATTAGAGATCGTGTGAGTTGACTCTTTTTCTTGAGACAAAAATTTAGTTTGATAGAAGTGTGGCATAGGCTGATTGAAAGACAACTAAACACAAGTTTTACTATGTTAGCCGACTCCGATACAAGGTAAACGACGTCCTCGCGGAAAATTATTTGCGCACGCGTGTTGTGGTTTTCTAGCTGCGCAATGGTTGGTGCGCAGGTCGTTGGGTTACAGCTGTCTAAACATGGAGGACGAGTAAAGGGGGAAGACTTCGATTGCTAAGCGTACGTAATTGCCCCCAAAACAGAACGAGCCAACCAGAAGATCTCTACCAAAGGTTACAATAAGTGACAGTTTATCATTCTTTTTTGTTCGATCGTTTTTGATTGTAGGAATGACGATGGAAAACATGGGAGACATTCCCAACGATCAACAAATCAGTGAGTCGACAGTACCGCCCGTCAGCTCTGCGGACGAGGAATATACTAATCCACAAGACGAACTTGAAACGACCGTGTCCAGAGCTGAGGCAGTTCCCGTTACGGTGAGCAGCATGATAGACAGTGGCGATTTTCGCTCTCACATGGGTGATGCGACATATCACACATTGAACGGACGGATGAGTCCCAACTACAGTCCGAACAATAGCTATGCGACGCTTACGCCATTACAGCCACTGCCTCCTATTTCTACAGTTTCAGATAAATTTAGCCACGTTCCGTCATCTAATGTGAGCGGCAGTTTTACACTTATGCCACAGAATAATGGAATCGGAAATGTGATGGACATGAGTGCTTATCGTTATGATAAAATGGGCATGGGTATGAACATGGGACCAACATTAGGAGCTACGCCAATGACAATGATGTCTCCGAACACACTTCAATCATATCAGCAACATGGATTCACTTCTTACGGTTACGGACAGAATGGATTAGGATCTCCTGTAAAATCAGAACATTGTCACAAGATGATTTCACCAAATTCTTTTGATTCATATGTCGGATCTCCCATGCGCTTAGATTCCAATTCATCCCGATTACATTCACCTAATATTATGATGTCACCGATGAACGGAATCCATCACTCGGCACCGACGCCTTCACCTCACAGTGACAGTCCTCAAAGAGATCTCAGACCCACGACATCAGGCCTAGAATCGCCCGATAAACAGGATCTAGAAGAAATAAATACAAAAGAATTGGCTCAGAGAATTAGCAGCGAATTAAAACGATACAGTATACCACAAGCAGTTTTTGCACAGAGAGTCTTGTGTCGGAGTCAGGGAACACTCAGCGATCTGCTGCGTAATCCAAAACCATGGAGCAAGCTGAAGTCAGGTCGTGAAACTTTCAGGCGAATGTGGAAATGGCTGCAGGAGCCAGAATTTCAAAGAATGTCTGCCTTACGTTTAGCAGGTAAAGAGAAAGCTTTTTTTTTTGCTCTTAGAAATTCGACTTCTTTTCTTTTTCTTTTTTGTCTCGTCTCGTGTAATTTTGTTGTCTTTGACATCCATTAAATGTAATTTATTTTGTTGTTGTAGCCTCTAGCTGTAAGGTTGGATGTTGTTTATTATTATCTATTCATCATTGTGTAGTTCAACTCTGTTCCTTTCTATCAATCGCTACATGTGATTTCACATATAGCCGTCAGTCGCGAGCCATCCACGTGCTTTGTGTTTTGACCAAACTGGTTCAATAAATTGACAAGAGTTTTGGATCGATGCTGGATGAGATTATTGCTATTATTATTGTGGATGTTGACGAAATGTTGATGGCTCTATTACCAGACTGTTATTGTCACATTTTCATCATTGTTAACATTTAAAATTACATGTAACAAAATTAACTGTGTATTTATGTCATATAAGGTTAACTTAGATTAAAACATTGTTGCCATTATATATGGTATATCTAGTTATAGTCACTGGTAAATGTACATGACTCTGTATTACAGTAGAAGATAAAACAATACATTGTTGCCATTCTATATAAACTCTACACCAGTAATAATTCCTAGTAAATACTTGACTCTATAGTAGTACATGTATATGAAACAATACATTGTTGCTATTCTTGATACAATGTTGATATTTTGTAAATTGATTATCAATTTATACTGTTATCCATTTACTGAATTTAATCTGAAAAACAATTGACATTTATTTTTAATAAATTCTTTACGGAATAACACAAAAAATTCTGGAATCAAAATACATGTACACTAGATAATTTACAATTAATTATTTAATCTGGTTTCTTTATTTTTTAAAAAAAAAAAGCAGAAGGAAGTTCTTGTTTTTATGTTGTATAGTTTACTAAACAATTTGTCATGTAGTGCGTCTGGTAATGCAAGTCACTGGTTTAGGATAAGGTCTTTAGAATAATTCACATTGATGTAAATTGCTGTGGATTGATTGACAGGTCTGATAATGCATTATGCACAGGAAGGTTTTTCATTATAAAATGCCATTGTTGGTTTCTCTTTTCTTCCTTTTATACACAAATGTTTCAAGCAAGTTTATCACGTATTTGTTAACTGAAGTTAGCTTACTGTTTTAAATATTTGCTGTTTAATATTTTTTTATATCAAGCCTTACATGTACATGTACTTGTCCAGGGAGACTGAGTCACAGTATTTGTAGATTGGTTATGAAAAAGGTTAAATTAATTTTCAATCGTATTATAGGATAATTCTGAAATTTAAAGCATGGTTGATTTGAGCGTTATTTAAATCTTTCAAATTCATTCATATTTATTATTTATTGGAGGGAATTATTTTCAATCTTCAGTCTGAAGTGGAAGACAAAACAAAAGTGTCAGTTTTAATAATTTATGTCGTGATATAGAAGAGTTTTTATTTGTGTCTGAATACAGTAATATGGCCATCTCCTGTGTTTACTGGGAGAGATGAGACAATAAATGAATTTGTTCATTATAAAAGAGGATGTTTGAATGTTTAATGGCCGCTATTTATTAATATGTCCTCGCTGCAGATGTTTAGAGCCAGAGATGGTTTGGATGACAATTGTTGAATCAGTGGAGCGTGGCTCGATGTACAGGCAGGCTAGAGACTGTTGTAGATATTGCCGTGTTTTGTAGCCGTACAATGGAGAATACAATGCAGAACATTTATATCTATAAATATTGTTATCGGATCAGATACAGTTTTATTTGATTTTTTTTTACTTTTTTTATATTGAATTATTGAAGAGAAAAAATATTAAATGACTATCTTATCGTATTGCCCAAATTGACTAAAAAAACAACTCTGATATCAATTTAAAAAGCTGTACAAATATTTTAGATTTGACCAAATACGGGCAAATTTTATTTACAAAGTATAAAGAAGTATTGAAGAGAAGTTTTCGCCCTAAATTCTGTCGACAATAAAAAAAACAATTGTCTTCAATTTCGATTTTGCTCAATATTGAAACAAAAAAATGTGACAGAATGTAGGTTCTTTTGTTGAAGTTACCTTTGAGCAGTGCTGGGGTTTTATGATTACCACAATTTGGAATTTATCTATCTAAAAAATAGAGTGAGAATACTAAACACCCATGGCTCATTGGTATGTTTAGTTTTGTAAGTTTTACATGATTTCTGGTACAGGACCATAATTTGGAATTTCTAAATACATGTAGGATACTATTATAGCCATGGGCTATAGTACATTGTAAATAATATAGTGTTAATTTTTGTTCAGTGCCAAAGTCAGTTGATTATAAAATTGGGAATACCCATAGGTTATATAATGTACATGTGATGTTATTTTTTTGTGTGTGTTGTCATTGTCTTAGGCTACATGTAGTTGGGGCAGAAAAGTATTTTTAATTTTTTTAGTTACAAGAAAATCTGAGTACCGTACACTGTACCTTATTGATGGCAAAGGTATCATGGCCGACATTGATTGATTTAATATAATAATGACAGGTTTCTTTTTCATCCTAATTTTACAATATTCCTGAGTTATTATTTGCTGGACAATGAATCATGAGTAATTAATGAAAATACTATAAATCAAGCTTAGTGACTTAATCTACTGCTCCATGCATTCAGGACTTAATAGGCAGTTTTCTATTACTCCATGCATTCAAGGCATAATGGGGAGTTGTCTGTGTTCAGGGCTTAATTGAGAAGTCTGTGCTGTTTTATGTGTACAGGGCTTAATGAGGATTTTTTAAGATAAAAGTTGGCAAATGTAGTTTATTTCACTTGGCGATTTTTTTCTAAACTTAGGTTTCATCAACTCCAATAATAAGTTAGAGAGAAGTTGACCTAGATAAGACATTGTAATTTCTATCATGTTGCGAGAATTAATTTGAATTGAATTTATTTATTGAAATGATGTTTTATGCACGTATACTGTATCTGTTTCTCCGATTGTACTTCCTGTTTCCTATTGTCAATTTACACTACTGTCACAAAAAAGTTGAAAGTACAAGTTTTTTTTCTAACACTATTTATTCAGTAAATAATTTACATAATATAAATATAATATATATAAATCTGGGATCTGAAAACAAGACGGGGCTTATATAAATTCATCTCCCTTCACAGTACATGTCCGTCAATCAACCATAACATGCAGAAAAAAATACTAACGTTTGAAAATCTTCGGTGATATTTGAATTTCCCTGAACACAATATTAAATGACTCAACATGTAGAAATAGTTCTCATGGTTACTGCCACGGTTTATTAGGAAACTGCCAATAATGACTGAATTATGCTGCTGCCTTGGTAGAACTCTTCACAACACATTATTTATAGTAAATATATTGGGTACAAATCTCATCCAACAACCAAACATGGAGCATCATTTCCATTTTACGTAGGGGAGTTAACAGGCTGACAAAGGCTAAATTTAGACACATTCCTTTAACTACTGGACAATGAAAGCTAAATTTACACACTCACTCAGTTACTGGACAATAAAGGCTAGATTTACACAATCACTCCACTACTGGACGTTAGAGGAAATTGATGTGTGCAGTTTGGTGTAGTCTTCGGTTGCTGGAATAATGAGTTGGCGTGGAATTGTAATTGACCGACCATGTTGTATAGCAAGCCCCAGGGGAGATAATTCCTTGCATGTTTTAACAGGAATTAAACGAAAGAACAGGCTTAATGGAGTAATTTTGATTCTGACCAAATCATTTCGAATGATAGAAAAACAGCAGTTTATAAGGGATGTAGATATGTTCACAATAAATTGGTTCTATGTGCTTCTATCACAACACACATACAATGTACATAGTACACCATTTATATCATTGGTTAGAATAGCATGGACAGATTTTGAACGCCTTTATCATTTAGAATGTAGTAACGACGGGTGTCATACATGGTGCAGGGTATGCTTATTGCTTTCTAGAACACCTAATGCCACTTCTCATTTAAGAATCCATTTTCTCACATCCCCTGTGAGCTCTCTATATACCGGTAACATGAATAACGTACGTATGTACATACAATGTACCATATAATCTTTGACCTAGCTTTATATTTAGCCGTGTTTACATGTGATATCTGTCATGTACAAGGCAGGGCATGCCCACCCTTTCTAAAACACCAGGCACTACTTATGTTTATTTAACATAGCTAACAATCAGGCCTGGAAATAAGGGTTTTAGATGTACCTGACAAAATGTCAGGCACAGATGAAATAGTACATGACATTTTTAACTTAGTGTCCGGCATTTTATTAATGACAGACAACAGAGGTTTTTGTACACGAGACTAGAACACCTCATGACACTTATTAAATATATTTGTATTGAATACAGAATAATATTTTACTGTTGATCAGATGGTCATCTTGTCGTATTAACACGTACATTGTGTTTATACATGTAGCTCGATTCACGCCCACAAATACATCTGGGAAAAAACTTGATAACAAAACATGGCCTCATAGAATTAACTTATTAAAAAGAGTCGTGAATTTATATTGCAGAATAAAACTATATTTCCTGAGCTTACCAAGACACTTATTATTTTGTGAATATATTGATAAAATAACGAGGCTTGTGCTTTTATTTTATATTAGATTTTATTTGATTTTGATACTGGCAGGTGTTCGTAAAGTTGTTCGTGTAGATATATATGTTCGTTTTGGTGTTGTCCTAGATTAGTTATGTTGACGTACATGTTTATATATACTATGTACATGTAGGTAAGGACAGGTGTTTTTGTGATGATCGTGTACTTTTTCATGCGACACCAGGTTCCAGTGTTCTTATAATAAGAGTGACAATGAATAGACAATACAGGAAAACTGTACAACAAGATAAAGGCAAAACAAACGTAACAAAGTACGCATGGACATTGTACCAGTACATATTCCCTGCAAAGATACATGTAAATACAATATTAGACAGTTTTGCAACATATTTGCAGCAAAGATAGATACACACATTTTACAGACAATCCCAAACTTCTAACCAATACATGTACATAGACCTAATGGATTACATTATAAGGTAATTTTGGTGCTGCCTTGTATACATGTACATATTCCCATTTACAAGTATATGTTGTATATTAACAGAAAATCCAAAACTACTAATTTAAACCAATACATGTAGGCCTAATGAGTACATCATTAGGCAGTTTTGATGCTGCCTTGGTAAAATTCCCCTTACACTTTCATGTACATGTACTATGATTAAATTACGCAGTTATACAATTCATTCATAGTTTTTTGAAAATGTTTTTACTTTTAGCAATATTTTATTTCAATTTTCAAGTTCGAAACATCCGCAGAAGACAAACAAAAACTGAATTCTATAATGAATCTCAAATGGCATTGTTTTTATTTATTGTGTAACTTTAGACTTGTATAAATGATAAGATACGTCTACCATACATTTTATACAGGTTAATTACCAACCAATGTCTGATACACAACAAAAAAAACCTGCATAGCTTCATTAGACACAACATCTCATTATCCAGCGCCCTCTTAATAAATTCATGGGAAAATTGGACGGACGATGGGATTGCTTTGTGAACTGGTTTCAAGTTCTATGTATAGTGTTTTCGGTATTAGAATATTATTCCTGCTAGTTTCATTGTCTAACTACTGGGTTATTCACTTCGCTTTCTCTCTCTCTCTCAGTTCAACATGTGGCTACAGACTGACAACTCAAATCTCAATTTCCTCTAACGTCTCTCTCCTATCGTAATCTTGTTGCCTAGCAACCTCTTTTGTTTCACATGAAAAGAACAGGATTCTGTGCACTGGTCACGGTTAGTTTTTTTGTTTTATTATTATTCGATTCAGTTGAATGCCTGTATGAAATAGTATTATTACGCCTTTGAGCTGTTGACTATATAAGGGCGTTGGAGTCCAGTTAATAACATTTCTTGTCACATGAGTTGCGATTCTATCAGTCAGTCATTATTTGTTCATATAAATATCCTAATAACCTTCGTCCTCCATTAATAATATGAAATAAATTTACTGACAGGAAGAGAATTTAATCTTATTATTTAGAAATATTTGTTCCTTTTATTTGATGACATGATATTCATCATTTGTATTGGTATGAAGATTTTTGATAAAAATATTAAGGCACTTTTATTAATTTTCCTTTAAATTTATAATATCACATTATGAACTTATTGAAAATGTGTTTTAAGATAACTGTCCTGTATTTATTGGTCTAATGATCTAAAGTGTGCGTGTTAGATCATAAGGTCTGTGGCATGGTACCTAGCTTGTACATGACAAGGAGTAGGTCGCCAGTCCCCAATCTCATGGGTTTTTCTCCAGCTCCTCAGTGGTTTACCCCTCACTGCTAAAGACCCCTACGCGCAAGTGAATTATTGAAATTGAATCATATGTTAGTCCCAAATTAACCTAGCTTTTATCCAGTGGGTATTACATCCCATATTTCGCTATTAGACTGTTAAGCAATCTAATTCCCCTATATGATACAATGATAGTTGTTCAGCATAACTTAGGCCAATAGATGTATATACTTTTAGATTGTGATTTGATTGTGAAATGTTCTACAAAATAGCCAACATGAAGTTATAGAAATCATATATTTACAATTTATTTGTTGTTTTAACAGCTGGTATTAACATGTCTTTTACATTTGATAATAAACCTCTGTTCTGGACATTAGTACATACATGTATGATAACCCTTCTTCATTAGCCCAGTAGGAGCAGAACAGTAGGACGTTAAACCCCATTTCATTTTATTTAATTTCAGTACAATACACATGATAAACCTCTTGGCCCTAGACATTAGAATACATGATAGGCCGGGCCTTCTATTCTGGACATTATAGAATACATGATAGGCCTTCTTTTCTGGACATTACAATATACATGTATGTGGTTGGTCTCTATTGTGGACATCAGTACATACATGAACATGTACATGCCTAACGAGAGATATGTGATTTTTATTTTTAAAAAAAAGGGGGAAAAAAGAATTGTCAGTACCTGTGACAATTTGACATTAAAAATGCTGCCATGAATCAGTATTTAACATGGAGTCCCCATCTGTCCACTAAAAACCCTGAATACAGATTACATGTACAAACTGTGTATAACTGTCCTTTCACCCCCCTATTGTGATAATCAGGCCATTGTTTTATTCTGTTAGCTCAGACCTGTGGTCATCAGAGTTTTGAGGACATCTGTCCCAGGTTTATGCCAATGGACTAACAGCTCAGATGTTTGGTGATGTGAAACAAAGGAGATTACCGTAAACACTCTAATAGCCTGTCAATCTCTCTGTTTATCTGCAATCCTTCACCTGCTTTCTGACCCAATTTTTTTCTGCATCTGGTTACAAGACCTCTCTTGCGTTTTTTAAAAAAGTAAATAGGACCTATTAGATTACTACTTTGATAATTCTATGAAGGAATCATATTATTAAAAATATGATTAATTCATTGTTCGGTTCATGTGACCGGAAATTCTATTCAGAATTTGAAAAAAAGTGAATCAGACATATTATATTACTACTTAGATATTTGAGTCTGATTTTTATTTTATTGTTCAATTCATGTGGTCGATTCCTTGTGGTATAATTTTGCGTCGAGGACATATTTTAGTGTTTACTGTATTTTCAGAATCAGAAATTTATGTATTAGCAACAAGGTTTACTGGACATGTTGATTATATACATCTACATGTCCACACACCACTTTCAGTCAGTTGAAAAGTTTTAAATTATTCATCTCTAACAATTAAACATGTGACATTAAATATTATGATAACGGATATCTGATCTTGGCTATGTCGTATTATTTTGTCTATTTGTTTCCAATCGTACCTGTGTCACTGACATCCAATTTTTTTCTGCACTGTACAGAGATTATCTCCCCCACCCCAATCGTCACTGGCAGTACTTTCAGTAAGGAATAATAAATTTGTCACAGTCTTGGATTTTAATTCTTCAACCCATCTGCAGTACTTTCAGTAGGGAATAAATTTGTGACAGTCTTGGATTTTAATTATGATTAACTAATGATGTTAGTCTGCTTCCACTGAACTGATATTGCAGACAATTCAGCTGGTCTATATCCCTACCTCATCCCCAATACACAAGGCTTAGATGTTTAATATACAACTGGTCTATATGTATATCCTTACCTCCTCCTAAGACACAAGACTAACATATATACATGTACAACTGGTCTATATGTATATCCCTACCTCCTCTCTAATACACAAAACTAACATGTTGAATATAGAAGCTGGAAGTTAATAAACAAAAGGTAATATATTATGTTAATTAAGTAGGGTTTTGGGTATATATGGTATATTAAGGTCCAATACCTGTATGTTTGATCTACCAGGGTGATGTACAGTGGTCAATATCAGTAGATACATGTTTGTCAAGGTGGTTTATAATGAATGTACCTTAAAAGTGCAATATCAGAGTGGTACATGTATATATTAGTCTGCTACACCAGGGGTAGTATATATTGTGCATTTGTGTGCAGTAATTGGGGTGGTATATATCATGTATTTAGTGGGCAGTATTTGGGGTGGTATATGTAATGTACAGTGTATTTAGTGTGCAGGGTTGGGGTGGTATATATCATGTATTTAGTGTGCAGTATTGGGGTGGTATATATTCTGTATTTAGTGTGCAGTATTAGGGGTGGTATATATTATGTGTTAGTTTGTAGTATTAGGGGTGGTATATAATGAATGTGTTATATATCATGTATTGGGGTGGTATATATCATGTATTTAGTGTGCAGTATTAGGGATGGTATATATCATGTACTTAGTGTGCAGTATTAGAGGTGGTATATAATGAATGTGTATATCATGTATTGGGGTGGTATATATTCTGTATTAGTGTGCAATATTGCGATGGTATATATTTTTATTATGTATTAGTGTGCAGTATTGGGGTGGTATATAATTTGTATTAGTGTGTAGTATTGTGGTGGTACATGTATATATTATGTATTAAGGTGCAGTATTTGAGTGGTATATATTATGTATCCGATTGCAGTGGTGTATATTGTATATCAGACTGTGTATAACATTATGTTTTATGTGTATTATTGTGTATCTGTATCAGACTATAATTAGGTGTGATTATCAGGTGATAAAACTAATTACTTTATTTACTGGTGAATGATGCTTACATCATTACTATTCCCTGCTTAACGAGATTTATTGTACACAGTAATTAACATAGCACAGATGGGCCAATATAGTCTATATATAACAGTATACACTTGTAGGTCACTTCTGGTCAATCCAGATTACATCTTGCCCTGAAGGCTCCAGGTTTATTAAGTCAGTAGATTAATTAATGGCGTGAACAGATTGGTTAATTATCCCGCCCCCAAATAGGATTGATATTGAAGTGGCCCTGATTTTGCTTTTGGAACATGTCTCATGAATTGCTTTAATATTTTTTGATCTGTCTTTGTAAATAGGTTAACCTATTATAGTAGTTGTACCTTTAGCTAATTTTCAAGTGTGGTTTCCCATTGTCAGTGGGGCAGGCCAAGGGGTATGAAAAGGACAGCTGCTTAGTAGTTGTTTATATGGGACATAAAACAATGTACACATTGGCATGGTCATAAAAGATCCCTTGGCAGTTGGAATTCGATATAAGAGTAGACTGTAGCAGTGCCGTCCAGGCAAAATTTCCCTCATATCACAGTGAAGCCGTCTTCATTTGCCCAGTAAGAGTAGGAGTCCCATTTCATTTTCATTTTTTGTTACTTTTACTAATTAGAAACCTACGTGTATCGGATTTAATCATTTTTGTGTTCACCCATAAACAAATTTGACTTGGTTTTCAGTGTACACAGGCCTCTTTGTTAAACTTGTAACAATATAAATACAAGTACAGTTGATCTGTTGTCTTCGAGATCACCCTCTTTCATGGTAGCTGTGATAGGTATTGTATATTAGGCAGAGTGTGCTTATTCTGAAAATATACATCACCTCAAATTAAACTGTAAAGTCTGTTCGAGTACAAGTATTTTTGAAGTCTGCCTGTTATTTGTAACATGTATTAATAATATCAATAAAAAGACAAATCAATGTCAGACAAACTGACGGGCACCAGAGGTTTTGTGCCTGACAAAGCCTGAATCTGTGCCTGACATTGTCTGTGACAGGTGCCTTACATGTATTTCCAGGCTTAGGTTTTGTATTGAAACAGGATTTAACGTATAATTAGAAATGGGATTTGATGTGTTTGTGAAGGTGAATAATTAAAAATTGGATTTAATGGTGTTTTTTGTATAAATGTCGAAACCGGGTCGTATGTTTTTATATAAATTTAGAGATGGTGTTAGGTAAAATGTGTTTTAGGATGTTGTTGTGGGTGAGAATCAATCCATATTGGATGTTGACATTATGACATTTGCTTACAATATGTTATTACTGTTTTAATGATAAACCTGTGAACAACCTGAAATAAATGTCATTTCTATTTAACACAAAAGTCTACATACGATTTGAGTTTAAAACAGTTCATAGATTGGATGCCATTGTTAAAGATAAAGAGTTCATGCAGTACAAAATGTTATCCATGACACACCACTGCCTTGGTTGAATGTTTTATTTTCCTAATATTGTAGTTTGCGAGGTGTAAATAATCCCTGAAATAGTGATCAGACATATTAAGATAAAATTATATTGAAATGACGATCACACTTGAAATATTTTTAAGTTAAAGTTGATATCGTCATGTGGGAGGCGATTTATAAAATGTTATCTTGTGCAATATGTCTCCTATAGTTAGTTGTAGGCTTAAATGGATGTCAATAATTTCTGTAGATATAAAAATTCCTGTTACTCGCAGACAAACAAATGCCAGCAGGAACCAGGAAATGATATGATAAGAACATCCCACAATACCTCTTGTTAGTAGACTTAGTTTACAAGACACTTGGCTAATATCAAATCCGGTCAATAGGTTATTTTTTAATAATGTGAATTAGGACAATTTTGTCCCAGCGGTGGCATTTCTTTTTTCCCAATCCAACTGTACTTGCAGTACGACTAGATTTCCATTCCATTCAAAACGAGTTTGAAAGCTTTCCTTTGTAAGAGTCTGATTGATCAAGACTAATCAGTTAGATCCCAGACGTGTGAAAACGGAGAATAATTTGGTTGGCTGTTTGCAATCATATAAGATGTTATTACAGCGTTATATTATTGCTAGGATTCAAACAATTTGTTCTTCAGTGTATTCACATAAATCACACACTTGATAATAGAGACTAGCAGTTTAACAGTTTATAAAAAGGGTCTGGATAATTGTTTCTTCTGTGAAATAGGAATTAAATTAGGAGATCAAAGTTTTAAGTCGAAACAGGTTTCTACGTCTTTAGATGGTCTAGTTTCAATGAATGAAAATATTGTTTTCTTATGTATGGTGAACGGGGAAGGTTGGATAACCAAATGGCATGGTTTCGATTCCTCTGGGTCCTTTAATTTCCTCAAACTGCAAAAGACTTCTAAGCGCTAGCGAATAATTGAACTAAAATTTAACCATATGTTAGTCCCGAAATGACCTAGTTTGTACCGAGTAGATGTTTAACTCTCTCTGTCTCTCATATAGGGGGGTTGGGATGGCCTAGTGGTCTAGAGTGCCGCGCTTCGACCTCTAGCTGGCCGGTCACCTCTGGCTTGCGGCTGTGGTTTCGAGCCCTGGTGTGAGCGTATGTGGCATGGAGATAGGGGCGCCTTCTCAACTTCGTGGGTTTCCTCCGGGCACTCCGGTTTCCTCCCACTGCTAAAGACCCCTACGCGCAAGCAAATTATTGAAATAAAATTAAAAACCATATGTTAGTCCCGAAATGACCTAGTTTGTACCGAGTAGATGTTTAACTCTCTCTGTCTCTCATATATATGGTAAACTCCTACATTGAGTCTTTATATTCCATGTATATGTTGAATAGTTGTCAATATTATCATGGCAGTTGAAGCTGTCAGCATAAACAAAAAAAACTATTCTCGTGATGATCGTACAATTAATGGAGAACTTTACACTCAACCTACTGTATTTTATCTCAGTATTTTAACAAGATTTCTCCATTTAGCTCAATTGGCAAATGAAAAGGTTTTAGACTCTGCGTAAAGTCGGTGAGTGGAATAAAAAAGATTGAGACTGGAGTCGCATGAGTTGCCACAGCCAGGCCTTTTCTAGGAATTGACAATTGATATCTTTGTTGGTTATTGGGTCTGACTGCAAATAAATTGTTGATCAAAATAGTCGTTAAATTAACTGTTTGTACGAGGTATTTTAAAATCATAATCGCCATTTTATACAGTTGGAAAGAATGTGTGGGGGTCAATTGTGTTGGAGTTTGTTCGATAAATTTGATATTGATTTGAAGAATATGAGTTGATGCTCAGTTTGGAAATATGAATTTGTATTTGGTAACATGTTTTGATGGTAAGGGGTTGGGGATAGTTACAAAAGGTAAAAATAACAATTATAACAGATTACTATTAGTCATATTTCATTGAGGGAGATATCCAATGGCCTAATGGTATAGAATCTACTCCCATTGTTTAGTATCAACTAAAACATACAAGCACAATCGATGTTAAAACCTAACATACTGACACATATTCACTGTCACAAACGCACAACATTTTCACATGACGTTTCTATACAACATCTTGATTCTTGACCGCTATGCGATTTTTAGCTCTACTCGACAATTTCACAAATCTTAGATACGTGTACGACCTTTTGATTCCTCACGGACAAAATAGACTTATTATTATGAGCATACACACTGTTACAAATACACAACGTGACTAGTTTATTCTTGAATGAAAACACAAACCAATGATTGTCGAACAGGAAAACATATTTATGTTTTTTTTTCTCTCTTACATTCTTTCAGTCTTAATTTAATTTCAGTACATGTACATATAATTCTCTCTTCTTGACTCTTTCATGTTTAATTTTGTTAAGACTTTATTTCTTTTTTATTTGTTTGATTTTGTTTTTATTTTTTATTTTGATTATTTCAATTTCAGTATTTTAAGAATCCCCAACACTTGTTCTATATAAAAATGGAGTTTGAATCAGGTATCTTTGTTTGCTTAGCGTTCAATAATCAAATTAGCTAAACACTACTACCAGTAACCTAATTAATAAACCTGTAGCAGCCATCATACACATGTGAACTCTCATCAAATCATATCCCAGTCAGCCGATTTTTGACAGGGTTTGGCATTATTTCATCCCCCCCCCCCCCAACCTCTCCATTCCTAACCCAAAATATAATTTGCTACTCACTTTTTCAAGAAATGAGTACCGTAATTAAATTTGAATATTAAGTTGCTTCCTTTAGAAATTTTGGCCATGCCTTCTGTTGTTAAATAGAACAATATCTATTGACTGGGATAAGATATGGCGTTCACTGATCATCCACTCAATCATCCATCCATTCATCCATTGTTTAAGTAACTAACTACATATTATACTAATCTGAATTGACCTCCATTATTACAGCATGAACCCGCAAATTAATACATCAACAAAACCATCGCATATATAAATCATCCTATACACCCCCATAATCATAGCATGGAATCATCCTTCAATTGAATTAGAACATTCCATTCCCATTTTTGGGGAGATAATAAAATGTATTTGAAGTATTTTATTAGTAGAATTTATTTGCAGTGAATACAGAAATTTTATTAGATGTTTGATAGGTTTTCTACTTTTGCCTGCTGACTCAATAAAACTCATAACTATTAATCACATTTCTATTATAAATTTTCCAAGGTATATTTAACATTAAATATTCAATGATGTTAGTTAGGTATTCTGCTGAGTTTTAGCTTTTATAGATATTCTAATGAATTTTATGAACAAGCAGAAGTTATGTATCGTTTTTTTTTTTAATATTTATGGGATGTCACTCCATATTTCAGTGTACATGTATCCCATTTTTCCGATCCTACTAATCACTGACAGGAACCAACGCCCAGAATATCACAAAAAGTGCTCGGCAAGGAAAGATATGTTATGCATGTCCCCCCCCCAAAATCTTGCTAGTGATTAGTAAGACTGGATTTCTCAAAATATTAAATGTCATATTTCATCAAATTGATGATATTTACGTTACAGTTGTTTGCATGTATAGAAATAGAAATCATATAAATCTACATTTAGGTACAGATTAAAAAGCAAGTTGCTGCTATGGAAAAAGGGTGGGGAGGGGGCAATGTACACGAATTAGGTGAATGCAGCTAGAAAATGAGTAGGCCATGAAAATAAATATTAAAATTAAAATGTCTGTAGAAATAGTAAGTGTGCATGAAAGTATACAATTGAAGAATATATTACATGTAATAGAATGTGTATACATGTACATGTAGTAGAACATAAGACTGTGTAATACATGTATCTTACTAGATATTATAGTAATAATACATAAAATATACATAATATCATGAAGAATATAGTAATAGGATGTAGTAGAAAATAAGAATGTGTTATATTTACTAGATAATATAGTAATAATACATAAAATATACATAAGACTGTGTAATACATGTATCTTGCTAGATGATATAGTAATTATTACATAAAACATACACAAGATCTTGAAGAATATTATGGTTTATGATACGAAATTCAGCGTGTACACATATGGTAGCATAATGTTTGATTGGATAATATAGTAATAGTAGTATATAGAGTATATGTTATATAATGGTTTATGTTAAGTTAATTGTATTTATTGTTTATCAATACCGGCTTCATCCATGTCTCGTAACTCTCTCATTTATAATCACCTATTGAATGGAATACCGCTTGTATAGATGATTCGTCATTTGACCTCTACAATCAATAAACGACCTTGGATTCTCCAGGGAAGTAGACGCTAACACACATTACTGTACTCAAGAGTTGCGGAATTCACTTCTCGACAAATTCAATCTGTAATTGATGTCATGTTCAGTTAACTTGTGATTTGTGAGAGAAATTTACGAGTAGATGCCGTATAATAAATTATTTGGCGCGTAGTGATTATGATTTTAGGATTGAGATGATTTAGGTTATGTCGACGTCCAGATATTATTAATGACGAATAAATATTTACACACCGATTAATTCCAAATCAAGTCTGCAAAAAAAGATTTCTGAAATTAAATTTTGGTTGTATACATGTATGTTGGAAAATTATAGGACAATCCATAAAAGTTAACAATTCAATATGATTACATTAAATTTCTGTTGTTTTTTTTTTTTTAATTTTTGGATATCTGCGTCAGAAAAATTATAGATTAAACTTCTATAAAAGTGAACAATTCGATATAATTATTGAGTATTTCATTGTTTTTATCCTCAACACATCCATATAGACTTCTGGAAATAAATTTTGGATATCTGAGATAAAAAATTATAGGTTGAAATTCTATAAATGTTTATAATTTGAATTGATTATCATGTATTTCTTTTTTTAAACGCTGAAATCTTCGACATTTGTGTAGAGTATATCAATAACAACATCCACCAGCATACATTTTACGAATCATACACTTTGTTTCTGTCAACTTTGCGAAAGTTCACGAAATGTACTTTTCTATAAATAGTTCAGGACTCAGATTTTCGATATTTCGATACAATACAACATTTTTTCAAATTAAACTAATTTGTTTTCTCTGTGATTTTAATAATGTCGGTTTTAAAACTGTAATTATAGATGACCCACATTGAAAAACATTTCCAAAGCTTTGAGTTGACAAGTTGAATACAGGATGGAATTCTTGTCTGACTTTGATGAAGATTATGAAATATTCAAACATGGTCTCGGTTGACTGAACGACTTCACGGTTGACTGACCGAGAATAAATAAAGTTGCATGTAGGCTTCTGATTATTGCAGGATTGTTCAACAATGAGAATTCTCTCACAATTGTCTTTTAGCCATTAAATAGACTAGTTGAAAAAAAATTTAAGAGATTTCTAAACATTCTTATATGTTTGGTGTCAGAATGACTTGGTAATTAGAAGAAAATGTTTAAAAAAAAATTACTCAATTTTATTTATGGCTTGTCACAGTTATTGTTCCATCCTGCATACAAGTACATGTATGTCCTCCAGGGGTTATATCTAGAAATCAAGTCTCACTGAATTTTATTTTTGGTTGGCATGGTGTCGAGTACCAGAGGCCACGATTGTTATGCGGAAACGGTGTCATTTACATGTGACGAAGTTGAACTATTTGACAGCAATCTGATTAATTATACATGGTCACTGACCCGCTTTGAACAACAGACTTACAGGAGATGTCATTTTTGGCAGCGTGAAAAAAAAAGTTAATTTCCTTGCCAGATAAACCAGCTGATGCAAGCCCCGGAATACGTTCGCATGTCGAGAAAGCGACCGTTAGGTATAGATTTCATCAAATCGCTTCGACAGTAACGTAGGGTCTCAATAATATAAGATGGCAGGCCCTGGATACAAGTTGTAATTTAGCAGGACGGCCTCGTTCCTTTTCTCGTCATATAATAATTATCTAGTTTTTTCGTCTGTCTACAAATTATTTGTTATTTCAAGACATGATATTGATTATCCTGTTATTTTGTCTATCTTCGTTTTCTACACGTCCGTAATTCGTGTTATCGCAAGTCAACAGGGATTCTCTTCTCTCCCTAATTAGGTCAGTCCGTGATTAATTACCCTCAATTATTCCCGGTAATTGATCATCGTATCAAAAATTAGGGGTTTTTTTTTTCAAATCCACGCCTGCTTTACATTTTATAAGCTTGCTATAGGCTAATCTGTATCTTTTCCACTCTCGTTTCAAAGTTTAACTTTATGCTTACATTTTTGATGAAAAAAAAATCTTCTGAAAGATAGAAGCTTGAATTTTTTGATTGATGACGTACTGGATTATGATCTGATAGCTAATTAGCTGTAGGGTCGTCAAAACAGCTGTTTAATAGACAGTGTGCTGGCCTGGAAAACTTATCAACTAAGCAATAGATAGTCAGTACCAACAGTTGTTTATGAATAGGACCCAACCAGTTTAAAATAAATAAATCAAGTATTTGTTAAAGATATAATCCAGAAAACAAAGAAAATCGAACAAGTTCAAACATTTTTTAAGCCATGTTTGCAGACTAAAATTATTTTAAAATTTAGAATCGTTCTGTATATGATAGTCTTGGATGAAATATTTACTCGCTGGTTTGTTGTGCATTTGTCTGCTGTCTTTTATATCAAGATATATTTTAATTTTAAAATTTAATTTTAAGGTCAATGTTGCACTTGTTTTGTTTTTAACAATTTCTATTTTTAGGGCAAGAATTAGTCTGAATTTCTCATGTGTTTTGATTATCCTGACGTATGAGAAATTGACGAGTCCAGCGCCATTCATATTATTTTGAAATCTGTAGTGATTGTGTGATAAAATGTCAGTGTAGGGCCTATTATTTCAAGAGGTATTTTTTAATATCATCATTTATTTCTATCAAATCTAGATGAAGTCAGTCTTTTATTAGTTTCATTAATTATTTAGGGAATGAGCAAATGCTATAAGCGGCCAGTAGAAGATAATTCGCTGGAGTAAAGCGTACGTGTAGATGTTTGTACTATTATAAATATACGAGTGGGATGTTATAAAGAAAATATTCTCTTAATAATTCATGCCACAAAAACTACAGACGTAACAATAATTGATAATGATACAAATTGTGTAAATAATTAGTCATTTATAGCTTTATATCATATATCGGAATATTTACGTTCTTGAAACCAAATTTCGATCATTTAAATAACGTCTGGATGACTGTCAAAATTTTGAAAATCCTTTTGACATGGATTCAGAATCATTAATGCTTTGATCATCTTTTTTTGAATCATTTGCAAACTAAAATATTGTGAAAAATTGAATTTTTAATGGGAATATCAATTTAAAATCGTTCAGTTCCTTTCAGTTTTCCATTTTCATTATCCCAGTCGGTGCAGAAAAGTAGAACATTAAACCCAACTTCATTTTATTTCCACAGTCAAATCACCATATTTAATTATTCTAAAATATTAAGTGAAAATAGGTGCTCCAGGTTTTAAAAAGGACTGTTTAATGCAGTTTAAACTTAAATTTTAATCTCCTGCAGTAAAAAGTAATTGTTACACGAACGCAGGTCTTCGTATGGACACATTAGAAATAACGGTCGAGTGTTAAACACAGGTTAACAAATAAATACGCTTAAACGAACAGGTCGCACACTTTATCCTCGATTCACCGACAGTTATTTCCCCCCACATCGTTTATTCACAAAGCCTTCGGATGGAAATCTCATCTCTAAGAAAATGTTTGCTAGAAGAGTAAATACTCTTCTGTGGCTAGAGTAAAGAAAAGCAGGGAAGAAATGGCGTCAAAGCCCTTCGGAAAACACAAACCAAAAATGTTGTGTTGCGTAGTGGATTGTATTTTATGACGAGATTGGCCATATTAAAACTGTCATGTCTAACCAAGAGATGCGGGTAGAGATAAAAAAAATGGTATACTTGTCACTCAAATTTTCTGAAACCATGCAAGACCAATATGTTTTATCTTACCCCTGCGCGTTGTAGCAGCTACATTCATCTAAACACTGGCAGTTGAAATTACCACAGTCGCCAGACAGAAAAATGTAATGTTTAAATTTGTATTTTAGTGTCGTAAATTTCATGCGAATTTCACACATGACTAGTTATTGATGGAAATGTCTCCTTGTCTATTTGTTAGTTTTTCTGTCGATTCATTTCGTTCTCCTATTATAAATCCATGTCACCCATGTATACTCTATTTGACTATTGAGTTTTAAAGATGTATTCCCCTATCAATAATTAGGTCACCTGTACCTCTCCCATGTTTACCCTATTTGGTTTTAAAGATGCATCTCCCTATCAATAATTAGGTCATCTGCAGTTACTATATTTATCTTATTCTTAATAATAATCTAACCCCACCTCCTGGTTAAGTTCTTTAAACCTCAACCAGGCCGTGGTTTAAACAAAGAATTCTTAGACTTACGATAAGAATTACTCAACTTTCAATCAATGTTTTTGGAAAAAATCTTGGATCAAGAAATGCATCATTCTGCACATAGGTTCTTATTGATCTTTTTGATTTTTAAAAACAACAAAAGTTTTATAAAGAGCTACATTTTAGTTTAAATAAGGCGAACAAATTTAAGTAAATTATTAAATTAAGTCTGATAATGTTTTGTGCAAAAGGTTCCAAAGCCTTGATGCGAGTTTGATTTGGTTCTAGAGAAAGTGCAATCAAGAAAGCCCATCCACGTACAAATAATCATTCACTTCACGCACTTAAAAAAAAAAACCTGTTGAAATTTGGGTATCATAATCAACATTGCTTTGAAAAATAGACATGCTAATTTCAAAATGGTCCTGAGTACTATGTCGGTCGGCCACCATTACTTTAAAATGGAGGGTTTTTTTAATGGATCCGAAAAGTAGGATGTTAAATCCTTTTCATTTCTGTATTTTTCGAAGATATGTTGACAATCGATGCAAGATATTTCTGAATTTTAGCGCGGCATAAATCTCTGGTAGTGACACCAAGAAACGATTGTAGACCTTATCCTATCAAAACATGAATAGAAGAGCAACTCAGATTTTGGTAGTCGACTTTTTTCAATTTGTAAAATGACCATTAAGGCAATTCGTGTATATTTTAGTGATCCCAGGACGAGGTTAAAATGTGCAAATATGCTCGGCAATTAATCAACTCCGACAGACCCGGTCATTCTCGCAACATAGGGCATTTAATACTAGATGCTTGCCTCCATTTTAAACCCAAGCATAGCAAGGTATAAGTGAAAACTAGCGTCCCAAGGGTACTTAAAAGATCATGGGTTCAAAACTAAATTATAGTCAGGCTGGAAGCTCAGAATATTTTCTATAGCAAAGAAAATTGATGAGAGAGAGTTGAGAAAGCTTTATGAATTTAAGACATTCAAACAAATTCTCCCAAATGGAATTTTGGTGTAAGTTTACACGGAGCATGGAACGGTGAAGACCTAGGGACCACTGATACCCATATTTCAATTGTAACCTCTATGAGATCTAATTCACTATGATATTCAATCGCCAGTGAGTTTATTAGATAACGGTATGACCATGTCTCGATAGTATTCCGCGTTTAAACTATCGGCCGTAAAAATCTTGTCTATACTCTCACGTTATTGCCTTCCCTCCATTTTATGTCCTTGTTAACAATCTTGTAGGAAAAAAATCCTCCAGTTGCTAAGAGCCTTAAATAAGATTTATGAAGGCCGATGATTGTATTGTTGTCAGACTCTCTTGATTCATTTTATTAATCCTGTTTGCTTTTATAACATGAATATATACTATATTTTCATTTTATTTTGGATTTTTATTTTTATTCCACATTTTAACAGATCTCTATTTTTTATTTCTCGGAAATTACATTATTAATAAAATTGAGTGCTACAAATGTACTTAGGAATGCTGTTTCTAGTTTGTCATTAACCATTATGACGTCCTATTGTGTGTTTTCTTTCACTTAGTCGTTATCTTTTAGTCAAAATTATTCCATAGCTTTCTCAGAAAAAAAAGAAGATACATAAATAAATTAACTTAATTGCCAGATTTATTATTTTCTATATTTTATTGTCCATGTTTCGTCTCCGTTCTTATGTAGTGGTATAACGGTTTACATCTTATTTAGTTATTCAATAATTTATTTGATTACTGGTTTTAATTCAACCAAAGCCACAATAAATCCCACAAAAGTATATGTTTCTAACCATAAAATGAGAAAGTTTTAAACAGTAAAACAGAAAGTTTCTAACCATAAAACGAGAAAGTTTTAAACTCTAAACTGAGAAAGTTTAAAACTTTAAAATGAGAATAGAATGATTTGATTGGATCTGAACACTGGTTGCCTTAATATCTATATGTATTTAAGATAATCCTAATCCCATTCCTAATCAAAGTAGAATATCAGAAACTAAGGAATTATGTCTTCTTTAGTTATTCAGTAATTTATCTGATTGCCAATATTAATTGAAGCGGCAACAAACCCCACAATTAAGTAGGTTAGCCACCTTAAAAACGAGAAAAGATAAGTTTTAAACAACAAAACAGGGACTAGAATGATTAGAATTTGATCGTTTGCCTAAGAATGATTAAAATTCGACTGGTTGCCTTAGTTTCTGTATAAGCCTATATTTCAGGTAATAATATGAAATCGGCCGGACAATATTGATTTTAATGGTAGGCCTACCTGACCAAAACATCACAAGTTTCTGTTAAATTTTGTGTTGTGCATTAAAAATATCATAAGTTTCTGTAATGTAAAACTTTGCACTGTGTCTTACAAATTCCGATAAAAACACAGAGAAGACACGACATCTGTGGCAGACAAAATGACAGGCACCAGATAAACAGTGCCTGACAAAGCCTGAATTTGTCTGAGAATGTGTGACAGGTGCCTTATTTCCAGACTTGAATAAAGTATGGCGTAAATGCATATGATAACACCCAACCATGTGATAATCAACAGTGATTAATGAAATGATAGGCCTATAAACTCAATCGCTGATCAATATTATTGATAATATATCCATTCCGTCATTATCTGCTAAATTCAATGGCCTTATTCACGAAATTTTAACTAAGATAAAATCCAAATTTTAGTTATTTGATTGAATAATATTAGATTGATTTTATTGCTTAGCGAACAAAACTGAAGTATCTACTAAAATTTGGATTTTGTCTTTAGTTAATTTGTGAATCTGGGCCCTGGTGTATATTATGTTAGAATTGCAAGAGGTAAATCATTTTAAATAAAAATTGCGATGAGTTGCATTGAAGGCAAATCTTGATGATGTATTAAAATTCTGATTCCCCAATTTTAATCAATAGGATTTGCTCGCAAACTGCAACATTGTGAAAGGTGATTCTCTTATAGAAACTTTACTCATTTTAAATGAAAGTTATGGCGAGTTGTATTGCAGTTGAAACTTGAGGTATATTAATTGAGCGTTTGCCTGGACAATGTACTGGTGAGGCACAAATTAAGTCTTAGTCAGACAAGATCCCTCTGCTGCCTGCTATTTGGTATTGCACCGATTTTTCTATATTTTTGCTGATATTATTAGTCAAAGAGTCTGATACTAGTTTAGTGCTGCCTGACATTTTGTCAAGTAATACTAAAATCGTTAGTTCCACGTCTGATTGATTTATCAATGTCTTGAAGTCATAGGGTCAAAAGCCACTCGAACGACCCCTGATGCAACCTTTCAGTTGAACCAGTAAGATCTGCATGTTGTGTAGGCCATCAAAAGTATAAAAAAAATAGGTTCATGGAGATGAACAATAACTGTTATTTTGGCATAAAATCTAGATTGGATTCTATTTCGAAATAATAATCCAATGTGCAACAATTGGTGTAGTAAATCTCTATGATTATGACGTCAGCCATTGTTTGTTTATATCAAATATAAATAATATTTAGTTAAAGCCCTCTTATAGTCACCACACAGCCCATACACCATGTTTTTATTTGCTGCTTTGAGAATGGTGGGAAATAACCGTCTGTCCGCTGTTGTATATTGACACAAGATGTCTGTTTTGTTAGGGAACCCGAGATATGAAGAAGTAATATAACAAAGGGTAGATGTAGGATATCATTTTTTTTTTATTCTCAAAATAGAATTAACTACAAGTACCTTATGACACACATGTATACTGAAAATGTCAGGAAAAGAAGTCTAAGAGATTTCATGTCACACCTTCACATTAAATCTTCCACCCCTGTAATATTGCAGTCACTGCTGTGAGCCATATCGGATTTGAAACAAGCAAGTTAATAAAATCCGTATTACTCCTTCACATTACTCAAACTCTGATTCTTCACATGTATTATAGTAATAGTATGTGGTCCCCTCCTCCAGTCCCCACTCTACCCACCCTTTACTCCTTTATGATACATACTCATAAACCCAACGAAAATGTTAGGAAAAGAAAGCTAAGTCTCCACGCCTATCTGGTTTAGAAAATAGGTGATTGCACCTCAGTATCCCCATCTTGATTTTCCCCATCTAATACTTTTATGTGACCCCTCTCCCCCCCCCCTTCCTCCTCATAGGTTCCCCACCCAAACAACCCACTAACTGAATGCATCATTGAGTCCTTTTATAGCGCCTAAAGTTATTATAAATACGTGATTAAAATGGTTTTGTTGTACACGCTGAATAAGATTCTAGTTAGCAGACAACAGTAAATGTATGATACATTAGAACCATTGTTCTACGATTGGAATCCATGTTTGTTTAGTAGACTATTATACTTGGTGAAAAGGTCTCGCTTCACTACAAAAACACAACGCATCTTGAATAGTAAGCTGCATAGAATAGAACTGCCACGGCAATTAAACACTAGCATTTCAACTCATAGTAGCTTTTCCTGTCCTTCTGCCTATCGTTGAGTTCGACATTCAGTTCTTTCGTATTAATAATAGTTCCGTGCTACACTGTGTTTGGTTCGTTTCCATAGTGAGAAAGAAGCTTTACTGCACACACAGGGAATAATGTGTTTTTTTGTTGTGATTGGAAGGGAATCCAGGCAGAGTATATACTGGCATTTAGAGAGTGTTTATCTGTAACAACTCTACCATCAACACAGTAGATAAAAGCCTAGTGCTGTAAGGAAATTGAAAATTAAAAATATCAGCTTTATTTCCGTGGGATCTTGTTCGAGTACAGGTTTTTGCCCGGACTAAAATAAAACGCTTGAAAAAATAAAAATCCTTTTGTGACTCCTTTTATACAATAAAATATCGCTTTACTCGTTGACCCCTAGACTTAATTAACTGGGCCTGTAGGCTGTAGTTAGGATTGATGATGGCAAGGGGCTAGGGATGTGAAGGGATTCGGGAGGAATTAATGTTATGAATCAAGATAGTAGGATCTTATATCTCTGTAAATTAGAAACATGGCGGGGGAAATGGGAGTGGCAGGGTTGCTATAGGTTACCATTGTAGCTTAGATACGGTGTATTCAGGAAAAGGAATAGGGCTTACATCTATTCAATACAACACTTTGGTCATTTCGGGACTAACAAAGTACCACACTAAACTTGCGCTGTCTATCTACAGGTAGCTCCCCTTGAGAACAGACACTAAGCTAGTTGACCAACATTTTAATTCCTAAATCAAAGATTTTAGTCAAAAACACTAAGTATGTGTCTGGAATTTTAAGAAGATTTTATTCTGCTTCCATTTAATAAAATTACAGAGGTTTATCTAGTCTTTCTGTTTTTGCCATATGTGAAACTAATGGTATGCTATTTTTTTGATTTGGTGGCTATTTAAGGCAGAGATCTGATGGCTGCCACATATCTATTTACTTGATGCGCAACACATACAATGAAAGGTTGCAAAGAAAATTCTTATTGAACATGGTGTATCACCTGGCTTGATTCCCCCTCCCCCCTCCCCAACTGCACATGTTACCATAGAAATAAGGACAAATGATAACTATGTGTTAGTCTCAAAAATGATCAAAGTTCAATTTCGATAAAACGTTAAATTTTAATTCTGTTTTGCCTGTTTGTTTTCTAGGGATCTCCCAGTCTTCCTCCCACAGCCAAAGACCCCTTGCTCTTGTGAATTATTGAAATAAAATTTAACCATAGTTTGTGTGTCTCTCTTAAATTGAACATCAGTAACTAACACAGCATAGGATGATAATTTAGACCACAGACAGTAAACATTTATGTGGCATCTTGGTCTGGACACCTTGGGTTATTTTGACTCACACACTTGTGGTCATTTAAATGTCTACAGTACCCTCAACGTTTATCTAAATCAACGATTCGTCATTTTAACCCGTTATCTAACCTTTTCTGACATGTTTATATATATTTATTGGTTTATTGATGAGATAATTCAATAATGTCATTTCTACATGTCCTCGTTACATCCATATTGTAGCCTTAAAAAAACTATATCTCTCGTTGCTCTATCGGCTTAATCAATGTGTGTGTATACAATCAGTTAGTGATACTCGCAGCTTGTTGAGGTCGCTCAACAGGTAGATGTGTGATGAGTTCTTTTAGTAATTAATTTATGGCAGGCAGACTAGCAGGTGAAATTGTTTCATGACCTACAAAACATGGCAGTGACACATCGTCTTGTGATCTGTTGAGGACACAGAATACTAGTAGCATCATCTACTTGGAACCTTTGTAAGAACTCTTTACCATAACAGACCTGGGACTGGACAGCGCAGTGGACGCTTACAGCTGGCCCCCAGATCCATTCACTTGATTTGATATTTGCTTATTTTGTGCAATGTCTATTTTCTGTCTTGTCCGTAGGGTTTTAGGTAACAATAGTAAAATAAGTAATATTAATTTACAAAATGATACTTTTTTATAACAACATTAGAATAAGTAATTATAATTAATAATATCTGGTACTTTTTGTGTAAAAATGTACTTATAATTTACCAATTCTAATTTACAAAATTTGGAATTTTTTTTATAATAACAGTAATAGAAAGTACTTATAATTTACCAATTGTTACTTTTTTTGATAACAACAGTAAAATAAGTAATAATAATTTACCAATTGGTACTTTTTGATAACAACAGTAAAATAAGTATTAATAATTTACCAATTGGTGCTTTTTGATATAAACATTAAAGAAAGTAATAATAATTTACCAATTGGTACTTTTTGATAACAACAGTAAAGAAATGTACTTGTAATTTACCAGTCAGTATTTTTTTATAACAACAATGAAATAAGTAATTATAATTTACAACATGGGGAATCTTTGGATAATAACTACAATTGTGATCTACAGCTATGTCATGTTTGTGAATTTGCCTTTGTTTCTGATAGTCGACCAGTTCTGGGGGTGAGATTTGAAACAAAGAACCACCTGTTATCGGTCTGACGGTGAGAACACCTGTCTGACAATTATACATCAAAGCCCTAGATACCTGTAACAGGTAATACTGTAATAAACTAATATAGCTGTTTAAAGGTGGTTGCTTTGTTTTACAAATGATTAAAAAATTTGCTTAAATTCTTTGTCTTCATGGAGAAGGTGAGATAGGGTTTCACATCCACTTGACACAAGCTCAGTCATTTCGAGACTTACATGGCACATGTTTTATTTCAATATTTTTAGAGCCACGGTGGGATGTTGAAACACCATTTCATTTCATTTATGTCGGTATTTCACTTGTGTGTAAGCAAAGGGCCTTTAAAAGTGATGGGAAACCGGAGCACCAGGAGAAAACCCACAAATAGGGCAAGCGGACCCACTGTTTGCCACGTTCAAGTGTAGGATCAAAAATCCAATCCACGAATAATTTTTTTACAAAGATCGGAATTATTTTTTCCAATAAATCAATCGACCTATCGATTGATCAATTCATGTATTAATCAAATGTGCTCTTTAAATAAAAGTTTTGTAATGTAGAAAGTATGTCAGTGACTCATAGTAACATTAAACAACGTAGAAAGAATATTACAGTGACGACCAGAGTGGATTTAATTACCTATAATATACGCGTAATATTAAACTGCTATAAAATCAACTAATGCAATGTTTATAAAGCACAAATATTAATAGGTTGTATCATTTTGTGATTTAGATATGCAAGAAAAGTTTCGGAAGAACTATTAATATATATTTTGATAAATGGAATATATCAAATAGAACAAGAAAATAATTCGAAAAATGCATGGAAATTGAATCTGTTGATCTGCAAGGACATTTTTCGGGCCATGTTTCATATTTAATGCTAAAATTGTTCTCAAATTGTTCAACATTTTATTAAGAAAACCAAAACAATATATCAGTAGTAGATAATCTTTTAAGTTGCATTAAAGCAAATTACTGGCCTGTAATGCTACAATTCGCATTGTTTTCAAATATTTTTTTTATACTGAATATTTAATAGCAATAAACTTTGAATAGGAATAATGAAAAGTGATATCAAAGGTTGAAGATGTGTTTGTATGCGTGTAAATTGACCATACATCCATAAAAATTAGAATTATTTTATTTGTGGAAATAGTGCCGTGACTACCGGCTATAATTCCCAGATGAAAAACCAGCAAGTACATTTCCTTGTGACGATATTGTCAAGTATTTTCACTCGAGTACCATCTTAGATATTTTACGCGTTTGCAATTGACAAGCAGTTTCTATTCTTGCACTCTTTTAACAATTGGAGTTGACGCAAAGCCCGTAGAAATTCGTCAGCTGTAGGATTCTCAGCCCTCTGTTAGCATTCACCAGAACACCACAGTTTATTTTCATTGCCTGCGAGGTCAGAACTTGTGAAAGTCTGTCCAAACAGAATTTGTAGAGTTTTGCCCCTTCTATGAATGAAATCACTTATTGATTGCAGTTCTCCGTAAGCATCCTTCCATCTTTTGGTATATTGGAAAAAAGAAATCCATAAATCTATGAGCACGAAGAAAGGGTGCAAATAGTGAAAGACGAGAAAGGTTGTTTGCTATTGTCTTAACCCTGGGAGACTCGCCACGTGGCACCACCAAGGCCTGTAGGCTTCAGCGCTTAACGTAAAGCCAAAACTCTACCCGCAGTTTAAATGCCCACGGACCTTGTTCATGTCACGCAGCGGACTATCGGCAAATTATCTGACAGCCAATGAAGTTTGTTTAAAGACATCTGATTCCTACAAAGGATTTTCGTCTAATTGATTCTGTGTTTAATTATTGTCCAATTCCACGAGACAATCTGCTTTTAAAGTTCGGCTAATATTTAGAAACACTGCATTAATAGATTGCTTTTTTACGTTTTTTTGTTTTTTTTCGCTTTTCTGCCACCAAACTTGAATCAATAGATCAAACAAGAGAGTGGTTCGTCTTGTGTTGACTCGTGAAAATAGACATCAACTTGGGTTTTTAGTCGTTTTTATTTTGTCATTAACTCTTTACCTTGAAATTAAAATAAAGTAAAATGTTATCCATTTATTTGAATTGTTGACTAAACAGTTGTTACATGATTTATAATCACAGATTTTCGTGGTTTTAACAAAAACTATATTTTCTGATCTTTTTTCCCAATTTATAGAAAACTGCCTATTTTCAAATTTCTTATTTTTATTTTAATATATAAGTTTACCATTGGTGCATTAAAAATTAGCCTTCATAACTTGTTGATTTTAGTTGGTGGGGGGGGGAGTGAACAAGCTTACTGTTTACTGTTAGAAGCTTACGGTTTCGTACATTAACTTACATAACTTGATATTAGGGCGTAGAGGAGAGGAGGCTGGAGGGGCACACCAGTACTTAACTCCTCCCCCTTTTCAATTAAATTTATAATGTCCTTGATAACTTCTATTTGAATAGAACTCTGTGTTTTGTTTAATAATGGTTTTATTTATCCCCAAGCGTCTATAAACAGATAGACATTATAACCTGTATACACCTCATTAAATAATTTCTATTTACATTTATTACTCGTGATTAAATTATATGGTAATTGTAGAAAAACGGAAGACATTTTATTCCATTTGTCAATTCCAATATTCTCTCCATTTCCATAACACTGCCTAATTAGGAGAAACTCTACTAGCTCTTTTGTTGTTTTTCTATGGTGGTGGCCATCTTGCTTTATTTGAGCTGTATTCAAAAATTGGTTGCCTGGGAAACGGTTGAGACCAAGTTGACAGCTGTGTATCCAGAGCCAGTAGAAGGGGTTCATTAAATGAACCAAAGCAGCAAAACTGGTATTCATCGCTCTTTGTTTTCAATCCAAAACGGAAAAAAGCAACCTAGAGTTAATGCAGGGACACCATACCATTTCTCCCGTCTAAATGGTTTTAGCTGAAGGCCCAATGCTATAACTAATTTATACTTGTCAAATAAAAGCTATTCATAAGAATGCAATTAATCTCCAGAGAAAAATTCTTGCACCGTTTTTTTTTTCTTTTGCGGACGATGATTTGATAGGCGATTTGATAACTATGTTATTATACCACTGGTTGTTATTTATATAGCATATAAAAATAGATCAATTCATTTTACTGATTTGAAGAAAATATTTAGGGTTATATGAACATTGTGACCCTTAAAGATGATTTTGATAAAACAGACTTTTTTTTTCGAGTCTCATAATTTTCAATTTAAGTTTATTATAATATAAGGTAAGTTGAATAGTCGTCAACTACAAGGTATAACAATGATATATCAGTATTCTAAATTTCAAACTTCCCCTCCCACAATTCTGAGTGAGAACGGTCAATTATTTTAAGAATCTTACTTATATAAATCAAATAAATATGTTGTTTTTTTTAAAGAAAATAAAAAAAACCCCAAATATGTTTTTGTAGCTTTTTATGTTATCAAATTGATAAGCAGTACAACGTTAACCCCTTTTTCATTTTCATTTGTATTTAAATTGCGGGTTCTTTTTTGCTGTAAAATTGCTTTATTTTAATGTTTGCGTTATCTCTACGCTCTGGTAAAACTGTAAGATAAAAAGTAATATTTTTGCTATTTATCATGTATTGTTTGATTTTTTGTGTTGATATTCATATATAAAGCCTGTGTGTACAATCTGATATCAACATGTAATTTGTTATACGATAGTCATAAATGATACATTACCTGGAAACATTTGAAATATAAGGAGTGAATAAAAAATTGTATACATGTACATATAACTATATTGGCCATTTTGAGTAACCCAACCTTGTGGGTTTTGAAACATGTTAGTCCCGAAATGACGTAGTTGGTGTTGAGTGGATGTTGAACTCCCATTTCTCTCCCTCTCTACTTCTGTATAATAAACTGGGATCTTCTCAGACCATAAAGAGTTCAATAGTTCTTTAATATTTTATTAATTATGTTATGATAATGTTGAAAAAGTTACCTTGAAGCACAATTATGACACTATGATATAAATGAAGAAGTGTCTGATATATTTTTAATTAGCCATTTAGGCTAAATTTCACCATTTTTGTTATCATCGGTATATTAAAATTTTAAGTTTAAGTATAATGTTATGAAGGGAGTGTAAATAAATCGTCCATGCATTCTATTTATAAACAATGGCATCTGATCATAGTGCCATACTTGTCTGGACTTGCTTAACATTTGAACAATGCATTTTGGTTCTTTGCGTTTATTTTCTGACTTTTAGTCTAAAATCAGGATTAAAAGGGTGAAAATATTTCTGTATTAATGATTTTTAAGAGAACCAAAGAGTAACAGTTCTGTTAGAATGCATCAACTCGTAGTACTATATTCTTGTCCAGACTTGCTCAATATTTGAACCATACGTGTAGTTGCTTATTTTCTTAGCTTCACTTTAAAATGGGGATTGGAACTTATTGAAAGAGTGAAAATATTTTTAGTATTAATGAATTAGATAGAAACAAATCGGAACAGACCTAGAAACAAGTCAGAACAGATCTGTTAGAGCGGACCTGTGGAAGCTTGTGTTTTATCATATTCAGTCTTGTGTTTAAACTGAATCAGAATCATGTTTATTTGAAGGGGAGGGAACTCTGTTATTTGTTGGCACTGAAGTGAAGAAAGAATCAACTGTTGCTAATCATCATTCCGATCTGTTCAACTGATGTTATCATTTAGAAAGATATCTATGTCACCTATCATATGACATCATTGAATTATTCATAATAATTATAGTATGTTCATATACCATAGCTTATAGATCACAGTAATTATTATATATTTACACTTTATTGATATATTTTATGTAGATCTTTAACATTCATTATTATATATTATGTATATCTTTGTTAACATTTATGAGGCTTTTTTATCCTAATTTTTGCATGATCTTTCAATCCTCTCGCATGAAAAAATCCTTTCTCGACAAACCAAATAACATCTTCCATAATATATCTAATGTTTTCTCTCTCTATATATATTGTATTCTGTTCTATATATATAAAACATATTATTTTTATATTGTAGACATACATTGAAATGAATTTATTGATATTTATTAAGTAATACTAAAATGTTTAAAAGGCTCGCCAAGTTTTTGGACATGCAGAGGACTGTTAGTCATTTCTATTTCATTTTGCACAGGATTTTGATTTTAATTTTCTTATATTTTTTTTTATTAAACATTGCTGCAGATTTCACGTATAAAGTGTTTATGATTTAATTTAAATCCAAAAATATTGCCCAGAATTTACTGTACAGCATTTTTGAATTTTATTTTATTTGCTTTTTTAATTTTTGACATTTAAAAAGGGGTATGGACAAAAACAGCCCACAATTCCATTTGTTGTTGTCAATGTAAATGCTCGAAATTCCAACGAATCTCTGACATCAACCAAAAATTTGGCAAACAAGAAGCCTAAAAATTAAGTAAAGAATATTGCCGATGTACTAAAAGACTCGATTTGTCCCACTTCAGGTACAGCTTTTCAACCTTTCCACATGTCACCACCCAATGGCAACCAGTCCAGCCCACAAGGTGAGTTAGGAGTAAATGGAACAGCTGCTATTCCATTATGCAGCACTACCCCTCAGATTGTAGAGCATTTTGAGTTAAGTGAATGATATCAAAATAAACTAGAATTTGATATGAATATTGAATATATATTTAGATTTGTTATTATGTGTTCGACAAAATACGCAACCATACGCACAAAAAAATATACAAGATTCACGCAGTATCGCAGTTAAGGTTATTTGATCCCATTATCGTCTTGATAGTGAAGACCCTCGTATACTGATAAGAATGAGGATGAAGCATACCCTTTTTTATTCTATATATCAGCAATCAGGTTTTTGGCTTATTGGGTGCACTTTATTGTTTTATTTTGTGGTGTTTTGTTTGACTTTATATTTTATTATATAGAGTAGTTGCCTACAATGTAGAAATTACGTGTTACTAGATTTTCACTTTCATTAATATCATCGCTGTTAGTCTAGTTCAGTTTCGCAACAAGGAATCCTTCTTCATCTCCACTCCACAGCAATATGAGCTGCATCATGGGGTAAACATGCTGCCCCATTACAGGAACCTGTTTCCAAAGTATGTAGCGACCTCCATATCATTTGAAATGACGTTCTTTTGATACTCAAGATGGTCTATAAGAATAACCCACCCTCAATGCCTTTGTCTTTTCATTTCATTTATCCACAGATATTGCCAGAAATTAAAGACTGACAAGGATAACTGTCGAGTCGTTTGGATGAGATGAAAACTGTCTTGTGTGCACATTAAATTTCTCTTGGCAGTTTGAATTCGATACAAGAGTAGGAAAAATTCCTTCATAAAATACTGTTGGTCTAATGCCCGTCTTCATTAGCCCAGTTGGAGTAGGACATTAAACCCCATTTCATATCATTTCAAGACAGGTTCTGGATCACCATTACGATTACCATGTAAATGACCCTTATGGTACTCGGATTTCTACCCACTTCTCAAGATCTACGCTCATATGTCAGTCCCAATGACCTGGTTAGTGTTAAGTGGACATAAAACCCTGTTTCTCTGCTTTCGTATTGCAGGCTTTCCCATGTGTTAGTCTCAAAATAACCAATTCATTGCATCCACAGGGACATTCAATACACTCAATTCAATTCCAGAAATAAAATGTATTCTTTTGCCTTTTTCCAGCCTGCAAACGAAAAGAACAAGAACCCGACAAATCGTCGGAGGATCAAAGATCGCCCAAAAAACCTCGTCTGGTTTTCACAGATATCCAGCGAAGAACACTACATGCAATATTTAAGGAAACAAAACGTCCTTCAAAAGAAATGCAGACGACCATAGCACAACAACTTGGACTAGAAGTGACGACAGTCGCGAACTTCTTTATGAATGCACGAAGGCGATCGCTGGATAAGTGGCAGGACGACAACGGAAACAATAATCGTGAAAGTGCATCTTCGTGTACGAAGAGTTAACGCGAGTGTGTTTCTCAGCGTGTTTCTTACGTTTAACCATATTCTGTGTTGGATATGATCGCGTACTAACAGACCTCATATATATACTGTTTTACATTCATTGTGGATCATAAAAACTATCAATCCTTCATTGCGTATGATGCAAACCGAAAAGACTAAAAAGGGTTTTATTTATACATGTATCTGGTTTACAGTGTAAACCTCGCCCCGCTCTCCATCATTTTGTATATTCTAATTGTTAAAGTGTGTGTTAATTCATGTATTTACCATGATTTTTTAATTTATTTTATAAAAAATTCACGTCGTGAAAACTTAATTTATTCAGGTTTTTGATAATTATCAAGGACATTTTTGAAAAATGAAGTTTGAAATTTGTTACATTGTTTTCTGACAATGTTTTTCTTTTGTGTTTGAAGGTATTATTTATTATTCCGAGAAGTATGTATTTAAATTATAACGGTCGAAGACCATAAATTATTGTTATTTTCTATTTATTTGGAAATGTTACCTGTGGAATATTTAAACACAATTTATTACAAAAAATGAATATTTTAAGACTTGACAATTTGGTCAAGACAAGTACACCAATGTAGTAAATAGTGTTTAAGTTATTCCGTTTTAAAATATTCATCATTTTGTGTTCATTATTGTAAAATCCATCCGAAATACTTGTTATTATTTATGAATTTTTTGCCCGACATATCAAGACGATTTTTTTTCCCCTTTTTTGTAGTGAATCGTTAAAAACTCAAATGAATCTTTTAAACCCTTAAAAAAAGCAGCTAGTCAGATTTTAGTATGTTATTTATCGTATACCACTGTGTATATATATATATATATATATAGAGATCATAGATGTTTGTATATATACATATAGAGATCTTTGACCTGAATTACCGCGATCTGATGTCCATTTAAGGCTTTTCTAGTGAGCAACATGCAGAATTTAAATTTCGGCCATTTTGAAATTAGTTGTTTTTGAAAATTTCAATATCAAAACACAGAAGTCAAAGATTCATTGAACTTGAAATTTTATTTGTTGGAATATTTTTTTGTTTTTGTTTTAGTTTTTGAGAGTCACTTGTCCTAGATGCCTTATCTAACCAATTGTCAAAATCCAAATGTAAGTTTTGAAAATGGCTGCCAAATTGCTCACTAGAAAAGATTTGAAACATTTTGAACAATGGCTCGACATAACCTCGATCGCGTCATCATGTCATGTACAAATATTTCGTGCAATATTTTTCACATTTATAGAAAGGAATGACTGTCCTTTTATGGTCGTGTGTGAGTTTATTAATGTTGTGATTATTTTTTTTTGTTTTTTGCGCCTTTTGTCTCGTACATTATTCAGTATTTTATTTTCTGTGTAATTGTTAAGTGCTATTTTACTTGTTTTATCCATTCCAAAGTATTCGATGATATTTTAATTTAAGGATCTGATTTTTGATGAAATACTTCATATTTATTCCAGTCGACTCGATTTATTTATTTACGTATTTATTTGACATTCCTTTTTTGGAAATAATTTTTTGTGAAATTGTTATTGGAGGATCTCAATAAATCCAAAACATTCCAAAAGGTCGGAAAATTTTATTCTCTCCAGTCCTTTTAAAATGTTGATTAAATTTTTATTTATACAATTTCTAAAACGTTTTATGTTTATTATTTTCATTTCATTTATTCACCGAAGATCTGAGAGTCATGTGACCTGTATGCCTGTAACACGTATCCAACCAGCTCTTGATATTTTATTGTTGCCATAGTTCCACAGGACTTGTAACATCTTAGTCTTGTTTTACCAGACTCTTTGATTAGTGAATAAAATGGTGAAATATATTCCTGTGATCTTACTGAAATCTCGCTTATACATGACGCTCATTATCGCTATGAGCTGTATCTAGTCTCAATCGTCAAGGAAATGCTTTTGCATATTTTTTATTTCACCGAAACTATTTATTTCAAAATCTGTCCAACACTTTCAGATCTCGACCCGGCTTGCTATATAAAGTGTCTGGTAGATCAAGACTGGTACATGTATAACCATATTAGGGTATAAGATCTTTGTATTATTTATTGTTGTTTGTTAAGTTATTTATTAATTTATTGGATGTCGCGTCATGTCTCGTCACACCTTATATGGGTGTTCCTGTCACATGGTACCTGTATTCAGTTTGACCATCCACAATCTGTAGAAAAAAAAATTCTACCAGAATGAAACAAAATGAAATGGTGCTTTAGGGCCTACCTTTCTGGTCCATCTGGCCTAATGAAGACAGACAGACACCAAATCTACTGGAATGGAAATATACAAATTGTACTAGATGATCTTAAGTCTGGAAATCCTTATTGCGCGGGAAGTTGGATGGCCGGTTGGTCTGTCAACTGGCATGGTTTTGATTTTCCACTTGTACATGACAAAGAGTAGGGTTTTCTCCAGGTCATCCCGTTTAATCCCCAGCTAAGACCCCTATGCATAAGCAAATCATTGAAATAAAATTGAACAATATGTTAGTCTCGAAATGACCTAGTTTGTGTCAAGTGGACGTTAAACCCCATTTCTCTCTCTCTTTTAGTATCTCCAATGATTATTGATTGTTATTAAATTTCAAATAACGTGAAAGTCAATGATTGCTTTATAATTTAAATTTAAAAAAAGCTGAAAGTCTTTTATGATTGGTTAAATTGAATACACGGTAGATGTGACAAGTAAATTAATATATATATATATAATTCTAGTGGTGTTTTAAGGGCATCGTTAGCGATGACCCTTGTCCATGCAATAATTAAAACTATTCATCGATATTACGACACTGGTGTGGCCAGACTTTTATATATCTTGTATATAGTCTAATTTATGTATCGTAAGTTGTTCGTGGTCTTCTTGGGACCAATAGACATGTAGCTAGCAAACAACATATTATTAACTAACGCAGACTCACACAGCATTCGTTCGTCAAGATTTCTTCTTTATTTCACCAACCAATCAACAGTGCTGTTATATATATAAATATATATCTATATATATCATTGAGGAATTACGATGATGACTTGCGTCTGGTTAATCCTGTTTTCTTGCGCGTTGAAAAATATCCAGTTGCAGAAAGAGTCTCATTTGTGTTGTTTTTTTTAAACCCGAGTCATTATGTAAACTATCGCTAAAAACCAACAATATATTATGTTATGTGTTTATAGTGTTGTCATGACAACCACACGGACAATGTATAGAGAGTTTTGTCACTGTTGCGAACAAAGTTGTGTGTCACAACATGATCTGTAGCAAGAACTGTTTGGATAGAAAGAGAAAGTGGAAGTTGTTCGGAAAGCGGAGAAGGATACGTCTTGTGAAACAATAGCTAATAACATTAGATTGTGGATTTCTACTCGAGCCCGTGAGAATTAGTCAGCTGTAGTTGTCAACATGGCCGATTGGTTGTTAGGGGTTGCTATGATCAACCACACATCTTCATTCATTTTCTGTTTTTCTTTATTTAACAAAAAATTGTCGGATACAATTTCAGACCGTATATTTTTATTTTATTTAAGAAAAAAAAAATTATTGACAGAATTGTATTATGTAATATCTGATTTCCATCATCTTGCTTTGTGGAAATTGATGATTTCGAAAATATTTACAGATTAGAAAAATATGAACCGTTGTGAAATTTTTTAGGATAAATAATCCTTGATGCTAGTCAAAAAAAACAAACATGTCTTCATCCCAAAAATATAGAAAACTTATTCGAGGAATTCTATATTTCTTAATCCGCCTGAAATTATTATATTGTTAACGATGTTCATGCAAATCCGGAATAGGAATGAGGGGTGTTTTGGGGTGAGTAGGCTAGTCCTGCGTCTTCCCCTCTCCCGTTCGGAAAAAATATTAGAAACATTGGGTCGAAAAATTGAAGCATGGTTTATCACTTGCCAAATGTATTCATCATCATTATTCCAATATTTGATATTATTCTCTTTTTCACCCCGTCATTATACGAGATTTCATTTATTTTTGAATCCAAGGACTAAGTGCAATATTTCTACTCCTCTGTGTTTTAAGTATTGCGACGCTATTTAAATGAATGCTGTTAGGTTAAGATGTGAATTGACACTTTATATGTTATAAATGTATGTGGAAAAAAAAGTCCATTTATATATGAACCGTGTAAATTTTATGTGGAATTTTTATTTTGTGGTGCAATTTTTATTATTCCAAAGTACGATGGAGTCATACCCTAGACAACTTTATTGTAGTTAGTTTTGCCATATATCTATTTTTAGGTACATTTTAAGCTTTTTTGCTTATTTAGGTCCTGATGTAAACACTAGTTCGATCTTATTCAAATATTCTAAAGTATGAAAACCTTTTCTTTTGGTATCTTTTAAAGATATTTATACTTCTTCGATCAGAAATTTGTAATCCTTTATGCGGTACTTTTGCTATTGAGCCCATAGAAAGTTCAATTATTCAATAAGAAATTTTAAAAACAAATCTTGAATTTATGGAAGAAAGTTCAATGATTTTAGAAGAAATACGCATACATAGGTTTTGAAAATATTTTAAGGTACCTCAAGTTGAGCACTTTCTAAATTCACACTTTTAGTAACATTTACCCTAAAAAAGATAGTAAAGAATAGGGGGAATTTGTTTATAAAAGTCTGAACTAGCTCGACTTTATATATCTGATTAAGATTGAAACTATTGTTTTATATAATTCAGTTTCATATTCACACAGTGGCTACCATCTTTTGTTCTTTGAAAAACATGATAAAAGAATTGTTTACTTTAAAAAAAAAACTTGTTGGTATATACAGTTTAAAATTTGATTACCCCTGTCCCCCCCACCCTAAAAAAACACCAATATAAAGAACTGGTTAATTGGTTGGAAATTCCTATAAGATTTTTGTTGGAGCAAAAATGGAAAAGAAAAATAAATTATGCGTCAAAGAATTTGAAATATATTTAAAAATGTGCTGTAAAACAAAAAAATGGTAGGGGACAATTATTTAAATTTTTGGAATCCTCCAGTTTCATATCATTTGTCCAAGGAACACAATCGATGTGGTTCTGTTAAATGTCAAGCGTATTCAGAATTTAAGCCTGTATATTATGATCTTAAAATTCTGATTAAGATATTCTCTCGGTTAGCACCCCACTCTCGAGATTTAAGAATATTCACCAACAACTACCACCCACCCTCCACCCTACTCAAAAGTTTAAGAATTTAAAGTGCTGTTGTAGGTCTATATTATGATGTTAAAATTCAAATTGACATATTCCTGGGCTCGCTGATATACTTCCACACTGGGGAATTGGATGGCCGAATGGTTAGCACGTACACGCTACATCAAAAGGTCTGTCATATAGGAACTGTCGTATATTCAATTCCCCAGGTTAAACGTGAAAGGAGTGGGGTTGTCTGTCTCCAACCTCGTGGGTTTTTTCCAGGTCCTCCAGTTTTCCCCCACTGCTAAACACCCTTATGTGCAAGTAAATTATTGAAATGATATAGAACCATGTTAGTCCCAAAATGACCTACTTTGTGTCAAATGGACTTTAAACCCCATCTCTGTCTATTTCCAAGTTTTAATTTAAAGAATTATAAGACGTAGCCAAGGTGTGTATTATGTAGGTAGATTATATTGTTGTTTTGTGTTGATGTGAAGCCTCTCGTCACAGTTAACATGATCTTATCACTCATATGCAAACAATAGGTTCAGTATGTATAAAACTAAATAAATAATAAAACAGGGCACTTATAACACAGTGTCTGTAATACAAAAAAAAATAACATGGATAGTTATTGACTTGTTTGTGTTTCTTTTGTTGCACTTGGTGACTTGATGGTAGGTCAACGTGGTAGGTCCCAGGGCGGGCATGTAAAAGAACCTTTGAAATGAAATAAGGTTTAGCGTCTTACTGTTCTGCTTCGACTAGACTGATAAAGATTCGTATATGCCATGCAGTGTGCTGTGAGGGAAATTTTGTCCAGACAGCGACACAACTGTCTATTTTTAAATCGATTTCCAGCGCCCAAGGGTTCTTTGATGTGCACGTCAATGTGTACACAGAACCTTGGTTTCTTGTTCCATCCGAACAACAAAAGAGCATTCTGTATAGAGCAGAACAGTAGGATGTTGAGCCCCATGTCAGTCATTCATTCCTTTTAACGGCAGATCAGCTTAGAACATCCCAGAGGACCTGGCAGGGAACAATGTCTAGTCATTTGGATTGGACAAAACACAACGGTCCTTTGTACACCTTGACTTGCGTGTAAAGGTCCCATGATAGATGAAATTAAATTGCTGTCGAGGCAAAATTTCTCTCATAGCGCCCTTTATTAGTCAACTGGCATGGTTTCGATTTCTCTGCTCGAATGTGACAAGGAGAAGGGTCACCTGTCCAACCTTGTGGTTTTTCTCTGGGTCCACCGGTTTTCTCCCACTGCTGAAGATCCCTACGAGCATGCAAATTATTAAATAAATTTGTGTTGGGTGAACATTATACCCCATTTTTCTCTCTCCCCTATGACAGATCAACATAGGATTTCCCCTTTAGACTACTAACATGATATAGATCCCTGATGGTTGTAAATTGAAATCAAAATAGAATGTGTGTCCAGGCACAATTTCCCGCATAGCACATGGCATGACATTTACCTGTTGAAATGACCCCAGTTGAAGAAAAAATGTCAGAAATTAATGCCAATTTCATGAATTTGAGGAGACAAAGTGGCGCAGTGAGCAAGGTGCTGGATCATTATTAGGTCCTGGGTTTGACTAAAGTGTCGGCTGAGAAAGTGCCTCAGGATTATTTCTAGCTTGGCTTTCCTGTGTTCGTGATGGAGGAAATAGCACCTGGTGGCATCTATTTGTTCGGATGGAGAAAAAACAAGGTCTGGGTACAAGTTGGCATGAACATAAAAGAACTGTTGACTTGACAGTTGGAATGCAATGCCGGAAACACCGCTGTAAGGCATAATGTCCATCATGGCATGATGTATGTCCGTCTTCATTATTCTGGTTGGTCCAGTTAAAGCCCATTTCTTGACAACGCCACAAGGCTTTGACTCATAGCAACCAGAGTTGAGCTATTGGAAGTTGGGGAATAGGGTTGGGCAATCGGAGGATTAAGAAAGGAGTTGGGCTGTTAGGATCCAGAAAAGGTTTGGGCTATGTAAGGATCAAGAAAAGAGTTGGGCTATGTTAAGATCAAGAAAAGAGTTGGGCTATGTTAGGACCCAGAAAAGGGTTGGGCTATGTTAAGATCAAGAAAAGGTTTGGGCTATGAGGATGGGGATCAAGAAATGGGTTGGGCTATGTTAAGATCAAGAAAAGGGTTGGGCTGTGTTGGGATCAATAAAACGGTTGGGCTTTATTGGGATCAATAAAACGGTTGGGCTACAAGAGAATCAAGAAAAGGGTTGGGCTATGGAGAGGAACAAGAAAGGGGTTGGGCTATGGGGAGGAACAAGAAAGGAGTTGGGCTATGGGGAGGATCAAGAAAGGGGTTGGGCTATGAGGAGGATCAAGAAAAGGTGTTAGGGTGTAGGTAGATAGATTTTGGTTTGTAGTAGTCGTGTCGGTGTTCAATTGCATACAATGTCTGTGGAATGTTCGAAACAACCTGGCCCCGCTTCACCTGTACTGCTTGGCAGTGCCTTTTATTATTTTTGGCGTATGGGGGTGGGGGACAATACATTTTCAATCCTGATCAAAATCGCTCGTGGGGATAAAGGTTGCTAGCCATGCAAATTCAGGAGTAACCACTGATACAAGTGCAGACGCACATCCTTTAAGGGTTAATGAACTTGTGGAAATAGAATATGTCTGCTACGTTTGGTGACAAAACAACTTAGCGAGTTCTTTTTTGTTGGAAATCGTCCAAGACGATTTGAGGAATATATTGATAACTTAGACACGGATAATTTCGGAGGAAAAGTTATCATGACACCCAACATTCTGCAGAATTGCTTTAAGAGCGGAAGTTGGCAACTTTCCGTTCGATGTGCTACATCTCCACCTGTATCTGACCCAGCCACCTGTTTTGTTGGCCGACGTCGTAAAAAGTACCACAGCAATATCCGCACAAAACAAACCAACAAAAAATAAAACAAAAGTACCAAAGCAATTTCCCCTCAAAAGAAACCAACAAAAAACCCCAAAGCAACATACGACGAGAGAGAGAGAGAGAGAGAGAGAGAGAGAGAGAGAGAGAGAGAGTTTAACGTCCACTCGACACCAACTAGGTCATTTCGTGACTAACATATGGTTTAATTTTATTTCAATAATTCGCTTGTGCTTAAGGGTCTTCAGATGTGGGAGGAAACCGGAGGACCCGAAGAAAACCCACGAGGTTGGACAGGCGACCTTACTTCTTGTCACGTACAACCGGGGATTCGAAACCACGCCAATGACTCAATGACAGGCTTTATGATAACCATTCCCCCCCCCCCCCGCCCGAGTTTAACAGGTGATTATTTATGTAAAACACGGGATGGATATATGGGCCTTAAATGTAACAAATGTTAAACCCATTACACAAGTAGCCGAAAATACTCTTTGTATCTAAATAACCATCATCCACGTGACGACCCAAATAATATGTTGACGTCTGCAGAAACCATAAAAGTAAGAAAAATGGGTAACCGTGTAAAATTTTAGATGATGTGCCTAATAAGGCGTTGTTCGTCTTTTAATCTTGAAGAAGTCATAAATTATTAAAGTTACCCATGTTTTATTATAACCGGAGTTTCTCGTCTGTCTTTTTCTATTCTCCTCTTCTTTATTCTGTGTGGCAGCCATCTCACAAGCACCATAAAGTCGACACACCATGGATTGCAATTTCTCTCGTGCTTTAACAAACTACAAATCAAATTTTGTATATTACCCATATAGAGCATACGACGAGAGAGGGAAATGGGGTTTAACGTTCACTTAACACAAAGTAGGTCATTTCAGGACTATCATATGGTTCAATTTTATTTCAATAATTCGCTTGCGCGTAGAGGTCTTTAGCAGTGGGAGGAAACCGGAGAACCCGCAGAAAAACCACGAGGTTGATCAGGTGACCCTAGTCCTTGTCACGTCAAGCGGGGAATTGAAACTAACGTACACGTGTTAAATATTCGCCCCACCCCCAAATGAAATGAAATTTGGTTTAACGTCCTACTTCTGCACTAACCGGTATAATAAAGACATACGTACGCCATGTATAATGTCTTTTGATGGAAATTTTGCCAGGACAGTGTTTGAAGTTTCGAGAAGATGTTCTCGATTGTCAAGTGCCTATGCAACGATAACAAACAATGTAAATGTTAAATTATTAAATTGCGCGGATATTCTGTTCGTTTGGCAGAATTCCCTTCCAGTGATACTTAATTCTGTGACACGTAATTCAGCCAATCCTCCCAGTAGTCATTAGCCCCGTCGTAGCAGAAACGTTGGATGTGAAATCCCGTTTCATTATGTCTATCACGTGACCCTAGAGAGCAATTCTGCCAAGGGAGCCACAGTGTCTCAGAGTGTAAGGCGCTCGCTCCCTATAACCAAGGTGTAACGGGTTCGATTCCGATGTTGGCTGAGAACGTCCCTCTGGATTTTCTAGCTTGAGTCATCCGCCAGTGACGCAGGACGTGTGTGCGTGTGTGTGTGTGTTTTGACAACCAATCGTGTCTAGTCGTTCGGATGGGAAGAGAAGCGTTGGGGTAAAAGTACTCTTGACAATCGGAATAAGATATAAGAGTAGGGCATCTCTTTATATTTAAATCTTATATAATGCATGTTAAGTTACACCACTGTCGATGTATGTCGTCCATATTTTTTTGTATCCTAGCTTTCATGACATTAGTGACACAACGAAACCTACGAATGGTGACAAGCACGTCTATCAATAACTTTAATAGGCGTACGAGGTGGGGGGCCGGGGGGCACCGGCCCACCCAAATATTTAAAAAAAAAAAAAATAGAAATCTGAAAAGAGCTCAGAATTGTGAGATCGGTCATTAGCCGAGGAGTTTTTGAAAATGGGGTGGGGGTAGGGGTATGGCCTTGTCGGGGAAGGCTATGGTCTTGTCGGGAATGAATGCTCAGTTTGTCGGGAAGCGTCGCGCCGTCTGTCGGGTTTTGAATATTTTTAATGATATGGAAGCGGAAAGAAAGCAGTCCAGTCAATGATGAACACGTACGCCATCTGAATGGAACTAGCACGTACACATGGCCTTTCTCAGTTCTTGAGTAATGTGTTCCTGTATACTGGCATCCAACTCCATGCACCGGACGAGCCCAGTGATAGAAGTGAGCAGCTGAAAATTATTGTACCTTGTAGTCACATATAATATACATGTACGATGGCTCAATAGGCCGTAAATAATTCGATTTTGAGCCCTTTTCTTTGGAAATAAATATTCATAGGTGAACGTAAAGTGCCACTGGCAAGAGTTATACAATGATAATGTGCTCAACAACGCTTATTTTACTTATAAATCCCTCCAGGAAAAAGTTCCAAAACCACTATGATGTCAGGCGCGGATACAGAGGGGGGGGGGCGCACCCGGCGCACGCCCCCTCTATTTTTTTGCGGTGGCGAACAATTTTTAGCTCCATATATTCTCGCAGGAAAGGAGAACAAAAACAGTTTAGGTTGGAATTCGTAATTTACAGTACCAGTATGAAATTAGTCCTTGTGGGCATTTTTGTCCACTCAAAAAATCATGGGTCTGGCTTCGCACTCCCAACTTGGTGCAGCACGCCCCCCCTTTCTGAAAATCCTGGATCCGCCCCTGGATGTAGATGTTAAATAATATATACAAGTCTTCTATACATCTGAGATCTGGATAAAAAATTGAAGTCTCATAAAATGAAAAATGTGGCAAAAGTAAATCGTTCGACTTGTTCTTGTTTTCGTAGTAATAGAGCTTGTATTTTAAAGATGACTTTTTACCAGTTTTTATGTTGCAACTGACATAATTTACTAGAAAGTATTCGAAATGTCTGGAAATTACTAGAAAGTATTCGAAATGCCTGGAAATCGCGTCTACGGCCGTCTGGTTTTCAAAATTTTCTGGGGGAGGCCCCCCCAGATCCCCCATCGGACGCTTCGCGCCTCCAGCGCTCGCGGGCGGACGGCTTTGCCGCCCGCCGCTCCGCAGACTCTAAAGAAATATATTTGTCAGGAAAATATGCCGGCCCCCCCAAACAAGTTCGGCCTCGTACGCCTATGATAACTTACATTTACAGACATTTTCATCTGAGGTCAGGAAGATTGGATCGCCGAATGTTTAGCACGTGAGCGCTGTATCATAAGGTCTGTCATTGAGTCAAGTGATGTGGGTTTTCTCTGGGTCTTCCGATTTCCTCCCACTGTTATTTAAATATGAACCACGTGTTAGTCCAGAAATGACCTAGTTTGTGTCGCGTGGAAGTTATCCACCCCCCATGCCTCTCTCTCTCATGTTATATATGAACGCATCTAACCAAATATAGACAAACCTGACAAAAAGAAAAAGAAAATTGGTCGCCAGACAACGAAACATTTCTTTCCTTTTGGGTGTCGGTTTGTCGGGTGTATGACAGTGTCGGGTTTCCGACAGGGTGTCGGGTTAATTGTGTACGTCTTTACGATAGGGTGTCGGGTTAATAGTAGTACGTCTTTCCTTTTTTCCGATAGGCTGTCGGGTTAATGGTAGTACGCCTTTCCGATAGGGTGTCGGATTAATGGTAGGGTGTCGGATTAATGGTAGTACGTCTTTCCGATGGTCCGATAGGGTGCCGGTTAATGGTAGTACGCCTTTGCGTTGTTTGTCGGGTTAATGGTAGTACGTCTTTACGATGTTATGTTGGGTTAATGGTAGTACGTCTTTACGATAGGGTGTCGGATTAATGGTAGTACGTCTTTACGGTGTTTGTCGGGTTAATGGTAGTACGTCTTTACGATGTTATGTTGGTTTAATGGTAGTACGTCTTTACGACAGGGTGTCGGGTTAATGACTGTAAGTCTTTCCGATAGGGGTTTCGGGTTAATGTAATTGTAGTGCGTCTTTCCGATAGGGTGGCGGTTTGTCGGACGGTAGTACGGTTTCCGATAGGGTGTCGGGTTAATGGAAGCACGTCTTTACGATGGTTTGTCGGGTTAATGGTAGTACTGGAAGCACGTTTTTCCGATGGTTTGTCGGGTTAACAGTGGCACGTATTTGCGATGCTTTATCGGGTTAATGGTAATACTTCTTTACGGCGGATTATCGCTTTAATGGTAGCACACCTTTCCGATGGTTTGTCGGGTTAATGGTAGTACGACCTTACGACGGATTATCGCTTTAATGGAAGTACGTCTTTACGATGGTTTGTCGGGTTTAGAAGAATAATGTAGAAAACATGTAGCACTGACAAATGAGTCGAGTAAAATAAATGAGTCTGAGTTGAAGAGAATTAATGGCATGTTAATGAATTACATGAACAACCTTAGATGACAGATCAGCCAATTATTGGCTACCAAACTACTTCTTATCCAGCTAAACACCCCTTACACATACAAAAACACCCCGTACACATCAACAATGGTACTTTTTTGATCTTGCTATAAATCTTCTTTCCACGAATAACCTTATAGTAAGTTTAAATAGATTATATATATATATATAAGAACGTTAGCTTAAATATATGAATGAAACAAGTACGACGCTGGCTCGCTAGCCTGTAGATCGCGGATTCTCTTCCAGTCTTGACCGAGAAAGTTCGTTGGGATTTTCCGAAGGAGGGCCTGACGAGTACAGCTGTCTAGTCGTTCCGATGGTACGAAAAACCGAGATCCCGTGTAGGCTATACATTGGCGTGCGCGTAAAAAATCCCTTTGCAGTAGAAATTTTATATAAGAGTATGCCGTAGTGCCGCTGCCTGGGCAACATTTCCCTCATAATACACTGTCTTCATAGCAGTAATAAGAACGTTAGCTTAGATATATGAACGAAACAAGTGCGCTCGTTCTGCAGACCAGGAACCAAGTATTACGTGATCGTAACCATCTTGAAATTGTGACATCATATCAAACACTGATCCAGAAAAACAAAAAAACCAAACAAAAAACAAAAATGCACATTGTTTCTTATTGATGTATTTGCTATTTTAAAAATAACAAAAGTTTTATACAGGGCTATATTTTAGTTAAAATAGGGAGAACAATTTTGAATAAAAATTCTTAACTTAAATTTGAGAATGTTTTGTGAATCCGGGGCCAGATTAATGTCGATGGATCTTGTGTTTGTAGAAGAGTGTCATCCATAAGAACAGCAAGAAGATTAGCAGCGCTTGGGACTTCGTACCTTGTCCAAAGGAAATTATCAATCAAGGAAATTTCACATCTGGAACCACCATCATACGACTCGATGCTGCTGCTATATGGAAGCGTGTTTGGGTCACTATATATTGAGATAATATCCCAACATCGACTAAAAATATGTCAACTTTATGAGTTAAATTACAAGAAATCGACTTAATAAAGTTGATTTGACGCATTAAATTCACCTTATTTTTAGTCTTTATCTCTCTTTCCCTTTGCCTTCTTTTGCATGGCTATTTGTGTTGATTTTGAGGTGTAGAATCAACGAAAGGGGTTTTAAAAAAACATGTGATGCCAGGTTTTGGTAAATATTCATGATTTTGAGGCGGAAGGATACAAGGGTTGAGAGGTTGGTTACGTTGAAATGTAGAGCCGAAAATTGCATGTTTACTTGTCTCTACTTTCAGCTTGTGTATCTCAAGTTTTTCAGGGTGAACCTCATACATTAGTTTGGGCAAGAGTTTGCAACATGTTGCTTCATCTGTGGCAGAAAGCGTTCTACACAACAAAAATTTGGGAAAAAGTTAGAGCAAGTCTAAGAGACGAGAATTAACATTAAAGTTAATGGGGAAATCATTAGTGATCTGTGGCCATATATTAAATCTATATATTATGCAAAAAACATGACATATCGATTTAGAGTTAAATTGACTATTGACATGATGTATACATATCCACATAGTCTATGTCGGCATGGAGTAAATTTAATGCGTCGATTTCTCGTAATAAAGATATTTGAGGGTAAAGAGGGTGGAAAATCTTTTTTCTGACCCCAAAAGTAAAAACAATTTGATTTTAATAAGTTGAAAGAAAGCACGTGACGTGAATATTTGTGTTCTATTTTATTGGATAAACCAAGAGTACAACTTTAATAAAGTTGAAAAAAAATGGACGCGACACACTTTAAGAAGTTTTCATTCAAACTTTTTGCCAGTAAAACAGTGAAGTCTAATCCAAGCAAAAAGCTATGCACAAACGCTATATCAGTTAAAAATTACGCGCGGAATTAAAAAAAAAATAAAAGCGCGGCACATCACGGCACATCAACGACACAGAAGCCAAAAATCAAAAATATACGCGAAAAAGCAGAAAAAAAAGTCCCGATACATAAACGGCGTACACTTGTAATCAAACATAGTCTGTACTGAGCCAACATATGATATCGAAGGAATGCGCCGAGTGTGTACATAGCTTTATAATCTATAGACCATAGGAGACGATTACATGTTAAAACTCGCTGAGTATCGACTACTGGGTATAACATGGGCTAGCAGTGTTTTTATTCAGGAAAAAATCATCAAGTTTTATCCATTTAATTCGTTTACCACACGTAACATATAAACACGGGTCACATGTGGTGATAAAATGCTCATACAGCCATGTTTGTTGTTTGTATCTGAAGGACGTGGATCCAACCCTAGTTAAACCTTCTCCCTCCTGTCGACATGAACTTAAAAAAACACCACCACCACCTCCCGGACAAATACAATATTTACACTTTTCTCACAGCTTTGTTTTTTTAATGCTTCGATATTGTTGACTTTCCGGTACAATTTTCCTTTTCAAGTAAAGATTACGTTGGATATATCTTCTGTTGGATGATGATGATGATGATGACGACGATGATGATGGCGATGATGATGGCGATGTTGATGATGATGATGATGATGATGAGATGTCCTTTGTTGTTGCTGTTGGCTTTTTTCAGGATAATAGTGTTTTATTTATCCGAAAACGAAAATCACTCATCTCAAGATCTTACTGAAATACATCATGTTGATGGAACGACGATGGTTCTTTAAGGCTCTAGCTCATTAACCAGGCGATCTCGACTTTGACGCCGGTGTTGTCCGGAAATTTCCAATCTGGTTTCCGCTTCTACGTACGACATAAAGCCAAGGCTCCGTGTATACCAGTAGCTGCACGTCCCTTGACCGTTGGATATCGAAATAAGAGTAGACCATTTTTAAAAATATTAAACTATTGTATACAGTATTCCTTAAAGCTCAAATCAAGTTTTAAAAAAAAATGTGATCCAGTTAAAGTAGCTAAGTCTCAATATCAATCCAAAGTCTTACACGTTGAAAACACGAATTATTTGTTAATTCAAATCAACATTGATGTTGGTATCTTACCTTGAAAAGGTAGGCTTCTGATGTCCAATATTTAAGACAAAATTAACATTTAACCATTGGTACACGAATAGACTGGAATAACCAGACACTAGAAATTTCTATTCAGTTGAGACCCATGCCGTATTTCGCTGGACATAACTGATTTGAATATAGAGTTAAAACGGAAATAATTGAAGGTAAATCAGTTCATTATATGCTTTGCTACCCATTTGGGTTAAATTTCAAGGTCCCAAATATTAGCGATTTAGCTCCTTTAAATCGACTCCATTTCTATTAAAAAATAATCACTAATCTATGATCTTAAGCGGCTTGGAGGGGAACCGGGGGACCCAACGAGGTTGGTCACGTGACCCTACTCTCTGTCACGTACAAGCTTGGGTTCGACACCATACTATGTTACTCGATGACGCACTTATGACCCAAAGCGCAAGCGTTCGACTACTTGAACGAAAGAAATGAATTGGGGTTTAACGTCTACTGTTCTGCTCCGGCTTGGCAAATTAAGACAGGTATACGACATAGGCCCTACAGTGTGCTATGGGAGAACATTTGCCCGGACTGCGGCACGATGGCCTACTCTTATATCGATTTCCAAATGTCAAGGGTTCTTTTACGTGCACGCCGATGCGTACACGGGACTTGCGTTTTTTGTCTCATCTGAATGACTATACCTTGTCCCTTGCCAGACCCCCCGTTCTGCATCACTGACAAGGTAGCACCTCACCGGAAAGGCCCGATGAACGTTCTTGGCCAACGCAGGGGTCGATCACGGGAACTCCACGTTAGTGAGCCTAAGTCTTACTCACTGAGCCACAGCGGCTCCCGATTACTTGAGCACCAGACTCCCTTTTCCATGCAGCGAGAGGGGAGGGGGTGAATTCCGTTTATTGCCTTTTGTAAAACTGTGATGTTGCTGACGTTATTAAAGTTGACTTTTGGGACTTCAGTTGACGTCTTTTTCTTATCGCTTACAAACCCTTATAAGGATAGAATGTTTCTGGTAACATCATGGCCGACAAGATAAAACATGGCAGATAGAAAATAGAGATTCAGGATGTGTTAAAACAGGAGATTTCACGAGAAGAAACTTGTTTTTATCATTCTCGTGATTCAAGTAAATATGAGAACGCAAGATCGCGACATTTCCCCGCCATCTGAGGTCACGTCACCATGGGACCAAGAAACAAGATGGCGTCGCCTAACTTCATCTTAAGAACGGTAATGTTAACCTGCAATTCGTCCCAGAGCTGGTGTTGGATTTCATAGTAGTTACTTTTACCCTCGGTTGTCACAGAACGTTAATTACTTATAATAACACATCAATTGAAATTCACACATCACGGGGTCCCTACTCTCCAAACCAAACGTTTTCGTCTTCCAATAATGTGACAGAATGTTGGTCCAGTTACATAAAATTACCTACCAGCAGACGATTTAGTCTCCGATTTTATTGAAATGTTGAACTAGAGAATTAGTTAATTATCCCGTTTGTCTATATGGCACAATGTTATGATGAACGGCAGTAATGTATTAATAGCCATACTTTATTCTTTTTACATGAACTTTACAGAATCTGAACCATATGATATGTCAGCAGTGCCGTTCTTCTAGTTCTAGGCCTACCATTTGGCTAAACTAGGCGTGAATGAAGTGGGGATTAACGTCCTGATGTTTAGCACCAACCGCTAAAGACTGGCAGACGGTTCTTTCACGAACCGATCGACAAGATAGGCCTACTGTCGTTCCGCCCGATCGTTCCTTGCCAACACTGGACTCGAACCCGGGTTCTCCTGGTTAATACCAGCGCCTTAATCACTGATCCCCCATGGCCCCCCTAACTTCAGCTGAAATTGTATTTCTTTTCATTTGTAATTGCTGTACGCGGAGGTTGAGTCCCGAATGCTTAACGCGTGCGCCTTGCACCATACACACCTTACATTACGTCAAGTGGTTTCGATTTCCCACTTGTACGTGACTAAGAGTAGGCCTAGTGTCGCAAGTCCAAACTCGTAGGCTTACTCCGGGTCCTCTGCCCCCCCCCCCCTTGCTAAAGACCCCTACGCGTAAACCAATTATTGAAATAAAATTGAATCATATGATAGTCCCGAAATGAGATAGTTTGTGTCGAGTGGACGTTAAACCCCCTCTCTCTCTATCTCGCTTTCTGTAATTGTTTTAGTCAATCTTTACTGTCAGTAAATTCTGAAAATGAGTCAACAGTGGGAAAATGCACGTACGCACCACCTTATATGTACAGATGCACGTGCATGAGTTTATATCTATATTGAATTGTGTTAAAAGGATCGAAGACTTTTAAAGGGGATACATTTCACAGTTGATGTTCAAATAAAAAACAAGATAAATTGAAGCCGATTTAAAAAAAAAGTTTTATTGACAAAAATTCGGGAACAACCCAATTTAAATACTAGCCTAGAAAAAGTCAAACATGAAAAAAATCGACGGAATATTTTTGTCTGCATCACAAATTAAAGCTGATCAATATACAAGTCGCATTTGTCGGTTGACACTTAGCTTTTAGATGGCGGGAATGTTAGTGTTGTGGACAGACCGAAACCGGGAATTTTTCCGGAAGGTTAAAAAGAATTTAAAACATCAAACTTAGACACTAAATATATTTTGAATTTCCTTCACCAGATATCGATCGAGAGGTAAACAAGTGAAGCAAGGACAGGACGAAAGAAACGAACAAATTTAAAGAAATTATAATCGCATCGTGTTTTCGTATCCGACGGTTTGATGAATGACGACAGCCAGTCGATGTACATTTAAAACATATATTTCAACAACGCTTTTCTAAGTAACTCATTTGATATGCTATTTAAAAGATACGTTGCATCTATATATAATAGGTTTTTGAAACAGTTGATCAGATCTAGGCCAGGCTCCGTCTTCATTAGGCCCATCAGTACAGAAACAGGTGCGGATCCAGACATTTTTACAGGAGGGGGTTTGCCAGACTCCTGTTAAGAAAATCTGTTGACAATGCATAATGCCATCATCGTCCCTAAATTACATAGGCATACATACACAGTGAGCTTTTTAAAGAGAGAAAGCCAACACCCCCCAATTGTTTACAATGATCACATTGTGATTTAATTACATTGATGCAAGGCATTAATTTTTTTATGTAACTGAGCAGGGTGGGGTTTGGACCCCCCCCCCCCCCTCTGGATCCGCCTCTGAGAAAAACAGGACGTTCAACCCAATTTCATTTCATTTTATTTCCAAGCCAGGCTAATTCATTCTGAATTATTAGCTTTACAAATCGCGTAAATGAAAAAAACAAATTCATACATATAAGTGAAGACGGTTTATGTAATCATGGAGAGAGAGAGAGAGAGAAATGGGGTTTAACGTCCACTCAACACAACCAGGTCATTTCGGGACTAACATATTTGCGCGTACGGGTCTTTAGTCGTGGGAGGAAACCGGAGTGCCCGGAGGAAACCCACGAGGTTGAGAAGGCGCCCCTATCTCCATGCCACATACACTCACACCAGGGCTCGAAACCACAGCCGCAAGCCAGAGGTGACCGGCCAGCTAGAGGTCGAAGCGCGGCACTCTAGACCACTAGGCCATCCCAACCCCCCATGTAATCATGGGCTTAAAGGTTCATTATGTAAGATCTATATAAGGAGCCGACAGGGAAAGAGAAAAAGGGTTTAACGTCCAATCGACACAAACTAGGTCATTTCGGCACTAACATATGGTTTAATTTTATTTCAATAAGCAGTGGGAGGAAACCGGAGGACCCGGCAAAAACCCACGAGGTTGGACAAGCGACCCTACTCCTTGTCACATACAACCGGGGATTCGAAACCACGCCAGTTGACACAATGACAGGCTTTATGATACAGCGCGCACGTGCTAACCTTTTGGCCATCAAACCCCCCATTTATCTGAGGATCTGACAGGTCTGGCTAGAGTAGTTCACACATAGATAATAAAAGGGGGATATATTAAAAATTTCAGCCATATTAAAGATGCATTATGTAAGATTTAAAAATAAATAGCTGACCATTCTCTTCATAATAGCTCAAAAAAAGATAATGTAAAATGACAATATTGAAAATTTCATAATAATTACTTCTTCTGAGCGAAGTTATCAATGTTTATAGTTTTTGACGAGATGTGTGCACTGGCATATTCGAGAATGAGCTTCGCTTTCCCAATTTTTAAATTAAATTTTTAAATGGCGAACCGTTCTAATCTAGTAAAAATCTCAGGTATCCGATGCCATCGAGAGTTGATTATGGTCTTGTTTTGTTAATAAATGTCTAATAGTTTAGACCTAAAAAAAACCCTGCAATAGACAAATTTAGCTCTTGCATCATGTATGTTGCGACGTTATGACAGCTTGAAGTATTGATAAAAAAAAAATAGCGTATGTATAGTCTCGATTTTCACCGTTTACCATTTATAACGATATTAACCAAAGTCTCGATTATCCATATTTGAATTAAATCATTAAATGGCGATTGTTTCAGTCCATTAAAATCACAACCATCCGACGGGCTAAAGAGTTGATTATGGTTTAGTCATGTTAATAAATTAATGTCTAATTAAAAAATTATATAACATTTGAAAACAAAACAATCTGATTAAAACACAGATCTAAAATACAAAGTAAATGCACATGGATACGGGACGGGGGGGGGGCTCGAAGAGATTTGTAAAATGCCACAAGGAGTCTGCTAGTCGAGTCGGGAGACGATTTAGATTAGGACCATTGACCTAAGCCATGCCCGACATGAACTATATACCCGACAAGTTATTTCCTTAGACACTCTGCAACACACAGACAAAATAACCCATCTTGAGAGAGCGTTCTTGGTGTTCACTAGACTTTAGAAGTGTAATAATTAAAATGCTATTTATTAGAGATTGTTTATAGAGATGCCATGTCGGGTGTTACACGCGTGAGCGTGAAGGCTGTACATGCCATAACGATGTTATCGATGGAGTTACTTTACGACCAAATCATACAGTCGTATCACCAACGCAGTAATGAGACGAGAACCAACCATTAAACAATATTTTATATAATTTAGATGGATGGATCGAATTCTCTCTTGCTATCATCACAGTCTATTTCATGTCAGCGGGCAATAAGCATGATTTACAGCACTGGTAAATAGACGCTCTCCACGGACCTTTCCGCAATTTATTGGAGGTTTTGGAAGGATACACGAAATTTGCTCGGCGAGCACACAGAGGAAATTTACTCACGACCGACCAGTAAATAAATTTGACAGAAGGAAGACTCTATCACATTTACTTAGTTAACAAACAGTCGATTCCGTTTTTTCAACTAATTTGACCCGTGACCATTCTAATGACTATTTTTCTTTTCATCTTGGTGCTTTGGTTTCTTCGTGCCATTGATCTGGTCGGATTTCCTGTTACGTTCTCTGCTGCTGTCAGGCGAACGGTTCTAGGCAGCTTCAAACCACGAGCAAAGACTGTTAACGATTTCGATTCTTAAAACCAGAAATCTTTCAAGCAGTTTTTCTCTTTTCCTGATGTCGACTATTAAAATTTGAATTGATCTGACAATTTTTTTTATTTACATACTGTTTTATTTTTTGTGAAACAAGCAAATAATAATAGTCTAATTTTGTAGCGACCATCCAGGATTACATATATGAAACAATAAAGTAGTTTGTAGTGTTTAAATTTTCCTAAAATAATTGTCGACAATCCGGACTGAATTAACCATTAAGGAAAATAAGCACGTGCTTATGGCATGACGAGGGGTGGGGGAACCTGCTTTGTTGGGTGACATAAGTAATTCAAAATCAATTTAGAACTTTTAATGAGATTTTCAATATTTTTTTCTATGTTTAAACCCTTATTTTGAAAAATACAAATGTATTTTATGGTTCATTATTGTTTATATTTTGAATTACATATAGGATACATGTATATTAGGGGACCAAAATATGTCAAATGCTTAGGGCCTCTATTGGTCTTAAAAGAAAATGGTGAAGCCTAAAAGTAATACATTATAAACTTTGGTCTCACGATGTTCTTATGTGTGTGATATGCCACGCGTGCATTTCTTTCTGATAACCATCAAAAGTAAATTATAAATAGTAAATTCATGACCGGATCAATTAGTAAAACCTGCAACGTTAATCTTTGCATTGACTCAAGACTAAGATCCAGTGCCCCCATCCCCGCCTTTCTCGCTCTCGTTGTGAAATGTAAATGACTGGACAATTGTGCACAGAGGTTCCGGAAGTTGCTGTTGTTGGTGTATTTGAAAAATGTTTGTACATTATTTTCTATATTTCTGATGTCAGAGGTATGGTATACATAATATATAATATTATTCAGACGCCTTAAATCAAATCGTATAAAGCACGTTACCATGTCAATAACCCCATGTTGATATTACCCTATCATATCAAACGATTTAGGGCGGCCGCCATGTTGATTGTTCATAAAAATGAGATTTGTTTTGTGCGCGGAAACGAAATCGGAAATAACTTGTGACTGTCAGAAGGTGTATTTGTCATTAAGCAGGTTCGTTTAGATTTACTTTCTTTGTCAGTTTATACAAGCCAGTAAATACAGATCAGCCCTCACTCTCTTCCTGTACATACAAACAATCTAACTACAATCTTACCGCGGCCTCCAGAGTTCACTCTAGTCTTAGATAACTTTTAGTGACTAAACCCAACCGTTCTCAACCAATCTTGTCGCCCACCACATTTCCCTTTATTTGGTTTAAACGCAGGCGTAGACACATTTTAAACCGGTAAACAATTGTTGAATTTTGAAATCGCCGGCAACTTTTTTTTTTATCCTTTCGGTTTGGGGTGGTTTTTTTTCATCGAAGGTAACAAGTGGAGTTTGAACTGATCGATTTGGCAGGATTTTTGCTTTCTTTTTTTAAATAGAAAATCGGAGTATTATTTGTACATCTCGAGATCGTTTGGTGGGTTCGAGTCCCGGACTATGCGTCTCAAGATGTGGAGTAGTTGTCTAACTTCTTGGATTTTTTACTGGGGCTTCACCCCCTACAACCCGCTACACACACACCCATCCGCTCCCTTCTATATACTTGTATTGTTAAAATAAAACGATACCATTTTTTATCAGTGTGATGTGGACGGTTCTTTTTTTTTCTTGTTGTATGGTTTTGTCTTATAACTTTATTTAGGACTAAACAGAATATTAAGACGCCGAGTGTAGCGAGGAACAAAATTGTTAACGAAAAGCTCCCAGTCATTCGCGTGGAATCAAAAACCAAACCTCCTTGTTTAGACTTACCATTGGCAATACTTTAAAGCTACAATTTCATATTTTTAAGTTATATTTTTAAAATATATCAAAATAAAGCCTTAAAATAGATGGTATCTATAAACAGTCCTACCTTGTTAAAGAATAATCCTATAATTCACTATTGCCAGTTGAGAAATTGACAAGAATATCATTTTCAACTTCAAATGCAGGGGGGGGGGGGCAAGGGAGGTAATTGTGTTATTATTTACGATGTGAAAGATCTTTAAGTGTGGGAAATAATGCCTATGATTGTTTAATGGTGAGTTGACAACCTATTGAGCAAAAAGACATAGAAATAAATATGTTTTGACTTTCTTAGAAAATATATGAAATTCCCGCTTTAAAGGTCAGTGGGTTGGGGTGGCTGATTGGTTAACGCGTGTGCGTTATATTACAAGGTCTAACATTTAGTAAAATGGTGTAGTTTTGATTCTCCGCTTATACGTGACAAGGAGTAGGGTCGCCTGTCGAAACTCATGGGTTTTCTCCGGGTCCCCCGGTTTCCCCAACTGATAAAGACCTCTCCGTGCTAGTGAATTATTAAGATAATATTGAACCATATGTAAATCCCGAAATGACCTAGTTTGTATCGAGTGGACGTTAAACCCCATTTCGCCCTCACTGTAATTGTATTAGTCATTTTTTACGCGCTAGCGAATTACTAAAATAATATTGATCCATATGTTATTGCCGAAATGACCTAGTTTGGGTCTCTGGATATCATCCTAGGTGGAAGCTGGCATAAACCCCAATTAGTTCGTAGTCGCAGTAGTAAGTAGGTCGTTAATACCTAGTAATATGACACCACTCCGGTCAGGCGATCCCCATCTCTAAAATAAACACCACACTCATATACGCATCACCACCATTTTTATCCAAAATTGATTTTCATCGGACTGAATTTTCCCAGCTTGCGATAGATGATCTTAGCAAACAATTCACGGGATTGCGGACCGAGGGCTTTGTCGAATTTGTCATGCATTTTTGCACTTGAATTGATACTCTTCCAAAACAAGCCGGGCTATAATTACTGGCGGCTTTAAGTTGGATATGGCACACGATGTTCGTATTGCTCCTCAAGTCCTCCACTGTTGACGGAACATGTCACAAAATCTTATTTTCTGGTCGTGCAGTGGTTTGTCGCATCGCGTGTTAAAAGAAGCCAACATAAATGCTAAGTTGACCGTGTGTAAATTTAATGTTTTTAAATGTCTATATAAGGAATATACACGTACGTGACTTCATTTAAAGAACAGATTGGGATTAAAACACCACCTTTGAAACAATTTTGTGTTTTTTTACGAGTATTTCTATTTTGGTATCGTGTGCGAGACAGTGTGTTTTTCAGTGGACTACCCAAAGTCGCTTTTCCTTATTTGGCTTTTTCTGACAATATCTCCTCAAATTCATTATATAATTTTCAATTAAGAAAACAAATTTGGCCCATCAAATGATTTTACCGGAGAATCGAAACCACACCAGATTACTCAATGACAGACCTTATGATACATTCGCCCATCCAATCCCACCCCACCCCACCCCCAGTCTATGGAAGCCGCCAATATACCCTATGAATATCTGGTATGAGTGGTGGGGACCGATTGATCAATGGCGTCAGTTTTATTCTCGATTTCCATTACAAGTTATTTTACTATTACAGATGCCTTAGGTAAGATCTCAATCCGCCTATAACAGGTCTTTATTATGGCTCAAAATGTTATATAAATTATTATTTTGACAATTATTCACATGGAAATCCTATATTCAACTCTCTAAATCATCGGATAGCCTGGATTTATATGAAATTGAACACCCGCAAAATTTAAAGATAAAATAGATAATCGAGACTTTGTTTATTATCGCATAAATAGAAGCAACTCAAATCGATTTTTTTTTTGTTGTTTTTTTTATCAAAATTAAATTATTATTTAGTCATATATTCACATGACAAGCCTGTAATCAGCTGTTCAGGTCATCGGGTGGCCGAGATTTAAATGGATTTGAACATCCGCGAAATTTAAAAATTTAACGATAAAATGGATAATCGACACTTTGTTTATTATCGTAAAATTGAGAAGCTGTCATAAACTGTCATAACTTCGCTCAGAATGAATAAATTCGTCTCGATTGTCAAGTACAGTAGCTACGATAATAAACAATCTACTTATTCATAATTTCGCTCAGAATAAAGTAATTTGAATTAAATTTTCATTTTTGAACTGTTATAGCCAGAACTGCCAGCTCTTTATCTCAATCTTGCATTATGCATCGTTAAAGAGAATCTTTGGAATAAAAATATTTCTCATGACGAGAAGTCATGCTGAATATCTTTAGTCAGGTGGAGTGGTATGAGGTGTTCTGGAAATTGTAAGCATATCCAGCTCTTTTAATTACACCACAGATAGATGTATAGGACCTTGCCCCGAGTTCAGGACTTTGGTAGAAGTTAAACTCGGGATAAAGCACAAATCGATTCCTGTTAAATTGATATTTTCGTGAATCACTGAAGTAATGTCAGGGGCCACAGTGGTTCACTTGCTCAATAATCACTAATCATATGACATTGTACGACATTAAATAAGACGTTAAACCCTATTGCACTTCATGAAAGATTTCAAGCGGAAGTTTATGAGGCCCCCACCCCTCCCACGAAGTTACTTTGTGGCCTGGCTCACTAGCCTGGATGTCATATCGACGTTGACCGATAATTTTTTCCTTTTCAATCCCAGCACGTTAAATACCCACACCCCACCCCTTCCCTCTACAGGTGCAAGTTGAACAAGAGAATGCAGTTGCGCCCTGTAATGGAATTTTTTCCCCATAGCACACAGGCACACTACACGACCCTGCCATCATTAGCTCGAGCGTGGGGTGAGGATTGGATGGCCGAATGGTTAAGGCGTGCTATTACAAGGTCTGACATTGAGTCAACTGGCGTATCGCCTGTCCGACCTCGTGGGTTTTCTCTGGGACCTTTGGTTCCCTCCCACTCCTAAAATGACCCTTACGTGCAAGCGAATTACTGAAATAAATTTGAACCATACGTAAGTCCCGAAATGACCTAGTTTGTGTCTAATGGACGATAAATAACCCTAGTTCTCTATCCCACTCTTTCTCTCTCATTAGCTTGATTGGCACAGGAAAGTAAGACGTTAAACCCCATCTCAACCCCTCCCCTTTATTACGCAACAAAAACGAAAGTAGACACATATGTATTGTGTTAGTACTATATATAGAAAATCTACTGGGTTTTATAACCATTGATTTTAGGGAATAAGTTGACATTTCAATGGGTTAACAATACCACAGAATTCTATAGCCGATTATTATTAATCTACAACAGGCCTTTCACAACAGATGCTGTTTAAACCGATTTATAAAAAACCTCTTCTCCTTTCTTCCATACGATTTATAAAATTCAATAAAATATACTTGAAATAAATAAAGTTCTTGTATTTGGTTCCATCTGTGTCTTACAGCCAATCGAAGTAATCCCTTTCTGTTTTTTACATATACAATAGGTATTGGGTTATATTTATTATAGGCTAAGTTTTAAAAATGGCACGAAAATAGTCACAATGAGAATGAACTAAAATCATGTTAAAGATGCATTATGTAAAAGCAAAAATCTTCCTATTTGTAGGCCTTTCTTTGGGCCTTAAATGTTATCTAAATTATTAATTAGATATTTATGTTAAAACATGACAAGACCATAATCAACTCTCGACGATGCCATCGGATGGGTTCGATTTCAAGTAGATTAGAACGGTTCGGCCATTTAATGATTTAATTCTAAAATGGCGAAGCGAGGCTAAGGCTCGAATGACCAGTACGGTAGTTACACATCTTGTCAAAACTACAACCATTGATAGCTTCACTCAAAATAAAATAATTTAAATGAAATTTTTAATATATATTCATTTTACAATATGTATTATTAAACTATTATAGGGAGAATTATCATCTTCTTATCTAAATCTTATATAATGCATATTTAATTGCCCCATTTTTTGCATCGACCGGGATAATGAAGTCGGGTATATGGTAAGGAATGTGGTATGAGGGACATTTTGCTCGGACATGTGCGCTACGGTCAATTCACGGTGCGTCGGTTTTTCGTCCAATCTGAACGACTAGACAGCTGTCCTTGTCAGACTTTCCTTCTTCCACCACTGACTAGGGGAAACCACACCAGACATTCTAGGGGAACCCTCTCGACCAACACCGAAAAATAATTATACATGTCTTAGTTTAGGTGATAAACTTAATGAAATGTTGATAACAGTTAAATTCAAATATCAGCTTTAGAAACAGACTAAAAATAATAAATAAAGAGCATCAAAACTGTAATTATGTAGGTTAAACCGTATGTTCAGAGAACATCCTTGAGTGAACTGTTCGAAAATGCCGCTTACTCACAGAGCCACCGTGTCTCCCGATTTGAAAGACACCATAAACCTCACAAAGGTTACTATGTTTGTAAAAGATTTTTTTTTAAAAGTTATTTAAAAGGTTACTATGTTTGTAAAAGATTTTTTTTTAAAAGTTATTTAAAAAATGATTGATCTTTTATTGGACCTGATTGGTTATTATATCACACTTACTACATACGATAAGTTAAATTATTATAATAACCCAATCGCTTTGAGGCTTTCATTTCAATCTCAAACCTCCATCACTACCAGGAACCATAACGCTTCCGGCATTGATTGAGTAATCCAAGGGACGTAACTCAATAAATAATTCCATTAATTGTAACGTTATAGAAAGAGAGAACTGGGGTTTAACGTCCACTCGACACAATCCAGGTCATTCCGGGATCCATAATGGTTCAATTTTATTTCAATAATTCGCTTTAGCAGCGTGAGGACCAGGAGAAAACCCACCTGGTTGGACATGTGACCCCACTCCTTGGCATGTACCACACCAGTTGACTGTAACGTTGCAAATATCTGGTAAGAAAATAAATTTTATAAAAATGTACTCCTATCGTATGTAACAGATTGAATTTCTGAACTTAAATTGAACGGAGAATAAATGGGTAGACTTTTAGTGCGCCTGTGTCTTTTTGTTAAAGAACGTGAGAAAGTGGTATTAATTGCTTTACATTAAGTTCTTAAAGAAAGGCCAGGAAATGCTGGAAGGTGCGTACCCAATATTCCATTTCTTCCTGGTTATGTGTCTAAAGTGAGAACATAAGTTGTTTTATATTTGAAGAAAAGATGAAGAATAAAACAAACAACAGTAAAGAGGATTGAAGACTTACTCGGTGAAAAAAAAAACCCCTGCAAAAACAATACTCGACTACTGGATCTTTCTTCTAAAGATCTCTGGGGTTTTTTTATTACATGTATGTACCCGATTGTTGACTAGTCTCTCGCTTTCTCTCTATTACCCTCTTACTACAAGAGGTTTCTGTCGTATTCTCTGAGCGCGGTGCTGATGGAAGAAAAATCGAAGTCGTTTGTGAGAAGATAGCCAGAAGAAAATATCGTCAGGTGTAGGGCATCGTGTTATAATTGAAAGTAAATAAATCGTCCGGGTGGAAACAAACCACAACACGCAGTCGTATAATAGACTTCAACAATTAACCCGTAACCATTCGGCAACAAGTGCCCGTTTTCACCTTGTCTTTGCAATCGAGTAAATTCGGTCGTTTCCGACGTTAATGGTTCTCTAAACGGTCGGATAACTTCTGTTTGTTTTCGGTTATTGTAGAACAATTCGTTCAACTCCAGAATAAATATCTTTCTTTCAAAGGACTCGTGTTTTTTGTGATTTATGAAGAACCATTGTTAAGATTTTGTTATGTCTGTTTTTTGTGTTCTTTCTCCGTTCTGCAAGTCTTCTAAATCACAACTTGCGTGTAAAGCAAGATTTGTATCTTTTGTTTCTATGTTTTCTCATCTCTTAATTAAACATTTGTATTTTTGTATGTACCTTTCTTGACATTGCATCTCCTGTGATATTTTTTTTGATACTTCTATATTTTATCTTTATTCAATGGTTCTCTTGAAATGAGAAAAATATGTTATTTATAAAAGAGCACGTGGGCCCCTAGCTGTGTTTTCAAACCCTCTTTCTTGTTCTGAGAGCTGTGGGCGTGGCCTTAGAATTATCTTTATTTACTGGATCGTGTGAAGCGATTATCTGATATAGTTAAGTTAATTCTGTTGACAGCTGCAAGAAATAGTTCATATGTGAAGGATTATCAAAGCCCCACATTGGTAAACCATCGGCTAACAATTTCTTTAATTGCTTTATGATTTTTATTTCCGTGTCAGCTAAATAGAGACTGTGAGGAAATTGTCTGATAGATTTGTTCTGTTGATAATTGTCAGCAAATTAAACAAAATATCTTCGTTTTATTTTTGCTTTTAATTTAAAATGATTATGAAGCAGGCGACGATTATTGTGTTGTGTTAAAATGATTATATTTTAATATCTTTATTATTCAACGAATATCGACGATTTCTGTTAAATAGATATTAATGATTTGTAACATTTTCCATAAAATTTTATTCTAGAAAGAAAATTTCAAAATCCAAATTTAACAACATATCCCAGTTCCTGTTTTCACAGATGTGTGTGAGTTTTATCAGTTTTCCAAGAAAATTTACTTTAGAAAGGTAAATAATTTAACAAAAATTCAACTCTAATCTCCATTTTTTTCTATTTCCAGCGATTTGTTTTATGCTTTTCAACAGTTTTCCAAGAAAGGTTATACTGAGGAGATCAAATAATTATACAAGACATTTAAACATACATGATGCAAGAGCTAAATCTTCCTATTGCAGCTCTTTCTTTAGGTCTGAGATGTAACTTATCCGGAGCATAATCAACTCTCGCTGTGATAGCTAGCCTGAGATATTTACTGGATTAGGATCCGATTTTCGGATTTAATCATGAAATGGATAATCGGGAATATGTTTGTTATCGTACCGACGTTACTAATGATGATCGAGGCTATGTCAAAATTCAATCGCTGAATTCTCGTTTCAGAGTGGATCATTTTTTTCAGAAATTTTCAGCAAATTCCCTTTACATTATTTAGTTTTTAATTATTATAGTAAGAAATACCAGCTCTATATCTAATCTCCCATAATGCATCTTTAACTATGTTTTCAAGTTTCTTTTTTCACACAGCGGAACAAAATGTATGCGTTATTAGATAGCTTCCAAAAACTTGTTTGTAGAAAATTTACATTATTTTTTGTGTGTTGATGAAAAAAAAAACCCCACTAAGTTATGCAAGAAAAATTTGTATAAGCCAAATATATCTATTTATACACGTGGTTAGTTGATAGTTTACCGGGGATCTTCCAAAATACAACAATTCTGCCTGTTTATATTTATACTACGGTCGTCATTAAAACGCTTCTTATGTATACTTGAAATCGGTTAAACTTATGAGCCGATCGGGTTAATACCGAGGAATGTTTTCGGGATCCAGTCGCATCAAGTGTTGAAGTTGTTGCCAAAGTGAAACGCGTCCCCAACCTATACAACGTAAAGCTGGATTAATCCAGACGCCATTGTAATATATTTATTTAGATTTTGGACAATGCCAATGTTTTGTCGAAGCCACGCCAATTGTGTTGGTAGATGTCACGAATAACTAGGGTTTGGTATAAACAGTTCCAATATCACACTGGCTCACCCAATTGAGAAACAAAGTCTCTAATTTGAAAAAAATATGGGGGACTAATGCACCGTTAACACTATAAATCGGCCATTTTAAGACACGACAAAGACGTGCTTATTTTTATTATTTTATTTGGTATGGCGTGGAATCCCTCCGCCGAAAAAGAATTGATCACTTTACTACAACACGTCTGATCCCAATTCTAACAGGGAGCCGCGGTGGCTCGGTGAGAAAGAAAATGAAAGGAAATGGGGTTTAACGTCCTACTGTTCTGCTCCGACTGGGCTAATGAAGACAGACATACGCCATATAGTGTGCTAAGAAGGAAATTGTTTGCCTGGAAGGCGGCACTACGGCCTACTCTTATATCGAATTCTAACTGCCAAGGGATATTTTACGTGCACACCAATGTGTACACGGGACCTCGGATTTTCGTCCATTCCGAACGGTTAGACAGCTGTTCGTGCCAGGCCTTCCGTCTTTCACCACTGACTAGGAGAAACCACGCTGGAAAATCCCAATCAGCTTTCTAGGCCAACACCAGGGTCGGGCCAGTGTCTTACCCACCGAGCCACCGTGACTCCCAACATTGAGAAAAACACTAGCTCGCTAACCAGAAGATCCTACTTCCCCTCCTGGTATTGGCTGCGAAAGTCCCTTGGGATTTTACGGTTAACGACGTTTCGTTATTAAATTATAGAGAAGTAGTTATATCCATATATACCTTATGTTGTGTTTTATTATTAATAGTTAACCGTGAGTCTAGATGTCATTTAAAGAATTGATGTTTTAGATATGCTGACTGTAGGGACGGGGGTGCGGGTGGGGGGGGTGATAAGTAAAATGCTGACTGTGGTATGAGTCTATCGTGGTCAAATACTATGGCGGGGGTGACCATGATATGACTTAGAGCTGCTAATGGTCACATTAATATTATGGCGAGTGTGACTGAGGGGTTATATTGATAGATATTAAAGTGCCAAAGGAAACCACCAATGGTTGTTGTAAGTGGGTGAAAGGGTGGCTATGATACGGTTTAGAGACGTGAATGGTCAAATACTATATCTGGTGTAAGTGAGAGGTTATGTTGAAAGATATTAAGGTATTAAGAGAGACCCAGTGATTGTTGATATTTAGTTTGTGTCGGTGTTTCACTCATTACAAACACATCCAACTAGCTTCAATATAGACACAACGACTTCTCCCTATATAGACACAACGACTTCTCCCTACCTTACGCTTGTTTACCTAGGCGGGATCGGAGAACTGGACAAATTTGTCTTCAAGATTCCAAAAACATTGAAATGCTGTAAAATAGGAGGTGGAGGATTATACCACTACTATAAATTGTTCTTGTTCATATTTAAAGATGACGCTGCGATTTGAAACACGTCGATCTACTTGTGAACTGTATTTTAAAGCTTGTAGTTTGGTTGTTGGAGGGAATCTGGACTCCAAGTGACTCGCTAGATTCATCCTGGGATCTTAGATCGATGGAGGTACACGCGGCGATAAGACTTTCTGAATGTCATGAATGGTTTGTGAAATACGAGATTCAACTAAACGACATCATGGCATGTTGATAATGTTAGCGACGCGCACGAGACTCCCTTCTACCTGGAATCATTCCTAACTTCTTAATGGACCGTGGCCAACCTGAGATCAGGAACGCGCTGGACTACGCATGTGAATCGAACAATCGAACTACAGTGTAAATCTCCAACCCCACTAGCCGTCTGCCGGCGTTACAACTTAAATCCAATGTTCACCAATATTTCACTTATTTCTCTCAGTAATGATCCGAGTCATGCTCCCGAATTACTGTACGGGTTTGAAATCAATTTTGTAACACCAACTTAATAAAATCGGGCATTACACATTACACTGTCAGAACTGAGATGAAATGAAATGGAGTTTAACAACGTCCCACTGTTCTGCCCCGACTCGGCTAATGAAGATGGTCACGGTCAGAACGTTTTAAGTGTTTCTGTTGCACAACCAACAAACCCATGTTGACGAGTTTAACACAGAAGGACACTGTCAATTTGTTGGAGGAACCAGGAGGATCCAGAGATAACCCATCAGGTTGTGTAGGCGACCCTAGATTATAATCACCGTCACGACATTTAATAGTATTAAAAGGGACAACGCCAATTTGAAGGGGAAAAGGAGGACTCAGAGACAACCCACTAGGTTGGGTAGGCAATCCTAGTTATTGTCTCGCCATTTGAGAGAGAGAGAGAGAGAGGGGAGAGAGAGAGAGAGAGAGAGAGAGAGAGAGAGAGAGAGAGAGAGAGAGAGAGAGAGAGATTGTGTTTAACGTCCACTCGACACAAACTAGGTCATTTCGGGACTAACATGTTTTGATTTTATTTCAAGAATTCGCTTGCGCGTAGGGGTCTTTAGCAGTGGGAGGAACCGGAGTATCCGGAGAAAACCCACGAGGCTAGATAGGCGACCCTACTCCTTGCCACATATAACCAGGGATTTGAAACCACGCCAGTTGACTCAATGGCAGGCCGTATGATTTGACTAGTCGTTCGGATGGTACGAAAACCAAAGGTACCGTGTACATTATGGCATGCACATAAAAGATAAAAGACTCCTTAGATGTATGGGAATTCGAAATCGAGCAGGCGACAACGTTACTGTATGGTCACAATTACACTTTCTGTATGGCGCATGGTCGTTTTCATTGATCTTGTTGATGCAGGAAAGTAAAAAGTTAAACGAAAATTTATTTTTATAAAACCCCAGTGATCTATGTCGTATTGGGATGTTGTTATTAGCACTATACTTTCATATTTACCTTAATGAAACATACATTATACAAGAGCTAAATCCAGGCGCGGATACAGAGGGGGGCGCACCCGGCGCACGCCCCCTCTATTTTTTCTGCGGTGGCGAAAATTTTCAGCTCCATATATTCTCGCGGGAAAGGAGAACAAAAACAGTTTAGTTAAGTTGGAAATCGTAATTTACAGTACTAGTATGAAATTAGTCCTTGTGGGCATTTTAATCCACTCAAAAATCACGGGCCGGGATTCGCAATCCCAAGTGGGTGCAGCACGCCCCCCCCCCTTTCTGAAAATCCTGGATCCGCCCCTGAAATCTGCATATTGCAAGTCTTTCTTTGGGCCTTAAATGTATCTAAATATTAATTAGACATTCAAAAACTTATCCACACCATAATCAACTTTCGATGTTATCGCTTGCCTGCAATATTTACTGGAATAGAATCTGATCTGCTGCTCAATGCTTATTGATGATTAAATCAAAAATTGGATAATCAAGACAATGTGTTATCGTACCCACTTTAGTAATGGTGATCAAGGTTAAGTCGAACATTCAATCGCTAAATTCTCGGTTCAAAGTGCATCAATGTGCCTGAAATATTTTCAGCAAATTCCCTTTACATACTTTAGTTTTCAACTATTATAGAGAGAGTTGTTAACTCTTTATCTAATCTGCCATAATGTATCTTTACGTTAGTTTCCCTCTTAGGTAATTAGAAGGGTGTCTGTAGTTGGTCAGTATTCACCAAGTGAACCTGTATTGTATATGTTATATTTTACCATTACTTTACATGATAATGACTAGAAAAGCCCAGTCGAAACGTCGCTCAGTAATAAGCAGTAATTCTATTCCATAGAATTGTGACATGTATGTTCCAGTTCAATTACTAAATGCCATTAAAATAACTGGTATACCATTTACCCTATTGTATCCAAGTCGATATACCCCAGTTGATATACCCTAGTTGGTATACCCAAGTTGATATACCCAAGCTGATATACCCTGTTGATATACCCTAGTTGATACATCCTGTACTTCTTTCTACCCAAGTTGATAAACTCAAGATGATATACCCAAGATGATATACCCAGGTTGATATACCTTAGTTCATATACCCAAGTTAATTTACCCTATACTTTATTATACCCAAGTTAATATACCCTGTACTTTATTCTACCCAAGTTGATATACCCGATACTTTATTCTACCCAAGTTGATATACCTTGAACTTTATTCTACCCTAGGTGATATACCCTAGTTGATATCCCCAGTACTTTATTCTACCCAAGTTAATATACTTTGTACTATATTCTACCCTAGGTGATATGCACGAGTTGATATACCCAAGTTGATAACCCAAGATGATATACCCAAGTTGGTATACCCTAGTAGATATACATATGTTCGTATACCCTGTACTGTATTCTACCCAAGTTAATATACCTTGTACTATTTTCTACCCAAATTGATATACCCAAGTTCTAGTCGATATACCCAAGTTGATATACCCAAGTTGATATACCCAAGTTGATACACCCAAGTTGATATACCCATGTTGATACACCCAAGTTAATATACCCAAGTTGATATGCCCTCATATTCCTGAAGCAATGGCCCGAGAAATCTCTCTCTGGCCATTGCTGGATTGACTTCTGATTCTTGAACTTTTGTGGGAGTGTGTCTATTCTCCCCGTTCAATGAAAGCTATCACTTAAGTACAGCAACATGACAGTCCTTCGTTTAATCTGAGTCTCGCCTAAAACTTTGGACAGTGATTTAAGGTATTAAAACGGTGAAAGTATGTTCGTTTCCAAACAGTATTGTTTACATTTCATTCGTCTTGATAGCCTCGTTTGTCACACAATTAGTTTTACTGCAGTATTCTCCTATGCACGGGCTAATTAGGCATAATAAAAGCGTGAGCCATGACGTAACGTTATGTAAACATATTTGGTCCAATACTGGCACTCGTTTTAAATGTAAAGCGTTTGTATGGTAGGTAGTGATTGGTTGGTAGTCGGACTACTGACCAATCAAAATTTAACACAACAATATCCACTCATAATAGCAGTGTGTAGTGAGATTACCTATAATCAAACGAAACGCTGCGCGGAGTATGATATACCCTGTACTTTATTCTTTCCATGTTGATATACCCTTTACTTTATTCTACCCAAGTTGATATAATGTATTCTACCCGATCTTGTCCCATGTGTTTGTGAGTACAATCCATAACAGTTATAATTTACTACCAATCCGAGTTTCTTTATTAGAAAAACCCGAATCCTTTAAAGCCGCTGTTCACAAGACAGGATGAAATATTGATAAACTAATGACAATTCTTTCATCTCAATCGAGTTCTAAATCAACAATTATTTAATTATGGCCAATTAACTAGCTGTTTTATTCCACGAGTAATAACAGTGGCTACAGGAATCACGGATAGAAAAACTAAGCCATGGACCTTCTGATACCATTGTACACCAATTAGTGTCGTGTAATTTCTTCATGGTGAATTGTCTTGATGGCGCACTTCAGCTTATCTCACCTGGTCATAAATTATATAGGCTAAACTTTCTCTACACCTGAGCTCGCTTCAGTTATTGTTTGGTCGATCTCCGTTACACAGACTACCATTGATTCTCTGTTTCATACCAGGCCTCGGATATAAAAGCCGCTCGTTATACGACTCTTGTATCTTAAAAACATAAAAGGCGATGCTGATTTTTTTTTTGGATGAAAGTACCCGCTCTCTCTCTTTCTCTCATTTGCAGGCAATAACTCATAAAGTAGAATCATAAAAATCTATATAGCTCGAGTGATTAGGATGATTAGAGGACGATGTTTCTGTGGAACCTTGTTTGATAATGTGGTTATCAGAGACGAACAGGTACCAGAAACAGGCTGACAAACTCTTCGCATTATATTAATTGTAATTTAAGATTTTAACAAGATCAAGTAATGACGTCCAGTAAGCTAATTAGCTCTTGTATTTTTTCGTCCATTGATTATGGTAACGACATTACAATATTTCCTTTATTCTACTAATTTACCCGTAAACTCTTTAACCAGTTTCTGTTCAGAGTTCAGAAAAAATATAGGGGAAAAATATTAAAAGAAATAAAAAATCAAAAACTATCATTTTCTTCTAATTTACCCGTAAACTCTTTGAGCCGATTTCTCTTTAGGGAAACGTGGGTTGGGTGGCCGAATGGTTTGCACGTTCGCGCTGTAACGTAAGTTCTGTCATTGTGTCAACTGGCGTGGTTTCGATTCCCCGGTTGTGCGTGACAAGGAGTAGGGTCGCCTGTCCAACATCGCGGGTTTTCTCAGGGTTATCCTATTTCCTCCAACTACTAAATGCCCCTACAAACAAGCGAATTATTGAAATGAAATTGAACCATAGGTTAGTCCCGAAATTACCTAGTTTGTGTCAAGTGGTCGATAAACTCCATCTCTTTCTCTTCTCTCTGTCTCTCTCCCACTCACTCTCTCTAACAACCTCTAGACAAAAATAGGGGGAAATATAAGAAGAAAAAATCAGAAAATATGTTTAATCTCCTGATTTATCCGTTTTTCCTTAAAACAGGGGGGGGGGGTCTAGAGTGCCGCGCTTCGACCTCTAGCTGGCCGGTCACGTCTGGCTTGCGGCTGTGGTTTCGAGCCCTGGTGTGAGCGTATGTGGCATGGAGATAGGGGCGCCTTCTCAACCTCGTGAGTTTCCTCCGGGCACTCCGGTTTCCTCCCACTGCTAAAGACCCCTACGCGCAAGCGAATTATTGATATAAAATTAAACCATATGTTAGTCCCGAAATGGCCTAGTTGTGTCGAGTGGACGTTGAACCCCATTTCTCTCTCTCTCTCGCCTTAAAACAGGGTTCGATTTAGACCGCCCAAAAATAGGGAAAAATTAGAAATTATCTTTATTCACTTTAGTGATGGTCGAAGAGACGATGATGGAAAAATAGAAAATAAAGGATGAAGTGACCATCATATGAAAATAGCGACAAAAAATAAATATTTTTTTTTAGATTACTGTCGAATTCATCCATCACTTAAAGTGAGAATTAGAAGACAACAAATCAGAAACAATATTTTATTCTCTTTGGTGATGGACGTAGAGCATATCAAGAAAATATATGGAAAAAATGTATGAATTCTATAAAACCATTTCGCTTTAGAAAACATATACAGGAGCAAAAAGTATATATTTCAATGTGAGCCGCCGAGAATAAGCTCAGGAGTTTTCAATGTAAGCTGGGAAGAACTTGTATTCCCTGCCTCTATATTTCTGGCTGTGGGGGTGGCGGGTGGAAGAAGAACAATAATAATGTTAAATTGTGCTGACGATGCCCTGCCTGTAGTTTTCTGTTGAGAAAGAGAATAAATAATTCTGCCAAACATGGTTAAAAAAAATTCGAAGAAAATGAAATGGGGTTTAACGTCCTACTATTCTGCACCGACTGATAAATTAAGATGGCCGAACGATATGCTAGCATGCTCTTTTTGCCCGGACAACGGTGTTACGGCTTACTCTTATATGGATAATTTATTTAAAAAGATTTGTTTGAATCAAATACTTTTAATTATTATCTTAAAATTCAAAAAGATACCTCCAGTTATTTACGTAGCAATGAAGCAACAATATTGTCGGTTTGTACCAGTAGGAATTAGGAATTAGGTGACGGTTTCCGGCGTGATTTCCCATTGTCCTGTCTAGTCGTTCGGATGGGACGATAAACTGAGGTCCCGTGTGCACATTGGAGTGCACGTAAAAGATCGCTTGGAAGTTGGAATTCGATATAAGAGTAGGAAGCTGCCCGGGCAAAACTTCCGTCATAACACACTGTATGGCGTATGCCCGTTTTCATTAGCCCAGTTTAGGAGCAGAACAGTAGGACGTTAAACCCCATTTCACTTCATTTCATTTCCCACAGATCGGTTATTAGTATTACAATCTAATACTAATAATATAGGGAGCGAATACGTATTGTTTCGAGAACACCTGATACCAGGGAAAGGTATGTTTATTATTTCTAAAACACCTGATACCATTTCACATATCAACAAGATATCAAGTCGTCTTGAAAAAGTCAGAACCATCCTCCGGGTGTAACACACATGTCACTAGGTGATTGGATCAATTCTATAGACTTAGTTTTCAGAAGCCGATGCTTATTTCTCCATCATTTATTAGTTTGAAATCATCAAACGGGAAGTGGTACGGACTGTTCTAAAATAGTAAGCATACCCTGCCATATGTCATTAACTAATTGGATCATTAATACGGACTTGGATTTCAGAAGCCGATGCATATTTCTAATTTCTCTCTCAATTATCATTTGTTTGAAATCATCAAACGAACGTTGAGGACGTCATACTCAAGTCCCATCAAGTGGTGACTGATTGATAACTTGAATTGTTTCGTTGAGTTTTTGATTTAGGTAATATTAGTGATTAATATCGCTCGCCTGCTGGGATCTGACGTATAGGCACGCCTACTCTCGTGACCCTACTATTATATTGGGAAACTGCATTCTCTGTTATTATTGTTAAGAGATTTCTTTAAATGCGCTTTCTGACCGGCTTAACTTCTCTAACACGATAATTTGACTTGATGTGTGGCAGCTCGGAAAAATCTGACAGTCACGTGTAATTTGCTCTGTTCGGGGAATCATTGAATGGCGGGTGACAAAACCTGTTTGAAGTCTGGAGACAGGGGCTACATATTCGTCTCGTCATGCCAGTCGTCTGCCTCGTGGCACGTGCACCCTGGTAATGATTAATGGCGGTCAGTTTGTCTTGAGAAGGGGATGGGGATTACAATAGGGGACAATGCCCGCTCAGTTCGCTAACAAAGGAAAGTCTTAAGACCTGGTCTATCGACAGGGGCTGTTGCACACGGCGTCATGTGTTAGTCGCGACAAGTTTTACACAAAGCAGTTATTTTTGGTATGTTTGAAAGAAATTTGGTTTAAAGTCCTTCTTGGATGTCCGAATGGTTAGCACATGCGCGCTGTATCATAAGGTCTGTCATTGAGTCAGCTGACGTGGTTTCGATTCCGCGATTGTACTAGACAAGGAATAGGGTGTCCAACCTCGTGGCGTTTCCCCGGATTGTCCGGTTTCCTGCCACTGCTAAAGACCCCTACGCACAAGCGAATTATTGAAATAAAATTGAACCATATGTTAGTCTTGAAATGACCTAATTTATGTCGAGTGGATGTTGAACCCCATGCTTCCTTTTAATAAAATTGAAAGAGTGTATTAAGTATTTGTGTGTATGGCAGATGTGAAACGTGGTACCTAAAGTATACTAAGTTTTGTATATGGCGGTCGTTTAAGGCAGAGATCTTTTCTCGAAGAATGAAGTAGATGGATTTCTGTGTGCAGAATGGGTCAAAACAAGTCAACACCATCTATAGTGTTTTACAACTTTTTGATGGCTAAACAGGCAAGAGTGACATACGTTAACATAAAACAAGTATATTAAACAGTAATTTAGATTACTAACACAACAGATTTGGGTTAGATAATCTCTTGGTGTCGATGTTTGTGGATACAATTGAAATCCGTCTAAAAATGTTACGGACATATAGCGTTGTCAGATCAACAGAAACAAATGTAACTTGTCCAACCAAAATTTAGCCTATAGCACACTGCATGCAGGGGCGTGGTGAGGGCAATTATTGAGAAGAAATTATGAGTAACAAAAAAGATTTTGGCACAAAAACCCTTTTACTGACCGCGGAGCTGTGGCCGACGAAGCCGGCCACCTCGAGCGCCGAAGGCGCTAGCCCGCGGCGGGGGGTTCGGGCGGCCCTCCCCCGGGAAAATTTCGAAAATTAGAAGCCCAGAAACGCAATCTCCAGCAATCCGAGACAATTTGATTGTGATTTTGGCGCAAAAACTTTTTGGCGCATGAGTATGGCTACTCATGAACTCATTCTCACCACGCCCCTGATGTGTACAAGGGAACTAGGTTTTGTCAGGTCCTCTGTCCTGCACAACTGACAAGGGGGTGTGACGCAGGAAAATACCCAGGACAGTTTTCGACCAACACCTGGAGCGAATTCGAGACACCATAGAACCACCATGGTGACAAAGTACATGTATACCCTGAGGGCATTATTTAATAAATCGTCGAGCTCTTTTTTTCTATATGAACGTTAACATGCCTGGTTTACCAATCTAACGCCGAGGGCAAGGCTATCAATAAGATTTTAATCCATGGCGTTTGCATGTTGAAATCGGAATTTCAATCCAGGTCTGAGCCAACTTCCCTTGTATTTTATTCATCATCGTTCTAAATGTTTTTCTTCTCAAATCTCGTCGGTGTAAAAATAGAGACCGAGGTTATTATCCACGAGATCATTAAACGATATCTACGCATGCTCATTTAAACGCCATATTTAAATGAATACTTTCTAAAGTTAATTGAAATGCACAAATGCCGCTAGTCACGTGGTAACAAATCCGATTAAATTGTGGCACGTGACAATTTTTGAATATCACGCGACTGGCGCGTGTCATGTTTTTGCTACATGGTTGGTCAACCAAGTATGATTAGGGTAAGAAGTCATCAGGAAATCGTTGAACTGTTTGATCCGTTGGTAAATTTTGTGTCTAATTACTGACGGTGTTGACGCGGGATAATAAATCGACATGTCAGCTCAGATTTCACCCCCAAATATGGTCAATGCACCCACACATGATCGATGTGCGGGGTCAAGTCAACACAAGTCCGAGCTAATCCCCCACCCCCAAACCCCCTGTGTTCATTTAATCCTAATCCCGTTAATACGTTAAAAGCATGAAATATTATCCAAATATGTGCACAATTAACGCCTTATTTTGAAACAAGGACTTGAAAGTTTAATGGGTTTATAGCTGGATTGCTTTAAGGAAGATAAAAAAAAAGAGGGAGAACAATGAGGTTTAACGTCCGCTCGACACAAACTATTTCGGGACTAACATATGGTTTGATTTTATTTCGGTAATTCGCTTGCGCGTAGGGGTCTTTAGCAGTGGGAGAAAACCATGACCCGGAAAAACCCACGGGGTTCGACAAACGACCCTACTCCTTGTTACGTGCAACTGGAGATTAAGGAAGATAAAAGTTGACCTTTGTCGTAGTTATAGTGAATAATTATGTTCGTCACAAATGCATCCAGCTGAGCCCAGGGGCGTGGTGAGAATGAGTTCATGAGTAGCCATACTCATGCGCCAAAAAATTTTTGCGCCAAAATCACAATCAAATTACTCAAAAAATGAAAAACATTTGTAAGTGGAAAAATTGTTTCATCTGACCCAATTAAAAAAATTTTGAAAGAGTCAAGTTGGAAAATTTAATCATATTTTATTACCGTATTTCTTGTCTCGGATTGCTGGAGATTGCGTTTCTGGGCTTCTAATTTTCGAAATTTTCCAGGGGGAGGGCCCCCCGGACCCCCCGCCGCGGGCTCGCGCCTTCGGCGGTCGCGGTGGCCGGCGTCGCCGGCCACAGCTCCGCGGTCAGTAAAAGGGTTTTTGTGCCAAAATCTTTTTTGTTACTCATAATTTCGTTTCAATAATTGCCCTCACCACGCCCCTGGCTGAGCCGAAGCCATTTTGGATTCTCGGTGGCCCAGTGGTTGGGGCACTGGTGTACGAACAAGGGGGGCCGGGAGAAAGTTGGGTTTTTCCAGTGTGGTTTCCCTCTGTAGCACAGGACAGAGGACCAGGAAAGTAAGAGTGTGTACTCCTTCGAGTGGGACAAACAATCGAGGTCCCGTCTAAACCTTTTATGTGCACATAAAATAACTCTTGACAGTTGGTATTGGGATTTAGAGTGGGTCGCAGCGCCGCTGTACGGCCAAATTTGTTGTTCATAGCATACACCATGACGTATAACATTTATTATCCTGGCTGTGACAGAAAGGCAGAACGTAAAACCCTAGTTCATTTGATGTTTGATATACAACAAATTCAGTTTCTATTTAATAAGTTTAACTTCATCTGAATGGGGGCGGGGGGGTCGAATGGTTAGCGCATGCGCGCTGTATCATAAGGTCTGTCATTCAGTCAACTGGCATAGTTTCGATTTCCTGGTCCGGGTCCTGGTTTTCTCCCACGGATTGTTGAAATAAAAATTGAATGTGTTAGTCCCGAAATGACCTAGTTTGTGTAGAGCAGACGTTAATTCCCTCTCTCTCTCTCTCTCTCTCTCTCTCTCTCTTAAAGGATGGCAGTTAATTGACTCGTCTGATTGTTTTATTGTCTGTCAAATTTCGTCTGTTTCTGTGATAATCTTATCAATGGGAATTCGAATGGGGAGCCGATATTCCCCAAGCGACAGTATATACAGACAATAGACTTTACTATAACATGAAAATATTAATTTAGTTTTCGGATCTAGACCATGGCGTCTAGATGACCGGTTGTCGACTCTAGAATCTAGATGACCAGTGTACACATTAGCGCAAACATAAGGGTGTAGCGCCGCTGCCTGGGCAAACGTTGTCCGCATAGCATACGGCATGTCCTAAACCTTTCTATATTTCAGTTCATCATAGCACGTGCAGTACTCGCTTATTATAAGTCCGCGAATGTACTATTCAATGGCGGCTTCATCCAAATTTGCAATCTGATAAAAAAAACCCGAGAGATCCTATTTCGTTTCGTTTTGTTTACATGTAGTTCAAAATTTCGTTTTACTCGTCTTTACTACTCTGGGATCTGGAAGAGTTGTTATACAACCGTGTTCTGGATGATGTGGGGGATTAGCCAATGAAACGGTATGTGGAGCACGGAACAGTGTGTATCCTTCTAGATACACGGTTAATCAAATGTCTGACGTCATAGAGGCAAAAGTCGCTCGTATGACCCCTGATGCGGTTCTCCATTACAACGACCAGAACAATAGTATATCATACCAGATTTAATTTCCTTCTGTATTTGTTCACAAATAGATAATAAAAAAAGATTCTATTGAATATTTCATTCAATTATTTTATTCTGGGCGTAGTGTATGTAGATCGTTCATTATCGTAACAACGGTACTTCACAACCGAGACTGAGTCTCGAATATCCATGTTTTTATCGCTAAAGTTTTAAATCTCACGAGCGTTCTAATCCATTTAAATCTCTGCTACCCAATGGTCTAGAGAGTTGATTATGAGTTTGTCATGTTAATATATGTCCAAATATAGTTATAACATTTCAAGCCATACTAAAAATCTGCAGTAGGCAAATAATTTTGCTCATAAATTATGCATTAATAACTAATTCAAAATATCAAGTTTTGTTGCAAGAATACATGTATAATATTTTAGGTACATGACCAATGACAAAGAGAGAGAGAGGGGAATGGGGTTTAACGTCCACTCGACACAAACTAGATCATTTCGGCACTAACATATGGTTTCAATTTTATTTCAATAATTCGCTTGCGCGTAGGGGTCTTTAGTCGTGGGAGGAAACCGGAGTGCCCGGATGAAACTCACGAGGTTGAGAAGACGCTCCTATCTCCATGACACATACGCTCACACCAGGGCTCGAAACCACAGCCGCAAGCCAGAGGTGACCGGCCAGCTAGAGGTCGAAGCGCGGCACTCTAGACCACTAGGCCATCCCAACCCCCCGTACCAATGACAAAGTATAAATATTATCTATAGTGAACTAGTATATCAGTGACATGGGGCCCGGGTTTCTCGGTACCATTATGAAGTATACATGTTTGGTTTGAATATTGAATGTTTGGTTTTGTAGAACTTCAAAGTCTCTCTACTTAAGTATAATTCAATATAATCCAAGTATATTTAGGTATTTTTTAAAAAGTATATTTAAGTATATTTAAGTATTTTTCAAGTATATTTAAGTATTTTAAAGTACATGTATATTTAAGTATATTTAAGTATTTTTTAAGTCTATTTAAGTATTTTTCAAGAATATTTAAGTATATTTAATTATTTTTAAGTATTTTAAAAGTATTTTTTAAGTATATTTATATATATTTTAAAAGTATATTTAAGTAAATTTAAGTATAACGTTAAGCATATTAAGCTTGTTAAAGTAAAATATGTTTTATGTATATTTTAGGTTGAGCATGTTTTAAGTTTTAACTTGTTTCAAGTCTATTTTAAATTAAGCATGTAAAGAGTCTATTTTAAGTTAATCATATTTGAGGTATATTTTAAGTGAAATATAATTAAGATAAATATAATTTTGGTTAATCGTGTATTAAGTATATTTTGAAAATGTTTTAAGAATATTCTTTAAAGTATAACTTACATATATTTACGTATAATAGAGTATAAGCATATTTAAAGTATAATTTGAATATAATTTGAATATATTTAAAGTATAATTTGAATATAATTTGAATATATTTAAAGTATAATTTTAAGAATATTTTTTAAAGTATAACTTACTTATATTTACGTATAATATAGTATAAGCATATTTAAAGTATAATTTGAATATAATTTGAATATATTTCAAGTATAATTTGAATATAATTTGAATATATTTAAAGTATAATTTAAACTATAATTTGAATATATTTAAAGTATAATTTAAAGTATAATTTGAATATATTTAAAGTATAATTTGAATATATTTAAAGTATAATTTGAATATAATTTGAATATATTTAATGTATAATTTGAATATATTTTAAGTATAATTTAAACACATTTATAGTATATTTTGAATATATCTAAACACAACATTAGTTTAGTCAAAGACCTTGATCAAAATATAAAAATTGTCACGATCTACAGAAAATAGAATTATATATTGTTAAGTTGCCAAGGTTCTGTGAAATATATTGTTATGTACTGTATGTATTATATATATAGAGAGTATGTAATATGATAATAGACATCGGGGAATATAAGATACGGTATACTATAATACAAATAAACCCCTTTAATTGTTTACTCCGTTGTTAATTATTAATTAACTATCGGGGGTCAGTTAAACATGGACAAGTGCGAGAGTTTAGAAGATGGCGTTATATATTTAAATTCGATATTCCCCTTGTTGATTTTCCCGATAACTTAATACTCCTCCTGATACAAAACACAATCCAATTCTTATTACTCATCTTTATTTCGATCCGTTTTCCTTTAAATCAATTCCAACATTTGTACGCAACACTTGCCATTTCGCATTTTAGACACAACCGCATTCTTCCGAAGTGTTTACTGAAGCGACGAGTTGGAAATAAATTCGATGTTAGTTTTTCGATCACAACTTGATCACAATAAAACCTTGTTCCTGCCGTTCAATTGTTTTTGTATGGTTTTATTCGATCTCATTCTCTCCAGTTAAGTTTATATATTGTCGAGAATAATTTAATCATTAAAGAGCATCGATTCTCACATCGGTTGGTTTTTTGCTCTTTTTATAGTTTTTACTTATCTTGGTCTTTGAAATAAAACACGTGTGAGTATCACACCACCGTCACCATCGCCTGGAAAAAAAATACATTTTTTAAAATTCAGATATGTTTAGGACAATTGTCTATTTGTTAAAGGGGTGACACCTGTAAAATTTCGTTATAATTTCCATATTGCTTCATGATTTCGGCTCTGTTACAGTGTCAAGGTGTTTTTGTTCCGTTACAGGGTCAAGGTGTTCTAGGTTCCGTTACAGGGTCAATTACTTTTGGTTACGTTTAAGGATCGATGCGTTTTTGTTCCGTTACAAATACTTAAGGTTTTATTTTCTATCTTATCATTTGCTTGATAAAGACAAGAGTATCATCGTCGAAACGTTGCATGTCAATGAACCAGTAATTGTTATTCCATTAATAGTTTAGTGTTTTCTACTGTTCAATTACTAAATCCCACTCAAAGAAGACTTTTACGTACATTTGTATTTAATGTATAAAACAAGAAATTGCAAAAGATGACATGGCCAGAGAAAACATACTACCACTGAATATAAATTGCCAAAGAAATGTTAAGACTAAATAAAACTTAAGTTAGGGATTAAATAAGGATTAAATATAAATGGCTAAATAAATGTCAGGACTAAATATAAATGACCAAAGTTAGGACTAGATAAAAATGACCTTAGGACTAAATGTAAATAGGCAAAGGAATGTCAGGACTAAATATAAATAGTCAAAGAAATGTTAGGGCTAAATATAAATGACCAAAGTTAGGACCAAATAAAAATGACCTTAGGACTAAATATAAATAGTCAAAGAAATGTTAGGACTAAATATAAATGACCAAAGTTAGGACCAAATAAAAACGACCAAATAGTCAAAGAAATGTTAGGACTAAATATAAATGACAAAAGTTAGGACCAAATAAAAACGACCTTAGGACTGAATATAAATAGTCAAAGAAATGTTAGGGCTAAACATAAATAATCAAAGAAATGTTAGGGCTAAACATAAATAGGCAAAGAAAAGTTTGGGCTAAATATAAATAGTCAAAGTAAGGACTAAATGTAAATGACCAAAGTAAGGACTAAATGTAAATTACCAAAGTTAGGACCAAATAAAAACGACCTTAGGACTAAATATAAATATTCAAAGAAATGTTAGGGCTAAACATAAATAGTCAAAGATATGTTAGGGCTAAACATAAATAGTCAAAGAAATGTTTGGGCTAAATATAAATAGTCAAAGTAAGGTCTAAATGTAAATGACCAAAGTAAGGACTAAATATAAATGACCAAAGTAAGGACTAAATGTAAATGACCAAAGTTAGGACTGAATATAAATGACCAAACAAATGTTAGGACTAAATATAAATGTTTAAAGGAGATCCGTACGTCAACACCGACGTCCCACAAGCGAATTATTGAAATAAAATTAAACCATATGTTAGTGCCGAAATGACCTAGTTTGTGTCGAGTGGACGTTAAACCCCATTTCTCTCTCTCTCTCTCTCTTAAATATGAAACAAAATGATTAGGATAATGAAGAAGGTTCTTTAAATATGTAAATATATATATATCCAAAAATATTAATATTATTACAACCGTAAAGCTGCACTACTACTGTGTTCCATGGCATGAAAGATCAGAGGTGAATGAAATGGGGTTTAACGTCCTGCTCTTCTGTACCTAAACTGGGCTAATGGAGACGGGCATACGCCATTCAGTGTGCTACGAGGGAAATTTTGCCCGGGCAGTGGTGCTACGGCCTACTCTTATATCGAATTCCAACTGCCAATGGATCTTTTACGTGCACGCCAATTTGTACACGGGGCCTCGGTTTTTCGTCCCACCCGAACAACTAGACAGCTGTCCTTGCCAGGCCCTCCGTCCTGCATCACTGACAAGAGGAACCCACGCCGGAAGATAAGAGGTACGCTGACACAAAGATGCGGCCATCACTGGTCGCATACAGTGCAACACTTTCCCTCATCTGTCAGCCAATCAGAAATAATAATAATATATGTATTATTGTTTTGCGTTTAGACACCATTATCCATTAGAATTTAATATTTTACCAATTAAAAGACAACTAAACAGATATTTATTTAATAACTTTTCTCTTTTTAAACCAAATAAAATTTTATGGGAGATTTCCAGTTACGTAAGAAACAATAATACAAATTTTAGAAACTGTTATTTAACGTCATTTAAAAATCGAAATTTCATGAAAACAATGTTATTCATTTTGAGGGAGAAAAAAAATATATACATGTAGTCTCAAAATTCACAACCAGATATCTTGAACAAAGAAAAGCGATTTGTTTAACGAACGTAATCTAACCTAAGACAAAAACACTCAGGCATTAGTGCAGTGGAAATAATCCAAATTAAAGAAAATAAAAAACGTATTTGTAATGCTAAAATGTTTAAATTATATTGTGTTATCATGGTAGCAATACAAATTTTAGATAATAGACACACTATTTGTGATGTTAGAGCTATTTAAAAGGTGTTTTTGTCTGTGATATGTAATAAATGTCATTCTATAATAAACAAATGTTAAAATGTTTAAAATGTTTTTTTATTATCATGTTTACTCATGATATATCTAAATGACAAACTATAATAAACAAATAGGCTCGTGTCTCTCTGTGGTGTATAGGTTTACTAGTGTTGCTTGATGACACATTAGAGAGATGCGGCCCCATATTTGTTTTTGTCTTAGAGAAGATATTGTAACGCCATTCAACAGGAACACTTTCTAAAGCCTGACCGTAATGGAGTTTGTTTGCAAACTAAATATTCTTTACTCGATCGCTGTTTTCCTTGGCTAAATGTACAGCTTTTTGTCGTCGGGGCCTATTATCTGGTCATAATGGCAATTTATGACGAATAAGACGCGTCGAAGTTAGGTAAATAAACCCCCCTTATCGTCGTTCCATCCGTAAATGGACGAACTGAAACTAAACCTAGATCGCTTTCATTTGTTGATTAACGACGACTTGAAATAAAATGTCGGTAAAAGCTTAGAAATTCTCTACACAAATTTTACCTGAAAGTCGCAAGACAAAAGAAATGGCGGTAAAAGCAAGCGATATGGCAGCCCGTTTGTTTAATTAGCTCTTATGTGGAACTTGTTCAACCTATACGGATGAATTTATCTCACTCGAAAATCTTTTCATTTCGGAAAGTAAAACAATTTTGTTCGTATACCTTCGGGCCATAAAGTGCATTTATATGCAACGTGGGTTAGCGCTTAAAGAAACACTGGCTTTTAATATCGGATGGGTTGTCTTTGTCCAATATCGGAATTAAAAGGAAATTTGGCCTGGGTAATGAGCTAGAGTATAATTTGTTTTTGTCATCAAAGAAAGATGGTAATATTGAAACGTTCTACAAGACCACCATTCAAACAATATCCCGATAAAAAAGGTGACCCAAGTTTGACAAAGATGTCGGAGGTGTGTTGTCCGGATTGACTAAAGTCCAGAAATACATCGCCTGAACAAATATCTAAAACTCTGAGAGATTAATTGATAAAACAGTTAGAAGTATATTGTCTTTGAGTCAAAAGTTCACATGAAACATTTAGTCAAGGAGGTCTGGAAATCTCTAACGTATTAGAACGCTGCCCTCGTAGTATTTATTTCCGCTAGACAAGCACCATCTTTACGACACCATCAACTGTCCGTATAGTATCAGTGGTGTGCAGAGCCTGGAGCAAGTGAGTAGTGGTGGGGGTGGGGTTGGATGGTGGCGTTCCCCGGGCATTCATGGCCGGATGGGAGGGGGTGCTGGGTGAACAATTAAAGAGTGAAATGAATTAAGTATTAAGTATTGAAATTATCACTTTTTTACTTTGTTTTACATAAGAGTTGTGGTAAGTATTCCCCAGAATACTCATTTATATGAAGCGGCCATTGTTGTCAACCGGTCTGCAATTAGCATGCCTCATGCTAGGTATGCCTTATCATGCGAATCAATGTAAATAAGCATGACCTGTTGCTGTATATATTCATTAGAGAATTGTATGAGGTTATGTAAACTCTATATATCTTACCACCCGTACAGATGCAAAAACAGAATTTGTAAATAAATTCGATCTGTTGACACATTTATCAGAGATAATAATCTATTAGCAGCATTTATTAACTGAAACTTCGCTCAAATAAATCAGTTAATGTTCTTCCATATGTATGTGTTATAGTTATTCCATGAGAGGGCTATGTAAAGTTTTATTATGTATATGGGAACTGATCGATGTTAGTGGGTGATTTGTAAAGATTTTGTGCTGATGGTAACACAGTTTAGAAGATGTGGGTGGAGTATCTGGTGGTAAATTCATTCTGCAGGTCTTTCGACATAAAAAACTATAAGCGATTCGAGAGTGGAACGGGTGGGGTGGGGAGCCAGAAATGTATGGAAGCGCATAGGGGTCCATAGCTCGAAAGATATCGCAATATCAATAAGCCGCCTTCATTACCCCCGTCGGTGCAGAAAATTCGGACGTTGCACCCAATTTCATTTCATTTCGATATTAGACCTGCATTATGCAAGGCGTTATAAATCTACCTATTGTAGGCCTTATCTTCATGTCTTCAATGATATATAAAGTATTAATTAGACATTTATTAACATGATAAAACCATAATCAACTCTCGATGCCATCTGATGGGTGCGATTTTGAACAGATTTGAATCCGATCTGCGATTCGACGACTGTTTATGATCAACCGTAAAAGTGGATAATCAAGACTTTATTTATTATCGTTACAATGACAATCGAGACTACAGTGTTTTTTAAATTCGGTTTGCTCGACGCACATTCCCTTAATATTATCTATTTTTTAACTATTGTAACGAGAACTGTATATATTCTGCTTTCATATAATAAAAATTAAAAAGGTTGAATTAAACTTTTTGTGTATAACTGATGTGAACTGGAGTAGGACCACATAACAAAACAGTAAACTAATGGTTGGATATGGCGGGGGGGGGCTAGTGGTCTAGAGTGCCGCGCTTCGACCTCTAGCTGGCCGGTCACCTCTGGCTTGCGGCTGTGGTTTCGAGCCCTGGTGTGAGCGTATGTGGCATGGAGATAGGGCGCCTTCTCAACCTCGTGGGTTTCCTCCGGGCACTCCAGTTTCCTCCTACTGCTAAAGACCCTTACGCGCAAGCGAATTATTGAAATAAAATTGAAACCATATGTTAGTCCCAAAATGACCTAGTTTGTGTCGAGTGGACGTTAAACCCCATTTCCCTCTCTCTCTCTCTCTCTCTCTGGATATGGCGGCCATTTAGGACATAGGTCTACTCTCGAAGTAGAGTACACAGTTCTCTCTGTGCGTTTTATCTAAACCTCTCTACCCTTAATACAAAATCCTTTATCTTAAATCAAATGAATAGAAGACCCAACATTTTGATCGGAAGATTTTACTAAAAACCAATGTTAGAACTATAATTAACCCATGTTCACTTTTTCACAGTCACAAAATGGCGGAGTGCTTTAAAGGGTACCAGAGGAGCCCTTCAGTCAATAAAGTACGACGTTGTTGAAATGTTTCTTTGTTATCAGTCGTAGAAAACCTACAAAGTACCGAACCATTAGAAAGCCGAATTATCATGACGTCGTTTGGCCAAGTATAACCCGCACAAAACACCAGCCTATTACGACCAGACTCAAGTAGACTTCAAGCTTTTAGAAGCTTTTATCAAGTTTTTTTGTGCAAATACTGGTGATTAAATTTAATATTTCATGGAAATAAACCGTTTATTTAATAAGCAGAAGACAGCGACGATGCTGGTAGTAAAATTATCACGTACACTATTTTCGAACAATGGCATTTAAAAATAAAAATAAAATAATTTTTTTTTATTTTTCAAGTGCATATTGCCCGGCAACAAGAAAAACAAAATGTGGACTGTAGTGGTTGAAGGGTATGGCAAATAAAATTTTCACTTGTTTTGGGTGCTTTTTTTATCGGTGTGGGGTGGAGTTCATGTTGACAAGCAATTTGATAATGTTGTAAATTATAATTTTGAATTATTTGTTTAAATTTTTGTAATTCTATTATATAATCCCTGAGTGGCGATCGCGCAAATATACCCCCCCCCCTCCTTCCCAGGCACAAACGGTCAGAGCACACTTGTCGAAACGTTGTGCAATAAGTACACGAACAAGGGATTGTCTCCCATATAATTTGTCTTGTGTTTTTTATATTAATATTTTTGTGATTTTTTTTATATACTTTTATTTCAAATTCCAACTGTCAGGGGTTCTTTTACGTCCACGCCAATATGACAACGGGATCTTGAATTTACGTCCAATCCGAACGACTAGGTGTTGGAAAATGGCTAACACTGGGATCGAACCATAGACCTCACTAAGAGAGAGGGAGGGAGAGAGAGAGAGAGAGAGAAAGAGAGAGAGAGAGAGAGAGAGAGAGGGGTTGTTTCAATAATTAGAGAGAGAGAAAGATGGGTAGAGAGGGAGTTGTTTCAATAATCAGAGAAGGAGAGATGGGGAGAAAGAGAGTTGTTTCAATAATTAGTATGGGTCTTTAACTGTGGGAGGAAACCGGGGGACCTGGTGGAAACCCACAAGGTTGCACAGACGGCCTTACTCCTTGTCACGTGCAACTGTGGATCCTATATTTTGTAATCTACTTTACAAATATAATCTGGATGGTACATTTACATAACAAAACCTCAACAAAGACTAAACTCCACATACAAAATCATGAGTAATATTTGTATCTACGTGATTATTTTTTTTTTTAAAAAAAGAAAGTACATGTCAATTATATTTTTTAAACTTTGTGTCTTTGAATTTTTACGACTTGCTTTTTTTGTGAATGTTGATAATTTTTTTAAAAAATATTTTACCGAATTGTCAGATAAGAAAGAAAGAAAAGTTGACAACGACTGACAAATCATACGTTTATTCTTTACGCGTTTCGATCAGTAATGAGCTTTGATGTCAATTTATAAGAAATTATTTCAGTGAATTTTCAGACAATATATTTGTAGAAAAACAACTGACAGAATTTGTGGATTTGAAGAATTTTTAACGAAACGATGGAGAAAATTTTTCACCGTTTGATTTACACTCCACTCATTAGCGGTTAGATCAATGAATCGACAAGAAGACCGGCACTTGATAAACCAAGACTATTGATTCGATCGATCAGACTCTCCCAAACGGGGCTTTATTAGCTATCTTAGCTGTCAACTAACACGACATCCAGTCTCATTAGATGGGGTAAAAACCCTTTAAAACAATTTTAATGAGACTCAACAATCACATATACTATAACATAGAGATAACCATCACACTTTTATCTTAAATCCCTTTCATCTTTACCGACACTCAGGTGCAAACTGTGAAGTTTATAAATGAATTATTATATTATTATAAGATTATGATCGAGTCATTAACCTGCCCGACCCTTCATAACATATTGAATAGAAAATCATGTTAACAATAATTTTAAAAGAGTACATGTATATTAGATTTTCCTCAATCTGATCATGGCAGCCATGTTGTTTTACTGACGGCTTTCTGGGTTCGATCCCTGTTTTTACCTTTACCAAGAAAGATCTTCGGGATTTTTCGGCAGAAGAGAGAGAGGTGGAGAAAGGGGAGAGAGAGAGGGAGAGAGAGAGAGAGAGACAGACGGGATTCAACGTCCACTCGACCAAACTAGGTCATTTCGGGGACTCATTACGCCGGTAGTATTCTCCTGTGAATAGGTTTAGCTTCGATCATCAAATCACATCATTATAAAAGGCACTCGAAAGCATTCTGGTAAGGGATTCGTGTGCCAATTTCTAAAAAAATTTCATTTTGTTTGAAATATTGGATATTAGAAGCCCATCTTTTCACGGTAAGATAACAACATCAATGTTGATTTAAATTGACCAATACGTCGTGTTTGCAATGTCGAAGTCCGTGGGTGATTTTGAGTTAGCGACTTGCCTCCTTTAAATATAACCGCTCGTCAAATTATAGCACAACATACAAGATTAAGTTTATAGTATAAATAGTGTTTTATTTACAGTGTAACAATATATACAGGGGAAAAAGACAACAAACATCACAATATAATTTAATATTTAAAATCGCTTTCAATTACACTATACCGTCTTCATCAGCCCAGTCGGTGTATATACGGTCCATGGTAGAACGTTAAAACCCATTTCAGCCTACTCTATACCGTCTTTATCAGCCCAATCGGTGTATATACGGTCCATGGTAGAACGTTAAAACCCATTTCAGCCTATTACCATCTGCGTCAGCCTATAGTCGGCACAGAAAACTAGGACGTTAAACCCCATTTCATTACTCCCTTCTCAATACTCTGGTAGGTTCAGAAAATTTGTAATTACTTTCTTCATCAAAACAGTCGGCACCAAAAAAAGTAGGACGTTAAACCCCATTTCAATTCAATTATTCTATGTTAATAGAAGCGTGTCCATATATCAAAATTAATAGATATCCAATCAGCTGTTAACAAAATAAAATCAAAAACGACAGGTGCAATTTTTTTCTAATTAATAAATTCATTAAAAATCAAATTAATATTAATTACTCAAAAACACCCTCTCCATAAATAAACTAAAAGATTTAAATAAGATAATCAATCTTACAATCCGGCTAGTTAACATATATACTCTTAATTAAAACTAAATTCATTTTATTCCAACATTCGTTTAATTAAAACTAAATTCCATTTTATTTCAAATAAATTCTATTTCATTCCAAAATTCATTTAATTTTATTCCAAAATACATTTTATTTTATTCCACAATTCAGTTTATTTTATTCCAAAATAAACTTCATTTTATTCCAAAAACCATTTAATTTTATTCCAAATATCATTCAAGTCTATTTCCAGATTCAGTTAATTTTATTCCAAAATTCATTTAATCTTATTCCGAAATTCGGATAATTTTATACCGAAAGTCAGTTAATTTTATACCGAAATTCAGTTAATTTTATTCCAAAATTCGATTAATTATATTTTCAATGACAGCGGTTCTATACAGTTACTGTAAGTGACCCCCCCCCCCCATCTTCACCACCATCCACGATCGTCATTAATTGCACACACTACGTGGAACCTTGCGGCGCAGGACCGTCGGACAATAATGATGTCGCACTCAATGAATGCCAATGGGTTGTAGGAATATTGAGACGTTACAATGACTGGGCTGAGGGACAACTGAGACGTTGCATCCATTGTGCTTTCGAACTATGAGGTGCTGGACCGTCGGACAAAAAAGACTAGCACTCACTGTTCTGTCGAACTATGAGGTCCTGGTCTGTCGGTCAATAAGAGACGTCGCACTCAATGGGTTGTCGGACATTTGAGACATTACACCCATTGTGCTCTCGAACTATGAGGTGCTGTACTGTTGGACAATAATTTAGACATCGAGCATACGAGGCATCGTAGTAACGGATTATCGAGGTGGTGGATCATTGGGATGTATAGGCATAACACTAACACAGATGGACAAACTGAGTTGCCCAACTCTTGGGGTGCTGGGCTGTTGGACAACTGATACGTTGCACTCACTGTTCTGTCGAATAATTAGGTTCTGTCGAACTATGAGGCGCTGGACTGTTACGTCGCTCTCACTGTTCTGTCGAACTATGAGGAGCTGGACTGTTACGTCGCACTCACTGTTCTGTCGAAGTATGAGGCAATGAACTGTCGGACAACTGATACGTCGCACTTAGGTGTCAGGGTTATTGGGGGTATAGTTATATTGAAATACCGGATTAATATAATATAAACAGATCAACAAACAGGTTAAAAACGTGTTAAACAACAATCGCTACATGTCAGATCACCTGTCAATCAAGTGTATATTATGACAGGTAATGGATACACTGATGTATAATCTATAATAAACAATACGGGCACCTGTTCAACAGGTATATATCACCCACAGGTAACACAATACATACAAATAAAATGAAAGTAGTAATTTATTGGAAAATATGTTACCATAGCCCTTGAAAAATTCAACATGAATATATTATTAGCAACATTCAGTACATATCAATATTAGGTTAATTTTATATGTTAATAAATGCTGGAAAATACACCAGATCTCTCTGATCCAGAGCTTTACTCGATCTCGCATTCTTGACTTTAATAAATAACTTGTCAAATATATTTTAATAAAATACATATTTAATATCGCACCAAACATATTTTCACAGTTTAATTTTTTTGATATTTTTAACAAATCAAACACATCAAATATACATTATGCAAGAACCAAATCAACCTAATGCACTTGCTTTAAAAGAAAACCAACATTTGGCTTCAGATTATTATTTATTAACATTAATTAACATGACACAAGCCTAAAGAACTTGTAAAAAATATATTTTAATAAAATGCATATCATTCATTGACTACCAACATATTTTCAAATATACTCACATCTTAACTGTTTTAATATTTTGAACGCATTAAACACATATCAAAGGTGCATTATGCAAGAGCTAAATCTACGTTTTGCGCTTGCTTTTTAAAAAAAATATATAATTTAAACAATTATTACATGACACGCCTATAATCAATTCTGGGTCATTGGATGGCTCCGATTTTATGAAAATTAGAACACTGCGGCTATTTAAAAGTTAAACGATAAAATTGATAACCGAGACGTAGTCTTGATTCTCAAGTACAGTTACTGCGATTATAAACAATCTAAGCTACATCTTGTCAAAACTTCAAAGACTCATAACTTTTCACAGAATAAAGTAATTTGATTTGGAATTTCAATATATTCAATTTTCATTATCTTTTTTCAATTATCTCTCTCTCAAACAACTCTCTCTCCCTCCCTCTCCCCCTGTCTCTCTCTCTCTTATTGATATAGATAGTGTATACATACGAATCAAGAAATCTTGATCTAACCAAAAACAACCCGATTAAAGTCACACATCAAACCATGAGGATGTCAATTTCTATCAATAACCCAAATTGATTACAAATACTTGTTTGGTATTTAATCTGTTGACAAATCATCACCTAGTTGTTATTAGACAAGGGGGGTGGGGTGAATGGTTAGCGCATGTGCGTTGTATGATAAGGTTTGTCATTGAATCAACTGGCGTGATTTCCATTCCCCGGCTGTATTTGGCCAAGAGTGTGACCACTTGTCCAACCAGGCCAACTTCGAGTAAGCCTGCTGAACCCCAACATAATAATCAACCAAGTAATCAACGTCTTGTCAACACAATGCGTTGGTTATTTTGATCCTTAACGTCTGGTGCAATGTCAGTCAGGAGAATTTCACCGAACAGCGTCGTTTCCGCCTATTCCTCCGCCTGTCAAGGGTTCTGTTTATACGTGTACGCCAATGTGCCATGGATCGACCTCAGTAACCAAACTTTGTCTTGCCAACTCGACAAGCACTAGTCCCTAACCGGACCCCAACAATCAAATAAATAATCGTGTTCATTGGATGTCCAATTTCAAAATTATCTACCCTTCTATTATTTTTTTTTTATTTTCTTAAATCCCGATAAGTACCTTTATCATAAAAATCCATTTCTAAACATCAGTTAAAGCTGCTGCCTTGGCAAAATCTCCCTCATAATACACTGTATTGTGTATGCCCGTCTTCCATTAGCCCAGGTTAGGTGCTGAAGAGTAGGACGTTAAACCCCATTTCATTTCATTTTCATTTCAGTTCATCAGCTAAAGATGTAAGATTTAGATAAAGAAATCGTTGTTCTTGCTATAACAGTATAATAAACTATATTGAAAATTTCATTTATATTACTTTATTCTGCGCAACATTACCACTGTTTGATGGTCTAGAGACTTGATTACACACTTGTCACGTGAATGAATATCTAATTAATAGTTTATACATAACATTTGAAGCCAAAAGAAAGACCTGAAATAGGCCGATTTAGCTCTTAAATAACCTATCTTTAATATAAAATATTAGTTACATATGGTTGGTGGAAATAAGCAAGCTTTTTCTTGCTGAAGCCCCCAACCCTTGTTTTCATTCACTCAATTCAATGATATAATTTCCTCTCAGTAAATGTAACTATTTAAAAATTGAAATAAATATATTATGTCATTTTGTATTTTCCACTTTATAACATCAAAAAAAAATCACATTAAAGTGTGGAATCCATTGATGATTTTTACTATATTCTTCAAAATCACCAAACCGCTAACAACAGCAGCGTAATGTCAATGCACCATGGTAACTAATTTTAATTTTTTTTGAATGAATAAAAAAAAAACATGTTTAAAATGTTTAAATTAGGCGGATGAAAATGAACAAATGACAGTTATTATGGGGTTTAAGTCGACTTCAACTTCAACTGGGTATTATAATTGACTCTTGAACAATACCCACTATACAAAAAATTCTAAATGCATTAATACATTTTTTTTCAGTGGGGTGAAATATTAGTGTTTGTATTCAGGAGAAAAACGAAAATTGGATGTTTTCAATCTCCTTTATATTTAATATTTCAATCGTAACGATTCTCTCACGTCAATCCTGTAATTTGTGAAAAGGTCAAATTATGAAGGTGAATATAAAATTGGGCGATTTAGCAACCAAGCGTTGCTTTCAACCAAATGACCCCTTTTGACAAGATTTCCATACAGGTATACAGACAATACAATCTTATTGCTGCCCTATTCAATACAACCCCATTGCTTGGTACTATTGTTCAAGAACTAATTGAAAACGCGGATGGTTTTTATTCGAGGCGCAAGCTTCTTTTAGTGAGAAGGGCAGTAGGCACGTGGCACGAGACAAGGCACGCGCGGGCGATATTCGACAAGAACGTGCCGTTATTCTCCTTTTGTATAAAATCTACAATACAGGCCAGAAATTCAAGAAAGCTCCCGGGCTGCAGGTTAGACAGGAAGCCAGGTTTATTTTGTAAGTAAGCGAGCTGTTTGCTGTCTAAATACCTGGCTTGTCGAAGTAAAAACTGCATATAAAATATGTTGTTGTATTATAGAGGCCTTGGGTTGAATACGATAGGCGCGTCACGTGATTTGTTGCCCAGAAATGAAACACATGTTTTCAAGCCGTGACTCTCCTGAAAAGATGGCGACTTTGTATATTTCAAGAGTTTTCCAGGAAACAAAAAGATATCATATTTAGTTAGTGTGTTACATGTAAATTCATCTGACTTGCTTAACGACAATCACAAAACAAAAACATCAAAGGACCGACTTTGTTGATGGAAACTGGATACAAGCACCTTTGATATATAAAATGCACCGTTTCACCTCCGCAGAACGAGGGTCAGTCCTTAAACCGTATTCTATCCGAGTTATAGAATCTAAATCCCAGCTGCTCTCAGATTTAATTCATCGTATTTTGTTGTTAATCCGCCTACCTCTATCCCCTTTCAACTGAAATACTCGAAAGCGCAAACAACCTTGTAATTTGTAAATCTTTCCCCTTCAAATATTAAATTTAATTCATATCTTTAAAGAAAATTAATTTAGACTTGAAATAGATTTATGTCCATGACGTTCGGTGTTTGCAATGCGCCAATTTGTATCGTTATATATTTTATGGTTTGTATTTTCTGTATAGAACTTAATCTAACTGATATAAAAAGCTGCCGTACTAGTTCATTCTGTAGGATTTGAATACAGTTTATTACCAATGAATTACTATTGAATTATTTTGTGAAAATTGTGAATTGAAAATTGTTTCTTAATTTACTGTAAAACATCTGGTGGCCCATCTTACCGAGGCAAGGTGTCTCACATAGATTGGATTTCTTGCCAAACGGCTGTGAAAGGAATCGTTCGTTAAAATTGGGCTTTAACGTCCTACTGTTCCACTCCGAGTGGGCTATGAAGACAGTGTGCTATATGAGTGAAATTTTGCCCGGGCAGCGACGCTATGACCTAATCTTCTATCGGATTCCAATGGCCAATGGAGTTTTAGCGTGCACTTCAATGTGTTCACGGAACCTTGGTTTTTGGTCCCATCCGAACGACTAGGCAGCTGTCCTTGTCAAGCCCGCCGTCCTGCACCAGTGACAACGGCAAACCACGCTGGAAAATCCCGACGAGATCGAACCCGCAAACCCCGGAATGGCCCCGAACATTTTGTTAGTCCGACATAAACACCTCTCTTTAACCCGATTCAACATATGTTCGTCACTTGAGTGGCGCAACCCTTGTAGTATTTTGAAAGGAAAATCAGTTCTAATATGGTTGGTTTCCGTCCAGCTCATGTATTACAAAGATATGCTGAATTGAAAGCTTCGTAACATATGGCACCCTCTGTCAGACAATAAAAATACGACCGGGCCACCTATGAGTGGTGAAATGAAATCAAATGGGGTGGGTAAACTTTTTTGATGCGTCTCTTTCTAAGTTACGTCCATTAACAATTGGAGTGTCCGACTGGTTACAGTTATTAACAAGTTGGGCGTGCGACCGGTTACAGTTATTAACAAGTTGGGCGTGCGACCGGTTACACTTATTAACAAGTTGGGCGTCCGACTGGTTACAGTTATTAATAGGGGAAGCGTCGGACTAGTTACAGTCATTAAGAATTGGGGCGTCGGACTGGTTACAGTCATTAACAAATGAAGCGTCGGACTGGTTACAGTTATTAACAAGTTGAGCGTCCGACTGGTTACAGTTATTAACAGGTGAAGCGTCGGACTAGTTACAGTCATTAACCATTGGGGCGTCGGACTGGTTACAGTCATTAACAAATGGAGCGTCAGACTGGTTACAGTCATTAACAAATGGAGTGTCGGACTGGTTACAGTTATTAGCATGTTGGGCGTCCGACTGGTTACAGTTATTAATAGGTGAAGCGTCGGACTAGTTACAGTCATTAACCATGGGGGCGTCGGACTGGTTACAGTCATTAACAAATGGAGCGTCGGGCTAGTTACAGTTATTAACAAATGTAGCGTCGGACTGGTTACAGTTATTAACAAATGCAGTGGCAGACTGGTTACAAAGAATTGAGCGTCGGGCTGGTTACAGATATTAAAAAATGGAGCGTCGGACTGGGGGGGGGGGCTGGGGTTACGTCAATTAACAAATGGAGCGTCGGACTGGTTACAGTTATTAACAAATGGGGCGTCATACTGGTTACAACCATTAACATGTAGATCCGTTACGGTAATTAACAAGTGAAGCGTCGGGATGGTTACAATGTCTTGACTGGCCGCGGCCATTAAAACAAATGCAGGGACGGACTGGTTACAACAAATGGCGCATCCGACCGTTTGCAGTCATTAACAAGTGGAGTGTTCGAACGATCGCAGCCATTAACAATGGCGCGACGGACATGTTCCGTATTTGATAAAATAGGAATAAAGTATTTACTAGTGTTTATATTATAATATAAATATTGTTGAAACATGAACTTACAATTAGATCTGAAACCGCTTAAAATAACGTATATTATACATCCTATTCTACTATTCCGTTTTAACATTTCAGTATACGTACGACATTAGTCTGATCATTTTTATACTTTTTTGAAGTAGTGATACAAAAACCATTTTGGTCAAATCGAGCATTACGCGTATTAATCACGTAATGTGGTTTCGATCCCTGGTGTGAGCGTATGTGGCATTGAGATAGGGGCGCCTTCTCAACCTCGGGGGTTTCCTCGGGGCACTCAGGTTTCCTCCCACTACTAAAGACCCCTACGCGCAAGCAAATTATTGAAATAAAATTAAACCATATGTTAGTCCCGAAATGACCTAGTTTGTGGCGAGTGGACGTTAAACCCATTTCTCTCTCCCTCTCCTTCTCTCTCTCTCTCTCTTTAAACTATTAACTCTTTGATCATTATTAAACTTTGGTGGAACAAAACAAAAACACTCGAAAAAACCAAAGAACTGCTCAATCTATACTTAAAGCATAAAATAACCCCATTCCGTACTTAACACAAAATAATAAAAACACTATCACAAAAAATCAAAGACTTTGCCATCAATTCGAATAACTTGTTCTTTAGACATGGAGTAAAATTAGAAAAATATCAAAAAGTAATAAATCGCCATTTAAGATTGAATGAAAATAGAATATGGCGATGGTTAGGCCAAATAATTTAATTTTAAGTTTTTAACTTCTTCGGGCTCTTCATCAATAAATATCCCATTCAATTCAATGTGTGATGTTTTGTTAATTTTCAAAATTTCAATATTTGGAAGTAAAAGCTTTTGAGAAGAGCATCTAGGTACGTTTTGTGATTAAATTATTTTTTCCTCTGAAGAAATTAGAGGTAGAATTTTTTAGGGGTTTCCGAATACCAGAAATTTAAATTGATGTAACCTTAGTTTAAACTGACGAGGGGTTGATTATAAAAATGAATGAAGTACTAAAGGTGAACGCGAACAAAACATATTGCTGGTGTTTATCATATTAACCCTTGAGCTATCCAAATAAAAATATTTTTATTAACCGGCGATTGGTCACAGGCGTGGATTAAAACATTCCTTTGTAGAACGCAGGTGGCACGTGTGGACCTGTGGCACGCGACTCTACGTCATTCATCCGTCGTCCTTATTAAAAAGAGACCAACATAAAACTGGCCTTTTAAAAGAGACTCGACCCCATTGACCACCGCATGTTCTTAAAGCCAACAAATAGATTGAAATCACCAGTACAATATTGATATTATACCGTCTAAATACTTTATTGAAATTCTCTATACCCAGGCTTCGTCGCCCCCAGGCTTAAATATAAGGCCAGGTGACCTATAAAAGGGTCAAAAGTCTTGCTCATAATATGAAAGTTTTATAAGCCAAAGTGCGTATTTAATACAGGATTATAATACGATTATCGCCAACATATGGAGGTATAATACAGTATTAAGCTGATACTTCTAGTTGCCTATCAATATTTAAATACGGTCATTGATAGTCTATAACGAAACCTAATATTACACACAAATCTTTCAAATAATTCAGGTTATATATTATTTATTACAGATCATTTATTTATTACTAGGAGTTTGTTTATTTATTTGATAAATGTGAAATATAAAATATATACTTTAGTACATTTATTGATAATTATGATGGAACCTTATATCACTAATCTTTCACAGAATTCGATTATATATTTATATTAATTGTTGAAGAATATTTTTCATCAGACGTAACTTATAAAAAATATATTAAATTCAAGACGGAAATATAAAAAAAAAAAATTTTGGTTTTAAAAATTTAATCGATTAAAAGAACCAAAAACTGAAAGACTATTGCAGTAATTTATAAAAAAATATTTATAATATTAATAAATGTTTAAAGTCTATTCTGAAAAATTCTTAAATGGTTTGGTGCTACACAAATAGTTTCATGAGCGTTACTAAAAGTATTTTTCTTCACAATATCGCTAAAACAAAGACATATCACTATGGGGTTCATAAAGCCAAGACCGCTATAACTAAAATTCAAAAATAAATGAATTCAATAGTCAAATTCACAGAAAACGGTATCGCTGTGTATTTTAAATAGATCATATTAAAATTACTTTATTTATAGGAAAATGTTTGTCCTGCTAACCTGCTTGGATCGGGCCAATGGAGACAATCGTCACATTTGTAAACAGTAGTATTGGTGTGAATTTTGAATATATAATATTCATTTATTTAATTTATAGCTACATGTTTGCATATTTACGATATTTTCAATTGTTTTATAATACATACAAAGCACAAAACTGTTTAGTTGTTGTTGGGTTTTTCAATCCATAGAATATGCCAAATACATGAATAAAAGTAGAAAAATTAAAAAAAAAACATGCAAAGAAAACGGAAATCAGCACATTTCCAAAAATCCGTTGAAACACCTGTTAAATAAATGTCTACATAAATGAATTACAAGAATTACCACTGGGTCTCGTTTATAAAATATTGTCAATGAAAATTAATATTCTTTATAAAATACACCGTTTATAAAATTGTATATTTGAAATTGTATATTTGAAATTGTATATTTGAAATTGTATATTTGAAATTGTATATTTGAAATTGTATATATACAATTGTAGATATAAAATATCGTTTATAACATATTGTTTATGAAATATTTTTTATGACATTCTGTTTATGTTTATAACCTATTGTTTATGAAATATTGTTTATGACATTCTGTTTATGTTTATAAAAGTGTGTTTATGATATATTGTTTATGACATATTGTTTATGAAATTTTGTTTATGACATTTTGTTTATGACATTCTGTTTTTGAAATATTGTTTATGATATTCTTTTTATATTAATGACATTGTACTTATGTTTATGACATTTTGGTTATGTTTATGACATTGTGCTTATGTTTATGACAGTGTGCTCATGTTTATGACATTGTGCTTAGGTTTATGACATTGTGTTTATGAATACTGTTTATGATATATTGTTCATCAAAACAACTGTTTATGAAATACTGTTTTACAACTACTGTTTATGACATATTGCTAATAATCCATTGTTTATGAAATAATGTTTATGACATATTATTTCAGATGAAAATTAAAGTTGCAACTGTCGTGTAAACTAGGTGAATAATACATCAAGAGGGTATTATATTGTTCAGACATTTCTACTACTTGATAACATTACAACAACCACATCAAGTCCATTTTATAATATCGATATCTCTCATTCTTTTATTTCAAATTTTTTTTTCTGTTGCTGTCATCCCATTTAGAATTTATGAAAATAAACATTTAAGATTCTCTTTTAGTGGATGGAGATAAAGAGTGACTGGGAGATATTGTTTAGTTTAGAGGGAAGACGTTGAACAGCCAACAGCGAGATCAATTTGACGGACAGCATCATCTATAGAAATCTACCTGTTTTAACAAGAACAGTTGTTCATGTTCTCAGGTAGAATGGATTGTTCTTGTTTAAAAGTCGATAGAGATACGAGGTAGTTATATACGTATAGTATCTACGTCCACATTTCAAGGTGTACTTCTTTCATTAACTATCCGACAGCAAATTAAAGAATTATCGAACCCATCGCTTGTTTTCTATAAAACTAAGAATGCCTACTGGCTGTTCAGTTGAACCATATTGATATTTACATAACGACATGTTCCTCTCTATATAGAAATCTTTTTTTCTTTTTTTTTTTGTCTTTGGAACAGTGTGGCTAATCACTATTCGGTGTATTTTCTATTGTTCTAAAATTCTTTTAAAACTATGGAACGAATCGATGGAAAACTTTATCATAGATAGTTGTCGATGTTGATATGAAAATAAGACTTAGTTTGTGTTAACACGTGTTATTTTTTCTTCAGGTAGACATCTTTTAGCGGCTACTTCTTGGTTCCGCCCATAACAATTTATTATAATCTAATACTTCCTGATATGCCAATGTTAAAAACAAACGTCATATTGGTTAACTAGTGTTTTATTGGGTATTGATTTAGTTGCTCCAGTATCCCTGGAATAACTATTAAACAAAATAAACACGTGCTTGCCTCGTGGTAAAATGGGGCCCGCTAACTTTTTTTTTTACCGGTGCCAGATTTACAATGGACCATCCACAGAGGAGTTTTATCCCGGTGGCAAATTCACAATGGGCCATAGCGAAAGTGTTGCAGCTACATGTAGTACATGTATATATATGGGGAACGATAATCTTTTCAGTGTTTAGGGTCACTAAGGGTCTTAATCCGGCCTTGAGATGATTCCATGCCTTTATAAGGCTGAATAAAGCCACGCAAAATCCATTGAAAAAATTCGATCTCTCGCTAAAATTTCGCCGAATAATTTAACAACCCATAACGCAGTTGTAAATAGAAAGTTATAGTTCATCAATAGACTAGAAGAATTACAAACTGAAAATTTCCGATTAGTTCCGATCAACCAGGTTCATACCATCCACAAAATGTAGTGGAACGGTATCAAAGGTAACAAGTAAAGCGATAGCATAAACAGGAAATTAAAGAAAAAACCTAAAAGAATAATCTTCGCATGGCGTTAAACTGAACAGAATTATTCCTGAATTCTTTTTTGGAATTTGTCGATCGGATTAAAACCCTACGGTTAACATTCCGAACAATTCCAAAGGCCATGCATACTACTGATGAGGAGTCAGACTGAGTAAGGGCCGTTTTCTGTGCACGCGTTTCCTTGCGCGTTTTCAGTTCCATCTTTCATCATTAACAATCTGAGCAATCCGACAGACGATGCATCTGGCAGACGATTAGTCCGATAGACGACGCATCTGACAGACGACTAGTAAGATAGACAATTTGTCCGACAGACACAATTATTAATCCGACACAGTAAGAACCTGCGCTCCGTGAACAACCCGAGAAAGCCGATAGAACAAGTTCTACGATTAAATTTCTGGGCAATCCGACAGGTCATGCGTCTGAGAGAAGAATAATTCGGCAGGTCATGCATGCGTCTGAGAGACACAATTATTAACCCGACAGAGTAAGAAATACGATGAACTTAACCCGAGCAAGTTAACAGAACCAATTCTACGTACAACAACCGGAACAAGACGACAGAACCATTTCCAGGTGTAACAATTTGACCCGTGCAGCACACGTGTAATCCGACAGACTTTTTTATATTTGACAATCTGAGCAAATCCAACAGGTCATTGGAAGTTGTTGAAAATTCTAATTGTCAAACGATTTATTGACGGTACATTTATTGGGATCATCCGAGGATTGAGAGAGAGTTAGAGAAAATGGGGTTTAACGTCCACTTGACACAAATTAGGTCATTTCTGGATTAACATATGGTTTTTAATCTTATTTCAATAATTCGCTTGTGCATAGGGGTCTTTATTAGTGGGAGAAAACCGGAGTACCCGGACGTTGGACAGGCGACCCTACTCCTTGCCACGTACAACCGAGGATTTGAAACCCCACCAGTTGACCCAATGGCAGGTCGTATGATATAGCGCGCGCATGCTAACCATTCGGCCACCCAACCCCCCTCTGAGGATTGAACATTACCTGTGAACTATTACAGCAGTATACACATACTAAACTTAGGCTCTCTGGCTACAATTAGTTCCCCTTGAGAACAGACACTAAGCTAGTTGACGGACATATTAATTCCAAAATCGACATATTAATTTCAAAAGTCAAAATCTCTAATAGTAAGTGTAGGGGTGGGGGGGTGCACCGCACATAATTTACACAAAAACAAATATATGGAAAAGACATCAAACAATTCAAAAAGAGTGAATGGATCCGGGGGCTAGCCGTAAGCGTCCATTGCGCTGTACAGCCTGTGGTGACACAGACTTTACTTTGGGAATTTTGAAAGGTGTTTCTTCCTTTACTATTTTATAAAATTGAAAAGTATTGTTTAGCTTTGTGTGTGTGGCAGGTGTGAAACGGAGTAAAGCCGCATTACAAAACAGTATACTAATTGTTTGTATATGGCGGCCTCTCGGGACAGAGATCCATTCTCTAGTCTAAAGTAGATAGTTCTCTATGTGCCGAATGCAGTATACAGTGAAACATTAGTAGAAACAAAACGACATTTTGGACCCCAACAGACAACCAGTATAGAGAAAACGTCGTTTCAAATTGGCGTCCACGACTGAAGACTCGATTGTCAGTAAAACGGAATGGTCAAGTTGTAGAGCATTGATCCAACAGTTAAATCTTGACAGGACGATCAGGACTGAAGACCCAGTCGTCAATAAAGGGGTTTGATCAGGCAGTATTGGACATTGATCTTACAGTTGTATCTTGACGGAGTGTCGGGATTTCTCCGTGTCGTTTCGTTTCAATCTCTGACCTTTAAACTATTGATAAAACTAGAAATCGTTTCGTCTTTCCCGACTCCAGTTTGATCAGGGTATTGATAGATGTTTTATTTGACAAAATATCGAATTGAGGCCGTGCTTTAGGACTAAGTTCGGTACAAATAACCAACAAGTCAGATTGTCAGATTGTTTTCATCTTTCCCTCAAATAAACTCACGTGTTGTCAATGAGAAGATCGACTGGTAGTCTTGTGGTGGTTTTGTTATGGTAATCCATTAACCCGTGTTATCTCTGGTCCCCAACTTCTTCTTTCATCTCATTCCGTCCACACGTTCCTGTATTAACCCGTCTGTTAGCTAACAGTCATGTTATTCTAGACAGAAAGAGAGAGAAAGAGAGAGAGGGGATGTTCACGCCCACTCAACACAAACTATTGGTCATTTTGGGACTAACACATGGTTCAATTTTATTTCAATAATTCGCTGGCGCGTAGAGGTCTTTAGCAGTGGGATGAAACCGGGGGACAGGGAGAAAACCCACGAGGTTGGACAGGCAGTCCTACTCCTTGTCACGTACAACCGGGGAATCGAAACCATGCAAGTTGACTCAATGACAGACTTTATGATACAGCTCATACGTGCTAACCATTCGGCCACCCAACCCCCTGTTCTAGAGAGAGAGAGCGAGCAAGAGAAAGAGGCAAGCAATAGAGAGGTGGGGGGGGGGGCTTAACGTCCACTCAGACCTTACTAGGTCATTTTGGTACAATGATAACGGTTTTTTTTTAGAAGTGGGAGCAGGATCTCCGTGGATCTTGGGAAAACCCACGAGGTTGGGCAGACGACCCAACCCTTTACGATGCACGTGATTCAATGACAAACCTTATGATCCAAAGCGCCCCTGCGCCCCCCCCCCGTTTATTCTAGAACTGAAACTTATGAAGACCAGATCACAACAGACGGAGGTTAGGGACTATACGGACTACAAAGAGTCGAAAGCGTTATGGAGGCGAGAGAGAGAGAAATGGGGTTTAACGTCCACTCGACACAAACTAGGTCATTTTGGGACTAACATATGGTTTCAACTTTATTTCAATAATTCGTTTGAGCGTAGGGGTCTTTAGCAGTGGGAGGAAACCGGAGTGCCCGGAGGAAACCCACGAGGTTGAGAAGGCGCCCCTATCTCCATGCCACATACGCTCACACCAGGGCTCGAAACCACAGCCGCAAGCCAGAGGTGACCGGCCAGCTAGAGGTCGAAGCGCGGCACTCTAGACCACTAGGCCATCCCAACCCCCCCCCCCCCCCTTTATGGAGGCGTGGTTTCAATTTGATTAGAGAAAATGTCAGGATGATGTCCTCTAGAATAGACATAAAGTTACCTAGATAATGCCAAAATGATGTCCCCAGATATGACGTCACCGAGAATAGATTTTATGAGACGAGGTTTAACATATGGGACTAACATATGGTTCAATTTTATTTCAATAATTCGCTTGCGCGTAGGGGTGTTTAGCGGTGGAGGAAAACCGTAGGACCAGGAGAAAACCTAAATGGTTGGTTGCCTTAATGAGACTTTAATCTAATTCTTACTGCAGAACGTGATTCCCGCCATATCATAATAATATCACATCTAGCTATTAAAGATAATTGTAAACCAAAGGTCAACCAGTCTCACGGGTAAATATTATCATAAAATAAAGGAAATAAACACGCTTGTGTGTATTGGTTATTGTTGACTATCATATAATTATTTTTGATATGTCAACACGCAAAACCAAATAATGAAATGTATTTTGTTTGTTCGTGGCTCTGTGTAAACTAAGAAACTACAGGGCTTGAGTCAGTGGACTCTGTGGATTATGGCAGGTCTTAAAACACAAATTGAAAAAATATGTTTTAATGTGAAACGTTTGGCATTCTGTTACTGCTTTAGTTGTTGTTGGAGGAACAGCACTCGGCTAAAACTAACAGATTACTTGTTATGTTCGTGGGTTCTTCAAGATTGACGCGAACCTCTCACAATCAATGGAGCGAAGACGCGACAAGTTACCTGCAATTTGCACAAAATATTTGTATAAAGCAACCGTCATTTTTATTTACTTAAAAATCGATGGAAGGCAATATGACGTCAGGATAGCTGTCTAAGCCCTGGGCAATATACAGATAATTGGCCGAGTGAAAAAACATTATTTAACGCCATTGTTTCGCATCTGACAATACGAGGTATTACTGATATTATCTCCCGCGTTTTCTTTACACGTTTTTGTATTTTTATTCTATTAATAGACCTGACAGCTGAATACCAGTAAAAATGGCGAACGAGTTGCCAACAATACGAATAATAATCATAATATCATATTTAATTTTACAAACTGAACCGCAAGGTGAATTATACCTGCCTCTTTGACACTGGCTTTCTGATATCTCAATTCTGGGAAAATTATGCTTGGTGCCAAGTGGTGGTTCCTGATAATAGAATTGAATAAATATGAAGATAATAGTTTCATGAAGCGATCGAGCTCGAGTGTTATCAGAAGTGTAAAACCAACCCGATGACACACCCGGTACAATAAATCATGGACTTGTTTAATCAATGAAATACGAAGTTTAAATTGGACATCTTTTACCTTTAGACACCATTAATTGACAACATTATCTCGTTTGAATGTTTCGTTTCGGAAAATATCAAATTTTTCCAAATTGATTATTTAACATTTAATTTAAAAAATTAAAATCAAAATATCAACTGTAGATAATTAACTTTTTTTCTTTGAGTGGCATTTAGCAATCGACACAAGTAATAAGCACAAAACTATATTATGGAATTCAGTTACTGTTTTAATTAAGGCGACGTTTCGTTGAGAGTTCTCTCAACTTTTTCAAGCAAATGATGATGAAAGAATATAAAGAAGTTTTATATACAAAAACAAGTAACAGCTAATAACCCATGAATCTATAAGGAAACCATTTAAATATAATCAGTAAATTCACTGATATAGGAATAAAATCTTATGAAACCATATACACAAAATATGTATATAACAATTACTTATCTATTCAACGAAACGGGATAATTAATTTGCAGAATTATTTCGGAGCATATTAAAATGTTTTCATAACTAAAATTAAATCGAATTGATTATTCATATTTGGATATTTCGTTCCGGGGCATATCATTTTTTTTACAAATAAAATGTGATCGAGTTGGTCATTTATCATTTAAGTTAGAAAACAAAAACAAAATATCAAATACAGTGAATCTCCTGGCTTCATGGAGTCATCGGATTAAAAAGAGGTCAATCAAAAGGTTTTAACAACAAGAGATCCATCTACTTCATTCTACTCCGTTTCACTCGTGCCACACTCACAAAGACCTGTTCATTTTTATTAAATGGAAGTAGAATAAATGATCAACAAAATTCTCGAAGTATACTTAGTCCTTTCAACTAAGATTGTCGATTTAGGACTTAAAATGTTGGTCAACTAGCTCATTATCTGTTCTCAAGCGGAACTAAGTGTAGACAGAGAGCCCGAGTTTAGTATATATTCCACAATAGATGCCGGATGTAGACACATTTCCAGTTCATCTGAATGAAAATTAACCTCTTTGGACTGATAATGCTTTGGACTGATAATCTTTTGGACTGATAATCATCTGGACTGGACTGATATATTCCACAATAGATGCCGGATGTAGACACATTTCCAGTTCATCTGAATGAAAATTAACCTCTTTGGACTGATAATGCTTTGGACTGATAATCTTTTGGACTGATAATCATCTGGACTGATAATCCTTTGGGCTGATAATCCTTTGGACTGATAATATTTTGACATAGTGAAGTTTACAAAGAATTAACGAGCAGAGATTTTAAGTTTAAAACAGCTAATTTTACAGTCTCGTCGAATCTGGAGATTCTTATTCCTTGTCATTCAATTCTACCCCGTCACAGTCCTTTTTATGCCATTCCATTCTTCCGCGCCATATTCCTTATAATTCCTTTCTATTCCGCACAGTCCTTCTTATATCTTTCCATTCTATCTCGTCATATTCCCTTCCATGTCATTCCATTCTACCTCGTCATGTTCCGTTTCATGTCATTCCATTCTAACGCGTAAGTATCTTTCCTTTCTACCCCGCATATTCCTTCCTATATCATTCCATTTTACCCTGTTATATTCATTTTTATATCATTCCATTCTATCCCGCCATATTCCTTTCTATACCATTCCATTCTATCCCGCCATATCCCTTTCTATACCATTGCATTCTACTCCATCATATTCCTTTCTACACCATTCCAGTCTACCCCGCCATATTCCTTTCCATTTCATTCCATTCTACTCCGTCAAATTCCTTTCAACGTCATTCCATTCTACCCCGCCATATCCCTTTCCATGCCATTCCATTCTACCCCGCCATATTCCTTTCCATATCATTCCATTCTACCCCGCCATATTCCTTTCCATATCATTCCATTCTACTCCGTCATATTCCTTTCTTTGTCATTCCATTCTACCCTGTCATATTCCTTTTTAACGTCATTCCATTCTACCCTGTTATATACATGTCCATGTCATCACATTTGTTTAACTCAAGAGAGATGTCCACCATTAAAATACCCGTCTTCATTAGACCAGTCCGTGCAGAAAAGAAGGACCTTAAATTTATTTCATTTCATTTCATTTACATCATTGAAAACCTATATTACATTCATCTTTATAACCTAGATACGTCTGTCTCCAATTGCTCGGCCCTTTCTCGTAGTATGTATTATATTTTAAAATATGTCCCGGGGATATTTCTTGTTTTAATTTAAATATATGGTGTATATCCTGTTCTTCTCGAGAGGTCGCGGGGAGACTAGAATCATTAGCGTAAAAACTTCCAGTCATTTCTCTCCTTTAAAACATCCTAGGCGCCTAATTTATTACTAAACACCAGATTTTTGACCAATTTTAGTGAGATATTTTTGGCGGGAGCAGATCTCCAGGCCATAAATCATTTTTGCTACAATGGGATTCCCTAATGGTGATTTATGGACGTATTCTGGTAAAAGGCTGGGCAACATTAATTTGGTTTCTGGCTATTAAAACTCTCGACCAAACACGAAATATGAATTAATATGCCTGTATGTATTTTGGGGATAAAAGATTCAAAATAGCGCGTGGTGAGTCTGCATCTTTCGTGAATAAAGGAGAATATTGGGATATTAATTTCGATATATCATGGTCGGTGTCAAGGGTCATTGGTTATACTATAAAGAGGTAGAGAGAACATCCAAGTCTACTTCAATATAATTCAGGACGTGGCTGCGTCTCCGCTTACGATCGAACGTAATAGGGCCGTTAACGATCGAACGTAATAGAGGGATTTCAACATAACTTAAAGGAGCTAAACCACCCTGATTTTGGTGCAAAGAAAGAATTGAATTGCTTTGACGGGGTGTCGAATTCAATATCAATTTTTCGCGACTCCCCCCCCCACGACCCCTGGCCAACAATCACCTGATTTCGGAAGTTTTGCTTACGTCACCGATTCGCGTATAAAACAAACATTGGATTACGGGAATCGCAGACTGGTGGTCGTTTGAATATAGACCAGTTATTCCAGCAAGTCAGTTTGTGCGAATTTTTATTTTGAATTGTCTTCTAGATCAGATTTAATATTTATAGACAATTCGAAATTCGAAATGCGAAACATACTGGAATCACGTAGAATATTTACATGTACTTGCGAACAAATCAACATGGCAAGAAGAATATTTCCACGCGCTTCGCACATGGCGCTCTTTAACACGTGACTGTCATTGGGAGATACACGTAATTTGTTAAAATGGAGAATATATTAACGGTTTCTCGTCATTAAAGATAACAACAAGGGCAATAAACATTTTCACACCAATCTGTCACATGATCAAATTTCACGAAAATAACTGGTGAGCAATTGTGATTTATATTCTAATGACCTTTATTGTCATGTTCAAAGCGAGTTCGAGTTACTATAAAAAGAAATTTAAAATTAATGGAGTAACGTTTGGTTAAGAATGAAGAACTACTCGCTAGTGTGAACTATCAATTCGACTCGCTATTAGTGCTATTCCAATGTAGAGCGCTAGTCAAATAAAATGGGGTTTAACGTCCTACTGTTCTTCACCGACTGGGCTAATAAATACAGGCATATGCAATACAGCTTCCCAGGGGAAATTTTGTCCGGACATCGGCGCTGTGGCCTACTCTTATATCGAAATCCAACTACCAATGGATCTTTTACGTGCACGCCAATGTGTACACGGGACCTCGGTCTTTCGTCATATCCGAACGACTTTACAGCTGTTCTTGCAAGGACCTCTGTCCCGCATTACTGACAAGGGGAAACCACACCGGAAAATATGGATGAAATTTCTCGCCCATGCAGTGATCGAACACCCGACATCCAGGCTAGCCAACACACGAACATTGTAAGTCTGTCGTAAGCATTCGCTACGCTGTACAGTCCCGGACTTGTAGTGGACCAGTGATAGCATTTTCAACTATTTATTCTAAGGTTATTTTGTAAATCAATTTCAACACAAATATTTTTGATTGGCGTTGATAATGTTTTAAGCGGAAATAACGACTTGTCTGCGATATTACACTTGGTGAATACTGACGCTAAGCCCGGCATAAAGTCCAGTCAAGGAAGGCGCAAACGAATCTTGAAACAACGCAATACAGCAAGATACGGTCTTTTGCACGAGGCCCTTGAAAACCAATATTATGAATACATGTGAATTAAGAAAAAATGGATAATCTTCCAATATCTGACAACTTCACATGAAATTCATTTTTTAAATTTTATTTTAATGAGAGACACCAGATGCCAAAAAAAAAGAAAATTAAAACCGCCTTTTTCTTCGATGTTTGATAAAGATAAAAAAAAAAAAACCCATTGACTTCTGTGATCAGCCAGGCGAAGATGATTTTTGACGTTGACGAAGATGACCAATAATTACGATTATAATTTTTATTATGTCATATCTTCAAATATTAAAAAAAAAACCTTAAAACATCTCAAATTATGCTGGGTTCATTTCCTCTAAATATATGTTTTAAAATTTTGAACATACTTTTTATTCTTTTTTTATATTGATGAACACACAGATAAAATACAACTTTGGAGAAAATCATTTTCTGTGGCTAAGTTTTATACAAAAAATATCCCTAGAACTCATACACCGTGTCCAGCTGTTCAATTTTCGTTATAATATTTTTTAATCATTGCGTTTTCTACCCCATTAAATTTTACTAAAAACTGAAATAAAAACTATATTAAAACTACAACGCAAGGCTTCTTTATCAAAATATTACAACTCTAAAACTATTTAACGATAAAGTTCCGTCGTCAATTTTCTAAATAATCCTATTTGATCATCAAAATATTAAAATGGCTGTTGAATAGTTATTGACGGATGGAGTAGATCTATATCGGCAAATTAATACAGACCGATGTTTGACTTATAACAGATGAAATAGAAGAACATAACAGACAGAAAAGTAAGCTCGTTGAGTGGTATGAGGTTGGTGGTAAAAGAAACTACAGAGAAGAATATCATTAACAACGTGGTTGCTAGATTCATTTAAAATTGTGTGGATATAGCTGGCAGTCAAAATGATATGCCCATAAATGTATTTTGAATTTTGACAAGACTAAATAATAAAAATCGGTGGCCTGGGGCGTTGCGACTACCTATTTTAGTTTCGCTTATCCAGTTGATGAGACCCTCTTTTGCGTTACTCACAGGAGCAGAATATTTATGAGTAGGGTGAGATGAAATGGTCGATTTCCATGGATTTTATATGTTGATTTATTTAGTTGAATGACAACCAGACTTCGTTGACAATTAAACATCTTATTGATGCTGCTAATGTTAGGGTATAACCGATATTATTACCACTGTCGACATAGCGAGCCAAAACTGAAACTATAATTAGCAGACAGACTTCCGGTTAGTCTATCAAAACGAAAGGTTTATCCTACCTACAGAGATGGTCCAGTCACATGAAATCACCACAATTCAGTTCCAGGCGCGGATACAGACGGGGGCGCACCCGGCGCACGCCCCCTCTATTTTGCGGTGGCGAACAATTTTTAGCTCCATATATATTCTCGCGGGAAAGGAGAATAAAAACAGTTTAGGTTGGAAATCGTAATTTACAGTACTAGTATGAAATTAGTCCTTGTGGGCATTTTTGTCCACTCAAAAATCATGGCTCGGGCTTCGCACTCCCAACTTGGTGCAGCACGCCCCCCCTTTCTGAAAATCCTGGATCCGCCCCCGACTTTATTTTGTCCTGAATTATAGATGCATTGTGTAAGATTTAGACAGAGCTGGTCGTTCTTGCTATAATAGTTCTAAAACATTCGGCAATATGTTGAAAATATCAAGTCAAATTACTTCAATCTGAGCCGAGTCATCGTCGTTTGAAAACAGTATACTCTTCAATGCCACAGCTACCGTTACAAATAATAAATTTTTAAAAATTAATTACATCATTAAGTAGCAATCGTGTTTAAATCCGTTGAAAATCGAAAGCATTCGGTGGTCTAGAGAGTTGATTATAGGCTTAGCATTGCATATATGTCTAATCAATTATTTATATAACATTTGAAAACGAATTTGAGAGATATTGTAGGATTGACTTAATAATATTTTCAATTGAGATTTGTTTTTGTCATTCGCGCTGACAATAAAACTTCTCTTTGGAACCCCGAATGTAACATTTTTAAGAATAACTTAATGGGGTTTTTTTTCGGTTTTTTTTGTCAAAAGCATTGACAACAGTTTCAGTGTTTCAATCCCGATTGGAATATTTTAAAAAGGACTGGTAAAGCTAGACTAAATATTTAACCATGTTCACGGCACAATATGTTAGGACAGATGAAATAAGACACGCACAAGAAACAGGCCATACGATACATGCGTTCAGGGACGTCAACACGATCTCAGAACTCGTTAAAAAGTGGACCCGGGGACGTCCAACTAACAAACTACATCAGCGTCAAAGCAGACAGCTAATTTGTGTAGATTTAACTTGGAGAGAAAAGACAAGAGTTGCGTGCTCCTTGATACCTCATAGTATAAAGATTCGTGGCAAATTTTAATAGAAATCATACAAACATGCACGAACAATAACACGTGCACGACATCAGTCACATGATCAACTAACAAGGCCGTCGGAATAATTTGAAAATTTATGTGTTCATTAGTTCATAAATTGGCCCGGGACAAGCCCTGGATGCCTTTTTTGGTTCGCTAAACTGACAGCCCCCAAGTGACAGCCCCCACCCATTAGTTTCGACGGGTGTGGTGACTTGGTAAGTTAGGATTAGAACTGCCTTTCCCTTGTCATAAAATTAATCTTCTCTTAATTAACTTTATACAGATTTGGTAAGGTCACGTGGTTATTCGTTTATATCCATGTTTTTAGCGGAGTGTAAACAATAGAATAAAAATGGCGACGAACATTGAACATTGTCCGGAAACAGTCTCGATGTGATCTGAAGCGCGAGAAATAGTATGGTAATGCTCTATTAATTCGTGTGTGTTTAAAATATTATCTGGATAACAAAAAGCACAACACATACAATATACAATTTTCAGCATGCTTCGCTCGGCGCCAATATCAATTGTGTCCTTCCAAGCCCCTTCCCACTGCCGTTCTGGAACATCTCAAACCTCAATTACAACCCATATTGGTAATGCGGGGAGACAGTTTAAACGAACCATTAAAAAAATGAAAGAGAACGGTAGATGCATCTCAGATTGTGTGAGTGTGTGTCTGTTTGGGATTGTAAGGGGGAGGAATGGGGGATATGGCCACTTCTAAATAGCCCGATGGATCTGCTAACCGGTCTCTTTTATAGAAACTCGGAAGAACCCCTATTAAACCAATCTATGGATAGATTGCAAAAAGAGCAAGCCTCGGCTCTCCCAGTATATAGATCTTGGTACTACTATTAATCTGTCTAAGGTCTTCAGATAAAAGATACATTACGTAAGAGCTAAATCTGCCTATTACGGGTCTTTCTTTACGCCTTAAATGTTATCTAAATTATTAATTCGACAGAGTAGATTAGAACACTTCGGCCATTTAATAATTTAATTTAAAAATGGAGATGCGAGGCTAAGACTTAAATGACCAGTACGGTGGTTACGATCAATGCATACATACATCTTGTCAACACTACTACCATTGATATCTTCGCTCAATATCACGTAATTTGAAGGAAATTTTCAATATATTCATTACTTTGCATTATCTATTTTTGAAATATTATACCCAGGGCTGTCAGCTTTTTATCTACTTTCAATTTCTAAACAATGTTTTAATTAACTTCAGATAAATTTCAAATCGTAAACGACCTATAATTCATTATTTAATATTTTTTCCTCCTTCAAATTTGTTTCCCTACTCAATGTATCTCCTTGAATATTTCCGGTTTAATTTTTTTACAAGAAATCGTAATCAGATAAAATGGAAATATTATTAATAGATAAAACATACAACGCAGAGATATTTTAATATATAAAAAAAAACATTCAATATCTAACAAGCGGCAACGTTAACGTTAAATCGGGTGGCGTAAAAACTTGCAATTTTTAAGCGGACCGAAATAACGACGACGCCGAAGTTTAATTTTGTATCAGATACTCACTCTTTGGGTTCCTTTTTTTTTAAAAATAGTCTATCTGTTTTAGTTTTTAGCGTAGATTTCAGAACAACTAATGTAATAATCAAGAATAAAAGGAAGGAGATTTGAAGTCCTAAGATATTTTATTATAAAAATATAGAAATAGGTTTACTGTTAAAACACTGGTCCTTTGGGTTTTGTTTATCACCTTTATCAGAGAATTCAGGCGAAATTTTATCCTTGGATTTTGTCAAAAGAATGGAAACCAAATCCGATTATTCAGCAACCGAGAAGTTTGTGGATAAAGCTAGTCGTGTCTTTCTATGAGAAGAAGATATGTTCAATATTTCAGACGACCATCTGTGTCTTCACAAACACTCGACATTATAAAACATTACAATCTTCTAGAAACTTAACAAACCCAGAAAAAAAACCACGGGTCCTTGACGAGGGTTATATTTCATTTTAAGATTAGTGGGATCGCGGTCAACACGGGGCAGTGATTGAAGAATATTCGTTGTTTTAATGTTAAATTATCTACAACCCCTCCCCAACAGATGAAAGACAACAGTATGGTCCTTGTAGTATCAGTGATAGTGAACAAATAACACTTAACACTGAGATTACAGTTCTTCTACCCCAATCAGTTCACTTGACTACCACTCGCTTTTTTTCATTATATCTAAAATTACCAATCTCTTATACATTTGTACGCTGTGAACTTTTAAACTAAAAGCATTTTTCATCCAATTGATCGTTTTTTGGCTTTTCTACAATGGCTATAAATCGCCTGCTCATGGTTAAGAACACCTGATACCATCTCTAATTTATATTTGAAGTTTACACTGTTAAAACAAATTTCAATTATACATTTGTACTGTGACAGACGAAAATCGCCAGAATGTCACAAAACGTTACATGAAAGGTCGCAGCGTTTGGCTATCGGATCATTGTTGAACGCATCGTTCCAGAAATACATGGGTTGGTGGGTTTTTTTTTAAAAAAGCCTGGTACCACTTCTAATCTAAATTGGAAGTTGACACAGAAAATCGCCAGAATGCCACATACAATAACATAAAAATTCGCATAGTGCGAAAATATTTCGAAAGGACGTTTTTGCGTATCGGAACATTGTTGAATGCATCATTACAAATATTCTGTAGAAAATAGACAAACGGTATATTTTAAATTAATAAACATATTCCGTGATGTTTAGTTCATTTACTTCCTACTTTCAATTTGTATGCATTAAATTTTTTCAGGGAATAAACATAATTGAAATCAAATGGGGTTTAACGTCCTACTCTTCTGCTTCTAAACTGGGAACCATAGCAACAACAGAACCATAATTAAAATATTTGCTGGTTATTTAAAATGAAATTGACGTATCATGGTATATACATTTACAGATAATCATAATCTCGTTGACAGTTAAAGTAAAAGCGGTACATGTAACCATATTTTTGGCGCAATATCACCCGGTTGGTGCTGATATGTCAATACAAGCCATTTTATTTCTGCACACCCCCAACCCCACCCCACACCAAACAGCTGTTATTAAGCCCCCTGTTAGTCCAGAAAAGTAGGGCTTTAAATCCCATGTCATTTCATATTAGGCCAGAAGAAATACGGAAGAAATACAACATGAAATTCAGGACTGTTGTATCCTATCTTGAGAAGATAGTACCGGTACTCAATACTGCTCACTTGTCCTTAGTATTTTCAACTGAGAGTCAAATATAAAAAAAATGAATTAATTTAAACCATTTCTGTTTGCCGTGTCGAATGCCGGATATTAGGTTTTGAGGCGGGGCTTTCCTCAGATAAATTCTTTTAAAAACATCAGGATGCCAATAGTGATTTGTGACTCACATCGGGACCCGAATATACATGTTACATTGAAGTTCATCTCCCCAACTAACAAAAAGCTCATAATTACACATTTCATATAAACATAATAAATAATGAATATGTTTTACTGTCTTTTACACTGGAATCGCCAACATCTGTTTTTATCTTATTTGATGATAAATACAGCTTTAACAATATCATCTTAAAACATAACTCATTTTAAATTATCGCACCATTTTATAAATTCACTTCAAATAATTAAAGCACACTACTGTTAATTTTATAAAATATTAATCGATTTATCTACCGACTTGGTGAACAAGTTTGTGAATTTCTGCATCACTCTTTATAAACAGTGTTAAAACAAGCGGCCGTGTTTTTAGTTTAAACGGATAGCAGCTATATCACACAGTGACGTGCTGCCATCTTGTTTAAAACGAAAACAACGTAAAAACAACACGGTGTATAAAACCCACAAAAAAACAAATGATTTCATATTTGATACTACATACCCATTATATTACACAATAGAACGGAAGTGCGTGGCTCTCAAAACTCCTAACGGTGCCTGTTTCTTGTGTTTTAGACGGGTACAGTCCAAATTCATTCGATTCCCCCGCGTTATTTGTTAACAAGCACGACTTGACGTGTATGTCGTGCGCCATCGAGACAAGCAAACACTTTATTCGATCAAGAAAGGATGTTGAATATTGAACAAAGTAAAAAGTCGAAGTTTTCCGCGAGGATTTTCGATCTTTATTGCCTGTCGCCATCATCAAGCTGACATTATACGCCGGCAGTCAATTTGCTGATCGATTTCTGATTAAAGGGGGACAACTCCAATTAACAACCTCTGGGTTTTACGAGTTTCTTATAGTGATAAATAATTTTATCAACCGTCGCCTGGCATTGCCTTTTAATTTTTTAATTACTAGATTTGATCAGTGATACTATAGCGTCTTCTTATTAAACCCCCATATCAAATGTGTCCGTATGAAAATGCAGAGATAACGGAAAGCGAATTTGGCAAGTTATTTGGGTCGAAGAAGTATAGATTTCGAAGGCGCCATGTCTATGCAAAGTATCAGTGAAAAGTGTCAAGTTATTTCAATAAAAAAGGAGAAAACCCTCCAAGAAGAAAACCCCGAGAATTAACAACGACAACACTCATCCAACGAATTTACTTTTGAAATAATTTCAAAAATTCTAACGACAGCGAATAGTCAATATTACATTTCATTGTTCAGTGGTAATAGCGGCTGTGCTAAATTTACTGCAGGTTAGTGGAGGGTTTTTTGTATAGTGGTGCACTTTATATCCCAAGCTCTGTCACCGAGTTCTACAAAGTAGTAATAAAAATAGATTTAGAATTTTATTGGCAGCGAGCAAAAGGTTACTACAGACGACTCATTAATTCTACAAATGAAATGAAATGGGATTTAACGCCCTACTGTTCTGCTCCGACTAGTCTAATCCACAGGGGCATACACCATACAGTGTACTATGATGGACATTCTGCTCGGACAGCGGCGCTAAGGCCTACTCTTATATCTGATCTTTTAAGTGTACGCCAATGTGCACACGGCACCTCAGGTTTTCGTTCCATACGTACGACTAGACAGCTGTCCTTGTCAGGCCCTCCGTCCTACATTACTGACAGGGGAAAAACCACGTCGGAAAATCCCGATTAACCTTCTCGGCCAATGCAGAGATCAAACACGACCTCAAGCCAGCGTCTTACCCACTTAAACACCGTGACCCCTATCAACTCTACGGAAATCTATAAGGGTGGAAGGTACGTAGGATTGTCGAGGGATGAACATCGTACGACTTGGGGGTTTCAAATACTCAACCTGGTAGGCGACACCCGCCACAAATTTAATTATTGAAAGATGGTTACCGTGATAAGATACCAAATTGATTTATAATTACAAACACTTTTATTATTTTCCTCAATTAAAGTGCCTTGAAACTCTTGTAGCTATTAGTCCTTATAAATTGTGCACGGTCTAGCACGTCTCAAACACGTCCAATGTACTGGAGATACTACCGGATTGTATCGAACAATATATATTGTACATGATAAAGTAAGTGTCATAATAATAGTAAAATATTGTCGCTGATATTAGTATTGTGAAATCGGACATTAAACAAAATCAAGCAGCCAACGCGCAATGGGGCTGGGTTGGTTCTCAATCTGATAAAATACAGATCTATATTTCGTTTCGTTTTTTATATATTTGCGATGGCCTAAGATCGCCCAAACGACACGAAGATCTGGCCGGTTTTGGTGTAATGTCACGTCACGTCACGTCAACCAATCAGCGTTGATGTTTCTATATGTCGAACACCCACAGTTCAGTTCACCACAGGGGCCTACGGTGTAGGACGAAAAGGTTCGTAAACGTTGGCGTGCACGTAAAAGGTACTATGGCAGTTGGAATTGGATATTAGAGTTGGTCGTAGCGCGTTGTTCGGGCAAAATTTCCCTCATTGCCCGTCTTCATTAGCCCAGTCGAAGCAGAACAGCGGGACTCTAGACCTAACAGAGGATGAATATCCAAACCTTTTTCATCGATGTTACACCACGTCAACAGAAATCGGCATGCAAAAAGGGGAATAGAAAGAAAAACAGAAAATAACTTTGGCAACAAATTCGTGATGGTGAGCTGTATCCAAATGATTACTAAGTGGAGTTATCCCCCTTATACCAACTGATGCGTTTTATTTATATTGAGCTGTCGACCATCATCAAGTCAGTAACAAATCGACACCAATTTTGAATAAAATTTTGTTATGCTGCTTGCAGATTTCGTCAAGGTTTCGAGATGTGAACAGGACTAGGGCGCGTGATTGTTGACGAGATTGTGCGTTACAGTTATAATATATCCATGATTTTTCACTAACGAATGTAGTCTGAAAAGGGTGTATCGCTTTAATCTTTGGAAACTTAAAATAGACGAAAGTGGTCTATAAGTACACATTAATATAATATGAAAATTTTTACCGCCTGCCAATTAGCCATTTTTTAATTACTTCTGCATTGTTTTGTGGGACATATTTTTTTTCTTTGTGCATTACAAATGGCGCTCGAAACCATAGAGTTAGATCGGCTTTTTTTAAAACAATGGCCAATAAAGTGAAATAAATTGAGATTTAGTGTCCTACTGTTCAGCTCAGCCTGGACTTACGGAGAAGTACATACACATGCAATGCACTGCGAGGGACATTTTGCCTTATCTTATATCGAATTCCAACTGCTAAGAGCTATTTTACATGACCTCCAGTGTCTACACGGGACCGCTGTTTTTCGTCACACCTGAACAACTATGCATTGTCTCTTGCCAGGTCCTCTGTCCTGTATCGCGGAAAAGGAAGGACCACACTGGAACTTTCTCGGCCACAGGCCCGGGCCCAGGATTTTGTCGAGGGGGGCATACATAGGAGCAAAGGGTAATACATTGCAACCTTAGGAATTGTTTGGGCGGAGACAATGCGAAAATCATGTTTATATCATCTATTAAAGAGCAGATATGTGAACTACAACAGTAACAAAGCAAACAACAATGAAAATCAACTATGTCACTGGCGCTGAGGGGGTGGGGGCACTGCCTGATCCAACGCCTGAATCGAACACAGGATCTCAAAATTGCGAGCCAACATCCTACTCACTGAGTCACCGTGGCTCCGTCTATGGCCAATACAGATTATGATAGGCAATAAGATATGATAATAAGATGTTTATATTGACTTGTGTTAACGTGTTATGTCTACATGTAATACCAGTATACTATTCGATATCCGGTCAGATACTCTCTCTCTCTCTCTCTCTCTCTCTCTCTCTCTCTCTCTCTCTCACGTCAAACAAGCCTGCATATTGTCATTGTCATATACATACCTTCTACCACCACCACTGAGCTTTCAATGTGTAAAGTATCAAAAATCAGAGCCGCTTGCTCTCCCTCTCTCTCGTTATGTACAGTAGCATTATGTATAGTAACATGTGCTGTGACGTTTTAAACGTAACATTATGCACTGTAACATTATGTACTGTAACATTATATCCTGTACTAACAATCACCATGTGTTGTATATAATTCCATTGTTTCGTTAAAAACTTAGTTAAGATATGAATGAGTTAACACTGTAAGATATGTTTCGACGGCTAGTCTTGTATTTCTTCACAGTATGATGTACACACGAGGTTTTTTTGTGGGGGCAGGTCGACTCTGGCTCGGCAACGCTTGGTGTGTATTTTACAGTTAACGTTTTGTGTGTATTTTACAGTTAACGTTTGGTGTGTATTTTATATTTAAAGTTTGGTGTGTGTTTTACAGTCAATGTTTGTTGTTAATTTTACAGTTAATGTTTGTATTTTACAGTTAACGTTTGCATTTTACAGTTAACGCTTGGTGTGTATTTTACAGTTAACGTTTGATATGTATTTTACAGTTAACGCTCGGTGTGTAGTTTAAGTTATGGTTGTTTGATGTGTATTTTAAGTTATGGTTGTTTGAAGTGTTTTTCAGTTAAAGTTTGATGTGTATTTTACAGTTAACGTTTGGTGTGCATTTTAAGTTATGGTTGTTGTTAATTTTACAGTAAATGTTTGGTGTATATTTTACTGTTAACGTTTTGTGTATTTTAAAGTTAAAGTTTTTTGTATATTTTACAGTTAATTTTTGGTGTGTATTTACAGTTAACGTTTAGTGAGTATTTTACAGTTAACGTTTTGTTTTACAGTTAAAGTTTGTAGCTAAATTTACACTTAATTTTCGACGTGTATGGTGTATTATGTTCAGTGACTCGCTCCCAAATTATACCCCACGGAATAAAAATGTTAATTGACGTATTCATTATAATTATTATAGCCTGTAAATCATTTAATAAGTTAGTTTCTTGGTGACAATTTTGTTGATAGTCACAACGAATAGTTGTATGAAAACTAAATTTTAACGTGGAGTAATTATTATTATCTATGTAGGCCTAAATGTTTTAATATTTATATAAAGGTGGCTGTTTAATTCGCGGTATCATGCAGTGATTATTATGAATGTTATTCATATTTTGTGAAAATTTGAGAGAAGATGGCCTACTTGCCTTCTCTAGGTTCAGCAGATGGAGTTACTCCACCAATACAGCAGATAGGTAAAGTCATTCTTCTATGATTTAGTTTGTGTTTAAAGGGCCATTATATAAGATTTAGATAAAGAGCTGACCGTTCTTGTTATAATAGTTCAGAAATAGATAATTCAAAATGAATATATAGAAAATTTGTTGTTTAAAGATACATTATGGGAGATTAGATTACGAGTTGGCAGTTCTCACGACAATAATTAAAAACTAGCTGTTGTAAAGTCAATTTGCTGAAAATTTCAGTCAAATTGATCCACTATGAACTTAGAACTAAGCTAATGAAAGTTCCGCTTAGCCTCGGTCATCATTACTAAAGTCGGTAAGACAAAACTAGTAGTCTCGGTTACCTATTTAATCGGTAAATCACGAAGGAAAATTTTATAGGAAATCGAACTACAATCCAACAAAATCTCATGGTAGCCTCGACGTCGAGAGTTGATTATGTTCTGGATAAGTTAATTAATGTTTAATTAATAGTTTTTATAACATTTCAGGCCTAAAGAAAGACCCACAATAGGCAGATTTTGCTCTTGCATAATGTATGTTTAATTTATTTTTGTGTTTGAATTACAGTTAAGAATGAAATAACACTAACAACTATAATAGTGAGACGTTTATCCAAGTATCCTCCTTTTTGTTAAGCGAGTCACGGAGGTTAAGTGGGTAAGGCGCTGGCTCGCTAGCCTGGAGGCCGCGTGTTCAATCCCCGCATTGGTCGAGAAAGTGCATCGGGATTCTCCGACGTTGTTTCCCCTTGCTATTTCAAATGTCTCCTATCACTAAATTCCTATTAAGACATCCTCATTTACAGGAATTTCTCCATTATTGATCCGAGATATGCCTTATGTTTTTAAGGGTTCCAGTGCAAGACATTTCGGCGTTTTCAACCAGAGCAACCCCGATTGATTAGCTTATATCAGTAACTGGCCGAAAGCGTCGATGGTCGAAATGTCCGTCCAGTCCACCAACATCGGGTTTAAAGGTCACCGCGAGGATAACAAGCCCAGTGGTTTAAATACATTTGACCACATATAACTGATGATATAAAATTAAGAATATAATAAAAGTCAAGTCCATTAAAGTATCGTTTACTATGTTCATATTTCAATAATTGACTTTGATATTTATCAAGTAAGACAAATAGTAAAGTACATACATATTTTTAAAGGGGCAACATACACGGTGGCTCAGTGCGTGAGGTGCTGACTCACTAACCAGTCAACGTTGATTAATTAATCAATGTCTGACGTCATGGGGTCAAAAGCCACTTATATGACCCCTGACACGACCTCCTAGTACAGCTTGTCAGATGTTCATGCAGTGTAGGCCATCGAAAGTATTTTTAAACAAACGAAACGAAATATAGATCTGTATTTTAATGAACCTGGGGCATACATATTTAATGTTTAAAGATGCATTATGTTAGATTTAGATAAAGAGCTGGTCGTTCTTGCTATAATAGTTCAACAATAGATAATGAAGAAAGAACATGTTGAAAATTTCATTCAAACCACTTTATTCTGAGCCAAGTTGTCACTCTCTGAAGTTTTGACAGGATGTGGCATAGATTGTTATTACCGTAGTTTCGATTCCTCATTTTTGAATTAAATCATAAGATAACGACCGTGTTTCATCCCTTTAACCCCCCCCCCCCTTCCGATGGCTCATGGAGTTGATTATAGGCTTGTCATATGAATAAATGTCTAAATAACAGAGTCTAGAATATTTGAAGTGAAAAAAAGACTTGCAGTAGGCAGATTTAGCTTTTACATAATGTATCTTTAAAAAGTAAGTCTCAATATTTGACAATGATACGTGTATAGGCTATGACTTGTATAAATATTAAAGTATATATTTTATTCAGGTAAGTGTATGTAAGTTATATAAATATGCATGTACACACTCTGTATAAGAATTTATAATTAGAGACATATATTGATATAAGTGTAACATATTTACATTATGTCATCCCATGGTTGATACCAGGCGGGGGATATATCACGCACCTGTTGAGAGGGGGGTATTGTTTGTATACATGTAAATATCACGTGATAATTAGATACATTGTTCTGTCCTTTTGAGGAGTTTGTTGTCTGGGTAAATATCATTGTCAAATTTAAAGGCATTCTATAGGAATTATTTCTATTTGGCATAATTAGACCCCGATGTGTCTCTATGACACGTGGTTGTTTGAATTAAGGAGTTGTGTTCGGGGGTGAAGGTCTATTAATAATGTGCAATTGCTGAATAAAAACAGTTACTATGTTTTAGTTCTACGTTTCTAAAATCGTAACAATCTTTATCAAAATTAGTAACAATCTTTGTCAAAATTAGTAACAATCATTATCAAATCAGTAACAAACAGTATCAAAATTAGTACCAATACTTACAGAAATGTTACCTGTCGTTATCAAAATAATACCAACCATTATCAAATTAGAAATAATATCAATCAAATTAAAACAATCTATACCAAAATTGTAACACGCATTTTCAGAATTATAACAATTCTTATCAAAGTTCGTAACAATCAAACGTATAACAAATTTAATCAGAATACATACATGTAGTTACATTTTTTTTTATCAAAATAGTAAAACAAGTTTTTTTAGCATAATAGTAACAATGTTTCATCAAAATAGTAGCAGTTGTTTTTATCAAAATAGTAACAATATATATCAAACTTAATAACAATCGTTATCAAAATTGTAACTATCAATATCAACACAGTAGTAACCATTATCAAAATAATAATTACATTTATCAAATTAATTTATACGAAAATTGTAACAATCGTGATCAAAATTGGAACAATCCGTAACAAAACACAAAATGATAATAGCTCTTATCAACTCAAAATACGTGTAACAACCATCTTTATCAAACCAAGCATCAAAATAGTAACAATCTTTATCGACACACAATATAAAGTTATTCAGACAAATAAAAATTGAAGTTGCGACAGGGTCGTAACTAGCTCAGGGCAACGATGGGCGGGAAGTGTTCTCGGGGGTGCTGTAAAATTGACGGATAATATGTATATCTAATGTTTTTATGGTCGACAATTTTTCATAGGGTGGGGGTGGGGGCTTTGTGGAAACTAGGGCATTTCGGGACTAACATATGGTTCAATTTTATTTCAATAATTCGCTTATGCTTAGAGGTCTTTAGCATTGGGAGGAAACCGGAGGACTCTGAGAAAACAAACGAGGCTGGACAAGCGACCATACCCATTGTCGTGCAACCGGGGAATCGAAACCAATGACAGGCCTTATGACACAACGCGCACGGGCTAACCATTCGGCACCCTACCATTTCAGTAGTAATATTGTTGCTTTAAATTTGTTTGGGTATGTCGCTTTAAAAATATTAGTTCCAACTGTTTGCTTATAACGAACACACATTAACGTACAGCGCTAGTAATAACAATATATTATATAGGATTTACTAGGCTTTGTTATCGTAAATTGCTCGACGATGGATTAAAAATAACTGATTTAATTGACTGACAGTTTTGTTAGTTTGACGAACAGTTCGACTCGAGGAGGTGTCGGATTTCGTCAGACTTGACCAGGTTTTTTAAATGGTATATAAAACATTGTAAGGTAATATGATTGCAACACGATCAGAATATACCTCAAGTACAAACAAGTTGACATATCTGAGATCAGAGATCATTTTAATGTTAAATATCCGATCGGGTGATATAAAGTTCTCTCTTGGGTTTTTTCATCAAAAAGTAGACTACATATAGAATTGGATTGAAAAAACAAAATGGACTCTTACCAAATTGGTGAGTTTTAATTTCATTAATGGTATATAACTGATTGATATATTATATACATGTTGTTAAAATATAACCCGGTCGGTGCTGACGTGCCGGCGAATGGGTAACGCGTGGACGTTGGATCAGAAGGTCTGTTATTGAGTCGATTCACGGCTTGTACGTGACAAGGAGGAGGGCCGATTATCCATCCTCGCGGGGTTTTCTCCGGGTCTTCCGTTTTCCTCGCTTGCACGGTGGATCAGAAAGTTTCTTATTGAGTCAATTGGCGTGGTTTCGATTCTCCGCTCGTACGTGACAAGGAATAGGGCCGTCTATCGAACCTCGTGGGGTTTTATCGGGGTCCTTCGGTTTCCGGTCACTTCTAAAGGCCTTGTAAAGATGGCACACGTTAATAATGGTTCAGCCATCTCGGCTCATCAGTGGATGGTTTTAAGGACCTCTTTTGAATAAGTTTTGTAAGTATTTGATCGAAAAATGTTACAGGCCTTTGTTGAAAATGGTGTGTAGAATAAGCAAATCTATAATTTATCTTTCCTTGTCAGTCACTTTGCAATAATTTGAACGTAATTGATTAACAAATCGTTCTTGTAATTAGTATGACGTCCAACCAAATACTCAACTTGGACTGTCCGTCTACAGTGAGCCCTGCTTGAGACCAGACTCTCAGCTAGTTGAACGACATTATAAGTCCTAAATCGGCGATTTTTAGTCGAAAGCACTTTCATACTTCGATTTATTCTGCTTCAATTGAACAGTTGTGTGTATGACAAATGTGAAACGTAGTAGCACCGCATAACAAGACAGTATATCCTACTTATTTTTGAATATGGCGGCTAGTCAGGGCAGAGATCTATTATCGAAGTATGATTTATTTTCAAGGATCTCAGTGTGCAGAATGGCCCCGATCATTACCTTCCTATCAATTAATGGTATCTTTGACACAGAGAGAGAGAGAGAGAGAGAGAGAGATGGGGTTTAACGTCCACTCGACACAAACTAGGTCATTTTTAGACTAACATATGGTTTCAATTTTATTTCAATAATTCGCTTGCGCGTAGGGGTCTTTAGCAGTGGGAGGAAACCGGAGTGCCCGGAGGAAACCCACGAGGTTGAGAAAGCGCCCCTATCCCCATGCCACATACGCTCACACCAGGGATCGAAACCACAGCCGCAAGCAAGAGGTGACCAGCCCAGCACTCTAGACCACTAGGCCATCCCCCCCCCCCCCATCTTTGACAGACATTTAGTGAACGCCATATATAATAAACAGACAACTTTATGGATAACATTCACTGGGTTTATTAACCATACATTATGCAAGCCTAGAGCAAAATCTGTCTATTATTGTAGGTCTTTCTTTAGTCCTGAAATGTTATAAAAACTATTAATTAGACATAAATTAACTTATCCAGACCGTAATCAACTCTCGATGGCGTGGCTAGCGTATGATTTTTGTTGGATTGTAGTTGGATTTGCTGAAATATTTTCCTTCGTGATTAACCGATTAAATGGATAACCAGGTCTAATAGTTTTGTCTTCGACTTTAGTAATGATGACCGAGGCTAACCGGAACTTTCATTCGCTTACTTCTAAGTTCATAGTGGATCAATTTGACTGAAATTTTCAGCAAATTGCTTTTACATTAGTGAGTTTTTAACTGTCGTAGTGGAGAACTTCCACCTCGTCATCTAATCTCCCATAATGTATCTTTAACTGAAACGTTTCAATGGGGATTCTCTAGTCGTTATCAAGCAACGCTAACAGTGAGAGTATCCTCTTTGAAACGTCGCAGTTAATAAACCTAAAAATGCCTGTTTATTATATAGCAGATTTACGTCTACAGGTATTGTCTTATCAACAATTAGATTATTAATTACACGTGTTTCTCTGTAGTCGGAATGAAATCGGATTAAAATATAAAACTGTAAATGACTTGATTAAAACAAGTTTAGTCCTGTTACATGTTAATTAGAACGGGAGAAATGAATACAATAAATATTTGATACATGAACGGACTGGGTGGTGGAGTATGGACGTATTTTCATAACCATATTATGAAAACATTGGAGTATTGACGCATTTGGTAAACCAAGTTTTTAAAAGATTTTCGTTAAACGTTGACATCAGGCTGAGTGGTGTATATACTAGACATTCGGATGTAATTGCGATATCTCCCTAGGTGAGAGCGGGTGTTATATACTAAGAGAATACGACTGCGATATCACCGTCGCTGGAAACGGACGTTAAACATTAATAGAAGTAGAATACAACTGCGATAAGCCCCACGGATGGACGGACGAGGGAGGATGTGTTATATAAAATAGACGAAGCATTTGGATATAACTGATATCTCCCCAAAGTGGAAACGGACGAACGGACTATCGAGAGAAGGATATAGACGGATCACTAGGATATAATTGTTTTAGATAGAGTATTATTAGAAGATTTTAGAATGGGAATCTCCAGTAGAACTAGAAGTACGGCGGTTGTTATTGACATCGGTAGGTCTGATTTACATAAAATGAAATGAAAATGAAATATTCCACATCAGTCGGACTAAACAAGACGAGAGCAATTCTCTCACTTAGAGGAGCTAAATCGCTAATATTTGGGGCCTAGAAATTTACCCGAATGGGTCATACGCATGAAATAATCTTATACTCTAATTTCAAATCACTTATGCTCGGCGAAATACGCCCGAAGTCTCAATAGCATGCCAATCTGTAGCGTCTGGTTATTCTGGTTAAATTGACCAAAATTTGTGTTTTCAATGTCGAAGATTTTGGATGATATTGAGTTAGAGACTTCGCTACTTTAACATATACCGTGGAATTACTTAAAGGGGCATTATGTAAGGTTTAGTTAAAAGAGCTGGCCATTCCTGCTGTAATAGTTCAAAATAGATAATTCAAAATTAATATATTGAAAATTTCATTTAAATTATTTCATTCGGCATGAGACGAGTGAAGTTATCGCTATTTGAAGATGTGGCGTAGTTTGTTTATTATTGTTATAACGGTGCTTGATAATCGCGACTATATTTATTATATATTTTATCGATAAATTGTTTATCTTTATGGGTCCGTCTGCTCTAATATTTAAATCTCGAAATTTTAATGGTCTACCAAATTGATTTTAGGTCTGTTTTGTTAATAAATGTCCAAATAACAGTTTATACAACATATGAAGCCGAAATAAAGACCCATAACAGACAAAATTTGGTATGACATAATACATCTTTAACTATAAAAACTAAATGAGCATAACGAGTAAATGGGTCATGTAATATCATAGTGTTTATAATAGTTTGTACGTTAGAATTATAAAACAACTTGGGTTTCATGTAGTAAATACATTATTTAAACCCATGCGGGTCCTTTAGTACACCAGGAGTGTCGATAAGTGATTCAATCACTAAATGAAAAGAGAGAGGGAGGAGGGTGGGGTGGGGTTAACTTCCTCTCGACACACACTAGGTCATTTCGGTATAAACTTATGGTTCAATTTTAATTCAATAATTCGTTTGCCAGTAAGGAACTTTAGCAATGGGAGGACCCGGAGAAAACCCACAAGGTTGGACAGGCGACGCTACTTCTTATCATGTACAACCAGGCAATCGAGTTAACGCGAGTTAACGCGAGTTAACTCAATGACAGGCCATATGATACAGCGCGAACGCGCTAACCATTCGGCCCCCACCCCTCCAAATACAAAATGACCGAGGGGGGTTATATTTAACGTCCTGCTTTCGGCTACTTTTCTACGTATATTTTAACACTGTAATTATTTCTAGAGAGACAATAGAACGACAAGAACGCGTATCCGATAATATAGTAAATGAATCGTACTTTGAAGTGTTTGAATCTTTAAAGTAACAATGTTGTTATTAAATGTAATTATATATTTTTTTAAAAAAAAACCCACACGTCCATTAATGAAATGTGGTTTCGTGTCCTATTTTCCCACGGCAACTGGGCTAATGTAGATGAAGATACGCTATGTTGTGTGCTATGAGAGACTTTCCGGGCAGCGGTATTACCACCCACTCTTCGATAGGCTAAACGCTGTTCCTTGTTAGGCCCTGTATCACTGACAACAGTAAACAGGCCTAAAAACGTTCGAACCCTGGACCTTCTGCTGTACTAACTCAACCAAATGGACTGAATTATTTTACATTTTTTAGTCGAGTTAATACCTCGATGAGTAAGATGGCGCTTAGCATCACTTGAAAACTACAATATTGTGAAAGACGCATCTGTAATATGAATATCAGTGCATAAAGGGATCAATTTGATAATATTTACAAATATGTAAATGAGCCCGTCGCCATTTTGTTGTCCGCGAAAATTTATTGCTAGGCCAGTTTAAATCCGAAGAATCCCAGTCGGGACATTATCTAACGTTAGTATTTTGATAATGTCCCTTTAAATACAAATTTGTTCAATTTTATGTCTTGTAACTGTAATTTATAATATTGTATGTCTTGTAACTGTAATTTAAAATATTTTATGTCTTGTAGCTGTAATTTATAATATTTTATGTCTTGTAGCTGTAATTTATAATATTGTATGTCTCGTTATTGTAATTTATAATATTTTATGTCTTGTAACTGTAATTTATAATATTTTATGTCTTGTATCTGTAATTTAAGATTTTTTATGAAGGTAATTTTTAAAAATTTATTGGAGTAGTGATTGAAATCCACACTGTCAGTTCTTTATCTAAATCTTACACAACGCATCTTTAAACTCGACTTACTGAACTATTTCTATGGGTGTGCCTTGATTCACACGTTTAGTAAATTTCAACTTAAACTATTCACACGTACTTTCTTTAGAAAATTAATAGTTTTTCATAAACCTTTTATATAACTAAATTGTTGTAGGTAAATCGATCGTATATTTAATATATTTGATTCAAAAGCTTGTTGAATTATGATTATTTAACTCCAGGAGGGCGGTAAACCTTTCATTTCGTAATGGTTTTAATTAAAGTCGCTGATCGTCATTCGAAGGATAATTCAAGTTGAATCCCATTCCAAATGATTCTCACCTGTCCTACCTGGTGGGTTTTCTCCGGGTCCCCCGGTTTCTTCCCTCTGCTAAAGAACCTTACGCGCAAGCGAATTATTGAAATAAAATTGAACCGTATGTTAGTCCCGAAATGACCTAGTTTGTATCGAGTTTACGTTACCCCCCCCCCCCTCAATTTTAAATCGTTAGAATTCTATTTTCATCATGTCTACTTTAAACTGTCAGCGTCTTAACATGCATTATGCGAGATTTAGATAGAAAACTTGCAGTTCTATCTAGGTAATTCAATAATAGAAAATTTCTTTCAAATTACTTTATTCTGAGAGATGTTATCACTGTTTGAAGTTTTGACATAGATTGTTTATTACCGTAGCAACGTTAATTGTTAATCGAAATTCAGCCTCACTTCTCCATTTCTAAATTAAATCATTAAATGGCGATCGCATTATAATCCTGCGTCATGCGCTGTTCTAGAAAGGTGATTATAGGCTTGTCATTTAAAGTTGCAATTTCATATTTTTAAGTTATATATTTAAAATGTATTACAATAAAGCCCTAAAATAGATTGTATCTATAAACAGTCCTACCTTGTTACAAAAATAATTCTATTAATTCACTATTGCCAGTTGAGAAATTGGCAAAAATATCAATTTCAACTTCAAATTCAAACGTTTGAAGATAGCCATTCCATAGGGGTGAATGGAAAACAAGGGAGGTAATTGTGTTATTATTTCCTGTGTCACAGATATTTATGCCTCTAAAATAATGTCCATGATCGTATAATAGTAATTTGACAACCTTTTGTCAAAGGATATAGAAATAATTATGTTTCGACTTTCTTTGAAAATATGAAACTCCCGCTTTCAAGACAAAACAAAAATCTGTAATAGGCAGGTTTAGTTCTTACACAATGTATGTTTAACTTGCGATAAAATCGGTTTTGATATTAAAATGTGGTAGATCATAAGAAATACAAATTAAAATTGCAATATGTCAGCAAATTAGTCACATTAAAATTTTCACGAAACCGAGTTAATTACGTCCGTTGAAGCAAGTGTATTTTCAAACGCAAAAATAATGTCGCCAATCCCGCTCCATAAACAGACGAGTGAATTCGATATAAGAGTGGGCCGTAGCGCCGCTTTCGGAGCAGAACAATCGGACGTTAAACCTATTTCATTTCATTATGTAAATCTAGTGTTGTCTTGAATATGGCATTAAAAATATTTATTTTTCGAGTTAGCGTAATAATCCTTGTTTATTCTATTTGTACATTTCAGGTAATTATTTCATAATGGATTCAGAGCAGCTGGTCTCCAACCCCTTCACAGAGATGAAGCTCGAAGCTCAAACTGATTTCCAGAAGCGGCGTTCCCAGATGGAGAAAATGACGTCTGTCCGGAACAACGTCTGTGAGAATAATTACAGATTGGCCGAGGACACACTGGAGCGGGAAAAGAGTAAAACGATGCAGACGATTCAAAGCGATACGAGTAAATACAGATTTGAGATAAAGTTGCTGGAACTGGATCGACGTAAACATGACATAGAAATCCGAAAGAGAATCGAACCGAACCGGAGCTATGATTACGACGATTCTCAGATTGATAGCTCGTCTCGGAGACTTGGCGCCAACATCACCACCCCATATCTTGAGAAACGGTTGGTTTATCCGGTTCGTCTTCGATCCGTGACGGATCTAAGTGTGACTCCCCTTGTAGCTAAAGCTAGACAATCACTTAAAAGACACAAACTACATAGCGATTCTGATGGATATTCACAAGGTTCGCGATCCCAAACGGTCAAATCACATTCACAAGGTCTGCGCTCCCATACGGCCAAATCACATGCATCAACTATGTCCTATTTACGATCGGCTAGGTCGGCTCCTACATTGTCAACTAATCATAAACGTCCAACCAAGGGCATCGATTCCACGACCTTTCCCGTTATTGAAAAAGATCAGTTTTCACGAAGGCACAAACATTCATCAACGCGTTCAAATCATCACCAACACGTGAAATTTGCTGGTTCTGAGAGCTCCAGTACCAAGGTGAATCGACTGGAACGTACTGCAGAAATACTCAATCTGGCTCCGGCCCGTATCGATAGTTACCAAGCGTCAGACTCGGAAGACGATTTTGCAGAATATGAAAAGGTTGATCTGAGAGCTATCCTGTTTGGAAAACCCGAGAGATGTGACGAACAACACAAAGAAGATTCAGTGTCTGAAAAGTCTCACAATCAAAGCATAGTTACTGATGCAAGTCATCAGAGAGCTCTTCCCCATCAAAAACTAACTCCTGAACTACTGCATTTACAATTTGAACAAATTCAAAAACGGGTGAACACGTTCCTTAAGGATTGTGATACGCCCCGTAGATATGAAGATAGCGACAGTGATGACTCTCTTGATGAAGCTGTATATGAGAGAGCCAGCCGTTTCCGAAAATTCTCCAAAACGATGAGCGATGGGGAAGAACGTGGAGCCGATGGATGCTTTACTGGGGAAGGAAATGGCAAACGAAAACATAAAAAGGCCTGGGAGTACATAAAAGGGCACCAGAGCGACAGTCAACTTGGAGGAACATACAATACCCAGGACTTGGTGCTACAGCGTCTAACTGGTATAAATATCGGAAAGGCATCGAAGTCTGTAATCCCTCTTAATAGTGCCAGTCGCGCAATGAGAAAAACTCCGACGTTTAAGATGCGACAAGTCATTGAACGACTGAAAGCAAATCGTACACGATATGAGGAACATGAAATCAACGAACTTAAGAGATTGAACGAGAACGAAAGTGAAGCTGAAGCTGGAGACGGTGCTTTGGTTGAGGATGTTGATATTGAAACAGAGGGGGAAGAAGATGACACAAAAGACGGTATAGAGGGCGGTCAATAAACTGATAACTCCTTCGGGACTCGAACATGTATTTTCTGAAATAGATATAAATATTTTTAATGCACCAGTGGGGTTCTTATATACAAAACTACAAGACTAATATTATGGATTAGATTGTGCACTTCACTAATGGCAAGTTATATCTGGTGTTCAAGAAAGGGTTCACATACTCCACGTTGTCGGGGGTAGGAGATACCACGGACATTAGGAGGGGTATATAGGTGGTAGAAGATGCCACCGTCACTAGAATCACTGGGGGTAGGAGATACCACAGTTACTAGGAGGGGATAGGTGGTAGGAGATGCAACAGTCACTATGAGGACAAGGGGGAAGGAGATACCACAGACACTACGAAGGATAGGTGGTAGAAGATGCCAGTGTCACTAGAAGAGGTGGTGGGGTACTTTGAGAGGATAGGGGGTAGGACATACCATACCGCAGTCACTAGGATGGGGTTAAGTGGAGGGGGGGGGGATAAAAGGATGCCACAGTCCCTAGGGATAGGCGATACGGGCTACTTAAGCCACTAGGAGGGGGTAGGTGGTACGAGATGCTACAGTCACTCGGGGAGGGGGGGGTAGAAGATGCTACAACTACACATATTGGGTGAGGTGATATGGGATACCACAGTCACTACGGCCTAGTTTTATATCGAATTGAATTTATCTGGTCCTCCCAACCCCACCCACCCCCATGGCAATAATTTTTTGAAAATAAAATGTTTTGGGTATAGGTTCTACGCGGAGAGAATATAATTAACTTGTTCGGATAAGCTGTTGATTTGGCGAAGAACCGAGCAGTGTGTGGTCAGCTCTATTTATCTCGATCACCAGTGTATGAAATACTACCAGGCTGCATTTACGACAGTCTATTTCTCAAAATATCGTGACGAAAATATTCATTCACTTTGTTTCACTCACTCCGTTCGTTTGAAACTTTCCTCTCTGGTCGGATAAACTATTGATTTGGCGACAGGTGGTATCTTGTAAGCTCTATTTATTACAACGATCAAGTTTTCGAGGTCTTCGTTGAGGTTTGCAAGTTCATTCATTTGACACTTTCTTCTCCCTGGGGTCGGATAAACTAGTGATCGGGCGACGGGCGGTATCTGATCAGCTCTATTTATCTCGACAACCGGTGTCTGAATACTGTAAGCCAGCATTTCCCAACTTTGGGGCTCGAGATTGTGCTTCGTCGAGGTTCGTAAGTCCGTTTGTTTGATACTTTATCTCAAAGATCAGTGCCTGAAATACTGCCAGACTGCATTTCGGCAACCAGTTTTCAAAAATGTCTAGGAGAGGCCCCTTAAACTTGGACTTTAACCCAGCTTTGCCGCTCCAATCCCCCGCCAATGTCAATGTGTCAATAAGACCTGTTTTTCGTTCCATCCGAACGACTTACCCGGCCCTCCGTCCAACACAACTGATGAGGGGGAACCCCAGCGACCAAGAGATCTCTAGCTTAGCGAGACAACGTCTTACTCACTGAGCCAGCATGTCCCCTAATAACATCACATAGAAAGAATAAAAATCCGAGTAACCTGAAATGCAGTTTACACAAACAGTTAAAATAAAAACTTTTAAAGCCGATACATTACAATATCTTTAAAAACCGAAAATTAAAAAAAGATTGTTTCGGTTTTGATGATTTTTATTGATCCCAAATATTATTAAAGATATAAGTAGGGGTAGCCGACTATCCAACAAATTCATCAGCTGAAATATTCAAACATCAGATTATATTAAATTTATATACAACAATATGTATTCAGATTACATTAAGTGACTTCTTTAAATCAATCTGATTAAAACACAGATCCTATTTCGTTTCGTTTTTATAGTTCAAAATTTGGTTTTACTCGTCTTTGCTACACTAGGATTGGGAAGAGTTGTTATCATTGAAGTTTTAGCCAATGAAACGGCGAGCTTCAGGCGTGTTTTGAAGGGAACTGTGGGTAATTCACTAGTAACATCAATGCTGATTGGTTAATCAAATGTGTAACGTTATAGTCCCGATCGCCATGTAGTGTAGGCCATCGAAATATAAAAAAAAACGAAACAAAATAGACCTGCATTTAAATATAAGAGATAAATTTCTTTATTTTCGTATTTATTTTTGGTATTATTTACGTCAATTATTATTTAATTCTGGGCGCAGTTATGGCCATTTATTACCGTTGTTACGATAAAAAAACAGTCTCGATCATCCATATTTTAATTGAATTATTAACTGATAATCGCGTTTAAATCTGTTTAAAATCGAAACCATCCGATGGACTAGAGAATTGATTTTTGACTTGGTGTGTGAAAAGATATCTAATTAATGATTTATATAATAATTGAAAGATCTGCATAAGGCAAAATTATCTCTTGAATAATTCAACTTAAAAAGTATGACATTGTAAATACCGGTACTTGCCTTCTTCTAGGTCTATTTCAACATGTCTTTTGCTCCCGTATGAATTTTCTCCGTATCTTGCCATGAATCTGTTAATGCTTCTAATAACAGAACGGCCCCAGCCACATTCTACTGGTGGAACCAATAATGCGATAAGAAGAACAGCTATGATGGCAAACTTCATTCTGAAAAATGGCAGTGACAGAATTTATTTAACAATTTAATGAACTTCAATGTCTTCATTTATAGCTTAGTCGGTGCAGAAATAAAATAGGGCTTGCAGTGTGCTATGAGAGAAATTTGGTCCGGAAAGCGGCGCGTCTGTCTACTCTTATATCGAATTCCAACTGTCAAGGGATCTTTTAGGTGGCGCCAATGTCTACACGGATCTCGGTTTTTCGTACCATCCGAACGACTATGCACCGTCTCTTGACTGCACAAACTTGGTGATTTCGGGACTAACATGTGGTTCAAATTTATTTCAATAATTCGCTTGCGCGTAGGGGTCTTTAGCCAGTTGACTCAATGACAGACCTTGTAATACACACCCCTCCCCCACCCAACCCCTATTTCATTTCGATATTTAAAATAGCATTCTTAAAGGGACAATAACACTCTTTCGAAAATATTTCAAATCAAAGTCACATTTGAAAAGGTTTACGTTAGACTTTTCAAATTAATTAGTTGAATTTTTCCAATTTTTTAAATTAGTGTTAAGATGAAATTTATATCATCAATTAATTGGAATATTGTAAAATAATACAATTTGTTGACCAGAATGAAGATTGGGACATATTATTTAGTTACAACAAGAGTGTTATTGGGGCTTTAAGTTAAACCAATCGTTGAAATAAAAATACATTGTAATATCATACATATCATATAGTTATTGAGTTTAACCAACACTTCGTTCCACGATAACAATAACATATTTCGTTTTATATGAATTATGAGTAATACATTTCTACGGAAGACCATTAGGGCCCATCGAGTGAAACTCTAAATAAGAGCGTGATATTAAAGATGCATCAAGGAAACAGTCAGACTTGCCTTTTGCAGGATGTTTGTTTTAGCTTTAAGTGTTATATAAGAGAGAGGGGGAGAGACGAAGAGTGAGGGTAGAGAGAGATGAGAGAGAGATGAAAAACGTGGCGTGCACGTAAAAGATCCCTTGGTATTTGGGGAAAAATTTCCTCACAGCACACTGTATGGCGTATGCCCGTCTTCATTAGCCCAGTTTAGGAGCAGAACGGTAGGACGTTGAACCCCAATTCATTTCATTTAATTAGCATCTTATATATTTCAGTTATTATACAGTAATCATAATACAATCACTATACATATCCAGTATCGGTTGTCATATTTATAAAATGTAATAATAACATACTATACTTACCTGTATCACTTTTGATTTGTTTGACTTCGATCATCAAGCAACGAGTTTATTTATTTGAAAAAGGTGACATCAAATCTATTGTTTGTGATAGAACGTACAGTTTGTGATTATAATTCACTGCTCCGTAGTCAACAGCTGTAGAACGACAGGACGATTTACCCAATACAACAACAAACATGTACTACCTCATTTTTGTCTGGGGATCGATGGCCGAATGGTTAGCACGTGCGCGCTGTATCATAAAGCCTGTCATTGAGTCAACTGGCGTGGTATCGGATTTCGGATCCCCGGTAGTACCTATTATAACATGGAGTAGGGTTGCCTTCCAACCTCGTGGGTTTTCCCCGTTTTCCTCCCACTGCTTAAGCGAATTATTGAAATAATTATGCTATTACCGAAATGACCTAGTTTGTGTCGAGTGGACGTTAAGCCCCATTTCTCTCTCTCTCTCTCTCTCTCTCTCTCTCTCTCTCTCTCCCTATCCCTGCATCCCCCCGAGGTCAGTCGAATAACAGTCAACATGAGTGATTTTCGCTTTGGCCTAACCACAGCGTTTGTCCGATTTGTTGTTGATTAGTTTTCGCGTGAATGTGGGAATGTGTTTAGTGTGGAACCTAATCCATTCCACGGACACCTTCTGTTGGTGAAAATGGAATTCGTAACACGGATGGTATAATAACATTAGTAAACGCATATTTCACTGGCGTGAAGATAATTAAAAGGTTGTTTGATATTATCTTAATTGAGTCATGTTGTTGGATAAATAATCAACCAACCCTCTCATCATACTAAACCTCGGCTGTCTGCATCTGGAATTAACTCACTTGAGAACAGACACGAAGTTAGTTGACATTTCAAGTCCTTACTCAACGATTTTAGGCGAAACCATTAAAGCGGGAATTTCATATTTTCTAAGAAAGTCAAAACACATTTATTTCTATGTCTTCTGCTCAATAGGTTGTCAACTCACCATTATACAATCATAGGCATTATTTTCCACAATTAAACATCTTTCACATCGGAAATAATAACACAAATACCTCCCTTGTTTCCCCCCCCCCCCCATGCAATAGCTATCTTCAAACGTTTGAATTTAAAGTTGAAAATGACACTTTTGCCAATTTCTCAACTGGCAATAGTGAATTATAGGATTAATAGGACTATTCTTTATCAAGGTAGAACTGTTTATAGACCATCTATTTTAAGGCCTTATTTTAATACATTTTAAAAATATAACTTAAAAATGAAATTGCAACTTTAAGTATACTTTTAAGAAGTATTTATTCTGTTTCCATCTAATGGAATTTAATAGGTTTATTTGGTCTTTGTGTGTATGCCAGATGTGAAGCATGCATAGCTTTTTGTCAAATAAACGTGTCAAAGATTTGGAACTTTTGCTCGTGTACGATAGGCCGTCAAATAAATTTGCCACAAATCTGCACACGCATCTAATGTTTTCACTTTTATTTTTCGACGCAGGGACTGGTAAGTGCAAAGAAAAAGTAGTTGAACTTTCGATTATCGTCTCGTTGATTAAATTGCAAATATGCCAATTAATTGGACTGATCGAACGGTAGAAATCCTGTATTAACAACAGGACACCTATTCCACAATCCATGGCCGCTTTTCTACGCGTAAAAGGCATTGTAATCGCGCTGGTAAATCATTATTCTGAATTTTTTGTACATAAGTTCAAGTAGGCTTTCTCTTTGTTATATGAATGCGGTTCCTTCTTCAAACAGAGACCCGTTAGTTCCGACCAACCATGTGAAGTGGCGCTGTGATCGTCAAATTTATTTGCTGGCTTCGTACACGATCAAAGAAAATTAGAAGGGACCGTCAAAGAAATTTGTCAAATTTTCTTTGCTCGTGTACAATGGGCTTTAAGAGAGAGAGAGGGAGGGAGGGGGTTTAACGTCCACTCGACACCAACTAGGTCATTTCGGGACTAACATAAGGTTTAGTTTTATGTCAATAATTCGTTTGCGATTAGGGGTCTTTAGCAGTGGGAGGAAACCGGGGGACCCGGAGAAAACCCACAAGGTTGGACAGGCGACCCTACTCCTTGTCACATACAACCGGGGATTCTGTTCATTTGGGAATGGCGGTGTGTGACAAAGTACATATTATAACTTATATACCTAAGCTGGAGATCACGAGCACGCCATTGTGTACAAGGGGTCATTGTTTCCGTTCCATCCGAACGACTAGACAACTGTCCTTGTCAGGCCCTCCATCCTGCATCACTGACAGGGAGAAACCACGCCGGAAATTCAGGATGAACTTTCTCGGCCAATGCAGGGATCGAACACCCGATCTCCAGGCTAGCGAGTCAGCGTTTTGCCCAATTAGCCATGTGATCCCCGCGACCTCTAGAGGTTCCGGAACATTGATATTCCAAAATTCTACACCATTTGCGTACAAGGAGATTCTACTTTGACAAATTCGGTCCCATTTTCACGAACTTAGAATTCAGCTATCATTAGAGAGTAACGGTGATATATTTAATCGATTTTAAAATCTATATAAATTAGGACTTCCAGATAGTCAACTAGCTAAAAATGCGATTTTCCGAACAATCAGGGTCCACAAACCATGAAATTACGTTCCGATAAACGCCAATCTGATTAAAACACAGATTCTTGTTCGTTTCATTTTTGAATTCAAAAATTTCATTTTACCTGTCTTTACTACACTAGGGTCTGGAAGAGTTGTTATCATTGGCGTGTTCTGGATGATGCGAGAGATCAGGCAATGAAACGGCGAGTTCTTGGCCTAGTGATGCACGGAACTGTGAGTAAGCCACTAGAAACTGAACGCTGATTGATTAATCAATGTCTGGCGTCATGGGGTCAAAAGCCGCTCGATTGACACCTGGCGTGAACTTCAACTACAACTTGTCAGAACTTCATGTAGTGCAGGCCATCGACAGTATAAAAGATAGGTTGCCAGGCCACGAACCATACGCCCATAGCAGCTAAATCGTCCGGGCAGTCAACAAGGGTTGTCGCATATTTTTACTTTTTTCGGTAATGAAACATTTGTAATACACTAAAATTTTGATTAAGAGTAACAACTCATTATGTAATTATCAGAAAGTCTTAGAATTTGTTTGCTTTTTATAAGGTTTTGCCCCACACTAACAATTAGTATACGAAACATTTAATATCATGGATTTAGCTGTTCAGTTATCAAAATTCATTGAAAATCAAAATACCTATTCGTTTCAACACCTTTAACTCTGTGTATCAATCTGAAGTCAATCGGATGATAAGTTTGGCTTCTATAGCGTCACAAGGTTTTTGAAGTGATCAAGGGAGATAACTCTGGCAGTAATTATATGAAATCGCTGAAAATTAATAGGCTTCTTCGTCTCATGACCTTAAACATTGTGTGTAAATTTAAAGTCAATCGGATATTAACTTTGGCCTCTAGAGCATCCACAGGATTTTTTGATGTGGTCAAGGGCCATAACTCTGGCACTAATTATCAGAAATCGCTGAAAATCAATAGGCTTCTTTGTCTCATGACCTTAAACACTGTGTATAAAGTTAAAGTCAATGGGATATTAACTTTGGCCTCTAGAGCGTCCACAAGATTTTTTGAAGTGATCAAGGGCCATAACTCTGGTAGTTATTATCGGAAATCGCTGAAAAACAATAGGCTTCTTCGTCTCATGACTTTAAACACTGTGTATAAATTCAAAGTCAATCGGATATTAACTTTGGCCTCTAGGGCGTCCACAAGTTTTTTTGAAGTGATCAAGGGCCATAACTCTGGTAGTTATTATCGGAAATTGCTGAAAAATAGGGTTCTTCGTCTCATGAGTGTAAACACTGTGTATACATTTAAAGTCAATCGGTTATTAACTTTAGCCTCTAGAGCGTCCACAAGCAATTGTGGAAGCCGGACCGACGGACGGACGGGGGCGACGACAATATATGATGACCACATTTCAATGTGGGCGTATAAAAAACGAAACGAAATATAGATCTGTATTTTAATCAGATTGATGAACGCGAATATGGAAGACCAACGGCTACAAGATCAATGTGGGCGTATAAAAATAAACTCAGTATTCAGTTGTTGAAGAATTGTATTCATTTCATATACAAATAAACAAAGAAAATATATAAACATCATCACTATATATCTACTATACACTAAATCATGCAAAATATACTCTTACTTACATTTACAGACACGATTATCTGCCCTTACTAAAGTAGACACAGTTGTCTGCCCTTTACTAATACACGAACAGACAAGGCTACAATAACTAGACTCACAATTGTATTGATGATAAAAACGAAGAAGTATTGCTATGATGATTCGTAGATGAATTAGTTACATTATTTAACTTAATAATTATTACATCAATTGTTTTATAAGCTTACAAAGACAGTTGAAAATAGATTTAATAATGCCAAAAGGGGCGATAAATAATGTCATTACATCTTTTTATTAGGAAGTGACGTACATGTAGGAATGGAGCCGTATCTGAGATGGTTATCCTGCCTTTAATAATACCTACTGTAATATTATTTCCAAGATATCAATTATCGTTTTTCTGATTGGCTAAAAATATCTTCCCAGCTGTTAGAAATCTGATCCAATCAGGTTCAGGTTCCAGTGTTAAAGACTGGATTATCAAGTCTTTTAAAAGACAGCTTTTTTCCAAAAATGGAACATCATTAAAAGACCTTATAATCCAATCGCTAACCATAACCATGAAATTTTTATTAGTTCCCCACGCGTAGTGCAGAAGTGTTTTAAGATAATAAACCAACCACAGTTTTTAGCCAAGAAGATGAAAGCTAATAAAAGGCACAACCCTAAATCGGTTGACATAGACAAGAAATTGAAATATTCTAGAAGGCCAATGCTATATCACCGCACTCATAATATGGGAAAGGGGTGGAGCTTGTCGTCAAAGTTAAAACGCATGCCACGCCCTAACCCGAGCTCACAGTTGTCAATCAGTAATCGTGAATGTGTATCTCCTCTTTAAGTTCGAGGGAACCGATTATAGCAGGGCCAACATTTCAAGGCACTTTCCTTGTGATAAAATGTTCAGCACTACTTAGCTTAACAACTTAAATAACAGCAAGACACTCTGTGATTCTTAGCTTTCATTTTTTTACATCTGTATCTATGTCTTAAAATTTATTTGGAACTTAGATAATGTTCATTTTTATTTACTAGCATGATCACTCATTCAGAAGACCATAAAATTTGGCCCAACTACTGTCACTCAAATTTGTCAAATATTTGGGTGATTGAGAAATGGGGTTTAACGGCTACTCAACACAAACTAGGTCATTTCCAGATTAACCTAAAATACAATTTTATTTCAGTAATACACCCATGCCTATGTTTTTTTAGCAGTCGAAAGCAACCAGAAGACCCAGAGAAAACCCAGCAAATCGAACATACATTTTCCTCTCAAAAATGATTTTATTAATACAGTAACTGTGTCTGTGACAAATGAAGACAATATTTTTGTTATTTTTTGTGGTTTATGGTTTTTTTTTTTACAGGGAAGCAATAAATAATGGCTGTTTTATGGCTATTTACAAAGCTACCAGTGTGACAAGTGATACACTATACAATGATCAGAATAAAATTATTATTAAACACTTATTTTATACAAAATTTAATCTAAATTTAAACAATTGTTTAATCATTGTAAAGGGAAGCATTTTATCTACATTTCAAACTTTTATATTCATTTTTCTTCTAAAAACAAAAATGACATGCATAAATCTTAAAATAAAATCCAAAATGACATGCATAAATCTTAAAATAAAATCCAATCTGAACTTAAATAATTTTCAATCATTATTTCAAAGGGAAGTAATTTGTCTTAATATTCTACATCTTAAAACTTTTATGCTAATTTTCAATCCTCAAACAGCCAATTGTTTAGATCCTTTTTTTACTCAATAAAGTTATTCTGTCACTTGGTGTTTTTTAATGTTTAAATTCTGCTTGTTAGTCTAGGATTCTCTTTCATAGTCTTTTAGTTGTAGCCAAGGTAAATGGTTACAAAATTTAACTTAAATGTCATATAGTTAATTAAGTACATGAAGTTTATGGATACATGACAGCAACCTATAAAATTTGTCTTGGTTGTTATCAATGAAATTGGGTAGAAATATTTTATCTAAATGCCATATATTTAATTAAGTACATTTATGGTTATACCATAGCAACCTATAAAGCCTAGCTTATGTCGCCCTACGACGCGATAAGACTAACGACAACTGACAGCTTATGTCGCTATGACTGAATTTATCCACGACTGGACACAATCACAAGCAACCAGTTGATCACAGTCGTAAGAGCGCTCGTGTCACCTGGGGTCAATTGACCACATGACTGACACGTGATGACCTTCAAAATGGCCTCATTCCGTGGTTGTTACCATCCCCTGGATACCACGTGACTAAATAACCGAATCCTGTTGGCTACATCAGCAAGGCGCAGACTCAAGCCAGCCGTAGGTGCGCTTATGTCACTTGCGACTACGGACAATTAGTTGTCTCCAATCATAGGAGTAGAACATGTGCGACTCAGAGAAACTGAAGACAACGACTGGTTGGCGTCCGACTTACACCAGTCGTAAGAGCGCTCAGGTCACCAAAGTAGTCATGACTGATCAGTTCCACTTGATCGTAAACCAGTTGCCGATTTCGAGTCGCAGCCAGTTTTATCGTGCCGTAGGGCGACATAAGCTAGGCTTAAAATATATAATCTTTCAAATAAGTCCTGTTTTATGGCATTGAGTTTCTGTATAGACCAATGAACTGTAACACAGAATTATGGGAAACTGTCACTTATTGATAATGTTATGGTCTTTTTGCTCTATCCAGTTACTGTATACCACTTTCTACCCGTTTTCCATAAGTATGTGTTATACATGTAGCTCATAATGTTTTCCATAATATGTGTTAATAGGTTATTATTCTATCCAGTTATTCAATGCTGTTTTCCACAAATATATATAGTTTTTTTTACTCTATCCAGTTACTAAATGCCATTAAGTATGTGTTATACTGTAGTTCATTACTTAAACATAGTTAATCAATTCAGATGGTCCCATAAATCTATTCTGGGAATACAGTTATACATCATTTTAAGTTGCATAATATTTTTCATATTGCATGAAACAATTCATTTTATTTTACTTGTATAATAATTTATTTGCAATAATTTTAATGGTAGTCTTTTCTTCATAAAAAATTTCGTTGACAATTTGTTTTTGCTAGTATGGAATCAGAAAGTATGCACAGGTTTACGTCTGAATTGTATTTAAAACAGCATCCAATGAAATACAATGATAGATATTAATGTGACAAGATAAAGAGATTCGTTGGTTAGAAATAAGTAAAGTGTTTGAAGTATATAAAATATTTATATATCATAATAAATAAAGATAAGTAAGCAGAGCCACACAAAATTCCTAAAACCCAGAAATATTTGATTAAATGGTATCTTTCAAGATAATGACAAGTAAGGTCAAGGTCCAATTTTCACTGGCATATCTGAAATGAAATGACTGAGCTACTGAAGAAAGGCATACTGTAGTGTGTGCTATTGAGGGTGGTGGGGGTGGATTTCGCTCGTACAGTGGTGTTACGTCCTACTCTTAGATCTAATTCCAACAGTCAAGGGTTTGTTTCACATGCACCCTTGTGTACGTCCCATCCAAACGACTAGATAACTGTCTTTGTTAGTACCCCTGTCCAGCACAACATGAGCAGGCATGCAAAACCACACGACCATGTTTCACTACTGCCCCGCCCCCATTTGAATGCTCAATACAAGACGGTCAATTTCTATTTTATAGCAAAATTTATAAGAATACAATTAAAATAAGACACACGTATTGTAAGAATTTTCAAACCGGCATGATTTATTATTGTACTTGTCTATAGGACACAAAAAAGGGAAATTTTGCCTGAGCAGAGGCATTACAGAAGATCAATTTGAGGCAAATAAAAAGCAACTTTCATTAAACTTCAATAAATATAATCTAGTGAGAAACAAGTACCCTTCACTTTAAAAAGACAAACAATATTTTAAACAAGGTCATCAGAGGTGCCAGTGAAAATGGTGCTCTGTCAAGTGATGCTAGTAAAAATAATTACATGAGGTCATCAGGGAAGTTTTCCAATTAGATTTTGACATGTAATTTAGATGAGTATTATTCTGGATAATTATTGCCTTAAAACGAGTAGAGTAAATAAAGTGTCTACACAGTCAGGCATGAGCCAGCATGCAACATCTATAGTCTAATACATAAAAGTGAAAACATGTCAATCAGTTCATGTGTTAAAAACTTAAAATTACGGTGCACTTTACAGAAACACTATATAGAAAACACTGAGAAAATACTTATACAAATACACAATAATCATCTGGGATTGAACCATGATACATAGGCCCATCATCTGAGCTTGAACCCTTATATATAGGCCTACCATCTTGAACCATGACATACAGGCCTACCATCTCGATGTTAACCCCAATACATAGGGCTATCATCTGGACTATAAAAATGATACACAGGCCTATCAAGTAACATGAAAATTCTACTTTTTTTATTTGAAATATATAAATAACCCATTAACTTTATTAAGAAAAAGAGTTAGACCTCATTATACCAACTACCATATTTTTGGCAAATTTAACAATAATCTTAATATCTAGAAGCACTTCTAAAGCATGATCTCAACCAATTCTGCACCCCCCCCAAACTCCCAGTGTCAACAAATATCATTCCGCCCCATGTCTAGACATCATATGCCTCTACCACTCAATAAATAAATGAAATGGTGTTTTAACATCCTACTGTTCTGCTCCAAACTGGGCTAATGAAGACGGACAGTGTGCTATGAGGGAAATTTTGCCCCGACAGCAGCACCACGGCCTGCCTACCACTCGATATAGATCAGCAGTTGTATAAAGTATAATAATATTATCAGAATTTTTACATGTATAAGGCATGATTTTATAAAACAAAGTTCCTGATGCTCTTTCAAGTACCGGGATATCGTATCAACAGTCACATAAATTTGTACATGTATAATTGTATTTATGATTATCCCAGGATCAATCTATATTGAAGTTAGCACAATTTACAACAGTGACAATGATGATGACATTTTATATACAATGATGTAACATGTACATGTAGTTATATATATAATATAGATTTATATTCACAACATATTATATATAATTACCTCTGACACGCGGACATGAAATGGAGTTTTAACATCCAACTATTCTACACCGACTGGGATACATGTACATCAACAATACAAGTGACACAAGTTCACCATCCAAATGAACACTTATTTTACGCCATTTTAAAGCATGGATGTAATACGTTACGAATCATGATTTTCAGAAATTATTGATAACCGATAAATTAACATCAAGTCCAAGGTGCTGTAAAACTTTTTTTCTTTCTCTAAACTTTTTATTTTTCAATTGCATGTTTCCTCACAGAAGGTAATTTTCTTAATCAATGTATGTACCTGTTAAAGCTACTGTACTTCTGGCATAAAAGTAAGGAAAGTTGCAATTTCTGAGTTAATAAATTAACAATTCCAGCCTATGTTGTATCTGCTCAGGGAATGTATATATAATTATATCGTCTCTACTGCATTATTTGTTTTGTTTATGTTTGGTTGTGGAGTTATCTACTCTTGTTTATTATTGTATTTCCCCCAGGTTACAATTTCATTTTTTAATTTATCGTTTTAAGTACATGTAGATATAAAAGATCTTCCTTGTCAATTGTAAAAATAATTAATTTACATTTGTCAATCCCATCCATTCATAGACAAGTCAATTGATAGAAAACAATGAATTACAGTAAAACAAGAAACCTTTGGCATAAACAGAGTCGTCAGAAATAATTCCAACAAAATGAAGAATCACACCATTTTTGACCGCTATTAAATTTTAACATTTATGTTACAAAACACATTAAAGTCTCTGATAATCGCTTACAGAGAGAAAAAGAAATGGGGTTTAACATCCACTCAACACAAACTAGGTCATTTCAGGACTAACATTTGGTTTAATTTTATTTTAATAATTCCCTTGCGCGTAGGAGTCTTTAGCAGTGGGAGGAAACTGGAGGACCAGGAGAAAACCCACGAGATTAGATTAGACAGACGACCCTACTCCTTGTCAGGTACAACCAGGGATTTCGAAACCACTCCAGTTGACTCAATGACAGGCTTTATGATACAGCACACACGTGTTAACTATCCGCCCCCCCTCCCCATTTGAATCCTAGTTGGGAGGAGATTATCTCCTGTTGATATCTTAGATTTTTTTGAAATTTAATGTTAAATATTTAAAGTTTTAGTGTGGTTTGGGTTGTGAAATATTTGATATTGTCCCCCCAAAAAACAAATGACTATCAGTGGTTCTGTTTCCGGTAGTTTTTTGTTTTACTGTAACACGAGATCAAACATTAAAAAAGGGCAGCAGTTATAAATAATGAGAGGTTTCATTTGATATAGATTCTATTCTCAAATATCAGCAGGATTATTACTCAAAACTTTAAACTTATAATAAATTCCTTTCATTAATCTATACTATGACATTATCCCTCCGTTAATCTTAAATATATTCAATTAGGCATTTTCATAAAGTGTTCAAGGCTTTGCGATATCATTATAACTATTCAATATCAAATATGGAAATCTTATAAGGTTCATGATATGGGTAAGCTGATTGGAAACTCAGGACAAGCAATCAGCCCAATCAATGATTGCAAGACATAGAATATCTAATATAGTATGATACAATATATAATAAATTTTTACATCAAAATACTTTTAACGGCAGCAGAATCTTCGTCATCATCGTCTTCTATATCGGAGTTATCCCCCTTTGACCACTGAGGTTTAGGAGAATATTCTTCCATGCTAGCATCCTCCTCTTCATCAAAATCATCTTCACTGACATCCTGACTATTCAACGAATTTGACTGATCAGGTAAATAATCATCTGCAGTTTCGTCCTGGTCTTGTTCTTGTTCGTTGTCAAGAATACTGTCAATAGCACTCTGCATTTGATTGCTTAGCAAGGAGTTTTGGGGTTCAGTCACAGAATCTGAGCCAAATGAGGTATTGAAGTCATTCGACTCGAACTCTGACACTTCCGCTGATGAAATTTGCCGATGATATGATGACACAGAATAAGATGAAAGGGGCCGATTGTTTAACGATTGTATTTCGTTCGGATCGACCGACATTAATTCATTTGATAGACTGTTAGTTCTCGTTAAAACGCTATCAGACGAACAAAACGTTCTTGACGACACATCAACATTACTAGTCTGACCTTGACCTACTGAACTACAAGGTAGATAAATATCATCGTCATTCACGTTATTACCCACAATCCCCAACCCCGAATGATATTGAGAGGGACTAATGGAACTATACGTTCCACTCTCTACGGAGTCCACAATATCCCCCCGTTCTCGTCCCGTCCGATCATTGCATATACTTTCTGTTAGGTTTTCACCGATACTCAACGGCATATCATTCACTGATTTTGATTCATGATGCCGAGGGTTTTGATATGACTGACCAATAGGAGATGATATCGTCCGGTCAAACTCCGCATGCAAATCTTCTGTCATACTCGCGTCACTGACGTCAGTATGTGACATATTTGACATGTCACGACTAATCAAAACACTGTCTTTATAATCCTCGTATGATTCGTCCGAATGTTGAAATGAGGCATCATGGTTAACCTCCACATCACTGTCTATGTGTATATGCAAGGGATTTTTAGGGTCCGAAGTATGAGGTTCCGATTTGATCTTGGCTTTAGGGTATGACATGTCACTCGCTAATCCCGTCAAAGATTTTGAATAAACACTATCACATGTATCACTCGACCCCGACTTCGAGTATTTAGACGAGCGGATTTCAAAATTAGAATCTACGGGTTCCATTTTTACAGACACTAGTGGACTACTTGGTTTAGGGGAATCACTTCCTTCCGAAGCCAAACTACTCACAAAACCCTGACTTTGTTTACGTATTAATAATTTCATTGTTCCACTCGATGGCGAACTTTTAAACACAGGTGCCGATTTATCAAATGGAATGGCAACGTTTTGGTCTGACTCCTCTGATGTATCGTGAACACTAGTCTCCTCCTCAAAACTTGATTCTTTTTTCACAGATTTATTTTCTTCAAAACTTTGATCCGATGTTGATTCTTTTATTTTTAGAAATTTTAAAGGCATCGGCTGAAATGATTCTGAAAAGAATGGAAATGAATGCTGTTATAGCTCATTTTGAGACTAACATCTATGGTAATTTCTGCAGTGTCTAGAGAGAATGTGCAATATGAAGGGTGAAATTGTGCAATGTGAAGGAAGAATTTTTGGAAAAGCACACATAATTTAAGTGGGTAGTTTTTTAATTTACCCCTTAACTTTGTCTGGAACAGGATAAGAATTCAGAGTCAAATAGACCAATTATTATACTCGAGGGCAGAAGTCAGAATTAAACCAATCACGAACCTGGATCTTCTTGAATTTGACGTTTTTCCTCTTTGATACAAGCCGTTAAATCTTGCTGTAACATCCTCTGTATCATCACCATCTCAGCTGATGGATTCTGACGCTAAAAATAAACATGATATATATATATATTACTTTCTATTTCGTTCATTTTTTTTATAAACAAGTTTTATTCAGGAAAAAAATATGACAGACCTTATGATCTTGCATGCAAATGAAATGGGGGTTTAACGTCCTACTGTTCTGCTCTGAACAGGGCTAATGAAGACTGGCATATGCCATACTGTGTGCTATGAGGATCTTTTAAGTGCACGCCAATGCCAATGGAGTTTTACATGCAGGGCCCCTGCCAACGACTTGACGGCTGTCCTGGTCCTGCATCTTACGTGCACTTGTTAAACCATTTGGTCACCCAGCACCTCCTTTTATGAAAGTATAACTTACCATACTATCATTTAACAATAACAGTCGATATTTATCCATCATGGTTCGACTCTTGTTCAATAAATCAGCCGATCTCTGTTCTAACATACAATCAGCTAAAATACAAACATAATTTGATTAATCATTTTAACATAACATCAGCTAATATACAAATAAAAATGGTCAATGTATTTCTTATTCCTACTTAATTTCAACCCGATACTTTAAACAGTGAAAGAGATATGCCATTTTAAATGTTAAACCCATGCAGACAATTTTCGAAAGTCTCTATTTTTTAATAAACCGGAATAGTTTTGAGGATAGGATAAAAAAAATTGTCGACATTTCATTAATTTATTTCTCTCTCACCTCGTTCATACTCTTGTTTAGATGGGCCTGACCACTGGAACACATGATATCGTAATAATCGTCGACATGCCTCACGGGAATTTTTAAATGGTGCTTTTGTATCCGGGGCAACAGCATTCTGTTGATCTTTACTCATTTGTTGATGAATTCTGAAAAATAAAAATAACACATTCACTTTTTATATGACCTGGTCATTTGGATGGGACGAAAAATCGAGGTCCCATGTACACAGTGTAAAAAATCCCTTGTCAGACGGAATTCGATATAGGCTGCAGTGTCACTGTTCAGGCAAAATTTCCATCATAGCACACTGCATGGCGCGCGTATGTCTGTCTTCATTAGCCCATCTCTTCTATAACCAATCAGATACTTGGGATAGAACTTCAAGGCAAGAGGGTCCACAGTGATTGCAACCAGCTTCAAGCAGTGTGTACTGATGATAACATTCAGGATTTTTGAAGCCTGATTCTCACTCGTCAAGATTGGCTGGCCAGTGGAGTTAATAAGACAGGTAATTTTTTCTATTTCAAATTAGCCATATTCAAAATATGTGTCTCAATTGTATTACTAGGGATAGAACTAGCCTCAAACAGTACGTCCATAGTTTGGATTTCGACATGTACTGAAAAAATACTTTCAGAATTATTGTAGCCTTAATCTCACTTGCCAAGGATGGCAGGCCAATGGAGCTGATAAGATAGTGTGACTGAAAACCATGTTCCACCGGAGAACTCACTGGCATGCACATATAACACAGTAATTTGAATCTTGAATCAAGTTTTCAATATATTAATTTTTCATTATCTACATTTAAACCATTACATTTTAAATGAAATAAAATTGGGTTTATTCTCCTACTGTTTCTGCTCCAACTGGGCTAAATACGGAAATCTTACAGAAAACATCATAAGCCCCTATCAAGACTATAAATTGTAAACTTACAATGAAGCTTTTGGTATTTCTGTTGATACAACTTTTCCACCTCTGTTGAGTGTCGTCTGCTGACCCGGTTCTGTTTTTACAGGTGTACCACCTCCACTATTATTTACCTGTTAAAATCATTAAACAAAAATTCTTTCATACAATAATAATAATCTGATGAAGGCATTTGACCCTTGACCTAATCAAGTACATTTAATATACATGTACCTGTCATTAGAAGTGGGAGGAAATCTGACGACCCATAGAAAACCTTTGAGGTTGGACAGACGAGCAAGCTGGGAATCGAAACAAAGGCCCTTGACTCAATGACAGATCTTATCTAAAAAGCAGACATTATACAATTTGGTGACCAAACTCCCTGACACAACCCTAGTATTTTGATTTCGAAGAGAGGAGAAAAGGGGAAGGGAAAAAAAGAAAGAAATAATGAAAGAGAAGGGAGGAAAAAATGGCAAGAAAGAAAGAGGAGGGAAAGAAAACAAAAATTTGGAAGATAAGTGAAGAAAAAAGAGAATAGGGAAAAGAAAAGAGAGACGGGAGGAGAAAAGAGAATAGGGAAGAGAAAAGGGAAAAGAGAAAAAGGAAAAGAGAAAAGGGAAGAGAGAAAAGGGAAGAGAGAAAAGGGAAGGAAAAGGAAAGAGAAGGGAGGAAAAATGGAAAGAAAGAAAGAGGAGGGAAAGAAACCAGAAATGGAAAGATAAAGGAAGAGAAAAGGGATGGGAAAGGGAAGGGAAGAAGAAAGAAAAAAGTGGAGGGAAGGGGGGAAAGCGAGAGAAAGAAGAGTGATAGTCTACATACTGTTTGAGGCATCTTGGTACCACTGGTCAACAAAGCAGGTAGTGATGAAGTTTGGGCTTGTTGTTGTTGGGCGGCAGCTTGTTTCTGCAAGGCTTGAATCTGTTGTTGTTTCTGCTGTAATTTCAACGTTGACTGATGTTTCAGAAACTGTTCTTGTTGTTCAATTGTCATCTTCGATAAATGCATCTGTAGTTTCTCTTTCTGTTGTGGCGTTAAATTTAATGTCAGCATCTGATTGCCAAACTGAAACAAGACAATGGAAATTAAATGGGGTTTTATCGTCCAACTTCTCTACTCCATTCAAGTTAATGCAGAAGAAAATGAAATGAAATGGAGTTTAGCGTTCTAATGGTCTGCTCTATCTGGGCTAATGAAAATGAGAGAGAGAGAGAGAAATGGGGTTTAACGTCCACTCGAGACAACTAGGTCATTTCGGGACTAACATATGTTTTTTTTTTTTTAATCTTATTTCAATAATTCGCTTGCCCGTAGGGGTCTTTAGCAGTGGGAGGAAACCGGAGTGCCCGGAGGAAACCCACGAGGTTGAGAAGGCGCCCCTATCTCCATGCCACATACGCTCACACCAGGGCTCGAAACCACAGCCGCAAGCCAGAGGTGACCGGCCAGCTAGATGTCGAAGCGCGGCACTCTAGACCACTAGGCCATCCCAACCCCCCTAATGAAAATGAGCACACACCATACAGTGTACTATGAAGGAAATTTTTCCCGGGTAGTAGTGCTACAGCCTACTCTTACATTGAATTCCAACTGCCAAGGGATCTTTCATGTGCACTGCAACATCTACATGGGGCCTTGATTTATCTTCCCATCCAAACAACCAGATGGCTGTCCTTGCCAGGCTTTTTCGTCCTGCACCAGTGACAAGAGCAAACCACGTCGGAAAATCCTGATGAATTTTCTTGGCCAATGCAGGAATCGAACATGCAACCTCCAGACTAGCGAGCCAGTGTCTTACCCAGTTAGCCACCATGCCGAATTATGAAAGTTCAACATTATTTCAATAATTTACTTGCACGTAGGTGTCATTAGCAGTGGGAAGAATCAAGGTTGGACAGAAGACCCAACTCCTTGTCTGGCTTGTCACATACTTCTTACTACAAGTAATTCATAGGGAGGGAGAAGGAGAAATCAGGTCTAACGTTCAATGGACACAAACTAGGTAATTTTGGGGACTGACATGGTTAAATGTTATTTCAATAACTTGATTGTGTGTAGGGGTCTTATGCTGTGGGAGAAAACCAGAGGAATATAGAAAACCTACCTTTATTTGAGTTGGCATGGCAGGTATAGCTGTTATTGGTAGTTTGCCTGCTGGCACTGATGACATCGCACTACCAGTAGACATGATTGGACCAGGCTGAATTTGAACATTGCGAGTATGGGGGATATTTTTATTGAGAGATGTGGAAGGTTGAATGATGACTTGTGATGTGGAACTGAGTAATGTTGTAGTTGGTTGTGACTGGGCGAGGGTGAACTGGACCACACCCGATGTTTGTTGTTGTTGGGGTGTGTTATGGAAGATAGAATTAGACGATGATTGAATGTTCTGTACTGATTGGATGACATGTTGCACAGGTGCTTGTTGATGAGTGTGTGATATTGGATTTGAAATTTGAAGTATGGGGGTTTGTCCAGGCTGAACAACTTGTGGCTGGGCGATAGCTGGTTGACCGACCATCTGAGAGCTAGAAGACGACTGATTGATGTTCTTCAGGTGCTGATTTTGGTTGGCAGCCATTAATTTTTTCTGTAAAACGCTCATCTGCTGCACTTCTCGTTTCTGATCAGCGGTCATCGACTTCAAACTCATTAATCTTTTGATCTCTGTATCGATTCTTTGAATATGTTTGGCGTCGTTTGACATCTGTTGATTACTTTGTGTGGGAGTGGTTTGATTGACAGCCACACCTTGATGACCAAACACTTGTCCCTTGATCTGACTTGTGGAAAGGATATTGGAAGTATTCAACTGAGATCCAGTATTGATTATTTGACCTCCTATGGAATTTGTTACAATTGATAAGGAACTAGGTGTCTGAACAAACGACTGGGATATAGTAGTGGTCACCACAGTACCCTGAGCCGTGCTAAATACCGTATTGAACCCTACAGGTCCTGAACAGTTAGAACTGATTCCGGCAACACTGGCAGCCGTGGCCATCAGCTGTGATAAAGATGATTGAACATTTGTAGATGCTGAACTCGCTATCGGTTGAACCTGCACGGACATCTGGGGAATTTGAGTCCTATCGGCTTCCACTTTTTTTGCTTTTTTTGACAGCTTTTTCACAATTTCCGGTGGCGGAGTTTGCACAAGTGTTGGCTCATTAAAATGTGATCCGTTCTCCGTAATACCAGACATACTTAGAGCTTGAGTTAAAGGGTCAACAGCGGCTGTTGGGGTAGCAGTCGTTGGCTGTGGATTTATTTTAGGGACAGTTTGGAAAATCTGCTGTTGTTGTTGCTGTTGCTGTTGTTGTGGCTGTAAAATAAACTGTCCACCATTTCCAAACTGCAGACCTTGTAAATTATTTGTCCCTATTCCAAGACCAGCTAATTGTTGAAGGTTCAGATTCTGACCAGCGAGATTAAGTGTGACGGCACCAGACTGTGATCCCACTTGACCTCCGCCTTGAGTGACGATCTTCATGGGCTGACCAGCACCAGTAAAAACTTGCTGGAACTGAATGTTCTGATGGGGCTGTTGATTGACGATCTGTTGGGGAATCTGTTGGGGGATCTGATGAGGTTGTATCGGGGTCGGCTGCTTCCCTGTGGTTTGACCTTGACCTTGTGGCTGGAGAATAACATTTTGAGGAACACTTCTGAGAATTATATTTTGTGGTTGTCCAGGATTCGGAGCACGCTGAAGAAATATCTGTTGTCCTTGATTACCAACGCTAACGAAACTATAGTTCGGTTGAGCTACGCTTGGCTGTTTGTCTTGTTGTGGTGCCAATCGTATGACATTTCCTAAATTTTGTTGATTCTGGATCATAGGCTGTCCGATAGTATTTGGGTGACCAACTGATATATTTTGCATCCCCGCTAGATTGATCTGCTGTCCCTGAATATTATTATTTGGAATTAAAATACTTTTTCCATTAGCTGTTTGAATAATTGTACCTTGAATGTTCATTGGATTCTGCATGGTTGCCGGTAAATTTTGAACGTTTTGTTGTCCCATAGTTTGATTATTATTGCACAGAACATGGGCCACATTCAAGTTTACCACATTAGGGTTTTGTATGACGGCATTTTGAGTATGTACGATATTTGGTGTTAGGGTGTTCTGGCCGGAGATAATACTGGTATTTGGACTAGACTGGATAAAGCCTTGAATCGGGACTGTGTTCGCAAGCTGAACTTGTGGTCGCGCTTGTAAGTTATTCTGATTAAACTGCAGGATATTCGGTGCCGGACTACTGGAGTGACTTGGGGGTCTGCTGGTGTTGGCCGTCACAATGGCCGATTGAGTTTGTATGGGTGTAATTGATCGTGATACTAGCGGTGACATGGCTGGAGCCGGACTGCAACTCGGGGTGACAGTACGACTGGTCAATGGTGAATTTGCCGAGTAAGAAGATGGTGCTGGGCTAGATCTAGGCTGCTGGATCTGCGTCTGTTGTTGGCTCTGGATTGGGCCTGCCGTCGTTGATTTAATGATATATTGTGGCACAGAACTGAAAGAATAAAAATTCAAATAGAAATAAAGACCATACTACCATTTCTCCAAAAAGACAGTTAATTTCAAAATCACTTTGACAAAAACAGATGCTGTGAGACATTTACAATATGACCACTTACATATACCTGTAGTAATAACCAAACATTTGGAGGTTAATCTCCACTCAAACTAGGTATAACTTATCGTTCAAATCTATTTCAATAATTGACTGGTGCGTTAGGGTCTTTAGCAGTGGGAGGACACTATAGGTCCTGGAGAAAACCTACAAGGTTAGATAGGATACCTTAATACTTGTCACATACAAGTTTGGGATCAACACCAACCCAATGCCAGATCTTTTGATCTAAAGAGAGAGAGAAATGGGGTTTAACGTCCACTCAACACAACCAGGTCATTTCGGGACTAACATATGGTTTCAATTTTATTTCAATAATTCACATGCGCGTATGGGTCTTTAGCCGTGGGAGGAAACCGGAGTGCCCGGAGGAAACCCACGAGGTTGAGAAGGCGCCCCTATCTCCATGCCACATACGCTCACACCGGGGCTCGAAACCACAGCCGCAAGCCAGAGGTGACCGGCCAGCTAGAGGTCGAAGCGCGGCACTCTAGACCACTAGGCCATCCCAACCCCCCCTTTTGATCTAAAACGCACATGTTGGACCGCTTGAACGCTCCATATATAAATATTCAACAATAAGTTTCGAACTGACTTTCGTTTTAAACAATATGCGACAAAATAATCCTGAACACAGCAAGCTATATGAAGATTTAATCCTGACATTAGACGCCTGTTTTTTTTAATATTCATGTTGTAATACACTTGGGCCAGTTATCCAATGATAACTTATTTTGAAGTGAATTGTTCCCAAAAGTGTAATCAAGGACAGCGCTCATTAAGTCATTTGACGAATTCACCTCCTGCAATAGACTTGACCTTTATGTTCTGTCTAACACGTTTTAAGTTCTTAAACATATTTAAGTTCTTCAAACAGACAAAGAAAATCTGTGCATTATCAAATTGTGTAATCAAATTGTGCATTAAAAATAATTTTTTTCAAACAAGTGTCCAAAGTGAGTCACTGTGAGTGAGTAAATATATCCTTTTCTAAACTTTTTTAAGTTTCACCAAAAATAAAACCTGAGAGTTATACTTATAACTTAACAATTAAAAAATTGTACGCTGAAAGCACCATCACCGATCGAAAGACATTTCAAAATTATATCACCCCCCTTCACCACAATTTACAAGAATATTATGACCCACACCATTTCTTTACAGCCAATCAATCAGCCAGTCTAGAATCATCTGTATAAATGCATGCTTATTACAGATAACACTTATCCATTTATGCCCCAAACGAAAAATCGAGGTCCCATGTACACATTGGCGTGCACGTAAAAGATCCCTTGGCAGTTGGAATTCGATATAAAGAGTAGGCCGTAGCGCCCTTAAACCCCATTTCATTTAATCAATTTATGCATTCCTTCCATTTCACGACTTAATAACGATTGTTCCATGCAATGTAATCGATTTTCAATAGCAAATCATGTTATTCAGAATCATTTGTCCTTGTCAAGTCTTCGTCCATGAAGCCAATAAATGAAATAAGGTTTAGCTTTCTGCTTTTCTGTACCGACGGGGCTAAAGAAAGTGGACAACGCCATGTGGTGTACTATGACAATGTCTGCAAGGACAGCGATGTTTTTGACTACTCTTCAGGGAATTCCAACGTCAAAGGTTCTTTCACAAACATGTCAACATGCATGCCTTATATTTTCATTCCATTCGAACTAAAAGATGCTTTTCCATGACAAGTCCTCTGTTCTGAACCCATGTCACCAAATTGTAAGAAACTTTTAAGGCAGTGTCAGGCTCTGTCCGTCTGAATGTCTATGACGCCGATATATAGTGACTTAAGTACAATCAAAAAATAAAATTACCATCACCGATAACAACAAACAAAAAAACACAACCGGTATCCTTTAATACCCACAACCTTATAACACATCAGCAATACAACCACCAGAAATATAAATACATTTATTTGTAAAAACCTACTGAAAACCTTTTTTTCTGTATTTAGCATGTCGAAATGAACACCTGCAAATTACAAATACCTACAATAATTTACAGACTTCACATTAGCATTATGTAAAAATTAGTTTTATGTAAAAAGTTGCAACTTAGATTACTTTAACATTAGCATACCGTAACGAGTTGTAACTTAATTTACTTTATAAGCATAACATAACGAGTTGTAACTCAGTTTACTTTAACATTAGCATAACTAACATAACAAGTTGTGACTTAATTAACCTCAGCATAATGCAACCAGTTGTAACTTATTTTACTTTAACATTAGCATAATGTAGTGAGTTGTAACTTTATTTACTTCAACATTAACATAATGTAGCGACATGTAACTTAATTTACTTTAACATTAGCATACTGTAACAAGTTGTAACTTAATTTACTTTAACATTACCAGACACCTTCCTCAATATCAAGATATTAACTAATAAGTCATAGTGAAATGGCCCTTCTTCGGGGCTTATTCTTGAAAACTTACAGATCACCGGAAAAGCTCCATAATTCTTTAAAATAATAATGCATATCTTTTCATAAGAATAACATGATCCCGAATATCAATGTTACCTGTCACAGGTAAATTTCTGTGACTTTCCACCTACAAACAAGCTGTGACGTAATTTTAGAATATGAGCAGATGGACTAAAATCACGTTAAAGCTTGTTAATTGGCGAAAATTACGATTACAGACGGAGAAAGGTCAAAAATGCTAATATTGAAATTATAGATATCAATTAGCCATGTCTTATAACTAGAGAATACCTACCCATGAAGAAGTCCGCCTGTTCCCTGTAATTGCGGCTGTAAGTTGACCATTGAAAACTGCTGCTGCTGCTGCTGGATAAACGTCGTCTGACCCATTTGTGAAGCAGAGACAGCAATTTGTTGTTGATTAGGAACATTTTGAGGTATGGAGTTTTGTGAAACTTGAGCAATAGATGATGAGAGAACATTGGTTGTCGTGGTGATAGCCGCTGATGGACGATCTGCGAATGCACCAGTTGCCGACGAGATAAAATCATCGGCCCAGGAAAATCCTTCTCCATCTTCAAATGATGGGATCTGTAATAAATGGGAGAATTAGTTCACTAGTTTCATAAATAAATTAAAGATTTTTAGGATTTATCGCCCCATTCCAAATTCGATATCACTTGTGTGATAACTTTCATATTCTACTTTATTAATCACCCAACCCTTTTCTACATGCACAAATAAATAAATGTAATTCTTTTGGTAGAAATCTAATTTATTTAAAGCCATATCTCCACTGTATATATAGCTTTAAATGAATTAGATTTATACCCAAAGAAAAGGTTTGGTGATAAATGAAATTTCCCACCAGTCTTTTTTGATATAAAATACTATCAACACTCGTTGGATAAGTAAAAAAAAAAACTCAACAAAGCCTTGTTCTTTTTTTACATTATCAATTCTTTTACTTTATTAGGTCATTGAACTAGGTTATATTTTTGAGACTGAAACACAAGGTCAATAAACTTGGTCATTTTTGTTGGACTTTATAGACTGGGTGATAAATTACTCACCGAAGTACTTCCTTCCCCAAAGAATTCATCTCTGAAAACAACAAGTAGGTCCATATTTAACATAACTAATAAAGTTGAGCTCTTATTTGCATTTAACATACTGTACTAATCAAGTTCATATTAACATATAATCAAATTTGAGTTCATCTTTAACATATATAATCAAGTTGAGTTCATATTTAACCCTTAACCGGTCGACTTCATTTTGACGTTATGACGTCAAGTGGTCAGGCTAAAAAAAAAACTAACGTGAAATATTTTGTATGCCTATTACAATTGACTACTGCCGGATAATTATAACTGATAGACTCTTGACACCAATAAAAAAAGTTGAAGGGGATAAGTTGATCTATAATTTGCAAATCATTTTAAATCATTTTCATCAGAAATATTGTCTTCAGAATCGGCGTAATCGATATAATCCGAGTCAGAATCATATATGACTTTGAGGGTCTTTAACATTCCCGACATCGTTAAATTACGTTTTTTGTCCAAAAATGTTAACGAAGACATGTTTTTCTCAATGTTATTGACAAGGCAAGTTCCTGTCTGAGACGCATGCCTGGCGATATCAATTAAATACAAAACTAAATACTCAAATGCAGCTTATAGAAAAGGTTCTTGCTATGGTCGCAAATATGCGACCGTGACCACTTTTGGATATAACGTTGTGGTGCAAATATGAGACCGTGATCGGTTAAGGGTTAACATATATAATCAAGTCAAGTTCATATTAACATATCTAATAAAATTTGAGTTCATATTTAACATAATTATCAAGTTGAGTTCATATTTAACATAATTAATTTGCCCTATTAATCAAGTAAGATGATATTGGTGGTGAAATGCCATGTTTTAACTTGTGTTTTTGAAGTATTAAACTGTACAAATTTTGTATTTAAATGACTCAATTTTTAAAATGAAGCAAAATGACTTACATGTTAACCTCCAGGCCATCCTCCATTTCAGAAGGAGCTGAAACAATCAAATATAAATAAATTAAAGGAAAATTCAGCATCCAACTTCACTTCCTCTTTGCTTGATTCCAACTGCCAAGGGATCTTTTATGTGCACAACAATAAATTATCACAACACTCAATTAGTCAGCGTAGATATAATGTAATTATTCACCAAAATTTCATCACTCCCCCTCGATATTGATGTAATGAAACAACACAGAAAAAGAGTTATGTTCTAAAGTCTCAGCCAATCAAATGATTTCATGAAAATCAATATAAAACTTACGCATCTGTTTTTAAATTTTGACCCTTTGACGCCTCGACCATTAACATCATTTTCTTTTGTCCCCGCCTTCATTCTACAAAATAAAAAAAAATCTTCATTAATTTGACCAATGCCAGAGATCATTTTGCCAAGCAGCCAAAAATCACTTTAACAATAACTGTGATATTTTCTGATAACATTTTCTGGGAGACTTTACGATATGTTTGAATAAATATTCCGGTGAAAGAGACATTAGGATAAAGAACCTGACACAAACTTGGTTATTTCAGGACTAACAAATGGTTCAACTTTCTCTTAATAATTCAGTTGAGTGTGGGGGTCGTTAGCAGTAAGGGGGGGAGGGGGGAACCAGAGGACTCGCAGAAACCCTACTCCTTGTCACGTTCAAACAAGGAATCAAAACCACACACGTCAGCCATTCTTTTGTAGGTAATACAAATAATTTACATAGTTTGAGGGTTCACAAGGTTCCTAAAGTCTGGAAGTAATTAACTGAAATTGTTGAAATTCAACAGATTTTTTTCAATTCACAAATTTAAACAATGCATTTAAAATTTAAATTTCATACAGATCGGATGATAAATTTTGTCATTCGAAAGTTCACAAGGCCATACCTCTGGATGTAATTGCTGAAATTCATCTTTGTTTCACTAATCTAAATAGTGCAAATAAATTTTGTTTACAAGTTTCGTAAAGTGAAACAAGCGCCATAACACCAAAAGACATTAACAGAAATTAAATAAACAACATAGATCAATTTCAAAACAATCAGATGATAAAATTAGTCTGTACAGTATTCATTTGAATTTGTAGACAACAGCAGGACGTACAGGGCGAGGGCAATATACGACCTCATTTCCCCGTGGGCATATAAAAATATATGACAGAAGCCAATCAATGATAAATGTTGTCGTTAAAGAGTTGTGGATGAGGTAGGAACATGCCGGGGCGAAGGCAATTAAAGGGCCACATTTCTGTGTGGAGATATGACACAAGCCATTTGATTGCCTTTCAGACAAATTGATGTAAGTACTTCCTGCATCACTGTTAAGGGGGAACCACTCTGGAAAATTTGGATAAACTTTCTCGGCCAATGCAGTGATTAAACACCCGACCTCCACTCTGTCCTCCAGGCTTGCAAGCCAGCGTTTTATACTTAGCCACAGTGACCCTGATTCACACTTGGAATATGGGCATTGTGTAGAGTTCCTGCTAACTCTACATCCAACTGTAACTTATGACACTGTCAAGTAGGAGGTCTTTTAAATGCACACTGATGGATCTATTTAAAAATTTATTCCCATGATAAGCCCATCATTTACTCTTAGATCATCCGCTGGCCGAGATTTAATTGGATAAGAGCGCCCACATGATTTAAAAATTTAACAATAAAATGGATAATTGAGTGAGATAAGACTTGTTTGTCCATTACCATTGCTATGATAACAAAAATAAAAAAATTACGCTACATCTTCCGACTTCACTCCGAAGAAATTACCAGAAATTTGAATGAAATTAGGCAAGATTAGATAAAGAGCTGACAGTTCTCCTTAGAATAGTTAAAAAAATAGGTTGCCCAGCAACTAAACATACGCCCACACAGCAGCCAAATCGTCCGGGCAGTCAACAAGAGTTGTTGCATTTTAAGTAATCATCAGAAAATCATAATTCAAACTCACCCATAACTACGGTGTAACTGTGATATAATCAAATATTTTTTTAAATCAGATAATAATTGTGACCTCCAGAGGGACCACAAGCTAAAAAGGGTGATTTTTCGTACAATCAGGGGCCATAATTCAGGAAGTTACGATCCGATATGGGAAAATATGCAATGGAACCAAGATCATTAGGTTATAAACATGTATTTCAAGTTTCATCAAAATCAGTTCAAAATTGTGACCTCTGTAGGGTCCACAACCTTGATATAACATATTTTCACACTATTCGCGTACAAATGTTTTCATTATCTAGTTAAAAAAATAGATAATGACAACAGAATGGTTAGGACTTGCATACTGAAAAATAGGCTCTGTCATTGATTAAACTGGCATGGTTTCGATTCCCTGTTTGTGCGTGACAAGGAGTAGGGTAGCCTGTCCAACCTCATGGGTTTTCTCTGGGTTTGCCAGAGTCCTCCTACTGCTAAAGAGCCCTACACGCAAGTGAATTACCCGGTATTGAAAAAAAATTGAGACATGAATATCTTGCATAATGTATATTTAACTTTGGATCTCATCATGAGAATTGATAAAATTCTTCCTAGTCGAAAAACCTTGAATACATGTGACACATTTTTTAATTCACAGGCCATAACAGTAAACACAATGTTATATTCAAATACATGCACATATTAACATTATTAAAATCTGTTCAAAATTATATTATTACATTATCTTCATGCATGTAGCTGTAAAGCATAGCATGATGTCATTTTTTTATATCTTAATTGAAGAGTGTTTATTACTTGCCTCAATTGTTAAATGCCACTCAAAAAAGATACTATTTCAAAGAGAAATTATGCAATTGTTAATACCCATGTTACAAGTAGGCCTATATAAACAAGCCAACAGTGAGACTGATGTCCCCCGCCGAAATCTCAAAATAAATAGATGACACATATTAATTAATCGCACATTTATTTTTTTCAAACGTATTGAGAAATCAAACTGTACACGAAGTGTCATCCAAAAGTGTTTTATAAAGAAAAATGCTAAAACCGACGAGAAAAATGAAAATGTACCCTAGTTAGGGGGACCCTAAAGGCAGACAAAAGGGCCCCTCTGTCGAATCCATTACTGAATGAGAATGCAGTCATTGTATTCGCATAAAAATCATCAATCAAGATGAACCTAAGTTATCTTGTCCCAAAGTATCAACCAATATTGCTTATCTCTGCCTACCCTAAGAAGAAAATGCTCATCTTCGAACTCCATCAAGGCATTGACCTAATAAGCATACACACCAATTCTTAACATTTAACTCAATTCGAAGGAGGGTTATTTTGTTCCAAAGTCTCGGCAAATCAAATTGGTTATCGCTCTGCTTACCCTGGGCAGAAAATGCTCATTGTCGATCTTAGTCAAGGTATTACTGTAATGAAACTATACACCAAGTTTCATCACTCTCACTTAATTAGAACTAAAGTTATCGTGTCCCAAAGCATCAACCAATCAAATTGCTTATCTCTGCTTACCCTAAGCGAAAAATGCTCATCTTCGAACTCCATCAAGGCATTGACCTAATAAGCATATACACCAAGTTTGAACATTTTAACTCAATTAGAAGGAGAGTTATTGTGTTCCAAAGTCTCGACCAATCAAATTGCGTATCGCTCTGCTTACCCTAAGCAGAAAATGCTCATTATCGAACTTAGTCAAGGTATTACTGTAATGAAACTATACACCAAGTTTCATCACTCTCACTTAATTAGAACTAAAGTTATCGTGTCCCAAAGCATCAAACAATCCTATTGCTTATCTCTGTATACCCTAAGCGGAAAATGCTCATCTTCGAACTCCATCAAGGCATTGACCTAATAAACACATACACCAAGTTTGAACATTCTAGCTCAATTAGGAAGAGAGTTATTGTGTCCCAAAAAGTGTGACGGACAGACGGACAGACAGACAGATGGACAGACAGACGGACGAACCCATTTTAATAGTCCCCCAACTTTCTTCGAAAGGTGGGGGACAATTATTAGTTAGACATTTATTCATGTGACAGGCTCATAATTAACTCTCTAGACCATCACATGGCTTAGATATTGAGAGCTTGCAATATCTGCATAACTTTAAACATACACCCTTGCCAATTTATTATTTCGTTAATTTTTCATCATATAATTTTCAACAATAATATAGTTGTAAGAACATTGAGATCCTTCTCTAACTCTAAATAGGAAATAAATGAAATAGGATAGTGTCCTACTTCGACCGGGCCAAGTAAGATGGGCATATTATGCTATACAGTGGACAATGAGGGGAAATTTGGGCCATGCAGTGGCACAGTTCACTTTGGCTTACTCTTATTATATCAAATTCCAACTGCCAAGGGATCTTTTCTCAGCACGCCAATATATACGCGGGACCGAAAAAAAAGCAAGCCGGGTCATTCCAGGTCAGATCAACACAGAAATCTGAAATTTTTAACCCGACCCCCTTCGATTTTGATGAAATTTTGTACACATGATGTCTATGACGAGAAAAGCCCAAATCTGAAATTTTAGCCAAATTGACCCATTGGAGGCCGAGATATGGCCTTTTGAACTTTTGACCTTTTTGACATTTTTCGCGTTCCCCTGAAATTTCAAATCCTCGTATCTCAGCAACCAGTATGCCTATCAGGGTGTAATTGGTGTCGTTGGAAAGCTAGAAAGACAAGGAATTCATTTCCGGCCTCAGAATCTAACTTGAAGCAAGTTTAGTGGTTTTGATTTGTTCACCCAAGTTTTGACCTTGACCTTGACCCAAAGGCCCTGGTCACCTTGACCTGAACTTTTGTCTCAATGAAAGCTAAGACGGTCTACTGTCATATGTTAAAAGATCACAATGGTAAAATTGTTCTTTTCCGAGATACCATGTCTTTAATTTCACCGTGGTTACATCAATAACACAGTATTTCACTGGGTGGGAGCTATATCTGGACTATGTGGTACATAAAAAATTCAAAATAAAAAAATCTTCAGTTCAAACTCAATTCAGCTTTATTGAGAGCCATTTTCATTTAAAACTGATCATCAGATTTTATCGATTTCATTTATGGTACACAAGCAGCACTACGATTGCAGCATAAGTATTTCAGTCAACATAAACTAAGTAAGATATGAACAGCGATTAGGAGGTCCGAACCAGAAGCAGTTAGTGATCAATATCGACAGCAAGTAACATCCAAGTTACAAACATCCTGACCATTTCCTGCACACTCGTGCTATCTTCGCATGGTCCCCTTGGCTAAGTTTGTATTGAATACGACCTGAATGGGAAAGTGAAATAGAAGGGGCATCGATAGTACACAAAATGTCTGTTTCATCAAGCCAGCACTTCTGATGTATTCCGAGAATTTCGTTATGAATTTACGTTCATGATGTGCACAGATTTTAGAGATAGACTCCATGTCCAATTTAGTCCGCAGAGATAATACCTCTCTCTCTTGTCTATCCGTCACCCGTCGTATGGACGGCGTTCGAATGTGGGTAGTCTGATGACACTGATCCGATGAAGAAAAGCTACAATCCTCCAACTCCATGTTTGCATTGAAAAACAATATCCGCAAAATGAAGAAACTAACTATTGATTGAAACGAATATCAAATGAATTTGAAACTGCTACATATTTGTCTGAACATATTTGTCTATGTACAGAAGACGCTCTAGACACTGACCAACCATTGAAATTGGCTGTGACTTGTGAGGAGTTATCTTGTGAATCTGCTCGATGTTCAAGTTCCTTATCAGAGTAACATAAACAAACGCCAAAATGCAGCTAGATAAATGGGGTTCACAATAATCACTACCAGAGAACTTTACCAAGCTAATTACAGTAATCTGATCTGCTGCCATGCTGAATTTATGGAAGCATGGTACAATTGAATTGATGATATCTTGGGAAAGAACAATTTTACCATTGGGATCTTTTGATATATGATGGTAGACTGTCTTAGCTTTCATTGGGACAAAAGTTCAGGTCAAGGTCACCAGGGCCTTTGGGTCAAGGTTAAGGTCAAAACTTGGGTAAAAATATCGAAACCCCCAAAAGTCTTCCTGATGAGTTCTGATGCCAGAAATGGATTCCTTGTCTTTCTAGCTTTCCAACGACACCAATTACACCATGATAGGCCTACTGGTTGCTGAGATATGAGGATTTGAAATTTCAGGGGAACGCGAAATATGTGGAAAAGGTCAAAAGTTCAAAAGGTCATATCTCAGTAACCAGTAGGTCGATTTGGCTAAAATTTCAGATTTAGGCTTTTCTAGTCTTAGACATCACTTATGCAAAATTTCATCAAAATCGGAGGGGGTCGGGTTAACACCGTGTGTTGATCTGAGCTGGAATGACCCAGCCGGGTAACGGCTACATTCCAAGGTGGTAGATCTGTATTCCCGCTGGATCAAATGATGGTGACGTCAGAGAGAGCGGACATTACTAGATATTTCACAATCCCCAATTAACAGCTTAAAGCAGGGATTTTTAATTATCTGTAATGTATCTAAATCTTGTATAATTTTTCATTCATTAAACAAGTATGCTACCAATTGCAATCCATCATCTAAAGAAGTTCACGTTGTGATTTTTATACTTTGACCTCTAAAATAAAGGTGGAGGTCAAAATATAAAAAACATCAAAGTTCATTAAACCAGTTGTAAATAGGTCTGATTTCAATCTTCACGTAGGTAATACAGTCATATTTTAAAGTAGGGCACTAGGGTGTGGTCATACAAAATTTACATAGCCTGTCTACAATTAGTTCTGATTGAGAACAGAGCCTGTTAAACAGACAGTAGGCTATGCTAGTTGATCGACATTTCAATTCCAATTTCAACGATTTTTGTCAAATAAACCAACTACATGTACATGTATATTTTGAGTATTTATTCCGCTTCAATATGTAATGAAATTTAAAGTGTCTATTTAGTCTTTAGGTGTATGATGTGGATTAAAATTGTAAAATTTATCAGTACACTATTTCATTTAATATAGATAGCGACCATTCGGGATGCAAAACTTTTCTAGGTAGACAGCTCTCTGTGTGCAGAATGGGGTGTGGTCATACTTGGATAAATGAAATGAAATAGGGTTTAACATCCTACTGTTCTGATTCAATTTGGGCTAATGAAGATGGGCATACACCATACAGTGTCCTATGAGGGAAATCTTACCCGGACAGTGGCACTAAGGCCTACTCTTATAATATTGAATTCCAACTGTCAAAGTATCTCTATCAGCATGCCAAAGTGTAAATTAGACCTCCGTTTTTCGTCCCATCTGCACGACTAGACAGCTGTCCTTGTCAAGCCCTCCATCCTGTATCACTGACAAGGGGTAACCACGCCAGAAAATCTGGGTGACTTTTTCGGCCAATGCAGGGGTCAAAAACCCGACCTCCAGGCTAGCGAGCCAGCATCTTACCCACTTAACCACTGTGACCCCTTTACTTGGATAAACATCAGATTCATAAATTCATCAACCCAGACTGTACACAAACTAGCGGACATATTGGATATCTAAGAGAGAAATGGGGTTTAAAGTCAATTAGACTTAAACTAGGTCATTTTGGGAATATCATATGGTTAAATTTTATTTCAATAATTCTCTTGGAAGTGGGCAGAAGCGGGAGGACCCAGAGATAACCCATGATGTTTGACAGGCAACTCTGCTTCTTGCCTTGTACAACCTGCGAATTGAAACCATGTCAGTTTACTCAATGACAGTCCTTATGATGCAAGCACAAACTACAACCCATGCGGTTTGACAAGACGATCCTACTTCATGACGAGACCATATATCAACAATGAATTAAATTTGAATTACTTCACAGGATGCAGGTACTAGCCAACAGGCTATAATTAGAACACCACCCGGGTTGTGATTGATTACATTCCAGTTTAGAAAAAAACAAAATAAAACTGCCATCTATTCTTTAAAATCAAGTTTGTGACACAACAGGGTCGTTTTATTTTTTCTAGAATATATGAATTTCAAGTAAATTTATCAACACAGTGCAGCACAGATAATCTAAAAGGAAATTGAAATGGTATAACATCATACCTTATTTTCGTTCCAAATGGGCTAAAGAAGCTGGGAGGGCATAAGCCATGGAAATTTTGCCAGATCATGACAGTTTAGCCTGCTGACTTTTTATCAAAGTTTTTTTTTCACGTCCCTGCGAATGTGTACACACCAGGTTTTTTATTGCATACGAACAACTTACATGTAGTCATCAGGCCTTCCATCATTCATCCCAAGGAGAAACTATGCTGGAATATCCAGATAAACTTTACATGCCTACCAATGTGTACATCCCTATCCTGAACCACAAGTTTCTCAGACCTCCCTTGTTAGTGAACTAACCCCTTACTGGGCCACTAAACAATCGAAAATGGAACAAAAGCTCTTCAGAAAGACTTAAGAAAAACACTTCACAAGTGAGGTGGTCTAGGCACTTGCAAGGCACCAAACAGTAAACACTCTCTGGTGTGAGAATGGTTCTCGGTACCAATTACTGCGCATGCGTCAAATGAAATTTTGACAGTTCTGTCATAATGTCTTCCCAAACTAAATGAACTGCCATAATTGTTTTTAACTGGGTACTTTTCTATGTGGAGTTCCACATTTGGCATACCTTGCACGGGCAAGCCTCGAAATAAGGCACCCATCACAGACAATGTCAGACACACATTTAGGCTTTCTCAGGTACAATTCCTCAGGTGCCTGTCATTTTGTCTTGCAGATTTTTTTATTGATATTAGAGATGGCAGTTCTCACTATAATAGTTAAAAACTAGATAGTGTAAAGATAATTTGCTGAAAATTTCAGTCAAATTGATTCACTATTACTATTAGCCGAGAAAAAAGCATTTGAAATATTCACATAGCCTCGGTCATCATTACTCAAATCATTAATATAAACAGCATAGTCTTGATTATCCACTTGATTGATTTTATTATCAACGGCCATTAAGCGGCATATAAGAATTTAATCCACCAGCATCGAAGGCTAGCCTTGACATAAAGAGTTTATTATGGTCTGGATATGTTAATTAATGTCTAATTGATTATTTAGATAACATCTCTGGCCTAAATAAAGACCTGTAATAAGCAGATTTTGCTCCTGCATAATGCTATTTTAACCCTTTAGCGCCGACGGTATCAGATTTGATACCACTAATTAACTTAACTAATTAATAAACTAAATTTTGAACAAATAATCTATCACCCGGTTTTTCATGACGAGAACGCCTATGGTATCTAATATAGTACCATACAGTACTGCTATATTGAGTACATGGGGTTCACTTGTACTTTCAAAGATGGTAGCTCCCACGATTGAGAAATTTAAATTTTTTGACCAGGGAAATTGGAGTATTATTCAACAAAATAGTTATGTTTACCCAAAATTAATATATTATTCATGTATATAAGAATACAGAGAAACTTAATAACAGTTCACAGTATATTCAATTGCAAACTTAATCGCTCAGTGTGTGGTGAAAAAATGTGGTATTAAATTTGCTACCGCAGGCATATTATCTGTCAAATATACCTGATCTTCTTCAAAAATAAATTCCAACATTTCCATCCCAACTGTCAATGTAATGTAAATTTATGTCTGAACAAAGATAGAAATTTGTTTTTTTAGCTTATCACAAATAAATATGATATCAAACCTGAGTTTTCCGATATATTTCTCAGTTGAGAAATGAAATGAAATGAAATGGGGTTTAACGTCCTACTCTTTTGCACCTAACCTGGGCTAATGGAAGACAGGCATACGCCATACAGTGTGCTATGAGAAAATTTTGCCCGGGCAGCGCCGCTACGGCCTACTCATATCGAATTCAAACTGCCAAGGGATCTTTTACGTGCACGCCAATGTGTACACATGACCTCGGTTTTTCGTCGCACCCGAAGGACTAGGCAGCTGTCCATGTTCTGCATCACTGACAAGGAGGAAATCATGTCGGACAATCGAGATGAACTTTCTCGGCCAATGCAGGGATCGAACACCCGACCTCCAGGTTAGCGAACCAGCGCCTTATCCACTAGTCATCTTTCTCTAAAGCCTATGGTATCAAAATCGATACCTGTCCAAAATTTGGGAAATGATTTCTGATGAATTTTTTTTTTGTGGATTAGGTTTATTCACACCCCAGGCATTATGAAAAAAACAATTTGTGAATTTTTGAAGACCTCCTTCATGGTTTAGGCTCTAAAGGGTTGATACATGTCAGGCACTAAGGTGAAATGTTAGGTACTATTTCATTAGTGCCTGACATTTTGTGAGTACATGTAAAACCCCTTTTTCCAGGCAAGCTTGCACGGTTCCGAGATCTGTTATTGTTGAGTAATGTAAATGGGTCAATTACTTGCTGTTTCTCGTGGCCTTGTACCATGTCAAAGTGTAAATGGGGCTAAAGACCGATATAGGTTGCACTGACTTGTATATGGAGTTCGCAGAGGATGCTCAATGTTGTGGGGTGGGTGGATGGCCAAATGGTTATGGTTAGCCTGTTTGTGCTGTATTTTAAGGCCTGTCACATTGAATCAACTGGCGTGGTTTAGATTTTCAGGTTGTATCTGACAATGAAAAGGGTCGCCTGTCCAACTTCCGGTTTCCTCCTTATGCTAAACACCCCTACGAATTATTGAAATTGGATTGAAACACGTGTTAGTCCCAAACTGACCTGGTTTGTGTTGAGTGGAGGTTAAAACATCACTTCTCTCTCTCAATAATATATTGTGTAATTTTCATTTGATCAAAGTTTTGTAAATATACTGAATAGATTTGATCATTTCAACCATTTTATTTCCGATATTCATTTCAGTTATGGTGATCGAGGCTACGCGGAAATTTCACATGCTTAGTTTTGGGTTCGTAGTGGATCGATTTGACTGAAATTTTCAGCAACAGGTCTTTACATTATCTAGTTTTAACTATTTTAGTGAGAACTACCAGCTCTTTATATAAACTCCCATACTGTATCTTTAAAAAAAATGGTATATTACGTATATTTAATTTTGATTATGAAATTTTCAGCAACAGGTCTTTACATTATCTAGTTTTAACTATTTTAGTGAGAACTACCAGCTCTTTATATAAACTCCCATACTGTATCTTTAAAAAAAATGGTATATTACGTATATTTAATTTTGATTATGAATCCTTATATTATAATACAAATTATTAAATGGCTTCATTGACCAGGAAATTCTTACATTTCCTAGTTAGTAATACATACTGGTACTAATCTTAGCCATAATCACAAAGTATTCATAATGACAACAATGTATTCAATTTTTATTTTAGACTTTGACCTCTTGGGAGCAGAGATACAAAAAAAATAAGACATTATTGTGTGAACTAATCTACATGTACCTTCAACTGAGCAGACTACATTAAAATACAAGTAATTAATTTGTTTTATTAATTCATCACACTGAGTTTCCTTAATAAATAATCTGAATCTATTGAGACAGATTTGTGAAGGCTGATTGTTGATTTGTGACCTAATACTATTTGATAGAAGAAAGAACGGTGAAGTATTCTCTACTTGTCTGGAATATTCGAGATTGGCGGAGGTTTTACGATTGTGTTTTTGAATGTAAATACTCGAATACACTACATAACCTATACAATCAGGCAAAAACAGGTCGAGCTAAGCTTAAATTAATCAGAAGCCGACCGATCTAGACCGCAAGACATTGTCAAAAACACACGCGTTTACTTTAATAATATGACATTTTCTTCTCGCCCGATGAAAAATGGCGATAATTTTTGCGTGTTAGAAATGTCTGTCATTCGTTATACAGCTTTCAATATATACGTCCAGCAATACTTCTAGATCTATATTTTGTGCTAATGAGATGGCGTGTCTATTAATTTTTCATCTGATGTTTGTGTGTTCAACATGATCCACTTTCAGAAGCCATCTAAAAGATAATATCACATCAGCTATCATCAATTTCTGGCGCTCGTATCTTTCGACTTGGCGCAATTTCATTGATAAAACCCAAGTCTTTATTTTTATTACGCATTTATCTACATCCTTTTCGGACCAATTACAACTCCCACAACCCTAGTACTTAATGGGCTAATGTTTCGGAAACTCTAAATTATATTCCCTAGGTCAAGGGAGTTTGCACGATGGCGATCACCACCGACTGGTTTCACCAAATATCGCTTGATTCTCAGCTCGGATTCTCTATGTTATGACCTCATACGCGATAATGCATTCTTGCAAGAAATAGACCTGTCATTTCGTGAACGACCTATTCCCGTCACACGTGCAAAAGCAGCCCAGGTTTCGTGTAAATAGGCCGATAATATGGTCCTTTATTCGTTTTAGAGCCACACAAGCCTACTTTACCCTGCAAAATTTATCAGCGAAATAATATTCAGAAAACACTCACCGTCATGTAACGTGCCAATGATTAACGGGGTTCTCATTTTGCTTAACAGGGGCGGGTTTAACCTATTGACCTTTGAACTTATAATTCTTTATACCGATTTTTCTCTTTTCTTACTGAACGGATTTGGATAAATATCTGCAGGCTATGAAATGAATATCTGTTCTAAAAGTTGCTATCAAAATATATCGCGATTTCGACGAATAACTTACAAAAACCCTGGGTTGAATATCTCTGCATTGTATACGCAAAAAGTGTGACGTCACTGCGCGTGACCCGATCTGTGTAATGACAGCTGAAGTGCCATTTATAGAAACAGAGGTGGACTGTCACTTTCAGTCTTTTTTATTGTTCGCCTGTATGAACTATTACTAACCCAAACATTCTTGATGATAAACAAGTGCATATGGTTTCAATTCATTCATAAGTCATTAAGTCTGAATATGATGTACGTCCAAATGTATATTATCTATATCGTGCATTGTGAAACAGTAGTGGGTCGAAAACATGTAGGTCACGCAGTTGTACTTCATGAATAAACATTAGTTTAATCAATACACCAATTGTGATGACGTAAAACACAGGGGGGGTATATTGATTTTAGTGGCATGCTCGGTCAACAGTGTTGCACTGTGAATTACGTGATAACACATAGTTGACAATTTACTGCGGCAGACTAACCGTTATCACGGTAATAGTGGAAATTGCACCAGACTAGATAATATTGTGTAGTTTTGATGGGCGTTTCCCTTCGGCGCATTCACCGTGGATTAAGACGATCGAGATGCAGTGGTGACTTTTGATCCTCTCTTCTGTAAGGAACTATTGCAAACAATTATCTTGTCATTTATGATTTTAGTGTACAGTTTGGGAGTTGATGAACTCAAAACAGTTATTTTAAATGGGTGAAGTTTTGTTAGATCCTTTTAAGAAGAATATAAAGTTACCCCCCCCCCATTATTGTTTTATATATTGTTGTGTTTTACCTAAAACAAACAAATAAATAATATTAAACCACAAACATCTAACAACCCCCCCTCCCCCCCCCCCAAAAAAAAGAGAGAGAAAGAGAAATGGGGTTGAAGTCCACTGGCCATAAACCAGGACATATCTGGACCTACCTGTGGTATAATTTCAATAATTCAATTGCATGTAGCTGTAAAAGGGGTCTTTAGTGCTGGGATGAAATCGGAGAAGACCCACGGGGTTGGACAGGCGACCCTACTCTTGTCAGTATAAGTTTGATCAAACCCATGCCTCTTAACTCATTTGACAGACATGATCTAAAGCTCAGGCATTAGACCACTTAACCACCTAACACAAATGAAAAATGGAATCAATGAGTAAAAATTGTTTTAGAAAGAATAAAACCCTGACTATATGCAATGGTTTTGCCATATGCACAAGGCCAGGCCCCGAGTTCACAAAGCATTCTCAGATTAAATAGTTAGTGCAAGTGGACGGCACCACACATAATTTACACAAAATCAAATACACAGACAAGACATCATACTCAGAAACCACAAATAAACAAAAGATTCAGTTAGGAATTTTCTCAACTATCAATCACTGTTTATGAGAAATATCTTTGATCCAGAAACTTTGCACATTGTTTTTTATTGATGTGTTTGACACATTAAAACAACAAAAGTTTTATAAAGGGTTATATTTTAGTTAAAGGAGCTAAATCGCTAACATTTGGGACCTAAAAATTGATAGAAGTGGGTCACAACACATATAATAATGTAATATAAATGTATATAAACTGATTTACATTCCATGGTTTCTGGCTTTACTCTAATTTCAAATCAGTTATGTTCCGCAACATAAGCCAGCAGTCTCAATCGAATGCAAATTTCTAGCGCCTGGTTATTCCAGTCTACATATGCCGTTTGATTTGGTGCAATGTGTCTAGCCTCATTCCCCGAGTCTCTTGCTAGAATTGGGGCTGACACGCATTATGGTACACGATTCGTGTACCAATGGTAAAATGTTTATTTTGCCTTAAATATTGGATATCAGCAGCCCATCTTTTTCCGGTACGATCACAGCATCAATGTTGATTTAAACTGACAAATAATTCGTGTTTTCAATGTTGAAAGATTTTGGATGATATTGAGTTAGAGACTTAGCTCCTTTAGAATAAGGAGAACAATTTTGAGTAAATCCCTGAACTGAAGTCTGAGAATGCTTTGTGAAGTCAGGGCCTGTACTGTAAATTGTTTCAATGACATTAAGTAATTGAACTGGAATATAAAGGCACAATACAGCTATGGAAACTTCACTCCTATGACTTGTAGTGTAACTAGTGTTATAAGAGCACACAGGGGTCACATTTGGCTACAAACCCACACAGATACCGTTGCCATAATATCAGTCTGTGCGACTACATTTAGTTCAATTAAAGGAATAACAAATGCAAGAAAATTAAATAAATTTAAACATATACCGGTATGCAAGAGAAAATCTGCCTATTTTTGGTCTTTCTTTAGGCTTGAAGTATTATCTTAATTATTAATTAGACATTAATTAACTTATCAAGACCAAAATCAATGATGTCAATGCTAGCCTGTGATATTTACTGGATTAGGATTCGATTTGATTCTCATTCATAATTTAATCATGAAATGGATAATCAAGTCTATGTTTTTTATCTTCCTGACTTCAGAAATGATGCTCGAGGCTTGGCCTAGAATTAAATCGCTGAAATGTTGTTTAAGAGTGGATCAATTTGACTGAAATTTTCAGCAATGTATCTTTAATAATTGTAGCAATGTAATTGAGCAATATAGTCTGAAAAAAGAAGAGGCCTGAGGGTCATGATTATTAATTAATGGGTATTATAGGTCAAAGTTAAATTGGAGGTAAAACTTAGCTATAAACTCAGATAAGAAGTGGTATCAGATGTTCTACTTAAGGTGGTTGGGGGAATAGTTAGCACAAAGGCACTGTATCATAAGGACTGTCAGTGAGCCAGCTTGCATGGTTTTGATTCCTCGGTTGTACGTGGGTTTTCTCCGGGTCCTCTGGTTTCCCGCCACTGCTACAAGCAGTAAAATTGAACCATGTTTGTGTTGAGTAGACGTTAAATCCCATTCCTCTCACCCTGTCTCTGATTCAAGGCAGACAACCAGATGTTCCTGGGTTTTTAGGGTTTTTTGATCCAAGAATTTTTAAAAGGGAATTTTGCTCTTCTCATTGACAAAGTACCACAAAATAGAAAATGTGCCTGTATGACCAAAGCACACACACTCACACCACGGATTAAAACCATGACTACAAGCTTGAAGGGATTGGCAAGCTAGAGCACAAAGTGTGACACCACTAGGAATCCACCTTTGGGTTAACCCTGTTTCCATCCCTGCGATGTCATCGCCTGTCCAACCTCATGGGGTTTTCTGGGTCCTCCGGTTTCCTTCCACCGCTAGAGACCTCTATGCGCAAACAAATTCTTGAACTATATGTTTGTCCCAAAATGACCTAGTTGTATGGTTTCACCCCCCACCCCGTCTGTCTGTCTCTCTCTCTCCATATGATGTCAGATTATGTATAAATATTGTTCATCATTGTTAATTACAGATATATATATATATATATATATAGTTTAAGATGAAGAATTTTGGTTCAGCAGCACCATGTATCGTGTCAGTTTATACTCAAGCTGGCAACAAGAAAACTGACGCAAGTTCCAGCGGTTTCATGGTTGAACATGGCATGATAGTTACCACGGCTACCATATTGACGCAACTAGTTGTTCAGTTTCCAGATTTATTGAAAGACATCGAAAATTCTTTCTACAAAAATCTTGATTTCAAACTAAAATGTCAAGTGACCTTTGAAAAATTACCCAGCAGACATCAAAAGAAAGTTTCCTTCAACGATTTACAAACGACTTTAACTCGATGTAGCTCGGATTATACCAGTACCAGTCGTGTTGAACATTATAACGCAGAAATAGTTCATGTATTTTCGTGTCCGAACTTTACGGAAGCCTTTGAAAGGTTATTAGGAGGTTCGGACTGGTCTTATGACCAGAAAATATCTCTTGATGAAAATCAGGGGGACGATAAGAAAAATGACGACATTAGCGGAAAAATTCTAACAACACTGATGCAGAAATTTGTACTTGTGAAAGTGGATGGTTTACCCATGGACTATAAAGTGATAGGGGAGTATATCAACGATTGTGTTAATGTTGGTGATAAGTTAGATATCTGTGCGACGCCGTTTGGTAACCTTAGTGCAGATGTTTTTATAAATTCGTGGAGTAGTGGAATCGTTAGTAATGTTTACGGTAAAGATAATTGCTTGATTTTAACAGACGCTAGATCTATACCAGGAACGGAGGGTGGACCAGTTTACGCGAACAAAGATAACGGAAAGTAAGTAATACAAATAATTAGTCAGTTATCTGCCCTTCAATCTGGTTTGGTTGTTCTAGACCCAAGAAGTGAAATGAAAGGAAAAGGGTTTTAAAGTCCAACTGCACTTGGAATAAACTAGAAGCGTAATCCATGTGATCAAAGGGAAATAACTACATTTTAGGCCTACTCATTATTATTTTTCTGGTCAACAACGAAGAAGGTTCTGTCTTCCAATAGAAGTTATTGGTTTTATGGTCATAAGCGTAACAGTTCTGTCTTCCAAATGCAGTTAATTAGTTTCAACACCTTGGTGGTAGTATGGAATGCTATTAATTTATGGGGGGTTGGGATGGCCTAGTGCCTAGTGGTCTTAAACCCCATCTCTCTCTCTCTATTAATTTATTGGGGGGGGGGGGGGAGGTACCATAAGGTCTTTCATTGAGTCAACAGGTCTGGTTTCGATTCCCCAGTTGTATGTGACAAGGAGTAGGGTGCCTGTGCAGCCTTGTGGGTTTTCTTCGGGTCCTCCGGTTTCCTCCCACTGCTAAAGACTGCTACGCACAAGGGAATTATTGAAATAAAAATTGAACGTGTTAGTCCCGAAATGACCTAGTTTGTGTCGAGTGGATGTTAAACCCCATTTTTCTCTTTCACTGTATATATTTTATCTTTGTATGTATGGGAGATGTGAAACAGAGTAGAAACACATTACGAAACAGTATACTAATTTTTGGAGATGGCAGCCTTTTAGGGCAGAGATCCATTCTCGAAGAAGAAAGTAGATGTAGTTGCTGTTGCCTTTCTCATTCCTTCTTGTATTGATTTTTTGTTTTTGTTGTCAACTTTTCACACATCCTGAATGCATTTAAACATACATTTTGCAAGAGCTAAATCTGCCTATTGCAGGACTTTCTTTAGGCCTGAAATGTTCTATAAACTATAATTAATGAGACATTAATTAACTTATCCAGACCATAAACAACTCTCTATGTCAACGCTAGCCTGCGATATTTGTTGGATTATGATCCGATTTGCTGCATAACTTTCCTTCACGATTTAATGATTAAACGAATAATCAAGACTATGATTTTTGTCCTACCAACTTTAGTAATGTTGATCAAGGCTAGGCAGAACTTTCATTCGCTTAAATCTTGGTTCATAGTGGATCAATTTGACTGAAATTTTCAGCAAATTACTTTTACATTATGTAGTTTTTAACTATTATAATGAGAACTGCCAGCTCTTTATCTAATCTCCCACAATAAAGTTATTGTTTCAGGAAATTATGTGGTGTTGTTGTAAATGTGGTTATGTTACTGTTGTTTCAGGAGATTATGTGGTATTGTTGTAGCATCGTTATGCTGGAAGAATAATGAATGGATAGGTTTATCTGTTGTCTGTTCTATTAAAGACGTTATATCCGCCATGTTTACAGATGGATTACAGACAATAGAAAATATACCTCCGTCGTCTTCTACTACTACTAGAACAGGTTGGTTCAAAAATAAAATGGGGTTTAATATCTTACTGGTCTGCTCCGACTCGACATACGTCATGCAGTGTGCTATGAGGGATATTTTGCCCTGACAGCGAGCTACGGCCTACTCGCTTTTCCATTATAAAATATAATCGTTAAATTGTTGACCCTTAGCTATCCGATAGCATTGAGAGTTGATTATGGTCAAGTCATGTTAATAAATGTCTAATTGTCCCCCGCCTTTCGAAGAAAGTTGGGGGACTATTAAAATGGGTTCGTCCGTCCGTCTGTCTGTCTGTCTGTCTGTCTGTCTGTCCATCTGTCCGTCACACTTTTTGGGACACAATAACTCTCTTCCTAATTGAGCTAGAATGTTCAAACTTGGTGTATGTGTTTATTAGGTCAATGCCTTGATGGAGTTCGAAGATGAGCATTTTCCGCTTAGGGTAAGCAGAGATAAGCAATTTGATTGGTTGATGGTTTGGGACACGATAACTTTAGTTCTAATTAAGTGAGATTGATGAAACTTGGTGTATAGTTTCATTACAGTAATACCTTGACTAAGTTCGATAATGAGCATTTTCTGCTCAGGGTAAGCAGAGCGATACGCAAATTTGATTGGTCGAGACTTTGGAACACAATAACTCTCCTTCTAATTGAGTTAAAATGTTCAAACTTGGTGTATATGCTTATTAGGTCAATGCCTTGATGGAGTTTGAAGATGAGCATTTTCTGCTTAGGGTAAGCAGAGATAAGCAATTTGATTGGTTGATGCTTTCGGACACGATAACTTTAGTTCTAATTAAGTAGAGTGATGAAACTTGGTGTATAGTTTCATTACAGTAATACCTTGACTAAGTTCGATAATAAGTATTTTCTGCTCAGGGTAAGCAGAGCGATGCGCAATTTGATTGGTCGAGACTTTGGAACACAATAACTCTCCTTCTAATTAAGTTAAGATGTTCAAACTTGGTGTATATGCTTATTAGGTCAATGCCTTGATGGAGTTCGAAGATGAGCATTTTCCACTTAGGGTAAGCAGAGATCTCGTTCGAATTGAGTTAAAATGTTCAAAATTGGTGTGTATACTTATTAGGTCAATGCCTTGATGGAGTTCGAAGATGAGCATTTTCTTCTTAGGGTAGGCAGAGATAAGCAATTTGATTGGTTGATACTTTGGGACAAGATAACTTAGGTTCATCTTGATTGATGATTTTTATGCCAATACAATGACTGCATTCTCATTCAGTAATGGTTTCGACAGTAACAGTGTATAGAAACGATTGACTCGGACACGAGGGCCCTTTCCCTTGGCCAGGGTCCCTTTTGTCAAGCGTGGGGGTCCTTTTGTCTGCCTTTAGGGTCCCCCTAACTAGGATACATTTTTCTAGTCAGTTTTAGCATTTTTCTTTATAAAACACTTTTGGATGACACTTCGTGTACAGTTTGATTGCTCGATCCGCTTGAAAAAAATAAATGTGCGATTAATTAATATGTGTCATCTATTTATTTTGGGATTTCGGTGGGGGACATCAGCCTCACTGTTGGCTTGTTATTAATTTAGATAGCATTTAAGGCCCAAAGAAAGATCTGCAATAGGCAGATTTAGCTCTTACACAATGGGGATGCTCGATTCACATTCCAAAACTTGTGTCAATCGAGTGGAAAGGAGAATTTCAGAGTACAACGCATGTGTCGACTGTATAAAAAATATCTCAGCCAATCATGACAGCTGAAACATATTTTTCACCTTGGAATACGTCACGATTCTACTCACTCCACCTCAGCTGTCGGGACTGGCAGAACTGTGACAGGACTGAATTCTGCGTCAATTGATTGTAATTCTGTCGATTCGGGACGTTCTGGACTGTGAATCGAGCATCCCCACTGCCTATTTAAAGCATGGAGTTATGGGGGGTTAGATGGCCGAATGGTTAGCATGTGTGTGCTGTATCATAAAGCCTGTCATTGAGTCAACTTGCGTGGTTTCAAATCCCAGGTTTTATGTGACAAGGACTAGGGTCGCCTGTCCAACCTCGTTCGTTTTCTCCCAGTCCTCCGGTTTCCTCCCACTGATAAAGACCCCTACGCGCAAGCGAATTATTGAAATAAAATTAAACCCCATTTCTCTTTGTCTCCATGGAGTTATTAACACAATGATTTTAGCGAATAGAATCAAAGATTTCTGTGTGTTGTTTTTCAGGTGGCTGTTTGAGTGTTTATAATAATATTGTGATGGTGAAGGTTGGTGATACCTGGGGATCAGGTGTTATAATAAACTATACACCATCAACTACCTATATACTTACCTGTAGTCATGTCGTTAAACCTAGTCACAGTCATCCAGGTAGGATATACACCTTCAAAAATCTATATACCTGTAGTCATGTTGTTAAACCTAGTCACAATCATCCAGGTAGGTCAATTTACACCTGGTTTAAACAACTACTGCCTTGGCTAAATTATTTGTCTTGCAAAATTATATCTTTTATTTGTTTCAGTTGGTATCAGAGAAAATGGAAATAAATCCTTTGTTATCAGCTATATTTTATATCATCACGATCCTCCGGTACAGTTTGATATCGCCCTGTTATCAACAGGTACAATAGGTCAAAGGTCATCATCCACAGGCAGAGCAGGTCAAAAGTCACCATCAACAGGTCAAAGATCAATATCGACAGATACAACAGGTCAGAGGTCAACATCTGCAGGTAGAACAGGCCAAAGGTCAAATCACACACTTCCTGTTAAACCTATTGAAGGTCAGTTCTACATACATGCATCATTAAACAGACTTTACTTCATGATTATTAAGATTAATTCCATGACATTTCTTGTAAGAGAGCTTAGAAAACGGATACCAAGGTTGGTCCAATATATTTCACAGGATCCAGAAATGTTTTGGATAGTTTTGAAAAGAGGAAGGTGTTAGTATCACTGGCCAGGCATAGGTGTTCACCTATATTGATCTTACAAATCAATAGTATTTCTCCCACCCCACCCCACCCCACCCCACCCCACTTAAATTACCTACAAGGTTTTTCTCTATGTTGGTTTATTTGTGAATGACCCCCTAATCAAAGATCTTAAGTGTTGAGGGGGGTCGGATGGCTGAATGGTTAGCAGCACGTGCATGCTGTATCACAAAGCCTGTCATTGAGTCAACTGGTTTGGTTTCGAATCCCCGGTTGTACGAGACAAGGAGTAGGGTCGCCTGTCCAACCTCGTGGGTTGTCTCTGCGTCCTGTTTGTGTCAAGTGGACGTTAAACTCCATTTCTCTTTCTCTGTTAAGTGTTGATTACATTTCATTGTTATTTTTATTGCATATTCTGTATATGCACATGTATTTGTCTATCATTCACCATATATATTGAGGTTTGGGATGGCCTAGTAGTCTAGGTGTCAAGCTTCCAGCTCTAGCTTGATTGCTACCTCTAGCTTGCTTGCTACCTCTGGCTTGCTTGCTACCTCTGGCTTGCAGTCGAGTTTTCGATCCCTGGTGTGAGCGTACATGGCCTGGAGATAGGGTTGCCTTCCCAACCTTATGGGTTTATTCTGGGTACTCTGGTTTCCTCCCTCCGATATTTATATCATTTGTATTTTCAAATCCCCAGTTATACGTGGCAAGGAGTAGGGTCACATGTCCAACCTTATAGGTTTTGTCCGGGTACTCCGGTTTCCTCCCAATGCTAAAGTCCCTACGCACAAGCGAATTATTGAAATAAAATTAAACCATATGATAGTCCCAAAATGACCTAGTTTGTGTCGAGTGGATGTTAAACCCCATTTCTCTCTCTCTCTCTCTCTCTTTTTCTCTCTCTTTATATCATTTGCTTGATGAAGACCAAAGTATCCGCATCAAAACGTTGCATAGTGTTAAAAGGAGTAATTGTGTATCCATAAAATTGTACCTTGTGTTATATTTTGGGTATATTAATAATTTAGGTGTAAAGTGAACAACCAATCACAAGAGATTATAATTTTTGTTTTGGCTTTATTTTCAGGTTCAAGGGTGTATGCCATTGGTCATGCCATATTTGGCGAAAACTTTAACCTTGAACCTACCATAACTTCAGGGGTCATCTCCAAGGTGATTAAGGTCAATAATGTTCCAGTTATGATACAGGTAAATCATACTGTAATAAGTTAAAAATGATTTCTTTGCGGACTTGCTTCTTCCATGAACTCTGGCCAGTTTTAGAACAATATCGGCTCAACCCACACTAACATGTACTCACACTAATTTTACCGTGACATGATGACAGACAGTTATGCCTGCAGTGAGTGTCCTAGTAGACAAATATAACAGTAGGCGATATGAAATTGAATAGGCCATTTATTATTAATGAATGACAGGAAAATATAATATATGTGTAATAATGATAATAAAAATAGACAAGACCACAAAAATACCACATGAGAGTTAGCTCCCTTCTGTCAATCGCCTTAAATGCTATTTGGACACAGATCAGTAAATATTTATACGCTGTCACTCACGAATGTAGGGCCCAAGTTATTTTTAGTCTTTCTCTCCCTTTCCCTTTTTCCCTCTTTTGCATGGCGATTTTTGTTGAGTTTTTGGTGTATAATCAAAAAAAGGGTTTGAAAATACATTTTCTGCCAGGTTTTAGTGAATATTCATGATTTTGAGGCGGAAGGATACAAGCATTGTGAGGTTGGTTTCGTTGAAATGTAGGGCCAGAAATTGCATGTTTACTTGTCTCTACTTCCAGCTTGTGTATCTCAAGCTTTTCATGAAGAACCTCATAAATGCTTTTGGCAAGAGTTTGCCACATGTTGCTCCTGTAGCAGAAAGTGTTCTACCCAACGAAAATTTGGGAAAAAGTAAAGCCAGTCTAAGAGACGAGAATTAACATTAAAGTCAATGGTGAAATAATTAGTGATCTGTGGCCATTTACCCATTTGGATAAATTTGACTTATATCAACAATATAATAGATGATATTCCTACTTGTGAAATTTGAAATTTGTGATATTTTTTTTTTTATCAATGAACAAAATTGAACCATTTGTGGACAAATATTCAGATTTAACTTTCACAATGTTGTAGTTTGTCAAGCTTGAAAATCATGCAAATGATGGTCGGAGAATTTAAATAATCAATGTTTTATAAATGTTTTAAATTATAGACAATGTGTACTGTTCACCCAGGGTTAAGTGGTGGGGGGTTCACGGTGGCTGAGTGGGTAAGACGCTAGCTCGCTAGCCTGGAGGTCTGGTGTTTGATCCCTGCATTGGCCAAGAAAGTTTATTCCAATTTTCTGGCGTGGTTCCCCCTTGTCAGTGATGCAAGACGGAGTGCCTGACAAAGACAGCTGTCTAGTCATTCGGATGCGACGAAAACACAAGGTCCCGTGTACACATTGGGATGCATGTAAAAGACTCCTTGGCAGTTGGAATTCACTCAGGGTGTCTTGGTGGGACGTTAGTTAAAGTTCACCCAGGAGGTAGTGGTAGGATGTTAGTTAATGCTCACCCAGGGCTAGTGGTTGGGCCTTAGTTTTCGTTTTATATATGTTTTGTATTATAGACAACATGTGCTGTTCACCCAGGAGCTAGTGGTGGGGCGTTAGTTAATGCTCACCCAGGGCTAGTGGTGGGGCCTTAGTTTTCGTTTTATATATGTTTTGTATTATAGGCAACGTGTGCTGTTCACTCTGGGGTTAGTGGTGGGGCGTTAGTTAATGTTCACCCAGGGACTAGTTGTGGGACCTTAGTTATTGTTTTATATATGTTTTGTATTATAGACAACGTGTGCTGTTCACCCAGGGGCTAGTGGTGGGGCGTTAGTTAATGAAAATGGAAGATTAGTAGGAGTTATTGCTAGTAATACCAAGTAAGAGTTTTAGATATTCATACAAAGTAGACAGATGCTTATAGCTTAAATTGAGAGTATCTTGTCAATGACCTTATTATTTTGGGGGAAATCTGCATTTTCGTATAAATTTATAGAGACCTTTGGGGTTCTAAGGAAATTGGTTAATGAGACAGACAAACAGTACAGGTCACTCATCACAAACTAGTTTATTTTGTGATTAACATATGGTACAATTTTCATTCAATAATTCTGTTGCACGTAGGGGTCTTTAGCAGTGGCAGGAAACTGGAGAACCCTGAGAAAACCCATGAGGTGACCACTGTGTGTTATATTCAAGTTAAGTCATGCATTAGTTGAGAGTTGAGACATTACTTCGGTTTCCGAGAGACGATTTAGTTCATTCTCATTGGGGCACTAGTCGAACTCATAGGGACCATGTTATGTTAAAAATGTTTTTGTTCTTTCCATTTCAATCTTTTCGTGGTTTGTTTATTCTGTCTGTGTTTTGTTCTACAGTTTTCCTTGATTGTCTTGTGTAGTGTTAAGTTAAGTATTATTTTGATCTATTTTAAACAGAGATACAGAAAGTGGAGCTTGTTTTCCACACGTTAGTATGGTTATACCAGCCATTACAATATGGCCAGTTATATCATCATTCATACATAGTCAAGGTATGTAAACATCTTATATTCATAAGCGTACAGGGTCGATGACTTTTAGGTGGGCAGAACCCGAAATACCTGGATAAATTTGCAATTACAGAGGCATCTGTCTTTTGCGAGAGGCGAAGGAGCAGAGCTTACCATGTAGGGATACCCCAAGATAATTTGGACAATTTGACGGCTGGAGAGTGTTTTCCTGCTATTCCAGCCTGTGAATACAGCAACATCAAAGTAGTCTTATCATTTAGGTGGCTGGCTAGAATTCCAATGAACAAATCAATCCATTACACGCCTGCGTGCGATTCCAGCCTGTGAATACAGCAACATAAATGTCGTGAAATATAGCCTACCTTAGGTGGCTGACCTGAATCCCAAACAGTCAATCAATCGTCGCAAGGTATGGGGGTCTTGCACTCAGTGAGAAAATTTTGAAAACTTAGGTCAGTGTTTCATTTTTACGTATAGACTGAATGATATAAAAGTTAAAATATTTTTCTATTTAATTTCAGATAAAATATTTTTCTATTTAATTTCAGATGTAGATATTCTAAAACAACTTCGTATAACCAATAAAACTGTTAATGATTTATGGTCTTTAAAGGCATGTAATCCAGGTAAGTTAAATTTATCTCGGTCATAAAATTTGACTGATAAAAAAATTACCAAGCGTGCTAATGAAGAGGGGCATACTTCGATGTCATAGTTCTAAAAGGTCTTAAGTGTCAAAAATTGTTGGATTTAGTTTTTGAGATATGAGAGGAAAACCTATTTCAATCTCAATGACGCAATAAGGATATCAACATTTTAATAGCAATGTTTTTATGAAAGTTACGACCTTACATTTCTGAAATTTTGCATAGAGAAGGCTCTAAATGTGATTAGTCATTATATGCAAAAAAGCTATTTGGGTCATAAGTGGCACTTACAACCTTCTAGAACTATGGCATCGACTTATACTATTATACTAAACACAACAGCTTCAAGCACTGTTATTAAACTAATATTCTGGCACTAATTATTTTCATTCTCTTGTTTTTCAGCTCCTCAGATTGTTGCCAGTAAATTATGATAAAAGTTAGTCAGTAGAATACAATGTTCTCCAACATTCCATCTCAAATGATTTAAACAATGTTAGAATAAAACTGTCATTGATGTTATTTACAACTGATTATATTCTAATGGTGCAATGGATTTATAAGAAAAATAAATACAGGGGACTCTGTTAAATCCGACATCGTACAGGATCAGATTATGCAAATGGTCGAATACTCAGTTTTCTCAAAACCGGATGTATTTTCTGTGTGTGTGTACTTTTTAATTTTATGTCAATAATTTGCTTGGGGTCTTTAGCAGTGGGAGGAAACCAGAGGACCTGGAGAAAACCCACGAGGTTGGACAGACGACCCTACTCCTTGTCACGTACAATGGGGGATTCGAAACCAGCAATTTGACTCAATGACAGGGGTTGGGTGGCCGTATGGTTAACACTTGCAGGTGATATCACAAGGTCTGTCATTGAGGGATGGGGTGGGGATGGGATGGCCTAGTGGTCTAGAGTGCCACGCTTCGACCTTTAGTTGGACGGACGGGCACCTCTGGCTTGTGGCTGTGGTTTCGATCCCTGGTGTGAGCGTATGTGGCATAGAGATAGGGGCGCCTTCTCAACCTCCGGTTTCTTCCCACTGCTAAAGACCCCTGCGTGCAAGCGAATTATTGAAATAAAATTGAAACCATATGTTAGTCCCAAAATGACCTAGTTTGTGTCGAGTGGACGTTAAACCCCATTTCTCTCTCACTGTCATTGAGGCGAGTGGCGTGGTTTTGATTGCCTGCTTGTACATGACAAGGAGTAGGGTTGCCTGTTCAACCTTGTGGGTTTTCTCCAGGTTCTCCAAGCAAATTACAGAAGTAAAATTGAACCCTATCATCAGTGGGAAGTCAAACGGTCGTATCTGGCATATTTTGCAAACATTCACTTTTTTGCTTCTTCGGAATGAGAATTTTCTTGCGCATCTTTTCATCTGGTTGTCTTATTTCTAAGCCAACATAAAAAGAGGTTTTATAGATACTTTATAAGGAATGTTCAAAAAAAAAAGAAAAATAATGTTCTTTTTCTTCAAAAAATCAACTTTGTGTCTAACGTAAGCATTACCATTACAATCAAACGAAATATAGCCAGTATTGTTTTATGATAAAATTCGTATTGCTGAAATTATTGTTGAGCGTCTACTGTGTGATGTCTATGAAATTGAAGCAGGTAAAGGTGAATATGGGACCAAAACACATAAGCAAACCAGGCAGTAGTTTCCCTCATAGCACACTGTAGGTCATATGCACATGTTTATTACAATTTAAAGGACAATATTTGTATCAAGTCATTATCACATATGTGATAGAACTGGTTAAACACTTTTTAAATATACAATGTAATTTTAAGACAGAGATCATTGCTACGATAGATTCGTAATAAAGTTTCCATGAATCAGAAGTGATGAATGCCAAAGGAAAACACAAGTTATCCTTCTATATAACTGACTGAAGTGAAAAGTGATAACAGATACATGGCAGAATTTCTTCTCACTAAAAGTTGTTGTGCGAGAGGATCCCATAATTTACCATAAAATGAACCTTTTCGTGTTTTTTATTTCGAATACTATCAGTCCATTTGCTGATTACACTATTTTGTCTATAACGTTTTTTAGGACTTCGAATTTTGTCTAATGGTTTGGAGTTTGGATTGTTCGTACTTGGTTTTATTTTATCTTACCTATAGTTCTAGAGTATGCGGAAACGCCAGTGTCTGGGGAAATTTCCTGCTATACCACCAAATTGATTGCTGATTGCGTGTTCCTGTGAATCATTCGAGTTAGTTAAACAAACATCAGGAATTGGGCCACTTATAATAAATAAACCATTCCCACCCCCCTCCATCTCTAGTTATTATCAAGCAATGATCAAACAATATATAATATACATGTCAAGAAAACAGCACTTGGTGATTCAGATCAATCGATGTCAAGTTTTAAAAAAAACAACAAAACAATGTATAGAAAATAAATATATATTTTAAAGACAAATCATATTATTTGACAGTATTATTTAAAGTATAATAAGATTGTTCCTTGTAATTATTTGGCAATTTGTTTAATAAATAATAATACTAAATATAGATTAGAAATAAATTGAATGATCATCAAGGATAAAGTCTCCAATCCATCATTTGATGGGGGGTTGGATGGTCGAAGGGTTAGCGTGCGCACGCTGTATCATACAGCCTGCCATTGAGTCAACTGACGTGGTTTAGAATCCCTGGTTGTGCGTGGCAAGGAGTAGGGTTGCCTGTCCAGCCTTGTGGGTTTCTTCCGGTTTCCTCCCACTGCTAAAGACCCCTACACGCAAGCGATTAATGAAATAAAATTAAACCATGTTAGTCCCGAAATGACCTAGTTTGTGTTGAGTGGATGTTCAACCCCATTTCTCTCTCTCTCTCTTGTGATTTTATAAATTGTTAACCTCCTGGAAACAATGTGGAGGCTCAGTGAGTAAGACAGCTTGAAATCTAAGCTTAAAACTCATCTTTTCAACCAAGCTTATTCTTGCCAGTAGTGAATGACTTTGTTCAAACTTGAAAAAGCGCAATAGAAACTGCCATAAAGTATTTTTGCGCTATACAAATTGAGAATTATTATTATTAAGACAGTGGTGTTTAAGTCATCAGATTTATTAATCTGATGGTCCTTGTTCGATCTCAGTTTTTGAAAAAGTTCATCAGGATTTTCCGACGTGGTTTGCCCTTGTCAGTGGTTCAGGACAGAGGATCTAGCAAGAGACACCGTATAGTTGTATGGATGGGAATAAAAACCAAAGTCCTCTGTACACATTGACATATACGTAATAGAACCTTTGGCAGTTGGAATTCGATATAATTCTGACTGTCATTTGATGGAAACAACAATATTGCAAATCAATATATTACAGTATAATTTAAAGTTGGGTTCCCAGATAAGTATTTATCGGGTGGTTATTGCCTATAAAAGTATGACAATTTTGGTATATATGGAAAGAAGAGATACCCAATCTTACTAGAAAAATACTGGATTCCCTGAAAAACACTCATGGAGCGTAAACAGGACAAAAATGTAAGGGGTTCCCTTAATAGTCAACCCGACAAATAAGGGTACCTGCACACTTGGCGTTGAAGGCTGCACGCGAACTTGAGTGATTTGTGTACATGTTGAAAAACTTTATGAAGTGTTAGACATACAACAATTTCTGGGGTAAAATCACAGAAAAAGACGCGGGCAGTGGATAATCCGAGAATTTAATTAGGATTCGATATTTGTAGTAAATAGTCAGCGCTTACAGACAACATCGTCTTGTGTATGCAATGCATTCTCCCCTGTCATCTGCCACTGTTGCCATTGGTTACGGCGAGGGGTAATCGCCTGACGCAAACATGGTCTCTTTCGATAGATTTTTATCGCAGGCTATTCTCGTCAATTACAATGTTTTGAGAACGATTTGAAGCAAAATTATGATAAAATAATTAGTTTGAATATGTTTTTATACGCCCACATTGAAATGTGGTCGTATATTGTCGTCGCCCCCGTCCGTCCGTCGGTCCGGCGTCCACAATTGCTTGTGGACGCTCTAGAGGCTAAAGTTAATATCCGATTGACTTTAAATTTATACACTGTGTTTAAGGTCATGAGACGAAGAAGCCTATTGTTTTTCAGCGATTTCCGATAATAGCTACCAGAGTTATGGCCCTTGACGACTTCAAAAAATCTTGTGGACGCTCTAGGGGCCAAAGTTAATATCCGATTGGTTTTAAATTTATACACAGTGTTTAAGGTCATAAGATGAAGAAGCCTATTGATTTTCAGCGATTTCCGATAATTAGTGCCAGAGTAATGGCCCTTGATCACTTCAAAAAATCTTGTGGACGCTCTAAAAGCCAAAGTTAATATCCGATTGACTTTAAATTTATACACAGTGTTTAAGGTCATAAGACAAAGAAGCCTATTCATTTTCAGCGATTTCCAATAATTAGTGCCAGAGTTATGGCCCTTGATCACTTCAAAAAACTTGTGAACGCCCTAAAAGCCAAAGTTAATGTCCGATTGACTTTAAATTTGTACACATTGTTTAAGGTCATAAGACGAAGAATCTTATTGATTTTCAGCAATTTCCGATAATTAGCGCCAGAGTTATGGCCCTTGATCACTTCAAAAAATCTTGTGGACGCTCTAAAAGTTAAAGTTAATATCCGATTGACTTTAAATTTATACACAGTGTTTAAGGTAATAAGACGAAGAAGCCTATTGATTTTCAGCGATTTCCGATAATTAGTGCCAGAGTTATCTCCCTTGATCACTTCAAAAAATCTTGTGGACGCTCTAAAAGCCAAAGTTAATATCCGATTGACTTTAAATTTATACACAGTGTTTAAGGTCATAAGACGAAGAAGCCTATTGATTTGCATCAATTTCCGATAATTAGTGCCAGAGTTATGGCCCTTGATCACATCAAAAAATCCTGTGGACGCTCTAGAGGCCAAAGTTAATATCCGATTGACTTTAAATTTACACACACTGTTTAAGGTCCTGAGAGGAAGAAGCCTACTGATTTTCATCAATTTCAAATAATTGCTTCCAGAGTTATCTCCCTTGATCACTTCAAAAAACCTTGTGGCGCTGTAGATGCCAAACTTATCATCCGATTGACTTCAGATTGATACACAGAGTTTAAGGTGTTGAAACGAACAAGTGTTTTGATTTTCAATGAATTTTGATAACTGAACAGCTAAATCCATGATATTAAATGTTTCCTATACTAATTGTTAGCGTGGGGCAAAACTTTATAAAAAGCAAACAAATTCTAATGATTTTCTGATAATTACATAATGAGTTGTTACTCAGATTTTAGTGTATTACAAATGTTTCATTACCCAAAAAAAGTAAAAATATGCGACAACCCTTGTTGACTGCCCGGACGATTTAGCTGCTGTGGGCGTATGTTTTGTTGCCTGGCAACCTATCTTTAATTCTATTATATCATCAAATCACCCAGTTTGTATCCGGGAACCCAACTTTAAATATGTAGAGCAGGCGTGGAAATAACGGTTTTAGATGTACCTGACAAAATGTCAAGCACTAATAAATTAGTACCTGACATTTTCAACTTAGTGCCGGACATGTATTAATTAAATCAACAAATAAGACAAAATGACCGGCACCAGAGGTTTTGTGCTTGACAAAGACTGAATCTGTGCCTGACAAGTGCCATATTTCCAGGCTTGATGTAGAGACACAATTTAATCCAAGTGGTATTTACACAGTTTACTGGATTTACCCATTTCATAGTTGAAATATAAAACAGTGGTATAATAATCAACTATTCAAGCCACTGTGGTATAATATAATCAACTATTCAAGCCACTGTAGTATAATATAATCAACTATTCAAGCCACTGTGGTATAATATAATCAATTATTCATCCCACTGTGGTATAATATAATCAATTATTCAACCCACTGTGGTATAATATAATCAACTATTCAGGCCACTGTGGTATAATAACATCAACTATGGAATAAACACGTTTGAATAATATGATCACAGATTTGATTAACGTCAAGTTTTATCCATGTGATTAAACTACAGATCAATATATTTCATTGAACAATAACAAATGAAATAGGATCTGTGTTTTAATCAGATTAAAAAATTTTATTCGTGATATGATGATATAAGATCAGTATTGCAACGTATATCGCTATATTTAGTGAGCCTAAACGTGAAACGAACATCAAGACCCGGATCCTGATGTACCATTGACCGACTCACTACTTGAACTTTCCACGATCTTTCTAGCCCCAAGTTTCTCGCGTAATCGTAACTTTGGTAGATCAGCCGAACCACTACGATTACATAATGTTCGAAATACATGCACAGATGAGACATGATTGTTATTGTTTTTAACTTTCTGAGAACCACTTTCTTTTGGAATATCTAATTTAGGGGAATTACTTGGAGCTAAACGACTTCCTACCATGTCTGAACGTTTTGGGGGACTTGTTTTTGGCGAGTACGGTATGGGTGGTTTAGCTTGTATTATTCTAAATCGCTCACTGGTGGGTCGGAGAGGTTTACTTCCAGTGGCCGCTAGCCGATCTTTGGCTGGCGAAAAGTTTCTTTTTTCTTTGATAATTGGAACATGAGATGGTCGATCCTTTTTAACATGGTGAGGATTGGATTTGTTGTTACGAACACTAGGTTTGTTTGATGTAGTTGATAAATTCTGTGAAGAACCTCTGCGTAAAAACGGTTTCGTTGGAGCACTATTTTTAGTATTATTATAAAGTCTACTATTAATTTGTCGTAGAGGTCGTACAGGTCGAGGTCTTTCATCCTCTGATGATTCACTTTCAGTTGTAATTGATTCACTCCCTGTTTCCGAATCGGAACTGGTATAATTAAATAAATTAAATGCAGCATTTTGTTTCCAGATTGCGTTGACGAAAGGATCTTTGATGACATGTTTTTCTTTCGTTTGTTTATTGTCTGTTGTTGTAGTTGTTGTAGGAATCGTGACAGTACCCTGTAAACATACAATAAATTCAAATATAAACATAGAGAGACAGTGGGTTTATCGTTCACTCGACACTAACCTATGGTTCAGTTTTATTTCAATAATTCGCTTGCGTGTAGGGGTCTTTAGCAGTGGGAGGAGAGAGAGAGAGAAATGGAGTTTAACGTCCACTCAACACAGCTAGGTCATTTCGGGACTAACATATGGTTTTTAATTTTATTTCAATAATTCGCTTGTGCGTAGGGATCTTTAGCAGTGGGAGGAAACCGGAGGAAACCCACGAGGGTGAGAAGGCGCCCCTATCTCCATGCCACATACGCTCACACCAGGGCTCGAAACCACAGCCGCAAGCCAGAGGTGACCGGCCAGCTAGAGGTCGAAGCGCGGCACTCTAGACCACTAGGCCATCCCAACCCCCCAGCAGTGGGAGGACTACAGGAAAACTCACAAGGTTAGATAAACAACCTTACTCCTTGTCATGTACAAGCGGGGAATCTAACCCATGCCACTCGACTCCACGACATACCTACTGGACATACCTACTGATCCAACGTGTATGTGTATGTGTATACAATCAGCTACCCAATCCCCCATATATAAACAACAACATATAAACAGAAAATATTCATGAGAGAGAAGTGGGGTTTAACGTCCACTCGATACAAACTTGGTCATTTCGGGACTAACATATGCTTCAATTCTATTTCAATAATTTGCTTGTGCGAAGGGGTCTTTGGCAGTGGGAGGTAACTGGAGGACCCAGGGAAAAGCCATGAGGTTTGACAGGTGACACTACTCCATGTCACGTACAACCAGGGAATCGAAACCACGTCAGTTGACTGAGACCTTATGATACAGCGCACACGTGATAACCATTCAGCCATCCAAATCTCTGATTTTAATTGCACATGGTTGGGCAGGCAACGCATCCAACTCTCTGATTTTGGGCAGATGACCCTACACCTTGGTATCGAAACCACACTAACAGATTCTGAAGACCAACACAACCACATGTGTTTTTGCGCCTCTCCTCTCCAGAAATGAAATGGGGTTTAACGTCCTACTGTTCCGCTACTAAACTGGGTTAATGAAGACTGACATACGCCATACAATGTGCTACGACGACAGAGACACTACAGCCTACTCTTATATCGAATTCCATCTGCCAAAGGATATTTTACGTGCACACCAATGTGTTCACAGGACCTCGGTTCGTCGTCCCATCCGAACGAGTAGACAGCTGTCCTTGTCAGGCCCTCGGCCCTTCATTACTGAAAAGGGGAACCATGCCGGAAAATGAGGATGAACTTTCTCCGCCAATGCAGGGATCGAACACCCGACCTCCAGGCTAGTGAGCCAGCGTTTTACCCACTTAACCACTGTGATACCCCCCCCCTTTTTTTTTCTCCCTCTCTCTCCATTGAAACTTTCAGCTGTTGTATATATACATCATCTAGATTACCCAGACACTAGAATAGTCCCATGACATGCTGTCTTGATCATCAGGACACTGTATACCACTAGCATACAATACTAAATTTTGTTATAAACTACTCAAGTAACTATCGTACAACTACCATACATGTACATTAGTGCTGGGTATTGCGACTGCAGTCACGATACGATACGTATTGCGATTCATGTACCACGATACGATGCGTATCGCGATTCATAACTAGGTCATAGATTTATCAATAAAACAACAAATTAAATATGTGATTGTGTTTTTAATGAAGTCACTAAAACCAGGTAATAAATAAACTTGATTAGGCCTACTATTTAGTAGTAAACTCTAATCCTAGCAGACGAACTTAGACAAGAAGACAGTCGCCACTATGGACACTATGGTGTCTTGTCAAGTGAGTGCTGAGATTGGTTGTATTACCACAATATTTTAGAATAGTTTTGCATATTCTACAAACAACTTTCGTTGTGTCACCCTTTAAAAACCCAAAATGTTCCCAAACTTTAGATTTATATTTTGCTGGAGGATTTGTTATTGCGACTGTCTTTACCGCCATTTTCATTTTTACAAGAGCTACTATCTATTATATTTACGTTCTAAATTTATAAAATTCGAGAGTAAAATGTTGTTTTATGTATTCAAATATGTATGTTTTATTAACTAAGCCTTATAACAAACTTTAAAATTCGGAAACAGAACGAAAATGTTGTTAATCTTAACCTACGAAACTAACGGTAATTACGGTTGTGCGCTATTTATAGTAACACACATGTCAAGACCACTGGACATCGTTTGCGAAGTATCATTGTTTCAAATAAAGTTTAGGGTTGAGGATATAATTTAAAGTTTTTAAAGTTCATAATATATTTGATAAATAGCAAAAAAAGAATCGTGAAAAATCGATTCGGCATCCCGCGATTCAATACAGGTATCGTGAGACGGTGAATCGCGATATATCGATTCAACGATTTATCGTGCCAGCACTAATGTACATCATTCTCCAAATGACTCTAAAGATATAGTGCCCACAGATTTCATAACAATTCCATAAATTTCAACCTTTCATCATCCAATCTGATTCAATTACAGATCTTTATTTCGTTTTACTATTTATACTTTCGACGCCGTACACTACATGTTATATGACCAGTTATAGTGGGAGTTCACCTCAGGGGTCGTACTCGCGGCTTTTGACCCTATGATGTCAGACATTCATTAATCAGCGTTGACGTTTCTAGTGGTTTACCAACTGTTCCGTGCATAGCCCGTGCCAAGAAGTCGGCATAACAAATGGTTTTATTGTCTAATCCCTCACGCAATCAAGAATGCCTATTACTACAATTTTTACAGATCCTAGTGCAATACTGACAAATAAAACGAAATTTTGAACTTTAAAAAACAAAACGAAATAGGATCTGTGTTTAAAAACATTACAAAAAGTCATAGATCCCACCAATTATGTTAATATTATGGATAAAAGTGGGTACTTTAATAAAGAAAGCCTTCATTTTTTTTAAAGAATCATGTAAATTGGTTATTAACCTTTACATACAAACGTATATATCAGATGCTTGGAATAATGCACAACCAAAATATTGTCAGGCCTAGTCCATCAAACATATAGAGGCTTGGTCGGGTGTTTAGGTATGAGCTTGGTTGGGGTATAGGACTAGTCAGGTGGGATTAGGTATGGGACTGGTCAGGGGTACGGGTCTGGTCCAGGTTTGGGGTATGGGACTGGCCAGGGAGATGGGGTATGGGGCTGTTCCAGATATTGGGGTATGGAACTGGTCAGAGGAATTGGGTATTGGACTGATCAGGGGGATGGGGTATGGGACTGGGCCTGACATTGGGGTCTGGATCTGGTTAAATGGGATGGGATATGGGAATAATTGGGAATTTGATATGGGACTGGTCAGGGGATTGGATATGGATCTGGTCCAGGGGATTGGATAGGGATCTGGTCCAGGGGATTGGATAGGGATCTGGTCGGGGGGATTGGATATGGATCTGTTCCGGGGGATTGGATATGGATCTGGTCTGGAAGATTGGATATGGATCTGGTCTGGGGGATTGAGTTTATGAAGTTTTAGTATTCAACAAGTGCTATTTCATTTTATTATTATTGCCTCCCCTTCTCCTTCAAGAACCTGTAATCAATACTTATTACCGTCACCAATATATCATGCCCAAGCTAAGCTATTTTAATAAATATCAATTACTATTTAGAACAATCATCCTACGATTTCTATTTATATAGCAAGCAGTGAAACAAATATCATGCTTTTATCACCTTGTTTTTTTTTTTACATTTTTCTTCTTGGAGTCTGTAAATTTACAATAATAAAGAATTCATTGAACATCTGTATACATATATATAGACACGTTTTCTTGACAAAGTTATTATCTTATTCAATTTATGTCAATTGAATACAAATGAAATGGGTTTTAGGGTGTTCTGCTTCGACTGGGCTAATGAAGGTTGGTATATGTCATACAGGGGGCTATGAGATGAAATGAAATGGGGTTTAACGTCCTACTGTTCTCCCAACATGGGCTAACGAAGCCGGGCATACGCCATATGGTGTGCTATGACGGAAATTTTACCCAGGCAGCAGCACTACAGCCTACTCTAATTTTGAATTTCAACTGCCAAGTGATCTGTTACGTGCACGCCAATGTGTACACAGGACCTCGTTTTTGTCCCATCCGAACGACTAGACAACTGTCCTTGTCAGTGGTCTATGAGGACAATTTAGACAGGTTTTTTATATGTGCATGCCATTGTGTACTTATATTTATATCACCTTGAAAGTAATTAATTGCTGGGTTATTTTTATATTGTTTACATGTGTTTAATCATTCTTTATAATCATATCCTAGTCGCAACATTGCTTAGTAATAAAAAGTCATTTTATTAACATAAATTAGACATCTGAGACACATCAAAGTCATTTTAGCATAGCACACTTAATAGACAGCAGCAATATACAACAGAAGCTTATTGCTGTTCAAAACAACATGGAAGCATGTGTAGCTGGGATGTTCAACAAATTTGAACATTTTGAAAATCAATGTGCACAATAAAATTGATGTGTGTGTATAAATATATACAAGTACTTACCACATTATAGCTTCCTTCTGATTGGGTTATAATTTCTACCATTTCATCTGACCAACCAATCATTGTCGCAAACTTCTGCATAGTTTGTAAAATATCTCCTGAAAATAAGGAGTTTGTATTCGAATACGGTTTTAGCTTTCTATTTCAGGCAACTGTCCTTGTCACATTTAAGTAACAAAGTAACACTTTCCTTGTCTCTTTTATCCACAATGGGAGAGAGAGAGAGCGAGAGCAATTGGCATCATTCACTGGACACAACCCACCAGGTTGGAGAGGCCACTTAACATAATGACAGACCTTATGAAACAGCATGGTCACGCTGACCATTCGGCCATCCAACCCCCTTTACAACTGATATTCTTTGAATGACTGTTAGTAATTGGGAAAATAAACTATTTGTGTATATGGCTTGATAATGACTAAAAACGTCACAGTTAAATAAGAGGGAGAGCAAAATGGTGTTTAACATCCACTAGACACAAACTAAGTCATTTTGGAACTATCATATGATTTAATTTTTTTTTCAATAAATCGCTTGTGTGTACGGGTTTTTAGCAGTGGGAGGTAATCGGACCACCCGGAGTAAACTCATGAGGTTGGACAGGCGCCCCTACTCCTTGTCACGTACAACAAGGGATTCCCACAGTTTAAAATAAACTATAGTATTTGCCAGGCAACGAAACATACGCCCAAACAGTTGCTAAATCGTCCGGGCAGTCAACAAGTGTAATCACCAGGAAAACATAATTCAAAGTCACCCATAACTACGGTGTAACGCTTTTTTTTAATCAGATAATAATTGTGACCTCCAGAGGGACCACAAGCTAAAAAGGGTGATTTTTTGTACAATCAGGGGCCATAATTCAGGAATTTACGATCCGATATGTGCAAATATGCAATGGAACCAAGATCTTTAGGTTTTAAACATGTATTTTAAGTTTCATCAAAATCAGTTCAAAATTGTGACCTCTATAGGGTCCACAACCTTGATAAAACATATTTTCACACGATTCGCGTATAAACAACAGCCATTTTATTCGTCAGTTATGGTCCGATTTTCACGAAATTCGAATTCTCTCTTCATTACCATGTAACGGTGATATAATCAAACGTTTTTTTAAATCAGATAATAATTTTGACCTCCAGAGGGACCGCAAGCTAACAAAAGTGATTTTTCGGACAATCAGGGGACATAATTCAGGAAGTTACGATCCGATGGGTGCAAATATCGAAAGGAACCAAGATCTTTGGGTTATAAACAAACATGTCAAGTTTCATCAAAATCGGTTCAAAATTGTGAACTCTATAACATATATTCACACTATTCGTGTACAAACGGCGGCCATTTTGTCTGTCAATTCTGGTCCGATTTTCACGAAATTCATCCTCTCTCTTCATTATCATGTAACGGTGATATAATCAAACGGTTTTTTAAATCAGATAATAATTTTGACCTACAGAGGGGCCACAAGCAAACAAAAGCGATTTTTCGGACAATCAGGGGACATAATTCAGGAAGTTACGATCCAATGGGTGCAAATATCGAAAGGAACCAAGATCTTTGGGTTATAAACATACATGTCAAGTTTCATCAAAATCGGTTCAAAATTGTGACCTCTATAGGGTCCACAACCTTGATATAACATATTTTCACACTATTCGTGTACAAACGGCGGCCATTTAGTCCGTCAATTCTGGTCAAATCTAACGGTGATATAATCAAACATTTTTTTAAATCGGATAATAATTTTGACCTCTAGAGGGACCACAAGCTAACAAAAGCGATTTTTCGAACAACCAGGGGACATAATTCAGGAAGTTACGATCCGATGGGCGCAAATATCGAAAGGAACCAAGATCTTGGGGTTATAAACATACATGTCAAGTTTCATCGAAATCGGTTCAAAATTGTGACCTCTACCCTGTTCACAAGCTAAAAAATGTGATTTTTCGTACAATCAGGGGCCATATAACCCATGAAGTTACAGTCCGATACATGCCAATATCGAAAGGAACCGAGATCTTAGGGTGATAAATCTATATTTTAAGTTTCATTGAAATCAGATAAAAATTGTGACCTGTAGACTGTTCACAAACAATTGTGGACGGAGGGGGCGATGACAATATATGTCCACATGAAAATGTAGGCGTATAAAAATGACCATATCACTTTACCATCAGCTACAACATCTTTAGTTCTACGATGATGTCTAAATGGACCAACTACGTCTCTATTAAACAATATTCTAGGTACCTGCCATCTTACAGAATCTATTATACCAGCAAACGGTTGAACCTGGTAATATAATCAGAGAAATAAAAAGGGTTTAATGTCCTACATTTTAGAGGTAAGCAACAGAGAGAAATGGGTTTAACATCCACTCAACACAAACTAGGTTATTTTGGGACTAACATATGGTTCAATTCTATTTCAATAATTTCGCTGTGGGAGGAAACTGGAGGACCAGGAGAAAACCCACAAGGTCGTACAGGCAACCTTACACCTTGTCATGTACTATAGTGGAATCGAAACCATGCCACGTTACTCAATGACAGACCTTATGATGCAATAAGCATTCAGTCACTGTACCCTCCTTCAGCGTCAAGCAGTGAGGGAAATTTAATGGAATGGGGTTTACTCTACTCTTCAGCACCGATCAGGCTAATGAAGATGGTTAAAATGTGAAAGAGAATGCTATGAGGGAAATTTTTCCCGGCCAACAGCATTTCCACCTACCGGTACTCATCATTGGATGCCAACTGCCAAGGATGATTTTAACTGCAAGGCAATATGTACACCGGGGCTCAGTTTTCTGTTGCAATCCCAGAAAGTTCGCCAAAGTGTTTGGTTGGTTTGAATCTATACCAAAAACTCCAAAAAATGCATATCGGAAAACTGAAATTGGGTTGAACATCCTACTGTTCTGGTCCAACTCGGCTGACGGAGACAGGTATACACCATACAGTGTGCTTTGAGGGAAATTGGGAAATTTTGCCAGACAGTGGCGCTACAGCATTTCAACTGCCAAGGGATCTTTTAAGTGCATGCCTAGGTGTACACAGGAACTTATTTTTTTCCCATTCCAATGACTAGATAGCTTCCCGTGTTAGAATTTCTGATTTGCACCATTCAAACAAAATTTGGCCATGCTCTCTATGCTGTACCACTGACAAGTGGAGAACCAAACCAGAAAATCTTGATCAACCTTCTTGGCCAATGCAAGGAATGAACACGGGACCTCCAGGTTGGCCACTGCGGCTCCACAGTCTATCACAGGAAATGGTTGGGTGGTAATACGCAGACATGTATCCTGTTTCATAATTCAAAATCCTGGAGATTAATTAGTTATCTATAAATAGATCATCACTCACCTCTAAAGATGTTCCCATCACCAGGACCATATCAGCTTGTAACATATCTCTTAAATGGTAGTAAAATTTACGAGGTAAGTCTTCACCAAAAAACACAATATCAGGTTTCACCATTCCCTGTATAAAACGAACTATCATAATAATGTGACTTTTTATAGAGCACTCACTCAATATACATGCTCATGGCGTATACTTGGCTCTTCACTAACAAAACAAAGTCAATACATTCAACATGAAAAATAACCAGGTGCACCTATTTTTTATTACTGACGAATTTCAATATTTTGTTGACATGTGATTTATAATTGTGGTCTGAACCTGTCAGCTTTTTCTAAACAACGAAAAGAGTTATGCTCCTTTAAATGCCAACACTGCATTATAGTTAATGGTATGCCATTGAAAACAGATCAATGCGTCTTAAACAAGACAGAGTATCCTCACAGCTTACTCTAATTTCATATCCAAACTGCCAAAGGATCTCTTCTGAGCACAACCTTACTAGTCTCAAATTCAGTAGAAATGAACATATCGCAACAACAGCTATATCATTCTTAATCACAAACTATTATGGACATATTATAATTATAACTGGATCAATCTTATTTTTTTATACTTTCGATGGCCTAAATCACATGAAGATCTGACAGAGATTGATTAATCAATTAACGTTGACGTTTCTAGGCCAAGAACTGGCTGTAACAGACAGTTTCATTGGCTAATCCCTAACTTCAATCAGAACCCTGATAATTTAACAACTCTTCCAGATCCTAGTGTAGTACAGAAAAGTAAAACAAAATTTTGAACTATAAAAAACGAAACAAAATAGGATCCCGTGTTTTAATAATAATAAATTCTACACAATACTTACAGAACAAGATGTTTTCTTACATTTTGGTATATTATCATTTAATATTCTATCCTACAAAAAATACACAATATTTATAGAAATAATCATGTCATATTTCAGAATTCTGTATTAAAAATTATAAACAATTAACAATACTCTCACAACTGTCCACAATTTGAAGAGAAATTATCAACTTACGGAAGCATCCAACAATTTTCTGTGATAATATTTTCAAAAACTCAAATAAAACAACAGATTTAGCAACAACTTGGACGTGAATATAGAGCATATATTAGAAGTTAATTCAGATTATATGATATATATATATATATTGAGAGAAATGGGGTTTAATGTCCACTTGATACAATCTAGGTCATTTGGGGACTAACATATGGTTCAATTCTATTTCAATCATTTAAGTAGGATTCTTTAGAAGTGAGAGGAAACTAGAGGACCCGGAGGAAACCCACGAGGTTGGACAGGCGACACTGCTCCTTGTCACATACCTACAGAGAATCAAAACCACTCCACTTCACACAATGACAGACCCTTATGATATAACGTGCACACCCTAACTATTCGGCTACCCAACCCCCCCTGAATATGATAATAATGTTTGTTACCTTGATGTCATCACCGTCACATTTATATCCACATAAAGTACAAGTAGCTGTTGCAAACGTACCATGTGCTTCTACTAGTTTACTTGCTGGTATTCCTGCTACTGTTTAATACAATAACAACATTTAATACAAATATGTGACTGGTGATAGCTAAATGAGTCTTAAGTCGCACAAGTAGATTTCTAATTACACGCTAATTTGAGTAGAAATTTTCAAAATTTGGTTTGGGCCATTTTTGAATACTTTAACATGTTGAATTGTGTCAAGTTTAGTGGCTGTTTGACATTTTTAACCATGACTTTTGTCATGCATAGCAGAAATTTTGAACGTAATCTTTAAACAAAGTTTTCTCGAAATAGGCCTTTCCGAACTCCCAGACTTTGAACTTGAATACCTCGACGATGGAGTAAGGTAGAGAAATGATTTTGGTATCATTAGACAGCCGGGGACATCCGCTTTACGACAACATATATAACTCATTTTTGAAATTTTGGTCATTAAGACTCATTTCGCTGTCACCAATCACATATATCTTAAGTTTCCTCTAAATCTTGTTATTCTGATTAAGAATAAAAACCAAAACCAATCTTATAGATAAAATACAGTAGAATCTGTATGAGCAGCCACTCCTATTCAGTGACATCTCCTTGTAAGCGGTCACAATAAATTCCCCCCTTAAAAATTCTATTGTTTCATCTCTTTATTCAACGGTCACTCCTCTAACGCGGCCAGCGGTCACTATTTTGCTAATAAATTTAACAAAACATCGCCCATTCAACAGCCGTTGTTGAATGATACCATCTTGTCATTCTTCGTAACACCCCCGCTCATCCCGTGAGTAGTAATCAATTAACTGGACTCCGACTGATCAGGTAAAAAGAAATGCGAAAACAATTAACCCGGGATTATCTGTTAATTAATCTTTTGTTTCATTAAACTAAACGACTAACCTGACCATTGTTTTCACACGTAACGAAACATTATTTGATACTGGTTGAATAAAATAAAATGAAAGAACTGACAAAAAGCCGAGTCATCTAGCATCTCTTTTCTATTGTCACTATGTTGTTAAATAGACGTTCGTAGCGCCTCCTATAATGTTACATTCAGAGTTACACCCCTGTGATTCGGTGACAATATCAGAGATGCTAGATGTTTTATGTCCATGTGCTCTTTTGATAAAATAAAATTAATTCAAAAACGGATAAATATTATCGAATGCATCACAATGATAGACAATAGTATTGAAGGTTGGTACAAAATGACAAGTTTACAGAAGTTATGTCCGAGATTCAGCGGCGGCCAAATTTACCGATGCAAGTAATGGTGTTTGCTTCCAATGCATTCAAGCGTAATATTAATTGATGGCAGCACAAAAAAACACGAAATTTTATTAAAAGGCCACTCCCGTTAAGCGGTCAATTGTAAAAATTCCCTTGGGCGGCTGCTTAATGCAGATTCTACTGTAATCACATTATTTCAAAACAACGCCAGTTCATTTAATGACAGACCTTATGATACAGTGCACATGCTAACCAAAAATATTGAGTCTCTATTGTCAAGTACCATTGCTATGACAATCAAAGATCTGCGCTATTAAAGCAAGAACATCTAACTCTTTATCCAAATCTTACAAAATGTATCTTAAAATATTTATACAATCTGATTAAAACACAGATCCTATTTCGTTTCGTTTTTTATAGTTCAAAATTTCGTTTTACTTGTCTTTACTACACTAGGATGATGTGAAGGATTGGCCAAGGAAACTGTCTGTTACAGTAAGATCTTGGCCTGCCATCCACGGAACTGCAGGTATCCAACAGAAATATCAACGTTGATTGGTTAATCAAATATCTGACATCGTAGAGTCAAAGGCTACTCCTATGACCTCTGACGCGACCTTCCACTACTACCAGTCAGATCTTTGTGTAGTGTAGGACATCGAAAGTATAAAAAAACATATTTATACATACATCTTTCTAGGCCATCAATATTCTGTGTGTACATGCGTAGTAATAAACCCTTCTCGTATAAAACTCGAACAAAATAATGGATATAGTTGGGTCTGTAATTGCCTAAACTGGGAAACAATTCTTTAGCTAGCGTGAAGAAGGGTTTGGGGTTTCTGTGGAAGTAGTCGATATCAAATATGGCCTCTGGGTAGGGTATCTGATACTGCTGTAGATTATCATATAAACCAGTACCCGGAGTTCTGAAATATACAATTCACATTTAAAGTGAGAATTTCATATTTTCTAACAAAGTCAAAACATAATTATTTCACAATAGGTTGTCACCTCACTATTATACCATCATAGGCATTATTTCCCACACTTAAAAATCTTTCACACCGGAAATCACATTTAAACTAATTCTAATACACCTGTACTTACCATAGTCTTTAAAATGACGAGCTGAGACAGACGACCTTAGGCCTAATCCTTGTCACAAAGAAGCATGGATCAAAACCATGCCCCTCCACTCAATAGTAAGTGCAGGAGGACCGCACTACACGAAAAACAAAAACCTATAAGATTAACCTGCGGAAAATATTAAATCAAGTGAATGGATCCGGGGGCCAGCCGTAAGCGTCCACTGCGCTGTACAGTCCCGGGCCTGTTATGGTACAATCTGATTAAAACACAGATCCAATTTCGTTTCGTTTTTTATAATTCAAAATTTCGTTTTTACTTGTCTTCACTACTCTTGGATCTGGAGGACTTGTTATTTAACTGGCGTTCTGCCTGAAATGAGGGGTCAGCCAATCAAATGGTCTGTCGAATCGACCGTTTGACCTTTTCATGCGTGGAACTGTGGGTAGATATTACCAGCCAACGACGTCTATACTAACACCAGCGGATAGAAATCATAACAAAACACAAGTGGATTTTGAAAAGCATGGCGATCGCTAATTGGTTAATCGAATGACTGACGTTATCGGGTCAAATGTCCCGTGCTTGATACCTGACGTCATAGAACGTGAGCGTCCACTATAACTAGTTAGATCTACATGAGTGTAGGCCATCGAAAGTATAAAAAACGAAACGAAATATAGATCTATATTTTAATTAGATTGGTTATGGTACAGGCTTCACTAAAAATGATTTGAAAAAAAAAAGAGGTAACAGAAATAATGCGACCGATCTTGACAATGGTCGTCTCTTCAATGGCGATAGTCTGCCAGTTGACGTCGAATGTTAGAACGTCAAAAACAATGAAAGATCTTATGACAGATATTAGACCATTCACCCTCGTACGTAACTAACGTACGAAAATTAAATGGTAGCTGCCTTTTTTTTTTTCGCACATATACAATGAATGGCCATTTTGCTCAGTAATCCCAGCCAGAATTTGGCTATTTTATTAAAATTGCGTTAAAGTTTTAAATTTTTGTTTAGAACTGAAATAAATTAACCATTAGTCAATCCCCATGGTAAAAACATTAACAGAATTGATTGTGTATATCTGAAATAGACACGACTGCAGCACAAAATAGTGCCAATATGCCGACGTCAAATCTAGAGTAGAAGATGTTATTTTTGTGAAAAATCATTGGAAGAAGCGATAAGACGTTATGGCTGTGCGGATTATACAGTCCTAAAGGCCGCAAGAAGGCTTGTTTACAATGTAACATTGTTTCTTGTAATGTTGACATTTTGTTTGTTGATGTGACCTCATGACCTGCGACGTTTAGACAACATCATATGGATATCATGGCTATTCATTGTGTCAAGAGTCACTTCTCTGCAGGTAGGGTGAGTCTGTCATTCAGATTGCATTCACCCCCTATCCCTGTCTATTCTGTTGATTATATTGCAGATAAGGCAGATGACTGTAATCCATGTCATATAAAGAGAGAGAAAGAGAGAAATGGGACTTAACTAGGTCATTAAGGGACTAACATATGGTTCACTTTTTATTTCAATAATTTGCCTGCACATAGGGTCTTTAGCAGTGGTATGAAACTGGAGGACCCATAGAAAACCCACGAGGTTGGACAGGCGATCCTACTTCTTGGTAGTTGACGCAATGACAGAACTTAAACAAACACACAAGTGTTAAACCATTCAGCTATGTCATATAAAAGCTTGGGATCAAAACCATACACAACTGTTAACGAACCTGAAATCTGGTATACCACTTGGTGTACTAATACCAGCACCCGCCACAACTACTACATTCTCTATCTGATTCTCTTTAAATATATTTGCTACATCTTGTAAACTACGAATATTTAATCTTCCACTGTTTCCCGTACAAAATCCTCTCCTACACAAATTAAAACAATAACAAAATAAATCAGCAACTATTTGAAATCTTAAATATATATGTACTCTTAAAGTGCACATAAAATGGCCCTGAAAATTTCTGTATGTGAGCAGTCCATGGTTATTTTATCCACTTTACGGCAAATTCACATCAATCCAACTAAAATTAATTCAGCTATCTTCATTCAAAGTTGTAAAAATAGACCTCCCGTAAAAACGACTTTGCCAATTATTGAAAACACTCTTAATCCCCTCAGACGCCAGTGACATCACAGTGACCGAATGCATATTCAGAATGTTTCTTCCTTAATTACCTTTTTTCAGCCGGCGTGTGTATTCATTAACGCCTGACTGATTCCTTAATCCCCCTAATCAAATAAAACAATTGACTACGGAATAATTTGTTTTATAATTCATTTTAATTCAAGATCCAATTTAGAATTTGTTTCATATTGTACGGTCGTTCTGTGTTCTCACGGCCGCGATTTTAATAACTCTACCATCGTGCACGGTCTAAACGATTCGAGATACATTTTCGTCAGAAGTTTATTGTTCGAATTTAGAATCTGTTTCATTATGTACGGTCGTTTTGTTTACTCACGGCAGCGATTTTAATACAATCTACCATCGTGTGCAGTCGAAACGATTCGAGATACATTTTCGTCAGAAGAGTATCATCGTTCTAATTTAGAATTTGTTTCATAATTTACGGTCGTTCATTTTCTCACGGCAGCGATGTCATACACTCTCCTATGTGTGCAGTCCCAACTTTTCGAGATACATTTTCGTCAGAAGAGTATTGTGGTTCGAATTTCCCCGAGTAAAAGAGTATAGGAGTTAAAAGATGTGGTCACGCAAAATATATCATAAACGTCAAACATGATTGAAACGCGATTTGTAAATGACGATCCGTTATCGACGTACGGCGCCTTTCTTTCTGCTTGCGAATTTGACTTTATTACTCTGAAATAGACCGTAAAAATAAAATAGGAAAAAATATCTCAATATACGTTAGAATTAACAGATTGAGAAGGGTCACCTAACTATCTATGTGTATCGCAAGTGTAGTGTTGTTAATACCTGTCATTAATCAATCAGACTAAATTTGAACAGTGATTGGGTCATAATTAATTATCTTTTTCTTTGCTCACCGATGTTTTTGTAATAAAGTAGCCTCGTATTATTTGTTGATTGGTGTTTAAACAACATCTAAATATAAATCATTCGATGGATATACGTTTGTGATAAGATAAGGTTATAATGTCTAACATCATTTAACGTTTTTATAAAGAATACAAGTATTTTACAATTAAATTGACAGTTTAATCACTTACCAAACGGCACCAGGAACTCCACATTTGATCAAGTGTATTTGATATTCATTATTAAAAATTGATCTGTCCGGTGTAACAAAAGATAGGTTGCCAGGCAACGAAACATACGCCCACAGCAGCTAAATCGTCCGGGCAGTCAACAAGGGTTGTCGCATATTTTTACTTCTTGGTAATGAAACATTTGTAATACACTAAAATCTGATTAGGAGTAACAACCCATTATGTAATTATCTGAAAATCATAAGAATTTGTTTGCTTTTTATAAAGTTTTGCCCCACGCTAACAATTAGTATAGGAAACATTTAACATCATGGATTTAGCTGTTCAGTTATCGTAATTCAGTGAAAATCAAAAAACTTGTTCGTTTTCAACACCTTAAACTCTGTGTATCAATCTGAAGTCAATCGGATGATAAGTTTGGCATCTATAGCTTCACAAGGTTTTTTGAAGTGATCAAGGGAGATAACTCTGGAAGTAATTATTTGAAATCGCTGAAAATCAGTAGGCTTCTTCGTCTCATGACCTTAAACAGTGTAAATTTAAAGTCAATCGGATATTAACTTTGGCCTCTAGAGCATCCAAAGGAGTTTTTGAATGACCAAGGGCCATAACTCTGGCATTAATTATCGGAAATCCCTGAAAATCTATAGGCTTCTTCGTCTTATGACCTTAAACACTGTGTATGAATTTATAGTCAATCGGATATTAACTTTGGCTTTTAGAGCGTCCACAAGATTTTTTGAAGTGATCAAGGGCCATAACTCTAGCACTAATTATCGGATATCGCTGAAAATCAATAGGCTTCTTCGTTTTATGACCATAAACACTGTGTATAAATTTAAAGTCAATCGAATATCAACTTTAGCCTCTAGAGCGTCCACAAGATTTTTTGAAGCGATCAAGGGCCATAACTCTAGCACTAATTATCGGATATCGCTGAAAATCAATAGGCTTCTTCGTCTTGTGACCTTACACACTGTGTATAAATTTAAAGTCAATCGGATATTAACTTTGGCTTTTAGAGCGTCCACAAGATTTTTTGAAGTGATCAAGGGCCATAACTCTGGCACTAATTATCCGAAATCGATGAAAATCAATAGGCTTCTTCGTCTTATGACCTTAAACACTGTGTATAAATTTAAAGTCAATCGGATATTAACTTTGGCTTTTAGAGCGTCCACAAGATTTTTTGAAGTGATCAAGGGCCATAACTCTGGCACTAATTATTGGAAATTGCTGAAAATCAATAGGCTTCTTCGTCTTATGACCTAAAACACTGTGTATGAATTTAAAGTCAATCGGATATTAAATTTGGCTTTTAGAGCGTCCACAAGATTTTTTGAAGTGATCTAGGGCCATAACTCTGGCACTAATTATCGGAAATAGCTGAAAATCAATAGGCGTCTTCGTCTTACGACCTTAAACACTGTGTATAAATTTAAAGCCAATCGGATATTAACTTTGGCCTCTAGAGCGTCCACAAGATTTTTTGAAGTGATCAAGGGCCATAACTCTGGCAGTTATTATCGGAAATCGCTGAAAAACAATAGGCTTCTTCGTCTCATGACCTTAAACACTGTGTATAAATTTAAAGTCAATCGGATATTAACTTTAGCCTCTAGAGCGTCCACAAGCAATTGTGGACGCCGGACCGACGGACGGACCGACGGACCGACAGACCGACGGACGGACGGACGGACGGGGGCGACGACAATATACGACCACATTTCAATGTGGGCGTATAAAAATGATAATTACCCTTCTAAATTACAACCACAATACTGACGAAAATGTATCTCGAATCGTTTGGACTGCACACGATGGTAGATTGTATTAAAACCGCTGCTGTGAGAAAACAGAACGGCCAGACATAATAAACAAATTTTAAAATGGATCTTGAATTAAAATGTATTACAAAACAAATTATTCCGTAGTCAATTGTTTTATTTAATTAGGGGGGTTAAGGAATCAGTCAGACGTTAATAAATACACACGCAGTGTGTGTATAGGTAAGTAAGCAATCGTTCGTAAAATGTTCACTGCATATCACTGTTGTGACTGTAGGTTGCCAATCAGGATTTGAATTGTTTACAAACGCATTCCACTCTTTCCGTACGATTTCATCCTTGGGAAATTTATGAAACGCCGGTACATTATTCCCCTTTCCCTTGCTGGAATTTCCACAACTCCCAATAACACAATGGTAATATGGCATCTTGAAATACACTCGGTAATGTTCTTGTCACAAATATATAATCTATTACAACTCAAGACGAGAAAGGTCGGCTTTTGAAAATGCTTTGACTGATATAGTGATATGTAGCTTACATGTAAATAATTACTAGTTAATGATTACGGCAGTCAAATGTTTATTGGACCGACAAATACACACGCGTCAACTGGCTGTGTGTATATACAGTGATATATTGTATAGATGATGTGTATACTATGTGTAGTGCCTGTGACGTCACCAGCCAATCAACCGGATTAAGGTTGTAATTGAAAATTTGAAAACCGTTTTTGGCAGTCGGATACTAAAACGTAAATATCTGAATTAATTTTAATCAGATTAGTTTGATCTTGCCGTAAAATGGGTTTTGTAACTATTGAGTACCCGTACGTAAAAATTTTCTGAATCATTTGATGTGGTCTTTAAAGATACATTATGGGAGATTAGATAAAAAGCTGCTAGTTTTGACTATAATAGTTAAAACTAGATAATGTAGAGGGAATATCACTGTAACTCCTCGATGGTCATTGTTACCGCTGTCACCAAAATTAACAGAGTCCTGATTATCCATTTTAGCAGCTAATCATGAATGGGCTTTAACAATTTACAACATTATAATATGTACCCGGTACCGTAAAAATATTCAACAAATATTCAAAGTTAATGCTTTTTGGAAAATAATATATTTAGTTGATCATACAATTCATTTTAATGTTAAAGCTTTGTATTTCTAAATCTATTAAGTCTACCTGGTTGTAGGGGGTTTGTTATTTGTCGATTGTTTGGGTTTTTCTCTGATACCCAGATTTCTGAAACCTGAAACTAAGGATGTCTCAGACTGGGTTTTATATATTGGGCTACTCTTGGACTGAAATGTTCTAATTTGAGCCTTCGTGTTACCATTTCTAGCTGTAGCCGTGTCTGTTAGCAATGATTTGCCCTCTGAAATGAAAGTGAAATAGGGAGTTTAATTTTGAAGTTGCTTCACCTGATCATAAATTTTTCATGGCTTAAAGGAGCTAAATTGCTAACATTTAGGACCTAGAAATTGACACAAGTGGGTCGCAACGCATAAAATACCGTAATATGAATGTATCTTAAGTGATTTACATTCAATGGTTTCCGTTTTTACTCATATTTCAAATCAGTTATAAATTGGAGGAAATAAGCCAGCAGTGACGGCATTGTCAATCGAAAGCAAAATTTCTGGCGTCTGGTTATTCCAGTCTACATATGCCATTTGATTTGATGCAATGTTTCTAGCCTCAATCCTCGAGTCTCTTGCTAGAGCTGGGGCTGAAACGCATTACGGTAAACGATTTTGTACCCATGGTAAAATGTTTATTATGTCTTAAATATTAGATATCAGAAGCCCATCTTTATACGGTAAGATCACAGCATCAATGTTGATTTAAATTGACAAATAATTTGAAGATTTTGGATGATATTGAGTTAGAGACTTAGCTACTTTAATCTTAATCCACGCTAAAATGTACTCAAATTGATGATGCAACTTAAACTAAAAAAACTATTAAAATATCAACATTTGATAATCTCCCAGCTTGGATGCAATCTGATTAAAATTTGAGGCCCATCAAAGGATTTTGGACTAATGAAGACAGGCATATGCCATGATGTGTGCTTTGAGGGTGAGGGAAATTTTGCGTGGACAGCAGCTCTACAGTCTACTCTGATATCAAAGTCCAACTGCCAATAAGGGATCTCTTACATGCATGCCAATGTGTACACGGGACCTCAGTTTTTCGTTCCTTCTGCAGGACTAGACAGTTGTCCTTGTCAAAGAATTTTATTCAACATTTCTTTGTCTGCATCATTTATATCATTCACAGGGGATGCTGAATGTTTTGAAAATTTTAATATACCTCATCTTTGTAAATGATTAACAGAATTGAAACTTATTTATTTAGAGATTTTAACTATTCTAATTTCAGCATGGGGCTTTGAGTTCGATTATTAAAATGTTCAATAATATAGAGCGTGGTGCTAAAACTAAGCTCTTTTCCAGAAATATAGGAGCGTAAGTAAAAATGTGACCCACAGACTGTTGATTAAAAAAAAAATTCAGACCGGAACCAGACACACTTGGCAAAATAAATAAATTGGCAATGCGCATGTCAAATTACCAAATCTTGCCGACGCGAGATTAGGCATCTCCTCATAGATATATTTCTATGACGCGTCTAATCAATGACGTCACATATTTCTGACGTCAATGAAAACAATTCTCCAACTTTTCTGTTCATTTTTTTAAAACAAAATTAATTATTTATTATTTAAAGTAGCTATGTCTCTAACTCAATATCGTCCAAAGTCTTCAGCATTCAAAACACGAATTATTTGTCAATTTAAATCAACACTGATGTTGTCATTTCACCGAAAAAAGATGGGCTTTTGATATCCAATATTTAAGACAAAATAAACATTTTATGATTGGTACACAGTTCTAGCAAGAGACTCAGAGAACAAGGCTAGACAATTGCACCAAATCAAACGGCGGATGAAATGTCTGACATATTTCGCAGAACAAAACTGATTTGAAATTAGAGTATAAACGAAAACAATTGAATGTAAATCAGTTTGTATACATTCATATTACATTATTATATGCGTTGCGACCCATTTGTGTCAATTTCTAGGTCTCAAATTTTAGCGATTTAGCTCCTTTGTCCTTTATAACATCATCACTTGTATCATTTGGAGTTGGGAATCTTCATTTATTATGAAGGTTTTATATTTGACAACAATCACATCAGCTTCGCTCTACTCAGGCAATGCCTGTTACATATTAAATCTGATATCGGTATCATTTCAACAAAGGTCAAAAAATAGGCCTACAAGCAAGGCAAGGTGGCTACAAAATGATACCGTCGCGGATCAGCAGCAGAACTACTCAAAGACTCAAGTCAACTAGAATAGAATCAATCAAATAAAATGAAATAAATTAAAATGAACCAAATTATTTATCTAACCTTTTAATCTAGACGTAGCCGACATAACTGTTCTTCTGAGCATCATTTTCTATTTTATTAAAAACATAACGAGGCAGGAATTAAACTCTTATTTTAAAAATAATTGTTCCAAAAAAATAAACTAATGTTTTTGGAGGCCATAGTTACAGAAACACTTTTCCTGTCTCTCAACGAAAGACGTCTGTAACGGGAAATAACTCTCATAAATAAAGAATTACGTCTCTTCTGGCATCAGCTCACTAAATATTATTTCTGCTGTAATTGTTATTTTTTTCTTGTTTCGAACATTCCGTGGGCTCACAGACAATACCGTGCTAATCTAATTCCCTAAATGAATTAAGTGTCGGAAATGTCACAATTATCTGCTACAATAATTTTGAAGGTGATTGACAGAATGTAAAGTTTGCAATTTGGTTTTAATTAAAAGAGATATTCACGTTCAAACCGGAGTCAACTATGCATGAAATTGATGGACGATCTCCCCTATATAGACCCCCCCCCCAAAAAAAAAACAACAAAAAAAAACAAAACAAAACAGATGTCGTGATAGGGTTAGTTACAACATCTCCAAGGCCGCGGTTAATTAATTGTTTGTTTCTCATGACCCGCCCGCATGTCCGTTTTGATCCGTAATAATCACGCACTTTCTTGATTATTTGGTCAAATTTAGTGAGGTCAACAATTTGTCCTGTAAAACTATGTTTGTTTGCCTTTGAATATGAACAATGAATTGACGAATTAAAATCCACTATTTATTGATGAAAATGACACCGTAGGTGATAAGTAAAGTAGGCTAGAATGTGAATAAATAGTAAATACAGAGTCCGTCCGTAAAACAGGAAGTGAATCAAGCCGTATAATATCTGTCATCCAAACCAAGGAATGGAAGCTGCAACATTCACCACAGCCCACATAAACTCTATTAGGCACTTGTCATTTGTAATAAAATTCACAGAGAGATACAATGTCTTTAAATTCCTGCTAAATTATTTTATTTACGTGGGCAACGGTCTCAAATCTGTCGCCACGAGATAGCCTCGATCATGAGGTACGGACTGATTGACACCGCTTCACGGCACTATAATGTAAACAGTCTCAAAAGGACACAAAGATACAAATAAATGTAAACAGTTTGATTATGACAGACACAATAATAAAGCTATTTATATTATCATGATGCCATGTGCTGATGGGTTCAAAGTTGAAGACAATTAACATACGGCACGGGCCATTGCATTGACAATGCCCTTGTTGCTGTCTTCCATCACGACTAGAGAGAAACGACCACGTGTGTAGTAAATTCTTTGGAAAGAAATGTTAAATAATCTAACTTATTTTGTATATCCAAGGGTATGCTTTTAATTATTTATGTCAGAAAAAATCACCAACTAGTTTGAAACCGGTCATTTCTTAACCTGTTAACGATTTGTTAACTGAGAAGCATATCAGTAATATCAAAAGATATGTATAAATATTCTTTTAAATTATTAAATATGAATAAATCAGTGACACTGGTTACCCATGTGTTTTCAAGGACCAAGAAACTGACCTTAGTTATTGCTGAAATAGATACAGCGTTTAACTAAAAAAATAAATTTCATCTCAATAATTAATAATTAATAATTACCTCATGTAGCATGTATATTTCACAAACTCAGGTCATGAGAAACTGACAATTAATTAACCGCGGCCCAAGGTTTAGGCAACAGTGACAGTGACCCAATAAATAATAATGTTGCTGTGCGACTCCCTACCAAGTTTCGGTAGGGTTTCTTCTAGGGATGTAACGATACATCGAACAATCGATGGATCGCGATAGTTCGACTGTCGATAGTATGTATCGATAGTAAAAAGAAACTATCGATAAAAATTGCGATAGTCAAGCAAACTATCGATAGTTTCTAATAGCGAAAGTAAAATGGTTCAAATTCACTCGTATTTGTCGAATAATTACTCTGGATTTTTAACAAAGAACTCTGTTATCACTAAAATAGCGTTACACGATCTCAGTGTCACATGGAAATCTTCGTCTACCATATTAGGCATGGCTTACTAAGAAATGTGTAAAATGGTTGATTTTGGCGCGAAAAATCTGAAAATGGTCACGTACGCCAATAACAGACATGCTGAAATCATGCTGCATATGACAGGAAAGTTCGCTATGCTTTTTTTACAAGTTACTAAACGACCAATGTAATATTAATAATATACCATTTTATATAATATAAAGAAAAAAACCCAATGTACTTTATTATTTAATTCACAATCAGAATACGACGTTACCGTGTACCTGAGATACCAGCTAGGAGGCTCTTCTATTCGCCCCACCTTTTTGCCGCACCTTTAGAAGACACATGTTTTTGTTTTTATCTGTACCGTCTTGTCAGGGGCGTAGCCGTGAAATATATATTAGGGGGGTCCGCAACGGGGGAGCGGGGGACCCTACCCCCATAAATTTTGTTTAAAGTCTCAGTCTTCTGTAAACATTGTTTGGCATATATGACGGGGTTAAGTTAAAACATCACACCAATACAACGTTTATCATGTTTACAGTCAGCGGCACCGGTCTTCCCCGAGCGGCGAAGAAGCGTGGCTTACCCCCACCTAAGAAAATTTTGGAATATTTGACGGCTGCAAACACTTTTTCCTGCAATTTCAGCCCATGAACAAAGCAATTTCAAAGTGGTCTAATATAGCCTAATTAAGGTGGCTTGCTGACTCGAATTCCAATCAATCGTTTACACCCACGAAGACGGGGCCATTGGGAGAAAATTTTGAGAATTTAACTGCAACAAACGCGTTTTCCTGTTATTCCAGTCTGTAGCCTGTGAATACAGCAACTCCAATTTGGTCCAATATAGCCTACCTGGCTGCCCCGAATTCCAAACAACCGATCAATCGTCGCGGGCTATGGGAGCCTCACCCTCCCGGAGAAAATTTTGAAAATTTAACCACCGCAAATGCGTTTTCTGCTATTCTAGCCTGTATGAGCAACTCCAAAAGTATCCAGTGGTTTTGTAACCGAAATCCCACTCTGAATTCCAACCATCCAATCACACTGTTGCAGTTGCATTCACAAGCAATAATCGATGCCCGATGTCGCACAAAGTAGAGTGTCCCTGACAAAATGTTTTAATCAATAGTCAACTCATTCAATTAAAAGAAAAGTGAAATTAGTGTTTTTTTAGGACTCGATGACAATTAGGGAAGCAAAAATAGAAATGCCCGAAGCAGGTTTACGGGCTGCGGCCAGTTTTCTTCGCGGGGCGTAGAAGCGGAGCTGACTTTGTATGGACCCCCCAAGAAAATTTTGGAATATTTGATGGGCGCAAACGCGTTTTACTGCTATTCCAGTCCTAAAAGTAGTATTTTATTAGATTTCGGGCACTTTATTTTGCCAATTTTTTTTTTGGGGGGGGGGGGGGGTCCAAGTATATTCAGACCCCTCCAGGAAAACAATTGGGGGAGTCCGACCCCCCCCCCCCGGACCCCCCCATGTGTGACGCCCATGCGTCTTGTGTCGCTTTTTTGTCGATATGATTACCGATATCCGTGTTAAAATATTACGTACTGATTTACGGACGGGAGCTGTTGAACTAGTGAATTGTAATCTATTGCCAGCACTGAATTTATAATTAGCAGTTAAAGCAGTAGGGGGTAAGTCAGAATGCGGGAATGCCTTACACAGCCCAACCGATACGATTTTTGGCGAGTCGATTATCCGATTCAAGAATTTTGTAATTGTGACAACACTAAAAATCAGTATGGTTATTTTCTGGGAAAATTATTCCGGTCACCGATAATATAATCAGTAATATCATTATTTTGTTCTGTTTACCCAAGAGTCCGTTATAAAAATGGACTCTTACATTGATTTGTCGATTAGGGCCCAGTGAAAGTCGTCTGTTATAAACGATTGTCCGTTATAGAGTGTCCGTTATAAAAAGACTTCGAAAACAATAAATTTTTATTACATAAATGGGGACCAAACTGTTGTGTCCGTATAAGCGATTGTCCGTTGTATGCGCATCCGTTATATTATTCGGAGTCTACCTGTATTATATTATCTAACATTACCTGGAACTTTCTAGTGTTTCAATTTTTTTAGTTTGATTAAATGTTATAATAAATGTATACCTGGCAGTGTGTTTTAAACCTAAGCTAATAAACAGATTAAACTATCGCAATAGTCCAATAGTATCGCAATATTTAATCCCCAATAGTAATAGTATTGCAATACCTGTTTACCCAACAGCAATACTATCGCAATAGTGAAAATTACCAACAATAGTCACCCCTAGTTTCTTCCCCGCACTTAAATTGAAAATAGATTAAGTTGGACTATAAACTTAAAATAGCATTATGCAAGAGCAAAATCTGCTTATTACAGGTCTTTCTTTAGGCCTGAGATGTTATCTAAATAATCAATTAGACATTAATTAACATATTCAGACCATAATAAACTCTTAAAGTCAAGGCTAGCCTTCGATGTTGGCGGATTGAATTCCTACATGCCGCTTAATGGCCGTTGATAATTAAATCAATCAAGTGGATAATCGAGACTATGCTGTTTATATTAATGATTTGAGTAATGATGACCGAGGCTATGTGAATATTTCAAACGCTTTTTTCTTGGCTAATAGTGGACCAATTTGACTGAAATTTTCAGCAAATTACCTTTACACTATTTAGTTTTTAACTATTATAGTGAGAACTGCCATCTCTTTATCTTATCTCCCATAATGTAACTTTAACATACGTGACGATGAGTTCTGGTTGTAGAGGTCAGATACGGTTACATTAGAGAGATAAGATTGGGGTTATTGTCCACTCGGAACAATTAGGTCATTTCGGGACTATATATATGTATAATACAGTGTAATATAATAACGGTGTCAAGAACAAGGACTAGTAAACAGGGCGTCTAAAATACCTTTGGATGGGTGGCCGAATGGTTAACGCGTGCTCAGAAGGTCCTTCACCGAGTCAAGTGGCGTGGTTTCGATTCACCGTTGGTCACCTGACCAAACTCGTGGGATTTCGTCAGGTTCGACATGGTGTTAAAGACTCCTACCCACAAGCGAATTAATAGAATAAAATTGAACCAAATATCAGTCCCGAATGGGCCGAAATGGGTAGTTACAGCACCTCAAGGTTTGGTCAACAGTGACAGTAAGGCGATAAATAATAATAATATTGTTCGACTCCCAAGTTTCGAAAGGGTTTTCTTCCTCACTCTTCCTCGTACTTGAGAATCCAGCCTATATCTTGTCAAAACTCCAAAACACCCTCATAACTTCTCCTAAAAAAAGGGTAATTTGGCTAAAGTTTTCAACATATGATTCATTAAATATGATCTATTCTCGGAACTAATATATTAAGAACGACAATCTTTTTATCTTAATCTTACACAATGCATCTTTATGATACCGGAGGTTAAAGGACAATATTAGTGTCAGTCATTATCACAAATATGATAGAACTTGTTAAACACATTCCAAATATACTTTTAACGCATAGATCATTACTACGATAGATGCGTGATAAAGGTTTCGTGAAGCGGAAGCAAAACATGAGTTATCCCTCTATATAACTGACTGACACCAATATCGTCCTTTAACCTACCAGCCGCCATTAACTAACCAGTTAGCTAAGAAGTTACTACCGGTACTACATTTTATTTTCAAGTATTCGCTATCTAAATTATGTTGTGAAATATTTTGGCAGGATAATTTATTATTCCCGATCGGTTAATATAAAATAGCTGTACTCAGTGTCTTTCACAGAAGTATTACGAATGCCTTCAAATAACATTGTAAATATGACTGCTCTCAATATCTGACGTCAAATCAAGAGGTGTCAATCACTAACCTAGTGACACGTGATTGTTTTAGAATTTAATTTGCAGAAGGAAAGGGGTAATATTAAAACATTATGGCTCATTATGTCGCACAGATGTCACCAGTGATTGTAACTGATCAGTGTGAGTTGTACTTTGTATAGAAATGACTGTGTGTATTTTCCAGGACACATCACGTGACTGCTCTGTCCTCAATGCGATAACAGTTCTAATCTATTTTTATGTCGAGAACTGTAGGGTAATGTCAGATAGACGGTTTATGTAACACAGTGGCTTGAGACGCCGGGTAACTAAAAGTAAACTTGTTGATAAGATGGTGTACGTTGTTCTAGGAACTGTAAGACAGTGGTGTTAATAAATATTTGAGTCAAAGACGCCGGGTAACTACAAGTAAACTAGTAAAATAGTGTAAGATGTTTTAGGAACAGTAGACCTAAGATTGGAGTTTCTATTTGAAGAACATTTTATTATATTATTATTGGGCCAGAGGTTGTCGAGCACCAAGTGAACTGGCGGTATGTTAAAAGACAAGTTACAATAAAGTAAAAACTTTGGAATATATAGATACGCAGTTACAATTTACAATGAACAACACAACGACTCTTGGTTCACTGGATACTCGAGACAGTAAAATCTTATCCCTCTTTCTTCTGCTGATTCTGACTTTTATTTTTGGCCTTTTGCCGTTTGTTGTACGTAGAAAATATCGTGGGGCATGTTTACCATTTGAAATAATTATCGATCTTCTGAATTCTTTCGCTGGAGGAGTTTTTCTTGGAACGTGTTTGCTGCATTTGTTAGCTGAAGGAAGGGAAGAATTGGAACTAGCTCTCAAGTTGTATGGAATTCCTACGGATTTTCCCGTATACGAGACAATCGCTGCTGTCGGGTTATTTATTATTGTGATCATCGATTTTATTGCCCATTCCTTTCTTAACCAGTCTTTACCAAAAACTGGTGAAACAAAGAAACCCCGACAACATCAAGGTTATACGGAATATGATTCGCTTTTAGGTACAGTGGAAGTCAGTTTAGGTGGACAATGTTCTATGCCAATTGAACCAGATAGTACGTTACATGCAGGCCGAGTACCTTCTGATTCCAATGTATCACACGCTCATGATTTGCTTCAGCTAGCACACGTCCAGTCCATGACTAAAGTTGCGTTACTATTAATAGCTTTATCGTTTCATACAATATTTGACGGTTTGGCCGTAGGACTACAGACCTCGTCAGCGAATGTTTGGGAACTCATGATAGCGGTGAGCATACACAAGAGCCTGGTGGCTTTTTGTCTGGGGCTTCAACTCTTCAAGGTGTACATCTCTAAAACTGGTCTGGCCGTTAGCTTACTCTTCTTCTTCTCCCTAATGTCTCCCCTCGGAGTAGCCATTGGCATCGGGGTGACTTCCGGTCATATTCAAAATGCCCCCAAATTACTCTCGTCATCCATCCTACAAGCCATTGCTACAGGGACATTCTTGTACGTAACGTGTTTTGAGATTCTGCGAGAGTGTTTCGTGGTTAGAAGAAGTATTTGGAATATATTAATGGCAGTTGTTGGATTCGGTGCCATGGCAGCGGTTAAATTTCTTGACACCGATTAAAATCTTCAGTCTCGTGATAGTCATTGTTACCGTTATTCAGTTATTAATTATTTTATTGGTGATGTTGTTTTTGAGTTACTCACAAAGGATGGCCACCGTATAAACAAAAACAAATGAAGGTCCCGCGACGTTTGTTCGTGTATCCAGTTATTTGTCGATGTACGGGACTCATAATCGAACTCCACCCATGGTGTATATTGACATGCATGTAAAGAAACATTAGTCCAGGTCAAAATATTACAGGCACCTGCAGATTTCGCTGGGAGTGGAGGGACTGTGAAATCCCCCCCCCCCTTCTTCGGAAGATTTTGATAATTAGACGACCTAAAATGCCAGAAAAGTCGTTTTTTGCTTATTTCGAACAATGAACCTAGTTACGGGACAAGGGTCCCCACGACGGTGGGCCATTGGGCAAATTAATACAAAATATATGACAGATTGATGTCAGCAGAACATATCCAATAATGAGACTAGATCAAGGTGCCACGTCCCCAAATCAATACCCAACAGGATGAACCTTAACTGCTGTCTATTACAAACAGTAGGTATTTTAGAACTACTGTCGGCAACTTTTTATTTTTTCGCTGATTTGAAGGAGGGACAAATCATTTTTCCGAGCCCCCTCCCCCAAAATGTCAGACTTACATCTCGCGACTTTCATGAAACCTGTCAGAGGCCATAATATTTCGACCTGACCAAAAACATTGGCATCCACTTTCCAGTCGTTGTTGTTCCGTATTCTTTGTTATAGAAACTAGAACATCACCTACGAACAACTGACTGTATTTGATTTCAGGCGGCAATATAAAACATTAAGGGTTATTGCCATGATTTCTCGATTTGGTTCGGAACCCATTAGACACGACACCTCGTCACCCAGAAGACCAACCGGGAACTGAACCTCAAGCATCCCCATCTTCTTATTGTGCTACATCTGCTTCTCGGAGAAAAAATTCAATGCTGCGCCGATTCAAGTTCAGCCGGCGATGAACTGGGCATGCGCGTTCCCTGGATGGCTGCGCGTCGGTTACAGCGGTGGATTCAGAGGGAAAGGAAGGGACCCCATCCTCTTGCTCAGTTACATGCGAAAAAAAAGTATATGGCACCGACGAAGATCGCTGACTAACCGTAAAGACCTTTAGGCCCCGCACATACGAAATTTGACACATTGCATTAAATTTTGACGTTTCACATTTAACCTTGCCTTGAGAAGTTTTTTGATCAATGGAAAAGAAAGTTTAACTGAGCACTTAATATTGGCAGGTATACCCTTCAATACTGTTCGAATGGGACGAGAAACCAAACCGACCTCCCGTGTACACATTGGCGCGTACGTAAAAGAATCCGTGGCAGTTGCAATTCAATATAAGAGTAGGTCGTAGCTGCGCCACCGTCAAGGCAAAATTGCCCTCATAGCTCACTGTATGACGTATGCCCGTCGTCAGTAGCCCTGTCGGAGCAGGAAATGAAAAGGTGTTGAGCGTCCTACTGTGCCAATGACGACAGGGCATACGTCATACGGTGTGCTATGAGGAAAAATTTGCGGTTAATTAAGGATCTTTAACCTGTCCGCCAATGTTTACACGAGTTCTGGTTTTTGCGTTCCATCCGAACGACTAGATTGCTGTCCTTGTCAGGTTCACCGTTCTGCGCCACTGACAAGGAGAGCCACGACGGAGAATTCCGATCAACTTTCTCAGCCAATGCAAGGATCGAACACGTGACCTCCAGGCTAACGAGCCAGCGTCTTACCCACATAGACACCATGGCAACTCTGTCGGAGCAGAACAAAAAGACGTTAAACCCCGTTTGATTTTATTTATACACAAACTTCATGTTTTAATGTGTTATGTTAAACGTGGCGTCTTCATTATTTGACACTGTGCCTTAAAATATACTACACATAGGATAATAATACACCATGTTCTGTTTTTAAATTTGTAATATTTACAATTACTCAATTTATATAAATTTTGCACCTGCCTTATTTGTGATAATAGTGTAAATAAAATGTCTTATTTGTGATTGTGTTCAGTTTACACCATAGATAATATTATGAATAAAATGACTTGATTATCAATGATTTGTTAGTTTGTTTTCTTTTATATTATTGGCCCTGGGGAAGAATCCGTTGATTATTTTAAAACAAGTACGATCGTAATATGGAACCAGGAACGGGACATTTTATGGGATAAAATCTAATTCACCAAATCGATGCCGAATGGTTCAAGGAAGAAACATGTTAATTTTCTTGTCGATTTATGAATTATCCAGGTTGTCGATAATAGATCAAGTGAGATAAGATTTGGGTTATTGTCCACTCGGAACAATTTATTAGGTCATTTCGGGACTGTATAAACTTATAATAAGGGTGTCAAGAACAGAGACTTAAGTAAACAGGGCGTTAAAATAGCTGAATGATAAAATGATCAACCAGGATGAAATGTAATAATGGTTATATATAATGTTTATGTCAGTAATCTCGTGACTTATAATGTGGAGGGGATCACGTGACTAAGTGTGTAAGACTGGCTCGCTATTCTGAAGGTCAGGTGTCAGATCCCTGCATTGTCCGAGAAAGTTCCGGCGTGTTTTCTCCTTGTTAGCCATGCAGGACGAAGGGCCTGACATGGACAGCTGTCTAGCCGTTCGGATGGGAGGAAAAACCGTATGGCGTATACCCGTCGTCAGTAGCCCAGTTTAGAAGCAGAATAGTAGGACGTTAAACCCTATTTCATTTCATTTCACTTGTAATATTGACACTAAAGATGCATTATAACAGAGCTGAATGTGCTTATTGCGGTTATATTTTTTTTCTTTTAGGGTAGGTGGCCGAATGGTTTACGCATGCGCGTTAGATCAGAAGGCGTGTCATTGAGTCATGTGGTGTGGTTTCTATTCAGCGTTTGTATGTGACAAGGAGTATGGTCGCCTGTCCAACTTCGTGGGGTTACTCCGGTGTATCCAATTTTTCCCCACTGATAAAGAACCCTATTGATAAAATGATAAAAAAAAATGAACGTAGTGTTAGTCCCAAAATGATCTAGATCGCGTCGAGTGGGCATTACCCCCCACTCTCCCCCTCGCTCTCTCTCTCTCTCTCTCTCTCTCTCTCTCTGCTTCAAAGTTATACATTATTTTTTAGGCATATATTCACATGACTTTCCTATAATAAATCGTTCAGAACATCGAATAGCCACGACTTTAAATGGATGAGAACATCCGCTCCATTTAACATTAAAATGGATAATTGGGGGGGGGGGGAGTATGAATGTAGCAATGGTGCTTGCGAATCAACACTTCCAACATTTCAAACCCCACCCCTTTAACTAAAACTTACATAATGCATTAAATAACCCGTTAGCTATAGGAAATTACTTCTACTTTTTTCAAGTATTCGCTATCTAACTTTAGTTGTGACATATTTTGACAGGATAAATTATTATTCCCTATAGTTGCCTATAATATGGTTGTATTTTGTTGAGGAAATGACTATGTGAACTTTCCAGGACACGTCAGGTGACTGTCCTTTCCTTACTGCGATATCGTCAACTGGTAAGGAGTAGGGTCGCCTATCCAACCTCGTGGGTTTTCTCCGGCTACTCCTAGATCCCTACGCTCAAGCGAATCATTGAAATAAAATTAAACCATAAATATGTAAGTCCCGAGATGAGCTACTTTGTGTCGAGTGGACGTTAAACCCCATTTCCTTCTCTCTTATACGTAACGTGTTCCGTGGTTAGAAGAAGTATTTGGAATATATTAATGGCAGTTGTTGGATTTGGTGCCATGACAGCGGTTAAATTTCTTGACACCGATTAAAATCTTCAGTATCGTGACAGTCATTGTTACCGTTATCCGGTTATTAATTGGTTTATTGGCCAGGCTTTATTTTGAGTTACACTTACATTGAATGGATGGTCATCCGTATCAAAAAACACGATTGAAGGCCTGGCGTTTACGTGGCTGATAAGGGGCATGAAATTTAATATTTACATTTTTTTAATATTCACCCAAGTCATTTGTAATATAATTTTTTTTTTTACATAATTTTCATCCAAGTCATTTGTAATATAACTTGTTTTTTATAGTTTTCGCTCAAGTCAATTTTAATGTTTCGCCCACGTCATATGTAATATAATTTGGTTTTTTTTATATAATTTTCAACTATAGGCAATACAATGTAATTTGTTTTTCTCGTTTTCACCCAAGTCAATTATAATTTCCACCCAATACATTTTTGTTTTTTTTAATAATTACCAAAGTCATTTGTAATATAATGATTGGTCATTTTGCCCGTTTCTAGTCTTGGGGGTACCGGGGAAGGGGGCTTTCGGGTGGGTAAATAAACGTTCAGGGATCGACACAATCTTGGTCGGGATTCGACAGTGGTACGCATTGAAATGAAAAGAACTGAAGATTTAACGCCCAACTGTTCTGCTCCGACTCGGCAAATGAATGCGGTATGCCAGATGGGTAGTTATGTTCTGACAGCGACACTACGGCATGTTTTATATGAAATTTCAGCTGTTATTTAACATGCACGCCGATGTTTACAAGGGGCCTTGCCAGGTGCGTAAATGTAGGTGCCCCCCCCCTCCCAGCAAAAAAAAATAGTCGGTCGCAAAATCAGTGCAGTCGAGTAGTCGGTATCAAAATAAGTACTAACTGTATACGTCACGCTACTCACGCAAAACTTTAGTATAAAACTAGTCGGTCGCAAAATCAGTGCAGTCGGTCGTAAAATAGGAGCAGTCGGTATCAAAATAAGTGCTCACCGAACACGCCACGCTACTCATGTGAAACTTTAGTATAAAATAACCTTGTCAACTTATCATGTTTGAAAAGATGTTGTGTGTCACTCTCATTATGTTGTGAGTATGTTAGTTTAACAACAAAATGTTACCCAGGGAGTAAAATAGTCGGTCTCACAATAAGTGAAGTCACTGCAGTCGTCTCAAACACAATGCCAGAAAAGATCCCAAATACTATGTATTTGCGTGAATCTGTGAGCCTAAATTGCATACGTCACTCTTATTCTGTTGTATGTTGGTCTAACAACAAAATTTCACCCAGGGAAAAAATAGTCGCTCACAAAATAAGTGCAGTCACTGCAGTCGGTCTCAAAAACAATGCCAGAATAGATCCCAAACACTATGTATTTGCGTGAATCCGTGTGCCTAAATTACATACGTCACACAAAACTATAGTATAAAATAACCATATCTGCTTGTCACTCTTATTCTGTTGTGAGTATGTTGTTCTATGAGACCACAGTCGGTCTCCGACTAAATGAAAGAATGAGATAAACAAACAATCACAAAACAGGCGAAATTGACAGATAAGCCTCAAGATTCTGTCCCATTTCTTATCCTCACGTTAACGAGAATTTGGTTCCATTTGCCATGACATTGATTCAAATTTTCAAGCCCATAGTCCCAAAAATTTAAAAGCTCCGTTACATATCTGAAATTCCATTATAAGATCATTTTTCTACTACTCGGTTACATATCTGGATTTTTTTTTCGCGGCTGCGGCGCTCGATTCCATTTTAAAATTATTCTTCTATTCCTCAGTTGTCTTATACTGTCTCAGCACTATTATATTTACGATTATAGTGAACTGCCCAGTTTGTAGTACCACTGGAGTGTGGACGTCAGATTGTACAGATGTTACGTCAACTCTTGCAAAACAGATCTGGAGATTCTGTCCGTTGACTGGCCCACTCGTCCACAAGAAATTCTCCCAGCAATGACCTCATATGCCAGGATATTGAATCAATTCTTCAAATTTTTTTCAAATTACTCAGCGTGATAGGCACAATCATTAATATGACATAAACTATATGTGAACTTAAAGAAAACCGCTTTCCGACGAAACAACGATCGGCGGAAAACTATATGATTCTACAATACTATGTATGTACTACCGGCTGGACGCTTAATGCTATAGCCAGTATTTTGTTTACTTTCATTGTGGGGTGGGATTGTGGATGGCGCCCTAGATTTGAAACCGCCCCTACCCCATCCCCATACTCCCTAGAAAGCTCACATGTGGTGCTCGGCTCCTGATTGCGTCACTCGCGCTGGGGGTGGGGGTATGTCCATCAGTCGGTCGCATTTTGGCTATCCCCCCCCCCCCCCAACGAAATCGTTATGTACGCCCCTGGGACTTGCTATTGATATTAGCATGCATCCACCATAGCCAACGTTGGCGAACATCGGTTGCTCCCCCCTTTCAGTGGTGCAGTGTGCAGTGGACCTGACACGGACAGTGTCTAGTCGTTCGGATGGGACGAAAAACCCAGAACCCGCGTACGCATTGTTTTACTCGTAAAAGAACCATAGCGCAGATCTCTGGGTAGAATTTCCTTCATAGCACACTGTATGGTGTATGATGTCTTCGCTACACTGTTAAACATATTCTGGTTATTTTACCCTAAAACTACGGGCAGCAAAAGTTGCCCCTAAATCATACGTAAAATTACACCATTAGTTATTTAACATTTTACTGTAGAATTACATATATGTTTATTCACATTTCTTGTAAAAATAGATCACAATATTAATTTACATTTCTTTTGTAAAAAGACACCACAATGTTAATTTACATTTCTTGTAAAAGTACATTTTTGTTAAAAGTGCTAAATTTTGGTAATTTTACATGCAGGATTCGGGCTACTTTTGCTGAGAATTATCAACCAGTAGCCACGGTGTAAAATATTTCGTATTAACATTACTTCAGTATAATAATTTATTGAATATCAATAAACCTGTTTGGTGGACGGGAGCATGGATCCAGGCTTTCATATGCAAGCTCGCGGTACTATCTTTTTGCAGGCATTAAAACCCTGCTTTACAGACAGTCCGGTCCAACGTACACTGGTCAATCGGTTCAAGTAATAGTCTTTAAGCGATCTTGAAACCGAGATGACACAACGGCCACCATGTCAAAACATTTTTCTTATACATTTAAGAAAAAACTTACAGACTGATTAACACACGATAAATATTAATACACTTTATAGATTTTATAAATAATGGAAACAAGGTATACATGACATGCAATACACCAATATTTACAAAATATGATTGACCATATTATGGTTATCAAATTGAAATGAATACTATAAGAAGATAATTATAAGGAATGTTTTGTTGCTATATGGAATAATAAAATAAAATCAAATAAGAGATACTAAATTTACCGATTACGAGAACTGTAATACTTTTAGAAGAATTTTTGCTCGAGAAATAAGATGGCATATTACTTCATTAATTAATATCTTTGGCAAGTCAGTAGATTCACATATATGTACTTAAAGTACTTAAATCAACTTAGTCAATGATGGACATATTGTTATATAAAAAGAGCTACAGAACCATAACAAACTGGTTCTATCTTTCAACAAAATACATGTGATTCGAGATGTTCCTATTGCGTCATTTGGCTTAATTTAACCAATCATTTCGTTGATTGCACAGGTTCATGGTCATGAACACGCATGAGTCTGCTTGATACCCTTGCGGCTATAAAGGAAACTATATTATGTCATTAAATCGGACGACATTTAGATTCCAGAGAGAGATTACCACCTGAGTTCCGAGACAGCAGAAAACTCGCTCAGCGAATTTGGCTGGCTAGTGGTTGGGAATTATTGTTGTATTGTAATCTATACTATGCGTGTAATGTATCCAGCTTGATATAAAATGTAGAAACGAACAGTTGCATTGTTATTCCTGTTAAGACAAACGTCTTAAGAAAACATTAAGAAGAAATACACAACGTGGAGGAGAAGCAAAGACGATCAGAGATAAATCCTAGACGATCACAAGGCTACGAAAATATGTAGTAAGAAAAGATGCATGGGTCATACGTAGGATATGGCGATCGGTTTGCCAAAGGTCCGTTCTCCACGTCAGACAGAAGGGCCCATGGTGCTACAGAACTCCCAATAAGTAAATTTACAAACTAACGTTCATAGACGTAAATCTGTAAAATGACATACTGGTTATGTTATATTCCGTTCAATTTTGAAATATTACATAATAATGTGCCTTTTGAATATTGGTAAATATTCCTAACGTTTTAAGGTAAAAGTAAATACTTTAACTGCTGTAATTTTACCTATATTTCTTGCCTTAAAGTAAATTACATAATAATGTTACTTTCAGCTCAATTTTATAACATCATATGTAAGAATGTACTTTCTAGCGGATTTTGAATGTCTTTGATTTCATTGCTGCTTATTGACAAAAATACCGACAATTGCGGCGCAAAAACTACTTGTAAGGCCGTAATTTTACATAAATTTCTGACAGTTTACCTGGTGGTTGTCGTAACATCATTTGCTATTTGGTTGTGGACTTCAACGATCACTGTTAATTGGTTGTGTGTTGAGAAATGTTAACAAAAATATCTCAATTTTGATTTCATTACTACTAAATAAAACGTTTGTGTGATATCAACTTTTTACAACCAATTTGGGCTACGACACACCTTAATTTTTTGGAGAATAAAACTGCTTAATTTTGTGTTAAAATCGCTTAAAATCCTCTACCCAAGGGCAGATAAACTAACTCAGTATTGGCGTTCACGTCCAAACGACCCAATATTTAGAGCTGAAATTTTGAGACAAGGCAAATACACCAGTCTTCAATATTTTGTCGTTTAAATTTTATACGTACTCGGACTTTTATTTTTGAGACTCCGTTTAAAACGGGATAGTCCCTTTAATACAGTTAGAATACACTGTGCATTACTGTATTTTGACGTTACGTGTGTAAAATGATCTATTTCAGGGTAAAATCACCTGTATAATGTGGGGATTTTTACGTGTATTTGTACTATCACTCCTATTTTGCTGTGATAAAACATACGTAAAATAACATACAACTACGTAAATATTTTACCATGTTCTTACGATAAATTAACATTCATTTCTAACAGTGTAGCCAAGGCGATGCAGAAAAGTAGGAGGTTAATTTTCATTTTATTCGAGTCAAAGTAGAATGTTCTTTAAAGAGTTGTATTCTTGGAGTAGAAACTATGGGATAATAAAGGCTTGAAAGCCCTTGATTACAAGCTGTAGGTCCTTTAACGGGAATAAAGCTCTGGGGTAGAAATTGTTGGTTCATAAAAGGGTCGGAAGGCCTGGGGTACAAGCTGTAAGATTGGGAGCGAAAAATTACGTTCTTTAAAGGATTTGAAGCCCTGGCGCAGAAGCTTTGAGTTTTTCTAAGGAATGGAAGACCGCTAGAGGTAGAAACTTTAAAGTTAGATTCCCAAGTACAAACTTGGTGATTTGATGATATATTAGAACTAAAAACATATTCGAACTAATTAATTTATCATAAATTTGCTTCAAATCGTTCCCAAAACATTATAATTGCCAAGTATACCCTGCTATAGCTACGGCGGTAGGCGACAGGGGAGTATTCATCCGACTGACTATTAAAGGAACCCCTTACATTTTTGTCCAGTATACGCTCCATGAATGTTTTTCAAGGAATCCGGTATTTTTCTGTAAGATTGGATATCTCTACTTTCCATGTATTCCAAAATTGTCATACTTTTAACGTCAATAAACACCCGATAAATACTTATCTGGGAATGCCTGGGAACCCAACTTTAAAGTAATAGAAGCCCCGAGGTGGAGGTGTATCTCTGGGGTTAGAAGCACCGGCGTAGAAGCTGTAGGTTCTTTAAACCAGTTGTTTGACACGAGGTAGGAGACAATGTTTCAAAACCGTCTCACTGTTCGACCATTATCAGGTGTGTTACCTTTGTCAAGAACGCTATTAGAAGGGAGACAAATCCTACTGATTTATACACCAAAAATCTAGTTTTTTCGAATACATATTCGATCTGCTACAAACATAGCCCTGTGTGGGAACTTATGCGTGTATACCAATCTAGACGCTTTGTTACCGGGGATTCTTTTACGATGATTTATGTAGGTACATGTACATGGTTTATGGTTGTGTTACATGATGGAGAACCCACGTGATTCCCGTCCAGTGATAGATACATAACCTTAGAATAGCCACGGAAGGTTTGAATTAAGTAAACAGATCTATTGGCAGCAGCATGGTGATGACTTGAGTTAATATGGCGGATCAAACTGGGAGTCGTAGAACCAATCTCCACCACCCCCATCCAAATGACAATATATTAAATTCATTTAATATTATTTTCTATGAAAGGTTTAAAATTGTAAATTTGAGCCTTTTGTTGGTTGTAACAGGAGTACGCAACACATCGTCAATCACCCTGCCCCTTTTCCCCTGCGCTTTTAGAATTTTCAAATATTCTCCGTCCGCCGCTGGACGCGAGTCTCGTGTTACTGGTCATCTATTATCAGTTTACCGTTCAATATTACTGATGGTTTTATAATGGCGATAAAACGTGCTTTAGCATAGTAACAAACAACTTATAACTGATACTCTATCAATCTTTTTACTACTGCCTGTTGTCATCTTAACACAGGCCATCTAGATAGGAGCTAGATCTCTGTTGTTCTTTATCAGCACGCAAGACTTACAAAGAATGAGACGACATCAATGGGTACTAAATGTCCAGTGATTTATTTTAAAAATCTGACGGACCGTATCCCCCTCCGGAACTGCATAGAAACGTTTCAGATCTATCATCGCTCTATAACAAGTGGCACTTGGGGGAAGAGACACAGCTAGGCAAACTGATCCCGCAGTGAACATTCGCCTGGCCGCTACAATCACTGATAAGCATGACATCGGCGAGGCTTAATAAGTACGGCATATTAACTTTTTTACTCGGACAAATTAAATTCTCAAACATTTTTTTGAGGTAAAAGAAAAATAAATAAAGACGTTTGAAATATTTGAAGTTAAAAAATATTTCCTATTTAGTGTAAATGGGTAATAAAATGAGTAAAATGCATCATTTTGCCCGAAGCAGTTAGGTGTTAAGTAAACATTGCACGAGCCGTTGAGCCAATGACTGGCGCCGTCTGCAGTCAACGCACGTGTTGTGGACACTCATCTGTTACAGAGTTAATTCGTAAGTAATTCTCTGTGAAACAGATTGACACAGAGGGTGAGAGCACCGGTCACCCTTTTCAGGGGACCTTTAATGGCTGTTGACTTTTTTGTACAATCAGCTGATCTAATATTTTTGGTATTACATGGTTTCTACCTATAACGATTTAAAAATAAAAAAAATGTTCTCGATTCAAACCAAATTAATTGTGTTATGCAGACAGGTTTTAACGCTTCTTTGGTATCACCTTGGGTTTATTCTCAACTCTACTGGTGCCAGAGGGATGGATATAGGGCGCGAACACTTGACGCGAAAGTCTGCTCAGCTAGAAGTAAAAAGAAAACGATCAATGTCTCTAGATTTAATCTGAATCAATGATCCAATCCGACAACAAAACGACCTCGGTACGGTCCATCAATAAAATGTAATTATGTTATTTGAGGATACCCTCTATACACTGTTAACGTAAATCGGAATTATTCGATGCTTGATATAGGCTACAAAATTAGAATGTGGATCGCCATTTCCGCCAATTGCGGTAAAAATACATCTAAAATTTTAGCGATTCTTCAGATATGTAGAATTTTTTAAAATTCAATCGCTAAAATTATACATATATTTTTACCGCAATTGGCGAAATTATTTAGCTTTAATTATTCCAATTTCGACAAAAAATATATCAATAATTTTAACGATTGAATTTCTAATTTGGCGAATTTTTAATAGACAAGGTTTTATTTGTGGGATAAACAAAGTCCATAGGCAGTGTATATGAAAGTCGACAATTGGTTTACATACTATGGCTCAGTGATTTAAACGCCCGTCCAATAACCAGGAGATGCCTGGTTCGATCCTGCACGTCGGCATTTTTCACAGGTGCTCCCTCTTTTCAGTGATGCAAGAACGAGGGTGTTGCATGGGATAGCGGCTAAAACCTGAGTTAGTAAGATAGGGTCGCTTGCCAAACCTCGTGGATTTTCCCCAGTTATCTCGTACCGCTGAAGACACCTAATCGATTTTTGTGTCGAGTGGACGTTAAACCCCATTTCTCCCATTCATTCCTTACTGACTTTGTGATGTAACACGCTAGCGCTAATAAATAATTCGAGACCCCCCCCCCACACACACACAACCCCTTGTTTAGTAAGGAATGGCTTTTTTGCTCGATTTTGAGGCTCTTTATCAACGATTTCCGAACGTTTAGACGAAAATATCAGTCAAATAGCTCTTGGAATGGCTACACTGTTAAAATTTGTATGTATTTTTACCTCGTTTTAACTGGCAGAAATATTGCCATCGTTTTAACTGTATTTTAACATTGCATGTTATTTCACAGTCTGTAATGTAATTTTACCTCTAGCTATTTTACATCCAAGGTAAAATTACATACCTGTAAATGGAGTACGTGTAAAATTACCATGATGTTAATTTACATATATTTGTACAATAACATTTAAATCAAAAAATATTGGGTATTTTAACAGAGTTTATGTAATAATACCTCATAAATATTATGTAATTTGCCAAGGTAACATTATTCAAAGGAATGTGTTTGTCTCGGCTTGGCTAATTAGTCCTAGGTTCCATCCTGGCGAACACAGATAGTTTAGCGGAACTTTCAGCCGAGCATGTAAAACAACATTCGATAATGTAAAGAAAATAAGTGAAATGAGGTTTAATGTGCTACTGTTCTTCTCCTTATAATGGAAAGAGTAGGTGATACAGTCCAAGCAAAATTCCGCACACAACTCAATGTATGGCATATGCCTGTCTTTATTAGCCAGTTCGATACATTCAGATTTTGAATAACCTATTTCTCTAAAATCGTTTTAAATGTAAGTTAAAACAAACCATGTGATATTACAAATCATGTACTGTATTTTTACTATAATTATAGCTGTAAATATACATATAATTTTAACAGTGTACAGATGCAAGGAAATGGCGGATAATTTTCTTGTGGCCCCCAACCCCCCTCTAAGCGGCGTGCCCCGTCTCCGTGGTCAGTGCCCTTATTTCGCGGCGCCCCCCTTTTCAAAATTCCTTGATCCGCCCCTGGAAATGAAATGGGGTTTAACGTCAAACCATTCTTCGAGCTGGGCTAATGAAGACGGTTAATTGATTAGTAAGACCGCTATATTAAATGTGTGTTGGTACATGCATGTAGTAGGGAGTGTAGTGTTTATCGGACTAATACAGGGGCGGATCCAGGATTTTCAGAAAGAGGGGGCGTGCTGCACCTACTTGGGAGTGCGAAGCCCGGCCCGTGATTTTGAGTGGACAAAAATGCCCACAAGGACTAGTTCCATACCAGTGCTGTAAATTACGATTTCCAACCTAAACTATTTTTGTTCTCCTTTCCCTCGAGAATATATGGAGCTTAAAATTTTTCGCCACCGTAAAAAATAGAGGGGGCGTGCGCCGGGTGCGCCCCCCTCTGGATCCGCGCCTGTAATATCTAATATATGACAGTTTCCTGGGTTATATCATCTCAGCGTGTGGCACCGGTTTACTAGACTCAATCCCAGTGTTGACTGCGAAAGTTCCTCGGGGGGGGGGGGGGCTTGGTATAAAAGAGAAGCGTCTAGACATTGGGATGGGACGAAAACCGAGGTCCACCTGTATAGTCGTTGGTACTTACGTAAAAGAACCCACTGTTGGAAAACGACGAAAAGTAGGCGGTCACCCCCCCCCCCCCGCCTTTTAGCACGCTGAACTGTCTTCATTATCCCGGTTGGTGTAGACAAGTAGGGCTGTAAACGCCATTTTATTTCATTTCATGTCCATTATCTAATCGAAACAGAACAAAAATGAAATGGGATTTGAATTTAAGTCCCACTTACTGATCTGCTCCGACTGAGCTAATGAACACGGGAATACGCCATGCAGTGTGCTAAGAGGGAAATTAAAATTTGCCCGGGCAGCGGCAGGCACCATGCCCTATTTTATATTGAATTACAACTGCCAAGTGATCTTTTACGTGTACGCTAATGTATACACGGAACCTTGGTTTTTCGTCCCATTCGAACGACTGTGGTATGTCATATGCAAGGCCCAGTTTAGGCATGGGCCTGAGGGGCCCAGGGCCAGGGCCCCGCGGTTTAGGGGGATCCGTGGTTCATGGCAAAAATAGAAAAATTCAAATTTCAGTAATTTTTCGTGTATTACAGACCGTGTAATTGTGTGTTACGTATGCGTGCCATTCAAAAGGAGATGAAACAATCTTTCGTCGCGTTAGGGTCCCCGCGATTCTACTCAGGCCCAGGGCCCCGCTCCGGTTAAGCCGGGCTTTGGTCATAAGGTGCCTGTTCGTGTGATAAACTGCTCTTATAGTGCGCTATGAGGGAAACTACGACCTGATTCTCTTACGTGTTTTGGTCCCATGCATATAATAGAGCCGACCGGCTAAAGAAGTAAATGTGCTTAAATTGTAAAATATAGGTTAACAATGATCCAGTTTATTATACCTGTAAATATGACAAGTATGTCGGATGATGAACTCCGTCTACCTATTTTTATGGCGGTGTTTATCCATCAAGGGCGGCAATTAGTTGGTCTTTTATAAAAACAAGATTTTTAGGTGAAATTTGAGTAAATAATAGAGAGCGCGTGTATCGGTTTGTTAAAATTTGACAATAGATGGGTCTCTGTATTCCACATCCTTTCATTCCCTAATCTACCTATCGAAATTGTCCCCTTTATACCGTCGCCATCTTGAGGTCTTTAGTTACGCTACCTTTCAATGGCCGTTGTAAATTAATACAAAGCCACAAATCACGCCACCGTCTCGTACTCTTGATCTGGATAATATATTAGATCACTAAACCCAGTTATTTTAACCTACTTCGACCGACAATAGAAGCTGGCCCCAAGTTTACAAACCTCATCTCTCCCACCCCCTCCTTCTCTCTCTGATTGGACAGAGTATATACAAATGCAACAGGTCATCGGTCAGCGAATGGAAAAAGGTTGTAAAACAAAAACCACTGTGTAATATAATCAATCGTCACTTTAAGATTGACTCACCACATATTATTTCCTGTATTCTATAACCCTAACAGGTGTTCGCGTCAGGTGAATTTAGGCGGGAACTATAACTATAATATATTGGTTATACATTATAATATATAGTTATACATTATACATTATAGTTTAATCACACAGCAAAAAATCAAATAAAAAAATCATAATTTTGTGGGTAATTTCCAAACATTATCAGTTATATTGCTGTGATATATATACCCCTAACAGATGCCCTCTGGTCACGTACTATTCAAAAAAAGTAGGAGATATTTGATTTTTAAGTGTTATTAAAGTCACCTAATGAAACTGACGAAGAAACAAATGACAAAATGAAATGAAGTTCACATTCATCGATTTATTCCAAATGATCGTTAGACTAAGTAAGGCACAGACTGACCATTATAAGGGTAAAATGATACCCGGGGTCAAACAGCAAAGTTACCACAGAATCACAACAAAGTCAGTAACGGGTAAATCCTCCCCTGTTTGCCAAACAAGCATTGATCCGACGTGACATACTCCTAATGAGACGTCTAAGGTCATTTTGGTCCAGATTGTCCCATTCCTGTTGCAACGCAGCAGCAAGTTCTTGGACATTGGCAGGACGTTGTTGACGTTGACGTAACCTCTGTCCAAGCATGTCCCAGACATGCTCGATGAGGGAGAGGTCGGGACTCAGTGCTGGCCAAGGTAATGTGGTGATGTTCTGTTGTTGGAGGTAACCTGTAACGATCCTGGCCCTGTGACATCTTGCGTTGTCATCCTGGAAGATGAAACGGCGGCCATGACGTCGTGCGAACGGTACAACATGGACTGCCAAGATGTTGTCCCGGTAGTACTGGCCTGTAACACGCCCTGCAACAACATGTAAAGCCGTTCTTCCAGCAACAGTGATGCCTCCCCACACCATAACAGAACCACCCCCAAATCGATCATGTCTGATGACGTTAACGTCTTGGAAGCGCTCGTTTCGACGACGCCACACCCTCCTACGTCTGTCCAAAAAATCAACAGTGAACCTTGACTCATCTGAAAACATCACATTGCTCCAGCGTCGATTATCCCAGTGTTGACGATCCCTACACCAACGACGTCTTGCATGAATGTGATGATCTCTCAAACAAGGGATCACGCGAGGACGTCGGGCGCGAAGGTGACCCCTGTGCAGTCGATTCCGAATCGTCTGGCCACTCACTCTCACACCAGTGTCTGTTTGAAGACGAGCACTGATCTGATTTGCTGTGATGACACGATTTCTCAAGGCCAAGGTACGGATAAATCGATCCTGGGCTTGAGTTGTCGCCCTTGGTCGACCTGAGCGTGGTCTGTCCTGTACAGATTGTGTAACACGGTATCTGGACCATAGCCTGCTTATGACAGACTGGGAAAATTCATCGTCCGCGCCACAACCGCCTGTGTTGTGCCGATCTGTAGCATGCCAAGGGCACGTAACCTTTCATTTTGGGTAAGCCGACGCATATCAAAATTTGTTTTCTGGTCACTAAAACAATTAAACTGGTGTTTCCACCCTGGAATTCAATGCCACAATGACTGTAACATTCAAAGTCAGAGTCGTGCAAATCTTGGGTTGGACCCCCATGATGATCCCAAGCATCACCTGCATTTCATGCGGTAGCTATTTGTGCGTTTGGGCGTCACATGTAACTGGAAATGTTTCTTCTGTTAGGTTCTATAGTGACTTTTTTCGTAGTCATTTGCATATTTTAGTATTATGCCCCCAAAATCAAATATCCCCTACTTTTTTTGAATAGTATATAATATAGGCTATGCGTTTGCAATATATGTCAATAGGTAGTGCAACTAACCATGTCTATCGGATGTATTTTCACGACAAATCAAATGAAAAATTATCAAGTTTTTGTAATTTCCATGCAATGATTTTCGATTTTGGCATTTGACTGCAAATGGTTTTAAAACTCTGTATATGAATTATTCATGTATCTGTATATGTACGCCATATTGTTATTTGAATAATATTAGTTTTTTCAGTATACATATTGATATATTGTAATGTAATTGCACAGAAAACTTCTGGATTTCAATGTATTATTTTTTCATGCATAAACGAGATAAATATTAAAGTAACAAATACGTGTTTATAAATTTATATATAAAAAAAAACAACCACGTTGTATTATATCAAGTCATCCCAAAACTGATTGAATCTTACAAAGCTCTCCATTTCTCAAATACCAAGTTTGAAAACTCTAATAATTTTTGAATTGGTAGGCTACTAAAATAGCATCTGTTATGTATGGTTTAATGATTGAGGGCGAGACAATAAGTAATATATTGAAATAATGCGAGGGAAACGATGTCTTAAGTTCGAGGCCATTAAACAACTTAAAATACAGACACTCGCACGTGCTTCGCAATGAAATACGTCACGCAGCTCCCGAATTTCAACTAGTATAAATAATGTACGTTTGGCGCATTGCGCGTGTAATTATTTGAAATAATGGTACTCCAATATCAAAGGGTGACGCCATACCTGTATTTTAATAAGAGGCAGTATTTAAAACTATTGCGAGTACCGCCACTTCAACTACAAATTTCTAATTGATAATCATATTCAAAAATTAGTATGCCGAACAGGTGATTAATGGCGGCAAACAATCCTGACTTGTATAGAAGTATTATCAATTTAAAAGAAATGTATTTATTGTATAAATGTAAACATTAAGAGGTGTAATCAGGTTTATAACCATAACGGGAAATTACCGATTATTCATATAATATAACCTCGATCTTTATAATATGTCTTTATTTGATCAAAGTTGTACCAGGAAGACAATCTGGTCGCCACCCACCTATCAAACTTGTAATCTACCGAGAAACTGATAATACTTTTGTTCCCCAAAACGCGCGATTTGGTCGAAACAAGCTCACTGTTACGTTCTCCATAAGGTAGCGTTTTGTTTGTACACAAAGGAGTGTCCCCGTACTCTTGTGTAAACAGTTTATGTATAGTAGAGTCTCACGTGACCTTATATTATAATACTATAAATGGATATCATATATTTATGTATATTTGATGATATAAATGACTGGAACGTATACTAGATCTAGCCTAAATAACCCACACCCTTTTCTCCATTCTGCATCGGGGGGTGGGGGAAGCACGTGTGCACTGTAAAGACCCCTACGTGCAAGCGAATTATAGAAATAAAATTGAACCATATGTTTTCTTCTCTGGGACTATGTTATATATCTTCTCCGAGACTATATCAGTTGGGGTTGTATAGGCTATCTTCTCCGGGACTATATATATTCAATAAGTTTGTGTATCTATGTGGAACAGTCTACTGCAGAGTCTACACTATTATTCCAGATGGCAAGTTACACGACAAAAACAGAGGGGTTGGATGGCCGAATGGTTAGCATGTTCGCGCTGTATCTTAAAGTCAACTGGCGTGGTTTCGAATACCCGGTTGTACGTGGCAAGGAGTAGGGTCGCCTGTTCAACCTCGTGGGTTTTCTCTGGATCCTCCCACTGCTAAAGACCCCTACGCGCAAGCGAATTATTGAAATAAAATTAAACCATATGTTAGTCCCAAAATGACCTAGTTTGTGTCGAGTGGACGTTAAACCCCATTCTCTCTCTCTAACACGATCAAAACAAGGCAATGAAATCAGTTATAAGTCTATCCCCAACTATACGATCTAATATATTCAATATAACAATATGAATTTAATGAACAGCCTCGAGTATATCGAGTATATCATAACAGTTGCTTGGAGGCAGATGTTCTATTTTTGTCCTAACAATCGTTCCAGAACCAGTTGTATTCAAACATCAGTATCTGCATAACGTAATTTACAAGTGACACATTGTGAAAGAAAATGAAATATCTTGCCAGGGACGGATCCAGATGCAGGAGGGGGTTTGCCAGGTTTCTGTTACGAAAATCTGCCATCATACTGTCTAAATTACAAAGGCATACATACAAAATTGAGCTTTTTAAACCGAGAAATCATTTTTATACTTTATGTAGGATCACTTTGTGGTGTAATTTCATTGATGCAAGGCATTCATTTTTTTTAATGTAGCTGAGCAGGGTGGGGTTTCGACACCCCCCCCCCTCTGGATCCGCCCCTGCTTGTGACTAATTAGCGCGCACCAGATTATAATGATTACAATGTGATAAATGTACATGTATATCATAACTGGCTTTAACGTCCATTCTTCACAAACTAGGTCTTTTCGGGACTAACATATGATATAAACCGAAGGAGCCAGAGAAAACCCAAGAGGTTTTGTTGGAGACCCTAGTCCTGCATGGATAGCTTGGAAGCGAAACGACGCCATTAGATTCAAAGGTGACCACAAACCCACCAGAAAAGAAGACTTTGGATAATACTGAGTTAGAGACTTGGCTACTTTACTATATTATGAGTAACAAATCTATCTCCATGGCATGTGTGAATGTAAATTATCGAACGACTCGTTTTAATCTGTAGTCCCCATTTAACAATGCTGTCGAAATTAAAAACGACAAGAGGGGAAATTAATTATGAAGTTATAAACCCCCTTTACAACGTGCTTTTGTCATTCTGCCGCGAATTATATACAACTTCGCCATTTTATTTTTCAAGTCATGAAATAGTTTCAAATGAAACATGTAACATTTATATTATTTATTACAACATCCGACGAGAACTTGTCTAGTCGTTGGGATAGAACAAAAATATGAGGTCCCGTGTGTGCACATGGGTAAGAACACGTGAATTTCAAACAAGAAAGAGGAGTAGGCGGATCGTCGATGCTGACCAGACAAAACAGGTTGCATTGGTGACTTACACCACTCTACAATCTCATGGTGGTGCTGGTGTGTGTGTGTGTGTGGGGGGGGGTCTAACGTACGTGTCAAGCAGTAGGGTCGCATGTCAACCTTCGTGGGTTCTCCGGGTTTTCTCCTTTTCACTGGCATGCGATATTGATCGTTCAAAATGTTGTGGATCCCCCCCCCCTCTGTTCTTGCAACTCTGTCACCATGCGGCTGCGTCAGACATTTTTTGGGGGGTGGGGGCTAGTGGTCTAGAGTGTCGCGCTTCGACCTCTAGCTGGCCGGTCACCTCTGGCTTGCGGCTGTGGTTTCGATCCCTAATGTGAGCGTATGTGGCATGGAGATAGGGGCGCCTTCTCAACGTCGTGGGTTTCCCCCGAGCACTCCGGTTTCCTCCCACTGCTAAAGACCCCTACGCGCAAGCGAATTATTGAAATAAAATTGAAACCATATGTTAGTCCCAAAATGACCTAGTTTGTGTCGAGTGGACGTTAAACCCCATTTCTCTCTCTCTCTCTATCTCTCAGACATTTTGTATAATGATTCATGGCAAACCCGAGTGGCATCATCGCCATAAATAGAATAAATACGCACATTGGACGACGTTATTAATGCAGTCGTAGCAAGATGCTTTATCACATTCTATTTCTAACATGGAACTTAATCAGCTGTGAACAACACTTTGTTATTGTTTCATTAGCCCAACAATAAATCGTCTGTGCATGATATAAATATCTAGTCATCGCATTCGGCCCATGAGCTAATCTATTTGTTTTTATAATATCAAATTTTTAGAAATTATGTCAAAATTTGCTGGATGAGTGGTGATTGAATGCGCGTTAGCCTATAGTCTAAACCTACGCAACTGTCGATTTTGTAATAAATGATGTTATTTTTTAATACTTGTAGGCTTGTACATGATTAATTGCATTAAAATATATAGGCTTATTATTTAATATAAGACTTTCACTGATGTATAAAACGTGTTCAGAGAATGATAGGCTTTGCAATATTTATGTCGAATTATAGAGAAGAAAAACAAACGAAAAACTATGGATCATTTTCTGAGTTATGACTATCTGTTGAAATTTTATTATAACTTATTGGGTTTTTTTTGTTGTTGTTGACATATCCCAAATAGCCTACACATAATTTTTAAGTAAAACTCGAATATTTTTTTTTTGTTTCTATTTTTTTTCTATATTATCTCACAAAATTCTAAATTACATCATGGAATATGTGGATATTGCAGGCAATTGCAGCTCTTGCATTCATTTCAAAATAAAAGGTCGCAAAATTTCGTTAAAAAAACGACTAGATTTGAACATCCACCCCTCTCGAAAAAAAAACAAAATCCGCTCCCACCCCGGACCCCATTCACCCAAAAAACAAACACGTCTTGTTATATTGCATAAAGAAGAAACAGATATATATACGAGCTTATTACCCGGTTCAATAAGACTTCAGCACTGAGTAAGAATAACTCTGACTTAAGTGCGTCGTCTGCTATATTTGTGCGCATGAGTATGTACCGGATGTGGTTATAGAACAGGTGTATAATGCCTAATTAGGTGTAATTCATTATTCGCTCTTGTAAATACGTTGGGATTAACCCGAATTAGGATATTGTGAAATATTTAGAGTCTTTTGAACAAAATAGGGGTAAATTAATCGGCTTCAAGACCTAAATCTGCGATTAAAATATCATGCGCACAGGTTCTGCGCATCAATAAGAAGGTCGCCATCTTGACACATTGTTTTGGATAAACGTTTTTAGTGAGGGGGTTTGTCCGCTACTCTGGGATCACGTTGAGGGTGCTGTGATAAGCTGTCAAGCTGGATAAACTACCTGAGTATCTTCGAGATACGATGGATTGGTTTATGGGGTATGTATGTGTTTATTTCATTTAAAAAACATCTGTTTATTACGCCGCTGTCACTGCAGTCTGCTAGAGAACGGTCTGTCGGTGGTCTTGTCTTGGAATGGAAAGTCTTTTCCTGAATCATCTGCTTCTTCGACCAGCTTTTTAAAGAGATTGCAAAGGAACCAAGGTCGACACGTTCATTGTGTCGTTCCTGAATAGCATTACATAAAGATTATATTTAGAAAATTATCATTATTCCTTATATGAAAATGTTCTCAATGGAAGATTGAGGGAAAAGGGCAAAATGTCAAATTCATTATGTATCGGTACGTTTTTCTCAAAAATGTCAAATTAGTGAGATTGATGATAGGCCAAAGAAATGACAAGACTAATAATAGGACCTATCGAATCTTAGCAGAATACATGAAGAGAATTGTAAAATGTCATTTTGTATATATTGCACATGTCCAAGGTCTACAGTCTGACGCCAACCATCACCAGAGAAGCTGGACCACTTTATCATTATTTATGTCAATTCAGCTTTTTTTCTTAAAGAGGAATTCCATTAACACTTTCAACAAGAAATTCAACAATTTTTTATATATTCAGAGTTTCACCTGCATTTTCAAAATCCAGACATTATTGACACGTCAGTTCTGTCCCAGTTGTCCAGGTTTGAACAAACTCACTGTTACTGAGCAGCTTACATGTATATTTTACTGATGGATCAAGATCTATGCAAACCCAATAAGTAAATTGAAAATTATTGACCATTTTTACCTAATGCTAGCCGATGCAGTGTATGCTGCATATTTTTATTTTAATTCACAGCTTTTTACTTGAACCTGTCATGTTGTAAATGTTGCACACATCCCAACCAATGTTTTATTTCAGATTCAGCAGAGAAAACTATTGTATTATACTAATTGTAGTTATATTTGCACCAGTACATGAAAAGAGGACCCAAACTCCAATAATGTTGTGCATTAGTATGTGCTCATTATGCATTAGTTAGAGCCAAGAATTTACTCTCCCCCCCCATTTAATTTCACATTCAGCATCGAAAACTATCTTTATACTACTGTATTACATACGTATATTTGTACTACATGGAGAGGTCCAAAAATCCAACGTTAATGTCCTCACTGTCCATTATAGATTAGAAACCTGTCTCTCCCCCCCCACACACACACACACACACACATGTTTAATTTTAGATTCAGCAAAGGAAACTACCATATTTTACACCAAGTGAAGAGGAGCAAAAATCCAAAAATCCATCATAGATTCTTCTCAATGTGCATTAGGGCCTGGAGTTTAAGGTTAATAAATATCAATATGTAAGGAACTATCTGTACAATGACCATACATACGTAGGCTATATCACAATTAATATTAATGATGAATACATGTAGTAAGTCAATGAATAGAAATAAGCAATCTATGAACATGCACATCAAATAAAAATGAAATAATTTTGTACAACCTACACTGTATACCCCCTCTAATTGTCTATGGCCAGCTATGACCATCAATATCAAATAAAAAAAAAACAATATTGCACCAAAAACGCTCTTTCTGGTTCATTAGATTCATTGCAGGAGAAAGCCTGTACAATAGAACACAAAATTATACAGACTTACACCCTGTTCACCATGAGACGGCACAGTTTAAAAACATTCTAACTGAAATGCCAGATTGGCTGTGCTTCCGGTCAGATCTTCTTGTAGTGGAGGTCATCAAAAGTATAAAAAATGATATGAAATATAGATGTATTTTAATCAGATTGCTAATTTCTGAACCAGCGTGTCAGTGTTACTCTTAATTAAGATATTGCATGTATAACCACTGAGTTTGGTACCTTTTTTCCAGATAGTAGTAATACAAATCATGGAACAATACACAAAATATTTAATGTAGGGGAACAAGTGAGATTGAGAACCACCTTGAGCTGAACATATTTCTCTTCCCATTTGTACATAAATCAAGATGACTGGTGTTTAATGCCTTTAAATTTTTGTGAACGATTCAGGCCTACGGTAAATGGGTTTTTTTCAGAATTGAATGACAGTCACGTACCTGTACCGCATGTCATTTTAATTGTGATTGATCAATATAATTGTGTGACATGTCAATATTCTCTTGCTGACGGGATTAAATGGAACGCGTCATGAGATTTCAAGGCGAACAAAAGTAGATATTTTTTTATGATTTTTTTTATTAAAACTTAAAAGATAATTTTATTTTAGTACCAATGCAATATTAGCTTGTGGTAAAAATGAAATAATTGAATTATATATCACTATCATCAGGCATATTGAGCTGGGGCGGGGTTGGATGCCTGTGTGGTTAGCACATGCATGCTGTATCATACAGGCATCCAACACCCCGTAGCTCAATATATATTCAATTATTTCATTTTTACCACAAGCCTGTGTGGTTAGCATGCTGTATCATAAAGCCTGTCATTGAGTCAACTGGCGTGGTTTCGAAGCCCTTGTTGTATGTGACAACGAGTAGGGTCGCCTGTCCAACCTCGTTTTTCTCCAGGTCCTCCGGTTTCCTCCCACTGCTAAAGACCCCTACGCGCAAGCGAATTATTGAAATAGAATTAAAAACCATATGTTAGTCCCGAAATTACCTACATGTAGTTTGTGTCAAGTGGATGTTAAACCCCATTTCTCTCTCTCATATTGAACTAGAGTTACTGAAAATTTTCAATTTTAATGGTGCAACTGCAACATTAGCCACTATAACTTTAGCTACTACAACTGATGGGTTAAAATGTAAGGCATATTTTTAAAAAATAAATATTTTGTCATGTGAATTGTTTTCTAATTCTATGTACATGTTACATATGTTTGCAGTATATTTCATACGTCCTAAATTTTCTTTCGCTGTGTTTTTTTTATGATAAGTAATGTAGCTTAGCCCATGAAAAGAGTAGGAGACAAAAGTGTATTGAATAATTCACATTCCAGGGATAATGATTTTATTGATTGAAATTCGTGGGATGATTCTGTATCTATAGTTTACTGGCCATACCCGGTAACTCAATTTATACAAATCTCATTCTCTAGAAAATTACATTACAGGTAGGACTAGGATTACGTAACATAGAGGACTGAAATCATTATGCCGTAAGTTCATATAGAATATTTTATTTCTAGCGATCTGATGAAAAATAAGGATAAACTTTCAAAATCAGGTAGCCATTCACTTCATAATTTATACATATACCAACTGCCAAGTAGAAAAATATGGTGTAATTAATGTAGCTTTTATAAAGTGGATGTGTTTACAGATAAGATCATGAGGTATCAATAAGTCAAGTTGCATGATTTCGAATCATCTATCCAACCTTTGTACGTGACAGGGAGTAAGTCACCTGCCTATTTTAGTGGGTTTTCTTTGAGTTCACCAGTTTCCTCCCACTTAATGAATTAAAATTGTACCAGGTACTAGTCCCGAAATGACCTAATTTGTATCAAGTGGACTTAGTTCTCTCTCTCTCTCTCACTCATTTGACATGTATCTCTTTCTCTCCATTCTAAAGTTAAGATACACAAGTATTGATTAGTCTGACAGATGTATTATACTGGATTAGTCCAGATTACTGGATGACATTTCTACGCTCATTATCTTACAAAAACCACAAAAATACTCAGATCTTCTTCCTTTATAAATTTATTCACGCAGCGGACTAAATATCGACTACAAATTTGTACTGAATCAATCATCCACTTTTAAAATACAGAATGTGATTTAAATATGGGTACAAATATACTGAGAGCCATAGAAAACGCATCACTTAGTTTTTCGTATAACAAAATGATAATGTACGAAACAGATGTCAGTAGCGTATGTGTCCTCCACTGACTCTTACTCATGCTGTGCAGCGACGTAGCATGGAATTAACCATCTGTGTCGTACTTTTGGTTTTGACCCCTCTGACTTTGTACCATTGATTACAGATTAAACATCCATACATGTAAGTGTACAAATGCGTTGTTATTGATGTGTTCCCATTTGAATATTGTTCAAAATAAGAAGCAAAATAAATAAGATATGTTTACAGGATCGTTTTGTTATACGAAAAACTAAGTGATGCATTTTCTATGGCATTGGCACTCGGTATATTTATAGTCTGTAAAAGACATTCTGTCAGTCCATTCCACTAGTAAAAGTGGGTAAATATTCAGGCACACTAACCTGGAGGTCGCATGTTCGATCCCTGCATTGGGCGAGAAGGTTCATCTGGATTTTCCGACGTTGTTTCCTTCACCCTTGTAAGTATTGCAGGACGGAGGGCCTGACAAGGACAGCTGTCTAGTCGTTCGAATGTGATGAAAAACAAAGATCCGCAGTGACGCCGCCTGGGCAAAATTTCCCTCTTAGCATAGTATGGGAGCAAAACAGTAGGACGTTAAATTTCATTTAATTTCATGTAAAAGTATATGAATTTAAGAACACAAACAAACTTATAATTCCATCTTCAAACTTTGGTTGGGCTTGACAAAATAATGAACGTATAGCCAAAAACATCACTTCTTGTGATGTCGTGACCAAACCCATGTTGTTCATTGTATTATTATTATTATTTAACAGACAGTGTGATAATAGGTGAATATATACAGATAGAATTATTAAAAGAAATGTAGGTTGGTGTTTATTGTAAAGGAATGTAGCCATATATTGATTTTAATGGTGAAAAAGAACAACAGCTGATGTGAATCGAAATAATTCAGTAATAGAAGTACTATATATTGATAACAGTATATCTTTTTTTACTGTTGATACCAACTTTTATTTGCTGTTGTGTTCTATGATTCAGCCGATGAAAAGACTTTATTGTTGACTGAACGACTTGTGTCTTGTTTTGCTAATGACTTTTGAAACTGGTGATATTTTGAAACCAAATTGGCGTTCACGTAAAAGATCCCTTGGCAGTTGAAATTCGATAAAAGAGTAGGCGCCGTTGCCCGGGCAAGATTTCTCTCATAGCACACTGTATGATTTGGGCCAGTCTTCATTAGTCCAGTTTGGGAGCAAAACAATGGGACGTTAAACCCCATTTCATTTCATTTCATTTCATTTATTCTTTATACTGTTAAGAGTCTTAAAACCATGCTTAATTCAACCATGAGCAAAATCCGCAGATAGATGTAAATTACCCATGAGGGAAGAGAGAAGTGATAAAAAGGAATTGAAAACTGACGTATACAATGTACGTTACATGTTAAAATGGTTACTATTGATTTCTCTATTTAAAACATAAATAATGTAAACCCACCGTCCATGAAATTAGATATGTCGAGTTACAAATTCATTTATTTACACTAATAATCTTGTGGCGAATTGACATGTATTTTAAAGAACCTTTGACAGTTTGATAAAATTCTCTCATCGTGTATTACACACTTAAAGTTACGTAATGGAAGATAAGAGGTGGCAGTTCCTACTATAATAGTTAAATAATAATGTAATGGGACTATTCTGAAAATTTCAGTCAATTTTCCTTCACTCTAAATCCCTGTCTTCATTAAGATCGGATTCAAAGAGAGAGAGAAATGGGGTTTAACGTCCACTCGACACAAACTAGGTCAAATTTGGGACTAACATGGTTTAATTTTATTTCAATAATTCGCTTGCGCGTAGGGGTCTTTAGCAGTGGGAGGAAACTGGAGTGCCCGGAGGAAACCCACGAGGTTGAGAAGGCGCCCATGCCACATACGCTCACACCAGGGATCGAAACCAGATCCGCAAGCCACAGGTGACCGGCCAGCTAGAGGTCGAAGCGCGGCACACTAGGCCCCACCAACCCCCCGATCGGATTCACATCTAATGAAAATTGGAAGCATTAGATGGCATTGAGAGTTAGTAAATGTCTAATATAACATTTCAGAACTTCTCACCATTCAGGAGATACATGTACATTTAAGCCCCAAGTACACAAAGCATTCTCAGTCTTAAGAATTTACTCAAAATTGTTCGCCTTATTTTACCTATAAAATAGCGCTTTATAAAACTTTTTTTGTTGTAATGTATCAGATACACCGATAAGAAACTATGTTCAAATGTTTGTGTTTTTGGATCAAAGATATTTCTCATAAAAAGTGATTGAAACTTGAGTAAAATCATAACTTGAGTGAACTCGAGGCAAGGTGTTGGCCAAGAAAGTTTGCTTGGATTCTTCTGCATGGTATCCTGTTTCAATGGTGCAGGACTGAGGGCATGGCAAGGAACATTGTTTAGTCTTTCAGATGGAATAGGAAAAATAAATGTCGTGTGAACACATGGGCATGCACAAAAAAGAAACCTTCACAGTTGTCATTCGAAATAATAGTATTTTAACCGCTTTTTGGGCAAAATGTCCCTAATATATGCGCATCTACGTTAGCCTAAATGAAGCAGATTGCAATATAGATATATTGTCAGATATAAGTTATCTTCAAATGGTATAGTCCATGTCTGTCCATTTATTAATTTGGGATGTTTTATCAAGATTGTGAGTGGTTGATCTTGTGTGGGTAGGGGTTACAGTTTAAGGGTTGAATATAGTTGGTGGTCGTGTGTCTGGTGTCTAGATGAGAAGACATGAGCTGTAAGAAGTTGTCTAGAAGTTGTCAAGACGTATTTAATTGTTGTATATAATGACAGTGTGGTCTGTTTACTGATATCTTTCACTGTTTGTTTATCATTTACATTACGTGTTTAACAGTGGGATCAATCCTAAAGCTAAAACAAGCATGGAAAGTTGGACAGGTTGTGTTTCACATTCTTAGTCAGGTGAGACGGCTTTACCAGAACACTAGATATCACTTCTCATTCCGTAATAAACTCATTGCTAACAATGGGTTGATCCCATTGGGGGGGCAGACTGGGGGTGTCAAATGTTTAAGCTGTGGTGTATTGGGGAATGACAAGGGTTGATCCCATTGTGTGTAGACTGTTGTCACATGCATTAGGGTATGTCAAGGGTTAATCCGATAGAAGACGGTGGGATGACAAGTGTTGATCCCATGGGATTGGGGGTTGGGGATCTCAAGGGAATTGGGGTATAACAAGGATTGATCCTGTGGGGATGGGGTGATACCAAGGGCTGATCCCATGGGGGAGGGGGTATAATAATAAGGACTGTTCCTGTGGGGATGGGGAGATGTCAAGGGCTGATCCCATGAGGGTGATTGGGGTATATCAAAGGTTGATCCTATGAGAGAAAAGGACATCTGGAGAATAACAAGGACTGATCCCTAGGATGTTGGGGATTTCAAAGGTGGATCCCATGGGAGATTCCAGAGGGATGTCTAAGGGGGGGGGGGGGGGTCAGAGTATGTCTAGGCATGAGCTTGGATAATTGGGAGTTGTGAGGAAAGGCAGTTATTATTTATGCAAGTCATGGGCTGATTCCAAGCTGATTAATTACCAGGAGGAGAGTCAATTGTTGAACCTTGTGGGGGTTTTCTGTTTGCCCTGGTCTCTTATTTCTAAAGACATTTGCACACCAGCAAATTACTAAAATATACTGTATTGATTAGTACCAGAGGTTGAATGGGTAGCATGTGTGCTCTGTATCATTATGTCTGTCATTCGTTGTGTCAACTGGCAGGTTTCGTTTCCCCGGTTGTAGGTGGCAAGTAGTTGGGTCGTCTGTCCAACCTTGCGTTTTTTTTTCTATGTCCTCTTTCCTCCCACTGCTAAAGACCCCTACAGGGCCTATACACAAGCATATTGTTGCAATAAAACTGAACCATATGTTAGTGGACCTTAAACTTCATAAGAATTTTCACCACTGGCATGGAGAATTGATCACGTGATCAACAATGGCAGCGCCCATGGAATCTGGGTCAAGTGCCGATAAAAGGGTCTATATCAAGAGAGACTGGCTGACTCTTTTCAGTACATACATGTATGCCTGGAAGTGTTGGTAATATTGTTTGTCTAGCGTACACTGTACACATCATCCTCCCACACACCAAGGAAATTAACCTGACTTCTATACATAGATCAGATCATAATAAACGTGTATACACACGATTCCCTGCTGAACCTTAATTCAAATATTACATCTTGTTTATTGGATTCTGTGATTCGGGGAGATAGAAGACATATTTCCTTGTTATAACCAGGAATGAAGTGAATTATCAGTCAGCATTGATGATAACTGCCGACCTCCTTCACCTATTTCTCATCTTATTGATTAATGTCGGATACAGATAGCCCTCACGGTGGTTCCTCTTATTTCTTCCTCGTTTCTCAGAAAATGGAGTAGGCTACGGAACTTATCAATTCATCATATCTTATCTTAGATGAGGAAATCATAATTTGAATTGAGCTATTAAATAGGTGATATTTAAGTAAATCTTATAGGCCAGACATAAAAAATTATTGGTTGATGGGTATAATTTAAATATGATTATTTATTGAATTTTCCATCGGTTTGATTGCTCTAGTGGCTAAAGAATATAAATCGTAGCTGAAATGAAATGAAATGAATAAGGGTTTAACATCTGCTTTTCTGCTCCATCTAAGCTAATGAAGACAGGTTAGTTAGATCTATGTGATAAGGCCAACTTCAAGTTTGATCAAAGGTTACGAAATGTAAAAAGGGCTAGCATTAATCTGAAACCTGGACCTAATCCTAAAGCTCACTCTAACTAAGCTACAATCTCACCAATAATCATGTGCCCTTACCTTATTTATATCTCAGCGACCTTGATCAAAATTGAGATGGCCGTAACAAATAGATTTAGCAATACCTGGGCTGTGTGCTTTTGAGGGACAGCAGCAATCAGGTCTACATGTACTCTTATTAAGAATTCCAACTGTCAAGGGTTCTTATACGTGCACTGCAATAGAACTCGATATAAGAGTAGACAGTAGCACTGCTGTCCAAGCAAAATTTCTCTTGTTGCATACTGCATGCCCGTCTTCATTAGTCCAGTTCGGAGAAGAACAGTATAGGACGATAGACCCCATTTCATTTCTTAAAATAGCATTAGGCAAGAGCAAAATCTGCTTATTACAGGTCTTTCTTTAGGCCTGAAATGTTATCTAAATAATCAATTAGACATTAATTAACATATCCAGACCATAATAAACTCTTGATGTCAAGGCTAGCCTTCGATGTTGGCGGATTAAAATCCTACATGTACATGTATATGCCGCTTAATGGCTGTTGATAATTAAATCAATCAAGTGGATAATCGAGACTATGCTGTATATTAATCTATTTTTTAATTTTAACTATTATAGTGAGAACTGCCTTCACTTTATCTTATCTCCCATAATGTAACTTTAATAAATTATACATCAATATCATATAGTATGATTGTATATAGACTCCTCCACCAATAACTTGTAAGATAATAAAATGAAAGAGGAAAGTGATATATAAAGGTCAGGGTCAGATCAAGGTCTTACTGATCCAGTTTTAAACTCATCAGATGTTAAAGAAGGGTCACTGTAATGAAATCAGATCTTGTTATGAGTGTTTGACCATTTAGTAGAAGTTACTCTTGAGGGCACTTACTTTCCACGCTGGTACATGTATATTCCCCCCTTTGAGCATCAGTTGATTGTATTTATAATGAAATTAGACTTTACAAGAGACGAGATACACAGTATTTGGTTGTGGTGTTTTATTTTTTGATCATTCTCAACGAATTTTAACAATTTGTCAACAATGGTTTGTGATTAGAAACTAAGCATTAAATACTGAAAATCCTGCTAAAACAGCACAACTACATGGTACCCAAGTTATAGATATTGAAAATGAGCATTTAACATCCACTTAAGTCAAACCAGATCATTTCAGGGCTACCATCTGATAAATCTTTAATCATGTGATTGTATAAAAATGGATTTTAAATGTATTCTAATTATTAATATATGTTTTATTCAAAGATAATTTAAACTAATGCAGATAGTTATCTTTTTATTTACATTTGTTTCCAAACCTCATCTTGGGTGGTTAGGTGGTTTAAAGCCCACACTTTAGATCACAAGGTCTGTCATTGAGTTAAATGCCATGGTATTGAGCCAATGCTTGTACATGACAAAGACAAGGGTTGTCCAAGGTCTTACCGGTTTAACCCACTGCCGAAGGTCCCCACATGCATGCAAATTATCAACATAAATTATAACTCTCTCCTTCTCTCTCTCTTTGTCTGTCTGTGCATAATGAAATACCCTCTGATTATGTGGTTCTTTCTCGCTAGAACATGAGTTTGACAATTTAATCCATTTTAATTATTGATCAAGATCATTGGGCCTTGGATTTTTATAAAGGGAATTTGGCCTCTGGTCTGGTTTTCTCAGAGTTACTCCTTTTGAAAGTGATTAAAATACAAATTTACAAAGTTTGTATTGGGTGGAGTGCATGTTTTAAAGTTTGGTTTCAATGTAATACCAAAGACCAAGGCTGTAATAGCTCATGATTGTGGAATGTATGTGCCATCAAGAGATACATAGTTCAACTCCATTTTCTCTCCTTCCTTCTAATGGTATGTTATTTTGTTTATTCCTGGAATCAATAAACCATGGCAACAAGAGATTTCATCATCTTACTAATTGCTAATTGTCTACTCCACATTGTCTGTTAATTAGGTGATGTATATGTTGACAAAATATTTGAGGTTTTATGAAAGTAGAAACTCTTCTGTTTGTTTAGTTGATTTCTAAATTGACTGTAAATATATCATGATTGGTGTTCGTATACTAATGTTAAGTTTACCGTATTTTGTTTAGTAATCCATGCTAAAGTGTACGTAAATAGATTATATAATATTTATAGATGAACACAAAACCAGAATATCATTGATTCAACCATATTAAAAAGTGGCCCATCAAAAGATGTTACCCAACGATTAAAGGTGACGCATGCTTGTTTTTGTCGTCTGCAGAGGATAATGAATGCTGGGAAGTTTTCAAAACGGCGGTTCTTCGTAACTACTGAATGCTGGGATGTTTTCAATACTGCGGTACTTTGATGTCGAGATGTTTTCAATACTGCGGTACTTCCTAATTACTGAATGCTGGGAAGTTTTCAATACTGCTGTACTCTGTAACTACTGAATATTCAGAAGTTTTCAATATTGCGGTACTTCATGTCTTCGTAACTACTGGAGACTGGGATGTTTTTAATACTGCGGTACTTCATAACAACTGAATGCAGGGAAGTTTTCAGCAGCGTCGAACTTTGTAACAACTGAATGCTGGGAAATTTTCACCACATTATATCTAGGTAATTACTGAATAGAATAGATCGTTTTTCGACTGCTGTCCTTTTTAGTTATGCACCTTTCACAGTGTTGGATTAGACCAGGGATTCTTCCATTGATGATTAGCTGCTTTAAGGATCAACTATAAGATGGGACATCACAACATGTTTCGGTCAAAGTTAAGGAGATTTTTCACCTTCAGGTAATTTTTTGAGGAATTCGGGCTAAGATACACGTCATTCTCGGCATCCCCCTGTGGTATAATTTCTTTTTACTCTGCTAACTTCTGTGTCCTTCCAGTTGGGAGACATAGTCAAATTATCTGCCCTTGGCCCCAAGCCTGGAAATAAGGAACCTGTCACAGACACAAAACCTTTGGTGCCTGTCAATTTGTTTTGCATCTTTTTTTATTGATATTATTAATACATGTCCAGCACTAGGATGAAAATGTCAGATACTATTTCATTAGTGCCTGATTCATTTGTATCATGAAGCTACGGTCAAGGGCACAGATGATTTTAATTCGTGAGAACACCGTGGATGGACCCAGAGGTTGGTGGAATAAAACGGTCCCATACCATTGGGGACACCGAGAATGGCTAAGATACATACACCGCGCACACATGTGGTCTTGTATTGTTGTCACCTGTCTATTGTGTATATTTACATTGTTCTGATTATCCTGTGAAAAGAAGATTTTCAATTGAAAGTACCCAATCACAGTGTCTCAAAGCCAACTTCAAAAAGAACAGAACCCATTAAGATTAAGAAGTAGTTAGATGTTGCAGCGGGTATGTACATGTATATCACTTTCACTTTCAGCAAGGCCAAATTTATTTAATTATTATTTCTTCTATTGATTGGCAAAAATATTATTTTCAACTTCAAATTCAAAGGTTTGAAGGTAGCTATTGCATGGTGTAATAGAAAAACAAGGGAGGTAATTGTGTTATTATTTCTGTTGTGGAAGATTTTTAAGTGTGGGAAATAATGCCTATGATCGTATTGTAGTGAGACTAGTGAGTTGACAACCTATTGAGCAAAATACATAAAAATAATTATGTTTTGATTTTCTTAGAAAATAAGATTTAAAGAATTTTTGTTCCAATAGTGAGTTTCAGCTACGGCCAAATTTACCTATGCAAGTATCGATGTTTGTTCCCGATGCATCCAATGGTAAAATTTTTCTTGATAGATATCAGCACTTTTTTTTTAAGTAGGTCAACCCGATTAAGTCTCGAAAATTCTGTATATTTTACTCAGGAGAGATCTGATTGGACGATGAGAATGGAACACTCTGTCAAAGGGAGGTAGTAAGGGTGTGATTTGAGTATTGAATGGCATGTTTTACAAGATCTGTACCTGGCGTGTGAATTTCTGAAAATAAAAATGTGATGTGGATCTCTCTCATTATCTGAAGAAGATGTACTGAATTAGCTGCACGAGGAATTGAGACCTGGATATTATCGTCTATTCATTGAGATTTTCTGGGACATTGAATTAATCTTAAAACGGGCTGTTTTTTTTCTTCGATGAAGCTGATTGTACAGTTAATTGTTGATGTCGGTATGAGTCATTGATCCAATCTCATCCAACTTTTTATACATCTTCCTCATTAGGGAAATTTACAGAACAATTACCCCTCCTTCAGTAAAAATACCAATCAATTTAATGATGGGTTTAGTTGATGGATTAGACGTGAAAAGCAGAGATTATCTCAAGACAGATGGCAGCACGAACCGACCCAAAAATCTATCTTGATGCGTAAAAACTACTTTAGAAAACGATATTGTAGTTTCACTAGAAGTGGGGCACCACTACATAATCCGATCCGATTTCATCATCTTAAAGTACCATCATCAATCTCTTGCCATGAATTAGTTAAAAGTGTAAGATGTATACTTGTACTGACTGATAGAATGACCAGATAGTTATCAAATGTAGACCCAAGTCAAAGACTGCTTCCATATTGATTGATTCACAAAATAGAAAAAGAAACTATAAAAAGTTAATGTAATATGTTAAGTAATTGAGCCATGGCACTGAAATGAAATGTGGTTTAACATCCTGCTGTTCTGCTCCTAAACTGGGCTAATGAAGACAGGCCATGGCACTGGATAAGAATATAAACTGGTTTCAAATCCTGATCTTTACTTGTCAGGAGGCGTGCCTATTACCTTGTATTGACCTTGTTGTATCGATGGGATGAAACATTGAGGTGCAGTACCATGTATTTTAAAGAAAGTTTGACAGCAGAAACTTGCTGTGTTCAGGCAATGTTTTATGTCTGCCGATGCAGACATAAGGTCGACCATGTCTTCATATTACTGAATTATTGTGCTGACAGGACATTAGATCCCCTACCTAAGGCTGCGGAGACCGAATCTGCATGTCGTATACACAGTTGTGGTACACGCAAAATGGTCCTATAAATATGGTAAGCTCTTCACATAATCCGGCAGTTGGAGGCGGTCTGAGCCCTGAGGAACAGCAGTTGTGGTCTATCTAGTCAGGGATGTGGGTGTATATATCGCTTTTCTTTAAGGAACTCGGGTAGTCAATATTTACATGTACACACACCAAGTGCTAAAGGATTATTTGGAGGGGTGGCGGAATAGTTTAAAGTGTGTACGTTAAATCACTAGGTATGTCATTGATTCAAGTAGTGTGGTGTTCGATTCCAAGCTTGTACATGAGAAGGAATAGGGTCGTCTATCGCTTTTCTCTGGGGCCTCCCCGCTGCTCTGAAATAAAATAACCTTTTCTTTCGCCGAGTGGACGTTTAATGCAATATCTCTCTCTCTCTCGTCATAGTTAAAGACTTTTTGTGGAAGAAAACAATTAAATGTGCATTTTTCTGCAAGTCTTTATTTAGATACAAGTTTGAAGATTTATTGGTTGATATAGTGATAACATCGGTGGACTATTTGCTCTACATGATAATCATCATCACAAGACCTTGACTTTTACTAATGACTGACTGATAATCTACATTATAAGAAGTTGATAATAGTTTATGAGTACCGACCATTTCCCGTGAAGATTGATGGCTTGTGGTTTTGATCACCATGTTTTTATTAATCACATGGTATTTACATGCATTCGAACCAGACAGTAAAAAACATCACATGTAATTTTGATCTTCTTTCATGACATCTTTATCACCTTTGATCACCTGTGTGATTGACAGGTAGTTGATTGGTAATTAAGTAAATATGCCCTCAGGGTCGTGTCCTCTTGGCTCTTCAGTTTACAACATAGTTTACCTGCAGGTCATCTGAGTTCATCGGATTATTTGTCCAAGCTAATAAAAATCAAAACAATTAAAAACAGAATTATGTAAGCAGGCTTAAGCCAAGTTAGCAAAAAATCAAAACGATCAAGAACATAGAAAATAGAGAAAAAAACCCATTCATATTATCAAAAAATACTGAAAATAATCTTTGAATGATTAAAGGTCTTTGTAGACTAGTCAAGAATAGAATTACTTGCCAAATTCTGCAATGACAGCAATAGACATAAATACATTTGTATAAAAAATAAGGATTTTTTTTTTTGTACAGGTCATTGTACATGTACAATCACATAATGTTTTCCTTGACTTTTTCTTGCAAGGAAAGCAGTTTTCGGTAAAGTCTGTTGCTATTCAGTTAAGACTATATAGTTAGTATGACTTAAAGGAAACCAAAACCACGGAAACTTTCGATTATCGTGAGTCATATCCTGGTGGTAACTAGGATTAGAGAAAACGTGGGGGAAACATGTGACATTCTATAGAAAACACATGACATGTCTGTCTGGATCATGTATGGTTCTGTTCTCATAGGTGTAGCCATTTACTGATCATAAACATTTACGAGTATGATAATAGTGTGTGTATGTACTATTACCAATGTCTATAGACTTTAACCCTTTGAACACTCACTATACATGGGGTGTTGCACGTCCCTCCCTGGATTTACAGGACGTCATATTAATTATGACGTCAACGTAATTGGAACTTGACACGCCCCAAGCCGCAAAACCGACATTTCGGGTATATGCGATACAACGTCAAGCCGGTTTTGCGGCATTTCGGGTTCTAAGGGTTAAGGGGGTGGGACCCAAATGGTTTAACATGTTCCTTGTTAGATCACATGGTCTGTCATTGAATCAAGCGGTGTGGTTTCAGTTCCCCGTCTGGGTTGCCTGTCCAACCTCGTCAGGTTTCTCTTTGTCGTCCCTGGCGTTAAATTACAAGGTCTGTCTTTTAATCAAGTGGTGGGGTTTCGATTCCTCGCGAGGGTGGGGTGGGGGAGGGGGGAGATCTGACCAAACTCGTCGGGTTTCTCTGTCATCCACAACAAGCGAATGATAAAAATTGAACCATATAGTTAGTCCAGAATTCACCTAGTTTCTGTCAAGTGGACATTGAAACCCCATGTACCTTTCAAAGCTCTTTACTTTATAAGCTTTGTCATTGGGTCAGGTGGCATAGTTTTTTTTTCCCAGATGAACGTGACAACAATTTCTAGGAGGTGGGTTGCTTGACCAATCTTATGTATGTGCAAGCAAATTATGGAAATACAGTATGATAGTCCTGAAATAATCTCTCTCCCCGCTCTTTCTTTCTGTCTACCGGGGGGTTGGGATGGCCTAGTGGTCTAGAGTGCTGCGCTTCGGCCTCTAGCTGGCCGGTCACCTCTGGCTTGCGGCTGTGGTTTCGAGTCCTGGTGTGAGCGTATGTGGCATGGAGATAGGGGCGCCTTCTCAACCTCGTGGGTTTCCTCCGGGCACTCTGGTTTCCTCCCACGGCTAACACTAGGGACCGGGTATCATTCAGGTTTGATGAAAAAAGGTAAGAAACTGAGCATACCATCTAGAATCTAATACACGTATTCAGTTAATAGATTGCCATCCAGAAAGTGTTAAATACCATCAAGATTCATCAAAAACCGCCCAGTTTGTGCTACCATTTAGTTTAAGAAATACTGTTTAGTTTTGACATCCATCATCTAGTTTATGACCATTTAGCTTAGTTTTGATATTGGTCATCCAGTTTATAACCCTTTAGTTTCATAAACTAGACAAATGATGTCAAACTAAATGGTAGCACAAACTGGGCGGTTTTTGATGAATCTTGATGGTATTTAACACTTTCTGGATGGCAATCTATTAACTGATTATGTGTATTAGATTCTAGATGGTAAGCTCAGTTTCTTACCTTTTTTCATCAAATCTGAATGATACCCGGTCCCTAGTGTAAAGACCCCTACGCGCAAGCGAATTATTGAAATAAAATTTAAAACCCATATGTTAGTCCCAAAATGACCTAGTTTGTGTCGAGTGGACGTTAAACCCCATTTCTCTCTCTCTCTTTTCTCTCTACCCCCCCCCCCCCCCCCCCCCCCCCCCCCGCATTACAGTAGTATTTGTATGTCGCATACTATATTATTATAGTTCGTCGTCTGGTACCCAAAATAACACTATTAAGGATTTGAAAAGATTATGGTTAGATTGTTACATGACTTGAAAATATAGAATACATGTAGAAGTCATTGATATTCAAGTCTTATGAGTCATAATGATGAGTTCACGTCTCACAAAAAGTTTATTCTTCATTCTGTTTAGTGTCCTTATCAAACACCCTGAGAACTATCTGAATTAAACGCTTAGGTGAAAGGGTGTGCTAATAATAAATCTGGGAAAAAATGCACTCATTCAATTATGCAGTTTGATGGTAAGCGTTTAATATAGGCCTTTGTTGTCAGGTCATTTAATATAGGCCTTTGTTGTCAGGTCATTTAATATAGGCCTTTGTTGTCAGGTTATTTTATATCACATGTGATTATTAGCGATTCATAATCACTAATATATAAATAAGATTAAATTCATCATGTTTAACGTCGCTGACTGGCATTTGCACTTTTTCGGACATCAAATTTTCCATGCCCTACTCTAAAAGGTACTCAAATTGAACATTTAATAAAAAAGGCATTATGTAAGATTTAGGTAAAGAGTTGGTCGTTGTCACTTTAATAGTTTAAAGTTATTTGCATTAAACAAATGAATATTTACCTTAAAAAAAACTTAATGCACGATTTTTGATGATGATTTATTGAAAGTAATAAAATGTAATCAGCAGGATCAGTAAGCTATAACATTTCAGAAACCAAATTATTTTATTTTTAAGATATTTTTTTTTTCTGAAATTAAAGTATGGAACAAATTGAAAAAAAAAATTGAAAGCCAGTGTGAGCCGTTGACAACAACTATAAAAGATAAAAACAAAAACAGCGATATTTTGAATATATATGAATATGACATAAGTTTAGTAAAAAGAATATGCTAGATCAGAAAGTCATTTGTAATATCTTTCAGCGGTAATGGTTAAAAACAAAATGATGTATGTGGTTAGTACAATATGATATGGCTGTATTTCTAGAGTATACAAATGACAACTTTATAGTACATAAAGTATGGGCATAAAGGATAAGTGTGCCATGAAGGTAATTATCTATTTCATCGAGTACTTGAACCATGACTGCCAGCCTTTTATCATAGATTATATAAATAGACAGGAAAAACATCACACCACATGTACTATTAGGTTCACAGGTGAGAGGTCAAAGATCATAATAAACTATTAGCCAATCAGATTTTAGATAAGGTTGTATGTCACAAGTAGACCAATGAGGTGAGGTTATATTATGTGGTAAACATCTATATGTATACATTGAATGGAAGCGTTTCAAGCGGCTATGATTGTGTATATTTATGAGTGACTCAGTTGTATTAAGTTGTTACTGTTGCACCAAAAAGGATATCGCTTTTGTTTTAATGTTTTAACACTGCAGTGAAACGTGTGTCACTAGTTGAATTCAACGCATGTGACATTTTCACCTGAAAAGGAATCTGTTTTAAATTTTTAAACAGACTTTATCTTATTTGATAATTTATACAGGTATGATGTGTTTGAATCAAATTTCCATTTATTAACCTGAATAGTTATTTTCTCGTATCTGTTTTTTGTCATAGTCGGATGATCTATACATATATGTATGTCATTGTCTTGTCACAGTTAATGTTTTATTATGGATTTAGCTGGCAGTCATCTGATTTTTGATAATGTGTCATTAGATTATTATTGGATATACAGTACTAAGGCAAGTTTAGTATGACTTGTTTAAAGTTAACTCTGTTTAAAGTTAACTACAGAGTTAACGTGGGATATTTACCTGTGTGGTTACAGTATTATCTACCTGATGGTCAAGAGTAAATTATCTTAAAAATGATTAAAGTTGAAGTTTTGTCAGGGTAGATCATGGTTTTAGGTAAAATTGATTGATGTTTTCGAAATTTTAAAATTTCATTTTTTGATTAATTTTGGTGTTTATAATTTATGATTATAGATTTAATGGTTTAAAATGTAAAGTTGGTTTTTTTTGGTTGAAGAGAGTTCTAATAAAATAGAGGCAGCTCTATTTAGTTTTAGATGATAATCCTTCAATCAGAATATATTTCGTTCTCTGATAAAGACAGAATCTAGTTGTTCAGATGGGACAAAAAATCTTGACAGTTGGAATTCGAAATAAAAATAGGCCGTAGCACAGCTGTCTTGGCAAAATTTCCCTCATGGAGCTCTGCTCAAGAATATTTCCGTCTTCATTAGCTCAGTTGGTGATGAAAAGTAGGATGTTTAACCCCATTTTAATTTTATTTCTTCTCCTGAAATTAAATTTTCAACGAGAAAGTTCCGTTTGAATTAAACAGGACATTGATACTGATTACATGCTGAGGTGCAGTAATTGTTACAGGTACAAGTCGGTTGATAAAATCGTAAAATGTAAATTACCCAACCCTGGATTTTATTTGATAAAAACAGAATATTTAACATGTCATTTTACATGTTGATTGTCATATGATGAAGGTCGAATGAGGAAGGTCAAGACAGTTTTATTTAGTCATTTTCTATAATTATTACCTGTGTTGAACGGAGCTGTTATTTTCTTTTTTGTCATTACGATTTTCGACTACACAATTTTCGATTATAAGATTTCTTATAACTTCATAGGATCAGATTACTTCCTCATTGAGAATATTCTTGTTCTGAGTTTTGCTCTAATGATAAATGAAGTGTCCTATGATGGTGATTTTGCCTTGACAGTGGTGCTAAGGCCTATTCTGTTCTGCACCATATAACTCCTCTATATAAAAGGAACCTTTCTTTTATATTCTTCATATAACCATAAAAACCGGAAACTGAATTTTGAAAGTTGAGAAGGTGGTGATATTTTTATTGTTGGTGTTTAAGGTGTTATGTCAGTCAAGGGTTATTTATCTGCCCTGAGCTCTACTTGAAGTAGGATATAAAATATTATGAGATTATGGTAATTATATTGTAATCATGACAACCACGGTTATTTATTGGGGCTGAATTTTACTTTTAACTGGTTGAATGATAAAAATCAGGTGATTATAAGGTGACGTTGATTTCAATGAAATATTTAAACGTCGCTTTAATTATATTTGATGGTTTTATTTGTTTTTCGACATCTGATTGTTGATAGATAGATGTATGTATTTGAACTTTTTTTTATTTAAGATATATATATTCTGGGGGATTAGATAAAGAGATGTCAGTTCTCATTATAATAGTTAAAAACTACATCATGTAAAGAGAATTTGCTGAAAATGTCAGTCAAATTGATCCACCCAAATTGAACCAAGATTTTAGTGATTGAATTTTCGGCCTTGCCTCGGTCATCATTACTAAAGTCGGTATGATAAACAACGTAGTCTCGATTGTCCATTTCATGATTAAATCATGAATGAAAGTTGAGCAGCAAATCGGATCGCAATCCAATAAGTATCGCAGTTTAGCAATGACATCGTGAGTTGATTATGGTCTCGATAGGTTAATTAACGTCTAATAATTTAGACAACATTTCAGGCCTAAAGACAGAATTAGCTCTTACATTATCTATGTTTAATGTTTTGTTTTGAAATGGTATCATGTGTTTTAGAAAGAGTAAGCACACCATGCCTCATACATGACACATATTCTTACATATGACTAAATATAAATACATTTAAAGATAGTTCACAGTTATACATGTAGGTAATGCTGCATGAACATTATCGACATGACACATAGGACATGAGAAAATGGAATATTAATTGAGCAGTGGTATCCGGTGCTGGTGCTCTCACTGTCTCATGTTAACCAGCTAGCACCGATTAATAAAGTTTGGATGATATGAAAGCCTTTGATCCATTATTGTGATATGATTATCTACATTTAACAGTGTGAAGTACAGATATCAATGATATTTAAGTAAGACACTCGAGGGACGTGTTATAAACTATGACATCATCCTCAGGTAGTTGTCACAGGTCTTAACCTGGATCTTTGATATTAACATTTCAACAGGTAAAACATTATGACATATGGGTCATCAGGGGTTCACAGGTAACACTCTATATTAACACCTAACTAACAAGATCAAGGTAAAAATAAGTACACTGTCATTTTAAGTTATAAGTAAAAGAAAAAAAATTGTTTCTGAACAGGTAACATTAGTACATGTTTCCCTTCCCTGTTTAAAATGTTCTTAAGTGCACAACTCTTAACAGTGAAACGAAATAGACTCTTTTACTCTCGAAAATTTGACAGATGAGGTGTCTACCAGTGAAGGTCAGACCAAGAAAAAAACCACAACAAACTTTTATCTAGATCTATAAAATGGCAACTAGAAACAGTAAACAGACAGACTTGAAGACAATTATTTAACTGTGCAACCCCCCCCCCCCCCAACCCTCACTTTTCATTTTATATTAAAGTACATTAAAATTAATAAGATTAATGGAATTCATCACCTTTATTTCTACTTAGTGTAAATTGTTAGAAGAGTAACCATGTTATATTTTTTAGGCTTAAAAAGAAGGATGTTAGGTTCCATTTCATTTATTACTGTGTGTATTCTATGCTAGGATAGATAGATACATTCTTTTATTGCCCTGTTCATCCTGTGAATATTCAAATTATACCCCAGTTGTTGACGATGTACTTAATGTAGTTAATAACCCCAATTATATTTTAAAGATACATTATGGGAGTTTTGATAAAGAGGTGGCAGTTCTCACTATGATAGTTAAAAATTAGATAATGGAAATGGAATTTGCTGAAAATTTTAGTCAGATTGCTTTGCTCTGAACCAAGATTTAAGCTTTTCAATTTCAGACCTAGCCTTGATCATCATTACTAAAGTTGGTACCGGTACTATAAAAAACATAGTCTTGATTATCCATTTCTGGATTAAATCATCAATGAGCGTTGAGCAGCAAATCGGATTCAAATCCAGAAAACATCACAGATTAGCAATAACATCGAGAGTTGATTATTGTCTGGATAAGTTAATTTATGTCTAATTGATAATTCAGATAACATTTCAGGCCTGAAGAAAGACCTGCATTAGGCAGATTTAGCTCTTGCATAATGTATGTTATTGTGATTAATGGCCGCCTATTATAAACTATTTAATTTAAGTTAAATTTGTTAAAATCAATAATACTCTTCCTACGCAGTGTCATAATTACCTACTCCTACATAAAATTTACATTTTCACATGAATTGAACTTTTCACTGAAGTTGAATACGAAATTAAAATCTGAAAATCAATATTGATTTTATACCACCCACTGGGTTAAATTGATAGCACATGTTTACTATTATTATCCAATGGACTGCTGTTCCTTGTGTGATACTGCATAGTTATATTGCCCAGTGTGTAATACTTGTTGGGGGGGGGGCGAATGGTTAGCACATGCGCGCTGTATCATAAAGCCTGTCATTTAGTCAACTGTTGAGGTTTCGAATCCCCGGTTGTGTGGTTTCCTCCCACTGCTAAAAGACCCCTGAATTATTGAAATAAAATGAAACCATATGTTAGTCCCATAATGAACTAGTTGGTGTGGTGTGGAAGTTAACCCCCATTTTTCTCTCTCTCTCTGTTTCACATCTGGCATACATACAAAGACTAAATAAACCTTTTCAATTCTGTTAAATATGAGCAGAATAGATATTTCTCAAAAATTTATGGGGAATACTTAATGTTTTTGACTAAAATCATCGATTTAGGACTTAGAAATTTCGGTCAACTAGCTTAGTGTCTCTTCTCAAGCGGAGCTAACTGTTACTGAAGACCGAAAGTTTTAATATGTAAGTGTCTAATATTTATGTCTAAAATTTGCTGTATTTCCCCCGGTGTAATACTTTTTGTATTGCTCAGTTTGTAAAATTTTTGGGGGTCACGGTGGGTAAGTGGATAAGGCACTGGTTCGCTAGCCTGGAGGTCGGGTGTTCGGTCCCTGCGTTGGCCGCGAAAGTTCATCTCGATTTTCCGGCGTGATTTCCCCTTGTCAGTGATGCAGAAGGAGGGCCTGACAAGGACAGCTGCCTAGTCGTTCGGATGGTACGAAAACCGAGGTCCCGTGTACACATTAGAGTGCACGTAAAAGATCCCTTGGCAGTTGGAATTCGATATAAGAGTAGGCCGTAGCACCACTGCCCGGGCAAAATTTCCCTCATAGCACACTGTATGGCGTATGCCCGTCTTCCATTAGCCCAGGTTAGGTGCAAAAGAGTAGGATGTTAAACCCCATTTCATTTGTAAAACTTTAATTTATTTTGCCCAATGTGTAATATTTGTTATTTTGTACAGTGTGTAATGTAGGTTATTTTGCCTTGTAATACATAGATACTTTTTATATTAATAATACTTGCAAATTATTACAGTTTTAACGGAAATAAAATATTTTTGAAAAATGTTTTCATTGGCTGATGATTAGAAACAACTCACCCCATATTTTAGGATTGGGTGGTACAAGGAAGGGTTATTAATAGATGACAATTTTTTTTTTTTTTTTTGAGAAAAAAGGTTGGTTTTCTTCTTATAAAGGATGTTATACGGTACATGCGTTTTCTTTCATAATATTTTATAATTTTATTGAATAGGAGAAAGGTTTTTTCTTACTGTTTATGGTAAATTATTAACACATGACAAATGTCATACTTTATTAAATAAAATGTTTCAAGTCTAAGTATTATCTTACAAATATTAATATATGATTAATGTGCTTTATGCAGCTTTGGTGTTGACATGGATATAAATGCTCAGAAAGATACATGTGATATATACATGTATACCATGTGTTGGTCCCAAAATTATTGAATTGCGTTGATGGGATAATGAACATCCATTCTATTCAAAGGAGCTGTGGTAGCACGTTGAGTAAGATGCTGGCTCGCTATCCTGGAAAGTTCAACTCGATCTTGAGGTGTGGTTCCCACTTGTCAGTGACGCAGGTCAGAGGGCCCTATAAGGACAGCTGTCTAGTCGTTTGGATGGGACCAAAAACTGAGGTCCTGCGTACACATTCGCGTGCACATAAAAGATCCCTTGGCAGTTGGAATTCGATAGAAGTGTTGGCCTAGTGCCACTGCCTGGGCAAAATTTCCCTCATAGCACACTGTATGGCATATGCCTGTCTTCATTAGCCCAATTCGTAGCAGAACAGTAGGACGTTAAACCCCATTTCATTTCATTTCGAAAAGGCACTGATTCACTTATCAGTGTAATCGGGACGAAAAAATTTAGTTGATTTCTCTGATGGCACATTTTTCTATCTTCATTAACTTGGTCAGTACAGAAAAGTAGAACTTAAAACCCCATTTCATTCATTCTCTTTCAAATTAAACAAAATATGAGATGGAGTTTATCTCTACGACTGACATTAAATACATCAGCTAATTTATAAGATGATATAAACAGGCCTTATCTCTGGAACTGGTTAAAAACATGTTAAGTTGATTACAACTTTCAACTTGCCTTCATTTTACCTCTGTTTATAAATCTGCAACATAAATTTTTTGAACATTTAATTCAGTTAAAAAAAGTAGGTGGTGTACTTTCATACTTTCATAGGATTAGATGCACCAGGAATCTCTTTAATTAAAAGTTATCGTTAAATTTTCTGTTTTATTTACCAAAGAAGATTGCATTATGTTGTTTAGCCATATTGGTGTTCCCTTTGGTACAAGCTTCAAGTTGCTAGAAAGCGAGGTCCGATAAGTAAAGCATTGCCTTGTTCGAATGGGAAAAACTGCCAAGGTCCTCAAAAGTGCATGTAAAAGAGCCCTGGCTGTTGGAATTCGATGAAGAATACTCAAGTTTTCTCCCACTGCTTAAAGACCCCTACTCACAAGCGACATATTGGAATAAAATTCAACCAGATGTTAGCCCCAAAATGAGCTTTTTTGTTGAGTGAGCATTAGACCCCATTTCTGCTTGGACTGGAATAATGAAGACGGGCATATGCCATACATATAGTGTGCTATGGGTGAAATTCTGCCGAGACAGCGGTGCTACTGGAAAATCACAAAGTACTTTCTCCGTCAACACCCGCAGGCTAGCGAACCAATGTCTTACTCACTGATCCTCTGTTGTAATTAGAAGTGATATCAGATGTTCTGTTAATAGAACCATGAGTAAGATCAGATTATGTTGTGTTAAATGTTAAGATAAGAGTTTAAGGTTGAGGTTGTTATTTCATGTTTAAAACCATCTGGATATCATCTGACGGGGATGTGAATCGTGAGATCGTGACTGTGTAATAATAGTAGAACAACATGTCGACATCCAGTCTGACAAACCATACTAACCATTCCGACCATTCTCGCTTCTTTAATACACTTATCTTGGCACAATGTTTCCCCGATTAGAAAAACACGGAAAAGATAGCGTTCATTCTTTATGATACAAAAATACAATGGTAATGGAGGAAAGTGGTTTGCCCATAGATCCATATTGTTTATTGCTTGTAATGTCCATGTGTGATGTGTCTCTTGTTTGTGAGGTGCGGTGCCCTGTATATACATGTAATGTTAGAGAGTTTTTGTAAGGTGCCCTGCATATACTGTTAGAGAACTTTTGTAAAGTGCCCTGTATCACTGTTACTTGTTGCAGAGTTTTTGTAGGGTGCCCTGCATGTATGTATACCTTTGTCAACTGAGATAGGACTCAAATATCAAATAGCAGTAATTGTATTTCATAGAATTTTGACATATGGATTGCTAATATAGATACGGTAATGATAACATTTTCTCTTTCTCTGGTTGACTCCAGGAACTTGTTTTTCCTCCAGCTGCTAAAGACCCCAACAATAAAATTCACCAAGATGTTAGTCCTCCCCTTCTCTCTCTCTCTCTCTCTCTCTCATGCAATATTTGAAGATGATATATACTGATATAGATCAGACATAGTGATGACAGTATATTAATGTTTATAATAACTGATGTTTGGCACACTTCACCTGTCTTTTATAAACCTACTACAGGATGTAGTGTTACACCCTATCCATGTGTGTTTAATGATAATAAATACCCAACTCAAACAGTTCAAACTCAAGTTTAGTAACAGTTTGTATCATGACCGGATGTACCTATAATACACAGATAATCCACACTATGATAGGGGAACAGTAAAACCTTTAAAGTCTCTATAATTAAACTTAAAAGAAGCACATCATTTCCCATTTATGATACCTGAACGCTATAAGCTAAAGGTATTGTCAGTCTTGCCGTTGGTGCTCTTTGAAATGCCTTGGATCTAGTATTATCAGTCTTGCAATTGGAATGCTTGTTTCTGTCCTTGGTGGAAAGACTACAAATTGTCAATTTTTATTAACACTGGGATATTTTTAATATCATCAATCATATATTATTATAAACTGTTTGTGGTTTTACCACATGATATTTTGTACTTTGTTACATTAATACACCAGGAAAAGAATGATTATACTCTCATAAATTTATCTGGGATTTCAACTAAATCATCTGGATTAATCTTATTAGTAAAAAAAGTCGCATTTTATATCTTTCTTTATTTAAATAACAGTTATAAAGAAAACCACAGGGGCTACATTCTTCTGCTGTCATCATTGTATTCAACTTTCTGTTTTTAAAATTTTATTTATCAGTTTATTTATGTCTATGAAAAAATGGATTTCTACTTATTTAATTTATTTTTATCAGTTAAATGAAAGTTGGTTTCTTGAGGTCATTTTATTCATCGTGCAAGTTTACTCAGTAAATCATCTACCTGAATTACTGCACCGAAGTGGTTTAATCGCTGATAAAAACATATATATATTAGACCTACTTTTGGCTTAGACCAGAACTCCTTTCAATCCCCAAACTTGCACTCCTGCCAAATGCACTTATGCATATACAAGAGGATATAGTATGCCTTATTTGGGCGTAATGGTTTGCAACTCATTTTCATCTTTTAAGGTCTTTAATCGATCAAATTTTTATCTCTGCTTATTTATGACGTTTGAATCAAAAGATTAAATTTAAGTTATCAAATATTAGACTCTTTTTCTTTCTCAAATTATTGTACGTCATTCATTTGAATTAACTTAAAGAATATACATGTAATGTGCGTTAATTGAGCCATCAAGTGATATCAAATCTGTCAAGGGACGAAACAATAACTTTTATCTCTACTTATTGAACATTATCAGATATGTCACGTTCGTCATTAACTGTGGGTAAAAAAAAATACCCTGACGTGACAAGGTCCAATGTACTAATTAAAAGATGACTGCATTTTTTCAGTAGTATTTTAAGAACCTTTGGCAGTTAAAATTTGATTTACGAGCAAGAGCAGGCGGTGACCTGACTCGCCTGGCAAAGTTGCCCTCTAGCATTGTATGGTGTACGTCTGTTTTCCTTTGCCCAGTCGATGCAAAAAAGTAGGAGTATTGGACTTTTGACCAAGACTAGACATGTGCCTTGAAGAACCTTGGGACTTTTCTTTTTCTTTTTCTGTCTGTCTTCATTAGCCTAGGTTAGGAGTAGAACAGTAGAACGTTAAACCCCATTTCATTTCATACTGGTCAAGAATGGCACCTGCGAGCGTTAACAACACGTATAACCATTGCCTATAGCTAGTTACGGTCATCTTTGGTACAAATTAGGGTGCAAGTAAAAGAGCACAATTATTTGATAAGTAAAATTGATGTTGTCTTAAATGAATGAAGTATTGTGTTAATAATAATGTTATAAATTCCATCACAAAGTTTGTTAGTACAATACATTTAAAGTTGATAAATACAGTCATAAATATATTATACTGATATGAAAAATTGCTGCAGTGTCATGTTATAATAAGGGTAATAATTTTATATGTATGGATCTCAAGGGTTTGTTAATGATGCAGTGGTTGATCATGTGTCAGATCACCCAACTACATGTGACGATGTGTAGTTGAACCTTAATATTAGCAATTAAGTCTGGAAATAAACCAACTGTCACAGACAATGATAAGAATTTCTCAGACTTAATGAAGTGGGAGTGTTATGTCCTACTGATCTGCTCTGACTGGGTAAATGGAGACAGGCATATATGCCCTACATAGTGCTCCTACCTGTTCTGATTGAATTACAACTGTCAAGGGTTCTTTTACATGTACACAGGACCTTGGATTTTTTGTCCCATCCGAATAACTATACATTGTCCCATGCCAGGCCCTCTGTCTAGCATCACTGATAATCTCGGACAACACCAGAAGACTTATCGGCTTGCACATAGAATAACAACATTTGGAGTTGATGCTCTAGGCAGAAAGTCTGCTGTCCAGACACACTTTGCCTAATATAGAACAATGCATGTCTTCATTAGCCGGTTTGATACAGAAAGTTGGACTTTAAACTCCATTTTATTTAATTTATTTATCTGAAAGTATCACATGATATTTGTTAACAGGTGGATAAAACCACAAGGTTCATCAAGATAATATATTCATGGTCAAGTAATTGTTGTAAGCTATCTTCACAAAATAACAATTAAACAGTCATTTTGTGGTGTGATCTTGCCATGACTTGACACACTTAGTAATTCATGATAACCATTTGCATTAATTGCGGTTTGTTTTAAACTGTATAGCTGACAAATTATTGGTCATTTGTATTTGATCTACTTTTGATCAGTTCAGAAGAAAGGATTGCTTGGAAAAAAGATTGTTAAATGTAAGACCTGTTTCAAGATTTTCTGGTTTTCAGACAAGGAAACAAAGTTGTGAGAATTCATAAAGTATCAGGAAATGTAATGTAGTGAAGTTAAATTTGTTGTACAGAATGGCTATAGCACCTTCATGTAGGCTGGGACAAAATATTGAGGTCCCTTCTAAGTAAATTTAAACACTCAGAAATTGCTCTTTGGTTATGGACTCATCAAAATAGCTTTAGGAAAAATCTCTGGGGTTTGTGACTGCATAATAACACATATGACGGTGGTCACGGAAACCAAATAATCAAAGTGCATTTGATAAGAACATAAAAACATAGAATCCTGGTTTGTAGAAATTTCTTAGAACCAACATTCTTATCAGTAACTTCTTCTATCTACTTGGTATTCCATGCAAGTTTCATGTAATTTTGTTTTGTACATACAAGCTAAGTAGAAGCAGAACAATCTTAAGTGGAGTTTGGATTTCTTTGAAAATAGATTGTTAAATGTAAGACCTGTTTCAAGATTTTCTGGTTTTCAGACAAGGATACAAAGTTGTGAGAATTCATAAAGTATCAGGAAATGTAATGTAGTGAAGTTGAATTTGTTGTACAGAATGGCTATAGCACCTAGGCTGCGACAAAATATTGAGGTCCCTTCTAAGTAAATTTAAACACTCAGAAATTGCTCTTTGGTTATGGACTCATCAAAATAGCTTTAGGAAAAATCTCTGCAGTTTGTGACTGCATAATAACACATATGACGGTGGTCACGGAAACCAAATAATCAAAGTGCATTTGATAAGAACATAAAAAACATAGAATCCTGGTTTGTAGAAATTTCTTAGAACCGACATTCTTATCAGTAACTTCTTCTATCTACTTGGTATTCCATGCAAGTTTCATGTAATTTTGTTTTATACAAGCTAAGTAGAAGCAGAACAATCTTAAGTGGAGTTTGTATTTTTAGTACAAGGTAAATTGTTTTGATTTGGTTTACTCTTTGATCTTGATGGATCAGTCTTTTTCTTGAGGGTTACTTGATCTTTTTACTAAAGAATAGTTTGATTTGAGTGTCTGGATATTATGAAAAATTTATAAAAAAAAAAAACCCACAGTCCCAGGTCTGTATGGATGCAGGCCTCTCTCAAGATTAAATTTGATCTTTTATGTTCTGATTTGAGACTCTTTAACTTCGTATGTAGAGCATTCAATTCTAAACTCAGAGTTGTTTTATACATTGGAAGTCTCAAAATGAACAAATTAAAACTGTCATCTTTTATTTCATGTTAACTGAGATTTGAAACTGGATGATATTCATTTGTCTCAAATGAGACTGGATAACTATATTTCAGATAGATAATTTTCACTGTTGGAAATGTCAAATATCACTGTCATAAAGGAGCAGTGGTCTGCTAAACAGCTGTTACTGACGGACATGTTCGACTGGACAGCAAAAATTATACTGTATATTTGAAGCCATTATTTGAATACTAGTCGATTACATGCATATGATCGGCTTTTGGATTCTTTTTTGTGCATTTTCATATTTCCAGAAATTGTGAATTTTGTATTGCATTAAGTGGTGTGGTTATGACCCCAAATTTGTATGTGACGAGGAGTAGCGTTGACTCCAAGAACTCCCTGTTTCATCCAGGAACTCCTCTGTTTCCTACCCACTGCTCAAAACCCTAGTACAGGAGAATGACTGAAATATAATTGCACCATGTGTTAGTCTTAAAATAATCTAGTTTGTGTTGTGAATCTCCTGTTTCTCTCACTGCTAAAGACCCCTACATGCCAGAGAATAATTGAATAAAATTGTGCCGTAAAGTCCCCTGGGTGAGTGTCTTTTTCCTCCACACTCTCACTCCATTCTATCTCTGCTGGGGGGTTCGGTTTGGATGGCCGAATGGTTAACACGTGCATGCTGTATCATAAAGCCTGTCATTGAGTCAACTAGCATGGTTTGGAATCCTCTGTTGTACGTGACAGGGAGTAGGGTCGCCTGTCCAACCTCATGGGTTTTTTCCAGGTCTGGTTTCCTCCCATTGCTAAAGACAACAACGTGCAAGCGAATTATTGAAATAAAATTTAAAACCCATATGTTAGTCCCGAAATGACCTAGTTTGTGTCAAATGGACGTTAAACCCCATTTCTCTCTCTCTCTATCTTTGCTCTCTCTCTGCAAACTCTTCTTTCTCTAGGGTACACAAACCACCAAACCTTGACTATTTGATAAGTATTAGTATACAAGTATTAGAATAGAAGTTTAAGTAACAGCTGCATCCAATCCTTTCTAGACAATGGTAGTCAGTATAATACTACAAGAATATACTGTTAAATATAACAACTAGGTTTTGTTATGGTTGTCATTAGTACACTTGACACCAGTCGACATAGAACTGCAACTACAGGTATGCACACCCGACGTTGTCGTCAAACTCATTGTTCCATTGTGTAACCATATGGGCAATATTTTTGCAAGGTAATGGAATATTAATTGTCCTTTTATAATCGTGGAATGATTACCTTTTATGGTATTGATTTGTTGTTTTTTTTTTTCTAATGACACTATATTCTTTCAGAAACCATCTAATTAATTGTGGGGGATCTATTTCATATATTTTTGTTACAATGTACTATTAAATATACTTGTGCAGGACAGAGTCTGGCAAGGGACAAAGTATAATCGAAAGGATGGCACGAAAAACTGAAAACTGAGGGCCGTGTACACAAAGAATCCTTGGCAGTTGGAATTCGTTAGAAGAGTAGGCCCTAGCGCCGCAGTCTGGGCAAAATTTCTATCATAACATACTTTATCTGGCATGCCCGTTTTTACTAGCTCAGTCCCAATCTGTTTCACAGAGAATTACTTACGAATTATCTCTGTCACAGATGTCTGTTTTTAAACATGCGCATTGACATCAAGTGGCGACAATCATGGTCTCAAAGGCTCGTACATTGTTTACATAAGACGTAACTGCTCCGGGCAAAATGATGCCTTTTACTCATTTTAATACCCATATACACTAAATAGGAAATACTTCTTAACTACAAATACTTCAAACGTCTTTGCTTATTTTTCTAATACATACAAAAATGTTTTAGAATTTAATTTGTCGAAAGAAAAAAGTTAATATGGGGGACTAATTAAGTCGCGTTGATGTCATCCTTATCAGTGATTGTAGCGGCCCAGGGAATATTCACTGTTGTTCAGTGTGGCTCAGTCCGAGTAGGACAGTCCTGATTCATTTCATTTCTTATTGAAGAACAAAATGGGCTATGCATATTTGGGCATAGAAGTTTGTTCATTGACGATAGACTCATGTGATCAGTTTTAAAAAATGAAGATATCAATATATTAGAAAGACCGGCCTATCTATTCTTTATCAGAATTTTTAACCTTGATTATTAATGACGTAAGGCTTCGCTATCAGATGGTCTAAGTTTAATCGGTATATTTGATTGACGGACCCTACACTAGCATGACAAGATAACTTATCATTAATATCTATTTTAGTCCATTTATCAAATATTTTTTTTTTTTAAACATGTATTAAGTTATAATGATAAACTTTGCAATTCATGCCCACGTACCCCCTTCAGTTGATGAAGTGGTATATGAGTTATTCAAGTGAAAAGAAAAAATAAGGTCTGTGTACATAAAAGATCCCTTGGTAGATGAAATTTGAAGATTAGTGGCTGTGTACGCCACTACCGTGGTATAATTATTCCCCCACGCCTCTAGGTATATATAAGTATACGGTAAGTGTCAATGAAAGAGAGAGAGAAATGGGGTTTGACGTCCACTTGACACAAACTAGGTGATTTCGGGACGAACATATGGTTTAATTTTATTTCAATAATTCGCTTGCGCGTAGGGTCTTTAGCAGTGGGAGGAAACCGGTGTACTCGGAAAAAAACCCACGAGGCTGGACAGGCGACCCTACTCTTTGCCACGTACCATCGGGGATTCGAAACCACGCCAGTTGACTCAAATCGACCACCCAACCCCCCCAAGTGTCAATGAGGATTTAGCACCATTAACTTAGTAGGGCCTGGCTAATTAATGTCTTATTGCATCATTTTAGTGCAATAGGAATCCTTTGTAAACTACAATATTACTTTGACATTAGTTTATGTTAGGATGAAGGATCTAAAGCTATTAAAGGGACAATAACATTCTTGCTGGCTTGGCAGCTCCGGAAAATAAATAATACCCTTATTCTAAGTACTAGATGTTTAAGTGTCCTACCTGTTGTGTAAATTATCCATTACAACCTATTTTACTTGTCCAGAGGGTTCGAAAATATTTTAAAATCCAAGTCACATTTGAAAAGGTTTATGTTAGACTTTTCAAATCAATTGCCAATCAATTGTTTGAATTTTTCCAATTTTGTAAAATAGGTGTGTTAAGATGAAATTTATATCATCAATTAATTGGAATATTCTAAAATAATACGATTTATTGACCAGAATGAAGATGGGACATATTATTCAGTTACAACAAGAGTGTTATTGGGGCTTTAAGAAATCAGCAAAGCACAATTTTTATCTCAAGTAACTCAAAATATGACAAATTACTCTTGTTATCATTAAACAATTTCCATTAAGGAACCTTTCTATAAAATGAGGCCAATGAAGATTAAATCCTCTTCAATGCAATAATTTGAATTGTCGTACAATACTTCCTGTTTTCTAAGTATATTACTTGTATTATTGTATGTCTACTTCCTGTTAAACACTGTATAGACAATTAATTAATTGTTATAATAAAAATGGCCTTATTTAAACTGATTGATCCCTGGAGACCAATTGATCCCGCTTACTTCGTCTACAATCTTATCATAGCGACAGTGATATGATAGTCAGACTAGTCAATACAAACTAGTCATTTCGAGACTAACGTATGGTTGAATTTATTTTTATTAATTTTCTTACGCATAGGGGTCTTTATCAGTGAAGAGAAACAGGAGGACCTGGAGAAAACCCACAAAGTTTAACAATGGCCCTACACTATACAAGCCACTTAACTCAATGGCAGACCTCATGATCTAAAGTGCATCTGTTAAACCCCTTGTCAACCCAACTGTTTAGCTTTTTGCTGTGTATCAATATTTGTCCGCTTGTTTAACAATAGATGTATATTTACCTTGTGATAAAGATCAATGTATGTTATTGGTCATCTAGCCACTTATTGATTGGTTCATACATGATTTAAAGGGACAAAGCATCGACATAAAAATTACACCTCTCGTAAAATGTGTGTCCTGATTGCTTTGAGTTTAGGCACCCTTATTTGTTACTTGCCCAGGAGAACCACAATTTCTCGCTAACAGTTTCGATCTTGGTATTGGCTGAGAAGGTTCATCCAAAATCTGTTATCTCTCACTCTCTCTTTCTGTCTCCCTCTTGCTATCTCTCCCTCTCTCATTATTTTAATGAGTTTATAGACAGAATGTCCCTTCATAAAGGCAGGTCATTTTGTGGTCAATATTGAACTGAACGACATTTTGTTGAGATAAGTCGTCTTACATCAAGCACTTTAAATATTGATTATATAATACATTGGCTTATAAAATTTATTGTAGGAAAGGCTATTGTGTTTCTGGGTGAAATATTGATTTCAATTCTCTCTCTGTGTGTTTATGCCACTTGAATAAATAGAAACAATATGTGGTTTATTTTGGTTATAGGGGAGCCATGGTGGCTAAGTGGGTAAGATGCTGGCTTACTAGCCTGGAGGTCACTTGTTCGACCCTTGTCAGTGGTGCACGATGGAGGGCCTGACAAGGTGAGCTCTCTAGTCGTTTGGATGGGACAAGAGCTGAGGTCCCATGTACGCATTGGCATGCATGTAAAAGATCCCTTGGCAGTTGGAATTTGATATAAGAGTAGTCCATAGTGCCGCTGCCCAGGCAAAATTTCCCGTGGAAAACCTTAAGCTGATGGAGGGCCCAGGGTGCAGTCCCCTAATGACTGAAAACATTTATTGTTGAAACCTAATGAGATTAAACCGTTCTATTTTAGAAAGAAAGAAAAATAGCTTGTGGTACATGGTAACATATTTGTTTATCTTCGTTTCAAAACCTAAAACTAAATCATGTGCCAAATCATATTTGAATATTCACACAACTCGTACACAGCCATCTTGAACTGTCATCTTGAATTATTTATGACGTCATGAAATTAATAGGTCTATAAATATAATAGTTATATATAGTATTGACTGTAATCAGTGATTAATTTGTGTGTTAATAATATATGATGGGGTATATTGTTTTCTAGTGTTAAAGATACATGGGAGATTATATAAAGAGCTGACAGTTCTCACTATTTATTAACAGTGAGAAAAAAAGATAATGTAGTAATGGTTATTTGCTGAAAATTTCAGTCAAATTGATCCACTATGAACCGAGATTTAAGCGATTGAAATTTCCTCCTAGCCTTGATCATCATTACTAAAGTCAGTACGATAAAAATCATAAGTCTTGAGTATCTATTTAATCATTAAACCTTGAACTTGAAGGAAAGTTACACAGCAAATCCGATCATAATCCAACAAATATCACAGGAGTTTATTATGGTCTGGATAAGTTAATTAATGTCTAATTAATAATTGATATAAAATTTCAGGTCTAAAGAAAGTACTGTAATAGGCAGAATTAGCACTTGCATAATGCATGTTTAATAATTATATAATGATGGGTATATTGTTGTTTTGTGTGTTAATAGTAATAATATAATGACCACTATTTTTTTTTGTAGTGTTAATAATATATTGATGAGTATATTATTTTGGGGCATTAATAATGATATTAATTTCTGTAGCGTTACGTTATATATATTACATGAGATAAAAATGTTCAAGGTGACCAGTTATTCAAGTAACTAGTTGTGTTCTTTAACTCTTATTCTTAAGACTTATCATTCTCACTTTGCGAGGTTCTATCCTGCAACCCTGGTAAAATGTCACCAAGGGCAAGGTTTTAGTTTTACTTAGACTTAGTGTCCAGACAGCTGATATCTTCAGCAAGGTCATCACGTAGGTTATTTTATTGCTAGTTTTGTAATGTTATTACATGTACATGTATGTTGTTAGACTTAACTCTACCATGAAAATAAGCGATATATGTTAAGAATCGTGTAAATTATAGATTATTAGCATGAACAGATCGTTATTTATATGACGGTATGATCTAAGACAAGAGATACCTTAACACTACTGATAGTATATAGCCTGTAATCAGCTCAAGGTCATAGAATGCACTGTACTGACCGTTTATTCAATAGGGCAAGGGGTATGTTAAGCCACTCCATCAAGCAGCTGAAATATGGAGTTTTGATGTCTTATCATAATACTTTGGACATTTTTTTTTTGTGCTTGGTAATGTGTACTTAAAGTGGACTTCAGTTTTCCTCCAATTGGAATGACAAGGCAACATTTCTATGGTTATGTCTATGTGTGTAATGCCAGCTTGATTCACAGAATCTTTATCTTTTAGTCAACAAGTACACTGGTTGATCAAGGTTTATTTTATACTATCCGTATCAGGCCACTATAGCTGTACAAAGGTTTCCATATAAGAGTCTTCCATACATAATCTTTGAAGCTTAAAGCATTTAAACTGTTGTGAATCTGGATTACTACTGCTGAGGTTGTTATACGCCATGCTTTAGTTGGAATGGTGAAGGATAAGGTACAGAGAACCACTGTCAAGGCAAAATTTTCTCCTATCTCTTGTGCATGTAATGCAGACCTGATCATGAAAGATAAAGATTATCACAGAATAATGGAGACATTAAACTGTAGGACTGATCAGTCAAGTGTCATAGTTTCTATCCCAAGCTCAAAGCTTGCAACTGAAATTGTGTTAGTTCCAAAATGACCTAGTTTGTGTCAAATGCATGTTAAACCATACTTCTCTCTAACGATTCATGGTATGCAATAGTATGTTTTTATAACCACATATTAATGGGTCGTAATAATAATAATAATAACATCTTTATATAACAACATCTGTTTATATTATCAGGAGGGTTATGAGGTTGTCTTAATCACATGTTTTTATTGAATGTTGATTCAGGTAAATTACCTGAACCTGTTTTTATTTACCATCGTGACAGGTGTCATCATACCGACAGTAGATCAACCTGTAAGAACTTTAACTAGGTAAAAATTTACCTAACGACACACGGATGATTAATTAAGAAGGAATTGGTTACTTATAGTTTCGTAAATGGCTCAGAACTTCATTCATCAGTGTTAGCTTAAAGATGCATTATCTCAGAGCTGAATCTGCCAATTGCAGATCTTTTTTATGGGCTTTTGTTGACCCAATGGTCTAATACAGTTAAGGGGTGCCAAGCAGCATGGCCTTTGATGCCACACTTGTAAGTTACAAGGAGTAGGGTCGCTAGCGATTTATTAAAGTTGAACCATATGTTATAGTTAAATGAGAGATAGATTCTGATGTACTTGTGTTCAAATGCATTATGTAAGAGCTAAGGCATATGCCGAGCAGTGTTTCGTTTGATTAGAAGTAATCCCACAACTCACTGCTGTAAAGAGCGAACATTCTTGTTCTAAATTATGATTGGTCAATAGTCCCATTAACAACCAGTAGCTGACTGCAATACAACGACTTTACCCTTGTAACATAGAGCCAAATTGGACCTAATAAGTTTACATAAAGTTATGTCATGACTCACGATTATATTATGCCCAATTAACCAGTGCATAGCAGAATATCACAGTAAAACTAATTGCGTGACAAACCAGGCTATCAAATTGAACAAAATGTAAACAATACAGTTTGGAAATGAACATACTTTCACTGTTTTAATACCTTAAATCACTGTCCAAAGTTTCAGAGAAGACCCAGATTAAACGTAGGACTGTCATGTTGCTTTACTCAAGTGATAGCTTTGATTGAACAGGAAGAATAGACACACCCCCGCAAAAGTTCAAGTATCAGGAGCCAATCCAGTAACGTCCAGAGAGAGATTTCTCGGGCCATTGCTTCAGGAATATGGAGCTAAGGCTGTCTGTTGTGGGTCTTTTTTTCTGGCTTAAAATGTTATATAAATTATTATTTAGTTGTTCACATGAAAAGTTTATAACTCTCTAGACTATCAAATGACTGAGATATTTAATGGATTGGACCACCCAATCGATGCTTCATTTATTATGGCATATTGCATCTTTAAATAGTGTCAACTCTTGGTTGACCGAGGTATTTATGGATTTGACAACCCACACCATATTATAGGTTAGCATCCAACACAAGAACCTACGACAATCGAGGCATCATTTATTATCATGGCATATTGCATCTTTAAATACAGTTAAGGTTTTAAGAGGAGTAAATGCACAGTGAGCAATTTGTTTGTATTGATTATTCTACCACAGGAAGGGGTTACAAGATTCAAGATAATAGTTTTAGTCAGGTAATGTTGTCATAAGAATCCTCTTCATCAAATAATGGTTTACATCAGTTGTCTATTACCTTGAAGAGATTTAATCCAGGGAATCACCGTCTTTATATTTCTTTTTTTATTTCATTGGTATTCAATTTCTTATTCAGTTTACAATTATTTTCACTTAATCTGTATTGACAGAGAAAATTGGAATTTTGTACGAATATGTCCGTTGATTATGTAAGATTATTGGAAAACGGCTAAAATAATAACCCGACTGTTTCTTGTGAGTTTTTCAGGACCCAGGGTCTAGTTATATGGATGGAACGAATAACTAAGGTCCTGTGTACAGTTAGCTTGCACAGAAAAGATCCCACTGCAGTTGCAATTCAATGTAGGGAGTAAGCTGTTTATACCCATTTGATTTCTATATCATTAACTGGGGATTACGATTGCAAGTATAACTGCCTGTTTTCATTAGCCCAGCTGAAGCAGAACAGTAGGATGTTAAACCCCATTTCATTTCATGTCTGTAATATGTTTGTATGTACATGTATGTAATCAAATTGTCGTTGATGATGTAAACTTGACTACACAGCATCTACAAGATGTATTGTTTCTTTCTGCTGTGTAAATCAATAGTAGTATTAATTATTAAAACTATAAAATCAATCAGCATGTCATATATATGTCTATCCGGTAGATAAACATGGTTTACACAACCTTATAAACTTATTAAAGATGGTTGACTCCACAGACATATTTTATAGTTTATTGGTTTAAGAGCAGATGGATAGAATTCAGTTATCCACAATGAATTTTCGTTTTATATAAATATGTTACCATGGTAGTGGTGAATTGTCAAGGTTTGTTCCAATAGCAAATGGATTGTTTTAATGAATCAAATTCATCAATACAAAACTATATGTGCAAAGTTTTGTGTTTCTGGATCGAAGATATTTCTCATAAACATAGTGATTGAAAGTTGAGTAAATTCTTAACAGTTTTTTTGCGGTTGATCTGTGAAAAGAAAGGTCATATATTTGTTGTGTTTAGATAGGCGTGGGAATTATCTTTGGTGGAATTATCTTTGAAAACAAGATTCATTTTTTGTAAATTTTTTGCCAATTTGTTCAATCATTAGATTACCAGTAAATGCTTGTTTAAACACCTGCTTGTAGATAGATTTGTCACAGGCATCATACATAAGTAGAGTATGCTTATTTTTTTAGAAAATATGTTTGTCTCCTTGTACCAGACATATATATCAATAAAAACACTGCAAACAGACATCGGCTGGATGAATGTGTTTGACAGTGCTAGAATTTTTGCCTGACGATGTCCATGTCTGATGCCTTATTTCCAGGCTTTGTAAACATGATAGCAATTTTGTGTAGAATATTGAGGTATGTTAAAGTATCTGAACTCATGACCTTGTCTTTATTTATTTATCATTTACTTGTTTACATTCATAGACAAATCTCCCTACCTGTTGTTGTACGTGATACAGATGGTTAAAACATGTCTTAGTCGGATACAGGCGTAGATTCGGGGGGGGGGGGGAAGGCTGCCCTCAGGAGCTACGAAATTAATGCAATATAAAAAAGATCATTTATTTTACTTTTGTTTCTCGCAGAACCAGGGAAGTCAATATTTCTATTTACCAGGTACTAAAGGATTAAATCAGGTTGTGGAAGCCAAATAGTTGTATTGGGAGCTGTTTCACATGGTTGAGTTGGCAGTTGGTCTACATGGTTGTTTTGGCAGTTGTTCCACATGTTTGGCAGTTGCTCCACATGGTTGTATTGGCTGTTGTTCCACATAGTTGTATTGACTGTCATTCCACATGGTTGTGTTGGCTGTTGTTCATGTGGTTGTGTTGGCTGTTGTTCATGTGGTTGTGTTGGCTCTTTGTTTCACATGGTTGTATTGACAGTTGATCCACATGGTTGTATTGGTCATTGTTCCACATGATAGTATTGACTGTCATTCCTTATGGTTGTGTTGGCATTTGTTCCACATGTTTATTGAGAGTTGTTCAACATTTAATTATTTGCAATTGTTACACATGTTCTATACAATATGAATATATGTGATGAATTTATATGATATCATTATCTTAGTTTGTTTAGATGTCTCAGCATTCTTTTTATTTAAAGAAGTTTTAGATTTCATTTTGGGACTACATGTGCTTGACGCTGTGCATGTATGGTGTATATTTCATCAGAAATGACAAATCTATTTTTTGAGGGGGTTATGGTCAAATAACTGGATATTGAATTTCCAGGTATTCATTTTTTTTCCTATGTTTCATTGTAACAGACTTTTTTTTTATTTAACAAAATTATACATGCATTGTTTAGCACAGTATTAAAATTTAGCATGTTCTGGCAAGCTGGATTAAGTTTTGTTAGCTGCTAAGTTTGGTTTCAAGTTTCACACTTTTTTGAATCGTCAAAAATGTGAACAGAACTAGCAAACTTAAAGATTTGAATACTTTTATGACTTTTACTCTCTGATTAAAGGATGTCAAAACTTCCCTGAAAAGTTTTACCTTTAGTGTTTGATGTTTTCAGACCTAATTCTGGTATTGGTAGAATGACACTGTGCCAGTTGCTGTGTCTGTATGAAGAGCCCTAAATAGAGTTGTCCTACCACATGTTTCAAGAGTTTCTAGCTGTGTTGACAAATTTTCGTTTGTTTATTAGTATAAGAGATTTGGAAGAGATCAACATTGAATTAGTTGGTTTTGGTTAGCAAAGTTCAACATTTGGACCACTTGTAAAAATTGACTCAGGCGTGAAATTCATGGTATTTTTTTGTGTGTAATCTCAGGTTTATAAGGTTTGTGTTTTCCTTTTTTCTTCGACTTGAAAGTTTTTCTATTATTGCCTCCAGTCAGTGTTTTTCAAAAATAGTTGAAACTTTTTCATTTATTTGTTTGAATTTGAAAAGCCTGTCAATAATTTGATTTTTTAAAAAAGAAAAATAGGGATTTTTTGTGAATTTTTTTGCTGCTTAGATTTTCACAAATTGTTTCTTTTTTCTCAATTTGCAATCTGTGGTTTTTTTTTGTATAGTTATAATTTCTGAGATTGGTAAAGATCAGTTATGTTTGTTTTTAAACATAGAATATTCGTATTTTATTTTTATTTTTTCTTTATTTTTGCAGTGACTTTCGGATTAATTCTGATGTAATAAATTGGGGAATAAAAAACAAACTGTTATTAAATATACTAGTGTTACTGATAATTCAGTTTTGAAGATACCATGTAACTTATCGCGATTAATTCAGTCAGACAAAAGGGTGTATGCATTCTCAAAGAGTTGCGCAAGGACAACACATTGTAGAGATCTTGTTATATAGTACATCTTCTGTTTATCCATTCCCGAGGAATTGCGCAAGGAAAATACATAGTGACAATATCCTTTATTCAGAAACACTCAGGTCATCGGATATCATTTTTGTTTGATCAGCAATAACGTTGAACTGAGGATTATTTCTGATATCTTTATTGTGTTTTGTTTACTGGGATAAAAGGAGAAATATCAATCCATCGCCTGACTCTTGTTTATTTTTTTCGTCAATTGATGTAAATTTCAAGAACTAAAGCTGGATCGTTTTTTGCCCTTCAAGATTAAAAGACAAAGTATGACGACAGGAATCTTCTTCGTACTTAATTTCTGGTAAGTTTTTAATCATCAAACGTATTTTATTTTAGAGATAATGGTTTTATTTGTGCGATTTATGTAAAAACATTTGACAATTTATTCCCATTTAAAACTTTGAATTTTTAATCCATTGAAGCGCCTTCAACTCTACTTACACAAGCATTATGCAAGAGCTAAAGACTATTGCAGGTCTTTCTTTAGGCCTGAAATGTTCTCTTAATTATTAATTACACATTAATTTGCTTATCCAGGCCATAATCAACTCTTGATGGCATCAGATTTCTCTGATATTAAATAGATTAGAACAGTTCAAGCATATTTTGATTTAAGCTAAAAATGGAGGATCAAGACTTAGCTTCGAATAACCAGAAATTATTGCAAACGTCCTATCAAACCTTCAAAGGCTTATATTTTCGCTTGCAACAGAGTAATTTGAATGGAATTTTCAATTTATTCATTTTACATTATCTACTTTCGAACTATTATAACAAGAATGACTAGGTCTTTATCTAAATCTTACATAATGTATCTTTAATTTGTCTGGTTTATCTTAAAACATTGACAGAATTTATCCTCAGTTAGAAAATTAATATTGATGTATGAAAAATATAATACCAATACTCAATAGTGATGGAAAATGGCACAATCAAATACACACAAAATAAAAAAAACATGAACATGAAACAATTATATAATCACATAGAATATATATAATAGAAATTCAAATGACATGTGCAGTGACATATTCCAGCTATATTTTGGTTTTCCTTTTCCTCAGTTAGCAATATACTTGTGCGAACTTGGAATTTGGGGACTTCTGGTCAATTTCTCCTGGTAAACTGAAAGACTATATTTCTCCAAAAGAGTATCACAGAGCTAGTTGCCAAGACAGTTTCTGGGAATCTTTTAGTCAACTCAGGTATCATGTAGTTGCGCCATTTTAGCAGGAATGTATTTAATGTTTAGTTTGTTGAGAATATTGGGTTCCTGTTGTCGCCTAATACAACTACATGTATTTACTTTTCCCAGAGCGGAGTTGAGTAATTAATCGACTAAAATATATCTAGTAATTTATAGGCGGTTATTGGATCCAGGATAAAGACTTTGATCGAGACTGAATCTGAATCTGAAGATAAGTTGCCATGATGTTAAAATGGTTGACAGTTACATCCTTACAACATGATGTTGATTGTGTAAACACAAATACTGACATCATGTTTCTCACACCTTGATATTAATTATATAAATACAGGTAGAGGTGAATGTATATTAGTAGGTCAACAACATTTGAATATACATGTAGAGGTACAGCCGTACAGGTATGTTACTAGGTCAACAACATACAAAACAAAAACAGCTTTTCTTTTAACTATATTATACTGTTATTGTGTATTGTGTGTTTCTACATTAGATGCAAAAGTACACCAAGCACTTCACGCAGCAGTACATTTTCATACAAAACCAAAATAACTCTTTTTTTAACTAGATGATACTGTTATCAGGTGTTCTAGAAACAAAAGCAACACTTTTTTGTTGGCAGATATGAATATGTTTAGTTGAGGAAGATTTAGGCTACTATACATGTACGTGTATTACTGTCTCAGATCCCGTGGACAAATTATTTGTACAAGTGGACCTTCTAGATCCCCACAGCACTGTTATATCGTATTTGTTTGTTTTTGAGATGAAGTGAAATGAGGTTTCATATACTACTTTGCCTGCTTTTCTCAATGAAAATCACAATTCATTGCCCATAGACCATAGGTGAATTTGGCTAAATTTTGGAAGGGCACCAATAGATATCCCATGGGTGAAATACGGTGCAAAACACGCCTGAGAAATATTCCATGGACATGATATCAGGTGCAACCACCTGAAGGAAAATCCTGTGCATGTGATATCAGGTGCTAACCACACCCAAGTAATGTCCCATGTATGTGATATAAGGTGCTAATCACACCCAAGAAATGTCCAAAGGATGTGATATCAATTGCTAATCACACTAAATAATATCCCATGGATGTGATATCACTCATATCAGGTGTTAATCACACCCAATAATATCCAATGGATGTGATATCCAGGCTAATCATACCAAGTAATATCCCATGGATGTGATATCAGGCTAATCACACCAAGTAATATCCAATGGATGTGATATCCAGGCTAATCATACCAAGTAATATCCCATGGATGTGATGTATAGACTATAGGTATAATGAAAGATATGAGAAGGGGTAATGATATCTACAGGTGTTATATATAGACAATAGGTAGGATAAGATATATATGAAGGGTGGTGATGAAATCCTAGTAATATGGTACTTCAATAATGAACCTGATGAAATGTCTGTAGATGTTATAAATCATGAGGAGAACATGTGGTGATATGAAACAAGTTACTGTAATGGTCAATATTGTAAATTGTTACTCAATGATACATAAATCACATTACATATATAGTGATGATACACCATGCTACATATATCACTTTACATAGTGATATACCATGGTCAAATATTTCTCTTGTTATAACACACTCACAGCACTATAATCATTCCATTGTGAATTTACCAAAGGGTTCTATTATTGGTACCATCTTGTGCTAAGGGCAGATGATATAATAATATAAACTAAAAATATTTTTTGTCTGATCATTGCCTGTTGAACCTCGGCGAGTTTTTATAGCTGATCACGAACAGAATCGTTGACGTGAAGGCACCCGGGCGATTTATTTCAAGTGATTTTAAAAATCGGTGCGATCGGGCAAAAAAAGATGTGCTCATCTGCCCCCACTTAAGAGTACTGATACCCTTTCTAAAACACTTGGTAGCCCTTTTCATCTGTGTGGGAAGTTCCATAATTAAGTCTTCTCAATTTTTATAATTTTTGTTTTAGAGACTATTTTTAGGGGTCATGCTCAAGGCATAATATGCCTTATTGTTCTAGACCACGTAACGCTACTTATCCATTTGTCTGGTTTTCCTAAAACGGAGGGCTTGACAAGGACAGCTGTCTTGTTGTTCGGATGGGATGAAAAACCCGAGGACCTACAAATTGTATGTACACATTGGCATGCACATATAAGATCCCTTGGAAGTTGGAATTTGATATAAAAGTAGGTGGTAGGACTGCTGTCTGGGCAAAATTTCCCTCATAGCACACTGTATGGCTTATGCCCATCTTCATTAGCCCAGTTTAGGAGCAGAACAGTAGGATTTCATTTCATTTATCCATTTGTGTGAAGATGCAGGGACTCGTGTTAGAGGTAAGGTATGCTTACTCTTTCTAGAACACTTTTCGTCGATATGAGAAGTTCACACAGCTAATGATGCTTTTGTTAATATAATATGATGAGGTGTGGATAGATAGACGATATTAGATTACAGGTAGTACAGGTAGTATAGAACAGGTAACTTGGTGCCAAATATCTGGTTACATGATGTTTTTATTACCCACCCACTACTCACAGGTATTCACCTTAAACAATATATATATATACATATTAATGATGTACATATGCTCTGTTATATACAACTTGATATCACAAACCACAGGGCACAGAGGGGTTTGATGCAGTAATTAATTAAGTATTCAGTTTAAACCATGAATGATCTATATACAACAGTCAGGCATTTACCATTAATATAAACTAAAAATATTCTATATTGGTCTACATATGGTCTCCAGTAAGGCTGTGCAAAAATATCGATATAATCGATAATCGGTAGAAATTATTCAGCGATACGATAATTGATATTGAAATTCAAATATTGATTATTGACATTAGCAGACGAATGAATGAATACACCACGTCAAGACAACAACTATTTTCCCCTCTGCTTACAAACTGGCACATTTTAAATATATATTATTGTAAAAAACTAAACTTTAAGATTAAATACATTATTTTAATATTCTCGTTATCTTTGTTGTTATTACTAGTTGAAACTAAAAAAGGTCACGCACTTTGTGAACAATGACAATCGCACGTGATATAATAAAATTAGGATTATCTCCCCACTTTGCTCTTGATTGATTTGTAGAGAAATCGTCTGTTTTCACGATAAAACTCAGCTTTTATTACTAAATCATGTCAGATACAGTCTATACACGTTTTTGACTTCCCGGGACAGGCAAAAAGCGAGGTATGTAATTTTTACGGAACCGACGACCGTAATATAATTGACCTAATACATGTAACAGTTATCTACCTTCATGGACTCTCTAGTAATGAAGATAAATAACTCCAATTTACTTTCGTTTGGTTTTTTTTTTATTACGATTGAGTATTGACAGATTGTATCAGAATATTAATAAATATGTTTAAATAACAGTAATAAAGACTCAGATGTTTTCGAATATTTTTATTATACAATACTATTATTAAACATGACTGTTGAAGAACAAATACAACAAAATAGTGGTAGTCTGTGTCGACTAACACAAATAACAGGTCGGTAAAGTTCAGATTTTTCCGGAAAAGTGATAATCGATTATTATCGATAATCGCTGATAATTTCTTGCCGATAATCAATATTGAAATTTCATATCGATTCCCAGCCTTAGTCTCTAGTAGGACCTCATAATAGACACACATCAAATAGCCACAGGGCACACAGGGGCTTGATACAGTGATCCGGTATTACACGGTTCCTGTTTTGTGCCTTCAACTATATTCAGTATTAATCATTCACACATATACTCTTATATACGACTTCATATTATAGTTATAGCTGCAGTGCACACAGGGGCCTGAGTAGGACGTTAAACCCCATTTCATTTCACAGGGGCCTGATATAATAATCTGATATTGCCTTCTCTGGGTCAGCTGGTTTAATGGTTATCACATGTATCAACGAACCTTCATTAAATATTTGATATTATTAGTGCCAGCGGAGATTGACTTGCCATGTTATGGTCTTATTTATGAGTCTTGTATACCTTCTTCAAGTGTTATTCTCTAGGGAAACACTGACAAGTGATGACACAAAGCACTGACAGATAATACCATCTGAAGCCTACTTATAGGTCTGACTAATAACAAGTTTGAGAAAATGGTAGGATTCAAAATGGGATCAAATGTAATAATAGCTTTTTCTTCTCATTATTCTGTACTCAACAATCAATGGACTTTAACGCTTCCCACTTGGCACAGAGCTATTAGGCAGACTTGAACAGGAAGTCCAAGGGGAATTCGAAACCAAGCACTGATTCCTAATGGTTCTTTCACGGGCAAATTACAGGTGAAAATAGTTTGTTTGTAAATGTGGTTGTGATTCAGTGTCTATGAAGATGGAAGATGATCTTTATATTATTAGGTTCAAGCTACCTTTAGATCTCTGACAATATTTATCAGCAGGACAAGGTCGAATATTTATAATATGACGAAAAATTATGATTGTACATTGACAAATTTTACCTTGAGGAATGGTACCTGAGAAAACCCGAATTTGTGCTTGACAATGTTTGTGAGAGGTGCATTATCTCCCCTCATTACACATTTGACTGGGCTGTGTTTAATCATATTTGTAAAAAACTAAATAAAGATGAGAATATTTAATGGTATATACTGTTTCGATCTCAGTTGACTGATGATGGTCAACTGAGACTGAAAGGTTACACCATTCCTGGCCGGTAGCTATCTGGAGACAAGAGGGTCATGTTCAAGTTGGTCGTTGGCTTTGTATTGTGTCCAATGGAAAGGGCACCAAAGGCAGGCATTGGGGGAACCAATTCTTTCCCTAATGGGCAAAGGCACCATTTGGTGCGCCGGTTTTTACCAGATGTGGCAGCTGTCCCTCTTGCCCCATTTGCAGTTAGAATTAATAAGAGTAGGCCTTAGCACAGCTGTCTGGGCAAAATTTCCATCATAGCACACAGTATGGTCAGAGTTAAAAAGAGTAGGCCATTACACCTCATTTCATTTGTTTTTAATCTCAACCAGATCTGTATTACATGTTGTCATGTGAGTATAACCAAGTATTACGATCCGTCTTCATGGATGGCATCAAAAGTGCAAAGTTTTCAACATTATTTTGTTCTGCTACCTGAAATGAGATAAAGAAAACTATGTACATGTAATGTACATAGTTCATGTCATCAAAATACATAAATCAAATGGAATGAAATGGGGTTTAACATCCTACTTTTCTGCTCCTAACCTGGGCTAATGAACACGGGCATACACCATACAGTTTGCCAGAGAAAACTCATAAAGATTTTCCAGTGTGATCCCTCTTCGTCAGTGGTGAGGGGTGTGGGTTCTGGCAAGGATTGCGCGAAAAACAGAGGTCCCGTAAAAAAAAACAAGAAAAACTTTGACAATCAGAATTCAATATAAGAGTAGGCCAAAGTGCCGCGAATCAATGCAAAGAAAAAGCCCTTGATAATCTGAATTCAATATAAGAGTAGGCCGCAAATTGAGGCAAAATTTCACCTCAGAGCACATTGTATTGTGTCTGCCCATCTTCATTAACATCGGTGCAGAACGGTAGGACTAAACACTGGGATCAGGAAGGAAGATTTGAATAAATTACATTCTCTTTGATATTATTAGAGATATTAGCCAATGAAATATAGACAGGATATTGAATAATGGGTGTAATGATATGTGTCAAGAGAAATTATGTTCTGTATTTAAATTAGGGGGTGGTGGGATGGCCTAGCGGTCTAGAGTGCCGCGCTTTGACCTCTAGCTGGCCGGTCACCTCTGACTTGCGGCTGTGGTTTCGATCCCTGGTGTGAGCGTATGTGGCATGTCGATAAGGGTGCCTTCTCAACCTCGTGGGTTTCCTCCGGGCACTCCGGTTTCCTCCCACTGCTAAAGACCCATACACGCAAGCGAATTATTGAAATAAAATTGAAACCATGTTAGTCCCAAAATGACCTAGTTTGTGTCGAGTGGATGATAAACCCTATTTCTCTTTCTCTGTATTTAAATTTATTCTACTTTCTGTATACCGGTATATGACTATTGACATTGTATCTAGATATCAACAACAGGTATATAGATATTACTGACAGGTAGATTTTATTTTGATAATAAAATCAGGTGATAGTGTCAGGTAAACAGGTAGATCAATCATTACCTGTTATTATTATTATTATATTTTACCTGTGAGTCATATGTCTATTGATGTGTAATAATTCATTCAAGTCAAGCGTTAATTTGAACAGTGGTAGGGAAATTAAATGCTTATATATTGGACAGCATTTAAATGATTTGGGGTGATTTTAGACAAATTTTACAAATTTTCAAACAAAGATTTGGTATTGAATGAATGTGAAAGAAATTAAGGCTCAATATACAAGGCCTGATATTTGTCATGCAAACAAGCCAACGGGGCTCCTAGAACACCTGGTACCACTTTATATTTATCTAGACTGTTGACATACATGCAGCCATCCATACTCCGCGCAGCATTTCGTTTGATTAGAGGTAATCCCACTAACACACTGCTATTATGAGTGGATATTGTTGTTTTAAATTTTGATTGGTCAGTAGTTCATCTACCAACCTAGCAAGAGATGATGTATGGTCGTTCAGATGGGATGAAAAACCAAGGTCCTCTGTACACATTTGACAGCTGGAATTCTAAATTAGGCCATAGCGACTGTTTGGGCATTATTCTTCTCATAGCTCACTGCATGGTGTATGCCAGACTTCCATCCGCCCAGAAGGAATAAGACGTTAAGCTCAATTTCATTTCATTTTTTTTGATCAGACTTTTTATTGATATTTATTTCTAATAATACATGTTCCCCAATGTTCACCACGAAATTAAGTGTTATAGGTACTAACTAATTCATTAGTGTGTCGACATTCTGTCAGCTGAAACTAAAATCATCGTTTCCATACATGTTCAACAGAAAAGTTAGCGAATGTTAAGAAGAACTTGTAGGATTTTCTCCCTGTTGATTCATCTGGTTTTTGACCTTTGGTAAGTGAGGTTGCAAGTAGATGATTTAACCTACTTAGTATATTTTATCAAATGGTCTTTATTTAATACTGTATTTATGGTACAATTTAAAGTCTTTCAACTTGATATGAGCAATATAGGAATCTCTTGCAAACTACAATATATGGGTTGAATCTCTATATAATAAAGTTGAAAAATATAATTTTCATATTTTAATACATCTGCTAAACATACATTATACAAGAACTAAATCTGCCTATTGTGGGTCTTTCTTTAGGCCTGAAATGTTATCTAAATTATTAATTAGAAATTATTTAACTGATCCAGGCCATAATCAACTTTGGATGGCATCAGATTTTTTTTGATTTTAAATAGATTAGAACGGGTTCAGCCATATCTTGATTAATTTAAAAATGGACGAGCGCGACATAGCTTTTTTAACCAGTACGGCAGTTGCAAGAATATTAAACTCTTTATCTAATGTATCTTTAAGTGAATGTCCGATATGTACATGAGTACAAGGAATCCCCAGCGAAAATAGTTCAATATAAGATGTAAAATAATGTTTTTACCTTTTCAATTATATCAAAAAAGCATTATTCCAATCTGTTTCACAGAGAATTACGGATTATCTGTCACAGATGACAATCATTGGCTCAATGGTGCATGCCTTGTTTACATAAAACGTAACTGCTCCGGGCAAAATGATGCCTTTTACTCATTTTAAAACTCATTTACACTAAATAGGAAATATACTATTCAAAAAAAGTAGGAGATATTTGATTTTTAAGTGTTATTAAAGTCACCTAATGAAACTGATGAAGAAACAAATGACAAAATGAAATGAAGTTCACATTCATCGATTTATTCCAAATGATCGTTAGACTAAGTAAGGCACAGACTGACCATTATAAGGGTAAAATGATACCCGGGGTCAAACAGCAAAGTTACCACAGCATCACAACAAAGTCAGTAACGGGTAAATCCTCCTCTGTTTGCCAAACAAGCATTGATCCGACGTGGCATACTCCTAATGCGACGTCTAAGGTCATTTTGGTCCAGATTGTCCCATTCCTGTTGCAACGCAGCAGTAAGTTCTTGGACATTGGCAGGACGTTGTTGAAGTTGACGTAACCTCTGTCCAAGCAAGTCCCAGACATGCTCGATGGGGGAGAGGTCGGGACTCAGTGCTGGCCAAGGTAATGTGGGGATGTTCTGTTGTTGGAGGTAACCTGTAACGATCCTGGCCCTGTGACATTTTGCGTTGTCATCCTGGAAGATGAAACGGCGGCCATGACGTCGTGCGAACGGCACAAAATGGACTGCCAAGATGTTGTCCCGGTAGTACTGGCCTGTAACACGCCCTGCAACAACATGTAAAGCCGTTCTTCCAGCAACAGTGATGCCTCCCCACACCATAACAGAACCACCCCCAAATCGATCATGTCTGATGACGTTAACGCCTTGGAAGCGCTCCTTTCGACGACGCCACACCCTCCTACGTCTGTCCAAAAAATCAACAGTGAACCTTGACTCATCTGAAAACATCACATTGCTCCAGCGTCGATTATCCCAGTGTTGACGATCCCTACACCAACGACGTCTTGCCTGAATGTGATGATCTCTCAAACAAGGGATCACGCGAGGACGTCGGGCGCGAAGGTGACCCCTATGCAGTTGATTCCGAATCGTCTGGCCACTCACTCTCACACCAGTGTCTGTTTGAAGACGAGCGCTGATCTGATTTGCTGTGATGACACGATTTCTCAAGGCCAAGGTACGGATAAATCAATCCTGTGCTTAAGTTGTCGCCCTTGGTCGACCTGAGCGTGGTCTGTCCTGTACAGATTGTGTATCACAGTATCTGGACCATAGCCTGCTTATGACAGACTGAGAAACATTCATCGTCCGCGCCACAACCGCCTGTGTTGTGCCAATCTGTAGCATGCCAAGGGCACGTAACCTTTCATTTTGGGTAAGCCGACGCATATCAAAATTTGTTTTCTGGTCACTAAAACAATTAAACTGATGTTTCCACCCTGGAATTCAATGCCACAATGACTGTAACATTCAAAGTCAGAGTCGTGCAAATCTTGGGTTGGACCCCCATGATGATCCCAAGCATCACCTGCATTCCATGCGGTAGCTATTGGTGCGTTTGGGCGTCACATGTAACTGGAAATGTTTCTTCTGTTAGGTTCTATAGTGACTTTTTTCGTAGTCATTTGCATATTTTAGTATTATGCCCCCAAAATCAAATATTCCCTACTTTTTTTGAATAGTATACTTTTAAACTACAAATACTTCAAACGTCTAGGCTTTACTTATTTTTCTAATACATACACAAAAAATGCTAAAGAATTTTATTTGTCGGAAGAAAAAAGTTACTCATTTGAAGTCGTCATAACTACGCATTTTAAACTCATTTGAAGTCGTCATAACTACGCATTTTAAGAGCCGATCGTAGCAAACTCCTTACGTATGGCCCATTCTACCTCTGCACGTTTGAAGACTAGGAGGTTCCGGATGATCAAGTCTATACGTATTCATCTCTATAGAAACCACCACCATTGATGTTACCTGACAACAGTCACTTGATGATAGTCGGCGTTCATATTTTTTTTCATTTTGTTTGATTTTTTTAAAATAACTGAATGTTGTTTGTATATCCATTTTTTTTGATAATTATCATTTTTTTAAATTTTTATACGCCCACACCTAGTAGTTTAGGGATTATTAATTCTGAACATTATGCGCATGCGCAACTATTCTATTGTCTATAAATACCCGGTAACGGGATTATTTTTGTAACCAGTTGATAAAGGGCGAACGCCCGAAACGCGTCCTGGATAAAACCTTCATATATCTACGCAGTCTTGTCTAGTTTGTTACCGGGGATTTTTTGCTATGATTTATCTACAAGGAATGGTTCCTGCTTCTCCTCGGATGCATCACTGAGATCCAAACTGGCCTGCACTGTTATGGGACTCTTCCGCCCCTATATTCCTATCATGTGTGAGGTTTTATCGTCCTCTTCTTGGGATTTTTATATATTTTTCTAATACATACACAAAAAATGCTAAAGAATTTTATTTGTCGGAAGAAAAAAGTTAATATGGGGGACTCATTAAGTTGCGTCTATGTCATCTTTATCAGTGACTGTAGCGGCCTAGGGAATACTCACTGCTGATCAGTGTGGGATTATGCATGAGATAAATCAGCCTACTGCAGATATTTTTTCTATCTGGTCACATGGAGGGTTTAATGTCTTGCGTTTCTGTATCAACTACTCCATGAGGAAATCTTTGCCAGTACATTTAACTATATATGTTAGTCCCGAAATGACCAAGTTTGTGTTGAGTGGATGTTACCCTTTCTCTCTCTCTCAGTGGTTTATCTCATGGAATGTGATGTAATCTTGTGTCAAGAGAATAAACTGTATGATATCTTTGTCTGACTTACTTATTTACCAAACAATACAGATTACATCTTATTCTATATTAACATGTCAAACAATAACATCTTATCTCCTGCCAAATTTACAAATCTCACTAAGCCAGATCAAGATTAACACCAGACCATCAAGAATTATTGGCTCATTCACAGATATTCCTTCTCACTGAGCTTCGAAAATAATATTGACATAAATTATATTTTTGAGTTCAAGCCATGAATCATTTAAATACTTGATTTCCTCTTCCATAATTTATGTTTTCCTTTCTCAAGAAATGTCTTGTCAACTGTAATCGATTATGCTTTGTGTTTGTAATGATAGGGATTAGTTTTTAAAAAATACAGATTTTACTTCAAAATTAGGCACAAAAACTGACTGCCAGTAAATTGTAGTCATATTGAACTACATGTGAAAATTAATCCTTTATATAACAGACAGATAAAATTCATGTACATCTGTATCATTCATCACAAGAAAAGAGATCGCCATATTTAAAATCGAATAATTATTTTAGCATTATGAATGAAGGTTTTGAAGATGAAAGATAATCTCTCTCTCTCAACCAATGGGACTTAATGTCCGCCTCCACCTAAGGTGATAGTGCTGAGAAATGTTTCCTGGGAAACAGAAACAGAAGCCAAATGACAGACTGGTCTCTTTGAATGACAGTTAAATGTACATCCAATGCCTCATATACATGGAGGCGGGTGGATGGCCGAGTGGTTAGCGTGCACACGCTGTATCATACGGCCTGCCATCGAGTCAACTGGCATGGTTGTACATGGCAAGGAGTAGGGTCGCCTGTCCAACCTTGTGGGTTTTCTCTGGGTGCTTCGGTTTCCTCCCACTGCTAAAGACCCTACGCGCAAGCGAATTATTGAAATGAAATTAGAAACCATACATGTTAGTCCTGAAATGACCTAGTTTGTGTCGAGTGGACGTTAAACCCCATTTCTCTCTCTCTCTCTCATACATGGAGAGATATGATATGTAAACGTGTACAAAAATAGGGAGTGTTATTGAATGAATTATTGAAAAATTGAAATGGTATCCGAAGTCGTTTTAGATGTTGTTTAAGCAACTTTTAGCAATTTTTTTAAGGAAAATGAAATGAGGTGTGACATCCTACTTTTCTGCCACAAATCGGCAATTGAAGACAGGTACAATGTCGTACGCTATGTGGCAGCATTTCGTCCTAGTCTTCGAAAGGTTCTTTGTACATATGTAGACCTTGTTTTATAAATGAATCCCAACAACTAGAAACTTTTTTTGCCAGATCCTCGTTTAGACTGTGGAAATTTCTTGATGGAACGAAGAACATCCTGAGTATTGAGCCATTGTTTTTAATGCTATCTTGTGGTACTTGGAAATTTTAAAGACAACAGATTTCAACTTACGAATTTAATGGCTAAGATCAATGCTGTGATAATCGGAGAAAAACATTCTGGAAAAGAAGCTAGAGGTCTGCTGGTGTTCTGCTTAACTTCATGCAAGGAAAATTTCTCTACCAAGTATAATTGTTCAGTCACCAGCAGGGTTTGGGTTTCAGACATAATTGTCAATCTACCCTAAATGGTGCTGAAAATATTTCAGCTGTCAGAATTTATAAATGAGAACTTTGGATGAAGGGAAATGTGGGGGTATTGGTGGAATGCTTTAGGGGAGACTACTTGGTGGACGAGGAAGGGCAGAAAACTTAATGTGAAATAAAAATATTTTTCTAAACCAATTTAATTACCCACAGAGAAAAGAGAACTACATATTTATAGTCCACATAACATCGATTGATGCAACTGATTGTATTAATTATTGTATTGAGAGATTTTTTAATTTGTATTTTTCAGGAAGGGAAAAAGAAAGGAAAAAGATTCCCCAACTCCCCCAGCTTCAGATGAACAGCGACAATATCTAGAAGAAGATTGTATTAAGGAACGAATTACCGAAGCTGATCTCTTTAAATTAGTCTGTTTACCTCCTAGCTTAGATTATAACGAATGGCTAGCTACACATAGTGAGTATTTAGATATCTCTTGACCCCAGTGACTTATTTAAACCACAAATAGTCTACCTGCTATCTTATATATTATTTACTAACTACTGATATCTTAATTATATCATCTATCATTCTCTTAATAGACCACAGACAACAGTGTTATACTTATCAAAGTACACTACAAAGTAGCTTCAATGTTGTATCTATTTGGCAAGGCCAAATGCATAACTTCTTCACGGACAAAAGATGTAAACAGGGCTAAAGCCAGGCGCAGACGGGCAACTTTTTCGAGCAACTTTTAGGCAACAGTGAAATCGCTGGTCGTTGAAAGAAAAAATCGCTCGTCTGCGCCAACGGGCAACAATAGTTGCCTGCTGTTGCTCCGAGTTGCTTCTCGTTGCCAAATATCAAACATGTTTGATATTCGACAACAGAAAATCGCTCGTCGCCGAGAAATTGTTCATCTGTTGCTTAAAAATTGCTCGTCTGCGGCGGTAGGCGACAACAGGCAACAAGCAACTGATTAACTGTCCAATCAGCGAGTGCTCTACTGTCATGTGATACTTCAAGATGTCGGCGTCGGAACAGCTAACAACATTAACATGGTCCATGGAGATGGAAGACATGTTGGTGGAAATGTGGGCTGAGCGGCCAGTCAGCGCACACGGGAGACCTCGAGTTGCCAATTGCTCGGAGTTGCCAGTAGTTGCCTATTGCAGCAACAAGCGACGAAAAGTTGACCGTCTGCGCCAAGCTTAACCCTAACCCTACGCCATACACTTATCCTAACCCACGACCCTAAGCAACAATCACGTGTTATAACCCTGTTTACATCTCGTCAAATAGATCAACCCTTCAATATTGTTGAACAAATGCTACCTGATAACTACATACGGGACAAATTATAGACTGAACAAACTATACAGGAACACTACATGTACTATAGACAATACACTTTAAGATATCAAATTTATAAAACAATTCTAACTCATCGTTCAGTCACTGAAATATATCTATTAACGTCTACTTCAGGTTTAGTCCCACTCTGTCTGATATATAGAAATATCTGGAGAATAGTCCTGGTTAATTAATTGCTGTTATTGTTAAGCGATGATATGACAAAGCAAAAAAAAAAATAATATAATTTGATTACAAAATGAAGCATATAATAATTTGGTCCCCAAAGAAAACATAAATGACTTAGCCTTTGTAGTTAAGAGTCGCGTAGGTCAATTGTTAAAAAAGTGTTGATGTAGGTTGACCATAAAGGATCCAGCTGTCGTATCTGATCGTAAATGTTGTTCAAATATAGATTAAAAGACTGTAAGCAGACGGACAGAAGACTATTGTTATTTAAATGAAATGTCTGTTGCTTTTATTTTTTATATAGATAAATAAAATAGATGTAATTACATGCCCTGTTGGTTTTGCCACATGATAAAATTATCAAGATCTTGTCCCCCTTATTTTTTACGTTTCTTTCTTTTGAAATTTTTAAAAACATCTTATCGCATCTTTTCAAAAATATCAGTCTTTTGAAGTTGTCTCCTTGTTCTCTCACAAACATTTCTATATTTTATGCCAAATAAAAAGCTCTCCCTCACATCTTTGTCCCCATAATCTTAAAGAATTTTGTTGCAAACAAATTAAAGTCCGAACATGCCAGAATAAAGGTTGAATATAGAAATAATACAAAATCAAAAGTATACAGATCTATATTTCATTTTGTTTTTTTATACTTTCGATGGCCTACACTACATGAAGACCTAAAAAGCTATTGTGGGAGTTCACATCAGAATTCATACAAGCGCCTTTTGAAAATATGACGTTAGACATTTGATTAACCAATAAGCATTGATATTACTCACAGTTCCATACAAAACATGCCAAAAGGTTGCCGTTTCATTGGCTAATGCCCCACACCATTCAGAACACATCAATGATAACAACTCTTCCAGGTCCTAGTGTAGTAAAGACAAGTAAAACAAAATTTTGAACTATAAAAACATAACGAAACGAAATAGGATCTGTTTTAATCAGAATGTTTTAATGTCATTTAGTAATTGAATAAAAATTGAATTTTGTGCTAAATTTTGTGTTTTTGTCGATCAAAGATATTTCTCAAAAACAGTGATTGAAAGTTGAGTAAATTGACTAAATTCTTAACTTCAGTCTGAGAATGCTTTGTGAAGCTTGGGCCTGGTTTTAGTAGTAGTGCCAAGGATTTTGTAAGGTACAAGTAAACCATTATTTCAAGTCCTGTGAAGCACATTGAATTCTGAATAGTTGCCTTGTGAAAAGACTTCATAAAGAGTTGATAAATTTAACTCAATCTCAACCACTTGTCGAATTTCATACAAAAAGTGATTATTCACTCAAAAGAAGGATGCTGTTAGAATAATTTCTATTTACTTGCTGAAAAGCTAATTTCTATGGATTTAAGTTCATTGATGATAAATTGACGTCAAATCAATAATGGCTGTGGATTGCAGCGACTGGACAGTGTAATAAAATCATATGGTTGCGTATTGCTGACAACGGGTTACTGTGATAAACATGGCTACTGGATAATATTACGCTGAATTTATTGGAAAACATACGATAAAGCTGTAATGGTTGTCTACAGTTTATCAATAAGTCATTCATCTTGAAACAAATTGCTTTATTAAAGGCCGATAATTACTCGTTGAATTAAGCATTTTTTGTCAGATTATACTCTGGGAGATAAATATCTGTATGTGGTAAAAGACCAATAACATTTTCAACCAGACTCGTAGTAGTCATCGGCTACTTGTCCTTGAATTTAACAAAACAAAATTAGCATCTGACCAGGAATGGCTGAATTGTTAGCATGTGGGCGCTGTATCATAAAATCTGTCATTGAGTCAACTGGATTGGTTTTGATTCCCCGGTTGTACGTAACAAGGAGTAGGGTCATCAGCCCAGGTCCTTCGACTACACGAAAGCCAATTATTGAAATATAATTTAAACCATATGTTAGTCCTAGTTTGTGTCAAGTGGATGATGAACCCGATTTCTCCCTCTCTCTCTCAGACTTCTGATTAAAATATTAAAAAAATGAAATGAGATGTGGTTTAAGGTCCTACATTTCTGACCGACTTTGACCGAACAGCAGTGCTATGTCTTACTGCTATTTTGAATTCTAATTATCAAGGGCCTTTTACATGCACATAGGACCTCAGTTTTTCATCCCATCCAAATGACTATACCCTGGACCTCAGTACTACACCACTTATAAGGGGAAAACATGTTTGGAAATCCAGATGAACTTTCTCCACCTACATCAGGATCCAACATAGGAATTCCATTTTAACTTGCCAGTGACGTCTTACCCACAGAGGCTCCTGCCAATATATTTTAAACTATAGATACCACCATAGATAAGCTAATCACTGCGAAAGACCACTAAAGGCAAGCACTTTATTGAAATGAAATTGCAACATATTTTAGTCCCAAAATGACGTAGATTTTCTTAAGAGGTCTTTAAACCACATTCTCTCTGTACATGTATATATAGACTCTAAAGGAAACATTGCTTCTCTTTCCACCATGGTTTGATATCAATCATTGATGCGGGTTGTTTCTCGTTGTCAGATCACCATATCTCTAACTTGCTAATCAATAAAATAAACATCATCATTGTCTTGGAAACCTCAAAATTATTCTCCATTTAGTACAAAAAAACATGAATGTTGTAGTGTTACATTAAACAGACATGCAGCATGTTATTTTACAAGACATTGTACTACGCTCTCTTACTCATCCCTTCACAAACTCTCTCTACTTTCAATTAAATCTTGCTAATGATGTGAAACATGTTATTTTACACAACATCATTCTATTAATGACATCCCAGATATGCATTCTATCTCTACTCCTGTCCATTCAAAAACTCTCTCTACTTTCAATTTGAAGACTCTACTTGTGACGTGGTGCATGTTATTTTGCAAGACATATCATACTATTATCTCTTATCCATTCATAAACTCTTGCTACTTTCATTTTGTAGAGTGCCATTGAATGCATTTATTGCAGTAATTAACACTATGTCAACTGTAATAAACTAAACTCTTGCTTTATATTTTAGATATGCCTTAGGCCTCATTGACAAAAACTTAATCTAGCGAAGAATAGAGGTGATGCTATCTTATTTTAACCCTGTCCCATTTATACCAGCTGCAAAAGGGTTCTGAAATGTTGACAAATTTTCATTTCATCGTAATTTTATAAATACTGAAAGGAATTTGACCATTTGTCAACAAATATTCTTTTTAGAGATCCAGAAACTTTGAGAATAAATATGTTGATTACTCCATTCAGTTGCTATGGGCATACATTTCGTTGCCTGGCGACCTATCTTTCATTTCATCCTATCTTTGTAAATAAGGACAGGAATTGAAGCAAGTATGGGCTGATATATTTTTTATATATTCTTAATCTTTTACAATATTTTAGCGGTAGTTGGCAATGGCCTCTACAAAACTCTTGAGTAGCTATTTATACCGAAGTACATTCCAGTTGGCCACACTTAGGGTAGTATGAAAGAAAGTAAGAGGATTCTAGTTGCACACGACTAGGGTTAGGATAAGAAAATAATGGAACTCACTGATTGATTCATTTACACGAACAACCTCACGCCCAATAAAACAAATAAATGTTTGTTTGAAGTCTGGTTATTCTAGATCATTAGTCAATTACATCCAGGCTATTGTTGTAGACCCATGAATGACCTGTAGGCTAATTTCGTAGCACAACATGAAGAGATTGAGTTATTACCATAGATATGCTATGAACAAATAAAGGTGTTTTTTTTTTTTGTCATTGCTATTTAGTGTATGTCATTGGGAAACAATTTGATGGGGGAAAAAACCCAAACTGAAAGTCTTTCATTCAGACATGAATTCATTGTCATTGGTTACATATATTTAAAACAGACAATTTTATATTCTTTCTGGTAGACGAAAAAAAATTGTAGATCACATTGTAGTTCAAGCATGAATTAATTATCAGTGGTTACAGCAGATCTTGAGATTACAAAGTTGCTTTTGGTTGACTCAATTCATTCACTGTTTACATAAAACATTTCAGGCTTTATCATGTATCACTCATCCTTTGACGCAAACTAGGTCATTTTGGGACTAACATAGTAGAATTTTATTTAATCAATTTCTTATCTCATATAGAGGTCTTTAACTTTGGACGGATGGAAGGAATCCAGGGGTTGTGGAGAAATCGCACCAGGATGGGCAGGTAGAATAATTCAGTGATTGATTAAAAGCTTTAGCAATATGTTTAACTGGCACATGGACCAGTGAAGAGCAAGGTTTCTGACGTAACAGAGAGAGAGAGAGAAATGGGGTTTAACGTCCACTCAACACAACTAGGTCATTTCGGGACTAACATATGGTTTTTAATTTTATTTCAATAATCCGCTTGCGCGTAGGGATCTTTAGCAGTGGGTGGAAACCGGAGTGCCCGGAGGAAACCCACGAGGTTGAGAAGGCGCCCCTATCTCCATGCCACATACGCTCACACCAGGGCTCGAAACCACAGCCGCAAGCCAGAGGTGACCGGCCAGCTAGAGGTCGAAGCGCGGCACTCTAGACCACTAGGCCATCCCAACCCCCCCTGACGTAACAGTTGTACTGTGGGATATCAGTGAGTAAGATGCGAGCTCCATTGCCAAGAGGTCTCGAGTTCTCTCCCTTTGTTTGCCGAGAAAGTTCCTCAGAATTTTCGGACACGTTTTCCCCTTGGTACAAGATGGAGGGACTGACAAGGATAGTGTCAAGTTGTTCAGATTGTACAAAAAGCCAATTTCCTTTTTGTACACATTGACAGAATTTGAAATAAGAGCAAAAAATGCACCCTGGCATATACCTACATATCCCAGCCAGACGGTGAAAAAAGTAGTAATCTTTTAAGTAGTAAGCATTTCATTTTTAATTTGGATTCAAGAATTTGTTAGTCCTTTCATACTATTTAAATCAGTACTTGAGTTTTATAAAGGTTATAGTATAAGCACACTTCATATTCTTGACCTTTAGGTAAATATCGTCAATTACTTTATAATCTTCAAGTGGAATTTACCTACATGCACTTAAAAACGTTCTGTTTGAAAATTGTACAGTTTAACATGTAACCTAGATATAAATGGTATACTTAACAGTTTTCTGTAAATATGATACACTCTTTCACAACACTGTTTTATTTACCTAACACTAAGGTATACGTATATATACCCCTTAGTTAAACAGACCTGATATATTACACAATGAAATATGTATTTTATTGGGTGGGTTGTAATTAATGCTAATCTCTTGTCTGATGATATATGCATCTATTACTTAGTATTGTCAATATTGGATATACCAAGGTATTTATATAGTATTTATTGTATATACTTTGTACACAATGAAAATTAAAGTAACATTGCATGAGGTGGCTAAAAGTTGTTTTAATAATGTAAGATAAGAATGTAAAAAGGACTTTATTCTGGTGTCTACTAGTATTGTGAATATATTTGAGTAGGTTTAAGATTGGTCGGTTTTTATACGCCCACATTGAAATGTGGTCGTATATTGTCGTCGCCTCCGTCGGTCCGTCCGGCGTCCACAATTGCTTGTGGACGCTCTAGAGGCTAAAGTTAATATCCAATTGACATTAAATTTATACACACTGTTTAAGGTCATGAGACGAAGAAGCCTATTGTTTTTCAGCGATTTCCGATAATAACTACCAGAACTATGGCCCTTGATCACTTCAAAAAATCTTGTGGACGCTCTAGATGCCAAAGTTAATATCCGATTGGCATTAAATTTATACACAGTGTTTAAGGTCATGAGACGAAGAAGCCTATTGATTTTCAGCGATTTCCGATAATTAGTGCCAGAGTTATGATGGCCCTTGATTACTTCAAAAAATCTTGTGGATGCTCTAGAGGCCAAAGTTAATATCTGATTGACTTTAAATTTATACGCATTGTTTAAGGTCATGAGACGAAAAAGCCTATTGATTTTCAGCGATTTCTGATAATTACTGCCAGAGTTACGGCCCTTGATCACATCAAAAAATCCTGTGGACGATCTAGAGGCTAAAGTTAATACCCGATTGACTTTAAATACACACACACTGTTAAGGTCATGAGACGAAGAAGCCTATTGATTTTGAGTGATTTCAAATAATTGATACACAGAGTTTAAGGTGTTGAAACGAAGAAGCATTTTGATTTTCAATGAATTTTGATAACTGAACTGCTAAATCCATGATATTAAATGTTTCGTATACTAATTGTTAGCGTGGGGCAAAACTTTTATAAAAAGCAAACAAATTCTAATGATTTTCAGATAATTACATAATGAGTTGTTACTCTTAATCAGATTTTAGTGTATTACAAATGTTCCATTACCCAAAAAAGTAAAAATATGCGACAACCCTTGTTGACTGCCCGGACGATTTAGCTGCTGTGGGCGTATGTTTCGTTGCCTGGCAACCTATCCTAATACTTTGTACTACACAGGACAATAAAAGTAATATTCACAGACACTTGATAATACTGCAATAGAAGAACATGGATATATATGAAACTCAATAGAACAAAATGGATATATACTTGAAACTGCAATAAATCCAAATGGATATACTTCAAACTCAATAGTATATAAGATATATTTGAAATACAATAGAACACAAAAGATGTACTTGAAACTCAATAGAAAACAAAAGATTTACTTCAAACTCGATAGTATATAAAATAAGATATATTTGAAATGCAATAAAACACAATAGATTTACTTGAAACTCAATAAAACACAATAGAGAACAAAATGTAACGTACAGTGTAAACACAGAATAGCATAAAATTAAACATAACGCTAACGCTACAATATACGTCCACATTCCTGCTTTGATTGATATGGTACTTTGTCAAGAAGGCTAGACGTTTGGTTTGTTTAGCGTTGAGGGTCGTGCCTCAGCATCAATAGTTGCCGTCCTTAGAGTATAAGGAATAAGTATACCAAGATAATCCATTCAGAATTGTGCCTTCCTAACGCTAAAGGCAAAAAGTGGGCGTGGCCCTGCCCCTGGGGGTCGGGACATTCATCAAAATCAATAGTGGACGCCCTCAGTCTATAAGGAATACAAGTACCAAGCTGCTTCATTCAGAATTGCGGCCTGTAAACGACAAACACAAAAATTGGGCGTGTCTTGCCTGTGGGAGTTGGGACATGCAGTTGACATCCTTAGGCTATAAGGAATACATATCCCAAGTTTAAAGACGATCCATTAAGAATCGTGGCCTGTAGACAACACACACAGACACGAAGTAAAAATGGGCATGGCTCTGCCCCTGGGGGTTAGGAAATTACCAAAAACAATACGGGTCATCTTTAGGGTATAAGGAATAGGTATGTAAAGTTTTAAAAGGATCTGTTAAGAATTGCATCCTGTAGGCGAACACACGACACAAAAGCATTGGGCGTGGCTCTGTCCCAGGGGGTCCGGCATGCATCAAAAATAATAGTGGTCAGCCTTAGGGTATAAGGAATAAGTATAAAAAAAAGTTTTCAAGACGATCGATTAAGAATTGTGGCCTGTAGCTGACACACAGACAGACAAAAAGAAAATGGGCGTGGCACTGTCCCTGCGGGTCGGGCATGCACCAAAAACAATAGAGATCTTCCTTAAGGTACCAAGAATGAGCATTCAAAGTTTCAAGATGATACATTAAGAAATGCAGCCTGTAGACGACAGACAAACAAATACAAGAAATGGGTGTTGCTGTTCCACGGGGGTCGGGCATGCACCCAAAACAAAAGGGATCATCCTTAGGGTATAAGGAATAAGTATTTTAAGTTTCAAGATGACCAATTAAGAATTGTGGCCTGTAGGCGACACACAAAAAGAAAATGGGCGTGACTCTGCCCCTGGGGGTTGGGCATGCACCCCAAATGATAGGAATGTTCCTTAGGGTACAAAGAATAAGCATTCAAAGTTTAAAGATGATACGTTAACAAATGTGGCTTGTAGACGACAAACAAATAAATACAAGGAATGGGCGTGGCTCTGCCATTGGGGGTCGGACATGCACCAAAAAACAATAGGGATCATCCTTAGGGTGTAAAGAGTAAGTATACAAAGTTTTAAGAAAATCCAGTTAGAATTGCGGCCTGTAGGCGACAGACACACAAAAAGAAAATAGGCGTGGCTCTGCCCCTGGGAGTTGGGCATGCACCCCAAATGATAGGGATCATCCTTAGAGTATAAAGAGTAAGTATACAAAGTTTGAAGAAAATCCAGTACGAATTGCGCCCTGTAGGCGACACACAAAAAGAAAATGGGCGTGGCTCTGACCCTGGGGGTTGGGCATGCACCCCAAATGATAGGAATGTTCCTTAGGGTACAAAGAATAAGCATTCAAAGTTTCAAGATGATACGTTAACAAATGTGGCTTGTAGACGACAAACAAATAAATACAAGGAATGGGCGTGGCTCTGTCCATTGGGGGTCGGGCATAGACCAAAAAACAATAGGGATCATCCTTAGGGTGTAAAGAGTAAGTATACAAAGTTTTAAGAAAATCCAGTTAGAATTGTGGCCTGTAGGCGACACACAGACACACACAAAAAAATGGGCGTGGCTCTGCCCCTGGGGGTTGGGCATGCACCCCAAACGATAGGGGTCATCCTTAGAGTATAAAGAGTAAGTATACCAAGTTTGAAGAAAATCCAGTAAGAATTGCGCCCTGTAGGCGACACAAAGACACACGAAAAGAAAATGGGCGTGGCTCTGCCCCTGGGGGTTGGGCATGCACCCCAAACAATAGGGATGTTCCTTGGGGTACAAAGAAAGTGTATGCAAAGTTTCAAGATTATAAGTTAAGAAATGTGGCCTGTAGACGACAAACAAACAAATACTAGAAATGGGCGTGGCTATGCCCCTGGGGGTCGGGCATGCACCAAAAACAATAGGGATCTTCCTTGGGGTATAAGGAATAAGTATACCAAGTATAAGGAATAAGTATACCAAGTTTGAAGAAAATCCAGTAAGAATTGCGCCCTGTAGGCGACAGAAAGACACAAGAAAAGAAAATGGGTGTGGCTCTGCCCCTGGGGGTTGGGCATGCACCCCAAACGATAGGGATGTTTCTTAGAGTACAAAGAATGTGTATGCAAAGTTAAGATTATACGTTAACAAATGTGGCTTGTAGACAACAAACAAACAAATACTAGAAATGGGCGTGGCTATGCCCCTGGGGGTCGGGCATGCACCAAAAACAATAGGGATCTTCCTTGGGGTATAAGGAATAAGTATACCAAGTATAAGGAATAAGTGGGTGACTACAATCTGCACATTTGTCATCATATAGAGCTTATTCAACAGTATCGAATTCCAACTACTTAGGGATATTTTACGTGCACTCCAATGTGTTCACGCGACCTTGGTTTTTCGTCCCATCCGAACGACTAGACAGCTGTCCTTGTCAGGCCCTCCGTTCTGCTCACTGACAAGGGGGAACCACGCCGGAAAATCGAGATGAACTTTCTCGTTGCAGAACTTTCAATTCAGGCCAAACGTTTATTGCATACGATTAAGCTGGTCAGTTGGGGCTTATTTTCAAAAGTTTTGTAATAATCGGTTGGTAATTAAAATACCGTGCGAATTAAACTGTTAAAACAGAAAATTTCGCCCGGTTAAAATGTTTCTTGCTATAAGTCAGCAATTTCCAGATTTTAGGGAGGCTGAATGGTTAGCATACGCGCGCTGTATCGTAACGTCTGTCATTGAGTCAACCGGCGTCGTTTCGATTTCCAAGTTGCACGTGACATGGAGTATGGTGTCCAACCTCGTGGGTTTTCTCCGTGTCCTTCGGTTTCCTCCCACGGCTAAAGACCCGTACGCGCAAGGGAAGTTTATAAATAAAATTAAAAAACATATGTTCTTCCCGAAATGACCTAGTTTGTGTCGAATGGACGTTGAGCCGCATTTCTCTCTTTCTCTTTTATTTTTAAAGTTTTGTAATAATCGGTTGGTAATCAAAGGTACTGTAAAAGTGATAAAACATAAAATTTCGCCCGGTTGTAATGTTTCTCACTTTAAAGTCAGCAATTTGCCGATTTTAGAGGGCAAATGTTTATTGCGAACAATTAAGCTGGTCAGGGGGAGCTTATTTTTAAGGGAGGCTGAATGGCTGAATGGTTAGCATGTGCGCGCTGTATCGTAACGTCTGTCGTTGAGTCAACGGGCGTCGTTTCGATTTCGAGATTGTACATGACATGGACATGCATACGATTAAGCTGGTCAGTTGGGGCTTATTTTCAAAAGTTTTGTAATAATCGGTTGGTAATTAAAATACCGTGCGAATTACACTGTTAAAACAGAAAATTTCGTCCCGGTTAAAATGTTTCTTGCTATAAGTCAGCAATTTCCAGATTTTAGGGAGGCTGAATGGTTAGCATACGCGCGCTGTATCGTAACGTCTGTCATTGAGTCAACCGGCGTCGTTTCGATTTCCAAGTTGCACGTGACATGGAGTATGGTGTCCAACCTCGTGGGTTTTCTCCGTGTCCTTCGGTTTCCTCCCAACAGCTAAAGACCAGTACGCGCAAGGGGAGTTTTTAAATAAAATTAGAAAACATATGTTAGTCCCGAAATGACCTAGTTTGTGTCGAATGGACGTTTAGCCGCATCTCTCTCTTTCTTTTTTTTATTTTTAAAGTTTTGTAATAATCGGTTGGTAATCAAAGATACTGTAAAAGTGATAAAACAGAAAATTTCGCCCGGTTGTAATGTTTCTCACTTTAAAGTCAGCAATTTGCCGATTTTAAGGGGAAAACGTTTATTGCGAACGATTTAGCTGGTCAGGGGGAGCTTATTTTTAAAAGTTTTGTAATATTCGGTTGATAACTAAAGGTACCGTGCAAATTAAACTAATAAAATAGAAGATTTCACCCGGTTGAAATGTTTCTATCTGTAGGTCAGCAATTTGCCGATTTTAGGGAGGTTGCGTGACTGAATGGTTAGCACGTGCGCTGTGTATCAAAACGTCTGTCATTGAGTCAACTGGCGTTGTTTCGATTTTTTGGTTGTACGTGACAAGGAGTATGGTCGCCTGTCCAACCTCGTAGGCCGTAACGCCGCTGCCCGGGTAAAATTTCCCTCATTGCACACTTTATGGCGTATGCCCGTCTTCATTAGCCCATTTTAGGAGTAGGACGTTAAACCCCATTCAATTTGATTTCATTTTCTCTATGTTGCTTAGTTATTATAGTGGATAAATGTTTTTCTGGTTCTATTAATTATTTCATTTCTGCATAGAAATCTTGCTTCGACCAGTTTTTTTTTTTATTGCAAAGTGCCATTCTTGTATATTGCAGTCTATGACCCTTTGTTTAAAACATGCTTAAGATTTCCTACTTATAACCAAACATATTGGAAACCATAATTATATAACATATCTCTAATTTTGGAAGCCCGATTACAGCTATACAAGTTTAGGTTTTTTCCCTTTAGTTTAAAGATTATTTTTTTGCCCGGGTTCAATGTTTCTCACTACATTTAAATTTGTAACTTTGTGAGTTTTGGCCGATTTTGATAATTATGTCTTTATAATTTTCCAAATTTACATATTTAACGTAAATATTCAAACAATTGGGATCAACCTGATTCAATTTTTTTTAGTTTTGTTCAAAGTTATATCATTTAATTTTTCGATGTTTTCTTACCATTTTCATTTCATTTTTCTGAAAGTTTTGAAGTGGGAAGTCATCCCGATTACAGCAACACAAGTATCAGTTATTTCCCTTTAGTTTTCAGATTATGCAATGTTTCATACTATATTTAGACTTGTAACTTCGCGAGTTTTTGACCAATTTTGATAGTTTGTTATTCTTATCCTTTCATTTGAGATACTTGATATAATCGATGACACGTGACGATGAATATGAAAGCTTTCATATCTGCATGGGACAGTAGCAGATCTAGTTTTAGGTTTGTTATTTTTCAGCTATAACATTTTTCGTTTGTTATTTTTCAGCTATATCATTTTTTGACCATGTAAATTTAATGTATGGTGTTGTCTCTGAATACTGCACCCCTGAAACTTGTCCAGCCATGACAGCCCCTGGAAATGTGTAAGTAGTTTACAGAATATTTTTATCATCATTTATTTTCTCGATGTGAGTACCAATTTCTATTAAAGGATGGGGGGTTGGATGGCCGAATGCTAAGCGTATGCGTGCTGTATCATACAGCCTGCCATTGAGTCAACTTGCATGGTTTCAAATCCCTGGTTGTATGTGGCAAGGAGTAGGGTCACCTGTCCAACTTTGTGGGTTTTCTCCGGGTATTTCGGTTTCCTCCCACTGCTAAAGACCCCTACGTGCAAGCGAATTATTGAAATAAAATTAAACCATATGTTAGTCCCGAAATGACCTTGTTTGTGTCTAGTGGACGTTAAACCCCATTTCTCTCTCTCTCTGTTAAAGGATATGAGAATGTACAATTCAATTAAAGAACACCAAATATGGTTATTAATAGTTCTAGTAAGCCGTCAGCCCCCAGGGTATTTTAACGTTCTAGAATTCATCAATTATATGTGTAAAGCTCATTCTACTTAATTCCCTGGAAACGTCCACGGCGTGTACATGTGATTCAGGAAAAATCCTACAATTTATTTTGTTGAGCAAAAGGTAATTACCTTCTGGAAATAGAAGCCAGTAGATTGTTGAAATGTACGGTACACCGAGGATTTAAAATTTCCATCAGGGAGTGTGTTAAAAAGATGCCATCACAGAGAACCAGTTTTTTTATCACGATTATTACAGTCATCTGGTGATGATAGTATACAACAATCTATAATGATAAAGTGTCTTAAATGGCTGTCGGATCTTTTTCTTATTCGATTTATTGGAAGTTGGACTCAAAACAAGATGATTTTTTCAAGATTATTGTTATTTAGGCTTCTCTCTGATAATATAAAAAAATAATCGATTATATTTTGACAGTTCTTCCTGATAGAATAAAAACTTCACAAGTAGTCGAGTAATTTCCGTCAAGATGTATGATATTTTTGTCTTTCTTTCAACTTGAATGGAATTGAAACAGTTGGTAGCAAATTGACCTGATGAACAATGTTTGTTTTTTGTATGAATAGATGGTTTTTTGTCGACCATCGGAAGTGTCTTGTCAAGTTGATGAAACATTAATTGGCATCTCACCAGTAAATATCTGAGATATCTCAGGCTATACACTTGACCTAACCTTGGTGTAGCGGATTATTTTAATGGTGCGACTACAAATATACATTTCCTTTGTCCTGAGCGTGACCTACTGAGTCTCGTAGCATGATCAGCTGAATCTATAAGCTTGATCAGCCGAATTTATGAACTTGATCAGCTGGTTTTCTGAACTTATCAGCTGATTATCTGAACATGGTTGGCTAATTATCTGAACATGATCTGTTGATTATCTGAACATGGTTGGCTAATTATCTGAACATGACATGAATATATATGTATTGTTAATATTTTTCAGGCAATATTTCTGGCATGACGACAAAGGGAAAAAGTATAAATATCCAGCCTCACAATATATAGATTACGTCATGTCATTTATACAGAAAACAATAACAGATGAAACGGTCTTTCCTACTAAATTTGGTACGTTTTACAAACACACATATTTTACATTCTATGCTTGATAAAGATGGGAGAACCCTTGTAGAAACGTCACTGAAATAAACTCTTCAAGTTACTTGTATTTACATATAATTGTGTCTTGTTCTATATTTTACGTCCTTCATCTTCACAGTGTACATGGGCAACGCTCGTAAATAACATGCTTGCTGCTAATGGCAACGTCATCAACCGCTTACTCCTCATGTCTTGAATTTATCTGCATACTAGGCCTATTTTTATACGCCCACATAGAAATGTGGACGTATATTGCCGTCGCCCCCGTCCGTCCGTCTGTCGGTCGGTCCGTCGGTCGGTCCGTCCGTCGTCCACAATTTCTTGTGAACACACTAGAGGCCAGGGTTAATATCCAATTGACTTTTAATTTATACACAGTGTTTAAGGTCATGAGACGAAGAAGCCTATTGATTTTCAGCAATATCCGATAATTACTGCCAGAGTTATGACCCTTGATCACTTTGAAAAATCTTGTGAACGCTCTAGAGGCTAAAGTTAATATTGGATTGACTTTAAATTTATACACAGTGTTCAAGGTCATGATACGAAGAAGCCTATTGATTTTCAGCAATATCCGATAATTACTGCCAGAGCTATGACCCTTGATCACTTTGAAAAATCTTGTGAATGCTCGAGAGGCTAAAGTTAATATCCGATTGACTTTAAATTTATACAGTGTTTAAGGTCATAAGATGAAGAAGCCTATTGATTTTCACGGATTCCCAATAATTAGTGCCAGAGTTATGGCCCTTGATCACTTCAAAAAATCTTGTGGATGCTCTAGAGGACAAAGATGATGTCCGATTGACTTCAAATTTATACACAGTGTTTAAGGTCATGAGACGAAGAAGCCTATTGATTTTCAGCGATTTCTGATAATTAGTGCCAGAGTTGTGGCCCTTGATCACATCAAAAAATCCTGTGGACGCTATAGATGCCAAACTTATCATCCGATTGACTTTAGATTGATACACAGAGTTTAAGGTGTTGAAACGAACAAGTATTTTGATTTTCAATGAATTTTGGTAACTGAACAGCTAAATCCATGATGTTAAATGTTTCCTATACTAATTGTTAGCGTGGGGCAAAACTTTATAAAAAGCAAACAAATTCAAATGATTTTCAGATAATTACATAATGAGTTGTTACTCTTAATCAGATTTTAGTGTATTACAAATGTTTCATTCCCCAAAAAAGTAAAAATATGCGACAACCCTTGTTGACTGCCCGGACGATTTAGCTGCTGTGGGCGTATGTTTCGTTGCCTGGCAACCTATCTTTACCATAGAAATTATTTCATTCTGGTTCCTTCTATTTTAATTCAGTTGCAAGACGGGGGGTCTTTCTAGGAACAGGGTCTGGTCTTTATTGGGGTCGAAAAACACTGAGGCTGGCAGATGAAATAATTCTTGACAGGTGGATTTAGAAATAAGACAAGATTGTAGCGCCACTTTCTGTACAGAATTTGTCATGTTCGAGCAGAACAGTAGGACTTTAAACCCCATTTCATGTCATTTCATTTTCCAACTAGGAAAGGGACTTTAAAATTTGTTACAAAATTTTCTAGAATTGATTAACCTCTTCCCCCGATGTAATCCAGCTTTAAACTTTACCAGGTTGGTGTAAAGTACATGTTCTACATGTGTAATGTTTTTATTATGCCCTGACCTCTTTTACATTATACTGTGACCTCTTGGTAACCCTAACAATATTTTGTTTTTTTATTGACTTTTGATGGTGGAACCTTTACCTGTCAAACTTGGTGTTCACCACCAATTTGTTATGGTTTGTTGTAGATATAGGGTGAAACATGTTTAATTTGGCTGTCTTTTGACAGTTTATTAAATCCACTAATCCACAGTGTAAATCAAGACCATCAGTAGTATTCAGAATTAATCAAATATAATTACCAATGTATAAAATATTATAAGCCCAATATTCGGTTCCCAAGGGTTGGTGGTGGGGGGGATGGGGAGAATGGTTAGCACTTGCAGGCGTTATTATTGAGGTCTGTCATTGCCTAGCCAACCTCGGGGGGGGGGGGAGGATTTCTCTGGGTCCTCTGGTTCCTCCCTTTGCTAAAGACCTCTACGTGCAAGCGAATTATTGAGTTTGAAATGGGGTAAGCTGGTGGTTTAGTGATTAAGACATTGGCAACCTAACCTGCGGGTCCTGTGTTCGATCACTGCCTTCACCAAGATAGGTCGCTATGATTTTCCGGTGGGTTCCCACCTTGTCGGTGAACATAATACGTATAGTCGGCAAGCTAAGCTACAAGTCCTGTGTTCACCAAGACAATTCATTATGATTTTCCGGCGGGTTCACCCTTGTCAGTGGTACAGGACAGATGCTGGCCAGTGAACATATATAGTCGTTCGGATTGGATGAAAAAAACTCTAAATATGATCTTTTAATTAAATTCTAGTTGTACATGAAAAGGAGTAGAGTCGCCTCTCCAACCTCATGTGTTTTTCTCTGGGTTCTCTGTTTTCCTCACACTTCTCTCTCTCTCTCTCTTTAAATTATTTTCTGTCTAAAACATGTTACGAGTAGAGTCGCCTGTCCAACCTCATGGGTTTTTCTCCGGGTCCTCTGTTTTCCTCCCACTTCTCTCTTTAAATTACTTTCTTTCCAACACATGTTACCTTGAGTTTTATGTTTATTGTAAGATGGGTGTCTAGAGATAAACATGTTATAAACTGTGCATACTTGACACATAAATCTAGGGTGGGGTTGTTTTATGGAATAAATTTACACAAAATTTTAATTAGAACATAAATTTTGAGCTAAAATAGAATCAACAGTACATGCAGCAATTTTGAAAATTGAAAATTCGAGACAGACTGGCTACAGTTAAGGTGTTTGAAAGCTGATCAAGAGCACAATAATATTATGATTATTTCCTGGGAAATAGACTTGGAATTTATTAGCCTTGCACAGGTTATAAATAACGTTCTAGCAGTCGAACAACTGAAAACCTGGTGTTAAAGATATATATCTAATAATAGTATTTGTTAAAGCTCAAATATCTCTGGGGGTTGGGATGGCCTAGTGGTCTAGAGTGCCGCGCTTCGACTTCTAGCTGGCCGGTCACCTCTGGCTTGCGGCTGTGGTTTCGAGCCCTGGTGTGAGCTTATGTGGCATGGAGATAGGGGCGCCTTCTCAACCTCGTGGGTTTCCTCCGGGCACTCCGGTTTCCTCCCACGGCTAAAGACCCCTACGAGCAAGCGAATAATTGAAATAAAATTGAAACCATATGTTAGTCCCGAAATTACCTGGTTGTGTTGAGTGGACGTTAAACCCCATTTCTCTCTCTCTCTCTCAAATATCTCTAGTTTAAAGGGCAAATACCCCCATCTTCATTAGTCCAGTAGGAGCAGAACAGTTAAACCCCATTTCATTTCATTTAAAGAGCAAATACATAAAATAAAAATTGTTGGTTCAAACGTGATTAAAATAAACTAATTCTAATGTCATCCAATGATTTCATTCCACCATTTTATCATCTTAGTGTTAAGCCTGTTACAGACTTTGTCACACACAAATTATTACACAAATTTGAATACTGTACTGGAATTAAACATGAAAAATAACGTGGTGCAGCTATTTTCTATTATGTATATGAATTTAAATATTTTGTTGATGCATGATTCTTGATTGTGATTTGAAAACACCTGCTTAAATAACAATAAGAGTTATGCCCCTTTATTTTGGGGAAAAAAATGTCTGACAAGAGAAATTTGAAATCCCATCACTGCACATAACATATATATTATAATAAAAATATTGTGCATTAATTTGTGTCTGATAAAGTCTGTGACAGGTGTCTTAACCTGTCTACATTATTTTGACGTCATGACGTTAAGTGGTCAGGCTAAATAAAGGCTTAAGTGAAATATTTTGTTTGCCTATTTCAAAAGACTACTGACAGATAATTATAAGTGATAGACTCTTGACACCAATAAAAACTTTAAAGTTCCAATTTCATATTTTCTAAGAAAGTCAAAGCATAATTATTTCTATGTCTTTTGCTCAAAAGGTTGTCAACTCACTATTATACGATCATGGGCAAAATTTTTGGGGCATTAGAAAGGGTGACACGGGGTGATTGAGGAAATAGTTACTCAATTACCTCCCTTGTTTTCCCATTCCTCTCCATGGACGGCCATCTTCAAACGTTTGAATTTGAAGTTGAAAATGATATTTTTGCCAATTTCTCAACTGGCAATAGTGAATTATAGGATTAATAGGATTATTCATTAACAAGGTAGGACTGTTTATAGGTTCAATCTATTTTAGGGCTTTGTTTTAATACATTTTAAAAATATAACTTAAAAAAATGCTATTGGAACTTTAAAGGGGATACGTTATTCCCAATGCCCTTGACAAGACAAGTTCCTGTCTGACACACATGCGTGACCATATCAATTAAATACAAAACTAAATACCCAAATGCAGCTTATAAAAAGGGTTCTTACCGATATTGTGTCGACTTTGGTCGACCGTGACCACTTAGCTGTATAACGTTATGATGACTATAACCGACAAAGACCAGTTAAGGCTTAATCATTCCAGGCATGCTTAGAACCATCAAGCATTTTGTTTTTTGTGCAAAATTTGAACAGTTAAAACTTCACATTATAAATATGAATATAAGATCTAATAATTTCATTTCTGTAATTTCAGGTGAAGTCTTCCCAAGTTCATTTGAAACAATCGTAAAGAAAATACATAAATGTTTATTTCATGTGTTAGCGCATATCTTTCACGCTCATTATAAGGAAGCCATACAGTTAGGCATTCACGGTCATATAAACAGTTTATTTACGCACTTCATGGTGTTCAATATGAACTTTGAACTGTTAGAAGAAAAAGATACGGACATTATGCAGGACTTGGTTCAAGCGTTAATAAAGTCGTTACAAGATCATAGTAATAAATTGAAACAGGAAATAGAGGAACAGAACAATAAAAATAGTCAGGATGATAATACGGAGAATAAGGAAAACAGAAGTTCGTAGCCATTGTGTTTACCCCATGTCTTTCACGTGTTAATGTGCATTTGCCTTGATGTATAATATATATAACACCAATTATTTAATAACTTGTGACCTTTGACCTACAGGTGAGGATACAAGTGTAGTTCACCTGTGTCTTTGATATTTGTAATTGAGGGATAGAAACTGTCAATCATATTGCTACAGCAGCCAATGACAGATTGTGAAAAAAACACCTCATCGCATTCAAACGATATTCTCTGCTGGTTTGAAAGATTTTAGTTCGGGGAGAAGTGAATTTTTTGAAAAGAAGTACACGTGTTGGTTTGTGATTTAAAAATAAATGTGATCTACCTACATTTAAGGTAACGAAGGCAGTGATTGGTTATATATGTCAGGATCTACACCAGTGATCTCCCTTTACATATCTCTACTTTCAATTTCTTGATTATCTTATCCAGCCTCAGAACTCCTGAACGAAAGTCACATCAAGGACAATATGATCTGTTATTTCTATATATGGTGTTAAATATTACAGTCGCTACATGTAACGGAACAGTTTCTAGATTGCAAGAATAGTTCCATATTTTCATTTAGTCGAATCTCAACAAAAAATATAGACTGCTTTTAGAAGAAACAGAAGATTAATTCGATGAATAAGAATAATTATTATATTATAGGTGTAAAAATATGTAGAAAAATTGTTAAATTTGATTTGTGATATGTTAGTGTTTTGGTTATAACGTACAGTAAGATCAACAAAATAATTCTGCTGAATAAAGCAGTTCGTGATCACCAGAATTTTAGTAAAAATTATTTGAACAAGTCTGCATTGAAAGGAAGAGACCAAGAGGTCCGATTGAGTTATTTTCAGATTAGAGTGTGTGTTGTTACAATCTGAATAAAATAGAGATCTATATTTCTAGGGATTTACCCACAGTTTCGTGCACAGAATGCCAAGAAGTGGCCGTAACAGACCGTTTCATTGGCTAATTTCTCACATCAATAAGAACGCCTATTATATGACAGCTATTGGGGATCCTAGTGTAGTAAAGACAAATTTTCGACTATAAAAACGAAAGGAAATAGGATCTGTGTTTTAGTGAGATTGGATATGATACAAAATGTTGATACTTATACAACGTAAATAAGGGAATATTTTGCATAAAAGTGTATTTATTATTTTAATGTCTGTATTTATGTTTTAAATCTGTGGAACCAGATCGTAACGTGTCTGCAGAAGTTTTGTTTCATGTGATTAATGTTCATGTTTTTACTTTAAAGATTCGACTATGCATATTATCTTGCAAAGTGTTTGTTCAGTAGTTTCTGCAAATCTCTTCTTTTTTTTTTTTAAAATGTTACGTCTTTAGATGTACATGACAGCACTAATTATTATGAGACAGGGAAAAAATATTTTGATTCCTTCCCCACTTCTTTGTAAAATTATTGTAAAATTTAGCACTGGGGACATTGTAATAGAGTGGACGAGGCGCTGAATTAGAATGCTATAAATTTGATATGATGTTTGGCACCTGTGAAATGATAAGGTAAATAAAGCTTAGTCGCTAGGAAAACGGGGGTCCTTCTGTTTACACATTTTTGCACTTACGAGCTTTGGGTGGCGGAATGGTTAATACATGGGCGTTGAATTGGCATGGTTTTGATTCCACACCTGTGCAACATTGTGGGGTTTTTCCGGCTTCCTTCAGTTTTCCACCACTGCTAAAGACCCCTAGGCACATGCGAATTATTGAAATAAAACTAAACCATGTGTTAGTCCTGAAATGACCAGGTTTGTGTCCGAGTGGATGTCAATGCCATTTCTCTCTCTCTCTCTGACACTACATACAGATGGAAAATGGATGAGGAAATGCTAGTTAATTTCTGTGTTTAAAAACTCCTAAACATGATTAGTAATACACAGATTGTGATTGGTGCACTCCAGATTGATCTACCAATCAAAACCCACGATAAAGAAAACTGTCCAAAAAGATTTGAATATTTATCTTCATGGTATTTAGAGGGTCTACATGGATGAGATTCTGATTGGCTTCAGACTTGATCACATGATTATCACACTCGGGTTTGTGTTTATGGAGTATTTTACACTAATCTCGGGTGAGACTTTGATATTGTCTTCCTGTATCATAGAGTTACAGTTTTGTTTATTTTTGTTGAATAATAGACATCAAATCTACTAAATTGCAGTCATTTTACTTGACATTAGTTAAATTCCTGTGAATATAACCATGCATTGTTAGAGTTACCTCCCCCTGCATAATCATATAGGGATGCTTGATTGTTAGTCGGGAACGTCCCGAATTGACAGAATTGCAATCAAGTGATATGGAATTCAGTCCTGACAGCTGAGGTGGTGTGAGTAGAATCGTGACATATTCCAAGTAACAAACACGTTTCAGCTGCCATGATTGGTTGAGATATTTTTTATGCAGTTGGCACATGCGTTGTACTCTGAAATTCCCCTGTTCAATCGATTGACACTAGTTTGAGAATTGAGAGTATTTAATTCCAGAACGTTCAATCCGGTATCCCCATTGTTACTTAAAAAACGATTGACAAATCATTTTATCTAGCAAAAAGTGTTGTTGATTAGTTTGGATAGAACTATTACAAAGACATTCTCTGATGAAACAGGTATCATTCTCACATAGGGTGAAATTTAAAATAAATAGTTGTAGAGATTTTGTTAATTGTGAGTGTAGGTATTAAATGTCCATCATGTACTTCATTTAATATTAGTAAATTCAGAAATAAACAGATTGTATTCAATGTACATTAGTAAAGGGAGATAACTCCACCTACCATTCCATTTTTTGTGACTGCGCTATCAAAGCTTAGAATGCCAGCACTCGGCAAACCTCGTAAGATTTCGGACAATCTAAACTCGGCTGTATGACGAATTCCGCCATATTGGAACTACTTTAAAGGTCCCGGATGAAACATGGCTGCACCCATTCCAAACACAAGTTGGCGACCTATTTGTCTAGCGACCTATTCGACCGATCCAGCTGTAAGATAATGACGAAATTACACTTCTATTCTGAGCTGAAGGAATGGATAAAAAATAATATATTCTACTTTCATTTGATAGACATAACGTTGGATTTTATTGGTTGATAAATAGAGACTGTTGTCTTTACTCTAAATAGGTTTCCAACGAACAGGTTGCAGCTCGATCGGTCGAATAGGTCGCTAGCTGAATAGGTTCCCAATTTGTGTAATAGCGTCAAGTTTTCCTGTTAAAGTTAACCGGTAGCCGCATCGCAAATGTATGGGCGTAGGTACATATCACTTACCGTCATACATCCGAGACTAGATGTAGTTTACGGAATCTGTCGAGATTAGCCGAGTGAGAATGCCAGTAGCTAAGATTTAATTATGAAATAAAATCTTTGTTGGGCAAATTGTAGACGTTGACTAATGTGAATTTATTTTGCATCTACATGTATCTCAAATTTGAAGGCATGAAAAAATTGTAGATATGTGACAATTCGAAAGCAAATATTATAATTGATCTTCCATGGTCTTGAAAGAATATGCGTAGGCTCTATACTCTTTGTCACTATCTGGAGTGATGACTTTAGGGATGTAAGAAGTGAGGTATATGCCATAAACCTAGTGAACTGATCAACATGATTTATTTGTCACTGTAAAAAATTCTGTGAATTTAAATAACATTTTAAAATGATACTGTCTTGGTCAATGTTTTCTTAGATTACAAAGTAAGATTTTATTGTAAATTTATTACCGTAGTTGCTTCTAGAGTACTTTGTTTCTGATATTCTTACAATTATCAAATCAATCTGTTTTTATTCTTGTTTTTGTTTCATGATTTGTTGGACTATTGTTTCTAGTATTAAGGTTGATAATTAACACATTTTTCATCAGGAGTAAGAATTATTCATAATACTAAAATACAACTATCTGACATAAACTCACACAGGCACTGCCTGGTATTTGACATAAACTCACACAGGCACTGCCTGGTCAAAATACAAGTATCTGACATGAACTCACACAGGCACTGCCTGGTCAAAATACAACTAAATCTTACATGATGCATGTTTAAGATATTGTTTATGTCTATGAATATTGCCTTGTAGTTAATATAAGAATTATTATAATGTTAGATTGAAGAATAAACTATTTATTATATGATTTCATAACATATCACTCAATATACATAGCCATATATAGAACGAGTTAGGGAATTGTCTCAATTGACCAGTCACTCTTTATGACTATGGGTTAAAATATCAATTAAACGTTAAGGCCCGCTTTCCATGTACATGTTTCTGGTGGCGGAAATGTTTATGATGTGTATTCAAATTCAGTGTGCAGATGGGAGATTTTTTAGACATGTTATTATGAAAATCCTGCCACTGAAACTAAACAATGTCTGCTCCATTCTGTAAAGGGAAATCTTCACTTATATCTACAGAATACATAGACATTGCAAGAAAAAACAAAATATCAAATCAAGTTAATTATTTACATGGGATTCCCCAAACTGTTCTGGATACCACAAATACTGAATATAATGTATCACTATCAATATATGACATGTTCTATTGTAAAACTAGGAAATTTGGCGTAGTGAACAAGGCAAATTTGGTTTATGATTAATTTCATATCAGTTTACTATTGTTAGAAGTGATGGAATTTGTTTTTTGTAAATAACATGCTAACTGCAAATGAATCAGACAGAGAGAGAGAAATGGAGTTTACCGTTCACTCAACACAAACTAGGTCATTTCGGGACTAAAACCTGGTTCAATTTTAATTCAATAATTTGCTTGCGCGTAGGTGTCTTTAACAAAGAGAGGACCGGGAGAAAACCCCATATAACCAGGGAATCGAAGCCATACCAGACCTTGTGATACAACCCGCACATGCTAACTATTCGGCCACCCAACCCTCCTAATTCAAACAGAGAAATCTGTTAGTTATACATGTATCTCTAGGAAGATATTAGATTTGTTGCAGATTAGGCATAAATTTATTATAGATAGTTTTATAGCAAAGATTCGTCAACTGTTACACTGTTTTCCCTAGTCAATGGTGCAGAACAGGACGTTAAACCCCATTTCATTTTTGCTGTTATGGTTAACTTTGTTGTAAAAAGAAAGCTCCGTTACTAGAACTTATGAAATGATATGTAATTTAAAATGCTGAGTTTAGTTTTACTGTTAATGAAGGATTCTGTGTAACTAGATGAAGCTTTGAGACTGACAATCAAAAAGAAGAAAAAAATTGTTGTTGAAAATGTAGGCCTTTGTGTGACAAGGAATTACAATTACATGATAAAACAAACTCATAGTTTATTGTAAATGGATCGCTCCATATGACGAGAAATTACGATTAACACAAGGTACAATTTTATGGATAAACCCTTACTGAGTTTGATACCAAGCGAAGTTTTGACTCGCATTTTTATCAAAAACATTGCTAAGTATTAAACTCAGTGATTGTGTATCCATAAAATTGTACCTTGTGTAAATATGTTCAACTACTAAATGCCAATCAAAGAAGATAGAATGATTACACAATAAAGTAAAAAATGGATAAAACAAACCCATTGTTGTTGTAAACGGATTGCTCCATGTGACGAGAAAATATGGTAAAAACAATAAAGTATAAAAGCGTACAGACTTGACAACAGAGAAAACAGACTCGTAGTTTATATTAGGAGAAATTAATATTACACGATACAGTATATAAAGACAGCTAAACGAACGAGTATGATATAATAATATACTAGTATATTAAGCTATATACCTGGTCCATTAAACAATCTCAGGTGTTCTGATGTGTTGTGCTATAATTTATAAATGGTGCACGTATTTTTTTTCCCTATTGAATCACGTTCATTCCAGTGTTAAAATAAGAGTTTAAATTTCGTCAGATTTAACTTATTTAAATCTAGTTTTTAACTTGTAAATAAATAGACAAGCTATTAATATAGATTTTAGAACTCAACTTGGATCGTAAATGTAAGTATATATATATACATGTATAATGTTTTTTGAAGAATTAGGAATAGAATCGTGTACAAATGACGTTGATTTCATGTTTATTTATGTGTATGGGTTTCTCTCCCTTTCATGGTATTCAACTCAAGAAATGTCACGTCCTTGCTAATATGTAGGTTTATGTATCTCCCCTTATAACCTCCTTCAAGAGAGTATAAATAAAACTTAGATCATCTAAAATTACAAATTCAAAGAATCTGTAAGTTTTACAAATTTTGAGACCATGTCTTGTGTGTGGAGGGGGGGAGGGGGTACTCGATTGAACGTTCCGGAATTGGAATCTTTCAATCCCCAAAATAGTGACAATCAAGTGAAAAGGGGGATTTCTGGCTATAATGCATGCAACCAGATCAAATATATTGGTTGTGTTTAATTACGTCACAATTCTGCTCACACGACCTCTGTTGTCTGGGCGGGCAGAATTGAGACTGGACCCAAGTCTGTGTCACTCAATTGCATCTCTGTCAATTCGGAACATACCAGACTGTCAATCGAGCATGGGCTTGGGTGTCCTGATGGACAGGAGGAAGGGGAGATAGCTGGTATTAATTACCCAATGTGATTCAACGTGTAACGAATAGTTCAGTTTAAATCCTTATAGGGAAATAAATAAATCTGTAGTAGTCAAACCAAAGATTGTCATAGGATGGAGTGATGATGACATTAATACAAATATAAACATCATGATGAGTTATCTTCCCTGGGTTTAAACTTTTAAGTTTTCCTGCTCAACTCCATTGAGCTTATTTTAAAAGCGAGGATTTCATATTTTTAAGTTATTTTTTAAAATGTATTAAAATACATTGAAGAATAATCCTATTAATCCTATAATTCACTATTTCCAGTTGAGAAATTGGCAAAAATATCATTTTCAACTTCAACTTCAAATGTTTGAAGAAAACTATTGCATGGGGGGGAATAGAAGAACAAGGGGGGTAATTGTGTTATTATTTCTGGTGTGAATGAAATTTTAAGTATGGGAAGTAATGCCTATGATCATATAATAGTGAGTTGACAACCTATTAGGCAAAAGACGTAGAAATAATTATGTTTTGACTTTCTTAGAAAATGTGAAATTCTCGCTTTAAGTATATTAATTGTCCAGTGATATGAATATAATCCAACTGACCGCATTCTATTATGCCTGGTGTGTTTCACAAACATATAAACCACATTTTATTTGTCAACAAATGAGCCATGATGCTTCATGGACTCCATGTTTTTGGAATGCAACATGGCATAATGGTATTATCAGGACTTTTTAAGGTCTATATTTTTGAAAGATGACATGGCCCAAAGCATCCTCGGTATCCCCAATGGTATCACTCTACTTAGTGGTGTAGAATAGAACACCATCTTGGATACTGAGGATAGTATCCCTAGTGGTATCATTCTATTTATCGGAGTATAACGGAAGGATTCCACAGAGGATGGGTTTAATAGTGTCGCCAGGGCCTTATGTAATAGTGGTAACCATCCCCTGGTTATTACCAAGGGAAAGATAACTCGATCTGTTTCTAGCATTGTTAGTACTACATATAAATGTAGTAAAATATTAGAATTATGTCTTAAATTTACTGGTTTAATATTAGGAATAATTGTAGTTTAATGCCTGTAATATAAAAGACCAGTGTATATACTATACAATATTTCGTTGGAACTTTCAAAGCTTGGAGAAAAATTGTGTGCGACTTGGACAGATAAATCTGTTGGAATACTATCACACATGGTTTGCTATTTGGAATTTCCAAATAAATGTGAAGTGGTCTCAGATGTTCTACTTGAGAATACCCTGTCTCATGCAGAGGCACATATTGGTTCCTGCAACAGAAGTAGTGTGGTATATACAGGGCTTAAAGGTAACTTATGTGCCAATAATACTTATTATGATGTATAATGTATATGTATATAAATATAACTTGTTGTGCTTTGTTGATATACATACAGATTTATCTCCTACCCTAATATAATAATATTAAAAATGTTAGTCAAAAAACACATCATGGAGTTGTTCTTCTTTATCCCTCCCCATCAATAGGTGAGAACTTGGTTAGTGGTTTTAACGCATGCATGTGAAAAAATAAGGTCTGTCATTGAGACAAATGGCGTGATTTTCGACTCTCTGCTTGTATGTGACAAAGAGTGAGGTTGCTCAATCTCCTGGATTTTCTCTGATCCTCTGTTTGTCTCCCACTGATAAAGACCCCTACTCAAGTGAATTGTTAAAATAAAATTGATCCACATTTTAGTCCGAAAAATTAAATAGTTTGTGTCAAGTTGACATTAAACTCTATTTCTCTCATCGACATGTAGCGAGGATTTTTGGATGACCTGGATTTTCAAATTAATCCGGAAAAAAGTTCAGATAGAAATATTCAAGGGCTGGCTGCAAATTTCTACACCTATCTGTGAAAGACTTGTACAAAATCAATCGTTTGCTTTGCCAATGATTTTGGTAAGGAAGAAAGTTCCTTTAGCCACCCAAAAAAGTCTGTTGGGGTTAGTCCTTTCAGTTGCAGGTACTTGATGACTGCCCTTCAGACAGTTTTGTCATTTGTGGTGATTTCTATGGGCTTATATACGAAGACAATAACACTACAGTTGCAGTTCTTATGTCAATGATTCATTCAATGATTGTACTTGATAGTGGCAAAAGTTTGTTTCAACTCAATTGATCTATACTTTTCAAGCTTAGAACTTTTCAGCCAGCCCCCATAGGTTGGTTGGGTACGGAGGGTTAGCACATGCTCGCTGTACCATAAGATCTGTTATTGAGTCGACTGGCGTGGTTTTGATTCCCAGGTTGTATGTGACAAGGAGCAGGGTCACCTGTCCAGTCTCGTGGGTTTTCTCCCTCTGCTTAAGACCCCTACGCAAAAGTGAATTATTGAAATATGAACTAAATGGCAAATATTCCATGAATATAACCAAAAGATAAATGATTTAAAACATATCTCTGTACGAGAGAAAACGGAAGTTTACAGTACTACGATTAGAATAGTTCATGTTACCATCTCGGTATACATCGATGGCATAGTCCCTCGTAAACCGGCATTGCTGGTTTCCGCATTATGATGTTTTTTCATCACGAAACATGATTTGTGCCAAAAATGAACCATACTACTACTTTTGTCATATTCAATCCGAGAATGTTGGAAAGTAGTTTGTTAAGGACTTGCTGTTTATAGATAGCTTAAAATATGCTGTGCTTAGTAGGTATACAATTTAATGTACGGTAGAATCTGCATTAAGCAGCCACCCATGGGAATTTTTACGATTGGCGCTAAAAACGTCTATTTAACAACATAGCGGCTTTTAGTCGGTACTTTCAGTTTATTCAATCAGTATCAAATAATGTTCGTTCTGTTAATTGTGAAAACAATGATCAGGTTAGTCGTTTAATAAAACAAAAGATTAATTAACAGGTAATCCCGGGTTAATTGTTATTTTCACATTTCTTGTTACGTGATCAGTGGGAGTCCAGTTAATTGATTACTACTCACGAGATTAGCGGGGGTGCTACGAAGAACGACAAGATGGTATCATTCAACAATGGTCGTTGAATGGGCGATGTTTTGTTAAATTTATTTGCAAAAAAGTGACCGCTGGCCGCATTATAAGGAGATGTCGCTGAATAGGAGTGGCTGCTCATACGGATTCTACTGTATCTTTATAGCCTACGAAATATCTTGTTACTCAATGATTGGAAAAAGATTAAAATAGTGTGTAATGTGAACCGTCTATATTTTGGGGAATTCTAATCATGATTCACCATATCTTGATGTCAAATTGGTCATATTCATGGTCAGAAGTTTGCCAACTTACAAAGGACATGTCTGGAAAAAAAAGGGTGAAACACATTGATGCGAAAGAACCCTTGACAGATGGAATTTGAAATAAAAGTAGTCTACATGACCATCTTTGTTAACCTGAGTGAAGAAGAAAAGTAGGGCATCAAACCCCATTTAAATTCCAATCGGCTCCAATAATTTTAACAAAAAGCATAACATTTTATATACAAATTTATTTGGACGGATATACGCAATTACAGTTTTATTAAGAGATCTACATTAAAAAAAAATTATATAAAATATATATTCATTCTGAATGTACAGTCTTGGACAAATATTAATTCTAGTAACAGCATAATATATCTTACTATATTGCTACCTGAACTATTATGTAACCTTATAACTGCCCTGGCATTATGGACATGTTCCACAAAATGGGCACCGGTATTTTTTTTTTTTAGACGACACCCAATAAAACATTTAAAGGTACCTGGTTTATTTTTACTATATAATATATAGGCTTCTTTTGTTTATCTGGAGCCACAGTGGTACAATGAGTAAGACATTTGATCACTAGCCTAGAGGTCCCATGTTTGAGTTTCTGTATATAAATGAGGCCTTTATATATCAACACATCTCATTGTTGGAGTGTCTATATATAAATAAGGCCTGTCTTCTGCTGGCGTGTCTATACATAAATGGTTTACTCTTCATCCTGTTGGGGGGTTGGATGGCCGAATGATTAGCACATGCGTGCTGTATCATGAAGCCTGTCATTGAGTCAACTGGCAAGGTTTCGAATCCCCGGTTGTACGTGACAAGGAGTAGGGTTGCCTGTCCAATCTTGTGGGTTTTCTCCAGGTCCTTCGGTTTCCTCCCACTGCTAAAGACCCCTATGCACAAGCGAATTAATGAAATAAAATTGAACCATGTTAGTCCCGAAATGACCTAGTTTGTGGCGACCCCATTTCTCTCTCTCTTTTTGTCCCTTTAAAAATCTTGTTTAATGTCGATGACATCTGAAGTAACTTATACTTTTTAACAGGTCTCCTTCTGGAGATTTTATATGTATGTACTACAATTTTAACCGTATAAATAAATAAGGTCTATATTACTATATCCTGCTGAGGAGTCTATAAACAGTTGCAATCTTATAAATAAATAAAGCCTTAGGCCTTTATTAATACTGATACTAAGCTGAAGTTATTCCTGACAACTCTACATCTTTTCCGAGTATTTCATCGTCATCTCCTTCACGAAGATTATCACCAAGGCGATCGGAGTTTGGTGCAATGGCTAAAACAACCCAACCTAGAATAACAGCCACACCGCGAACTGTATTTAATGTCTTCCATAGTGAAAGTTCACTTTCTGATTCCTAAAATTACATAAAAAAAAGAACATTGATTATTTGCTGTAAAGAATGTATTTGATATGTATTTTTTGGACCAGGAACTCAGGCCCAGGTGTTACCCATCTTGTTCTTGTTTACCACTGGAGCGAAATCTTCAAAAAAAAAAAATCCTACAGCTTCGCCATTTCAATTACTATAGACGTGCCACTAGATATGTTTGTTCCTTGTACAATGGTGCATAGATTGACAAACTTTTGATATGAAATCACAATTCCAAGATGGCTGCCATGATGTCATGCCAAGTTTGGGAAATGATCCATTTTTTTTGCAGATTGTCTCCATTTTTTGTTTTAATTTTGAGCGAATCCTGAAAAACATCAGGCCTTGGACTGTTCACAAACCAGTGAGTGATTCACTTGATTTGTTAGTATTTTTAGAGTTGAAGAGACTTGTCCGTGGGATTTTACTGATCTTCAGTGCAGAAACGTAGACTGTTAAACCCCATTTCATTAAATTTCCGCAGGATTTTCTTCCGGGTTTCGGAGTCATGGGGGGATTGGGATGGCCTAGCGGTCTAGAGTGCCGCGCTGCGACCTCTAGCTGGCCGGTCACCTCTGGCTTGCGGCTGTGGTTTCGAGCCCTGGTGTGAGCGTATGTGACATGGAGATGGGGGGCCTTCTCAACCTCGTGGGTTTCCTCCGGGCACTCTGTTTTTCTCCCACTGCTAAAGACCCCTACGTGCAAGTGAATTATTGAAATAAAATTAAACCATGTGTTAGTCCTGAAGTGACCTGGTTTGTGTTGAGTGGACGTTAAACCCCATTTCTCTCTTTCTCTCTCTCGGAGTCATGGTGGCTAAGTGAGCAAGCTGCTGACTTGCTAGCTTGGAGGTTGTGGGTGTGATCCTGGTGTTGGCCGAGAAAGTTTATCGGCATTTTCCGACGTTTTTCCTTGTCAGTGGTGCAGGGCAGAGAGTCTGTGAAGGACAGCTGTCTAGTTGTTCCGATGGGATAAAAAAAACCAAGGTCCTGTGTACACATTGGCATCATGCACGCAAAATATCTCTTGGCAGATGAAATTCAATATTAAAGTATGCGATAGGACTGCTGCGTGGGCAAAATTTTCCATATAGCACACTGTATGGTGTATGCCCATCTTCCTAAGTCCAATCGGAGCAGAAAAGTGTGGTGCAGTTCTGCTGAACTTAATATTATTAGTAGTTTTTATGCCAAGTTTGCTATTTCAAAATTTTGCACATCAGACATTCTTTGTTTATAAGCAAGTAATTATCAAACACACACAAGTTAACTGAGAAATTAATTCACTAGCCACATAATTTTAAAGATACATTATGTAAGATTTACATAAAGAACTGACCGTTCTTACTATAATAGTTCAAAAATAGATAGTGAATTGACGATATTGAAAATTACTTTCGTCTGAGCGAAGTTACCACAGTTTGAAGTTTTTGCAAGATCTGGCATAGATTGTTTATTTTCATAGCAATGTGGTGCTTGTTAATTGAGACTAAGCTTCGCTTCACCATTTTTAATTAATTCATTAAAAGACGACCACGTTTCAATCTGTTCCATCGAATGGTCTAGTGCGTCGAGTGTTGATTACAAGCTTGTCTGTGAAGAAATGTCTAAATCGTAATGAGCAGAATTAGCTCTTACATAATGCATCTTTAAATTTCAGTCTGCACTAGCAATTTAACATGGCCGCTGTACTTACCTGAGAATTTTCCCATAATTCGGGTTTTGTGCTAAACAGATTTATTTTATCTTCTGTAGAGATGATACTAACAGAAAGAATCAAAGCCAGGAAATAAATTAAAATGGCTACAGCTGTATTTTGGAGAGATACAGCTTTACGGAAAAATCTACCACTGGTATTACCAACATCACATCTATAATAGAAAGCACAAAATAAAATGATATTTACTTTCACTTTCATTGTCCAGGGCAGAACTTTTACTTTCACTTTCATTGTCCAGGGCAGAACTTTTAGGGAAAACCTTACATTTTTGTCCTGTATGCACTCCATGAGTGTTTTTCAGGGAATCCAGTATTTTTTTAGTAAAATTGGATAATTCTACTTTCCATACATACCAAAATTGCCTTACTTTTATTTGAAATAGCCACCCGATTAATACTTCTCTAGGAATGTATTCCTTTATGAATTTACATCTGATCCATCTGGATCATTTCCTAAACTACTTCCCAGTTAAACTGTTTCAATGACATTTAGTAATTGAACTGGAATATACAGGTTACAATTTTATGAAATACAATTACTGCTTATTACTGAGCGACGTTTCGCTAGTCATTATCAAGCAATGATAAAATATAAAATATAACAGGACAATACATGAATGTACACAACAACACTTAGTTAATGCTGACCAACCAGAGATATCCCACATGTACATAAAGGGAATCTCATTTAATAAGCAGTAATTCTCTACAGTATCAGTACGGGCAAGCCTGGGAAAAAAATAGGTTGCCAGGCAACGAAACATACGCCCACACAGCAGCCAAATCGTCCGGGCAGTCAACAACAGTTGTTGCATTTTAAGTAATCATCAGAAAATCATAATTCAAACTCACCCATAACTACGGTGTAACTGTGATATAATCAAACGTTTTTTTAAATCAGATAATAATTGTGACCTCCAGAGGGACCACAAGCTAAAAAGGGTGATTTTTCGTACAATCAGGGGCCATGATTCAGGAAGTTACGATCCGATATGGGCAAATATGCAATGGAATCAAGATCATTAGGTTATAAACATGTATTTCAAGTTTCATCAAAATCAGTTCAAAATTGTGACCTCTATAGGGTCCACAACCTTGATATAACATATTTTTACACAATTCGCGTACAGACGGCGGCCATTTTATCCGTCAACTCTGGTCCGATTTTCACAAAATTCAAATTCTCTCTTCATTACCATGAAACCGTGATATAATCAAACGTTTTCTTAAATCGGATAATAATTTTGAACACCAGAGGGACCACAAGCTACATGTAACAAAAGCGATTTTTCGGACAATCAGGGGACATAATTCAGGAAGTTATGATTCGATGGGCGTAAATATCGAAAGGAACCAAGATCTTTGGGTAATAAACATGCATGTCACGTTTCATCAAAATCGGTTCAAAATTGTGACATCTATAAGGTCCACAACCTTGATATAACATATTTTCACACCATTCGCGTACAAACGGCGGCCATTTTGTCCGTCAATTTTGGACCGATTTTCACGAAATTCGAACTCAACCTTCATAACCATGGAACGGTGATACAATCAAACGTTTTTTTAAATCGGATAACAATTTTGACCTCCAGAGGAACCACAAGCTAAAAAGGGCGATTTTTTGGACAATCAGGGGCCATAATTCAGGAAGTTACGATCCGATGGGCGCAAATATCGAAAGGAACCAAGATCTTTGGGTTATAAACATACATGTCAATTTTAATCAAAATCGGTTCAAAATTGTGACCTCTATAAGGTCCACAACCTTGATATAACATATTTTCACATAATTAGCGTACAAACGGCGGCCATTTTGTCCGTCAATTTTGGTCCGATTTTCACGAAATTCGAACTCAACCTTCATAACCATGGAATGGTGATATAATCAAACGTTTTTTTGAATCGGATAACAATTTTGACCTCCAGAGGGACCACAAGCTAAAAAGTTCAATTTTTCGGACAATCAGGGGCCATAATTCAGGAAGTTACGATCCGATGGGCGCAAATATCGAAGGGAACCAAGATCTTTGAGTTATAAACATACATGTCAAGTTTCATCAAAATCGGTTCAAGATTGTGACCTCTATAAGGTCCACAACCTTGATATAACATATTGTCACACCACTCGCGTACAAACGGCGGCCATTTTGTCCGTCAATTTTGGTCGGATTTTCACGAAATTCGAACTCAACCTTCATAACCATGGAACGGTGATATAATCAAACGTTTTTTTAAATCGGATAACAATTTTGACCTCCAGAGGGACCACAAGCTAAAAAGGGCGATTTTTCGGACAATCAGGGGCCATAATTCAGGAAGTTACGATCCGATGCGCGCAAATATCGAAAGGAAACAAGATCTTTGGGTTATAAACATACATGTCAAGTTTCATCAAAATCGGTTCAAAATTGTGACCTCTATAAGGTCCACAACCTTGATATAACATATTTTCACACTATTCGCGTACAAACGGCGGCCATTTTGTCCGTCAATTTTGGTCAGATTTTCACGAAATTCGAACTCAACCTTCATAACCATGGGACGGTGATATAATCAAACGGTTTTTTAAATCGAATAACAATTTTGACCTCCAGAGGGACCACAAGCTAAAAAGTGCGATTTTTCGGACAATCAGGGGCCATAATTCAGGAAGTTACGATCCGATTGGCGCAAATATCGAAAGGAACCAAGATCTTTGGGTTATAAACATGCATTTAAAGTTTCATCCAAATCGGTTCAAAATTGTGACCTCTACACTGTTCACAAGCTAAAAAACGTGATTTTTCGTACAATCAGGGGCCATAACCCATGAAGTTGAGGTCCGATACATGCCAATATCGAACGGAACCGAGATCTTAGGGTGATAAACCTATATTTTAAGTTTCATTGAAATCGGATAAAAATTGTGACCTGTAGACTGTTCACAAACAATTGTGGACGGACGGACGGACGTCCGGACGGACGGACGAACAGGGGCGACGACAATATACGTCCACATGAAAATGTGGTTAAAAACAAAGTCAAAGGTATCACAAAACCATCTTTAAAAGTATCTAACGTTTCGTAAGTAAAAACCTACTTCTTCAGAGAATAATATAAGCTACAAAAATGATGCAGTTGAAATACAAGGTTAGTCATGGTAACAAGTGATGTCATAATGTAAATATGACGTCATAATAACATTGATGACATAATAATTATAAAGGATGTAAAGTTAAAAAATGTTAGAATTAATTTACAGGCATTTCATTTAAACCATTAGGCCATACAGTATTTAATCTGTGGATCCAAAGTGATTCAGCAATATTAAGTTTAGCTCTATCATTCTGAGTGATTTTATCGAGTACAGTGCAAACATAAGATTCATGACCAAGTGTATTAAAATTAGGGGCAATGTGGGGGGATTTTCCAATTTTTTTTAGTTTAATGTTACTTCTATGGCTGTTAAGTCTCGTGCTAAAAGGGGTGATCGTTTGGCCTACATACTGTTTTTTACAAAATTGACAAGTTATACAGTATATTACATAAGAACTGTGGCAATTTAAACAATTAGCTTTAATATAAAATTTTTTTTGGTCTATACTAGTAATATGATTGGTGGTTTCAATAGTAGCACACGCTTTGCATTTCGGTCTGTTACAAGGTTTGCATCCTCTATAAAAGGTATTAATTACAGGCACTTCTGTTTTTTTCAATTTGTTTACTTCTATCAACTGACCAATGGTTCTGCATTTTTTTTGTGAAATTACAATTTTAGAATTATCCAGTAGTTTAGACATACGGGCGCTAGTCTCTAAAATTGAAGTGTCTTGAGCTAAGGTACGTAAATTTGGTTGACGGGGGTCATAGGTGGTTACCCAAGGTATAACTTTCTTAACATTAAAATTTTTAATAGTATATTGTAGTAATTCATTTCTGCTTTTTTGATGTACTTTGTTGAATTCTTTTTTGATGGCTTTATTTTTATATCCGCATTGTTTAAGGTAGGTTTCAAATTTAGTAAGGTGGTAGCTGGTCCATTCTGGTTTACTACAAATACGTTTAATGCGGATGGCTCCACTGTAAATTATTGAATTAAAAATATGATGGGGATGACAGCTGGATGGTTTAAGGTATTGGTGGCTGGCTGTTTCTTTGCAGAATAAATTAGTTTCCAGTTTGTTGTTATGGTTGATGACTTTAACGTCTAAAAATGAGACTTCTGTATTACTGATATTCATAGTGAATTTGATTTTAGGGTGCTGTTGGTTGAGGGTTGTTAAAAAGTTATGACATTCTTCTAGGGTAGACGAAGAAATAGCCCATATATCATCGATAAATCTAAAGTGTTCATCTGGTCTATTTGGTAAATGATTCCAATATTTTTTTAACCAATAAGTCATATAAATATTACTATACGTAACTGCGAACGGGGTCCCCATAGCCGTTCCACTAATTTGATGGTAAAATTTTCCATTAAATTCAAATTCATTGTTAGTTAGTATAAAATTAGCTAGTTGAAGGATAGCGTCGATTTCTGTAGGGTGTAAGTTGCTGTCTTCTTCACAAGCTACTTTAAGGGCCTCTATTCCTTCTGGTATAGGAATATTAGGGTATAGACTGATAACATCAAATGTGAGTAGGTAGGTATTATTATTTATATTTATATTTTGTAATTTTTGCAGAAAATTAGTGGTGTCTTTCACGACTTCGGTGCAGTAGGATTCTGCAATTGGTTTCAATTTCCAGTCAAGCCAATATGATGCTTTAGCTGTAGGAGAGTTAGTAAATGGTTTTGGATTCCTCTCACTTTATCATTCGGATTCACATGAAAATGTGGGCGTATAAAAAAGGCACCTGTCATTGACAATGCCAGACACAGATTCAAGCTTTCTCAGGCACAAAACCTCTGGTCCTGGTGGCTGTCATTTTGTCCGGCACTGATTTGTCTTTTTAGCTGATATTATTAAAGCTGAACTCCAGTTACAAAAATACCAAAATACTTAAATAATAAAAAGTTAACGCCCTCAAGCTGCCATACTTGTTTTCAATTTGTAAAATAAATATGGCGGACATTGAGGCTTATAACCTGGAAAGGTTAGTCGATCTCACTTCCAGTTTGTTTCTTGTCAGCCAGCTCTACACATCCGGCGTTATTCTCTCGCACGCTTCACTGATTGTTCTATTTTTCCCAACACAGTATACCAAATTATTGAAGATTGCAAAATGTCTGATCAGGTAAGACTGTAAATAATTATATGATCTGCGTCCAGTTGGGCCGAAACGATACGCTGTGCCACAATATGATACAGCATGATGTCGTAGCCCAAGTGTAACACTGCTACCACTAGTACTGGGCGTGAACATAATAGTCGAAAGACTAGAGAGACTGTTAACCAAAATTTCAACACGCTTTTCATTCATTCGAATAAGAGCCACCGGCATCGCGAGGAAGAAATGACTGTTAAATAAAATGCGATTTCATTGGTGTAAAATGCATGGCTTCCGGTATTTTGTCCAATGGAAAAAATTGTCTTATCCAGTTTCCGAGTCGTATTTTGCACGCGATTAGTAGGTCAGTTTTGCAATGATTGTGAAGTCTGGATGCCCGGCCTATAGAAGACGCGTGCTGTTCCTAGTCTATTTATAGTTACCGAGGGTTTCTTTACATTTAGGCCTTGTGTACGTACGTACTGAACTGATAGGTAATTTCTAAGGGTCCTACATGTCTCATTTATTGAACAAATATCGCGATATAGTATGAAATTAATCGTGAACCTTAAATTGAAAAAGAAATCTCGATTATTGATATTCTTTAAAAAAAATATCGTTCATCGTTTTCATGGAAAAAATCGCGGTACACCGGTGAATCCTTTCGGCCCTAGCGTCCAGGTCATAAGCCTCAATGTCCGCCATATTTATTTCACAAATTGGAAACAAGTATGGTGGCTTGATGGTGTTAACTTTTTTTTATTTAATTATTTTGGTATTTTTGTAACCGGAGTTCAGCTTTAATACATGTCCGATACTAAGTTGAAAATTTCAGGTACTATTTCATTATTTCCAGGCCTTAGTACGGACATAAAACTTACCTATCACAAGCTGAGACGGTACACAGTGCTAACAATATATAAAACATACACTGAACAGGAAGAGCTAGAGGGCGATAGTGTTCCAAGAAATCAGTGTTATCATGGACACTTAATATATACACCACAATGATATGCCACAGTGCTATACCAGCCAGAAGACCATGTAAAAACAGACAAAAAGTTTTTAGCACTTTATGAGTTTGTAAACCAAATTCCATGGTTGTTTTACTCGAAGGTTCCACATATGCCTCAGCTTTCGTTTCTTCCTCTTCTGCCCATTTCTTGGCAAGTTTTGATTTATTTTCACCCTTAAAACCACCTGAAAATAGAACAGGAAGCCTTTTTGATCCCGAAACAGGAGTGGAAGACCAATCTGATTAAAACACAGATCTTATTCCATTCGTTTTTATAGTTCAAAATTTTGTTTTACTTGTCTTTACTACACTAGTATCTGGATGATGTCAGGGATTAGCAAATAAAACGGTCTGTTACGGCAATATCTTGGACTTTTAATGCATGATACAGTCGGTAAACTACTAGAAACGTCAAAGCTGATTGATTTATCAATGTCTGCCGTCATAGGGTCAAAAGACGCTTGTTTGATCGCTGTCACAAACTCCTACGATAACTTGTAGTGTAGGCCATCGAAAGTATTAAAAAAAACAAAACAAAAAGAAATATAGATCTGTAATTCAAACAGATTGGTGGAAGCTTAAAGCCGAAATTTCATATTTTCTAAGAAAGTCAAAACATAATTATTTCTATGTCTTTTGCTCAAAAGGTTGTCAACTCACTATTATACGATCATGGGCAAAATTTTTGGGGCATTATAATGGGTGACACAGGTTGATTGAGGAAATAGTTACTCAATTACCTCCCTTGTTTTCCCATTCCTCTCCATGGACGGCCATCTTCAAACGTTTGAGTTTGAAGTTGAAAATGATATTTTTGCCAATTTCTCAACTGGCAATAGTGAATTATAGGATTAATAGGATTATTCTTTAACAAGGTAGGACTGTTTATAGGTTCAATCTATTTTAGGGCTTTATTTTAATACATTTTAAAAATATAACTTAAAAAAATGCTATTGCAACTTTAACAAGCCTAAAAATACGGTATCTGTCATTGACATTGTCAGCTACAAATTAAGACTTTGTCAGTCTTAGTCTGCCATTTTGTGTGGCACTGATTTGTCTACTTTCTGTGGGTTTTGTTGTAAATATTTCTTATACATGTCCGGTTTAAAATGTCAGGTTCCGGTTCAGTAGTGCTTGCCATTTTGTCCGGTAACCATAGTCACTTTTTCCGGGCATGATGATGCTCAGACTGAATGCCTATCATGGATTTTTTTTATCTACAAAATGTTGATAATATCTCTCTTAATTGTAATATAGTCATGGTAACGGTCAGGGGTGACAATGTTTTAGCAGTCTGCAAGAGTGAGATGGGAGGGGGTGGGGATGAGAGACTGGTGACGGGAGGAAAATGGTTGATTGTTATTCATGCCTATAGTATCTGTACAGATAGAACTGTATACCCGGTACTCTTAAGTTGTTCATTGGAAAATAAATAGATCCTAAATTAATAACTTCTGTGTTCAGTATTCAGAACACCTGATGTCCAAGATAAATCTTGGATTATACAAAATCAAATTTAGGCGAATACGGAACAAAAGCCACATTGATAAATATGAACTTACGATTTGTTTCTATATATAGTTTTTCTGTTGGTTGACTGCGTAAAATATTTGATGATTTAAAATGAGGTTCACTTCGATCTTCTTCTTTTTGTCTTTCTGCCACCACATCATCCGCAATGTAAGTCAAATCAGCTGCAAGTATTGTGTCACCAAATTCTTCTTTTTCAACGCCTTTCTTCGTCTTTTTCTTCTTGCCTTTTTTCTTGGGAGTTTCCCCCTTGTCATCATTTTCTGTTCCTATTAAACTGGCTTTACTACCAGTTACACCCTGAAAATAATTTCATTAAAAACACAAAAATATCACCAATAAATATACCATTCTATTCTGAGTTTTGGGTGTTCCTAATACAGAGAGAGAGAGAGAGAGAGAGAGAGAGAGAGATGGGGTTTAAGTCCACTCAACACAAACTAGGTCATTTCGTGACTAACATATGGTTTTATTTTATTTCAATAATTCGCTTGCGCATAGTGGTCTTTAACAGTGGGAGGAAACCTGAGTACCGTGAGAAAACCCATCAGGTTGAACAGGCGACCCTACTCCTTGCCACTTTTCTTCCTAATAGAGCTGTGACGATATATTGATACACCAATATGTATCGATATTTTCCAGCGATATTTGTATCGATACAGAATATAGCTGTATCACCGTATGTTCTTCAGTTAATAAAGAGAGACAATGAAACTTATTAATAGGTACTACATATTAATTTGTTTGCTTCACCTTTAAGTCTTTGCTGCAAACAATTTATGCTGCGGGTGCATCGACACAGCCCTAGTTCTTAATTGACATGATTGTAATCCTATTGGAAACTAATTGAGTTGAAAGTCGCAGAGACTGAGCGAGTAAGACATTGACTCGCTAACCTGGCGGCCATGTTTTCAATCCTGGTGTTGACCGAGAAAGTTCATAGGCATTTTCCGGTGTGCTATACACTTGCCAGTTGTGCAGGAGGGAGATTGGACAACATAGTCACCAAAGTATCCTTTGGAATACTGAAGAAACCGTAGGCTATTAGTGTATTTATGAAAAATAAGGGCGATAATCCAGATAGGCTTTAGTAGAATTTCATCCCTGATCTCTATGGCACCGGTGGTGGAAGTGGAGGGCAAATCGTAATCAGTTTGGGTTCCAGCCGAGGACCTCTGTAAACTTTGTTTTTTGGTGATGATTTTGTTTCTGAGCTAGAAAAGGACACCCTTGCGTTTATCATGGCCTCTCGTATTAGAAGATAACATAAATGCCAATGAATGGTCTGTGTGTTGATAGTTATTCATATCTGTTTGCCGGGAAAGTTGTAGGCACCATCACCATTGTAAATCATTTGACAGACCAGAGTGAACAGGGTGACCTATGATTGGTCAGCAGTGTACCAGATTCAATACTGGGGGGGGGGGGATGAAAAAAACTGTTGTAGTGTTACATAATCAGATTATTTCCACCAACTTATCCTGTGGAAATACAGCTATATAGGAGATATTTTGAAATTCATAGGCACTTCATGTTTCAACATCTTAGATTTGACCACAATTTGGCACTTGAAACTATGTTAACAGAGAAAACTGTCTTTTTTTTTGATGAAAGTGTCAAAAAGTCTAATATTGCATCATGGTTACTGTTTGAAAGTATTTTCATGTTTGATTTATATTGAATTGCTCTCATCTTTTTACAGAATGCTTTTATGTTCAATAATAAAAATGTTCCATGGAATTCAAAATTCATGTGCTTACAAATTTTAAGATTTCATACTTTGGGGTTGGGGTTGAAAAAGCTGTTGTAGTGTTACACAATCAGTTTATTTCAACTTACTTATCCTATGGAAATACAGCTATAGGAGACAGTTTAAAATTGATAGGCACTGCAGGTTTAAACATCTTAGATTTAACCACAATTTGGCACTTGAAACTACTTAACAGCGAAAAACTGAGTGGTTTTCGATGAAAGTGTTAAAAAATCTAATATTGCATCAGGATTGCTGTTTTGAAGTATTTTCAGGTTTGATTTATATTGAATTTATCTCATCTTTTTACAGAATGCATTTATGTTCAAAAATAAAAATGTTGTGTGGAATTCAAAATTCATGTGCTTTGAAATTTCTGTCTAAAATTTCGCAGTTTGCTGAGGTATTATAGTGTTTGCAGAATGATGCACTGCTCATCCGAAAATGCATGGATTTTCATAATCTTTGGCCAGGGATTACATATATAATTATATATATGTTTATTAGTAGATTACAAAAGATTTGTTCAAATAGCAGCAACATGTGAGGTATATAGGACTACTTAAAACTAGTATTATTTCCCCTTATTTCATGATGGACGAATGTAGTGCAAGTTATATTATAGACAATTTTTCCCTTATTTTTGTTCTCCCCTCTTCCTGCATTTTGGGTTGACTTTTACTTTTTGGTCTAGAATTGGAGAAAAGGCGTCAAATTTTCAATTTCATAGCAGTTTTGGGTGATTGTATTGTGATGATATTACAGTGGAGGGATAGGGGATGTAACGTTTCTTTCTGCGGAGGGATAGGGGATGTAACGTTTCTTTCTGCAAGTGCAAAGCAATCATTGTGTCCGAAGTGTGATTTTCACCCCAGTCAACTGCAAATCCCTGTAGCAAAAAATCTAAACGGTCAACCCCCTACAAATTTATGATGAGGAGATTGCCAAATGTGGTCCCCATTGTGCCTATAAAGATTGGAACCAACGGAATGTTGAGCAAAAAGCTACAGCCATTTAACATTGAAGTCAATAATTACTAGCCCTAGTCTGAGTCCATATATAAATATTAATTACCTCCCCTGTTTCTGTTACACTTCTGTCGGTAACTGCTTCTTCATCTCCATCTTTAGGCTTTGGTTTTCGTTTTTTCTTCTTAGGAACAGATGATTCTTCAGTATTTACCACGGAACCGTTCGTCTCTTTTTCTTCGCTTTCGCCCCGAGAAGAACTTTGTGGTCTGGATTTTCGTTTTGGTTTAGTTGGTTTGTTGCTGGGTGCGCCATCTTGTGCAGGCTCATCCTTCTGTATCAATTCATCACTAGCTTTCGGTTTCTTCTTTTTCACCACTTTCTTTGTGCCATCTTCAGTTGGCTTATCTCCACGAGGGGAAAGAGGAGGCAACTTTCTTCGGCTTGCTCCCTCATCTACCTGTGAAATGTCAGCCATATTGTTTGTTGTGAAGGAATGTCAAGACGTTTTCGAACTTCAACTGTGAAGAGAGCTGACAGGTTCTCGAGAACCCTGGAAGTAACGCTCGTTTCTGGGTTAACTACAATCGTGTGGGGTTTGATAATAGGATTGGGCTAACTAGTAATAAAATTGGTAGTTTCACATATTCTTTTCATTCTTTTGTGTTTGTTAATCCACTACCAATTGCAAATTGTTTTCAGAAAAAGAGCAATGGGTACGGTTTCTACGGTTCACGGGAGACAACTCAATTTTATGTTGTAGGATAAGATTACTAAATATTTCTGTATTTTTTCATTGCAAATTGTATAAACGTATTAGCATAATCATTACATAATCACTTTTGATTAGTTGTTGAATTTTTTGCAAAAATGTCAAAACTTGTTTTGTCACTATAAAAAATGGCAGCCAAACCCATACAGGTTGACACCGAACACAAATTGGCCATCTATTCGGCTAGCCAGCTATTCGACCGATCCAGCTGGCAACCTGTTCGTTGGCAACCTATTCAGAATTAAGACAACAGTCGCCCAAACTCATCTATTTTTACCAACCAATAAAATCCAACGTTACGTCTATCAAATGAAAGTAGAATAATATATTATTTTTTATCCATTCCTTTAGCTCAGAATAAAGGTGTAATTTCGCATTATCGTACAAAATTCTAGACATTCAACTAAATATATCCCAAAAGGTAATTAAATAGGCTTTCCAGATATTATTAGTAAAAGTTGGCACAATCATATTAAAGGGGTGCGCTCTCATCCTAAACGTCGACAATTTTTCAATATTTTAAACTCAAAGAACGGTAATATTCCGAGTCAAAATTCGCACCATCGTACAAAATTCTGAGCAACCAGCTATATATATTCTGAAAGGTAATTGATTACGCTTTCCAAATATTATTAGTAAAAGTTGGCACAATCAAATTAAAGGGGCGCGCTCTCAACCTGAATATAGCCAATTTTTCAATATTCTATATGTAAAGATAGACCGGTATTTTATTCGAAGTCCAAATTCGGACCATCGTACAAAATTCTGAGCAACCAGCTATATATATTCTGAAAGGTAATTGAATAAGCTTTCCAAATATTATTAGTAAAAGTTGGCACAATCATATTAAAGGGGCGCGCTCTCAACCTACAAATCGCCATTTTTTCAATATTTTAAACTGAAAGAATGGTAATATTCCGAGTCGAAATTCGGACCATCGTACAAAATTCTGAGCAACCAGCTATATATATTCTGAAAGGTAATTGAATAAGCTTTCCAAATATTATTAGTAAAAGTTGGCACAATCATATTAAAGGGGCGCGCTCTCAACGTGAACATAGCCAATGTTTCAACATTTAAAGTGAAAGAACGGTAATATTCCAGGTCGAAATGCGGACCATCGTACAAAATTCTGAGCATCCATCTATATATATTCTGAAAGGTAATTGGATAAGCTTTCCAAATATTATTAGTAAAAGTTGGCACAATCATATTAAAGGGGCGCGCTCTCAACGTGAACATAGCCAATGTTTCAACATTTAAAATGAAAGAACGGTAATATTCCGAGTCAAAATGCGGACCATCGTACAAAATTCTGAGCATCCAGCTATATATATTCTGAAAGGTAATTGAATAAGCTTTCCAAATATTATTAGTAAAAGTTGGCACAATCATATTAAAGGGGTGCGCTCTCAACCTAAAAATAGCCAATTTTTCAATATTTTAAACCGAAAGAATGGTAATATTCCGAGTCGAAATTCGGACCATCGTACAAAATTTTGAGCAACCAGCTATATATATTCTGAAAGGTACTTGAATAAGCTTTCCAAATATTATTAGTAAAAGTTGGCACAATCATATTAAAGGGGCGCGCTCTCAACCTGAACATAGCCAATGTTTCAACATTTAAAGTGAAAGAACGGTAATATTCCGAGTTGAAATTCGGACCATCATACAAAATTCTGAGCATCCATCTATATATATTCTGAAAGGTAATTGGATAAGCTTTCCAAATATTATTAGTAAAAGTTGGCACAATCATATTAAAGGGGCGCGCTCTCAACCTGAACATAGCCAATTTTTCAATATTCTGAATGTAAAGACAGACCGGTATTTTTTTCGAAGTCCAAATTCGAACTATCCTACAAAATTTTAAGCATCCAGCTATATATATTCTGAAAGGTAATTGGATAATCTTTCCAAATATTATTAGTAAAAGTTGGCACAATCATATTAAAGGGGCGCGCTCTCAACCTGAACATAGCCAATGTTTCAACATTTAAAATGAAAGAACGGTAATATTCCGAGTCGAAATTCGGACCATCGTACAAAATTCTGAGCATCCAGCTATATATATTCTGGAAGGTAATTGGATAAGCGTTCCAAATATTATTAGTAAAAGTTGGCACAATCATATTAAAGGGGCGCGCTCTCAATCTGAACACAGCCAATTTTTCAATATTCTGAATGTAAAGACAGACCGGTATTTTTTTCGAAGTCCGAATTCGAACTATCGTACAAAATTCTAAGCATCCAGCTATATATATTCTGAAAGGTATTTGCATAAACTTTCCAAATATTATTAGTAAAAGTTGACACAATCATATTAAAGGGGCGCGCTCTCAACCTACAAATCGACATTTTTTCAATATTTTAAACTGAAAGAATGGTAATATTCCGAGTCGAAATTCGGACAATCGTACAAAATTCTGAGCAACCAGCTATATATATTCTGAAAGGTAATTGAATAAGCTTTCCAAATATTATTAGTAAAAGTTGGCACAATCATATTAAAGGGGCGCGCTCTCAACCTGAACATAGCCAATGTTTCAACATTTAAAGTGAAAGAACGGTAATATTCCGAGTCCAAATTTCCAAATATTATTAGTAAAAGTTGGCACAATCATATTAAAGGGGGGCGCTCTCAACCTGAACATAGCCAATTTTTTAATATTTTAAAGTGAAAGAACGGCAATATTCCGAGTCAAAACTCGGACTATCGTTCAAGATTCTGAGCATCCATCTATATATATTCTGAAAGATAATTGCATAAGCTTTCCAAATATTATTAGTAAAAGTTGGCACAATCATATTAAAGGGGCGCGTTCTCAACCTGAACATAGCCAATGTTTCAACATTTAAAGTGAAAGAACGGTAATATTCCGAGTTGAAATTCGGACCATCGTACAAAATTCAGAGCTTCCAGCTATATATATTCTGAAAGGTAATTGGATAAGCTTTCCAAATATTATTAGTAAAAGTTGGCACAATCATATTAAAGGGGCGCGCTCTCAACCTGAACGTAGCCAATTTTTCAATATTCTAAATGTAAAGACAGACCGGTATTTTTTTCGAAGTCCAAATTCGAACTATCCTACAAAATTTTAAGCATCCAGCTATATATATTCTGAAAGGTAATTGGATAATCTTTCCAAATATTATTAGTAAAAGTTGGCACAATCATATTAAAGGGGCGCGCTCTCAACCTGAACATAGCCAATGTTTCAACATTTAAAATGAAAGAACGGTAATATTCCGAGTCGAAATTCGGACCATCGTACAAAATTCTGAGCATCCAGCTATATATATTCTGGAAGGTAATTGGATAAGCGTTCCAAATATTATTAGTAAAAGTTGGCACAATCATATTAAAGGGGCGCGCTCTCAATCTGAACACAGCCAATTTTTCAATATTCTGAATGTAAAGACAGACCGGTATTTTTTTCGAAGTCCGAATTCGAACTATCGTACAAAATTCTAAGCATCCAGCTATATATATTCTGAAAGGTATTTGCATAAACTTTCCAAATATTATTAGTAAAAGTTGGCACAATCATATTAAAGGGGCGCGCTCTCAACCTACAAATCGACATTTTTTCAATATTTTAAATTGAAAGAATGGTAATATTCCGAGTCGAAATTCGGACAATCGTACAAAATTCTGAGCAACCAGCTATATATATTCTGAAAGGTAATTGAATAAGCTTTCCAAATATTATTAGTAAAAGTTGGCACAATCATATTAAAGGGGCGCGCTCTCAACCTGAACATAGCCAATGTTTCAACATTTAAAGTGAAAGAACGGTAATATTCCGAGTCCAAATTTCCAAATATTATTAGTAAAAGTTGGCACAATCATATTAAAGGGGGGCGCTCTCAACCTGAACATAGCCAATTTTTTAATATTTTAAAGTGAAAGAACGGCAATATTCCGAGTCAAAACTCGGACTATCGTACAAAATTCTGAGCATCCATCTATATATATTCTGAAAGGTAATTGCGTAAGCTTTCCAAATATTATTAGTAAAAGTTGGCACAATCATATTAAAGGGGCGCGCTCTCAACCTGAACATAGCCAATGTTTCAACATTTAAAGTGAAAGAACGGTAATATTCCGAGTTGAAATTCGGACCATCGTACAAAATTCAGAGCTTCCAGCTATATATATTCTGAAAGGTAATTGGATAAGCTTTCCAAATATTATTAGTAAAAGTTGGCACAATCATATTAAAGGGGCGCGCTCTCAACCTGAACGTAGCCAATTTTTCAATATTCTGAATGTAAAGACAGACCGGTATTTTTTTCGAAGTCCAAATTCGAACTATCCTACAAAATTCTAAGCATCCAGCTATATATATTCTGAAAGGTATTTGCATAAACTTTCCAAATATTATTAGTAAAAGTTGGCACAATCATATTAAAGGGGCGCGCTCTCAACCTACAAATCGACATTTTTTCAATATTTTAAACTGAAAGAATGGTAATATTCCGAGTCGAAATTCGGACAATCGTACAAAATTCTGAGCAACCAGCTATATATATTCTGAAAGGTAATTGGATAAGCGTTCCAAATATTATTAGTAAAAGTTGGCACAATCATATTAAAGGGGCGCGCTCTCAATCTGAACACAGCCAATTTTTCAATATTCTGAATGTAAAGACAGACCGGTATTTCTTTCGAAGTCCGAATTCGAACTATCGTACAAAATTCTAAGCATCCAGCTATATATATTCTGAAAGGTATTTGCATAAACTTTCCAAATAGTATTAGTAAAAGTTGGCACAATCATATTAAAGGGGCGCGCTCTCAACCTACAAATCGACATTTTTTCAATATTTTAAACTGAAAGAATGGTAATATTCCGAGTCGAAATTCGGACAATCGTACAAAATTCTGAGCAACCAGCTATATATATTCTGAAAGGTAATTGAATAAGCTTTCCAGATATTATTAGTAAAAGTTGGCACAATCATATTAAAGGGGTGCGCTCTCAACCTGAACATAGCCAATGTTTCAACATTTAAAGTGAAAGAACGGTAATATTCCGAGTCCAAATTTCCAAATATTATTAGTAAAAGTTGGCACAATCATATTAAAGGGGGGCGCTCTCAACCTGAACATAGCCAATTTTTTAATATTTTAAAGTGAAAGAACGGCAATATTCCGAGTCAAAACTCGGACTATCGTACAAAATTCTGAGCATCCATCTATATATATTCTGAAAGGTAATTGCGTAAGCTTTCCAAATATTATTAGTAAAAGTTGGCACAATCATATTAAAGGGGCGCGCTCTCAACCTGAACATAGCCAATGTTTCAACATTTAAAGTGAAAGAACGGTAATATTCCGAGTTGAAATTCGGACCATCGTACAAAATTCAGAGCTTCCAGCTATATATATTCTGAAAGGTAATTGGATAAGCTTTCCAAATATTATTAGTAAAAGTTGGCACAATCATATTAAAGGGGCGCGCTCTCAACCTACAAATCGACATTTTTTCAATATTTTAAACTGAAAGAATGGTAATATTCCGAGTCGAAATTCGGACAATCGTACAAAATTCTGAGCAACCAGCTATATATATTCTGAATGGTAATTGAATAAGCTTTCCAGATATTATTAGTAAAAGTTGGCACAATCATATTAAAGGGGTGCGCTCTCAACCTGAACATAGCCAATGTTTCAACATTTAAAGTGAAAGAACGGTAATATTCCGAGTCCAAATTCGGACTATCGTACAAAATTCTGAGCATCCATCTATATATATTCTGAAAGGTAATTGCATAAGCTTTCCAAATATTTTTAGTAAAAGTTGGCACAATCATATTAAAGGGGGGCGCTCTCAACCTGAACATTTTTTATTATTTTAAAGTGAAAGAACGGCAATATTCCGAGTCCAAATTCGGACTATCGTACAAAATTCTAACCTCACTTTCTAATTTTAAATTTGTATTTTTCAGTAATAACTGGTCTTTATCATAGGTAACTCTCATTTCATGCATGTCTTTCATCATTTTATTTTTTTCCATGTCAATTTCTTTCCACATATCTGTAACTGTGTCTAGTTTAGCAGAACTATGATCTAACTGATGTTGTAAATTATCACAATGAATTTTTAGTCTACCATTTGCCTTATTAGCTTCAGTTAATTGAACGCGCCCCTTCAATATGATTGTGCCAACTTTTACTAATAATATTTGGAAAGCTTATGCAATTACCTTTCAGAATATATATAGCTGGATGCTTAGAATTTTGTACGATAGTCCGAATTTGACTCGGAATATTGCCGTTCTTTCACTTTAAAATATTAAAAAATTGGCTATGTTCAGGTTGAGAGCGCGCCCCTTTAATATGATTGTGCCAACTTTTACTAATAATATTTGGAAAGCTTATCTCATTGCCTTTCAGAATATATATAGCTGGATGCTCTGAATTTTGTACGATGGTCCGAATTTGGACTCGGAATATTACCATTCTTTCAGTTTAAAATATTGAAAAAATGGCTATTTGTAGGATGAGAGCGCGCCCCTTTAATATGATTGTGCCAACTTACCTTTCAGAATATATATAGCTGGATGCTCTGAATTTTGTACGATGGTCCGAATTTGGACTCGGAATATTGCCGTTCTTTCACTTTAAAATATTAAAAAATTGGCTATGTTCAGGTTGAGAGCACCCCCCTTTAATATGATTGTGCCAACTTTTACTAATAATATTTGGAAAGCTTATTCAAGTACCTTTCAGAATATATATAGCTGGTTGCTCAGAATTTTGTACGATGGTCCGAATTTCGACTCGGAATATTACCATTCTTTCAGTTTAAAATATTGAAAAATTGGCTATTTTTAGGTTGAGAGCGCACCCCTTTAATATGATTGTGCCAACTTTTACTAATAATATTTGGAAAGCTTATCCAATTACCTTTCAAAATATATATAGCTGGATGCTCAGAATTTTGTACGATGGTCCGCATTTTGACTTGGAATATTACCGTTCTTTCATTTTAAATGTTGAAACATTGGCTATGTTCACGTTGAGAGCGCGCCCCTTTAATATGATTGTGCCAACCTTTACTAATAATATTTGGAAAGCTTATTTAATTACCTTTCAGAATATATATAGCTGGTTGCTCAGAATTTTGTACGATGGTCCGAATTTTGACTCGGAATATTACCGTTCTTTCATTTTAAATGTTGAAACATTGGCTATGTTCACGTTGAGAGCGCACCCCTTTAATATGATTGTGCCAACTTTTACTAATAATATTTGGAAAGCTTATTCAATTACCTTTCAGAATATATATAGCTGGTTGCTCAGAATTTTGTACGATGGTCCGAATTTGGACTTCGAATAAAATACCGGTCTATCTTTACATATAGAATATTGAAAAATTGGCTATATTCAGGTTGAGAGCGCGCCCCTTTAATATGATTGTGCCAACTTTTACTTATAATATTTGGAAATCGTAATCAATTTCCTTTCAGAATATATATAGCTGGTTGCTCAGAATTTTGTACGATGGTGCGAATTTTGACTCGGAATATTACCGTTCTTTGAGTTTAAAATATTGAAAAATTGTCGACGTTTAGGATGAGAGCGCACCCCTTTAATATGATTGTGCCAACTTTTACTAATAATATCTGGAAAGCCTATTTAATTACCTTTTGGGATATATTTAGTTGAATGTCTAGAATTTTGTACGATAATGCGAAATTACACCTCTATTCTGAGCTAAAGGAATGGATAAAAAATAATATATTATTCTACTTTCATTTGATAGACGTAACGTTGGATTTTATTGGTTGGTAAAAATAGATGAGTTTGGGCGACTGTTGTCTTAATTCTGAATAGGTTGCCAACGAACAGGTTGCCAGCTGGATCGGTCGAATAGCTGGCTAGCCGAATAGGTGGCCAATTTGTGTTCGGTGCTATTGCACTTTCGCACCTCTACCAGTTCCCGTGGTTGTAGAGACTTGAAATTTTCAGGGGATGTCAAGGGGGACTAGCGATGACCTCACGCCAAATTTCAACCGAATCGATCAATAACTTTTCATTTTACCGACCTTTTACGTTCTGTTTGACAGATAATCTTATCCGTTCGACGCCATTTTCTTTGTTGACTATTTAGACTCGAATAACAAGACACTCAGACGGACCCCGACACTCTATGCTACACGCCTAACGATGCAGTTCATAATAATAATAATAATTTTGGTATATTTTAATTTTTGCGCTAAGCCACCATTTTCTGTAAATGACTATTTGGCATTGACCATTTGGATTGTCGTTTACGTGTGAATAACGTTGTGACCTTGATGCTGACCCCATACTTCTTGCTGTATTATCAAATTCAATGTTCGAGGTGAAAGAAGGGACGATGTCCTTCAAAAAAGGTAACAGGGTCAAAGTCGTGGGTCAAGGTCATACTACAGAAAACTGAACTGAAACTTTTCAAAGTCAGTTTTTGGACACTTGACCTTGGGGCACGACCTTCACCCAATACTATATTTTGAAGTTCACAATCTGGATTTGGACCACCGACCTTGACCTTGGTCCTGTCACACACTGCTTGGTCAGAAAATTGTCAAATGCCGAGGGTCCGTGACTAAAAGAAGGTCAATGGGCATGGGCGTGGTCAATGTAGACGGTCGTGGTGACCTGCACTAGTCAAGGCTAACCAACCGTGACCTTGACTTTGACCTTGAGTCCAAACTTCCCATAGTTCTCGGAGCCTTTGCGTTTATGCTTGCCATGACCCTATTTCTCGCTGTATTATCAAAATCAATGTTCGAGGTGAAAGCAGAGACAACGTCCTTCAAAAAAGGTAACTGGGTCAAAGCCGTGGGTCAAGGTCATGTTACAGAAAACTGAACTTAGACTTTTCAAACTCAGTTTTAGGACACTTGACCTTGACTTACGACCTTCATCCAGTAACCATTTTCAAAGACCACAATCTGGACTTGGATCACCGACCTTGACCTTGGTCCTGTCACAAACTGCTTGGTCAGAAAACTGTCAAATGCCGAGGGTCCGTGACGAAAAGGAAGTAAATGGGCGTGGTCAATGTAGATGGTCGTGGTGACCTGCACTAGTCAAGACTAACCATCCGTGACCTTGACTTTGACCTTGAGTCCAAACTCCCCATCGTTCTCGGGGCCTTTGCGTTTATGCTTGCCATGACCCTATTTCTCGCTGTATTATCAAAGTCAATGTTCGAGGTGAAAGCAGAGACAACGTCCTTCAAAAAAGGTAACTGGGTCAAAGCCGTGGGTCAAGGTCATGTTACAGAAAACTGAACTCAGACTTTTCAAACTCAGTTTTTGGACATTTGACCTTGACTTACGACCTTCATCCAGTAACCATTTTCAAAGGCCACAATTTGAGCTTGAACAACCGACCTTGACCTTGGTCCTGTCACACACTGCTCAATCAGAAAACGGTCAAACGCAGAGGGTCCGTGACGAAAAGGAAGTCAATGGGCTTGGTCAATGTAGACAGTCGTGGTGACTTGCACTAGTCAAGGCTAACGAACCGTGACCTTGACTTTGACCTTGAGTCCAAACTTCCCGTCGATCTCGGGGCCTTTCCGTTTATGCTTGCCATGACCATATTTCTCGCTGTATTATCAAGTTCATTGTTCGAGGTGAAAGCAGAGACGATGACCTTCAAAAAAGGTAATTAGGTCAAAGCCGTGGGTCAAGGTCATGTTACAGTAAACTGAACTGAAACTTTTCAAAGTCAGTTTTTGGACATTTGACCTTGACTTACGAACTTTACCCAGTAACCTTTTTCATAGGCCACAATCTTGGCTTGAACCGCCTACCTTGACCTTGGTCCTGTCGCACACCGCTTGATCAGAAAACGATCAAACGCTGAGGGTCCGTGTCGGAAAGGAAGTCAATGGGTGTGGTCAATGTGAAAGGTGCATGTGACCTCCACAGGCCACGATATTTTTATTAGATGACTGTGACATGCCGGAGCCTTTGTGTTTAAAAAGCATTAAGATCATAGGAATGTTACTGGAAAAATGTTATAGGCCAAGAAAACTGTAGAGAATTACCTGTCTTATCCCTAATATGTTAAACAGGAGTTACTTCCCTTAGACCTAAAACCTAAAATGTTAAACAAAGAAAATGGCGTCGACCAGATAAGACTATCTGGGAGCTGAACGTAAAAGGTCGGTAAAATGACAAGTTATTGATCGATTCGGCTGAAATTTGGTGTGGGGTCATCATTTGTCCTCCTGTACATCCCCTGAAAGTTTCAAGTGGCTACGACCACGGGAACTGGTAGAGGTGCGAAAGTGCAATAGCGCCGAAATACCGAGCTGAATCTCTTACCCGTATTCTAGCACCCGGATTCGAGATCAAGTTAGCACCCATGTTCTCTCACCCTATTCCAGCACCGGGATTCGAGATCAAGTTAGCACACATATTCCTAGCGCCAAGAAAAAACTAGATATAATTATCACGAAAATAATTGTTACCCTCATATTACAAAATAAAATTTTAAAACACATTAATGCAAAGTATATATCTAATAGATCCTCCGACCCACCCCACACCCCAAAATGTACTATTACCGTAAACATACTAAAATATCGCACACCAGGAGAACTAAGCATGCGAAAAAGGTGTACGTCCATTCTGCATCAAAAAACGACCCAAACCAGCTTTGGTGGGAAAATGTTTTTTGTTTCACGGAATCAAGAGATGAATAAACTACTAGAATAAAAAATTCCAGAAGGCTCCTATGCTGGCGTTTTGAGATATATTACCTTAAACATACGAAAAATATGCAATAATATGGGGAAATCGGGTTAGGGTAGGCTCACTTCACACGCCATAACTTATGAACTGGCTCAGGTGGCTTCAATATCTTTATTTCACTACATCGACAGACCAATAAGGTATGCACGTGCAAAATTTCATTAACTTTCTATGTTGGCCTATTGAGTTATACCACCGCAAAGTTCCTAGCACCCGGATTCGAGGTGGAGTTTGTGGGTTCAATAAACAACGGGTACGCCCATTCTGCATCAAAAATCAACCCAAACCAGCTTTGGTGGGAAAATATTTTTTGTTTCATGGAATCAGGTGATGAATAAACTACCAGAATACAAAATTTCAGAAAGCCCCTATGATGGCGTTTTGAGATATATTACCGTAAACATACTAATTATATGATATGGGGCAATTGGGTAAGGGTAGGCTCACTTCGCACGTCATAACTTCTCAACTAGCTCAGGTGGCTTCAATATCTTTATTTCACTACATCGACAGACTCATAAGGTATGCACGTGCCAAATTTCATTAACTTTCTATGTTTCCCTATCGAGTTATACCATCGCCAAGTTCCTAGCACCCGGATTCGAGGTAAAATTTGTGGGTTCAATAAACAACGGGTACGCCCACGCATCATAAAAAAAACGACCCGAACCAGTTTTGGTGGGAAAATGTTTTTTGGTTCACGGAATCAAGAGATGAATAAACTACTAAAATACAAAACTTCAGGAAGGTTCTATGCTGGCGTTTTGAGATATATTACCGTAAACATACGAAACATATGCCATAATATGGGGAAATCGGGATAGGGTAGGCTCACTTCACACGTCATAACTTATGAACTGGCTCAGGTGGTTTCAATATCTTTATTTCACTTAATGGACAGATGCACAAGGCATGCACATGCCAAATTTCATTAACTTTCTATGTTGGCCTATGGAGTTATACCACCGCAAAGTTTCTAGCACCCGGATTCGAGGTGGAGTTTGTGGGTTCAATAAACAACGGGTACACCCACGCTGCATCAAAAATCGACCCAAACCAGCTTTGGTGGGAAAATGTTTTTTATTTCATGGAATTAAGAGATGAATAAACTACTAGAATAAAAAATTTCAGAAGGCTCCTATGCTGGCGTTTTGAGATATATTACCGTAAACATACGAAAAATATCCCATTATATGGGGAAATCGGGTTAGGGTAGGCTCACTTCACACGCCATAACTTATGAACTGGCTTAGGTGGTTTCAATATCTTTATTTCACTAAATGGACAGATGCATAAGGCATGCACATGCCAAATTTCATTAACTTTCTATATTGGCCTATTGAGTTATACCACCGCAAAGTTCCTAGCACCCGGATTCGAGGTGGAGTTTGTGGGTTCAATAAACAACGGGTACGCCCACGCTGCATCAAAAATCAACCCAAACCAGCTTTGGTGGGAAAATGTTTTTTATTTCAGGGAATCAAGAGATGAATAAACTACTAAAATACAAAATTTCAGAAAGGTTCTATGCTGGCGTTTTGAGATATATTACCGTAAACATACGAAACATATGCCATAATATGGGGAAATCGGGATAGGGTAGGCTCACTTCACACGTCATAACTTATGAACTGGCTCAGGTGGTTTCAATATCTTTACTTCACTAAATGGACAGATGCATAAGGCATGCACATGCCAAATTTCATTAACTTTCTATGTTGGCCTATTGAGTTATACCACCGCAAAGTTCCCAGCACCCGGATTCGAGGTGGAGTTTGTGGGTTCAATAAACAACGGGTACGCCCACGCTGCATCAAAAATCAACCCAAACCAGCTTTGATGGGAAAATATTTTTTGTTTCATGGAATCAGGTGATGAATAAACTACCAGAATACAAAATTTCAGAAAGCCCCTATGATGGCGTTTTGAGATATATTACCGTAAACATACTAATTATATGACATGGGGCAATTGGGTAAGGGTAGGCTCACTTCGCACGCCATAACTTCTCAACTGGCTCAGGTGGCTTTAATATCTTTATTTCACTACATCGACAGACTCATAAGGTATGCACGTGCCAAATTTCATTAACTTTCTATGTTTCCCTATCGAGTTATACCATCGCAAAGTTCCTAGCACCCGGATTCAAGGTAAAGTTTGTGGGTTCAATAAACAACGGGTACGCCCACGCATCATAAAAAAACGACCCAAACCAGCTTTGGTGGGAAAATGTTTTTTGGTTCACGGAATCAGGAGACGAATAAACTACTAAAATACAAAATTTCAGATAGGTTTTATGCTGGTGTTTTGAGATATATTACCGTAAACATACGAAACATATGCCATAATATGGGGAAATCTGGTTAGGGTAGGCTCACTTCACACGCCATAACTTATGAACTGACTCAGGTGGCTTCAATATCTTTATTTCACGAAATGGACAGATGCACAAGGCATGCACATGCCAAATTTCATTAACTTTCTATGTTGGCCTATTGAGTTATACCACCGCAAAGTTTCTAGCACCCGGATTCGAGTTGGAGTTTGTGGGTTCAATAAACAACGGGTACACCCACGCTGCATCAAAAATCGACCCAAAACCAGCTTTGGTGGGAAAATGTTTTTTATTTCATGGAATAAAGTGATGAATAAACTACTAGAATAAAAAATTTCAGAAGGCTCCTATGCTGGCGTTTTGAGATATATTACCGTAAACATACGAAAAATATCCCATTATATGGGGAAATCGGGTTAGGGTAGGCTCACTTCACACGCCATAACTTATGAACTGGCTTAGGTGGTTTCAATATCTTTATTTCACTAAATGGACAGATGCATAAGGCATGCACACGCCAAATTTCATTAACTTTCTATGTTGGCCTATTGAGTTATACCACCGCAATGTTCCTAGCACCCGGGTTCGAGGTGGAGTTTGTGGGTTCAATAAACAACGGGTACGCCCACGCTGCATCAAAAATCAACCCAAACCAGCTTTGGTGGGAAAATATTTTTTGTTTCATGGAATCAGGTGATGAATAAACTACCAGAATACAAAATTTCAGAAAGCCCCTATGTTGGCGTTTTGAGATATATTACCGTAAACATACTAATTATATGATATGGGGCAATTGGGTAAGGGTAGGCTCACTTCGCACGCCATAACTTCTCAACTGGCTCAGGTGGCTTCAATATCTTTATTTCACTACATCGACAGACGCATAAGGTATGCACGTGCCAAATTTCATTAACTTTCTATGTTTCCCTATCGAGTTATACCATCGCAAAGTTCCTAGCACCCGGATTCGAGGTAAAGTTTGTGGGTTCAATAAGCAACGGGTACGCCCACGCATCATAAAAAAACGACCCAAACCAGCTTTGGTGGGAAAATGTTTTTTGGTTCACGGAATAAAGAGACGAATAAACTACTAAAATACAAAATTTCAGATAGGTTTTATGCTGGCGTTTTGAGATATATTACCGTAAACATACGAAACATATGCCATAATATGGGGAAATCTGGTTAGGGTAGGCTCACTTCACACGCCATAACTTATGAACACCGAGCTGAATCTCTCACCCGTATTCCAGCACCCGGATTCGAGATCAAGTTAGCACCCATATTTCTCGCACCGTATTCCAGCACCCGGATTCGAGATCAAGTTAGCACAAATATTCCTAGCGCCAAGAAAAAACTAGATAATATAATTTCACGAAAATAATTGTTACCTTTATATTAGAAAATAAAATTTTAAAACATTAATGCAAAGTATATATTTAACAGATCCCCCGACCCCAACCCACACCCAAAAATATACTATTACCGTAAACATAATAAAATATCGCTCACCAGGATAACTGAGCATGCAAAAGAGGTGTACGTTCATTTTGCATCAAAAAGCACTCAAACCAGATTTGGTGGGAAAATGTTTTTTCTTTCACGGAATCAAGACTTGAATAAACTAGTAGAATACAAAATTTTCAGAAGGCTCCTATGCTGGCGTTTTGAGATATATTACCGTAAACATACCAAACATATGCCATGATATGGGGGAATCGGGTTAGGGCAGGGTCACTGTGCACGCAATAACTTCTCACCTGGCTCTGGTGGCTTCGATATGTTTATTTCACCAACTTAACTGGTGCATAAGGTGTGAACATGCGCAATTTCATTAACTTTCTATGTTGGCCTATCGAGTTATACTACCGCAAAGTTCCTAGCACCCGGATTCGAGGTGGAGTTTGTGGGTTCAATAAACATCGGGTACCCCCACGCTGCATCAAAAATTAACCCAAACCAGCTTTGGTGGGAAAATGATTTTTGTTTCATGGAATCAACTACTAGAATACGAAATTTCAGAAGGTTCCTATGCTGGCGTTTTGAGATATATTGCCGTAAACATACTAATAATTTGATATGGGGCAATCCAGTAAGGGTAGGTTCACTGCGCACGCAATAACGTTTAAACTACATTTGGTGGTTTCAATATCTTTATTTCACCAACTGAACTGGTGCATAAGGCATGAATATGCCAAATTTCATTAAATTTCTATGTTGACCTATCGAGTTATACCACCGCAAAGTTCGTAACACCCGGATTCGAGGTGGAGTTTGTGGGTTCAATAAACAACGGGTACCCCCACACTGCATCAAAAATCAACCCAAACCAGCTTTGGTGGGAAAATGATTTTTGTTTCATGGAATCAAGTGATGAATAAACTACTAGAATGCAAAATTTCAGAAGGCTCCTATGCTGGCGTTTTGAGATATATTACCGTAAACATACCAAACGTATGCCATGATATGGGGGAATCGGGTTAGGGTAGGGTCACTGTGCAGGCAATAACTTCTCACCTGGCTCTGGTGGCTTCGATATATTTATTTCACCAACTGCACTGGTGCATAAGGTGTGAACATGCGCAATTGCATTAACTTTCTATGTTGGCCTATCGAGTTATACTACCGCAAAGTTCCTAGCACCCGGATTCGAGGTGGAGTTTGTGGGTTCAATAAACATCGGGTACCCCCACGCTGCATCAAAAATCAACCCAAACCAGCTTTGGTGGGAAAATGATTTTTGTTTCATGGAATCAAGTGATGACTAAACTACTAGAATACGAAATTTCAGAAGGTTCCTATGCTGGCGTTTTGAGATATATTGCCGTAAACATACTAATAATTTGATATGGGGCAATCCAGTAAGGGTAGGTTCACTGCGCACGCAATAACTTTTAAACTACATTTGGTGGTTTCAATATCTTTATTTCACCAATTGAACCGGTGCATAAGGCATGAATATGCCAAATTTCATTAAATTTCTATGTTGACCTATCGAGTTATACCACCGCAAAGTTCCTAGCACCCGGATTCGAGGTGGAGTTTGTGGGTTCAATAAACAACGGGTACCCCCACGCTGCTTCAAAAATCAACCCAAACCAGCTTTGGTGGGAAAATGATTTTTGTTTCATGGAATCAAGTGATGACTAAACTACTAGAATACGAAATTTCAGAAGGTTCCTATGCTGGCGTTTTGAGATATATTGCCGTAAACATACTAATAATATGATATGGGGCAATCGAGTAAGGGTAGGTTCACTGCGCACGCAATAACTTTTAAACTACATTTGGTGGTTTCAATATCTTTATTTCACCAACTGAACTGGTGCATAAGGCATGAATATGCCAAATTTCATTAAATTTCTATGTTGACCTATCGAGTTATACCACCGCAAAGTTCGTAACACCCGGATTCGAGGTGGAGTTTGTGGGTTCAATAAACAACGGGTACCCCCACACTGCATCAAAAATCAACCCAAACCAGCTTTGGTGGGAAAATGATTTTTGTTTTATGGAATCAAGTGATGAATAAACTACTAGAATGCAAAATTTCAGAAGGCTCCTATGCTGGCGTTTTGAGATATATTACCGTAAACATACCAAACATATGCCATGATATGGGGGAATCGGGTTAGGGTAGGGTCACTGTGCAGGCAATAACTTCTCACCTGGCTCTGGTGGCTTCGATATATTTATTTCACCAACTGAACTGGTGCATAAGGTGTGAACATGCGCAATTGCATTAACTTTCTATGTTGGCCTATCGAGTTATACTACAGCAAAGTTTCTAGCACCCGGATTCGAGGTGGAGTTTGTGGGTTCAATAAACATCGGGTACCCCCACGCTGCATCAAAAATCAACCCAAACCAGCTTTGGTGGGAAAATGATTTTTGTTTCATGGAATCAAGTGATGACTAAACTACTAGAATACGAAATTTCAGAAGGTTCCTATGCTGGCGTTTTGAGATATATTGCCGTAAACATACTAATAATTTGACATGGGGCAATCCAGTAAGGGTAGGTTCACTGCGCACGCAATAACTTTTAAACTACATTTGGTGGTTTCAATATCTTTATTTCACCAACTGAACTGGTGCATAAGGCATGAATATGCCAAATTTCATTAAATTTCTATGTTGACCTATCGAGTTATACCACCGCAAAGTTCCTAGCACCCGGATTCGAGGTGGAGTTTGTGGGTTCAATAAACAACGGGTACCCCCACACTGCATCAAAAATCAACCCAAACCAGCTTTGGCGGGAAAATGATTTTTGTTTCATGGAATCAAGTGATGAATAAACTACTAGAATGCAAAATTTCAGAAGACTCCTATGCTGGCGTTTTGAGATATATTACCGTAAACATACCAAACATATGCCATGATATGGGGGAATCGGGTTAGGGTAGGGTCACTGTGCACGCAATAACTTCTCACCTGGCTCTGGTGGCTTCGATATATTTATTTCACCAACTGAACTGGTGCATAAGGTATGCACATGCGCAATTTCATTAACTTTCTATGTTGGCCTATCGAGTTATACTACCGCAAAGTTCCTAGCACCCGGATTCGAGGTGGAGTTTGTGGGTTCAATAAACAACGGGTACCCCCACGCTGCATCAAAAATCAACCCAAACCAGCTTTGGTGGGAAAATGATGTTTGTTTCATGGAATCAAGTGATGACTAAACTACTAGAATACGAAATTTCAGAAGGTTCCTATGCTGGCGTTTTGAGATATATTGCCGTAAACATACTAATAATATGATATGGGGCAATCCAGTAAGGGTAGGTTCACTGCGCACGCAATAACTTTTAAACTACATTTGGTGGTTTCAATATCTTTATTTCACCAACTGAACTGGTGCATAAGGCATGAATATGCCAAATTTCATTAAATTTCTATGTTGACCTATCGAGTTATACCACCGCAAAGTTCCTAGCACCCGGATTCGAGGTGGAGTTTGTGGGTTAAATAAACAACGGGTACCCCCACACTGCATCAAAAATCAACCCAAACCAGCTTTGGTGGGAAAATGATTTTTGTTTCATGGAATCAAGTGATGAATAAACTACTAGAATGCAAAATTTCAGAAGGCTCCTATGCTGGCATTTTGAGATATATTACCGTAAACATACCAAACATATGCCATGATATGGGGGAATCGGGTTAGGGTAGGGTCACTGTGCACGCAATAACTTCTCACCTGGCTCTAGTGGCTTCGATATATTTATTTCACCAACTGAACTGGTGCATAAGGTATGCACATGCGCAATTTCATTAACTTTCTATGTTGGCCTATCGAGTTATACCACCGCAAAGTTCCTAGCACCCGGATTCGAGGTGGAGTTTGTGGGTTCAATAAACAACGGGTACCCCCACGCTGCATCAAAAATCAACCCAAACCAGCTTCGGTGGGAAAATGATGTTTGTTTCATGGAATCAAGTGATGACTAAACTACTAGAATACGAAATTTCAGAAGGTTCATATGCTGGCGTTTGAGATATATTGCCGTAAACATACTAATAATATGATATGGGGCAATCGAGTAAGGGTAGGTTCACTGCGCACGCAATAACTTTTAAACTACATTTGGTGGTTTCCATATCTTTATTTCACAAACTTAACTGGTGCATAAGGCATGAATATGCCAAATTTCATTAAATTTCTATGTTTACCTATCGAGTTATACCACCGCAAAGTTCCTAGCAACCGGATTCGAGGTGGAGTTTGTGGGTTCAATAAACAACGGGTACCCCCACACTGCATCAAACATCAACCCAAACCAGCTTTGGTGGGAAAATGATTTTTGTTTCATGGAATCAAGTGATGAATAAACTACTAGAATGCAAAATTTCAGAAGACTCCTATACTGGCGTTTTGAGATATATTACCGTAAACATACCAAACATATGCCATGATATGGGGAAATCGGGTTAGGGTAGGGTCACTGTGCACGCAATAACTTCTCACCTGGCTCTGGTGGCTTCGATATATTTATTTCACCAACTGAACTGGTGCATAAGGTATGAACACTCGCAATTTCATTAACTTTCTATGTTGGTCTATCGAGTTATACCACCGCAAAGTTCCTAGCACCCGGATTCCAGGTGGAGTTTGTGGGTTCAATAAACAACGGGTACCCCCACGCTGCATCAAAAATCAACCCAAACCAGATTTGGTGGGAAAATTATGTTTGTTTCATGGAATCAAGTGATGACTAAACTACTAGAATACGAAATTTCAGAAGGTTCCTATGCTGACGTTTTGAGATATATTACCGTAAACATACGAAACATATGCAAGATATGGGTAGGGGGATCGGGTTAGGGTAGGCTCAATGCGCACATAATAATTTCTAAACTAGCTATGATGGCTTCGATATCTTTTTTTCGCTAAGTCGACAGATGCATAAGGCATGCACATGCAAAATTTCATTAACTTTCTATGTTGGCGTATCAAGGTATACCACCGCAAAATTCCTAGCACCCGGATTCGACGTGGAGTTTGTGGGTTCAATAAAGAACGGGTGCGCTCACACTGCATCAAAAAAACGACCCAAACCAGCTTTGGTGGGAAAATGTTTTTTAATTCACGGAATAAAGAGATGAATAAACTACTAGAACACAAAATTTACGAAAGCTCCTATGCTGGCGTTTTGAGATATATTACCGTAAACATACGAAACATATGCAAGATATGGGGGTGGTGGCATCGGGTCAGGGTAGGCTCACTGCGCACATAATAACTTCTAAAGTAGCTCTGATGGCTTCGACATCTTTATTTCGCCAAGTCGACAGATGCATAAGGTATGAACATGCAAAATTTCATTAACTTTCTATGTTGGCCTATCGAGTTATACCACCGCAAAGTTCCTAGCACCCGGATTCGATGTGGATTTTGTCAGTTCAATAAACAACGGGTACGCCCACGCTGCATCAAAAATCAAACCAAACGAGCTTTGGTGGGAAAATGTTTTTTAGTTCACGGAATCAAGAGATGAATAAACTACTACAATACAAAATTTCAGAAAGGTTCTATGCTGGCGTTTTGAGATATATTACCGTAAACATACGAAACATATGCAAGATATGGGTGGCGGTCGCTTTAGGGTAGGCTCACAGCGCACATAATAACTTCTAAACTAGCTCTGATGGCTTCGATATCTTTATTTCACTAAGTCGACAGACTCACAAGGTAAGCACATGCAAAATTTCATTAACCTCTTATGTTGGAGTATTAAGGTATACCACCGCAAAATTTCTAGCATCCGGATTCGAGGTGGAGTTTGTGGGTTCAATAAACAACGGGTGCGCTCACACTGCATCAAAAAACGACCCAAACCAGGTTTGGTGGGAAAATGTTTTTTGTTTCTCAGAATCAAGAGATGAATAAACTACTAGAATAAAAAATTTCAGAAGGCTCCTATGCTGGCGTTTTGAGATATATTACCGGAAACATATGCCATAATATGGGGAAATCGGGATAGGGTAGGCTCACTTCACACGTCATAACTTATGAACTGGCTCAGGTGGTTTCAATATCTTTATTTCACTAAATGGACAGATGCACAAGGCATGCACATGCCAAATTTCATTATCTTTCTATGTTTCTCTATCGAGTTATACCATCGCAAAGTTCCTAGCACCCGGATTCGAGGTAAAGTTTGTGGGTTCAATAAACAACGGGTACACCCACGCTGCATCAAAAATCGACCCAAACCAGCTTTGGTGGGAAAATGTTTTTTATTTCATGGAATCAAGAGATGAATAAACTACTAGAATAAAAAATTTCAGAAGGCTCCTATGCTGGCGTTTTGAGATATATTACCGTAAACATACGAAACATATGCCATAATATGGGGAAATCGTGATAGAGTAGGCTCACTTCACACGTCATAACTTATGAACTGGCTCAGGTGGTTTCAATATCTTTATTTCACTTAATGGACAGATGTACAAGGCATGCACATGCCAAATTTCATTATCTTTCTATGTTGGTAGTTTAAACATATTTTATTGCAATAATTTACAAAGGGGATTAGGACAATTTATAAAAATTATGAACCTTCTCCCAGGGAATAGACTAATATAATATTATATAAAATGTGATGGCAAAACAAACATTTAACATACAGTAGATACAGCTATATACAATATGTACACGTATTTTATAATTATCTATCATCTATTTATTGTTTTGATATATAAAAGAGATTAGAACATTATCATTTTACTAAATTAAGCATATAATATAAACTATAATCATAAGTATATGTTTATCAAGACCATATTATAAATATAAGTGTGTGATTGTGAGGATGTACATTAATCAATAGAGAATTAAAACCAAGTTTATAATTTACTATTAAAACGTTTTGTGCTGGAAATATACCGTTGAACGGCAAGAAATATTTTCTTGTTTAAAATGTTGGGTAAGACAGGGCTCCCATTTAGCAAGACAGTTAATAATTCGTCAGAGGGAAGGCTATTAAGATAACTAATATCGGACATGAGCATATCTCTTTGAACGGTATAAATAGGACATTTAAAAAAGTAATGGTATATATTTTCCACTGACATTTTACAAGAACATAAAGGAGTGTCAATAATGTTAGATTGAAATAGGTCATTATTAAGGCTACTAGATAAATGACGGAGTCGGTTATGAAGAATTGTTAGTTTACGTATGCCAGTGTTTCTATAATGTGGTGTAGGAAATTTAATTGAAATAGACTTTTTGAAATTATGGTATGAGTTTGCATTCTTTTTATCAGTTGATAGTTTATTATATTCAGAAATAGTTTTAGGAAAAAAGGATTGTTTTTTAAGACTTAGTCTACAAAAAGGAGTCGGTATATTATTTTGATTTCTTAGATTATATGGTATATTACTGAAAGAAGGAACTAGATCCGATAAGTAGGAGGGACAATGACCATTTATTATCTTCCAGAGTAAACAAAGTCTGCGGATTTTTCTGCGATCTAATAGTTTTGGCCACCCAGTTTCGAAATATAAGGCTGACCTCGGTGTGTAAATTGTGCATCCTGTGACAATTCTTGCTGCTTTAAGTTGAAATAATTCTAATTTATAAATATTGAAATTTGCACAAGAATCCCAAACTTCAGATGCATATTCTAAAATAGGTCTGATAAAGCATTTATACAACTTATTTAGGGAGGTTTGTGATAAAATATTTTTTACTTTTCTTAAATGAAATAATTTTAAAGAGGCTTGTTTTAGCATATTATCGATTTGAAAATTCCACTTTGCATCACTTTGAAAAAGTACCCCTAAATGTTTGTGGGAATATGAATTAACTAGAAAGGTTTTATGAAATTTAATATTTAATGGATAGCAAATACTTTTATTTGTAAATATAAGTAAGGATGTTTTTTCAGGGTTAAAATTAATCAACCATTTTTTTGACCATGCATACAAGATATCTAGATCTGAATTAAGTTTTTTTTCAATGTTGTTGATAGATATATCAGTTGAAATTAGAGATGTGTCGTCTGCAAATAATCTAGACGTGCTTATTAGACCTTCTATGTTGGTCTATTGAGTTATACCACCGCAAAGTTCCTAGCACCCGGATTCGAAGTAGAGTTTGTGGGTTCAATAAACAACGGGTACGCCCACGCAGTATCAAAGAAAGACCCAAACCAGCTTTGGTGGGAAAATGTTTTTTAGATCACGGAATCAAGAGATGAATAAACTACTACAATACAAAATTTCAGAAAGGTTCTATGCTGGCGTTTTGAGATATATTACCGTAAACATACGAAACATATGCAAGATCTTGTGTGTGTGGGGGGGGGGGTCGCTTTAGGGTAGGCTCACAGCGCACTAAATAACTTCTAAACTAGCTCTGATGGCTTCGATATCTTTATTTCGCTAAGTCGACAGATGCATAAGGTATGCACATGCAAAATTTCATTAACTTTTTGTGTTGGCGTATCAAGGTATACCACTGCAAAATTCCTATACTAGCACCCGGATTCGAGGTGGATTTTTTGGGTTCAATAACAACGGGTGCGCTCACACTGCATCAAAAATCGACCCAAACCAGCTTTTGTGGGAAAATATTTTTTGTTTCACGGAATCAAGAGATGAATAAACTACTAGAATGAACAATTTCAGAAGGGTCATATGCTGGCGTTTTTAGATATATTACCGTAAACATACGAAACATATGCCATAATATGGGGAAATCGGGTTAGGGTAGGCTCACTTCACACGCCATAACTTATGAACTGGCTCAGGTGGTTTCAATATCTTTATTTCACTTAATGGACAGATGTACAAGACATGCACATACCAAATTTCATTAACTTTCTATGTTGGCCTAGCGAGTTATACCACCGCAAAGTTCCTAGCACCCGGATTCGATGTGGATTTTGTCAGTTTAATAAACAACGGGTACGCCCACGCTGCATCAAAAATCAAACCAAACGAGCTTTGGTGGGAAAATGTTTTTTAGTTCACGGAATCAAGAGATGAATAAACTACTACAATACAAAATTTCAGAAAGGTTCTATGCTGGCGTTTTGAGATATATTACCGTAAACATACGAAACATATGCAAGATATGGGTGGCGGTCGCTTTAGGGTAGGCTCACAGCGCACATAATAACTTCTAAACTAGCTCTGATGGCTTCGATATCTTTATTTCACTAAGTCGACAGACTCACAAGGTAAGCACATGCAAAATTTCATTAACCTCTTATGTTGGAGTATTAAGGTATACCACCGCAAAATTTCTAGCATCCGGATTCGAGGTGGAGTTTGTGGGTTCAATAAACAACGGGTGCGCTCACACTCCATCAAAAAACGACCCAAACCAGCTTTGGTGGGAAAATGCTTTTTGTTTCTCGGAATCAAGAGATGAATAAACTACTAGAATAAAAAATTTCAGAAGGCTCCTATGCTGGCGTTTTGAGATATATTACCGTAAACATACGAAACATATGCCATAATATGGGGAAATCGGGATAGGGTAGGCTCACTTCACACGTCATAACTTATGAACTGGCTCAGGTGGTTTCAATATCTTTATTTCACTAAATGGACAGATGCACAAGGCATGCACATGCCAAATTTCATTATCTATCTATGTTTCTCTATCGAGTTATACCATCGCAAAGTTCCTAGCACCCGGATTCGAGGTAAAGTTTGTGGGTTCAATAAACAACGGGTACACCCACGCTGCATCAAAAATCGACCCAAACCAGCTTTGGTGGGAAAATGTTTTTTATTTCATGGAATCAAGAGATGAATAAACTACTAGAATAAAAAATTTCAGAAGGCTCCTATGCTGGCGTTTTGAGATATATTACCGTAAACATACGAAACATATGCCATAATATGGGGAAATCGTGATAGGGTAGGCTCACTTCACACGTCATAACTTATGAACTGGCTCAGGTGGTTTCAATATCTTTATTTCACTTAATGGACAGATGTACAAGGCATGCACATGCCAAATTTCATTATCTTTCTATGTTGGTCTATTGAGTTAAACCACCGCAAAGTTCCTAGCACCCGGATTCGAAGTAGAGTTTGTGGGTTCAATAAACAACGGGTACGCCCACGCAGTATCAAAGAAAGACCCAAACCAGCTTTGGTGGGAAAATGTTTTTTAGATCACGGAATCAAGAGATGAATAAACTACTACAATACAAAATTTCAGAAAGGTTCTATGCTGGCGTTTTGAGATATATTACCGTAAACATACGAAACATATGCAAGATCTTGTGTGTGGGGGTGGGGGGTCGCTTTAGGGTAGGCTCACAGCGAACTAAATAACTTCTAAACTAGCTCTGATGGCTTCGATATCTTTATTTCGCTAAGTCGACAGATGCATAAGGTATGCACATGCAAAATTTCATTAACTTTTTGTGTTGGCGTATCAAGGTATACCACTGCAAAATTCCTATACTAGCACCCGGATTCGAGGTGGATTTTTTGGGTTCAATAACAACGGGTGCGCTCACACTGCATCAAAAATCGACCCAAACCAGCTTTGGTGGGAAAATATTTTTTGTTTCACGGAATCAAGAGACGAATAAACTACTAGAATAAAAAATTTCAGAAGGGTCATATGCTGGCGTTTTTAGATATATTACCGTAAACATACGAAACATATGCCATAATATGGGGAAATCGGGTTAGGGTAGGCTCACTTCACACGCCATAACTTTTGAACTGGCTCAGGTGGTTTCAATATCTTTATTTCACTTAATGGACAGATGTACAAGACATGCACATACCAAATTTCATTAACTTTCTATGTTGGCCTATCGAGTTATACCACCGCAAAGTTCCTAGCACCCGGATTCGATGTGGATTTTGTCAGTTCAATAAACAACGGGTACGCCCACGCTGCATCAAAAATCAAACCAAACGAGCTTTGGTGGGAAAATGTTTTTTAGTTCATGGAATCAAGAGATGAATAAACTACTACAATACAAAATTTCAGAAAGGTTCTATGCTGGCGTTTTGAGATATATTACTGTAAACATACGAAACATATGCAAGATATGGGTGGCGGTCGCTTTAGGGTAGGCTCACAGCGCACATAATAACTTCTAAACTAGCTCTGATGGCTTCGATATCTTTATTTCACTAAGTCGACAGACTCACAAGGTAAGCACACGCAAAATTTCATTAACCTCTTATGTTGGAGTATTAAGGTATACCACCGCAAAATTTCTAGCATCCGGATTCGAGGTGGAGTTTGTGGGTTCAATAAACAACGGGTGCACTCACACTGCATCAAAAAACGACCCAAACCAGCTTTGGTGGGAAAATGCTTTTTGTTTCTCGGAATCAAGAGATGAATAAACTACTAGAATAAAAAATTTCAGAAGGCTCCTATGCTGGCGTTTTGAGATATATTACCGTAAACATACGAAACATATGCCATAATATGGGGAAATCGGGATAGGGTAGGCTCACTTCACACGTCATAACTTATGAACTGGCTCAGGTGGTTTCAATATCTTTATTTCACTAAATGGACAGATGCACAAGGCATGCACATGCCAAATTTCATTATCTTTCTATGTTTCTCTATCGAGTTATACCATCGCAAAGTTCCTAGCACCCGGATTCGAGGTAAAGTTTGTGGGTTCAATAAACAACGGGTACACCCACGCTGCATCAAAAATCGACCCAAACCAGCTTTGGTGGGAAAATGTTTTTTATTTGATGGAATCAAGAGATGAATAAACTACTAGAATAAAAAATTTCAGAAGGCTCCTATGCTGGCGTTTTGAGATATATTACCGTAAACATACGAAACATATGCCATAATATGGGGAAATCGTGATAGGGTAGGCTCACTTCACACGTCATAACTTATGAACTGGCTCAGGTGGTTTCAATATCTTTATTTCACTTAATGGACAGATGTACAAGGCATGCACATACCAAATTTCATTAACTTTCTATTTTGCCCTATCGAGTTATACCATCGCAAAGTTCCTAGCATCCGGATTCGAGGTAAAGTTTGATACGACAACATAGAAAGTAAATAAAATTGTGCATATTCATACCGTATGCATCTGTCTATTTGATGAAATAAAGATCTTGAAGCCAACAAAGCTAGTTTAGAAGTTAGGCGACTAGTCTATCCTAAACCGATTCCCCCATAGTTTTAGTAAGTTTACGGTAATGTATCTCCAAAGATTCGAGATCAAGTTAGCATACATATTTTCGCAACCATATTCTCTCACCCGGATTCGAGATCAAGTTAGCGCGCATATTCCTAGCGCCAATAAAAACCTAGAAATAATTATCACGAAAATAATTGTTACCTTTATATTATAAAATGAAAGGTAGGACAATGATATTTGTTTCACGGAATCAAGAGGTCATAAAACTACTTGAATACACAATTCTAGTAGTTTATTCGTCTCTTGATTCCATGAAATAAAAAACATTTTCCCACCAAAGCGGGTTTGGGTCGATTTTTGATGCAGCGTGGGCGTACCAGTTGTATATTGAACCCACAAACTCCACCTCGAATCCGGGTGCTATGAACTTTGCGGTGGTATAACTCAATAGGCCAACATAGAAAGTTAATGAAATTTGGCATGTGCATGCCTTATGCATCTGTCCATTTAGTGAAATAAAGATATTGAAACCACCTGAGCCAGTTCATAAGTTATGGCGTGTGCAGTGAGCCTACCCTAACCCGATTTCCCCATATTATGGCATATGTTTCGTATGTTTACGGTAATATATCTCAAAACGTCAGCATAGGAGCCTTCGGAAATTTTTTATTCTAGTAGTTTATTCATCTCTTGATACCATGAAATAAAAAACATTTTCCCACCAAAGCTGGTTTGATGCAGCGTGGGTGTACCCGTTGTTTATTGAACCCACAAACTCCACCTCGAATCCGGGTGCTAGGAACTTTGCGGTGGTATAACTCAATAGGCCAACATAGAAAGATATTGAAATTTGGCATGTGCATGCCTTGTGCATATGTGCATTTAGTGAAATAAAGATATTGAAACCACCTGAGCCAGTTCATAAGTTATGACGTGTGAAGTGAGCCTACCATAACCCGATTTCCCCATATTATGGCATATGTTTCGTATGTTTACGTTAATATATCTCAAAACGCCAGCATAGGAGCCTACTGGAATTTTTTATTCTAGTAGTTTATTCATCTCTTGATTCCATGAAATAAAAAACATTTTCCCACCAGAGCTGGTTTGGGTTGATTTTTGATGCAGCGTGGGCGTACCCGTTGTTTATTGAACCCACAAACTCAACCTCGAATCCGGGTGCTAGGAACTTTGCGGTGGTATACCTTGATACGCCAACATAAAAAGTGAAATTTTGCATGTGCATACCTTATGCATCTGTCGACTTAGCGAAATAAAGATATCGAAGCCATCAGAGCTAGTTTAGAAGTTATGACGTGTGAAGTGAGCCTACCCTATCCCGATTTCCCCATATTATGGCATATGTTTCGTATGTTTACGGTAATATATCTCAAAACGCCAGCATAGAACCTTCCTGAAATTTTGTATTTTAGTAGTTTATTCATCTCTTGATTCCGTGAACCAAAAAACATTTTCCCACCAAAGCTGGTTTTGGTCGTTTTTTTATGATGCGTGGGCGTACCCGTTGTTTATTGAACCCACAAACTTTACCTCGAATCCGGGTGCTAGGAACTTTGCGATTGTATAACTCGATAGAGAAACATAGAAAGATAATGAAATTTGGCATGTGCATGCCTTGTGCATCTGTCCATTTAGTGAAATAAAGATATTGAAACCACCTGAGCCAGTTCATAAGTTATGACGTGTGAAGTGAGCCTACCCTATCCCGATTTCCCCATATTATGGCATATGTTTCGTATGTTTACGGTAATATATCTCAAAACGCCAGCATAGAACCTTCCTGAAATTTTGTATTTTAGTAGTTTATTCATCTCTTGATTCCGTGAACCAAAAAACATTTTCCCACCAAAGCTGGTTTTGGTCGTTTTTTTATGATTTTATGATGCGTGGGCGTACCCGTTGTTTATTGAACCCACAAACTTTACCTCGAATCCGGGTGCTAGGAACTTTGCGATGGTATAACTCGATAGGGAAACATAGAAAGTTAATGAAATTTGGCACGTGCATACCTTATGAGTCTGTCGATGTAGTGAAATAAAGATATTGAAGCCACCTGAGCCAGTTCAGAAGTTATGGCGTGCGAAGTGAGCCTACCCTTACCCAATTGACCCATATCATATAATTAGTATGTTTACGGTAACATATCTCAAAACGCCAGCATAGGGGCTTTCTGAAATTTTGTATTCTGGTAGTTTATTCATCACTTGATTCCATGAAACAAAAAATATTTTCCCACCAAAGCTGGTTTTGGGTTGATTTTTGATGCAGCGTGGGCGTACCCGTTGTTTATTGAACCCACAAACTCAACCTCGAATCCCGGTGCTAGGAACTTTGCGGTGGTATACCTCGATACGCCAACATAAAAAGTTAATGAAATTTTGCATGTGCATACCTTATGCATCTGTCGACTTAGCGAAATAAAGATATCGAAGCCATCAGAGCTAGTTTAGAAGTTATTTAGTGCGCTGTGAGCCTACCCTAAAGCGACCCCCCCCCCGATCTTGCATATGTTTCGTATGTTTACGGTAATATATCTCAAAACGCCAGCATAGAACCTTTCTGAAATTTTGTATTTTAGTAGTTTATTCATCTCTTGATTCGATGAAATAAAAAACTTTTTCCCACCAAAGCTGGTTTGGGTCGATTTTTGATGCAGCGTGGGCGTACCCGTTGTTTATTGAACCCAAAATCTCCACCTCGAATCCAGGTGCTAGGTACTTTGCGGTGGTATAACTCAATAGGCCAACATAGAAAATTTTTTTTATTCTAGTAGTTTATTCATCTCTTGATTCCATGAAATAAAAAATATTTTCCCACCAAAGCTGGTTTTGGGTTGATTTTTGATGCAGCGTGGGCGTACCCGTTGTTTATTGAACCCACAAACTCAACCTCGAATCCGGGTGCTAGGAACTTTGCGGTGGTATACCTTGATACGCCAACATAAAAAGTTAATGAAATTTTGCATGTGCATACCTTATGCATCTGTCGACTTAGCGAAATAAAGATATCGAAGCCATCAGAGCTAGTTTAGAAGTTATGACGTGTGAAGTGAGCCTACCCTATCCCGATTTCCCCATATTATGGCATATGTTTCGTATGTTTACGGTAATATATCTCAAAACGCCAGCATAGAACCTTCCTGAAATTTTGTATTTTAGTAGTTTATTCTTCTCTTGATTCCGTGAACCAAAAAACATTTTCCCACCAAAGCTGGTTTGGGTCGTTTTTTATGATTTTATGATGCGTGGGCGTACCCGTTGTTTATTGAACCCACAAACTTTACCTCGAATCCGGGTGCTAGGAACTTTGCGATGGTATAACTCGATAGGGAAACATAGAAAGTTAATGAAATTTGGCACGTGCATACCTTATGAGTCTGTCGATGTAGTGAAATAAAGATATTGAAGCCACCTGAGCCAGTTCAGAAGTTATGGCGTGCGAAGTGAGCCTACCCTTACCCAATTGACCCATATCATATAATTAGTATGTTTACGGTAACATATCTCAAAACGCCAGCATAGGGGCTTTCTGAAATTTTGTATTCTGGTAGTCTATTCATCACTTGATTCCATGAAACAAAAAATATTTTCCCACCAAAGCTGGTTTTGGGTTGATTTTTGATGCAGCGTGGGCGTACCCGTTGTTTATTGAACCCACAAACCCAACCTCGAATCCGGGTGCTAGGAACTTTGCGGTGGTATACCTTGATACGCCAACATAAAAAGTTAATGAAATTTTGCATGTGCATACCTTATGCATCTGTCGACTTAGCGAAATAAAGATATCGAAGCCATCAGAGCTAGTTTAGAAGTTATTTAGTGCGCCGTGAGCCTACCCTAAAGCGACCCCCCCCCCCGATCTTGCATATGTTTCGTATGTTTACGGTAATATATCTCAAAACGCCAGCATAGAACCTTTCTGAAATTTTGTATTTTAGTAGTTTATTCATCTCTTGATTCGATGAAATAAAAAACTTTTTCCCACCAAAGCTGGTTTGGGTCGATTTTTGATGCAGCGTGGGCGTACCCGTTGTTTATTGAACCCAAAATCTCCACCTCGAATCCAGGTGCTAGGTACTTTGCGGTGGTATAACTCAATAGGCCAACATAGAAAATTAATGAAATTTGGTATGTGCATGTCTTATGCATCTGTCCATATAGTGAAATAAAGATATTGAAACCACCTGAGCCAGTTCATAAGTTATGGCGCGTGAAGTGAGCCTACCCTAACCCGATTTCCCCATTTTATGGCATATGTTTCGTATGTTTACGGTATTATATCTCAAAACGCCAGCATAGAACCTTTCTGAAATTTTTTACTTTAGTAGTTTATTCATCTCTTGATTCCGTGAACTAAAAAACATTTTCCCACCAAAGCTGGCTTGGGTCGTTTTTTGATGCTGGGTGGGCGCACCCGTTGTTTATTGAACCCACAAACTCTACCTCGAATCCGGGTGCTAGGAACTTTGCGATGGTATAACTCGATAGGCCAACATAGAAAGTTCATGAAATTTGGCATGTGCATGCCTTATGTATCTGTCCATTTAGTGAAATAAAGATATTGAAGCCACCGGAGCCAGCTGAGAAGTTATGGCGTGCGAAGTGAGCCTACCTTTACCCAATTGCCCCAAATCATATAATGAGTATGTTTACGGTAATATATCTCGAAACGCCAGCATAGGGGCTTTCTGAAATTTTGTATTCTGGTAGTTTATTCATCACATGATTCCATGAAACAAAAAAAAATTTCCCACCAAAGCTGGTTTGGATTGATTTTTGATGCAGCGTGGGCGTACCCGTTGTTTATTGAACCCACAAACTTTACCTCGAATCCGGGTGCTAGGAACTTTGCGGTGGTATAACTCAATAGGCCAACATAGAAAGTTAATGAAATTTGGCATGTGCATGCCTTATGCATCTGTCCATTTAGTGAAATAAAGATATTGAAACCACCTGAGCCAGTTCATAAGTTATGGCGTGTGAAGTGAGCCTACCCTAACCCGATTTCCCCATATTATGGCATATGTTTCGTATGTTTACGGTAATATATCTCAAAACGCCAGCATAGGAGCCTTCTGAAATTTTGTATTCTGGTAGTTTATTCATCACTTGATTCCATGAAACAAAAAATATTTTCCCACCAAAGCTGGTTTGGGTTGATTTTTGATGCAGCGTGGGCGTACCCGTTGTTTATTGAACCCACAAACACAACCTCGAATCCGGGGCGGGTGCTAGGAACTTTGCGGTGGTTTAACTCAATAGGCCAACATAGAAAGTTAATGAAATTTGGCGTGTGCATGCCTTATGCATCTGTCCATTTAGTGAAATAAAGATATTGAAACCACGTGAGCCAGTTCATAGGTTATGACGTGGAAAGTGAGCCTACCCTATCCCGATTTCCCCATATTATGGCATATGTTTCGTATGTTTACGGTAATATATCTCAAAACGCCAGCATAGAACCTTCCTGAAATTTTGTATTTTAGTAGTTTATTCATCTCTTGATTCGGTGAAGCAAAAAACATTTTCCCACCAAAGCTGGTTTTGGTCGTTTTTTTATGATGCGTGGGCGTACCCGTTGTTTATTGAACCCACAAACTTTACCTCGAATCCGGGTGCTAGGAACTTTGCGATTGTATAACTCGATAGGGAAACATAGATAGTTAATGAAATTTGGGACGTGCATACCTTATGTGTCTGTCGATGTAGTGAAATAAAGATATTGAAGCCACCTGAGCCAGTTGAGAAGTTATGGCGTGCGAAGTGAGCCTACCCTTACCCAATTGTCACATATCATATAATTAGTATGTTTACGGTAATATATCTCAAAACGCCAGCATAGGGGCTTTCTGAAATTTTGTATTCTGGTAGTTTATTCATCACTTGATTCCATGAAACAAAAAATATTTTCCCACCAGAGCTGGTTTGGGTTGATTTTTGATGCAGCGTGGGCGTACCCGTTGTTTATTGAACCCACAAACTCCACCTCGAATCCGGGTGCTAGGAACTTTGCGGTGGTATAACTCAATAGGCCAACATAGAAAGTTAATGAAATTTGGCACGTGCATGCCTTATGCATCTGTCCATTTAGTGAAATAAAGATATTGAAACCACCTGAGCCAGTTCATAAGTTCTGGCGTGTGAAGTGAGCCTACCCTAACCCGATTTCCCCATATTATGGCATGTTTCGTATGTTTACGGTAATATATCTCAAAACGCCAGCATAGGAGCCTTCTGAAATTTTGTATTCTGGTAGTTTATTCATCCCTTGATTCCATGAAACAAAAAATATTTCCCCACCAAAGCTGGTTTGGGTTGATTTTTGATGCAGCGTGGGCGTACCCGTTGTTTATTGAACCCACAAACTCAACCTCGAATCCGGGTGCTAGGAACTTTGCGGTGGTATAACTCAATAGGCCAACATAGAAAGTTAATGAAATTTGGCATGTGCATGCCTTATGCATCTGTCCATTTAGTGAAATAAAGATATTGAAACCACCTGAGCCAGTTCATAAGTTATGGCGTTTTAAGTGAGCCTACCCTAACCCGATTTCCCCATATTATGGCATATGTTTCGTATGTTTACGGTAATATATCTCAAAACGCCAGCATAGGAGCCTTCTGAAATTTTGTATTCTAGTAGGTTATTCATCTTTTAATTCCGTGAATCAAAACACATTTTCCCACCAAAGATGATTTTGGGTGCTTTTTGATGCAGAATGGACGTACACCTTTTTTTGCATGCTTAGTTACCCTGGTGTGCGATATTTTAGTATGTTTACGGTAATAGTATATTTTGGGGTGTGGGGTGGGTCGGAGGGTCTATTAGATATATACTTTGCATTAATATGTTTTAAAAATTTCTATTTTGTAATATGAGGGTAACAATTATTTTCGTGATAATTATATCTAGTTTTTTCTTGGCGCTGGGAATATGTGTGCTAACTTGATCTCGAATCCAGGTGCTGGAATAAGGTGAGAGAACATGGGTGCTAACTTGATCTCGAATCCGGGTGCTGGAATACGGGTGAGAGATTCAGCTCGGTCATTGAAATGAGCTTGCAAAAAAGTGACGATTGGATTAATCGATGAATAACCCCAACTACTGTAAAAAAAATCAAATGTGCTTTAATATCCTACTGTTCTGCAACAACCGGGATCTGTATAAGACACTGTAAAATGTATTATTTTACAAACAAAAGAATAAAAGTTTCACACATGGGGGGGGCTGCGTCCCCCACCCCATGTTTTTTCTGGTGTGTGTGGGGGGTGGGGTGCTGAATATACTTGACCCCCCCCCCCCCCTCCAAAAAAAAAATAGCAGTAAAACGCGTTTGCGGCCGTCAAATATTCCAAAATGTTCTTGGGGGTCCACACAAGGTCAGTTCCGCTTCTTCGCCACTCGAAGAAAACTGGCACCGCAGCCGGTAAACCTGCTTCAGGCATTTCTAGTTTTACTTCCCTTACTGTCATCGAACCCTAATAAAACACTAATTTCACTTTTCTTTTAATTGACTATGGATTAAAACATTTTGTCTGGAGCCATTCTCCTTTGTGCGGGGGGGGGGGGTGGATACTTTTGGAATAGCAGAAAACGCATTGGATACTTTTGGAATAGCAGAAAACGCATTTGCGGTGGTTAAATTTTCAGAATTTTCTCTGGGAGGGTGAGGCCCACATGGCCCGCGATGATTGATTGGTTGTTTCGAATCCTGGTCAGCCAGGTGGGTTATATTGGACCAAATTAAAGTTACTGTATTCACAGGCTGGAATAGCAGGTGAACACGTTTGTCAGTTAAATTTTGAAAATTTTCTCCCAACGGTCCCGTCTTCGTGGATGTAAACGATTGATTAGAATTCGAGTAAGCCACCTTAATTAGGCTATCCTATTAGACCACTCTGATGTTGCTTTGTTTACGGGCTGAAATGGCAGGAAAAGGTGTTTGCAGCCGTCAAATATTCCAAAATTTTCTTAGGCAGAGGTGGGGGTCAATACAATGTAAGCCACGCTTCTTCGCCTCTCGAGGAAGACCGGCGCCGTTGTCTGTAAACCCTAGTGGTCTAGAGTGCCGCGTTTCGACCTCTAGCTGGCCGGTCACCTCTGACTTGCGGCTGTGGTTTCGAGCCCTGGTTTGAGTTTGAGCGTATGTGGCATGGTAGACTGGTGGCCAGTCTTCTCCACACACCAAAAATTGGCCAGTCCTCTCAAAAAAAAAAAAACGAAAAAAAACCGTAATCTCGAGAGACTGGGCAAATAGAGCTTCATTCTCATCTAGTAGGTCAATCTGCATTATGTAGGTCGTGTGACGTCGTGCACGTGATCACGACATATCTAACATCAAGTGCACGACTTTCCCGAACCACACGGCGCGCACAAAAAAAAACGTCTTTCTTTTGTAAATAAGCTGTCATTATTGACCTCTGATACTCCTTTGGATCCTTATAACCAAGAGCCGGTAAAACATTTGCAATCGCCTCGTCAATATCCGCTAATTCGGACATGATTCCCCAATTACAACGGCGTGTGTGTGAAGCCGCGATAATCGAGACTTTATTTACAAATTCGTGTCACGTGACTCGGGGCTTGCTTGACAACTGTCAATCATTCCAAATAAGGAACAACGTAAAACAGGACAGGAACGCCCATTTTATTGTGAAGCTCGCAAATTGTCCAGTCTCTGGTGCTGGTTACAGGTTTACTCAAATTTTTTTTTTATACAAATGGAAACGAAAGTGTTGGTTTACTAAAAATTAATACTTTTATATAAATCGAAATGTAAAATAAATAGAAGAGACTGGGCCAGTCTAGTGGCATGGAGATAGGGGCACCTTCTCAACCTCGTGGGTTTCCTCCCGGCACTCCGGTTTCCTCCCACTGCTAAAGACCCCTACGCGCAAGCGAATTATTAAAATAAAATGAAACCATATGTTAGTCCCAAAATGACCTGGTTTGTGTCGAGTGGACGTTAAACCCTCTCTCTCTCTCTCTCTCTCTCTCTCTCTCTCTCTCTCTCTCTCTCCTTTGTGCGACATTTGTCGGGCATCGATTATTACTTGTGAATGCAACGGCAACAGCGTGATTGAATGGTTGGAATGCAGAGTGGGATTTCGGTTATAAAACAATTGGATACTTTTGGAATAGCAGAAAACGCATTTGCGGTGGTTAAATTTTCAGAATTTTCTCTGGGAGGGTGAGGCCCACATGGCCCGCGATGATTGATTGGTTGTTTCGAATCCTGGTCAGCCAGGTGGGTTATATTGGACCAAATTGAAGTTACTGTATTCACAGGCTGGAATATCAGGAGAACACGTTTGTCAGTTGAATTTTGAAAATTTTCTCCCAACGGTCCCGTCTTCGTGGATGTAAACGATTGATTAGAATTCGAGTAAGCCACCTTAATTAGGCTATCCTATTAGACCACTCTGGTGTTGCTTTGTTTACGGGCTGAAATGGCAGGAAAAGGTGTTTGCAGCCGTCAAATATTCCAAAATTTTCTTAGGCAGAGGTGGGGGTCAATACAATGTAAGCCACGCTTCTTCGCCTCTCGAGGAAGACCAGCGCCGTTGTCTGTAAACCCGAAATTTTGTCGGACATTTCGGATTCTGCCCCCGCCCCTAACTGTCATAGAACCCGTACGCCTATGTGCATCCTCATAAACTGAAGTTATCTGATCAAGTGAAGTTTTGTTTCATTTAGATCCTCCTCATAAAAATTCCCCTACTAAACTCTCTCTTTGTCGTATTGTTCATAACTCAAGCGTAAAATTCAATATGTAAAAGTCATGAAAAAATGTGAATACGGCACGCCCTGACGTAGTTCAGCTCTGAACGCAGGTCTCATTACACTCACCATTATGACTGTAATGAGACCTACGTTCAGAGCTGAACTACCCCTGACGTAAGTAAACCTGATAAACATTGTATTGGTGTGATGTTTTACTTTAACCCCTAAAATATGCCAAAACAGTGTTTGCAGAAGACCCTCCCGCATTCTCCCTATTACCGCTACATCGACTTCTGCGCAGCCTCGTGCCTCCGGCCTTATATAATTTAATTTGCAGACCCCACCTCCATAATATTTCACGGCTACGCCTCTTAAAGTAACAAGGACTAATTTCATACTAATACTGTAAATTAGGATTTCCAACCTAAACTATCCTTTTTCTCCTTTCTCGCGAGAATATATGGAGCTAAAAATTGTTCGCCACCTCAAAAAATAGAGGGGGCGTGCGCCGGATGCGCCCCCCTCTGGATCCGCGCCTGTCTAAGCACATTATCACTGGTAAAATGAGACTATGGTGCTCTCAACAGTCATAAAAACAGTTTTGGTATGAGAATTACATCATAAATTTGTCGTCTGCTTCCCGGCAAATGGTCGATTTATATGCATTTGACATGACCCTTATACACATATGAAATGTGATACAAGCTAAGAAAAAAAACCAGAAAAAAACCCGCAAGCACGGGAGTGCCTGATCTTAAAGTAGCCTGTGTGTTTGTGCTCTTAACTAATAATCTGTTAATAAATAAAATGGTTTCAGGGTAGAAACGAAATTTTCTATAGCATACTTCTCGAGAATATGTTTCTAAAGGATTTTTGCTGCCTCCTACGTATCAAAAGATGTAGGAAATACCGTGGAATAACTGCCAGCCATCTTGTTTGAAGCAGAAATTGACTTAAGGTTGGTAAGCAAGCCCTATACCTTGCTTGAGACTTGTGCTTAGATAAGAACAAAGTTGCGCTTAAGATTTTTCTAGGAACACATAATAACGTACTTGTGCTTACACTGAAGTCTACTTAAAATACAAAATGTGATAAGTTAACTTAAATGCAAAGTCTACTTGAAATCTAAGCACAAGAACGTGCTTAAGAATTTTCTAGGAATCGGGCCCTGGATTATGGCCCAATTGTACGAACAATTGCGTTTTTATCTTGTAGTCCCTCTACAGGTGATAATGTTTATTCAAGTTTAAAAACACTCTGTTAATGGTTTGTGTGGGAGGGGGGGGGGGTGCTGTATCATGAAGCCTGTCATTGAGTCAACTGGCGTGGTTTCCAATCCCTGGTTGTACGTGACAAGGAGTAGGGTCGCCTGTCCAACCTTGTTGGTTTTCTCCGGGTCCTCCGGTTTCCTCCCACTGATAAAGACCCCTACGCGCAAGAGACTTATTGAAATAAAATTAAACCATGTTAATCTCGAAATGGCCTGGTTTGTGTCGAGTGGATGTTAAACCCCATTTCTCTCTCTCACTCTCTATTAATGGTTGAGTTTGAAATTGGCGGCCAATTATCGCAAATAGTGTGGAAGTATATTATGTACTACCAAGGTTGTGAAATCTCTACACGTCACAATTTTTATCTGATTTTGATCAAACTTGAAATGTATATTTATACATATCCTGTCGATATTTGCTCCAATCGGACCCAAACTTCCGGGTTATGGTCCATTATTATGCGAAAAATCGCTTTTTGCTTGACTTGTTCCGTCCATCTCTTGCAAAATGTGGACGTACCGGTATCTTGCATGGCAGCCATTTGTTTTTCTTGTAATTGTATAAAGGAGCTAAATCCCTATTCTTGGGACTTTAAATGGATGAAAGTGAGTTCGAAATACGTGCGGTGTCCAATTTGCATGGCAGTACCCTATGTGTCTGCTACGTCCAGGACGGTTGGATATTTCACATACTCACCCTCTTCGGGGGGTTGGGATGGCCTAGTGGTCTAGAGTGCCGCGCTTCGACCTCTAGCTGGCCGGTCACCTCTGGCTTGCGGCTGTGGTTTCGAGCCCCGGTGTGAGCGTATGTGGCATGGAGATAGGGGCGCCTTCTCAACTTCGTGGGTTTCCTCCGGGCACTCCGGTTTCCTCCCACTGCTAAAGACCCCTACGCGCAAGCGAATTATTGAAATAAAATGAAACCATATGTTAGTCCCAAAATGACCTGGTTTGTGTCGAGTGGACGTTAAACCCCATTTCTCTCTCTCTCTCTCTCTCTCTCTCTCTCTCTCTCTCTCTCACCCTCTTCATTAGCACAGTCGGAACAGAACAGTTGGAGGTTATAACCTCATTTCATTTTATGACCTTTGATAACCGCTTGTAGGTGTCGTCAAGGGATTAAAACAAACACAAATACAAGATATCATCAGCAGTGTATTAAAATATACATAATGCAAGAGCTAAATCTGCCTATTTTAGGTCTTTCCTTAGGCCTGAAATGTTATCTAAATTATTAATTAAACTTTCATTAACTGATCCAGGCCAAAATCAACTCTCGATTCCTTCGGATTTCTCCCATTTTAAACAGATTAGAACGGGTTCAGACGTATCTTGATTAATTTAAAAATGGAAGAGCGAGACTAAGCTTCGATCAACCAGTACGGTAGTTGCAATTATCACATACGCCTTGTCAAAACTTCTAAGGCTAATATCTTTGCTCACAATAGAGTAATTTAAATGAAGTTTTCAAATTATTCATGTATCGTTAATTAAAAGACATACCCAAATTAAATTCAAATATGCGCCTAATAAAATCTCAATCTTGGGTTAATTCGTTGGTTTAAAGGAGCTAAATCACTAACTTTTGGGACCTAAAATTGACACAAGTGGGTCGCAACGCACATAATACAGTAATATGAATGTAAATAAACTGATTTACATTCAATGGTTTCCGTTTTTACTCTAATTTCAAATCAGTAATGTTCGGCGAAATAATCCAGCAGTCTCAATCGAATGCAAATTTCTAGCGTCTGGTTATTTCAGTTTACAAACGCCGTTTGATTTGGTGCGATGTTTCTAGCCTCGTTCCTCGAGTCTCTCGCTAGAGCTGGGGCTGAAACACATTATAGTGTACCTATGGTAAAATGTTTATTCTGTCTTAAATATTGGATATCAGACGCCCATGTTTTTCCAATCTGAACGACAGAATCACCCTACCTACAGAGAAGTGACTCTGACACAGTGAATAGCCATGATATCCATATGACGTTATCTAAACGTCACTGGTCATGAGGTGACATCCACAAACAAATGTCAACACAATGTTACATTGTAAACAATAGCCTTCTTGAAGCCTTTAGGACTATATAATCCCTACAGCCATAATGTCTTATCGCATCTTCCAATGATTTTTTACAAAAATAACATTACAAATCTACATTTGACGTCGGCATATTGGCACTATTTTGTGCTTCGGTTGTGTCTATTTCAGATATACACAATCAATTCTGTTGATGTTTTTAACGTGGGGATTGACTAATAGTTAATTTTTTTCAGTTCTAAACAAAAATTTAAAACTTTAACGCAATTTTAAAAAAATAGCCATATTCTGGCTGGGATTACAGCGCAAAATGGCCATTCATTGTATACGTACGAAAAAAGAGGCAGCTATCGTTTAATTTTCGTATGTTAGTTACGTACGATGTTTTTCCGCTAAGACCACAGCATCAATGTTGATTTAAATTGACAAATAATTCGTGTTTTCAATGTTGAAGATTTTGGATGATATGGAGTTAGAGACTTAGCAACTTTAAACTTAAAGAGCTTCGTATATACACATTATACAGTGTAAAACGGCAACAAAAACACTCCAAAACTATCCTAGACAAGCCTATTATTTGAAAAGATTTTGCACTAAGATTATCCTAAAATATTATAATGACATGTCACCGATCGTAGCGCTTATTGTGTCTCCCGAACGACAAGTTAATACCGCTCGATATCAATGGATAAAACTCATGTTGTGTATAAGATTACATATAGATAGATAAATAGATTTTATTGTATCTAAACACCTCATAAGAGGCGGCATACAAATAACCACAAAACATTTTAAGAACAAACCAGCGGCTGCCAGGTAGGATACGCCCACATTTTCAAAGAGATGGGTAGAGAACAGATTAAATCTAAAGCGATTTTTCATACAATCAGGGTATGTCCTGAATTCCTGATGAGGTTAGCGCGTTCTTACAATGTTATTGACTACGTCAGGGGGCTTGGTGGTCGAGTGATCTAACTTGACGCTCACGATCATTAAGTTTCGAACACGAGCTTTTACGTGTCGTCACGTGACAACAGGCAGAGTCGCCAAGTGGATTTTATCCCGGGTCTCCGGTTTCCTCCTACTGCTAAATTGTAGCGGCCAGTGTGGGATCAGTTTGCTAAATTCACTGTATTACGAGTACGACAGTCCCAAAAATTATCTTGTTTGTGCCATTTCACTCTCGTCATCAACAATGTCGATGTGGTATATATATATATACTCATGGTGTCAGTTAGTGACCACCTTGAAACATTAGGTTATTTGATACAACTTTAGTCGTTTTTCAGTATTTTCCGTCGAGGTTGGCCGAAAGACGGAAAGAGTGACAATAGGTAGGCCTAACTTTCAGACGTCTTGGTGAGCTTGGCTATCCGTCTTGGAGAGCTGGGCTTTGACGATAAGTTATTCAACGGGGTTCGGGCCTGTAGACACTGGGGTTTACCCCTTAAGACCCCCCCCCCCCAAAAAAAAATCGAATTAGACCCCCCCCCCCCCAGCAAAAACATATTTCGCCAACAATAATGATTTCTTTAGGAGTGTTCTTAGCCGGCCACATCTTTAGCACCTTCAAAAAATTCAGTAGCGCCACCAAATTTTATGTGCTGGACGGACGGGTTTTACTTTACTTTATAATATAAAGAGTTGATATCACAGACAAATAATGTTATGCATTAAACTTGAAAGATAGGTCAGTCATGATGGAGTATCTAGTGCAGCGTATGACGCTGTAGAAATGGGGTGACGGAAATGAAATCGCAGCCCGATCTAAGTGCATTAACCTGCAGTCGTGGCATATGAGATCTAATAACTAATGCAATCTTGTTAAAACCACTCGCGTGGTGGCGGGCAGGTGTTGACGAGCCCCAAGTAACGACGACGTCCCGATCTAGAAATGACTTGAAGCATAAAAAGATAGTACGCTGACCCACAGGAAGTCCCAAGTTCTACTCTCACTGTAGCACAATGCAACGATACTATCCATGTACGACATCCTTGTATCCTTTCGGCGCACCCACCTCTACCCCGGGTGATCATTTATGGATCCTGCCCACCAAACTTCAACTAAACTGTCACAGCGTAGAACAAAACTTCTTCATCCGCAAACTGGTTAGCCAATCATGGATGCCAAATTTCCCCACGAATTATTTAAAGTGGGAATCTTCCACTCAAAAGGGCAATCCAGTATGTCTAGAAAATATTCATTAGCTTTCTTGGAAACTTAAAATATCGGCGTCTCTTTTTTGTAGCTATTGTATTTTCAGTGTCATTTTTGAATTGATTCGGATAGCACTCGTCAGACAGAATTTGGAAATATTCCCCAGGACCGGGAAATTCATCTGGTTCCTCTTTTATTAATTGCGAAAGAAATCTGTATTCCCTACTGGGATTCACCGATTGATTATACTGACTCCCTTCCCATGGATCCATAAATTCCGATTCTTCCGAAGTATCGGAAAACCACGGAAACAAAATGGAATAATTTTGATTCTGAGAATGAGCTCGATCGAGGTCTGAGACTAAACCCGAATCTAAGCTTTCTGTGTTGCCATATATATTTTCACACTTGTAAAGTACTTTGGGATTGGCTGGGCTTTGTTCTGGAGATTGTACTTCGTCCAATGAATTTACGTGTCTTTGTCGAATATCACGTGAATGCATGTATTGTGGAACAAATGCATTCGATTCTACACCGAATGGATCTAAATCTCTTGAGTTCAAACAATGTGGAATTAAATCGCGGGATTCTACACGGATTGGATCGAACGTTGTCGAACACATGCTGTCTGATCCTACACCACGTGCTTGTGCCTCCCCGGCACCACCTGATTGATCTATATCCGTCAGATGAACTCGATTACCATCTGGATCAAGCACACAATAAACAGACGCACTAATCTCCCATATTTTTGCTTTAATCAAACACTTCAAATTCTCCATATTTCTGATTTTAAAATGAAGACCAGCCCGAGGAAGAGGCTGGGGATTTAAGGACGGGCACTGTTTTAAAGCTAACTTAACACTCTCTCCTCTTGAGGATCTCAGCTGAAAGAAGCAAAAACCTGCTTTACTGCTTTCCATTTCAACATCAGTTAAAAGTCTATAAAATTCCACCATTTTTCTGAAATTAACCACAAAGACGTTTATACGTAGATGTTCCTGGCCTGCTACACACGGACAGACAGACCACAGAGGTAACCCCGGAGACATCTGGTAAAAGTTTTGTTGCCCAACGGTCAATCCTGGGGAAGTTTTTTTCTGGAGTTGAACACTGTGGTGCAAAACCCACGGTGCCTCGAGAACGTTTTCGCTCAGTTGATTACAGTTTCTTGGCCCACTGTCAGACCGGAATATCATGATCGCAATAGCCGGCGTTGTTAGTCTGTTGGATTGTGCATGATACCAAAGGCGTCCGTCATCATTATCTACTTTCGTTTTCAAACTTTCATCACATATTTTAATAATTTCAAACTTCTGATCAATCCATGAAATCAGAGGAAAAATAGTTTTTTTAATGTCCGAGATTTCGTCTGATGGTATATGTAAACTCATACTAAAAGTCAAATCGTTCGCCATTTTAGGCATATATGACAATGTAGTTAAGTTAAAGAATAATTGCGCATGGTTTAGTGGAATGCTTGTTTTCCTTGTTGGTGAATCAATGTCGAATATAGTTAAACTATTGGTGAAGAGATATTGAACTTTAACTGTTGGTGAAGGGGAATCTAATATAGTTTAACTATTGGTGAAGAAATATCGAGCAATGTTTTAACTATTGGTGAAGAAATATCGAGCATAGTTTTAACTATTGGTCGAGGATGTCGAATATAGTTTTACTATTGGTCGAAGAATGTCGAAAATAGTTTTAACTATTGGTCGATGAATGTCGAATATTTTTTAACTATTGATCGAGGATGTCGAATATAGTTTAACTGTTGGTCGAAGAATGTCGAATATAGATTAACTATTGGTCGAGGAATGTCGAATATAGTTTAACTATTGGTCGAGAAATGTCGAATATAGTTTAACTATTGGTCGAGGAATGTCGAATATAGTTTATTTAACTATTGGTGATGGAATATTAAATAGTTACTTTTAAACTACTCCATATGTTACTGAATACGTACGTTAAAGAAATTTTCACTTCTGACGGAGACGTTTCACAGATATAATATTAAGTACATGTAACTAAATAGTTCGTGTATAAACACACACCTTATATGGTAAACTATCTTTATTTTCTTCCATAAAACCACGCATAGCTATATCCATTGGTTAATGTAAGCACTCCATGGTTAAAATACACAATGTATCATCGAAGTAAATCATGTACTGGTATTTCTCACTGATATGTTCAACATTCCACTCTGGTATATTTTCATTAAGTTTTCAATTCTTCAAATCACACCGTATTCACGTAATACATCCATATCCCCATAGTTCGTCTACATTCTGTAAATACAAAAAACCCAAACGGATTGTTAGCTATATGAAGTCTTCGAATGCAAAATTCCACATACATTTTATTTCTGATATTTAGTAAATTATTTTCTACTGCGCGCAACATGCGAACACATCCATACAATACCTTTGCTAGAAACGATGGGATAGATCTATATGTTTGTAAACCGGCAACAGAGTTCGGTCATCATTTCTAAAACACACCACTATCTCTGACAATAACGGGCCAAATTAATACAGGTGGGTCTGTGTGTAATATAGTTTTATTTAACGTCCGCTTCCATCGACGTGATATCGCCAACAAATGAATACATTGTGTGAAATAGCTTTATTTAAAGTCCTCTTCCACCCAGGGGAGTAGCCGTGAAATATATATTGGGGGGGTCCGCAACGGGGTGGGGGGTACCCCCATAAATTTTGTTTAAAGTCTCAGTCTTCTGTTAACATCACACCAACAGGGGCGTAGCCGTGAAATATATATTGGGGGGGGGGGTCCGCAACGGGGTGGGGGGGGGTACCCCCATAAATTTTGTTTAAAGTCTCAGTCTTCTGTTAACATCACACCAATAGGCCTACAATGTTTATCATGTTTACAGACATTAGCACCGGTCTTCCCCGAGAGGCGAAGAAGCGTGGCTTACTTACCCCCACCTAAGAAAATTTTGGAATATTTGACGACTGCAAACACTTTTTCCTGCTATTTCAGTCCATGAACAAAGCAATTTCAAAGTGGCCTGATATAGCCTAATTAAGGTGGCTTGCTGACTCGAATTCCAATCACTCGTTTACACCCGCGAAGACGGGACCGTTGGGAGAAAATTTTGAAAATTGACCTGCCACATACACGTTTTCCTGCTATTCCAGCCTGTAGTCTGTGAATACAACAACTTCAATTTGTTCCAATATAGCCTACCTGGCTGCCCAGAACCAATCAATCGTCGCGGGCTATGGGAGACGCACCGTCTCGGAGAAAATTTTGAAAATTTAACCACCGCAAATGCGTTTTCTGCTATTCTAGCCTGTGTGAGCAAGTCCAAAAGTATCCAATGGTTCTGTAACCGAAATCCCACTCTGAATTCCAACCATCCGATCACACTGTTGCAGTTGCATTCACAAAGTAGAGTGGCCCCAGACAAAATGTTTTATTCAATAGTCAACGCAGTACAAATTCGTGGTATTCAATTAAAAGAAAAGTGAAATAAGTGTTTTATTAGGACTCGATGACAGTTAGGGAAGAAAAACTAGAAATGCCCGAAGCAGGTTTACGGGCTGCGGCCAGTTTTCTTCGACCCCTCAAGCTCAAGAAAATTTTGGAATATTTGATGGCCACAAACGCGTTTTACTTCTATTCCAGTCCTAAAATTAGTGTTTTATTAGATTTCGGGCACTTTACTTTGTCAAATTTTTGGGGGGGGTCCAAGTATATTCAGACCCCCCCCCCCCAGGAAAACAATTGGGGGGGGGGGGGTCCGACCCCCCCGGACCCCCCCATGTGTGACGCCCATGCTTCCACCGGAGTGATATCGCCAAGAAATAAATTAATACAAACCAAGGTGTCCTTAAATACAGGTGACAATAAATATAATTGTTCACCTGTTGTAATTACCTGTCAGGGTTTATCTGATCGCACCTGACAGATAATCCCATCAGAATATTTAGATATATATCCAGGTAAGGTATATTTCAACGCTGTAATTATTTCTAGAGATAATACAACGATTAGAACGCATATAGGATAACTAATAATTATAGTATATGAATCGTACTTTGAAGTATTTGAACCTTTAAGGTAACAATATTGTTAATTTACAAAAATAATAATAAAAACACGTTCTGCAATATATAGTCAAGCAGTGTATAGTACGGAAGGAGTGGCATGAAACCGCATCTAGTCATTCGGATAGAACAAAAGACGTTGGCGTGCACGTAAAAGAACCGTTGAAGTTGATGGGTATAGGCTGAAACACCGCTGTCCGTGCAAAGTTTCTCTAATAGCTCACTATATGGCGCATGTGCGTCTTCATGATGAACATAATTCCGTTTGGTGCAGCAGAATAGTTTGACTTTTAACCCCAGTTTATTCCAATTTCCGATCTATTTATAAATGCATACATTCGGCAGAAAAAGAAGAGGAATCAAATTATATATCTGTACAATATTGAACAACCACCCATTTTGAATTGCAATAGAATAGGCTACTTCATCATTGGTTTATTTTCTTATGTCTTATCGGTACCCATTAGATACGTGTAGTAGGGGGATCACGTGGCATAGCCTTATGATGCAAAACTGAGGGCCTGACAAGGACAGCTGTCTAGTCGCTCGGATGGGACGAAAAACCTAGGTCCCGTGTAGACATTGGCGTGCACGCCAATTGGAATTCGATATAAGAGTATAGCGCCGCTACCCGGGCAAAATTTCCCTCATAGCACACTGTATGGCGTATGCCCGTCTTCCACCAGCCCATGTTAGGTGCAGAAGAGTAGGATGTTAAACCCTATTTCATTTCATAGCACACTCAACACTGTATGGCGTATGTCCGTCTTCATTAGGAGCAAAACAGTAGGACGTTAAACCCTGTTTCATTTCATTTTATACATGTAGTAATCCATTTATTACACACATACAGCAGGCAAAAACAGAACGAACAGGCTCTGATTATATATTCATATAGAATAAATGAAATGAAATGAAATGGGGTTTAACGTCCTACTGTTTTGCTCCTAACCTGGGCAAATGAAGACGGACATACGCCATACAGTGTGCTATGGGGGAAACTTTGCTCGGACAGCGGCACTACGGTCTACTCTTACATCGAATTTCAGTTGTCAATGGATCTTTTACGTTCACGCCAAAATGTACACGGTACCTCGGTTTTCATCTCATCCGAATGACTAGACAGCTGTCCTTGCCAGGCCCTCCGTCCTGTTTTCATTGACAAGGGGGCAACCGCGCCGGAAAATCTGGGTGAATTTACTCGGCCAATGCAGGGATCGAACACCCGACCTGCAGGCTAGCGAGCAGGGTCTTACCCATTTAGCCACCGTGACCCCAACGACCAGATAGAACGGCAATAGAATACTTAAACCAACACTTTATTTTCTGATTTCTTACCTGTATCCGTTACGGTAATCCATGTATAATAAATACATATTGTCTGTATTGTTATCCACGTAATATTGTCTGACAAAGACGGGTTGATAAACTATAATTATATATTCATCCTGTAGAATAAAACTGTATGTATCACTCTAAAACACTCACCGACCGAATAGAACTCCAATAGAACACTTCATCGCGTATAAATGAAGGAAAATGGGGTTTAAAGTCCCACTGCTCGATCTGTCCCTACTGGGATAATGCAGACGGTCATCACGTATAACTGTGTTGACTTTATTTCTTATTATGGAAGACCAACCAGCTCTTTATTCCGCTGTCTTAATTTTTAGTTCTTTATTCAAAGTTTTTAATTCTTCATTCGTCGTTTGTTTGTCGTATTGTGGCATTTGTATACTAAAATTGATTTTAAGATACATATGTTATCTTGAGTATTCTATCTCAATTAAAGGTTAGAGTTGTTATGTTTCAAAGTCTTGATAAATCAAATTGCTTTTCGCATAGAATATACCCCAAAGATCAAAGAAATGTGCCGTTATAGGTTTATAAAAAATAAGAATTATGATACTGAATAAAGAGCTGCTTGGTCTTCCATATCGTATAACTCCACCGTATTCCATTAACACAATACTACGTCATCAAACATCTACTAACCTATATGCTGTCTCATCTCCGCATCGCCGGTTTCTTTCATGTCCCCATCGGCTCCTTGAATGTTTCTTGTCGGTTCCTTTGATGTACTACAAACCAGTCAGGTGAAATGAATAAAGGGATTAGTATCAAGTAGGGGAGTTAATCCTCGAAACTAATACAATTCAATATATGTAACAGTTCAAAGAATAACAGGAGAGAGATCTACATTAAATTATAAAAATTATAAATTATGTTTATTTTATGGTCAAAAGGGTAAAGACTTATTCCTTTTTTTTCTTTATAATTTTTTACAATATTTATGACGAAAAGGAATAAATTTCAGTGGTAGGCCTACATATAATTTGTGAAGTCGGTGAAACTGAAATTTAAGTTTTTATTCTTTTTTAAAAATTATTTCTCCGATGCGTCTCTAGATTTTGCATTGTCCGGGGTGGTCCTTGCGTATCACGCCCCTAAACCCAACCCCAACAGAACGCAATACACATTAAACGTACTTAAAATGTTAAAAGAAAATTGTGTCAAATGTCAATTTTTTAGAAATTGCATTATATGGAAAAAGCTACACAACACAAACTAACCCCCTTCACACCACACCCACTCAGCCATTTGGGTTTGCTGCTGAACCAACACGTCAACCGATAATCGCTGAGAATAATGTGGTACTGAATATTTTGTTGCGGTATCTTTATATTTTTAAAAGTAAACCATATGCATCCTTTAAAGGTGAAAGTAGAGAATGAATCACACGAAAGTGATATATCGTTACGTCAATTAGACAGACAGTGTAGACTTGTACAAGTAAGACACGTTTAAAATGGGTAAAATTTAAAGAGAGACTTCACCTTGAATTCCCACTACCCGCATGTGAATTATCGTAATAAAATTGAGTTAACGTTATCATCTTTCTCTCTCTCTCTCTCTCTCTCTCTCTCTCTCTCTCTCTCTCTGTCTCTCTCTCTCTCATGGATGGGACACCAATTAAACATCTGACGAGGGCTTAGGAGGGAGCCTATACATGTACATATAAAAGAGCAAATGTCCTCCAGAAATGGTCACAGGTGCAGGGGAAATCAACTCCAAACTTTTTAAAAGTGTTCTGAGGGAGAACCCATATAACCCCTCGAGGCCACATAAACAGTGTCTATGGACCTACCATCCCGTGTTAGTCTCATAGTATTATATTTAGTTGTTGAGGTCGTGTCTCTTTAATAGATGAGTTATACAGGGTTGTGTCTATTTCATAAGGCCACCTACATAATTGGTGAACGGTCACGAGATGTAAACAGAGCAAGCGCTAACCATAACTCTAACCCACCACAATCTCGCCAACAAGCATGTACCCTAACCCTATTCACATCTCGGTGACCTTTGACGAAATGTGCAGATGGTCTGAACAATTAGATCTAGCCGTTTATACAAAACATAAAACATACGAAATATTGGTGTGTGGGTTTGGGGGGGGGGGGGTATCATCTACGGGACTGCGGTCATGTTTTACTCTTTATAATGCCATTTAGTTATTGAGGTTGTGTCCCTTTAATATTAATAGGTAGGTTAACACAATGCATACAACATCCTTGTATGAGGCGTAAGATTAATTATCCAACTAATGTCACGTGATTACCTACATGACGTCAAACTCACCAAACTACATTTTGACTTGTTAGATACAGATTAAGTTGACTTGACCTTATTTTTATCACAGATTAGAGAGTGTTATGACTCCACGTCAAAACTGAAAGATGCATTATGCAAGAGCTAAATCGGTCTATTTTGGGTCTACACAATAAAGTCCCATTGGGTGTAGGGGGTTGGATAGCCGTGGTTAGCACGTGCGCGATGTATCATAAGGCCTGTTGTTGAGTTAATTGGCGTGGTTTCGAATCCCCGGTTGTACGTGGCAAGGATAGAGTCGCCTGTCCAACCTCGTGGGTTTTCTCGCCACTGCTAAACACCCCTACGCGCAAGCGAATTATTGAAATAAAATTAAACCATATGTTAGTCCCGAAATGTGATAAGCGACACAGTTCCATCTTCGTTCCATGATAAGCGACATAGTTTCACGATAAGCGACATGGTTCTATCATAGTTCCATCATAAGCGACATAGTTTCATGATAGCGTTCCTTGGGATTAGCGGCATAGTTCCATAATTAGCGACAAAGTTCCTTTTGATGTGATAGCTCCATCATAGTTTCGTGATTAGCGACATAGTTCCATGATTAAGGGCACAGTTCCATTGGATGTGATAAGCTACCTTGTTTCGTGATTAGCGGCATAGTTCCATTGAAATATTTTTGTTATAAGCGACATAGTTTTGTTATAAGCAACATAAGTGAAAAGTGATTTCCATTAAATGTGAAAAGCTCTGTAGACCTGGCAAAATCTTACATATTGCATCCATCTACTTCATACTTCGAGAATAGATCTCTGCTCCGAATGGCCGCCATATCTAAAAAAAAAATACTATACTGTTTTGTGATGCGGCTCTACTCCGTTTCACATATATTATCTGACAAACACACATGAATGACTAAATAAACTCTTTTCAATTTTATTAAATGGAAGTAGGGACTAAAATCGAATCTACTCCGTTTCACATATATTATCTGACAAACACACAAAGACTTTTTTCAGTTTTATTAAATGGAAGTAGGGACTAAAATCGTCGATTTGGGAATTAAAATGTCCGTCAACTAGCTTAGTGTCTGTTCTCAGCGGCGTTAACTGTTGACAGATAGCCTCAGTTTAGTAATAGTATGCCAATGAACCATGACAGCAATTAGGCCTAATAAGGTGATGCGAGTTGTAATATTCGTGGAAATGGATATTGTACAGACAACGTATTATGGACACAGATCAAGTCGCATTACCTATTCAACATCGATATTGGTCACATTCTTGGTGTGAAGCTATACTTATTATGCACAACTTTGGTTAGATATCTATAGGGTGGATATGAAACGGAACTTCTCCCTGATAACATTCATTGATGGGTACCATATGGGCACCATGTGTCATGTAATATGGGGCCATGATGGGGAGCCCATAACGGACCTCGACATTTTTGCACCCAACATCCATATGGGATCCATATGGGCTCAACCATATGGGTACTAAATGGGGTTTGTGTGGGGCCTATATGTCAGTCCATCATTTTATTCGAAGATCCGCTGGTAATAGCAGGTGAAAAAAATAACAGTTGTAGCTAGCTGTTCCCTACACAAAGTGAACAGAAGTTATATCCCGTCCGTATGGGCTTGAAAATCCGATTTGTTACAAAACAAAAATCACATGTATTATGTATGCTTTACCACCCGCCCCAATGTAATTTCCATAGATATCCTATGGTAATTTCAAGTCCATAAGGGGGTGGGGGTATAACGTCCGTTTACTTTCAGGGTGAGATCAGTCATAGCACAGATACATTTTTTAAAATTTTATTGTCTTCATTATGGAAAATGAAAATCATTAAAATTTGTAAGACTGTTCAATATTATGCGTAGGATTTCTGCAACGACCACGTTAGTACAGTACAAGTTTGTAGCGCCATCTGAGCTCCTTTTTCATGGGGAGATAACTCTCGGTGGAAAGTTCAAGAATCGTGAAATTTGTCGCCCTCACATCATCCTTTTCTCAGACACACATTTTACATCAATTAGTGCCATAAAAGGCATATTTTCTTCTTATTAAATGTATCTTTCTTCCCCCAACTGATAATAACACCATGGACTTCAATGAATTGATGAATTTAGCCGCCAGCAATGGCCAGGCTGCTGATAAAAAGGTAGGCCTATGTATGTGTAGACGTAATCATTTTTTTTTTTTTTTAAATCTTGTCATCCAGGGAGTGAAAATGAAGGGAGTAGAACTTAGGCTCCGCTGTTTTCCCATTCGGTTTGAATGGGTATAACCATTTTCTTCAAGTAGTATAAATACATGTACATATATACCATTTAGAGAATTAGAGACAGGTTTTACAGACACTACTTTTTGAAAGGAGCATGGGATGAATGAATATAATTTTAATTATTACGTTACGGAACTTCTATGAATTACATCCCCTTCAGTTGTACTTGAAGTGGTACTCTAGCAAATTGTTTCAATGGCATTTAGTAATTAAGTTGTGTACATGTATATATTGTATTGACATATTTTCATATTTTATCATTGCTTGATAATGACTAGATGAGAAGCCTAGTCATACCATCACTCTGATAGACTGGTACAAACTAGTTCAGCTCTGAACGTCGGACTCATTACACTCACCCTGAACGTTCAGAGACAGTCCTATTCAATCAATGTCGAAAATAATTCGAGCCCCAGTCAATTTTACTGGGCAACTTTCACTGCTAAACGATGAGGTGTCAATCCTTGTGGACGCATGTACAATGTAAACGAACATCTTAGTGAGAAAATAAGACCTTGCTTACTTCGCTAGAGTCAGTATAAGCGACACAACATGCTGTTAAAAATATGTCCCCTCTTATCAAGTTACATTTTCGCCACCATGACACTCTGAGGTCAACGTCCACATTCAGGAATGTCGGTAAAACAAGACGAAATGAAATGTACAGGCTTCACATTGCAAGGCTTTCACACGGATTAACACCTCGTCGTTTAGCAGTGAAAAGTTGTCCAGTAAAATTGACTGCTCTCCAACTTTTTTCGACATTGATTGAATGGGGCAGTCCCTGAACGTTCAGGGTGAGTGTAATGAGACCGACGTTCAGAGCTGAACTAGGTACAAACTATCAGATAATCATTATCAAGTATAATCGCCATCTGTGGAAACATTGACACAAATGGGTTGCAACACAATAATTAGTTCCTTGAGATGTAGGGACGCATAGGAACTGTCAGCAGAGAACGTCCGGTCAGAGAGAGTTCTTATAGGAACTATGTTCAATAGTTTCTAATCAGTTATGTTCGGTGAAATATGCGAAGAGTAGGCTACGACTTGAAAGGCAGTCTTTGGTGTCTGGTTATTCCAGTCTATTCCGGTAATATTCTCGATCGAAACTATTCTGGCATACGATTCGTGTGACAATTTTAAACTTTTCATTTTTTGTTACTTACATAATGGATATCAGAAGACAGTCTTTTCACGGTAAGATAACAACCAGACCTGGAAATAACAGTTTTAGATGTACCGGTACGTGACAAAATGTCGGGCACTAATGAAATAGTACCTGACATTTTCAACTTTAGAAGTGCTGGACATGTATTAATAATATCATTAAAAAACGACAAATCTGTGCCTGACATTGTCAGTGATAGGTGCCTTATTTCCAGGCTTGATAACAACATCAGTGTTGACCAATTGACCGATAAGTTGTGTTTTCAATGTCGAAGACTCTGGATGATATTAAGCTAGAGACGTACCTCCTTTCAACATACCTGGTATATGAAAAAACTTTTATTTATCTGTAAATGTTTTCAGTAAATTTAATCAAGCTGGGTTTTCAATAGAATTGGATCGGCCATTCATAATTAGGGTGCATTAATTAGTCAGGCACGATTCACATTCTGCACTGCACACGGATATCCATCTACAGTCTGGTGGGTTTTCTCTGGGTTCTCAATTTTCCTCTCACTGCTAAAGACCCCTACTCGCAAGCGGATTATTGAAATAAAATTGAACCATACATGTATGTTAGTCTCAAAATGACCTAGTTTGTCTCAAGTGGATGTTAAACCCCATTTCTCTCTCTCTTTCTGATATGTTGTTATGTAACTTGTTTATAATATTGACTATTATTTAGAAGATAATTTTCTAAAGTAGCCCTAAAGGGAAATTCTTATCTGAAATGTAAACTCAGTGACATTAGTGACAGAACTCTATTAAGCCATTTTATCCACCTGATCAACAATCACAGTGATCACACCAAATTTTACTCTTCTAATATTTGAATGATGTTTTTGACTGTTTGAATCAATTCAAATTATAAATTTTTTCATCATGTTCATTATATCCGTAGATGTCTTGAAACTCAAAATTGTTTCATTCCAATTATATAAATGTATTATATTTTTCTTCATTTGTTTAATTTTGAATAGTTGATTTCATACAGTTTTCATACCTGAGGCTATAAACCAGGATTGCTATTATTTTTCTGGTAGGACATTTTTACCGAAAATAAAGGGGCATAACTGTCAGTATTTAAGTAGATGGATTCAGACCACAATTAAAAATCATGTGTCGACAAAATATTATAAATCAGCCAAATTCTATTAATTTTAAATGATACTGAATAACTAATACTTAACAATCTGTTTGAATATCCTTGAAAAACTATTTATTTAAACATTTGTTTGGCTACTGACAGTTCCTTGAAAAACTATTCATGTTTGAGCATTAACAGCATCAGAAACTTAAGCTGGTTTATACTATTCTTGAATAGTATGACGTAGATGGATTGCTGCGTGCAGTATGCATTAACAGCTCAGTCACAACACTTCTCAACCCCGATGAACAGCATTTACAGTTCCAAATTCATCATTTACCATAACTATCTGTTTAAGTTAAAGGGAGAATTTTATATTTTTTAGTTATATTTTTAAAATGTATAAAGATAAAGCCTTAAATCGATGGAATCTATAAACAGTCCTACCTTGTTAAAGAATAATCCTATTAATCCTATAATTCACTATTGCCAGTTGCGAAATTGGCAAAAATATCATATTCAAATTCAAACGTTTGAAGATAGCTATTCACATGGAGGATAGAAAAACATGGGAGGTAATTGTGTTATTATTTCTGGTGTGAATGATTTTTAAGTGTGAGAATGATACCTACATATATGACCGTATAATAGTGGGTTGACAACCTATTAAGAACGATTTGCTTTTGGAATTCAGAATATGTTGGCTGTCCAGTCAAACAAAACTTACCTTCAATTGTCCAGATATAGTAGAAAGGTAAGATATTAAACCCCATTTCATTTGTTACCCAAAGACACCTTGTCTCCAATCTCCCCCCCCCCCTTACATGTTTTTCGTGCAAATCTTAATAAAGGTAATTAATTTGATTTATCTTTTTTTATTTTAGAAGAACAGTTATTCTTACAACTTGTAGTGGTACTCTAGCAAATTGTTTCAATGGCATTTAGTAATTAAGTTGTGTACATGTATATATTGTATTGACATATTTTCATATTTTATCATTGCTTGATAATGACTAGATGAGAAGCCTAGTCATACCATCACTCTGATAGACTGGTACAAACTAGTTCAGCTCTGAACGTCGGACTCATTACACTCACCCTGAACGTTCAGAGACAGTCCTATTCAATCAATGTCGAAAATAATTCGAGCCCCAGTCAATTTTACTGGGCAACTTTCACTGCTAAACGATGAGGTGTCAATCCTTGTGGACGCATGTACAATGTAAACGAACATCTTAGTGAGAAAATAAGACCTTGCTTACTTCGCTAGAGTCAGTATAAGCGACACAACATGCTGTTAAAAATATGTCCCCTCTTATCAAGTTACATTTTCGCCACCATGACACTCTGAGGTCAACGTCCACATTCAGGAATGTCGGTAAAACAAGACGAAATGAAATGTACAGGCTTCACATTGCAAGGCTTTCACACGGATTAACACCTCGTCGTTTAGCAGTGAAAAGTTGTCCAGTAAAATTGACTGCTCTCCAACTTTTTTCGACATTGATTGAATGGGGCAGTCCCTGAACGTTCAGGGTGAGTGTAATGAGACCGACGTTCAGAGCTGAACTAGGTACAAACTATCAGATAATCATTATCAAGTATAATCGCCATCTGTGGAAACATTGACACAAATGGGTTGCAACACAATAATTAGTTCCTTGAGATGTAGGGACGCATAGGAACTGTCAGCAGAGAACGTCCGGTCAGAGAGAGTTCTTATAGGAACTATGTTCAATAGTTTCTAATCAGTTATGTTCGGTGAAATATGCGAAGAGTAGGCTACGACTTGAAAGGCAGTCTTTGGTGTCTGGTTATTCCAGTCTATTCCGGTAATATTCTCGATCGAAACTATTCTGGCATACGATTCGTGTGACAATTTTAAACTTTTCATTTTTTGTTACTTACATAATGGATATCAGAAGACAGTCTTTTCATGGTAAGATAACAACCAGACCTGGAAATAACAGTTTTAGATGTACCGGTACGTGACAAAATGTCGGGCACTAATGAAATAGTACCTGACATTTTCAACTTTAGAAGTGCTGGACATGTATTAATAATATCATTAAAAAACGACAAATCTGTGCCTGACATTGTCAGTGATAGGTGCCTTATTTCCAGGCTTGATAACAACATCAGTGTTGACCAATTGACCGATAAGTTGTGTTTTCAATGTCGAAGACTCTGGATGATATTAAGCTAGAGACGTACCTCCTTTCAACATACCTGGTATATGAAAAAACTTTTATTTATCTGTAAATGTTTTCAGTAAATTTAATCAAGCTGGGTTTTCAATAGAATTGGATCGGCCATTCATAATTAGGGTGCATTAATTAGTCAGGCACGATTCACATTCTGCACTGCACACGGATATCCATCTACAGTCTGGTGGGTTTTCTCTGGGTTCTCAATTTTCCTCTCACTGCTAAAGACCCCTACTCGCAAGCGGATTATTGAAATAAAATTGAACCATACATGTATGTTAGTCTCAAAATGACCTAGTTTGTCTCAAGTGGATGTTAAACCCCATTTCTCTCTCTCTTTCTGATATGTTGTTATGTAACTTGTTTATAATCTTGACTATTATTTAGAAGATAATTTTCTAAAGTAGCCCTAAAGGGAAATTCTTATCTGAAATGTAAACTCAGTGACATTAGTGACAGAACTCTATTAAGCCATTTTATCCACCTGATCAACAATCACAGTGATCACACCAAATTTTACTCTTCTAATATTTGAATGATGTTTTTGACTGTTTGAATCAATTCAAATTATAAATTTTTTCATCATGTTCATTATATCCGTAGATGTCTTGAAACTCAAAATTGTTTCATTCCAATTATATAAATGTATTATATTTTTCTTCATTTGTTTAATTTTGAATAGTTGATTTCATACAGTTTTCATACCTGAGGCTATAAACCAGGATTGCTATTATTTTTCTGGTAGGACATTTTTACCGAAAATAAAGGGGCATAACTGTCAGTATTTAAGTAGATGGATTCAGACCACAATTAAAAATCATGTGTCGACAAAATATTATAAATCAGCCAAATTCTATTAATTTTAAATGATACTGAATAACTAATACTTAACAATCTGTTTGAATATCCTTGAAAAACTATTTATTTAAACATTTGTTTGGCTACTGACAGTTCCTTGAAAAACTATTCATGTTTGAGCATTTACAGCATCAGAAACTTAAGCTGGTTTATACTATTCTTGAATAGTATGACGTAGATGGATTGCTGCGTGCAGTATGCATTAACAGCTCAGTCACAACACTTCTCAACCCCGATGAACAGCATTTACAGTTCCAAATTCATCATTTACCATAACTATCTGTTTAAGTTAAAGGGAGAATTTTATATTTTTTAGTTATATTTTTAAAATGTATAAAGATAAAGCCTTAAATCGATGGAATCTATAAACAGTCCTACCTTGTTAAAGAATAATCCTATTAATCCTATAATTCACTATTGCCAGTTGCGAAATTGGCAAAAATATCATATTCAAATTCAAACGTTTGAAGATAGCTATTCACATGGAGGATAGAAAAACATGGGAGGTAATTGTGTTATTATTTCTGGTGTGAATGATTTTTAAGTGTGAGAATGATACCTACATATATGACCGTATAATAGTGGGTTGACAACCTATTAAGAACGATTTGCTTTTGGAATTCAGAATATGTTGGCTGTCCAGTCAAACAAAACTTACCTTCAATTGTCCAGATATAGTAGAAAGGTAAGATATTAAACCCCATTTCATTTGTTACCCAAAGACACCTTGTCTCCAATCTCCCCCCCCCCCTTACATGTTTTTCGTGCAAATCTTAATAAAGGTAATTAATTTGATTTATCTTTTTTTATTTTAGAAGAACAGTTATTCTTACAACATCTCGGCTCCAAAAAAAGAACAAAAACAGAAACCAAAATCTGAAGTTGTACAAAGGCTGATAGATGAAAAAGAAAGAGAAAAGGCTAAAGGTAATTTGAATCTGTCTAGTAGTAAGTGCAGGAGGACTACACCGAACATGATTAATACAAAAACAAATATATGGACAAGAAATACGCAGAAATCATGAACAAACAAACAATTCAAATAAAGTGTGGTGTGGTTTCATTTCCTCGGTTGAATCTGACGAGGAGTAGGGTCGTCTGTCCAGCCTCGTGGGTTTTCTCCAGGTTCTCCAGTTTTCTCCCACTGCTAAAGACCCCTACACACAAGCAGAGAGAGAGAGAGAGAGAAATGGGGTTTAACGTCCAATCCACAAAATTATTTCATTTCAGGACTAACATACGGTTTCAATTTTATTTCAATAATTCGTTTGCGCGTAGGGGTCTTTAGCCGTGGGAGGAAACCGGAGTGCCCGGAGGAAACCCACAAGGTTGAGAAGGCGCCCCTATCTCCATGCCACATACGCTCACACCAGGGCTCGAAACCACAGCCGCAGGCCAGAGGTGACTGGCCAGTTAGAGGTCGAAGCGCGGCACTCTAGACCACTAGGCCATCCCAACCCCCCTACACACAAGCAGATTATTGAAATAAAATTGAACCATGTTATAATTACCCCATTTCTCTCTCTCTCTCCTTATTTTCTAGAAGGTATGCACCTTATGCATAACGTTAAGCCTGTCCAGCACAGAATTAACACATGTTGCCCATGTGACGCTACATCAAAAGCTGACGTTATATTATCACTCAAATTAAATACAATACTGAATTCCCTTTCATGTCTGTTTATATTTCTCAATAATGTTTTAGATATGTTTAAAATATCTCCATTTTGTCAATAATGTTTTAGATATGTTTAAAATATCTCCATTTTGTCAATGATGTTTTAGATATGTTTAAAATATCTCCATTGTGTCAATAATGTTTTAGATAAGTTCTGTTATTTCATGCATCAAAGATGTCAACATTTTACTGCTGTTTCATGTAGGGTATACCTTTTGTCATAAAAAATTAGCCTTGTCTACATGTATATTATATAATACTGGCAATTCCAAACACTGTCTCTGTTCAAAGTCAATGGACATACTGAAAGAGGATTGGGCTGCTGGGTGTGGTGCAGTTACAGTCAATGATGACCTAGTGGTCTAGAGTGCTGCGCTTGACCTCTAGCTGGCCGGTCACCTCTGGCTTGCAACTGTGGTTTCGATCCCTGGTGTGAGCGTATGTGGCATGGAGATGGGGCGCCTTCTCAAGCTAGTGGGTTCCTCCGGGCACTCCGGTTTCCTCCCACTGCTAAACCCCTTCGCGCAAGCGAATTATTGAAATAGAATTGAAACCATATGTTAGTCACAAAATGACCTAGTTTGTGTGTGGACGTTAAACCCCATTCCTCTCTCTTTCCCTCTCTCTTCCCCTCTCTCTCTCTCTCTGGTTTTATAAATATTAAAAATACAGTTATACATGTATGCTAGGGTTACCTGTTATTACACCCAGTCAGCAATCCCATATGGACCTGGAAACAAATTAAGAATAAGAATATTCTGTTATTATATTACAATCTGCTTATGGACATATGTTACAAGCTTAAAATAAATCTATAGGTTTACTGGTATATATTTATATTGGTACAGGCTTGTATAGATTTTAACTATAATATATATAACTAAAATCACTCTCACCATTATTTCCTAGTTTAGCTAAATTCTTTGGGATAGCCTGGCGTGTCTGAAATTACTGATCAAAACTAAAGTAAATAGAATAACCATATTTTAATACGTAAGCAATCTGAAAATGCCTGACGGTGAGTGTATCATTTGACAGAAATTTTAATCAGTTGATTACATGTACATGTATATCGTTCATATCGTAATATTTATAGGTCACAATTCTATGGAATATAATTACAGCTTAGTGCTTATAATCTAGAGATGTTTCGACTAGGCTGCTGAAGTTCTCTAATCTTTATCAAACAAAATATAAAATATATTGAGAGATTATTAACATGTAAAACTTAAAACAAATACTCTGCATACATATATGTACAGGGCTCTGTAAGTCTCCATACAGTGTTTGAAACTTGAAATACATAGGCCAACATACAACCAGTGTTTGAACTGGAGATAAAAAGGCCTACATGCAACCACTGTTTGAACTGGAGATAAAAAGGCCTACATGCAACCATTATTTGAACTGGAGATAAATAGGCCTTCATACAATCAGTGTTTTGAAACTGCAGATAAAAAGGCCTACATGCAACCATTGTTTGAACTGAGATAAAAAGGCCTTCATGCAACCACTGTTTGAACTGGAGTTAAATAGGCCTTTATACAGTCAGTGTTTTGAAACTGCAGATAAAAAGGCCTATATGCAACCATTGTTTTAACTGGAGATAAAAAGGCCTACATGCAACTGTTGTTTGAACTGAAGATAAATAGGCCTACATACAACCAGTGTTTGAAACTGTACATGTATGTGGTAGCCGGTAACCAGACAATGTGATTTGATAATAAATAAATTACAGCATACTGAGTAGTCTTTTATATTAATTTTCCTGGAAAGAACGCTTTTAGATGTACCTGACAAAATGTCAGGCACTAATGAAATAGTACCTGACATATGTGACTAAGTGTCGAACGGGTATTAATAATATCAATAAAAAAATCGGTGCCGGACAAAATGACAGGCACCAGGGTTTTTGTGCCTGACAAAGCCTGAATCTGTGCATAACATTGTCTGTGGCAGGTGCCTCATTTGGTCTGAATTGTCTTCTGTCTCATTATGCATGTAGTAAACATTAACCTATTAATTTTAATACCAGTAATTTAGTAGTTCACTGATTAAATTCTGTCCTCTCATACATAATACTCCAAGAAAAGAATTCTGACCGAATGATCCTGTTTTTGCCAGCCAAGTAACCGTAAACACAAGTAAATTTTTTATTAGGCCTAACTCAATATAAGAGTGGGTTGTAGCCCTGCTGCCTTTGCAAAAATTTTTCCCATGTAGCACACTGTATGATGTATGACTGTCTTTATAAGCCCAGTGGTCTAGAGAGCCGCGCTTCGACCTCTAGCTGGCCGGTCACCTCTCGCTTGCGGCTGTGGTTTCGAGCCCTAGTGTGAGAGTATGTGGCATTGAGATAGGGGCGCCTTCTCAACCTCGTGGGCTTCCTCCGGGCACTCTGGTTTCCTCCCACTGCTAAAGACCCCTACGCGCAAGCGAATTATTGAAATAAAATGAAACCATATGTTAGTCCCAAAATGACCTAGTTTGTGTCGAGTGGACGTTAAACCCCATTTTTCTCTCTCTCTCTCTCTCTCTCTCTCTCTCTCCAGTTTAGGAGCAGAACAGTAGGACTTGAAACCCTATTTCATTTCATACATCATTTCTATAAGGTCTAATTATTATTTTTTTTTATTATTATTTTTGCAGTTCGTGAAAGACTAGAAGAGAAATTAAAAGAGGAGGCTAAGAAGAAAATTTTTAAAATCCCTAAAGCTGGTTCGTCAGATTCAGGTGTTAAGAAAAAATCAGATCATGAAAAAAGACACAGAAGTCACAAATCATCCGCAAGCGAAAGAACTAGCAAAAGCAAGGAAGAAAAAAAAGTTGAACCACCTAAAGAGAAATTGGAAGAAAAAATCTTTAAAGATCTTCGAGAAAAAAATGAGCTGTATACGAAGAATGACAGAGCTAGAATAAATTTTGACGGATCATTTGCTGTCGTGAGAATTGCACATAAACCTAGAGATGGAGTCCCGCTTCCACGACGACCAGTTCCCGCCCCTGTCAAAGAAACTCCAACTTTTAATTTAGCGTTGGTTAAAAAATCTGATAAAAGCAATGATGGAAACCATCTAAAAATGAACACTCACGAAGCAGGTGGTCCCAAGGATGTATCGGAAACTGTTAAAGGTTTAAAAGAAAAATATGGAGTGAGTCCAGAAGGGCTTCCTAAGAAAAAATCTTCCACGCGTAGAGACAATAAATTAAAAGAAATAGCAAAATACAAAGAAAAAATAGAAATGCGGGAAAAATTAAAATTACAAGCTCAGAAAGATAAAATGAAACGCAAAGAAAAACCTAAAATTATAAAGAGGGCAGCAGGGGCAAATGTTCCTCCACCCATGAACTTTGCAGAACTGTTAAAAATGGCAGAAAAGAAGCAAAAAGAGCCAGTAAAAGTTGATGTCGTCAAACCAAAACCCAAAAAACAAGATGAACCTCGACCAATGACACAAGAGGAGAAAGATTGGGTTGAGAAGAAAAGAGAATACACAGAACGAAAAAAAGCGAAAGAAAACCCTGACCGACCAAGTAAAGATATTGCTCCATCTCGGAAAGAAAATAACTCTCAGAATGTTGATAGAGTACGCAAATCTGAACAGGATCATGGTCGTTCTAGTCTATCTGTTAATTCCAGCAAAAATAGAATAAACAATAACAACCATTCGTCGGGAGTTGATCGTGATAGAAAATCAAACAGTTACCATAGTGATAAAAAACATGTGATATCAAATAAAAATAATAATTCTTCGGATCGTAAGCCAGCACCATCTCCTCAAGAACGAAAACCCACAATATCAAATAACACATCTTCCTCAAACTCAAGTAAACAATCGTCTGTGTATAACTCGCAATCTGGGAACTCAAGTAAACAATCATCAGCATATAACACACAATCTGTGAACTCAAGTAAATCGTTTAAAAATAGTCCGAGGCCAGACACCAGGCCAGCATCAAATTCTAATTCGAGGGATCAACAAAGATACGAACAATGTCGTGGCATGCAAGATAAAAATCGTACAAATAGTGTGTCGAATCACGACAGGACTCAACGTGTAAACCCTGCAATAAACAACAAAAATAGAACTCCTCAATTAGGTAAACGAAAATATGAACAAACAAATGAAAATGTGCTAGAATGTGGTCCATCAGAAATTAAAAAGAAAGCCCCACGCCCCCCATCACCTGAACAAGCCTTAAATCCTTGGGACAGAATATATGGCAACATTAAGAAGAATCATCCTAAACGTCCACGTAAGTAGTGTCTTGTTTCAATTATTTACAGTGTAAATCTTTTTGTATTTTCTAACCCATTGGGTTGTATAAACAATATAATATGGTAGACAACATGTCATGTTAGTCCTGAAATGATCTAGTTTGTGTTGAGTGGACATTCATCCTCATTTCTCTCCAATGAGAAGTTGCTGTCTGGTCAATGGTTTCCCCTTGTCAGGGATGCAGGATGGAGGGCCTAACAAGGACAGCTGTCTAGTCGTTCAGATGGGACGAAAAACTGAGGTCCTGGGTACAGAGTGGGTTGCACGTGAAAGATCCCTTAGCAATTGGAATTCGATATAATAGTAGGCCGTAGCGCGGCTGCTCTGGCAAAATTTCCCTCAGCACACTGTATGGTGTAAGCCCGTCTTCCATTAGCCCAGTTTAGGAGCAAAACAGTAGGACGTTAAACCCCCATTTCATTTCATTTCTGTCTGGTGAAGTGATCTAACTCATGGCCTAGATATCATAAAATCTGTCATTGAGTCAAGCAGCACCCAGCTTGTACATGAACATGTGACAAGGAGTAGCAATGCTTTCTTTAGGTCATGTAGTTTCCGTAAACTGTTAAAGGCTCATTATTGGAGTTTAAATAAAGAGCTGACGGTTCTCGTTATAATAGTTGATAAATAGATAATGTAAAGAGAATATACTGAAAATGTCAGTGAAATTGCTCCACTCTGAACCAAGATATTAGCAATTGATTTTTAGACCTAGCCTTGATCATCATTACCAAAGTCAGTACGATAAAAAAAAAAGTCTTGGTTCTCCATTTTGGCATTAAAATAAACCATCCATCACAAAATGCATTCAAATCCTGTAAATATCGCAGGATGGCGATGGCATCAACGGTTGATTATGGCTGAATATCTTAATTAATGTCTTATTTATAATTTAGATAACCTTTAAGAGAGAGCTTCAAAAGCATGAATTATGCATGTTTAAATGATTTAAATAGTTGAAATAACAATATTGTTAGTCCCGAAATGAAAAAGTTGGTTTGAATAGACATATTCCATTATATTTGTAATTGATTTAGCCATGAAGAAGAAGATGGTGATTGATTCTGAAGATGAGTACGACAGTGAATTAGACGATTTTATAGACGATGGAGATGACGGTGCCGCAGATTATTCCAGCGCTATCCGACAAATATTTGGTTACGATAAACGAAGGTAGATTTTCTGTTAATTATATAAGTAGAAATTGGTGTTTGAATGGACAAATGGGCGCACTTTAGATCATAAGGTTATTCACTGAGTCAAGTGACTTGGCCTCGATCCAACACTTGTAGGGGGGGTGGATGGCCGAATTTTTAGCGTACGCGCGTTGTATCATAAAGCCTGTCATTGAGTCAACTGGTGGGGTTTCGAATCCCTGGTTGTATGTGACAAGGAGTAGGGTTGCCTGTCCAACCTCATGGGTTTTCTCCGGTTTCCTCCATCTGCTAAAGAGCCCTACGCGCAAGCGAATTATTGAAATGAAATTAAACCATAGATTAGTCCCAAAATGACCTAGTTTGTGTCGCGTGGACATTGTACCTCATTTCTCTCTCTCTTTCCCACACTTTTAGGTGACAATGATTGCCTGTCTAACTTGTGGGTTTTCTCTCTGGGTCCTCCGGTTTCCTCAGTCCTGCTGCTAAAGATGCTGTGTGCAAGAAAATTATTGAATTAAAACTGTACCATATTGTTAGCCCCAAATTGACCTAACTTGTCTTAAAGGGATGCCAAAACCCATTTTTAATCTCAGCTAAAAACTCAACTGGTAAATCATTGTTGATTAGTTGGGGATTTTTTTTGAGAATTTTTTACGTTTTACAGCAATTCTGACTCTCACTGTAGAACAGTCTGGTTGAAAGACATATTATTTGTTTCATGTACATGTAGACATTCAAATTCTAAATGCAACTTGTATTCTTTTCGTCTGTATCATTCTCCGGGACCAGGGTTGAACAAAGTGGAGAACTGACAGGGGCATTGGCTCCAATATTAATTCTAAAATAGATTTTGTACCTTACATAAATATGTCATAAAGTAGAGTTTAACAAGTGGGCCATAAAATTTTTGCGGCTTTGGTAAAGCAGCATGCCCCATTTTCACTGTTGATTGAAAGGCCCCAGTGAAGAGTTTAACAAGAGGGACAAGAAACAAAAAATTTTCACGGGCACAGTTAGGCAACCAGTGACATGCACTGTTATATGCTCCATTTTCACTGTTGATGCAAGGGCCCCAGTGAAATTTCCAGGCAAGGGCGTCCTATGGAAGCTTCTTCCGACCTTCGTCCGTAACAATATTTGACAATTTAGTAACTAGATAGTTTTGTTATTTTATTTTTGTTCAGATTTCGAGATGAAGAAGATGATGTTGATAATATGGAGAGTAGTTTTAGTGCCTGTATGAAGGAAGAAGCCAAAAGGTAATTCAGATTTATCTCCCTTCAACACCTGAATTTACATCAATCCAATTCAGTTTTACTTACCCGTGACATTGTCCTGGGAACATGAACTTTATTTGGGTGACCTAATAAAACATCATAGCCTATTAAAACATGGCAGCCTTTTAAAAAATTGTAGCCTTTTAAAAAAATTGTAGCCTTATAAAACAGTGTAGCCTATTAAATCATTGTAGCCTTTTAAAATATGGAGGCCTTATAAAACATTGTAGCCTTGTACATGTATATCATTTAGGCTTATAAAACATTGTAGCCTTGTACACGTATGTCATTGTAGGCTAATAAAACATGGTGGCCTTTTAAAACATGGTGGCTGTTGTATTCTGTATGAAAAAGTGCAGCAGACTACGATAAACATTGTGGTTTTATCTCCCTTTAATACCTGAATTACATTCACCCTTTCTGATATTCTTGTTGGTGACATTGTCCTGGTTAAATTAGGTTTTATTTTGGTTTTCTTGCAAAACATGGTGTTAAAGCAGCCAAGAAAAACGATTATTTTATTATTCCTGTTCCCGTGTATATAGTTTTCAATAATTGTGCAAGCCTGGAAATAAGTTACCTGTCATGGAAAATGTCAGACACAGATTCAGGATTTGTCAGGCACAACTCCTCTGGCTCCTGTCATTTTCTCCGGCACTGATTTGTCTTTTTCATTGATATCATTAATACATGCCCTGCATTTAGTTGAAAATGTCAGGTACTTTTTCATTTGTGCCAAACATTTTGTCAGGTACATCTAAAACCATTATTTCCGACCTGTAATTGTGTATTATTTGGAGAATCAAGTTGTTATTGCATATTGTTTACAGAATCAAGTTGTTATTGTATACATGTATTGTTTACACAATTGACTTTTGTATTGTTTAGAGAATTGAGTTGTAATTATGTATTAATACAGAACCGAGCAGTAAATTGTTTACAGAATTGAGTTGTAAAAGTATATTTTTGAATTATTTCAGTGCTAGATTGGGTCTATTGGAAGATTTAGAAGATATGAAAAAAGAACAAGAAGAATTAAAACGTAAAGCCATGAGAAAGAAAATGAAATAAATGAATTGTTTTTTTTCTGATCTCATGTTTAAAATATGATCAAGGTGCTCTTGCTAAATAATACACCATCAGATAATATCCTGTACCAGAGTTCACAAGGAGTTCTCAGACTTTTGTTAAGAATTTATTCAAAATTGTTTGCTTTATTTTAACTAAAATATTGCCCTTTATAATAATTTTGTTGATTTTATGTGTCAAATACACCAATAAGAAAATATGTGCAACGTTTTGTGTTTCTGGGTTAAAGATATTTCTCATAAACAGTGATTGAAAGTTGAGTAAATTCTGAACTCAAGTCTTGAGAATGCTTTGTGAACTTGGAGCATGGTATTATGTTAAACCTATGATCCGTGGGCTGCCTTACCTGAATTTATCCAACATCCTGGGATAAAGAAATAACTTGCAAGGTGCTCTAACTACATTGTACATCATCTGATAATATCAGGATTTTACAACAAAACTCTGATACCTGCACTGCCTTACTGACTCTATTCTACATCCTGGGATCAAAACTAACTTGTAGGATTTAAAATCAGAATTGTGTCTTTCTTTAGGTACATGTACCAGATCCTTACCATTGCCGGCTTCATACTGAATTATGGGATTAATAGGATTAATAGGATTATTCTTTAACATTGTAGGACAGTGTATGGATTCCATGTGAAGGTTTTATTTTAACATGTTATATGACTTTATAATTTATCGTTTTATTATTAGTTTATGTTAAGCAGTCCTGAAAGTTCTGATTTTTAATTAAAACTAATTAACCATATTGTAATGTTGTCATCTATCGTCACATTTCTTGGGGTTTTGGTGTCCAAATGGTTTAACATGCATGCCTTAGATCGTAAGGCCTCTCATTGAGTCATTTGGCTTGATTTCAATATCCTGCTTGCACATAGTTTTTGTCAAGTGGACATTAAACCCCATTTCTCTCTCTCTAAAATACCTATATGTAAACAATACAATCTACCTAAATTAAAAATCGATTGGATATTCTACTATTGTCAGTAATACAAGTAAACTGAAGTTAAATTATGATGGTTTTTTTATTGTGTAAATTAACTGATGAACAGTTAAGATCACTGAGGTAAGAATTTTATCAAAAGTTTTGAAATTATAATTTATATGTAATATTTATATATACTAGTCATATTTTATTTTATTTAACTTTAATCGAATAATAGTTATAGATTATACCTGTCTGATTCAAATACAGATCTATATATTTCGTTGGGTTTTTTATACCGGCTAATTCGTCACATTAACAAGAACACATGTTGTATAACAACTCTTCCAGATCCTAGTGTAGTAAAGACAAGTAGCCTAAAAACAAAATGAAATAGGATGTGTGTTTGAATCAGACTGAAATAATGTATGATTATTTGATTAACCTATTATTGATTGATTAAGACATTTTATTATTGTATTAGTTTCCAGGCCTTTTATGAAATTTATGTACAGTACATTGATAATTAATTATTTATTTATTCAGGCATGTATTTATAATGGATTCTGTTGTTAATTTGATCTCAACAAGTATTATAATTAATGTAATCCAGCACAATATCGACCATCTTGTCATCAAATATGTAAACTTAATGTACAACAAGCAGGTAAAAACTAAATAAAAGAAACTAAAGCTGGCAGACACTGGACGGTTGAATCCATAAAGCTGGCAGACACTGGGTGTTACATCTTTGATGCTGGCAGGCACTGTGGATGTTGCCTCCTTGAAGCTGGCAGGCACTGTAGATGTTACATCATATTTATTCACTGATTTTATTGTCAGCAATTTAGAACTATTTATTTTTATATAAATTGTGTGTGTATGTGTAAATATTGCATTTTAAAAAGTGTTTTTGCTTTAATTTAGCTTAAAGATACAGTATAGGAGATTAGATAAAGAGCTGGCAGTTGTCACTATAAAATTTAAAAGCTCAATTATGTGAAGAGAATTTGCTGAAAATTTTAGTTGAATTGATCCACTCTGAACTGGCTCACTATTCCGGAGATCTTGGTTTTTGCGTTTGTACAAATCACCCTAGCACACCGACAATACCTTTAACTGTTATCTAATTAATGTAACTAGCTTTAGTTATTGTTTATTTAAAATATGTAGATAAAAATATAGTTTTATATAAATTAGCATAATATGTACTTGCTCGTAGTGCCAGAGAGAGACATATTTGGGTATGGATTTTGTTGCAAGCACACTTCTAAATTGTTGGCAACCTACTGGTAACTTCTAGCAGGCAGGGCACCTTATATGACTACCCACCTTTCACTGGTCCTGTATAGCTGTATCGTATACTCTATGTTATATCCGGCGTAGGTTTCTCCTTGTCAGTGCTACAGTATGGAGGGCCTGACAAGGACAGCTGCCTAGTCTCGGATGGGATGAAAAACCCGAGGTCCCATGTACACATTGGCGTGCACGTGAAACATCCCTTGACAGTTTGAATTCGAAATAAGAGTAGGTCTAAGCGCAGCTGTCCGGGCAAAATTTTCCTCTTAGCGCACTGTATGGTGTATGCCTGTCTTCATTAGCCCAGTTTGGAGCAGGACGTTAAACCCCATTTCATTTCATTTCGCTATGTTATATTGCGACAGTCTGCAAGGCAGAATAACTACTCACATGTCATGGGTCCTGTATTGATGGACTGCATTATATACTGTATGTTATATGGTGAGAGTCTGCAGGGCACAATATATAACTTCCCACATGTCATGGGTCCTGTATTAGGGTACACAAGAACTACTCACTCTATGGACATAGTGTTCACTCTATATACTATGTCATGTCTGCGCTATATACTAGCTCTCACTCCCTATATATATATATATATATAGTGTCTGGTTTGCAAATTAGCGAGTGATAAGAAGCACAAGTTGGTCCCTCTATCACATTCTGCTAAAGGCCTTTTGTGGATAGTGGGACCGAAGGGGTCTCGAAATATTTGAATTATGTCAATAATAGTAAGATTCTATGGTTCTGCGCCCTTTATTAATAACTGGGGGTTTAAACAATAACTGGATTTGGATATCCACACATTTAATTTATAACAATATTTATTTAATTTATGGCTGTGAAATGTTTCTATTTCAAGTTTTATAAGAAATTTGCCCCTGGTAGTTAAAATACATATAAAAGTAGTTTAACATGTATTAAAACATTGATGTCTGTGAAACATTTCACTTATACCATAAAACCGATTTAAACAGTCAGTAACTAAGATAATGCAACATTCAACGGAATTTTTTTTTTCTACCTGCTATATATTCAGGTATTATAAAACTGTTGCTTTCTCTTGTTAAATTATGTATTAAATGTGTATATTGTATTATATTGTGTAAATGTGTAAATTTGATGTGATTTGTCGGAATGGTTACTATTGGTTACTATGACACAGGGTCATCTTAACAGCATAATAGGTCATCGTACAAAATACTGGAGGATCTACCTACGCAACCACTCCCCAAATAAAACAATTCACTAGGGTCTCTACCTACTCAACCACTTGCATGAATAAAAATGTAAATTGTCAATAAGATTTAAAATTTTTTTAGAGGTACTTCGATTGGTAACTAACTGTCCAACATGTCCATTTATTAAGACAGCCTTGTGCTGCTATAACAACTGAGTAACGCTATCTCTATCTATGCTATGAATAACAAAGCTGTATGTTATTAACTTATGTTATCCAGGAGTTTATTCAGTGATACAGGAAACCTGTACATTAAAGTATGGATTAATGGTTGACAGTGTTGTGTTGGGATGATTATTCTAAGAATGTCCTGGATAGGTTTTATTTATTACAAACATCCATCTTGAAGTTCACCCAAACGCAGAATGCTCCAGGGCCAAGGCTTTTTATTAACAAGAAAAAAAAAATCTATATGCCATGATGGTTTTAAGAAGGCTTCAGACTTCAGACCACATTTAACTAATTAGTATCAATCTACTTTGTTAAAGTAGAATTGTGAGCAAGTAATAGGGGCTACATATGGCAAGAGCAAGACATAAAGTAATATATTGATATGTGTGTTGTTTCAATATATTATATAAGGTAATAATTTAGCTCAAGACCATTAAACAACTTAAAATACAGGCACTATCCTGCACATGCTTTTCAATGAAATATGTCACACAAGTCCAATATTTCATCTAGTATAGATAATGTATGATTGGCAAGTTACCCGTTTGCTAACATCTATGGGCGTACTCGATTGAACGTTCCAGAATTAAATTCTCTCAGTTCCAAAAATAGTGTCAATCGAGTGAAAAGGAGAATTTCGGAGTACAACGCATGTGCCGACTGCATAAAAAATTTCTCAGCCAATCATGGCAGCTGAAACATATTTGTTACATAAAATACGTCACGATTCCACTCACACCACCTCAGCTGTCGGGACTGGCAGAACTGTGACAGGACTCAATTTCGTGTCACTCGATTGCAATTCTGTCAATTCTGGACGTTCTGGACTGTGAATCGAGCATCCCCAAAGGATGACGTCACATCTGTATTTAAAATCTGTGTATTAAAATCTGTTGTGTGTGTGTGTGTAGTCTTTAACTGTACTATGTGTATTGTGACCAGGAGGATTGTATTTATTAGATAATATTATGGTTCTATAAATGGAATGTAAGAAGGATATTTTATTTGGAAAGGTTGTTTGCCTTATAATATATTATATTTTATGCTAAATAAACATGTTTTGTTACCAATATTTGTTTTATTGATGGCTGAAAGTAGGAAGTGGCTGTTTTATTTTTCTATGCACTGCTGAACCAAGCTGTTGCTGTTCCATCTACCAGTGGTTATTTCCCTTTGTCAAGTACATGTGTGTTCAATACACTAATGAAATAGTGGTTTCATCTGCATTTTTTTTACCTGTATTTTGGTTGTCTGATTCCTGTTGTTTCCAACTTTAGTTACTTCCCTTTGTAAAGTACCCACTTAATCTGCAGCAGCACTGCAGCAGGTGTCATGAAAACATTGAAATCCGGCTGCCAAGGTGTAGACATGTCTTCTGTTTATCTCCTTCTGTTTGTTCCTTCCTGGACCCCCCCCCCCCCCCCACACACTCCTGTACCACTAACAAGGCTAACACCCGGGCACATTCTCAGCCCCTTTATTATTCTACAGTCTTATCCCAAAAGTGTCATTTTTGGGTTCAGTTATGTCATTTTTCGTAACCAGATATTGCAATATTCAGATATATACAGATGGACATAAAATTTATATAGTCATTATATCTGTCTCTAAAATGTTATGCTGAGGCATCCTAGACTGTCACTTCAAATTGTTGCTGGGCCAAATGGTTAACAGGTCTCCCCTAATCTGGAAAAACCTAGTAACACTGTTGAATGTAGAGTTGAGTAAACAAAGGAAAACTGTTTTGTTAAGCTACTGAATATAAAACCAATTTTATTTTGTCTTTTTAGATGAAAATAATTAGAAGTCCTTTTGGTGAAGGAGAAAAAAACCTATTATTATATACATGTGTAGGCCTATAAGTCCAAATATGGGACTAACTCAATTTTCACCAAAATTTGACTTGCTAGGTTTTTCCAGATTACTTGAGAGGTGTGTGTTGTATAATTAGTTGTAGGGTCGCCTGTCCTGCCTTGTGGGTTTTTCTCAGGGTGCTCCAGTTTTACTCTCACTGCTAATTGAACCATGTGGGTGGGGGGGGGGGGGGTGTTGAATGGCCGAATGGTTAGCAGTGAACCATGTGTTAATTCCGAAATGACAGTTTGCATTTAGTGGAAGTTAAACCCCATCTCTCTCTTCTCTCGGGGGGCGGCGGGTGTTGGATGGCCGAATGGTTATAGCATGTGCGTGATGTATCATAAAACCTGTCATTGAGTCAACTGGCGTGGTTTCGAATCCCTGTTGTAGGTGACAAGAAGAAGGTTCACCTGTCCAATCTCGTGGGTTTTCTGCGGGTCCTCAGGTTTCCTCCCACTGCTAAAGACCCCTACGTGCAAGCGAATTATTGAAATAAAATTGAACCACATGTTAGCCCCAAAATGACGTAGTTTGTGTGCAGTGGACCTTAAACCCCATTTCTCTCTCTCTTTCTCACTCGAATTGCACGGTAAAAGATCCCTTGGCGGTTGGAGTAGGCTGTAGCGCCGCTGCCCAGGCAACATTTCCCTCACAGCACACTGTATGCCTGTCTTCATTAGCCCAGTTTAGGAGCAAAACAGTAGGACGTTAAACCCCATTTCTCATTTAATCAACTGGCACAGTTTCGAATCCCCGGTTGTACATGACAAGGAGTAGGGTCGCCTGTTCAACCTCGTGTGTTTCCTCCCACTGCTAAACCCCTACACGCAAGCGAATTATTGAAATAAAATTAAACCATATGTTAGTCCCAAAATGACTTAGTTTGTGTCTGAGTAGACTTTAAACTCCATTAGTCTCTCTAAACCCTATTTCATTTTAATTTAAATTACCTGGCAACTCAGATGAGTTTTTAAACTTTTATTCTTCAGTTATTATTAAAGACAAATATTACCTGTGTTGTCCCATACTCCGTGCAGTGTTGCGTTTGATTAGAGGTAATCCTACTACACACTGCTATTATGAGTGGATATTGTTGTTTTAAATTTTGATTGGTCAGTAGTCCGTCTACCAACCAATCACTAGCTGCCCTACAAAAGCTTTACATTTAAAACGAGTGCCAATATTGGACCAAATATGTTTACATAACGTTACGTCATGGTTCACGATTTTATTATGGCTAATTAACCTGTGCATAGCAGAATACTGCAGTAAAACTAATTGCGTGACAAACGAGGCTATCAAGTCAAATGAAATGTAAACAATACTGTTTGGAAACGAACATACTTTCACCATTTTTAATACCTTAAATCACTGTCTAAAGTTTTAGGGAAGACCCAGATTAAAACGAAGGACTGTCATGTTGCTGTACTTAAGTGATAGCTTTCATTGTACGAAAGAATAGACACTCCCGCATAAGTTCAAGAAACAGACACTATTCCAGCAATGGCCAGAGAGGGATTTCTCGGGCCATTGCTTCAGGAATGTGGTGATGTCCTGTCATAAGATGTTTCTCCATATTTGACGTTTGAATGTGGAGAACTTGTCCAGCAACAAAATAAAATGGGCTTTAATGTCCTACTGATTGCTTCTACTGATCGAATGCAGAGTGGCATTATGCCATACCGTGTGCTACGAGGGAAATTTTTCCCGGACACTCACTACGAGCTACTGATATCAAATTCCAACTGCCAAGGGTTCTTTGATGTGCACACCAATGTGTACAGAGGACCGATGTTTTTTGTCCCATCCAAATGACTAGACAGCTATCCTTGTTAAGTCCCCCCAGTCTGCACCACTGACAAGAAGGAACCATATCGACAAGATTATCTTCTACCAAATAGCTTTTCAAATGCAAGATGGGGTTTAAAGTCCACTCAGACTAGGTAATTTCGGTACTAAGATGTATAATTTTATACCAATAATGCGTTTGTGCGTATGGATCTTTAGCAGTGGGAGGAAACCAGAAAACCTGCTTGGGATCGACCCTAAAAGCCTCAACTCAATGGCAGAGAGAGAGAGAAATGGGGTTTAACATCCACATCCACTCTACACAAACTAGGTCATTTCGGGACTAACATATGGTTTAATTTTATTTCAGGTGACCGGCCAGCTAGTGGTCGAAGCGTGGCACTAGCCCCCCCCCCCCCCTGACTCAATGGCAGACCTTATGATCTAAACTGTACATGTTAAACCGAAATGAAATGGGGTTTAACGTCTTACTCTTCTGCACCTAACCTGGGCTAATGAAAGACGGCCGTATGCCATACAGTGTGCTATGAGGGAAATTTTTGCGCGGGCAGTGGCACTACGGCCTACTCTTATTTTGAATTCCAACTGCCAAGGGATCTTTTACGTGCACTCCAATGTGTACACAGGACCTGTTTTTCGCCCATCCAAACGACTAGGCAGTTGTCCTTGTCAGGCATCACTGGCAAGGGGAAACCACACCCGAAAATCGAGATGAACTTTCTTGGCCAATGCAGGAATTAAATACCCGACCTCCAGGCTAGCGAACCAGCGCCTTATCCACTTAAGCCAAGTGATCCCCACATGTTAAACCACTCAACCCACCGATCTAATGGGAGTTCTACAAAATATGACACATACTACTCTTTATATCCATGGACTTTTTTTTGACCTACACCAGGTTATCAAGCCAAATCTTACTGAGCAACACCCACCCAATAGGAAACCGAGCCTATCTTAGCTTTGACCTTTGAAATCAAGGGCTAAAATACATCAGCTATACATAGTGACAGGTGTTGTGTACAAGGCAGGGTCTGCTTACATGTTGTGTACAAGGAAGGGTCGTATGTAGCAGAGTGATGATGCAGCAGAGTGATGGGTGCCAATATAATGCCCAAGTTGCTAAGCGCGGGGACTGCCACAATCAAAGTCGCTAGCAAGTAATCCTGTAGGTGCACCATTTCTCGGGGAGCCTTATTTTTCTGGGAGTGCATTGTACCCCTGCACCCCCGCTAAATATGTCCCTGGTACATGGCAGGGTCTGCTTACATGTTCTTGAACACCTGATATCACTTCTCATTTATTTATATTTAACTAAAACAAACATGGCTGACAATTCTTGATAACAAATTTATTTTTATGAAATGTTAACATATTCTTTATACAAAATATATAAGTAAAAGATACAATATGGGAGATCAGATAAAGAGTTGGCAGTTCTCACTATAATAGTTAAAAATTAGTTAAAAACTACATGTAAAGGCAATTTTGATCCACTATGAACCGATAACAAACATGGCTGATAACAAATTTATTTTTATGAAATGTTAACATATTCTTTATACAAAATATATAAGTTAAAGATACAATATGGGAGATCAGATAAAGAGTTGGCAGTTCTCACTACAATAGTTAAAAATTAGTTAAAAACTACATAATGTAAAGGCAATTTGCTGAAAATTTCAGTCAAATTGATCCACTATGAATCGATAACTAAGGGGATGTAAGTTCCGCTTAGCCTCGATCATCATTATTCAAGTCGGTAAGACCAAACTAATAGTCTTGATTATCCATTTAATCGTTAATTTTGAGTGTTAATCGGACTATACATGTAATCGCAGGCTAGCCTTGACATTGAGTGCTGATTATGGTCTGGATAAGTTAATTAATGTCTAATTAATAGTTTATATAACATTTCAGGCCTAAAGTAAGACCTACAATAGGCAGAATTAGCTCTTGCATAATGTATGTTTTTAAAGTAGACTAGAACAATAACATGACTAGACAAGATTACCCCAATTTGATGAAAACACCGTAGGCCCTACAGATCCTATTTCGTTTCGTTTTTTATAGTTTAAAATTTCGGTTAACTTGTCTTGACTAAACAAGGATATGGAAGAGTTGTTATATAACAGGCATTCTTATCAATGTGAGAAATTTAACCAATGAAACGGTCTGTTACAGTGAGTTCTTGGTGTCTGCACTGAACTGTGGGCAAACCCCTAGAAATATGTCAGCGCTGATTGATAAATCAATGTTTGATGTCGCTGTAGGGTCAAAAATCGCTATTATTTTAATAAGATTGAGATTACTCCTCCAACCAGTCAAATAAATACGGGAATATATGTTGTACAATATTCTATGAGGGAAATTTTACCTGGGCAGCAGCGCAACAGCCTACTTACATCGAATTTCAAGGTTCAAGGTATCTTTCGCATTCACGTCAGTGTGTAGGCCTACACAGGACCATCTGAATGACTAGGCCTATAGGTTGTCCTGTGCCACTCCTGTACCACTGACAAGGGAGAGTCACACCGAAAATCCAAATGAACCCAACACCAGGATGGAACAGAGGACCTCCTGGTCAGCGAGCTAACATCTTACTCACTGAGCTACCGCAGCTTCACAAAATATATCAGTGAAGTAGACTAGAACAATATTGTCATAAGACTAGATTGTAGGAATTATTAACACAATGTCGATGTCAAATATAAAAGTTAGGTAGACTAGAATAATAATATAAGATTGGATTGTTTAGTCATATAATTTAAGTTCACACATTACTGACTAACATATTATTTTACAGACTACTGTTAGTAGACTAGATTAGACAGGTATAGTGTGGTCGGGAAGCTGAAATTTGACATATTTGGGGGAATTAAGTCCACTCTGAACCAAGATATTAGCGATTGATTTTTAGACCTATCCTTGAACATCATTACCAAAGTCAGTACGATAAAAAAAAAAAGTCTTGGTTCTCCATTTTGGCATTAAAATAAACCATCCATCACAAAATGCATTCAAATCCAGTAAATATCGCAGGCTAGCTTGGCATCAAGAGTTGATTATGGCTGATTAACTTAATTAATGTCTTATTTATAATTTAGATAACATTTAAGGCGTATAGAGAGAGCTTCAAAAGCATGAATTATGCATGTTTAAATGAGTGAAATAGTTGAAATAACAATATTGTTAGTCCCGAAATGAAAAAGTTGGTTTGAATAGACATATTCCATTATGTTTGTAATTGATTTAGCCATGAAGAAGAAGATGGTGATTGATTCTGAAGATGAGTACGACAGTGAATTAGATGATTTTATAGACGATGGAGATGACGGTGCCGCAGATTATTCCAGCGCTATCCGACAAATATTTGGTTACGATAAACGAAGGTAGATTTTCTGTTAATTATATAAGAAGAAATTGGTGTTTGAATGGACAAATGGGCGCACTTTAGATCATAAGGTTATTCACTGAGTCAAGTGACTTGGTCTCGATCCAACACTTGTAGGGGGGTTGGATGGCCGAATTTTTAGCGTACGCGCGTTATATCACAATGCCTGTCATTGAGTCAACTGGTGGGGTTTCGAATCCCTGGTTGTATGTGACAAGGAGTAGGGTTGCCTGTCCAACCTCATGGGTTTCCTCCGGTTTCCTCCATCTGCTAAAGAGCCCTACGCGCAAGCGAATTATTGAAATGAAATTAAACCGTAGGTTAGTCCCAAAATGACCTAGTTTGTGTCGCGTGGACATTGTACCTCATTTCTCTCTCTCTTTCCCACACTTGTAGGTGACAATGATTGCCTGTCTAACTTGTGGGTTTTCTCTCTGGGTCCTCCGGTTTCCTCAGTCCTGCTGCTAAAGATGCTGTGTGCAAGAAAATTATTGAATTAAAACTGGACCATATTGTTAAAGGGATGTCTTAAAGGGATGCCAAAACCCATTTTTAATCTCAGCTAAAAACTCAACTGGTAAATCATTGTTGATTAGTTGGGGATTTTTTTTGAGAATTTTTTACGTTTTACAGCAATTCTGACTCTCACTGTAGAACAGTCTGGTTGAAAGACATAATTATTTGTTTCATGTACATGTAAACATTCAAATTCTAAATGCAACTTGTATTCTTTTCGTCTGTATCATTCTCCGGGACCAGGGTTGAACAAAGTGGAGAACTGACAGGGGCATTGGCTCCAATATTAATTCTGAAATAGATTTTGTACCTTACATAAATATGTCATAAAGTAGAGTTTAACAAGGGCGCCATAAAATTTTTGCAGCTTTGGTAAAGCAGCATGCCCCATTTTCACTGTTGATTGAAAGGCCCCAGTGAAGAGTTTAACAAGAGGGACAAGAAACGAAAAATGTTATATGCTCCATTTTCACTGTTGATGCAAGGGCCCCAGTGAAATTTCCAGGCAAGGGCGTCCTATGGAAGCTTCATCCGATCTTCGTCCGTAACAATATTTGACAATTTAGTAACTAGATATTTTTGTTATTTTATTTTTGTTCAGATTTCGAGATGAAGAAGATGATGTTGATAATATGGAGAGTAGTTTTAGTGCCTGTATGAAGGAAGAAGCCAAAAGGTAATTCAGATTTATCTCCCTTCAACACCTGAATTTACATCAATCCAATTCAGTTTTACTTGCCCGTGACATTGTCCTGGGAACATGAACTTTATTTGGGTGGCCTAATAAAACATCATAGCCTATTAAAACATGGCAGCCTTTTAAAAAATTGTAGCCTTTTAAAAAAATTGTAGCCTTATAAAACAGTGTAGCCTATTAAATCATTGTAGCCTTTTAAAATATGGAGGCCTTATAAAACATTGTAGCCTTGTACATGTATATCATTTAGGCTTATAAAACATTGTAGCCTTGTACATGTATGTCATTGTAGGCTAATAAAACATGGTGGCCTTTTAAAACATGGTGGCTGTTGTATTCTGTATGAGAAAGTGCAGCAGACTACGATAAACATTGTGGTTTTATCTCCCTTTAATACCTGAATTACATTCACCCTTTCTGATATTCTTGTTGGTGACATTGTCCTGGTTAAATTAGGTTTTATTTTGTTTTTTTTGCAAAACATGGTGTTAAAGCAGCCAAGAAAAACGATTATTTTATAATTCCTGTTCCCGTGTATATAGTTTTCAATAATTGTGCAAGCCTGGAAATAAGTTACCTGTCATGGAAAATGTCAGACACAGATTCAGGATTTGTCTGGCACAACTCCTCTGGCACCTGTCATTTTCTCCGGCACTGATTTGTCTTTTTCATTGATATCATTAATACATGCCCTGCATTTAGTTGAAAACGTCAGGTACTATTTCATTTGTGCCAGAAATTTTGTCAGGTACATCTAAAACCATTATTTCCGACCTGTAATTGTGTATTATTTGGAGAATCAAGTTGTTATTGCATATTGTTTACAGAATCAAGTTGTTATTGTATACATGTATTGTTTACACAATTGACTTTTGTATTGTTTAGAGAATTGAGTTGTAATTATGTATTATTACAGAACCGAGCAGTAAATTGTTTACAGAATTGAGTTGTAAAAGTATATTTTTGAATTATTTCAGTGCTAGATTGGGTCTATTGGAAGATTTAGAAGATATGAAAAAAGAACAAGAAGAATTAAAACGTAAAGCCATGAGAAAGAAAATGAAATAAATGAATTGTTTTTTTTCTGATCTCATGTTTAAAATATGATCAAGGTGCTCTTGCTAAATAATACACCATCAGATAATATCCTGTACCAGAGTTCACAAGGAGTTCTCAGACTTTTGTTAAGAATTTATTCAAAATTGTTTGCTTTATTTTAACTAAAATATTGCCCTTTATAATAATTTTGTTGATTTTATGTGTCAAATACACCAATAAGAAAATATGTGCAACGTTTTGTGTTTCTGGGTTAAAGATATTTCTCATAAACAGTGATTGAAAGTTGAGTAAATTCTGAACTCAAGTCTTGAGAATGCTTTGTGAACTTGGAGCATGGTATTATGTTAAACCTATGATCCGTGGGCTGCCTTACCTGAATTTATCCAACATCCTGGGATAAAGAAATAACTTGCAAGGTGCTCTAACTACATTGTACATCATCTGATAATATCAGGATTTTACAACAAAACTCTGATACCTGCACTGCCTTACTGACTCTATTCTACATCCTGGGATCAAAACTAACTTGTAGGATTTAAAATCAGAATTGTGTCTTTCTTTAGGTACATGTACCAGATCCTTACCATTGCCGGCTTCATACTGAATTATGGGATTAATAGGATTAATAGGATTATTCTTTAACATTGTAGGACAGTGTATGGATTCCATGTGAAGGTTTTATTTTAACATGTTATATGACTTTATAATTTATCGTTTTATTATTAGTTTATGTTAAGCAGTCCTGAAAGTTCTGATTTTTAATTAAAACTAATTAACCATATTGTAATGTTGTCATCTATCGTCACATTTCTTGGGGTTTTGGTGTCCAAATGGTTTAACATGCATGCCTTAGATCGTAAGGCCTCTCATTGAGTCATTTGGCTTGATTTCAATATCCTGCTTGCACATAGTTTTTGTCAAGTGGACATTAAACCCCATTTCTCTCTCTCTAAAATACCTATATGTAAACAATACAATCTACCTAAATTAAAAATCGATTGGATATTCTACTATTGTCAGTAATACAAGTAAACTGAAGTTAAATTATGATGGTTTTTTTATTGTGTAAATTAACTGATGAACAGTTAAGATCACTGAGGTAAGAATTTTATCAAAAGTTTTGAAATTATAATTTATATGTAATATTTATATATACTAGTCATATTTTATTTTATTTAACTTTAATCGAATAATAGTTATAGATTATACCTGTCTGATTCAAATACAGATCTATATATTTCGTTGGGTTTTTTATACCGGCTAATTCGTCACATTAACAAGAACACATGTTGTATAACAACTCTTCCAGATCCTAGTGTAGTAAAGACAAGTAGCCTAAAAACAAAATGAAATAGGATGTGTGTTTGAATCAGACTGAAATAATGTATGATTATTTGATTAACCTATTATTGATTGATTAAGACATTTTATTATTGTATTAGTTTCCAGGCCTTTTATGAAATTTATGTACAGTACATTGATAATTAATTATTTATTTATTCAGGCATGTATTTATAATGGATTCTGTTGTTAATTTGATCTCAACAAGTATTATAATTAATGTAATCCAGCACAATATCGACCATCTTGTCATCAAATATGTAAACTTAATGTACAACAAGCAGGTAAAAACTAAATAAAAGAAACTAAAGCTGGCAGACACTGGACGGTTGAATCCATAAAGCTGGCAGACACTGGGTGTTACATCTTTGATGCTGGCAGGCACTGTGGATGTTGCCTCCTTGAAGCTGGCAGGCACTGTAGATGTTACATCATATTTATTCACTGATTTTATTGTCAGCAATTTAGAACTATTTATTTTTATATAAATTGTGTGTGTATGTGTAAATATTGCATTTTAAAAAGTGTTTTTGCTTTAATTTAGCTTAAAGATACAGTATAGGAGATTAGATAAAGAGCTGGCAGTTGTCACTATAAAATTTAAAAGCTCAATTATGTGAAGAGAATTTGCTGAAAATTTTAGTTGAATTGATCCACTCTGAACTGGCTCACTATTCCGGAGATCTTGGTTTTTGCGTTTGTACAAATCACCCTAGCACACCGACAATACCTTTAACTGTTATCTAATTAATGTAACTAGCTTTAGTTATTGTTTATTTAAAATATGTAGATAAAAATATAGTTTTATATAAATTAGCATAATATGTACTTGCTCGTAGTGCCAGAGAGAGACATATTTGGGTATGGATTTTGTTGCAAGCACACTTCTAAATTGTTGGCAACCTACTGGTAACTTCTAGCAGGCAGGGCACCTTATATGACTACCCACCTTTCACTGGTCCTGTATAGCTGTATCGTATACTCTATGTTATATCCGGCGTAGGTTTCTCCTTGTCAGTGCTACAGTATGGAGGGCCTGACAAGGACAGCTGCCTAGTCTCGGATGGGATGAAAAACCCGAGGTCCCATGTACACATTGGCGTGCACGTGAAACATCCCTTGACAGTTTGAATTCGAAATAAGAGTAGGTCTAAGCGCAGCTGTCCGGGCAAAATTTTCCTCTTAGCGCACTGTATGGTGTATGCCTGTCTTCATTAGCCCAGTTTGGAGCAGGACGTTAAACCCCATTTCATTTCATTTTGCTATGTTATATTGCGACAGTCTGCAAGGCAGAATAACTACTCACATGTCATGGGTCCTGTATTGATGGACTGCATTATATACTGTATGTTATATGGTGAGAGTCTGCAGGGCACAATATATAACTTCCCACATGTCATGGGTCCTGTATTAGGGTACACAAGAACTACTCACTCTATGGACATAGTGTTCACTCTATATACTATGTCATGTCTGCGCTATATACTAGCTCTCACTCCCTATATATATATATATATATAGTGTCTGGTTTGCAAATTAGCGAGTGATAAGAAGCACAAGTTGGTCCCTCTATCACATTCTGCTAAAGGCCTTTTGTGGATAGTGGGACCGAAGGGGTCTCGAAATATTTGAATTATGTCAATAATAGTAAGATTCTATGGTTCTGCGCCCTTTATTAATAACTGGGGGTTTAAACAATAACTGGATTTGGATATCCACACATTTAATTTATAACAATATTTATTTAATTTATGGCTGTGAAATGTTTCTATTTCAAGTTTTATAAGAAATTTGCCCCTGGTAGTTAAAATACATATAAAAGTAGTTTAACATGTATTAAAACATTGATGTCTGTGAAACATTTCACTTATACCATAAAACCGATTTAAACAGTCAGTAACTAAGATAATGCAACATTCAACGGAATTTTTTTTTTCTACCTGCTATATATTCAGGTATTATAAAACTGTTGCTTTCTCTTGTTAAATTATGTATTAAATGTGTATATTGTATTATATTGTGTAAATGTGTAAATTTGATGTGATTTGTCGGAATGGTTACTATTGGTTACTATGACACAGGGTCATCTTAACAGCATAATAGGTCATCGTACAAAATACTGGAGGATCTACCTACGCAACCACTCCCCAAATAAAACAATTCACTAGGGTCTCTACCTACTCAACCACTTGCATGAATAAAAATGTAAATTGTCAATAAGATTTAAAATTTTTTTAGAGGTACTTCGATTGGTAACTAACTGTCCAACATGTCCATTTATTAAGACAGCCTTGTGCTGCTATAACAACTGAGTAACGCTATCTCTATCTATGCTATGAATAACAAAGCTGTATGTTATTAACTTATGTTATCCAGGAGTTTATTCAGTGATACAGGAAACCTGTACATTAAAGTATGGATTAATGGTTGACAGTGTTGTGTTGGGATGATTATTCTAAGAATGTCCTGGATAGGTTTTATTTATTACAAACATCCATCTTGAAGTTCACCCAAACGCAGAATGCTCCAGGGCCAAGGCTTTTTATTAACAAGAAAAAAAAAATCTATATGCCATGATGGTTTTAAGAAGGCTTCAGACTTCAGACCACATTTAACTAATTAGTATCAATCTACTTTGTTAAAGTAGAATTGTGAGCAAGTAATAGGGGCTACATATGGCAAGAGCAAGACATAAAGTAATATATTGATATGTGTGTTGTTTCAATATATTATATAAGGTAATAATTTAGCTCAAGACCATTAAACAACTTAAAATACAGGCACTATCCTGCACATGCTTTTCAATGAAATATGTCACACAAGTCCAATATTTCATCTAGTATAGATAATGTATGATTGGCAAGTTACCCGTTTGCTAACATCTATGGGCGTACTCGATTGAACGTTCCAGAATTAAATTCTCTCAGTTCCAAAAATAGTGTCAATCGAGTGAAAAGGAGAATTTCGGAGTACAACGCATGTGCCGACTGCATAAAAAATTTCTCAGCCAATCATGGCAGCTGAAACATATTTGTTACATAAAATACGTCACGATTCCACTCACACCACCTCAGCTGTCGGGACTGGCAGAACTGTGACAGGACTCAATTTCGTGTCACTCGATTGCAATTCTGTCAATTCTGGACGTTCTGGACTGTGAATCGAGCATCCCCAAAGGATGACGTCACATCTGTATTTAAAATCTGTGTATTAAAATCTGTTGTGTGTGTGTGTGTAGTCTTTAACTGTACTATGTGTATTGTGACCAGGAGGATTGTATTTATTAGATAATATTATGGTTCTATAAATGGAATGTAAGAAGGATATTTTATTTGGAAAGGTTGTTTGCCTTATAATATATTATATTTTATGCTAAATAAACATGTTTTGTTACCAATATTTGTTTTATTGATGGCTGAAAGTAGGAAGTGGCTGTTTTATTTTTCTATGCACTGCTGAACCAAGCTGTTGCTGTTCCATCTACCAGTGGTTATTTCCCTTTGTCAAGTACATGTGTGTTCAATACACTAATGAAATAGTGGTTTCATCTGCATTTTTTTTACCTGTATTTTGGTTGTCTGATTCCTGTTGTTTCCAACTTTAGTTACTTCCCTTTGTAAAGTACCCACTTAATCTGCAGCAGCACTGCAGCAGGTGTCATGAAAACATTGAAATCCGGCTGCCAAGGTGTAGACATGTCTTCTGTTTATCTCCTTCTGTTTGTTCCTTCCTGGACCCCCCCCCCCACACACTCCTGTACCACTAACAAGGCTAACACCCGGGCACATTCTCAGCCCCTTTATTATTCTACAGTCTTATCCCAAAAGTGTCATTTTTGGGTTCAGTTATGTCATTTTTCGTAACCAGATATTGCAATATTCAGATATATACAGATGGACATAAAATTTATATAGTCATTATATCTGTCTCTAAAATGTTATGCTGAGGCATCCTAGACTGTCACTTCAAATTGTTGCTGGGCCAAATGGTTAACAGGTCTCCCCTAATCTGGAAAAACCTAGTAACACTGTTGAATGTAGAGTTGAGTAAACAAAGGAAAACTGTTTTGTTAAGCTACTGAATATAAAACCAATTTTATTTTGTCTTTTTAGATGAAAATAATTAGAAGTCCTTTTGGTGAAGGAGAAAAAAACCTATTATTATATACATGTGTAGGCCTATAAGTCCAAATATGGGACTAACTCAATTTTCACCAAAATTTGACTTGCTAGGTTTTTCCAGATTACTTGAGAGGTGTGTGTTGTATAATTAGTTGTAGGGTCGCCTGTCCTGCCTTGTGGGTTTTTCTCAGGGTGCTCCAGTTTTACTCTCACTGCTAATTGAACCATGTGGGGGGGGGGGGTGTTGAATGGCCGAATGGTTAGCAGTGAACCATGTGTTAATTCCGAAATGACAGTTTGCATTTAGTGGAAGTTAAACCCCATCTCTCTCTTCTCTCGGGGGGCGGCGGGTGTTGGATGGCCGAATGGTTATAGCATGTGCGTGATGTATCATAAAACCTGTCATTGAGTCAACTGGCGTGGTTTCGAATCCCTGTTGTAGGTGACAAGAAGAAGGTTCACCTGTCCAATCTCGTGGGTTTTCTGCGGGTCCTCAGGTTTCCTCCCACTGCTAAAGACCCCTACGTGCAAGCGAATTATTGAAATAAAATTGAACCACATGTTAGCCCCAAAATGACGTAGTTTGTGTGCAGTGGACCTTAAACCCCATTTCTCTCTCTCTTTCTCACTCGAATTGCACGGTAAAAGATCCCTTGGCGGTTGGAGTAGGCTGTAGCGCCGCTGCCCAGGCAACATTTCCCTCACAGCACACTGTATGCCTGTCTTCATTAGCCCAGTTTAGGAGCAAAACAGTAGGACGTTAAACCCCATTTCTCATTTAATCAACTGGCACAGTTTCGAATCCCCGGTTGTACATGACAAGGAGTAGGGTCGCCTGTTCAACCTCGTGTGTTTCCTCCCACTGCTAAACCCCTACACGCAAGCGAATTATTGAAATAAAATTAAACCATATGTTAGTCCCAAAATGACTTAGTTTGTGTCTGAGTAGACTTTAAACTCCATTAGTCTCTCTAAACCCTATTTCATTTTAATTTAAGTTACCTGGCAACTCAGATGAGTTTTTAAACTTTTATTCTTCAGTTATTATTAAAGACAAATATTACCTGTGTTGTCCCATACTCCGTGCAGTGTTGCGTTTGATTAGAGGTAATCCTACTACACACTGCTATTATGAGTGGATATTGTTGTTTTAAATTTTGATTGGTCAGTAGTCCGTCTACCAACCAATCACTAGCTGCCCTACAAAAGCTTTACATTTAAAACGAGTGCCAATATTGGACCAAATATGTTTACATAACGTTACGTCATGGTTCACGATTTTATTATGGCTAATTAACCTGTGCATAGCAGAATACTGCAGTAAAACTAATTGCGTGACAAACGAGGCTATCAAGTCAAATGAAATGTAAACAATACTGTTTGGAAACGAACATACTTTCACCATTTTTAATACCTTAAATCACTGTCTAAAGTTTTAGGGAAGACCCAGATTAAAACGAAGGACTGTCATGTTGCTGTACTTAAGTGATAGCTTTCATTGTACGAAAGAATAGACACTCCCGCATAAGTTCAAGAAACAGACACTATTCCAGCAATGGCCAGAGAGGGATTTCTCGGGCCATTGCTTCAGGAATGTGGTGATGTCCTGTCATAAGATGTTTCTCCATATTTGACGTTTGAATGTGGAGAACTTGTCCAGCAACAAAATAAAATGGGCTTTAATGTCCTACTGATTGCTTCTACTGATCGAATGCAGAGTGGCATTATGCCATACCGTGTGCTACGAGGGAAATTTTTCCCGGACACTCACTACGAGCTACTGATATCAAATTCCAACTGCCAAGGGTTCTTTGATGTGCACACCAATGTGTACAGAGGACCGATGTTTTTTGTCCCATCCAAATGACTAGACAGCTATCCTTGTTAAGTCCCCCCAGTCTGCACCACTGACAAGAAGGAACCATATCGACAAGATTATCTTCTACCAAATAGCTTTTCAAATGCAAGATGGGGTTTAAAGTCCACTCAGACTAGGTAATTTCGGTACTAAGATGTATAATTTTATACCAATAATGCGTTTGTGCGTATGGATCTTTAGCAGTGGGAGGAAACCAGAAAACCTGCTTGGGATCGACCCTAAAAGCCTCAACTCAATGGCAGAGAGAGAGAGAAATGGGGTTTAACATCCACATCCACTCTACACAAACTAGGTCATTTCGGGACTAACATATGGTTTAATTTTATTTCAGGTGACCGGCCAGCTAGTGGTCGAAGCGTGGCACTAGCCCCCCCCCCCCTGACTCAATGGCAGACCTTATGATCTAAACTGTACATGTTAAACCGAAATGAAATGGGGTTTAACGTCTTACTCTTCTGCACCTAACCTGGGCTAATGAAAGACGGCCGTATGCCATACAGTGTGCTATGAGGGAAATTTTTGCGCGGGCAGTGGCACTACGGCCTACTCTTATTTTGAATTCCAACTGCCAAGGGATCTTTTACGTGCACTCCAATGTGTACACAGGACCTGTTTTTCGCCCATCCAAACGACTAGGCAGTTGTCCTTGTCAGGCATCACTGGCAAGGGGAAACCACACCCGAAAATCGAGATGAACTTTCTTGGCCAATGCAGGAATTAAATACCCGACCTCCAGGCTAGCGAACCAGCGCCTTATCCACTTAAGCCAAGTGATCCCCACATGTTAAACCACTCAACCCACCGATCTAATGGGAGTTCTACAAAATATGACACATACTACTCTTTATATCCATGGACTTTTTTTTGACCTACACCAGGTTATCAAGCCAAATCTTACTGAGCAACACCCACCCAATAGGAAACCGAGCCTATCTTAGCTTTGACCTTTGAAATCAAGGGCTAAAATACATCAGCTATACATAGTGACAGGTGTTGTGTACAAGGCAGGGTCTGCTTACATGTTGTGTACAAGGAAGGGTCGTATGTAGCAGAGTGATGATGCAGCAGAGTGATGGGTGCCAATATAACGCCCAAGTTGCTAAGCGCGGGGACTGCCACAATCAAAGTCGCTAGCAAGTAATCCCGTAGGTGCACCATTTCTCGGGGAGCCTTATTTTTCTGGGGGTGCATTGTACCCCTGCAGCCCCGCTAAATACGTCCCTGGTACATGGCAGGGTCTGCTTACATGTTCTTGAACACCTGATATCACTTCTCATTTATTTATATTTAACTAAAACAAACATGGCTGACAATTCTTGATAACAAATTTATTCTTATGAAATGTTAACATATTCTTTATACAAAATATATAAGTAAAAGATACAATATGGGAGATCAGATAAAGAGTTGGCAGTTCTCACTATAATAGTTAAAAATTAGTTAAAAACTACATGTAAAGGCAATTTTGATCCACTATGAACCGATAACAAACATGGCTGATAACAAATTTATTTTTATGAAATGTTAACATATTCTTTATACAAAATATATAAGTTAAAGATACAATATGGGAGATCAGATAAAGAGTTGGCAGTTCTCACTACAATAGTTAAAAATTAGTTAAAAACTACATAATGTAAAGGCAATTTGCTGAAAATTTCAGTCAAATTGATCCACTATGAACCGATAACTAAGGGGATGTAAGTTCCGCTTAGCCTCGATCATCATTATTCAAGTCGGTAAGACCAAACTAATAGTCTTGATTATCCATTTAATCGTTAATTTTGAGTGTTAATCGGACTATACATGTAATCGCAGGCTAGACTTGACATTGAGAGCTGATTATGGTCTGGATAAGTTAATTAATGTCTAATTAATAGTTTATATAACATTTCAGGCCTAAAGTAAGACCTACAATAGGCAGAATAAGCTCTTGCATAATGTATGTTTTTAAAGTAGACTAGAACGATAACATGACTAGACAAGACAAGATTACCCTAATCAGATTAAAACACATTCTATTTCGTTTCGTTTTTTATAGTTTAAAATTTCGGTTTACTTGTCTTGACTAAACAAGGATATGGAAGAGTTGTTATATAACAGGCATTCTTATCAATATGAGAAATTTAACCAATGAAACAGTCTGTTACAGTGAGTTCTTGGTGTCTGCACTGAACTGTGAGCAAACCCCTAGAAATATCAGCGCTGATTGATAAATCAATGTTTGATGTCGCTGTAGGGTCAAAAATCGCTATTATTTTAATAAGATTGAGATTACTCCTCCAACCAGTCAAATAAATACAGGAATATATGTTGTACAGTATTCTATGAGGGAAATTTTACCTGGGCAGCAGCGCAACAGCCTACTTACATCGAATTTCAAGGTTCAAGGTATCTTTCACATGCACGTCAGTGTGTACACAGGACCATCTGAATGACTAGGCCTATAGGTTGTCCTGTGCCACTCCTGTACCACTGACAAGGGAGAGTCACACCGAAAATCCAAATGAACCCAACACCAGGATGGAAGAGAGGACCTCCTGATCAGCAAGCTAACATCTTACTCACTGAGCTACCGCAGCTTCACAAAATATATCAGTGAAGTAGACTAGAACAATATTGTCATAAGACTAGATTGTAGGAATTATTAACACAATGTTGATGTCAAATATAAAAGTTACGTAGACTAGAATAATAATAAGATTGGATTATTTAGTAATATAATTTAAGTTCACACATTACTGACTAACACATTATTTTACAGACTACTGTTAGTAGACTAGATTAGACAGGTATAGTGTGGTCGGGAAGCTGAAATTTGACATATTTGGGGGAATTAAGTGAGGGGAAGATGGTTTTTGGTTTTTATATGATCTATTGGTCGGTCCAGTAGTATCCCCTCATTGAGATACTCATCTCAACCTCTTGGGCAAAATTTTTGGCACCATTTTGACCCGCCCAATAAGAAAGCTCTAATACCCAAATAACTTGTGAATATTGACCTCTAAACCCAGCAAGTATGGTGTCTACCTATAGGTAAGCGATATCACCGACTTCAAAAATCACATCCATTTTGCGTTATGACATCATTATGATGTCATAGCGTTTATGCAGCCACCGATTCCTCATACTTCATTAATGTTTGGAAATCTATTAAAGTTTAGATTAGTTTAAACATATTTTATTGCGAATATTTACAATGTAGGATGATATTAGGATGCACTTGCATGGGTGGTAGCAATCGGGGGGTCTAGTTTACTCAGGTTTTCGGTAATCATCATTTGAAATTTTGTATGTCTCAATGTTGTTAGGTCGTTGCCGTTCTGGTCACCGAACTGCGTGCAGAATATCTCTGCTTCCAAGTCTCCAATTCGAGTCTGTGACATATCAGTACTTTTCATTTCCTTGGCGATTGCTACCAATCTTTCATTGTACAGTTATTGTACAGTTCCAACTTTTCATGTCTGAATAACGATGAAGTTGTGTAGCAGCCTGACCACGCATGGATAAAAAGCAACGCTACAGCTTGCCTTAGGTGGATTTTTCCACAAATGTCCTGGAATAGATACAATCCACCTGACTTCGGCTTGCCCGATAGCGGCTCCTTTCGCAAAACAATCTGACAAGATGAATCATCTACCCTCTGGAAAACATGATAAACCAGCATACACACTATGTCAGTATTGTTACAAATTACTTGCACATTGTTCCCCTCGCTCGACAGACAGAGCGGGTATTTGCTATGGTGATATCAGTGTCGCCAGAACACTTCCGCACAATATGGTCTTCTTCCCTTACGCATGCTGCCAACAGTTCTACAATGCGTGATTTATTGGTGTTATTCGACAAGGAATTGGACTAGTGGTACTTGTTCAAAGTATCCCATCGTACCATGACATTTCCGCGAACTTTACTGTTGGTGTGGCGCAATCGTTTGTGGTCCTTTATATACACTTACAGGCAAATCTTTGGCATACAAATTCAGAGTATTGACAGAGAATCTCATTGAAAGTCACATTCCTTTTCCATGTAATTCGGTGCAGTAGCCACCCTCCATCAATCACCACAAAGTTTGTTTGTAATTTACCTATGTCCCGATCAACAAGTAATTTTGCAGCCAACGCCAACTTTTGTGTTGTCCTTGAATAGGGATGTCGGAACAGAAAACGTTTCATACCTAAAGAATGCTCAGAAGTCTGATCCCAGTCGTTTGGCGACCTCAACACAGCACGAGAACAGGGTTGTTGGGTCCACGTGGATGACTTTTTTGCCTACTTTCGAACGTGGTAAGATCCTGTAGCGTCCGAATCTGATCCTTTTGTTTGATTTTCGCCTCTGTAAATGGTTTATTGTCCAGAAAAGTTTATATCTTATATCCGACTTCTTCTGCTCTGTCACAGTTGATGTCCTCCGTTGAAGTAATTTCGGTCGACAGGGACGGCAAAACAGGAATGCCTGGCTCGAATGGTTTATGGTTATCAAGCCACTAACAAAATTTAGCCCGATCTGCTTGATCTCGGTGCTTTCGTGAAGTACCCAACTCCGCGTGTTGATTTGATGTTATTCGACGCCTGCCAGTCAGAGTTGTCATTGCATCAAAAGGGATTTGAGCTATTTCTTACCGTAAACATCTGTGGTAGCGGCCAGGTCTCACATTTTTTCCCAGAGTTCATCTACTGAGAATATCTCCGCATCTCCATCCTTGTCCAGCCATTGACACAACATAGCGAAATATTCGTTTTTAGTTTCATCAGTCAGGCGATTGGATGAACCTTGTGTACGCTCACGTCGAGGTCTGGTAAAATCTCTATAGCACAAATAATGATATCTGGCTTCCATGGCCACTAAATCAAGACAATCATATAACCGAGTGTTCAACCGGTTCAGACCATGCACGGTCAGAGTTACATAATTCTAAAAGTTTTTCTCTTGTTTCATCAGTTGTCCGGATCTGATATACCTGTTTTCCTTTCAGGGTGCTTAGGATCTTCTCGGGCCTGATTACAGCACAAAAAACAGTTCTATAATAAGGTTTGTTTATTCAATATCCAAGGCCCTAGGCCCAAAGTACAAGTGATACAATGATTTACAAAAGAACATGAAAATATATACATATAAGTATATAAATAATTATAAACTGTTGATATATTTACATCTTAACCTCATACAACTATACAAATAATTTGCTAGCTGAACCTGATTACAATTGCACATGATAAGTTTAAAGGCATCAGTTGCACTTAAATAATTGACATTTAAGGTTAATAGTGCATTTCTAATATCACTATATAAGGTACATTTCACAATTAAATGGATTTCATCTTCAATGTGAGATTCATTGACAACATTTTTACAATACAGACAAATTCTGTCAACTCTGTCAGTACCGTCCCAACGACCTGTTTCAATAGCAAGGTGATGATTTGAGCATCTAAATTTTGTCAGTTCTATTTTATGTGCATTAATATGTACATCAGATAAATACGCTTCATACGTAAGGGAACATTTATAAGCCGAGTAGTTAGACAGTTTAGAACTATCTGCTATTTCACTGCACCATTTTTGAGAATTTATATCTTTTAAACGTTGCTTAAATTGCCTTAAAAATACACTTTTGTACCCAATACATTATTGCTCCCAAACTAATCCAAACGCATGTGTATACAATATATTTCGAACTTTACTTGCCCACGTTATTCTTCCTGCATTGTCTAAAGATAATAACATGTTGTAACATGCTTTGGGGTAACGGTCAGTTGGCATTTCTAAGAGTTTTAACCAGTATTTTATAAGCTTTGACATATAGGTAATATAAATAGGTTCTCGACCAAGTTCACCATACACAGCAGCATGAGAAGTTCTTGAATTTACATGAAGTATGAATTTACAAAAGTTTAGATGTACATTTTCAATATTTTTTATATCAACAAATCCCCAAATTTCACAGCCATAAGTTAAAATAGGTAAAATCATTCTGTCAAAGAGAAATAAAGAATCTTGAACACTTACAGAGCATTTCGAAACGAAGGCTTTTATTATATTGGAAGCTTTTGTGGCTTGTTGGGCTAATGTAGTGGTTCATGTCCCAATTAAAGGACGGCAATTGTATTTTTAAAGTTGACTTTTGCTTTTTGGGGGGACTGAGTGGATTAGGAGGACAATCAACTCGCGAAATCTGTCTCTTATCGTAACGGCGATGACGTTCCTCATGAAATTTTACGTCTTTCAACAGGGCACCAACTAGACGAAGCTGAAGATGGTCACCCCTCTGTGCACATGAATTTAATAACCTTTGGAACCCATCATTGCGTATTTGTCTCCCTGTTTCTTTATCAATCACCACATTATAACCACAGATAACACAAAGCTGTTTTTGGTCGCTGTCAGACATCATAGTCAGAGCGAAATTCCATACCAGTCTACTAACACTCAAAGAATAACGCAGAAGGCTTCATTTGTCGTGTTCATATCATATTGACATCATATGCACTATGACATCATAATGACGTCATAGCGCAAAATGGATGTGACTTTTGAAATCAGTGATATCGATTACCTACAGGTAACACCATTTTTGCTGGGTTTAGAGGTCAATATTCACAAGTTATTTGGGTATTAGAGCTTTCTCACTTGATTGGGCGGGGCAAAAATTGAAAATCGCACCAAAAATTTTGCCCAGGTGGTAGAGATGGGTAACTCCTTGGGGGAATACTACTGGACCCATAGTTCATAAACAAACAAAAACGATCTTTCCCCTACTTAACTGCCGAAAATTCTGCACCCCGACCACGCTAGTAACATGATTTCACTGACTATATAAATTATAACTTAAGTAGACTAGAATATACAGGTAACATTAAAGCTAGATGTATATTACAATATTCATCATAAAATTTGTTTTAGAGTGCAGTAAACATGTTGTAAAATATGCTACATAGATCCAAGTTTTAATATTGGATTGGGAAACGCTGCTTTATCATTCAAGAACATTTCATACAACTTTATTAGTCTGGAAGGTAAAATTGAGATGATAGTGATAGTTTTAGGAGTGATACTACAACATTATTGAGATGATAGTGATAGTATTACAACTGATACTACAACATTATTGAGATGATAGTGATAGTATTACAACCGATACAACTACATTATTGAGATGATAGTGATAGTATTTTACAACCGATATTATTACATTATTGAGATGATAGTGATAGTTTTACAACTGATACCAGTTCTGAGATGATAGCTAGTGATAGTTTTACAACTGATTCCTCTACATTATTGAGATGATAGTGATAGTTTTAGGACTGATTCTACTACATTATTGAGATGATAGTGATAGTATTACAACTGATACTACAACATTATTGTGATGATAGTGATAGTATTACAACCGATACTACTACATTATTGAGATCATAGTGATAGTTTTACAACCGATACAACTACATTATTGAGATGATAGTGATAGTATTACAACTGATACTACAACATTATTGAGATGATAGTGATAGTATTACAACCGATACAACTACATTATTGAGATGATAGTGATAGTTTTACAACCGATATTATTACATTATTGAGATGATAGTGATAGTTTTACAACTGATACCAGTTCTGAGATGATAGCTAGTGATAGTTTTACAACTGATTCCTCTACATTATTGAGATGATAGTGATAGTTTTAGCACTGATTCTACTACATTATTGAGATGATAGTGATAGCATTACAACCGATACAACTACATTACTGAGATCATAGTATTACCACTGATACCACTTTTTTATCGGGTTTTTTGCTTTTAATAATTTAATCTTTTCTTCTGACTGGACAGATGAAAGCTTACAACAATCTAAAGGTTTTTGGTTGATTTTATTTTTACTGTTGATATTAACACCTCTTCCTAGAAGATAGTCAACAGTCTCAAGTTTACCATTTAAACATGCCCGGTGTAAAACATTATTGTTATCACTATCTCTATCACATATATTACCACCGTTAGTAAGAATCAGTTTTAGTTTAGCTACAGGTTCTATTTTAGATGAGCAACAATACAATATAGGTGACATGTTTAACCGTCCTCTACTGTGTATATCTAAACCTTGTTTTAATATAAACTCTACTGATTCTAGTTTACCATATAAACATGCCAGGTGTAAAACATTATTGTTACTACTAGTTATATCACATATATTACCACCGTTAGTAAGAATCAGTTTTAGTTTAGCTACAGGTTCTATTTCAGATGAGCAACAATACAATATAGGTGACCTGTTATACTGTCCTCTACCGTGTATATCTAAACCTTGTTTTAATATAAACTCTACTGATTCTAGTGTACCAAGTGCACATGCCAGGTGTAAAACATTATCGTTATCACTAGTTCTATCACCTATATTACCACCGTTAGTAAGAATCAGATTTAGTTTAGCTACAGGTTCTATTTTAGATTGACCACAACACAATATAGGTGACCTGTTATACCATCCTCTACTGTGTATATCTACACCTTGTTTTAATATAAACTCTACTGATTCTAGTTTACCAAGTGCACATGCCAGGTGTAAAACATTATTGTTATCACTATCTCTATCATCTTTATTACCACCGTTAGTAAGAATCAGTTTTAGTTTAGCTACAGGTTCTATTTTAGATGAACTACAACGCAATATAGGTGACCTGTTATACTGTCCTCCTCTACCGTGTATATCTAAACCTTGTTTTAATATAAAGTCTACTGATTCTAGTTTACCAAATAAACATGCCAGGTGTAAAACATTATTGTTACCACTATCTCTATCACCTATATTACCACCGTTAGTAAGAATCAGTTTTAGTTTAGCTACAGGTTCTATTTTAGATCTACTACAAGACAATATAGGTGACATGTTGTTATTATCCAGCTGATTGACATCATGCCCAGTGTCTATTAGATATTTTACATCATTTATATTACCGTATTCACATGCGGAGTGTAATGTTGAATATATGGATCCTGGTTCACTTCCAGTACCAGATGAGACACCATCGTCAGTTTTGTCACTTGAATTGATGATAGTTGTCTGTTGTGGATCAGTAAAACTAGCGATAGTTGTCTGTTGTAGATCCGTTAAACTGGTGGTAGTTGTCTGTTGTGGATCAGTAAAACTAGTGGTAGTTGTTTGTTGTGGATCAGTAAAACTAGTGGTAGCTGTCTGTTGTAGATCAGTAAAACTAGTGGTAGTTGTTTGTTGTGGATCAGTAAGAGTAGTGGTAGTTGTCTGTTGTGGATCAGTTAAACTGGTGGTAGTTGCCTGTTGTGGATCTGTAAATATAACAACATCTGTTATAAATAATCCAGTTATAGATTTCAACATGTCCTCTGATTTGTGTACAAATTTTTAAAAATCTTAAAGATGCAGTACGTAAGAGATAAAGAATTGTCCGTTTATGCTTCAATAGTTTAAAATGGAAAATGAAAGACAGCGCAGAATATGCCGACACAGGAGCTTTGTCTCAACTGCAGCTTATTCCAGAGGAAAACTTTGAAAAAATCTTATCTCTAGGGTTCATTCTTTTATGACTTCATTGCTTTCAAAACAAAATCTATTAATACCTCTGTCCTGCACTGTTGACAATGGGGGAAACCAAGCCGGAAAATCCTGAACACATGACCTCCAGGCTAGCAAGCCAGCGTCTTACCCACTTAGCCACCCGGGTTCCCTTATATATGTAACTGTAGCAGAAATTAACCTTAATTTGATAAAACAAACAATCTGCTTACCATGGCATTTTTTAAATAAAGCGAGAAGACATTCCATATCCCTTTCTACCCTGGTTAATCTGTCATCTGCAAGACTGGTTCTCTCCTTTAAATCTTGTATTTGCTTTTCAAGTTTCTTTATTTCTTTCAGGATCTGTTGTTGGTTTACTAGAAGCTGACTTTCTTTTGATCGACATTCATTGATTTCTTTTATCTTCTCAGCATCTTCGCCCCATCTTTCCTTTTCCATTTTATCCATTCTGTCTTTTAGTTCAGACAACTCCCTGGATATAGAGTTGTTTTCGTTGACCAGTAGCTTCTTCTCCCTGACCAGTAGCTTCTCCTCCCTAACCAGGTCCTTTTCTCTTGTTGTTTCTGTCCATCTAGATCTCTCTTCCTTCAACGATTTGATTTCCTCAAGTTTTTGGGTATTTGGTTCTCCTGAAATAGACAAAAGTTAGATAAAAGATATTAAATAATAGTACAATCTATGAATTAAAGGCTTGGATAATCACAATATTCCAGTGATTTATCCGATATTTAACTGACGAGATTAAAGATTAACATATTATTTATATATCATATTGTAACATGCTTAAGGGTGAATCTTGCGTTTTGATGGAATATTTTAACAAACTATATATATTATAACCTTATAACTTAATTGCAGGAAAGTTGTACAATACCCAATCCAATAGAAACCCTACAAACAGACCTGCGGACAGGACACCATGAACAATAAATGTAATATTAAATCAAGTAAATTGGCCCCGAATCCGGCCCTATGTCTCAGACATCCTGTTGAAGTCTTCTATTTTTGTTTAGTATTTGATTGTTGATCTCCCATATATAAATAACTACTCACCATCGCAACTCTCTTCCATCTTTTGTATAAGTATATCATGGCCAGTTTTCTCAAGACATTCTATAAACCGTCGGTAAGAATGCTGACCACAGTTAAATAAGATATCTAGAAGCTTCTCTGTAGCATTGCGGGTAATTCCTTCTCGAAAACTTTTCTGTACCATTTCCTTATCGTCCATGTCAAACACGCCACACTCAAACAAGGTCTGACACAATCTTAAAGGGTCTCTGATATCATCAATCAAATGAGTAAATTGATTCTGGATCTTATGGTATTGATAATCAGGCATACGTCCACACTGTTTTTCTGCAATAGTTATAAAGTAACAGGATCTAACAATGCTCTCTGTTATTTATGACATTTGGGCTTCGTTAAGGATGCATTATTCAAGATTTAAATCTGCCTATTACAGATCTTTCTTTAGGCCTTAAATTTTGTATAAATTATTAATTAAACAATTATTAACTTGCCAAGACAATAATCAACTCTCTGTCATTGGATGTTAGTGATTTTCAATGGATTTAATTGAAAACTAGATAATCAAGGCTGTTTACTATCGTTACAACGGTAGCAATGATAATCAAAAGTAATTTGACTGAAATTTTCAATATATTCCTTTTCATTATCTAGTTTTTACAAGAAGTGTCAGCTCTTTATCTAAATCTTACATAATGCTGTATATTCCTTTTCATAATCTAAATCTTACATAATGCATCTTTGGGAGGAGGCTGTTTCGTAACCTGGCAGTTTCATATTTAGTTCATTCGTACCTCACATGAGCTGTATCGTACCTAACTCCCTACCTCAAATTGATTCGTACGTTTCCCTATGTTGTTGAAATCAGTTGAAAGAAAGTCAATTATGCCGAACCAGCATTCGAATATGCACGAGATTGCTACCTCAAATTGATTAGTTCCCCCTAACTTTCGGGCAAGCTGACTTTTCGGGCAGGCGGGTAAAGTGGAAAAAATTTTTTATTTTCATCTACTTGGCAAAAAGAAAGAGCCCGAAATCTAATAAAACATGTGCAGAAGAGTAGGACGTTAAACCCCATCAAGCTCTAATAAAACACTAATTTTACTTTTCTTTTAATTGAATACCACGAATTTGGAGTCAGTTGACAATAGATTAAAACATTTTGCCTGGAGCCACATTACTTTGTGCAACATTTTCGGCATCGATTATTATTTGTAAATGCTGCTGCAACAGGCTGATTGGATGTTTGGAATTCAGAGTGGGATTTCGGTTACCCCAAATGAATATCTCCAAATATCTAGACAATTACACCACAATACTAATATATTTACCAAGCCTTAAATCTGTTTCACACATTTATAGTCACTAAATAAATGACCATGTTGTACTTAATAAGCTATGAACATTTAACCATACATAAATAATACTGAAAAATGGTTTGGAGTGGTGTCCATAACATCCAGACACTTTTGAGTAAAAGATAGGTTACGTGCCCTTGTTTTGAAATTAGTCTCGCTTAACCAGTCTACCGATCATTCTATGTCTAATTGACAGATCGGGATAATCAAGACTACTTTTTTTTACGAAACATGGAACAAGAAATTGAATTTAGAAACACACACATTTTTAATAACCTTGTAAAAGTAAATTGAAACTACTGCTAGTATCATATTCTTGCTTTACGAACGTGATTCAGAGATATTATTTGTACTAAACCAAAATATGCAGCTTATAACGCTACAGTTAATTATAAGGCAATTTAAAAAATAAAACGAGCGTAATTTCTAAAGATGCCGTAATAACCAAAAAGTTAAATATTATTGCTATTCAGAATCGTCAACAATAGATTTTTTACGACTGTAGTAGTTAATAGTGTTTTGTACATTTCCGCATGCTATTGCTATTTATAGCCTCAACAAGTGTGCGAGACTGTCAGAAATCAGTAGTTAGTGATTCAACTAAAGCGTGCACAATCAACGTGTCAAGAACAACTTTTCAGTAGGTACGTGGGGCACCATACCATTGGTTATACTTTTTGGGAGTTATTTACGCGGGCTACAATAGCAGAAAACGCATTTGCGATGGTTAAATATTCAAAAATTTTTCCGTGAGGGTGAGGCCCTCATACCCCGCGACGATTGATTGGTTGTTTGGAATTTCGTGTCAACCAGGTAAACTATATTGGACCCAAAGCTGGCATAGCAGGAAAACGAGTTTGCGGCAGTTATATTTTCAAAATTTTCTCCCAATGGTTCCGTCGTGTGGACTGTAAACGATTGATTGGAATTCGAGTCAGCCGCCTGCAATAGCAGGGAAACGTGTTTGCAGCCGTCAAATATTGCAAAATTTCTTAGGGGGGGGGGAGGGTTCATACATGATAAGCTCCGCCCCTTCCCCTCTCGAGGGAAACCTGCCCAGCTGTTTGTAAACCCGAAATTTTTAATTTTTTCAGGCATTTCGGGTTCTGCCCCACTAACTGTCATCAAGCTCGTACGCCTATGAATGCTCATCTTCGAATTCCATTAAGGCATTAACCTAATAAACACCTACACCAATTTTGAACATTCTAGCTTAATTAGAAAGAGAGTTATTGTGTCCCAAAAAGTGCGACAGACGGACAGACAGACAAACCCATTTTAATAGTACAAATATATGTTATAGTACATGACCTTAAGCAAAGAAATCCGAAATTTTACCTTTCTAGGTTGGAAACTCGCAGAGATATGGTAATTTGAAATTAGGGTACTAAACAGATCATAAATTCAGTAATTCTTTTCAGGATTTTGGATGATTTAAACTCATATTTCTAATAGGAGTAGAACTCTCTCACTTTGTAAACTAATACATCTTTTGGTGTAGATTATGAATTGAGCATCACACTCATTGCCCAATGCATACTGTTCGCGCCACCAGGTCGCAAAATTGGAACAAATGAACTATTCTCTTTTATATTCAGGATTTCCACAGCATCTGACAAAATTGTATACATAAACTCCAAGTTAATGCCAGTTTGTCTTATATCAATTAACAAAAGATTCTTAGTCGATGGGATACCTAGTTTTCCAAATCTTCAGTCTCGAAATTCAATTCACTCTGAAAACGTACAAAATATACCCATTTTCACCTTTGATTTTGGCCATGTGGGATAGAGGTTAAAATTCTGAAAAAGTTTGGTAATAAAACTTGAATTACCCTACTATAACATACATTAAAGTCCAGGGGTCTAAGCCTGAAAAGAATTACTGAATTTCTTATCCGTTTCAGTACCCTTATTTCAAATGGCCATATCTCAGCGAGTTTTGACCTAGAGAGGTATGATTTTGGATTTGTTAGCATAAGTCCATATTTGGTCGACATGGAATGACATCAAATACCAGAAGTTTTTACATATACGTCACCTGGAGGTTCTTCTTTGGATGTATCTGACCTTGAACACTACCCCGCAAACACACTATACTTACCCTCTAGCCAAACGTAGCACTCTTTTTGCGGCTAGCTCTGGCAAGTTTATTTTGTAGATTTTTGTTTTTCGTGTAGTGCGGTCCTCCTGCACTTACTATTAGAGTAGAGTTTTAGGCCTTCGTACTGCAGAATGTTCTCATTGTTGGGCTTTGTTCCTGTTTGCTCACTACACTTATTATTTTAGCGTTTTCCAAGATTCTATCTGGATTATTGCCCTTATTGTTGAAATTGTTTGACGTTCTAACACCTGACGTCAACTGCCATTGTGAGAAGACCACTGTCAAGATTGGTCGCATTATTTCTGTTACGTCTTTTTTATAAATCATTTTTAGTGAAGCCTGCACCATTGCAGACGCAGTGGAAGCTTACGACTGGCCCCCCAATGCATTCACTTGATTCAATATTCAATATGTCTATTTTCTGCCTTGTCTGCAGGTTTATCTTGTAGATTTTTGTTTTGCATGTTGTGCGGTCCTCCTGCAATTACTACTAGGAAGCAATTGTCTACGCTATCACCTCAGGTGGATGTAAAACCCCAGAAACGAACAAAAGAACATATATGTTATCATTTGCTTGATAAAGACAAGAGTATCATCGTGGAAACGTTGCATGTCAATAAACCAGTAATTGTTGATCCATAAATAGTGTTAAGTGTAGTGTTACTGTTCAATTACTAAATGCCACTTAAAGAAGTAAGATAAATGAGTATTCTTTACAACTGACATAAATCACAAATTTTAACATAGAAGATAGGCTGGCACTGCCAGGCAGGATATGCCCACATTTTCGAGAGATGGATAGAGAACAAGCAATACCGAAAGTGATTTTTCCTACATCATTAAGTTAGAATTTGATATGTGCAAATATCGAAATGAATTAAGATCTTTGGGTTATAAAGGTGCATTTCAGTAGGCTTCAAATTCGACTGGGGATCATGTTGCCAAGTGGGTAAGATGCTGGCTCGGTAGCTTTGAGGTTGGGTGTTTGATCCCTGCATTGGGTGACAAAGTTCATCTAGATTTTCTGGCGTGGTTTCCCCTTGTCATTGATGAAGGATGGATGGCCTGACAAGAACAGCTGTCAATTTTGGTCCGATTTTCACGAAATTCGAACTCAACCTTCATTACCATGTAACGGTGATATAATCAAACGTTTTTTTAAATCGGATAATAATTTTGACCGCAGAGGGACCGCAAGCTAAAAAGGAAGATTTTTCGGACAATCAGGGGCCATAATTCAGGAAGTTACGATCTGATGGGCGCAAATATCGAAAGGAACCAAGATCTTGGGGTTATAAACATGCATGTCAAGTTTCATCACAATCGGTTCAAAATTGTGACCTCTATAGGGTCCACAACCTTGAAATAACATATTTTCACACTATTCGCGTACAAACGGCGGCCATTTTGTATGTCAATTTTGGTCCGATTTTCACGAAATTCGACCTCAGTCTTCATTACCATGTAACGGTGATAAAATCAAACGTTTTTTTAAATCGGAAAATAATTTGGACCTCCAGACGGACCACAAGCTAAAAAGGGCGATTTTTCGGACAATCAGGGGCCATAATTCAGGAAGTTACGATCCGATGGGCGCAAATTTCAACAGGAACCAAGATCTTGGGGTTATAAACATGCATGTCAAGTTTCATCACAATCGGTTCAAAATTGTGACCTCTATAGGGTCCACAAGCTAAAAACATGATATTTCGTACAATCAGGGGCCATAATCCATGAAGTTTCCATCCGATACATGCCAATATCGAAAGCAGCCGAGATCTTATGGGGATAAACCTATATTTAATGTTTCGTCAAAATCGGATAAAAATTGTGACCTGTAGAGAGTCCACAAACAAATTGTGGACGGACGGACAGACGGACGTCCGGATGGACAGGGGCGACGACATAATACGTCCACATGAAAATGTGGGCGTATAAAAATAAATTACCGGTCGACTATCTTTATTAACATGATATGGTATTTTCAGACCCAACTACAATATCATGTGGCCAAAAATCATCGATATAGTGGTTTATCGGATATAGTGGTTTATCGAATATCGGCAAAACTTAAAATATCGAAAAAAATTATTATAAAAATAGATAATAAATACACTATACAGCAGTGGAAATAAGCCGACGGCAATAAACTATAATAAAACTAATGTTTTGAGAATCATTGAATGTTGAAAACTCTTGCGCACTGTCCACAGCCGTTTTTCACTGCATCGTGTATGCGTTACTTTTACTTTGTTTTTAGTTGACAATATATTGTCAGTTTTTACTACATGTAAAGCTTGGGCCTACTAAACGCCTGAAATTTCCCACCACCGCGGCTTATTACCAGGCTATAAATAGGTTGTCATATTTTTAAACAAACAAATATTTTTTTTAGAAAACTCTACGCAAATTAATTTCTGAAAGCAAGAATAAAATGATCTATAAATAGATTACTGTCACTGTTGGTCATTTAGTATTTGTTAAACTGTTTGAACTAACAATATAAGACTTGAAGACCGCATCTACTTACTTCCGCTGCATGTGATATTTCAGAATGCTCTTACACAGGGTCACAAGAAAACGCTTTTTAATTTATCAGCGGTTGTATTTAATTTAATTATGGAAAACTTAGCTAGTCCTAGTAGACCCACACAGGAAATTATGGAAGTGGAGGGCCTCGTTGAAAAAGAGAAATTAGTACCAAAATGAAAATGCACAAGTCGTTTTTGGTGAAACATTCTTATCCAAAAGGTTGTGTTTTATTCATTTTAATAAATGATACGCCCACATTTTCGAGAGATGGATAGAGAACAAGCAATACCGAAAGTGATTTTTCCTACATCATTAAGTCCTGTATTTCATACTGTATTTGGAGCAGCCATTTTGTTGGTCAGTTCCAGTCTCTTATTCATGAAATTCGAAGCCGACAATGATTATGGTGTGACTTTTCGTCAAAATCGGATAAGGAACCAAGATCTTTGGGTTATAACCATGCATTTCAAGTTTCATCAAAATCAAATTAAAATTGTGACCTATACTATACAGGGTCCACAACCATGATATGCCATTTTTTAACAGTATTTGCGTACAAACGGCAGCCATTTTGTCTGTCAATTTTGGTCCGATTTTCCCGAAATTCGAACTCAAACCTTCCTTAAGGTTTAACGGTGATATAGCCTTATCAAACTTTTTTTTAAATCGGAAAATAATTGTGACCACCAGAGGGACCACAAGCTAAAAAGATAGGCTGGCACTGCCAGGCAGGATACGCCCACATTTTCAAGAGATAGATAGAGAACAAGCAATACCGAAAGTGATTTTTCCTACATCATTAAGTTAGAATTTGATATGTGCAAATATCGAAATGAATTAAGATCTTTGGGTTATAAAGGTGCATTTCAGTAGGCTTCAAATTCGACTGGGGATCATGTTGCTAAGTGGGTAAGATGCTGGCCTCTATAGGGTCCACAACCTTGATATAACATATTTTCACACTAATCGCGTACAAACGGCGTCCATTTTGTCTGTCAATTTTGGTCCGATTTTCACAAAATTTGAACTCAATCTTCATTACCATGTAACGGTGATATAATCAAACGTTGTTTTAGATCGGATAATAATTTTGACCTCCAGTGGGACCACAAGCTAAAAAGGGTGATTTTTCGTACAATCAGGGGCCATAATTCAGGAAGTTACGAATCAATGGGCGCAAATATCGAAAGGAACCAAGATCTTCGGGTTATAAATTTGAACTCAATCTTCATTACCATGTAACGGTGATATAATCAAACGTTGTTTTAGATCGGATAATAATTTTGACCTCCAGTGGGACCACAAGCTAAAAAGGGTGATTTTTCGTACAATCAGGGGCCATAATTCAGGAAGTTACGAATCAATGGGCGCAAATATCGAAAGGAACCAAGATCTTCGGGTTATAAACATGCATGTCAAGTTTCATCAAAATCGGTTCAAAATTGTGACCTCTATAGGGTCCACAACCTTGATATAACATATTTTCACACTAATCGCGTACAAACGGCGGCCATTTTGTCTGTCCATTTGGGTCCGATTTTCACAAAATTTGAACTCAACCTTCATTACCATGTAACGGTGATATAATCAAACTTTTTTTTTAAATCGGAAGATAATTTTGACCTCCAGAGGAACCACAAGCTAAAAAGGGCGATTTTTCGGACAATCAGGGGCCATAATTCAAGAAGTTTGGTTCTGATGGCCGCAAATATAGAAAGGAACCAAGATCTTTGAACTCAATCTTCATTACCATGTAACGGTGATATAATCAAACAGTTTTTTAAATCGGATAATAATTTTGCCCTCCAGATGGACCACAAGTTAAAAAGGGCGATTTTTCGGACAATCAGGGGCCATAATTCAGGAATTTACGATCCGATTGGCGCAAATATTGAAAGGAACCAAGATCTTCGGGTTATAAACATGCATATCAAGTTTCATCAAAATCGGTTCAAAATTGTGACCTCTATAGGGTCCACAACCTTGATATAACATATTTTCACACTAATCGCGTACAAACGGCGGCCATTTTGTCTGTCCATTTGGGTCCGATTTTCACAAAATTTGAACTCAACCTTCATTACCATGTAACGGTGATATAATCAAACGTTTTTTTTAAATCGGATGATAATTTTGACCTCCAGAGGAACCACAAGCTAAAAAGGGCGATTTTTCGGACAATCAGGGGCCATAATTCAAGAAGTTTGGTTCTGATGGCCGCAAATATAGAAAGGAACCAAGATCTTTGGCTTATAAACATACATGTCAAGTTTCATCACAATCGGTTCAAAATTGTGACCTCTATAGGGTCCACAACCTTGAAATAACATATTTTCACACTATTCGCGTATAAACGGCGGCCATTTTGTATGTCAATTTTGGTCCGATTTTCAGGAAATTTGATCTCAGCCTTCATTACCATGTAACGGTGATATAATCAAACGGTTTTTTAAATCGGATAATAATTTTGAGCTCCAGAGGGACCACAAGCTAAAAAGGGCGATTTTTCGGACAATCAGGGACCATAATTCTGGAAGTTATGATCCGATGGGCGCAAATATCGAAAGGGGCCAAGATCTTGGGGTTATAAACATGCATGTCAAGTTTCATCACAATCGGTTCAAAATTGTGACCTCTATAGGGTCCACAACTTTGAAATAACATATTTTCACACTATTCGCGTACAAACGGCGGCCATTTTGTATGTCAATTTTGGTCCGATTTTCACGAAATTCGAACTCAATCTTCATTACCATGTAACGGTGATATAATCAAACAGTTTTTTAAATCGGATAATAATTTTGCCCTCCAGATGGACCACAAGTTAAAAAGGGCAATTTTTCGGACAATCAGGGGCCATAATTCAGGAATTTACGATCCGATTGGCGCAAATATTGAAAGGAACCAAGATCTTCGGGTTATAAACATGCATGTCAAGTTTCATCAAAATCGGTTCAAAATTGTGACCTCTATAGGGTCCACAACCTTGATATAACATATTTTCACACTAATCGCGTACAAACGGCGGCCATTTTGTCTGTCCATTTGGGTCCGATTTTCACAAAATTTGAACTCAACCTTCATTACCATGTAACGGTGATATAATCAAACTTTTTTTTTAAATCGGATGATAATTTTGACCTCCAGAGGAACCACAAGCTAAAAAGGGCGATTTTTCGGACAATCAGGGGCCATAATTCAAGAAGTTTGGTTCTGATGGCCGCAAATATGGAAAGGAACCAAGATCTTTGAACTCAATCTTCATTACCATGTAACGGTGATATAATCAAACGTTGTTTTAGATCGGATAATAATTTTGACCTCCAGTGGGACCACAAGCTAAAAAGGGTGATTTTTCGTACAATAAGGGGCCATAATTCAGGAAGTTACGAATCAATGGGCGCAAATATCGAAAGGAACCAAGATCTTCGGGTTATAAACATGCATGTCAAGTTTCATCAAAATCGGTTCAAAATTGTGACCTCTATAGGGTCCACAACCTTGATATAACATATTTTCACACTAATCGCGTACAAACGGCGGCCATTTTGTCTGTCCATTTGGGTCCGATTTTCACAAAATTTGAACTCAACCTTCATTACCATGTAACGGTGATATAATCAAACGGTTTTTTTAAATCGGATGATAATTTTGACCTCCAGAGGAACCACAAGCTAAAAAGGGCGATTTTTCGGACAATCAGGGGCCATAATTCAAGAAGTTTGGTTCTGATGGCCGCAAATATAGAAAGGAACCAAGATCTTTGGCTTATAAACATACATGTCAAGTTTCATCACAATCGGTTCAAAATTGTGACCTCTATAGGGTCCACAACCTTGAAATAACATATTTTCACACTATTCGCGTATAAACGGCGGCCATTTTGTATGTCAATTTTGGTCCGATTTTCAGGAAATTCAATCTCAACCTTCATTACCATGTAACGGTGATATAATCAAACGGTTTTTTAAATCGGATAATAATTTTGACCTCCAGAGGGACCACAAGCTAAAAAGGGCGATTTTTCGGACAATCAGGGACCATATTTCTGGAAGTTATGATCCGATGGGCGCAAATATCGAAAGGGGCCAAGATCTTGGGGTTATAAACATGCATGTCAAGTTTCATCACAATCGGTTCAAAATTGTGACCTCTATAGGGTCCACAACTTTGAAATAACATATTTTCACACTATTCGCGTACAAACGGCGGCCATTTTGTATGTCAATTTTGGTCCGATTTTCACGAAATTCGAACTCAACCTTCATTACCATGTAACGGTGATATAATCAAACAGTTTTTTAAATCGGATAATAATTTTGCCCTCCAGATGGACCACAAGTTAAAGATAGGCTGGCACTGCCAGGCAGGATACGCCCACATTTTCGAGAGATGGATAGAGAACAAGCAATACCGAAAGCGATTTTTCCTACATCATTAAGTCCTGTATTTCATACTGTATTGGGAGCAGCCATTTTGTTGGTCAGTTCCAGTCTGATATTCATGAAATTCGAAGCTGACAATGATTATGGTGTGACGGTACAAAACCTAGAAATGTGTACAAACGGCGGCCATTTTGTCTGGCAATTATGGTCCGATTTTCTCGAAATTCGAACTCAACCTTCCGTAGGGTGTAACGGTGATAGAGTCAAACGTTTTTTTAAATCGGATAATAACTGTGACCTCCAGAGGGACCATAGGCGATTTTTCGGACAATCAGGGGCCATAATTCAGGAAGATACGATCCGATGTGCGCAAATAACGAAAGGAACCAAGATCTTTGGGTTATAACCATGCATTTCACGTTTCATCAAAATCGAATTAAAATTGTGACCTATACAGGGTCCACAACCATGATATACCATTTTTTAACAGTATTTGTGTGCAAACGGCGGCCATTTTGTATGGCAATTTTGGTCCGATTTTCCCGAAATTCGAACTCAACCTTCCTTACGGTGTAACGGTAATATAATCAAACGTTTTTTTAAATCGGATAATAATTGTGACCTCCAGAGGGACCACAAGCTAAAAAGATAGGCTGGCACTGCCAGGCAGGATACGCCCACATTTTTGAGAGATGGATAGAGAACAAGCAATACCGAAAGTGATTTTTCCTACATCATTAAGTCCTGTATTTCATACTGTATTGGGAGCAGCCATTTTGTTGGTCAGTTCCAGTCTGATATTCATGAAATTTGAAGCCGACAACCTAGAAATGTGACTTTTCGTCAAAATCGGATAAGAATTGTGACCTGTAGAGAGTCCACAACCATGATATACCATATTTTTACACTATTCGCGTACAAACGGCGAACATTTCGTCCGGCAATTTTGGTAACGATTTTCACGAAATTCGAACTGAACCTTCCTTACGGTGCAACAGTAATATAATCAGAGTTTTTTTTTAAATCAGATAATAATTGTTCGAGAGATAGACAGAGAACAAGCAATACCGAAAGTGATTTTTCCTACAATCAAAGGCCATAATTCATTAAGTTACAAATATCAAAAAGAATAAAGATCTTTAGGTTATAAACAAGCAATTCAGGTTTCATCAAAATCGAATTAAAATTGCGACCTCTACAGGGTCCACAACTTTGATATACCATATTTTTACACTGTTCGCGTACAAACGGCGGCCATTTTTTCTGGCAATTATGGTCCGATTTTCTCGAAATTCATATTCAACCTACCGTAGGGTGTAACGGTGATAGAGTCAAACGTTTTTTTAAATCGGATAATAATTGTGACTTCCAGTGGGACCACAGGCGATTTTGCGGACAATCAGGGGCCATAATTCAGGAAGTTACGATCAGATATGTGCAAATAACGAAAGGAACCAAGATCTTTGGGTTATAACCATGCATTTAAAGTTTCATCAAAATCGAATTAAAATTGTGACCTCTACAGGGTCCAAAACCATATACAATTTTTTAACAGTATTCGCGTACAAACGGCGGCCATTTTGTATGGCAATTTTGGTCCGATTTAACCGAAATTCGAACTCAACCTTCCTTACGGTGTAACGGTAATATAATCAAACGTTTTTTTAAATCGGATAATAATTGTGACCTCCAGAGGGACCACAAGCTAAGAAAAGGCGATTTTGCGTATAATCAGGGGCCATAATTCAGGAAGTTACGATCCGATATGCGCAAATATCGAAAGGAACCAAGATCTTTGGATTATAACCATGAATTTCAAGTTTCATCAAAATCGAATTAAAATTGTGACCTCTACAGGGTTCACAACCTTGATATACCATTTTTTAACAGTATTTGCGTACAAACGGCGGCCATTTTGTATGGCAATTTTGGTCCGATTTTCCCGAAATTCGAACTCAACCTTCCTTAGGGTGTAACGGTGATAGAGTCAAACGTTTTTTTAAATCGGATAATAATTGTGACCTCCAGAGGGGCCATAGGCGATTTTTCGGACAATCAGGGGCCATAATTCAGGAAGTTAAGATCCGATATGCGCAAATATCGAAAGGAACCAAGACCTTTGGGTTATAACCATTCATTTCAAGTTTCATCAAAATCGAATTAAAATTGTGACCTATACAGGGTCCACAACCATGATATACCATTTTTTAACAGTATTTGCGTACAAACGGCGGCCATTTTGTATGGCAATTTTGGTCTGATTTTCCCGAAATTCGAACTCAACCTTCCTTAAGGTGTAACGGTGATATAATCAAACGTTTTTTTAAATCGAATAATAATTGTGACCTCCAGAGGGACCACAAGCTAAAAAAAGGCGATTTTGCGTATAATCAGGGGCCATAATTCAGGAAGTTACGATCCGATACGCGCAAATATCGAAAGGAACCAAGATCTTTGGGTTATAACCATGAATTTCAAGTTTCATCAAAATCGAATTAAAATTGTGACCTCTACAGGGTCCACAACCTTGATGTGCCATTTTTTAACAGTTTTCGCGTACCAACTGGCGGCCATTTTGTATGGCAATTTTGGTCCGATTTTTCCGAAATTCGAACTCAACCTTCCTTAGGGTGTAACGGTGATATAATCGAACGGTTTTTCAAATCGGATAATAATTGTGACCTCCAGAGGGACCATAAGCTAAAAAAGGTGATTTTTCGGACAATCAGGGGCCATAATTCAGGAAATTACGTTCCGATAGTCGCAAATATCGAAAGGAACCAAGATCTTTGGGTTATAAACATGCATGTCAAGTTTCATTAAAATCGGTTCAAAATTGTGACCTCTATAGGGTCCACAAGCTAAAAACGTGATTTTTCGTACTATCAGGGGCCATAATCCATGAAGTTTTGATCCGATACATGCCAATATCGAAAGCAGCCGAGATCTTTTGGGGATAAACCTATATTTCAAGTTTCGTCAAAATCAGATAAGAATTGTGACCTGTAGAGGGTCCACAAACAAATTGTGGACGGACGGACGGACGGACGGACGGACGGACAGGGGCGACGACAATATACGTCCACATAAAAATGTGGGCGTATAAAAAGGTGATTTTTCGGACAATCAGGGGCCATAATTCAGGAAATTACGTTCCGATAGGCGCAAATATCGAAAGGAACCAAGATCTTTTGGTTATAAACATGCATGTCAAGTTTCATAAAAATCGGTTCAAAATTGTGACCTCTATAGGGTCCACAAGCTAGAAACGTGATTTTTCGTACAATCAGGGGCCATAATCCATGAAGTTTTGATCCGATACATGCCAATATCGAAAGCAGCCGAGATCTTTTGTGGATAAACATATATTTCAAGTTTCGTTAAAATCGGGTAAGAATTGTGACCTGTAGAGAGTCCACAAACAATTGTGAACGGACGGACGTCCGGACGGACAGGGGCGACGACATAATACGTCCACATGAAAATGTGGGCGTATAAAAAGGGCGATTTTTCGGACAATCAGGGGCCATAATTCAGGAATTTACGATCCGATTGGCGCAAATATTGAAAGGAACCAAGATCTTGGGGTTATAAACATGCATGTCAAGTTTCATCACAATCGGTTCAAAATTGTGACCTCTATAGGGTCCACAAGCTAAAAACATGATATTTCGTACAATCAGGGGCCATAATCCATGAAGTTTCCATCCGATACATGCTAATATCGAAAGCAGCCGAGATCTTATGGGGATAAACCTATATTTCAAGTTTTGTCAAAATCGGATAAGAATTGTGACCTGTAGAGAGTCCACAAACAAATTGTGGACGGACGGACGGACGGACGTCCGGACGGACAGGGGCGACGACATAATAAGTCCACATGAAAATGTGGGCGTATAAAAAAGGCAATTTTGAGTACAATCAGGGGCCATAATTCAGGAAGTTACGATCCGATATGCGCAAATATCGAAAGGAACCAAGACCTTTGGGTTATAACCATGCATTTCAAGTTTCATCAAAATCCAATTAAAATTGTGACCTCTACAGGGTCCACAACCATGATATACAATTTTTTAACAGTAATTGCGTACAAACGGCGGCCATTTTGTATGGCAATTTTGGTCCGATTTCCCCGAAATTCGAACTCAACCTTCCTTACGGTGTAACGGTAATATAATCAACCGTTTTAGTAAATCGGATAATAATTGTGACCACCAGAGGGACCACAAGCTAAAATAAGGCGATTTTGCGTATAATCAGGGGCCATAATTCAGGAAGTTACGTTCCGATGTGCGCAAATATCGAAAGGAACCAAGATCTTTGGGTTATAACCATGAATTTCAAGTTTCATCAAAATCGAATAAAAAATGTGACTTCTACAGGGTCCACAACCTTGATATACCATTTTTTAACAGTATTCGCGTACAAACGGTGGCCATTTTGTATGGCAATTTTCGTCCGATTTTCCCGAAATTCGAACTCAACCTTTCTTAGGGTGTAACGGTGATATAATCAAACGGTTTTTTAAATCGGATAATAATTGTGACCTACAGAGGAACCACAAGCTAAAAAGGGTGATTTTTCGGACAATCAGGGGCCATAATTCAGGAAATTACATTCCGATAGGCGCAAATATCGGAAGGAACCAAGATCTTTGGGTTATAAACATGCATGTCAAGTTTCATCAAAATCGGTTCAAAATTGTGACCTCTATAGGGTCCACAAGCTAAAAACGTGATTTTTCGTACAATCAGGGGCCATAATCCATGAAGTTTTCATCCGATACATGCCAATATCAAAAGCAGTCGAGATCTTTTGGGGATAAACCTATATTTCATGTTTCGTCAAAATCGGATAAGAATTGTGACCTGTAGAGGGTCCACAAACAAATTGTGGACGGACGGACGTCCGGACGGACAGGGGCGACGACAATATACGTCCACATAAAAATGTGGGCGTATAAAAAGGCGATTTTGCGTATAATCAGGGGCCATAATTCAGGAAGTTACGATCCGATATGCGCAAATATCGAAAGGAACCAAGATCTTTGGGATATAACCATGAATTTCAAGTTTCATCAAAATCGAATTAAAATTGTGACCTCTACAGGGTCCACAACCTTGATATACCATTTTTTAACAGTATTTGCGTACAAACGGCGGCCATTTTGTATGGCAATTTTGGTCCGATTTTCCCGAAATTCGAACTCATCCTTCCTTAGGGTGTAACGGTGATATAATCGAACGGTTTTTTAAATTGGATAATAATTGTGACCTCCAGAGGGACCACAAGCTAAAAAAGGTGATATTTCGAACAATCAGGGGCCATAATTCAGGAAATTACGTTCCGATAGGCGCAAATATCGAAAGGAACCAAGATCTTTGGGTTATAAACATGCATGTCAAGTTTCATCAAAATCGGTTCAAAATTGTGACCTCTATAGGGTCCACAAGCTAAAAACATGACTTTTCGCACAATCAGGGGCCATAATTCATGAAGTTTTCATCGGATACATGCCAATATCCAAAGCAGCCGAGATCTTTTGGGGATAAACCTATATTTCAAGTTTCGTCAAAATCAGATAAGAATTGTGACCTGTAGAGAGTCCACAAACAAATTGTGGACGGACGGATGGACGTCCGTCCGGACGGACAGGGGCGACGACAATATACGTCCACATAAAAATGTGGGCGTATAAAAAGGTGATTTTTCGGACAATCAGGGGCCATAATTCAGGAAATTACGTTCCGATAGGCACAAATATCGAAAGGAACCAAGGTCTTTGGGTTATAAACATGCATGTCAAGTTTCATCGAAATCGGTTCAAAATTCCGACCTCTATAGGGTCGACAAGCTAAAAACATGATTTTTCGTACAATCAGGGGCCATAATCCATGAAGTTTTGATCAGATATATGCCAATATCGAAAGCAGCCGAGATCTTTTGGGGATAAACCTATATTTCAAGTTTCGTCAAAATCAGATAAGAATTGTGACCTGTAGAGAGTCCACAAACAAATTGTGGACGGACGGACAGGGGCGACGACATAATACGTCCACATGAAAATGTGGGCGTATAAAAAGCAAACTTTAAAGTGTATAAATAAAGCAATTCTTACCCACAATTTTTGCGATATTTAACTATATCGTTGAAAAAAATGCCAATATCGATATCGCCCCTTTTTGCAATATGGTACAGCCCTAATACAAGGGTAGTCGCGGATGGGGTAATCCTCACTACATTTATTTACACGTATTAGTAGTACTGTCCTACCTTGTACGCCGAGGGATCTTTCTTCTTGTAACATACTGATTTCCTCGTAGTTTGGATTATTAGGTCCACCTAAAATGAAATATTCAGAAAGTTATCAAACTCAGTATTGATGTAATGAAATGATATACCAGTATCATCACTCTCACTCAATTAGAATCAAGTTATCATGTTCGACAAGTGTAACACTATCCTGGTCACGAATCTTCAGAAAACAGACTCTGGCACTAATTTTGTTTAAATAGATCGAAGTTAACTTACCATCACAGACTGCTTCCAGTTGTTCTCTAACTTTATTGTAACCAAGCTTATCAAGACATTCTAGAAACCGTTTATAACTATTAATACCACTATACAATAAGATACAGAGAAGCTGGTCTGTTGCGTCACGGGGGGTTCCGTCTCGTAGACATTTTTCCACTTTGTCCATGTCATGAATGTCAAATATCCTATCTTCCACCAGGGTTTGACACAATTCCATGGGGTCTGTGATATTATCAACAAGGTATGTAAAGTTTCCTTGTATTCTACGGTAATCAGCCTCGTGAAGTGGTCCACATTGTTTATCTGCAGGACAAGAAAGTAAAACAAAGTCTAAACAGGTACGGTGATTCAATCAGATAAAGATAGACTGGCACTGCCAGGCAGGATACGCCCACATTTTTGAGAGATGGATAGAGAACAAGCAATACCGAAAGTGATTTTTCCTACATCATTAAGTCCTATATTTCATACTGTATTAGGAGCAGCCATTTTGTTGGTCAGTTCCAGTCTGATATTCATGAAATTCGAAGCCGACAATGATTATGGGTTGACGGTACACAACCTAGAAATGAGACTTTTCATCAAAATCGGATAAGAATTGTGACCATGATATACCATTTTTTAACAGTATTTGCGTACAAATGGCGGCCATTTTTTCTGTCAATTTTGTTCCGATTTTCCTGAAATTCAAACTCAAACCTTTCTTAAGGTGTAACGGTGTTATAATCAAACGTTTTTTTAAATCGGAAAATAATTGTGACCTCCAGAGGGACTACAAGCTAAAACAAGCAATACCGAAAGTAATTTTTCCTACAATCAAAGGCCATAATTCATTAAGTTACAATTTGATATGCGCAAATATCGAAAGGATTAAAGATCCTTAAGTTATAAACAAGCATTTCAGGTTTCATCAAAATCAAATTAAAATTGTGACCTCTACAGGGTCCACAACTTTGATATACCATATTTTTACACTGTTCGCGTACAAACGGCGGCCATTTTTTCCGGCAATTATGGTCCGATTTTCTCGAAATTCGAACTCAACCTTCCGTAGGGTGTAACGGTGATAGAGTCAAACGTTTTTTTAAATCGGATAATAATTGTGACCTCCAGAGGGACCATAGGCGATTTTTCAGACAATCAGGGGCCATAATTCAGGAAGTTACGATCCGATTTTTTTCAATCGGATAATAATTGTGACCTCCAGAGGAACCAAAAGCTAAAAAAAGGCGATTTTGCGTATAATCAGGGGCCATAATTCAGGAAGTTACGATCCGATATGCGCAAATATCGAAAGGAACCAAGATCTTTGGGATATAACCATGAATTTCAAGTTTCATCAAAATCGAATTAAAATTGTGACCTCTACAGGGTCCACAACCTTGATATACCATTTTTTAACAGTATTTGCGTACAAACGGCGGCCATTTTGTATGGCAATTATGGTCCGATTTTCTCAAAATTCGAACTCAACCTTCCTTAGGGTGTAACGGGGATATAGTCAAACGTTTTTTTAAATCGGATAATAATTGTGACCTCCAGAGGGACCATAGGCGATTTTTCAGACAATCAGGGGCCATAATTCAGGAAGTTACGATCCGATATGCGCAAATAACGAAAGGAACCAAGATCTTCGGGTTATAACCATGCATTTCAAGTTTCATCAAAATCGAATTAAAATTGTGACTTCTACAGGGTCCACAACCATGATATACAATTTTTTAACAGTATTCGCGTACAAACGGCGGCCATTTTGTATGGCAATTTTGGTCCGATTTTCCCGAAATTCGAACTGAACCTTCTTTACGGTGTAACGGTAATATAATCAAACGTTTTTTTCAATCGGATAATAATTGTGACCTCCAGAGGAACCACAAGCTAAAAAGATAGGCTGGCACTGCCAGGCAGGATACGCCCACATTTTCGAGAGATGGATAGAGAACAAGCAATACCGAAAGTGATTTTTCCTACATCATTAAGTTAGAATATGATATGTGCAAATATCGAAATGAATTAAGATCTTTGGGTTATAAAGGTGCATTTCAGTAGGCTTCAAATTCGACTGGGAATCATGTTGCTAAGTGGGTAAGATGCTGGCTCGGTAGCCTTGAGGTTGGGTGTTTGATCCCTGCATTGGGTGACAAAGTTCATCTAGATTTTCTGGCGTGGTTTCCCCTTGTTAGTGATGAAGGATGGATGGCCTGAAAAGAACAGCTGTCAATTTTGGTTCGATTTTCACGAAATTCGACCTCAACCTTCATTAAGATGTAACGGTGATACAATCAAACGTTTTTTTAAATGGGATAATAATTCTGACCGCAGAGGGACCACAAGCTAAAAAAAAGGTCATTTTTCGGACAATCAGGGGCCATAATTCAGGAAGTTACGATCCAATGGGCGCAAATATCGCAAGGAACCAAGATCTTTGGGTTATAAACATGCATGTCAAGTTTCATCAAAATCGGTTCAAAATTGTGACCTCTATAGGGTCCACAATCTTGATATAACATATTTTCACACTAATCGCGTTCAAACGGCGGCCATTTTGTCTGTCAATTTTGGTCCGATTTTCACAAAATTTTACCTCAATCTTCATTACCATGTAACGGTGATATACTCAAACGTTTTTTAAAATCAGATAATAATTTTGACCTCCAGTGGGACCACAAGCTAAAAAGGGTGATTTTTCGTACAATCAGGGGCCATAATTCAGGAAGTTACGAACCAATGGGCGCAAATATCGAAAGGAACCAAGATCTTCGGGTTATAAACATGCATGTCAAGTTTCATCAAAATCGGTTCAAAATTGTGACCTCTATGGGGTCCACAACCTTGATATAACATATTTTCACACTGATCGCGTACAAACAGGGGCCATTTTGTCTGTCCATTTGGGTCCGATTTACACAAAATTTGAACTCAACCTTCATTACCATGTAACGGTGATATAATAAAACGGATTTGTAAATCGGATGATAATTTTGACCTCCAGAGCGACCACAAACTAAAAAGGGCGATTTTTCGGACAATCAGGGGCCATAATTCAGGAAGTTACAATCCGATGGCCGCAAATATAGAAAGGAACCAAGATCTTTAGCTTATAAACATACATGGCAAGTTTCATCACAATCGGTTCAAAATTGTGACCTCTATAGGGTCCACAACCTTGAAATAACATATTTTCACACTATTCGCGTATAAACGGCGGCCATTTTGTATGTCAATTTTGGTCCGATTTTCACGAAATTCGAACTCAGCCTTCATTACCATGTAACGGTGATATTATCAAACGGTTTTTTAAATCGGATAATAATTTTGACCTCCAGAGGGACCTCAAGCTAAAAAGGGCGATTTTTCGGACAATCAGGGGCCATAATTCAGGAAGTTACGATCCGATGGCCGCAAATATAGAAAGGAACCAAGATCTTTAGCTTATAAACATACATGGCAAGTTTCATCACAATCGGTTTAAAATTGTGACCTCTATAGGGTCCACAACCTTGAAATAACATATTTTCACACTATTCGCGTATAAACGGCGGCCATTTTGTATGTCAATTTTGGTCCGATTTTCACGAAATTCGAACTCAACCTTCATTACCATGTAACGGTGATATTATCAAACGGTTTTTTAAATCGGATAATAATTTTGACCTCCAGAGGGACCTCAAGCTAAAAAGGGCGATTTTTCGGACAATCAGGGGCCATAATTCAGGAAGTTACGATCCGATGGCCGCAAATATCGAAAGGAACCAAGATCTTGGGGTTATAAACATGCATGTCAAGTTTCATCACAATCGGTTCAAAATTGTGACCTCTATAGGGTCCACAACCTTGAAATAACATATTTTCACACTATTCGCGTACAAACAGCGGCCATTTTGTATGTCAATTTTGGTCCGATTTTCACGAAATTTGAACTCAACCTTCATTACCATGTAACGGTGATATACTCGAACGGTTTTTTAAATCGGATAATAATTTTGACCTCCAGACGGACCACAAGCTAAAAAGGGCGATTTTTCGGACAATCAGGGGCCATAATTCAGGAAGTTACGATCCGATGGGCGCAAATATCGAAAGGAACCAAGATCTTGGGGTTATATACATGCATGTCAGGTTTCATCAAAATCGGTTCAAAATTGTGACCTCTATAGGGTCCACAAGCTAAAAACATGATATTTCGTACAATCAGGGGCCATAATCCATGAAGTTTCCATCCGACACATGCCAATATCGAAAGCAGCCGAGATCTTATGGGTATAAACCTATATTTCAAGTTTCGTCAAAATCGGATAAGAATTGTGACCTGTAGAGAGTCCACAAACAAATTGTGGACGGACAGACGGACGGACGTCCGGACGGACAGGGGCGACGACATAATACGTCCACATGAAAATGTGGGCGTATAAAAAGGCGCTTTTCGTATGATCAGGGGCCATAATTCAGGAAGTTACGATCCGATATGCGCAAATAACGAAAGGAACCAAGAAATTTGGGTTATAACCATGAATTTCAAGTTTCATCAAAATCAAATTAAAATTGTGACCTCTACAGGGTCCACAACCTTGATATACCATTTTTTAACAGTATTTGCGTACAAACAGCGGCCATTTTGTATGGCAATTTTGGTCCGATTTTCCCAAAATTCCAACTCAACCTTCCTTAGGGTGTAACGGTGATATAATCAAACGGTTTTTTAAATCAGATAATAATTGTGACCTCCAGAGGGACCACAAGCTTAAAAGGGTGATTTTTCGGACATCCAGGGGCCATAATTCAGGAAATTACGTTCCGATAGGCGCAAATATCGAAAGGAACCAAGATCTTTGGGTTATAAACATGCATGTCAAGTTTCATCAAAATCGGTTCAAAATTGTGACCTCTATAGGGTCCACAAGCTAAAAACATGATTTTTCGCACAATCAGGGGCCATAATCCATGAAGTTTTCATCCGATACATGCCAATATCGAAAGCAGCCGAGATCTTTTGGGGATAAACCTATATTTCAAGTTTCGTCAAAATCAGATAAGAATTGTGACCTGTAGAGAGTCCACAAACAAATTGTGGACGGACGGACGGACAGGGGCGACGACAATATACGTCCACATAAAAATGAGGGCGTATAAAAAAAGATAGGCTGGCAATGCCAGGCAGGATACGCCCACATTTTCGAGAGATGGATAGAGAACAAGCAATACCGAAAGTGATTTTTCCTACATCATTAAGTCCTGTATTTCATACTGTATTGGGAGCAGTCATTTTGTTGGTCAGTTCCAGTCTGATATTCATGAAATTCAAAGCTGACAATGATTATGGTGTGACGGTAGACAACCTTGAAATGTGTACAAACGGCGGCCATTTTGTCTGGCAATTATGGTCCGATTTTCTCGAAATTTGAACTCAACCTTCCGTAGGGTGTAACGGTGATAGAGTCAAACGTTTTTTTAAATCGGATAATAACTGTGACCTCCAGAGGGGCCAAAGGCGATTTTTCGGACAATCAGGGGCCATAATTCAGGAAGTTACAATCCGATATGCGCAAATAACAAAAGGAACCAAGATCTTTGGGTTATAACCATGCATTTCAAGTTTCATCAAAATCGAATTAAAATTGTGACCTATACAGGGTCCACAACCATGATATACCATTTTTTAACAGTATTCGCGTACAAACGGCGGCCATTTTGTATGGTAATTTTGGTCCGATTTTCCCGAAATTCGAACTCAACCTTCCTTACGGCGAAACGGTAATATAATCAAACGTTTTTTTAAATTGGATAATAATTGTGACCTCCAGAGGGACCACAAGCTAAAAAGATAGGCTGGCACTGCCAGGCAGGATACGCCCACATTTTCGAGAGATGGATAGAGAACAAGCAATACTGAAAGTGATTTTTCCTACATCATTAAGTCCTGTATTTCATACTGTATTGGGAGCAGCCATTTTGTTGGTCAGTTCCAGTCTGATATTCATGAAATTCGAAGCCGACAATGATTATGGGTTGACAGTACACAACCTAGAAATGAGACTTTTCATCAAAATCGGATAAGAATACCAGTTTTTAACAGTATTTGCATACAAATGGCGGCCATTTTTTCTGTCAATTTTGTTCCGATTTTCCCGAAATTCGAATTCAAATCTTTCTTAAGGTGTAACGGTGTTATAATCAAACCTTTTTTTAAATCGGAAAATAATTGTGACCTCCAGAGGGACCACAAGCTAAAACAAGCAATACCGAAAGTAATTTTTCCTACAATCAAAGGCCATAATTCATTAAGTTACAATTTGATATGCGCAAATATCAAAAGGATTAAAGATCCTTAAGTTATAAACAAGCATTTCAGGTTTCATCAAAATCGAATTAAAATTGTGACCTCTACAGGGTCCACAACTTTGATATACCATATTTTTACACTGTTCGCGTACAAACGGCGGCCATTTTTTCTGGCAATTATGGTCCGAACTCAAACCTTTCTTAAGGTGTAACGGTGTTATAATCAAACGTTTTTTTAAATCGGAAAATAATTGTGACCTCCAGAGGGACCACAAGCTAAAACAAGCAATACCGAAAGTAATTTTTCCTACAATCAAAGGCCATAATTCATTAAGTTACAATTTGATATGCGCAAATATCGAAAGGATTAAAGATCCTTAAGTTATAAACAAGCATTTCAGGTTTCATCAAAATCGAATTAAAATTGTGACCTCTACAGGGTCCACAACTTTGATATACCATATTTTTACACTGTTCGCGTACAAACGGCGACTATTTTGTCTGGCAATTATGGTCCGATTTTCTCGAAATTCGAACTCAACCTTTCGTAGGGTGTAACGGTGATAGAGTCAAACGTTTTTTTAAATCGGATAATAATTGTGACCTCCAGAGGTACCATAGGCGATTTTTTGGACAATCAGGGGCCATAATTCAGGAAGTTACGATCCGATATGCGCAAATAATGAAAGGAACCAAGATCTTTTAGTCTGCCGGATAAACACAGATTTATGTGTTTTCCTGGAAAAAAGTCCCATCAAAGCAAACTTGGTCTCAAATGAAAGGCGGGATCCGTAGGTACTCCTTAAAAAAATGACCCATCATGATCGCTTGGGGAAAATTTTTGGGCGGGGTCAAAGGTCAAAGTTGACCAATCAGAAAATAGCAGCCAATATCTCAAAAACTATCAATGTTAGACCCTATAAATTTATTATTAACATCGTGTACACAATTTCCACTATGCTAGATGAGTGGACAGCGATGTCCGATACTTTGAACCTTGATTCTTAAGTTGCGGGTCTCCTTCCCATGGGGGAGGGGGGGCTGACAAAATGTCAAAATTTCATGTTTTATTCTACTTCTGCGAACTTTTGTGCATAAGTCGACCAACATCAGATGTAGCCAAAAACACTTTTTAAGGAGACCTGAACGCTGGCCATGCACTTTATAGACCTCTATAGGGACGGGAATCGGTTATCGGATAACCCAACCAAACAAATTGACCCGGATTTCTTAAAAGGGTTACGTGTCCTGATAAGCAGTTTTGATGTTCACATCCAAACGACTCTATATTTTGGCGATTGTTTTTCAGACGCTGTTCAAATCCAGATAGTCCCTTTAAGTGTGAGAATTCCCCCTCTATCTCTGATAAGGACGAGAAAGCGGGGGCCAGGGTGAAATGGCCAAAACTGACGATTCTTATTTTTAAATTTGTTGTTATAACAGATTTCTCATGTTATACCAATGGACTTATGCGAGTGTCTGGGCAAAGTTCCACCTTTGCAAAGTTTCACCATAGAAATGATAAGTTAGGCCTATGTGGTTGTCTCAAAATGGCCGAGTTAATGTGTCGACGAAACGTTTAACTCGATCTTAGGTAAGATTATATCAACTGAGCTAGGAAACAGGGGGGGGGGGGGGGTCTTTGGACACATGCACATGGTCTAGGGTCGTTTGAATTCATCAATGTAATATTCTCCTCATCTACACTTAATTTGGTACACACAGTCTTTCAGGAATGTAGGGTTTGTGAGCTTTGACTTTCCATTAGCATTTACTAACTCTTTAGTTGATGCGTCTTTGTGGAATTTGTTTTGTATTTCTGCTTATGTTTTAAATAACCTTCTCAATTGATGGACGATGTTGCCGCGGAAAGCTATAAGGACTCAAATTGGATGTGTGTGATTTTTTGGTGTCAAGCTTTGAAGGGTTGGATAATGTGGGGTTGATGAAGCTGAAATCAAGACTTCTTCTCTTGGCACATTAGTGAGTAGGTACCAGAGCAATTAGAGGATTTATGAATATCACGAGTATGACGAATCCTACAGATTGTATTTGGGTGGAACAAAATGCATGGATGGAGCTTTTAGGGTCATCAACTAAATCAAACCCCCTTTCCTAGAGTCGAGCTATATAAAATCTGTGGACTATAGTGAAACTTTTAACGAAAAAATAATGTTGTACGCGGAAGTTTAATTAACTCATCTCTGATGGGTAAAGGGGGATTCTTGACGGGTGAAGAAGGGGTCGGGGATCTACTTAAAACGGCAATTTCATATTTTTTAGTTATATTAATATATTGAAATAAAGCCTTAAAATAGATGGTATATATAAACAGGCCTACCTTGTTAAAGAATAATGCTATTAATCCTATAATTCACTGTTGCCAGTTGAGAAATTGGCAAAAATATCATTTTCAACTTCAAATTCAAACATTTGAAGATCGCCATTGCATGAAGGGGAATGGGAAAACAAGGGAGGTAATTGTGTTATTATTTTCTGTGTCAGCGATTTACCCCCCCCCCCCTGAAATATTGCCCATGATCGTATAATAGTGAGTTGACAACCTTTTGAGCAAAAGACATAGAAATAAATATGTTTTGACTCTCTTAGAAAATATGAAATTATCACTTTAAGCAGAGTTTTTGATGCTATCTGAGGTAAGCGTAAATCAGGAAATGATGATATTTGATGGCTGAAGTTGAGTCAAATCGTCAGTTTTGGCCATTTCACCCTGGCCCCCAGCTTTCTCGTCCTTATCCGAGATAGAAGGGGAATTCGCACACTTAAAGTTAAAGGGACTATCTGGATTTGAACAGTGTCTCACAAAAATAATTGCCAAAATATAGTCATTTGGATGTGAACATCAAAAAACTGCTTATCCGGACACGTAACCCTTTTAAGATTTCAAGTTATTTTTTTTGTTGGGTTACCTGATAATCAATTCCCGTCCATTTAAAGGTCTATTCAGTGCATGACCGATGTTCAGGTCTCTTTAAGCAGTGTTTTGGCTACATCTGAGGTCGACTTATGCACAAAAGTTGATTGCTGTGCGCAAAAGTCGAATAAAACTTTTTGTCAGCCCCCCCCACTCCCCATGGGAAGGAGACCCGCAACTTTAGAATCAACGTTCAGAGTATCGGACATCGCTGTCCACTCATCTTATGTACATGATGTTAATAATAAATTTATAGGGTCTAACATTGATAGTTTTTGAGATATTGACTGCTATTTTCTGATTGGTCAACTTTGACCTTTGACCCCGCCCCAAAAATTTTCCCCAAGCGATCATGATGGGTCATTTTTTTCTGGAGTACCTACGGACCCCACCTTTCATTTGAGACCAAGTTTGCTTTGATGGGACTTTTTTCCAGGAAATAATCTAAATCCGGCAAACTATTTGGGTTATAACCATGCATTTCAAGTTTCATCAAAATCGAATTAAAATTGTGATCTATACAGGGTCCACAACCATGATATACCATTCTTTAACAGTATTCGCGTACAAACGGCGGCCATTTTGTATGGCAATTTTGGTCCGATTTTCCCGAAATTCGAACTCAACCTTCCTTACGGTGTAACGGTAATATAATTTTTTTAAATCGGATAATAATTGTCACCTCCAGATTGACCACAAGCTAAGAAAAGGCGATTTTGCGTATAATCATGGGACATAATTCAGGAAGTTACGATCCGATATGCGCAAATATCGAAAGGAACCAAGATCTTTGGGTTATAACCATGAATTTCAAGTTTCATCAAAATCGAATTAAAATTGTGACCTCTACAGGGCCCACAACATTGATATAACATTTTTTAACAGTATTCGCGTACAAACGGCGTCCATTTTGTATGGCAATTTTGGTCCGATTTTCCCGAAATTCGAACTCAACCTTCCTTAGGGTGTAACGGTGATATAATCGAACGGTTTTTTAAATCGGATAATAATTGTGACCTCCAGAGGTACCACAAGCTAAAAGATAGGCTGGCACTGCCAGGCAGGATACGCCCACATTTTTGAGAGATGGATAGAGAACAAGCAATACCGAAAGCGATTTTTCCTACATCATTAAGTCCTGTATTTCATACTGTATTGGGAGCAGCCATTTTGTTGGTCAGTTCCAGTCTGATATTCATGAAATTCGAAGCTGACAATGATTATGGTGTGACGGTACAAAACCTAGAAATCTGTACAAACGGCGGCCATTTTGTCTGGCAATTATGGTCTGATTTTCTCGAAATTCGAACTCAACCTTCCGTAGGGTGTAACGGTGATAGAGTCAAACGTTTTTTTAAATCGGATAATAACTGTGACCTCCAGAGGGACCATAGGCGATTTTTCGGACAATCAGGGGCCATAATTCAGGAAGATATGATCCGATGTGCGCAAAAAACGAAAGGAACCAAGATCTTTGGGTTATAACCATGCATTTCAAGTTTCGAATTAAAATTGTGACCTATACAGGGTCCACAACTAAGGATGTAAACGGTTACTCGGTCAACCGGTTACGGTTCGGTTTGACAAGCTGACCGGTTCGATATTCCCTTGACCGTTATTCGTTCTATATAATATTTATGTGTGTATTCATTAATAGTATACAAGAATTAACCCACATTCGCTTGTTTATATTATACGTTGATACAAAACTTTCCCGGTTATAAAACGGCCGTATTCACTGCTCGAAAACGTAGTAGAAAGATAGGCTGGCACTGCCAGGCAGGATACGCCCACATTTTCGAGAGATGGATAGAGAACAAGCAATACCGAAAGTGATTTTTCCTATGTGCAAATATCGAAATGAATTAAGATCTTTGGGTTATAAAGGTTCATTTCAGTAGGCTTCAAATTCGACTGGGGATCATGTTGCTAAGTGGGTAAGATGCTGGCTCGGTAGCCTTGAGGTTAGGTGTTTGATCCCTGCATTGGGTGACAAAGTTCATCTAGATTTTCTGGCGTGGTTTCCCCTTGTTAGTGATGAAGGATGGATGGCCCGACAAGAACAGCTGTCAATTTTGGTCCAATTTTCACGAAATTCGACCTCAACCTTCATTACGATGTAACGGTGATATAATCAAACGTTTTTTTAAATGGGATAATAATTCTGACCCCAGAGGGGCCAAAAGCTAAAAAAGATAGGCTGGCACTGCCAGGCAGGATACGCCCACATTTTTGAGAGATGGATAGAGAACAAGCAATACCGAAAGTGATTTTTCCTACATCATTAAGTCCTGTATTTCATACTGTATTGGGAGCAGCCATTTTGTTGGTCAGTTCCAGTCTGATATTCATGAAATTGGAAGCCGACAATGATTATGGTTTGACGGTACACAACCTAGAAATGTTACTTTTCGTCAAAATCGGATAAGAATTGTGACCTGTAGAGAGTCCACAACCATGATATACCATATTTTTTACACTGTTCGCGTACAAACGGTGACCATTTCGTCCGGCAATTTTGGTACGATTTTCACGAAATTCGAACTCAACCTTTCTTACGGTGCAACAGCAATATAATCAGAGTTTTTTTTTAAATCAGATAATAATTGTTCGAGAGATAGACAGAGAACAAGCAATACCGAAAGTGATTTTTCCTACAATCAAAGGCCATAATTCATTAAGTTACAATTTGATATGCGCAAATATCGAAAAGAATAAAGATCTTTAGGTTATAAACAAGCTTTTCAGGTTTCATCAAAATCGAATTAAAATTGTCACCTCTACAGGGTCCACAACTTTGACATACCATACTTTTTACACTGTTCGCGTACAAACGGCGGCCATTTTTTCTGGCAATTATGGTCCAATTTTCTCGAAATTCAAACTCAACCTTCCGTAGGGTGTAACGGTGATAGAGTCAAACGTTTTTTCAAATCGGATAATAATTGTGACCTCCAGAGGGACCGTAGGCGATTTTTCGGACAATCAGGGGCCATAATTCAGGAAGTTACGATTCGATATGCGCAAATATCGAAAGGAACCAAGATCTTTGGGTTATAACCATGCATTTCAAGTTTCATCAAAATCGAATTAAAATTGTGACTTCTACAGTGTCCACAACCATGATATACATTTTTTTAACAGTATTCGCGTACAAACGGCGGCCATTTTGTATGGCAATTTTGGTCCGATTTTCCCGAAATTCGAACTCAACCGTCCTTACGGTGTAACGGTAATATAATCAACCGTTTTATTAAATCGGATAATAATTGTGACCACCAGAGGGACCACAAGCTAAAATAAGGCGATTTTGCGTATAATCAGGGGCCATAATTCAGGAAGTTACGTTCCGATATGCGCAAATATCGAAAGGAACCAAGATCTTTGGGTTATAACCATGAATTTCAAGTTTCATCAAAATCGAATAAAAAATGTGACTTCTACAGGGTCCACAACCTTGATATACCATTTTTTAACAGTATTCGCGTACAAACGGCGGCCATTTTGTATGGCAATTTTGGTCCGATTTTCCCGAAATTCGAACTCATTCTTCCTTAGGGTGTAACGGTGATATAATCAAACGGTTTTTTAAATCGGATAATAATTGTGACCTCCAGAGGGACCACAAGCTAAAAAGGGTGATTTTTCGGACAATCAGGGGCCATAATTCAGGAAATTACATTCCGATAGGCGCAAATATCGAAAGGAACCAAGATCTTTGGGTTATAAACATGCATGTCAAGTTTCATCAAAATCGGTTCAAAATTGTGACCTCTATAGGGTCCACAAGCTAAAAACGTGATTTTTCGTACAATCAGGGGCCATAATCCATGAAGTTTTGATCCGATACATGCCAATATCGAAAGCAGCCGAGATCTTTTGGGGATAAACCTATATTTCAAGTTTCGTCAAAATCGGATAAGAATTGTGACCTGTAGAGGGTCCACAAACAAATTGTGGACGGACGGACGGACGGACGGACGGACGGACGGACGGACGGACGGACGGACGGACAGGGGCGACGACAATATACGTCCACATAAAAATGTGGGCGTATAAAAAGGTCATTTTTCGAACAATCAGGGGCCATAATTCAGGAAGTTACAATCCGATATGCACAAATATCGAAAGGAACCAAGATCTTTGGGTTATAAACATGCATGTCAAGTTTCATCAAAATCAGTTCAAAATTGTGACCTCTATAGGGTCCACAACCTTAATATAACGTATTTTCACACTAATCGCGTACAAACGGCGGCCATTTTGTCCGTCAATTTTGGTCCGATTTTCACAAAATTTTACCTCAATCTTCATTACCATGTAACGGTGATATAATCAAACGTTTTTTTTAAATCGGATAATAATTTTGACCTCCAGTGGGACCACAAGCTAAAAAGGGTGATTTTTCGTACAATCCGGGGCCATAATTCAGGAAGTTACGAATCAATGAGCGCAAATATCGAAAGGAACCAAGATCTTTGGGTTATAAACATGCATGTCAAGTTTCATCAAAATCGGTTCAAAATTGTGACCTCTATAGGGTCCACAACCTTGATATAACATATTTTCACACTATTCGCGTACAAACGGCGGCCATTTTGTCCGTCAATTTTGGTTTGATTTTCACGAAATTCAATCAGAGCCTTCATTACCATGTAACGGTGATATAATTAAACGGTTTTTTAAATCGGATAATAATTTTGACCTCCAGAGGGACCACAAGCTAAAAAGGGCAATTTTTCGGACAATCAGGGGCCATAATTCAGGAAGTTACGATCCGATGGGTGCAAATATCGAAAGGAACCAAGATCTTTGGGTTATAAACATACATGTCAAGTTTCATCAAAATCGGTTCAAAATTGTGACCTCTATAGGGTCCACAACCTTGATATAACGTATTTTCACACTATTCGCGTACAAACGGCGGCCATTTTGTTTGTCAATTTTGGTCCGATTTTCACGAAATTTGAACTCAACCTTCATTACCATGTAACGATGATATAATCGAACGGTTTTTTAAATCGGATAATAATTTTGACCTCCAGAGGGACCACAAGCTAAAAAGGGCGATTTTTCGGACAATCAGGGGCCATAATTCAGGAAGCTACGATCCGATGGCCGCAAATATCGAAAGGAACCAAGATTTTTGGGGTATAAACATGCATGTCAAGTTTCATCACAATCGGTTCAAAATCGTGACCTCTATAGGGTCCACAAGCTAAAAACATGATATTTCGTACAATCAGGGGCCATAATCCATGAAGTTCCGATCCGATACATGCCAATATCGAAAGGAACCGAGATCTTATGGGGATAAACCTATATTTCAAGTTTCGTCAAAATCAGATAAGAATTGTGACCTGTAGAGAGTCCACAAACAAATTGTGGACGGACGGACGTCCGGACGTCCGGACGGACAGGGGCGACGACATAATACGTCCACATGAAAATGTGGGCGTATAAAAATTAGTCGTGAACAAAGTATCTTTCGTCTCTCTTGTACGTGGACATATGGTATAATCTTTTTTAGTCGTTTCATTGGCTCGCTGGTGTCACTTGTTGTAAACATGAGCCCATGAGGAATCATTTGAAAAATATATATATCCTTAAACCAATAAATATCGATAATACAAATATTACGGATGGCGGTAAGGATGGTAGGATTAATAGTTCCACTACATAACCTAGATTCCACAGAAAAGAGCGATGTATTGTGTTGTATGTTCAGACTGGGTTACAGTGGGTAACTTGACTACAGATTGACTGCGTATGAAAACAAACGTAATGAAGTGCGCGCGAATAAAAACGCCGAACTACATGTAAATATTTTAATATTGGATTAAATTCTAACATTGCATGCACGTTGAGATGGAGGTAGGTGGGACCTTAGACTGAATATTCCTATATTTGTAACAGGTCGAACACTAATAATACCTAATCATTTTTCCGATCTGTCAGTCACACAACGTCATGTGATGATGGACGAGTGACGACCACGTGGTAGCATGACTGTTAGACGACTCAATGTTTCTGTCGGAGAAATTTGAATGAAAATCAAAAAAAAGCTGCAATAAATAAACTCTTCTTATGACTTCGGGTCCAATAGTTTATATTTAAAATGAAGTAAAACAGTGTGAAAAGTAAATTTATATGTTGTTTTGTACGCTACCGACAAATAATAACTCAGCAACTAAAAAGTAAATCGGTTGACCGGTCACGGTCGGTTTTTTGCCCATCAGTTAACCGGTTCAATTATTTTTGACTCGTTACATCCTTATCCACAACCATGATATACCATTTTTTAACAGTATTCGTGTACAAACGGCGGCCATTTTGTATGGTAATTTTGGTCCGATTTTCCCGAAATTCGAACTCAACCTTCCTTACGGTGTAACGGTAATATAATCAAACGTTTTTTTAAATCGGATAATAATTGTGACCTCCAGAGGGACCACAAGCTAAAAAGATAGGCTGGCACTGCCAGGCAGGATACGCCCACATTTTTGAGAGATGGATAGAGAACAAGCAATACTGAAAGTGATTTTTCCTACATCATTAAGTCCTGTATTTCATACTGTATTGGGAGCAGCCATTTTGTTGGTCAGTTCCAGTCTGATATTCATGAAATTCGAAGCCGACAATGATTATGGTTTGACGGTACACAACCTAGAAATGTTACTTTTTGTCAAAATCGGATAAGAATTGTGACCTGTAGAGAGTCCACAACCATGATATACCATATTTTTACACTGTTCGCGTACAAACGGTGACCATTTCGTCCGGCAATTTTGGTACGATTTTCACGAAATTCGAACTCAACCTTCCTTACGGTGCAACAGTAATATAATCAGAGTTTTTTTTTAAATCAGATAATAATTGTTCGAGAGATAGACAGAGAACAAGCAATACCGAAAGTGATTTTTCCTACAATCAAAGGCCATAATTCATTAAGTTACAATTTGATATGCGCAAATATCGAAAAGAATAAAGATCTTTAGGTTATAAACAAGCTTTTCAGGTTTCATCAAAATCGAATTAAAATTGTCACCTCTACAGGGTCCACAACTTTGACATACCATATTTTTACACTGTTCGCGTACAAACGGCGGCCATTTTTTCTGGCAATTATGGTCCAATTTTCTCCAAATTCAAACTCAACCTTCCGTAGGGTGTAACGGTGATAGAGTCAAACGTTTTTTCAAATCGGATAATAATTGTGACCTCCAGAGGGACCGTAGGCGATTTTTCGGACAATCAGGGGCCATAATTCAGGAAGTTACGATCCGATATGCGCAAATATCGAAAGGAACCAAGATCTTTGGGTTATAACCATGCATTTCAAGTTTCATCAAAATCGAATTAAAATTGTGACTTCTACAGTGTCCACAACCATGATATACAATTTTTTAACAGTATTCGCGTACAAACGGCGGCCATTTTGTATGGCAATTTTGGTCCGATTTTCCCGAAATTCGAACTCAACCTTCCTTACGGTGTAACGGTAATATAATCAACCGTTTTATTAAATCGGATAATAATTGTGACCACCAGAGGGACCACAAGCTAAAATAAGGCGATTTTGCGTATAATCAGGGGCCATAATTCAGGAAGTTACGTTCCGATATGCGCAAATATCGAAAGGAACCAAGATCTTTGGGTTATAACCATGAATTTCAAGTTTCATCAAAATCGAATAAAAAATGTGACTTCTACTGGGTCCACAACCTTAATATACCATTTTTTAACATTATTCGCGTACAAACGGCGGCCATTTTGTATGGCAATTTTGGTCCTATTTTCCCGAAATTCGAACTCATTCTTCCTTAGGGTGTAACGGTGATATAATCAAACGGTTTTTTAAATCGGATAATAATTGTGACCTCCAGAGGGACCACAAGCTAAAAAGGGTGATTTTTCGGACAATCAGGGGCCATAATTCAGGAAATTACATTCCGATAGGCGCAAATATCGAAAGGAACCAAGATCTTTGGGTTATAAACATGCATGTCAAGTTTCATCAAAATCGGTTCAAAATTGTGACCTCTATAGGGTCCACAAGCTAAAAACGTGATTTTTCGTACAATCAGGGGCCATAATCCATGAAGTTTTGATCCGATACATGCCAATATCGAAAGCAGCCGAGATCTTTTGGGGATAAACCTATATTTCAAGTTTCGTCAAAATCGGATAAGAATTGTGACCTGTAGAGGGTCCACAAACAAATTGTGGACGGACGGACGGACGGACGGACGGGGGCGACGACAATATACGTCCACATAAAAATGTGGGCGTATAAAAAGGCGATTTTGCGTATAATCAGGGGCCATAATTCAAGAAGTTACGATCCGATATGCGCAAATATCGAAAGGAACCAAGATCTTTGGGTTATAACCATGAATTTCAAGTTTCATCAAAATCGAATTAAAATTGTGACCTCTACAGGGTCCACAACACTGATATACCATTTTTTAACAGTATTCGCGTACAAACGGCGGCCATTTTGTATGGCAATTTTGGTCCGATTTTCCCGAAATTCGAACTCAACCTTCCTTAGGGTGTAACGGTGATATAATCGAACGGTTTTTTAAATCGGATAATAATTGTGCCCTACAGAGGTACCACAAGCTAAAAAAGGTGATTTTTCGGACAATCAGGGGCCATAATTCAGGAAATTACGTTCCGATAGGCGCAAATATCGAAAGGAACCAAGATCTTTTGGTTATAAACATGCATGTCAAGTTTCATAAAAATCGATTCAAAATTGTGACCTCTATAGGGTCCACAAGCTAGAAACGTGATTTTTCGTACAATCAGGGGCCATAATCCATGAAGTTTTGATCCGATACATGCCAATATCGAAAGCAGCCGAGATCTTTTGGGGATAAACATATATTTCAAGTTTCGTCAAAATCGGGTAAGAATTGTGACCTGTAGAGAGTCCACAAACAATTGTGGACGGACGGACGTCCGGACGGACAGGGGCGACGACATAATACGTCCACATGAAAATGTGGGCGTATAAAAAGGTGATTTTTCGGACAATCAGGGGCCATAATTCAGGAAATTACGTTCCGATAGGCGCAAATATCAAAAGGAACCAAGATCTTTGGGTTATAAACATGCATGTCAAGATCCATCAAAATCGGTTCAAAATTGTGACCTCTATAGGGTCCACAAGCTTGAAACGTGATTTTTCGTACAATCAGGGGCCATAACCCATGAAGTTTTGATCCGATACATGCCAATATCGAAAGCAGCCGAGATCTTTTGGGGATAAACCTATATTTCAAGTTTCGTCAAAATCAGATAAGAATTGTGACTTGTAGAGAGTCCACAAACAAATTGTGGACGGACGGACAGGGGCGACGACAATATACGTCCACATGAAAATGTGGGCGTATAAAAAGGTGATTTTTCGGACAATCAGGGGCCATAATTCAGGAAATTACGTTCTGATAGGCGCAAATATCGAAAGGAACCAAGATCTTTGGGTTATAAACATGCATGTCAAGTTTCATCAAAATCGGTTCAAAATTGTGACCTCTATAGGGTCCACAAGCTAGAAACGTGATTTTTCGTACAATCAGGGGCCATAATCCATGAAGTTTTGATCCGATACATGCCAATATCGAAAGCAGCCGAGATCTTTTGGGGATAAACATATATTTCAAGTTTCGTCAAAATCGGGTAAGAATTGTGACCTCTAGAGAGTCCACAAACAATTGTGGACGGACGGACGGACAGGGGCGACGACATAATACGTCCACATGAAAATGTGGGCGTATAAAAACTAAAGCCTTTGACAATGTTTTCAGAACAGGGAGATAACGCATGTTCATCGACAGGGTTCACCCTCTCATGACATTTGATGAGAATCCATCGAAAACTGTAGCCTCTATCATGTTCACAAGCCAATTGTTGACGGACCGATGGACAGGGTCACAAAATAAAAGGAATTATTAGCTTGTATAAAAGGAATTATTAGCTAGACAGGAAAGAAATGTCTAATGAGGTATTCTGGGGTTTATAAAAAATTTGTGTAATAATCTTGTATATTTAAATTTGTACTATCACCTTTCAATGGTAGTTTCAGCAATTGTTTCACTTGTTTCTCCAGCTCTTGGATCTGGTCATTAAGTTCCTTGATTTCGCAGTCTTTTTCTTTTTGTATAATCGATAGTTGGTCTTTCATCTTCCTGACTTCAAAATCTTTTTCTACTTGTAACATTGAGTGTCGGTCTTTCAACTCCCTGATTTCATGCTGTTGTTTTTGTGTCGTTGATAGCAGGTCTTGGTAACTTTTTTCATCTGTTTAGAAGATACAATATTTTCTATATCAACCATATTAATTATTCAATATCATTCTCATAATACCCCCCCCTCCTCATACAAAACAAAAAATAGGTTGCCAGGCAACGAAACATACGCCCACACAGCAGCCAAATCGTCCGGGTAGTCAACACGAGTTGTTGCATTTTAAGTAATCACCAGAAAATCATAATTCAAACTCACCCATAACAACGGTGTAACTGTGATATAATCAAACGTTTTTTTAAATCAGATAATAATTGTGACCTCCAGAGGGACCACAAGCTAAAAAGGGTGATTTTTCGTACAATCAGGGGCCATGATTCAGGAAGTTATGATCCGATATGGGCAAATATGCAATGGAACCAAGATCATTAGGTTATAAACATGTATTTCAAGTTTCATCAAAATCAGTTCAAAATTGTGACCTCTATAGGGTCCACAACCTTGATATAACATATTTTTACACGATTCGCGTAGAGACGGCGGCCATTTTATCCGTCAACTCTGGTCCGATTTTCACGAAATTCAAATTCTCTCTTGTTTACCATGAAACCGTGATATAATCAAACGGTTTTTTAAATCGGATAATAATTTTGACCTCCAGAGGGACCACAAGCTAAAAAGGGCGATTTTTCGGACAATCAGGGGCCATAATTCAGGAAGTTATGATCCGATGGGCGCAAATATCTAAAAGAACCAAGATCTTTGGGTAATAAACATACATGTCAAGTTTCATCAAAATCGGTTCAAAATTGTGACCTCTATAAGGTCCACAATCTTGATATAACATATTTTCACACCATTCGCGTACAAACGACGGCCATTTTGTCCGTCAATTTCTGTCCGATTTTCACGAAATACGAACTCAACCTTCATAACCATGGAACGGTGATATACTGTAACGGTTTTTTAAATCGGATAACAATTTTGACCTCCAGAGGGACCACAAGCTTAAAAGGGCGATTTTTCGGACAATCAGGGGCCATAATTCGGGAAGTTAGAATCCGATTGGCGCAAATATCGAAAGGAACCAAGATCTTTGGGTTATAAACATGCATTTCAAGTTTCATCCAAATCCGTTCAAAATTGTGACCTCTACACTGTTCACAAGCTAAAAAAACGTGATTTTTCGTACAATCAGGGGCCATAACCCATGAAGTTACGGTCCGATACATGCCAATATCGAAAGGAACCGAAATCTTAGGGTGATAAACCTATATTTAAAGTTTCATTGAAATCGGATAAAAATTGTGACCTGTAGACTGTTCACAAACAATTGTGGACGGACGGACGTCCGGACGGACGAACAGGGGCGACGACAATTTACGTCCACATGAAAATGTGGGCGTATAAAAATGGTTGTCATGCAAGATACGCCCACAAAAGATGGAGAACAGGGAAAATCAATAGGATTCATCCTCTCATTAAAACAATGCTTTACATCGAAATTATAAAAACATAACGCTAACGCTACAATATACATCCACATTCCTGCTTTGATTGATATGGTACTTTGTCAAGAAGGCTAGGCGTTTGGTTTGTTTAGCGTTGAGGGTCGTGCCTCAACATCAATAGTTGCCGTCCTTAGAGTATAAGGAATAAGTATACCAAGATAATCCATTCAGAATAACGCTAAAGGCAAAAAGTGGGCGTGGCCCTGCCCCTGGGGGTCGGGACATTCATCAAAATCAATAGTGGACGCCCTCAGGCTATAAGGAATACAAGTACCAAGCTGCTTCATTCAGAATTGCGGCCTGTAAACGACAAACACAAAAATTGGGCGTGTCTTGCCTGTGGGAGTCGGGACATGCAGTTGACGTCCTTAGGCTATAAGGAATACATATCCTAAGTTTAAAGACGATCCATTAAGAATCGTGGCCTGTAGACAACACACACAGACACGAAGTAAAAATGGGCATGGCTCTGCCCCTGGGGGTTAGGAAATCACCAAAAACAATACGGATCATCTTTAGGGTATAAGGAATAGGTATGTAAAGTTTTAAAAGGATCTGTTAAGAATTGCATCCTGTAGGCGAACACATGACACAAAATCATTGGGCGTGGCTCTGTCCCTGGGGGTCGGGCATGCACCAAAAACAATAGAGATCTTCCTTAAGGTACCAAGAATTAGCATTCAAAGTTTCAAGATGATACATTAAGAAATGCAGCCTGTAGACGACAGACAAACAAATACAAGAAATGGGTGTTGCTGTCCCACGGGGGTCGGGCATGCACCCAAAACAAAAGGGATCATCTTTAGGGTATAAGGAATAAGTATTTTAAGTTTCAAGATGACCAATTAAGAATTGTGGCCTGTAGGCGACACACAAAAAGAAAATGGGCGTGACTCTGACCCTGGGGGTTGGGCATGCACCCCAAATGATAGGAATGTTCCTTAGGGTACAAAGAATAAGCATTCAAAGTTTCAAGATGATACGTTAAGAAATGTGGCTTGTAGACGACAAACAAATAAATACAAGGAATGGGCGTGGCTCTGTCCATTGGGGGTCGGGCATGCACCAAAAAACAATAGGGATCATCCTTAGGGTGTAAAGAGTAAGTATACAAAGTTTTAAGAAAATCCAGTTAGAATTGCGGCCTGTAGGCGACACACAGACACACAAAAAAAAATGGGCGTGGCTCTGCCCCTGGGGGTTGGGCATGCACCCCAAACGATAGGGGTCATCCTTAGAGTATAAAGAGTAAGTATACCAAGTTTGAAGAAAATCCAGTAAGAATTGCGCTCTGTAGGCGACACAAAGACACACGAAAAGAAAATGGGCGTGGCTCTGCCCCTGGGGGTTGGGCATGCACCCCAAACGATAGGGATGTTCCTTAGGGTACAAAGAATGTGTATGCAAAGTTTCAAGATTATAAGATAAGAAATGTGGCCTGTAGACGACAAACAAACAAATACTAGAAATGGGCGAGGCTATGCCCCTGGGGGTCGGGCATGCACCAAAAACAATAGGGATCTTCCTTGGGGTATAAGGAATAAGTATACCAAGTATAAGGAATAAGTATACCAAGTTTGAAGAAAATCCAGTAAGAATTGCGCCCTGTAGGCGACACAAAGACACAAGAAAAGAAAATGGGCGTGGCTCTGCCCCTGGGGGTTGGGCATGCACCCCAAACGATAGGGATGTTTCTTAGGGTACAAAGAATGTGTATGCAAAGTTTCAAGATTATACGTTAACAAATGTGGCTTGTAGACGACAACCAAACAAATACTAGAAATGGGCGTGGCTATGCCCCTGGGGGTCGGGCATGCACCAAAAACAATAGGGATCTTCCTTGGGGTATAAGGAATAAGTATACCAAGTATAAGGAATAAGTATACCAAGTTTGAAGAAAATCCAGTAAGAATTGCGCCCTGTAGGCGACACAAGGACACAAGAAAAGAAAATGGGCGTGGCTCTGCCCCTGGGGGTCGGGCATGCACCCCAAATGATAGGGATGCTCCTTAGGGTACAAAGAATGTGTTTGCAAAGTTTCAAGATTATAAGTTAAGAAATGTGGCCTGTAGACGACAAACAAACAAATACTAGAAATGGGCGTGGCCCGGCCCCTGGGGGTCGGGCATACCCCCAAAACAATAGGGATCTTCCTTGGGGTATAAGGAATAAGTATACCAAGTTTGAAGAAAATCCATGAAGAATTGCGCCCTGTAGGCGAACCACAGACACACACACACACACACACACACACACACACACACACATACACACACACACCCACACCCACACAGACAGGGGCGACGGCATAATACGTTCACATTATGAATGTGGACGTATAAAAATGTGATAAAACCTGTAGCCTCTACAGGGGCGTGGTGAGAATGAGTTCATGAGTAGCCATACTCATGCGCCAAAAAGTTTTTGCGCCAAAATCACAATCAAATTACTCAAAAAATGAAAAACATTTGTAAGTGGAAAAATTGTTTCATCTGACCCAATTAAAAAAATTTTGAAAGAGTCAAGTTGGAAAATTTAATCATATTTTATTACCGTATTTCTTGTCTCGGATTGCTGGAGATTGCGTTTCTGGGCTTCTAATTTTCGAAATTTTCCCGGGGGAGGGCCCCCCGGACCCCCCGCCGCGGGCTCGAGCCTTCGGCGCTCGCGGTGGCCGGCTTCGCCGGCCACAGCTCCGCGGTCAGTAAAAGGGTTTTTGTGCCAAAATCTTTTTTGTTACTCATAATTTCTTCTCAATAATTGCCCTCACCACGCCCCTGAGCCTCTATCGTCGTCACACATTTTGGAAAAGGGGGATAACTTCTGAATTGAATTTTTGATCGCTGAATATCAGTAGTGTGCGCCTCTCATAAACCCAATGCTTCAAGTTTCTTCTAAATTGGACAAATATTGTTGTCAAAGGAGAGTGCACAGACTTTGTACATATTTCGCATTTGAGAAAAAAGGAGGAGGCATAACTCTGTCACAGAAGGTCCGATGCGCATCAAAATCAAATCGATCTGAGAACTTTTGCCACTTAACACTATTTAGGAGGGTCTACATATTACATGATTGACACTTTGTAGGGGAACTGCTATTTTGACAGGAAGTTTTGTTCCTATTTTAATGAAATTCAAATTGAATCATGATTATAGTGTTATGCACAGACACTTGAATGGATTAAAATCAAACTTCTTACTACTGCTTGACTAATCAACACCTACGCCAAGTGTGAAGATTCTAACTCAATCGTAATGAGAGTTATTGTGTTCCAAAGTCTTGACCAATCAAATTGTTTATCGCTCTACTTACCCTGAGCAGAAAATGCTCATTATCAAACGTAGTCAAGGTATTGATGTAATGAAACTATACACCAAATTTCATCACTCTCATTTACTTAAACTAAAGCTATCGTGTCCTAAAACATCAACCAATCAAATTGCTTATCCCTGCTTTCCTAACGCAGAAAAGCATTGACCTAATAAAACACGTATGCCAAGTTTGGTCATTCTAGCTCAATTAGAAAGAGAGGTATTATGTCCCAAAAAGTGTGACGGACAAACAGACTGAGGGACGAACCCATTCTAATAGTCCCCTGCTTTCTTCGAAAGGCGGGGGGACAAAAATTAAAGTAGCTAAGTCTCTAACTCAATATCATCCAAAATCTTCCACAATGAAAACACAAATTATTTGTCAATTTAACCCTTTGAACACTGACTTTACATGGGGTGTTACACGTAACTCCCTTGATTTACAGGACGTCATATTAATTATGACGTCAACGTAATTGGAGCTTGACACGCCCCAAGCTGCAAAACCGACATTTCGGGTATATGCGATACAACGTCAAGCCGGTTTTGCGGCATTTCGGGTTCTAAGGGTTAAATCCAAGATGGGCTTCTGATATCCAATATTTTAGACAAAAAAAATTTATCTTTGGTACACGAATCCTGTACCATAATGCGTTTCAGGCCAATAATGTAGCCTGGAATAATTTGATTACGCACAGGTACACAGGAATTTACAGGACTAATTCCCCCACGGTTTGCATATCCGCTTGAGGCAACACCCTAAATCATAATTGAGAGAGACTGGGTGATCTTGACTCGGGGCAATTATAAGTTTGACTAACGTACAAGATCATGGGTCTTTATATATGTATATTCGTCGATGTCAGTTAATATTAAGTCAGCAACAAACCTACCCACTTGTGGATTATTAAATCCAGAACCCAATTTCAAAACAGACCAGGCGCGGATCCAGAGCGGGGGGGGGGGGGTCCGGCCTCCCCCCCCTGCTCAGGCTTGAAAATTTTTTAGGTGATTTTATTGGCGATTTAGACCTGTAATTTAGGAATTTACCTTCCAGAAATATGTCAGAATGAACCAAATTCAATCTAGTTTACCAAATTGTTCTGGGGGAGGACCCCCAAGCCCCCCGTTAATCGGTTGAGCGCAATTAGTTAAGAAATTATCAAACCTAGAACCCCCCCCCCCCCCCCTGCAAAAAATCCTGGATCCGCACCTGCAGACTGTCTAGATATAAAATCATTCGACGATAAATCAGAGTAAACCCGTAATGTTAACTGTAAATCAGCTCTGAACGTCGGTCTCATTACACTCACCCTGAACATTCAGAGACTGTCCCATTGAATCAACGTCGAAAAAATTTGAGGAACTGTCAATTTTACTGGACAGCTAAACGATCGGGTGTCAATCCATGTGAAAGCCTGTACAATATAAAGCCTGTACATTTCGTTTCGTCTTGTATGACCGACATTTCTGAATGTCGACGTTGACCTACAGTTAGAGTGTCATGGCGGCGGTAATGTAACTTGATAGGAAGGGAACTATTTTTAACGGCATGTTGTGTCGCTCATACTGACTCTAGCGAAGTAAGCAAGGTCTTATTTTCTCACTAAGATGTTCGTTTACATTGTATAGGCGTCCACACGGATTGACACCCATCGTTTAGCAGTGAAAAGTTGCCCAGTAAAATTGACTGGGGCTCCAATTATTTTCGACATTGATTGAATAGGACAGTCCCTGAACGTTCAGGGTGAGTGTAATGAGACAGACGTTCAGAGCTGAACTATGCTAACTGTTGCGATTCGGAAAAGCATGTTAGGGTCAATCACATGGAAAAAGTGTGTTTTAAATAGTTTATTTCAAGGTCGTCCCACCACACTGATTTATCGGATAGCTATAGGTCAACGAAGTGAGAGAGAGAGAGAGAGAGAAATGGGGTTTAACCTACACTCGACACAAACTAGGTCATTTCGGGACTAATTTTATTTCAATAATTTGTTTGCGCCTAGGGGTCTTTAGTAGTGGGGGTTGGATGGCCGATTGGTTAGCACGTACTTGCTGTATCATACGGCCTGTCATTGAGTCAACTGGCATGGTTTTGAATCCCCGGTTGTACGTGACAAGGAGTAGGGTCGTCTGTCCAACATCGTGGGTTTTCTCTATGTCCCCCTGATATCATTCAATATTGATTTGTTTACAGCTTGTAAGTAAGTTACCGACCCTTCTCCTCAATTGTGGGTCGGGTTTGGTGAAACAAAGATATTTTTAAGGTCAGCCTACTCAGAATTTTTTTTTTTCCATTTGATTGACCCTTATGGGCTTCCGTATTGAGAAGCCATTTTAACAGAACTGATGACAGAATTGTCAAAGTTTGTGGAGAAAAAGGTCAAGGTTTGTTTCGTGCATGTGCAGTAATCCGTGCTTAGACAGGTTAGCATTTACACTACGAAAATTAAAAACGAACCGTTCCTGGTACCATTCCGTTACCACCTCACTTCAGTGGGCCGGATTGGCATCGCACCAGGCCCGGCACACTTAAGTTTGACCCACTAACAATACAAAATAATGAAGTGCGCCGTACCTGGAACCTTTCATGGTACTCTTAAAATTTGTTACGTAAACAGGGTTTATGAGACTCCCAGGGCTGGGACTTATCACTAAAAGTATCCATCTGATTTCCTATATAAACTAAGGAACGAGGGATAATTGAAGGGTTAAAGGAAATCTTCCCTTGTTTAATATCTCGTGTCATGTCTTACAACCCCTCCCCCTCCCCTTTCAAATGTATTGGGGTAAGGGTGTGGTTCCTTACTTCACACATATTGTCTTGGATACAAGTAGGGTTGCATGGTTCAAGTTTAATGGGCAAAAACCAAGTTTTCTGTCATACTGATAATTAGAGACAATTAAATCCTTCCTAGTTGACAAGGAATATATGGGTCTTTACCTATAAAGACCATATAAGACCAAAAAATTTATAGGCAGTGGTTACTTAATTCATTTATAGGCAGTGGTTACTAAATCCATTTTACGGCAAGTTAAAACTTATCTGATTAAAATTAATCCAGCTATTAACGTTTAAGTATCCGAGAGCTAAAAACGGTTTTCAAATTTTCAATTACAAACTTGATCCGGTTGATTGGCTGGTGAGGTCACAGGCACTACACATACTAATTACTATATACATTATCTATACAATATATCACTGTCTATACACACCAGCAGTTGACCAGTGTGTATTTGTCGCTTCAATTAACATGTGACTGACCTAATTATAATAACCAAATTATAGCCCATGTGCAAATGAAGAGACCCAAGTAATTAGCGCATTTAGTAATACTTGATATCCAAACCATTCTCTGTAAGTACTGCAATACAATTGTGCCAGTCATTTGTCGATATATTCATTATTAGCTATATATAATAATAATTATCATTTCTATGCACAAAGAATTACTTTTATCGTAACTCCATTTGAAATTCCCGGCGAATATGTATTTCTCGATGAATATGCATAACAATAGATCGCCCTCATTTCTCAGCCAATCAAACCTGGGAATCTTATTACCATGTACGCTTCCATGCACTACGGGCGTAGTAACCGAGGTTAAACTTTGGCACGAAAATTGCATGGGATTCATGACATGAATATAAAATACAATTGATCACACATGGAGTTAGTGACGCGGTTTGGTGAGTGATTAAACTGTCAATGCAATTGTAAAATACTTTTAATATAAAGAAGATAAACGATGTTAGATATTATAACCTAATCATATCACAAACGTTAATCCATCGAGTAATTTATATTCAAATTTCACATCAAGTCAATCAAATGTTGTTTAAACGCCAATCAACAAATAATACCAGGCTACTTGATGACAAAAACACCGGTGAGCAATATTATTGGATAAATAATAATGTGTGTGTGGAGTATTACGCACATCTTCCACCTAGAGCGATGTCTTTTATGTGGCCGGTGTAAAAAAAGATAACCTAATCAGCATTGCTAATCCCACTAACACTCACTGCTAACATCGAAGTGTAAATTATTTTATGACCCAATGTCTGTATAACTTCAATCAGATTGTTTAAATAACGACAGATATTAACGACACCACACTTGTAATATTATTATCAATACACAAAGATAGTTAGATGACCCTCCTCAATCTGTGATTCCATTTAGATGGTTACCAACAATATTTATTTGCACTGTTAGTGTTAATTCTAACGTATATTGAGATATTTTTTCGTATTTCATTTTTATGGTCTATTTCAGAGTAATGATGTCAAATCTGCATACAGAAAGAAAGGTGCCTTACGATGATAACGGATTGTCATTAACAACAAATCGTGTTTCAATCATCTTTGATGTTTATGATGCATTTTGCATGACCACATTTTTACTCCTGTACTCTTTTACTCGGGGAAATTAGAACCACAATACTCCTTTGACGAAAATTTATCTCGAATCATTTGGACTGCACACGATGGTAGAGGGTATTAAATTTGTGCCGTGAGAATAGAGAACGACCGCACATTATGAAACAAATTCTAAATTAGAACCGCAATACTCTTCTGACGAAAATGTATCTCGAATCGTTTGGAATACACACGATGTTAGAGGGTATTAAAATCGCTGTCGTGAGAAAAGAGAACAACCGTAGATTATGAAACATTCTAAATTGGATCTTAAATTAAAATGAATTACAAAACAAATTATTCCGTAGTCAATTGTTTTATTTCATTAGGGGGATGAAGGAATCAGTCAGGAGTTAATGAATACACATGCCGAGTGTAGGCTATATAGGGATTTAAAGAATAAACATGCATTCAGCAGGTCTCTATAAAAGTTGAGTGTGCCTGCGCACACACTTGAAAATGTGCCTGCAGGGTCATACTCAAAAAGAGAGTATTCAATTGCCAGGTATATAGTATGATTGATTGTGGGTACGGGGGGGGGGGGGGGGGGGGGGCTTACGAAAGCTTCCTGGGTTGGACTCGGCAAAAGAAATTATAAATAAATTTTAGTACCTTTTTTATTATGGTTTCTAAATTGTATTATAGATTACTTTAATAATAAAGATTAAGTTTGATGTGCATATTGTTGTTGTTTGGGGTTGATATAAAAATAGAATAGAAGACTACCGGGTTCAAACAAGTTCTGTACTTTGCTCAGTATGCGACATATCAACATCTATAGCTTCGAGAATGGCTGCCATTTTATCATGAGAACCGGACACCGAACGAAGGCTTAGAATCAGCAGGTTTTGAGAAAAAGAATGTCATGGACTTGTCTGTTTTTGACCGTAGGTCATTGCAGTCTCTGTATATGCACTTTATATGGCGGGGGAAAGCGGCAAAAACCTAATGCTATGTAGAAATGTCTAATTCAAAACACACATGTAACATAATGCCATACCAAATACCTAAAACGTCTAATACAAAAAACAAAATACAAGAAACCTCTAAGTAATACAAAATACCTCATACGTCTATTGCAAAAGACAAAATACAAGAAACCTCTAATACAAAATACATATAACCTCTTACGCACAATTGATTTTACAATCTGAAACATCTACCATAAGCATTAGATGACATATCTCGTTGTCATTACTTACATTTCTCCACTGAATTATCTTTATTTAGGTCAATGTCAAGGTCACCGAACACAACTTGGCGACCTATTCGGCTAGCGAGCTATTCGACCGATCCAGCTGGCAACCTGTTCGTTGGCAACCTATTCAGAATTAAGACAACAGTCGCCCAAACTCATCTGTTTTTAACAACCAATAAAATCCAACGTTACGTCTATCAAATGAAAGTAGAATAATATATTATTTTTATCAATTCCTTTAGCTCAGAATAGAGATGTAATTTCGCATTATCGTACAAAATTCTAGACATCCAACTAAATATATTCCGAAAGGTAATTAAATAGGCTTTCTAAGTATTATCAGTAAAAATTGGCACATTCATATTAAAGGGGTGCACTCTCTTCCTAAACATGACCAATTTTTTAAAAATTTTAAATGGAAAAACTGTTAATATCCCGTGTCAAAATTCGGACCATCGTACAAAATTATGATGATCTAACTAAATATATTCTAAAAGGTAATTGAATAAGCTTTCCAAATATTATTAGTAAAAGTTGGCACAATCATATTAAAGGGGTGCGCTGTCAACCTGAACATAGCCAATTTTTCAATATTTTAAAGTGAAAGAACGGTAATATTTCGAGTCGAAATTCGGACCATCGTACAAAATTCTTAGCAACCAGCTATATATATTCTGAAAGGTAATTGAATAAGCTTTCTAAATATTATTAGTAAAAGTTGGCACAGTCATATTAAAGGGGCGCGCTCTCAACCTGAACATAGCCAATTTTTCAATATTTTAAAGTGAAAGAACGGTAATATTCCGTGTCAAAGTTCGGACCATCGTACAAAATTTGGAGCATCCAGCTATATATATTCTGAAAGGTAATTGGATAAGCTTTCCAAATATTATTAGTAAAAGTTGGCACAATCATATTAAAGGGGCGCGCTCTCAACCTGAACATAGCCATTTTTTCAATATTCTATATGTGAAGATAGACCGGAATTTTTTCGAAGTCCGAATTTGGACCATCGTACAAAATTCTGACCATCCAGCTATATATATTCTGAAAGGTAATTGGATAAGCTTTCCAAATATTAATAGTAAAAGTTGGCAGAATCATATTAAAGGGGCGCTCTCTCAACCTGAACATAGCCAATTTTTCAATATTTTAAAGTGAAACAACGGAATTATTCCGAGTCGAAATTCGGACCATCGTACAAAATTCTGAGCATCCAGCTATATATATTCTGAAAGGTAATTGAATAAGCTTTCTAAATATTATTAGTAAAAGTTGGCACAATCATATTAAAGGGGCGCGCTCTCAACCTGAACATCGCCAATTTTTCAATATTTTAAAGTGAAAGAACGGTAATATTCCGTGTCAAAGTTCGGACCATCGTACAAAATTTGGAGCATCCAGCTATATATATTCTGAAAGGTAATTGAATAAGCTTTCCAAATATTATTAGTAAAAGTTGGCACAATCATATTAAAGGGGCGCGCCCTCATCCTGAACATATCCAATTTTTCAATATTCTATATGTGAAGATAGACCCGGTATTTTTTTTGAAGTCCAAATTCGAACCATCGTACAAAAATTCTGAGCATCCAGCTATATAAATTCGGAAAGGTATATGAATGAGCTTTCCAAATATTATTAGTAAAAGTTGGCACAATCATATTGAAAAATTGGCTATGTTCAGGTTGAGAGCGCGCCCCTTTAATATGACTGTGCCAACTTTTACTAATAATATTTAGAAAGCTTATTCAATTACCTTTCAGAATATATATACATGTAGCTGGTTGCTAAGAATTCTGTACGATGGTCCGAATTTCGACTCGAAATATTACCGTTCTTTCACTTTAAAATATTGAAAAATTGGCTATGTTCAGGTTGACAGCGCACCCCTTTAATATGATTGTGCCAACTTTTACTAATAATATTTGGAAAGCTTATTCAATTACCTTTTAGAATATATTTAGTTGGATCATCAGAATTTTGTACGATGGTCCGAATTTTGACACGGGATATTAACAGTTTTTCCATTTAAAATTTTTAAAAAATTGGTCATGTTTAGGAAGAGAGTGCACCCCTTTAATATGAATGTGCCAATTTTTACTGATAATACTTAGAAAGCCTATTTAATCACCTTTCGGAATATATTTAGTTGGATGTCTAGAATTTTGTACGATAATGCGAAATTACATCTCTATTCTGAGCTAAAGGAATTGATAAAAATAATATATTATTCTACTTTCATTTCATAGACGTAACGTTGGATTTTATTGGTTGTTAAAAACAGATGAGTTTGGGCGACTGTTGTCTTAATTCTGAATAGGTTGCCAACGAACAGGTTGCCAGCTGGATCGGTCGAATAGCTCGCTAGCCGAATAGGTCGCCAAGTTGTGTTCGGTGACCTTGACATTGACCTAAATAAAGATAATTCAGTGGAGAAATGTAAGTAATGACAACGAGATATGTCATCTTATGCTTATGGTAGATGTTTCAGATTGTAAAATCAATTGTGCGTAAGAGGTTATATGTATTTTGTATTAGAGGTTTCTTGTATTTTGTCTTTTGCAATAGACGTATGAGGTATTTTGTAATAGAGGTTTCTTGTATTTTGTTTTTTGCATTAGACGTTTTAGGTATTTGGTATGGCATTATGTTACATGTGTGTTTTGAATTAGACATTTCTACATAGCATTAGGTTTTTGCCGCTTTCCCCCGCCATAACTTTATAATTTTGAAATAAAATAACATCACCACAAACTCGGCAAGAGACTTTCTTCTTTTTTCAACTTGATACTCGGTAGGAAGCCATCGTTATAGAATTATCAGCAATCTGTTTCACAGAGAATTACTTACGAATTAACTCTGTAACAGATAGGTGTCCACAACACGTGCGTTGAATGCAGACGCCACCAGTCATTGGCTCAACGGCTCGTGCAATGTTTACTTAACACCTAACTGCTTCGGGCAAAATGATGCATTTTACTCAATTTAATACCCATTTACACTAAATAGGAAATATTTTTTAACTTCAAATACTTCAAACGTCTTTATTTATTTTTCTTTTACCTCAAAAAAATGTTTGAGAATTTAATTTGTCGGAGTAAAAAAGTTAATATGGCGTACTTATTAAGCCTCGTCGATGTCATGCTTATCAGTGATTGTAGCGGCCAAGCGAATATTCACTGCGGGATCAGTTTGAATTATCAGGTGTAAGTGTGGTTACTACACGGTACTGGTGTTTACGGGTCGCCGAGGTCACAGGTGATAGTTCATACGTCGCGTGCTATTCTTTTAATCATCGACCGGCATTCGACTAGAATAATATATTGTCACTAAATTAAGCAGAGGTCAGAGGTGATAGGTCACAAGTCACAGGTGGAATCGCTAAAGTCGCGTGCTGATGTTTTTATCATCGACTAGCTTATTCTAGTAAATTATTATACGGTAATCAAAGTAAACAAAAAAAAAAAATATATAGTATTCTTTATTTTACATGATTTACGTGGCAGTAATAATTTGTTAAAAATGTGCCTGCAAAAAAGTTTTTTAAAGCAAATGTGCCCGCGCACGGCGTGCGCATGTGCGCGGAAATATCGATGCCGGGCATTCAGTCAATGTGACGTCACTGGCGTCTTACAGGATTAAGAGTGTTTTTCGATAATTGGCAAAGTCGTTTTTACGAAGGTCTATTTTTACAACTTAGAGTGGAGATAACTGAATTAATTTCAGTCAGATTGGTGTGAACTTGCCGTAAAGTGGATAAAGTAACTATGGACTACACATACAGAAAAATGTTCAAGTCCATCTTATGTGCACTTTAACTCTACGAACTGTAACGAAGTCAAGAATTGAACTTTATCTAAAAACAAATTCCACAATCTCGCCTATTTCTTTATATCTTGTTATCTTCACATCAAAACCCCCTGTCTTGGAGAACCGTCTTATGACTATGACGCGTGTGGTAATTATGAGTAAAATCCCACCACCGGGGCTCCGTGATGATTATTTCCTCTATGCAATACAGCTTGTCGCTTATCTAGACATATATAGTCTATAGAACTAAATTTTGATGGTTTACTTCCGGTGACGCGGGTATCGAGAAATTCTTAAGTCAATTTTAATTTCCTCCTAACAGAAACGTAGGCCAATAAATATCAGACTTATTACAATTAGTCATTATCTTTGACAAATAGACTCAACTGATAAATGTGAAAGAAATATTCTAATCAAAATTAATGACTAATACGACAAAACGTATCTAGAGCTGACACCAAGCACTCAGAAAGCGTGCGTTACCAAGGTGACGGCTAGTAATTTCCCGCACTTTCGTTTACATTCTACCGACAATCTAAATCATCTAATATGCGAGTTTTTCCCATTGCAATTTAAACCATAATTACCCCAATATATATTTTTGATCCCGACTTTCACTACCTTCTGATTTAAAGGGCCAATTTGGTGAATTATCCACTTAGCAAGGGAGTGGGGGACTGGGTCTTCAAAAGAAACCCGCAATCTCACCCTACCAACGGAATTTTGAAGCCACAGCGCCACTGTTATAAAAAATATGCTATGATACCTCTAACTGGGTTACACCTACCATCAGCCTACGATGGCCGAATAAGGTGGAAGCAGGTGGCTCTAGGGGTGCTTCCCCCTGTATAACCAAGTGCAACTTCACCACTATATTTACTAAACAGCAAAAAAAAAAAAAAAAAAAAAAAAACCCAACACGTCAATACGATTTTACTATCAGATAGGCACTTTAAAGTTCCAATTTCATATTTTCTAAGAAAGTCAAAACATAATTATGTCTATGTCTTTTGCTCAAAAGGTTGTCAACTCACTATTATACGATCATGGGCAAAATTTCATAGGCGTTAAAATGGCTGACACAGGCTGGTTGAGGAAATAGTAATTCAATTACCTCCCTTGTTTTCCCATTCCTCTCCATGGACGGCCATCTTCAAACGTTTGAATTTGAAGTTGAAAATGATATTTTTGCCAATTTCTCAACAGGCAATAGTGAATTATAGGATTAATAGGATTATTCTTTAACAAGGTAGGACCGTTTATAGGTACAATCTATTTTAGGGCTTTATTTTAATAAATTTTAAAAATATAACTTAAAAATATGCTATTGGAACTTTAATCAAATCATTCTAGAAAACGACACTAAATGGATCAAAGCAATTAGTGATTAATTCACAGGCGCGGATCCAGGGGGGGGAGGGTCCAGGGGGTCCGGACCCCCCCCCCCCCCCTGCTCAGGCTTGAAAATTTGAAACTTAAATCTATGCGATTTTATTGGCGATTTTTAGACCTGTAATTTTGGAATTTACCTTCCGGAAATACGTCAGAATGCACCAAATTGAATCTAATTTACCAAATTTTTCGGGGGGAGGGCCCCCAAACCCCCCGTTAATTGGTTGAGCGCAATTAGTTAAGAAATTATCAAACCTAGACCCCCCTCTGCAAAAAATCCTGGATCCGCGCCTGATTCATCACAATTCCAAGACAGGTTTAGAGTTTGTATACAGTCTAAACATCAGTATCTGATGTGTTCACCCCGCCTGTCTATGACAGCAGCGCGGCCTCTGTACATGGAGTGTGTCAGTCGATTGATGAACGTTATCGGCACCTGGAACCACACTCCCGTATTCTGGTCCTGCCATCTGCAGTTGATACGCAATACCAACTCTCCACATGTGTGCAGAGAACAGTTCTTCATTTCCTGTTTTGAGAGTTCTGGTGATGTTGGGCGAACTGTAGACGCCCACGTCGATGGTGAGGGGTGAGGATCGGTCCACGGTAAGGTCTACGGCAATGGTTGTTCTCTCCGGTGAGACGTCGGCGCCTGTATCGGCACTGATGGGCCTTCCGTGTGTTCCCACTGTCTGACGTGCTGTCTTAAGGGATTCTGCGCGTGCTCTCGCACAATTTGGCGGTCTTGTCGCCTTGTGGTAACCCTAGGTCTACCAGTTCGGGGGCAAACATCCGTGGTGCTGGGGGCCCGAAAGCGTTGCTGAAGCCTGGAGATTGTCCGGACATTGACCTGGTTCCTCTGAGCTGTCGTGAGTCGAGGTATGCTACTGAGGCTGTAGTGTGAATGATTCAACCAGGTGAACAGCACGTGCATCACGAGTTACATGAAAATCATGGAAAACACTTTACCTTCCCCAAAGTCAGATTGCGTTTTTGAGATTTTTCTTGGGTTCAATTCTGTGTTTGAGATAGAGCCATATTGCTCAGGTGGAGTTGGAGATGTGGTCACAAATAATTATATACTCAACGACAAAAGAAACGCACATGTTTCATAACTAATATTACGTGTGTAGTTTTGATTTTAATGTGATGTGAAGTATAGGTCCAATATTTTGAGTCGGAAAACATTACTTCCGGAATGATAGATTACAATTGACTTTCTGTTGATAATCCATGTTACGTACATCCGCGCGATTTTTTGTGAACGTTAAAAGCTCGTGCATATCTGGTTACCGATGGGTATTAAACGCCTGTAAATCACATCACGTAACGATGTTGTAAGGATGGCTAGACTGCCACGTCAGCAACGGGAACAGGATATAGACAGAATACAGACTGGACAGACCGCACGGGTGATTGCTGAATACTTTAACGTCTATAATAGCACTATCCACTGTCTGCTGAACCGATTCAACCAGATGAACTCAACTGATGACTGGCGGCGTAGCGGTAGGCCGAGAGTAACTGCCGACAGACAAGATCGTCTAATTTACATTAACATAGACAAAAAAAACTTCCAACGAGCAACAGAAACTGACAGACAGACAATTGGCATCCACCAGAGACCGATAAGTGATGCGACAGTACGGCGGCGTCTACGCTTTGAGACCAGTGTTGATAATACGACACTGTCGACGACGCCTGCAATGGGCGAGAAGATATCGCCAATGGCGTCAACGACAATGGCAAAGTATTATTGACGGATGAATGTCGGTTTTTGTGTGTCCAGAGCAGATAGCAGTGTGAGGATATGGCGTAGACGTTTTGGAACATGATCCATGGGGAGGACGAAACATCATGGTATGGACAGGTATTGGTTTTAATGAGACAGTAGGACCGGTTGTCTTCCAAAATGGTGTGGTGGTGGCCGAATGGTTAGCACGTGCGTTCTGTATCATAAGGTTGGTCAATGAGAAAACTTGTGGTCTGTCCAGCCTCGAGGGTTTTCTCCGGGTACTCCGGTATTCTCACACTGCTAAAGACCCATACGCACAAGCGAATTACTAAAATAAAATTAAACCGACGTGCTAATCCCGAAATGACCTAGTTTGTGTCGAGTGGAAATTAAACTCCATTACTCTCCCCCTCTCTCGTTTTCAAAAATATTGGCCTAGGTCGTGGAAATGGTGTCACTGCGCAGGTTTACATCAACTAAGTCACTCAATCATATTTGGTACCATTTTTAGAAGGCAACAACAACGGATAATGCAGTCCAGATATTTACCCCATAGAACACCTTTGGGACGAGCTTAAAAGGAGGATTGACCAAATTATTCCCAGACCACAGACAGCTGTACAATTTACAGAAGCAGTTCGAGGAACCATGGCCCGATTACCAAGAGCTGTTATAAACCGACTTAGTGCGTCTATGTATCGCCTGCACTGCGCGGCTGTTAATATTAATGGAGGAAATACACTCTACTAAGTTTCAGCCTCGTTTTGATTGTAAAGATGCATCATCTTATGTTGTAAAAAAATTTGTAAACTACTTCCTTAATTACGATTCCGAGAATCGCCCCAATAACCCAACCCTTAGTCGTTCCACTGCTATTTTTTAGATATGCGTTTCTTTTGTCGTTGAGTATACAATAAAACATTTGGTAAGTTTATGCAATGCGTCTATCCCCATAGTAACCGGCCAACCTGACGTTTCTTTTGATGCTTACCATATTAAAAGGGTACTTTGCCAAGTGAAACTTAAAAGGCACCCAATTCGTATCTAAAATTAAAACAAGCACGTCAGTATATCTCGTAGCTAAAAGAACTAATATCAAAATGTGTGCATCATTCAGAATTTAAACTTCCCGTAACAAAATAGATGAACAGTTTAACATACCATTTTCAACTTCTTGCTCCAAATTATTCTCCACATCATATCGCAGATTGTGATAGTTGGTTAGTGCTAGGGGGGCAAAACTCCTACTGATTACACCCCAAAATCTACGCAATAGATTCCATAAACTCATTTTTCTGGTTGTAATTGTTGTTTTCTTTAATTGGTTGACGTCTGACCAACTTTCTGGTTGCTAATGATTCTTCTGTAGTGCGTCCAGATTTTACTGATTTTGGAAGAAAAACAAAGTAGGTCTATAATAACTTCGTACCGCAAGCGAATGATGTTCTACTGCCTTCTGCAGAGATAATTTATTCATTTAAACATAGAAGTAGAATACTAACGGGAAGGCCCACTCGGTGACGTAGTGGTGACGTAGTGAAAATGTCGAAGAAAATCCGGGAGCGAATGACAACATATCTCTCGTGCATCTGAATGTAAGCAGCTTACCGCATAAACTTGTTTCCGCAGAATTCTCTGAAAATTCCGATTTGATCTTGTTAACTGAGACATGGCTTGACAAAAGCATATCATGGGACACCCTTTCTATCCCTGGTTTCAATGCACCAATTCGCAAAGACAGGACTACAGGACAGGGTGGGAGGGTAACAGTGTATTCTCGCAACAACCTTTTAACAAACCGACAATACTATTCGGAAAATGAGCAAAACGAAAAAACAAAATTCACCTAAAAGCAGTAAAATCAAACTTGGACATCGACTGGCAAAAATTTAGAAATACAAGGAATAACTATATTGGCTTGATTACACAAATCCACAACTTCCTGAACTCGAACAAAATCCCTCGTCACTTTGTCATCTAAAATTAACACGTAAAGAGGTTGAAGACATAATTTCTATTACTGATAACTTCAAAGGCTACAGGCCCAGATAACATCAGTGGAACTTTCCTAAAATCCATCTGCTTCGAAATTAGCAAATCTTTATGTAACATCTTTAATCTTTCACTTGAGCTAATATTTGGAAATCAGCAAACGTAACGGCAATTTATAAAAAAAAAGGCGACCCGTCATTATGCAGAAATTACAGACCAGTTTCTATATTGAGTATTATATTCAAAATTTTCGAAAAGTGCATCTACAAACATGTATTCAACTTCTTTAAGGATCACAATATTATTACTAATATAATAATATTTTTCCCAAGGAGACTGAACTACTTACCAACTAACAGATCTCACGCACTTCTTTTGTCAAACCATCGACCAAGGTCAGTGTACGAGATCCACTACAGGGATCTGTTCTTGATCCATTACTTTTCTTTCTATACATCAACGATACAGTAAACAATATAAAATCAAATATTAGATTATTTGCTGATGACCCAACCGGATGTGCAGAAGTCTAAATTGGTGATCTAGAGAGAATAAACCTTTGGGCTAAGACGTGGCTAAAAAGAATCTATTTATTCCGACACTAAATCTAGACAATATTGCAAATAAAGAAGTTTCTGAGCACAATCACCTGGGGCTGATCTTCCAAACAAACTGTAAGTGGGATGCTCATATAAAAATGATTTTGGCCAAAACAAGTAAAATTGTATATTCTCTTGGCTCATTAAATACAGGTTAAGTCGTAGATCTCTCCAAACCATGTATACCTCATATATTCTGCTTCTTCATTTCGACTACTACGGCGTTATTTGGGATGGATGGGAGTACCGCCGAACTAACACATAAGCTAGAACTTTTACAACTAGATGCACGCAGGACTATATGCGGTGCTGTGAAAGGTGTTATATAAGAATACCGGGTTTATTGCACTACAGTAGAGAAGAAAGCGACATAAATTAATTTTATTCTACAAAATCATAAACCATATCACTCCCGAATACATTATTTCAATTGATACCACCTAATATAAATTCTTATCACCTACGAAACCAAAGTAACATCCCAACATACTTCTTCAGAACTTCTTTATTTTCTTCTTCTTTTATACCATCTATAACACGATCTTTCTACTAGAAACTTACCTACTTTATCTTCGTTTAAATCTAAACCCGGCTATACCTTGATCAAATTATACCTTCACTATACTACTCTGGCACCAGGAAAAATCATTCGACTCCCTCGCAGTGATTTAAATTGATCTCGTTTTCTCAGCATACTGACAGCCCTATACATGCGATTTTTGTCACGCCTTTGAGGACTCTGAACATTTTCTTTTTATTTGTCCCTTGCGTTCAGATGCACGATCTGCGACAATATCAAAACCCCCAAAACTTTATCAAAATTTGTTATTCGGAACCGATGAAAGAAATAATTCTGACGAAATGTTTTAGCTGTACATAATGTATGGAATATAAAAATTTTGATTGTTGTTTGTACATATCGTGTATATAGTTTATATAGCCATCTTATAATTTAATCGTTCCCCTACTTTAATTTACTTTTCAATTTATTATGCCTGTACTGTTATGGAGAGGGGGTCTATAAGCCTCTGCCTGTCTCTCCAATTTAATTTCTATGAATAAATATTGTTTAGAATGCGCGAAGTGGAATTTCAAAAACCTGACGGTGTAATAGTATTCAAAAATACTGTGACAAAATATACTCTCGTAGTGGTATTAATCAGATGTGGATATTAAAAAATTCCAAAGAATTACTTGATGGATTACAATTTAGATCACTTGCTCCAGTTTCATCTATACAAACGTTTGACTTTTGTACTTTATACACGAAAATTCCCCATAGTAAATTAAAAGCTCGGTTAAAACAGGAACTACTAGATATCAATATCTAGTTGTTAATTACAATTCCACATATTTTGTCAAGAACCATAGTGACTCCAAAAATAAATTCACCGCCAACAAGATAATTCAGATGTTGGATTTTTAAATTGATAATATCTTTGTTGAATTTGGAGGGGAAATAGATCAACAAGTGGTAGGTATCCCCATGCAGGGCCGTATCTAGCGGGGGTTCAGAGGGTACATTGCACCCCCGGAAAAATAAGCCCCCCCCCCCGAAAAATGGAGCCCCTCCCCATCACTAAAAAAGAAAATTTGACAATCTTTCAATTATAAAACAATACATTTGGTTATAATCACACAAAGATGTTCTTAAGGCACTCCAAAAGTATCCAATGGTTTTGTAACCGAAATCCCACTCTGAATTCCAACCATCCAATCACACTGTTGCAGTTGCATTCACAAGTAATAATCGATGCCCGAAAAATGTCGCACAAAGTAGAGTGGCCCAGGACAAAATGTTTTAATCAATAGTCAACTCAGTACAAATTCGTGGTATTCAATTAAAAGAAAAGTGAAATTAGTGTTTTATTAGGACTCGATGACAGTTAGGGAAGCAAAACTAGAAATGCCCGAAGAAGGTTTACGTCCTGTAGCCAGTTTTGAATATTTGATGGCAGCAAACGCGTTTTACTGCTATTCCAGTTCTAAAATTAGTGTTTTATTAGATTTCGGGCACTTTATTTTGCCAAATTTTTGGGGGGTATATTCCGCCCCCCCCCCCCAGGAAAACAATTGGGGGGTCCGAGTCTATGTGATTTTTCAAAATTTTTGAGATATAAATACATCAGAAGGTATTTTTTTTTTTAAAAAAATGAATTACATGTTTGATAGTAAATATTATATCATTTAGCAAGCATCAAATATGGATAAAATAAGATTAAAAATTTAAAAAAATTTCAGAAAAAAACAGAAACTCAAAAAAATTTAAAAAATCACATAGACTCTATTATTGGTCAGGTGTGCCATAGTCTCATAAGGGCGTTCCTGTCCCCATGTACATGTACCTGTGAATCAAGCAAGTAAAAATACAGTTAGCAATATGAATGAAACGTCTTAATAGTTCAAGACTTAGGTAAATGGTATGGATTTTTGTGAGCTGCAGATCTAGTTCCAAGTTTCTACAATAATCAATGACATCACTGAATAAACCAGTCCAATAAAATCTTGATTTTAATAGTACGTTCCACTCCCTGGTGTCTAGTCTGATTATGAATATACGATATCACCTTAACTTGAAGGCACGTACTACCAATTCCTTTAATTGTCCATGTTGAGAATCTAAAACTTGTCAAGAATACCGTTCTCAATCAAAAATCGATCGCTCTTGCTGAAGTTTTTCAATGCCCTTAGTTTCATATGATGGCAAAGCGAATATGAAGTTACGCGTGGGTATTCGTAAAATCGAATAACCTTTCCAAAGCTGTAGCTAGTAGTTCGTTATAGGAATGATTGTGTGTACCTTCCTAAGATTGACGAATTTACAGCTTTTCTTGAGAGAGCATCAGCCGCAGAATTCGATTTCCCAGGGCGATATTTTTTTAGTAAAATAGCATTGAGCAAGTAGAGCTGCCCATCGTTGTTCTACTGAGCCCAATTTTGAACTTGACTGTAGATAACTAAGTGGATTGTTGTCAGTTATTACTTCAAAGTTCGGACCATACAGGTAGGTAATCCTTAAACTTTTCTGTTAGAGTCCATTTTACCACAAGAGGTTCCAGTTTGGCAGAACTGTAATTAGCATCATTTTGTCCAGGAGCTCTGCTTGCATAGGCTATTACTCTCATACCAATTACCAAGCTGGCATATGTTTGTTTCCAGAGTAAAAGGCAATGAAAAGTCGGCATAACCCAGTATTTCTGATGAAGTTAGTTTAGTCTTGAATGAATTAAAAGCATCAAGAAACGCCCGCCCCATGACGACTTTAATTCGATGTTTGCTCTGGAGGGTCAGTTTTACATTTATTGCAATATACTGATTAAATTGTTGAGGGGGTTTGCTGTGTGGGCAAACTGGTTTACAAATCGTATATAGTAACTAGCAACTCGAAGTCTAAGAAATGATCTCAAATCTTTGACGGTTTTAGGTTTAGGCCAGTACTCTACGAGTTTGATTTTATCACTGGACGTAGAAACACCATTTGCAGAAATAACATGCCTTTAGTAGCTAACATTATGAACGAAAAATTGACACTTCTTTCTATTCAGTTTCAGGCCGTGTTCTTTCACCTTAGTAAAACAACGTCTAATCGCTCTAAATGTTCTTCTAAATTACTGGAATATACGATAATATCGGCTAAATAAATCAAACGTATCTGAAACATTGTATATTAAATATCTGCTGTATAAGCCATTGGAAAGTTCACGAGGAGTTACTTAGGCCCATAGGCATTCGGGTATAGTGAAGAGACCCATCGGTGTAACAAATGCTGTTTTGTGTTGATCTGCAGGATCGATGACAATCTGGTGAAATTCAGCCGCCAAATCTACAGTGCTGAACACACTACACCCATGCAATGCATGTAACGACTCCTACATGCGTGGTAATGGAAAGGCATCTCGGGCTGTTTGAGTACACCCTAAACTCTGGAGGAATAATAGATTCAATGTCACTGTCAAAGGTAAGTTTACATCACTTTTAGGTGCAACAGACTTTCCGTTTATACTAGTTTACAAGCTGGGAATAACTACCTTATTTGGTCCGCCGACCAGGTCCAATAACAGGAAGAATGTGGTGGGAATAGCTACCTTATTTGGTCCACCGACAAGGTCAAATAACAGGAAGAATGTGGTGGATATTTTGACATTAGTTAAGATTTTACCAAAACACCACTGGTTTTTTATGTATAACTATATGTTCACGTTCATTAAGTAGTGTGATTTTACTCTATAGAAAGAGTGCTATTATAACAATTTTTCAAAGACACAATATGGTCTTTAAAAAGAACAAAAGTCTTACAAAAAAGTCTTGTCATGTGTACTAGTTTTCTTATCAGGACCTAATACATTACAGGCCCGTAGCTAGCTCAAAATTGTTAGGGGGGCAAATACTTCTGGGGGCGCCGATGGAGCTTCTGTGGGCACCGATGTACCTACCGGGAAGAATCTATAGGGTGCACTCGATAGGCGTATGTTAGGGACAGAACTTGAAATGCCCGAACCAATTTTGGGTTAGGTCTACAGATGTCTAGGGACCCCACGCTCACCTCCCCCAAGAAAATTGAGAAAATTTGACGACCTCAAACGAGTTTTCTTGCTATTCCAGTCCCTGAATTCAGTGGGTGATCTGATATAACCTAACTGTGGTGGCTGGTTTGAATTCCAATCATTCGTTTATATTCCACGGAGATGGGGAGGTCGTGTGCAAATTTTGACTGCCGCAAACATGTTTTCCTGCTATTTCAGCCCGTGAATACTGCAACTGAAATGTGGTCCAATATAGTCTACCTTGGGTGGCGTACCATACTCCTTACAGGGTTTCGTTTGATTAGCGCTAATCCCACTTAACACTGCTGTATTGGAAGAAAATTTCTGCTGCAAATAATAACTGGTCAATAGTCTGATTAACAACCAATAGCTAACTGCGTAACAATGTCATTACGCGTTCAACAGAGCTCTAAATTGGACGATTTTATCATTAACCAGTGCATAGCAGAATGTTACAGAAAAATTAATTGCTGACAAACAAGGCTATCTAAACGGGAACAATACCTTAAATCACTGTTTTAGGGAAGACCCCAGATTAAACGAAAGGCTGTCATGTTGCTGGCCACCAATGGCCAAAGATGGATTTCTTGGGTCATTGTTCAGGAATATGGTGGCTTACCTGAACCCCATACAACCGCCGCATTATTATGCATTTTTTTTTTTTTTTTGGCTATTCTGACCCAATCTTTTTGTAACCGAAGTCTCACTCTCTTCCGACCTGAATTCCAACCATCCAATTAGACTACTTCAGCTGCATCCACAAACAATAACCGATGCCCGAAATGTGGCACAAAGTAGTGTGGCTTCCGACAAAATGTTTTAATCCATTGTCAATTTAGTACTAATTCGCGATATTCTATTATAAGAAAATTAAAATAGTGTTTTATTACATTCCGGACACTTTTTTTTTTGCCACCCACATGAGAGCGACCTGTTGGAATTTTGAAGATTATCAAGCAATTTTGCGGGTGCCCAATTCACTCGTGGGTGCCTAACTAATCTCACTAGCATTATATTGTGGGCGCCAGTGATCTCGTCATTATGGCCGCCCTTACGGGATGAGGCACCCCACAAATCATGCCGTTTGAATTTTTAAGATTATCATATTATTGGTGTCCACGATCTCAGTATTAGGGGCGCCCCAGCGGGATGAGGCCCCCACAAATCATGCAGTTTTGGGCACCCCGTTGATCTAGTTGTGGGCGCCCAACCAATCTGATTCGACATTATGCACTATGTGCGGCCCGACATTATAAGGCGCCTCACCAATCATTATGGGCGCCTCTCCGGGATAAGGCAATCCACAGATCAAGCCGTTTTGGGCGCCCAATTCATTCGTTGGCACCTAACTAATCTCACTAGCATTATATTATGGAAGCCCATGATCTTGGCATTGTGGGAGACCCTCCTGGATGAGGCACATCCTATAAATCATGCCGTTTGAAGTTTGAAGATTATCACACAATTTTGGGCGCCCAAATCATTCGTGGGCGCCCTTGATCTCGGTATTATGGGAGCCCCTCCGGTATGATGCAGCCCATAAATCCTGCTGTTTGAATTTAGAAAATTATCACGCCATTTTGGGCACCAAATTCATTCATAGGTGCCTAACCAATCTCACTAGCATTATATTATGGGCGCCCATGATCAAGTCGTTGGCACCCAACCAGTTCAATTCGGCATTATGCACTATGTGCAGCCCATTATTATAAGATACCGCACCAATCATGTTATTATGGGTGTATTAATACAACTATGCTGGTTAATGTACATGTATGCTTTACTTTAACTATTTTTATGGGTAATTCTACTATTCAACCATGTTTAAATATGGGACTTGTGTACAATTACAGTGTGTAATTGTACATCTCTTTAGAACTTTAACATTGATAACCCTTTTGAGATTTCATTACTTTTTGTCCAAACAATAGTCCACTTATGAGGGGTCACGATGGGTAAGATGCTGTCTCGCTAGCTTGGAGGTCAGTTGTTAGATCCCTACATTGGACCAGAAAGTTCCTCCAGATTTTCCGGCCTGAGTTTCCCTTTTAAGTGATGCAGGAAGGCCGGAGGGCCGGACAAGGATGGCTGTCTAGTCGTTCGGATAGGACGAAACACTGAGATCATGAGTACACATTTGTGTGCACGTAAAAGATCCCTATCAAACTGTTACAATTATATGTATATTTACTGTTATAAGTATACTTAAAATACAGGATCTGATTTGTAATATCACATAGTTTGTTGATTTACATTTAAAACGATGTAAATGCATATGAATACAAGGCTTATGTAAGATTAAATCAGTTTACAGCATGTGACCTGTATATTAACATATTTTCAGTAAATTGTAAATTAACTTTCAAATAACACAAGGTACAATTTCATGGATACACAATTACTGAGTTTGATACTAAGCGACGTTTCGACGAGGATACCCTCGTCTTTATCGAGCAAATGATACAGTTATGTGAATAGTAGGCAAATGTATACAGAATATGCAAAAAAGATAAGAATCAAATACAATTAAAGCTTAACACCTTTGATTTGGTCGCCATTTACAACCAAACCTACACAACGGAAAACTCTTACAGGGCAGAGGCGGATCCAGGATTTTCAGAAAGAGGGGGCGTGCCGCACTCACTTGGGAGTGCGAAGCCCGGAACAGTGATTTTTGAGTTGAAAAGATGCCCACAAGGACTAATTTCATACTAATCCTGTAAATTAGGATTTCCAACCTAAACTATTTTTGTTCTTCTTTCTCGCGAGAATAGATGGAGCTAAAAATTGTTCGCCACCTCAAAATATAGAGGGGGCGTGCACCGGGTGCGCCCCCCCCCCTCTGAATCCGCGCCTGCAGGGATTAAAAAGGGTGGGGGGTGCTAATGTATTAACACTATTAATTGGAAATCAATTAACCTGAGCTATAGAGTGGTATGACGTGGGGTCTGAGCGTTTGATCGATCTAGCCCATTGATGTGATGTCGCCTCCTCTCCCTGGACCAGGATTTTGAAACACCACAGGACCCACTCTCTGGCTCAGGCCGATTCCACCCGGATTGGGGCCGGGAACCGAGGAATTGGAATGAGTGACCAGTGCAAAATTTTGTCAGAACTTCTTAATTTACAAATATGACATAATTGTGATGTAATAATGACACCATTGATTTTATTTTGTCATGAGAGTACTTATTAAAGGTTAAAATGTCACTAAACACAGATTTGGAGTTTCAATACATTGATATATTTATTATATTTAGGCAGGAATAAAATATGGTTTATGCCATATAAAAAGTCCAGCAAAGAACTTAAAAATCATAGTGTTTTTGTTATTTTACGAAATTCTAAATGTTTGAAATACTTCAATGGTGTTGAAATGAATAAATTTTAACCACCAAATAGGTTTTAAACAGTATCATTTAATATAATGCCCTTGCAGCACCCGGTATAACATTTACATTATCTGTATACAGAAAAAAGTTAATTAAAGCGTCCATGGTCTGACTCGTTAATAATTTGTTCTTATCGGATTACAGGCTCGGGTCTAGGGAAACGGGTTGTCCCTGTATTTTCGGATTTAAGAACAGTAAACAAGGATATTTATTAAGAAGTATTTATAGGACGACAATTTATTTGAGTAACCAACATATTTCTGCTTGAAAGTTTGTTGACAAGCAATCAATGAACGAGGAAGGAAAGAGATCTTAATCAGAGATGTAACGAGTCACAAGTTAGATAAGTATCTTGTAAGAGCTAAATTTGCATTTCCGGCCTCAAATTTTATTTAAATTATTATTTAGATAGTTATTCACATGACACAATCAATCCCCCAGTCCATCAGATTTAATGGATGTGAACTCCCCCAAAATTAAAAAACAAATTCAATAAAATGGATAATCGAGACGATAATAAACATTTTGGTTTTCAAACAATCAGAATTTTACATAGTGTATATATCATTGTAAGTCACGAATCAAGGTGTAATTATATATAATGTCCATTGAGTTTGAAATGACGAGTGTTGAAGTTACCACACACAAGCAGAGTATACTCTTCTCAGCTGTAGTCACGAGGGGCGCTGCTCTCGAGGCGTTACACCAAATTTGAAATTATTCTGACAACAATTGCCTTTTTTTTATAGATTTAATGTGAGACATTGAATATGAAACCTATTGATTTTCAGATTTGGTGTGAAGCATTGTGTTTGGCAAGGACTTTCTATTATGATATATTATGTGTCTAGAAAAGCTTGTGCTTAGGGGTCTTTAGCAGCGAGTGGCGGAACCCGGAAAACCCGGAGAAAACCCACGAGGATGGACAGGCAACCTGACCCCTTATCACGTACAACCGATGAATCGAAACCACACCAGTTGACTATGACAGACTTTATGTGAAGCGTAGACGCTAACCATTCAGCCACCCAACCCCACAAAGACTTAAGCATAACTCTCCCAATTTAGTGTCATACCAAATGACAAACTATGATAAGCTTACCATGAATAAAAAATAATGTACTGTTATAATAATCTTTTAAAATTAAAATATCTATAGAATTCTACAATACCAAAACCTACAGAAAAATGTGTGCCAAGGGTGGATTAAGTGGGGTGATCTGGATCCAAAGGGTCATCATTAGAACCGGATTCATGTCCCAGATCACTGGAAATGACTTTTCCGGGCTTCTATTTTTAGAAATTTTCCAGGTAGGCCATCGGGACCACCCCACCCCCCGTTTTACATTTCGGCACCCACAACAAGCACTCCCTCCCTTGGGTGCTGTGGAATGATAATTGCACAACATAAAAGTGGATTTTACCAGTGGGTAGAAGCCAAAGAACCTAATGAGATACTGTGGGGTTAGGCAGATCATCCTACAGGGTACGAAATCAAATGAAATGCAATTGGGGTTAATGTCCTACTGTTCTGCTCCTAAACTGGGCTAATACAGTGTGCTATGAGAGAAATATCAGACTGTTATATCGAATTCCCACAACCAAGGGATCTTTTCATCCAGTCTGAATAACTAGACAACTGTCCTTGTCAGGCCCTCCATCCTGCATCACTGACAAGGGGGAACCACGCCGGAAAATCTGAATGAACTTTCTTGGCCAATGCAGGGATCGAACACTCTACCTCCAGGGTACACCTTGTCAGTTAAAATCTAGAGATGTAAATCATGTCACTTGATCTCACTTGTTCTACATGACCCCAACACAAACCTTTAAGATACATTATGGGAGATTAGATAACAAGTTGGCAGTTCTCGCTATAAAAGTTAATAACTGCATAATGTAAAGGCAATTTGCTGAAAATTTCAGTCAAATTGATCTACTATGAACCGGGAATTGAGCGGTTGAAAGTTCAGCTTAGCCTCGATCATCATTACTAAAGTTGGTACAACAAAAATCATTATCCATTTAATCATTAAATCGTGAAGGAAAGTTATGCAGCAAATTGGATCATAATCCAACAAATATTGCAGGCTAGCGTTGACATCGAGAGTTGATTAGGATCTGAATAAGTTAATTAATGTCTAATTAATAGTTTATATAACATTTCAGGCCTAAAGAAAGACCTACAATAGGCAGATTTAGCTCTTGCATAATATATGTTTAACATTGGATGTGCACTGTTTAGGCCACGCTTCCCCTATCCCTCCTTACAAATTCTGTTGGACTCACAGACTACTGGTTAATTGCTGCAGACAGGACCGAGCTGATTCAATTGCTCTTTTCGATGACCAGTGTATTTAAATTAACCAATGTTTATGACTGATGGAATATCAAACTTCACAAATAATATGGTACTATGATACTGTTGATCCTGTGTCATGTGTGCTGATCCCGGAATGAAATAAGCTGGGGTTTAACGTCCTACTGTTCTGCACGGACTGGGCTAATAAATACGGGCATATGCCATACATTGTGCTATGAAGAAGATTTTGCCTTGATAGGGGAACTACAGATTATTCTTATTTGAAATTTTGACTGTCAAGGGTTTTTTTACGTGCACACAAATGTGTACACAGGATCTCGAATTTTCCTCCCCACTGAACCACTATACATCACCCCTTAATTCTCCTGTCAAAAGGCAACACCTAGTAACTCACTTTTTTGTCAAAAATGTGCTTCCTGTTGTACTAGATATTCCAATCTTTTGATTTTGTAAGCAGTTACATGACACAAGCTAGCAACTTTCTTCATTTGCCAATTGTGCCACAGAAAAACCTTATCAATGGATAAGCTGGGGTTAAAATATTCATTCATTATGTTTTCCTTTGTTTTCTCAAAATAAGAAAAAAGTGAGTTACTAGGTGTTGCCTTTTGACAGGAGAATTGTCAGGCCCTGTGTTGTGTACCACTGACAAGAGGGGGGGGGGACCACACTGGAAATTTCTGATGGACTTTCTCAGCCAACATGGGGATCAAACACGGGAATGCAGGTTAGCAAGCCAACATCTTACTCACCAGTCGGTCGCCAAAGTTGCATTTTGCGATAAAAATATCAAAGTGGCGATTTAAATTTGAATTTGGCGATAAAGTTTTGTGGTACTGGCGATTCTTTTTGAGAACTATCGCGAAAAGAATTTTAAAATTCTAATCGTATTTATTGAACTGGATTAACCATTATTGAGTGTCAATCATGTGGCTAAACATTATAATAAATCAAACTGGCTGATAATCCAGATCGCGTCGATGAGTAATACTAATCAGTTTTTGTGGATTAATGATTAGTTGATTGATAATTGCCAATGATAAACATAACACCTAATCTCAAGTCATTATTTACTCCTAATGATTAATTTAAGCGGTGATTATTTGATGTTTCGTCTTAAAACGAAAAATAGTAATACATGTTATCAAAATGGCCGACAGTTATATTGAAATATGATATATATTAGTAATACTCACTAAGCCAACGTGGCTCCCAAGGACGCTGCAATCCATGCAGAAAATAAACAAATGTAATATAGCTTTAATATATAATTTAATCAAATACAAACAACATTTAACATTTTCTCGAGAATAATATATTAGAACATGTTATGTTTTTCTGCGAGTTATATGATCATAAATAACTATCTGTATATAACGAGGTGTCTCTATAATTGTTCTCGTAGAATTATCACCGGGACTTGAGGCCTACAACAAAAAACAAACAAAAAAAACTTTAAAGATTTAGTTTATGAACTGGTTGTTCTTTCAATAATATTTAAGAGTAAATAATGAAAAATAAATATATTGAAAATTAGGCCTTCTTTGTGAAATTATCACTGTTTGAAGTTTTGACAAGATGTGGCATAGATTGTTTATTAATGTAACAATGGTACTTGTTGTTCAAGACTTGGCCTTGCATCGCCATTTCTAAATCAAATCATTAGATGGCGATCGTACTTCAGGCTGTTTAAATCTCCGCCATCCGATGACCTAGATTGTTGATTATAGGCTTGTCATATGAATAAATGTCTAAGTAAGTATTGCTTAATGGTCGAGAGCGTGACATTAAGTAACATATTGTAACAACAAGATGGCCGTGATGCCTGAGTGTTTTTCGATATATTACGCAATGTCTTAAGCTCAATACCATTAAACAACTTAAAATACAGACACTTACACATGCTCTGCAATGAAATACATCACTCAGGTTCAATATTTTAACTTTTAAGACATGGCACCTTGCCCTACGATTATTTGAAATAATGGTACGCCAACATCAAAGGATGATGTCACATCTGTATTTTAATGATTTATATAGCATTTAAAACCAATTTAAAGAACTGCAATAGGAACATTTAGCTCTTACATAATTTATCTTTAATATACTAGGCGACATAAAACTATAAATCTAATGGTATTGGATTTTAAGGTCAAATTCTTTGAAATTCTAATTTCATGAAACGTGCCATCTGGTCAATGCCACAACCAGTTGGTCAAGACTAGCAAATATTTATGACCGATGTCTAGGTCATGTTATTTTATTATTTTTCAATTCTGTTTAAAATTTCAAAATCTATATTTTAAATTTCATTAATGCTTGGTTAGTCATTAGACAGCAATTAACCTGTCAGTCAAATTATGACAGACTGGCAACTAAAGTAGTTGATCTGTTAAGTCTCTTCTAACTATTGTTTTAAATGCTTTAAGTCCTAATCCTTTGATAATTATATGTTTATGTCAACACTTTCTAATAACTGATTTGTATAAATAGACAAATGTATGCTAGATTATCATTAGTTGGAGAGACCAGCTTAGGGAACATGCTAGTTGGAGGTCCGATATATTTACTAAATTATAAGTTGTTAAATTGTTGCTGTTAATTATTTGCTGCTGAAAATAAAGTGTTGAAGATCCATTACAAGAATCTGTAGTCATTTCTGATACTTAAAGGACACACGTCGACGAGCTACATTCCCTGAAAGTTGAACGGTGTTATATTACTGAAATTCAAGCCCTCTTTAAAATACCCACAGAACCTCAGTGATGTTTTCTTTAACATTAAACATGCCTAACTTTCAGTCAATGTGTAAACAGGACCTCAGTCTTTTGGCCCATCTAAACGACTAGACAGCCGCCTTGTCAGGCCCTCCATCCTGCATCAATGACAAAGGGGGAACCACACTGGAAATCTGGATGAACTTTCTCAGACAATGCAGGGATCGAACACTCGACCTCCAGGCGAGCAAGCCAGTGTCTTATCCACTTAGCCATTGTAACCCCATTTCATTAAATAAGACTTACAATAGACTATCATTTTCAGAATTCCTTTGGGTTTATTTGAAAGACTTATCAGCCATTTTCTTGTGAATTCAATAAAAATCAAATTAGAAACATTGAGGTGGAAATTTGGAAAAATTATTTATCAAATTGGGGGGGGGGGGAACTAACATATGGTTTTAATTTTATTTCAATAATTTGCTTGCTCGTAGGGGTCTTTAGCAGTGCGAGGAAACCAGAGTACCTGGAGAAAACTCACAAGGTTGGACAGGCAACCCTACTCCTTGCCACGTACAACCGGCGATTCGAAACGTCGCTAGTTGACTCAATGAATGGCAGGCCGTATGATACATCCAAAATATTTTCACTTACTTTAGGGTCAACATTGATGATTTTTCTGTCCCTTTTATTCTTAAATAGAAGACCAGATGCATTTTCAGCAATAACTTGATAATTTGATGTTGGATTTGATGTAGATGTCTGAGTTTCCCAGTTATAAAAACTGAAAATAAAAGAATAAGGATTAAGGGCATAATGATATGACCTTTTAAATCTTCTGGATTTAGCTTCTTCGTTAAGCCCACTCGAATAGGGGATTTAAACTTCCTACTGTTCTGCATCAACTACGTTAATCATCATTTTTATACGCCCACATTTTCATGTGGACGTATATTGTCGTCGCCCCTGTTCGTCCGTCCACAATTGTTTGTGAACAGTCTACAGGTCACAATTTTTATCCGATTTCAATGAAACTTAAAATATAGGTTTATCACCCTAAGATCTCGGTTCCTTTCGATATTGGCATGTATCGGACCGCAACTTCATGGGTTATGGCCCCTGATTGTACGAAAAATCACGTTTTTTAGCTTGTGAACAGTGTAGAGGTCACAATTTTGAACCGATTTGGATGAAACTTTAAATGCATGTTTATAACCCAAAGATCTTGGTTCCTTTCGATATTTGCGCCAATCGGATCGTAACTTCCTGAATTATGGCCCCTGATAGTCCGAAAAATCACACTTTTTAGCTTGTGGTCCCTCTGGAGGTCAAAATTGTTATCCGATTTAAAAAACCGTTTGATTATGTCACCGTCCCATGGTTATGAAGGTCGAGTTCGAATTTCGTGAAAATCGGACCAAAATTGACGGACAAAATGGCCGCCGTTTGTACGCGAATAGTGTGAAAATATGTTATATCAAGGTTGTGGACCTTATAGAGATCACAATTTTGAACCGATTTTGATGAAACTTGACATGTATGTTTATAACCCAAAGATCTTGGTTCCTTTCGATATTTGCGCGCATCGGATCGTAACTTCCTGAATTATGGCCCCTGATTGTCCGAAAAATCGCCCTTTTTAGCTTGTGGTCCCTCTGCAGGTCAAAATTGTTATCCGATTTAAAAAAATAGGTTGCCAGGCAACGAAACATACGCCCACACAGCAGCCAAATCGTCCGGGCAGTCAACAAGAGTTGTTGCATTTTAATTAATCATCAGAAAATCATAATTCAAACTCACCCATAACTACGGTGTAACTGTGATATAATCAAACGTTTTTTTAAATCAGATAATAATTGTGACCTCCAGAGGGACCACAAGCTAAAAAGGGTGATTTTTCGTACAATTAGGGGCCATGATTCAGGAAGTTACGATCCGATATGGGCAAATATGCAATGGAAGCAAGATCATTAGGTTATAAACACGTATTTCAAGTTTCATCAAAATCAGTTCAAAATTGTGACCTCTATTATAGGGTCCACAACCTTGATATAACATATTTTTACACAATTCGCGTACAGACGGCGGCCATTTTATCCGTCAACTCTGGTCCGATTTTCACAAAATTCAAATTCTCTCTTCATTACCATGAAACCGTGATATAATCAAACGTTTTATTAAATCGGATAATAATTTTGACCTCCAGAGGGACCACAAGCTAACAAAAGCGATTTTTCGGACAATCAGGGGACATAATTCAGGAAGTTATGATTCGATGGGCGCAAATATCGAAAGGAACCAAGATCTTTGAGTTATAAACATGCATGTCACGTTTCATCAAAATCGGTTCAAAATTGTGACCTCTATAAGGTCCACAACCTTGATATAACATATTTTCACACCATTCGCGTACAAACGGCGGCCATTTTGTCCGTCAATTTTGGTCAGATTTTCACAAAATTCAAACTCAACCTTCATAACCATGGAACGGTGATATAATCAAACGTTTTTTTAAATCGGATAACAATTTTGACCTCCAGAGGGACCACAAGCTAAAAAGGGCGATTTTTCGGACAATCAGGGGCCATAATTCAGGAAGTTACGATCCGATGGGCGCAAATATCGAAAGGAACCAAGATCTTTGAGTTATAAACATACATGTCACGTTTCATCAAAATCGGTTCAAAATTGTGACCTCTATAAGGTCCACAACCTTGATATAACATATTTTCACACCATTCGCGTACAAACGGCGGCCATTTTGTCTGTCAATTTTGGTCCGATTTTCACGAAATTCGAACTCAACCTTCATAACCATGGAACGGTGATATAATCAAACGGTTTTTTAAATCGGATAACAATTTTGACCTCCAGAGGGACCACAAGCTAAAAAGGGCGATTTTTTCGGACAATCAGGGGCCATAATTCAGGAAGTTACCATCCGATGGGCGCAAATATCGAAAGGAACCAAGATCTTTGGGTTATAAACATACATGTCAAGTTTCATCAAAATCAGTTCAAAATTGTGACCTCTATAAGGTCCACAACCTTGATATAACATATTTTCACACTATTCGCGTACAAACGGCGGCCATTTTGTCCGTCAATTTTAGTCCGATTTTCACGAAATTCGAACTCAACCTTCATAACCATGGGACGGTGATATAATCAAACGGTTTTTTGAATCGGATAACAATTTTGACCTCCAGAGGGACCACAAGCTAAAAAGGCCGATTTTTCGAAGAATCAGGGGCCATAATTCAGGAAGTTACAATCCGATTGGCGCAAATATCGAAAGGAACCAAGATCTTTGGGTTATAAACATGCATTTCAAGTTTCATCCAAATCGGTTCAAAACTGTGACCTCTACACTGTTCACAAGCTAAAAAAACGTGATTTTTCGTACAATCAGGGGCCATAACCCATGAAGTTACGGTCCGATACATGCCAATATCGAAAGGAACCGAGATCTTAGGGTGATAAACCTATATTTTAAGTTTCATTGAAATCGGATAAAAATTGTGACCTGTAGACTGTTCACAAACAATTGTGGACGGACGGACGGACGTCCGGACGGACGTCCGGACGGACGGACGGACGGACGAACAGGGGCGACGACAATATACGTCCACATGAAAATGTGGGCGTATAAAAACGTTTGATTATATCACCGTTCCATGGTTATGAAGGTTGAGTTCGAATTTCGGGAAAATCGGACCAAAATTGACAGACAAAATGGCCGCCGTTTGTACGCGAATGGTGTGAAAATATGTTATATCAAGGTTATGGACCTTATAGAGGTCACAATCTTGAACCGATTTTGATGAAACTTGACATGTATGTTTATAACTCAAAGATCTTGGTTCCTTTCGATAGTTGCGCCCATCGGATCGTAACTTCCTGAATTATGGCCCCTGATTGTCCAAAAAATCGCCCTTTTTAGCTTGTGGTTCCTCTGGAGGTCAAAATTGTTATCCGATTTAAAAAAACGTTTGATTATATCACCGTTCCATGGTTATGAAGGTTGAGTTCTAATTTCGTGAAAATCAGACCAAAATTGACGGACAAAATGGCCGCCGTTTGTACGCGAATGGTGTGAAAATATGTTATATCAAGGTTGTGGACCTTATACATGTCACAATTTTGAACCGATTTTGATGAAACGTGACATGCATGTTTATAACCCAAAGATCTTGGTTCCTTTCGATATTTACGCCCATCGAATCATAACTTCCTGAATTATGTCCCCTGATTGTCCGAAAAATCGCTTTTGTTAGCTTGTGGTCCCTCTGGAGTTCAAAATTATTATCCGATTTAAAAAAACGTTTGATTATATCACGGTTTCATGGTAATGAAGAGAGAATTTGAATTTTGTGAAAATCGGACCAGAGTTGACGGATAAAATGGCCGCCGTCCGTACACGAATTGTGTAAAAATATGTTATATCAAGGTTGTGGACCCTATAGAGGTCACAATTTTGAACTGATTTTGATGAAACTTGAAATACATGTTTATAACCAAATGATCTTGATTCCATTGCATATTTGCCCATATCGGATCGTAACTTCCTGAATCATGGCCCCTGATTGTACGAAAAATCACCCTTTTTAGCTTGTGGTCCCTCTGGAGGTCACAATTATTATCTGATTTAAAAAAACGTTTGATTATATCACAGTTACACCGTAGTTATGGGTGAGTTTGAATTATGATTTTCTGATGATTACTTAAAATGCAACAACTCTTGTTGACTGCCCGGACGATTTGGCTGCTGTGTGGGCGTATGTTTCGTTGCCTGGCAACCTATTTTTTTAAATGGTGAAATTGTGCCCTATTGGTGCTGATTTGGCAATAAACACCATTTCATTCATTTATAGAGAGGGAGAGAGAAAAATATATGGGGTTTAAGTCCCAGACAGAAACTAGGTCATTTCGAGACTAACACATGCTTTAATTTTATTTTAACAATTCGCTTGTGCGTAGGGTTTTTTAGAAGTGGGAGGAAACCCGAGGACCCAGAAAAAAACAACCAGTATGGACAGGTGACCCTACTCCTTGTCACGTAGAACCGGGGAATCAAAACCACGCCAGTTGACTTAATGACAGACCTTATGATACAGTGCACACGTGCTAACCATTGGGCCATCCACCCCCCCCCACCCCCATTCATTCATTCATAGAGTTTCATCAACACAGTAGGTTATTCAATTTGATACTAACATAGAAGAATTTTCAGTTCTATGCAATGGTTATATAAGGGGAATAATTTTGCTCATTCAGTGCCATTTTATTCCAACTACCAAGGGTTATTTTACATATGCGCCAATCCAAGGGTAGACGTCTGATTTCCACAACATCGAAAGTAACAGACCCACAGCCCCTCAAGTCATCTCTGTCCAAGTTGGGATTCAAACTTGTAATTTGTAAGTAAAAGTCATTTTTTCAGGGGTAAAAAGTATCTAAAAAGTAGAGCTATACGACTCACTTGAAAACTACAATACCTGATGAAAACTACAATACCTGATGAAAACTACAATACCTGATGAAAATCAGCCGAAATATGGTTCAACTCTGTTCAGTATGTACAAAGTTAAGATGAATTGAAATTTCACCCATCTTTGGTGCTCGAAAGCAGCAAGATACAGCTATCTTTTATTGGTGGGGGGCTGGATGGCTGAATGGTTAGCATGAGCGTGCTGTATCATAAAGCCTTCATTGAGTCAACTGGCGTGGTTTTGAGAGAGAGAGAGAGAAATAGGGTTTAACACCCACTCGACACAAACTTGGTCATTTCGGGACTAACATGGTTTAATTTTATTTCAATAACTCGCTTGGGAGTAGGGGTCTTTAGCAGTGGCAGGAAACCAGAGGACCTGGAGAAAACCCACGGGGTTGGACAGGCGACCCTACTCCTTGTCACATACAACCGGGGATTCGAAACAATGCCAGTTGACTCCATGACAGGCTTTACGATACAGCATGCACATGCTAACCATTCGGCCAACCAAACTCCCCACCACACCCCCCCTCCCCCCGTGGTTTTCAAAAATTCAAATGACATGTCAAGCCTTTAACATTGACTTTACTTTACCTTAAATCTGATGGACGGGGTAATAAACGCTTTCTTCCACCAAAATATGGTTCAAAATCTTCAGTCTTTAACCGGTGTGCAAAGTCAATATAACCAGAAATTTCCTGACCCCTTGAGTTACGATCTCTAATAAAAACAATTGTCTGAAATATAGATGTAAATATTAAATATTCTGATCTTTTAAAGGCATTTAGTAAATGGATAGAGCAATAAACTATAACACATACTTATGGAAGAGCAATTACTTATGTATTTAAGCGACATTTCAAAGAGTATTCTTTCAACGTTGCTTGAAAACTTTGCGAGAATACTCTTCGAAACTTCGCCTAAATAAATCAGTAATTGTTCTTCCATAAGTATGTGTTAAAGTTTATTAAACTATCTGGGTATAGCACACAACTGTATGGCGTTGATGCCTGTCATCATTAGCCCAGTTGAAGCAGAACAGTAGAACATTAAACCCCATTTCATTTCAATAAATTGTCACAACACCACAGTTGTTTCTTAACATCTATAACTGATTGGGCCAATAAATCAATCAAGGTAGCTGATGTTGCTTTACACCTACATCTATGGCGTGTATTCTTGTCTTGTCTATTTCTCTGATTATAATATCATAGTTTGGAGTGGTTTTATTTTCGTATTAAATAACATAAATTTTAATTTTTACAAATTCGCTGATAGGAAATACTGCTAATAACTATCTTGAAAAAACCACGTTTAATAAACGAGGCAATTTTACCAAGCCTCGTTCTGAACAAAATACCTTGTTCCACAAACAGGGTAATTTAAAAAAACCTCGTTTTGGAACTCCAGACAACGAGGCATTTGTTTTACCTCGTTTGGACAGAAATACCAAACGAGGCAATCTGCGGTTTATAGTGTCAAAAAACACAAAACAATTTATCTGGAAAACAATCACTGGACTATACACGTATAGCACAACGTTTCGACAATTATTCTCTTATCATTTTCAAGTTCAAATTAATGATGAAAACAAGTGATTGTTTTCCATATAAGATGTTTTGTGTTTTTTAATGTTCTCAACATCACTTGCGTTCATGAATTTTATATCTGAAATATGATCATCCACAATTTGGTAAAAATGGTACTTACTGTCATTTTTCCACTTCTGTTGGCCTCTTCTCTCTGAGCTAAACATTTTAAGAATGGATCTTTCAATTCTTTTCCTGAACTGGCTAATGTTCTATCAGATAAAAGAGATACAACATCCAAATTAGCTATAGAGAAACTCATTTAATAATAATAATAAAATAATAAGGGATAAAATTGTTACTTCAAGAATAGGAAAACACATTTCTGTAAGTAACAGACTTAAGTGAACTATCCAAACTTTGAAAAAAGAAACGATCAGTATTCAGATAAACATACATATTGGAGAGAGAGAGAGAGAGAGAGAGAGAGAGAGAGGGTTTAACATCCACTCACATAAACTAGGTCATTTCGGGACTAACACATGGTTCAATTTTATTTCAATAATTCGCTTGTGAGGGGTCTTTCTTTAGCAGTGGAAGGACACCGAAGAACCCGGTCAAACCCACAATGTTTGATAGGCAACGGTACTCCTTGTCATGTACAACCGGGGAATCGAAACCACTAAAAGAAAACTGGAGGGTACTTTTCTTAAGGAACAAAGCAGCATACCATGTCAGTCATTGCTTGTACTAGTCCTACCTCAAATTGAGGAATAATAAATAAAAACCAGAATAAAAGTAATTACTTCTGTTGACTCCGTTTTGATAATCGACTGGCTTCAGCTGCCTGTTTCCTTGCTTCAAACTCTTCTCTCTTTAGCACTTCACCACTACCACGGTAACCCAATTCAACCAGTTGTCGTGCCAATTCTTCATCCTAATAATCATAATAGAATTTGTTACACATAATAGACACCACTTACACCCTCAAAATGAACCCAATGTTTGTATTTAGCTATATATACATTTGACCTCTTCAATTTCATCTTGAAAATTTATTTCACCTAAAATTTAATATAGGCTAGATCTACCACTAGGGGGTTCAGGTCAAAGTTTCAAATAACAGAAATTTTTTTTTTAAAAATATTTTGTGAAAATATACATAAAATGCTACCCCAATTTTTTTATTTCATCAAAATATTCCAATTAGATCCGAAGTTATGGAATTTTAAAATCCGAGATCGACGTCAAAAATGTAATCAAAACGCTCTATACCAGTCAATGCGTGGAATGGACCAATGTAAACGCTTTTCAGTCATATCTGAGTGACGTCATAATGGGAATTTTCCCTTCAGAATCGCTAGTACCAATTTTAAAACTGAAATCCGAACGTTATTGTCAGCTAAGATTTATTAAAATCGTAATAATTTGAATGATAATATGTCAAATATTTATAATCTGGATAATACCACAAAAAACGTAGGCTATATTTAGTCGAAATTTAGCAAATTTCAGTCATCAAAACAGATAAATCTTGTTTTCTTCGGTGCTAATTTTAGGATCACGTGGTATCAGACATCGGTATAATCCCTAAAATGTTTTCTATCGTTTGATTGGTTCTATATGAAAATCAGCCGGAAACTAACGTGCGGAAATCCAATAAAGTGGGTCATAGCAATGGAAAATTCTAGGTTGCGTGACGTCAGAGTGGGATATATCAGCCACTGGCAGTCCGATTTCACGTTAAAGTGACCTGAAACCCCTACTACCACACATCATTAGGGATTAGGCCTACATAAAAAGATCATTTTATTGAATCAAATAATTTGTGATGATATCAATATTTGAGCATTTTTCAGGAAGTTTTATATAAGCCTATAATTAGTAATTTTGGAAATTTTGAAATTCCAATATTCAGGGCATCATTTCTGACGGGCGTTAAGTGCTTGCGCCCGTCTGCGCCTGTAATCTTGAAAACACAAGCGCAGGTTATAGCTCCTGCTAAAAATTCAGACAATTTCGACAGTTTTATCAAGAAAGTCGAACTTGAAAGTTAAATGAAATATTATTGTATCCGAAAATCGTGAAGAGTAGTTTTGTTATGGTATCAAGACATTTGGGTTGAAGATTATTAGCTTGGTTGTCAAGTCTCTCCATGGCATTTGCTTTCACGATAGATTATTATTTATTAGTGATAGTATTACATTAGTAATAAACGATTGATCGTTTTTAAATTAAATGCTTTCCATGTTACGGCGTTAGTTTTGTAAGAGTTTTTGATTGTGAAATTTGAATAAATATAACATTATGAATTTCTGTCGAGGTCATATAGAAAGCGTCTGGATAATCACGATGGGAGCAGGTCGTTTCATCCCACGACCGTTTCACCCCGGGCTGTGAATATCATAATTAATTTCTTCGACATGGCCGGACTGAAAATATGCACGAATTGCCGGATTAGGCTAACTGTAAGTCTCTGACTCGAATTGACATGGATTGACATGGATCCCACTAAGTAAAAGCATGTGTCCAAAATCATGCTTTAAATTTAATGTGCAGGCCTCAGACACTGAAGTTGAGAAAAGTGTAGAATTCGGATTCTAAAATATCGGTATAGAATTGAATATCAAACACGACGTCGCACCTTTCCCGCTTTGTCATTGAGCCAGAGATTTACTCGAACGTCCAAGGTAGTGTTTTCTGGTGTAAGCATATGACCGGTAAATCGATAAATAAATAAATTGGATTTTTAACTGTTTTTTTGTTGTTTTTTTTATATATAAACCATTTGGATAGATGGTAAAAAAAAAAGCTCTTGCATGCAAATTTGCAGGTGCGTTTTTATGTGCTTCCGGAAATTTAAGTGCAAGAGCTTTTTGTGACTCCTGCATGTTTTACAGAAATGATGCCCTGAATATTGTAGCATTTCTAAAAATTGTTTCCCAACCGGTGCTCCATAGTCCATACCTCCAAATAATATAAATCTAACGATGTGATTTGTGAGTCCAAAAAATCTTCATACGTGTTGAATTCAGTTACAATATTGTCCCCACTGCTTGCCACTTCTTCTTCCATGGTTAAAGTAAAATAAAAATAATTTACAAAAGAGAATACTTAGTGAATATTACAGACAATCGTTCGCAAATTAAGAAAAAACCCTCCCGAACAAGCCGTCTCGAATGTAAACAATTTCCACCGGAAGGCGCACGAACACATCGTTTTGCTTAGCAACTGTAAAGAACGGCATGCGCTTTCACCGAGCTAAATAAACTGACCGTAAACATTGGGTTACAAACATAACAGGTATGGAATAATAAGTTCGTTTTATTCTCGATGTTTTCATAGTAAAAGCAAATAACGATAAATTTATATTACATCGATAAAGTTTATGAATTCTGTCAATTTTATCTTTGCAAAATAATGACATGGAGTGGACATTTGGCTAGGCAGTAACTTGACTTTAGACAGCAGTGGCAGTTACCTAACGGTGTTCAATTACTTTTGTTTTGCAGTACTTCATCCTGGCCGGATGTTTTGGTATAACAGTTAATTTCTCCTGAACGTTGTCTTCTAATAATACCGATGTTAAATTAATCTTGATAATGAAGTACGTTTATAACCACCGCGTAGGGATATTCCCCAGCATCCAATCATACGTGTGGATGACGTAAAAGAAACGTAGAAAAGTTGGTATGAAATACAGTAAAATTGGAGCCACTTATTTATAAGTGCAGAATTTCACCCGTAGATAATTATACAATGAACGATACCATTATAACGATTTATTAATTCATTATAGCAAATTAACGAAATATTGATTCTTTAAAAGAAATATTAATTCGCTATAACGAAAGAATTCATTATAACGAAATAATTCATTTTAATGAAATAATTCATTTTAATGAAATAATTTATTTTAACAAAATAATTCATTTCAACAAAATCATTCATTTCAACAAAATAATTCATTTCAACAAAATAATTCATTTAGGCCTTTAATAAAATAAATCATTTAGGCCTTTAATGAAAAATTCGCTAGGCCTTTAATGAAATAATTCATTAGATATTAATTCGTTATAGGGAAATATTAATTTGCTATAGTATTATGAAATATTAATTTGTTTTGTTTAAATGAGAAATTAATTTGTTTAAATGAGAAATTAAATTAATTTGTTTAAATGAGAAATTAAATTAATTTGTTTAAACAAGAAATTAATTTATTTAAACATGAAACTAATTTGCTTAATCGAGAAATTAACTTGTTTAAACAAGATATTTGTTATAACAAAATAATTATTTTGTTTAAACTAGGCCTAATTACTTAATCGATTATGATTTAACACAACAACTAATATTAATAACCCCAATGCTCCAAACACCCAAATTGAAAATACAATTTGTTAAAAAGACATTGAAATTCGTTTAAACAAAATATTAATTCATTATCATTTACATGAATTTATTATTTCATTTAAACGAATTAGTTTTCGTTTAAACAAATTTTTTTTTTTTGAAATGCAGTCAAACTTGAGGCATTAATCCTGAAACTGCGACACAAACATGGTTCAACTATGTTAAAATACTTCGCTTGCGTGTATCGGTCTTTAGCAATGGTAACAAACCGGTGGATCTGGAGAAACCCACGAGGTCGGACATGCAACCCTCTACTCCTTTGTCATGTAAAAACCACTTGAATCAATGACAAACCTCATGGTTTCACTCAGAAACACCATGTTAGCAAGCCAGCGTCATGCTCACTGAGTCACTGCAGCTCCCGTTGAAATTAAAATTTACCTTAATCTTCTATTATGCTGTGCAGCGTAGGACTTATAATTAAAATTGTACCATCATTTCCTGTTCCATTGTTTATTCGCATCATCTTTGTCGATTTCGTTACCAGTGTGGTGTGGTATCATCTGACATAATAATATTTATTGTATTTTAGATCAATTGATTATGTTATGAGATATGGTGCTAACTAGCAACAGTCATGGCATTTGAGAGGAATACCTTGTTACGGAATCGTTACGATCTGATTCGAAGACCTGAAAGTGCACCCTTGAGTAACAAAGATGAAGCAACTATAGCCAACGAAAAAGGCTTAAAGAGTAAAGACTATGCAGCATTTTTAAAGTAAGAATAATACTGTAATATCTTGCAAGGAAATATAGAAAAGTTGCTTTTAAGTTATGATCAACTGTCATTTTCAGATAAATTTCTTTGAAATTTGTACTTTGTTCCCACTTTCAAAATAACTAAATGCTTTATCTGTTGGTGTTATCCATGGCAGGTTTGAACGCACCATGCACCTTTTTCCTGCACATACGCCATCTAACTTTGGTCTCTTTCCTCTACAGATTCAAAAATTCCTCATGGATTTTCTATAGCCCTCTCCTAAATTCAACACTATCATTCTCATGTGACTCTAGTTATCTAACCGCACAGGTACATCAGCTCCAAATCTCTCCCCTCAAAACATCTGCTTCCTCTTCCGCTGTTTTTAGCTTACATACGCTTATCAAAGAAACGTTTATATTTTGTCAAAAGTTTATAGGAAAAAAAAATATGTTAAATTTCATCGTATGTGTTGTGATTTTTGTAGGGAACAGGAAAGGAAAGTTGGTCCTGATGGTTTTGTGGATTCTGGTCGCTATAGTTACACATATCAACGTAAAAGAGATTGTAAACAGAAAGGTTTAGATAATAATTACTCAACACCACGGGGGAGCGTTGTCAGTTTACAAGATAAAATAAAGAAGGAAGAACAGAACCACGGAAAATGTTTAAAAGTCATAGAGGTACTTAATGGCTTGTACCACCTCATCTCGGCAATATGATTAAAATACAGATCTATATTTCGTTTCCTTTCTTTATGCTTTCGATGGCCTCTACTATTTATAGTAGTGGGAGGTTGCCTCAGGGGTCATGGGAGCGGCTTTTGACCCTATGAAGGCAGACGTTGGATTAACCAGTCACCATTGATGTTTTGTAGTAGGATATCCACAGTTCCCTGCATCACATGCCAAGATTCTTGCTGCAACAGGCTGTTTCATTGGCAAATCCCTCGCCTCAACCATGAGGTGGGTTATATTACAACTCTTCCAGTTCCTGGTGTAGTAAAGACATGAAAAACAAAGTTTGGAACTATAAAAAACAAAACGAAATAGGATTTGTGTTTTAATCTGATTGCTCATCTTGGGTACCGTATAGTTGTGCTGTTTTAGCAGGAGTTTCTATATCTAATCCCGATAATTTTTTGAAGAATATAACCGCTTATAATTTCGTGTCAAAATCCCTTAAAGTCCCCTACCAAAGGGCCGATAAACTAACTCAGTATTTGTGATACGTTCTCAACAACTTGCGGTGTCTATGTAAAATCAGGCTTTCTTTTAAATAAACATAATGTGTAGGTGAAATATACCTTTCGCTATAAAGTACAGCACATGGGCCATACACTATATCGACCCCTCAAGGAACAGGAATCGATTATCAGGTCACCACCAAAAAATTAAGTCGAAATATTAAAAAGGGTAAGTGTCCGGATAAGCAGTTTTGACGTTCTCGTCCAAACGACTCAATATTTTGAGCTGAAATTTTGAGACAAGGTCACTTCACCATTCTCCTATATTTTAGCGTTTAAATTTCATGTGTACTCAGACTTTTATTTTTGAGACTCTGTTCAAATCGGGACTGTCCCTTTAAACCATTGTTGGCAAGTAAATAAAATGTATTGAGAATGATCTAACAATATTAAGTTCCTACTGTCTAAAACGTTCCATTTAGATTAGATAACAAGTGTCTACTGCCTACATTCCCAAACGGTGTTGAGTAATTCATAGACCAATTCATGAACCATATGTTAGTCCCAAAATATCATAGTTTATGTCATGTGGACGTTAAACCCCATTCAAGTTGGAATTGATCGCATCAGCCCTGTTGAATCTGCCCGAAATTTGGGTGTTATGTTTAACTTCCAGCTGTACAACATTGGTCACGTACGAAAATACTTAAACACAGATTCAACTAAACTGTTAGTGAACTCCTTAATCGCATCTAGACTGGACTATTGTAATTCGTTACTGTATGGTCTTCCAGCTTCTTGTCTTCGCTCCCTACAAAAAATACAAAACACTGCCGCTTGTCTGATCACCAGAACATGACTACGTGACCACATAACACCTGTGCTCAAATCCCTCCACTGGCTCCCAATTAACAGACGTATTCAGTACAAGATAATCCTTCTAACTTACAAGTGTATCCATGGTTCAGCTCCTAATTATCTGAGTGATCTTATACAAATCAAAAGCGGAGATAGAACAATTCGATCAACATCAAACACGACCTTGTTGTTCCCAAAACTTTGGAAGTGTCGTGTGATGATAGGGCATTTACAGTGGCAGCACCCACCCAATGGAATAAAGAATAAACTCCCAGCAACATTAAAGGAAGCCACAACATTAGAGCCCTTTAAAACATCCCTTAAGACTCACCTATTTAACTGTGAATACCAAACGTGACAGTGCAGCTCAGTGCCATCGAGTAGAACAGTTCTAGATGAGAGGCGCTATATAAATTCATTATTATTATTATTATTTGTCTCTTAAAGAACCACTGACAATTGGAATATGATGAAAAGTAGGTGGACATGCCACTGTCCTGGCTGAATGTGCCCAGTTGGTGAAAATACGCAGGATATTGAAGCCCTTTTCAATCCATTTTAATTTTCTAACATATCCATATTAGACAGGGTACAACCCCCAGATCTGTAGCCATTTCTTTGGTAATAAGGTTTAATGGCTGTTTGTAATAGCAGGGACTCAAGTGAAGATATTTATAGTTTGCTAGGTCAGAATTCATGTCAGATTTTTTTCAAATTTGCAGCAATTGTTCATTTTGTTGCATGGAAGAACCCTATCAAAATCTTTTGATCAGAAATTTTATAGTTATCTCCCCATTTAAGTTTAGACTTGTGTTGCTTAGACGACAAAACGGGGCCGCTTGATGTATTGTGTATATTTCATTTTATAGGATTTGATGTGGCAACACAAACAGGAAGAAAGAGAACTAAAAAGAACAGAAGGGGATATCGTCAAAAATCAACAAATAGTTCGACATACACTTCGAGATTATGAACATGGTTTGTATCTTTAATTAAAGCTCAATGCCCCATTTTAGTGCTGTTGGAATCACTTGCAAACTACCATATTTTTTAAAACAAAAATTAAAATGGTTGGAATGCCCAAGTTTAGATTTGTTGTCGATTCCTTAAAGCGGAAATTTCATTTTTTCCCAAAAAGTCAAAACATACTTATTTCTATGTCTTTTGCTCAAAAGGTTGTCAACTCACTATTATACGATCATGGGCAATATTTACAGGTATTAAAATCACTGACACAGGAAATATAACACAGTTACCTCTCTTGTTTTCCCATTCCCCTCATGCAATAGCTATCTTCAAATGTTTGAATTAAATGTTGAAAGTGATATTATTATTTATCTATTTTAAGGCTTTATTTTAATATATTTTAAAAATATAACTTAAAAATATGAAATTGACGCTTTAAGGTATTTGAGTTTTTAAAATATTTAAATACTGTGTTATTTAACATGGTGTCTGAGGAGTTTACGAAATGGTACCAAATATTTAATTTATATTAGAGTCAAGGTTTAGACTAAGCCTTGGAAAGTGGGAGGCGACTGGTATGTGTGACTGTTACGTTGACTGAGGTTAAATTGTCCGTTGTATAAACTAAATGGTTAGTCCTGTCATCCTTCGGTTATGAGTCTTTGTTGAAAAATTGGCATTGTTTCAACCAGATCGGCTCTGGAACGATTTGATTCTATGGTATCTCTCGTAGCTGAGAGAATAAACTTTTTGGCGACGAGAGATCTTCCGTCAAAGTAATGGTTGATTCCAAGGCAAGAAAGGGAATCACGACTGAACGATTTGATCAACAAAATAAGCCATCACAACTCGCAAGATCTGTAAGAGGAATCTGTAATTGGAATATCAGTCCAAAAATGGTGTATTTCCGTTTAGCATTTACAAAGATATGTGAAATTGAAAAATCATCGATATCTGCTGCTTCGCCTTTTGATAAACCCACCATCATTTACTTGTCTGTGAAAATTGACCAGCAATTCCTGTTCTACATGCAATTGAATCCAAACTGGGGATTTATGTAAGGTTGGCGTTTTTAAAAATTCAATCTGAGTGCATATATTGGTGTTCAATATATATGCTGTGTCAAATTTGATATTTTAGTGAAAAATGGGGCTTTATTATACTGGCTTCTATTTCAGAAGATATTATTGTCTACCACATCTTTGGTGTACATGACAATATAATAGGGTCGCCTGTCCAACCTCGTGGGCTTTCACCGGGTACTCCAGTTTCCTCCCACTGTTAAAGACCCCTACGTGCAAGCGAATTATTGAAATAAAATTAAACCAGATGTTAGTCCTGAAATGACCTGGTTTGTGTTGAGTGGATGTAAATCCCCATTTCTCTCTCTCTCTCTCTCTCTCTGTATGTCTACCACATCTTTGGTTGTATAAGTCGATTCTTTCTCACATGGAAATAAGCTCCCCCCCCCCGTCAAAGTCAAAGGACATAGTCTACCGTTTTGGGGGGGCCTAAATTGATACTATCTTTGGGTCAAAACCGCCCCCCTTTAATTTTCTTTTCTCAGAAATTGTTGCTCCTTGATGTCAAGTGAAATAAATAATAGCATTCGCACGACAATATCAAAGCATAATGATGAGAGTTTTGCTATCATCCAAACTACTTACATGTACATTATTCCAACCCAAATACTTTCATTAATATATATTATATATTCTTTTTCTTTCTTTTTTTATTTTGCAGCTATCAATAAAAAGAAAATGGCTGAAGCAAAGAAACTGTCCCATTCATTAGACAAGTATACTTTCATTAATATATATTATATATTCTTTTTCTTTCTTTTTTTATTTTGCAGCTATCAATAAAAAGAAAATGGCTGAAGCAAAGAAACTGTCCCATTCATTAGACAAGTATACAGTGTTACAACAAGATCATGTGCATAATAAAGAACAAGTAAGTCATGCTTTAAACATATTTCTTATTAAACTACTTCAATAGTAAGGGCAGGAGGACCGCACTACACACAAAAAAATCTACAAGATAAACCTGTGGAAAAGACATAAAACAGACATTGCAAAAAATAAACAAATATCTAATCAAATGACATACAACTTTCAAACATGTCCTCAATATATCGATGCAGCAATTGCATTTTTCGCTAAGATGTCGAACTTCTCACTGCTTAATCTATGCTAATATGTTTTCCTACTCCGATTGATTATTTAACATTTGATTAAAAAACGAAATCATAATACCAATGCTAGATTAAATCAGATTAAACGCAGGCCCATCAAATAGAATTTGAAAACACGTGTTTTCATTTTTCAGAAAATGTAAAAAAAATTTACGACTCAACCGACATACGAATTGTATTCAGATTGATTAAAGCCCCAATCCACTCTTGTTGTAACTGAATAATATGTCCCAATCTTCATTCTGGCCAACAAATTGCATTGTTTTACAATATTCCAATTAATCGATGATATAAATTTCATCTTAGCACACCTAATTTAAAAAATTGGAAAAATTCAACTAATTGATTTGAAAAGTCTAACGTAAACCTTTTCAAATGTGACTTGGATTTTAAAATATTTTCGAACCTTCTGGACAAGTAAAATAGGTTGTAATGGATAATTTACACAACAGGTAGGACACTTAAACATCTAGTACTTAGAATAAGGCTATTAGTTATTTTCCGGAGCTGCCAAGCCAGCAAGAGTGTTATTGTCCCTTTAACATTTAATTAAAAAAACCCAAATCATAATACCAACACTCAATAATCCCCTGGCTTTGATTAAATCAGATTTCAATAAATTAGTGGCAGGTTTATTACAGAGTGAGCTGGATAGATTGATGCAAACACTGAACAGAATTGATTCATTTTTGAACTGATATTCGTGTTAGAGATTCAACTTTCACTAGGGTTGGGCGATATACCGGTATTTCGGTATACCGTGATAAAATCATCGGCGATATTATCATATCGGACTTATTTAAAAATATCGAAAAACCGGTATATCGTGATAACCAAAATTATCGCGATATGATAAATTATCATGTTCCAATATTGATGATAATATGCTTTATCATACGACGTCGAAATTGCAATGCCAGAGTCCATAATTGAGGCAAGAACTCCTAATCGAGGAACAGTTGTTTGGCAAGGTCAAGGTTGGACAGTCGTCGGGGTATAATAAATAAGCCGATGCTTTTTTACGCCGAACGCATATTGTTCTGACTTCTTGTCGCAGTTTCTATTTTTAGTAACACAACATGATCGCCAGACACGTGCGGAGAGAAACTATGTATTTTCTTTGTATTTATCGGAGATATTGGAATAAAAAAAAGGTTCAAATGAATCAAGAACAAAGCTTAGAATAATACTCAAGTTAGTCCTACATTTGGCAACTTATTATTTTACATTAATTGATTTTTTTTTTTACGTAGATCGGCACAAGGAGAAATGTGGCACACACATATAAATTATCACGATAATATCGTTTATCGTGATAATTAATAAATTATTATCATGATATTTTTTTGTCATTATCGCCCAACCCTAACTTTCACAATATTGTAGTTTGTGAGTGATTCTACAGCGCCAAGTGTTGTTGGATGGCTGAATAGTTAGCACATGCATGCTGTATCATAAAGTTTGTCGGTTGTTAGTAACAAGGATAAGGGTTGCTAATTTAATCCAACCTTGTGTGTTTTTTCCGAGTCCTCCAGTTTCCTCCCACTGCTAATTAAAGACCCCTATGCTCAAGTGAATTATTGAAATAAGATCAAACCGTATGTTAGTCCCGAACTGACCTAGTTTGTGACAAGTGGACATTAAACCCCATTTTTCTCACTCCCTATAGTGTTAGAAGACACTGAAGTAATATCTGTTTGCAACTAAAAATTGACAAGAATTGCTACCCCAGGTTTTAAGTCAACTCACAAGTTATATCGGACGTTTAAAATAAATTGATTAGCAAATACAATATAATGATATCCAAGTCTTGTAGTGTCTGTGTAACTTAGATTTTAGTAACGAGAGTGCATATGTTTAGAACAGATCTCTGCAGGTGTCCTGTGATCAGTCTCCGAACAGTTCATGGTTGATTTCTCCAACAGTGGTGCCGCCCAAAATGCCACTAAATTTCCAAGGATTGTGGATTTCCATCAAATGCTGACATAGAATTTTAATCATCAATAATTAACACCAGTTGGTTGTGTAAAACATTTCAGCTTCGAAAAGAAAGAACATTTTATAAGATAGCTAAAAAAGAGGAGAATAATTATACAGGCCGACAAATATATAGGGCTAAGTATGTTATAATGGTAGTAAGCTTACATTTTATATAACATAGCTAGCAATATTTTATACTCTATATAGATGTATATGTAGCTTTATCTTATATATCTTTATAACAGGCTTTATACATTATATCTTTACATTCATATATCTAGCTTTATATCGTATTTATATAACATGTATCTTCATACCAGCTATATACAACATGTATCTTATATACATATATCTAGCTTTATATAATATCTATATAACATGTGTCTTTATATCAGCTGCTGACTCGCTAGCCTGGAGATCGGGTGTTCGATCCCTGCATTGGCTGAGAAAGTTCATCTCGATTTTCCGGTGTGGCTTCCCCTTATCAGTGATGCAGAACGGAGGGCATGACAAGGACAGCTGCCTAGTCTTTGGATGGGATGCAAAAACCGAGGTCCCGTGTACACATTGGAGTGCACGTAAAAGATCCCTTGGCAGTTGAAATTCGATATAAAAGTAGGCCGTAGCACCGGTGCCGGGTCAAAATTTCAGTCGTAGCACACTGTATGACGTATGCCCGTCTTCTATTAGCCCAGGTTAGGTGCAGAAGAGTACATGAAATAAGGCTATATATATATCTTTTGTATATAAATTGATATAAATGAAACCCCATTTCATTTATATCAATTTATATACAAAAGATATATATATAGCCTTATTTCATGTACCTCAAGCCATTTGATATAACTTATCACACTGTACTATACAAACTTATCTTTAGACTTTATATCATCATTCATATATAACTTTATGTTATGATATCTTACATCGTATATTCCAACCTGTCTCTAGCTTTATATCATATATCTCTAGCTTTATATCATATATCTCTAGCCTGTCTCTAGCTTTATACATAAGAGTAGGACGTTAAACCCCATTTCATTTCATTTCTAACTTTATATCATATATCTCTAGCCTGTCTCTAGCTTTATATATCATATATCTCTAGCCTGTCTCTAGCTATATATCTCCAGCCGTCTCTAGCTCTATATCCTATTTTTCTAACCTGTCTCTAGTAGATGTAGTTTTTACTTACAGACAACATTAGATAGAATACAACAATCAGTTAATGCTGACCAGTCATATAAAGATTCAGGTAGAAAATTGGAAGTAACAAAGTAAGTTAAGCATGGAATGAAACATTTCTTATTGTCAATGTAATAACACACTCTATATTAACCACTTGCAATGATATCTTGTTGTATATGGGGGTGAAGGTGGCCTAATGAGAGAAATGTGGTTTAATGCCACAAACTAGGTCATTTTACATATGTTTTATTTCAATAGCAGTGAGAGGAAACCAGAGGACCCGAAGAAAACCCACGAGGTTGGAAAGGCAACCCTACTCCTTGTCACGTACAATCAGGGATTTGAAACTACGCCAGTTGACTCAATGACAGGATTTAGGGTTGCCTAATAGTTTATCATGTTTGAGATGAATCATAAGATCTCTTAATGTGTTAATTGGCATGTTTTTGATTCCTCACTTGGACATGCAGAGGAGTAGTCTCCTGTGGTATCCCTAAGTGCAAGCGAAATTATTAAACAAAATTGAACCATATGGTAGTCGTCCCAGAAATCACCTACTTTATGATGAGTGGACTTTATACCCCGTCCCTCTCTCTCTCACGCTTTCTCTCTGTCCTCTTAACTCCTCTAGTCAGGGGAGCAGGACAGAGGTTTTGGCAATGAGAAAGAAAACAGTCCTTCACGTTTATAGAATTGTGCGGGAGCCATAAAGAGCTCCTGCCAATTTCAAAAATGATAAAACAGCTCCCGTAAAAAAAGTTCTTTATTAATTATATTGCAAGAATAATTCTACAGTTTCTTGAATTAAGGATAGCCAAATTGTATTTATGCTTTAGTCTTTTTTATTATTTGGTGTGTAATATGTTTGGTGAATATAGTGGTAGCATCAAAATTATGATTATGCAAAGTGATTGCCCGAAACGTATGCAGTTTAAAGATAAACAAAGGCTGAAAGTGGTTTATTAATCTCAATATTTAGGACAGCGATTCGGCTAATTTGCATGAGTCTTTAAACACTCTTGCGATAAAAGTCGAAGTGCGCACCTTAAACGTGAAGGACTGAAGAATATAGTCATTTGGATTGAACGAAATACTTATTGCCACATTCATAAAAGACTCCTTAAAAGTTGGAAATTAAAGAAGACTAAATGGAACTGCAAACTTAGCTCACTCTCACTCTTACAGTTTTACTACCCAACTGGTATATCATGGTAAACCATGTTAGTCTCGAAATGACCTATGTTGTGTTGAGTGGACGTTAAATCCCATTTCTCTCTCTCTCTCTGGTATATCATGGTACTTAGGGCTTAGTTTTTATTTCATAGTTGGGGCGACAGTTTAACTACGTTCGTAGATGGTATATCATGATACATGGGGCTACAGTTGAAATTGTTGAATTGCTTCTTCACTGTCTTTAAGCTAACAATATATTTCTTATTTATTATAACAAACTATATAACATGTCCGTTTATTGTTTGATATTGGGGGTGTTGAATGGCCGAATAGTTAGCGTATGCGCGCTTTATCATAAAGCCTGTCATTGAGTCAACTGGCGTGATTTCAAATCCCTGGTTGTGCGTGACAAGGAGTAGAGTTGCCTGTCCAACGTTTCTCCTAGTTCTCCAGGTTTCCTCCCATTCCTAAAGACCCCTACCTGCAAGCAAATTATTGAAATAAAATTAAACCATATGTTAGTCCCGAAATGACCTAGTTTGTGTGGAGTGGACATTAAACCCCATCTCTCTCTCTCTCTCTCTCTCTCTCTGTTTGATATTTAAGATATTTATTTTCATTAATAACTTGAACATTTAACATTGATTTTAGATTCAAAAGCTATGATGTTTTTGTGTGTGTCATTTTTAGGGATTTTCTTTTTCTTCAAATGAAATTTTATTCGCTCACATTTAGACTTATATTATCATTGCTTGTGTCTGTCATTGATCCACATTTTGACGCATTGATTTTAGATTCAAAAGCTATGATGTTTTTGTGTGTGGCATTGTTAGGGATTTTCTTTTTGTTCAAATGAAATTTTATTCGCTCACATTTGGACTTATATTATCATTGCTTGCGTCTGTCATTGATCCACATTTTGACGCATTTATTTTTGAAATTCAAAGGGTATTTAGTTTGCCTCGGTGGAAATTTTGTAAAGCTGGGTTGAGTCCTAGGAAAACTGAAAATATGTCGAAGGTTATTGACCTGTAACTTTTAAACACATTTTGACTTTTGTCTGTGAAGAGTTCAGAAATTTTTAGTTGTTTTTTTTTTTTATTTAAAAACAAGATTTATGAACAGTGCTTGTTGAGCTAGAGTGGACAGCTTTCCTGCAGCTGGGCATAAACCCCCATCTTTGTTTGGAAAAAAATGAAATCATTACACTGGGATACTTGTTTAAAATTTTGGTAAATGCACTTGACATTTTATGTCTGAATTTTAACTTTTTATGTTATTTCTTGGAACATGAAAATTGATTAATATACAAATTATGTTTTAGGACAGACCTGGCCAGAAAATACAAAACTAAAGTCAGTGAAATAGAACTCAAACGGACCGAGTTGCTGAGACTCAACCAAGAATATGAAAATAAGTTAAAATTAAAGGAGGTAAAAACATTTAATAATTCTAAAACACGATTAGTCTTGTCATTAAGGGGAGCCACAGTGGTTCAGTGAGTAAGCCATTGACTTGCTAATGTGGAGGCCACATGTTTACAGAGAGAAAGTTCGTCAAGATTTTCTCTCGTGTTTCCCCTTTGTCAGTTGTGCAAGGCAGGGCTTAGGGCGGCAGCAAAGGACAATATTATTATCTTTTGGATGCGACAAAAAAAAACCCACTTAGGTCCCATGTGCACTTAAAGATCCATTGACAGTTGAAATTCGACAAAAGAGTAGTTGTGCTGTCCAGGCTAAATGTACCTTATATTGCACACTTTATGGTGTGTTCCCGTGTTCATAAGCCTAATCGGGACAGAACAGTAGGACATTAAACCTCATTTCATTTCATTTCGCTTATCATTTAGGTTTGAATTGAAAACAGGCTGACCTCGTCTCCATTAACTTACCATCTGAGATAAATTCGTCTCCATTAACTTACCATCTGAGATAAATTCGTCTCCATTAACTTACCATCTGAGATAAATTCGTCTCCATTAACTTACCATCTGAGATAAATTCGTCTCCATTAACTTACCATCTGAGATAAATTCGTCTCCATTAACTTACCATCTGAGATAAAGAATTCATCGTAATGTGTAATTGGCACTGTACTTCAATCAGAACTTAACAGATCCTTTCGATTCTTCTCAAGACACAAAAGGATTTGAAAACTAGACTGTATAAACACTTTGACTCAAACACTTTTCTTTTTAATATTTAGATGCAAGGGAGATAATTTTGTCTGAAAAGCGGCGTTTTTACTTCTTCTTCTGATAAATTCCAGCTGTCAGTGTTCTTTTTTGTGCATGTTAATGTTCACAATTTCCTAGTCAAATAAGACTTGCAAATTAGAACCATACTAGCTATATAAATATAAATGAATTCAAATTCTGAACATGTTTATTTTAAGAAATCCTTCTGTTTGTTATAAGAAACCCATAAGAAACCCTTGTTTTTGTTATAAGAAACCCCAGTTTTTGTTATAAGAAACCCCTGTTTTTGTAATAAGAAACCCTTGTTTTTGTTATTAAAATCCCATTGGTAAAGGAAACCCATGGTTTTTGTAAAGGAAACTCATGGTTTTGGTAAAGGAACCTGTGTTTTTGGTAAAGGAAACACATGTTTTTGGTCCTCACATATACTTTTACACAAATGACTGGATCTTTCAAAATATCATTTACAGGAAGAACAGTTCCGTCTGAAACAGGAAGCAGCAGAATTAGCTCTGTCACTTAACATGGAAGCCCAGAAAGGAAGAGTGAAAAAATTGGAAGCTGAAAAGTTTGTATTCTATATTTATTTGATATATTAAACTCTTGTAGTTAATTTTCTTCCATGATATTTGGTAGCAAAAACATGTTAGCCATGAGTGGTTGTTAAATGATTGAATTCTCCAACATTTTATTAGTTAATGAAAAAAAATCCTTCTTTCCAATAGTTGGGGGTTGGGTGAGAACAGACTCTCCGTATGTTGAAGACTAGGGGGTTCTGGGTGACAGAGACTATCACGTGTGCTGTTTGTCATAAGGTGTGTCATTAATTCAAGAGACATGGTGGTTTCAATCCAGGCAGATCAGTTGCCTTGCCTATAATGCAGCACATACATGGAACTCTCTACTACTACATACCACTACATCTGTCATCTACGGACTGCTCCATCTTTAATCATCTTCAAACAAAAACTCAAAACTTAATTGTTTCAGTGTTCATATTTATAACTGTTCCCTGTAAACTTTTTAGCGCTTTGAGCAAACAATACTGTTTGGAGTCTTAACGCTTTTCAAGAACCCTTATTATTTTTATTATTATTTCTTGGTGACAGGAATAGTGTCACCTTCCTGAACTCATGGGTTATTGTTTTGGGGAAGTTTCTTGATTTTTATTCTCTGACTATCATTTTGAAATGCTGCCTCCATGATTTTTATTTCCAGCCACCTGTTCCTTTATTTGTTTTCCTCATCTTATGTCCCTTGACCTTTATTCCCAGTCTGAGCTGTCCCTTGATATTCATTCCCAGTCAAATGTCCCTAGATTCCTAATCTCAATTTCAGCTGTCTCTTGATTTGTATTCCCAGTTTCCAGTTCCATGATTTTGTTCCCAGTTTCCGTCCCTCACTCTATCTGTATTCCCTTTTCTCCTGATTTTCTATCCTGTGGCTATCACAGTTCTGATCTTGTGTTCCCTGATTTTAATTTGTAGAAAAAGAAAAGAAGATAATAAAAATAGAATAGAGGATGATTTGAAGATGGATTCTGAATTCTCTTCTAAATTAGCGTAAGTAAAACTTTGTTTTCTTTCGAAACATGTAGGAATAAGAAATGAAATGAAATGGGATTTAATGTCCTACTGCTCTGCTCCGAACTGGGCTAATGAAGGTGGGCATACGCCATACAATATGCCAAGAGGGAAATTTTGTCCGGACAGCAGCATTATGGCCTACAAATTCCAACTGCCAACGTGTACACGGGACCTTGTTTTTTTGTTCCTTTAAAGTTCCAATAGCATATTTTTAAGTTATATTTTTAAAATGTATTAAAATAAAGCCCTAAAATAGATTGAACCTATAAACAGTCCTACCTTGTTAAAGAATAATCCTATTAATCCTATAATTCACTATTGCCAGTTGAGAAATTGGCAAAAATATCATTTTCAACTTCAAATTCAAACGTTTGAAGATGGCCGTCCATGTAGAGGAATGGGAAAACAAGGGAGGTAATTGAGTTACTATTTCCTCAATCAGCCTGTGTCAGCCTTTTTAATGCCCAAAAATTTTTTCCCATGATCGTATAATAGTGAGTTGACAACCTTAATTTGAGCAAAAGACATAGAAATAATTATGTTTTGACTTTCTTAGAAAATATGAAATTGGAACTTTAAAGGACTAGACAGCTGTCCTTGTCAGGCCCTCTTTCCTGCATCACTAACTGTAGGAATAAGTTCTGACGATATCTTGTTCCAACAATGAGAACTCGTGATAAATTGGCTTCTTTTTTTGTATGGGGACTGCAACTAATTTGTTTATATCATTGTTTCAATCACCTTGTGTCAGTTTCACAAGTTTCAAATTGACCGAGGTGTTGATCACGACTGAGGCTGTGAAATGTTCTGATTTCTGAAAATGAATGATTAAGTGAAATGGGGTTTAACATCCTAATCTTCTGCTCAGACTGGACTAATGAAGGCGGGCACACTACGTATAAAGTGCTATTAGGGAAATTCTGCCTTTACAGTGTTGATACAGCCCATTATTATATCGAATTCTAACTGCAAATATGTACACTGGACCTCAGTTTTTGTCCCATCTGTAAGACTATACATTGTCCCTAGCCAGGCTCTCTGTACTGCACCACTGACATGGGGGAAACCATGGCTGAAAATCTCAGTTAACACTGGGATCGAACAGGCCTCCTCCAAGTTAGCGAGCCAGTGTCTTATTCACTGAGCCTCTGTGGCTTCTATTAGTTCTGGATGAAGTAAAGTTGTTTTGGTTTTTTTTTTTATCAGTAAGAGCGATGGAGATATAAAGATAGCAGAATCAACAAAGAGAAAATTAAGCGCTGATTTATCTCGGACTAAAACACATCTTGATATCAAGAAACGGGATGGTAAGTTTTAATGGTTTGGGGTTTTTTTTCTGTTCTCTTGAAGGTCAGCTTCACAAGGTGATGGTAAAATTAATTCTCATTCGAACCCACGCTTCATTCTTTTAAATATTTCCCCATTCACCTCAAATAACCGAAACACAAATTTGAAATTTGAGATATCAGTGACTCTACCAAAATCATAGGCATATGGGGCTATTTGCCAAAGTTTTAGAATGAATTACTCATTACCCTTAGAAGACACATAGAAGTAGATTTCACAATCATATAAGTGTCTTTAATTTGAATCATTCATTAACTAAAACAAGTTTTCCACAAAGCTCCGCTACAGTATTATCATATTCAAAACGTAAACCACAGACGATTTCATTATACAGTTATATTTCTATGCTGTCATGGTTTCGATTCCTAGGCTGAACGTGACTAGGAGTAGGGTCGCCTGTCAAACCTCGTGGGTTTTCTCCAGGTCCTCTGGTTTCCTCTCACTGCTAAAGACCCCTACGCTCAAGCGAATTAATGAAATAACATTGAACCATTTGTTAGTCACGAAATGACCTAGTTTATGTTGAGTGGACATTAAACCTCATTTCTCTCTCTATTTCAGAACAGCGTCATTTAATAGATACAAAGATTCGTCTAGGAGGTAATATTAGTACACAGAGACAGTTAAATGAAGCAGCCATACACGTAGAAACAAATAAAAAAGTTCAACAATTAGATCAAAAAATTCAGGTAATGATAAATTATTTTTTATGATACACATGTCCCTTCTGTCCAATTTCTTCTTTTATTTTTGTACAGCACAAGAGAAAACCTACTGGAATTTTCAGCTAGCCAAATGGATGAACGTAATTCGGTCCTGTCCCGGAACATCAAAACGTTGTTTAGAAACACATTCTGCTTAAAAAAAACAAAAAACCTGACTTGTTGCAATAATAGAACTAATCTGAAGCATTAAAGATACATTTTGGGAGATTAGATAAAGAGTTGGCATTTCTCACCATAATAGTTGAAAACTAAATAATGTAAAGGCAATTTGCTGAAAATTTCAATCAATCAATCCACTCTGAACTGAGAATTTAGTGATTGAAATTTGGGCCAAGCCTCGATCATCATTACTAAAGTCGGTAGGACAAAAAACATAGTCTCGATTATCCAATTTTTGATTTAATCAGCAGTAGCTGACTAGGTTCTAATCCAGGTTCGATCCCAGTTTTGGCCGAGAAAGATCATCAGACTTTACTGACATTGTTTCTCCTCGTCAGTGGTGCACTACGGAGGGCCTGACAAGGGCAGCTGTCTAGTTGTTAGGGTGGAATGAAAAACTGAAGTCCTGTGTACACATTGGCAGACACATAAAAGATCTCTTGGCAGTTAGAATTCGATATATGTGTAGGTCGTAGTGATGCAAAATTTCCCTCATAATACACAGTATGGTGGGTTGCCCATCTTCATTAGCCCAGTCGGAGCAGAACAGTAGGACATTGTCTTTTTATTTCTTATTTTATTTACAGGAACATAATAACAGAAGAATTGATCAGGTTCAGTCTAATATCAAATCAAAGAAAGAAAAACGGAATAGTCAACAATCTTTACTTGAAGCCAGATTTAAAAAACGTTTCAATGAACAACAGCGAAAAGAACATGAGGATTCGTTAAAATTCTTTCAGGTAGAATTATTGCTGCTGTAGCCCACCAGGTCATCAGCCCAGGTGGATCTTAATGCATGGGACTTTTGATCATGTGGTCTGTAATTTAGTCAAGCAGTTTTTATTTTGTTCCATACTTTTATTCACCTTACAGAATGTTACAGTCTCGGTCACCCAGAACCTCCTTTGTCTTCCACGTACGGAGAGTCTGGGATCATTGTCCATATTTGACGAAATGTTCGTTGCCCATGCAAAATCAGGAGTTTTGTTTTTGATGTGGTTGATTATCCAGTATCTTTGGCCAAGTCAAGTAAGAGTTGTGCCCCTTCCCACAATAGATCCCATAATTCTTGCATTAACATAAATCGTGACAACGAATGAGGATTAGTTTAAAAAAAAACCCATAGATATGGCCCATGATGACAGAAATTTTACAACAAAAAAAAAATAAAAGGGTTGGATATTGAACTAGCAATGCCAACGAATGGTTTTTCTGAAATGGCATTCATGAAATCACATAGTCTGTCATTAAGTAAATTGTACTGGTTCCAATTCCCTGCTTGTGAGTGGCGAAGGGGATGCTCGATTCACAGTCCAGAACGTCCCGAATTGACAGAACTGCAATCAAGTGACACGGAATTGAGTCCTGTCACAGTTCTGCCAGTCCCGACCGCTGAGGTGGTGTGAGTGGAATCGTGGCATATTTTAAGTAACAAATATGTTTCAGCTGCCATGATTGGTTGAGATATTTTTTATGCAGTCAGCACATGCGTTGTACTTCGAAATTCTCCTTTTCACTAGATTGACACTATTTTTGGAATTGAGAGAATTTAATTCCGGAACGTTCAATCGTGTACGCCCAAGGACTAGTGTTTTATGTATGACATGATTTGATCCAACAACTGCACAGATCTACCAGCCTGTCCAACCTGTCCAACCTCTACTACTCTTTTAAGGGATTTTTTCCCTCCTCCCTGCTCGTTTTATGTATATTTAATTTCTATGGTTTTTCTTTGATTTTAGAAAATGGTATCTAAGGATGATGAGATTGAACAGAATTTATATAATAAAGTTCGAACCTCAGAATATAACCGACAAAAACAGGAACAAATAGTCCGTCGCTATGAACTTAATCTAGCAGAACTAAAGAGGAAAAATGCAGAGAAACTAAAAGATGAAATAATAGAAAGAAATTTACAAGAAAAGGAACTTGAACAAAAGATACAGAGGGAAAAAGCGGAGTTAGACAAGGTAAACTCAACTTATTTTCCAATAACTCATTTTCCGAAGAACTCATTTTGACATAGTGGTGTTCCATTAAAGATTCTTTATTCAAGAGCCGAATCTGTCTATTGCATGTTTTTCTTTAGACTGTAAATGTTATAATGCACTATTATTTATGACATAAACTTGCCAAGACCTTAAAGGACAATATTGGTGCCAGTCATTATCACATAATGTGATAGAACTGGTTAATTAAACACATTCCAAATATAACTGTAACACAGAGATCATGGCTACGATAGATGAGTAATAAAGGTTTCATGAATCGAAAGTGACGATACCAAAGGAAAACACGAGTAATCCCACTCTATAAGTGACTGAAGTGACGAGTGATAACAGATACATGGGCGAATATGTGATAATGACTGGCACCAATATTGTCCTTTAATCAGCTTCTGATGACATCAGATGTTCGAGATTTCCAACAGAATGAGACAAGATTGGCGGTTATAAATTTAATTTAAAAATGGAAAATCTGGCCTTTGTTTACTATCGTACCAAAGGTAGCCATGACAGAATGAAGTAATTTGATAGATATCTTTAGCGTATTCCCTCTACATTAGTGGTCTAACGAGTGCATGTACACCACAAGGTCTGTCATTGAGTCAAGTGGCATGGTTTCGATTCCCCATTGGTACATGACAAGGGATAGGGCACCTGTCAAACATCGTGCGATGTCTCGGGATCCTGTGGTTTCCTCCCAACACTGCTAAAAAAAACCTACTTGTAAGCAAATTATAGAAATGAAAACAAATTGAACCAAATCTTAGTCCCAAAATGACCTAGTTTGTGTTGAGTGGATGTTAAACCCTATTTCTCTCTCTCTTTCTCACTGAGACAGGATGGAAGCCATGATGAGGAAAAATCTTTGTCGGTCGGATACATTAATAACTGCGGTTCCCTAATGTAGGCTATTCTATTGGCCAAACTTTAAAAATCTATTAAAGGTTGGAAATAGGAATAACCTAAGGACTAAATGAATTTGCATGTATCTTATTTTGTTTCAGTATCATTTTAAGAAAGAAGAGAGTTATTCAAGACTTCAGAAACATCGTCAGAACTGTCAGGAAGATAAACATTTATTGATTGAACATGAGAAGGAACATAATCGTCTGATGAGAATTGGTGCTAGAACTGATGGTAACACTGTTTAGAATTGATGCTTTGCTGTTTGGAACTGATGGGATCGCTGTTTAGACCTGATGGTATTGCTATTCAGAATTCATGTTTTGCTGTTAAGAACTGATGGTATCGCTTTTTAGAACTGATGGTATCGCTTTTTAAAACTGATGGTATTGCTGTTTAGAACTGATGGTATCTCTTTTTCGAATTGATGGTTGTGCTGTTTCAAACTGATGGTATTGCTATTGAAAACTTATGGTAATGCTGTTTAAAACTAATGGTATCACTGTTTAAACTTGATGGTATCGCTGTTTAAAACTAATGGTATCACTGTCAAATTATAAACAATAGAAACTGCACAATTAGATATGATACTCAGTCCTTTATGTTTATGTAATGGTGTGGGAGCCATAAAAAGCTCCTGCCAAGAGCAAAAGTATGCAGTTTGAAAATAGACAAAAACTGAAAGCAGTTTATTTATCTCAATATTTAGGAGAGCAATTTAGCTAATTTGCAGAAGTCTTTAGTGAGGAGCAGGAGTGAAAGCTCACCTTAAACGTGAAGGACTGGATACTGATTACTGTAAAATAAAAAAAAACCTTGTATCCTCCTCTGAACCTATAACGTTTCTTACTTTATCGGCTCGCAACATATATAAATTAGTTTCCTTTGGGATTATAATCGTGTAAATTGTCAAATAAAATAGGATACTAAACACTGTTAAAAAGAAGTAAATCCCTTCAAATCAACTTAACTGAAAGATAAAAATCTTTGCCTGAGGGTCTGTCTTCACTAGCCTTATCAGAGCAGAACAATAGGACATTAAACCCCATTTCTTTGTCTGGGGCCTCAACATATTTTACTTTATCTACTTTATCTAGATTATTTATTGGATATTAAAGCGAGAATTTCATATTTTCGAAGAAAGTCAAAACATAATTATTTCTATGTCTGTTGCTTAATAGGATGTCAACTCAAGATTATACGATTATAAGTATCATTCTCACTCTTAAAAATCATTCACACAGGAAATCATAACACAATTATCTCCCATGTTTTTCTATCCTCCATGTCAATAGCTATCTTCAAACGTTTAAATTTGAGGTTGAAAATGATATTTTTGCCAATTTTTCAACTGGCAATAGTGAATTATAGGATTAATAGGATTATTCTTTAACAAGGTAGGACTGTTTATAGATACCATCAGTTTTAAGGCTTTATTTTAATACATTTTAAAAATATAACTTAAAAATATGAAATTCTTGCTTTAAAATATTTTAAAATTATTGCCAGATTTGAGGGATGTATTAATACAAGGCATGCTTTGATTTTCAATATCTTGTTTTCACAGTATTCTTTTGTTCCAACACATTTCTCTCTCTCTCCCTATCTTTTTGTCTAACCAAAAAATAAGTTCTTTTTGCCAGAAATATATTTGTTATGTTTTGATAAAAAGTTTATCTTTTGAATTATTTAAAGATTTTTTAGATAATGTGTTTTTATTTTGTATGAAAATTGAAAATTATTGAGTTATAATTCAAAAAAAGATTTTATATATACATATTTAAGGCTTGGGGTGAAAATTTTAGCACAAATTATTTATTGTTGGATTTTCAGTTGAAATGTAGGTCTATATTCATAAAGAGGGCGAATAAATACTAGGCCTATATATTCATAAAGAGAATGCATGAATACTAGGCCTATATATTCATAAAGAGAATGCATAAATACTAGGCCTACATATTAAAAAGGAGAATGCATAAATACAAAGCCTAAATTCATAAAGAGACTGAATCAATACTATATTTATAAAGAGAATAGTGAATAAATACTAGGCCTATATTTATAAAGAGAATGCATAAATACTAGGCCTATATTTATAAAGAGAATGCATAAAGCCTAGGCCTATATTCATAAACAGAACGAAATACTAGGAGGACTATGCCAAAATTATAAAAGGTGGTATCTATATGTGTTTTTCATTGTGTTTCCCATAGTACGACTTTCTATATATGGGACTTTGTCAACTTGCCATGAATCAGAATTAATCTTTGAAGAATATAACATTATTTAATCACTGGTAACAGCAATAGCTACATTGTAAATGAACAGAGTCTTTGTTTGCATGGAGAAGTGAGGCAATCGTCTGTGACCGCTATCCAGGGTGGAAGCCAAAGTTAGACATTGCATGTTGAAGTGAGACAATTGTCTGTGACTGCTATCCAGGGTGGAAGCCAAAGTTAGACATTGCATGGCGAAGGGAGACAATTGTCTGTGACTGCTATCCAGGGTGGAAGCCAAAGTTAGACATTGCATGTCGAAGTGAGACAATCGTCTGTGACTGCTATCCAGGGTGGAAGCCAAAGTTAGACATTGCATGTCGAAGTGAGACAATTGTCTGTGACTGCTGTCCAGGGTGGAAGCCAATGTTAGATCTCAGATTAGAAGTAGTTCTTGTTGTAGTCTCTATTTGTATCACTGTATCTAAGTTTCGCACATACAATTCCATATATCAGCCAGTTGTAATTTAATAGCTTGCAAAATACCCTCCTTGGGGGCTTGAAATTAACTCCTTTTTTTTCAAATACATCAGAGGACATATTTTACAAGATATTTGCTAGTCCTCTATGAATTTCTTTAGTCTTCAAAGCCTACGGGTACTGGTAAATTTTTATATTGTATTCCGTTTCTAGACCTAAATCAAGAAAAAAAAATTGGAGAACAAATTGTGGTTTGGTGGGAGAAACGATGCCAATATATTTCTGTGTTTCAGTCAATGGTAGCTAAAATTTTTATACTCCGTCACGCTAGTTAGACACCAATTACCAATATCAACATGCCATTAGCAAAACTACAATATCACTCAAAGCGGTAGTTAACCCCGACAAAGAGAAATAAAACTCCACAATCCTGAAGTTAATTTCAAGCCCTGCTTTCCCGCTAATAATGTAAATATATCTACACATGTTGTGTTATAGATTTTAATTAGCGTTTATATACATGTATTATTAATTATATATTATTAAAACTGTGATATTTTATTGTATAAATGATACTGTTGTCCGAAAATTATATTTGGAGGTTGTTTATTTTGTATCATTGTACCAGGTGTGTATAAGAAATATATATTAAATTAATTATTATATAGCCAGATGTATATTCTAGATTTTGTTGATATTATGTTACCGGTATTTGTTTCTGTTTAAAATGTTCATATTAAACTTTAACTTATTTTGATCAAGGTCTTTATTTTTTTTTGTGGAGTTGTGGATGGGCGTGGAGTAATGGATGGGATTTGACTACTGGATAAGTGTTTGTGAATGAGTGTGGGGATTGTGGAGTTGTGGTTTATTGTGGAGTTGTTGGTGAGAGTGGAGATTGTGGAGTTGCAGATGAGAGTGGAGATTGTGGATGAGAGCAAATTTAATGATGAGAGTGGAGATTGTGGATGAGAGTGGATTAGTGGATGAGAGTGGAGATTGTTGATGAGAGTGGAGATTGTGGATGAGAGTGGACATTGTTGATGAGAGTGGACATTGTGGATGAGAGTGGAGATTGTGGATGAGAGTGGAGATTGTGGATGAGAGTAGATTGTATATCATGTGGAGATTGTGGATGAAAGCAGAGATTGTGGATGAGAGTGGAGATTGTATATGAGAGTGGAGCTATGGTTGAGAGTGGAGATTATGGATGAGAGTAGGTTGTATATGATTGTCCCCACCCCACCCCAATGAGGATCAATTATATGCCCACAGACAGCAAGGTCATCAGTTCCAGTTCTAAAATCAAAAATGATTTTCATGTCAACAAAGTTCTTAATAATTTCAACCAGGTTTTTTATAGTTTAATGGAGACTGGTTGGTAAATATATCTTTGTTTTAGCTGTTTTGATGGTCATTATAAAATGAACATGCTCTAGGATATCTATTACTCTGAGAAACAACAGGCCTACATAGTAAGTTGTCATTACGCATGTTATATATTCAAGGATGGAGGTCACAGGTTAACTCCGTGTTGCTGGCCGAGACAGTTCATCAGGATTTTTTTGGTGTGATCTTCCCCTTGTCAGTGGTGCAGGACAGTGGACCTGGCAAGGTACAATGCTTAGCCATTTGGATGGGACAAAAAACGGGTCTATTGATACATCGCCCTGCATGTAAAATATCCATTTGCAGTTGGAATGTAGCGCCTAAATTTGCCTTATAACACAGTAGGGGCAGGACAGTAGCCTATAGGATGCCAAATTCCAACAACCCCCATTCCAACCCCCTCGTTAACTTCAAATTCATGACAAGGCCCGACAAGTTGGAATCAATCTTGAAAAATTAAAATATTCTTCCTTAATACCAGAAAAAATCATTAAAAAAGAGAAAAAGGTTTCATGCATTTTTTATTAATGAAATAACTAATCATAAATATAAAATAATAAATATCACAATGCAATGAGGCCATAAATAAAATATTGATTAAATTTCAATAGTAATGGATTTTATTTTATTTATTTTTAAACATTTTGATTTAAGTGCATGCTAAAAAAAAGGGGTGTGGGAGAAAATATCACAATGAATGACAGCGACTGACTAACACATCACTAGACGGGTGACAATACTGAACGAACATATTATGTACATGTAATAGAAATAGCTAAATCTGTGTATTACAGGTCTTTATTTTATCTTCAAATGTTATATAAACTATTATTTAAACATTTTTAACACGTGGGGGGGGGGGGGATAATCAGCTCTCTAGAACATCGGAATGCAGATATTTACATAGAAAAATATGTTTTAAAATGTTATGATAGTTCTTTTGAAAATGAATCATTGTCCTCATCACAAAAACAATCAATAATAAAACCAAAACAGATAAGGATAAAGCACTGTTGAATAACTGGAGACCAATCACATCAATTAACGTTGATGTAAAAATAATTAGCAAAGTCTCAAATAATCGACTGAGGGAACATTTACCGCTACTAATTCATCCATGTCAAACTGGTTTTATACAAGGTCGTCATATTCAAGAAAATACTAGGGTAATACATGACCTAATACATATCTCTAAAAAGAAACAAATTACAGGTTTTCTGATGGAATTGGACTTCCGTAAAGCTTTTGATATCATTTCTCGCGACTTTATTTTTAAAACTTTAAAGGTATTCGGCTTTAAATCAAACTTTGTCAGATGGATGAGTACTCTTTACAAAAATATTACATGTGCAGTTTTAAACAAAGGATTTACTACTAACTATTTTGATGTTAAGCGGGGTGTTAGACAAGGAGATCCACTAAGTTCAAGTATCTTTAATCTTTACATTGAAATACTATTAAATCAGATAAGACATAACACAAATATATTTGGAATACAATTTGGAAAACAAAATATTAAGGTTACAGCCTTTGCTGATGACGTGTTAGTATTTTTTAAGAGATTAAAATCTGCAAGACATCTACTTAAGGCCTTAAAACTATTTTATAAAATTTCAGGTTTAGAAATCAACTTATCAAAAACTTAAATATATAATCTAAATTATAAAAACTTTAATAATGATGAAGAAATCAAATCTCTTGGAATTAAAATATTTACAAATTACATCAAAATATTAGGAATATACTTCTCCTGTGATGAAAATATATCATTTAAGTTAAATTTCAACGATAAATATCAAGAAATCGAGCAAACCTTAAGTAAATGGAACAATCGATTATCATTAATGGGAAAAATACAGATTGTAAAAACATTTGCCGTTCCTAAAATCTTATATCCTTCATTATCACTACCAATTCATGTTAACTTAATTAAAGAATTTAACAGAATAGTATACAAATTTATCTGGGATGGAAATGATAAAATTAAACGAAATGTATTAATTCAAAACTATGAAAAAGGTGGACTTAAAATGATTGATATTGAATCAATGTTAAAGGCGCAGTGTATATTTTGGATAAAGAAAATTGTAGATGATAAAGCAGAACAACCTTGGAAAGTACTGTACAACTTTATGCTAAAAGAGTGCGGTGGACATATATTGCCAATGTGCAACTATAAATCGACACTATTACAACTACCAACATTCTATAAAAATCTCTATTGATACTCTTGAAGATCAACTTATTTGTATAATAAAAATATAATAATAAAGAACAGGCTAATATATAATTCAAATCTATTAAATGATAATATTGTATATGTAAAAGATTTAAATACTGATAACAGTGAACAAAATAAATTAACTTTTCAAGGTATCAAGTCGAAAATAGGAAAGCCATTAAACCTTTCCACTTGTATCTATAATCCTATCCTGACATCAATCTGTGACTATCTTAATAAAATATTAAACATAATATACAATAATTCAATCTGTAAAATTAAATCTAAAGATGTGTACAATAAATTAATCCTAGAAAAACTTACTAATCCAACATCGATCTCAAAATGGCAGACGTCTTTAAATGACGTCATCACTATCGATGATTTTTATAAATATTTTAGATTAATTTATGAAATTTTACCGGACACAAAACTTAGAACATTTCAGTATAAGTATTTACATAATATAATATATACAAATAATACTTTAATCAAATGGAAAATAAAGTCTTCTAACTCGCGTGATTTCTGCAGTGCCGCCATTGAAAACAGAACATCTTTTCCACTACTGTTATTACTCTAGTAAAATTTGGTCTGAATTCCATAAACTAATTAATAAATTAGATATAGAAATCGTTTTGAAAAGGCAAAATATCCACTTTGGATTTTCTGACCAAAGGATATTTCTTAATAGGTCAGAGTGGACCATAACTAACCATCTATTATTTTTAATTATTATATCTATAGCGAAAAAAATAAAAATAATGCTCAGTAAAAGAATAAATATCTATCGTTTATAAAACACATAGCTAATATAGAAAATAACACTCATGGCGAGATTAGAAGTAATTGGACACGTATATTGGAAATGAATTTATAATATTATATGCATAAGATGATTATATAAATATTTCTGTTTATAATATACTTATATGTTGTGTTGTGTAGACTATCAATATGTAATGTTGTATGTTTTTATGTTGTATCTTTTGTTTTTGTTATTGTATTGTATTGTATTGTATTGTATTGTATTGTATTGTATTGTATTGTATTGTATTGTATTGTATTGTATTGTATGTGCTGTATTGTATAGTATTGTAATGTATCTTAACTTTAATAAATATCAAAAAAATAATGATTTCTTAGGAGTATTCTTAGCCGGCTAACCCTCAGCCCCTCCAAAAAAAATCCGTAGCATCCCCACCCCTAGTCCCCAAAATTTATGAGCTATCTACGGGCCCGGGTGTAATACCCTATTGAACATCGTACTTGAAATACATCAACGTTGGGTAATAATCAGGAAGTGTATATTACAATAATATGAAAATATAAAAGTTTAATGATGTGAGTATTTATATTGCTGAACGATTAGAAACATTGATATCATAAAGATGTATTATTACCCCCCCCCCCTCAAAATTCCCAGATGGACACATCCCTGTTAAAATCCAGAACGGTTGTATTGTATTTCTAATAGGAATAATCTTCTTTGTAGAGAGACACGTGTGCGTCATCATCTTCGCCATTGCCCTCGTCTTTTGATGTATAGTTGCCCAAACTGGCTTTGCTATTGGCCTGAAAGATACATAACAATACGTTTAAAAGTATCAAAAAATTATATATCTTATACACCCACCCCACCCTATCCCAACCTCGCACCCCTTCCCTTCTGCATCAAACTATTAAGGCTTAAAATTAATTCCCTAAACAATTCCACAATCCGAATGACTATACGTTTGTCCGTCGTCCGACACTTTGTCCTGCACAGACTTCAAGGGTGCCCTAGGGAGGCGGCGCTGAAAAATCCCGGCCAACGCAGAGATCGAAACATCGAACCTCTATGTTTATCATAGGAGGCGTAAGAGGAGGCGGGGGGGGGGTAGCAAAAAATAATGTAAATAAACACTTACTTTGGCACGTTTGATGAATTCCCGTTGGGCAGCAGCAACATTTTCGTCTTTACCGCCCCAAATCTTCATCACCGTGGCTTGTAGAGCTCTTCCAAAGGTGAAAGTTAGAGGCCATGGTTTTACATCAGAGTGTTTGTTAATAGCGTTCAGATACGTGGTAGCATCTATTTCCGACAGACCTCCAGATAGAAACGTTATCCCTGAAATATACAATTGATCTTTCAACCAGACATGATTAGGTTCGGTTTTTAGTAAGTTTGGTAAATGTGGTTCAGTTTTATACAAAATAATTCACAAACCAGAAAGACGTCACACGCAGGTGTAAGTCATGTCAATGGCGGGGGGGGGGAGAGGTGTCACATCCAAATACAAATCACGTCACCCCACATGAACATCTCCTATTTGACGCATATTCCAAAATAAACATTATTTTATGAGGTGAGCTTAACCTCCAGATTAAACCCCAAACCCATGACCCGGCACTGCACCATGATCATTACGGTCAGTAACTTCTTTACAAACTTAACTGGGGGTTTTCTTATTAACCTATACTGGAGAGCAGAGCGAGGAAAACGTATTGTGAAAAAAAAAATGAATTAACTGATAATAGAGACTTTTAGCAAGCGGAATTTGTTCCACCCGTATCACGTAACGTGGAACAAATTCCGCTTGCCAAAAGTCTCTGGTATCCGTACCCATAGCATAGCATAGCATAGCGTTGTAAATATCAATTGTTAAATTGGATTTGGATTTTTATAAATCCTTGCTACCACGAGTAGTGAACTGTTTTGTTATAGTCAATCAAATCATACGTGAAATTTGTACAAAATTTATTAACCTGGTATAGCCGGGGGTATTTCTCTGGATAAAACACCAACTGTTGCTTCAGCTACTTGTTCCGGTGTACACACGGTTGGACAATCATGACCGGGTCTGATCATACTACACTTTAACAACATTCCTTCCAATAATACTCCATGATCTAACAGTGCTTTCACCTGGGCTGATAAAACCTGGCATAAACATCAAACAAGATACTATTAATTTCAGGGATTTGTCGTTGAATTGATTACTAGACGGGTCGCTGCTGAGTTCTGTCCCACCCGCGTATACGTTCAGAAGATTACTATTATGATTAAATGTATGACAGAAAGCAGATACGAATTGAAATAGTGGTGGATTTGGGTAGATGTGGGTGGGTTTGGGTAAATCGTGCTATCGTAATATAACTTATAACCATAGAGTTATGCTTATAACACATGAAGACGTCCGAGAAAGAGAGACAGAAATGGAGTTTTAACGTCCACTCGACACAAATTAGGTCATTCCGGGACTAACATGGTTCAATTTTATTTGAATAATTCGCTTGTGCGTCGGGGTCTTTAACAGTGGAAGGAAATCAGAGGACCCGGAGAAAACCCACGAGGTTGGACAGGCGACCCTACCCCTTGTCACGTACAACCAGGGATTCGGAACCAAGTTTATGATGTATGTATTTTACCTTGATAGACGCTGATTGAGCTCTCTCCAAATCATGATCACCATCACATAACACTTCTGGCTCAACAATAGGTACTAATCCATTCTATATAAAATAAATTTATAAATGCCTATTAAAGATGCATTACGTAATATTTATATAAAGAACTGTTATCCGTTTCCATCTGCACCATCGGATCGTCTAGTGATTTGATTTGAGGCTTACCATGTGAATTATTGTCTAAATAATAAGTTATATAAATATAACATTTGAAGTCAAAATAAAGACCAGTTATTCGGACTTGGTTTGGAGTTGGCGTTTTTTCATTCATAAAATCAAATTTCAGTTAATTGTTATCTGGGTACAAATTTACCTTTTGATCATCACAGAACAGTCCACAAAGCGAAACGGTTAAAGTATGTTCATACAATGATTTTACGCGGACATTTCGAAACAATTATCTTTTATGCGATGGAGTCAGAAGCCCATAACGCGATGACCATTAAGAGCGATGAATATGACAATGTGCGATGGACAATGTGCGACAACTTATGGTGGAGATGACATAATACAATTTAAATTTTTAAAAAAATGGGAAAATTTGCGGTATATTGGAACCTGGCCAAGGTGTGAATTCAAAAATGGCATACCTGTTGGCATATAATAGCGTATCTAGCTAATAGTGTTGTATTTGTTTCTATAGCCAGCTGTGACGGTGTGTGTTCACCTATTTTAAAAACACACCTCCATTTAGCGAACTTGGCACCTTCAACTTTGTACCTACGACACCTTTCTGGTAAATCATCCAATCCTATAAAATATAATGCTTAGTGCAGGAGAACCACAATGCATGCAAACAAAATCGATCAGAAATAATATAAAATGAGCTTTAACGTCCTATTCGCCTTATTCGACTGGGCTATTGAAGACGCCATAGCAATATAACATTAACATTTCGAACTTTAACATTTCGATCTCTAGATTACCTTTTGTAGTCTTTTCACCGTGGCTGCCTTCCAGGTCTATAATTCCAAGATCAAGTTTTATTCCTGGTAAAATACCAAGACGGCCCAGACATTCCAGGAAGGGGATGCCGTCTTTGGTTTTCTCCAGAAAGGTCTGTTCCAAGAAGATTACTCCTGATATATATTCATCTAGCGAGTCAGACGTGAACAACATTTCCAGATGCCGACAACGATTTTCTAGTGTGTCAGCAACCGTCTTAGACTCCTTGAAAAAACTTCCTAAAATGCCTTAAAAACATGTAAAAAAAAATACGTTAGAGAGTGGTATTGTCTTTTTAATCTTTATTGTAAAATGTTTGGAACATATTTTATTTGAATGATCAAAATGTATGGAAGCCTATAACTACCATTCATAATTTCTACTTTTCGCCGCTTCAGAACACGAAAGTCGAAAAGTATAAAATACGACAAAAGTATAAGTTACGACAAAATTTATTTATGTCAGTTAGAAGGCGCCAACAGCCATACCAAGCTATACTGCAACTCAAAAAATAGAAATAGGAAATAAACACACGCGCTATTAGTGACCTATCATTTTGGTTTGCTGTCGTACTGTCCAGGGGCGGATCCGGGGGGGGGGGAACTAGGGTGACTAGTCACCCCCCTCCCCACCGGTGTATATGAATCCCGGGTCCTACAAGCTGCCACCGGGACATGCACGCATGGTCGTATATATATATTATATAGCACATGGTGCGCATCTTATCAGACACACAATCAGCACTATGTTACTAGCGGCAGAAATTAGCTCCGTAAACCGCGGTCGGCGAGACAAAACATGGGGTTGTCACCCCCCTCAAAAAATTCCTGGATCCGCCACTGCTGCCAACTTTTCGAGTTTCGTCTCGGAAGTGGTTGTAGTCTCAATTGGCAAGTGGTGAGTGCCTGTCTATATCGTCTATATCGATTTTTTCGTAATTTTCAAATCATCGTATCTTCCTAAATACAGTACGGAATTCGGTCATTTTTCGATGGATTTTATTGTTAGAGACTCAACTTGCACTATACATTTTTTACTACTTTACGTGGCAGTTTTAACGGAAATGAAATAGGGGTTTAACGTCCTACTGTTTTGCTCCTAAACTGTGCTATGATGGAAATTTTACCCGGGCAACGGTGCTATGGTCTACTCTTATATCGAATTCCAACTGCCAAGTGCCAAGGGATCTTTTACGAGCACGCCAATTTGTACACGGAACCTCGGATTTCGTCCCATCCGAATGCCTAGACAGCTGTCCTTGTCAGGCCCTCTGTCCTGCAACACCGGAAAGTCTGGATAAACCTTCTCGGCCAATGCTTGGACCTCCAGGCTAGCGAGCCCTCGTCTTACCCACTTAGCCATGTTAAGGGAATAGTCAGTGTGTTTAAAGCAGCTAAATCGTTAACTTTTGGGACCTAGAAAGTGGGTCGCACGCATATAATACTGGAATATGAATGTATATAAAGTGATTTACGTTCAATCGTTTCCGTTTTTACTCTAATTTCAAACCAGTTATGTTCGGCGAAATAAGCCAGCAAATGCAAATTTCTAGCGTCTGCTTTTTCCAGTCTAAATACGCCGTTTGATTTGGTATATTGGTTAAAACCTCTTCCCTCGAGTCTCTTGCTGGGGCTGAAACGCATTATGGTACACGATTCGGGCATCAATGCTAAAATGTTTTTTTTTTTGGTCTTAAATATGGATATCAGAAGCCAATCTATTACCGATAAGATCGCAGCTTCAGTGTTGAGGTAAATTGATAAATAATTCGTGTTTTCAATGTTGAAGATTTTGGATGATATAGAGTTAGAGACTTAGCTACTTTAAATATGGAACAGACTATAGGTAATGTATGACGTGGAAGATATAAACGCGGAATAGTCCATGTGCTTTAAAACTTACCTGTAGGTTCATCAACAGGTAAGACTCCTTTACCTGGTGCCACCAGGTCTTTAGCAATTCTCATTAATTCCTCGTTCGCCATGATTTTCTGAAAGTTTATCAAATATTTATGTTCATATTAAATCGAAGTGCTACGGAAGACCATTAGGGTAAATCAAATGAAAAAATAAAATTTCTGGTGAGCTTGTAATTACAAGATAGTTATATAAGATTGTTATGTTGCAATTATAAGATACGATGAAGAACATTAGTAATTTATTTCAAGGTCGCCATACTCTTTATATTTTATGTTACAAAATCGGCACATTCATGATAACTACAAGATAATCAGAATTTTGTTTTTCATTAAATTGACCCTTATGGTCTTCCGTAAGTATGAATCAATCATTTACTAAAACGATTTTTCCACAAAGCTGTGATGGTTGTGTATATTTAATTAATTACAAAATTACACAACAATATAAATTTACCAATTATTATGTAAAAAAAAACAAGTTAATATTCCCCACTCCTTCATAATATGTGTGTCTGAAAAACATTGCTCGGAAAATGGTCAGCTCACCGAATCCGGAGGTCGGCTCCTATATTTTATGAATGTATAGTAAGTGTTTTTAGTACATTGTTATTCTATTATTATCATTATTATAATTTCCCTTATAACTGGATATTTTTCAGAAAAAAAAACATTTTATTTATTCTTTAATCGGTTTTAAAACTACAACAGACAACACTGCCCACGCACACACCTTGTCTAACAAAACAACGAAAATTGAAGAAACGTATACGTCAGTCAGTGCATAGATTCAACTGGAACAAACACAGTGAGTGTATAAAGGGTAGCCTTTTTTTATTCATTCAATTTTCAAATTCTTATCTAACAAACCCGTTCGCTGATTATTATATACATGTATGCTTTCGTGTATTATAATAAAAATCGTTCGATCGTTGTCTGTAGTTCTCACAAATAAATCAATTCACTTTACGTTATGGGCTATTGTTCAGTTCCTAGTATTTTCATTTTACGAAGAAACCTAGCTGTCCAAAATAGCATTTCGCTGAACGCTCAAATGTTTTTTAATTCTGAATCCTTATTTCAGTTTTGATTTAAAACCAAGAATTCAACGTCCTTTAATCATTTGATATGAACATTTTCTCGTTCAATGAGGGTGTGTGTTTGGGGGCGTGCGCGGGCCCGTATCTACAGGCGGGCGCGGGGGGCATGCCCCCCCCCCACGCGTGAAATGCTCGCCCCCCCCCCCGCTCAGAAATTGCTAACAATCATTAAAGTATACACAGTACCTTACCAATCTGTTTAATAGAGAATTACTTACGAATTATCTCTGTAACAGATGACTGTCCACAACACGTGCGTTGACTGCACGCGGCGTTAGTCATTGGCTCAACGACTCGTGCAATGTTTACTTAACACCTAACTGCTTCGGGCAAAATGATGCATTTTACTCATTTTAATACCCATTTACACTAAATAGGAAATATTTTTCAACTACAAATACTTCAAACGTCTTTATTTATTTTTCTTTAACCTCAAAAAAATGTTTGAGAATTTAATTTGTCGGAGTCAAAAAGTTAATATGCCGTACTCATTAAGCCTCGTCGATGTCATGCTTATCAGTGATTGTTACGGCCAAGCGAATATTCACTGCGGGATCAGTTTGCGAAATATCCTGTATCTAAATTACTACTGGTCGTAAAACGCGATTACCAATGTCTGGCTGTTCCATTTATCTCCCTATATCTCCCAAAACAAGCAAATAATAACCCAATAGCCCACGTACTACCAAATACTACCCAATATTATCCAAACTGATCCCGCAGTGAATATTCGCTTATTCGTAAGTAATTCTCTGTGCAACAGATTGAATATTATCCAGTAACAACCTAATATTGTCAAGTAACAACACATTACACTACAAAAAGCCGAAGGTCAAAATTATTTTCTTCTTATTGCATTCGAAAACTTAGCTACTGAAGAATCATTAATTCGTTAGGGTATTCATTTCCCAGAATTTTTGATTTACGAAGAAAATTGGCTTTACATTTCATGCGAAAACTTAGCCATTGAAGGGAAATTGCAGTACATGTACGTTAATGTCAGACTGACCGTGTCTATCTATATGAACTATTACGTAACTTTCAGTAAGAAATCAATCATTCCTTCAGGATGGGAAACATATAATATATAAAACTATTTCATGAACAATATTGTAACAGCCAAATAATGTTGAAATTACTGATTGGAAGGTTGATAGGGGGAAATAGAAGGAGACAAATGGGGTTACCGTCCACTCTACACAAACTAGGTCTTATTGGAACTAACGTAATGGTTCAATTTTATTTCAATAATTTGCTTGCGCGTGGGGTCTTTGGCTGTTGGAGGAAACCGTAGGACCCGGCGAAAAACACACGGGGTTGAAAGGCGACCCTATGCGCAGACGCGTAGAAGGGGGTAATCGAAACCACGTCATTTTTGACTCAATGACAAACCTTGTGATCTAATGCGCGCGCATTAAACCATTCGACAACCCAACTCTCAATAATAGTTGGCAGAATAAGAACAAAAACTTCAACATTTCATTGAAATTTAGGTTTTTCTTTCATTTTCAAACAGAAAAAAATACATATTTATATATTATTTTATTTTACTGATTGATTCAAATTTAAATTTCACTAATTGATTCAAATTTAAATTTCACTAATTGATTCTAATTTAAATTTCACTAATTGATTCAAATTTAAATTTTACTAATTGATTCTAATTCAAATTTCACTTATTGATTCTCATTTAAATTTTACTGCGATAAATAAAAGATCTATTCAAATTTGAATTTTACTTCATGACTAATTATTTATTGCAATTATTGGGGGGTTGGGATGGCCTAGTGGTCTAGAGTGCCGCGCTTCGACCTCTAGCTGGCCGGTCACCTGTGGCTTGCGGCTGTGGTTTCGATCCCTGGTGCGAGCGTATGTGGCATGGAGATAGGGGCGCCTTCTCAACCTCGCGTGTTTCCTCCGGGCACTCTGGTTTCCTCCGACTGCTAAAGACCCCTACGCGCAAGCAAATTATTGAAATAAAATTAAACCATATTATTATGTTAGTCCGAAATGACCTAGTTTGTGTAGAGTGGACGTTAAACCCCATTTCTCTCTCTCTCTCTCTCTCTCTCTCTCTCTTTTATTGCAAATTAAATTTTACTTTATATATAATAATTTATGTAAATTTAAATTTTACATTTATAAATAATAATTGATTCATATTTTTATTTTACTTCAGTGAATAATAATTAATTCAAATTTTTATTTTACTTAATATAATAATTGATTCAAAAATTAAATTTTACTTTTATAGATTTTACTTTGATAAAATAAGATCTAAATATACATTAACATAATAATTTATTCAAAATTATATTTTGCTTTTTATCAATATTAATTGATTCAAATTTATTTTTTTATTTAAATAAATTTTACTTTGATACAATAAAATCGTAATAATGGTTAAAATCTTACTGTGATAAAATAACTAATAATTGAATCAAATTTATATTTTACTACAATAGATAATGGTTTAGCTTTAAGGTAAGAAAAATATCCAGGTAATATATAAGGTGTTTGATACTTACTATACAATGAAAATAACGGCCAATAGTTTAATACTTACCACGGTAAATGTCACTTCTCATATGACAGCTGATCAGGTTTAGTCGAGGAGTATATCAGATAGGTATGACATAATTGTACTTTATATAAAATGGTTATTCCAGAGAAATATATCCATATATAGGCATGAATAATTACTGCGTATTTCGGTGTGTTTTTCTCTAGAAAATAAAACCATTACAAATCTGTTCATGATGGACGATTCATTAAAAATACGGGATAATAATAATGATAAACATTATTCATTAAAAATTTATACCAATTTCTTAAAATATGATTCCTTAAAGTAGTTAAGTCTCTAACTCAATATCATTGAAAGTCTTCGACGTTGAAAACACAAATTATTTGTCAATTTAAATCAACATAGATGGCGTGGTCTTACCAGGAAAAGATGGGCTTCTGACATCCAATATTTAAGACGAAATAATTTTTTTACCATACGGCGTTTCAGACTCATTTTCAGCTAGGGACCCAAAGAACGTGGCTAGGTATACTCCAAATTATATCTCAAACGGTGAGCATGCACAATAAATATTATGTAGACTGGAATAACGCTATTGTGATTCAATTGAGACTTCTGGTGTACTTCGTCAGACATAACTGATTTGATATTATAGAGTAAAAACGGAAACGATTGAATGTAAATCAGTTTATATACATTCATATTACATGATCATATCGCTTACGACCCATTTGTTTCAAATTCTAGGCCCCAAATATTAGCGACTTAGATCCTTTAACTAAACAGATATAAATAATGTACAAATACAATTGCATACATTTAAATGATTTTGCATTCGCGTTCGATTGAATTTCTTTGTTTTCTTTAATTAGACAGGGTGAAAAAATCTGGAAAAATCCAAGATACATTTTAACTAGTATTTGTCGTCCTGTGATTTCCGGGAAAATAATTTATAAAACCCAATTATATAAGACGCTTTTTCGTTTTTTACCTTTGTCTATGTTTGTGTGTGTGTTTTTGTGTGTGTCTGGGGGGGGGGACAATAAACATGGGGTGGGGGGCAGCATAATTCTAAAAATTATACTGATTTTAAATTTTAAAAAAAATAATTAGGAATTCTAAACATTAATCATCCATATTTTAATAGTATTAGTAAATTCTGAATTTAATTTAGTGACACGGAATATTTAAGACAACTTATAAAAATGAAATGTTAATATGAACGATCATTTCATTATTTACGGTTTCAGTTTCTGTTTCAATTATTTTTCTTTCCCGGAAATTTACCTATTACGTGTGTATACATTCGTAATTAACGCATATAATGACGCAAGCATATGACAGTACCCATTGACAGCAAACTGTAACGCACGTATACAGTGAATGGCCATTTTGCTCAGTAATCCCATCCAGAATTTGTGTTTAGAACTGAAATAAATTAACTATTAGTCAATCCCCACGCTAGAAAAATTAGCAGAATTGATTGCATGTGTATATGTGAAATAGTGCCAATAGGGCAGCCTCCGCGTGTGTCAAATGTCCGTTAAAACTTGCTAATTATATTAAAATCCCATTTTCTTCCGGGGACTTATTATTCAATCTCGAATTGTGTCCGTGCTATTGAACAGACAACCCTGATACGACGCATTTTTCTGTTCGTCGAAGTCATTTTACTTTCGTTTGTTTGTTTAAAAGAAAGCTGAGTTCTGTGCGTTGATCTCACGACCTGTGACGTTTAGATAACGTCATGTGGATATCATGGCCATTCACTGTGTCAGAGTCACTTCTCTGCAGGTAGGGTGAGTCTGCCGTTCAGATTGTGATCAGCAGTGAATATCGCCTCAAGACCGCTACAGTCACTGATAAGGAAATGAAATGAAATGAAATGGGGTTTAACGCCCTATTGTTCTGCACCTAACCTGGGCTAAGGGAAAACGGGCATACGTCATACAGTGTGTTATGAGGGCAATTTTGCCCGAGCAGCGGCGCTACGGCCTACTCTTATATCGAATTCCAACTGCCAAGTGATCTTTTACGCACACACCAATGTGTACACGCACGAGACCTCGAATTTTCGTCCCACCCGAACGACTAGAAAGCTGTTCTTGTCAGGCCCCCGTCCTGTATGACTGACAAGAGGAAACGACGCCGGAAAATCTGGATGAACTTTCTTGACCAATGCAGTGATCGAATACACGACCTCCAGGCTAGCAGGCCATCGTCTTTTTTTTCTTGTAAACGCGAGCAAGCGTCTTACCCACTTAACCACACTGATAAGGATGACATCGATGCGACTTAATGAATCCCCAATATTAACGTTTTTCCTCCGACAAATTAATGCATTTTTTATGTATTAGAATAGTGAATAAAGACGTTTGAAGTATTTGTAGGTAAAAATTATTTTCTAATTGGTGTAAATGGGTATTAAAATTAGTAAAAGGCACCATTCTTTCAGAACCAGTTACGTCTTATGTAAACAATGCACGCGCCGTGTGATGTGATTGCACGTGTTGTAGACAGTCATCTTTTACAGAGACATTAGAAGACTTTCGTAATTCTCTGTGAAGTGTAAATAATTATATAAATTACCATAGCTCGTTAAGTTAACAGCGCCCTCATAGGCCTATGTGGCGCCCCAGGGCAAAAGTTTCAATGACGCCCCCCCCCCCCTTTAGAACTATAACTGCTTTTTCAGTGGCTGCGCTCAGTTGATTTTTTACAAAAAAAGAAATCAACAAATTTAAATAATTGTGTACGAACAAACCAATAAGGAAAATCTGGATTTAAACATCCGGGTGGGGTGGGGTGGGGCTCAAAGGCTGGCCCCCGGATCCATTCACTTATCGTGTTTGAAATAGCTATGTGTATATTATATTATATGTTCTACCCGTAGGTTTGTCTTGATTGGGCAGCCGCGTTGGTCACCTAGGCGATTTCGTGCAGCTCTATCCCGCTGTTGACCGAGAAAGTTTCCAGAGTGGTTCCACCTTGTCAAGGATACAGGGAAGAAGGCCTAGTAAGGGACAACGTATATAGTCGTTCGAATGGGACGAAAACCCGAGGTCCCGTGCACACATAGGCGTGTACGTAAAAGAACGCTTGGTAGTTTGAATTCGACACAAGAGCTGTCTGAAGCACCGCTGTCCGTCTAAAGACGTCCGTCATAGCACACCACAGGTGTATAGCCGTCTTCGTTAGTCCAGTCGGAATAGAACGGTAAACCCCATTTCATTTCATTCTATTTTATTTTTGGGGGTTGGGATGGCCTAGTGGTCTAGAGTGCCGCGCTTCGACCTCTAGCTGGCCGGTCACCTCTGGCTTGCGGCTGTGGTTTCGAGCCCTGGTGTGAGCGTATGTGGCATGGAGATAGGGCGCCTTCTCAACCTCGTGGGTTTCCTCCGGGCACTCCGATTTCCTCCCACTGCTGAAAACCCTTACGCGCAAGCGAATTACCATATGTTAGTCCCGAAATGACCTAGTTTGTGTTGAGTGGACGTTAAACTCCATTTCTCCCTCTCTCTCTATATTTTATTTTCAGTATATTTGACAAATTATATCAGGAAGAAGAACTAAGAAATGTCATATTATGTATCCTAAACCCTCGTTGTATTTTTCTCCGATAGATATCATTTATAACACATTGCCATAATAATCTATTATTATTTCTACATATATAAAACCATGGCTCAGGTAGTCGAGCGGTAAGAGATTTGGCACGCCCACTTATCTTCCAATCGTTCGAATGGAAAAACCGAGGTATCATTGGGTTAATACTAACGCGCAGGTTTAACACACCTATGTTTTAAAATATTTTTAATTTTGCTTTCGTGTTATTCTCGCTTTAAGGAGAAAACGATTAACACATTCTGGGAAATTGAACCAAATGGGATTGTATGACGTAATCTGATTGACAGTTCGTGGAAAATGTACACGACGTTAAACGAGGGTGTTGTGTCTATAGGACGTGTTTAACTATTGCATAAAAATTGAAGATTCGTTGAATTTTTTGGGTAAATTTGGAATCCCACCAGACGCCACCCACCCCTCACCGTATTAAGTAAAAATGAAACAGGATTTGTCGTCCTATTTTCTGAACCGACCGGGAACATGTCTTGCTGCTGTTGGGTATATCTAAACAAAACCATTACACAGATAAACTTATATAGATCAATATAATTTATTCCATAGAGGACATATACAAATTTTGAAAAATATATTTCTAAAATGAAATTGATATGTAATATATTTAAGCCACAACTGTAATATAAAGATACATGTATATAGATCCTATTTCTTACACACAAGTTTTATTTTTTAAAACTTATTTCAATTATGCATGATATAGTGTATCATTGTATATATTTTATTATAAAATTTTAGTTAAAGTAGTAATTGATTCAAGTCTTTAAACTGTTTGGGATTATACTTAAAAATACATTATGGGAGATTAAATAACGAGTTGGCAGTTCTCGCTATAATAGTTAAACACTATATAATGTAAAGGCAAATTTCAGTCAAATTGATCCACTATGACCTAGAATTAAGCAATTGAAAGTTCCACTTAGTCTCGATCATCATAACTACAGTCGGTACGACACAAATCATAGTCCCGATTATCCATTTAATCATTAAATCGCGAAGGAAAGTTATGCATCATAATCCAACAAATATGACAGTCTAGCGTTGACATCTTTATGCTCTGGATAAGTTAATTAATCTCCAATTAAGTTTATATAACATTTTAGGACTAAAGAAAGACCTACAATTAGGCAGATTTAGCTCTTGCTCAATATATGATTAATGTAACGATATATATCACGTAATTATATTTAACACGTCATCTTCAGTCTGGTGACCGGCTCTCGCTCTAGCGATACCTATGTCGTTATTGTGGCCGTTATCCAGTTTTGGTCTCTCGTTTATTAAAAGTATCAATTTAATTATTTATTTCGTGTTATCGTCGTTAGTGTAGGAATAGGCTACAATCTCCAGAAAACAGTATGCACATAAAGATGATATATAATGATAGTATCTAGACAATACTAATTATCCATAAATTTCAATAACATTGCAAAGATTTAAGATAGGCATTAACGGACCGGGTCCATGCGTAATACATAATATTAATTATGCACATAATATTCACCAGTTCATAATATATAATATTCATTATATACAAAATATTCACCAGTTTTTAATATAAGATATTAATTATGCACAAAATATTCCCCGGTTTATAATATATAATATTCATTATACACAAAATATTCACTAATTTATAGTATATGATATTCATTATACACAAAATATTCACTAATTTATAATCTATAATATTCATTATACACAAAATATTCACCGGTTTATAATTTTATTAATTATACACAAAAGTTTTCGGTTTACAATATATAACATTAGTTAAACACAAAATATATAATCACCAGGATCGAACCCCGGACCTTTTACATATTGGTTCAGCGCCTACTTACTGAGTCAGCTAGACTGTCAAATAATATGTAATATTAATTATGCACAAAATATTCCCCAGTTTATAATATATAATATTCATTATACACAAAATATTCACCAGTTTTTAACGTAAAATATTAATTATGCACTAACTATTCACCGTTTTATAATAAATAATATTCATCATACACAAAATATTCACCGATTTATAATATATAACATTAGTTATACACAAAATATTCACTAGTTTATAATATATTATATTAATTATGCTAAACATATTCACCAATTTATATTATATATAATATTAATTATGCACAAAATATTCACCGTTTTATAATATATAATATTAATTATGCTAAAATTATTCACTGTTTTATAATATATAATATTAGTTATACACAAAATATACAATATTAATTATAATTTACATCATCATCTTAATTAATTGAAAATAACATGCAGCAAAATATATAAATAATAATAAACATTCGGATAAATTATTGTAACAGTACTCTGGTTTCGTTTCGTTTTTATATAGTTTGAAATTTCGTTTTACTTGTGTTTACTAGACTAGGATTTGGAAGAGTTGTTATATTAACGGCGTTTTTGTTGAAGTTGGGGATTAGCCAATGAAACGGGATGTTACGGCGAGTTCTTGGCCCTTTCATGCATGGAACTGTGGGTAAACCACTAGAAACATCAACGCTGATTGATTAATAAGATGTCTTGTTATAGGGTCAACAGCTGCTCGTATGACGTCTGACGCGACCTATCGCTACAACTGGTCAGATCCTCGGAGAACGCTAGATCGGAGACGGTCCTACGCAAATTGTGACGTCATATGTGAATTGTGGCAGATCCTCATGTAGTGCAGGCTTTTGAAAGTATAAAATAAACGAAACGAAATATAGATTTGTATTTTAATCAGATTTGCAGCACTCATTCATTACAGACCAAAAAACCTTATGTTTAAATGTATTTACCGAAACAAAATATTAAATGAAATTCTGTTGAACGCCCTATGTGTTCGCGCCAGCTGGGCTAATGAAGACGGGCTATGTCATACAGTGTTTTATGGAGGAAATTTTACCCGGACAGGGTGTTCACGGGACTTCAGTTTTTCATCCCACTCGAACAACTTGATACGTTTCCACCGCCCTACACCATTGACAAATGGAAAGTCCTGGGGACAATTCGCGATCAACACCAGGATGGAACCCCACCTTCTGGATATTGGTTCAGCGCCTACTCACTGACACTGAGTCAGCTAGACTGTCAAATACAAATATACTTGTAAATCAGCATTTCGTTTAATTTCAACATAAAGTAATTAAAACAATCGACGAGTATAAAGCCAAACCTTGGCTTAATTTTCAGATTACCATGTACACGTGAAGAATTTCGAAAATTAACTGAATTTAAATCTTTAATCTTTAAACAATTCGGGAATCGAGAAATGACCTATTAGCATGAAAAAAAAATTATGTTACTGAAGAGCCTAGATGCTATCTTATTGGAGAATCCCCATCTTAAATCAAACCTAAGCAATTAAATGCATTATTCTGCCGCAGTCTTTGGGCCTGTTGTTTATCGATGCCAGCTAGACAAAGTCAACATAATCGATTTTAGACGAATATTCTGGCCACGTCTATTTTACTCGTAATTCAATATGTCTCCGTGGTCTCGGTCTAAATGAGTGTAGCATTCAAGGCTGGTTCCAAAACTATCTAAACAAACCCAGCAAAAATGATTACCACACGATTTACAATACATATGATGGCAGCCATAGCTTTTCTCATAAACGATTTCGCATTTGGGACATTTCTTTAATGTGTCTTTATTTTCTCTTAGAAACTTTGCAAAACTATCTTCTGCTTTTGACGTACTTTTGAACATTGCACACGTCAAGCCATCGTGGTACTCCACGTGACAGGTTGTACAGATTTTCAATCGGCATTCGCTACACACAAATAACGCACCAGTTAATGTAACTGGGTATACCATTGAGCATTCGGCAGTTAGACAATTGCGGTGTGACTCCCGGTTCTTCATAACAAACCTGTCGGCAGCAGCATTAACCAAGCATTCATTCTCTTCTTCTTCGGGCACATTGTTGAACATTTCACACGTCAGACCATCGTGATACTCAACGTGACAGGTTGTACAAATTTTCAATCGGCATTCGCCACACATAAATAACGAACCATTTAATGTAACACGATATACCATTGGGCAGTCAGCCGTTAGACAATGGCGGTAGGATTCCCGATTCTTCATGACAAACTTGTCGACAGCAGCATTAACCAAGCGTTCATCCTCTATATTAAATTTCTTAAAACAGAAGAGGAAATCTTGCCATACGAACGGCTCCTGGCATCCGTCTCCTACACACACAATGGGTAGATCTTTATTCTGTATAGCATGTTCTGTCTGTTGACATAGACAGTCTAGACAATACGGATGCCCACAGTATTCCAGTCTGTATAGCTTGGAGATCTCCTCGACAGCAGTATAACAAATGCTACATTCTGGATGTTCATTATTAGGCTTCATTTCTGTATTGGTTTTGGTTATTTCGCTGGCGATGGAAGATATCTTGCGGATTGCTGTATCAACGTTCTGTTTGGGCCCAATGAGTTTAAGGACTTTTGTAGGGTAGTTTAAAAGCACCGAGCACAACCCTTCCTCCTCCGTCAGCTTCTCCAGGTTCAGTCCATATGTTTTGATAAGAGTTTTTATCAATCCTTTTGGCTGGTCAGCAGAACCAAGAGGAATTTCCCTACCAGTACCTTCAATGATTTCAGTCAGAAACGTTTCGATTTCATGTAGCGCCGTGGATGTATCTTCCCTTGTTCCATATAAATTGACGTTAATTCGCCTGTCATCAACCACAATATGTGTGTTCGTTTTCTTTCCTAAATCTCTAAGAAATTTGCGACCTTCTTGGAGAAAAAGGAAACGGTACCTGTCATCTCTCCAACATTCCAGGTTGTCTCCTTTCAGTAGTACAGCAAGAATGGATCTAACGTGGGCAAGGTCTCTTGGTTTGGTAGAGAATATTTGGATCGAAACCCGGTTTTTGTTCGTCCATCTGAATCGCAAATCAAAACAGTATCCATGACTTTTTAGAATCTGGATATTTTCTTCAACGGCTGGACACATCTTCTCATACACATTCTGTGTCACGTTGATGAATGTTGATACGTCTGGTGTTATTCGGACAGTGTTTCCCATTATCACCAACCCGTTATCAATGACAATTTCACCATGCTGTATGTGGTTAAATCTCACCCAAGCATGGTAATTAATGTTGGTATCCTTTGTGGAAGTCAAATCCACCACGAATGAGTCAGGGGGGATGAGGTCACTTATCGCCCTCTCAATCAACTCTTTAATATAACCCCAATCGTTGTCAGTCGTTCTTACCTTTTCTCGGATTAATCTAATACTTTTTATTCGGGCCCTTTCATCTTCTGTATGTAACCCTAACACACGACAGAGACTCGTGTGTATATCGTCTTCGGTCACTGTTTTGGGTAATCTTCTCAAACACAGACTTTTTCGAGTCTTTCTGTCCAAGTCCATAGTAACGGTGCTGCCCAGTACCAGTAACTCGCGCAATTCTGTAGCTTTGTAAAGTTCAGATGGATCGATGTCTACAAATCCTAAGCCAGTTAAGGGTCTTCTGCACCACATTAATTTGACTTTAAATTGATAAGCATGGCTATCATTAACATTTGTAATCACCGGTGTGGCCACATCACTCTCCATATTCCTAGTTACGCGAACAGCCTCCAAAGCACTCTCAGGTGATTTAAAAGTCAGTTCTCCCCAACGACCGCCAGAACCAGCGTATTCCCTACTGTCTACAATTTCCCCAAAGTTAGAGAACTTACGGATGATTTCTTCCGTGTTGGTATCACCGTTATGTTTTACTACATAAACAGATCGGTATTCATTTGGTAAAAGTATCATCTGTCCCTCTCCGCCAGTTCCAATAACTATTCGTACACCGCCAGATCGGGCTGATCCAAGCCGAAACTCGCGAAATCCTTTCCTAACCGGGTCTTTAACGCATTTCACCATGCTTTTAAAACGTTCGACTGACTGGAGTGCTTTACTGGGAGCAAATAAATGGATTTCACCCAAATCCCTGTCCACATCAAGAACAATTGGCGTTTGAAATTCATCGGATAGGACGTCTTCACAACGTTTGATATTTGTATATTTAGCTCCGATAAAATTCGCCATGGTTGTTTTCCCAAACAGTTCCGTGTGAGTTTTGGACAATTTCATTCTTCTTACCTTTTCGAAATCGAAGTGCTGTTTTTTCTTGTTTGCTATTTCAATTATCCATTCTTCTCTGATGGGGGTTACTGTTGTGATAAAGTCACGCGATGTTCGAAGAAAATTCCCAAATACCAACCATTCGCTGGAATCGTTCAGGGCTTTAAGAGCCGACGATGGATGAAGAGAGACCATTTGGTCTAAATCCGGAACAAAATATCCCAATTTGTCATGGCCGATGTGACAACATATATTATTGAAGAAGGCGTATAGAACAAATTTCTGCAGAGGTTCCACAGTTTCTGTTCCACTTTTTAAATTTTCATCAACTGTGATGTTATATTCCTTTCTCAAAACTGCAATGATTTCTCGAATTGTTTCCCTGGACCCTCGCAAAACCTTGGCATTGATTTTATTTTCGAAGCACCATGGTCCCTGGCGTCTTTCTGGCTGCTTCACCCATTCCCTGTAGATCTCCATAAATGTGAGGCCATCACCTTTATCATGGCAGAATCTAAGTTTTAGTTGATCGGCATTCGCCTTATCCTCATCTGATCCTGAGCGATAAAATATGGAATTTTCACACGAACCAAACAAAACTGCGAAAACTATAGCATCAAATAAAATTCCGTTATCATAGCCTAATCTGATTATAATTGCTAGGCGTGGTTCCATGGGGATTTTTGCCAACCACTTTCCTAGCTCTGTGATTCTACCACCAACCACACACCAGAGCTCTTCTAGCGTCTTTCGCGCAGCACCCATGGCTTCAGGACTCGGGGCTTCTACAAATTCACACACCAGAGGATCAATACCCATTTCGTAAAGCATCAAAAGAGTCTGTCCAAGATGCACCCTTTGTATCTCAGGGACGCTGGTTGGATTCATTTCTTCGTAGCTCTGTCTTGTATATAGCCTGTAGCATGTCCCAGGAGCAGTTCGTCCAGCTCGGCCTTTCCTTTGATTCGCAGAGCTTCTACTGATAACTTTAAGTCTAAGTGTATTGATGTGCTTAAAAGGATCGAACTCCCTCACTTTAGCCATCCCACTGTCAATCACAAACCTTATTCCTGGAATAGTGATAGATGTTTCTGCTGCGTTTGTGGCAAACACAATTTTACGCTGTCCGATTGGCAGACCCCTAAATACTTCCTGTTGTTCAGAGGGTTGCAGCTGGCCGTGAAATGAAAAACATTTGCAGTCGGTTCGCTCTTTTAATCTATTCTCTAAATCATCTTTGCATGTTTCCGTGTCCATTGGTGATGTAAGGAAAATTAAAATGTCCCCAGGTCCTTCTGTGTTATGGATATTCTCGGCTAAGTCCACAGCTGCTACTCCAATATTTTCGAAATCGATATTTTGTTGCTTTTCATCCCGCCAAATAACATTGACTGGAAACGCTCTGCCAGATATTTCTATGGTTGGGCATTTGGAAAAATATTTAGAAAAGATGTCGACTTCGATGGTAGCGGATGTAATGATAATTTTAAGATCTGGGCGAACTGGAAGACACATTTTAATGATGCTTATTAGAATATCAGTATATATGCTCCTTTCATGAGCTTCATCGATAATGATGCATGAGTATTTGGTTAGTTTGCGATCTTTAAGACACTCCTGGAGTAAACTGTGGTGTGTCTGATATACAATCTTAGTTCGCTTAGATATTTTTCTTCTTAATCCCGATTTGTAACCGACAATTTGGCCAACATTTGTAACCAGTTCCGTTGCTACTCTTTCAGCAAGACTAACACACGCGACCTTTCTAGGCTGGGTACATGTTATCATTCCTGTTTTACCGAAGCCAGCTTGATAGAGGTATTGGACTAACTGCGTACTTTTACCAGAACCGGTTTCACCACGGATAATGACAACTTGGTTTTCCTGGATCAACTTTAGGACATCCAACCTCCTTCCATAAATAGGCAGACCGGATTCTAATCTACAACATTCTATATCAAAATTATTCGTTTCATATTCTAAAATGTATTCAAAATTCTCAGAGGTGATTGAATTTGACAAGCGATCTTTAATATCTTGAACGCATCGGATATATACTTGTTCTTGATTAGCCCTTTCTGTTTTACTCCTTAGCTCATGTAACACCTTTGATGACCGATTTTGGATATCGTTCAGTTTATTGGCTAGTTGTTCCTTCCTGAATTCGACTGTATCATTCGGTGATGTTAAAGAACATCCCAATTGGGTCTCTGAGTTTAAATTACTCATCTTGAGTAAGTTAAGGGCATCACGGGCTAACTGTTTATTTCTGAACTGAATGGTCACCATTGTGAAGGAGGTCTTTTGGTCTTTTTCTATAGAGATCACTTTGAATTCCGTAGCTCCAATTCTAGCTTGAAGAAACCCTTCTAATAGTCTCTCTTTCACCGATTCCTGTATTGAAACATAGACGCAAGTTCCTTCCTCTTTTGGGCGAACTGAATCAACTTTGGTGTTTTTTTCATCTGATCCTGTTGTGCTTTTCTTTGACTGCTGTGATGTTTCGCCACCTTTATTTCCGAATGGGTAGTGTTGGGAGGTTTTAGTATCTGCTTGTGGTTGCTTTGGGAGATTGACGTCAGTTCTTTGAATTTGTTTTGTCTTTTTATCATTTTGGTAAACCGTCCCGTTCCTATTTTGCGGTATAGACTGAAAACAATTGCTATATTTCCTTGGTAACGACTCATTGTAGTACCATTTTATCTCTTCTCTCTCTTTAGTTCTTATGCATCGCAGAACGTCCAGGGCTTTCATCATTGAACTGAACGTAACTGTGAGGAGAACATCAACGCCGCATAAAACCGTGGACAATATATTTATCTGGGCGCCCTTCGCTTCATTTTGAGTTAACAAAATCTGTTTACAATCGAAAGACCCTAAGGAAGTATTTTCAAAAGCAATATATATCAAGCATGGTTCGATTCTTTGGTCTTCCGCCCTTAGTATTCCTGGAATTCCTTCTGAATCTACCGACGGACCTGGGTTTTTGGACATGGATTCATTACACTTGCTATTGGTCTTTGGGAATGGATGTTCCGAGCTTGCAGTACGGTATTGTTTCGCCATATCAGTTTGGTGAACTTCTTTCTCTGCCGCTTGTGGTGCAGAATCAAGAAAAGACAGATATTTATCTGGCAGCGATGTTTCGCCGTACCATACTATCTCTATTCTCTCTTTCAGCGTATAACCTTTATCGCGAATGTGCCAAAGGGTTTTTGCTGCTTTTTCCCCCGGTTTAAAGGTAACCGTTAAGAGCACGTCTGTGTGGCATTTGACAGACGATAATATATTTATATCACAGTCTTTAGCTTTACTTCCAGCCAATAAAAATTGTGCACAATCAAAGTCCTCATTGGTAATATTTTTGAAAATTATATAAAACAGCAACTCATCATGTTTCTTGTCTTCCATTCTGTTTATCACTTGAGACTCCCGCGACGGAAAACCACCGGGACACTTATGTTCTTGTACGGACAATTTGTTCTTTTGCTCCTGGTTGTATAGAAGTTATCAGAAAATAACATATAGATAAAAACCATTCCCTCTTTGTCTACATACGGGACGAATCGTCGGTCACTGTCATTGGTGTAGGAAGTGTTGCTATATACCCATCCTGGGATTTTGGCATGGTAGATAGTATTAGAGTGGACGCAGCCTTTCTTTCAACATAAACTGGACACCTGTAATCTTAATTTCGTCGGCTTACTCAAAATATCATCTATGGACTACGAGTGTTACTGAAAAATATACAAGTAAAATATACATTAATATTGTGCATTATATAAGATTCAGATAAAGGACTGACTGCCTTTAATAGCTCAAATATAGATCATGATGAAAAAAGAAAATTTTGAAAACTCACTCAAGTTACTTTATCTGTGCTTTAAATTTCAACAAGATGTAGCAATGATTGTTTATTATCGGGGCAACGGTCCTTGGCAATCGAGACTAAATCTCGATTCGTTTTTTTTTTTAAATTAAATTATTATATGGCGATCGTTTGTCAATCCGATGGTTTACTGGGGAGTTGATTATATGCTTGACATGTAAATAAATGTAAGAAATAATAGTTAATATAACATTTCAAATTATCAGCCCTTGGTCGTAGCTTGGTTGATGAAAGAAATGAAATGAAATGGGGTTTAGCGTCCTATTTTCTATTCCTAACCTGGGCTAATGGAGACGGGCATACGCCGAACAGTGTGCTACGGCCGACTCTTATATCGAATTCCAACTGTCAAGGGATCTTTTGATGCCCCGATTGATGCAACAGGATGGGAGTTACTTCCCTTCGCCAACGTTCTTTATATTTAATGTTTTTTTTGACTGGTCGATAAATATAGCACAGTCATCATGGGCAGATAATTTTGTCAGGCAGTTTCGTTTCGATTTTCCTGATATTCAAACTCGACCTTCATTGTGGTGTAACGATGATATAATGTAAACGATTTTTAAAATCGGATACAAAAAAAATGTGATCTGTAGAGGGTCCACAAGCTAAAACTGTTTTGGTTTTTTTTCGTACAATTAGGGGCCACAATCAAGGAAATTACGGTCCGATATGCGCGAATATGGAAAGAAACCGCGATCTTTGGGTTATAAACATACATTTCAAGTTTCGTCAAAATTTGTGCAAAATGTGGCCTCTTAGAGTGTCAACAAGCTAAACACATGATTTTCGTACCAAGATCTTTGTGATATAAACCTTTATTTCAAAGTTTGTCAAAATCGAACAAAATTTGTAATCTGTAGAGTTTCCACAAACAAATTGTGGACGGACGGACGAACGGACGGACAGATGGACAGATGGACAGGGCGACGACAATATACATAAAATGACTAAAATATGGTTCGTCTGTATGTCAATAATTCGCCTGCGTGTAGGGGTTTATAGTATAGGGTGGAAACCAGAGAAAACCCGTAAGGTTTGACAGGTGACAATATTCCTTGTCACGCACAAGCGGAAAGTCGAATTCACGCCACTTTATGACAAATAACTGATGAGAAAAATGAATATGTACCCTAGTTAGGGGGGAGGGGGCCTAAAGGCAGACAAAGGGCCCCACGTCTGACAAAAGGCCCCTCTGGCCAAGGGAAAGGGCCCCCGAGTCCGAGTCAATCGTTTCTATGCACTGTTACTGTGGAATCCACCTGAATGAGGATGCATTGGCATGAGAATCATCAATCAAGAAATCACCTTTTCTGAAAACCCACTAATAATCTCCCGGTACGAACAAGTGATTTGTTTCGAATTAGGACCCGGCCCTCACATTAAACCGGCCTCGAGGGGGCTGGAGGATTCGTTAGAATTAGGGGTGCAAAATTCCCAGGAATTTTCAAACAGGGTAAATTTCCCGGGAATTTGGGGAATTTTCAATTTGGTGTCATAAATTGAAACCTGTGTCGCTATTATGAGTTGCAAGTGACAGTAATATTTTAATACCGGTAACTAAAAGATACAAAACATTATCTGTTATGTCTTATATTCTAAAATCTAATAACTAATAATGAGATATTTCTGTTAAATTGTTCATACACCTGTTACACACTCTATGGCGATGCTCAATTCACAGTCCAGAACGTCCCGAATCGACAGAATTACAATCGAGTGACGCGGAATTCAGTCCTGTCACAGTTCTGTGTTACAAAGGGTGAAATGTTGGAGGTACTTTTGACCTGTCCTTCACCAGTAATTAAATTTACTACCGAACTGCTGATACTAATATCAATATTATTATTATGTTTTTGTAAAGAATTAATCTATCAGCAAGTTGAAATAGTCATTTCATGAACCCGACGACCTTTAATTTATTTATTAGTATGTAGCTGTCGTCATAATTATTTTTATTCAATATCAATAATATGTATACGTATACTTTATACCTCGCTTTTATAAATTGGTTTAGGTTTCTGATACAGAGAGGGCCGTCAGTTCAGTTAGTTGAGTTGGGTTTGGAAGCTCAGCACAGAATCATGGAGGCAGACGTGGATTTCGACGACGGCCGGAAAGATCACAATAATATTATTTTATGTATTGTTTGTAAACATGTAGTATAGTTTAATGTTAGTAGTTATCGTCATGCTGAATTAAAGAAGTCCAATCCACAGTTATTATCTGATTATGTTACAACTCAATCATTTGGTGTCCGTGACTGAAGAACCTGTTGGTCGATGTTGAGAAGAACACAGAATTCGTGTCCATCAACAGTTAAAAAGAGAACACAACGTCGAAGCCGTTATAAAAACGAGAAGACATGGAAACAAGTTATGAAAAAAAAATAAATTATTGTACAACAGATACCAGAATAAAGCAGAAAACTCTAAAAGACTGAGAATTTAACATCAAAGAAGACAGAACTGTGGATATGAACTTTGTTTCGTAAACTTTTGTAGAAGGTGAGTCATTTTGTTTTAAAAGAATATAAACGATTTTTGTCTTATTTTGAACACATCTTTTGGCATAATATGAGAAATATTTGGTCACGAGAAATAAAATAAGTGGTTATTCTTCAACGAATTGAAATGTTTTGTGGTTGTCTCAAAGATTTTTGTAACATGCTTAAGACGTCTTCCGTTAATTTTCGGTTTTTGATTGGAGAGGCAATCCCAAAATTAATGCTTTATCTTCCTATAAATATGTTTAATGTATATATTTTTTTCCCGACGATTAATGGGATGTTTTTTTATATAGAGTTCCTAAACGAGAGGAATATGTAACCCCAACGGAAGGGTTATTAGCTCAAGTTAAGAGCATAGTAGTATCTATAGATTATTAATGTGTATTTCCCTCAGCGGTAGGGTTGGCTCAGATTAAGAGCAATATGGTAGATTTTGTGTTTGTTTTGTATAGGAAGATAAATCAATTGAAAATTTGATGCGTTATAAAACAGAAAATATCTTATTGAAGATAATTATATGTGTTCAAAATATTCATAATCGCTTATCTCGAGTAAAAGCAATTTGACAAGATCCTTGATCATGTTGATGCTGTGATGTGTATTTATTATTTCTTATTGTTTTACGTAGATGAATATACATGTATAGTGTGTATTGTAAATTATCAATGTGTTAAAAATTGGATCAACCTAGTGACAATTTTATAGAAGAACTTTACAAATATTTTTTTTCCATTTTGAGGAATGGGTGGTTATAATTTAGTTTGTTTCACAAACTGTAACAAGGGGAGGAATGTTACAAAGGGTGAAATGTTGGAGGTACTTTTGACCTGTCCTTCACCAGTAATTAAATTTACTACCGAACTGCTGATACTAATATCAATATTATTATTATGTTTTTGTAAAGAATTAATCTATCAGCAAGTTGAAATAGTCATTTCATGAACCCGACGACCTTTAATTTATTTATTAGTATGTAGCTGTCGTCATAATTATTTTTATTCAATATCAATAATATGTATACGTATACTTTATACCTCGCTTTTATAAATTGGTTTAGGTTTCTGATACAGAGAGGGCCGTCAGTTCAGTTAGTTGAGTTGGGTTTGGAAGCTCAGCACAGAATCATGGAGGCAGACGTGGATTTCGACGACGGCCGGAAAGATCACAATAATATTATTTTATGTATTGTTTGTAAACATGTAGTATAGTTTAATGTTAGTAGTTATCGTCATGCTGAATTAAAGAAGTCCAATCCACAGTTATTATCTGATTATGTTACATCTGCCAGTCCCGATAGCTTAGGTGGAGTGAGTAGAATCGTGACGTATTCCCAGTAAAAAATATGTTTCGGCTGTCATGATTGAAATATTTTTTATACAGTCGGCACATGCGTTGTCCTCCGAAATTCTCCTTTTTACTCGATTGACACCAGTTTTGGAATTTAATTCCGGAACTGTGAATCGAGCATCCCCTATAATTAATGCTCTAAGTTAGGTAACTGCCTTTCATCAACTTCAAAATCATTATCTACATTTCAGGTTCAAATGAATCCTCATGAATATCTGTTTCATCTGTGCTGAAAGGATCGTTGTCAGCTTCGAAGAGTGTCAAATTAGATCTTATATTTTTTTGTATACCTTTGAGAGCAGAATTTACATAAATTTATCTCTTTAGTTTTACCATTTGGGACACAACTAACATGGTAAAATAACTTTTAATAGTTTATATAGATGAAAGTAAAACAGAAAAAGGAAATTCCAGTAAATAATTGTAATTTTAGTATTTTTCAGTTTTTATTCCCGAAAATTCCCAACACTGAAAATTCCCGGAAGTTTCCGGAACTTTTCCAAAATTCCCGGAAAGTTTCCCAACCTTTGCAACCCTAGTCAGAATGCACAAAAATGTTTTCTATTTTACAAAATTTCTCGACCTCCGGTGACCGGAGGCAGAGACCCCTCCCCCCCCCCCCGTGAAAGAGGGCCCTCAAAATAGTATAGCCTCCGCCATGATAAACCTTAAAACGCCCCTGACTTATACGTGTTACCCCCCCCCCCGCCCCATCGTTATGTGTCATACATAAATATACCATAACAATTCCGCTATCTTTTCCGCACTACATTCTTCATGTAGCTGGTGTTTTTCTAACTCTATTCAACTTAGCGGTATTAACATTTAAATAGTACAGTACACTGAACAAGAGCTATGTGCAATTAAAACTGTGTCTATTTATAACGTTGAGGTAAAATATATAAATTCAGGTGATACGTTTATCGTGGCCTATATTTTAAATGCGCAGTCACTTAAATAAAAAAAAGAGAGACAGGGAAAGAGAAATGGGGTTTAACGTCCACTCGACACAAACTAGGTCATTTCGGGACTAACATATTTTATTTCAATAACTCGCTTGCGCGTAGGGTCTTTATCTATGGGAGGAAACCGGAGGACCCAGAGAAAACCCACGAGGTTGGACAGGCGACCCTACTCCTTGTCACGTACAACCGGGGCTTCGAAACCATGCCAGTTGACTCAATGACAGGCTCTATGATACAGCACGCACGTGTTAACCATTCGGCCATCCACCCCCCCCCCCCCCACTTAAATGAAAAGAAATGGGGTTTAACGTCCTGATGTTCTGCCCCAACTGTGCTAACGAACACGGACATACACCATACAGTGTGCTTTAATGAAATTGTGCCCGGACAGCGGTACTACGGGCAACTCTTATATCCAATTCCAAACGACAATGCGATGTCCCTTGCCAGGCCCTATGACCTGCACTGTTGACAAATGTACGTGTGTGTGATTGTGTGTGAACAATTTGACTTGTTGTACCTTTAAACAACAAATAGTCCAATTTAAATATATTAAACCTACCGTATATAGTGACAATATCCAGATATATAATAAACTTCATTCGATTGAACGTCGGGAGAATGGAACATTTCAAACCACTTCTTATTTGAGTTCAAACACCTAGGTTTTATACCAATTTATAAAAATCTGCATATCCAAATTTACATATCACCGTTTGGGGTGCAATCCTTAATTTGATCACAGGACCATAGCACCATGTGGGATGGAATCCTTACTTTATCAACAGGACCATAGCACCGTGTGGGATGGAATCCTTACTTGTGAACAGTTAGTTGAATCAAGACGTGATCGAATTTGTTGAAGAACACAGAACACGTGTCTATGACATACATGCATTTAAAGAGAATAGAAAATAAAACTAGATTTATACAGAATGTAAACTTCCTTGTTTGCCTTTTTCTACGAAAGCTATTGGGGAGTATACTACGACGTATATCGGTAAACTTCTTGTATACGCAGATTAATACATTCCAACGAAAATAGTTATAGGGCATTATTTCCAATAAAGGACGAGAGAGAACTGGGTTTAACGCCCACTAGACACTAAAACTAGGTCATTACGGGACTAACATATGGTGCAATTTTATTTCAATAATTCGCTTTTTTGGGATGAAACCAGAGGATCAGGGGAAAACTCACGAGGTTGGCCGGGTGACCCAACTCGAAACCACGCCAGTTGACTCAATAACAGACATTATGATACAACGTCCACGTGCTAACCATTCGGCCATCCCGGGCCATCCAACCCTCCGTTTTCTTTAGAACTGTATGAAAATTAAAAGGAATTGAACAGAAGATGGTACAAGGGACATAAATGCTGTAAATATATGAGTACATTTAACATGATTTTTCTACAACCAGGGGCTATAATACCGTTAAAGTCCGATATGCACCAATATCAAAAGCAATGGAAATCTTTGGGTTTGGAATATTGACACTTTAAGTTCCATCAAAATCGGATATAAATTGGGACCTCTAGAGTGTCCACAAATCCAAGAAGTTACGGTCCGACACATGCCAATATCGAGAACCAGATCTTTGGGATATGAACATATAACAATTGAGACCTTCAGAGTGACCACATCATTGGTATTGCACGCTTTTACACTATATGTGTAAAGGTAAGCGCGAATTTTGACGAGATATTTCGGTCCAATTTCCACATTTATCGGATACAAATTATGACCTGTACAGTGTCCACAAAAAATGAAATGAAATGGGGTTTAACGTCCTACTCTTATGCACCTGACCAGAGCTAATGGAAGACGGGCAAACGCCATACAGTGTACTATGAGGAAAATTTGGTCCAGGCAGCGGCGCTATGGCCTACTCTTATATCGAATTCCAAATGACAAGTGAACTTTCATGTGCACGTCAATGTGTACATGGGACCTCGGTTTTTCGTCCCATCCGAACGATTAGACAGTTATCCTTGTAATACGTTGTGAACGATGGTCAACGACATAATATCATTAACAATAACAATCACTCATTATAATAAAAGTCCTTCAAATCCTTTCAATCAGATTTCAGAAATTGGCAATACATAATTACAATAGTGTATTATTATACATAAATTTCATTTAAATTCTCTTCAATAACATTGCAAATAGTTCAGGTCCCGGTTGTTTAAAGCTCCGTTAACTTACAATAACTCGTTAACATGGAGTAAACGGGTTGATAGGCCTAACTTCTATGCAGAGACAGCATGTTGAACGATGGCATTAGTCTGTTGTCAATCGAGGTAATATGACCATAGTAAAACGTCCTGTAGAAGACCAATTCTAGAAAGGTTCTCCGAGGGCTGCAATGGGGCTTTATATTTATAGCGTGCTCAGCATGCTTGTTATATTGCACAGAAAACCCAACCCACTTCTCTATATGATTTCTACTAAAAAAAACTAGCCTAAACTAGCAACAGTGTGCAATAACATTGGAAATGTCTAGTTATTCCATGGTGAAGCTCCTACCAATCTACAATCTGCTTATTCAACGAAAGGAAAAACTTATTCTGGGTTTCGCCTGATTTCTGTCGCGTCGGCCATTTTGTAAACAATTGTTTAATGGAAATCAATTGTGGGCATAATTATCAGTCGTCTCTGGATTAACTTTAATCAGCTAACGGGTTAAAAAATTAAATATTCAAAAACAGAAATTTAACAGGTAGTTACCTCACGACACGTTAATAAGATAAAATAACCGAGATTTTAACAACTGGCTCCGGATCAATATTAACATCTATGCATTACTGATTACACGGCATTACAAATATCGTTGTGAACTTATTCAATCGTACATTCCATAAAAAAATCTTCGATGGAAATCTCCCAGTAAAGTGATCGTACAAGGTCATCGTTCGGAGGCGGATTTAAGCCCCCCCCCCCCCCAATTTTCGACAATGCCATTTTTTACTGCTAAAAGGGCCTTTTCTCAGACCCAAATATGTCCGTTCCGAACGTTTACTTAGACGAAAATAACAGCCAAATAGCTCTTGGAATACCTACAGATGTAAGGAAATGACGAATAATTCCCCCCTCTCCCTCTCAGCGGCGTGCCCCGCGTCTCCGCGATCAGTGCCCTCATTTTGCGGCGCCCCCTTTTTCAAAATTCTTAGATCCGCCCCTGTCGTTCATAAAACCTATACGACAATACTTTCGATGGCCTGTACTACATGAAGATCTGATCGGTTGTACTGGAAGGTCAGTTGTACGAGCGGCTTTTGAGTCTATGACATCAGACATTGATTAATCGTAGTGGTTTACCCACAGTTCCGTACATCAAATGCCAAGAACTCGCCGTAACAGACCGTTTCATTGGCTAATCCCTCACTTCAACAAGAACGCCAGTAATACAACAACTCTTCCAGATCCTAGTGTAGTAAAGACAAGTAAAACGAAATTTTCAACTATAAAAAAAAAACGAAACGAAATATGTTTTAATCAGATTGTGCACCTCACTATCGTCATTCAATAAACTTTTAAAAACTCATCTGTTTCAAACGAGTTATAACTGAGAGCTAAGACCTTAGATAGATATTTTTTTTTTTTTCAAGCACTACGAACACAAAATTTATGGATCTATTATTATCATTATTACAAATTATACAGGAATTATTCACCGGTTGATAATACATAATAGCACTTACCAATTAATATGTACAATAACATTCAAATGCACCAAAATTTCAGTTCAACAAAATAAATAATAACAATATCCACCACCACAAACAGTGCCGGACTGGTGAGCCAAAGGCCCACCTGTCAGGACATTGACCAAGGCTCACACAAGTACGAGGGGGGAGGGGTCGGGGCTCTCCCGCAGGAAAATTTTGAAAATTGACAACCGCAAACTCATTTTCCAAGCATTTCAGACCAAAGCAGCAGAAGGAGGCAAATTTTTGGTTTTCTGATACACTTAGATACTTTGAGAATTCTCTTGAGTGTCAAAAACAAAAACCATTTATTCTCCGTGGGCCCTCTCCTTTCTCTCTCTTTTCTTTTTTCTTTCCACTTTTTTTAATGAGCTGAGGCCCGCCTGTCACGGACAGGTGGACAGGTGGGCCCAGTCCGGCACTGAACACAAATGTATTATATATACATATATCAGGACATATAATAACCACCGTTAAATTACACGACTTTATTTCACGGTAAATGATATTCACCAGTTGATATATATCATTCAAATACACAATTATATTGTAACAATGTATATAAATAACAAAACACAGCCATGAAAATAATAACAATGCAACAAAATATATAAATCACAATCACCATCATCATTTTCATCATCATCATCCCGATAATTGTAAAAACAATGCAACAAAACATATAGATAACAAGCCAACAGTGAGGCTGATGTCCCCCGCCGAAATCCCAAAATAAATAGATGACACATATTAATTAATCGCACATTTATTTTTTTCAAACGTATCGAGCAATCAAACTGAACACGAAGTGTCATCCAAAAATTGCTTATCTCTGCCTATCCGTAAGAAGAAAATGCTCATCTTCGAACTCCATCAAGGCATTGACCTAATAAGCATACACACCAATTTTGAACATTTTAACTCAATTCATAGGAGAGTTATTGTGTTCCAAAGTCTTGGCAAATCAAATTGCTTATCGCTCTGCTTACCCTGAGCATAAAATGCTCATTATCGATCTTAGTCAAGGTATTACAGTAATGAAACTATACACCAAGTTTCATCACTCTCACTTAATTAGAACTAAAGTTATCGTGTCCCAAGCATCAACCAATCAAATTGCTTATCTCTGCCTACCCTAAGTGGAAAATGCTCATCTTCGAACTCGATCAAGGCAATGACCTAATAAGCATATACACCAAGTTTGAACATTTTAACTCAATTAGAAGGAGAGTTATTGTGTTCCAAAGTCTCGACCAATCAAATTGCGTATCGCTCTGCTTACTCTGAGCAGAAAATGCTCAATATCGAACTTAGTCAAGGTATTACTGTAACGAAACTATACACCAAGTTTCATCACTCTCACTTAATTAGAACTAAAGTTATCGTGTCCCAAAGCATCAACCAATCAAATTGCTTATCTCTACTTACCCTAAGCGGAAAATGCTCATCTTCGAACTCCATCAAGGCATTGACCTAATAAGCATATACACCAAGTTTGAACATTTTAACTCAATTAGAAGGAGAGTTATTGTGTTCCAAAGTCTCGACCAATCAAATTGCGTATCGCTCTGCTTACCCTGAGCAGAAAATGCTCATTATCGAACTTAGTCAAGGTATTACTATAATGAAACTATACACCAAGTTTCATCACTCTCACTTAATTAGAACTAAAGTTATCGTGTCCCAAAGCTTCAACCAATCAAATTGCTTATCTCTGCTTACCCTAAGCGGAAAATGCTCATCTTCGAACTCCATCAAGGCATTGACCTAATAAGCATATACACCAAGTTTGAACATTTTAACTCAATTAGAAAGAGAGTTATTGTATTCCAAAGTCTCGACCAATCAAATTGCGTATCGCTCTGCTTACCCTGAGCAGAAAATGCTCATTATCGAACTTAGTCAAGGTATTACTATAATGAAACTATGCACCAAGTTTCATCAATCTCACTTAATTAGAACTAAAGTTATCGTGTCCCAAAGCATCAACCAATCAAATTGCTTATCTCTGCTTACCCTAAGCGGAAAATGCTCATCTTCGAACTCAATCAAGGCATTGACCTAATAAACACATACACCAAGTTTGAACATTCTAGCTCAATTAGGAAGAGAGTTATTGTGTCCCAAAGTATCAACCAATCAAATTGCTTATCTCTGCTTACCCTAAGCGGAAAATGCTCATCTTCGAACTCCATCAAGGCATTGACCTAATAAACACATACACCAAGTTTGAACATTCTAGCTCAATTAAAAGTTATCGTGTCCCAAAGCATCAACCAATCAAATTGCTTATCTCTGCTTACCCTAAGCGGAAAATGCTCATCTTCGAACTCCATCAAGGCATTGACCTAATAAACACATACACCAAGTTTGAACATTCTAGCCCAATTAGGAAGAGAGTTATCGTGTCCCAAAGCATCAACCAATCAAATTGCTTATCTCTGCTTACCCTAAGCGGAAAATGCTCATCTTCGAACTCCATCAAGGCATTGACCTAATAAACACATACACCAAGTTTGAACATTCTAGCTCAATTAGGAAGAGAGTTATTGTGTCCCAAAAAGTGTGACGGACAGACAGACGGACAGACATACAGACAGACGGACAGACAGACGGACGAACCCATTTTAATAGTCCCCTGCTTTCTTCGAAAGGCGGGGGACAACAAAAACAACCATCCCATGGTAATGACATGATTAAAATATATTAAAGCGAGAATTTCATACTTTCTAAGAAAGTCAAAACATGATTATTTCTTTGTCTTTTGCTCAATAGATTGTCAACTCACAACTACGCGATCACAGGCATTATTTCCCACTCTTATAAATCAGTAATACCGGAAATAATAACACAATTACCTCCCCCACCCTCAAGCAATAGCTACATGTATCTTCAAACGCTTGAATTTGAAGTTGAAAATGACATTTTTGCCAATTTCTCAACTGGCAATAGTGATTTATATGATTAATAGGATTATTCTTTAACAAGGTAGGGCTGTTTATATATACCATATATTTTAAGCCTTTATTTTAATTCATTGTCAAAATATAACATAAAATTACGAAATTACCACTTTAATCATCATCATTCTGATAATTGTAATTACAATGAAGCAAAATATAAAAATAATAGAAACAACCATCCCAATAATAGAAATTACTGTACAAATATATATATATATAGCACTAATTCATTAACGATTATAAACAAATAGGTTGGAAATACATTTCATCAACATTTCAACAAAATATACAATTAATGGTAGCATCCACAGCCAAATGTTTGAAAACAATTCATTGCGACATTAGGCAGTTCTGGCTTTAATAGTTAAAAAAATTAGATAATGAAAAAAAAGAATGTGCTGAAAATTTCAGTCAAATTGCTTCACTCTGAACTGAACTTTTAGCGATTTAATGTTAGGCTAGCCTCGGTCGCCCTTACTAACGTCGGTACAATAATAAACAAAGTCTCGTTTATCCATTCAATCACAAAACGTATTCAAATCCACTAAATAACACAGGTTAACGATGGCATCGAGAGTTGCTTATGGTCTGGATAAGTTAATTAATGTCTAATAAATAATTTAGATAACATGTAAGGCCAAAAGAATGACCGGGTATGGGCAAATTTAGCTAATGTAAGTAAATGTGCGACAATATCACATAGCTGATAGATTGGTCACAACGTGGAAAATATTAATATCAGTTACATTATGGGAGACAAGATAACGAGATGGTAGTTCTCACTATAATAGTTAAAAACAAGATAGTGTAAAGGTAATTTGCTGAAAATTTCAGTCAAATTGATCCACTATTAGCCGAGAACAAAGCGTTTGAAATATTCACATAGCCTCGGTCATCATTACTCAAATCATTAATATAAACAGCATAGTCTCGATTATCCACTTGATTGATTTAATTATCAATGGCCATTAAGCGGCATATAGAAATTTAATCCGCCAACATCGAAGGCTAGTCTTGACATCAAGAGTTTATTATGGTCTGGATATGTTAATTAATGTCTAATTGATTATTTAGATAACATTTCAGGCCTAAAGAATGACCTGTAATAAGCAGATTTTGCTCTTGCATAATGCTATTTTAACATTAAACAGTAATTACTGTTTATTACTGTCTTCTACTAATTAAAGTACATTTAAGCTATAATCTACACAAAGTAGGTCAATTCTATTTCAATAATTCGAATGCACGTAGGGGTCTTTAGCAATGGGAGCATCGGAAGACGCGGAAACCCCCACCAGGTTGGCCAGGCGACCCAACTTATTGTCACCTACACACGAGCATTCGAAACAACACCAGTTGACTCAACGTCATACTTGCAGCGCGCAAACGGTAACTATTTCCCCCCCCCCCCGTAATGTAAGCTAACATAGAGTACATAATCAAAGTAAATAAAGGTCTTAGGGGCTGGACAGTGCTCACTCTGGGTTCAATTTTTTTCCGCCAATTTTTCATTTTAATTTATTAGCCATAATTTTTCATTTTAATTTATTAGCCATAATTTTTCATTTTAATTTATTAACCATATATTTTTTCCGCCAAAAAAAAAGAACGAATATCTATTCTATTATATTTTTTCAGTAATTTCTTATTTACATATAATATACATATGATATTACAATCCTTCACTGCTTTGCAGAAGCCCATTTTTTAAAGCTTTTTCAACATCTGGGGTAACCACACAGTGTATTGTTTTTAATGAATATTTTTCTGGTGCTTCAGAGCTATTTGCCTGTAAATGTCTATTTTTACACGTTCTAGTAATTGTTTATACCTCCATGGTTTTTAGCTATATGAGTGTAGCATTCATGGCTGGTTCCAAAACTAGCTAAACAAAGCCAGCAAAAATGATTACCACACGATTTACAACTCATATGATGGCAGCCATAGGTTTTCTCAATTAGGGTTTTGCACTTGGGGCATATCTTAACTGTGTCTTTATTTTCTCCCAGAAACTTTGCAAGACTGAGTTCTTCTTTGGATATAGTTTTGAACATTGCACACGTCAAACCATCGTGGTACTCCACGTGACAGGTTGTACAGATTTTCAATCGACATTCGCTACACATAAATGACGCACCATTTGATGTAACACGGTATACCATTGGGCATTCGGCAGTTAGACAATGGCGGTAGGAATCTCGATTCTTCATGACAAACCTGTCGACAGCAGCATTAACAAAACATTCATCATCTATATTAAATTTCCTAAAAGTGTTTTGGAAATCATGCCATACAAAGGGCTCCTGGCATCCGTCGCCTCCACACAGAATGGGTAGATCTTTATTCTGTATTGCGAGTTTGATCTGCTGATGTAGACAATCAAGGCAATACGCATGCCCACAATATTCTAATCTGTACAGTTTAGAGGTGTGTTCTACAACCATAAAACAGGTGCTGCACTCCGGGAGCTCATCATTTGCTTTATTTTGAGACTTGGTCTTATTCAACCCACGTGCAATGAAAGCAATCTTGCTAAATGCTTTATCAACATTCTTTTGAGCTCCCATAAGTTTAATGACCTGTGTTGAGTGGTTTAAAAGCGCAGAATTCAACCTTTCCTCCTCGACCAGTATCTCCAGGTTCAGTCCATACTCTTTGATCAAAGCTTTCATCAATCCCTTTGGTTGGTCAGCAGAATTAAGAGAAATTTCCCTACCGGTCCCTTCAATGATTTCTTCCAAAAACTTGTTAATGTCTATCTGAGCCGCAGATGTATCTTTCACTTGTCCGTACAAACATATTGTAAACCTACTTCCATCGACCGCAATATGCACGTTGTTTGTCTTTTCTAAGTCATTCAGAAATTTTCGACCCGTTTGAAGAAAGAGAAAACGATAGTTATCATTCCTCCAACATTCCAAGACTTCTCCTTTCAGTAGTTTGGCCAATATGGATCTAACCCTAGAAAGGTCTTCAGGTATTTCAGAAAATATTCTGATTGAAACCCGGTTTTTATTTAATGTCTTAATCTGACAATCGAAATTCATCCTGAGTTTTGTTTGCAGAATCTCGATATATTCGTCTACAACTGGACACATCTTCTCGTAGACTTTTTGTGCTACATTGATGGATGTTGACAAGTCTGGAGTAATTTTGACATTTTGTTTCGATATCGTCAGCTTATCAGTAAGTTTCCTGCAAACTTTTTCACCGTGCTCTATTTGCTTAAATCTTACAAAAGCTTGGAAATCAAAGTCGGTTTCCTTTCTTGGGGCTGATAAATCTACCAGGAATGAGCTATCTGGGACCACACGGCTTATCACTCTCTCAATATTCTCCTTGATGTCACGCAAATCTCGTTCAGTGGTTTTGACTTTTTCTCGCAGCAAGGTAATTCTATGTATTCGATCTTCTTCATCTTCGCTGCAGAATCCCATAGAAGAAATAAGACTCTCTCGAATATCTTCTTCTTGCGCTCCTTGGGGTATTCCTCTCAAACATAAACTTTGACCCGATTTTCTGTCCAGGTTGACATTGACGAACCTATCCAATATCTTTAACCGACCCAATCGGCTAGCTTTGGGAAGATCAGCTGGATCAATGTCCACAAATGCTAAACCAGTTAAAGGTCTTCTGCACCACGTCAATTTGGCTTTAAACTGGTAATCGTGGTTATCATTAAATTTAAACTCGGGGACTGCTGCCTCAAACTCATCATCCTGGGTTTCCAAGACAGCGTCCAGCGCACTCTCTGGAGATTCAAAAGTCAGTTTTCCCCAACGGTCGCCAGAGCGCGTGTCTTGCCAAGTGTCGACAATCTCTCCGTATTCAGAGAACTTATCGATGACGTCGTCAGCTTTTGTGTAACGATTAGCTCTTACTATATAAATAGACCGGTATTCATTTGGTAAAAGAATCATTTGTCCCTCTCCACCAGCTCCAATAACTATTCGTACACCCCCAAATCGAGTTGGTTTTGAACCAAGCTGGAATTCCCTAGATTTCATCTGGAACGCCTCTTTTACTTCTTTTACCATATCTTTAAATTGTTCCACTGCGTCCATAGAATTTAGGGTAGAAAAGAGGTGGATTTCCCCTTTGTCCCTCTCTACTTCTAAAACGATTGGCGTTTGAAATTTCTTTGATAGCATGTCTTCACAACGTCTGATATTTGTATATTTAGCTCCTATAAAAGCCGCCATCGTGGAAACCCCAAAATGTTCTGTGTGGGTTTTGAACAATTTCTTGCTTTTTGATATCTCAACGTCGAAATGCTGTTTTTTCTCATTCGCTATTTCAGTAATCCATTCTTCTCTGATGGGGGTTACTGTTGTGATGAAGTCACGCGATGTTCGGAGAAAATTTCCATATACCAACCAATCACTAGAATCACCCAGAGCTTTAAGAGCCGACGATGGATGAACATAGACCCTTTGGTCTAAATCTGGAACAAAATATCCCATCTTTTCATGACCCATGTGATAACATACATTGTTGAAAAAGGCGTAAAGAACAAATTTTTGCAGATGCTCCACACTCTCTTTCCCCCTTTTAAATTTTTGGTCAACCGTGATTTGATATTCCTTTCTCAAAACTGCAATGATCTCTAGAATCGTTTCCTTAGCACCTCGCAAAACCTTGGCATTGATTTTGTTTTCGAAACACCATGGTCCCTGGCGCCTGTCTGGTTGCGTAATCCATTCCTTGTAGATTTCCATAAATGTGACGCCATCACCTTTAACATGACAGAATCTAAGTTTTAGTTTATCGGCTCTTCGTTTTGCCTCATCTGAACCTGAGCGATAAAATATGGAATTGCCACATGTCCCAAACAAAACCGCGAAAACTATTGCATCATATAAAAGCCCTTTGTCATGGCCCAATTTTATCATCGTTGCTAAGCGTGGTTCCAGGGGGATTTTCGCCAACCATTTCCCTAGCTCTGTTATTTTACCATCAACCACGCATCGGAGTTCTTCTAGTGTCGTTAGTGCTGAATTCATAGCATCCGTACATGGTGCTTCTACGAAATCGCAAGTCAACGGATCCATATCCATTTCGTAAAGCATCAAAAGTGTCTGTCCAAGATGCACCCTTTGTATCTCTGGAACGCTGGTGCGATTCATTTCTTCGTAACTCTGTCGTGTATATAGCCTGTAGCATATCCCGGGGGCTGTCCTTCCAGCTCGACCTTTCCTTTGATTAGCGGAACTTCTACTAATAATCTTCGGTCGCAACGTATTTATATGTCTAATAGGATCAAACTCCCTTTCTTTAGCCATTCCAGTGTCAATCACAAACTTTATTCCTGGAATAGTGATAGATGTTTCTGCTGCGTTTGTGGCAAACACAATTTTACGCTGTCCTACTGGGAGACCCTGAAATACTTCCTGTTGCTCCGAAGGATGAAGCTGGCCGTGAAATGGAAAACATTTGTAGTTGGTTCGCCCCGTTAATTTTTTGTCCAAATCCTCTTTGCATTTTTCTGTATCTAGTGGTGATGGAAGGAAAGCTAAAATATCCCCTGGTCCTTCAGTTAAATGAATATGCTTAGCTAAGGCAACGGCGGCACCCTCAAAGTTTTTAAAATCGTGATATTGTTCTTCCGCATCGCGCCAAATAACGTCTACCGGAAACGCCCGTCCAGATATTTCTACAGTAGGACAGTCGTGAAAATACTCCGAAAAGATTTTAACATCAATGGTAGCCGATGATATGATGACTTTAAGATCTTGTCGAACTGGGAGGCAAATTTTAATGATGCTTAATAGAATATCAGTATATATGCTCCTTTCGTGAGCTTCATCAATAATAATACAGGAGTATTTGGTTAATCTTGGATCTTTAAGGCATTCCTGGAGTAAACTGTGGTGTGTCTGATATACAATGTTTGTCTGTTCAGATGTATTTTTTCTTAATCCCGATTTATAGCCGACAATTTGGCCAACACTTGTAACCAGTTCCGTTGCTACCCTTTCTGCAAGGCTAACACACGCGACCTTTCTAGGCTGGGTACATGTTATCATTCCTGTTTTACCGAAGTCAGCTTGGTAGAGGTATTGGACTAACTGCGTACTTTTACCAGAACCGGTTTCACCACGGATAATGACAACTTGGTTTTCCTTGATTAACTTTAGGACATCTAACCTCCTTCCATAAATAGGAAGACCGGATTCTAATCGACAACATTCTATACCAAAGTTGATCGTTTCTGATGTTAAAATGTATTCAAAATTCTCAGAGGTGATTGAATTTGACAAGCGATCTGTAATATCTTGAACGCATCTGTTATATTCTTTTTCTTGGTTCTTATATTCTTCAATATCTGACTCCAGAGCACATCTTTGGTCCATAATGGTTTCATATTCAGTTGTGGATACAAAAGCGGGGGTAACTAAGCTGTTCAGGCGATCATTTGCCCCATCTGTTTTACTCCTTAGCTCATGAAGCGCCTTTGATGACCGATTTTGGATATCGTTCAGTTTATTGGCTAGTTGTTCCTTCCTGAATTCGACCGTATCATTCGGTGATGTTAAAGAACATCCCAATTGGGTCTCTGAGTTTAAATTACTCATCTTGAGTAAGTTAAGGGCTTCACGGGCAAGAAGTTTATTTTTGAATTGAATGGTCACCACTGTGAAGGAGGTCTTTTGGTCTATTTCTGTAGAGATGACTTTGAATTCCGTAGCCTTTGACTCACATCCAATTCTAGCTCGAAGAAACCCTTCTAATAACCTTTCTTTCACCGATTCCTGTATTGAAACATAGACGCAAGTTCCTTCCTCTTTTGGGCGAACTGCATCAACTTTGGTGTTTCTTTCATCTGATCCTGTTGTTCTTTTCGTTGACGGTTGTGTTGTTTCGCCACCTTTATTTCCGCATGGGTTATGTAGGGAGATTTTAGTATCTGCTCGTGGTTGCTTTGGGAGAATGACGTCATGTTTTTGAATTTGTTTTGTCTTTTTATCATTTTGGTAAACCTTTTCGATTCTATTTTGCGGCACGGACTGAAGACAACTGCTATATTTCCTTGGTAACGAGTCCTTGTAGTACCATTTTATCTCTTTTCTATCTTTGAGTTTATTACCTTTAGTTCTTAAGGATCGCAGAGTTTCCAGGGCTTTCATCTTTGAACTAAACGTAACTGTAAGCAGAACATCAGCGCCGCATAAAACCGTGGACAATATATTTATCTGGTTGCCCTTCAATTCACTTTGAGTTAACAAAAACTGTGTACAATCGAATGACTCCTTGGGAATATTTTCGAATGCAACATAAATCAAGAATGGTTGGATTTTTTTGTCTTCCACCCTTTTTGCTCCTGCAATTCCTTCTGGATCCTTCGACAGGCCTGGGCACTGGAGCTCTTTTTTGGGTGCATCACATTTTCCATTGGTCTTTGGGAGTAGTCGTTTCGAGCTAGCAGTACGGTGTTGTGTCACCGTATCAGTTGGGTCAACCTCTTTCCCAGACGCTTGTGGTGCAGAATCAAGAAAACGCAGATATTTATCTGGCAGCAAAGGTTTGCGGTACCATACAAGCTCTATTCTCTCTTTCAGGTTGTGACCTTTATCGCGAATGTGCCAAAGCGTGTTTGCTGCGTTTTCTTCTGATTTAAAAGTTACCGTTAAGAGCACGTCTGCGTGGCATGTAACAGAAGATAATATATTGATGTCACCGTCCTTAGCTTTACTTCCAGTCAATAAAAAATTGTCACAATCAAAGGCCTCATTGGAAATATTTTTAAAAGCTACATAAAATAATAACTCTTCCTGTTCGCTTTTTTTCCTTCTGTTTATCGTTGTAGTTTCTTCGGACTCTCTCGATTTACTGGTCGCATACTGATATTCGCGTACAGATTTAAAATTGTGTTCGTTAGCTACTGGACGTGTAGAAGTTGACATTTTAAACGAGTCAGCATATTTTTTACTCAAGCGACCTGCATATCTCCAAACCATATCGACGCAACGTTTCTTGCATTCATCTCTTATCTCAGACATAATCGGCATAACTTTTGATAGTTGTATTTTAAAGACTTCATCATCTCCGCACTTTGAGGAATCCATTATTTCAAAGTCCTGAAAGCTCCTAATTTTAAATTCATGTATCAAGAATTGCTCGCAATTTAGATCGTGCCCAGAAACTTGTTTGAAAATAACGTACAAGTAAAAACCATTTCTTCTCTGCCTACCTCGGGACGAATCTCCAGCCATTGTTGTAGTAGGTATTGCCGAATGACCATCTTTGGGTTTCGACATGGTGGTAAAGATTGGAGTGAACGTAGCAGTTTTATCAAACAATTATAATGGGAATATGTCGGTTTACTCCCGCTTACATATCATCCATGGGTAGCAAAACAAGTGTTACTGAAAGTATATAAATAAAATACACGTTAATATTCTTTTCGTAAAGATATATTATGTAAGATTCAGATAAATAGCTGGCCATTCTTTAAAGCGGTGCCGGAGGCCCACCTGTCAGGCCATTGAACAAGACCCACACAAGTACACGTCGAAGGTGCGTCACGAGAGCGCCAAAGGCGCATGAGCGTCCGAGGAGGTCTGCTTGTGTTCTCTACCCAGGAAAATTTTGAAAATTGACAACCGCAAATCCATTTTCCAAGCATTTCAGACCAAAGCAGGCACATTTTTGATTTCTTGATACAATTAGATAACAGAATGACATAAGAGCACTGTCATTAGATAATTTGAGAATTGTCTTGAGTGTCAAAAACAAAGATAGGTTGCCAGGCAACGAAATATACGCCCACAGCAGCTAAATCGTCCGGGCAGTCAACAAGAGTTGTCGCATATTCTTACTTTTTTCAGTAATGACACATTTATAATACTCTGAAATCTGATTAAGATTAACAACTCATAAAGTAATTATCAGAAAGTCATCATAATTTGTTTGGTTTTTTATAAAGTTCTGCTCCATGCTAACGCTTAGTATACAAAACATTTAAAATCATGGATTTAGCTATTCAGTTATCAAAATTCATTGAAAATCAATATACTTGTTCATCTCAAGACCTTAAACTCTGTGTATCAATCTGAAGTCAATTGTATGATAAGTTTGGCCTCTAGAGCGTTCACAAGATTTTTCAAAGTGATCAAAGGTCATAACGCAGGCAGTAATTATCGGATATTGCTGAAAATCAATAGGCTTCTCCGTATCATGACCTCAAACACTGTGTATAAATTTAAAGTCAATCGGATATTAACTTTAGCCTCTAGAGCGGTCACAAGATTTTTCAAAGTGATCAAGGGTCATAACTCTCGTAGTAATTATCGGATATCGCTGAAAATTGGGTTCTTCGTCTCATGACCTTAAACACTGTGTATAAATTTAAAGTGAATCGGATGTTGACTGTTGCCTCTAGAGCGTCCACAAGATTTTTCAAAGTGATCAAGGGTCATAACTCTGGCAGTAATTATCGGATATTGCTGAAAATCAATAGGATTCGTCGTCTCGTGACCTTAAACACTGTGTATAAATTTAAAGTCAATCGGATATCAACTTTAGCCTCTAGAGGGTTCACAAGCAATTATGGACGACGGACGGACGGACAGGGCGACGACAATATACGACCACATGTCCATGTGGGCGTATAAAAACCTTTTATTCTACGTGATGAAAATAATGCAAATTATTATATACGTACAGAACATGTATTTGACAGTTTTGTTGACGCACATAACAGAATATAGCGAGAATCTTTTTTTCTTTTTTCTTTATAGGCTTAGGCCCACTTTTTTTTTTAATGAGCTTACGCCCACCTTCACGGACAGGTGGACAGGTGGGCTCGGTCCGGCACTGCTTTAAAGGAGAAAAGTCTTTGACACAATATCACTCACATGCTTCGACAATGCAAGCACAATCTGATTAAAACACAGATCCAATTTCGTTTCGTTTTTTATAGTTCAAAATTTCGTTTTTACTTGTCTTCACTACTCTTGGATCTGGAGGACTTGTTATTTAACTGGCGTTCTGCCTGAAATGAGGGGTCAGCCAATCAAATGGTCTGTCGAATCGACCGTTTGACCTTTTCATGCGCTACATGAGTGTAGGCCATCGAAAGTATAAAAAACGAAACGAAATATAGATCTATATTTTAATTAGATTGATGCAAGCACGACTTATTGGTCAATTTAAATCAACATTGATGTTGTTACCTTACCGTTAGAGTCTTTCCACGTGGTTTTCCCTTGCCAATGGTGCGGGACAGAGGGCATGACAAGGATACCTGTCTGGGTAAACAATGGCATGCACGTAAAAGATCCCCTGGCAGTTGAAATTCGATATAAGAGTAGGCCTTGATGGAGCTGCCCGGGGCAAAATTTCCCCCATAGCACTCTGTATAGTGTATGCCCATATTTATTATACCAAGTCGGAGAATAACAGTCAACGCCATTTAACTTCAGTTCACATTTTCATTTGTCCATATCCATATCAAAAGTATTCAGCCACCCTAATAAAAAAAGGTAGTTCTCATCGAATTTGACCTAATCATGACTATAGGAAAATGATTGATTTTTGGATTCTGGCTCAATTTTATTTCAATACATGTAATTCGCATGTTCGTAGGGGTCTTTTGCAGTGGGGGGAAACTGGAGAACCAGGAGAAAACCCACGAGGTTGACAGACGACCCTACTGCCAGTGCCTAAACTCATTAAAAATAAGTGGCCTTAAGCCTATAAGGAAAAAAAAAAGGAAATAGAAAAGAGAAAGAAAGGAGAGGGGAGAAAGAAAGAAGGAAGGAGAGGACAGGATACAGGACAGGAGATCTCAAATTCATCTAATGATAGTGCTCTTCGGTCATTCTGTTTTCTAATTTTAACAGAAATCAAAAAATTTGCCTTCTTCTGCTTTGGTCTGAAATGCTTGGAAAATGGGTTTGTGGTTGTCAATTTTCAAAATTTTCCTGGTTGGAGACCCCGCCCCATAACGTCCTCGGACGCCCCAGCACCGAAGGCGCGTACTTGTGTGGGCCTTGGTCAATGACCTGGAGGACGGGCACTATTGGTGTATTTTCGCTTTTTGGTACGTGATGTTACACCCCCCCCCCTTTTCTCTCATTATCACCTTTGTCTTTTCAGTATCCCCAATATGCACATTCTCGATCTCGTGTCATAATGTCGTGTTTTAGCTCCAACTCTTTGTAGTTACAACCTGCGTATTGTTATCTATAACATAACGTCATTTATAGATATCGATTATTCAGTCGTCGTCAGGTAAGAATCCAGGTTATCAACAGTTACCTTTTTTACTTTCGTTTTCTTACGTATAGCGTCAAGTTGGCTAAATCTATTTGTTAAGGCCAGCTCAATTTTCGTCAAGGTCGCTGAGATGTAAATAAGGCTAGGACACGTGATTGTTGGCCCGATTGTAGGGTAAACATTGGGGCTAGGTCCAGGGTTAGGGTTGGGATTAGCGCAACTCCGGTTTACATCTCGTGATGTTTGACCAAACCTGAAGTTGGCCTTATCAAATACTGAAATAGATCTCACACGTCAAGACGACTCTGAGTCTATACAGTCAATGTCGCTATCGTATTTTGGACACGGTGGGAATTACTGCGACCGTACTGCAAAAACGATTTCACAATGTTTTGTCATACTTCGTCATCTTGTTTTAAAGAGACGAGAATACGGTTACACAATGATCGCATCCGAGCTCCATATATCATATATGGCATGAACTAAGTACATAATTGCTGACAAGATACGCTTCGATAGATGCACATAATGTAATTGAATAACCTATATTATTATTAGGTTGTGTGTATTTGAATGCAAAGCAGTCGAGGAGCACACAATGAAACAACTATGATTTTGGCGCTGGCCCATTGAATTCGTGAAATGAAATGACATGAAATGAAATGGGATGTAACGTCCTACCGTTCTGCTCCTTACTTGGGCTAATGAAGGCGGGCATACGCCATATACAGTGTGCTATGGGGGAAATTTTGTCTGGGCAGCGGCGCTACGGCCTACTCTTATATAGAATTCCAACTGCCAAGGGATCTTTTATGTGCAGGCCGATGTGTACACGGGACTTCGGTTTTTCTTACCACCCAAACGACTAGACAGTTGTCCTTATCAGACCACCCGTCCTACATCACTAACAAGACAAGAGGAAACCACACCGGAAACCATTGAATTCAATTCAATTACTAATCAAAGAATCGATCGCAAAACAATAATAAACATTCCGGGATTAATACTTACATTGTCATTGTCATTGTATCACTGAGAAGATAATATTTCAAAATCCTTTTGTACCTGTTTTGTATTTCAGGTTTCACACAACACCGTCAAACATAAGGAAGTCGACCTGCACAGTAGTGACGCCCGCGTGATACGTTTCTTGGAAAGCTACTTTCATTTTTGTGCGCTCTTTTCTACGGAAGCGCATTAGGGTGTCAATATATGGAAAGAGAGAGAGAGAGACAGGTGATTCTACTCCTTGTGATGTGACAGACGCGCACCTGTTAACCACTCTACCCCCTGTCTACAGATGAGTCTTGGCACCTTGTGTTGTATGGAGCGTGGGAGATGCAAACTTTATTTGTAAATCTTCTGTACTTCTGTTAATTCTTTGGAAAATATTTTTAAGGGGCCAGGGGGACCTTTGACACAAAAGCGTTACTATCTATTTCAAAATGATAACTTATATTAGCATAACCCAACCCTAACCCTAATAATAGATATCGGTGGACTAATGAACTCTAACACTAACCCTAACCCTAATAATATAGATATTGGTGGATTAATAAACCCGCTGCTCGTGATTCCGCGGACTATAGTGAGCATTCTCCTGTTTACCAATCTAAATACAATGTTGTCTTACTGAGATGACAGTAGAACCCAAAGGCACTTGAATGGATTTGCATAAAACTTCTTACTACAGTAATAACTGTTATATATGGTCAAGGTAATAACTGTAATATATTGTCAAAGAGTAGTTAGAAGTTTTATTTTAATCCCTTCAAGTGTCTGTGGTAGAACCAAAAATCAGTTATAACTCATTGTTAGATGTAAAAATTACAACAAAAAATGATTTTCGAACCACCGAACAAATCAACGTAAAGTCGGCAATTTAAATATTAACACAAATAAAAGAGATCTAGTCATCTAAAGAATAAAATGAAAAATTGAATTTTTTTAAAAAAAAATATGGATATAAATTGTTATGATAGTTAAATTATGTTGGATGGGATTACACCTTCCAAACTTGCTCGGAAATCGTATATTGGGGTGTATTAAACCAAAACCTTAGGATTGTTAATTAAACATGAAAATTTGGTATAAAGAACGGTATATTATCAAATATCGATATAAATTATTGTCTTATCGGTTGAGATAATAGTATGGATTTGTGAAAATCGTGCTATACACGCCACACCCTATCACACTGCATGGCGTGCGAGAGAGAGAGAGAAATGGGATTTAACTTCCACTCGACACAAACTAGGTAATTTTGGGACTAACATATGGTTTCAATTTTATTTCAATAATTCGCATGTTGGAGGAAACCGGAGTGCCCGGAGGAAACCCACGAGGTCGAAGCGCGGCACTCCAGACCCCCCCCCCCCCCGCATATGGCGTGTGCTAATACGTCTTCATTGGACTAGTTAGTGTGTATTGTTCCTTCAGGAATGGCTTCTGATCGTTCCTAAAGCGGGCATCACACTGTCCCTAAATTGACACCAGATGGACACACGGTAGAATAATCGTGAGGATATCTTAATTAAGCTATCGTACGATCTCCTGTGAAGTTTCTCAGGCTCCGGCTACAACTTCTCGAGCGCTGGTAAAATCTTGCGAGGTCTCATTTTCGTTTTGAATACGTGTCCATTTTGTGATTAATAAGGCCATCGTGAAAGCATCTTGTCAAATCGTGTCATCTTCGTCTCTACTTCGTCTGATTAGCGGTGCCATTCGGCATAATTCTTATACGCCCACGTGGACCAGGGGCGTTTTAAGGTTTATCATGGCGGAGGCTACACTATTTTGAGGGCCCTATTTCGCGGGGGGGGGGGGGTGTTGATTGATGATTTTTATGCCAATGCAATGACTACATTCTCATTCAGTAGTAGATTCGACAGTAACAGTCTATAGAAAACGATTGACTCAGACACGGGGGCCCTTTCACTTGGCCAGAGGGGCCCTTTTGTCAGACGTAGGGCCCTTTTCTCTGCCTTCAGGGCCAAACTAAATTGGGGACATTTTCATTTTCTCATCGGTTTTAGCATTTTTCTCCCGTTTTACTTTTCCAATTTCTTTGATTTTTTTTCGCGAGGAGGCTGGCGCCTCCAGCGCCTCAGCTATAAAACGCCTTTGACGTGGACGTATATTAGAGACTTGGCAAGCGGAATTTTTCCAGTCCGTATCACGTATCCGTATCTTCACGTGATACGTTACGTCAATGTAGTTTTAGAGTTTGGGCCCGCGTACATTTGAGTAGCTGAGCTGAGCTTAGCTCTATTAACAGCATAATGACAGTTATCTACCAAGATCACCATCAGTATATATATACTAGTTAGGTGCCTAGCCTACAAATTCCTGTAGGGAGTGAAGTCGCTCGATATTCGCCGAGCTATTAAATAAAATAGAATGTTGAATCTTATTAAACATCTTCGACTTCGACGGACTGCAATTTAGCACTAGCTCAACCATCATGCAGACAGGCGGGCAGACCGACAGCGAAAATATGTAAATTCAGAGAATAACTCATAAAAAATAATGATTTAATTCAAGTCTTTATCATGGTTTAAATCACATCAAATATACTCTTTCGTGTTCTAGGATACACATAGATTCATAAAAACGCCACGGCACAACATTTCAGCGTCTAGAAGTAGCAAAAAGACGATGATGCTATACTATACGGAACTTTTCCGTATGAAAGATGTTCGATACGTGCTGCCGTATCCGCGTGGCGTATCACGTATGAGAAATACATACACATCGGTGACGTCCCACGCAAAATAGATACGGATACGCGATATAGGCCAGGAATTTACGCTTGCCAAAAGTCTCTAATATCGTCAGGTCCGGACATCTGCCCACAATTTGTTTGTGGATACACAGCAGGTCATAATTTTCATCTGATTTTGACGAAAATTGAAGTATTGGCATGCGTCATGGATTACGGGCCCTGATTGTACGAAAATTCGTGTTTTAGCGAGTGGTCTCTTTAGAGGTTCCAATTCTTATCCCATTTTTAAAAAAGTTGTAAATGTGTCACCGTTACACCACAATGACGGTTGAGCTCTGTGAAAATCGGACCGAAACTACTGGACAAAATGGATCGACCCGTCTAGATGTCATAATTTTTATCCGATCTTCACAAAACTTGAAGGGGGGGGGGGGCTAGTGGTCTAGAGTGCCGCGCTTCGACCTCTAGTTGGCAGATAATTTAATAGTTGTGGTCTTTATCCAGTGAGACAAATCGAGTTCTCTCCCTTCAACCTTTAATTTGACATAAAAATAATTAGCTTTGATTTTCCAGCCATTTTTTCCCTTCTCTTCTCTTTATAAATAAAGGTTCTTGTAAAATTGGACTATTTTCGCGGTAATCTAAAATGGCTGACGAAGTTGTAAACGAAAACATCAATTTATCGGTTTGTTGGGTTTTTTTATTACGATACCGTACCTTCATTGTCCTTGAAATTATAAAGTTTTATATTTTATATCATCAACACGACATAGAGATTATTCTACCAATAATATTTAATATTAGAGTTAGGCCTAATTACTAATACATCTAGAAATGGGCGCTGTCTCAAAAACTAATAAAAGTAGTTTAAAAAATGATAACAACACATCATTCATTCATTCCTTCATTATGGGACATAGTATTAAATCTCGTTGTCAATACAACTAATATTATAATATATTATAGTTTACAAGCCTGGAAATAAGGCACCTGTCACGATGAGATATTGTCATACACAAGTCCAGAATTTGTCGGACAAATTTGTTGTGTGTGGTGCCTGTCACATTATCTCTGATACGACTGATAGTGATACAGATTCTTTAATTTTACCCCACGGTTGGATCGAGACCACTTTGATTCCAACTAAGGGACTCGGGAGGGTGATGAAACTTATTGTATAGTTTCACTACTAGATACTTCGGAAACTTGACTGAGTTTAATTCTGTACAATTTTATGATAATTATAGATAGTCATTTTGGATTGCTTGATTGATACATGTACTCTGAAAAAGAGGAATGTGCAATTAATTAATATGAGTCATCTATTTATTTGGGGATTTCGACTGGGGACATCAGCCTCACTTTGGCTTGTTTTCTCTGTGTTCTTATTGAGATTATTTTTCAATAGATATCTGACCTTTTGCCAGGTACATCTAACTAAGATGATCATTTCCAGGCCTGCCCTATCCAATTCAAGATGTTGAATCCCAAGGCCCAAGTTGCCGCACTTTGAGTCCTAGTTGTTGAGTCCCAGTATGTCACAAACCGAAGTCCTGTTCATATTGCCAATTGATCAAATGAGTAAGCAATGCCCCCCACCCTCTTCAACTTGAATCCTTAGTTCTTTTAAGTCACAACACTGAATTCAAGTTTCTACCACAGTCCATTTCTTTAAAGCACTGTTCTTTCGAGACTTGATTGTTTACAGAGAGCCACGTGATTTATTTCGCATGTGACAAAAGAAAAAAAAAAACAAGGTCCCGTGTGCACATTGGCATGCAGGTACAAGAACCCTTGACATTCGAATTAAGAGTAGTAGACCAGAGAGATGCAAAATTTCCCTCATAGAACACTACGTATGGTGTATGTCCGTCAGAATTAACCCAGTAAGATTAAAGATGTTAAACCACATTTCATCTCATTTTTGTTTGTTTACAGGATGGGTCTGATAGTGATGAAGACAGTCCTCCGCGAATCAAGAAACAAAAATCTTCAACTGTCAGACGTGGCTTAGCTGGACTCATAAATAAATCAAAACAAAATACAGAGAATGAACCAGAGGAGGATTGTCCAAGTAAATACGCCATCTACTCCACTAAAGTTGCTCGTTGTTTAAGTGATCGGCAAAATAACTATAATTTATTAAAAGTTAGTCTTGCGGAAGAGGACAAAGAAGAAGAGCAAAGAACAAAAGGTTAACATTGTTTTTTTTTTATCATCATTTGCTTGATAAAGACGAGACTATCATCGTCGAAACGTTGTGTATCAATAAACCAGTAATTGTTATTCCATTAATAGTTTTTACTGTTTCCTACTGTTTAATTACTAAATGCAAAACAAGTGCTAATAGTAAGTGCAGTGCGGGGGAACAACACACGAACAATTACATGACAAACCTACGGAGAGTACACTGTCGGACACCATAAACATGAAACACACCTATCTGTAGGGTTGCAAAATTCCTGGGAATTTTCAAACAGGGTAAATTTCCCGGGAATTTTTCAGGAATTTGGGGGAATTTTAGGAATTTTCAATATGGTGTCATAAATTGAAACCTGTGTTGCTATTAATGAGTTGCAAGTGACAGTAATACTTTAATATCAGATATGTCTTATATACTAAAATCTAAAAACTAATAATGTTAAATTGTTCATACACAGGTTACACACTCTGTAATTAATGCTCAAAGTTAGGTAACTCTGCCATTTCATCATCTTCATAATCATTATCTACATCATCATCGGTGGATAAAAGGGAGATTTCAGGTTCAAATGAATCCTCATGAATATCTGAAATTTCTTTGCTGAAAGGATCATTGTCGGCTTCGAAGAGTGTCAAATTAGATCTTTTATTTTTATGCGCCCACATTGAAATGTGGTCGTATATTGTCGTCGCCCCCGTCCGTCCGTCCGTCCATCGGTCCGGCGTCCACAATTGCTTGTGGACGCTCTAGAGGCTAAAGTTAATATCCGATTGACTTTAAACTTATACACAGTGTTTAAGGTCATGAGACGAAGAAGCCTATTGTTTTTCAGCGATTTCCGATAACTACCAGAGTTATGGCCCTTGATCACTTCAAAAAATCTTGTGGACGCTCTACAGGCCAAAGTTAACATCCGATTGACTTTAAATTTATACACAGTGTTTAAGGTCATGAGACGAAGAATCCAATTGATTTTCAGCGATTTCCGATAATTAGTGCCAGAGTTATGGCCCTTGATCACTTCAAAAAATCTTGTGGATGCTCTAGAGGCCAAAGTTAATATCCGATTGACTTTAAATTTATACACAGTGTTTAAGGTCATGAGACGAAGAAGCCTATTAATTTTCAGCGATTTCCGATAATTAGTGCCAGAGTTATGGCCCTTGATCACTTAAATAAATCTTGTGGACACTCTAGAGGCCAAAGTTAATATCCGATTGACTTTAAATTTATACACAGTGTTTAAGGTCATGAGACGAAGAAGCCTATTGATTTTCAGCCATTTCTGATTATTAGTGCCAGAGTTATGGCCCTTGATCACTTCAAAAAATCTTGTGGATGCTCTAGAGGCCAAAGTTAATATCCGATTGATTTCAAATTTATACATAGTGTTAACAGTCATGAGACTAAGACGTCTGTCGATTTTCATTGATTTTCAATAATTACTGCCAGAGTTATGGCCCTTGATCACTTCGAAAAAGTCCTGTGGAAGCTCTAGAGGCCAAAGTTAATATCCGATCGACTTTAAATTTACACACAGTGTTTAAGGTCATGAGACGAAGAAGCCTATTGATTTTCAGAGATTTCAAATAATTACTGCCAGAGTTATCTCCCTTGATAACTTCAAAAAATCTTGTGATGCTATAGAGGCCAAACTTATCATCTGATTGACTTCAGATTGATACACAGAGTTTAAGGTGTTGAAACAAACAAGTATTTTGATTTTCAATGAATTTTGATAACTGAACAGCTAAATCCATGATATTAAATGTTTCATGTATACTAATTGTTAGCGTGGAGTAAAACTTTATGAAAAGCAATCAAATTCTAATTATTTTCTGATAATACATAATGAGTTGTTACTCTTAATCAGTTGTTAGTGTATTACAATTGTTTCATTACCGAAAAAAGTAAAAATATGCGACAACCCTTGTTGACTGCCCGGACGATATAGCTGCTGTGGGCGTATGTTTCGTTGCCTGGCAACCTATCTTTTTGTATACCTTTGAGCGCAGAATTTACATAAATTTATCTCTTTAGTTTTACCATTTGGAACACAACTAACATGGTTAAATAAGTTTTAATAGTATATATAGATGAAAGTAAAGGAGAAAAAGAAAATTCCAGTAAATAATTGTAATTTTAGTATTTTTCAGTTTTAAAAATAGATTTGAAAATTCCCAACACTGAAAATTCCCGGAAAGTTTCCCACCCTTTGCAACCCTAAGTTCAAGTGAATGTATCCGGCCCGGGGTTAACCCGAAGCGTCCCCTGCACTGTACTGTATCGGTTAATTCCATACTAATTATTTTTAACTGCATTGAATTGTGGTTAAATGTTGTCTTCAACCCTGATCTGGAAACTTTTCTGTTGTTATTTTTCAATGTTGACTTGCAAATTAAAAAAGGGTTTATGTTCATGTGATGAAGCATCCTATTGATTTTTGATTATTTGCAGTAATTACTGTCAATTCTTCATCCCATCCGAACAACTAAACACTGTTCCCTTTGTCAGACCCTCTGCCTTGCACCAAGCTGGAAAGTCTCCAGACAACTCACTGAGCCACCACGGCTTCCCAATCCAGGCTCACTACACCATGGAAGCTTTTATATTGACTGGGATATTATGTTTAAGATGATTTATTACAGATAAGAATGGAATAGAGTTGTGTGAAAAGTCTGTAGTAAGATCTGATGCTTTAACAGTGGAGGACCAACCTGATGTTAATATTGTCAATATTGTCGACAGGTAAACTTTCAGGATTTTCATTTTTACGCAACAAGGACAATGCCTATATAAAAAAAATTATACTAGGCTATAATGTAATTGAAATATGTTTTAAAGTCTTGCTTTTATTCTCAAATCAGGCTAACGAAGATACTTAATATGCGATTACAAGTACTAAGAGGGAAATTTTGCCCAGACAGTGGTGCTAGGGTTTACTCTGTCGAGGGGGAAACGGGGAACCTTATTGTACGATCAACAAGATGTCGTTCCTTGTCAGGTCATTAAACATGAATTATTATTTTTTAGCCCAGATTGTAGTTTGTTATTGGAGGATTCCCCAGTTTCGCCCCAAAAAACGATTCCTCCTAAACGAACCAAAAAACTGCAATCAGCATTCAAGTAAGTAATTTAATTAGTTCATCGTCAGTTTCAAATGTTAATTTGAACCTAACTTCTTCACTCAAGGTGCAGTTTTATGGATACACAATTACTAAATTTATTACCATGCAACGTTTCGACTAGGATACTCTTGTCTTTAATCCATTCAGTAAATTCAGTAATTGAATCTGTATCCATAAAATTGAGCCTTGTTTTAATGGGGATGCTCGATTCACAGTTCCGGAATTAAATTCCAAAACTGGTGTCAATCGAGTGAAAAGTAGAATTTCGGAGTACAGCGCATGAGTCGACTGTATAAAATATATCTCAACCAATCATGACAGCTGAAACATATTTTTTACCTAGGAATACGTCACGATTCTGCTCACTCCACCTCAGCTGTCGGGACTGACAGAACTGTGTCAGGACTGAATTCCGCGCCACTCGATTGTAATTCTGCCGATTCGGGACGTTCTGGACTGTGAATCGAGCATCGCCAATGTGTTCAAGTAATAAATGCCTATCAAAGAAGACATATCATCTTCTTTGCCTTTGTCCAAAGCCTTTGAAGCTCTCCAAAGCCTTTTAAGCACTCCACAGGTCAAAGTTTTTTCTAAGATTTGTCAGATCTAGGCTGAAATTTGGAGTCAGTCATAATGTATTTGCAGAGTTATTGCCCCTGTTATTGTTGTTTTAGGGTCTATGAATCCCTTGCAAACTGTCAAATGATTAATTTGAGTTCTTTTTATTGACGATTAAATTATGAAAAATGAAATATTGACAATAGAATGCAAGTGAATTTCAGCAACTTTCAATAGGACATTTGAGTGATGATTTGTTTGAGCTTATTTTTTTAGTTATTTAATATAAAATTTGCCTTTGTATTGAATTATTTCCTGTGGAATATGGTAATCTTAAAGATACATTGCCCCCAAAGTATTTATCGGGTGGTTATTTCCAATAAAGGTATGGCAAATTTGGTGTATATATGGAGAGAAAATATGCCGAATCTTACTACAAAAATACCGAAATACCCGAAAAACACACGCAGTCGCAAGCACTGGGCAAAAATGTCAGGATTTCATTAACTAGTCACCTGACTGTTGTCTGCCAGCTTATTATTGTGTGCTAGCTTTACTGAGGGGTGGTTGTTAATTCTTGATTAAATGGTTTGTCGGTTTTGGGAACATTGAGAGTTGTTCATGTACAAAAGACTCTGCCATTAAACTGTGGAAAAAAGAAGTTGACAGAAAATAATTAAGAATTTACTTAGGCCTCAATATGTATGGTAAATAGACAGTAAGTGTCATGAAAAATACATTCTAAAAATGAACCCTCCCTCAATGAAGTAAGTTGACAACAATGGCTTCTAACAACAGTTAATTTATAGCTTGAGGTATTTTCCTCGCAAATACAAAGATTTGAGAGGGATTTGGAACAAATTAGTCAGTTTGAATATGTTTTTAGGCCAAACATATCATCAAATCATACAGTTTTTACGCAAGAAAGTGTCTTTAAGCCTTTTTTTAATGCATTTTCAGTGTTTTGAATCGAGCTAAGAATCTATTTGATGAAGAAGAAGAAAGTTTAAACAATAGTCTGTTAGCTGATGTAAATACAGATGTTATTGTCACTGGTGTCAGCCCAGTAATAGAAAAATCAGATATATTAGTTAAAATTTTACATAGAGGAAAGGTTTACAGATTTCATATGAAAAAAGTAAGTCGTTAGTCGTTAATACAAATTTACATAGAGGACTGATTTATACAAATTTACATAGAGGACTGATTTATACAAATTTACATATATAGAGAAAGAGTTTATAGATGTAACATGACAAAAGTAAATCGTTACTACTATACCAGACATGATTTTAGCTGTTGAAAAAAAAAGCTGAAAAAATCGGGGGGGGGGGGGGGGGGGGGTGTCCAGTGGCAACGCCAGTATGTTTGGGGGAGGGGTGTGTGCAAAGGTAATTTTAAATTCATACTGAATTTCAATATTCTTGTATTTATTTGTCTTCAAATTTACTAAAAAAAAATGTATTTCTTATTTTTCTTGTATTTAATTCATTTACAGAATACTAAAAAAAAAAAAAAAAAAAAAAAAAAAATGTTTGAACTACGCATCCGATCTTTTGATTATCCTGTATAATTTTCTAGACTAGAAAATATGTTGCTCTAATAAGTCTAAATTGAATAAACTTCTCCCTCCCTACGACCGTAATTAATAATAATTCACGACTCTTCGGGAATTGACTTTACGAATAGAATGTCTCAAAAGCTCGCCTTCCAACTTCTGTTCCAACCATTTCCATCCATTTTAAAGTCCTTTGTCGAGTAGTTTGGTGTCGACGTCTCGATATACGACCTTAGCCATAGCGCGAAAGAACTGACGATGATTACGTACCATACCATCATAGGCACGATAGAGAATCTCTATGTCACTTGTAATGACAGGCGATCTCGTTCAATCTGGCGCGATTCTACGATACGGTATTGTTAATGTTTACATCGCTGACATCCGGTCGGCAGATTTTAAAGTTATGGATAGATATTTTGAAGTTCACCAGTTAGAAATTTGTCAGGAAAAAATTAATGATTGTTTGATTTTTGATATTAGGCTTTTGAAACAAGGTGCTTGAATTAATTAAAGCGGAACAATATCATAATAAAAGCGTTGTCAAAAATCGGAACCGACCGCAAAAAATCAGAACCTGACAGGACAAAAAGCGGAAATCCGCTTTAAAGCGGGAAAAAATCATGTCTGCTATACATAGGGCACAGGCACTTGAAGGGATTAAAATAAAACTTCTTACTACTGCCTGACTATATAGTATAGTATAAAGAAGGTATTGCATCCGCCATCTTTGTTTTGACTGGTTGAAGATATTTTGTCCACTATCATCTCACAATACTCGCTAGTTATAACACTTCCTGTCGTTTTTATTGCCAATGAGACTTTATTTAATCATTATTCCCTTCCGATGTAATTAAATTGGTCATTTTACAGTATTATTAATTACAAATCAAACTTGAAGCGCTATAACTTATCAACAAAATTTCCATCATAACATATTGCATGGTGTGTGCCCTTCTTGAGTTCTTCATGGAAGTAGGACATTAAACCCCATTTCATTTCTGAATATATTTAAAGTTATCAACACAAAACCATATAAATAGACTTTCATTTGTTCCATTAATATGGTTTTGTGTTTATTACTTGTGTCAATTGCTAAATGCCACTCAATGAAGATAATTAAATTAATCTTTTCATAATAGAATAGTCTATTTTGTTTTCTTTCAGTCAGATCCGTTTTATAAAATACAAAATTATTTGGCTGATGAGATTGATGTTATATCAACAGAAATAATGTTATTACTGGGTGATCGAACCATCTCGGCTAATGATACACCTAATACTATCAAACTTCATTTAACAGACATCATAGGTTAGTAGACCAATCATACTTCATTTAAAAGACAGCATAGGTTAGCAGACCAATCAGCCTTCATTTAACAGACAGCATAGGTTAGCAGACCAATCACACTTCATTTAACAGATGGCATAGGTTAGCAAACCAATAAATCATTTAACAGACATGATAAGTTAGCAGACCTACCAGGGCCCCCCAGGCAGATTTCATTTAAAAGACATAATAGTTAGAAGACCAATCAGACTTCATTTAACAGACATAATAGGTTACTATGACCAATTATACAAAAAAAAAAAAAAAAACACAACACAATTTATATGGAAAACAATCACTGGTTTATACACATATAGCACGACGTTTCGACAAGTATTCTCTTATCGTTATCAAGTACAAATAATAAATTAGTAAACTAAAAGGTAATATTTATAGTAATATAAGAAGAAGCCATACGACCTATGTTGTTACAAGACATAGTGTAATTGACAAGGATTAACAAATAACAAAGTGTGCGGAAAAAAACATGAGGCTAATTAGGCAATTTTTTATACAAATTGGTGAAACCCTTGACCTAAGACAGTACATGTTTTACCCCTTGTTTGTTTAGCATGATAACTACTCCACAAGCCGACCAATAGAGAAGAATATGTGAGGTTAATGTAATTATTGGTTCTGGATGTAGATGACCGGATAATCATGAGTAAAAATTTTTTTTATCAAGTTGAAAATAAGAAAAGTAATTAAGGTGTAAGAGAAATAAAAAGATAAAAAGATAAAAAAGTCAAACTAATTGGAATATTAAGACAGATTAAAATATAAGTTAAGACAAATTAAAATTAAAATATAAATTAAGACAAATTAAAATATAAATTAAGACAAATTAAAATATAAATTAAGACAAATCAAAATATAACGATTTAAATTGACATAAGAAGTTAGATCATTTCTCCATCTTTATAAGTTCATCGTAGGCCCTTGGGATGTATAAACCTGTATCTCTGTTCAGTTCTGGGTTGTGGCGTTTGATTTGTATGGCTTCTATGATTTTCCTCTTTTTCTTTTGGTGTTTGTGGACGGCTAGGGTTTGGACGTTGTTCCAGTCTGGTTTGTGGCCCTGGTTCTTGGTGATGTGTTCTGCTATTGCGGATACATTAGTTTTGGCTCTAGACTTGTGTTCTGCAATTCTTTTGTCTAAAGGTCTCTTCGTTTCTCCAATGTAAAATCTCTTGCAGGAACAATCCACTTTATAGACCACTCCTTTGGGTTGAATTGGGTTGGTCGGTGGTAGTTTCCCATTTGCCTTGAGTATCTGCTTTAAGGTTGTGGAAGTGGAAAAGGTTGTTCCAATATTAACTGTTTTCAGGATTCTGCTAACTTGGTAAGATAGTTTCCCGTAGAAGGGCAATGACACTCGGATGTCTGGTTTTTCAGGTTTTGGTTTATCTTTTTTGTTGGTGTGGTTCAGAGTTGACTTAATAATATCGTTGACAAACTTAACAGGGTAGTTGTTGAGGGTACAAAAGGCATATCGGAGGTGGTCAAGTTCTGCATTGAGATATTCAGGTTCACATATATTATGGGCTCGTCTGACTAAACAGGAAACAACAGAGGCTTTGACATTGGTGGGGTGTGTAGAGTTAAAGTTGATATATTGGTCTGTGTGGGTAGGTTTACGGTACACACTGGTTTTTATAGCATTGTTACTTTTATGAACATGAACATCTAAAAAGGGAAGTGATTGGTCGACCTCTCTCTCCATAGTGAACTTAATCCTAGGATGCTGGTTGTTGAAATGGTCGAGGAGAACTGCCGGGTCATCTTCTTCCTCAAGGATGACGAAGGTGTCATCGACCTTACGAAAATAACAAATGGGTGTTATGGGAGATGATTCCAAAGCGCGTTCTTCGAACTGTGTTAGGTAGATTTCTGATATTAATGGAGATAAAGGGCTTCCCATCGGTAGGCCATGGATCTGTTCATACGTTTCATCTCCCCAGGTGAAGTAGGTGGAGTTTATGCACATAGTGACTAAACTGACTATATTTTCTGTTGACAAGTGGGTATCCAAAGGTTCTTCAAGTTTGTTGATACGTGATCGTAGGGCTTCCATGGCTTCATCCCGGGGCACATTGGTAAATAAGTCAACTACGTCATAGGATACAATTTTGCTTGGATCACTTATATTTCTTATCTTTTCGCAAAACATGGTGGAATCTGTAATGAATGAGGACGCGGCCTTGCCTAACGGTGAGAGAAGCTTGCTGAGATGCTGGGCAACATTGTAGAAAACAGAGTCCCTTGAGCAATTATACCTCATTTAACAAAGGAATCAGTTAATTGACAAATTATACTTCATTTAACAGAAATGATAAGTTAGTAGACCAATCAGACTTCATTTAATAGACACCATATATTTGTTATCATTTGTCGACCAATCAGACTTCAGGTAACAGACATAGACTTCTTGTTACACCAGTCACATTTTATGGATATTATTCATCGTCATCAATGCAGCTATGGCGGGTCTGGCACGCCAGACAGGGTAAGCTTACTCTTTCGGACACCTGTTACCACTGTTTGTTGTGTATTTCGTACACGATGAACAGTCCATTTGCTGATTATACTATTTTGCCTGTAACGTTTTTTAGGACTTCGAATTTTGTCTAATGGTTTGAATTGTTCGTATTTGGTTTTATTTTATTGTTTGTAATTGGAATCAACCACTGTTGGACATCATTGGTTCAGTGTTCAGTAAAAGAACCAAGTCTAGAGTGCCGCGCTTCGACCTCTAGCTGGCTGGTCACCTCTGGCTTGCGGCTGTGGTTTCGATCCCTGGTGTGGGCTTATGTCGCATGGAGATAGGGGCGCCTTCTCAACCTCCTGGGTTTACTCCGGGCACTCTGGTTTCCTCCCACTGCTAAAGACCCCTACGCGCAAACGAATTATTGAAATAAGATTAAACCTTATGTTAGTCCCGAAATGACCTAGTTTGTGTCCAGTGGACGTTAAACCTCATTTCTCTCTCTCTCTCTTTCTGGTTCAGTGTTCAGTAAAAGAGCCAAGGACATCATTGAAAAGCATCCAGGCTTTTCCATGTAAATTTTATATGTTTATCTTACATTTTGAAAATGGTTTACAGTTTCCTAGTGTATGAAAAACCTTAAGCCGAAGTTTTCATTTTCATGTTCTGTTTCAGATTGTCATATCCATACCTCAAATTCACAAGGTTCTGTATCAGATGATAAATTAGAAACAGACTATGTTGGAAGAAATGGGATAACTCTATGTGTTCAGAGTAATAGCCGTAATTCTAAAGTTAACATTACAGTTGACAAGGTTAGTTCTTCTTGTTGTAGGGATGGGTGGGGGTGGATGGCCGAAATGTCGTATAATAATGTCTCAGGGTATAAAAAAAAGTACACATGTATTGAACATTATCTGGGGAAAGTACACCCATAAGGCATCAAAAAATGAAAATCGCCTATAGAGGGCTTTTTCCATGGTGAGCAAGGGTAGCACATGAAACACGCTCGTTATTTTTGTCGCAATCAGAATGAATGAAATGAAATGGGGTTTAACTTCCCACTGTTCTACTCTGACTCAGATAACATGGCTATAGTTCGGGAATTATAAAGTAATCTAGCAACATCCAAATGTTGTAAATCTCACAGCCGTTGCTTCAGGAACATGTTAGAACAGTGACTTCAAAACTGTTTGTTTCTTTACAAGGTCCTCCAGTTTCCTCCCACAGCTAAAAACCTTTATGCACAAGCAAATTATTGAAATAAAATTCAGCCATATGTTAGTCCCTAAATGACCTAAGCACTTGGCCCCTGAGTTCACAAAGCATTCTCAGACTTAAGTCAAGAATTTATACAAGATTGTTTGCCTTATTTTAACTAAAATATAGCCTTTTATATAACTTTTTTTTTAATATATCAAATACATCAATAGAAACTATGGGCAAAGTTTTGTGTTTCTGGATCAAAGATATTTCCCATAAACAGTGATTGAAAGTTGAGTTAATTCTGAGAATGCATTGTGAACTCTGGGCCTGATCTTTCGGTTCTGGTACCTTACCAATTTCTTTATTACGATATTACTATTTCAGATGGAGCCGTTGAGAAATTTAATGGAAAAGTATGCAGCTGATAGAAAGATTGATGTTTCATCGTTAATGTTCAGATTTGATGATGAAGAGTTAAACCCTAGTGATACACCAGAAGATCTGGATATGGACAATGGTGATTGTATAGATGCCATTGAAACAGAGGTGGTGGTCATTAAATGAATGATGACTGACAGAACGTTAAATTCAATTAATATCTGTGAACTGAAAGGCAGCTCAAAGCTCAAACTATACTATGTAATGTTCCAGGGAAAAATTTATAGCAAAAATTTTGTACAAAAGATTAATATCTGTGCACTGAAAGGCAGCTCAGACTATGTAATGTTCCATAGGAAAATTTACAGTCAAAATTTGGTACAAGAACCATATCAAAATTGTCTTCCTATATCTCATTGAATACCACAGAGTTTGCCACCATTGTTTTTCAATGCGTGGTGCCAGCACTGTACAGGGTGGAGACATAGCTCACTTTCATCTCTCTCCTTGTGGATAGTTCCTGTGCAATCAACCATTAATGGCCGCAACTTGAAGAATCTACGTAGAAATCACAGGCTTTATAAATGATTATGTATGTAAGATCTAGGAAGCTTCCAACCTCGGTGTATAATATTTAGACACTTGTCATAAGTCTTTCTTACACACAATGTAGTCTTAAACATCCAGCCCCTCAACCTCAACCTCCATGTAGCTCAATTGTGTTATAACACACTCGTCTTCCTCTAGTGGGTGATGAGAGGACCCTTATTAGTGGAATAGCATAGGACCTCTTATTCATCTAAATCCAGCATTGCTCTCTAATTAATTAGTCTACTACTTCCATTGTTAAAATTGCCAAAAAGACTGATTTCTTTTTTTTCATGTCTCAAGTTAAGTGACTCATTATGTATATATAGTTAGTATAGTGCTATGTGTAAATAAAAGATTTGCATGTTATGTTTATGTTTTCTGTATTATATTGTTAATATAGTAGGTAATAGAGTAAGTATATATTATTATTATTATTATTATTACCATAGATTTATATAGCGCCCTTTTCATAAAATGTTCAAGGGCGCTTTACAATAAAATGATTAATAGCATAAAATACATAAATATAATGTTTAAAAGTATATCGAACATAAATTAAGAAACATTCAACTAAAGGTATCAAATAATAGAAAAAACATGGACATTGGACAAGATAATAAATGTGAGTAAAAAGAAAATTGGATTTCATTATGCGTATAGTGCTAAATACAATGTTTATGTTGTGCAACAATATGATTTAATTTTGTGTATAGTGAAAATACAATGTTTCTGTCTTGCAACTAATTAAAGAATGATTTAATTTTGTGTATAGTGAAAATACAATGTTTCTGTCTTGTAACTAATTAAAGAATGATTTCATTTTGTGTATAGTGAAAAGTACTGTGTTTATGTCTTGTAACTAATTAAAGTATGATTTCATTTTGTGTATAGTGAAAAGCACTGTGTTTATGTTGTGTGACAAATGACAATATGATTTCATTTTGTGTATAATGAAAAATAAAAGTTTATGTCATGTGACTAATGAGAGAGAGAAAGAAATGGGGTTTAACATCCACTCGACACAAACTATGCCATTTTTGGACTAACATATGGTTTATATTTATTTCAATAATATGCTTGTGCGGAGGGGTCTTTAGCAGTGGGAGGAAACTAGAGGCCTCGGAGAAAACCCACAAGGTTTGACAGGCGACCCTTCTCCTCGTCACGTACAACTGGTCAGTCGAAACCATGCCAGTTGACTCGGCGTGCACCTTTCAACCATTCAGCCATCCAACCCTCCATGTGACCAAGGAAAACATGATTTTCATATAGGGAAAAATACATTGTTTATGTCATAGAATTTTAAGTTGCACTTGACACAAACTAGATGATTTTGGGACCGACATATGGTTGAATTTTATTTAAAATTTCATCTGCACAGTGTTAAGAGTAGATAGTACTAAAGTAAACTGTAAGAGCTAAATCTTCCTATGGCAGGACTTGGTGGGGGGGGGGTCCGGGGGGGAAGCTTATGAATTACTAATTAGGTATTTATTCACAACAAGCCCATAATCAACTTTTGAAAGCATCACATGGCCTTGATATTGAATGGATTTCTGGTCTAGTGGGTTAACGTGTGCGTGTTAGATCGTAAGGCCTGTCATTGAGTCAAGTGGTGTGGTTTCAATTCCCTGGTTGTATGTGACAAGGAGTAGGGTCGCCTGTCCAACCTCATAATTTTTCTCTGGATCCTCCTACTACTAAAGCCCTGGCCCCCGAGTTCACAAATCATTCTCAGACTTAAGTTGAGAATTTACTCAAAATTGTTCGCCTTATTTTAACTAAATCATAGCCCTTTATAATAATTTTGTTGTTTTAATGTATCAAATATATCAATAAGAAACTATGTGCACAATTTTGTGTTTCTGGATCAAAGATATTTCTTATAAACAGTGATTGAAAGTTGAGCAAATTCTCAACTTAAGTCTGAGAATGTTTTGTGAACTTGGGGCGAAATAAAATTGAATCCTATGTTCAACCCCATTTCTCTCTCATACTCCTGGCAGTGTTTTGTTTGATGATGAATATAGTATGTGTATAGAATTGTAAATAAAATACCAATGATTGAATTCTATTTGCATCTTATAATGAAACATTTGTTACAATATTTACAATAAACGTATTTGCTATATTATCGGCCAATAATCTATAATCAATCAGTGTGTGCACCACCAGAGACATCCTCGGTTACCCAGTGTACTCATTCCGTTCTACTCCACCATACCCTGGTTTAATCCATAGGGTTTCCACGATTTCAAACTATCTGCCCTGGCGGATTGTGATATTTTTACCGTCCAATCCCATAAAGCATTACTTGGAAAGGTAATAGGCGAAGGGAAGTAACTCTCATAGTGTTCCAACAAAGAATACCCCAAACATGGCTCGTCCGTACTTGCACACTTCACAAATATGTCATTGGGGAAAAATACCTACCGCGTAGTAGAAAAATCAACGTCATTTAAGAATTTCACGACAGAACTTTCCCTGTCATCTTTTTGTGTGCATGTCAATTCTTTTATATTAAATCTTTCACAAACTTTCTCATAATGGATCAAACAAGCCGCCATATTGTTTGTAAACAATGTAGTTCTATGACGTAAAACATGATGCTAAAAAGTCTACGTAAGACTGGTTTGTAAACTGTTTTTTGATTGGTTCGTGCACTCTAACTACATTCAGATAGTTTGAAATCGTGGAAACCCTATGGATTAAACCAGGGTATAGTGAAGTAGAACGGAATGAGTACACTGGGTAACCGAGGATGCACCAAAGACAGTTTGTCTGAAAAACATGAAATATACTGCAAAATATCAGAAATATAATGCTGTATTATTGATCTACCCAAAAGTGACACCACTTTAATATTCAGGTAAATTACAGACAATTAAAGATGCATTACCGGTATGTAAGATTTATATAAAGAGATGACTGTTCTTGCTATTTAGTTCAAAAGTAGATAATTAAAAATGAATATATTGAAAATTCAAGTCAAATTACTTTATTCTGAACGAAGTTATGGCTGTTCAGAGATATTGCATAAGATCATTCATTATGTTCATTATCGTAGCAAAGGTATGTGATAACAACTGATAACCCACCGAGACTTTGTCTTATTCTGGTCCTGAATGTCAAAGAATCATATTTCACAATCTCGGATCACAGAGATAACTTTACCATCTCTGGTAAAAGTCGTCGGTCATTAATCAGCGTGAAATTGGTTCCTATGCTACACCCCTATCGAATAAATATTAATGATCCCTGGAACATTTTCCACATCTTGACATCCAAAGTTTATTCGGAAACAGTCTATTGGATGATTTACCAGAAACTATTTTTAGCGAACAATGTGAGTGATTTGTCAAAATATGTGAAATTTCTGAAGAAACGTGAGTTTGAGCCAGCATCTTGAATTTTTGTAAAGCAACCCACGGCGGAACTATACATCACGCGACATTCAAAATGGCCAAGGTATGGCCTGTTACTTTTACCAGAGAGAAACGAAGGGTTAAGTTGAGTATTTCACAAGCTTATGAATGATAAATTCAATATCCATTAAATATTTTTATTTTATTTTAAGTAGTATTACAAAATACAAATGTACATAGTTTGATGCTGGATTTAATAAATGTGAGTAAATACTAAAATGTGAACCATGTGCATTTAACCATTTAGTTATTATAAAACATTATCTTACTATTAAATATAGATAAAGTATTATTATGGCCTGGCAGGTATAAAGTACATTATTAGTAATTAAAATGCAGATGCGACGTCACATAAGTCCAATAATGTACAGGCAACTTGCCAATTGTACATTATCTATACTAGATGAAATATTGGATTCGTGTGACGTATTTCATTGAAAAGCATGCGCGGGATAGTGTGTATTTTAAGTTGTTTTTGGTCTCAAGCTATATAAATATATTACTTAATGTCTTGCTCTCGACCATTAAACCATACGTATAATTATAACACTTCATCAGTGTTTTCCTTTATAGCACTTACAAACACAATATATTCTATTATTCTCTAAACACATTTGTCTTCCAGCAATTGTGCACAGAATTTAAATGTTGAAAAAGATGACATTTGTAGTGCACTTTTTTTTAATTCAATCTGATTAAAGAACAGATCCTATTCGTTTCATTTTGTATAGTTCTGAACTTCATTTTACTTGTGGTCACAACACTAGAATCTGGAAGAGTTGTTATATAACAGGCATTCTAGTTAGTGCAAGGAATTAGCCCATGAAACGATCTGTTACGGCCAGTTCTATGCATGCTCTGCAAGGAACTGTAGGTAAACCAGAGTAGAAACGTCAACACTGATTAATCAATGTCTGACATCATAGGATCAAAAGCCGCTACCTCCCAGTACAGCTAGACAGATCTTCATGTAATGTAGGCCATTGTAAGTATAACAAAAACGAAACGAAATAAAGATCTGAATGTTAATCAGACTGGTTTTAATTAGTTAAATGAAATTTGCTACACAAATAGTTAACTCAGGGCAAATGCTGAATGCTTGTGAGTTAAAGGTTACATGGATTGAACACTCTTCCACTGTTTAGTTTTCTGCAAATGTCATCACCCAATAGTATTATAGATTGTGTACATCCATACATATAATATTAATATAAAAAAAATTGTTCATTTTTTTAAAGTTCTCTGTTTATTTAGCAGAAATCACCAGCAAGAAATGATAATCTCTACTCTTAGATGCAATCGTCAAGACTATCAATATTACACAAGAAAAACAGGGAATTGGTCGGTTTAAAAAATGCAACTTTATGTTTAGCACCAATATTTGTATTTTATTTACACACCTACGTAATAAAATTAATTTATACTCTGAGAAATTATAATAACATAATATTGACAGGTTTAGTAACACATTAAGTTAATCCACATATATAAGCACCGTATATAATTTGACGGTGATGATGAAACCAAAAATTAACGATCACCAGAGTCTCAAATTTATCTTCGGATACCAGTAATTTTCAGTTTGAAAGCCTAACGATGCTTTGAAATGAGGTTGATGATTTAAAGTTTTTTACAAATGGGATCATAAATCTGATGACTCAGCAGTGCTAGAATATGTTGATTGGCTGCTATTACTGTCTAATGATGTTAAAGATGGCCGACGTCTGTATTCATGTTTAATCGGACTCCGTCGAAATCTGACTTGTAATTTATCTGTCTGCCTCATACTGCTGAAAAAAAAAGAAACAAGATCAAGATGTGAGTTTAACATTTTCAATAAAGGAAAGAGAGAGAAATGGGGTTTAACGTCCACTCGACACAAACTAAGTCATTTTGGGATTAACATGGTTTAATTATATTTCAATAATTTGTTTTTAGTTGCGTAGGGAAATCGGTTTCCCCAGAGAAAACCCATAAGGTTGGACAAGCAACTAATCATTGTTATGTACAAGGTGGGAATTAAAACCAAACCATTTGACGAACTCCTGATCAACCTACCAATCAAAAAAATGGGAGAAATCTTCAGAAAGACCCTGTATACCAAAACCTTTGATTGTCTGATCAAAATCAAAGGTACTAAGAATATGGGAGTTACAGTGGCTCAGTGAAGATGGCGCTTCCGCTCTAACCAGGAGGTTCCAGGTTTGATCCAAGTATTGGTTGAGAAAGTACCTTAGTCTGGTTTCCCCTTGTCAGTGGCAAATTAGTAATGAGTATTCAATGAATAAGTTTTTTTACCCTTTGGTATTTTCTTTATCGCTGTCACTAGTTGTGATATCATTAAAATCTTCCTGCCCACGTATACACAGTATCTCTGTTGCTCCATTATTTACAGCTGTTACGTAAACAGACCCAGATGATACAGCGCCACCTAGATAGCGGGGATTGTGCACGTCAATTAATGTCTGTCGACCCCTGGCAATATAAAAAAACATAGAAATATTGGTCAGAATACTTTTGAGACTTAAATTAAATATTTTAATTTTATAAAAACATTAAATATTCTAATTTTATACAAACAAACAATTAAAAATACATTATGGGAGATTAGATAAAGAGCTGGCAGTTCTCACTAATAATAGTTCAAAACTAGATAATGTAAAGGGAATTGATCCACTCTGAACCGAGAATTTAACGACTGAATTTTGGGCCTAGCCTCGAACATCATTACTAAAGTTGGTACGATAAAATACATAGTTTTGGTTATCAATTTCTTGATTTAATCATAGAACAGCAGATCGGATCATAATCCAGTAAATATTGCAGACTAGCGATAAAATTGAGAGTTGATAATAGTTTAGGTAAGTTAATTATTGTCTAATTAATAATTTAGATAACATTTCAGGGCTAAAGAAAGACCTGCAATAGGCAGATTTAGCTCTAGCATAATGTATGTTTACATAACATAATTTACCCCCCAATAAAGTGGTTTAATGAACACAATGGTAGTGACATTGAATATATATAGTTATCAACCGGCCTTGAAACTATACCGGTACCATTTAAAGCATTTATTAAAACATAAATTTGACTTGGTTTTAATAATTATAAATAATGAACTCACTTGATGAGATCTTTACTTGCTGGTATAACTGTTGCATGTATAGAATTAAAATATGTGATATACAGGAAGGGCTCTCTGTAAGCTGAAATAAAGAGTTAAAATATGTATATATATAGGAGTAGTTATTTATAAAACAAAAGGAAGTCAATGTACATTTAAATCTAATAATTACTCAACATAAACTTACCAAAAGCTAAGGGAAGACCACTCCATTTGACATCCTGTTGTCGACTTCTCTGCCCTTTTTTGTTGACAAATACCCCAATTTCTGTAAAATAAACAATTAATCTAGCAAGTTTATTAAAGATACGTTATGTAAGATTTAGATAAAGAGTTAGCCATTCTTTCTAAAATAGTTTGAAAATAGATACTGCAAAATGAATATATTAAAAATTTCATTTAAATTACTTTATTGCGAGCAAAGATATTACTAATATTAGCCTTAGAATTTACTGGTCGTTTGAATTTAAGTCTCGCTTCTCCATTTTTAAATTAAATCGAAATATTGCTGAACCGTTCGAATCTACTTAATATCATAGTTGATAAAGTCTTGTCAATTTAATTAATGTCTGATTAATAGTTAATATAACATTTCAGACCTAAAGAAAGACCTGCAATAGGCAGAGAGAGAGAGAAATGGGGTTTAACGTCCACTCAACACAAACTAGGTCATTTTGGGACTAACATATGGTTTCATTTTATTTCAATAATTTGCTTGTGCGTAGGGGGTCTTTAGCAGTGGGGGGAAACCGGAGTGCCCGGAGGAAACCCACGAGGTTGAGAAGACACCCCTATCTCCATGCCACATACGCTCACACCAGGGCTCTAAACCACAGCCGCAAGCCAGAGGTGACCGGCCAGCTAGAGGTTGAAGCGCGGCACTCTAGACTACTAGGCCATCCCAACCCCCCCAATAGGCAGATTAAGCTCTTGCATATTGTATGTTTAAAATATGTTTAATTCATTATAAATGAATCATTTATCCCAAACTTTGCTGAGGTTTTCAGCTGGGCCATGAAAGCCTTCAAACAAATAACCAGCAAATAGATTCCAAATCCGTGCTGACAGTCCTGCCCCTCCGTGCTGACAAATAAGACAATGTTGACAAATCCACTCATGATTCATTTATCATTTTTTATCCAAGTTTTTATCTTTCAACCTACGACCCCAATTCTGCAGGTTATTCGATTGGAAGCAAGAGTTGAATTTTTCTACAATCCCCAAGTCATTTAAGCCGTCCATAACAGTTTCCCACACTGAATCTTGATGTACATACTATGTAAGATATTTATATTGTTGCATCCACATAACTGGTTTATTATAGAGTATCTTTCATTTTTTGTATTTTTCTTCCATGCTTGGTTCTTTAATAGTCTGAGGAAAGAGAAATGTGGCTTCACATCCACTCGACACAAATCAGCTCATTTTGGGACTAACATATGGTTCAATTTTATTTCAATAATACGCTTACATGTTGGGGTCTTCAGCAGTGGGACAAAACTGGAGGCCCTGAAGAAAACCCATGTGATTGGATGGGCAAATAGATATAAAGGAAACAGGACTAAATTGATGAGGTTTCGATTGGTTATGTACAATCAATCTGTAGTATGTATATGTATACTGACCATGGAAACAGAGTAGATATTCTAACGGTAGACCAGCGGGTGAGACAAGGACGACAGCTAGAGGATAGCTGTGATGTATAGCAGCACCGAACGCAGCAAACGCTAAAGTACTGTCCTGACGATCAACAAAATCTATAAAATAAAAAATTCTATTTTTATTCGAGGTGTAGATTTAATTTAATTTAATGCTACACTAATTGAGACATGTGTTCTAGGAGAACATCTACTAAAATTTGCTTCTTTCTTGGGAGAGAGAGAGAGAAATGGAGTTTAACGTCCACTCGACACAACATAAGTCATTTTGGGACTAACATATGGTTCAATTTTATTTAAATAATTCGCTTGTGTTTAGGGTGGACAGGCGACCCTTTTTTTGGTCACATACAAGCAGACAATTGAAACCACTTGATTAAGTTACTGACCATATGATGCAATGCAAATGCATTAACCATTCGACCATCCCCCGTCAGAATGATTATGTACAAGAGCAGTTCTTGAGATTCACTCTAGAGACAAAAACCGGGCATATATTTAATAAACATTGTGGTTTGAGTAAAGTTAATGATGAATGAAGTATTTGAGACATACCTAACATATAATTAGGATGTTCCATATTAATAGAGTAAAATTTCTCTGTTCCAACTAATGCTATATTCTCTGTTATACAAACACAACTACATGGTTCACTGGATGAAAACTCCTATAAAATAAAAACAATGTCAAACATAATTTTAAAAGTTCCTTATATGAGGTTAAGTTTGATGATCATCATTTGGGAGATATTTAATTTCTTGGACTTGCAGGCTGCAATCGCTAAAAGCTCTACCAGTCTTAAAATGGTTCCTTTCCATTCAATATTTACAAAATGAAAGGGGGGGGGGGGGCCCTAGTGGTCTAGAGTGCCGCGCTTCGACTTCTAGCTGGCCGGTCACCTCTGGCTTGTGGCTGTGCAGTGACCGCCCTAGACCCTTAAAACCATTAGCCAAATTTTTAGCCAAATCAAAATTTTATTAGCCAATTCAGAAAGTTATAGCCAAATATTTTATATTATTTTTATTCATATGTTTGTTAATTAAAAATCAAACTACGTGCTTGTTGCTTTTTAAACGTACCGGTAATACAAGACTCATAGCAGCCGTAGAAAGGAAATAATAAACAGTACAAAATCCTTATGAGTATCCTTTATCTAAATTGCTACGTATTTTTTTTTTTTTACTTCGTTTTATCTAGTTCACTATATTGTCTGTCAATATATGAGTAGAAGTTTTGGAAAAGGTGGGAAATATCACGTGGTTTGCGCGTGGTGGAATAAAGGATGAAAGGGGGGATATTCCTTTGATGTCACGTAATCAATGTCTAATACATTCCGGCTTCTAGATGCCGATATAAATTTAGAAATAATTTAGTGATTTATATTGTTATGCTTGGTTATTGTATCGACAAATAAAAACTCATAATAAAGATCATACTTTATTAATTAATAATATTATCAACAAATAGGTTCCCATTAGATGTTTTATTTTTAACAATAGTTCTAGAAATGGCGGGAGAATGTCACGTGATAGCCACTGTTGACAAACAGGTCATGAAGGTATCGCTTTGATGTATCATTTCATTACCGCATGAACTAATGCACACGTATAGATATAGATATATATATATATACAGATGCCGTGCCGATTACTGTAAGGAATTATATAGTAATTAACACTTAAAATATGATAATCTCGACCATTAATGATACAGCAAATAATTTAATTCATAATGGATGGTGTATATTTTTGACGATTGCGTAAGAAGCGTGGCCCAATTATTAGTAATATTACTTCAACAACACAGGGTTTATATTGATTCCCGCCGTAAAATAGTAAAAGTACCATGCGTTTCCCGACTAAAATAAAGACAAATATCTACATAGATCATCATGCCATTCGAGACATTTTAATGTGTAATGGTTTTATATCCACCACTATCGGTAATTTATTTGTATCCGCCGATATACTTCGCTGTCAATATCTGATATCGGTAAAACCGATAGGTGTCATATCGGAACATCGCTACTTGTAGTGAAGCAAATGTACACTCGGCAAGCGGCGAGCATGATAAACAGTGCAGTGCCACACAAAAGGGGCGTAACTCTGTTGTATAGTCTCTAGACTCGATCTTTCAGTCGTTTTAATGCGTGACATTGACTGATTTGCGACTTGTACCATTGAGACTAGAGTAATTAATGTACTAAAAATAGACATTCCATTGAATGATCGAAAGAAGCGTTTAACGAAACGATTTCAACTTTAATATTAACAGATTTACAAAATAATTCATTCGCCAAAATTTTCGCCAGAATCATCACTTTATTCGCCAATAAAAATATTTGTCGTCGTTGGCTAATTGGCGAATGTCTAGGGCGGTCACTGGCTGTGGTTTCGAGCCCTGGTGTGAGCGTATGTGGCATGGAGATAGGGGCGCCTTCTCAACCTCGTGGGTTTCCTCCGGGCACTCCGGTTTCCTCCCACTGCTAAAGACACCTACGCACAAGCGAATTATTAAAATAAAATGAAAAACCATATGTTAGTCCCGAAATGACCTAGTTGTGTCGAGTGGACGTTAAACCCCATTTCTCTCTCTCTCTCTTACAAAATGAAAGACATGATGATTTGTAAATTTTGCATCCTCTGCAGATGATATAAAATAGATAATACCATCTATTAGTTTTGGGTGAAACAATTTGATGGGACTCTATTAATTTGACTGAATCATATGACAAAAGTAGAGAGAGAGAGAAATGGGGTTTGAAGTTCACTCGACATAAATTAGGTCATTTAGGGACGAACATAGTTCAATTTTGTTTCAATAATTCGCTAGAATGTAGGGGTCTTTAGCAGTGGGAGGAAGCTGAAGGACTAAGAGCAAACCCATGAGGATGGACAGGCAACCGTAGTCCTTGTCATTTTCAAGGGAATTGAAACCACACCGCTTGACTCAATGACAGACCTTTTGATCAAAAGTGCACGTGTTTACCATTCGGCCACTCATCCCCCATGACAGAAATAAGTCCTGATTAGTATGCAGGCTTTCTGATTTTTATACTTCAAACCGGAAATCTACCATTACCTTTCTTATACAGAACATTCCAAGACTTGAATTGAACTTCATCAGGATAACTTTATCTGGCATACCAACACAAAGATATGTGGCATCTTCCCACATACCCACATCAAACACTGTACAACTCAGTATACCATCAATACCTTTAAATGGTACCGGTATAGTTTCAGGGCCGCTTGCCTGGGATACCCGACATTTTATTAATTTCTTTTCTACCATAATAACACGACGATCTTGACCTAAAAATTCAATAAAAAGATTCCAATAGTTTCAAAATCAATAATAATTTTTTTATATTTCGCTGCAAGGCTTGAAAAGAGCTCTCCTTAATTTAACCAGCTAGCGAGTCAGCATCTTACCCACCTAGACACCCCTGGAAAGAGCAGGACAAAATGAAAGTACATACCTGAGATCATGAGTACCAAACCGAGGCCAGAAGCAGCAACCATATGATGTATACTTTTAATACCTGTTAACTGTATTAAATGACGATTCTTATCCTGTACATTTAACGCATATAAACCTTCTTCTGATCCTAATAACACCAACTACAAAATACACAATTCAAAAATCTCTCATACAAATAGAACTGGTTGTATTTATGCTTAATTTTGTTGAGTGTAACCCCAGTATCATCTAATTTTATATATCAAGACATAATTCCTTTCACATTCAGTCTCAAATCTTTGAAAATCCGTAAAAAATATGTCTAAATCATTTAGTTTGTACTTGTATCTAGTTTACAATTAAAGTTACATTATGGGAGATAAGATAAAGAGCTGGCAGTTCTCACTATAATAGTTAAAAAATAGATAATGTAAAGGGAATTGGTGATAATTCACAAGTAGTATGACAACTAAAATAAAATAATTTACCTCTTTAGAGAGAACTAATGAACAGTTGAACTCTTTTCTGTTAGAACAATTCATAGTTAATATTGTGTTTATCTGTAATCTCTGACAAAAATAAAATAAAAACAAACAAAATATTAAATAACCATGGCAACTGATTAAACACAAGAGTTTTGAATTGAGTAAACACAAGAATTTTAAGTGACAAGTCATGCACTAGCAGAATATGATGCTATCTCGACCAAGATTTACAGCTGAAATGTTTGATTATGAGACAATTCTGTTCTGAGCACATTTATTTTTAAAACAGGCCTAGATCTTCACTATTTGTCACTCAATATAAATTAAATCAATTGAAACATTGTGGATAATCAGAAATGGGGTGTAACGTCCACTCAACACAAACTAGGTCATTTCGGGACTAACATATAGTTCAATTTCATTTCAATAATTTGCTTGAGTGTTGGAGGTCTTTAGCAGTGGGAGTAAACCAGAGGACCCGAAGAAAACCCACAAGGTTGGACATGCAACCCTTCTCCAGACACTAACCATTCAGACTTTCATACCCCTTCCCCCACCACCACCCATTAAAGCTTGTAGATGTCAATATCTTCTGTTGACTACACCCAACTCCACCATGCATTAAAATGAAATAAACAAACTTACATTTCTTCTGAATATTTCTCCTCTCTGTGCCGATTTAATGGCTGCCTCTAGTGATGCCACCCATCTTTGTTTGTCACTGAAGTTTGTCGTCATTATATACAACATTCTGAAAACATCAAATAAATAAAATAACACCATGAAATAACAATTAGATAACTTTTATGAGCGTGATGTTTCAACTATGTCTTTTATATCGTTGCCTGATGAAACATCACTGTAATAAAAGCTAACTAATCCTTGTCAATTACTAAATGCCATTTAAGGAGTCGCCTTGGCTAAGACGCTGGCTCGCTAGCCTGGAGGTTGCATGTTCGATCCAAGCATCAGGATTTTCCAACGTGTTTCCACTTGTCAGTTGTGCATGACGCTGGTTCTGATAAGAACAGTTGTTAAGACAAAAAACGAGATCTGGTGTATACATTGGCATGCACGGAAAAGATCCCTTGGCAGTCAGAATTTGATATAAGAATAGGCCGTAGAGTTACTGCCCAAACAAAATTTCCCTCATAACACACTGTATACCGTACGCCCGTCTTCATTATCCCAGTCGATGCAGAACAGTAGGACATTAAACCCCATTTTATTTCATTTCAAATGCCATTTAAAAATCCATTTAGTATAACTCTTCTAGATTCAGTTAATTTGTAAGTTTAAACATACATATATTTTCCCAGATTTGAAGGAAGAAATTACTTTTTCAGACATATCAGTAACATTACATCCCTCTTATTATGTGATTCTGTCAATGAGTACAATTTAACTCTTGTAGCAGAACTGTTAAAATTCAAAATGGGTCTGTATCAGTTGTCATTCTCACCAACTGAGGTCACTTTATGTCATTGACCTCAGCAATTTCTGGACCATCCTCAGTTACCCAGTGTACACATTCCGTTCTACTCCACTATACCCTGGGTTAATCCATAGGGTTTCCACGATTTCAAACTATCTGAATGTAGTTAGAGTGTACGAACCAATCAAAAAACAGTTTACTAACCAGTAGACTCTTTATTGTCATTTTTTACGTCATAGAACTACATTGTTTACAAACAATATGGCGGCTTGTTTGATCGATATAAGAAATTTGTAAAAGATTTAATATAAAAGAATTGACATGCACACAAAAAGATGGCAGGAAAAGTTCTGTCATGATATTCTTAAATGGCATTGATTTTTCTACTACGCGGTAGGTATTTTTCCCAATGACATATTTGCAAAGTGTGCAAGAACGGACTGAGGTAGCCATGTTTGGGGTATTCTTTGTTGGAACACGATGAGAGTTATTTCCTTTCGCCTATTACCTTTCCAAGTAACCCTTTATGGAATTGGACGATAAAATTATCACAATCCGCCAGGGCAGATAATTTGAAATCGTGGAAACCCTATGGATTAACCCAGGGTATAGTGGAGTAGAACGGAATGAGTACACTGGGTAACCGAGGATGTTTCTGGACCTATTATTCGCCATAAACTGTTCAGATATTGTATAATAAGAGCTTACCGTCCAGGCCAGCAGGTGGTTAACGGATCCTGGTCTAATCTCATAACAAAAGGTAAATCCGAACTCGCTGTTCCGGACAGTTCAGAGTAAGTGACAGCACTGTGTATAGTAACATATCCATCCACAGGATTTAATTCAAACGAATCAACAGGATTAGCGTCAGTATTTTCCCGATATAACATTAATAGGGTTCCTTCTAACTGTCCCCATCTCTTCTCCCAACCTGTTTTACCTGTCCTATAAAACAATAATACACACAATAAATATACCATAATATTCATAATACATATCATTATACATTTCTATCGCACACAACTTTCACGACAAAGTGCCCAGATGTCCTTTACAAAATATATTAGTACAGTGTTGAGATTTTTCTTGTTGGACATTAGTGATAATATCACTCTTGAAATAAAGTACATGTAAAGAAATGGAATTTAACACCTTGTTTACACAATACCGAAATTTTACTAAGATTAAAGAGAGAGAAATGGGGGTCAAAAATCCACTCAGCATAACTTAGGTCATTTAGGGACGGACATGATTAATTTTATTTCAATGCGCAAATTATGTTTTTCCGGCAATATTTCCAGCCTCATATGTAAATTAATTTATCAACATTTAACAATCTAAATTTCAAAAGTAGATAATCTTCCAGCTTGGATGCTATCAGATTATTTCAAATTCATTTCTTCTCCTTACTTCTTGCGGGGTGGGCGATGGCCAAATGATATCATAAGGTCCGTCACTGAGTCAGCTGGCTTGGTTTCGACTCCCCCGTTGTACATGACAACGCGTAGGGTTGCCTGTCCAACCTTGCGGGATTTTCTCTGGTTTCCTCCCACTGCTAAAGACCCCTACGCGCAAGCGAATTATTGAAATAAAATGACCTAGTTTCTTTCAAGTGGACATTATAAACTACATTTCTCTCCCTCTCTACTTCTGTATAATAAACTGTGATATTCTCAGACCATTATAAATAGTTCAATAGTTCTTTAATATTTTATTGATCATGTTATGATAACGTTGAAAAAGTTACCTTGGAACTTTCAACCATCCTTCCATCTTAATAGCAATATCATCGTCATCTGTAGATGATTCTACACCTTCATCATTATTTACTTTATTCATCATGTCCGTAAAATGTTGTACATACTCCGTCGGTAGACCACATGATGCTGGCACTGACGTCACACATTTAGGATGACACACCAAGTTACATTCTACAAAGACAAATATCAAATCATAAAAATCTAGATCAGTGGTTCGTTCTGATAAGTTATGGCAACACTTCAGAAAAAGAATAAATACATCTTTATTTTGTTTTTTATACTTTTGATAGCCACACAACTGATAAGTTGTACTGAGAGAGAAAGAGAAATGGGGTTTAACGTCCACTCGACACAAACTAGGTCATTTCGGGACTAACACATGGTTTACTTTTGTTTCAATAATTCGCTTGCGCGTAGGGGTCTTTAGCAGTGGGAGGAATCCGGAGTGCCCGGAGGAAACCCACGAGGTTGAGAAGGCGCCCCTATCTCCATGCCACATACGCTCACACCAGGGATCGAAACCACAGCCGTAAGCCAGAGGTGACCGGCCAGCTAGATGTCAAAGCGCGGCACTCTAGAACACTAGACCATCCCCCCCCCCCCAAGTTATACTGGAAGGTCGCGTTAGGTCAGACATTGATTAAAATACAGATCTATATCTCGTTTAGTTTTTTTATACTTTTGATGGCTACACTACATGGAGGTCTGACAAGTTGTACTGGAAGATAGCATTAGGCCAGAATCTGATTAATCAATCAGCATTGACGTTTCTAATTGTTTTATCCACAGTACGGTGCATGGCAGGCCAAGAACAGACCGTTTCATTGGCTAATCCCTCACTTCTACAAGCACGTCAGTAATACAACATGTCTTCCAGATTCTAGTGTAGTACAGTAAATAGAAGTTTTGAACTATAAAAAACGAAACGAAATAGGATCTGTGTTTTAACCAGATTGGAAATAGAATGAATTTTAAAATTGTTTTAACAAAAGACTAAAGAGGATTGCCAAGGATTTGGTAAAAACTGTGGTTTCAATTCTTTAACTTGTCTCCCAAAGCCTGTCTTTATTATTACTAGAGATGCAGCAGAAAAGTAGTACGGGATATTATAAACCCTATTTTCTTTCAGTTCTTTCCCAACCTTCTGAATGTCATGTCTACAACTCACCTTGACATTTGGCTGCTTGATTTACAAAATACACGCTACCCAAGCAGACGGCACATTTTGTAGCTCGTGTATTGAGACCAGTGACAAAGCGATGAGGAATGTTATGATGCATTCGTTTAATGGAAGGCTGTCGTGTCTGCTGTGGCATAACATACGTTGTTGTTGTTGTTTCTACGATGAGTGACGAAGAGCTTGTCTGTCGTTTAGGAGATCTTTGTAAAGGAGTTGAGTTTATTCTCGGGGTTATTTTAGGGGTTGACATGGGTACTGGTGTTATCGGTTCATCGTGATTCATTCTGTCTCTATTATAACCCTGCTGTCTCAACACTGGAATATATTACACAATACACGTCATTAGTTCATCATTTATATCTTTCGTAAAAAACACAACACAATTTATATGGAAAACAATCACTCGTTTATAAACATAGTGCATCGACTTGCAATTATTTACTCAAACATTGAAATCAGTATTCAATGTGAAAAGTACCCAATACTCAAATAGTAAAATCAGTATCCAATACATACATTCATTTTCTTTCTGGTATAACTCCTGTCGTAATCTGTCCAGTTGTTCCGTCAGTGTTGCACATTTACGTCTTTCTTGATCTAACGCCAATTGGGTGTCTGTTAATGGTAATGGTAGTCCCGCCATAGCTGCATCTTTACCTTTCAAACTTCCAAACCATTTACCAGACTATAACAAATATAATTACACTTTAAAACATCACTCGAAAGAAACATGTTGTTCTCCTAGAAGTCTAAATTTTCTGTAAGTCGAATAGCTTATTCAATATCTTTAAAGGGCATTTAGTGAAAACTAAATTGTTTCATTGGCATTTAGTAATTGAACTGGAACATACAGGTCACAATTCTATGGAATACAATTACTGCTTATTACTGAGCGACGTTTCGACTAGGCTTCTCTAGTCGTTATCAAGCAATGATAAAATATGACAAGACAGTGAAAGCTATATATAATAACCAACAGAGAGAGGCTGATATAGGGTTCAATTTTATTTTTATAATTTGTTAGCATTAATGGTCTTTAGCAGTGGGAGGAAACCGGGGGACATGTGTGTCTGAAAACATAAGGTCTGTCATTGTGTCAAGTGGTACGGTTTTGATTACCTGCTTGTTTATAATAGCGAGTAGGGTCACCTGTTTAAACTTGTGGGTTATCTCCTGATCCTCCGGTTTCCTCCTCTGCTAAAGATCCCTGTGTGCATTCTAATTATTGAAGTAGAACTGAACCATGTTAGTCCCAAAAAGATCCAGTTTGTGTTAAGTGGATGTTAAACCCCATTTCTGTCTCTCCCGATCTCCTACCACCACCAATTACATCAGAAAACTGGGAGAATGTTAAATATTGGGAAGCATTAAGGTCCATGTATAGTCTAACCCACCTTTTTCTTTTTATTGACGTTTTCTAGCCAGAGTTCTTGTAAATAGTCGATTAATTTCATCTGTTGTCCGATCTGACTTTCAAATTTATATTTCTCGAGGAAATGTAAACCCTGGTTAAACATAGGTATATATACGGGTTACAACATGCATATATATATAATATTATATTAACATATATGTTAAACAGGTAATTAAATTATAAGTGATCTGTATACACAGGTAGACATAATCTGGGCCCTGTTTCTCGAAATCTTAACTAAAGATAAAATCCAAATTTTAGGAAATACTTCAATTTTGATTGGCTAAGTACCAAAATCAATCTAATATTATCCAATCAAATCACTAAAATTTGGATTTTATCTTAGTTAAAATTTCATGAAACAGGACCCAGGTTATAAACAAAGGGAAAAACTTACGAATCAATTTTCTAAAAATCATATGTTTTATTACTGATCAGTAAGCCAAAGTGGAAATATTTTTTTCACAATAAGCTATTATTTTATGTAGCGATGTCGCTACTATTTTCAAGTTAAGTAACTCTGGTTTTACCCAGAATTAAGAAAATATTTCTCTTATTTTAGAGTAAACTTATAAACTGTATACTGAAAATTACTGAAACATGGGAGTTTCGAATTCCATTGCATCATATTGTCAGGTTTTATAGTATAATATTGAGTTAAGTGAGGAGAAAAGGAATCTTTCACCTGTTAGTGAGGGATCATAAATCTAATCATAAATTACATACCTGCAAAGCTTCCGTAAAGTTTTCTAAATCAATTTTCTGACCAAATATCAGTTCAAATTTATCCACTGCCTGGTCTAGATTTTGTTTTAACTGAAGATTTTTAACACGCAATTCCTGACATTCTGTTAAAACTCTGGAAATCTACAAAATATGACATAAAAAGGAATGGAGTTTAAAATCTCTCTAATTCTAGGTTCCCATTATCGCGATTCGTGCTACGATTGAAATTGTGGTTTTAATCGCGGTAATCCTATTGGGTTTATAATATTTTGAGGTCAGTCATAACAATTGTGTTGATCATATCGAATCGTATTTGGACATACCCGATTGTAAACTTAATGAGAGAGAGAGAAATGGGATTAACGTCCACTCGACACAAACTCATTTCGGGACAAACAAATGGTTTAATTTTATTTCAATAATTTGTTTGTGCGTAGGGGTCTTTAGCAGTGGGAGGAAACCGGAGGACCCGGAGAAAACCCACAAGACTAGACAGACGACCCTACTCTTTGTCATGTACAACCGGGGATTCGAAACCACGGCAATTAACTCAATGATAGGCCCTATGATACAGCATGCAAGTGATAACCTTTCTGCAATCCAATCCCCCTGTGGAATCAATAGAGACAATAGTAGGACCCTAACATAAGGCAATACTTCAGTCATCTAAATAATAACTTAATCTTTTGATGGGTCTCTTTTTAATTCATCTGAATTTAAACTGGGTAATTATCTATCATTAATATTCTGGTTTTGTTTTTATAAATATGTAATTATTGATCTGAGTACATTTAAGTGTGGATTAAGCTGTGAAAGATTAGATATTGTGTTGATCAGCGTGACAAACCTCTTCTTTAAGTTTATTTTTATCATCATCTATAGCGTGTATATTCCTCTTCTGTGTTTCTAATATTTGTTCATATTTACTCTTCATATTCTCCTCCATTCCTCTCTAATAATAAAAATAATTATAATTCATCTATTCGTACATAAATGAGAGACAGACATAGGGTTTAACATCCACTCGACACAAACCACGTCATTTCGGTGATAACACATGGTTTAATCTCATTTCAATAATTCGCTTGCACGTAGGGGTCTTTAGCATTGGAAGGAAACCAGAGGACCCGGAGAAAACCCACGAGATTGGACAGACGACCCTACTCTTTGTCACATATAATCGGGGAATCGAAACCATGCCAGAATGACAGACCTTATAATACAGTGTGCATGCGCTAACCATTCAGTCATGCCACCCTCCCACATAAATAAGTTCACTTGCAAAGATTCCAGAAAAGTCTGTAACATATAAATATAAATGAAATGAAATGGGGTTTAACGTCCTACTGTTCTGCTCCTAAACTGGGCTAATGAATACGGGCATACGCCATACAATGTGCTATGGGGGAAATTTTGCCAAGACAGCAGCGCTATGACCTACTCTTTTATCAAATTCCAACAGCCAAGGGATATTTTACGCGCACGCCAATGTATACACGGGAGTCCCTTGGTTTTCCGCGCCATCTGAATAACAAGACAGCTGTCTTTGTCAAGCCCCCCCCCCCCGGCCATCCTGTACCACTGACAAGGGGGAAACCACATCGGAAATTCCTTAGGACATTTCTCGGCCAATGCTGGGATTGAAAACGCGACCTCCAGGCTAGTGAGCCAGCATCTTACATAGCCACCGTGGGTCCCATTACAGGAGAACATATTAAAATACATTCTTAAACCAATGGATTGATTTATCAATAAACTAGTCCCCAACAACATTAATATCAGTTTTACCTTATTTTCTAATTTCTGTACTTTAGCTTTTTCCTCCAGATATTTTTTATTGAGTTCTTCAACTTCAGCTTTTCTAGCAGCTTTCTCTACTTGTAGTTTCTGTTTTAATGTATTCATCTTTTCACCAGCGGCAGATCTTTAAGTTATAAAATAATAATTATGAAAGAGATGACTGAAACCATTGTTTATCTCGACTTGAGGATTTTGAGACATAATTTCTTTAGTGTGGTTTGAAACAAAATATCAAATACAGACACTCCTGCTAGACCAGCACAACTACATGGTATCAAAGTTGTAGTGTCAGAATTCCTCAAATATATTATAACTTGCAATTTACCTAGAATGTCTAATGGCATCTAATTCCTTACTGGCACCTACTAATTCATTTTCCCTTTCCCCTACAGCTCTTTCATATGTACTCCTAAAAACACACAAAAATATCAAAGTTATCATTCATTAATAATAACAAACTTATCAAACATCATTCATTTATAACAGAAATGATCGAATATCAATCAATCACTAATATTAAAGATGCTTAGGTAAGATTTAGATAAAGAGCTGGCTGTTCTTGTTATAATATTTCCAAAATAGATAATGATAAATGAATATATAGAAAAAATCATTCAAATTACTGAATGCTGTGTGAAGTTATGGGGTTTTTGAAGGTCTAGCTTAGATTGTTTATTAGAGTAACAAGACTTAGTCTCGAGTCGAGACTCTCGACTATCCATTTTGGCATAAATTTTCTTAATCTAGCAGGCACTCTAATCCATTTAAATCTCTGCCATCCAATGGCCTAGAGGGTTGATCATAAAGGTTTAAATTAGAGCTGGGCGATATTTCGGTATTTCGATATAAAACCGTCACAGAAATAAAAACCGTGAAAAATACCGTCTTCAGAAAAATATCGAAAAACCGAACATACCGCGATATATCGCGGTTTTAATTTTCTGGATGATGTTCAACATAAATATTGAACAAAGTGTTTTCTTTTTTACGTTATTTACGATATTTTATTGCTTAATGATGAAAAATACTTCTATAAACTCCCGAGTATTCATTCCAGAAAAATTGCAAATGCCGACAAGGAGCTTTGTTTACGTCGATCACGTGACTTCTCGCTCACCTTTCCACCCGTTAGAATTATCCCTGTTTCTGTTCAATTTCTATACATCTTGACGAATTGTGAAGACCGATACTTTGATTTTCGACAGTAATCATTGCTTTTAGGATTGGATTAAATTTTAATAAAGCGGAAATATAAATAATGCCTATTACATTGAGAGTTCCGGTAGACCGATACTGATAATCATTCAGCGTCGGACGTGTCATGGCAGTCGTGATCCGGGAAAAATATTTGACTAAATCAATGGACACATTTTGACATAGTACATTATAGTCTAATTTAGTATCCTTGTATTGCATGGTGCATTTTCAAAAAGGTATACTTGTGAATGTTTACATCAACCGCATTTACTCGTAGCGTGCTATACAATATGCACGGCCGAAAGAACACAAAGTTTTTTTTATGTTTATAGGGCCTCCTTCATTCGAAATATTTTTGATTTAAATAAAATATTATAATTAATATTTTGAATATTAAAATTGTAATAAACAACATTCGAAATATTTTTGATTTAAATACAATATTATATTTTGAATATTAAAATTGTAATAAACAACAACTTTAGCAAGTTTTCATGGCTATATAGATCTTGGTTTGAACCAACTCGAATTAATGTTTTGTAAATTTGGTACTGTATGCTAAAAATAACATTGGCTAGAAATAATAATATTGAGGGGTATTTCCAACTTTTACGTATGTTTATTTACATTTAAAAGGTGATAAACTGAAAGTATTGACCTTTTATAAAATATCGCGATATAGTGATTATATCGCGATATTTTCAGAAAATATCGCGATATCTGTTTCTAGGGATATCGCCCAGCTCTAGTTTAAATAATAATCTATACACCATTTCAGGCCTAAAAAAGACCTGCAATAGGCAGATTGAGATCTTGGATAATATATCCTTAGCCAAGGATAATAACAAAGTTATAAAATATCATACATTATTCACTGGTATAAAATATAAAATCTCTTCTCAGAACATCTCTATTGGTGGATATATCAATTTTTACTGGATTAAATACCTTTCCATAAACTAGATCAGATGCTTTGTAAATAAGCTTGCCAATGGATAGCTTGTAAAATACCGGTAAAATGAAATTCAGGATCTTTATATTTTTGTAGAATAGTTTACAACTGTGTTATGATTTCTAAAATACAACAAAAGTGGATTTAATTCAAGAAAACTTACTTGATCATGTTCCATTCTTTCTCCCGTTCTTCATATTTGGCTACGAGAGCCTCCAGATCATTGGTCTGTTCTTCTAACTCTGTACAAATAACCTTTAACTTTTGGCTTTTCTAAAATAAAGACAAGGAGTCATCAGTAAATTGTAAACAATATTTTATTTCATTTGAAAATAGATTGGAGAGAGAGAGAGATGGGGATTAATGTCCACTCGAAGCAATAATTCGCTTGTGCATAGGGGTCTTTAGCTATGGGAAGAAACCAGAGACCCGGAGAAAACCCACAAGGTTGGACTGGCGTCCCTACTCCTTGTCACGTACAACCAGGGATTCAAAACCACACCAGTTGACTCAATGACAGACTTTATGATACAGCGCACACGTGCTAACCATTCGGCCACCCTACACCCACCCCCAGGCTAGACCTAGAAGTCATCATTAACATCTCTGTATATGAAATAAAACTATCAGCTGCATATTATCATAATTTCAGATGTAAAATCAATATAATTACAGTCAATGATAACACAGAAACAGAACAGTGTGCAATGTGTAGACATGTTGATAATGGTATCTAAACTGTGAACAAAGATATATATATGTAAACAAAGACGGTGGGAATATGTGTAACAACTTCATTTTGTATTATGGGCACAAAAGCCTAAACTGTAGGCCTTCTTGTTACTATTAATGAGCTGTATTCAACTCCAGATGATACGACAAATACAAAAGCTTAGCTGTGAACTATTCAAATTTGGTGCCAGCTCTATTTTTATAACAATGACCATCCGTCTAGTTTTGTGGGAGTGGCTCTCATATTAAAAATTGTCAAGAATGAATATTCTGATACTATGTGTCGCGGAGTAATACCAAAGAAATGTTTCATAATCCCTCACAAATCTATAAAATGTTAAAGAGACAGTAATTTCTTAATAAATAGGAAGTGTTATCAGGTGTTCTAGATGGAGTAAGGATACATTGTAAGCACTACAATCATCATCACCTACAATGTACAGCTAACTCAAGATTATAAATCACTGTTGCAACATGTTGGACAAATTTCTCATGAAATAAAAGGAAAACAAATTGTCCAGCACAGTTTAAAATGTGCTTGATTGTTGTACAATAATAGTTTAGATAGGTCATCTAAACACTGACACCGAACATACAACCACAGACGATTCAGCTCACACATCTGTTTTCCGAGTTGTGACAGGACACGATTCCATGACAGATGACTGATATTCTGCCAGTTTGACACTTTGTTGACTGACTATCGAGCACCCTCTAATTTTTAAACTGGATATTACAAGACACAATTCCATGACACACGATTGTAATTCCGTCTATTTGGAACTTTGTGGACTGACAATTCAGCAACCCTCTAAAAGTCCTTTATAAATATAAACTTTTTAACTTACCTTGACTTCTAAATCAAACTGATGTTGTTTGGCTTTTATCTGATCTCGTAATGTCTGAAGTTCCATGATAACAGCACTCTTTTCCTTCTGTATACTGTTATATTTATCTTCCCAATTCTATATAATAAAAGGATTATATATTAGGGGCTTCATATATTGGGGGGGGGGGGGAACGTTATATACATGTATTAAGGACTTCATTCTAAAAAATCTAAACTATTTGATTTCAAACAGCTCTTATTCATTATTAGGGAATTTGTTTTGCTTCTGGGGGGCTTTATGCATAAAATTCTACACTATTTGATTTTAAACAGTTCTTAGTTTTGGTTATTCAATTAAAAGTCAGGGAATTGGTTGTGTATTTTTCTCTCAAGTACCCTGGTTACTTCATCAGTATATTTGAAAGGTAAAATCAGTATTTGAAGTGACCAATATTACACGTACATAATATAACAATCAGCAGAACATGCATAAAACCATTCAGCTACTCCCTCCATCCATCTTATATAAATCATATAACAATTTTATGTATAAAAAAGGAAAAGTTTAAATATATTGATGATGTTGTAGCTTACTTTGTTTTGTCGTCGAAGTAAATCTTGCTGCGACTGTAAAATCTTCATTTCACCTTCAGCATTATTACTAGCCTATAAATATACATGTATATACAACAGAGAGCAAGAGCGAGAGAAAGGTTTAAGAACATATACTCGACACAAACTAGGTCATTTCAGGACAAACATATGGGTTCAATTAGACTGGGGAGTAGCAAAGACCTGTAGGAGTTATACTACTTTCGGTTCGGAGCACAACCTGTGCAGCGCCGGGTTATCTACTGGTACTTTATAAATAAATGAGCCTACAGATTCATTCAAATTTTCCTTTATAGATTTACTTACTGTGACTTGGTTAAATATTTACACGCGTTAATCAATAAGAATATTTTTGCATAATATTTTTTTTTTAAATAAAAACATATCATGCAGCCCTATTGAAGTCATGTGGAACTATATGAAATGGGGTTTAACGTCCACTCGATACAAATTAGGTCATTTTGGGACTAACATATGGTTTAATATTATTTCAATAATTCGCTTGTACGAAGGGGTATTTAGCAGTGGGAGGAAACTGGAGGACCTGGAGAAAACCTGCAATCCTACTCCTTGTCACCTACAAAACCATGCGAGTTGACTCAACGACAGACGTTATGATTCAGCGCACATGTGCTAACCATTCGGCCATCCAAACCCCCTTGGCTATCTGAGAATTAGAATATCTTTTTATATGGCCTATAAATATGTATGCTATTAAATTAAAGCTATAATACCTGTATTTTCACATCTTTCTCCATGGCTTGATTATCTAATTTATTCTGAAGTTGTGCTACACGATCACGTAACTCTTGTTCCTGTCGTCTGGTTGCTGATAGCAATGATCTTGCCTCACTCAGTGCTAAATTTGACTCGTTCAGTTCATTCCTAATTTCGGCCATTGCCTTTTCATAATTGGACTTCTCCTTTAAACATTTCATCAAACAAATCATACATTTTTAAACTATATTTAAGACATACGGCACTAAAAATACTATTAAAAAAAATATTACAAAACTAGACTTTTCCTGTAAAAATTTCATGAACAAATCATAATAGTCAGTTTTACATTCCTTTACAGTTTATAGGGACATTTTCATTGCTCACACTTTTCTCTCGTAATCTGGAAAAACCTAGTATCACTTTTGCATGTAGATTTGAGAAAACAAAGGAAAACTGTTTTGTTTAAGAATTTTATTTTGTCTTTTTAGATGAAGATAGTTAGAAGCCTTTTCAGAAAAAAACCTATTATTATATACATGTGTACTAAGTCCAAATATGGGTCTAACTCAATTTTCACCAAAATTTGACTTGCTAGGTTTTTCCAGATTACTGGAGTTTTGTTTCCTAATAAATGCTCTTCAAACTATTTCTCTCAAGTTGGTGTTGATCTTTAACTAGAACACCCCTATCAAAGAGTTAAATTACATATATATCATAAATCATTTTTGATAAACTTCAAATTAAAATCAGTAAAATATTTTAAAAGTTTCCAAACCTTTTGTTTTTCTGCTGTTACTTGTCTTAGGCCATTCTGTTCTTCTGTTTTCTTGCTGGATAATTTATCTAACTGACTTTGAAGGTTTTTCACTCTTTCATCCAGTTTTCCATTTTCACACTTCACATCTTTTAATGCTTCAAGTTCTGTTTTAACCTTAGATAGTTCGGCATCAAGTTTGTCGTATTTCGATTCCAGATCCGACTTTTGTCGTTTTAAAGTTTCAATCTCTTTTGATTCTACTTTCGTTTTATCGTTTGTGTTCTGATTAATTTGTTTCTGTAAATTGTTTATCTTGGATTCCAAATAACGTTTCTCGGCCTGAAGATCGGACACCTGTTCTCCTGTTTTCTTGCTAGATAATTTATCTAACTGACTTTGAAGGTTTTTCACTCTTTCATCCAGTTTTCCATTTTCACACTTCACATCTTTTAATGCTTCAAGTTCTGTTTTAACTTTAGATAGTTCGGCATCAAGTTTGTCGTATTTCGATTCCAGATCCAACTTTTGTCGTTTTAAAGTTTCAATCTCTTTTGATTCTACTTTCGTTTTATCGTTTGCATTCTGACCAATTTGCTTCTGTAAATTGTTAATTTTGGATTCCAAATAACGTTTCTCGGCCTGAAGATCGGACACCTGATTGTCTTTGTTCACTGAAAAGGAGGGCGTTCGCTTTGGTTTGTTTTGATTCGATTCCAGCTCTTCCACTTTGGTTTCAAGTTTTCTCTTTTCTTGTCTAAGATCAGCGATCGTTCTCGAGCTGTTATCAGATTTCTCATGTTCCTTCTTTAAGCGTGCAATTTCTGAGTTCAAGTCTTCGATCTTCAATTCAAGCGTTCTCTTTCCGTCTTTTAGCTTACTAAGTTCCACAATTTGTTCCTTGCTATTTTTCAGTTCTCTTTCTAAATCACTAGCAACTTTTTCTAATCTTTTTACTTTTGTTTCCAAATCCTGGGTTGTATTTTTTAGTCCTGTTTCATCAACCGCTGTATTCCGCCTGATCTCTTTTTTGTCTTCCTCCTTTTCACGCTCAAGTCGTTCCACTTGTCGTTGAAGTTCAGCCTTTTCCGTTTGTAAGCGTTCTACCAGTGTGCTACGCATGCTACTTTGTCTTTCAATAGTGGTCGACTTTTCACGGGTTTCAGTTTCTAAGCGTTCGACCTTCCGTTCTAATCTCTGTTTCTCACGTTCCAGATCATCGATCTTCTCATTCCTTCGTTCCGCACTATCTTTATCTTTCTCTAATCGGTCCAACTTTCGTTCCAGTCGCTGTTTTTCATGTTCCATACACTGTAAATCAACGACTTTCTTGTCCACTTTACATTTCTCCATTCGTAGATTGTTCACCTTTTGCTCTAACTCTGATTTATCCTTTTCTAACTTTTGAATCCTTTCGTTTAATTTCTCACGTTCTCTATTATCTTCCACTTGTTTAGTCGTGACTTTTTCTAATTTCTCAGTTGTTGAATCAAGTTTTGTTTTAGCTCTCTGCAACGATTCCATTTCCACACTGAGTTCTCGATTTCTATCGTATAATTTCTGCAGTTCTACCTTTGCTTCCATTTTGGCTTCCTCCAAGGACATGATTTTAGAATTTTTATCTGACACCTCTTTTTCAAGATCTTCTGTTTTTGATCGAAGGTATAAAATTTGTTTTTCCAGATCCAATCTTTCTTTCTTCAATTCATCAATAAGATTTTCAGCTGCTGTTAATCTGAAAAATAAATAGTAAGTAAATATGATGAATTGAAGAGAGAGAGAGAGATATTGGGTTTAACGTCCATTCGACACAAACTAGGTCATTTCGGGATGAACATATGGCTTTTAATTTTTAAATAATTCGCAGTGTGAGAAAACCACAGTTCCCGGCAGAGACTGGACAAGCAAGTCTATTCCTTGCCACGTACAACCAGGGATTCAAAACCAAGCCAGTTGACACAATGGCAGGCCGTATGATACAGCGCGCACACGCTAACCATTCGGCCATCCAACCCCCCAATGAGTGAACGAAAAATCTTCAACATTTGGCATCCTCTCTGCAGATAACGAACAGCCGTGACTCTGGTTAAAGAAGAAGAACAGCAGTGGCTCGGTGAGTAAGATGCTGGCTCGCTAAATCGGATTCCTCATGTTTGATCCTGGTGTTGGCTGCGAAAGTACATGTAGATAGTTCCCCCTTGTCAGTGATGCAGTACAGAGGGCCTGACAAAGGAACAACATATAGTTGTTTGGATGGGACAAAAAAAACAGTATCCTGTGTACACATTCGTAAAAGAACGCTTGACAGTTGGAATTTGATATATGTGTAGGCCGTTGCGGCACCGTCTCGAAAAAATGTACATAGTGCCTGTCTTCATTATCCCAGTAGGTGCAGAATAGTAGGAAATTAAACACCATTTCATTCACTGCAGATAATATATATCGTTAACATGATACATCTGGCACCACCTACATGTACTATAAGTCTTTTGATGATACTCTTATCAATCCAATTAAATCCAAAGTGGTTTTGCTTTTTTAATTAAGGTTATGCAATCAATCAGAGCTAATTTTAGCATGAATAAAGCCACAAAAAATTAGATACAGGCCAAAAAATGAACGGTCGGGATCGGTGATTTTAACCTACTAGGACATCTTGGCTTTCCCAAGTCATTTTAGCAACTTGCTTCTCATTTTTGAAGCTTGAGAAAAAGCAGGGAAGTCATCAGAGCCAGAAGGTTTGGGGACCCTATTCTTTGTCAAATTCAATCTTGGGATCGGACCCAATATATTGGATAGAGTGTCCACAAACAAAATGTGAACGGACGGACAGGGGCGTCGACAATATACGTCTGCATGAAAATGTGGGTGCATAAAAATCTAATTCTACGTTCTATGAAATGGTGTTTGTTGTAATGAACCAAACATCTGGTAAAGTTTCATGATTCCAAACCTAATTATAAAATAGAACCGTTATCTAGGTGAATTATATAAAAGAAATTCTTACTTTGCAGCCGAAGTCTCAGTCATTCGTTTTTCTTTGGTTTCCATGTCTTTCACCTTGTTATTCAATTCATCTAATTCACTCTGACATTTCTCCATTTCCTACAAAACACAATAAAGGTGTAATATTTTAAATTCATTTATAATTAAGAGAGAGAAATGTGGTTTAACATCCACTCGACACAAACTAAGTCATTTCGGGACTAAAATACGGTTTAATTTTATTTCAATAATTCGCTTGCGCATAGGGGTCTTAAGCAGTGAGAGGAAACCGGAGGACCCAGAGAAATCCCATGAGATTGGACAGGTGACCCTTCTCCCTGTCACGTACAACCAGGGATTCGAAACTACGCCAGTTGACTCAATGACAGCACGCACGTGCTAACCATCAAACCCCCCATTTATAATTAAAGAAACATTATGTAAGATGTAAATCTGCCTATTGCAGTTCTTTCTTTGAGCTTCAAATGTTATAAACATTATTATTCAGATATTATTTATACACATGACAAGACTATTATCAACTCACTAGCCCATTGGATAGCTGGAATTTAAATTGTTTTGAACATCAAAAAGATATTAAAATTTAACAATAAAACGGAAAGTTGAGAATTAGTCTTGGTTGTCAATTGCCATCGCTACAATATTTAACGGTCTTCAGCTATATCTTAGAACAGAATTTGAATGAAACTTTATAAGCATTGAACCAATTTGCTATTTGGGGGAGGCTACTTTCTATGGTGTAAGGTTTTTGGCTGACACTGCCTGTTATTGTGTAAGGTTTTTGGCTGACACTGCCTTTTATTGTGTAAGGTTTTTGGCTGACACTGCCTTTTATTGTGTAAGGTTTTTGGCTGACACTGCCTTTTATTGTGTAAGGTTTTTGGCCGACACTACTTTTTATTAAGTATAGTTTTTGGGTGACATTACTTTTTAATGGGCATGATCTGAAGGTCTATATTTGCCTTGTAGTCTGGAATATTGAGTCTTTAACATACCTTAGATTTTTCTGCTATTTGTTCTTTACATCGTTCATTTTCTTCTGTCTTCTGTCGCAGTTGTGTATCTAACGTCAATTTCTCTGTTCGTAGATTAACAATTTCTGTTTGGAGTTCCTGTAATAATGATTATTACAATACATTTAGTTACACACGCGTATCTGCTAATGGATAAGACATTTAAATAACAAAATCCTGCACCACTGACAAGCGGAAACCACACCAGAGAATCGAGGAGAACTTTCTCGGAAAAAACCAGGATCATTGTCGAAACGTTGCTATAAATAACATACAGTAATTGTTTTCTCAAGATGTATTTTTAAATATGACGTGCAGACAATCTTCAGATGTATTTTGTAAAACATAACATGCAGAAAATCTCAAGAGATAAATATTGTTACCTTTAGAAGTTGATCTGTTTTATCATTAGGATCTTTATCTAAACATTTAGTGATGGTTTGATGTAAATCCTGTAAACATATAAAACATACCTGAGTTACAATCAATGGAGAAAAAGTCTAACTTTGATATCATGAATTATGAAACAAAAGCATAATGACAGACTATTCTTAAAAACATTTACATACACAGACACTTATCTTTTAAGAGGATATCCATTAAATAATATTTCTGTACTAAAAAGACCTAAACAAATTCAAAATAATGTTCTTGCAGTATGTTTACCAAAAGAACAATTCTTCTTTAACCGAAACCATTCTATTAACAGAATGCTGATCTGAAACAATTCTATTTATAGAATGCTGATCTGAAACAATTCTATTTATAAAATGCTGATCTGAAACAATTCTATTGAAGGACAGCTGATCTAAAAACAATCATTCATAAAGAGAAGGGACAGGGGTGACTAACCTTTATAAGTTGTTTTTGATCTTGAACTTCTTGTTGATATAACTGAACATGCTGAACCATTTCATTCTTCTTCTTCAAATTTACAGCTTCACGTTTCTTACATTTACTCATTTCTTCTATAAATGACTACAAACAAATTATATAACTACTTCTATAAACAACTACTAAGACAATTATATACATACTTCCATCCAAAATACAATAATTTGTAAATTAGAAAGGGACATCAATTGATAAAAATAGGTTGCCTGGCAACGAAACATACCCCCACACAGCAGCCAAATCGTCCGGGCAGTCAACAAGAGTTGTTGCATTTTAAGTAATCATCAGAAAATCATAATCAAAACTCCCCCATAACTACGGTGTAACTGTGATATAATCAAATGTTTTTTTAAATCAGATAATAATTGTGACCTCCAGAGGGACCACAAGCTAAAAAGGGTGATTTTTTTTACAATCTGGGGCCATAATTCAGGAAGTTACGATCCGACATGGGCAAATATGCAATGGAACCAAGATCATTAGGTTATAAACATGTAATTCAAGTTTCATCAAAATCAGTTCAAAATTGTGACCTCTATAGGGTCCACAACCTTGATATAACATATTTTCACACTATTCGCTTACAGACGGCAGCCATTTTATCCGTCAACTCTGGTCCGATTTTCACGAAATTCAAATTCTCTCTTCATTACCATGAAACGGTGATATAATCAAACGTTTTTTTAAATCAGATAATAATTTTGACCTCCAGAGGGACCACAAGCTAACAAAAGCGATTTTTCTGACAATCAGGGGACATAATTCAGAAAGTTACGATCCGATGGGCGCAATTATCGAAAGGAACCAAGATCTTGGGTTATAAACCTTTATGTCAAGTTTCATCAAAATCCGTTCAAAATTGTGACCTCTATAGGGTCCACAACCTTGATATAACATATTTTCACACTATTCGTGTACAAACGGCGGCCATTTTGTCCGTCAATTCAGGTCCGATTTTTCACGAAATTCAAATTCTCTCTTCATTACCATGTAACGGTGGTATCATCAAACGTTTTTTTAAATCAGATAATAATTTTGACCTCCATAGGGACCACAAGCTAACAAAAGCGATTTTTCATACAAACCGGAGACATAATTCAGGAAGTTATGATCCGATGGGCGCAAATATCGAAAGGAACCAAGATCTTTGGGTTATAAACATACATGTCAAGTTTCATCAAAATCGGTTCAAAATTGTGACCTCTATAAGGTCCACAACCTTGATATAACCTATTTTCACACTATTCGTGTACAAACGGCAGCCACGAAATTCTGACTCAACCTTCATAAAAATGTAACGGTGATATATTCAAACGGTTTTTAAATCGGATAACGATTTTGACCTCCAGAGGAACCACAAGCTAAAAAGGGTGATTTTTCGGACAATCATGGGCCATAATTCAGGAAGTTACGATCCGATTGGCGCAAATATCGAAAGGAACCAAGATCTTTGGGTTATAAACATGCATTTCAAGTTTCATCCAAATCGGTTCAAAATTGTGATCTCTACACTGTTCACAAGCTAAAAAACGTGATTTTTCGCACAATCAGGGGCCATAACCCATGAAGTTACAGTCTGATACATGCCAATATCTAAAGGAACCGAGATCTTAGGGTGATAAACCTATCTTTAAAGATTCATTGAAATCGGATAAAAATTGTGACCTGTAGACTGTTCACAAAAAATTGTGGATGGACGGACGGACAAGGGCGACGACAATATACGTCCACATATTGGCAGAGATATCACCATTTGAAAAAAAGGTTGCCAATTGGTAATAAAAATTCTCTTATTTCTGTTAGGTTTTCAGCTCCGTTGTTTATATACTTCTAAAGTGTCTAGAACCCCCTAACTTGGCAATATAATAGAACTGCAAACGTAGATTATGATTCTTTGAAAAAATTTGGGGTAGGGGGTATCCCTACTGTAAGGGTTGCCATCAAAGTTGGAAAAAAATAAACAAATATTTTATTTTTCACGACTTTGGAATGCTCTAGAAAAGTCATTGTTGTGCCTAGAGGTCTAAATATTGCTATATACACTCCCAGATGGTGGAATTTCGATATGGAATTGAATATTGGACCATATGATGTTATATCCCATAGATATCAGGCCCCAAAGTTGGTTTCCCGCCAAAATCTTGTGAAAATGCCTAATTTTGGTTGCCATTTTGGTTATGTGGGACAAGTGGCAAAATTTTAAAAGGGACAGGAAATGAATCTTCTGTTACCCTTCTACAACATATCAAAAATCCAAAGTTGGCCCGTGTTCTTTGATATTTTTAATTTTAATCCGAAGTTTGTAAATATACATGTGTTTTTGCCGATTTTCGCATTTTCATGAAAAATTGCCTTTTTATGATCTCTGAAAAAAAGCTTCTAAATAGGTTAAACCTACCAAATCCACCATTCTAGATGAATTTTGTGCGTAGATCACGAATATAACATCAGTTCGGATGTAGGATGTAGCAGTGAGCTTTAATTTTACCTTCAAAATTCACCTTTTCGTTATTACAGGTACAATGAAGGAAAATTAATGAAAAGTTTTGTTTTCAAGACCAGTTTTTAATTACTACTGGATGATGAACTGTAGTTAAATTTACCAGTCATGGGGAACTTTTTACATAGATTATGAATATGACATCAGTTCAGGCATAGGCTATGCTGTTTTAATTTTATTCTCTTCAAAATCGGAAAAAAATAAGGAAAATTCGTTTTTTTTCCAACTATTCATGGGCCTGTTTCACGAAATTTTAACTACGTTAAAATCCAAATTTTAGTAATTTAATTGGATAATATTAGATTGATTTTAGTGCTTAGCCAATCAAAATTGAAGTATCTACTAAAATTTGGATTTTATCTTAAGTTAAGATTTCTTGAAACTGGGCCCCCGTTTTTAATTTCTTCGAAATGTTAGTAAATTATTAGACCGATCTTTCCAAGAGAACTTTTTTCGTAGATTACGAATATAACAACAAACAAACCATATAGGATATTATATACAATTCTATTATTCTATTTGAATTCACTTCGAAATACATGCATACGTAGATGAACTACACATTTGGGTGTCTAGCAAATTGAACGTTGAAACCACACATTTACAATGTGCTTACTGTACATGTACATGTATGTAAGTTTAAGGGCGAACATTTTTAGGGAGAAGTTTTATTATCTTTTTATGATCGTTTTCACTCAAGATGTACTGTCTACCACTACGACCAGATGCATCAGGTGTGGAAAATTATACAGATAACATTTGAAAATGGTACCGAAGTTATAATGGAGTTTGTGACACTCATCACCACAAGCGCGCCCTATGGAACAGGGATCCATGTGTAGGGGTTGTGGTTAGAATGTAGTAGGATTGACTTCAGAGCCAAGTAACGAAATTGCAAAGAAGATGGGCTTTATATAGAAAATTTCTGTGGAAGACAGTAAAAGGCGAGTGGAGGCATAGGGGTAATAGGTTTGGAGGGGGTCTAAAACGAGAAATCGTACAGGCCTGTACTAGGCGGGGTCATTCTAAAGAGGGTGGTTAGGCTGTACTTAAGCACTCTAGGACTAGAAACAAAAGGGAAACTGAAAAAGAAGTTAGGTGAGTTGTGGGAGCGCCAAATACAAACAGTACAAAGAAACATATTCTTCATCCATTTCGAAGCTAAAATAAAATAGTATGGTATTCCAAACGGTTAGTTTGTTGCTATATTCGTAATCTACGTAAATAGTTCTCTTGGAATGGTCAGTTTGATACCTTATTAACATTTCGAAGTAATTAAAAACCCGTCTTCAAACTATAACATTTCTCATCAATAATAGAAGAAAAAGTAATTTTCCTTATTTTTTCCTATTTTGAAGAGAGAATAAAATTAAAACAACATATCCTATGCCTGAACTGATGTCATTATATTCGTAATCTACGTAAAAAGTTCTCCTAGATTTGTAAATTTGACTACAGTACATCATCCAGTAGTAATTAAAAACTGGTCTTGAAAACCAAACTTTTCATTAATTTTCCTTCATTGTACCTGTAATAACGAAAAGTTGCATTTTGAAGGTGAAATTAAAGCTCACTGCTACATCCTATGTCTGAACTGATGTTATATTCGTGATCTACGCACAAAATTCATCTAGAATGGTGGATTTGGTAGGTCTAACCTATTTAGAAGCTTTTTTTCAGAGATCATAAAAAGGCAATTTTTCATTAAAATGCGAAAATCGGCAAAAACACATGTATATTTACAAACTTCGGATGAAAATTAAAAATATCAAAGAACACGGGCCAACTTTGGATTTTAGATATGTTGTTTAAGGGTAACAGAAGATTCATTTCCTGTCCCTTTTAAAATTTTGTCACTTGTCCCACATAACCAAAATGGCAACCAAAATTAGGCATTTTCACAAGATTTTGGCGGGAAACCAACTTTGGGGCCTGATATCTATGGGATATAAAATCATATGGTCCTATATTCAATTCCATATCGAAATTCCACCGTCTGGGAGTGTATATAGCAATTTTTAGACCTCTAGACACAACAATGACTTTTCTAGAGCACTCCAAAGTCATGAAAAATAAAATACTTGCTTATTTTTTTCCAACTTTGATGGCAACCGTCACAGTAGGGATACCCCCTACCCCAAATTTTTTCAAAGAATGGTAATCTACGTTTGCAGTTCTTTTATATTGCCAAGTTAGGGGGTTGTAGACACTTTAGAAGTATATAAACCACGGAGCTGAAAACCTAACAGAAATATAAGAATTTCTATTACCAATTGGGAACCTCTTTTTCAAATGGTGATATCTTCGCAAATATTTGACCTAGGAAGCTGAAAATTGGTATTTGGTAGTTTTAGACCATGTACTTCAACATATATTTTTTCCAGATTTTTTTGAGGGGGTCAGTTTCCCACCACTGGTCCACTTGACATGGAATGACCCATTAATTAACATATTCAGACCATAAAATCAACTCTCAATGCCATCGTTAACCTGCGACATTTAGTGGATTTGAGTACATTTTGTGATGGATAATTTAACGTAAAAACGGATTATCAAGACTTAGTTTATAGTTGCACCTAAGTTAGTACTGACTTTCGAGGCTACCCCAAAATTGAATTGCTATTATCTATGTTCAGTCAGAGTGAAGCAATTTGACTGAAATTTTCAGCATATTCTGTTTACATTATCTATTTTGTAACTATTATAGCGAGAACTGTCATCTCATTATCTAATCTTACCTGATGCCCCCTTAAGAAATGCTAATTTTTGTCAACAAGCTGACAAACACATCAGATTAATCTCAAGAAATTTCATCAAAAACAGCAACTTAACGCTGCTTAATTCCTTGCAAACTAAAATATTGTGAAAATTGAATCTCTAACAGAAATATCAGTCCAAAAAAGGTTAAATTCCATTTTACATTTTAGTGTGGATGAAGCAGTAAAAATTGGACATTATCCCAAAAATGCTCTGTGGCAATTGGTGACTTTTAAAATTTTTTTAATATATTACTTTGATGGATTTCTTCATATCGGCTTCTCTTTCTTTCCATGCCTGAGCTTCTACGATTAATTTCTTCATCAAACTCTCCATTTCTTTAATTTTAGCCGCTGTTTTACTGTCGCTTAATAATGACCGTCTGCCTCCACTGGTGTCTACTGTTATTAATAGTTCCTGGTAAATATACAAAAATTAAATGAAATGGGGTTTAACGTCCTACTGTTCAGCTCCTAAACTGGGCTAATGAAGAGAGACATAAGTCATACAGTGTGCTGTAAGGGACATCTTGCTCATATAGCAGCTCTACAGTCCACTCTTATAAACATTTAACTCTAATCGTTCTTTCATGTGCACTTCAATCTGTAGACAGGACCTCTGTTTATCGTCCCATCTGAAAAACTATACCATTGACAAAGGGGGAAACAACACAGGAAAGAGTCTCGCCTCAAGTAAAACATTTCCAAATTCTTTGTCCAACACACATTATTAGTTTATTTCTACAACATCATTCTTATAAATAATATTAGTTTTTTTCCATTTTGAGTGAAGCAGTGGTCACTTTCAGGACTTGCCCCTGGATCCATTCACTTGATTTGATATTTGTTGTTTAATTCTTGTAATGTCCATGTGGTTTACCTTGTTCACAGGTTTGTCTTGTTTGAATGTTTGTTTAGTACGGTTTTCCAACACTTACTAATAGAGGAATTAAATGAGAGAGAGAGAGAGAAATGGGGTTTAACATCCACTCGACATAAACTAGGTCATTTCGGGACTAACATATGGTTTAATTTTATTTCAATTATTTGCTTGCGCGTACGGTTCTTTAACAGTGGGAGGAAACTGGAGGATCCAGAGAAAATCCACGAGGTTGGACAAGCAACCCTACTTCTTGTCACATACTACTGGGGATTCGAAACCATGCCAGTTGACTCAATAACAGGCTTTATGATACAGCACACATGCTAATCATACAGTCATCCAACCCCCCAGAATTAAATAAATAAAACTCACCAGACGTTTAATATTTGCACCGCCATTGTTACGTGACGATGGCAATTCTATATGAGCTTGGTTAGGATTCACTAAAGATAAGTCCAGAGTTTGATTCAGTTCTGCTAAATCTTTAGCATGTTCCTCTTCTTGTTGTTCATATGCCTCGACTAAATCCTCTAAATCCTAAAATAAAATAATTCAAATACAAACAAAATTTCTACAGAAGATTTTCAAAAGATTGTAAATAAGTAACAAAAGTAGTGTTCACAAAAAATTGTACCATACAAAAGCTCACTTTATCGTTATGGTTAAAAAAATTTTTTTTATGAATTCATGCAGTCCAATGTTGTGCATGCAGACAGCTGACTAAAATATCCAATTAAACGAACACATGGACAACATAGGGTTGGGCGATAATGAAAAAAAATTATCGTGATAATAATTCATCTAATATCGCGATAAACGATATTATCGTGATAATTGTTACACGTGTATAGAAGTCAAAATTTGAATACTTGTGATGGAGGAATTTTTTTTAGGCAGCAAATCATCGCTTGTTATGACTGTTATATCGTTGCTAACGGAGCTTGACGCCATGATGGAAATTTACCCTTGACATGCCGGTACGTAATAATGCTATTTTTAGACTTGTAGATGAATTAAATTATATCAATAGAATGGTATACTAGCCTAGTTAGTCGAACTAGAATATTAAGTTTTAATATAATGAAAATATGTAACCAGAATTGGCAGGATTCTAAAATCGCTTCTTAATAATCAGAACATTGTAAAAAGTTGACAGTTGCGACTGAGGTAAAATACTGTCCAACCTTGACCTGCCAAACACGCTTTCCTCCTTTACGAGTCCAAGCGATGATGTATTATTACACTCTGTGGTATTATCATCGATATTGGTACACGATAATTATCATAATCGCGATAAAAAATTTTTATCATGATATACCGGTTTTTCGATATTTTTAAGGAAGTCCGATATGATAAAATCGCCGATGATTTTATCAAGGTATACCGAAATACCGGTATATCGCCCAACCCTAGGACAACATAAAGAAATAAACAACTGAACAGGAAACTATGAAATGATTACGTTCTAAAAAGATGTACCTTGATTTTTTTATTGAGTGAATCAATCGTTGCCTGTTTTTCATCCAGTTGATGCGTCCATGTATCTTCACGATTCTCCATCAAGACTAAATCTCTTCTCTGGTCATCCCGAGATTTACGCCTCTCCTACAACAAAACACAACATAGGTTCAGTTCAGTCATAAAATAACATAAACTAATAAAATCAATTATTATGAATATTTTTCATTTCACAAATTTCCAAGTTTCATATGTTAGTTGTTATTTCATTGTCTGTTTTATTGTTTCTGTGAGTGATTCACAAGGAATTTTTTTTTTCCTTTTTGTTCTTTTTCTTTCATTATGATGATGTAAACTCTAATTCATCAAAGAGAGTTCACATCTTTCATTAGAGAAGGATGTCATATAGTAATGTCACCTTACATGGAAGAGTTCCCTCCCCTTTGTTCTTTATTGGGAGTCCTCGAGGGTTATCTCCCATGTGTGGAATCTTTTGTACTTAGGTGGAATAAAACATGGCATATCTCACAGGTGGTTTATTTCAGATTCAATACATTTTAATCCATGCCATCCATGGTGAACAGGACAAATACCCTCCCAGAGCAACAATTAACATTCAGAGAAATTAAAGGGAAAAAACCTCAATGATATAATATCACTACTTTTGGGATTCAACTGGGCTAACGAAGAGAGTGAAAAATGGGGGAAAATGTCTACAGAAAAAAGGTCAATTCAAAACTAACATTTGATTGAATTCTATTTCAATACTTTGCTTGGGTATAGGGGTGTTTAGCAGTGGGAGGACCCTGAGAAAGACCACAAGGTTGGACAGGCAAGCCTACTCCTTGTCATGTTCAAGCAGGGAATCGAAACCATGCCATTTGACTTAATGGCTGTCCTAATGATGCAATGCACACATTGTTAACCATTCGGCCAACCAACCCCCTTCACAAGGATAAGCTATCTTTTACCTTGTTTAGTTTCATCTGTAAGCGACTGACTTGTTCCTGTGTTTCTTGTAGGGAACTTTTATTCAGGGAGATTTCTAGTTCTCTCTGTTCCATACGCTTCACCATACTAGCTTGTTCAGCTTCTAACTGTATTATCAACTCTTGTAGTTCATCATTCTGACCACTGTAATACGAGGTTTACATTATAAAATGCCCGACGGCAACCTAGGTTAATCTGGCTGTTGGGAGGGAAAACAGGGCAGATAGAGGGGTAAAAATTATGCAGTTGCTCTTCTAAAAAGCTTATAGATCAAAATGTTTAAGTGTTAAAATTTGAAACAAAACATTTTTCACTGATCTACCTCCAAATCTTGTTTCAATTTTCAATTTTAATGTATACAAAGGACCTCAGTTTTTCGTCTCTTTCGAATGACAAGACATTTTTCTTCGCAAGGTCCTCTGCCCTGCACCATTGACAAGAAAATCCAAATTAAGGGTATCAAAATAACCATATATTAAACATGCATTATGCAAGAGCTAAATCAACATATTGAAAGTCTTTATTTAGGCTTCAGATGTTATGAAATGATTAATTGGACCTTTATTTAGACAACAAGCACAAAATCAACTCTGTATACCCACGGATGGCTTGGATACAGAATTTAAACAGTCGTCCTTCTATAATTAAATCAGAAATGACTGACCAAGATAACGTTTACTGTTACTCGGTGACGTGCGGTTCCAGAAACTGGCAATGAAAGGCCTGTCAAGCGAGAGTACTATTGCTATTGAGCACGTTACTGAATAATCAAGAATATGTGGGTGGAGTTATCGTCTGTCAATCAAACGATCAACAATTGTCATTGAAGGTGTCGCTGCAGTTTGTACCCATTTCTTGTCCAAACTTCCAACACTGATAACTCCGTTTAGAATAAAATAATTTGACTGAAATTTTCAATATTTTCTTTTTTTATCATCTGTTTTTGAATTATTATAGCAAAAATGGCCAATTCTATATTAAACTCTTAACTAATGTATCTTTAAAACAATATTTGGAATAAAATCCTACCACAGTAGATCAAGTTCTATATTTTTAGCATCAGAACTAAGATCTTTAATCTGATGATAAAGTTCCTCCGTATGAAATTCTAACTTTTCTCTCTCTTTTGACTCTATAGTTAATTCTTCACTCAGCACCTGGAAATAATATCATATCAAATAGGGTTTAACATACTACTTTTCTACACAATACAAGCACCTACCACTCAGGGAGCGCTAAGGCAAATTTTGACCCAACAGAGAAGAGAGAGGGGGGGGGGGGGGGGGGGGGGTAACGTCAACTCGACAAAATCTGGGTCATTTTGGGACTAACATATGGTTTAATTTTATTTCAATGATTTGCTTGCGCTAGGGGTCTTTAGCATTGGGAGGAAACCGGAGAACCCACAGTAAACCCAATAGGTTGGAGGGATGACCCTACTCCTTGTCACATACAACAGGGGATTCGAAACCACGCCAGTTGACTCAACCATTCCGCCATCCAACCCCACACCCGACCGAGATGTTGCAGCTATTAACAATGGGACAAAAAACAAAGCAGCCACATTTTCACAAATATTTTTGAATGGTAAAAAACATACTGTCCTGCAATTTAAAATAATGATTTCAGAAAAATTACATGGTGTACAAAAGTGCATAATACTGATGACACGCTCTGAATCACAGGATTTCAAAAATAAGGATTAAAACAGAAAAACATCAAATATATATCGCAAAAAAATATACACTAAAAATAAAAGTAACCAGCTTGGCTCGATAAACCATTTTGAAATCATACTAACCAAAATTATCTGTTAAAATTACCCAAATTGGAACAAACTTTGATCCAACATTACATTACCAGATTATACAGACAAAGTAATTGTAAACATACCGTTGTTTTCTGGATATATATGTCTAAATTTTTCATCAAGGAAATATTCTCTGACTCTGCTTTGATCAGATTCTCGTCTTTCTCTCTATTTAATAGTTTTAACCTTTCAATCTCTGCCTGTAATTCACACTCAGACTTCTCCAATTTACGACATTTCTCTTTCACAGACTGTAACTCAGCTATTTTTACTGTCATGGTAACTTCTACACCAGAGTTACCTCCCCCTTGTTTCGCATGAACCTGTGTTTTGAACCCAGCATGACTGCCACTACTTGCTAACATGGACCTGGAGTTGGATCTCGACCTCGATCTACACTTACATTTACAATTTTTTCTATAAAATGAATAAACATGTTCATGAAATTAATTGAAATGTGATTTATGTCCTGCTTTGCTTGCACCAACAGGGCTAACGAAGATGTGCATTATGCCATGCTGTGTGCTAACCCTAACCCTAGACCTAACCCACCTATGACGTTATACGTGCTAGACCGTCTCTAATCTAGCATTATTCTACAAGTTACCCTTAATTTGATTTTCAATTTCCAGAGATTTTTAACATGCTACTAATAACACGAACTGGACTTCGGTTTATCAACTCAATCGAACAACTAGATCAGCGATTTTCAACCAGTGTGAGATCTTCCTAAGTGTGCCGCAAAATTTTGAAAGGCGCACTAAGAAAATTTCTCATTAAAGAAGACAGTTATCTGACTGATGAAATTCGAAACATTGCAATAAAGTAAGTTCATGGCTGTGTTTTTCTTTATTAAGTTTGAGTCATATGACTAGTTTGTGTCTACGGTTGCATGCTGTCAGGTGCAAAATTAAAATATTTTACATATGTATTTAGCCAGGGGTGCTATTGTTTGTTCATGTGTTCCAAGGTCTGCCGTTCGCATAAAAAGGTTGAGAACCACCAGTCGTTGTTTTTTGTATTTCAGAGGAGAGCCAAAAAAAGCTCCCCTCAATCAACAAATTAAAAAAATAGCTCTCCTAAAAGGTTCTCCCAGTTTCGATAAGAGGAATGCTTTAGAAATTAAGGAGAGTGATTTAGAAATTAAGGAGAGTGATCTGATATTAACGAGAGTGATTGGTAGATAAATGTTAATAAACCCCCAATGACTTTGTAAAGGAGAGTGATTTTCAATTTTATGGGGAGGGAAAAAAAACTCCCCTCGGTCGACATTCAGGTGAGCTGTAGGCGCTCGAGGGTGATCACTCGCCTTAAAAAACAATGACTGAACCACTGAACTAGATTCTTTTCCCCTCTATTCTATCCATCCTGAATCAATGACCATGTGGCAGAACAGAGATTACAGTGGTTCTTTATTGTTTATAGAAAGTGTATTTGATATGAGAAAACACAAGGGCACACAACTCTAAATTTCTTTGGTTCATTTTATTCAATATGGCACTTGGCATGTTTCATTTTCTGGTTCTAAAGATAAAAAAGATTACCCTGCTCCTAATTTAGTTTCTATTATTTTCTGTTCCGTTTCAACAACTTTAGCATCTGTTTCTCGACATTCCTTCTCTTTCCTAATATACGTGAAACCAATAAACGGCAAATCTTTGCCAGAAAATTCACGCTGTGTTTTCAAATCTTCAACACTGACTGGCTGACGTATTTTCTCCACTTCGTCAAAGTTTGACGTATCATCTAGACTGGTTACAGTTGGTACGAATAATGGCTCAGCTGAAATAAAATACAAACAAAAATTAAACCACTTTGTTTTAAATTTTTCAATATTAAATGCAAGTATTGTAGCCAAATAATATGGGGTTTAACTTCCCACTGTTCAGCTCCAACTGTGCTAATGATGACAGGCATAAGCCATACAGTGTGCTATGAGAAAACTTTCGTCAAGATAGTGTGCTATATATAAGGAAACTTTTGACAAGACTGTGTGCTATGAGGAAAATTTAGCCAAGAGAGTGCGCTATGAAGAAAATTTTGCCATCCAAACAACTAGACATATTTCTCTTCCAGACATTTCATCCTGCATCACTGAAAACGGAGAATCATCCTGGAAAATTCTGAGGTAATTAAACCTGGGACATCCTAGATAGCAAGCAAGTACCTCATTCACTGAGCCATTGTGGTATCACTGTGTTATCGTTTTATATATTGCAAGAAAAAAAACAGATGGCAGTTAATTTACTTTGATCATTTATTAGGGTTTTTCAAGATACTATCGGATTATTGCCTTTATTGTTGTTGAAATGTTTGACAACAGGCAGACTATCGCCATTCTGTTACATCTTTCTTGTAAATCATACTTTATTAAATTTTTAGTGAAGCCTGAGAGAGAGAGAGAGAGAGAGAAATGGGTTTAACGTCCACTCGACACAAAGTAGGTCATTTTGGGACTAACACATGGTTTCAATTTTATTTCAGTAATTCGCTTGTGCGCAGGGGTCTTTAGCAATGGGAGGAAACCGGAGTGCCCGGAGGAAACCCACGAGGTTGAGAAGGAGCCCCCATCTCCATGCCACATACGCTCACACCAGGGATCGAAACCACAGCCGCAAGCCAGAGGTGACCGGCCAGCTACAGGTCGAAGCGCGGCACTCTAGACCACTAGGCCATCCCCCCCCCCCCCCCCTTAGTACAACACAAGTGGTAAATTGATACTTGAACAAAATACGATTATTAGATTTGAGAAATATATTACCTTGCCGTAAATTAATAATGTCAATATTATTAAAGAATTTATGAATCTGGATGCCTTTCCATGTTAATCTCTCATTTCTGGACGTTAGAAGTTGTTTTATCAACGACTGAGCTGATTCACTGATTTCAGGATCTTTGGGAAACATTAAATTCGTCTGAAATGAAATAATACAAAACAAAACAAAAGAACAGTTTAATGAATGTACCCACAAAGCATGAAAGATTAAGATAGAGAGAGAGAGAGAAATGGGGTTTAACATCCATTCGATGTTACATTACAAGACTAACATGTTTCAATTTTTTTATTTCAATAATTCTCTTGCACGTATGGGTTTTTAGCTGTCAGAAGGTCTCTACCACCCTACCCCAACATATGAAAGAATCTTTAACATTCAACTAAAACACAAGCAAGCTAACTACACAATTGTATGATAAATTCAATAATTGAGTGTCAAATTCTAGAATATGAATTTTATCTAGTGATAAAATAATCTCATTAATTATCATACTTTCATTTTCCCACCTTGTAACAAACCATAATTCTATAAAACTTTTCTGATTGAAACCGAAAGTATCATTTCATTTGAGTTGAAAGAAGAAATGCATGTAAAAAGACATTCATATCACTGAGCATCATGAGATGAAATGGAGGTTAACGTCCTACTGTTCTGCTCTGACTGGGCTAATGAAGACGGGCATATTGAGGGAAATATTGCCTAAATTAAATCCGCCAAGGGTTCTTTTACGTTAATGCCAATGTGTACACAGGACCTCAGTTTTTCTTCCCGTCCAAGACTGTACATTGTTCCTGCTAGGCCCTCAGTCCTGCCTGCTGGGAAAACCTTGCCAAGAAATTGTGATGAATTTTCCTCAGCCAACACTGGCCTCAAAAATGGAGAGAGAGAGAGAGAGAAATGGGGTTTAACGTCCACTCGACTCAACTAGGTCATTTTGGGACTAACATATGGTTTTTAATTTTATTTCAATAATTCGCTTGCGCGTAGGGGTCTTTAGCAGTGGGAGGAAACCTGTCAAAAATGGAACCTGTAACAGAACACAATTTGTATGGGAAACAATCACTGGTTTTATTCTAACGATAAGAGAATACTTGTCGAAACATCATGCTTTTAGAATAAAACCAGTGATTGTTTCCCATAAAAATTGTGTTCTGTTAATGTGTTTCCCAATTGCTAAATACACATTAAAAGATTATGGAAGCTCTAGAATAGTGAGTCAACATTTTACTCACAGAATCACCTTAGCTACCATTACTAATTAATCACTAAGATCCAAACTGATTACCGTAAAATTCATAATATTACTGTATGTTGTAACCATAGAGCCATGCTCATCAGTAAATGGTGTTTTACCACATAACATCTCGTACGCACAAACACCCAATGACCACCAATCTACTTCAACACCATACGCTCGGGATCCACGAGTTAAATTCATAGAGGTCAAAAGTTCAGGTGCTACATAATCTGGTGTTCCTACTGGCATTCGAGATGACACCTTAAAGATAAAAATAACAGATGACTTAGTTAGACACAAATTATAAAGTTATGGAATGATATTCAATTTTACTTTATATAAAGGCTTTCTAAAAATCAATGAAAGTGGCACTTCGTTACATTAATTCAAATTTATCTGATTGAACTTGAAGTTATGCCAATTAGTAAGTCAAATTTATGCAATTTTTTATATTACCTGTTTATCTTCATTCATTTTAGCTGCCGAACCAAAATCTGCCAACTTGACGTGACCTGTCTGATCTATTAATATATTCTCTGGTTTTATATCTCTGTTAATAAACAACAAAAGGTTATTAAAATACAGACTCTGTTGGTCAAACTGATGTAAAAATATTCCATGGATTTAAAAAGTGTTGCAATGAAAGACCGTGGAATATGTTAATTTTTTTGTGAACACCCATGGAGGTAAGGAAAGCAAAGCACTGACAGAATATACTAGGGTGGTGTCTTCAATCCCACTTTTTGCAAAGTTCTTTCAAAATTCCCCATTTACCAAATAGTATTAATAATGATAGAAGAGAGAGGGAGGGGGGGGGAGTAAAGCCTACTCTGCAATAACTGGGTGATTCTGGGACTACATGTAACATAATTAAGGCTGGGAATCGATATGAAATTTCAATAACGATTATCGGCAAGAAATTTTCAGCGATTATCGATAATAATCGATTATCACCTTTCCGGAAAAATCCGAACTTTACCGACCTGTTATTTGTGTTAGTCGACACAGGCTACCACTATTTTGTTGCATTGTTCTTCAACAGTCATGTTTAATAATAGTATTGTATAATAAAAATATTCGAAAACATCTTCCGTCTTTATTACTGTTATTTAAACACATCATATTTATTAATATTCTGATACAATCTGTCAATACTCAATCGTAATAAAAAAAACAAACGAAAGTAATTGAAGTTATTTATCTTCATTACTAGAGAGTCCATGGAGGTAGATAACTGTATTAGGTCAATATTACGGTCGTCGGTTCCCTAAAAACCAAAACAATTCCATACCTCGCTTTTAGCCTGTCCCGGGAAGTCAAAATGGACTGTATCTGACATGATTTAGTAATTAAAGCTGAGTTGATCATTAATAATAAAATTAGTTTTATTGTGAAAACAGACGATTTCTCTACAAATCAAGCAAGAGTAGAAGGGAGATAATCCTAATTTTATTATATCATGTGCGATTGTCATTGTCACAAAGTGCGTGACCTATTTTAGTTTCAACTAGTAGAAACAACAAAAACAACGAAAATATTAAAATAATGTATTTAATCTTAAAGTTTAGTTTTTTACAATAATATATATTTAAAATGTGCCAGTTTAATTGTAAGCAGAGGGGAAAAATAGTTGTTGTCTTGACGTCGCGTATTCATTCATTCGTCTGCTAATGACAGACTACGGCAAGTTTATTCGTGTGAAAAGTGACCCTAACTTGCCGTCAGAAGGTAAATATACCGATAATCGATATTTGAATTTCATTATCGATTATCGTATCGCTAAATAACTTCTACCGATTATCGATTATATCGATATTTTTGCACAGCCTTAAATATAATGGTATATTTTTTTTAGGTAATTTGCTTGTAAACAGGTGTGTTTAGAAACCTGCATGTACAAGGTTATACAGACAGTCCTATTACATGTAAACCTCAGGAATAAACCTATGACTTGCATACAGTCCTTATGATCTATATAGTGCATGCATTAGACCACCTGGCCACACAAAACCTTACAAAGTAAAGCAAAAGAATCACAGAGAGATACTTTAAAAAAAAAATTTAAGCAAGCACACTAAATACAAAATATGCACATAAAACATTACCCCTTCAAAATCTGAAAATAATGAGTATTCTTTCTCTGACAAAAGGTAAACCACAAATACAACTGACATTGTCAGTAACACACAGCTTTTTTCTAGACAGGAATTGAAAGTATAGAATATTATAATTACCTATGGACATAGCCCATCTCATGTAATGTATTTATAGCAACTGACATCTCAGCTAGATAAAATCTGGCCATCTTCTCTTCTAAAATATCATCATGTCTGAAAAGGAAAAAAATAATACAAATAATCAGTCTGACTAAAATCAGAGAGAGAGAGAGAAATGGGGTCTATAACCATTGGACACAAACTGGGTCATTTTGGGACTAACACATGGTTTAATTTTATTTCAATAATTCGCTTGCACTTAGGGGTCTTTAGCAATGGGAGTAAACCAGAGGACCTGGAGGAAACCCACGAGGTTGAGAAGGAGCCCCCATCTCCATGCCACATACGCTCACACCAGGGACCTGGATCCTACTCCTTGTCATGTACAACCAGAGATTCGCAACCATGCCAGTTGACACAATGACAGGCTTTATAACACATGTGCTAACCATTCGGCCATAACCCCCACACACACACACACCCGGACTAAAATCAGATGCCATTTCTGTTGTTTTTTTATCTTTTTGGGTTAAGCTAAATGATTAATCAATCTGTCTGCATCGGTATACCGAGTTCTCAAGCCTAGAAAAAAGGCATCTGTCAGGCACAGATTCAGGATTTGTCAGGCACAAAACCTCTGGTGCCTGTCATTTTGTCTGGCACTGATTTGTCTTTTTTATTGATATTATTAATACGTGTCCGGCACTAAGTTGAAAATGTCAGGTACTATTTCATTTGTGCCAGATATTTTGTCAGGTACATCAATAACCGTTATTTCCAGGCCTGCGGGTTCTTGAGTGAGTCGATAACACTCTGAGTCTGTCAAGAGTTGAAACCCTGGTTCATGGACTGATCCCCTTCCATTGGGTTCTTATCAAACAAGAACCAAGCTATTCCAATAACCCTTGAATCAAATGGAGAGAGGAAAGAAGAGGAGAGACAGGCAGGCGACCCTACTCCTGGTCACATACAAGCGGGGAATCATAACCACACCTCTTGACACAATGGCAGACCTTATAATCTAAAGTCAACGCTTTAATCCATTTCGACACCCAACCCCTCTGTGAACAATTGGACATGGTGTACTATAAACCTAATTACTCACCTAGATAAAAGTGAAAGTAGATCACCACCTGGATGAAAATCCATCACTAGATATAAATTGGTAGAATCTTGGAAAGCGTAATGTAGCTGGGTTATCCATGGACTGGAAGCATGTGCCATTATATCTCTCTCTTCTTCATAAAAAGAAATCTAAAAAGAAAAAATTAAATTCCGAATCAATATTGAAGAAATTTACTGATACACGGAGGCCAAAACTAAATTATGAATAACGGATATTTGTCTGCAAAATACTATGTAAAAACACCACTATATAAAAACATCTGAGATACAGTCAATACTTACATGTACCAAGCGTTAAATGGTTCATTCATGTTGCTAAAATAGCCTTTGACCAACAGAAATATCCTAAAGCCTTGTGTAGAGCTATTTCGAGTAACTTATTTTAGGAAAACATTCGTTAAATTCCTCATAAAACACTCGTTAAAGGGATCTGAGTCTCAAATATGAAAGCCTGAGTATGTGTGAAATTTTAGCGCCAAAATGCAGAGGAATGGTGTTTTTACCTTGTCTCCAAATTTCAGCTCAAAATATTGAGTCATTTGGACATGAATGTCAAAACTGCTTATCCAGACAAGTAGCCCTTTTAAGATTTCGGGTCAATTTTCAATGGGTGATCTGTTAATCGATTCTATTTCCGTGAGAGGTCTATACAATGATTGATCTATGTGCTGTACTTGATAAGGAAAGCTAAATTTCACCTACACATTACTGTTATAGAATAAAATTCTGGTTTTATCCAGACACCGTGCAATACAGGCTGGGACACAATTCTCCATTTCCAGATGAAGACTGACAGGTATAAGTTGTTTGAAAATATATCACACATATTGAGTTAGTTGCTCGGCCCAAAGGTAGAGGATTTTAAGGGATTTTAACACAAAATTAAGCAGTTTTATTCTCCAAAATATTATTGGGATTGGCCTTTTAATTAAGTCTTAAAATATCTATATCACAATAACCAATTAACCCGCTGATCTAAAATTTGACAATACCGAACATTCAGCATTGTAAGAGGTTCAACAGCTTGGAATAAACTCCTCTATGACATAAGACATAGCAAACTCATCCATTGAAATAAAATTTGTTATCAATATCATGGTAACATATAATTTTTATTTTTGGTTAGCCATCATGTCTTTGTCTTTCTATATAGTGTTTTACTTTTGTAACTTGTGACATGTTATGATAGTAGTAGTAATGAATGAATGAATGAAATGGGGGTTTATCGTCCTACTCTTTTGCTCCTAAACCGGGCTAATGAAGACGGGCATACGCCATGCAGTGTGCAGGGAATTTTGCCCAGGCAGCGACACTACAAGGGATCTTTTACATGCACGCAATTTGTACACGGGACCTCGGTTTTCCATACCATCCAAACAACTAGACATAATTATAATAATACAATCTACATCTGATGCAAATGTGAGTATCTGCTGTGATATTCTAATTCTATCAGCTATTCAAACCAGGACCAATTGAATATGATCTTTTTACCTATCAGCAAAGAACTTTGAAACATTTTCAGAAAAATCAAAAATCAAATCTTACATCTGGTTGTGAGAGTAAATCAGCTTTTCTTAAAACTTTCATAGCATAAACCATTCCTGATGTCTTCTCCTCAACGACTTGTACCTCACCAAAATGTCCACGACCAACAACATCCTTGACAACAAAATCTGATGCCTTCACACGTAATTCTTTCACCTTCGTTACTGTAGATTTATCTAAAATAAAATATAGATAGACATTTTAATCATATATAGAGCACACTGAAAAGAAATTAAAATCATGTGCTATATACCACACACGGAACTGGCATATGACCAATGTTAGATAAAGTCAATTAATGTTATAGACATTGGACACAAATTTGTGTTTTTGTGATTTTGTTTAGGGTTGCAAAGGGTGGGAAAGTTTCCAGGGAAATTTTTCGGGAATTTTCATTGATGGGAATTTTCAGATATTCATGAGGATTTATCTGAGCCTGAAATCTCCCTTTTATCCACCGATGATGATGTAGATAATGATTTTGAATATAATGATGAAATTGCAGAGTTACCTAACTTTGAGCATTAATTATAGAGTGTGTAACCTGTGTATGAACGATTTAACCGAACTATCTCATTATTAGTTATTTTGTATCTTTCAGTTATTAAAATATTACTGTCACTTGCAACTCATTAATAGCGACACAGGTTTCAATTTACGACACCAAATTGAAAATCCCCAAATTCCCGGGAAATTTACCCTGTTTGAAAATACTCCGGGAATTTTGCAACTCTAATTTTGTTATCATCTAAAAGACATCCTACGTAAAATACTAATGTCTGTTACAACTTAAAAAGAGATTAGAATTTTTGTCAGATGTACCAGGACTACATGGGACTAAGATGGCACTACAGCGCTACCAAGGACGAGGATATTCCCATAGCTACATTGTGTGCAATGCTAACGACACTGTAATCGTGGGTCATCAAGGATTTTAATTGTTTAAAATAGTTCTTCTATAACTGTTTAAATTTTAATGTATATTAAGTACCGGTAGTACTACTTCTTACATTTTTTGACAAAAGACGTAGCATTGGCATTTCTAAATAAATAATCTTGACTGCATTCTTCATAAAGTGAAATGAAGCCATCAATCAATCCATCCTGATTTAATAGAAAATCTGAATCATTTTTCTCCAACACGATCTCTGTAAGTTTATTAACTCTTGGTATGATCCCTTCTCCTTTTGTTTCCTCCTCCTCCATCTTTATTTCTGAAGAATATAATTTAATCATAAACTTTTTGAATGATTATTCATTAAAAGCAAAACACATATTTAGAACTAGGTCTACCGATGTTTTGACCTTCCTCACACAATAATGGGACATACAGTTTGCAAATATCAAAATATATTTATCTAATATACTGGTACCAATGACAATGTTGCTAATATTGAACGCTAGAATTAGTAGTGAGCGTGCTGGTGGTTATCACAGCTGGGGCTGGAGGGTTTCTATCGATGATGGAAAAGTTGCACAAACAACAAAATGTAGCCTATAATATAATATATTATGATAACTATCGCTAGTATTCTGTCCAACAGTACGAATTATACGCTACTATCAGAAATAATTCCAATCGAAGGTTGGTGATGTCCACGGCTATATTTATCCTGCTCAAGCAACACCACAAAATCCAAGTAAAGAAAAGAAGATGCCAGATGTGCTGGGCCACAGAAAAGTCAAAACAAACGAATCCGAACCAGAAATGTGACGTTGAATTTCCGCTGAAAACAAATATATTTCGCTTTCAAAACTTACTGTGGAGATTCTCTAGACCAAGAGGATTCTGTTATTCCTTTGTTTACTTGTTTCTGCTCTTATCATTTGCCATATTCCATAATTTATTTTAGTTTATTTACAGTTTCTTTGAAAAGGCCGCGGAAATAGGACAAATCCTATTTTCAATTCCAGCCAATCAGCGACGCGCTTCTTCATCACCATTCATTAGATCGCATTTGGCTTCATCCCAACAAAGACTTCAGTTATGGGTCAATGGTCTCAGCAGGATCTGTTGAAACTGCTGGGATAAGGAGGGGATTATATGTCTGGCAAGATTTCTCTCATAAAAAGTTATTGTTTTAAACAAAGCCAATGACGAATTTTTATAATTGTAGAAAACCTACAACGAGGCTATTGTTTTGTTTTATTCTAAAGCCTGGAACTAGAAGTAGAGGGCTTGTTAAAAAAAAAAAAAAAGAAAAGTAAGAAAAAAAAGCTATCCCAAGAATATATTTTTGTTACGATTAGAGGGGAATACATTCTGCAAAAAAAATATATTGTAAACGATTTTAGAATTGTTTTGTTTTATTTTAAAGTCGGATATTAGAAGGAGAGGGCTTGGTAAAAAAAAAATAAAAATAAAGCGATCGTTACGATTAGAGGGAATACATTCTGAAAAAAAAATATTATTGTAAACAGTTTTAGAATTGAATTGTTTAATATCAAAAGATTGGTCTGGACTGTTTCCTTGGGCCGCTCGAGGAGCTATTTAATTTTTGCTCCTTTTCTATGTTTGTTTCAAATGCTTATCAATACCAAAGTGTGATTGTTGATTTAACAGTTTGTGTTCTTAGGCATGTCACAACAGATATACATGTACATGGACATTTTCAGATAATATGTAATTTAGGACTTATTCTGAGAACCTTATGTATTGTTAAGTTTTCTATTTGTAATTTCCATTTGGTTATTTCTTCGCAATTTGACGTTTGGTTTGCAGACAAAAAAAAAAACAAACAATTTTTATCTACAACTATCTCTGGAAAATCTTAGACTGCCTATGGAAGCCTCGGCGGCTCGGTGGGTAAGACGCTGACTCGCAAGCCAGGAATTGTCAGGTTCGTTCCCGGTGCTGGCCAAGGAAGTTTCATGGGGTTTACTGGCGAGGTTTCCCTTTGTCATGGGTGCAGGAATCAGGGCAGAGGACCTGGAAAGGACATTGTCTGGTTGTTCTGATGGGAGGAAAATACGCGACCTTTTGTACACATTGGCATGCACGTCGTTAAAGGCTCAATACCACAGTTACCACTCTTGTGTTGTAACTGAATAATATGTCCCAATCTTTATTCAGGTCAACAAATTGTATTATTTTATAATATTCCAATTAATTGATGATACAAATTTCATCTTAACACACCTAAGACCTAATATAAAAATTGGAAAAATACAACTGAATGGTTTGAAAAGTCCGACGTAAACCTTTTCAAATGTGACTTGGCTTTTAAAATATTTTCGAATCCTCTGGACAAGTAGAATAGGATGTAATGGATAATTTACACATCAGGTAGGACACTTAAACATCTAGTACTTAGAATAAGGCTATTAGTTATTTTCTGGAGCTGCAAAGCCAGCAAGGGTGTTATTGTCCCTTTAAAAGAACCCTTGAAATTGACATTCGAAATAAGAATAGGCCGTAGCGCTGCTGTCGGGGCAAGAATTCCCTCAAAGCACACCGTATATGGCGTAAGTCGTCTTCATTTGACCAGCCGATGCATAAAAGTAGGACGTTAAACCCCATTTCATTTCAGGGACTGTCATTTAAACTATAGGCTACCAAATAAAACTTGTCACCGAAGACATAATATTTATGTCAACATTATAAATAGACCCATGCGTTTTAATTACATACAGAACACCGGATCTAGTGTCAGCAGAAAACCAAAACAAATTTATTATGTAACCTAACGTTATCATGAGATTCATAGTTTTTATTACTTTAGTATCATGCAATAAATAAAACGAAATGAAATGGGGTTTAACGTCCTACTCTTATGCACCTAACCTGCTAATGGAAGACGGGCATTCGCCATACAGTGTGCTATGAGGGAAATTTTGCCCGGGCAGATTGGAGCAAAGGGTAATACGTTACAACCTTGGATTGCTTGAGCGGAGATAATGCGAAAATCATGTTTATATCATTTAAAGAGCAGATATGTGAAATACACCAGTATCAAAGCAATCGGAAATGAAAATCAACAATGTCACTGGGGTTGAAGGGGTAGGGGGTGCACGCCCCCCCCCCCCCACACACACACAGACACACACACCCTAGATCCGCGCCTGCCCTATACCCATGCATAGCAAGTGTATGTTAACTCTCCCCATGTAACTAAATTTGTCATTTGCTTGACAAATAATGTTCTGCGATATGTCAAAACATTAGATTTATTTGTTTATGACTATGTTGATTTTTATAAAGTAAAAATGAGTGATAACATATAGTAACCTACATGTGAAACCAAGAACATTGTCCCATATAATCACTTTATTCAACTTGTATAACTCTTAAAATTTCTGATATCGATATCGATCGGAGAGAGAGAGAGGGGGGGGGGAACATATTTTTCAATTGTTCTTCAATAATTCGCTTGCGCTTAGGGGTCTAAAGCACTGGGAGGAAGCCAGCGGACCGTACAACCGCGAAATCTAAACCACGCCATTTGACTCAATGGAAGACCTTATCATACAGTGCGCACGTGCTAACCATTCGACCATCCAACTTCTGCTGATATCGATCGGCAATAGATTGACCTGGATATTGGACAAGTTTGTGATCTGGAAGTAGCTGGAACGTTCACAGTGATATCTGCTGTTATCTAACTTTTGTGGTCGCAGTAATATAGGACGTTGTGACATAATCTATTAAATTTTCGGGGGTTTGGAATGGCCTAGTGGTCTAGAGTGCCGAGCTTCGACCTCTAGCTGGCCGGTCACCTCTGGCTTGCGGCTGTGGTTTCGAGCCCTGGTGTGAGCGTATGTGGCATGGAGATAGGGACGCCTTCTCAACCTCGTGGGTTTCCTCCGGGCACTACGGTTTCCTCCCACTGCTAAAGACCCCTACGCGCAAGCGAATTATTGAAATAAAATTAAAACCATATGTTAGTCCCGAAATGACCTAGTTGTGTCGAGTGGACGTTAAACCCCATTTCTCTCTCTCTCCCCCTGTACATATTTACTATAAGTATAGCCACGGTCGGTCCTCACGGGCGGATTATTAGGGGTGGGAGTGGCACACATCCCCTATCTCGATCGAGTGCGCGCTCTTTAGAACGGGGTTATTGTCTCATGTAACTAGAAATGGTATTTCCGGACTTCTAGTTTGCGAGAAATTTTCCGGTGTGAGGCCAACTGGACCTCCTGTTGAGCGGTTCGCGCTTTCGGCACTGGCAACGTGGAACTTCGCCTCCCGGGAGTCGAGCGTGGGACATTGGATCTCGTCTTTTCGTCTCAAACGAACGACTAGGCAACACTACTTGCTAGGCCCATGGGCGCTGCCCTCTTAAAAGTGGGAACCAGGCATGAAGACTCCCGGGGATCTACCCGGCTCACATCGGGATTCGAACTTAAGCCTGACAATATTTTGTGAACTGTGGACCAATGCTCTGCTACTCTTCTACCACAGCCTTGAAAAAGAACACGATCCCATGGGCGATATAATACACAATTGCGCTGTGCGGACGACAAATCGAACTGATACAAAATCATTCCTCTCCTCAACAGTACCGATACATCCACGTGGCAGACCTTTTTTATTTAGTGCCTCATCTACCCCACTGCACCGAGACTTTTAATAACATATATTATGGTTATCGAATTATTAAATTGCTCATGTTGTTTACAATATATGACAAATATCTGAGCAGTCATGTGACTGTAAACATCTGGTGTTGTTTAGTCTATTTATGTGTGAAAGGTGTCAATATGTGTCATACTATTTCATCAGAATATTCCAACATTTACGTTTTAGTCTTGTGGCGGAGGGGGGGGGGAGCTAAAATTTAAACTGCAGAGAGGATCACATTTTGAATTAGGTCGATTTTGGGTTGATTGCGTTTTGCAGTATTATTTTCCGGTTACAAATTGACTTAAAGGGACAATAACATTCTCGCTGGCTTGGTAGCTCCAGAAAATAAATATTACCCTTATTCTAAGTACTAGATGTTTAAATGTCCTACCTGTTGTGTAAATTATCCATTACAACCTATTTTATTCGAAAATATTTTAAACTCCAAGTCACATTTGAAAATTTTTACGTTAGACTTTTCAAATCAATTGGTTGAATTTTTCCAATTTTTTGAATTAGGTGTGTTAAGATGAAATTTATATCATCATTTAATTGGAATATTCTAAAATAATACGATTTGTTGACCAAAATGAAGATTGGGACATATTTTTCAGTTACAACAAGAGTGTTATCGGGGCTTTAAAGCTTGTACTGGGCACTGGTGATGTCCAGAGCGTGGACTGGCAGGGTGGTGGTGGGGTTGGGGGTAATTTCACTCTGAGCCACCCCCGTTGAATCCGCCTCGGCAAGACTACCCGGAAACACTGCATTGTTACAAAAATTATAAATCAACCCAGTGTTGGATATTTATAGTTGATAATTTAGCTGGTTTTAACATTCAGGAAAAAAAAGAGTCCTGTGTAGAAAACAGTTGGTGTCGGAAACTTTTTGGGCGTTAATTGTTGAATATACCCATGAAAACTGATCTGGAATATTTGTATGATCTGCAAACTGAAATAAATTGGAATTGACAAACCGCTAATAACAATCATTATAGTATACATGTACTTCAATCCTGTGTGAAAACTGCATACCAATGAGGTAAATATGCCACAGACAGCGACGGTTTATAACATCACAGTTGCGAAGAGGTTCAAATTTAGGAAGGGGGTGGGAGAGTAGTTAACTAGTTAACGCCAACCCGTGTGTGTAACCAGAAGATCTGTCCTGCAGTCAAATGGCGTGATTTCAATTCCTCGCTTGTACGAAAGTAAGTTCGCCTGTCCAACCTCGTGGGTTTTCTCCGGGTCCTCCCAACGCGTAAGCAAATTGTTGAAATAAAATCTAAACATATGTTTGTTCCCGAAATTACCTAGTTTGCGTCGCGTGGACATTAAACCTCGTTTCGCTGTCGTAAGCGAATAGTTGAAATAAAACTGAACCATATGTTAGTCCCGAAATGTCCGAGTTTGTGTCGAGTTGATGTTGGACCTCAATTCTCTGTTGGACCCAAATTCTCTGTCTCAAATGGATTAACACGGATTAACACGTACTGTCAGTTATTTGAGAGAGAAACGCTGTTCCATCTCTAATCTAAATAACACATCAGATTAATTCAACCTATAATAGAGAATTTAATAATTTTATTTATTGATTTTTTTTAAATTGAAGTATGTTTGTGGGGTGGGGGGTATTAAGACTGGTCTCTCTGGCAAACTGTTCTCCAATAACAAATGCTAAGCGACGATGATCTCAAAACTAGCTTAATGTAATTTTAATCCATGTTTTTATTTATTTTATTTTTTTTTGATCTCCCCACAAAATGTTAGCATGCGGACCTCTCAAAATTAGCTTAATATATTTTTAACATCCTTCTTTTGTTGATCGATAAACTATTTTCAAATCTCCCATCAAAATGTTGGCAAGGTTATATGTGCTTACCGACATCTATCTTTTTAGAAGTGTGTCATACATTGAATACAGTTTATTGCAGTTTAGAATATCTCTGGATGGATTGCATCATCTATATATTTGTTGTCGTGCCGTTCGTCAGGATATATTTTATTGGCCTTGTCCTCGTCAAATGTTCTGGCTTATTCCTTCATTCGTATGGCTTGACGTCCACTCCCACCGAAGGTAATATCGCAGTAAGAGTTAGGCTGAACAGATTTCAAATTTACATATTTATCAACCGTAATCAAATTCTCGCGATTATCGAGTCGGAAACAACTATACAAGTTTTGATTTATATATAAGAGTATCTGGATAACCGCACATACGAATCTGTTGTTGAATATTCATAAAGTACTCTCCTTGCAGCTCAATGACGTTATGGTACTAATTTTAGTAACAAATGACGTATGTTGTTGTTGAGCAGTATTCTGCCACGTGCTGTAGGCGGGGTTTGTTTGGCTGTATATAAAAGCCCTGGATCACAGTTCGCCATCATAATTTAGCAAGCAGAAAACTTTGGAGAACAATCTAGGGTGTCTTACTGTCGATTAAATTACGATATCTTTAGAAAAATGTCAGCTTCACAATCAACATACACAACAGATCTAGATGAATACGACATTGATGTGCATAAGCACGTACATACTGGACATAGTGGTAAGGATCGCAGCAAACAAGAAGCTCGCGAACATACAAATCACCATGACCCAGCCGGCCATAACAGAAAAGTTGTCACGAAACTAATGAACAACGAAAAGAAGAACAAGAAATAGACGATGAAAGAAAAGTGACTAATACAGGTTTGTATATTAGAGAATATTTTTTTTTGCATCAAGAAACATAGATAAGAAACCTCACTAGTAGGCTTAAAATTATATCTCAACGTTTTTAACAACCTTCTCGTAGCTACTGTAGAAACATGGCTCTGAAACTGTAGCCTATTTCTTTGTGTTTTTTGTTTTTTTTATTAAAACAATGAACAACAAAATAAGGATATGTCTGTTGTTGGCGACATATCGTGGGGAATGTTTCAAATGCGTAAACACTAACAAGTCATTATGATCTCTAAAACAAATGGTAAAAAATAAAACTTCATAAAAAGATGAATTGTCTGAGCTGAAATTTGTACTTGTTTTGATCTTGAGTTCACGAGGTAAACAAACTTAGCGACTAAAGGTTATCTCGGTTGGAGATCGGATGTTTTCTATGATATATGACGTGCAGTTAAGATACGGGGTAAATAAACTCTCCCCGTTGTTATTTATCCAGAAGTTGAATAACAAAACATATATTTCTCCTGAAACACCGACGAGCCAAGAATGCCACTTCTGTAGTCGAATGACATGCACACAGTATCTCACTGGAAACAAATTAATAAAGTCATGTTTTGTTTCTGTGAAACTTGCAGCCGCCAGTCAGTATTTCATTTCTTTGGGTACGCTCATATGATCCGCCCGGCTCTTGCGGAGTTAGCGGAATAAAGTACGTGTCGTTAATAGTTATATCGTTTATTTTATCGTTCTATTCGGTGAACAAATCCTCTGCTTTACCCACTTTGATCAAATCGTTGATATTTTTGCAGATCTTTTCAAGAGACTACACCTGTATACATCAATATTGATTTTTGTTCACGTGATCGGTAATTATCAATAACCCGGTTACAGGTAGACATATATATACACATCAAGTCAATGACACATAATCACGTGATGCATACTTGCACCAAAACAGGTTTTCACAAAGTATTGGTTGATAAAAATTAAGGCATTTCCTCTTTTTTATGAGGGGTGGGCAAAATATTTGGTCAGTTTACGCTAAAATGTAGAAACGCGGCTTATTTTGTAATTTTGATGGGGGAGGGGGATGTCTGTTCGTGTGTAGGGTTTACGGTCGCTTTCACTTTGGAGGTGTCGCAGGCGAGAGGAATAATCTGGAAATTGCCTAATTTAAAGAGATAAAGAATGCGCCTCATGATTGCCTGGTACAAAAACGGGATTAAATGTTAAATTTAACGCCCATGCAATATTTTAATTCCATCAGGACGTTAAATGTTAACAAAGCCTGCTGTTTAGATTTGAACAACATAAATTTACCTGAATGTTTGACAAGGGGTTTTAACACGTTAAATTCGTGTAGACATTTGTTTGAGAGATTAATGAGACACTCCAGGCATATGTTTAAAATTTAAACGGTGGTTAAATTATTGGCCAAACCGGTTTTTACACCCTGCACTCTGTCAACCCATCTAGTGTTGTATGTTGTAGGTGTTTCACCTTTTATTTAAGTGTCCCATATTGGAAGTTAAAATTGACGTTAAAATAAGTTTTAGATTTAAGTCAGATGCACCCAGACGTATGTGGAAGAGAATTAAGTATCCGTGTTAAATTTATGGTAGAATATTATAACCATATTAAAATTTTAAAAATAGATGTAATTCTAACGTCTTGGGAGTTGTCCAGCCCCCCCCCCCACACACACACACAAGGCTAATGAATCCTATGCATGAGCGATTTGTTGAAATAATAAGAAACACTCCCATAATGACCCCTCGCTCTCTCCCTCTGGTTTTTTTTATTGTTATCGAAACGTCGTGCCTGTGTAAAATAAACAAGTAATTGTTGGCACATGTGATTTTTTTTTTAATTTTGACATATTAAAAGTCTGTTGTTTTACCCGGGTCAAATACACCATCCCAAGAACAAATACTTCAGTATACGGGTCTTGGGTCATTAAAACCTAAAGCTCGAAATCTAGAAAATATAGTGACCTTGGCATTTTCCATATAAATGTATTAGATCGAGAAAGTTCTCGGGGTCAGTAAATAACATACATATAAGATCAATATTTGCCGAGTCGGCATATTGAAAGCTTATAACCTGCGATTGTCTCAGTTTCAACCCAACGAATGTCTGGCTGGGGTGAAGCTCAGGTCAAGGCTATTAAACCGGTAGACCGAAGATCCACTTCTTGATTCGCTGCCTTCAGGCTGTTATTGTATATTGACATAAGATTAATGAAACAACTAGGCTATAGAAATATCGATGTATCATTATTTGTTTTAAACACAATTTATATCGTAAAGATAGAACATTTCACAGCAAAAAAGAATAGCCTTCTCACAGAAAGTACATTTAAAAGTCATAAAGAATAGCATACGTGAAGATGGTGTATGTATTTCACAAAAAATGAATAATAGCCAATAAAAACAAGCTAAAAGAGCAAATACCAATTAATGTATTTAAATTGTATTTCAGAAATTTATTTGAAGGTTTTGTCTCAGGATAGCAATATTACGAACAGGCTAACATGCGCTTGAATAATTTAGAGCTGGCGTAATGAATGAAATATACCCATATGGTGCAATTTTCGACTTTCAGTTGCAGATGGTTAAATTATGATCGAGGCCTCGTGCAGAAATATTAATATCTGTGTTTTTATTTGTTAATTTGTTTGTAAATTATCGAATTTTGTCTATTTCCAGGACTGATTTGTAACGGAAACGTTCATTGGTTATGGATTGAAACCGGAACTGGATAAATGGCATCTGAATTCTGAATGTGGTTAAAAACGTCACGTTATAAAAAAAATCAACCTCAATGAATAGAAAGGAATAGAAACAATGCGCGCAATTTCAAACTAAAGTTTTGAATTTGATTGGTTAGTTTGATTAAGAAACTCTAATGAAGAGACAGAAAGGTTGAAATTGCAATAAATGCAATGTGTCTCAATGAAATTTCAAAATATTTTTTATAATATTTTGTACACATAACTGTACAGTTCTCTTTTCGAAATGTACAAGTTTATTTATATTATTTTGTATTTAATTAAAAATGTTAAAACAACTTACTATGGTTACTTTTAATTTCCCCCATATTCAAATGTTGTCGGATTTGTCGTCTTCCCCATCGGATCCGCCCTTCGTTATAAATGCTTGCGGGCTCTCTTGAGGTTAAAGTGATCATCCAATTGACAGCGTTTATGTGCAAGAGACGTAGAATCCTGTAAGATTACTGATAATTTCTGTCAAGTTATAAGCCTTGATCAATTTTTTGTGGCTAATCATCCGATTGATTTGTATTTTACGTGTTCAGAAGCCATTTTCATTTTTTCTGACATTGATTACTGAAATCAGGGGCGGATCTACGAATTTTGAAAAGGGGAGGGGGCGCCGCAAAATGAGGGCACTTACTGCGGAGACGGGGCACGCTGCTGCGAGGGGGTTGAGGGAGGGGGTCCCCCAAGACAATTATCCGTCATTTCCTTGCATCTGTAGACATTCCAAGAGCTATTTGGCTGATATTTTCGTCTAAGTAAACGTTGGGGAGGACATATTTGGGTCTGAAAAAAGCACTTTCAGCAGTAAAAAAGGGCACTGTCGAAAATTAGGGGGGGGGGGCGCCCCTCGCGCCCCCATTGGATCCGCCTCTGTGAATGGGGTGTTCATCTTTTCAAGCCGAGCCCTTGCACAAATATTCGTTTTGATTTGAATAGCTAAACCTCTTTACATATTTCTTCTCTTCGGATTCCGAGAGTAACCTGGGTCGAAGTCATCTACTGATGATCCTTGGCCTGAAAAAATTCTGAAAACCCCCATTACACGCATAGTAGTAAAGTAAATATAACCATTGTCCCAAGCAGGGCTTTTTTTAAACGTCAACATTCATAATGTGGACGTATCATTCCGTCGCCCCTGGATAAGTGTGGTGGGTAGTGCCACAGCAACTTCTTGTTTATATTTTGTCTGCAAATAATCAACAGGTTGCAATTATTAACAGATTTCGATCCAATTCGGCATGATCCATCATAGGGTTGTACCTATTTATATTGGTCCATGTTCAACCCCAAGGTGCAGAGTCGGGCCCGATGTATGCTTTTTTGTCTACAAGCTGGAATTCTGAATTGTTCATCTTGGAACTTGGCATATTTATTCCTTATGATAGGGATAGCGACTATTTATTTTTGGTGCCTGTCCCGAGCAATTATTAACAGATTTTGTCCTGCATATCAACCATTTCAATTACAGGGTTGTACCTATTTATATTGTTCCATAACCAACCCCCAGGGACAGCGCCACGCCCTTTTTGTGCTTTATGTTTACAGACAGGAATTCAGAATGGATCATCTTGTCACACCCACTTTTTTGTAAATATCTAGTCCTTAAATTTGGCAAAACAATCCCGATTACAGCCTCCTCGTTTTAAAAAAAATACCATTCCAATGAAAGCATGAATACGGACGTGTATGTTGCAGCGGTAGCCATGCTTTAGTGCAGTATAATAATTGGCCAATAGCTTTGTGAAAATAAAGATTTGAAGTGAAATTACGGACTTTTGGTACTCTTTGATGGGGTGGGGTGTAAGGGTTTAGAATTTAACGCGTGCGCGTGAAATCATAAGTTCTGTCATTGAGTCAAATGGCGTGGTTTCGATTGCCAGTTTGCATGTGACCAGGGGTAGGGGTCGCCAGTTCAACCTCGTGGGTTTTCTCTGGGTCCTCATTGGCCGAGAAAGTTCATCCAGATTTCCCAGTGTGGTTTCCCCCTGTCAGTGATGCAGAACAGAGTGCATGACAAGGACAGCTGTCTAGTCGTTTGGATGGTACGAAAAACCGAGATCCCTTGACATTTGGAATTCGATATAAGATAGTAGGTCGTAGTGTCGCTGTCCGGGCAAAAAATTCCCTCTTAGCACACTGTATGGCGTATGAAGGTCTTCATTAGCCCAGTCAGGAGCAGAACTGCATAGGACGTTAAACGCCATTTCATTTCATTTTCTCCGGGTCCTCCTGTTTCCTCCACTGCTAAATACCCCTAAGCGCAAGCGAATTATTAAATAAAATTGAACCATATGTTGGTCCCTAAATGACTTAGTTTGTGTCGAACGGACGTTAAAGGGAGAATGTCGATAATTTTTGGGAGAATAAAATTTCTTAATTTTGTGTTAAAGCGGGAATTTCATATTTTCCAAGAAAGTCAAAACATATTTATTTCTATGTCTTTTGCTCAATAGGTTGTCAACTCGCTATTATACAATCATAGGCATTATTTTCCACACTGAAACATCTTTCACATCGGAAATAATAACACAATTACCTCCTTGTATCTTCAAACGTTTGAATTTAATGTTGAAAGTGATATTTTTGCCAATTTCTCAACTGGCAATAGTAAATTATAGGATTATTCTTTAACAAGGTTTATTTTAATTCATTTTTAAAATATAACTTTAAAATATGAAATTGCCGCTTTAAAATCTTCTACCTAAGGGTCGAACGACAGTATTTTGAGCTGGAATTTGGAGGCAAGGTAAATACAGCAATCCTCCATATTTTAGCGCTTATATTTCATACGTACTCTGATTTTTATTTTACAGACTCTGTTCAAATCGGGCTAGTCCCTTTAAACACCCTCTCTCTCTCTCCTCATGCGGCCTGTGCAAAGGGAGATTAATCAAAATAATGAAGTGAGGCCCAATCGGGTCCAATTTTATAAAGTAGCAAATTACGATTCTAAGATTGACATGCGTAGTGCGTCCATATACCTCATGTTTCCGGTTTATAAAAATAATCAAGATGGTGAGGAAATAGCGTAATACAATTTTATTGGGCAAATACACCGCTATCTTTATAATAATTTCACTCCATGTTTTGTATTTCCATTGGAGATTTTAGATTTCGTTTATATGGTCTTGTTTAGATTGAAATTGACCTTATTTCTCTCCCGTACTTCATGTCCAGATTTTATAAAATATATTAGATTAGGGCATACTCATAGTCATACTGTATATATTATATATATATATATATATATAGTATATAGGCCTATTTATTTTGAACTCCATTCATCGTTCGTTGTCTCTTTTAACCATATTCATAATTTGATATTTCTAGTGATTGCGTAACATTTGAATTGTCTCTAATTTCTGATATTGTGAAAATGAAATCTCTCAAATGAATATCGGTCCACAGAATGATACATTTGCATTTAGTATTCACAGACAGTGATACAATGATTTGAAAATTTAGCGACATTTGGCATCCTCTGAAGTCTGTAGACTGCAGCGAGACCATACAAAAAAGCCAGCACCACCTTTAGGTGTTGGGTAAAATGTTTTGATTTGTCAGCATTTAGCCCTTGGATGATTATGTCCATAAAGAGGGTAAACTAATTCTCGAAATGAAAATGGCACTCACTGTAATTTGGGTAGGCGTTAAAATTGTTGTCTGAAATCTCAAATATCATTACTTTATCAAATTGTAACAAGTGCCGATACTATTTATTCCTTTTTCTACAACAGATTTTGAGACAGCTGTCAGCAGTTTTTAACACAAAAGATCGACTGACTGACATATCAAGTCGTTTCATTGAAGGGGGTTGGATGGCCAAACGATTAGCATGTGCGTGCTGTATCATAAAGCCTGTCATTGAGTCAACTGGTGTGGTTTCAAATCCCCTGTTGTACATGACAAGGAGTAGGGTTGTCTGTCCAACCTCGTAGGGTTTTTCCGGGTCCTCCAGTTTCCTCCCACTGCTAAGGTATTGAAATAAAATTAAACCATATGTTAGTCCCAAAATGACCTAGTTTGTGTCGAGTGGGCGTTAAACCCGATTAGGTTAGGCTTTGATAGTCTGGCCCCATACTCCCACAAAGAAAGCATCCACAGTATTTATAATTATGATTGACATAGTGGTAAGAATACCGCGACTCAGAATATTACAGTTAAACTGCACGTAACAATATATGTCGCCATAGTAACGAAGAGGTGGTTTATCATTGATTACCCAGTCCATTAAAAACTACATTGATATTTTACATTGAAAAATCATCTGGATAAAATTCTTTTATTCTTTGACTAAAATGGCACCTGAGCTTGAAACTGTCAATGTCATTATCAATCGGAATTTTTTCTGAAAAAACACACTGCTGCTGATACGAAAAAGAACAGTTCTTCTGTCTATCATAGTGTGATATTTTAGTTTAAAAAGAACCAGATATTGAGTTAATGAATACTGTATTTGTTCCTTATTTCATTTCAGCTGATCAGAATAGAATGATTTTAGGTGACAATTTATACACCACAAGTTTCATCAATTTTATATTAGTAATTATCACAATAGTGAATTTTTAACGCACAATAATTTCTATTACCACGAAAATTTACTCCGAACGATAATCCATGATATCCCGATAATTTATTTTACTTTACCAATATCGCAAGATATCACAATATTTTTTTCTGTGTCTTTGCAACCTTACACTCAGACTTATTAATTAGACTTGAATTGTTTTATGATTAATTATTTTGTCGATATTTCAGAAACCCATATTATTACAAGGACATGAGCGGTCTATCACACAAGTCAGATACAATCGTGAAGGGGATTTGATATTCTCCTGTGCCAAAGACAACACACCAAATATATGGTATTCTATAAATGGTGAAAGATTGGGAAGTTTTAACGGACACAATGGTGCTGTATGGTGTATGGATGTTAACTGTATCCTTTTCAGTATTAACCCTTACATGTACATGTATTTACATTTACGAATGACTACCCTTTACCCTGGTTCAGTGAACAATTTATTACCCAAAACTACAAATATTACAATAATTAGATAGTTTGCAGCCGATCTAATTAAAATACATATTTAGATTCCGTTTCTTTTTTTTTTTTATGTCTTTGATGGCTTACACTATATGAAGATCTGTTGTTTTGGGAAGTCGTGTCAGAGGTCATATATGCGACTTTGGACTCTATAACGTCAGACATTTGGATTACCCACAGTTCTGTACAGCTCATGTCAAAAGCTCTCCGTAACAGACCGTTTCATTGACTAATCCCTCGCATCATCGAGAACATGTCAATGGTAACAACTCTTCCAGATCCCACTACAACTATAAAGAAATGAAATAGGATCTGTGTTTTAATCAGATTGGTTCACATGACACGAGCAGACTGAGTCAGATCGAGGTAGTACATGTAGTAGTTTCGGGGGGTTGGATGGCCGAATGGTTAGTGTGCGTGCGCTGCATCATACCGCCTGCCATTGAGTCAACTGGCATTGTTTCAAATCCGCGGTTGTACGTGGCAAGGAGTAGGGTAGCCTGTCCAACCTCGTGGGTTTTCTCCGGGTACTCGGGTTTCCTCCCACTGCTAAAGATCCCTACGCACAAGCGAATTATTGAAATAAAATTAAACCGCATGTTTGTCCCAAAATTACCTAGTTTGTGTCGAGTGGACTTAAACCCCATTTCTCTCTCTCGCTAGTAGTAGTTTCATCACTTTGGCTGACTGTTAAAGTTATAAATTTGTAGATCACAACAGCTGTCGTGATCACATGATACTTGATATATATCTCTGATAATAACAGGCTTGACCATATTTTTATTTCAATCACAATAAAATGTGGAATTAAGTTGATTAGAATTGTTATTTGAGGTGGACAAGAGATAAAAAAAATCATTTCAACAAATAAAATAAATAATATCTTGTCATAGGTTTAAATTTAATGTCTTATATAGTTTAAACTTAGCTACCCCTTTCCTTTTCACTCAATGCTATGGTGCTAATCAGGACCTTTTTGTATTATGTTTTTATTAACTTGACTGAAATTTTAAGGGGATTCTACAAAAGTTCTAACAGGTTCAGCAGATAATACATGTAAATTATGGGATTGTGAAACAGGTAAGAGTAGTTCTACATGTATTTAAAGCTCAGACATGGAATTTATATTTTTATTAAAAGAAAAGCAGATAGCTAGATATGTCTCCGAGTTATTTATTCCTGAAGGAATTTGGGATCTGCAGGGTTCAGTGACTTAGACACTTGCTTGGCATCCGGGAGGTCTTGTGTCGATTTCGGTGTTAACCGCTTAAGTTCAGCAGGATTTTTCGACAGGATTTTCAGTGGTGTACATGTAGGTAGAAGGGCCTGGCAAGGAACATACATAATAGTCATTTAGATGGGATGAAAAACTAAGGTCCTGTGTCGACTTTACAGGTAAATAGTCTCTTGGCAGTTGGAGTTCGAAATACATGTATAAATGTGAGAGTAGCGTGTAGCTATCCATCATAGTTCACTGCATGGCATTTGTCCAGTCGGAGCAGATAAATAGGATGTTAAACCCCATTTCTTTTTTAACCGTATTTAGTTATTTATTGGGGGGGAGGGGGTAGTCGAATAGTTTTCTTCAGGTCTTCAGGTCCTACAGTTTCTTACCATTGCTAAAAAATAAAATTGAACCGTATGTTTGTGTCGGGTGGATGTTACACCCTATTTCTCTCTCTCTCTAGTTATTTATATTTAACTGTTGAATATTTTCAGGTAAAAATTTGGTAACGATAGACACAAGAACAGGTGTAAGAACATGTAGTTTCTCATTTAGTGGTCGTGTATTAGCTTTATCTACAGATAAAACTATGGGTTTACCTTGTGAAATACAGTTCTACGATGTCTTAGATCCACAACAACTCAGTAAGTTTTTAACCACCTTTATGTTTAAGGTTGTCACCATTTTCAGGTGTCCAACCATGTTTTTGTACTACTCTATATGCCTTGGTCCTGTTTCTTGAAATCTTAACTAAAAATGAAATCCAAACTTTTATTAGATACTACCATTTTGAGTCGCTAAGCACTAAAATCATTCTAATATTATCCAATCAAATTACTAAGTTTTAATTTTATCTTGGTTAAAATTTTGTGAAACAGACCCCAGGTTCAATAGCAGACCTTGTGCATTATGTCATAAGGAATATTTCGATCCAAGTCATAAAGTTTCGAGGTGTTTTTGCGTTATGATTCAAACTATATACAGACAGTTGTTCTCCTTGAAATTCATTAAGAATTTGTCTGTTTTTTCATTTGGACCCATGGCTCTCTAGTTGTTTAGATGGGACAAAAAAACCAAGGTTCTGTGTACACATTGGCGTGTACATAAAAGATTCCTTGATAGTAGGAATTCGATATAAGAGTAGGCTGTAGGGCTGCTGCCTAGGCAAAATTTCTCTAATAGCACTCTGTATTGTGCATGCCTGTATTCATTAGCCCAGATCGGAGCAGAACAGCAGGACTTTTAACTCCATTTCATTTCATTTGCCCCAAGTATTATTTTCTCACGTTTTCGTTAATTAAAAAACTGGGAACTGAAATACTCTTCTAAATGGAAACTTGTTTCCTAATTTTATGTTTGAATATTGTTTTCCAGGAGCCAGTAAACCATTTTTATCGATTCCTATAGAAGGGTCTAAAGTAACAACAGCGTTATGGGGTCCATTTGAAGAATATATGATTACAGGTCATGAAAACGGAGAAATGTGTCAATATGATACTAAGGTATGTTAAAATTTCTTTATCTCTATCTTTTTTATAGTGTCACTTAAAGATATGTTATCAGTCCTTCTTGTTAAAGTGCGCTTTCTATCCTGTCCTTACGCACACCTGGACTTTTCTTCGTGGGAGTCATTAAATACTCTGCAAGTTAGCTAAATCGCTCTCCTAAATACGGAGATTAATAAGCTACTTTCAGTTTTTGAATTTTTAGCACTTGCACGCTGTATCATAAAGCCTGCCATCGAGTCAACTGGTGTGGTTTCTCAATTTCCCTGATGTATGTGACAAGGAGTAGGGTCGCCCGTCACTCGTGGGTTTTCTCCTGTTTCTCCGGTTTCCTCCCACTGCTAAAGACACCTACATGCAAGTGAATTATTGAAATGAAATTAAACCATATGTTAGTCCCTAAATGACCTAGTTTGTGTCAAGTGGGAGTTAAAACCCATATCTCTCTCTCTTCTCTCTCTCTTTCTCCCTACCTTCACATTCATCCATTCATAAGTTCATCAGTCCTTAAACTGTGTTATGGGTAAAAATATATCGAAGGTAAAATATAGCAAAAAATGACACCCTGAACATTGTTGTTTTGAAGTAGAAAATCTTAAAATGTCTGGATCGGTGCCATCAATCAATAATTTGTTTGTGTTCCATGCTTGAGACATGTGTTAATTTTATATTTCTAGACGGGAGAATTGGTTCTATCCATTAAAGAACACAATAAACAGATAAATGATATTCAAGGCTCGAAAGATTTAACTATGATTGTATCAGCCTCTAAAGATACTACAGCTAAGGTAAGATTATATGTGACCAGTTAACATATTATAGACTGTCTACACTCAGATTTCTCCAATGTAGCACCATGGGTCTTTCTGTCTGACATCGAGAGCGGGTGGGGGTCGCGGTGGTCAAACCGGTCGCCACATCCTACGTATGACCCATGCATCTTTTCTTATTACATATTTTGGGTAGCCTTGTGATCGTCTTGAATTTGCCTCAAGCTGTCTTTGCTTCTCCTTCACGTTGTGTTTACTTCTTACTGGTTTCTTAAGACGTTTGTCTTCTTCAGTTATAACAATGCAACAGTTCGTTTTTACCTTTTATGTGGCATAGGTATACATACAAGCATAGTACATATTACAATTACAGTCAATACTAACTAAACTCTTCTCAACCTAGACACCTCGCGGTGTCTAGGACTCTTAGATGTTAACCCTCTGGAATCTAATCGAAGTCTGATTTAATGACATAATATAGTTTCCTTTATAGCCGCAAGGGTATCATGCAGACCCGTGCGTGTTCATGACCATGAACCTGTGTAATCGACGTAATGATTGGTTAAATTAAGCCAAATGATGCAATAGGAATATCTCGAATCACATGTATTTTGTTGAAAGATATAACCAGTTTGTTATGTTTCTATACATTTTTTATATAACAATATGTCCATCATTGACTAAGTTGATTTTAGTACATACTAGAGTTGGGATTTCGCCCGTATATTCCGGACTTGTCCGAATTTTTTTTCCAAACGCACAATATTGTCCGACCGGGAATATGCCCAATCGGACATCAAGACATAGTGAATAATATTCAAAATTCCAAAATTAATATAGTGTACTGAAAGTATAACTACCACTCAACCCGATTATCGTTGACAATAGGCAGGATTGATTAGGTAATTAAGTGATCAACGTATTTATCGTGTTATACCGTCAATAAACCTACCTTGATTAACTACTTAATCCGTCTTGATTGATTGACTTAATCCTTTGTCGGACAATTCATCAATCTAATCTTAAACAGAAGTCATTGCTTTCCCTTTGTCGGACTATTCATCAATCCAATAAGAGTGATTATAATTTTAATCCACCCGTTTACCTCGTGGTCTTCAATTGTCGGGCATTTTAATCGCATTGATGTGAGCCGACAGCATCTATAAGCTAATCATAGATGTCACATATCGTAAGAGTATATTATTTTATAACACCCTACATGTAATTCATTTTGTCTACGATATCCTTTACGTCTTTTAAGAATCCATATATAAATTCTCATCCACAGTGGCACTTTCCCGTGATCTCGAGCGCCGCACGAATATTGCTTAACGTTAGGCAGTGCTTACTATGTAGCTGTGTGCTGTAAGTCACGTACGCCATAGCGGCAATACGCTGAAGTCAGCTATGCTTTTTGTCATCACCACAAGTATTATTATTTCGAACGCTTTTCTTTCATTTGCTGCCGTGTTCTTATTTCTATTACGCACGGATTTGAATATTTTGTTGACATTTTATAAAGAAAAAACGATGTTCTGACATCACAAACTATTCTTATTTCGGGAGTTCGGCATTCATTTGCTGTCACGTAAATCTAAAGGAATATTACGGTTGTGAATTTTAGGCTGTGTTGAATTGGAACTATGTTTCTTGTCGCCCGCGCGCTTAGGATCGGGGGGTCTATTTTCGGCCGCATAGCTTTGCAACACAAAAAATTTTGAAGTTTTATTTGAATGTTTCCGACATTTTTAACAATTATTTTAGAAATAAGTTACCCCGTAATGTCTCGTTTATCAATATTTACCGGCTAAACAAAAATAAGTGACATTATGTTGCGGTCTGTTGCCGTGTTTAATACAGAGCAATATAACAGTCGATTTCGTTGGCGGATAGCTGCAATTTGCATAAAATTTATGCGCCCATGGCCACTTTGCTCTATTAGATGTATTTCAACTAGTAAAACTTTTAATATAAATCTAAAAACAGGTATTCCACAAGCGAAATTCTCGGCTTTCGCTCGGTGCTGCCATGTTTTTGCATACATAATGAAGTTATTTTAAGAATTAGTTATTTGATTGGTCGGTCGCTAAGGTCAATGGTTGATGTGTCCAATCAGAAACAAGCAGGTCAGGTTATTAGGCATGCGCACTGAGCTGATGTCCTAGATATTCCTTCTCGTCGGTTTATCGCTAATATTCTTGATAAATACGTCATTGTTTGTAGATATTTTTGAAGACTTTCAAATAAAATGGCTTTAAATTTTTTGTAGATCACTCAATAAGTTTGACAGACACCCATAAATCATTAGAGAATAATAATACCATTACTAAGTTCTGTTGTTTTGAATAACATTTATGTCATTGTATGTCAAAGTTACATGTATATGTGTCAAAGTTACACATGTAAATATACACACAACAAGAAATAAAATAAACCAATATTGAAATATTGTATAATTTATAAGAAATACATATATATGAAAAATCATTTTATTAAAGTAAAATAAATTAATGGAACATATCTGCTTAACAGATCCCAAATCATTTTTTCTACAGTTAACAATTTTAGTCAAAATTATATCTCTGAAAGTTATGGTCAGATTTTATTGAACCCTGGAACCACTTCCTATACTGACTTTATGCAATAGGAGAATTTTTTTTTTGAAGTCTGCAAAATAGTTGCTGATGTATTGCACCAAGTAAAACATTTGGTGTTGAATATTGTTTGCCAATTGTTTGCTGAATCAAAAAGTTAATTTAGTAGGGGATATTGGTCAAACCAACTTTTATTTGGTGATGGCATTCAAGTTTTAAAAAGTATTTCAGACAACTTTTGTATTTTACTTCATTATTTCATTCATTCAGTTTACCATATAGGTTAATACCTGGAAATATGAATTAACTTTGAGCTTTTTGGGGTAGAATAAAATCAAAATGATGGTTTGTGTTGGTTTGTATACCTTGTGTTGAAAAATACACTCTGTGTTGTGTTTGCCTCACACCCTCGTTGGATTGTCACGAAGTTAGTGACAAGAAACATAGTTTCAATTCAACACGGCCTTATGCCAAAGTACATGTGTAGGATCGGCAAGCTTTCATTCAATGTATTACGAAAATGCTTAATTTTGTACGACATTTACTGACATAAATTTGAATGCCGTACGGGAATTAGGTGTGAAAAATAGCGAGGTTCACCAATTTTTATTACGTACGGGATTTGAATATTTTGTTGACATGTGATTTTTAATTGTGGTATGAATTGAATACCGTACGGGAATTAAATATGAAAAATAGCGAGGTTCACCTTATTTGTTATGTACGTGATTTGAATATTTTGACGACATGTGACTTTTAATTGTGGTGTGAATTCGTCTGCTTAAATAACGATAAGAGTTATGCCCCTTTATTTTCGGTAAAATGTCTGACACGAAAAATTTTGAAATCCCATCCCTGGTACATACCTACATATTATGTGAATATGTTAGAAACATAAAACTATATCTTATCTCCTCATTCCTTGTCTATAATCTTTAAATACAATGTCACCATGACTATATTGCTACACCAATTACATAATCTGTTACAAGAACACTAAACTATGGAAGCTGGTCAGAAATGGAGAAGTCAAAAATCACACTAAAGCCATCTATCACAGCAGAGTGGAGTCAGAAATCACACTAAAACCATCATCACAGTGCAGGGTAGTCAGAAATCACACTAAAACCATCTATCACAGTGGAGTGTTGTCAGAAATCACACTAAAACCATCATCACAGTGCAGGGTAGTCAGAAATCACACTAAAACCATCTATCACAGTGGAGTGTTGTCAGAAATCACACTAAAACCATCATCGCAGTGCAGGGTAGTCAGAACTCATACTAAAACTTTTATCAAAGTGGAGGGTAGTCAGAAAGCGCACTAAAAGTATCTATCACAGTGGAGAGTAGTCACAAATTGCACTAAAACTTCAAATTGAAGGGTAGTCAGAAATCATACTAAAACCATCATCACGGTGGATGGTAGTCAGAAAACACTCTAAACCCACCATCACTTTGGAGGGTAGTCAGAAAACACACTAAAACTTCCATCATGGTAGAAGGTAGTCAGAAATCACTCTATAACCATCATCATGGTGGAGGAAGTTAGAAATCACGCTAAAATCATCATGGTAGAGGGTAGTCAGACATCACACTATAAAAATCACAATGGAGGGTAATCGCAAATCCCAATAAAACCCCTCATCACATTGGAGGGTAGTCAAAAATCACACTAAAACCATCTATCACTGTGGAGAGTCAGAAATTGCACTAAAACTGTCTATCACAGTGGAGAGTCAGAAATCACGCTAAAACCGTCTATCACAGTGGAGGGTAGTAAGAAAACACACTAAAACTTCCATCACGGTAGAGGGTAGTCAGAAAACACACTTAAACTTCCATCATAGTAGAAGGTAGTCAGAAATCACTGATTGAAGTTTCTAGGGGTTTACCCACAGTTCTGTGAATTGCACGCCAAGAAGTTGCTGTAACATACTGTTTTATTGACTATTCCCTCACTTCAACCAAAACACCGGTGATATAACAGCCCTTCCAGATCTTAGCATAGTAAAACAGAATTTTGAACTATAAAAAGGAAAGGAAAAAGGATCTTTGTTTTAATCAGATTGACATCATGTCAGTCATTTCAACAATATTTATTTCCAGCAATATATGGAGGATATTTGTCGTTTTAGAGTGAATAACATATTTTATTTCATCAAGAAGCAAGAAAACTTATATTTTCACGAATGCGTAGCATGAGTGAAAATATAAACGTTTTCTTGCCTAGAGATGTTATTCACGACAAAGCGACAAATGTTCTATTTTTTTAATGATTTTACAATCATTTTAGGTAAAACAACATGGACTACTGCTAGCCAGTGGAATAACACTTTTATTTCACTGATAAAATGCGGTATTCCACTACTGATCATGAAATAAACTTTCTTATAGATATAATGCTGTAAATTTTGAAATGGGTAAATGTAATAATATTTTCTTATATTACAGTTATTTGACACAAGTACGTTAGATCATCTGAAGACCTATAAAACAGAAAGACCTATAAATTCAGCTGCTATTTCTCCTATTAAAGATCATGTAAGTGAGATCCTGCTAAATAGAGACAATTTGCTTGTTTATTAACGTTTTGAATATATGTTTTGAGAGGGAATCAAAGGAAACTTTTGATAGATAAATTTGTTTGAATATATGGGGGGTTGGATGGCTGTATGATTAGCACCTGCACACTGTATCATAAAGCCTGTCATTGCATCAACTGGCGTGGTTTTGAATCCGTGATTGTTTTTGACAAGGAGTAGGGTCGCCTGTTCATCCTAGTGAGTTTACTCCTTGTCATATGTTTTCCCCTCACAGCTAAATACCCCTGTACGTGCAAGCAAGTTATTGAAATAAAATTAAACCATATGTTAGTCCCAAAATAATCTAGTTTGTGTCAAGTGGACGTTAAACCCCATTTCTTTCTCTGTTTGAATATGGTTTTAGGGATAGCCAAACATCTTGTTTTCAGGGAATTAAGTATTTGTCTAGTTAGTTTGGGTCTCTCTACCAAGGAAATAACTCCCTTGTGTGGGAATGTGTGTTTAAGTGTAGGATAAAGCACGAGACTGAGGTTGTGCTGGGGAAAGACTGAAGAAAAGCACCTGAGAAAAAGAAAAACCGAGACCATCAGGCTGAGTTTTTTTTTAATGGATTTTTTTTTTAATTCTTTCTACCCCAGCATAACAAAAGTCAAGGACTTAATACCCAATAGGAGAATATCCCTGAATTCCAGTAAGAAAAAACTTAGCTCATGTTTTCTTATGGTAAAAAACATAACCTGGAAGAATGACCTGTGGCCAGTTTAAAGAAAAACTTTCAGAAGAATAACCCCAAATTCCCCTGCATTTATTAAAAGCTCCCCCCCTCCCCAAGAGATTTACTGTTAGAGGGTTATAAGATCAAGGGAAACTGTCTATAGAGGCTTTTATTATTGAATATTTGCAGGTTGTGTTAGGTGGAGGTCAAGAGGCTATGGAGGTAACAACAACCTCAACCAGAATTGGTAAATTTGATGCTCGATTTTTCTCTTTGGTATTTGAGGAAGAATTTGCAAGGGTTAAAGGTCATTTTGGACCAATCAACACAGTTGTCTTTCATCCAGATGGTAGAAGGTGAGTAAATTAATTTAAGGGTTTTTTTTCAATTAGTCAGTTTAGTCTTACATATTCCAGAAAACTGACTTTACGCTAACTCCTTCTGAAGTTGACTTCCATATATAAGAGGGAGGGGGGGCAATTAGCTAGCACATGCGTGTTATATCATAAAGTGTGTAATTGAGTCAACTGGCGTGGTTTCGATTCCCTGGTTGCACATGGGAAGGAGTAGGGTCGTCTTTCTGTGTCCTCCCACTGCTATAGACCCCTATGCACAAGCAAATTATTGAAATAAAATTGACACATGTGTTAGTCCTGGGATTACTTAGTTTGTGTCAAGTGGACAACATTAAACTCTCTCTCTCCCTTTTAGGAGGGACAGATTTATGTGAATTTCATAATAAAACCTACAATCTTAAATCGGTTAAGATAATTACATTTCCTTTTTTGTTTTGTGAAGATAATGACATCGCATTTGTTTTAATACTGAGCCATATTTTTTTGTTTATTTCAGTTATGCTAGTGGTGGAGAAGATGGATTTATTCGTGTACATAATTTTGATCAGAGTTATTTTGAACATAATTTCGAGCTGTAGTCAACTAAATTAAACAATGTATTATCAAAAATATAATAAACCATTCAGACGGATCTTCAAGTTCTTTATTTGACATCTTGATGGATTATTACAGAATTTAGGAGCGGTTGGGTGGTCGAATGGTCCAAGGCATGCATTTATATCATAAGGCCTTTGATTGAATTAAGGGACATGGTTTCGATTCCCAGCTTGTTGCAGGCTAATGAAAAGAATCCAGCAATTCAGGTTTCACAGGTCCTTCCACTGCTAAAGACCCATAAATGAAATTGAACAAACTACATATGTTAGCCCCCAAATGACCCATTTTGTGTCAAGTGGACTTTAAAACCCATTTCTATCATATCTTATATTCGGAGGAGCTAAACGTCTAAGCTCGATCTCCAGTATATTGTGGATAATATTTTTAAACCATGGCTGAGAAATGAAATTTAACATCATACTTTCTTCACAAACTGTCTAAATGAAGTCAACCAATGGTTGAGTGTATAAGAGGTGGGGCGCGCTTGGTTTAATGTGTGCGCGCTCTAGATCACAAGTTCTGTCAGGAGTCAACGCACATGGTTTATATTTCCATCTTGTTCGTGGCAAGGAGTAGGGTTGTCTGTTCTTCATGGGTTTTCTTATGGTTCTCCGGTTTCTTCCGACTGCTAATCAACAACCCCTATTCACAAGAGAATTATTTAAATAAAATTGAAACATGGTGCGTGTCAATTTGAGGGTAAGCCCTGTGTTTCCCTCTCTCTTGATATTAGATCTTGTGAAGTGAGAAGTTATTGCAGTTCAGACAAGTTTTGAATACTAAGTTTGATAGTTACATGGAATCTAATCAGATTCAAGTCTATATATATCTATAGTACATCATAACCTTACCCCTGTTATACATCTTACTCCAACAGCCATATTCTTTATATCAAATTCCAACTGTTAAGGGTTCATATATGAGCAAGCCAGTGTGTCTGTTGGATCTCAGTTTTTCTTCCTATTCAAGTGAGTAGAGAACCCTCCTTGTCACACCCCCCATGCCGTAAAATCAAAAAGAACTTTCTCGACCAACACCAGGAGCAAACCTGATCCCTCCAGTGTGGCTGCCATGTACATCATAGATTTATGCATTGGATATACTGAAGCAATAAAGACTACAACAAAATGAATCATCAATTTATGTATTTTCAACAAAATCACAGACTAGTTACACATAATATTTTTGAGTTGCAAAGGTCTAGACTTGACTATGGCTCACAATTATTATTAAAGACACAATATGTAAGAGCTAAATCTTCTTATAGCAGGTCTTCTTTTGGCTTCAAATGTTACATCAATTGTGAATGCTCGTGATTATTAAAGGATTGAAACACGATCAGCATCTAATAATTTAATTTTAAAATCGATAATCGCGACTTTGTTTATTAATTCAAGGCTACGCTACTCTCTCATCAAAATCTTCAACATACATATGTTTTCTCAAAATAAAGTAATTTGACGGAAATTTTCAACATATTCATTTTTCGTTATCTTTTAATTATTAAACTATTTTAGGAATAACTGTCCGATATTTATCTTAATCTTACATAATGCATCCTTAATTTAAAGTTATAAATATTATATTTAGTCAGCCATGTAATAGTCAGGCAAATTAGTGTTTAACGTGCAATATATACTATTCAAAAAAAGTAGGGGATATTTGATTTTGGGGGCATAATACTAAAATATGCAAATGACTACGAAAAAAGTCGCTATAGAACCTAACAGAAGAAACATTTCCAGTTACATGTGACGCCCAAACGCACCAATAGCTACCGCATGGAATGCAGGTGATGCTTGGGATCATCATGGGGGTCCAACCCAAAATTTGCACGACTCTGACTTTGAATGTTACAGTCATTGTGGCATTGAATTCCAGGGTGGAAACATCAGTTTAATTGTTTTAGTGACCAGAAAACAAATTTTGATATGCGTCGGCTTACCCAAAATGAAAGGTTACGTGCCCTTGGCATGCTACAGATCGGCACAACACAGGCGGTTGTGGCGCGGACCATGAATGTTTCTCAGTCTGTCATAAGCAGGCTATGGTCCAGATACCGTGATACACAATCTGTACAGGACAGACCAAGCTCAGGTCGACCAAGGGCGACAACTCAAGCCCAGGATCGATTTATCCGTACCTTGGCCTTGAGAAATCGTGTCATCACAGCAAATCAGATCAGCGCTCGTCTTCAAACAGACACTGGTGTGAGAGTGAGTGGCCAGACGATTCGGAATCGACTGCATAGGGGTCACCTTCGCGCCCGACGTCCTCGCGTGATCCCTTGTTTGAGAGATCATCACATTCAGGCAAGACATCGTTGGTGTAGGGATCGTCAACACTGGGATAATCGACGCTGGAGCAATCTGATGTTTTCAGATGAGTCAAGGTTCACTGTTGATTTTTTGGACAGACGTAGGAGGGTGTGGCGTCGTCGCAACGAGCGCTTCCAAGACGTTAACGTCATCAGACATGATCGATTTGGGGGTGGTTCTGTTATGGTGTGGGGAGGCATCACTGTTGCTGGAAGAACGGCTTTACATGTTGTTGCAGGGCGTGTTACAGGCCAGTACTACCGGGACAACATCTTGGCAGTCCATGTTGTGCCGTTCGCACGACGTCATGGCCGCCGTTTCATCTTCCAGGATGACAACGCAAGATGTCACAGGGCCAGGATCGTTACAGGTTACCCCCAACAACAGAACATCACCACATTACCTTGGCCAGCACTGAGTCCCGACCTTTCCCCCATCGAGCATGTCTGGGACATGCTTGGACAGAGGTTACGTCAACGTCAACAACGTCCTGCCAATGTTCAAGAACTTGCTGCTGCGTTGCAACAGGAATGGGACAATCTGGACCAAAATGACCTTAGACGTCTCATTAGGAGTATGCCACGTCGGATCAATGCTTGTTTGGCAAACAGAGGAGGATTTACCCGTTACTGACTTTGTTGTGATGCTGTGGTAACTTTGCTGTTTGACCCCGGGTATCATTTTACCCTTATAATGGTCAGTCTGTGCCTTACTTAGTCTAACGATCCTTTGGAATAAATCGATGAATGTGAACTTCATTTCATTTTGTCATTTGTTTCATCGTCAGTTTCATTAGGTGACTTTAATAACACTTAAAAATCAAATATCCCCTACTTTTTTTGAATAGTATATTATACACAATTACTTCATTTCAGGACTTAATAAGACAATAAAATTTATAAATCAATTATGACATGAAATTAAATAGCAGATATATCAAACAGAATTGGAAATGCACAAAACGCAAAACAATCTCAAAATAATTATCACAGCTGCTGGTTAACATTAACAAGTTAAATATAACAAATTCTACATAAAATTAATTATTTGGCAGGAGAAATAAATACTGTGTATAATAAAAATGAAAAATATTATTGTATATTATATGAAATTTAAAGACTACAAGATTATCAGAGTTAGTAAGAGTTAGGTCCGTTTGATTGGTCCTTTATATCACAGTAATGACTGGCCAAACAATCCCAGCTTGTTTGAAAGAAAATCTCAGCCAATGACAAGTGCAATAACAACCCTGAGTTTTTCCTTTCGACTAGCTAAACAATCTCATCAAGTGTGAATAAAAAAACAAACATAAAAACTTTAAACTTTTGAGCATTGACAAGAATATATGGGCATATATAAAAATCACAGTTGGGTGTCAATGTATCTTAAACAGAGTTAAGACAATTTAGAGATTGTGTTCAGTTAGAAAATTATAACATTTATTCAAGTGGATGGCAGGAAATTATTGTGACTTTGTTGAATATTTGAAGAGACAAATGGGGGCGTGCAGGGAGGGAGGCAGAAGGGGCTACTTATTATTCTCAAAGCATCTGTTTTAGTAGAGGGGGTTTCAGGGAGATCCAATTAAAGAGCGAAAATAACATAAGTTGTGGTGTAGCCCTATCTGGGGGTCAATATTTTAATAAGTAAGGCTAGAGTAGGGTCTATACTGAACACCACTGCAGGTTTTAATCAAACATTCCCAGATAACATCTGCATAATTAACCTCAAACAACACTTTTAACTATAATTATAATAAACCTTGAACAGCCATTTTTTCACTAATAACCGTTGAACAACAATTTTCACTCTAATATCCCTTGAACAACATTTTTCACTAATATCCCTTGAACAACATTTTTCACTATAATAAACCCTGAGCATCATTTTCTACAAATTTTAATCAACATTCCAAGATAATATTTTTCACTATAATAACCCTCAAACAACATTTTTTACTATTATAACCCTTGAACAAAATTAACACTATAACAAACCTCAAACAACATTTTTCATTATAACAACCTTTGAACAACATTTACACTATAACAAACCTTGAGCACCATTTTTGCATTATAACAAACCATGAACAACATTTTTCACTATAACAAACCTCAAACATTTTCCACCCACTTATGCAGAATGAAAGCACAGTATGGTATATAATATGCTTATCAATTGAAATTTATCATTATTCAACAGGCGATGAGCTTAAAAATACAGGATCTAAAAGGGAGGGGATACATTTATTACACCCACAACAGGATGAGAGTAGTTATTACAGTATAAGATTAAGCCATTTCTCTAACTAAAAAATGCCTTCGAACAGGTTGTTGAAGTTATCATGATTGTTATCATCTACCCTGTAAAACATAACACAAAAATAGATTAAAAATGAAATCGGATTTAAAATGCACCCACAGGATTTATAAAGGACACCATAAAGTGTGGGCGAAACTTTGTCTGAGCAATTATGATCGGGTCAACATGAATACAGGACCTCCATTTTACATGCCACCCGAACAGTTAGATACTGTTCCTTGCCAGGCCACAAATCCTTGGAAACGTTCTTGGCCAACAGAGAGAGAGAGTGCAATGGGGTTTAACGTCCACTCGACACAAACTATGTCATTTCAGGACTAACATATGCTTTAATTTTATTTCAATAATTCGCTTAAGCGTAAGGGTCTTTAGCAGTGGGAGGAAACCAGAGTGACTTGAGGAAAACCACGAGGTTGAGAAGGCACCCCTATCTCCATGCCACATACGCTCACACTAGGGATCGAAACCACAGCTGCAAGCCAGAGGTGACTGGCCAGCTAGAGGTTGAAGCACAGCACTCCAGACCAGTAGGCCATGCCCCCCCCCCCCCACACACACACACGTTTCGATACTGTCAACATGATTGCTACGACTAACCTCCATATACGATAAGACCTGATAGGATCACCACGATTATTCAAAACCTGGATAATCTGATAAGAAAACCTGATAGTATGACGGAAGGGATCAGATAATCTGACATGTCAACCAGACTTACTTAACAATAGGACACACACCCGTTTCGATACTGTCAACATGATTGCTACGACTAACCTCCATATACGATAAGACCTGATAGGATCACCACGATTATTCAAAACCTGGATAATCTGATAAGAAAACCTGATAGTATGACGGAAGGGATCAGATAATCTGACATGTCAACCAGACTTACTTAACAATAGGACAGAAGAAACTGGATAATCCAACAGATTTCTCTATTTCTGGTTTCACGGGATCACTAGCAAACATTATTCTTTCACTGTAATGGAATACAACACTAGATATCATGAAATTTATTTTCAAATACAAAAGGTAGTTTTATTTGTTTTTACTTCTTTCAATGTCTATGTAGTTTGTCTTGTCCACAGGTGATTGTGGTCCTACAGTGATAGTATTAAACTCACCTGTTAATTAAAGGTGGTGATTGTGACAGGTAGGCTGGAGGTACAGGTGATTTCAATGGTAAAGTTGTAGGTCTAGGTGATCCACCATCATCTGGCACCCACGCTAACACCTGATCAACAATAAACAATATAACTCCATACAATAAATCTTCGCCTATTACACTTCATCGACGCACCCCACCCACCCACATATGTCGTATCCAATTAACTAGCACGACCCAGTGAATGTTTTAGGCCACTGAATTTGGGCCCAGGGTCCCAGCTGAAATACACTTCATCGCCGTGCTTCACCCCCTGACATCTGATATCAAACCAGCATGATCCTGTACGCTATGAAATTTTTGTCCCCAGGCGAATTTGGGCCCAGGGCAAAGCCAGATACCCTGCTAGTAAATCTTAAATGTGGGTTGGCAGAGGCGGATACAGTTCCCTTTTTTACTGGTGAAAGTGCCTTTTCTCAGACCCAAATATGTTCGTTCCAAACGTGTATTTAGACGAAAATATCAGCCAAATTGCTCTTGGAATGGCTACAGATGCAAGGAAATGACGAATAATTGTCTTGAGAGGACTCCCCCCCCCCAACTCCCCTCGCAGTGCGTGCTCCCTCTCCGCGGTGAGTGCCCTCATTTTGCGGCGCCCCCCCCCCCTTTTCAAAATTCCTAGATCCGCCCCTGGTTGGTGTTTATTGCAACCTAGAACAAAATTATATGACATGTAGCATCCCTAAGCTAAGATGATAATATGGTGAGGAGGGGAGGGGGGCAAGAATGACAAGTTTTAGTCTACTGGCAATGAAAAACAGTTTGTTATTTTGCCGGGACAGTTAAAGTATAAATGGTGCTTAAAACAATTTTAGTTTTCCTTGACATTACTTTTTTAACAGTTTAGGTATAGAGAGAAATGGGGTTTAACATCCATTCGACACAAACTAGGTCATTTCGGGACTAACATATGGTTTAATTTTATTTCAATAATTCGCTTGCGCGTAGGGTTCTTTAGCAGTGGGAGGAAATCGGAGTACCCGGAGAAAACCCACAAGGCTGGACAGGCGACCCTACTCCTTGCCACGTACAGTTTAGGTATAGGCAGAGGTGGATGGATGTATCATGTATGGAGTATAGTGTTTTTTTTATAGAGCACCTGCCTCATTCCACATATGCTGAAGTCTAATACTGCTTTACGCTATAAGGTATCATGTACAGAACAGAGCACCTGCATCATTCCACCTACCTGACCATATCTATGTTCTTTATTACAGTTGATAGGACTGGTATTAATAACATCTTGATCTTTATAACATGGCGGTTTATAGTCATCACTTGATGTCAGTCTGTATGGCATTTCTCTATTACCGGATATCTCTGATACTTTAGCTGGATAACTTGGGGATGTCAATCTGTATGGCATTTCTCTATTACCAGATATCTCTAGCACCTTAGCTTGATAACCTGACTGAGCTTGTCTAGAAACAGATGTCACTGGGACCATAGCTTGAAAATTATCAGATGATGACAATCTGTACTGAGGTTGTCTAGAAACAGATTTCTGTGCTTTCATGGCCTGATCAATATCTGAAGACAGTGCATATGGGGTATCGATATTTTGACCTTCACAGATAGACTTCTCTGATAATGTGTTTGCTCGTGGTCTGTCCAGACATGATACTTTGTAAGATGCTTGATGAAACTGATCATTCCATGGCATGACAATGTCACCAGTACTACCATAAGTTCTTGATGACTCATCAGCCCTGAAACTCTTTTCTGGTGACCCTTTAAATTGTAAACTTCCAATTGATCTGTCAAAATCTCTTTCCCCATAATGATTACTCATTGATCTAGAACCAGATTTAAATGATTCATTGAAATCTCCATGGTAACTTTGCCGCTCTGAGTTGTTCCATTTACAGCCATGTCTATCATTAATCTGAATGTCACCTCTGCCTCTGGTACAGTCGGCCAGTGCATCTAAGACTGGAACCTTTTTTTGAAATCTTTCTATTGATTGGTCGTGTTTTACAGGCTGACATAAGACCCTGTCATGCTGCGATAGTTTTAATGAATTGGATGTATCATCATCCGAATAAATATAATCCACCGACTTTAAATTGAATTTTGGTTTCGAATGAACTTTTGAAGGTACAATAAAGTCTTTGGAGGTGTGATTTTCTTGTTGCAGAGTTGTTGGATGTGCTACCTCTTTGTATTGAAGGTCTGTCCCAGGTTTTCCATTGGTTCTTTTAATGGGGGAGTTTCTAGAAATGTTTTTATCTGTTTGAATATTTAAATTAGAAGACGGAGAATAATTTGGACCGTTCATTACATCACACAAGGCATCCTTACGTCGGGAGCAGAGGTCGCAGTGGATCAATTTCAAGTTGCGTAAAAATACGCAGACATTCCAAAATTTCGCGTTTTTGCCGTCTACATCTGCGTGACTTCGAGCATCTCAAAATACTCAATAGAATCGAGTCAAGTCGTTTTGTGAACAAACCTATTATAAAGCGTCCTTATTTCCTTGATAGGCCTACTGCATTTAATCTAATGACGACTGGAGGTTAACGGCATCGGCATTAGATCTATGGTTGACGACGCAACGATTTCCATCTTTCACTTCGACAGGAAGTAAAGAGAAGACTATCGCTATGAAAGCAAACATTTGATTGGGTGAATGTAAACAGGATACTGTGTCCTAGCCAATCCAAAGTCTTGTATGACATGCGCTTTATTGCTTCATGCCGCAAAATAGGGGTGTCCCAGGAAAGCTACGTATAGAAGGCTTCGACTGCCATGAACTTGTGAATGAAATAAGCGGAAATATAAAAATCTACGGAGACTACGTGCAGTAGAGGTGTGTAAAAGAAGCGTGAAGCACATAAATTGTACAAACTACGACGTAGAATAATCTAGTTTTATTCTCACGTCGGGAAATTTTCTGCGTGTAAATTACGCAGCGTCCGTCAATATTTGCGTTTATTTTGAAAAAAATGCGTGAAATACGCGGATTTTTGCGTGACTGCGACCTCTGGTCGGGAGACACTAATTTTCTCTGGAATAGCAGAATTGGTTGTATACTCACTTTTCACTTCTGTATGATTTCGCATTCCTGTGTTTTCAATTATTTTGTTTTGATTTCGTGGGAATGGCTGCTCCATATTTCTATAGTGATTTATTCTGCTGATATTGAATGTGTTACCATAGTTACGCCTCTTTGAATCTTGTACTGGGTATGATTCTTGTAATCGAGAGGATGAGGACATCTGTGGAATAATTTTAGAGCAATCCCAGTCATCGTGGAAATCATCTGGAACATTGGATTTTTGTGGAACTTTCAAAAGTTGTCCTTTATCTATTTGTTTATCAGATATAGCCGTTGCTGTATTAGTTAGATCTAAACGGTCCAGTTGATGAAAAGCTGGATTTTTCTGTCCTGTCAAACTGTCGCTCTGATATGTATCGAATTGATCTGAAACAGGTGAAACTGTTGTATTCTGTCTTTTTTTGCTTTCTTCTTTATACAGATCAAACATATCTTTAGTATTAGTATGGCCCCTTTCTGGATTTTTCTGATTTCTAGGGGGAGAAAACTCAGTATCTAACTGATCAAAATCATCATCAAAATCCACTTGGAAAATATTTGAGGTCTGTTGTCTATCTGTAATTTGCTGTCTTTCAGATGAATGCATTCCTGAATTTTGGTTTTCAAGAACATTAGTACTGTTATCTGTTTGTACAACATTTTGAGATTTATTGTTAACTCTGTTTTCACCTTTATATCTTTCAGAGTAGTGATTTTGACAATTTTGATAGTGCTTGTCTAGATTCAGACTATAATTTTGAAGATTTTGATATCTCTTGTCTGGATTCAGTGTAGAATTTTGATGATTTTGATGGTGCTTGTCTTCATTCAGTTTAGAATTTTGACGATTTTGATACGAATTTGTATGATTTAGATTTTGAACTGGGTTTTCCCAATTTTGATTTTTATGTCCAACGTTATGAAGGTGACTTTGATGACTTGGATTCGATCTTCTTGTGTAATTTAGAGATGGCAAACAAATATCCTCTTCAATTATTGCATCATTGAACCCCTTCTCTTTCTCCTCGTCAGTATCTGAATCCAAACCACATAACAGATTATCTACTTCCATTAACATCTCCTTCTGTATTTGTGAATAATTCTTATTGGTTGATTTTTTTACAGCTCCACTAGAATCTGTTACATCTGAGATTTCCATACGATTGCTCAATTTATTGTTCATGTCACTTCGGTTTTGATTGTTAGTTGAGTAAGAGTTGCTTCCCCTAGCTCCTGGTGCATTTATTTTATTGGTTGATTTATTTACAGCTACACTAGAATCTGTTACATCTAAGATTATCGGATGATTGCTCAATCTATTATCCATGTCAGTTTGGTTTTGATTGTTAGTTGAGTAAGAGTTGCTTCCCCTAGCTCTTGGTGGATTTATTTCATTAATGGATTTATTTGTTGCTTCTGTGACACTTGGAGGTTTTCCTATTATCACTGCATTTTTCGTCTGAATTTGATCCTCAAACATTTCCATATCTTCATCACTGAAAAATAAATGTCAAGACTATATTTGAGTTCACTCATTTATTAAATATCCTGTAAATCAGACTTTTATCTTGTGCCATGAGAGTCTGAAGGGCTAATAAGAAAGAGAACATTTAGACATGTGGGAAAGGTTTTTATTGCAGGAGTCACAACGAACTATATAGGATTTTACAATCTGGCTTTCCCTTGTCTGTGCTGCAGGACAAGAGAGCTTTGCAAGGAAAAAGCACCTTGTCATTCACAGGGGAATAAAATCCATGGTGCACTCATATGTACTAGTTGGAATTTGATGGAAGAGTAGGAGGAAAGGTTGCTCAAAATTTCATTCTAAGCACACTTCATCAATTCAGTTGGTACAGAAAAGTAGAAATGAAATGAAATGATATGGGGTTTAACGTCCTACTGTTCTGCTCCAACTGGGATAATAAAGACAGGCAGAAAAGTAGGATGTGTAGGATGTTAAGACTCTATTTCATTCAAATGTTTATTGTTTATCTATACAATACCTTGAAAATCCTGGATTCCAGTACGTTACATCAATACATTGGTTATCTGTTGCCAGTTTAACATCTGTTCTAGTTGCTGATTCTCTGTTGTTTAAAATGGAATTATTCCCATACGTTCGGTTGTCAGTCCTGTTATTCATACAATCTGTATTACCATGGGAATAATATCCTACCGGTTCTATACTAATAATATCTGATCTGTTTAAATGATTCAAATCTAGCGACTGACTTCTTACTGCGTTATTGACCCTGTTGTTGTTATTGGGGACATAGCTGATTTGATTCTCATGGTTCACTTGATTTCCAGTGGAAGACAGATTAGGTCTAGGACTCTCAAACTCATCAGAACTATATGGAACAATGGTTTGTAATAGTTCTCCAGAACTGGTGTCATTCTCAATGACCGGTGATAGTTCAATATTAAAATTACCTGGAAAATAAAACCGAGAAAAGGATATAAAATCAAAGGGTATAAATAAGGTACTCAAGGTAAGGGATATGGGGGTTGGGGATGGCCTGGTGGCCTAGAGTGCCGCGTTTCGACCTATGGCTGGCGGTCACCTCTGGCTTGCGGTTGTGGTTGTGATCTCTGGTGTGAGAGTATGTGGATTGGAGATAAAGGCACCTTCTCAACCTTGTGCATTCACTCTGGGTACTCCAATTTTCTCCCACACGAAAGACCCCTGCATGTGCTCTAAGATAATAAAAATGAAAATAAAATGTGATATCACCTTCAGTGGAAGCGGACGTTTAATACTAAGAACAACAACGTAAGAGATATGATGATATGGAATGAGTGGAGGGATCAGAATTTTGTTAATTGATTACAGATAGAAAAACTGATTATGAACCAGCGGCTACCAGGCAGGATACGCCCACATTTTCGAGAGATGGATAGAGAACAAGCTAAAAAGAAAGTGATTTTTCCTACAATTAAAGGGCCATAATTCATGAAGTTACAATTCGATATGCGCAAATATCAACAGGAACCAAGATCTTTGGGTTATAAACATGCATTTCAAGTTTCATCAAAATCGAATTAAAATTGTGACCTCTGCAGGGTCCACAACCTTGATATACCATATTTTTACACTATTTGCGGGTAGTTTTGGTTTGATTTTCAGGAATTTCGAACTCAACCTTCATTACAGCGTAACAGTAATACAATCAAACGTTTTTTTAAATCGAATAATAATTGTGACCTCCAGAGGGACCACAAGCCGAAAAAGGTGATTTTTCGTACAATCAGGTGCCATAATTCAGGAAGTTACCATTCGATATGCGCAAATATCGAAAGGAACCAAGATCTTTAAGTTATAAATATGTACGTCAAGTTTCATCAAAATCGGTTCAAAATTGTGACCTCTACATGTATATGGGTCCACAAGCTAAAAACAAGATTTTTCATACAATTAGGGGCCATAATCCATGAAGTTTCGATCTGATACATGCCAATATTGAAAGCAGTCAAGATCTTATGGGGATAAAACTATATTTCAAGTTTTTTTAAAATCGGATAAGAATAGTGACCTATAGAGAGTCCACATACAATTTTGGACATATAAAAATGATTGTCAAGTAATTTGATTATAGATATATTAACTGATAATGAAGAATGATTGTCCAGTACCTTGATTATAGATATATTTATGAACAACGAAGGATTGTCCAGTGCCTTGATTATAGATATATTAACTCATAAAGAAGAATGTTTGTCCAGTACCTTGATTATAGATATATTAACTCATAATGAAGAATGATTGTCCAGTACCTTGATTATAGATAGATTCTTGCTCTTGTTGGTGTCGATTCAGTTTTTCCCATCCATCATTAACTACTTGTCTTCTACCATCATAATCTAATACTTCCTGTTGTTTGGGGGTTTTCTTGCCATAATCTGAAAAATAAATTTGCTATAATCTGATGTATCTCAGGTTAAAAATATAAAATCTTGTCATATTCTGAAACATCTAGGGTCATAAAAATAAAATCTTGTCATATTCTGAAACATCTAGGGTCATAAAAATAAAATCTTACCATAATCTGCTCCTATAGTGGGCTGCTTTTGACCCTATGACATCAGATATTGATTAATTAATCGTGCATCAAAAGGACAAGAGCGTGCCGTAACAAACCATTTCATTGGCTTATCTCACACATCATTCAGAACATGTCAATGGTAACAATTCTTCCAGATCCTAGTGTACTATTACTAAAGGCAAGGAAATCGAAGTTTTGAACTATAAAAATGAAACGAAATAGGATCTGTGTTTTAATCAGGCCCCGAGTTCACAAAGCATTCTCAGACTTAAGTTAAGAATTTACTCAAACTTGTTCTCCTTATTTTAACTAAAATATAGCCCTTTATAATAATTTTGTTGATTTTATGATAAATACATCAATAAGAAAATATGTGAAAAGTTTTGTGTTTCTTCATTAAAGATATTTCTCATAAAAAGTGATTGAAAGTTGAGAAAATTCTGAGAATTCTTTGTGAACTCGGGGCCAGATTGTCAGGAAATAATTATAAACAATATGATTTTCTGTTATTTTGTAATTAAAATGCTGACTGATTAATATTTTAAAATATTACCAGTATTATGACTGACAGGTGCTTGTTTATTATGCAGAGGTGTTGTACGTTCTATAGGGGTTTCATTAACATAGCTACAACCTGGTTTCTGTTGTTGCGGTGTGGCCGTCTTATTCTTCTGATATGCATACATACTTAAATCTATAGTTGGTGTTGGTTGACCAGAACTACTTGTACCGAGCTATGGACAAACAAAAAGAATTCAGATTTGTTGACTGGGTCTTAAAATAATGCTTTTAGTTGCATCCCACCTTTTCATCGTTGTGCCAGGCTCGTAGTGATTTTGCTCATATATTCCAGACACATTCATACCTATTTTCCGAACGTCCTAAATTGTCTGAACAGGAATATGATTGTATAACTACTACTCAACCCGATTATCGTTGATAATAGGCTGGATTAATTAGGTAATTAAGTGATCAAAGTGATTATCGTGTCATAGCATCTATACACCTACCTTGATTAACTACTTCATCTGCATTCAAAAAGGTGTCAGAGAAAATGGCAGGCACCAGAGGAATAGTACCTGACAGAAACTGGATTTGTACCAGACAATGTTTGGTACAAGTGACTTGTTTCCAGTTTTGCTTGTGACACAGTAATTTTTCATTTGAATATTTAAAATCTGATGCAAATCAAATATAATTTGCCTTTAATAGGAATCTAGTTCTAGGTGTTTAAAATATTGTCCCATTTCAATAGATTTAATATGTATATAAGATGACCTTTGGCTTGAAAATGTTCAATTTCAGTTTTCTTCTGAGCAGCTTCATAAAAGTCTATAATGCTCAACTAGCACACCAAGAAAGATAAATATCTTCTATCTTCCTTCTAAGCATATTTAAAAAAAATATATTTTGATAAGAAACAAAATAAGTATTACTCTTGGAAGCAAAATTATAAAATATCTTACCCGTGGTCTTTTGACATCTTTAGCACTCTGTGGTAAATCTTGTGTTCTGTGTTTTAGAATGTTCATCTGAGCTTGTAAACCACGTAATTTGACTGGCTGTTTGGGTGTTTTCGGTGTTTTAGGAGTCTGTCCACTATTGTTTATACCTTCTTTACAGCATTTATGGGCACAGGTCGATTTGTTGGAACATTTATGTGCACACTCAGCTGAAATATATAATATCATGCTTCATAAACAAGTATGTTTGAGCAAAGCGGAAAGAAGTAGAACGGGTACAGGGCTGTCGAGAGCTGCACAGAACAAAAGCCACCTTGGGGTCCCCATCACCCGCAATTTATGTCCACCCAACATTTCTAATTTCGTTCTAGAATCAATTTATATTTTTGCATCACAAAGGGTGAAACAGCGCTCAATTAGAATGAACAGATGTACAACTTTACCTTCTGCTGAACGATGGTGAGGAACTTCAGGCACTTCATTTTTAACCTGCAACAAAATGCAACACAGATGTTTATCAAAAACTATTATAACAGAGGAAGAGATTATTTGATAGATGACTAGAGAATATCATGTGCATGACTATTTATATCAGAATACATGCTGCTTCTGACAATGTATGTTCATCTGAGCTGTACCATAATCGTTTTAGAAATTGTCATTTGAGGTGGTAAATTCTTAACTCAAGTCTGAGAATGCTTTGTGAACTCAGGACCAGGATTATTTTGAAAACAAAAAGAGGATCACATTGTTTAAAATATAATCTAAAACTATCAACAGATATATGTAAATATGTGATTGTTCGTATGTCTGATGACTTGTTCTGTTCCGTGCGCCCGTCTTCATTAGCCAAGACAGAGCAGAAAAGTACGACATTAAACCTCATTTCGATTCAGTTCTGTATTAAGTTTAAATATACCTTCCACTGACTTTGTTCGAGGGGAGGGGGTTGGAGGGCTTGGGGATTTCCCATTTGTTCATCCACTGGTTCCATGCCTGAGGTCGTAGGTTCAATTCCACACACAGGCATCCTGTCATACCTGTACAGTGAATGAGTAACACCATAAAGAAGTAAAAGAAATCTGACAAGTACCTGTTGATGGTTATCAAGACTGAGAGAGTTATTACCAGTATAAATTGGTACATAAACAGTATGGATATCGATTCCAACTAAAAATACAATAAATATTTACATCTTAATCAATTGATTCAACAACATTTGATTTAGTAACTGAACTGGAAATACGCAGGTCACAGTTCCATGGAATACAAATACTGCTTATTACTTAGTAATACTTCGACTAGGCTTCTTTAGTCTTTCTCAAACAAGGGGGGTGAATGGCCGAATGGTTAGCACGTTCGCGTTGTATTTGACTAGGCTTCTTTAATCTTTCCCAAAAAAGGGAAGTTGGATGGCCGAATGTTTATCATGTTCGTGTTGTATCATAAGGTCTGTCATTAAGTCAACTGGCGTGGTTTCGATTCCCCAGTTGTACGTGACAAGGAGTAGGAACGTCTGTCCGACATCATGGGTTTTCTCCGGGTCCTCCGGTATCCTCCCACTGCTAAAGACCCCTACGTGCAAGCAAATTTTTGAAATAAAGTTGAACCATATATTAGTCCAAGTTTGTGTCAGTGGACGTTAAATCCCATTTCTCTCTTTCTCTTTATCAAATTTAAGGGTACTTGACAAACAAAACTATGAACTGTGGGTGGGGTTTAAAAGCAAAGTTTAAGTAACAAACCAATTTACCCCATTCTTGACTTAACAAATGTACAAATAAATCAGGACCCATTTCGTTTCTTTTAACGTCTATCTTTCTTCTCCAACCATCATCTTTCAACAACACAGAATCACTGAAAAACAACAAACAATAACATACCTGTATTCTTATTTGTAGTACAATAAGAGTTGGTTCTCTAACCTGGAGGTCCCATGTTCGATCCCTGCGTTCATCAAGATTTCCAGTCTGGTTCCACCCAACCAGCCTGATCTCTAGCCTGATGTCCAACCCCAACCAGTCTGATCTCCAATCCCAACCAGGCTGATCTCAACCAGTCTGATCAACAAACTCAACCAACCTGAACGCCAACCTCAACCAGCCTGATCTCCAACCCCAACCAGCCTGATCTCCCCAACTACCTTGACATCTTCCCCAACCAGTCTGATCTCTCAAACCAACTTGATATCCTCAACTGGCCCCATGTCCTCCCAAATTAGCCTGATCTCCTCCCCAATTGGTTTGATCTCCTGCACAACCAATCTTATCTCCTCCCATGCCTGTCTGACGCCCCAGCAGTATGAAAATAAACAACCAACACCATGTAAAAGTATGGAACACTTACAGAATTCTCCATTTAAAGACTATATTATTATCAGTATCACCAATGAGAAAATAAGCCTGATGATTTGTATTAGGTTTAGACTGTAATAAATCCTTATTAATCAGATTAATGGTGATAACCAGCTCAGCTGTTCTCTCTTTATACTTCTTCACCTACAAAATTATTCACAAAATAAAAACATAGAATCATTTGTATTTCTATTCAAAATGAATGAATGACTGAAATGGGGTTTAACTCCCAATCTGATTAAAGCACAGATCCTATTTCGTTTCGTTTTAAAGTTCAAAATCTCGTTTTACTTGTCTTTACTACATTAGGATCTGAAAGACTTGTTATCTAACTCGTGTCCTGCTTGAATTGAGGGGTCAGCCAATCAAATTGTCTGTCGAATCCTGGGTTTGACCATTTTGTGAGGAATTGTGGGTAGGTATTATCAGCGATAGAAATAAAACAAAGCAACAACGATTCTGATTGGTTAATCGAATGACTGGGGTTATAGGGTTGACATCTGAACTGGCTGAACGTGACCTCCCGCTATAACTTGTTAGATCTACATGTAGTGTAGGCCATCGAAATTATAAAAACCGAAACGAAATATAGATCTGAATTTCAATTAGATTGGTTTAACTTCCTACTTCCCAAAGAATTACCTATTGTCAAGTGCCCTATCTCTTCGAGTACTTTATCCAAAGAATCATGTCCAATCTTTTCAATACTTCAACTTCAAATGAATCTCTGCAGGATCTACGGCCTGGCAAGGAGAAACATCCAGTGGTTCTGGTAGGACGGAAAACTGAGGTCCTACATCGACTATTGACAGCACATTAAAAATCCGCTTTACTATTGGAAATTCATATAAGAGCTGGGAGTAGCACCACTGTCTGTGCAAAATTTCACTCATAGTACACTCCACCTCTCTTCATTCTCCCAGTTGGTGCAGGAGAGTAAGACTTAAACCCCATTTCATTCAAATGAATATTTTGTTTACTGCCATAAGAAGTCAGACAACATTATTTCATCCAACATAACACCCTTGTCAAGTATTATCACACAGAAACAAATCTAGTAGCTTCATGAGAGAAATCTGGGATTTTCACTTTTATCCTTTTCAAGTGTTTTACTACTAAGTAGTATGAAACAAATTTGAATATCAAAAAGGCCAAATATCATAGTTGTGAATCAAACACCATGTATCTAGAGTCAAATATATTTTACTAATTATATAATGTCATATATAGCCCTTATTACTTGCTCACTATTCTACTTTAATGAAGTAACAAAGTAGATTGATACTAATTAGTTAAATGTGGTCTGAAGCCTTCTTAAAACCATCAAGGTATATAGATTTTTTTTCTTGTTAATAAAAGGCCTTGGCCCTGGAGCATTCTGCGATTGGGTGAACTTCAAGATGGATGTTTGTTTTTGATGAACTCTTAACAAATAAAACCAATCCAGGACAATCCTAGAATAAACATGATGCCAACTCAACAATAAGTACCTGTTCAATAGCTAGTTCATATTTAGGTAAACTGGATACAGCTTCTTTTACCTGATTACCAAATGGTGGATGTCTGTTAGCAATCTGAAAACATCACAGTTGTTTGTCATTATTGCCCAATATAAATATGCAATTCGTTAAATGACATCTAGAAGTATACGGTTAACTATTTACATCAAAAACAACACAAAGTATGTAACTACTTCTCCGTTATTTATTAACAATGTTTTGTAACACATACGGGTCACATTTTCAATTAATTAACAGAGAATTAGTTCTATCCATTTAATCGCTCCCGGTGTTGGCTGAGAAAGTTCATCTTGATTTTCTATCATGCCTTCCCCTTGTCAGTGGTGCAGGATGGAGGGCCTGACAAGTCTGCTGTGCAGTCATTCGGAGAGGGATTGAAAAAGGGAGCTCCTGTGTAAGTAAGAGTAGGCCTCTGTCCGTGCAAAATTTCCCTCATAGCACACTGCACGGTGTCTGCCCGCCTTCATTAGCTCATTCAGAGCAGAACAATTGGACGTTCAAACCCATTTCATTTCATTTTAATATCCATTTACAATCTAATATCATTAAGTGGATGTATCACTGAAAACAACACAATATTTTATAGAGTTGCTGAGTTCAATAGCCACTAACACCATCTATAGGAAATTGTTTCCATCAAATTTAGTAATTGAACTGGAAATACAATATTACTGAGCCACGTTTTGATAAAAGCCAAATCGAGACAGTATTCAGAAAAAAACAGTAATTATATTCCCTAGAACTGTGTCCTGGTGGTTAACATATATAAAGAATTACTGGTAGAAAGAATTTTGCGGATAATTTATGATAGCTTAAACATGCATTATGCAAGAGCAAAATCTGCCTATTACAAGTCTTTCTTTAGGCCTGAAATGTTATCTAAATAATCAATTAGACATTAATTAACTTATCCTGACCATAATAAACTCTCAATGTCAAGGCTAGCCTTCGATGTCGGCTGGATTAGATTCTTATATGCCCCTTAACAGCCATTGATAATTAAATTTAACAAGTGGATAATCAAGACTATGCTGTTTATATTAATGATTTTAGAAATGATGACCGAGGCTAGAGGGAAATTTCACCCGCTTCGTTCTCGGCACATAGTGGATAAATTTGATTGAAATTTTCAGCAAATAATCTTTACACTGTGTAGTTTTTAACTATTATAGTGGGAACTGCCAACTCTTTATCTTTTCTCCCATAATATATCTTTAATTAAGTTAAAATATTATGGGCATCACACTGACAAGTAGGAACCAAGCTTGAAATAAGCAATGTTTAGAAACATACCAGTTCTATTTCTCTAGGGTTTGTTTCCCCAAGTTTATGAAAACTGATCAGTCCTGCATTGGCCAGTGCCAGAGATATTGTTGTTCCTGAAACAAAGAGAACAGAAGAAGAATGCTGCATGATGAAAAAAATATATGATATGAATCAAAATATATTCTCCTCTTGTCTTACCCATACATATACCCTGACTAGGACAGCTGTCCAGTCGTTTGGAAGGTACGAAAAAACAAAGTCCTTGGCAGTTGGAATTTGATATAAGAGTAGGCCATGCCGATAGTGCAAAATTTCCCCCATAGCACACTGTATGCCGTATGCCCGTCTTCATTAACCCAGAACGTTAAACCCAATTTCAATCATTTCATTTAATTTATACATATACCACAATTAACTTTGAGCTAGTATTACCTTTCTCAAAGTTCCCCGTCATCAGTGGCGCAGGACAGAGGGATGGGCAAGGGACAATGTATAGTCATTCAGATGGGAAACCAAGGTCTTGTATACACACCGGCATGCACGTAGAATAACACTTGGCTTTTCAAATTCAATATTCGAGTAGGCTATAGCTAACTGTCTGGTCAAAATTTAAATTTCCCTCATGGCACCCCCGTCTTCATTAAACAGTCGAGGTAGAACAGCAGAAGATTAAATACCCTCATTTCATTTCTCAAAGTTAGCTCAAGTGGTAATTTAAAGGGACAATCCCGATAAGAAGAGAGTCTCAAAAATTAAAGTCCGAGTATTTATGAAATTTATGGACCAAAATATAGAGGTATGATGTATTTACCTTGTCTCAAAATTTTAGCTCAAAATATTGAATCGTTTGGACGTGAACGTCAACACTGCTTATCCGGACACGTAACCCTTTTAAGATTTCGGGTCAATTTCTTCATTGGGTGACCTGATAATCGATTCCCGTTTCTTGAGAGGTTTGTACAGTGAATGACCCATGCACAGTACTTGATAACAAAAGGTAAATTTCACCTACATATTGTTTTTAAAAAAAAAGTCTGGTTTTATCTAGATACTGTATAATGCAACGGTCTAAATATTTAGATGAAGACTGTCAGGTTTAAGTTATTTACACGCGTATCACAAATATCGGGTTAGTTGGTCGGCCTTAGGTAATGGGTTTTAAGGGATTTTAACACAAAATTAAGCAGTTTTATTCCCCCGAAAGTTATCGGGATTGGACCTTTAAATCACAAGGTGACTGAAGTTCAAGAGGGAAATTGAAATGGGCGTTCTACTGTCTTATTTCTGTAGCATATCTTAAGTAGATTATCTATATTGAATCTCTGTATTAACTGAGGCGCTTACAGTAATTATATTTATAACACAGACAGTCAAGATTCAAACTCCTAAAAGTAGGGGGTCATGTACAATATGTCTATTGTAAATTTTCCTGGTATCTCCCATTTTCAAAAGTTCTCACAATATTGTTTGGTCCGAATGTCTAAAATGACAAAACAAGGTACTGAATATCAATTTATAAATCATACCTATTTTGTCCAGTTGTTTTGTGACATATTTTGAATCTTCCCAAAGTCTCTGTTTAAAACATTTAGACAGTTGTATAGCTGATAGAAGAACTTTATAGTCTTTTCTCTGCCATAAAAACTCCAATAAACCTTCAAAATACAAGGAATACAAATTTCAGTAATTGCCCAGCTAACTATCCACCATATGTTTATTGCATTAGCTTAAAATTGTTTACTAACTAACAAATTTTAATAATTCTCTTGCGCATGGTCGTCTTCAGCAGTAGGAGGAAACAGGAGGACCCTGAGAAAACCCACAAGGTTCGACAGGCGACCCTACTCCTCGTCACGTACAATCAGAGAATCAAAACCACAGCAATTGATTCAATGAAAGACTTAAAGTCTCTGACTGTCCTCTTTTGATCCCCTGCAAACTCGAATACTGTGAAAGTTGAAGCTCCAAAAATATCAGTCCCAAAAATGGATCAAATCTGTAGCATCAGCACCCCACCCCTAAATCATGAAAATTTCATCACTTTCATTATAACTTTTCTGTCATCATGATTAATTATAAGTTCTACTTACATTTAACAACTCTAACGCCAACTCGAAATATTTTGGTGACATCATTCGTGAGAGAAAAATCGTGAATAGGTAGACACGAGAATGAGGCCTGAATAAGACTGGAATTCAAATTTTAAAATCAGAATTTAAGAGCATTGATCAATGCATAAATAACATATATGATGATTTAAGCAATTAAATCCACAGATTGTCGTTTTAGGGGTTTTGAGTGAAGCTGATTATCTAAAAGGAATATCTGTTGGTATTTAAAAAGATATCATGAAATGAAAATATGTCCATATTTAGCATGATCTGCAGATGACGTCTGTTTGGTATTTACAAAGATAATAATTAATATGGTGAAATAAAATTTGGTTCATATTCAGCGTCCTCTGCAGATAATATAAACTAGCCAGTGTCACCTAATAATGGGCCTTTTTAAGAAAGATTGAATCCAAGCTGGGAGATTATCTGTTATTGAAATTTTGATTTTGGTTTTTTAATTAATTTTTTTCTTAATTAATCTCAGTACATTTAATGTGAAGTAAGCTGTTAAACCGGCTTTTCATGGAAAATGGGCCTTACCAGTTGATTTTCATCTGTTTTGTTTTAATTTTACCAACTAAAGGATATCTGTTGAGAAAGAATAATAAGAAAATATAGTTTAGGCCGTAGAGCAGTCATTGAACAAAGAAATATTTTAAATAAACAAAGAAAGAAAGAAGTATTAGAAATGAACAAAGGAGTATTTGAAATGAACAAAGAAGTATTTAAAATGAACATGGAAGTATTTGTGAAAAGCCATTTATTTACCTGATACTTTCCTTGATCTTGTCTTTATTCAGTGTATTTAATGTCGTTTTCTCGGTCTGACGTAAAGTTATATCTTGAAACTCGGCACAATCAGTTATTAAAGTTAACTAAAAATCATAAAAAATAAAATATCATGAGTATCTAATCCATAATTAAAGTTAATTCAAATAAATATACGATACTACGAGTATTTTTCTTCCTGAACAGTACACAATTATGAAATGTCTCAGGGCACCTCACCTGCAAGGTGGTAGCACAATGGGGTCTTTCGCATGCAAACCAATGTGTACATTTGTGGACCTTGGTTTTTCGCACACTTGCCTTGCCAGCCTCAAATGAAGTGACCAATGGCAGTTTATTTAGATAGAATGATGTCAATAATCAGACTCACCAGATCATCAATATGTTCTTTTCCTGTTATATGATGAAATTTCTTCATTGTTTCAAAAGCTATACAATATCTAGCCATTAATTTACCAGTTTCTAAAAAATTATAAGTGATTGGAAGTTCAATCCCCACAGGTCAATGACACTGTTACTGATTCACTCTCTATATTAAAATAGCATTATGCAAGAGCAAAATCGGCTTATTACAGGTCTTTCTTTAGGCCTGAGATGTTATCTAAATAATCAATTAGACATTAATTAACATATCCAGACCATAATAAACTCTTTATGTCAAGGCTAGCCTTCGATGCTGGCAGATTAAATTCCTATATGCCCCTTAATGGGCGTTGATAATTAAATCAATCAAGTGGATAATCAAGACTATGCTGCTTATTTTAATGATTTGAGTAATGATGACCGAGGCTATGTGAATATTTCGAACACTTTTTTCTAGGCTAATAATGGATCAATTTGACTGAAATTTTCAGCAAATTATCTTTACACTATCTAGTTTTTAACTATTATAGTGAGAACTGCCATCTCTTTATCTTATCTCCCATAATTTAACTTTAAGATGATTGATACCACTCAAATTTATAGACTCTACTAAACAAATGAAATGAAATGGAGTTTAACATCCTACCCTATTGATACCACTCAAATTTATAGACTCTACTAAAACAAATGAAATGAAATGGAGTTTAACATCCTACCCTACTGTTTTGCTCCGACTGGGCTAATGAGGACCATATGCCATACATTGAGGGAAATTTTGCCCAAACAATGGTGACGACATACTTTTACATGCATGCCAATATGTACACTGGATCTCCCTTTTTTGTACAATCTGAACAACGATACATTGTTCGTTGACAGGCTCTACTAAACAGAGGGTACTACTGGGGAAAATTCACTCTGTACGAAAGCACCGATGGCAGAACCTAGTATGCTGTGGAATGTAAATGTTGGAATGGATCAAATGAAATGTAAATATTCTGAAAATAAATTCTCTTTTCCAATAAAATTCCATATCTTTATACCAATACATACCTGTTGATTCTATTTCTAGTGTTTCATCGTTCATTTTGACTAAACTCATCTCCGCTAACGAATTTACACTCTTTAGACATAAATCTAAAATTATTCAAAAAAATTATCTTAATTTGATTTCATTAAAATTTGCCATATATTAGTTTCCATGAATCTTTAGGTGATTCAGATGTTAAGGTTTTCAAGAAACTTTGTGACGAATAATTTTATTTCACCTACCTTCTAACCTTTTCTCTACCTGTTTCTTGTCAACACCGGGTGGTACACCTGTAATCAAGTCAAATTGTTAAAAAGATATACAGAAGAATTCAATTCTCTCAATATTATCAGTGAATTATTGAGGGTAGCTGATTAACATTATTAACAATCCATTGGCCTGTTTCACGAAATTTTAACTAAGATAAAAAATCCAAATTTGAGTAATTTGATTGGATAATATTAGATTGACTTTAGTGCTTGGCCAAATTGAAGTATCTACTAAAATTTGGATTTTATCTTTAGTTAAGATTTCGAGAAACAAGGCCCTGAATTAAATCCACTTAATGCTATAAGTCAACTATTGAGGACACCTGACAGTCCCCATCTGAACAACTAGACAATTTGTCTTTTCTGGCCCTCCTTCCTGCACCTTTGACAATGGGGAAAATCAGGTTGGTCAACACTAGCATCATACCTAGCACCTCCTTGTAGAATAAAGAATATTACAAAGCCATTTCGTCATTTTTTTCACCCCCCAAATCATATTAAATATTTCCTTTGAGTAAAAACATATTATATTATGGTCAAACATAGCTCACTGCAATCAACAACCCTCAAAATGTCTCAAATAATGTGTTTGAAAATCCATTTTCTTAAGTCTTCAGGACATTGACGATACGTCTTTGCTACTTTAAATCTGCTATATTTACCATAATGTCTTGGATTTTTCATGATTCTAACATAAAGAAATGTGTGTCTTATCCATTCTACGGCTAGAGCTATATCAGTTATTGTATGTAGAACAACCTCAGCATTCAGATGCTCTATCAGATTCTTATGTAAACTAAAAAATATACAAAAAAAAATACATCATTAATGTTCTACTTTTCTGGGCGGGTTGGATGTCTGAATGGTTAGCTCGTACGTGCTGTATCTTAGGTCTGTCAAGGAGTCAACTAGCATGGTTTACGATTCAAGGTTGTACGCGACAGGATTAGGGTCGTGTCTCCAACCTCATGGGTTTTCTTTGGGTTCTCTGGTTTCCTTCCAGTGCTAAAGACCCCTACTGTCTCTCTCTGTCTCTCTGGGCTACAAAAGATCACCGTAAGCTGTGTGCTATTTTACTTGGACAATAGTATTTCCGGTCCAGCTGTCAATCGTTTCTTTCAGATGCTTGCCATCCAGCATCATTGACAAGGAGAAACATAGATGGACAAACTTTCTCTGTCAACACAATGATTGCACCACAGACCTTCAGGGCAATACTCACAGTGCTACCATTATGTCCAGATATATGGCTAGATATGGTGAATGCATGCATAATTCTTAAATAAAAACATGTTTTGATTCCATATGATTGCTAAAGATAAATGAGGTCCACATGTGATGCATTCAAAGATTTGTATATCCATCTTGACACTCAGTTTAATTTTTTCCTATTAAATATGGAACTGTAATGTCAGCGCTGTATTTATGTTGTATTTATTCTCTGTCTAATCATTAGGATGTGATGAAAAACAAAGTCAATTTATCGATGGACTTCAAATACAAGACGGACGAAGTGCGGCTGTCCAGGCATATGCCCTTCTTTCTTTTGCCCTTTAGTGCAGAAAAGTAGGACTTTAATTAAACCCCTCTTTCATGTGTGGTTGGGCTGTATTGTCTATTAAATTCATTTACCTGCTTTCTATGGTTTGAGTTCCATTTACAATAGATTCATATTTTGCCTGAAATATAGTAACACAGCTTTCTTTTCATTGGATAATAGCTCAAATTAGTTCTTGGATATTATTTCACAGCCAATGAAAATCTTACGTTGCATTAAGGTTGCAGCGATAACCCGGGGATGCCGATTAATCACGATTATTTTTTTAATTATGATATCGTATCGGCCCAAAATAGATAATCGCCATCCCCGGTATATCAGGAAATTTATTCAGTTATCGCGATAAATCTAATTATCGCCAGATCACTGATTATTGAAAGAATAGAAGTTATTTTAAATAAACAACATTCATCGATGGTATCAAAAGTATATATAAGCTGATATTTTCGTATTTAGACAATTACGCTTATTGGAAACACAGACAATCACACTGCCCAATACGCCGACATATTAGAATCTGGTCAATGCTCAACACCCTGGATGTTTCAATTTTCTTTCTCATCATGCCATCATGGATCATTTTTATCGCGATAAAAGAGAACTATCATGATAAAATACATAATCGCAATATTACTATTTATCGCGATAATTCGAAAAGCTGTTATCGTGATTAATCGTGATAAAATAATTTGATATCGTTGCAACCTTACGTTGCATGATATGTATTATAAAGCAATGATTGTATTCCACGTAAATGATTATTAAGTTTTTAATGAGCTCAGTTGCTGAGTATTATAGAATAACCTTAAATTTGTTAATTATTTTCTTACAAAGAGAAGTTTGTTTTACCTTTGAAGAAGTTTTTGTCATAATTACTGCTGTAGCTGTTGTATCAAACTGAAATCAAATCAAATAGTAGGAGAACAACACAACACACAAACAGAGAGAGACAAACATATGGTTCGATTTTATTTCAATAATTTGCTTGTGCTTAGGGTTCTTTAGCAGTTCGAGGATACTGGAGGACCTGGAAAAACCTCATGAGTTGGACATGCGACCCTTCTCCTTGTCACGTACAAACTGGAATCAAAACCATGCCAGTTGCTTCAGTGACAAATCATATGATAGAACGCCCACACGCTAACCCTTCGGCCACCCCCACCACCAAACCAATAGAAACACAGAAGATAAATCTCTGAACAGGATCAAAGTCCTGTTATTCTGTACCGACTTGGCTACTGAAAGCATGTATATGCCACATACAGTGGTATGAGGGAAATTTTACTCATAGAGTAAAGCAATGTCCTACTCCTATGTCGAATTTCAACTGCCAGGAGTTCTTTAAGGTGCACTCCACTCCACTGTGTGCACAGGACCTTGGTAATTGTTGCCTGTGAGACAGTGAGACAGTAATTGCGATTCACCAATGGAATCAGTTTTTGAAGACAACATAACCACAATCATTGTCACACAGGACCCACTTTTGCCAAATAAAAACATAACGCTAACGCTACAATATACGTCCACATTCCTGCTTTGATTTATATGGTACTTTGTCAAGAAGGCTAGGCGTTTGGTTTGTTTAGCGTTGAGGGTCGTGCCTCAACATCAATAGTTGCCGTCCTTAGAGTATAAGGAATAAGTATACCAAGATAATCCATTCAGAATTGTGCCTTCCTAACGCTAAAGGCAAAAAGTGGGCGTGGCCCTGCCCCTGGGGGTCGGGACATTCATCAAAATCAATAGTGGACGCCCTCAGGCTATAAGGAATACAAGTACTAAGCTGCTTCATTCAGAATTGCGGCCTGTAAACGACAAACACAAAAATTGGGCGTGTCTTGCCTGTGGGAGTCGGGACATGCAGTTGACGTCCTTAGGCTATAAAGAATACATATCCCAGGTTTAAAGACGATCCATTAAGAATCGTGGCCTGTAGACAACACACGCAGACACGAAGTAAAAATGGGCATGGCTCTGCCCCTGGGGGTTAGGAAATCACCAAAAACAATACGGATCATCTTTAGGGTATAAGGAATAGGTATGTAAAGTTTTAAAAGGATCTGTTAAGAATTGCATCCTGTAGGCGAACACACGACACAAAAGCATTGGGCGTGGCTCTGTCCCAGGGGGTCCGGCATGCACCAAAAATAATAGTGGTCAGCCTTAGGGTATAAGTATAAAAAAAGTTTTCAAGACGATCGATTAAGAATTGTGGCCTGTAGCTGACACACAGACAGACAAAAAGAAAATGGGCGTGGCACTGTCCCTGGGGGTCAGGCATGCACCAAAAACAATAGAGATCTTCCTTAAGGTACCAAGAATGAGCATTCAAAGTTTCAAGATGATACATTAAGAATTGTAACATGCTTAAGGGCGAATCAAGCATTTTGATTGGTCGATTAGACACCGTCTATTGGACAATAACACCCCTCTAAATGCGAAACAGGAGGTGTTTATCTCCTAAATGCAGCCTGTAGACGACAGACAAACAAATACAAGAAATGGGTGTTGCTGTCCCACGGGGGTCGGGCATGCACCCAAAACAAAAGGGATCATCCTTAGGGTATAAGGAATAAGTATTTTAAGTTTCAAGATGACCAATTAAGAATTGTGGCCTGTAGGCGACACACAAAAAGAAAATGGGCGTGACTCTGCCCCTGGGGGTTGGGCATGCACCCCAAATGATAGGAATGTTCCTTAGGGTACAAAGAATAAGCATTCAAAGTTTCAAGATGATACGTTAAGAAATGTGGCTTGTAGACGACAAACAAATAAATACAAGGAATGGGCGTGGCTCTGCCATTGGGGGTCATACATGCACCAAAAAACAATAGGGATCATCCTTAGGGTGTAAAGAGTAAGTATACAAAGTTTTAAGAAAATCCAGTTAGAATTGCGGCCTGTAGGCGACAGACAAACAAAAAGAAAATAGGCGTGGCTCTGCCCCTGGGAGTTGGGCACGCACCCCAAATGATAGGGATCATCCTTAGAGTATAAAGAGTAAGTATACAAAGTTTGAAGAAAATCCAGTACGAATTGCGCCCTGTAGGCGACACACAAAAAGAAAATGGGCGTGGCTCTGCCCCTGGGGGTTGAGCATGCACCCCAAATGATAGGAATGTTACTTAGGGTACAAAGAATAGGCATTCAAAGTTTCAAGATGATACGTTAACAAATGTGGCTTGTAGACGACAAACAAATAAATACAAGGAATGGGCGTGGCTCTGTCCATTGGGGGTCGGGCATGCACCAAAAAACAATAGGGATCATCCTTAGGGTGTAAAGAGTAAGTATACAAAGTTTTAAGAAAATCCAGTTAGAATTGCGGCCTGTAGGCGACACACAGACACACAAAAAAATGGGCGTGGCTCTGCCCCTGGGGGTTGGGCATGCACCCCAAACGATAGGGATCATCCTTAGAGTATAAAGAGTAAGTATACGAAGTTTGAAGAAAATCCAGTAAGAATTGCGCCCTGTAGGCGACACAAAGACACACGAAAAGAAAATGGGCGTGGCTCTGCCCCTGGGGGTTGGGCATGCACCCCAAACGATAGGGATGTTCCTTAGGGTACAAAGAATGTGTATGCAAAGTTTCAAGATTATAAGTTAAGAAATGTGGCCTGTAGACGACAAACAAACAAATACTAGAAATGGGCGTGGCTATGCCCCTGGGGGTCGGGCATGCACCAAAAACAATAGGGATCTTCCTTGGGGTATAAGGAATAAGTATACCAAGTATAAGGAATAAGTATACCAAGTTTGAAGAAAATCCAGTAAGAATTGCGCCCTGTAGGCGACACAAAGACACAAGAAAAGAAAATGGGCGTGGCTCTGCCCCTGGGGGTTGGGCATGCACCCCAAACGATAGGGATGTTTCTTAGGGTACAAAGAATGTGTATGCAAAGTTTCAAGATTATACGTTAACAAATGTGGCTTGTAGACGACAAACAAACAAATACGAGAAATGGGCGTGGCTATGCCCCTGGGGGTCGGGCATGCACCAAAAACAATAGGGATCTTCCTTGGGGTATAAGGAATAAGTATACCAAGTATAAGGAATAAGTATACCAAGTTTGAAGAAAATCCAGTAAGAATTGCGCCCTGTAGGCGACACAAAGACACAAGAAAAGAAAATGGGCGTGGCTCTGCCCCTGGGGGTCGGGCATGCACCCCAAATGATAGGGATGCTCCTTAGGGTACAAAGAATGTGTATGCAAAGTTTCAAGATTATAAGTTAAGAAATGTGGCCTGTAGACGACAAACAAACAAATACTAGAAATGGGCGTGGCTCGGCCCCTGGGGGTCGGGCATGCCCCCAAAACAATAGGGATCTTCCTTGGGGTATAAGGAATAAGTATACCAAGTTTGAAGAAAATCCATGAAGAATTGCGCCCTGTAGGCGAACCACAGACACACACACACACACACACACATACATACATACACACACACACACAGACAGGGGCGACGGCATAATACGTTCACATTATGAATGTGGACGTATAAAAAGGCCACAACATTTTGGGGTTAACCAATGAAATCAGTTTTTGATGACAAGAATAGGTTGGAAGGGCTGCAACATTTTTGTGTTGAATTTAATAACAAGGTAACTATTGATACAGGAATGCAAGGCCCACATGTTTGGCCTTAACTTATCGATGATACCAACCTGATTAAAATTCAGACCTATATTTCATTTCTTTTTTTTTTTATACTTTCGATGGCCTACACTACATGAAGATCAACCAGATTAAGGTTGTAATTGAAAATTTGAAAACGTTTTTTGGCTTTCGGATACTTAAACCTTAATGGCTGAATTAATTCATCGGTTAAAAGGGCTGCAACATTTTTGGCATTAACTTATCGATCATACAATTCAGTTTGTCACTATATAAAACAAGTTTTATTAAAACATACATTATGCAAGAGCTAACTCTGCCTATTGCAGGTCTTTCTTTAGGCCTGAAATGTTATCTAAATTATTGATTAGGCATTAAGGTATGTTTAAAGAGTACCTGAGGTCTACCAGCTCTTCCTATCATCTGTAGTATCTGTGTATCTGGATATTCTGTAGGACAACCCATACTATAGAATGTTGTAGACTTTAATATCACCAGATGTGCTGGTAGATTTACTCCCATAGCTAATGTTGATGTTGCAACTTAAATAGAATATAAAATATACTGTATAAAGATTTAAACACAATGAGTGTTGACTGACTCACCCCTACCCCTGGTCAGATCTCAGATCACTTCAGTGTGGGGTTACAGGGACAGCAGCTCCAGCAGCTTGATCAACAAGAACCTGAGAATAGGAAACCTGCCAATCCTTCACACCCACGTCCACAAATTCAAGCATCATGGTTTATCTTAATCTTATGTTATGATCAGTAGCATAGCAATATAGTTGACAAAAAAAAGAAATGAAATTCGGTGGGGGGGGGGGAATGAAACTACCTGCTTTGCTGCAACAACCAGACTAAGGAAGACAGGCGTACGTCATTCAGTTTGCAATAACGAAAATTTTGCATGAATAGCAATACGAGCCAAAGAGTACACATGTGCACCACTCTCCCTCAGAACAATAAGATGGTGCTCCATGCCAACTCCATACTCACTGATCCACTGACACTGTGACTCCCTTGTTAGTGACAACTCCATACTCACTGATAAACTGCCACTGTGACTCCCCAGCGGATCCCTTGTTAGTGACAACTCCATACTCACTAATCCACTGCCACTGTGACTCCCTTGTTAGTGACAACTCCATACTCACTGATCCACTGACACTGTGACTCCCTTGTTAGTGACAACTCCATACTCACTGATCCACTGCCACTGTGACACCCCAGCAGGTCCCTTGTTAGTGAGACAACTCCATACTCAATAAGCCACTGCAGGTCCCTTTGTTAGAGAGATAATTTCATACTCAATGAGCCACTGCCACTGTGACTCCCTAGCAAACAAGTTTGGAGATAACATTTATTCACATACCTAATATGGGTAATATACCCTGTCTGAATAAGTCTTCTATCGAATGCCGATCTTGGGAATCCATACCAGCATGATGTACTCCAATACCATGACTTAACTGATCTGAATTAAACCACACAAACCATCATAATCAGATTAAGATTTAAATGTGTAGTTTAGCAGATTGATGACAACACAAAGGCCCATATTCATCATGATGAGTAAAAAAAGTTATGTGCCTGGCAATAACACATGGGTATGTTAAACAAAGCCCCATATTTGTCATGATGAGTAAAAAGTAGTTTTATGTAAAAAGAATTGCTACATTTTCAACTTGCTGTCACTTTTAAGCTCTAGTTTCAGTAGGTTCAGCAGTAACTTCAAATATATCATAAATGGTGTATAATAACAGCAAAGCATCATGGAAGAGCACAGGAGTACCACTACCATAGCTATATCATATAGTCTGTTACTAAACCAACTTATTCATTAAGAAGGAATAGTGGTCTGAACATTTCTTAAGTTTTAATTGGGTTACTTCCCTTGATTAATCAAAAGGCTAGATGGAATTCTGGGATGGAGTGAAATGAAAGATGGGTGTTTTTAATTAGCCTGTCTGCTTGCATAAACAATCCAGGTCATGTTGTGGCCTATACAACCCAATACCAGACTATCAATCTTTAGGTTACATCATTTAGATAATTTTTATTCCATAATTGACATGTTTTGTTTTCTTATTATTTGCTTCTATGAACAAAATTTACCTGCTATTTTTGATTCTCTTAATTTTAGAGATTCTTGTTTCAGTAAATCTTTATTTTCACGCTGAGCGAACGATCGACCATGATTCTGTTTTATCAGAACATCTGCTGTCTGGGTCACCATCTTTCTTGAAGAACAAAACTGAAATGTAATATAAAAAGGTGGTTTCAAAAACTGAAATGGGCCGACAAGGACAAGTCTTTATCATTAGTAAATGCAGAAGAACAACACAACACACAAACAAATAGCAACACAGAGGACAAATCTGTGGACAAGACCAACAACACACAGACATTGTAAGTAAAAATGAAATAAAATGGGGTTTAACGTCCTACTGTGCTTCTCCGCCAAGAAAGACAAGGAGAACATAAATACCATAGAATAAGAATTTAAAAAATTAAGCTTGAAACACAACAAAAACAGTGAAATTAATTGCTTTTAAGTGAAAAAACATGTAAATATGTAGGGATAATGCTAAAAATTAAAGGTACACTTTAAAAAATCAAGGAAGTACAATTTCTACAATATGCACTACGCCAACTTACCACAAGTGTAGGTCGACCATCGGAATATGTATCAATGATATTTTTTAGTTTATATGTCAAGTTAATATCAAACTTAAACTCAGATTCTCCTTCTTTATGTACATAACCAAGAACTATCTTGTTTAACTTCACTGGTCGATATTTCTCATCTAGTCTACAATATAACAATACAGCAGCAACAAGTTAAACATAAAGCATTATAAACTCAATAATACAAAGTGTCTCAGCAGGTTCTAAGTGTGTCAGAATGATTTAAGTGTCTCAGGACGTTATAACTGTCTCAGGAGGTCATACGTGTCTCAGGAAGCTCTAAGCGTCTCAGAAGAACATAAGTGTCTTAGGAGGTTCTAAGTGTCTCAGAAGGTTATAAGTGTCTCAGAAGGTTATAAGTGTCTCAGTAGGTTATAAGTGCCTCAGGCAGTTATAAGTGTCTCCGGTGGTTAAAAGTGCTGCAGAAGGTTATAAGTGTCTCAGGAGGTTATAAGTGTCTCACAAGATTATAAAACTAAGAGCCTCAGAAGGTAATGTTCAGAAGGCTATAAATGCCTCAGAAGGTTATAAATGTCTCAGGAGGTTATAATTGTCTCAGAAGACTATAAATAAGTTATAAATAAGTGTCTCATGAGGTTATAAATAAGTGTCTCGTGAGGTTATAAGTGTCTCAGAAGATTATAAATAAATGTCTCAGAAGATTATAAATAAGTGTCTCAGGAGGTTGCAGATGTCCCAAAGATAAATAAAGAAAGTGACAAAATACAGAGCACTGTCTTTTTTAGAACTTGAGTCATACAAAAAAAATAATTGGTACACCTCAGAAAAGCCAGTCCATGAAATATTTACCTAAAATTTAATGCTGGTTTTGCTGGTCTTTCTGAACTCCCTAACCAATCAGCTAACTGTTAATACATGATGTTTATCATTATTAATTAATATATATTTTACTATCCCCTAGTTCCTCCCACACCTATGGACCCTACACGCAAGCCAGTTATTGAAATAAAATTGAACAATATTTTAGTCCTGAGATGACCTAGTATGTGTCGAGTGGACGGTAAACTTCATTTCTCTCTCTTATTTTTTACCAAATAAAAATTACACAATTTAAATCAGTGAAATGTTGTTGAGTTCTAGATTTTCTTGACAATTTTTATCCTTTCCTGTTTGTTTCATGGAACCTAAAACACAAATCTGGTCTCTCCCAAACTTTGTCAAAAATAAGTATTCTAATCAAAATATGAAAAAATTCACCTAAATGACAAAAAACTACATATGAAAAACATTTTGATAAATATTTGTCGCAACAAAATACAGCACACAAACTGTGGTCATGTTCAATTTAGCGCGAAAAAAATGTCCCAAAAGAGTTCAAACAAATTCCTATGAAATGAAACTAAGAAATAGAATGTTACATCTTCACTATTAGGAATGGTGGCTGATACAACGATAAATCTGATTGGTGTTTTATTGGGTTGTTTTGTTAGATCTGTTAATATCAAGGTCTTCATTCGACTGAGTACAGCTTCTACTGTTGCACCCCGTGTTTCATCATTCAATATATGGATCTATAGAAATAGAGAATTAAAATAGGTACATACATTATTGGTAATATTTGTAAACATTCAGAAAGTTTCAAACAAGTGAGTATATGAGATAGCGTAGTAACCATCTCGTACGGGACAGCATATAGCCATTCGGATGGGTACGCAAAACCATTGATGTGTAGGTAAGAGTAGGCCATAGCGCCGCTGTCCAGGCAAAATTTCCCTCATAACACACTGCATGCCGTATGCCCACTTTCATTAGTCCAGTTTGAAGGAGAATAGTAGGACAACAAATTCCATTACATTATAGTAATTATTTCAGATTCCCATGAAGAAGCCAGAGGTTGGTTTCTGTACACCAGATTATCTGAATTCAAAGAGATTCAGCTCCCATATCTTACATTCCAACCTTGTGGACCCTCCCATTTCCTCCCACTGCTAAAGACCCCTATGCGCAAGCAAATTATTGAAATCAAATTGAACCATGTGTTAGTCCCGAAATGACCCAGTCTGTGTCGAGTGGGCGTTACACCCCATTTAAAAAAAAGATTCTGTTACCTTGATGTATTAATATATTAATAGATCAACTAACCTCATCTACCAGAAACAGAGCGATATTGTTGAACAGAGACTTATTATCCTTCCATTTTCTAGACATACTATCCCATTTCTCCTACAACATATCATCGTCAAATATATATATATCACAAAAATCAACAACTTGGTCAGACATGTCAGAAATCGACACTTGCTTATTTGGTATAAATGAATTGAAAGTTTTAGCACTCGTGAATAATGATACAATTTTTGCAAGAAGGCCATAAAACTATCAATCATCTCAGAATATGAAGGCTACAATTCGTCGCTAGGTAGACGAAGTGACGTATCTTCATACCATAAGTAACTGACGATAAGTCACTTCATCTACCTACCGACAAATTATGCAAATTAAGGAAGAAAATCTGAATGTTTGAGTCTTCCTGTTACTCTGAGCAATTCCCACTTATATTTGATTAAAATACAGATCGATATTTTGTATCGTTTTATATACTTTCGATGGTCTCCACTACAAGAAGTTCTGACCTGTTGTTGTGAGAGGTCGTAAGGGGTCACATGAGCAACTTTTATACCCTGTGATGTCAGTCATTTTACAACCAATCCAAGCAGCTATATTCGGAAATACAACTTTTGATTTGTTTTCCAATGCTGTGAATGTCTACCTACTATAGTTCCAGTCAACCCACGATAAAAATTTGGCTCAACAGACCATTTGATTGGCTAATCTATCAGAACGCACATTATCTAACAACACTTCCAGATCCTGGTATAGTAAAGACAAGTAAAACAAACAATTTAACTATTCAAAAAGACGAAACAAAATCGGAACTGTGTTTTAATCAGATACGTTTTAAATATACCTTCTAATATTTACATGACCATTAACAGAAAGTTGTCATTTTCGATATTTTACAAAAAAAAATTTCACCAAGTTTTTGTATTCCAAAGTAACATCTTAAAAATAATCTAACCGGAGTAGTAAGCACCAGATTGGCTTCTTGTAAATCCTGAAACTCGTCTGATACTGTGTCGCCTGTTAATTCCTTACAGATTACGCCCAATGGTCCAAACTTCTCCTTCCAATCATTAAACCGTTCTGAACAAAGAGCTTTCACTGGAGCCACTAAAATGTAAAAATGAAATAGGATTTTGCGTCTTACTGTTCTGCTAATGGGATTTAGCGTCTTACTGTTCTGCTAATGGGATTTAGCGTCTTACTGTTCTGTTAATGGGATTTAGCGTCTTACTGTTCTGCTAATGGGATTTAGCATCCTACTGTTCTGCTAATGGGATTTAGCATCTTACTGTTCTGCTAATGGGATTTAGCGTCTTACTGTTCTGTTAATGGGATTTTGCATCTTACTGTTCTGCTAATGGGATATTGCGTCTTTCTTATTGGGCTAATAAGAGTGAGATTCTGGCCATTTAAAAATGGATTAAGAGAGAGAGAAATGGGGTTTAACATCCACTCGACACGAACTAGGTCATTTCGGGACTAACATATGGTTCAATTTTTATTTCAATAATTTGCTTGCGTGTAGGGGTCTTTAGCAGAGGGAGGAAACCAGAGGACCCGGAGAAAAACCCACAAGGATGGACAAGCACACCTAACCAGGGAATCGAAACCATGCCAGTTGACTCAATGCTAGACCAATTACACTTTTACTTTTTTACCTGAGTATAACTCAGTCTTCTTAATCCATTTTGAAATGGCCAGAACTGGGTCAAATAGGGTAATTAATTAAAAGATTCCATTCCCTTTAATTTAACCTCAACAAAAATAATTCTTGGTAATTTGTTATGGAGAATATGATATACACTTATATGTGATTACAACAAAAATAACAACAAATAGGAACACCTTTTGAAAATTTTCCATATTTAATTCATGTACGAGCTTAAAGTTCACTTCAGTAATATTCGTGAATAAATTACTGACTTTGTGTATAACTTACTGTAAACTATTTTTGTGCGGCTATAGTCTGTATTTGTAAGAAGTCTGACAATGGCTATCTCAAAAACAACTGTTTTACCCGAACCTGTTGGTGCTGATACAACCATAGACTTATCTGTATAAAATACCTACAACAACATATAAATCTCTCTTATAAAATTTGAAAAAGAGAGAGAGAGAGAAATGGGGTTTAACGTCCACTCGACACAACTAGGTCACTTCGGGACTAACATATGGTTTTTAATTTATTTCAATAATTCGCTTGCGCGTAGGGGTCTTTAGCAGTGGGCGGAACCGGAGTGCCCAGAGGAAACCCACGAAGTTGAGAAGGCGCCCCTATCTCCATGCCACATACGCTCACAACAGGGCTCGAAACCACAGCCGCAAGCCAGAGGTGACCGGCCAGCTAGAGGTCGAAGCGTGGCACTCTAGACCACTAGGCCATCCCAACCCCCCTTATAAAATTTGAAACGTAAAAAAATAAACTAAAATACTAAACATTTATTATAGTTGTTCATTTTGATAGATGATTATTTATTACTAATTATGGAGATAATTGGTGTATAACTTCATTTCAATAACGTCATTTCAATAATTTGCTTGCGGGAACGGGTGTTGAGCAGTGGGAAGAAAACAGAGGACTCAGAGAAAACCAATGATGTTGGACAGGGGACCCTACTCCTTGTCACGTACAAACGGGAAATCAATTAAATCTGAATAATTTCAGGAGGAAGGGTCATCTTACTAATTTCTTTAAATATGAAATGTGAAATTTTGACAGATGATTATTTAATACTAAGTGTTTATCAATCTTAATTTCAGGAGAAAGTGTCAACATTTTACTGAACTCTTGAAATTTGAAACATGCAAAATATAGCTGTTGATTTTATTTATTGATTTTTTAATACTTAAAATAATTGTATCTTTCATAATGTACAAGTTTTAAAAATCTTCTAATCCAACCAAAACTACATGAACATTTGCCATTTTGTAGCTCATTGAGTAAGGTGCTCACTAACTAAAAAAAGTTTTTCAGGATTTTCCAGCGTGGTTTCCCCATGTCAGTGTTATCATACTTACCTCATCAAATACCATGGACTGAATAACATTAAAATATGGAAACTCAAATATATCTCTATATCTAGAAGCTGATATTGTGTTAAAGAAAACAATGAAATGACAGCTATGCTTACCATCAGCTTTGTCATCCCTGACATCCATGAAATAAGGCAACTCGTTTACAAAATGAAATCAAATGAAATGGGTTTAACTTCTTACTGTTCTGCAACGACTGGGATAATGAAGATGGGCATACACCATACAGTGTGCTTTGGGGGAATTTTGCCCAAACAGCGGCACTACAGCCTACTCCTATATTCAATTCCAACTGTCAAGGGTTCTTTTACATGCCCGCCAATGTGTAGACAGGACCCCTTTTTTTCCGTCCCATCAAACGACTAGATGCTGACCCTAGTCAGGTCCTCAATCTTTCATCTCTGACAAGGGGGAACCACACCAGAAAATCCTGATGAATTTTCAAGATCAACACAGGGATCAAATACAGGACCTCCAGGTTAGTGAGCCACATCTTACTTACTGAGTCAGCATGTCTCCAAGCCAACTTGTTTACAGGAAATTATAAAGCAAGTAGCAGAATTAGGAGAAATAACTAGTATCTCAAAAGGTTTTTATTTTTGGGGACAGAGAGAAAGACAGAAATCCATGAGGTTTGACAGACAATCCTACTTTTTGTCACATACAAATGCGTACAAACGGGGAATCAAAACCAATTCACTTGACTCCCCAATGACAGACCTTATGAACATGAAATATCAATAACGGTAAGAGGGATTGTGCCAGAAAAAGCCTGAATTTGTGCTGGATAATTTTTGTAACAGGTGCCTTATTTCCAAACTTCAATAAAGGATACGAATTTCTTCAATCGATCTCAGCTTGTGTAAGTTGCCTGAAATTTAATAATTCAAAAGATTATATGGTGAATTGGAACAACTGATTCTCTTATTTTGGATAGGTCTACTTGATAGAAAATTCAAGACATAAAAAATAAACATGGAGACCCTGTAAACATATCATTTATACAACACCTCAGCCAATATGAGACTAACATATGGTCATTGGTAGAAAATTTTAATCGGAGCGATGACATTTCTGCCTACATTTTCAACAGTCAAGTGATTTTATACACGCACTACCAATGTGCAGATGAATCCCCAGTTCTTATTTTGTCAGCCTGAGAGAATCACATGGACTAGTGAGAAATGTTTTGAAAAATATTTTAGGTTCGTCTCAGTTCACAGACAGTCCCAGATTTCAACTTCTGGTAGTCCAATGTGCTATTCCCCCACAAAGTATACATTAATATTCCCTTAGAAAGAGAGAGATGACTTTTAAGCATCAACTTGACACAATTAAGATTATTTGGGGACTAACATATGGTTTAATTCTATTTCAATCATTAGCTCTTGAGCAGTGGGACTCAGTGGGAGGTTGGTTCTTGAGCAGTGGGAGGAAACTGGGGGGCACAGAGATGACCAAGGAGGTTGTACAGTCGACGACAAGCCACTTGTCTCAATGGCAGACCACCCAACCCCTCTTATTTTCTTAGAATCAATTTTTTCACATAATCTTTTAGTGGCATTTAGCGATCAGGAAACACATTAAAGTTTTTATGGGATACTATCACTAGTTTATTCTAAAAGCACGACGTTTCGACAAGTGTCCTCTTATCGTTATCTAGCAGAAAAATGACAATTCAATAAACTTGAGTTCAGAATATATGAAATTAATAAGAAACCATCTACAGTGACAGAAATTTGTTCACATCTTACCTGGTAAATTGAGTGAAGCAGGTGTATTGAAATCATCTGAAGAATTTTTATATTTATACCCAGCAGTTGTTTTACATAGTGAAACATCTTTTGATTCCCCAGATTTTCTTCTGTAATCAGGTCTCTGGGAACTTTCTTCAAACAAGGAACTAAAAAATCAAAATAAAATGGTTCCGGTTTTAAGGATGAACAATTGTGCTATCAGAATCTGTTTTAACTATTTCCATTCACACAGCACTGTGTCCTGTTATGATGAGGGGGAGGGGGGTAGATGGCCGAATGGTTAGCATGTGTGCTCTGTATCATAAAGCCTGTCATTAAATCAACTGACATGGTTTTGAATTCCCGGTTGTACGTGACAAGGAGTGGGGTAACCTGTCCAACCTCATGGATTTTCCCCGGGTCCTCTGGTTTCCTCTCACTGCTAAAGACACCTACGCACACGCAAATTATTGGAATAAAATTAAAACCATATGTTAGTCCTGAAATGACCTAGTTTGTGTCAAGTGGACGTTAAACCTGTTTCTCTCTCTCTTTATATCTCCCGTATTATGATATACATGTGAAAGCACTCAGATAATCTCCAAGCTATTCTCTCACTAAACAATATATATCTGTTTGCTATCATTAAACTATCAATAATCAATTTCAAAACAGGTACATGCATTCTAATTCTCCAATTCTAGCTCTCTGTTTTGTAACTCTGTATGTATACACCATATCAAATCAATAAAAATACATGAATTATCTCCCTTGACACAGCAAACATTTTAGTCTTTTCATTATTTTAAAAGAAAGGTGTCTTTAAAGAATTAAAATTTCTCAATACAAAGTGGCAAACACTTGATTCAATTACACATAAAGCCGCCATATTTCTTGAGGCAAAATTGGGAAAGAAAAAAATATCTAAATTATCTCCCTTTACACAGAAATTATTCTAATTTATGTTTTTCACTCATTTTCTTACCATTAACATTGTCAATCTGTGATAACATGTTTTTCACAACCTTGGAGTAAAACTCAACCATTATTTCAAATATATTTTAAATCATTAAGAAAAATGGAAATATTTTTCACCTCTTAGTGCTTAAACAGAATATCCTAATTTAAACACCATCTAAATAAAATGCACTGAATATGATGCAAATATAAGTGCTTGGATAGTCAGTTACTGACAGGGAGTGATGGTAATGCTCACAATAGGGGTCACACACAGGTATTCATTACCTTAAAAACCCTTGGGAAGGTCTGAGACAAAGGTCAAACAATCCTCTAGCAGGGGATCCTGGAAATTAGGGGGTGGAGCAACAGAAATATGGCTGGTTAGAACTTGATTCTGGTATGTGATACTCTTAAAGGGTTGATGCTATGGGTTCTAACTGGTTGGAAATCTCCATGGCCAGCAACATTGAGTCCAATTTGTGAGGTGATGCATGAATTATCATAACTCAATTCAGACTACTCTACTGTCACTTCCTCTTTTGAAATCGGAGCAAACATTTAATTTTTCTTTTATACACAATGAAACAAATTTCAGGGGTTTTTTTACTAATTTTTCCATTCCAAATGTGATTATGAATATGATTTTCTTTTTCATTTTTCTTTTTCATTGATTGAAATTATCATAATTTTTATCCCTGTGTCCTATGTTTAAATGAAATATGACCTGTGGTAGCAAAATTAGTCGGATGTGATATGAAGAAAAACTTAATATGACTTGCGACTTCCTACTCATTATGCTGACATGTGTCACAAATCATCTAGATGTTTGGGTTTTTTTTTTTACTTGGTACATTTAATACTACATCATGTATGCCAAACTTACATTTGTGAATGTAAATTGAAATCTTCATTCCTTCTTTCCACATCTGAAATTCAAAAAGAAATCATAAAAGGGAGCTCGTTAAAGCTCCTCATATGCACATCAATGACAAAAAGTCCTGTCATGTATCTTGTTCATAATATTTCATTAATTAAATGGGAGGGATCAGACGATTTGAAATCAGATAATCCTGAACTATAATTGCGTTCCTCCTATTCAAATTGAATAATACAACTAATTATCAAGTATGTTTCAGTTTAAGTTTAAGGCTGCCAAGATCAACTGTGTTGTTATTGTGAATCGTTCCTTCGTTTGTTCCGAAAGGTGGCCAGAATGTCCACCTTATGTGATACTGCAGACTAAATATGTGAAGCCTTCAGTCTACTATATTTTAGAATTGCTATAATGCTTCCATCAAACACACCCTTATATCACAACCTTTGTAAGAGTTATGGGTTAATGAACACCATATTATAGATGATCAAAACAATTGACAGGATTTGTAAAGCACATTAAAGGGGAGACAATTAACTCTAAGCCTAACTTCACAAGTCTTAGTTAAAGGACAATATTGGTGCCAGTCATTATCACATATATGATAGAGCTGGTTAAACACATTCCAAATATACTTTTAACAGAGAGATCAATGCTCCGATAGCTGAGTAATACAGGTTTCCCAAATCGGAAGTGACAAACACCAAAGGAAAACACGAGTCACCGGTCTATTTAACTGACTGAAGCGACGAGTGATAACAGATACACGGCCGAATTTCTACTCACTAATAATTCCTTCGAAGACCAAAAGTTGTTGTGTGAGACTGTAAGAAATATCTGACAATTCATAAAAAGAATTGACTGTCACTAGATAAGAAAACACGAAAGAAAAACAGAAAAAGTCTGTGCATTACCATGTTTTTATAAGGTATAGAATGAATATAAACAAGGGAATGTACGGACTATTTCTATTTTTCTCATGTTTTTTTTATCTAATGACATTCAATTACTTTATTGAGTTGTCAGATATCCTCTTACAGTCCCATTTAGCAACTTTTGGTCTTCGAAGGAATTATTAGTGAGCAGATATTCGGCCGTGTATCTGTTATCACTCGTCGCTTTAGTCAGTTATATAAAGCGGTGACTCGTGTTTTCCTTTGGCGTTCGTCACTTCCGATTTGGGAAACATGTATTAATCAGCTATCGTAGCATTCATCTCTCTGTTAAAAGTATATTTGGAATGTGTTTAACCAGCTCTATCACATATGTGATAATGACTGGCACCAATATTGTCCTTTAACAACCAAAACCAAACACATAGAAAGAGATGATTACCATTTCGAAAGTTTTCATTATTTAACCCATCAGGATATTTTGGTTGAGTTCTAATGGCCTGAGACACAGATAAATCAGAAAAGTTTGATTCATCAGAAAAAAGATTATTAGCTGTGGGTGCCTCCGGAACAATATTGTTTGTATCATTATTTTGAAATAAATTTGTCAAGGAACTGCTTTTGTTTACGTCTTGTGATGCAAATGCTCTATGTATGTTATGATTCGGTTTACATTTTGTCGTGGATTGTGAAAATAATTCTTTATTTTTGTCATCAAAATAATACGGATCTGATGATTTCTTCTTCTTTGATGGGGAGAAAATCAGTTTCCTCGACGGAAAGAAAGAATTTTCTGGATATTTTTCTTCATGCTTTCCATCCAATGGAGGTTTGAAAACTTTTTTCCTTGTAATTTGTAGGGATTGAGGAGTTCTAAATGCATCATCTTGAGACTCAAGAAAAGGATTTTTTAATTTCTCTTGTACTGATGAAGATTGCAAAGACCCCAATGTTTTTCTCGGCGGAGATCCTAGTAGCTGAGATAATGTCAGATCTCTCTGTGTGCTTTGTAATAATTCATGGTCATCATCAGTTTGTTTCTTTAACATCGGAGCACTGAATTTTCTAACTGGTTTGGGTTTGGACGATGGTAAAATTTGGGATAAAGTAATGTTTTTATTGTTTGATATGTCGCCATCAAAATATGATGGAGCTTCAGGAACTGAAAAGAAATTGGATGATTTTTTTTCAAGAACTTGTGGTATCTGCTGTGATTGATTCAACAGTTGTGATAAGTTTTTGGCATCATTTTCTTTATCAAAAGGATTCTTCAAAACTCTTGGAGCTTGAAATGTCGGTCGGTATTTAGATTGGCTGGATTTATTCATCTCTGAAAACTGAAAAAAAGAGAAAAAACTGAAGATGTGCAAATGGCAATAAGAACTTTAGTTTAGTCAAAAAAGGTTAAAATCTATCATCATAGATCAACAGCCAAGACATGATTTATCAAGGCTAATATACTTTCACACACACATTAAGACTATTCTGGGGCCTCAGACCTGTGGGACCCCATTACATTTTCCATTTACAGAGGGGATTGACTGCATTTTAAGTGACTTGTTCAAAGGCCCTAATGCGGATGTCTAGGGGCTCATGCTTAAAGGCCCCATTGTTGATAATGTACTGAGTGCAGGCACAGATATCTAAACTCGTGCCGCAGATAGCCTGCAGATATCTGAATCATGATTATACTTTATACTGACATGTATAATTTTTTAAACAGATAATTATAGTCACAATGGCAAATACAGACTGTCAGTTACTTATTTACAGGGTAACACAGTGAGTGATTTGGAAATTTAGATATTAATACATCCAGGTGAAATGGATTGCTAAAGTCAAATGTGGTCGTAAATTGTTGTCTCCCCCGTCCGTCTGTCGGTCCGGCCTTCCGACTGGGCAAATGAAGACGTCATATAAGTGTGCTATAAGTATAACTAAGAGAAATTTTAACTTGGCTGTGGAGCTGTCCTTGTCAGGCCCTCCGTCTTCCATCACTGACATTGGGAAACCACGACGGAAAAAAATCGGGATGAATTTTCTTGGCCAATGCAGGGGTCGAACACCCGACATCCTGGCTAGCGCGGCAGCGTCTTTAGCCACCGTGACACACCCCCACCCCCACCCCCCAGCTGCAGGTACTAGAGTAGAAGAATCAAAAAGGGTTAATTAATTACAAGGGTCGAAGACTCGAAGGGACTTCAAGGGTAAAACTTTGTCATGGTGGTGGTATGGTATTTTGACATTGACTTTTGGTTTACCAGATTTACAACAGACTGCAACTGAAACTACTATAGGTTTTGCATAAGCCTTCCCTTGATATAATATCTAAATGTGGAAGAGCAACACTATTTTTGTTTTACTTTCCATTTTCATTTCTAGCAGACGACATATTCTTCATGGCTGTGTGTTAATATTTGATAATGGATAATTAAAGAAATTACTTTTCGTTTCACATCCAATATTAAACAATACATGAATGATTTTTATGCTTAAAAATATTAATTTTGAATATAATTTAAATGTTACATCACATATTTTGATGCAGCGTTTTCATTACAATATTTTAAGAAACAAATTCGTTTCGCTTGCTTTACTTGAAGTTCCACCATTTGAAGTTATAAAATTCCCGCCACATTTCAAGATGGCGCCTGTTCTTCTCAAATTTGTTGTATCTTTCAGTTCTCAAGTAATAACACAGTATTTATTTGAAATATAGCCTTGTCAACGTCTGAGTCTATTCACAAACATGCCATTTCATCATTTCTATCACAAAAATATGGTCGTAATATCACTGCTTGTCTGAATTTTCTTAAATGAGATGTATTCCCGGTTTGTTTACATTCATATTAGTTTAAACTTTAATATTATTTCAAATTCAATGTTCATGATTTCAGTGAATTATTAGGTCAGAACTATGAACGTCTCATGTAGAGGCAACAGCCTGGTTTGCCAACCTGTGATCCTAACAGTAGTTTACATATAATTGTAATGAACATATGACTCAATTAAAATGTTGAAAAGATGTGAATGTGATCCATCACGAAATGTAGCCATGCCATTTACATTTATTTACTTTTTTAGCCCATTTGTCCTAATTCGATTTACCTTTTCTGTCACTATACAGTTAACAGGGAAATAATAATTTCCATAGCAGTAGTTTCATAGACAATATACATATTTTCAATTCATTATTTCATGTTATTCCATGTAAAATATATTTTTGTGTGTATATTTGTATGTTTTGTATACTGTAGTCTGTTCTCAAACATGCATTATGCAATTGCAAGAACTAAATCAACATATTGAAAGTCTTTATTTAGGCTTTAGATATTATAGAAACGATTGATTAGAATTTATTTACACAACAAGCACAAAGTAGACCCACGGATGGCTTGGATACAGCTCGGATTTAAACAGTCGCCCTTCTAAAATTAAATCAGAAATGACTGACCAAGATAACGTTTACTGTTACTCAGAAACTGGTGATGAAAGGCTTGTCAAGCAAGAGTACTATTGCTATTGAGCACGTTACTGCATAATCAAGAATATGTGGGTGAAGTTATCGTCTGTCAATCAAACGATCGACAAGTCGCGTAGAAGGTGTAGACGCAGTTTGTACCCATTTCTTGTCCAAACTTCCAACACTGATAACTCAGTTCAGAATAAAATAATTTGACTGAAATTTTCAATATTTTCTTTTTTTATCATCTGTTTTTGAATTATTATAGCAAGAATGGCCAACTCTTTATTAAACTCTTAAGATATGTATCTTTAATGGATGTATATGCAATTAAAAAAGTTGAAGTTGTATTATGTCACAGCTCATGCTTTTAATTACATGACCAATATCCATTCAGTATAGTTGTACGTCAAATGTGCACAGCATATGAAACTCTAAGCTATTGATATTTTCAGCCTGCTATATCTAATCAATTCCAATTGAAAAAAAATTCATCAAGGCTACAAATAAGACAATCTTTATGTTTACTTTTATCACCTATTGTGTACATTTACGTTTGTATCTTCCTGTATGTCGCATGTCTTTACTACTCGTACTAGTACTTCATATTTTGCTTTCAGGATGATGTTCACAGAGTTCAAAATTTACTTAATGTTAATGAATGTAAAAAATGGTTGTCACACCGAAAAGAAAGATCAGGACAAATTGAGGCCATTCTACAACTGGAAGATTTTTGTTATTTAGCTAATATTGATATTGGTAATTAAATTTAAGTATAATTTGAAAATTTGAATTTTTTGATAATTTCAATCTCTTAGTAGGCCTAATTAAAGAAATTTTCAAAATGGGCATCATTGACCACAGATGTTATTCTCAGGAGGTAGTTTTGATATAGGCCTACATAACATGGTAGATAAAACTTGAAAGTTGCTGATTGTCATTTTGGGGAATTTTTAATCCCTTGCAAATTACAATACCGTGGGTTATGTTCTGAGAAAAGAATGTCAGTCTTGAGGTAATTTCCCAGTTTTGAGTGGTCTAACGTACATGTGCTTTAGATTATAAGCTCTGTCATTGAGTCAATTGGCTTTGTTTCGTTCCAGAGTTTGTACGAGGCAAGGAGTAGATTCGCCTGCCCAGTTTTTATAGGTTTTCTCCCTTATTTGTCACCACTTATTTTTATCCACATCTGTCTTTGGATATGTTAATTGACTAGGCTTTGTTCACAAGCCCTTTCATTGGATATGGAAAATCTTGCTCAAAAATAATGAAGAAAAACACAGACTGTTACATGAAGTTATGGGGTTTTTTTTTCAGGTTCTATTTGGTGTGGTAATATAGAAATACAGGTTGGACGATCTGATTGGCCACAAGATACTGCTTATCGTACCCTCACCCCAACAGCTAGTTTAATGACACCATTGGACAGTAAAACAGGCAAAAATTCATCAAAAACAAGATTGTTTATGAAAGGTATGAAAACTAGACAACATTGTGCTATGATGAGTCAAAATCCTCTAATACAAATTATAACGTTACTTTGAAATTTTATACTAAAAAATTGTTCACAGGATTCAAGTGTATTTGTCTTATTCAAGACCTCATAATAACTAAAATTTGGTTTATCCTATATAACAGATTATGCTTGATGAAAGTGGTAGCAGCTGGTGTTTCAGATGACGTTTTACCCTTCTGATGCTCTTTTGTGTCATGCTTCTGGAATCACACCCTGTTAATCCTGAATATATTATGACTGAAATGTTAGAGACTACTTCGTGGGGTTTTGTTTTTTTCCAGATGATTTTGTTGATAATGTTGTCTCTGAAAAATGGGATCGGATCAAAGTTATACTTCGACAACCGTATCGTAAAGATGTTCAGTTTGGATTGGCGTTTATTAAGGTCCAGTCTTCCTCTAAAAAGCCAGTAGCTGTAGATGTGAACAGCAGGAAAAAGATTGAATTTTCTACTGTATCGGAAAATAAACGAGTGAAAATGATACAGAAACATTTCTTTGGATCACAGCTGGATAGGTATGGTATATTTGTAGATATTCTTTAAAATCAAAATAGAATTTAAGATTGTAACTTTGAAGTTCATTCACCTGGAGGTGTAACTCATTTTTAGGCTTCATTTCTAGATTTAATGTTTTCAAAACATAAGTGGATGTCAAACCCTATTTCTCTCTCTGGCTCGATAAGAGGTCTCGGGTTGGGTTCCAATGGTGACTGAAAAAGGATGTCAAGATTTTCCAGCATGGTCTATTTGGTAGAATGGGAGGAATAGACCGAGAGATAATCCTTGGAATTTGGTACAGGAAAGAACTATGTTAAACCCCATTGCATTTCATTTTAAAACAGAAATGGGGAATATAAATATTGATTTTTTTATCACATACATGTATTGCAATTTTTATACGCCCACATTTTCAGGTGGACGTATTATGCTGTCGCCCCTGTTTGTCCGTCCGTTCACAATTTGTTTGTGGACACTCTACAGGTCGCAATTTTTAACCAATTTCAACGAAACTTGAAATATAGGTTTATCTCAATAAGATCTCGATTCCTTTCGATATTGGCATGTATCAGACTGTAACTTTATGGATTATGGCCCTTCATTGTACAAAAAATCTCGTTTTTAGCTTGTGGACCCTATAGAGGCACAAATATTATCTGATTTTGTTGAAACTTAAAATGTGAGCATATCAGAGAGTAATTTCCTGAATTATGGCCCCCGATTGTATGGAAAAAAGCGTTTTTAGCTTGTGGACTCTATATTTACTTTAACATTTTCAAATGATTATACATGTGTTTTTCTTTTGAAGGGATTCTCCAGAAGATCCATTAAAGGAAAAACTAAAGAAGATATCTTCTAGTAGTGAATCAGGAGTCGGTGTAGCTTTATCAAGAACAGCTAAACTTGTCCTAGCCGCCACAGAAAATACAGATAATAAGTTTAGTCCAGCTAACAGAGCCAAAGAAAACAACAACACCACAGCAAAACGTGGTCTCTTCTCTGAACACATTGAACAAAAGACTTCACCAGCAGTAAGATCACGATCACGGCAATGCCAGTTTTTTTTTAAAACTTCAATTCTTAAAGTTGCCCGTCCAGTTTGTTCATTTTACTCACAATATTTTTCTAGCTTTATCCAGTTTTGGACAGGGAGTTGTATTGCCGAATGGTTAGCATGTGCGCGCTGTATCATTGAGTCAACTGGTTTGGTTTCGATTCCCCAGTTGTACGTAACAAGGAGTAAGGTCGCCTATCCAACCCTATGGGGGGGGGGGATGGCCTAGTGGTGTCGAGCCCTGGTGTGAGCGTATGTGGCATGGAGATAGGGGCGCCTTCTCAACCTCGTGGGTTTCCTCCGGGCACTCCGGTTTCCTCCCACTGCTAAAGACCCCTACGCGCAAGCGAATTATTGAAATAAAATTAAAAACCATGTGTTAGTCCGGAAATGACCTAGTTGTGTCGAAGTGGACGTTAAACCCCATTTCTCTCTCTCTCTCTTTCTCTCTCTCCAACCCTGTGGGTTTTCTCCAAGTGCTTTGATTTCCTCCCACTGCCAAAGTCCCCTAAGGATAAGGTAGTTATTGAAATAAAATTGAACCATGTGTTAGTCCCGAAAAGACCTAATTTGTGTCGAGTCGAGTTAAACCCCATTTCTCTCTCCCACTCTCCACTTTTGGGCTGAAATTCAATTTAGAGATTCTTCATTCACCGTATTGTAGTTGGCAAGGAATTCAAATCTGTGCAACTTAAATTTATCATCATTGATTTCATTCTCAACCCGTCAAAGTGCAATGCGAACCCAGTTATTTTGTTCCCTGAAACTTCAATGATTTGGGGTGTTGGATGGCCGAATGGTTAGCGTGTGCATGCTGTATCATACGACCTGCCATTCAGTCAACTCACGTGGTTGCGAATCCCCAGTTGCACATGGCAAGGAGTAGGGTCACCTGTCCAACCTTGTGGGTTTTCTCCGGGTATTCGAGTTTCCTCGCACTGCTAAAGACCACTACTCGCAAGCGAATTATTGAAATAAGATTTTAAAAATAACATGTTAGTCCCAAAATGACCTAGTTTGTGTCGAGTGGACGTTGAACCCAATTTCTCTCTCTCTCCCTTCAATGACTTTATACTCACCCCTTCAAAATACTTTGTTAAAAAACTGATCTTAATTTTTACCTTAGATTGAAGAGGAAATAGTGAATTTTTTGTTTGATCAGAAATTATCACCCATGGATTTAGATTTGGTCACTGTAGCAGGTTAGTATAAAAAAAAAAGTACCGGTATGAAAATTGTTCAAGACAACTGTCAGTCTAACATGTTAGTTGAGCTATTTTTACACCAGGCCTACAAATTTGCAAGAATCTCATGATCAGCATTGCTATATATTCTCATACAATATTCACCAGAAAGATTTTCAGGGAAGTAACTGCCAAATTTTTTAATATTAATACAGTAAATATTCTGTAATTAAATCCTGGACTATTCCTACTAAAAATCGATAATTTTAAGTCCTTTATATTGATTTGTGTCTATTCATTTTATTAGTGGACCAAAGAAGAAAAATGTGAGCTCAGGCCCCGGTTTCACAAGACATTCTCAGTTAATTGTTAACCTTAAAGCAGCGTCATGGAAGATTAGATTAAGAGCTGACAGTTCTTGCTATAATAGTTAAATAATAGATAATGTAAAATGGATATGCTGAAAATTTCAGTCAAATTACTTCACTCTAAGCTAGGGCTGCAACGATACGCCAGACCACGATTCGATGTGCATCACGATTCATGGTCTGCGATACGATTAATATCGTGATATGAAATAAATTTAAAAAATAGGCCTTTTTTATGGTTTTACTTTAAATGTGGCATTTTCTCGGTCAACTAATAAGCCACTTCCAGTGTCGAAAACAATTTAACACTCGATGAAAGTAAAAAAAATATTTTGCTCACGGACTTATTTACGCATCTAAAGGAATATAGGTGTATTTTTGTGAAATTTTTTTTGGATAACGAATCACGATACGGACATTGATTGTATCATGCATCGTGGATTTTTCAAACATCGCGATTCATCGATGAATCGTTGCAGCCCTACTCTAAGCCGTGGAATCCTCATTTTAATAACACTGGAGCCTCGATTGTCATTGAATATGTGTCTTCCCCCCCATGGATGAACCCAGCGGTTAGTGGAGTGGAATGGAATGAGACCACTGCTGGAGATACCAAGGATGGGTATAACACAGTGCATTGTATACCTATCTTCCTTAGCCCAGTTGGTACAGAAAAGAAGGATGTTGATCCCAATTCATTCCTGTATTAATTGAATATTATAAAATTCTGCCCTAAAATTATAAAATATTTCTTTTTACTTCAGATTTGAGACATAAACTTGAAAAAATAAAGAAAAGAAAACTTAGCAGTGAAGAGAAAAAAGTCTTTATGAATTATTGTCAGTCCTACTTAGTGGAACTGCTTGATGGTGATATCAGATCTGTTCCAGTTACCACAAGTCCTTTAGGCATGTCACGAAAACATGACTCATGTTCACCAGGCTTATCACAAGAAAAACCTACAAATTCAGCCGAGAGCACGGTAGATGAAATTTTATCAAAGAATCAAAAACTTTTGAATTCTACTAAAAAATTAACATCTAATCCTGCGGGAAAAAAAGATAATTGCGTTCGTACAGACAATGATTGTTTGTTAGTAAAACAAAATGTGACTTCAAATGGTGCCAACACGAATTCCATGACACCTAAAACCCCAAAGAATATTTCAATTAAAGAACAAATGAAAAAGTCAGAAGATACCCACATATCGTCTATTAAGAAGAAATACGAATTCAGTGAAACTTTGCAAAATCGATTAATAGCATCTACCTCTGCACGGACTAACAATAAAGATATATTTGATTTGTCGACTACTGATAGTGATAGTGATTTAGCCGGCCAAAAGTCTAAAAATAGCAATAGCGATTATAAATCAAAGTTATCTTCCCATAAACCTTCAACAGGAGAGTTACCACCCAGTGCTACAAAGCCCAGAACTTTATGGTATATGGGAATTTGTCATGAGTTGAGCCCACCAGCAACAACAACACAACCAAAAAGTGCTGCAAAAAAATCTGTGAATAATAAACGTAAAAGAAAAGATTCTGATGATCTTTGTTTTATTGAAGATGATGTCACTATTATTCCTGTAAGTAGTAAACGAGGAAGGGGACGTGGTCGAGGAAGGGGGCGTGGCCAAACCAAGACGCCTAGTAAAGAAAGTTTGATGGATAATGACTGTATATTAACTGATGATATTTGGTTGAGTGCTGGTATTGGTTATCAACTTGGTTCATGTTCTTCATCTAGTCCAAGGTAAATATTTTGCTCAGGTTTCCTTTAGCTGCTAAAGAGCCCTGTGAGAATAGTGCTGTGTATTGCGGTCTGAAATTGTAGTGGAGATTGAGTGGCCAAATGGTTAACGCAAATGACCATAATAAGGATAAGGTCTGTCATTAAGTCCAGTGGCATGGTTTCGATTCGCCAGGAGTAGGGTGGTCCCCCCTCCCCCACTGCTAAAGACACCCACCCACTAGCGAATTATTGAAATAAAATTGAGCTATTTGTTAGTCCCGAAATAAGGTGGTGTGTGTTGAGTGGACATTAAGTTAAACACCCCCACCCTCTTTCTCTTTTCTTTTTCTCAACTGGAGTAATAAGGATGGTTATAATTATATTCCATACAGTGTGCTTTGAGGCAAGTTTGCCTGGAATTCCTACTTTCAAGTGTTCTTTTACATGCCTAAGGCTCTACATGGCGACTAAAACACTCGCCATGACGACCAAATATATTTTCTGGCTAGTTAAAATTTTCACTTGAGTCGCCAGCTGGCGAGTGTAAGTTTTTTTTCTCGTTTTAAAATAATTACAAAGTTTTTTTTTACAAAATTGAATTTGTTTATTCAGCGCTTCGTAAAACCCGAACTTACTAGGGGAAATAACTCCAATTTAACGACATTATTTACGACATTCATATATTTTCTTACCATGTGCCGAAAATCGTTCTAACTTCTAACTTATGGCAATGTATACAAAATGGCCGACTACGCATGTAGTTGACCCATATTTCTAACCCATACATTAAAGTTATTCCCTATATATTAACAAAATGCATAAAAAACAAAATCTTTTAAGCTCTTTCTTTAAAAAAAAGGAAGATTCCTCTCTAACACAGTCTTCTGACGGAAATCTAGCCGCTAGTGGCAGTAGTTCAACTACGAGTCGAATAGTAACTATACTTGTTACCTTAAACTGTGTTTAAGGTAACAATTGGTACAGTCTAAGACCCCTTACGCAAGTTCAAATAGGTTCAAACGCATATTTGTCAACACACATCATTACAGTTTGCCCATATTGACCCTTGTACATGCATGCCATGTGTGAATGCAAATTAATGGACTGAAATATATTTTAGATCTAATTTGGTGTTAACATGAATCATAATCTCTAATAAGGAAGGAGCGCTATGGGATGTCAAATTAATGAAATAAAATACACCACATGGAAGTCCCCAAATGACCTAATTTGGAGTTGAATCTTTTCACCCATTTCCAATTGCATCAAGACCTCAAGAAAATTGAAAACTGCAGAGTTTATTTATTATGTGTCCCTTTCTGAATTGATATTTGTATGCTAAATATTTGTGAATTTGTCTCTTAGATTTTAAACTTTTAACATATTTTGCATATTTTTCAGGACATCTCCATCAGTTTCAGCTGGATTATCTACATCGACGGATGAATCAGAACAAAATATGGCGACTTGTACAGTTTGTAATGGTATGATATCAAATTTATATACTCATATGCATGTAGTATAATATGTAGGCACTGTTGTGGCTTGGTGGCTTAGATGTTGGCTCGCTAACCTGAAGGTCCCTTGTTTGATCCCTGTGTTGGCCAGGAAAGATTATTAGGATTTTCCTGTGTGGTTCCTCCTTGTTAATGGTGCAGTGAATGGGACAAAAAACTAAGATCCTGTGTACTCATTGGCATGCACATAAAAGATCCCTAGACAGTTAGAATTCGATATGAGTAAGCCATAGTGCTGCTATCTTCGCAAAATTTCCCTCATAGCACACTGTATGGTGTATGCCTGTCTTCACTAGCCCAGTCGGGGCAGAACAGTAGGACGTTTAACCTCATTTCTTTTATGAAAGGGGCCTTTATTCACACAAACTGAAACTAGAATATTTTTAAAATGCAGTTTTTTTATTGGCTAAAATCTAAGATCTGTTAGTTCTTACTATTTGTACATGTAGATTATCTCGGTACATGTATGTTGATTCCACTATATAAACTAATCGTTAAGGTCTGACTCATGGTACTGTTTTATCCAAAATATAAAAAAAAACAGAACCCTTACGGAAAATTAGGTGTCAACAGCTGTAATCGATATTTGTAAAAAAAACTTTTATATTTCAGCTAAAATCAAGGATTACTTGCTGGATCATCACTTTATCCAGTGTTCAGCTAAAGCTCGCATGGCAGAGATTGAAATTCCGCCATTGCCAACATTTGCTTTTAAGAGTGTAGTTCCCAAGAAATCTAAGGCTAAAGGTGCCAAAAAATCCACAAGGACCAGTCACTCAGTTGCTGTAGCTTCAGGTTCAAACATGGGTGCTTCTATATCTCATATAAGTAGTGATTCATTAGTGAACAATAATAATACCCCTGTAGTTAATTTGAATGGTTATACCCCTGTGATTAATTCGAACAGTAATACCTCTGTGATCGATTTAAATGGTAATACCCCTGTGTCTCATATCAGTCCATCATGGTCGGACAACAATGTATCAAGACATGACAATAGTTCTGTGTTAATACAAGATGATTCAGATGTGTTTATATCATGTCCTGTCTGTGCTGAGATGTTCCCAGCTGATATGATAACAATTCATACAAACGCTTGTTTAGATAGGTTATGAAGAGTGGAACATTGTGATTTGATATTAGTTATGATTATTGAAGTAACATGGGTGGCGGTGGGTTGTTATAATCAGTGAAACTACTAGAAACCACATGGAGACAACAGAGACTTATTGTTACAAACTGTGAAACAACAATGACAGAGATTGGTTGTTTTAATCTTGAAACAACATCGACATGCACTTGTATAAACAGTAGAGCAAAATGGACTGAGATTCGTTGTTTTTATCTATGACAACATGGTCAAAGACTGGTTGTTAAAAACTATTAAACAACATGTACAGATGATTGTTATAAACTGTGAAGCAACATGGACAAAGACTGGTTGTTATAGACTGAAGATAATTGGACAGACTGGTTGTTTTAAACAGTGAAGTAACATTGACAGACTGATTGTTTTAAACAATAAAACAGCATTGTCCGAGAGACTGGTTGTTAGAAACTGTGAGAAATTGTTGAACTTTACAATCATCAACTCCTTTGTTTAGTGACAAGTTAGAGTATAATATTCAATCATCGTTGAATTCTCGTCAAACGAGTGAAGATGAAATAAACGTGTAATGTAAAGTAGAGAAACTGAATGATTATTATAATTGTCTTCCATACCTTGAACTGTTGCTCATCTACTTTTTAGTTACCACAAAACTGAAGGTTTATTGTCTTCCATACCTAGAGCTGCTGAGTGATCATCTACTTTGTTAAACATTAATTTACACTAGATGTGCCAAAATATGATTATGTATTATCAAAAAATAAAAATAGTAAAAATGATCCTTTGTTTTTACAAGTTATATTTTCAATTTTGGTTGTTCTCCAGTGACTTAGAGCGGGAGCAAAAGTTTAAAATTTGTTGATTGGCAGGGAATATGTTTAACATCTGAGTGAACTGCACGTGCCTTAGGAGAGGTGCGCAGAGGAGAAGGTCTGTGTGCATCAAGCAGAGCTCATGAGCAAGCCTGGAAATAAGGCACCTGTCACTGACAATGTCAGGCACAGATTCAGGCTGTCAGACACTAAACCTCTGGTTCCTGTCATTTTGTCCGGCACTGATTTGGTTATTTTATTAATTTTAATAATACATGTCCGGCACTAAGTTGATAATGTCAGGTACTATTTCATTAGTGCCTGACATTTTGTCAGGTATATCTAAAACAATAATTTCCAGGCCTGCTCGTGGGTAAACTCTACAGATTTATATTTCTTATTTCATGCGTTATCTGACTGACAGATCACAATTCTAAGTAAGACCAGGGGCCTATTTCACAAAATTTTAACTAAGATAAGATCTGAATTTTAGTTATTTGATTGGACACTATTAGAGTCATTTTAGTTCTTAGCCAATCAAAATTGAAGTATCTGCTAAAATTTGGATTTTATCTTTAGTTAAAATTTCGTGAAACAGGGCCCTGGGTGTCGGTACTGCTGCATAAATTTTAGGTTGTGTGGTCAAGTGTTAAAAATGTGTAATGTAGGTCAGGAGATCTGGCCCCAAGTTCACAAAGCATTCTCAGACTTATGTTAAGAATTTACTCAACTTTCAATCACTGTTTATGAGAAATACCTTTAATCCAGAAACACAAAATTTTGCACATAGTTTCTTATTTGGGAATTTGATACATTAAAAAAACAAAAGTTCAATTAAGGGCTATATTTTAGTTACAATAAGGCGAACAATTTTGAGTAAATACTTGACTTAAATCTGAGAATGCTTTGTGAACTCTGGCCCTGCTTTCTATGTAAAGTGGTAAGTTCCATCCCACATCTACACATGACAAGATGTAGGGTCACCTGTGGTTATTTACTCTGGTTCAAAACATCATTTCACTTTCATATTTTTAATTAATAATACTACAAAACGAAATGAACTGAAATGAAATTTAACCTCCTACTGGGCTAATTAAGATGGGCATACACTATACGGTGTGTTATGAGGAAAATTTTACTTGGACAGCGGTGCTACTACCTATAAGTTATATCAAATTTCAACCGTGAAGAGAGTTTTTTTATATGTCCGTCAATATGTTCACAGGACCTCGGTTTTCTATCCCATCCAAACAACTAGACAGGCCCTTCATCCTGCATCCCTGACAAGGAGAAACCACACTGGAAAATCCCAACAAACTTTCTCGGCCAACACCCAGACCCCCAGGCTAGCAAGCCAGCGTCTTACTCACTATTCCACACTGGCTCCCATACTGCAAAACAAGACATTATTGTTTCAATGGCATTTAGTGACTGAACTGGAATACACAGGGTCACAGTTCTATGCCTTTACTGAGCAAAGTTTGCATTATACTTCTCTAGTCTTGATCAACAAGAGAAACCTTGCGCTCATTAATAAGTAGTAATGGTATTCCATAGAATGGTGCCCTGTGAAGATTGCAAGACATTATTGTCTGGGTAGTAGTAACTGAACTGGAATACACAGGGTCACAGTTCTATGCCTTTACTGAGCAGTACCCAGAAACATAGGTATGGTGCTAGAAGATTGTAATAAAATTCACACAGGTATTTTACAAGCTCATATCATCGTTTCAAAATTATATTAAAAAATTGTATTGCCAAAAATATATACACATTGTGACCTGTCGGCGATATTAACAACAATAGTAACCTGTCGCAGACGTTAACTGCCAGAGACGTTAAATTCAGTAGTAATCGATCGGAGACGTTAATGACAATAGCGATCGTTCTACGACCTTAACGACAATAGTTATTTATTGGAGACGTTAACGACAAAATAAATCTACCAAAATAGAGGCTCATTTTATATTTTGCAGAAGGGAAGAGGTCTGTAAGCAGGAAACACGCGAAGCGAGCGGTAGCAGTGTGAAAAAGTATAAAAACGATGAAACATAGAATTCAAAACGTACGAATAAAATTTCCCGCCATAATAGGCGACACCCAATTTTTTTTCAGTATCATTGCCAATCAGACACGACACATGGATTTAGCTTCATATTAGCCATGAACAAACGACTAGGGATAAATTCTTATTTGAAATTTGTGTAGATAGGATTAAGATGCTCTGAGGCCCTAGGCATGTGAAAGGTTTTGGGGCGTTGGATGGCCAAATGGTTAGTACGTGCGCGCTGTATCAGAAGGTCTGTCCTTGGGTCAACTGGCGTGGTTTCGAATCCCCGGTTGTGCGTGACAGGGAAAAGGATCGCCTGTCTAACCTCGTGGGTTTTCTCCAGTTTCTTCCCATGCTAAAGACTCCTACGCACAAGCGAATTATTCAAATGGAATTCAACCACATGTTAGTCACGAAGTGGCCTAGTTCGTGTCTCATAAACGACGTTGGTGCCCCCATATATGTCGTTTGAAATAAAAAGAATAGTATTTCAGGCAATGATCGTTGAGGTAAAGTGTCAAACGAACGGACTTGCGAACCTCAACGAAGTACCTTTGTGAGCGCCAAAGACCAGGGTGTCGGTACTGCTGCATGAATGATAAGTTGTGTGGTCAAGTGTTCAAAATGTGTAATGTATGTCCGGAGATCTGCTTTCTATGCAAAGTGGTAAGTTCCATCCTACATCTGCACATGACAAGATGTAGGGTCACCTGTGGTTATTTACTCTGGTTCAAAACATCATTTCACTTTCATATTTTAAATTAATAATACTACAAAACGAAATGAACTGAAATGAAGTTTAACGTCCTACTGGGCTAATAAAGTTGGGCATACACCATACAGTGTGTCATGAGGAAAATTTTGCTTGGACAGCGGTGCTACTACCTATAAGTTATATCAAATTTCAACTGCAAAGAGATCTTTTATATGTCCGTCAATATGTTCACAGGACCTCAGTTTTCTATCCCATCCAAACAACTAGACAGGCCCTTCATCCTGCATCCCTGACAAGGAGGAACCACGCTGGAAAATCCCAACGAACTTGCTCGGCCAACACCCATACCCCCAGGCTAGCAAGCCAGCGTCTTGCTCACTATTCCACACTGGCTCCCATACTGCAAAACAAGACATTGTTTCAATGGCATTTAGTAACTGAACTGGAATACACAGGGTCACAGTTCTATGCCTTTACTGAGCAAAGTTTGCATTATACTTCTCCAGTCTTGGTCAACAAGAGAAACCTTGCGCTCATTAATAAGTAGTAATGGTATTCCATAAAATGGTGCCCTGTGAAGATTGCAAGACATTATTGTGAGGAAGAATCAACTGTGTTAAATGCAGTCTATCCCATGTAGCATCATTTTAAATATGTTCCGTAAAATAACAAAATATAGGATAGTAATGGCACAATTCAACAGCATAAATATAACATCCCTCAAAACAGTAAAATAATCAGTGTTGATAATGATCAATGTCATTGATAACATAACAATGAGATCATTAGCTGATATAAAACAGTCCGAACTCAGAAACATACGTATCGTGCTAGAAGATTGTAATAAAATTCACACAGGTATTAAAAATTTCACAAGCTCATATCATCGTTTCAAAATTATATTAAAAAATTGTATTGCCAAAAATATATACACATTGTGACCTATTGGCGATATTAACAACAATAGTAACCTGTCGCAGACGTTAACTGCCAGAGACGTTAAATTCAGTAGTAATCGATCGGAGACGTTAATGACAATAGGGATCGTTCTACGACCTTAACGACAATAGTTATTTATTGGAGACGTTAACGACAAAAGAAATCTACCAAAATAGAGGCTCATTTTATATTTTGCAGAAGGGAAGAGGTCTGTAAGCAGGAAACACGTGGCGAGCGGTAGCATTGTGAAAAAGTAAAAAAAACGATGAAACATAGTATTCAAAACGTACGAATAAAATTTCCCGCCATAATAGGCTACACAATTTTTATACGCCCACATTTTCATGTGGACGTATATTGTCGTCCCCCCTGTTCGTCCGTCCGTTCGCCCGGACGTCCGTCCACAATTGCTTGTGAACAGTCTACAGGTCACAATTTTTATCCGATTTCAATGAAACTTAAGATATAGGTTTATCACCCTAAGATCTCGGTTCCTTTCGATATTGGCATGTATCGGACGGTAACTTCGTGGGTTATGACCCCTGATAGTACGAAAAATCACGTTTTTTAGCTTGTAAACAGTGTAGAGGTCACAATTTTGAACCGATTTGTATGAAACATGAAATGCATGTTTATATCCCAAAGATCTTGGTTCCTTTCGATATTTGCGCCCATCGGATCGTAACTTCCTGAATTATGGCCCTTGATTGTCCGAAAAATCGCCCTTTTTAGCTTGTGGTCCCTCTGGAGGTCAAAATTGTTATCCGATTTAAAACACCGTTTGATTATATCACCGTTCCATGGTTATGAAGGTTGAGTTTGAATTTCGTGAAAATCGGACCAAAATTGACGGACAAAATGGCCGCCGTTTGTATGCGAATAGTGTGAAAATATCTTACATCAAGGTTGTGGACCTTATAGAGGTCACAATTTTGAACCGATTTTGATGAAACTTGACATGTATGTTTATAACCCAAAGATCTTGGTTCCTTTCGATATTTGCGCCCATCGGATCGTAACTTCCTGAATTATGGCCCATGATTGTCTGAAAAATCGCCCTTTTAAGCTTGTGGTCCCTCCGGAGGTCAAAATTGTTATCCGATTTAAAAAACCGTTTGATTATATCACTGTTCCATGGTTATGAAGGTTGAGTTCGAATTTCGTGAAAATCGGACCAAAATTGACGGACAAAATGTCAGCCGTTTGTATGCGAATAGTGTGAAAATATCTTACATCAAGGTTGTGGATCTTATAGTGGTCACAATTTTGAACCGATTTTGATGAAACTTGACATGTATGTTTATAACCCAAAGATCTTGGTTCCTTTAGATATTTGCGCCCATCGGATCGTAACTTCCTGAATTATGGCCCCTGATTGTCCGAAAAATCGCCCTTTTTAGTTTGTGGTCCCTCTGTAGGTCAAAATTGTTATCCGATTTAAAAAAAACGTTTGATTATATCACCGTTCCATGGTTATGAAGGTTGAGTTCGAATTTCGTGAAAATCGGACCAAAATTGACGGACAAAATGGCCGCCGTTTATACACGAATAGTGTGAAAATATGTTATATCAAGGTTGTGGACCCTATAGAGGTCACAATTTTGAACTGATTTTGATGAAACTTGAAATACATGTTTATAACCTAATGATCTTGGTTCCATTGCATATTTGCCCATATCGGATCGTAACTTCCTGAATTATGGCCCCTGATTGTACGAAAAATCACCCTTTTTAGCTTTTGGTCCCTCTGGTGGTCACAATTATTATCTGATTTAAAAAAACGTTTGATTATATCACAGTTACACCGTAGTTATGGGTGAGTTTGAATTATGATTTTCAGATGATTACTTAAAACGCAACAACTCTTGTTGACTGCCCGGACGATTTGGCTGCTGTGTGGGCGTATGTTTCGTTGCCTGGCAACCTATTTTTTTTTTTAGTATCGTTGCCAATCAGACACGACACATGGATTTAGCTTCATATTAGCCATGAACAAACGACTAGTCCATATCTGCGGACAAAATCTTATTTGAAGTTTGTGTAGATTAAGATGCTCAGAGGCCCTAGGCATGTGAAAGGTTTTGGGGCGTTGGATGGCCAAATGGTTAGTACGTGCGTGCTGTATCAGAAGGTCTGTCCTTGAGTCAACTGGCGTGGTTTCGAATCCCCGGTTGTGCGTGACAGGGAATAGGATCGCCTGTCTAACCTCGTGGGTTTTCTCCGGTTTCTTCCCATGCTAAAGACTCCTACGCACAAGCGAATTATTCAAATGGAATTCAACCACATGTTAGTCACGAAATGGCCTAGTTTGTGTCGAGTGGACGTTAAACCTCATATCTCTCATGAACGACGTTGGTGCCCCCATATATGTCGTTTGAAATAAAAAGAATAGTATTTCAGGCAATGATCGTTGAGGTAAAGTGTCAAACGAATGGACTTGCGAACCTCAACGAAGTACCTTAGTGAGCGCCAAAGTAGCGAGTCCTTTTGGGGGAAATGCTGCCTGACAGTATTCAAGCACCGATCGTAGAGATAAATAGAGCTGTTCGGATGTCGACTGTGGCCTGATCACTATAGTCTTTCCGACCCAGAGAGGAAAGTGTCAAATGAAACTCAACGAAGTCCCCAATAATTTGAAAAGTAGACTGCCCGAAATGCAGTCTGGCAGTATTTCAGGCATTGATAGTCGAGATACATAGAGCTTAACAGATACCACGTGTCGCCAAATCACCATTTTATCCGACCAAAGAAAAAAGTGACAAACGGGCGGAGTGAGTGACTCAAAGTGAATGAATATTTTCGCCATTATATTTTGTGAAAGGAACGGACTTACGAACCTCAATGCAGTCTGGCAGTATTTCAGGCATTGATCGTCGAGATAAATAGAGCTTAACAGATACCGCCTGTCGCCAAATCACTAGTTTATCCGACCAGAGAAGAAAGTGTCGACCGGGCGGAGTAAGAGTGACTCAAAGTGAATGAATATTTTCGCCACTATATTTTGTAAATAGACTGCCGGGAATGCAAAATAGAGCTGGCCAGATCACATTTCTTTTTATTTTCGAAAATTATTGGGGGGGGGGGGCAAACAGAGGGCAGGCCAGATTTTTGGGCGTCCAAATGACCCCCCCTTGCCCCCCCCCCCTTGGTGCCGCCACTGGATGAGTTGTTGCTCTTATCAGATTTAAATGAGGGACCTTTTGATGCAGCTCGCACACACTAATCACTCGGCCACTCAATACCGGGCCCCTATTCACAGATATAACCCAATCGAAATGCGATCGCCATTTGATGATTTACTTTAAGAATGGAGAACTGTGTTGTTGCGGTTAAACAATATTTGGCACATCTTGTCAAAACTGCAGCCAGATAAAAAACATGGCTCAGAATAAAATAATGTGATGAAATTTTCAATATATTAATTTTGAATTAACTATTTTGGAACTCTTAAGATCTTGAACGACTAGCTCTTTATCTAAATCTTACAAAACCCATCTAATCAGTAACATTCATTCCGACATTATTTCTTAAATTTCATTCAATTCGGCATCATTTCCGAAACAACATTTATTATGGCATTATAGGCAAACTTTGTTAATGTTGCCATTTCTTGTCATGTAAGTCGTATACCGAATCGTTCAAAACAAAAGTCTCATACGGTAAGTTTACTCTTCCGGACCCCTGTTACCGCTGTTTGTGTGTATTTTGTACACGGTGAACAATCCATTTGCTGATAACAATATTTTGCCTCTAGGCCTATACCGTTTTTTAGGACTTTGAATTTTGTCTAATGTTTTGGATTCTCGTATATACGGGTTTATTTTACTGCATTAAATTACGCATAGATCCTAGTCAGGATGGGCTATAACCGTTTTCAGGGCCGTACCTAGCGGGGGTGAAGGGAGTCAATTGGACCCCCAGAACAACAAGGCTCCCCGAAAAATGGCGCCCCCCCCCCCTCAAAAAAATAAAAAAATTGCAACCTTTCAATTATGAAATAATACACTTATTTAGGATCACACAGTATGCTCGGTTGGTTTTAAGGGTGCCCACACGTCATGCAACGGGTTCGTTAGCCCTGATCCAAACTTTATCACTTATTACGGCTAGCCCCCGGAAACAGCCACTCTTTTTGAATTATTTTGTTTGTGGTGTCTGAGTGCGATGTCTTGTCCATGCATTTGTGTTTTTGTGTAGAATTGTGTGTGGTGCAGTCCCCCTGCACTGACTATTAAAGGTGGGGGATATGGCGCCCCATCACTTCGATGCACTGCACCCCCACTTTTAAAATCCTACATACGGCTCTGAACATTTCTAATACTATTTCGTTAGATATAAATGTTAGTCCACTGTTCACTTAGTTATGGAACTGAAAAATTTACGTCGTGTGTTTATTTTATTTTACGCTTTTCTTCAGTGAAATTAAAACTGCGTAATTCTACAGAAAAGTGCAAGAAGTTCTAAGTTCTTTTGAGCGGTTATCTGCCCCTGTCACTGTGTAAGTCACCATACGCATGCGTAGTAGTCCAAAATAGACTTCACTTGTTTCCCATCTGCAAGTTGGATAGCTGTGAAACAATATAATTTAGGGCCATGGCCCACGATCAGTCATCCCTATTGCTTCGAAAACAGTTGAGGGGTGAGTTGGAAGGCTAAGTATAAATTACACAATATTGAAGTTTTCTCAACTGAACTAAGAAACTTCCTGGACGATCGAAAAGTTGAGTTCAGAAAGGAAAACGAAATGGCCTCTCAGTCATTTATCAACATTAGTGTGTAACCGTAAGAAAAACAAAGAATTTAGCAGTCGACGCTATGTCCGGGTGATAGAGAAATTTGTGTACTTGCTGACCTGATAATCCGTGCCTAATAAGATTAAATAATTGGGTTAGCAATGGCTTCTGAACTCAACAAAACAAAACACTAAACAAAATAAAAATCTGAGTCACTGAATAGTGAAATCATTGACAATCAATCAAGGCCATCAGCAGGCGATGGGGTTTGGGATAAACCATAAAAACTGAAACAGAATTTCTCCATGGAATTTGATAAATATATTTAAACATTAGGACGTAATCATAGAAGTACATGCACATGTATGTGAAGTACTTTTTATTGCATTTCTATCAAATATTAATTGAGTATATCTAACTAAGCTTTATTATATATAGGCTATATTTTTAAGTTAGCACATTTGATCTAGACTAGAAAACTTTATAAAGAAAAATAGTAACAATGTTAAAAATAAACCCTTGATTGTATTTCATAAAATTGTCGTCATCTTTTGAATTTGCTCAGTCCGCTTTGCTAATTACCACTTTTTTTTTAAAGGTATTATGAACTCCAAATGTTCATTCAGGAGATTTAAAGACATTAATTTTGTCAGTTGAGCCGAAAATGATACACAATAAAATAACATTCGGTTTAACATCCATTTTTTCTACACTGATTGCCCCAGTGATTGGGTTAATGAAGATGGACATACACCATACAGTCTGCTTTGAGGAAATTTTGCAGGGGCAGCAGCAGCAGCGCTACGGTTAACTCTTATTTCGAATTCCAACTGTCAAGGGTTCTTTTAAGAACACAGGACTTTGGTTTTTATCCTGTCCAAATGACTAAACTTTTTGTTTCGCCCCCCTGTAACAAAATCAAACCACAGCTGATAATCCTGAGGAACGTTAGTTAGTCTGCTGCTTAGTAGTTCTTACTCACTATGCAAAAGCAGGTCCTTAGTAGATAGGCCTCAGTGTTATCATTTTCTTAATTCGTTCCTTATTTGAAATCATAAATCTTAATTCTAACCTTTTTTTTATTTTGCAGATTTAAACAAGAATCCAGTTGAAGGATTTTCTGCAGGATTAATCGATGATGATGATATTTTTAAATGGGAAGTCGTTATTATAGGACCCGGTGACACAATTTTGTAAGTTATAAAATCAGGAAATTCTACCTTTTCTCATTCGGATTCAGAAAGAAGAAAATTTAAATTGACTCATCACTTGTATTATAAAAACTTCAACTTGCATTCAAGGATCTGTGGTAGTCGGATGGTTGAACATTGGGCTCTTGTTTTTTTAAGCTTGGCGCTCAATTGTTAGAAGTGGTTCTTTTATAGGACTTTCATGGGCATGGCAATGAAAAGAAATTTAACATCCTACTGTTATGCTCCTAAACTGGGGTAAAGACAGGCATACGCCATAGAGGCAAATTTTGCTTGGGCAGCAGCGCTATGGCCTACTCTTACATGTATAAAAAATTCCAACTTCCTAGGGATCTTTTGCGTGCACGCCAATGTGTACACAAGACCTCTTTTTTTTTCATTCCATCCGAACGATCTTTGTCAAGCCCTTGGTTCTGTATCTTTGACAATAGGAAACCCCGCCGAAAAATCTGTATGACCTTTCTCGGCCAATGCAGGGATTGAACATCAGACCTACAGGCTAGCGAGCCAGCGTATTACGCACTTAGCCACATGATCCCCCTGACATGACAAATGTGTGTAATCAGTAAGATGATACGAAAAACAGCGATTCACCTGTGTACGAAGGGGTGTGTACACATGTATGTAAAATAACTCTTTGTGCATGTGCACAAAAGCATACATATAATAGAACTATTGGAATTTAAAGTAGAGTGGACTAAAACCCTGCTACATGTATCATAGCAAAATTTGTGCTTTTGAACTGCACATGTAATGTAACCATAGAGATGGCATAATAGTTTAATCACTGACAAACCTGCTCAGAAAGATGAAGTTCATGTACATGCATCACAAAATATTAATAACAGAAATATGTCTGATGCAGAGAAAAGAACTTTATACAGACTAAAGTGTTTAGTCTTTCCTGTACAGTGTATGTGTGTTTTTTTGGATTTGAGCATAATATTTTGAAAGTGCAGGAAAGCAACAAAGAATTACACGCTGTACGGTAGTGTCTTTTCTGCATTTTGATACATAATGTATTTACTTTAACTATGAATTTATAAATCTCATCGGTAACAAGTATTTGCTAATAAAGTTCTTTACATGAGATGTTATGGTTAGTTTTGTTTTTTTTTAGTGAAGGAGGTGTTTTTAAAGCTCATTTAACTTTTCCAAAAGAATATCCACATCGTCCACCTAAGATGAAATTTGTTACCGAAATGTGGCACCCTAATAGTAAGTATTTGTACTTATGGTCCAATACGAAACTTCTAAGAATTCCACAGCTGATAACATGGGGGGGTTCTTAAACTTAGTTACTATACTTGTAACATTAAACTGTGTGTTTAGTGTTACACTTGATACAGTCTACCACTCCTTATGCAAGTTCAAATAGGTTCAAATGCAGAATTGTCAACACATATCATTACAGTTTGTATTGGAATAAGTAATTCTATTACAAATAGTGAAGACTGAATCCTAAAATAGTTACCGAGAAGTTTTTCTTTGTGGTAATGCGTTCTACATTTGCATAGCAATGTTCCTTGTAATGACGTATTACGCAAGCCGCCACAAAACGGGCAGTTGAAATTTTGCGCAGCAGTTGGATTTCATCAAATCATATAATTATGCAGTAAGGCTTCACCTTTATTTTGATGAGAATTGATGTTGTATATGTAAAGCTATGTGCAGTACTGTTTTGGGTCAGTCTATGTGTAAATTAACGGAGCTATAGGCCAGTAACCTTTCTGTAGTCATTTGACTAAAAAAAACTTACGCAAAGGAACTCTGTAGGATAAGCCACTACTGTGCCTGGAGTAAGACGGAAGACATCAGTAGTAGAACCATTTCTAGGGTGGTCTAAGCTTCACATCATTATTTTGTATTTTGTGTCCTGCTCACTAAATGTGTTATATTGTCATGGAAACAGTGGCAGCTGCCACCATCTTGGAATGAACAAAACATGAAATCCTTTGTGAGAGAGAGAGGGAAATGGCATTTAATGTAGTCCCAGAATGACTTAGTTTGTGTTCCATGTGTGTCCATCTCTCATTTTAAACATACAATATGCAAGAGCTAAGTCTGCCAATTGCAGGTGTTTCTTTAGGCCTGGGGGGTTGGATGGCTGAATGGTTAGCATGTGCGTGCTGTATCAGCTCTTTATCTCAATCTTACACAATGTACTTGCAGGTATGTAATATCCCTTTCCTTTGATGTGTTGTACAAAGACATATCCCATTTTCCTGATTTAGTTATTTTTATTTTCCAGTTGGACCTGATGGTAGTGTGTGTATTTCTATATTACATGAACCCGGAGATGATAAATATGGATATGAACAGGCATCGGAAAGATGGTTACCCGTTCATACCGTAGAAACTATTTTATTAAGTGTTATCTCAATGTTAGCAGATCCTAATGATGAATCACCAGCTAATGTGGACGCAGCAGTAAGTTTTAAACAAATAGGGAGTCGAGGTGACTCAGTGAGTAAGACGCTGACTCACTGATCTGGAGGTCTTGTGTTTGAATTAGATGAAAAAACACCATTTGTGTACACATTGATGTGCACGTTAAAGAACCCTTTGCAGTTGCAATTTGATGTAACAGTAGACCATTGAGCTGTTGTTCAGGCATAAATTCCCCTTACTTATAGCACACTGTATGGCATAGGCATGTCTTCAGTTGCCCGGTCGAAGCAGAACAGTAGGACAATAAAAAAAAGATATTATTGGGCCGAGAAGATTTGTCAAGATATTTCAGACCCAATTGTCAAGGGTAATGCATGGATGGCTGACAAGAAATGTGTTGTGTTTAGTTGGTAGTGAATTAGTGTGAAAATAACCAAAACATTGACACAACTTGAAGCATCCTCAGTATCCCAAGTGGTCTTATTCCGTTCTACTCCACTCATAAAAAGTATAAAGTGTCTTAGTAAGACTCTTTTGTGAACTGGTTTTTGATCGGTTTGCAGACTCAATCTACGATCAAGACAAGAGTAGATGATTTGAAATTGTGAATCGCTATGGATTAACCCAGGGTATAGTGGAATGAGACCACCAAGAATAGGCACAGAAGCACAATTTGCTTTCAAAGTTTATCAAAATAACTGGTCTGAAGTGGACACCAATTCATCAAGATTTTTCACTGAATTGTATCCCGATAAGATTTTTATATCCGGCTTTTGACATAAAAATTAATAATTTTATCCTCAGTAAGTTTGACATATCACCAAAACTCATCCAAGTGAGCAATTCAGTTAAAAACAACTGTTTTGAACTGACTGACAATGTATTTATGTGACCCCTTAATAACGTCTTTTGCTAGTAATGCTTTCATAATAATTTTTTTTTTAGAAAATGTGGCGAGAACAACCAGATGATTTTAAAAAGAAAGTTGGTCGCCTTGTTAGAAAAAGTCAAGATGAATTATGATAATAAATAACAATGGTTAAAAGTGAGTTTTATGATATTCTAATAATAAGTGATCGAATTCTTAAAAGTCGCGGATCTTCATCGGATGGGATGAAAAACCAAGGTCCTGTGTACACATTGGCATGCAAGCAAAAGAACCGTTGACAATTGGATCGATATAAGAGTAGGTCATAGAGCTGCTGCTCGGCGAAAAATCGCCCCTCAAAGCACACTGTATGGTGTAAGCCTGTCTTCATTAGCCCAGTAGAAGTAGGACGTTAAACCCCATTTCAGTTTAAGATAAATATTCTGGTGGTGGTGTCTATAAAAGCTATATCAATCCCACAATGGAGAAATCCTTTTCAGTATTTACAAAGCTTTGATGAATTGAAAAACATTTGAGATGTTTAAAGCCCCAATACCACTCTTGTTGTAACTGAATAATATGTCCCAATCTTCATTCTGGTCAACAAATTGTATTATTTTACAATATTCAAATAAATTGATGATACAAATTTCATCTTAACACACCTAATTTAAAAAAATTGGAAAAATTCAACTAATTGATTTGAAAAGTCTAACGTAAACCTTTTCAAATGTGACTTGGATTTTAAAATATTTTTGAACCCTCTGGACAAGTAAAATATGATGTAATGGATAATTTACACAACAGGTAGATCACATAAACATCTGGTACTTAGAATAAGACTATTATTTATTTTCTAGAGCTGCCAAGCCAGCAAGAGTGTTATTGTCCCTTTAATGCTTTGAAAGTTGGATTCCTAAATGAAATATCAGGACAAAAATGGTTCAATTCTGTTCAGCTTTTTACTAAGTTACAAATTAAAAAATGTTTGGTATCCTATGCAGTTAACGAAAGTCAGTGCCTACTACAATCTTCATGAAAATTTTAATGCATGGGGTTTTTTTCTTCATCCAAATGCAATCTGGGATATAATGTACCTGTGATAGTTTTAAGTTCAACACTTTAGCTTAAAAGATTTGGGTACATGTATATTCCAAAAAACTGCAAATGTTATTACAGTAGCGAGTTTTTGAAAATATTTATAAATGATATACCTTACAACTATTTATATGGCAATCTGTGTGTGATTTTATTTACTTGATAAAGCCGAGAACGGTTACTTCTACATAACTTATATTTCGTATGTGGATGGGCATGTGAGTTTTTTTTTTCTTTTTTGATTTTTTTTACTCTTAAGCTGAATGTCTTCATTTTGTTTCAGATTCTTGCAAGTTTGACAGGAGAGAGATTTATTTGAGAAGTAAATATCAATTAATGCAACAAATCCAATCCTCAGACTACGTTTTGTTGTATTAATAATTTGTTATATTCGGGATTGCCATTGTTGGACATCATCGATTTATAAATCATCCAATCACAAAGCCTTATTTTTATCACATGTCATTCATCGTAAAAACAATTTGTGGGTATAATACGCAATAATTAATCCTATTGTTATGTTATTCAATCTTATATATTCTAGTCTAATAATAAGAAAGTGTTAATATCAATGAAAACGATCTCTTAAACGGCTTCAATATGATATTATATTTCATGGCTGGAGTATCTTTGAATACATTCTGGCATTCCTAAAGCCCACGAGTAAGTCATCAGTTGGAATGGAGCTTTAATTGTTGTATTGAGGTGGTGACCGGACTTTGTATTAGATATTTTCCTCAGAACTACATATTAGTGGTTAAGGTTGTAAGCCCAGATGTTTTAAATCAGAAAATAATTTAGACAGATAAATAAATATCAAACTTTAAACTGCTTCCAACTTCCAGTGAATTATTTCTTATTTAGATTAAATTTAATTTCTCCCATTTTGTGTAGAGAGTTGTGATGGAGGAAATAGTTTTAAACCCTTTTCCAGAGAAATTCTACTTTATTTAAATTAAACTTAATTTCAACCGTATTAATCAGTGTAACTGTAATGAAGTGTATAGTTTCAATTACAAAAATAGGCCGTAGTTATGGCAACGTGAAAATAAACGAATATGGATAATTAAGTAATTACCCTCAAATTGTCATTCAGCACATTTAATTGAAATGAGTGAGGGTTTATGGGATGTTTTTTTAATCCCTAATTTATCCTTTAGCCGTCATTTATTTCACTTCAACCACAACAGCTCTTTCCACAAGAAAATTTGTTCAAACTGAACTTATTAAAGGTTACTAATAAGTTACAAATATGTCCTGAAATTAAAATTGCCTTTACTAAAAAATATATTTATTCTAAGTAACATTTGTTGATTGATGGTCTGTGGGCACCAAGTTAAGTCAGTTGTGGATTGTCCAGGAATAGGTTTTCATAAGTCCCTGTGAATAAAAACTTGTTAATAGTAGAGGGAATAAAAATGAACACAATTATTTTAGATATATAAGTTTATTTTGTGTGGAGAATTTTCTTGTGGAGGGTCAGCTATAATTATATTATTAATGTATATATATTATATTGTACAAAGTAATAAGTATTCAATAACCCTTTATTACCATATAAAATATCTGGATATTTTTCCTTGCAATTTAATTTCCGCAATGTTTAACTCCTGTTAGCTAATCTGTTCTGCTCAGTTTCTCAAATATTGCTGAATACATGTATATGGATATAAGTATATATTTTACATATATAAGAGCATTGTGTATTTATGAAATATTCTCCATGTAGAGACTATTATTAAGGCGAAAATGTTGATGTATTTTGATTTATGGAATGAATGGGACAATCTGTACATGTTGGGAGATTCTGTACATGTATCTAACACTAAACCTAGATAATTGTGTTATTACGCAGGACCCAATTCTATTGAATACAATTAGAGTCTGTTATTACTGAGCGATGTTTCGATTAGCCTTTTGAGGGTCATTGCTTAAAGGGGCATTATTGGAGATTAGATAAAGAACAGGCAGTTCTCACTATAATAGTTAAAAGTAGATAATGTAAAGGGAATTTTCTGAAAATTTCAGTCAAATTGATCAACTCTAAACCAAGATATTAGCTTTTGAATACCATAATAGAATCTTTTACTTGATGAAGACAATGGAAGCCCAGTTGAAATATCCCTCAGTAAACAATACTGTAAAAGTGTCATTGCTTGATAAAGAGCTATGGAAGCCCAGTGGGAAACATCCCTCAGTAATTAAACCATATTGTCATTATATCTTTTACTTGATAAAGACTATGGAAGCCCAGTGAAAACATTAATTGTATTTAATAAAATTGTCTCCTGTACATGTATTTAATACTAAACCTAGATAAATGTGTAACTTGTGTATGTGAGTTAAATATTGTACTTTACTCTATAATTCCAACTCTATGGCTTTAAACTTTTACTGATTATAGGTTAATGGTGAAGCTAAAGCTGCTGTGTGAATAGAGATATAATTTTAGGTTTTGGTGTTACTTGAAATTGGAAATTGACTTTATCATATTTTTAGTTGTTTCATGTTTTTTTGCAGGAATGAACAGTTAATTGTTTTTTTTTAAAGATATTTTGGTTATATCAAACATTTGTGTAATGCACATGGAATTCACATTTCACATCACTTAGATTTGTAGAAAGATTAAGCAACATGACAGGATTTTCTCTCGTGTGTAAATATCTGGAATAGATGGCCATGTCTTTATTAGCCCTGTCAGTGCAGAACAGTCGGACGTTAAATGAAATTCGATTTTTTTCAGGAAAAGTATGGGATGAAATTAAAACACTTGTTTCAAATTGAATATAAATATTCGAAATAGGAAAGTGACTAACACAGTTTGATCATTCGATACCATGAATAATTCAGGTGACGTTTTAGAATTAAATCAATAAATAAGAGGCCCATCGACAGATTTTACACAACATTTGTACGTGGCACTCTACAGAGGATGCCAAATGCTGCAAACCATTTTGGACTAATATTTGTTATAGAGATTCAACAAGGAGATTAAAAATCATTCAAATGACGATAAGCTGTAATTGAATATTCGCAATAAAATTAGTGTCCTAAGTGATGATATTTAATATAAATATATATTTTTGGGCTTCTAAAATCCAAAATGTGGTCCGTCAATACTAATAAATAGAAACTCGCTAGTAAAATCCGCAATAAAATGACCAGATTCAAAGCACTGTTGAATGTATAGATTAATTCTGAGCAGTTTTTTTCAAATTAACTGTTGAACTTCGAATATTTAGAAGTGTTCGATTATTTATAAATTTGTTGATATTTAAATGCAATCCAAGTGCTACTCGATTATAAAATGAAGAATTTGTAGTGCTAGTTTATTTTCTTCTTTTCGTGAAATTTGGCGTAGTATATGAAGATGGGAATGGGGTGGTATTGGAGATCTTTTAGTTTGTTGTGTTTCGTTCAGGATGTAGTAAGTTTGAGAAAGGTGTAGAAGTTAAGCTACATATAATGGGCATTTTGTTATTATTAAATCATACTGTTTTATGTTCAGGGGCATGCAGGAGTGATTACCCTGAGTATCTCATTTAATTGACGCATCTAATTAAAGAGTAAAATTTGAAATTATCGCTGTTAACTTTATTGTTTAATTAGCTGCCATATTTGATTTGAATAAAAAGTTTGTTTCATCTGTTTTGACATATAAAATGTCTTCCTTTGTCACATTTCTGCATACTAGACCCTATATTTGAGTTATGTTTGGAGAGGGATTCAATCAAGGAGTTAAACTCTGACCTCACCAAACCTCTTTACATCATTGCTCATATATCTGAACAATATATATATATATATACAAATGGATATCTCATATCATTTTAACAAATGTTTGGGGTTTCGCTTTAAAGGATTTTGTTTTTAAAATCTATTGCTGTTAGGTTGCCTGTTGACTTTGTTAGAGCTTGTGTCATCCTTTAAGCTTCTCTTTCCAAATTTTAACCTGGATAATTATAAATATTCTATATTAGACATACTAGGATCCCGAATGTATTAACAGTACCAGGGCTAGTAGTAGTAGCGGATTCTTTCATTTCTTGGGCCTAGTGGTCTAGAGTGCCGCGCTTTGACCTCTAGCTGGCTGGTCACCTCTGTGGTTTCGATCCCTGTGTGAGCGTATGTGGCATGGAGATAGGGGCGCCTTCTCAACCTCGTGGCTTTCCTCCGGGAACTCCGGTTCCCTCCCACTGCTAAAGACCCCAACGGGCAAGCGAATTATTGAAATTTAATTAAACCATGTATGTTAGTCCCAAAATGACCTAGTTTGTGTCAGTGGAGTTAAACCCCATCTCTCTCTCTCTTTCATTTCTTTTTTGATCAATTTAATCTGATACTACTACTAGTATATATCTTGGAATCACCATGGTGCATGTGTATTTAACACATCATTACTACCTGTGTCCCCAAACCCATAAATACATAATCAAGAGGCATGTACTTTTGAGAGAGAGAGAGAGAGAAATGGGGTTTAACGTCCACTCGACACAACTAGGTCATTTCGGGACTAACACATGGTGTTTTTTTTTTTTTTAATTTTATTTCAATAATTCGCTTGCGCGTAGGGGTCTTTAGCAGTGGGAGGAAACCGGAGTGCCCGGAGGAAAATGTACTTTTGATGGTGTCAACAACACCTGTACTTTGATGTTAGATTGCCAACGTGATCATTGTGATCATCGAAATACCTGAAACTAAGGTTCTCATTTAGGTCTTATTTGCCAGTCTTGACTGAATCCACAATCATTCACAAATCAAAAACATGTCATGCCAGTCGTCCATGGAAACCAATCTGGATTTGTATAACTGTTTGCATATGACTTGTATTTGGAAACTATTTAAATTTTGACACGGTTTGTTGCTAAGTAAGAGTGATAACTCATAACTAATCGGTTTAGGATTCAGACAACAATAAATTCCACATGTTTAGCATGATAATATGGCTATCCATCAAACATGCCTATAGCTGAACTGGCCCATGGGTAGTAATTGAAAGGTTACATTCATGGTTATGTCAAGATAGCCTGAATGTACTGCTTTATACATTATGGTCCCAAAATACCAAATAACATGATAGGAGAATGTTCTTTATCTTATTGGTGTGAATTTGAATAAATAAAGTTGATATATTAAATTATTTACTGTTTTATTATTATTATTAAGATTTATGGTTCTTAATTTCTGATTCTTTAATATATTAACCATGTGTCATTGAGTCAAATGTTGTGGTTTTGATTCCCTACTTGTGCATTTTCTCAGGGGTTCTCCCACTGCTAAAGACCCCTACATGCAAGCAAATTATTGAAACAAACAAAATTGAACTATGACCTAGTTTGTGTTTTCAGTAAACCTTAAACCCCATTTCTCTCTCTTGACACCGGGGATCAAGTGGGTAAGATGCTGGCTAGTCTGGAGGTCGGGTGTTCGATCCCTGCGTTTGCCGAGAAAGTTCATCCATATTTTCCGGCGTGGTTTCCCCCTTGTCAGTGATACAGGACAGAGGGACTGACAAGAACAGCTGTCAAGTCGTTAGGATGGACAAAAAAACGTGGTCCCGTGTACACATTGGCATGCATGTGAAAGATCCCTTGGCAGTTGGAACTCAATGTAAGAGTAGGCGGTAGCACCGCTGCCCGGACAAAATTCCCTTACAGCAAACTGTATGGCATATGTCTGTTTTCATTAGCCAGAAAGCAGAAGCAGAAAAGTAGGATGTTAAACCCCATTTCTCTCTCTCTCTCTCTCTAATTAGCAAAAGACACAACTACTATAATAGATCAATATGTGTACAAAGTTTTGTTAAAGCCCCAAAAACACTCTTGTTGTAACTGAAAAATATGTCACAATCTTCATTCTGGTCAACAAATCGTATTATTTTAGAATATTCCAATTAAATGATGATATAAATTTCATCTTAACACACCTAATTTAAAAAATTGGAAAAATTCAACCAATTGATTTGAAAAGGTTAACGTAAACCTTTTCAAATGTGACTTTGATTTAAAATATTTTCGAACCCTTCGGACAAATAAAATAGGTTGTAATGGATAATTTACACAACAGGTATGACATTTAAATATCTAGTACTTAGAATTAGGCTATTATTTATTTTCTGGAGCTACCAAGCCAGCAAGAATGTTATTGTCCCTTTAAGATGTCTTGAAGGTTAATGAGGTACATGTATGCTCAGGTACCAAACCAAAGCGTTGGACTGACGGAACCTTTTCAATATCCCTCTAAAGCCATTATCATTGATTGAATTACATTTGCAGCAACCAAATTTATAACGAAGTCTTACCTCTCATGAAATCTAATTCAGAAAATCAGATTTTAAAACAAGATTCAATTTTATGAATATCCCAACACACTTAAAAGGCAATAGTAGTGTCACTGGGTAAACATGGCCAAGATCAACTTGTTTACATCGATTTGATTGATGAATTTTGGATGCTAAAACAAACCATCATTGATTATCCAACAATGAGTGAAATTTTGCCTGGACAATTCTTCCAGCTCCTAGTGCAGTAAAGACAAGTAAAAAGAATTTTTGAACAATAAAAGATAGGTTGCCATGCAACGAAACATACGCCCACAGCAGCTAAATCGTCCGGGCAGTCAACAAGAGTTGTCGCATATTTTTACTTTTTTTCGATAATGAAACGTTTATATTACACTAAAATCTGATTAAGAGTAACAACTCATAAAGTAATTCTCAGAAAATCATTAGAATTTGTTTGGTTTTTATAAAGTTCTGGCCCATGCTAACATTCAGTACAGTATACAAAACATCTAATATCATGGATTTAGCTGTTCAGTTATCAAAATTCAATGAAAATTAATCGGATAAAAAGTTTGGACTCTTAGAGCGTCACAAGATTTTTCAAAGTGATCAAGGGAGATAACTTTGGCAGTTATTATGGGAAATCGCTGAAAATCAATAGACTTCTTCGTCTCATGACCTTAAATACTGTGTATCAATTTAAAATCAATCGGATATTAACTTTGACCTCTAGTGCATCCACAAGATTTTTTGAAGTGATCAAGGGCCATAACTCTGGGAGTAATTATCAGAAATCTCTGAAAATCAATAGGATTCTTCTCTACATGACCTTAAACGCTGTGTATAAATTTAAAGTCAATCGGATATTAACTCTGGCCTCTAGAGCATCCACAAGATTTTTCAAAGTGATCAAGGGCCATAACTCTCGGAGTAATTATCGGAAATGTCTGAAAATCAATTGGATTCTACGTCTCATGACCTTAAACACTGTGTATAAATTTAAAGTCAATCGGATATTAACTTTGATCTCTAGACCATCCACAAGATTTTTCAAAGTGATCAAGGGTCATAACTCTGGCAATAATTATCAGATATTGCTGAAAATCAATAGGATTCTTCGTCTCATGACTTTAAATACTGTGTATAAATTTAAAGTCAATCGGATATTAACTTTAGCCTCTACAGTGTTCAGAAGATTTTTCAAAGTGATCAAGGGTCATAACTCTGGCAGTAATAATCGGAAATCGCTGAAAATCAATAGGCATCTTCGTCTCATGACTTTAAACACTGTGTATAAATATTAAGTCAATCGGATATTAACTTCAGCCTCTAGAGCGTTCACAAGATTTTTCAAAGTGATCAAGGGTCATAACTCTGGCAATAATTATCAGATATTGCTGAAAATCAATAGGCTTCTTCGTCTCATGACCTTAAACAATGTGTATAAATTTAAAGTTAATCGGATATTAACTTTAGCCTCTAGTGCGTTCACAAGAAATTGTGGACGATGGACGGACCGACAGACGGACCGACGGCAATATACGTCCACATTTCCATGTGGGCGTATGAAAAGGAGACAGAGTAGGGGCTGTGTTTTAATTAGGTAGTATTTATATGGAATACAATGACTGGTTTAATATGCATGTAATGTGTGGTTCAACCTTGTTCTCTCTTAAAATGTGATCGTGAGATTTCTGGGTCTGGGTCACTTTCTTCATATTCCATATCTGCGTCTGGATTCAGCGGGGTTGGGATGGCCTAGTGGTCTAGAGTGCCGCGCTTCGACCTCTAGCTGGCCGGTCAACTCTGGCTTGCGGCTGTGGTTTCAATTCCTGGTGTGAGCTTATGTGGCATGGAGATAGGGGCCCCTTCTCAACCTCATGGGTTTCCTACGGGCACTCCGGTTTCCTCCCACTGCTAAAGACCCTACGCGCAAGCGAATTATTGAGTTGGAATGAACCTATATGTTAGTCCCGAAATGACCTAGTTTGTGTTTAGTGGACGTTAAACCCAATTTCTCGCTCTCTCTCTCTCTCTCGCGCGCGTCTGGATTCTGTGCTGTTTTTCGAATATAATTTCTGCTTGGGTGGCTGGATGGTTTAATGGGTGCGCGTTACATCACAAAATCTCATTGAGACAAGTGGCCTGCTTTTGATTTCCCGCTTGAACGTGACAAGAATGCCTCCCAGCCTCATGGGTTTTCTTCGTGTCCTCCTGTTTCCTGTCACTCTCTCTCTATGTACATGATTAAGATTGTACAAATAAAATTGAATCATGTGTTCATAATGTGAGTCCCGAACTAGAGAGAGAGAGAGAGAAATGGGGTTTAACGTCGACTCGACACAAACCAGGTCACTTCAGGACTAACAAATGGTTCAATTTTATTTCAATAATTCGCTTGCACGTAGGGGTCTTAAGCAGCGGGAGAAAACGGGAGTACCCAGAGAAAACCTAGTAGATTGGACAGGCAACCCTACTCCCTGACTGACCCCCCCCCCCCAGGTTCGGACAAACTCACTCCTATGATTTAATGTATAAGATTGTATTCAGTTATGCATATACACCTGCATAATATCTAATAAAGAACACAGATATTTTGATTTTAGACAATATTTTATTTATGGTAAGATTATACAGATAGACTGAAGTGCTCTTCAGTTAATATTACTCTCCAGTATTGAAAACTGATCAGGTCAGTTGGCCATGATTTTATCTGCACATGTGGTAGTGCGTCTTGTTAAACATGTCTACATAAACAAAAACTTAAAGTTCTCTTTTTCAAAACCATTTTGATATTCCTTCTAACATATTTTAAATATCAATCAGTTTTGAAAGAATAAATGAAATATGGTTTTCAAAATCATTGACATAATTTCTTCAAATTTGTCTTTGGTATTTTCAAAGAAAACTGTCTACACACATTCTATACCCCCACCCCACCCCACCCCACCCACAATGTCATGGCTTATCTTTTTTATACCCCACTTCATGTAATGTAACATACAGACTTTCGTATCAAATTTTTACCAGTTGTTTAATTTTTTATGCTTTTTGTTGACCTTTAATTAGATTTGCCAGGCATTTTATTTTAAAAATATGAGTCATTACACTTATTTAGCAATACATCATTTTCAAAAAATATATTTCAAGTGTTTGCACTATAAACTTAATGGTACTAATTATCATTTTAACAGTTAAATTCTTCAAAATTTTAATTTCATTTCATATAAATTGAGTGACAGGGAAATTTTTCAATTGAATAGGTCATTTTGCTGCAAGTTCTAAAACCTGCCTAATACATGTATGAGTGAAACGAGTGACCTAATGACATGGATATCATATAATGATTATTTAGTTTATATAATACAGATATAAATATATCAGAGGTGGGGAACAAGACACCGCACCTTGAGTCTGAGTCAAGTCCCAAGTAACCGCACCCCGAGTCAGAGTTGAGTCCCATGGTGCCGCACCTCGAGTCTGATTCAAGTCCCAAGTAATCTCACCCGAGTCAGAGTTGAGTCCCATGGTGCCGCACCTCGAGTCTGAGTCAAGTCCCAAGTCTTCGCACCCCGAGTCAGAGCTGAGTCCCATGGTGCCGCACCTCGAGTCTGAGTCAAGTCCCAAGTAATCTCACCCGAGTCAGAGTTGAGTCCCATGGTGCCGCACCTCGAGTCTGAGTCAAGTCCCAAGTAATCGCACCCCGAGTCAGAGTTGAGTCCCATGAGTCGCATGTTGATGCACCTCAAGTCAGAGTCAAGTCCCATGTCGCTAACTTTAGTATCAAGCCAAGTTGAGTCCCAAGTCCTCACAAAGTCTGAGTTTCGTTTTAGTTGCTAGTTCATCAACAATTCATGGCAAATACATGTAAGGTAAGTCCCAAGTTGTCACAACTGCCCAGTCCAAGTCGAATCTCTGGTTGCAAGTCAGGCAGTTGATGCGTATGACGCTGAACTCAAGTCAGAGTCGCGGGGATTGAGTTACCACCTCTGGTATACACAGTTAAAAATCATAAATACTTTTACAAAGATACATGTATATACACATACAACACATACAAAGTTATTATAGAGTAGAAATGTAGATAAAATTTATTTACAATTTACAGAATTATAATCATATTAATACTTAGCAAAACACAATTTGATTATGTATAAAATTTAAGAATTTAAATATTTGATTTAATTGAATCATATATTACATGTAGCAATTTTTAGCAATGCAACTACATACTAATACTTAGTAAAACACTATTCGATCATTTATAAAATTTAAGAATGTAAATATTTGATTTGATTGAATCATGCAATAAAAATTTTAAGATATCTTGCATATAGCAATTTAAGCAATACAACTACATACTAAAAATCTTTTAAATAATTTTTTCAAAAAATATGAATCATTAAATATTTTATACAAAACAGCAACAATTATGGATAGTTTATTTCAGCTCATAGTTTTTGAATAGAAAGTATTTGAACATTCTGGACAGGACGATCCATTGTTCAACTAGTAGGGCATACTAAGCCAGTTGACTGATATTTTAAGTCCTAAATCAACGATTTTAGTCGAAAACACTACGTACATGTATACATGTACATCAAAAATTTTGAAAAGTACTGGTATATATTGTGCTTTCATCTAATATAATTGAAACGGTTTAAGTAGTTTTTTTGTGTAACATGTGAACCAGTGTTGGGCCGCATTACGAAATGATATACTAATTGTTGGATGTGGCCATTTAAGGCAGAGATCTGTTCTCGAAGTAGAGTATATAGTTCTCTTATGTGCAGAATGCTAGTAGAAGTACACAAAGTATTTGGTGATTTAATGTGCTTCCACAGTCGTAATATCGCAGAAAATTTTCCTCTGTGAGCCCGACTTACATTTTCTTTGTATGAATCTGATAAAAAGTAAAGTATGACTGCCCAAATAAATACAGACACAACAAACAATACAGTAACATGGCAGACAGAACAATTAGATATAGGATATATTTCTAGATAAGACTAAAGATAAAGATTAATGGTTTGTTTATCATGTGGTACAGTATATCTTGAACATTATACAGGAACAGAAAGCCTGGACATAAGGCACCCGTCATAAACAAGTACAAATTCAATATCACACGACATAATATATTATAATATCCATGTTATATGATAATTTGTGTCTGACAATGTCTGTGAGAAGGTGCCTTATCTTCAGGTTTGTATATACATAATATGTTGTCTGATAATTTGTACAAATTAAAAGATATGTATTATTTGAAAGAATTACGATCTGTAGAAACCTGAAAATGCTATAATAACAATCCAATATGTTAAAATTTCAACTGAACTTAACTGAATCAATGTGACCACTACTAAAAACTAAAACCTGAATCAAACATGTTTGATATATTTGCCCAGTGTGTCTGCTTCGCCGAAGCATTCGCCAATTGAAGAATTCATCAGCCAATCACCACTGAGAAGTCACATGCTTGTTTGAAGACATGGTCGTGGCCATGTTTCATCATGTGACATGAATGGTGATGCAATCAACTGGTGAATCGGGCAAATGATTCATCTGCTGTGTTACCGTTATTTATTCAGCTAAATGAATTAGGCTGTACTTCAGCGCCGATTGATTCAGCTAAACGATTTGGAGGAGAAAATATTCTTACAATATCAGAAGTTATATTTTCAAGAAATACATTTAGGTCTCTGGGGCCACAAAAAATATTTTAAAATATTGCCTTTCATTGTCTGAGAAGTAAACTTTATTTTAATTTTCAGTCAACGGAAAGGCAGTGTAATTAAAATATTTATCTTGAAATTTTCATGAAACGTGAGCCTAAAATTTTAGGAATGTTGAATAATAATGGTACAAGATATTAATTACATGTTTATTGCAATAAATTTGAAGGAATTATATGTACAAATAAAACACTACATGTATTTATGGATACAATCATTACAATTGGATTAAAATACACATCTATATTTCATTTTGTTTTTTTTATACTTTCAATAGCCTACGTATACACTACATCGAGATCTGACAAGTTGTACTGGAAGGATGTGTCAGGGGCTGTACAAGTGGCTTTTGACCCTATGATGTCAGACATTGATTAATCAATCAGCCTTGACTTTTCTAGTGGTTTACCTACAGTTATGTGTGCATGGCTGTTTCATTGGCTAATTCCTCACTTTAACCTAAACTCTTTCAGATCCTAGTGTATTGAAGACAAGTAAAAAACTTAACAAAATTTTGAGAGAGAAGAGAGAGAGAGAGAGAGAGAGAGAGAGAGAGAGAGAGAGAGAGAGAGAGAGAGAGAGATTGGGGTTCAACATCCACTGGACACAAACTAGGTCATTTCGGGACTAACATGGTTTAATTTCATTTCAATAATTCAAATGCGCAGAGGGGTTTTTAGCATTGGGAGGAAACCGAAGATTAGCCAATGAAATGGTTAATTGCAGCGAGTTCTTGGCACGTAATGCACGAAACTATGGGTATCCTACTAGAAACATCAACGCTGATTGCTTAATCATAAAAGTCACTCCTGTGACGGCCCTGACGGGAAAGTATAAAAAAGCGAAATGAAATATAGATCTATTGTAATCAGATTGGTGTTTTATTTGATTATGTCCCAATTTTAAATCCCATTCAAATAACGAATTATATGTTCATGAATAGAATAAATACAGGCCAGTTTACTCTGGTAACGATGGAATAACTTGTTGAATGTGTTCTCTTATCTCTAAACCTTCTGGCGACATAGACTCACAAGAAGGTGAATTTTCTAATTCGTCCACAGAACTAGTGGCAGCAGACTCTACAAAACTTGACTTGTTTCCAAAGTTCTGAGATATAAATTGTTTGTGAAGATTTGATGAAAGTCTGGAAGATGATGTTGTATCAACTGCATCTGGAAGCTTTACAGGAACTGTCACTCTGTCTAAAATACTCGGATACATTCTCGGTGCCCGCACCTTTTCTTTTGAGTGAATTTTCATATGTCGACGTAAGCCACAGTTATCGACAAAAGATTTATTACAAATACCACACGAATAGGGTTTTTCTCCTGTGTGACGACGAACATGTGTCTGCATATCACTATTTCGGGCAAATTCTTTTCCACAGAATTGACAGTCATAGGGTTTTTCACCGGTATGAGTTCGTAAATGTTTCTGAGCATCTCCATTCTGCCGAAAAGATCTTCCACAAATATTACAAGTATAAGGTTTTTCACCGGTATGAATTCGTTCATGTTTTTTCAGAACTCCACTTTGTCGAAACAATCGACCACAATATTCACATTTATATGGTTTTTCTCCGGTATGTGTCCGGAAATGAGACTTAAGATCCCCAGATCTCCCGAAAGGAAGGCCGCAAACCTCACAGTTATAGGCCTTTTCACCTGTATGTACCAGCATGTGGCTCTTTAAAATACTGTTTATCGAGAAGGAATCTCCACACACAGTGCAATGATATGGTTTTTCCCCAGTATGAATTCTCACATGTCGAAGAAGATGGCTACTTTTACCAAAACACTTACCACAAATATCACAACGATAAATTCTCTCTTTCTTTGGTTTTATTACCCGTTTTCTGACAAGTTTTTTACTGTCTTTATCTTGTTCTTTCAGTTTAACTTTGAATGATTTTTTATTTCCTTTATTCACTGGTCGCATTACTTTTTCGTTTGATTTAATATCTCCGTCACTGGTCAGTTCTTGATCACTTTCATCCATATCTATGGCATCGTTATCTACTTCTTTCTCGTCTCTACCTTCTTCCGCTTTCATTTTTTCATTAGTTTCCGACTCACTGAATTCATCACTTTCATCCACGTCATTTGCTTTCATTTCATTTTCCGACTCACTGAATTTGTCATTACTTTCTTCTTCAATGTTGTTCTCAGTTTCTTTCTCATTTTCTACATGATCTTTATCATCAACTTCTTCTACTTTTGTTTTTTTGCAAATTAACTTTTGTGCTTTATGACGTTCTGATGTATTACACGAGGAGGAAACTTTACTTTGTGCTTCAATAATTCTAGTCTTAAATTTATAATTCAATAGACTACATGTTGCTGGTGTCAGCTCGGAGTTCAATTTTTTATTCATTTCTATTCCATCACTATTCAATTCTGTCTTTTCTGGAATATGGTTCTCCTCTAAAATACTATCATTGTTATTGTCTTTTCCACAATGAGCTTCCATATTTGATAAAAACCTGTAAAATGTTTTATAAACAATTAATCAACATAATACATGTATTATTACAGTGCATGGTAATGGGTGTTATCTTTTAAAGTTTCATGGCGTCATTTGCATTTTTCGTCAGAATTTCAAATTTCTCACAACCTATTTCACATTAAAGCGGCAATTTCATATTTTTAAGTTATATTTTTAAAATATATTAAAATATAGCCTTAAAATTGATGGTATCTATAAACAGTCCTACATTGTTAAAGAATAATCCTATAATTCACTATTGCCAGTTGAGAAATTGGCAAAAATATCACTTTCAACATTAAATTCAAACGTTTGAAGATACCTATTGCATGGGGGGAATGGGCAAACAAGGAAGGTAATTGTGTTATTATTTCCGATGTGAAAGATGTTTAAGTGTGGAAAATAATGCCTATGATTGTATAATAGTGAGTTGACAACCTATTGAGCAAAAGACATAGAAATAAATATGTTTTGACTTTCTTGGAAAATATGAAATTACCGCTTTAATATGTAGGGCCTACGCGGTGTAGGCATAGGCTACCGTAACATACTAGTTACGCTATCCAAGATAATCTTCCAGCTTGGATTCAACTGGATTTAAATCAATATCCATTAATTATGTCCACTAACAACAACAGACTTATTTACATATAGCAAGCAGCATATAAAATTGATGAAATTTCAATAAGTTAATACTGAAAAATTTGATTCTGTTTAGTTTTGTTATTCATATTAATAAGTGTTATTATTGTTGTTTTGCTGTTGCAGAATTAAGGTAATGTGGCACTGTACATTGATCCGGCTACTTTACAGTTAGGGTTAGTGTTACGGGGTTGAGTCAAAAGTAGCTGGGTCGACGTACAATGTACTACCACTTGGCCAATGTGTACAGAATCAGAATCACAGACTTAGTTTGGTTACTCCACTGATGAGGAAGTTTTAATGAGACTGTCGATTGATCATTTGATGATTGACAGTAGAGTAAGGCCTGGCTTCAGAGTAGGCCTACCTACCCTACAGTTTCTGTAGTCTGCTGAATTGCATTAGTGATAGTCTTGTCTGAGTAAGCCCTCAAAAAAATATTCAAAAACTTTTTCTAAATGAAAATGCTCTGGCCAACGAAACATAAAGTAACTGTGCTAAAAACAAAAACTGTTATCTTGCACGATAAATAACATTATTTTCAAGTAAAACACTTACAAAATTAACCAAAAATTTTTTTACAGGGTTGTGCACTGAGAGTTACCTTCCCCTTTCAAGGGGATTGAACTCGGAACCAGAAAAATTAAAGATGGCTGACGGACAAGACTGGAGATCTCCGAATTGTCGGAATAAGCTCATAGGCCAAATGTACGAAGTAATTTATCGCATTTTTCAAGTATTTCACATGCATTTGTTGTTTATGAATCTTATTTGAATATTTTAAATGTTGGTAAATGTAAATTTGATTAATATACATGCTGGTTAAGGTGGTGTGTCAAACAACCAAAACACAGAATCTAAGTAATATAGCCTACTGCTAATATAGGGTAGGGTTTCGATCAGTCTTAAAATTTTTTCTAATACTAATACATGTAGTAGTATAGTAATGTATTGATAAAATTAAATCAAAGCCTCCATACAGACGTCAATCAATGCATGCCATGGCACCAAAATAAATGGTGGTTTCCCTTGTCTTGTCAGTGATGCAGAAGGAGGGCCTGACAAGGACAGCTGCCAAGTCGTTTGGAGGTGACGAAAAACCGAGGACCCGTGTATATATTGGCGTGCACGTAAAAGATCCCTTGGCAGTTGGAATTCGATATAAGAGTAGACCGTAGTGCCACTGCCCGGGCAAAATTCCCCTCATAGCACACTGTATGGCGTATGCCCGTCTTCCATTAGCCCAGGTCAGGTGCAGAAGAGTAGGACGTTAAACCCCATTTCATTTCATTTCCAAAATAAATGCTTTTCAATCATATTCATACTCATAGTGATGTCAAAAGAGGTTTTTTCGCTAGTAGTACTCACTGTACCAGACCAATTTTAAAGGAGCTAAATCGCTAACATTTGGGATCTAGAAATTGACACAAGTGGGTCGCAACGCCTAAAATACTGTAATATGAATGTATATAAACTGATTTACATTCAATGGTTTCCGATTTTACTCTAATTTCAAATCAGTTATGTTAGGTGAAATATGCCAGCAGTCTCAATCGAATGCAAATTTCTAGCATCTGGTTATTCCAGTCTACATACGCTGTTTGATTTGGTGCAATGTTTCTAGCCTCGTTCCTTGAGGCTCTTGCTAGAACTTAGACTGAGACTCACTATGGTACACGATTCGTGTACCAATGAGAAAATGTTTATTTTGTCTTAAATATTGGATATCAGAAGCCCCTATTTTTCCGGTAAGATCACAGCATCAATGTTGATTTAAATTGACCAATAATTCGTGTTTTCAATGTTGAAGATTTTGGATGATATTGAGTTAAAGACTTAGCTACTTTAAAACTGAAATCTTCAAGTTATAGCCAACCAAGATTTACAAAAATCGTAATCGTAATAATTTGAATAATGATGATAATTTAAAATGGATAATAGAGACTAGGTTAAATCTTCCAACAGACGTAACTCGGTCAGAATAAAGTAATTTGAATGAAATACCAATATATCTAGTTTCCATTATCTATTTTTGAAGGGGGGGTTGGGATGGCCTAGTGGTCACCTCTGGGCGGTCACCTCTGGCTTGCGGCTGTGGTTTCGTGCCCTGGTGTGAGCATATGTGGCATGGAGATAACGGCGCCTTCTCAACCTCGTGCATTTCCTCCGAGCACTCTGGTTTCCTCCCACTGCTAAAGACCCCTACGCGCAAGCGAATTATTGAAATAAAATGAAACCATATGTTAGTCCCGAAATGACCTAGTTTGTGTCGAGTGAACGTTAAACCCCATTTCTCTCTCTCTCTATTTTTGAAGTTTATAACAAGTACATGTATGACCAACTCTTTATCTAAATCTTGCATAATATAAAACATCTTTAAGAACTAAAAAAAAAAAATTCATTTTGTATCTTTGCTGATGCAAAACAGATAAGCTTAATTAGTTAAACCATCTTAAAATTAAAAGTGTTTTGAGAGTTTAATGTATTTTTCCCGTTTTCATTAGCCCAGTCGGAGCAGAACAGTAGGACGTTACACCCCATTTCATGATTTAATGTAGTTTTAATTCTTTTGTTATTATTTCATTACTGTTACCCTGGTATAGTTCTTTTGTGTTCAGTTTTAATTCAGTATTTTTTTGTGTTTCTATTATCACAGAGATGAAGCTATTCGATCGGCAGGAAATCAGATAAATAAAACCAGTACAGAAATGGAGAGTCATGTATTTAACAAGGCTAAAACCAAGGTATAATAGATTTATTTGCCCGGGGACTAAGTCAGTAAGAAGCTGGCTCTCTAGCCTGGAGGTCCCAGGTTTGCCACTGGCAATGGATTTTCTGTTGTAGTTTCTCCTTGTCAGCTGTCTAGTCATTTGAATGAGACGAAAAATCAAGGTCTTGTGTATGTGAAAGATCACGTACCAGTTGGAATTCGATATAAAGAGTAGGTCAAAGTGTCACTGTACAGGCAAATTTACCCCATATAGTACACTGTATGGTGTATGCCTGCCCTCATAAGCACAGTGTTGGAGCACACCAATAGGACATTAAATTCAATTTAATTTTATTTATGTGAGGTTCGCTCAACATTGATATCTGTTTCCAAGAATGGAGCCATCATGTTTTCTATTATATTATTAGTAAGAGCCTCGCTATATACAGTATAATAGAGGTAAACATCTAGTGTAAAAATATTGTTGTTTTTAATAGCGTTATTATCTTCATTGCTAAATTACTTGAACACAAAATAAATGAACATTTTTTATTAAATTTATTTTGATGAAAGTGTGTAAAAAGTTCAGAAAATATAGAATTATATTTATATGACACAGAATATTTGTCTTTTTTGTTTAACAGGAAGAGTATTTAGCCCTGGTAGCTCGACTCATTCTTCATATTAAAGACAGTAGTAAGTTATTTTAAGGATTTTCAGTCATATCTGAATGTCATCGAAAGTGGTATTTTCCCTTCAATTTGCTAGTACGAATTTTAAAATTGTAGATCTTCCAAAACTCATAACTCAGTCAGAATAAAGTAATTTGAATGAAATTAATTTCTAAGATACAACAGGCAATGTTATGATAAAATAGTTTTATTCAAATAGATAATCTATCCTCTTGCATCTTGTTTTAGATAAAGACAAACGGAATCAACAGATGGTTGTTGGCCAGGTTGGGGCCATCGCAGGTCATTCCATAGGCCAAATGAATCCACAAATGCAGGGGCGACCTATGCAGGATCCACTAAATGCCTTGACGAACCTGGCAAGACCCATGCAACAAAATCAACCAGGTACCAGTATATAAAACTTCACAAATCATCTGACACCCCTTTGCATTTGAAAAGTTCACATAGCTGACAAATATCTTGAAATTTGGATTACAATATCTAAGTATTGTTTTCAATGTGCCCATATGTTTTCTATAATATTTACATGGACAATTTTATCACAAGTCTTTATTATAATATGTATGTTGTGTGATAATTTGTGTCAGACAGAGTCTGTAACAGGTGTCTGTTCATCCTGGTCTGAATATAGACATAGTAGTATTATAAGAATTTAGTTGTTGTTCAACAAAATAGACAAATAGTCATCTGGGGTCATTGTTAATACCAATTTCAATTTCTATATATCATCACCTGCGTATGAAATTACTGGTGGTTCTAGATCATTTGTAGGGAGTTACGTTGGCTAAAAGGGTAAGACGCTGGATCACTAGCCTGGAGGTCGCGTGTTTAATCCCTGCATTGGCCGAGAAAGTTCATCGTGATTTTCCGTCGTGGTTTCTCCTTGTCATTGGTGCAGGACGGGGGGCCTGACTGTTGTCTAGTCTTTGGATTGGATGCTGTGTACGCATTGGCGTAGACATAAAAGATCCCTTGTCATTTGAAATTTGATATAAGAGTAGGCTTATACTACACTGCATGGCGTATGCCGGTCTTCATTAGCCCAGTCGGAGCAGAACAGTAGGACGTTAAACCCTATTTCATTTCAATCAGTTGTATGTCAGAAGGACTAAAGTTGCCTCTACCACCCAAGATTCTTCATGTTTTTTTCTGGTTTTGGATGAGTTCCCTCTCAAAGCTCAAGCATCCTATGGGGGAGAAAATTGTAAACAAAAAAACTATTCAATATATCTCAAAAAAATTTAATTCATACAAAATGTACTTGTAATAGGTATGATGGGAAGTCATATGATACCACAGCATAGACCAGGTATGATGACTGCTGCACAGATTCGTCAAGTACAACAACATCAGGCTCAACAACAACAACAACAGCAGCAGCAGCAGCAACAACAGCAACAGAATAAACCTCCGTTACAGGTACAGGTAATCATCATCATCATTCATATATCATTCATATATCATTAATTTATCATTCATATATCATTCATTTATCATTCACATATCATTCATTTATCATTCATTTATCATTCATATATCATTCATTAACTATAGTTATCCTTTCATTTATTAAATATCATTAACTATCATTATCATTTTATTTATCATTCATTGACAATCATTATCATTTTGTTTATCATTCATTAACTATTATTATCATTTTATTTATCATTAATTCACTTATTATTCATTCTGGCACAATATAGCCTGGTTGGTGCTGTTGTGCTATTAAAACACTTCATTATTGAAGCAGTATTAAGTAAATGAATGAGAATAACACATGGCACAAATATAATGGAATTCAAGTTTATTTCTGGTGACATTTCGATGAGTATTCTCTCTCATCGTTATCAATCTTCGAACCCTTGATTAGACATATTCCATATAAGTGTGTTGTGTTAATCTCTGCATCAGAGGATTAGTTACTGAAGGTGAAATTATTGCTGTGATGTTCTTGTCTCCTTCACCACTGCTAATTAATTTAGAATTTGGCATCATTAACGAACTGTTTCTGCTAAATTGGATCAATAAATTCATTAAATGTAACAGATTAATTTAACATCCAATATAGCACCATACACAGATCCTTTTTTGTTTTATTTTTTAGAGTTCAAAATTTCGTTTTAATTGCCTTCACTACACTAGGATCTGAAAGACTTGTTAAATAACACACGTTCTTGGTTTTGTGAGAAATTAGCCAATCAATTGATCTGTTGAATCTGAAATAGAAATAGAAAACAAAACAAAGGTTGTATTAGTGAATAGCTTGGAACACTGATGCTGTTTGCTAATCGAATGTCATAAGGTCCTACTATAATAAGTCAGATTTTCATGTAGTGGAGGCCATCGCTAAAATATAAAAAACAAAATGATATATAGTTCTGTATTTTAATCAGATTGTTTCAATTCATGCTATGAAATAAGGGAGGTTGGGATGGACTAGTGGTCTAGAGTGCCGCGCTTCGACCTCTTGCTGGCCGGTCACCTCTCGCTTGCGGCTGTGGTTTCGAGCCCTGGTGTGAGCATATGTGGCATGGAGATAGGGGCGCCTTCTCAACCTCGTGGGTTTCCTCCCACTGCTAAAGACCACTACGCGCAAGCGAATTATTGAAATAAAATTAAACCATATGTTAGTCCCGAAATGACCTAGTTGTGTCGAGTGGATGTTAAACCCCTTTTCTCTCTCTCTCTCTCGCTATGAAATAGATATCTTACTTGGTTAATTTTTCAGAGACAAGATGCGTTTATTGTGACATCACCACAGAATGTAGTCCCAGTACAAAGTCAGCCTTTACCAGCCTCAGCAGCTAATGTATGTATTAATTTACAAATTTTGATTTGATTTATATCTTTTTAAATGAAATTTTAATGTTACAGTTTACCCAGAAAACAGGAGAGGTTAATATCTGCTGCACGAGATTTTATCATCATCCAAAATTATGGAATTATAAAAATGCACAAAATCTGCATCGATCGATTAATTTCTGCAGCATGCCATTTGATGGAAAAAGTGATTAAAGTATAGAGATCCTGAAGCAACGACTGCAAGTTTTACAATATCTGGACGTTTCTAGATTGCTTTACAATCCTCAAACTTATTGCTACGTTATCTTCATTTACTGCACACACCTGAACAGTAGCGTCCAATCACAGATTGTGACACAAACATTTTCAAATCAAATATAGCGACTTCCACGGAAACCTTGTAATTGAACGAACTTTAAGCTTTACAACATGATTAACACAGGTAGATATTTTTTGGCTGGAAATATTTGCGATGGTCACGAAATCTGATAGGCTCTCAAGCTGGGTGAATACTCAATCTGAATTAGTGCCAACAAGGACAAGTGTACACTAATTCATGCATCTTCAAATTTTCTAAAGATGGAACAATTCCTATGTGAGTAAAATGTTGGCTCACTAACCAGGAAATCTGGGGTTCACTCCTGACGATGGCTTTGAAAGTTCCTCACGATTTTGCAGTGCCGTTTCCCCTTGTCAGTGGTGCATCAAACATGGTACGAGAAACCCAAGTCGCATGTACACATCGGCGTACATGTAAAAAAAATCCTTGACAGTTGGAATTGAAATAAGAGTAGGCCCTAGCTTCGCTGTCTGGGCCAAATGTCGTCCCTCATAGCGCACTGTATATGGCATATTCCCATCTTGATTAGCCAGGCCAGTGCAGAAGAAGAGTGGCTTTTAATACTGCTGTGATAACACTTGACCAGTGAGCAAGAAATGAAGTTTTAATGGCCAGTTGCTTTTAACACTCCTAAAACTTGAAAAAAATATATTTTTCAGCTTCCTTTTCAAGGTCAACCACCGAATATGCCTCGACAGGTAAGTTTGAATATAAATCAAACAAATTTACACTACAACTTAGATATCATTTAGTTGTTCTGTTTTAGCAGGAGTTTCTGTGTTTAATGTTAAGTTTCAAACCATTGGTGGCAAATTGTTTAAATTCGTTGAGAATTATCAAAAAATATTTGTCCATCTACATTAACATTGATTGTTGGGTTTATGACTGTTTATTTTCACTAGTATTGTTGAGTAATTAACAGACTAATTAATTATTCAACAATACTAGGGAAAATAAACAGTTGTAAAACCATGAATTGCTGTCTCTTACCCCACAGGAAAAGTAAGGGGGGTTTGGATGGCCTAGTGGTCTTGAGTGCTGCGCTTCAACCTCTGGCTGGCCGGTCATTTCTGGCTTGCGGCTGTGGTTTCGATCCCTGGTGTGAGTGTATGTGGCATAGAGATAGGGGTGCCTTCTCAACCTCATGGGTTTCCTCCGGGCACTCCAGTTTCCTCCCACTGCTAAAGACCCCTACGCGAATTATTGAAATAAAATTGAAACCATATGTTAGTCCCAAAATGACCTAGTTTGTGTCAAGTGGACATTAAATCCCATTTTTCTCTCTCTCTCTCTCTCACACAGGAAATGTAAACTCTTAAATTTATCAAATATTATCTCCTAGAAGTTTAAAGTCTGTGTCTATTTTGTGTCGTTTTAGATGCCGAATCAGCAGATTGGAAAAGCTCCTTCTCCAGCACAGAATGTTTGGTAAGTTGAACAAGTTGATGACATAGAATGAATAATGTAATATAAACATAAAACATACTTGTGTAATATAATTGTGTTTATTTTAAAGTTCTGGAGAACCTTGAAACATTCAAATAGCAGAGTAACATTAAATTGTTATGTGATGTAGTTATTATAGCTTTTTGAACTTTTATATTCCTTTTAAAATCTGGATTTTTAAATTTCCCTGTGCCTTTTAAACTGAAATAACTTAATAAAAACAGGGTGGATAATTAATTTTACTTTCAAAACGTTTATTGGGGTGAACTGGAAGAACAAATTTGAAAGCCTTGACCAAGCTTCATGTGAGTGTGTGTTTTGTTGCCTGACTGTCTTTCCTCAAGTTTTTGTATGATTGTGGGTCAATACAAGTCATGTCAATTCACCCAACAGTCTAAACCTGACCATCTCAGATTTTGTCAAAGGTATTTAAGGGTGTTGCTCGGGAAAATCCCAAGTTTCAAAGTTTCTCTTAAATATGAGATCATTTGTTTAAGAATCCTATTAGGTGAATTGACCAGGAATAACTTGGTGTGTGGTGTTGTATGTATTGTAATAGTAGCTATAATCTATATCTCATTTCTGTTTTTTAGTTCTCCTGCAGTTTTAATGGCACCGTCACCTCCTACAATGCGTGGTGGACCCGGAGTTCCCTCCCCTGGTGCAGCACTAAACACTCCAGGTAATATAGATATATGATAAACCCCAAGTGGTATACAAATGGTTTTATCCAGGGCACATTACAATGGTTACTGGAATCCATTTAATCCTCCACTGGGTACATAAGAAACCATTTCTTCCTCTCTTATTAGTAACACTAAATAAACACAAAAACTTATTATGGAACATAATTACTATTATAATTAATATATTATATGGTTTCCCTATTGAATTTGATTAATTAGCTGTTATTTGTTGTTGTATATAAGCCTTCTGTACATTAATTTCATTATCATCTGCTTGAAAACATTGAGAGAACCCTCAATGAAACGTCGCTTTAATTTTTGTGTTTATTATATATGTCAATTGCTAAATGCCACTCAAGAAAAGAAAATACATGTACATGTTTTGCTGAAACAACGATTGCTGAATACAGCAGTGTACAGTTGAAAGGATACATGTACATCTCCAGGATACATTCATCAATAGTTTATAATGATCTATGGAATGTGTTTCAGGAAATCCTGGATCAGTTGGACCAGCTCCGAGTCCTGGTGGTAGACAAATCACAGATGAACAGATGTATATGGAGAAATTACAAAAATTATCAAAATTTGTTGGACCACTTCGTGGAATGGTTAATACACTCGAAAAAGATGAAAGTATGTCTATATTTTAATTTACTCACCGCCAGACTATATTGACTACAGCAACTATTGACTATATCTCCCATAGCAACTGTATATGTTTACACATCTCCAGACTATATCTCCCTTAGTAACTACAGTAAATGTCGTATAAATCAGATTTCCGCTGAACTCGGATAAAATCGTTTGGACCCTGTGATCATGCACGTTTTTCTCATTAAATTTCGGTTCGTAAGTTGGATTTACTAAGTTCGATCTTCGCTCAACTCAGGCTTTTTCCGTCACCTAAGTTGCATCAACGGTATGTTCAGAATTTGACTAAGTCAGTTTTGTCTCGAGTTGAAATCACGGTTAGGTATTCCATGCACGGAGCCATAAAATACTTTCCCCTATCATTTGACTCAAAACAGCCTATATGACGCGGTGCAATAATAGAATATTCTTGGAAAATTGGCAACTCACTGTTACCTGGTTTCTGCTGATTGAAGTTCAACTGGACTGGCCATAATCTCGTTGAATACTAAATTTGATGTCAAACTGTCACTTATCAACAGTAGTGTTACAGTCAAATACTAACTATGATAGGGTCGTCTGCCAAACTTAATTGGTTTTTTCCAACTGCTAAAGACCCCTATGCACACGACACTCTCTCTCTCTCTCACACATATATTCCATTGCAAATAGGCTTTGAAATAATAGTCAAGTTTGGGAAAACAAAGTTTGAGTAAACGTAGGGTTATAACTTCCTTCATTATTTTATGTTTGAGTGAAATTAATATTTTAATTTATTCCTTTTGTATATTTTAGGTCGAAGAATAGATTATGAGAAGATGAAGAATCTACTTGATATTTTAACAGATCCTAAAAAACGGTATAATGACAAATAACAAATCATCTCAACTGTATAAAACATGATTTCTTTATTGTTTCTTTCTTTCGGATCAAGGGGGGTGGATGGCTGAAAGGTTAGCACAATGCGCGCTGTATCATGAAGCCTGTCATTTAGTCATCTGGCGAGGTTTTGAATCCCTGGTTGTACGTGACAAGGAGTAGGGTCGACTGTCCAACCTTGTGGATTTTCTCCGGGTCCTCGGGTTTCCTCCCACTGCTAAAGACCCCTACGCGCAACCGAAATATTGAAATAAAATGAAGCCATATGTTAGTCCCAAAATGACCTACTTTGTGTCGAGTGGACATTAAACCCCATTTCTCTCTCTCTCGCTTTTTCTTACGGATTGTGATATAAATAATTTTATTGTTTATTAGTCTTTTATGACAGGATTTGAACTGTATAAAAAGTCTAATTAAAAATTTACTGACCTTTTTTTTAACGATAAGACTAGAGCAGGTTGGGGCCATTGTTGTTTCTATTTAGAAATTGGGATTAAAATTGGTAAACGCGAACTCAACAGTTTCCTCTGTTACTAAATAACTCTATGCTCAAACAATTAATGTTGGTCCACTTAATTCAACGGTTTCCTCACACTGCTAAAAAAAACTGTACTCAGAAGGGATTAATTTAAATAAAGAGATGTACGATATGTTAGTCCCAATATAACCTATTTTGTGTTGAGTGAATATTTGTTTCTAATTCAGAGGAGTTAATAAGAGCTTCCTTCTTATTGAATCGTAGCAATTGGTTATAATTTGTTTTACTGGACATAGATTGCTGTACTCAAAAAATTTTCAAAATATAGTTTGTTCTATTCTTCTATTTAATAATATGTTTACAAACAACTATGAGACTTTAAGTTATGTTTGTTTGGGTTTTTTCCAGGGTACCATATGCTACATTAGAAAAATGTGAAAAGGTATTAGAGAATCACCACATGTCTGTGAAATCAGTAAGTTGTATTATACAGCATTATGTTTGTAGGGAGAGTTCCATTATATGTGGGAGCCACGGTGGCTAAGTGGTTCGCTCGCTACCCAGGAAGTCGCGTGTTTGATCCTTGCAATGGCTGAGAAAGTTCAACAGGATTTTCCGATGTGGTTTTCCCCTTGTTAGTGGTGCAGCTGTCCAGTTGTTGGGATGGGATAAGAAACAGAGGTCCTCTGTATACATTGGTGTGCACATAAAAGATCCCTTGACGTTGGAATTCGATATAAGAGTAGGCCACAGTGCTGCTGCCCAGACAAAATTTCCTTCCAAGCACACTTTATGGCATATGCCCGTCTCAATTTGCCCAGTCAAAGCTTAACAGTAGGATGTTAAACTCCATTTCATTTCATTTGTATTAATTTCTATTTTATTACAGTCGACACCATCTCAGCCTGTAACGACAGCGAGTATGTTTGAGTGTTTATATGAAGGTATAGCAGCTAATATTAAAACGACCAGTATAAACCATAGTCTACAGAGAACATTCGGTCCGGCTATTTCAGCTTTTTTTGGTCAGTCCATCAAGTAAGTCAACATAATAATAGACGTCTGCTTTCGAAACATGTCATTTTTACGAGAAACGTCACTTGTCTTTTATCTCATCCATTACGTAATTTATAGAAGGGATATAACTGGGCTTCCTTCATTCTGTTTCATAACGGGGATTAGGTGATCTAATGGTTTAAAGCATGCGGGTGAAATCATAAGGTTTATCATTGAGTGAAGTGGCATGATTTCAATTCCCTGCTTGTAAATGACAAGGACTAGGGTCGCCTGTCCTCCGTTTTCCTCCCACTGCTAAAGACCTCCTACACGCGAGCAAATTATTGAAATAAATGTATAACCATGTGTTACCACCGAAAGGACCTAGTATTTCATGTCCAAAAGGACATTAAACCCCATTTCTCTCTCTCTATTTCTGTCTCATAAACCATTCAAGATATCGCCATGAAACTTTGTAAACACACCTACCTATCATAGTATGGTATAATCATTGAGTGGCATTTATCGATTGAGCGCATTAAAAAACACAACATAATTTATATGGAAAACAATCACTGTTTTACACACATATAGCACAGCGTTTCAACAAGTATTCTAATGTTTTCAAGTACAAATGATGGTAGTTTAGCCTTTTGCTTATTAGAAAATTCTCAGATGTATTACATATTGATGTCCTAGTCACAAGCGTTGCACGAACTTGACACCTCTTAAAGACGCATTATCTGTTTACTGCACATCGTTTTCCTGGCTTCGAATATTATATAAAACGTTATTTAAACATTTACTAATGTGACAAAATCGTAATCAGCTCTCTAGACAAACAGATGGCTCTGATTTGAAGTAGATCAGATCACTACTGCCATTTAAAAGTTTAACGATAAAACAGATAATAAAAACTTCAAACTCTCATAACTTCACTCAGAGTAAAGTAATCTGACTGAAATTTTCAACATATTCATTATTCATTATCTGTTTTTGAACTATTATAGCAAGAACTGCCAGCTCTAAATCTTACATTATGCATCTTTAACAAGATAACTCGATATTGTTTTCAGAGCTCCAGTGGCACCAAGTAGAAAACGTAAATTACCACCGTCAAATGAGAATGAATTATCAAATGTGTTACAAGGTGAAATCGCCAGATTAGATCCCCGATTTAAAATCAGTGTTGATCCATTACATCATTCTAGTAATCTCTCAATACATCTCATCTGTAAATTAGGTACGTCCATTTCTTTCTGTTCAAGTGGTCTGATAACGTGACATATTTTCAGTGTGTCATCAATATTTTTATGAGTTTTCTCTGTGAATAGAGAGAGCTTAGTGTTTAAAGGGAGAATTTCATATTTTTTAAGAAAGTCAAAACATAATTTTTTCTATGTCTTTTGCTTAATATAGGTTGTCAACTCAATATTATCATAGGTATCATTCTAACACTTAAAAGTTATTTGCACTGGAAATAATAACACAATTACCTCCCATGTTTTTCTATCCTTCTTGTGAATAGCTATCTTTAAACATTTGAATTTGAAGTTGAAAATTATATTTTTGCTATTTTCTCAACTGGCAATAGTGAATTAATAGGACTGTTTAAAGATATCATCGATTTTAAGGCTTTATTTAGTACGTTTTAAAAATATAATTTAAAAATATGAAATTCTCGCTTTTAGTAAGTAAAACGATTTTGGTGTGCAACAACTTAATGAGGTGATTGCTCAGGTAAATGATCAAAACTCAGAAGGTTTGTACACATTTTCATCAATGTATAATAATTTATTAATAGTCATCAATTTATTACATATTTTAGATGATAAAAATCTACCGAGTGTTCCACCATTAATTGTACAAATACCTACAGATTATCCTAAACAAACACCTGAATGTGATACACACTCAGAAGGTTATGGTAAGTCTCTATATTATTTTATATTACAAAGTGGGGTTGGATGCCCAAATGATTAGCATGTGCGCGCTATATCATAATGTCTGTCATTGAGTCAACTGGCATGGTTTCAATTTTGTGACAATGAGTAGGGTCGCCTGCCAACCTCTCCTGGTCCTCCCACTGGTAAAAACTCCTACGTGCTAGCGAATTATTGAAATAAAATTAAACCATGTTAGTTCCGAAGTGAAATACTTTGTGTTAAGTGGATGTTAAACCCCACTTCTCTCTCTCTCTCTTTAAATTACAAAGTAAACTTCGTTATTAAGAGAAACAGAACAGAAAGAAACAAGAGTTCTAGAAAAAGCAATCATAACTTCAATAGTCATTAAATTATATCAAAATAAAGTAATTGTCTGAAATTTTCAATATATTCATATTTAATTATCTATATTAAGCTATTGTAGTAGAACAGACAGCTATTTATCTAACTCGATCTTACATAATGCATCTTTAATAACAGAAAAAGGACATAAAGAAGGAAAAGGGGTGCAATTAAAGGGTGATAACTCTGTATAATGACCTTAAATCCATTTTATCTCCCCTTAGACCACAAATGCTGGGAATTTATTCATATCCTACTTATGATGATCTTGTTTAAAATTGACTCATATGTAGATACATGTATCATAATTATACATTTGGAATAGATAATGGTTATTCTTTTGGCTCTCACTTTTAGATTTATTATCACAACCAGAACTTTAATTTCTTATAAGATTACATATATTTGAGGTGTTTGCCCCGTTTTGATGGGATGCTATAGGGATGATGATACAATGTTCAGTGTACCTGTATTGTTTATTTATTGTTTATTTTAGAAAGCTTATTTAATTCCTCATATTCTTGTAAACATTGAATGTAATTGAACCACTTTTAGAGATTCAACTTTCACAATATTGTAGCTTGCAGGGGATTTAGAAACCCTCAAATGACGATTAGCAAATTTAACTCTTTCGCTGCTGAGTGGCAATAAAAGACAGTAGCCCTCAGTGCTAAGCCATTTAGCTATAAATAGCTCTAATTTGGAATGGTTTGGTTAACACTACATACCTTAAAATCTACTGAAAATATTTTGATCAAATTTGCAGGACATCTTGCTATTATATAATTTGATCTTGTAGAAAATTTTCACGCGCTGTAAAAAATGACGTTAACTGTACTAAACTATTTACATCAAATTTGTCGACAAAAGCCGTCTGCTGCAGCGACCCGTCCAGTCGACAAAAGTCGCCTGCAGCAGCGAAAGAGTTAAAGGTATTTGCCATGAATACGCATATGAAAAATGTTCATGTTGAAAATCACAGGATTGGGATCGTTTTTAAGTTTGTGATCATCATTCTCTGTCAGTTATCTCAGTTTCCAAATTTGAGAAAGGATGTGAAACTGTCTGAGATATGCAAGGTGGTCGTTTATTTTCATTTCTTTAAATTTGTTATTAAAGTAATGCCGCTTCATTTGTATTTTTCACTGAAATATCCACGCTAATATATTAAATTTCTCACTTCTTAATACCAATAATATGTAGCCTACTCGGCTTGATTATTTATTATATAATTAAAAAAACAAAATCAAAATACCAACAATGGATGGATGTAATCAGTTTTAAAATTGATCACGGAAACTCCACTCCACGGTAGCAAGCTAACATCTTACTCACTGAGCCACACTCACCAAAATGAGGGAGAGAGAATTGGGGTTTAACATCCACTCAACACAAACTAGGTAATTCCGGGACTAACATGGTTTATTTTATTTCAATAATTCGTTTGCCCTTAGGGAGGAACCGGAGAACCCTACTCCTTCTCACGTACAAGCAGGGAATTGAAATCACGCCACTTCACCCACAAAGGAATCCAGAAGAAAGTTTGCTAATGGCATCAGTGTTTTTACTTGAAATAATTATGTAACAGGTTTCTTCCCACACCCAGTAATCCATCACATTCTGTAGAATATAACATCTCATCTGTAGAACATGTCCATCATTCTAACAGATTGTTTTATCTTTTTTTATATCATACATATGACTTCTGTTTCTAATTTAATGATTAGTTTAAAGCATTCCTTGAATTAGCAGAAGCTTGTTTCCTTATGTTGCACCTGTTAATCGTATTTGAATGGTATTTAGAATTTAGACAAAAATGAACTGAAATGAGATAGAAGTTAAAAGTCCTAGTGTTCTGCTGCGACTCTACTGATGAAGACGGGCATATGCCATACAGTGTGCTATGAGGGAAATTTTGTCCAGGTAGCAGCACTATAGCTGATTCTTATATCGAATTCCAACAGCCAAGCGATCTATAATATGCAAGTCAGTGTATACACGGGATCTAAAGTTCGAAGCAGAACAGTAGGACGTTAAAACCCATTTCATTTCATTAAAACGAGAGAGTATCGTCATCAAAATGTTGAATGTTTATAAACCCGTAATTGTTAATCTTCTTATATAGTCCTATTTGTGAGTGGGTAAAGTTGACAGGGTGGAGTGGTCTAACTAGTGGGGGGGGGGGATGGCCTAGTGGTCTAGTGGAGTGCCGCGCTTCGACCTCTAGCTGGACGGTTACCTCTGCGTATGTGGCATGGAGATAAGGGCGCCTTCTCAACCTCCGAGCACTCCGGTTTCCTCCCACAAATAAAGACCCCTACGCGCAAGCGAATTATTGAAATAATATTGAAATCATATGTTAGTCCCAAAATGACCTAGTTTGTGTGGAGTGGTCGTTAAACCCATTTCTCTCTCTCTCTCTCTCTAACTAGTGTGCTTTAGATCATAAGGTCTTTTCATTCAGTCGAGTGGCATGGTTTTGATCCCAAGCTTGTACAGCACTATGGGTTTCCCCTAGGGTTTCCCCTGGTTTCCTTCCAGTCCCACTGTGATTTAAGTAAATTTGTATCATATATCAGTCCTTAAGTGACCTGGTTTGTGTTGAGTCGAGTTAAGGATTCTCTCTCTCTCTTTCTCTCTCTCTTTCTCTCTCCCTTTCTCTTAGTTGTATATACATGTAGGTATAGATGTATATTTTTAGGATAAAATTATCTTTAATATAGATCTATTGACGAACAAATTAGGTGTTTAAATCTGGAATTCCAGCACTGTCTATTAGTGTAACAATAATTATGTATATAAATCTAGAAAGCCAATACTATTAGTGTAACTATAATTCTATTGTTCAAGAGTTAGATCAGTAATCTAGTGTTTATGTTAGTGATAATTACCTTATACTATGGTAAACTCTATTAGTCTAATGCTAAAAATATACCACAAGTTGTTCCCTGACATCTTCTGATAGATTTTACTAGTTAAAGTTATGATGGAGGACTAATTATTGTTTTCTTATATCACTTAAACTGATGTTAATACTAAAATTGTGATATGGTTCAATGCTTGAAATGGGAGATCTCTGGCAGGTGTTGTGAGAGATGAAGATATTTTGATATATGAAGTGTTGCTTTATTCTAAAAAGAAGAAAAAAAACGCACAATGCTGCATGACATGTTTATATGTAATGAATTAAGCGTTCGGTCTATGTAGTCTTGAACAATACTTTTATGGCGTGTTTGACAGTAATATCACAAAGAGGTGGTACAAAGGTCATTTAAATTTAGATTTACTTCTGCCTTGGTAAGGCCCCCACAATGCATCCTTAATATCTATCCCGAGAGAGGTGGTGCACAGGTCATATAAATTTACATCTGCCATGGTTACACTCACAGTGCCACAAAGGAGGACATTAAACTTCATTTCTGTGTTGACTTGAATAATACTTTTTGACATTAATATCCATAGTAGAGGTTTCAGTGTGGGTTTATTGTATGTGGTCGTTACCCATGTCCGTCCGTCACTCAGTCAACAATTAACCTGTGACCATGTAGAGGATACAGTTTTCCATGGATTTTTTTTTCAATTTTGATGTGAAGCATTATTGGCTTCTAAACAGGAAAAGGCCTATCAATATTCAGTATTCCGCAATCTTCTAGATTTATATGTATATGAAGAATCCTTATTGATTTTCAAATTTGGTGTAAAGGATTTAGAGGAACCCTGTTGATTTTCAGCATTCTAGTACTATCTATTCCAGTGATATATGCGTCTATATATCGTTTTTTTTTTTGTCCCCCGCCTTTCGAAGAAAGTTGGGGGACTATTAAAATGGGTTCGTCCGTATGTCTGTCTGTCTGTCTGTCCATCACACTTTTTGGGACACAATAACTCTCTTCCTAATTGAGCTAGAATGTTCAAACTTGGTGTATGTGTTTATTAGGTCAATGCCTTGATGGAGTTCGAAGATGAGCATTTTCCGCTTAGGGTAAGCAGAGATAAGCAATTTGATCGGCTGATGCTTTGGGACACGATAACTTTAGTTCTAATTAAGTGAGATTGATGAAACTTGGTGTATAGTTTCATTACAGTAATACCTTGACTAAGTTCGATAAGGAGCATTTTCTGCTCAGGGTAAGCAGAGCAATACGCAATTTGATTGGTCGAGACTTTGGAACACAATAACTCTCCTTCTAATTGAGTTAAAAAGTTCAAACTTGGTGCATATGCTTAATAGGTCAATGCCTTGATGGAGTTCGAAGATGAGCATTTTCCGCTTAGGGTAAGCAGAGATAAGCAATTTGATTGGTTGATGCTTTGTGACACGATAACTTTAGTTCCAATTAAGTGAGAGTGATGAAACTTGGTGTATAGTTTCATTACAGTAATACCTTGACTAAGTTCGATAATGAGCATTTTCTGCTCAGGGTAAGCAGAGTGATACACAATTTGATTGGCCGAGACTTTGGAACACAATAACTCTCCTTCTAAATGAGTTAAATTGTTCAAACTTGGTGTATATGCTTATTAGGTCAATGCCTTGATGGAGTTCGAAGATGAGCATTTTCCACTTAGGGTAAGCAGAGATAAGCAATTTGATTGGTTGCTGCTTTGGGACACGATAACTTTAGTTCTAATTAAGTGAGAGTGATGAAACTTGGTGTATAGTTTCATTACAGTAATACCTTGACTAAGATGGATAATGAGCATTTTCTGCTCAGGGTAAGCAGAGCGATAAGCAATTTGATTTGCCGAGACTTTGGAACACAATAACTCTACTTCGAATTGAGTTAAAAGGTTCAAAATTGGTGTGTATGCTTATTAGGTCAATGCCTTGATGGAGTTCGAAGATGAGCATTTTCTTCTTAGGGTAGGCAGAGATAAGCAATTTGATTGGTTGATACTTTGGGACAAGATAACTTAGGTTCATCTTGATTGATGATTTTTATGCCAATACAATGACTGCTTTCTCATTCAGTAATGGATTCGACAGTAACAGTGTATAGAAACGATTGACTCGGACACGAGGGCCCTTTCCCTTGGCCAGAGGGGCCCTTTTGTCAAGCGTGGGCGCCCTTTTGTCTACCTTTAGGGTCCCCCTAACTAGGGTACATTTTCATTTTTCTCGTCGGTTTTAGCATTTTTCTTTATAAAAAACTTTTGAATGGCACTTCGTGTACAGTTTGATTGCTCGATACGTTTGAAAAAAAATAAATGTGCGATTAATTAATATGTCTCATCTATTTATTTTGGGATTTCGGCGAGGGACATCAGCCTCACTGTTGGCTTGTTTATACTTTCGATGGCCTACATTACATCGAGATCTGACCACCTGTACTGGGAGGTCAAGTCAGGAGTTACAGAGTGGCTTTTGACCCTATGATGTCAGATATTGATTAATCAATCAGCGTTGTCGTTTTTGGTAGTTTTCCCACAGTTCTGTGCAAGGCACACCAACTGTAACATACTATTTCATTGGCTAATCCTCACATCAGCAAGTATTATGAAGGCAAGTAAACCAAAATTTTAAACTATAAAAAGTTAAAAGTGGAACAAAATAGGATCTGTGTTTTAATCAGATTGGTGTCCAGAAAAGCTTGTGAACATGATAGAGATTAGATTTCTTAAAAGGCATCCTTATCAAATTTGGTCAACATCCAAGCTAAGCTGCAGTCTATATTTTTTCAAGACAAAGCTGCTATATGTTATGCTTACAGTAATATGTAATTACATTCTGCTAGATTTTTTTAAAATCTGATTTTTAGGTGTAGAAATTAACGGTGACGAATTACTTTACTTTTATCACTTGAGTTTTAAAAAGAATTCAACAGTTTTTACTGACTATACACTCTCAATTAACAAATTCTAATTTTGATCCATTTCTTTTAACAAATGTTAATTGTTTTGGTTTTTCCTTTTTGTCAGAAAAGGGTAGAATATCAAAATGCCTAATATTTTAGTTTAATTTAAAAATATTTATTGGCAAATAAATCTGCCATGTTGAATAAACAAGCTTGTGATGAGTAAAGTACCTGTACTTGAAATATAAAAATAAACTTTCTGTCTGATATGTTTGACAGATTAGCTCTATAAATAACATACATGTACATGTATGTTGTATTATCTATTGCTCTCCTCTATTTTCAGTCTGACAAAAATCATGTCAAAAACTGAAACTAAAACATATGCATCTCAAAATGTTTTTAGGGGATGGGGGTTGGAAGGCCCAATGGTTAGTATGTGCGCTATGGAAATCGCTAGGATTTACTATTGAAATCTGTAGGAATTACTATGGAATTTCTATGGAAATCACTAGAATTTACTATGGAAATCACAAGAATTTACTATGGAAATCACTAGAATTTACCATGGACATCACTAGGAATTAATAGAATTTTCTAGGATTTACTGTAGAAATCACTAGAATTTACTATGGAAATCACTAGGATTTACTGTAGAAATGACTAGAAATTACTATGGATATCACTGGGATTTACTATTGAAATCTCCATGATTTACTATGGATATCTCTAGGATTTACTGGTGACGAAATTGTTAAAATTTATTTCTGTATTTCATTGTGGTTGTTTTTCTGAGGCACTTTTAATACTTTTATTGTGCTTTTTCCTGATGTAAATGAGACCTTATTTCATTCATGCTTGGTCTCCTCCAGAGGAAGTTTATGTGTCAGTAATGTTCTTTATAATGATTGAATTGTGTTGAGGTTTCCAGATTCTGGTGTTAAATAAACATAATGAGGTTCTGTTTATTTAACAGAGATTGATGATTATTGAATATAATGTCTGGATAACTTTTCACCTGATTGAAAGCCTGGATAAGTTTTCATGTTCAGTATTTTATTAACAGTCGTTTATGTTTGACTCTTGGTCTATTCTGAGTTGGTTATCTGTCCTAATCATTCAAACTCCTGCTTTATATACATGCACAACTGATGAATAATTAATCCAATAAAACATCAAGAATAACAGTTTAAAGAAAGTGTGTGAGAGGGAGAGTGTCGTGTGAAGTGAAATGGGATTTAACGTCCTACTGTTTTACTCCAACTGGGCTAATGAAGAAGACCATATTATGCCATGCAGTGTGCTATGAGGGAAATTTTGCCTGGGCAGCGGCACAATGACCTACTCTGAATTCCAACTGCCAAGGGACCTTTTATGTACACGTCAATGTGTACACAGGATCTCAGTGTTTTGTCCCATCCAAACGACTAGACAGCTGTCAGACCCTCCATCCTGCACCACTGACACGGGTGGGGGTGGGGGGCTGGTAGGGTTTGGGGGGGGCTGGTAGGGGGTGGGGGGTGGGGGTAGGGAAACCACGTCGGAAAATTCAGATGAAGTTTTTCAGCCAATGCATTGAGTCAAGTGGCGTAGTTTTCACTTCCCCACTTGTATGTGACAAGCAGTAGGGTTACCTGTTCAATCTCATGGATTTTCTCCGGGTCCTTTGGTTTCCTCCCATCGCTAAAGCCCCCCCCCCCCCCCGACCTAATTTATTTCGAGTGGACGTTAAACCCCATCTTAATCTCTCTCGTTTTAGCCTGTAAAACATTCTGTATTCCTAATTTACAAAACCAATCTGTCTTTATCATTGAATATTTTTTTAGTCAGTTTGTTGTTTTGTAACTGTTTTGTTATTTTATTATAAGTCGAACAGTTTTAAACATTATCAACAGTTGTTATGCTAGAACTCAACAGCTGAAGAATTAAGTAAAATAAATGATGAAACCATGATTTAGTTGATGTATTAAACTATTATTTGTTAGTCTGCCTTTTCATTTAGTTGATTCAGGTTGTAAATAGCTGACAGATATAAATTATATCAGTGAATTTTAATTGAATGGTCTCCATATGTACTGGTGTATGTGTTTGCCGTTTGGTTTAAAGTATATGGGCATCTATTAATATGGGGGGGAGAGGAATACAGAATTTATTGTATGTTATGTCTTTGATAGTATAAGCTATTTACTGGTAAATAGCGAAAAGGGAATACATGTATTTCATTTATACGAGAGAGAAACAACCCAGCTTAACCTGAGCGGGGCCATAAGCCTGACCAGAATTACCCCTAACGCGACAAAGAGATTATTTCATATTCTTTTGAACGGCACACACGTGTAAGACACAATTAAACAGTATAATTACATAACATCTGATCAGGAATAATTACATAATATCTGATCACATACGAAACTTTCATCTGGAAATTTGAATTTTTATACGCCCACATTGAAATGTGGTCGTATATTGTCGTCACCCCCGTCCGTCCGTCCGGCGTCCACAATTGCTTGTGGACGCTCTAGAGGCTAAAGTTAATATCCGATTGACTTTAAATTTATACACAGTGTTTAAGGTCATGAGACGAAGAAGCCTATTGTTTTTCAGCGAGACCCACGGGGTCCCCTTAAAGGCGGGGCCCTGGGCCTTGGCCCATCAGGCCCATACTTAAGATGGGATTTGGAGAGAGAAATAATGTTTTAACGTCCGCTCGACACAAACTAGGTCATTTCGGTACTAACATATGATTCAATTTTATTACAATAATTCGCTTAACAGTGGGAGAAAGTTAGAGAGAGAGAGAAATGGGGTTTAACGTCCACTCAACACAACCAGGTCATTTTGGGACTAACATATGGTTTCAATTTTATTTAGCCGTGGGAGGAAACCGGAGTGCCCGGAGGAAACCCACGAGGTTGAGAAGGCGCCCCTATCTCCATGCCTCGTACGCTCACACCAGGGCTCAGAACCACAGCCGCAAGCCAGAGGTGACCGGCCAGCTAGAGGTCGAAGCGCGGCACTCTAGACCACTAGGCCATCCCAACCCCTGAAAGTTAAGAGAACCTGTTCAAAATCTATGAGGTTGGACAGGCAATGCTACTCCTTATCACGTACAACCGGGGATTCGAAACCACACCACTTGACTCAATGACAGACCTTATGATGCAGCACGCGCACAATAACCATTTGAAACAATATCTTGAATTTATATGATTTTACTTGCAGATGCTACTCCATTTTTTCAAGAAATTCAACAGAATTTAGAGAGGTCGTTATTAAAGATGTCCAACAAATTTTCACTATCAGCTCTCTTGAATTCATGGGTAAGTTGATTTGTCGAGGTTAACTAGATTTAAATTTAAACATACATTTTGCAAGAGCTAAATCTGCCTATAGCAGGTCTTAATTAGACATTAATTAGCTTATCCAGACCATAATCAACTCTCGATGTCAACGCTAGCCTGCGATATTTGTTGGATTATGATGCTATTTGCTGCATAACTTTCCTTCACGATTTAATGATTAAATAGATAATTGAGACTATGATTTTTGTGGTACCGACTTTAATAATGATGATCGAGGCTAGGCGAAACTTTCAATTGCTTAATTCTCGGTTCATAGTGGATCAATTTGACTGAAATTTTCAGCAAATTGCCTTTACATTATCTAGTTTTTAAAAGAATCTGCACACTTCATTTCCATCCTACAGGCCTGGTACATGAACCAGAATCATGAACCTATATATTTTGTATTAATAATATTAAATTGTAGTTGACATAACCAGTCATTCAGACTAAATAATATGTATATTTGTAGTTTTATAAGAAAATCAAGTTATTATTATTTTTATGCAGCATACTAACAACCTAACTACATTTTTGGGGGCACCAACCACCAGCGCCCCCCCCCCCCCCCCAGTCAAAAATTTCCCTGTACGCCTATGCTAGTAATGCCAATGGGTCGACTCGATATTTTATTTATTTCACAGATCTATTCAGAATTGTAATTATTTTTTCACTAGAGAAATGAAATGGGATTTAATGTCTTCCATTTCTGCACCAACTTGGGTAGTGTGAGTAGATAAGTAGAATGTTAAACCCCATTTCATTTCATTTCTATTAATATCAGATATTCACTCTTCTTCTTTCTTATTTTTACCAGGAAATGAGTGTACGGAGATCGTGTGAAACGTGAAATATAAATCTCTATATTTATATAATAGACGTCATTTATTGATTGGTTGAAGGAACCCTCCCAGAATTCACGGGACATCGTAAATAAAAATTGATTTACAGATGTAAATGAAAGAATGTGACAATAAACTTATACATGTAGTCTGTTTACGCTGTGAGAAAATTTCAAATCAAAATATTGAGTTGTTGTACCTTTCAATAATATATTATTAGTATCCAATATCATCAGGATGTTTTACTATTTTATATAGTTCATTAAAACATGTCCATGGGACTTAAAACCTTTCAGATATCTTTTTGTATTATATTCTTTTTGTGATGACTTCTGTCTATCTTCTCAGACTTCAGAGGTTATGAGAACCGAAATTGTGCAACAGGAGGAACCCTGTTGAAATTCAGACTTAAAATATCAAATTTATGCTTAGTTATTGCCCCTGAACAATTGAAAGTGATCCTTTATGAGGATGTAGATTCATAGCGGGACAACACTGTGTTTGTACGTGGCACAAATGATCCTAACAGAGTCACAATAGTATTTATTAAATTGATTTGATGAAATAAATCAAGTAATGATTAGTGGGCTTATTCCAGATGTGATCATTTATATTGAATAGCAATATCTTGTGTCCTAGGAGTAAGCTTATCCTGGCTACACCTACTTCTGCTAACAGGACTTGAGTATATTATTGCCAATTATTTGTGGCTTAATGGTCGAGAGCGAGACATTATGTAATATATTGTAACAACATGAGGGCTGTAGGCCCGAATGTTTTTACAATATATCACGCAATGTCTTAAGCTCGAGACCATTAAACTACTTAAAATAAAGACACTCCGCACATGAAATACGTCACACTAGTCCAATATTTCACTGGTATGAATAAAGTACTATTGGCAAGTTGATTATTTGAATTAATGGTACGCCAACATCAAAATGTGAGGTCATATCTGTATTTTAATATGGGAAAATATCCAAAATTCATTATGAAAGTAAAGTAATAACTGAAGACAATTAGTCGTTTGTTAAGATTTCCAGATTGCTCATCATTAGGGCGGTCCATTTTGCAAAAAAGTTTCGGAAATCGTTCCGGCTATGTTCCTTACGTTTCTATATAAGTCTAAGAGGAAGCATGCAACTTTCCAGAATTTTCCCGCCCAAACTGTAGTTTTGCCGCCATTTTTTCAAAATGGCGGAATATATACTAGAATCAGTATTTCAGTAATCCCGAGTGTACACCACCCTATCATGTGATATATTGTTTTATAGGTTTTGGGGGTCGCTGAGTTCAAATATGCATTGAAAAATGTGTTAACACTAACTATAGTGTCGATAGGTGTAGATGACATGCTTATTTAGCATGATATTTTGTGTGAAATCTAGTGTAAAAGGCTGCTGACAATCTTTTTTTTTCAGAACACTGGAACTACATCATTTATTATGATTTTGAGTACCAAGGAAGAAGATTACCTAGATCATCTTCTTCCCTGATACCACAAACAAACAAGCTCTGTTCATGACCTTGTGTGGGTTAGGGATATGAAACTCTTTCCGATACAGTGAGGTTTACTCAGATCAGAGTTTGTTCAGATTATAATCGAGCTATATTTTCAGACATACATTGTTTATATGTACCTAACAACTTAACGTAACGTATAACCAGGCACCAAGTTCACAAAGCATTCTCAGACTTAAGTTGAGAATTTACTCAATTTTCAATCACTGTTTATGATAAATATCTTTGATCCAGAAACACAAAACTTTGCACATAGTTTCTTATTGATGTATTTAATACATGTAAACCACAAAAGTTTTATACTGAACTATATTTTAGTTAAAATAAGGTGAACAATTTTGAGTAAATTCTCAACTTAAGTCTGAGAATGCTTTGTGAACTTGGGGCCAGAACGTAACACACCTAACAACGTAACATAACGTATAACTTATAACATAACATCACTACACTAGTATGGAAACGCAGAATGAGGAACCAGGGCCAAGTAAACGGGGACGTCCAAAGGGCGTCAAAAGCAAGAACGAAGTTCAAATGTTGGGAAAGGTCACTAAGACCACTCGAAGAAGGGACTCCTCTGCTCCCGTGAATCGGCGTGCTCCACCAGTTCCTCCGCATAGAACCAGAAGTAAGTCTACGTCTACAGCTCCTGACACGAGCAAAACACAGAAAACGCCATCATCCGCCCGGAAGAAATACTACATTGTTGGAAATGGCGTTGATAAGTTCGCCGTTTCAAAACTTCCAAAAGTTGGTCTAAGCTTGATTTTTGGAAAGCGAAACGAGGATGATAAAGGATATGAGGTCGAGGCAAGTAAACTCGTGGTCACTAATAGTGAGATTGACAAGCGCATTAACAAACTATATACGGACTGTTACAAACTGGAGAGTGATAGTCGGAGGGATTCGTCACTTTCCACATAATCACTCTCCAGTTTGTAACACTCCGTATATAGTTTGTTAATGCGCTTGTCAATCTCACTATTAATGACCACAAGTTTACTTGCCTCGACCTCATATACTTTATCATCCTCGTTTCGCTTTCCAAAAATCAAGCCCAGACCAAAGTGGTGCTTCCAAACATTCTTTATATCGTCACAGACCATTCCTACAGCATTTTTTACTGATACACCAGTCTTGTGAATAAAAAGAAGATGGGCAAGTACGGCGCCAACTTTCGGAAGTTTTGAAACGGCGAACTTATCAACGCCATTTCCAACTTCTGGTTCTATGCGGAGGAACTGGTGGAGCAGAGGGGTCCCTTCTTCGAGTGGTCTTAGTGACCTTTCCCAACATTTGAACTTCGTTCTTGCTTTTGACGTCCTTTGGACGTCCCCGTTTACTTGGCCCTGGTTCCTCGTTTCCATACTAGTGTAGTGATGTTATGTTATAAGTTATACATTATGTTACGTTGTTACGTTCTGATTATACGTTACGTTAAGTTGTTAGGTACATATAAACAATGTGTGTGTGAAAATATAGCTCGATTATAATCCGAACAAACTCTGATCTGAGTAAACCTCACTGTATCGGAAAGAGTTTCATATCCCTAACCCATACAAGGTCATGAACAGAGCTTGTTTGTTTGTGGTATCAGGGAAGAAGATGATCTAGGTAATCTTCTTCTTCCTTGGTACTCAAAATCATAATAAATGATGTAGTTCCAGTGTTCTGAAAAAAAAAAGATTGTCAGCAGCATTTTACACTAGATTTCACACAAAATATCATGCTAAATAAGCATGTCATCTACACCTATCGATACTATAGTTAGTGTTAACACATTTTTCAATGCATATTTGAACTCAGCGACCCCCAAAACCTATAAAATGATATATCACACGATGGGGTTGTGTACACTCGGGATTACTGAAATACTGATTCTAGTAAATATTCCGCCATTTTGAAAAAATGGCGGCAAAACTACAGTTTGGGCGGGAAAATTCTGGAAAGTTGCATGCTTCCTCTTAGACTTATATAGAAACGTAAGGAACATAGCCGGAACGATTTCCGAAACTTTTTTGCAAAGTGGACCACCCTACTCATCATGTTACATATTCAAACATTGTATCATTATGTTACATAATCAAGCATTGTGTCATTATGTTACATATTCAAACATTGTATCAGTATCATTTATATTAAATGAGATATAATTATTATGTAGTGGATTTTATTTCTATACAATTTACTTTGTTTTCTGTCCCAAACTTTGAAGTTTTTTATATTCCTATACAAATTAAAGGAGCTAAATCTCTATTCTTTGGTACCTAGAAATAGACACAAATTAGTCACGACACGTATAATAATGTGATATGAATGTATATAATTAAACTGATTTACATTCAATCGTTCTGTAATTTCTAATCAGTTATGTTCGGTGAAATACGCGATGTGTACAAATTTAAATGGCAGTCTCTTTATGTCTGGTTATTCCTGTTTACACCGGTGGTAGTATTTTCCTCTGGGATATGCTTAGCTTGCTTCATTCATAGAATCATTTCATTACAAATAGGGCTCGAAAGCTTTCTGGTATGCGATTCATGTGCCAATTTTAAAATGCTCATTTTTTCTTAAACATTGGATATCAGAAGCCTATCTTTTCACAGTAAGATCACAGCATCAATGTTGATTTAAATTGACAAATAATCTGTGTTTTCAATGTCGAAGACTGTGAATAATATTGAGTTAGAGACTTAGCTACTTTAAGTCAGACATACTGATTTTGTCTTGCCTTTAATTAAAACCCAATTAAACCATGGGAGTGCACGTTAAAGACCTCTTTCTTGTCAGTTGCGGTTCAAAGAAAGATCGACAAAAAGTGTTCACCCACTCAGTGAAGATAAAAACAGAAAATAAATATGATCGTACACCTTAAATCCAAAATACTGTGTCAAAAAACCTAACCTAGAACAATTTGTGTAAAATCTGTTTCTTTGCTGGAAATATGTTTGGTAATTGAACTAGAATATACCGGTCACAATTCTATGGAATACTGCTTATTACTGAGAGACGTTTCGACTAGGCTTCACTAGTCTTTATCAAGCAAATGCTTAGTTATAAGCTGTTATTGTATTCCATAAAATTGCGACCTGTATATACCGGTAGGTATATATGTTTAGTCATTTTTGATGACCAAGGGAGAGCGGTTATACGAAACATAAGTTGGTGGAAGGAGGCCATATATTCTATGAAGTGGCCTGGTGAGACATGGTTTGATTTGTGGATTGTCTGGTCAGGTATTGGATGGTTGCGTGTGACATGGGATGGTTAGTGGAGAAATGGGATGGTTTGGGGAGACACATGATGGTTTGGTGAGAAATGAGATGGTTTGGTGAGAGATGAGATGGTTTGGTGAGACACGTAGTGGTGAGATATGAGATGGGTTTAGTGAGACATTAGGTTTAATGGGATATGCAATAGAGGTGGTTTTGTGAGATATGAGATGGTTTGGTGTGAGATGTGAAATGGTTTGGTGAGACATGAGATGGGTTAGGTGAGGCTGGAGGCATGGGATGGTTTGGTGAGACATGCGATGGTTAAGTAGGGTACAAGGTGACTTGCTGGGACATGAGGTGGTTTGGTGAGACATGAGATAGTGTGGTGAGACATGGGAGAGTTAAGTAGGGTGACTTGCTGGGACATGGGGTGGGGTGGTGAGATGCGAGATAGTGTGGTGAGACATGAGATGGTTTGTTGAGACCTGAGATGGTCTGGTGAGACATGAGATGGTCTGGTGAGACATGAGATAGTTTGTTGAGAGATGAGCCGGTCTGGTGAGATATGAGATGGTTTATTGAGACATAGATAATTTTGGTTTGGGGTTGTATTGTTATGTAAGACACATTTGGGTGAGATATGTGTTGTTATTTATTTATGTTCTGAATAATACCAATAAAAAATAGCCTGTTCTTAAAGTCATGTTAACTTTGAAACCCAAGGTCAAATGTAGAAAGTTTTGAGTAATATGACACGCGTTTCTTGTTTAAAGTATAATATATTATATCTACCAGTTTATATCAATAATCACAGTGGGATATCTGAATATAGGCTTTATATTCCTTATATAACTTGACTTATATCAACACTGATATATACCACGTCTTATTAACACATTCCAACATGTTATTCAACATATACGTTTACTGTATTTACTACACAGGGGCTTTCAGACATGCATGCTTACAGACTAAACATGTTTAAATACCATTGCTTAAAGTGTTGCTACATCAGCCAACCAGTTGTCTCCTGACGTATTCGGTGGCTTTGTTGGGATACTTATCTTTATCATAAACATAGTGACAATCGAGGCTAACAAGGCATTCGTGGAATGGCAGTGATCGAATTTCGCCCGTATATTCCGGACATATCCGACGCTATTTTCAAAACGTCCTTAATTGTCCGACCTGGAATATGCCCGATCGGACATCAAGGCATGGTGAATAATAATAATTATTCAAAATTCCAAAATTAATATAACCAACTCTGACAGGTGAAAATATTTTCGTTTGTTTTTAATTGCATCACGATTCTACTTACACCCATCTCGGTGACTGAACTGTGACTGAATTCCACGTCATTCGGCTACAGTCCTGTCAATTCCTGTCTTTTTAACCACAAGTGTAGCCCAATCATCCGATGTCCATCAATATATTTTTATCGTATGTAATTCAAATGACATGACCGTATATCGTTTGTGGGTTATTTTCTTTTTATTTGGATCTTGTTATATGGATGTGTGGCTTTGTCGGGGTTTTTTTATTTGACTGTATTTTGTCTGTTTGACTGTCTGTTCGGGGTTGGAGGGAAGGCCCTGTAAGGACAGCTGTCTAGTCGTTTGGATGAGGCCTAAAGCCGAAGTCACGTATACATATGGCTATGCACGTAAAAGATCTCTTGGCAGTTGGAAATCAATAAAAGAATAGGATATAGCCCTGATGTCCGGCCAAAATTTCCCTCGTAGCAGATTTCGACCCAGCCCCAAATTTCTGACCCCCCCCCCACCTTACGATAAAAAGATATAAAAATTAGATCTCGTGCCCAATGGGATAAGTTTTCGCAAGAATAATCAGCTGTTACCGCACCCCTGCCTTAGATCTTCTATCAAATATCCTTACACTACAGGATATGGGTCAATTTTCTTTTTCTTTGTACTTCAGATGTAGATCAGCCGCCGGTTTCACCTGAAATTTAAAGGTCAAATTGAAGTAGTTCTAAGAGGGTCAGATTTTAGAATATCGAATTTTTCTGCTCTGGGTCAAAACTTTTGACACGATGACATAGATAGACAGATAGGTTGTTGGGTCAAATGTCAATCTGACATTTTGAAATCATGGCAATAATATAAAAGCTCAAGATGTCGAAATCAGTTCCTACATTCGAGCGCTGCCACGTTATTTCGGCTCAGTGATGAAACGTACTGTGCGCACTCAGGTATTATCATGCAGAAAAATGTATACAGATTTTGACACCCTCCGCGGTCACTATATGACTTCGAATGGTTAGCGCGTGTGCTTTGTATTATACGGTCTGTCATCGAATCAACTTGCGCGGTTTCGATTCCCCCGGTTGTGCGTGATAAGGTGTTGGGTTGGTCGCCTGTCGAACCTCGTGGGTTTCCTCCCAGGGCTAAAGACATAAATTTGAATCACCTCTCTCTCTCTCCCTCTCTCTTTGACTCCTCTGTGAACACTTAAACTTCCTTTGTGATGAGACTATATTTTCTCTTCCAGTATTATGTTTGTAATGGGTTATTTTAGAAATATGCTATCTATTTTATGTTTATTTATGAGTATAAAATATATCCTGTTTTCTCTCGACTATAAATGTTACGATAATAAACGGTATTTACATGTTTCTTATTCTTATATAACCTCTATCTCTCCATGCTATATTATTACATGTCTACATAAACACTTTATCTAATATCATACTAGTTCCCGCACGTGCATTTCATAACATAATTTACCATACAAGGGACATGAAAAGGAAAACTTAATGAAACCCAAGGCTCATCCCATCTGGTAACGAAAGAACAGACAGACACCTAATGCTTATCGCACACGGACGATTTTCTTAGACAATTTGATGGCGTCGTGCAACGACCACGGACATCGACTTTTGTCGCTGGCGATAAGTTGCAAAATATCATATACGTCGGGGAAAGTGGCAACATGCTAAGAGTCGATTTGTTGCATATGTGACAAGACGGGGAAAAGTGACATGTTAAGAGTCAATTTGCTGGATATCTTGCTACTTATTAAAGAGTTGGCCATTTTTGTTATAATAATTCAAAAATAGATGGTAACAAAAGAAACGTTTGAAAATTGTAGTCAAATTAAATTATTCTGGACGGAATTACGGTAGATTTGTTGGTAATGGCGGTAGGGTTGTTGGGAATGACGGTTGGTTTGTTGGTAATGACGTCCGTTTTGTTGGTAATGACGTCCGGTTTGTCGGTAATGACGGTAAGTGTGTTGGTAATGACGTCTGATTTGTTGGTAATGACGTCCGGTTTGTTGGTAATGACGGTAAGTGTGTTAGTAATGACGTCCGTTTTGTTGGTAATGATGTCCGGTTTGTTGGTAATGACGGTAAGTGTGTTGGTAAGACGTCCGGTTTGTTGGCGGAATGGCGGTTGGTTTGTTGGTAATGACGTCCGGTTTGTTGGGAATGGCGGTTGATTTGTTGGGAATGACGGTAGGATTGCTGGTAATGACGGTGGGTATGTTGGTAGCGACGGTGGGTTTGTTGGTAATGTAGTAATGACGGTAGGTTTGTTGGTAATGACGTCCGGTTTGTATGTTATGGGGTAATGACGGTGGGTATGTTGGAAGTGACGTTAGGTTTGTTTGTAATGACGGCAGGTTTGTTGGTTATGACGTCAGATTTGTTTGTAATGACGGTAGGTTTGTTTGTAATGACGGTGGGTTTGTTGGTAGTGGGGTAATGACGTCAGGTTTGTTGGTAATGACGGTGGGTTTGTTGGTAATGACGGTGCGTTTGTATGTTATGGGGTAATGACGTCAGGTTTGTTGGTAATGACGTCAGGTTTGTTGGTTATGACAGTGGGTATGTTGAGAATGACGGTGGGTTCGTTGGGAATGACGGTAGGTTTGTAGGTAATGATGGTGGCTTGTTCGTAATGTGGCAATGACGGTGGCTTTGTTGGTAATGACGGTGGGTATGTAAACAGGTGTAAATATTTGTTGTTAGGTGTATATATATAAATAAATCATGGTTAGTCTATAAATAGACATCATATCTATACATTAAAATATATCATCACAATCATTATACAGAGACAAGTATTAACATTTAGATACAGACCACTATTAATTCTTATCCAGGAATGTACATGTAGTTTCTTTAATTTAGAGTCTTTCTCTCAGTTCCTTCTCCTTCTTTTGCATAGCGAAATCTGTTGACGTGTTGGTATGGGATTTTGAATTTACATTTTCAGTCAGGTTTGTGTGAATATTCGGAAAACATAACAAAGTTCGGTGAATAGTTACAATGTTACATCTTTATTTCTAGTTTGTGTATTTCCATGGTGAAGCCCACACATGCTTTTGAGCAAGATGTTGCCACATGTTGCTAGATATGTGGTAGAAAGCGTTCAACCCAACGAGCAGGTCAAAGAAACGAGAATTAGTATTAAAGTGAACGGGAAAATTAGTGGTGATATGTGGCCATGTGATATAATCATGTCTTTGTGGGTTAGATCCATTTCTAAGGCTACCTCCATATTTCGTGAAGGTCACTGAGATGTAACTTAAGGTTAGGGCAAGTGATTGTCGACAAGATTGTGGGCTAGGGTTTGGGTAATGGTTTCTCCTTGTCAGTAGTGTGGGATGGAGGGCTTGACAGGGACAGCTGTTTTGTCGTTCGGATAGGACGAAAAACTGAGGTCATAATTATGTACACATTGGCGTGTCCGTAAAAGATCCCTTGGGAGTTGTAATTTCGATAGAAGCGTAGGCCTTACTGCAGCTGTCCGGGCAAAATTTCCCCCATTTCACACAATGTATAGCGTATGCCCATCTTCATTAGTCCAGCCGGAACAGTGAAGAAGAACGTTAAACCTCATTTCATTTCACTCAACTAGGCCTTCCAGTAGGAACAGAGGCCTACCACGACCCTGCTTCACGGCTGCTTGCTATTGTGTTACGTGTACTAAAACTAGAAAAATAAGCGTTGAATGTCGTTCATTCAGCGGCAGTGCAGTGACATCCATGACGTTAGAAAGTTCCAAACGTAGTTAAGATTCTGTAAGGAATGTTTATGTCAATAAAAAAGAGAAGTTATGCCGAGTTAACTTGACAGCTCTGTCTGACATGTTTAGTTCGCTAGATATTTGTAGATCTTATCTCAACTGTTAGTTTTTGGTCTACAATTGTCTCTGTGTACTAGTGTACTATACAGAGAGGCCTACCGTAAACGTTCTAAAAGCACAATATACTAAAATAGAATTCTTATATTAAAGTAGTAGGCGATTAATTCCTCTAATACCAAAACACCCCACCCCCCAAAAAAAAAATTATAACCAATCGAAGATTTGTAAGACGATTGCAGCCTCTAATATCAAATCTTATACACAAAAGCCAGAAATTACAATCGATCGAAGATTCTTAAATAAGGGGTAATCTTAGATAACGTTATAAACAGAGATGACGTTATAACCAGTATTGCACTATAACCAAATACGTTATATCGAGGTAAAATTATAGCCACAATAACGTTATAACCAATGCACTATTACCACGAAATATCATAATCAAGATGGCGCTTCAACCACGATAACGTCATAAACAAAATAACGTTATACTGTATGCCCCCCATTGAATTTGAAGTCTCGCTATCCAGTTAGTGTGAACTACAAGGGAAGACAACTCGGCTTGGTAGATTAATATCGTATGACAATATAATCAAGAAAACATTATAATCAGCTTTCAAAATCAAGCATTTTGATCTATATTGCAGAGCTTTACACCTACAAAGAAACCCTGACTTTCCTGAACTTATATGTATTTGAAATTTTGGCTAGAATCCCGAAGCACAAAATAAAAGTAACTTGGCCTAGAAATTATTTGGAATCCTTTCATTTTTTTACGGCTGATTGAAAACACAGGTACTCTTCAATCTAAGGCAAACCAGATGAACGTTAGATATAGGTTGCTATGGTCACTGTAGATAATTACAAGAACTGTTTTGTTTTCATAGCATTCCATTTCGCGCTTACTTTGTTATCAGTCGACCATTCCTGTTAATTTCATGATGCCAACACTGTAATCGGTGACGTCTATTTTCTTACCAAATACGTCACAGAGTTATGTGAACTAATGCTCAATGACAAATGTTTATTATTTTGATTTAATGGAATTATTTTCAGTGTATACATGTTCAAAAAGATACTCTATTACTATAGTCACAAAATGGAGAGTATGGTAATAATTTATTTGGCACGGAAGAAAGTATTTGTTGGGGTATAATTAGTGAGAATTGATACAGTATTTGGACGAATATGCCCTCTGAAGGTCATTGCCCTTTTGTTCTACCCTAGTGGTGTCATTGCATGATATAGATTTGACATTGATTATGAAATAGAAATAGACCAAAATGGTTCTAAAAGCACACGTTAATGAATGTACTATGCAAAGAGATTTATATTCAAGTGCGATGGCGGTCTTTTACGCCCGTTTTGTCCATTCTACACATAATTATTATTTTATCGTTTGTGAATCAACCTTTACTAATGCTTCCGCATTATCTTGTATGGCAAGTTTTTATATGCCCATTACAAAATGGCACCTGAACCCATACAATACACGACTCGTGTACGGATTATAAAATGGTAATTGTGTCTTCAATATTGTATATTATTTGTACGGCAAGATGACGGCATCAATATTGATTGAAATAGACCCATATTGAATTCTAATGCATGTTTTTAATTTCGGATATTATGGAAGGTGTAGCTTCTTTAACCCTCATTACATTTTCTTTCTGACATATTTCGCGAGTTCCATGATGTTGATAGACTCCGGCATAAATACCTAGACTCGCTTTGTATATCTTGAGTCTCAGGCGCGGATCCAGAGGGGGCGCGCCCGGCGCACGCCCCCTCTGTTGTTGAGGTGGCGAACAATTTTTTAGCTCCATATATTCTCGCGGGAAAGGAGAACAAAAATAGTTTAGGTTGGAAATCGTAATTTACAGTATTAGTATGAAATCAGTCCTTGTGGGCATTTATTCCACTCAAAAATAACGGGCCGGGTTTCGCACTCCCAAGTGGGTGCAGCACGCCCCCCACCCCCCACTTTCTGAAAATCCTGGGTCCGCCCCTGACTCTGTTGACTCGATTGTACCAGAACAGTTATCTTAGTGCAGTTGATTACAGACATGCTGAGTTCAATTTTTGTTTACCAAAAATCTGAGAAGTCTAGCTAGGCTCCTTATTCCATCTTTCTTAGTACCCCATTAATTCTGGGCCCGAGGCCATAACACTTTTTTTTAAACCCAACTTCTTGGGAGATAATTAAATGATAAATCATCGTATTCTTAAATTCTAGTTTATTAAAAATCTGAGAAGCTTAGCTAGGCTACTGGTTCGATCTTTCTTTGAATACTATTAATTCTAGGCCCGAGGCCATAACACATTTTTAAACCCAACTTCTTGGGAGATAATTAAATTGTAAATCACCGTATTCTTAAAATTGTCCGATTATGTGTTTCAAAACGACTTCTGGGGCCTGTTTCACGAAATTTTAACTAAGATGAAATCCAAACTTTAGTAATTTGATTGGATATTATAAGATTGATTTTAGTGCTTAGCCAATCCAAATCGAAGTATATTCAAAAATTTGGATTTTATCTGTAGGTTAGATTTCGAGAAATAGGGCCCAGAAACCGAACGACCGGAGTGTCAGTGACCGATGTATATTTTCTTGCTCGCGGTTTGGGGATGGTATAACGCGTGCGACATAGATCATAAGGTATGTCTTTGAGTCAGTGGCGTCAAAGCCCTATATAGGGGAAGTTACGACAACTCATTTCCAGACTTAGAGTGGCGTGGTCTCCAGTCACCGATTCTGCATGACAAGAAGGGTCGCCTTTCCAACTTCCAGGCCTTTTGGTTTCCTCCTAAAGCTAAAGACCCCTAAGAGCTACGATTTATTGAAAAAAAACATTTAAGTTAGTCCCGAAATGACCAAGTTTGTATCGACCGGACGTTAAACCCCATTTCTAGTCTGTGTCTATCTCGCTGTTCGTGGTTTACATTTGTTTACCTCTGCCGGATCACGTTAGCAGCTCGTGCTATAGTTCTATATTAGATTTATAACAACATATACCATAGATTAGTCACTAACAAAATAATCCCCCTTTTCTATTATTGTCGATAGCGGGTGGGGGGGTCGAGGACTAGATGGGTTGGCCCTTCTATCCTCTGTAATCAGGGCCGAATGAATGGGTTAAGGGGGGGGGGACTGCTGCAGCTAGGGGCCTCAATATTAAAGAAGCTCCCAAATTAGTTTTTGTGCCAAATAAATGTATCTTTCTACCAGAGTGCGCCATAGATACAAGTGTCCCCTTTCACAGTAGATGCAAGTGTCCTAGTGTCATTTTCAGCCCGGGGTCTCATGCAAGTTTGTAATCCGGAGCTGACTGTAACTTTCCGTAATGTTTCACAGTACATCCAAATCTGACTGTGAATTAGATTGAACAACTTCTTTGAGCGACATTTAGACAATGATATACGTAATAAACACAAAACATAATTTGAACACAATCAATATTTAATAAAAGCGACGTTACTTTGTGTGTTTACTAAACGTTATCACATAATTGTGTTGCATACTTTGTGCTTAATAGATTGAACAAGATTGGAGTTTCGAAGTCACGGTTTCCCGGGTGAAAACATCAGAATCCAGTTGTCGCGATTGCATTGAGAGCAAAACAACTATTTCAGAGACGGGGTACTGATCCTGTTTCTGCAAAATGTTTCAGGACACAATCAATAGCTCTGCGGTCTAAAAGCTTAAAAAAATGTTATCTTTAATCCCACAAGATCTGATTTGATAGTATGTTGAAGTAGCGGTGGCCCAGTGCGTTAGGAGTAGGCTAGCTATCATGGAGGCCACGTGTCCGATCTCGGTGTTGGCAGTATTTGGATTTTCCGGCGTGATTCGCCCTTGTCAGTGGTGCTGGGCAGAGAATCTGGTAAGAAACTACGTAAAATAGTCGTTCGCATCGGACGATAAACTGGGGCCCCGTGTACACATTGGCGGGCACGTAAAACAAGACCTTTGCATTTTGAATTCGATATAAGAGGAGGTCATAGTGCCACTTCCCGGGCACAATTTACCCCATAGCACACTGTATGGTGTATGCCCGTCTTCATTAGATCAGCAGAGCATTTTATTTCCCTCAAATGACTATCAGTGGATTGATAGGTGAGTGCTGTAATCATTTCAGTACCAGATGCTATCCAACAAGATGGTATGAAAAGCCACTGACATTGTGCTGGCCTATGGACATAACCTCAAGTAGATCTACCAACTAACATACCGATATATAATAGGTGTTTATATAGAAGGCCAGGTGCCAGTAACCACAGGTATAGGTGAGTAATAAACAGGTAATAACATAGGTATATATCATAGTGTATATATAGGTACCATGACGTATCAGTGTTTATAAGATGGTTATTATATATTTATATTGTGATAACTTAATGATAGTGATGTAGTATATAAATATAACATACTGTTTATAGCATAGATCAAACCTTGATTCACTTCAGAAATCTGATTAAAATACAGATCTCTACTTCGTTTCGGTTTTTTATACTTTCGATGGTCTACACTACATGGAAATCTGACCAGATGTACTTGAAGTTCGCGTCAGGAGTTGTGCGAGCGCATTTTGACCCCATGACGCCAGACATTGATTAATCAATCATTCCGTGCATGGCACGCCACGAAGTCGTTGTAACAGACCGTTTCGTTGGCTTATCCCTCACTTCAACCAAAACACCGGTAATATAACAACTCTTCAAGATCCTAGTGTAGTCAAGACAAGTAAAACGAAATTTTGAACTATAAAGAACGAAACGAAATGGAATCTGTGTTTTAATCAGATTTTTATCTTCAGCAAATTATTTGAAAATCATGTTACAGTGTGCCTCCTCCGCCCTCCGAACCATTGCCTTTCTAGACTTCCTCTGCGGGCTATTTTAATTTGCATGGTCATGGACCCTACCACCCAAACAGCCTTACCACGCATCTAGTCATGTTGTACAAATGATATTGCAGAAATCCAAACAATTGAAAAGTTTCAGTACAGCCACTGTCCAGATTATATATTCTATAACAAATTTGCTCGAGGACTCTTCGGTAGTTGCCAACTACTACTTGGTGGCAGGAACTCCCACGAGGTGAAGGTGGTTCTACTGCTCATATGAAATCGAACTACAGATCTCCCCTTAAATATCCTGATTCTCGTTGTTCCAAATAAAATCTCAAAAAAGAAAGCCCCCAAAAAACAACCTATCAGTGCTGTGCATAGAAATACTAAGTGGATGGGACGCTGGTTCGCTAGTCTGGATGCCAGGTGTTCGATCTCTGCATCGGCCGAGGAAGTTCATCCAGATTTCCCGGCGTGGATCCCTCGTCAGTGATGCAGGACCGTTGTCCCGTGTGTATATTGGCGTGCACGTAAAAGATCCCTAAATAAAATAAAAGAGTAGACCATTAAAATTTCCCTCATAGCACACTGTATGGCGTATGAAGGACTTCAGTAGCCCAGTTTAGGAACAGAACAGAAGGACGTTAAACCCCATTGCATTTCTAAGTTGTAAATATCTTCTCAACCTGTATTTCAGTGACTAACTTGTTGAGTTTTGGATCAACGTTAAATGTTAAAGTAACCCGAACTGAACGCCAAACATTAGACGATGTTTATATCAAAAGTTGTTAATAAAGTATGTTATATATACGTTAGTATAATTATTATGTTTATTTTATCGTGTATTAAGCATGGTGCCGTTATAATTGGCATGTTTACATACTATTAAACCACAGGAGGTCCATTTACATCAAACACATCAATCTTTGTATCTCTCTATAAACTAGAAGGCGAAAAGTAGCCACACAAAAAAATCAAGTGGGACAGTTGACATGGCAATGGGAGGAAGCGGATGTTAGCCCATAGTAGAAGTATCAGCAGCAGTAGTGGTAGTAGCAACAGCAGCAGTAGTAGTAGTAGTAGAAGTGGTAGTAATAGTAGTAGCCACAGCAGTAGTAGTAGTACCAGCAGCAGCAGCAGTAGTAGTAGTGGTAGTAGTAGTTATAGTAGTAGTAGTACCAGCAGCAGTAGTAGAAGTAGTACCAGTAGCAGCAACAACAGCAGCAGCAGTAGTAGTAGTAGTAGCGGCAGTAGTAGAAGTAGTAGTAGAGATTGATATTTTCCTGGTATGTCCTAAGTTCATGGAAAGTGTTCAACACACAGTACCTAGTGTTCTATCGACTGTTGTACACACAGTACCGACTGTTGTACACACAGTACCAAAAGTTCTATCGACTGTTCTACACACAATACCGACTGTTCTATCGACTGTTCTACAAACAGTACCAAAAGTCCTGCGACGTCAGATTGCTCGTTTCCAAATTTGAACAAGAACTTCAACTTGGGCTAAGTCTGTGGTAATTCCAAACGGTGGAGAAATGTTTTCTCCGTTTCTAAAATTATTTCCCCCACCAGCCGAAAATAAATAGAGATTTGTTGCTTTAACCCCGCACTTATCAAATCGTTCTCTGCGTTCTTATAAATGTATGTCTCGCACGTGTTCACACATAAAAAAAGATAAAAATTGACAATAATCCGGAAGTAGGTAAGAATAGTGACGTAATACCATCACAACAACGCGTGCAAATTGGGTCTTGATGCGCAAAAGATAATGGGAAATGACGTGTGACATATATCCACCAATAAACGTTAGACCTATGTTATATTTAAACTCGACATTTGAATGGGTAAAATATTACGTCACAGGCTTCATAAATAGTGGCCACTGTAAATAAATAAAAATGAACTAGACCATTAAGTTGAGATCTTCCATATTTCTCTCATCGTGGTACCTTAGATTTGGCATCGAATCTTTGAAATTAATCTGCACTAAGCCTAATTCATCCAACAACTAGACAAGATTTAATCATTTGTATCAGGGCGCCACCAGAAAATATTTGGGTTGGTGTGGTAGTTTTTGTAGGCTGGTGGCACAGGTTGGTGGTATTGGTATTGATGCTGATTTTGTTCACCAAAAAGACTTGTGTATGGTGAAGTGTTAAAAAGAAAAGGAGTGAGGGGACCCATTTTGATAGAATTACTCGGATGGCTAGGGCATTTGGGTAAAAATCTACATCGCGCGAAATCCGATGCGTTCCCATTAGTCCAACTACGCTGCATGCCATTGCACGGGTTTATGTCCCATCCGGGACAAGGACTGGACGACATTCTTTGCCAAATATTTAACACTTTTAATCATTTTAAACCACGTTTTAATCAATCAATATCTTTTAAAAAGCATCAGGAAGCGTATTATAGGGCCAATGAATAATTATTGGTTTTCACCCGCGTGCTGTATACTATGTACAAAAAGTATTTTAGTAATTGCATGGTCGCTTATAACCTTGAGAAAGGCAATGAGTAACGATAAGCTATGTTGCTATAGTAACTGTATCGCTAACTTACCATTTTACAGACATGCACAAAACCTGCCAAACATTCCAGGTTAAATCTTATCTACAAAGAAAACGTTCAATACATTTGGCGATACTTCACTTCGACTTTTATTTCGGTCTGATTCCATTCTTGCGCCTTATAATTAATACTAACACCCAAGCTCTAGAAAAGCTCTGAATGTTCGGAATATAATTTTGAAGCTGCGATTAATTTCTAGTGTTAAAATTTTCTACCTTAGTGCATCGCAAATAACTCAATATATGTTTCCAAGCAACAATTTTCAAACAAAATTTAGTTGAAATTTCGTAAAACAGGCCCCGGATATAAAAATGCTGGAGTTCTATCGGTAAAAATGATCTATGTTGCAAATGATCAAAATATATAGATCAAGAAGTAGTTGTAAATGTGGAAAATTCAATGAAATGAAATGGGGTCTAACGACCTACTGTTCTGCCCCTAAACTGGGCTCATGGAGATGGGCATACGCAATACAGTTTGCTATGTAGAAAACTGCCCTTGCAAGGCCCTCCGTCCTGCATCCCTGACAAGGGGGGGGGGGACCACGCCGGAAATGTAAATGTAGGTATTATCTTTAACCGTGTTTATAATAGGCAAAATCTGCCTATTGTAGGTCTCTCTTTAGGCCTGAAATGTTATAAAAACTATTAATTAGACATTACTTAACTTATCCAGACCATAATCAACTCTCGATGTCGAGGCTAGCATATGATTTTTGTTGGATTGTAGTTCGATTCGCTGAACTATTTTCCTTCGTGATTTACCAATAAAATTGGATAACCGAGACTACTGGTTTTGTCTTACCGACTTTAGTAATGATGACCGAGGCTAAGCGGAAATTTCATTCCCTTAGTTTTAAGTTAATAGTGAATCAATTTGATTGAAATTTTCAGCAAATTGCCTTTACATTCCCTGGTTTTTCACTATTGTAATGAGAACTGCCAACTCGTTATCTAATCTCCCATAATGTATCTTTAAGTGTTTAATATGAGATGGAGGTGATAAATACACGTGTTATATATCTACAACTGTTAATTAGGTATAAATATGTTATATATACTGACAGTAATTATACAGTTTAACGAGGGATAAATTATACCTGGTTTATATCATACCTAATATATCACATTTTAGCCACTTCCGGTTTAACACTGTAAACAAACAACACCAACAGGTTTAAATATGTAATATATGATTATAAAGTTTAACGAGGAATAAATTATAGCTACCTAATAGATCACACCTTTATCACTTCCGATTTAACATGGTAAAAAAGGAAGACCCAATTCTCGATTGCGGACAAAGTACAGTAGTTTCTATTTACTCAACGATTGGAGTGTCATCGGTTGTTTTACGTTCAGCGCCGTATGTCCCACCCGAGGTGATACTTCCTTCTTCATTTTAGCCTTTAATTCCCCTAAAATGGCCAAATCTCGATGGCCCAATATACTGTTTCAATAAATTTAGAAATCTATTCCGTCACTTTGTCTATTTAAAGGTACATTAAGTACGGAGAAAACTTTATACTGCGGAGAAGAGGGTTTCCATGTTTTTTGATTTATCATAGTTTTCATTGCAATTTCTCATATGAGGTAAATTACATGAAAAGGGTATAAATCTACGTATGGCACTAAAAGGCCACCGCATGTATATATTATTATTATTTTTTTATTCTTTTAGAGATTTTTACTCATTTGATTAGGCCTATTAAATACTGCGTATTGATTTAAAGCCTATAGATCACTCGGCCTGACAAGGACAGCTGTCTAGTCGTTCGGATGGGACGGAAAACCACGTTCCCGTGTACACATTGGCGTGCACGTAAAATATCCCTAGGCAGTTAGAATTCGATATAAGAGTAGGTCGTAGCGCCGCTGCCCGGTCAAAATTTCCCCCATACACACTGTATGGCGTATGCCCGTCTTTTATTAGTCCAGGTTAGGTGCCGAAGAGTAGGACGTTAAACCCAATTTCATTAATTCATTTCATTTCTATAGATTATTCACCTTCGATTCATCTATATACTAACTGCCAAGTAAGAACATGCATCTATTTATGTAAGTGTAGAAAAACATTTTTTATTTACAGTGTGCGGTGCTATATTAAGATCACTGGGTCACTGGGTCTACGCCGTATATAGACGAATATTACGTCATTGCTACTCTCAAGGTCACGTACTGAGGTAATGACTGTCTATCGCTTCCATTCTAACTAAAATAAACTAATACACGATGCTTCTTATAGCGGAGTGGTCCACATAGAAATACATATTGAAATGAAATGAAATGGGGTTTAACGTCCGATTCATCTGCTCCAACTGGGTTAATGAAAAATTTCATAACACGTGATACGGTGGATATTTTGCCCGGGCAGCGGTGCTACGGCCTACTCTCTTATAGCGAATTCCGACCACCAACGATTCTTTTACGTGCTTCCTGCACCACTGACAAGGGGTAGCCAGGCCAGAAATCCCGATGAACATTCTTAGCCAACGCAGGGATCGAACACCGGACCTCCAGTTCAGCGCGCCAACGTCTTACTCACTGGACCACCGTGAATCCAAATTGAGTAATAAATACTTCGTATAAAATGTAATCGCATTTAATATTTTGCTGGAAGGTTCATCAATTCATTGCTAAGTGGGTAAGGCGCTGGCTCGCTAGCCTGGAGGTCGGCTGTTCGATCCCTGCATAGACCGAGAAAGTTCATCTCGATTTTCCAGCGTGGTTTCCTCTTGTCAGTGATACGAACGGAGGGCCTGACAAGGACAGCTGTCTAGTCGTTCGGATGGGACGAAAAACCGAGGTCCCGTGTATACATTGGAGAGCACGTAAAAGATCCCATGGCAGTTGGAATTCGATATAAGAGTAGGCCGTAGCGCCGCTGCCCGGTCAAAATTTCCCTCATAGCACACTGTATGGCGCATGCCCGTCTTCCATTAGCCCAGGTTAGGTGCAGAAGAGTAGGATGTTAATCCCCATTTTATTTCATTTCATCAATTCATTGAAGGCTTTCGATCCCACATTTAAACATGACAACGAGTAAGGTGGCCTGGTTAACCTCGTGTGTTTTCACTAGACACCCCGGTTTCCTCCCAGTGCTCAAGAACCCTATACACAAGCAAATTGTTGAAATAAAATATTTACCTTAGGTTAGTTACGAAATGACCTAGTTTGAGTCAAGTTAAACCCCATTATTCCATCTCCTTCCAGGCGGACAAATGTTTCAGTATTAAGCTGCTCTTGTTGTAAAACACTCTGATAAATCCCACATATTGTTTATACATACCACCATCGTGTTGCCCACCCAAGATAATTCCCTAGGGAAGAGCGGATGTCATTTCTTATAATGTCGAAATTCGCCATGAAGCCACCAAACGGTTGGGGGATTCTATTTCTTATATTAACATCGAAATTCGTCATGAAGTTACTCGCCATGGACCTACCATATGGTCAAAGAGTTCCGTTTTTAATTATAGAGAGAGAAAAATAGGGTTTAAGGTCCACTCGACACAAACTAAGTCATTTCGGGACTAACATATGGTTTAATTTAATTGAATAAATCGCTTGCGCGTAGGGGTCTTTAGCAGTGGGAGGAAACCGGAGCACCCGGAGAAAACGCAAGTGGTTGGACAGACAGTCGACCCCAACCCTTGTCACGTACAACCGGAGATTCGAAACCACGCCAGTTGACTCAATGACAGGTTTTATGATACAGCGCGCACGTGCGATCCATTCGGCCATCCAAACCCCCGTTATTATATTTTTATGTTTGTAGACATGGCAAGGTTTGGGGGCGTTTTGAAAAGTGGACCATGAAAAATTTGCTTGAATAATAATAATGTAAAATGTGGGGAAAATATATTCTACAAAATTTTATTCTGTTGTGTCCTCTCAAATATTTCATCTCAGACCCCCTGAGATCCAAAGGTATTAGACTTAGTAAAAAATCAAAAAAAAAAATCATTAATTTCTTCTCAGACCCCTTATATACCTGTGTGGTACCACATTCCACAAGATTTTCGACTTAGAATAATTTTGATAGTGTTATTTTTGTCTGTGGTGTTTTTTACCACAAGAGTTCCACAAGATATTGGACTAATAAAAAAATCATTTTTTTTTTCCAAAATTTCTTCTCAGACCCTCTATATGCCTGTGTGGTACTACATTCCACAAGATTTTCGACTTAGAAAAAAAAAAGTGTTATGGGTCTGTGGTGTTTTTTACCACAAGAGTTCCAAAATTTCTTCTCAGAGTTCTACCACAAGAGTTCCACAAGATATTAGACTTAGAAAAAAATCATTTTTTTTTCCAAAATTTCTTCTCAGACCCTCTATATGCCTGTGTGGTACCACATTCCACAAGATTTTCGACTTAGAATAATTTTGATAGTGTTTTGGGCCTGTGGTGTATGGTGGACTATGGCTGCCATAGCAAATACATATTATTTTCATGAAATTTTAATATTTTTCTCTTTCTTTTTTATTTAATTCTTATATTATTTTCTTTCATTTAAAAAACAATTTGAATTTATATTTATTTTAATCTTCTTTTTATAAATTTTTTTTTTAATTTTTTCTTTTATAAATTTTTTTATAATTTTTTTTTATAAATTATTTTTTTTAATTTTTTTTTATTTATTATACTTACATATTTTTTTTTCATTTATATTATTTTTTATTTAAATATTTTTCATTTTTTTTATTTTTTTTATCTTTAAAAATTTTTTTTGTAAAAACGATTTTTATTTATTTTCTTAAAATAAAAAAAAAAATCATGTAAAACGTTTTTTTTTTTTTTTGATTCTCCGAATTTCTAAAAAAAAAAAAATTGATTCTCGTAAGAAAAAAAAAGTTATCTGCAAAAAAGATTTTTTTTTTTTAATTTTTTAATTATTCCGTGTTTTGCCATATTCCGTGTTTTGCTATAGTCCGTGATTGTGGGTTAGGGTAAGGCTTGGGTTTGGCCCAGGGTTAGGGTAAGGACTAGTCCTGTTTACATCTCGAGACGAAATCTACAGGTGCTAGACCTTACCCTAACCCTAACTCCCACAATCTCTATATGACGTCATATGTGTTAAAATGGGTAGGACCGTCTTCGATCTACCGTTCCCTTGCTTTGCCATAGTGCAAACCAATGGTCGTGTTCCACAGTGCTTCGCTTTTGGGTGTTTTATCAACATAAATCCGTTGACGAAAACACAGGGTTTTAGTTTTCACAAGTAAATGTTAATATTTAATGAAATCGGTCTGGAAAAGGAAAATCAAAAACTCGATCTCCCGTCCTTATTCTTGTTGTCTCGTATCACCAGTCGACTCTACAGGTGCTAGACCTTACCCTAACCCTAACTCCCACAATCTCTATATGACGTCATATGTGTTAAAATGGGTAGGACCGTCTTCGATCTACCGTTCCCCTGCTTTGCCATAGTGCAAACCAATGGTCGTGTTCCACAGTGCTTCGCTTTTGGGTGTTTTATCAACATAAATCCGTTGACGAAAACACAGGGTTTTAGTTTTCACAAGTAAATGTTAATATTTAATGAAATCGGTCTGGAAAAGGAAAATCAAAAACTCGATCTCCCGTCCTTATTCTTGTTGTCTCGTATCACCAGTCGACTCTACCTGCTGTATAACCAATCTGCTTAATTTCTCCGCCGATAAGCGAGCCCAGGGGTGGATTATCCTATAGGCAGAGTAGACAGCTGCCTATGGTCCAAGAAAAAAGGGCCCATAAAATTTTAGACAACCTATTTAAATTTGTTGTTTTACATTTTAAGTGAATTTAGATGTTTGAAAGTCAATTCATGTATGTGTAAGGGAATTACAGAATATATTTCTCTTCTTTTAAGCAATAATAAATTAGGTTTGTTTTCATTTTATCTAGCAATTGGGTATTGCTATGCTCCCCTGGGCATCAAATGATTGTCACTGGCCGAATGACATGATAATGTTTGACTAAGTGATTGATATTATTCCATCAATATATCCTCGGAAGTTCTCTCCAGTGGTCTTAGTTTTATTTCGGCAAACCAGTTCCATGAAGGTCCAAGCTGATCGAGCTGCCTGGGGCCCATCAGAGCCTTGATCCGCCTCTGAGCGAGCCGGTTTTTATACGGCGTACGCTGGTCAAGTAATATTCGCAGCCCCTGTAGCCCAACTTTTGCAGACGTCCGGTTTAATCAAGTGACCTCGCCGCTAATATAACCGAACTATGATCATTCGGTATGCGCCGGTATGGACAAATAAAGCAGGGCCAAAATTCGTTGTCCACAGTGTTTCGCTTGCGGGTGTTTTATCAACATCTTCGACGATAGCACAGGATGTCAGTTTTCACAAGTAAGTATGAATATCTTATGAAATCGGTCAGGAAAAGTAAAACCAAAATCTTGACCAAGAAGAGTCGATCTTGACTATAAGTACATAATATTATATGACTGTCAAGGGTTCTTTGGCGTGCATGCCAATCTGTACACGGAACCTCGATTTTCTGTAACATCCTAATGACCATATAATGTCCCCTTGACAGGCCCTCCGTCCTGCACCACTTGCCAGGCCCTTCGTCCTGAACCAAGACCAGGATCGAAAACAGGACCAACAGGACAGCGACCTACTGTCATATCTTTAAGGGGGTAGGGGGAAGGTGCGATGAATGGTTAGCGCGTGCAACATGAGGTCTGTTATTGAGTCCACTTGTGTGTTTTCCATTCCTCGATTGTACGTGACAAGGAGTAGGGTCATCTGTCCAATAATTTTGTGTTTTTAATGTCGAAGACTTTGAATGATACCGAGTTAGAGACTTAGCAATTTTAACTTCCTAACCCGCAATTAAATACGGTAACGGTTATTTTTATATGTGTGTGTTGGTCCGTTCAGTTCAGCGGCAAAATAAATACCACCACGCTCTCATGACTCTGGAATCATGTCAAGTTATTCTTCATACAACACAATTTACAACATAATCAAATTAATTATTGTGACTGCATGGTAAAATAAGACGACATTTTGCCATAAGGATGATTAGGCCTACTTAGTACAATGCTAGTCTATCATGTACTCATCTAGGTCGAGATTTTCGTTTTCGTTTTCGTGGCCGATTTCATTAAATAATATTAACATTTGATAAAACACTTAAAAGCGAAGCACTGTGGAACACGACCATTGGTTTGCACTATGGCAAAGCAAGAGAACGCATTTTAGTACATTATGACGTCATGTAGAGATTGTGGGAGTTAGGGTTAGGGTAAGGGCTAGCACCTGTAGATTTCGTCTCGAGATGCAAACAGGACTAGTCCTTACCCTAACCCTGGGCCAAACCTAAGTCTTACCCTAACCCACAATCACGGACTATAGCAAAACACGGAATAAGGCAAAGCACGGAATATGGCAAAGCACGGAACATGAATTTTTTTTTTTTTTTTTAGAAATTAAAAAAAAAAAATCTTTTTGAGAGATAATTTTTTTTTCTTCGGAGAATCAAAAAAATTAAAAAGTTTTACATGATTTTTTTTTCATTTTAAGAAAGATAAAAATTATTAAAATAAATCAAAAAGATATTTAAATAAAAAATAATATAAATGAAAAAAAATGTAAGTATAATAAATAAAAAAAGAATTAAAAAATATAATTTATAAAAAAAAAATTATAAAAAAAAATTTAAAAAGAAAGGTAAAATAAATATAAATATAAATTGTTTTTTAAATGAAAGAAAATAAGAATTAAATAAAAAAAAGAGAAAAATATTAAAATTTCATGAAAATAATATGCATTTGCTATGGCAGCCATAGTCCACCATAGTGGTGTTTTTTACCACAAGAGTGCCACAAGATATTGGACTTAGAAAAAAAACATTTTTTTTTGTCCAAAATTTTTTCTCAGACCCTCTATATTCCTGTGTGGTACCACATTCCACAAGATTTTCGACTTAGAATAATTTTGATAGTGTTATGGGTCTGTGGTGTTTTTTACCACAAGAGTTCCATAAGATATTGGACTTAGAAAAAAATCTTTTTTTTTTTTTCCAAAAATTCTTCTCAGACCCTCTATATGCCTGTGTGGTACCACATTCCACAAGATTTTCGACTTAGAATAATTTTGATAGTGTTATGGGTCTGTGGTGTTTTTTACCACAAGAGTTCCACAAGTCCAATATCTTGTGGAACTCTTGTGGTAAAAAACACCACAGACCCATAACACTTTTTTTTTCTAAGTCCAATATCTTGTGGAATGTGGTACCACACAGGCATATAGAGGGTCTGAGAAATAATTTTGGAGAAAATTTTTTTTTTCTAAGACCAATATCTTGTGGAATTGTTGTGGTGAAAAGCTCCACACAAATGCCCCCAAACCTTGCCATAAATGTATGTTTGAATTGATAAAAGTTTTACTGTTGAGTGACAAACTATTGAATTGCTTGTCCACGTTCCAGTACACGTGGTTGTTGCTCGTGTGATATAAGTTATAGCTTCGGTACAATACAAGTCACAGGTGCGCGCAACAGGTTGAAAAATTGGAATGTCAAAAATTAGATAGAATTAATCATTTTTACCAAAATACTAGTTTAATATAAATACTCTTGGTTGCTGTGTATGGTCTCATACACATTCTATATTTAACCCATATACTGGTATGGTGGAGCTTTTATTACGCAAGGAGTGGGGTTGGGTGGGTGGCCGAATGGTTATCACACGCGCGCTGTAAGGTATGTCATTGGGTTAACTGGCGTGGGGCGTTAAACCCCATTTCTCGCTTGTGGGTTTTCACCGGGTCTTTTCGGTTTCCTCCTACTGCAAGCGATCTCTCTCTCTCTCTCTCTCTCTCTCTCTCTCTCTCTCTCTCTCTCTCTCGAATAAACCACATGCTTCTTTAAAAGTTTGTTGAACCATGAAAACGGGACATCCTGACATTTGTGAGGAACTATTTATGGGTTTGGTTCCACCCCTGCCTGCTGGGATTCCTAGTACAAACTGGACAGAAATACTCGTAATTAAGCGAGGAAGTGACATGGGCGGACCCGTAAAAACAATATATTAACACCGAGCCTCAAGCTGAGTTAATCATCTCGGGTAACCTAGCAACTGGTTTCTATTTCCTGGGTATATTGCCACATATTGTATATCTAAAGAATGTTTCCTGTCGGGAATAAAAAAACTGTTTCAACGCCTCGCGGGAACTTTTAAACTTTAGTCTGGGCAGTGACATTTGCCGTCAACATTAAACAATCTGGAGTTCGACCCAAGCGTTGGCCGAGAGTCTCGGCGATTTTTCCACCATGGTTTTTCCTTAACAGTGGTGCACGATTGGGGAACCTGGAAAGGAATTGGTCCCATTCGTTAGGATTGGTTGAAAATCCGACATTCCGTGTATTCATTAGCGAGCATATAAAGGGGTCTTTGGAAAGAGAAAGGGGGTATACACATGAAAGGGGGGGGGGGAATGGGGTTTAATGCCCACTCGACACAAACTACGTAATTTCAGGACTAACAAATGGTTCAATTTCATTTCAATAATTCTTTAAGGGGTGGGAGGAAACCGGAGGATCCGGAGAAAACCCACGTGGTTGGAGGTGGAATTTGATGGTGAGTAGACGGAATCGATGCTGTGCGGAACAGATTGCCCGCCAGCACAATGTAGGGCTTATGCCCGCCTTCTTAGGCACGGTTGGTGCATAGAAGTAATACTTTAAACCCTATATCATTTGTCCAACACTACATAGACTAGATGTCGGAACTAGGCTAACACGGTACGTTTTCCTTTAAAGGGACAATAACACTCTTGCTGGCTTGGCAGCCCCAGAAAATAAATAATAGCCTTATTCTAAGTACTAGATGTTTAAGTGTCCTACCTGTTGTGTAAATTATCCATTACGACCTATTTTACTTGTCCAGAGGGTTCGAAAATATTTTAAATTAAAGTCACATTTGAAAAGGTTTACGTTAGACTTTTCAAATCAATTAGTTGAATTTTTCCAATTTTTTAAATTAGGTGTGTTAAGATGAAATTTATATCATCAATTAATTGGAATATTGTAAAATAATGCAATTTGTTGACCAAAATGAAGATTGGGACATATTATTTAGTTACAACAAGAGTGTTATTGGGGCTTTAAGTCTGTAGCAGCGGAAAGAAAGGGGGGGAGGTCCCAGGAGCCTAGGCGTGCGACACTATCCCTTATCACATAATATCCATGGGATCGAAACCCGACCTTTGCCTTTAACTATCCCCAAATAACAGCTTCACACATATACTCCCCCACCCCACCCCCACCCAACGCCAGAAAGAACACATTGACAATACCCATTTTATGTGTAAGATTGAATGATCTACGACTGTATATATACTCCAAGACGAAGAAACAATTTACAATTTTTACCATGGCAACATGCTGATTTAACCTAGTACACAATTCCGATATCTACATCATAGCAGCAGGGGGGATAACCCTGACACCCTTTATAACAGTATCAAATTGATTAGAAAAAAGGATTGATGAGTTTATCGGAAAGTAAGTAGTGAGTGGGTACACCTGATTACGCTCTGGGGTCTTAAAATCAAATCAGTTACAGGAATTATCAGATTTTTGACATTGTGCTCACTAAAATAACCAGTTTTTCTTCGTAAACCAAACAGCAGGTGGTTGTGTCATTTATGGTTCAAGAAAATAATTGTTTTCTAAAAAGTTGCAAGGATCGACATGATTCGACAAAAGCACATGGAATGGAGCAGTCCAGGTCGATAAAACAAACAATACTTTTAGATAGAGATGCTTTGCGACCCCATAGCAAACTCAGTCTGTGCTTGGGTATACTGTACCTGGTAATGTCCCGGGTGGTGCCCGCAAGGCCGACCACAGTATGCCTAGTGGTTCGGATTGTACGTAAAAAAATCCTTGGCAGTTGCAAATCGAAGGAGAACCGGCGGGAACAAAGCTGCTAGGACAAAATTCTCCTTCTCTGCATTGCACACCTAACCATGTAGAAACAAGAATTACCACATAGATTGTTTTGATGAGACATTGAATGCCTGTTCATTCCTGTCAATACTTGTAGTTGGAATTCGGTAAATGTTAGTCTCTGTCCGTTTTATTTTTTTTTCTTATGGTACTTCCTTATTTTAGTCTTAAGAGGGCCACAGTTAATTTAAGCCATGCAATGTGTCTGTACTGACAGAGGCAATTAAATCCGAGATAAAAAAAATCAGAAAAAAAAGAGAACAAAATAAATAAATAAAAAAGATAAATAAATAAACAACAAAACAATTCGAATTGTGGTAGGTAGAAATGTGCAGGTTTTTCATAACACGAAACTTATTTCTTGGCAAATTGTAAGCATTTTAGTCTCTCCGCATGATCAAATACCAGTATCTTGAAACCGCTCAAACATATGATAAAATAATTCATTCAAACCTTCTTAGATCTATGGAGACAAAAACGAAATATTCAATTATTCTTAAACTTCTGTTTGAATAAAAGTAAGGCTGGGGAAAATATCTACAAGTTTTCTTTGAATGTTTACATAAAAAGATTCACGCACCATAACGTGTTAACCAAGCATAAAATTCACCTAAACTTAATTTCGGATTTTACCAGATTTTCTAGATCATTATAGCAGCTATAATATGTCTGCCGTTTAAATAATTAGGCCTTTATAATTCGTTTGGTTGTTTATAGATTTATATAAAATTGGAAAATCTTATTTGGTAATAGATTTTGTCAGGAAATCCTTTTGTTTACATTATTAACACAAACTGCTTTTTATAATTAGAATAAGGGGTAAATGAACTTTTGACTTACAATGTATTATTTTAGCTACTCCTAGCTCTAAACCACTCCGTTATTTACTTTGATAGTCTTGTTTAACCAGTCGTTTTATACTACGGTACGTGTGCGAATAGGCTGGGTAGCGGAGACTATGTTGTTTGAAGATTGTAAACAAGCATGGCGGACGATAAAGGTGAGCAGAACAATGGAATTCTTCTCGGGATTCTGTCAATCAGTGATACGTATTACAACGACAGTGTCGGAGGCAATCAGGGCAAGGGGGATAATTTGCGCCGATTGATTGAAGAAGACAAGTTATTCACTGGCCGAGTTGTTTTAGAAGATATTGTCCCCGACGACCGAGAGAAAATAGCGGATCGGTTGAAGGAATGGAGTGATGTTAGAAAACTTGAACTCGTTCTGACAACAGGCGGAACGGGCTTCTCTCCTCGTGATGTCACGCCCGAAGCAACAAAATCCGTCATTGATAAGGAGGCCCCAGGTATGGCTATAGCGATGATTAAAGGATCTCTGGATATTACGCCTTTAGCGATGTTAACCAGACTGTCGTGTGGTATAAGAGGTTCAACTCTAATTATTAATTTACCAGGCAGTCCTAAAGGGTCTGAGGAGTGTTTACGCATTGTCTCTCCAAGCATTCCACACGCTGTCGATTTACTTAGAGATTCAAGGGTCGAAGTTGCTCAGGTTCATAAAGATCTGTTGGCTGAGGGAGTTAAGTTTCCTCCTCAAGGCTCTAATTTTCCACCTGGCCACAGAGATACCCATGAATACCAGCATCATAAACACCAACTTGAACATACTCACCACCATCACCATCATCACGATAGCCATGGCGACCATGGTGATAATGGCCATTCCCATCATCACCATGGCGACAAGAGTCCTGGAGAACATGGTCACCGTGCTCATGGACATCAAAGTCCTGGTCACCACAGTCCTAGTCATCATAGTTCTGGTCACCATAGCCCTGGCCACCATGACCATCACCATGGCAGTCATCATGGCAATCACCATGGCAATCATCACGGTAAACATGGACACCATATCAACAGTAAAGTTGACCCATCTCTAGTCGCTTTCAGGGCCAGGGAATCACCATATCCTATCATTACTGTTGATGAAGCACTTAAAATTGTTCTAGAGCACGCTGAAACCCAGAAAGTTGAAGAAGTAGATTTTAGGAAAGCTCTGGGGAGATATTTAGCCGAGGATATATTTGCCAAAGATGCATTACCCCCCTTTCCCGCATCTATCAAAGATGGCTACGCCGTTATTGCTGCTGACGGAAGTGGTTTAAGGCATGTCATGGGCGAATCCACGGCAGGAGATATGCCGGTTAGGAAAGTTACCCCTGGCCATTGTATGAGAATAAACACAGGTGCACCATTACCTCAGGGTGCTGACGCAGTTATTCAAGTGGAAGATACGACACTGGAAAAATGGACGGACGACGGCAAACGAGAAGTTGAAATCAAACTTCTGACAGAACCAAAGATAGGTCAAGATATTCGTAAAGTCGGGTCAGATATCGCCGAGGGCTCACAAGTCTTGTGTAAAGGTCAGAGGTTGGGTCCTGCAGAACTGGGTCTCCTAGCAACCGTTGGTGTGACGACGATAAAATGTTACCATGTTCCTGTTGTTGGGGTCATGTCGACAGGTGACGAACTGGTGGAACCCGACGTACCTTTGACGAAAGGAAAAATTCGAGATAGTAACAGGACAACGCTTATTTCCCAATTGACAGATTATGGAATTATCGTAAAAGATCTGGGTATTGCTCCTGATACACCAGATGACTTATTAAAACTTCTCAAATCTGCCCTGAAGAATGCTGAAATCATCGTTACCTCTGGGGGAGTATCAATGGGAGAGAAGGACTTTGTAAAGCATGTACTGCAGACAGATTTTAAAGCTGATATCCATTTTGGTCGTGTTTTCATGAAGCCTGGTAAACCTACGACTTTTGCTTCTCTGATTTTTAACGGGATGAAAAAACTGTTCTTTAGTCTTCCCGGAAACCCAGTATCAGCTTTGGTAACCTGTAATTTGTACGTCATTCCAGCATATCACAAAATGATCGGCTCACCAAATCCAAGACGAACCATTGTCAAAGCTCGAATTGATCGGGATGCTAGGCTAGATCCCAGACCGGAGTATCACCGGGTTGTGCTGTCATGGAAACCAGACGATCCTACTCCCATAGCAACCAGCACTGGTAACCAAATAAGTAGTCGACTATTGAGTATGAGATGTGCCAATGCCTTGATGATGTTACCACCAAAAACTGATAATTTTACGGAGGTCAAAGAAGGGGACATTGTGGATGCCATGATCATTGGGCGAATATGAAAGCGGAAAAGGATATCGCGAAGTTCTCGGAAATTGAATATTCCAAAAGCTATAAATATTCCAAGAGCTAAAATTCCAAGTGCTAAATTTTAATTCAAAAGCTAATATTCCAAGAGCTAAAATTCCAAGTGCTAAATTTTATTATGTCTCTAAATAACTAAGGTGTTATAAACTTACTGATCTCAATGTTTGCATATTTCTGATTTTAATATGCAATTACCCCCCCCCCCCCCCCCCAGCCCATTTCCCTTTAAACAGTAGAAATGACTATCCGTAAAACTACGTCAATGTGAAGATGAAACACAAGTTTAAATATTTTGCTGTGAGAGGAAAATCAAATAATTTAAACTGGAAATGAAATTTTTAAATCAATTTAAGACAATTCTTTTATTTGATATATTTAAATGAAACATAGTGTAGGAAACATAAGCGGCTGTTTATTTATCATGATACCCCAGAAATAAAAAAAAACATACAAATTGTTTTGAAATTTTTACCCAATGGAAATATCACATCCCCTGTAGCCATATTACCATGTAGTTTCTTTTACACATTACGTCCCTTTAAAGTATGTGACATGTTAACCATTTTATGCAAATAATTTTCCCAGGGATTAAACAATTAGCTTTAATAGTGTGGCAGCAAAAAATTTAGAATATTCTTCATAGTGTCAATATTGTTATGTGTCTATGTCATTTTTATTTTAAATTCGGAAATAGCAGTAATTGATTGTATTTAGATGTTTTTCTGTACAATTAAACATAAAGCTTTATGAAATATGAAAATTATTACCATTACTGGCGGCAACGTTGTAACACTTTTTCTTTTGTCAACCAGGGGTTGGATCGCCGAAAGGTTAGCACGTGGTGTGTGGTGCATGCTGTACCAAAAGGTCTGTCACTGAGTCAACAGGCGTGGTGGTTTCGACCCCCCGGTTGTTGGTAATGTGTAGGGTCGCTTAATCAACCTTGTGGGTTTTCTCCGGTTTTCGTCCACTGCTAAAGACCCTACGCGCAAGCAAATTATTGAAATGAAATTGAACCATGTTAGTCCTGAAATGACCTAGGTTGTGTCGAGTAGACGTTAAACCCCTTGTCAACTTCGTTAGTAATAAATGCAGTATTTTATTTCATAAAGTTTTGTGTTTTAATGAATGTTCCCATTTACTAAAATGCCACATACACAGCTTTGTTGATTGTTTTATATTCAGTACATGAGCCGTTTGCTAGTTTGCTATGAATTCTAAACTGTTAATTATATGTAAATAATAATCACCGAATATGAACAATTTATACCATTCTATTTTTTTAAATATATAATATATTGTATATTATAAATGGATGAAAAGGAACATTAATAAGTATCTCGGTCAATATGCCTTTATTGTTAAAGCTTTTTGATATTTTAAGTCTATATTATGGGTATATTTTGACCCCATTATTGTTGTCTATATTATTTTAACATTTGGACCCCATTGTACAAGTTTACTTTACTTTGTTGTCTATATTATTTTAACATTTGGACCCCATTGTACAAGTTTACTTTACTTTATTGGTATATTTTGACCCCTTTACGCGCAAGGAACATTTGGACCCAACGAACAAGATTATATTTTGCCAACATTTTGACCCCACGAACAAGGCTGTATTATGGGGCATTTGAAACCCACGAACAAGTATAAATGAATATTTGGACACCGTTGTATACAACGCACACGTAACGGAACACTTTAATCTATACGCGTGTGCAGTAAGGCCTGCAAACACCAACGTTTAGTGATTCTCCTCCATTACCAACAGCATGTTTCACAGGCCATATATGTGCGTTACTTTTCGCGAATCTATAGTCGACAGCCCAAGGCCAATGGGGTTTATAAACTTGATTTCAAAATGCATATAGGTTGTTTGTTTTAGCCATTGATGAATGCAACCTTCTTGTATGGGCTTGCCTGACTGAGAATCGGATTATCAAAAACAAATAATCCTTGGTGTCCGCGTACACATGCCCTATTTTATGTATGCTTTATGGATCTGTGGATTTATGTTAACAATGATATTATACAGTGATATTATGAATTATATTTTTGGTGTGGTTAAGTGAGGTATATATGTATAAATATATTTAAATGCATTTCGTTTTGAATCTGGGTGTCAGTGCTTTATATATCACAATATATTGGATGTATATCATATTATCAATTGATATTGATTTAAGGTGATGTGATAATCTCAGAACTTTTTAAGTCAAAGCTGAAAATATTTCTTTTCAGCTCGTACTCTATATATAACTGAACATTGTTACATTGATACGCCTTATTATCATATATATAGGACATGTATTAGATTATAAATGATGAATTCTGTCTCCTAGATTACACAAATATCAGTAATGCCAATATTTGAAATAACATCGAAAAGGTTTTTTTTTTGATATGTTTTTTTCTAATAACCGAATTTGAAATTTAGTTAATCGGGTTATTTTTGAAATATTTACAAAATTATGATTTAATGATTTTTATTAGTGGCGTGACGTCTTTAATTGTATCAATAACTATTGGTTACTGAATAATGAAAAGGCGTAATGACTAATACATTAATTACACAGTGAATACTGATTGACTATTAATGAATAACGTAGTGAATAATTGATATAGTGAATAATGAATTAATTGAAAAATGAATGAAATAGTGAATAATGAGTTACACAATATAATAAATTATAGTGAATATAATAAATTATGAATATAGTAAAATGTGAATGTAGTGAATTATGAATATAGTGAATAATGAATGACACATTTAAAAATGAATGGCACAATGAATAATGAATGCCACAATGAATAAAGAATGACAAATTGAATAATGTATATAGTGATTTATGAATATAGTGAATAGTGAATGGCACAATGAATATTGAATGACGTAGTGAAATATGAGTGGTACAATTAATAAATCAATGATATAGTGAATAATGAATATAGTGAATGACACAATGAATAATTTATGACGTGAATGTGTGAAATGTTTTTGTTTTTTAAATTGCATGATTCCTTTTTGTTTTATTAATGAATGATTATTATGACGTTGTTATGACGTGTTAGTGTAAATAAGGAATATTGACAATACCAGTTATATATATGATGAAATGTGAAATATGATATTAGTCACGTGTGAATTATATCACGATAATAATCAGTAAATTAATTGTATTAAACCTATATATCATTGTCCTGAATGGTTTTTGATTTGTTGTTGTTGCTGGTCTGTATATTTGCCCAACTCAATTGTATCCAGCTTCCCTGTAAACACTCGGCGATACTTCAACCAAATAAATTAGGAATTGTTCTTAGACTAATATACAGACAAACATAACAGATCAGACACAAGCAGGACAACGCGATCTGTAACAGTGCTTCCATCATTAGACTATGTGTTACATTTTATTAATTATAATACTTCAAATCTAATTAGTGATAAACTCTAATATTATTTATTTTATTAATTTAATGAGTGATAAACCCTAATATTAATCTTTTTATTAATTTAATGAGTGATAAAACCTAATATTAATCTTTTTATTAATTTAATGATGATAAAACCTGATAGTAATTATTTTATCAATATAGTGATAAAACCTAATAGTAATCATTTTATCAACGTAATGATAAAACCTAATAGTAATCATTTTATCAATGTAATGATAAAACCTAATAGTAATCATTTTATCAATGTAATGATAATGATAAAACCTAATAGTTATCATTTTATCTATGTAATGATAAAACAAAATTGTAATCATTGGACAAGGCCTCGTTCTTTTTTTTAAAAAGACTCGTAGGAGATTATCTACCTGTTTATTGTTTGTGAATAAATTAGTTTTAGCTATCCATGTGGTTTATAAACTTTTGTATTCTGAAGTGAGGACCTAGAACAGGAGAACGCTAGATCGAAGACGGTCCTACGCATTTTAGCACATATGATGTCATATATAGATTGTGGGTTAGGGTTAGGACCTGTAGATTTCGTCAAAGTCTCGAGATGTAAACAGGCCTAGCCCTAACCCTAACCCTGGGCCAAATCTAACCCTTACCCTAACCCACATGTGACGTCATAAAATGCGTAGGACCGTCTCCGATCTAGCGTTCTCCCATAGAACAACCTAGAACAACAGGTGACTTAAAGATTCATTATGGAAAGTTAGATTAAGAGCAAGCTGTACTCACTATAATAGATAAACACTAGATACTGTAAAGGGAATATGATGAAAATTTCAGTCAAGTTTCTCCACCCTGAACCGATGTATTAGCGTTTGAATTTGAGGCCTAATCTCGATCATCATTATTAAAGTCAGTGCGATAAAAATATAGTCTCGATTATCCATTTTTGGATTAAATCATCAGCGAGCGTTAAGTGGCAAATCAGATTCAAATCCAGTGAAAATCCTGACACATAAGATGACATCGAGAGTTGATCAAGGTCTTTCATGAATATAAACGTCTAATTTATAGTTTATATAACATTTCAGACCTAAAAAAGACCTGCAATAGGCAGATTTAACTCTTGTATAGTGTATGTTTAATCAACTTGATTGTTCGCCCTTTGATAAACTGCTATTAGCGCACAGCATGCTGAACAATCTAGGGCAATTGTGTCCATGTTTGAAAAGCTATGAACCATTGAATTATCATCCGGGGTTTATGGACCTGCTTATAGTCCAACCTTCAACGATGGGTTGTACGTTCAATCTAGCTGGGGGTGTAAGATTGAACATATAATAATTGAACAACTCACTTCTTCTTGGTGTAATCTTATATTCGGTAACAATACTTAAACAATGATAATATATATATAATCATGAACCACAGGCAAGGTAATCTAATAAGGAATAGCATCTAAGAAATAACTTATCAGAGACCTGCCCCTCTGTATGACCTACTGCCTGCCTGTGGTCAACTACCCTCCCTTGATCTACAATCTTTCATCTTATATACTAATAGGTTACTTGGTAACAATAAACACTAAATAATACTTTATACATTTAAACTTAATAATATTTTATAGTTGTTAAGGGGTAGTATTTAATTGACATCCATTCATCCATTTGCTGAGTTGTCTACATGGCCTTGATTATGTGTTTATAGATGGATTATCTCATTACTACTATTGTCTCTAATCTCTATCATAGCAGCTGACCATGGAGAACTGACTAGATAATCCATCTTGGAGCCAAGTTGTGGTGTCAGTCTAAATTCTAATACTGGGTGAATGGCTGTATTAAATACTACCTGGTCATAGAATCGACACGTTTCCCGAAAAAGACAACCAAAACAAATCATTATTGCACGAGACAGGGAATGCTTCCCCGTTCTAAAACACCCGAGAACACTTCTAATTAGAGGAGGAGATCTCGTGGCTAAAGATGACAATGTTATTGAAAACTACTTTATTTACAACAAAATATATATGTATCTGTATTAATACAAGGACATATTGATCAAGTGACCTAGATGGTGTATATTGTTTATTGGGGGGTTTGATGACTGTATGGTTAGCTTGCGTTCGCTGTATCACACGGCCTTCCATTGGTTTAAACAGTATTTATTTAACATATAATGACATATTAACAATACATAATAAATCATATGGATTCGGAAACAAGCTATAAAGCTTATATTAATCCGTCTCCAAAATAATAGAACAAAACATGGCATGTCTAAATTGCATGGAAATTATAATACATTGCGTGAAAATAAGTACATCTACATGTATGGTATTGTGTCATTACTGGCATAAGATTGTACATCGTGTGTCAACATCCTCATAATCGGGGTGGGGACTGGGTAGAGTAAGCGTTTAAGTCAATTTGATCAGTACTTTATCAGCTTAAATCGTTTTGTAGCACTTATATACGAATGAACAATTTCAAAACAGGCCTGGTTCTCACACTCATTCACGTTCGGGTTTCCGTCAAGAATTGCTGAAATATTGTGGAAGTAGTAGGGGAGATTATCAATGGTACGGATTCGTTCTTCCTTGTACAATGGACAGAAGAAGAAAAAATGTTCTGTATTTTCCATGTCGTAGCCACACTTACCCGAAGGATTTTCGGAGACATGCATTAGGAATTTATGATAATTTAGTGTGCTTTTACCATGTCTAAGTTGTGTATGGACGACATTTACTGAGCGGTTGCCAAAGTAGAAATATGAGGGGACTTGTTTATCATGTTTGGAAAGATGTTGTTTAAATGTTTTAAGTGAAGAGGAATCTTTAACATAAGCAGGTAGATCATTCCAATCGCGAACTGTTAGTGGGACAAAGGAAGATTTATAGGTTTCCGTGTAACAATGAACAGGTCTTAAAGAGTTGTGGTCGCGCAGAAGATATGGATTAATGTCGGATATTTTAGGTGGGACAAGAAGACATAAGTTTGGGGGCGCCAGTTTGTTTACCAGTTTGTAAAATATGGTTAACCTATGCCTATATCTTCGTTGTTTCAAAGAAGTGAGTCCAGACTCAGTGTATAGAATTTTGTGGGATGTACCTCTAACCAGACCCGTTATAGTTCTAAGGGCATCAAGGTGGATATTTTCAAGTTGAGTCAACTGGCGTGGTTTCTAATCCCCAGTTGTACGTGGCAAGGAGTAGGGTCGCCTGTCCATCCTCGTGGGTTTTCTCCGGGTACTGCGGTTTCCTCCCACTGCTTAAGACCCCTACGCGCAAGCGAATTATTGAAATAAAATTAAACAATGTGTTAGTCCCGAAATGACCTAGTTTGTGTTGAGTGGACGTTAAACCCCATTTCGCTCTCTCTCTCTATTTGTGGATCAGGTCACTGTATTGTATTAGTTTATTTTTATAAGTGGATCAGGTCAGGTGCATTGTATTGTTTATGTTTAGTGGATTAAGTCACGTGCATAGTAATTGTTTATGTTTAGTGGATTAGGTCACGTGCATTGTATTTGTTTATGCTTAGTGGATTACGTCACATGTATTTGTTAATTAATGTAAGTGGATTAGGTCACGTGTATTGTATTTGTATATTTTTATAAGTGGATTAGGTCACTAATATTGTATTTGTTTATTATTATAAGTGGATTAGGTCACATGTATTGTATATGTTTTAGATGTGAATGGCACAAATTTTGATTTATTATATATATATTTAATACATATTTTATATATATATATATAAAATATGTATTAAAATAGTCTTGTTTTATTTTTAGAGTTGTATATTAAAATCTTGGATCATCATTGGAGGGATTTGTAAACCCCCACAAACTACAATATTGGGAAACTTAAATCTCGACATAGAAAACCAGGCATTCTCAGGCTAAAGTTAAGAATTTAATATTTATGATAAATATTTTTGACTCAGAAACTCTAACTGTGCACATAGTTTCTTATTAGTGTAGTGTTTTATTTTTGATACATTAAAACAACATTTTTATTTAATCAAGGGCTATATTTTAAATCTTTAAATGACATCTAGAAGCACTAATACTATTCATATCAAAACACAACACAAGGTATATGGATATAACTACTTCTCTATAATTTAATCACGACGTTTCGTACAGGTCACGTTTTCAAGTTAATGACACCCTTTTTAATAATAATCAGAAGAAACCATTAACATAATTAGAAGTACATAGAATAACAATACATAATCCAACCGATAATAATCACTAACTCTTCGTGGGATAATCACAGGTTTATCAGTACTCGATCATGATCAAAGGCCAAACTGAATAGGGTTTCAGCATAACATCTCTAATCCGACCAATTAGTAATAATCAGGAGAAACCGTTAAAAGAATATAATTAGAAGTATATACAATAACAACACATGATCAAAGTAATAATAATAACTAACACTTAGTAGGATAATTAGAAGTACCTACTATAACAACACATAATCAAAGTTATTAAATTATACAGAAGTAGTTATATCCATATATACCTTGTGTTGTGTTTTGTTACGGCTATGTTTTAGTTAAAATAAGGCACAAATGCTTAACTTAAGACTGAGAATGCTAGTTTTATACGCCCAAATTATATTATCGCCAGCCCTGTCCATTCGTCCGTCCACAATTTGTCTTTGGACACTCTACAGGTCACAATTTTTATCCGTTTTCACGAAACTTGAAATACACATGTATGTTTGTCTCGGTTTCTTTCGATATTGGCATGTATCGGATCGTAACTTGATGGATTATGGCCCCTGATTGTACGAAAAATCACATTTTAAGCATGTAGATCCTCAAGAGATCAAAAATTTTATCCGATTTTAAAAACTGTTTCAATATAGCATCGTTACAGCACGATGAAGGTTGAGTTCGAATTTCGGGAAAATCGAAGCGAAACTTCCCTGATGATGATTGAGTTCGAATTTCGTAAAAATCGGACCCAAACTGTCCGCTCCTTGTACGCAATTGTGTAAGAGTATGTAACACAAAGGTTGTGGACCCTCCAGGTTACAATTTTTGTCCGATTTATTTTGATGAAACGTAATGTATATATCTTTATATTTCAAAGATCTGTCTCTTTTTATATTCGCGCATTTCAGACCACAACTTCCTGGACTATGACCCCAGATTGTAAGAAAAGTCGTGTGGGTTTATTTAGCTCATTCTCTGTCCATCTCTTGCAAAATGCGGGCGTATCTTGCACGGAAACCACTTGTTTTTAGCCTGTTCCCTATCCGTCCTTTTCAAAATGTGGGTGTATCTTTGCCTGGCAACCTCTACTAATTTTCTTCATTTAATGTATATAATCAATCTGAGTCAACCCTTGCTTGGATTAAGACATGGAAAATTACATTTTGTCAGAAATATGCAAATGACTATCAGGAGATTTAATTTTGCATCACGGTGGCTCCGTGTTCGATGCCGGGGTTGGTCTAGAAAGTTCATCAGGATTTTCCCGGGGTGTTACCCAATGTCAATGCTGCTGGACAAAGGGCTTGGTAAGGGACAACGTAATACATGTATATCCTTTGACAGAATTGGATATAAGAGTAGGCCGCTGTCGAAGCAAAATTTCCCACATTATACAAACTGCAACTCTTTCCCGGTGTCAGAATAACGTCATCAACAGACTTTTTCTCATCTTTTCTGTTTACCAGGGTCATTGTAATACTAGCTGAACAAAGGTTAACATTGACATCCACTCCCCTCATCAAATACATATATGCAGAACGGAGGGCCTGGCAAGGACAGCTGTCTAGTCATTCGGATGGGACAAAAAACCAAGGCCCCGTGTACACATTGGCGTGGCACGTAAAAGATCCCTTGGCAGTTGGAAGTCGATATAAGAGTAGGCTATAGCGCCACGGCCCAGGCAAAATTTCCCCCATAGCACCCTGTATGGCGTATGCCCGTCTTCCATTAGCCCAGGTAAGGTGCAGAAGAGTGGGACGTTAAACCCCATTTCATTTCATTTCAATTACACATAGATATCCAGCCTGTTTTGGTTTATATTGTTTCTAGGTATCACTTGTAAAAGCCATGACATTCCTTGTAAATCCGTATTTTTGTTGTAGTTAATATTCATCTGCCTTCATTATAGTGGTATCACATATTGACGTGAAAGCACCTAGAACTACTTTCAATTTACAAACTTGTCGTTTTAAATACTGTGGATCAATTTCAACAGCGTGGAAATCTGGATATCTTATCAATGGATCATTGAGACTTTTACATGTGTGGTCATCTGCTAAAGTTTGGTTTTGGGGTAAATATCCAGAACTGGAATGGAAGCCTCCTTCTTAAAACATCGTTGGAACATGTAGCACCATGAGCCTTTTTGTCTGACATGGAGAGCGTGTGTTGTAGCCGGTCCGGTCGCCACATCCTACGTATGACCCATGCATCTTGTTTTTGCTACATATTACCGTTAGCCTTGTGATCGTCTAGGATTTATCTCAGATCGTCTTTTCTTCTCTTTCACGTTGTGTGTTTCTTCTTACTCCTTTCTTAAGACGTTTGTCTTCTTCAGTTATAACAATGCAACAGTTCGTTTTTACCTTTTATGTAGCATAGGTATACATACAAGCATATTACAATTACAATACAGCTATTACAATACTAACTGGCATCTTCTCAACCTAGACACCTCGCGGTGTCTAGGACTCTTAGATGGTGACCCTCTGGAACCTAATCGAAGTCTGTCTTAAAGTTACAATATAGGCTGTTTTATAGCCTAATGGATATCATGCAGGCCGAAGCGTTTTCATGACCATGAACCTGTGCAATTAAGAATATGATTGGATAAATCAAGCCAAATGACGCAATAGGTAAACTTCTATGCACATGTAATTTGTTGAAACATAGAACTAGTTTGTTATGGCTATACAAGTTGATTTTAGTACACACCTACATATATGTGAACCAAAGATATTAATTAATGAAATAATGTGCCATCTTATTTCTCGAGCAAAAATTCTTCTAAAAGTATTACAAACATTGTGCACTGTCTGGAGTTCATTTTCAAATTTGTGGAACTCTTCCTGTAACTTCGCATTCTAATGACTTCCTGTTTCACATCCTCGCCTTGTTTTCTGACTTCACTACAGATCTCCCTCACTTGTTTATCAACATCATCGCAGGCCCCGGTAGCTGAATTGTTGATGTCGGTTATTTGTTGCGTTAAGGAATTTGAAAATGGCTGTATTTCTTCAACCTCCTTTTCTACGTTCTGTTTCAATGTTGCCAGCGTTTCTCTAGCTTCTGTCCCGACTTCGTCCAGGTCAGCTTTCTTGTGATTTTCATGGTCAATCACATTACATTTGTAGCAAATGGGTGTTGAACAATCCCGGCAATACAAGTCTAACAACACTTTCTGATGTTTTCGACATGTCTGTTGATCGTCGATGTTTTCAGTGTAGAAATTTGCCGTAAATCCACTGGCTCCATCCTTGGGAACTTCCGTGTCTTTCCACCTGTATAATGGATGACCTACAGACCAGGTGTATATAAATATGACATGTATTTAAGTGGCGGACCCGGCGTTAAGTTTGTTTTAGAATAATTAATTGATATTACACGGCTTTCAGGGGCGGATTACCCTGAAGGCAGTAGGCAGCTGCCTGGGGCCCAAGAAAAAATAGGGCCCATAAAATTCTCGACCCTTTTAAATTTTATTTTTTACATTATTTAATTCACTGGACTACGCTTACGACGAACCTCACTCGGTTGTATCAGCTGTTCATTACCGATTACAGCTTGCCAGAATATAACAACTGCCCTAACCACTTCTAAGAAGATAATAGGAAAAGAAAAGTATGGACGTATATCCTCGGAAATTTCGTTTCTCTTACAGCGGTCTTAGTTTTACTACGCCAAACTAGTCCCACAAAGGGCCCAGCTGGTCGAGCAGGATATAGGGCCCATCTGAGCCTTGATCCGCCTCTGACGGCTTTTCTTTTAGGAACTTTTAGGAGTGCGGGTTGGGGGCGTCCCACCTCGCCACATTAATTTGTTAGGGATTTAAAGATAAATGTCTGGATAGGCAGCACTCCTACAAATGAAAATGAGCCTTCTGAGCTACACCACGTCTGGTTCGAATTTGAAATTAAAATGGTTGATTAATTATTTACTGCGGAGTAACTCCACTATCGGCTGATAGTATATATTGTACCCAAGAAATTGAATAAAAAACAATTCTGAAGAAAACTAAGACAGTTTTCTCAAACGATTGATCGAAATTTTTCAATAACTACCCACCGTACCAATACTTACAGAACAGGGGGGTTGGGATGGCCTACTGGTCTAGAGTGCCGCACTTCGACCTCTAGCTGGCCGGTCACCTCTGGCTTGCGGCTGTTGTTTCGATCCCTGGTGTGAGCGTATGTGGCATGGAGATGGGGCGCCTTATCAACCTCGTGGGTTTCCTCGGGGCACTCCGGTTTCCTCCCACTGCTAAAGACCACAAGCGCACAAGCGAATTATTGAAATAGAATTAAACCATATGTTAGTCCCAAAATGACCTAGCTCGTGTCGAGTGGACGTAAGACGTAAAACCCAAATTGTCTCCCTCTCTCCATTGTCCCACCCTGCCCTACACGATGTTTACTGCGTACCCTGTAGACCAGAGGATCTGTTACCTTGCAGTTGCTGGGGAAATTTGCTCCAGCTAGACTTAAAATGTCGGTCGACTAGCTTGGTATCTGCTCTCTCTTCTAGTTGTAGATAGATAATTGAAGTATGATCGACTTGCAACTTGGCATACCCGTTCCTTGGTCAATTGCGATTGACGAACTTCCATTGACTAAAATAAACACAACAGTTCTATGGATAACAATTGCTATATTTCTATTAACGACAAGAGAATCATTGTTGAAACGTAGCCTTAATACAAATATAGTAATTGTTATCCATAAAACTGGTGTGTTTATTTTAATGTGTTCAATTACTAAATGCCATTCAAACAGTATTCCATTGACTAACTATGATTTTTGGTATTATACGGCACAAATGTAATATACTATTCAAAATAAGTAGGGGATATTTGATTTTTAAGTGTTATTAAAGTCACCTAATGAAACTGACGAAGAAACAAATTACAAAATGAAATGACGTTCACATTCATCGATTTATTCCAAATGATCGTTAGACTAAGTAAGGCACAGACTGACCATTATAAGGGTAAAATGATACCAGGGTCAAACAGCAAAGTTACCACAGCCTCACAACAAAGTCAGTAATGGGTAAATCCTCCTCTGTTTGCCAAACAAGCATTGATCCGACGTGGCATACTCCTAATGAGACGTCTATGGTCATTTTGGTCCAGATTGTCCCATTCCTGTTGCAACGCAGCAGCAAGTTCTTGGACATTGGCAGGACGTTGTTGACGTTGACGTAACCTCTGTCCAAGCATGTCCCAGACATGCTCGATGGGGGAGAGGTCGGGACTCAGTGCTGGCCAAGGTAATGTGGTGATGTTCTGTTGTTGGAGGTAACCTGTAACGATCCTGGCCCTGTGACATCTTGCGTTGTCACCCTGGAAGATGAAACGGCGGCCATGACATCGTGCGAACGGCACAACATGGACTGCCAAGATGTTGTCCCGGTAGTACTGACCTGTAACACGCCCTGCAACAACATGTAAAGCCGTTCTTCCAGCAACAGTGATGCCTCCCCACACCATAACAGAACCACCCCCAAATCGATCATGTCTGATGACGTTAACGTCTTGGAAGCGCTCGTTTCGACGACGCCACACCCTCATACGTCTGTCCAAAAAATCAACAGTGAACCTTGACTCATCTGAAAACATCACATTGCTCCAGCGTCGATTATCCCAGTGTTGCCTGAATGTGATGATCTCTCAAACAAGGGATCACGCGAGGACGTCGGGCGCGAAGGTGATCCCTATGCAGTCGATTCCGAATCGTCTGGCCACTCACTCTCACACCAGTGTCTGTTTGAAGACGAGCCCTGATCTGATTTGCTGATCGATCCTAGGCTTGAGTTGTCGCCCTTGGTCGACCTGAGCGTGGTCTGTCCTGTACAGATTGTGTATCACGGTATCTGGACCATAGCCTGCTTATGACAGACTGAGAAACATTCATCGCCCGCGCCACAACCGCCCGTGTTGTGCCGATCTGTAGCATGCCAAGGGCACGTAACCTTTCATTTTGGGTAAGCCGACGCATATCAAAATTTGTTTTCTGGTCACTAAAACAATTAAACTGATGTTTCCACCCTGGAATTCAATGACACAATGACTGTAACATTCAAAGTCAGAGTCGTGCAAATCTTGGGTTGGACCCCCATGATGATCCCAAGCATCACTTGCATTACATGCGGTAGCTATTGGTGCGTTTGGGCGTCACATGTAACTGGAAATGTTGCTTCTGTTAGGTTCTATAGTGACTTTTTTCGTAGTCATTTGCATATTTTAGTATTATGCCCCCAAAATCAAATATCCCCTACATAAGATGGCTTTGATGACGTCATCTTCGGTTCATGATTTATCATACACTCGTACTCGTTTTATGCATACTCATTTTGTTATAAAAGAGGTTCACACCCAGCCCCCGGCAATAGCGGATTGACATGCCTCACCTTCATCATAGATATTAAGCGATTATTTAGCTTCCATCCCTTACACCCCGCTCTTTTTCGAATAATCTAGATCCACATGTGCACCGCCCCCCCCCACCAAGCCCAAAATAGTAGCGGATTTATATGCTTCAACTTCATCATCGATATTAAACTATTTTCGCAAAGCTAAAGGTCTAACCAACCCAAGCCCATCTCTTATACCACGCTTTTTTTTCGAGAAATCTAGATCCACATTTGCACCATGTGTCTCTTTAGGCCTAAGGTGATGAAGATTGTTTCCTGTGTCGTGATCCGGTAATTTTGGCCTAATGAAATATAGATCGTGGTGGCGTGGTGAGGGAGTAATCCGGTAAGGTGGATTTGCTCCGTTTCATTGGTACGTTTGATATTCAAATTTTATATCGCCGTTGCCAAGGCTATAGGAAGAAAAGTTTTCGCCTGTTCTAATTTAATGACATGAAGAAGTCCGTGGATTTATTGTTGTGCAGAATGTTTAGTCTGCATTAGCCCAGTCGGAGTATAACAATAGGACGTTCAACCCCATCTCATTTCATTTCATGTTTTAGACCATATATGGTCATTGCCAGGCATTATTCACTGGTAACATATCATGTCAACAAAGTATTGACCAGCCTGTAGAAAGAATGACTGAAAATACTCAGCTGTCGGATGTGTTCGTTTTTAGCCAAGATTAACGGTCTCCCATTTACCCTTGTAAACGACCATTTAAATGAAATGGAGTTTAACGTCCAACTGATTTGCTCCTGGACTAATGAAGACGGGCATACGCCATACAGTGTGCTATGAGGGGAATTTTGCCCGGGCAGCGGCACTACGACCTACTCTTATATCGAATTCCAACTGCAAAAAGATCTTTTACGTGCACACCAATATGTGCATGGAACCTCGGGTTTGCGTCCCACCCGAACGACAAGACAGCTGTCCTTGTCAGGCGCTCTGTGCTGCATTACTGACAAGGGAAATCGCGTTGGAATATCTGGATGAACTTTCACGGCCAATGCAAGGATCGAACACCCGACCTCCAGGCTAGAGAGCTAGCGTCTTACCCACATACCCCCGCCCCCTTTTGCAATATGACCCTTTTCAAAGTATTCAACACCCTTTACATTATACAGGACACACTTCTGTGGAAAAGCGTTTATTAACTGGCAATGTTTCAACTACATTATTCAAGCACTAAATCTGCCTATATTGCAGGTATTTTTTTTAGGCCTGAAATGTTTTACAGGACACATTTCTACTACTGAATACAATTAGAGGTGATTTTATTTTGATTTTAGTCATTCACTTTCCTTAGTTGAATTAACAATCAATTTATTACAATAATTAATTTTCCAGAATGATCAGATTAATTTCTGAAATGATTAGTTTACCATTATCTACATAAGCTATTTTCTAGAAAGATTAATTTGTCTTTGTCAACATCAAGTCATCATAGTCCATGTGTCACTTCCTTATTTTAATGGTTGTCTCTAGTGTAAACTTGTTCTCCTCGTCCACAAAATGGTTGTCTTCTTTTAGTAAGTCACGAGGTTCTATTATTTTATACCAGAAACAAACCATGTTACTCTCTTGGTATTTTACTTGACTTGGAGTGATGTTATATACTTCTATAACAGACTTGTTCCGATCTACAGTGTTTAACAGTTTTATTGTACCACTTACTATGTCAAAGTTCTTATTGATAACTTCTCGGTTATCGACAAATAAAGTAATATCCAGTCTGTCTTCAATGTAATCGACTTCTAAATACCACGTCGATCCGAATATTTCAGCATCATTACTGTTGCAAGAGTTTCCTACTTTCACTAAACTCGCATCAAATGTGGATGTAAAAGTTCCTATGATAATCGCGTGTAAATCCCCCAGCTGTTGTTTTAAAGACTCGAGGTCAATGTCTACCATGGGGAAATCTGGATGTCTTATCTCGGGATAATCGAGACTTCTTGTTGTGTGCTCATCTGCTAATGTTTGGACTTTGTGTAAAATATCTAAAACTGGAATGGTAGCCTCCCTCTTCAAGACATCACCGGAACATTGCACACTGGTCTGGAGTTGATTCTCTAATTTGTTGACATCTTCCTGTAACTTCCCGAGCTTTTCACATTCTTCTTCTCGCATTTTAATGACTTCCTGTTTCACATCCTCGCCCTGTTGTCTGACTGCACAACAGATCTCCTCTACTTGTTTATCAACAGCATCGCAGGCTCTAGTAGCTGAATTGTTGATGTCGGTTATTTGTTGTGTTAAGGAATTTGAAAATGTTTGTATTTCTTCAACTTCCTTTTCTAATTTCTGTTTCAATGTTGCCAACTTTTTTCTAGCTTCTATCCCGACTTCGTCCAGGTCAGCTTTCTTATGATTTTCATGGCCAATCACATTACATTTATAGCAAATAGGTGTTGAACAATCCCGGCAATAAAAATTTAACAACACTTTCTGATGTTTTGGACATGTCTGTTGACCGTCGATGTCATCTATGTAGAAATTCGCCGTAAATCCTCTGGCTCCATCGTTGGGAACTTCCGTGTCTTTCCTACAAATTGGACAGTTGAACTTGTTGAGATGAGAGCGAGCCTTGATATGACCGTCCAGACATTGTTGACAAAAAGTGTGAAAACATGGAAGTATCTTGGGTTGTATAAAATCCCCCAAACAAATCGAACAGAAATGTTTATGATTAGACGCCATATTGTCAACTGGGAAATAATCAAGCAACACAGTAATACATGTATTCATACCTGTATAATGGATGACCTACAGATCACGTGTTTTGAAATAATTAATTGATATTATACGTATTTTCTTTTAGGGACTTTTAGGAGTGCGGGGTGGTGGCGTCTCAACTCTCCACATTAATTTGTTACAGGATTCAGAGATAAATTTCTGGATAGACAGCACTCCTACATTCGAAAATGAGTTTACAGCGGAGTAGGGGTGAGGTACATCTTCTAGTTTCTTCCTAAAATTAAAATAGGTTGCCAGGCAACGAAACATACGCCCACACAGCAGCCAAATCGTCCGGGCAGTCAACAAGAGTTGTTGCATTTTAAGTAATCATCAGAAAATCATAATTCAAACTCACCCATAACTACGGTGTAACTGTGATATAATCAAACGTTTTTTTAAATCAGATAATAATTGTGACCTCCAGAGGGACCACAAGCTAAAAAGGGTGATTTTTCGTACAATCAGGGGCCATAATTCAGGAAGTTACGATCCGATATGGGCAAATATGCAATGGAACCAAGATCATTAGGTTATAAACATGTATTTCAAGTTTCATCAAAATCAGTTCAAAATTTTGACCTCTATAGGGTCCACAACCTTCATATAACATATTTTCACACAATTCGCGTTCAGACAGCGGCCATTTTATCCGTCAACTCTGGTCCGATTTTCACGAAATTCAAATTCTCTCTTCATTACCATGAAACCGTGATATAGTCAATTGGTTTTTTAAATCGGATAATAATTTTGAACTCCAGAGGGACCACAAGCTAACAAAAGCGATTTTTCGGACAATCAGGGGACATAATTCAGGAAGTTATGATCCGATGGGTGCAAATATCGAAAGGAACCAAGATCTTTGGGTTATAAACATGCATGTCAAGTTTCATCAAAATCGGTTCAAAATTGTGACCTCTATAAGGTCCACAACCTTGATATAACATATTTTCACACTATTCGTGTACAAACGGCGGCCATTTTGTCAGTCAATTTTGGTTCCGATTTTCACGAAATTCGAACTCAACCTTCATAACCATGGAACAGTGATATAATCAAACGTTTTTTATACGCCCACATTTTCATGTGGACGTATTATGTCGTCGCCCCTGTCCGTCCGGACGTCCGTCCGTCCACAATTTGTTTGTGGACTCTCTACAGGTCACAATTCTTATCCGATTTTGATGAAACTTGAAATATAGGTATATCTCCATAAGATCTCGGTTCCTTGCGATATTGGCATGTATCGGATCGGAACTTCATGGATTATGGCCCCTGATTGTACGAAATATCATGTTTTTAGCTTGTGGACCCTATAGAGGTCACAATTTTGAACCGATTTTGATGAAACTTGACATGCATGTTTATAACCCCAAAATCTTGGTTCCTTTCGATATTTGCGGTCATCGGATAGTAACTTCCTGATTATGGCCCCTGATTGTCCGAAATATCGCTCTTTTTAGCTTGTGGTCCCTCTGGAGGTCAAAGTTATTATCCGATTTAAAAAACCGTTCGATTATATCACCGTTACATGGTAATGAGGGTTGAGTTCAAATTTCGTGAAAATCGGACCAAAATTGACAAACAAAATGGCTGCCGTTTGTACGCGAATAGTGTGAAAATATGTTATATCAAGGTTGTGGACCCTATAGAGGTCACAATTTTGAACCGATTTTGATGAAACTTGACATGTATGTTTATAACCCAAAGATCTTGGTTCCTTTCGATATTTGCACCCATCGGATCGTAACTTCCTGAATTATGGCCCCTGATTGTCCGAAAAATTGCCCTTTTTAGCTTGTGGTCCCTCTGAAGGTCAAAATTATTATCCGATTTAAAAAACCGTTTGATTATATCACCGTTACATGGTAATGAAGGCTCAGTTCGAATTTCGTGAAAATCAAACCAAAATTGACGGACAAAATGGCCGCCGTTTGTACGCGAATAGTGTGAAAATATGTTATATCAAGGTTGTGGACCCTATAGAGGTCACAATTTTGAACCGATTTTGATGAAACTTGACATGCATGTTTATAACCCGAAGATCTTGGTTCCTTTCGATATTTGCGCTCATTGATTCGTAACTTCCTGAATTATGGTGCCTGATTGTACGAAAAATCATCCTTTTTAGCTTGTGGTCCCACTGGAGGTCAAAATTATTATCCGATTTAAAAAACGTTTGATTATATCACCGTTACATGGTAATGAAGATTGAGGTAAAATTTCGTGAAAATCGGACCAAAATTGACAGACAAAATGGCCGCCGTTTGTACGCGATTAGTGTGAAAATACGTTATATTAAGGTTGTGGACCCTATAGAGGTCACAATTTAGAACCGATTTTGATGAAACTTGACATGCATGTTTATAACTTGAAGATCTTGGTTCCTTTCGATATTTGCGCTCATTGATTCGTAACTTCCTGAATTATGGCCCATGATTGTACGAAAAATCACCATTTTTAGCTTGTGGTCCCACTGGAGGTCAAAATTATTATCCGATTTAAAAAAACGTTTGATTATATCACCGTTACATCGTAATGAAGGTTGAGGTCGAATTTCGTGAAAATCGGACCAAAATTGACAGCTGTTCTTGTCCGGCCATCCATCCTTCATCACTAACAAGGGGAAACCACGCCAGAAAATCTAGATGAACTTTGTCACCCAATGCAGGGATCAAACACCTAACCTCAAGGCTACCGAGCCAGCATCTTACCCACTTAGCAACATGATCCCCAGTCGAATTTGAAGCCTACTGAAATGAACCTTTATAACCCAAAGATCTTAATTCATTTCGATATTTGCACATATCAAATTCTAACTTAATGATGTAGGAAAAATCACTTTCGGTATTGCTTGTTCTCTATCCATCTCTCGAAAATGTGGGCGTATCCTGCCTGGCAGTGCCAGCCTATCTTTTAAATCGGATAACAATTTTGACCTCCAGAGGGACCACAAGCTAAAAAGGGCGATTTTTCGGACAATCAGAGGCCATAATTCAGGAAGTTACGATCCGATTGGCGCAAATATCGAAAGGAACCAAGATCTATGGGTTATAAACATGCATGTCAAGTGTCATCAAAATCGGTTCAAAATTGTGACCTCGATAAGGTCCACAACCTTGATATAACATATTTTCACAATATTCGCGTACAAACGGCGGCCATTTTGTCAGTCAATTTTGGTCCGATTTTCACGAAATTCGAACTCAACCTTCATAACCATGGAACGGTGATATAATCAAACGGTTTTTTAAATCGGATATTAATTTTGACATCCAGAGGGACCACAAGCTAAAAAGGGTGATTTTTCGGACAATCAGGGGCCATAATTCAGGAAGTTACGATCCGATTGGCGCAAATATCGAAAGGAACCAAGATCTATGGGTTATAAACATGCATTTCATCCAAATCGGTTCAAAATTGTGACCTCTACACTTTTCACAAGCTAAAAGATAGGCTGGCACTGCCAGGCAGGATACGCCCACATTTTCGAGAGACGGATAGAGAACAAGCAATACCGAAAGTGATTTTTCCTACATCATTAAGTTACAATTTGATATGTGCAAATATCGAAATGAATAAGATCTTTGGATTATAAAGGTGCATTTCAGTAGGCTTCAAATTCGACTGGGGATCATGTTGCTAAGTGGGTAAGATGCTGGCTCGGTAGCATTGAGGTTGGGTGTTTGATCCCTGCATTGGGTGACAAAGTTCATCTAGATTTTCTGGCGTGGTTTCCCCTTGTTAGTGATGAAGGATGGATGGTCTGACAAGAACAGCTGTCAATTCTGGTTCGATTTTCGCGAAATTCAACGTCAACCTTCATTACGATGTAACGGTGATATAATCAAACGGTTTTATAAATGGGATAATAATTCTGACCGCAGAGGGACCACAAGCTAAAAAAAACAGGTCATTTTTCGTACAATCAGGGGCCATAATTCAGGAAGTTACAATCTGATATGCACAAATATCGAAAGGAACTAAGATTGTTAAGTTGTCAACATGTGTGTCAAGTTTCATTAAAATTGAATGAAGATTGTGAACCCTGTGTTCACAACCTTGATATACCATATTTTTACACTCTTCGCGTACAAGCGGCGGCCATTTTTTCAGTCAATTTTGGTACGATTTTCACGAAATTTGACCTCAACCTTCATTACGATGTAACGGCGATATAATCAAACGGTTTTTTAAATGGGATAATAATTCTGACCTCCAGAGGAACCACAAGCTAAAAAAAGGTCATAATTCAGGAAGTTACGATCCGATGGGCGCAAATATCGAAAGAAACCAAGATCTTTGGGTTATAAACATGCATGTCAAGTTTCATCAAAATCGGTTCAAAATTGTGACCTCTATAGGGTCCACAACATTGATATAACATATTTTCACACTAATCGCGTACAAACGGCGGCCATTTTGTCTGTCAATTTTGGTCCGATTTTCACAAAATTTGAACTCAATCTTCATTACCATGTAACTGTGATATAATATAATCAAACGTTTTTTAAATTGGATAATAATTTTGACCTCCAGTGGGACCACAAGCTAAAAAGGGTGATTTTTCGTACAATCAGGGGCCATTATTCAGGAAGTTACGAATCAATGGGCGCAAATATCGAAAGGAACCTAGATCTTCGGGTTATAAACATGCATGTCAAGTTTCATCAAAATCAATTCAAAATTGTGACCTCTATAGGGTCCACAACCTTGATATAACATATTTTCACACTAATCGCGTACAAACGGGGGCCATTTTGTCTGTCCATTTGGATCCGATTTTCACAAAATTTGAACTCAACCTTCATTACCATGTAACGGTGATATAATCAAACGGTTTTTTAAATCGGATGATAATTTTGGCCTCCAGAGGGACCACAAGCTAAAAAGGGGCGATTTTTCGGACAATCAGGGGCCATAATTCAGGAAGTTACGGTTCGATGGCCGCAAATATAGAAAGGAACCAAGATCTTTGGCTTATAAACATACATGTCAAGTTTCATCACAATCGGTTCAAAATTGTGACCTCTATAGGGTCCACAACCTTGAAATAACATATTTTCACACTATTCGCGTATAAACGGCGGCCATTTCGTATGTCAATTTTGGTCCGATTTTCACGAAATTCGAACTCAACCTTCATTACCATGTAACGGTGATATAATCAAACGTTTTTTTAAATCGGATAATAATTTTGACCTCCAGAGGGACCACAAGCTAAAAAGGGCGATTTTTCGGACAATCAGGGGCCATAATTCAGGAAGTTACGATCCGATGGGCGCAAATATCGAAAGGAAACAAGATCTTGGGGTTATAAACATGCATATCAAGTTTCATCACAATCGGTTCAAAATTGTGACCTCTAAAGGGTCCACAACCTTGAAATAACATCTTTTCACACTATTCGCGTACAAACGGCGGCCATTTTGTATGTCAATTTTGGTCCGATTTTCACCAAATTCGAACTCAACCTTCATTACCATGTAACGGTGATATAATCAAACGTTTTTTTAAATCGGATAATAATTTGGACCTCCAGACGGACCACAAGCTAAAAAGGGCGATTTTTCGGACAATCAGGGGCCATAATTCAGGAAATTACGTTCCAATGGGCGCAAATATCGAAAGGAACCAAGATCGTGGGGTTATAAACATGCATGTCAAGTTTCATCAAAATCAGTTCAAAATTGTGACCTCTATAGGGTCCACAAGCTAAAAACGTGATATTTTGTACAATCAGGGGCCATAATCCATGAAGTTTCCATCCGATACATGCCAATATCGAAAGCAGCCGAGATCTTGTGGGGATAAACCTATATTTCAAGTTTCGTCAAAATCGGATTAAAATTGTGACCTGTAGAGAGTCCACAAACAAATTGTGGACGGACGGACGGACAGGGGCGACGACATAATACGTCCACATGAAAATGTGGGCGTATAAAAAGTGATTTTGCAGCATCTCTATGACCATATTACAGTAACACCATGATACGATACAGTGTTTATCCGCGATTGACCATTTTTGAGTGTCAATCACGTGGCTAAACACTATAATATAATAAATTAATCAACTGGCCGATAATCCGGATCGCTTTGATGAGTAATACTTATCAGTTGTCTTGGATTAATGATTAGTTGATTGATAATTGGCAATTTATCTCAAGTCACTATTTACTCCTTGATAAATAACACAACTTTATATGGAAAAAGATAGGCTGGCACTGCCAGGCAGGATACGCCCACATTTTTGAGAGATGGATAGAGAACAAGCAATACCGAAAAAGATTTTTCCTACATCATTAAGTCCTATATTTCATACTGTATTGGGAGCAGCCATTTTGTTGGTCAGTTCCAGTCCTATATTCATGAAATTCGAAGCCGACAATGATTATGGTGTGACGGTACACACTAGAAATGTTACTTCTCGTCAAAATCGGATAAGAATTGTGACCTGTATAGTCCTATAGAGTCCACAACCATGATATACCATATTTTTACACTACGGCGTACAAACGGCGTCCATTTAGTCCGGCAAATTTGGTACGATTTTCACGAAATTCGAACTCAACCTTCCTTACGGTGCAACAGTAATATAATCAGAGGTTTTTTTTAAATCAGATAATAATTGTTCGAGAGATAGACAGAGAACAAGCAATACCGAAAGTGATTTTTCCTACAATCAAAGGCCATAATTCATTAAGTTACAATTTGATATGCGCAAATATCGAAAAGAATAAAGATCTTTAGGTTATAAACAAGCATTTCAGGTTTCATCAAAATCGAATTAAAATTGTGACCTCTACAGGGTCCACAACTTTGATATACCCAATTTTTACACTGTTCGCGTACAAACGGCGGCCATTTTTTTCTGGCAATTATGGTCTGATTTTCTTGAACTTCGAACTCAACCTGCCGTAGGGTGTAACGGTGATAGAGTCAAACGTTTTTTTAAATCGGATAATAATTGTGACCTCCAGAGGGACCATAGGCGATTTTTCGGACAATCAGGGGCCATAATTCAGGAAGTTACGATCCGATATGCACAAATAACGAAAGGAACCAAGATCTTTGGGTTATAACCATGCATTTCAAGTTTCATCAAAATCGAATTAAAATTGTGACCTCTACAGGATCCACAACCATGATATACAATTTTTTAACAGTATTCGCGTACAAATGGCGGCCATTTTGTATGGCAATTTTGGTCCGATTTTCCCGAAATTCGAACTCAACCTTTCTTAGGGTGTAACTGTAATATAATCAACCGTTTTTTTCAATCGGATAATAATTGTGACCTCCAGAGGGGCCACAAGCTAAGAAAAGGCGATTTTGCGTATAATCAGGGGCCATAATTCAGGAAGTTACGATCCGATATGCGCAAATATCGAAAGGAACCAAGATCTTTGGGTTATAAGCATGAATTTCAAGTTTCATCAAAATCGAATTAAAATTGTGACCTCCACAGGGTCCACAACCTTGATATACCATTTTTTAACAGTATTCGCGTACAAACGGCGGCCATTTTGCATAGCAAATTTGGTCCGATTTTCCCGAAATTCGAACTCAACCTTCCTTAGGGTGTAACGGTGATATAATCAAACGGTTTTTTAAATCGGATAATAATTGTGACCTCCAGAGGGGCCACAAGCTAAGAAAAGGCGATTTTGCGTATAATCAGGGGCCATAATTCAAGAAGTTACCATCCGATATGCGCAAATATCGAAAGGAACCAAGATCTTTGGGTTATAAGCATGAATTTCAAGTTTCATCAAAATCGAATTAAAATTGTGACCTCCACAGGGTCCACAACCTTGATATACCATTTTTTAACAGTATTCGCGTACATACGGCGGCCATTTTGCATAGCAAATTTGGTCCGATTTTCCCGAAATTCGAACTCAACCTTCCTTAGGGTGTAACGGTGATATAATCAAACGGTTTTTTAAATCGGATAATAATTGTGACCTCCAGAGGGACCACAAGCTAAAAAGGGTGATTTTTCGGACAATCAGGGGCCATAATTCAGGAAATTACATTCCGATAGCCGCAAATATCGAAAGGAACCAAGATCTTTGGGTTACAAACATGCATGTCAAGTTTCATCAAAATCGGTTCAAAATTGTGACCTCTATAGGGTCCACAAGCTAAAAACGTGATTTTTCGTACAATCAGGGGCCATAATCCATGAAGTTTTGATCCGATACATGCCAATATCGAAAGCAGCCGAGATCTTTTGGGGATAAACCTATATGTCAAGTTTCGTCAAAATCGGATAAGAATTGTGACCTGTAGAGAGTCCACAAACAAATTGTGGACGGACGGACGTCCGGACGGACAGGGGCGACGACAATATACGTCCACATAAAAATGTGGGCGTATAAAAACGTACAATCAGGGGCCATAACCCATGAAGTTAAAGTCCGATACATAGCAATATCGAAAGGAACCGAGATCTTAGGGTGATAAACCTATATTTTAAAGATACATTATGGGAGATTTTTACAAGGAGTTAGCCATTCTTGCTATAACAGTTCAAAAATAGATGCTGAAACAAGAATATATTGAAAATTTCAGTCAAATTACTTTATCCTGAACAAAGTTGTTACCACTATAATTTTTTACTAGAAATAGTAGTTAAATTCATCGACACCGTTTTCCCCATTATGGCCGATTGTTGATTGACAGGCGTTAACTCCACCTATATAGTCTCGATTATCAAGTAATGTTTACAATGACTAGTACCGATAGCGTATTCGGTTTGAGACAGGACTGCAATTCAATTCGTATACATTTATTTTTTACTATAAATTAGAATTAAGACTTTTAATATATAGATAAGAAGAGAAAGTCTGCGATAGGATATTAAAGTTTGAAAGGAATGGGCCAAATCAACGAGGCAGTATTGTAAATAAATTATAATAAATAGCCGACTTCTTGCGTTGCCTGCGTGTACTCTTTTGTACTTCAGGTAGGCCTAAGCGACTCCCTAAGCAGACGAATAGAAAACAGTCCGGAAGTATGATGACGTCAACGTCACGGAGAAGCCCCGCCCACGACGCCATAGTGATTAAATCAGTCAACGAAATACTGTTTTAATCCGAGCCCAATCCAAGCCATCCGTAGGTCTACAGAGTTCATTTTGGGCTTGTTATTTAAATAAAAATCTAATTTATAATTTCTATGACTTCTGAGGCCCAAAGGAAGACCGACAAAAGTCAGTTTTTGCTCTCCCATAATGTATGTTTAAGTTTCATTGAAAATCGGATAAGAATTGTGACCTGTAGACTGTTCACAAACAATTGTGGACGGACGGACGGACGGACGGACGGACAGGGGCGACGACAATATACGTCCACAAGAAAATGTGGGCGTATAAAAATGACTCTTTTTGCGGAAAATGAATAAATAACTATTTAGAAGATAGTTAAGAGAGTTTTTCTCAACCTATTGAAATTGTTAAGTAACTACGCACAGGACCATATACATGTGTATCTTTGGGAGAGAGAGAGAGGGAGACAGAGAGAGGGAGGGGTAATGTCCACTCGACAAAAACTAAGTCATTTCGGGACTAACACATGGTTCAATTTTATTTCAACAATGCGCTTAGGGGTATTTAGCAGTGGGAGGAAACTGGAGGACCAGGAGAAACACACGAGGTTGGACAGGCGACCCTGTGTATCTTTGATGGCATGGTAATACAGATAATAGCCGAAGGTGTGTAAAGAGCTTGCATTATTGTTTTGTTTTTTCCTAAATGTCTTCTTGGATCCGCCCCTAGTTTTATGTTAGGTGAACTTAAATCTATTTATATATCAAGTTTATGGGGTATTGAGCGAGATTATATTGTTTGGTATTTCTAAGAAATAGATTAAGTTACATGCATTGTAAATTGAATAATGCATGGTTATGTATAGAAGCGTTAGGCGTGTACAACGACGGATTTATTAATACACATAGTATCCCCACGGATAGAAATGAAATGAAATGGGGTTTAACGTCCTACTCTTCTGCACCTAACCTGGGCTAATGAAGACGGACTTACGCCATGCAGTTTGCTACACTGAAAAAAAACTTGTGTTGAAACAACACAAACTTATGTTGTTTTCAACACAAGTTAGGTGTTACTATTTAACAACACAAACTTGTGTTGAAACAACACAAACTTGAGTTTCTGAAACTTGTGTTGAAATTTTTGAAACTTGTGTTGAAATTTTTGAAACTTGTATCCATTATAGCAACCTTTCCCATGCAGTGCCCTCTCATAATATTTTTGTTTAATTATTATTTATTCAAACATGATGGGAAAAAAGTAACTAAACATTTGAATGTTAACAGAAAAAAAGAAAAATAATTATTATACTAACAAAATTGTCTTATATAATGAAGCCCCCCCCCCCGCCACCTTTCCCAATCACAAAATATACAATAGTTATTTAATTTTTTTTTTACACTAAAACAAGAAATGAGAATATAAAGATATGTACACAGTATTTCCACCCTAAACCTCGCAAATATATAATTCAAAAATATCTAAATTTAATAACATCCAAACCAAGCACTAAAGAGATTAATTATGCACTAATATGATTTTTTCACATAAATTACATAATTTTAAAGAAAGTTGCAAATACATGTATTAAATAATATGTACATAAGCAAGGGGCATAATGGTTCAGGGAGTATAAACGTTGGCCGAGAAATTTCAACTAGATTTTAGGTCATGGTTCCATTAAGTCAGTAGTGAACGACATGGCGAAGTATAATTGGGCACAAGCCCGGAATCGCCCCCCCCCCCCCCATTGCGTTCATATTTGATCTACATTTGGTTTCTAGATAATGCCTGTTAAATACTTTATGATTTCCGACCATATTCTAAGTGAGTTAGTTATATGTCCAAGGCCCAACTTAGGCATGAGCCTGAGGGGCCCAGGCCCAGGGGTTTAGGGGGCCCCGCGGTTCATGGCAAAAAGAGAAAAAATTCAAATTCCAGATGACTGTTTCACGGTAATCGATCTAGGGGCGCGAGGGCGGAGACTGGAGTATACCTTAATCCTTCTCTGTGACGATCGGTCTAGTCTTTTAGTGGCGATTTCACTTGTTATAACAGTTCCCCGTCGATATACAGAACATTGTATGCCATTTGGAACTGACATTATGTAACTTTTCTTGTATTACAGACCGTGTAATTGTGTGTAATGCGTGCCATTCGAAAGGATATAAGAATAATCTTCTCGTCGTGTTGGGGGCCCCGCGATTCTAGTCAGGCCCAGGGCCCAGCTCCTGTTAAGCTGGGCTTTGTATATGTCACTTTACTTACTATATGATACATAAATTTCTAAAGAGAATTAAAATCTAATTGTGTTTGGGAGAATATTCCTTCTTGATTTTTCAAAGGAATCGTTTAATTTCTGATTAAAATATATACTATTCAAAAAAAGTAGGGGATATTTGATTTTTAAGTGTTATTAAAGTCACCTAATGAAACTGACGAAGAAACAAATGACAAAATGAAATGAAGTTCACATTCATCGATTTATTCCAAATGATCGTTAGACTAAGTAAGGCACAGACTGACCATTATAAGGGTAAAATGATACCCGGGGTCAAACAGCAAAGTTACCACAGCATCACAACAAAGTCAGTAACGGGTAAATCCTCCTCTGTTTGCCAAACAAGCATGGATCCGACGTGGCATACTCCTAATGAGACGTCTAAGGTCATTTTGGTCCAGATTGTCCCATTCCTGTTGCAACGCAGCAGCAAGTTCTTGGACATTGGCAGGACGTTGTTGACGTTGACGTAACCTCTGTCCAAGCATGTCCCAGACATGCTCGATGGGGGAGAGGTCGGGACTCAGTGCTGACCAAGGTAATGTGGTGATGTTCTGTTGTTGGAGGTAACCTGTAACGACCCTGGCCCCGTGAAATCTTGCGTTGTCTTCCTGGAAGATGAAACGGCGGCCATGACGTCGTGCGAACGGCACAACATGGACTGGCAAGATGTTGATCCGGTAGTACTGCCATGTAACACGCCCTGCAACAACATGTAAAGCCGTTCTTCCAGCAACAGTGATGCCTCCCCACACCATAACAGAACCACCCCCAAATCGATCATGTGTGATGACGTTAACTTCTTGGAAGCGCTCGTTTCGACGACGCCACACCCTCCTACGTCTGTCCAAAAAATCAACAGTGAACCTTGACTCATCTGAAAACATCACATTGCTCCAGCGTCGATTATCCCAGTGTTGACGATCCCTACACCAACGACGTCTTGCCTGAATGTGATGATCTCTCAAACAAGGGATCACGCGAGGACGTCGGGCGCGAAGGTGACCCCTATGCAGTCGATTCCGAATCGTCTGGCCACTCACTCTCACACCAGTGTCTGTTTGAAGACGAGCGCTGATCTGATTTGCTGTTATGACACGATTTCTCAAGGCCAAGGTACGGATAAATCGATCCTGGGCTTGAGTTGTCGCCCTTGGTCGACCTGAGCGTGGTCTGTCTTGTACAGATTGTGTATCACAGTATCTGGACCATAGCCTGCTTATGACAGACTGAGAAACATTCATCGTCCGCGCCACAACCGCCTGTGTTGTGCCGATCTGTAGCATGCCAAGGGCACGTAACCTTTCATTTTGGGTAAGCCGACGCATATCAAAATTTGTTTTCTGGTCACTAAAACAATTAAACTGATGTTTCCACCCTGGAATTCAATGCCACAATGACTGTAACATTCAAAGTCAGAGTCGTGCAAATCTTGGGTTGGATCCCATGATGATCCCAAGCATCACCTGCATTCCATGCGGTAGCTATTGGTGCGTTTTGGGCGTCACATGTAACTGGAAATGTTTTTTCTGTTAGGTTCTATAGTGACTTTTTTCGTAGTCATTTGCATATTTTAGTATTATGCCCCCAAAATCAAATATCCCCTACTTTTTTTGAATAGTATATTTCATATAGGCAGAAATATGAATAATGCTAAGTATATTGTGACTTGTGAGGTATCGGTAAACTGATTATCAATGTCCCAAATGACGTGAGTCCCAAATGACATGTAATCCTGCAACCTACATTCCAAACAACATTTGCGGGTGTATTTGACAGATAATTATTAATTTCATTTCAAAGCTGGTCTGACTATGGTTGTTATGGTCATTCACTTGTTATCAGACTGGTTGCCAGGACCATTCAGTTATTATCAGACTTGTTGCTATGACCATTCAGTTATTATCAGACTGGTTGCTATGACCATTCAGTTATTACCAGACTGGTTGGATTACTGGTTGCTATGACAATTCAGTTATTATCAGATAAGACTGGTTACTATCACCATTCAGTTAAATTCCAACACTGGTTGAAAAAGGTAATACAAATGCTAACACTCACACTTCTAATCATAAATATCAGGATTTCGTCTCCGAATTTAATTTGATACGGGGGAACACATGGAGGGCGAAGGGGTGTCGCCTAATTCAGTTTTATAGCTGCCTCCAAATACAGTGATCATTTTCATTAAGTCCGATTCGTTCTTTTCCTTATTCAATATCACATGTAAAAAAATGTTAACATCTACTGTTCATCAGATAATTAAATATAGTAAAACATTATTTAACATCAACTGTTTATCAAACGATTAAATATAGTAAAATATTATTTAACATTAACTTTTTATCAGATGATTAAATATAATATATTACTACATGTATTTAACATCAACTGTTTATCGTGTATCTATAAGAAAACATGTTCGCACAACGTAACGGTGACTTTCATAGAAATAGCTAATCAAACAATTTCTTTACATTTTATTATATTTATAAGAACTGATCTAATTGTATAAAAGGTAATATAGAACATGCGGGTTAATGTATTGTGTATTTAAAATTAGCCATTAAATTGATTTTTAATCTGACAAGTTACCTCTACTGTTTGGTTACTCTATAGATATCAATAGATAGTAATATGAATTTATTCTATTGTGAGTTAAAATGAATAGTTGTTATTTTTCTAAGAGTCTTATTATTATTCTATTATTCAACAGAAAACCTTTTTAAAAGTCGATTATATTGGTGTCTTGTACAGGGTGTTTTGTAATATGCGTTACAATTTCAGATACTGGAATATATGTTTTTTGGTAACTAACAAACATGTTTTTGTATCACAGTAACCAGTGTTGTGGTGGTCTGACTTTTTACTAAGTATTGTGGAGAGTATATATCCGTATGGTACTTACATAGCCTTTAACTGATTGGCAACCCCTGAGAAAAAAATTTCCACAGCCATTTCCAACTCTCCCTTTGGTGGTTGGTTACTGAAATAAATATGCTAGATAGTAGTTGACTTGAATTAACTTGACAGTTTTGATTTGATTATATTCACAATAATCCATGATCAGTTAAAACGTGTAAAATACAAGCCCAAAACCATAATTATATGCTATAATCATATGCTGATACGCTCACATTTTTGTTCTGTACACGCCCCATGAATGTTGTTTTTAGAGAATCCTATATTTTTGTAGTAAGATTTTTAAGTTTATACTTCCTTTATTATAATATGCAGAATATCATATTTGTAATGTCATACTTTTATCTTTTTTCTAACTTTTATTCAATCAATAACAACCTTAGTCAGAAGATACATTATTTAATTGTGGGATAATTATAGGCGAAGGGCATTTATTTTTTAAAAAAATAATAATAATATAAAAATGTAACCGTGTTCTTTGCACATGTATTACATCATTGACTGAAAAAAAAATAATCTAATCATATTAACTGTGACTGAAAGTTTCCACATAATGTACATTTCATTTCAACCAAAGAACTAACACAAAAGAGCAATAAAATAGTATCTAGTTTATGCACGAGTGAATTTCTTTTTTGGCCAAATTTCCCCAATCAAAATGGCGCCGTAGAAAAAATTAAATTAAATAATTTCCTGGAACGTACAAATTCAGGACAAATTCTTACCTACTGACCCTAGTCGAACGATGCAATTTTAAATATTTGGACTTCTTCTAGTGATAATCGTGTAAAATTTCAGAAAAAGTAGATGGATAAAGTACATAAGATTACGGAATTAACCCCCCCCCCATGCTTTGTCCGCCATTTTAAAAATACATGCGTTACTTCCCGTGGCGGTGTCCCATGGCTGTAGAAGTCGGCAAACATCGGTAGAAAATGGCCGATTGTATTCAGTGGAGCTAAACTGATCGTCGGTATTATATTGTAATCCAATAGTAGTAGCCGTCTGGCTGTTAGACGTCTGCTTCCACAGAAAGATTTAACAAAGTATATTAAACTTAGAAAAGATACATTTGGTAATGATTTTTAATTAATTGGCGCATGAAAGAATAAATTCCATTGGTTAGTTTTTAGTTAACCAATAATATTTAATTTCAATTTTAACAACCAATTAAATTAAATGAGACTTTAACTATAACTAATATTTCCCACGCAGACTGAATCAACTGTAAAAACACCAATGTACTAAAATCACATTTACATTAAACATGCATTATGCAAGAGCTAAATCTGCCTATTTCAGGTTTTTCTTTAGGCCTGAAATGTCTTCTAAAGTATTAATTAGACATTAATTAACTGATCCAGGCCTTAATCATCTCTCGATGGCATCAGATTTCTCCGACATTAAACAGATTGGAATGGTTCAGCGATCCTTCGATTTAATCAAATATGGTGGACCGTGGAGTAGCTTTGATCAACCAGTACCGTGGTTGAAATTATTGCACACGTCTGTCAAAGGCTAATATCTTCACTTGTAATAGAGTAATTTGAATGAAATTTTCAAATTATTCATTTTACATTATCTACTTTCGAACTATTATAGCAAGAATGGATAGTTCTTTATCTAAATCTTACATAATGTATCTTTAAATATTCCTTTGATCTACCATGTTATTGGGGCCAATAAAAATCAGCAACTTGCAGACATGTTAACTACAGACATCTCAGGCGCGGATCCAGAGGGGGGGGGGGGTCCAGGGGGTCCGGACCCCCCTGCTCAGACTTGAAAATTTGAAACTTATATCTATGCGATTTTATTGGCGATTTTTAGACCTGTAATTTTGGAATTTACCTTCCGGAAATACGTCTGAATGCACCAAATTGAATCTAATTTACCAAATTTTTCAGGGGGAGGGCCCCCAAAACCCCCGTTAATTGGTTAAGCGCAATTAGTTAAGTAATTATCAAACCTAGACCCCCCCCCCCCTGCAAAAAATCCTGGATCCGCGCCTGCATCTTAACACCAATTAACATCCAATTAATTCTGTCAAGCCATTGTCTGTGCAGCAAATATCGAACTAAATAGTGGATATTGTCGGTGTGACGGTGTATTCCCGCGAAGGCGCAGTTACAGAGCGTGACCAAAATTAATCCTTCCCGCTAAGGCGCAGATATCGACTTGTCGTCTTTCGTTTGAAGAGAGACATGTTGTTATTAGAACCCAATTAACGGTGTTAAAGATTTTATGAATTTATGTTCACTCCGAATTTTATTCACCAATTGGCAACTAATGATTAAAATGATGAAAACGATTTTATGAATTTATGTTCACTACAAGTGCAATATGGAGAAGACGAAGATGGTACGGAGATTTGCAGCTCTACCGTTGATACCGGTAGAAAGGGTAGGTGTATTATATTATGTCTTGATGTATTGATCTTCGGTTTCTCTTATTGGGGTAGACGCGGAACGTTTTGACCACTCTGGTCGTCACATTAGTTTTTGTTATCAAATTTATTTACCAAGTCTATTTTACGTGTAGGTTGAAGATGCCCACCTACACATTATTGCAAAAATGCAAGCCAATCCAAAAATAACTGTTTTGACCGACTACATAACAAATCAATGGTTCGAGGGTGAATTTTCAATTCGTCAATGGAACCACTACGACACCGAGGAGCACAGAACCAACCACAATCTGGAAGGATGGCATTCAAGAGTCAAGAAACTGGTTGGAAAAGCCCATCCGAATGTGTTTGAAATGATCGCATTTTGCAACAAGAACAAAATATTAATGAGATAAGAATCGTCCAGTATGCAGGGGGACAGGAACCACCAAGGCAGAGGCATAAATATACCCAAATCCAAAGCCAGCTCAAGGAATTAACAGGAAGACACGAGGAAGAAGAATTGAATTTAATCGAGCATTTAGACAGGGTGTTTTATTTGGCGAAATTAAACTAATTTGTTATAGTATAGTTATGTTATTAATTATAGTTATGTTTTTATTTCTTATTTGGCGAAATTAAATTAGTTTTTGTTTTAGTCTAGTTAAGTTTCTAATACTTATGCTAAGAATAATGCTAAAATGTTGGTTAATTTTACATTGGGGATTATGAAAGTGTAAATTCTTATCATAACAATCTATAACACCATTGTTACGTTTTTAATCCATTTTAGTCCTAGGAGCTGGATTCCCGCGAAATCGTCGAAAACGACCTCTTTTAATCCGTTACGGTCAATAACTGCTCCTTCGCGGGAATAAACCTTTTAAATGTTTTAGTTACTTAACAAAAGATTATTAAGACAATATGGTTTATTCCCGCGAAGGCGCAGTTATTGACCGTAACGAAAACAAAGAAATGATATAAGTTGACATAATTCGACCTCTTTAAATTTCTCTATTCTGATGCTTTGTTAAATGTAGAACTAGCTTCTCTACTATATAAGATAGCTTGAGGTGTATGCGTTTCAATTACACTTATACACCAATCAAATGCCCGTGTGGACATGTTGCAACCACTTCACACCTGTTAATCAACTGCAATCAACTAAAAACAGAACGTCAACCGCTAATAGACAAACTGATAGAAAGGGGGAAATCACTTAATCTCAATTCCCTACTTTCTCCACCACCAGAAGACAGATACTGGACCTCTCAGCTTATCTGGGACTTCATACAGGAAATAGGTTTAACAAAACATATATAGCAACATGCGTAAGCCAGGTGGAACGCAAAAATGTCTCCTAGAGAGAAGCGTAACCCATCTGGCAACTAGTCTGCGATATCACATTAGTGGAATCTGGCAACTTAACTAATCAATCAAAAAACACAGTGCAGGGCGGTGCGCAAAAATGTCCCCTCGAGGGAAACGCTCCGTCCTGCACAAATAAAATCAAATAAAAAACATTATTATTATTATTTATTATCAATTATATACTTAAATCATGATTGATTGTACATCCATGTAATTTCATATAATGTTGTATTGTAACATGGACCTTAATAAAGGTCCATGATTTTAAATACTAATGGATTTGAAATAAAGAATTATAAAATGTATTTATAAATATACTATGCTTTATTTGAACCTTCTGTCTACTAATATTCTTACCTGACTCTATCCAATTTATTTTAATTCTATCTTTCATTCTATTTAAGTTTTTTTTTCCACCCCCCCCCCCCCTCCACTGAAGCCTTATCTCAGACGAAATAATCCCAGATTAGCTGTAAGACCAGATACTCTTTTTTTCTTTCTTTCTTTTCAGGTGCTGGATTCTTCCTTCAGAGAACCAACAAACAAAAGGAATGAACACAATAAATGAAGATGAAACAGAACCACTATACCGGACAACAAAAACCAAATGGAAGGAAGAATGGTTCAGGCCTATCACTCACCGACAAGCCCCAAGGAAGAGTTGCACCGCCCTGCCATTCTACCGGACAGAACGACCAGACCGACAATATGTACATATTATGTCTCTGTATTTAAATGTTCTTGTCTGTTCGTAATTGTCCATTTAGTCTATATGTTCGTCCATGTTCATGTATGTCTTGCACTGTGCCCGTCTGTCTATGTCTGTGATCGTCTCAAATAGCACTTTTTACTTTGCACCAGTTAGTCAATGTTTCTGTACATATATATATAAATATATTCAATTATCTATTTTCCACTAATCACTTTGTAAATATTCTTACCATACACAAATAACATGTTATTGTCTGCGATATCACCTCGGTGGAAGCGGACGTTAAATAAAGCTATTTCACACACAGTATGCGTTTCATAGTCTGCGATATCACTTATGTAGAAGCGGACGTAAAACCACCAGCTTAAGTAAGTAAGTATGCGTTTCATATATAATCTATCAAATTGGTCGTGTAATTTTAGTTAAATATATTTCTATCTTTTTTTTGTCTACGATATCACCCTTGGTGGAAGTGGACGTTAAACCCCAGAAACGAATGAACTCTTTATTTTAGTTTTCGTTTATAAACGAGTTTGTGTTAATGCAATGCAAAACAACACAAACTTGTGTAGATTAGTTTTAACACAAGTACTTGTGTTGAGATCCAACACAAGTTTATTTTCAGTGTATGAGGGCAATCTTGCCCGGGCAACGGCGTTACGGCCTACTCATATATCGAATTCTAACTGCCAAGGGATCTTTTACGTGCACAACAATGTGTACACGGGACCTTGTTTTTTTGTCCCATCCGAACGACTAGACAGCTGTCCTTGCCTGGCCCTCTGGATGAACTTTCTCGGCCAATGCAGGGATCGAACACCCGACTTCCAGGCTAACCCCACAGATAGAACCAAGTCAGTATTTATTTAAAACCATGGTTAACTACCTTTAACTCAGGCGGCTATGGTCTAAGACAACTCTACGACTCCACCCACCCTACACGGTGTTTAATGCATGCCCTGTACATCATACGGCCTGTTATACAATTGTCATGGGTACGATTCCAGACTCATGTACAATAGGTGAATTTCCTCCAACTAAAATAAAGAATACTGCACATATTATTATGCTAGTGTCAGTGGACTGACATTAGCTTTTCAATATTTTCGATATGTTTTTAGTGTTTTCTACTAATACCATCGATTTAGGACTTAAAATATCGGTTAACTAGCTTCGTGTCTGCTCTCAAGCCGGGCTAACCCTAGACAAACAACGTAATTTTAGTATGCCCACGCGCGCACGCGCGACTCGTAGGTCATTTTGGGACTAACATATGGTTTCAATTTTATTTCAATAATTCGCTTGCGCGTTGGGGTTTTTAGCAGTGGGAGGAAACCGGAGTGCCCGGAAGAAACCAACGAGGTTGAGAAGGCGCCCCTATCTCCATGCCACATACGCTCACACCAGGGACCGAAACCACAGCCGCAAGCCAGAGGTGACCGGCCAGCTAGAGGTCGAAGCGCGGCACTCTAGACCACTAGGCCATTCCAACCCTCCATCGCCAAATGAACTTGTAACTTGATATGCCTGTTCCTTGCGCCATTGCAATTAACGAATTTCGATTTTTGGTATGACGTCATGTTAAGTTCTTTTAATCGTTTTAGAAATACCTATTTGGGTTAATGGCTCCCAACAGTAGCTGATCTATATGCTTCGACTTTATCGTCGATATTGTTATACTGTACATTTTCGCCCGAAAAGGTTTTGTTGAAATTTTGTCTATTTAAGTTCAATAAAGCCTTTTCGGATGAAAATGTACAGTTTAATAATATTAAACTATTTTCGCAAAGCCAAACGATCTCACCCACCTTACGCCACCCTTTATACCACGCTTTTTATTCGAAATATCTTGATCCACATCTGCACCCCTTCCCTCCTAGCGAATATTATATTGCCTCCAGAATGAAGTGTAGTGTTTTGGGTTTTGAAGCTATTTAGCATTTAGTAGGTAACCATGGGAATAATATTCTCTAACACTGAACCCTTGTCGCTTAATCTAAAGATTGGCTGCCCTTTTATGAAATATGTAGGTTATTTAATTAATGGAGTGGACAAAACAAAGAAGATGATGGGGAAACAATCCGGAAACTAATTCACTTTACATATAAACAATTTCTACATGTTGTTGTACATTGTGTATCTAATTTCTTTGATGTTTTCAACTGTTGCCGCCATATGTTTTATTTCTCCTTCCTCCTTCTGTCTATCATTACTGTGGAGGTCAATGGTCGGAATCGATCAATAATCTATTTCTTCATCCTTCTATCTATCATTGCTGTTCATACAGTGGGAGGTCAAAGGTCGGGATCGATCAATATCAATCTGTTCTTCCTTCTATCATTGATGTTCTTACTGTGGGGTCATTCTGTCTACCTAGCTGAATATCCCCGTTGCAGTGAGTAACACGTTGGTTCGGTGTTCGTTCCTGGGTTTGAGTAAGAGAGTTCATCGGGATTTTCCGGCGTGGCACCTCCCCACCCTCCTTTCAGGGAAGCAGGACACCAAGGTTCCGTGATCACAATGGCGTGCGCGTAAAAAAACCCTCGACAGCTGGAATTCTATATAAAAGTAGGCCCTAGTGCCGTTGTCCGGGCAAAATTTCCCTCATAGCATACTTTAAGGGGTATGCCCGACCTTATGGACCAATGTTTTTGTAGTTTTTCTACAAAGGGTAGGGTCGCCGTCCAACTTCGTAGGTTTTTCTCCACTGGTTTCCTCCCATTGCTAAAGACCCCTACGAGCAAGCGAATTAATTAAATAAACCATGTTAGTCCCAAAATGACCCAGTTTGTTTGGAGTAAACGTTAAACTCTCCCTCTCTCTGTCGTATGAAATCATGGAGGATTCTAACTATCACCGTCTGTCTTCGATCAATTCGTGTTAATTGAGAACAACGGACTATAATATACCTTGGCATCGTTCCATCGGAAGAAACAGATGGGTTATAGTACCTGATTTTACAGTTGATCATTTTGTCTTACATAGTATTAGTATTATGATATACTAAATACTAACAGTAGATCAGTTAGTCCAGAGTCTAATACTAACAGTTGATCACTTATTCTTAATATAGCCTTCACCAGAGTCCCGATTCGTCTCACGACCAAATTCGCCCGGCCTAAATCATTCACGGCGTCATGCTGGTTAATTTTGAAACCACATATTTAATACCAGGTGAATAGGTGATGGGCGAACACACATACACATACATACTAACAGTTGATCACCTAGTCTTATATTAACATTTAGCCCCGGTTGTACGTGGCAAGTGGGGTCGCCTGTCAAACCTCGTGGGTTTTCTCCGGGTCCTCCGGTTTCGTCCCACTACTAAAGACCCCTGCGCACAAGCGAATTATTGGAATAAAATTGAACCATGTGTCAGTCCCGAAATGACCATGTCGAGTGGACGTTTGTGTCGAGTGGACGTTACCCCCCCCCCTCTCTCTCTCCCCCTCTCTCTCTCACTAATCTTTGATTCCACACAATTCAATATTTTGGATCTAAATCAAAGATGCTTACCTCTGTCCGTAGGTTTGCCCTGTGTAAATGTTTGTGCGCTGTGCGGTCCACCTGAACTTACTGTTAGATTTATAATTATCACTAGAAATTTCACTTGAGGCACGGCCGCACTGTATAAATCTTTAAAGCCCAGCTCACACCCCGCACGGGTGGTAGGGTGTGGTAGCTCGCAGACCAGCTGCAAGAATATTGAATGTGCAGAACCAAAGGCAGGGGCGTACATAACAATTTCGTTTGGGCCCCCCACCCCCGTTGTGAGTGACGCAATCAGGAGCCGAGCACCACGTGTGAGTTTTCTAGGGAATTAGGGAATATGTGGTTGGGTTAGGAGCGGTTTCAAATCTAGAACGCCATCCACAATCCCACCCCACAATGAAAGTAAACAAAATACTGCCTATAACATTAAGCGTCCCGGTAGAACATAGATAGTACTGTAGAATTATATAGTTGTTCGCCGTTCGTTGTCTCGTCTGAAAGCAGTTTTATTGAAGTTCACATATTATAGTTTATGTCATATTAATTGTGCCTATAACACTGAGTAATTTGAGAAAATTTTTAAAAATTGATTCAATATCCTGACATTTGAGGTCATTTTCTCGGAGAAATTCTTGTGGAGGAGTGGACCAGAAATGTCAGTCAATGAGACAGAATCTCCAGATCTATTTTGCAAGAGTTGTCATAACATCTGTACAATCTGACGCCCCACCCCACACACCAGTGGTACTACAAACTGGGCAGTTCACTATAATCGTGAATATGATAGTGCTAAGAAAGTATAAGACAACTGAGTAGCATATAGAATAATGATTTTAAAATGGAATCCAGCGCCGCAGGCTCAACAAAAAATTCAGATATATAACCGAATGAAAGAATGATACTATAGTGGAATATGTAACAGATATGTAACAGAGCTTTTAAATTTTTGGGACTGGGGAGGGGGGGGGGTACCACCTCCCCCCACAATTACGCCCCTGTCCATGGAAGTAGTGGAGATATCCAAGTGATCTAAGTTCTCGAATTAATCGAGGCCTGATTGCCCTTGTGAATGCCTCGTCAAAACAAAACGTTTCCTCTTATATCCATGACATTCATGTCATACGTTAGGTCATAAAGTCGAGATAAACATATGGGTCATTTCTTATTTAATTCAAAATCCATTTAACATAGAAAGCCCCCCCCCCCCGCCTCCCGAGTTCACATTGAAACGTTTTAGAACACGCCACCCCTTAACTCCGCCCTTACAAATGGACATAAGACAAAACTGTCTATGTGGTAGACAAATTATTATATGGACGGCAGTTAGTTTAGTTCATAATGACGCTGTCCTGGCCAAAATACTATCACTATATAGGTAACCGCTGCATAGTATTCTCCGGGAACTATTAATAGATTATATTATGAATGCCCTTGATTTTTTATACAAAAGAACATGAGTCATCAAAAATGATACATACATTTTAAAGAAATGTAATGAAATGAATAAGGGCACAGGTGTTGTAAAGAAGTTTTCTTTTGTGCACACACCGTTTTACAAACAGTCTATTTCTCCGGAAATGTATCATTTCAAGGAAATTATCGTGCATTGCTGTTTGTTTCCATTTATTATAATATTAACAGGTGCGTTGATATGGGCACTATTGACAAGATTAACTCTAGGAGTCGGGGCGGGAGGGCATCCATCCCCGATTTTTTAAATTCAACCTGCAATGAGTGTAAACTAGTATCTATCCAGTGGATCTGAATACTAGTAAGCCACCTGAGTTAGGCTATAATAATCCAATTATATAAATACTGAATTTATCATCCCAACTGGATAGATACTAAATGACACCGATCATATATTTTACCATATACAATTGTAATAGTATTCAACAGTTTTCAACAAGGAGGTTACTCAAATATCTATTTGATTTTTACACATTTTGATTTATTTTTTCTTAATCAATAGTTAAAATGATAAAAGAGAGAGAGAGAGAGAGAGAGAGAGAGAGAGAGAGAGAGAGAGAGAGAGAGACAGAGAGAGACAGACAGACAGACAGACAGACAGATGGGTTTAACTTCCACTCGACACAAACTAGGTCACTTTAGGACTAACAAATGGTTTTATTTTTGATTTCAATAATTCGGTTGCGCGTAAGGGTCTTTAGCATGGCCTTTGAATTAAGATACATCATTAATGAATTCCGAATCAAAAAAAAAAATCATTATTTAAAAAGGTTTCAATTAATATACTACATATTTGTATTAAATATACACCGGTAAAAACAAACTCTGTAATTTAGGCTCAGGGATTCACACAAATACATAGTATCTGGGATTTATTCTGGCATCGTGTTTGAGACCGGCTGCAGTGACTGCACTTATTTTGAGACCGACTATTTTTCTTCTTGGGTGAAATTTTGTTGTTAGACTAACATACTCACAACAGAATGAGTGAGCACTTATTTTGATACCGACTGCTCCTATTTTTCGACCGACTGCACTGATTTTGCGACCGACTATTTTTATACTAAAGTTTTGCGTGAGTAGCGTGACGTATACAGTGAGTACTTATTTTGATACCGACTACTCCTATTTTGCGACCGACTGCACTGATTTTGCGACCGACTATTTTTTTTGCTGGGGGGTGTACCCCCCCCCCCACACACACACCCTACATTTACGCCCCTGACCAAAGGTCTCCACGGCCAGTCTGTGATCTTCTGCTGTCCTGAACACATTCCCTTGGCGCGTAAGTGTCACGCACTGGTTGTAGGATTTGATAGGGGGTCAAGGTGACTAAGTGGATAAGGCGCTGGTTCGCTAGCCTGGAGGTCGGGTGTTCGATCCCTGCATTGGCCGAGATAGTTCATCTCGATATTCCGGCGTAATTTCCCCTTGTCAGTGATGCAGGAGGGCCTGACAAGGACAGTTGCCTTGTCGTTCTGATGGGACGAAAAACCGAGGTCCCGTGTACATATTGGAGTGCACGTAAAAGATCCCTTGGCAGTTGGAAATAGATATAAGAGTAGGCCGTAGCGCCGCTGCCCGGGCAAAATTTCCCTCATAGCACACTGTATGGTGTATGCCCGTCTTCCATTAGCCCAGGTTAGGTGCAAAATAGTATGACGTTAAACCCCATTTCATTTCATTTCAGGATTTGAGAGAGAGAGAGAGAGAGTGATGGGACTAACATATGGTTTTATTTTATTTCAATAATTCGCTTGCGCCTAGGGGTCTTTAGAAGTACAAACGTGGATTTTCAAGTGAAATGAAATGAAATGAAATGAGGTTTAATTTCCTACTGTTCTGCTCCTGAACTGGGCTGATAAAGAAGGACATATGCCATACAGTGTGCTTTGAGGTAAATTCGGTCCGGACAGTGGTACTACGACTTACCCTTATGTCGAATTCCAACTGCCAAGGGATCTTTTACGTGCACGCCAATATGTACGGAGACCTCGGTTTTTCGTCCCATCCGAACGACTAGATAGCTGTCTTTGTCAGGCCCTTCGTCCTGCATCACTGACAAGGGGGGAAACCACGCCGGAAAATCTGGATGAACTTTCTCGGCCAATGCAGGGATCGAACACCCAACTTGCCCTTCAAACTGTGAGTTTGGAAGTGAGGGTGTCAAATAAAATACTTACAACTTTCAGCAAGACGATAAACTATTCTTGTTGATTACCCAGACGGTTTGAAGTAGCACGTGTCAGATTCCTGTAACATCTGCACGACTAAATATACCGAATAACGGTGGAAATCTGTATAGAACTGGCACTCTGGTTTTATAAACCTACACACTCCCTGTAAAAAAAAAGAAGCACAACTCGCTACAAGAAGTCAATTATTTCAAGAGATTTCTTTTTAAATTCGGGGGTGGGGGTGGAATGGCCTAGTGGTCTAGAGTGCCGCGCTTCGACCTCTAGCTGGCCGGTCACCTCTGGCTTGCGGCTGTGGTTTCTATCCCTGGTGTGAGCGTATGTGGCATGGAGATAGGGGCGCCTTCTCAACCTCGTGGGTTTCCTCCGGGCACTCCGGTTTCCTCCCACTGCTAAAGACCCCTACGCGCAAGCGAATTATTGAAATAAAATGAAATCATATGTTAGTCCCAAAATGACCCGGTTTGTGTCGAGAGGACGTTAAACCCTCTCTCTCTCTCCCTCTCTCTCTTTTAAAATTCCGAATGATACTTGTAGGCCAAACTATATTATATTGGGCTTTAGAATTTAAATGGGGTTTAAGTTCCTACTTTTCTGCACCAATCGGACTAAGGATGATTAATTGGTCCGGCGAGAGGACACGGTTATAATGAGCTATTGGGTTTAACGTCCACTCGACACAAACTAAGTCATTCCGAGACTAAAACATGGTTCAGTTTTATTTCAAAAATTCGCATGTGCTAGGGGACTTTAGCTGTGACAGGAAATCGGAGGACACACCGAAAACCCACGAGGTCGGACAGGCGACCCTGATCCTTGTCAAGTACAAGCTTGCAGCCAAAATGCACACGTAAAACCATACGTCCAAGGGTTAAAAGGCATTTATAATTTCTTGAAATATACGAAACAAAGCAGGAATGTAATGTAATATAACGCTTCTGAAATAGACCCGTTCTTCGACCTGTAGCGCATTCGTGACTGAATGATCATGACTCAAGGGTTCCGGGTTAAGGATAGGATCATCAATAATCATTCAGGGGTTCCAGAGTTAGATTTATGGATAGGATCATCAAGTCTTTTAATGATTTATATGAAAGATGGGCAGATGTAGCCAAACATATACTTTGTTTAATGTTATTCGTTTCTTTGAACTAAATAGCTCAAAGGCAGAACCTCTAAAGGCGGGAATGGCAAATTACTTTTATTTTGTACCGAAAATATATCTTCATCATCATGTATATAAATAATGTTGCACGTGCGGTATTCAATACACCCCACAAAACAAACATTGCACTCCAGAAGAAAGTATCCATGCAAATATGTGCAAAAAGTTTTCCCAACAAAAAATGCTGGAACCTCAGCCACGCAACATCTTCTCCTGTTCATTATATAAATAAATACCAAGTGCAGTACATTATTTGAGAGAGCCTGAAAAAATGGCGCACAGCTGTTAAACGGGTGATGTTTATATACTCTTTATATTAGTTAATCGCACATGAACGCGCGTTTTGTTTTCTACTTGAGATTGATAGGCAGTCTGATTAAAATACAGATATATATTTCGTTTCGTATTTTCATACTTTTCGATGGCCAATGCTACATGAAGATCTGACCGATTGTAGCGACAGGTTACGTCAGAGGTAATACGAGCGGCTTTTGATTAACAAATCAGCATTGATGTTACTAGTGGAATACCCACAGTTCCGTACAAAACACACCCAAAGCTCGCCGTTACAAACCGTTTCATTGGCTTATACCTTACACCATTCGGAACACGTCAATGATAACAACTCTTCCAGATCCTACTGTAGTTAAGACAAGTAAAACGAAATTTTAAACTATAAAAACGAAACGAAATAGGATCTGTGTTTTAATCTGATTGGAGATTGATAGGATGAAATATCTCGTTCCAAGATGTATTTTCGGTTAGATGGTTGTGCGTAACAAGAAGTAAGGTCGCCTATCCCACCTCGTGGGTTTTCCCCGGGTCTTCCGGTTCCCTCCCACTGCTAAAGACCCCTACGCAAATGAATTATGGAAATAAAATTGAACCATATGTTAGTCCCGAAATGACCTAGTTTGTGTCGAGTGGACGTTAAATCCCATTCTCTCTATCTCTCTCTCCTAGATATATCACGTAAATGATTTTTTTTCAGCAAACAATAACGAACCGTCCCCGACATGATGGCCCAGCGGGTTGGACGTTGGCTCGCTAACCTGGGCGTACCGTGTTCGATCCCTGCGTTGGGATTTCTAGCGTGGTTGTCCCTTGTTAGTGGTGTAAGACCTATGGCTTGGTATTGGACAAAGTATAGTCGTTCGGATGGGACGACAAAACTGAGGTCCTGTGTACGTAAACGAACCCTTGACAGCATGGCATACTATATGACGTATGTCCGTCTTCATTAGCCCAGTAGGAGCAGAACAGTAGGACGTTAAACCCCTTTTCATTTTCATTTCCATTTTGAAGAAACCGGAGATATATTTTAGGTTACAAATTGCCCATGATATACTCCCTGTCACGTACAACCGGGAAATCGAAACCACGCCAGTTGATTCAATGACAGACCTTATGATAACACGCGCTAACCATTCCGACATCCAATCCCCGCGTCATTTAGAAAACGTTAAAAAATATACGAGACCGAAAAGTAATGTATTCTTTTCATTATTGGATGGCACATGAACGCGCGTTTTGTTGTCTACTATAGAATGATATAGGTATAGATATATGGTTTCCAGACGCACACATCATCTGTCCGGCTTAACCCTAGTCGTACTCAACGTATATTTCACCCTCTTTTCGCTAACATGCACGCTCGGTGTGACAGTTTGCAGTTCCCATGGTGCGGCCGTGAGGCGCACCTACCGTCGCCGCTTCCCCCAAGCTGAGTGGAGCAACAGTTACCGTGTGAGGCGTTGTAACTATCGTCGCCGCTTTTCTCAAGTAGGATGGTGCCATACCTACCGTCAAGCAGGACTGCGAAGCGTTGTACAGGCTCCAGTCCCCTCAAGCAAGGAGGCGCCGTATCTGCCATCGTGCAAACCCACCTGCATGCTAGGCTAGCGCCGTACATGTCATCTCAAAAATCCTCTTACCCCACAACTGGTGCCCCACCAATGCCCTTATCGTCGTGTAAACCCACCTACATACTAAGCTAGCGCCGTACATGTCCATCTTCAAAATCCTCTTACCCCACAACCAGTGCCTTACCTATCGAGGTATGAACTAACTTTTGACATATGGAGCCAAGCACGTGACTCTCGGGTCGCAAGTGGGCTTAAAATATCTCATCAACCACAAGGTAAGATGGTTCAAACAAAACAAGCTACATTCCATTACAAAGGAAAACTTGGCTACGGTAGGTAAGGGTTCCCTGGATAATTACCGTTAAACAAACGCGCTAGAGTAGATAACAACATGCCAAAGCATGGCTGAAATACCCTGTCGGTCGCAACGTCTTTTCTGAAATATATCCAAGTAATTGGGTCAGCTGGACAATCGGGGCTTCCATCTGCCAAGATGTAAATGTTAATAGGTCGATACTGGTAATCGGTGAATCTCGACTTGCACAAATCTCTCTAGATACCTATTGTATCTCGTTTCTGGCTTTATACACGTAATAAGTAAAGGCTTGTACATAGCCCTGAAGACGTCGTAAAGCCGAAAGATGTAAGCAAATATGTGAATGTAATCAAAATACATGTATAGATTTTTCCTTCCAAAATCTTAGTAGTTTTGGTATATATATATTAAAAATGTAGTTTTATTTTGCCATCTTTAATTTCAATTATATATTACAAAAGAGCAGCTTTGATTGACTATTCTACTATATTTTGTCGATTTCAGTTCGTCTCAGAGATACGTGAAAGTATTTGGATATAATAGAGTTACAGTTAGCGATGTTGGTTTACCCCAGGGATCAGTACTTGGACCCTTTCTGTTCAGAGAGTATAGGTGTCAAACTCGTGATACGGCCCTAGATCGTTGTAAATACAGTTTGGGTGGACAGATAGTTGGAATAATGACCAGCACAGAGTCGCCCCGGTTATCGTTTCTGGGGGTCCTGTCATTTCAAGCTATGAATCGGTATTTGAATTAAAGACAACGAATTTAGTGCACTGGAGGTGTCTGAGAACAAACAGTCCGGTGAACAACAGATGTAACTCAAGGGTCAGTCTAGAGTCTCTTCAATTCACGAAGCGGAACAGTATCTAAATTGCATCAATATATAGTCGAAGTGAATTGAATATATGACCTATAGTTTGTAGGCATGAGTAGCTATAATTAACACGTCAGTACAGGAATCGTTATTACAAGGTTCTGCACCATCGTATGAGACGAGCAAAGGTTACTCTACGGGTTATTCTTTTAATACACGATGCGTAATAACCATAACTCCCAAATGTATGACACGACCTTAACGTATTGTAGATAGAGTAGGAAAGTCTTAATATAACCCTTCTTATCGCATCTAATGTTCCTCGCTCTCTTTCCTAGATCGACAGCGAATGAAGACAAAAGAATGCTGACTTCCCGCTTAGTGCGTTAGCAATCAACTTTGACATTAAACAATCACCCGACAAGCATCTCATCATGACGTCACACGTTGGCTGCGTGTCGTCTGCGCGTTGATCGAGTCGGCATTTTATTTACGTTTCTTGCCAGTTGGAGAAAGTCGAGATCAACCAGATACGATCGTAATGCAAAACACATTGACGCAAATGTCTTGATAACAGAGTATTTACTGTACGTTCTTCGACAGCAGATGGCCTAGGAGAAAGTGTCTAAAATAGAATTATTAGCTATCAATGACCAATTTTAGACTGCAGTATGGTCATATTCGGCGCTCAGCTTATTTTTACATTTACAAAAACAAAATATTCTTTGAATGTCTGAGATATCTATAGTCTTTTTATGTGTTTTATTTAAAATTTGGCACACTGATCAGAACTGTTTTTATTTCTGGCGTGTTTTGCACGTGTTCCACATGAGTGGGATATTCGGCCTAAGTAGTGCCTATAGATTAATTGTGGAATTTGGGAGTCGATTTGAGTTTATTTAACGAATCAATATTTTGGCCATTTTTTTTCTTGACTATATAGTCCTTTTTGTCTGCATTTTCCACTTATGCAAAATCTCCAGATGCTCTCAGTGTCGGAATTTCTGATTGTCAACTTTGGAAATACATATTGTGATCTTTTTTTTTAACTAGGTCTATCGAGTTCTCTCGTTCAAAACAAGAAGACGAGAAAAAGATTTTCAGCGGTCAGTTCTGCCCTTTCTTTATAGTCGAACCCTAGCTAACCTGAATCTCCAGTGATCGACGCATGTGTTAGCTGAAAGTTCTTCGGGATTTTCCAGCGTGGTTCCTCTTATCGGTGATGTAGGACGGAGGGTCTGTCAAGGGACAATGCATAGTTGTTTGGATTGGACGAAAAGCCGAGGTCTCGTAAATACCTTATCGGGCACGCACAAGAACCCTTGACAATTGGAATTCGAAAAAGGAGCAGGCCATAGTGCCGCTTAGTGTGTGCCCGTTTTCATAAGCCCATTCGTAGCTGAACATCAGACCGTAAAACCCCCATTTTATTTTGTTACCTTCTATCTTTGGATGCGTGCTCTGAACATTTCGGAAGATCCGAAACATGAACATTATAATTCCAATTTGTAATAGTGTGAGGATTTACTTTGTAATTATAACAATGTCGAGGAATTTGATCTAAATTAATTAGGAATAATTTTAATAACAATATAAGTTTCATCAAATTGGTCTGTACAGTAATAACAACCTTCTTTTAACTTCTAAGGGTAGGGGGTAGGGGTTGGATGGCCGAATGGTTAGCACGTGCGCACTGTATCATAAGGTCTGTCATTGAGTCAACTGTCGTGGCGTATTCCCTGGTTGTACATGACAAGCAGTATGATCGCCTGTCCAACCTCGTGGGTTTTTTTCCGGATTTCTCCCACGATTATGTAATTGCTTTGTATATTTAGTCTGTGCATGGTTATATTGAAACTAAATAAACTAAAGGATTGATTTATTTACATAAATTAACTAAATGAACCGACATCTGTATCCAATCGGTATATTTATAAATACCGTCGTTAAACACAGCTGACGGCAGGTAAAACACAACATGCCTGTATTCTTTCTTCTGACTGATGGCAGCAAATCTTCCCACAATTTCAAATCTGGCCGCCTGCATTGATAACTTTTGAATCATGACTCAACGAAGAGGTAGATTGAATAAATTTTCTGGAATGAAAACCAGTCGTTTTTAATATCTTCAGAAATAAAAACACGTTATTTTATTCAGGAGGCAATATCATGTAGATCTAGAAGTAGATTTAAAGTGGTGTACAAGGGATGCTGTGGGAAAATCGTTGAACATCGATGACGAAGTTGAAGCATTTAAATCCGCTACTTGTGGTAGGAGCTGGGTGGCCGCCATATTTTAATTATGACATCATATCAAAAATCGCTATTACCCAAGGAATCGGCAAGTCCAGTTGCCTGTCGGTCGTACTTCAATTGGCTGAGCCTTAGGCGTTTTAACATCTTTCTGTTCTCCGACTGGGCTAATGAAGATGGGATGTAAGGGACTTTTTCCCGGGACAGCGCGCAATGATCTACTCTTATATCAAATTCCAAATGTCAATGGTTCTTTGACGTTTTTGGTACAACCCCAACGACTATACGTTGTTCCTTGCCAGAACCTTGTATTGCACTACTGACAAGGGGGGCCACGCCGGATTATCCCAATGAAATATCTCGGCCAATGCTGGGATAGAACGCGGGACCTCCAGGTATTTGATAATCATTGAATGTAACTAAATGACTGGAATATATGTATCTATCTTCACAGTTGATAGCATGTTTTAACCAGGTGTGGAGACATATCTCAGTGTACCTAATCTCCCTTCTCAATAACAAGGCTATACCGTCAGTATATTGACCCCAGTGACGTCATCAGTTGTTACAGGCATCAAGCCACATATACTTGAGTGACAGATGTAGTCGTTTGTCGAGGTAAAAAGATTATTAAGAATATGAATACGGTACGAGAGAGAGAGGGAGAGAGAGAGAGAGAATTTTCACAGTGTGCTTTATTCTAGCTGGAGGAAACCTACCTATTTGTACACGAGAGTGGAATCTATCCATGGCAATTGTATAACAGAACGTATGGTGTTAAGGGCATGCATTAAACACCGTGCAGGATGGGTGGGGTCGTAGAGTTGTCAAAGTAATAGGTAGTTACATACCTAGTTTTAGTCAGTGGGTGAGAGGGAGGGGGGCTGGGGCTATTTGGGGTATTTGCCCGACGAAAATGTTCTTTTGTCACCCAAATGAATCAATGATTAACTAAAACGAACGATTTCATTTTACAATCATACAATTATATATCAATGATATATGGTCTCATTCTCAGATGTTTTTGCCTGAAAAACGGATGGTTTACCGAATCTGGCTGCAGACTCCCCTATGACCTACTGTGCCGCCCTTAACGCGCCTATACATGCATTATAAAATTTACAAAACATGCAAATCTGTGTAACCCAATCTATTTCTTAGAATTACGAAACCGTCATATAACTTCCTCGTCAGTGAAACGTAAACAATAAAATTAATATACAAATAGATCTAAGCTCACGTAACATAATAATATAAGATAAAACTAGGGGCGGATCCAAGCGACTATCTAGACTTTTCTATAAAATAGTGCAAACTATTTACATTTCTCCGTTTTCATTAGCCCACTCGGAGCAGATCAGTAGGACGTTAAACCCCATTCCTTTTCATTTCAGTTCCTACTATTCACTGTATTGTCAAAGCGGAAAAAGATACAATAATTTTTATTTTTGTAAGTATTGACGGCGATGCATTGGTGCTGTATATAGTCCTGGTGTGAGCGTATGCGGCATGGAGATAGGGGTGCCTTCTCAACCTCGTGGGTTTCCTCCGGGCACTCCGGTTTCCTCCCACTGCTAAAGACCCCTACGCGCAAGCGAATTATTGAAATAAAATTAAACCATATGTTACTCCCGAAATGACCTAGTTTGTGTTGAGTGGACGTTAAACCCTATTTCTCTCTCTCTCTCACAGTAAATAGTTATTTAGTAATTTGAATCGTTTAAGAAAAGCAGTCTTAAATGTCTTCCAAAGGTCCATTGGTAATTGTTATTTATTCAGTTTATTCGATACACAAAACAATATTCACAAACATTAAAGTTTAACTTCCCCCCCCCCACTCACCAGTAAATAATTAATCAATCACTTTAATTTCGAACCCGAACTAGAAATGGTGCCACTCAGAAGACTTGTTTTGAAAGGTAGCGGTATTGTATGTGGTGAAATTTATCTCTGAAGTCTTTTAACAAAATAATGTGGAGAGTTGAGACCCTCCCACCTCCTACTCCTAAAATGTCCCTAAAAGAAAAGACGTATAATATATAATATCATTATTTTAACCCGAGCTTAACGTCGGATCCGCCACTCAAATACATGTCATACACGTGATCTGTAGGTCATCCATTATACAGGTATGAATACATGTATTACTGTGTTGCTCAGTTATTCCCAGTTGACAATATGGCGTCTAATCATAAACATATCTGTTCGATTTGTTTGGAAGATTTTATACAACCCAAGATACTTCCATGTTTTCACACTTTTTGTCAACAATGTCTGGACGATCATATCAAGGCTCACGCGCATCTCAACAAGTTCAACTGCCCAAATTGCAGAAATGAGACGGAAATTCCGAAGGGTGGAGCCAGTGGATTTACGACGAATTTCTACATTGAAGACATCGACAATCAACAGACATGTCGAAAACATAAGAAAGTGTTGTTAGACTTGTATTGCCGTGATTGCTCAACACCGATTTGCTATAAATGTAATGTGATCGATCATGAAAATCACAAGAAAGCTGATCTGGACAAAGTCGGGATAGAAGCTAGAGAAAAGCTGGCAACATTGAAACAGAAATTAGAAAAGGAGGTTAAAAAAATACAGTCATTTATCCATACTTTAACCAAAGAAGTCACCAATATCAACGATTCAGCTGCTAGAACCTGCGATAATGTTGATGAAGTAGTAGAGAAGATCTGTAGTGAAGTTAGACAACGTGGCGAGGGTGTGAAACAGGAAGTCATTAGAATGCGAGACGAAGAATGTGAAAAGCTCCGGGAATTACAGGATGAGTTCAACAAATTAGAAAATCAACTCCAGACTAGTGTACAATGTTCCAATGATGTTTTAAGGAGGGGGGCTACCATTCCAGTTTTTGATATTTTACCTAAAGTCCAAACTTTAGCAGATGACCACACTTCTAGAAGTCTCGATTATCCATTGATAACATGTCTAGATTACTCCTTTGGAGACATTGGCCTCAAGTCTTTGGGGGATTTAAACGTGATTATCGCAGGAACTTTTACATCCACATTTGATGCAAGTTTAATGGAAGTAGGAAACTCTTACTACAGTAATGATGTTGTCATGTTCGAATTGACGTGGTATTTAAAAGTCGTATACCATGAATACAGACTGAAAATTGTTTTATGTCTGAAGAACCCAGAAGATATCGATGAGAACTCTGACATGGAAAGTGGTACAATAAAACTGATAAACAGAACAGATCAGAACAAGTCTGTTGTAAAAACTGTAGATGATAATGATAATGATGAAGATGAAGATGATGATGATGATGATGATGATGATGATGATGATGATGATGATGACGATGATGATGATGATGACGACGAATCTAATAAGAAAGAAAAAGTTGGTTTCTTGTATAATCTATTAGAACCAGGTGTCTTACTGAATAAAGACAACCATTTTGTGGACGAAGAGAACAATTTTACACTAGAGACAACTATTACGATGAACCTCCGTATAGAGGGAGATGAACTGTAGCATATTATAATCAACCATATGTAGAGACCATGTAAATGAAGAGGGCGAATTTATCAGTGTAAATTTACGATGTTGAGCAAGAAAAATTAATCTTTCTAGAAAATAACTTGCGCAGATAATGATGAACTAATCATTTCAGAAATTGATTTGATCATACTTGAAAATGATTTTTCTTTTTTTTGAATGTACTGGTAATGCTAATGATTAATCTGATCATTCTGGAAAATGAAATATTGTAATTGTAATATTCTGATTCCTACTTGAGAGAGAGAAATGGGGTTTAACGTCCATTCGACACAAACTAGGTCATTTCGCGACTACTACTGAAGAGAACTCAATCAATTCATTTGGATGATCCTTTTTCCATAAAGACGTTAAAGATGTGGTATATGTAACAAGTAATAAAGAAATGATTTTCATACTGAAGGAGTTCCCTATTCATGATCACTAGATGATTGTACAATTGGGTTTAAAGTCCAATTGACACAAACTAGGTCATTTCGGGACTAACATATGATTCAATTTTTATTTCATTAATTCGCTGGTGCGTAGGGATCTTTAGCAATGGGAGGAAAATGGGGCACCCGGAGAAAACACACGAGGTTGTATTGGCGATCCAACGACTTGTCACGTACAACCGGGGAATCGAAACAACGCCATTTTGATGAATGACGCACCCCCTGATCCAACCCATCCCACTAGGTAATCTGTGTATTTAATATTACAAAGTAATAAATATAAATATAACAACATCTTTATAAAATATTTTGTATATCTTGATCTAGTACAATGTATAGTGGTGAGACCCGTTTGGCACCGATTTGCATTAAGGTTTCCATAAATTCTAAAATATGTATTTAGAAATAATCCCCTCTGTAACACACGCAAACATTTTTAAACTTTATGTACATCTTGTTGAAAATCGTTGGTATTCCCCTATGTCTGAGTAAAACTTCCCCCACAGCTCAGTCCATGGTGTATGCCCGTTTTTATACGCCCACATTTTCATGTGGACGTATATTGTCGTCGCCCCTGTTCGTCCGTCCGTCCGTCCACAATTGTTTGTGAACAGTCTACTTAAAATATAGGTTTTTCACCCTAAGATCTCGGTTCCTTTCGATATTGGCATGTATCGGACTGTAACTTCATGGGTTATGGCCCCTGATTGTACGAAAAATCACGTTTTTATACGCCCACATTTTCATGTGGACGTATTATGTCGTCGCCCCTGTCCGTCCGGACGTCCGTCCGTCCGTCCGTCCGGACGTCCGTCCGTCCACAATTTGTTTGTGGACTCTCTACAGGTCACAATTCTTATCTGATTTTGACGAAACTTGAAATATAGGTCTATCCCCATAAGATCTCGGTTCCTTTCGATATTGGCATGCATCGGATCTGAACTTCATGGATTATGGCCCCTGATTGTACGAAATATCATGTTTTTAGCTTGTGGACCCTATAGAGGTCACAATTTTGAACCGATTGTGATGAAACTTGACATGTATGTTTATAACCCCAAAATCTTGGTTCCTTTCGATATTTGCGGCCATCGGATCGTAACTTCCTGAATTATGGCCCCTGATTGTCCGAAAAATCGCCCTTTTTAGCTTGTGGTCCCTCTGGAGGTCAAAATTATTATCCGATTTAAAAAAACGTTCGATTATATCACCGTTACATGGTAATGAAGGTTGAGTTCAAATTTCGTGAAAATCGGACCAAAATTGACAAACAAAATGGCCGCCGTTTGTACGCGAATAGTGTGAAAATATGTTATATCAAGGTTGTGGACCCTATAGAGGTCACAATTTTGAACCGATTTTGATGAAACTTGACATGTATGTTTATAACCCAACGATCTTGGTTCCTTTCGATATTTGCACTCATCGGATCGTAACTTCCTGAATTATGGCCCCTGATTGTCCGAAAAATTGCCCTTTTTAGCTTGTGGTCCCGCTGAAGGTCAAAATTATTATCAGATTTAAAAAAACGTTTGATTATATCACCGTTACATGGTAATGAAGGTTGAGTTCAAATTTCGTGAAAATCGGACCAAAATTGACAAACAAAATGGCCGCCGTTGGTACGCGAATAGTGTGAAAATATGTTATATCAAGGTTGTGGACCCTATAGAGGTCACAATTTTGAACCGATTTTGATGAAACTTGACATGTATGTTTATAACCCAAAGATCTTGGTTCCTTTCGATATTTGCACCCATCGGATCGTAACTTCCTGAATTATGGCCCCTGATTGTCCGAAAAATTGCCCTTTTTATACGCCCACATTTTCATGTGGACGTATTATGTCGTCGCCCCTGTCCGTCCGTCTGTCCGTCCGTCCGGACGTCCGTCCACAATTTGTTTGTGGACTCTCTACAGGTCACAATTCTTATCTGATTTTGACGAAACTTGAAATATAGGTTTATCCCCATAAGATCTCGGTTCCTTTCGATATTGGCATGTATCGGATCTGAACTTCGTGGATTATGGCCCCTGATTGTACGAAATATCATGTTTTTAGCTTGTGGACCCTATAGAGGTCACAATTTTGAACCGATTGTCATGAAACTTGACATGCATGTTTATAACCCCAAAATCTTGGTTCCTTTCGATATTTGCGGCCATCGGATCGTAACTTCCTGAATTATGGCCCCTGATTGTCCGAAAAATCGCCCTTTTTAGCTTGTGGTCCCTCTGGAGGTCAAAATTATTATCCGATTTAAAAAACCGTTCGATTATATCACCGCTACATGGTAATGAAGGTTGAGTTCAAATTTCGTGAAAATCGGACCAAAATTGACAAACAAAATGGCCGCCGTTTGTACGCGAATAGTGTGAAAATATGTTATATCAAGGTTGTGGACCCTATAGAGGTCACAATTTTGAACCGATTTTGATGAAACTTGACATGTATGTTTATAACCCAAAGATCTTGGTTCCTTTCGATATTTGCACTCTGGAGGTCAAAATTATTATCGGATTTAAAAAAACGTTTGACTATATCACCGTTACATGGTAATGAAGAGAGAGTTTGAATTACGTGAAAATCGGACTAGAATTGACGGACAAAATGGTCGCCGTTTGTACACGAATAGTGTGAAAATATGTTATATCAAGGTTGTGGACCCTATAGAGGTCACAATTTAGAATCGATTTTGATGAAACTTGACATGTATGTTTATAACCCAAAGATCTTGGTTCCTTTCGATATTTGCACCCATCGGGGTCATTACTCCCTGAATTATGTCCCCTGATTGTTCGAAAAATCACCCTTTTTAGCTTGTGGTCCCCCTGGAGGTAACAATTATTATCTGATTTAAAAAAAAAACGTTTGATTATATCACCGTTACATGGTAATGAAGATTGAGGTAAAATTTTGTGAAAATCGGACCAAAATTGACAGACAAAATGGCCGCCGTTTGTACGCGATTAGTGTGAAAATACGTTATATTAAGGTTGTGGACCCTATAGAGGTCACAATTTTGAACCGATTTTGATGAAACTTGACATGCATGTTTATAACCCAAAGATCTTGGTTCCTTTCGATATTTGTGCATATCGGATTGTAACTTCCTGAATTATGGCCCCTGATTGTACGAAAAATGACCTTTTTTTAGCTTTTGGCTCCTCTGGGGTCAGAATTATTATCCCATTTAAAAAAACTTTTGATTGTATCACCGTTACATCGTAATGAAGGTTGAGGTTGAATTTCGTGAAAATCGGACCAAAATTGACAGCTGTTCTTGTCAGGCCATCCATCCTTCATCACTAACAAGGGGAAACCACGCCAGAGAATCTAGATGAACTTTGTCACCCAATGCAGGGATCAAACACCTAACCTCAAGGCTACCGAGCCAGCATCTTACCCTCTTAGCAACATGATCCCCAGTCGAATTTGAAGCCTACTGAAATGAACCTTTATAACCCAAAGATCTTAATTCATTTCGATATTTGCTCATAGGAAAAATCACTTTCGGTATTGTTTGTTCTCTGTCCATCTCTCGAAAATGTGGGCGTATCCTGCCTGGCAGTGCCAGCCTATCTTTTAGCTTGTGAACAGTGTAGAGGTCTCAATTTTAAACCGATTTGGATGAAACTTGATATGTATGTTTATAACCCAAAGATCTTGGTTCCTTTCGATATTTGCGCCAATCGGATCTTAACTTCCTGAATTATGGCCCCTGATTGTCCGAAAAATCGCCCTTTTTAGCTTGTGGTCCCTCTGGAGGTCAAAATTGTTATCCGATTTAAAAAACCGTTTGATTATATCACCGTTGCATGGTTATGAAGGTTGAGTTCGAATTTCGTGAAAATCGGACCAAAATTGAACGACAAAATGGCCGCCGTTTGTACACGAATAGTGTGAAGATATGTTATATCAAGGTTGTGGACCTTATAGAGGTCACAATTTTGAACCAATTTTGATGAAACTTGACATGTATGTTTATAACCCAAAGATCTTGGTTCCTTTCGATATTTGCGCCCATCGGATCGTAACTTCCTGAATTATGGCCCCTGATTGTCCGAAAAATTGCCCTTTTTAGCTTGTGGTCCCTCTGGAGGTCAAAATTATTATCCGATTTAAAAAACCGTTTGATTATATCACCGCTCCATGGTTATGAAGATTGAGTTCGAATTTCGTGAAAATCGGACCAAAATTGACGGACAAAATGGCCGCCGTTTGTATGCGAATAGTGTGAAAATATGTTACATCAAGGTTGTGGACCTTATAGAGGTCACAATTTTGAACCAATTTTGATGAAACTTGACATGTATGTTTATAACCCAAAGATCTTGGTTCCTTTCGATATTTGCACCCATCGGATCGTAACTTCCTGAATTATGGCCCCTGATTGTCCGAAAAATTGCACTTTTTAGCTTGTGGTCCCTCTGGAGGACAAAATTGTTATCGGATTTAAAAAAACGTTTGATTATATCACCGCTCCATGGTTATAAAGGTTGAGTTCGAATTTCGTGAAAATCGGACCAAAATTGACGGACAAGATGGCCGCCGTTTGTACGCGAATAGTGTGAAAATATGTTATATCAAGGTTGTGGACCTTATAGAGGTCACAATTTTGAACCAATTTTGATGAAACTTGACATGTATATTTATAACCCAAAGATCTTGGTTCCTTTCGATATTTGCGCCCATCGGATCGTAACTTCCTGAATCCTGAATTATGTCCCCGGATTGTCCGAAAAATCGCTTTTGTTAGCTTTTGGTCCCTCTGGAGGTCAAAATTATTATCGGATTTAAAAAAACGTTTGACTATATCACCGTTACATGGTAATGAAGAGAGAGTTTGAATTACGTGAAAATCGGACTAGAATTGACGGACAAAATGGTCGCCGTTTGTACACGAATAGTGTGAAAATATGTTATATCAAGGTTGTGGACCCTATAGAGGTCACAATTTAGAATCGATTTTGATGAAACTTGACATGTATGTTTATAACCCAAAGATCTTGGTTCCTTTCGATATTTGCACCCATCGGGGTCATTACTCCCTGAATTATGTCCCCTGATTGTTCGAAAAATCACCCTTTTTAGCTTGTGGTCCCCCTGGAGGTAACAATTATTATCTGATTTAAAAAAAAAACGTTTGATTATATCACCGTTACATGGTAATGAAGATTGAGGTAAAATTTTGTGAAAATCGGACCAAAATTGACAGACAAAATGGCCGCCGTTTGTACGCGATTAGTGTGAAAATACGTTATATTAAGGTTGTGGACCCTATAGAGGTCACAATTTTGAACCGATTTTGATGAAACTTGACATGCATGTTTATAACCCAAAGATCTTGGTTCCTTTCGATATTTGTGCATATCGGATTGTAACTTCCTGAATTATGGCCCCTGATTGTACGAAAAATGACCTTTTTTTAGCTTTTGGCTCCTCTGGGGTCAGAATTATTATCCCATTTAAAAAAACTTTTGATTATATCACCGTTACATCGTAATGAAGGTTGAGGTTGAATTTCGTGAAAATCGGACCAAAATTGACAGCTGTTCTTGTCAGGCCATCCATCCTTCATCACTAACAAGGGGAAACCACGCCAGAGAATCTAGATGAACTTTGTCACCCAATGCAGGGATCAAACACCTAACCTCAAGGCTACCGAGCCAGCATCTTACCCTCTTAGCAACATGATCCCCAGTCGAATTTGAAGCCTACTGAAATGAACCTTTATAACCCAAAGATCTTAATTCATTTCGATATTTGCTCATAGGAAAAATCACTTTCGGTATTGTTTGTTCTCTGTCCATCTCTCGAAAATGTGGGCGTATCCTGCCTGGCAGTGCCAGCCTATCTTTTAGCTTGTGAACAGTGTAGAGGTCTCAATTTTAAACCGATTTGGATGAAACTTGATATGTATGTTTATAACCCAAAGATCTTGGTTCCTTTCGATATTTGCGCCAATCGGATCTTAACTTCCTGAATTATGGCCCCTGATTGTCCGAAAAATCGCCCTTTTTAGCTTGTGGTCCCTCTGGAGGTCAAAATTGTTATCCGATTTAAAAAACCGTTTGATTATATCACCGTTGCATGGTTATGAAGGTTGAGTTCGAATTTCGTGAAAATCGGACCAAAATTGAACGACAAAATGGCCGCCGTTTGTACACGAATAGTGTGAAGATATGTTATATCAAGGTTGTGGACCTTATAGAGGTCACAATTTTGAACCAATTTTGATGAAACTTGACATGTATGTTTATAACCCAAAGATCTTGGTTCCTTTCGATATTTGCGCCCATCGGATCGTAACTTCCTGAATTATGGCCCCTGATTGTCCGAAAAATTGCCCTTTTTAGCTTGTGGTCCCTCTGGAGGTCAAAATTATTATCCGATTTAAAAAACCGTTTGATTATATCACCGCTCCATGGTTATGAAGATTGAGTTCGAATTTCGTGAAAATCGGACCAAAATTGACGGACAAAATGGCCGCCGTTTGTATGCGAATAGTGTGAAAATATGTTACATCAAGGTTGTGGACCTTATAGAGGTCACAATTTTGAACCAATTTTGATGAAACTTGACATGTATGTTTATAACCCAAAGATCTTGGTTCCTTTCGATATTTGCACCCATCGGATCGTAACTTCCTGAATTATGGCCCCTGATTGTCCGAAAAATTGCACTTTTTAGCTTGTGGTCCCTCTGGAGGACAAAATTGTTATCGGATTTAAAAAAACGTTTGATTATATCACCGCTCCATGGTTATAAAGGTTGAGTTCGAATTTCGTGAAAATCGGACCAAAATTGACGGACAAGATGGCCGCCGTTTGTACGCGAATAGTGTGAAAATATGTTATATCAAGGTTGTGGACCTTATAGAGGTCACAATTTTGAACCAATTTTGATGAAACTTGACATGTATATTTATAACCCAAAGATCTTGGTTCCTTTCGATATTTGCGCCCATCGGATCGTAACTTCCTGAATCCTGAATTATGTCCCCGGATTGTCCGAAAAATCGCTTTTGTTAGCTTTTGGTCCCTCTGGAGGTCAAAATTATTATCGGATTTAAAAAAACGTTTGACTATATCACCGTTACATGGTAATGAAGAGAGAGTTTGAATTACGTGAAAATCGGACTAGAATTGACGGACAAAATGGTCGCCGTTTGTACACGAATAGTGTGAAAATATGTTATATCAAGGTTGTGGACCCTATAGAGGTCACAATTTAGAATCGATTTTGATGAAACTTGACATGTATGTTTATAACCCAAAGATCTTGGTTCCTTTCGATATTTGCACCCATCGGGGTCATTACTCCCTGAATTATGTCCCCTGATTGTTCGAAAAATCACCCTTTTTAGCTTGTGGTCCCCCTGGAGGTAACAATTATTATCTGATTTAAAAAAAAAACGTTTGATTATAAAAACCAAACAAATTCTAATGATTTTCTGATAATTCCTTAATATGTGACAACTCTTGTTGACTGCCCGGACGATTTGGCTGCTGTGTGGGCGTATGTTTCGTTGCCTGGCAACCTATTTTTATTAGTTCGAGTGATGCAGATTAGTAGGCTGTTAACCTGGAAAACCATAGGGCCACTTATTATGTATAATTTTTAAACGCGAGTATTTCAGCAATGGATCGACAAACGTGTGTCAAATATATAATATAATATAATATAATATAATATAATATAATATAATATAATATAATATAATATAATATAATATAATATAATATAATATAATATAATATAATATAATATAATATAATATAATATAATATAATATAATATAATATAATATAATATAATATAATATAATATAATATAATATAATATAATATAATATAATATAATATAATATAATATAATATAATATAATATAATATAATATAATATAATATAATATAATATAATATAATATAATATAATATAATATAATATAATATAATATAATATAATATAATATAATATAATATAATATAATATAATATAATATAATATAATATAATATAATATAATATAATATAATATAATATAATATAATATAATATAATATAATATAATATAATATAATATAATATAATATAATATAATATAATATAATATAATATAATATAATATAATATAATATAATATAATATAATATAATATAATATAATATAATATAATCTACATAAATTATTCAAAATTACTATTTGTTTTCTTATCGATCAAGTTACATGCGAGCCAAGGTGGACACGGGAGGGGGTGGGGTACGCCGAGATACGTTTTCCTTTACCATGCCCCCTGTCCTACACCACTGGCAAAGGGAAAACAATGTCAACGAATCCAGATGAACTCCCTTGACCACTACAGCGCGCACGTGCTAATCATTCGGCCATCCAACCCCCAATGATAGATATAAGGAAGAAACAGATTATTTGATCGATTCCGACCATTGACCTCCACAGTAATGATAGACAGAAGGAGGAAGGAGGAATAAAACATATGGCGGCATCAGATGAAAACATGAAAGAAATTAGATACACACTGTACAACAATATGTAGAAATTGTTTATATGTAAAGTGAATTAGTTACAGGATTGTTTCCCCATCATCTTCCATGTTTTGTCCACTCCATTAACCGTACAGAGTATTAATTAAACTTACATTATGGGAGATAAGATAAAGAGATGGCAGTTCTCACTATAATAGTTAAAAACTAGATAGTGTAAAGGTAATTTGCTGAAAATTTCAGTCAAATTGATGCACTATTAGTATTAGCCGAGAAAAAAGCGTTTGAAATATTCACATAGCCTCGGTCATCATTACTCAAATCATTAATATAAACAGCATAGTCTCGATTATCCACTTGATTGATTTAATTATCAACGGCCATTGAGCGGCATATAGGAATTTAATCCGCCAACATCGAAGGCTAGCCTTCACATAGAGAGTTTATTATAGTCTGGATATGTTCATTAATGTCCAATTGATTATTTAGATAACATTTCAGGCCTAAAGAAAGACCTGTAATAAGGAGATTTTGCTCTTGCATAATGCTATTTTAAATAACCTATACATTAACTTACCGAGTTTTAATTAGATAATTCCACATATTTCACCAAGGGTACCAAATCTTTAGATAAGTCTGTTAGTGCGTAACAAGGGGTTTAGTGTGTGGGTATTTTAAATCCTTTCCGAAAAAAAATTGAGTTAGTGATAGGGAGTCTGGAGTCTATAAAAAGAAATGGGTTGATGTTAGGGAATCATACCACTATAAAGGCAACACAAGGTTGATATAAGGTTCAATCCCGTGTTGGTCGAAAAAGTATATCGGCCTTGTGTTCCGTTGTCAGTGGTGGCGGAGGGCCTGACAAGGACAGCTGTCTATCGTTCGGGTGGGTTTATTCATCAGTAAAGTTTTATCACTTCTTTAAAACTGAAAAGGTAAATCTACTGACAAAAACAATTTGATCAGAAAAGAGGTCTAAAATATCTTAATACGTCCCACAGAACCCCATCTACATTATTCGTGACCATTCAGCCTACGGTAGCAGGACGGATCCAGGAATTTTTGCACGAGGGTGTGTGCCAAGTTCCTGTTACAGAAAATGGACGGTTGACAACATGGGCGTCACACAGGGAGGGTGGGGGGGTCCGCCCCCGTCCCCCAATTGTTTTCCTGGGGGAGGGGGGTGAATATACTTGGACCCCCAAAAAATTTGGCAAAATGAAGTGCCCGAAATCTAATAAAACACTAATTTTAGGACTGGAATAGCAGTAAAACGCGTTTGTGGCCATGAAATATTCCAAAATTTTCTTGGGGGGTCCATACAAGGTCAGCTCCGGTTATTCGCCTCTCGAAGAAAACTGGCCGCTGTCCGTAAACCTGCTCCGGCATTTCTAGTTTTGCTTCCCTTACTGTCATCGAGTCCTAATAAAACACTAATTTTACTTTTCTTTTAATTGAATTTCACGAATTTGTACTGAGTTGACTATTCACAGGCTGGAATAGCAGGAAAACGCGTTTGTGGCAGTTAAACTTTCAAAATTGTCTCCCAACGGTCCCGTCTTCGTGGGTGTAAACGATTGATTGGAATTCGAGTCAGCAAGCCACCTTAATTAGGCCATATTAGACCACTTTGAAGTTGCTTTGTTCACGGGCTGAAATAGCAGGAAAAGGTGTTTGCAGCCGTCAAATATTCCAAATTTTCTTAGGTGGGGTGGGGATGGGGGTCCATACAAGGAAAGTCACGCTTCTTCGCCTCACGGGGAAGACCGGTGCCGCTGTCCGTAAACATGATAAACATTGTATTGGTGTGATGTTTTAGTTTAACCCGTAAAATATGTCAAAACAGTGTTTACAGAAGACTGAAGCTTTAAACAAATTTTATGGGGGTACACCCGCCTCCCCCCATAGGAGGGGAGATCCTCCATGTTGCGCTACATCGTGCCTCATTATGGTGTAAGTGTGTGTGCACCCTGAGTTCGCTACAAAATAGCAAGGTAATGACTTTGTGTGACTTTTAACAAGGTCGTTTCCTGTCTGATAATGTCGCGATTATCTCCCTTTTATTCTGGTCAATAAAGTAAACGCGCCAACTGGCATGTTTTGTTTCCAGCGTTATCAAACATTTGATTACATCACTATAGCAATTATCTCCGTTAATTCATTCTTTGGGGAAAACACTGCTCTTGTATGATCTCAAAGTCATGTGATGCACCGTCAGAACCAGCCCTTATTTGGCAGTGATAGGCCGCCTCAGCAAAAAACAGACGAACACTTCTGACGTAAAAGATAGGAAATGGCCTTTTCTAAAGATAAAAGCTAATTATAGGCTTTGTATTCTGCGCCATTAAGATTATAGACCATGTGCCATTATAATAAGGTTGGGTATCATATATTGAAGCAGTACCGGATCTAAGGGGGGCAAAGTGGGACAAATGTCCCGGGCCCCCCACATTTAGCCCCCCCCCAACAATTCTGGGTTTCCTTAACCAATTTCACTAAATAGAGTAAATGAAAACATCATAAGTCTGTTTAAAACTTTCAACGAATTCTGTATGTCCCGGGCCCCCCACAAGGTTAATCCCGCACTGTATTGAAGCCACGAATTGACTAACATTAAAGGCAAAACTGTACACGATACAAATGACCTGTAAAGCTGCATTATGTAAGAGCTGAATCTGCATATTGTAAGTCTTTTGTCTGGCTTCAAATATTGAAGAAATTGTTAATATGACCAGTCTGTAGGCCAGATCAACTCGTTAGATCGAGATTGAAATGGATTTGAACACCCGTGAAATTAAAATAAAAAAAAATAACGATACAAAGGATAATCGAGACTAACTCAAGTACCGTTGCTACGATAATAAACAATCTACGCTTCACCTCGTTCAAGCCACAAAAACTCAACAAATTCGCTTAGAATAAAGCAATATGAATGAAATTTTCATCATGTTCATTTTTCATTATCCTTTTCCGAACTATATAGCAAGAACAGCCGGGTCGTTATCCAAGTCTTACATTATGCATCTTCAAAAAGACTAGATCTTAGTCCTAAATTTATTTAATTCCACTCTATTTTTAAGTTGTGGCATCTTAAAATGTATATTGGTTTCTTATCTATTGATTTTACCGACAGGATCCACGGTGCCTCGGTCAGTAAGACGTTGGCTCTCTATCCCGGGGGTCCCTTTTTCGACCCCAGTATTGGAGGACGTTCATCTGGATTTTACAGCGTGATTCCCCTTGTCCATTTATGATTCAGGACAGGGGCCATGAAAAGGGACAACGTATAGTCGTTTGGATGGGACAAAAATCGAGACATCGTGTATACATTGGCGTGCACGTAAAAGAACCCTTGGCAGTTGGAATTCAATATAAGCACAGAAAACAATCTGGAATATTCCCGTCTTGAAAGCCGCTTTTTCTCGGTTGATGTTATTTTATACTTAGATGTGCTTTAATAGGACACAAATTAACACCAATCTTTATACATATATATATATCTGATCAGCAATCCACAACAGAGATTGGAAGTAACAATATTGACGAATCATAATTAAGCTTCTTTAATATCCTCTAGTCCACTGACTACCGTCAAACGAACTTCCCGTTGACCACGGTCAAGTGAACTTCCGGTTGAATCCGGCCTTTTATATAAATATACTATCTATGTATATATACTGTAAATATATTTATATATATAGCTTCCATATTAAAACATGACCAGGTATAGATACCATATGTATCGAAAGCTCCACGTCCTGTCTTTATATATAACTATTATAAAATACTATTCTGTGGGCATCCGATCTGTTTTGGCGTAGAAGATCCGGGATGTCACCAAGGGTTACGACGGAAAGGTGTGCCAAGTCGTTGAGAAAGTTCTATGTAAATACTAGATTGAACAGGCACTGGCAAAATCATTTGACACTCGGAATTATCGGAGCATTGCCCGAGGCCTGGTATTCGAGGCGTCAAGGAACTAGACTGTCGACAAGAATCTCACGAATTGCAGTCGGGGCATGTGCAGAGGGTTCTTTAACGTGAACGCCAGTGTGTACACATGACCCCGGTTTGGTGAATATATACCATATAAATAACGAAATGAAATGAAATGGGGTTTAACGTCCTACTCTTCGGCACCTGACCTGGGCTAATGGAAGACGGGCATACGCCATACAGTGTGCGATGAGGGAAATTTTGCCCGGGCAGCGGCGCTACGGCCTAATCTTATATCGAATTCCAACTGCCAAGGGATCTTTTACGTGCACGCCAATGTGAACACGGGACCTCGGTTTTTCTTCCCATCCGAACGACTAGGCAGCTGTCAGGCCCTCCTTCTGCATCACTGACAAGGGAAAAACCACGCAGGAAAATCGAGATGAACTTTCTCGGTCAATGCAGGGATCGAACACTCGACCTCCAGACTAGCAAGCCAGCGCCTTGCCCACTTAGCCACCGTGATTCCCAAAATATAAATAACATCCAATACCATTTGGATCGGGTGCGGTGAAATAATCTGTACCAGCGACCACCACTTTAAATGTACAGGAGCAACACACTAGAGAGATCTACGTGAGTTTGTACCTGGTTAACCTCGACTTCATATAGATCAATTGTGACCTTTATATAAAGATAAACGGGATGTATATAAATATCCTATTAGTATTAACCATAACCTTTAAAGTCTAGCATCCACTGGTGATTCAGACGTGTAGAATCTGCTAAAATTACAATTCTATCGCAACTTCGAATCCCCACCAACTGAAATGTGCTTTGTTTCCGTTCATACTCAAATCTATTTTGACTCTTAGCGTTTTTGTTTTGCAGCGGATTGGATGACGTCAGTTCTGGGAGTGCGTGCATTAATCTCGAAGTCCGATGTTATTTTTGATTACTAGCCGCCACTACGTAATTTGTTTGGATGGTTCCGGCCCTATTTTGTCGAATCAAAGCAGTTACGTCTTATGTAAACAATAAACGCGTCATTGAGCCAATGATTATATCCGCGTGATGCCATTGCACGTGTTGCAGACAGTCATCTGCGACAGAGATAATTCGTAATTCTCTGTGCACGAAGGGGTCTTTAGCAGTCGGAGGAAACCGGAAGACCCGAAGAAAACCCAAAAGGTTGGTTAGGCGCCGCTACTCCTTGACACGTACAACCGGGGAATCAAAACCACGGCAGTTGACTCAATGACAGACCTTATGATATGTGCTAACCATTCGGCCATCCAACCCCCCGGAATAGTTCAATGAAATGTGTGTACCATACACTTGCAATCAGTTAGATATCAACAGTCTATTAAAGAAAACAGAAATCTAACTACATGCATTGATGTCTAGTCGTTCGGATGGGACGAAAAACCGAGGCGCTGTGTACACATTGGCGTGCACGTAACAGATCCTTTGGCAGTTGGAATTCGATATAAGAATAGGTCTTAGTGCCGCTGTCCAGGTTAAATGTATCTCATAGCACACTATATGGCGTATGCCCGTCTTCATTAGCCTTCGGAGCAGATTAAACATCATTTCATTTCATATAAGCGTATGTCCGTCTATAAGCTTGTTCAGTTTTATAGTTTGGAAATCTTGTCGTTTGACCTTTAACGTTATTCGAATGTTGTATCGAGTGCTCTGTATTGTTACGAGTCTGTGAATACAAGTACATTTTCACAATGTCGAAAACCGGATAAGCAAAGGTAATGGATGTATTCTAAGCCATTGAGCGGCATAATTGTTTTTGAAAATGAACTTTCCATCTTCTTATTAGCTCAATTACATTTATTTAACCAGGAATTTAGGAATTAAAGCGAGAATTTCATATTGTTAAGTCATATTTTTAAAATAGATGGTATCTATAAACAGTCCTACCTTGTTAAAGAATTATCCTATTAATCCCATAATTCAACTTCAAATTCAAACGTTTGAAGATAGCTTTTGCATGGGTGGGGGGATAGAAAAACAAGAAAGGTAATTGTGTTATTTCCGGTGTGAATGATTTCTTAGTGTGGGAAATAATGCCTATTGAGCAAAAGACATAGAAATAATTATGTTTTGACTTTCTTAGAAAGTATGAAATTCTCCCATCTCGGTAGTATGCAGTTAAAACGGCCCACGCATCAATCAGGCAGTTCATTAGGAATCAGTGCATGCAGTTAATCCATGTGTACAGCAGAGTCTTGTGAAGATGTGCGTTATACCGTGATGTACTTTTCGTGCCAATCAACCCCAGACCGATGTATTAACTATAGTTCCAGCTGACTAGCATATAATTCAAATCTGTCCTAATCACAGAGAAAACTCATACGTTTCATTTCAAGGTCATTATCACTTCTCGAGGAACATAGTACACTCGCTCCAAACCAAGCTGGAAAATAAATCGACATGTCGGCATCAATATCTTCGTTTACTTCACTACGGACATGGTGGAACGGAATACTGTACGAGAAAGGCAAAAAGGGACAAAATTCATCATTTCAGTTATACTCTTGATTTGTAGTTGTTAAAACCCTTTTTTCTTTCAGTTCATTTCTTTCGGAATCAACTGCTCGTGATCGCAATCAGTCCTTAATGACCACAACTCGCTGGAAACCAAGGGAGAGAGAGAGAAAGGGAAATGGGGTTTAACGTCCACTCGACAAAGAGTAGGTCATTTCGGGACTACCATATGGGTTTTTAATTGTATTTTAATAATTCGCTTGCACGTAGGGGTCTCTAACAGTGGATGGAAACTCGGGGACCCGGAGAAAATCCACGAAGTTGGATAGGCGATCCTACTCCTTGTCACGTACAACAGGCTTTACGACACAACGCGCACGTGCTAACCATGCGGTCATCAAACCCCCATGGAAACCAAGAAGTTGTTCAAGAAATTAAATCTAAAATATGGTGTAAGTCTCTGTAGAAAAAAGAGAGGATGAGTTCACCAAAGCAAGAAATTAAATCTAAAATATGGTGTAAGTCTCTGTAGAAAGAGAGAGAATAAGTTCACTCCAGCCCTTCGGCAAAAATATGTGATCTGTATTTTTACTGTAAACGAAGTGAGTAATGGGGAGAACGCTAGATCGGAGACGGTCCTACGCATTTTAGCACATATGACGTCATATATAGATTATGTGTAAGGGTTAGGGTAAGGGCTAGGACCTGTAGATTTGGTCAAAGTCCCGAGATGTAAACAGGGCTAGCCCTAACCCTAACCCATGATCAAGCCCAACCCTTACCCTAACCCACAATTCACATATGACGTCACAATTTGCGTAGGACCGTCTCCGATCTAGCGTTCTCCGAGTAATGGATTGAAGTTAAGATCGTCTGGATCAGTGACTGTTTAATAAACGTGAAAGATGGATGGAAGTGTCGAGGGTAGATAAATTAGTTTCTAAGCTAATCGTTGGATAATTACAATATAGATGAGATTGTGTAGAGTGGGGTGGTATCTCATATACAACATGTAATGCACACACATGCTTTATTTCACAGACAACAGGCTAGACAATACACCTCAAGGTCAAATCGAATGATTTTAGAACCCCTCAAAAATTTATTACATGCTGCAGTTCTTATAATTACAGATAATAACAGATATACGAAATACTTTTTATGTACTTTAAAATTCTGTGCCTGGCAAAGAACAAATGAAATGGAGTTTAACGTCCTACTGTTTCTCTCGGAACTGGGTTAATGAAAACGGACATACGCCATACAGTGTGCTATTAGGTACATTTTCTCCGACAGCGGCCCTATATGGCTTCAGGGGTCTTTTACGTGCACGCCAATGTGTACACGGGACCTCGGTTTTTCGTCGCATCCTTGTCAGGCCCTCTGCCTCTCTGCCCGGCATCACTGACAAGGGAGAATCACGCCGGAAAATCTGAATCAACTTTCACGGCCAATGCAGGGATCGAACACCCGACCTCCACGCTAGCGAGCCAGCGTCTCACCCACTTAGCCACCGTGACCCCGGGCAAAGAACAAGTCCAGTTGGAATTCCATATAGAGAAGGCGAAAGCACACTGCGAGACCTATTCCCGTCTTCAATTAGTCCAGTTGGTGCAGTATTACAGGACGTTAAAACTCATTTTATTTTTAATTACTACTTCCAATATAATCTTAATTTAGCCTATTTGTTTATCTTCTAATTACATAACGCAGTAAACATGGTTTTGTTATGTCTAACAAGCCACCAGCCGATGGGAAATTTGTTGGGCCAGTCTTGAATTGGACCCGAACCCGTCGGAGCGAACACGGGTTTGGATATGGCTAGCCGCCGCTAGCCGCCGCTAGCCGCCAGCCGTTGGGAAAACTTGCTGGACCAGTTTTGAAATGGTCCAGAACCAGTCGCCGCCAAAATACAATATACAGGAATTGGGACAATGCCCTATGGGCCAGAACCGCAAGGTAAGTAAATTGGCTGCTAGACTGAACACAAGTAAGCCTTACTGTTCGACCTGAAAGATAGTGAGTGAACAATGGGCGGGGTCGGTTTTAAGACCAAGTCGGCTACTGTAAAGGAGCGGCATTAGTTCCATGAAACTAGTAGTTCGAATCGGACGATAAAAGAGAGAGAGAGAAATGGGGTTTAACGTCCACTCGACACAAACTAGGTCATTTCGGGACTAACATAATGGTTTAATTTTATTTCTATAATTCGTTTGCGCGTTCGGACGATAAACGGAGGTCCCGTCTACGCATTTAGCTGCACATACGAAAAACCCTTGGCCGTTGGAATTAGATATAAGAGCAGGACGTAGCGCCACTGTCCGGACAAAATGTCTCTTATAGCACTATGTATGGTATATATAGCTCAGTTGGAGCAGAATAGTAGGACGTTAAACCACTTATCAGTTGGGTAAAACGAAAGTAAAAGTAGGGTGTTAAACCACTTATCAAGTCCATAAAACGAAAGTAAAAGCAGGGCGTTGAACCACTTTTCAGTTCCATAAAATGAAAGTAAAAGTTCTATTTGAGTAGGATCAGATGTGGGCCTATTAATATGGTTGTGTTTAAACCCGGAGTCATCGTTTAATCTGTTTGATTAAAGCTTTCACTATCTAACTAAACACTACCATATGTTCTTACTTACATCTAATTTATTTAAACTCGCTACACTAATATTACAAAGACTTCTCTTCAACTCTAGGTCAAATCATTCCGGTTCGTCTGCAGTCGAAATTCTGTGGGAAATTGTTTAATTTGTGATACAATCAATGACGTCATTATAGACTATAACAAACGTAAGTCTATTTGGAGGTTAAAACAAGTTTGTTCTGATTTTGTTCTGCAAAATGGAGATAGGGAAAGAGAGAAAAATGGGGTTCAACACACGGGACTAACACACGGTTCAATTTTAAGCAATAATTCGCTTGCGCATAGCGGTCTTTAGAAGTGGCGGGAAACCGGAGGACCCTGACAACCGGGGAATGGAAACGACGACAGTTGACTCAATGACGGACTTAAAGCGATACAGCGTGCCCGGACTAACAATTCGGTATACGAATGCACCTTCTTTATTGAGAGTGTTTAAGGGCGGTAGTCAAAGACTTCACTTTAGATTTGCTGCATGGAAATATCAAAAGAATCGTTACACCTAGGGGTTACCGGGATCAACATTTCTCATCTGCTACCGAAACTTGTTCAAAACATAGATGTCATTAGAGATATTTTAACCCACATAAAACAATGACCTCAGCCTAGTCGATCATTGGAAGATTGGGAAGTTTAAAGATGCATGATGTAAGATTTAGATAAATAACTGACCGTTCTTTCTATAAAATAAAATGAAATGGGATTTAACGTCCTACTCTTCTGCACCTGACCTGGGCTAATGGAAGACGGGCATACGCCATACAGTGTGCTATGAGGGAAATTTTGCCCGGGCAGCGGCGCTACGGCCTACTCTTATATCGAATTCCAACTGCCAAGGGATCTTTTACGTGTACTCTAATGTGTACACGGGACCTCGGTTTTTCGTCCTACCCGAACGACTATAAGACAGCTGTCCTTGTCAGGTCTTCCTTCTGCATCACTGACTAGGGGAAACCACGCCGGAAAATCGAGATGAACTTTCTCGGCCAATGCAGAGATCGAACACCCGACCTCCAGGCTAGCGAGCCAGCGCCTTGCCCACTTAGCCACCGTCTTTCTATAATAGATTAAAAATAGAGGATGAAAAATCAATATCTTAAAAAATTCAATTAAACTACTTTATTCCGATCAAAGTTTGGACTAGAAATGACCTAAGTAGGCCCAATTGTTAAATGCCATGCAATTGACGCCAGAAATGGACAGCATCTTTAACCGACATAAAACAATGACGCCACAGACGCTCGTCGATCATGGAAAAGTTTAAAGGTAAATCGTGTTTTGTTGCAAAGAATATGGAAAGTTCTGATATAACCACAGGCTAGAGGTTCAATCAAATTATACGTTAATTATATACGAAAAGTAGGTAATTTCTGATAAGTCTGTAAACGTGCACATCAACCAATGACGTCGTTGGGTCGATCGGTAAGCTTTGTTTTTAATCAACCGTTTGAAGGTTAATAATGCTTTAAGGTCAGATCCTAACAGTTTTGATTAACTCTTTCATATTTTGCAATTCATCTTGGAGATGTTTTTACAGAAAACTTTACGTGTTAATACAATTCATTCTGCACACATAGATCAATCAACATTATACTTAGCGAATAGATCTCTGCTCTTAATGGCCGCCATAATCCAAAAATTAATATAATACTTTTTAAAGATGTTCTACCTCGGTTCACGTCTGTCATACACACAACGATTAAATAAACATTTTCGATTTAATTAAATGGAAGCGGAATAAATACTTCTCTAACTATACTTAATGTTTTTGACTAAAATCGTCGATGTAGGATCCGAAATGTCAGTGAACTAGCTAAGTGCCAGTTCTCAAGCGGAGTTCTCAAGCAGCTTAACTTTAGTTTGAATATGTCAGTACAATTCGGGCCTTTAAGCAACATTGGCTATGTCAAACATTTGCTTACTATACCTAGGTACCTAGGTCATTCTAGCCATGGGTCCGGTGCCCCACCCTCATCCGTGACGTGGCACACTTAGAAATAGAAATGCGATTTAGTATATATAATATCGGCGTATTTTGTTGCCGAGACATAAAACCACATTCCATTCCACGAGAGAGAGTGCCTCATTAAACGCATCATTGTGTTAATGCCGTCAATAAATTGTGATATATTACCATTCTTATAGAAGTTGATGTGTGTTACAGTAGATACACATAACATCAACAATAACACCATCTACAACAAACAACAACAATAATAACATCTTTATATACCTTTTTACTACATCCACAGCATGCTAGAAACATTTACAACCAACAGTACAATAAGGTACAATACTAAACTTACGTTATCTGCTTGAGAACAGACACTAAGCTACCTAGACGCCATTTTATAGGGGGTTGGGATGGCCTAGTGGTCTAGAGTGCCGAGCTTCGACCTCTGGTTGGCCGGTCACCTCTGGCTTGCGGCTGTGGTTTCGATCCCTGGTGTGAGCGTATGTGGCATGGAGATAGGGGCGCCTTCTCAACCTCGTGGGTTTCCTCCGGGCACTCCGGTTTCCTCCCACTGCTAAAGACCCCTACGCGCATGCGAATTATTGAAATAAATTAAAAACGTCCAACTGGGAAATCGAAACCGCGCCAGTTGACTCGATGACAGACCTTATGATACAGCGCGCACAGCGCGCACGTGCTAACCATTCGACCATGTTACCAACCAAACTCAAAATAAAGGAAAGGGGAATATTTCCCAAACGTTGTATCATACTTGTGTGAATCATAATAGGCAATATGCTACGTAAAATATAAATGTAGGCGCATTGAAGGAAAAGGCCTTTTCAAGTAACCACTACAGCGGCGAATCCAGGAATTTTTGTAGGAGGGGGTTTTCCAGGTTCCTGAGACAACGCATCCTTTGAAAATGAAAATGTTGTTTGAGAAATACACGTCATTTTGTCGTATATCTCGGGTAACCAGACGCAATACACCGAAACTGGGATTTTACATAAAAACATACTAAATACATGTAGCTACATTTGAGTTTTACTGATATATAATAGATCAGTTAAATTTTAAGGAAGACAAATAGAAAAACAAAAACCGACTTGTTAAACCCCAAAATATCAAGAAAATTCATAACATAAACTTTTCGTTTATTTGTTTTTTAAATACGCCGGTGCACAGATTACTTGACAAGGGACTCGGGCCTAAAATAGAGTTTTTCACATTAATGGCTAGAATAAGCAGCGTGGATGTTTTTTGATGAATCGTTCTATAATATCATCGATATCTAGCTCCAAATATTGTTAAAGTTTATTAGCACTAAGCTTTTCTAGCGAGTATCCGTCATAGTAGAATCATATGATAAAAGATGTAACACTTTTCCCATGAATATTGATGTTTTACAATGTCTTGCAACTAGCTGAGCAGGGGGTGGGCGCCCCCTCCCCCATCCTCTTGATCCGCCCCTGCCATTTTCGTGCAACGTTTGTAGGGGTTGCCATGACAAAGTTTATCCTGTACCTTTGACAATTAAATTGGTATAATTTATCGTACATCGATTAAGTGTCAGTAAAACTGTTCAAATATTGTATCATAGAATAAAAAAAATGCAAGTCACATAGTAGGCTATGAATATTTCCAAGAAACAAAATTTGAAAATCATTATCTGCAGAAAACAAATATGGCTAATACAACATCAATTGAATAAATATTGACTCAGATCTGAATACTATCATTTAAAGAAGCATTCACACTACAAAGTCAAAACCTAGTAACTCACTTTTTTGTCAAAATTATTGAGTTAGAGACAAATTTGTAGTTACTAGTCTATGTGCTTCCTGGTGCTGTACTAGATATTCCAATCTTTTGATTTTGTAAGCAGTTACACACATGACGCAACCTAGCAACTTCCTTCATTTGCCTAGAATCTCACAGAAAAACCTAGTAACTCAACAGTCAATTCAATGGATAAGCCGGGGTTTAATATTCATTCATTATGTTTTCCTTTGTTTCCTCAAAATAAGAAAAAAGTGAGTTGCTAGATGTTGCTTTTTGACGTGAGTTATGGCTTCGAATGCCACTCATATGGCGTCTGCGGCACAAAAATGTAAAGGTAACACTGATATACAACCTATATCGTCTCGAGTGACGCAAGGGGCGCTTTGTATGTGGTGGTCAAATGACCACTGATTGTGCGAGAGAGAGAGAGGAATTGGTTTAAGGTCCACTCGACACAAACTAGGTCATTTCGGGGTATTTTAAATTTTTTCCCCAAAAAAGAAATGGGTTAATGTTAGGGAATTTTAAGCCTGTAAAGGAAGCATTTAGTGGCATTTACCGATTGGAAACATAACAAAACATACACAGTTATATGGGAAAACAATCACTGGTTTATTATACACAAGCGCGACGTTTCGATAAGTATCATCGTGTCGTTATTAGTAAACTTGAGGGTCTATATATATATTGTACAATCTGAAACCATACTTAAAGTAGCTAAATCGCTAATATTTGGGACCTAGAAACAGATCCGAATGGGTCGCAATGCATATAATAATGTAATATGATTGTATATAAACTGATTTCCGTTTTGACTATAATTTCAAATCAGTTATGCCCAGCGAATGACGGCAAGAGTCTCAACCCAATGACAATTTCTAGCGTCTGGTTATTCCAGTCTATTGCGCATGCTCTCCAAATAAGATATGACGTCACGATTTGATAGGAGTTGTGGAATATGTCTAGTCGTTCCTTCTGGTCACTTGTTACAAATGACGCTGAAACACAGTTGTGGATATCAGGCGTCAACCTTTTCCCTGTAATGTCACAACATCATTGTTGATTTAAATTGACAAACAACGTGTAAGACTTTGGATGATACTGAATTAGAGACTTAGCTACTTTAATAATAATAATGAGAAGAGTTCAAAATATTTACATATTTAACAACAAAGAACTATAAAGCACCGTGTGATGATAAATATATAGATAAACATGAAACCTTAATTATGTTTATTCAGTGGGTGAATCAATACATTAGAATAGTTTATTAACAATAAAATAAAAACCAAGTACGAACAATCCAAACCATTAGACAAAATTCGAAGTCCTAAAAAACGTTATAGGCAAAATAGTGTAATCAGCAAATGGACTGTTCATCGTGTACAAGATACACAACAAACAGTGGTAACAGGTGTCCGGAAGAGTAAGCTTACCCTTCATGGCGCCACACCCGCCATAGCTGCATCCAAACTATTAGTCGAAAGCTCGGTAAAATAGCGTGATTGGCCAACAAATAAGAACTTATAAACACAAAGCTATTGGCTCAAATTGTTAAGGAAAATGAAACCACAACAACAATATGATATAATAGCAACGCATAATTGCACTGAGGGGCGGGGATAATTAATAGCTAGTAACTACAGTCCATAGGAAGATTTTTAATTTTTAATAACATCATAATATGCTCTAGGAATGAATCGTCCCAATTTCGTTATTCAATTCGGGAGAAAATCATCTAATGTTAATCGTTTCTTTTAATTTCGTTATTTTCTTATTATGTTGATTTGCAGCCAGAATATCTCCCAGTCTATTGGGGGAGTGGGGATGGCCGTCATTGAGTCAACTGGCGTGGTTTCTAATCCCCGGTTGTACGTGACAAGAAAAAGGTTGGCTTCCGGTTTCCTCCCACTGCTAACGACCCCTACGCACAAGCGAATTATTCAAATAAAATGAAATCACACGTTATTCCCAAAATGACCTAGTTTGTGTCGAGTGGACGTTAAACTCCACCCCTCTCTCTCGCTCTCTCTGAGTTTATTGTGTGTCTTGGAAATCTTTTAAGTGTGCAGTATAGGAGATATGTTGGTCAGGGCTCTTGATTTGTGTTCTGAATTTCTTTGATCTCCTGGATTTTGGTTTCCCCGATATAGGCCTTTTTTCTTGAACGGTTAATTTTGTAGATGGCCCCCCTTTTGGTTGCACGGGAATAGTTTGTTGCAGTGTACCATTCATTGGCTTTTAAAATCCATTTGAGGGATGTGGGTATAGAGAAAGAAGTGTCAATGTTGAAATATATTTGAGGGATGTGGGGATAGAGAAAGAAGTGTCAATGTTGAAATCTGTTTGAGGGATGTGGGGATAGAGAAAGAAGTGTCAATGTTGGATTTCTTTAGTAATCGGCTACTCTGGTAGTTGACACTTCCATAGAATGGTAGAGAGCTTCTGATAGGTGACTATTTCTTGCCTCTGTTGATTGTTTCTGCTGTTATTAAGGGTGGCCCCAATCTGTCTGTTGATTTAGGTAGTAGAAAATGTGCGGTAAGTGGTCTAATTCGTCATCAAGGTATTCTGGTTCACATGTTAAGGTGGATATGGGGCTCTTTTAATGTACGTGTAGTGGGGATGACTTGAGTTATAATTAATGTGCTGGTGCCTGCTTCACGAAATTTTAACAAAAAATAAAATCCAAATTTTACTAATTTTATTGGATAATATTAGATAGAATTTAGTACTTAGCCAATCAAAATTATAGTATCTACAAAATATTTGATTTTATTTTCAGTTAAGATTTCGAGAAAGAGGGCCATGGTCTTTATGGTTAGTTTACGGTAAATCTTCGTTTTCATTTTGATGTTTTGTTTGTGGACGTGGACATCTAAAAATGGTAAAGCGACGACGAGGGTTGTGTGAAATAGATTCTTGCGACATACGGTAGTTTTCTCGTGATTAAAATATTTCGAGAAGCTGGGATGGCTTAGTGTGGGCGTATGCGACTTGGAGATAGGTGTGCCTTCTAAACCTCGTGGGTTGACTCCGGGGTACTCCGGTTTCCTTCCATAGGAAAGACACCTTTGCGAGCGCTAAGATAAGAAAAATTACAACTTGTCTGTGATATCGCCATCGGTCGAATCAGACGTTGAGCACTAAGAACAACAAAACAGGCACAGGTGAAATACTGTGGATTACCCGAATAGGTATTAGTGGGCCGTTACTCCTTAGTTTTAAATTTTGTTGTTTTTTTTTAGTGAAAATATTGTAATTATCATATATTGCAACTTCGAATTCTGCTGTTTAAGGTCAAATCAATTGTCATAATCTATTAATAATAAAAAAAAAGAATTTGAGAAACAGCAATAGCAGTCTATTTATAGATATTTAGGTAAACATATAGGCACGTTTTGGCATCGAAATAAAGGATTTGAGTACAAGGACTAATCATCCACCACACGAAACTTAGCTGTATTTTTTAAAGCTATTTGCCACCATTGTGAGTATCGAGATTTTTTAGAATTTTTTTGAGAATACATTTTTCAATATGGCGTCCATTCAGGGTAAAGATCTTTCCTTAAAGTAAATAGTTCTCTGAGTCTAGAATGAAATAACTCCACCACACACTGCGCTGTTGATGATAAAATTTAACTGAAAAGCTGCCGAAAAAAGACATAACACCCAATTTTGCACAAATAATGTTAGTTACGAGAAGCCTTGTTGAAACGTCGCTCAGTAATAAGCAGTAATTGTATTCCATAGATATGTGACCTGCATATTCCATTGAAACAATTGAACCAAACCCACCTAATTTATATAGTGTATCCGACACGTCTGTTAGGCCTGAGACGACGTCGTTGCTGTTGTCACACGGGGCTGTGGCCTTTACGATCGAATAAAATTCAGCGCAGGGCCAGTATCAAAAATACAGCAAATAAAAATTCTATTTTACCTTTTTTACACAAATAACCTCCGTCTTTTATTAAAACATGTTGATATAAACACCATTGCTACCCCAGTCATGTAATTATCACCACGCATGTGCAACCGTCCATACCGGATATTAACATTCGTTCCGCCATGATTAAAATCTGGTAATAAAGTTTGGAATGATGCTATTTATGGATGATGTTATTGTATCGCCAGTCATGGCTAACTAATGCCGATACTGTGACTGGTAAGCGAGTCGAACAAGAGCCTGTTAAATACATCATTAATAATAATAATATAATGCATGCGTTTCTATCTACATGTTGTTGGATTCACGGTCATTCTACAAGGACGAATACATGTAGTTAATGGTTACAGTAGAGGAATTCGTGGCGTTCTTCCAACTCATCAGAATCAATCAACAAAATATAGATAAAACAAAACAACAGTCGTCCAGAACATCGTTAACCATTCATCTTTACTCATAGATCAAATTTCCTAAATTCACGAATCTTCTGGCCACAGAACACCAATGATTCCGCCATTGACTTTAATGTTAATTCTCGTCTCTTAGACCGGCTCTAACTTTTTCCCAAATTTTCGTTGGGTAGAACACTTTCTGCCAGAGATGGCGCAACATGTGGCAAAATCTTGCCCAAAAGCATGTATGAGGTTCACCATGAAAAACTTGAGATACACAAGCTGGAATTAGAGACAAGTAAATAATGCAATTTTTGGCCCTACATTTCAAGGTAATCAACCTCACAACTCTTGTGTCCTTCCGTCTCAAAATCCTGAATATTCACCAAAACCTGGTAGAAAATGTATTTTCAAACCCTTTTCTTCGACTCCACCTTAAAACGTCAACAATCGCCATGCAAAATGGGGAAAAGGAACAGGGAGAGAAAGACTAAAGTAACTTTGGTGAGCTGTGTCCTTGTAACTCATGAAAAACTGAAGTATGGCAATCTGAATAAAACACAAATCTTATTTCGTTTCGTTTCTATAGTTCAAATTTTGTTTAACACGTCTTTACTACAGTCGGCAATCCTCGACAGATTCCGGTACCTACATCTAGTCTCGGCTGTATGACAGTAAGTGATATGTACCTACGCCCATACATTTGCGATGCGGCTATCGGTTAACTTTAACAGGAAAACGTGACGCTATTACAAACAGACACCATGGCCGCAGTCATGTTTCATCCGGGACCTTTAAAGTAGTTCCAAGATACCATGGGCGCAGCCATGTTTCATCAGGGTCCTTTAAAGTAGTTCCAATATGGCGGAATTCGTCATACAGCCGAGACTAGATGTAGGTCCCGGAATCTGTCGAGACTTGCCGAGTGGTCTTTACTACACTAGATCATCGAAAGTATAAAAGAAACGAAACGAAATATAGATCTGTATTTTAATCAGATTTGAAGTATGGTGAATTGAGTTGCCCTGGAGTGTTATTTTGATTATTGATGGGACAGGCTATCTACGATTGAAGTCTGTTTGTTGACCAATTTTTAATTCAAATTTTGGCTTAAAGCCGCTGATCTTTATTTGGGGGGTTTTGAAGGGAATACCATTCGAAAAATGACCCATTTCCGTTCATTATTTACAAAAGCTTGCAACATTCGGCGTCCTCAGCAGACAATATTTATACGTCACCTAAAAGTGTCAGTACAGTGTTTTGGTATCATCTCTTTTTAATCCGGGTGAGGCATGTTCATCAAGTCGCTACACTACAAATGACACTCGAAAAGCATTCTGGCACGCGATACGTAAGCCTATTTCAAAATTTTAATGATGCCTTTAATATTGGATATCATAGACCCATCTTTTCACTGTAAGATAACAACATCAACGCTCTTCTTCAATACTGCACCAGGCTATAAAGATAGCCTTTCCAGAAGACGACAGTTCAATTGGGCACCTGTTGGGGGAAGATGGAAATCAAGATCGGAAACGGGTAGGTAACGATTAAGAAATGATTGAAAATGTAATTGACACTAAATTTCTTTACCGAAATCACACAGGTCGTATTAATTTAAGGTACGCGTTTAATGGTATGGGGTTTAATATCTCCTTCAAGTAGCCAAGTCTCAAACTCTATATCACCCAAAGTTTTCGGCATCGAAATCAAGAATTATTTGGCGATTTATATCAACACTGATGTTCTGATCTTATTATATGAGTTGCGACCAATTTATGTCAATTGCGGGGTACCAAATATTAGCGACTTGGCTCCTTCAACACATTACTGACATCACATTGAGATCAATTTGGTTATAACTTTATTTGTAGGCCAATTCAAATTTATAGCCCAGTAATTATGCCTATTTAGGTTTGCAGATGGCTATATAAACTTTATGTTTATTCCAATAATCAAACGATAAATAAATACACAAGATTTAAATAAATCCATACTTTTATATTTCATGCAGATCAGCTCAAAAAGTTGTACGTCTTTTAAGCTTCCAGATTACTGAACACGCATATATTTAGGTTCCTAATCCTTTCACAATTAAAACACCTTTCATTCCAGCTATTTTCAAGTAAAGTGTTGTTTCTAATTGGAATGTTAGTCCAGCAAATGGCCTCATAAACTACAACAGGCTATTATAAGAGGCGAGCGTTTTCTAACCACAGAACAGCAGTCTCATAAACCATTTTGTCATTCCAACATAAGCTACAATTAATTAACCATATAAACTCACAGAGAACAGACACAAATCGCCGAATTCCCTGTTCATCAGTCATCGTTTAAATAAACGATTATTCGACATATCTAATTATTTAGATATAAGGTGTTTTGAAAGGGTTAAGCGGCTCATACAAGAGCGAATATGATCTGTTCAATAATTCCGTCAATATAATTGACTCAATATATTGTACGTGTGTGGGCTATATTGAAGTAAAATATTGCCAATAACCAACATGGCGTCAATATATTAAAGGATCAAAATTATTTTGATTTTTATTGATGGTTCATCAATATATTGACGGACGGTCAATTTATTGAATGACAATTTTGATCGTGTGTGGGGAATCTGTAAATAATTACGTCAATATTTTCATTCCACCGTCAACCCTGGAAGAGTAAACATGGCATCCATTTTGAAAAATGACCAAAAATGATGAAATTATTGATGGAAATATTGAATTGTGTGTGGCCAGCAGTTTCAATCGAATGCAAATTTCTAGCGTCTGGTTATTCCAGTCTTCATACGCCGTTTGATTTGGTGCAATGTACATAGCCTTGTTCATCTAGTCTCTTGTTACAACTGGGGTGAAGCGCATTATGGTACACGATTCGTGTACCATTGGTGAAATGTTTATTTTGCCTTAAATATTGGATATCAGAAGCCCATCTTTTCTCGGTAAGATAACAGCATCAATGTTCATTTAAATGGACAAATAATTCGTGTTTTCAAAGTTGAAGATTTTGGATGATATTGAGTTAGAGACTTAGTTAGTTTAAAGGTGAATTGCAGAAATATTATGGTCGCCTACAATACAGATTATAATTATCCCGGTGTTTATCAGAATATTCCGAGGTGCTTTCCGCCTTGTCAGTGGCACAGGGCGAATGGAACAATATCTAGTCATTCGGACGGAAAGAAAAACCAAGGTACCGTGTACCTGTTAGCGTACACGTAAAAGAACTCTTTTATACTGTGTTAATCTTTATTAGCACAGAAAGCAATGCGTGCACGTTAAAGGTCCTTGGCAGTTGGAATTTGATATAAACGTAGACCGTGGCCGCGCTGTCTTGGTAAATTTCCCCCCATTTCACACGGTAAATCCCGTTTCATTTCATTTCGTGTGATGTGTTATAGATAAATCATTATCATATACCGAATAACCCCGCGATTATAAAAAAAACTTATCTCAATCTAAACAGAGAATACTTATGTGTATTTATAACCCCAGAGCTTAAATATGGTATAATACACACCCTGTATGTTCAAGACGCCATCACAGTCAAACTAAAACATGCAGTTTTCAGTTAATATACAATAATATACAATCTAAAGTTTATAGCACTAATATGATTACGTCTGATAAGTAAAAATGTCCACATAAGTTGGTTTCGACTTATAATAGGCACATTCGAGAGAGAGAGAGAGAGTATATCTTCAAAGACACGCATTAAACACCGTGTATTGTGTGTTTGTGTGTGTGTGCGAGAGAGAGGGAGGGGGGGAGGTATATCTACAAAGGCACGCATTAAACACCGTGTATTGTGTGTTTGTGTGTGAGAGATTGAGAGAGAGAGAGAGAGAGGGAGGGGAGGTATATCTACAAAGGCACGCATTAAACACCGTGTATTGTGTGTGTGTGTGTGTGTGTGTGTTTGCATATGGTGTATTAGCAGGACGCAAAGTTGAAAGAACACCAACGTTGTTAGGACATTTTGAATTGTTGGGACTTACACTCAGGTCCCCACAATTATTTTTGTACCAGGGCCTTGTAAACCACCTAAAAACTATATATTTTCAATCTTACACAAGTCCTACAAAATGTGGAAAATCATGCCAGTCTCACACACTGAACACACATTTTACTTCCTATATCACACACATTTAAAGTGTTTGAAGCATGGGTATTATCAATATCCAATCAGATGGCCAGTTACAAAGTTAGATATATTGACCAATCAGAGGCCATTTCTTTAAAGTCCTGACAGAAGAGGCTACTCAAATTTTTTCACACAACTTGTGCATTTAATTGCGAAAGGTACAGATAAGCTAAGCAACGGCCTAGAAGTATATTTTTTCTTAAGGGAGAGCCAATATAAGATACCAATAAAGGTTATGTAGAACATTAGTGTGTATTTCCTGTATGATTCATTATCACATTAGCAATAAGTCCTATCAATGACTGAAATTATTGATTAGGGTATTGTTATAGAAAAGTTTTGATAATTAATCAAATTGTGCGGGTGTAAATTTGAAATTATTAGTCACTTTGTTCTGTTGAGAAAGAGGATACATGTCTAGAAATTAACAGTAGAAAGAAAAAAGAAATAGGTAAGTGCTTACATTATGTCTTAACTACTTCAATTTTAATGCTGTCAAAATTTGTACAAAATTATGATTTATCAAAATATTTCTTTTACAAAAATTGGAAAGAAATTGAAATAAATAACACGTATTGTTTAGATCAAAAGGTCCGTCATTGCCTCAAGGGCCCTGATTTTGTTGTCCGATAACATGAGCAGTACCGTGGGTCCCCAGTTTCATGTTACTATTAAAGACTCCCGAATAGTACCATATGTTAGTCCCGAAAGGCGCTGTCTCCTCTCTGTCTCCATCCTCTCTGTAGTCCTGCTTATCTCTCCTCACACTTGATTCCCCTCAATCCCCTCCCTTTCTCTCTATCCCAACTTTAATCTTTCCCCTCGCTCATTCCCTGTCTCCCCCCCTCTCTTTATTACCATTTATCTCTCTTTCACTCTATTCCCCTGTATCTTGTCCTATCTCTCATCTCTCTTGCTTACCATCCCTATTTCTATTCTTGCAAATCCTCCTCTGTATCGGTTCTTTTCTATCTCTCTTCTGTATCCCCATCCCCCTCACCCCTCTCCTCGTATCCTCTCTCAACCTCTCCTCTCTCTCATTTTGTCCTTGGTATCCTTATCCCTCGCATCTCCATATCCTCTCTATCTCCCCCACCGCCCTCTTCCCCTCTTCATCTATATTGTCATGTCTCTCCTCATTCAAGCCCCCTTATTCTCTTAGATATTATGTGGGAGCCAGAATGTTTCGCTTTCTTCCCCTTCCTGCATCTTTATCGTCCTCCGTCTGGTTTCCTCCCACTGTTAAAAACCGATTGAAGTACAATTGCACCATATGGTTTAGTTGGTTGCGAAATACCTTATCTCGCTCCCTTTCTCTCTTCCATACCATCTCTCACTTCCTCCATCCCCTCTTTCACCCCACCCCTTTCAAGTGTAAGGTGGGCACCAGACTCTCCTCTCTCTGTTATCCTTTCTATTTCTCCTTTCTTTCTATCTGTTTCCCCTGTTTGCGTCTCTGTCCCTGTCTTCTCTCATCGTTCTTTTGGTCTCTCTTTACCTACTATCTTCATCTCATAAACAAGTCTTAAAGCCCAAACTGTTCAACTGGGTTTCAAGCTCCTGTGTTATAGAATAGTATTTTAACTTTAAGATTAAGATGTTGGGCATCTCAAAATTCTTTTTCTTTAATAAAAAAAACCTTGTTGTGAAAAGGTGTACTAGAAATATGCTGTAATAATAGAAATAATAAGTGTTGAGTGGATGGTAGTTTCTCTTCACCCAATTGAGTGATAAGTGGACATCAGTCTCTCTCTCTCTCCCTCTCTGGATTTGAAGTAATCAAAGCTTAGCCCAACCCAAGTGTTAATAACCACTATTATTTTATTATTTCAGTGAATATGAAAACACAGTCTGGTGAAGAGCAGAGGAGAGCAGGAAATATTGAATGTGAAATGTGCATCACAAACAATACGGTTTTAAGGTGGTGAAACTGGCCCTGTGTGAACAGAGTAATGGACATTTATTTAACCAATAATTGAATTCTTAAAAACTGACTCAAATGTATTAAAGAATCCAGAATATTATTTTCTCGAAGTTGTCACAAATTTGACTTTTGAGGGTATACATTGTTAAGTTCAAAATGTTGTTGGACTTCAGTGAAATTGCTTTTGTGTTAAAATCATAAAGAATTAAAACAAAAAGTGAATTATGAAGTATTTTGTTTTACCCAAACCAGTTTCTACTGCATTTTGAAAAGGTCAGACAAATCACAATCCAAAACACAACGGTAAACCACCTTTCAGTTTGTCGCACAGTCAACAATGACTCTTACCTTACCCCAAGTTATATTTACCAGTTAGACTAACCAACTGTCTTTCCTTATTGTCATTTATTGATTTACATGCTTAATTATAAGTAATATTTGCAGCTGATAGTTTATCTGTCTTTGTCCGAGGTAAAGAGGGGGGGTGGGATGAGTCTAGTAGTGAGCATAATTTCTGCACTTTCCTTCCCACACCAAAGAGTCATGCCCTTTAATTTAATCTAATAGAAATATCAAAGAATTTCCCCAAAATGACACAGTTGGTGTTGAGTGAATGTAAAACCCATTGGGTTTTATTTTGATTGTATTTCTACTCAATGAAATGTGTATACATTTGTGGCTTAATCCGCGATCAGATTAGGTTATGTCGCTTGTTGCCCTGTGTTTTATTTTCTATTTTACTTTGGACCCCCTGCATGGGCCATTATAATTTGATCCTTATTAAAGTTTACTGTACTGTAATGATGGAGATGTCACCAGCAATTTAAGAATTCTTATGGACTGAATCGTTATTAACTGCAATCTGACTCTTGACAATTTAGTCGAATTGGTCCCAGTAGTGATACAATGACTTAGTGTGTGTCCAGATTTTAAGTCAAAACAAATTTATATTGATTCGTGGTCAAAGGGGAGACCAATCTTGGTGTGCCTGTAATGTGGGCTAATTGCAGCCTTGTCACACTTCATACCAAATCTAGCTTGGACATGTTCAGTTACAACAGCGGGTGTGAATTAGTTATATACATCGTTATTAGGACACCTTCAGTACCAACAGTTTATTAAATTTGTGGTGTGTGAATTGAATGTACGTCTTTAACGGGACCCTCCCGATAACCATTATGTGCGTCATTATACGGACGTCCCAATAGTGCATTAAAACATAGGTGTGTACAATTAAATAGAAGTAATTATCAGGACGTCCCAGCAGTTCATTAAATCCTGGGTATGTAACATGTGTATAATAAGTGTAACTATACCACTCTGACGGTACGGCTCTTTAAGTGTCCATCAACAAGATTTGTCACACAACGTACCACTAAAGTGTCCCAACAATCTCAATTGCTACTGTTTAATATTAAAGATTTATTATAACATATTTTTCATTACCCGTTGGTACTTTAGACCGATCAGTAATATATTTTAGATAAAAATATAAGAATAAGGGTTAGTCCCCACAAGTGTGGTTACTGTCAAGGACCTGACAAAGACTTAGATGCAGGTATGGGTGTGTGTGTGTGTGTGAGAGAGTGAGAGGGAGAGAGAGGGGGGGGGGGTTAACAGCCCTTATGATCATCTAATACGGCACGCATTAAACACCGTGTAGCGTGGATGGGTTCGTAGAGTTGGTTGGTGGCAGTGTATGAAGGCCATTAGGATTTTCAATTTCTGGGTCATTCTACAAATATTACATGGAAGTAACCTTGCCTATCCGAAATATTTATTCCAATGATGGGGAATTCTTACTCGTCCGATATCTCTTGTAAGTGTTAGGGTTGAGATAAGGTTACTGTTCATTCGTCCACCGATATCTATTATAAGGGTTAGGGTTGGGATAAGGGTTACTGTTCATTAGTCCACCGATATCTATTATTACGATTAGGGTTAGTGTTGTTTTTTTTTTATAGTATTTCTTAAAACGGCGGACTAGTTCACCCGCGGACTAGAGAACCCCTCTCCCAATAATTATCTTGCGCACAGGAGTATTCTGCATTTGGCGGTACCCCGAGAATCCGGTAACAAAAAACAAAATAAAAATTCCATTTGTCTAGGAGTAGTGAAGCTAAATCCGGCTCACAGAAACTTCCATCTTTTCGTATAACTTACACTGAGTTGATTCTACAAATTTAATCACACTTCATCAACTGCTACTTCCGGTACAGGCAACATGAGTTATCTGAAGGTTCACATGTTAATTACATAATGTTAAGATATTAAACTAATAGTAACTTATGTAACATTGGTTTTATCTTAGTAATTGGTGGAAATAGACGATAAATTTTGATTTGATTCAGCTAATAATTCTCCACCTGTGTCTAACCTTTCTGTTGAAAGCAGGTGATAGAAAGATGTGGAGGATTGAGCACCAAATTCTTTCTCTAGTCATGTTATTTCAACCTACGACAAACAATCGTTGTCGACAATCAGCAAAACAGCTAGCTTTAGTCACCTACTATCCGAAAAAGGTCACAAATGGTTGGAAATGAAATAGGGTTTCACGCCCTACCGTTCTGCTCCAACTGAGCTAATGAAGATGGGCATACGCCATACACTGAGCTAATGAAGATGGGCATACGCCATACACTGAGCTAATGAAGATGGGCATACGCCATACACTGTTCTATGAGGGTCATTTTGCCCGGACAGCGGCGCACATGAGTTCAGTTTGTAAAGCAAGGCATATTACAACTTTGTGACAAGTAAAAACTATTTTTAATACGGTTATCTGCTACAGACGAGGACCAGGAAAGACTGATCCATCTGAACAAATATAGGACTGGTGCAGCTAGTATTTACCCCTAACCTTTTATGTGCTTCCATGCTTAGTAGTCCACAAACTTTTAATTGGCTGATGTTTTCTATTGCGTATAACAAAACAAAAACAAAAATAACAATTTATGATAAACATTTTGCCCTACGAGACTTGTTGGATTTCACGCACACCTAGATTACAACATGACATGGTGACCCATGATTTTGCATGTGTGTGCGGAGAATGGAGGAAAGGGGATCTGTCCGAGTAATATTGGTCTGTGAGGAACATAGACTTAATTTGTAGCATATCTGATCCACAGTATATGCTTGACACTGGTTGAGCATGATGTTTATGATTAACATGTTGAAAACCTCATTGAAACCGCGTGGTTTTTGCCATTTGAGTGGGATCGCAAAAACTCAAAACCTTGACGCAAAGCGCGTCATTGTGTCCCTCTCCCTTAGCCCCTGGATTGCAATTATGGAACAATGAAGGAATAGTCTGGATAGACTAAGACAAACAATTGGTACCGTTTGAAAATCCTTTCCCTGCCGACACGTGATGACCCACAGTAACTCAAAGAGTCTATTTTCAATCCATTCTGTCATTGGTAACGTTTGAAAACCCTTTCCATGTGGACACCTGATAACCCACAGTGGATATTTTTTTTTATGCCATTGGAGTTCCATTTGTGCCAGTGGTTCATTTTAATCACAAGGTTATTGGTAACATTATCTGTGTTTATTATAAATAAAACTTTACCTAAAATAATTCCGACATGCATTAACCTAATTCATGTATCTGTTAATATAATCAGGATGTTATTATGCTTTGTTTAAGTTTGACTGCCAACAAAACCATCCATGCACCAAGTCCATTCTGCAAGTACATATAATTAAAGTTGGATTTCTTTCAAGGTGAAATGAAATAAAATTCAATAGGGTTTAACGTTCTGCTGGATAAACTGAGATCGGCATACGCCATTAAGTGTGCTATGGGGGAACTTAGTATATCTTTTACGTGCACGCCAATGTGTACACGGTTTTTTGTGCCATCCGAACGACTAGACGGTTGTTGTCAGGCCCCCCTATCTTACACCTCGGTGAAAATTCTCGGCCAACACCGGGAGCGAACCCGCAACAATGGTACCGAATCAGCGCCTTACTCACTTAGCCACCGTGACTCTCCTTTCAAGGTAATTACAAAAGGTGCCTCTAGTTCGTCAGCATTAACTAAGTACTGTTTTCTTGGTGTAAATACTTTCTCGTTATATTTTATCATTGCTTGGTAATGACTAGAGAAGCCTAGTTGAAACGTCGCTCAGTAATAAGCAGTAATTGTATTCCATAGAATTGTGACCTGTATACTCTAGTTCAATACTAAATGCCATTGAAACAATTTTACATATATTTTGTGAGCGATATTACAAGCTGTTCACGGATATTTAGCAAGAGGTAACCCGGGTGCTATCCATGCATATCATATACGATTTTTCTGAGTGACGGACGTATTTTGGTCACACCTTTTTTGACTGACGTACCAATCTTTACCCTGCTGTTATTCGTATTCATAGGACTTCTGGTTTTCGTATATCCGAACGACTAGGCGGTTTCACATCACGTGACGTCGATCATTAACTCGATGGCCCGTGCAGTGTTTCACAACCTGAACTAGGCCCGGGCACAATGGTGCCTTTAAATCATGTTATATACTCGATCATATACACTAAAATAGGGAAAAAAAATTTGTACATATATTTCAAACATCACTTATTTATTTTTCTATTCTATTCTAGAAACTTAATTTGCAGAAGGAGAAAAGTTTATATTGCGAGCTCAGAAACCAACAGTGATATTATGGGCCTATCGATAATATCCTCCGTTGATCAGTGTGCGACTACCAAAATTCAAAAATAATTAACATAGCCTACTGAGTGACATAAATCATTTTCTCGATTTACAAGCCTCTTTAACTTGGGATGTATTGTCAAGACAACAGAATAAATCATTAAAAACAGATTGCGCATGTCTGTAGAATCGATTACTGTCATAGAATTGTCTGACTAGAAGGTTTCTATTCTGACAGTGTGAATTGGAACGACACCGCTCTAGAATCTGTAGAAGGTCATACATAAAGGTGTAACTCAGCACACTGTTAGATCAGAGTACGATAGCCAATAGATACATTGACCAATGGCGCCAAGGTGGCTCACTTACCCAAATGTAAGCTGAGGGGGATCTTTCGATGGGGGAGGGAACTTTTAAAAATCACCGTGGTACAATGTCGTGCACAAAGTAGGCGGCAAAATTGTACTCATTATCTGAGTTAGTGCAGGCAAATAGGACGTTAAACCCCATTTCATTCAAATAATTACATGGTCGGGAATATTTCGGCAACAGCTTGCAGAGGCGGATCCAGTGGGGACGCGAGGGGCGCCCCCCCCCCACTAATTTTCGACAGTGCCTTTTTTTACTACTGAAAGTGCCTTTTTTCAGACCCAAATATGCGCTCTCCGAAAGTTTACTTAGACGAAAATATCAGCCAAATAGCTATTGGAATGTCTACAGATGCAAGGAAATGACGGATAATTTTCTTGGGGGACCCCCCCCCCCCCCGTCAACCCCCTCGCAGCGGCGTGCCCCGTCTCCGCAATAAGTGCCCTCATTTTGCGGCGCCCCTCCTTTTCAAAATTCCTAGATCCGACCCTGGCTTGATCGATACAGCAGCCAGGCGTATCACTCGCCCGACTTATCACTCGCACAAATATCCACGAACATATCTCCCATTCTTAACGGGTTTTGTTGGTTTCCAATTTATGCTCGGTTCGAATTCTAATTATTAACTTTGGTATTCAAAATAACTCAGATTCAATATTTATTTGGAATATATAAATATGACACAAACTTCGAATCGGATAATATATCACTGATTATCACCACATATCTAATTTTGGAAAATATTCCGGATGATGATCGATCGATTTTAGTCCCACCGTCCAAAAGGGCCTGACAAGGACAGCTGTCTAGTCGTTCGGATGGGATGAAAAAACGAGGTCTCATGTAAAAGATCCCTTGGCAGTTGGAATTCGATGTGTAGGCCGCAGCGCACACTGTATGGCGTATGCCCGTGTTCATTAGCCTAGTATAGAAGCAAAACAGTAGGACGTTAAACCCCATTTTATTTTAGTCCCACCGTCCAAATTTTAACAAAGTGGTTATAAAATTACATTCTGCCACTAAGAAAACTAATCATCCAAGATTTGTAGAGTCTCAGATGAATCTAATTTTAAACTTCGTACGTCACAGACCTCTCTGGATGTTAATCAAATGTCCATATACATGTTGTAAAATAACATTCACTCAAAGATTTATAAAAACCCAGAGATACAGGCGGTATTCAAAAGAGGACGCCAAAGTTTGAAGCAGATGCGAAAATAAATTCAGGAATTTCAAAACAGGTTTTACTTTAAAGAAATAATACCTTAAAAATGTTTTAATGACTTTATGTTACAAAGCCAGACTCCTATACCAAAAACGTATACTTTAAAGATACATTCCCGCTTACAAACTTTATTATTTGGTGAGATTTTTGGACTGAAACCATACTCCGAGTAACCAATTCATCAAAAATTTGCTTCAATTCCCTCCCAAAACTTTGTATTCGCCGGGGATACCTATAAGTAAGCCATGTCTGTCAACTTTTCTTCATTGTGGACGAGTCCATTTTTAAGAATGTATTTATCATTACTTAATGTACATTTACCATACATAATGAGGGCTAAGTAATTTGTGAATTATTTCTGACAAATTCTTTTTCCGCCGATTAATTGCAGTCCTTTGTACGTTGACACCCCTCAATGTACCCAAAACCGCCCAACCATCTGATCAAGAAATAATAACCGCTCCCTCACTTAAGCTGGCACACAATAACCTGGCACACAATAAGCTGACAGATAACAGTTGGGTTGACAGTTGGTGATATCCTGACAATTTAGCCCAGTGCTCTGCCCCATGGGCATTTTTCGAGTACTCCAGTATTTTTCTAGTAAGACTGGGTGTCTATACTTTCCATATATACCAAATTTGACATACTTTTACTGGAAATAACCACCTGATAAATATTTTTCTGGGAAAGAATCTTTAAAGAAAGAAACCTTTAAAAATTTCTTAATGACTGTATGTTAGAGAGCCAAACATGTTTTAAACATGTTTTGGTGGGGTAAATGCCATTAATATATAGCCACATATAATGCTGCGTTGATCTTATAATGCAATTTATGTTACTTTCGGTAGACGCTTTTTCATTGAGAGGTGTCTTGATAGTCTGCATTAAATGGAGTTAAACCTCGTGATCTTCTGCACCAACCTCGGGGTACCGAATGGCGAACATGCGTAATTTTCATAACGAGGCTATGCCCATATGCTGCACGACTGACGTGATCGATCATCACGTCTTCTGTCAATGAATCCTGTGCGTGCATGTCACTGGTATGTGTAGTGGATCTGCTGTTTCTCTTGATGAGTGAGAGTCTTCAATAAGGTCATTCGGTTCATGTCGATATTTCAGACCTCTGGGGAAAAGCCTTGTCCCAGTGAGCAAGGCGGTGACTTGCTAATCGGGCAAACTCTGTTTCGCTACTGTTGCTGGTCAAGAAACCTAATCTGGGCTTTCCGGTCTCGTGCAGTGGTACATGACGGGGTCGTGCGTGTGCACATATATTCATATAAGAACTATCGACAGTGGAGTAGGCGAGAGAGAGAGAGAGAGAGAGAGAGAGAGAGAGAGAGAGGGTTTAACGTCCACTCGAACACAAACTAGGTCGTTTCGGGACTAATTATATTTCAATAAGTCGCTTGCGTGTAGGAGTCTTTAGCAGTGGGAGGAAACCGGGTACCCGGAGAAAACCGACGAGGTTGGAAGTTGAGTAGGAGGGCCAAATTTCCCTAATGGCACACTAAAAAACAGATACTGTAGTACGTTAGACCCCATTTCACTTAAAACCACGGACTTAATACATGCGTCTATCCATACTCTATACCTACACGACTGTCGGCGTCTTCTTTAATTGAATAATTGCTGGATAACCAACTGTACATGTACAAATCATTAAATCGAATAAATTGAAATGCACCGAATGCCTAGAGATGAAGAAAGCTGCACATGTTAGAAATATTATTACAGCTAATTTACCTGCGTCTTAACTTGATTAAACAAATTATCTTGCCCACGTGCTAACATTCTACTCTTATATCTGGTTCTTCTATTCAAGCTGTTCTGTTAATTTTGTCTTTCGTCAAATAATCGTATTATTCAACTCGACAGACGTGTTTGTTTTACAAGAGAAAGGAGAAATTAAGAATCCCACCAGAAGCCAAAATATACAACTCAATTACCAAAAGTACAATCATTCGGTTGATCAGCACTGTCGTCATCATTTCGTGTTGTGTTTGAAGGACATGCGCGTTATCATCGGGCATTGAGCTGACCCTGAAAACCCTGGGAACAAGCAATATATGTCGGCCCCCCCACAGAATTATTGAAAGCTTGGAACGCGAATGATTAATTATGTTGTAGGTATTTTCAAATGTTCTCACAAACACTGAACAGCCCCTTTCTTACATAAGCAAAGTTTCGCGTTTAAGACTCGTATCTAAAGCACAAAGTAATTATCGAATGTTCCCTCTTTGAATTGGTCCTCTGCTCCATCCCTGGTGCAAGTGGTCGTACAAGGTTAAAAGTAAGTAGGTTAGTATGGATGTGCCTATTTTAAGTTCCAGTTTATTGTTCAATGTTCCATGACCATGTAAAGAGCCCAGAGATGCGGGCAGGGTTCTGCTATAGACAAGGGCATGTAGAATGGCCCTGCATTTGAAATTCCTGATCGCCACCCCTCTCTCTCTCTCTTTCTCTCTCTCTCTATCTCTGATACCCATCAATCTACATCTACATACCACTATATCACGTTATCAGCACGTGCTATATTGAACACTAGCACGTACAAGACACGTGCAAGCGATAGTGAGATATTTATTTTAAACAATTAAAGATCATATCTTTTTTTGTAATAAACAGCTATATAAGCGGCACATTGCGAAGATTGAAACCAATTGGTAATATCCAATATGGAAGATATGAATTACCACAACAATGGCCTTAATATTATGTGATGTGTATCATCAAAACATGCAACAAATACAATGTGATAATGTCAATTTCTATTTTTCACCGTTTAACATATTATGAGAGGTTAGGGGGCAAATCTGGACATGATTTATCGCCTCAACTTGGGTCAACGTTGTCCCGCCTACTTGATACCGCCTTGCATAACGAATCCGTCATCTGAATCATCAAATTTACTTTATATGAATGTTACCATGACGCTGATGGAACCGACGAACCAGTGCCAACAACACAGTTGAGAACTATATATATCAACGATTGTGGAAGACTGAAATCACAAAATAACTACTACCAAAGATGCCAAGGAGGTAACAATTACAAGACGGGATAAAATGGGTTTGTATGACTACTAAGTAGTGTTAAACACTTACATCTACTGTCAAGTAGGGTTGAAACATCTTCATGTTTTAGTATCAAGAAGGGGTTTAAACAGCATCGTGTAAATAACAAGAATGGGTTGAAACGTACTACCAAGAAGTGTTGATCAGTTACGTGTATTTATAAATAAAAAAAGGTGGGAACAGCTACATATGTCACCCGGAAGGACTGAAACAGATGTAATAAGAAAGGGTGAAACAGCTACATATTATAATAACAAGAAGTGTTGAACAACTACATGTACTACCAAGACGGGGTTAAAGCAGCTACGCGTATTACCAAGATGGGTTGAAACAGCTAAATGCACTACCAAGAAAGATTGAAACATCCAAATCTACTACCAAAAAGGTTGAAACAGTTGAAACAGCTAAATATTAAAAATAAGTGGTGAAACAGCTTTATGTACTACTCAGAAGGGTTGAAACAGCTAAATGTACCACCAGGAAATGTTAAACCGTTTCGTATACTACCAAATTAGAAGAACTGAATCAACTGCACATACTATTTTAAAGTATATGCAGTTGATTCAGTTCTTCTTACATAAAGGGTTAAAACGATCACATATACTACCAAGTCGCATATACAGAAACAAAGGGCAAACTATTTGTACCATCAGCAGGTTATAGAAACGCTAAATCATACAAAAAAATTTTCTTTTCGACATTACCCAACATGCTGTTAAGAAAAGAATAATTTTCGTATTACATGTAATGCGTTTCTTCCATATTAAAAAATGTGGATTTTTTCGTCGAACGTTGTTTATGTTTTAATACCTAAAGAATCAAACAATAATAATTTCTGTTCTGTTCTTTATAGGATCAAAAACATTACTCACAGCAGTCTTTTAGTTGCAGGAATTTGTACAAATTGTGCCAAGCTATCTCTATATTCGTCTCTAACTCAAATAAACAACATATTATACAGCTTGTTATCAATGTGCTCTATCTATGAATTGGGTTGGGTGGTCGAATGCACGGTCACCTATTCAATCGTGAGTTTTAGCCCACGGTTGTAAGCAGATTTGTTTTTATCGCTGCATTCTATATTTGTTGGGGATTGGGTGATCGGATACACGGTCGTGAGTTTTATCCGCTGTTTTTTACGTGATACTTATCGCCTGCTTAACCTTGTGAGGATTTTTCGCTACTAAAGAGCAATGCGACAAAAGGAATAAAAGAACGAATATTACGTAAATGAACTGAGATGGGTTTAATGTCCAGCTTTTCAACTCCATTCGCACTGGTGACGACAGGGGGGTTATGTTAGTTTTAAGATGACCAAGCTGTACCGAATATTCGTTAAATCCGACCTTTGTTCATTCCCGATCAGGGAGCCACCGCGGCTCAATGGGTAAGCCACCAACTCAATACCCTAGCGGCACCTGGTTCGATACGATTATGTTTAAATGTTAAGGCCACCTGTAGATTTCGTCAAGGTCAAGCTGGCTGGAGCTAACCCTTACCCTAACCCACAATCTGTAGGTAGCCTTAATATTAAGACGTGACTCGGTTCGATACCGGAGTCCGCCGAGAAATTTCTGTTCCTTGAAATTTTCCAGCAGCAGAACTAAGGACAAGTATCTAGTCAGTCAGGGAGAACAGCAAAATAAGGTTGCGTGTATTGCATTGGCAGCATGTCAAAGATCCATTGATAGTCTGAAATCGAAACAAGAATAGACTGAACGGCCTCAGTCAAAGCAATTTCAGTGTGTTAGATTCATTATGAACCACGTGTTTAACTCTCAAGTAGGGCACTAATTACTGTGAGAGAGAGAGAGAGAGAGAGAGAGAGAGAAAGAGAGAGAGAGAGAGAAATGGGGTTTAACGTCAACTCGACACAAACTAGGTCATTTCAGGACTAACATATGGTTTAATTTTATTTCAATAATTCGCTTGCGCGTAGGGGTCTTTAGCAGTGGGAGGAAACCGGAGTGCCCGGAGGAAACCCACGAGGTTGAGAAGGAGCCCCTATCTCCATGCCACATACGCTCACACCAGGGATCGAAACCACAGCCGCAAGCCAGAGGTGACCGGCCAGCTAGAGGTCGAAGAGCGGCCATCCCAACCCCCTACTGTGTTATAGATTCCATATGAACCACGTTTTCATCTCCAGTAATCATGTTTGTCTCAAAATGGCCACGGCACGTTGTCAACGAGACATAAACCTCCATCGTTAAACCTTCTCTCACCTTTAACTTTCGGTATCTAATGGGGTATGTCGAAGATCACGTCGGAATCATCAAAGCTTAAAATCAACCAAGATCAAGGTTCTGAAATACTCGGGTTAAATGACAAGTGAATTATGATATTAACAGTTGAGTATGAGTTACTCGTGTTTATTGATGGCTGGTTACACAACAGTGACGATGTTTATGTATGTTGTATATTTTACCACCCAGAATTATTTGATGAATTCTGTGATAACTTCTTCACCTGTACTAAACATAGGTTAATCATAAATATACAATTATTACTTTTGTAAATTTTCTCAGAAAAAATATGAGAAGTGACGTCATGACGTGTAAATGGCACCTGTGGCTGTCATTACCTTTTGCTAGTTATATTAGAGCCAAAGTTTAGAATTAGGTTTCAGAAGTGTTTTTTTTTTAAAAAATACGGATCCAATTTAACTTTTCCTCCTCTAAAAAAGGCTATGGTTAGTATTCCCCAAAATACTCACGTATACCAAGCGGTCATTGTGGACTTTGGAAATTCCCGAACCTACCCACCGGCTTACACGTATCATCTCCCTGTTGTTTATAGAGAAATAAAATACATATACCTACTGGCTTAGCATGCTGAAGTCTAGGGTCTGGGGATCCAAGGGGCCTCAGGTCAAGATGTATTATATTTTTCTCACCGTCATAAACCTTTCTTAAACTCACTGTAATCTTAAGCATCCGTCAAAATCCTCGACATCGTCCTTGCCTAACTGTCTTTAGATTTCGCGCGTGCACTGTATCATAAGGTCTGTCATTGGCGTGGTTGTACGAGACAAGGAGTAGAGTCGCCTGTCCAACCTCGGGTGTTTTATCCGGGCCCTCCGTCTTCCTCCCACTGCTAAAGACCCCTATGCGCAAGCAACTTTTTGAAATAACTTCGGGCTGACGGGGTTGGGATGTGCCTCATAATAACAAAGTATAGAAAGTATATTATTTGATTCACTTTGTGGGGTTCCTTTGTATATAAGCAAATATAACTAATTTTGCAAACCCGGTACTAACTTTATTTTGTAAAAGCAATTTCAGAAAAAGTAGAAAGTATATTTATTTGGTTTAATTATGACATGATGTCCGAACGGTTGGGATGGGGATGGAGGATGGCGGGTATATATATTTTTTATTTTAAAATTGGTATTCTAACATTTAAATCTTAACTTTTGTTGTTCGAAAGACACCAGCCTCCCCAAGTGAGATGGCGATCAGGAATTTAAAGTTCAGGGCCATTCTACATGCCCTTGCCTATAGCAGCACTCTGCCCACCACTGTTACTGTCATTTTTGCTCGAACGATCGTGTGCGCATAACTTTAGATACATGGGGTTTAAGGTTCATTCGACACACATTAGGTCATTTCTGATTTCTCCAAAACTGCTAAATCTCTGAATTATACTCTGGCTGCCTCTCCAATACGGATAAAGCTCTGAATTATACCCTGGCTTTTCCAAAATAGGTTCGACTCTTTAAATCAACAGCCCAATTAATGTATTGACGGTCATTGTATATAAACTGTTTGTATATAGATAAAGGAAAACACGATCATTATAGCCTATCTTATTAATATTTGACTTCCACTCTATATTATAAACGCCATTAAAATACAAACTTAGATAAATACTATTTCTCGGTTTGTGTGATTAAGTTATCCGCAAATATAATGATGATTAACCATGCCCTTTGTACGTCCTTTCTTGACATTCGATCACTGGTCTAAAGCAATAACTTGTATATTTCGTAGAGAGAAAAATGGAGTTTAACGTCCACTTGATACGCACTGGGTCATTTCAGCACCAACATTTGGTTCAATTTGTAGCAATTGGGGAAAAGCAGATGACCCGATCTAAACCTATGAGATTAGATAGGTGAGCCTAGGCCTACTCAATGTCACACAACTTGACAAACCTTCATGTAAAGCGCACGCGTTGATAAATCCCCACCCCTCCTCCTTGACATTTTGGATTGTCTAAGGTATTTGTCTCTGGAAACTGGCGGAACTGGCGTGAATGTTAAAGAAGCCTTGCATGTTACGATTCGAAGAAAAGTAGGTGTCCGCAAACATAACCATAGACAAACATAACCGTTTGTATCTGTCATGCGCACTCCTATTGTTCAAGGATCAATTTCCGGTTCCGGAAAAGGCCAGGAGCCTATAAACTCATAGCAATACGAAGCCAGTATAGGCCTAGTGATTTGGCATCTTGACTTGCCCTTTTTATTTCGTAAGATTGACCTTCGAAATACGACTTAGTCGCTCAATGGCGGGCGATACCTTCTGTGCGTGAAGAGTGTCACGAGTGATCCTTCAGGGTGGTTGATATGAACTGGTGGGCCCCTTCTCCCGAAAAAGAATGCAATTGCCTAAGAACACAACATTCCTTTATCCTTGCATACCAGTAAGGTGTGGGTTTGCTGCGTCAACGACGATGCTGTAACAGTGACCTTTGAAAAACGAATTTAATGCGGATTGACGAAGGCTACTATCTATACATGGCAAGATACACGAATGAACATCCAGGGCGGTTAATACGAACTGGTGGACCCCTTCTCCCGAGAAAGGCCACAACAAATCTAACCAGCAAATTGAACATGTTGATCAGGTAGCACAGCTTCAAATCCTTGACTTCACGTTGTGCTCTTTCATTATTAGATCTCGGGTAAACCACCCATCCAGGCCGGGCAGGCCCCTCGTCGAACAAAACAGAAAATACTGAAACCGATTACAAAATACTCCACACCGAACAGACACATTTATTGGACCATATCAAGTTTTGTGTCATGGTGTACCTGGCAAAATAGCATGCAATTACAATAATCCCTACAACGACAAATTGATGTAAAATGAGCTCTTTGATCTGGGAAGAGGTAAACCAATACACGGCTAAACGAAACTTTAGCTTTCCAAAATTGATCCAAAACTACAAATTAACAATCCAACACGTTTGGCGAGAAATAATAGGGCTTCTATTTCATTTCCGCTCGATATAGATGGCATTAAACATAAGCTTAAATAAATATTAATCCCTTCCAGTTGTGTTAGAAATTTATCCACAAAACGATTCATGTTTGAAGATACATTGTCAACCTCAAAGGAAAAAAATATAAATTAACGTTATTTCTTTTCGGTTTTCAAAATATTTTTAATATTTTTTATTCAGTTTGTCTGTCGCATATGTGTTTTGTGTGTAGTATGTTTTGCTTGAAACTGGTGGACCCAAAAATCGAAGAAAAACATTGAACAGATTGGCTTTAACCTAAAAAAAAAAAATGTTTATAAATATAAATGAACGTATCTTGTAGCTTCTTGAGAGAAATATGGGACGGCTACCCACCACTCATAGACACTTAATATTCGATATTTTGTCAGGTACACCATGACACAAAACTTGATATGGTCCAATAAATGTGTCTGTTCGGTGTGGAGTATTTTGTTATCGGTTTCATTGAAAGTATTTTCTGTTTTGTTCGACGAGGGGCCTGCCCGGCCTGGATGGGTGGTTTACCCGAGATCTAATAATGAAAGAGCACAACGTGAAGTCAAGGATTTGATGCGCCTCTGCCCAGGCAACCGCAATCTATTTTGTCTTACACGCGTGTGCTGTATTATAAGGTAGGTCATTGAGTCAACTGGCGTGGTTTCTATTCCCCGGTATATACGTGACACGAAGTGGGGTTTCTCCGGTTTCTCTCCACTGCAAATTATTGAAATAGATATTGAATCATGTGTTAGTCCCAAAATGACCTAGTCAGTGCCGATTAAACAATAACCCCCCCCCCCCCCCCTGAAAATTAAACCGTCTTTAATGTCTTAATGAGAGTGTAGGTTTGTGTGCGATTAGTCGAATCATCAGTGGGAGCACCTCTTTAATGTAATTGGTCTGTTGACATTGTCGTGGTGTGGTTATTGAAAGAGAAATGAAAACGTCATTAAACGGTAAAAGGTTTATGTTGAAAATATTAAAACACTTTAGAAGAATTGGATTTATTACTTAAAGTAGCCAATTCTTTAACTCATCCACTGTCAACGACATTACAAACACGGTTAATTGGTCAATTTAAAGGACAATATTGGTGTCAGTCATTATCACATATGTGATAAAACTGGTTAAACACGTTCGAAATATAATTTTAACGCAGAGATCATTGCTACGATAGATCATGGGTAATACAGGTATCAACATTCGGAAGTGACGAACGCAAAAAGAAAACACGAGTTATCCCTCTACATAACAGTCTGAAGTAACGATTATAACCGATACATGGGCGAATTTCTGCTGACTAATAATTCCTTCGATAATGATAATGACTGACACCATTATTGTCCTTTAAATCAACATTGATGTTGTAATATTACAGTTAAAAGGGCTTCTGGTATACACAATGAAAAATTTAAACTTGGCACACTAATCTCGGGAAGGCTTCCGAGCGCCATATGTAATGGGCGACTCGATGAACAAAGCTAAATATACCTAACAACGAAAAACTACCGGGGTAAACTGAAATAACCGACGCCAAAGACTGTCATTTAATTCGGACTTTTTGCGTATTTCGCCGAACATAACTGATTAGAAATTACAGTAAAATCAGAAACAATTGAATGTACATGTAAATCAGTTTATATACATTCATAAAGTACATTATTATATGAGTTGCGACCAATTTGTATCAATTTATAGGTAAAAAAAAATAGAGAGATTTAGCTCCGTTAATGTAATATGATTAAAAATTACAAGAACAACGACAGGATATATTGTACGTACTATTCTAAATATTGTATTTTCTTTTATCTCGTCGACTTTCTAGCATGTAATCGTGAGTGTTAGATAAGCGTATTTCGCCGAACATAACTGATTAGAAATTACAGTAAAATCAGAAACAATTGAATGTACATGTAAATCAGTTTATATACATTCATAAAGTACATTATTATATGAGTTGCGACCAATTTGTATCAATTTATAGGTAAAAAAAAATAGAGAGATTTAGCTCCGTTAATGTAATATGATTAAAAATTACAAGAACAACGACAGGATATATTGTACGTACTATTCTAAATATTGTATTTTCTTTTATCTCGTCGACTTTCTAGCATGTAATCGTGAGTGTTAGATAAGCGAATGATTTTTGGAAGCCTATCCTCCTTATTTGTTGCATTTGAAAATTTGTCTAAACCTTTAAAAAAACGTTGCGTTGCGACCAAATTTGTGTCCACTTCTGGATGCCAAAGATTTGGCTCTTTTAAAGAGATATACATGTTTTACGTTTCAGTTCAGGTAAACAATGCGCTTTTTAAGTAGTTACTTGTAGGTTTGTTAATTGGACAAGTCCATGTTAGTCCTTTTATTTGATAAGGGGGGTTGGGATGGCCTAGTGATCTAGAGTGCCGCGCTTCGACCTCTAGCTGGCCGGTCACCTCTGGCTTGCGGCTGTGGTTTCGATCCCTGGTGTAGCGTATGTGGCATGGAGATAGGGGCGCCTTCTCAATCTCGTGGGTTTCCTCCGGATACTCCGGTTTCCTCTCACTGCTAAAGACCCCTACGCGCAAGCGAATTAATGAAATAAAATTGAAAACATATGTTAGTCCCAAAATGACCTAGTTTGTGTCAAGTGGACGTTAAACCATTACTCTCTTTCTCTTTATTTTATAGGAGAAAGTGATAAACTTCCTTTAAAATATTGATTGATCCACGATCGATTGCGTACACACAGGGAAAGAGAAGGGAATCGAGTCAGCTATGGTAAATTTAGAGCTGTCGTCGGACGAAAAGTTAAATGGGTATTTTGTTCTTGTTTCTTGCTCTGATTGTTGGATGTCAGAGCAGCGTTACTTCCGTTTCAGACAACGTTTGTACAAATCATGCAGATGGATTCGTTAGGAACATTTTGACTGTTTTGAAATGGGAAGAAGTAACGATACTTTATGATGATGATGGACCGGTAATAGATGTGTTTATAGCAGATCTGTTAACAATGCTGGACGCAATAAACATTCGAAGAACCGTTTACAACACACAAGCTTCAAAACTTAAACTTTATCTGCACCAAATACACAGAACACATTTTCCTAGAATTCATATTTTATATGTTACAACAGACAACCCAGAAAAGGTTTCTAATGTGATGCAAACTGTTAATAATTTTGATTTTAACTCAAACAGGACAACCGACTTTAGAATAAAATCAAAATGGCTACTGTGGACATATCCGGTTGTGACACAAGCACTTGGTGGCGTAGTAACAGATTTATGTCACGTGACAGCCATTCACCAATCCGTGAATGGGTGTTTTGAGGTGAATACACTCGTCAAGAAAGAAGAGGGTAGCACATGGACTTCTCTTACCAGACTGTCAACAGTTGACGATATTTTTCCAAATATAAAATTCCATTTCAATGGCAGAAGGCTGTTATTGGGCTCGTTGCCTTACGATTTATTAAGGAAGGTTGTTATTAATGGGACGTCAGTATACACCGGATGGGTGTTCGATTTACTTAAAGATATGGCAGCAGATTTAAATTTTACCTACCAAATAATGGAACCAGAAGACGGTGAATGGGGTGTGAGGTCAGCCGGCAATACCACGTGGAATGGTTTGATTGGTCTAGGGCAGCGTCGTGAAGTCGATATTGTATATGCCGAGTATATGATTACTGAAGAACGGAGTGAAGTCCTGGATTTTATATTACCTGCCCTGATGACCACGTCTATAGGAATAGTCTACAGGATTCCTGGCATAGAAGATAACTGGACCTCATTACTGAACCCATTAAATGCTAAAGTTTATTTTGTGCTTTTGGCGTCGTATATCATATTTTCAGTTCTGTTCATAGCTGCAGAAAGTTACCCACTTCTAGATTTAGCGGGAGAACAAAAGGGCAAATATCCAAATATAGCACCGCTATTCTTTGATATATTCGGATGTTTTTTTCTTGAGGGAGGCCACATTGAACCCAGGACACGTAAAGGTCGGTTGTTGTATGCAGCATGGCTTATATTTTGTGTTATAATCGCCGCTGTTTACACGGCAAATTTAACTTCTTCACTTTTGGTGAAAACAAATGAAATACCCTTTACGTCACTTGCTGACTTGGTTAAACAGGAACATTGGAAATTTGGTCTAATGAAAAACTCCGGTGTTCAGGATATGTTCGAAAATTCTACGAACGAAGAGAACCGGAAAATATGGGCTGGGATTGTGAAACAAAACAAAACCGATTCATCTGTTTTGTCTGAAAATAAGAGTGAGTTGATGAATAAAGTGTTGAATGGCAACTTCGCTTACATCGATGGATCTGTTACAGCTCTAGTCACTTCTAGAAATGACTGTGTGTTATCAGCAATCGATAATATTGTAACAGCACAATATGTAAGCTATGCTGTTCCGTTAAACTCCCCCCTGAAGGCGGATCTGAACGAGTATATGCTTAGGCGATTTGAAGCCGGGTTACAGAAAGGTTATTATAACAAACAGCCTGCGCACTGCTCTACAACAAGAGAGAAGGGCCGAGTTGATGCCTTTTCTATGAACAACATTAAAGGTGCTTTTGGGATCCTCGGAATTGGTTGGCTTTTGGCACTCAGTGGACTTCTGTTAGAATGTTCATTTACAGTAATCAAACGTAAAAGAGTTGAAGTGAACATGCAATGAAACAATGGTAATCAAACAACAAAATTAATTCATTGTTTGAACCTTGATATGTTGCACTGCCGCCAGTATACAGTTTATGTGAGTTTATGTGTTGTCTATCTATAAAATAGTGTATTGATGGGTATGCTGGTGTCCCACAGGGCTTGGACCGTGGCCCTTCTTCGATTTCACTAGTCAGATCTTTGCAGCCTATATTGTTTCCGCTTCGACTTATAGCGTTAATTTGAATAAAGTTTCATACGGATATATATGTTTTGGTTAAGAATGTTTTCAAGAAAGTTGAACCTCCGCCTTGCATTTAAAAAAGGCATTTTTAATTGATGTATTGAGACAATCTTCCCCATAAGTTATTGCGTAAACTGTATACGCAAACATTCGCCATAATACACAACGGCTACTACTTTATACAAACTATAATCGAAGAGGAGATTATATAGGCCGGAATGGCCGAGGCTAAGCTTTCACTTGTCTCTCTGTGGATATATCTATATATATTATATGTAGTGCTGGATATTGCCACTGCAGTGAATATACATTAGTCTGCAGTGCGTACTAGTCCGCCGATATGAATTATTGTCATTTTTACGATTGATGATCACATGAAAAGGCACACCCGTCACGAATTCTGACAATAATGCTAACGCAGTGGCATAATGCACATACCTTGACATACCGCACAAAACCTAACAACGAAATGTAACGAAGCATCCGCCCTGACAATGGTATAACACATCCCCAACCCCATCCGGCAATGACCTAAATTACCCAACCTGACAATGAAATATATCGCACTCACACTGACAATGAAATGTAAAGCACCAACCCCGACCGACAGGGGTTCATCAGTGTGACACGGTCTGTCAGACTGCGCGCCAAACGTCGCCGAGATTTACACACATTTGAGAATGGCAATGCTCGAGGGCATACAGCGCGTGTCCCTATCGACATCTTGATCAAGAACTACGTCAAGAATGGCTAGCCCTCCAACTCCCGATCTGCGATCTGACTTATCCGTTTACTTGAAAGATTTCAAAACTGCTTACTTGGGATCGTGTTCGCGTTATAAAAGTAGTCTAGACCATTTTTTTTTTAAAAAGTGAGCCTTGGAACTCTTCTGTAATTGTTTTGGCTTCAGTAACCATAGTCGATAATATGAGACATCACAGGGGTCCGTAATACCAAATATTATAACCCATTAATTAAATTTATTAAAACAAACATGGCGGCAAACAAAAACCCTCTACTGCACCGAGCAGCGTGAAAGCATTGCGATTGTTTTGGAAATAGTTATTTTTGAGCATAGATTTATCATCTTTTGGTGCAAGCTGTCTGTATTCCTGCCTATCATAACAATACGGTGTCTATCATAATAGTAGAGTACACTAATCTAAACACCTTTCATTAAAGGCAGCTGTAACCCATATATGTGTACTACGTCATCAAAACAGCTGAAAATCGCCCAGAGACCCTTCACACCACCTAGGCTATTTTAAAAGTATTTGTTTTTAAATCTAGAAAATGTTTTATTAAATATTTTCAACCTTTATTTATTCTCTCTTAATGGTTTATGTTTTCGGGGCCAAATTGCTTTCAGGTTTGAGGAAATGCGGAGTAATATTTCCATGAAAGTCACGGAAACGGTATTCCGCCGGATGTGAACCCTTTAACCCCAGGTATCGGATTGCTAGTTTAGTTTAGTTATTCTATCTAAATATTATTTCTGATCAAAAGCGAATCTATATAGATGGAATCATAATAACATTAAAAGGGTCTTGTTTAGTTTTTCGTCCTCAGGCGTTTTTTTTCTCGATTATAAAAATAGACTTAAATGGCACTATTTCCAGAACACTCGATATTCGTAGAGCAGCAGTGGGAGTAACAAACCTGTCGGGAGGATATTTAGATGCATGGTGCTCGAACCCAGGAATTCCATTGGTCAAAAGCCTGGAAGTGGGTGGGGGTCGGTCAGGGGCGTGGTGATTTGCTGCAAAATAAAATCAGATCTTAGTAAATCAAGACTGTGCTAGCTAATCTATTATGTAAACGCAGATTTTAAAGTTGTTGCATGTAACGGTAAATTGTTTGTTACTGAGACATAAAACTGTTACATAATGTCTTTTTTATCACACATTTTTGGCAGATAAAATATTCAAATTGGCGGAAAAAAATATAAACCCTTTTTTTTTATATAAAATTCATCATCCATTTTTGCGGGTAAAAACTGAGGGGCAGTGTGAGCCCTGATTTTGCATGAGGAACAAGATCTCGTCCAGATCCAGCGGGGAGGGGGAGTGGGGTGGCAGGTAATATTGAACTGTGTGGAACATGATAGGATCAATTTGTAGCATATACTGATTCACTGGTTGAACATTATGGTTATGATGATGTGGCTGAAAACCGCGTGATTTTTTGCCAGGGTGGTGCGCAAAACCCAAAAGGACGCATAGACTCAAAACCATGACGTAAAGCTCTTCATTGGGCCCCTCTCACTAAATAACTACCTCTCACTTAGCCCGTGGGATCGGGGGTACATTGATATAATATTGAGTAAAGTGGTACAGTTCTTTTTGAAACGATAATTACATTTTTTTCCAACAGCAGTGGATTGGGGCGAAAAATGGAGGCTACTAGTAATTTAGCTAATGATTTTATCACCGATGGTTTATGTCCTCCGTCCGACAACTTTTGGTATTTACAATATTTCTCTTGGACAACTTAAACAAAATTAAATAAATCTGTGAATTTGGTATCGGGGTGGGACTAATAAGTGTAGCTGAAAACTGGATTGAGATAAATTGCTATAGGTCGTACTCGCTGTGTTGCAATATGAATTATATTTCATATTTCTTCAAATTGTGCATTGTTTAGTCGAAAATACATACAGAAATAAACACAAGGCCATTCTGCACAGAGAGAACCATCTACTTTGAGAAGAGATCTCTGGTCTGAATAGCCGCCATATTGAAAAATTGGTGTACCGTTTGTTGTGCGAGTTTAATCCATTATTGGAAGTGCTAATTAAAGGCCGATTGGGGGGTCGGAAAATCCCGTATCTCCTCAACTGACCTGCAATGGCCGCTTTATATAAATGGGTATTTTGGGGAATACTAACTCTATCGCTAACCGTAAAGGATTAAACGGTAAATTGGATCCAAGTTCAGTCTTGTAAAAAGATTTGGGATTAGTATTCGACAAAATACTCAACGGTCTAAAGCGGCCATTGAGGAATCGGGACCCTCCCCTCCCCAACTGGCCTACCTACAATTATAGCACAATTCATCTGTCTTCAACCGAGGGTATGGTTCCGTAATCTTTTGTTGCATCATCACAAAATCGGGATATTCAGTAGTTTATTTTAGCTCTTGTAGAGTTCATTCGATTCATGTTTTTGCATTCATTTCCAAATATAGTTGAAGCATAGATGATTTGCGGATTCCGCCATTATTGTTTGTGGCATGCTGTGATATACATGTATTCTGGTGTGTTTGCATGGGGCCTGATTATCGAGACTTCGGTAGACTGTGGCTGGATTTAAACATTTAAGACTTTATATGGTATTAAACATATAGGAGTTATCCCCCCTGTCACCAAACGAACAGATTATGATATTTACATGTGACACACGAGGTTTTCCTGTCGTTTTTTCGACCTGTTTTTATTTTCTTTATCGATTTTTTCACCAATAATTTTTCCCCAACCAGTGACAAAAAAAGGAAAAACGAAACAAAGGAAAGAAATGGGCTAATGAAGACGGGCATACGTCATATAGCGTGCTATGGGGAAATTTTGCCTGGACAGCGGCGCTACAACATATACTTTTACATCAAATTCCAACTGCCAAAGGATTTTACATGTACACGCTGATCTGTACACCAGACCTCTGCTTTTCGACCCACCAAACGACTAGACAGCTGTCCTTGTCAGGCTCTCCACTCCTATAACACTAACAAAGGAAAAACCACGCCCGAAAACAGTGATGAACTCTTTCGACTAACAATTCCAGCGTTGGAATTCGATCATTACATTGGCCGAGAAAGTTCATCCCGATTTTACGTCTTCATTTGTTCAGTTCGGAGTAGAACAGCAGGATGTTAAAATCCATTTCATTTTATTTCAAAGAAGCAAACAGTATTCTTGACGTCGACTTGCATTACCACCTGCGAGCTCCAGTTTCTATTCGTGATTGCACGCATAACATATAGATAACTGCGCCATTCGATCAAATTTATACCTACATGCGGCTATTAGATTATCCCATTGTCAAGTTTCCAATCGATACAATTGTATTTCAATAATGGGCTTCCGCGTATAGGGTTCTTCAGCAGTCGGGGAAACCCGATGAGTTTGGACAGGCGACCCTAATCGTTGTCATGTACACGCTTGAGATCGTAACCACACCACTTGACTAGATGTAGACCTTATGATCTAAAGCCCACCTTTTGAATGTATCCTTGTCACGTACATGCTTGAAATCGAAACCACACCCTTGACTAGATGCCTGACCTTACGATTTAAAGAAAGTCCACTCTTTGAATGTATCCCAAAAAGCTAGCGCTGAGAAATATAAAACGCTTGAGAAATATAAAAAGGGACGGCGACACTTATCCTTGTGATGTACACGCTTGAGATCGAAACCACGTCACAGAGCTTATGACTCAAAGTTCACCCAACAAGCCTTGTGCTGAGAAATACGAAAAGGCAAATCCAATCTACGACACACTCACCCTCAAAGAAATAGATCAAAGACATATATATATATATATATAGGTTAAATGGGATTAATATAAATGAAATGAAATGAAATGGGGTTTAACGTCCTACTCTTCTGCTCCTGAACTGGGCTAATGCAGACGGGTAGACGCCATACAGTGTGCTTTGAGGGAAATTTTCCCCGGGTAGCGGCGCTACGGCCTACTCTTATATCAAATTCCAACTGCCAAGGGATCTTTTACGTGCACGCCAATGTGTACACGGGAGGCGAATGGCATGTATATAGGTTAACTGTAAGTAATATAAAGGTTGTTGATAAGTAATTATCTATATACCGCACCTTTTTATGATAGATAATTACATCACGTGCTAAATGTCACAGTACTTATCGGGGTTAAACAACGATACTGTATTGATTTTTTTAAATCAAATTTGTCGAAGTAAAGTCGTTTAAGGCATCTCGGATTAACCATCAGTATTAAGCTGATATTTTCAGACAACCGCGATAAGTCAGAAGCAAAATCTAGAATGCAGGTAGCGAGTCAATTTTTACTTTCATAACTCCGACCTAGCAACGCCGGATTATACTAGCAACGCCGGATTAACCATGGTGGGGGTCCTGGGGCCTGGTACATGTGGGGGCCCCTGGTCACCGACCGCCGAAGGCGCGAAGCCCCGCAGGGGGGGGGGGGGTCTGGAGGGGGGTTCTTCCTCCAGGAAATTTTCAGAAATTGGAGGCCAGAAACGTGATTTCCTGGCATTTCAGACACTTATGTTGGAGCCATTTAGAAGTACCTCCCCCAGAAAAAAATTAAATTTTCCCACAAAATTAGCGCATTCTGGCGTTTTTTCAGTGGACCAATCTATGCGAGTGGTATGAAATGATGGCATTTCTAGAGGAGGGGGCTGGAGCCATTAAGCCCGTTAAATCCGCCACTGTAAGTGAGCAGAGCTACATCAAATCTAATTTTGAAGTCGCTCTGTGATAAATAACGGGGTCACTTGATTTGGAATCGTATTATATCCCCCACAATGATTTGATGAATGGAGGCCGTAACGTTACGACCAAGCCGGACTCGTTTTTTGACGAACGTCTAAAACTGTAAGTACCAAATGGTAATACGAGATTTAATCAAGAAATCTGAATATTTCGTGTGATCATGATGTGCATCTCATCAAATTCAGCTTATACCCACAACAAATATCAACAACAACTACAGCTTATATACAATCGTACGTCAATCCGGGGCAAAATTCGCGCTACTCGAAATGATGGGGACGGGTAATTTGTTCGAGTTATACGATAATTCGAGTTAGACGATGTTCGGTCCGATAGAAGATCTCACGACAATAAAAGACCATGTATTACACCTTTAGATAAAGCCACAAAAAAGGCGTTTATTTTTCAAATCTTCAACTTTCCGGGAAAGTTGCCAAGGCACACTTGCCTGCAAGATCCATTATTTACAGTTCGAGTTAGGCGATGTAAATAAATAAGACTTCGATAAGGATTGTACCGGGAATTTGGTTCGAGCTATGCGATAATTCGAGTTACAGTTTCCGACGTATGCGATGTTTTATAAAAGGAAAACGAAAGAAAGTATTCGTTCGTTGTTCGAGTTAGGCGATAATTCGCGTTATACGGGGTCAAGTTACGCGGAGTTAAAGTTGAATGATAATGATCAATGGATGAACACTCTTCTTTTTTTGACCCTGGCGAATTTTGCAATGGTTTCTTCGACATTGATGGTGCGCAGGATATCGCTTTCAGAGGCCAGCCGAACCAAATACACTAGCCTATCCTGACCCATCATAGACCGGAGATAATATTTTATGAGTTTCAATTTGGAGAACGATCTCTCCCCAGAACAATTACATATAATCATACACAGATATATTCTCAATATTGCTTCAACGTTGGGGAATGTATCTTGAATGTCCATTCTCAACAATAGTTCGATTGACGTTTCCCGGTAAATAAACAAAAAAGAAACACGGATACCAGTCGAATATATGACGCGGCATCACCGGATTACACCGAATTCTCGGATGTCGGTCGCGACACACCGTGGATTGAGGGGGCCCCAGGGACTTCCGATGGAGGGCCCTCGGATCATCGGAGCCTATTTTAAGGTTTTATTGGAGAAACACGGTTTCCGGCGTTTTGCGATCTCGTGAAAATTTCCAGAAGTTGACTTTCGGTAACACGATAACTTGCTTACACTTTTATAACCAAAACAGAATTAACATATTTATATTTGGAAATGGCTAAACGACCGGATCCGGTTACTTACGAAAATTTACTACGAAACCCGATCTCAACATTTCTCCACTACAAAACCGGATATTTGACCAATCCTAACTCTAACCCTACTAACCGGCGTATCTCTTCGCCAATATGTCACTTTACTCTTAAATTCGAATTGTTTCATCGCCTCTAAAAGTGAATTAAGGGACGTAAATTCCACACCAACAAGGATGCCTGTGTAGAGGCCGCTATATTCGAAAAGACCGCCAATAACCACGTGACAACATTGGCCAATCAGAGACGATAACCGGTTTCGTAGTAAATTTTCGCCGGTAACCGTATCCGGTCGTTTAGACACTTTCTTTATATTTACAACCGTATGTCAGTATCATTAAAAGGCCAAAGAAACATCCATTGTCACCTGTACCTGACGATGTTCTGCTATGTATGTTTCGTGCTTGTAGTGGGGATACTTCAACAATATAAAACTTTTGAGACAGAAATCGAAAGTGGTCGATGATCCTAGTGATGATACAATCTTGCCAGATTCACAAGGCTACATAGCACGGATTTCAGATTTTCAAAGCATGGATTATATATATAGAGGTACAGATTATTTATTTATAGGCTTGGCGGGTTAATACCTCGGGGTCAAAATCTGAGGGAATCCAGGTAAGGGTGTACACATTGACGTGCACGTACAAAAAAACCCCGACAACTGGAATTCGACGAAGAGTAGCGAAAACGCCATTGTCCAACTGTGTATGCCCGTCATTATTATGCCGATTGATGCTGAAAAGTAGGACGTTAAAGCCCTTTTTATTTCTTATTTAAAGTGATAATACCCCTTTAACCCTTTAAATAACGAATGGAAGTAAACAGCTGATTAGTGTGTTTATCTTTCCTAATTACCTCCCCTAATAGACAGACATCGTGTTACTATATCTATTGCCCGGATGTACCCTAATATAGCAACATCTGGACATGAATTGAATATAAATTATATCACGTGATGACAGCTAAACCATATTAGGAACGTGTATTGAATTTGAATGGCGTGTTGTAATCTCATTTTCAACAATCTATTACTATCTAACACCGTCACGTGACACAATTAAAACACTTGGCGGATCCAAGCTACTGGTGCTTACTGCTTAGAGGATCTCCCCAAAACGCAATGTTCGTTTTATCGTATATAATAAGCGATTACAACACTGCCCATATAAAAAAGGAGATAATGTAGCTTGTGTAACTGGTGAGATCTCGCTCGGGTACCAGTACACAAGACATTGGGCCAAGCCGGTTTCCGAATCAAACCGGCTGCAGAAACAAACCGGATAACCCCATATCGGAACATGAAACTAAAGGTAATAAAGTACCAGTGTACAGGGTATACTGAGCAGAACCGTGGCACTATATTTACATCGGATTACCCCTCGCATGGATCCGCTTCTGTGTTGAAAATGAGAAGCAAATGAGTATATTTTATATTCTACAGGTGACATTGTAATTTAAAATTAAGTTCCCTTGGCAACGTTTGAATTAAATCTTTGACGATATAAATTATTTTGACTTTCGTGTATAACGCTGGCCAAATAGTCTAAAGCATTGCGTTGACATCTGTCGTTAAACAAAGAATTTAATCCCACCTAGGGGTCGGTCTTGGGAGCTGCTGGACCCCATTGAGAACATTCATAGATTAATATAACAAATATTCTACTTTTGTTTTTCAAAGTATATGGATTCTTTGGTTTCGTCATCTATTCAAATGCTCTGAGCATTTAAAGATTTGTTAGTCCCTTATTGAAGTAATTGTGTACAATATAGTGCACGTTAAAAACTAAGGAGGGCCTGACAAGGACAGCTGCCTAGTCGTTCGGATGGGACGAAAAACCGAGGTCCCGTGTACACATTGGAGTGCACGTAAAAGATCCCTTGGCATTTGGAATTCGATATAAGAGTAGGTCGTAGCGCCGCTGCCCGGGCAAAATTTCCCTCATAGCACACTGTATGGCGTATGCCCGTCTTCCATTAGCCCAGGTCAGGTGCAGAAGAGTAGGACGTTAAACCCCATTTCATTTAAGGCTGGGTAATTATAATTTTGAATTAAAGATGCATTGTGTAAGGTTTAGATGAAGAGCTGGCAGTCCTCGCTATAATAGTTAAACTAGATAATGAAAAGGGATTATCTTGAAAATTTCGGTCAAAATACTTCATTCTGGGCTGTTTGGGGAATAGAGTAGTCTCAATTGTCATTGCTACCGTTCTTACGATAGTAAAACAACTCTCGATTATCCATTTTTTAATCAAATCATTAGGCACTAACCGGGTTTAAATTAGTTGAAACTCTACGTCACCCGGTGGCATCGAGAGTCGATTATAGTTTTGACAAGTTAATAAATGTCTATAATTAATAACTAATATAACATTTAAGGCCTAAAAAAGAACTGAGAGAGAGAGAGAGAGAAATGGGGTTTAACGTCAACCAGGTCATTTCGGGACTAACATATGGTTTCAATTTTATTTCAATAATTCGCTTGCGCGTAGGGGTCTTTAGCCGTGGGAGGAAACCGGAGTGCCCGGAGGAAACCCACGAGGTTGAGAAGGCGCCCCTTTCTCCATGCCACATACGCTCACACCAGGGTTCGAAACCACAGCCGCAAGCCAGAGGTGACCGGCCAGCTAGAGGTCGAAGCGCGGCACTCTAGACCACTAGGCCATCCCAACCCCCCCATCTAATTAAGAATTAATATAACATTTAAGGCCTAAAAAAGAACTGAAATAGGCAGATTTAGCTCTTGCGTAATGTGTCTTTAATCACATTGGTTAAATAATCAAACGATCAAATAAACAACAAAAGTTAATGAATATCTTTCAAGTTTTATTTAATTAAAGGAGTGGAGCACGAGCTGGTATTTAACAAACAGTAGTATTTATAAATCTGGGTTATTTTTGGTAGCAGAGACAGTGTTATTTATAACTCAAAACATGACCAAAATAGACATAAAATCACACCACAAAATACGTCATTGTGCGATGACTGCAAAGAATACAACCCAATCAAAGACTCCGTTTACGATCTGTCCACCCCGCGGTTTTAAACGTATTGCACGTTTAATAGATGTGTGGTTATTTTGGGAATGATATTATGTGGAAAAAATTATATTTATATTCTTGGAGAAGCTGATAATGCCTCTTTCATTTATCGTCTTGAAAGGGTACCGTTATGTATACATATTGGCTTTTCCCTCGGCTGTTACGTTATCTACCCTTGGTAAAAGTCAGACGAGATGGTCGTCATTAAAAACCATGATAAATGTTACATAACAATTTCCTCTTATACTGGCAGTCTGAAGCCAATAAAATGTCCAGTTTGGCTACGACTTCAGTGGAGGTAGCCAAAGATACGAAATGATATGGGGTTTAACGTCCTACTGTTCTGTTCCTACTGGGCTAATGAAGACTGCCATACGTCATGCATTCGTCAGTTTTTCCCGGACACTGGCGCTATGGTCTCCTCTAATTTCGAATTCCATCTGCCACGGGTTCTTTCACGTGCATGGCAATATGAGAGAGAGAGAAATGGGGTTTAACGTCCACTCGACACAAACTAGGTCATTTTGGGACTAACATATGGTTTCAATTTTATTTCAATAATTCGCTTGCGCGTAGGAGTATTTAGCAGTGGGAGGAAACCGGAGTGCCCGGAGAAAACCCACGAGGTTGAGAAGGCGCCCCTATCTTCATGCCACATACGCTCACACCAGGGATCGAAACCACAGCCGCAAGCCAGAGGTGACCGGTCAGCTAGAGGTCGAAGCGCGCATGGCAATATATATACAGGACCTCGGCTTTTCGCCCCATCCGAACGGCTAACAAGAGTTAAGACTTTTGTATTCCAAAAGGTTAACATGTCTTTCGCTTAGCCCCACTCCCCTTCACATTTGCTATTAGACAGAATAACATCCAAAGCTGTAATGGAAGTTCGCAAATTTAATGATTCCTATTTCCTGAAATAGATCTTGATCTATCGGAAATTTGGGTTCTTCGACCTCGCGTTCCATGCCCCTGCTGATATTACATTTCCATGGAAATCCGTCAGAAATAATCTCTTCAGACTTGCTGCGATGGTGAAATATGACAATGATCTATTTATTTAAAGGTCAAGTATACCGACGACACGGATAAATCATAGATAAAACGAAGCCATTTGTTTACAGTTGCGGGGCCACAGTCGCTTAGTGAGGTGCCTGAAAGAACCCGGTTTGATCCCGGTGTTGCGGGGATACTGGCATAGAAATGCGTTACTTTTGACGGGCATACGCCATACAGTGTTTTTGTCCGGACAGACGAAACACGCCAGAAAATCCGAATTAACTTTCTCGGCCAAGGCAGGGATCGGACAAGGGACCTCCAGCCAGGTTAGCGAGCCAATGTCTTACTCACGGAGTCACCATGGCTTCCTTATAGTTTAGGTAAAGAAAAGGCGTCTAATTGTTCGGGTTGGATGAAAAAACAAAGTACACCCGTGTACCGGTACTTGATGACATACACGTAGAACAACTCCTGGCGAAATTTTCTTCGCAGAATTAACCCTATTGATGCAAAACCCCAGTTCATTTCACGGAGAATATAGATTACAGAGGGGGGAATTTATCGTCGTCTGCTGATCCAGCCAATATTCATGTCAATTATAACCGAGCAAATAGAGATGATTGTCGACAGGAGATTTGTTGATATAGATTATTGTGTCGACCAGCTTGGATGTAAATACAGAACCGGCGACTTAATATCACAGACAATACTTGGTAACTGCATGCATGACACAGACATAACAAACAATACCTTACTAGTGACCTATATACAATATACAATTATTGTATACACATTTCCTTAGAGAGAGAGAGAGAGAGAGAGAGAGAGAGAGAGAGAGAGAGAGAGAGAGAGAGGGGGGGAGAGAGAGAGGGAGAGGTGGGTTAACGTCCAATCGACACAACCTAGGTCATTTCGGGACTAACCTACGGTTCAATTTAATTTAAATAATTCGCTTGCGCGTAGATTCTTTAGAAGTTGGGGAGCATAGGACCCGGAGCAAACCCACAAGGTTGAACAGGCGACCCTATTTCCTTGTCACGTTCAACCGGAAAATGAACTCATATTAGGTATAAAAAGAGTTTAGTTATTAATGAGTAAAGAGCACTTTAAACACTGGTGAGACCTAATTAACTTCCGTTGAGGACTATGACTTCGGTGATTGTGATAAACAATAAGAGTAAGGGGGAAATATTTATCGATACTACTCATTACAAATCGGGATTATTTACGATTTAAAAGTGCAATGGTGGTTAGAATATACTATGCTTGTTTCATTCGAAGATAGAAGAGGCTCATATCCAAGCTCCTTGAGCAAAGTCCACCATCTTCTGTTCGATACTAAGATTCTGTATTCAGGGTGTTTTCTTTCTTACTCAAAATTGTGTATTTCGCCGGTAAACAATCCCCTACACCACATTTAGACAAAATCTGGCGCCAGTGTTTAATCCATCAAAGATATTTTATATGAGATTATACTTGCAAGTGTTAGCACAAATTAATCATTATCACATTTTTCTAAACATCATAAACTAAAACATGGCAGGTCAATAATTGATGACGTTATCTAAATATGTTAGCATAAACCTCTTACGTCGTACTCAATGTTACGTTTACCTTAAATTTTCTTTTTTCAAACATCATAATAATATAAACATGAAAACCATTATATTTAAAGTAGCTAAATCAAAATAAACATTTTACCATTGGTAGACGAATCGTGTACCTCAGTTGGAAATCGATGTAAGAGTAGCTTGTAGCACCGCTGTGAGTGAAAACTTTCTCTCATGACATTATACTGTATGGTGTATGCCCGTCTTCATTACCCCAGTTGGATGTTAAACCCCATTTCATTTCATTAGCCCTCAGTATGAACAGAACAGTAAGATGTTGAGCCCAATTGCATTTAATTCACTGTTTGTGTGTAGTGCGGTCTTCCTGCACATACTACAAGATTTAGGAAACATTAAAATACATTAAATTCCTACACATGTACGTTTTTCCCGTCTGTGACAGCCTCAACTAATTAAAATATTTTCTTATTTACATAAGCAAAATGTAATGATCTATAAAAATAGATAGTTGATACTATCGTCGCCTGTATTTAGATGAACTTGGGGCTATAAAACTAAATATTCAACTGTACAACTCGATAACACCCATTGACGTAGTTAGTTTATAAATTTTTATTACCGATATGACGTCATAGTATTCTCATAGTGTCAGGTGCCCGTCCTGTATTGTCGATGAATGGTGACAGTATAGTCTATTTCAAGTAACTGTATTGTCGATGAATGGTGACAGTATAGTCTATTTCAAGTAACTTGAGCTATAAAATAAAATATTACCTATTGCACAATATACGGTGCAATAAACTTTTCGTCACACTATGCAATACAATGCATTTTATTGTATTAAAAACATTTATAGTTTTTAAACGAACATTTCAACGGGACTTAACGTCCCCCTATTCTGCACCAATCGAGTTCATAAAGACCGGGGGGGGGTCTAAAGTGCCGCGCTTCGACCTCTAGCTGGCCGGTCACCTCTGGCTTGCGGCTGTGGTTTCGATCCCTGGTGTGAGCGTATGTGGCATGGAGATAGGGGCGCCTTCTCAACCTCGTGGGTTTCCTCCGAGCACTCCGGTTTCCTCCCACTGCTAAAGACCCCTACGCGCAAGCGAATTATTGAAATAAAATTGAAACCATATGTTAGTCCCAATATGACCTAATTTGTGTCGAGTGGACGTTAAACCCCATTTCTCTCTCTCTCTCATAAAGACCGACACACACCATGGAATTTTGCTCGGACAGCAGCAGCAAATTGCTCGCCTGCTTTTCATCGAATTCCAACCGCCAAGGGTTCCTTCGCCTGCACGTAACCTTATAATTTGTTCTATCCGAAGGATTAGGCGTTATTGATTGCCCGTCCCTCCTAGAAAATGTAAACCAGGCTGAAAAATCCTGTGGAACTTTCTCAGCCAACTCCGGGGTCGAACCTTATTTGGGTTAGTCCTGTTAACTTTACGGCGTGTCTGGTTCAATTACATCCCTTCTCGACTATTCCACGATGTCTGCTATACTAGTATGTAGATATAAACACGTCTTTCCAACAACCTCAATGGTTCTCACGTTATACTTATATATATAGACCATCTTCAATCGTTACAGCGTATCTTTTTTTAAAGAATCAATTTATAAATAGACTTAAAACCAGTTTGCAATGACGTATTTTCACGCCTCACAACATCTAAGCTGACACTATCGTTTTTATTTTATTTTAAAAATAATTCTACCGTTCAGCTATCCAGAACTAACCTAGTTTATTTCATACCAAATTGCCCTTCACCGATTTCTGTTATATTTTTGTATTGTAATATTTTGAACTAAATTCCCCAGGAGGGAGTATAAAAAAAGTTCAAATTCCTCAGATCTATTGTTCTACTCAATGAATATGTTACGTAATGTATTTGTGTGATTAACGTCATAACAATGATGACATCAATGACAAAAATTATGGCGTGTGATAATAAGCATAAAACGTGGCTAAAATGTCTAGAGGGATATAACACGAAGAGTAAACTGATGGTGGTAGAAGTTTGTTTATGGATCATATTAAAGATAAGGATGGCGAGAAAGAACCCTGAGGGGCGCCTTCAACAATCTTAAATCCCTTTGATGTGATCTGACATAGATAAATCAGATTGTATAAAAGTATGTATGTTTTACAGTTCGTTATTGACACGCTTTCTTTAGCCTATTGTTTCTGGGGTTTCTAATCTGGTGTTGGTCGAGAAAGTTCTTTTGGCTTTTCCGACATTATTCTCGTTGATTAGGTCTGCAAAGCTTGGGTATTTGGCAAAAAAAGGGGACGACCCGAAGAATAGCGCCGCTGCCCAGGAAAAAAGTCCTCCTGTGGCACACAACATAATGTATGGTCGTCTTTCTTATCCCACTTTCGTTTATTCATTGTTCCAAATTGGCCTACATGTACATGTATGTCGGTAAAATTGGCATGCGGCACATTGCGTGTGAAGCAAAAAGGTTCCGTCCAGTAGCCTCCTGGACCTATCGGAATAATTCTCTTTGGCATATTTCTCGCTTGTCAGTGATGCAAGACGGGAGGCCCGTCAAAGTTAGCTGTCTAGCCGTTCGGTGGGACGTTAACTCGAGGTCCCGTGTACACATTGGCGTGCACTTTTAAGATGCTGACTCGCTAACCTGGAGGTCGAGTGTTCGATCCCCTCATTGGCCGAGAAAGTTCACCTTGATTTTCCGGCGTGGTTTCTCCTCGTCAGTGATGCAGGGCGGAGGGCCTGACAAGGACAGCTGTCTAGTCGTTCGGATGAGACGAAAAATCGAGGTCTCGCGTACACGTTCGCGTGCACGTTAAAGATCCCCTGACAGTTGGAATTCGATATAAGAGTAGACCGTAGTGCCGCTGTTCGGGATAATTCCCCTCAAAGCACACTGTATGGCGTATGCCCGTCTTCGTTAGCCCAGTTCCCGCAGAACAGTAAGATATTAACGCCATTTCAATTCATTTAATTTCTTTGGCATATCTTGTCGGAGTGGGAATGTGAAGTGAACTATAGTGTGCATGATGGATTGGGTGCTACCGCCTTCAAGCGAAAGATGATTTTGAGTCAATAATTTGACAGTATGACAATTCGAAATGTCTTCCTGTTCGTATACATTCATGTATGATCAAGAGAAAACATTTAATGTCCTGTAGATATTATATGACATGTGTCAATATCATATTTGTCTATAAATATCATATACCACGTGACAGGTGTCAATAATCTTATAATATTACCAAATTGACACATCACTAACATATAATAACATAGTTCACACTTACTTATTATTGTTAATGGCTGGGGGGGGGGGGCGAATGGTTAGCGTGCTCGCGCTCTATCATACGGCCTGTCAATGAGTCAACTGTACGTGGCAAGGATAGGGGTCGCCTGTCCAGCCTCGTGGGTTTTCTCCGGGTACTCCGGTTTCCTCCCACTGCTAAAGACCCCTACGCGCAAGCGAATTATTGAAATAAAATTAAACCATGTGTTAGTCCCGAGATGAGCTAGTTTGTGTCGAGTAGACGTTAAACCCCATCTCTCTCTCTCTCTCTCTCTCTCTCTCTCACACACTCTTGTTAATGACTCGAGAATTCAATTTTCATGGAGTACTAACTCCGTGAAAAAAACAACAATGAATTGATATGTTGTTTAACTTCCTATATACATTTATTTCTCTAACATCTGAATTAATGTAGTGGGCTATGAGGGGAATGTTGCCAATACAGCGGAGATTCCGCCTACTCTCCACCCAATTCCAAATGCCATTAGAGGTTTCTTGTAAATGTTCTCCTTAAATTTGAAATCAATTAATCCGTTATCGTCAACGTATTTCTGAAAAAAGTGAACAAAGATATTAAAATAGAAATTTATTACCATTTGATTGACAATACATTAAATCTGTTATTAAAGGAAGCTACGGTGGCCCGCTAATCTGAAGGTCGCGTGTTGAATCCCGGCGTTGGTCCCGAGAGAGTTATCGATAGGACAGGATAGAGGGAGAAAGCTAGATCAAAGACGGTCCTACGCATATTCTGACGTCATATGTGGATTGTGGTTTAGGGTAACGGTTAAGCTTTGCTCAGAGTTAGGGTCAGGTCTAGTCATGTTTATATCTCGGGACTTTGACGAAATCTACAGGTCCTAGCCCTTACCCTAACCCTAACCCACAATTTATATATGACGTCATATGCGCTAAATGCGATCTACAGGACAGAGAGTCTGGTGGACAGTGTATAGTCGTTGGGGTGGTACGAAAAACCGATCTCTGGCGCACCGGCACTTCTGACTTGCGGTCGTGGTTTTATGACTTTATTATTCTTAACTTTATTGTTTGTAACTTGATTATGGGTCCTTTACGTGTTTACGGGACTCCACTTTTCGTTTTCGTCATATCCGAATGCGTATACATGTACGTTGTCCCTTGCTAGACCGTCTCGACCAGCGCAGGGATCGAACACGTCTTACGCACTGAGCCACCGTGGCTCCTAATAAAAACAATAAAGTTGTGGGCAATAATGTTATAAACAATAACATTGCTTTATTATATGATTTATAATTTACTAATAATCATCGGGTAAATCAAATAGAATCGGAAATAAGTAATCGATAATTAGGCTAATAAAAATTATCAGAGATTATCTCTTTGCTGTTTCCAATTAACACACGTGGTCAGTAATTTGTGTTAGTCGGATTAAATTAACAGATATCATTATGGATTATCTCATATAACCTTTCTTAATTTACACAAGTGCTTAGTAAAATTACCTTTCTTAATTAACACATGTGGTCAGTAATTTGCTGTTAAATGAGATTAACAGAAATCGTTATTAACGAATGAACTTTATGACTTACAAAGTTACAGACAAAATATATAACAATATAACGCCAGTCCAACCTCGTGGGTTTTTTCCGGGTCTTCCGGTGTCCTCAAGATTGAAGTAAGATTGAACCGTGTGTTAGTCCCGAAATGACCTAGTTAGTGTCTAATAGACGTTAAAACCCCATTTCTCTCTCTCTCTCTCTCTCTCTCTCTCTCTCTCTCTCTCTCTCTAGAATATCAGTTTATATTATATTATAACAATATAATAGAATATCAGTTTTCGAAAGTCACAACACTTGAAGTATTAAACAACTGGATCAGCTTATTACCTTTCTTGTTGTTAGGACAGATGGCCTGGCAAGGTGCAATGTATAGTCATTCGGATAGGGCGAAAACCCGACCTGTTGCACGTAAAATAGCCTTTGGCAATTGGAATCCGAAATAAGAGTAGGCCGTAGCTTGCGTGCGTGCAATATCTCCCTCGTGGCACTCTGTATTGCGTATGCAGGACATAAAATCACATTTCATCTTATTTTATTACCGTGGACAGCCGACAACGACCGGAGACAGCCGACAACGACCGGAGACAGCCGATAACGACCGGAGAGAGAGAAAGGGAGAGAGGGGGGAGGGAGGGTGTGTCATTGTAACTTCAAAGATACATTATGAAAGATCTACATAAAGAACTAGTCACTCTGACTTTTGCAGTTCAAGAATAGATAATGCAACATGAATATATTGAAATTTCAATCAAATTAAATCTCTCTCCCTCCCTCCCTCTCCTTATACAAGTTAGTCCCGAAATGACCTAGTTTGTGTCGCGTAGACGTTAAATCTCCCTCTCTCTCTCGTTATACATTTATACATTAGTATACATGAACTGTACAGAATATTACGAATGTAAAGTTGTTTGACCTTCACTTTAAGATCTTCATTTCTAAACTAATCGATTCGTTATACATGTATATTAATCCATTAGTATTCATGAATCGTACAATTATTATGAATGATAACAAAAAATAGTAATGGTGTATTCGAGCATTACTATAGATAATATTTAAATACAGTAGCCTTATTATATAGGCGTATTAATGCTCATGGAGACGCACGGTTTTAAAACATTAATATCGATTGTGTTCTAAATTTGTCTTGCTTTAAAAATGTGAAATAAGCGACTATACACCATGCATTTTACTAATTTTAGTTTGCTTTTTACGGATGTTATCAATATATTTTTTGTTATTCTTTTTAAACAAATTTATTCAGTGGTTTTTTTTAAATGATGAAGTCGGCGATGTATGTTGATTTATTTGATGGTGTATTTATTGTTGGTCTTTTGTCTGTCTCGCACTGACCACGTGCAACGTAGAGCAGGCGGTGGTACGAAGCCGTACGAAGTTTAAATCTATTTCTTACGGCCAACTCAAAATTTCGTCATGGTTAGGTTAAGGTTAGGGTAAGTGTTAGGGCTAGGTTCAGGGTTAGGGTTAGGGTAGGGATTAGCGCTAGCACTGTTTTACATCTCGTAAATTGGCCGTATGAAAGAGATCTAACAAGCACTGCGTGTGCCTTCCTCGATGGAGATTTTATCTTGTTTGTTAAGTCAATTTATTGGGTTATTTTTAGAAAGAGTTTAAATGGCAATTTTTATTGCGATTTCGATTAAATTAACATCTACTAATATAATAGCTACGTGGCTGGCTTGGCCAATATTACTTGTATCAATAACATTGCGCTTCGCGAATATTCGAACGAATCTGATTGGTTGATTGTTAATTGCTGTTTAAATACACGTGTTATGATCTAAAAATAGACATTATCATACACGTGGGACAATATATGTCATTTGTTGTTTTAGTGGCGTAGTTTCTGATGAAATAATTTAAGTATTTGTGTTATGTATATTGTAAGTGCGGGGGGACTGCACCACACACAATTATAAGACAAATCTATAGACCAGACCATGGACATGACCAGATACGATATTATACAGAAATCACAAACAACAAACGCACATATCAGATCGGGTGAATGGATCCAGGGGTTAGTCGTAAGCGTCCACAATACGCAGTACAGTTCTGGCTCTTTGATGTGGTGTGAACTCATAATTTTCCCATAAATAATTTCTAATTTCTCCAGGTTCAGTATAAACCTTTGACAGTTGGATTCATACTAAACTGCATGACGCCGTCTGTCTACAATTTACAACATTCATTGAGAGCAGACACTAAGCAAGTTGACCGACATTTTAAGTCATAAATCGATGGGTTTAGTCGAAAACACTAAGCATATTTTGAGATGTCTGACCTCATTTCATTTTCTGTAACAAATTGTGACATGAAATGAAATGGGTTTTAACGTCCTACTGTTCTGCTCCTAAACTTGACTAATGAAGACGGGCATACAGTGTGCTATGAGGGAAATTTTGCCTACGGCCTACTCTTATATCGAATTTCAACTGCCAGGGGATCTTTTACGTGTACGCCAATGTGTACGCGAGACCTCGATTTTCGTCTCATCCGAACGACTAGACAGCTGTCCTCGTCAGGCCCTCCGCCCTGCATCACTGACAAGGGGAAAACACGCCGGAAAATCAAGGAGAACTTTCTCGGCCAATGCAGGGATCGAACACTCGACCTCCAGGTTAGCGAGTCAGCGTCTTACCCTTTGTCTCTCATCCTTACTGCTGACTTGTTATTACTCCCTTCTGTTGTCTGCTGCTCTCTGTTATAACGTTTTCCCCACTGTTACCTGTGGCATTATTTCCCTACTGTTGTCTGTCTGTTGTAGTCTTATTTCCTACTGTGGTAGTGAAGTGAAATTACGTTTCCGAATTTGACAAACTTCCATGTTAATAGCTATAACTCCTTAATCAATATATTCAGGTAGTCTATGGCACCGGCAACTCTATTGATACATTCACCCTGAATCCTAATATTGTAGACAGTATAGCTGGCCTTCTGGAATGCAGTGAGAAATTTGTTTTCTAATTTGACGAAGTTTTCATTTTAATAACCATAATTCCTAGAAAATTGGTTCAGTTAATATTTTCAATTCACACCTGCTTAATTAACTCTTTTAATTGTGTGGTTCCAATAGCATTTGTTATCTATATATCTTTCGACCCTGAATGAACTCTGAACTGAACGCAGATTGGTAGTTATTTAATATACCAGGTAAATATGTAGGAAAAACATCATTCAGTAATATGATAAGTTAATATCCTTTGACCCCGACCGTGCTCTCTGATTTTTGAAGGTCAAGTTTTTTTGAAGAGAAATTAACTGGGGGAAAGTTTGGAAGAATTACCTGACGAGAGTAAACCATGCTCCGTGGCAGCCAGGGTTCCATATTAATTTAGGTTTAATGTATTGTCGATCGTTTATTTTAGACGAACATACGAGATAGGTCATTTATATTTCTGCAAGCATCCCGTATTGGAAGTAAGTAACCCGAATGATATTCTTATTAAGTTTGTCAGCAGGAATTTAATTAAGACAAAAATTTATTGTGTACGGAAAGCAAGTAACAGTTGTTGAATTTGATTAATAATCATTTTGATATCAGTCAATAATTCAAGACCGTCCAATATACAGTACTGTTATAATATCGTATTGCATGCACGTGACCGAAATGACAAAGTTATGTCAAAAATTTACATTTTTAACTAGAAACATAAATATCCACGCGTATCGGTAATGTCGTTACGTCATTTTGACGAATACATCCGCATTAGTTTTAATTGTTTGTAATCCGACAAAACATCACGAAGTATAATAAATTTATATATATAAAACAGAAATTTAATTTGTTTGCTACAGGAAACCAAATTATTTTTATTTACGAATAAATTCGTAATAACTATTTTTTACAAGAAATTTGGTGGTCTTTTTTGTTTTTGGTGTGGTATTTAATGGCGGAAATTAATGATTATCACGGATGTTAGCAAACGGAAATCAACTCAGCGCCATTTCACTTTGGAGGAAAAAAGTCTGAGGTTCCGCCAATTGTAGTACGATCGACAATAAACTTGACATGAATGTTGCTTGGACGATTCTATTGTGCACTGATTGACGGACTTCAACATGACGTCACAATTTCAAGATGGTGGTGATGGCGTCGTTCTCGGGGTTCCTGATAAATAGTACTTGGGTTTTTTTTTGGTGTTTTTATTTTACCCAATAGCTAAATCCTTTGACTCTATAAGATATTGAATAAAACCGAATGTGTGAAAATAAAATCAATTCTGTGACTATCAGTCTAGTATCTGTGCTTCAGTGCCATGTTGAGAATCCTGGTTTTCGTGATAAGTTGTATTGAAAGTGGAGAGGTTGCTGTAAGGAGTATATGGTGTATATTTCTGTTTCGACTGGTCTGTTAGGTGATAATGACCATATGAAGATACCATCATTCCAGATGTGGCTACAGCTATATACTTACCAATCTTTACATATACTGTACACCACGTGTGTGCAGTATAATACTAGTTAATACATACTTATATAAACTTACCGGATACAAAAAGGGGGAAGTTTGGTTTATTTGTGTCTTAAAAACGATACCGGGTATTGTGATGCGAATGTAGGGTGGGGTGGGGCTAAAATATACACTTTCTCACCTATGTGCCATGCATACCACATGTAGATAATAATTGTTAATGGACGCGTATATAAATGATGGAGCAGACAAATGGGACGTTTAACCTCATTTTATTCATTCATTATATGAAGCCACTGGAGAGAGAGGGAGAGAGGGGTATCGTCCACTCGACACAAACTACGTCATTTAGGGACTAACATATGGTTCAATTTTATTTCAATAAATTGCTTGCGTGTCTTGGGCTTTAGCAGTTGGAGGAAACCGAAGCAACATGAGAAAACCCACGAGATTGGACAGTGGAAATAGAAAGGGGTGTTTGAATTTTTTTGGTATCTAAGACGTTGAGGATATGGGTGGAGTGTAGGTGATACTGAATGAATCAACTCGGTAGATACAGAGAGGGAAGTTTGATTTATTTGTATCGAAGACGATGTAAGGGCTTATAAAGCAGAGATGGAGTGAGATGGGGTGGAGTGGGGCGAGGGATAAACAAGTCTGGAGTCGATGGCATAAAACATTTCGTGGCGACGTTTTTCTTAGGGTTAGCTAACTAAAGATCTTTTATAAATGCAGTACAGTTACAAAGATTGACTATCGGTAGCGGTATAAAAAAAACTTTCGAAAATCCCTCGAATATTTTGTTAAGATGTAATTACAATGTACACACGTTATTTACAATAAACATACATTATGCAAGAGCTAAATCTGCCTATTGCAGGCCTTTCTTTAGGCCTGAAATGTTATCTAAAATCATTAATTAGACATTAATTAACTTGTCCAGACCATAATAAACTCTCGATGCACTCACTAGCCTGTGATATTTACTGGATAAGGATCCGATTTGCTGCTCAACTTTCATCCATGATTAAATCATGAAATGGATAATCGAAACTATGTTTTTTTCGAACCGACTTTAGTAATGATGATCGAGACTAGGCCGAAAATTCAATCGCTAAAATCTCGGTTTGGGGTGGATCAATTTGACTGAAATTTTCAGCAAATTACTTTTACATTATTTAGTTTTTAACTGTTTTAGTGAGAACTGCCAGTTCTTCATCTAATCTCCCATAATGTATCTTTAAACTACCCTTTAAAGGGACAATAACACGCTTGCTGGCTTGGCAGCTCTAGAAAATAAATAATAGTCTTATTCTAAGTACCAGATGTTTGTGTGTCCTACCTGTTGTGTAAATTATCCATTACATCATATTTTACTTGTCCAGAGGGTTCGAAAATATTTTAAAATCCAAGTCACATTTGAAAGGGTTTACGTTAACCTTTTCAAATCATGTAGTTGAATTTTTCCAATTTTTTAAATTAGGTGTGTTACGATGAAATTTGTATCATCAATTTATTTGAATATTGTAAAATAATACAATTTGTGGACCAGAATAAAGATTGGCACATATTATTCAATTACAAGAAGAGTGTTATTGGGGCTTTAATATTATATCGCACACGGAATAAACAGATGAATATGAAACTACACACCGATCATTAGAGAGTCTACCTGCAACAATGTGCTCGTCATTAAAAAAATTAATATAATAGAAACCCGATAAATATTTTAATATTCCTCTGGTTTATATCACATTTATTTGAAACATTATTCAAGGTAAAATAGGTAATATGATATACATTACTTCTGATTAAAATGTTGTATCTGAGAGAGAGAGAGAGAGAGAGAGAAGAGAGAGAGGGAGAGAGAGAAGAGAGAGAGTAGTTTAAAGTGTATTGTGTGTCGGGTGATAAACATTTGAAATGGACTAATACCCAATTTCTTACCTAATACACAAGACCTGGTAATCGAACAAAATATACAAAATCCCATTACACATGATAGAACGAAATGAACCAAAGTTATAGTTGATTTAGGGTGAGTTGGGGGGGGGGGGGGTGCAATGGCGATATAATATATACAAACTTTAACTATGCACACTAATAAATGGACTTTTGTTCGTTTTCTCCATCAATGAAAAAATAATTATCTTTTTCTTGGATGTCACTGCTCTCGTTGGTATAAATGAAATGAAATGGGGTTTAACGTCCTACTCTTCTGCGCCTAACATGGGCTAATGGAAGACGGACATACGCCATACCGTGTGCTATGAGGGAAATTTTGCCCGGGCAACGGCGCTACAGCCTACTCTTATATCGAATTCCAACTGCCATGGGATATTTTACGTGCACGCCAATGTGTACAAGGGACGTCGGTTTTTCGTCCCATCCGAATGAGTAGACCGTTGTCCTTGTCAGGCCCTCCGTTCTGCATCACTGACAAGGAGAAACCACGCCGGCAAATCTGGATGAACAGTTGTGTGTTGTTCTTGGTGTTTAACGTCCGCTTCCACCGAAGGTGATATCGCAGACAAGTCTTATTTTTCATTTTCATTATCTTAGCGCACGCGCAGGGGTCTTTGCTGTGGGAGGAAACCGGAGTGCCCGGAGGAAACTCACGAGGTTGAGAAGGAGCCCCTATCTCCATGCCACATACGCTCACACCAGGGCTCGAAACCACAGCCGCAAGCCAGAGGTGACCGGCCAGCTAGAGGTCGAAGCGCGGCACTCTAGACCACTAGGCCACCCCAACCCCCCTGGATGAACAGCAATCGTAAGATGACTAATAGTAACGTATCGGTCAGAATACCAGAAACGAGCCATTCTACCTGTTCGGCTATTTTTATAACTGGGTTTCTATCAAATGCAATCCTGCATTTCATTTAGGCCTATGTATAAAATTTAATTTCCCATAATATATATATGGTGATGATAATAATTCCATTCATTTGATAGCGCACATAAAATCGAACCACACTCAAATAATGAGCGCGGAGTAGACAAAGTAAACAAAGGTGTTCGTTGGCATCGATATAATATACACATATTGAATTGAAACAGGTAGAATGATTCGCTATATATACGCTTGACAAAATAATATTTTAAAATCCCATGCAGCACGCAACAGGTAAAGTAACCAGAAGGTATTAATGCTGGCACAATTATTTTCTCTATTGCGCGTTTTAGAAACAAAATTTATACGACTTACGAGCTGCTTTGGGTTTTTTACATCTTTTGAAAGGTGTTTATAGTTTTCAAATAACAGGGTTAGCCTTTACATTGTCTTATAAAAACTTGTAGATTTTTATGACTGAAATTTGACCTCATCAGTGAAATTTGTGAATGAAATAATATATATAACACGTGCGTCTTTTAAAATTAGGTTAACTTTTTGAAACCACGGTATGACTGTTCCCGTCTCAGCGATATATAACGGTAAATATATTGTTCGATAAAGAAAGTCAGAATATATCAGCTTCAGTCGTACAGATGATTTGGTAAAGGTGTAAAAATAACCTGAAAGTGTATCGCTATACCTACATGACGTCAATATACGCGAGTTGTAGTTGCCTAACCCCCTATTCTTGACTCGACCAATCGCATTAAAACACATTGAACCATATGTGATGTCAAAGTTATAGACGAGTCCATTCCACTCTCACTTGGGGTAAACGTGTTACGGTCATGATATACTAACGGTAATTTGCCGCAGTATCTGATTCTATTTGTAGATTTTCTTGACGTAGTAGGATTCTGCTATCATCTGACTACCTATATGCCAAATCGCATCCCTCATTCCGTTCTCTTCGCGCAGTAGTAAGATTCGGTGTCGGGCGTAAGATCTGGCGCCCCTTTCTCTAGGAGCTACCAATTACGGCTATAGTCGATTCTCATCCAACAGCAGGTTGCTTCAGTGAGATAGGGGAATTCACTCGGCAGGATTTTACTTACTTCACTAGTTTCATTTCGACTAAGTATCACCTCATCTTTACAGGGGAAGGGGAATTTTTTAGAAAGTAATTTTTATGAGCCGAAGGTGATATTTGTAAAGAGAGGGGCATATTGAAGCGAGTGCCATGGATGTAGCATTCGCAAAACCGGTGAGAGAAGTACTAGATAACTTCGGCACCGATGAAAATTCTGGTTTGTCGGATGATCAAGTCAAAAGAGCTTTAGAAAAATATGGACCTAATGGTAAGTGGAAAATTTATGATATTAACTTTCTTGGAAGAAGATATCGTGATAGAACCATATTGAGTTACGAAACGAACGTCGATGTGTGATGAAACTGTCATGGCGGCTTCCACGCGAGTAAAATGTGACTTTTGGAATTGAATATATTATAAACGTGTCCTATTGTGAAATGATATGAATTGATATCCATGAATGATAAATCATTGATTTAATGGTCATTTTCTTTCTTGTTCTTTTCAGAATTGCCCGCGGAAGAAGGTAAGTTTAAATGGAGTATAATAATTTCTTTCGAAGTGGTTTTTGGCAATTAATAGTGATCGCTTACGTTATCAACAAAGTCCCACACGCCATTGAGAATTATCAACAAATCTGAAAGTTGTGTGATAAAGCTGGTTCACTCATGGATTAAATAGTTTATTCTTCGAAGTGTCTTGTAAAAATTCAAGTTAAAAATTGTGTGCTTCTTGATTTCCAGGAAAACCTTTATGGGAACTTATTTTAGAACAATTTGATGATTTACTTGTGAAGATTTTACTCTTAGCGGCTGTGATTTCATTTGTAAGTATTAAAAATGAATTTTTAGTTTTTCACAAATTTTAAGGCTTCCCCATCTATAGAAAAGATTAGTAGGCCTATTAAACAATTCTTGTAGAATGTATGTTGTTTTACCCTTGTGGTGAGTGTGATTTAACGAAGCAGTGCCTAACCTCATCCAAGCAGATGTTCTGGCAATTTTTACCTCTTCTGACCTTCACCAAGGTCTTTACCAAAATAGCAGGCAGTGAGGCACCAATAGAATACTGACACGATATGCCAACCATACCCATGATATTATTCCTACCTTAGGCTAACACATTCTTCCCACCAATAATGGCAATTCTTATCTAAACACTTGCATTATTAGATACACTGTAGCACCAGTCGTTTCTATTACTATTAATACTATACCAGAAAAGATAATGAACTTTATTTAAATAATATACATGTATTGTATCCATCTACTGAGTATTTTTATCCATTTCTGTCAGTTTTATTACGGACACCAAAGTATTTTGATTTCTAGCTTGTTAAATTAAAGGGTTTTTGGTCGGCCTACATGTACATGTACATGAACATTGCATTTTTAGAAATTGTGCATTTTTGTATTCTGACTTAAATGTACATACAATGATGTATAGTTCTAAACTGTCAAGAATGGCAGGGTTTCATTTAACCATGCTGATCCTAGAAATTACACAATATCAACTGAACTTTAAATGTACGATTAATGCTTGGTATGGCGAAAGATATACATGATGTAAATGTTTGTCCCAGTGTATGCTTTATAAATTTGACTGGTGCTGTATTTGTCAAAGTCTCGTTGTTTCATCTTTTATAACATTGCCATTTTTTAATCAGAATAATGAGATTTTATCAAAAGTATGTATTTTCTAAAAGAATTATTTATGTGCGTAGAGATTGACTTTGAATCATTGAAATGCCATTGGCTTTGCGATAGATAACATTTGTCGGTCACCTTTCATGGCTGTGTTTATAGGTTGTATTAAATGACTTTTGGTCTCATGGGTACAATTGTAGTACCAGGTTATATACATGCACTAAGATTAAATCAAGAATTTAACGATGTCATTTGTTTTTGATTTTGTTGATTGAAAAATAAAGTAGACTCGTGAGTTGATGCAAAGTGTTTAAACCTTCCTCTACTAGTAAGAGCATAGACTTTAACAGTAGGATGTTAAACCAGGTTTCATTTTATTTATGTAGCCTGTAAATGTTTGCTTAATGATTTGGACATATAATAAAAGTAGCTAAGTCTCTAACTCAATATCATCCAAAATCTTCGACATTGAAAACACGAAGTATTTAACAATTTAAATCAACAATGATGCTGTGATCTTACCGGAAAAAGATGGGCTTCTGATATCCAATATTTAAGACAAAATAAATATTTTACCATTGGTACACGAATCATGTACCATAATGCGTTTCAGCCCCAGTTCTAACAAGAGACTCTGGGAACGAGGCTAGACACACTGCACCAAATCAAACTGCGTATATATAGACTGGAATAACCAGATACTAGAAATTTGCATTTGATTGAAACTGCTGGCATAACGCGCTGAACATAAATGATTAGAATTTAGAGTAAAAACGGAAACAATTGAATGTAAATCAGTTCATGTACAACCAGATTACATTAATATATATGCGTTTTGACCCACTGGCAGTTCTCACTATAATAGTGTTAAAAACTAGATAATGTCAATGAATCTCAATTGTCATAACTACCTTTGTTAATATTAATCAAATCTTGATTATCCATTTTGTAATCAAATTATTAACTTACACTCGGATGAAAATCAAGGAGCATCTGATTTCATAGTGTTGATTATGATCTTGGCAAGTAAAGTTTCTTATTCAAAGCCAGCTTCTTGCATATTTTTCATGTATTTTTACTTTCTTATCCGGCCTTGAGTAACATGGAACACAAAATGCCTCCAGATTTCTTTAAAAAAACAACTTGTCTTCCATTTCTGATTTATGGAATCTATTGATGGCAGGTCCAAATCTAGAAATAGTTTTTACATGGAGAAATTTTCCCGAAGATTGTTTGTAAATAGAGAAGCAGCCTGAAATAAAAAGCCATTTTTGTCATGCTGAGACTGATTGCTGTTAGGCGATATCAAGCTGATGCCATGGCTTTGAGGTTTCTCAATTTAGATACATGTATTTCTAATCTAATTGGAGATAATTTGTTGAAGGTTAAAAATAGATACTGACAGTATGTACAGTGTGGTCTGTGGTATATTTATATTTTGTGTCCATGCCAAACATTTTGGACATGTCTTGTTTTTGTGGCTGAACCCAGGTCCTGTGAAAGATTGCTTTGTGTTGAAAAATAATTGTGTGATATGTTAGTCTCAAAATGACCTTCTTGTAGTTTGAATAGTCCCAAAATAACCTACCAGCAGTTTTAATTATGGGGATATATTAGTCCCAAAATGACCTAGTTTGTATGGTGGATCTCTCCCTCCCTCTTCTCCCTCTTGCCCCCCTCTCTCTCTCGGTCTCTCTCTCTCTCTCTCTTACTCTTCATTTCAACATGGGCTTATAAATATTTGTAGATGTATGGTTGTATAAGTGTATGGAGTAAATGAGTAGATTTTATGAGGTCATGTGATGGTTGAGTTACTATTTTAAGTATGGAAGTCCATATACATGTCATGTACAGTTTACAAAGTCCATTTATACCTTCAGATATTGAGTTAAAGTTACGATGAAAGTGTTATACATGTAGTAAAGTAATTGAACACTTTTACAGAAATGAAATGGGGGTTTAACGTCCTACTGTTCTGCACCTATACTGGACTAATGAAGACTGGGATTAGCCATGTACATTTAGGCCTATTTGATTGAGAAACTGAGAAGACTATCCATGCTTTATTTGTTGGGGCTTGGGGGCAGGAATCACGTTGGCTAAGTGGGTAAGATGCTGGCTTGCTAGCCTGGAGGTCGAGTGTTCGATCCCTGTATTGGCCGAGAAAGTTTATCCAGATTTTCTGGTGGGGTTTCATCTTGTCAGTGATGCAGGACAGAAGGCCTCCTGTGTACCCATTGGCATGCACTTAAAAGATCCCTTGACAGTTAGAATTCAATATAAGAATAGGCTGCTGGCCGGACAAAATTTCTCTCATAGCACACTACATGTATATGTCTGTCTTCATTAACTCAGGTTAGGAGCAGAACAGTAGGATGTTAAACCCCATTTCATTTCATTTATTTGGGAGGAAGTCGATTAAAATATGCAATAATAAATTAATATGCTTTTGATGAGCCTCCTTTTAATCTGAATGAATCCAAGATGGGAGATAACTACCGCTAATATTTTGGTTGTATTTTCGTAATTGTTTTGAGTACCGTTGATCTGTCTTAAAAATAAAATATTTCCCAGAAGTTGAAGAATTGGCTATTTAAATCTTAAATCGGTTTTGTTTTAAGTGTTATGAATATTAGAATTTACCAACAAATTTAATTATCTCAGTTAGAAATCTTTCTCCTTGATTTTATAACTGGTAGAACAATTTAAAATATTCATGTATTGTTAAAAAAAACATGTAGTTCTATTAGATACAGTATCGTGGCATTAAGTCTTGGATCTATGACATGGTTAAGTTCCAATTTTTCTAATTACATGTTGGCTGAGCTTGCAGGCATAACCTACACAGTATGTAATGAGAAAAAAAAAATTAAAATGGAATAATCTTTAGTCTTTGATACCCAGACTGTAACCTGAACAAATAGAATAACATTAGGGAATATAAGGATTAATATAATACCTGTAGATCAATACTACATGTACTATTAACTATCAATAATGTTCTTTTTAAATCGAGTAAATGATGAAAGTATTAAAAGCCATTAGGACATTACCATTAGATTGATATTATTTTACTCTAGATAAAGATGAAATGAAATGAAATGGGTTCAGCGTCCTAATCTTCTGCACCTAACCTGGGCTAATGGAAGACGGGCATACACAATACAGTGTACTATGAGGGAGATTTTTCCCGGGCAGCTGCGCTACGGCCTACTCTTATATCGAATTCCAACTGCCAAGGGATCTTTTACGTGCACGCCAATGTGTACAAGGGACCTCAGGTTTTTTGTCCCATCCGAACGACTAGACAGCTGTCCTTGCCAGGCCTTCCGTTCTGCATCACTGACATGGGGAAATTTTCTTGGCCAATGCAAGGATCGGACACCTGACCTCCAAGCTAGCGAGTCATCGTTTTGCCCACTTAGCCACGTGATAATAATAATAATAAGGAGACATATAATGCGCTAAAATCCACGTCACAATAGGGAAATGCTCTGAATGATCCCCAAAGATGTGATTAAATTCATTGTTGTATGTGGTGGATGTTGTATAACAGTTGTTTCTATTGCTTAATTTGGCCTTGGAATTGATTTAATACACGTTGTACTGAGTTATGCAGACAAAATAAGCGATAGATTAAAGTAAGGCGTACATGTATACATGTACATGTACCTTATTATTAGCCCAGTCGGCGCAGAACAGTAGGACATTAACTCCATTTCATTTCATTTACCTATTTTATTTCCCTGACGAAAACTTTGTTACCTGTCTGAGTCCTGTAGGGTTTTCTACCCCTTCTAAACACCCCGGGGGGTTGGGATGGGCTAGTGGTCTAGAGTGCCGCTCTCCGACCTCTGGCTGGCCGGTCACCTCTGGCTTGCGGCTGTGGTTTCGATCCCTGGTGTGAGCGTATGTGGCATGGAGATAGGGGCGCCTTCTCAACCTCGTGGGTTTCCTCCGGGCACTCTGGTTTCCTCCCACTGCTAAAGACCCCTACGCATATGCGAATTATTGAAATGAAATTGAAACCATATGTTAGTCCCAAAATGACATAGTTTGTGTCGAGTGGACGTTAAATCCCATTTCTCTCTCTCTCTCTCTCTCTCTCTAAACACCCCTTTTCACTTGATTGTCACTATTTTTGGGAGTGAGATAATTCAATTCTGGAACATTCAATTGAGTACATGTACCTTCTACATGTATGTGTTGATCGTCATTGTTGAGTGACTGGTCGATCACAGCTCTCCCTCTACCTGTGGTGAGTGGATAATAAATCCTATTTGGATCTTATACCAGTCTACTATACACAATCACACGGCTTCATCAGGACTTTTACCTTTAAATATTAATAAACCACTTACGAGTTTAAATTAGACATATTAGATAATTGTTTTTGAGTAAAAAAATGTTTTGTGAAAAGGATAAAAGCATTTGATATGTTATGTATGTTAATAAGTACAGAGATTCTGGGTAAAAAAAGGGTTCTAATTAGAACATCACATAAGCTGCTTATGGATTTGAATTGCACATATTGATTTGATAAAATGGTTGAGTAGGAAAAGATAAAAGTGTTTGATACAGTGTACAGGTCTATGATACTAAGGCCACTAAGGGGATGCTCGATTCACAATTCCGGAATTGAATTCCAAAACTGGTGTCAATCGAGTGAAAGGGAGAATTTCGGAGTAAAACGCATGTGTCGACTGTATAAAAATATCTCAACCAATCATGACAGCTGAAACATATCTTTTACCTAGGAATACGTCATGATTCTACTCACTCCACCTCAGCTGTCGGGACTGGCAGAACTGTGACAGGACCGAATTCCGCTTCACTCGATTGTAATTCTGTCAATTCGGGACGTTCTGGACTGTGACTCGAGCATCCCCTAAGCGTCGGGATCACATCTAAATAGTGCTTCTGTTTGCATGTACATGTAGACAATATCAAATAGATTTTTGTGCTGGTGCCCCCAAGAAATAAAACCGGTATAGTCAAGCAATATGGACAGCCACTCAAATACATGTAGCTCAGGGGCCTATTTCACGAAATTTTAAATAGATAAAATCTGTGTTTTAGCAATTTGATTGGATAATATTACATTGATTTTAGTGCTTAGCCAATCAAAATTGAAGTGTCTACTTAAATTTGGATTTTACCTTTACATGTAGTTAAGTTTTCGAGAAACAGGGCCCAGGCTGTAAAGAGGCAGTTGTAGGAACAGCATTACAAACGGTTTCAAACTCTCTATTGAATTACATACCATACTTGAAATCTATTGTAAATATTTTTCAAGAAATCGAGGTAATCAATATTTAGATGTAGATGAACCAGTGCTAATGGGTTAAAACTAAATGGTTTGCCCTATCAATTTTCATGCTCAGATTTGAGAATTAGATAATAATTGTGTTGAGATAAGAGTGAAATTGACCATATGGCAATCATCAAGATGTTTATTTGTGGTAATGAGTTTGTAATGATGTTAATGAAGACATTAATTGATAATTATTAATAAATTACATGTATTGACTACTCTTTACCATATTAGTAAGGCCCTTTCAACTAGGTTTTAATAATTAATACTACATGTATTAATACATCCCCGGCTTTTAATGTTAGAAGATGGTTAGTTCAAAGCTTTTTATTTGAAACTGTTGACTAATTAAGCATACACATTATTATTTGTAAATGTATGGAAAAAGATTGTTTTAGTTGTGTTTGACTTGACTGTTAATTTGCAAAATATGTTATGGACAAACGCAAATGACGTTTAATAGCGGCTTTACAGATTTCGTGTACATGTGGCATTTAAAACGGTTTCAAACTTCTACAATTAAAATGGAAATAAGAAACTGACTAGATGCATGGCATTAAGAAAGTTGAGGGGGAAAAAAAGATTGAGTGTCTACTGTACAGACTTGGAGTATGATTACCACGGTCAATAATACGGCTTTTAACAACGATCCAAGTCGACGAATTATATCTATTTTTTTTGTACTGGAATCATTAGTTAGCTTCATCTAAAGTATTGACTTTTTAGCCTCTTCTTGCAGTTAGTTCTGGGTTCAATTATTCCAGAAGAACCCATCTCTTGACAGTCATTCGCTCATTTGAATGGAATCTTCTTGATGGAACAAAACCTTCTTCAGTACACAACAATAATCTAGATCTGATTACACGTTTATTGGTAATTACTTAATCTCGCTTAAAGTTTTTATACGCCACATTGAAATCTATATTTTCACCTCTACCCCCGTCTGTCAGCCAGGGCCTGTGTCTCAAAATCTTAACTAAAGATAAAATCCAAATTTTAGTAGATATTTCAATTTTGATTGGCTAAGCACTAAAATAATCTAATATTATCCAATCAAATTACTAAAATTTGGATTTTTATCTCAGTTAAAATTCTGTGAAACGGGCGGGGCCCTGGTGTCCACAATTGCTTGTGTACGCTCTAGTTGACTTCTGATTTTTTGTTTTCTTACATTTTATATTCCATAATTTTTATTTTACTGGACTCAATTTTTAAGTGTCTTCATATACATTTTGACCGTCTAATTAAAACTATGATCAATTCTGTTTTCGTTTATTTCATTTTATATTTTATCGGACTTGATTTTAAGAGGCTACTGTTACATCTATGTATCTACATGTACATGTATACCAGAACACTTTCAATTTTCCACATTTCAATTACTGTTTTTTTTAGACTCAATATTAAGTGGTTACATACATGTACATTGTAATTTATGTTGGAACAGTCTTTTTAATCAGAAAATTTTCAACTGCACATAAATCTCCCTGTTTATCGTAATTTGCTTTATTTTTTTATACATGTACATGTATGCTCCGAGTTGCAATCCTAATTGCAATATTAATATCTGATTGACAAGTAATACGTTGTCACAAAATGTCAGAAGTCAGCAGATAATTAACAAATCTCCCCGGCATGTGTATTGAGTGTCGAGTAATTGATATTTACGTGATATATTTTAGATTTAGATTAGAACTTCGAACATATCAAATTTTTACGAGAATTATAGACTGGAATGATTAAAAGAAGGAATAAGTCTGACTTTTATATCAAGCTCTGCAGCTGATTTCATAGAAATAGGGTATACACGTAGAAAGCGGGGAAATAGGAATGCAAAGCAGGAGCTGTACCTTTTGAACCATTGCGATCAATATTGATATTAAATACAATATTTAATCTTTAAGATTAAAGGTTATTTAAAACCCGTGGAAACCATAAAAGATCAATTGACAATAACACTTCGCTGGGCTTAGAAAAATTACTTTTTTTTCTCATTATTGATGGCATTGTCTATTATCGTTGCTTTGTAACTTTTCCGCCCTGTCATGATTTGATTATTTCAGTGTACTGTTAATCCTGCATTAAGCCCTTGTGAAATAGTCAATAACTAAATCTTGCATTAAGCCCTTGTGAAATAGTCAATAATTAAATTAGGTTAAACGCTTATTATGCAAGAGCTACATATTTTAATCTGCCTATTGCTTGTCTTTCTTTAGGCCTGAAATGTTACATATTCTATTAGACATTTATTAACATTACAAGACCATAATCGACCCTCGATGCCATCTGATGGGTTCGATTTTGAATCAGATCTGTGGTTCAGTGGCTGTTGATGATAAACTGTACCATAAAAATGGATAATCAAGTCTTCGTTTTTTTTTTTAACATTGGCAATCGAGGCTACACTGTTATTGAAATGAGAACGTCTCGGCTCAGTATATTATATTCCCTTTACATTATCTATGTTTTTAACTGATATAGTGAGAACTGTCAGCTCTTGCATTTAAATACCGCTTTAAATCATTTTGATAATTTGATAAAGCGAAAGTAATGTATAAGTACATGATGAATTATGAATGTTAAAACGTTGAGCTTAGACTTCATTAAGAGGGATTGTTAATCCCTTGCAAACTATAATATCGTGAAAGTTGAATCTCTGATGCGTTAAAAATTGTCAACATTGGGCATCTACTGCAGACGGATGTAGTCAAACAGAAGTACATGTAGGTGCCAACTATAATTTTCTCTGAACTCTTTTGATGGGTTCTTAAACTGATTGCATACACGTACACATGTCATTGCATTTATCAGAGGTAGATATTTTCCTGGCTTGGATTAAACACAGGTTTTAGCAAAGATTAAATGTGATTTGTAGAGGATGCTGAAGGTTGCATAATTTTCAATTCATCATATCTTTGTATATGTGCATTCAGGGCCGTACCTAGTGTGAGTGCAGGGGGAACATTGCCCCCCACCAGAAAAGTAAGGCACCCTTAGAAATGCCCCCCCTTCCCCCCAAAAAACGATTTTCACAGACTTTCAATTATAAAATAATACACTTGATTATGATAACTACTCTGGTCCACCCCCACTTTTGAAATCCTACATGCGACTCAGTGTGCATTTGAATCTTTTAAAAATTATGTTTAGATTTGATCTATAAATCTGTATTGCTATTTCGTTTCTTAATCCAAGAACTTTATTATTGAATCTTTTAGAATTTTATTTATAATTGATAACTAAATCTGCATTGTTATTGAGTTCCTTGATCCTAGAAATTATTTATTGAATTAAGTAATATTTGAACGCCATATGAGATTTAACCAGCATAATAAAGTTCCCTGGGAGCAGTAGGTCTCGTTTCATTGGACTCGTCTAGAGAGATGGACTAAATAAATCACGACTCGTAAATACTTGGGAATTAAATAACAATCAATAAACAAGAGGCAATGGAATGTGAATTTCTCCTAGAAAGATGACAATATATGGATCTGGTTCTCAATCGGTTGAATTAAAGGGACAGGTTGGGGATTATATCGGGCACTAATGAACTATCTGGCCTTTTTAAAGGACATATGGCTCAATTTTTGGAAACCTTAAAATATACAAAAAATGGGTCTTTAATGAAAAACAAAAAAAGTGATTTACATGTATCTTAATCTTCTATTTTTAAAAAATCTATTAAAGATACATGTATTACTAAGACTTGACTCTGTACATACATGTGTAAATTTACATGTACATGCGCATACATACATGTGTAAATTTAGAATATGTAATAGGTGCAAAAAAAGGTTTAAAAAAAAAATGAATAGTCTAATTAAACAGTAAACAGTTCAAGCTTAAGTTATTGCCCATTGAAACTAACATTAGTCTCTCGATCCGAAAGGACAATCACATTGACCCAGTCATGTCGGGGTTAACAAAAAAAATTCAATGATATATTCTGATCTTTTTTGCGCTTTCTGAAAATGGGTTCACGGCTTCACGCTAAGATGAGTATTGTGATTTGTCAGTGCTTTGGAACAGATAACTCTTGATTCTAATTGAGTGAGATTGAAGAAACCTCAACTAAGTTAAATACATGTACATGTGATATGCAATATCAGTCCTTCATGTTTACATAATTTTACAAGAGCCCAATTTATAAAATTAGAAAAGAGCTTAGTAAAAAAATGCTCTTAATTCTACATATTCTTGAATTGAATAGAGCCAAATTGTATTTATGCCTTAGTTTTGTTTAATATTTTGTGAATGTAGTGTAAAAATTATCATCATGGAAACTGAAAGCTTAGAATGTATGCAATTTGAAAATAAACAAAAACTGAAAGAAGTTTATTGAACTCAATATTAAGGAGAGCGATTTAGCTTATTTGCAGAGATGTCACTTCCGGAATGGAAAGTCAAGATGCGACGAGAGGAATAGGAGCAATTTAAACGTGAAGGATTGCATTTTGTACTCAATTAAATAGGAATGTCACTCTTTAACTTTTAGGCATAGATATTTTAATTTTAAAATATTTTATCGACTATCCCTTTCAAAAACACAGCTTCATCTGTGAGTGAAGAGATTAAAACAGTTTTATGCTTGACAACTTAGAAGGGATTAATATTGATAGATTTTTACTACACACTGTATTTGTATTTTGACTATTTTCTTCTTTCAAAGTACATGTATTCAATGTAAAAGAGGAGCTCTTTTAAAGGATAATATTGGTGTCGGTCATTATCACATATGTGATAGAACTTGCTAAACATGTTCCAAATATAATTTTGACAGATCATTGCTACGATAGATGCGTAAAAAAGGTTTTAATGAATCGGAAGTTACAAACACATAAGGAAAACACGAGTTATCGGCCTATATAACTGACTGAAGTGATAAGTTATAACAAATACACGGGCGAATTTCTGCTCACTAATAATAATAATTCCTCCAAAGATGCATATCACCCGGTCAATACATTTTGTGGGATACAATTACTGTTTATTGTTTAGAACTAAGTCACGTTTTAACTAGGATTCTCTTTAGTTGCCTGGGCACCGTTTCTTGAAAATCTTAACTAAAGATAAAATACAAAGTTTAGTAGATACTGCAATTTTGATTGGCTAAGCCTTAAAATCGATCTAACATATCCAATCAGATTACTAAAGTTTGGATTTTATCTTGGCTAAAATTTTGTGAAACAGGCCCCAGGTAATAAACAATAGCTGTATTCCATAAAATTGTATCCAGTGCATTTCTGTTTCAAATACCATATTGACACCGTTCAGTCGATCAAATGCATGTTCTGAGTACATACTGCGCTGAAATCAGCAAAATCTAAAATAGAAACATGTAGAAATGGATTAACCTTGACTATTAAGTTATTTTAAGACGATAAAACTGTCTGCTATCCGTTATTCTCATTAACGTTTTTCATTATTGTACATGTATCTTGAAACTCTAGACTACCTTATTCATTTAGCTACTAATATACCTTATTCTCTACACCCAAAAACTTGCATGTATGATCAGGTTTCAAGCTGTAATGACTCCTATTTTGTGGTTTATATTGACAAATGTTGTGTGCAAGGCAGGGTATACTTTCATACATATATAATTGATCAGGTTTCAAGCTGTAATGACTCCTATTTTGTGGTTTATATTGACAAATGTTGTGTGCATGGCAGGGTATACTTTCATATATATTTGTAAAATCATAATCTGCCTTGTTCTTGTTTATCTTGAGTAACAAAATATTTTAAAAATTTGAAATCCCTGGTAACTGCTCATACATGTAATTAATGAAACCCTAAGCAGTTGTTGATTTGGACAGATGTTGTGCAAGAGGCAGCAGATACAATGTATTGCTTAAATTGATTGATGTATTTCTATTACATGCCAACAAAAACCAAAATTGGGTTTAAATATCTGAGCATTTGATATAATAGTTGACCATGGCACATCTGTCCAGGCAAAATTGGTGTATTTCTGTACATGTGTATGCCAACAAAAAAGAGTAGCACTGCTGTCTGGGCAAAATTTACCTTATAGCACCTCATAGCTCACTGTAGGACATTAAATTCATTTTCAAGTGCAATAAAAGCCTACAGAACATTTACATTTAATCACGTATGATCAAATTTGACAAATTTTGTAAAATTGTCCAAATGAAATTTGTTGTGAAATGTCTGAATACTTTATTGCCTGTATCAAATTAATCAATAAATTTGAATGACCATATATATACATGCGTGTAACAGGTGTTCTGATATTTACTATTTCATGGCAGTTATATTATTAATTTCACACGCTTTATTTCATTCATAAAGTCTGATAAAAAAAAACGTGTGGCATGTAACTGATAACGAAGCCATATCTTTGTTATAGTTTTTATTCCATTTGAAATAAATTGATTGTAATAAATTCATGTGAAGATGCATCCTTAATGGAAGGAAGTAAACTTGGAAAGAAGTCATAAAATTTCATGCTTTAATTTGTTTATTCCTATGTAAATTTGTAATCTATTTGATATGAGTCCCAATCTAACAAAAGAACTGCTCATAACTCATGACTGAATGTTCAGTGCTATAGAAAACGATTATTATTATAAAATGATCCAAAACTACAGTTGGAATTTGAGTAGTTCGTAGCGCCACTGCCCGGGCATAATTTCCTTCGTAGCACACTGTATGGTGTAGGCCCATCTTCTGTAACCCAGGTGGAGCAGAACAGTAGGATGTTCAACCCCCTTTCATTTTGAAATGATAAAAGGTAAATTGCCCCATTTAATATGTTGCTAAGGGTATAACAACCTCGTGAGTTGGATTGGGGGACGCGAATGGGTAACGCTTGAATTAGGTCTGTCATCAATTTGATTAAAACACAGATCCTATTTCGTTTCGTTTTTATAGTTCAAAATTTCGTTTCACTTGTCTATAGGACATTAAGATCTGAAAAACTTGTTATTTAACTCGTGTTCTGCTTGAAATGAGGGGTCAGCCAATCAAATTGTCTGTCAAATCGAGGGTTTGACCTTTTTTGCGCGGAATTGTGGGTAGGCATTATTCAGCGATAGAAATCAAAACAAAGCAACAACGATTCTGTTTGGTTTATCCAATGACTGAGGTTATAGGGTCAAATGTCGCGTGCTTGACATCTGAACTGGCTGAATGTGACCTCCTGCTATAACTTGTTAGATCTACATGTAGTGTAGGCCATCAAAATTATAAAAACCAAAACGAAATATAGATCTGAATTTCAATTAGATTGGTCTGTCATTTGCGTCAAGTGGCATTGTTTCAATTTCCAGCTTGTATGTGATAAGTAGTAGGGTTACTTGTCTAACCTCGTGAGTTTTCTCCAGGTCCTCCTGCTGATAAAGATTCCTTAGAGCAAGGAAACTATTGAAATAATATTGAAATATGTTAGTCCCAAAATGACCTATGTTAAGTGGATGTTAAACCCCATATCCCTCTCCATCTCTCTACATGTATAACACACTTTTGAAATCGGCGTGAAGATTGGAAGTGTTATAATCCAGACGGAATGATTCAGTGAGGATTATCATTCCACCATCTTCCATCAAACGATTTAAAAAAAGAGCTGAAAATGATTTGAAATTCGATTTGCAGTCAAGAAGAAGAGATGGTAAATGTCGAATTTATAACATGCCCAGGACACGGTTTAAAATCAATATTGCGGCAATGTCTGTTGATGCAAATATTTTTTTTCCAATAGATTACTGATTAAATAACACTGACTTGACTCGATAGATTTCTTCGCCTTTCAATACAAAAATTTAATTTATAGTATAGGAAATTTAATTTTCGATGAATTCGTATAATTTGGTCGAGTTTTTTTCGTCAAACAAATAATTACAATCTTTATTTTGTAATATGTTTTGCTCCATACATATATTTCAGAATTCTCTAAGAAAAGAGATCAAATTATGAAATAGAATTCTATTTGAATGTGCTTTCCTACTATTAGAATATACTCTATATAATATGGATAATGTCGTTGAAATAATTCACCCTTGATTCGATTAAATGCATATTATAAATAGAACCACTATTAACAGAAATTCTCCTGAATAAATACATGTAGATTATTTCCAACTGTCACATGAATAAACCAAGCCTCATGTCTGCCACTGTAATTTAATATACTGATATTTTGATATTTAATAATATCAATGATTTCGATGTTGTATTTTTTAATGGTTATCATTATGATATTTTAACTATGCATGGATATTACAGTCTATATGTATAAATATACTATACTGTCAATCTTTTTACAATGACATTATTTATGAATAGTCCCAAGGCGGGAGGGGTTGGGATGGCCTAGTGGTCTAGAGTGCCGCGCTTCGACCTCTAGCTGGCAGGTCACCTCTGGCTTGCGGCTGTGGTTTCGAGCCCTGGTGTGAGCGTATGTGGCATGGAGATAGGGGCGCCTTCTCAACCTCGTGGGTTTCCTCCGGGCACTCCGGTTTCCTCCCACTCCTAAAGACCCCTACGCACAAGCGAATTTTTGAAATAAAATTAAAAACCATATGTTAGTCCCGAAATGACCTAGTTGTGTCGAGTGGACGTTAAACCCCATTTCTCTCTCTCTCTCTCTCTCTCTCCCAAGGCGGACGAAAAGTACTTTAAAATGTTAAACCAGTGTTGAAATCAGTTTGTCTCAGCATACCTTTTATCTTTTTATTGCTTAACGTACACTGTGAAACGTAGTGCAGCTTTACCGTTCTGCTAATATTTCTGGATATATAGCAGTCTATACGCAGTTAAACTATTCTAGACAAAAGTTAACAAGAAATCTGGTGCAGGACAGACAGCCTGACAAGCACAGCTGTCTAGTCATTTGTATGGTACGAAAAACTGAGGTCCTCTATATACATGTACATTGACATGCATGGTTTGGGAGCATTTAATTTCAAACATTTATTCCAAATTTCGTCCTTGGTGGTATTTTAAGAGACTGATATGTAAATTGTGCCTAGTCATTCAGATGAGACAGAAACAGTGAATGTTCGTTTAAATGAATAAAATGAAATGCCACTGCCCAGGCAATGTTTTCCTGCCAGGAATCTCGCCCACAGATTGAAATGAGAATTCCCATATGTTAGTCTTAGAATGACATGCTGTGTTAATAAGACATTAACCCTATTCATGTTTTCTATGATACAGTACATGTATAAGTGTATTATGGTATATGATTGATCTATTAAAATTACTAAGCTGTGTAGATGTTGGATCAATGATACTTGTCTTGTGAGTTCAATTACAGTCTACATGATTGTATACGACAGTCAGTTGCCTCAGTTACTTAAAGTAGCAATATTATTAATTTATAAAAAAAAAACGACCATTGCATACTATAAAAGATACTTTATTATGGGTATCTACAAACTTACTGAATCAAACAAATCTCCAAATTTCTCAGACTCTAAATTCTTTAATCAATAAGCTACATGAATGTTCAATGGTTAATATTGGTAAAGGATAGATCAATTACATTTATGGAGAATATTGCAAGCACTTGTCAATGTTTTCTAAATTTACAATATAAAATGCGTATTCAACAATTTGCATGATTTTAATTTAATGACAAATTATTCCAACTTTTAAAAGCTTATTACTGCTTTAAACTTATGACTGTCTCGACAGGTTTTGGCACCACTTCTAAAAGATGGCAACTGAAGATTTTAAGGTATTAAAAAATCACCTATTTATTTTAATATGTGAGTAAATAGTTGTAAATATAATGCAGTGAAGATTTTAAGATATAATGGGTTAAGTTAATAAAAAAAAACAAAAATTTTTGTTCAAATGTCTGTGGGGGGTTGAATGGCCGAATGGTTAGCATCTGCACGCTGTATCATAAATCCTGTCATTGAGTCGACTGGCGTGGTTTCAATTCTCTAGTTGTAAGTGATCAGAACTAGGGTTGCCTGTCCAACCTTGTGTGTTTTCTCAGGGTCTCCATTTTCCTCCCACTGCCGAAGACCCCTATGCACAAGCGAACCTAATTTGTGTCAATGGACCTTAAACCCCATCTCTCTCTCTCTCTCTCTCTCTCTCTCTCTCTCTCTCTCTGTGAATTCTATCCTATCTGTTGGTCCTGTGTCTCTAAAATAGTAAAAATCCGTCAAAATATAAAGCTGCGAAGATTTTAAGGTTGTGTGTCTCTTTAGGTCAATAGATATAAGATTTTCTCATCTATCAATAGAATATTTTAGCTTGACTGAGTTATAAATTGTTTAAAATGTCAGTGACCTGCTTTTTCACCCACTAAATGTGGCTATTGATCCAATGCTTGCTTGGTTTATTATTAAAAGGAAATGAAACGAGTTCATGATTAATCTAACAGAGATTTGTGTAGGGAATATTGATGTATGTATTTTGATGACTAGTTGTTTGGATGGGATAAGAAGCCAACATTAGAGTAAGGTGTGGAAGTCACTGGCGTCCACTAATGTGTTGACGCTCTAAAAATTGCCTCCGGATTTTTTTCGGTGGGTTTACCCTTTCCCCTGGGCCTGACTCTTAAGATGGAAGGTCTGGCGAGGAACAGCATCGATTCGTTCGAATCCCTAAAACTAAACCAAGATCCTGTGTACATCTTGCCGTGTATGTTGAAAAAATTTTTTTTATAGGCATATAAGCCAGTCTGGACAAAATAGTTCAGAAAAGTAAAAAAGTGTTCATTACATGGTTCACCCCATTTCTTTCAACTGTAATATTGTAATGATGCGTTTGATCATTTAGATGGCCGAATGGTTAGCGTGTGTGTTTTGTAACACAAGGTCTGTCATTGAGTCAACTGGTGTGATTTCGATTCCACGGTTGTACAGGATGAGTAGGGTCGCCTGTCCAACCTTGCGGGTTTTCACCGGGTCCTCCGGTTTACTCCCAGTGCAAAAGGGGAATTAATGAAATAAAATTGAACAGTGTTAGTCCCAAAATGACCTATTTTATGTCGAGTGGTGGTTTAACCTCATTTGTCTCTCTCTGATCAACCTGTACAGCCCAAGCTTAATTCAACATGTGGGTGTTTGTAAGGTTTACGTACAATGTTACTTACACAGTTTATTAAAATTTATTGAGTTGTTGATATACATGTAGAAGAATGATTTATTATCTCTATAGAATGTATGTCAAGTGATTTCTATTTTATTTATCCTACCATTGTTTATTTAGTTATTTTCACGACAAATATTGTAGGCTATTCGTCATGTTTTATCATGTCTCTTGTCAGTGGGTCAGGACAGAGGTTCTGGCAAGGACCTTGTGTAGTTGTTTGGAAGGGACAAAATATAGGGTTATACATACACATTTGCATGAACGTACATGTAAACAAAACTTTGACAATTGGAATTCGAAATAATAGGAGTAGCATTGTTGTCAAGGCAAAATTTCTCTCATACATGTAGCACACTGTATGTCATACACCCATCCACATAAGCCAAGTCAGTGTAGAACAGTCAGTAGGATGTTATAAAGCCTATTTCATGTCTTACCCTGGTTAATTTAATGGTTTTTGTGACTTCTAGAATCAATATACATTATGTCTGTGTATTCTAGTAATTACCTGGGTTTTTTTTAAAAAAACAAAAACAAAGGAAGCAGTGTCTAGCTTACCAATTAGTTAATGTCGATGATACACATTTCTTTTTATAAGATGCTTCCAGTAAAACACAATTCTAGGTCCATGCTTTCAGTTAAAAAACAGTTCTAGGTCATGTGTACATAATTCTTTTTTCCTGACACTATTGAATTTTTCATAGCTTAGTCAGATTGTAATGTAATCAGATAATCTCTCAATTTGGATTCAATTACATTGGAGACTCATCAAAATATTTTATTGAAGACTTACTTGGACCAGGTTGACAAAGTAAATACTGAACATTTTTTGTAGAAATCCTTTCCCCTTGTCAGTGGTGCAGGACAGAGGGCCTCAGCCGCCTGACAAGAACTGACTAGTCGTTTGAATGACGAAAAACAGTGGTCCCGTGTATACATTGGCGTGCACATAAAAGATCCCTTGGCAGTTGGAATTCGATATAAGAGTACATGTAGGTTGTAGTGCCGCTGAGCAGGCAAAATTTCCCTCATCCCCCTCGTATCACACTCTCTATGGCGCATGTCCGTCTTCATTAGCCCAGTCAGAGCAGAACAGTAGGAGGTTAAACCCCACTTCAGTCCATTTCACTACACAAGGATCTGGAAGAGTTGTATACATGTATAACCCACATTCTGGTTAATGTGAAGGATTAGCCAATGAAATTGACTGTTGTGGAGAGTTCTTACTGTGCACGAAACCATGGGTAGACATTTGAAGCAAAGACAAAGCAAAAGTTATATTTCCAAATACCCAATTTGTTAATTTGATCTCATAGACTTTCATGTTGTGGAAGCCATCGAAAGTATATAAAGACGAAAGGAAATATAGACCTGTATTTTAATCAGATTGCGAGACGTGTAAATCTTTCTAAATTAGCCGAGGATGTTTTTAACCTGGTGTTAATGCTATAATGTATTACGTTGTCAACATAGACTACAATATGTCCTCATCACTGGTGCTCAAAATGGATTTAGGTGACAGAGTGGTCGAAGTGTGAATCTTTTGTTATCGCCAATATGGTTGTGGAATTGAAAGTCTGTATGACTTAGGCTAACATGTTCACCACAAGGGGGTCGACTTATCATCGTTGGTATGGATCTAGTTTTTTGTGAACATTAAATCCTATTTCATTTGCACTCAATCAGGTACAGCCGTTTCTCAGTCTATCGTTCACAATATAATCCATATAATTTTGAACTTGATAACTTATAGAGGATACTATGTATCCCATAAAAGCTGTGTTTTATTAACTCTAAAGAAGCCTATTAATATTGAAGGATTTTATTGGTTGTGAGGCTTCAATTACGATCCAGGCTTTTTAAAAATTTATATTGTTCTTGTTTACACATAGGCATTCAAGTAAAAAAAAACCTTGACATGTGAAATGTAGTTCCACTGGCAAAAAATTTCGCTCATACAAGTAGCACACTGCATGGCGTTTGACCGTCTTTATTATCCCAGTTGGAGCAGAAAAGTAGGACGTTAAAAACCATATTTCATGTCAGTGCAAGTGGACAAATGTTTTGTTACCTGGCAAGCTATGATTCTACCCTTCAACCCTTCATGAATATTGGGGGTTGGGATGGCCTAGTGGTCTAGAGTGCCGCGCTCCAACCTCTAGCTTGCCATTCACCTCTGGCTTGCGGCTGTGGTTTCGATCCCTGGTGTGAGGGTGTGTGGCATGGAGAAAGGGGCGCTTTCTCAACCTCGTGAGTTTCCTCCGGACACTCCGGTTTCCTCCCACTGCTAAAGACCCCTACGTGCAAGCGAATTAATGAAATAAATTAAAACCATATGTTAGTCCCAAAATGACCTAGTTTGTGTCGAGCGGACGTTAAACCCCATTTCTCTCACTCTCTCTCTCCCTTTCATGAATATTTGTTAGGCCGAATATCATCTAAGTAAATTGTTTTCAGCCGTAGTCAATTATTATCATTTTATTTGTAAGGCTTTTGAAGTGATGATTCGAAATGTATCTAATTGAAGCCTGACAGGTGATAATTGTGCAATTATCTCTTTTATTCTGATATATTCTCGTATAACTCTGTTTATTTGATTAGTGTAATGAGTTTCTGGTTTTGAAGATCTACAGATGTACGAGCTTGAGAGATTTTTTCTGTACAGTCAAGAGAAAATTAAATCTCTTACACAGGCAATTCTCCAAGTGTTAAAATACATATTAAATCTTGAAATGATTTCAAACTTGTTATTAACGAAAACCTGTATTTTATGTGTGTAACTATGCGAACATGTGTATGGATTAATGATTTAACTTGGCTGGTATCATAACATTTAGTTGTGCTGTTTTAGCAGGAGTTTCTGTATTGTTTAGTTTCAAATCATTGTTGGCAATTTGTTAAATTCAGTGAGAATCATCAAAAAATATTAGGTTCCTTTTAGTGCAGTTTTAAAATAGTTTATCTAGATTAGATTACTTCACTAACGGTGATGAGTAATTAACAGACTAATTAATTACTTAATACTGCTAGTGAAAATAAACATTCGTAAATGCAACACCCATTATCTAATCTAGACATTTGTTTTATGCTTGAAACATGCATTATACACGAGGTAAATCTTCCTATTGCAGGTCTTTCTTTAGGCTTTAAATATTATATGAATTGTCAGTTAGACTTTTATTAAAATGACAAGACTATAATCAACTCTCGATGTATCTCTAAGTTACTAAATGCCATTTTAACAACGTGTATTTTATTATTTCAGGTTTTAGCTTGGTTTGAAGAAACTGAAGAACAAGTGACAGCTTTTGTTGAACCTTTTGTTATTTTAACTATTTTAATAGCCAATGCAATTGTTGGTGTCTGGCAGGTTAGTACATACATTTAGTTTATATTTACGAAAAAAAAACAGAAAAAAAATCTTATTCCGTCCCCCATACCATTACAAGCAAATTGAAACGAGGAATATCACAGATGTTGAACATTCACAGCAACGGTTGCATGTTCAGAGGGGGGTAGGCAGGCATGGTGTCCTTGTCCCTGGAGCAGTTGTTTTCGTCTGGAAATTGGCACCCGTCACAGGCATTGTCAGGCACTAAATTGTCTTTCTTCTACGTATTTAATGTTATTAATATCTGACATTTATTATGACTAAAGTCGTTAATGCCCAGATTGTCTTGAAAATAAATTACTCGATATTTTGGCGTAATAAGTATATGGAACTATCCAGTTAAACTTAATCGCAATGGGAGGCATTATCCACGGTGGACAACGGATTTAACCTCATTCTATTGTTATTGTAGGAACGAAATGCAGAAAGTGCCATTGAAGCTCTCAAAGAATATGAACCTGAAATCGCTAAAGTTGTACGACAGAACCACAAAGGTGTTCAGAGAATCCGGGCAAGTAAACTGGTGCCCGGAGATCTCGTCGAAATCTCCGGTAAGTTGAGGATGTGGCAATATCGGATGTTATGGAACTGTCAACTTTTTAAAGAAATTGAAAAACGCAAATTTAAAGTGTTCTGTTAACCTTGATTACACTGCCAATCAAAGGCCTCGATAATCAAAGCCTTCCAAAAGATTTCGGGTAATTTTATGTATGGACAATTTTGATTGGTGGGTTTACGCGTTGTGTATCTTGAGTTGACCAATCGATACCCTACAAAGAATATTGATAGTTTAAGATGAAAAAGAGTAAATTAAGCAGAAATTGGAAATTTTATCAAAAATGATGGTCAGCTTTAAACTGGACACAATTAAAAATTAGAGGAAGTTTGGTGATTTTGATTGATTTTTCTCTTTCAGTATATCATATTATCGTTGTAATTGGTTGTAAGGGGATCATGTGGGTAAGACACTGGCTTGCTAGCCTGGAGGTCCAGTTTCGATCTCTGCATTGGTCAAGAGAGTTCATCCGGCGTGGTTTCTCCTTGTCATGCAGGACGGCGGAGGGCCTGACTAGTCGTTTGGATGGTACGAAAATCCTGAGGTCCTGTGTACACATTGGCATGCACATGAAAGATCCCTTGGCAGTTGGAATTCGATATAAGAATAGGTCGTAGCACCACTGCCCAGGCAAAAATTTCCCTCATAGCACTCTGTGTGGTGTATGCACTTCTTCATTAGCCCATGTTAGGAGCAGAACAGTAGGACGTTAAACCTCATTTTATTTCATTTCAGTTGGTGATAAAGTACCTTCTGATGTTAGAGTAATAGCTATTATGTCTACAACTCTCCGTGTTGATCAAGCTATTCTTACTGGTGAGAGTGTTAGTGTATTGAAACAAACAGAAGCTGTCCCAGATCCTCGAGCTGTCAATCAAGATAAGAAAAACATCCTCTTCTCTGTAAGTATCCCCATAGTTCTCTTTGTATTACCTCATGTCAGACTCATGAATATTAATTAGTTTTGTATAGTATAGCGCACGTGCAGTGAGAGGACGCCTCGGTCCTTATGTGTTTGTAGATCATCATTCATCACTTTTATGTATGTAGCCATGAAAGGCAGACGTACGTCTGATAGCTAATAAAGAATATACAATTATAGTTAATCTTCATTTAACACCTCAGACGTGGTTTCCGCTTTGTCAGTGGTGCAGGACGGAAGGCCTGAAAGGACAACTGTCTAGTCGTTCGGATGGGACGATGTGCATATAAAAGATCCCTCGGCAGTTGGAATTCAATATAAGAGGGCCATAGTGCCGCTGCCTGGGGAAAATTTCCCTCCTAGCAAACTGTAAGGGGGGTGTCTGTCTTCATTAGACCAGTCGGAGCAGAACAGTAGGATGTTAAACCCTATTCCGTTTCATTGCACCATTAGGAATTCTTATTTCATTTTATGCAACAAGAGATCTTTAAGAAAATCCTTTTGGTTGTCTTTGTACATCTCTGTACATGCGAATACTTCCTGCATACGCTGGCATTTCATTTATGCAACAGTAGACCTTCAAGTTAATGGATGAATGTGTTCTTTGAATCATTTTATTGTCGTCTTTGAATCATTTTATCGTCTTCTGATGTAAGCGGCTAGATATCTTGTGGTTGAGTGAAATCAAAAACATCATGAATTCTGGTTGATCGAGCTCTTTTATTAGATGAGAAAAATTCTTCATGCGGAAGATCTAAAAAGAGCTGTAAGGCATGGATATTATCATCTTAAGATCTGTATTCACAGGTTTTACTGTAGCTAAATTCATTCTTGATATAAAATTTTAAAGCCGCTGATTTTCTTGTGCATTTTTGGGATATGTGATTTTTTTCACAGTTTAATCTATGTTAAACAATATGCAAATTGTTTATTAAACATTTTGTTAAGTAAATATGTTGAATAGGTTTAATTTATTAATTATATTGAAATATTGTAGGGAACTAACATTGCTGCTGGTAAATGCCGTGGTATCGTTATTGGAACTGGACTTAACACTGAAATCGGTAAGTTTTTAAATTTAAATTATGTCACAAGAACTGGAGATTTTGTTTTTCTGTCTTAAAGTTCATCTTCGCAGGAAGTGGAAGTTAAACCCCATAAAGAAACAAACTAGACATATTTTGAAAAATATACAAAATTAAGGCTAAACCCATTAAAATGTTTAGTTCTTTTGGCCCTCCTTGTGAACAAGTTCTCTTGGGGTTTAAATCAGAATCAAGAAACTTTATAATTTGTCCTATGATTATTATTACTACGTTCATCTAAGAGAAATAAATATGGCGTATAATCTTAAACTCGTATTTAACCTTTATTGTGGCCGGTTTCTTGAACGTTTATAACTTGTCCTGTTGGAACCATTTTCAAATACCGTTACTTATATTTCTCCATTAGAAACCGATATCATGAATTGACAATGAAAGAATTCAACATTCCATTCCAACATGCAAAAAAATGCCTTCATCGCTTAAAGATACATTATGGGAGATTATATAAAGAGCTGGCAGTTCTCACTATAATAGTTAAAAACTAGATACTGTAAAGGGATTTTGCTGAAAATTTCAATCAAATTGATCCACTTTGGACCAAGATTTTGGCAATCGAATTTGGATCCTATGCCCGATCATCATTACTAAAGTCGGTACAATAAAAAACGGTCTTGATAATCCATTCTTTGATTTACTTATTAATGGACGTTAAGCAGCGGATAGGATTGTAATCCAGAAAGTGTCGCAGGCTAGCGATGATATTGAGAGTTGATATGGTCTGGATAAGTTAATTAATATCTAATTAATAATTTATATAACATTTTAGGCCTAAAGAAAGACCTACAATAGGCAGATTTAGCTCTTGCATAATGTATGTTTAGACCATGTAATTTACCATTAAAAACGCTCTATTCCAACATGCAAAAAAAATGACTTCATCACTCAAATAACAGACTGCAATAATATGCCCCCATGAAACATGTATATTGGCTAGTAGCCATGTAATAGTTAATATATAGAGATAAATTATGAGTAGATTTGTTGTAGTTTTTGATGTTGTAGATCTTTATGTATCTGTAGCAACACATTAAATAAACAAAAACAGCCTGTGTTAATACCACCAGTTTATTTATAGTCGCGTGCTAACACTGTACTATTATACTTTACTGTACCACCAACAACTATACAACATATACAGTATACACACACAGCTATCTATTGGAAAGATTTTAATTTGATTTAAATAGTATTTTGGTTATAAATAAATGGGATTGAGCAATACTCTTGAAACCTATGTCAGCTCTTTCTATAGATACAAAATTAATAATAGAGGACAGTGGCATTTTATTTATAAAATATGTTTAAAGATTGTATGAACAATATATTGAATAAACATAATATAGTATATGTGGGGAAGAATATTTTGACAAATTTTGAAATTAAAATGTATGACTTGCGTAGCTGTGGTTGCCCCTTATTAGGGATGCAGGCTGGGAGGGGCTGACAATGAACATTGTCGTTGTGATGGGATGGAAATATACACAATAGCAAGCACATAAAACAACCCATGATAGTTGGAATTGGAAATAAAGCGGTGGACACATTAGCCGAATCATTCGGCCGAATGGGTGGACACACTAGCCGAATGCTTCGCCCGATTCACCAGTCGATTACATCACCTTTCGGCCGAATAACAGTGGACACACTAGGCGAATTTTGACGCCGATTGATTCGGCTAGTGTGTCCACCGCTTTAGAGTAGGCTGGTGCAACATTGTCCAAGCAAAATGTCTTTCATTGCTAAGTGCATGGTGTAGAAAAGTGCCGCTTTAAGTCCCATTTCATTCATTTTGAGGCACTGCCATAATCTTGCTATATAGGTCTGTCAATAAAAACTCAGGATACAACCTATTACTCCCAATGTAGTTGTAGTAAACAAATTATCACAAGATGCCTTGGGTTGAATCAAATTCAAAGTGTGGGTTGCAAATGGTGCTGCGAGTTTTCCTGTTTGTCCCCCGTCCATGCCCCGCCCCCTTTTAGTAGTGAAGGATTTCCACACATTGTGTTAGTTTCAAAACCATCTACCTTTGTTTGAGTGGTTATTTATTTTCTTTACCACTTCAGCCACATTTTTTTTATGCACCAGTTCGAAGACATGCTTACCTGTACATCACAGTAACCTTCACACCTACATAAACAGTGCTTTAATGTCATTAACCGACAGACACCATCCATAACCCATTGCCAAAATATCTAGTTTGGAGTAGATCTAGTCGACATTGATGCGAATATTTATCTTGGTTGTAAGTCTTGCCAGTCAGTCTAATTTGAAACTAAAGATGGTTTGATCTCTTCCACACTTCACCAAGAGAAATAGTTGATCGAATTTATTACTAAATGATTATTCGTTGGAAAAAGTTCATTAATCTCAATTTGTTGAAAGGAGGAAATGTGGCAAAAAACGCTTGTAACAAACTGTGATATTCATGTATCTGAGAGTTTAAGTCAATGAGTCAGGTGGCGTGGTTTCGATTCCTCGCTTATACTTCACAAGGAGTAGGGGTGTCTGTCAAACCTTGTGGGTTTTCTCTGGGTCCTCAAGTTTTCTCCCACTGCTAAAGACCCCTACGCGCACATGAATTATTGAAGTAAAATTGAACCATATGTTAGTCCCATGAATTATTGAAGTAAAATTGAACCATATGTTAGTCCCAAAATGACCTGGTTTGTGTCTAGTGGACGTTTAACCGCATTTTTCTCTCTCCCTCTCTCTCTCTCTAAATTTATAACCAAATAAACTAGAATGTTCAAATGGTTTTTTTTATTGGTTGGAAAAATTTCATTGATCACATTTTCTTGAAAGGAGGAAATATGGCAAAAAAAAAAACGAAAAAAAAAACCCTGATATAAAATCAGTGAATTGGAAGAATTTGAAATTGATTAAGTTAAGGTTATTGATTATTGTTGTCTAGGTGAGACTTGAAATATAAACTGTTGTTATATTCATGTATCTAGTAGTTTAAATCAATGAGAAAAGTGGTCTTATTTCGATTCCTCACTTGTACGTGACAAGGAGTAGGAGCGCCTGTCCAACCTCATGAGTTTCCTCCGGGCCCTCCTGTTTCCTCCCACTGCTAAAGACTCCTATGCGCATTGAATCACATGATAGTCTCGATTTGAGTAGATGTTAAATCCCTTTTCTCACACATAATTTCTCAACTATGTGATTTTGGACGATTCAGCCCTTTCCTCGGTTTCCTTATCCATAGATTCGTCTAATTGTGTGTTGTGCAGTCCCCCTGCACTTAATATTTACAGTGTAAGGGAAACATAGAATTCATATTATATTGGCCTAATCTCACAATACTCATTAAAAATACCTTTACTTAACTCGGCTTTATTCTATTTAATTAACTAATCAACTTCATGCTGAGTTGTACATGAACCATCAATAGATATAACAGATTTCTCTCCATTATTCTCTTTCATCCAGATTACAAGTTTTATTTTACAAAATGTCAATTCCTAAGTCTCTGTATTAACCTGTGATATGGAATGTTTTTTTTTTAATTATCTATTTTTTTTTTTATTTTTTTTTTTTTTTTTTTACACCTTTTTTGTTATTTAACATTTTCTTTATGAAAATGTAACTTACCAACTCATTGTTATTTCTACATCTTAAATATAGACATTCTTTTTTGGTTTACTTTTTGAAAATGTCAAACGAGCTGATGTGGAAATCAATACTCTTACCACATACATGTATCTAAAAGTTAAATGAAACTACTGTTTTTCTTGTGATCTTATCTGGGTTATTATTATTATAGCATTAAACGATGTTTTTACACAGTTTAACTTGGTTGATATTATACAGTTTTAAATGTTACGACACGTCATTATCTGAAATGAAAGGTAGTTTAATCTCCTACATTACTGCACCAAACAGTTCAATAAAGATGGTAAAACGGGATTGAGATTTATCAGGAGAGGTTTCTACTGGGTTGTCTGACAAATTGATGCGTAGTCAGTTCGATGGTGGGACGGAGTGCACATTAAGAAACCCTTGACAGTTTAAAATTTAAACTTTAAAATCCTATGAAGAGTTAACACACAAAAAAGTTGTCCTGGCAAAATTCTTCTCTATAACATTACACATGACCAAAGAAAATAATAGGTACATGTTAGTCTCAAAATGATCAATATATTATGTCTTTGAGATGTTAAGAACTGTTACAAATTTTATGTCATATACAAGGTTATATAATATTTATTACACAAGGGGTATATAATGGTGTTTATCTTATAGTAGAGATACAGTGATTATAAACATATGGTCTATAGTAAATGTACTTCTACTACTCATATTACTAGTATACCATAATATACATCAGTCAGTTATTACTATAGATATAATACATCAGTTAAATAAAATGTATATTACAATTCGTTAATACATCAGTTATATAATAAGACTGGTATGTGAAGGTAATGCTGTTTTGGCTGGCAACCTATGGTTATGAAATGTGACCTGAACATTTGTATAATTGGTGGAATATGCTGCTTACTACTCAGTAGCAAGAAACCCATGACATTTTGTTATAAATTGCTACTATAGTTTTCTTACCTGAATGGTAGAGTGCATATAGCTCTAGTATGTAGTACTACCTGTAATCACTTCTTCATGAGTCCAGTCAGTGGAATTTATAAACCCCATTTCAACAAGTGCTAATCAGCAATGATAATAAAATGAGTTCCCAGATGAAATAATAAAACACTAATAGCACAAAATAAACATACACTGTACAGTTAATCAACCAAAGTAAATTAAACCTTGATAAACAAAAACCCAAATAACCTGAGCAAAATAAATAAACCTTATTGCTATACGTTTGTGGGAGTTTTATGTTTATCTCCTATTCTTTTCTGGTCTCTAAATGTGTTACCTTTAGTGCTTCAAACAAATATAGTTGAGACTAAAATGAGAGAAATACAAAATTTCAGCTTCAACTCCCTATGGGGTTTCGATTCCGCGCTTGGCCAACCTCTTGAGTTTTCTCTGGGTCCCTCAGTTTTCTCCCACTGTTAAAGACCTCTATGCCAAACAGACTATTGGAATTAAATTAAACCATATGTTATTAGTCCCGAGGTACCCTAGTTTGTGTTGAGTGGATGTTAAACCCTGATTCTGTCAAGGTGGCTTGTCCAAGTAATAAAGTGTTGCAAAGCATATTTTACTAAAATTGAATTAAGAGTGTAGAAAATTAAATTTGTGATTTAAAATGTATGATTTATTGTTTTGATACAACATGAGGTTAAAGTATACTGTACTCAAAATGGGTGGAATTTATATTTTGATAAAGTTAAATTATGAAATTAAATTAAGATTGAATAAAAATAGAAAGTATAAATGTTTGTGATTTATTATATTGATATGACATGAGGTTGAATTATATACCATACTGTTTATTATATATGATGCTTATACAGATAACCCATGGTGTCTATTTAGATAATAATATCTACCTGTGTTACTTATATAATATAACTAGCTAATCAGATAGTTGGCAGCCATTAACAGATCCAAATTATCTATTAACTTTACCCTTTAAACCATTCAGTTTACTTCATACACCTCTATATTATACCTTTACCATATTTGGTCAGGTAGATGGTCTGGATATTCTTACCTTGTAGCAGGTCATACAGTCAAAGGGAGGGAACTCTGTCATGAACAAGTATCCTGTAGCACACAAGGGAGACCACTCAAACACTAGCTCTATTTATTTAATTATCTATATTTATACTTGCCAGATAACTGAACTAGTATATTATGTACAAAACATCGCCCTATGTACTTGGTCTATCACTCTGGGAAATGTTTTTTTAATATCTGTACAAGTCTCCCGAAACAGCTGTCTTAACGGCTCGGATTTCTAAATCATGTTTATACGAGTAAAGAAACCATGATAGAACCCTCTCCGTAAAAAACACAATCAAGGTAGAATGGAGTGTCAAAATAGACTGTTAAAGAAGAAGTTGCCCACATTATACAAACTCATTTTATTCTTAGATATCAGTTACAAAGCTTGGGATGGTTCTTTTATTGTCAGTATAAAAATAGATGAGTTATAATGTCATACAGTCATTGTACTAGGTATAACACAAGCAGAAACTATGTGGATTCTTACCTCGATATTACATTAATCTAAAATAGCACAAAAAAATTAAGAATGTATAAAAACATCCAATAATAATGCCATGATCTTAAGGTTTGACATGGTGGCACATTGTACTAGATGGAACACAAATAGAACTAAGAAACTGTGGATTCTGACCTTCATAATATATTTATCTAAAATAGCACAAAAAAAATAAGAAAATTATTAATAAAACAAGTATGGAATTCAGCTGTAATGAAGCCAGAATCTTTTAAGATTTGAGTTTTGTTGGCCTATTTAGTCTCAAACATGTTTTAAAAAGTTGGCACATAAGTTTTTAGGTTGAGGGTAAGTAGTCCCTTTGCTTCTATGCTCTGATATCTTTTAGGGAGATTATAAATAAATAGTATGATTTAATTACAAACCATTATCTTTCACACACTTTCAGTGCACAAATTTTATTTCTTAGCAAGTAATATTGTTCCAATAAGAGAAAGCATATTCAATTTTAAACATCCATCGCAAATTATTCTATTACATGTAACAACAGTGATTATAATAATACATGTATATCCAATGAGACAAGACACTTCCTTCCGCTATCGTATGCTAACCATTCTTCATACATGTATATCTGACTAGTAATATTTCATTCTGATAGAATTATAAGACTGATGTGAAATTCTTATTGTACGTGTACCTACTAACGGACGACATGTACCATTTCACTCATTTTAAACAGAACTTAAATTCTATCCTTATGAAATTGAATAACTGTAAAATAAGAAAAAAAATGTAAGAAATGGGCATTGTTGTTGTGCCCTTATAAAAGTTCTGAATAGATACATGTATTGTTGTATATTGGCGGTCAGAGCAAAAGTTTCATATTTTCATGAAAAAAATAAAACATTGCATCATAAACAAATTGAAAGTAGTCAATGGCTTTTGTCCGTCAATTATCAAAAAACGTTTTTTGACCCTTTATTGTATGTACGAATGAAGGAGACCGGAAAATTCTTAAGGAGTCCATCATATACAAAAAACAATAGTGAACAATGAATTATATTGCCATTGTGTGTTTTAATCTACGATGCATCTTGTGAAATATTAAACCAATATTTTGATTTATGTTTTTTATGTTTCAGGTAAGATTCGTAATGAGATGATGGACACTGAAACCGAGAAAACTCCACTTCAACAAAAACTTGATGAATTTGGTGAACAGTTGTCTAAGGTATGTAATATTAATAAATAATATAGGGTCCTGCTTGATCTAAATAAATAAAATCAAAGCCGTCACCATGATCCACCCCTACATATGTCGTATCAAATTAGCAGTTATTAATTCCTGCTTGATCAGAATAGATTAATACAGATATTAATAAAATTCTATACTGGGCTTTCAAAAAATTCTAATTATCAAGAAAACTTGGTTTACAGGTGTTTATGGTATATCAACTCAATCAATACCTAATAAATTTCTAAAGAATTTTTAAAAAAAAAACCAACAAGTTATCCCCCCAAAAAACCCAACCTATTCAAACAAATTAATTACCTGGCTTTAAACATTAAGGATATTTGGTATTGTAAAAGGTTCATTAACATATTCAGATTCATTAAAATGTGAAAGAGTCTGGACAATCGAGTGTTTCTTTCTTTTCAATACTATTTGGATATATCTGTATTTGTAATAGTAGGACGTTAAACCCCATTTCATTGCTGTGTTTATATTTGTTGGATGTATTTTTCAGGTCATCACTGTTATCTGTGTTGCTGTCTGGGCCATCAATATTGGTCACTTTAACGATCCTGCCCATGGTGGCTCCTGGATGAGGGTAGGTATTGAGTTTTTGTTTTCGTTAACACATCTAACCTCAACTAGTGTATTTTCTGAGCTATATTATCAAACAAAACTTGTAAATGCATGAAGACTATTCTTGTTAATTCCGATTGTATTCTTGTTAATTCTGATTGTACAAAGATTTTCAGAGCTGTATTATCGACAGCATCTTGAATCTCAAACAAAACTTGTATTGTTGTATGATTAAGATGACATCATTTTGGGTTGTATATTTTTCACCTTAAATTGAATATGGTTATTTTGTTTGACAGGGTGCCATCTATTATTTTAAAATTGCTGTTGCCCTTGCTGTAGCTGCCATTCCTGAAGGTTTGCCAGCTGTCATCACCACCTGTCTTGCTCTGGGTAAGGTTTTAATATGTCTATTTATATAGCACTAAACCCACAAAACATGCTCATAGGTTTTAAAACTTTCCTGATATGCTATTTTAGGCAATAGGAATTACAATATTGTGAAATACTAGTCTCCTATAGCAATATCAGTCCAATAACTGTTCAATTTCAGTAAAGTTTTTTGCAAATATGTGGGATTAAAATATGTTGATTTATGCTGCTCGCTATGCAATAAGCCCTCAGCCATTTTAATATAGATGAAAATGTTACTGATGGGCAAGCTTTAAATCCGATTGAATCCAAGCCAGGACATTATCTAGCGTTGGTATTTTGATTTGATTTTGTCTCTTAATTAAATGCTGTGAGAATCTGATATTTAATCGAGAAATGCCAATGGCATATCGTTACTTTATATGAAAGAATTATATTTTTTTGGCTAGATCTACTAGATAAGATACTCTATTCTTCCTTGTTTGCTTTTCAAACTGAGGTGTTAAACAAAATCTGAAACAAGTAAATTGTCTCAGAAAATAATGTTATTAGATATTTCTAATCTCAATACTTTGTGTTAATAGGTACCAGAAGAATGGCCAAGAAGAACGCCATCGTAAGAAGTCTGCCCTCCGTCGAAACTCTTGGTTGTACCTCTGTCATCTGTTCAGACAAAACTGGTACTCTAACAACCAATCAGATGTCTGTATGCAAGGTAAGCAGCCAATCAAATGCTGATATTAGAAATAATATATAACAATCTCCAACAGCAGTCTCTAGCCAAGGGGAGCCATGGTGGTTAAGTGGGTATTGTGCTGGCTTGCTGGCCTGGAGGTTGCATGATTGCTCTCCGTAATGGCCAAGAAAGTTCTTTTTTATTTTTTGGCATGGTTTCCCCGTTGTCTGTGGTACAGGACAGAAGGCCTGACAATGACAGCCGCCTATTCGTTCAGTTGGGATGGAAAACAGAGGTCCTGTGTACACATTGGAGTGCACGTAAAAGATCCCTTGGCAGAATGCATCTCTTAAAAGAAATATCACTCCATAAATCCTGATCTTTAAATGTTTTACTGCATTAGCTTGATAACGTTGAGAGAATACTCTACAAAACGTCGCCTAAAATACACTAGTAGCTGTTTTCCATAAGTATGTGCTTTGTTGTTTCCCCAAATTATACAAACACGTTCAGCATTTGAGATTTTGACCAAAAAATACAAATGAATATCAGAGCTTTAAACTTTATATCATATATAATATTGACTAGACAAGCACTGGTATAAATTAAGTGTATTTTTACTTTTTATGTTGTAGATGTTTTTGTTCAGTAAAATTGAAGGTAATATGATTGAAACAAGTCAATTTGAAATTACTGGATCAACGTACGCCCCAGAAGGAGAAATGTAAGTTTTATTTTAATATTTAATAGAAATATTCCCACATAATGATCAATGTGTGTGCATTGGATCACAAGCTCTGTCGTTGAGTCAAGTAGTGTGGTTTTGATGACCTGCTTGTACATGACAAAGCGGCTCAGAGCAGTCAGACTGACTTAAGGTTCAGTGCTATAGAAAATGGAAGGGTCACCTGTCCAATATTCTCCCACTGCTAAAGACCCCTATAAGCCAGTGAATTAGGAAAATAACTTAGTTTGTATGGTATGATTCCATGTCCTGGTCATTAGAAATTTCCCCCCCCCCCCCTAGTTCCTGTTGTCAGTAGTGTAGTACGGAGGGTCTGGCTTGGGACAACGTATAGTCGTTTAGATGGGATGAAATATGGAATTTGAATTATGAGTAGGACGTAGCACTGCTGTCTAGGCACATTTTCCGATAATAGTAGACTTGATTAGCCCAGCAGGAGCAGAACAGTAGGATGTTAAAACACATTTCATTGTGTATTATATTTCTATAATATTTTAGATTCTACAAGAGCCGTAAGATTAAGTGTGCTGATTTCCCAGGTCTAGAAGAAATGGCTGTCATCTGTGCCATGTGTAACGATTCTAGTGTGGATTTCAACGACGTAAGTTATTATTGTTGCTTTATGTAGAGCCAATTTTTCTATGTTCGCAAAATCCAGGAAATCAATGGTAGTCAATCATGTGGGTCAAGTGGGAGGCTGTGTGTTCCATCAGCCACATGGGACTGGCAACGACATTTGGAATTTGAAATAAGAGGTGACTTTAATGCCGCTGTTCAGGAAAATTTCCCTCATAGCAACCTGGATGACGTTTAAAACGTCTTAATTAGCTCAGTCGGTGATGAAAAATAGGATGTTAAACCCAGACCATCAGATGGCCGAGATTTAAATGGATAAAAAAAATGAATATTTAAAAATTTATCCACAAAATCGATAATCGAGGCCAAGCCTTGGTTCGTTGCTACGATAATGAACCATTTATGCTAGGTCCTATCAAAACTTCAAACAGTGAAAACTTTGTTCAGAATTAAGTAATTTGAATGAAATTGTCAATATATTGATTTTTGCCTTCTCTTTTTTTTGGAGCGAGAACAGACAGCTCTCTAATATAAATCTGACATAATGCATCTTTAAGATTAAAGTGTACAAAGTTTTTATAATTTATTTTGTATAAGTTATTTTTAGTCTAAAAGATATTCATGAGGTGGTCATTATTTATATTTTGTGTATGTTTTTTTCAGTCGAAAGATATTTATGAGAAAGTAGGTGAGGCCACCGAGACTGCTTTAACTGTATTATGTGAGAAGATGAACGTCTACCAGACGGACAGAACTGGTCTCACAAAACGTGAAAACTGTACCTGCTGTAATCAAGTTATCAACGAAATGTGGAAAAAAGATGTAACCCTTGAATTCTCCCGAGATCGTAAATCCATGAGTGTTTATGCCACTCCAAACAAGCCAACAAGAATTGCTAATGGAGCTCGTATGTTCTGTAAGGTAAGAAACAAGGAACTTCTTTGAACGAGTTTTCAAAATTGTGGAGTAAAAATGGTAATGTCATACCCAATTGAGTGTCCCAGAAACTGAACACGTTCAATCACTCGAAACCACAAGGGTTTCTGATGAGATGGCAAACACCAATTGAATTGACTCCCTGGATCAATCGCCAAGGCTTCAGTGTTTGGTTATGTCACAAATCTAATCGCACTACACTTATGCTGCCTGTCTGCAATTACTTTGTGGGTTTTCTCAGACCCCCATGCTCAAGCGAATTATTGAAATAAAATTGAACCATATGTAAGTCCTGATATGACCTAGTTTGTTTCGAGTGAACCTTTAACCCCACTTCTTTATCTCTCTCTATAAAACTTTTAGAAACATGGACTGATGTGTTGATATGGTTTACATAAGAATTAAATGTATCTTAAAACATTTTAATCTTCAACCTCTTGCACTTATTTAACTTACATAATTTGAAAAAAAGAACCATAGAATTAAATGTGTCTTTAATATTTCATTTTCAACCCTTTGCACCTTTTAGTCTAGTTAAATATTATGTAATATTTTACCCTAATTTAATTTGTATTGATATATTTTAGGGTGCTCCTGAAGGTATGTTGGATCGTTGTACTCATGTTCGTATTGGAAACAACAAGGTACCCATGTCACCTGCTATTAAGGCCGAGATTATTAAACAAGTGAAGATCTACGGTACTGGACGAGATACCCTCCGTTGTTTAGCTCTTGCTACTATTGACTCGCCACCCAGATTAGATGAAATGGATTTAGAAGACTCTAGAAAATTCATTCAGTATGAGGTAGGTTTAGATATTAGTCATTTGGATAGAACATCAAATTATCCAGACAGTCTATTTAACATGGCGACACCCATATAAATTGACTCTATGTGGGTTAATTGTTAGTATAGATAAATTCTCAACTTTTTCACAAGATTTGTGCTATGCTGAATCTTGTTTTTGAGAGGATGGTGATTGGTGGCCGATTGGCGAAACGTCTGCGTGTTAGAACACAAGGTCAATCATTGAGTCAAGTGGTATGGTTTAGACAATGGCGTTTTATAGCTGAGGCGCTGGAGGCGCCAGCCTCCTCGCGAAAAAAATGAAAGAAATTGGAAAAGTAAAACGGGAGAAAAATGCTAAAACCGATGAGAAAAATGAAAATGTACCCTAGTTAGGGGGCCCCTAAAGGCAGGCAAAAGGCCCCCACGTCTAACAAAAGGGCCCCTCTGGCCAAGGGAAAGGGCCCCGAGTCCTAGTCTATCGTTTTCTATAAAATGTTACTGTCGCGTCCATTACTGAATGCGAATGCAGTCATTGCATTGATATAAAAATCATCAACCAAGACGCCCCCACCCCCGCGAAAAGGGCCCTCAAAATAGTATAGCCTCCACCATGATAAACCTTAAAACGCCCCTGGGTTTAGATTCCCTATTTGTAAGTAAGAAAAAATAGCGTTACACATCCAAACTCTTGGGTTTTCTACGGTTTCAACTATGGGAATTGTTGAAATAAAATAGAAGCATATGTTATTCTCGAAGTTTGTGTCATGGATGTTAAACCCAATTTTTCTCTTTGTAAGAGTAAAGATTATCTAAAGGCTTTTATAGCAGCATTACAGCTATATAAATATTTATTACTTACTATGTTACTAAAGCAGCTTTTCTGATCTTGCCCTCCATCTTGTTGGAAATAGCCTGACAGTGCTCTTTCGTATGGTTTGGTTGAGCCATCGTATGATGTTTTCACAAGATAAGCAAATCTAATTCCAGTTGATTTCCAACTTTGAACCAAAGATATTAATGTACAATTGAGATATTTTAAACTTTGAAGCGAGGCTAATTATGTACAATTTATTTTCAGACAAACATGACATTTGTTGGATGTGTTGGTATGTTGGATCCACCTCGCGAAGAAGTCAAGGCATCCATTGTACAATGTGGTATCGCTGGTATTCGTGTCATTGTCATTACTGGTGATAACAAGGTTAGTTACCATAGTTACTTCTCTCGCATTTGGTTGCTATAGTAACAGCAATCACATTAATTGTTGCCGTAACATTACATGAGGTTATATTTTTATAGGTCCCCATCAGTTTCAAGTAATTTTATTTTCTTACTGTTCTGATCGCTAGCCTGGAGGTCAGGCGTCGACCCTTGGTTTGGCTGAGAAAGTTCATCCAGATTTTCAGACGTGATTCCCCCATGTCATTGTTGCAGGACGTAGGTCCTGACAATGACCGCTGTCTAGTTGTTTGGATGGGATGAAAACCAAAGATCCTTTGACAGTTAGAAATCAATATAAGAGTAGGCACACTGTATGGCGTATGTCCAATCTTCATTAGCCCAGTTTAGGAGCAGAACAGAAGGATGTTAAACCCCATTTCATTTCAATTGAAGCCTGTTAATTTATATTATTTGAATGTAGGCTACAGCTGAAGCTATCTGTCGTCGTATTGGTGTATTCGGTGAAAATGAATCTACTGATGGATTGGCCTACACTGGTCGTGAATTTGATGAACTTGCTCCAGAAGAACAAAGAGCTGCTTGTATGCGTGCCCGATTATTCGCCCGTGTAGAGCCAACACACAAATCTAAGATTGTTGAATATTTACAAGGAGAGGGTGAAATATCTGCTATGGTAAGTGAACGTTATTTAAACATGCATTACACAAGAGCTAAATCTGACTATTTACAGGTCGTTCTTTATATAAACTATTAAACGTGCATTATGCAAGAGCTAAATCTGACTATTGCAGGACTTTCTTTAGGCCTGAAATGTTATATAAATTATTAATTGTATATATATATTTACATGACTAGACCAGGATCATCTCTTGTTTATTATTGTAAAATAGAAGTAATGACGATCAAGGCTAGTCTAAAATTGAATCGCAAATATCTAGATTCAGGGTGAAGATATTTGGCTGAAATTTTCAGTATATTGTCTTTTCAACTATTGTAGGTATTGTCTTTTAGTTATCTATTTTTCAACTATTGTAGGTATAAAAATGTCTTCAAAGAATGAAAATTTATTTTGTAATTTCAAAAAATTATGTTTTCTTATTACAGACTGGTGATGGTGTCAATGATGCCCCTGCCTTGAAGAAAGCTGAAATTGGTATTGCTATGGGTTCCGGTACTGCTGTAGCCAAATCTGCTGCTGATATCCTTTTAAAATATACAACAGAATGGCTGCATAAAGGAACTGAACCTATTTGATTTAGGTCATGATAATTGCGTACATCTGATGTGTTAGTTTGATTAGGGGTCAGTGTAAAATCTGTATGATTAAATCTTTCACATAGCATATGGGACAGAGGGCTAGGCATGTTCTGCGTTCTATCTGGTGTATACATATGAGAACTGATGACAGTTGAAATTCAATTCATATCCGAGCATTATTTCCCTCAAAGCGGGGTTTTATGGTTGTTGTATCTTAAATAAAATTAAACCATATGTTAGTCTCTAAGTGACCTAGTTTGTATGGAGTGGATGTTAAACCCAATTATGTAAATGTTAGATATATTTGTCCTTAACAAATCGTACAGATGATTTTAGCTGATGATAATTTCTCGACTATCGTAGCTGCTGTAGAGGAAGGACGTGCTATTTACAGTAACATGAAACAATTTATTCGTTATCTTATTTCATCCAATATTGGTGAGGTAGTCTGGTAAGTTCAAATAGTCTCTTTAGATTTAGAATAATTGGAATCCATGAGGGTGGTTGGGATGGCCTAGTGGTCTAGAGTGCCACGTTTCGACCTCTAACTGGCCGGTCACCTCTGGCTTGCTGCTGTGGTTTCAATCCCTGGTGTTAGCGTTGTGGCATGGAGATAGGGGCGCCTCTCAACTTCGTGGGTTTCCTCTGGGCACTCCGGTTTCCTCCCACTGCTAAAGACCCCTACGCGCAAGCGAATTATTGAAATAAGATTAAAACTATTTGTTAGTCCAGAAATGACCTAGTTTGTGTTGAGTGGACGTTAAACCCCATTTTTTCTCTCTCTCTCTCTCTGGAATCCGTGGAAGAGTTGACTCTGGGAATAAGGGTATTATGGCTGTTAAAGTCAGAATAAAATAGGGGTGCAAAATTGAATGGACTTTATTTTGTTCTATGTAGCGCAGATTTATACAAGATACAAACTTGTCAGCCTTAACAATAAACTCTGTTGTCTTGAGGTGGATAATTAACCCACCCGCACCCACTTTTTGTATTTAATAAGTGGGGTTGGCCCTAATTTCACAAGTCATGTTAATGTAACTGATGATGTCATTGGTCTAGACTCCATTTTGAACCAGTTAGGAGCAAATCAGCATGTCCTACTATAGTGGCTTGTTCTTTAATTCGTCTGCTTTTCTTATTCCAGTATTTTCTTGACTGCTGCTCTTGGTATCCCAGAAGCTTTGATTCCCGTACAATTGTTGTGGGTTAACTTGGTAACTGATGGTTTCCCTGCCACTGCCCTTGGTTTCAATCCTCCAGATCTCGACATCATGAAAAAACCACCACGAAATCCCAAAGAAGGTCTTATTACAGGATGGTTGTTCTTCAGATATATGGCTATTGGAAGTAAGTAGATTTATTTAAATATATGGCAGTTCTCACTATAATAGTTAAAAACTAGATAGTGTAAAGTTAATTTGCTGAAAATTTCAGTCAAATTGATCCACTATTAGCCGAGAAAAAAGCGTTTGAAATATTCACATAGCCTCGCTTATCATTACTCAAATCATTAATATATACAGCATAGTCTCGATTATCCACTTGATTGATTTTATTATCAAAGGCCATTAAGCGGCATATAGGATTTTAATCCGCCAACATCAAAGGCTAGCCTTGACATCAAGAGTTTATTATGGTCTGGATATGTTAATTAATGTCTAATTGATTATTTAGATAACATTTCAGGCCTAAAGAAAGACCTGTAATAAGCAGATTTTGCTCTTGCATAATGCTATTTTAAATATACATTATGCAAGAACTAAATCTGCCTATTGCACATCTTTTTTTTAGGTCTGTTATCTAAATTACTAATTAGACATTAACTAACTTATCAAGACCATAATCAACTCTCAGTGTCTCACTAGCCGGCTATATTTACTGAATTAGGATTCGATCTGCGGCCCAACACTTAAGTCGCGAAATGGATAATCAATACTGTTTGCTTTCGTACTGACTTCAGTAATAATCATTGAGTCTAGATCCAAAATTAAATCACAAAATTCTCGGTTAGAGTGGATCAATTTGACTGAAATTATAGTGATAACTGCCAGCTCCTTATCTCGGTTAGAGTGGATCGATTTGACTGAAATTTTCAGCATATTCTGTGTACATTATCTTTTTTTAAAGTATTATAGTGATAACTGCCAGCTCTTTATCTGATCTCCCATAATGTATCTTTAAAGGAGCCGTCCCTATTTAAAGTGATTGGCTTAGCTTTTTTAAGGAGTCGCTTCTTCGTTATCCCAGTTGGTGCATAAAAGTGGGACATCAAACCCCATTTCGTTGAAGGAATTTCATTCTATTGTATAAGTAACATATTAATCACAATTATCACTTACCTTAAGTCTTGTATGTAGACATTTCCATCCACATTTGAGGATAGTCTGGAATTTCCATTTAGGGATAGCCTGGAATTTCCACTTGAGAATAATCTGGAATTTCCATTTGAGGATAACTTGGGGATAGCCTGGAATTTCCAGTTGGAGATAGTCTGGAATTCGTAGACTTTATATCCGAAAAAAGTTCCACACCAAAATTAACTCCTGATAATATTTTTTTATTCCAGTATACGTCGGATGTGCTACAGTTGGTTCTGCTGCCTGGTGGTTCATGATCTATGATCACGGCCCACGACTTAACTACTACCAGTTGGTAAGAAACCGGTTAAGGTTTTACTTGGAAAAAACGAAATACATTCTTGAAATCTTTTCCTACTTTTACTTGAATAGTTAATTTGCAAAAAAGAAAAAATCTTGAAAATAAAAAACATGATTTGATGAAATAGTGAAATCAGATTTAAACTTGAATGATTTAAAAGTAAATTAAGTAAATGAAATATTTTATTGAAAGTAATATTATATATATGATGTCATGACCTCTAATCTTTCAACCCAAACAGACTCATCACATGCAGTGTCCAGCTGAACCCAGGATGTTTAAGGGCGTGGATTGTTCAGTTTTCTCTGAACCACATCCAATGACAATGGCCTTATCAGTTTTAGTTACTATTGAAATGCTTAATGCATGTAACAGGTAATTTTTACAGCTCCCTGCGTGCTGCGCAAAATGCTGCCATGCGTGAAATTGCCGCCCCCTGTAGGATAGAGTAACTACTCTTCGTTATGGAAAGTCAAGAAAAGGGGTGTTGCTAGGGAAAAACAAATAAAATTCATCATTTTGAATCTCACTTACTCTTGAAAATTGATCGTCAATGAAGATGTTGAGAAATATTTTTGTCAATTGAGCAACCATCTTTTCTCTCTATCCAGAACATTGAGTCTTTACTACATCTGCCGCGCTGCATGTTTCTTTTTATTGAAGGCGCAGAAGCCTGTAGGCTCTGTTGTCCAGGTTTTTTTTATTCTGTTGATTTGAACATGTTGCTAACTAGTTGCATTTCACAGACCCATCAAGCTCAGTGCCTGGCACAGGATGAGATGTTTGAAGGCATTGATTGCAGTGTCTTCCGCCACCCAAAACCCATGACGATGGCCTTGTCAGTGCTCGTCGTCGTAGAGATGTTAAATGCCCTCAACAGGTAAGGCAGCCAATGAAAATTAAAGAAAGGCTTGGTGTGTCAGGAAGTTTGCTTGCCGTGTTATTTACAACAAATCATTGAAATCACTAGAAGGGGTGGTGTTTTTTATTGCTAAAGGCAAGTGTTCATCTGTGTTCGTCAAGTTACTGGCTCTCTGATTGCATGAATAACAGAGCAACACGTGTACGACACAAGGGTGGTGAATATTTAATACCTAATTATTTCAATCTAAAAACTGGACTCGGATCGACACTAAAACGTCGGATCCATGGCAGTAATTTAGCCATGTTTAATTAAAGTTTTTCCTCATTGGTCAAACTTTTTAGAAATTAAAATTTCAGAAATTTTTCACATTTAGACAAATTCTTTTTTAAAATTTAAAATTTCTTTTAAAAATTGTTACTATTTGTAACAATTTAATGGAAATTTTCTACCGATCTGCCTCTCAATTTTTCCAGAGGCTAAAACCAATGTGTCGTCCAGCCTGTCGGTAAAAAGTGGCGAATGAAAAAAGAAATCACCCCCCTTTTGTGGTACAGATTGTTGAAGAACGGTAACCGACTTCCTGCATGCTTTTGTAGCCTGCTAGTTGGCTCCCTTACCTAGTTTTATAGCTTCTTTTGTCCAGCCATATCTGATGTCTCAATTTTCCAGCTCCAACACACCTAATGTTTTAAAACAAAATTAACAGACATATTTTTAATAAAAACTCATTGGGTTTTTTTAAATGTTGAACACTAATAATTTAATCCTAATATTGTGCTTTTTGTATCACACAATTTTTATTTCTCCACCTTACACCCCAATTTAAATATTTTATGTAAAAAAAAAATTAAGTGTTAGATTGCTTTTCTTAGATTCAATGTGATCATGCCTTTGAGAGAATCTTAGATTACCGATGTATTACGTTGTAGTAGGCCTTTATTGTATTACTATGTCAACCTCTCCAAGAAAGTAGATTTCATGGTAAAAGTGAACCGCCCTCAAAGTAGACTTCATGGTAAAGTGACAAGTCAAAAATAATAAAATTGAAATAAACTTTGTGGGCAACATATTTAATTTAAGATATTGATAGTTAATATTTTTCTTTGCAAAATTAGCTGACGTCACAGTAACTTTACTATTTTCAATTTCATTAACTAAATTGAAACATGATAATTTTCGTGATTATTTAGTTGACAGTTCTTTATCATTCTCATCGTTCTTTTGATGAAAATCAACATCAAATCTGCTAAATTACTGACCTGTTGGGGGGGGGGGGGTTGGGATGGCCTAGTGGTCTAGAGTGCTGCGCTTTGACCTCTAGTTGACCGGTCACCTCTGGCTTGCGGCTGTGGTTTCGATCCCTGGTGTGAGCGTTTGTGGCATGGAGATAGGGGCGCCTTCTCAACCTCGTGGGTTTCCTCCGGGCACTCCGGTTTCCTCCCACGGCTAAAGACCCCTACGCGCAAGCGAATTATTGAAATGAAATTGAAACCATATGTTAGTCCCGAAATGACCAGGTTGTGTTGAGTGGACGTTAAACCCCATTTCTCTCTCTCTCTCACGTCTTGGCTCATAAGGTATGTCATGAGCTAAGAGTTTTTTTTTGATTTTCTGCATGTTCGTGACAAGGGCTAGGGTCACCTTTCCAATCTTGTGGGATTCTTCAGGGTACATGGTTACCTCCCACTGATAAATTCCCCTACATGCTATCAAATTATAAAAGTTAAATCCTGATAAGCAGTAATCATAATTGCATCATTTCCCTCACACAAATATAGAAATATTTTAGATAATCATATCCAAGTGACAATCAAAGAGCAGACGGGTTTAATGTCTTACTGTTCTGCTCCGATTGGGCTAATCAAGGTGCACATACGCTATACAGTGTGCTATGGGGGAAATTTTGCACTGACAGTGGTGCTGTTGCCTACTCAGTCCTGAACCGGAAGGCCTTGCCAGAAAAACATAATGACATTAAATTAAAATTTGTGTTAAGGTGATTATCTTACTTGTTAAAAAGTTTTTGACGTCTCCTCTTGGACATTAATGTTATTAATGGTAAAATTGTGTTGTGATGTATACCTGCTAACTATTCTTAAAATAGATATATAGTAATTATATAAGGCGATCAATATCAAATTTGAATACTCACAGTATCTTTTAAAAAAGGAAATTAAAAAACTAGTTTATAATAAACACAAATACATACAGAACACAATTACTGAATTAAACACACATTATTCAAGAGGTAAATCTGTCTATTGCAGGTCTTTCTTTAGGTCTGGGGGGGTTGGGATGGCCTAGTGGTCTAGAGTGCCGCGCTTCGACCTCTAGCTGGCCGGTCACCTCTGACTTGCGGCTGTGGTTTCGAGCCCTGGTGTGAGCGTATGTGGCATGGAGATAGGGGCGCCTTCTCAACCTCATGGGTTTCCTACGGGCACTCCGGTTTCCTCCCACGGCTAAAGACCCCTACGCGCAAGCGAATTATTGAAATGAAATTAAAAACCATATGTTAGTCCCGAAATGACCTAGTTGTGTCGAGTGGACGTTAAACCCCATTTCTCTCTCTCTCTCTTTTGGTCTGAAATGTTATATAAACTATTCATTAGACATTAATTATAACTTATCCAGACAATAATCAACTCTCGATGTTATCTGAGATATTTAGTGGATTGAAATACATTTTTTGAAAAATAATTAAACATAATCGAGACTGTTTTTTATCGTACCTACTTCAGTAATGATGATCGAGGCTAGGTCTAAAATTCATTTGCTGTTATCTCTGTTCAGAGTGGAGCAATTTGACTAATGTAGTCTCGGTCACCCAGAACCCCCTAGTCTTCAACCCACGGTGGGTCTGGGAAAGTTGTCAATTTTTGACAAAAATTACAGGATAATTTACCACATAAAAAACCAAACTCCCGGTTACGCATGGGCAATGGAACCTTGTGGCTAAAGTCTTGAAATATATCCCACAATTCACTTGGCACATCTATTATCTGGATCTGGATAGATACGTTGAGTACCTTGCGGTATAACAATAAGAGAAGAGGAATAAACATGTTTTGGTTATTACTTCCCTTATTACGCTCTTTAACTGAAAGAGGTAGTTCAGTACGTGGTATGATAAAAGACTGGATAATCCAGACAATGACCTACTTTCCATCAAATTTTGAGGACCAGTCCAGACTAATATTCGTAGAATATTTGATTGGATGATAGACAACCTCTAATGTTGCTTTGAAATAAAAGTTATCAAGCAGCCCTCAACCAAACGTCACTATAATTAAAATAGTAATTGTGTTCTGTAAAATGTGTTGTGGTTATTAAGTATGTCAACTGCTAAAAGCCCCACTAAAAGAATTTGTTTTCATCTTCATGTTAGGATTTCTATCCCCGCTGTTACCTAGTGAACTAATATTAAACTAATTTGTTGGAAGCTGGAAAGAGATAGTGCTGGATATCAGAGTCTTAACATCAGTGCGGAATGAATGAAAAACAATTGGATAGTATTGTTGAAACATACTCATCAAATGTTCTACTCTTTCATCCAGTACCAAACAATTATACCTATTGGCTCTTGCCAGCACAAAATGTCCCCAGGAAACCTACCAAAGCACAATGAGTGACTAATCCTATGTGTAAAAAAGATACAAATACATTCTTAAATTCCGATTTATTCAGTATAGCACATTGAATAATCATATTGCTGAGAAACATTGTGCATCAGTCGTTCATAGTTGGGAATGATCCATGGGGTGTTGTCTGTCGTTGAACAGAGTATGGGTAAGTTCATTGTTACCCCATCCCCGTGGTCCTCCCCCCTAATGTTCCAGGCTGTATATTTGATGTACACTGTGCAGCCATTTTTATGGAATCCAAGAATTGAAAGGGTAGAATTCACATGTTCAAATTAATGTAATTATTGTTTGGTTGTTTTTTTAAAGAAGTACAGTAGATGATCTTGTTGATCCATTGTTTTGAATCAAAAATTTTAGTGTTAGATAATCAATTCACAATCGGATTCACATTGAAAACCTGGAAAATTGTTCCTTTAGTCTTGATCAACAAGAATCTACTGTGTTTTTTTTTTTTATTTATCTTGCTTTGTTGTTTTAAAACACAAAATATTACTTCATAGTTTTTTTAGTTCTAGTTTTCGATTGAGTTTTTGATAGAACAGACATTACACAGCCAACAAAGTATTCACTAACCCGGTTTCTGATTGAACAGAAAATCTATGCCTTGGAAATTTGTTTCAAAAAGCAGTGATTTAATATATGCTTGGTGATTTTAACTAGCAAGACGATTTCTGTCTGTATTGAAAACTCAATCTAAAAGTAAAACAGTTTTGAGGATTTGTTTTTATTGTTACATATAACAGAGTGAAATGTATTTAGAAACCCTTTTAATAAATTAGCATGCTAGATTTATCTTCCACCATACGGCTTTAGTTAGCTATGCCAGCTAGGAAAGAAGTGACTGTCATATCTGTTAATCATTCAAAATATTAAGTAATATAGCGAGGTTTCTTTTCCCTGGGAAAATGCATTAGTAGAGTAAACCGCTTGTAATGTGACTGGGGAACCAAGCTTTGTGGATGACTCGGGGGGAGGGGGGGGGCACTATGATTATGGAGTGATTTCCCCTTGTCAGTGATGCAGGATGTAGAGCCTGACAAGGACAACTGTCTAGTTGATATGAGGTCCTGTGTGCACATTGGAATGTACTGGTACATTGAAGATTCCTTGGCAGTTGGCATTCTATGTAAGAGTGAGCCATAGTGCCACTGTCTGGGCAAAATTTGCCTCATAGTACACTGTATGGCACATGCACGTCTTCATTAGCCCAGTCAGAGCAGAATAGTAGGACGTTAAACCTTATTTCATTTCTGGAACACTAACCAAGAAGTCAGTTTCGATAGTTGTGTGGACTCATTTTCCAGCATATTTTACCGTTTTAACACAAACCCAATTTCATTGACAATATAATGTGGAAATAGTGTACTGTATGGGGGAGTGTTTTATTGGGTGGGGTCCCAACATGTAAATAGTGTTAAGGGCTTTTTCCAAATCTTCAGAGAATTGACAGACACTTCTTTCCGTGCACTAATTCTGTATTAATGAAATAAAGATCACCATTCAAATCGCCTCATTAATTGTTAATATTGATAATTTTTCAACTTGTCACATTGTTAAGGTTTGACAGAAGTTGTCGGAGTGTAACAATTTGTGAGTTATTTGAACTCTGATGTTTTATAAAGAGTAAATAAACTTGTCTGATGCAAGGTGTCTATCTGTTGATTCAGAGAAATCTTATTGAAAAATGGACAGTACTTTAATATTGTTATTTAGCCACAATAGGAGGGGGAAAAAATTTCATGACAATACATAAATCCTTATTTGTTGCACTTTGAAAAATTATCAGATTAATATGAACAAATAGATTTAAGATAAATATTTTTTTTATAAGATTAATTTCTATGAATAACATAACTTTTCTATTTTTGTCAAGGTCATGATAATGATTTAGACTCGTCTTCCAAAAACTAATAGATATTTTGTGTTATTCATGAAAATTACTTTCTTGAGTTAGAGAGCAATTTGACGAAAATCTGAAATAAAATATTGTGATGCATAATACCGTAATTCAGAATGTTGATCATGTCTGGTGGAAGGTGACACAATATTTTAAACATCTCTAATAATTAAATCGCAAAAAAAACCCAATAGATAAATATTATGCCACCTCCCCTGTTTTCCACCATGACTTGGCCTTACCTCCAGTCTTTTGTACGTTCACCACTACCTGAGCTATATCCCATTCTAAAAATCTGTTTCTAATCACATGCCATTATTGCTTTCCTATAATTCAGATTTTCGTTGGAATGCCTTTTGTACAGTAATATCTGAATGAAGGACGGTAGAATATATATAAATACCTTTCTGGAAATAAGATCATTTCTTGTGAGGAAGGATTTGAAGTTCCAGAAATTTGATATGGATCTTGCATCAATTGTAAGCTTTCAGAGTGGGAGATGGTGTGGTCACTTGTTCTTTTCTTCTAAGTTACGTCGATTTGGATCTATTGTCAAATGCCAGGATGAACATCAGCTGAGGATAACCTCCTAAAGTAAACCTGATGAGATCCACAGTAATTTTCTTCAAAAATTATTTAGTAAAATATCATACTATGGAACAAAAGCCGAGTATGATGTCAAGGCCACCATCTTGCAATTGTGATGCTGTGTCAATCAATTAGCAATTGTCAATATTAATTGTACACGAGTCACACTTTTGAAGAGCGTTACCCCTAAGAATAAGATAAACCACATTTGAGGCTCAGTTCTCAGTCTAAAAATAAAGAAATTGATCTTATTTCTAGAAAATAATGTTTAATTGCATGATCTTATGTTGTAATAGTATATGAATTATACTAATGAAGTGTTTATTTATTTTTCCAGTTTATCAGAGAATCAGTCATTGTGGGCTATGCCACCATGGACTAACAAATGGTTATGTATGGCCATTATTCTGTCTATGTCCCTACATTTCCTTATTCTCTACGTCGACGTCATGTCGGTAAGTTCTTTTACATATTTACAGTTAACTTAGTATTTCATACAGTTCCAGGGGGGTTGGGATGGCCTAGTGGTCTAGAGTGCCATGCTTCGACCTCTAGCTGACAGGTCACCTCTGGCTTGCGGCTGTGGTTTCAATCCCTGGTGTGAGCGTATGTGGCATGGAGTTAAGGACGTCTTCTCAACCTCTGGGTTTCCTCCGGGCACTCCGGTTTCCTCCCTCTGCTAAAGACTCTTATGTGCAAGCGAATTATTGAAATAAAATTAAACCATATGTTAGTCCCAAAGTAACCTAGTTTGTGTCGAGTGGACGTTAAACCCCATTTCTCTCTCGGTAACCCAAGTAGCTCCATGAGTTAAACACTAGAGAACCCATGTTAGCCCCCCAAAAAGTTCTGGTGTATTTCTTAGCGTGGTTTCATCCTGTACAGCATCTAGTCATTTGGATCAGATGCAAAATCTGAGGTCCTGTGTACACATTGATGCACGGGTTAATGATCTCTTGTCAGTTGAAAATCGATAAAAGTGTGGGCGGGCGGGCGTGTTTCACTGTGGTCGGTTGTTCAATCTCTGCATTAACTAAGAAAGTTCATCCAGATTCTCCATCGTGGTACCACCTTGTAAGTGATGCAGGACGAAAAACCAAGGTGTACACGTAAAAGACCCTTGGCCATTGTGCCACTGCCTGGGCAAAATTTCCCGTATGGTGTATGCCCGTCTTCATTAGCCCTGTCAGAGCAGAACACTAGGACGTTAAACCCCATTTCATTCCATTTCAATTCTATATAAGTACATACATTGATTTTTTTTGTGTGTTCCAGGTGATCTTCCAGATTACACCATTGAACTTAGTTGAGTGGATGGCCGTATTAAAGATCTCTATACCTGTTATAATACTGGATGAAGCACTCAAATTCGTGGCAAGAAAGTTTGCAGATGGTAAAAATCCTCTTTTCGAATGTCAATGGATTGTTTTATCGTGGGTTTTATACGGGGTCATGTTGTATTATTGTCCAGTCTGATGTTCATGTTCTTTAGTCCGATTCAAATTTAATATGGCAGTGCCACGTTTTAATTTAATTAATCGTTTAACTTTATCTCAGCATTTAGGTATAATTGTTTCCAGAATAAGTGAACGAATTATGAAAATTGTTGTAACAAATTAAGAATTCAAAAACAGAAGAATACTGAATTCGTAATAAATTTTGTAATTTAATCAGTAAAATTTCAGAAATAAAAAAATAATATTAACTAGTAAAGCAATTTGTTTAATAAAAAATTATGCAAAACCATGAAACAAATAATTGAAAAATCAAAAAAAAAGTTATTACGTATTGCGAGTTGAAAAGTTTTTTTTTACACAATGTTTGTAAAATGGTGTATCGTGAGAGTTAGTTTATATTTACTAAAAGACTATATTTTGTTTTTTCGTGGGATGAACGCTACGCAAATGTGAGTTATTAAATAGTTTGTGTGGGAAGAATAAAGTTCTTTTTTTTTATAATTGATAATTGTAAATTAACTCAAATGTTGATGCGTAAGCGTGGTAAATGAAATTAGGAATGTTTATTTGCGATAAAAAATATTATAATATAAAAGATAATATATAGATATTTGTTATATAGTGTCTACACCTGTTGAATATTTATTTATTTTATTAACTTTTTTGTCTGCCTGAGATAGAGAATAACGCTCAGTTAAAACCTGGGACTGCCTTGGTCAAATGTATATTATCATTAAACAGGGCTATATCATCATATTTTATCATCTGCCTCACATTGTATATAAGTTACCTTTTCATACAAATAAATCTCTCATCATTAGAATCCTTTAGCATCTCATTGAGACAATTTTAAACATATCCAAGACAAAATGACAAGGAATAAAATTTGAAACGGAATCAAAAATTATGTTAAATACCATCCTAAGTTCGCCAAAATATTGATGATATGAATATTTATTAATGGGATTTCCTTGCAATTTTGCGGGTTCAACTTTTTCTTTATATGAATCGGGGACATCATGATTAATTTCAAATAATTATCTTTTGGAATTTTCAATATTGATGACTTTTTTATGGAACGTGGTATTTCATTGGATATTTAAAGTTGTCTCGATGCCTTTCATTCGTTAACCTTTCAATCATCAATCGCAAACATTGCTTGGTGTGTGGAGTGGATTGTTTTCTACGCAGTGCGTCTGAATGTGAAGAATGCACAAACAAAAAACAAAATGTTAATATTTTGATCAGAAAAATGCTGCAAATATTTCTATGAAACCCTTTCTCCATCATGATTGAACCCCTTTCACCAAAGTTACCCCCATGTATATGTTGCATCCCAAGTGATGTTGGAGGTTGTTTTACAACAACCTTGTATGTTCAAACAGATGTTTTTTTGGTTACTAAATAACATTACAGCAACAGATTAACATTTTGAATGCTCGACAAATGTATATACTCAGAAATAAACAAAAGAGTTCAAAACTAACAACCCGCGATCGTAATAAAATTCAAATGTTTTGAATTACATTATGAAATGTATAAGTGGACACCTCAGGAAAAAAATATACTAGCTTGAAGGGATCTGAACGAGAAAGGGTTTTATAGACGCTTTATGTTTTTGCTGCGGATGATTTTTTTTTTGAAAATTTGGTTTGACAAAAAGCTGGGTGAAAAGTTTAATATAATTTCTGTCAAGGCGAAATAAGAGTTCTTCTGTATTAAATGTTATGTATAAGGGATACCAAACAAACTGTGATTTTCTTTAAGCCAGAACCAAGCTTGGGATATAAATACCTCAAAACTCTTCAAGCTTATTCTAATTTCTGATTATTGCTGTAATATATTCTGTGTATATCATCATTGAAAAATATATGTATATTGCTGATCTACTACTATTTCTATCACAGAAGACTCTTTTTTTTATCTTTGTATATGTGTAAAATATTTTTAAAATCGGTTAGTAATAAGTGAAAATTGCACTCAGATATGCTTTAGCGCTATTTCAGACACAAACCCTTGCGAGTAGAAATATGAATCGTCTAACATTTCTTAGTTCGCTGTTAGGAATTGGATATAACCAATGCTGTCAGGTCATTTAGCTTTCAGTAGATAGTCATTCTAATATTAGGATTCTTCATTCTTTCAGTGCTTGATTAAAAAAATTTAGTATTTCATACAATGGTCTGATAATATTATGCGCGGGCGATCGTCAAATATTTATGGGGGTTTTCATTCAGGCCATCTTGTTTCAGCCCCATTTATGAAAGAGCAGCCAGCACCCCCACCGGACATGACACGACGTCGTTCATCCATTTTTCATTTGAAAAAAATGGGATAAAGTATTGAAAGTAATTGAAACTTTTTTTATATAAATTATTTCTATGTATTTAATACTCTTTCCTTTTAGTCTTTTTTTTTTTTATTAATTCACTAAAACAAGTCGCCACATCCATCTTACGCAACGTTTTTAGTTTTTCCGCTTGGTTATGGCGTTTCGTTAGAGTACAATAATGTAGATAAAGTAGTGTGAATGGTCTAGTTATTCGCTGATGAAGTAAAATTAGACGCTATCTGTAACTATTTTGTGGTTTGATGGCTTTTCTTGTTAATTAATTGTAGTAGAATTGTTAATTAGTTCAGCACAGTAAAGGGAAATCAATGGGGGGGATAACTCATGTCGTGAATAGTTACTTAAAATATAATAATTGCATTTAAAAAAAAACAACAAGGAAATATCACTAATGGGTTTTAATATTAAAAACATAATTTATGTTTATTGGGTTGATTTATTTAGCTGTTTATTTTCGTATTGTCATATATTTGTTGTTGAAATAGATATTTAATCCAGATTTAATCTTGCCAAAATAACTGCTTTTCGTGGATATTAATAAGAAATTTACTGACTTTAATTCATTTAATATCATTGTTAATCTTGAATCATTTTTCACAGCAGCACTGTCATTTTGACTCATAATCTTAAATAATTTTAAAACTTTGAACGATAAAATTAGTTTTAAGAGTGATGTGTATTGGTAAAGAGCTTATTTATTTATATTTTACGGTGTTATTTTATTTAGAGTAATCCTTTTCATCATTATTTTAAATCGATTATATTACAAAATATCACCCACGCTGTAGTTAGCTAAAGACCAGAATAAGGAAGACGTTAAATGTAAGGTTTTTTTTTTTTTTTTTTACATTATTATATTGTTAGTGTCTCTAAATCTGTTTAATTCAGTGTACTTTATACATTCAGTGTATTGGCACTCAAGCACTTCTTAGAATGTCAATAACTAAAGCTGTTTAAATATTTTTAGATAGTTAAACATTCAGTATTCTGACTCGAGCATTGCTAAGAATGTCAATAAATAGAAAGTCCAAAATCAAATTATCTATTTCCCTTTACTGTGCTGCAGGTAGTTTTTATTTGATTGACATTCCTTAAAACCCTGAAGATCAAGAAATCGTCAATTTTATCAAATTCAATTAGGTAAAAAAAAAACAAACTTTGAAACTGTTATTGTATTTTTTCAAATGATTAAGAAATACTAAATTTCACACATTTCATACTTTGCTGAACAATTTCTACAGGGTTTTGTGGATAACTATTAAAGATTGATAAAGGAGTCTAGATTATTTATTTATTGGGTTAACATTGTGTGAAAATTTCAACGATTTATAATATACAAAATGCACTTCACAACATCCGAAACAGCTTGTCAGATTTTTTTTCCTTGAAAAAGATTGAAATCCAGGATTTTTTTTCTTTGAACAATTTGTTTTATAAATAGTCATTTCTACCCAGAAATTAAAAATTGAACGTAATCAACGTAACCGTCCATTACTTTTTTTTTTTTTGCTTAAATTTGTAATTTCTTTTTTCCGAGTGTAGATTTAAGGCGATAACATATTGCAGTAGGGTAGAATATCCACTTGACACGCATCTGGTGTATATCAATGTGAATTGGTGTTTAGGATATTATAAACCGGTCTAATTTAAATGAGCTTATGGCAATTTTCACCTTTTTAAAAAAAAATGAAACATGTATTTATTCTTATGCATGGAAATCTAGAGTTTTTGTGTATATGATATTGTTTGTAAATAAAGAATTTCTTAAAATAAAATTATTCTGCATGGTGTGTTATTTTCCTTCTTCAGATTTCCACCTGAACCTTTAAAATCCGAAACCCTCCCCCTTTATAACCACATCTCAATATAACTAACATATTATGCACTATGACTATGGTCTCAGTCTTTATTATTTCATTGTCCAGGATTTAAATCAAAGTTCTTTCGGAAAGCTTGGATATACCTTACTCTTTCTTAGTTCTTTCACAAGAGCTTTACTCGAAATTCTTTTGGGGGAAGGTTGGCAATGTATTGGCTTAATGGCAAGCTTGATCTAACCTAGTCTGATTGTAAGGCTTAAGCTACATACATACTTTGGGGAAACTTTTAGTATTTTCTGTTCACCTATTTACTTTTATACTATTATTTTTGGTCTGGTTTTAAGAAAATGGTTGTAAATTTAAATAAGAGATTGAAGGACAGTCTTGTATGTAAAGTTATAGTTTTTATAATGAAATATATATTTAACGGCGACTTTAAGAAAATGGTGTGTGTGATATATATTTAAATAAAATAAAAGTTTGAGATGTGGTTTAAAGACGAAGATACAAAGAACAAAAGACCGTTCTTCGTGAATGAAACCCTGGGGTTATTTTTTCTAGAATAAACGGGAGTGTGTGAACCCGACTTAGTTTGTTGCATCCATGTTGTTTGCTGCCAGTTTTCCCATAATATTATTAAAGAATTTTGTTTTTGTTTTATCCAAACCGCTGTGTTTGGAAATGATAACAATGTTGCCAACAATCCTTGATTATGAGTTAACCCTCATCTAATTTTGTTATTTTCAAATTATTTTTTTTATTTTAGGCAAATAGAAATACAAGAGTTTGTTTTATTAGCATTAAGAACATTATTTTTATTTAAGAGAAAACAAATGAAAATGGCTTTTTTTTTTTGCTTTCTGGATTACTGATTAAAAGGTTAATCTCTTCACTAATTTTTTTTTTGTCAAGGTATATATATATATATATTTATTATGGAAAACTACACTAATGGCATGGATGCATCATCATGACTGCACATCACCTTCACACCCGTGGCGCCCCTTGTAATGCCTTGTCCTCATGAACGACTTTTAAACACCTTATGGGGAAAGTTTTCCACTTGCCCTATGAGGCGTTTAATCATTACAGTGGGATGGGGGGTTCTGAAAAACCCTGTGGACTTTCATTAACTGTCTTCGTGTTGTAGAAATAAACGAGTGATCAGCAGCAAGGAACATTGGTTACGAACTTTTTGGTAAACATTGCTCTTTATTTTGATTTAAAAAAAAAAAAAAAAAAAAAAAAAAAAAGGGCGTACAATACCTTGTTCTGATTATTCCTTGTACTGTATGTTTGTGATGTCCTAGTTAAACTACATGTTAGCACTAATATATATTCTATAAACCAATTTAGAGTAGTTAATTCCGAAATAAAGCATGGACATACAAATGCTGAATATGAATAATATTCGACCCGAAGTCAAATGTTTATTATTTTTTTTTAAATCTTAAATACATCTTGAACAATTACGCATTACTTGACCATACTGAACATACAATGTTATTATTTTCAAAAAAAATATAGCATTGTAATCATTATTAAAAGAGTAATGCACTCCTAGTTGTTTGTTAAAAACATTTTATTTTAAAAGGACATATACCAGATACACATTAGCAAGCAAAATTTGAGTTTACCCAAATTGAAAGTTTATATAGAAAATTGACTATTTCTTGCGTTTACCAATTTTTGATTGTTAATGTATATCTGGAGTATATTTCTATTTTGGCTGTCATCATTGACGCATATAAAACACCTAATCAGTTTGTTAAATTTTGTGCATCTTGATTCAAAAGATTATATTCATCAAAGTGTCTGTCAAAAGAGAAATATACGATCACACCGTTGCTACTAGCAACCGAGAGACCGTTGCACGACAACGTTTACTAGGTTGCTAATGGGTAATGATTTTACTCCCAAACTCGCCGATAAGCAATTTTTCCATTTAAAAATTGGAAAGGAAGTGTTTGGGGATTTAACTATTGCCTTGGTAACGTCAAACACAGGAGTATTTTATACTGGTACACCTAGAGTATTACAGATTGAGAGAAACTTTATTTAGATTTCTCGATTATGGGATACTGAAATATTGCTTTTCTTAATCTGAAATATTTAATGGTAAAAATGTCAGAGACTCAACAGGGATGAAATGGTAAGGCTATGTGTTTATTTGTGATATGTGTATGAATATGTTTTCATGTCAAGTCGCGTGCATGTTTGTTGTGCTTTCATTCTGTCTTATTGGTAAATCTATGTTTCAGCTACAGCAGTGGAGCCTTTCTTTTAGCTTAATAATTTATGTTATTTAGGATTTCATTTCTATTGAATAATTGATTTTTATTGAAAGAATAAATTGTAAAAGTAGTTGAAAAAATTAAATCTTTTAGTACAGATTAAAACACTAACAATAACCCCTAGAAATTACATTCGGCATGAAAAAGCGCAAAATATAAGTAGTAAAATAGTTTACGTATTGCAATTTTTTTAAATTTTCGTGGTTTAATTTTTACTTTTGGAAATTAATTTTTTCGACCCAGAAGAAATCACATATTTAGAAAAAAAAACAACATATATACAATCACAAGAATAGCAACAAATTTCTATTCATGCAAAGAATAATAAAATTATCAAAATAAAGTTTGTGAAAATTATTGATTTTATTAAATACTGAAATCGACTATAATATTTATAGAGAATAAATAAGTTAGAGGAGTTATAATTTAATAACTATGTTGTAAACGAAATGTTGTTGATTCCTCGGCTGTACGTGACAATGAGTGTGGTTGTCTGTCCAAACTCGTAGGTTTTCTCCGATTTCCTTTGCACAATCGAATTATTGAAATAAGATTGAATAATATGTTTGCCCCGAAATGACCTAGTTTGTGTCAAGTGAACGTTGAACCCGATTTTTCACGGTAAGGCGCTGGCTGCCTAGCCTGGAGGTCGGGTGTTCGATCGCTGAATTGGCCGAGAAAGTTCATCTCGATTTTCCGGCGTGGTTTCTCCTTGTCAGTGATGCAGAGCGGAGGGCCTGACAAGGACAGCTGTCTAGTCGTTCGGATGGGACGGAAAACCGAGGTCTCGTGTACACATTGGCGTGCACGTAAAAGATCCCTTGGCAGTTGGAATTCGATATAAGAGTAGGCCGTAGCGCCGCTGCTCGGGCAAAATTTCCCTCTTAGCATACTGTATAGCGTATGCCCGTCTTCCATTAGCACAGGTTAGGTGCAGAAGTGTAGGACGTTAAACCCCATTTCATTTCATTTCTGTCCCCTAATCTGTAAAATATATTGTAAATTCGAAAAAATAATCTCATAAAATGATGCAATCTTTTAATATTTTAAAAGAATCGGCTCCTTAAAAAATATACTTAAAAACACTTTAAATTATTGTAAATTCTTTTAAACTTTCAAAATCTGTTTAACTCATTTAAGATAATCTAATTGCAATAAATGTTGAATTCCAAAGATGTCATGAAAAAGATGAAAATTACAAATAAAAAAAATAATTATACAAAATGCGTCAAGATTCTTTTTTTGATATTTATGAACGCAGTTATGATTACATCAACTTAATATTATATTTTCAAATGTATTAATTTAATGCCTATTGCAGGTCTTTCTTTAGGCTTAAGTGTTATATAAATTATTAATGAGATATTTATTAACATGCCTAGAGCATAATCAACTCTCGATGCTATCGAATGCTTGAAATTTTTTACTAGATTAGAACTATTCGTCTATTTAATGACTTACTTTAAAAATGGAGAAGTTAGGCTAAGTCTCGAACATACCTGTACTGTGATTATGATAATAAATAATCCATGCACACATCTTGTCAAAATTGCAAATAGTGATAACTTAGCTCCGAATAAAGTAATGTGAATGAAATTTTCAATATATATTTTGCATTATCGATATTTTAACTATTATTGCAAGAACGTTCAACAATTTATTTCAATCTGACAAAATTTATCTTTTATCGTTATGATTAACACTCGATTGGTTTTATGTTCATTATTCGGTTGAGTATTTTATTAGAAAACTCTACAATAAAGAAAATGATATCCTTTCAAATAATATTTAAAATGTGATTTCTTCATTAAAATCCCACCCTCTCTCTTAGTTGTTTTTATATCTTTTTTGATGTTAAGCTATTTTACATTCCAATCTCTATTTTAGATTTTAGATTGCTTGAATCAGAAAGAAAAAAGTAATAAATTAAAAAAAAGCAATAAAGCTAGAATGATTAGATGAATTGTTGTTATATGATGCTGTAGATTGGTTTGTGTATATCACGAAGGGAAATCAAATATAAATACCAACAAAACTCCCCTGTTTTTAATCAGTATGGGCAATAGGTAGAATAACGTTAATCGGTATGGGTAATTGGTAGAATAACGTTAATCAGTTTGGGTAAAAAGTAGAATAACATTAATCGGTATTGGTAATAGGTAGAATAAAGTTAATCAGTATGGGTAATAAGTAGAATAACGTTAATCAGTATGGGTAGAATAACGTCAATCAGTATTGGTAATAGGTAGAATAACGTTAATCAGTATGGGTAATCAGTATTGGTAATAGGTAGAATAACGTTAATCAGTATGGGTAATCAGTATTGGTAATAGGTAGAATAACGTTAATCAGTATGGGTAAAAGGTAGAATAACGTTAATCAGTATTGGTAATAGGTAGAATAACGTTAATCAGTATGGGTAATCAGTATTGGTAAAAGGTAGAATAACGTTAATCAGTATGGGTAAAAGGTAGAATAACGTTAATCAGTATTGGTAATAGGTAGAATAACGTTAATCAGTATGGGTAATAAGTAGAATAACCTTAATCAGTATTGGTAATAGGTAGAATAACGTTAACCAGTATGAGTAATGGTTAGAATAACGTAACAATAAAAGGATAATTGATTTGGATTATGTACACGATATACGCATGACGGATAATTGAATATGGGATACCCAATGGATAAATGATGTGGTAAGGATATGTTAACAGGTGGGTAAGAGATACGTTTACAGGTGGGTAAATCGAGATATCCGATTGCGTTGATATGATAAATAATGGGTGTAGAAGAATGAGATAACAGAGAGGTGCATTATAGTTGGGATAATTCTCGGATGAAATATGGACGATTAATATGATACGTTGAGAATAGTGGTGGGTAACATTATTAGATAAATGAAGGGTTAATCGTAGGATAAGTGATATCGAGTTTGGTAAATGTTCGCATGGAAGGTATAGGGTAAATGAGGGGCAATTATGAAATAATTTGATAAACGAGGGGTTAATCATTGGATAAATAGTTTGGTAAATTATCGGATTTAAGGTATAGGGGGAAATAATTTCGGATAAATGATGGGTAAGGATAGGACAACTGATAGGTAAAAGAATAGGATTAATGATGGGTAAAGAATAGGATGAATTATGGGTAAAAAAATAGGATGAATGATGGGTAAACGATGGGAATACGATAAATTATGGGTAAAGAATAGGATAATGGTGGGTAAAGGATATAAATAAAAATGGGTAAAGAATAGGATGAATGATGGGTAAAGGATAGAAATTAAAATGGTTAAAGGATAGGGTAAATGATGGGTAAAGAATAGGATGAAGGATGGGTAAAAGATAGGATAAATAATGGGTAAAGGATAGGATGGATGATGGGTAAAACATGGTATGAAAGGGTATGGGTTTGGATGCCAGATCAGATAGGAAACTGGTATATATAACGAATAATAGGTAAATGATAGAATAACAGATGGGTATATATAACAAATAATGGGTAAAGGAAAGGATAATGGATGGGTAAATATAACGAATAATGGGTAATGGTTAGGATAACAGATGGGTATATATAACAAATAATGGGTATAGGATAGGATAATGGTTGGGTATATATAACAAATAATGGGTAAAGGATAGGATAACAGATGGGTATATATAACAAATAATGGGTAAAGGATAGGATAATGGATGGGTAAATATAAAGAATAATGGGATAGTATAACAGTATGAAGGGTACATGATGAGATAACAGATAGGTGGTAAATAATTCCACCGACACCCCCTTGTTCTACGTAGCAGATGTGTGCGGGGTGGGTATATGGTGTTTCAAGTAAAGTAATAATGGGTAAAAGACCGGGATTGAAAAAAGTTTGGATAGGTTATTAGAGAAGGGTATAGGTAAATCGGTATAGTATAAAAATTTAGGATACAGAGAAAAGGGGTTTAAAACGACACACGAGCATAGTTTTTAACATTATGGTACTGGCCAAGGGTTTATACATGGCAAATGGATAGAGCATAACAGATTAGGGTAGAGGCCAAAATGATTCGTAAACGACAAATAGGCATAGAATAAAAAGATTAGGGTACAGGCCAATAAGGCTTTATAAGGGACAAATAGGTATAGAATAAAAAAAATATGGCACAGGCCAGTAATGCTTTATTATTGACAAATAAATATTGTATATAAAATTTGGGTAACATTTGCCTAATAGATAGGATAACAGATGGACACAATATATGGGAGTTTCTAAAGAAACAAACAAGTATTGAATATATAAAACGGGGAAGAGGGGAAATATTAAACGGTATAAGATAGGCTAAAGTAGTCCCTGAATACACAAACCTCTCTACTCATTCTTTCTAAACAATACAGGCACTAACTCATTAACATTAATTTTAACATAAAGCGATACGATTGGTCAGTAATAATGGCATTGTTTTATCCCTATTTTCAGATTATCCTGAGATGTTCTAAGGTGATAACGAGGTTATTTTCCCTGCCTCGTTTCTGGAGTTTTGTAATGAAGACTGGAGAAATGCAAATATTGCATCAAGCTTAGCCGTCCAATCCAAATAGGCGAATTGCGCTGGATAGCGTTATCTGTACTGCGTTTTCTTTTTGCCATTCCCATTTTTTTTAAAACGTAGAAAACAGATGATCTATTAGCATAGAAATGTATCTGTTTGCAGCGATTGCATGCCGCCCTGCGCGTAGTCATAGCATGCTCTAGGCCCTTTTGTTTTCTTTTAAATTCAAATGTTGTCTATTTGTTATATTGTCAAAATGTGAAATATGTTATACCAAAATTTTTTTTTTATGAATAATGAACATTGAAAAATATGTCCTACATATATGAAACTGACTATATATTGTATATAGATGTATACTCGGTGTCTATTTTTAGTATAACATGTCTTTACACCACCCTTTTCCAGTTGAATTCCTGCCTCCCCCTACCACCAAAAGAAAATTCCGTGGAATTTAAATTATGGATTGTAAACTCCAGTTGAATTACCCGAACTCACCACCAATCTACGGTTTTACATAGGAAACAAACTCTACGGGGCGTGGCTTAGGCTCTTATGTCATTTATGACGTAGGACTAATCAATGGGAGAGCACTGCGATTGGATTACCTCGCTCGCTTGTTCTATTTCTATTTATTTGTTTGTTTCAACGAGTGTGATATAGTTTTTAGACAGCTTGGATCTACGTTTAGACCAAAGTATCTTTCGTCGCCAGAAACTCTTAGATTTAGGCCTACTTCCAGTGTAAGGCAAGCTATGGATAGGACAGCTCGGCTTTACGTGACTTGCAACAATAAAAGAAGCCAAACAAAATTCTGCCAAAAAGACAAAATAAATATAATTAAAAAAAAAAACAAAAAAAAAAAACATTTGTGCAGACTGGTTAGTTAAAAGTTGTGTGTCATTTTTTTCTCTTGCCATTTTTTTCTCTTTCTTTTCGGAAAAAAATTTAAATATTGAATCTATGTAGATTTTAAAGAATTGTTTTTAATCGTTGTTTTTTTTTCAAAAAATTATTATTTTTGAATGGCATTAACAGGTCAGATTTTGTATATATTTATGTATGTAAAATTATCAACATCATAATGTATGTTTGAATGAGCCGTGTGTGTTTTTTAAAAAAATGTTTATCTCCAACTAACTTTCAACTTTGAACCACGAACTTTAACCTTTAAGCTATGTAATTATAACCGTGACCTGCAGTTGACCCGACCTTGAACTTTATTCTTGTTCCGGTACCAATGTTATCCCATCAGCCACTGTGATAAAGAAAATTAAATTATTTAAATGTATTTAATATATATCCCATGAATCATGTAAAGCGAGTATGTTTTTATTGTCAACGGATATTTTTCTTTGTTTGATTGGGAAATAAATCGCGATATGATGTAATTTTAATCCTGATTTTATTTTCGAATGGAGACTTTTTTTTTTAAATTTTAGAGTTTAAATAATCGATTAATTTATTTGTAACTTTGGATACTTAGTCAAATTTCATGCTATGCATTTATTTGTTCCAAAGGGGAAATAACTCCAAACCTTGATTTATCTGGGCATTTTATTTAAGTTAAATTCTTTATAATTTGTTGGACGTGTATCTATGGCATCGAAATGCTCCCAAGGTTTATGACATTATGTGTATTTCCCGCGACTTATACCTCAATGACCACATCGTAAGTAGGGACCTCGAGCATATCACGTGCCATTATTCGACCAACGGGCACGTACAGGGAACTCGTCCCTAATACCATCGGGGGTGGGTTACTGGCCGAACACCAGTCTAAATATTAATATATTATAAGATGTATACTTTTTAAAATAATCATCAATAAAAATTGCAGAGTGACTTAATTAATAAATAAAATACGGACCCCTGGGAGTCGAGGTCCCTACTTTTGATAAGGTTTGGTTTATTGTAGATATACTATGGAACCCGAATTTGTACATTTCCTTTAGAAGTAAATTATCGGTTTTTTTTCTAAATCATTTTGTTGTCTTTCTTTAGGTATTTAATTTGAGATGCTATTTAAATAAAATGGGGTTTAACGTCCTACTGTTCTGCTCCGATTGGACAAATCAAGACTATCATCATTCAGGGGCAATCTGTCTGTGTCATCCGAATGACGATACGTTGTGTTGTGCAAGCCCCCCCCCCCCCGCGTCTTGCAACACTGACAAGGTGGAACAATGTCGGAAACTCGATGAACTTTTTCAGCCAAAACTTGGATCGAACACGAGATCTCCATGTATAGTGGGCCAACGTCTTCACTTAGCCACCTGGCCCCTTACGCTATTTGAAGTCATTGATCGTCATTGAGCCAACGCCCTAGTCACTTACCCACCGTGGCCTCTAATACTATTTAAAGTCATTGAGCCAACGTCTTACTCACTGAGTCAGCGTGGCCCACATAGCTATTCAAAGTCATTGGTCGCCATTTGCATTTATGATATATGATCGGGTTGATTATTTAACATAGAAATGACGAAACAAAATATCAACAGAGAATGATCTCCCCGCTACGGTGTAATCGGATTAAAAAGATGCCCAACAACAGATTTTCCGGGCAATAAATGGTGGCGCTGGCTTGTTGATATCGTCCTCGGAGGATGCCAAATGTTGCTTGATTTTCAATTTCTGACATCTTTGTAAACGCTGAAAGGTATTGAACCATTTCATTTTTAGACTGATATTCCTTTTAGGCGCGGATCCAGGGGGGGGGGGGCGCACCCGGCGCACGCCCCCTCTTTTTTTTAGGTGGCGAACAATTTTTAACTCCATATATTCTCGCTGGAACGGAGAACATAAAATAGTTTATAGGTTGGAAACCGTAATTTACAGTACTAGTATGAAATTAGTCCTTGTGGGCATTTTTTCCACTAAAAAATAACGGGCCGGGCTTCGTACTCCCCAAGTATTGTGCAGCACGCCTCCCCTTTCTGAAAATCCTGGATCCGCCCTTGACAGATGCCCATCAACAGTTTTAATACAACTCCCCATTGAACCTTGAGTTTTGTAATTTAAAAGCTTCTCCGCATCTGTCGTCACAGACGTGAACCTCATTTCTGACAGGGGCGCCACGGTGCTGAAAATTATGTTGTTGCGACACTATGTTATATGGTTTCATTTTGCTGAAAAGAGTGGATAATGGAATCTACATGTATATAACAGGCCCGTAGCTAGCGGGGGAGGGGGCAGCTTCGGTATTACAACATTATAAGGCGCACACCAATCATGTCATTATGGGCGCCTCTCCGGGATAAAGCATCCCACAGATCAAGCCGTTTTTGGCGCCCCATCAATTGTGGTGTTAATCGTGTGGGTCATTATGAGGCACCTCACCACTTGGCGAGACGCCTATAAAACCAAGTGGCATTGGTTGGGCGCCAATGTCGTGGTTTGCGCTCAACCAATGTCACTCGGCTTTATGTGGCGCCCATACTATTATGGAGACGTTGGTCTCGTATTGCGTCATTTGGCGCCCATTGAGGGAGCTGATTTTCCCCCAATGGGTAAAGGGCGCCGAAATGTTCTGGGGGAGAGCACTATAGGCAATCTGACTTTTCGGGCAGACGGGTAAAGTGAAAACAAAAACATTATTTCATCTAGTTGACAAAATAAAGTGCCCGAAATCTTTTAACTGAATACCGCGAATTTGTACTAAATTGACTATGGATTAAAACATTTTGTTTGGAACCACCCAACTTTGTGCCACATTTTTCGGACATCGATTATTTTTTGTGAATTCAACTGCAACAATGGCCAATGAAATCCCTCTCTGACCAGCAACATGACAGCCCTTCGTTTAATTCGGGGTCTTCCGTAAAAATTTGGGACAGTGATTTAAGGTATTGTATCCGTTTAGATATCCTCGTTTGTCACGCAATTACTTTTTCAGCAACATTGTGCTATGCACTGGTTGATTGGGTACAACAAAATCGTGAGCCATGACGTAACGTTATATAAAAATATTTGGTCTAATTTGGATCTCTATGTTTAAAGCGTAATGTCATTTTTACGCAGTTAGCTATTGGTTGTTAATCGGACTATTGACCAGTCATAATTTTGAACAGAAATTTTCTGCCATTACAACAGCGTCAAGTGGGGTTATTTCTAATCAAACGAAACACTGCGAGGAGTATGGTACGCCATCGATATAGACTATATTGGACCACACTTAAATTGCTGTATTCACGGACTGGAAAAGCAGGAAAACACGTTTGCGGCAGTCAAATTTTGCTCCCGACGGCCCCGTCTCCGTGGAATATAAACGATTGATTGGAATTCGACTCGGCTATCTAAGTTTGGGGGGGGGGGGAGGTGTAACGCCCACCTTGTCACGTACAGGAATCAAAACCACGTCACTTGACCATTTGATCCATTCGGCCACCTATAGTACCCCCCAAATTGTCCAAAGAAAAAGTATGCCAGGTTTATGTGTGTCGTACTCGAATTGACGGAACCTTGGACTTTTTCGCAGAGTGAACCATATGTTTGTCCCGAAATGACCTAGTCTGTGCCGAGTAAACCCTACTTCTCGTTCTTTCTCTATCTTCTTGTCCATTTTGGTCGTTTCTATGCCCTTTTATAATACCAACGAATCAAGACGAGGAAGACAAAGATATAAAATAGGCATTTTCAGCCACGAACCATAACTTATACATTTAATTTGTATAAATAAAACTTTGTGGGAAAAAAGTTTAAAAACCAACCATGTTCTACTACATTTATTTCTGTCAACTTCTTAAGAATATTAAACACGCATATATCCAAATACAGAAGCCGTGATTCTAAATATAGTTCATGACCTTCGTCACGTCACAATGATTACTGGAATTGTATTTACAAAAAAAGTTAAAGCACTGAAGAAAAACAATTTAAATAACAAATGAATAAAAAAAAAACTGGAAATAGTTTTAATGGGTGTAAGATTAGAGAAAATGAAGTCAGATTGACATTTAAATTAATTGTAGAACTTCTTTATACCTTTAAAACAAAGATGGTCGAGCCAGGTCGAGCGTTTAAACCGGATTCTATGGATGACAGTGATGTAAAGTTCAGATTAAATAATTAACTATAGCTTTAGGTCACACCCGATTTGGACTTGCAGTGAACCTGTTTGTACCTACCCGTACTTATAACAACGATTCAGGTTTCCAAGGTTACAGGATTAATGGAAAATGGAGTCATAATTTCACAGGAGAGGTTTGTTCACGGCAACATATCAACAAGGTGCACGAAAAGTAATTTTAAAGGTGATTCCGGTTTCCAAGGTAACCGGATTAATGGAAGATGGAGCCATAATTTCACAGGAGAAGTCTTGTTCATGGCAAGATGTCAACAAGGTACACAAAAGTTATTTTAGAGATTGCGCTGACAGAATAGTCGGGTGTTAATATATAGCAGCCATATCAATATGAGACTAAGGAATGTTCCAAGCGTTTCATTAAATACAACTAAAACATTGCATTTATATTAATCAATTGAAGATAACGTTCCATTGATCTCGTCGCCTTCAGACGACAGGGTACTCGCTTTCGTGACAATACTACCACGTGACATGGTCCAAACCAAGATGGCCACTAGCACAGCACAAATGACAGCATGCTTACTGTTTCCATTCTTTTCAACTGATAAACGTCGGAGAATTCTGTCCATAGGGTTATGGTCAACATTTTCAGAATGTTTATCGCACTCATACGCATCTCAAACCATTACCAATGTAAACTTGTGAATGATTTCTCAGCGTTTACTATCTCGCTCGTGCCTGTTCAGCCATGTCTGTTTTTGTTCCTGCTGAAATGTTTCCACGGATTCCGATCTATTTTTGGTCCTGTAATGAGCCACATGAGGCATATTCAAAAAATATTTCCAGTCAATTTGAGAAAATGTCGGATGTTTTGTTCTGAAATTTATAAATTGTTCCAGACAATCTATAGCAACGGGGTCGTAGTCAATGTCGAATTTATTTGCAAAGATGTTCTGACGCAATGCCAGCCAAGGTAAATCACGTGAACCCAAAACACAAACACTTCTGACATGTTTCCCGTGGCACGTGACACCATGATCCCAATCCCATATAACAGCACGTGATGCATGCGTATCGAATGTGTGACGGGACTCGGTAGAATAACCACCGGGGGCCCATGGTAACGTATTCAAGGTCGCCCATGCTGTTTCGTCAGGCGAATAAGTATCTTGAAGCCATTCCAAGAACTTTTGAACAATTTCGTCCTTGAGAATAAACTGAATGAATCCACGAGTAAACATTCCGTAAGCGCTTCCCTTGCTCAGCGGAAGATTGTATTTGAATTCAGTCTTGACCTCTTGTGAATTATACATTTTGTCTTCGTGGATACGATGCTTTACGTTATATCGCCATTCTTGTGAACGTGGCAGATCGAACGTTTCTATGTCATTGGCACCGTTAAAATATTTCAGTATCTTGACAATTTCAAAATTTGTTCTCAACGGGAATTCCTGTCCACTCAGATTTAGATAATACTTCCATTTGATTCCGGCATTCATGCTAGCTTTCATACACCTGAGTTCAGCTACGATGACGCCATAGCTCGCGTAAACCACGTTTTCGCGACGAACCAACACATGTACATTATCAAAACATCTGGATATTCTTTCCATTGTTTTGAATATCCAGTCGGCTGCTTTTTTGTCCACATGGATGCAGTAGAAATTGTGAGACCTGTAAATCACGCGCAGAAGTTGCTCAGCTTGTATTGGTGACGTATGCATCTTAATCGCAAATGCAAGTGGAAATTCTCTTTCTTCTTTCGTTATTGGTGCATCATCATATCCATGAACCAATCGAAATTTAGAACAGTTTTTGATTAAATCGGCAAGTGAGCATGCCTTTGTCTCGGGTTTTGATAAATCGCGGGTTTCCTTATTTTGAATGAGGGATTTGCACTGCTCGCTGAGATAAGTATTAGGATGACATGGTTGTTGAGCTGGAACTGGAATGTCTGGGAAAGTTATATTTGGAATAACTTCGTGTACTTCATTTCGAATTGGTCCGTCTGGTGGATATGGGTGTTGAGCATCCACGATTACCCAGGATTTCCTTTTTGGGAACGACTTGCGTAGTTTATTTGGGGGACTGCGTTTTGGAGTCAGCAATGGAACGGTTTCAACTTCCCATCTTTGAAATATTCTGTTTTCTGTTAATGGTGACGTGTCCATTGGCTTTAAATTTGCGGATTTCCCGTATCCAGCGCTAATGTCGGGCGATTGGTTCGGACTGGGTTCCGGGGACTTGGTCACAAAATGAAGATGCCCTGTAAACGCTTTGTTGAATGCATTATGTCGGGTTGTAAGCAAAGATTGGGTAATGTTTTTACTGTTGGTTTTCGTAAATTGTAATAGTTGAGGATTGATAGTGTTTGGGGTCTGTGTTGAACCACCTGGCATCAGAAGCAGGCTGGACGTCCATAAGATGATAGAGTCCCAAACGAAGAGAAGAATCATGACGTAAGCAACACCTGCCGGAAGTAGAAGCGTTACTGATCTTAACGGCATCGTAATCTAAAAAAAGAAAAGAAAAATAGAAGTATATATTCAAATACAATTATATAATTATCAACACAAACATCCTCGTTAAATGTATAAAAGATATATATAAATTTAACATCTTATAAGCGTTAGTCACGATACGAAAACATTAACACTATTATTAATTCTTTAATTGACATATCGAAAAACAAAATAGGAGTTTATATTCAAATAATTATCAACACAAACAACATCGTTAAATGTATAAAAATACATATAAAGTTAACATCGTAGAAGCCTTAGTCACGATACGAAAACATTAACACTATTATTAATTGCTTAATTGACATATCGACGCCCATAAACAAGATTGAGGTCGACTTGCGCCAGTCATTGACGTATTTCAGGAACTAATCGTTACTTTCAACAGAAAGTTGACATAAAAAGCAGTGACGTAACGATGTAAAGACAGTCCTCGACTCCTCTAAACATAGTTATAGTCGATACAAGAACACTTTAAAACAATTTTAAACATTTTTTTTTTATTCGCACTATGACGCCCTTCATAATTTCTTAAAACATGCTACCACTCGTGTTGTTCTTGTTTTAAAGTTCTGAATGAACGCCAGTGGCGTTTATTCAGAACTCTAAAATGCCAGTCTCAGAAATTCTGTAGATTGTTTAAATTGTTCCAAAGACAGGAGCGACAAGTCTAAGGCGTGGCTTTTAATTTCTAGTAATTTATTTAACAAGTTAAAAAGAGAAATGGTCAAAAAGTTTCAACGCGACATTGAAATGTTTTAGTTGAAAAAGCTAGATGCTGTCGAAGCCGACCTTTGAAAATATGATTTCCTGGGTTATTCCTGATGCTTCAGCCCTATAAGAATTTGGAGGTCGCATTTTATCCATTCTTAGTACATTAATTTCAATTTGGAAAAAGAAGTTATCCATGAAATGATATATCCGCCCACACAGTACTAACTATATCTCAACTGCAACTTATCCGAAAGGAAAAGTTAGATGTTGACCAAATTTCATAGGATCTTGAAAGTTGTGTTTGGTGCGCTGAGAATCAAACCAAATTTGATAAAAACAAAAAAACAAACAAAAAAACAAAACAATCCGTTATAACTGTATGCTTTGTCGCTTTAACAAGATTGTCCAAAAGGGGCGAGGGATAACTCTAAATCGATAGGGCCCCTCTACTCACTCACTTTATAAAAAATAAAGATATTATACGCGCCCACTATGTCAATTCTAAATCCTCCCCTCTGCCCTGGGAAATATTAATATCTGAAAACTGTGCACGGTTCCTGAATTACCCCCAAATAGGTTACAAATGCACAAATTTAATCATTTCAATAAATGCGGGTCCTATATATAGCTATCACAGGCAAGGGCGTTTTCTTGTCAAAATTTAAATCATCCATAATTTTGTCAATTATTGTAATAAATGAAATGAAATGGGGTTTAACGTCCTACTGCTCTGCTCCGAACTGGACTAATGAAGGCGGACATACGCCATACAGTGTGCTATGAGGGCAATTTTGCCCGGACAGCGGCGATACGGGCTACTCTTATATAGAATTCCAACTGCCAAGGGATCTTTTACCTGCACGCCACGGTTTTTTGTCTCATCCGAATGACTAGACAGCTGTCCCTGTTCGGTGCTCCGTCCTGACAAGGTAGAACCACGCCGGATGAATTTTTTCTCGGGCAATGCTGGGATTGAACACCCGACCTCCATGCTAGAGAGCCAGCGTCTTACCCAGTTAGCCAACGTAACCCCCCCCCCCAATGTTTGTATTAAATTCGTATGCATATCTATGACATATATCTTGACTTTCTAAATAAACATTTTTTTTATTCATAATTTGTCATTTTTTATATTAAATTATAAAATAAATTGCACACTGATTGTGTGCGAAACTAATATATCGCTAAAAATGTGTTAGCACTACTAGAGAGAGGGAATAGTTGCTTAATGTCAATACACAAACTGTTATAGCAGTGGGAGAACCAGGGGACACATGACTCGATGACAGACCTTTCGCAGGCGCGGATCCAGGATTTTTTGCAGGGGGGGGGGTGTCTAGGTTTGATAATTGAGGTGGGCTTTGGTAACTTAGATTCAATTTGGTGCATTCTGACGTATTTCCGGAAGGTAAATACCAAGATTACAGGTCTAAAAATCGCCAATAAAATCGCATAAAATTTTTTCAAGCCTGAGCAGGGGGGGGGGGGGGGGCAGACCCCTGGACCCCCCCCCCCCCCATCTCTGGATCCGCGCCTGTTTCGATCTAAAGTGCCTTCGTTATGCACCAATAGATCTGACATCAAGACTTTCTAGTAAATCTAGATTTCTAAGTCTATTGTAAATTAATAACTGAACCTAAAAACAAACCAAACCTTTTGACATGTTTACGGGGATTTTTTTGTCTGTTCTTTGATTTTCGCCTATAACACCACACACCTATCTAAAAGTGGGGTTATGACAAATTTATAAATAAAAAATAAAAACCGTGTTCCCGTTCTACAACTAAAAGTAAAAGATACAGAAATGAAATTCGTCTGTACCTCAATGCATACAACATTACTTATATATAAGGACATGACATGCTAACATGACACTTGACATGCTACATGTATAAACCAGTGACAGCGACATGATAACCAATAATAGGTGATATTTAAAGGGGAAAGGTAATAAACTATCGCCTTGATTGTTTAATTTAAAGTCATTACGTATTAAAACTAAATCCGGCTGTGGGAGAGGGGTCGTTATGTTGTTTGGGTGTGTGTGGCGGTGGGGGGGGGGGGGCTATGAGTGTTTGTGGGGGAGCGGAGGGGAGGGGGACACATGTGTTTGCTGTCGGAGAAAGTATCATATAACAGCTTTTGGAAAACCAATCTCTATTTGACAACAATCACCAAATCCATTAGTACCTGACTTTGTGCTAATCTCCAGTCGTAGTGGACGATCGAATCAAATGCATTCGTCACCAAACAAAATATTAGTCGAACGAGAAAAACAGCCTACTGTACTGTTCGATCGATTATCTACTTCGGTACAAGTTTATCGATATCCAATTACTGGAATTAGCTCATGACAGCTGTCTAATCTTTCGGAATGGACGAAAACCGAGGTCCTGTGTGCACATGGACGTACACGAAAAAGAACCCTGGAAGTAGGCTGTAGCGCTGCTGTCCGGGCAAAATGCCCCCATAACACACTGTATGGTGTATGCCCGCCTTCATTAGCCTAGCTGGAGAGAGAGAAAAAAAAACTTTATTACTCATCCATCGTAGCAATGATTTCTGTTAAATTATATTTGGAATGTGTTTTGTTTTATCACTGACACCAAAATTGTCCTTTAATTCGCTCGTGCGTAGTGGTCTTTAGAAGTGGGAGGAAACCAAAAGACCCGGAGAAAACCCACGACGGGACTCGAGACAGACCTTATCATGCAACGCACAGGCCACCCAAACCCTCAACCTAGTTGGAGCAGGACAGTAGGACGTCAGACCTCATTTCATTTTAATTTGACAGTGCATTATAAAGAATTTAGATACGCAGTCGATGGACAACTCTTTAAAGCTAGTGCGCTAAGCTTTTTTTTGGACTGTGTAGGTTAGTTATTCAACTGACATAGATACCCTCTCATGTGAAAGAGGTCAGTCTTTATTTGAGTATAACAACAGATTAATCCAGTAGACTGGTAACGACTCGGGGCACAATATGTCCGTTTCCAGATAATCTTGTACACTACAAAAAACTTGAATTTTAGATTTCACATAAAAATAAAATGAAATGAAATGGGGTTTAACGTCCTACTGTTCTGCTCCTAAACTGAGCTAATGTAGACGGGTATACGCTATACAGTGTGCTACGAGGAAAATTTTGACCGGGCAGCGGCGCTACTGCCTACTCTTATATCGAATTCCAACTGCCAAGGGATCTTTTACGCACGCCAATGTGTACACGGGATCTCGGTTTTTTGTCCCATCCGAAAGACTAGATGACTGTCCTTGCCAGACCCTCCGTTCTGCATCACTGAAAAGAGGAAACCACATTGGAAAATTTGGATGAGCTTTCTCGGCCAATGCAGGGATGGAACACCCGACCCCAGCCTAGGAGATTTCACATAAAACTTTTATTTTTAGTCATCTAAAACTATACTTTACCCAAGAAGAAATAACACGTGGTAATTGTTATATTCTATAGTTACATGTATAGTGCGAGGAAGGAGAATTTTGCACAGAAAGTAGCGTTTCCTGCCCTTATAAAGTCCAAACGTTTTAAAAGCCACTCGACAATCACCAGCCCATTTCGGGCCTAAAATTTGATATGCTATCAACAGATGTAAGTCTAATTTATACATTTTCATGTACATGTATTAAAATAGGAAAATATATGCCAAAACTTAAAATTCACAATAAAGAAAATGAACTAGATCATTCATAATCCTCATAAGTCAAAGCAAAAATTAAATGAAATGAGTTTTAAGGGGCAAATGAAGACAGGTACATTGTGCTATGAGGGAAATTTTGCCTAAACAGCTGCGCTGTGGCATATACTCTTATTCCAACTGCCAAGGGATCTTTTACGTGCATACTAATGTGTACCAGGGGCATAGGTTTTTCGTCCAATTCGAACAACTAGTCTCCGTCATGTACTACTGAAAAGGGGAACCCACGCCGGAAAATCCCGATGAACCTTCTCGGCTTACACCGGGATCGAATCCGCGTTTTCCAGGCTAGCGAGCCAGCGTCTTACTCACTTAGCCATCGTGGCTCTATACATCAAAGTCTCCTTTTAACGGAAGACATAACAGAGTTATTATTAATTAATGGAGATTGGGTGGCCGAATGGTTTACCGCGTCTGTCTGTCTTTGAGTCAAGTGGGTTCGCTTGTCCAGCCTCGTGGTATTTCTCCGGGTCTCGTTTTGCTCGAGCAGCTAAAGACCACTAAGCGCAAGTCCATATACTGAAATAAAATTGAAATAATATGTGTGTCGAGCGGACGCTAAGTCCCATTTCTCTCGAAATTACTAAGTACATAACTTACTAGGATTGAAGACGTGAATAGTAACCGATATAAACTTTAAATGATCACACCTTTAAAGGGACAATATATTCTTGCTGTCTTGGAAGCTCCAGAAAATAAATAATACCCTTATTCTAAGTACTAGATGTTTAAGTGTCCTACCTGTTGTGTAAATTATCCATTACAACCTATTTTACTTGTCCAGGGGGTTCGAAAATATTTTAAAATCCAAGTCACATTTGAAAAGGTTTACGTTAGACTTTTCAAATCAATTGGTTGAATTTTTCCAATTTTTTAAAAATAGGTGTGTTAAGATGAAATTTATATCATCAATTAATTGGAATATTGTAAAATAATACGATTTGTTGACCAGAATGAAGATTGGGACATATTATTCAGTTACAACAAGAGTGTTATTGGGGCTTTAAGAATAGGGGAGGGGAGGGACGGGTGGCCGAATAGTTAACGTGTACGAGTTGAATCACAAGAGCGCAGGGTGTCGGTGGCCGAATGGTCAACGCGTGCCCATTGGATCACAAGGTCTGTTATTGAGACAAGTGGTGTGGGTCTCCTGTCGAACATCGTGGATTTTCTCGGGGTCCGACGGTTTCCCCTCTCACTGCTAGCGCAAGCGAATTATTGTAATAAAATTGAAATATTATATGTTAGCTCTCTCTCACTCGCCCTCTCTTTCTCCCTCCCTCCCCCTTTCTCTCTATCTCGCTCTCTCTTTCAATCTCTATATTCGGGCCAAAGCGTTTTTGGGTTTTTTTTTTTTTATTAAGGTACATCGTCTAAAACTCTATATTGACCGTTATTCGGGTTTGTGGGGTATTCAGGATATAAATATACATGTATAAATAAATATAATTAGTGATCTTACCTTATTGTAGATTATTGCTATTAAATCCTACGTCTGGCTTTCAAGACGATGTCCGTGTATTAAACAGGAGAAGTTGTAAATCAACCGAGGGAGGTGAAAGGAAGCTGATATAATACAAGTCGGGGGAGGTGAATGGAAGTTTAATGATAATATTAACTATTGTACCTATATAAAGTAGCGTGTAGTACCACGGTTTCTACTTACAACTTGACAAACTTGTTCACTTTACTTTTAACATCTCTCATTATTAACATCAACTCTTGTATTGTTAGGCCTACACAAATTAATTTAAAAAGGGGTAATGGAAATGTATTAGGACAACCTATAAATACGTTATTTTTCTAGGGATTCGCATAATCCGAAAACATGTAAATCATTATTAGTGACAATAATTTTAGCTAGTAGTGCAGTTGATTTTGAGCACAGAAAATCTAAGAAGTCAAAAACCTTTCTAATTTCGGCATAAGAAAAGTTTTCTTTCATTTATTTCGAAATTTGCTTTTATTTTGAATTACATACATTTAGGGACACCATAAACTTTACCACTTAAGGCCAGTACCCGATGTGCTTTTTCTTATGTTAAAAGATGCATTATGTAAGATTTGGATAAAGAACTGACAGTGCTTGGTATAATATTTTAGAATAGATCATGAAAAATTAAGACAATGAAATTTTCAGTCAAAGTACTTTCTTTTGAACAAAGTTAGAGCTGTTTGGATGATAGCGGAATCTCGTTTGCCATTGTTACCGTTGTTACGATAGCAAAAAAAAAAGTCTCGATTATCTATTTTCTAATTAAATTATAATAAGACGATTTTGTTTCGGTCCATTGAAAATCTTGAACATCCGATGGTCTAGAGGGCTAATTAATTATATAACATTTGAAGCCGAAAGAGGACTTTCAAAAGGAAGATTTGGCTCTTATATGCGCCTCTAAACAACATAAATATTTACTGACGCTAGATTTTGTGAATATAAGGCTATTTGCAGTGCCTTAAATCTGCGACCAAGAATTGACCAGGTTCTTAAGAGCAGACTCGGATGAATTCACAAATCCACAAACAAATGTTTTAAACTGAAATGGCAAATTTAATTATTATTAATCAACAGCTACAAAGACTGTAACAATACTCAAACACTTCAACATTTATAATGACTACTTGTATAGGCCTAATAAAATGTCACACATCTTCATAAAGTTCTACTGGCAAACGACGATGACGACGATAACAACGTTCAGCGGCGACAAACGACGGTAAGTAGAATGCACAACATTATGAAGATTCCTATCGACAGGTAGGTACAGGTAAGTAGTCAACAAGATAAATGGTGGTGTTGGTGTAAGAGAAAAGTGGTTTCAATCTGAAATGAATAATAATGGACATTTTCAAATGACGTGAAGAATGGTATCGTTGCTCTAAACAAAACTATTACTGCAGTAATTTACAATCTAAATTGTACATAATCATGAAAACAATCACTAATTAACATCACAATATGCATAATAAAGTACAATACTCTTACCATATGATGCCTAAAGATTAAAAGAATTCACCACAGTGAAATTATGGTCAAAATTGCCAATACTAATAAAATAAACACAGCAAAACAAGCATGGTTTTACAAAAAATGGAGGGAGAAGGAAATGAACAGTGATTGGCTAGAAAAGTCAAGCATGCCGCTATATTATTGGTCGAACCTAAGCGGCCTACGGACAGTTCGCCCACATCTAGTTTTAGTTAAAACGTCCACACTCATTTCGTCCGATGGCGGCACGTCATTACACTCCCCACTTAGATCTCTCTGGAGATCTACAACATCAGCACTTGAAATGTCACGCGCACAGTTTTTATCCTCAGCCTCCATCAATGGAATTGGGCTGTGTTTCTCTAGTAACCGAAGCCGCTGAGCAGGTCTCTTCAGTTCACTTGTGGAGGTCTGCAGACGATAAGTCCTCACTATACCATCGCGACTAGGAATTCCTTCGATGACTCTTGCCATTCTCCACTGTGGTCTGCGGGTATTGTCCTCTGTGATTAGGACAACATCATTTTCTTGAAGGGGCTCATTCTCTGTATACCATTTCTGTAAAGGCAGTAAGTTAGGAAGATACTCCGACTCCCAACGTTCCCAAAACTGTTGTAAAACATCTCTTTGAAGACGATACCTGTCATTCAAAGATTTTAACTCTGCGGGAGCCTCTTGAAGCTGCTCCAAGGACCTTCCGAAAGCAAGGTGAGCTGGTGTGATGGAAAGAGGGTTGTTGACATCAGATCCAGTGTAGGTAAGTGGTCTTGAGTTTAAGTGTCGTTCCACATCTGATAAAATGGTCAACATTTCTTCCCAGGTTAGCATTGAATTACCAATTATCTTACGCAAGGGTTCTTTCATGGACCGGATTAACCTTTCCCAGAAGGCACCTCTGTGTGGAGCTCGATCAACGATGAATTCCCAGTTAATACCATGAGATGTTGCGTAATGTTGCAGCTCGGACTTGACAACTTGAGAGCACTTTATGAAGTACTTTGCATTATCGGAGATGATTCTTCTTGGCATACCACGACGATTAATTATACGTCTTAATCCCCCAAGGGTAGCCTCTGTGCTCATGCCAGTTGTGAGTTCGAGATGACACATCCTAGTCTGGGCACATGTTCCAATCAAAATGTAGGCTTTAATAGTCTTCCCGCCTGGTGCTTTAACAGTTATTGCGCCAGTATAATCGACTCCTAGTGTGTCAAAAGGGGCGATAATTGAGCCAGTGCGACACTCTGGTAGAGATCCCATTTGTTGTGAGACAGGAGGGGCATTATAATGTCGACATTGCACACAATGTCTAAGTACGTTTCGAACAGATTGTCTACAATGCAGTATAGCATATCTATTACGTAACAAGTTGACTGAATGATCTTGAGGTGCGTGGGATCTACTTTGATGTACATGAAGAATAAGTAATTCCACCAATTTGTCCTTTGAAGGAAGTATCACAGGTTGTTTTGCTTCAGGATGAAGGTTTGAAAATGTTAGTCGTCCTTGGGCAACAATAAGACGTCGGTTTTTATCCCACACGGGTTTGAACTTGGTTAAACGACTTTCCTTGGGTAGCTTTTCTCCATTCATTAGAGCTTCATACTCTAGAGGAAAATGCATCCATTGGGTGTAACGTAGCAACCCATCCTCTGACTCTTTTAGTTCCTGAGACGACAAAGGCTCAAGTTCTTCAGACAAAAGATCTCTATTACTTGGCACAGTGGTGTCTTGATGTTGGATGGTGGAATCTATTCTCGAACTCTTGCGCTGCTTAATAGTATTTAACCATCTCCGAATAAATCCTGCAAGCCTAAGACAGCGGTGATAATCATTGGACTTATCCAATATAGTGGAGTGGGTGATCTCAACTAGAAGAGATGTAGAAGTTGTACTAGCTTTTTCCCGTGCTAATTCCTCTTCTTCTGGATCGGTTGGAGTACTGGACTGCCATGATGAGATAGGAAGTTGTAACCAATAAGGGCCCTTCCAGTAAAGGTCATTTTCCATTAAAGCCGAAAGATTCGAACCTCTCGAATGGATATCTGCTGGATTTTCAATTCCAGGAATATGATGCCATTCACACCCACTGGTCAGCTCTTGAATTTTCTGGACTCTATTGCGAACGTACGTCTTCCAGTCGTAACTGGGTCTTGAAAGCCAAGATATTACTATGGAGCTGTCTGTCCACAAATGAACGTCAGGATTTACGGAAGTGAAAGCTTCCTTGATAAAGGTGATCATCTTAGAAAGTAGAAGGGCTGCCACTAATTCCAATCTGGCAATTGTAACAGCTTTTACAGGTGCAACCTTGCTCTTCGCCATTAGGAACGTAATACGGATTCCTCCTGTGGTGTCAACAACACGCAAAAATATTACCCCGCCAAGGGCATACGAAGAAGCGTCAGCAAACCCACACAGCTGGCTTTCAAGGACAGCAGGATCGAGGTATGTCCATCTTGGTATCCAAATCTCATTCAACTTGTGAAGTTCGCTTTCCCATATTCTATATTCAGACTCAATTCCTTTAGGAACTGGTTCGTCCCAATCGTATTTTTGTTTCCATAGTTTTTGGACAATGATCTTCATCTGAAGGGTGAAAGGTCCAACGAAACCGAAAACATCAAATATTGAAGAAAAGCGACTGACAATTACTCGCTTGGTGACCTTTTTGGCTGGCTTCAGTAAGGATTCCATCACTTTGATTCCAAAGGTGTCCCTTCTAGTGTCCCATACCAATCCTAAAGTTGTGGAGATTCCAGCCTCTAGTTTCTCTTCATCGTCAAAACTAATCAGAGAATTGGTCATTCGCTGCTCTGGTGAAAGGGATTCTAAGACATGTTGAGAATTGGATGAGAACTTCCGTAATTGCCATCCACCTTCCGACAGGATCTTGATAGAATTATGGCAGAGTTCCTGTACTTGATCCTCATCAGAACCACCAAAGAGAAAATCATCTACGTACATATTTTCTCTGATCTCATTCACTTCATCCGAATAACTCTGAGAATACTTATCTAGATGATGTCTCATTGTTTGTATAGCAAGATAAGGTGAAGAGGTTACTCCAAACATTAAAGTAACCATTGCATATATCTTTGGTGAAATTGTTGTATCGCCTCCTCTCCAAAGATAAAGCTGATACCTCCAATGAGCTGGGGCCAGATTGGTCATGCAAAACATCTTGGTAACGTCGCCTGCCACAGCAAAGCGGTTTATTCTGAATCGAAGAAGGATCTGACATAGATCTGGCTGGAGCTTTGGGCCAGGTAATAGAGCTTCATTTAGAGATGAGTCTTCAGGGCTTGCTTTATGTGAAGCGTTGAAAACAACACGAAGTGCTGTGGAAACAGAGTCCTTTATAACAGGGTGATGAGGCAAGAACATGTGTTCCTGGTTAAGAGCCCATTTAACTTCATCTTCTGATAACTCCTTAGCAAAGCCTCTCTTGACATAGTCATCCATAGCCTCATTGTACATTTTCATTTTTTCTGGAGATCTCAACAATTGACGTTCAGTCCTCAACATTATTTTCAGGACAACATCCATGTTATCTTTCAGAGGTAATGATTCTTCTCTAAAAGGTAAGGCCACTTCATAGTGTCCACTGCAATGATCAAAAAACACGCTTTCCTTGAATTTCTGAATAGCCATCTCATCTTCATTTGAGGTGGTACATTCCTGAGTTCCTAGTCCCCAAGATTCCAGAGTCATATGTCTCTCTAACTGTTTATCCAAATTAATGGTGTCCTCTTCTAGGTGTATATTGCCTTCTTTCTTGGCAAAACTAGTAGGATCCTTCCCAGCATCTTCTGTATCCAGGATTCGAATCTTGGGCGTTAATATTAAACAGGAATTTACTTGATTTGTTTTCAGTGAAGATGTATTTCTGTATGAACCACCAATGGTATAGCCGAAGGGTGTTGACAAAATGCAAGGGCCATCCTTGTCTAAGTGGGCCACAACCCTCATACTGGAGACAACATGACATGCTCCAAGTAGCACATGAATACGTACAGACTGGTCTAGAGGTGCACGTGCTAAGGGATACTGTTCACAAACAGTTGCCAAATTGGGATGGAGATGTACAGGAGTAACAGGATCACAGATATCACCATCTCGTATGATAGCGTCAATATGAATAGGTGTCTTGAAGGAAGAAGATTGAAGTTCTTGCAATGGAGTAAGATCAAATGTGGTTGCCTCGTAAAGTTCAGTCTTCAAACCACCAAATCCTGCCACCACTAATGGAGACATTTTAGAAACCGGAAGATGTAATGTATCCACTATATCCTTAGTGATAAAACTCTTTTCTGAAAAACTATCCATACCAATATTAACGATACACGTTTTTTCTTTGTAGGTAATCTTAGCTTGTAGAACAGGGAGAGCCGCACAAGTATCATCCGGAGATGTAGGTCTTGCCACTAAAACTGAAGGTAAGGATACTTGATTTGGTGATGTGACATTTGCTCTTGGCGTTGGTTGTTTGGCAGGAAGACCTCTGCTTGGAGTAGACAGGTACCCATCATGTAATAATTCATGGTGTCGTTGCGAACAGATTGGACAAGTTTTTCCACAACTGTGTTTAGGTCCCCCAAATGGTTCTAGACAGGAACGGCATATACGAGCTGTGAACACGTGAATTAGTCTATCTTTTTGGTCCAACGAAGAAAACTGGCTACAAGTGTCCAGAGCATGGGCCTTTGCACAAAAAGAACATCCCGGTAGAGGCAATGTGTTCGGGGAGCTGACTTTCTTTTTAGACGTGATGGCAAGAGATTGGGCAGATCCCATGTGTCGCTTGCTGTTCTGTCTTCTTTGTGCTTTTTCATTGCTCTGCTTGAAAGGCAATTTGTCAACGTTAGAAGATGCTTCAAGTAGTTCTGTTTCAACCTGTAGGAAATCAAGCAGGTCTCTCATGGAAGCACAGGCGTCATCATTTACATGCGATTTTAAATGTCTTTCCCATGACATCCTTAATGTTCTGGTGAATTTGGGGACCACTAGTCCAACCAACACGGTCTCTATGTCTGCCTTTAGGGTTGATAGGTTCATGGATCTGGTCTCCATTTGTTCAAGACATTTGCGATATGATGTAGCCTCGTCCTTTAGTTCTGGTATCTTGACTATTGACTCTACTTCATGGTGAATAAGCAGCCGAGGCCTCCCAAAACGTTTCCGTACAAGGTTGTAGGCAGTGGTATAGTTTTTACCAATAATGTCAAAGTTCGTCAACGTGGAAGCAGCAGTTCCTTTCAGTGACTCTTTAAGGGCTTTCAACTTGCCTTGGTTGTGCACGTCTGGGTTGAAATGTACCAGTTGGTCAAATTCAGATATCCACGAAGCAAAGTCTAGTACGTCACCATAAAAGGAGGGAACCTTGATGGACGATGGTAAAAAGGATTGACGTTTTCTTTGTTCTTCTTCCTTCTGTAAGGAGCGTATCCTCAATTTTGCTTGACGATGAGCCTCGTCGAAGTCCTTCTCCAATATGCTAGTCTGTTGTAACTGCCGTTCTCTCTTCATGGAGTAATCTTGTGGAAAGATACACTGTTCAACAAATGTAATCAGCTTTCCAACGTTAACTTGGGCCTTTTCATCTGCCAAGTCTAGATTTGATTCTATGGAATCTTCCTGCAGCTCCTTTTCAAGACGCTTTAAAGCTGCATGGGCGTTGCTAACATACTGTTCGTACCGCCTATCTATGACTTGAGGGTCCATAGAAATGTCAGACTCATGTCTGGATGAAGATGGAGAACTTGGATGAGATCTACTTTGTTGCGCTGACAATGATTTCAGTAGTTCCACCATGTCTTCTCTTTGTCTACTTTGTTCTTCCCTCAGTTGCTCTATGCAGGATATCATTTGCTTAAATTCCGGAGATAAATCTGGATTTAATTTTAATTGATGATCTTCCTCAAGCTGTTCTTCGCCTGGCTCTTCTTCCTCTATATTGGCAGGAGGAGTGGCCTGTCGAAGGGGTGGGTCCTGGGGGTCTAAAGACTGTCTGTCTGCCTCAGATGTTGCCCTGGCCTTTTCACTCAAAATCCTTGCCTTTATTCTCCTTAGTTCCTGATCAGGGTCAGGGTGCTTTAGGATAATATCAAATAGGTATTGGCGTAACGTATTGTAATTGGCTCTAGAGGATGACACTACGTTCAAGTTCAAATCACAAAGTTCTTGAATAATTTGCTCTTCAGAGTACTTTTTCAATATTGAATCTGCAGTCCGTTCAGCAAGATTCTGTTCCATTGCTCCACAGACTTGTTGTTCCATACTACTGATGATTTACAATTCACAGCACACTGTGACTGATAACACAAATGACGAATGATTGAAATAAATCTGCGACCAAGAATTGACCAGGTTCTTAAGAGCAGACTCGGATGAATTCACAAATCCACAAACAAATGTTTTAAACTGTAATGGCAAATTTAATTATTATTAATCAACAGCTACAAAGACTGTAACAATACTCAAACACTTCAACATTTATAATGACTACTTGTATAGGCCTAATAAAATGTCACACATCTTCATAAAGTTCTACTGGCAAACGACGATGACGACGATAACAACGTTCAGCGGCGACAAACGACGGTAAGTAGAATGCACAACATTATGAAGATTCCTATCGACAGGTAGGTACAGGTAAGTAGTCAACAAGATAAATGGTGGTGTTGGTGTAAGAGAAAAGTGGTTTCAATCTGAAATGAATAATAATGGACATTTTCAAATGACGTGAAGAATGGTATCGTTGCTCTAAACAAAACTATTACTGCAGTAATTTACAATCTAAATTGTACATAATCATGAAAACAATCACTAATTAACATCACAATATGCATAATAAAGTACAATACTCTTACCATATGATGCCTAAAGATTAAAAGAATTCACCACAGTGAAATTATGGTCAAAATTGCCAATACTAATAAAATAAACACAGCAAAACAAGCATGGTTTTACAAAAAATGGAGGGAGAAGGAAATGAACAGTGATTGGCTAGAAAAGTCAAGCATGCCGCTATATTATTGGTCGAACCTAAGCGGCCTACGGACAGTTCGCCCACATCTAGTTTTAGTTAAAACGTCCACACTCATTTCGTCCGATGGCGGCACGTCATTACATGCCTTGACCAAGGCCCACACAAGTACACGACGAAGGTGCGTCACGAGCACGCGGAAGGCGCGCGAGCGTCCATGGGGGTCGTGGGGGTGGGGTTCTCCCCCTAGGAAAATTTTGCAGGGCGAATGGCCTAAGAGGAACATTCGTTTGGGTGGGGAAAATACCGCAATTTTTTGTGCACGTAAAGGGAGAGAGGTGCACTAGTCCTCGGGTGCACTTGTCCGCCGCTATACGAATTACTATCAATATGGGTATCAATAAATCTAACCCTTGCTCTAACCCAACCCTAACCCTAATAATAGATATCGGTGGGCTAATGGACTGTGAACCTAACCCAACCCAAACCCTAATAATCGAACGTTAAACCCCATTTCATTTCATTTGTTGGGAGTGGGTGGTTTAACGCCTACGCGTGAAGTCATAAAGTCTGTCAAGTTACGTGGTTTCGATTCTCCGTTTGTACGATCACCTGTCCATGTAAAATCGTGGGTTTTCTCCCCCTGCCGCTAAAGACACTCACGGGCAAGCAAATTACTGAAAAAAAATTGAACCATATTATGTTAATTACCCCCAAAATGACATAGTTTGCGTCGAGTTGACATTGAACCCTTTTACCCACACCCCCCTGTCTCAATTTATTTGTGTGGCCGTAAACAAATATTTATTCTTCACTGCCTTATTTCATTCATGTTACGAAGATAACGCGGAGTATAATTGTCAACAGTAATTAACCAATCGCTTGTCACGTGATTCGTGTTTTACGACAGACTGGTCAAACAGGTGTCGGTCTATGTGAAAGTAAAATTACCAACCCCCGTCCATGCATGATGAATGACGGGATTACACCATTGAAGAGATTTGACATTTTTTTAAAAAGAAAGTTAAAAAGTTAAATAGTAGTCAAAGGACTTAAAATGATGTTTTTTCGCTACATTGGCGACATAAAGAGTAGTAACTTTAACATAGGAAACAGTTTCATTTCATGTTTTTCTTTAATCGTATTGTCCGGGTCATCCAATTACGCGCTTTTTTACTTGTTGACGGAAAAGTAAAAATTTATTTACAGTCTGGTTTTCTACTATTAACTAGATTATTCTAGATCAGCATATAAAGCTCTGGTCGCGCAAATATTAATCATTCTATATCAGCATATAAAACTCTGATCGTGGAAATATTAACTAGATTATTCTAGATCGCCACATGAAGCCCTGATCGCGGAAATTCTGTATTTAGTTTCTCTTCTTCGAAACGCAAATCGTTTCGAGAGTTAAAGATTGTGGTTGTACTTGTGCAGAAATAAATAATCAGCGTTTCATTTCACACACATAACTCACACAAGACATAGGTTTAGAAGATATGGGGGGGGGGGTCTTGAAATTGGGAGCAACCGATTGATTCCATAACACACCCTTATGTTAGTATAAAACTTCCACTGTAAATCTTTTACTGTTGGATTTGCCCGTACTTAACTGAAGTAACTGACCAATAGGTTTTAATACATTTATGTGAAAGCGAAGGAATATGGTCCTAGAACAGAGCCCTGTGGTACACCCGAGTATATTTTGTTTTTTGGCGGGGAAAACAATACGTAATTGAAACAAGCATCTCCGACGGCTTATTGCGAAATCAAACAAAGAAAGAGAACCGAATGCACAGTGGGTTATATTCTTTCACCTTCTCCTGCAATCTGTTTCACAGAGAGAATTACTTACGAATTAACTCTGTAACAGATGAGTGTCCACAACATGTGCGTTGACTGCACACAGCGCTAGTCATTGGCTCAACTGCTGGTGCAATGTTTACTTAACACCTAACTGCTTCGGGCAAAATGATGCATTTTACTCATTTTAATACCCATTTACACTAAATAGGAAATATTTTTTAACTACAAATACTTCAAACGTCTTTATTTATTTTTCTTTTACCTCAAAAAAATGTTTGAGAATTTAATTTGTCGGAGTAAAAAAGTTAATATGCCGTACTTATTAAGCCTCGTCGATGTCATGCTTATCAGGGATTGTAGCGGCCAAGCGAATATTCACATCGGGATCAGTTTGCTTCTCCTGTCTATGGCAACGACCATTCAAACGACAAGGGGTCCATCAATTCACAAAAAGAACAGACAATTATTTTTTACAATACCGGATATCACTTCTTATTTCAAATTTTTGTGGTACTTTTGTATTAGTGGGTTGGCTATAAATTCAATACATACAACAATTAAATATTTTATTGTATAAAATTCTAAATTACAAAATAAAAATTTCCTATAATACATAAATATTTGAATCCATAACATTTTAATATAACTAATAACAACAATAAACATGTAGTAAATTAGAGACAAATTTCAGGAATTTAAGGACGGACTGAAATAAATTAAATACCTAAATAGATTAAAGAACATACAAGATACTCTACTCTAACTATGTGCCACCTCTATGTGCAACTCAAGACACAAGTTAATTGAATCTACAATATGTACCCCCTCACCCTGTGCCCACAGAGGGTTGCCACATATTAGACAAACCTAAAAGCCACAAGATAAAAGAATATACAGCATAAACCTGGCTACGCGCCACCAAATACATAAGAGTACTTAAAAGGATCTATGATGTATAAATTAGGACAGGATATAGCTACAATTGTATTATATAGAAAATGAAATGCTATAGTGAATATTGTAAAACAAGGAAACTTCTAATAAGTGTTCAAGAACAAAAAAAAAATCAAGCTAATGGTGAGGCTGATATACAAAGCCTCAATCCCTAAATATATGGATAACAATCACCAATTACTTACATCTCACTTAGCCGACAATGCTCAATATAGAACTTCAATAATGTAAAATAAAGTTATTAAAGACTAAAGTATATAATATAAATGTAAGATTCCAAAACAGAATTTGAGATTGTAGCCCCAAAAATTTTCCGCAAGGTGTGTGTATTTGTCATTATTTTAGTGGTTGTCATTAGAATAGGACATTCTCCGCAACAAATTACCAAGAATTATTTTTGTAGAAGGCTAGTTATATTAAAAGCAATGGAAGCCTATAGTTACCCTATTTCCTACCGGACCATGTTTGATCCAATATAACACAACACAGCTCTATAGATTACAATCACTATATTATACACACCACGTTTCAACAAAAATTCACTGGTCTTATCAAGCATACAAGATTTTGTGACAGTGTTGTATATTATATGAAAGAGAAACCGACTTGGCTAATGAAGATGGAAAATACTGATAAGAGTTAGAAAGCACTTTCGTTCGCTAAAGCACTTGGAATAAAGCATGACAAATTGTGTAGTTGTATTTTTATAATTGATGAAAGGATATCCATTTAAAATAACAATTCTAATATTTATTCAGATTTATATTTAATAATTAACAAAACAAAATCAAAAATACCGATCCAATTTCTCGGCTTGGATCAATCACATTTAAAACAGGTCTATCATTAAATTTTCGTGAACAACAAAATGGCGGCTGGCTTACTGCATAGCGAGCAGCACAGATTAATGAAATTTTAATTGGATGTTTGATCCAATATAACACAACACAGCTCTATAGATTACAATCACTATATTATACACACCACGTTTCAACAAAAATTCAACAAAATGGCGGCTGGCTTACTGCATAGCGAGCAGCACAGATTAATGAAATTTCAATTCCTAGAGGTGTATTATTAGGACTTTAAACGATAAACCATGGGAAAAACACTTTGAATATGGAAAGCTGAAAACCACAAATGAGACAATCAAATTTTTTCAAAATTTTCAAATAATTTATTTGATTTAAATAACTCAAATTCATTAGAGAAAATTTTAGGGAACGGATTTCCTTTTTAACTATGATACGTACAATTACTAGGGTTTTTTGACTATGACACATACAATTACTAGGGTTTGTTTGACTATGACACATACAATTACTAGGGTTTTTTTTAACTATGACACATACAATTACTAGGGTATTTTGACTATGACACATACAATTACAAGGGTTTTTTTTAACTATGACACATACAATTACTAGGGTTTTTTTGACTGTTTCTTCAACATTATCAGGTTACATTTATTTCATAAAGTCAACTTCAAGTTTGGTTATGGGTCTCAAGATGTAAACTGGGCTAGAGCTAATCCCAACCCTAACCCTGAACCTAGTCCTAACGCTTACCCTAACCCTAAATCTCCTCAACAATCACGTGCCCTAACCTTATTTACATCTCCTCAACCTTTATGAAATCTTGAGTTGGCCTTAAGAAATAGATCTAGCAACATTATCAAGCAACATTGGAATAGTATGCAAGATGATTTTCTGTAAAGATACCTTTGGCAAGGAATGGTTTGGAATAATGGAAATACAATGCTGGAATGACAACAGATTCAGAGCTTTCTGAAATTTGTCTAACTCATCCTGGACAGCATGTCCGTAACGTTACCTTCAGCAAGGAACGAGTTGGAATAATGCAAATATAATGCTGTTATTTCAGAAAGTCTAGCCATAAGATACCTGTCACAGACATGTACAAATTATTATACAATGTACATATAGAAGCCTGGACATTAGACGCCTGTTACAGGCTTTGCCCGACACTATTTATCATACAACAAGCCATGTCATAAAGCGCCTTGTCACAGACATTTCTAGGCATAAATAATCACACATGGGCAACATGTCTTAAGGGGTACAATACGAACGATGTATTTCTAAATCACGTTCTCGGTCATACATTTTATCACACTGGTTACAAACAAACATAGTGGGAGAATAATCAGAGTTATCTGTCTTGTTACCATGGTTACTGGAATTGTTGACTTTTCCTGATGGTGGACGACCTGGAAATAGTGGTAAATCCCATATTTAATTGAAAAATTTTATGTGGCCCAAACCAGGAAATGAAATGGTTTTACTTGCTACTGTTCTGCTCCGGCTCGGCTAATGAAGACAGGCATAAGCCAAAGTTTCGGGTTTGATCTCTGTGTTGATGGAGACAGTTTCTCAGGATTTTATACCTGGTATACATCCTGGTGTTCTCCAACGAAATTCAGCAGGATTTTCCAGTGTTTTGCTAGCAGCGCAGTGAAGAGCAATCGACAGCTGGAATTCCATGGAAATGCTGCTGACTGAGCAAACTCTACCTCACAGCCTACAACATAGCATACACATAGGGGTCTTTAGCAGTGGGAGGAAACCGGAGGACTTGGAAAAAAATGAAGACGCTGGTCAGACGACCCAACTATTTGACACATACAACCACATGGAAACCACGCCAGTATTGACTCAATGATAGACCTTATGATACAGCGTGCACGCGCTAACCATTCGACCATCCAACCCCCCAGTTACAAAAACCGCAAATGATTTTCTAATTGCTACTTACCGGTACGAGCCGATCCAAGATGTCCACCTTTCTTCATCTGTAGATAAGCTCCTATACTTGTCTTATTGACAGGTGTCATGACGGATCCTTTACTACTCAATGGCCTCTCTTTCACTCTCTTTCCACTCTCTGGTCTCGTTGTCTTGGTAACCACAAACTCATCTTTTGTCTTAGTACTCGATGTGTCAAAGTTCATTGTGAATATGTTGGGTTTTACGCGAGGTTTAGATTTACGGGGAGATATATCATTACTGTTCGAATTATTCTGGTTGGATAATCTGTTCAAAAGGACAAAAAGAAGCAATCGTTACTCATATATGCATATGTCAAGTTCCGTGGTCACGTCGAAGGGAACGGAGGTCCTGACAAGGACAGCTGTGTAGTTGTTTGGAAGGGACAAAAACCTAGGTCCCGCGTACACATAAAAGATCCCTTGGCAGTTGGAATTTGATGTAAGAGTAGGCCGTAGCACAGGTTAGGAGCAGAAGAGTAGGACGTTAAACCCTGTTTCATTTCATTTCAAATCGAAGGCTTAAATAATATAAATAGATCTTTATTAGTTAAGAAGAAAACATGTGACAAAATCAGAGATCATCCCAACAGTCATGTGACAGATATATTGGTACAGTGTATGGCATGAAATCATTGCCAAAAGGGTCATTCCATGTCAAGTGGCCCAGTGGTGGGAAATTGACCCCCTCGAAAAAATCTGGAAAAAATATATGTTATTGTACATCTAAACTCTAGAAACTGTGCAAAATATGTGGTGTGTAGCATGAAAATTGACTGAGATACGGGCATTTAAGTTTCATGAGTGACTAATAAGTTTTCGAAACAAAATATGTATCACTAATTTACTTGAGTTTCAGATATCTTGATTTTTCCTTTACAGTGAAGATATACCGCTCAAATTTGGTAGTCTTGGAGAACTTTGTGTGTAGATTATGAATCTGCAATCAGATTACCGGTGAGTTGTAGGGTTAGCATGCTACTTAGCCATGAAAACTGACAAAAATTTGGTGCAATTGTATATTGTCTGGATTTTGTAGAGCTCCAGGTGCTACAAAGTAATAGATATAGACCCAAATATTGGTATATCCAGAGATTGCCAGTAATACTACATAAGAAACGCATTGAAACGCATCAGTCTTGAATTGATTCCCAGAAAATTGATAGCGAATATGGTTTCAGACACAAATTTTCGAAAATTGTCTCATATTTTCGAGCCGATATAACCCGGTAGATGAGCACTTAAAAATCTGATTATAGTTTGTAAATATAGTTTGTGTTTATGTTTTCAACATATGTAAAAGCCATTCTTGTCCCGGGCCATTTTGATATTTTTTCAATTTTTTTACAGCAAGAATGGACAGCTCTTTATCTAAATCTTACATAGTAAATACATCACACATCGTATGCAAACCTCTTTGATTACATGCATGACAAGTTTAAATAGCAATCAAAACAGACTTGTTCATTTTGGGACTGATATATAATTTTTACTTCAATAGTTCAACTTTTTGTTATAAAGGTTTTTACCAGTAGGGCGGAAATGGTAGAACTGGAGAAAACTCACATGGGAAGGTAGGCAATCAGTCTTGTTCCCAGAGGCAGCCGCGGTGCCGGAGGCCTCTGGTTCCTTTGACCGGCCATTTTTACCACTTTTTTCCAAACCTAAGCCCCGCCCATTCTGACCTCTAATTGGTCAATCTTTTTGGGTCGATTTCTCGAAAACTAGAGGTCGGATCGTCGTTTCGTTTGTTGTAAAATGATCCTTGAGTCAAAGTCAACTCTCTGACATAAAAAATTGGATCCTAAACGTACAAATTCAAGTTTTGGTAAAGATCTATTTTTCTACGCGTGGGTATATTCTTAAGTGATTCGGTCATCCAGGCACGTAAAATAAATACATGTCACGTGACAGTCATGTGATTCATCACTTCCGGGAAAATGGCTACCCCGGTTCACCAGAGAAATTTCTTCAAAAATTTTTCTGGTTTCGAGATTGGTAGGCAATCCTACAACGAGATCAAAACAATGCTCCTTGATTTTATGATCTAAAGGAGGGAATTTTTTAGTACATTAAATTTTCTATTTGGCTTGAAATCATTGGTATTGCATCACTGCCTCAAAATTTTTTTAGAAAGCAGTGGAGGAGTTTTTTTAAGCACTGGGGCAAGTAGTTCAATTTGAGTAGACCCAATCCATTTACAGGAAGAACCCAAACTAAATGTGTACATGTGCTCAATTTGAGTAGACCCAACTCAATTAGAGTAAGAACTAAAATCAAATGTGCTTAATGAGTTTCAAATATAAAACAGAAGATACCTGTAGCTTCTGTCATTGTCTTCTTCTCGAATATTATCCATTTCATTCATCTTCCATAGTTGTGTTGGACCACCCTAAATAGATTTAATCATTCTCATGATGTTTATTTATATGACTGACAGGGGGTGTCATGATGGCTCAGTGAGAAAAGTGCTTTCTTACAAACTAGAATGTCCCTGGTGTTAGCCATAAATTCCTAAGTGGTGCAGAATGGCGGGTCTGGCAAGGAAAAAGGTTCTAGGCGTGGGCATGGGAGAGAGAGAAAGAGATGGGTTTTAACGTCCATTCAAAACAAACTAGGTCATGTCGGGATTAACATATGGTGCACGTAGGGGGTCTTTAACAGTGGGAGGAAACGGAGTACCCAGAGAAAACCCACGAGGTTGCACAGGCATGGGGATGGGACAAAACCCTAGGCTTACTGGTGTACTGGCTGCAAGAGCGCAAGATTTTAACGTCCACTTAACGCAAACTAGGTCATTTCGGGACAAACATATGGTTCAAATTTATTAAAATGATTTGCTTGCACTTACGGACTTAGGGATCTTTGACAATAGGAGGAAACTGGAGGGCCTTGAGAAAACCCAAGAGGTTGGACAGGTGACCTTACTCCTTGCCACATACAAGGAAGGAATCAAAATTTTACTCATTTACAGATCTTGCACGCAATGGTTTTTTCATCCCATCCAAATGACTATACAGACCCTCTGTCCTGCACCACTAACCAGAGGGAACCACGCTAGAAAGTCCTGACGAACCTTCTCAGCAAACGTGGGGATCAAACATGGAACGTCCAGGTTAGCGATCCAGCATCTTACTCTCTGAGCCACTTTGGTTCCCAACTTGTAAAGGATGTTGTGAGAAAATAAAACCCCACAAAAACTGTTTATGACTGATGAAATATATGTAATATAATTTACTCACCATCATCGTTGTATTGGACTGAATGGACGATTGAGATGATGATTTGGAACAGGATCGAACTGGACTATGACCTTGATTTGATACAAATTTACATATCGAGTTCTGCAGACCTTCACTTTGATTCTCTAAAATCTGGACTCGGATCAAGTTTGCTTTCACTTGATTCTCCATATCTTTAACCAGGTTTCCTGTACCTACAGACGGGTCAGACGAAAACATACAATTTTAGTCAGTCTTCATAAAACACACTATTGATTCTGTTTCATCATGGATGTATAGGCTGATGTTTTTTTGGGGGGAGGGGGCCGGGGGGGGGAGGCCTTTCTGTTTGTAAACTAGACACCCTCAATCAAAATAAGAATTGGGTGATTTTCTGAAACCGTCTTTGGGAATTGCATCACCCCACCCAATGGTGAGTAAGAGTCTCAGATTTTGGGCACTTTCTTTTGCAGGATGGTTAATTTTCATATTCTTACTTTTACATCCATTATTTTCTTGTTCATTTGGCCACTGCATAAAAAATCTGATGATCGCCTTAAAAAAAGATAGGTTGCCAGGCAACGTAACACACGCCCACAGCAGCTAAATCATCCGGGCAGTCAACAATTTTTTTCGATAATGAAACATTTATATTACACGCAAATCTGATTAAGAGTAACAACTCAGAAAATCATTAGAATTTGTTTGGTTTTTATAAAGTTCTGGCCCATGCTAACATTTAGTATGGTATATAAAATATTTAATATTATGGATTTAGCTGTTCAGTTATCAAAATTCATTGAAAATTAATATACTTGTTTATCTCAAGGCCTTAAACTCTGTGTATCACTTTGAAGTCAATCAGATAACAAGTTTGGCCCCTAAAGCATCACAAGATTTTTCAAAGTGATCAAGGGAGATAACTTTGGCACTAATTATTGTAAATCGCTGAAAATCAATAGGCTTCTTCGTCTTATGACCTTAAACACTGTGTATAAATTTAAAGTCAACCCGATATTAACTTAAGCCTCTACAGCGTTCACAAGATTTTTCAAAGTGATCAAGGGTCATAACTCTGGCAATAATTATCGGATAACGCTGAAAATCGATAGGCTTCTTCATCTCATGAACTTAAATAATGTGTATAAATTTAAAGTCAATCGGATATTAACTTTAGCCTCTAGTGCGTTCACAAGAAATTGTGGACGATGGACGGACGGACGGGGGCGACGGCAATATACGTCCACATTTCCATGTGGGCGTATAAAAATGATTTGCTCGAGACCCCAGCCACCCTGTCATGTGTTATGACAGTGTTCTATAAACCTGTTCTATAATGTCAATGGGGAGTCATGATAGTTCATCACTCTGTGAATCATTGTCATACTCTATTGTATTTTTTGGGACACCACCATGTTTTGGTGGCTTTTATGTGGACTATTTTGAAACTGACAAAGAAATTTTTCCATGAAATTATATACCTTTATAGTCTGGATTTACAGGCCCGTTTAAATCTGGATATTCTACAAGAAGTTTTTCTCGTTCTTTGGCTTCGTTTACTTGTTGTTCCATCTGTTGTATAATGTGACGCGTTTCCTCCATGGTTTTCTCAAGGTCATCTTTCTCTTTACCAAGTCGATCATGCTCAGCCTGCAAGAAAAAAATTATTCAATTGGGTTGAGGTCGTGAACCAAGAGGTTGTAAACCATAGGGAAATGAATCATAGAGTTGTTTTTTGTCTCATCCAAACAACTATACTTGTCATTTCATCAAGCTTGACTCCTTATAAGCACGAAATGTGGTAGAAAAATATCAAAATACCTTATTTTCATCAACTTGCTGTTGTAATTGTGTCTTTTCATCTTCTAACTGTTCTAATTTCTCCCTAATTTTTTCTTTCTCTTCTTCTAATTCATTCATTTGATCTTTCAGTTCTTCATTCTCTCTATCCAGTTCATTCACTCTCTCCAATAAACTGGCTTGTTTAGCTTGCAGATTCTACAGATCAGAAGAAACAAAGAAATCAGTAAAACAACCAGAAAAAAATATTTTTAATTGCATGGTTTAAAGGGACAATAACACTCTTGCTGGCGTGGCAGCTCCAGAAAATAAATAATAGCCTTATTTTAAGTACTAGATGTTTAAGTGTCCTACCTGTTGTGTAAATTATCCATTACAACCTATTTTACTTGTCCAGAGGGTTCGAAAATATTTTAAATCAAAGTCACATTTGAAAAGGTTTACGTTAGACTTTTCAAATCAATTAGTTGAATTTTTCCAATTTTTTAAAATAGGTGTGTTAAGATGAAATTTATATCATCGATTAATTTGAATATTGTAAAATAATACAATTTGTTGACCAGAATGAAGATTGGGACATATTATTCAGTTACAACAAGAGTGTTATTGGGGCTTTATAAGGTGTGTAAGATATAAGGTATGTCGTTGAGTCAAGTCGCATGGTATCGATTCTTTGCTGGGACTTGTCCTGTCCAACCTTATGGTTTTTCTTTGGGTCCTCTTTCTTGTTTAATTAAGTTAATTTCTTAAATAAACTTAAACCTAGTCTGTCCAGGTCTGTGTCGAGGTCTGTGTGGACTTTAAACCCCGAATTTCTCTCTTTCTCACTAAGCTAACCTCTTATCGACACAGACATACTTTGTTCAATTTGGTATTTGTTTTATAAACGATATTTTATCGGAATATGATTAAGGAACAGATTTGTCCTGTGTAAAAAGCCTTTCTCGGATATTTTATATTTTTTTAGTGAGAGAGAGAGAGAAATGGGGTTTAACGTCCACTCGACACAAACTAGGTCATTTCAGGACTAACATATAGTATAATTATATTTCAACAATTTGCTTGCGCTCTTTAGCACTGGTAGGGAACCTGAGGACCCGGGGGAAAACCCACAAGGTTGGACAGGCAACCCTACTCCTTGTCACGTACAACCGAGGTTCTGAAACCACACCAGTTGACTCAATGACGGGCTTTATGATACAGCACACGCATGATAACCAATCGCCCATCCTACCCCTTATATTTTAAGTGGGCAATCATAAGGATAATTTTGTCTGGGTAGCTGTATCCAACTATTAAAATATAATGTGAACATGAGTTCGTTACTTTTGATTAGAAAAACCTGAAGATGTTTTCATTTGTTAATTATGCCAAGCCCATATATATGCAGCCTTCTCAGCAAATCCTAAGATTGCCTAGAATTTTCTTAATCTGTTTAACCCACCAAAATTGATTGCCACAGTGACTTTAAATGTGTTTTTTCTTTAGATAAGAGAAGAGAGCTAAATCAAATTTGGTGGCAACTACATCTAACTGAAACCCCTTAGATATTCATGTAGTACAGGTATATTGTTTGTATGAATGTATTGTGTTGTCTATGTAGTATGTACATGTATTATTATTAAATGTATATGACTATGTCTAAGTGTCTATATATGCATCATGCTGTCTATAATGCATGTTTTGATGCAATAAACATCTTATCTTATCTTATCATTGTGATTCACTTTCATTTATGCAAATCATTATTTGTCGTATCACATTCACGTTTAAATGCCCTTCCCATTATCCCACCATCTGAAGATAAAGGATAAAGCACGCGACCGACAAGTATCCTCTTAATCTTATTGTTATCATTGTGCTTTTATAACAACCCAAACATTGTTTCCCATAAAAATTGTGTTCTGTTAAAGTGTTCTCTTGCAATTACCAAATGTCTCTAAAAGATAATATTTAATAATATCGTAACTTACATCATTCCGTTTCTGTGCCATTTTATTTTTTGACAATTCTAAATTATAATCTTTGGTCTGTGATTCAAGTTTATCTGTGACTTGATTTAATTCCGTTTTCATCAATTTAACTTTATCTTCCAGTCTGTTGATTTCTTCTTGATCTACTTTCGTTTTTCTCAATTCTTTCTCTAAATCTTTCTGAGTTGTTTCTAAAGAAAAGAGAGACAAATGGGGTTTAACATCCACTCAACACAAACTAGATCATTTCGGGACTAACATATTGGTCAATTACAATAAAATTTTATTTCAAAAATGCACTTGCAAGTAGGGATCATTGGCATTGGAAGGAAACCGGTAGTCCATGGCTTAATAACGAAAGGACTTAAGTACGGGAATTCCCCGTACTTTCTTTTTTTTAATCCAATACTTATTATCATAAAATTTTGTATTTCACACAGAACTTTTCAAAAGAAAAATACCTGTTGGAGAAATTTAGAAAGGTAAAGGTGAGAGAGAGAGAAATCGGGTTTAACATCCACTCGACACAAACTAGGTCATTTCAGGACTAACAAATGGTTCAGTTTTTTTAATCTATCTAAGGATCTTTAGCTTTGGGAGGAAATCATAGGAACTGGAGAAAACCCACGAGGTTGGACAGGCAACCCTACTCCTCGTCACGTATAACCGGGGAATCAAAACTATGGCAGTTGACTCAAAAGACGGAACTTATGATACAGCACACACGAGGTTCGGATAGTGAGTCAAATCTGGGGAGTGTCTAGCTACCCAATCCACCATTTTTGAATTAGGAACTGGTTACATACATACATTTGGAAATCTTTTTTGGTCTGTGTGACAAAGCTCTTCAAAAAAGCTAAAGACTCTACTAATTTGAGTACAATAAACATGAAATTCGCCATGCTTGTTCTTTGGACAATTACACATTAATTGACTTGTTTGTTCGTTCGTTGCTGGAGTTTAATGTCCACTTCCACCAAGGGTGATATTGTAGACAAGTGATTGACTCCGCTCCTGAAATTTGGCATATTTGTTCCTTGGATAATTGCGTAATGATTGACACGGCTATTGGCTCATTTTGTACTCTTGTACATGTTTTCTTACTAACCTAATGTTTCCAATTCACTTTGTTGTTGTCTCAATTCAACCCGACTCTTTTCTAACTCCCGCTCTAAATCTTTCCGTGCTTTTGTTATTTCATCTTTCTGTCTATTCACGGAAGCCATATTTTCCGTGAAGGTCGATTCTTTCTCTTGAAGTTTTATTTCATACTGTCGTTTAATGGCTATCTGAGTGTCTTTTTCTAACTTCAATTCATTTTCGATTTTACGAACTTTATGTTCCATTTGTTTTGTTTCTTTCTCAAAGGCCGTCACTTCTGCTTTTAAAGGTTTAACTTCTGTCACGATCTGATCCATGTATTTATTTATTCGCGACAGATCTTTATTTTGTTCGTGTGTCCATCTCATGATGTCATTAGCACTTAACCAATCGTAACCCGCAACCTGTGGACGGAATTTTTTCAGTGACGATGGAAGTCCTTGCGTTGTACAAACATGAATAACAATATCCCCCGTTTCACGTAAATTTTTCTGAACAATGTCACATGACTCACAGGCTACAAAAGCCGTTTCTATAGTTTGTGACGATTTGTTGCAAGCATCTCTCGAAATGTCCATATTAGGGGAGGAAGCACTCAAGTTACTTGAACTGGAATCGTCCATATTTGAATTTGAAAGATTGTTCTGTTTTGGTGACAGGTAACCATTTTGATGCACCTCACTGTTCAGTTTTTGAATAGTTTTTTCTAAATCTGTTATTTTTCTAGTTTTAGTTTTATTCTGAAAATAAAAAGTTCCCTTAATATGTAAGCAACAAGTTATAAACTGGGAGAGAGAGAGAAATGGGATTTACCGTCCACTCAACTAGGTCTTTTTAGGACTAATTTATATGGTAAATCGTATTTCGAGTGCACGCTACTCCTGGGCACGTACTCGCTCGAGATCGAAAACCTGCCACATAACTCAACAACCCAACCCCCTAATTAGAGAGAGCTAGAGAGAAATGGCGTTTAACATCCACTCGGCGAAAAAAAGGCAATTTTTGGACTAACATATATGGTTCACTCTTATTTCAATAATTCGCTTGCGCACAGGGATCTTTAGCAGTGGGAGGAAACCGGAAACTGGACAGGCAACCTGACTTCTTGTCACGTACATCTAGGGAATCGAAACCATGCCAGCTGACACAATTATAGACCTTATGAAACACACCCTATAACCCCCATCCACCCCGCTAATTAGATAGCCTCCACAGCTGTTCAGCCTAATTATACTATATCTATATATTACCCACCTCGGACTGTATATGTTGTATTAACGTATGCAAATGAATCAATCTGCCACAATATTTTTTCACCACAAGACCAACAGAACTACTTGTTCCTGTAGAGTTCTCTCCCCCTGGTTTTATTACACTCATTAACTGTTCTGTATATTTAGACATAGCCTGAACAAGGTACACCAATCTACAAAACAACATTTCTATATTCAGAAAAGAAATGCGATGAAATAGGGTTTAATGTCATATTTTTCTACACTAGCTGGGAAAATAAAGGTGGGGTTACGCCATGCTGTGTGCTACAAGTGTAATTTTGCTTGGACAGAGGTACTTCCACCCCATTCTTTGTTGAATTCCAACTGCTAAGGGTTCTTTTACATGCACACCAATGTTTCCTAAACAAATCAATATAGACATAATGAAGTGTCTAGTCCCTTGGATGGGACAAAAAACTTAGGTCCTGTAATACATTGGCAAGTTTGTAAAAGAAACCTTGACCGATGGAATTCAAAATAAGTGCCTGTTTCCTATCAGAATTTCCGTAATAGCACACTTCATGGCATATGAATGTCTTCATTAGCCCAGTTAGTGCAGAAAAGTAGGACATTAAACCTTATTTCATTCTTTCATTCATTCATAATAATAATAAAGATTCATTCATAATAATCAAGATTCATTCATAATAATCAAGATTCATTCATAATAATCAAGATTCATTCATAATAATAAAAATTTATTCATAAAAATCAAGATTCATTCATAATAGAGAGGTTTCGAAACTTAACAGTTACACTTTCATTTAGATAAGTGTAAATAGAAACTGTATATTATAACGTTTCGCTACATTCACACTTACAGTTACACTTTGCAGGTGGCAACACAACCTTGGTCCGCATCTTGAAAGACCTTCATCACAGATAGATTGTTAAAGATGAGATACGTAAAGTATGCACATTTTTTCTCAGCCCCTTCTTATTTTGTCTACATGAAGGCGAAGGTCTTCTCTGTGGATTTAGTATGTGAAAACCATGATTCAGAGAAAAATTATGGATTGGATTATAGTTAAACAAGCTTTAGCAAAGTGTTGTGAACTTACAATTATGGAGACTGCTATCGTCGGACACACTTTTATGACGTGCGCTTCGCGTCATACATCGCATTTAACCGTCTAAGTGTAAATGTAAATTTGCAAAACCTCTATAATAATAAAAACACTTAGAACCATTTGAGAAGGTTTGTTCTTGCTTACCTGTCAATTACAAGTTCGTATAATGCGATGTGAGCCACCTGATTCTCTTCCTCTCCGTCACTATAATCGTACATTTCCATCAAATCATCCATGTCCAAATCACAGGACATTTTGTCAGGAAACTTCCAGGATGGGAATTCCAACGGTCCTGTACGGGATACGATGTCTGATACCGACCAATGAACATCTTGTACATCATTGCGTAAACTATCCATACACGCCTTTCCTCCTAATAAATATGCCATTTTAATCTGTAAATAAATAGATACATTATTCGTAGAAAACTGATATACATGAACATCCCGACCATATAAAACAAAGTCTCAGTTTTTAACATTTAAAAGTTTAGGGTTTTCAATCTTGGTAATTATTGTTTGCATCTCTATAATGTAAGATTAGAGTTTAAGGGATAAGGGACCTGTTTCACAAAATCTTAACTAAGATAAAATCCAAATTTTAGTAATTTGATTGGATAATATTAAATTGATTGTAGTGCTTAACCAGTCAAATTTGAAGTATCTACCGGTACTAAAATTTGAATCCTATCTTTAGTTAAGATTTCGAGAAACCTGACTCAGTTTTATGGAAACCATATAAAAGAGATCAAGTTTGCAGTTTGTCGTTTGGAAGAAACTTATATTAATAAAAGTTGAACTTACCGGTACTTCAATAAATGTTTTCAATTTGCTGTTATATTGACTATGCTAATCCAAGCGGCATCTTTTGTCTAAGTAGAATTTATATCTCCAAAGATTTCACTGTTGGGAAGAAAGAAGAATCACGGTGAAAAATAGATGGTAAGGATTCCAAAATAGCCTTAGAACTGGGATGGGGAAAAGCCTTATTTTCATATTACATTGTGTAACGAAACGGAAGAAGGGTTGATAAGAATTTGTTACGGAGGTAACTACTGGCCTAGTAGTAACTATACTTGTTACCATAAACTGTGTTTGGTAACAATTGGTACAGTCTACGACCCCTTACGCAAGTTCAAATAGGTTCAAACGCACAATTGTCAACACACATCATTACAGTTTGTATTAAAATAAGTAATTTTATCACAAATAGTGAAGACTGGACCATTAAAATAGTTACCGAACAGTTTTTCTCTGCATAGCGCTGTTTATGTTGTAGGCCTAATGACGTATTACACAACTTGCGGCCATGACGGTCGGCCATTTGAAATTTCGAGTAGGAGATGGGTTTCATCAAATCATATAATTATGCGGTAAGGTCTCACCTTTATTTCAATAAGAATTGATTTATTATATGTTAAGCTACGTGCAGTACTGTTTTGGGCCAGTTTATTTGTAAATTAAGCGAGCTATAGGCCAGTAAACTTTTTGTAGTCATTTGACTACAAAACTTGCGCGAAGGAACTCTGTAGGAAAAAACACTACTGCGACTGGAGTAAGACGGAAGACAGCAGTAGTGGAACCATTTCTACTGGCCTAGTAGCTACATTATACTACGTTTACTACTACTACAGTCTACAGTGTTAAAAGCTATTGGTCCATGTGTATTACCGGTTGGTACATTTAAGTATATTACATTTTTAAAGCATAGCTAAGACTCTAACTCAATATCATCCGATTCCAAAGTCTTTGACATTGAATATTGTGTCGTGAAAAGATGGGCTTCTGATATCCAATACCGTATTTAAGACATAATAATAAACATTTTACCACTGGTACACGATTTGTAATAAGGGACTCGAAGAACGAGGCTAGACATCACAGACACAAGTCATGTCAAACAGTGTGGCCATAAGACTAAGAGCATGCACGATAAATACTATCGGTGTAGACTGGAATAACCAGACGCTAGAGATTGCCATTTCGCCAAACATGACTCTTTTGAAATTAGAGTAAAAACGGAAAAAATTGAATATAAATCAGTTTATACACATACACATACTATACTGTCAGTGGTTGCGACCCAATTTAGGCAATTTATTTGTCATTCATAATTTCATTGCATACACCAATTAGCGATTTAGTTCCTTCAAAGATATTGCGATTAATTGAATCGTAGAAATAGCCTTTCCTTACTTTCCTGGGATTACTATTATAACAAATACCGTATCAATTGAATTAGATAAGATAATCTTCTAAATTCATAGAAAATCGTGTCGGTTCACGGTTCACAGCTCGAAAATTGTTTACCTCGGATACCAACATCACTTCCGGCAAGTTGATTATGGGAGATAACTCTATTAAACCGTACTCCTCTACGGATACAGACCACCAATATGATTTAAGTTTTGCCTTTTTACCCGGCAGAACTGACGCTTGACCACTTGTTATTGTTTCAATGGCATTTAGTAATTGAACTGGAATATGCATTTCACGTTTCTATGGAATACAATTATTGCTTATTACTGAGCGACGTTTCGACTAGGCTTCTCTAGTCATTATTAATAGTCATTATCATTGCTTCATAATGACTAGAGAAGCCCGGGCCCGTAGCCAGCTCATAAAATTTGGTGGGGCTACGAAATTTTTCAGAGGGACAGGGGATGTGGCCTACTTAGAATACTCCTAAGAAATCATTATTGTTGGCGAAATATCCCCCCCCCCCCGTGACTACGGGCCCGGTGAAGCCTAGTCGAAACGTTGCTCAGTATCAAGCAGTAATTGTATTGCATAGAATTGTGACCTGTATAGGTTACACTTATTATTGAATGTAAAGATATTGCCATGTGTAAGATTCTCATACTATTCCATCAGTAACTATGTATTGTTTAATTGTTGACAGAGAGACATTAAGTAATATATTGTAATGTAAGCTCGGGGCCATTATGCAACATAAAATACAGACAATCCGCACGTGCTTTTACACTAAAATACGACACACGAGTCCACTATTTCACTATTATAAATAATGTTCAAATGGCAAGTTACCAGTACAATTATTTGAAACAATGGTACACCAACATCAAAGGATGAGATGAGGTCACATCTGTATTTTAAAGTGGGTTAAATCCTTGCTTTGCAGTGACGTTGGTGTTAACGGGAACTACTGGGGGAAGTATGTAACATTAATTAAAGATACATTATGGGAGATTAGAAAACGGGTTGGCAGTTCTCGCTAAAATAGTTAAAACTAGCTAATGTAAAGGCAATTTGCTGAAAATTTCAGTCAAATTGATCCATTATTAACTTAGAACTAAGCGATCAGTGGTCAGTAAAATGTTGGCAATTTAGGCGCCACTGTTGATAAAAAAAAACACATTATGGTTATACGAAAAGCTTGGGATAGGATTTTACCCAATTTTAACAGCAAAACTGGTTCAGAGTTGAAACAAATTTGGTTCCTTATGCTTTGCAAAGGGCACATGAAGCATGAAATATCAGTTGTAATTTATCAATAGGAAAAAGAATCCAGGCATTTTTTTAGCAGTTGTAATTTGTCAATGGGAAAAATAATTCAGGCATTTTTTTTAGAACGCAGTGCGCTAAAAACTGCAAAATGGACTCGAGAGGCGGGGATGCTCGCTTGGGGGAAGAACCTGAGTGGTTCATGCGCACGGCACTGGCTCACTAAGCAGAATTGTTTCTCTTTATTGGGACTGGGTAGCTGGTAATATAGAGCATGCTGCCATTCATTCCAAAATTAAGGTCCCGTATAAAGTTTGGCGTGCAGTGAAATGACCCAGGACAATGCCACGCCCAACCACGCCACGGTCACTCAAGAAATACCCACTATAAATAGTCTCTCGAACACTGGCGCCTTGCTTCCAAAGATTCCTTGACAGAAATAGCGTCAAACATATAATGTATTCTATTGCAAAGTACTTCGTAATATGAAGGGGGCACGGTGGCTAAGTGAGTAAGTTCATCGGGATTTTCCGCCGTAGTCCCCCCTTGTCGGTGATGCAGGATGGAGTGGCTGATAAGGACAGCATCGTTCGGATGGGACGAAGAACCGCGGCCCCGTGTAACATTGGCGTGCACAGCTCGAATTCGAGTATAGGCCATAGTGCCGTTGCCCGGGGAAAATTTCCCTCATAGCACACTGTATGGCGTTAGCCCGTCTTCATTAGCCCAGCTCGGGACAAGACAGCAGCGCGTTAAACGTCACTTAATTTCATTTTGTAACATGAAGTACAATAAAAAAAAACAGTTTTCGTTTCGACCGGATACTATACATTACAAATAAGGATATCATTTTAAATCAAATATTAGATTCTCTATAAAACGGAAACTATGACCTCTCCCACAGTCTAAATTTCTTCCTGTTTACATTTTGATTATTTAATTATATAAAATATAAGTGAATTATTCTCTCGCCTCACAACGAGATTAATACGGTGATTACAATGCTAATTATTCAAATATAATATTAAAAAATATCTTCTCATATTGCAGCAGCTGTATTTGGTTTATATAGTTTTAGATAAAAAAAACTCCTCTTATATTCAAACTTTATATAAATAAAAAATTCTTCTAGTAGTAGCTGTATTTCAATGCTTTAATATTAATAAAAAATTCTGCTAATAATAATAGCTGTATTACAATACAATATTAATAAAAAAAAAAAAAAAATGTTTTTATGTCGTTTACATGTATTAGCAGATTATCCTTTTCTTGAATGTGATGACCAAACAAAGGGTAAATAACTCGAAGTTGACATGTAAATACTCGTGTCCATTGCCATCGTTGCACGGTATGCTGTAAGACACGAGGGCTTGAGCTGAGGATGTTGTTGGTCCAACGAGAACTGCTTCCTTTTTTTGTGAATCAACAGTCTCTACATAAAATGTACCATACATTAACGGTATTACAACTTCCTGTTCGCCTGGAAATCCAGAAAAATCTGCAATGGAAGCGCCAGCTTGAGGGTTTTTGAAAATAGTCTGCATTTTTCCCTGTGGGTTACAGGGGAATGCATTTTTAGACTTGCTGGTAGATGTGAACATCAACAACTGCCGGGAAATTTGCTGATTTTTCCAACTCGTGTATGACTTCAAAAGAAAATCAGGTTCCTTTCGGTAAAGCATTGCTGGTAAATTAGGTTGAGAATCACCTAATTTGATCAGAGCATTGCGTAGAATCTTCTTAGTCTTTGGATACTTGCCTCCATTCAGTCCAAAATTTCGACAATCCTCATTGAGAGATGCGTAGAACTGGGCGACCATTTGATTTAATTCGTAAGTGTATGCCATAATAAGCTTTATCTCGCTTCGTTGTAGTATTTTATATTTTTTAATTAGAGCTGGTAATTTGACATCTTTATCAGCCATTTTCCACGCTCCGGTAAACGAGGGATTTTTGTTGGCTTCTTCCGAAATATCTTTATTTAAGTCACTGTCTGAATCTCTCTTTCGGCGTCTCGTATCATCATCACTGACACTGGAACAAGCTTTAGTCCAGGCAACTTCACCACAGAATCTTCCATCCTTACTTTCTATACTTTGAATGGCACATATGATGAAGAATAATAGTCCCCGAAATAAATATCCTGAATTCATCTTTCTTATTTGACTAGCTATTGGACACTGCCAGTTTCTAGGTTAACCCAGCGTATTCATTGTTTGTGAAGGTTATTTTTAAAACAGATAATTTCCAAGTAAACCATTAGTCATATGTCAAGCGTTAAAACGTATTCACGGAGAATATTGCATCTTCGTATAATATAGCATCCGCTTTAATTGCGAACCACCCGCCATTAAAGATTAAAGATGCGTGCAGGCACACATCGTATATAATAAGTTCTATGATGCAGGGCAGGATCATAGGCGTACGAGGCGGAGGGGGGGGGCACCGGCCCCCCACAAATATTTTCATGAAAAAAAATAGAAATCTGAAAAGAGCTCAGAATTGTGAGATCGGTCATTAGCCGAGGAGTTTTTGAAAATGGGGTGGGGGTAGGGGTATGGCCTTTTCGGGGAAGGCTATGGTCTTGTCGGGAATGAATGCTCAGTTTGTCGGGAAGCGTCGCGCCGTCTGTCGGATTTTGAATATTTTTGATAATATGGAAGCGGAAAGAAAGCAGTCCAGTCAATGATGAACACGTACGCCATCTGAATAGAAATAGCACGTACACATGGCCTTTTTCAGTTCTTGAGTACTGTTCCTGTATACTGGCATCCAACATGCACCGGACGAGCCCAGTGATAGAAGTGAGCAGCTGAAAATTTTCTTTAATAATAATTGATAAGTTTGTAATAATATTGTACCTTGTAGTCACATATAATATACATGTACGATGGCTCAATAGGCCCGTAAATAATTCGATATTGAGCCCTTTTCTTTGGAAATAAATATTCATAGGTGAATGTAAAGTGCCACTGGCAAGAGTTATACAAAGACATCGTGCTCAACAACGCTTATTTTACTTATAAATCTCTCCAGGAAAAAGTTCCAAAACCACTATAATGTAGATGTTAAATATCATTAAATAAGCTTTTTATTACATTATGTAATATTTGAATCCAATTTTACTAAATTGTTATTAAATTTGATTAGTTTCAATTGAAAATCTCATAGAACCTGATATTTGTATACCCTGGATAAAACACGATGCTAGATATTACAACTAATTAAATAAGCTTAATTATTACTTTATGTAATATTTGAATCCATTTTATTTTCACGATACAATTATTATATTAAATTGTTATTAAATTTGTTTATTTCTACATTCAATTTGATTATTTTCTTTTATTCTCTTATTAAATTTTAATTTCAATTGAAAATCCCACAGAATCTGATCTCCAACGGCAACACACATGAAAAAAGTGGCAGAAGTAAATCGTTCGACTTGTTCTTGTTTTCGTAGCTTGTATTTTAAAGATGACTTTTTACCAGTTTTTATGCTGCAACTGACATAATTTACTACCCACTACTCCAAATTACTAGAAAGTATTCGAAATGGCTGGAAATCGCGTCTACGGCCGTCTTGTTTTCAAATTTTCTGGGGGAGGCCCCCCACACTCCCTGTCGGACGCTTCGCGACTCCGGCGCTCGCGCGCGGGTCTCCGCGGACTCTTAAGAAATATATTTGTCGGGAAAATATGCTGCCCCCCCCCCCCAAACAAGTTCGGCCTCGTACGCCTATGGGCAGGATTAAACTTGCATAGGGTCCCTGGCTGAAAATGTCACCGGGACCCTGTCATTAATGAAATGGGGGCATATTCTGATGTTCGTGACACTCACACAGAAGCAGTTTGAGTGCCAGTATTTTAGATAGATTTATGTGGCACAAACATATACAACATCATTAAATTATAAATAAAACATTTGGATTTTAAACTTGTAATTTAAATACAGTTACCTATGTGGTCGTCAAGCTTCTTGGGACACAAACCCTGCTTCTTATTTCAATTTAGTATAGAGGAAATGAAATATAGTGTAATGTTCTACTCTTCTGCATCCATTAACCTAATGAAATGGGGGGTGGTGGGATGGCTTAATGGTTAGTGTGCGCGCGCTGTATCATACGGCCTGCCATTGAGTCAACTGGCGTGGTTTCAAATCCCCGGCTGTACGCGGCAAGGAATAGGGTCGCCTGTCCAAACCTCGTGGGTTTTCTCTGGGTATCATGTTTCCTCCCACTGCTAAAGACCCCTACGCGCAAGCGAATTATTGAAATAAAATTGAACGATGTGCTAGTCCCGAAATGACCTAATTTGTGGCGAGTGGAGGTTACACCCCATTTTTCTCTCCCTCTCTCTATAATAGACACTAACAATATAACCTTATTTTTGCGTGGGTGGTATAAATCTGTTGAAATCGTTTAAGCTAGTTGCAAAAAATCGCATTGTTGTACATAATATATAATTATTTTGGTACAGTGAAATAAAATATATATATATATAAAAATGAAAAAAAAAAACAAACCCACCACTAACAATATATGGGGATATATTACATTAAAGGCGGCAAGGTGCATTGGTTAAAAAAAAACACGCGTACAAGTTACGGCGTCAGTTTTATTAGCATTTACTTAAAAGTTGAACTTGGTAATACATGGGGGGTTGGGATGGCCTAGTGGTCTAGAGTGCCGCGCTTCGACCTCTAGCTGGCCGGTCACCTCTGGCTTGCGGCTGTGGTTTCGAGCCCTGGTGTGAGCGTATGTGGCATGGAGATAGGGGCGCCTTCTCAACCTCGTGGGTTTCCTCCGGCCACTCCGGTTTCCTCCCACTGCTAAAGACCCCTACGCACAAGCGAATTATTGAAATAAAATTAAAAACCATATGTTAGTCCCGAAATGACCTAGTTGTGTCGAGTGGACGTTAAACCCCATTTCTCTCTCTCTCTCTCTCTGGTAATACATAATACAAATTATTATCGTGCGTTTGCGACTAAAGGCAGATCTAAAAATGTGACCTTCAAGTCGTGTCTAACAACAGGATGCTAAAATAATAATATCCTGTGCATGCCCCTTATATATACCAGACGCTGTAAAATTGATATTATATTTGTCTGCAAATGAACAATAGGCCTACCCTTAAAGTGACCCCTATCTCATACACAAAACGGTGCGTTGGATGGAGCAATGATTGTGCGTTATGTATATCATAAGGTCTGTGTGTTTTCTCCGGTTTCCTCCCACTATTAAAGACCCCTATACGTCGATACGTGCAAGCGAATTATTGAACTAAAATTGAATGATATGTTAGTCCCGAAATGACCTAGTTTGTGTTGAGTCGACGTTAAACCCATTTCCCTCTATATGTATATCAAAACGCTGTCAAAAGGAATTTGTATCGGCCTCGAAAGCTCCATATGTTTTTTCTGAAAATCTCCACTTTCAATGAAAAGATGACAACCCTTTCTATCTACTCAAATCCACCCAAATCCAACATTATATCAACTGATATCACAATAATTTATATCAATATATGATAATATACCGTCTTCTTCTGTCCAATTGTCATTTTTAATTTAAAATAGCCCTCAAAAGATAGAATATTTAGAACAAATATAATCCGGTAGTCCCTACGTTGGCTAAGGATAAGAGTTAGATAAGATTTTTATTGTATCGAAATATCCATTGGGGACAGCATACAATATAAACATTACATAAATTTATAACAATATGACAAATAATGATATATTTACAAATAAGAGAACGGTAATTTTAATCTACTAGCTTACATAAACATTTACAACAGCTAGGTCTTAAAGCATTTTAATAGCCAATATGTTTTATTAGATCAAAATACAGTAAATCGGCGTTTATTGTCGCCCAGGCGAATCTTTTTCTTTTTCTTTTTTTTTATATATAATAGTTAATTCATTGATTTTATTATTTCACCATGCAATTAGTCAATTAGTCCATGGACCTTATAATAGGGTAGTCATTAATCTGTTCAAGGGGGGATAACTCCATTTACTAGCACATTTTAAAAGTCGTTATTGAAGCTTCCAAAGTCCAAAAGACATGGCAACAAAACTTGCAGTCAATTTTGGTGATGTTACCGATGCTTGTCGGCGTATATCTAACTTTATCCACAAGACACCGATTTTTACAAACAATAAAATTAATGAATTAACTGGAAGAAACATATATTTTAAAGCTGAAAATCTTCAGAAAACTGGTTCTTTCAAAGCCAGAGGTGCCATAAATTCCGTAGGTACCGTACTACCGTCACTTACACCGTGTATATTATATTGTTTTTGCATCATGTCGTAAAATGCATTTAGATAGAGTTAACTGATAATAGGAATTTCTGTATTCCATGAATGGGCCTGTGCCCCAGCTGCAAATGTTATAGTGTGTTAATATTTAGTATTATATAAAGTACGGTAGTGGAACCATTTCTAAAAACGTTATTAGGCTACACTTAAATAGATAAATAGCACTGTACTGTCACTGTATGTGTATTGGAATTGATGTTTATGTCAATATATGAAGTGACAGGTAAAGGATTAATGGGTGTGGATGAAATGCAATTGGATATAAATGTAGCTGCACAAAATGGGTACCGGTATAGCCTATTAATGAAGACATTTGAGCTAAGGAGGAAATTTTTCCCAGACAATCTTAATTCAAATTCCATTGGGATTAGGTAGCTTTCAAGGGTCATGCCCACCAACATGTCTATATAAGACTTCAGTTTTTTAACCCATCTAAACTTAAACTATGTATCCTGTACAATTACAATTAGTGGACACCAGTGACAAATTGATCCCAAGAAACTTTTTTAAATTGATGAACACTGAATTGAACCTAGGTTCTTCAGATTAGTTAGCAAGCATTGTACATATGTGAGTGACTGAGTAAAAGTTTGATACTTATATAATATGAATATATTTATTGTAATAAATGCTTTCTTTTTTTTGTTTTATCAGATTTTAAAGTTAAAAGCAGAGAATTCATCTGTAGCAGGCGTGGTAAATTATGTTTTTATTGTAATTAAAGAGCTATACCCGGTACTGTAGGCAATGTTGTATTCTTTTGAATCAGTAATACATATGTAGGCCTATGTAGGCTTTATAATTTATACTCTGTGACTTACATTTTATTAACCAAGTCTTCAGACACAGAATTTACTGTTAGTTTTACGTTATATTTCTTGACAACAGTTATATTCTTGACATCTACTATCCTGAAAGGCCAAATCTGTTTGTTAAGGCCAGCTCAATTTCCGTCAAGATTGATGAGGTGTAAAATACGGTTAGGGCACGTGATATTTAGCAAGATTGTGGGTTTGGGTAAGCATTAGGGCTAGGTCCAGGGTTAGGGTTGGGACCTTTGTGACTTAACTTGAAATTGACCTTATTGAATAGATCTCACCATAAATGATGACAGGCATACACCATGCATTAATCTATATAAGAGAAATTCTGTTTGTTATGATGTCACTTGTATTTGGTAGCCACAATGGCTTTCAGGTTCAATCCCAATGTTGTTTATTTTCGATACAAGCATTTCTTGGAATGGTTCATTGGGAATTTTCGGGCGTGGTTCTCCCTTGTCAGTAGTGGGAATCACGGTGGCTAAGTGGGCAAGGCGCTGGCTCGTTAGCCTGGAGGTCGGGTTTTCGATCCCAGCATTGGCCGAGAGAGTTCATCTCGATTTTCTGGCGTGGTTTCCCCTTGTCAGTGATACAGAAGGAGGGCCTGACAAGGACAGCAGCCTAGTCATTTGGATGGGACAAAAAACCAAGGTCCTTTGTACACATTAGAGTGCACGTAAAAGATCCCTTGGCAGTTGGAATTTGATATAAGAGTAGGCCGTAGTGCCGCTGCCTGGGCAAAATTTCCCTCATAGCACACTGTATGGCGTATGCCCGTCTTTCATTAGCCCGGGTCAGGTGCAGAAGAGTAGGACGTTAAACCCCATTTCATTTCATTTCATTTGTCAGTAGTGCAGGGTGGTGGGACTGGCATGTGATTGGTGTGCATGTTAAAGAGCCCTTGCAAACCTTCTCCCTCTTCAATAAACCAGTTGGTTCAGAAAAGTAGGACGCTAAACCCCATTTGATTTCATTTCTATTTTGTCATCCAGGTAACTCATAGTAGTGGTAATCATGGACAAGCTACAGCCTGGGCGTCCAGATCTACAGGATTACCATGCAGCATCGTTGTACCCAAATATTCTCCAGCAGTCAAGATGGCTGCCATAAAAGACTATGGTGCTGAATTGATACAATGTGGACCTTTACCCACTGACAGGTAAACAAAACCTTATTGTTGCGGTTAGCACGTGTACGCTGTATCATAAGGTCTGTGGTGTGGTTTCGATTCTCCGGATGTAAGTGACAATGAGTAAAGTCGCATGTCCTCCATATTTCTGAAGCAATGGCGCGAGAAATCCCTCTCTTACCATTGCTGGATAGAAGTCATATTCTTGAAATTGGGCGGGGCGTGTCTCTTTTTAACGTCCAATCAAATCCCTCCTCTCTTCTCGCATTCGGCATAATTTTCAAAATGACCGACGAAGAAAACATGTTGGCACTGGATAATCGAGCATAATAAATTTCGCGGGTTATGACATAAACAAGTCGCGATTGTCACTAGATACATTGCGGTAACATATTTTGAGGTCTGGTTAACCCCGATATTGTTTGTTACAATGTAGGTCATTGGTTGGTAATTGCACTACTGACCAATAATAATTTAGCACAACAATGTTCACTCAAGATAGCAGTGTGAAGTGGATTAGTTCCAATCAAACGAAACACTGCGTAGGAGTATGCATATTGCTTGTCCTCCCACACAGACAAATTATTGAAATAAAATTAAACCATTATATTAGTATCTCTATCTGTTTCTGGGTGGGATGAGGTGCGGTGGTTTAGCAGTTTAACATGACGTGTGTGTTAGCTTAGATAATAAGGCTTGTCATTGATTAAGTGGGGGGGGGTAGCATGGCCTACTGGTCTAGAGTGCCGCGCTTTGATCTCTAGCTGGCTGGTCACCTCTGACCTGCGGCTGTGGTTTCGAGCCCTGGTGTGAGCGTATGTGGCACTATGGAGATAGGGGCGCCTTCTCAACCTCGTGGGTTTTCTCTGGGCACTACGGTTTCCTCCCACTGCTAAAGACCCATACGCGCAAGCGAATTATTGAAATAAAATGAAACCATGTGTTGGTCCCGGAATGACCTAGTTTGTGTCGAGTGGACGTTAAACCCCATTTCTCTCTCTCTCTTGTCATTGATTTAGTGGCATGCTTTCAACTCCCGGCTTGACAAAGAGTATATGGTCGTCTGTCCAACCACGTGGGTTTTCACTGGGTCCTGTTTTAATGCTCGCAAGCCAGTTATTGAAATAAAGCTGAACCATACTCTATTTCTGTGTGTTCCTTTACAGGTTTGTGTCTGTAACTTATTTTGTTTCATTGATTATTTTTCTAGAATGGCTGCATGTGAAAAGGTTGCACAAGAAAAAAATTATGAAATTATTCCGCCATTTGACCATAATGATGTCATAGCTGGTCAGGTGAGTAAAGTAACCAGACCTGTTTAAAATGAAATATTGAATTTGATTTTGATAATTGATGGGTGACAAATTTCATACAATGTAATTTATTTTTGGAAAAATTAAACATACATTATGCAAGAGCTAAATCTGCCTATTGCAGGTCTTTCTTTAGGCCTGAAATGTTATTTAAACTATGAAAAATGCATTTATTAACAAAACAAGACCATAATAAACGCGATGACATGAGATATTCGCAATATTAACTAGATTAGAACGGCAAAAGTAGGCCTGTTTCCTGATTTCCGTTTCATTTTTGGTTATTATCTATGGATGGAGAATTAATTAATTTTGAGGGTTCATCGAAACATAGATTACTTTAAAGGAGGGATGCAGTCTTTATTTTGCTCAGAACATTTATAAAAGGACTAATCCCAGTGTTAGCCATGAAAATACGTTCTGGTGTTTCTGCATGGTTTCCACTGCAGGGTAAACCACTAGAAACACCAACACTGATTGATTAATCAATATGTGATGACACAGGGTCAAAAGCCACTCATACAACCCCTGACACCTCCTTCCAGTACAACTTGTCAGATCTTCATGTAGTGTAAGCCATCGAATCTGTATTTGAATCAGATTGTGCTCCTGAAGAAATCCTTCTTGGAATGGGATTAGGTCTAATCCTACGAATCAATGCAAGGAGAGGGATGATATAGGTTACGCCTGTTCCCTGATTCGTTTTCTTATTCAAATGAAATAAAATATTGTTTACGCAAAAAAATGGGCACCTGTAAAAAGGATCTGATTCTGAATTTACTTGTGGTATTTTAAAACCCATTTACTTGTGGTATTTTAAAACCCATGCTTTGATGCTCTTGGTATCTCTACATCTGTTGCAGGGGACAATAGCCATGGAATTTCTAGAACAGGTGCCCGATTTAGATGCCATTTTGGTTCCAATAAGCGGTGGAGGAATGATATCGGGAATAGCAATAGCTGCTAAACATATAAAACCTGGAATTAAAGGTAAGTAATAACCCTTACACCACACCTCCATTTTTATGTCTCCCATAGCAACTACTGATGGGATTAACCTGATATAAAAGAGAGAGAGAGAGAAATGGGGTTTCAATTTTATTTCAATATTTCGCTTGCGCGTAGGGGTCTTTAGCAGTGGGAGGAAACCGGAGTGCCTGGAAGAAACCCACGAGGTTGAGAAGGTGCCCCTATCTCCATGCCATATACGCTCACACCAGGGATTGAAACCACAGCCGCAAGCCAGAGGTGACCGGCCAGCTAGAGGTCAAAGCGCGGCACTCTAGACCACTAGGCCATCCCAACCCCCCTGATATAAAAGTAAACAAGCCAACTAGTGAGGTTGATGTCACCGGCTGAAATTTCAAAATAAATAGATGACACATATTGATAAATTGCACAATCATCAAACTGATTATCTATGCTTAGTCTACTCATAAAATGTTCATGGTCTAACTCAGTCAAGGTTTGAAACTTTACATTAAGTTCCGTCACTCTCCATCACAAGCCTTGAAATAACTGCTAAGTTTCAGTCTGACATCATGTCAGGCTGAACTGATTTTCGGCCGGACATTTCAGATTTTCAGCCTGACAAATACCATTATTCCATGCAGTGGAAAATTCCCTCATATAATTCATATTTTTAAAATACTTTATATAGAGTTCACAATTTAATGTAGTCACAAAACCATCGTCTTCTTCGTATGTTAACCACACGTCAGCATTGCATTTTGCTACGTCAGGTTCGATCCACTTTTCTATGGTTCTTATTGTATGTAATTTTCGAACTAGTGACGGCGATGGCCCCCGATTAGATGTGTCATTTTGAGAGACATTAGACACAGTACCAGTTTTAAAATATTCTGGAACGGTCCCACTAGCCGGGATATCCCGTGTCCGCGGGTTGGGGAAAATAAGAAGTTATTTTATTTGACATGTTTTCAAAGCTCGTCTATTTACATTCACATCGATGATCGGAAGTGTCCAACAAAGTGAGATATTTTAATTTTCGTATAAAAAGTCTCTCCCTAATTACACCCATAGTCAACTTGAACATTTTCTTGTAACATTTTAAATATTATTACTTTTATTACTAATAATTTGTATAATTACATGTCATGTTAGGTTTGATTTAGAGCTAATCATATTCGAAAGTAACGCAAAGCTAACTACTACACGTAGGCTCGAATAACCAGCGTAAAAGAGCCGATTCTCAATATTATCCATTATTTTATCTTCACGCGGCCAAGATACATGTATGTAAATAGTGATAATTTTACTATGACTCGGGTCGTTGATATAACCAGCGAAAAAGAGCCTATTCTAAAAAATAATAATATTTTTACTATGACTCGGTTCGTTGATATAACAAGCGTAAAAAAGCCGATTCTAATAATTATTGATTATTTTATCCGCGTGCGGCCGAGATATAAATAGTAAAATAGTAACATTTTCACTATGACTCGGGTCGTTGATATTTTTGGGCCTGGATTTTGAGCCGATTCTATAAAAAAATAGTAATATTTTTACTAGGACTCGGGTCGTTGATATAACCAGCGTAAAATAGCCGATTCTAAAAATTATTGATTATTTTATCTGCACGCTGCCGAGATATAAATAGTAACATTTTCACTATGACTCGGGTCGTTGATATTTTTGTGTCTGGATTTTCGAGTCTAGTAATAATTAGCGATCGACTAGAATTCGCGAATGAAATTACTATTTTTGGCTTACTGTTTTACTCAAAATCGGTCGGACATTTATGTCCGGACAAAAGGCAATTCGGCCTGTCAAAGGGGGTCAATTCGCCCGGACATTGTCCGTGTCCGGCCCCTTATTTCAGCGCTTGCTCCATCAGTTATAATCAAAGTTATTTTGTCAAAAAGCATCCTTAGTGGAAAATGCGCATGATCAAACTCTGTCATTCACTTAATAGACACCTACACCAAGTTTGAACATTAGACCTCAATTAGAAGTAGAGTTTTTATGCCCCAAAAATTGTGACAGACGATCAGACAGACGGACAGACAGACAGACAGACCAATCAGATTGAAGTCACTACTTTGCTTAAGCAGAAAATGCTATTCATTGAACTTTAAGATATTGATGTAATGAACACCTACACCAAGTTTTAATATTCTCAATCGATCAAATTGCTTATGGCTATGCTTAACCTGAGCAGAAAATGCTCATGATTGAACTTAGTCAAAGTATTGATTTAATGAAACTTTACACCAGTTTGATGTATCTCGGTCACTGTATTAAAAAAATTTGTGACAGCTTTTAGAAACTTCCAGAAATTCCCAAGGCCTTCCGTTTTTTCCCGAACATAAATAGTTCTCTACATCTTAGAAATAGAGTAAATATGATGGTGTTATTATCTTTCATTTTCATAAACCTTGTTCCATAACATTTTCAACCATTTGGCCGTCATATTGGCATTTAAACAAAACCTTCAAATCGGCATTCAGCCATTATTTTGATTCAGATTTTTGCAAACTGATGAAGCTAGCTAACGTGACAAAAATTCATAGGGCGCTGATTTTTGAAGTTTTGTTTTGTTTACTTCTGGTCCCACTTTGAAATTTTTTGATATTTAAAGCCTACTATCACATGGCTTTGTATTTCAGTGACCTTTAACCTTTACATATTAGATTATCTTGACCTATACTAACAACTAATATCAAAAAAACTTCAAAATGACATTTTTTTCCACTTTAGTAGGTATCAGATGTTACTATCTATACTCAATAGTCCATGGTGTACATATACGTGACGTGACAAGTTGTGACCTGACGTACCGAAACACGTCAGCACTGCCGTCGTGTCCCAAAGCATAACCAATCAAATTGCTTATTTCTGCTTACAGACAGACCCAATTTTGTAATCCCCTGCTTTCTTTGAAAGGCGGGGGACGATAAGAGCTTTACACACTCTAAGATTATACCTCCCATGGCAATTACTGATGGGCTTAACCAGATATTAAAAGTAAATAATAGCTCTTATATACACACCTCAAGGTTACATCAACCATAGCGACTATGGTTGAGATTAAAGATATATAATAGTTCTAGCTGATAAACATATTAAACCTGAGATTAAAGGTATAAGCCATTGGGGATGCTCTATTCACAGTCCAGAACGTCCCGAATCGACAGAATTACAATCAGGTGACGCGGGATTCAGTCCTGTCACAGTTCTGCCTGTCCCGATACCTGAGGTGGAGTGAGTAGAATTGTGACGTATTCCTAGTAAAAAATATGTTTCAGCTGTCATGATTGGTTGAAATATTTTTTATACAGTCGGCACGTGCGTTGTTCTCCGAAATTCTCCTTTTCACTCGATTGCCACCAGTTTTGGAATTTAATTCTGGAACTGTGAATCGAGCATCCCCATTGAGTATGTCTTGATTTACCTCCCTTTATTTTCAAATGTTTGGGGGCCTCATGGTTATACAGTGATTAAGACATTGGCTTGCTGTCCTGGAGGTCCTGTGTTGGATCACTGTGGTGTGGTTCCTCCTTGTCAGTGGTGTAGGAAGAAGGACCTGTCAGGGACAGCGTATAGCTGTTTGAATGGCATGAAAAACCGAGGTCCTGTATATATATTGACATGCCCGTAAGAGAACCCTTGACAATTGCAATTCGAAATAAGATTAAACTGTAGTGCTGCTCTCTGGATGATGTCCCCTGATTGTACGAAAAATCGCTTTTATTTTTTGGCATTGTTTTCTGTCCATCTCTTGCAAAATGTGGGCGTATCTTGCATGGCAACCGCTTGTTTAACTATTATATATAGAACAAGACCAGCTCTTTATCTAAATCTTACATAATACAACTTTAAATTACCTTAATTCAATACTGAATACACATTAATATTTAAAGCATATTATGAATTATTTAAATCAAGTAATAGATACCTATAATCAAATATTGCATACACTCCTTTATACATCACAATTTATCTTCCATAAAAACGTCCTGTTTCAATCTTGTTGCTTTCAGTAAGCCAACATGTTTTTCCAGCAAGTATTATTAGATTTGTACCGCGTTTGATATGGCGACGCTATATTCTTATTATTAGATTTGTGCAGAGTTGGGTAAGATGGTGAAGTTATTTTGTAATTATTGGATTTTTATGGAGTTTGATAAGATGGTGAAGCTATTTTCTTGTTATTGGATGTGTACAGAGTTGGAGAAGATGGTGAATTTATTTTCTTGTTGTCAGAAGAAAAAAAAGGAAGTTTCTGGAGCTGATAATACGCTAAATGGCATCTCAAGTGATTTGGACGTATCTGCTCATGATACGTCCCAGGATGTGGAAGATAATGTTATTTTTGTTACGTCCCAGGAAGTGGAAGATGATGTTAATTTTGTTATGTCCCAGGGAGTGGAAGATGATGTTAATTTTGATTCATCCCTGGATGTGGAAGATGATGTTAATTCTGTTACGCCCCAGGGATTGGAAGATGATGTAAATATTGTTACTTCCCAGGAAGAAGAAGATGATGTTTATTTTGTTACAACCCAGGAATTGGAAGATTATGTTAATTTTTTTACGTCCCAGGATGTGGAAGATGATGTTCATGAACTTACGTCCCAGGGAGTGGAAGATGATGTTAATATTGTTACGTCCCAGGCAGAGAGTGTTAATTTTGTTACTACCCAGGAAGTGGATGAGAATGTTAATTTTGTTACGTCCAAGAAAGTGGATGATGATGTTAATTTTGTTACATTCCAGGATGTGGAAGATGATGTTAATTTTGATTCGTCCCAGGAAGTCCAAAATGATGTTAATATTATTACTTCCCAGGAAGATGATATTAATATTGTTACGTCCCAGGAACTGGAAAATGATGTGAATTTTGTTACTACCCAGGAAGTGGAAGATGATGTTCATTTTCTTACAACCCAGATGGTGGAAGATGATGTTTATTTTGTTACGTCCCAGGATGTGGAAGTTGATGTTAATATTGTTACTTCCCAAGAAGTAGAAGATAATGTTAATTTTGTTACATCTCAGATATTTAAAGAATTTAGTGCCAGTTCCTCCAGCAAAGAGTGTATTGCCACTGCTTTCAGCGAAGAATTTACTGCTATTAATTATTCTGCGATATCAGTAGTTTTTCAGCTTATGTTGATTTTGTTACATCCCAGGAAGTGGAAGATGATGTTCTTTATGTTAATGTCCAGACAGATAAAGATTTTACTTCCAGTGCTTCCAGCGATGAACTTGCCGTCAGTTCTTCCAGCGATGAACTTGCCGTCAGTTCTTCCAATTTTGAATTTGTTGTCAGATCTTCCAGCAAAGATTCTTCCAGTTAGAATTATTTCTTTTTGAGATCATTACTGGTAGTTTATAAAAGCATCGACCAACATTAAGTCAGTTTTATCAAATAAGTCAGCATTAGAATCGGCTGCAAATTTTAAAGAAACGTTTAATTCTGCAATCACTTTTCAAACCGCAATCCCACAGCAAAATTTACTGAAAACTTCTGACTCATTCTCTTGTCATTCTCTACAAGATAAACATTTGCTAAATGATAGAAGATTGACCCCGACAGCTCCACCACTTGAAGATGGGGTTAATTTTACAAGTCATTTCATTTCAACGGAGAGACAAGAATTATTGAAAATAGTCGAAAAGATGAAAGAAAAAACGGTAGATTATTATAGGGAATTCGGTCTTGAAGAATCGCAATTAAATCTTATTCTAAATAAAAGTCCACTTCTGAAGAGACATTTCAAGGACTTTGTTTTCACGGAGGAATTGGCACATAAATTGCATCATTATCCAGAAGGTGTTCACTTTGTGTCTGACAAAAATGAGAAGAAACCAAGTGAAATGCTTCATTGTACAATGCTTATTGTTTACCTTCAGGAGGACAAACGAAAATATTTGTACTTTGATTCTAATGGACAGGTTCCTTCGAGCTTGTTTTTTTGGGTTGAAGAATGGAATCAGTTGAAACTACAGAAACCAGGAAACAATACATGTGCCTTGTATTGTCTGATGGTTCTTGACAAATGGATTAGCTATCTACAAGAGCCTGGTTCAAAATTGAAAACGTTCTCAATGAGATTTCTCTTTCTACCCGAAGCAAAGAGTTCTGTTGAAAATGAGGATTTTGATTACTATGTTATCAACTACTTTAAGAATAAGATATTGTCTGCTGTAATAATTTAAATTGGTCTCAAGCCTTTTGGAGATATTTGACAAAAGGTTAAGTCAAAAAATAAGTCTTTGATTTTGATTAGCGGTATGCTCTTAAATTGGGTATCATTAATACTGGTTTTTTTCGCTTGCCTTGGATTTCCCTTTTAGGATCCTGTTACAGTGTGTATCTAACAGATTAGATGTTTCATACATACATGTTATACTATTTATACTTACTTTATACGATATTTGTTGTTAATTTCTTGCAACATCTATGTATTTTTTTTTGTCCGCAGGTTTATCTTAGTTATAGTGAGGTCCTCCTGCACTTACTATCAGAGTAGAATCTTAGCCATTCATATTGCAGAATGTTTGCGTTGTTCGGCTTTGGTTCTATTTGCTCACTACACTTTTTTGATTTTTGGCATTCTCCGAGATTCTATCTGGATTATCGCCCTTGCAATCTGATTAAAACATAGATCCTATTTAATTTCGTTTTTTATTGTTCAAAATTTTGTTTTAGTGGTCTGTACTACTCCAGGATCTGTAAGAGTTGGTATAACCTGCGTTCTGGATGGCGTGAGGGATTAGCCAAAGAAACCATGTGTTACTACAGCCACTACAGCGATTTCTTGGTGTGTGATGCACGGTACTGTGAGTAAACCAATAGAAACGTCAATGCTGATGTCATAGGGTCAAAATCTGCTCGTATAACACCTGGCACAAACTCCAAGTACAACTGGTCAGTTTTCATGTAGTGCAGGCCATCGAAAGTATGAAAAAACAAAATGAAAAACAGATCTGTATTTTAATCAGATTTTCGCCAATATTGTTTAAATTATTTGACGTGATAACTCATGACGTCAACTGGCAGACTATCGCCAATCAAGATCAGTCTCTTTATTACCGATCTTGTAAATATTTTTTTTCATTTTGAGTGAAGCCTGCATCATTACAGGCCTGGGATTGTACAACACAGTGGACGCCTGCGATTGGCCCCTGAATCCATTGGCTAAGTGAGTAATACGCTGGCTAGCTTATTTATTATTTTTATAAGATAATAAATGTAGAAACATTACATTACACCATTCAGCTGATGTTGTTCTCTCATTTAGATTAGTTTAATGTATCCAGAAAGTGAGGTATAAACGAACCTTCACAATATTTGCAATAAACTATCAATAACAATCTGAGAAAGTTTTGTTGAATTTAAATCGCAGTTAAAAAAAAAATTGATTAAATATTGCTACAAACTTATGTGAAGTTTGTACAGAGCTTAGAAATATCACGAAATATAATGAAGGGCTGAATAATAAATAATAATAATAATAAAGTAAAGTATGTATTTTGTCGGGGGAGTCGGAGTGGCCAAATGCATTTGATCAAAAGGTCTGTCATGGTGTCAAGCGGCATGTTTTCAATTCCCTGATTGTACAGGACATACAAGTCGCCTGTTCAACTTTGTGCAATTTTTCCGAGTCCTAAAGACCCATACGTGCAAGCATATTATTGAAATAAAATTAAACCACAAATTAGTCCCAAAGTAACCTAGTTTGTGTCACGTGAACATTAAACCCCATCTCTCTCTCTGTCTGATTACATCGCAAAGGCGAGAGGGGTACCTGCAAAAGAAACATGCATCTTTTATTTAGCTAACAAATAGTTATTTGATATAAATTAAATTTGTAGTGTATTGTGTATACTGGAGATCATGTGGCTAAGTGTGTAAGATGCTGGCTCGCTAGCCTGGAGGTCGCGTGTTCGATCCCTGCATTTGCTGAGAAAGTTCATCAAGATTTTCTGGCGTGATGCAGGAGGGAGGGCCTAACAAGGACAGCTGTGTAGTCGTTCGGATGGAACGAAAAACCAAGCTCCCTTGTACAAATTGGTGTGCATGTAAAAGATCCCTTGACAGTTCGAAGTGGTTATAAGAGTAGGTTGTAGCGCCACTGCCCAGGCAAAATTTCTCTCATAGCACACTGTATGGCTAATGTCCATCTTCAATATCCCAGTTTAGGAGCAAAACAGTAGGACGTCAAACCCCATTTCAGTTTCATTTCATTTGTATTGTGCACTTTCTTTAATAATGATTTTAAAGATCAATTTTCATGTCTGTTGACATCATTTATTGGGTAATAATTGTATATTGTGTCAGGGGCGCAGATTGCCAAAAATAAGTGGTGGGGACAGTCCATGCTCGGACGACTATTGGTAAAGAGGGGAGTTCGGGGTTCCTCCCCATAAATTTTTTGAAAACTAGACGCTCTAAAACGCACTCTGTGAGGCAGCAAATGATACGAAATATGATTTAAAGACAAATCTTCAAGCCACTGTTCACGATTTATTCTGTCATGTACACTACAAGAACTAGAAATATTTTACACTACTGAGATTCCAGCCCCAGCCTCCATTCCCATTAGTGTTTGAAGACTACGTAAAGTCTTTGAGCAAAAAATGTGTATTCAATTGGATACACAAATGGACAAGTCACACATACAGCTAAACATATCAATATTTAATCCCAAATGGTGATTTAAAAATCCAACAGTAAAGGCAAATATTCCCACGATAAAATTCAAAAATGGCGATCACATTGAAATAATAACTGGAATATTTTAATTATTTACTGTCAAATAAAAATCGGTCACCAGGTGCAGCTGTACAACTTCAAGGACCCTGGGCGGGGATCAACTCTACACTTTCTGAAATGTCAATAAAAGCTCTGGAATGATTTCAATTTAAAAAAATAAACAGTAAGCAAAACATCGGAAATAAGTGGTGGGGACACAGTATATCATGGACCCAACACTGAAAATATTGCTTCCCCTGTCCCCGCCGGGATCTGCGCCCATGTATTGTGTCATGTATTTTCGTTTCAGTCGGTTGAAATAATTGATGGATATACATTAACAGATGTTGACAACTAACTTTCAAGAAACAAGTATATTTTTGTTCCCATGCCAAATATATATCTTATTCAGCCAAAGTGGTGTGCTATTCTGGAATTTATTTACGATTTTTTTCATATTTGGGATGTGGTGTTAAAGTTGAATTAATCAAGAAACTATTAGATTGGCTGAACTAATTCCCAAAAAATTCTGTTTCGTGGCTGGAATAATTAAAAAAAATTCAATTTCAACCAATCATGTTCAGCTAATAGTAGTCTTGTTTAACCAAACACATGTTAAAATGAAATGGGAGCAGTAGTTATGACAAACCTTGTAGTATTAACAAGGTGTTCTAATCCCGTGAAACAAATTAAACCTCGAATTAAAGGTCAATTTTTATACGCCCACATTTTCATGTGGACGTATATTGTCATTCTGTCTGGACGTCTGTCCGCCCACAATTGTTTGTGAACAGTCTAAAGGTCACAATTTTTATCTGATTTCAATGAAACTCGAAATTTTGGTTTATCACCATAAGATCTCTATTCCTTTCGATATTGGCATGTACTGTAACTTCATGGATTATGCCCTCTGATTGTACGAAAAATCACGTTTTTAGCTTGTGAACAGTGTAGAGGTCACAATTTTGAACCAATTTTGATGAAACTTGACATGTACATGTATGTTTATATTCCAAAGATCTTGGATCCTGTTGATATTTGCGCCAATCGGATCGTAACTTCCTGAATTATGGCCCCTGATTGTCCGAAATATCACCATTTTTAGCTTGTGGTCTTCCTGGAGGTCAAAATTTTTATCAGATTTAAGAAAACAATGGATTATATCACCGTTACATGGTAAGGAAGGTTGAGTTCGAATTTCGTGAAAATTGGACCAAAATTGACAGACAAAGAAGTCTAATAAAAGCGATATCTGATAATTACTTCCAGAGTTATGGCCCTTGATCTCTTCAAAAAAATCTTGTGGACGCGCTAGAGGCCAAATTTATTATCTGATTCATTTTAAATTTATACACAGTGTTTATTAAGTTCATAAGAGAAAGAAGCATATTGATTTTCAGCGATTTTCAATAATTGGAGGCAGACCACCATTAAATTTCACCATATCGGAACCCACAAATTGTAGTTCGTCTATTTATAGCAGTTCTCTCTCTGCCTCTTTTCTCCCCTTTTGCATGCCCATTTTTGTTGATTTTTTGGTCTAGAATGGACTAAAAGGGTTTGAATTAATTTTTTCTGCCAGGTTTTGGTAAATATTCAAGATTTTAAGGCGGAAGGATAACAGCGTTATGAGGTTGGCCACGGTGATGTGTACGGCAACTAGATACATGTTTTGAGTATGCTTCTTCAAGTTCGTGTATCTCAAAATTTTGATGGTCAACCTCATACAAATTTTAGTGCAAAGACATGGCCATTTGTTCCTCTGTCTGTAGTAAAAAGCATTTCGCCCAACGAAAATTTGGGGAAAAGTTGGAGGTGGGCAAAGAGTCCAGAAGTAACATTGAAGTGAATGGGGAAATTAATGGTGGTCTGCCTCCAATTACTGCCAGAGTTATGGCCCTTGATCACTTTAAAAAATCTTGTGGACACTCTAGAGGCCAAATCTTGTGGACCAGAGTTTAAGGTCTTGAGACAAACGAGTATATTGATTTTCAATGAATTTTGTTAATTGTACAGCTAAATCCATAAATATTAAATGTTTCGTATACTAATCGTTAGCATGGGGCAGAATTTTATAAAAAATCTAACAAATTCTAATAATTATCTGATAATTACTTAATATGCGACCACTCTTGTTGACTGCCCAGACCTATTTTTATACGCCCACATTGAAATGTGGTTGTATATTGTCGTCGCACCCTTCCGTCCGTCGGTCCGTCGTTAATATCTGATTGACTTTAAATTTATACACAGTGTTTAAGGTCATGAGACGGAGAATGCTATTGATTTTCAGCGATTTCCGATAATTAGTGCCAGAGTTATGGCCCTTGATCACTTAAAAAAATCTTTTGGGCGCTCTAAAGGCCAAAGTTAAAATCCGATTGACTTTAAATTTATACACAGAGTTAAAGGTCATAAGACGAAGAAGTCTAACAATTTTCAGTGATTTCTTATAATTAGTTCCAGAGTTGTGGCCCTTGATCACTTCATTAAATCTTGTGGACGCTCTAGAGGCCAAAGTTAATATCCGATTGACTTTAAATTTATACACAGTGTTTAAGGTCATAAGGCGAAGAAGCCTATTTATTTTCAGCAATTTCCGATAAGTAGTGCCAGGGTTATGGCCCTTGATCACTTCAAAAAATCTTGTGGGTGCTCTAGAGGCCAAAGTTAATATCCGATTGACTTCAAATTCATACACAGTGTTTAAGGTAATAAGACGAAGAAGCCTATTGATTTTCAGCGATTTCCAATAATTAGTGCCAGATTTATGGCCCCTGATCACTTCAAAAAATCTTGTGGATACTCAAGAGGCCAAAGTTAATATCCGATGGACTACAAATTTATACACAGTTTTTAAGGTCATAAGATGAAGAAACCTATTGATTTTCAGCGATTTCTGATAATTAGTGCCAGAGTTGTAGTCCTTGATCACTTCAAAAAATCTTGTGGATGCTCTAGAGGCCAAACTTATATGCGATTGATTTCAGATTGATACACAGAGTTTAAGGTGTTGAAACGAACAAATATTTTGATTTTCAATGAATTTTGATAACTGAACAGCTAAATCCATCATATTAAATGTTTCCTATACTAATTGTTAGTGTGGGACAAAACTTTATAAAAAGCAAACAAATTCTAATGATTTTCTGATAATTACATACTGAGTTGTTACTCTTAATCAGATTTTAGTGTATTATAAATGTTTCATTACCGAAAAAAGTAAAAATATGCGACAACTCTTGTTGACTGCCCGGATGATTTAGCTTCTGTGGGGGTATGTTTCATTGCCCTATCTTTAATATCTTTTAAAACTATAACATTGTAAAAGTTGAATATCTTTTACAGTTCCAAAAATGGTTCTGTTTAGTGTTCATTATTTACGAACATACAGTTGCTTTCTGCAGATGACACAAACAAGCCAATGCCACCTGTAAATTATTTTGATGGGTAAAATATTTTGATGGGCCTCTTTTCGGATTCCAAATTTGGAAATTTTCAACTGTTGATATTATTTTTTTATTTTTAAGTAAATGGTGTGTGTGTGTGTGTGTGTGTGGGGGGGGGGGTGAATGGTTAGCGGTATCATAAAGCCTGTCATTGAGACAACTAAGATCCCCGTGTTGTAGATGACAAGGAGTAGGTTCACCTGTCCAAGCTTGTGGGTTTTCTCCGGGTCCTCCGGTTTCCTCCCATTGCTAAAGACCCCTACGTGCAAGCTAATTATTGAAATAAAATTAAACCATATGTTAGTCCCAAAATGACCTAGTTTGTGTCAGTGATCATTAAACCCCATTTCTCTCACTCTCCTAATTAAATGTTAAATATTCTGGATTAAATAGGCATTATTGAAGCTAAATCTGCCTATTGAAAGTCTTTCATTTGGTCTCAAATGTTATCTAAATTATTAATTAGACATTTATTAACTTATCAAGACCATAATCAACTCTCGATGCTAATATTCATTTTGCATTACCTATTTTTGACATAATATAACAAGAACGACCATCTCTTTATCTAAATCTTACATAATGACCCTTTAAAGGGACAATAACATTCTTGCTGGCTTGGCAGCCCCAGAAAATAAATAATAGCCATATTCTAAGTACCTGTTGTGTAAATTATCCATTACAACCTATTTTACTTGTCCAGAGGGTTCGAAAATATTTTAAATCAAAGTCACATTTGAAAAGGTTTACGTTAGACTTTTCAAATCAATTAGTTGAATTTTTCCAATTTTTTAAATTAGGTGTGTTAAGATGAAATTTATATCATCAATTAATTGGACTATTGTAAAATAATACAATTTGTTTACCAGAATGAAGATTGGGACATACATGTATTATTTAGTTACAACAAGAGTGTTATTGGGGCTTTAAGTAATGAAACATTTGATACTCACATTTTTGTCAAGTAATGCAAAAGATGCTCATCGGCTTTCACAGTTATTTAGAAAATGTAATCTTATCAAATAACTTACTCATTCAAAAAATGATGTATAATGTAGAAATCGTAGGGCGTGTAATATTACTTGAACTTGATTATGCGATAAAATCGATAAAATCGTAGTACAGTAATAGTAAAACATACAGACATGCCATGTATTTTATGATATTCATCATGATATTTTTTATAGTTGTGCGTTGGAGTGTGTCTAGACTAAATAGACATACAATAAATTTTATAATGTTAACTGTTTATTATCACACTATTTTGTTCAGTTACGCACATGACACACTTACAGCATAGATCGATCTATTTACGACAATTGAAAGGTTTTCGCGCATAATTTGAGGTTACTTTAAAAACGTTTTTTAAACACACATAGCAAAAAATAATCATTTTGTGTCGTTTGAAACCAAATATATGGGGTTTTTTTATTCAAAAGCTATTAAAACATTTTATGTCGCAAATGTCAAGGCTACATCCGGTTACCTGCCATTACAGTTTTTTATTGCAGTTACACGTTTTACGACAATTGAAGGGTTTTCGCACATAATTTGAGGTTACTTTAAAAACGTTTTTTAAACATACATAGCAAAAAATAATCATTTTGTGTCGTTTGAAACCAAATATATGTTTTTTTTTATTCAAAAGCTATTAAAACATTTTATGTCGCAAATGAAAAAAAATCTGCATCCAGTTTACTGCCACGTGTTAATTGCAGTTACAGATAATTTCTTTCATCATCATTAATTGATTATGTCAGCTAATAAAGTGCCAGCCCATAAAGTGGATGAAATGGTAGATCCACAAGAAAACAGTGCTGGTGAAAATCAAGAAACATCCAGTACTATTTTACCAAGCGAAAAAGAGGTTATTCCAGTTTCATCCAATCAGACTACTAATTCCACAAGCAGTTACAGAACAGCGACCTCTCTGACCCCTCCGACCCCTCCGACCCCTTTACTGACCCCTTGTCAATCTGAAGAAGATAAACGGTCGACAAATGATAAAAGATTGACCGTCACAGCTTCACCACTTGAAGATGGGGTTAATATTACAAGTCATAACAATTCAACGGAGAGACAAGAATTATTGAAAAGAGTCCACAAAATAAAAGAAAAAACAGTTGATCACTATAGGGAATATGGTGTGGAAAAGTTAGATTTACATTTAATTCTTCAAAATAATCCACGTCTGAAGAGACATTTCAAGGACTTTGTTTTCACGGAGGAATTGGGACGTAAATTGCATCATTATCCAGTAGGTGTTCACTTTGTGTCTGATGAAAATGAGAAGCAACAAAGTGAAATGCTTCATTGTACAATGCTTATTGTTTACCTTCAGGAGGGCGAACGAAAATATTTGTACTTTGATTCTAATGGAGAGGTTCCTTCAAGCTTGTATATTGGGGTTGAAGAAAGGAATCAGTTAAAACTACAAAAACCAGAAAACAATACATGTGCCTTGTATTGTCTCATGGTGTTTGACTTATTGATTAGTTACCTAGAAGGGCCTGATTCAAATCTGTCAGAGTTCTTAATGACAAGATTTTGGGAAAATGAAGATCTTAATGAAGATGCTGTTGACTTTTTGAAGAATAAAATATTGCCTGATGTTCCTGAGAATTTATTTAAAAGAGTTGAAGAATGGAAAAAAGTAGAACTACAGCAACCCAAAAACAATAGATGTTCCTTGTATGCACTAATTATATTCTACCTATTGCTTGACTATCTTAAAGACCCTGATTTAGACCTGTCAACGTTCTCAATGGAAACTTTCTTAGAAAATAAAGATCTTGATCAAGTTGTTATTGAATACTTTAAGTATAAAATATTGCCAGAAGTAATAATATCTTTGAGAGAATGTGAATAAAAAAATAATCTTCGGTTTTGATTATGTGTTATGATTAAATATTGCAGAAAAACTAATTGGTTGACAAACGAGGTCATCAACATGGATATCAATACTCTGCCCACCTGTAGGAAAGGGGTGCATAAATAAAATAGCCGAATAAATTCCTGCTCACATTCCACTGAATCACTGATGGGGTGGGGTTACCTGCATGTTCAGGCGTATATCTCCCCAGAGAAATTTATGCAATATAGAAGGATTCCAACCCATTTCCAGCCGTAGTCCTATGTAGTTCATCTTAACCACAATCAATCTATCAGAGAGAGAGGGGGATGGGGTTTAATGTCCACTTGACACAAACCAGGTCATTTTAGGACTAACATCGTTCTTTAGCAGTGGGAGGAAACCAGAGGACCCGTAGAAAACCCACGAGGTTGGACAGGCGACCCTACTCCTTGTCACGTACAACCAGGAATTATGAACCACGCCAGTTGACTCAATGACAGGCTTTATGATACAGCACGCACATGCTAATCGTTTGGCCATCCAACCCCCCTCAATCTATCAGACTTTTTTTGTTGCATTCACATTAACCCCTTGTGGACGGGATTTTCGACAAAATTTCGTAACCCTGGACGGGATTATTTAGGGGAAAAAATCATTTTTTTTAAAATGTGAATTTATCTTCAATCTGCTTGGCTTAAATTCTTAAAAAAGAATTCCTGTTGTAATTTTATGATGTTTTGAGTTCACAAAATGAATTTTCCTTGCCTTATTGTCTATTTTACTTCGTCGAAAGACAGCTGGCGCTTCCTGGCAACCGCCATTGTTTACATGTCGTAACTATGCAGAAAATTGGAAAATTCGAGAAAATTACACGATAAAATATAAGTGATGCCATCTAGAACAACGGGAGATAACTAGTTTATGATCGCAAGGCTATAGGAGGCAGACCACCATTAAATTTTAAATCTCGGTACCCACAAATTGTAGTTCGTCTATTTATAGCAGTTCTCTCTCTGTCTCTTTTCTCCCCTTTTGCATGCCCATTTTTGTTGATTTTTTGGCCTAGAATGGACTAAGAGGGTTTGAATTAATATTTTCTGCTAGGTTTTGGTAAATATTCATGATTTTGAGGCGGAAGGATAACGGCGTTATGAGGTTGGCTACGGTGATATGTACGGCAACTAGATACATGTTTTGAGTATGCTTCTTCAAGTTCGTGTATCTCAAAATTTTGGTGGTCAACCTCATAAAAATTTTAGTGCAAAGACATGACCATTTGTTCCTCTGTCTGTAGTGAAAAGCATTTCGCCCAACGAAAATTTGGGGATAAGTTGGAGGTGGGCAAAGAGTCCAGAATTAACATTGAAGTCAATGGGGAAATTAATGGTGGTCTGCCTCCTGTATGTAAACAAACTGACGGCGTATGAGAGGCCTAAATTTGATGCTATGATCTCCAATTTGTCAGAAAATGTGATATATGACATTTTGATAATAAAAAAATTGAAATGGTAAAATTTCTAAAATATTTGACAAATTTGTGAGGGGAATATTTGATTTTAGTCCAAATTTTGTGATTTTCAGTGTTTATTTGCTTTTCAAAATGAGTGAAAAATATTTTAATGTGTAATTTTGACTTTTTCTGCATCGTAAAGGTTAGATGGGAAGAAAGTATAATAATTTCACTCAATTTTGCCTAAAAATCATGATAATTTGTCTGAAATTCTTCAGATTACCCCCAATATTACTGTCAAAATTTTAATTATTCATCTGTTTTAAAATGAAACAAAATGTCTTGCATGTCTTTATTTCCATTGTTAAATAACTTGGAAAGGAGCCATGTGTTTGTCAGATATTGAAAAAGTATCTATGATTTGAATAGAAATTTAAAAATTAAGAAATTTGGTCTAATTATGTACTGCTGAGGCATGTTAGAATTTTCAAAACATGAGTGAACTGCATTTTGCTTGGGTGTTCCTCAGACTTAACACAATTTTAATGTTTTAAAACCTGCAATTGTTGCATTTCCCTTCTCGAGAAAGTAAAATCTGTGTGTCTGCAGGGAAATTTCTCTGTCTTCATTTCATTTAGACTGGCTCAACCTCCCCACCCCACCCATTTTCTTGAACATGATATTTGGATATTCAATTGAAAATATATTGACTCCGAATTAACAGTAATTGGATTTTGTGCTTGAATTGTAACCGAGCATTTTATTTTGCTCAAACAAATAGTTACATAAAAGATTCCATGAATTTTTAAGACTTTTTGTTTATGGCCAAACATGTTATTCTATGACATTTTCCCCAAATGAGTCCACACCCCAAAATGGATATGTTGTAGATGTGTCTTTTGCAGCTTAATGTTTGACATTTTTGATGTAAATCTATTATTTGTGGTGATCTTTTAAAATGTGGCACTTACAGAGCAATGAAATATTAATTAATAGCCTTTCCATACTCCTTTTATGCAATGAATTATGTCATAACTCCCTTTTTCCACCTCATTTTGTCAGGAAATTGATGTAAAGATTAAAACAACTTGCTTCCACAAAATATTGACACTATATAATTCCAAGGATACCTCTGATTGTTAAAGTGTTTTAAATACTGAAATATTCCCATTTTTTTAAAAAAAATAGAGCTTTGTGACCCTTTTGTTGGAGTGGCTGGTTGTCAACTAAATACAGCATCTATTTTACATTTATCAATCCATATTTTAATAAATGATTCATATTTCTTACAAGTACCTGTGTTTGTATGTATGTATACAAGCCAGGGATAGAAAAATGTGGCTTTTAGCCATATTCCATCAACAGTATTACTTATGTGGACACAGGTTGGATTTGTTATCACAGCAACATTTTCAGGGGGTGGGCTTACAAGTTTCATTATAGTTCCTTACAGTTACCCTCAATGCAACCAATTTGCAGCTTGTCTTCTTGTATACTGGCCAAGGTTTCTAGAAATAAATGCCTTTCACCTCAGAGTTTCCAAGAAATAGGGAATTATTGGCATTTGGAGACATACAAAGTGTCAAAGAATGGGCCATGTTGTAAAAAAAGGTAAAATAAGGTCAATTTTTGAAAAATATCCCAATATTTTGAATATTTTTGATGAGACTTGTTTGAAACTCTTTAAATCTTTTTGCGAAACTCACATTTTGACAAAATTAAGAAAGAGTCTTCAATTCTAGAACAAAAGGCCCATGGACCTGATCTGCAACCCAGCATGCAAAACAGTACATAACTTTAAAGGGTCACCATTTCTTCTGCAATTATTTTTTTTTGATTCTGTATTATAATAATTTTGCAAAAATAAATGTGAAGCTATAAAGAAAAGAATTTTGATGATATATGAATTTTTAAAAACATATAGGAGGCAGACCACCATTAAATTTTAAATCTCGGTACCCACAAATTGTAGTTCGTCTATTTATAGCAGTTCTCTCTCTGTCTCTTTTCTCCCCTTTTGCATGCCCATTTTTGTTGATTTTTTGGCCTAGAATGGACTAAGAGGGTTTGAATTAATATTTTCTGCTAGGTTTTGGTAAATATTCATGATTTTGAGGCGGAAGGATAACGGCGTTATGAGGTTGGCTACGGTGATATGTACGGCAACTAGATACATGTTTTGAGTATGCTTCTTCAAGTTCGTGTATCTCAAAATTTTGGTGGTCAACCTCATAAAAATTTTAGTGCAAAGACATGACCATTTGTTCCTCTGTCTGTAGTGAAAAGCATTTCGCCCAACGAAAATTTGGGGATAAGTTGGAGGTGGGCAAAGAGTCCAGAATTAACATTGAAGTCAATGGGGAAATTAATGGTGGTCTGCCTCCTGTATGTAAACAAACTGACGGCGTATGAGAGGCCTAAATTTGATGCTATGATCTCCAATTTGTCAGAAAATGTGATATATGACATTTTGATAATAAAAAAATTGAAATGGTAAAATTTCTAAAATATTTGACAAATTTGTGAGGGGAATATTTGATTTTAGTCCAAATTTTGTGATTTTCAGTGTTTATTTGCTTTTCAAAATGAGTGAAAAATATTTTAATGTGTAATTTTGACTTTTTCTGCATCGTAAAGGTTAGATGGGAAGAAAGTATAATAATTTCACTCAATTTTGCCTAAAAATCATGATAATTTGTCTGAAATTCTTCAGATTACCCCCAATATTACTGTCAAAATTTTAATTATTCATCTGTTTTAAAATGAAACAAAATGTCTTGCATGTCTTTATTTCCATTGTTAAATAACTTGGAAAGGAGCCATGTGTTTGTCAGATATTGAAAAAGTATCTATGATTTGAATAGAAATTTAAAAATTAAGAAATTTGGTCTAATTATGTACTGCTGAGGCATGTTAGAATTTTCAAAACATGAGTGAACTGCATTTTGCTTGGGTGTTCCTCAGACTTAACACAATTTTAATGTTTTAAAACCTGCAATTGTTGCATTTCCCTTCTCGAGAAAGTAAAATCTGTGTGTCTGCAGGGAAATTTCTCTGTCTTCATTTCATTTAGACTGGCTCAACCTCCCCACCCCACCCATTTTCTTGAACATGATATTTGGATATTCAATTGAAAATATATTGACTCCGAATTAACAGTAATTGGATTTTGTGCTTGAATTGTAACCGAGCATTTTATTTTGCTCAAACAAATAGTTACATAAAAGATTCCATGAATTTTTAAGACTTTTTGTTTATGGCCAAACATGTTATTCTATGACATTTTCCCCAAATGAGTCCACACCCCAAAATGGATATGTTGTAGATGTGTCTTTTGCAGCTTAATGTTTGACATTTTTGATGTAAATCTATTATTTGTGGTGATCTTTTAAAATGTGGCACTTACAGAGCAATGAAATATTAATTAATAGCCTTTCCATACTCCTTTTATGCAATGAATTATGTCATAACTCCCTTTTTCCACCTCATTTTGTCAGGAAATTGATGTAAAGATTAAAACAACTTGCTTCCACAAAATATTGACACTATATAATTCCAAGGATACCTCTGATTGTTAAAGTGTTTTAAATACTGAAATATTCCCATTTTTTTAAAAAAAATAGAGCTTTGTGACCCTTTTGTTGGAGTGGCTGGTTGTCAACTAAATACAGCATCTATTTTACATTTATCAATCCATATTTTAATAAATGATTCATATTTCTTACAAGTACCTGTGTTTGTATGTATGTATACAAGCCAGGGATAGAAAAATGTGGCTTTTAGCCATATTCCATCAACAGTATTACTTATGTGGACACAGGTTGGATTTGTTATCACAGCAACATTTTCAGGGGGTGGGCTTACAAGTTTCATTATAGTTCCTTACAGTTACCCTCAATGCAACCAATTTGCAGCTTGTCTTCTTGTATACTGGCCAAGGTTTCTAGAAATAAATGCCTTTCACCTCAGAGTTTCCAAGAAATAGGGAATTATTGGCATTTGGAGACATACAAAGTGTCAAAGAATGGGCCATGTTGTAAAAAAAGGTAAAATAAGGTCAATTTTTGAAAAATATCCCAATATTTTGAATATTTTTGATGAGACTTGTTTGAAACTCTTTAAATCTTTTTGCGAAACTCACATTTTGACAAAATTAAGAAAGAGTCTTCAATTCTAGAACAAAAGGCCCATGGACCTGATCTGCAACCCAGCATGCAAAACAGTACATAACTTTAAAGGGTCACCATTTCTTCTGCAATTATTTTTTTTTGATTCTGTATTATAATAATTTTGCAAAAATAAATGTGAAGCTATAAAGAAAAGAATTTTGATGATATATGAATTTTTAAAAACATATAGGAGGCAGACCACCATTAAATTTTAAATCTCGGTACCCACAAATTGTAGTTCGTCTATTTATAGCAGTTCTCTCTCTGTCTCTTTTCTCCCCTTTTGCATGCCCATTTTTGTTGATTTTTTGGCCTAGAATGGACTAAGAGGGTTTGAATTAATATTTTCTGCTAGGTTTTGGTAAATATTCATGATTTTGAGGCGGAAGGATAACGGCGTTATGAGGTTGGCTACGGTGATATGTACGGCAACTAGATACATGTTTTGAGTATGCTTCTTCAAGTTCGTGTATCTCAAAATTTTGGTGGTCAACCTCATAAAAATTTTAGTGCAAAGACATGACCATTTGTTCCTCTGTCTGTAGTGAAAAGCATTTCGCCCAACGAAAATTTGGGGATAAGTTGGAGGTGGGCAAAGAGTCCAGAATTAACATTGAAGTCAATGGGGAAATTAATGGTGGTCTGCCTCCTGTATGTAAACAAACTGACGGCGTATGAGAGGCCTAAATTTGATGCTATGATCTCCAATTTGTCAGAAAATGTGATATATGACATTTTGATAATAAAAAAATTGAAATGGTAAAATTTCTAAAATATTTGACAAATTTGTGAGGGGAATATTTGATTTTAGTCCAAATTTTGTGATTTTCAGTGTTTATTTGCTTTTCAAAATGAGTGAAAAATATTTTAATGTGTAATTTTGACTTTTTCTGCATCGTAAAGGTTAGATGGGAAGAAAGTATAATAATTTCACTCAATTTTGCCTAAAAATCATGATAATTTGTCTGAAATTCTTCAGATTACCCCCAATATTACTGTCAAAATTTTAATTATTCATCTGTTTTAAAATGAAACAAAATGTCTTGCATGTCTTTATTTCCATTGTTAAATAACTTGGAAAGGAGCCATGTGTTTGTCAGATATTGAAAAAGTATCTATGATTTGAATAGAAATTTAAAAATTAAGAAATTTGGTCTAATTATGTACTGCTGAGGCATGTTAGAATTTTCAAAACATGAGTGAACTGCATTTTGCTTGGGTGTTCCTCAGACTTAACACAATTTTAATGTTTTAAAACCTGCAATTGTTGCATTTCCCTTCTCGAGAAAGTAAAATCTGTGTGTCTGCAGGGAAATTTCTCTGTCTTCATTTCATTTAGACTGGCTCAACCTCCCCACCCCACCCATTTTCTTGAACATGATATTTGGATATTCAATTGAAAATATATTGACTCCGAATTAACAGTAATTGGATTTTGTGCTTGAATTGTAACCGAGCATTTTATTTTGCTCAAACAAATAGTTACATAAAAGATTCCATGAATTTTTAAGACTTTTTGTTTATGGCCAAACATGTTATTCTATGACATTTTCCCCAAATGAGTCCACACCCCAAAATGGATATGTTGTAGATGTGTCTTTTGCAGCTTAATGTTTGACATTTTTGATGTAAATCTATTATTTGTGGTGATCTTTTAAAATGTGGCACTTACAGAGCAATGAAATATTAATTAATAGCCTTTCCATACTCCTTTTATGCAATGAATTATGTCATAACTCCCTTTTTCCACCTCATTTTGTCAGGAAATTGATGTAAAGATTAAAACAACTTGCTTCCACAAAATATTGACACTATATAATTCCAAGGATACCTCTGATTGTTAAAGTGTTTTAAATACTGAAATATTCCCATTTTTTTAAAAAAAATAGAGCTTTGTGACCCTTTTGTTGGAGTGGCTGGTTGTCAACTAAATACAGCATCTATTTTACATTTATCAATCCATATTTTAATAAATGATTCATATTTCTTACAAGTACCTGTGTTTGTATGTATGTATACAAGCCAGGGATAGAAAAATGTGGCTTTTAGCCATATTCCATCAACAGTATTACTTATGTGGACACAGGTTGGATTTGTTATCACAGCAACATTTTCAGGGGGTGGGCTTACAAGTTTCATTATAGTTCCTTACAGTTACCCTCAATGCAACCAATTTGCAGCTTGTCTTCTTGTATACTGGCCAAGGTTTCTAGAAATAAATGCCTTTCACCTCAGAGTTTCCAAGAAATAGGGAATTATTGGCATTTGGAGACATACAAAGTGTCAAAGAATGGGCCATGTTGTAAAAAAAGGTAAAATAAGGTCAATTTTTGAAAAATATCCCAATATTTTGAATATTTTTGATGAGACTTGTTTGAAACTCTTTAAATCTTTTTGCGAAACTCACATTTTGACAAAATTAAGAAAGAGTCTTCAATTCTAGAACAAAAGGCCCATGGACCTGATCTGCAACCCAGCATGCAAAACAGTACATAACTTTAAAGGGTCACCATTTCTTCTGCAATTATTTTTTTTTGATTCTGTATTATAATAATTTTGCAAAAATAAATGTGAAGCTATAAAGAAAAGAATTTTGATGATATATGAATTTTTAAAAACATATAGGAGGCAGACCACCATTAAATTTTAAATCTCGGTACCCACAAATTGTAGTTCGTCTATTTATAGCAGTTCTCTCTCTGTCTCTTTTCTCCCCTTTTGCATGCCCATTTTTGTTGATTTTTTGGCCTAGAATGGACTAAGAGGGTTTGAATTAATATTTTCTGCTAGGTTTTGGTAAATATTCATGATTTTGAGGCGGAAGGATAACGGCGTTATGAGGTTGGCTACGGTGATATGTACGGCAACTAGATACATGTTTTGAGTATGCTTCTTCAAGTTCGTGTATCTCAAAATTTTGGTGGTCAACCTCATAAAAATTTTAGTGCAAAGACATGACCATTTGTTCCTCTGTCTGTAGTGAAAAGCATTTCGCCCAACGAAAATTTGGGGATAAGTTGGAGGTGGGCAAAGAGTCCAGAATTAACATTGAAGTCAATGGGGAAATTAATGGTGGTCTGCCTCCTGTATGTAAACAAACTGACGGCGTATGAGAGGCCTAAATTTGATGCTATGATCTCCAATTTGTCAGAAAATGTGATATATGACATTTTGATAATAAAAAAATTGAAATGGTAAAATTTCTAAAATATTTGACAAATTTGTGAGGGGAATATTTGATTTTAGTCCAAATTTTGTGATTTTCAGTGTTTATTTGCTTTTCAAAATGAGTGAAAAATATTTTAATGTGTAATTTTGACTTTTTCTGCATCGTAAAGGTTAGATGGGAAGAAAGTATAATAATTTCACTCAATTTTGCCTAAAAATCATGATAATTTGTCTGAAATTCTTCAGATTACCCCCAATATTACTGTCAAAATTTTAATTATTCATCTGTTTTAAAATGAAACAAAATGTCTTGCATGTCTTTATTTCCATTGTTAAATAACTTGGAAAGGAGCCATGTGTTTGTCAGATATTGAAAAAGTATCTATGATTTGAATAGAAATTTAAAAATTAAGAAATTTGGTCTAATTATGTACTGCTGAGGCATGTTAGAATTTTCAAAACATGAGTGAACTGCATTTTGCTTGGGTGTTCCTCAGACTTAACACAATTTTAATGTTTTAAAACCTGCAATTGTTGCATTTCCCTTCTCGAGAAAGTAAAATCTGTGTGTCTGCAGGGAAATTTCTCTGTCTTCATTTCATTAAGACTGGCTCAACCTCCCCACCCCACCCATTTTCTTGAACATGATATTTGGATATTCAATTGAAAATATATTGACTCCGAATTAACAGTAATTGGATTTTGTGCTTGAATTGTAACCGAGCATTTTATTTTGCTCAAACAAATAGTTACATAAAAGATTCCATGAATTTTTAAGACTTTTTGTTTATGGCCAAACATGTTATTCTATGACATTTTCCCCAAATGAGTCCACACCCCAAAATGGATATGTTGTAGATGTGTCTTTTGCAGCTTAATGTTTGACATTTTTGATGTAAATCTATTATTTGTGGTGATCTTTTAAAATGTGGCACTTACAGAGCAATGAAATATTAATTAATAGCCTTTCCATACTCCTTTTATGCAATGAATTATGTCATAACTCCCTTTTTCCACCTCATTTTGTCAGGAAATTGATGTAAAGATTAAAACAACTTGCTTCCACAAAATATTGACACTATATAATTCCAAGGATACCTCTGATTGTTAAAGTGTTTTAAATACTGAAATATTCCCATTTTTTTAAAAAAAATAGAGCTTTGTGACCCTTTTGTTGGAGTGGCTGGTTGTCAACTAAATACAGCATCTATTTTACATTTATCAATCCATATTTTAATAAATGATTCATATTTCTTACAAGTACCTGTGTTTGTATGTATGTATACAAGCCAGGGATAGAAAAATGTGGCTTTTAGCCATATTCCATCAACAGTATTACTTATGTGGACACAGGTTGGATTTGTTATCACAGCAACATTTTCAGGGGGTGGGCTTACAAGTTTCATTATAGTTCCTTACAGTTACCCTCAATGCAACCAATTTGCAGCTTGTCTTCTTGTATACTGGCCAAGGTTTCTAGAAATAAATGCCTTTCACCTCAGAGTTTCCAAGAAATAGGGAATTATTGGCATTTGGAGACATACAAAGTGTCAAAGAATGGGCCATGTTGTAAAAAAAGGTAAAATAAGGTCAATTTTTGAAAAATATCCCAATATTTTGAATATTTTTGATGAGACTTGTTTGAAACTCTTTAAATCTTTTTGCGAAACTCACATTTTGACAAAATTAAGAAAGAGTCTTCAATTCTAGAACAAAAGGCCCATGGACCTGATCTGCAACCCAGCATGCAAAACAGTACATAACTTTAAAGGGTCACCATTTCTTCTGCAATTATTTTTTTTTGATTCTGTATTATAATAATTTTGCAAAAATAAATGTGAAGCTATAAAGAAAAGAATTTTGATGATATATGAATTTTTAAAAACATATAGGAGGCAGACCACCATTAAATTTTAAATCTCGGTACCCACAAATTGTAGTTCGTCTATTTATAGCAGTTCTCTCTCTGTCTCTTTTCTCCCCTTTTGCATGCCCATTTTTGTTGATTTTTTGGCCTAGAATGGACTAAGAGGGTTTGAATTAATATTTTCTGCTAGGTTTTGGTAAATATTCATGATTTTGAGGCGGAAGGATAACGGCGTTATGAGGTTGGCTACGGTGATATGTACGGCAACTAGATACATGTTTTGAGTATGCTTCTTCAAGTTCGTGTATCTCAAAATTTTGGTGGTCAACCTCATAAAAATTTTAGTGCAAAGACATGACCATTTGTTCCTCTGTCTGTAGTGAAAAGCATTTCGCCCAACGAAAATTTGGGGATAAGTTGGAGGTGGGCAAAGAGTCCAGAATTAACATTGAAGTCAATGGGGAAATTAATGGTGGTCTGCCTCCAAAGGGGGATTCCCCGTGCTAAATTTAGCATATTTAAATGAGGACTGATTCAAGGTGTCACGTGTGACGTGTTAACACGTCAACCGTCTCTGGGCACGGAAAATATTTGCGTGTCAACACGTCATCCGTCCAAAAGGGGTTAAGACAGAAATTCCATGGAAACATGATCAACATAAAAAATTGTTAGTCATCGGATTTAAAAGTCAATCATGCTGATATACATTATCTCAACCAAATTTTTTTACCCCATTTTAATGCTAATATGCTACTAATGGTGATAATTATTATATAATGCGCAAATTTCCATCCACGAATAAATAAATGCTCATAGCATACCGAGATGACAAATTCAATTCAAAATAAAATCAATATGCCTTTCAACTTTGTTGACCACTTGAAATTCAGATTCTGGATAAATTAGGTATATGAGAAATTATTAGTGTAAAAAAACAAAACAATTTGTGTTCCTGCCATAATATTTTGTATGAAAAGAATGATAATTTCCATTCCCAACAGGTCTGGGTGAAAAGTTGTATAAGTGCCATCTCGGATGTTTTATGGCAGCTTATTATATACAAATTCTATATATATTTCAGTATTTGCTGTTGAGCCAGAGGGTAAGATATTAGAGAAATGTCTGACATCTGGGGAAAGACTGTGGCCAAATCCACCTCAATATCTCGACACCATAGCTGATGGTATTAGGTTACAACAAGTCGGCCATCTTACATGGCCTATTTTATTGGAACTTGTGGAGAAAAAAGTCTTTACAGTGGTGAGTTACCATACAACAGTTACCCCAGATATACCCTTAAATGAAGCTAGAGACTTTTATCTTTAAAAAATTTTCAAGACCAGGGACGAAGAATATGTCGCTTGGAAGATACATGCCTCTTGCATCATTTTGACTATAACTATGGTAATATGCCATATTTAACCAAAATCTGAAATACTAATCCACAGAGAGATACGATCCACATGTGGACCTATATAACCGCAAGGTTCTTCGATAAGTCTGGAATGAAGACAGACAGACAGACAGACGCAGGAAAAATCTGATTTAAACACAGACCATATTTTGTTTTGTTTTTTATAGTTCAAAATTTCGTTTTACTTGTCTTCATGTAGTGTAAAGTAATAGTATAAAATAACAATCAGATTGATACTGGAGTGAAAGATATCACAAGGTATTCATATTGTTCTTATGGAGAATACTCATATTTAAATTTCCAACTGGGAGATAACTTTTTATGTACTTACACATTTTATTGTCCAATCCGAACAACTAGATGCTTTTCCTTTGCCTGACACTCCTCCCTGCACAACTGCCATGGAGAAAACTACAAGGATCTTCCTATGTCAACAAAATTTTGAATCTAGGACCACCCGCCCCTGTCAACAAAATCATATGCTTTAAATCATAATAATCTCGGAATAAAGATGATTTGGCAGGTCAGAGATCAGACGGTGATGTATAGTTAAACTCAGCAAATTGCATGTAGGTAGGTGGTAGGGATTTTGTTAAAATAAAGACTTTCGCTACCACAGGTGTTGTAAATTGACTAATTGTAAACAGTTGAGAACTAAGTAAGTTGTTATTTTCTGCTACTTTCACTTAATATTTTTCAGAATGATGAAGAAATAAAAGCTGCTATGAAATTTGTTTTTCAAAGATTGAAGGTATTAATAATAAAATACTGTTTTTACAGATCCTATTTAACTAAAGTATCTTTCTTTATTTTCTCTATTTTTAATAACAGTAACCAGAAATATATGTTCAACAAAAAATATTAAATTCATGAAGTTGAACTCAGTTGACAATCATTTATTTTTTAGAGGGATATATTTGTTAATTACAACCAACCCAATGGGATATAATGACAAGCAACTTAGGAGATATATTTGTTAATGACAACCAATCCAATGGGGTGTATTTGTTAATAACAACCAATACAGGGGAATATATTTGTAGCTTACATAGTTTGTATTTTATGGTTGATTATAACGTGTAATTCACCATTGTTCTGAACATGAAACTTGTTTAGTTACTTCTTGGGATATTAATCCTGTAAATCTGTCAATTAAATGAACTCCAGATAGTTTTAATGTATTGTGTATTATTTTGTGTCAAATTTAGTTGTAGGGTAATGTAGCTTTATTGTGTTTTATTTTATATTTCAGTTCATTGTTGGGTAATTTAACTTTAATCATAATGTCCGGTGTTTTATTTTGTATTTCAGTTGGTTGTGGAAGCGGCCAGTGGAGCAGGTGTTGCTGCTGTTTTCTCAGATCGGTTTAAAACATTAGACCATTCCATTAAAAATGTTGGGGTTATATTGTGCGGGGGGAATGTGGATATTGATCATTTACCTTGGTATTAATACACGTATACTCAAATTATCTCCCTTGCTACCTCTATGTTAAAGGCCCAAAAATGTCATCAATTTAACATTGAAGTCAATGAGGAGAAGGAATTACTTGTCTGAATCCGCATTTATTTACAAATTAACTCCCTTTTTATTAATATACTTGAATTACATGCACCGAACCGGCTATTTGATATTACCCCTGAATTATCAGCCAATGATTGCTATTATTATACAAAAAATTGATGGTTCTATTGATTAAACATTACATGCCAAATAAATAATTAACCATGGGTAATCTTAATAATAATAATAATATATTGCATTTGATAATGCGCCACATCCACCCAAGTGAGTGCTCTGTATGTATGCATGTGCTATAAAATTAAGAAAAAATATTTATCTTTATGAGACTTGTTACTGTTTTGATTTTGCCAAGCTGTTAATATTTGGGATAAAATTAATTATTGACTATTAAAGCATGTCACGCAAGTCTTTTTTCAACACTGAATCTTTATTATTATGATGTGCAATGTTTTATTTGACACACATACATAAGTCTTCTGATTTTATAGCAAACCCAGGCAGTTCCCCACATTTCATTTGTGCATAATGAATACCACTTACTATTATTGAGCATAAACAAACCCATTCATTGTTAATGTGAATAAAAAATACAACGGTTTGGATTGTGACTAAAGAATAACACTTATTGTTATTGTGCATAAGGAATACCATTCATTGTTATTGTGCATAAAGAATAACACTTATTGTTATTGTGCACATGGATTATCACCTATTGTTATTTTGACTAAAGAATAATATCATTCATTGTTATTGTGCATTTTTCTAGTAAGGTATTTCTGTGTTTAACATGGCCAAGAAGTAATAAATGTAATTTATTTTAATTCATACTCTTGAGTTAAGTATTCTTACATTATTTATGTTGTTGATTTGTGAAGATTTAATCATTTTATATTTGTAATGATTTTTATTTTATTGTTTACATTTTTACTCTAATTCCGTATATACCCCATATTTATATATAAAACCCCACGATTTGACTACAGGCATTTATTGATAAACTTGAATAAATTTATATTAAAAATCATGTGTGATGTTTTAGGTTTTTCTTATGTGTTTTGTCGAACCATACTAACCCTCAAATCAAATGGAATCAAATGGGATTTGATGTCTTGCTTTTCTTCGCCAACCAGGAAAATGGAAAAGAGACAAACAATAGCACCAGTGCCGGAATGGTGGGCATTCGGCCTACCTGTCAGGTCATTGACCAAGGCCCACACATGTACACGCCGAAGGGGCCGACAGGAGAAGGAAAAGATAGGAAGCTTTGGTCTGAAATGCTAGGAAAATGGGTTTGCGGTTGTCAATTTTCAAAATTTTCCAGGAGAGAGACCCCCCCCCCACGACGTTCACTTGTGTGGGCATTGGTCAATGAACTGTCACTGCTCTTCACGGCTGTTATTCATTGGACTGTTTTAATATGGTCTCAACGTTGTATTACCCTGGATTTTACTATGAACTCCACGTTGTGTTAAAGTAGTTAAGTCTCTAACTCAATATCACCTGACGTCTTCGACATTGAAAGCACGAATTATTTGTCAATTTAAAACAACATTGATGTTGTTATCTTACCTTGAAAAGGTAGGCGTCGGATATCCATTGTTCAAGACAAAATAAACATTTTACCATTGGTACACGAATCGCGAGCAATGATGCGTTTCAGTCCCATTTGCTAAAGTCCCCTACGCGCAAGCGATTTAATGATAGAAAATTGAGTCATATGTTAGTCCCGAAACGACCTAGTTTGTGTCGAATGGATGTTAACCTCTCTCACAATTCCTTTTCTTTCCACTTCAAAACCAATTAAATGAAACAAACATGTCACCTTGACATTGGTATTTTGACGTAAATTTTCCCGACATTATGTACTTGCAAAGTACCCAATATCACCAAAAGCCTTGGCATTGAAAACCCGAATAAATGGTTACAGACATATAAATATATTGTTTATAATTATAGTCATGTAGCTAAAACTCTAACTCAATATCAGCGAAAGTCTTCGACATTCCAAATACGAATTATGAGTCAATTTAAGTCATCAATGAGTAAGTCGCTAACGCTTAACCTAGGGTCTCGGTTTTTTTCCCGGTATTGACCGAAAAAGTTCCTCCAGATTTTGCGACGGTTTCCCGTTGTCGGTCGTTTAAGGTGGAGGGCCTGACAAGGAAAGTGTCTATTCGTTCGGATGGGCGAAAAATCGAGGTCCCGTGTACACGTAGAAGATCGCTTGGAATTTGGTGTAAGAGTAGACCGTAGTATCATTAGCTAGTCGGAGATAAACCTCATTGCGTTTCATTTAGCATGTAGGTATATTCTTTATTTCGAGTGTATATTATAGATTGTAGTGTTTCATATACCATGTAGGTATATTCTTTATTTCGATTGTATGCTACAGATTGTAGTATTTTCAGATAACGAAAATATCAGACATTTTGTCATATCTTTAAACATGTTTACCTGATTAAATATTCATGGACTTAACCGAAACAACCAATCAGGATGTAATTTAATCTCAATACCATCTCAGCTTGTAATTAAATCAACCATAACGATCAGCGCAACCCTAACACGACATTCGTTGGAAAACATGGGCGGGCCCCTAGAGGGGTGTGTGCAGTCGATACATCGCCCGGGCCTATGAAGCCCACGGAGGCCCATAAAGATCTATTAAATTTTATTTACGTCGACATGGCCAGTATTTGTGCAGCAGAGCCCGCGGTCCGATACCTGATGCCGTACTCTGAGAGGTGGGGGTAAAATTGGACCTGCATCCGCACATGAAAATTGTTTCGGCGCCCCTGAGCATGAGTGTAGCACGTGAAACAAGAACCGCTTAAAGCGTTCTTTCATCCAAAATATTGCAAAAAAATAAATCGACAAAGACAGCTGTTATATAGATAGCATATTATATGATATTCGAACTTTTAATAACTGTATCATCGTACTATTATATCCGGAAATTAAACTAAGTTGTGTGGACGACTCCACCAACGAGTGAGGATGATCACGCAGAACTCGGCCCAAAAATCGTATACTATTACTAATAAGGAAGGAATACCCATGTCGCGAAAGTAAACTATGTCGTGTGGACGACTTTACCAACGTATTATTATTATATCCCAAAATTAAACTAAGTCTTGTGGACGACTCCACCAACGAGTGTGGACGACTTAACCAGATTTTTCGTGTGGACGACTTTGCTTGTGGACGACTCGACTGGCATTCATTGATGGCATGATCGTACCGGGAAAGGAGGGGCTTCTGATATCTAATATTAAAGACAAAGTAAACATTTTACTATTGGTACACAAATTGTGTACCATAATGCGTTTCAGCAGCATTTGTTACAAGCAAAGTCCAGCTTAACCGTAGCGGGCCCTGGGTCTGATTAGAATCGCGGGGCCCCTAACGCGAAGAAAAGATTATTTCATAGAACGCACGCGTAACACACAATTACACGGTCTGTAATACAAAAAAAAAATACGTAATGTCAGTTCCGAATGGCATAAAATGCGCGGAAATGGCATATAACGGCGGGGAACTGTAACAAAGAAGGATGAGGGATAGCCTAGTCTCCCCCCACGCACCGCAAGATCGATTACCGTGAAACTCTCGTCTGGAATTTGATTTTTTTGCTCTTTTTGCCATGAACCGCGGGGCCTCCTAAACCGCGGGGCTCTGGGCCTGGGCCCCTCTGGCCCATGCCTAAGCTGGGCCTTGGTTACAAGGGTCTCAAAAGATGAGGCTAGAAATATTCGTCAAGTCATGTCAAACGGCGACTCCCAGTATATTCTTACGTGGAGATCATGCACAATATTGGAATAACCAAACGCTATGGAATGTCATTCGATTACGACTTCTGGCGTATTTCGCCGAATATAACCGATTTGATATTAAGAGTAAAAATTGAATAACGGCAAGCCGGGTATTACTCAAAAAACGTCCAATTCCATTTGAAAATATAAATCTAATTTATGATTCGTTGTTTTGTGGCTATACGGCGCACCGAGCATATCTCTTCCAGTCTACCATAAAACTCGACCTTGCTATCTAAAGTAGAATTTGCCTGGTCTCCATTCTGGCATTTTCGCCATCTGTGAAAAGTTTTTTTTTATTTCTTGGCGTTTTACTGGCATCAGCTTGGGAGAAAGCGCCAAAGAGACCTTAGTCTGTTAGTGTCTGTGTCTTGGCAATAACATTGTTTAGTTTCCGCAGACATATACGAAACTGACGCGAGAGACCATGTATTTATCAAAACATTTCCTCCTAAAACGGGCTGAGGCCTCCCCTCTACCCTCTCCCTAAGAGTTTTCGTTACCAGAGGGACTTGCCCCGAGAAAATTTCCTTAAAATACCCTATATGACTGCACGTTGTGTTACTTTCGTCTTCATGTATCTTGACTTTCTTGTATTCAGTACAGGGCATAACAATAGGACGTTAAACCCCATTCCATTCCGTTTATCATCAGTACCAACAAACTGATTCTTTCTGAATCGTTGTGCAAATTCTGTCATTGAAATATCAGAATTTAATTATGGACAGACTTTATATTACAATGTGTTTTGGTTAAATGTAATTTTATGAAAATTGGGAAGTCTTTGGTTTCTTTTGTGTTTGGTCAGAATCTGTCACCCAGGGTTGGGTTAGGGTTAGGGTTAGGGTTGATTTTCACACGTCAAACAAATGATTTCAAATTGATGAACATAATAACAATTCTTAGTAAGCCTTTAGTAAAGTAAGTGGATAATTAAAGCAATAAACTATAACACATATTTATGGAAAAACAATTGCTAATTCATTTGGTTGACGTTACCAGGCAATCTGGGCTCAAAGGCATTTAGTAACTGGATGGTTAAATCTATAAACTATAACACATATTAGTAGAAAAACAATTGCTAATTTATTTGGATGACGTCGTTTACCGTAAACGTCTCTCTGGGAGCCGGTTCCCAGAGCATTCTATCAACATTTGAAGCACTATGCGGCGTCTATGCCTGCTATGCTGTGCCACGACTAGCTGGTCAGATGTGGAAAGCCCTTAAGCCTCACATCCCACGTGTGACGCATACTCTCTCCTGCTACCTATTTTAATAGCCTCTAGTATTTGTATTGTTTTTTCTCTGGATTCCTTTTCACGTTGTGTATTTTCTTCTTAAGCCAAATGATGCAATGGGAATTTTCCAACACACGTGACAACCATGATATTCTTGGTTCACGTAAAATCATCTCTGTTTTGGTTTTATACATCTTTTTATGTGCCAATCACTTAGAGTAGCCAAGTCTCTAAATCAATATCGTTTAAAGTCTTCAACATTGAAAACACGAATTATTTGCCAATTTAAATCAGCATTGATATGATCTTACCGGGAAAAGATGGGCTTCTGATATCCAATATTTAAGACAAAATAAACATTTTACCATTGGTACACGAATCGTGTACCATAATGCGTTTCAGCGCCATTTCTAACAAGGGATCCGAAGTCCGAGGCTAGACATTTTCCACAATTGGCGATTTATCTGGAGTGCATGCGCAATATATATTATCGCTGTAGACTGAATAACCAGACGCTAAAGACTGTCATTCGATTGAGACTTCTGGCATATTTCGCCGAATATAACTTATTTGAAATTAGAGTAAAAATGAATGTAAATCAGTCTATAGGCCTATACACTTATATTACATCATTATATGCGTTGCGACCCATTTGTGTCAATTTCCCTGTCCCAAATATTAGCGGTTTAGCACCTTTAATCATTTTGAATTGAGTGCGTGGGATATGACTTCTCTTCAATATGTGGATCTAATAAGACTAAAGATCATAGTATTACGCATTTGCAAACATGAAAACGTTTTAAATTTAATTCATGAATACCCATTTACTTATGTCAAAGAGAAATACTTATATAATCTTTTGATGTGATAGGCTATTAATACAAGTCCTTATGGCTTATAAATCTATTCTGGTGTAATATCGTGAAGCATGTCACATGTAATCATGGGCGCCCATTGTTTTTCTGAGGGGGGGGGGCGGAATATTCTTGGACGCCCCCCCCCCCCCCCAAAAAAAATAAATAAAACAAATTACATAGTAGACCCTCACTCCTATTTATTTACAACAAGTATTAGGATTAGTTAAGATTCTATCAGTGGTTTACATTGCTAAAATAAAACACAAAGAGAATCATCCTGGAAACATGTGTGAAGTGAAAAGTAACCGTGGTCCATAAAATTGTGTCTAGTTAGCCTGTCAGTAATATTTTGTAAATATTCCAGAAGTATAATTACACGCATCACCGCTGCTAATAGAAAAAAAGGCTGTTCCAGACTTGTCAAACCCCAGGTATGGAAAAACAGGAGACCGGCAATGAAAAAACAGGAAAATCCAGGAGATTTTGTTTTCATCAAATAACTTCATTTTTATTGGTCATTAATAATAAAAGTCTTTAGCAATTTATACTCTGTGCACTTGTTTTTGCTGCACACAACAAATAGATATATATTTTGGGATTTCGGGTCATTATTTTAAAGGTCAGAAATTTTTTTTATATATATACTTTGTTTAAATATGCATAAAATGCTGCCCAAATAAGTGCTTTCAGTCACATCTGAGTGACGTCATAAGCGGTATAGAATCGGTCGTACAAATTTTAAAACTGAAATCCGCGGCTTCCTCACCAATATATATTTCACGGCTACGACTCTGCATGTAATGCACTACTACTGAATTAAACATACATTACACACGAGCTAAATCTGTCTATTGAAGGTCTTTATTTGGGCTTGAAATGTTATCTAAATTAATAATAGGAAATTTAATACACTATGAAATTTGATAAAGAAATCTTATTCAGAGATTATTTCAAAAGACACAGTTTTTTTTTCTTGATGACCTTTTATATAAAGTTTAATGGATATAAAGTTATGCTATTCAGAGGGGGTATTGCCTGGGAAGTACTAAGTATAATCAAATTATTCTGGAAGGCCTACATGTAATAATGGATGTTTTGTCATACTGAGATAGGTTAACACGGGAGTGTGTAAAATAATTGAAAAGAATAAATGTATGGATATGATAATAACATCACATGTGATAAAGTAAATGTTGTTTTTTTTTTGTTTGTTTTTTTTTAATGTACCTGAATAATTATGGAAGGTAGTCTTTATAGAGGAATTGGTGCTTATCGACTATTGAAAGCACATGTATACACACTACTTACAATAATAACATGTGTTCGTCTGTTCCCGACCTCTTGTCAAACACCAGGAGTCGCCGTGGCGCAATGATTACCAGAGAGAAAGAGAGGGGGGGGGGGGGTAATGACTACTCGACACAAATCACATATTACATGCAGGGCCCAGTTTAGGCATGGGCCTCAGGGGCCCAGGCCCAGGGCCCCGCGGTTCATGGCAAAAAGAGAAACAATTCAAATTCCAGATGAAATTTTCACGGTAATAGATCTTGCGGCGCGAGAGCTGAGACTGGGCTATCCCTCTACCTTCTCTGGGAAATTCCAACTCGATGATGATCGGTCACGGCTTCTAGCGGCGACTTCACTTTATAACAGTTCCTCGTCGTTATATGTCATGTCCGCGCATTGTATGCCATTCGTAACTGGTATGTAATTTTTCTTGTATTGCAGATCGCGTAATTGAGTGTTACGCATACGTGCCATTAAAACGTGTATGAAATAAAAAATCTTTCTCGCGTTCGGGGCCCCGCGATTCCAGTCAGGCCCAGGGCCCCGTTCCGGTTAAGCTGGGCTTTGTTTACATGTAGGTCATTTCGGGACTAACACATGGTTCAATTTTATTTCAATAATTTGCTTGCACGTAGGAGTTTTAAGCAGTTGGAGGAAACCGGAGAAAACCCACAAGGTTGGACAGGCGACCCTACTCCTTGTCACGCAAAACCGGGGAATCGAAATCACGCCAATTCACTCAATGACAGACCTTATGATACAGCGCATTTCATAGGCAGATTTAGCTCTTATATAATATATGTTTAAACCTTTCTGAGAGCATGTGTTTTTATTTCTCAGAGCACGGTTTTCGCTCATCAGAAACCCACGGAAAGACTAGACACTATTCCTTGTCAACCATTTAAAACAATGCATTTCTTATTAAAAGTAATTCGTGGATTGGTATATTCCAACCTACTGCAATTGTGACGAAAATTATGGAGAGCCCTAACGGGCGTAACGTTGTACAAAGAATTGGCCATTCTTTAAGAACATCCGGGATTTGTCAATCACATTACACAATGAAATAGTGCATAGAACTTGGTGGGGTGGCTTATCACAAATATTTAAGGCGAGTTTATTTTCAAAGCTTCCAGAGATCGCATAATGGGTACACAGCGACCGGTATATTTTGGTGATATAACCGAAGCGTGTCAACGTATATCTGGCTTTATTCATAGGACACCGATTTTTACAAACAGCACTATCGATGGAATAACCGGAAGAAACATATATTTTAAAGCTGAAAATCTCCAGAAAACTGGTTCTTTCAAAGTTAGAGGAGCCATAAATTCCGTAAGTATTCTCAATTATTTTGAAAACCGTATAGCTACCGGTGTTTGGTAAAACTCTCCACGTAAAGTGTAAACAAAAATTTGTTGAAAATCCTTGAGTCAACTGGCGTGGTTTCGAATCCCCGATTGTACGTGGCAAGGCGTTGGGTCGCCTGTCCAACCTCGTGGGTTTTCTCCGGGTACTCCGGTTTCCTCCAACTACTAAAGACCCCTACGCCCAAGCGAATTAGTGAAATTAAATTAAACCATGTTAGTCCCGAAATGACCTAGTTTGTGTCGAGTGGACGTTAAACCCCAATTCTCTCTCTCTCTCTCTGTTGAAAATCCTAAGAAAACCCTTTTTTCTGTAAAATCAATAAAGCCAAGTTTTTAAATTGTATAGGAAGCAATGTCCGATAGGAGGATTGTTTCGAATCCCCTAAAAAGCAGAAAACCTCCAGCAAGACGATTCTTTCAAAGCCATAGAAGCCATATTTTTAAATTATATAGGCACCGAAGTTCGGTAGAAATCGTCACGCTAAAAGTAAAAAATTTTTATCTTTCTAAGCCAGGGATGACATATTTTGAAAATTTAAAGGCAACTATGTCAGATAGAAAGCGTCACGGAAAATTAGAAAAAAAAAGATGGTTTCAAATCCATATTGGTGAAAACTGAGTTAGATGTTTTATTGGGTTTCTCGTTTATCCCGATTAAGAATTGTATGTATAAATTCCTACAAAAAATATGATTTTTTGATTTCTATGTAAACATTATCCTAAATTCAGATGTTTTTCTCAGTTATCCCAAATTCAGGGCGTTTTGACAGTTACCCCAAATTCAGGGTGGTTGTTTTTTAAAGTTATCCTAAAATCAAATGTTTTTCACAACTATCCTAAATTCAGTTGTATTTCACAAAGTTATCCTAAATTCAGATGTTTCCACTGTTATCCCAAATTCAGGTTTTTTTTACAGTTGTCCTAAATTCAAATGTTTTTCACAACTTTCCTAAATTCAGGTGTTTTGCACAAACTCTACTCGTTGTCGAGTAAAACCGGGGAATCGTAACCTCGCCAGAGAGGGGGGAGGGGATGCGTTTACTTCATTTCGGAACCAGTTTTGTTACAATCATTCGCGTGTGCCTTGTGCGTAGCGATCTATAGCATTAGAGGTGGTGGGAGAGGGGAACCCAGAGAAAACCCATAGGGTTGGACTCCTTGTCAGCTACATGCAGGGAATCAAAACCACCCCACTTGACTCAATGATACCCGTTTAACCATTTGGCTACCCAACCCCTCTATGGATCTTGTATCTTTAAACAACAACGATTCCAATAAATCGTACCAAGTGACAAGTTGGTTTCATTTGATCCTAAGTATAGTCTCTTTAATAAATAGATACCTGAATACTAACATAATATGCATATTTATACGCCCATGGCCTTTTAACTACATGTATATTATGTTACTGACCCCCACGACAAGTTGCACATTTATACCTCCCTTGGTCCTTCTACTGTATGTTACCGACTCCACGATAAAGAACCTATTATTGTATTATTGGCTAAAATTAATTGTTTACGCTCTGTGATCACTAGCAAAAAATTATAAATAGTTCACCTTAAAGAGCCAATACCGATAATATTGTATGCTGGAGAATAAAACTGCTTAATTTTGTGTTAAGATCTGGCCAGTTGTTTTGGGAGGTCGCGTCAGAGGTCATACGAGCGGCTTTTGGTCTATGACGTCAGACATTTGATTAACCAATCAGCATTGATGTTTCTAGTGGATTACCCACAATTCCGTGCACCGTTTCATTGGTTAACCCCATACATCACCCAGAACTCGTCAATGATAACTGTTCCAGATCTCAGTGTAGTGAAGACAAGAAAACGAAATTTTGAACTTTAAAAAACGAAACGAAATTTGATCTGTATTTTAATCAGATTGAACCAGCTTTAACCAAAGCATTCAAAATACAATGCTTTATCATTATATGGAAATGAAATAAAATGGGGTTTAACGTCTTACTGAGGGCCTATTTTAACGCGTCTACAGGCACGGACGTGCCTCGGGATGAAAAATCCGTGCTTAGAAAATCTAAAATCCGTGCTCTGAAAAAAGGTGTGTATATCTTTGTGAATCTGAGTGTGTACTTGTAAAATGTGCGATCATGCAATGAACAAGTGCGCCATCAGCAGTCATTGTGATCTGTCAGTCAATTCTTTGGTATTAAAAGTGTAAGTAGTGTGATAATAATTCTGAAAGTTATCAGTTTACTTCTGATGAGCTTTATCCGATTGTTTTGTTCATAGTTCATGATCTGTTTGGTCACAATTTCTGAAAGCTAAGTAGCTACATTGAACTGATCACTTTCTACTCGGAAATGGTGTTTCCGGCGTTCTCTGGCGGTCGAATTTTGAAAATTTTCTCGGAGCTGGGGGGAACGAACCCACCCGGACCCCCCCCCCCAAAAAAAATAAGCATTGACACGGAGACCGTGCTTCGTCAAATAATCCTTCAAATAGGCCCTGGTCTTACTGTTCTGCTCTTATACTGGGCTAATGAAGACGGGCATACGCCATACATTGTGCTAGGAGGGAAATTTTGCCAGGGCAGCAGCGCTACGGCCTACTCTTATATCGAATTCGAAATGCCAAGGGTTCTTTTACGTGCACACTAATGTGTACACGTGACCTCGTTTTTCGTTCCATCCGAACGACAAGACAGCTGTCCTTGTCAGACCCTCCGTCCTGCATCACTGACAAGGTGAAACCACGCCGGAAAATCATGGATGATGTTCCACGGCCAATTATTATATAGAGACATCCTAAACATTAATTATCTCCTTTTCATTTTTTTCTTCTTCAGGTTTTGAAATTGAAAGAGAATGATAGAGCAGTAGTGGGCGTGGTAAAATATGTTTATTATACGTTGATTTTATATGAGAGGTTGTTACTAAACTGGGGCGTGCATGACCGACTTTTAATCCGAGTTCGTTTTTAGTGCAGCTTCTATTTATTTTATTTCTGCTGACATTTGTGAGTGCATTGTACGTAGGCAGTCAGCTAAAGCAAGCTCATAATATACTGATTGTGCGCCTTATTTTCTATATTGTTGCATGTAATATCTTTAAATAATAAGATCATTTTATTCTAATAAGACTATTTAAACACGCCCGTCACAATGTAGTGACGTCAATAACGTTAAAGGAGACAAGTCTCTAACTTAGAAATGTAATAAAAAATAATAATTCCCGATTGTTCTCTAGTGAACTCCGACGTGAATCACAACGGTATCGGTCAGAAGGTTGCTTGAAGGAAGCCCCACACTGTAAAAAAATTCCGTTTATTATGTCGCCGAATTCCGTAGTTTAACGCATTTTTTCTGTTAATTGATGGATTATTTTGAGAAATTGTGTTAAAAGAGTGAATTATTTCTTCAAATTACGTGTTTTATGTAATTCTGTGGAATATCCAGTATTAAACAGGAAACTTCCGTGAAATTTGAGGATAGAATATTTTATTTCTCTTCTTTAACGTACTTAATTCTGTTATTTTGCGGAATAAACGGTGGAATGACAGGAAAGTTACGTGAAATTCAGGAATAAAATGTTTCATTCCATTATATAACGGACTATTTCTGTTTTCAAATGCAACGATAAGAAATCATATATATATATAATAATTCCTAATAAGTATCATTTTATAGTATTCATTTCAATTTATTAACCATAATATGAAGGACTATATTGTGTAGAGTTTGGTATATTAATAGTCATGCATATCTAATTTCCATTATTTATAAGATCTATAAAGTGTTTTCTCATTCATCATACGGTAATCAGATTGTAAGTATTTTCATAATGTATAAATACAATTTTCAAACCTCGGCGAGAATGGGTTGTATTGTCTGGTAACCAAACACGTTTAAATCTGGATAATTTAACCGATTGGCCAGTGTAAGCCGGTTTTTCTCTATGGCAGAGTAAACATATCTGCAAATTTATAATACCGCAAACTTACAACTGAAAGCCTGTGATCGGTCCAAACCCTGACCATTATTGGTTGATAGATACGGCCTTTTCCCGATGAGGGTGTTCTAATCAATATTAGCGGAGAGAGGTTACGTAAATATATCGCTAGCACTTCGGCGGAAACGGACGTTAAATAAAGCAATTTCGCACATTCTATGAAATATTGATTTGAAAATGGAATTTACGTTAATTGAGGGAATTTCTGTAAATTACAGGAAAAACAAATACGGATAAAATTTTCCTGGTAATTTTTGTTTCCGGAATTTTTTCCGTTTTTTCACGGATATTTTTGTTACAGTGCAGGCCCGTAGCTAGCGGGGGTGGGGGCAAGAGCGGCACGTTAATTGGTCGTTGGCGTCGTCTTGCGTCCAATGGAAAGGGTGCCAATGGACAAAAGCACTATTGGAGGCGCCGATTGTTTCCAGATTGCCCCCACCAACCCGCTGTCTACGTGCCTCAGCCCCCGAAGCCCACGTTTAATACAGATATTTCTTTCCTCTTCATTCATTGTGACGGAGTTAAAGGCTTCGGAAAGGCACCTGGAAAATTATCCGGAACCTAACTATACGTCATTGTGTTGTAGCCGATCTTTAAATTCAATTGTTCAAACTAGCACGACATGGCTTGGTTGGAACTCGGTTATCTTTTAGATTAAAATCATCTCTCCAGCAGTGACGGTATTGTATAAGATGCAATGCATGCTTACACCCCACATCATTTATCATTTGTATAGCTTTAGCTTACATGACTCAGAAACGTCTGTAGTAATGTTGAAATGGGTTTATCATTTAAGTTTTTGACAGTTCATTGATGTACGTGTCCATTCGAGTTTGTGACAGTTCTTTGATGTTTGTGACAGTTCATTGATGAGCATGTGTCCATTCGAGCTTGTGACAGTTCATTAATGTTTGTGACAGTTCATTGATGAGCATGTGTCCATTCGAGCTTGTGACAGTTCATTGAACGTATTTTCGTTCGATTTTGGGACAGTTCGGGTATGGGGCAGTTCATTCAAGTGCGTTTTATAACTGAGGCGCTGGAGGCGCCAGCCTCTTCACCAAAAAAATCAGAGCAGCTGAAAAAATAAAACGGGAGAAAAATGCTAAAACCGATGAGAAAAATGAAAATGTACCCTAGTTAGGAGGGCCCTAAAGGCAGACAGAAGGGCCCCACGTCTGATAAAAGGGCCGTTCTGGCCAAGGGAAAGGGCCCCCGAGTCCGAGTCAATCGTTTTCTATACACTGTTATATGTTCATTCAAGTGCGTTTTATAACTGAGGCGCTGGAGGCGCCAGCCTCTTCACCAAAAAAATCAGAGCAGCTGAAAAAATAAAACGGGAGAAAAATGCTAAAACCGATGAGAAAAATGAAAATGTACCCTAGTTAGGAGGGCCCTAAAGGCAGACAGAAGGGCCCCACGTCTGATAAAAGGGCCGTTCTGGCCAAGGGAAAGGGCCCCCGAGTCCGAGTCAATCGTTTTCTATACACTGTTACTGTAGATACACTGTTACTGTAGAATCTACTACTGAATGAGAATGCAGTCATTGCATTGGCATGAAAATCATCGATCTAGGCCGCCCCCCTCCCCCGCGAAAGAGGGCCCTCAAAATAGTATATCCTCCGCCATAATAAACCTTAAAACGCCCCTGAGTTCATTGAGTGTATCTCTACTAATTTTAGTTTTATATTTTATGCCCATTTGTTATCATTTTTTAAATTGAATAATTGATTATATTTTGTAATCTAGACTACTGACAGTAGTGGTAATCATGGACAGGCTCTAGCCTGGGCGGCCAGAACGGTAAGATATCCGTGTAACATAGTCGTACCCAGTTACACATCGGCTGTGAAGAAAGCTGCTGTAAAGGGGTATGGTGCTGAACTAACGGAGTGCGGACCATTAGCCTCGGACAGGTAAAGAAAGAATGGATGAAAAAGTGTTTTACGTCCTATGTCGCTACTCCAAGGCGGATAAAGAGAACATGGATGACCGGGGGGGGGGGGGGCACGGGCTGGGGCGCACAGGCGACAAAACCGTACCCAGCGAGTGTCAAAGGCGCCACTCGCATGACGAGCGGGTAGGGATGGGGGGGGGGGGGTCCGGCTGGCCAGACGCAACAAGAACTACTGGTTTAAATCGAAGCTGCCATTGAACATTACGATCTGTGACTCTTACATAATTGAGTCGGTCCCGGTGCGCATTCTGGATACAGATAAGGGGGTAGGGAGAGTGCGCGCGGTGTGTCCTCTCTAGATCCGCCCTTGCAACTGGGTTAATAAAGACGGGCATAAAGAAAAGGTTGGGTGATATGGATGGCTATGTGTATCAACATTGACTCCCCAAAAACACCACGGAAGGAGTGTTAGTTGGATAGTTGCAATTTCGCCAACTTTTCTTCTATGTGCATGTGCATCTCGGGAGCTGGAATGGCTCGATGAGTAAGACGCTAGCTCGCTAACCTGGAGGTTCTGTGTTAGTCAATAGTGCAGAACGGGGGGGCCTGCAAAAACAGCGTTTCGTCGTTCGGATGGGACAAAGAACCGTGTACAGCTTTAAGTGCCATAAAAGAACCCATGACCGAAGGGCATCATTTGTCCGGGCAACATTTCCTTCATAGCACACTGCATGGCGTATGCCCGTCCTCATAAGACATGAAGTGGGGTTTAACGTCCTACTGTTCTGCTTCGAACTGGGCTAATAAGACGGCCTTACGCCATACAGTGTGCTATGAGGGCCATTTTGACCGGACAGCGGTACCTCGGCCTACTCTTATATCGAATTCCAACTGTCAAGGGATCTTTTACGTGCCCGCCAATGTGTACACGTGGCCCCAGTTTTTCGTCCCATCTAAACAAGACACCTGTCCTAGTGAGGCCCTCCGTCCTGTATCACCGTCCCCATAAGCCCGAGCGTTAAACCCCATTTAGTGTATTCATCCATGCATGGTTTGCTTTGCAGTTTATTAAAGATACATTATGAAAGGGCTAAATCTGCCTTTTGCGGGTCTTTCTTTGGCTCATAAATGTTATATAAATGATTAATTATGCATTTTGTAACATGCCAACGGATGCTTGAGATTTTCAACGTATTTAAACATGATTGGCGTTTACTCATTTAATTAAGAAATGGATAATCCAGACTTAGTTTACTATCGTAACAACGCTAGCAGTAACAATTGAGATTCTCCTATTCTCTAAACAGTCCTAACGTCGCTTGGAATAAAGTAATTTGATTGAAATTCAAGATATTCCCTTTGCATCGTCCATTTTTAAACTACTATAGCAGGAACTGCCAGCTCTTTATAGTTATAAACTATACTATAGCAGGAACGGTCAGTTCTTCATTTAAATCTTACAAAATGCATCTTTCATTTGATTTACCGATAATCGGAGGTCTTATAACGTTATTCTTGAATTGGTATTCTAGACGTTGGAGGTCTTATAATGTTATTCTTGGGTTTGGTTTTCGAGATGTTGGAGGTCTTATAACGTTATTGTTGGGTTGGTTTTCTAGACGTTGACGTACGTCTTATAATGTTATTCTTGGGTTGGTTTTCTAGACGTTGACGTCTTATAATGTTATTGTTGGGTTGGTTTTCTAGACGTTGGACGTCTTATAATGTTATTGTTGGGTTGGGTGTCTTATAATGTAATGTTATTCTTGGGGTGGTTTTCTAGAAAAGAAATGTGTGAGAAAGTTGCACTGGAGAAAAATTATGAAATAATTCCATCATCCGATCATTATGATGTTATAGCTGGGCAGGTGAGTACAGTCTGTTTTCCATGACCGCTTGACCTCTCTCTCGTTGGATTAACAGAGGTGGGGTTTAACGTCCAATGGACTCAAACTATTTCATTTTGGGAGTAACACATGGTTCAATCTTATTTCAATAATTCGCTTGCGCGTAAGGGTTTTTTAACGCCGACTCGACAGAAACTAGGTCATTTCAGGACTAACATGGTTTTATTTTATTTCAATACTTCGCTTGCACGTAGGAGTCTTTAGCAGGACCCGGGGGAAACCCACGAGGTTGGATAGGCGGCCCTACACCTTGTCACGTTACATCGGGGAATGGAAACCACGTCACTTGACTTAATGGCGTACCTTACGATGCAACGCGGGCGCTTTCACGTTTCGGCTACCCAACTCCACATTTAAAACCGAGTACTAACCGAATGTTTTTTTGGAGTACATAGATCAATAGAGCGTAAACACAGGCACTTGAAGGGATTAAAATAAAACTTCTTACTACTACTTACTTACTACTTCTTACGCCTGTGGGCGTAAATCATGACCATATTATTCACCTTATTGCCGATGTATTTCATGTTGAAGCTCGATATCATCCCAATCTTTTTTCAGGGGACAATAGCCATGGAATTTCTAGAACAGGTGCCCGATTTGGATGCCATTTTGGTTTCTGTAAGCGGTGGAGGAATGATATCGGGAATAGCAATAGCTGCTAAACATATAAAACCTGGAATTAAAGGTAAGTAATAACCCTTACACCACACATCCAGCAGGGCCGTATGTGATATAAGAAAGTTTGGATCAAAGCAAACGCACCCATTGGCGTTTGGGCGCCATTAAAACTGGCCGACTGATCAGTGCATTAAGAGCATCAATGTGTGATCATAATCTAATGTATTATTTTATAATTGAAAGATTGTCAAATTATTTTTTTTGGGAGGGAGGAGGGCCATTTCTCGGGGCGACTTATATTTCTGGGTGTGCAATGTACCCCCTGCACCCCCGCTAGATACGGCCCTACCTCCAGGTTATATCTCCCATATGTCCGTCTTCATAGGCGTACGGGGAAATGTAGTTAGGTTCTTAGTACGTTAAATAATAATAATAATAACTAGATCTGCTAAGCAGATATTAAAGCTTTCATATTCACAGTCACTTCCTGTCCCATCTCACGGGTCATATAAGCCGAACAAGAAAAAAACATCATTAAAATCAGTCACAATCTAGTTAAGTTAATGTGATTTTTCACTCGTAAACAACTTTGTCGGCACAAAAAACGTCAAAGGAAAAATTCGAGTTTTTGAAATATATAAATACCAAAAATTCGACCCGTATCCCGGCTATCCTGAAATGTATTAATTTCAGAAATAGGAGACGCATTGAACATACTATGCCCTATTGTGTTTGTTTAGAAACCCGTAAATGTCGTTTTTACACTATTTTTCATATTTACTTCATATTCACTTCAGTTGACCTAAATCAAAATTCTGAACATTTTTTAGGCTTTCCTACAAGGATTCAGAAAATATAACTCCCATGCCTGTAAGTAAAATATCAAAAAGGCCCTGTGGATTTTTCACATTTCAAGATGGCGTCACTGCTGATTCGAGCTACAAACTCCATTCAACGTGATCTGCCCCCCCCCCCCCAGCTCGTAAGCCTATGCCCGTCTTCCATTAGCCCAGGTCATATGCAGAAGAGTAGGACGTTAAACCCCATTTCATATCATTTTCTATATCTCCCATATGCGGTTAAATGAGATCAGAGATCCATAAGAGTCATAGCTGCTAAACAATTAGTGTTTCAAAATCACCCGACTTTGTTAATCTCAATGGTGCCTTGGGGGAACAACACTGAAGACACGCATCAACTAATGAAGAAAAAGCATGAAGACATCACTGCTTATGCAACAACCACGAGGGGAATTTCACTCCTAAAAGTTCTCATTTGATAATTTTTTTACAAAATCGGTAATCGAAATGATTAACGGTACTCATAATTATGGAAGATGGTTAACGACCGAGAATGAAAAATCCAAACTGGAAATGGTCAAGCAATGAATCAATCTGATTAAAACACAGATCCTATTTCGTTTCGTTTTTAAAGTTCAAAATTTCGTTTAACTTGTTTTTACTACACTAGGATCTGGAAGGGTTGTTATCATTGACGTGTTCTGAATGGTGTGAGACTTTAGCCAATGAAACGGTGGGTAATCCACTATAGTAACATCAACGCTGATAGTTTAATCAAATCGATGCCATAGTTCTGGAGGGTTGAAGTGCCACTTATGACCCAAATAGCTTTTTTGCATAGGATGACTTGTCACATTTAGAAGCTTCTCTATGCAGAATTTCAGAACTGTAAGGTCGTAACAAAAACATAGCTATTAAAATGTTGATATCCTTATTGCGTTATTGAGATTGGAATAGATTTTCCTCTCATATCTCAAAAACTCAGTTAAGACCTTCCAGAACTATGTCCGATGTCATAGGGTCAAAAGCCGCTCGTATGACCTCTGACGTGACCTATCGCAACTAACTGGTCAGATCTACATGTAGTATAAGCCATAGAAAGTATATAAAAAAAACGAAACGCAATGTAGATCTGTAATTTAATCAGATTGTGAAATGAATGTAATATATTCATTTGAAAGTCTAGCTGGGCAAATATTTGGAATATCATGTAAAGAGGGAGGTGGAAGCAGGAATGCGGGGAGGGAGGGGAGGGAGAGGTGGGGGTGTAACGCCCATTCGACTCAAACTAGGTCATTTCTGGACTAACACATAGTTTGATATTATTTCAATAACCCACTTGCGCGTGCTTATGAATCTTTGGCAGTGTGGGGGGGGGGGGACTTGAGGACCTGGAGAAAACCCACAAGGTTAGTTAGGCGACCCTACTCCTTGCCACGTACAACAGGGTAATATAAACCACGCCAGTTGACTCAATGACAGATCTTATGATACAGCGCACGTGCTAAATTTTCAGCCCCCCCCCCATCACATAGATAGAATGGAATGTTGAATATATTCATCGTACCGAAACCCAAAATATTTTTCATTCATTTATTTCAGTATTTGCTGTTGAGCCAGAGGGTAAGATATTAGAGAAATGTCTGACATCTGGGGAAAGACTGTGGCCAAATCCACCTCAATATCTCGACACCATAGCTGAAGGTATTAGGCTACAACAAGTCGGCCATCTTACATGGCCTATTTTATTGGAACTCGTGGAGAAGGAAGTATTTACAGTGGTAAGTAGGAACATTTAGAGTTTTCTACAAGCTGATGATTAGATTTAACGTGCAAGACAGAGAACCTGCAATGAAATGTGGTCTAATGTCCTACTTTCCTGTGCTGACTGGGCTAATACAGATAGACCAGGAGCCCAGAGGGTTGAACCTAGACGAACGAGGTACCAATATCTGACCATATAGGCATCTACATACTAACCTGGTCAAAACCAATTTTAAATGAAAGAATACACTTTACTGAGTACGAAATTGCCAATAACAGACGATTTTGGCCCAGGGATAGCCCAAACTGACACCCCAAATATGAACCCCAGGGGGCTTGAAAAAAAAAATATATTCATACATTCGAGGTACCAGTTGAAACCAATTACAGATGGAAGAGTATATCCCACTGAGTACGAAATTACCCATAACAGACGATTAGATCCCTGGGATGGCCCAGACTGACACCACAAAGCCGAAGGGAGTGGGGTGGGGCAAAAATAGAGTTTGCTCATACATTCGAGGTACCAGTCAAGACCAATTTTAAATGGAAGGGTACATCTCACTGAGTGCGAAATTGCTCATAACAGACGATTTTGGCCTTGGGATTGCCCAAACTGACACCCCAAATATGAACCCCCATCCTCCCTGGATGGCTTAAAAAAGGGGTTATATTCATACATTCGAGTTATTAGTAGACACTAATGTTAAATGAAAGAGTATATGCCGCTGATTACGGAATTGTCCATAACAGACGATTGGGCCCATGGAATGGCCCAAATTGACGCCCAACGACGATGGGGCCATAAATTTGCGGTACCGGTCAAAACCAACTCTAAATGAAAGAGTACATCTCAATTGGTACGAAATTGCCCATATCAGACGCTTGTGGCCCTTGGACGGCCCAAATTGACACCCTAAATATGGACCACAGAGCCGAAGGGTCAAAAATAGATTATACTCATATATTCGAAGTACCAGTCAAACCAATTTTAAATGGAAAAGTACATCTCACTGAGTTTGAAATTGTCCATAACAGTTGGTTTCGGCCCTGGGGGCCAAGCTGACACCATAATATCGACCTCGAGGCTCGAGAAAAATTTATATTCACACATTCGAGGTATCAGTTCAATTTAATTTTAAATGAAAGTGTGCATCTCGCTGATAACGAAATGACCCATAAAAGATGATGGTTCAAACTGACAAAATGCATAAAATGGTATTGTGAGGCCAGATTGAAACAGACTTTTGCCACCAACAAGTACAATCATAGATATAAAAACTGCACCTGTAGTGTTAATATTGTTTTCATACCAGACCATCTTGTGATTAACCCATCAGGAATCACCAGAAATGGACAAAACTGACTATAGGGCAGCTATCAAATACCTGCCACTGAAAGGACTAACCATTTCAGCTATGTGAAATTTTTTAGGGGGGGGGGGGGTAAAATAAAAAACAATCTTCCTGGCCGGCATCCAGGCCTTTCAGCATCGTTGACAATAGTGTAGAAAGGTTTATGGAACCATTGGCTTTGTACAATTTTTTCAAAAAATGGCCCAGAACATTTCATGCAGTCCTCAGCAAATCAAAGTTGAGGGGGGGGGGGCAAAACCATATTTTTTTCAAACCTAGGGGGAAAAATTTAGGATGTCAGTTAGGACCATCTCAGAGCCAGAATCATCTTCATACAAGGTACTAAGCGACGTTTCTACGAGGATACTCTCGTCGTTATCAAGCAAATGATGCAGATATGTTCGTTCGTTCCTTGGGTTTTACATCTACTTCCATCTAGAAAGTGGGCGGGTGGTATCAAGATTTGTTAGAATAACTTTTTCAAGCCTAGGGATGTAAAATTTAGAGTGTCAGTTTAGACCAAAATCGTCTATGTACATGTACAAGGTACTAAACAATGTTTCCACAAGGATACTCTCGACGTTATCAAGCAAATGATACAGATATGTTCGCTCGTTCCTGGGGTTTTACGTCCACTCCTACCTAGGGTGATAACACAGACAATGCAAATATATAAATAGTACAGAAATATACAAAGAACATTCAACACAAACACAACAATGAAATACAATAAAAACACAAGACCTTCGATTTGGGGGCCATTTATAACTGAACCATCACAGCGGAAACTCTTTCAGGCATTAAAAGGCAGTGGGCTGGCAACCTATTGATTTATCAAGATCAATGTATTTAAAACTATTAAAGGGAAACCAATTAACCTGGACCATATATAACAGATAATTTAAAAACAATGTGGGGGTGTAAGTCTGTTATGAGTCATTTTGTACTCAGTGGGGTCTATACTTTCATTTAAAATTAGTTTCAATTGGTACCTCGATTGTATGAATATAACCATTTTTGAGCCCCAAGGGTCATAACTATGGCGTCAGTTTGGGCCGTTTCAGGGTCACAAGCGTCTGTAATGGCAATTCCATACTCAGTCACATGTAATCTTCTGTTATGGACAATTCCATACTCAGCAGGATATATTCTTTCTTTTAGAATTAGTTTGAACTGGTACCGTGAATGTATGAGTATAACCCTTTTTTAAACTCAGGGGGTCATGTTTTGGGTGTCAGTTTGGGCAGTCCCAGGGCTGAAATCTTCTGTTATGAGCAAGATAATAGGTTTTGAGCGGTACCACAGATTCTATGAGTATACCCTATTTGTCCCCCCTCCTCAACCACCCCTTTTCGGCTTTGGTGTGTTGGTCTGGGCCATCCCAAGGGTCCAATCGTCTGTTATGGGTAATTTTGTACTCAGTGGGATATACTCTTCCATTTGAAATTAGTTTCAACTGGTAACTCGAATGTATGAATATGACCCTTTTTTAAGCACCTGGGATGAGGTGCCACTTAGGGAAGTCCCAGGGCCGAAATCTTCTGTTATGAGCAATTGTGTACTCAGTGAGATGTACTCTTTCATTTTAAATTGGCTTTGACCGGTAGCTCGAATGTATGAGCATACCCTATTTTTGCCCCACCCCACCCCCTTCGGCTTCGGGGTGTCAGTCTGGGCCACCCCAGGGGTTTAATCGTCTGTTATGGGTAATTTCGTACTCAGTGGGATATACTCTTTCATTTGTAATTGGTTTCAACTGGTACCTCGAATGTATGAATATAATTTTTTTTTCAACCCCTCTGGGATCTATATTTGGGGTGTCAGTTTTGGCCATCCCAGGGCCAAAATCGTCTGTTATGTACATTTTCGTACTCAGTAGAGTGTATTCTTTCATTTAAAATTGGTTTTGACCGGTACCTCGAATGTATGAGTTTAACCCATTTTTGGGGTCATTATAGGGGTCACCAGGGTCACACCCATGGACTGGTCCCCGGCAGACGCCCACTTCTGTGCATCCCAGGTTAGTATGTAGATGCCTATATGGTCAGATATTGGTACCTCGTTCGTCTAGGTTCGACCCTCTGGGCTCCCGGTCTAAGACGACCATGCCCATACAAATTACAATACAATGTACCCAGAAGACAGCTCTACGGCTTACTCTTATTTCGAATATCACCATTACAGTTCTTTATCTATTCATTTAAAATTTCAGAATAATGAAGAAATTAAAGTTGGAATGCAATTCATGTTTCAAAGAATGAAAGTATGTGAATTAATTTTTTTAAAAATCTGGAAAAATGTAGACATTAAAGTATTTAAGTCTCTAACCCAATAGGCCTATCATCAAAAATCTTCAACACTGAAAACACGAATTATTTGTCAATTTACCGGAAAATATGGGCTTCTGATATCCAATATTTAAGACAAAATAAACATTTTACCATTTTACGAATCATGTAGCCTACAGGAATGCGTTTCAGTGCCATTTGTAACAAGGGACTCGAGGAACGAGGCTAGACATATTCCATGGGCCATGTGAAACGGTGCCGCCATATCCTTATCTGGAGAGCATGCATGATCAATACTATTGGTATAGACTGGAGTAACCAGGCGCTAGAGATTGTCATTTGATTGAGAGATCTGGCATATTTCGCTGAACGTAACTAATTAGAAATTACAGTAAAAACAGAAACGATTGAATGTAAATCAGTTTATATACATTCATCTCACATTATTAATATTAGATGTGTTGAGACCCATTTGTGTCAATTTCTAGGTCCCAAATATTAGCAATTTAACTCCTTTAACATATTATTTGATCATTGAAATGAGGTGTAACTTCCTATTGTCCTGTTAGGACTGGGGTAATGAAGATGGCAATGGCATACGCCTTGCAGTGTGCTATGAGAGAAATATTGCTACAGCCAACTCATACATAGAATTCCAACTGCCAAGAGATTTTTATATGCATGCAAATGTGTAGCCTACATGGGACCTCCGTTTTTCTTACCATCCTAACAGCTATACGTTGTTCCTTACCAGGAGGAACCACACCAGAAAATCTCGATGAACGTTCTCGCCAATGCAGGGATCAAACAGGATACCTCCAGGTTAGCGAGCCAACGTCTTACTCACTGAGCCACCGAAGTTCCCAGTTGTTGATCAAAATTGGCAGTAAGCAGATATGGCTTTAATATTTATTTAATATTTCAGTTGGTTGTGGAAGCAGCCAGTGGAGCAACTGTAGCAGCTGTTTTATCGGAACAATTTAAAACATTGGACAGTTCCATTAAAAATGTTGGTGTTATATTGTGTGGGGGGAATGTGGATATTGATCATTTACCATGGTATTAATACACATATACTCAAATTATCTCCCAGGTTTGATTAATATCATGAAGCATTAATTTATTGACTGTTATTACATATTGTTTTCTATACAATGTTATAATGTATATGTTAATTTGTTTTACATTTTTGATCTCTATTAGTAAATACAGGGGGACTGCACCAAACATAATTTACACAAAATCAAGAAAGAGAGAGAGAGAGAGAGAGAGAGAGAGAGAGAGAGAGAGAGAGAAATGGGGTTTAATGTCCACTCAAAACAAACTAGGTCATTTCGGGACTAACACATGGTTTAATTTTATTTCAATAATTCGCTTGCGCGTAGGGGTCTTTAGCAGTGGGAGGAAACTGGAGTGCCCGGAGGAAACCCACGAGGTTGAGAAGGTGCCCCTATCTCCTTGCCACATACGCTCACACCAGGGCTCGAAACCACAGCAGCAAGCCAGAGGTGACCAGCCAGCTAGAGGTCGAAGTGTGGCACTCTAGACCACTAGGCCATCCCAACCCCCCTACACAAAATCAAATCTACGGAAAAGACCCAATACGCAGAAATCACAAACATACGAACATATCAAATTATGTGAAAGTATCCGGGGGTTAGTCGTGTGCGGCCACTGCGCTGTACAGTCCCAGGCCTGTAGTGATACAGATTTCACTCAGGTTTGAAAACAATCAGGAATATAACTCAGAGAAACCATTGTATAATGTCAGCATGAGTCAAGATCTGCTATACTTACAAGAAATATGAATGTAAGTGTATTAAAGTAAAAATTATCTATAAAAATCAGGTAGTCTAAAACTTAAAACTAAATGTTCCCACCGTGTCCTATGAAGATTCAGTCAAGAATTTTAGGCCATACACAACAAAAGTTTCTTTATTTATTAAGAAAAACATAATTAGTCCAAAAACTTTTGTCGGGGCAGTGAATATTAATAAATCGTTTTTTCGTTTTCATTAATGTCCTCATAAAAAATAACAAAATTTAAATGGTGTTTTCAATCTATTTTTAATCTGTTTATCTTTTTACATATTTACAAATTACAAAAATACTTGTAAGCAAACCTCCAATAATAGACAAATAAAATCTTAATAGGGATGATATTTAACAACATTTAGTTGGCTTGCCTCTCTAAGTGCGATCAAAATATAGCACCATAGTTATCATTTGTTCGTTCCTGGGGTCTTACGTCCGCTTCCACCTGCGGTGAGACAAACCATAGTTCTTAAAGAGTACTCATATGATAGGCAGTACACAAAACCTCAAGGCTTCACAAAGCCTTCTCAGTCAATTTACTCAATTTTGAACACTATTTTTAAGAAATATCTATGATCAAGAAACACAAAACTTTCCATATAGCTTCTTATTGATGTACAATGTACTTGATATATTAAAACCATAATAGTTTTATTAAGGGCTATACTTTAAATTAAAATAAGGCGAGAGAGAAATGGGGTTTAACATCCACTCGACTCAAACTAGGTCATTTTGGGACTAACACATGGTTTGATTTTATTTCAATAATTCGCTTGCGCGTAGGGGTCTTTAACAGTGGGAGGAAACCGGAGGAAACCCACCCTATCTCCATGCCACATAGGCTCACACCAGGGATCGAAACCAAGGCCGCAAGCCAGAGGTCACCGGCCAGCTAGAGGTTGAAGTGCGGCACTATAGCCCACTAGGCCATCCCATCCCCCAAAATAAGGCGAACAATTTTGAGTAAATTGATGGTCTGATAACAAAATAGTGGTAAGTGTTTCAACACCATAAAGGACCTGTCTAAAGGGATGGTTTAAAGGTAAATAATTGCCATTCAAACTATTAACAGAAAACCTTTTGACAGGCCACTATCTACATTAAATGTGTTTGATAGTGAACATCAGAGTTTTACCAATTGTCGTACATACAAGTGTTTCTTTCATAACTTTAGTCTTTGAATACAACAACTTTTATCTTTGAATCAAACAATCTGATAGTGTCACCATGAACTGAAATTTCCGAACCCCCCACTCCCTGAAGACTTTGGTTTCTTTTTAACAACAGGTTCTTCCTCATGTTTATCCAATATTCTTTTCCTAAAAAATAAATAAATAACATTCATAGCATAAAAAATATCAACAGATTAATAATTTATTGAAAAGCAATAAATGTTAAGACGAAGTGTTTTTTGTTATAGTTTTTCTGTATATATTGATCTCATAATTCTTGTATTACTGTATTAGCTTGATAAAATTGAAACAATACTCTTCGAAACATTACCTAAATAAATTAAAGGACAATATTGGTGTCAGTCATTATTACATATGTGATGGAACAGGTTAAATACATTCCAAATATAATTATATTATAATACAGAGATCTTTGCTACGGGAGATGTGTAACAAACAGCTGATTAAAAGGGGAGTGATGACAAACATGGCAAACGTGAGTTACCCTTCTATATAACTGAAGTAACGAGCAATAACAGACAGACTGATAACAGACACACGGGCGAATTTCATTTCACTAATAATTCCGTTGAAGATGGGAAGTTGTTATATAAGACGATGAGAGGATATCTCACAACTTAAAAATCGTCAGTTCGGTTAATTCAAGGGTTTGGAACACATCTTCCATGGCAATGATCTCTGTGTTACAATTATATTTGGAATGTGTTTAACCAGTTCTATCACATATGTAATAATGACTGATGCCAATATTGTCCTTTAAGTAGATGTTTTTTTCCATAACTATGTGTTTTTGTGTATTGTTCTATCTAGTGACTAAATGCTTCTTAAAGGATCAATAAATATTTGATAAGAAATAAATTAATTCATAGCTTTAACCATAGCGAAAATTTATATGTATTATTTTTATATTTTTTATAGAAAAGAAATAAAATGAATTAAAATAAAACCAAATGACTTTACATCTTAACTCTTTAAAACGAGGTGTTTGTTTTCCGAGCGATAGAAGATCTGATTCCTATTGTCAGGTGTAGGGCCTACAGGGCTGACAAAAGAAGTGTTGCTTTGTAATTTGGATGGGACAAAAAAAACAACAAGTAAAACCATGTACACACTGACATACACGCAAAACAAGCCTTTACAGTAGGCAGAAATAGTGCTGGACGGGTGAAATTCTACTCCGTCTAAAATTGTGTTCACAAAACATTAAACCCCATTACATTTGACCTGTGTTTTGCAGCCCAGTAAGTAAATCTTTACGTCCCCATCAGAATGCTTCATGCAGTTTCAAGAAACGTCTAAAACTTGAGTTCTTTAGCAGGGGATGCTTTATACAATCTTGACAAACATCTCATCCACTGACAAACACTCTAATCTGAACTGAACAATAAAACTCATTTGTGGTTATTTCTCAGAATAAGAAAACAGACCCTATCTCATTTTGGTTTTTATAGTTTAAAATTTTGTTTTACTTGTCTTTACTACACTAGGATCTGGAAGAGTTATTATCATCGACATGTTGTGGATTATGCAAGGGTTAGGCAATGAAACGGTCTGTTATAACGAGCTTTTAGCGTGTTGTGCACAGGACTAGGAAAATCCACTCGATACATCAATGCTGATTGATAAATCAATGTCTGATGATATAGATACAAAAGCCGCTCGTATGACTCTGACACGACCTATCACTACAACTAGTCAGATCTTCTTGTACTGTAAGCCATTGAAAGTATAAAAAAAAACAAAATGAAATATAGATGTGTATTTTAATCTGATTTATGCAACAATGACAACTAGTGCTGTCTATAAATGTTATATAAACCATGACTTACGCAGCTGAAGAATTGATGTATTTTCCTACACCTTGTTTAAAAACTTTTAATTCATCCTTCGGCATTTTTTTCACCATTTTCTTCTTCTGTAATTCATCTTCAGCTGCTTGCCGGTCTTCCTCATCCTCTCTTTCTTTTTTTAACTGAAATATTTATCATTTATAATTATTGTAAATATATTGGGAGAAAAGAGAGAGAGAAATAGGGTTTAACGTCTACTTGACACAAACTCGATCATTTCGTGACTAACAAATGGGTTTAACATCCACTCGACCAAAACTATGTCATTTCGGGGCTGACATATGGTTCACATAAATTTCAATTATTTGCTTGCACGTAGGGGACTTTAGCAGTGGGGAAGAAACTAGAGACCCCGAAGAAAACCCATGAGATTGGTCAGACGACCCTACTCCTTGTCACGTGAGAGAGAGAGAAATGGGGTTTAATGTCCACTCGACACAAACTAGGTCAGTTTGGGACTAACATACCGATTTAATTTTATTTCAATAATTCGCTTGCGCGTAGGGGTCTTTAGCAGTGGGAGGAAACCCGGGGGACACGTACAACCAGGGATTCGTTGTTTAACAGTAAATGGATTAATCTAGAAGCCTGCAATTTTTAACATTGAAAACGTTTATATTGTTGAATAGAAATTGGATAAATCTACAAACCTTAAATGTTTTGAATAATAATGACAAAAATATTACCTGTTCATCTGCTTCGTCAAATGGGTTGACAAAAACTACACAATTTTCTAATTTTATCTCTTTCTGAAAAATAAATACTTTTCAAAATGTATAAAATATCTTATATGATAGACTTGGATTCAAAATATATATAGATACATCTATAAAAACTTTGAAAACCAATCTAATCAAAACACAGATCCGTTTTCGTTTCGTTCTTTATACTGGTAGTTCAAAATTTCGTTTTACTTGTCTTTACTACACTAGGATCTGGAAGAGTTGTTATCATTGACGTGTTCTGGATGATATGAGGGATTAGCTAATAAAAAGGTCTGTTAAGCGATATTTTGGCATGAGGTGCAGAGATCTACGGGTAATCCACTAGAAACATCGATACTTATTGGTTAATCAAATGTCTGATGTCATAGGGTCAAAAGTCGCCCGTAAGACCCCTGATGCAACCTCCCAGTACAATTGGTCAGATCTCCAGGTAGTGTAGGCCATCGAAAGTATTAAAACAAAATGAAATATAGATCTGTATATTAATCCGATTGTTTGAAAACAGACAAACATGTGCCTGAAAAAATGACAGGCACCAGAGAGGGGTTGTCTGATTTGTGTCCGACAATGTCTGTGACAGATACCCTATTTCCAGGCTTACTGTAAATACTCAAAGACCTGTCTATTGGGAGGTCTATTTAATATAGGTGATTTGGGGGACTTTTTTGACTGGATTATTAAATGAAGAATCAAAATATATAATATTACCTTTGGGCGATCATCTTTGTCAACTTCAATTTTTTCCATTTTATCTAAAGTTTCAATACCACCAACCACTCTACAATAAATAATTATTTTATAATTCTGGAATAGTTGTTATGTAACTCACGTTCTGGTTGATGCAAAGGATAAGCCAATGAAACGGTCTGTTGCCGCAAGTTCTTGGTTTGTGATGCATGAAACTGTGGGTTTCCTACTAGAAACATCAACGCTTATTGGTTAATCAAATGTCTGATGTCATAGGGTCAAAATCCACTTGTATGACCCCTGACACGACCTCCCGCTACAACTGGTCAGATCTTCATGTAGTAAAGGCCATCGGAAGTATAAAAAATCAAAACGAAAAGGGGAATCCTGTTTTAATTTTAACCATAGAAAAAATGCTAATCCAAAAATGTGCGCTGCTGCCACAAAAGCAGACTCTTGGTCATTTTTTTAAAATTGAGGTTGTAGCATATTTGAAGAGTCGAAAGCTTTCAAAAAATGCAATTCTTTTTATATTTGTCATATCATAAATTTGTTCGGCTCATTCATGGCAACAACAAGGCATAAAGTTTATGCTTTTGTGCCTGTAGTACAAAATGAGGTTGTGCATCAAGCCCCTGGTTTCATGGGAGTGGGTCATCACAAATGACTAAAATAGTTGAAAAAACATTACAAACTATTTATTTCTTCTCACATTGACAAGTTCACAACTGATGTTCAGTACAATTGGTTATAAATAATTATATCTGACTGATAATATATAGGCCTACTTACTTGCCAAACACTGAATGTTTTCTATCTAAATGTTTCGCTGAACGATATGTGATGAAACTGAAAAATAATACAGTAAAGATGTCATAGTTTTTGATTTGAAACACTGATGCATATACATGAATAACATTAGAGATAAAACCTGGAAAATAGAGTTTTCTTATTTCAAATTTTACAGCATCCAAGCTAATGAAGATGGGGGACAAACCTAAAGAGTACAATTACCTTTGTTATGTAAAGATTACTATTATTCAATTTTTCAACAAAAAATGAAAAAAAAGCACTTAACAATTAACAAATGAAATAAAATGTGGTTTAACTTGTTACTGTTCTGCTCCGACTGGGCTAATGAAGACAGGCATACGCCATATAGTGTGCTAGTTGGGAAATTTTGCCTGGGCAGCAGCACTATCGGCTACTTCTATTTTGAATTCCAACTGCCAATGAATATTTAATGTGCATGCCAATGTATAAACAGGACCTCATTTTTTTGTCCCATCCAAACGTTTTTACAGCTGTCCTTGTCAGAGACTATATCATGGGGTATATATACATGTATTCTAATTACACCCATAAAACATTAACAAATAAATACACCACTTCAAGTAAACTTAACATCAACGGTTTAACATTTCTTACAACAAATAAGAAACGTGTTTGTTTTGTGAAAGGGAAATGATCAACTGAATTTTGTGTTTTCCACTCAACACTACTAATACAATATCGACAGCACCACTGACACGGGGAAATCACGTCGGAAAATCCTGATGAACTTTCTCGGTAAATGCAGAGATCGAACATGCGACATCCAGTCTAGTGAGCCAGCGTGGCTTCAATAAACAAACGATAAAAACAAATAACATGTATATTATATATGTTAATAAAACATACTTAACTTACAATTGTGACTTATTGGTATTTTCCCCTGAGTTGGCCATACTTAATACTCCACGACCAGAATGTGTTAAATTTGGCTTAAATTCATCTCGGAATGTTCCACCCCATGCTGATTCTCCTCCTACAAATTAAAAGTAAATTCTTCTACATGGTAAAAATATACAAGTACAAAAAAAACGATTTTCACTAAATGAAGTGGGGTTTACTGTTCTGCTACTACTGGGCTAATGAAGACAGGCATACACCACACAGTGTGCTATGAGGGAAATTTTGCTCGAAGAGCATTACCACAGCCTACTTTTATTTCTTATTCCAATTGTCAAGGGTTCTTTTACTTGCACGCCAATGTGGGCACATGACCTCTTGCCCGGGCTATCAGTTCTGCACCACTGACGAAGCTGGAAATTCAATGAAACTTTCGCAGCCGACATTGAGATCAAACCCTGGACCTTTTGGTTTGCGAGCCAGTGCCTTACTCACTGTGCAACCCTGGCTCCATTCGATAAATCAGCTATCATAAGAGAGAGAGAGAGAAATGGGGTTTAATGTCCACTCAACACAAACCAGGTCACCTCGGGACTAACATATGGTTTTTTAATTTTATTTCAATAATTTGCTTGCGCGTAGGGGTCTTTAGAAGTGGGAGGAAACCGGAGTGCCTGGAGGAAACCCACGAGGTTGAGAAGGCGCCCCTATCTCCATGCCACATACGCTCACACCAGGGCTCAAACCACAGCCGCAAGCCAGAGGTGACCGACCAGCTAGAGGTCGAAGCGCAGCACTCTAGACCACTAGGCCATCCCAACCCCCCGGCCAGCTAGAGGTCGAAGTGCGGCACTCTAGTCCACTGGGCCATCCCAACCCCCCAAGCTATCATAATGAATAAGAGGTGATATAATAAAGAAATGAAATGTAGCTCAACTGGTTTCCTTTAAGCTGATCTTAAATCTGTTTCGATTAATAAAAAAATCTAATTGTTTAAGGAAAAAACAGAAATTATTTACCTTTGCCTGTTCCAGTGGGGTCACCACCTTGTATCTAAATAATAAAAATACATTTAAAATATTGAGATAAAAAAAATCAAACAAATCATGTTTCAACACTCTTGTTTCATCGGAGAAATAATAGATTTATTTATTGAACAGAACAGGCAAGAAAACTCACAGAGAGGGAGAGAGAAATGGGGTTTAACATCCATTTGACACAAACTAGGTCATTTTGGGACTAACATTTTATTTCAATAACTATAGCAGTGGGAGGACCCGGAGAAAACCCAATTTGCAAACTTTTAATTTCAATGTGGAGTTGGCTATAAGTCTGTAAACTCCACACTGTGTAAATGGCAGGCTAGACAAGTTTATATACTTGTTAACAGATCATCCGGATCATCAATTCCATTCATATCATTAAAGTATGAACTTTCCTACGTCAATTTAAACCCACTTTTTATTAAAATAGCCTTTCCCTCAGAGCACGTTAGCGTGGTTGGTGCAGAAAAATAAGACATTATTATGACATTATTATCTTACCATAAAATTTTGTATAGTAAATATACCATTGATATCTTCTTTGATTGGCATTTAGTAATTGAACATATTAACACAAGGTACAATTTTATGGATACACAATTACTGAGTTTGATACTAAGCGACGTTTCAATGAGGATGCTCTCGTCTTTATCAAGCAATGATACAAATGCCCCCCTAATGAAAGGTGTTAAACTTTAAATTGTATTTGATTTTTAACTTTGTTACATATTCTGTATATATTTGCCTACACTATTCACAAATTTGTATCATTGCTTGATGAAGACGAGAGCATCCTCGTCGAAACGTCGCTTAGTATCAAACTCAGTAATTGTGTATCCATAAAATTTTGTATAGTATATATACCATTGATATCTTACCATAAAATTTCGTATAGATCTATGAAATATTGTATCATTATAATATCCTTTAGCAGCTAATTTCATAAAATTCTCACAGGTTTTTGGTACCTGAAATATAAAGTATACATATATCTATGTATATCTATAAAGACAGATACTATAAATACATCATATAACAGATCGCTAGGTCTTAAAGATACATATGTGAGATTTAGGATTTAGATAAAGAGCCGGCCATTCTTGGTAAAATCGTTCAAAAATAGATTATGAAAAATGAATATATTGAAATTCAAGTCAAATTACTTTATTCCGAGTAAAGTTATGGATGTTTGAAGTTTTGATAAGAAATAGTAATAAGCTGCTGGTGATTGACAGATGGAAACACTGACCACAGTATCATATTCTCTATTGTCAAGTACCATTACCATGATAAACAAATAATCTATTTCAATCAATCGGATTAAAATACAGATTTATATTTCGTTTTTTTATACTTTTGATGGTTTCACTACATCAAGATCTGACAAGTTGTACTGGAAGGTCGACACACATTGATTAATCAATCAGCGTTGACGTTTCTAGTGGTTTACCCACAGTTCTGTGCATGGCACGCCAAGAAGTTGCTGTAACAGATGGTTTCATAGGCAAGTTCCTCACGCCATCAAGAACATGTTATATAACAACTCTTCCAGATCCTAGTGTAGTACAAACAAGTAAAACAAAATTTTGAGCTATAAAAAACGAAACGAAACAGAAACTATGTTTTAATCAGTTTGTTATTTCAATATAATAGTATCAATTAGCATTTAAAGATGCATTGTTCAAGACCTAAATCTACCTATTGCAGGTATTTCTTTAGGCCACAAATCGTCATTTTTCTGGCGAACCTGAAATATTTAAGTATTGAGAATTTTGCTTTGAAATTTGCGCTCTGTTGTTATCTCTGTAGCCATCAAATATTAACATTTATTTATGATTTAATATTTCATACGTATACATCAGGAAACATGACGCCATTTACATAAAAGTTATTATTGAATGGACATAGAGATAACGACAGAGCGCAAATTTCAAACGCATAATTCTCAATACTCAAATATTTCAGATTGAAGGAACAACGTGTTGTAATAGCAGAGAGAGAGAGAAAGAGAAAAATGGGGTTTTAAGTCCACTCAACACAAACTAGGTCATTATGGGACAAACACATGCTTTAATTTCATTTCAATAATTTGCTTGTGCGTACGGGTCTTTAGCAGTGGCAGAAAACAGAAGGACCCGTATAAAACCCAGTTAACTCAATGACAGACCTTATGATACAGCTCGCACATGCTAACCATTCGGCCATCAAACGTCAGATGAAAAGTCTTTACCAAAATGTGAAGCATTATACACAGTAAATCTTACCATATCACAAAATAATTCTAAGTTTAAGGGTCCGTAATTTGTGAGAATTCTAACATAACCTTTTTTCTTCACTCTCTCATATCGTAAAACATCCTCATCAATAGCAGCTGTAAGGAAAAATATTATAATCAATAATATAGTACACATGAATGACAGAATCAAAGCATACTTAAAAACTCAAGGTAGCAACTACTCCATACTCCTGCGCAGTGTTTTGTTTGATTAGAACTAATCCACTTCACACTGCTATCTTGAGTGAACATTGTTGTGCTAAATTATTATTGGTCAGTAGTGCCATTACCAACCAATGACCTACATTGTAACAAACAATATCGGGGTTAACCAGACCTCAAAATATGTTACCGCAATGTATCTAGTGACAATCGCAACTTGTTTACGTCATAACCCGCGAAATTTATTATGCTCGATTATGCAGTGCCAACATGTTTTCTTTGTCGGTCATTTTGAAAATTATGCCGAATGCGAGAAGAGAGGAGGGATTTGATTGGACGTTAAAAAGAGACACGCCCCGCCCAATTTCAAGAATATGACTTCTATCCAGCAATGGTAAGAGAGGGATTTCTCGCGCCATTGCTTCAGGAATATGCAACTACTCATGGTTTTCCATTTTCTCCTTGGTGCAAAATAGTGGGCATGGAAAGGAACATCATCTAGATAAATATATAAACAAAAAGCTAAGGTCCTGTGAACACATGACACACTACTGATTGACATCAAATGTATTAATTTCTAGTCGATATATCAAAGCTTTGATCCTTAACTTGGAAGAAGCAACGTAGAAATACCACCTACATGTTGTGTTAGGGGTGGGATCAAAGCATAGCTTAGGCTTGGGCCTCTCAGCTTTAGGGAGCTCTGCTGTTAATGGCAAAAAGAGAAAAAAATTCAAATTCCAGATGAAAGATTCACAGTAATTGGTCGTTGTATGTTAGACATGCCTGCCATTCAAAAGGATATGAAATAATCTTTTCATCCCGTTAAGGGCCAAGCGATTCTAGGCCTGGCCAACGCTCGGTCAAACTGGGCTTTGGGGTGGGATGGAAGAATGTTTTTACCTGCTATATGTTGTGTTTGTGGTGTAACAGCTGTAGAAGTAAAGGAAGCTGAAACACCACCAGTTGAATATCCAGCCTGTAGAAAAAAAAATTTATAACACAATAGACACTCTAACAGTAACACAAACAAACATCATGATTCGCAGCTGGATTTTCAAAAGCAGAAGCTTACAAAATCTTTAAAATGCTCAATTACCCCTAAAACACCATTAGCTCGATAGTCCTAAGAGGGCTGGGTAGAGCTAGAGCACAAAACACTGCTCAAATGCTTTTGAAAGACTGTCTAAATTATTTAATGATGGAATTAAATAACAGAGAAGTATATTAAGAGTACAAATAAAGCATAAAAAAGACACAGAGAGAAATGGGGTTTAACTCCACTCTACACAAACTAGGTCATTTTGGGACCAACACATGTTCAAATTTATTTCAATTCTTTTCTTCCATGTAGGGGTCTTTAGCAGTGGGAGGAAAATTGAGGACCAAGAGAAAGCCAATGAAATATTCTTCATCACAAGAACCTCCTGACTACACCATAACAAATCCTGTGGATGACATCAGGATAGACAAGGCCAACCTCTGTAGCATTGTGATGAAACTATGAACTGTCCTCAAGTTGAACTTATTCCTTTCACTATAAAATAAACACTCACCGCATTAAATTTATCAATTTTTACTTTATTTTCTTTTATTTCCTACAAACAAAAAAAAAGACTTATAAATATATGATCATTTAGTATAATATACATTAGCATAGATATTACTATTTCAAGAAAAAAATCAGTTTAGATTAGAGTTGACATTGTAATATTTATTTATTACCAGGGTTTATATTGTAATATTATCAGGGTTTATATTGTAATATTATCAGGGTTTATATTGTAATATTACCAGGGTTTATAATGTAATATTACCAGTATAGATGATGGTTTGTAATCTCTATCGAGTTCATCTAACACATTCTTCGCTTCATGGTTGATGGATTTTAAATTATGTCGTGGATCTTTCTTCGATGCCTCTTCGTCTAGAATTATATAAAAAATACTTCAATGGACAAATTATTTAATGGAATGGGTTTAAACTTTAAACAGTTATCATCTCACATCAACACTAAACCAAAGTTTTGAGACTAACATGTAGTTATATTCACATTTGTTGTGATCGAATTCCACAAGGCTTTTAGCATTTTACATTCTAAGTTATGAGACTAACTTATGTTTATATTTATATCTGTTATGGCTGCATTCCATATGCCTTTTACAACCTATACCTAAATTATGAGTCTAAAATATAGTTATAATTAAATCTGCCATGGTCCAATTTCATATGGCTTTTAGAAATCATACCCATGGTCCAATTTCATATGGCTTTTAGAAACTATACTGACCTTCATCGGTAACTTTGAGATTCTTTTTGATGTGATAAAACTCAGCAATATTAAATTTATCTAGATGAGTTGGATCTTGTATGGTAATAATGTCCTTTCTTTCAAAAGGTTCATCTGTTATTAAATCTTTCATATTCTTGGCTTTTAAATTCAATCTGTCTATAGCCTGTTTCAATAAAAGATTATTCATTCTTTATTAGTTTTTTTATAAAACAAGGTAAGAGAAATAAATCTATAATAATATGAGTTAATCATTCACATTCTACCATTACAAAACTTAAATAATGTACAGGAATATGCTAAGTTAATCTATATGTTTGTACTTCAGACAAATATGACCAATTTTCTTCAACAGAATTTTCCTGCTACATCATCTAAGAACACCAATAGATCTGGATTTCTGCTGTAATCAAGCGTCCACCACTTTTTAGTTGCTCCAAATGAAACACAAACTTGTAAAAAACACAAAACATTCCAAACATTGTAGTGTATTATGTTGATACTAACCTCATGTGCGTAAACATGGCCAGTAGGTTTAATGGCTACAATATGACTGTTTTCATTGAAGACCTTAAATGTTACTGGACAGTGATATTTGTCTGTAAACAAAAATAAGAAAATAAACATCTTGGTACACCGTTGTCTCTAAGCTGAGCACATCCAAACATATTTTGCAATTAACACATCACGAAAATTAAAGCCAGGACAGAGTTTAGATCATACTGTCACCTCAATTGAAGGACAAGTTTCATACCATATACACATAAGTAAAATGTGTCTTTTTTCTGCTTGAAATATTGCAAACTGCAAGGAATTAGACTATGTATTAAGTATTTTTACTTACCGTCACTATTTTTGTGGAAATTTAATCTGATCAATTCTTTGAAGCTCATTTTCTATAAGATATAAAAAAAAATATATTTGTATATGATCATAGACATTTAAATTGAAATATGGAGGAAAGAAATATCTGGACATCATCATACCTTCAATAAATATTCTTCACTGATCATTACACGTGTATTAAAGGCTTAACTCAAGCGGTCATTACGCTGTAACCATGGATTCCATGTTGGCCGTATATGTCGGTCATGATCGAAGGCTATGTAAAATGACCGAAACTAGATCTGACCTATCCGTAAAATTTTGCTGGAAAAATGGCCTATTTTTCAAAAAAACAATCTCTAATCATGGCTATGATCATCCTCTGGCACGTAACTATAAAATCATATGGTCTGTTCAGAATATAGCACAATCTTAGAAAAGAAGCCACATATCTCATGATTGGTGTTATAGAGTTGTATACGTAGTCGTCAAATTGTAACCCTGACAACAAAGGTAATCCGAAGCTGAGTGTTGTTGATTTGTTGACTTTAGTTATATCAGCATGTAATATAATCTGTATAATAAGTAAAAAAAAACATTTACAGTACCTCACCAGTAACAGGACTAAGTCCATATTTCTTTAGGAAAGGAACAATATTCCTGAAAATAACCAGTTCTAAATGTAGTCCTTGACTCAATACAATCACAAAGTACAAAAATTATATCTAACAACTCCCAGAGAGACAGGGAAATATATATATAGAGAGAGAGAGAAAGAGAGAGAGAGGTCATTTTAGGACTGATATAGATGTATGCTTCAATTTTAGTTCAATAATTCGCTTGCACATGGCTAGGGGTCTTTAGGAGTGAGAGAAATGATTTATTAGATTCCTATCCTCTATAAATCAGTGTTTCAATCTAAAATAACAAAAATAATGGTTTACTTACATCAGATCAAAAACTATTCCTTCTTTTGTACACAGGGGATTCTCAAATGGCTGCATGGATAAACTACAAAATAAATTGTTACATGTATATTCACTTCCCAATAAATACTTTTACCAAGTATCAAGAGAGAGAGAGAGAGAGAGAGAGAGAGAGAGAGAGAGAGAGAGAGAGAGAGGGTTTAATATGGACACAAACAATTTGGCCATCCAACACCCCCAAGTATCAAAAGATGGGATGTGAAATTGGGTTATTTTTCTGCATTAACCATACTTATAAAGACAGGTATGTACGCAGTGTGCAATGATGGACATCTTACCAGACAGTAACACTCTTATTGATTTAAAGCTGTTGGGGATTTTTACTATGATGTCAATGGTGTACAAGGACCTGTTTTTGGTCTTATCCAAAGAACTATACATTTATATATTGCCTAGCTCTCGATCATGCATAAATGAAAGCGGGACAAACAGGCTGGAAAACCCAAAGGAACATCCTCGGTCAATACTGTGATCAAACCGACATCTCTCCATGCACATGAACATGCACATACTATGGAAAATGCAGCAGAAACAAAGTGAAAAAAACTCTCAATATTTACAATAAAGGTAATCTACTGACCTACAACAGTGAAACGGCAGACGTCGGAATCGAGAATTACTTCCTGTATTCTGGGTACCTTTATATCCACCCCATTCATGGGTCCATTCAGAATGGGTCAAATATCTGTAACATAAGAAGTAAAAAAAAATTCTTGACCTTTCTGTCAGAATATCAAAGTTATAGATCTAGCCAGTTGATAGAGATAATTCAGAAACACCATTCTAGCCCCAATGAAATAATAATAGTCCCACCATTCTAGTCCACTGAGAGGATAATAGTTTCCCCATTCTAGCCCCAATGAGAGGATTATAGTTCATTCGAGCTGCAGCTATCTGGGGGACACCAGTAACCAAATTTTTCAATCTAATTCAGTGACAATACATGTATGTGTAAGTGACAATACATGTACAAGTGTAATTTCATCATTCATGCTACACATAAATGAGCGAAAGAGAGAGAGAGAAATGGGGTTTAACGTCCACTCGACACAAACTAGGTCATTCGGGACTATCATATAGTTTAATTATATTTCAATAATTCGCTTGCGAGCAGGGTTTTTTTAAGCAGTGGGAGGAAACCAGACGACCCAGAGAAAACACACGAAATAGGGCAGGCAACCCTACTCCTTGGCACGTACAATCGTGGAATCGAAATCACACCAGTATGACAGACCGTATGATCCAACGCACATGTGCTAACCATTCGCCATCCAACCCCCATTTTCTGTACCAACTGGCTAATGAAATTAAATGGGGTTGAACGTCCAGCTGTTCTGCTCCAACTGAGTTAATAAAGACGGACCAGCTAATGAAGAAGGGAATATGTCATACTGTTTGCTATAAGGGGAAATTTAACGTGGACAGTGGCTCTAGGCTTCTTTTACATGATGTACATGTATGTGTATGCCAATATGTGACCTGCTCCCACGAAACCAGACGCTTGTCATGTTCATTTTGTATTATGGGCACAAAAGCATCAACTGTATGCCTTCTTGTTACTATTAATGAGCCGTACTCAACTCCAGATGATACAACAAATTTAAAAAGAATTGCATTTTTGGAAAGCTTAGCTGTGGAGTATTCAAATATGGTGCCAGCTCTATTTTGTTTAAAAATGACCATACATCTGGTTTTGTGGGAGCGGCTCTCATATGTACAAACAACCTCAACTTTTCTTTCCCACTCGAATGAATATATGCTGTTTTTTGTCTGGATCTCTGTCCTGCAACAATGACAAGATGTAACCATGCTGGAAAATCCAGAGGAAGTTTCTGAATCAACGTGTGGATGGATTCCTGGAACTCCAGGTTTGTGACCCAGCAACTAACCCACTGAGGTACAGTGACTCCTCACCGTTTCACAGCCATTAACCCCACCCTTTCATAATTTGTCTAGCTCATTTAGTGACATTAAACCTACATGTATCTGTCTAACAACTGTACAGGTAGCTCTTTCAGTCCTTAACACTTCATAAAAACTATTTTATTGGTTTTGCAAAAATCTTTTATTGTACATCTGTGAAAAATGATGAGAAATATAAACGCAGATACATGTAGAATGTAAGAACTATAGAAATATGGGTAGAACATGATTGTGTCATCAGTTTTATTATTTCAATGTTTGTATTAAATCTATTACGCTAGGTTTCAATGTACAATTTCTATAAACAACTTTTCTTTTTAATTTTTCAAAGATAATCAAAAAATACATGTAGCACTATAGTAAATAAAAAAACTTGTCAAAAAAATTAATTTCATAAATTATCTATCCATCATTATGTACATTTAACAATAACAAAGTACATGTAATATCTAAATCAAAACAAAATTTACATTTTCAACATGTTTCTAAGTTTTTTAAAACTCTTTTCAAGCAGTGAAAGACGTGTTTGCACCACCCACCACCTCCCCGAAAAAATTCCATGATTGCCATAAAATGAGGTGGGTTGGATGGACGAATTGTTAGAGTGTGCACGCTGCATCATAAGGTATGTCATTGAGTCAAGTGGCGTGGTTTCAATTCCCAGCTTGTACATGACCAGGCGTAGGGTTATCTGTCCAAGCTTAAGAGTTTTCTCTCGATCCTTCGGTTTAATCCCACAGCTTAAAAATAAATTGAATCACTTGTTACCTTCCCCCATGCGTTTTCAGACAACTAACATGTACTTCTGCTTTAGGCATAATACTTAGCACTAGTTCAATGTTATTGTTGAGAACGATTTTGTATGTTACAAACACCCCTGCCCTCATTGACCACATCCATGTACAAGCGTTGTTATTAACATAATCAATCATAATACAAAAATAATCAAAATATATCAAAGGAAACATATTTTTTATAATCATTTTCTACGTTTATAACTAAAACCCTTTTTAAATGGTTTCTCGTTTTTCTTTTGTTCCGATACTGTCTTTTCTACCTCGTCCACATTTTTATGAAGGAAAGTAAACAAAAGTTTAGCGTGGCTAGAACTACCCAGAATTTCTGTGAGACGTTCTTCAGAGAGTGTCACAAGTTCTGCTAAATCCTTAACTTTGTTCATAACCTGACGAAAATTCTTCGAATTAATACCCGGCATTTTGAGCAGGAAGTCTTGTGGTGCATGGCTATACCGATCGGCTAAATCTGACGTATTTTCTATGGCTGAGACAGACATTGCTTCAACTGCATCAGGTTCTGGTCGATTTTCTTTCAGTTCGTCACAAAGTTCTGCGGTTGCGTACGGACTCGGACACCACAATATTCTCAGTTTACTAAAATGCATGGTTAATAAGGCTAATTGTGAACTTATGTCCTTCATAGATACTTCATTACTCAAGGAATATTTGCCTTGCAAGGAGAAGGATTTGTTTGCGTCGAATTCGATTAGTAATATTGGACGTTTGTAATATCTACACATCGCGACACACTGATTATACAAACGACCGTTAGACAATGAACCAATCAAATCACTCAAACTTTTGCGCTCAACACAGATATCAGGCGTAAGAATATAATCACCGACTTCCAGGGTAACTGGTTCAATATCAATACCTCTTCTATGAATTAAAGATGGCAGCTCTGATCGGAATTCTCGCATGTCGACGATAACTTTTCGATTCTTGGGCTGACTGGGGAGCCCACCTTTACGCGAATTAGTGGTTGCATTCGCAGGAGTTGTTCCCCTTTCTAATTCTGGATCTTCTTCAAGTTTTCCATCGCTTTGTTCAGAAATCACCATCTGACCCTTTTGCTGAATCAAATGTTCGAAAGCTTCCTTTTCTTTTCGGAGAGTTGTGAGGTAATTTTGTTCTTCAACAGAGCTGGTGTACATGAGAAAATAAACTCTGAGTGGGACCCCTGGTCGAGATGCCCTGAACACTTCAAGCTGCCGAACCAACTGCATGTCCGCATCGTATAGAATGACATATTTTGGTTGAACTTCTTGAAGAACTTTCGTTAAACTATGAGGATCCGTACATCCATGAAGAGGATGAAGAACTGTAACGGGAGACGAAATAACGCCATAATAAGCATCTTGTGATAAGTTTGGATTGCCGTCACCTTCTGAACCTTCTTTCAAATCAGCGTCATTTTCTTTTTCCATGTTGACCATCATTTGTGTCAAAGTCAGTTCATCACACTCCTCCTTAGATTGACCCCCCTTTTGTTTATAATTTTTCTGTTTCTCAAACTCAACTTGTTGGGCTCCTTTCAATCTTAAAAATTTATTAAAGAGTCTTGAAAGAATTGATCTGCTACCTTGACTGAGATATTCTTTCAGTTGACTACATGTACGATCATCCTCGGCACAAACTAAAACATTGGTAGGACCAGCAGACCTGTCAGCATCCTTATTTTCTTCTTCAATTTCTTTCAGCAATTCAGATAATGCCTCCCATTTTGGACAATTTTCTAACAGTGGCTCTTTTTGCGTTTCTGCTTTTTCTTTTCCTTCCTCACTTTTCTGTTTTTTCTTTTTGTCTTCTACACCATAAACACGATCCTTAGCATGAACAAACAAACTGTCAGCTGCATCCAGAAACAACCAACCAGTGTTTTGGCCAAATGCCTTTTCATTGGTTCTGATGGAATGAACAAGAGAGTAGAAAGAAACACAGTCGTACTGGGTTAGAAACTTGAGGATCAATCGTAAAGTTTTTAAATCAGAAACGAGCTGACGCGTTTTTGGTCCGAGGGAATTCCAGATTGGATCTAACTGAATTCTTATAGTTTTATCAAAAGACCTTCCTAAAGCATTCTCAACAGTCACTTCTTCGGTGTCAACAGCAGTTGTGCATCTTTTTAGTTCTTTGATGCAAGCATTGATTAAATCTAACAATGCTGTCTGACACGCGACCATGGATGGTGTTAAATGCAAATGAATTTCAACCACTTCCACTTGATGTTTTTCCATACATGAAACAACACTAGCATGAAATCTCGGCCACAAGAAAACTTTACGCACGAACAGATTTTTCATCATGCGTTCAACATGACAGAAACCAGTGGTAAATGAATATGGGCTGTCAGAGAAGGCTTTAATAAAACCGGTTTTATTTTTTTGTCGGAATAATCGGAGGATGAATGCTTCTTGACATGACTCGATAATTTTATGGGCTTTGTAGACCAGAATTCCAGAAACATGATCAACGGGTACTCTGTCCGTTAACAAATCAACAACTAATATTCTGGACGTGATGAACAGAACACCCCCTTGTAAATATGTTGATTGCCGTACATTAGCGTTCATTTCATTTGTGATGACTTTGGGTAAAGGTTTGACACATTCTGCTTCCAGTTGTTCCAGAAAATAATCTTCATCTGAGGAGGATGTATTCAAAACCAAAACCAAACTTCCTTGATCTGAATAAACTCTCAAAAAGTTCATAAAAATTCTCTGAATTCCAAGACCTCGGGCTAGAATTGTTAGACCATCTTCATGGAAAGCATCCAAGAAAATCTGATTTTCATATTCCAGTAATGCCAAGTTGTTGCTGGTTGTAACACTCATCTTTGAATCTTTCCTTCAATATCTGTAAAGTAGACAAGTCTCTGTATAAATACACGCCAGGCATTCTAATCGTCTTCAATCATGTAGTCTATCAATCCATTATTTAAAAACACCACATCAAACATGATATTCATTTATTCAATTAAAATGCTAGCTTACACATGGCAATAACGCGGAATATTAAAATGACTAAAAGGAAACTTGTGTCAATGCTCAACAACAGCTAATTAGTTCTAATTTATTGTCAATGATATCGATGTACATGTCATAATCCTGTTATTAGTGTTAGTTTAGTAATTAGTGAGCTATAAAATAACCATTTCCAATCGTGGTTTAGCGCTTTCTAATGGGAATATTTATAGGCTACATACTGGCCCAAGACATTGCAGAGCATAGCTAACTTATGTCTCTGCCTCTGGTCTGTTTATATTTTTTGTGGGTTCCCATTTTTTGTGATGTGATGTCCTTACTTTGGACACTTTGGTAGTTTCAAGTTTGGCTTTAAAGACAACATGGAAAATGAATTAAAATACGAAGAGAGTTGCAAACGACACATCCTTTATTCACAACATGGAGTATATAAACGTAACACAGCAAACTTACAATTTGTCTTTCTGATGTTGTTTCTTTCCCATTTTCAAGTATTTCAAAACAAAACAAACGTTGACTCGTTGGTTGAGCTAGTTTTCAGACCGGAAGTCAACACAATTTCAACAGGAAAGCAATTTTTGTTAGCTGAGCACAGAATTTAGTTTAGGGTGCTCATTTGCTATTTAATTTTAAATATTGACCTTTTAAAAATTGACTTTATAATATTACAATATTGACAGTTTATCACACTACAAATACAAGGGATACAACAATCTGAAGTCCAGCAGGATAACTTGTATCAAAATAGGAGAAGTAAATTTCGTGGACGATGGGAGGCAACTCCAATTAAGATATGGAATCAGACCACAATTGTTTTCTACATTGACTTCAATAGTTTCATATTCATTTGTCTTGACTATAACTTTTGTAATTGATATTTTTAATAATTGATGCTGTAGCTAGTAGGCCTTCTGTCAAAATGCGGGCTGTTCACCATTTATGATCGGCTCTTCACTGCATTATTCAGTTAGCCTTTTTGATGTTTTTCAAGGGCATGTACTGTGCTTCAAAAATAATGAAAAATGTCAAACATTACATTCGTGGACCCAAACTCATAAGTTGGCCGCCTAATTTCTACAATTGATGTTGAACAAGTTTATAAGCTGTGCAACAAATTAGTTTCAGTGCCCTCCCTCCTCCTCCCCTCAGATACATGCGGGCTCTAGCCCAATGGCCACCTGGAAAATCCCTGGATACAGGTTCGGCCCTTAAAGGGGCCTGTCACCATTGGTCACTTTGATACCACCAAGACAGAATGGAATTAAAATTTTTGGCTATACAAGTTAATGTTATCAAGGCCCCCAGAAAGACAGTATATGTGTTATGAATTCAGAAATATTTTACCACCCAGACGTCCCTGGTGCACAGTTATGCCTAATGCACTTCTTATTGCCATGGGTTTATATATACATGTATAGAGATTGTTTATTCAGAGAATTTAATATTTTGATGCCGTTTCACAAATAAAATAACTTTCCATGTTACCTCTGGTGGCCCCCCAGCCTGAGGAAGCCCTTAGGCTGCAGCCCTTAAAACCCATTCATTAATATGACCCTTCACTCGGGGGAAAAAATAGTAGCAAACAAAGGGAGCCAGACTATGAGAGTAATGTAACAAAGATGTTAAAACCTCATTTCTCGCTCTCTCCCAATATTGAAATTTGTCTAGGTGATTTTTATCTGAGCGAACAGAGCTAGAAAACCCAACAGAAACAAATAAAAGCAACAAATATTTAACTTTAAATTTAAAATTTATATCTTTTTATTGTATCAAACAAAAATAAGATCAGCATTTTACTTTAAAATAAAAATGTAGGCATTTAACAAAAGAGCACAATATCATTACTTAGGCTAACCTGAACATTAAAAAACAATGACTATTCACCCACACAGAAGGAAAAGAAATTGTTTAATGAACAATGAGCCCAAGAAGGGGTCATCAATTGAATAAATAGAATTTTTTTATTGACTATAAACAATTAAATCAAATCACCAACTTGATTTAGATCAATCACCAAATAATATACATCATTGATTTTAGCAATTGATTGATTTACGATATCATTCTAGTATACTTGGTGTGATACAATCAATATGTTTAATACAATCCTGTGAGCGATTTAGTAATATACTAGAATATTTGGTGTGATACAATAACTATGTTTAATACAATCCTGTGAGCCATTTAGTAAATGACATATTATATAATGTACTAGAATATTTGGTGTGGATGCAATCACTAAGTTTATTACAAGATTTCACAAATCGTTTCAAATAATAACCTAATTTTTATTGCCCTACATGTACATGCAAAATCATGTTGAAACATTGCAGTGTGATAGACATAATAATTTGATCCATACTAGTATTTTAATATCTTTTTTATAATAATTTAAATGATATACATGAAATTTTACAAAAGTTTAACAACTGAATTTAAATACATGCATATCGATACTAAGTGTTCTAGTATTTTACTATTTTTTTTTGTAACACTTTAAATAATATAATGAAACTGTTCAAAAGTATTACAACTGAATTTAAATACATGCATGAATTTTTCAAAAGTAATTTTTAAAATATAGTTACCATGGTTGCATTAGGAGACTCATAAATATAATTTGTAATTTAAAGAATGCTCCTTGCTTCTTGCCTGACACATATGCCACTAAGAACTATTAGCTAAGTTATACTGTAGCACCAAGTTTTCTTATGTTTTCTTTTAGCATGATTTAAATGTCTCGTTGTCCAACCTTGTGGGTTTTCTCCAGGTCCTCCAGTGTCCTCCACTTGCTAAAGAGCCCTAAGCACAAGGCGAAATATTGAAATAAAATTGAACCATATGTTAGTCCCAAAATGACCTAGTTTGTGTTGAGTGGACATTAAACCCCATTTCTCTCTCTCTCTCTGTTTTGAAAACACAATAATTGAACAAATTAAGACAAGGTACACCATTACGGATAATCACTTCTTTGATAGGCATTTAGTAATTGAACAAATTTTAAAACACAAGGTACAACTTCATGGATACACAATTAACAGGTTTATGATAAATGACTGATGAAGAAGCGATAGAGTATCCTCCTCTAAACGTCACATATTAATAAATCCAGTAATTAAGTATACATAAAATTGAACTTTGAGTTAACAGTAATTACTTGTAACATTATTGATATAAATTTAACGATGAATTGAGTTCTTCATTAACCATAAACACAAGAATTACTATTGATATTATTTGAATAAATTTAACAATAAAATAAATTATTTATTTATAACCATTATATCTAATAGGTGGAAAATGATTTAATATAACTGGATCCTTGTAATGATCAGGGTGATACAAGCCCCAATTAGGCATTGGTATTTCATAGGGGAATGGTTTAGGGTAGCTTGTGTGACCTTTAAAACTTCTATTTGGTGGCATGGGCTTTAAGACATCCTTCATCTGTACATCTGGTTTAATGGGCACAAAATCATCCATATTTCTACTGGTTGGTTTGGACGGTTGTTCATAATGCCAGTTGATGTTCTTATAATCCACTGAAACATTAAAATGAATAAATGAATAAAATAAATGAATAAAATAAAATGAATAAGATAATTGAATTAAATAAACGAATAAAATAATTGAATAAAATAAAATAAATGAAGAAATGAAGAAAATAAAATGAATATAGTAAGTGAATAAAAAAACAAAATCAATAGAATAAATGAATAAAATAAAATTAAAAAAATAAATGAATAAAGTAAAATGAATAAAATAAAATAAATGAACGGAATAAATGAAAAAAAAATAAATGAATAAATAAATAAAATCAGAAATAAAATCAGAAATAAAATTCGGAATAAAATCAATGAATAAATAAGATGAATAGTAGTACTCTATGGTATGTTCAAAATAGATTTTTTCAAATATATCCATTATTAATTGTTGTTTTTACGAAAAAGTGTTTTCAATGAAACTTTTCAATTTGTTACCTCTTCTTATTGTATCTCTTCGCCTGTTGTACCAGTCTGGATGTTGTGACGTGGCTCTTTTTGCGTACCAATCTGGGTGTTCAGCGGACCATTTCCGCCATCCCGCCTAATAATATTTATAAAATAAGATGAGTTCCACATCAAAAAGTAAAATTATTGCATTGGGGGGGGGGGGTAGAAAAATGTTAAAAAGTTAAATACATTACTGTAATAATACAGGCCTAAAACAGATGTTGCATTTGACCCCAAAAAATATAATGAAATGGGGTTTAACGTCCTACTGTTCTGCTCGGAACTGGGCTAATAAAGACCAGCATATGCCATACACTGTGCTAAGAGGGAAATTTTGCCCCGACAGCGGCACTACGGCCTACTCCTATATTGAATTCCAATTTCAAGGGATCTTTTACGTGCCTGCCATTGTGTACGTGGGACCTCATTTTTTTATACCATCTGCACGACTAGACAGCTGTCCTTGTCAGGCCCTCCATCCTGTATCACTGACAAAACAAAGGTAACCACACTGGAAAATCTGGATGAACTTGCTTGGCCAATGTAGGGATCAACACCCAACCTCCAGGCTAGCGAGCCAGTACCTTACCCACTTAGCCACTGTGACCTCCCCCCCCCCCCAAAAGAAAATAAAAAAACAGTTTTCACCTACCTGGGCTACATCTGGATGACTACAGTGATAAGGATTCCATTCATGTAATTTGGGCTGCCTAAAATATTGAGATTTATTATAAGCATTGAAAGAAGTAGAATGCCGATATTCATTTTGGTTTATTAAGCTTATAATATTTTATTTTCTGTCAGAAGAATGAAAGACTAATATTTGTTTTATTTTTTTACTGTACAAACTTAGCTCTAACCGTAAAATAAAAGATACACAGATCTGTCTAATTTTAACAAAATAAATATATCTGTATTTCTTAAAACTTGTAAATAACATAGTCTATAGTGGTATAGACCTACGGGGTAAGTTGCGATGGAAGATGTGGAATTTCAATTACTTACCATTCTTTTGGTAATTTGGCAGGTCTGGATAGAAACTGATATGTGGCTGCCATTTTTTGAAGCAGTGCTTACACTCTTTGGCACCCCGATAAAACGTGAACTATGTATACCAGGGTCTATATTATTATTGACAACTAACGGTAAATAACAGTCGCTTATATCGTTAACAAATTTAGGTCAATCTGTATTATCTTCTTATTGGGTGAATTAAAATCAGTAAAATCTGATTACAAACAACTTGATCGATAGATATAATTGAATTATCAAGTACCGAAACGTGTGTGATCACTAATTCATATCCATTTCCAAATGCTTATTATTTTGGTAAAAATTCGTGCACTCCCGTCGCCATATTGTATATAAACGTCGTCATGGAGACATGTTGCTAACCGAATAATTTCTAGGTTTAAATCATATTAGTATTTAAAATTGCTATGATTTATTGCTTTAAACTAGTTTAAATCTATATTTAAATTCATGTATCGAGCTTGATTGGTAATTAAGGCATTTACATTGATTATAATCGAGATTGGCTTTCTATGTTGTCAGGGACATAAGCGACCATCTGACAATCGGGCCGTTATTGTTGATATTGCCTGGTTATAATATTTTTCACAGCTGTCATTGAAAGAGGAATAATATCAAGATGGGGGATACACTCTTTTTCAAAAGTAACCAGTCACATTACCCCTATTGGGTTAATGTGCCACCAACAGTTCCAAAATATCCTGTTCCACTAGAAATGTTCAGGTAGGCTAAATTGTATTTGAAAATGGATTTAGCCTAGTGTGGCTATGAAATGTAGCCCATTGAGAGGCCTATGTAATATATTTGACTAATTTATTGTTCACTTATTTATAGACTAAGACACTGTTATATTTTTTATACGTAAATGTTAATAACTGTAAGTCAAACTGGACGATTTCCTTATTTTCTTCCGTTACTTACGGTAATTATAGTTTTTCACAAAAACGTATTTTTATTGTCGAATTTTACTAACTTAATATTTTGTATTCCCCGATGGATAAGTTTATTGAATGTTTGGGGTTTTTTATTTGTGGGGACAAAGCAGCGTAGATTTCTTTTGATGAATCTCACCCTAAGCCCACTGGAAAGGTGGGGTTGGTGGGGTAAAGCTCAATATTAAAATAAAATATTGTATTATTAGCTCTAATTCAGCGATTCGAATAATTTCGATTGTATTGCCAAATTTTGATAAAGTTCAAGATTCGTTGTAAAAGAAATTTGATAATCTAAATTATGAACATACAAAATAATATTTATTTGCTCTTCCATTTTTTACAGACGAGAATCGCCCGATAAATATACAGCTAAATCTGGTCCAGATTCATGGCAGGTCAGTATTTCATCCAAACCGGGAGATTACCTGACGTTGATATTTTGGTGTTGATTTCTTCTTGAAATACCTCCATATATTAATCAAAACCATATTTACCGTTAAAATACTTTTAATTCGTTTCAGTCGGAAGTTGCAATTTATAAAGATCCGATACAAATTTGGAGAAATAAGCGCCGATCCTATATTTTCAATCGGTGCATAATGTCTAATGTATAAGGCCTGTCGTGAAGATTTATTAAAAAGCTCAGCACATTTAAACTTCCGAAAAAAGACAAAAATAGGTACTTTAGTCGTCTGTTTTTTCCTCCATAACGCCAAATGAAAAAAAAAAATCCCAACAAAAGTGGTGAATAAAAATGTCATACCAAACGGTTTTCTACAAAAAATAAACTTATAAAGATAATATTATCGCTTTTATACCATTTGAGAGCAGATAATGGTATACCTGATCTGAACGACAGAATATTACAGTGAAAGTCAGCTGTTACTTAAATTAAATGATATTCCCTTTCCTTGCCTTGCCTATTCTTTTAATGTCTGAATAATTTTATATTTCTTAGAACTGGACCGATAAATGGAGTGATTACAGTAAAATTGGTTACCATAGACCTCGTATTGAGGAACTTCCCAAAGGTGTTGTCGATACTCGGGATTCCAGATGTCGACCAATGATGTTCAGACCGGGACTCTCTTCCGCGCCAAAATGGAAACGCGAGGGCAAAGACTGGCCTATAGATGAAAAGAAATATATGAAAATCGGCAGCCCGGCTACAGAAATAAAAAGAGCGCAAGCTATTTATAGATTGAGTGACAAAGATGAAAAACTTTACCCATTTTCTAATTATATGACGTCAACTTATCGTCGTCCAGTGTATTCAGTTTTTGGACCTCTACAGAAGGATCAAGTTTATGGCTTGACCCACCAACATAATCGCCATGGATTTATGCCTTTTGAGGATTATTATTAAACAATTGTTTTATAAAAATAATGTGTGTGATATGAACATTTATTATTTTTGGTCTGTGCCGTGACCATACTATATTTTATTGTGCTCAGCCAATTATTGAAGAATTACCGAAATTTATAGCCCCCCTAAAGTATTTTTTTTTTTTAGATTCTGAAATTTAACATGACATTGTGAGCATACATCCCTTCGAATTCAAGCGATTCCAAATAAAATGTGAGCAAAACTTTCAGTTGGACAAAAATGATTTTATGATGTTGGCAGCTATAGAACCCTGTCTTAGTGTTTTGCATTCCAAAAATGCAACCAATTCTCTTTTGTTAGATACGGGAAACAGTTCGAAATATTTCTGAAGCAACATTTATTATTGACAGTACAAAAAATCGCGGTAACAAAGGGAGCAAAAATTATCATACATGACTTGGGGTTTACAATATTTATGTGAAAAGGAAATAGAAATAATCAAATACAAAATCATAATAAAACTAAAAAAATAAATGAATAAAAAAGAGTCTCTTTTTATATTTCTCAATCGTACATTTCTCTATCTATGGACTTTATTACATGGTCCATACCTGTAAGCCAATCCCACTCCCAGGTCCCATGTTGTTGAACGGGATTTGTGAAATGAAATAAAAGGCAAGCAACAAGACTCCTTGTACATAAAAGCATGGGATAGAAGTCTTGATATGCATAGGTACAAGCGTTATGGATGTCCATCCGTCTAAGAGTAATTAATGCCATGCCCCGAATAATGCCTTTTTTCCCCGTCACTTTTCTTCGGCAAAACGCGCTGAAAGATTGAATGGCTTCATGCCATTTTCAAGTAAATGGGGTTGTCTCCCATTAACCATAAAGTTTTCCCCGGGTGAAAGGGAAAGATAACTCTAATTTTAAAACCCTTTTTAGGGCAAGGTTTGTTTGTTTTCTACAGATTTTAACAATAAATCGACCAAATTAAATTAGATAGTTGTTGGCACACTAATTGCAGAATGCCATTTGATCAACGATATAAAGTTTGTGACGTTCTGTTGATTACACAAGTTGACATTGGAATTAAAAGCCTTTAAAATCGGTGTATGATTTCCAATCCACGATTGACTGACACTTCACTTCAGAAATCAGAATCAGATCCGTCTTCAAATACTGACTATGAGCACCAGAGTCACTATGCACATGCTTAGGATATTGATGAATATGAAATACTTCAGAACTGAGAAATAAACAATGCTGAAAACCCTATCACTATATTTGGTGTTACTTTCGGGTAGCACGATTTACCCAAATCCCCCAAATCTACCCAAATCAACCCAAATCCACCACTATTTCAACTCATACCACAATAATTTATATTGATATTTGATAATATACCGTTCTTTATGTGGAATTGACATTTTTAATTTAAAATCGCAGCTTTTTATTGTCAAAATGCCCCTCAAAATGCGATTTCCAAGTAATCTACCCAAAACCACGTTATTTCCTCTTATATCACAATAATGTTTATCGTTTTTTAATATACTATCAATCGTTTAGCTAAATATGCCATAATTACTTTAAAATTTTGTCTTAAAATCCAACAATTCGTGCGTGTTTCGTCGTCGTAAGGGACATAACTCGTGTATATACCCACATGGATGCAGACCACCATTAAATTTGTAGTTCTTCCAAAGTTACGTGGAAATCACATTCTAACAAAAAAACGCTACGATTTTAAATTTAAAATGACAATTTGACAGAAAGAACTGTATATGATCAATTATCGATATAAATTATTGTGATATCAGTTGAAATAATGGTGGATTTGGGTGGATTTGGGTAGATTTGGGTGGTTTTGGGTAAATCGTGCTACCGGTTACTTTCTGTTGCATAAATAAAGTCGATACAATGCATTAAATATTCCATGAATTATCTCTCTCCTAACATCCGTCCATGGCACCCTTATATTATTAAAGGGACAATAACACTCTTGCTGGCTTGGCAGCCCCAGAAAATAAATAATAGCCTTATTCTAAGTACTAGATGTTTAAGCAAATAAGTGTCCTACCTGTTGTGTAAATTATCCATTACGACCTATTTTACTTGTCCAGAGGGTTCGAAAATATTTTAAATCATAGTCACATTTGAAAAGGTTTACGTTAGACTTTTCAAATCAATTAGTTGAATTTTTCCGATTTTTTAAATTACTTGTGTTAAGATGAAATTTATATCATCAATTAATTGGAATATTGTAAAATAATACAATTTGTTGACCAGAATGAAGATTGGGACATATTATTTAGTTACAACAAGAGTGTTATTGGGGCTTTAATGCCTGAACAACCCCCAAAAGTTTCAAGTCTCTACGATTATATCTGTTGTCATGTCACAGTTAAAATTAAATGAAATGGGGTTTAACACCCTACTTTCTTCTCTGACTGATCGAGCTAATGAAGACGTGCATATGCCATGCAGTGTGCTTTGAGATAAATTTGGCCTGGATAGCTTGCTGCCACCAACTCTTAAATCAAATTCCAATTGTTAAGGGTTCTTTTACGTGCACGCCAATGTGGACATGTGGGACCTCGTTTTTTTTTTGTCCAATTCAGGCCCCCTCTATCGATCAACACTACTGGTGGAACCACCGTCAACCATTCCGGAAATTCCTCATGAACTTCTCTGCTATAACATCTGGATCAAACTCATATAGCTTATTGGGATATACCTGTACATCTATGTACAGTTAAATTGGGCCTCTTCAAGATGGACTGTATAAACAATTAAAATAGTCATATTTTAAAGTTTTCATGACTCCGGTTAAAATAATATTTTGGTATTCATTATTCAATTACAGCTATTGAAATCTGATCAGATTTTGTAAATATTTAATCAATGGAATCAGCTGATATAACAAATATATTACCAGATAACTCTGAAAGTAATTTTCAAAATTTCCTCATTGTACACTGTATGTTGTATGCCCGTTAACGTTAGCCGAGGCGATGTAGAACAGCAGGATGTTAAAACCCATTTCTTTTCATTTATTTCAAGGCGAGATACAAAAATCATAACCCAGAAGATCCTCAAAAGATTTAATTCCGCTCAGAGCTTATGTAGGATTTTAAAAGTGAGGGTGAAGCAGAGTGGTGGGGTGCCATAGACTCCATGTCTTTATTTTTCTGGGGGTGCAATATACCCCCTGTACCCCCGCTAGATACAGCCCTGGTTCCTCTTGAAATAATCCCCCCATAAAAATGATTGATATTTTGTTTCTATTCCAGTTATATACATATGACAGTGAAATTGATAAAACCATATCATGTTTATAGATCCAGTTAAACGTACAAAGTTTTTGTGTTGTTGTGTGTAAAATAAAATAATAAAATGTCTGTGTGGACGGATTTTGAGAGAGAAATCATTATTAAAGATGATAATAAAATGGAAGAGAAGGAGAATTTTAGTCTAGATAGAAGATTATTTGTTGGTAATATTGGATATAGAGTAAGTACCGGTATACCAAACTCAAGTTGATATAGAATAAGTATACCAAACTCAAGTTTAATAAATCTCTTTTTTCGTGGCGTATATTTACATCTTACTAGGTATGGTATTGGTATATCTATCTGGGGTATATGTATGATTATATGATACATCTATCTATCTATCTCTAATTGGATTGGGGTAAGATACATCTATCTCTCCTCTCCTGGAGTATGATAGCACGTGCGTGCTGTATCATAAAGCCTGTCATTGAGTCAACTGGCATGGTTCCGAATCGCTATTTGTACGTGACATGGAATAGGGTCACCTGTCCAACCTCGTGGGTTTTCTCAGGGTCCTACGATTTCCTTCCATTGCTAAAGACCCCTACGCGCAAGTGAATTATTGAAATAAAATTAAAGCCATATGTTAGTCCCGAAGTGACCTAGTTTGTGTCGAGTGGATCTAAAACCCCATTTCTCTCTCCCTCTCTGGAGTATGATACGTCTATCTTTCCTGGAGTATGATAAATCTATCTCTACTTTTATCTTGTGTTCAATAAATCTGTGTTATACCTACGTTTTGATGAAGTATATCAAAATCACAATGTTTTATTAATTTTTATTATAGACTAGTGAAAAAGAACTTAAAGATTTTTTTCTGAAGTTTGGTAAAGTGAACAGAATTCATCTACCTAAAGACCATTACAGAAAGTTACCAAGAGGGTAAGAATATATGGAATCCACTTTTCATCAAACTGAAATAAGGCATTATAAATTACGTGTACAGTGTTTTGAAATGTCTCCAGTGTAAACGTCGGGGGTTGGATGGCCAAATGGTTAGAGCGTGCATGTTGTATCGTAGAGTCTGTCATTGAGTCAACTGGTGTGGTTTCAATCCCCTGGTTGTACATGACAAGGAGTAGGGTAGCCGGCCCAACCTCGTGAGTTTTCTCGGAGTTCTTTTGGTTTCCTGCCACTGCTGAAGCTAATTATGGAAATAAAATTTTACCATATGTAACTCCAGAAATGACCTAGTTTGTGTCTAGTGGATGGTAAATCGAGGTCCCATGTAGACATAAGCGTGCACATAAAAGATCCCTCAGCAGTGGGAATTCAATTTAAGAGTAGACCCTAGCGCCGCTGTCCCAGCAAAATTTCCCTCATAGCACACTATATATCACTGAGAAATAGGTAAGGGTTAATCTGTACGTTTGCATCATAAAAAAGTATCCGAAAGGGTCAATACCTACGTTTGCGTCATTAAAAAATAAAATTCGGATTATAACTCCTCATTATGGCTTAAAATCTCTAGATAAGGTGTGTTAATTAACAAGGGTGAAAAATGGACTGCAAGGCGAGTTAATTATCGGTAGGGTTGCGTATGCCCGTCTTCATTAGCCCATTCAGAGTAGAACATTACAATATTAAACCCCATTTCATTTCATTTGTCTTATTACTCATGATGGATTTAAGCTGAATTTAGAACCTTTTAAATTTGTTTAAATTAAGTCTCTTTAGACCGTGGCGTCAAGGCAAGTCAGCATTTAAAAGGGAACATTTAAAGATATTAATTATTTCAACAGATTGTGATAAGCCTATTTATAATTTTTTCCGAAAATGGTTGAATGTTTATTTAATCAAGAACATAACAATGGTCTGACATTGTAGGAATTCATATCCTCATTAAGCCAAATATTCAATGCCTGCGTGCCTTGTGTAAATTTCAGGTTTGCTTTTGTAACATTTTCTACAGCAGAAGAAGCTCAGACGTGTTTACAAGCTGAAGATGAAAGACTAATTCTGCAAGGCAGGTCAGTACAGTAAATTACTGAATTAGATATATTAACTGGTTCTACAATCTAATAGATGGGCCAATTACTGTAGAAGAATTATCTGAGTTAGTGTTGTGTGACTCAAGGATCGTACGGTCTATCAAGTGGTGTGATTTCAATCCCAAGTTTTAGAGAGACAGAGAAAAAGGGGGTTTAATGTTCACTTGACAAAAACTACATCATTTCGGGACTGACATAAGTTTCAATTTTATTTCAATAATTCACTTGTACGAAAGGGGGTCTTTGGCAGTAGGAAGAAACCGGAGAAAACCCACAAGGTTAGACAGGCGACCCTACTTCTTGTCACGTACAACCAGGGAATCGAAACCATGCCAGTTGACTCAGTGAGTGACCTTTTGATACAGCGTGCATGATAACCGTTAGGCCACCTGCCCCCCCGCCCCCAATTAGCCTGGTAAATGCAGAACAGTAAGTCATTTATGTCATCAATGTGGCCACGATTGTAGAAGATGTGTTTATATTTTGTTGATTAGTTCAATCCCTGCATTGGCCGAGAAAGTTTATCCAGATTTTCAGGCGTGGTCCCCCCTTGTCAGTGATGCAGGACAGAGGGTCCGACAAGTCACGTGTCTGGTCGTTCGGATGGGATGAAAAAACCAAGGTCCCGTTTACACATTGACATTCACATAATCGATCCCTTGACAGTTGGAATTTGATTATAAGAGTAGGCCGTAGCGCCCCTGTCTGAGCAAAATTTCCCTCATACCACACTGTATGGCGTATGCCCGTTTTCATTAACCCAGTTCTGAACAGAACAGTAGGACGTTAAACCCCATTTCATTTGTAGATTAGGACGTTAAACCCCATTTCATTTCATTTCATTTGTAGATTACTTAGAGTTCATATGGCTGAACAATCTAAACGTGTGAATACCAGAAGATATGAAAATAATCAAGACCAACAGGTAATTCATTTTTTTCTTGTATATATTTTATTATTTTGATATGAGCAAATTAATCTGAGAATAACTCCATTATTGAATGGAGAAAGGAAAGTGGGGGTTAAAGGACAAGGTTGGTGTCAGCCATTATTACATATTTGATAGAACTGGTTAAACACATTCCAAATATTATTTTAACACAGAGATCATTGCTACGATAGATGCGATAATGGCTCACACCAACATTGTCCTTTAACGTTTTACTTTAAATAAAGCCAAGCTATAATCTACTCTTACTTTCATTTCCAACTGTGAGGAATTTTTTACTAATATGTCCATTTGTACCCAATGTTTAAACAGGTGCTTGAATCAAATAGTACAGAATTTACAGATCTTGGAACAGCAAAAGAAATGCCAGTATTGAACATAAATCTACCAGATGAATTATGGGAAAAGATTTTTTCTTTTCTTCCTCTTCGTGATAGAATCCGAATAGAAAGCGGTAAAGACTTTATATTGATCATTGAAATAAACAATATTTTTATTTTATTAAATAATTATTACTTCCAAGGAATTCAAATAGGAAAATAATAAAACTTATGTCTCATAAAAATTGAGAGTGTGAAGTTATCATGATGAGGCCTTAGTATATACCCATACTGGAATTTGGTTGTATTCTTTTGTTGGACTGTGTGGTCCGTCTGTTGTTCCTGATGTCTTTTGAACTCTCTGCACGCTGCGATTATTATCAGATCTTTTTAAAATTTATTGTGGTCTTTTGTTTACTGTTGGTGTGGTTTCAATTCCTCAGCTGTACATGACAAGGAGTAGGGTCGCCTTCCAACCTCGTGGGTTTTCTCCTGGTCCTCCGGTTTCCTCCCACTGCTAAAGACCCGTATGCGCAAGCTAATTATTGAAAGAAAATTGAACAATATGTTAGTGCCAAAATGACCTAGTTTGTGTCGAGGGGATGTTAAACCTCATTTCTCTTTCTCACTTTCTTTTTTACCGTGATAGTTAATATTCTAGACCTATCTTTTTTGAGTGGCATTTGGTAATTGACACAAGTTATAAACACTATATTATGGAATATAATAACTGTTTTAATGAAAGCGACATTTTGTTGAGGTTTCTCTTAACTTTTTCAGGCAAATGACTTAGTTGGCCCTAGTGACTGTCATCATTAGCCCAGTTAAAGTTACAATTTCATATTTTCTAAAAAAGTCAAAACATAATTATTTCTATGTCTTTTGCTCAAAAGGTTGTCAACTCAGTATTATACAATCATGGGCAAAATTTTTGGGGCATTAAAATGGGTGACACAGGTTGATTGAGGAAATAGTTACTCAATTACCTCCCTTGTTTTCCCATTCCTCTCCATGGACGGCCATCTTCAAACGTTTGAATTTGAAGTTGAAAATGATATTTTTGCCAATTTCTCAACTGGCAATAGTGAATTATAGGATTAATAGGATTATTCTTAAACAAGGTAGGACTGTTTATAGGTTCAATCTCTTTTAGGGCTTTATTTTAATACATTTTAAAAATATAACTTAAAAAAATGCTATTGCAACTTTAAGGAGCAAAAAAGTAGGACGTTAAACCATTTCATTTCATTCTAGGCCCTTATGACCATGTCAAAGGGAAAATGAAAGGGTTAATATTAATTTTAGACTTGTTTATATTTAGTTTGTCATAGGTGGAAGAAATTGGTCTTGAGACTCTGGAAAAGACAGAAATCACTAGATTTTTACAATACTTTCAGAAGATTTGAAAGTAAGTTTTTCCTTGTATTTAAATCACTAAGTATGAAAAATCCCCCCCCCCCCCCATATTTTATGGCTTGGGGTATCCTCTCATAAATACAAAGTTTTAAGAGGGATTCGATGCAAATTTTTGATAGATTGAAATTTTTTTTAGCCCAAACATAGCATTGAATCACACAAATCTACGCTAGAAGGTATCTTAGATTTCTCAATTTATATGCAAAATTTTACGTGCAACATTAATTTTATTTATATGTAGTATTCACATTATCTATGTGCAGTATTCACATTATCTATGTACAGTATTCATATAATTTAAATTCACACAGTTTATGTGTAAAAGTCAGTTTATGAAGAGTAAAATTCACACAGTTGAAGTGCAAACGTCACTCAGATGAAGTTGAGAATTCACACAGTTAAAGTGTAAGATTCACACAGTTAAAGTGTATAATCCACAGGTTATGTGTTAAATTCACACAGTTAAAGTGTAAATTCACACAGTTGAAGTGGAAAAGTCACACAGTTGAAGTGGAAAAGTCACACAGTTGAAGTTGGAAATTGACATGGTTGAAGTGGAAAATTCACAAAGTTGAAAGGCAAATTTCACACGGTTGAAGTGAAAAAGTCACACAATTGAAGTGGAAAAGTCACACAATTGAAGTGGAAAAGTCACACGGTTGAAGTGGAAAAGTGACACGATTGAAGTGTAGAATTCACACATTTTAAAGTGCAGAATTCACTCATTTTAAAGTGTAGAATTCACACATTTTAAAGTGTAGAATTCACATTTAAGTGTAAAACAGGTAGTTATAAAACCCATATCTACTCCATTGTGTATAAAATAGTGTCTGATTATTTCACTGTTTTATATTACAGGTTTAACAGATAAGATGTTAAATTCAATATTAAAGAAATGTGGATCGATATTAAAATCACTCGACTTATCTTCCTCTCCCAGACTTCTAACAGATTATTCTATGCAGATAATCAGTAAGTAATATGTATTAACAGAAATTGAGAGCCACTGTGTATGAGTGACATCAGGGGCGGATCCAGAGGGGGGGGGGGATCCAAACCCCACCCTGCTCAGCTACATAAAAAAAAAATGAATGCCTTGCATCAAGGAAATTAAATCACAATATGATTCTAAATCTTTACAAAAATGATTTCTCTCTTTAAAAAGCTCAATTTGTATGTATGCCTATGTAATTTAGAGACAATGATGACAGAATTCCTTAACAGGAACCTGGCAAACCCCCTCCTGCAAAAATATCTGGATCCGCCCCCGGACATGGCTGATCCCGATGTTGGCTGCGAGAGGTCCTTGTAAGTAGGAAATGAAATGAAATGGGGTTTAACGTCCTACTCTTCTGCTCCTAAACTGGGCTAATGAAGATGGGCATACAGCTTACAGTGTGCTATGAGGGAAATTTTGCCTGGCCTACTCTTATATCAAATTCCAACTGCCAAAGGATCTCTATCATGCACGCCGTCATTAGAAAGAGACAATAAAAAAAAACAATTCCTTTAGAAGCATGTAAAAGATCCCTGAAGTTGGAATTCAAAATAAGGGTCTTAACACACTGGGGAGGCCGAATGGTTAATGTGTGTGCGTGAGATTGGGAGGTCCGGCATTGAGTCACGTGGGGTGGTTTCGATTGTTCACCTTTATTAGTTTAATGTTAATCTTTTGAAGCCTAGCGACAGCAGGTTAAAATGTTGAAAATTATCCATAGCATATATAGATCTGAGCCGTGTATTAATCATTTTATGTATTAGATGTATTTATATTCATAACCCATGTATTGTTTTAATATTTTAGATAAATATTGTCCGAGTCTAGAGAAGTTAGATTTATCAGGAGTGGATGCTACTAATATCTCTATACGAGATTTAACACAAGATCTTCACACATTAAAGGTCAGATTTCCAATTATAAGGGTCGCCTGTCCAACCTTGTGGGTTTTCTCCGGGTCTCCAGTTTCCTTGCACTGCTAAAGGCCCTTCACGCAAGCGAATTATTGAAATTAAATTAAACAATATGTTAATCCCGAAATGTCAGTTAAGGAAAAAAAGTCATCCCATTTGTTTTTCTATAAATGATCTAGTTGTGTTGTGTGGAGGATTGAATGCTGATATAATAAATGTTGTGAATGAATAAAGTTAGGTTTTGTTTCAGTGGGTAAGATTACAGAGATGTTTGTATATTGGAGAAAAAGGGTGAGTTTTATTATCTTATAAAGTTAAATATCTAGTGTCATAAAAAAAAAATATGGTTTCACTGAACTAAAGGTTAATGAAATTTGTAATTGACACTACTCTTAAATATACATTATGTAAGAGCTAAATATGCCTACTGCAGGGGATGGATGGCCGAATGGGTAGCATGTGCGCGTTGTATCATAAGGTCTGCCATTGAGTCAACAAGCGTGGAGTGGGGTCGCCGGTCTAACCTTATGTTTTTTTTTCGGGTCCTCCAGTTTCCTCCCACTGCTAAAGACCCCTACGCACAATGGAAAGATTTGAATAAAATTTAACCATATCTGCGTCCCAAAATTACATAGTTTGTGTTGAGTGCACCCTAAAACCAATCTCTTTCTATCTCAAATCGCATTTTCTCCTATCAGTTCATGTTATGCCATCGTTACAACCTACAAAATGTATCAAACATTGACGTATGCAATAATAACGATAATAAATGTTTGTTGTATATTTAAACAGATTATGGTGGTTGTTACATAATAATAAAGATCTAGAATATTTAGATGTTACTGGTAATATAAAACTTACGGGTCAGGTAGGTCAATTTCAATCTGATTAAAACACACATCTTACTTCGTTTGGTTTTTTATTGTTCAAAATTTCGTTTTACTTGTCTTGACTTCACTAGGATCTGGAAGAGTTGTTATATAACCAGTGTTTTGGTTGAAGTGAGACATTAGCCAATGAATCTGTCTTTTGCAGTGAATTCTTGGCATGTCATGCACAGAACTGTGGGTAAAATCACTATAAACGTCAATGCTGATTGATTAATCAATATTTGGCGTCATAGGGTCAAAAGCTACTCGTACAATCCCTGACACAACCTTCCAGTACAACTGGCCAGATCTCCATGTAGTGTAGGCCATCTCAAGTATAACAAAAATGAAAGGAAATATAGATCTGTATTTTAATAAAGGAAATATAGATCTGTATTTTTTAATAAGATTGGGTGAATTTAGATTGAGATTTTAGTGGTAATATTAAACTTACATGTAAACTTATATATAAATGTTACTGGTAATATTAAAATATAGATGGTGGTAATAATATGAAATTTACAGGACAGATTGCGTAAACTTAAAATATTTAGATGTGGTTTAGATCAGATAGGTAAACTAAATATATAAAATACAGATTAATGGATTATTTGTTTGATTGTACCATAATTGACATTCAAAACCAATATCAAGATACCAATATCAATAGTTTTGTTAATATGTAATTTTATTTTTAGTGTTTCCATATGATTGGTCCGAAAGTTAAAATTATGGTACTAAAAGAATGTAAAAAGGTAGGTTGGAATCTTCATTGTTTTTTTTAGTCAAAATATTCTTTTATCAAAAGTGTTATGGAAATTGTCCTATAACTAAAGTGTATTAAAAATATCCCTGTACTCATAACTGACAAGTGGGGGTGGGTGGCCGAATGGTTTGCGTGCGCGCGTTATATCATACGGCCTGCCATTGAGTCAACCCTTGTCGTTTCGAATCCCTGGTTGTACGTGGCAAGGAGTAGGGTCGCCTGTCCAACCTCGTGGGTTTTCTCCGTTTACTCCGGTTTCCCCCCACTGCTAAAGACCCCTACGCACAAGCGAATTATTGAAATAGAATTAAACCATAGTTAATCCCGAAATGACCTAGTTTGTGTTGAGTGGACGTTAAACACCATTTCTCTCTCTCTGTCTCATAACCGACATGTAATTAAAATATCCCTATACCCACGTCCAAAGTAATGAAAATCATTTTATACCAATAACCAAAGTGTATATATTATGTGACATTGTCAGCTTGTCACACAACCTTATTTGGTGTTCTATGGATACATAGAATGAGCCGAATTCAACCCCAGATGATACAACAATTTTAAAAAGTATTGCATTTTTGGAAAACTTAGGCTGCGGACTATTCAAATATGCTGCCAGCTTTATTTGTATAAAGATGACCAAGAGCCTGCTTTTGTGGTAGCATATTATATACCTTGACTGAAATTAGTATAGATAGTTTTAGATTACTAGAGATAACCTATGATATGTTGTATATTTGTAGTTATGTGGTGTTGTATACTTGTAGTTATGATATGTTGTATATTTGTAGTTATGTGATGTTGTATATTTATGGTTATGTGATGTTGTATATTTATAGTTATGTGATGTTGTATATTTATGGTTATGTGGTGTTGTATATTTGTAGTTATGATATGTTGTATATTTATAGTTATGTGATGTTGTATATTTATAGTTATGTGATGTTGGTATTGAGAAGATTAAAGATAGATGTGTTGATTTAGAGGAGTTATATATAACAGATTGTTGTTTATTGACCAGTAAATCTATACTTACAATATCACAGGTTAGAACAATTATCTCCCTTTTTTCTTCATTGTCCCCTCAAAATTAAAATATCATGGTTCTGATTAGTAGAAAAATAGTGTCACTAACCTGGAGGTCACAGGTCAGAGCAAAACAGCTTGCTCAGAACTTTTCAGGACATGGATTGCAAAGATGAAATCCAAGCTCCAGTGTACATGTAGAATAACCCTTGTCAGTTGAAATTTGCTGAAGGGCATCATACATTGATACAACTTCTCCCATAGCTATGCTCTTACTCTCAAATCACCTGAACTTGATGGCCGTAAAGCTGTGGATGCACAAAATTAATTCTGAATATGTCTGTTTTCAGAGTTTTTCCCATTTGAGAATTTTACACTGTGGTGGTTCATTACATGATGGTAAGTTATTTGTAACATTATTTTACTCTTTTTAATTTCGTATTAAACAATTAAATAGCTATGATATATCTCTTACTATTAGTACATAAAAAGATATTGGTGACAGTCACATCAGTCTGTACACATGGGTATTATTTGTGTTTAGATTTGTCTAAAATTTATATGTTGATGGTCAGGCAGTGTAGATTGTACAAAAGCGGGGTCAGAAATATACATAATCTACTTTTTGATGACTGAAAAGGCTGCTGTCTGGGCAAAATTCCCCTCATAGCACACTGCATGGAGTATGCCTGCCTTCTTTAGCCTGGTCGGTGTAGAAAAGTAGGATGCTAAACCTCATTTCATTTCACATTTGATAAACCCAGCCCTGACCCCAACAGCATACTATTGAACGATTTAACTAGTACAGCAGGACATTTTGAAGTTGGTACGCTTGCCTACATTAGCTCAGCTGCTGCTGAAAAGTAGAATGTAAACCCCATTTCAGTTCAGATTCCCCTGTTTCCTTACCTGACTTGAGACAGTCTGCATACATGCAAATTAAGGAATAAATAAATATTTGAAAATTACTTAGTATGCAGGAAAGTTCCCAGAAAATTGTAATTTTATGCTTTTTATAAGATGTTATTTGAGCATTTTAATGTAGGATTGTATAAAATATTTATTTATAGTAACAGAAGAAACATGGATTCAACTTCAACATTTAAAATTATTGGTAAATATACTTATATTACATGGTGATGGACCTTATAAAATAAAATACTTTTATTTAGTGATAGGAAAACTTTGAACTGATACAAACACAACTATATGGATAACAATCACTAGTAACTTTCATAGTGCGACGTTTCAACAAGTATCCTCTTGTTGTTATCCAGCACAAGTCCAATTTTTGACCAACATAATGGTAAAAGTTTTCTGTTTAGCATGGGAAGGGAAACCCAAGTCCCTGAAAAATGTCAATGTGGCTGTTGCTGTAAAGGCACCAGAATGTTTTCAGGTTCGAATCCCAATTTGGGCCAAGAACTACCACCTGTAGGATTCAAGAGGAAAGTTTTGCATAGTAATTTGGAGGGTATGAAAATCATGGAGTGTCCCGGTAAAGAAATCTTAACAGTGTTAGAAATCACCAAAGAGTATGCAGAATGCAGCTGCTTTGGCAATGTTCTCCATTGTGGCATTGTACACGTTATCATAGAAAATACAACCACATGTTAGTCACAAAGTGACTGACATATTAAACTCTGTTCATATCCTCTTCTTGTCATCTATATTTGTGGGATCAAATCAATTTAACAAATAAATGGTGACAGTTAGAAAACCTGCAGAGCTTTAACTAGACCACCAAATGTAGTTTATTTGTGTTTGTGGATAAAAAGTAATTGTGTATTTGTTTGTTACAGGAAGAGTTAAATTTAAGTCAGAATTGTGGTTTAACAGACGAAGCTGTAGTTGCCATAGCTACTGGTTGTTATAATCTCAGGTAAACATTTCATTTTAAAAGATATTGCTGGAACATTTTTAATTAAATTTTGACGATGACCATAACAGAATAATGACATTAAGAATTAACATTCAGCTAAAGGCATCCTAACAGTCCATAAAGGTTTTCACATTGGGAATTTTTAAGTGAATAAAATGTAAAATCTTGATGCTTTAAATATCATTGTCTAATGGTTACGAGATTATACAGCATGTTGCTCTTTTTTCAGAAGCGATTTAAATTATAACATTATTTTGATTATAACTTTATTTTAAATTATAACTTTATTTTAAATTATAACTTTATTTTAATTACAACTTTATTTTAGATTATAATTTTATTTTTTTTTTTATTATTTATTTTTACTATGATTGTTTTTATGGTTTATTTTTACTATGATTGTTTTTATGGTTTATTTTTACCATGATTGTTTTAGTGGTTTATTTTTACCATGATTGTTTTTATGGTTTATTTTATTAGAGTTTTGGATTTAAGTGGATGTCATCGTTGTTTAACAGATGGAGGGATTCAATCTCTGTCCTTATTAGGAAATCTAACCAACCTCAATATCAGCTATTTATATCAGGTAGGTACAAATATATATTTACTCTGTGGTTCTAGCACCGTATGGGATCTAATTTCTGCTCAAGTTCTTGTGGACTGGACAGTATGTGAGTGACCAGAATCAGCACATCAAGATCGGAATCGTTCATTTTTGAACAACAAGAACTGGATGAAATGATGTTATTATTTGTAACTATGTTTGAACCATTTGTTAAAGATCAATTCAATTTAGTTATAATATGTTTTATTTAATTCAATCCATACCTTTTCAAATAGTATTCCGTGAAAATTTGCTGTTCTTAAATTAACTAGTTGTCAAGATATCACCGTTGTCAAGATATCACCGTCTAAAAGGCAATTAGGAAATGCAACATTAAACTTGAAGAAGAAGCCAAACCTTTCAGTCAATTTCTACACATGACAATAGCGATGAGGGTCGAGTAGAAGCAATCACTGACAAGGAAAATGTCTTTAGTTGTTGAATTAGAGAAAAAACTGGGTTTGAGTGTATATTTTAGGTAATACATGCTATTTATTATTTGATAGTAATATGAAATTTAATTTGTATATTTCAGATAACAGATGTCAGTTTAAATCGTATATCAACAACCGGTAAATTACAACAACTGATAGTTCGAGCTTGTTCTGATATTACTGATACAGGTAAGATATTATAGGTTGTTCTGATATTACTGATACAGGTAAGATATTATAGGTTGTTCTGATATTACTGATACAGGTAAGATATTATAGGTTGTTCTGATATTACTGATACAGGTAAGATATTATAGGTTGTTCTGATATTACTGATACAGGTAAGATATTATAGGTTGTTCTGATATTACTGATACAGGTAAGATATTATAGGTTGTTCTGATATTACTGATACAGGTAAGATATTATAGGTTGTTCTGATATTACTGATACAGGTAAGATATTATAGATTGTTCGGATATTACTGATACAGGTAAGATCGTTTTCTTTCTGATGTAAGTGGTTTAGACACTGGCTCGCTAGTCTGGAGGTCAGGAGTTCGCTCCTGGTGTTGGGCGAGAAAGTAAATAGGCAATTTCAGTGGTGCTATATCGAGGGCCTGACAGGAAGAAAAACTAAGGCCCTGTGTACACATAAGCATGAATGTAAAAGATCCCTTGGCAGTTAGAATTTGATATAAGAGTAGGCAGTAGTTCCGCTGTCCTTGCAAAATCTCCTTCATAGCACCCTGTATGGCATATGCCCATCTTCATTAGCCCAGTTGGAGCAGAACAGTAGGACGTTAAACCTCATTTCCAGCTGTGAGGAATCTTTAACCAATATGTAGGTGATACCTTGCTTTAAACCCTATTTTATTTTATTACAGGAGTAGAAGATATAGTATTTAACTGTCCCCAGATACAACTAATAGATGTCTCTGGTTGTATACAGATCACCAATAAATTAATACAAACAGTTATCTCTCTTACACATGATAATACTCACCATCTTCTACTCAATGTTGGAGGTTTGTTCATTTCAGTATAATCTCACATCAGTGATGTAATGTACATGTATTTCCACTAACATAGGCTCTTAAAAAAAGTTTTAGATAAACATTACAAAATCTGCTAAATATTGAGGGGGGGTTGTATGGCCGAATGGTTAGCATGTGTGCACGTTGTATCATAAGGTCTGTCATTGTGTCAACTGATGTGGTTTCGATTCTCTGGTCGTATGTGACAAAGAATAGGGTCGTCTGTCCAACCTGGTGGGTTTTCTCCAGGTTCTTCGGTTTCCTCCCACTGCTAGAGACTCCTACGGGCAAGGGAATTATTAGAATAGAATTGAACCATATGTTGTCACGAAATGATCTAATTTGTGTCTAGTGTACATTACACTCTCTCATGCTAACAGGTGTTCTAGTTGATGTGAGGAATTAGCCAATGAAACAGGCTGTTTCGGCGATTTCTTGGTGTAATCGGCATGGAACTGTGGGTAAACATCAAGGCTGACTATGACTGACTACATAGGATCAAAAGCTGCTCGTATGACCCCCAACGCGACCTCCCAGTACATCGAAAGTATAAAAAAAACGAAATGTAATACAGATCTGTATTTTAAACAGATTAACTTGTGGAGAGGTATAGGATTCCAACATCTTTCAAAGTTTATTTTTTATTTTGCAGGAACATGTGTGGTGAATGAAGAGTTACCACCCTTACCTACATCTCTATCGGTATCTCTACAAGATTATTCTAGTTATTATCTACGTCCAGATAAACATTTATTATTACCAGGTTATAAAAAATTATATATTTTGCTTATTGGGAAAAGGGAGGTTGAATGGGTAAGACGCTGGCTCATTAGCCTGGAGGTCGGGTGTTCAATCCCTGCATTGAAAATTGTCAGGTGTGATTTTCCCTTGTCAGTGATGCAGGAGGAAGGCCTGACAAGAACAGCTGTATAGTTGTTCGGATGGGACGAAAACCAAGGTCTCTGGTACACATTGACGTGCACGTAAAAGTACCCTTGGCGGTTTGAATTTCCTCATAGCACACTGTATGTACATCCAATCTTGTCCACAATATAAGTATAATATTTGTTTGTTATTTAAAGCCTGGTCTTCACTTGATATGGGTAGCGCCAACCAGTCTAACAAGGATAGCTTGACTTGTCATTTGGAACGTTGTTGTGTGTACTTAAAAGAACCCTTGACTGTTGAAAATCAAAGTTGATGGAAACACTTGTCCAGGCAAGAAATATCTGGAAGTTTTGAAGATAGTATATCTGGAAGTTTTTAGAATGTTATATTTGGATGTTTTTAAGATGAAATATCTGGAAGTTTTTAAGATATTATATTTGGATATTTTTAAAGATGTGAAATCTTGATTGTAGAACCTGAAGAAGAAGATGATGATGATGTGAAGGAAGATACACCATGGTATGGTAAACCTCAAGTATCGGGTAATTTTACAGATTTTATTAATATCGGTTATGAAAGCTCAATGTCTTGTGTAGCTATTCTTGAATGTGACTTCAATACTTTGAAATATCCTTAAAAGTTTTTGAAGTTTTTGTCAGACCTTTAGAATATTTTAATATGTATGCTGGTAACTAACAGGTGTGTTATGGATCTCTATATTCTAAACATTACCAATCTGTAGGATATGTTTTTATGCATGGCAATAACACATTCTCTATGGTTCTCTATATACTGAACATGCTGAATAGTGCTAGATATTGGAGGGAGTCACGGTGGGCTGGGCTCGCTAAGTGGGAGGTCAGGTGTTTGATCCCTGCATTGGCTGAGAAAGTTCATCATCATTTTTTGCTGTGGATCCCCCTTGTCAGTGTCGCAGGACAGAGGGCCTGACAAGAGAAAATATATAGTCGTTCAGATTCCTTGCCATATACCGTCTTCATTAGCCCAGTCGGAAAAAATAGTAGAACGTTAATCTGCATTTTATTTCATATTTGGTAGATATTATAGGTAAGACAAATTGTAACAACGTGCTCAATGAAAATTGTTATTTCTAGGTGTTATGGTTGCTGCTGGTTATGAAGAGAATATTTGGCAGGAAGAAGATTGTGACGATCAGTTTGATGACATCACAGATGAATTCCTTGATAACGACGATTGCCTAGCAGTAGAAAGATGGGAAATGTCGTAGCTAATAATTATATCCATTCCTTCAGAACAAGATGTATATCTTGTAATGTTACAAATAATGATTAGTACGAAAGCTAACTGTATTACTGTTATAAACAGTGATGGTTTGAAATGCTAGGTTGGAATACTAGTCATATTATTAACAGAAATTAGCTGGAATGCTAGAGGGGAATACTAGGTTGGAATGCTAGATTGGAATACTAGTCATATTATTAACAGAAATTAGCTGGAATGCTAGGTGTATGACTGATAATGTTATAGGCAGTAATTGCCGCAGAGCACTAACTCTATGACTCATATATGATGTTATTGGTTGGAATGCTAGGGGTTTGTCTTGTACCGATATAAACAGCTATTGGTTGGAATGCTAGCTGTTTGACCTTGTACCATTATGAATACTTGTTGGTCAGAATGGTAGCTGTATGGCCTTGTACCGATATAAACAGCTAGGTGTTTGACCTTGTACCATTATGAACAGTTTTTGGTTGGAATGCTAGGTGTATGGCCTTGTACCGATATAAACAGCTATTAGTTGGAATGCTAAATATTTGACCTTGTACCATTATGAACAGTTTTTGGTTGGAATGCTAGGTGTATGGCCATGTACCAATATAATGCTAGCTATATTGCCTTGTACCAATATAAACTGTTATTGGTTGGAATGCTAGTTATACTTATGTTTTTTAATTGATAATGAGAATAAATGCTTTACATAGCCAATGAAAAGACGCCAGCTTTATACTGAAACATGACTTGTTGTAAAAATTGAAAGTACAGTGAAATATTAATGTAATTGTATCACTGTTTTTAAGCTCATTTATTTTAGAGCTTTATAACGTTTCAATAGTTGTTTTAGATTATTTACCAGTATAGGTTATTACCGGTGATGTTAACATGCTTTCAGTTTGTAAATATTGTTATATTTTGTTTATCTTTTAATTTGTATTTGAAATAATACCAGCACGAATAATTCGGATTCTACACATTTGTTAGTCATTTTTTTAAGCTGTTGGAAAAAAGAAATATCTATGCTGTACAGAATGACCGGCACCGCAGGTTTTGTGTCTGACCAAGCCTGAATCTGTGTCTGACAATGTCTGTGACAGATGCCTATTTTCCCAATTTAATTATCACATTTATCTGTCTTTTTTATAAACTATCTTAGTAAGTCGGATGGGATGGAAAACCAGTGTATTAAAAATATAAATAAAAACATAGAATAAAGACAGATATGTACTGGACAATAGGACAAGCATCAGAGGAATTGTACATGACAGGGATTGCATCTGTACCTGAAAATATCTATGACAGGTGCCTTATAACAGGCTTGTTTATTGGATCTAGAGTAAAACCAAGATGACAAACAACTTGACCAACTGTATATATGTTAAGGCCTCTGAATGTCACGTGCAAACTACAATATTGTAAAAATTGAATCCCTAAAAAAGGAATATAATCTGTCTATTAATGACTAACACAGAGGCTTTCATGTAATGATTTTATTTGAATTTGATTTCATAATGTTTAGATAATGTTAAAAGCTGAATGTTAAATCTGATTGTTGTTGTAAGATTTTAATTATGAACAAGGTTCATAAATCTAGTCAATTAGATGGGACATATATTATTAAGGCCATACGGAAAAAAAATATTGGTTCTTCCCTACAATCTGAGGCAATAATTTTGTTCTTATTTTGTTATGTGGCTAAATGACATTCCAGGTTCTTCATTTTTCAAGTGGGTGCAGAAGTATGAGAACCAAATATATTTTTTATGTGGCCTAAAATGTTTTTGTCATTTTAATAAGTAGAGGCATAATGCTCAGTTATTTATGTAATGTTTTAGGGATCAGAAACTGGTCCCAAAGCACTATTCTTCTTGTTCTTGTTGTTCTATTTTGGTTATTCATGATTTGATTCTGTTAATTCTGTTACTAATAACCTTTTCTTGTTCTGGTTCAATGTCTAGTCCTGATTGAATACTTGTAGTTAGTTTAATACGAATGGTTTGCATCAAGTCACTGGACCTGAAGGTTGAGTATATTCTGGTACCAGTTTACCAGGTTTTTTATACATATAAATATAATGATCGCATCATGAAATAAGGTTTCAAGCCAGCGGAGTTTGGTTGTTAAGTTTTGTATATTTTATATTTGTTTTGTATAATTTGTATGATGAAATCATGTAGTATTTTGATATTTAATGAAGTTATTTGGGTAGGAATTCAAACATACCCCTATTATAAAGAGGCATTGTATATTGCTCACCAAGAAACTAAATGTGGTTAATTTTGAATACCAAACTGACAAAACTAGATAACCTATATATGTAAATCACTCACAAGACCTTGTAAACATGAAAATCATGTACAATTAATATGAATTGGAATAAAAGAAAATTCGCCAGTTGCTGTTCTTGTTACATTGCAGTTGCCTTTTTAACAGGCCTGGGAATAACGGTTTTAGATGTACCCGACAGAATGTCAGGCACTAATGAAATACTACCTGACATTTTCAACTTAGTGCCAGACATGTATTAATAATATCATTAACAAAGACAAATCAGTGCCAGACAAAATGACAGGCACCAGAGGTTTAGTGCCTGACAAAGCCTGAATCTGTGTATGACATTGTCAGTGACAGGTGCCTTATTTCCAGACTTGCTTTTCAATTATTTTACGGTATTACGTCAAGAAATTTTTATATCGCTAAATTGTTCAATACCTTTTGATTTCTGTGTTTTTCGAAGACGAGTTGACGGCAATTCCTCACCTCTTGAATGAAATATTGTGTTGACAAGATGATCAATACAGAGAAAAGGTCTGGGTAACAAAATGTGCTACACTGTTCCCAGCTCTGATCCGCTATATCTTATATGCAGAGCTATCATTCCATCGTTATCACAGACACTTGAGTAAAGTACTGGCTCGCAATCAGGAAGCCTCAGGCTCATTCCCAATGTTGGCCTAGACAGTTCCTAAGAGAATATTCCAGCAATCGTTCCCTGTGACAGTGGGAACAAGAGTCTAGTCATTCATATGGTATGAAAAGCCGTAATCCTGTTTACCGGTACACATGAAAGAACCATTCATTTGCCCAGTTGGTGCTGGATACGAAGACCTTACTTTTTTATCTCATTTAAGTTAGCACGCTGTAATATCTATTAGACGTCCAATGGGTGTGGTAAGAGAGAGAGAGAAATGGGGTTTAACGTCCACTCGACACAAACTAGATCATTTCGGGATTAACACATGGTTCAATTTTATTTCAATAAATTTCTTTAGCAGTGAGAGAAAACCAACGAGGTCGGACTGGCAACCCTACTCCTTGTCACGTGCAACCGCCAACTGACTCAATGACAGACCGTATGATACAGTGTGCACGTGCTAACCATGATAAAGAAACAAAACTAGAATGATTGTTTTTAAACTGATTTTTTATAAATGTTTGAAAGTGAAATATTTACACAATTTTAAAACAAAGAAACAGATAACAAACAGAACAGGATTAGCACCACAAAAAAAAAAAAAAAAACAAGAAAAAGATTTTCAGAGGAAAAAACAAACAATTTAATTTAAAATAAAGAAAAGAACCAGAAAAAACAAAGGAAATGAGTGAAAAAAAAAAATCTAGAAAACAATTCAGATGCAGCTTTACATCAAACGAAATATGTCGATTTTATTTTCAATGCTGTCTGCAAGGACAGTAAAAATACTAATAAACCATTTTATTATAGAGCTGGAATTTCAACCATGTGGCTGCTCATGCAATCGGATTAAAATACAGATGTATTTTCATTTCATTTTTTTATACTTTCGATGGTCTAAAGTACATGATGATCTGACCAGTTGTACTATCAATACGAAACAAAAAAAGGATCTGGGGCTGTCTACGATATCAACCTAGGTTGAAGTGGACGTTAAACCCCAGAAACGAACCAAAAAAGGATCTGAGTTTGAATCAGATTGGTTGTTCATAGTAAATACCGGTAGATCATATTTGACGGTTGTTCGTTTTTAAAATCGACACGTGTACAGTACTTTCCACAGATGGCAAAGTCTTGTACCAGATACAACACGTTTTTAAAATATTATGATGTTGTAAAATATTTAAATAAATATGTTCAAAATAGAATAATATATATACATGCATTTATTATATGCTGCAGTTATATGAGCAAATGTTATTATGGACATATTCCAGGAAACAATTCAGAGTGAGATTTCTAAAGCCTGCTTATAAATAACATAAAAAATTTAATTGTATAAAGTGACAACCAGAAAGTGTCGGTACCATTATCAATAGATGGTTGTATCCGAGGGGTGCAACATCAGACCTGTGTGTATTTAACATTTTTGCTTCAAATGTGCTTTTATTGATAACTTCATCTGCCAAAATATGTAATATTGTTAATCGGCAATGTCATATTTTGTGGTATAAACCTTTCCATATAACTTTCCTTGCCTATGTGATATTACAAGAATGGTGTAGGAACATGTACCAAATTGCACACCCTCCAAATACAGAGTTGTTTCCCTTCCCTAAAATACCAAATTGGATCTTCTTTCAATAATAAAATCACAATCGTAAAAATTCCTACTCTTATATTTCGACAATAAAATATTTGAGAATAAAATAATATTAAGCTAGCAGTGAACTATCTACCATAATTTACTTAAAATGAAATAAAAATAAAAATATTCGACGACACCAATGATGAGACCATGACAACAAAACAATTAAACAAATGGACAAATGATCACCTCCTGCAACCAACATTATAAAAAACAAATAACATGTTGTCGGCAAGATAATAAAAATTATGTTGAATTGAAAACTACTTAATTATTTTGACACATTTATCAGTGAAACACTAAAACTATACCTAAAATAACAATTACTGGTTTATTAACACACAACGTTTCCACGACGATGATACTCGCAGATTTATAAACCTACAATTGTTTTACTCCACATATAGTTTTACTGTGATACTGCCTAATAAATAAATGTCTTTGAAAGAAGCACATTTATCAATTTGTATACAATAGTAATTTAAATAAGTTATTTGACTGTGGTCATTTTCAGATTGGAAATTTTACATTTTTATTAATGTCGTAGTTTAGGCATAATTTGTATTTACAGCTAGATATTTTAATCTGGTGAACGAGAAAGTCACATTGATAATCTATTCTATGTAAGCATTGATGTATTTACTAGACTATCTGTTTACATAAAGATTTGAAATATATCCCAGTTATAGATGACAATTTACAAAAGTTTATGTTTTTTTAAGTTTTCATTGTTTTGGTTTTTTTCTTCATCTTGAGACATTCACAACTTGTTCTGAAAATATGAAAATAACAAATCTATTATAAGTTGAAATGTCGGGCATGGTTTCCCCTTGTTAGTCGTACAGGACAGAGGGACTGAAAAGGACAGTTATGTAGTTGTACACATTTGTGTGCATGTAAACGATCACTTGATAGTTGGAATTCGATTTAAGAGTAGGTCTTAGAGCCGCTTTCCAGGCAAAATTTCCCTCAAAGCACATTGTATGGCATGTGTTTGTCTCGATTATCTCAGTCGGAGCCAAAAAGTAGGACTTTAAACACCATTTCATTTCATTTATAGAAGTTGAAATGAATCCCTACATGCACTACAAACAATTTGAAGGCCTAAAGGCCTATCCCCTCAAGTTTTATAACTTGAAATACATAGGCTACATAGGCTACTAACAACAGCTATCTCTTTAAATTGTTTGAAGGCCTATCCCCGAAGTTTGACTAACTACCCCAAGATTTCGCTATTTCATGGAGCTAAATAAAGTATCCATATATTTTATTAATAGGAAGCATGATTCATAATTTACGGAAATCCTGATCCGACACAGAACACTAAAACATGAAAATCATGATGGACTGGTAATGTAGAATGAGCATTGCAACCGTTGATTTTCATCAATCCTGATTAACAAGTCTGACCACAATACGTCTGCAGCAAGTCATTCATGAAGATCCATTAACCGAACGTATTACTTGTGGTTAAAGTGTTGATCAGACTTTGAGAGAGAGATAGAAATGGGGTTTAACGTTCACTGAGGCAAACTAGGTCATTTCGGGACTTACATATACTTCAATTTCATTTAAAAAGTTTACTGGTCCATAGGGGTCTTTAGCAGTGGGAGGAGATCAGAGGGCCCAGAGAAAACCCACAAGGTTGGACTGGCGAACTGAGTCCTTGTCATGTACAACAAGAGAATCGAACCACGACCTTTGACTCAACGAGAGACCCTATGACAGTAATCGATTTGACTGACATGAGCAATCTATATCTGATAATACACCCCAGTCATATAGTGATTCGGATGGGACAAAAAACCAAGGTCCCATCTAGACATTGGTATGCACGTAAAAGAACCCATAGCAGTTGGAATCTATATTTGATAATACACCACAGTCGTATAGTCATTTGGATAAGACAAAAAACCAAGGTCCCATCTAGACATTGGTATGCAGGTAAAAGAACCCATAGCAGTTGGAATTCAAAATAAGGGTGGGCAGTAGCATTTCATTTCCCACTGAACTAACCTTAATTAACTTTCGTCCGTCTGATCGCTGGCACCTGACGTCACTTCTGTTACACGTTGCGCAAGTTCCTCTCTTTTAGCTGCAGGTAATGAGTAAGAGTCAATGTTTGAGGATGCTGAAATGTTAATAGGTCAAGGGTCAAACACATGCAAGGTTAAAGGTTAATAGGATCAACATGTATATATATATATATATATTATCTATAATCTATACCTCTGCTAATATTGTTAATATACTAGCTATGGGATTCTAACTACCATACTTCTATTCTACATATTGTTCTTATTACTGGCAAGCCATTCACAACAAAAGACCTCAGTGCTTCCTTTGATTGTTTGCCCTTTAAGATCCATATTTTTTCACCAATTTAAAGTCTTTGAAGGACTGGGGAATTCCCTGCCAACTACAATAACTCTAAATAGATGAACTGAATATTTATCAATGTTCAATAGAACATACATGCTGTTCTAAACAAGTTGAACATCTAATAAAGGATCATACATAGGGGACACCAGGCCTGGATTGACTGGGCTGTATCCACGGGCCCCAATATTAAATGAGCCCGAAATTAGTTCAAAAAATGTTTGTACTATTTAAATCTGTTGTTTAAGTGTGATTGAGTATAACCAGAATATGCCCCCTCTTCACTGTCGATTCAAGGGTCCTAGTGGCGTGTTCAACCAGGGGCCCCAACCAAACTTAATCCAGTCCAAGAGAAGCCTTCTTGAAACACCGCTCGGCAATAAATAGTTATTGTATTCCATAGACTATAGATCTATGTGGTATATATTTCTAGTTCTAAAAGCCATTGATCCATTTCTCAAAGGATTGATGGCCTGGTGACAAACAGATTTATATCTAGGTACAAGCTGTTAGTTACATTGAACAACACACAGGTTTAACTTACAGATCGAGAGATACTGATTGACGAAAGATGGAAACAAATTGTGAGGACGAGAAAAATCCAAACTGAGTAAATTTGCAAATAATTTTAGGGTTTTATTTTGTTAAAGTCTCTTATCGTCAACTGAGGGATTTGGAATCCCTTTCCAAGTATAAAATGAAATGGGGTTTAACATCCTACCTACAAAAATGTACAAGTTGGGAGATTCTACTGTTCATATTTTAATGTTTTTGATTAATTCAAATATTTTAATGTTTTTGATTAATTCAAATGTTCAATATTGAAGTACATCTTAGCAAGGATTAAGTCATGAAAAATGAGATAGTCATTAATTCTCTGATTAATGTAAATGACAATCAGAGCCTTTAATTGTAAAATGTTTTAGGGATTAAAAGATGCATTATGTAAGAGCTCAATCTGTTTAATGCAGGTCTTTTTTCTGGCTTCAACTTTTATATCAAGTATAATCGAGACATTTCGTCCCATGAAAAGACCTTTTTTTAACATTCAAGGGTATAGGATGGCAGAGTTTGAAGTTTTGAACACCTGAGAGATAAACAAATCTATGGATGTACTGTTGCTACAATGAGACACAAGCAACGCTACATGTACATCTTCCAGCAGTCATAACTTCCCCCAGAAAAGAGTAATTTTAATGAAATTTTCAATATTTTCATTTTTCATTGCCAGTATCTATTTTTGAATTAGATGTATTATAGCAAAACCAGCCAGCTCTTAACATCTTAAGCTTACATAATGCATCTTTAAACATAAAATATTTTAGGGATTAATTATCATATTTTTAGGGTCTGATTGAGTTCAATTTTAACATTGTAGTCCCATCCGTCATTCTGTATTTCTAGATCTGTTCAGCACGTGTAATCAGCATCCAAATTGTTAACACTTTCAATTTTAAAATTTAGAAAAAAAGAACAAAACGTTCCAAAGAAAATATTGTATCAAAATGTTTGTAAAATTTTATCAGTTTTGAGCAGATTTATCTGAAAATCAGAATCATATTTTTAAAATATATTTTTCAACATTATTAATTACAGCACTTACATCCTGATTCTGTGCAATTGAAATCTATTTTGAAATAGTTGGATAGAAACCAATATGGTAGGCAGTGATTGGGTACACAACACTTTCGCTTGCCAATTTACTTTATATACATGTACGTATACTGGTAATAAATATTGTTTGTACCTACACTTTAGGGTCTTGTGAGAGGAATTTTTTTGAGGGGGTACAAGATTCTTTTGGCCCTCAATACGTCTCCATTAAAGGGTATCAATACTCTGAGGATTAAAGGGAGAGAGATAGAGAGAAATGGGGTTTACTGTCCACTCGACACAAACTAGGTCATTTCGGGACTAACATATGGTTTAATTATATTTCAATAATTTGCTTGTGCGTAGGGGTCTTTAGCATTGGGAGAAAACCGGAGTACCCTGAGAAAATCCACTCAGTATCATCCACAGTCTTCGACATCGCAAACACGACTTATTGGTCAATTTAAATCAACATTGATATTGTCATCATTCAGTGAAAAGATGAACTTCTGATATATATTATTAAAGACAAAATGAAAATTCTAAAACTGGCACACGATTCTTTCTGAGAGTACTTTGCAAAATTAAAGTATTAGAATTCAATTTACCTCTAGATTTTTCACGTAAGTACATAATCAATCGGGCAATCAGAGCCATGTATTCTTCCTGAAAAATAAAACATGAAAATATGTTAATCAGAAACATGGTGGATTGTGTGGTTCTCAATGTGGTGGCTGAGACGGCAACTAACTATCACACAGAATACTGATTTTACTATTCGGATATTCAGAGTTATTTTTCGAATGTTGTTCAAATATTCTTTGACTATTTTTAAAGATACATGTATATTATGTAAGATTCAGTCCTGGGATTATTCAAGTTCAAGGTCCTTGTTGTCATGGTAATTCTACGTGTAATTTGGATGTGAGGGAAAACTAAGACTGATTAGAGAATAAATTGAGAATGCATATTAAAGATCTCTAGACCTAGGAAAGTATTTAGTTATTTAAATAAGACAAGAAAACCCAGGTCAAGTTCATTCCACAGATCCCTTGAAAGTTGGAAATGGAAATAATAGGAGGCTGCAGCACTGCTGTCTGAGTGGAATATCCTTATAGCAGATTGCATGGTGTATGCCTATCATTATCAAACTGACTGGTGCAGAGAGTTCACCAGCCCCATTTCATGATTTTATCTTTATTCATTAACATCTATTATGATATTATCTATTTAATTACATCCCTGTATTCATTATAATATTATCTACCTGGTATGTATGTAAGTTTTAAAAATGATAAATCAGTGTGTCATATTTCTGTATTCAGTATTACGATATTATGTATCTATCTATGTTTTATGTCACATTTCTGTATTCACTATTTCGATATTATCTACATGTATCTATCTAAGTTGTTTAAATGATGTATATATATCTGTACATGTTATGTCATATTTCTGAATTATAATCCCATCTTCATTAGCCTAGTTCGGAGCAGAACTGTAGGACGTTAAAGCCAGGCCCGTAGCCAGGGGGTGGCAAGGGGGGGCAATGCCCCCCTGAAAAATCTTTTTGCCCCCCCCGAAAGAAAATTTGCCAACCATAACTCTAAAATACCTACTGTAGACTGTAACGGGTGTGCCCCTCCTAAAAACTTCACTGGCTACGGGCCTGGTTAAAGCCCATGTCATATTTCAGTATTCTAATCAGATATTATCTATGTATATATGTTTTATAAATGAAGTATGATATATCAGTGTGTCATATTTATGTATTCACTATTCTGATATTATCTTCAAGGATAATGTTTGTCTAGTCGTTCGGATGGAACAAAAAAAACGAGGTACTGTGTGCACATTGGCACGCATGCAACAGATCTCTTGACCGTTGGAATCGACATAAAAGTAGGCTGTAGTGCCACTGTCCAGGCAAAATTTTCCTCATAGAACACTGTATAGCCCAGTTTGGAGCAGAACAGTAAGAAGTTAAGCTTCATTTCATTTCATTTTTCCATGTATGTTTATAATATGCTTGATTCATACTATCTTGATTCGCGCTACAATTGAAATCATGGTTTTAATTGTGGAGTAATCGTGTTGATCCTCTATCAGGTCTTATCGTATATTGAGGTCAGTAATAGCAATGGTGTTGACTGTATCAAAATGTATCTGCACATACCAGATCATAGACTCAATAGAAGGGACAATCCTATCGCAACACATCCTACAATAGTGGGAACCTACACGTGGCCTAAGTACATGTATTGTAATCCAATATTAACTACATAATATAAGTTTGATAAATGACTTATGATATATCCATATGTCATATTTCTGCATTCTTGGGGGGTAAGATGGCCGAATGGTTAGCACGTGTGTGCTGTATCATGAATACTGTCATTGAATCAATTGCTGTGGTTTTGATTCCCCGGTTGTATGTGACAAAGAGTAGGGTCGCCTGTCCAACCTTGTGAGTTTTATCCGGGTCCTCCAGTTTCCTCCCACTGCTAAAGACCACTACGTGCAAGTGAATTATTGAAATAAAATAATCTATGTATATAAGTTTTATAAATGACCTATAATATTTCTGTATGTCATAGTTAAAATATTTTCATACATTATTTTCCCATCATTGACTAGATAGACGAAGATATGATTCATGTTTTAGGCGGGTATAATAGTTCGATTACTGAACCGTGTTATTCTTTGTACTTGATGAGAAATCGTGTTTAATATCCAGGCGTGAAAATATTATCACTAGCCTTCAAGCTTATATTCTCATATAGAAATCAGAGGTGGACTAAAAAGGTCACAACCTTTTCTAGAACCTGTTCATTAAATTGACTGGTCGCATTTTATTTAATAGATGGAGGTGGTCTCGGTATTATCTTTATCACTTTATTTATATGGCTGACATCTTTATTAAATACGGTGTCTCCAACTGACCAATATAAAAGGTTGACACAGAAATGATAGGCATGTTATTCACGGTACATCGACTTCTTTGATGTGTCATTGGCAGTTCATAAAGGACAATGGACCATCATGTTACTGTGTGTCAAAGAAAATTTAAAAGAGAGAGAATTGGGATTTAACATCCACTTGACACAAACTAAGTCATTTTGAGACTAACACATGATTCAATTTTATTTCAATAATTTCACTTGCGCGTAGAGATCTTTAGCAGTGGGAGGAAACAGGACGACCCAGAGAAAACCCATGGGGTTGGACAGACGACCCTTCTTGCCATGTATAACCGGAGATTGAAAACCATGCCAGTTGACTCAATGACACGCGCTAACCGTCCGATCATCCAACCCCCCCTTAATCTGTAACAATGTCATGTGACTATTTAATAACAGGTATATGTTTAGTAGACAAGAGATGGTTAAGTCATCATTATACTGGAATATATCAGTACATGGAAAATACTACTAAGTACCAGCTTTAATAAATGTAACAGTCTTTGCCAAGGATAAACATTCTTCTAAGAAAACAATTGCAATACATGTACCAAAAATAGATTACATGTCAATTCCAGATCAACGAAAACTAGAAAACTGTTTTTAAATCCTTACTGCGTATGACTCCAACCACTCTACCGAGTTTGTGCCTAAAAGGAACTTGTCCCAACCAGTTACATGTACATTTGGTTTTATCTTCCATCCTGTTACATGTCTAAGGTTATATATGTATACATGTACATGGATGTACAGACATGAAATTGTACCCGTGGGTTTCGTTCCATCTCAGCCACATTTATTGGTCTTGACCACTTGCGTTAACAAATTGACCCTTTCCCCATCTTCTACTATAAATTATATTGATGGGGTTTGGCCCTCTCTTTATCTCTAATATGTTATATCTAAGGGGCTTGACCCTCCCTTCATTCACTCTAAGTAATATTGATGGGGTTTGACCCTTCATTCAAGTTATATCGATGGGGTTTGACCCTCCCTCCATCCCCACTAAGTTACATCGATGGGGTTTGACCTTCCCTTCGCCTTCATTCCCACTAAGCTATATTGATGGGGTTTGACCTTCCCTTCGCCTTCATTCCCACTAAGCTATATTGATGGGGTTTGACTCCCCTTTTATCCCCACAAAACTATATTGATGGGGTTTGAACCTCCCTTCATCCCCATTAAGTTACATGTGTATGGAGTTTACTCCCTGCCCCACCCCACAATCTATTTTCATTATTTGCTAAATCACCATTGGTTACCCATCAAAGATGTAGTCGGGTAAAAGATTGAGTGGTAATTGTGAACGTTAAAACTTTGATCTGACATGTAAGGTTTATAATGGTTAGTTCAAAGACAACGGCTGCCAAGTCTGAGTACACAATAACAACATGGTATATCATATATCCCACAGTTTATATATAAGTCTACAAGACCTATTGACTTTACACCTTATCTATTGTTTTTGTTTACTTTTACATGTTGGGATGCACGTTTATCTAAGGTAAGATATCAGGTATCCATACTACATAGGTATGACAGTAACAATACAATTTACTATAGGTGAGAGAGAGAGAAAGAATAGGGTTTAACGTCCACTCCACACAAATTTCGGGACTAACGTATGGATTAATTTTATGTCAATAATTCGCTTGTGCGTAGGGGTTTTTAGCAGTGAGAGGAAACAGGAGGACCTTTAGAAAACCCATGAGGTTGGACAAGCGACCCTACTCCTTGTCACATACAAGCGGGGAATCAAAAACATTGGTTTACAGAAATGAAACGAAATGGGGTTTAACATCCTACTTTTCTCCACCGACTGAGATAATGAAGACAGGTGTATGCTATGACAGAAATTTTACCCAAGCTGTGGCGCTATGACCTACTCTTATATCAAATTCAAACTGTCAAGGGTTCTCTTAGGTGCATGCCTTCGTGTACACAGGACCTCCGTTTCACGTTCCATCCAAACGACTAGACACTGTCCTTGTTAGGTCCTAACTTCTGTACCACCAACAAGGGCAAACAACGGCCCACACGATCCTGTATAGTAATCTAGCGTTTTACTCACTGACCCTTCTCTATCTGATATCTACCATCTACTTACCCTCGTTCCTGATTTTTTAAAGATGAAATCTTCCATTTCAGAACATGGTTTTGTATTTTCTTCTAATTCTGCTCCTTCTCTCGCTGTTTCTCTAAAAATAGAAAATTTTATAATTCATTAATTTATAATCTCCAAAATGCTTTTAGAACATTTCTTGAGTGTGTACATGTATTTTCACTCTGATTCCACTGATTGGAAGGAGGAGGGGTCAAGGGGGTGGAGGATGAGTTACAGATACAGATGTATATTGAACAAATCGTGAAAAACAGATGTATATTGAACAAATCGTGAAAAACAGATGTATATTGAACAAATCGTGAAAACTTTCATTTAACTTTTGCTTGTGGAGAATTTTCCCTGAGCAGAAAATAAAATATGGCTAATGATGACAGGCATACGCCATACAGTGTGCTTCAAGGGAAATTTTGCCCGGACAGCGACGCTACTCTTATATCAAATTCGAACTTCCACCACTGACAAGGGGAAACCACACCGGAAAACCCTATGAAGTCATGGTCATGAGGTTTTATTTTTGTACTTGTGTGGGAGTGGAGTGAAGTGAGGTAAGATGTTCGATGGATATGGAAAAAGAATGTTTGAAAATGGAATACATAAAAGCTTTTATGGCACTATATATTTTATTTCCCACAACCTCTTACGACACGCAACTAGTATATAGATTACACGCTGGATTAAAAGATTATCCAATATAACACCTGTATCATTCATACAAACATCTATATAACAATATCTATTATATCTATTCAATAGTAACCTAATGTTGAATATCGTTTTGTATAATAACAAATATTATATTCATAACTTTATTATATTCTCTGTGCTTTATAATGGGTTTATACATTCTCGTATTGAACAATTTAAAATCCTTTTTCTGTATTCAAACCTACTGGTATGGTATATAAAAATATTAACACTCATTTCCACAACAAAAGATAACTTGGGTCAAATAAAAATTTCCATTTGTAGATCGCAGAACTTATTGTCACATTAAATAAATGTTAAACATTTTGAACAATTAACGGTCGTATTTAGAAATCATAGATCAAATATAAAAAGAGTCTATTTGTAGATCTATATAGCTACCTTACAGTAGGTAGGTTGTGAATTGTAGATCTATATGGGTCTCTTCTAGTAGGTAGTTTGTGAATTGTGGATTAATATATTCTTATATTCTAGAACATGACACAGATAATTGGTTTTAACAAAAGAACTTTCCCCCGTGAATAAATGTACTAGATTTGGTGAAGCTTTTAATGTGTGTTATAAGAGTGAACTATGTAAATAGGTCTATAATATTAAGCCACATAAACCAGTTCTTAAAGTCTGTCTGAATTTCATCTGGTTTTTAAATGTTTGTTTTATATTTTAACTATATAGCAAATGGTAAACTGTGTAAATACCACTCGGAATAAATTGTTTTGTATATATTGTTTCGTTATCTTGTTTGAAATTGTAACGATTATATGTGGAGAGGGCTACTCTTATTCGGTTCTCGCACACTTTCGATAACATTGGCACTGCCTGACCACAATATTTTCACAGGAATGTAACTTACTGATTACTGCAGGTTGCAAGCTGTGTTTTTAAACTGGTTTATTTGCCCCACAGCCACTTAAGTTTGACTGTTAAAGATACAGTACGGGAGGTTAGTTAAAGAGCAGACAGTTCTCACCATAATAGTCAAAACCTGGGTAATGTAAAGGGAATTTGCTGAAAATTTCAGTCAAAGTGATCCACTTTGAACAGAGAATTAGCTATTGAATTTTGAGCCTAGCCTCGATCATCATTATTTAAGTTGATACGATAAAAACATAGTCTCAATTATCCATTTTTTGATTTACTGGGAAATCATCAATGAGCGTTGAGCGAACTTGAGCAGCAGACCGGATTCTTATCCAGTAAATATCGTAGGCTAGCCATGGTCTGGATAAGTTAATCAATGTAATGTAGACAACATATCAAGCCTAAAGAAAGACCTGCGATAGGCAGATTTAGCTCTTGCATAATGTATGGTTCTTTTATGTGTACATCAACATGTACCCATAGCCTAAAATAGGATACACGATGAATGTAGAATAACAAGCCTGACCCCCTCGCGCCCCTGCACAATGTATATAGGATCTGACAGCCCTCGTGCCCCTCCACAGTCAACAATGACTCATGTTTTAAACTGTGCGCATGATTCTGATATTTATTCTGATCTATCTTCAACCGACCTTGACACAAATTAATTTCAACAACCCCTATCCAAAAATACACAACTTTCTAAACAACAAAACAATTTTATTGCTTTTTTTCCATTAACGTTTTCAATAGTGAACATTCAACTTTACAATAACTTCTTTAACAAAAGAATATTTTCAATCAGTGCAAGGATACGCAAAATGTCTAAAAGTTAAAGATCAAATAGGCAGACGGTAAATGCTGTTTGATTTTGTCAGTGGCAGATCTAGAGGGAGGTTCATAGATACCGTTTAAATGGCATTTAGTATAAAATTGAACACATTAAAATAAATACAGTTGTTTAACCATTAGAACTCTTGTGTTGATTTGAAGGGTTTGTAGATCTTTCCCTGCCCCACAAAACTTTGTATGGGTGTCTTTTTTTTCTTTCTAGATTCTAAAGTGATTGATGAAATTTCTTCCTAGTGGGAGGGTTAGTAGATGCACATCTACCTCTGCCCTAGAAATCTTCAAGAAAATTTGTGCAGAAATGTAGCTCCGATTAAATACATTGATTAAATCCATCTTGTGTTTTTTTTATATGCTTTAGTTTCTTTTTCCTTCCCAGTTCTCTTTTATCCTTAAGTAATATACTCATATATCTACATGACAAGTTATTTTAAAAGAAGTTGTGACAATTTCAAATCATTTATGCTTACACTGCAGTTTATTCCAACCCATTGTGAGTTTGAAAGATTTGAATCAATCATTTCTTGCACTGAAAATCAAATGTTCAACTGACAAGTGCAGAGTGGTGAATAAATTTAAAATCCCTGAAATTTGTTAATGCAATGTACTAATATAAACATCCATATAAAACAAATACCAATATGTAAACAATAAATCACACTAAACTATCAATTGCACTAAAATACAATATTCTTTGTTGTATTTTGTCAGGTTGATCGATGAGCCATTTCAAACTGAATTGGGGTCAATTTTGAAACTTCAGTCATTCTTGTCTTTCCGTTAATATTTGAATGTATCACCTATAACTTACTTGTACTTCTAATCAATGTCATTCATTCAAAAAATATATGTTTGGATATCTGAGAGAGAGAGAGAGAGAGAGAGAAAAGGGGGGAGAGAGAGAAAAAGGGAGAGAGAGAGATAATTTTAACATCCCCACAGTCAATCATTTCCAGTCCAACAGACGGTAAAATTTTAAATGAATAATTCCCTGTGGGATGACACCCGAGAGGTTGGCCAGGCGACCTTGCTTCTGTTCATATACATGTACACTCTTCTGATCAAAACCACACTGATCGACTCAATGGCAGACCTTATGATCTAAATTGCATGTGTTAGACCAATCACCAACCCAACCCCCAGATAATCACACTAGAAGAAAGCAAGTGTCAAATTGTATACTGGTATATATGTTTCCTTTTAAAGGTTTCAAAATGACAATGTTGCTTAACCTATCTCTCCAACAAGCCTTGAAATAACTGCTAATAGACCGGGAGCCCAGAGGGTCGAACCTAGACGAACGAGGTACCAATATCTGACCATATAGGCATCTACATACTAACCTGGGATGCACAGAAGTGGGCGTCTGCCGGGGCCCAGTCCTTGGGTGTGACCCTGGTGACCCCTATAATGACCCCCAAAATGGGTTAAACTCATACATTCGAGGTACCGGTCAAAACCAATTTTAAACGAAAGAATACATCCTACTGAGTACGAAATGGCCCATAACAGATGATTTTGGCCCTGGGATGGCCCAAACTGACACCCCAAATATGGATCCCAGAGGGCTTGAAAAAAAAATTATATTCATACATTCGAGGTACCAGTTGAAACCAATTACAAATGGAAGAGTATATCCCACTGAGTACGAAATTACCCGTAACAGACGATTAGACCCCTGGGGTTGCCCAGACTGACACCCCAAAGCCGAAGGGGGTGGGGTGGGGCAAAAATAGGGTTTGCTCATACATTCGAGCTACCGGTCAAAACCAATTTAAAATGAAAGAGTACATCTCACTGAGTACACAATTGCTCATAACAGAAGATTTCAGCCCTGAGACTCCCCAAAGTGGCACCCCATCCCAGGGGCTTAAAAAAGGTCATATTCATACATTCGAGTTACCAGTTGAAACTAATTTCAAATGGAAGAGTATATCCCACTGAGTACAAAATTACCCATAACAGACGATTGGGCCCTTGGGATGGCCCAGACAACACACCAAAGCCGAAAAGGGGTGGTTTGGGGGGGGGGGGGGGCAAAATAGGGTATACTCATAGAATCTGTGGTACCGCTCAAAACCAATTCTCTCTGAGTACGAAATTGCTCATAACAGAAGATTTCAGCCCTGGGACTGCCCAAACTGACACCCAAAACATGACCCCCTGAGTTTAAAAAAGGGTTATACTCATACATTCACGGTACCAGTTCAAACTAATTCTAAACGACTGAGTACGGAATTGTCCAGAACAGACGCTTGTGACCCTGAAACGGCCCAAACTGACGCCATAGTTATGACCCTTGGGGCTTAAAAATGGTTATATTCATACAAACGAGGTACCAGTTGAAACTAATTTTAAATGAAAGTATAGACCCCACTGAGTACATTGTTTTTAAATTATCTGTTATATATGGTCCAGGTTAATTGGTTTCCCTTTAATAGTGTTAAATACATTGATCTTGATAAATCAATAGGTTGCCAGCCCACTGCCTTTTAATGCCTGAAAGAGTTTCCGCTGTGATGGTTCAGTTATAAATGGCCCCCTAATCGAAGGTCTTGCGATTTTATTGTATTTCATTGTTGTGTTTGTGTTGCTTGTTCTTTGTATATCTGTGTACTATTTATATATTTGCATTGTCTGTGTTATCACCCTAGGTGGGAGTGGACGTAAAACCCCAGGAACGAGCGAACATATCTGTATCATTTGCTTGATAACGTCGAGAGTATCCTTGTGAAAACATCGTTTAGTACCTTGTACATGTATATAGACGATTTTGGTCTAAACTGACACCCTAAATTTTACATCCCTAGACTTGAAAAAAGTTATTCTAACAAATCTTACCCCCCCCCCCTCCCACGCTCGCCCCCTTTCTAGATGGAAGTAGATGTAAATCCCAAGGAACGGACGAACATATCTGCATCGTTGGCTTGATAACGACGAGAGTATCCTCGTCGAAACGTCGCTTAGTACCTTGTATAAACTGATTCTGGCTCTGAGATGGTCCTAACTGACATCCTAAATTTTGCCCCCTAGGTTTGAAAAAAAGATATACTGACAAGTTTTGCCCCCTTCCTCCTCCACTTTGATTTGCCGAGGACTGCATGAAATGTTCTGGGCCATTTTTTGAAAAAATTGTACAAAGCCGATGGTTCCATAAACTTTTCTACACTATTGCCAACGATGCTGCAAGGCCTGGATGCCGGCCAGGAAGAATTGTTTTTATTTTTTATCCCCCCCCCCCTAAAAAATTTCACATAGCTGAAATGGTGTCATCTTAACTAAGAAAATGAGGGTTGACATGTTACTTTTGTGTTAGGGTTAGTCCTTTCAGTGGCAGGTATTTGATAGCTGCCCTATAGCCAGTTTTGTCCATTTCCGGTGATTCCTGATGGGTTAATCACAAGATGGTCTGGTATGAAAACAATATTAACACTACAGGTGCAGTTCTTATGTCTATGATTGTACTTGTTGGTGGCAAAAGTCTGTTTCAATCTGGCCTCACAATACCATTTTATGCATTTTGTCAGTTTGAACCATCATCTTTTATGGGTCATTTCGTTATCAGCGAGATGCACACTTTCAATTTAAAATTAAATTGAACTGATACCTCGAATGTGTGAATATAACTTTTTCTCGAGCCTCGGGGCCGAAACCAACTGTTATGGACAATTTCGAACTCAGTGAGATGTACTCTTCCATTTAAAATTGGTTTGACTGGTACTTCGAATATATATGAGTATAACCTATTTTTGACCCTTCGGCTCTGCGGTCCATATTTAGGGTGTCAGTTTGGGCCGTCCAAGGGCCACAAGCGTCTGTTATGGGAAACTTCGTACCTAGTGAGATGTACTCTTTCATTTAGAGTTGGTTTTGACCGGTACCGCGAATTTATGGCCCCATCGTCTTTGGGCGTCGATTTGGGCCATTCCATGGGTCCAATCGTCTGTTATGGATAATTCCGTAATCTGCGGCATATAGTCTTTCATTTAACATTAGTTTCTACTAATAACTCGAATGTATGAATATAACCCTTTTTTCAAGCCGCCCAGGGAGGACGGGGGTCATAATTAGAGTGTCAGTTTGGGCAGTCCCAAGGCCAAAATCGTCTGTTATGAGCAATTTCGCACTCAGTGAGATGTACCCTTCCATTTAAAATTGGTCTTGACTGGTACCTCGAATGTATGAGCAAACTCTATTTTGCCCCACCCCACTCCCCTCGGCTTTGGGGTGTCAGTCTATGCCACCCCAGGGGTCTAATCGTCTGTTATGGGTAATTTCGTACTCAGTACAGTGTATTCTTTCATGTAAAATTGGTTTTGACCGGTACCTCGAATGTATGAGTTTAACCCATTTTTGGGGTCATTATAGGGGTCACCAGGGTCACACCCATGGACTGGGCCCCGGCAGACGCCCACTTCTGTGCATCCCAGATTAGTATGTAGATGCCTATATGGTCAGATATTGGTACCTCGTTTCGTCTAGGTTCGACCCTCTGGGCTCCTGGTCTATAAGGTTCAGCCTGACATCATGTCAGGCTGAACTGATTTTCGGCCGGACATTTCAGATTTTCAGCCTGACAAATACCTTTATTCCATGCAGTGGAAAATTCCATCATATAATTCATATTTTTAAAATACTTTATATAGAGTTCACAATTTAATGTAGTCACAAAACCATCGTCTTCTTCGTATGTTAACCACACGTCAGCATTGCATTTTGCTACGTCAGGTTTGATCCACTTTTCTACGGTTCTTATTGTATGTAATTTTCGAACTAGTGACGGCGATGGCCCCCGATTAGAAGTGTCATTTCGAGAGACATTAGACACAGTACCAGTTTTAAAATATTCTGGAACGGTCCGACTAGCCGGGATATCCCGTGTCCGCGGGTTGGGGAAAATAAGAAGTTATTTTATTCGACATGTTTTCAAAGCTCGTCTATTTACATTCATATCGATCATCGGAAGTGTCCAACAAAGTGAGATATTTTAATTTTCGTATAAAAAGTCTCTCCCTAATTACATCCATAGTCAACTTGAACATTTTCTTGTAACATTTTAAATATTATTACTTTTATTACTAATAATATGTATAATTACATGTCATGCTAGGTTTGATTTAGAGCTAATCATATACGAAAGTAACGCAAAGCTAGCTACTAGACGTAGGCTCGAATAACCAGCGTAAAAGAGCCGATTCTCAATATTATTCATTATTTTATCTTCAAGCGGCCAAGATACATGTATATGTAAAAAATAGGGATAATTTTACTATGACTCGGGTCGTTGATATAACCAGCGAAAAAGAGCCTATTCTAAAAAATAGTAGTATTTTTACTATGACTCGGTTCGTTGATATAACAAGCGTAAAAAAGCCGATTCTAATAATTATTGATTATTTTATCCGCACGCGGCCGAGATATAAATAGTAACATTTTCACCATGACTCGGGTTGTTGATATTTTTGGGCCTGGATTTTGAGCCGATTCTATAAAAAATAGTAATATTTTTACTAGGACTCGGGTCGTTGATATAACCAGCGTAAAATAGCCGATTCTAAAAATTATTGATTATTTTATCTGCACGCTGCCGAGATATAAATAGTAACATTTTCACTATGACTCGGGTCGTTGATATTTTTGTGTCTGGATTTTCGAGTCTAGTAATAATTAGCGATCGACTCGAATTCCCGAATGAAATTACTATTTTTGGCTTACTGTTTTACTCAAAATCGGTCGGACATTTATGTCCGGACGAAAGGCAATTCGGCCTGTCAAAGGGGGTCAATTCGCCCGGACATTGTCCGTGTCCGGCCCCTTATTTCAGCGCTTGCTCTCCAATGTTGCTCAACCTATCTCTCGAATGTGCTATGGTATAAATAGTGGTGTGTGTGATGCACAAGGCAGGGTATGATCACTATTTATACCACTTAACCTATCTCTCCAATGTTGCTCAACCTATCTCTCGAATGTGCTATAGTATAAATAGTGGTGTGTGTGATGCACAAGGCAGGGTATGATCACTATTTATAAGTCATCAAACACCACTTCTCATTATTCTTAAAAGTTTACACATTTTTGGTGTACTTATGTAATTATCTCCTTTTCACTGAAAGCATAACAAATAGCAAAATGTGTACTGCGAAACGTGATAAATGTCTAGTAAACTTGTGTTTACACTATTACCGATAAAAACTTTCCGTATTTCTCTTGGTTCAAAGATTTGTAAGCACATGGTTTATCTTAACATAATAACAACAATCTCTTCATCATCTTTAAACATACATGATGCAAGAGCTATTCTGCCTATTACGTGTCTTTCTTTAGGCCTGAAATGGTATCTAAATTATTAATTAGACATTAATTAACTTATCCAGACCATAATCAACTCTCGATGTCAACGCTAGCCTGTTGCATTTACTGGATTAGGATCTGATTTGCTGCTCAACTTTCATTCATGATTTAATCGTGAAATAGATAATCAAGACTAGGTTTTCTATCGTTTCGACTTTAGTAATGATGATCTAACCTAGGCCGAAAATTCAATAACTATAATCTTGGTTTGACAGAGTGGATCAATGTGACTAAAATTTTCAGCAAATTCCCTTTACATTATCCAGTTATAGCAAGAATGGTTAGCTCTGTATCTAATCTCCCATATCTTTAATGAAACTTGTACAGAAATGTGGTAACCAGTAGGTTACTAGACCTAGCATAACCAACATTAGGTAAATGTCAGCATACATGTTCATAAGCTCTTTATACGAAGGCCAAACACAGTCGAACATATGTATTTTGTTATCATAACTGTAGTTTGTCTATTTGATATCATTATCGGCTATTATTGTTACTAGCAACATCATCTCCATTCGCAGGTTATTTTCTTCTCGGGGGGTGGGGGTGGGATGGCCTAGTGGTCTAGAGTGCCGCGCTTGGACCTCTAGTTGGCCGGTCACCTCTGGCTTGCGGCTGTGGTTTCGATCCCTGGTGTGAGCGTATGTGGCATGGAGATAGGGGCGCCTTCTCAACCTCGTGGGTTTCCTCCGGCACTCCGGTTTCCTCCCACTGCTAAATTGAAACCATATGTTAGTCCCAAAATGACCTATAGTTTGTGTCGAGTGGATGTTAAACCCCATTTCTCTCTCTCTCTATATTTTCTTCTCTTGGACATTTTTTTTTGACTAGAATCAATCATTTCAGGTACATGTGTATCAACTGGATATGGGTCTTTAGCAGTGGGAGGAAACCAGAGGACCCGTAAAAACCGACAATGTTTGACAGAAGACCCTACTCCTTGTTCAGTACTTGTTCAGCCAGGGAATGGAAACCATGCCAGTTGACTCAATGACAGATCTTATGATACAGACAAGCTAACCCTTTGGTCATCCAACGGACACCAATGACACTAACCCTGGACCTATTGGCCAGTGCCTTTACTGGCTCCAATACTCATTTTGATAAAAACACAGATTGCCTGGGTGGTACATTTAGAGCACAGGGTAAATCACAATTTGCAAACCATGTTGTTAAACCCACCCAAATTCTCTCTCTGTTTCACATGATTCAAGTCTAGCCAATTATATCATCCACATCAAGGTAGGGTAGGGTATAGTTATATACAAAGTTCATGTTGAAGTCAAACATATACTATGATTGTATAAATGCCAGGAAATAGATATTAACCACAAGTCAAGGTTGTACTACATAAATATTACAGATCACTGAACTTTCTCAAGGTAGAGAGAAAGAGAGAGAAAGAGAGAGAGAGAGAGAGAGAGAGAGAGAGAGAGAGAGGGGGGGGGTTGATATCCACTCAACACAAACTTAGTAATTTAAGCACTAACATATGGCTCAATTTTATATCACAAAGTTGCCAGTGCGTAGTGATTTTTAATAGTGGGGGGGAAACCAGAGGACCCAAAGAAAACCCATGAGGTTGGACAGACTACCGTGGATTGGGGCAGCCAATGTCTTGTGTACATCAATCTGATTAAAACACAGATCCAATTTCGTTTCGTTTTTTATAGTTCAAAATTTCGTTTTTACTTGTCTTCACTACTCTTGGATCTGGAGGACTTGTTATTTAACTGGTGTTCTGCCTGAAATGAGGGGTCAGCCAATCAAATGGTCTGTCGAATCGACCGTTTGACCTTTTCGTGTGTGGAACTGTGGGTAGATATTACCAGCCAATGACGTCTATACTAACACCAGCGGATAGAAATGAAAACAAAACAAAAGTAGATTTTAAAAAGCATGGCGGTCGCTAATTGGTTAATCGAATGACTGACGTTATCGGGTCAAATGTCCCGTGCTTGATACCTGACGTCATAGAACGTGAGCTCCCACTATAACTTGTTAGATCTACATGAGTGTAGGCCATCGAAAGTATAAAAAACGAAACGAAATATAGATCTATATTTTAATTAGATTGTGTGTACATGTACATGTTGCGCATTCAACGAATAATACAAATATAGGTGTAAAACGCTAAATTTCCCTCATAGCCCATCTTCATTAGCTTGGTTGGTGCCAAAAAATTAAGACTTTAAACCCTATTTTATTACTCTATGTAGAACACCTGGTGCCACATCTAATTTATCAGATAATACAGTATTATTCTAATAGGCAAACATAACACATAGGTCAATGATAAAACCATCAATCCATATGACGTTTAGGGCTGGGTAAAATATCGATATAAATCGATAGTATCGATTGGACGGCCCAGAAAAGCACTATCGATAGCGGTGGGTTACTATCGATTATCGCTCTTCGTCTATTTTTCTTGCGTCTGAAATGTCAATGTTTTCTTTCAGTTAATCATAATACACCGCTCACTTTAATTACTATCAAGTATCATTGTAACACATAACAAAATTGTGACTGCTTAATGAACAGCCGTTTTCATAAATTCACTCTCATTGAAGCGTTACTTTAGTTTTGAAGAAATTATTGTTGAATATCGCTAAATCGGAGATACCCGGATGTGTAAATTAAGTTAGAGTTATTTCCCTTTGCAAGCTTCAGAATTCGTCTGTACATTTCACTATTTCTGTACGTGTGCCTCAATAATACAATTTCTTCATTCGGAATCACGGCTGCACGATTTTAATAATAAACAACAACAATTTACATATATTATACGAAAAATGGTTCTCTATTGGCACACGGAACGACACAGAATTGTCCGCCATATTGATATTTTCGCGCGCACGTACGCAATGTTTTGAATCGAACCAAGTTCATTTTGGTCCCTTAACATAATTATTTACGATATTTCTTTACTCGGAACCACGGCTGCATTATTTTAATAATAAACAACATCAATTTACGTGTGATATAACAAGTTTTATTAATGTTTTCCAAGGAGCAAACGATCTTCCGCAACTTCGTCTGTTTTGAACTTTGAACTTACACTGTAAGTCTGTATCCAGTCTTGATGACGACCGTGAAAATAAGTTTGTTTTCGATACTATCGATTATCGACCGACATTTCATTGCCGATTATCGATAGTAAAAATCACTATCGATACCCAGCCCTAATGACGTTTTCAGAAAATGATCAATTTATCCAATATACATTGCACAAAGGAACCTCCTTTATGACCACCTGTTAATATTTAATGTGACAAATACATGTGGAATATTTCAAGGTGAAGTTATAGATAATCTCTGTTATATTTAACAGACTACCATTCTATTATCTAGTTTTATCACAATTGGCAAGAGTTTAAATATATTTTTGGTAGTTTTTTGTAGGATTGTTTTATTTAATGTGATGACGTGATCTAAATGATCTATGTTGAGGTTTTTTAAGATAAAACTTGGCTTTAAACCTACGTCTCTATTAGCTCAGTTTCTCTATTAGCTCAGTTGGCGTAGAACAGTGGGTGTGTTTCATCAATCATATGACTCAGGGGTATACGCAGAAAAATGCTCTGTGGGGAGCTGATGGGGGGTGCCTGTTCTGGCTTTTAATCCATACCAGAAAGAAAGAAATGGGGTTTAACGTCCACTCAACACAAACTAATTTTTTTGGGACTAACATATGGTTCAATTTTTTATTTCAATAGTTCAATTGTGGAAAGAAACCGGAGTTTGGAAAGCCGACCCTACTCATTAAGCAGGGATTGAAACCATGCCAGCTGACTGAATGACAGACCTTATGATACAAAATGCATGTGCTAATCATTCAGCCATCCACTCCTACCCCCTTTATCCATACCAATTTTTAGACAAATGCTTTTTTTCTTATTTCATTTATAATCAAATTGTTAAAATTTTGTGTATTTTAACAGTACTACATGTATTTAGGTGGAACACCTGTTGGTTGTGTCTTTAATGTACATAGAACTTACACTAACAGTAGATAGAGTATACGTAAAGTTTATATAGTGTAATTAGTATAATATACATCAAGTACTTATATCAGTATCATATATACATATACTATAGATGAGTTACTATAAATAAACATCATTACTATGGTATATATACAATAACACACGGTTTTCATTAACTCTAAGAGCTGTAGGCACTACACTGACTTTACCTAAACTCATATACTTTATATGAAAGATGTTTTTTAAATGTCAAATACGAATATTAGGTTTAGAAAATAAAAACCTTATAGATAATTACTGAATGTTGAGTATTTTCCAGGAATCCAAAATCGTAAAACTACAAATTACAAGTATGTAAAGTAATATAGACTGGCGTACACAGCCATTACGATGTATACAGTATTTAAATATATCTTCAGTTATTAAACAAATTGTATCACAGTACAAAACTTATATTTTTTATATTTGTTTTAACCTTGTGGTATTTCCCTGGTTGGAAACTCCAGTTTCTGTTCCCTGGGGGTAGAATATACATTTAGATTAGGGTTTAAATGTGACCAGGGGAACAACGTCGATAATTCTTATAAACTAGCGGTGGAAATCATTTATTATTGTTTTACGGTTTCAGTACAAGTCTGACTTCTGTACTGTATGTTTTTTGTCGCAGTTTCTAAAAAAATTCAGTGCAAAATTTTTAAAAAAAGGCTAATATTGTCCATTTCAAAGTATAATATGTGACAATTTTAGTCAAATAAATCAATAAAATTGTCTTTATCTTGATATTTTTGAATATAAAAATTGATGTAAATTTTAGTTCATGTGGCCTCAGAATCTAAATGTGTTATACATATATAACAATAGCATTTGTACACATGTCAGTCCCAAAATGAAGATTCAAATACATAATAAAAACAACATGAAACCTACTTTTGTCTTTATGATGATGGAGATGAAGAGCCCTAAGTACAAGCACAGTGTTTAAAGTAAACAGGTAGAAACAGGTAGAAACAATTTCTCGTTAAACCTATCAACAGGTAGATATATATATATACAGGTATTTGTTTGTAGTAAGGTGGAGTTAATCAGGTTTTGTTACATATAAAGAAAACAGATATCAACAAGAGATGTGGATCAAGATGTGTCAGTATATCAAGAAAGAGAACTATGTTTAGGTTGATTGAATTACAGGTGCTCTTAAGTTTAAATGAATCATCAGTTGTCTGACTCCATGGTACTTATTCCTACTAAAGGAGATAAATCGCTAATATTTGAGACCTAGAAATTGACACAAATGGGTCGCAACACAGATTATATTTTAATATGAATGTATATAAACTGATATACTTTCAATCATTTCTGTTTTTACTATAATTTCTAATCAGTTATGTTCGGGGAGATACGCCAGAAGTCTCAATCGAATGGCCATCTCTAGGGTCTGGTTATTCCAGTCTACACTGATAGTACATGTATTTATGCTTTCCAGATAAGAATATGATATCACCATTTGACATGCCATGTTCTTTGCGTACCTTGTTACAAATGGTTAAATGCATTATGGTGGACGTTAAACCCTCTCCCTCTAACTCTCACTCTCAGGCAAAACAGCCATGTTTTCTTTAAGATCAACAAAACATTTTACTTACATTTGTGCTAAAATTCTTTCCACAAACATGGGTGTGTGCCAGCTCATATCATCATATTCAGCCATTATGAATTTTTTAAAAAAGTTTATCAGGGGTTTTTTCACAAGAAAATATCACAATTCACAACACTTTAGAAATCTTCTAAACTCCTTGATTCACAAACAAGTCTGAAAAAAAAAATATCAAAAATAAATATCTTAACTAATATCTACTATCTTAAATGGATGTTACTGGGTTATTATATGTTTTAAATAGATGATCCTCCTAATGAACGTCTCTATAGATGTACATGTATATTGTACAAGTATCATTCCAAATAGATGTACATGATGTACAACATCAAGGCTGTAACTAGCTCAGAGCAACGACGGGGGTTAGGAAGTGTTCTCATGGGTGTACATGTAGCTGTAAAATTGACGGACAATGTATATCTATGATCAACAATTTGTTCACAGGGAGGGGCGACACGGTTTGCAGGAACTGTACAAAATTAAATATTTCACAAGATAAATACTCCTTGAATCATTCCTGATTACAACCTGAGTCATCCCTGATTACAACCTGTGTCATCCCTGATTACAAACTAAGTCATCCCTCATTATAACTTCAATCATTCCTGATTACAAATTGAGTCATCCCTGAATACAACTTTAATAATAACAGCAACAATTTTGGGAGAGAGAAAGAGAGAGAAACGAGTAACCCAACGTACAATAGACATACATCTACCATATAATACCAGACAATATAACCTTGTAATGTTTAAATCTAAGTAACCAAACAATATATCTACCATAATAGCAGACACACTAAGTTCTGGTACATTAACACCATGGTAACCTGTAGATACCTTGTACCAGATCAGCTGTAAATCTAGGTTTTATGGGGTGTTTTATAGAAATAACAGACTAGGGGGTCCACGTCTGTTCTCTTTTACATCCCAAATAATCATTATCTGTATCTAGGGAACATATACTTGTATATAAGATAAGATAAGATAAGATTTTATTGTATTGAAACATCCATTGTGGACAGCATACAATATAAACATGTACATAAAATTAAACAATATGTGATATTTTATGATGCGAAAAGGCACGTTAGTTATTGATTGTTTGGAAATTTGATCAGATAACGGCAGTACATTTACGTAGCACCGTTGTATGACAAACTGTATATCCTTTGCAAAATTACGATAACTGTTTCCATTAAAATGGGAAATGGTGTCCGGTGTTCTTGAAAGGTTGAGAATATCCTTCCACTGTTAAGGATCCCTACGGGCAAGCGAATTAATGAAATAAAATCGAACCATGTGTTAGTCCCAAAAGGACCTAGTTTGTGTCGTTTGGATTTTAAACCCCATTCTATCTCTCCCTTTCTCAAACATTGGAGGAAACTCGCTAAATGATGAATAAACCTGTACACACATGTGACTATTTTTAAAATTAGCACAAGTACATTTCTGTGAAGGATGGTTGGTATGTTTACAGAGAGAGATCTCGACATCCAGTGAGTGCAACACTGACGAAACTTCATCTTATTATTGTCAGCCTAACATGTCATGATGCTTATTCCAGATTCCTTTACTGATTGATTGACAGGAGCTACTTACATGTACTCTATATTAAGACTTCGGTTTCCTCCCACTGCTGAAGACCCCTACGCGCAAGCGAATTATTGAAATACAATTAGACCATATGTTAGTCCCAAAATGACCTTGTTTGTGTTGAGTGGACGTTAAACCCCATTTCTCTCTCCCTCTCTATATTAAGACATTTATAAGTGAACTTTGAAACAAAATGTCCTGACCTTTTTTATCTAAATTATTTCAAAGATCAGAACACTCAACCATCCCTTCCCCCTTCCCTCCAAAACAAAGTTATTAAATTCTGATTTTAGATCAGACAAGAAATGGAATCGGAAGAACTTTAATCAAAGAAACCCCAAACATTTCTTACTGACAAGTTGAAGCCAAGGTTCAATCATGGAAGCTCAATTTAAAGCATATGGAATGATTCAATAGCTACAAATTCTCTAAATTCAAGCCAAGATTCAATCATGAAAGCTGAGTTTAAACATGTGGGGTGATTCAATTGCTAGCATTGTGGTAAATTAATTAGAGAATTTCTCTGTGGCTAATTACAGACATTACATGCATACAACTCGTAGAGGCACTGCATGGCTTATGCTGGTCTTCGTTAACTCAGCTTGTACAGGAGAATACAGTTAAACCCTATTACATGTAGAACATATATATTATAATATATACATATACAGTTAATCAAGCATGATGTCAGACACTGAACTCATGCCAACCACTAAATATTCTACCAATTATAATAACATGATAAATCGTAGCTTGGGAAATACCAACTACCACATGTATATACTCAAACACATGTTAACATCACATCAACATAATACTACGGTGATTTTGAGACTTACAAAGAGTTGTTTTTGCCGCAGTCTGGGCAAAATTTCCCTCATAGCACACTGTATGGCATAATATGCCCATATTTATTAGCCCAGTATAGGAGCAGAATATTTCATTTCATTTTGGTGTGCAATGCTAAGAATGAGAATTTTGTCCAGACACCTACTTTTTTTTGTGTTTTTTTATAAGTACTTTAGTGTGAACATAAAGTGGTTTTTCATTCCATCCAAATGATTATGACTATCCAATCGAATGTCCTTGTGGACCCCAGGGTCGCCTGTCCAACCTTGTGGCTTTTCCTCCTAATGTTAAAGACCCTACATGCAAGCGAATTATTGAAATAAAATGAAATGAAATCATATGTTGGTCCCAAAATTTCCTAGTTTGTGTTTAGTAGACATTTAACATCATTTTTCTCTCTTTCTCCAATGTACCATGTAGAATCAATGGTAACATTATTTCACCTTGATTTAAATCTTTCAATGATAGACGTAGGTATGTAATGGGGAATACCCTTATCTTACAAGAATTTCACATGATGATGAATCTATGATTAATAGGGATCGTTCTTTACAGACTCAACCACAAGTTTATAAATAAAATCATGATTAAAGAATTCCATTTCCCTGATTCCTGAAACAATCCTAGTACCATTAATCAGATCCTATCTTCTATATAATCATTGCCAACAGAATTTATTTTGGAAAATTCCAACTACACCTACATTTTTGATTAAAAATTAAATGGAGTTAATTAATGTCTAACTTTTCTACACCAACAATATTATTTCAATTTCAATTTTTAATGTCTTGCCAAATAGTATACATGTTACCTCACATATAATACGAAGAATATACGTTTTCTTGCAATCATAAAATTTTGATAAAATCCACCATAATAAATATACATGTCAAGTGTGTGAATACCAGCTGTCCCTTCACAAGGTATAGATTGGTATTGATTTCAAATATCATAACTATTTAAATTACATGTAAAGCACATCATTCAGGGAGCCTAGGGAGGGATAAAATAATCCTCTGACAAAAACTTGCATTACAGACAGAAAAACAAACTTTATAAAACATAACTTTGTAATGTATAGATCTACATCACTCTGTAATAAATTAAATAAAACAAGTCTCTCAGCAATTCTAAAATGTCTACTTACAAAAAAAATGTTTCCAAGATTTGAGCTCACGACAAGAGCGTCTATCCTCGAGTTCACAGTTCAATCATGTGTGTATAAATATGGCCGGTTTCCTGGCCAACTGACCAACTGGCCATCTGAAACTAATTAACAATGACCACATTCTTGACTACCAGGTCAAGTGATGGTCAAAATGACCAGTCTGTCTGTTATTATTGTAAACTGGGTAGGAGGAATTTCTTCCTGCTCCCTGGTGATTACTGAAGGTCATCAGGTCAGGGCATACATGTATCTTGTTCATTCTGCCTACACAATGGTGGTCTGAGGGGGGAGGGTCGAATGGTAAATGGTACAGTGTCTGTAAAATGGACCGTCTTTGATCGAATTAGATGAAATTTCGTAATTGGAAATCTAAAGTCATCTACTAGAACATCCCTTGAAAATTTGAAGTCTCTACAAGTGGGGTTTACCTATTACATCCATTAGACACAAACTAGGTCATTTTGGGACTAAGATGTTATCCAACAATTATCCATGTATGTGTTTTTAGTCATATGCATGTACGTGTATTCAACGGTGGATTATCTCCAGGTTCAGATTCAATCAAATTACTTGAGGCTTATCAAAATATTCAATTCAACACTTATAGGTGTCTTTCATCGTGTACATGTATTCAAAATGTTGAATTAAAGGTAAATGAATGAAATAAAACATCAAGTTCAAATAAAATATCAGCTACATGTACATGTACGTATCTTATATCCTTTTAAATAAACAAATTATTTGTATAGTACATGTAAACGTATAGATGTAAGCCCTAATTTGGGGAGATTTCTAAAAATAAACCACTCTCACCAAAAAACTAACAATAGTCGCAATATTTCTAGAACAGCCGAAGATTTCTAGAACAGGAAAATAGCCGATGTCATTATATTATCTTCATGTCTAAAGAAAAAAACTACAATACAAACATAAAAGATACGTCAAAATCTAGTAACACACATGTACATGTAACTTATAAAGTACTGTCGCAAGTTGGGCTTGTAATACACCCTATTTACGTTAAAATTTTTAAGCATGTCTGGAACTGTGTCAAGAAAGGAATGGTTAATTTTTTGGTTGTGTAAATGTGTCAACCATAACCATGCTGTACTCTGCCAATCTGGACCACTGAAATGAGGTGTGGTGGTTAAATTAGAGATTTTGAATTTAAATAGCATAAAACTGCCCACGTTTGAATTCTGAATTTGAATAGCATACACAATTGCCCACATTAATGTTTTGATGTGCCAGTTTTTTTTTTATTTTAAAGCCATTTACAACAGAAATAACTTCAGCATATATACATGTTTCTTACGTAACAGACCCCAAAAACACCCACTTTCTTCAGGTAAATAAACTTTTATCTAACCCAGGTTTATCTTATGACTAATAAAACATGTGACAACATAAAAAACTTTATATCGAGTTACATCACATTGTAAACCTATTGAAGCAACTAATTCTCAAACTGACTGTGATTGAAATAGTTTTAATATAATGTTGACGACCACATGCAGAGTGATGGATGATATTTTAACAGATTCCTGCTCTTGTTTTTTTTGTATTTTAGGACTCTGATGGCAAAATGTTAAATTCCTATTTTATTTTTAAGTATTACTTGATCTACATGTATTTTTAAATATTACTTGATATCAAGGCAGTAGCTAGCTCAGAACAGCGAGAGGCAGGAAGGAGTGTTCTCAGGGGTTTGTTTTCATTGTCGAGAATTTTTTCACAGGGGAGGGGGGGGGCGAAACTTTTTGCGGTGGTGGGGGTACTTGATATACATGTATTTTTAGATATTTCTTGATTTGCTTTTGTTTGTTATTTGTATTATTTGATTGTCGTAATTTTTCTACTACATATATATGTACGGGCACCAGACCGCCTGTAGGCAACCTGCTGGCTGAGGAAGGGCAGTGAACTGTTTCACTATCAGAGGTGGCAACAAACACCCAACAAATACCAATATTGGTTTTAACTGACATCATGTAACAAAAATACCAAAAAATCAGAAGAGAAAAAGTGCCTTGAAAAACTATTTAAATACGTTTAAACTTGAGTGGATGTATCTAGCTATATTCATCAAAGAAATGGTGACATTAGAAAGTCGGGAATTGTGAAGGGTATGAGAGATGGAAATGGTCTGCCATGTTGAATTAACGTGACCTGTTTCTACCTTGTTTAAATAGTAAAGTAATTAAAACATGTCTACAGTTTTCTGTAGATCACATCCTGTTGACCTTCACAAGCCTCCATTATACAATAATATACATACGGTTCTCTCTACCGCCCTTGTTTTCATTAGCCCCAGACGGAGCAGAGTAGGACATTAAACCCAATTTCAATTCATTTCTGATGGGTTCGATGGTCGAATGGTTGGCATAATGTCTGTCATTGAGTCAACTGGCTTGGTTTCGATTCCCCGGTTGTACATACTAAGGAGTAGGATCGCTTGTCCAACCTCATGGGTTTTCTCCGGGTCCTCCAGTTTCCTACCACTGCTACAGACCCCCATGGGCATGCAAATTATTGAAATAAAAATTCAACCATATGTTAGTCCCGAAATGACCTAGTTTGTGTCGACTGGATGTTAAACCCCATTTCTCTCTCTCTGTGTTGACACTTCAAGATCAGTAATTAAGAATTAAAATACATAAGAGTAGATTGGTGCTGTTTGCCTTAGGTATCGTTTAATTGCTCAATGTTTAAAGTTACATTATGGGAGATAAGATAAAGAGATGGCAGTGTAAAGGTAATTTGCTGAAAATTTCAGTCAAATTGATCCACTATTAGCCGAGAACAAAGCGAGTGAAATATTCTCATAGCCTTGGTCATCATTACTCAAATCATTAATATAAACAGCATAGTGTCGATTATCCAATTGATTGATTTAATTATCAATGGTCAATAGGAATTTAATCCGCCAACATCGAAGGCTAGCCTGGACATTGAGAGTTTATTATGTTCTGGATGTGTTAATTAATGTCTAATTGATTATTTAGATAACATTTCGGGCCTGAAGAAAGACCTGTAATAAGCAGATTTTCCTCTTGCATAATGCTATTTTAAGTTTATAATCAGATACATGTCAATTAATTGATGGAGTCTGTGTTAAGCTGTGGACCACCCAGTTATTACATGTTTGTATAGCCTTTTTTATATTTTTCATTAAATTTAACATTAAAAATATTTTAATAAAGAAGATGAAAGCAGAAGATGTTTGTCTAATGCATACAAAATCTGAGATACTGCAGTTCTTTATGTCAATTTGTGATGAGAATAGGGTTGTTGGCTTTACCTGGTAAAATCTCTTAAAGTTATCTATTTTTGCCAATGCTGGAGAGCAATAAATGTACGTGTAATTCAATAAATAAACTATTGAATTACCATATGGATGTTAAACTCTTTCAGTTGAATTTTTGAAATCAGAGTAAATTCAGTGCTTATTTAGGGATTTTGGTTTTGTTTTTGTTGTTTTGGGTGAGGTAGGGGGCAGGAGAAGGTAAAATTTTCATCAAACTAAAGACTAAACTTAATGTCAATGTTTATTTAGTTACGTACAACGCAGCTGTAGCAGATTTGACATTTTACCTACCAATGTCTAGCTTCGTATTCCTACAGCATTGTATACACAACCTGACTTAACACTACATACCATGCATATTACATGCACACACACGCGTGTATAATTCATCTACTATTCTTACCTAATTATTTATCAACTGTCTAACATTCTCCATCTTGTACAGTAGGCTATCAGAGATATGATCATTCTTAATCTTAAATAGTTGCGAGACAAGGCTCACAGACTAAACTGATAGCTTTGTTAGCTGGGTGTTCTTCCCACTCTACTGCAAAAGTGGCATCAGATGGTCCCTAAAGAACTTGCATACAAGAAACACAGTATTTTAACATAATTCTATATCAACTGTGTAACAGTTACAATCCTTCGCCATCTTGTATGAAATAAAATAGGGTTTAATGTCCTACTGTTCTGCTCCGAACTAGGCTAATGAATATGGGTTTACACCATACATCGGTCGGGCAGCAACGATACAGCCTACTCGTATATCAACTTCCAACTGCCAAGGGATCTTTTATGTGCATGCCAATGTGTACACGGGACGTCGGTTCTTTATCCCATCTGAACAACTAGACAGCTGTCCTTGTCAGGCCCTTCGTCCTGCATCACTGACAAGAGGAAACCACATCGGAAAATGTGGATGAACTTTCTCAGCCAATGCAAGGATGGAATACCCAACCAAATCCAGTCTAGCGAGCCAGCATCTTACCCACTTAGCCACGTGATCCCCCCCCCCATCTTGTACTAACTACTGTAATATAGTCACACTATGCTCAATCCTATACAGAAACAACCCAGGGTTCAATTTAAGCGGTATCGCATCGCAAAAAGCGACTCAAATCGCGGTAATGGCGATAGAATTATTTTATTCATTAGCCAAAAATTGCTTTCAAACTTGTGAAGTGCGATTCATTATATTTTGGATGAATGTGGAGTATATTTAGGCCTACGAAAGAATCAATTTATAAATGTACCCTGAAACAACCGGTACAACAAAAATGTTTCAGCATCAGATGTTCCACAAATAACTTCCATCAGCTGACAGACAATTTAAAACAATGCTAAAATACTATACAAAAACAAAATTACATGCATGCCCTTCCTTGTGAACAAGTTGAAAAAGTTCCTCAGAAAATTCCAGCCCAATCTATTCCTTGTATGTGGTACAGGAGATCAAGAGGGCTGGGCTAGGAAAATTATCTAGTTATTTGGGTAAGACAAAAATATATAACTGGAAACAAGAATCAAGAACAGGTTATAACTCTGCAGTCAAAACACTGCATAGCGTACGCCCATTTTCATTTGGTGAAGAAACAACAACGTAAAAACCCAATTTAATTCCATCTGAAATACTTGACGTACTGATTGTCAATCTGATCATATATTTTTTTCCATTTGATCGTCATATCTCATAATATATTTTATCTCATGTGATCGTCATAGCTCATCATATTTTCATGAACGGACCATCTGTTACTTTATATTGTATTTTAAACAGGAAGGTTTTTATACATTTATCTGTCATGTCAGTCAATTTGACGGACATATACGAGACAAACATCCATAAAAAAAGAGATATCAAAACTTGAAAACGGCTTCACTACATACTAGGAATATTTCTATCCAATAAAATCCACATAAAATACCCTTTTTTTTAGTGATTCTGTCAGATTTTGAGGTATTTTATTTTTGAATTAAACCAGCATTCAACAAGCAAACATTTTGTATTCCACCAGGAAGATTTTGTATTCCATAGGCAAGATGTTGTATCCCACCAACAAAGTCTTGTATTAAATCAAACCATGAAAATCTGGGCCTGTTTCAAGGTGGTATATGTACAATAATACCATCAAAAAGTCTGTGTTTATCTAATTTTAAACATTTCAACATTCTCATCTGATTTTTCAACATACATGATGATTAGTCAGCAAGTTTTTGGCAACCAACCATCTCTCTCTATAGGATTACAAAGAAAATCTGAACATGAAAGACATAAGAATAACACAGTGAGTCAATAACAGACTGAGCGGAATTTATCTTGATTGATTAAACAATGAACATGTACCTACAGTATACACGAGACACATCTATCAATTATTCTATGTCGCTAATGGTTATTTGTCTTTTTTGAACAATATTTATATACGACTTACTTCAGACTGAAATGTTATCTACATTTTAAATTATTAATTAGACATTAATCAACTTATTCAGACTATGATCAACTCTAGATTCTATCGTTAACCTGCCATATTTACCGGATTTGAATACATTATATGATGGATAATTTAACATAAAAATAGATAATCGAGACTTTGTTTATGATCATACATGTACCTGCATTAGTAATGACGACTGTCTAGGCTTACTTTTACTAAAAAGCTTTATAATCTTGATATAAAATCTTCAACGAGGAACTATTGGTAAATAACTTATCTGCTCCACAATAAATATTGAACAATAAAATTCTAGATAAATGAAGTCATCTCTGAATAAGGAAAATCACTTGACACGTCACCATTGTTAAAAGGAAGTTTTTTTTTTATCAATGATGTCATTAACTTGTGATATAAAATTTTCAAGATCCATTTCCTTCATAATCCACGTTAAAGATGCATGATGTCAGAGCTAAATCTGCTTATTGAAGTTCTTTCTTTAAAGTAGCTAAGTCTCTAACTCAATATCATCCCAAATCTTCGACATTGAAAACACAAATTATTTGTCAATTTAAATCAACATTGATGCTGTGATCTTACCGGGAAAAGATGGGCTTCTGATATCCAATATTTAAGACAAAATAAACATTTTACTAATTGGTACACGAATCGTGTACCATAATGCCTTTCAGCCCCAGTTTTGACAAGAGATTCAATGGACGAGGCTAAACACATTGCACTAAATCGAACGTCGTATGTAGACTGGAATAACCAGAAGCTAGAAATTTGCGGTCGATTTAGACTGCTGGCTTATTTCGCCGAATATAACTGATTTGAAATTAGAGTAAAAATGGAAACCATCGAATGTAAATCAGTTTATATACATTCATATTACAGTTACAGTATTATATGCGTAGCGACCCACTTGTGTCAATTTCTAGGTCCCAAATGTTAGCGATTTAGCTCCTTTAAGCTTCAAATGTTGTATAGATTATTGGGGAGTTGGATGACGAATGGTTAGCATGTGCGTGTTGTATCATAAAGCCTGTCATTGAGTCAACTGGTGTGGTTTTGATTCCCTGGTTGTACATGACAAGGAGTACGGTCTCCTGTCCAACCTTGTGGGTTTTCTTCGGTTTCCTCCCACTGCTAAAGACCCCTACGCGTACATGTAAGCGAATGATTGAAATAAAATGAAACCATATGTTATTTCCGAAATGACCCATGTCAGGCTAAAATAAATTCTCTAGAACATCAGATGGTTGAAATCTAAATGGATTAGAAAACAGACTTTTTGAATGAAATTTTTCGTAATATATTTCTAAACTATTATAGCACTAACGGCCATTGTCTGAATTTTTCATAATGCATCTTAATCAGTGAAGCCATTACCAGGATCCTTTCTTATCTAAATTTTTCATACATATATACGGGAAACAGGAACATTAAAGCGATAATTTCATATTTTTAAGTTATATTTTTAAAATGTATTAAAATAAAGCCTTAAAATATTGGTATCTATAAGCAGTCCTACCTTGTTAAAGAATAATCCTATTAATCCTATAATTCACTTTTGCCAGTCAAGAAATTGGCAAAATTGTCATTTGTTACTTCAAATTCAAACATTTGAAGATAGCTATTTACATGTACATGGAGGGTAGAAAAACATGCGGTTATTGTGTTATTATTTCCGGTGTGAATGATTTTTTAAGTATGAGAATGATACCCATGATCGTATAATAGTGACTTGACAACCTATTAAGCAAAAGACATAGAAATAATTATGAAATTCTTGCTTTAGAGAAAACATATTACTTGGAATCTTAGACTATACATTGACCCTGGAACACTGACCCATTTCTAAAAAAATATTTTATGAATTACCTATTATTATTATTCCACACACCTGACACCAACAGACCATACATGTATAATAAGTTGACAACACAATATGTCAAATATACCGTACCTTAATATTGATTTATATAAATATTCCAAATATTTGCATTATATTAAACTATGCATGTAAATAAACATAATAAATCTTATTGTATTACTGAAAAACACTGGAGTATATGGGTCACATCCATGTTTAAAATTTAAAATCACGACTATTAAAGGTGGCACACTCAAAAATCCTGAGGAACTTGAACCAGAGGCCTCCAGGTTAGCAAACCAGTGACTTTCTCACAGAGCCACTCTGGCTCCCCAAGAACCACTTAAAGTTACAATTTCATATTTTTAAGTTATATTTTTAAAATGTATTAAAATAAAGCCCTAAAATAGATTGTATAGATCTATAAACAGTCCTACCTGGTTAAAGAATAATCCTGTGTAAATGATATTTATGCCTCTAAAATAATGCCCATGATCGTATAAAAGTGAGTTGACAACCTTTTGAGCAAACGACATAGAAATAATTATGTTTTGACTCTCTTTGAAAATATGAAAATATCGCTTTAAGTTGCATTAAGTTAATCTCACCCCTTAAGACTCCTGTGGGCAAATCAAGATTAAAATTAACTTTATCCCACCACTAAAAATACCCAGGGACAAGTGAAATAAGGCAGATAAAGATGTACACATTTTAATTAAAAATCACAAATTTTTAAAAGGGTTTTTGGGTTTACTAACCCCTCTTTACTAGTTTGTGGACAATCAAAATAAGGGAAGATCAGATATACAGTATGTTAATCTGATCACTTGTGGCACGTGAAATAAGGCAAATCAAGATTGAGTTAATCTCAAAACGATCTACATCCAGATATGTTGAGCATCTCATTTGTCTCTATCATGGCAGCCACAGTGGCTAAGGGGGTAAAATGCTGGAGGAAGTCGCTTCACTACCGGTGTTGGCTGAGAAAGTTCATCAGGATTCTCTGACGTGGTGCAGCAAGGAGGGCCTGACAAGGAAAGCTGTCTAGATGTTTGGATGAGATGACAAACCAGAGTCCTGTGTACAGATTGGCTTGCATGTAAAAGATCCCTTGGCAGTTGGAATTCAATATAAGTGTAGACCATAGTGCAGTTGCCTGGGCAAAATGTCCTGACTAGCACACTGTATGGCGTATGGCCATCTTTATTAGACCAGTTGGAGCAGAACAGTAGGACGTTAAACCCTACATGTATTTCATTTTGCTCTGTCTCTACCTACTTAAATCCAGTACACATTCTGCCCTCGGTTAAATACACTCAATTACTTTTCATTTCTACTAAATATATCTTCAGGCTCTGACATTTTTTATATTAATTACAAAACCTATAAACTTTAACTTATCATTACATTAATAAAACAACAGCTGAAGGACAAATAAATCACTAGGCAATCAACTAAAATTAGGATTTATCAAAACTTTCAAAATATGAAGAGTTCAACAACGACTTCCAGAAATTCTCTGAAGCAGATTTTTAACAATTAATGAGACCCCCCACACACACACAAACAAACTTAAAAACTTAAATATAAACAATTAACAAAATAGAACGGGGAGAGAGAGAGAGAGAGAGAGAGAGAGAGAGGTTTAACTCAACACAAACTATCTCACTTTTTGGAACTAACAAAACATATGGTTAAATTTTATTTCAATAATTCGGAGGAAACCGGAGGACCCAGAGAAAAACCGCATGGTTGGACAGGCGATCCTTTTTTTTATGTCAAATACAATCAGGGAATCGAGGGAATCACGGTGGCTAAGTGGGTAAGACGCTGGCTCGTTAGCCTGGAGGTCGGGTGTTCGATCCCTGCAATGGCAGAGAAAGTTCATCTCAATTTTCCGGCGTGATTTCCCCTTGTCAGTGATACAGAAGGAGGGCCTGACAAGGACAGCTGCCTAGTCGTTCGGATGGGACGAAAAAACGAGGTCCCGTGTACACATTGGAGTGCACGTAAAAGATCCCTTGGCATTTGGAATTTGATATAAGAGTAGGCCGTAGCGCCACTGCCCGGGCAAAATTTCCCTCATAGCACACTGTATGGCGTATGCCCGTCTTCCATTAGCCCGGGTCAGGTGCAGAAGAGTAGGACGTTAAACCCCATTTCATTTTCATTTCAGGGAATCGAAACCACACCACTTAACACGATGACAGACCTTATGGTCACATGCGCAGGTAATAAACCACTGGACCATCCAACCCCAATTCAAATTGTAAAGAACCAAAATTACCAGTAAGGACTCTTATTTCTACTCAGAGATAAAAGTAATTGTCTTCATGGTACGGTATCGCATTTAATATTCATCCATCAATTTGTGTTAAATAAACAATTAATGAATGGAATAGGGTCTCGATCCTACTTTTCTGCACCTATTAAATAAATAAAACATAGGCGGGAAAATTGAACAGCTATAGTATTCATGTTTAAAATTTCAACCAATCTAATCACTAGGAATTCAAACGGCAGGTACCCGTTTTGCTATACCTAGAAATATAGACTTGAATAGCAATGACAGCTATATTTCTATGCCATGTACATTATTCTACAAAGGCAAATCATTAAATATGGACAATCACATCATATTCAATAATAGATAAAGCTGGTGAATTACTGCACACCACAAACCAGACTGAACAAACAATATAGAAACACACCATAGACAGTATAATAAGATACACCTTATGACTAACACAGAATATTGAAACGGAAAAATACAGAAAATACAAATGAAACTAGTCAAAAACGAGCACAATTCTACATAATTCATGTTTCTTTTAAATCAAAATATATAGGTGGCTACTGACTGGTATAAGAAATACGACATTAAAACTACATGAGGCAGTAAAACCTGTTTAACTGACATCACCTTGCCTTTCATCTCCTTACACCAATCGGACCGTTTTTATATCTTTTAAACCCGTTGTACAAGTTCTTTGTTACCCAGACTAAAATATCCTTTCTTTGAAAATTTGAATATCTCGTGACAAGCCTACAATATCCTCGACATGTATTTTATAAAAAAAAGATGTTTAACTCATCGGGTCATTTTCAAATTCAAAATTTTAAAACGTAATTTCAACTAATTTCCTTTTCGGGATATTTTCTTAAAGACAAATTACCTGCCATAAACTTCATGTTTCGTATTACTTAACTGATTTGGAAAATAATGGTTTAAATAATTAACATGAATAACGTCCCATGTTTTTATAGGACCTAAAGATATTTAAAAAAAGAACAAAAATGGACCAATCGATACAAATTATATCCAAACCATTTGTTGTGTAGAATTTGGACTGAGAGGGGGGGGGGGCCTCATAATTTCATTATCCTCTCCTATATAACATAGGATAGAACTCTGCGTAAATTGATTCAATAAGATTTTGTAAATTAACTGGAAATACACAGGACACAATTTTATGGGATAATGGGGTACAATTACTGTTTATGTCTTAGCAACCGTATCAATCAGACTTGATCTAAAAGAATCCTTGTCATTAATTCTGTGATGTAGTTTTTTTGTTAACATTTCTCTCCATACTGTAGGAAAAAACTTTGATAACCAAAAGGAACTAATAACATGTATAAACCTACCTGATATAATAAAATAACTTCACAAATATACAAGTAAAAATCTTTTGGTCGACTATCCTGAACCTCTTAATACCTTTATCCCACTCATGTGACTAAACTAAATAATATATATACCCCGTACATGTATACCACACATCTCTCTAGAATATTCACTGTATAGTAGTATAATGACTAGTACATGTATGTATATATATATAAGTAATACGCAATGTCAATGTTCCGTATATCCTACACCAATTATAATAAATTGAGTGGTTGTGGTTTCATAAAAAAAAAACCCACACCTTCAACTACTAGTGGTAATTTCTATCCAAGTCTTATTCAGTCATGCGATCAATGATTCATACCACTGCACCTTCCATTATAATAAAAAACAAAACAAAAAATTGTTTTTTATTTATGATTCAACTTTAAGTATCAAATGAATAACCTTTTATTATCTATTTTATTGTCATTCATATTCATTGTTATTCCGTTCTAATTTTTTCATAGTTCAGGAAAAAAAACGAATAAATAATTACTCAACCATGACCAGTAGAAAAAATACAGCGGTTATGATTGGTCGATAAAACAAATTTCAAAATTTGAAATCGAAAATTGGAAGTGTACTGTATATATAAGAAAAAATCAAATCTCAACATATGAAAATTTAGTCAGGTCCCGAATTTAATCAAAGATTAAAATACAAATATCTAAAAACCGCTAAACCTACGCATTGTTACCATTGTAGTTCCGTCATGTGCTAGCAGTGGAATCCAAACTTCTATTTGCCTGCTGCAACGTATGTTGTCGGTAGAAGATCAAATACCTACAGACTGTTACGATTCTTACCTTGGTGTCAAGGTGGATAAATCTCATTATCTACCTGGCGTTATTAGGCCTTTGTTGAGGTAAAATTAATCCGTTAATCCCCATGATTATGTTACTTATAACACCCAACGACTTACCTTAATATACGACGATTTACACCTTACAGGCTCCAAGCTTATAACTGCAATACGTGAAGATCTAACCGGTATATAATACACACACACAGACGAGATGAGTCATACTTGACCCCATTATGACAAAAAAAAAATTAAAGGATTATCTCCCTTGACGCATGAAGGGGAGATAATCTGTAGTTTGAATTACGCTGTGGGGGAAAACAGGGAGTGGTTCTACGCGTTTTACTTGATTAAATGCCAGCAATTCAAACCTTAATTACATAATTATGAATCTTAAAAACGCAATTACGTTTCTAACATTTGTCATTTTTATTGTTTCATTCAAAATTAGTTATTTCTGGAAACAGGATAAATGTATGACTATACAATTTTTTCGCGTTATTATCGGAATAATATTTATAAACACAGAGAGATAGAGAGAGAATGAGAGAGAGAGGAGAGAAAAAAGGGATAGAGAGATGGGTTTACCGTCCAATCGACACAAACTAGGTCATTTCGGGACTAACACATGGTTTAATCTTATTTCAGTATTTCGCTTGCGCGTATAGGGGGCTTTAGAAGTGGGAGGAAACCGGAGGAAACCCACGAAGTTGGACAGGCGACCTTACTCCTTGTCACGTACAACCAGGGATTCGAAAACACGCCAGTTGACTCAATGTCAGGCTTTATGATATCGCGCACGTGCTAACCATTCTGCCATCCAACCCCCCATTTATAAACAGAATGCAATACCCTATGTTGTATTAAATAAAATGAGGATTAACGCCCCACTGTCCTACAACACAAAGCCCAGCCAAACCGGAGCGGGGCCCTGCATGGGCCTGTATAGAATTGCGGGGTCCATAACGCGACGTAAAGATTATTTCATACCCTTTTGAATGGCACGCACGCTTAATACAAGACAAATTACATAATTTCAGCGAATGGTATACACTGCGCCAAACACACCGAGGAACTTGCCGCAAGAAGCCCAGACCGATTCGAGTTGAACTTCACAGAGAAGGTTGGGGGATAGCCCAGTCTCCGCCCTCGCGCCGCTAGATCTATTACCGTGAAAATTTCATCTGGAATTTGAATTGTTTCTCTTTTTGTCATGAACCGCGGGGCCCCCTAAACCGCGGGGCCCTGTGCCTGGGCCCCGCAGGCCCATGCCTAAACTGGGACTCGCTACAACAACAGTTTATGAAAAGGGACATACGCCATTGTCAAAGGTTTAGGGGTGGACTTCGGTTTTTCGTCTCATCCGAACAACTAGGCGACTTTTCGTTGCCCCCCTCCTGCGCGACTGACAAAGGGCAAAGCAGCGTGGCAAATCAAGAGAAGCATTCCGGGTCAACACGAAGGTAGTCAGTCGACGTCATGTTCAATGAAAGTCAAAGACTAATGGAATATTAATTGTCTAGGTATATTCCTAGCCAGGGGCGTGGTGAGGGCAATTATTGAGAAGAAATTATGAGTAACAAAAAAGATTTTGGCACAAAAACCCTTTTACTGACCGCGGAGCTGTGGCCGGCGAAGCCGGCCACCGCGAGCGACGAAGGCGCGAGCCCGCGGCGGGGGGTCTGGGGGGCCCTCCCCCGGGAAAATTTCGAAAATTAGAAGCCCAGAAACGCAATCTCCAGCAATCCGAGACAAGAAATACGGTAATAAAATATGATTAAATTTTCCAACTTGACTCTTTCAAAATTTTTTTAATTGGGTCAGATGAAACAATTTTTCCACTTACAAATGTTTTTCATTTTTTGAGTAATTTGATTGTGATTTTGGCGCAAAAACTTTTTGGCGCATGAGTATGGCTACTCATGAACTCATTCTCACCACGCCCCTGTTCCTAGCCATTCGGGCGATATTAAAACCTGAGAACGACCGTGTACGCATTTGAGTGCACGTAAAAGATCTATTGAACATGTGAAATCGAACGACGGTTAGACAGGTTATTATTATACATGTGTAATAGTTTAGTGGTTAATAGCATTTAGTCTAAACTTTTAAAATACATGTAATATAAATTTAAATACAGAAGGATTTTATTTAAAATTCAAGATTTCTCTTTGCACTTTTGACATCCCTAAAGGATGTATGTCGTAAATGATAAATGTCCAGAACTACGGTTGGTTTAACACAGTTTCTATAAAAGTTCAGTGGTTAGATAAATTAACTTATTCGACCATAATTTTAAATTTCAAAATTGTCTCAGTAACCCCTGGTCTTGACCTCGAATTATGAATAATTTGTGGAAACTGGTTATTATGTTTGACATTTCACATGTGTCTAGACATAATGTACTTTATATGAAATGAAAGTGGGTTTAACTTCATAATGAATACTGGCATGGACTGACACCCACGGATGTTCCTATGAGCGATATTTTTTTCCGAATTCTAGCAAAGGGTTATTTTACGGGAACGCCGACACACACACGGACCTCGGTTTTTCATTCCATCCGTACGATAATTATTGATACTTCTATATTAATTTAGAAATTTTGCAGTATTTTTTATAGAGCGAAATGGGGTTTTACATTCACTCGACACAAACTAGGTCATTTCGAGACTAACATTTGGTTCAATTTCATTTTAATAATTTGCTTGCGCGTAGGGTTCTTTAGCAGTGGAGGAAACTGGTGGACGCGGAGAAAACCCACGAGGTTGGACAGACACCCCTACTCCTACTCACGTACAACCGGGGAATCGAAATCACGGCAGTTGACTCAATGACAGACCTTATGATACAGCATTTGTAATTTATCTCTTATGAAAAATCGAAATAAAACCTATAATCTATCAATAAACCACGAAAAACCCTTGCTCCGCGGTGTAAACCTTTTATCCGCGGTTTTCTTTCGGTGTAAACCTTTCTCCGCGGTACAAAGTTTTCTCTCGGTGTAAAGCTTTTCTCCACAGTATAAATCTTTTTATCCACGGTGGAAATGTTTTCTCAGCGGTATAAAGTTTTCTCCGCGGTATAACGTTTTCTCCAGATGTAAACCTTTTCTGGCGGTGGAAACGTTTTCTCTTAAAGGGACAATAACACTCTTGCTGGCTTGGCAGCCCCAGAAAAAATAAATAATAGCCTTATTCTAAGTACTAGATGTTTAAGTGTCCTACCTGTTGAGTAAATTATCCATTACGACCTATTTTACTTGTCCAGAGGGTTCGAAAATATTTTAAATCAAAGTCACATTTGAAAAGGTTTACGTTAGACTTTTCAAATCAATTAGCTGAATTTTTCCAATTTTTTAAATTAGGTGTGTTAAGATGAAATTTATATCATCAATTCATTGGAATATTGTAAAATAATACAGTTTGTTGACCAGAATGAAGATTGGGACATATTATTTAGTTACAACAAGAGTGTTATTGGGGCTTTAAGTTCTATAGGAGGTTTAGAGGTAGCTTTGAATATAATATGTGTCAACTTCGTGTAAAGAATTGAAGTGTTTCGTTTTATAAATTAAAAATAATATTGTTACTCAAAATATGTTATAGTTGACTAAAGGGAGACAACAACATTCACTATTTTGTGGGAAAGGGTGGAGGAAAGGAGTATTTTCTTATCAAAGTCCCAAAAGTAACTTTGTCTACTTTAATACTTCATTGTGAAAACAATTTCACACTCATGTATTTACATTACTGGTTCCCAATTAGATATAAAAAAAACAACACCTCATCTATCAACCCTCAGAATATCTCAACGTTTTTAGTTACGTTTTCGCAGCTGTCGTGGATCATGGTGTGGGTAAGACGCTGGCTCGCTAGCCTGGAGGTCAGGTGTTCGATCCCTGCATTGGCCGAGAAAGTTCATCCAGATTTTCCGGCGTGGTTTTCCTTGTCAGTGATGCATGACGGAGGGCCCTGTCAGTAATGCAGGACGGAGGGCCTGACAAGGACAACTGTCTAGTCTTTCGGATGGGAGGAAAACCCGAGGTCTCGGTCTCGTGTACACATTGGCAAACACGTAAACGATCCGTTGGCAGTTGGAATTCGATATAAGGGTAGGCCGTGGCGCCGCTGCTGGGGAAAAATTTCCCGCATAGCACACTGTATGGCGTATACCCGTCTTGTATACCCGTCTTCATTAGCCCAGTTGGGAGCAGAACAGTATAGGACACTAAACCCCATTTCTTAGCTAGTTCCCAACGAGTTGTTGTTGGTTGCGACTCCATTCAAGAAACCGCCATCTGCTTGTGACCCACCCATCGAAGAACAAAATCCCCCTTTACTAGTCAATCTCATTATTATTACACATCAACATGTTGTAATGAGCGACTGAGGAAACAAATCTTGGTTGTGAGAGAGGAAAGACGATCGGCAATGTGGCAAGAGGTGTAGGCTATATAGACCAGAGATTTATATGCTTATCATGAAAACATTATAGCATTTTTCAAAAGTTGCGGAGTTGTCCGCTGATCCCAGGATTTAGGCGTACATAATATTCTGAATAGTCTTGCGAATATAACTACAGTACTATATGGTCGCGGTGAACATGCTACATGCCAGAAGAAGTGGTATTGAGTGTTCTTGAACGATTAAGCATATACAACATCGCGTACGACACTCGCTGGCCTCTGTCGCGTTAGCTAGAGTTTAGTTCCTTATTGTTTCAATAATAAAACGTCTGGGTAAAGTTAACAATGAGTCAAAAAAGGACATTAATTCCTCGATAAATTTGCGACGGGGGTTTACCTGACGTATTAAAATAAAATGGGGTTTAACGTCGTCTTACTTTTCTCCACTAACCGGAATAATGAAGACGGGAATGGGGGTCATTTTGCATATGCAGTGGCGTTTACGTCTACTGATCGAATTCCAACTATCAAGGATTCCAAGTTAGATTTTACGCCCCACTGGAAGGACTAGACGCTGATCCTTTTTATTTCGATAGCCCTACAGCAAATAGATAGCAATATCAATTCCTACAATTTGTACAATATTTTCCATTAGAGCAAAATTTATTTGTCCAATGCCAGTACTCACGGACAATTTTAATATGAATAAGAATAAAGCAGACTATATATTGAGACAACCATTTTACTGTGTCTATTATCCCCAATAATCTAATAAAAACTCATATTATTTTCTATATTAAAGATACAGTTCAGTGGAGTAAGTCTCGTGTATAGCTTTTGATAAATATTATGAATAGTTAGCTATATACTTTCGTTGAATATTGCGCCGATTCACCATACCAGGGACCCTAGGGTTCGCTAACTCACCTTCCAAGGATAAAGCTTACACACTACCCAGTTCCTCCAAGGTTCCATCCCGGTGTAGGCCGATAAATGAAAAGAGAAAAGAAATGGAATGGAGTTTAACATCCTACAGTGTGCTACTCTTACATCGAACGACCTCGGTTTTACGTCCTATCCGAACGACTAGACAACTGTCCCTATCAGGCCATTCGTCCGTAAGTCGATTAAGTTCCTCGGGATGTTTCAGTCTAGTTTTCCCAGTGATGTGTGACATAGGACTTGGAAAGACAACAACGAGGTTGGTGTGCACGTAAAAGAACCATTGACAATTTCACTCCAGTTTTAATGAAAAGTAGATGGAGCAGGTTGTCCGAACAATATCTACTTTATCAAACCAGGATATAAAAGATGGAGCCCGATTACAGGTCCACACCAACTGGGCCACATTTCGCCATGATTATTATACGAGTCCAATTTTTCATGTATCAAATGTAATATTATCTATAGCTACTTGTCGCTTTAAATATGAAGGATGTATAGAAAGTAGAAACCAGGCAACAGAATACACAATGATGATTTACTAGAGTGATTGAACTAGATCACCTCTAGAGAGGACAGGTAGATTGTATACGTCATATAGGTAGATGTAGTATTAATATATATATATGTTGACAGGTAAGTTATATACGTCATACAGCTAGATGTAATATTAATCGATACAAGAATATTATTTTACAAATTTTTTAATTTCATTTTGATGATATGATATGACATGATCATTATTATTATAATAGTTCTTTTCTTCATGTTTTGATTCGTTGTGTCTGAGCACAACAGTAGGGTGTTAAAGGGGCTATCCCGATAAGAACAGAGTCTCAAAAATTGAAGTCCGAGTATTTATGAAATCTATGGACCAAAATATAGAGGCACGGTGTATTTACCTTGTCTCAAAATTCCAGCTCAAAATATTGAGTTGTTTGGACGTGAACGTCAACACTGCTTATCCGGACACGTAACCCTTTTAAAACTTCGGGTCAATTTTTTCATTGGGTGACCTGATAATCGATTCCCGCTTCTTGAGAGGTTTGTACAGTGAATGACCCATGCACTGTACTTGATAACAAAAGGTAAACTTCACCTAAAAAAATTTTTTTCTAGAAAAAAGTCTGGTTTTATCCAGATACTGTATAATACAACGGTCTCCATTTAGATGAAGACTGTCAGGTTTAAGTTATTTACAAGCGTATCACAAATATCGGGTTAGTTGGTCGGCCTTATGTCATGGGTTTTAAGGGATTTTAACACAAAATTAAGCAGTTTTATTCCCCCAAACGTTATCGGGATTGGCTCTTAAATCCCATTTCATTTCAGTTATTCGTTACCCCCCCCCCCCCGCCCGCCAATACAGACAGCTGGAATCTGACCACTGCCTTTCTCAAATTGCTTCATAACCAATAAGAAAAGTAAAACGAAATGTTGAACTATGAAAAAACGAAACGAAATATGTTCTGTGTTTCAATCAGATAGCTTCACAACCATGCAATCCAGATTACATTCTCTATTTTTCTGTATCACGTCCTCCATTGTTGACAAACGAAGGTTGTACGTTTTGTTTTTATAACAGTTCGATAGTCTTATGTCAGTTAAAATAGAAATGCACAAGAATAACCAGTTGGGTTACAACAGGAATTATTCTTAACAAAGGCACGACCACCAAGCAACGTCTATCGATTTTGTCATCGATGTTTTTGTCGTGTTTATAAATATTAATAACTAATTTATAACATTGATCGATTAAATTCCTTGTCTATTAATCTCACCAAAATTCATATCAACTCGGTGCAGAGTAAACAGACCGGTAATAAAATAAATCGCTTGTGTTTAAAAAATATATATAGTGAAATTATTACCTTAGGTATAAATTATAAAGCTTAGGTAGATATATTCATTATACTGAAACAAGCTCTTAAGAAATGACATACAAATAATGAATGAATAAATGAAGTGCCGTACAAGTAATGAATGAATAAATGAAGGGCCGTACAAGTAATGAATGAATAAATGAAGTGCCGTACAAGTAATGAATGAATAAATGAAGGACCGTACAAGTAATGAATGAATAAATGAAGTGCCGTACAAGTAATGAATGAATAAATAATGTTTTAATTTATTTTTCAGAACTTACCATGTAACTGTTAATCAAACTTGCCAAAACAATGAAAATTGTTATCCTGATATTAGTTTTCGTTGACTTTTGTCTAGGATTGCCAGGCTGCACGGACTCGTGGATGAATTTTAGAGGTTACACGTACACCGTGGACCCAGTAACCAAAGAAAAGGTTTGGTCTCATTGTAAGTTCCCCAATCCAACAGCTGATCTAACACGATGTGGACTACCAGCATCTAGTGGACGAGGTTATATCTGTGACCCAGATAGACTCCTTGCTTCTTCAAACACTGGTTTGTACATAGTTGTCTTACAAAACATTTTCCCCAGGTTTATCATATGTCAATCCCCACTACCATAAAGGAACCAGCACCTGCAATAATTTTATAATGATTATGACACATTTTGAACAACAAATCCATTTAGTTATGTTTAACGAAACTTGTGATCTGTTGTTCTGAAATCTGTGGTTCTGAAAATGTGTGATCTGTGGTTCTGAAACATTGTGATCTGTGATTCTGAAACCTTATTTGTTTTATCTGAAACCTTGTGATCTTGGGTCCAAAACCTTGTGGTCTTGGGTCCAAAACCTTGTGGTCATGGGTCCAAAACCTTGTGGTCTTTGATCTGAAACCTGGTGATCTTGGGTCCAAAACCCTATGATCCGAAACCTTGTGGCCTGTTATTCTGAAACGATGACCCCGAAACCTTATGATCTAGGACACTGACACTCAATACGATCTCTGGCTCTGAAACCTTATAATCTAGATGTGGTTCTGAAACTGCTTGTCCACGATATCACCCCTAGTGAAAATGGACGTTAAACTGAAACAAACGAACTGAAGCTATGATTTTTTTTCAGCTGCTGTTCAAATTAACGAGCAACTGATCGCCATTCAGCAGAACACGTCAACATTATGTGAAAGTAGTGAGAACCAGCGACAGAGTTATATTGTTGCCGTCGCACTCGTTGATAGAATAAGAATGGCCGATTTACAAGATGTCAGCAGGTAAGATCTGGCAACTGTCTTTATTGAGGTAGATGGGTGAAAGGTAACAGATTGTAACTTGTCCGAAATCAGTTATTTGAAAAAGAAACAATTAAACGCTACACCAGTGCAAATTTGACAAATGTTATTTTATTGAAGTTAACTAAGGTAACCATTAGGAAAATTCCAAATTTAGTATTTTCTATGTCTTTGCACACCCGTGTCTTAATGGTATATTAGTAGTAAATACATAAGGCACGCACATCCTTAAAGCCCCAATAACACTCTTGTTGTAATTGAATAATATGTCCCAATCTTTATTCTGGTCAACAAATTGTATTATTTTACAATATTCAAATAAATTGATTATACAAATTTCATCGTAACACACCTAATTTAAAAAATTGGAAAAATTCAACTACTGTACATGATTTGAAAAGGTTAACGTAAACCTTTTCAAATGTGACTTGGATTTTAAAATATTTTCGAACCCTCTGGACAAGTAAAATATGATGTAATGGATAATTTACACAACAGGTAGGACACTTAAACATGTAGTACTTAGAATAAGGCTATTATTTATTTTCTGGGGCTGCCAAGCCAGCAAGAGTGTTATTGTCCCTTTAAAGAGACGTTATTATGTAAGATTAGATAAAGAGCTTGCAGTTCTTCGCTATAATAGTTAATACATAGATATTTTTTGAATTAAATCATTAAATGGCCTAACCGTTCTAATCTACTTGAAATCGGGGCCATCATTTGGCAGCGATAGTTGATTATGGTCTGGATAAGTTATAAATGTCTAATTAATAGTTTTTATAACATTTAAGGCTTAAAGAAAGACTTGCAATAGAAAGATTTAGTTCTTGTATAATGCCTGTTTAAATAAATAAAGTACCACCGATTCTATAGGATTTAAATTCGAAATCAAAGTCAGTTTGTATTATATTCTATGTTTAGTTGTATCAACGATTGCAATGAACTACAACCAACTCTAAACACCACATCACGAGCTCCAACTGACCAGGAGATCGACACCATGATGGCTAACTTCGCTAACAGTCTACGATCGTCATGGAAACTTGGTGTCTGTGAGAATGACGTCATTGTGTTTTATAGCAAGGAATATAACAGGGTAGGGGTGCTTACTATTATATCTTGGTATACCTTGCTGAGTAACACGCCGTTAGGGATAGGGGTCTTTTTGTCCACTGGATCCCCTATTAATACGTTTATACCACGATGGGGAATAGGATGGTCGAGAAGATGCAGTGTATTTATTTGTACGACTTTTTATTTATTTTCCCTTCACGTAAATGTAATTAAATGAAATGGGCTTTAACGTCCGTGAAAATGATGCATGAGAAGATGCGGTGTATTTATTTGTAAGATTTTAAATTTATTTTCCCTTCACGTAAATGAAATGGGGTTTAACGTCCGTGAAAATGATGCAGTGTTTTTATTTGTAAGATGTTAAATTTATCCTGCACGTAAATGAAATAAACTGAAATTGGGATTTTACGTCCGACCGGATTAATGAAGACGGACATTCACCATGAAGTGTCCTATGACTGTGGCCGCACCCTACAAGAAGTGAAAGTTTGTCCGTCTCGCATCATGGACAAAGGTGAAACTACTCTGGTTAGTAAGAAAGAGCCTTTTAAATCACCTAGCTGCCGTGGCTCGATCCGTGCCCTACACGTTCCAATATGCAAATCTTGTCTTTGGGTTATCGTTCTTGGAAAATAAAATATAGACTAAAGGGTCTTTATCTAAGGCTCTGGGCCATTGAAGTTCCATGTTTAGGATTGGTTGACGCGTAGTCTCAAATCATCTTGAAATTGTTCATTTTCTACGTTTCAGGTTTACACATTTGTTGGCGCTAAAGCAACTCAATATTTATCAGGAAGCAAGTTGTCATCACTGCACGACACCTTTCTATGGTACGTCAACCAAGGACGAATCGAGGAAGGATTAAGGTTATTCGTAGAAGAAATTCGAACAAATTTGCGAAGTTTGACTCCGGCGCATATCATCTTGATCATCAACTTTGTTGTTGTTGGACTTCTGGTCGTGTTCTTAGTCTTTTTCCTGCATTTGAGTGACGTGGAACTAAACGTCTGGGGACGCGAGAAACAATGGTTTGTGATGGACGTAATAGTCAAATTGGTAACGGGCATCTGGGTTATTCAGGGATTATTCTATGCAATCAGTCACATTCTTGATAAAGTTTCTATCTGGGTGGCTGCCATTTGCACGATAGCAGCAGCCGGTTGCATAGCAATATACCTCACGGAGGATAAAATCTTTCCTGGAAGATATTTTAATGAAAAGGTGAATTTTACTGGTTGATTTACTCTTAAATTTTATAGCATTAATCAAAATATCGTTTCATTTTTACACTTTTTTGTAAATAAATATTTTCTCTCGGGCAAAATTTTGTTTCGGTTGTTTCTGAAACAAGATAAAAAAGTTTGTTCGAAAGAATTATGTTCTTAGCTCTAAAATCCGACAATATACGATGTTAAAATGGCACCAGAATCTTTACAATGTATTTCAAGCACCAAGAACCTATAAATCTGGTAAAACATTTGACATGCATCCGCCATACCCATGAAGACAAATGGAATCAATTTTTATGCCAAATAAAGACTGGTGTCTCCATGACCGCCTTGTTCGTCGTCGCTTAGACCACCATTTTATTTCTGTTAGTTCTATGAATTTTATTATTTGAGGATGCGACTATTTTGTGAGAAGAAAATAAAGAAGGGGGTTTGATAATCAGCCCAACAAATGTTCCTCTGTAGTATCAAAATAATCATCGTGATGATTTATAATGAATAATGTCAGAGTTACGGTCCTTGATTTGTGAGCCTTGTGGATACCGAGAATCCTCGTATTTAATGGCGGGCTTAATGGCGATTTTAAATTTCGAATTTAAGTCCATCGGCTTAAATTTAGAATTTATTTTAGAGTTGCGACCCTATTAAATTTTCAAACCACGTGTGTTGACATTAAAGGAGTCCCGTCGAATTGGTGTACATTATGCTGTTAGTGTCGTGAGAGGGTTTCACGTCTTTAAAACTCATTGGACCCCAAATGCAGGTGACATCTTAGACACTAAATGTGATAATTAAAATGTTTGCCTTTTTTCCTCTTTTCGAATTTAAGCCCCGGGCTTAATTTCAGAATAAATGAATGTTTCATCACTGAAATGGCCAATTTCGAAATTAAGCCCAGGACTTAAATACGAGAATCGCCGGTATGTTGGGCAGGAATAGAGAGAGAGAGAGAGAGAGAGAGAGAGAGAAATGGGTTTAACGTCCTCTCAACACAACCAGGTCATTTCGGGACTAACATATGGTTTCAATTTTATTTCAATAATTCGCTTGCGCGTAGGGGTCTTTAGCCGTGGGAGGAAACCGGAGTGCCCGGAGGAAACCCACGAGGTTGAGAAGGCGCCCCTATCTCCATGCCACATACGCTCACACCAGGGCTCTAAACCACAGCCGCAAGCCAGGGGTGACCGGCCTGCTAGAGGTCGAAGCGCGGCACTCTAGACCACTAGGCCATCCCACCCCCCCGGGCAGGAATAGGATCAAAATCAAATTGAATGGAATTTATTTGAATGTATCAAAGATTTTCTGTAAATACGAAGTAATTTAATACCGATATTGACGAAAATTGCTAGACTGTTTGATCATCCGATAATAATGGAATTACGATGTGATGTGTATGATAACCTACCTGCACCCCAGTCGGGGAAGTTCTCTGCATGGAATATGTTAATTATAACCTTGGAGCTGATTCACTGCTCCGTGTTCAATGTCGGTATTACAGGAAGGACGACCTGACAAAGAAGAGCGCAGTTTGGCAGTTTGAATTAAAATTAAAAGTAGGGCGTTGCACACCTGTCCGGACATATTTACTATTACTCTCATCACATTGGTGGGTGAGGGTGGGTGTGGTGACGGGCGTACTGTGGGTGATGCTGAGGGTGAGGAGGGCAAAACTAACTGGTGCTCTTTCGATCATAACGACTGTCTATGAGTGGCGTGGTTCGGATATTAAGCTTGTCCGTGACTAAGGAATAAGGCCCTCTGCTTAACCACATGGATTTTCCCCGGTCTCCCCGGTTCCATCCAACTTCTAAAGACCCCAGCACACAAGCAAATTGAATTAGATGAATAAATAAATAAAGACACGTAATATGTTAGTCCCGAAATGGCCCGGTTTGTTTTGTGTGGACGTTAAACCCAATACCCTCCGTTCCAACTACCTTTATAGTGTGTAGCATTAACTGATTAACTGATACAATAAAACACCACAGGGACACGGATTAAAAATATGAATACCATTGATAAGGGATCTGATTCCCAATGGGAGAAGGATTACAGTGTTTGTAGCAAGAGATTAAACTATTACAGGGATTAACCCCGAGTTTAACGATGAATCTATATAAGATGATACCATGAAATACAATTGATTTAGTTTCTCACTGGTTTGAAGGATGGGATTTAATATGCTTCTGTCGTTCCTGTGTCTTTCACTGCTGTATTTGGATAGTGTATATGGTAAGTAAATGAAATGAAATGAAATACGGATTAAGGTCCTATTGTTCTGCCCTGACTGGAAATAAAGACGGGAATACGTCTTGCGGTGTGCGATGAGGGAAATTTTGCCCTGAGAGCGGCGTTATGCCCCACCCTTATTTCGAGTTCAAACTGTCATGGGTTATTTTACGTGAGCGCCAATGTGTACACTGGACCTTGGGGTTTTTTTTCGACCGAATGAGTATACGTTGTCCTTTACCAGATCCTCCATCCTACACCAGGCAGGGGCGGATCCAGAATTTTCAGAAAGGGGGGGGGGGCGTGCTGCACCAAGTTGGGAGTGCGAAGCCCGACCCATGATTTTTGAGTGGACAAAAATGCCCACAAGGACTAATTTCATACTAGTACTACGATTTCCAACCTAAACTGTTTTTGTTCTCCTTTCCCGCGAGAATATATGGAGCTAAAAATTGTTCGCCACTGCAAAAAAATAGAAGGGGCGTGCGCCGGGTGCGCCCCCCTCTGTATCCGCGCCTGCCAGGGGGGAACCAGTATATAGTAAGTAACTGTATTTGGATAATGTCTATCGTGTGAAATTTTATTTTCAACCATAGAAAAATTAAGCCTCATTCGATTCTATTCTTTAATTATTTATGAATATCGAGTGGGATATTTTTTAGTTTTGTTTTTTGGTGAGGGAAGCGGGGGGAGGGGACCCGAATGGTTGCAAGTACCGGTCATCTTTTTCTTCTTGTTCTTCTTCTTAGAGTCGAAGCTTTTAGAAACAAAAGCCAAAAACAGCCCATAGTTTATAATCTTTTATGGGGGCCCAAAGGAATCTTCAGTTTATCTAAAGAAATATTAGATCCACTGGGCACTGTAGTGGCGAGATTATTCGTGCGTAAAAGAGGAAAGCTGTGGTGATACCCCCAAGTACAACCTGGGCTCGGGAATTATTGATCTGGAAAGGACAAGTGTAGGGTTTTACTCTGATTTATCTTTTAGGTCTGTTCATGGAACAACTTCCGTGGTTATCAAGGCCCGGTGTCAATTCAATTTTCAGGACCCCTGAAATATAGGTCCGCTACCGAGGCCAAATAGTATCCATATAAAGTTTGATTCGGAAAGGGAAAGATTATGGTTCGTGAATCGATCCCTGATCCTAGATTGAACCGAGTTATGCCCTTATCATTCTAGAATTCCCGTATTCATTAGCCCAATCGGTACAGACACGTGGGACATTAAGTTGAACCCCATTTCATTTCGTTCCAGAACTTTAGATACCTTTGATAATTTTTCAGGTTTATGTCAAGGAGCCATGTGTGTACCGAATGCTTCATGTATAGATAATGAATGTAGATGCAATCCAGGGTTTACAGGTGAAGGTCGATTTATGTGTGAACCAGCTGGTAAGTATGAACACTTATCTTTAAAGGGACTGTCCCGATTTGAATAGAGGCTCAAAAATAAAAGTCTGGGAATGTATGAAATTTAAGCGCCAAAATATAGAGGACTGGTGTATTTACCTTGCCTCAAAATTTTTGAGTTAGTTGCTCGGCCCTTTGGTGGAATATTTTAAGGGATTTTAATACAAAATTAAGCAGTTTTATCCTATAAAAAACCCAACTGGATTAGCCCTTTAAATTCTTAAAGAGCATTAGTAATAATTTTGAAAAATTGATTCTAAATATTGGTTTATAGAGCACACCCTGAATATAATTTTGATTTTTATGGTGCTTTCTAGAGCATACCTTGAGTATCAACCCTCCATAGACCGCAAGACATAAAACAGAATATCAAGAAATAATTTCTATTGGGTATTAAATTGTTGTTATACAAGATTTTCTCTATTTTTCAGCAGATAAATGTGTCTGTGTATCGTTTGGTGACCCCCATACCATTTTCTATGATGGTAGAGGTAGGACAACACAGGTTTTACCCTGTAACTATGTCCTGTCTATCTACGCCACGGCTAGTGGTTGTCTCATTACCGCTGTCGCAGAAACCATGGAACCTGCCGGACAACCATTTAAAGCACTTGTTACAAGGACGGCTGTAACCGTGCTATTAGCAGGCGTGTCACAGACGATATATCTTACACCTGTCGGTATTCAGGTACGTACAGCATACAATTAGCATTCTCATTCTCAACATGTAGTCACGGTGGTCCAGTTAGTAAGATTCTGGCTCACTAAGACGGACGCACTCGTTGGATCCTGGTCCTGACCAAGAAACCTCTTCGGGATTTCCAGTGCGGTTTCTCATTGTCTGTGGTGGGCCTACAGGGCGGAGATTATGGTATGTAACAGCGGCTACTTGTTCAGATGTTCTGAAAAAATAGGAGCTCCCGTGTACACCTTGTTCGAACAAATTTCTCGGGGGGGGGGGCGCCCGCAAAGGGAGGGCACTGACCGCAGAGATGGGGCACGCCTTGCATATGTAACTATTCCAAGAGCTATTTGGCTGATATTTTCGTCTAAGTAAACGTTCGGAACGGACATATTTGGGTCAGAGAAAAGGCACTTTCAGCAGTAAAAAAGGGCACTGTCGAAAATCTGTTCTACAATCCATGGCGCAGGCCTATGCTCGTCTTGATCTTCCTTATCCCGGTTTGAGAAGAAAAGTAACCCTATTTCATTCTTGGAACCATTTAATCTTAAAATAATATACGCACTGGTTTCTATTCTCGTGCTTAACCCATCGGATAAACCATGGCTTATCTCAAGTATTGACTACAATGACATGGAGGTAAGTTGAGAACCAGGTGACAGACTTCATCAGGCTTTCTTTAAAGCAATTCTTATCAAACAGGTTTGTTGCTATAGCTACTAACATATGTTACAATCTTCATTTCAGTCGAATGCAACCAACATTGTTGTATCGGATATCTCTTCCCCGGGACTAACAGCTGTTGTTCTTCCACAATGTGATACCAAGGTTAACTTCCGGCCTAATGGTGCTACAGCTATAGCAGCTCCTAAAGTAGGATCTGGTTTCCTTCCCAATCTGTGTGGTAATTGTGACGGTATGCCTAATGATATTCCACCACCGTTCTCAACTGCTCGTACACTAGCTGAACGTGACGTTGCGTTTTCCCTCAGAAACCTAGCAGACCAACAAGCGTGAGTTAATTTAGAGTTCATATTAATTGAATCATTACAACATAACTTTGGTTTAAAAACTAATTCCTTGTGGTTTACAAAGGGGGGTGGGATGGAGGCTGACTGAGCCTTCAAATTAGTACTCCAAGTGTCATTTATCATGTTGTTTAAATGTTTGTTCCAAATAAACCTGTCTATCTACCATACTGACATACAGTGTTATGGACAGTGATCAGAATGTGTACCCTTATCAGCGTTGATACATTTTCAGCCAGAAAGCCCCGTGTGTTTGTCTTACAGGTTTCAGATAGTTGTTATGTCCGGAGCAGTGTAGAGCGGTTATCAGCGTTTAGACACATACATGTATATATATATATGTTCGGTACAGTATAGAGCGGTGCGTTTAGACATAGGATAGTATTAAATAGCTTGGGTCCTCCACATACATGGATCTATATGTCCGGTGCAGTACAGGGCGGTGCGTTTAAACATAGGCTATAGCTAGTATTACAGAGTTTGAGTCCTCAACATACATGGATCTATCATGAATCTTAAATTGAATAAAATTATAACGTGATTAGGAAAGATAGGTTGCCAGGCAACGAAACATACGCCCACAGCAGCTAAATCGTCCGGGCAGTCAACAAGGGTTGTCGCATATTTTTACTTTTTTTGGTAATGAAACAACTCATTATGTAATTATCTGAAAATCATTAGAATTTGTTTGCTTTTTATAAAGTTTTGCCCCACGCTATCAATTAGTATAGGAAACATTTAACATCATGGATTTAGCTGTTCTGTTATCAAAATTCATTGAAAATCAAAATACTTGTGCGTTTCAACACCTTAAACTCTGTGTATCAATCTGAAGTCAAACGGATGATAAGTTTGGCATCTGTAGCGTCACAAGGTTTTTTGAAGTGATCAAGGGAGATAACTCTGGAAGTAATTATTTGAAATCAATGAAAATCAGTAGGCTTCTTCGTCTCATGACCTTAAACAGTGTGTGTAAATTTAAAGTCAATCAGATAGTAACTTTGGCCTCTAGAGCGTCCACAAGATTTTTTGATGTGATCAAGGGCCATAACTCTGGGAATAATTATCAGAGATCGCTGAAAATCAATAAGCTTCTTCGTCTCATAACCTTAAACACTGTGTATAAATTTAAAGTCAATCGGATATCAACTTTGGCCTCTAGAGCATCCACAAGATTTTTTGAAGTGATCAAGGGCCATAACTCTGGCACTAATTATCGGAAATCGCTGAAAATCAATAGGCTTCTTCGTCTTATGACCTTAAACACTGTGTATAAATTTAATGTCAATCGGATATTAACTTTGGCTTTTAGAGTGTCCACAAGATTTTTTGAAGTGATCAAGGGCCATAACTCTGGTACTAATTATCGGAAATCGCTGAAAATCAATAGGCTTCTTCTTCTTATGACCTTAAACACTGTGTATAAATTTAGAGCGAATCGAATATTAACTTTGGCCTCTAGAGCGTCCACAAGATTTTTTGAAGTGATCAAGGGCCATAACTCTGGTAGTTATTATCGGAAATTGCTGAAAAACAATAGGCTTCTTCGTCTCATGACCTCAAACACTGTGTATAAATTTAAAGTCAATCGGATATTAACTTTAGCCTCTAGAGCGTCCACAAGCAATTGTGGACGCCGGACCGACGGACGGACGGACAGACGGGCAGGGGCGACGACAATATACGACCACATTTCAATGTGGGCGTATAAAAATGTAATTGTATTAAATGTTAACATGTTTAGATGTTTTATGATTATATTTCCGTATTTGCAGGGCAACGCCAGAAGGAGCAGTGTGTAGCAGTCTGAAGACAATCGTGACATTACCAAATTGTGCCACAGACAACCAGCTAGCCCGAGCGACCAGTATCCAGAATGGCTGTGGAGCTTTGTTCCCTAACCCCGCATTCCTTACCTGCGCTGCTGAAGCATCTTTACCGTCAACAGCAATTTATTCGGCTTACCGAGACTGTTTGAACTTTTATTGCTCTGGGAACACCGCTGCCGCCTGTGTCACGATAGCTCAACTTTATGCTGGTTTGAGTTGTACCCCTCCCACAGGCTACAGCTGCCCTTAAATACAAATCAGACTTGCATGTAAAGTGGTTTCAGGAAATGTTTCAATAAAAGAAAATATTGTAAATACTTTTTTTTATTTCCAATTTAGTACATCTGGTGAGATGCCTTTCACAACACTTGCCACTCTCCAAAGCTATATCCTTCATGGTTAAATTGGGGCGCCAGCAGGAAGTTGTTTCTTACTGCTTCTGGAATGTTCGGTGCAGCGTTGTTACCATCCATCTGTAGCATATTCGGACTATCCGTGCAGTGTTTGTTAGCTTTCATCTATTTGGAAAATTGATTATTGGTGATGTGATCCTTGCGTTTGCCCCCCCTCCCATACACTCACACGTTAGACCATAATAGCTGTCAATGTGAGCCAAGCAATAGGATCGCCTGTCCAGCCTTGTGTTATTTGGGGAGTCCTCCGGTTTACTCCTACTGCTAAAGACACCCAAAGTGTGGGCGATTTATTGAAGTAAAATGAAATCACATGTTAAATCCCATTTCTCTCCCTCTATTCTCTCTCTGTTCCCCTACATTTTTCCCATCCTATGTAAGTTGACAGTGGCACCCGTGTAGACTTACTTTGTTTGTAATTGGCACTTGAATTCTTTTTTTTTTGTGACTTTGTGATTAAGACACTGGCTTGCTATTCAGTTTCGCTCCTGGTCTAGGCAGAGAAAGTTACCTCGTTAGTGGCGTTGGATGTAGGGCTTGGCAAGGACAGTATCTAGTCGTTTGCCTTAGGTTCCGTGTATACATTGGCGTGCACGTAAAAGATTCCTTGACAGTTGGAATTCATAATAAGAGTAGGCCGTAGTGCCGCTGTCTGAGCAAAGTATCCCTCATAGCACACTGAGTGGCGTAAACCTGTCTTCATTAGCACAGTCAGGGCGTTAAACCCCATTTCATTTCCGATTTTTTTATAGCAAACAATCAATTAGCAAACACAAATTTGAGATTTTCAAAATATATTATTATTTATCTTTTCAAAATATACAATTGTCATTATTACATTGACAATAAATAAATAGTGAACTTTCATCACATCATCACAGATAGCAGTGGAATGGTTTTAAACACCATAAGGGGAAATAACTCATTCGAAAAGTATTAAAAGTTATCTACCCTTACCTTCCTCTTTTTTTATATTGCATATATAGGAAACTAACCAAGCAAATTTCCTCTGTTTTTATCATGTATAATTCATTCTCTCACTGACATCAGTACAAATTGTCAACAATCAATGTTCTATGTCTTCTTCAGTTATAAAAAATTTAAAACTAAATTCTTAACAAAGGGGAGACAATTCCATCGTGAACACTGATTACACATCCTAGTTATTCTTATTATTAGTAGCATTTATAAATTTGATTTTGGTCATCTCATGGCTACCAACTTAAAATAAATTCTTAACAAATGGGAGACAATTCGAGCGCCACCATTGATTTTGGACATCTATTGGCTACCAACTTAAACTAAATTCTTAACAAAGGGGAGACAACTGCAACATTAGTTTTATTTTGAACATCTATTGGCTATACCTATATTTATAATCTTTAATATAATATTTTTATGAGACATTCCAAATGTTTTTATTGGCAAGCTTGCTCTGCACATAATTAAAATGCATGCCAATAGTTGTTGTAAATAGACATTTATAATTAACCTATAGACATTGTCTCCTCTGATCTGTGCACGCTTGCCTACAAAAAATTTTGAAATGAACACACACTGGAAATTAATGAACCGGTATATGTGCACAAATCCTACGCCTAGTTAAAAAAATATTCTGGTTTTGACATACGGCCACATCACCCTAAAAAGGTTCATGTTTGCCAATACAGATTTATAAGGCATAAGATATAAACTGTGCCAAAGTTATCTTGAAACAATTTCAAGTTTACACTTGTACAAATATCTTGCACACATATTATTATTGTCACTTGAAAAAATGTATACAAATATATTTTGTGCATAATAACTGCTAAATATTAAAGGGAACTTTGCCTGTAGGTCTTTTGTTGGTGAAGTTTACCGGTAACTTCGATGTGCCAATAAAAAATGTAAAGCAATTCGAATTTCATAAAAATGCCTATCCTATTGATAATTTAACAAAATAAAGGGAGGTAACTTGTCTTAAATTCCTCACATTTTTTTCTCATTAAATAACAATTATAGTGCAATATTAACTATTGAAATGCATCTATCTACATCGTATAACTACATATACAGTAATTTCCAGTAACTATATGATAAACTGTGTAAATGGAAATAACCCTTTTTTGACTGTCGGTATACTCTTAACTTTTCTGTGTTGAGTCCACATTAAAACCGACAATACTTAAGCTGAAAATAAGCCTATATTTGACTAAACATTTAAATTCTTAATATATGTATTTGTTACAGAGCCAAATCTGCATTAACACTTAGACCTTCTAAAACTAAAATTTACATGAAAAAATAAGGCTGGAAGGACCATTGCTCATCTTTTATCAGGGTACACAGAATAAATGTACGTAATGTAAAATAAAAAAAAGTTATAAAAGGGAATATCATATCATGGACTATTAAATGATAAATTTATAGATGAAGAATATCAAAATAAGTGTAAGTTTGGAGCAAAAGAAAATTGAACATATCTATTTAAATATCTTTGAATTGAATGCTAACTAGGGCTATCACTTACCGGTAGTGATGTAATGCGGTTCTATTCCGTTTCACATCTGTCCTACACACAAAGACTAGATAAACCTTCTCAATTATTTCATTAATAAGTGGATAAAGATTTGTATTGAAGCATACTTAGTAATTAAAATGACACCTAGATTTAGGTCTGTCATACACACATTACTTCATTAATAAGTGGATAAAGATGTGTCTGAAAGCATACTTAGTAATTAAAATGGTGCCTATCTAGCTTAGTGTCTGTTCACAAGAGGAGCCAATTGTAGACACTGACAGACAGCCATAGTTTAGTATGTATGACCGATATGATAGCCTGAGTTTTCATGTCAAAAATATAAAATAGATATAACAATATTTGGAGCATTTAGGAGGATATGCAGGTCAGATTGTTAGATCCAATGTTCCTTAAGCAACGTCCACGAGTTTTACAACATCTCACCGTAGTTAAGGCGAGATCAAGCCTTCTATTGAAGATGGTTAGATCCCCACACTCCCTGCTTAGTAATTTTCAAATAATTTTTATTTAGCTTAACGGACAATATTGGTGTCAGACATTATCACATACGTGATGGAACTATTTAAACCCTTTCAAAATATAATTTTATCACTCATCACTTCAGTCAGTTATATAGAAAGAAAACTCATGTTTTCCTATTGTGTTCGTCACTTCCTTTTGCTGAAACCTTCATTACGCATCTATGTGTTAAAATTATATTTGGAACATGTTTAACAAGTTCTATCACACATGTGAAAATGACTGACAACAATATTGTCCTTTAAGGAGCCACATTTAAGGAGCCACATTTTGGCTCGCTACAATAACAGGCCCTTTAACATGAATTTTGTTCCAACAGGCCCAACAGTAGCATATGAATTATAAAAAAGATGGGCAATATACATGAGCAAGGATTTTACTTTTAATGTAAGTTACAAGATCATCTTTCATGAAACCATTTTTAAATATTGTTATCAAAAAAAATAATAAGTTTAATGCTGATGGATTCCAATCAATTTTAATCACAATTGACAATAAGATGAAGTGTCTTCGATTAAACCAATCTGTTCATTATTTAACTGTTCTAATCTACACACTAAAATATGGCCTTAAAAACAAAATGGACGGAATACAAAATTATTATTACTAAAACAAGGAAAAAGATAAATGAAATGACTTATTTCATAACATTAATTTCAGCTTCAAAAGATTTAGCTACAGTCATATTCAAGTGAATGAAAACAGAACTTATTTATTTTATAAATGGAACAAAAACTAAAAATGTTATCGCCATTAATGACAGTATTGCTTTAAAAAGGCAAATGAACAAATATTCACACACATAAGTAGAAAGAAGGTCACTGTCTCTCTCAATTTCACATTTAACCTGCCAGCCAACTTTTCACATATCAAATAATTTTAACATTGTTTCAATTCTATAATTCAATTCTGATGTGCCGTTACACATTTAACATTGTCATAAGTTTAAATTCTCTGACATGCCTCGAAACACAAGCTCTGGACTGAACTTCCTATTTATATGAAGAATCAAGTCTTGCTATAAATCTGAGACTAACATTAACTTCTTACAGTATATATGTATGTAATCAAACAAGCACCTGTTAATATAACGTATACAATGTATAAATATTATTACATATATATAATATACCACAGGTTGACAGTGGGTAAATGCATAGTACTAAATATCATAAACAAGGACATATTAAATGGACATAGCATCTATACACAGGCCTATTTTATTATGTATTTGAACACAAAAACAATCATAAAGCCTCACCTATTTGAATTTGTATTCTTCAGTAAAACCTATTAAGAATTTTGCTTTTTATTGCTTCTGGGGGAAAAAAATCTAATGTATAAACAAAATATTTGGTTGCTCTTCTTAAATGATTTTAGTTTGAAAATCTTAAATTTAGAAATGTTAAACAAAACATTGTTCACAAGAAACAAGTGTTTATTTATTTATCAAGATACTAAATATCAAACTGGTTTAGCATAAAGAATGTTTACTTATAAACTGGATAATTTAAATTTACTTAAACCAGAACCCTAACAAGGTATAACAAATAATGATCAGATCTGAAGTACAGGAATAAATTTTATTTTTTATGGATACCAACTATATGCTTATGATAGAGTTATGCTTATTATAATTCAATTTTGATTAAAATGCAGGTCAGATTGTACCTTAGTAAAACTGGATCAAGCATGAATTTTGTAGAAAATGGGTTCTTAAGAGAATTCTGAAATTTTTGAGCCCTTTAAAGGGGCGTTGTAGAAGGTTAGGTAAAGAGCCGACAGTTCTCCCTAAGATAGTCAAATAATAGATAATATAACAGGAATATGCTGACAATTTCAGTCAAACTACTTCACTCTGAGTCGATAAATCTAATAAAAATCAGACCCATCAGATGGCATCAAACGTTGATAATGGTCTTGCCATGTTAATAAATATCTAATTAATAACTGATATAACATTTAAGGCAGATTTAGCTCTTGAATAATACATCTTTAAGAAATATTTTTAATTTTCTAATTTGCTGAACACAAAAAGCTTGAACATGAAAGTTTAAAAAATGTCACAAACACAAACATCATCACTTGGTATATACGATTAAATGCAATATATATATATATATTAATAACTTCTATTTGATATCACGATTAGTATTAGCACATTTAGATACTTGATTATCCAGCAGCTCGTCACACATAGTCCATATCATCATCAGCATTGGATAAAGATAATCGACTGGATAATGAAGACAAAGAATTTGACCGACTGTGATCGACAGGTTCCTGAGACACGGCACGAACCAGCCTTGACGTAGAGTTTGTGTTGCTGATAACAGTGGATCGACCCGTCGTTAGTGGAGTCGCTAATTTAGGAACAGGGGTTTTGCACCGATTGACATCCAACACAGAATCGTCACAACATTTCGTTGTTAATTGAGAAACTTCAGACAGTTCATCAGTATCTTCAGAGAATTCTGTCACAGACTGTTCATATGCACTGTCAGTGTCTGTTTTAGATTCATTTGATGCAGCACAATCATAACTCAGATTCAAATTAGTGATTGATTTAGATCTCTGATTTTTAACCATTGCAGGAGCAGGAATCCGTGTCTTGGGTCCTGACTTTGGTTCAGTTCGGGGACGTACTTTTAAAACCTCTTTCATTTTTGAGACCAAGGCAGCACTAGAGTTTAGATCTTCCAGCCCTAATTTGGGCTCTGTTGAGTTGGCAATTGGAGTTGATGTCATGTTTTGGTGAAGATGGAGGTTAGCAGCATTTTTAGCAGCTGCAGCTGATGGTCCAGGTGAACCACTAGACCTTGAACTTCCTGAGTTTGTCCACGAAAAGTTATTAGAGGGACAGGATGGAGACGAGTTCGACTTGGAAGATAAAATACTTGTCGAATCATTTGTTAAAACATCACCTTCGTGATCAACAACATCAACAGCAAGGGAATTCATTCCAGGAATTTGACTTTCGGATGCCTGAAGTTCCATTTCACGATATTTGGCAAAAAGTTTTTCCATTTTCATGAACATTTCGGGATCCTCAGGAGGAGGTGCTAGAGCAGTTTGATCCTCAACCACTCCATTGACAGGTTTTTCCAGGGCAGCTTTTATCTCCTCAAATGGTCTTGGTTCCAGGTCTTTCTCAGTGAACTCAAGTGAATTTGGTGTCATAGAGCGTTTGGGTCTGGGAGGTATTTTACGCTTATTTTCATTTACAGTTGAATCAACCCATGCTTCCAATCTCTTGCTCACAGACTGTGCTGAAGGTTCACCAGAATTGCGTCTCGCCATAATAGATCTTGGTTCAACACTTCTGGTTCTAGCATTGGTCAACCTGGGATCTGGTGTTTTCGATCTTTGACGATACCTTTCAGCATTACCATTAACCAGTGAAGCTCTGTTAGTTTTTGGAGTTCCTGGACAGCCAGATTTGTATGTTGTCTCTCCATTATCTTCCATAGTTATTGAATGACCTCCACCTTTGCCTCTGGTAATCATCAGAACTGTTCTCTTGTCAGCTGCGTCCTGATTTTTCTTTGGACCAGTGCTGATTGATCTTTGCCGCTTCTCTGCCAAAGCAAGGATCTTACTCTTCATTCTTGATCGTGAATCTTCACTAGCAGCTGCAGCAGCATCTTTGATCTGATCACTTTTTACTGTCAAGGGATTTTCCTCATCTAATCGAACATCTACAACACTTTTTGATCTTTGTCTGCTAAAATCTAAACTTCGAGATACTGTTCTGTTTCTTCGCTCACCATCCGCTTGGTTGCTACCACTGACCGGAGGCTTTGTCCAAGATTCTCTTGGACCAGGGGTTATTGATCTATTTCCACCAGGAATATAGGATCTCTCTTGATTTGGGCCAGGAGTTTTTGATCTTCTAGCTTGGTACATTCCTGTATAAGTTTTGTCTGGTTTCTCAGAAGGAGTGGTGGGTCTGGTCAAAGATACACGTCTCTGAGTTCCATCTGGAAGGCTATGCTTTCGTGCCATTGAAGGGGTTGAAGGTTTTGAAGATGATGCTGGAGTTATTGATCTTGGAATTCCTGAAGGAGTTGATGGTCGTGGGATACCAGATATTCCAGGTGTACGAGACCTCATTGGCGGATTTCTGTCCACACTTTCAGCAGGAGAAGATTCTTTAGAGCTGCGAGAAAGTCCACAACCATTAATATCAGCTACCTCTGCAGCATCCTCATCATCAAGACTAGAAAACGAAGATGCTTTAGATGGCACTCTGGGTCTGATGTAACCTCGATAAGTTAAATCTTCTTCACTAGATCGAGTTGATGATGATGGAGTTTTAGGACGACTAGTAGGCGTTATAGGGCGAGAATAGGCAGACTTTATTCCTGATGTCGGTGTTTTAGGACGATAGTTGGAGGTAGGAGTCTTGGGTCTAGAATTGTCTTTATTATGAGAATTATTATTATTCATATTCCTTTGGTAATTTCTTGTTGAAGCGGAATCACAGACATTTCGAGCTTTCTCACGCACACTTCTCCAAGATGGTCCTTTTTCAGAGTCTTTCGCATGGCGCACAAATGATTTAGTTTGATTTCTGAAACTGTCTGAACTTTCTTGGGATCGCGGGGAATCAGAACACTGGGATGTGGGGTTTGTAGGGACTGAAAGAGCAGAGTTGAGAAGATTCTTAAAATCCTCCAAGGTCATTGTTTTTATCTCATCAAGAGTTATCTTTTCACCATTCTCCGTCTCCATGTCGTCTGTTTCTATGGCGTCTAAAGACTTCTGTCGTTTTGGAACTCTGTTGGTATTACTGGATCTAAAAAGAGAAAAGTTTTAAGTTTAAATTCACATAAATTAGAAACTCATTATGTACTATTTTGTATTCAGGTTTTTCGGTTGTGACAAGGGAAAAGTAGAAGGCATCATAATGAATAAATGCTTTTGAATTTTCAAATTCAATTTTTCAACATCTATTCCTTACTCCAATGTATGAACTGACATAAGATATATACTTTAGATTTAAAAAAAACTGAATCATAAAATATCTATATCATTTCAAAATGATTGTTGACTTTTAAAATGTCCTCAATAAGATCTGAGTAATCTGAACCATGTATACAAAAATATCCTTAAATATTTTATTGACTTAACTATGTTTATAAGAAACCCTAGTAACCCTATCAGTGTATGGGAGAATACCATTGTAATAAACACATACCAATAATACAGCACATGTCGACAAACCTAATAAAATACATTTATAACTTTTATTAAGGGCAACTACCTTCCTTTAATATAGAATTTCTCAGATTTAAAGGGAGAGGGAGAAATGGGGACTAACACATGGTTCAATTTTATTTTGATAATTCCCTTATATGTAGGGGTCTTTATCAGGGGGAGAAAACCGGAGGACTTGGACAAAACCCACAAGTTTGGACAAGTGACCCTACTCCTTGTCATGTACAACCAGTGAATCGAAACCCCACCAGTTGAGTGAGTTGACTCCTTGTACAACTGGGGAATCGAAACCACGCCAGTTGAGTGAGTTGACTCAATGGCAGACCTTATGGTACAGCGTGCACGTGCTAACAGTCTACTCGACACAAACTAGGTCATTTCGGGACTAACACATGATTTTAATTTTATTTCAATAATTTAATTGCCCGTGCGTAAAGGTCTTAAGTAGTGGGAGGAAAAAAAAGGGTCTTGAGAAAACCCAAGAGGTTGGACAGGCGACCCTACTCCTTGTCATGTATAAACAAGGATCGAAACCACTTGAAGTTGAAATGGACGTAAGTTAATAAAATTATGTGTTATGTGTCAAATTGTTTTTAACTCAATATTTAACTGTTGTTTTGACAGGTTAAGGGTTTATTTCTCCATGATTATTAATATTAGAATTTTAGAATTAGACATTTGTCTTTTATTTATTTCAATAAAGTATGCAAGAAGGAAATACGACCCTTAGTCAATTATGTGATGAAGAATCAAAGAATACCACACTATCTAATGACATTTTAATGGTAACAGTGAATAAAAACTGTGTATTTGACTATATAATTAAGATCATGATGTTACCAAGGAACACGACAGTTCTTTACAAATCACAAGTGTGTGTTAACAATACTAATGAAATGAAACAAAATGAGATTTAACGTCCTACCGTTCTGCTCCAAGGGAAATTTAGATAATAACTAAATGTTTAATTAATTCTAAAATTCTAATATAAATAATCATGGGAAATTAAACCCTTAACTTTTAATCTGTCAAATATTAAAATATTGAGTTTATAACGCCATACAGTGTGCTACGAGGGAAATTTTGCCTGGAAATCATGGTGAACTATCTTGGCCAATGCAGGCATCGCACACGCAACTTCCAGGCTAGCGAGCCAGCATCTCAACCACTTGGCCACTGCAACTCCCCATGCAAGGAGAAACGAGGAATGAATTCAACACAGCCTTACATTATTGGTGTAATTTAAGCTCTTCTTATCTTCTATTCCTATTAGTATATTAACAGAAACTAGAATTGGAGGTTTTAAAGCTTAATCAAGACAATGCTTCTGTCATTTGGTTGAATGAATATGCAATACAAGGGGGAGAATTTTGCAGAGACAGCAGTATTTCCAATTACATGCACACCACTGTGTCAAAGGTTTATTATCCTATCCAAAAAGTTAGAGCCGGTCAAAAAGACGAGAATAAACATTAATATCAATGGGAATATTGTTGGTGACCTGTGTCCATATTATAATACCCAAGTGGTTATGTCTGACCAATCATACAGTTAATGGTATTATGTTAACAACAATTGTAACAGATAATGTCTGACTAGTCATACAGTTAACCGTATTACCCATCATATTATAATCCCTACTCTATATAAGGCCTTGGCACCGATCTAATAACAATACGTCCTGACTGGTCATACTATAGTCATGTTTGATCATATATCATAAGGTCTGCCATTGAGTTAACTGGCGTGGTTTCGAATCCCCGTTTGTACTTAGCAAGGAGTAGGGTTGCCTGTCCAACCTCATGGGTTTTCTCTGGGTACTCCGCTTTCCTCCCACTGCTAAAGACCCCTACGCACAAGCGAATTATTGAAATAAAATTGAAACCATATTTAGTCCTGAAATGACCTAGTTTGTGCCAAGTGAACTTTAAAACCCCTTTCTCTCTCTCTCACATATTGACAATATGACCTGTTGTATATAGAAGTAGGTGTGTAATTCTACAGGTGTACTACAGGTATTATCTTTATTAATAACCTGACTGTCTAATCTATACACACCTTCCTAAATCCATCTTAATCCAAGCTTAACCTAATCCAATACAGGTCACAATCAGTCAGGGTTAAGGTAACATTCCTCTTGATGTAAAACTTGAAGTATGACTCAAAGAAAACTATAATAACTGGCTTTAACCTAACATTCCTTATTTGAATACACTACCCTCACAAGTCTATGTGGTGCCCCACGGCATAAAGTTTTAGTGAAATAATTCTATGTAAGTCTAATAATTTATCCTCATTAATCGACTTTTTACCAATTGTTGAATATACATATTATATTTTCAGTCGTGGTTTCACTTGTCAGTGATGCAGGACAGTGGGCCTGACAATGACAGCAGTCTAGTCATTCGGATGGTACGAAAAAATTAAAGTCTCGTGTATACTTTGGCTTGCATGTAAAAGATCCCTTGGCCAGGCGCGGATCCAGAGGGGGGCGCACCCGGCGCACGCCCCCTCTATTTTTTGAGGTGGCGAACAATTTTTAGCTCCATATATTCTCGCGAGAAAGGAGAACAAAAATAGTTTAGGTTGGAAATCCTAATTTACAGTATTAGTATGAAATTAGTCCTTGTGGGCATTTTCTCCACTCAAAAATCACTCTTCCGGGCTTCGCACTCCCAAGCAGGTGCGGCTCGCCCCCTCTTTCTGAAAATCCTGGATCCGCCTCTGATTCATCAGTTGGAATTCGATGTAAGAGTAGGACATAGTCCTGCTGCCCTTTTCAAATTTCCCTCATAGGACACTACTGTATGGCATATGCCCATCTTCATTAGCCCATATTCTAGAATAATATCCATTGGTTATCTATCTATAACATCACTAACTGTAAACAACCGTTATTTTGGTAGTCAACCAATCCAAAAATTAGAGTTATCACATACTGTGTATGCAAAAAGTGGAGGTTAGTACGATTCAAGTGTGCAAAGTCTCAGCAAGGTTGAATTTTGTTAACGAGTTCATGATAATATGGTTACTGAATACAACATACTATTAAAATTGTCACTGTCCACGCATGTATATCTACACTAACTATTAATTCTCATCTTACACAATGTTACAAAGCCAGATTTCAATTTAATGATAAAAAAAACCTTATATTTCAAATAAATGATTTTAATATTTTAAAATTTTTTTAATATACTTATTTGAAGCAGGTGTTTTTGTCCGAAATTAAACTGACGTTAATCATTTTTGACAAAACAGGCTAAGGCTAATGAAAACCGACAGAAGCCGTGCAATGTTCTATGGAGGCTAATTGTATTACAAGTGTCAAGGGATCTTTTACATTCACATCAAGATGTACACAGGACTTTAGGGTTTTTATAGTGCCATCTCCAGGACTAAAGAGAGTAACTTGTCAGTCCCTGTATCCTGGAATCAATTTGTTGACACGTATTTATGTTTTCTATTTGATTTCAATTCAAATAGTTTTTAAATATTAGGACCATTCAAAACACACAATTATACACCAAGTAAAAACATTTCACATTTTTGAAAGTTATTTAGATTTACTTTACAAAAGTTACAAAACCTCTCTGAACTGAATTAAAAATTATCGATTTCAGAGGAATTTTTATGCTGATCAGTTTAATGCAATGACAGACTGTCTTTATGTCTTTATAATATAGCTTATGTTAAAATATAACCATTATTGAATTACACTGTCAATATAGTAAGCCAAACAAATAGACTAAAATTAGTAAACAAGCCCACTTCCGCTTAATTTATCAAAACAAAAATTAATCATATAGAATTTGTCCCATTACAACAGACCAAGGGTCGGATTAAGACCAATAAAGGCCCTAAGCATGTAACAGATTTTGGTGCCCCCATATAGGCCAATATGTAATTCCAAACGTAAACAATAATAAACCATCAAATTTGTATTTTTCAAAATCAGGTTTTATACTTGTCATAACTGAGTGAAATGAAATGAAATAGGGTTTAACTTCCTACTCTTCTGCACCTAACCTGGGCTAATGGAAGACTAGCATATGCCATACAGTGTGCTCTGAGGGAAATTTTGCCCACGCAGTGGCGACAAAGCAGGCAATAGTAAGGCAGGAGAAAAACATTGAAAGCTCATTAAAAGTTTTTAATTAATTTTTAAATTACATATTCTAAATTTGTCGCCTTTACAAAGCAAATGCCCTGAGCATGTACTTATTTTGCTTGTTGGTTAATTTAGCCCTGAACAGACAAACTGAATTCAATTGTATATTTCTACTGAGAGATTTACCACCTTTAACTATTATACAGTTTAGTACAGAGAAGTTCAGAACACGATTATTGCATGTCTTTACTCAATCAGAAAGAGAATGCAGTGCAATAAAATATTTATAGATGCCAATTGTTTAAATTATCAGCACGAAAATTACAAATATTTCAAATGATCAAAAGATGCAATAGGTACATAAAAAAATATATTAATTTGTTTGATTTCAAATGCATAGTTTGCAATCTGGTTTTAGATATCTGTTGTATTTTACATACAGGGAGAGAGAGAAATGGAGTTTAACATGCACTCGACACAAACTAGGTCATTTCAGGACTAACATATGGTTCAATTTTATTTCAATAATTCACTTGCGCGTACGGGTATTTAGCAGTGGGAGGAAACCGTATGACACTGAGAAAACCTGCATGATATAGCATGGTAAACTTTAATGCACGGTAGCTACAAATATAAATATACCATTTAATAAAATCTTCTAAAAGAACATTTTCACCAGTGTCCACAAGTTTTAAATTTTAGCATACTATAACACATGTTCATCTCCTTCTCAAATATGAGTGTATCAAACATTTTTGAATTAACATATATCCTACTATTTTTTTAAAAAATCTAAAAGAATACACTTAGAACTCTTTCTCTCAAAGCATGAGAAATACCACAATATTCTCTTTTTAAAAACCACTATCATATTACATTTATCTCATATCTTAAATATTATCTATTTCTAAAATAATAAATGAAATATTGTTTTAAATTCATTGAAATTTAATTTCAAGAAATAATCAGGGTTTTTTCAAAGAAAACTGTCTGCATCCACACAATGGTATTCTTACTATCATTCATGGTGTACGGCAGATTATATGAATTAAAAAAAAAACACTTAGTACAATCAAAACAAAACATTATTTATAATCTAAATATGGTCTGAAAGATTTCACAAACTGGTAAATAAATTGAAAATATACCATTTTGGAAAAAAATCCTCTGAAAGAATATATTCACCACTGGAGTAGATCAATGTAGGTAGCTATAGTCCAATGTGTATTAAACTTTAGTGTGGTATATCCTTCTATAATGCATGTTAGCCTCTTTATGGAGTGTGATATATTAGTGTCATATACCACGGTAAATATTAGAATCTGTTGAGACATGTACAAGATTAAACAAAGACACACAAGCAGTCTAGTTAAATAAAATGATATTTAATCAACCAAAGAATAAATTTGATCTACATTGATAAACTCCGGCTTAGTAGGGAGCCCATGGAGTTGAACAATTTGATTAGGCATTTATCAATTAAAGATCTGCACCAACTATAAAGGTATTTTAATTAAGTGCCTATAATTAGGCAATATTAATTAACAATGATTATTAATTGATATGTTAGTAATATAAACATTAGGTAGCTCTCTAACAAAACAAATTATGCTAATCATGTAACCGATCAAAAAATATATTCATGATCTTTTTATTTGAAACAAGTATTTTTCTCTTACTGTTTGCCTAAATTGTATTATCATATAAATCATACAAACATTTTAATGTAGAGGAGAGCAGTTCTAATTTTGATTTTCAAGAACAGGATAGAATCATTGAAATTTTGACTGGAAATCTAAACTCATCTAATTCCAACTGCTAAAGGATACTTAACATGTATTATCAATTTGTACGAGATCTTAGTTTTCTGTGAACAGGATCGGATTATTATCAATGACTTCAAATAAAATGAAATGAGGTTTAACGCTGTTCTGGTCCGAATGGGGCTAATGAAGACAGACCTACGCCAAACAGTGTGCTATGAGGGAAATTTTGCCCAGATAGCAGCCCTACGGCCTACTCTTATATCAAACTCCAACTGTCAAGGGATCTATTACGTGCATGCCAATGTGTACACGGAACCTTGGTTTTTTGGCCCATCCAAACGATTGGACAGCCGTTCTTGTCAGGCCCTCATTGTACACTGTATGGCATATGCCCGTCTTTAATAGCCCAGTCGGAGAAGAATAGCAGGATGCTAAACCCCATTTCATTTCAGTCAGCTATGAAAATATTACTCCTAATAAATCGAACTGGGATTCGAAAATTCTGAATGCTTTAACCCCCTACTTTGTAATTTCTACTCCAGTGTTGTAACCATACAAAAATTGTGGCCCCTCTTATAAAGTAAAGTTTTATTCTCGAAAATGCAAGGCTTTAAACAGAGGACAGAACTTGTACTCAGGTATGAAACTCCCAAAGACTTGGACATTGCAATTCCTAGTCCAGCATTAAAACTAACAAAAAAGCGGTCACCCATACAAAATAAACCTTTTTTCTTGAAACAGATAGCTTGCCAGGCAACTAAACATACGTCCACAGCAGCTAAGTCGTCTGAGCAGTCCATGAGGGTTGTCAAATTTTATTGTTTTGTTGGTAATGGGCGAGTTTAAAAGACACCCCAAACTCACCAAGAGTCACAAGCTATTAAATAATTATCACAAATAATTATTATTTAATAAAAATTACAGGAAATTGTTAAAAATTAATAAAATTCTTCATCTCAAAAGACCGTAAACACTTTGTATAAATCTAAAGTCGATCTAAAGCATCCACAAGATTTTTCAAATTGGCAAAGGGTCATAATCAATAGGATTCTTTGTCTCATGATTTTAAACAAGATGTATAAGTTTTAAGCCAATCTGATAATAATTTTAGCCTTTAGAGCATCTACAAGCAATTGGACAGATAGAGGGACCAAATGACCAATGGACAGATTGGGGCAACAACAATATACAACCACATTTAAAAAATGATATGAAGTATTACCTGACAGCGAGAGGCTGGGGTTTACTGGGGGCTGGTGAACTTGTACCAGATGATCTTCTTACACCATTACGTTTACCTGGGGTCTGTGGTAGGGACCTAGAAGGGGGAACACCTCCACGTCCTGGCGAATGACTTCTGTTAGGAATGGGTCCTGGAGAATGACTTCTGCGACTCAGAGATCGAGCGTTATTTTGGGATGTTTCTGAATTTTGTGGAATCGTTGAAAGTTGTGAATTGGGTAATCTTCGTAAACCTGGACTCGGCGATTTGCTTCGGGTATTCGAACTGGATGATTTACTGGGCATGCTCTGTGCTGTGTTGGCTGCTGACATACGTCTAGGGGAGGTAATGCTGTTTGCTGTTGGACCGACATTTGGTGTACTCATTCTTCGAGTTTGAGATTTTTGACCTGGATTTCCAGGTGTAGTGGGTCTATGTCCTGAAAATAGATAAAAATATAACCTCATGTGACTTACTTTACGAAACAAATTAATTTTATCTTCAAAGCATATTAACATGAATAATACATATGTACAAAGAATTCCAAACAAATTCTAATGCTGATTTTTCTGGCAACAGCTTTTATTCAGAAGATAAACAAGAATGTAACCCTTGTACTATCAAGTTCCTGAGACAATTAGTATCAAGGACACTTAGTGAAAAGAACTGGGGCTGGTTTCACATATTTTAACTAAGATAAAATCCAAATTGTAGTAATTTGTTTGGATAATATTAGATTGATTTTAGTGCTTAGCCAATCAAAATTAAAGTATCTACTAAAATTTGGATTTTATCTTTAGTTAAGATTTTGAGAAACAGGGCCTTGAACGTTCATATCAAAGTGACTTCTTCGTTCATCTCCAACATTTTCCCATGTAGTACCAAGCGTACAAACAGTTGTCTTGATATCAGTTGACATCGTTGGCACCACAACGTCACATATCACGACCCAAATGCTGTAACTTGGATTCAATGGGTGGGCCCCTTCCTCCAGTTTAAAACTAACTGAATTTTATATAAAACAGACTAAATTTAAATAATTCATGAATAACCAAGATCAAAAATGATCAATTACTACTTATATGCTAATTACCCATCCCCTGTAACCATGGTTACATACTTCACAGCTTTCAACCCTACTTTCATTTTATATCAATATGTTTTAAGTTATTGGTACTAGTTGGTGTGAATGCATATGATGATTCATCTTAACTTTTATACAGGAGGTTTGAGTATGTCCTTGAGTATCTAAAGATATGCTACTACATCAATAAGTTATAATAAATTAAAAGATCAAGTTCTTATGGAGTGGGTATGTGGGTATGGTGGTCGAGTTGTGAGGATACTGGAACGTCCTGGGGGTGAATCCTGGGGTGGGCTAGGTTCTTGTTAGATATGGATACTGTTTCTGGTGTAAAATGGGGGGTGGGGTGGTGGTGGGGGTAGTTGATTCATAAGGGCACTGGACTCTCTACTCAAATGTCCTGAGTGGGCAAGGTTCTTGTATGCATTGAAATGAGATGAAGAAGGGAACAGTATACGTATGGACTATACAGTGTGCTATGAGTGAAACTTTGCTGAGAAAGCAGTCTACTCTTATTTCGAATTAGAACTGTCAAGGGTTCTTCTACGTGCTTGCTAACATGTACACTGGACTTTAGTTTTTTTTTAAACCATCCAAACGATTAGACACTCTCCTTGCCAGGTCCTTCTTCCTGCACAATTGTAACGGGGAAACAACACTGGATCAACTTTTTCAACCAACTGCGGCATTATGTCCAATCCCTTAACATTGTAGACCACACAACAGTTAGGGTGGGAAATTGTGAAATGGCATGCAATGGCTGACCTTATCGGTAACTTATGATGATTATACAACTCACCTGGATAATGACATCTACATGGGTCATGTTTGTCCAGATACCTCTCTAACGTATCCCAACCACCGCCAACTCGAACCATAACATGCTTCCGTAAAATCTGCAAATATGTCAAAAAAATTATGTAGTCATGTGTAATGGTGGAGGTCTTATGTATAGCAGCGACATTTAGTAGTTGACAAGGAAATAATCAAAGATTGTAGCAGTCATTTGATTTATTAAAAGCAACATTTTAGTTTGACAGTATGTGTTTTTTTGTGGATCTCGGTGAGATTGTCTGTTGTATTAACTGGACGATAGACCCATCATCGTTTGGTTGTATGTCTTTGTTGAATGAGTGGCCTCTTTTCAACAAGATCGGTTCTGAATCGATTTCTCTTGTAGGTTTCAAAAATTTGTCTTTCTATTTCTTCAATTATTGAAATAAAATTGAACCCTACATTAGTCCCAAAATGACCTAGTTTGTATCCAGTGGAGTTAAACGTATCTCTCACTCTCTATTTCTCCAAATTTGTTTCTGGACACGAAGTTAAAATAATGACAGTGTTTTGCAAGAATTAGTGTTACAATATCGTAAATGGAGTTGTCCCCCTTTAATAAATAGAAAGGACATATCTTTAGGATGGTGATTTCTATTTATCTAGAGAAGGTTTTATGCATGTCTTTGCCAACAATTTGTATGAAATAACCATTTTAAATCATTTTTTAGTACTTTTGTGATGCTTATCATTCGTCCTTTTGTTATAAACTATTTTTAGTTTGTCTTGACAACATCGGGCATGTCCAAATCAGATTGCATGCTAAATTTGTGAAAGAGAGAGAGAGAGAAATGGGGTTTAACGTCCACTCGACACAAACTAGGTCATTTTGGGACTAACATATGGTTTCTAATTTTATTTCAATTATTCGCTTGCGCGTAGGGGTCTTCAGCAGTGGGGGGAAACCAGAGTGCCCGGAGGAAAATGTTGGACAGGACCCTACTCCTTGCCATGTACAACCGGGGATTTATTTGTGAAAGTAAAATGAATTGAAATCAGGTTTAATATCCTACTATTCTGCTTCATCTAGCCATATGCCATGCTGTGTGCTATGGCAGAAATTTTACTCGAACAGGGAATTTGTCTGTGCAAAACTAGTGTCAACAACCACCAGACAAACTCCTCATAAATGATCCTTGCATGTTTTCAGATTAAACCACTTCACAGCTTTTCCAAAATAAATGAGTAATTGTTGTTCGATAGGTATACCTATTAGTTTAGCAACTTAAAAATGATAAAACCTACCCTGACAAAGATAAGAGTTCTTGATTCACCAACTTGATATTTTCCATCTCCAACTTTTATCATCGGAAACTGAATCGGACACGAACAAAATCCTACAAGATGTCGCACCTGAAAAATAGAATAAATATACATTAAGTTAATATTCATATAATCAGGCCCGGATCCAGGATTTTGTCAAGGGGGGGGGGGCATACATACAGAACCTAAACAGAAAATAAAATCTGGGAATCCCATAGCTTACTGCAAGTGCTAGTCTGAACAGTGATGACCAGTCTCACTGGGCTGGGGGGGAGGCACGGCTCACTGGGACGACGCCCTGGATCCGCGCCTGATAATCTTCTGCTAGATGAGGTACCAAAGCCAAAGATTGAATGTTATTTTCCATGTTTTTGAATGATATGTTTTTTAATGATTTGTTTTTTTAATGATATGTTAGAGTGTAGTGAAATCTGTAATGTGTTTTATAAATAATTGTAATGTTTTAGGTGAACCTTGGTCCAGTCGTTCAGATGGTCAGAACAACAGGTGTTATGCTTTAAAAATATTGGTAATGTGTTTTTATACAGTTGGATGGAACAATAAAAACATGGTCCATCTATGTTACTGGATATACTGATGGAGATGCATGTAAATGTTACTAAGATGAAAAGCAGACATAAACAGAGCTGCCTGGGCTAAATTTACCTGCATGGTGTACGCCTGTATTTATCAGCCGAAAAGTAAGACATTAAACCCATTCAATTTCAAATCATTTCGCAATGTTTTGAGTCAGTAGAGAGACTTGAATTATTGTAATTACACACCACACCATTCTCATAAACTTCCTGGTATTTCTAAATACTTGATTCTATTTATCACTTTAAGAATAACATTCAGAATAAAATGTCTTCAGTATTTTTATGAAAATGGGAATAAGATAGGAATATCATCACAAAAATATCAAAACAATCACAAGAACAAACTGTAAAATAATTATCAATATCATAAAATTGGTCTTAAAACTATAATGTTGACAAAAGTTTAAAGCAAAATAGGAACCATCAATATTTCTATTTCAATCAAAATGAAATAGAAATTTATAGTTTTCAACTCCTGTCTTCCATTTCATACAAAATGAAATAGAAATTGGGAGTTTTAAACTGTTTTCTATGAAATGAAATGAAAATAAGAAATAAGTCTTCAACTGATGTCTACCATTGTATGTTATTATAAATGTCTGTGTATCACTGAAACCCATGCTTTCATCTCCAACAGCTGATCTGAAGGAATTGACCTCTTGTTTTTATTTGACCTTCAGATTTAAATACTTGAGTGATGTTCACTGATTGTATTTCACAGTTTGAGTACAGTAGAAGATATGGCAGTGAACACATGTTTAAACTCATCACTGCTGGGTAACAGACATCTTGTGACATCATGGAAATATAGGTCAAAATATCATATTCAGCCTCAATAGTCACAAAAACCAAAACATAGGGGACTTTTTGTACAATTTCAAAAATTGTGATATAATTATCATGATAGAATACAATATTTGATAAATAAAGTTCATCTGATAGAAGAGAGAGAGAGAGAAATGGGGTTAAACATCCACTTAACACAAGCTAGGTCATTTTGGGACTAACATATGATTCAATTTTATTTCAATAATTCACTTGTTCGTAGGGGGTCTTTAAAAGTGGGAGGAAACCAGAGGACCCAGAGAAAACCCATGAGGTTGGACAGGCAACCCCCCTCCATGTTGGGTATAACGGGGAATCAAAACCATGCCAGTTGGCAGTTGACTCGATGACAGGCTATATGATACAGCACACACATGCTAACCATTCGGACATCCCCCCCCCCCCCTCGGACTGAAGAGCAAATTTAGTTTTGTAAACCTGATTTGGGGGGAGATAGTAAGTGTTGAGATTATATAAAGTTATATTAAAGTGTTTCATTAGTGTCACATCTATAACATTCTGTCAGTAGTCATATGATTAAATACTATTCATACTGACTTACACTGTATGACTTCACAAAACACTAAGAATCATTGTACAGGCAAGGTCATCACTTGACACTTCAAGTACCTCTAGATATTTAATTACCATGATTAAAGGCACAATCTTTACTTTACAAGGGGAAGGCGTTGGGCGTTGGGGTTGTGTAAAATCTCCCATTTTACTGCTTGGACATGGTTATTTTTTTATCATCCGAATGAATAGTCAACACTTTACATGTAGGTCCCACAGATTTGAGATTATTCTGGGATCATGCCAGTACATTCAGATTGGAGTCCAGTATCTTTACCAAGCATGCAAACATATAACATATTCTGTATTCTTTATACTCCCCTTTGACATATTCTGTATTGTTTATACATGTACTCCCCTTTAACATATTCTGGATTGTTTATATTCCCTTTAAAAAAAATTGTATTGTTTATAGACCTTCCTTTAAAGACCACATCAAATGATTCAAAAAGTTTTTACGTACGGGTACTCAATAGTTACAAAATCCATTTTACGGCAAGTTCAAACTAATCTGATTAAAATTAATTCAGATATTTACGTTTTAGTATCCGGCTGCCAAAAACGGTTTTCAAATTTTCAATTACAACCTTAATCTGGTTGATTGGCTGGTGACGTCACAGGCACTACACATAGTATACACATCATCTGTACAATATATCACACAGCCAGTTGACACGTGTGTATTTGTCGGTCCAATAAACATTTGACTGGCGTAATCATTAACGCTTAATTATTTACACGTAAGTTACATATCACTATATCAGTCAAAGCATTTTCAAAAGCCGACCTTTCTCGTCTTGGGTTGTAATAGATTATATATTTGTGACTAGAATATTACCGAGTGTATTTCAAGATGCCATATTACCGTTGTGTTATTGAGAGTTGTGGAAATCCCAGCAAGGGAAAGGGGAATAATGTACCGGCGTTTCATAAATTTCCCAACAATGAAATCGTACGGCAAAATTGGAAAGGTTTGGAAACAATTCAAATCCTGATTGGCAACCTACAGTCACAACAGTGATATGCAGTGAACATTTTACGAACGATTGCTTAATTACCTATACACACCCGGCGTGTGTATTTATTAACGCCTGACTGATTCCTTAATCCCCCTAATTAAATAAAACAATTGACTACGGAATAATTTGTTTTGTAATACATTTTAATTCAAGATCCATTTTAAAATTTGTTTCATTATGTACGGCCGTTCTGTTTTCTCACGGCAGCGATTTTAATACAATCTACCATCGTGTGCAGTTCAAACGATTCGAGATACATTTTCGTCAGTATTGTGGTTCTAATTTAGAAGGGTAAATATCATTTTTTGTTACGCCGGCCACATCAATTTGTAATAATGAATATCAAATACACTTGATCAAATGTGGAGTTCCTGGAAAGCGTTTGGTGAGTGATTAAACTGTCAATTTAATTGTAAAATACTTGTATTCTTTATAAAAAAGTTAAATGATGTTAGACATTATAACCTTATCTAAGATGTTGTTTAAACACCAATCAACAAATAATACGAGGCTACTTTATTACAAAAACATCGGTGAGCAAAGAAAAAGATAATTACCTAATCAACATTCTTAATTACTTTACTGTTAAAATTTAGTCTGATTGATTAATGACAGGTACATGTATTAACGACATTACACTTGCGATACACATACATAGTTAGGTGATCCTTCTCAATCTGTTAATTCTAACGTATATTGAGATATTTCTTCGTATTTCATTTTTACGGTCTATTTCAGAGTAATAAAGTCAAATTCGCAAGCAGAAATAAAGGCGCCGTACGTCGATAACGGATCGGTCATTTACAAATCGCGTTTCAATCACGTTTGAAATTTATGATATATTTTGCGTGACCACATCTTTTTACTCCTATACTCTTTTACTCGGGGAAATTCGAACCACAATACTCTTCTGACGAAAATATATCTCGAATAGATGGGACTGCACACATAGGGGAGTGTATGACATCGCTGCCGTGTGAAAATGAACGACCGTACATTATGAAACAAATTCTAAATTAGAACGACGACGAATGTATCTCGAATCGTTTGGACTGCACACGATGTGGTAGATTGTATTAAAATCGCTGCCGTGAGTAAACAGAACGACCGTACACAATGAAACAGATTCTAAATTCGAACAATAAACTTCTGACGAAAATGTATCTCGAATCGTTTAGACTGTACACGATGTTAGAGTGTATTAAAATCGCTGCCGTGAGAAAACAGAACGACCGTACATTATGAAACAAATTCTAAATTGGATCTTGAATTGAATTGAATTATAAAACAAATTATTCCGTAGTCAATTGTTTTATTTGATTAGGGGGATTAAGGAATCAGTCAGGCGTTAATGAATACACACGCCGGCTGTATATAGGTAATTAAGGAATAAACATTCCGAATATGCATTCGGTCACTGTGACGTCACTGGCGTCTGAGGGGATTAAGAGTGTTTTCAATAATTGGCAAAGTCGTTTTTACGGGAGGTCTATTTTTACGACTTTGAATGAAGATAGCTGATTTAATTTTAGTGGGATTGATGTGAATTTGCCGTAAAGTGGATAAAATAACCATGGACTGCTCACATAGAGAAGTTTTCAGGGCCATTTGATGTGCACTTTAACATATTCTGTATTGTTTATATCCACACTTTAACATATTCTGGGTTGTCTACATCTACCCTTTAACATATTCTGTATTGTTTATACCCCCTTAACATATTTTGTTTGTTTATATCCCCCTTTAATATATTCTATATTGTTTACCCACCCTTTAACATATTCTTCTTCCCACATCCCTACCCAAAACAGATTTATTGGTAATGGCTGGAACACTGATTAATCAAACTACCAACGGTCCATAACAAACATCAATATACGTCCAGGTTTCAGTTGACCATAGGCTCTAGAGATTAGGTTAATCTACATGGAATGTGACCAATCAATACACTATAGATAGATCACTTGTCTTACTATAACACAATCACACAGACCACTGATCACTGACCACTTCACAATAATGCTGAAGATTTTACTATATGTACATGTCGTAAAAAGCCAAATCGAAAGACTTATATTTGGAATGGGGTTTAATGTTTCATTTGTAATTTACTTAGGTATATTTGAAACTAATATGTGATTTAATTTGTGTCAAATATGTGGTGGGTGGTTTGTCTGGACAGCGATGCTCCCACCTTCTAATTGTACATGTCCTGCAATGTCAGATGTCAGGTACTAGCACACTAGTGCCTGACATTTTCAGGCCTTAGTATGTGACCGGGGAGGTTTGTTTATTCTCATGCCAGGGGCAGATCAAGGAACTTTTGCAGGATGGAGTTTGCCTTGGTCCTGTAAAGGAAATTTGACAGTTGAAAATTCATGATACCACTATCATCTCTAAATTACGTAGGTTGCCCCCCCCCCTTCAAACAGAACCCTCTCTGCATGTGTTTACAACAAATTCTCCATCTTCATACCTCTATTGTATTTCGCTACTAAGCCGCCCAAGTATTCTGTTTTTTTTATGAAAGGAATATCTTGTATTAAATACAGCGTAGACCTGATTAACACTAATAGCATAAGTTGTAGAAACACTCATCAAACTACTTGAATCACACTAGACAACATAGTCTACAATCTAACAAATACTATTTACTTTAAAGGCACACTCACTCTTTATTAGCAACAAAATAACACATGTTTATATTTTACTTAATCAATGGTGATGTGCCAGGTTACCAAGATTTTAAAAGTAAAAACAAAATGTTTTTTGGTGGCCGACAGATGAAAACCTAACACTGGAGTCTGCTCTTCCGGGGGTTCTTGAGAAAAAGAGACTTTATCACCCAGACCCTCAAACTTCAATAACATTGAATGATGCATAGCCTTGTAAAGGGTTGGATGGCTGAATGGTTAGCACGTGCAGGCTGTATCATAAGGTCTGTCATTGATTCAACTGGCGTGGTTTCGATTTCTTGGTTGTAAATGACAAGGAATAAGATCAACTGTCCAACTTAGTGGGTTTGCTACGGGTCCCTTGTTACTGCCCCTTTAACTGTTTGATTTGTTCCAGGTAGTTGATTATCAAGTCAGGTGTAAATTATGATTGATATTTACCTGTATTTATTTAATACCCACGACTTGACGACTCATTTTATAATAGGGGATTGTAATAAGGGTTCATTCCTTCAATCTAGCCAAGTGTGATCAAACCTTGGTTCTTCAACCATGAAATATAAGTAAACATAAGTAAGACACCGATTAGATTAGGGGCTTATAAAGTTGGATATCAGACACAGGGGACTTTATTCTAGGGGTTATTTTTTATCCAACCACTCAGTCTTCACCTTCCCCCATTAAAATACAGATCTATATTTCATTTCTTTTTTTATACTTTCAATGGCCTCTAATACACGAGGATCTGACCAGTTGTACTGGAAGGTCGCATCAGGGGTCATACGAGCGGCATTTGACGTTATGACGTCAGACAATGATTAATCAGTTAGCGCTGACGTTTCTGGGGGTTTACCCACAGTTCTGTGCAGCGCACACCAATAACTTGTCTTAACAGATCATTTAATTGGCTATTTCCTCACATCAACAAGAACACTCATCACATAAAAAATCTTCCAGATCCTAGTGTTGTCACAGCAAGTTAAACAAAATTTTGAACTATAAAAACAGAAACAAAATAGGATCTGTGTTTTAATCAGATTGGTTTTAAAGGACAATATTGGTGCCAGTCATTATCACATATGTGATAGAACTGGTTAAACACATTCCAAATATAATTTTAACAGAGAGATCAATGCTACGATAGCTGAGTAATACATGTTTCCCGAATCGGAAGTGACGAACGCCAAAGGAAAACATGAGTCACCGCTTTATATAACTGACTAAAGCGACGAGTGATCACAGATACACGGCCGAATATCTGCTCACTAATAATTCCTTCGAAGAGCAAAAGTTGTTATATGAGACTGTAAGAGGATATCTGACCATTCAATAAAGTAATTGAATGTCATTAGATAAAAAAAACACGAGAAAAATAGAAATAGTCCGTATATTCCCTTGTTTATATTCACTCTATACCTTGTAAAAACATGGTAATGCACAGACTTTTTCTGTTTTTCTTTTGTGTTTTCTCATCTAGTGACAGTCAATTCTTTTTATGAATTGTCAGATATCCTCTCACAGTCTCACACAACAACATTTGGTCTTCGAAGGAATTATTAGTGAGTCGAAATTCGGCCGTGTATCTGTTATCACTCGTCGCTTCAGTCAGTTAAATAGACCGGTGACTCGTGTTTTCCTTTGGCGTTCGTCACTTCCGATTCGGGAAACATGTATTACCCAGCTATCGTAGCATGGATCTCTCTGTTAAAAGTATATTTGGAATGTGTTTAACCAGCTCTATCATATATGTGATAATGACTGGCACCAATATTGTCCTTTAAGTGAAAGAAAATGAATTTGGGGTTTAACTCCCTACTTTCCTGCACGATAACTAGACCCTTTTGACGAGGAAACTGAGCTAGAAAGTTTCTTGGCTAACACAAGGATTGCGTGACATATGAGTGACTTGTTGATCGTAAAGAAATGAACTATTAAATTTGATAAAATTTATTTTATGATGTTGTATATAAGACAGGTTTGATATACGATGTGATAAACCCCGGCGTAATATATCATATATACTATAACCCTCCAAATATATCACATTTATTATACTTACATATATATTATAGGTATTTACACAACATATACTATATTAAATATTAACTAAAGATACAACATAACTAAATCTACTATACACAGGTAGTATCAAAAGGTAAACTGGTTGTCTGAGATTGCTCTACGACAATTCGTCCCCAGACAATGGGTCCTCAAGGACCGTCTGCGATATCACATTGGTGGAAGAGGACGTAAAATAAAGCTTTTTCACACAAAGGTTAACTGATCGTGTGTGAAATGATTTGCTTTATTTAATGTTTGATGTCTGCTGCCACCAATGCGATGCCCGGGTGAATTCCTTGATTATATGTCCCCCACCCCCACCCCCACCCCACCAAAGATAAAGACTCAAGCAGACACATCTAAAATTTCAAAAAAGATAAAATAAACTTTTTTTCTTCAAACTAAGTTGGGCAGTACAAAATTTCAAATATCTTAATTTCTGTCCTTTTTTGATTGGATGCCACATTGAAATGGATGCCCAGGGTCATACCAACCATCCCCCACCCCCTCTCTACTATCAATACCTTGGAAAATAAAAATTGAGGTAAGTAGATGTAGATTTTATTTATATCTATAGTGTAAACACTTGAAATTTACCAACAGCCCAGTAAAATCCTTTTATTAATCAAGTCACAATGACTCGTAACATGTTATTAATATGGTTAAAAGGTTCGACATCGGACTAATTCAATATTCTATCAACACATATAAAATAGAAGTTTATTTTATAGCCTATACCAAACAGATGAAAACCATCATAAAATACACACCTATTGACATTATGAAAAGATTAAAGTGGAATGGAAATCTTTTCTGTGTTATTACAGGAGATTAAACCATTATAGTTTAAACATACATGATGCAAGGGCTAAATCTCCCTATTGCGGGCCCGTAGCTAGTTGGGGGCAAGAGGGTCATGCTGGTCGTTGATTTTGTATTGCGACCAATGTAAAGGGCACCAAGGGCGCCCACTTGGGTAACTGATTCTTTCCCCATTGGGTGTCTGATTTGTTACAGGACAGGCAACTGCCTATCTTGCCCCCTCAGCTAGCTACAGGCCTGCTATTACAGGTCTTTCTTTAGGCCTGAAATGTTATCTCAATTATTAATTAGTCATATATTAACATGACAAGATCATAATCAAGATGAATCAAGATGAACTTTCTCGGCCAATGCAGGGATCGAAATCATGTTTTGAACTATTATAGCAAAAATGGCCAGCTCTTCATCAACATCATGCATAATGTTTCTTTAAGCGAATGTTGTTTTCTTTGTTTTCTAGTTTTAGTTTAGGCTGACTGTGTCGACCTAACCTTATAATATTCCATACTACGAATATCTAAAATACTCTAAACTATTACATCAGGGTTACATATTTCATTAGTTAAACTGATTTAAAGAGATAACAAGAATTTCAAATACCTTTTGGTTTATTTTGATTTGGTTGTTAAGTTTTAATGATTTATGGGTGAGGACGGGCCCGGGGTACGCTGCATCATAAGGTCTGAAATTGAGTCACCTGGCGTGGTTTTGATTTGCCGATTGTATATGACAAGGAGAAGGGTTGTCTGTCTAACCATGTGGGTTCTCTACCGATTGAGTGGACATTGAACCCCATTTCTCTCTCCATATTTTTTTTCGAAATGACCTGTTTGGCCTCCCTTTCTGCTTCTCTAATGAATTTTAAAATTGAGGGCACATAACAGCGGTTGAGAACAGCATTTTTAAGAAAAAGGTACCATAATGTGACAGTATTCCAAAGTATGACCCGTTTAACCTTGTTGAATTTGGCATCCACCATCGATGAAGACCGTTGATAAGAGTATTTAACCATTCCTCTAATACTAATATTATCATATCAGGAAAAAAACACCTCAGATTTCAGTTTTCATCTAAATATCTCTCTAATACACTCAATATTACACCAGGTCACCAAGTTTATTTTATTGATCTATGAAAATAATTCTCCCCTTTCACTCACAAATATTGAAACTAGATGGTGAAATTTGTTGAAATAATTTAACCTTACACTCAATTTTATCTGCCCAAATTGTTTGCATAGTTTCTAAAACAATACATTCCATTATAGAAATCGAGGACAGTTTTACAATTATAGGGTATAACGTTTTGAAGAAGCATTCTGTGAGAGCTAAATTGAGTCCAAGTCTTGAATAACAAGTACTGTTGTTACAATAATAAACAATCTATGCCATATCTTGTTAAAACTACAAACAGTGATAACTTGGCTCAGATCGAAAAAAGTAATTTGAATGAAATTTTCAATATATTCATTTTGTATTATCTATTTTCAAACTATCATAGCAAGAACGGCCAGCTCTTTATCTAAATCTTGCATCAAAATGTATCTTTAAGTTATTCCCAAGCCTTTTCTGTACACCTTCTAATAAAGAATGCTCAAGAACTGCACATCATGACATAGAGCGAAGGTGAATGTGTGAGGGGGGGGGGAGGTATTAAAGAAAACTTTCTCAAAAGCTGTTAAGTTCCACATATAAGTTTTGGAATTTTAAAGAAAAAAAGTTTCATGGGACTCAACAATTTATTTGTCACGATCACCAAAGAACTACAAATTCATTTTGTTTTGCCTTAGCCATGGAAGTAATTTAGATACTGTGGATCCATAAGTTTGTGGTAATAAAAGCAAATTGATCAAATCTTAAATCATATTTTTAGTTATTCTTTACGCAAAATTAATTTTGTGTCACTGGCATGACTTATGGTATTATAGGTAGCAGCTGACTATAATTGATTTTAATTAAAATGACTAATATAAGACACCATGAAATAAAGGAAGGGCGTACACGGTTATTTTCAGAGTTATTCAACAATGACTACTTGGTGTATACATAAAATGTATCTAACCATTCATAGACTTCATTCATACAGAAAGAATGTAATATTGGCAATTGTTCAATAGAAGTAATTTAATGGAGCTAAACTAGGCTTATGTCGACTTTGCTACTTGGAGCAACTGCTTTAAACTAGCGGCAAGTGTGCGCATATCGAACAGAGAGAGGGAGAGAGATGGAGTGTAATGTCCACTTGACACAAACTAGGTCATCTCGTGACTAACACATGGTTCAATTTCATTTCAATAATTTGCTTGCACGAAGGGGTCTATAGCACAGGGAGTAAACCGGAGAAACTGGACAGACGCCCTGAATCCTTGTCACGCACAACCAAGGAATCGAAACCATGCCAGTTGACTCAATGACAGACCTAATGATACAGCAGCGCACACATACTAACCATTTGCTCCTCAACCCTATTCAGAGCAGGGGGGTTGGGATGGCCTAGTGGTCTAGAGTGCCGTGCTTCGACCTTTAGGTGGCCGTTCACCTCTGGCTTGCGGCTGTGGTTTCGAGCCCTGGTGTGAGCGCATGTGGCATGAAGATAGGGGCGCCTTCTCAACCTCGTGGGTTTCCTCTGGGCATTCCGGTTTCCTCCCACATCTAAACACCCCTACGCGCAAGCAAATTATTGAAATAAAATTAAACCATATGTTAGTCCCGAAATGACCTGGTTGTGTTGAGTGGACGTTAAACCCTCTCTCTCTCTCTCTCTCTCTCTCTCTCTCTCTCTCTCTCTCTCTCTCTCTTCAGAGCAACTGAATTTGGAGCGCTCATGTCACTCCGAATTTATAAATCTAAATTATTTATTTTATAGGGTTGATTGGATGTGTTATTTCAGTCAGTGAACAAGCAAGCTCTCCACGAAATAACCTTAGAACAATGGTATCATGACTTCAAACACTCTTCATTGTTTTTGACATTGGTACATTTAGCCTTTTTTAAGATAGTTGATCTTCGATAAGATTGGGATCCAAATCAGGACCTTTTCATTATTGAGGTAGCGACTTACTCACCAAGGAACAATGGTATCAAAGACAAATCATTACATTTGACCTTTACTAAGACAGTTGATCTTCTATAAGAATGTTACGTGAATCAATATGATGAAAGTTGAATCATTAAGATAGAGTGTGTGTTGGCAGTATTCCATGGTGTACGTGTAATAGGAGTAAAGACAACATTGAGAGAGATTTCATGATTTGATAGATTAAGATTTAGAGATAATTAAACTTATATAAGGGTAACATAATCCTACATAAATTTCTATATCTCCCAGTCTCGAGGTAGAGAAAGGGTCAATGATGTTAAATTAGATTGCATGTCTTTCCAGTGATGTTAATACATTCAGAAAGGGATAAACTCTGGTTTATATTCTTGACTTGTTTGTTTTCAATTTAGAGTGAAGTCTGTATCAGAAGAGGTCCAGTACTGTACAGTGCAGTGGACACATACGGCTAGCCCTAAGATCCATTCACTTAATTTGATATGTTCGTTTGGATGTGATTTCTGTGTATTGTGTCTTGTCCGTAAATTTGTTTTTGTGTAAATCATGTGTGTTGCAGTCCCCCCGCACTAGGGACGTGCGAAGGAAGTGTTGTTTAGGGAGAATAGAATGTCCCTCATTCCACTCACCCCAACCTAATGATTCTGTACGCCATACAAATATCTCTATCATTAGTTTTACATAATATGTAAATAAATTATAAGTTTTGACAAAGTTTTGCAGTTAGGATATAAAACTTAAGCCACAATGTATAAACTATCAGAAATCATTATAACTTTTTCCCCCAAAAGAATTGAAGCTTGGATTGGGTTATTCATGGTGTTGGTTCCACTGCCACCATCTTCCTTTAATAAATAATATATTCCCCTGGATGGCCAAGTGGTTAGTGTGTGTACGCTGCATCATGAGGTGGGAATCACGGTGGCTAAGTGGGCAAGGCGCTGGCTCGTTAGCCTGTAGGTCGGGTGTTCGATCCCTGCATTGGCCGAGAAAGTTCATCTCGATTTTCCGGCGTGGTTTCCCCTTGTCAGTGATACAAAAGGAGGGCCTGACAAGGACAGCTGCCTAGTCGTTCGGATGGGACGAAAAACCGAGGTCCCGTGTACACATTGGAGTGCACGTAAAAGATCCCTTGGCAGTTGGAATTCGATATAAGAGTAGGTCGTAGCGCCGCTGCCCAGGCAAAATTTCCGTCATAGCACACTGTATGGCGTATGCCCGTCTTCCATTAGCCCGGGTCAGGTGCAGAAGAGTAGGACGTTAAACCCCATTTCATTTCGTATCATAAGGTCTGTCATTGAGTTAACTGGCATGGTTTCAATTCCCTGGTTGTACATGATAAGGAGTAGGGTTGGCTGTCCAAGCTCATGGGTTTACTCCAGGTCCTCCTCCCACTCCGAAAGACCCCTATATACGTGTAAGTGAATTATTGAAATAATATTGAACCATATGTTAGTCCGAAATGACCTAGTTTGTGTTGAGTGGATGTGAAACCCCATTTCTCTACCTCTGGCCTGATACATGTAATCTCAAAAATTATTGAAATAATATTGAACCATATGTTAGTCCCAAATGACCTAGTTTGTGTTGAGTGGATGTGAAACCCCATTTCTCTACCTCTGGCCTGATACATGTAATCTCAAAAATTATGTGGTTAGTTTAGATTTTAATATTTTCATATTTTGTTTGAGTAGACAAATATAAAGATACCTCGATCCTGTATTCCAATATGACTAAGAAAATAAATGTATCTTGTACAATAATTGTCTACTAAATCAACCAAGTTTTTATCCCAAGTTGCAGGATATTTTTTTATGAGTTCTCTAGATTTTTATTAGATTAAAGAGTTCATCTGATATTAGATCTAAATGTTTCTAGTTGATTTGCTTTTATTGGTCTTTTTATCCTTCTACACACTACTCATAGATCTTAAATGGTTATAAAGAGAGGAGGAAAAAAATGGCTTTTAACGTCCAGTCGATAAAAACTAGGTCATTTTGGGACTAACGTATGGTCCAAGTTTATTTCAATAATTCAATTGCGTTAAGGGTCTTTAACAGGGGGAAGAAACCGGAAGACTCAGAGTAAAACCAGGAGGTTGGACAGGCGACCCTACTCCTTTATCACGTACAACTGGGGATTCGTAACCATGCCAATTGACTCATAGATCTTAAATGGTTATAATTCTATTTTCTACAAGAATTCCTGAAAGCACAATTCTTTATGTGTGGGATAAAGCACCAGACTTTGGTTACGCTGGAGAAAAAAAAGGCTGAAGAAAGTAACCTGAGAAATCCAATTCTTATTCAATTCAAACCAAACCTTGGTTTATCGTCCAATCCAGATGACTATAGACTGTCCTTGTTTTTTCCATAAGGGGTACCCCTGGATGGAGGGCCTGGCAAAAAAAGTGCCTAGTCATTCCGATGGGATAAAAACAAGGTTTGTGTACACATGAATGTAAAATTTAAAGAACCATTGAAAACTGGTATTTGATATGTGTCTTGTCATTCAGATGAGACGAAAAACCGAGGTCCTATGTACACATGCATGTTAAAGAACTCTTGACATTTGGAAATTGCAATAAGAGTAGGCCAGGTCAGTTGGAGCAAAACAAGAAGCTCAATTCAGTATGTACTTTGCACAACAAAAACTCAACTGATGCTGATGTGCCATTTTATAATCTAGAATTCAATTCAGCGAGATAGTTATTTTAATTTGAGAGTAACATAATAATTTTCCAGGGATATCATCAGACAAGTCACAACAGACCTGTACTTGTAATGTATTATGTAATATTTCAAGTCAATACACATGGTTATGTAACCTAATAACCATCACAGTTTCCAACCATTTTATCTTTCAGCTGATTGATTCCTGCTATTAGTTGATTGGTTTTTGAAATCAAGACGTATTCCAAGCATGTAGATTTGTTTACCAACTACATTTACTTCTGAATCCACTTGCGAATGGGTTCTATTTCTAAATAAATGATAACATAATCTTTTTTCATAAATTCAACATTTCTACCACATACCATACTGTTACACTTAATGTGCCTTGCCAATCACGGTTACTAAGCAACATTGAAAAAATTAGAGCTATTTTTCTGAATATAAATTCCAATTTGTTCTTTTATTTGCATACAGCGCACATGAAGCTATAAGAAGTAAAAATTGCATTGCTTTGGCCTCGATCCGATAAAAATCGTGATATATTTTGGGATTGATCTGTCGTGTCTCTGTGTTAGTGTGTAAACGTATAACACTGTTATCTGATTGGTCAATCAATAAGTCAGCCATTAGTACATCATACACAATGATTAGTCAGTTGAATTAACGGCCATTACACGGATAGCGGAGTTAAAAACCAATCATGCAGCACCCATGATGTCTATGATTGCGTTGGATCATCTCCAATCATGCAACTTCACTCATCAATATTTATCCACTATAAAAATAATGGCATCAATTATAGCGCCAAGACAAATTATAAAATATTGGCTCACAAACTTGCATCAGCATCAAACTCGTAAAAAAAATAACAAAGTGCTATTAATGGTCGTGTATAAATATTTATGGTTTTGAATCTTCTTCCATGACTCCATTCATCAAGGTTTTCCACTAATTTTGTGTTTATGTCCATGTTTGAATATCTAACTAACCATTTAGATTTATGCTTAAATGTTAAAGATGACATTACAGAAGTTATAATGTCTGAACCTCTAACTGTCAAAGGTTTCCCTATATAGTAAAATGAAATAATTAACCCTTGAATTGGTAAACACTTGGCCATTTTCTTTAAGTATCGATTAACTAGCCGGTTTCCATTACACAGTAGTACGTGACAGAGAGTAGTGTCACCGGCGCAACCTCTTGGGTTTTCTCCGGGTTCTACCTACGGTTTCCTCCCACTGCACGCTCTAACCATTCAGTCATCTGACCTCCCACAAAGACACACCTTTTAGTCAATATATGTAAGTTTCTAAACAAACTTAACTAGATTATGTTTATTTATGTAGGAATTCACTGTTTCTGTCTACTATGTCCGGATATTTGTCAACAAACAGTGGTTAAGTCTTTACCTATGTAGAACAATGTTTCCTCTATACAATGATAAATCCACTGTGATCCCACTTATACCCCTACTGTATTATCCAGACTAGTCATCAAAGGTCTGTGGTTGTATGAGGGATTACGATGATGACATGGGGACTCTTGACCAGGTCCAACCTTTCTTGTTCATAGGGCGCTGCAGTGGCTCAGTGAATATGAGAGGTGACGTTTAACGAATGGTTAGCATGTGCACGTTGTCAGTCCTGAAATCACCTACTTTGTGTCAAGTGGACTTTAAACCCATTCTCTCTCTTTGCGTCAACTGGTGTGGTTTTGTTCCCCGGTTGTACGTGACAAGGAGTAGGGTCACTTGTCCAGCGTCGTGGGTTTTCTCCTGGTCCTCCGGTTTCCTCAAACTGCTAAAGATCCCTATGCGCAAGCGAATTATTGAAATAAAATAGAACCAGATGTCAGTCCTGAAATAACCTAGTTTGTGTCCAGTTTAATATGTCTGTCTGTCTCTCTCACTCTCTCACTCAGCATGGATGTGTGTGTATAGTTCCCACCATAATCTTAAACACCATTCCATTGGTTCTTATCCAAAGGTGATAAATTGCGGTTTGAGATCCCAATTTCTTTTTTGTTTTTAATGCTTTTTGAAGGAAGGACCGTATTTTAAAGGGAGGACTATATTTTGAAGGATAAACTACATTATGAAAGGTTAGTGGATTGTGATCGACAATTCCTTAGTTTTGATCGGGTGTGACAGTTAATTCAAATGTCATATTTAGAACCTTGACACTTTCATCAAAGACAGGATTGGTAGAGATGAACTCCTGTATAGCAACAGTTATTTACATGTAAACAGCTCCCTAGTAACCCTTAGTTGTATATAAATATTGGTTTAGGGTAAGCAGGGAGAGATTGTTGCGTGTCTAAATATCAGGCGATTTAACATGGAAATGTTAATTTAGAATACTCTAGCTCCGTGTTAATGTTTCAACTTTATTTGCAGATGCCTTTCTTTGACGTTAAACTGTTAAAGTTTTATAGTTTAGACAAGTGGTGTCATGTCTTTTTTTTTACAAGTATTGTATTGTTTGATACAAATCGATTTTTAGTTTATTTTATTGACAGATATCAAATGGATCAGGCACATGTTTCAAAACCTTAAACAGTAGCCCTGAATTTTTCTTTTTCTTTATACAACATGCACTTAAATTTCTGACAGTATCGGGAAAAAACATTATAAACTTTCTAGTTTGGTTAAAGAGTGTGTGATGCATTCTGCACACGGAGAACTATATCTACTGTACTTCAAGAACAGATCTCTGTCCTTAATGGCCACCATATCCAAAAATAAGCATCTTGTTTTGTAATGTGGTTCTACTCCATTTCAAATTTGCATTATACACAAAATATATATAAACCTTTTCAAAATTCTCGAAGTACATACTTAGTGTTTTTGATTAGAATCATTCATTTTGGACTTAAAATGTTGGTCAACTAGCTTTGTGTCTGTTATCAAGCGGAGTTACTTGTATACCGACAGCGTAAGTTTAGTATGTTTGTGCTGTTCACCAATATATATAATGATGGAAATTTATCAATACAAAGTCCTTATTTGAGTTTTATTCCGTAATGTCTGCAAGTCTACATTTATATTATAGTTATCAAGAAGATTGACCCTGTTTAACTAATTCTAAAATGTGGCACTTGATAGAACCATGTTTAGTTATTAAGATGGTTTGATGGACTGGAGGTGCCGTGAAGAGTGTTTTAATGTTGATGTAGAACTAAGTGAGAATTGTTACAGGTCAACATGGTGGTTTATTCAGAGATTAAAGGGACAGGATTCGTCCAGCCCTGGTATTTCTAACGGTAAATAGACGATGGCTAACGGTCAGGTGACGAGAGAGACGTTTATTTTTACACAGCAATTTCTGTACACATTTCACACCACCTGTTGCTCTTTCTATTGTACTGAGAAGGGGAGAGAGAGAAGGGGTTTAACATCCACTTGACACAAACTAGGACATTTCGGGACTAACACATGGTTTAACATCCACTTGACACAACATGCTAAAGACCCTACGCGCAAGAAAATTATTAAAATAAATTTGAACCAGTGTTAAGTCTCAAAATGACCTAGTTTGTGTTAAGAGGAAAGGTAAACCCCATTTCTCTTACTATTGGTAATAAGTCTAAATTTCTAAAACCTAAAATTCCCTGGTTAATAAAGAGAGATAATAGAAGAGGCAAACATTCCCCAACTATTTAAATTATGCATTTTGTTATGATGTCAATTTGAGATTGTGTTATAAAAATATTGAAATTAATGTCTGGTTTTTTTAGTCCACTTGTAACATAATACATGGTGCATACTTGACTAATCTCACATATCAAATATTGTAAAGAAAATATTTCAAATATCTAAAAATTACAAATATTACTAGAAAACATATATTCTAAAATATGCTTTACGTTAAAGGAGATGCTCCTTTAACTATCCAAATATCAGAAGATGTCTGCTATTTTTACAAAGAAATATAAATTTTCAATATTCATATTATATTATAATGTTGCACGCAGTAGCGGATTATCAGTGAGGCTGATGAGGCTGCAGCCTCAGGCCCAAAGATTTTGTAAAAAAAAAATTTTGTAGACTTGTCTGACACGATTAAAAACGCATAGACAATGAATGTTAGGGGGGTGGGGTTTAGGCCCAACGGGAATCAACATAGGCCCTGACCCGAAATTAATTAGGCCCACGCCTTTTTAAATAGGCCCTCTGCCGCCTCAGTCCTTGGTGGAGCTTAATCCGCCACTGGTTGCACGGAGGGCAGAATGGTTAGCAGATGCGCTTTGTATTATAAGGTTAGTCAGTGAGTCAATCGATCGTTTAGAATCCCTGGTTGTGACAAGGTGTGGGGTCGCCTATCCAACCGTGTGGGTTTTCGTCGGGTTCTCCGGTTTTCTCCCATTGCTAAAGACCCTACATGCAAGTGAATTGTTAAAATAAAATTAAACCATATGTTAGTCCCGAAGTGATCTTGTTTGTGTCGAATGAATATTAAACCCATTTCTCTCTTACTCTCTCTCTCAGGAACATTTGCTCAAATCGTGTTTATTTTCCAGATTTGAATCTAGACTAGTAATAGAATTTCTTTGCTCCAGTTCCCTTCAGTCACAGCCAACAATGCCTAATCAGCAAAATGTCAAACACGAGTCTATTCAATTGATATAACTGTATATGGTAATATTAAGTAATTGATATCTTGTCATATTGGGTTTAAAAGATTAAATTATATAAAAATAAATAGAGCGTACCTGCCCTCAGGTAAAACTATATCTATCTATTATAATACCTACAGGTTAATCAATTAGATAATACCTGTATATAGGATATACACAGGTGAGATTCACTACCTGTAGCGCCTGTCCAACCTCGTGGGTTTTCTCCGGTCCTCTGGTTTCCTCCCCTACGCACTAGAGAATTATTGAAATAAACTCAAATCATATGTTAGTCCCGAAATGACCTAGTTTGTGTCGAGTGGACATTAAACCCCATTTCTCTCTCTCTCTTTCCCTACCTGTAATCTAGTGGATTGTGTCTAAAAAAAACCCTATATTTCACTTTGGATTAAGCTCAGTAGCTTGTAATTTTGAGCATTTGGCATAAAACTTGATGTTAAGTGGATTGACAGCTGTGTAGTTGTTTGGATGGGATGAAAAACTGAGGTTCCATGTATACATTGACATGCACGTATAAGATCCTGCAACATCTGGAATTCGATATACATGTAAGAGTAGGCCGTAGTACCACTGTCCGTCAAAATTTCCCTCATAGCGCAGGGGCATATACCTGTCTTCATTAGTCCAATCCGAGCAGAACAGTAGGGCTTTAAACCCAATTACATTTCATTTCTACCTGGTCTCACTGTGATGTTATGAAATCATGTGTTAGTCCCAGAATGACCTATTTCTGTTGAATGGAATTCTGATGCGTAAATTGCTTAAATCCAAATCAAAATATTCACATATACATATGAATAAAATTTTTTCCCACATTTACCATGATTTCATTAAACATATGTTATTCATTAATAGTGTCTACTTAATAGTAATGGTACATGTTAATGAATAAATTAACATAAATTAGCATATTTTCTACCTCATTCAATTATAATTACTTCAATTGTTTATCAAATGTTAACATAAATTTTAATGTTCACTATAATGTCAGATTTTTTTCAGTGGCATTTAGTATTTGAACAGAAACATGCTTCTCCTTCTGTGGTAGAAAATTTGGAAAAAAGTTAACATTCGGACAAAGAGACGAGAATTAACGTCAGTAGGGAAATCAATGGTGGCCTAGGGGCAGAATGATTTCTGTGCTATGGAAAGTTCACAAAACTAACAGCTGTTGTTTTAAACAGTTAACAATAATAACATGTACATTTACATGTATATTGTCCCTAACTACATACATGTACATTGAGCAGTATTAATTTAAAGGGAGATTCAGGGTGGGGTGGGGGAGTTGGTGGTGGCTTAAGTTAAGAATTTACTCAAAATTGTTTGTTTTATTTCAACTAAGATAAAGCTCTTTATAAAACTTTTGTTGTTTTAATCTAACAAATACATGAATAAGAAAGTATGTGCACGGTTTTGTGTTTCTGGATCAAAGATATTTCTCATAAACAGTGATTAAAAGAGGAGTAAATTTTTAACTTAAGTCTGAGAATGGTTTGTGAACTCAGGGCCAGATTTACCCTCCACTACCCCCACACCCTTATGAGAATTAAATTGAGCAGGACTTTTGTGTTTAAAAATATTAAAATAAAAGAACTCAAAATTAATAATGATTCAATAAAAATTTGTCAATTCCAAGGTCAAATGGCCCTTTTATTGTCTTGACTGGGAAAAAGTTATTCGCCCCAATCTGCTCAGCATCCATAACTGACATAAGAGGAAGTTAATGTACAAACCAGGCCACATAATTTACAAACTAGGCCACATAATGTACAAACTAGGCAACATAATGTACAAACTAGGCCACATAATGCAACAGTATTTGTCCAGATTACAAAGAAATAAATCAACTTTTTAACATCTATAGTTTTATATGAATTAAATTTCAATCAAAAGATCTTGACATTTGTTATTATTTACTAGTTGAACAACTCGGTCACGTTTATTTGAAGGGTCACCAATCAGAACTAGCACAAAGGAAGGAAGAAGAAGCTAAATTATATTTCCCTGTGATAAAAATTGTAGTACATCAGCTGATAGTGTGTTGACTTGTAGGATTTTTAAAGCAATTTAAAGGTGCATTATGTAAGCGGTAAATCTACCTATTGCAAAAAGCTGTATTATTGCAAAGCCATATAAAGAGAAGTGGTACCAGGTGTTTATTATATTTGAAAAAATATTTTAAACATACATTAGGCAAGAGCTAAATCTGCCCTTTGTAGGTCTTTCTTTAGGCCTGAAATCTTATAAACTATTAATTAGACATTAATTAACTTATCCAGACTATAATCACCTCTCGATGTCAAGGCTAGTATGACATATTTAGGCTACTGGATTAGGATCGGGTTTCCTACTTAACTTTCATTCATGATTTAATCATGAAATGGATTATCGAGACTATTTTTTAGTAATTTTCAGCAAATTGCCTTTACATCATCCAGTTTTTAACTATTATTGTTAGCCAGCTCTTTATCTAATCGCCCATAAGGTACTTGGTATCTTTAATTGATAATAAACATTTTAGTCAACACAACATGTCATCTTGAGACTAACATGAAATTTTTTTCTATTGAAGACAGGACCTCTAGGTTAACGATTTAACGTCTTATTCACTGAGCCATGGGGGTTGGGATGGCCTAGTGGTCTAGAGTGTCGCGCTTCGACCTCTAGCTCGACGATCACCTCTGGCTTGCGGCTGTGGTTTCGATCCCTGGTGTGAGCGTATGTGGCATGGAGATAGGGGCGTCTTCTCAACCTCGTGGGTTTCCTCCGGGTACTCCGGTTTCCTTCCACTGCTAAAGACCCCTACGCCCAAGCGAAATATTGAAATAAAATTAAACCATATGTTAGTCCCGAAATGACCTAGTTTGTGTTGAGCGACGTTAAACCCCATTTCTCTCTCCCTCTTATTCACTGAGCCAAAGCAGCTCCCCATGTCCAGCAAATAAATTGACTATTTGCAAACTATGAGATTCTATTAAACTTTGATATTTATCTATATACAGTACTGTATGTAATTAGGACAGTTTGACACCTTTCTAGTCTATAATATACAAATTATATCTAATTATATACATATCCTAGCTGTTGTTTTATGATTTTACTCATGATTAACTTCCATCTGTGTTACCACAGTTGGCATGTACGTTAAAGATCTCCTGACAGTTTGAATTTGATGAAGAGAAGGCAGAAACTATACACTGATAGACAATGAAAAAAACAGAGAGTACATGCATATACATGGTCTGATTAGGACTTTTAAGAAACTAAGCATCGTAATAATTATGGTGCCTCTCGTGTACGTTATAATTAAAAATAAAAACCAATACTAAACAGTAAAAATAGGTTGCCAGGCAACGAAACATACGCCCACACAGCAGCCAAATCGTCCGGGCAGTCAACAAGAGTTGTTGCATTTTAAGTAATCATCAGAAAATCATAATTCAAACTCACCCATAACTTAACTACGGTGTAACTGTGATATAATCAAACGTTTTTTTAAATCGGATAATAATTGTGACCTCCAGAGGGACCACAAGCTAAAAAGGGTGATTTTTCGTACAATCAGGGGCCATGATTCAGGAAGTTACGATCCGATATGGGCAAATATGCAATGGAACCAAGATCATCAAAATCAGTTCAAAATTGTGACCTCTATAGGGTCCACAACCTTGATATAACATATTCTTACACAATTCCCGTACAGACGGCGGCCATTTTATCCGTCAACTCTGGTCTGATTTTCACAAAATTAAAATTCTCATTTCATTACCATGAAACCATGATATAATCAAACGGTTTTTTAAATCGGATAATAATTTTGACCACCAGAGGGACCACAAGCTAACAAAAGCGATTTTTCGGACAATCAGGGGACATAATTCAGGAAGTTATGATTCGATGGGCGCAAATATCGAAAGGAACCAAGATCTTTGGGTTATAAACATGCATGTCACGTTTCATCAAAATCGGTTCAAAATCGTGACCTCTATAAGGCCCACAACCTTGATATAACATATTTTCACACCATTCGCGCACAAACGGCGGCCATTTTGTCCGTCAATTTTGGTCCGATTTTCATGAACTTCGAACTCAACCTTCATAACCATGGAATGGTGATATAATCAAACGTTTTTTTAAATCGGATAACAATTTTGACCTCCAGAGGAACCACAAGCTAAAAAGGGCGATTTTTCGGACAATCAGGGGCCATAATTCAGGAAGTTATGATCCGATAGGCACAAATATCGAAAGGAACCAAGATCTTTGGGTTATAAACACACATGTCAATTTTAATCAAAATCGGTTCAAAATTGTGACCTCTATAAGGTCCACAACCTTGATAGAACATATTGTCACACAATTCGCGTACAAACGGCGGCCATTTTGTCCGTCAATTTTCGTCCGATTTTCACGAAATTCGAACTCAACCTTCATAACCATGGAATGGTGATAAAATCAAACGGTTTTTTAAATCGGATAACAATTTTGACCTCCAGAGGGACCACAAGCTAAAAAGGGTGATTTTTCGGACAATCAGGGGCCATAATTCAGGAAGTTACGATCTTATGGGCGCAAATATCGAAAGGAACCAAGATCTTTGAGTTATAAACGTACATGTCAAGTTTCATCAAAATCGGTTCAAAATTGTGACCTCTATAAGGTCCACAACCTTGATATAACATATTTTCACACCATTCGCGTACAAACGGCGGCCATTTTGTCTTTCAATTTTGGTCCGATTTTCACGAAGTTCGAACTCAACCTTCATAACCATGGAACGGTGATATAATCAAACGTTTTTTTAAATCGGATAACAATTTTGACCTCCAGAGGGACCACAAGCTAAAAAGGGCGATTTTTCGGACAATCAGGGGCCATAATTCAGGAAGTTACAATCCGATGTGCGCAAATATCGAAAGGAACCAAGATCTTTGGGTTATAAACATACATGTCAAGTTTCATCAAAATCGGTTCAAAATTGTGACCTCTATAAGGTCCACAACCTTGATATAACATATTTTCACACAATTCGCGTACAAACGGCAGCCATTTTGTCCGTCAATTTTGGTCCGATTTTCACGAAATTCGAACTCAACTTTCATAACCATGAGACGGTGATATAATCAAACGGTCTTTTAAATCGGATAACAATTTTGACCTCCAGAGGGACCACAAGCTAAAAAGGGCGATTTTTCGGAGAATCAGGGGCCATAATTAAGTAAGTTACGATCCGATTGGCGCAAATATCGAAAGGAACCAAGATCTTTGGGTTATAAACATGCATTTCAAGTTTCATCCAAATCGGTTCAAAATTGTGACCTCTACACTGTTCACAAGCTAAAAAACGTGATTTTTCGTACAATCAGGGGCCATAACCCATGAAGTTACGGTCCGATACATGCCAATATCGAAAGGAACCGAGATCTTAGGGTGATAAACCTATATTTTAAGTTTCATAGAAATCGGATAAAAATTGTGACCTGTAGACTGTTCACAAACAATTGTGGACGGACGGACGTCCGGACGGACGGACGTCCGGACGGACGAACAGGGGCGACGACAATATACGTCCACATGAAAATGTGGGCGTATAAAAAATTATTTTTCTTTTGAAATGATACAAAATAATAGCTTTTTCCCTAGATTTTCTGGTCACCAATTGTACATGTAATTACTGGATAATACAATTTATTCTTTGTGGGGCCCCTTTTTGCAGGCCCTTGTTCACCTGCATTTGTTGCACCACGGTAAATCAGTCACTGGAAAAAACTCATGATCTGACCCCACCCCACCCTTGATGCCCTGAGACGTGCTTATTTGGCTTAATAGTTAATCCAAGGTTGTGAACATTGATAATATCTAGATTGTGTACAGGCTTACAGCTATGATTATTATGTAATAATTATGATTGTGTATCAACTAGAGGCCTGTCTCTAATCTTACTTCAATAAGAGATACCATACAGAATGATAATCAGGGGTTATTTTAAAGCTACAATATGTAAGATTTAGATATAGAACTGGTCATTCGTTCTACAATAGTTCAAAAATAGATAATGCAAAATATGGAAAATTTCAGTCAAATAATTTTATTCTGTGAGAAGTTATAAGAGTTGGAAGGTTTGACAAGATCTGGCTGGCATAGATTGATCAGCATCATATTGGTGCGGTAAATGACAATTGAGTCTGAGTCTAGAATATCAAGTTTAACGTTAAATTTTAAAATCTCGCAGCTAGGGGTTGTAATCCATGACATTTTGCCGTATCAAGATGTTTTTGTTGATTCTTGGATTGAGGCACACAAATATCTTTCTGGAGCCTCGCAGTACCTGTATGCTAGTGTCCTACAAACTCTTAATCTGTCTATGGTCATCAGAATGCTCAGAAAGTTTTCTAGCGTGGTTTTCACTTTGTCCGTGGTGCAGAACCTGGGGCCTGGCAAGGAACAGTGTCTAGTCATTCAGATGGCATGAAAAACAAGGAACTCTTGACAATTGGATCTCAACTACTGTCAGGGCAAAATTCCCCTCATAGCACACTGTAAAACATACAACTGTCTTCGTTAGCTCAGGGGGGTGGATGGACGAGTGGTTAGCGCCTGTATCATAAGGTCTATTATTGAGTCAACTGGCGTGGTTTAAATTCCCCGGTTGAACGTGACAAGGAGTAGAGTCGCCTGTCCAAACTCATGGGTTTTCACCAGGTTCTCCAGTCTCCTCTCACTGTTAAAGAATCCTACCCGCAAGAGAATTATTGAAATAAAATTGAACCATATGTTAGTCCCGACATGAACTAGTTTGTGTTGAGTGGACATTAAACCCCATTTCTATCTCTCTTTCATTAGTCCAGCTGAAGCAGAAAAGCAGGATATATTTTATTCATCCCTTAGAGAGATACTAAAAACGCTTGAGGAGTTGGTCATCATATTTTTGAATGTAGGTTATAATACACAAACTATTTACCAAACCTAAATTAGGCCAATATTACCATACAGTCAGTCGGTCAACTATTTCAATAAGAAGGTCAAATTCAAATTTATTTTTTTCTATTTGGATAGGTTGTGCTTGTTGATATAATAAATAACGACCCTAGTTTATTAGCTCTATAACAAGTTAGGTCAATATGTACGAAATGAATTAATTTTTACAAAAACTTGTTTTCAACAAAAATCTTTTTAGGGGGTCAAATTCAAATTTTTTATTTTAATTGATACAACAAATAACTACATTAAATGACTTGAGGTAAGAGCTTGGGTCAGTCTGAATCAACTGACTTATTTTTACAAAAAATCGCTCTGAGGTGAAATTCAAATTATTCATTTTTCTCTGAATAGGTCGTACTTGTTGATAGAAGTTATAACAGATTTTAGGTACCATGTTGAGTCAGTATGAATGATATGAATTAATTTTTACAAATTTTTTGGAACAAAGATCTTTTTTTTGGGGGGGGGGGGGAATTCTTTTTCTTTTATTTGAATAGGTCGTACTTGTTGATATAAGAAACAACTACATTAACTGACTCCACGTAACATGATGGGGTATCATGAACAAACTGAATTAGTTTTTACAAATTCTTTTTGAACAAAAACCTTTTTTTTAAAATCATGATCTTATATTGTCAAGTGTCATATTGCCTGAACAAAAAGAAAACCTGACTGATGCCATCTCATATTTTTTGTCCACAAGCTGAGAAGCGACCCTGTAAGGTGTCAGCCCCATGAGGTAAAACTCTTATGACATACAGCTCAATATATAAAGGAAATATTTAGGGACTTTTACCCCCATATTGACTATTGTTACAATATCATTTTATTCCGACAAACAATCAATGGATTGAATCAGAAATGGGGAAAAGATCTAGTTCATAATTTAAACATACATTATGCAAGACCTAAATCTGCCTATAGCAAATCTTTCTTTAGGGCTGAAATTTTATCTATTTTATCAATTAGACATTTATTAACAAAACAAGACCATAATCAACTCTCAATGTCATCGCTAACCTGCGATATTTACTGGATTAGGATTTAATTTGCTGCTCAACGCTCATTCATGTCTATATTGACTTTAGTAATGATGATCGAGGCTAGGCCCAAAATTCAATGGCTAAATTTCAGTTCCAAGTGGATCAATTTGACTGAAATTTTCAGCAAATTGCCTTTACGTTATGTAGTTTGTTAACTATTATACTGAGAACTGTCAGCTTTTTATCTAATCTCTCATGATGTATCTTTAATAAATTAATCACTTCTTTACGTAACTTAATGGTAATTTTAAGAAAAGATATCATATCAGCTCAATATATTTAGAGACTCTTATCTGCAAACTGACTTTCGTTACAATTACATTTTATTCACACAAATGAACGTTCATCTGAATCAAAATGGGGGACAATGTTTTTTATACAATCCCTTATTCAGGTAATTTCGAGAAAAGATCCCCATCTGCCTCTATTCACACCTGGTTTTGTAAGATTGTATTGTTTAGTTATGTTAATAGGTCATATTGTTATTTGAACTCAATACTCCAAAATCATACAACAGATTTTGTTATAAAAAATATGTTATGCTTTCCCCGTCAATTCAAAGAAAATGATTTTCCTGTCACCAATCTTTATTTATTTGATTGCATCTAGAAAGCACAGTTTTCATGTTGTCTCATTGTTTGTGTTTGGAATCAGTTTTTTATATTACTTATTTATTTATATAACACCAACAATACCCTGGGGGTTGGATGGCCGAATGGTTAGCACGTGACAAGGAATAGGGTCGCCTGTTCAACCTCATAGGTTTTCTCCGGGTCCTCCGGTTTCCTCCCACTGCTAAAGATCCCTAGGCGCAAGCGAATTATCGAAATAAAATTAAACTATATGTTAGTCCCGAAATGACTTAGTTTGAGTCACGTTGGACGTTAAACCCCATTTCTCTCTCTCTCTCTCCAACAATTCCCCCAAGTAGACCATCATTACCCGTACATTTTAAAAGTCAAGTTTTGTATGCTAATTGTACCAGGAACAGATGGAATTTGTGGGTTTTACAGTTGTTATCGGTATTAATGTAATAATCCTAGCATTGTTGTACATGTATGTATGTCTGAAAATCTTATAATTTAATAGTTTCAGGACCTGGGCCAGAGTTCACAAAGCATTCTCAGACTAAAGTTGAGAAATTACTCAAAAATGTTTGCCTTATTTTAACTAAAATAAAGCCCTTTATAAAACTTTTGTAGTTTTAATGTATCAAATACACCAATATGTGCAATGATTTGTGTTTCTGGATCAAAGATATTTTTCAAAAACAGTGACTGAAAGTTGAGTAAATTCTCAACTTAGGTCTGAGAATGCTTTGTGAACTCGGGGCCAGATGGAATCGGTAAGTTGGTACTTTACATGTAGGTATGTTTCATGAATCAAGTTGTTAAACTCTAATTGTTCCAGGAAGAGATTGAATTATTAGGTGTAACAGATCGTGCTGTATATGGAATAATCCTAGCGTTATCAGATGTATGTCTGAAAATCAAATCTGATCATGTAATTGTTCCTGGACCAGATGGCATCGGTAGGTGTTAACAGAGTAATAATACTATGATTCCTGTTAGTCATCTGTCTAAACAAGCAATACCATAGAACTATTACTCATACCCCATACCTCCTCAAATTACTCAATATTATTACAATTATTTACCCATCGTTGTAGAACAGACATATTGTGGCTGATTCGTTTAGACTCCGTCAGAACTCTGTCAGAACTCTTCAGGGAATCGTCTTTAAAAGATAGAAAAACTCCAGAACACATGAATAATACTACGAGAACATCTGTTCAATTATAAAAATAATTCTACATGCTAACCATGTGTGTAAATAACATTGTAAGGATGCGTGCAAAGCAATTCACGTGAAATTGAATATTTTGAAATATGTACTCGCTTCTTTTTTGCATAAAACCCAGTAGTTTTCAGTGTGGGGGGAGCAGTGGAGGCGATAACCCCAGCCATCCATTTCAAGGGGAGTTGAAGGTGAAGAAGAAGAGGAGGGTAGAAGGGCATAAAAAGTGAAATTAAATTAAGTAATTTGATATTTCAAAGTATGATTCCTTTGTTTTACAAGATGTCCAAGCCAATTATTGAAATAAAATTGAACCATGTGTTAGTCCCAAAAGGACCTAGTTTGTGTCAAGTGGATGTTAAACTCTCTCTCTCTCTCTATTTCTCTCTCTCTCTCTCTCTCACTGAGCCACCGCAACTCCCCCACTCTGAAAGACAGTGTACAGCAGTTCAGCATGTAAGATAAAGAAGGGCATTGAAAAGATCTAATCTAGACGATCTACAGGTAATCTTAACTAACAGATGTTCTCACTTCTAGATAACATTTTAACTCCAGGTATACTCTATCAGTTGGTACAATCTAGATCGAGAAATTACCTCAAGTCAGGATCCTGCCGTTATATAAAAAATATGTCTACCTGTGGTTAGATCATCTTACATACATGTAATACAGCGTATGGTTGTCATTATACACACACACATAAACACACATGCACATACATGTACATGCATTTCTATAAATATGTTGTACTCCTGATATACCTTGCACTTTTAACATCTCAACAGGCAATATATTACTTCAAGCCAAATAATATAAATCATTGTATCTAGATATTTTTTTTGAATAAATGAATTATGAAATTGCATTTCCAAAGTTCCAGAACTTGATGAACTAGAAATGAAATCCAATGAGGTTTAATATTCTACTTTCCTGCGCCATCATGGCAGGGCTAATGAAAACATGAAATCTTCGATCAGATAAATTTTGCCGAGTATCCCATCCATACCACTAAAAATGAAATCAAATGGGCTTTAACCACCTACTTTTCCGCACCAACGAGGCTAAAGAAGACAGGAAGTGTGCTATGAGGTAAAGTTTGTCAAGCATCCCATCCAAATAACTAGATCCTACTACCTGCCACTTTTCCTGAAACAAACAATTCGTGAACTTTTACCTACGCTGCCTCCCTTTGTTGTAGACACGTGAACAGTAGTGTCCAATCAGAGGTTGTGATACAAACACACTCAAATCAAACATGGCTACCTCAACAGAAACCTTCACAGTGAACGAACTTTGAACTTTTCAACTCGATTATCACAGGTAGCCAATTTAGCTGAAATCTGATTGGCTCTCGGTCTAGGTCACTACCCAATCGAAATTAGTGCCGAAATCTCCTGGGTATTAGGTGAAGGGCTTGATAAGATATACGTAGTTAAAGCGAGATCATCTTGCCTTCTATTGAAGATGCTGATCTGCATGATTGACAAGGGGACACCACACTAAACAATCTTGTACTTTCTCTGCCAACACAACTTTCTTTGCCACAACAAGGATAAAAAATATGGCAAACAATCTCTAATAGATTTGAAATTTTGTCATGAATTTGTGACCTTTTAAACTTTTGTCTTTGTTTACATGAAGATCGTTTTTTTTAAATCAAAATATGTTTGACCTTTTCTAATCCTCCGAAAAAATACTGGAAACACTTAAAATAACTTGAGACACACATTGTTTTATAGAATATGAACTTTGAACTTCATATTTGGTTTTGTTTAAACAATCCAGCAGTGGGGCTGATATCCTCCATCAAATTGAAAAAGTAATCCGATGACACATTTTTTTAATTGCATATTTATCTGTTTCTAAAGCATTGATCATTTTGCTTATCTGTGCTTAATGTGAGCAGAAAATGCTCAGTATTGAAGCAGAAATATGTTCCAAAAGGTGACAGAAGCTTAACCTGAGCTCATTATCGAACTTAGTCGTACTGATGTAATGAAACCATACACCAAGTTTCATCACACTCACTTAATTAGAAGCAAAGTTATTGTGTTCTAAAGAATTGACAACCCAAATTGCGTATCGCTGCTTTGCCTTTCAGAAAATGGTCATCATCATCAATAGTCCCCTGTTTTCTTCAAACCATGGGGGGACAGAAATATATTCACGACAAAGACAAGAAAAATAAAACTTCAGTGCTTTTTAATTAACTTATTGAATTTCGATAGTAAGGACAAAAAATATATATACATGTAGTTGACCTTTCAATTCCAATATCCTATTTTCTTGTTAATAAAAGACTGTTTGATATAAAATTCAAACTTTGAAGGCAAAAGAAAATAATATATAAAGTTGACCTTTCAATTAAGATCTTATAATTCAAATATCCTTTTTTCTTGTTGATAAAATACTTTTTGATTTATAATTCAAACTTTGACCTTCAGCCCAACGAGGAAGAAAGAAGATCTGGAGTAACAAAACCAGGATCAATTTTCACCTCCTTTAAAAATATTGTAAGTGAAAATAACTTCACAGTAAAACATCTGGCCTCACTTAATAAAACTGTCAGACGTAAACCCTCATTCGTTCCTCCATTTTTTTCCAATTCAATTTTTTCGCTAGAAAACCTCAAAATTTACACTTAAACCATCTGGCGTTTGGCATGTGCATTCTCTCACCTTTCTGCCATGTTCATGCGCGTTTATTTGATCACCTCGGCACATCTGTCAGTCAGAAAATGCAAGCACGAGTACACACGGTATCTAACGCAATCATTTTTTATTTGTTTAGCAGATAAATAAACAGCAGAGCAACTTAAAAAGTTATAAAAATAAAATTAAACCTCCATTTTCGAGACAAAATGAACAGAAGTAGAGAAACATCAGACAGACACAGGTTGAGTCGAAGGATTCCGTAATTAAATAATACGGGAAAAACAATTAAACTTTTATATTTCACTATCAAATTTCTAACTTAGTTGGCTGACTGAAAGCAAGCGAGAGAAAGAAATTGCGTTTAATGTCCACCCTACTTGGTCATTTTGGAACCAGCAATTAATTTCATTTCATTTCAATGATTTACTAGCGCGTGGGGGTGTTTAGAAGTTGGACGAAACCACGGGTGGCCCAACTCCTTGTCACGTACAGCAAGTTGACTCAATGACAAGCCTTACGTTACGGGGGGGTGGGGGGATGGCCTAGTGGTCTAGAGTGCCGCGCTTCGACCTCTAGCTGGCCGGTCACCTCTGGCTTGCGGCTGTGGTTTCGATCCCTGGTGTGAGCTTATGTGGCATGGAGATAGGGGCGCCTTCTCAACCTCGTGGGTTTCCTCCGGGCATTCCGGTTTCCTCCCACTGCTAAAGACCCCCTACGCGCAAGCGAATTATTGAAATAAAATTGAAACCATATGTTAGTCCCAAAATGACCTAGTTTGTGTCGAGTGGACGTTAAACCCCATTTCTCTCTCTCTCTCCTTATGTTACGGAACGTACACACTGGAGAAAACTCACAGGGTTATAACCAATCAAAACCTCGTCACGTGACTCAATGAAAGACCTTACGATCTAAAACATATACATCAAACCATTTGACCTCCATGGATGATGCTACATGCAAATTGCATTTTTCTCATACATTTACATCTATTTTTCTTTTCAACAATCTTAATCCCAATTATACTTTTTTTTTTGCTCCAAGTTTAAAATTTGGATATACTATAAAAAAAGTTGATGCACATATTTTTAGTTGATTAAAACCGTCATATATGATTATTTTCAGACCACACAGGAAATCAAATGTTTAAATATGTATATACCATGGATATTTAATTCGCTCAGTTAACGTCTATTAATATTCTAGTATCTCTAGATATATCAATGACATTTTATGTAAATTTTTACGATATTAAGAAAAGGATATGGGAAATCTGACCCACCATCATAAAATTTTGTACAACTTCAGAAACCTGATAGTTCATTGATTTTATATTTCTCACAGGAAAATTCATGTCATTTAATCAAACTATTTTCTCCCTGTCTCGTACAACTCATATTTCACATTGCGATTTATTTAAACTTTCGATACCGGTACCAATTTTTGGTGTATGACAGGGGTTTCTATTTTAAAACTTTTGAGGGCCTCAATCCAAGAATTCAGTAAAACATCTTCGTTTGTTGAAAAATGCCATTTATTATTTATAAAATAAATAATTAAAAAAAACATTAATCAAAATAACCATCATAAACCAAAAATAATTAAAACACATCACAACCTACCCCCAACCTATTAATCATGTTGGGTTAAATTATGCCAAAGCATCCCAAGCTTGAACCTAGCACAACAGTCTTCTTCAGCATTATATGACATGTACATTACAACTGAGAGAGAGAGAGAGAGAGAGAGAGAGAGAGATTTTGACATCAACTCAACACAAACTAGTAGTGGGAGGAGACCAGTGGACCCTACTCCTTGTCACCTACAACGGTTATTTATGACAGGTTATTTATGACAGACGTTAAGATACATCCGATCCCCTTTTACAACTAAGAGTCATTTCAAAATTTAGAATTATTCAGAATTATTACCCTGGCTCCAAATAACAAAAAACAGGTATGCAAACACGATAATAAACAAAATTAGCTTGGATGTATCATTATGCATTGTATAACAAAATTCAGATTTATTTAACTTTTTAAAAAAACAATTATCAGGCTTAATTTCAATACATAAACATGAACCTAACTGTTTGGTGAACAGAATTCTAAATGGATTTATTTAAGCTTTTAGAAGTAGTTATTTGGTTTAATTTCAATTTTGTTTCTAATACATGAACATGAACCTGAACCTGGCATGTATGGAGAACAGAATTCTATAAGGAATTTGTGACAATATGCATCTTGTTTATTGTTTAGATTTTTGACAAACGTCCAAATATCGTCTGCTGTTTGTTGATTCACCACTGCCAGTCTACTCGCACTTTTAAAATACATCTGATTTAAACAATATTTTATTCAAATAAGATAGATAGGGCCTAATAATGTATACATACACTGTCGAAAGGTAAGGATTCAAAAACAAGCCAAAGGCTTATTTTATGAATTCATCTCCTTATCTAATAAATATACTACAAATACAATTGTAATATGTTCACTTCACATACAAAATACATTTAACAGAACAGTATTTTATATTTACTACTAATTGTGCATGCAAGTAATTCAAATCAAACTATGAAGATGATGACTTCAATTCGTCATGGACTCATGGTATAGGATGGTCATGTCATTCACAGTAGTGGATTTTAAATTATATTTTGATTTTTATTTCATGTCATTCCTATCCACTTCATTGGATCGGTTACCTGGGTAGGTATCAAGGTATAAAATGTGCATCATGCCAACTTTATGCTACCATTAGATCAATTGACTGCTGGCTAGAAGACATACCTCAGATGAGTGTGGTACCATTACTGACATTTGAGAAACAATGTTTTATTAAGCAATTGGAGTTTTGGTCATTTTTTAAGATTTTTTAAATGCAGTTTAGTTGTATGCACGTATTTGTTGGATGTAATTCAGTTTTGTTCGATCTGTAACACTGTGTTTGTTTTGTTGGATCTGTTTTGTTCGATTTGTAACACTGTGTTATTTTGGTTGGATCTGTTATATTGTGTATGTTTTGTTTGGATCTGTTACATATTGTGTATTTTTTGTTGGATTTGTTACATTGTATTAGTTTTATTGGATCAGTAACATTCTGTTAGTTTTGTTGGATCTGTGACATTGTGTAAGTTATGTTTGAATCTTAAACATTGTGTTTGTTTTGTTGGATCAGTAACATTCTGTTAGTTTTGTTGGATCTGCAAAATTGTGTAAGTTATGTTTGAATCTTAAACATTGTGTTTGTTTTGTTGGATCTGTAACATTGTAAGTTTTGTTGGATATCTTACATTGTGTTACATTTTGTTGAATTTGTTACATGGTGTTAGTTTTGACAGATTACAAGGTGTGTATTGTGTTTACTCTACCATGTATATTGTACTCAATGACACATCATAGGTGTAAATGATGTGATGCAGTGACAATAGGACTGACAGGTGTCATAACATATGACATCTCTTGATGGATGACAACACCACCGGTTATGATCGATCACTTATAGTGGAAAATGAAATGTACCTGTATTACCATGGTAACTGATATATATATTACCTTATATTACCCTCCCATGTCAGTTTTACCTGTACATCAAAGAAAGACAAGTATGAAATATATATACAGGTGCTTTAATATACCATAGTAAAATCTCTTTGATCTTAAGTTACTTTGTCTGACATATATATGACAAATAACCTATATTTTCTATCTATTCAAGGTTTTGATTTATTCAACTTTAATTATGATAAATCAATAGAGGACTTAGATATGACTTAGATCTTTTCAATGTACCGGTATATCGTTTCATTCAGTCTCCATATAAAGACTTTTATTAATTCCAAACTCTTTGTTAAAGAAACTATTCTATTTTATTAAACTTTATCAATTTTAAACCCCTTTGATGTAAAATTAGTTTCTTTAGAAATCACGAGAATTATTAAATGAATTAATTTATAAATCCTTTCATGTTACACGAATATAAGCAGATTGTATACAAGTAAATGTATGAGCAAGTAAATGTATGAGTTATATTTAATATATACAATGTACATTGTATATCCTCCTCATTGTATTATGATGAAAGGATTGGTGTTGTGTTTGACAATATATGTTTTTTTCTGTCAAATTTAAATCTTCTTTGATTGTTGATTAGTTTAGTCATGATTCAAATAAAAGGAACTAACACCAGATTTCATTACTAATAAGGGTGGGGTGTAGATCAGTGTAGTGGGATGGTTTCAAGAACCTTGTTGGTTTTCTCCGGGGTCCGTCGCTTTTCTGCCACTGCTAAAGACCCTGACATACACAAGTGAAAAGTGAATCATGGAAATAAAATTGAACCAAGTGTTAGTCCATAAATGATCTAGTTTGTTTCATGTAGATATTAAACCCAATTCTCTCTCTCTCTCTCTCTCGTAATCTGCCCTCTGTGTGTCAAGACTTCCAAAACCCCTAATCTGCCCCCTGTGTGAATAATTTATTTAACCTCCATTACACCCAGATGCATACATGTATGTCATAAAGTGTGCTATGAGGAAAATTATACCCGGACAGAAGCCCAACTTATTTCGAATTCCAACTGTCAAGGGTTCTTTTACATAAACGCCAAAATGTAAAGGGGAGCTAATTGGTTTTCATACCATCCGAATAACTATGACCATCTTTATTACCCTGGTTGGTGCAGAAAAGTATTATGTTAAACCTCACTTCATTTTGTATACATAACATTCATTGATGATATTATTCATCCATTGAAAATCTTTAAGTGTATAATCAACACTACTTGACAATCAGCTTCCTGGTGTCATAGGTTAAAGGTCAGGACATATTATTAACACCTAGTTATGATGTCATAAAGTATGGTATTATATTATAGCTATGACAAGTCAAACTGATAATAATGATATGTCGATTGATTGATCTGATGTAAGAATATGGAAACAGATCATGATTCATGGTTTCAAGATGAGAGAGAGAGAAATGGGGTTTAACATCCACTTGACATACACTAGATCACTTAGGGACTAACATATGGTTCAATTTTATTTTAATAATTTGCTTATGCGTAGGGGTCTTTAGCAGTGGGAGGAAACTGGAGGACGCAGAGAAAACCCACGAGGTTGGACAGGCGACCTACTCCTTATCACAGACGGCAGAGGAATTGAAACCACACTAATCGACTCAATGACAGACCGTATGATACAGCGTGCACATGCTAGCCATTCAGTCATCACCCCTCCCTTCAAGATGATATAGGTTTTTATCATGTGTACATGAAGTCACCGAGGGTATCATCTTAGCACCCGCGTTAGGGTCTTTGCTTTGGGAGGAATCCGGAGTACCACAAGGTTGAGAGGGTGCCCTTATCTCCAACCCACTTACGCTCACACCATGGGATTGAAACATCGACCGCAAACCAGAGTCGACTGGACAGCTCGAGCTCAAAGCCATCCCAAATCCCCTCCCCTTCCATACTATTGCCCTATTTAGCTATAAGTCATGGCAGGGATTAAGCAGAAAGCAGGGTATTCTTACTCTTTCTATTTATCACTTCTCAATCACATAGGCGTACGAGGCGGGGGGGCCGGGAGGGCACCGGCCCCCCCAAATATTTTCATGAAAAAAAATAGAAATCTGAAAAGAGCTCAGAATTGTGAGATCAGTCATTAGCCGAGGAGTTTTTGAAAATGGGGTGGGGTAGGGGTATGGCCTTGTCGGGGAAGGCTATGGTCTTGTCGGGAATGAATGATCAGTTTGTCGGGAAGCGTCGCGCTGCCTGTCGGGTTTGGAATATTTTTAATAATATGGAAATGGAAGCGGAAAGTTAATCATCTGAATAGAACTACGTACACATGGCCTTTCTCAGTTCTTGAGTACGGTAGGTACTGTGTTAGTAATAATCGTTTGACTTGTTCTTCTTTTGGTATAATATAGTGCACTAGATGTAAATAAACTTGAACTAAAATGGTCATTCATATATTAAAAGTATATAAATTTTACAAGTTCAAAAAGTCTTCTATCTTGATTCTAGATCTATCTATCTTAGATATGGATAAAAAATGTGAACTGTCATATAATGAAAAACGTGGCAAAAGTAAATCGTAATACGGAATAATTTGAATTCTTTTAAAATGGTCATTCATATATTAAAGTAGATAAAGTATATACAAGTCTTCTAAGCATCTGAGATCTGGATAAAAAATGTGAAGTCTCATAAAATGAAAAATGTGGCAAAAGTAAATCGTTCGACTTGTTCTTGTTTTCGTAGTAATAGAGCTTATTTTAAAGAAGACTTTTTACCAGTTTTTATGCTGCAACTGACATAATTTACTACCCACTCCAAATTACTATAGAAAGTATTCGAAATGCCTGGAAATCGCGTCTACGGCCGTTTGGTTTTCAAAATTTTCTGGGGGAGGCCCCCCATACCCCCCGTATGAATTCTTCTGATTATTTTTGTATGACACAGGCTAATGATCTATTAACAATATTATATTATTTTGACCCATATGCTGCAACTGACATAATTTACTACCCACTCCAAATTACTAGAAAGTATTCGAAATGCCTGGAAATCGCGTCTACGTCCGTTTGGTTTTCAAAATTTTCTGGGGGAGGCCCCCCATACCCCCCGTCGGACGCTTCGCGCCTCCGGCGCTCGCGGGCAGACGGCTTTGCCGCACGCCGCTCCACGGATTCTAAAGAAATATATTTGTCGGGAAAATATGCTGGCCCCCCCAAACAAGTTCGGCCTCGTACGCCTATGCTCAATCATCAGTCAGCCATTTAGCTATCAGTACTGACAGGTGTATGCCTACTCTTTAAAAACATTCTCACTTAAAGATTTCACATATTATATCATAATTATAGATTTAAACCGTAATGAAGATAGGGTACATATGTACCTTACAAATTCTTATCAGGCCTGTGTCATTCAGTACTTTACATGCTAACGATTATTTATTTGAAGGAGAATTTTGAGATTGACGATTTTCTAATCGGCCAACTCTACAGATTGATTTAATAAATATTTACACTTCTATTGGGGTTTCTATTTCATTGGTCAATAACTCAAATAAACTTTGAACTCTCCCAGTCCCACCACAACATTTATCTTCACAATTATCAGAAATTCTTAAAAGTCTGTAAAATGGGGTTGAACATCCGAACTTTCTCCACTGACTGGGATAATAAAGACAGGGATACACCATGCTGTGTGATATAAGGGATATTTTGCCCAGGCAGCAGCATTACAGCATACTCTTTTTTCAACTTCCTACTGTCAAGGGGGGGTTGGGATGGCCTATTGGTCTAGAGTGCCAGGCTTCGACCTCTAGCTGGCCGGTCACCCCTGGCTTGCGGCTGTGGTTTCGATCCCTTGTGTGAGCGTATGTGGCATGGAGATAGGGGCGCCTTCTCAACCTCGTAGGTTTCCTCCGGGCACTCCGGTTTCCTCCTACAGCTAAAGACTCCTACGCACAAGCGAATTATTGAATTAAAATTAAAACCATATGTTCGTCCCGAAATGACCTAGTTTGTGTCGAGTGGATGTTAAACCCCATTTCTCTCTCTCTCTCTCCTACTGTCAAGGGTTCTTTTACATGCAAACCAATGTGTACACATGACCTCAGTGCCATCCGTGCAACTATACCATTCCCTTTGCAGGCCCTCGGATCTGTCCTGCTCCACTGATAAAGGGGAACCAGATGAACTTTCTTGACGAACACATAGATCGAACACAGGACCTCCAGGTTAACAAGCCAAAGTCTTACTCACTGAGCAACCAAGACTCCCAGTATCAATTGAAGGAAGTTACTGATGTATAGAAGCTGTAGACCGACATATTAAATCAATTTCCTAATCAAAAACCATTTCCTCAACCAACTGGAACACAGAAATACATATCTTTACTACGCTATAAATAAATTTTCTTGATTTATGGCTTTCTGAAATCTTTAAATAATCAAATTCACATCAACAAATTTACGACTTCCTAAAAATTTACCTCTCTGACCCCAAATAACCCTTATTCCTGATGATGACCTTAGTCCTTATTTGACCTGAGATGCCAGTACCACATTGCCACTGGTATGACCTTTGACCTCATATAATTGACAGTAGGGGGTGTGTATGGTCTATGAGTATAGGGTATATGTAAGATATTAAAGGCATGTGTTTAGATGGTTTTATAAACTTTTACTACATGTCCATGTTTATTGAACAGAAGATCTGTCACTTTCTAGACCAGATGGATAATAAACCTGTAAATAATACTTCTGGTTAACAGACTCTGGTTAACAGGCGCTAGTCATCTGGCACCACAAGATGAACTACAGGCCATTTAGTCTTGGCTGTAAGAGCTTGGGGACCCTTGACGAAATTTTTATATTTCTGGCTAAGAGACTCTAGTGAACTAACTCAAGTAATCTGGCATCACAAGAAGAGACCAGAGGCAGGGCAATTTATTCCTTGTTGACCCATGAGAAAACTTTATAGAGATGAATTTTATTGCATCAACACTCTTTAGAGGACAGCAGACAAAAGTATAAAAATGCAGGAGATGCATGAACACACACTTGTCTACGATATACCCCAAGGTGCAACCCAATGCTAAGCCTGACACACACACACATGAACACAATTCAGAGCACTCAAGAAATTAGTTTTCATCAAACTTTGTCATATATTTCATACCACATTGCTATATATATATCTAAAGACAACACAGCATACAGTACACATATATTATGTATATATCCCTTTGGCACTGTAGAGCTCAATATACATAACAAGAAAGTTTGCCCAATTAAATGTAATGAAATGGGTTTTAACATCCTACTGTTCTGCTGGTAACTGGGCTAATGAAGACGGGCATATGTAGTGCAGTGTGCTATGAGGGAAATTTTGCCCAGACAGCTGGCACAACGGCCTACTCTTATATGGAAATTCCAACTGTCACAGAATCTTTTACATGCACGTCAATGTGTACACAGGACCTCGGTTTTTCATCCCATCTGAATGACTGTCTTTGTCAGGCCCTCCGTCTTGCATCACTGTCAAGGGGGAACCAAGCCGGAAAATCAGGATGAACTTTCTCGGCCAATGCAGGGATTGAACACCCGACCTCCAGACTATAGCGAGCCAACGTCTTACCCAATTAGCCATCATCAGTCATTCTAGTATATAAGTTGTGTAAAACAATCCTGATATCAAGAGGTACTTCTACTGAATAGATGTTCTAGTATTTTAGAAAGAATGAGGACCACCCTGGGTTGTTCTAAATGACTACAGCAACATAATATATGTAAGAAATGACAGGTAATCCTCTTTCATTTGGGTCAAAATCTTGAACTGGGTTCATTTGATGAGTTATTTTTAAAGATAGAGAGAGAGAGAGAGAGAGAGGGGGGGGGGGTAAATGTAGGATTAAATTTTGCCTGGAAAATATTTTTGGCATCCTATATAGATTATACATGAACCTTAACATTGGTTTTATCTGTAAATGCACAATTATCAATGAAGACAGATCCACAATGAAATTAACATTTTATATGTTCTGGACAAAGCTGAAAAGCCATTTTAAAGAAGGAAGCTACTGATAAGTTAATATGATACATGTAGCCCCTGCACCATCTGTATAACAAACTGGTATGGATGATCTTAAATTATTCTGATATATACACAGCTGGCACAGAACCGGTGGACTTGTATTTCACTAATATCTTTATTAGTATATTTCAGTAAGATCTTTATCTTTTAGTGGAACAGAGTAGAAGTACTTCCATACTCAGCCTGTTTAAACAAAATTCATACGGGTATGGGAGAGGGGATGTCAGCGTAGTGAGCTAAAATGAGGTCCCTGGAACACATATTTGCTACACCTCTCCCCCCACAACATGAACATGTTACATTCTACATGTATGGGATTTCAGAGTTAGTGAACTTAAATGGCCAATGGGGTATCTGGAACACAAATCTGCCCAAATCCCTTCCCCTCCCCATAAACATGTATCTTGTACTAGAGGAGCAGATTTGTCAAATTGAAGTGGTAGGCAGTGGACACATCTTATCACATTCCTTTCAACTAATAATTACCTTGATCTAGACAGACGAGACCGCCATCATTGAGTATAAAAACGGCTAATATTATGGCTTATCATGGACCTTATAATATAGTCCATAGGATTATACTGGATTTTAGGATATTATAAAACAAATCTAAATGATATTCAAGTAGATATTATACAAAATAAGATAAAATTGCATATTCTACATGGGCCAGCAACATTATATTTCTAAATAAAAACTTTAGTAAAATTGCAAGAAGTTTTAGTAACAAGTTCTCCAACTTGTCCTGACAGCAGGTACAAGGTAGAGACCCTGTGTTAGATTAGATATAAGATAAATTATATGTAAAGATACATGTGGTTTTTGTTATAGACTAATTATTATAGTTTGGGGGTGGTATATATACCTACATGATTAATAATCTTCTATCTTACCTTAATTAAACCAGACAGGTCTTGATTTTACCACTCTTCAAATACATGTGTATTTTTGAGAGGGTAAATAGTTATACAGGGATTATAGTGGGGGGAGGGGGGAGGTACTTTTACTATTAATACCTACAGGAATTAAAAACTGAGGTACATGTATACAATATCTTCTTTAATACACTGGTTTGACTGGACAAATCTTTAATTTATTACTCCACTTACTATTCTGATTACTATATTATTATACAGATCAATATTTTGTCCGACATTTGATTAACCAATCACCGTTGATGTTTCTAGTAGGATACCCACAGTTTTGCGCACTGCAAGCCAAGAACTCACTACAACTGACCATTTCATTGGCTAACCCCTCACATCAACCAGAACGTTGGTTATATAAGAACTATTCCCGGTCATAGTGTAGTATAGACAAGTAAAACGAAATTTTGAACTATAAAAAATGAAACGAAATAGGATCTGTGTTTTACTCAAATTGAAATATTATCAAATAATATTAATAGTTTATGGCAAGTACAGTTTAGTACATTATTATGAGGCAGAGGGGGTGAAATTAAAAGAATGAAGATAATTTTGACAAGAGATAAAGATTTCCACCTGGATAAAATTTGGTTAATTTTTGAAGACCATCTTCTGTGACAGTATAAAAATAATTGTAGCTATCCAAGAGGACTCATTAACAGAATACTACACATTGTATGGGCCGAATTAACTGAAATGTAGAAAATTGAAATTATCTAAGTAATACCTCAGTGTCTAATAAATAAAATTAACCTAATATAATAAATACTTCATAACAACTTTATAGCCCTACATCGTCTATAGAGTATAGCGCTTCTAGCAATACATGTGTACATGTATATGTCTCTTGATTGAATAAAACTGTCACCTATATTCTATATAAAGATACATCTATTTATGGCAAATAAGATATTTAGATGTTTGATCCACTTTTTACACTAAATAGGTCAAAATTTATTACAAATTACAAATGCAAGCTATCAGTCATCATAGAGAAGTAATATATTAGTTCCTTGTATTTTGTATAATATTTGACAGGTTTGGTAAAATTTCAACACTTCTTTCTTCAATTTTCAGCTGCAATAATTATAAACTGTGACAGGATATTTACCAGCAGGCTTTGACTGTTTTTGCCTGGGTTTACATTAGAGAGAGACAGGGAGCGACAGAGAGAGACAAAAAGATAGAGGATTTAACATGGATTAGACACAAACCAGGTCATTTCGGGACTAACATGGTTCAATTTTATCTTATTAATTTGCTTGTGCGTTGGAGTCCTTAGCAGTGGAGATAAACCAAAGCACCCAGAGGAAACCCAGAGGATAGACAGGTGATCCCACACCTTGTCACGTACAAGCGGGGAACTGAAACCACTCCACTTGATTCAATGACAGACCTTATGATGCAACGCGCAACCCACCCCATGGTGGAAATGAAATAAAATAAAATAGGGTTTAACATCCTACATTTTTGCTCCAACTGGGCTAATGAAGACAGGCATACGCCATACAGTGTGCTATGAGGGTAATTTTGCCCGGGCAAGTGGCACTATAACTGATTCTTAAAATAGGGATTTAACATTCTACTGTTCAGCTCTGACTAGGCTAATGAAGACAGGCATACACTATATATACAGTGTGCTATGAGGGTTATTTTGCCCGGGCAGCGGCACTATGGTCTACTCTTATATCGAATTCCAACTGCCAATGAATATTTCGTTGTACACGAAACCTCTGTTTTCCATTCCATCCAAACGACTATACATTGTCCTTTATCTTCTGTCCTGCACCACTGACCGCACAGGGTTTTAACACAGAACCTCCAGGAATGCTAGCAAATGTCTTACTCACTGAGTCAACCCGAGGGTGGACGTGGGTTATTATTTAATTATTCACTTACATTTTTATACAACAAGATGGTAATTTTTACATGACATAGATGGTAATTTTTACATGACATAGATGGTAATTTTTACATGACATAGATGGTAATTTATGGCATCACCGTGACGTATTTTTGCATTTATCTACCGTAAACAAAGAAGTACCTTATCTACTTTAATATATATATATGTTTGTCGACATGAGAAGATGGTCATGTTACTGACTTGTACCTATATTGTTACATGACAGGATAGTCGTGTTATAAAGTAAGAATGTTGACAGTGTATGTATCAATAATATGTTTACAATAGATGTACAAGTATCATGAATAATACATCAACTATATGTTAATATCAATCAATCATGTAATATTGACAATACGACATTAACACCTGTTACAGGTAACATATTCCTTTCATCATACAGGTAACATGCAACTTTTATTATAATATAGAGTACAGGACATGCACGGTGACCATGGTGCTCATTCCCCATTCCTACCCTTGAGAAAAATCGATGATTTTGACGTTGTTTACAACTACAAACAGTGTTAATAATATAATACACCTTGGCCAGAGGCCCCCTAGATCTTGAGGCCCAGGTTTCAGACTGCCACGCCAATAATTAAATCTGACACTGCATTTCTCTCCCTATTAAACCCTTTAACCTGGAGTGTGGTAGTCGTGTGGTACAGGACCTTCACCATAATGTCCCTGGGGCCTGTTGTACAAAAGTTGATAAAATGCAAATTTTAGTAATTTGATTGTATAATATTCAATTTATTTTAGTGCTTAGCCAATCAAAATTTGGATTTCATCTTTAGTTAATATTTCGAGAAGCAGGGTCAAGGTTCACATGGTAGATATTAAACTCTATTCCACTCGCTTCCTGTGTTATGTTATGGTTGGCACATGCATATCACAACTTTATTACTTATTAATTGGTCTTGATATATCTAATAAATGTATATTTATATTAAAAAATATGCATATTTATCATAATTTGGTGATTGATTGCATTCACTTCATAAGTTATGATATTTTAATTTCAGTTTTTAATTCATTAATTTAAATAGTGATGTTAATATGATAAATCAATTTGGTTTATTGATCTATTGACATATTAAAATATAAATCAAGCTGTACATGTATTTGATGTGATGCTGTCCATTTGGTGCAGAGAAATGATTGTACAATAGCCCAGTGGTTGCCACACAAAACATAACACCATGATGGCTCAGTGAGTAAGATGTAAGCTCGCTAACCCGAAGGTCCTGTGATCAATCCCTGCGTAGGCTGAGAAAGTTCATAAAAATTTCCTGTGTGGTACCTTGTTGTGAGAGGTACAGAACAGAGGACCTGGCAAGGGACATCGTATCGTTATTCGGATGGGACAATAAACAAGGTCCCATATACAAATTGGCATGCATGTAAAAGATCCCTAAGCAGTTGAAATTCATTATTAGAGTAGGCCATAGTGCTATTGTCTCGGCAAAATCTCACTTACAGATCACTGTACAGGTCTTCATTAACCCAGTTGGAGCTGAACAATGGGATGTTAAACCCCATTTCTCTCTCTCTCTCTCTCTCTCTCTCTCCATCAAACCATATTTGTTCTGCATGTCTTGGTATCTATACAATCACAGGAGCTTTACAGGATAACGAACATCATCAAGATAATCTCTAGCAATCTTTGTAAGCTCACAGAAAGAAATATGTCGTTCAGTTGTTTTTCTGATGTGCATCTCAGTTTATTGTCATCAATGATAATGATAATATAATCCAACAAGTTGCTGTAATATCTATATTTATAATACTAACTCATATCAAACAGTGATTTACTTGTACATGCTGAAAAAAAAAATCACAAGTTGGACAAAAAACCCAGACAGTCAAATACGTCATACAAAACAAACAGCAACACAAATAATCATCACAAAATTATTTTTTTTCGCCATGGTGTAAAGACGATTGTATTGGGGTACATGTAGATTCTTAAACAGATAAAAGAACGCTTTGTTGACTACCTTTTTTTTTAACTAACATGTACAACAAATTGCATCCTTGATTCTCTGATAAAAATACAACAAGGACTGTATTGTTACAGGTTGTTACCTACTCAGTAAAAACATAAATTATTCTATAATGTCAACACCATTATCGGATTTACTTTTAAAGCAACATGAACAAATGAATCTGATGCAAGATTAGGATTCAAATTTTTTCAGGCATGGTTCCTCCGGCATCTGACAAATTATGCATTTTTTATTTGTGTTAATGATTAATGATGTTCATAATCCACAAAGTTGAATGGTTAGTGGAACGAGGTCTGTCATTGAGTCAACTAGCGTGGTTTCAATTCTACGTTTGTAAGTGACAAGGAGCAGCGTCGCATGTCCAACCTCGTGGGTTTTCTCCTGGTCCTCCGGTTTCCTTCCACTACTAAAGACCCTACGCGCAAGCAAATTGTTGAAATGAAATTGAACCATATGTTAGTCCTGAAATGACCTCGTTTGTGTCGAGTCGCAGTTAAACTCAAAGTAAGTTGTACAACATCTAGCTAAAGATATACATAGTTAAGGCTAGATTAAGCATTGTATTGAAGATGGGGGGATAACTAATGCTCCAATGTATGCAACAAAACTAATCTACATGTAAAATATTTTTGTCATAGAAATACAAATGTAATGTCTGTATTTTGTTCAAGATATCTGTTAATGATGATTGATCATTGATATTTCAAAAGATACAAATGGTTGGAAGTTTTAGGTCAAGTGGATGATTGAAGAGAAAGACCGAAATATGATGCAAATAAGAAGGTTATTTTTACCCCCCTACTGCTTGTAATAATATAAACTGACATATATTGATATATGATAATATGACCACTATATGGTATTATAATAATACAGACATATGGTATACAGATAGAATAGATATAACAGACCATAGATTAAAATAACATCAACCATTCGAGTACCAGTAGTTATATCCTTTCACACTACAGGTACTTCCAGTTAAAGGGGTGTCACAGTAGTTATATTCTTTTACAGGTTGTACATGTAGACTTCCAGTTAAAGGGGTGCCACAGTAGTTATATATCCTTTTACCCTACAGGTACTACATCTAGACTTCCAGTTAAAGGGGTGTCACAGTAGTTATATCCTTTCACACTACAGGTACTACATGTAGACTTCAAGTTAAAAGGGAGTCACAGTAGTTATATCCTTTCACACTACAGTAGACTGGCCCAGTCTCTTCTATTTATTTTACATTTCGATTTATATAAAAGTATTAATTTTTAGTAAACCAACACTTTCGTTTCCATTTGTATAAAAAAAAAAATTTGAGTAAACCTGTAACCAGCACCAGAGACTGGACAATTTGCGAGCTTCACAATAAAATGGGCGTTCCTGTCCTGTTTTACGTTGTTCCTTATTTGGAATGATTGACAGTTGTCAAGCAAGCCCAGAGTCACGTGACACGAATTTGTAAATAAAGTCTCGATTATCCGGGCTTCACACACACGCCGTTGTAATTGTGGAATCATGTCCGAATTAGCGGATATTGACGAGGCGATTGCAAATGTTTTACCGGCTCTTGTTTCCATTCGCCATTCGGCTTCGTCCCGATACGCATGAACTGGCTTCGTTAAGTTGTTATAATGATGTCGTGTGTAATTATTTATGTTCATTCACCTCATCCCATACGTTGTATCCGTTCATTCGACAGATATTGTCCGTCAACAAAATTCTTAGATCGTTAAAGTATCACTAAATAACAATAACTGTTATCCACAACAAACATCTTGCAGACACCAGTTTGCCAGTTAGTCAACAGCCATGTTTATTATCACGTGATGTTAGATATGTCATGATCACGTGCACGACGTCACACGACCTACATAATGCAGATTGACCTACTAGATGAGAATGAAGCTCTATTTGCCCAGTCTCTAGAGATTACGGTTTTTTTTCGGTTTTTTTTTTGAGAGGACTGGCCAATTTTTGGTGTGTGGAGAAGACTGGCCACCAGTCTAACACTACAGGTACTACATGTACATGTAGACTTCCAGTTAAAGGGGAGTCACAGATTTCACTGATAAAAAAAACACCATCAGGACAGGTGTTATACACCAGCCAGGGTATGCCTAATTTTTCGTGGGTGAGTTAGAAATGGGGTTTAATGTACACTCAAGAAAAACTAGGTCCTTTTGGGACTAATATATGGTTCATGTTTTTATTTAAATAAATCGCTTGCCCGTAGTGGTGGGCTTTAGCGGTTGGAGGAAACATGAGGACTTTGACTTATTGACAGACCTTATTATCTAGCGAGCGCCATAAACAATTTGGTCATTCAGTTTCCCTACAAGTAGATGTATATAAATCAAGGGCCAAAATCAGAAGAAAGGACCTATGACTGTCTGAATGGTGTGAAAAAAACAGAGCTCACCTATACAATGGACTCTGTCAAATCCGACATCGTACTGGACCGTGACAATATGTCGGAAGTCACAGAGTGTCGGAATACCCGGTTTTGTCAAAACCGCAAATATTGTAACTTCGAAAACCGAAAGTATTATTATAATGTTGATTCGAATCACCAGAACGTTATTCCCTTTAAAAATTATAAACTATTCTGTACATTCAAAATTTTTCTAACATTAATTTTTATTTCATTCAACATGCGTAGGCATTTTGAATAGGTCAGACATCGGATGTGACATCGGATGTGACACGAGTCCACTGTATTCATATTAGTGTACAAATCATAGAACCCCTGACAGTTGGAAACCAATGAAGAGCCAACAGAAACATTGCTGTCCTGAGACAAATTCTCCCTCCAAGCATTTCACGTGTGTCTATAGAACCATATGCCTGTCTCAAAATGACCAAAGTATTGTTAGTGTTGACAACATATTAAACTTATTTGTATATTTCTATTATTTCTGGGAGGTGGCACACCATTTATAGTCCACTGACAGTTCCCTTGGTCTACGTTGGCCTACATGTACGCTACTGGAGATAAAATGAAACAGGTTTTAATGCTCTGGATCGGCTAATGAAGCCGACGCCACTGGAGACATTCTCTTTAAATTAAAGTGAGTTACTAGTGTAAATTATGGTGAGTTACTAGTGTAAATGTGATTATAAGATACCACACGTTACTAGAAGATTCCATTTAGTAGATTAGAGATAAAATCTGGATGATAGAAATATCACGAGTCGACTTCCATCACATCAAACAGTTTCTACACCACTAAAAATAAACCTACATTTCATCTCCACACAGAAAAAACCACACAAGTCTTCATCAGACTGATCGGGGAACTTCTACAGCCGATTGATCTAGACATGGATCATCTCATCAAAGACTGTGCAGTTAAAAAAAAACTTTCTTATTAAACATGCTTTGATTGAGGCATGATACAGGCAATGCTATATCTTGTAAGCTTTTTTAATGGAGATAGGTCATTTTGGGGACTAACATGTGGTTTAATTTTATTTCAATAATTTGCTTGCAGTGGGAGGATACTGGAGGGCCCTGAGAAAACCCACGAGGTTGGACAGGCGACCTTGTCACATAAAACCGGGGAGTCGAAACCACATCAGTTGACTCTATGCTTTTTAATTTTCAATAATTTCTCCAACTTCAATTTGGGGTTTTATAACTCACACCAAATGTTGTTCCTTATGTGAACTCTTCAGTGAAATGCACAAGTAGTACATAATACTCCATTAATTTTTTTCAGAATTGAATTCTCAAAAGACATCAATCAAGTCAATACAAGAACTACAGTATGGTCGACAAGACACATGGCACTATCTAAGTTCCAAATTTTTAAAAAAAAACATCATTCACAAAACTTGCATGGCTAATTCATATATTAAGACTGATGAACTAAAAATTATATTGATTTGGCCTCAATGGTAATGTCAACTTGATATTTGTAATGATCTGTAAATTAATTTAATTATGATGTAATTACTACAGTTAGGCCCTAGGTTAAAATCATTAACTAATAATGGCTCCCCTTGGCTAATTTCTGATGTAAACTAAATTTACATGTAATATTATGTTTGGTTTGCTTTGCTTGGTTTGTTTTGTTTGATTTGGTTTGTTTTTTTTTGGCTTGTTTTGGTTTTGTTTTTGTTTACCGTTTGATTCTTCTCTATCATGATTGCCATGACGGTTCATAAAAAATTCATTTTTCAATTACAGTTGCTGTGACGACATTATAATATGGTATAATTGTGTTAATATAACATTGTTATATAAATCCTAGAGATTTTTACACACAACTCAGTTCGGAGAAAATCAAGCCAGTCATTTATATCATTATTCTATACCATTTCCACATTTTTTCTACAAGAATTTCAACTGTGTGACCGTATTGAGAGTTTGATATTTAATGGCTGCAGTTATCAGTAATCATGACAGCAACTGTGTGACCGTATTAAGAGATTGAAATAATGTACTCCATGACAATGTTTAATATTTAATGGCTGCAACTCTTGAGTAACTTTTCCATTCTTAAAGCCCCAATAACACTCTTGTTGTAATTGAATAATATGTCCCAATCTTTATTCTGATCAACAAATTGTATTATTTTACAATATTCAAATTAATTGATGATACAAATTTCATCTTAACACACCTAATTTAAAAAATTGGAAAAATTCAACTAAATGATTTGAAAAGGTTAACATAAACCTTTTCAAATGGGACTTGGATTTTAAAATATTTTCGAACTCTCTGGACAAGTAAAATATGATGTAATGGATAATTTACACAACAGGTAGGACACATAAACATCAAGTACTTAGAATAAGACTATTATTTATTTTCTAGAGCTGCCACGCCAGCAAGAGTGTTAGTGTCCCTTTAAGAGTATTGTGTCACAGAAACATCAATATATATATATATGCTAGAAATGAAATGGGGTTTAATGAAGACTGGCATACGCCATACAGCGTGCGATGATGGAAATTTTGCCAGAGCAGTGGCACTATGGCTTACTATTATATCAAATTCCAACTGCCAAGGGATCTTTTACGTGCACGCCAATGCATACACAGGACCTTGGTTGTCCATCACATCTAAACCACTAGACAGGTGTCCTTGTCAGACCCTCTGTCCTGCACAACTGACAATGAGAAACCATGTCGGCAAATACAATGTTATATAGAGTTTTATAGCACTGGGTAAAACTAGATATTTTATATATGTCCTTACACAAATTAACATCCTTTTCTGTAACGTTCTTAAAGAAATAAAATTTAATGGGGTTTAGCATCGTACTGTTCCGTTCTTAAAGGACTTTTTAAGTAAAAGTATTAAAACAATTATACATTAACAGTATTTTCTTAAGGAATTGCACAAATCCTCCGCATTTCAATTCTTCCAGCTTCTAGAAGTATTAGGTATTGAGGAGCAATAATGCGATAAATCTGGATGCAATCAACACAGCTAAAAGACCATGGGCGGGACGGGTGGGAAAAATCGACTAATAAAAAGAGGGACATAATATGTGCACATCCTCCTGTACAACTAACTATCACTCTCGCTGTGTTAATGAAGAATAAATTCAATACATCACACTATACATCATTAGCGGAAATGTCACGTGAGGATTGCTAAAAATATGATTTTGAGATTCTCTGTAGTCAACAGAAAACCATGTGCATTAGGGCCGTATCTAGCGGGGGGTATAGCGGGTACATTTCGCCCCAAGAAAAATAAGCATCCCATCCCCTACAAAAACACATTTGACAATCTTTGAATTATAAAATAATACACTAGATTATAATCACACAGTGATGCTCTTATGGCACCGACCAGTCGGTTGGTTTTATGGGCCCCCACATGCAAATGGGTTCGTTTTCCCTGATCCAAAATTTCTTACATCACATAAATGGAGGCTATAGCCCCCAACCTACTCTGGTGCACCTCCATCAAAATCTTACTTTATATAAAAACTATGAAATATGTTTAATCTGATGTACCGGTAGATATAAATGTATATTTGGTCGGTGGCCAGTAACTGTGGTATTTTAATAGATCTATCGTGGGATTAAATCAGTCTAAACTCAGTTACACTGGTATGATATTTCTAAACATATCTTTTAATCATGTGTTAGACCAAATCACATACTTGATAAAAAAACATTTTAAGATAAATTGAAAGATTAATAACCTTGTTAAATATTTCTGCTGTCTGATGTTATGATTACGATACCAGCTATAAATACATGATTATTAAATATCGTAGTTCCGGGTCGTTCATTTTTCGAACTGAGAGATACTGTTGCATTCCAATGTATACACCACTGACAAGGGGAAACCAAGTCGGAAATCCTGATGAACTTTCCTAGCCAATGCAGGGATCGAACATTCGACCTCCAGGCTAGAAGCAAGCCAGCATTTTACCCAATTAGCAACCATGGCTCTATGTCTAACAGTAAGTGCAGTAAAAAAACCGAACTGCACGCAAAACAAAATCTAGAAGATAAACCTGTGGACAAGACAGAAAATAGACATTGCACAAAATAAGCAAATACCAAATCAAGTGAATGGATCCGGGGACACCCTTGATTTACACAGTTCTGAATGTAAAATGATGTTTAATTAAGCATGAATAAATCTGGTTAATTAATGGAGATGTATGTCCAATCTCTTGTTTATCTTCCTCCCAAACCAACCATAAATACCTCAAAAACTTTACATTTCAACCAACTTTAACCTTTCACGTAATTTCATCCATCACAAAAAGTGTAAGAAACCTTTTACAAGGTAAACAATTAAAAGGTCTCGGAATAGTGAACAACAAGTTCATCAACTTAATTAGAATCTGAAATATTAAAACGATGATCTTTGCTCAGTGTCGTGACTTAAAGAGTTTAATTCAACTATGGCTTGATGAGTAAGACACTAACTGGCTCAATAATCAGGAGATCTCAGTTCAAAGCAAGAGAATATCTGTGGTATTTGCAATGATGATGGACATTGATGATACATGCAATAATGATGATGATGATGATAATGGACATTGATGGTACTTGCAATGACAATGGACATTGATGTAACTTGCAATAATTATGGACATTGCAATGATAATGGATATTAATGGTACATGCACTTGCAATGATGATTATGGTACATGTACTTGCATTGACGGTGATGGAAAAAAAGGACATTGATGGTACTTGCAATGATGATGGACATTGATGGCACTTGCAGTGACAATGGACATTGAAGGTACTTGCAATGCTAGACATTGGTCCTGTAATGATGACGAAATACTCTGTGTGGTAAACATACATGTGGTGACTTCTCTTGATGTTTATGCATCTACCTTCGGGACATGTCACTATTTTGTGCCGTCACCTCAATGTGCCATAGGAGATATATAAACATTTAACATGACATACAGACACCTCTCGTAGTATTTGTTAATTGTTGGGTCGGTAAATATCAACAGGTCTTGTTCACTTGTTGACAAAATTACGCAAGTTTCTAGAACACCTACATTCACCATTTTAACAACAAATACACCTGAAACATTACACAAGGTGGAAAATATTTTACATGTTTGTCATTACCATGAGAGAGAGAGGGAGATGGGGTTTAATGTCCACTCAACACAAACTAGGTCATTTCAGGACTAACATATGGTTGAATTTTATTTCAATAATTCGCTTGCGCATATAGGTCTTTAGCAGTGGGAGGAAACTGGAGGACCCGGAAAAAACCCACGAGGTTGGTCAGGCGACCCTACTCCTTGACACATACAACTGGGGGCTCATAGTTGATTCTATGACAGGCTTTATGATACAGCATGCACGTGCTAACCATTCGGCCATCCAACCCTCCTCATTACCATGAAGTTACTTTTCTTTAACCTAAAATTTTTCGATAATAAAAGCAATTTGAATAGTGATAAAGAAATATTTGAATAGTAAATAACTATGCTACTAATAAATAATTTAAATCTAATTTTTATACAATCTGATTAAAACACAGATCTATTTTTTGTTTTGTTTTTTTATATTTTCGATGGGGGTTGGGGTTGGGTGGTGTGGTTTTGATTCCCTCCTGTACATGATCAGGATTAGGGCTGCCTTGCAACCTTGTGAGAGCGTATGTGGCATGGAGATAGGGGCGCCTTCTCAGCCTCGTAGGTTTCCTCCGGTTTCCTCCCACTACTAAAGACCCCTACGCGCATGCGAATTATTGAAATAAAATTGAAACCATATGTTAGTCCCAAAATGACCTAGTTTGTGTCGAGTGGACGTTAAATCACATTTCTCCCTCTTTTCCAACCTCGGGAGTTTCTCCGAGTTTACAGTTCTCCTCTTACTGCTAAAGAACTCTAAGCACAAGCGAATTATTTAAATAAAATTGAACCATATGTGAGTCCCAAAATGAGCTAGTTTGTGTCAAGTGGATGTTAAACCCCATTTCTCTCTCTCTCAAAGAAATTAAGCATACCCTGCCATGTGTATAACACCTGTCACTATGGTAAATGAATTTAAAGAGATATTAAAGAGATAAAGTTTTACGGGTGAAATGGGACCAGGTACTCATTATAACATTATGTACATTTTAACCTCTTTATTCCCGGTTAAACCCTTACCTATAAAACTAACATAAATATATATAAAAACTTACAAAAATATCTGACAAGCGTTAAGACAACCTGTCTAGTTATAATATAGATATAGACTTGATAGGTATGACCAAGTATTGTTTATTTAATACAGTCATTCAACCAGAAACACCTCAACACAACTTTCTTTTACCTGATTCTGTCATGTTATTAAAGGGGTCACATTATTTACAAACTATGCTATTCATATCAAATATAAACGATATTATTTATACTATACAATATTATTTACTATATCTTGTTAATCAAAGAAAAACATGATCTGTCTTCGAACTGACAGTAAAAAAAACAAAATACATGGTAAAAGAAATGCACCGACTACATAGGCTTACGAAGACAGTCATACAACATTAGGGAATTTTAGCCGGACAACAGTGCTACAGCCTACTCTTATATCGAATTTCAGTGGTCAAGATTCTTATTATGCGCAGGCCAATGTGTACAAGTGACCTTGATTATTCATCCCATTAAATTGTAAAAGAATGGAATGGGGTTTAAATTATAACAAAGCGAAACAAGGACCATAATTCTGGAAGACATTAAATGGGCTTCTTCATCTCACTACTGTTAACATGTACATACATGTACGTCAATTTCAAAACAATCAGAGAATAGGAGTCTTCAAAAGAAATTGTGGACGAATGGGAGGGGTTACAGCAATATACGACCACATTACCATGTGGGCGTATAAAAAAATGATTTGTTTTTCCCTTTTTAATGCCAAATATAATCAATAGTTATTTATCATAAATCAATTAGGCAGCCTTTTGCCCCTGGAACATCTGTCAGTCGAGACAGGACTGCAAGTCACAATCGTCTCCTTAAAATTTACACTCCTAATAAATTCCGCTAAGCTTACTCAATAAAATACTGGTAATTTCACTGAAAGACATGAAAATTTCTAGCTTCCTCGTTAAAATGTGATGGAAACACTTTTACATTTCTATACTTAGAAACCCTAGCCCCAGACTCATAATTTGGAAAATGCAGTATTTAAATCTGAGGCTCGAGGAAACAAACTAACGACAAGATTACAAAACACATACATGTTTGACTAGAGGGAGAAATATACATGGAATGTCAGGCTATCATGGCATTTTGATTCTAACTATTCCTGTCTTTCTGGTTAAAGATCGCCCCCCCAAATTACCAATTAACCCATTTATAGATAACAATATGCCTACAGTGCTGTCTGCTACACAGCCTGCACATAATTTGTTCTTCTTCCTTAGGTTGATCGATAATAGGGAAATTTGTGCACCAGAATCTCTATCTCATCCCCACCAACAACACACACACAAAAAATAAATTTGGTACATTAATGATTATGAATGGAAAAATGATGAATGGTGGTGCTGCACAAGCTTGGAAATAAGGCACCTGTTACAGACAATGTCATACACAAATTCAGACTTTGTCAGGTTCAAATCCTTTGAACAAAATATGTCTTGTCTGGTTTCTTTCAGGCAATAGTAGAGACATTTGGGAACCTAAATCTGTATCCCCCTCCACACAAAAAACACAAAAAGATTAATGATTATCAACAAAATGTGAGTATTCACTGTGATGTTTGTGTGTTAAAATTTGATAAATTGTCTCAAAAACAAACTCATCAAATTAGGGGTTAATCCTTCAAGTTTTCTGCCCTGATGTTACATTAAAAGCGTTATCATGGCAAAGGAATTAGATATTACATGTATATCTGAGTAAGATGGCTGACATGAGGTCTGAGCACCCCTGCACCTTTATCAGACTCAGCCCTTTAATTATCCAGCACCTGGCTATGAAGGCAATCACAGGTTAACAAGTTTTTACCTGACCAACAAGGTAAGAAAGGTGTGTTATATAATACAATTTGTAATATTTACCTGGACAGTAATCTCTTTGCTGATCTGTCGTTAATTGACACAAGTGATCGAGGATTAACCTGAGATAAGTCGGAGATTAATTCACGATTTATCGGAGATTAGTTCACGATTTACCAGAGATTAATCTGTGATTTATCAGAGATTTGTAAGGATATTAAAAGAGAGAGAGAGAAATGGGGTTTCATGTCCACTCAACACAAATTAGGTCATTTTGGGACTAACATATGGTTTCAGTTTTATTTCAATAATTCGCTTGCGCGTAGGAGTCTTTAGCAGTGGGAGGAAACCGGAGTGCCCGGAGGAATCCCAAGAGGTTGAGAAGGCGCCCTATCTCCATGCCACATACGCTCACACCAGGGATCGAAACCACAGCCGCAAGCCAAAGGTGATCGGCAAGCTAGAGGTCGAAGCGCAGCACTCTAGACCACTAGGCCATCCCCCCCCTCCCGTAAGGATATTAAAAGGTGTGGAGAAAGCACATGTCAGACTAATACTCTTTACTTGTATATTAGATATCGGGATGGTTGGTTGGCCGAATGGTTTAACATGTGGGCTTTAGATCGTAAGGTCTGTGGGCTTCAGATCGTATTCCCTTCTTGCATGTGGCAAGGAGTAGGGTCGTCTGTCCAACCTAGTGGGTTTGTGTCAGGTCTTTCGGTTCCCTCCCACTGATAAAGACCCCTACAAATAAGCAAACCATACAGGTACATGTACATTAGTCCCAAAAGTACCTACAGTAGTTTGTGTCGAGTGGGCGTAAAACACATCTCTTTTTCATTCTCTCTCTTTGATATCCAATCCACAGCTGCCTAAGAAACCCGCGAAATCCTTGTTTGTCAGCCAGCACGAGGCCTCCATATTTTATTGAGAGTTTCTGTCGTTCGAACTGTCATTTTAAAATATTGCTATTATTATAATTATCCTGATTTTTGCTACACAAAATTTCGTTAAATTCTGTCACATTCGATTCATATGCCTCCATCTTTCTCTATCCTGCATTACAAATTACAACCTAGTTCTGAATGAATATTGGCAAGGCGGTGATGTTTACGGTAGTCACCTAAATTCTTCTTACTTCAAACATACATATCTGGGGGTTAAAACGTTTCAAATTGTTGGGAAATGTTTGAAATTGTTTCCTGAAAAACAAAGCTACATGTGTTTATATTAATTAGGTTCTGATTGATTTTGTGGTCGGAGGTAAAATGGAGGCGACGTCACTCGACTTCACTTGACAAGTACAAAGTTTGTAAAGTTGTTGAGAAAACACTAGGAAGAGTTGTAAATGAAACCAGTCTGTAAACGGCTGTAGATAAAAGGTTGGCCAACTAGACCCGCTTTGTTAATAAAACCAACAGAATATTTCAAATGTGGATATAAGTTTAGTGGTCACACCTGAAGGGATTTAATTGATGGATATCTTAGGTTTCTGATAAAGATACAGAATGTAATATTTAGATAAAGAGCTGGTCATTCCTGCTATAACATGAAATATGAATATATTGAAGGTTTCATTCAGATCAATTCATTATGAGTGAAGTTATGCAATGGTTATAGTTTTAAAAAGATGTGTGGATTGATGGAAACCACTGAACTGGTCATTTCGAGTCTTAGTTGTGCTTCTCCAATCTACTTAAAATCAAAGCCATCCAATGGCATCGAGAGTTGATTATGGTCTTGTCATGTTGCTATATGTCATAATTAATAATTTATTTAACATTTATGACCCAAAGAAAGGCCTTTGATAGGTAGATTAAGCTCTTGCATAACGCATGTTTAAAAAATCTAGAAAATCTTACATAAATAATAATTGAAAGGAGTAAATAGGAGTATTAATACATGTATCTGGATAAAATGAGTTTAGTTTGGGTGATAAATTTAGTAAAAGTTTAAGTTTAGTATGACAATTATATACCATTTTTCATTACACACTTAAAACTTGAAATAAACTGACATATTCACATCATATTAGATTCTAGTCGACTCAGCATATCCAATGTTTGTACCAAACGTACATAAAACATATATATTATAAATTGAGTAACTTGTCTAAAACAGAGTAAACAGTCCTACATACATGTACAGTATGAATATTCTTATTTTTTATACAAGTGTTGTCCAGTACACTTGTTAATTTGTGTTTCATTTTCTCACAACCCAACTAATACAGCTGGTGAAACATGTCTTCCTGATCACCCATGTTCTAAGGCCAGGGTAGCATGCTCGGCCTGACGATTATAATGATCTCATATAAAAATTAACGAATTTTAATACAAATATCAACAAGGAATGTTATCCAGTAGTAGGGTGCTAGTTGCTATTAGAGATAGAATGGTTCAAGGTTTAATGTGATGACTTGTAGAATAGTTTCTATAATATACCAGTAGTAGGGTGCTAGTTGCTATTAGAGATAGAATAGAATCAAGGTTTAATTTGATAACTAGTAGAATAGTTTCTATAAGGAATGTTAACCAGTATAACTTTATATTGATTTCTGATAAATCATGTATTAGGCTTCAACTGTACTATAGTATGTGGATCAGTGAGAAAATTAGCCCAGTAAGTTCCTTGTTATTGTCCAACCAGGTTTCCTATTGTCAGTGGAATCGGATAGCAATTACAACATCACAATGTGCGTCTAGTTGTTTGGATGAGGCAAAAAACAATGGTCCATTTGTGTACTGGTTGGCCTCACTGTAAAAGGTCCCTTGTGTGCTGGTTGGCGTGTATGAAAAGATCCTGACAGTTTGGTTCGCATGCATGTAAAATATTGCTTGTCAGCTGCCAAGAGATCTTTTACGTGCACGCCAATGTGTACACAGGACCTCAGTTTTTCGTCCCACCTGATCGACAAGACAGCTATCCTTGTCAGGCCCTCCGTTCTGCAAGGGGAAAACCACGCCAGAAAATTATTGTGCTATAAATAAAACCTACATGTGCAGAAAGACAGCACGACAAACAACTCAATTCACAAAGATAAACAAACATGCGAGACAAAAACTTTGCTTATAAAATCAGTTATACATGTATATGAGGAGCCCCAAATTACCAGTGAATATTTCTCTTGCGAAACCGTGAGTCATTAATACCATTCATTTACATGAAAGTAGGTGTCAAAAGACTCCCCAAAGTCTCTTAATAATATCAAATACTTTGAATTGCAAAATTCTATCGTCCTCGTTTCCTGCTCAAAAGTTATCGAGTACATTTACAGTAAGAGAATATTCATTGGATGTACATATATTTATTTACACAATTTTGAATTATGATACAAAAACTGAACTCCTCAAACTAGAAGTGGTGTATTATCAATGTCCTTTATTTAAAATCATTACGTATTTTTATTATAAACAGCGTTAAAGAGCAGGTTGATCTGACATCGGCGGTTTTATAGTCTGTTTTGTGACGTGCGTAAATCATAAAAGATCCATTATTTCATAGTTCACCTACCAGGTTCAGAATTTATTTGCCCAATTGTTGAAAATCAATACTATGTTTTCTTATATTAAAACCAAGTGCAAGAAGGCTAACAGTTATCTATCTGACTTATTGAAATTTAACCAATTTTAACAATTTAAAAGTTATCGTCGGATCATAATCCAGAAGATAAAATCAAAAACTATATCTACCATAGAAGCTGTTTCTGCTTACTCTTTGAACATCTGCTTACTCTTACTCTTTCAAACAGACCCTCTACATGTATGTGTTTACTAGCGGATGACCCGGCACTGCAATTATTGGAAGCAGTATAACTCCGAAACCGAAATCGGTAGTCCCAGGCCACCAAATTCATGTTACTCCCCAGTCTGTGCTCCCCCTAAACCTAAAATCTCAGTCTCAGAACAAACCTAATGAAGCCGCCCAACACTGAACAGATAGACAAACAAATGACAGTCACAATTTAATACTATAATAGATCAATGTACATGTAAGTAATTCTATTCTTCTCCCAGTTTTAATTCCTTATATAAACTATTTATACTCCCACGAAAGCACCCATATACGTATTAAACCGCCCCTTCCACTATATACCCCAATTCACTCCTTAATCATTGCACCCATAGATCTCAATAGACCACCTCCTCCCAAAATTTACCCCCATCCACTCCCCTAAAATCATGTCACAGATCAATAGATCTCAATAGGCTACATTGTATATATATGAGTAATATATGTATAATACCTAATTTTCTCTACTTTCTTACTCAGTAAGTCACAATAACCCTGCCCTCCCACAATTCATTTTTAATTAAATAATAATGTACATTGTATATGAATAAAAGTATATATGTATATATCCTAATTTTCTCTCCTTCCTTATATTCAGTAGACCACAATACCCCTGCACTCCCACAACTTGCATGTAAGTTCTTTTTATTGTATGGTTATAAGGTTTACATAGTGTGTAATATATTCATGATTGAATATGTAAATATCAACTGTGATATATAATGACAGCCGCTGTGTTATATTAACTATGATTTATTTATATACTATATAATATACATGTACATGGAGTCTTTTCTTAACATCTGATGCCACTTCCCATATACACGAAATCCTTATAAGGCATTTAGTAATTGAACATGTAATATTAAAACACAAATTTATATGATAAAAATAACAGAGTTTTGTTCACACTACGTTTCAACAAGTTCCTCTTGTTGTTCTCAAGTAAACTCAGTGATTGTTTTCCATATAAATTTGTATTTTGATATTCCAATAGACATGTACCAGCTCAGAATTCCGATTGCATTATTTTAATCAATATTCTGAAAAAGACTGTACAAGGCCTGTTAATTAGGATCAAAAATAAAATTGTTGATTCTTTGGCAATTTACATAGCGATTTTGTTTTCATTGGTAATCTGACTTGATTGAAATCTTTATGTCTAGAGTATGTAATTATTGAGATAAAACCGATTATATGTTTGACTGTCAACACTGTAAGTAAAAAATTAAACGTAAAATCATCAGCAAGATCCCTTCTGTCTGCTTAAAGTTTTGAAACAAAATTTAATCATTTAGAGCTTGCCATATATCATTTATCCAAACAACAAATTTTGAAATTTTAAACCATTTAAATCTCTGCCAAGAGAAATATAGTAATTATTATCCATAGAACTGTTGTGTTTTTTTTAATTAATATAACATTTAATGTCAAACGAAAGACAGAAAATAGAACGGTTTAGCTCTTACATATAATGCATCTGTGAGAAAACAACTGTAGTAATCTTTTTGACAACCATCTTGTATAATATGTATATTCAACTTATTCTCATTATGTAATTCAAACAGTCCAAGGACAAAATGTCTAGCAGTCCTCCAATATGTGGTGTCTGTTTAATACATTTTACATGTTGGTGATATTTTACAATATCTCTAGAGAAGCTTATTTTACAAATAAACATCTTACTTCAGGATATGTGTCCTCAATAAGAATATGCAATTAGGGGTTGTATGCAAATAACTGTTTAACGATTCTATACCAAATAATTGGATAACTGATCAAATTTCATACCCAATCAACTACAGTCATCCAGACCATACACATGTTATCAAGGTTTTTTTGTTTTTTTTTACCAGCAATTGATCATCAGAGATATTCAAAGACTCAGACATCCAGTCCATCCATATACAACAAAGTCTTACAAAAGTTGGAGAGCAAGAGAGATCTTTACCAGTGGGAGCAAACCAGAGGACCTAGAGAAAACCCAGGCGGCTGGGTACTAGTGGATAGGTATCCTCGGTTACCCAGTGTACTCATTTCATTCTACTCCACTATACCCTGGGTTAATCAGGGAATGGAAACCACGCTATCTAAAGTACATGTTCATTTCACACAACCATTTTCATTAATAATAAACTTAAACTGATGAACATCAAGCTCAGAATTGTTTTGTAAAACCAAATTTTTGATTTAATCATTAAAACTACTATTTTCAACCCTTATTTTATTAAATTCAAAAATGATTATTGTGATATCAGTCTTGAATACATTATGAGGGACCATTATGTACACTAGATTCTACACTAGATTTCACAACTGAATAATAACAAATGATATTTCACATCATTGACAATTTGACATACTCTAATTCCACTGTGAACTTCAGATCAGAATACATAACAAATATATGATTATTATGAAAACAGATATATTGTTAAAGTTATTTAATAAACAATGTTTCTCTTTTGTTAAAACAAACACCCATATCAACTTACACAAAGAGTTTAACATCATTTCAACACTTTATATTATTTATATCTTTCATGTACTTGAACACATTTATATATTTACATATTACTGTCAAACTAGACAGCAGATAGATAACTGCACTTTGAACTTAATAAAATAATATAGGAACTTCTCATCTTGTGGTTTTTGGACCAGGAAGTGTTTCCCAAGAGCTACTCATTTTCTTGAGGGTGACACTCTTCAAAAAGTTAAACCGGTCCCCAAGAGTTACCCAGCTTTTTGTTCTTTTTCTTCTTGGATCCCGGGTTTGATCTCTGTGCTGGCTGATAAAGTTCATCAGGATTTTCCTGCACAATTTCCCCTGTTTAGTCAATCAGATGGGATAAAACAAAACGATTTATATTATCTTGGTGAAAATTATAATGGATCTTCATAATGATTTTATGTTTATGTTTATTTGTTATAAATATTGGTTAATAATAGATAATATCACATAGTTTGTGTAACGATCACATTTAAACACAAAATGTATTATATATTACTTATAATTCTAATACCTTCAGTTATTCCTAATACCTACATATACTGTGGTTATCCTAATATGCACATCACTTGTATACAGCCTAATAATCCTAATAGACAACTTGATCTCTTCATACATGTACATGTATACATATCTTAAATATACAAACCATGTGTATTGACAATTTATATTATTGAACATTGTATATTGAAATGAGTATACAAAATAAATGTTGAGTTAAATTTAACTACATACTGTAGTTTATATCTTCCCCCATATTCATAAAGCATAGTTTATATACCACCATTTTCGGCATAAATCACAGTAACATGTATTACATGTATACCACTACTTTCTTCATGAATTATAGCTAATATACCACCCCTTTTGTCATATACCACAGTTAATATATCATCCTTCTTTATTATATAACACCTTCTTTGTATACCACAGTTAATATACCGCCCCCCTCTCCATCTTCTTAAATGTATATACAGTGTACCATCACTTTCTTTATATACCGCCTGTATAAACCACAGTTAATATATATATACCACCCTTTTTTTATTATATACCACATGTTGTAAATAAACCCCAGTACACACCACTCTTTTTATTTTTTTTATAAATTAATATACACCCCTTACTTTACAAATAAAAGTCTTCTTTATGAAACAGTGCAGTAAACACAATACATGTTTACATGTATATAATTAAAAATGTGTATAAATCCCAGTTTATACCGGTATTTAACCCCTACATTGTATACTTATACAGTGACCGCCCTAGACATTCGCCAATTAGCCAATGACGACAAATATTTTTATTGGCGAATAAAGTGATGATTCTAGCGAAAATTTTGGCGAATAAATTATTTTGTAAATCTGTTAATATTAAAGTTGAAATCGTTTCGTTAAACGCTTCTTTCGATCATTCAATGGAATGTCTATTTTTAGTACATTAATTACTCTAGTCTCAATCGTACAAGTCGCAAATCAGTCAATGTCACGTATTAAAACGACTGAAAGATCGAGTCTACAGACTATACAACACTGTTACGCCCCTTTTGTGTGGCACTGCACTGTTTACGTATGCTCGCCGCTTGCCGAGTGTACATTCGCTCACTACAAGTAGCGATGTTCCGATATGACACCTATCGGTTTTACCGATATCAGATATTGACAGCGAAGTATATCGGCCGATACAAATAAATTACCGATAGTGGTGGATATAAAACCATTAGGCCTACACATTAAAATGTCTCGAATGGCATGATGATCTATGTAGATATTTGTCTTTATTTTAGTCGGGAAACGCATGGTACTTTTACTATTTTACGGCGGGAATCAACATAAACCCTGTGTTGTTGAAGTAATAATTGCGCCACGCTTCTTACGCAATCGTCAAAAATATACACCATCCATTATGAATTAAATTATTTGCTGTATCATTAATGGTCGAGATTATCATATTTTAAGTGTTAATTACTATATAATTCCTTACAGTAATCGGCAAGGCATCTGTATATATATATATCTATACGTGTGCATTAGTTCATGCGGTAATGAAATGATACATCAAAGCGATACCTTCATGACCTGGAGCCTGTTTGTCAACAGTGGCTATCACGTGACATTCTCCCGCCATTTCTAGAACTATTGTTAAAAATAAAACATCTAATGGGAACCTATTTGTTGATAATATTATTAATTAATAAAGTATGATCTTTATTATGAGTTTTTATTTGTCGATACAATAACCAAGCATAACAATATAAATCACTAAATTATTTCTAAATTTATATCGGCATCTAGAAGCCGGAATGTATTAGACAGTGATTACGTGACATCAAAGGAATATCCCCCCTTTCATCCTTTATTCCACAACGGCAAACCACGTGATATTTCCCACCTTTTCCAAAACTTCTACTCATATATTGACAGACAATATAGTGAACTAGATAAAACGAAGTAAAAAAAAAAAATACGTAGTAATTTAGATAAAGGATACTCATAAGGATTTTGTACTGTTTATTATTTCCTTTCTACGGCTGCTATGAGTCTTGTATTACCAGTACGTTTAAAAAGCAACAAGCACGTAGTTTCATTTTTTATTCACAAACATATGAATAAAAATGATATAAAATATTTGGCTAAAACTTTCTGAATTGGCTAATAAAATTTTGATTTGGCTAAAAATTTGGCTAATGGTTTTAAGGTTCTAGGGCGGTCACTGCTTATATCATAGTATGAAACTCATATATATATACATGTATGCATATTGCCCAGTTAATATATCTGATTTTCTATATAAATTCTATATACTCAGTTTATAAAGTCTAGTAATGTAACTATATAACTAACTCATATACCACATATTACATGTAAATCTATCTCATATACATACATGTATGCATATTGCCTAATTAATATATTTGATTCACTATATAAATTCTATATACTTCAGTCTATAAAGTCTGGTATTGTAACTGTATATATAGGTAGGTATAGGTATGTAATTATCAGGTGATATACTTGGGTTAATAATGAAGGTGTGGAGATAAATAATTTATTAATTGATAGAGTCGACATCTGTTGATTTTAGTAATTACTATATTAACTTGTTTAATTGTTTCAGTCTGGTGTTCATTTATATAGTTAGGGTTACCTGCTGAGAGAGAGAGAGAGAGAGAGAGAGAGAGAGAGAGAGAGAGAGAGAGAGAGAGAGAGAGAGAGAGAAGAAATGGGGTTAAACATCCACTCAACACAAACTAGGTCATTTCGTGACTAACATATGGTTAAATTCTATTTCAATAATTGGCTTGCGCGTAGGGGTCTTTAGCAGTGGGAGGAGGAGAAACCAGAGGAATCGGATAAAACCCACAGGGTTGAACAGGCACCCTACTCCTTGTCACGTACAACCAGGGATTCAAAACCAGGCCAGTTGACTCAATGACTGGCTTTATGATACAGCGTCCATGCTAACCATTCGGCCATCAAACCCACCCGGTTACCTGCTGAGGTTTAAATGTTGATATTTTTTATCTGGCCATGTGTATTAACCTATATTTGTTTATTTCTCTCTGTTTATCCATAAACAAATGTTGCCATTAGTAAATTTGTCATTTTAAAAAATTACTTTGTTCATAGGGATGGAAACAGAAAATTGGTTTGCTGAAGCTATAAGCTCAAGGTGAAACTAGGGTAAGGTACATGTAAGGTACTTGCACTTCTGACCCTCCCCTCCCCTCCCTAACATACATAAATACAGCCCCCTTCCCCCTTTTGAAAACTCACAGTGAAATTAGGGTACAGTACATGTAGAAGCTCTCGCCCCTCCCCTCCTTAACACACATAAACAAAGCTCCGCCCCCCCCCCCTTTTAAAAACTTTTCTATTAATTGTTGTTTTTAGTATAATAGAGTGAAATTACACAGTACATTAAGATTTTGATTAAGCAATTATCTTTATGGAAATGACACTATGTATATATTTAACAATCTAACAATAATAATAAACCATCAGAGGAGGTCTGTATTTTAGATTTTCTGGGATATAAAAAACCCTTGTATGTATTCTGATAATAATGAACCCTCTGTTATCATTAAGATAGAGGTAGAGTTAACTACCATAAACAATAATAATCAGTGACTATTATTGTATTATCCGTAGGACTATTACCATCATAATAAAACACTTTAACAGCATAATAGCAAATACTGGTATACATCTCAATTTTAAAGCATTACCATCAAAGTATAAAGTAGATGGTGTCTTGATATCTGACGCTTAGTAACAATAAAAATCTCAGATAAAGTATATAAGAGAGATGGAAATGAGGTTTAGTTTAACATCCTCTTGACAAAGACCAGGTCATTTTGGGACTAACATATGGTTCAATTTTCTTCAATAAATCATTTGCATGTAGGGGTTCTTAGCAGGGGGAAGAAACCGGAGGACCTGGAATGGTGAAAACACATGGGCGTGGACAGGCGAACCTACTCCTTGTCACGTACAAACGGGGAATCGAATCCACAGCACCGGACTCAAGGCCAGACTGTCTGATTCAACGTGCAAACTATAAAAAACTTCCCTGCCCCCCCCAAACAATATCTAAGACAAACCCATGGACAAGACACACAACAATACACTGACACAACTAATCAACAACAAATGTATATGAAATGAAGTGAACAGATCCAGCTGGGGACCATGTACGCATGTATTTTAATTTAGTACTGGCAGATTTAACAGTAAATGGAAGGAATGTTCAGAATTCTTGAACTGATTATCAGGTTTGGATGTCAGAATGACCGGCTGGTAAATCTTTGAAGTAAGAAACTGAGAATCAAAGTGACCTTAGCTGGTTTATAAATATAATTTTTAATTTGATGTGATTTGTCTAAACATGGATAATTGTAATGGGGTGGGGTGGGGAAGAGGGTAGACGATGGAAAACCACTGTATAGAAACATATGTTTTAACTTTCAATTTACAAGAAATGTAACCATTTATTTTTTGTGGTTCTCTAGGAGTTTAACAAACACTGGTGAAGATGTAAACCTCCACTTATAATATCCCTCCCTGAATCTGTACTAAATCTGTGAATTCAGCCATTTCTTTCTATATTTGGCTGGTGAAAAGTAAAGAGCTCTCCCATTTTGGAAGAGTCCAAAACTGCTCTTCAATACTAAAATCTCCAAAATTTGCAGAAGGTAAATAAAGAAATTATAATTTAACGTCAAATATGACACAGGAATGATTTTAAGCTGAACAGTGCTTAATATAACAAAACTCTCCTGAATCCAGATTTAGGCGCTAAATTAATGACTGAGAATAAACCCACCATCTGTGCAACAATAAGAAACATTTTTCACAAATTGACACTATTAAAGTATTTATTGTTATATGTAAATATGGTTAAATGGTTATTAATGTAGTAGAATGATCTGAATGTAGGAGAGAATTACCAGCTGACATTAATAACGGAATGTTGAGTACATGTATATTGTTGTTGTTCAATGTATTCACATGCCTTTCTATATTGTTGTTTCAATGTATTCATACACAAACCTTTCAGACACTAATGATTACATAATGCTTTAACTAACACAGGATTTACAAATGAAATGAAATGAAATGGGGCTTAACATGTTGGAATGGCTTAGTGGTCTAGAGTGCCGCACTTCGACCTCTAGCTGGTCGGTCACCTCTGGCTTGCGGCTGTGGTTTCAAGCCCTGCTGTGAGCGTATGTGGCAGGAAGATAGGGGCGCCTTCTCAACCTAGTGGGTTTCCTCCGGGCACTCCGGTTTCCTCCCACGGCTAAAGACCCCTACGCGCAGGCGAATTATTGGAATAAAATTGAAACCATATGTTAGTCGCGAAATGACCTGGTTGTGTTGAGTGGACGTTAAACCCCATTTCTCTCTCTCTCTCTACTTTTCTGTACCAACTGGGATAATAAAGATGGGAATACATCAAACAGAGTGTGTTATGAGAGAGAGAGAGAAATGGGGTTTAACGTCCACTCGACACAACTAGGTCATTTCGGGACTAACAACATATGGTTTTTAATTTTATTTCAATAATTCGCTTGCGCGTAGGGGTCTTTAGTAGTGGGAGGAAACCGGAGTGCCCGGAGGAAACCCACGAGGTTGAGAAGGCGCCCCTATCTCCATGCCACATACGCTCACACCAGGGCTCGAAACCACAGCCGCAAGCCAGAGGTGACTGGCCAGCTAGAGGTCGAAGCGCGGCACTCTAGACCACTAGGCCATCCCAACCCCCCGTGTGTTATGAGGGAAATTTTGTCCAGATAGCCGTGCTACGGCCAACTCATATTTCAAATTTTAACTAAATACACTGGACCATGGTTTTTGGGACATCCGAGTCACTATAGAGTGTCCTTCCTTACCAGTCCCTCTGTTCTGCAGAACTAACTGGGGTAAACCCTGCTGGTAAATCCAATAGTGGGTGCAAACTACTCAAGTCTTTCTGGTCAACAAGACAGTAGCATATCCACTGAGCCACAGCGGCAACTAATGCATGTACTGGGTTTAACATGCACTCAATTTGACACTTCAGTAATTTTTTATTACTCTGTGCTGAATAAGTTAAAGGAGGTGGGAGGATATCAAAAAAAGGCTATATCTGTCCCTGTTTTGATTCCGGAATATATCTCATAATTTTAAACCATTCAAGATTTTTTTTTTTAAATTTAGTATTGGTACTAGTTGGGTTTTTTTTTGCTAATTCGAAATTTTTCGAATCTAATAATTTTTTAGTTTCTATGGAATAAAATTTGCATATTTCCTGGTATATAAGGGGGAGGTTGAAGGGGCAGGATGTTTGACTGTGGCAGGAAACCAGGTTTATTTGCTGTAGATGTTTCATCTTGTAATGTCCATAACAATCTCATGTCGTTAAACCTAACAGTAGTTTCAGAAATCTTAATCCCACATTACAAATGTACGTACATGTACATGTAATAATACTGGATATGGTGAAGACAAATAAACACTGACATAAAACTCAAACAGCAGCAAAGAGCTTCGCCTTTCATCACTCTGTGTCCCTTATTACAAATGATATTCATACATGTAGTATCACTCTACACCCCTTAGTACCTGTATATGTTTACATACTGATTTTCCTTTAACAAGTATCAGTTGGTCATACATTTTTGTGGTGTGAGAAAACTGCCTGACTAAGAGGTCTGTATGATACATGTACTGTATGTGGTCTGGTATTAGGTGGGAGTTATTCTATAATCACAGTTATATATACTATGTGTATTGAGTAAATTGATGATTGGTGATATATATACATGTTATATACTGTATAATGACTGGACCGGGTTAAAATATTACTGATAGATTTACTTGTAAATACATGTACAGTATATACAATGTTTTAATATTTCATGCTGTAATTAATTATATGCTGTAATGTAATTTCTGTTTCTAGTCAAATGATTATATATATACATACTGTATAATGAATGGATAACATTGAAATATTACTGATAGATTTAAACAACAATATGATACAAATGTATGTATTGAGTGATTAATCATTACTGTTTATGAAAAAATAATGTTTTAAATATTTAACATACAATACATGTATATGTAATAATATGTAATGTGTTATCTGTATTTAGGAAAAATATAATGCTTAAATAAATGATAATACTGTAATAATGCATGGAAGATTCAAATGAGAGGGGGTGTTATTATAGTCTTACTAATAAGGATTCAAGGGCAATTAAGCCTACATGTACATTGTATGTAATAAGAACTGTGTTGGATTTAGACTTGATGAGGTTTTAAGCTTAAGAAAGCCTGAAGGATCCTTGTTTGATGTTCAGAAGTACTTGTAATGTACACATAAAATTTTAAAAAGAAAAAAGGAGGCATAAGTTGTTTGTTTAGGTTATTGTATGCCTGAATCAAACACAGACCATACATGCATTCATATTGGCAATTTCTAGATAATTGCATATTGGGGATGGTCTTAAGGATATCTCTGCTTAGGACTAGGGAATTAAGGGCATTAAAGGGGCACCTAATCTAAATCACTGAAAATTAAATGGGGATATAAAGAAAGGTCTGTGACTTACCATTTCGTCCAATGATTTGAGATCACAGGTTATTATTTGAGCGGGAGGTTCCCCCGCTAACTCCGCATCAATTTCTTCTTCCATCTGCACAATGGTCGGCGCCAACATTCCAAGTTTGGCTCCAACTCTTGCTACTTCTAACAAACACAGAATCACACTTTTCTCATTTTTTCTCGTAACTAAATCCTCCGTTTCAAAGCGGAGATCGTCGGGGATACCAAGCAGACGACACCAAGATATGAAATTCGAAATATTGTCGCGGGCCAGAAACGACCCTGGTTTAACATTTTCTTTGTATTGAATTAAATCCTCCGGGATTTTGGTCACAAAATACGACTTCATCACAATTTCTATTCCTTTTTCACGTCGCTCTTTTGTGAAATTTATAACTTCGTTGGCATGGTGACACAGTAAAATTCCTGTTTCTATGACTTCGAAAAAGATGTCACCATTTATTTCAATTTTATATAAACATGTAAACCAATCAGCCAGATCTTCTCGCATGGCAAATAAATATTCATCTTTATTATTAAAAGATCGAAATGATTTGGGTTGCAAGACCAGTAGGGTATCAGAACCCGAACCAGTAGCACGTGAACTGACGTCCTCTGATTCCATTTTTCACTGACAGCTGACGTTTTGTGTCAGACCGAACGGAAACACAATTGGACTGCAGCGAGTAGTAGGCTATAGAACACACAGAACCGTTATTCCATGTTAAATAATGCTATTTAAAGATGTTAGCAACAATAACACTTTAAAACAATAACTCCTATCGACTCTTTACCATCCATTTCAAAAACACAAAATCACTGAATGGCTTCGTCTGTAACTCTGCATTCTGTAGCCCTCGTGGTTACGGTTTCAAAAACCGTTACAAATCTAAGATCTTACGTATTTCGCCATGGCTAAGTTAAAATCGCCAATATCCCGATATCGTCATACTCGTTACACATACTACACACCAACTGACAGACGATTGACTAGTCTAACACAAGCTTCACATTACAGTCACGTGGTTTACATTATCAATGAATGTTATTACCTCCCTTTAAAACCGGTGCCGTTATTCCCGCACCATCTTTCACGTGCTTTGTAATCCCGTTTAATATATCACAGTTTCCAAAGCTGTTGGTCATTTTTAATTAACTGGTGAAATAACTGTACAGTTTATTTTTTCATTTAAATACGATAACGGTTTAAACTATAATCTCTCTAGCGCTACACGACATAAATTTGATTCCATACATTTGCTTCTTTTAATTGTTACTGTTTGTTTTTGCCCGTCTGCATCGACAACTATTAAGTATTGACCGAACATTTTGAGCAAATATTTTTTATCAACCTATTAGGCGATTTATGGTCCAGCCCTTCAGCGATATCAGATTTATATTTCCTTCAAATCTAAAATATAAGATCATTACGTTTGAATCCGAAATTTAGTCTAGTATAATTATTATCCTATTTCGACTTCAATATGCCTGTTTTAGTGACCTTCATAAATTATTCATTTTATTAATAGCCCGACATTTAAAATGGCTGCTTGTCTTTTTACAACATAAAATACATTTTATGTCACTTAGAATGAAATACCTATGCTTTACGTTAGGCCACAAAAAATACCTTGTTTACGATTACGCAAACGATCCTATTTTTGAGCCAGAATCGCCGATGGTATTATAAACTTGTTTTCCATTCCCCAGATCCTATAAATCGGTCTTGATGTGTTTTTCTGAAAATGCCAGCACTGAAATTTCAGTATTTACAACAGTAATTTTACTAAAATCAGAGGAAATAAAAAATAATTATATTTGACCAAATAATTGGAAACACGGGTATTATGTTTTGGCCTTAGAGGGAGACAGAATGAATTTTATTTCCCGGTTTATAGGCTAAAATACCAACAACCTTGCGAAAAATTGCTTTATTGTTTAATTGAAAGAGAAAAGAAAACGTCATGTGGTCAGGAGCTGCGAATTGAGAAGAAAATGACATTTGGCCAGAAACTGCGATACATCTATTTAATGCGATTATTTTTAGACAATAGATCGATAATTGGCCGATGAAGAGGCTTTATTACACCAAGTCGAGAATTAAAATAAATGAAATGCTATAAACATAACAACAACATTATTATAATATTTCTATACATTACATAATCTCCGAGGGATCTGGTTGTGAATTACGAAGATGGGCAGAGATACACCAAGTAGTATGCTATGAAAGAGAATATTGCCCTGACAGCAATTTCAACTTCCAAGGGATATTTTACGTGCACACAAATGTGTACACTGGACCTCGGTTTTCGTCCCATCAATTAAAAGAATGGAATAAATCTGGGTAGCACCTGCACGAATTGGGTTTTTTGCCCCATCCGAACGGCTAGACGCTTTTACTTTCCAGGCTCCAGACCCACACCAGTGACACAGAGAACCGTACTGGAGAAAGAGACAAAGCGAGAGAAATAGAGATAGAGCTTTCACTAGGTCTGTTCTGGACTAACAGATGGTTCAATTTTAATTCGATCAATCGCTTGTGCGTAGGGGTCTTTAGAAGTGGGAGGGACCGGAGGACCCGGAGAAAACAACCCCACTTCTTTTCGCGTACCACGCAACTTAACTCAGTGACAGACCTTATGATGCAACGCGCACGCGTTAACCATTCGGCCACTCACCCCCACCCCTCAATTGTCTAGGTATTGATCAGAAAAATTGAATATGACGATGTTCACAATAACCGGGTGTTACTTCCGATTTGAAACACAAGCGTATACGTCATGACTGTTGTTATGGGAAAATTGTTTAGTTCAAAGATCACCGTGTTCAGATAGGCCTATTGACATGTAAATAGGCCTAGATTGATAAGATTGGAATGTAATCGAGTATAATATCTACACCGAGTAAATAAATGACACGTGTTTACATATCTAGGGGTTATTGAAGCGTTTCGATACTTATGCCTGTATAGTTATGTTTTATTAGACCGTATCAATCATTAAACTATAAAAAAATAATATAATATAATTGCCCTCAAATATCTGTATTCTTTCCATATTAAAAATATAATAATGTATATTGTCTGATTTGGGGACTTAACACATGACATAATTAATTGGAATACAAGTTTAAAGGGTTTATTTCAGCGACGGGAGAACTCTCGTCGAAACGTCGCTGAAATAAATGCTTTCAGTAACTTGTATTCCATATATGTGTCATGTGTTATTCTCATTCAATTACTAACTGCCTGTTAAACAATTTGATTGGGGGGACTTGACGGGGAACAATTTAAAATGTCTTAAACAGTGAGTGAATAAGTAAGGAGTGGGATTTAAGATACTGTCAACACAACACCAGTTATGTTTTCATTAAACTCCACTCGACAAGTCTCAGGCAACACGGAGGTTGAAACCAGGGAGGACTATCGTGGCACCCTGTTTTAAATATGAGAATGAATAATCAGTTTTATTATTAGTGATACAAATTTCAATGGGGAATCGTCTTTTTGTATTTAGCTATACCTTTAATACACGCTTTGTGTATTTACTGACTAAAAACTTGTGTTTTCGTCCCCTCCGAACGACTACATGCGGTTCCATTAAGTTGGATCGCATTTCCGTACGTTTTGTGTGTTTACAACAAAATACGCGTGTTTGCGTCCCCTCCTAACGACTATATGCGGTTCCTTTATGTCGACTTGTTTTCTCCGTGTCCTCTGCTTTTCCCCCACTGCTAAAGACCCCTACACACAAGCGAATTACGTCGAGACGTCTTTACCTTACTAAAAACCCGCTACTCGAAAAATACCTTTAATACATATTTTATGGTTATTTGAGGTTTTATTTTACTAAACATGCTGGGTCTGGGTAATAAACACGGGTTTCATTTCACGTCCTATAAAAATAACTAGGACGACGGCACGCGCTCTCTGATATAACCACCTAATAATCAGTCATGTACTGTAATTAAATATTTCACATAACTTCTCACATCATCCAGTCACATTCACAACTCATTTTAGGTCCGATTAATCTGGGTCAACAAGAATTCGGGGTATGGTTGTCCATGGAGAGGGAGAGAGAGGGAGTTAGAGAGGGAAATGGGGTTTAACGTCTACTAGTTCATTTTGGGACTAACACATGGTTCAATTCTATTTCAATAATTCGCCTGTGCGTAGGGGTCTTTATAGCAGTGGGTGGAAACCAGAGGACCCAGAAAAACCCCACGAGGTTGGACAGACCATATCCTACTCCTTGCCACTTCAACCGAGGGAGTTAGAGGATAGCATTCGCTGAATAGCCACGGTGACTGACTCATTTGCGAGGGTGTCCCAGGTTCGAACCGGTGTTGGCCGAACAGTTCCCGGGGATTTTTCAACGTTATTTCCTATGTCAGTGGTGCAGGGCTGAGGGCCTGGTGAGAAACCGAGATCCCGCGAACACCATTTGATAAAGAGTAGACGCGGAAATAGTCAACGTAGCGCACTTTTTATTTCGTTTTCATTTCTTTTTTGCATTAACTAAGCTTCTTCCCATATCAAATTGAGAGATGAATAAATAATATTTATATTTTTTCACACGATGCAGGGTTGGACAGCCGAATGGTTAGCACGTGCGCGCTGTATTATAAAGCCTGTCATTGAGCCAAGTGGGGTTTCGAGTACCCGGTTGTATGTGACAAGGAGTTGGGTCAACGTTAAACCCAATATTTCAGTTTCTCTCAGAACCGAATCGAAGAAATGCTTTGAAAGTCCCTGAATGAAAAGTCATTATTTTGATTAAGAGTTGAGGAGTTAGCTCCCTCTAATTTTAACGAAGGATTCTATGATCGTAGAAACAGCACTTCATAAGTCTCGAATATCCATTTCATCATTAATTCTTTTAATCTCGCTGCTGTTTAAATCAATTTAAATCGCGGTCATCTCTTGATCTAGAGACTTGGTTATAGTAGTTAGAGGATTCCATTAAAAGTAGATAATATCCGTAAAATAAAGTAAATGCGTTTCATATAATTTTCAAGGTAATATTGGTAACAAGGTATAACAATAAAATAAGTATCAAGAATGGACGTATTTACTTTATTTTACGTATTATAATTTATACATAATAATAATAAGGGTTCATATATATAAAGCGCTAGACTCCAAACAGTATTGTTGGTTCAAAGCTGCACTGACAGAATTTACAGAAAATAATATGAACACTGAAACATGTAGGTTTTGAGTTTTTGTTGAAAGAAGCTGAGAGATGGGGCTCTCTGGACATGTGGAGGTAGAAAGATCCAAGTATGTGCTGCATTATAGGCAATTTATCTGCACTGGTCCGGTCGCGGCAGCGAACTGTGTCACCAGGGGCCTGTGTCTTGCCCGTCCGTTCGTTTCTGGATGACCGATATTACCGATATTTCGTAAGTGGAAATAACACTTTGTGAATAACATGTTGGTCTTTAACAGAGGCGGATTCAATGGGGGGCACGAGGCCCCACCCCCTAATTTTCGACAGTGCCCTTTTTTACTGCTGAAAGTGCCTTTTCGCAGACCCAAATATGTCCGTTCCGAACGTTTACTTAGACGAAAATATCAGCCAAATAGCTCTTGGAATGGCTACAGATGCAAGGAAATGACGGATAATTTTCTTGGGCTGCCTCCCCCAACCCCCCTCTCGGCGATCAGTGCCCTCATTTTGCGGCGCTCCCCCCCCCCCTTTTCAAAATTCCTAGATCCGCCCCTGTTTAATGCCCTGCACGATTTGAAGCCAGAATTTGTTTTGGATTCTTACACAACGCATCTTTATCTGGTAGTCAATCGAAGCTTTGACTAGGATTGGGGTATCTGGAAACATGAGTGAATGTATGAAATTCATGTTTTTTAAAACATCAAAAGAAATGTGTTTATTCCGTAGAATATTCTAAACAAAAAGAAAAGATACCGGGGAATCAGATTTGCTGCGGATGGTTGTCGCGCACGTAAAGGATCCCATAGCAGTTGCAGTTAAAACAAGGCGACTAGTCAGTCCCTCAACCCGGGCTACATTTTGTATTGCCCGTAGCAAATCAATACAATTGCATTAGTTTCAAAATGCCCCTCCCCAATCCGATTCTAGTAAGTTATAAGCGGAGGGGGGGGGGGGGGGTCAGCACGTGCGCGCTGTATCATAAGGTCTGTCATTGAGTCACCTGGCGTGATTTCGTATCCTCGGTTGTACGTGACAAGAAGGAGGGACGCCTGTCCAACCTCGTGGGTTTCTCGGCTCCTCCGGTTTCCTGGTCTACTTGGAATTCGATAAAGAAAACACAGACTGTCCTTCATAGCATTAAACGTCTTTCTGAAATGGAATGGGCTTTAACGTGCTCAACCCGCTCGTGAGATGTTCATAATATGTTGAGTGGTCAATCGTCGATCACCCTTCGCGATGCATGCACCCCAGTGATATTTTCGTGAATCGTTGCTGTTGGTGGCCTCTCAGGATGTGGGTCATCGTCAAGGCTTTCTTTGCCACCCTTAAATTCCGCAACCCACTTCCTTACTGTGGAAAAGGAAGGCGCATCATCCCCTAGAATGGAGATCATGTCGGCATGTATCTGTGTTGGGGTTAGTCCTTTCGGTTGTAAGTACTTGGTGACTTCCTTTTAGCCAGTTTTTCCATTTTTGGTGATTTTAAGATAGGTTCACACGATGGTCTTGTGCCAAGACAATAATAACACCGCAATTGCAGTTCTGTTGTCTATGATTCATTCAATGATTGTACTTGTTGGTGGCAAAACCTTGTTTTCAACCCAACTCATCTGGCCTTTTCAGGCTTAGAAGTTTTCAGTCAGCCCTATCATTTACTCCTTGTATAACACCCATGGCTCAGGGGAGGTCAGTGCTGGACGACCGCAAAGCCATTTTCCAAGCATTTCAAAACAAAGCAGAAAAAGGCAAATTTTTTTTATTTCCTGATAACAGAATGACATAAGAGCACTATCATTAGATGATGAGGAATTCTCTTTTCCTTTATCTTTCTTCTTTTTAGGCTTAGGCCCACTTGTCACGGACAGGTGGACAGGTGGGCCCAGTCCGGCACTGGGGGAGGTTCCGTGTTCGATCCCCGTGTTGACCGAGACAGTTCATCGGGAGTGGTCCCCCCTTGTTAGTGGTGCAGAACGGAGTGCCTGGCAATGGGAAGAACAAGCGAAAAACCTTGACAATTGGAATTCGATATAAGAGTTGCCCGTTGCGCCGCTGTCCGTCAAAATGTCCCTCTTCATTAGCCCAGTTGGAGCAGAACAACAGGACGTTAAACCCCATTTTATTTCCATACCGATCGATATGATTCCGCATTAAACATATTCTGTTATGAGCTGTTGGATATTTTTCAAAGAGAACATTAGCATGTCTTCTTCTTCTTGTTAGAGGGGGGGGGTCGAATGGTTAGCACGCGCTGTATCATAAGATATGTATGTCATTGAGTCAACTGGCGTGGTTTCGATTCCTCGGTTGTGCGTGAACAACCTCGTAGGTTTTCTCCGGGTCCTCCGCCGCAGTTTCTTGACACTGCTAAAGAACCCTACGCGCAACGGCGCAAGCAAGTTATTAAAATAGATTGAACCATGTCCCAGCAAACACAAAACATTTAAAAAACGTTTTTTCTTGGTTTCTAAAAGGTTAGGTAAAAAAATATGTTTATTAAACGTTTTTTAAACGTTTGAAGTGAAAGTTTTTACGAAATTTTCCATAAACATTGATAAAAACGTTTAATATATGTTTAATCAACGTTGATAATTAACGTTTTCTTACAAAACATTTTTTTAACGTTTGCACTGAAACGTTGTAAATATGACTTTTTTTAACGTTTATGAAACGTTTATAAAGTCCCAATAAATAGGTATAAATTACCCTACACGTCATATGAAAAAAATAAATTTTAAAAACATTTATTAAACGTTTAACACACGTTTATAACTTACGTTGCCTGACAAACATTACTTTAACGTTTACGTGAAACGTAATAAATATGTATTTTTTTCATGTTTTAGAAACGTTTATGATAAATGATAATATAAACGTTTTTTTAATGTTTCTTTAAGGTTTTTATATATTTACCAAAAAGAATAACTGTAACTATAAAGATCGATAAAAACGTTTTTGTTTTTGCAAAATAGGCGTACCTACTATATTTAATGAATATAAAAAACCAATAAGGGTCCAGATTACCTTATCTTATAAATATTTTTTAAAACACCCCCAATGTTGACAGTTGACCCAAATTTAAGCATCTTTCCGCCATAGAAGGAATGCCAGCCAAACTTGATGTCTGTACTTTTATAGCTGTGGTAAATTATCAAGTTTAAGAGGTTGTTGCAGGGTGTAGTAGTTGACAATTTGGTATGTTATTAATTAATATTTTGTGTTCATTAAGTAATAATTATTATTTATAACAATTAATTGTGTCGATAATTATATAGATTATTTTCGACTCGTACCCTTTCCACTTGGCTTAGCCAAAATTCTATTGTCATTTTATTATAGAGCCCTCCTTGCAAAGTAAATTGACTATTTTAGGTTTTATTACATCCTAATTGATTGATATAATGAATGCATTTGTCTTGCACATATATATGTTTTACTTTAGTCCAGAAACTTTAGTGTTTTTATTTTATAATTATAATGCATTTGAATCATTTAGTTTTGGGTTAATTGTTATGTCTGGAACTGGAAGAGTCTATTTCAATTGTAGTATTGTATAATGGACTGTTCTATTATCTATCATATTTAAATTGATAGGGTTTCAAATTTCATGTATTGTTCAGAGAAGTTAATTTCCCTTAGTTTCCACATAGGCCTACTGTATAACTTACGATTTGTATTTTATCTATTTTTACAGTTAATCCATGATCATCCCATCTGATTGTTTAAGGACAGAATAGTTACCTATTATAGAATGTTTTAGTCTTCTTTTATCATTTAGCGATTACAGTTATTCTTAGAGGTCGACTGAATTGTGTACTGTTTTATAAACTTTCATCTGTTTAGTGGAGTCGTATTGGCAAACGCCTACTTATTATAAAATGATTAACACTCGAAATTTATTATAGGCTAGAGTTTACGTCGGTGTTTTAGTTGAATTTGAAGCCGAGAAATGCCAAATTGGAGGAATTATTGGCTTTTTAATAATATTTAGGAAATAAAATTTTTACCTGCGCACATGGATTTGTGAAGAAGATTATGTTTTCTACCAATTACACAAAAAACATTCTAGAATATTAATAAATAATACAGAAGAAGATTGTGCAAAATATCGCAAGTTTTCAAATATGCAGAACTCGTTTTAATACAACTTAATGGAAATTGGAGCCGTTGTAAGCTATATAGTCATATTCATACAGTGTATTCATGTATGTCTGTCTACAGTTAAAAAAGACAAACGTCTGGATCAGTGACAGTGGTGGTCTACTTCAATGACTGTTGAGTGTTGTCGTAATGTGTTATAGACTATTAGCCCTAGTTTGATTTATCCAAATGCAATTAAAATAAATATATGTTACAATATTTATTCATTTTCTTTTTAGCTACCAGCTTTAGATTTTTTTATGGTCAGTCTTGTAGGTCAAATATTGCATTGGTAGATATTTAATTTATTTCAGTGATGGGATGGAGTGGGTGGATGGTTGAATGGTCATTGAGTCAACTGACGTGGTTTTGATTCCCCGGTTGTATGTGACAAGGAGTAGGGTTGCATATCCAACCTCGTGGGTTTTCTCCGGGTCTCCCCATTGCTAAAGACCCCTACCAACTTTTAAATTTTTAGTTCATATTTTATGACTCACATAAATCTGAGGATTCCTCTGGTGTCACTTGTTTGAATCAATATGTGTAACGGAATGAAAATATAATGAATACAGAGGTGTTTCTATTACCTAATGACATCAACATTTACAGTCAACACAAACGCTAAAGTAATGTACAAACAAAAATATATGACTGAGGAAGAAACTATTTTAAAGGACCAAAAAAAACAAACCGTTTTTTATATTAAATTAAAAAACGTTGATAAAACGTTCAAATTAACATGTCCAAGAACGTTTTTAAGACGTTTATTTTATGTTTTTTCAAATGTTTTTTTCAACGTTGTTTTAATGTTTCTATTACGTAAGAAAAAACGTTAACCAAAACGTTTTAGAAACGTTAAAAAGAGTCCACAATTTGAGGTTTTTTAAACTTTGAAAATAAACGTTTTGGAAACCTAACTAAAATGTTTTTAATACGTTTAAAAGATGTTTAATTGTTTGCTGGGGTGTTAGTCCCGAAGTGACCTACTGTGTGCTGAGTGGACGTTAAACCCCATCTTTCTCTCTCTGCTTGTAACTCGTGGTGTTACACGTCCGCTTCCACATTACGTGACATCGCAGACAAGACTTAGCATGTACAGACAGTGCATTTGTCATAAATCGTGACCGAAGTACTACACCGATAACATGTCTGTCACGTTTATGTTTTGATATCTTCCATGTTGCTAAGATACGATAGGAGATAAATCAATCCAGTATCATTCATTGATTGTTTGTTCTGTAAACGACCGGTGCACCAAATACATAAAATTATACAGTAAAAAAACCCCGGTAATTCACTAGTCCTACATTGAGACCTCGCATACATACTTATACCCAATTATATTATAATATATACTCCTAATTCACTAGCTAACCTATTAAAATAGGTCAAGCTTACACCAACTATACACCTACATAAGCTTATATATATATATAGGCCCACACAGACTGGATCCTCTTGTTGAAATGTAAACAACTGTCTTGAGATTGACGACTATCTGTTGTATTTTGCTGCAGAAGAGTTATTGCGTAGTGTGTTGCCTTGATCGTAAGCAGTAGGATCGTAAAGATATAACCAATAGGTAAGTTTTGTTTATGGTTCATATTATTATTTCATTAAGGCAAGATAAACCCGTGATTAAGTCACTTCGAGTTTTGTTTTCATTCGCTTGGTACGTTCTTTCTTTGATAATCAAATGTCAAATGAGCTTCACAGCCTGGTGTTAAGTTCTCACGAGAACCTCCTTACTTTGGAGAGTTCTAATTGTTTGAAGTCATCTATGAATAAAACTAGAATATCGCAATTTTGCTTGAAATACCCCTGATTTAATACCTGAATAGTGTATTACGTGCGTATATGATCATTGAGTTAAGTGTTATTTTTTCGACGCCATGCAGGCTCGACTGAGCGCAAGCCCTTAAAGGGACAATAACACTCTTGCTGGCTTGGCAGCTCTAGAAAATAAATAATAGTCTTATTCTATGTACTAGATGTTTATTTGTCCTCCCTGTTGTGTAAATTATTCATTACATCATATTTTACTTGTTCAGAGGGTTCGAAAATATTTTAAAATCCAAGTCACATTTGAAAAGGTTTACGTTAATTAGGTTTACGCTTTAGATAAGATAACAAGGTCTGTTAATGAGTCCCTTTCTTCATCAGTCCAGTCGAAGCAAAGCAGGACGTTAAACCCCACTTCATTTCATTTCTGTTAATGAGTCTTAATCATACACTCGTACGTGACAAGGAGTAGGTCCTCTCCGGGTCTTTCGGTTTCCCGAGTTGCGTTATAACCTCATCTCTCTGTCGCGCGCATTCCCTCTCTCTACCCTCCTCCGTCTCTCTCTGCCCTCCGTCTCTCTCTCTCACTCACTTTCTCTCTCCCTCCCGATGTCCACTAAGCTCCTGACTTCTAATGATTAAAACACAGATCCAATTTCGTTTCGTTTTTTTATAGTTCAAAATTTCTTTTGACTTGTCTTTACTACACTAGGATCTGGAAGAGTTGTTATATACTATTCAAAAAAAGTAGGGGATATTTGGGCCTAATACTAAAATATGCAAATGACTACGAAAAAAGTCACTATAGAACCTAACAGAAGAAACATTTCCAGTTACATGTGACGCCCAAACGCACCAATAGCTACCGCATGGAATGCAGGTGGTGCTTGGGATCATCATGGGGGTCCAACCCAAGATTTGCACGACTCTGGCTTTGAATGTTACAGTCATTGTGGCATTGAATTCCAGGGTGGAAACATCAGTTTAATTGTTTTAGTGACCAGAAAACAAATTTTGATATCCGTCGACTTACCGAAGATGAAAGGTTACGAGCCCTTGGCATGCTACAGATCCGCACAACACAGGCGGTTGTGGCGCGGACGATGAATGTTTCTCAGTCTGTCATAAGCAGGCTATGGTCCAGATACCGTGATACACAATCTGTACAGGACAGACCACGCTCAGGTCGACCAAGGGCGACAACTCAAGCCCAGGATCGATTTATCCGTACCTTGGCCTTGAGAAATAGTGTCATCACAGCAAATCAGATCAGCGCTCGTCTTCAAACAGACACTGGTGTGAGAGTGAGTGGCCGGACGATTCGGAATCGACTGCATAAGGGTCACCTTCGCGCCCGACGTCCTCGCGTGATCCCTTGTTTGAGAGATCATCACATTCAGGCAAGACGTCGTTGGTGTAGGGATCGTCAACACTGGGATAATCGACGCTGGGGCAATGTGATGTTTTCAGATGAGTCAAGGTTCACTGTTGATTTTTTGGACAGACGTAGGAGGGTGTGGCGTCGTCGAAATGAGCGGTTCGAAGACGTTAACGTCATCAGACATGATCGATTTGGGGGTGGTTCTGTTATGGTGTGGGGAGGCATCACTGTTGCTGGAAGAACGGCTTTACATGTTGTTGCAGGGCGTGTTACAGGCCAGTACTACCGGGACAACATCTTGGCAGTCCATGTTGTGCCGTTCGCACGACGTCATGGCCGCCGTTTCATCTTCCAGGATGACAACGCAAGATGTCACAGGGCCAGGATCGTTACAGGTTACCTCCAACAACAGAACATCACCACATTACCTTGGCCAGCACTGAGTCCCGACCTCTCCCCCATCGAGCATGTCTGGGACATGCTTGGACAGAGGTTACGTCATCGTCAAAAACGTTCTGCCAATGTCCAAGAACTTGCTGATGCGTTGCAACAGGAATGGGACAATCTGGACCAAAATGACCTTAGACGTCTCATTAGGAGTATGCCACGTCGGATCAATGCTTGTTTGGCAAACAGAGGAGGATTTACCCGTTACTGACTTTGTTGTGATGCTGTGGTAACTTTGCTGTTTGACCCCGGGTATCATTTTACCCTTATAATGGCCAGTCTGTGCCTTACTTAGTCTAACGATCATTTGGAATAAATCGATGAATGTGAACTTCATTTCATTTTGTCATTTGTTTCTTCGTCAGTTTCATTAGGTGACTTTAATAACACTTAAAAATCAAATATCCCCTACTTTTTTTGAATAGTATAGTTCAAAATTTCGTTTTACTTATCTTTACGACTACACTGAGATCAGGAAGAGTTGTTATATAACAGGAATTCTAGTTGAAGAAAGGGATTATAGCCAACGAAACGGTCTGTTACGTCGAGTTCTTGGCGTTTCGTTCATGGAACTGTGGGCAACCCTAGAGAAACGTCAACGTTAATTGATTAATCAATGTCTGACGTCATAGGTCAAAAGCCGCTCGTACGACCCCTGACACGACTATCCAGTATAACCGGCCAGGTCTTCATGTTTTGTAGGCCAACGGAAGTATAAAAAAAACGAAATATAGATCTGTATTTTAATCAGAAAAATGCCCACAAGGACTAATTTCATACTAGTTGTTAGAAATAAACTTTCATCATCTTTTGTTTTATAGTGACTGGTTAATTACGTCTATTGGCGTATGAATACATGCATGCTATTTTATATAAATGTAGTACAAATAAAGCATGTGAGATGCACTAGAGAGTTCGTACCATCAACATCGTGTTTGTTTCTTTTTTTCACCCATCGTAACAGTAGGAGGAGAACAGTAGGACGCTGAACCCCATTTCATTTCTGATAATGAGTTTATTTGTGTGGTCTTGGACCAGAGGTCGGGATGGGCAGAATTTTCATATTACAGCTATTAAGGAAGGGGTAGGAACTGTCAAACGAACTAACTACGCGCCTGACATCTATGGACCTTGGGGGGGGGGGGGGTCCTAGTGGTCTAGAGTGCCGCGCTTCGACCTCTGACTTGCCGTTCACCTCTGGCTTGCGGCTGTGGTTTCGATCCCTGGTGTGAGCGTATGTGGCATGGAGATAGGGGCACCTTCTCAACCTCGTGGGTTACCTCCGGGCACTCCGGTTTCCTCCCACTGCTAAAGAACCCTACGCGCATGTGAATTATTGAAATAAAAGTGAAACCATATGTTAGTCCCAAAATGACTTAGTTTGTGTCGAGTGGACGTTAAATCCCATTTCTCTCTCTCTCTCTCTCTCTCTCTCTCTCTCTCCCTCTCTCTCTCTCTCTCTCTGGACTTTATAGCTGCCAATACACATTGTACGAGATATTGGTGCAGTGAAAGTGCTACTTGATCAGACAAGATGTTTACTGCACATGTGACAATGGCGTCCATACACTCATTTTAAAGTAGCTGAGTCTCTAACTCAATATCATCCGAAATCATCGACAATGAAAACACAAATTATTTGTCAATTTAATTCAAATTTGATGTTGTAATCTTACCGGGAAAAGACGGGATTCTGATATCCAATATTTAAGACAAAATAAAAAAATTATCAGTGGTACACGAATCGTGTACCATAATCCGTTTCAGGCCCATTTTTAACAAGGGACTTGGAGAACGAGGCTAGACGGTGGTGCACGGAGAACATACGCAATAATGTAGACTGGAATATTCAGACGCTAGAGTTTGACATGCTATTGAGACTTCAGGCGTATTTCGTCGAACATAAGCGATTTGAAATTAGAGTAAAGACGGAAATGAATGACTGTAAATCAGTTTATATATATTCATATAAGACTATTTTATGCGTTGCGACCCATTTAGGTAAATTTCTAGGCCCGAAACATTAGCGATTTAGCTCCTTTAAGTACAATTATCATATCTGGGTAATCAGGATTTGTTTACTTACTCCACTTGATATTTAGCATATCTAATTGCATGTACTTCATCGAGTGTATTTCGTGATGAGAAATTCTATATTTATAACTCACATACTGATAGCGACATGCAAAAACTATATTTTTAAAACTCAAAGACTTATAGTGTCACGCAAACTTTTTTTAAAACTCACATACTTTTAGCGAAACGCAAACATTCTACATGTATATTTAAAACTTACATACTTTTAGCGAAACACAAACATTCTATATTTAAAACTTACATACTTTTAGCGAAACACAAACATTCTATATTTAAAACTCAAATACTTTTAGCGAGATGCAAACATTCTATATTTAAAAATCTTACAGCGACTTACAGAGATTCCATATTTAAAACGTACTTACAGCTAATAGCAGAAATTCTAATGACATCACCAGATGTAAGTTCACGCATATTAAATCTCGTTTAAGATACACAGTTTGAATTCACATTTCTGAACGACAGAAAATAATGTTTTAGCAATCGTATTTAACAACGCACCACAGATCAATTTTCTCAATCGTAGAAAATTGTATTAAGCAGAATGTTGAAAGTCGCGGTTTTAAGGAGCAGCGATGGTATATAAACTGCTGGCGTTTTTTTCAGAACAACTCATAACGTTCTCTGAAAGTCTGAGAACATGGTACCATAGCTGGTTAGCTGTCGCGCGCTATATCATACGGCGTGCCATTGAGTCAACTGGCGTGGTTTCGAATCCCCGGTTGTACGTGGCAAAGAGTAGGGTCGCCTGTCCAACCTCGTGGGTTTTCTCCGGGTACTCCAGTTTTCTCCCACTGCTAAAGACCCCTGTGCGCAAGCGAATTATTGAAATAAAATTAAACCATATGTTAGTCCCGAAATGACCTAGTTCGTGTCGGGTGGGCGTTACCCCCACCCTCCTCTCTCTCTCTCTCTCTCTCTCTCTCTCTCGCTCTCTCTCTCTCTCTCTCTCTCTCTCTTGGTTTGTTGGATGCCTTGTAACCGCATTTAGAGATTGAACATAACACAACACAGTTCTATGGATAACAATCATAATATTATATAGTGGGGCTGATATGTGAAATGGGCGTGCACTTCCGGAAAGAAGCATCAAAATTTGGCCTAAGGGGTTTTTGGGTATGCTGATTTCAAAAATGCCGGGAGCCACGACGTCACTTAAGCCGTTCCCGCCAAAAATTGAGAATTTCAAAATGGCCGCTGTAAAACACGTTCTGGCCCATAAAATTTCTGTAAATGCCCCGATTTCAATGATGTTGCTGATTTAAAAAATGGCGGGAACCACGATGTCACTCCAGCCATTCCCGCCAAAAATTGAGAAATTCAAAATGGCCACCATAAAACACGTTCTCGTCCATAAAGTTTCTGTAAGTGCCCCGATTTCAATGATCTTGATGTCTATACCTATGTTTTTAAGGTCAAGGAATCTAGTAAAGCACATACGAAGACTCGTAGTGTTCTCCTTCATAGTGTTTTCTAAACATGGTCATAATTCTAATCAAACGGGTGAATTATTTACATCTTCTCCTTTGCTGTACGGATATCAAGAATGCATTATGTTCCATTTCAGTGGAAACTAGCTATTACTCATCAAACACAAACAGTCCACATTTGATTTCAATCACCATGTTATATATGCACAGGATAGTGTTATAAAAATATTCAATAAACGTCTAAACTTTCTTCGTAAATCCGATATATTCGGTGAAAATACATTTAATAAGGCATCAGTATCATTCAATTTTTCCGAAACAAGTGATGGTCATCTAGTCAATCACCTACCGTGTCCAAAAGATTTAAACTTGCTCCTTGGGCATGTGCTACAGCTACATCTGTTCAACCGACCAACTGATCAACTGGGACATTAGTGCTCCTTGTCAAGCACACGGTGGAACACTCATAAATCCATCAGCAACATGTTACTCGTCTCTGGCCACTAATTTATCAGCCTTTCATGAATTGACCAAAGTGTCCTGACTAGATGATGGTGATAGCATGGAATAAACGATGGTAAAGCAGAAATCTAGATGGAATAAAAGTTGTTACACCCTGTGTAATGCAACAAAAGTGGAGAGAGCCAGGAAGCTGCAAGAAAAAGCTTGTATGAACACAATCCAATCGCCGCATAAAAACACCTTCGTAGTTCAACCAGTTCAGCATGTCCCGTTGATACAGTCGAGCCACATTAGTCAGCTTGTCCTTTCTGTGATGGAACCACGGGAGATTTTCACAAAGCAGAAACAATGTCCTTTGATACCCATGTTGTGACACCACCTAATCTTTCACTATACAATGTCGTGAGATCAGCGAGTTTGAAAATATGACCCTGGTTCCCACCTAGGGCATATTCCGCAATATATGAAACCACCTCAGCAAAAGCAAGTGCGTCTGCATTAATGCATTAATTTGGTGACACTTCCCAGTCGAATACCTTTATTGAGATCTATGTTTGTTATAAAATGATGTCAAGCACTTGCATTCATACACAGCATCAATTGCTTTGTGAAAATCTTATGAGTCTTCGTATGTGTTTTACTGGATTCCTTGACCTTAAAAACATAGGTATAGACATCAAGATCATTGAAATCGGGGCACTTACAGAAACTTTATGGACGAGAACGTGTTTTATGGTGGCCATTTTGAATTTCTCAATTTTTGGCGGGAAACGGCTGGAGTGACGTCGTGGTTCCCGCCATTTTTTTAAATCAGCAAGATCATTGAAATAAGGGCACTTACAGAAATTTTATGGACGAGAACGTGATTTATGGTGGCCATTTTGAATTTCTCAATTTTTAGCGGGAACGGCTGGAGTGACGTCGTGGCTCCCGCCATTTTTGAAATCAGCATACCCAAAACCCCCTTAGTCCAAATTGTCACGCTTCTTTCCGGAAGTGCACAACTCAGCCAAAAAATGTAACATATCAGCCCCACTATATATACACACGACGTTTCATTTACTAATATACCAACCCTTTACTGTTCTAGAAGTTAACCGTAAACCGGTTCGAAAATATTTTAAATCAAAGTCACATTTGAAAAGGTTTACGTTAGACTTTTCAAATCAATTAGTTGAATTTTTCCAATTTTTTAAATTAGGTGTGTTAAAGGACAATATTGGTGCCAGTCATTATCACATATGTGATAGAACTGGTTAAACACATTCCAAAATATACTTTTAACAGAGAGATCAATGCTACGATAGCTGAGTAATACAGGTTTCCCAAATCGGAAGTGACGAACGCCAAAGGAAAACACGAGTCACCGCTTTATATAACTAACTGAAGTGACTAGTGATAACAGATACATGTGCGAATATCTGCTCACTAATAATTCCCTCGAAGACCTAAAGTTGCTGTGTGACACTGTGAGAGAATATCTTACAATTCATAAAAAGAATTGACAGCCACTACATAAGAGAACACGAAAGAAAAACAGAAAAAAGTTCGTGCATTACCATGTTTTTATAAGGTAGGGGAGACCGGGGCACATTGAACCACCATGGATATATCCTTTATAAATAATACTGTACAACCCAACACTATACAGTGTTCAATGTGTCCCGGTCTCCCCTATATGAATAAAAACAAGGGGCTGTACGGAGTATTTCTATTTTTCCCATGTTCTCTTATCTCATGACACTTAATTACTTTATTGAATCGTCAGATATCCTCTTGCGGTCCCATATAACAACTTTTTTGTCTTCGAAGGAATTATTATTGAGCAGAAATTCGGCCGTTTATCTGTCATCACTCGTCACTTCAGTCATTCACATAGAGAGATAACTCGTGTTTTCCTTTGGCGTTCGTCACTTCCGATTAATGAATCCTTTATTACTCCTCTATCGCAGCGATGATCTCTGTGTTAATATTATATTTGGAAAGTGTTTAATCAGTTCTATCACATATGTGATAATGACTGGCACCAATATTGTCCTTTAAGATGAAATTTATATCATCAATTAATTGGAATATTGTAAAATAATACAATTTGTTGACCAGAATGAAGATTGGGACATATTATTTAGTTACAACAAGAGTGTTATTGGGGCTTTACAATTAAGGCCAACTGTAGATTTAGCCCTATATACAATCTCATCAACAGTTACATGCCCTAACCCTATCATATTCCTGAAGCAATGGTCCTAGAAATCCCTCCCTAGGATTATCTATAATCAAAAGGAGTATGCGAGGAGTATGTAACCATATTTACATCTCGCAACCTTGACGAAATTTGCAGTTGGCTTGGCGTAATTATAATAATTAATAATGAATTTATAGCTTGAATCAGTCCCGTCCATTGTTTGTTTTTCTTTCAGATAGATCGACTCCCGACGAATTAAAACAACCAAGTCAACCATCATGAATGTGTTTGGTCTAATTGACATACCTGTTTGGATTTTATTGATAGCTTTCATACTATCTTTAGCTATCGTGTAAGTTTTCATTTAAATAACTCGATAAGAAACATGGAGAACTTCGATGTAGGAAGACTTTAACTTTAAGAGGTCATATTATATGGAAATTGGTTATCTGGCAAAGGAACCTATATTTTCCGAGTTGTAATCCAAATTTTCCTCATTTCGTGAAATAAAAACAAAATGATACAGAAAATGGTATCTTAGTTACCCCCATTTTCGGGAAAGATATTTGGTTAGAACACGGGTGTTAAATTTGCCGTCAACTAGTTAGGATTTAAAGCCCATGTGGCCAGAACGTCGGAGGTCAAAACGTCGTAATCCTATTATTGGATTGGACCTTAGATAGTGAGGACCAATACGGAACATATCCCAGTTACTAGTACGCCCAGAGTTAATTGAGGACAAATGTACACAAAAACTCCGATATTTGAGAACTTAGTTCATGTATTCAAACATAAATGTTCTGCTCCGACTGGGATAATTACGACGAGGAAAACTAAACGACTGGAATGAGTCGATCTCAACCGCAACCTGATAAAGCTAGCTAGAAACCGAACGGGGTTGGATGGACGATGAGCTCTTTCATTGAGCCAGATGGCGTGGTTTCGATTCCCAGGTTGTACGTGACAAGGAGTAGGGTCGCCTATCCAACCTCGTGGGTTTTTCTCCGCCCCCCCCCCGGTTTCCTCCTACTGCTAATGACCCCTATGCGCAGGCGAAATATTGAAATAAAATTGAACCATGTATTAGTCCCGAAATGACCTGGTTTGTGCCGAGTGGACGTTATAGTCCATGTGACAGACAGATTTTCATTACCAAATTGATGAATAAATTCAACCATGATTTTCAGTTAGCCTGGTGCCTGGAGTATTCAAATTTAGTTGATGGACATCCGGGTCACTTTGCGAAATGCCATTTTGGCGGCCATCTTTAAAAATGGCCGCCATTTTTACTCTGAAATTGAGCGCACCAGGGAAACCTTCATAAATAGTCAACCGATTGACCTATTGATGTGGAATATGGCTCAAAATCTTCACAATGACATTCTACATCTGCTGCTATATGATACACGCAGTTGAATGAATCATATATTTTCTAAATCAACAGGTTATTCCGAAAAAAGCAACATTTTGGCAATTTTTTTCAAGATTTATTTTATAAGTTTACTGCCATATCATGTTCAGAGTGATTTTAGCCAAATTATGTGTGTGGTCTTCTTAAGTTATTCATCTGGCATAAATATATACGCTCAGTGGCCACCTCTGTACAGGTGTGGTGGCCGCAAACTCAACAAAAGTCTTGCGTAGACTGTCAATTTTAAAATGTTGAACGGCGGCAGGACAGGGTACCAGCTTAGTGAGAGTTTAACTCGGGGACTCACAATCGGAACGATAGTTGGGGACGGGTTGTTTCTGAGGCAAAATTTATTACTGAAGACGATTTTGAGATTGTATCACTTCTGTGACGTCATTTTCGGTTGGAATCTGTCCGAAATCCAAAATGGCCGCCAAAATTTTACGAAAAATGAATTTCTTGATGGAATGGGTGAGTATCACACAAGAAAAGGCTTGTGATATATCATAGATTGGATTTTCGTAGTCATTAAACTTAAAATTGATCTCTAAAATTAGTTCTCCCAAATCTAAGATGGCGGAAATTCAAAATGGCAGTCAAAGTTTGCCTAAAACGGTCGATGCTTCAGATAATCGTCATTTTACTGTTTGATATGCATTGTAATATGCCATTTGAAGGGTTTGTGATGCCACTGAACTTAAATACTACCTCTCAAATAATAGTTTCCAAAATCCGAGTTGGCTAAAATCCAAGATGGCGACAAGACTTTCCATAAAATGAACAATTTTTCAGATAATCGTTATTTTTCTATTTTGTATGGCTTGTAATATGTCCTTTGTCAGGTTTTCAGGATCAGACTTCTCAAATATTACGTCAAGAATGAATTTGGAATATCCTACATGATTATTTAAGAACAAAACTGGACAACTGTCAATCTTTTTCTTGGATTAACTTATTATAAAAAAATGGCCGCCGTTATTTCATTGAAATAACCTTAACAGGTTCACCAATGGAAATGTAACATTGCTCAAAATGTCCATAACACAATTCTACATCTGCTGTTGTTTAATCAATAGTATCGGTTTTAATCTGAAAAAAGCAACATTTACGATTTCTTATTCATGTGGTCTGTTCGTAAGTTTACTAACAAACATTGTTCAAACCCATATAAGCCATAAAAAATAATATCTAATATGAGTGCCCCAAATCCGAGATGACGGAAATTTAAAATGGCGGCCAAAATTTGCTAAAATGGTCAATTTGTCAGAGTCATTTCACTGTTTCATATGACATATAATATCCAATTGAAAGGGTCTTCAGTCTTACTTAATAATCCAAGATGGCGAAAATTCAAAATGGTGGCCAGAATTGCCGTACATTGATTGATTTGTTAAGATAATCGTTAATTTTCTGTTTGATATATCTTGTAAAATCTCTATTATAAGATTTTTAAAGTCACTGAACTTAAAAAAAATAACCCCAAAAATAAATATTGAAAATGATGCTTATGATCATGCAAAAATTGACAAAATCTCCAACAATTGGCGTGGCTCTGCCCCTGGGGGGTAGACATGGGCCAATATAAAAAGGTACAACCCTATTATGGATCATGCCCAATTGGATCCAAATCTGTTAATAATTGCAACCTGTAGATTATTTACAGACAAAATATTTACAAAAGGGGGTATGGTGGGGATGGATCATGCACCAAATCAATAGTTGCCGACCTTAGGGTATAATGAAAAGGCATACCAAGTTCCAAAATAATCCATTCAGAATTGTGGCCTTCAGGCGTTATACACAAACACTTGGAGTGACTCTTAGCCTGGGGTCGGGACATGCACCAAATTAAATAATTGCCACCCTTAGGTTATAAGGAATACATATGCCAAGTTTCAAGATGATACAATCAGAATTGCGGCATAGACCCAAAAATTGGGCATGGCTCATCTCCAGAATCAACAGTTGTCCTTAAATATATGGAATACATTTGCCAAGTTCCAAGACGATCCATTAAGAATTGTGGCCTGTAGAGTATAAGGCATAGGTATGAAAAGTTTCCAAAGGATCTGTTAAGAACTGCCGCCCGTATGAGACACACAGACACACAACAACGCTAAACACACTGATACACCCCGACGGTAGAGATACGCTTTATCGGGGTATGACATACATTCACATGCTTTTTACAGATATATCTATTTTGGGGGCCTCTGAGCCAGTTCTAGGTTTGGGCCATCTCGTCAGATAGATGGTTTAAATCTTTGTGTGTCCTCGATAAGGACCATACAAAAACCCACCAACACACTCACACACCCAGACAGTTATGAATGTGGACGTATAAAAATGGCGATTATCTTGCTGCCATCTTGTATTTTATTTGGATTTTCGAAACTCTTATATGAGAGGTTGTGTTAAAGTTCACTGACACCACAAACCCTTCAAATGGCATATTACAATGCATATGAAACAGTAAAATGACGATAATCTGAAGCATCGACCATTTTAGGCATATTTTGGCTGCCATTTTGAATTTCTGCCATCTTTGATTTGGGGGAACTAATTTTAGAGATCAATCTTGACGTAATATTTCAGAGGCATGATCCTAAAAACCTGACAAAGGACATATTACAAGCCATACAAAACAGAAAAATATCTGAATAATTGTTCATTTTAGTGAAAGTCTTGTCGCCATCTTGGATTTTGGAAACTCTTATTTGAGAGGTTGTATTTAAGTTCAGTGGCATCACAAACCCCTCAAATGGCATATTACAATGGATATCTAACAGTAAAATGGCGATTATCTGAAGCATCGACCGCTTTAGGCAAATTCTGACTGCCATTTTGAATTTCCGCCATCTTGAATTTGGGAGAACTAATTTTAGAGATCAATCTTTAGTTTAATGACTACGAAAATCCAATCTATGATATATCACAAGCCTTTTCTTGTGTGATACTCACCCATTCCAACAAGAAATTCATTTTTCGTAAAATTTTGGTGGCCATTTTGGATTTCGGACAGATTCCAACCGAAAATGACGTCACAGAAGTGATATAATCTCAAAATCGTCTTCTGTAATAAATTTTGCCTCAGAAACAACCCGTCCCCAACTATCGTTCCGATTGTGAGTCCCCGAGATAAACTCTCACTAAGCTGGTACCCTGTCCCGCCGCCGTTCAACATTTTAAAATTGACAGTCTACGCAAGACTTTTGTTGATTTTGCGGCCACCACACCTGTACAGAGGTGGCCACTGAGCGTATATATTTATGCCAGATGAATAACTTAAGAAGACCACACACATAATTTGGCTAAAATCACTCTGAACATGATATGGCAGTAAACTTATAAAATAAATCTTGAAAAAAGAATGCCAAAATGTTGCTTTTTTCGGAATAACCTGTTGATTTAGAAAATATATGATTCATTCAACTGCATGTATCATACAGCAGCAGATGTAGAATGTCATTGTGAAGATTTTGAGCCATATTCCATATCAATAGGTCAGTCGGTTGAGGAGTAATGAAGGTTTCCCTGGTGCGCTCAATTTCAGGGTAAAAATGGCGGCCATTTTTAAAGATGGCCGCCAAAATGGCATTTCGCAAAGTGACCCGGATGTCCATCAACAGAATTTTAATACTTCAGGCACCAGGCTAACTGAAAATCATGGTTGAATTTATTCATCAATTTGGTAATGATACTCCAAAATCGGCGGTCTGTCACATGGACTATTAACCCCCCCCCCCCCCATTTCTCTGTCTCTCCCCGTTTAGTATTGACTGAGTATGTTTAGTTTTCTCAAACACTTCGTACCACGTCTCTTTTGTGGCGTGCACTTAATGACAAAGAGCAAACTATTATATTTTAGGTACATCACGTCGACTCATGGAATGCTTAGAACAGCAGGTGTCCCTGGTCCACCTCCAGGAATATTTGGAATCGTAAATGAATATAATAAAAAGGTAAGACCTAGGTTGTTAATTTTGGCGGTTGGTATACGATAAACAAACGACGAACACGCCTGGCAACGAGCCCCCCCCCCCTCCCCACTCCTTCTTTTTGCTAGACGCCAGTTCGAATTCGCCACAATTTTACGCGACTACTACAGAAAAGTTAGGCATTATTGTCGAACAATGTCGTTTTGCTTTTTGTCTATAGATATCAAAATATCATTGAGGACCGTCTGGTTGTTAATAAAGCGGGTATGGCACAGGAACACACCTAATTGTGCTCGTAGAAGATCCAATAAAAAGAAGTTTATATGTAGCACAGCTTGTAGGTCTAAGAAGGCCCAATAAATGCAGTCTAGATACAACTTGTATACCCAATAATAACAGACTAATAGACCAAATAAAAGTAGTCTACATGTAGTACTTCCCGGACACTGCTAATAAGACCCAATAAAAGCTGTTTTAAATGTACTACTTCCCGGACACAGCTAATAAGACCCAATAAAAGCTGTTTAAAGGTATTATACTTCCCGTACACAGCTAATAAGACCCAATAAAAGTAGTCTACATGTAGTACTTCCCGGACAAAGCTAATAAGACCCAATAAAAGCTGTTTAAATGTATTACTGTCCGGACACAGCTAATAAGACCTAATAAAAGCTGTTTACATGTATTTCCTGGACACAACTTGCAGGTCTATGATTACCTACTAATATGAATTTACTAATCTGATTCAAATAAATACAGATCTATATTTCGTTTCGTTTTTTATACTTTTGATGGCCTACACTACATTACGATCTGACAAGTTGTACTAGTGGATTACCCAGAGTTCCGTGCAAAACACACCTAACGCTCGCCGTAAGAGAGCGTTTCATAGGCTAATCTCTCACATCACCCAGAACACGTCAATGATAACAACTCTTCCCACTCGGCAATCCTCGACAGATTTTGGAACCTACATCTAGTCTGGAATGTATGACAGTGAGTGATATGTACCTACGCCCATACATTTGCGATGCGGCTACCGGTTTACTTTAACAGGAAAACTTGACGCTATTACAAACAAACAAGACACCATGGGCGCAGCCATGTTCCATCCGGGACCTTTAAAGTAGTTCTAAGACACCATGGGCGCAGCCATGTTTCATCCGGGACCTTTAAAGTAGTTCCAATATGGCGGAATTCGTCATACAGCCGAGATTGGATGTAGGTACCGGAATCAGACGAGGATTGCCGAGTGCAACTCTTCCAGATCCCCGTGTAGTAAAGACAAGGAAAACGAAATTTAGACCTATAAAAAATGAAACGAAATAGATCTGTGTTTTAATCAGATTGAGGAATTTACATACACAACTTGTAGTCCTAAGAAGCTCCAATTAATGTAATCTACATGTATTATTTCAAGGGCACAACTTGCAGGCACACGAAAACCCAATAATAATGATGACTATCCAGATAGAATTTGGAGGCTGAAAAAGCCCCAATAAGAACAGTCTAAAGCTATACGAATCCTAATATGATGTTTTATTATATTTTCTATTAATTGATTTAGGGAGTGGGACAGACGGATCTGGATTTGGTCAAGAAATATGGTCGACTTGTAGGGTAAGTGATATCTTTAAATATTTGATAAAATATGAACATCCAAACAACGAAATGGAATGGGGTTTAACGTCCTACTGTTCTGCTCCGAACTGGTCTAATGAAGACGGACATACGTCATACAGTGTGCTTTGAGGGTTTCCGGGCCGCGGCGCTACGGCCTATTCTTATATCGAATCCCAACTGTCAAGGATCTTTTATGTGCACGCCAATGTGTATACGGAGCAGGCAGAATGCCGACGACCGGGCAAAATGTCCCTCGTAGCACACTGCATGGCGCATGAGCGTCTTCATTGGCCCAGTCTATGTAGAAAAGTAGGACGTTAAACCGTTTCTTTTATTTCATTTCATTTGAGACAAATCTGTCAATCAATCCATCGCAGAGATATAAACGTCGTAAACCCACCGTAAGTCTTTTGACCGGTCGCAAGAAACCGGGTGAAGATTTTGCTTGACTTTTCAATAATCAACTGAATCTAGTATGATATTGTATTCAGTTAATTCTATTTTGCCCAGTTAAGAGAGAGAGAGAGAGAGAGAGAGAAATGGGGTTTAACGTCCACTCAACACAACCAGGTCATTTCGGGACTAACATATGGTTTCAATTTTATTTCAATAATTCGCTTGTAGGGGTCTTTAGCCGTGGGAGGAAACCGGAGTGCCCGGAGGAAACCCACGAGGTTGAGAAGGCGCCCCTATCTCCATGCCATTGCCCAGTTAAAGATACATTATGGGAGATTAGATAACGAGTTGGCAGCTCTCACTAGAATAGGTAAATACTGAATAATGTAAAGGCAATTTGCTGAACATTTCAGTCAAATTGGTCCACTATGAACCCAGAACTAAGCGAATGAAAATTCCGCATAGCCTCGATCATCATTACTAAAGTCGGTAAGACAAAACTAATAGTCTCGATAATCCATTTAATCGTTAAATCACGAAGGAAAGTTTTGCAGCAAATCGGACCATAATCCATTAAAAATCGCAGGCTAGCTTTGCCATCGAGAGCTGATTATGGTCTGGATAAGTTAATTTATGTCTACTTAATAGTTTTTATAACATTTCAGGCCTAAAGAAAGACCTACAATAGGCAGAATTTGCTCTTGCATAATGTATGTTTAACTTTTTAACCAATGTTAACCCGTAGGTGTGTAATATCTTTCAGTATTTATCACGTGCGACTACCTGTACTACTAGTGGCTGATGTTGATATCGTGAAAGAAATTTGTGTTAAAGAATTTCCTCGTTTTACCAACAGAGTCGTAAGTACAAATGCAGGGAATACTCGATTCAACGATTTGAATTCCCTCATTCCAAAAAATACTGACAATCTGCTCATTACAGGTGTTTATTTTGGCATTAACTAATGTTATATTAATTGTTATTTACACATTTCCCCGCTTGCACGTGGCAAGGAGTCGGGTCGCCTGTCCAACCTCGTGGGTTTTCTCCGGGTCCTCCGGTTTACCCCCACTGCTAAAGACCCCTTCGCGCAAATGAATTATTGAAATAAAATTCAAAAATATGTTAGTCCCGAAATGACCTAGTTTGTGTCGAGTGGACGTTAAACCCCATATCGCTCTCTCGCTCTCTCTCTTTTTCTTTTTACACATTTATTTACATGGCAAGACCATTATCAACTCTCGATGGCGAGAGAACGAGCGAGCGCTTTTATGTCAATAGTAGTTGAATTGGCATAGCAATAGGTTTTGTTACGAATTTAATATAAGAATAGCTCAAATGAGAATGTGTATAATCCAATGATTGTTGCCCATATAAATTGTGTTGTGTTTTTCATATAAAATGATGGTATTTTTTAATGGCAGATTCTGCTACCCAATGATAAAGTGAATCAACTGTCTGTAGGGAACGCTCGCGATGAAGATTGGAAATTCACAAGAAGTCTTCTAAGTCCCGCGTTTAGTAGCGGTAAAATAAAAAAGGTAGGCATTTGTTGATGTTCTTTTGTCTTCCGGTGGAAGCGGAATGAAATGAAATGGGGTTTAACGTCCTACTTTTCTGCATCGTCTTGGCTAATAAAGACCACCATACTTCATACAATGTGCTATGAGGGAAATTTTGCCCGGGCAGTGGCACTACGGCCACTCCTATTTCGAATTCCAACTGCCAGGGGTTGTTTTATGTGCACTCGAATGTATACACGACATCTCGGGTTTTTTTTTTGTCTCAGCACAACGACGATACGTTGTCCCTTGTCAGGCCTTCTGAAAAAGGGGAACCCCGGCGGAACATGTCGATGAACTTTCTCGTCAAACACCGGGATCGACCTATAGGCTACCGAGTCAATATCTTACTCACTGAGTCCCTGGAGGTAGCTGAGAAAATCCCCGGAATTTTCCAGCATGATTTGTCAGTGTTGCAGGACGAGTTCCTGTCAAGGAAAAGTGTCCAGCCGTTCGGATGGGACGATAAACACAGATCCCATGTAGATGTTGACGGAGATGTTTATAAAAAAGGGCGAGTTAAAATTCGATGAAAATTAGCCTTCGCTCTCGTTGTACATTGAATTCCGTAGGTGCTTTGTTGTCCTTAGTAATCAGGCGAAGGCTCGCTAGCCTGGAGGTCGAGTGTTAATCCTTGCATTGGCCGAGAAAGTTCATCCAGATTTTCCAGCGTGGTTCCCCCTTGTCAGTGATGCAAGGAGCAGACCCTGACAAGGACAACTGTCTAGTCGTTCTAATGGGATGAAAAAACCGAGGTCCCGTGTACACATTGCGTGCACGTAAAAGATCCATTGGCAGTTGAAATTCGATATAAGAGTAGGCCGTAGCGCCGCTGCCCGGGGAAAATTTCCCTCAGAGCACACTGTATGACGTATGACAGTCCAGGTATGACAGCCCAGGTTAGAAGCAGAACAGTAGGACGTTAAACCCCATTTCATTTCATTTCCTTAGTAGGCTTAATCATGAGTTTTAGGGGTGATAACTCTGGTATCTAGATTTTGAAAGTAGAAAATATAAATTATGACTTCATCCCCTTCATTGACATTGATCCTGTTCCACTTATGCAAAAAGGGATATATTAAACATATGCAAGAACTAAATCTGATTATTGCAAGTCTTTATTTAGGCTTCAGATGTCATAGGAATTATAAATTAGATCGTTATTTACACAACAAGCACAAAATCAACAATGTAGACCTACGGATGGCTTGGATTCAGCTTGGATTTAAACGGGATTTCGTTGACTGATTTGATTTTAAATGGCGTCGTGAGCGGAGATTAACCGTTACGTTGACGTCATACTCCCGGATGATAGAATGTACGAAGCGAGGCCGCTGTTGAGCGATGCTTTAACAAATGACATCTAAACTATTTAATGTGCAATAAACACAGATAATGACAAATTGTACAATTCCTGGAGACCGTGTGATGACTAAAACAGACGGACAGGTCTTCTGTCTTAATAATAGCAATAAAAATATTTTTATTTCCTCAATAGGCACGACGCCCCTGCTGTATAGACTACCTATAGATTTATCATAATTGTATTATAATATTATGTCCTATATTCAATTGATTTAATGCATGCCCAAAATACAAGTAAGAATGAAAATTTGCCCTCTCACTCATTTTGCCCAATTGTTATAAAAGTCCAAAAAGGTGCAACACAAATTCGGATATGTTGACAGCAGACAAAAGACAGCAGAGATTATGTAGGTGAAGTTAACGCCTGTCAATCAAACGGTCGGCCATACTAAGAATCGGTGAAGATGGAATTCAAACCTATTTCTAGTCAAAAATTACACTGGTAATAACTATGTTCAGAATAAAATAATTTGACTGAAATTTTCAATATATTCTTCTATCATCATCTATTTTTGAACTGTTATAGCAAGAATGGCTAACTTTTATAAAAATCTCCCATAATGTATCTTTAATGTTCATAGAACCGTTTCCATTGCGGAATTGCTTAACAAAGATGTTGGTGGGCGTATGCTTAGTTATCTTTATCTATTGTAGATGATTCCACTGATTGAGAGCTGCAGTCAGACGTTGATAAAAAACATAAAGAGCAAAACTGAGACTGGCGAGGAGTTCGAAATGAAAAGGTAAGACAGAGAACTAACACTTGGTTCAATTTTATTTCAATAGTTTGCTTGTCCGTATTGAGAAAACTCACCAGACCAGATGGGACAGGCAGCCCTGCTTCTTGTCACGTATAGATCGGGAATCGAAACCCCGCCAGTTGACTCAATGACAGACCTTACTACAGTGCGGACGTGCTAACCACTCGGCCACCCAAACCCACAAAATGAAAAGGTAATACTGTATACATAATATGGTACCGAGTCAAAACGATTACCAACCGAAACCGGTTTGACAGTTTACCTTACTTTTTGTACGTACAAGCATCCTTGCCATGGAGTCCAGAATGGCCGCTTTATATAAATGCGTATTTTGAGGAATACTAAACCTGACCCTTTTAAGGGGTGCAAATAAGGTAAATTGGATCCAAAGTCAGTCTTCTAAGAAGGGTTAGATTAAGGTTAGCATTCCCTAAAATATTGATTTATATAAAGTGACCGAACCAGCCTACAATTGGCATCTCCCAATACAGACACTGTTACTGGAGTCGGATGACAAGAACCAATACAAACCTGGTACCTATTAAGGCCGCTACACCGGTTTATTATTAACGGGGTTTTTTTTTACACGAATTTAAAATATATTTAGTTTTGTTGAAAAGAGAGAGCGAAATGGGGTTTAACGCCAACTCGACACAAACTAGGTCATTTCGGGACTAACACATGGTTCAATTTTATTTCAAAAATTCGCTTGCGCGTTAGGGGTCTTTAGCAGTGGGAGGAAACGGGAGGACCCGGAGAAACCCACGAGGTTGGGCAGGCGACCCTACTCCCTTGTTACCGGGGAATCGAAACCACACCAGTTGACTATTATATACGTTAATTTTCGTCTCGGATCCATGTAGGACCATAATGAGATAAATATATGTATATTTTCAGATTCATGAGTAACTTTACTCTCGATGTGATATGTAGTGTGGCATTTGGTATAGACATTGATTCTCAGAACGATCCCAATAATCCGTATGTACGCAATGCACTTAAATCTATCAATATCAGTTTTCGTTCACCCGTTATGATTCTATGTTGTAAGTATATCTTTACATTATAACTAGCTGCGACAACACTACTGTAGAACCCTCCCATTTGCCTGCTCCATTCGGGGTATTGATTATTGAAATACGCCATGCACCCTGCTTTGAAGTCAATTTTGCCCGGGAAGCGGTGTTTATGGTCTTCTTTCATTTCGAATGTCAACTGTTCTTGTACGTGCACGTCAACGTGTATATGGAACCCCTTTTTATCGTCCCAGCCGAAGGCCCCCCCCCTTCTTCTCCACGATGGCATGCCCGGGGGTAATTTCTTGGCGAAAACCTCCTATAACTATCTAAACACCACGGTAGCAGGGACAAGGTGGAGGCAACCTCATGTTTGGTCTTAGGTCGGGGAGGGGGGAGGGCTACCCGTGAATTTGATGAAATCAGAAACTTTGAAACATTGTTCCTGCCCATTTAGGTGCATACATGTACATGCACAGGATTATAGTGGTTATTCTCATAACTTTTAGCGTACACGCTGGTGACTTTCCAACCTCGTGGGTTTTCTCCGGGTCCTCCGGTTTCCTCCCATAGCTAAAGACCCCTACGCGCACGCGAATTATTGAAATAAAATTAAACCATATGTTAGTCCCGAAATGGCATAGTTTGTGTCGAGTGGACGTTAAACCCCATCTCTCTCTCTCTCTCTCCCTCTCTCACTCACAGGCTACGAACTGATTGTGAACACGCTAGAGAACCTTCTTCTGTCACCTTGCTGATATACCCGAGCTGTTGAATAACTATTTTTAAAGGACCCTCACCCAAAGTACGCTATAATTGTTTTTTCTTCTAGTTTTGTTTCCGTTCATGAAAGATATATTTCAAAAGATGGGGATGACATTTTTGGACAGGAAAAGTCAGAATTTTTTCGTAGAAGAAACTTCAAAAGTTATAAAAGAAAAAATCCAAGATCCCAAGGTACGTATGTTACACGTTTTTATTTTCCTGGTAAAGCTTTTTTTCATATCCTACTACTGCAATGTATTCATATTCCTTGTAACTTCGGACCTCCCAAATTGGACCCCTCATTTTCTACAGTCGGCGCTGGTGGGTGGTATAAGACAAGGGGTACGCGGAGGGCGGACGGGGCTGCCAAAAGCAGTATCTAGAACGTTAAAACCCAGTTCATTTCTGCTGTTCTATTTATAGAAACGAGATGATATTTTACAACTTATGATAAATGTCAAAGAAGAATCTCAACAAAATGAAAATTACTCAGTTGGCGGAGTTCATAAAGGTAATCGATCATAATCTATTTATAGAATCACCTATTGTAACCAGGAGGTGCAGGACGTAGGGGCTTACAAGGACAGCTGTCTAGTGTTCGGATGGGACGAAAACCCGAGGTTCTGTGTACACATTGGCGTGCACGTCAAAGATCCCTTGACAGTTGGAATTCGAGATAAGAGTAGGCAGTAATGCCGCTGTCCTGGCAAAATTTCCCCTCATAGCACACTGTATGGCGTATGCCCTTCTCCATTAGCCTAGTTCGGATCAGAACAGTAGGACGTTAAACCCCATTTCATTTCTTATCCAGGAGAAAACATAAAAGTGTTTTAATTAATACAACACGACCTTTGCTTGATAACGATACATGTATGTGTATTGAAACGTAGCATGTCAATGAAATTCAGAAGTAGTATATCCATACAAGTGTGTTTATTTTTAGGACCATTTTAAATTAATACCAGTCTGATTGAAACACAGATCCTATTTGATTTTGATGCGAGGGATTAGGCAATCAAACACTCTGTTGCGACGTTTTCTTGGCGTGCAGTGCACGAAACTGCGACTATCCCACCAGAAACATCAATGCTGATTGGTTAATGAAATGTCTGATGTCACAGGGTCAAAAGCTTCTCGTATGACCCCTAATGCTACCGACCCCACTACAACCGATCTTTATGTAGTGGAGGAAACAGAAAGTATAAAAAAAAACCGAAACGAAATAAAGATGGTAAGTACGTGCGCGGTGTATCATAAGGTGTGTCGCTGTGTCAACTGGCATGGTTTCGATTCGCCGGTTGTACGTGAAAAGGAGTAGGGTCCATTGTCCAGTCTCGTGGGTTTACTCCAGGTGATCCGGTTTCCTCGCATTGCTAAAGACCCCTATGCGCAACCGAATTATTGAAATAAAATTAAACCATATGTTAGTCCTGAGATGACCTAGTTTGTGTCGAGTGGACGTTAAACCCCATTTCTCTCTTGTAACACGTGAGTATCTGCAAAACAATAATTATTTATGTAGGTCTGTGTACACCTAAACGTTTTAGGGGTAGAAATGTAAAGTACATGTATACAACACTAACTGTTTGCTTTATGTATTTTTCAGTATTTACTGACCTGCACATTATATCGAACTCGATCACTTTTCTTATAGCTGGGTTTGAAACGTCTTCAAATACCCTCAGCTTTATAAGTTATTTACTGGCAACCCACCCTGAACTTCAAGACAAGATGGTACAAGAATTAGATTACTTTGCTGGCGAGGTAAGGGTGTTGCACTGAATTATTACTGACATGCTCTGTTTTAAACTTGTGGAAAGCTTCGATGTTGAAACAAGCAGATGCGTGTATCTGGAAGATCTAGGGGAATCCGGAAATCCCTTTATTCGGATTATCGTTCCACGACTTGGAATATAAAACTAAATTTCGATCGTAGGGCGAGTCAAACAATTCCTTTTGACCCTATGACACCAGACATTTGTTTAACCAATCAGCATTGATGTTTCTGGTGGTATACCGCACGCCAAGAATACACAGCGACAGAGTGTTTCATTGTCTTATCCCTCACATCAAAACGAAATCGTAGCTGTGTTTTAATCAGATATTAATTTTGGCATAAATTTTTGTTCGATATTTCGCACACCGTCGCAACCCCACAACATTGATCATCCCCAAATACATGGATAGGTCGTAACCATAATCCGTCCATCTCTTATTAAAATCTTACCCAATAAAAGTCAGTCTTTAACAGATACACGATTAGCTAAAACTTTTACTTATCCTTTGTCAGGGGGAGATAACTAATGACAACTTGTTTAAACTACATTATATGGACAGATTTATCAGCGAAACATTGAGAATGTATCCTCCAGCCCTCAGGTAGGCATTATTCATTATGTAGTAACTAGAAAGAGCAATAAACTATAACACATACTTATGGAAGAACAATTACTGATTTATTTAGACTTGAAAACGTTGCGAGAATACTCTTCGAAACGTCGCCTAAGTAAATAGGTAATTGTTCTTCCATAAGTATGTGTTATAGTTTATTGTATTATTCATACTGTCATAAAAGTATAGGAACACAGTTGTTGTTGTTTATTTCAAATTTAAAGTCCACTACATAATAGGTGATATTATGGACACATATATTAGTTAAGAGATTAATAAAGAGTTGGTCATTCTTGCTATAATAATTAAAAATAGATTATTAAAAAAAAATCATATTGAGTATTTCAGTCAAATTACCCTATTTTGAACGGAGTTGTCACTGTTGGGTGTTTGGACTAGAAATAGGCATCAACTGTGTCTGCACCGTCTACGAGAATTGTCGATCGTTTGATTGACAGACGATAACTTCACCTACATAATGTTGTTTATTATTAAGTAACGTTGTCAATAGCAATAGTACTCTCGCCTGACAGGCCTTTCATAACCAGTTTCCGATAGTGACGTCACCGAGTAACGGTAAACGTTAGCTTGGACGTTACACCCATTTCTCTCTCTCTCTCTCTCTCTCTCTCTCTCTCTCTCTCTCTCTCTCTCTCTCCCACCCACACTTTCACACTTTTAGATTGAAGCATTATTACATTACACTATGTAAGACAAATTAAAGGGGAATTAGGTAAGATAAGATAAATAGCTATAATAGTAAAAAATAGATAACCAAAACAAAATTACATTTTAGACCCAAAGGAAGAGCCACAATAGGCAGATGTTTAATTCATTTATATCCAAACAATATTACATTTGTTCTACATTTAATGTAAAGCAATTAATTCATTAAATTAGGTTTACATTTTATGTAAAGTAATTAATTCATTACATTAGGTTTACATTTAATGTAAAGTAATTAATTCATTACATTAGGTTTACATCTAATGTAAAGTAATTAATTCATTACATTAGCATTACATTAAATGTAAAGTAATTACATGTAATTCATTTTAGATCCATTCGAGAAGCGTCTGAAGACGTCGAGATTGCGGGCCACAAGATACCACGTGGTACAGAAATAGACGTAGCAATATATGCTATACACCATGACCCCGAATATTGGAATGACCCGGAAACTTTTGATCCAGACAGGTAGGCTAGACCGTTTAATTTTAAGGCATGCTCCTTTGAGAATTTAAAGATGTATTCTTTTTAGAATTTAAAGGTGTGTTTCTTTGAGTTGTGGACCTTTTAATTACGCAAATTCCCCACATCTCCATAACATCAGTTAAATAGAAAATATCCTTCGAAAACGTCGGAGCGACCCATGAAGGGTGTGCTAACATTGGTTGATAACGACTAGAGAAAGGTCTGGCAACGAACGATGTCTAGTCGTTCGGTGGGGACGAAAAAACGGAGGTCCTGTGTACACTAAAAGAACCCTGGCGGTCCGGGCAATATGATTCTCATAGCATCCTCCATGGTTTATCCTTCCATAAAGATGCAATAGGAGTGACGTGTCTCGGTTTAGTTAAACCAGCCATAAAGTAAAAGTAGCACCCTCCATCGCATATACCTGTCTTCTGATAAACATTATGGGGATGCTCGATTCACAGTTCCGGAATTGAATTTCAAAACTGGTGTCAATCGAGTGAAAAGGAGAATTTCGGAGTACAACGCATGTGTCGACTGTATAAAAAATATCTCAACCAATCATGACAGCTGAAACATAGTTTTTACCTAGGAATACGTCACGATTCTGCTCACTCCACCTCAGCTGTTGGGACTGACAGAACTGTGACAGAACTGAATTCCGCGTCACGCGATTGTAATTCTGTCGATTCGGGACGTTCGGGACTGTGAATCGAGCATCCCCTATAACAATATAAATGTGCTACAGGAAGTGATGCATTGACTAGTGGGCGTGTTAGATTTTATTTACCTGCTACACTGGATGTATTTTATTGTCTACACCATATGTTAGTCCCTAAATGGCCTAGTTTGTGACGAGCGGCTTTTGACCTTATGACGTCAGACATTCATTAATCAATCAGCGTCTTTTTTTCTAGTGGTTTACTCAAAGTTCCATGCAACTCAAGCCAAAAACTCGCTGTAACAGACCGTTTCATTGATTAATCTCCCACATCATGCAGAACGCGGGTTTTATAACATCTATTCCAGTTCCTAATGCAATAAAGACAAGTAAAACGAATTTTTGAACTATAAAATAGGAAATAGGATCTGTGTTTTAATCAGATTGTGTAATTGTATGCTGGCCCCGTGGGCGTTTTTATAAAATACAATTTATCTGTATCTTTATCTTAATATCCGTTGTTCCAGAAAAGTTTGAAGTTTTCATTTCATTCATTCGTATTATTGTTTGTATCATACGACATGAGTTCTAATGATTTGTTTATTATGTATTTATTAGATTGATTTATTTGTAGGTTTTTACCCGACAGAATGGGTCCCAACCCTTCCTGTTTTATGCCCTTTGGATTGGGTCCCAGGAACTGCATTGGTATGAGGTTAGCTCTTACAGAAATGAAAGTTGCTTTAGTGTCTATTTTACGTCACTACCGGTTTGCTACTTCACCATTAACACAAGTAAGTAATGTGTGTTTTATCTGCAAGCTTTCGTCTGGTTACACTGGTAATAGCAAGATTAATCTTTACAGAGAGGGGGAGGGGGGAGGGCAAGATATAGTTCAATTCTATTTCAATAATTGGCTTGCGCCAAGTTGTAGGAAATCGGAGGACTCGGAGAAAATCCATGAGATTGGACAGGCAATCGTACTCCTTGTCACATACAACCGGATAATCGAAACCACGCCAGTTGACTCAATGACAGACCGTATGATAGCCCAGAGGGCACAAGTGCTAACCTCTCGGCCACCCAACCCCACTAATATTTACCCTGTGTAAATTGAGATAGTCAGATAGGGTTAAATTATCCAATGCTTTTCTGAAAGAAGTTTAACATACCGGTTCCCCTTCACTCGCCCGTCCAATACGTTAGCTTTCCCGGCAATGATGGGTTACATTGTCGACTAGGACTGTAATTTTTTGATTGAGTTCTGATCTCAAATACGTATTCGTCATGAGATACTTCTTATCTGCGTGCACGATGATCACTGACCTTAATAGAGCAATGAAGTTGCACTCCTTTGACATGAAGTCAGTTTTTTTTTTCGTTTTTGGACGTGGACTGTTGAACAAATAACCGATTGTAGCTCAACGTCCCCCACCCCCGATCTTCAAAGATGAAGTGACGATATTTGGGGTTTTTTTTACAGATACCACTTGTTCTGGCCAAGAATGAAGTTATGCTCATGGCAGAAAAGGGTATATGGCTGAAAATAGAGGCTCGATAAATGTCTTCAATAGAAGTGACGTGTCTCAGTTTAAAGTACAAGTAGAATTGAAGTGTATCGGTTTAAACCAATCATCAGTTACAATTACTGTGCCGTGTCTATATGGCACTCTTATATGGCGGAAGATGCTTTCTTTTTATAATCATAAATGGCTTTGTATGTTTTGTTGTTATTAATATAGTAATATGGTTTGTTTGGTGGGAGTGAAGAGTTAATAGAGAATGGGTCTGCTTGGTATGAACAGGGGCGGATTGGGTCATCGGGCGATCGGACAAAAAAATTTTTTTGTGCAATTCGTCTAAAAAAAAACCTTTTTTTATGTGACCGGTGGCTTTAATGGGCCGCCACGGTCAGTAAAAGGGGCCGCTCCGACATGTGAGCCCGGGCCGGTTCCCGACCCCAATCCGCCCCTGAGTATGAACGTTTGTAGGTTAAGAAATAATTTGTTTTATTCAAGTAATATCTGTGTATAACTCTTGTTTTCACAAATTACAATATTTGTCTTATTTATTTTTCTTACATTCCATTGTAATCTAACTTACCTTCTATGGCCGCCCCGGTCTGTCACGGAGAGTCTGACAAGGACAGCTGTCCAGTCGTTTTTATGGGACGAAAAACAGACGTCCCGTATACACATTGGCGTGTACGTAAAAGATCCCTTAACAGCTGGAATACGATATAAGAGTAGGCCGTAGTGCCGCTGTCCGGGCAAAATTGGCCTTTACAGCACACTGTATGACGTCCTACTCTTCTGCACCTGACCTGGGCTAATGGAAGACGGGCATACGCCATACAGTGTGCTACGAGGGAAATTTTGCCCGGGCAGCGGCGCTACGGCCTACTCTTATATCGAATTCAAACTGCCAAGGGATCTTTTACGTGCACGCCAACGTGTACACGGGGCCTCGGTTTTTCGTCCCATCCGAACGACTAGACAGCTATCAATGTCGGGCCCTCCTTCTGCATCACTGACAAGGGGAAACCAAGCCGGATGTCTGGAGTAATAAACTATAACATACTCAACATTGCTCTACCCAGTTACAAAATGCCTCTCAAAGATTATTGTCTGGAGTACTTGTCTGGGGTGGAACTGTGGATATCTGAAATTGGTTGGGGGTATCTACCGAATACTGGTGGGGGGGAGGGGGTATCTGTACCGAATACTGGGGTGGGACAGGGGGTATCCGTACTGAATACTGGTCTGGTTGGGGACGGATATCTGTACCGAATACTGGGGTGGGACTGGGGGTAACCGTACCGAATACTGGTATGAGGATGAGGTGGTACTGGGGTATCTGTACCGAATAATTGGAGCCACAAATAAGAGGATTTGTTTGGTCAACCTTTTGGCTGATTTGGGCTACAACTAGTCGCAAAAAGGTACAATATGAACAACTTTTCAAAGGACTATAACTCCAAAGATTACCATTTAACTGTAGTGAAATGGCAGCCCATAATATTGTGGTCTTGATTCAATCAAACATACGATTAAGCAGTTTAAAACGCCATAAAAGGGCACATTATGGCCTGTTAAAAAGGGTACTAAACCATTTGGGACGATGACCTAAAAAAAAACACTACTACCCAGATGTGGATGTTTTACTCTTTATTGCTGGGACAAACCGTGCTGTCCTTACTATCCGAAACTACTTTTGCCAGTTTTGTCAAGCCAGTGTTATAACCACCGTGATAGTACACGTCTGGTTCCAGTCCTCTGTTAGCACGATCCTGTAATAAAATAAAAACACATTTACATATGAAATTAAATAAGGAAAAAAATGTTATAACCACCGTGACAGTACACGTCTGGTTCCAGTCCTCTGTTAGCACGAGCCTGTAATAAAATAAAAACATATTTACATATGAAATTAAATAAGGAAATAAAGGTTGGGCAGGGGAAGGAAGTGGTGATGGATCACTCTACTGTTATGGTACATTTTATCTTTGCTAATATTTATAACTGTCGTTTTTTTTTTGGGGGGGGGGGGGTTATACGCCCACATTGAAATGTGGTCGTATATTATCGTCGCCCCCGTCCGTCCGTCGGTCCGGCATCAACAATTGCTTGTGGACGCTCTAGAGGCCAAAGTTAATATCCGATTGACTTTAAATTTATACACAGTGTTTACAGTCATGAGACGAAGAAGCCTATTGTTTTTCAGCGATTTCCCATAATAACTACCAGAGTTATGGCCCTTGTTTTGTTTTGTCTGTCTGTCATAAGACAGCTCTCCCGATGCTGAAATTTGGTGAACTACCACTTCCGTTGTGGTAGTTCTGCTACGCCAGGTCAACCACATACTCCTCGCAGTGTTTCGTTTGGTGAGAGCTAATCCTACTCAGTACTGCTATAATGGAAGCAATTTCCTGTTCCAAATAACGGCTGGTAAATAGTCCGATTAGCAACCAATAGCTAAATGCTTAACAATATCATTCCGCTTTAAACAGATATCTAAATTGTACCAAATATGTTTACATCTTTGAATGGCATTTAGTAATTGGAACATAATCAAATAACACACTATTTATGGATAACAACAGCAGTGAAATAAACCATAGTAATTGCTATCCATAAATAGTGTGTTATTTGATGTTTACATCAATTTACGTCAAGACTCACGTTTTTATTATGACCAATTAACCAGTAAATAGCACAATATTGCAAAAAAAAACTAATTGTGTGACAACACAGATACAATATGTAAACAATACACTGTGGAGAAGAGCAATACTTTTTACCGTTTGTAAAACTCAAAGTATTAGAGATGACGCCAAATTAAACTAAGGGCTGTCATGCTGCTGTACTTGGGATAGATTTGATTGAACGGGAAGAATAGACACACTCCCTCAAAAGCTCAAATATCAGAAGTCAATCCAGCAATGGGATTTCTTGGGTCATTGCTTCAGGAATATGGATCAACCGCTAGTATGGTAATAATTCTCTAGTATGCGAGAGATGGGGTAACGTCCTCTCGACACAAGCTAGGTCATTTTGGGACCAACATATGGCTAAATTCTATTGGCCTTCAGGTCTTTAGCAGTAGGAGAAAACCGGTGTACCCAAAAAAAACCCACAAGATTAGGCAGGCGGTCATACTCCTTGCCGCGCACAAGTGGGGGATCAAAACCTGGCCGGTTGGTTCATAACAGACCTTACTTATGATTTCACGCGCATGCGTTAAACCACAAAACAATTCAACATCCCTTCCTTGTGGCGTGTAACTATGTGTAACTCCGTGGTGCCTTTTCGTAGAAATACAAACTGTCAAAATACATTTATCTTAAATGATAAGTCTCCGAATTGTGTAACTCCCTGGTGCCTTTTCGCAGAAATACAAACTTTCAATTACATTACCCTTAGTGATACGTCTCCAAATTCCACGCCGTCCCATTGTTGAAGACCAATAAACTGTCAGTGATACATTTCCAGCTTAACAACTACAATAGTGCCTGTCTAACCCTGCATGACTAGAAGTTTATCGAGGTGTAGTTACCTCATTCACCATTTCTCATTCTTTGCAAATACGCATTGAAATTAAATCCTTTGCAATTGATTCCCCATTCTCTCAAAATGTCGTTTTAATTGGCGACTTTGGAAATAAAATTAAATCAATTTTTGATGGCTATTGTTTGGCTATTCTTTTGCATCGGTTGTCCTGCGAGTTCTGGGGATGTTCCCGTGACATGCAACACAATACTGGCAGAAACATACGAACCATTATGAATTCTTTAGCTTTCTTAACATCCGGTATAGACATTTCTAATTTACAACCCCAATTCACCAGTGCAAAAGGCTAAAACAAAAAGAGACCATAGTATTACTATTGTACAAAATTTGAACGTACCTTAATGTGGAAAGATGATAAAGTTACATAGTAAATCCATTGTAGGCCTACGTGTGTCAGAGGAAACCGGAGGACCCGGAAAAAAACCCCACGAGGTTGGACAGGCAACCCTATTCCTTGTCACGTACAACCGGAGATTCGAAACCGCGCCAGTTGATTCAATGGCAGGCTTTATGATACAGCACGCACGTGCTAACTATTCGGCCATCCAACCCCCCATCCCTTCCATTGAACGTACCTTAGATGTAGAAAGTTTTTTGTAGGGTGTAATAAGATGGCGTCTAACACAAGAGCGGAGAAGATCGATCAGAGGTTGAAGATCCTTTTTATCTACACATGGATGGTACACCAACAATATAGCAGCATGCTAAAATATTATAAATCATATAATTATAAATACGAAATATCATAAAATATATAATTATAAATACCAAATATCATAAAATATATAATTATAAATACCAAATATTATGCAGTATACAATTATAAATACGAATTAATTAATTAATGAATTATTTAATTTAAAATACGAAATATTATAAATTAGATAATTTAAAATACGAAATATAATGAATTATAAATAAGAAATATTATGCAGTATACAATTATAAATACGAAATATTATGAATTATATAACTATAAATACGAAATATTATAAATTAATGAATTATTTAATTATAAATACGAAATATTACGAATTAATGAATCATTTAATTATAATTACGAAATATTACGAATTAATGAATTATTTAATTAAAAATACGAAATATTAACCATTAACAAATTATTTAATTATAAATACGAAATGAAGCTAAATTTGAATTAAAGTCTGGTCATTTATAAATGTTGAATTTACTGTCACTACCCTGTTGGGTGTCGGATTGACATGATATGCAGTTCTTTATCTAGGTTACAAACAACAAACGACAAAGTAAATCCAGTCTTCTGAAAAATAAATAGTATAAAATAATTTCCTTACCTCGAGTCCATGCAACCATCTTTGGGGAGGTAGATAACGATAAGTACCAAACGTTGGCCACACTGGTCGATGAGAACCACTGTAAGAAAAAAAATCCTTCATATGTTGATCCTATTATAATGTACAGGCGCATCGGACGAAATTCGTTATGGCTTCAGGTGACTTTCTGCTCCAGGAATAATTGTATTAACTACGAGATCATATTTGCCAAGTATTGCTTAACAGGTGGGTACGGTTTCAATGGGGCCGTAGAAACTATGTTGAAAGCATGGATATTAAAAGGATATCTAATAAACATCTATCCAAATATCGAATGGTTATAATGCTTAAACATGCTTTATGCAAGAGCTAAATCAACATATTGAAAGTCTTTATTTGGGCTTCAGATGTTATAGAAATGATTCATTAGACCTTTATTTACACAACAAGCACAAAATCAACTCTGTAGACCCACGGATGGCTTGGATACACCTCGGATTTAAACAGTCGTCCTTCTAAAATTAAATCAGAAATGGCTGACCAAGATAACGTTTAGGCCTACTGTTACTGTGTGACGTCGCTACCGGAAATTGGTGATGAAAGGCCTGTCAAGCGAGAGTACTATTGCTATTGAGCACGTTACTGGATAATCAAGAATATGTGGGAGGAGTTATCGTCTGTCAACCAAACGATCAACACTGATAACTCAGTTCAGAATAAAATAATTTGAATGAAATTTTTCAATATTTTCTTTTTTTATTATCTGTTTTTGAATTATTATAGCAAGAATAGCCAACTCTTTATTAAACTCTTAACTAATATATATTTAATAGAAAGTATCCCTCTGGATTTATTTGTGACAATCTTCGTCTTATTAATGAGCAGAATAATAGGACGTTAAACCCCATTTCATTCCATTTCTTATTATGATACACAATTTGAAGATTGGATGAATAACAGTATGGATGAATAAGTGCTTGGTGGTTTAGTAATTGGCGCTGGCTCAATAATCAAGAAGTCACGGATTCGATCCTATGGTGACAAAAATAGTTCCTCGGGAGGTCCCGGTCTGCGTTCCTCTTGTTTCTGGTGAATGGTGGGAGCTTGGCAAGGATGGGGCGTAAAAGAATCCTGGGCAATCATTATCTTTAATTGGTCCGTTTGGCGCAGAAGGGGCGTCGGAATGCTTTCAAAACCTATAGAATCTGTCCATACAGCTTAACATCTAAGCCAATTTCAGACAGATCTAATGATTGGTGATGCTTGTAAGATATTGTAACAAAGGGACACAACTGAACACTATATCACCAGAATTGGTTGACATTCAGTAGCCTTCTATTGTGTAAGTGGATAGATATATAGTAAAAACTTCAAAAAGGCCAACTCCAGAATTTATGGACAAACCAACCCCACCCAGAACAATTTTGTATTTATGGGCTTTGCCTTGAATTGTCCTTCAAGAGAGATGACAGATAATATTAAATTCCGAGGCGTGCACGTAAAAGTTTCCTTGACAGTATAGCATTCGATAAAAGAGTAGGTCGTAGTGTCGCTGTACTGCCAAATTTTTCCTCATAGGCCATTGTATGGCATATGTCTGTCTTCATTAGCCCTGTTCGGAGCAGAACAGTAGGACGTTGAACCCCATTTTATTTCATAATATTATATGTTAATATGACATGTATATTTACCTTATTGGTAAGTAATCACTGTACGTTATTCTGTCTTTTATACAGATGTGTATTGGCTGTCGAAAGAAAGCAAAATCTCAGAAAAGTATCGCCCATCCCACTCGGAAAACCTCGTCAGATTCCGGTACCTGCTAAATGTAGGGTACTTGAACCTGCTGATATTTGCCGAATGCGCCAACCTATTCAGCTACATGAACAAATAGTAAAAATGACACTTTATGAGAAAAGTGTAACGGTCGTGTTCTTCATCCTTTATTATCAGATGGAGGGATGGGATTGGCATCCAAAGCGTGAAATAATGATATAGACATGTGTGATATCACAATCAATGCTTTGCGTCAATGAAATTGAATCACAATGTGATGATATTAATTCATTATAGATAATGAGGTGTTGGATTTCTCCCTTTAAGAAGCTCAATGTGTATGTATGCCATAATGCATTGTCAACTGTCAAATTTTATAAATTGGAGCCTGGCAACCCCCTCCTGCAAATATTCCTGGATCTGCCCCTGTTCAGTATTGGTACATTTATTCCATACATATACATACATGGTATCAATAGATGATTCCGTATATACATACATTTCTTGTGACTAAATTCATACACTTACTGATTTAGGTCTTCTTTCACAGACCATTTTCGGTTTATATTTCACCTGAAAGAAAGTTGAACATGCATTAAAGTTATACAAGAGCTAAATCTGCCTATTGCAATTCTTTCTTTGAACCTGACATTAATTAACTTATCCCGACCATAATCAACTCGTGATGCCATCGCTAGCCTACGATTTTTAGGGGATGGAAAAAATTTATAAAACGTAAAAATGGATAATCGAGACTTTGTTTTTGATCGCCCTAAAGCTTAATTTCGAATTTGACCACGTCAGTGATGAAACATTTCTTCTGAAATCAAGCCCAGGGCTGAAATTCGAAATTTAACAGGGAGACCACTCTAAAATAAATTTTAAATCTAAACCCATGGGCTTAAATTCAAAATTTAAGCTCGTTATTAAACCCATGGGCTTAATAACGGCAGGGCTTAATAACGGCAGGGCTTAAATACGAGGATTCCTAGTAGTATACTATTTTTGAATGAGGTTCTACCCCTTTTCACATCAGTCATACACACTACGAGTTAATAAAAATGTTCAATTACTAAATGGCCGCGGAATAGGCCTAAATACCGCTCAATATTATCGACGTATAAACTTAATGCTGTCGATTTAGGACTTAAAATGTCCGTCAACTAGTTTAGTGTCTGTTCTAAATCGCAGCTAATTGTAGACAGACAAGTGACTGTCTAAGTGACTGCAGCGGCCGAGTGAATGTTACTGCACCAGATTGGCAATGTACATCTATACGTCATTATATTCCCGCCAATAGTCCCGATTATCAAAACGTATATTTACATCTTTTTTTAATACTACTCCAGGATCACAGGTATATTCAACAGTCGACTTAGGGTCCCAGTCTACTTCAATACCAGTCTGTAATAAAAACAAATATCAGTTTAATAATCAGTCTGTATGGTGGCTGTTCTCCATTCTCAACTTGATGTGTTTCGTCGACTTGTCGGGTTGTGGAGGCGAAATGATTGTGTTTTGTCGACTTTTCGTGTTGTGAATGCGACAAGTAGAAAAAAATAACTCAACAACGCGACAAGAAAAACCCCGAAAACGAAAATCGTTGCACTGGCCTCGACGATTTATCGCCTTCACAATCCGACAAGTCTAGAATGTAGAATGGCCGCTAGCGACCACTAATAAACCCTGTTTATACAGAGTGCTAACTCGAACGCGTCCATCGCGAACCCGAACGCGACTTTTGGGCAGTTTCGCCGTTCAAATAGGGCGCGAACCCGAACGCGGAAAACCGTCGACGGCTTTCGTGATGGCTTGTCTTCTTCTAGCTGCGACAGATAAATTTTGTCATATGCTATCATGGCTCAGGTGGAATCAGACAGACAAGATCTTGGCACTGTATTTGTACATAAACAACGAAGGAGGAGAAAGAGGCGAATATCAGTGCATGAAATTTTATATTTCGATTTCAATGATCATTTCTTCGGTCTCGTCCATTCTGCTTTTACAAGTAGACTGTGAACATTGCACACTAGTGGGAACGATCAGGCCTAGCGGTTTCTATTCGTCGAAATGATGTCATGGCGTAAGTGCCCGCTCATTGGGAAAAAGCTAGCGCGAACTCCTGAAAAATTCGCTCGGGAGGCAATCAAAGCGGTCGTTCGCGCGAACCAATATTTGTTCGGGTTCAAGTTCGCGCTCTGTATTAAAGGGACAATAACATTCTTGCTGGCTTGGAAGCTCCAGAAAATAAATAATACCCTTATTCTAAGTACTAGATGTGTAAGTGTCCTACCTGTTGTGTAAATTATCCATTACAACCTATTTTACTTGTCCAGAGGGTTCGAAAATATTTTAAATCAAAGTCACATTTGAAAAGGTTTACGTTAGACTTTTCAAATCAATGGGTTGAATTTTTCCAATTTTTTAAAATAGGTGTGTTAAGATGAAATTTATATAATCAATTAATTGGAATATTGTAAAATAATACGATTTGTTGACCAGAATGAAGATTGGGACATATTATTCAGTTACAACAAGAGTGTTATTGGGGCTTTAACGGGCCTCTAAAAATGACTAAAGCATTCCAGGACGAAAGGCCGCGTTCGCACTTTGTATAAACACCCCTTCAAGGACAATATTGGTGTCAATAACGACTGCAACGATATTGTCCTTTAAATCTGTGTACGTATTAGCGTGGAATACCCCGTGAGAAATTAGTTATTTGCTCCAAACATACAAATCTCACCGAGTTACTTTAAAGAAAATAACCGTATTCTTGTTGCTTTGGTATTCAATGTAACCACGTCACAAATAACCCACGGTTTGACGTCACACGGGCACGTTCACAGATTATTTCAATATGAATACCATGGGTCTTTAGTATTGGTGGGGGGGGGGACAAAGGCATGTAGCTGGGAATCGAAACAACGCCACCTGATTGCAATTACGGACCTTCCGATCTAAAGTATACGGGTTAAACAATTCAGCTCCCCCATCCGTTTAATATCATAGAATCCAAAAACTATTATAACCTACTTTTCCGTTATCACAGCCCTGGCTGGGTCCCATGGGAATGCCACCATGATCCTTGTTCATATCCATTTTGTCGTCACGATTGTTAGCTCTCTCATCCAAGGCCCGGCTATCAATATAGCCACTATCATCACCGCTGTCACCCAGGGCCCGGCTATCAAAAAAACGACTGTCCTCACCGCTGTCATCCAAGGCCCGGCTATCAAAATAACGACTGTCACCACCGCTATCATCTACAGCATCGAGCAACCGATAAGGGTATACGCTCCTTGTACCCCTGTATATTTTACTGTCACATGACGTCCACAGAACAATGGCGGCAACATATAATATCAGAAGCATTCCTGAAATGGAAAAATATCAAGTTACGTCCCCTTGTGGGATATTCAGGCCTCGTGATTTTCTGCGTCATTCTTTTTTTGCGTCACAATTGATTAAAATGAACATTTAATATTGGGCACAGAACTTTGCTAGTGAGAAAAAATATTGTGGGTCAAATCAAGAATGGTATCTGGGCGAGGTACGCGATTCATTTTGTGTAACGTTGGATAGAAAAGCATAGAAAAATCTGTTAGAAATATTTTCAGGCATAAAATACAAGACGACTCGGTTTTACTATTTCTTCAAAATGTTTTCTATACTGCCAAGAAAGAGACCCCCCCCTTCACTCTCTGCCATAATGAAACACCCCGCATCACCCTCAATGTTCCAGCCAAATTTAAGCTATATATACCAACGTCGAGAAACTTCCTTGAGAATCTCGGGCATGGTTTCACATTGTCAGCGGTACAAGACCGACGACCTGGTAAGGAACAGTGCCGAGTCAGTTCACCGAGATTTTCCGAACGAAAGGCCTGACAAGAACAGCGGTCTAGTCGTTCGGATGATACACAACACCGAGGTCCCGTGTACACATTGACGTGCACGTAAAAAATTCATTAGCAGTTAGAATTTGATATAAGAGTAGGTCGTGGTGTCGCTGTCCGGTCAAAATATCCCTCAGAACACACTGAATGGCGTATGTCGGTCTCCATTAGCCCAGTCGGGGCAGAACAGTAGGACGTTAAAGGGACAATAACATTCTTGCTGGCTTGGAAGCTCCAGAAAATAAATAATACCCTTATTCTAAGTACTAGATGTGTAAGTGTCCTACCTGTTGTGTAAATTATCCATTACAACCTATTTTACTTGTCCACAGGGTTCGAAAATATTTTAAATCAAAGTCACATTTGAAAAGGTTTACGTTAGACTTTTCAAATCAATGGGTTGAATTTTTCCAATTTTTTAAAATAGGTGTGTTAAGATGAAATTTATATAATCAATTAATTGGAATATTGTAAAATAATACGATTTGTTGACCAGAATGAAGATTGGGACATATTATTCAGTTACAACAAGAGTGTTATTGGGGCTTTAAACCACATTTCATTTCATTTTAGTTATTCTGGCAAAATTCCACTCATGGCACATTACATGAGGCATGTACGCCTTCATTTCCCCGGTTGGAACAGAAAAATTGTGGCGTAAAACCCCATTTCATTTCAGCCATTTATAATATGAATGAACGAGTTAAACAGCCAAATACAACAGGATATTGGTTGATTACGCCAGTTTTTATGTGTTTCTAGTAACAAAACAAATGTGTCACTACTTCATTTGCGACACCATTAGCAGTCAGTTTTTCAAAACGAAATTCTCGCGCACGGTGGGGGAGAACCACCCCTTCCCCGAGATTGGTGAGAGGGTTGGGTCTTCTCTTGTTCGACCCGGGCCCAGTGTCTCCCTTTACAGTCCGTCCATGTGTCTTAAATCTGTGACAAAAAGCTCTCACGGACCCGGCGGGGGTTAGATATTTTGGAGTTGATATATCAATCTATAAAACGACTTGTTCATTTAATAGAATACAATAACGGATTCATGACGCCAAATAATCGATAATGTTTCTTCCGATCATGGGTCATATTAACCTCGACTATTACTTAATAATAGTGAATTATACTACCCTATATGACGGAGTCTACACACTATAGTAATGCAAGCCAAAGTCAATCAAATTTCGCACAGTTGTCTGATTTTTTTCCGTGGGGGGGTGGGGGATGGGTATTAATCTGATCTTTAGAATTGAAATTCAATGAACACACGACCCGCCAGAAACCATATGAACCAAATATACGGTTATGTTATTGGTAGATTGTAGCCCACATTGTGCTTTATGATGTTTGTTGGTATATAGTGGGGTATGATTGGTCGGGTGGGGAAGGGTTGGGTATGAATGGATGGGGTATGATTTGATGGGTGGAGTGATTTGGGGAATTTAACTAGACACCATTCTTCCTGAACAACCGACGAGGGGAAAGCACGTAGAGAAAATCTGGGGAACTTTCACAGACAATAAGAGTACCCCCAGGCTAATGTGTCAGTGTTTTTCTCTCTAGGGCATCGTATCTCCAACTTTCTGAGGACTGCAGTTTGACAAAAAATTGGATATACATATGTATTTTCTATATGGAAGCAAGCGAAAAACGCAACCGGGCTCCAAGTTCACAAAGCATTCTCAGACTTAAGATAAGAATTTTCTCAAAATTGTTCGTCTTGTTTTACGTAAACTATAGCCGTTTATAAAGCTTTTCTTTTCTTTTTATGTATCAAATACATCCGTAAGTAACTACGTGCAAAGTTTTGTATTTCTGAATCAAAGATATTTCTCATGAACAGTGTCTGAAAGGTAGGTAAAGTTTAAACTTACGCTCCGGGATGTTTTGTGAACTTGAGGCTAAGACAGCCTTCGTGTGCCTACTAGTAGTGGTCTGGATCGCGACCCAGTTCTAAACAAGTGTTACTTAGAGTTGTAAAAGAAGCGTCGAATGTCAGAATTCTGCCCCCTCCCCAGCCATTCTCCCTAGCTTTACATGATGGGAGATTAGATAAAGAGCTGGTAGTTCTCACTGTAATAGTCAAATACTAGATAAATTCAATAAAATTTTCGGAAAATTTCAGTCAAATTGATCCACTCCGAAATGAGATTTTAGCGATTGAATTTTCGGCCAGGCCTCGACCATCATTACCAGGCGCGGATACAGAGGGGGGCGCACCCGGCGCACGCCCCCTCTATTTTTTTGCGGTGGCGAACAATTTTTAGCTCCATATATTCTCGCGAGAAAGGAGAACAAAAACAGTTTAGGTTGGAAATCGTAATTTACAGTACTAGTATGAAATTAGTCATAGTCTCGATCATTCAACTCATGATTAAAGTTGAGCAGCAATTCGGATCCCTATCCAGTAAATATCACAGCGTAGCGCTGAGACTGAGACTTTATTATGGTCTGGATAAGTTAATAGTATATATGACATTTCAGGCGTAGACGGAATTACCTCTTGCATACTGTATGTTTAAGTTTATATTCTGGGCAAGACGTTAAAGCCGTCCTTTTATGTAACGTTATCTTGACTTAATGGAATACAACATCCTCCCTAAGCAATGACCCGAGAGATCCCTTGAATCAAACGAAACACTACAAGCAGTATGGGAATACAACTGCTTTCGTTCAAGATTTCACTCATAGCACACAGGGGAGGTATGGTGAACAAATGGTTCGGGTGTCTTTGTTTGATCATGAGCTCCGTCATTGAGTCACGTGGCGTAATTTCGATTCTTCGCTTGTACGTGACAAGGAGTAGGGTCGTCTGCCCAACCTCGTGTGTATTCCCGCGGGTCCAGCCCCCCCCCCCACACCTAAAGACCCGAAGTATTGAAATGAAATTGAACCATATGTTAGTCTCGAAATGAAAATGTTTGTATCGAGTGGATGTTACCCCCACCCCCCACCCCTCTCTCTCATTGCACACGGCGCGACGCGTGTCCGTCTTCATCAGCCCAATTAGATCATAAACGTAAGACATTAAACCACATTAAATTAATTTATTCATTCGTCTAACGCTACAACCACCAAGGAAACAATTCGCTGGACAAAGATGCCCGATTCACGCCCAACACACTCTCTCTTCGTGTATCGACCTTCTGGGATACATTCATTGCCATTTCAATCATACGGTCTGGTTGAGACTAACATATGGTGGTTGTTTCCATTCCACTAATCTATATATTTCTCTCGGATTTATCAGGCAAGGAGGATTCCATCGTGCACATAAGATGTGATAAATATATATCTCCCCAACTTGCAACACAATTCCACCCGATGCTGTCACCGATCAGTCAATTTCCTACAATCACATACTCACCGAGCTCATTATTAATGAAATTGATGAACCCGTTCGGTGCTGCCATGTCATCTACTTACCTATAGTATTTATAGACCACAATATCGTAAAACTTATAACGTATTTCTAGCTTACTACACAACCTGATAGACGATACGCTGTTGTCTATTCTCTGTGCTATGACCCATGGGAGACAATACCGCAGATTCACTACATGGCCACAGATCACTAATTATTTCCCCATTGACTTTAACGTAAATTATCGTCTCTTAGACCGGATTTAACATTTTCCCAAATTTTCGTTGGGTAGAACGCTTTCTTCCATAGATGATGCGACATGTGACAAACTCTTGCCTAAAAGCATGTATGAGGTTCACCATGAAAAACTTAGGATAGCCAAGCTGGAAGTAGAGACAACTAAACATGCAATTTTTGGCCTTCCATTTCAACGTAACCAACCTCACAACTGTTGTATCCTTCCACCTCAAAATCATGGATATTCAGCAAAACCTGTCAGAAAATGTATTTTAAAACCCTTTTCTTCTATTCTACACGAATAAGTCGACATGCAAAAGGGGGAAGAGGGGAAAAGGAGAGAAAGACTAAAATTAACTTTCGCCTTACATTCGAAACTGTGTCCATATACTATCTAGATTGTTCTAATGTATTGATATAATTACTAAAGACACGGTTCTACCGTCTATTGAAATGGTTGCCCACTAATGAAGAGAGAGAGGGAGAGAGAGAGAGAGATAGAGAGAGAGAGAGAGAGAGAGAGACGGGGTTTAAACGCCACTCGACACAAACTAGGTCATTTCGGGGACTAGCATACGGTTCAATTTTTATTCAATAAAATTATTTAGCAGTGGGAGGACAGACAACCATACTCTTTGTCACATACGACCCGGGAATCGAAACCACGCCAGTTGACTCAATGACAGGCCCTATGATACAACGCACCCGTGCTAACCATTCGGCCATCTAACTGGCGCGCCGTAGACAAAAGGGGAATGACTCGCCAAAAGTAGGCCTACTGCGTCTATCATTCAGAGACTAATATTACAATCTGTCTACAACTGGGTGGCAGGGCCGGGTCAAGAGGAGGAGGGGGTGGGGGTGGTCGAATGGTTAGAGCGTGTATTGTAAGGTCTGTCAATGAGTCAACTGACATAGTTTCGATTGCCCGGTTGTACGTGACCAATCCTCGTGGCAGTGTTGCGCCCTCGAAAGCGAGTAGAAAGATTTTCGCTACATGTTATTGCATCAAGTCAATAGTTGAAATCACAAGATTGCATAACGTTCGTAATATTTTACTATGATGATTTAAACTGAAAAATACATACAACATTAATCTACAGTTGATATTTACACGTTTGTGTCTCACATACTCCTCACAGTGCTCCGTTTGATTAGAGCTAATCCCACTACTCACTGATGTAAAGAGTGGAAATCCTTGTTCTAAATTATGATTGGTCAATAGTCCGATTAACAACCAATCGCTAACTACGTTACTAAAGCATTACTTTTTGAACACTGCGCCAAAATTGGTCCAAATATGTTTACATAACGTTACGTCATGGCTCACGATTTTATTATGCCCAATTAACCAATGCATAGCAGAATATTGCAGTAAAACTAATTGCGTGGCATGCGAGGCTATCAAATCGAATAAAATGTAAACAATACTGTTTGGAAATACTTTCACCGTTTTTAATACCTTAAATCACTGTCCAAAGTTTTACGGAAGACCCAGATTAAAATTGGACTGTCATGCTGCTGCACTCAAGTGATAGATTAGATTTAACGGGAAGAATAGATACACTCAAAAGTTCAAGTATCAGAAGACAATCCAGCAATGGCCAGAGAGGGATTTCTCGGGCCATTGGTTCAGGAATATGGGATCTAACGGTACCGATGTAAGTATTATACGTTTGTAATCTAAAAATTTTCTTAGGCTTTGATATTTACGTTAAATGGACGGCGGTCTAACGACTAATACAAGCCAAAAATGGTTCTTCCCCAAGTCAAGTCATGTGACACAGGTGATTGCTTGAAATAGATTGGGGTACGTTCCTTCCGATTAAAATGTTTTGAGGGGGATTTGAAGAGCGCCTTTAATGGATGAATTAGTTTGAATATGTTTTTAGTCCAAATATATCATCAAATCACCCAGATTGTACGCGGGAAGGTATCTTTAGGTGTGTTTTAATCATATGGCCGGTTCAATACATTTCAATTTAAAACAACTAGGACGCTCTAGGTCAAAATTAAATTTCACGCCGTATCTTAATATGGCGTACATACATGTATTATTTTTTGACCCAATATGTTCAATTACTACAATACCTATCAAGGAAGTTATCAAAAAAGACCATATGTTGCCCATACCAGTCCATCTCAATACAATTTGGGTCAAAAATCAAATTGTCGATTTCAATTGATTTTATTTGGTGATTTATTTAAGGGATGGAAATCTGTCTTCAATAATATGGGGGGTGGGGGATAAAGTTTCCATCCCCGGTTTTACATGATAAGAAGTTGGGTCGCCTGTCTAACCTTGTGGGTTTTCTTAAGGTCTTGGGGTTTCCTCCCTCTGTTAAAGACCCCTACGCTCAAGCGAATTATTAAGATAAATAGAACCATACGTTAGTCCTGAAATGATCTATTTTGTGTCGAGAGGACGTTAAACCCGATCCCTCCCCCCCTCTCTCTCTCTCTCTCTCTCTCTCTCTCTCTCAAATACCCCTTCGGGAATTATTAGAATATAAAATAAAATTCAACCATATGTTAGTCTCGAAATGACCTAGTTTTTATCTAATCTTGTGGATTTTCTCCGGGTCGCCCGGTTTCCTCCAACTGCTAAAGATTCCTACTCTCGGGTGAATTATTAGAATAAAGTTAAATCCCGAAATGTCCTAGTGTGGGGGTGTATGTGTGTGTGTCTCTCTCTCTCTCTCTCTCCCTCTCTCTCCCTCTCTCTCTCTCTCTCTTCAACGAAAATTATACGACTGTTGATAACCGTTTTTATTATCCCCGTTGGTGAAGAGCAGTAGGACGTTAAACCCCATTTCATTTCATATCGTCTATAGAAAACCCCAGTGTTTAGATAACCGAGGTTCTGTTCCACTTTCGACAGAAAATGAGCAAATATTAGTATATAATCTGCGAGGTCAAAAACAAAAAACCGAATTATCTCATAAAACCAGGCTGTCGAATTATTCGAAGAAGGCCTACCTTAAGGAACTAAAAGTATCGGAGCTTGTCAGCGATATCACCTTGCTATAGGTAGGAGATGGCATCAATCGTTCTTATTAAAGGTAAAGGTATTTGAACTAATTGATTAACGAAGCTTACCTGTACTGTGATATGTTATTTATGATGAAAGGACGGGTATACACGAGACTATCTATATCTACCGTAACAGGTGTGAATAACAATTTATTTACTACTTCTCTATTAAACATACACACTGTATTGATCGATCATCTTCGTTTACCATTAATATAGGATAATCTTCAATACGATTAAAGATGTGGGTGATTAGATAAAGAGCTGGCAGTTCGCAATATATTATTTAAAAACTAGATAATGTAAAGGGAATTTCCTGAAAATTTCAGTCAAATTGATCCATTATGAACCGAGAATTTAGCGATTGAATTTTCGGCCTAGCCTCGATCATTATTGCGATACGATGAGTCGATACGATAAAAAAAACATAGTCTCGATTATCCAGTTCATGATTATTGAATCATGAATGAAAGTTGAGCAGCAAATCGGGTCCTAATCCAGTAAATGTCGCAGGCTAGATGTTTTTTTTCTTCTCAAATTTCATCTGAGGCATTGTGGTCATGAGAGGACGGAGTCTATTGATTGGCGAATCTTGGATAAGGTTCTGTCAGTCAACGGTTATCGCTGTTGACATCTTCCAATATATATATTGGATATTGTCTGATGTCTTTTTCAAAAATATTGTCTGATGTCTTTTTCAAAAATATTGTCTGTTGTCTATTTCAAAAATATTTTTCTGCCCATACATGATTTTTTAAAGTCAATAAGTAGCAATTTGCTCAATTTATTCTTATTTGACTTGTTGCGAGTTTGAGTGACCAAATGGTTAACTCGTGTGAGTGGGCGTTTCATCATAGCGTAGGGTCACCTGTCCAACCCCGTGGTTTTCTCCGGGTCCTCCGGTTTCATCCCACCACCAAAGACCCCTACAAACAAGCAAATTATTGAAATAAAATCAAACCATATGTTAGTCCCGAAATGACCTAGTCTGTGTCGAATGGACGTTAAACCCATCTCGTTAATTTATGTATACATTGTATAATATTTATTTATTTAAACAGTAAAATATATCATGTGTAATGTATAACCAGGTGTGAATGATAATGTAGACATACTACATGTATATATATAATAATATATCGATTATGGTCGAGAAACTAGACAATTGTTGTAGTATAACATACAGTTAACTTGTTACATTCACCGCAGATAAACAATACAGTTCGCATGTCCAATCTGGTACTACTTGACAGGCCATTACAGTTCTCATGTACAATCTGATACTACTTGACAGGCTATTATTGATCGGCTAAATTTGACATTTAAAAGTCAATTTCGTTAGGGTTGACAGACTGGCAGTAATTTCAGTCAACTCTTAGTCTTTCAATTTGTATGTTACATTATGTGTTTTAATCCTTTGAGAACTGTGAAGTAGAATTAAGCCCAGACAGCGGTTGATAGACTGGGGTGGTTCAATTCAATTTTGATATTACACTATGTGTATTAGTGCTTTGAGAACTATGAAGTAGAATTTCTTTCACCAGGGCAGTGGTTTACAGTCTGGCAGCGATTCCATTCAGCTCTTCAACCCATTATGATATTAAATATTATTACTATGTTGTAGACTTTCGCCAGGGCAGTGACTGACATACTGGCGGCGATTTTATTTGACTGATTTAAATATATGCTTTGAAAACTGTGGTGTAGAATTTCGCCAGGGCAGTGGTTGATAAGCTTTTTCCTTGATTTCAATATAATTTTAATCTTATGACATACTGTAATTGAAGATCTTTACAACACAGGGGCCGGAAGAACAGCAGAGATTTTAAAAGCTCGATGTTGACAGATCAGGCGACTGGCATCTGCGACACTGATAAACGAAGCGTGACTAGTTTTTCGAAAGGGTCAAAAAGCGACGTACATTCGTGTACACGTAAGAGAACCCTTGGCGGTTGAAAACTCTCCTTTCTCGTATTACAAACGTAACCACAGAAATAAAAAATAACCACATGAGTTTTTGTATGCCCCCTCCAGCTACTCTGAAATGGGGGGGGGGGGGGTCTAGAGTGCCGCGCTTCGACCTCTAGCTGGTCGGTCACCTCTGGCTTGCGGCTGTGGTTTCGATCCCTGATGTGAGCGTATGTGGCATGGAGATAGGGGCGCCTTCTCAACCTCGTGGGTTTCGTCCGGGCACTCCGGTTTCCTCCCACTGCTAAAGACCCCTACGCGCAAGCGAATTATTGAAATAAAATTTAAAAAACCATATGTTAGTCCCGAAGTGACCTAGTTTGTGTCGAGTGGACGTTAAACCCCATTTCTCTCTCTCTCTCCCTACTCTGAAATGTCGCTTTATATGGACAAAACTCTCCTTCCTCGCATTACAAACGTAACCATATAAATAAGTTCCCCCCCCCCCCAACTACTCTAGAACGGTTATGTTTCCAGATAGAACCAATACAATTTGAGCATGCATTAAATATATCATAAAATCAAAATCGTTTCATGTAGAGAAATGGGGATTAACGTCCACTCGACACAAACTAGATCATTTCGGGACTAACATATGGTTCAATTTTATTTCAATAATTTGCGTGTACGTAGGGGTCTTTAGAAGTGGGAGGAAACCGGAGGACACGGAGAAAACCCATGAGGCTGGACAGACACTCCTTACTCTTTGTCACGTACAACCGGGGAATCGAAACCACGCCAGTTAACTCAGTGACAGATCTTGGGATACAGCGCGCACCCGCTAACTATTCAGCCATCCAACCCCTCAATGCATTAAATATTGTGCAAAAGAAGGGCTATCAAATCCGCCATGAAAATGTTGATATCAAGCAATAATAGATCTATTATCATATTATCAAATTGACCGACGCATTATGTTGACGTGACATCCTCTCCTATACCATTCAATTATTGATTAGAAACAAATACATCCCCATTTTAGCTAAGTCTCTAACTCAATACGATCCAAAATCTTCAACATTAAAAACACGAATTATCTGTCAATTTAAATCAACATTGATTTTGTGATATTATCGGGAAAAGATGGTCTTCATCCAGTATTTAAGACAAAGTAAAAATGTTCACCATTGGTACACGAATCGTGTACTTTAATGAGTTTCAGTGTCATTTGTAATATTGGACTCGAAGAATGGGGCTAGACATATTCCACAAGTCATGTCAAACGTTGTTGTTGTTTGTTGTTTATTACATTACAGACTTAACGTCCAATTATGGAAGCCTATTGCGGCCATTTCTGAATCTCGTCTTCTCGCCGCGAGAAGTCGAGGGCGAGAACACGAGAACACGAGAAGTCGAGGGCGAGAACACGAGAAGACGAGAAGTCGAGGGAGCGAGAAGTCGAGGGCGAGGGAGCGAGAGAGCGAGAACACGAGGAAACAGGGCGAGAATACGAGGATCTCGCCCCGAGAACACGAGATTACTTTCACCTCGACTTCTCGTGTTCTCGTCCCTCGACTTCTCGCTCCCTCGTGTTCTCGCCTTTGAAAAACCTCGTGTTCTCGCTCCCTCGCCCTCGACTTCTCGCTCCCTCGACTTCTCGCCCTCGACTTCTCGTGTTCTCGTGTTCTCGCCTTTGAAAAACCTCGACTTCTCGCTCCCTCGCTCCCTCGCCTTTGAGTCAATCTCGTCTTCTCGTGTTCTCGCTCCCTCGCTTCGTCACAATCTCGTCTTCTCGTGTTCTCGCTCCCTCGCCTCGGAAGTGCAGTTATTACGCATGTCCACTGACTACCGTATCGGTATTTGTATTTTGACATGGATTATAATAAACGAAAATGTTTGAAGTTCTAGAAAATGTAATAGTCCTAAACAAGTTTAATCTCTTCTTGCACAGATAGTATTGTATTCTGTAATTGATTTTAAGTCTTCAGTCAAATCTTTCTTTGCTCTCTAAAAATATTCATCGGGAGTTTTCACTTGATGCGTGGTTTTGTCAGTGCTGCAGGATGGAGAGCCTGACAAGGGAAAATGTATAGTTGTTCGAATGGGATTTTTAAAAACCAGGTCCGGAATCGAAATGAAGTTGGTTCTACGGTGGCTCACTGCGTAGGAGGTTTTCTCTCTAACTTAATCGAAGTTCATCGCGATTTTTCTGCCTATGTCCACCCTTGTCACTGGTGTAGAACAGAGAGCCTAGCAAGAGACAACGTATAATCGTTCGGATGAAATAAAAATAACCGAGGTGACGTGTCCGGAATCTAAATGAAATGAAATGAAATAAAATGGGGTCTAACGTCCTACTGTTCTGTTCCTAAATTGGGCTAATGACGACGGGCATACGATACAATAATACAGTGTGCTATCAAGGAAATTTTGCCCGGGCAGTGGCGCTAAGGCCTACTCTTATATCGAATTTAAACTTCCAAGTGATCTTTTATGTGCACGCCAATAGGTGTCCTTGACAGGCCCTACGTTTTGCATCACTGACAAGGAGAAATCACGCCCGAAATAAAATCTGGATGAACTTTCTCTTCCAATGCAGGGATCGAATACCAAGTGGTGTAAGTGGTGTAGGACGGGGGGCCTGAGAAGGGACAAAGAATAGTTGTTCGGATGGAATACAAATAACCGAGATCCCGTGGCCGTAATACAAATGGAGCTACGATGGCTCAGTGAGTAGGATCGACGTTTGCTCTTTCACTTTATCAAAGTTTTTCAGGATTTTTCGGTCGGGTTCCTGCTTGTCAGTGGTATAGGACTGAAGACCTGGCAAGGGACAACGCATAGTCGTTTGAACGGTATTATATATAAAATACGAGGTTCTTTGTCCGAAATCGTAATGAAGTGGTGGCTACAATGGCTCAGTGTGTAGGACGTTTGCTCTCTCGCTTCATCGAAGCGCATCGGGCTAAATTTCTGGAGATGTCCTCCCATGTCAGTTGTGTAGGATGGAGGACGGAGGGCCTGGCAAGGGATAACGTGTAGTCGTTCGGTTTCGATTCGTCGTGTGGGGGTTTTTCCGGTTTCTCCCACTGTCGCATACATTTCTTTTCCGATGCATTGCACAATACGTCAGCACTAGAATTACGCCTCGAACTACATTTGTCAAGTGTAACCATACTGGGGTGAAAAAATCAAATTCTAAGACAATATCAGAAACCAAAAATCAACGTCATAGGGTCACGGGTCAATAGCCATAATTAGACCATGGAATACCTTTTACGAGACGGAACACGTTGGTTTGTTTCCATTTGTCAGAGAGAATTTTTCTGAAAATATCACAGGTACATGGGGACAGGAACGCCCTTATTAGACTAAGGCACACCAGACCTATAATATAATAATACTAATAGAGTCTATGTGATTTTTCAAAGTTTTTGAGTTTCTGTTATTTTCTGAACATATTTTAAATTTTTGATCTTATTTTATCCATATTTGATGCTAAATAATATAATATTTACTATCAAACATGTAATTCATATTTAAAAAAAAATACCATCTGATGTATAGATCAGGTGTGCCATAGTCTAATAAGGGCGTTCCTGTCCCAATGTACCAGTGGAAAATATGCCGGGATTACTGTATAATACCACATATTAAATGTTGCAGTGACACAATGAAAACGACTAATCCCAGGTCTGTGGAATAAATATGGTCAACAGTAGAGAAATAGCACCAATGATTGAAAGAATCTGTTATTTACTGGAAACAAGTATTTTTTATAAAAAACTATTTCAGTAAAACAATATCCAAGAGAAATACATACTTAATACACATGAAAACGATTTTGGCAAAAATAAACAAATGCAATAATATAAATTTCCTCATACACAACAATACCATACACTACTAGTAAGAGAAATGAGGTTTAACGTCCACTCGACACAAATTTGGTCATTTCCGGACTAACATATGGTTTAATTTTATTTCAATAATTCGCTTGTGCGTATGGGTCTTTAGCAGTGGGAGGAAACTGGAGTGCCCGGAGGAAAACCCACAAGGTTGAGAAGGCAACCTATCTCCATGCCACATACGCTCACACAGGGATCGAAACCACAGCCGCAAGCCAGAGGTGACCGGCCAGCTAGAGGTTGAAGCGTGGCACTCTAAACCACTAGGCCATCCCAACCCCCCCACTACTAGTAAATGAAATGAAATGGGTTTTAACGTCCTACTCTTCTGCACCTAACCTGGGTTAATGGAAGACAAGCATATGCTATACAGTGTGCTATGAGGAAATTTTGCCCGGGCAGCACCGCTACAGCCTACACTTATATTGAATTCCAACTGCCAAGGGATCTTTTACGTGCACGCCAATGTGTACACTGGACCACGGTTTCCCATACCATCTTAACGACTAGACAGCTGTCCTTGTCAGGCCCCTCAGTTCTGCATCATTGACAAGGGGAAACCACACCGGTAAATTGAGATGAACTTTCTTGGCCAATGCAGGGATCTAATACACCACAAGTATTGATGAAAAATGTATATAATAATTATAATAATATCATTGTTCTGGAGAACGGTTTCTAATCTGCTGTTCAGATTGTTATATTCACAGAATACACACAGATCAGGTCTTGTGCCCATTTACACTGTACAAGATATATACCAGTAAATAAAAATAGATATAAGAGAAAAACAAATAGTTATCTTAATGATTCCAGTAAAATGAATTAGAAATGAAATGAAGTTTAACGTCCTACTGTTTTGTTCCTATACATGTACTGGGCTAATGAAAACAGGCATACACCATACAGTGTGCTATGAGGGAAATTTGGCCGGGTATTGCACTATTCCCTACTCTTCTTTCGAATTCCAACTGCCAAGGGATCTTTTTATGTGCACACCAATGTAAACAAAGGACCTCGGTTTTTCATCACATCCGGACGACTAGACAGCTGTAATTGTACCTTTTTACATGCACACCAATGTATACAAGAGACCGCAGTTTTTCGTCACATCCAAACGACTAGACAGCTGTCCTTGTACCTTGTTAGACCCTCCTTTTGCACCACTGACAAGGAGAAACCACGTCGGAAATGAAACAGAATAAAAAAATAAAATGGGGTTTGACGTCCTACTGCTCTGTTCCTAAGCTACACTAATGAAGATGGGCATATGCTATACAGTGTGCTATCGAATTCCAACTGCCAAGGGGTCTTTTTACGTGCACACCAATGTATACAAGGGACCTCGGTTTTTCGGTACATCCAATCAACAAGACGGCTGTCCTTGTACCTTTTTACAGGCACACCAATGAATACAAGGGACCTCAGTTTTACGTAACATCCGAACGACTAGGGGGGTTGGGATGGCCTAGTGGTCTAGAGTGCCGCGCTTCGGCCTCTAGCTGGCTGGTCACCTCTGGCTTGCGGCTGTGGTTTCGATCCCTGGTGTAAGCGTATGTGGCATGGAGATAGGGGCGCCTTCTCAACCTCGTGGGTTTCCTCCGGGCACTCCGGTTTCCTCCCACTGCTAAAGACCCCTAGGCGCAAGCGAATCATTGAAATAAAATTGAACCATGTTAGTCCCGAAATGACCTAGTTTGTGTCGAGTGGACGTTAAACCCCATTTCTCTCTCTCTCCGAACGACTAGACAGCTGTCCTTGTACCTTGTTAGACCCTCCTTTTGCACCACTGACAAGGAGAAACCACGTCAGAAATGAAACAGAATAAAAAAATAAAATGGGGTTTAACGTCCTACTGCTCTGTTCCTAAGCTAGACTAATGAAGATGGGCATATGCTATACAGTGTGCTATCGAATTCCAACTGCCAAGGGGTCTTTTTACGTGCCCACCAATGTATACAAGGGACCTCGGTTTTTCGTCACATCCAAACAACTAGATGGCTGTCATCGTACCTTTTTACATGCACACCAATGAATACAAGGGATCTCGGTTTTACGTGACATCCGAACAACTAGACAGCTGTCCTTGTACCTTGTTAGACCCTCCTTTTGCACCACTGACAAGGAGAAACCACGTCGGAAATGAAACAGAATAAAAAAATAAAATGCTGTTTAACGTCCTCCTGCTGTGTTCCTAAGCTTGACTAATGAAGATGGGCATATGCTATACAGTGTGCTATCATGGAAATTTTACCAGGGCAGCGGCGCTACGGCCTACTCTCATCACATCAGAACGACTAGACAGCTGTCCTTGTACCTCGTCAGTCACCCCCTCCCCACGGCCTGCACCACTGACAAGATAAACCACCTCGGAAATGAAATAGAATAAAAATAAAACAAAACCATACAATATTAATCAGCATAGTGACAAAATATAACATGAAAATTTATTGTCATATACAGTACATTTAATTAAAACATTTTTTAAAATATGTATTAAATGTATTTAAAAACTGCTTAAAAAATACATGTACATGAATACAGGTTTAAGCCTACTCATAAAAAATCACATAATTTCATAGATATCATCATCAGTATTAAAATCAATGTCACTGTCGAACAATTTACACAAATCCATACAAGAAAGTTTTCACTTGTAACAAGTACATCTATCTGTAATGCAGCCTGATTTGTATCCACAGTGAAAATTTTATTTGGTGCTTGATCTCTAGTTACCCTAACCCTGTCATTTTAAACAGTAGTGTTTAACAAAAGGGGCAAAAAATTTTGCAGCTACAGTAAGGCAACCCGGGGGGAATGCGCCAGAATAGGCCCCCGTTTTGATTGGTGGTGCAAGGGACAAAGCAACATTTTCATCCAGGGGACACATGCAAAGTCAATCTGGTCACTGGTGTGGAATTAATTCACACATATTTTTTTCATAAATAGGGCCTAACATGTGCTCTTGTACCAACTCATCTATTTTGGTTCTCTTTTTCTCCATAACATCTTGGGTATATTTCTTAAAGTACTGTGCATGGTGTTTCACCTCAATGGTGACAGTCTTCACCATATTAGTCCTTATTGGTCTGAGTGGTCTTGATTCGAGTAGTCCTTACTCCTTGGTGACTGCGCGTTGTCAATAGTTGTCATGCATTTAGGAATATAAGAATATCTATCTTTATCAATCAACTTGTTAAATGATCCCCTTAACAAATTAACCAGACCAATTATTCTTTTTTTGTTGGTAAAATTTTAGCTGCTTGCTTCTAACATCACTTTCAAACTTTCGTCAACAAGTTTGGAATCGTGATAATGTTTCATACACAGTTGGTTTTTTTTTTAAGTTGAAATGTGAGAACTCTGTATTATTAGTATACCCCAATGATTGAGAACTTTGTCTGCACATTCCTGGAGTTCTTTGTCTTACAAATCAGCATTTGTCTCCGGCACAAACCTGCCATTTCCATCTAATTCGATCCAATGGTTAGCCAATACCTAAAATTGTTCCCAGCTTGTCGCATTGAACGGTTTTAGCTTAGTGTTTTTAACAAAATATTCACAAGTATTCAGTTTTCGCTATCCTTCTGCCATATTTACTATCAACACAGAACGGTAACCTTTGACTCTACTCGACCTTCCATTATGTGTGTCTGATTGGCGAGCTATGTCACGTGATTTGTTAAAACCAAATCACCGCGGAATTCAAATACCATCGCACATTAAGTAAGCCTGTATTTATTTTACGGCTTCTGTCAAACGTCAAAGAATGGATAACAGAAAAGTCGCGTGACAATGAAGTAATACTAGAAGAATTAGATGATGTACCTTTTTTTACCCGAAACTTGCTAGGACGGAAAACAGAAGCAGGCTAGCTAGAAATTTCTCACCACGGCATATATATGTAGGCCTAAAGTGGAGAATTTTTTGCCTGGACGTATTTTTTCTATTTTTTTATACATTGTCTACCGTAAACAAAGAAGTACTTGTAGCCTACTTTATCTACTTTAATATATATATATTATAAATAAAATCTAAGTGTGTATAAGGGGTGTGTTTATGTATGTTTGTATACTCCACCTACACATTATTATGTGTTATTAAATTAACCAGCATCACAACAGGAATGTTTTAGGTCAGTGAATTCGGGCCCAAGGCGAATTACGCTTCGTCGCCGCGATTAACCCCCACATATCTCGTATCAAATTGAAAAGTACGACCACGTACATGTATTTTAGTCCATCGAATCTGTCCTACAGGCAAATTTGGGCCACGAACGAATAAAACCTCGGGCGAATTTAGGTCCCGTGGGAATTTGAGCACTGGGCGAATATGGGCCCCTAGCAAATTTGGGCCATGGGCGAACTTGGACCCCGGGCGAATTTGGGCCCGTGTATAGGCGGGTAAACTACGAGTAGTTTATTTGATAATATTAGCATCATAGAAAGAAGCGGGTATCGAAACCGAGCCCCCCCCCCCACGCACGCCAATGTGTAGCCTATACGAGACCTCGCTGTTCCATGTCATCCGAACGACATGCTGTCCTCAGGCCTTCCGTCCTACACTGATAAGAGGGTACCTCGCAAGAAAGGCTAGACTACGCATTGAGCCACCGCAGCTCCAACTTATTTCGAATCTGGACACATGACCTCGCTCTTTTAACCCAACCCTTCCTTCTCCACTGATATGGAAAAAACCCGCTAGAATATTTCCGATGAACTTTGATGAAATGAAATGAAATATGGTTTAACGTCCTACTGTTCTGCTCCGACTGTGCTATAAGGGAAATTGTGCTCGGAAAGCGGCACTTAGGTCTCCTCTTATATCGCATCCAGGCTGCCAAGGGATCTTTTACGTGTACGTCAATTTACAGATAAGGATTTTCATCCCATCCGAACAAATAGACAACTGTCCTTGCCAAACCCTCCGTCCTGCACCAATGCAATGACATGGGGAAACCACATCGGAAAACCCGATAAACTTTCTTGTCCAATGCAAGGATCGAACACGTGACCTTCAGTTTAGTGAGCCAGCGTCTTACCCACTTAGCTGCCGTGGCTCCAAACATTTACGTCCTACTCACTGAGCCACCGTAGCTCCCACTTCATTTTGATTCCGAACACGGGACATTGTTTTTCTATGCCACCCGAACGACTATACGTGGTCCCCTGTCAATTCTTTCCTCCTACACCACTGAAGTAAGAGAGCAAACGTCCCACTCACTGACCCACCGTAGTTCCCACTTCAATTAGATTCCGGACACGAGGCCTCGGTTATTTTTATTCATTCCGAACGATTATACTTTGTCTCTTGCTAAGCTCTCCGTTCTACAGGACTTCGGTTATTTTTATTCCATCCGAACTATTATACTTTGTCTCTTGCTAAGTTCTCCGTCCTACACCACTGACAATAGTGAACATCGCCAAAAATCACGAGGAACTTTGAAGAAGTTACAGAGCAAACGTCCTACCCAGTGAGCCCCCGTAGAACCAACTTCCTTGCGATTCCAGACACAGGACATCGTTTTTTAAAATCCCATTCGAACAACTATACATTGTCCCTTGTCAGGCTCTCCATCCTGCAGCACTGACAAAACCACGCATCAAGTGAAAACACCCGATGAATATTTTTAGAGAGCAAAGAAAGATTTGACTGAAGACTTAAAATCAATTACAGAATACAATACTATCTGTGCAAGAAGAGATTAAGCTTGTTTAGGACTATTACATTTTCTAGAACTTCAAACATTTTCGTTTATTATAATCCATGTCAAAATACAAATGCAAATACGGTAGTCAGTGGACATGCGTAATAACTGCACTTCCGAGGCGAGGGAGCGAGAACACGAGAAGACGAGATTGTGACGAAGCGAGGGAGCGAGAACACGAGAAGACGAGATTGACTCAAAGGCGAGGGAGCGAGGGAGCGAGAAGTCGAGGTTTTTCAAAGGCGAGAACACGAGAACACGAGAAGTCGAGGGCGAGAAGTCGAGGGCGAGAAGTCGAGGGAGCGAGAAGTCGAGGGCGAGGGAGCGAGAACACGAGGTTTTTCAAAGGCGAGAACACGAGGGAGCGAGAAGTCGAGGGACGAGAACACGAGAAGTCGAGGTGAAAGTAATCTCGTGTTCTCGGGGCGAGATCCTCGTATTCTCGCCCTGTTTCCTCGTCTTCTCGCTCTCTCGCTCCCTCGCCCTCGACTTCTCGCTCCCTCGACTTCTCGTGTTCTCGTGTTCTCGCCCTCGACTTCTCGTGTTCTCGTGTTCTCGCCCTCGACTTCTCGCGGCGAGGGGACGAGATTCTGAAATGGCCGCAATAGGCTTCCATATCCAATACATTATATATGATATTATGGACAGGTTTATTTAATTAAATTATTTACACTTCATGGGTTCAAAGTTAGTAAAAACATAGGCCCACAATTGGTTAACACACAAAATAAAAAGTCCTTGTATATTAAAAAGTCAATTTTATATCACACTTATAAAACCGCAAACGGAGAGCATGCTCAGTAAACACTCTCGGTGTAGACTAGAATAACCAGACGCTAGAGATTTCCATTCGATAGAGACTTCTGGCGTATTTCGCCGAACATAACTGATAGAAATTTAGGGTAAAAACGGGAACGATTAAAAGTAAATCAGTTTATATGCATTCATATTATATTATATGTGTGGCACCCATTTGTGTCAATTTCTAGGTCCCAAATATTCGCGATTTAGCTTCTTTAAATCATCAAACAATTTAATAAAACAATAAAAAGCTGCGTCAGCTTTATGACTGGCAATATTATTATTATCTATGTTACATTCTGGTGATTTTATTACCGCCTTTGTGACGTGTGTATAAAGCTATAATATACATAAAGCCCCGTTTTATTTAAAGATGGGGAGTGGTGGGGATGTTTAGTGCAAGTTCTCTGTATCATAAGGTCTGTCATTGTATCAACTGGCGTGGTTTCGATTCCCCGGTTGTACGTGACAAGGACTAGGGTCGCCTGTCCAATCCCATCTCGTGGGTTTTCTATGTGTCCTTCGGTTTGCCCCCACTGCTAAAGACCTCTACGTGCTTTAAATTATTGAAATAAAATCAAACCATTCACCTGATGCTCTAGAGAGTTTGTTATAGGCTTGACACGTGAATAAATGTCTAAATATAATTTATATAATATCTGAAGCCAAAAGAAAGAACGGGACAGATTTATCTCGCGTATAATGTATCTTTAAGGATTGTTTACGTCTGAAATATCAGCCAAATTATACAGTATGATATAAAATACAAATATATATCTATGTTCAATCAAAATAACCGGAAGTAAAATTTTATTGACGATAGTAATAAACCGAAAGTAACCTTATATGGGCTTTGAAACAAGCAGGAAATAATAATAAGGTAATTTAAATAGAAACGACATGATTTAATGTGATTCTTTAAAAAAAAACCATTCTGTTAATATTATTCTATAAATTACGCATCAAATCACATACGCATATTTAAAATACAGATGTGACGTCTTCCTTTGATGTTGGCGTACCATTATTTCCAATATTGGCAATAATGTACGGGCAACTTGCCAATCGTACATTATCTGTACTGGATAAAATATTGGACTCGCGTGACGTTTTTCATTGAAAAGCACGTACGGGATAGTGTCTGTATTTTAAGTTGTTTAATTGTCTCTGCTACAGACATTGCCTCGTGCAATATCAATATATTACTTAATGTCTCGCTCTCAACCATTAATAATAATAATAATAACTAGACCTGCATAGCAGTGCTGAATCGGCTTTCAGGGTCCTTTATATCATTGCCATGCTTTTAAATTTACCTTTATATTGTAAACGACCGATAGGACTCGGGGTAACAGAAGTTTAAGAAGTGAAATAGAAGTAGTTTTCGAGATAAAAGGGTCTGAAAAGGCTCCAAAAAAAGAGGAAAATACTACATTTTCGGCATCTCATTATCTATTGCCTAACCATCGAATTTGTATCATTCTGATATCATATAAAAGTCCAAAAAGGAAAATACTAGATCTTCAGCGTCCCGTAATATTTGTCATTGAACACGCCATCTTGAGTCGGATCGCGCAAAATCTAATTTTGGAGTAGAGGCAAATAAGTAAAAATATTGATGAGATGTTCTCAAAAATGACTCTATAAATATACTATCTATCGACACAAAAGATCAAAATAGCAATAAAAGATTTTAGAACACCTTTATTTGAACGTTTTGTAAGAGTACCGTATTTTTAAATCTGTCCTATTTCTTAAAATTCTCGGCGAAATTAGTTATGTTTCTTCGCTCGCTATGGAACGACCTCTGCAGACCTGCAGTGCTGAATCGGCTTTCAGGAATCAGACAGGAAGTGCGTCATACAATAGCCGATCCATCGAACTACCAAACGATACTGTAGTTGTTATGATTCAGTGACACCCTTTATCAGATTTGTAAAAGTAATATATGCTTGCAAATACACGGGTCAAAATTGTAAAATCTGGCAAAATTACTTCACTTCCCTTGCCAAAAGAAATCATTATCGGTAACAAATAAGTTGAGAATTCGCAATTGAGAATTGTTTTATACATATCAGGCAATAAATAATAAACTTGGAACCCATAAACTGAAATTAAAAGGTAAAAAGACGTAAAAAGTGATCCTTAGAAAATTGGTTATTTCTCGACAAGGGAACATGCTAGAAGCAATTTTTTGATATCAGTATGATTATATTGATCCAATCTAAATGGCCATTAGAATCAAACGTTATAACGTTAAACAAATAACAAATATAACTCATTCAAAAAAATATTTGTTTTGAAGTCTAAAAATACGGTTTTTGCAAAAAAGACATTTTTTCCGGTGATAATAAAAATCTTAAATTAGTTTAATGCAATCATAAATGGCATAAGGCATCAAATGGTGAAAATTGTATGAAAATTGAATAATAATTGACACTTTTATAGACCAAAAAGCTAGAAAGGTGACTTGTAGAAAATCGTCTATTTCTCGGCAACCGTACAAGTTAGAAACTTTTTTGTGGTATCTGTATGATCGTATGGGTTCATGCTATTTGGTGATGGGATTCAAATATCATAATTTTAAAAATATTATAAAAGAGACTCATTTGAATAAAATATTTGTTTTTTAGGTTAAAAATACAGTTTTTGCCAAAATGACGTCATTTCCGGTAACAGTGAAACTGTGAAATTGGGTTAACCTCATCCAAATTGGCATTAGGCATCAAATAAAAGAAAAATATTGAAAATCGGATAATAATTTACTCTTTTATAGGCAAAATAAGCATACATTCTCTTCGTCTGGATTATGGCTACGAGTTTATGAAAGTTACGAATAAATAGTTCAAAATATAAAGACGTTGAATAGGTTGTAATAACTGAATTTTACCTTTTTTTTTACATTTTATTCGAAATTGCCCGAAAATGAAATTGAAATTTAAGAATCTGAGCCAAACATTTTATGCGCCTTTACAGGGCGCATACTTTTTGTTATATCAGTTTTCGAAAAAAATAATATTTGCTGTCAAAAAGTGGTACTTAACTCTCAAAATAGTAGTTTTTGTTAATATTACGCCACTTCCGTTGCGTGCAGAAAAATGTCACCGTAACAAAAAATATTACAATTGACATCACGAAGCATATGCACTTTGTTTTATACAAATCGAACAATAAATAATTAATCTAGGTACGAAAAACTAAATTAGCCAATGGCGACTAAAGAAAATTACTGAGACAAAATTCTTTCTCACTTCTGCTCAAGTAGGGTGATACTTTAACTCTGTGTGAACTACCATCAAAAAATATCCATAAATAAAAAAGTTTTCTGTAAAAATGTAAAAAAAATTCAAAATATCGGAGATTTTTTCGACTACTTCCGGTTTTTCGATCATTGTCGGAATAGCTTTAACAAGTTGATTAGATACTTAACTTCCTGTACCAGAAATGCCAGAAACATTCATTGAGTAGTTTTCGAAAAAAAGATAAATAAAAGAACATTTTCAATAATTTAATGATTTTTCAACTTTTTTCAAAGATTGAGGTCATTTTTGGACCACCTATAATATTGCAACGCTTTTATTATTAAATGCACACGCTAGGCCACCGATAGGACTCTGAGTAAAAAATGTTTAAGAAAAATCGTAGGCGTCGTTTTCGAGAAAAAGGCGTCTTGGAATGCTCCAAAACGGAAAATACTTAGTTTTCGGCGTACCATAATTTATTTCCTAAGAATCAAATTCGTGTTATTTAGATGTTATACGATCGTCTATTAATGGAACTATTCAACGACACTTTAATTGTTTTGGTCCGCTAATATGTGACGAAGAATTCGAACTTTTGGCAAGAGCTCCATTTTTTTTTCATCTTTTTTACATTTTTCTTCGTTTTTTGAACTACTTCCGGTATACGAATCATTGTCGAGTAGTTTTCACATCCAGTTTTGGAGTTTGTATGGGACAAAGTCTCTCTAATGATATACGACACTATACGATCAAATAAAATACTTCTGAGAAATCCAATGTTCAAAATTGTTAAAAATGCCAAAATGTCAAAATATTGAAAATTAAATTTCAATAACTGCATACATATTATACATCATTAGAATCGTAATTAGGTCAGCTTTTTAAATATATATTTTTTTTTTGAAAATCTCTTAAAATAAAAAAATAGTAGAGCATTTTCCAAAATTTCACGATTTTTTGACTTTTTTCAATTTTCAGTGCCTTTTTTGTCTTATTCCAATTATACGAAGGTCTTAATGGATGGATCCATGCTAAAGACTATCGGAAGGACCATCGATAGATAAAGTTTAAGAAAAATCGTTGGAGCAGTTTTCGAGATAAAGGCGTCCAAAAACGCTCCAAATCAAAAAATGCTTGATTTTCAGCGTGCCATATTTTACTTCTGGATCATCGTATCTGTATGAATTGGGTATCATACGATACTCCAATTCCGATGTAAACCAACGATACCTTAATCCATTTGATCGGTTGATATGGGACGAAGAAATCACGTTTTTCCCAAAGCCCCCATTTTTTGAGTTTTTTTCAAAAAATCAGACATTATTTCGACTACTTCCGGTTTACGAATCGTTGTTGAAATTGCTTTATGCAGCTGTTTGGCAATATGGCTTTATGTTTCAGGGGTTTCAGAAATATCGTTTTATCCTTTCCAAAAAATATAAGGGTTACCAAATGGGCAGAAAATTCGAAAAAATTCGAAAAATAAAGGGCGATAACTCTGAATGAAACTTATATTACTGGAATCGCATAGACTTCAGGAATCCAAAAATGTAGGTCAGATTTGCAAATTTTGAAAAATAACAAAAATTGTCTCATAAACAACGTCTTTTCAATTTTCGAACGATAGAAGTCATAGACGAATGTTCGAAATTGAAAAATGTGAGATAGCCATTATCTCGCAAAAGATTCAGGGTTTCCGAAAATGTCATTTGATTAAAAATGGGTAAAGAATTGACGAAATTATGGCCGATTTTCAATATCATGACAACCTACAAAGTTCGGCCACTTCCGGTATGCGCAGAAGTTTGAAAAATAGTTTATGCACTAGCCACCACATGTTTTCCCGATAGAAAAGTTTGTTCCAGATCGATATCTGTTTTCGATCATGGAGAAATAGGCTCCCGCGGAAAAAAATAATAATAATAAGAACTAGACCTGCAAGCAGCACTGAACCGGCTTTCAGGAATCATACAGGAAGTTTATTATACCATAGCCGATCCATTGAGCTACCGAACTATACTTTAGTTGTTCTGCTTCAGTGACACTCTCTATCATATGTATAAGTAATATTTGCTGGCGAAAAGACCGGTCAAAATTGTAAATTATGGCAAAATTACGTCACTTCCGGTGCCGAAAGAAATTTTTATAGGTGAAAAATAAGTCGAAAATTCGCAACATACAAAATACAAACTTTGTTTTATACATATCAGGCAATAAATAATTAACCTATAACCCATAAACTGAAATTAAGAAGGTAAAAAACTTAAAAGTGACCCTGGGAAAATTGGTTATTATTCGACAAGGGAACATGCTAGAAGCCTTTTCTTGATATCAATGTGATGGTATTGATTCAATCTTACTGCCCATTAGAGTCAGACGTTATAAAGTTAAACGAATAAAGAATATAAATCTCTTCAAAAAAATGTTTGTTTTGAAGGCTAAAAATACGTTTTTTGCAAAAATTACATTACTTCCGGTGATATTGAAAATGTTAACTTGGTTCATAGAAGTCATAAATTACATAAGGCATCAAATGGTAAAAAAATTATAAAAATCGAATAATAATTGACACTTTTATAGACCAAAAACCTTGAAAAGTGACTTATAGAAGATCGCCTATTTCTCTGTAACCGTACAAGTTAGAAACCATTTTGTGGTATCTGTATGGTCGTATGGCTTCATTCTATTCGTTGATGGGAATCAAATATCATAATTTTAAAAACATTATAAGGCAGACTCATTTCAATAAAATATTTGTTTTTTAGGTTAGAAATACAGTTTTTGCCCAAAAGACGTCATTTCCGGTCACAGTGAAAATGTAAAATTGACTTGACCTAGTACAAATTGGCATTAGGCATCAAATGGAAAAAAAATATTGCAAATCGAATAATAATTCACTCTTTTATAGGCAAAATAACGTGAAAAGTGATGCATGCACAATTGCATATTTCTCGGCAACTGCTCATATTACAAACTAATTTTCGCATACATTCTCTTCGTCTGGATTATTGATACGAGTTTATGAAAATTACAAATAAATATTTCAAAATATGAAGACGCTGAATGAATTGTAAATAACTGAATTTTACACTTTATTTTACATTTTATTCGAAATTGCCCGAAAATGAAATTGAAATTAAAAAATATGAGCTAAGGATTTTGTGCACCTTTGCAGGGTGCATCCTTTTAGTTATATCAGTTTTGAAAAAAAATAATATTTGCTTTCAAAAAGTGGTACCGAACTGTCAAAATTGTAGTTTTTGTTAATATTACGTCACTTCCGTTGCCGACAGAAAAACTTCACCGTAACAAAAAAATTACAATTGAGACCACGGTGCATATGAACTTTGTTTTATACAAATCGAACAATAAATAATTTTTCTGGGTACGAAAAACTAAATTAGCCGATGGCGGCTAACGCAAATTACCGAGACAATTCTTTTTCTCATCTCTGCTCAAGTACGATGATATTTTAACCCTGTTTGAAAGATCATCAAAAAATATTCATAAATAAAAAAGGTTTTCGTAAAAAAAATATTTTTTTTCTAAATATCGGACATTTTTTCGACTACTTCCGATTTTACGATCGTTGTTGTGATAGCTTTACGAAGTTCTTTGGATACTTAACTTTCTGTACCAGAAGTGTCAGAAACATCCATTGAGTAGTTTTGGAAAAAAAGATAAATTAAAGAGCGTTTCCAAAAATTTAACGATTTTTCAATTTTTTTCAAAGTTTGAGGCCATTTTTCGACCACTTATATTATTTCAATGCTTTTCATTTTGGATTCCCTATATAGACAACCGATAGGACTTTGAGTAAGAAAAGTTTAAGAAAAATCGTAGGAGTCGTTTTCGAGAAAAAGGCGTCTCAGAATGTTAAAAAATTGGAAAATACTACATTTTTGGCATACAATAGTTTATTTCCTTACCATCGAAATCGTATTATTTAGATACCATATGATGGTCCATTAATAGGGCTATCCAGCGACACTTTAGTTCTTTTGGTCCGCTATTACCTAAGAGAGAAATCAAGTTTTTCGCAAGTGCGACAATGTTTTTACTCTTTTTTTTCATTTTTTGAATACTTCCGGTATGGTTATTATTGTCGAAATAGTTTTAATGGCCGGTTTGGGCACTAAAATAGCCACAGGGCTCTGTAATGATATATTACATTATCTGATCAGATAAAATGCCCCTGAGAAATCCTATGTTCAAAAGTGCCAAAAATGCAAAAAATTTAAAATATCGAAAATTAAATTTTAATAATTACATACATATTATACATCGTTAGAATCGTAATTAGGTCAGCTATCTGAATATACAACTTCTTTTTAAAAATCTCTTAAAATAAAAAAATAGTAGAGCATTTTCCAAAATTTCACGATTTTTCGACTTTTTTCGATTTTCAGTCCCTTTTTTTTCCTATTCCAGACATTTCAAAGTCTTATTGGATGGCTTTATGCAAAATACCTCCAAAAGGACTCTCGATAGAAAAAATTAAAAAAAAATTGCAGGTTAAGTTTTCGATATACAGGCGTCCAAAAACGCTCCAAATCAGAAAATACTTGATTTTCAGCGTGCCATATTTTGCTGTCTGTTCATAGTATCCATATGAATGGGGTATCATATGATAGTCCAGCAATCGTGCCATCAAACGATACCTTCATTCGTTTAATCCATTGATATCGGACGGAGAAATAGCGTTTTCCCCAAAAATATCCTTTTTTTGCATTTTTTTCAAAATATTGCACATTATTTCGACCACTTCCGGTTTAAGGATTCTTGTCGAAATTGCTTTATAAGTTGGTATTGGACTATAACTTCATGTTCCAGAAGTTTCAGAAACGTCAATTCTGCCATAAAACGAAACTCGAGCTCACAAAATGGGAAGAAAATTCGAAAAAAATCGAAAAATAAAGGGCGATAACTCTGAATGAAACTTATATTACTGGAATCGGATGGACTTCAGGTATCCAAAAATGTAGGTCAAATTTGAAAATTTTGAAAAATAACAAAAATTGTCTCGTAAACAACATGCTTTCAATTTTCGAACGATAAAAATCACAGACGAATGTTCGAAATTGAAAAATGTGAGATAGCCATTGTCTCAGAAAAGATTCGGGGATTCCAAAAATGTAATTTGTTTGAAAATGGATAAAGAATTGACGAAACTATGGCCGATTTTCAATTTTTAGGAAAAGTACAAAGTTCGGTCACTTCCGGTATGCGCAGAAATTTCAAAAATATTTTATCAAGTAGCCACCACATGGTTTCCCGATAGAAAAGCTAATTCCAGATCGATATCTGTTTTCGGTCATGTAGATCTAGGCCCTCGCGGTAAATAATAATAATAATAATAATAACTAGACCTGCAAGCAGCACTGAACCGGCTTTCAGGAATCATACAGGAAGTTTATTATACCATAGCCGATCCATTGAGCTACCAAACTATACTTTAGTTGTTTTGCTTCAGTGACACCCTCTATCATATGTAAAAGTAATATTTGCTGGCGAAAAGACCGGTCAAAATTGTAAATTATGGCAAAATTACGTCACTTCCGGTACCGAAAGAAATTTTTATAGGTGAAAAATAAGTCGAAAATTCGCAACAAACAAAATACAAACTTTGTTTTACACATATCGGGCAATAAATAATTAACCTATAACCCATAAACTGAAATTAAGAAGGTAAAAAACTTAGAAGTGACCCTGGGAAAATTGGCTATTATTCGACAAGGGAACATGCTAGAAGCCTTTTCTTGATATCAATATGATGGTATTGATTCAATCTTACTGCCCATTAGAGTCAGGCGTTATCAAGTTAAACGAATAATAAATATAAATCCCTTCAAAGAAATGTTTGTTTTGAAGGCTAAAAATACGTTTTTTGCAAAAATTACATTACTTCCGGTGATATTGAAAATGTTAACTTAGTTCATAGAAGTCATAAATGGCATAAGGCATCAAATGGTAAAAAAATTATAAAAATCGAATAATAATTGACACTTTTATAGACCAAAAACCTTGAAAAGTGACTTATAGAAGATCGCCTATTTCTCTGTAACCATACAAGTTAGAAACCATTTTGTGGTATCTGTATGGTCGTATGGCTTCATTCTATTCGTTGATGGGAATCAAATATCATAATTTTAAAAATATTATAAGGCACACTCATTTGAATAAAATATTGGTTTTTTAGGTTAAAAATACAGTTTTGCATAAATGACGTCATTTCCGGTCACAGTGAAAATGTAAAATTGGCTTGACCTAGTCCAAATTGGCATTAGGCATCAAATGGAAAAAAAAATATTGCAAATCGAATGATAATTCACTCTTTTATAGGCAAAATAACGTGAAAAGTGATGCATGCAAAATTGCATATTTCTCGGCAACTGCTCATATTACAAACTAATTTTCGTATACATTCTCTTTGTCTGGATTATTGCTACGATTTTATGAAAATTACAAATAAATATTTCAAAATATGAAGACGCTGAATGAATTGTAAATAACTGAATTTTACACTTTATTTTACATTTTATTCGAAACTGCCCGAAAATGAAATTGAAATTAAAAAATCTGAGCTAAGGATTTTGTGCATCTTTGCAGGGTGCATCCTTTCAGTTATATCAGTTTTGAAAAAAAAATATTTGCTTTCAAAAAGTGGTACCGAACTGTCAAAATTGTAGTTTTTGTTAATATTACGTCACTTCCGTTGCCGACAGAAAAATTTCACCGTAACCAAAAAAATTACAATTGGGACCACGGAGCATATGAACTTTGTTTTATACAAATCGAACGATAAATAATTTTTCTGGGTACGAAAAACTAAATTAGCCGATGGCGGCTAACGCAAATTACCGAGACAATTTTTTTTTCTCATTTCTGCTCAAGTACGATGATATTTTAACCCTGTGTAAAATACCATCAAAAAATATTCATAAATAAAAAAGGTATTCGTAAAAAAATAATTTTTTTTCAAAATATCGGACATTTTTTCGACTACTTCCGGTTTTACGATCATTGTCGCGATAGCTTTAGGAAGTTCTTTCGATACTTAACTTTCTGTAACAGAAGTGTCAGAAACATCCATTGAGTAGTTTGGGAAAAAAAGATAAATTAAAGAGCGTTTCCAAAAATTTAATGATTTTTCAATTTTTTTCAAAGTTTAATGCCATTTTTGGACCACCTATATTATTTCAATGCTTTTCATTTTGGATTCACTATATAGACAACCGATAGGACTTTGAGTAAGAAAAGTTTAAGAAAAATCTGCGGCGTCGTTTTCGAGAAAAGGGCGTCTCAGAATGTTAAAAAATCGGAAACTACTAGATTTTTGGCATACAATAATTTATTTCCCTACCATCGAAATCGTATTATTTAGATACCATATGATGGTCCATTAATAGGGCTTTGCAACGACACTTTAGTTCTTTTGGTCTGCTATTACCTAAGGGAGAAATCAAGTTTTTCGCAAGTGCGACAATGTTTTTAACCTTTTTTTTTCATTTTTTGAATACTTCCGGTATGGTTATTATTTTCGGAATAGTTTTAATAGCCGGTTTGGGCACTAAAATAGCCACAGGGCTCTGTAATGATATATTGCATTATCTGATCAGATAAAATGCCCCTGAGAAATCCTATGTTGAAAAGTGCAAAAAATGCAAAAAATTTAAAATATCGAAAATTAAATTTCAATAACTACATACATATTATACATCGTTAGAATCGTAATAATGTCAGCTATCTGAATATACAATCTTTTTTTGAAAATCTCTTAAAATAAAAAAATAGTAGAGCATTTTCCAAAATTTCACGATTTTTCGACTTTTTTCGATTTTCAGTCCGTTATTTCACCTATTCCAGACATTTCAAAGTCTTATTGGATGGCATAATTCACAATACTATCGAATGGACTCTCGATAGAGAAAGTTAAAAAAAAAGTTGCGGTTAAGTTTTCGAGATACAGGCGTCCAAAAACGCTTCAAATCAGAAAATACTTGATTTTCAGCGTGCCATATTTTGCTTCATGCTCATCGTATCCGTACGAATTGGGTATCATACGATAGCACAATACTAGTGCAGTCCAATGGTACCCTAATTTGTTTAATCCATTGATATCGGACAGAGAAATCGCGTTTTTCCCCAAAATACCCATTTTTTGCATTTTTTTCAAAATATCGGAGATTATTTCGACCACTTCCGGTGTACAGATTATTGTTGAAATTGCTTTATTCCTTGCAATGGTCATTTGGCTTCACGCCTCAGAAATTTCAGAAACGTCAATTCGACCATAAAACGAAACCCGAGCTCACAAAATGGGTAGAAAATTCGAAAAAAATCGAAAAATAAAGGGCGATAAATCTGAATGAAACTTATATTACTGGAATCGGATGGACTTCAGGTATCCAAAAATGTAGGTCAAATTTGAAAATTTTGAAAAATAACAAAAATTGTCTCTCAAACAACAATTTTCATTTTTCGATCGCATGAAGTCAGCGATGAAGTTTCGAAATATCAAAATTTTCAACTGCTATCGTCCGAGAAAAGACTCAGGGTTTCCGAAAATGTCATTTGTATGAAAATAGGTATAGAATTGACGAATCTACGGCCGTTTTTTAATTTTTTGACACCGCACGAAATTCGACCACTTCCGGTCTGCGCAGAAGTTTCAAATATAGTTTATCAAGTAGCCAACACATGGTTTCCCGATAGAGAATTAGGTCCCAGATCGGTATCTGTTACAGGCACTGAGAAATAGGCTCCGGCGAAAAAAAAAATAATAATAATAAATAATAATTTTAGTAATCACAATAGGCTTTCAGACGAAAGTCTGAAAGCCTAATAATAATAATAATAATAATTTTAGTAATCTCAATAGGCTTTCAGACGAAAGTCTGAAAGCCTAATAACTAGACCTGCAGACCTGCAGTGCTGAATCGGCTTTCAGGAATCAGACAGGAAGTGCGTCATACAATAGCCGATCCATCGAGCTACCAAACGATACTGTAGTTGTTATGATTCAGTGACACCCTCTATCCGATTTGTAAAAGTAATATTTGCTTGCAAATAAATACACCGGTCAAAATTGTAAAATCTGGCAAAAAAACTTAACTTCCGGTGCCAAAAGAAATCATTATCGATAACAAATAAGTTGAGAATTCGCAATTGAGAATTGTTTTATACATATCAGCCAATAACATAATAAACTTAGAACCCATAAACTGAAATTAAAAAGATAAAAAACTTAAAAAGTGATCCTTAGAAAATTGGTTATTCCTCGACAAGGGAATATGCTGGAAGCAATTTTTTGATATCAGTATGATTATATTGATCCAATCTAAATGGCCATTAGAATCAAACGTTATAACGTTAAACAAATAATAAATATAACTCACTTAAAAAAAATATTTGTTTTGAAGTCTAAAAATACGGTTTTTGCAAAAAAGAGATTACTTCCGGTGATAATAAAAATCTTAAATTAGTTTAATGCAATCATAAATGGCATAAGGCATCAAATGGTGAAAATTGTATGAAAATTGAATAATAATTGACACTTTTATAGACCAAAAAGCTTGAAAAGTGACTTGTAGAAAATCGTCTATTTCTCGGCAACCGTACAAGTTAGAAACTTTTTTGTGGTATCTGTATGATCGTATGGGTTCATGCTATTCGTTGATGGGATTCAAATATCATAATTTTAAAAATATTATAAAAGAGACTCATTTGAATAAAATATTTGTTTTTTAGGTTAAAAATACAGTTTTTGCCAAAATGACGTCATTTCCGGTAACAGTGAAACTGTAAAATTGGCTTAACCTAGTCCAAATTGGCATTAGGCATCAAATAAAAGAAAAATATTGAAAATCAGATAATAATTCACTCTTTTATAGGCAAAATAACTTGAAAAGTGATGCATGCAAAATTGCATATTTCTCGGCAACTGCTCATATTACAAACTATTTTTGGCATACATTCTCTTCGTCTGGATTATGGCTACGAGTTTATGAAAGTTACGAATAAATAGTTCAAAATATAAAGACGTTGAATGGGTTGTAATAACTGAATTTTACCTTTTTTTTTTACATTTTATTCGAAATTGCCCGAAAATGAAATTGAAATTTAAGAATCTGAGCCAAACATTTTATGCGCCTTTACAGGGCGCATACTTTTTGCTATATCAGTTTTCGAAAAAAAATAATATTTGCTGTCAAAAAGTGGTACTTAACTCTCAAAATTGTAGTTTTTGTCAATATTACGCCACTTCCGTTGCGTGCAGAAAAATGTCACCGTAACAAAAAATATTACAATTGACATCACGGAGCATATGCACTTTGTTTTATACAAATCGAACAATAAATAATTAATCTAGGTACGAAAAACTAAATTAGCCAATGGCGACTAAAGAAAATTACTGAGACAAAATTCTTTCTCACTTCTGCTCAAGTAGGGTGATACTTTAACTCTGTGTGAACTACCATCAAAAAATATTCATAAATAAAAAAGTTTTCTGTAAAAATGTAAAAAAAATCAAAATATCGGAGATTTTTTCGACTACTTCCGGTTTTTCGATCATTGTCGGAATAGCTTTAACTAGTTGATTAGATACTTAACTTCCTTTACCAGAAATATCAGAAACATTCATTGAGTAGTTTTCGAAAAAAAGATAAATAAAAGAGAATTTTCAATAATTTAATGATTTTTCAACTTTTTTCAAAGATTGAGGTCATTTTTGGACCACCTATAATATTGCAACGCTTTTATTATTAAATGCACACGCTAGGCCACCGATAGGACTCTGGGTAAAAAATGTTTAAGAAAAATCGTAGGCGTCGTTTTCGAGAAAAAGGCGTCTCGGAATGCTCCAAAACGGAAAATACTTAGTTTTCGGCGTACCATAATTTATTTCCTAAGAATCAAATTCGTGTTATTTAGATGTTATACGATCGTCTATTAATGGAACTATCCAACGACACTTTAATTGTTTTGGTCCGCTAATATGTGACGAAGAATTCGAACTTTTGACAAGAGCTCCATTTTTTTTTCATCTTTTTTACATTTTTCTTCGTTTTTTGAACTACTTCCGGTATACGAATCATTGTCGAGTAGTTTTCACATCCAGTTTTGGAGTTTGTATGGGACAAAGGCTCTCTAATGATATACGACACTATACGATCAAATAAAATACTTCTGAGAAATCCAATGTTCAAAATTGTTAAAAATGTCAAAATGTCAAAATATTGAAAATTAAATTTCAATAACTGCATACATATTATACATCATTAGAATCGTAATTAGGTCAGCTTTTTAAATATATATTTTTTTTTTGAAAATCTCTTAAAATAAAAAAATAGTGGAGCATTTTCCAAAATTTCACGATTTTTTGACTTTTTTCAATTTTCAGTGCCTTTTTTGTCTTATTCCAGTTATACGAAGGTCTTAATGGATGGATCCATGCTAAACACTATCGGAAGGACCATCGATAGATAAAGTTTAAGAATAATCGTTGGAGCAGTTTTTGAGATAAAGGCGTCCAAAAACGTTCCAAATCAAAAAATGCTTGATTTTCAGCGTGTCATATTTTACTTCTGGATCATCGTATCTGTATGAATTGGGTATCATACGATACTCCAATGCTGATGTAAGCCAACGATACCTTAATCCATTGGATCGGTTGATATGGGACGAAGAAATCACGTTTTTCCCAAAGCCCCCATTTTTTGAGTTTTTTTCAAAAAATCAGACATTATTTCGACTACTTCCGGTTTACGAATCGTTGTTGAAATTGCTTTATGCAGCGGTTTGGCAATATGGCTTTATGTTTCAGGGGTTTCAGAAATATCGTTTTATCCTTTCCAAAAAATATAAGGGTTACCAAATGGGCAGAAAATTCGAAAAAATTCGAAAAATAAAGGGCGATAACTCTGAATGAAACTTATATTACTGGAATCGCATAGACTTCAGGAATCCAAAAATGTAGGTCAAATTTGCAAATTTTGAAAAATAACAAAAATTGTCTCATAAACAACGTCTTTTCAATTTTCGAACGATAGAAGTCATAGACAAATATTCGAAATTGAAAAATGTGAGATAGCCATTATCTCGGAAAAGATTCAGGGTTTCCGAAAATGTCATTTGATTAAAAATGGGTAAAGAATTGACGAAATTATGGCCGATTTTCAATATCATGACAACCTACAAAGTTCGGCCACTTCCGGTATGCGCAGAAGTTTGAAAAATAGTTTATGCACTAGCCACCACATGTTTTCCCGATAGAAAAGTTGGTTCCAGATCGATATCTGTTTTCGATCATGGAGAAATAGGCTCCCGCGGTAAAAAATAATAATAATAATAATAACTAGACCTGCATAGCAGTGCTGAATCGGCTTTCAGGGTCCTTTATATCATTGCCATGCTTTTAAATTTACCTTTATACTCTAAACAACCGATAGGACTCGGGGTAACAGAAGTTTAAGAAGTGAAATAGAAGTAGTTTTCGAGATAAACGAGTCCGAAAAGGCTTCAAAAAAAGAGGTAAATACTACATTTTCGGCATCTCATAATCTATTGCCTAACCATCGAATTTGTATCATTCTGATATCATATAAAAGTCCAAAAAGGAAAATACTAGATCTTCAGCGTCCCGTAATATTTGTCATTGAACACGCCATCTTGAGTCGGATCACGCAAAATCTAATTTTGGAGTAAAATTTTGTTTGGAAGTCTAAAAATACGGTTTTTGCAAATATGACATTACTTCCGGTGATAATGGAAATGTTAAATCAGATCATTGCAATCATAAATGGCATAAGACATCACATGGTGAAAATTTTATGTAAATCGAATAATAATTGCCACTTTTATAGACTAAAAACCTTGAAAAGTGACGTGTAGAAAATCGTCTATTTCTCGGCAACTGTACAAGTTAGAAACCATTTTTTGGTATTTATATGACCGTATGGGTTTAATCTATTTGTTGATTGGAATCAAATATCATAATTGTATAAACATTACAAATCAGACTCATTTGAATAAAATATTTGTTTTGAAGTCTAAAAATACGGTTTTTGCAAATATGACATTACTTCCGGTGATAATGGAAATGTTAAATCAGATCATTGGAATCCTAAAGCGCATAAGGCATCACATGGTGAAAATTGTATGAAAATTGAATAATAATTGACACTTTTATAGACCAAAAAGCTTGAAAAGTGACTTGTAGAAAATCGTCTATTTCTCGGCAACCGTACAAGTTAGAAACGTTTTTGTGGTATCTGTATGATCGTATGGGTTCATGCTATTCGTTGATGGGATTCAAAATATCATAATTTTTAAAATATTATAAAAAAGACTCTTTTGAATAAAATATTTGTTTTTTAGGTTAAAAGTATAGTTTTTTCCAAAATGACGTTATTTCCGGTAACAGTGAAACTGTAAAATTGGCTTAACCTAGTCCAAATTGGTATTAGGCATCGAATGAAAAAAAAATATTGAAAATCGGATAATAATTTACTCTTTTATAGACAAAATAACGTGAAAAGTGATTCACGCAAAATTGCATATTTCTCGGCAATTGCTCATATTACGAACTATATTTTGCATACATTCTCCTCGTCTGGATTATTAATACGAGTTTATGAAAGTTACGAATAAATAGTTCAAAATATGAAGACGTTGAATAGGTTGTAAATAACTGATTGTTACACTTTTTTTTACATTTATTCGAAATTGCCCGAAAATAAAATTGAAATTAAAAAATCTGAGCTAACGATTTGTGCCCCTTTACAGCGCGCATCCTTTTTGCTATATCAGATTTCGAAAAAAATAATATTTGCTTTCAAAAAGTGGTACCGAACTGTCAAAATCGTAGTTTTTGTTAATATTACGCCACTTCCGTTGCTTGCAGAAAAATTTCACGGTAACACAAAAAATTACAATTGAGACCACGGAGCATATGCACTTTGTTTTACACAAATCGAACAATAAATAATTAATCTAGGTACGAAAAACTAAGTTAGCCAATGGCGACTAAAGAAAATGAGTGAGACAAAATTCTTTCTCACTTCTGCTCAAGTAGGGTGATACTTTAACTCTGAGTAAACTACCATCAAAAAATATTCATAAATAAAAAAGTTTTCTGTAAAATTGTAAAAAAAATTCAAAATATCGGAGATATTTTCGACTACTTCCGGTTTTTCGATCATTGTCGAAATAGCTTTAACAAGTTGATTAGATACTTAACTTCCCATACCAGAAATATCAGAAACATTAATTGAGTAATTTTCGAAAAAAAGATAAATAAAAGAGCATTTTCAATAATTTAATGATTTTTCAACTTTTTTCAAAGATTGAGGTCATTTTTGGACCACCTATAATATTGCAACGCTTTTATTATTAGATGCACACGCTAGGCCACCGATAGGACTCTGAGTAAAAAATGTTTAAGAAAAATCGTAGGCGTCGTTTTCGAGAAAAAGGCGTCTCAGAATGCTCCAAAACGGAAAATACTTAGTTTTCAGCGTACCATAATTTATTTCCTAAAAATCAAGTTCGTGTTATTTAGATGTTATACGATCGTCTATTAATGGAACTATCCAACGACACTTTAATTGTTTTGGTCCGCTAATATGTGACGGAGAATTCGATCTTTTGGCAAGAGCTCCAATTTTTTTTTTATCTTTTTTACATTTTTCTTCGTTTTTTGAACTACTTCCGGTATACGAATCATTGTCGAGTAGTTTTCTCATCCAGTTTTGGAGTTTGCATGGGAACAGGGCTCTCTAACGATATACGACACTATACGATCAAATAAAATACTTCTGAGAAATCCTATGTTCAAAAGTGTTAAAAATGTCAAAATGTCAAAATATTGAAAATTAAATTTCAATAACTGCATACATATTATACATCATTAGAATCGTAATTGGGTCAGCTTTTTAACTATATATTTTTTTTTTGAAAATCTCTTAAAATAAAAAAATAGTAGAGCATTTTCCAAAATTTCACGATTTTTGGACTTTTTTCAATTTTCAGTCCCTTTTTGTCTTATTCCAATTATATGAAGGTCTTAATGGATGGATCCATGCTAAAGACTACCGGAAGGACCATCGATAGATAAAGTTTAAGAAAAATCGCTGGAGCAGTTTTCGAGATAAAGGCGTCCAAAAACGCTCCAAAACAAAAAATGCTTGATTTTCAGCGTGTCATATTTTACTTCTGGATCATCGTATCTGTATGAAGTCGGTATCATACGATACTCCAATTCCGATGTAAACAAACGATACCTTAATCCATTTGATCGGTTGATATGGGACGAAGAAATCACGTTTTTCCCAAAGCCCCCATTTTTTGAGTTTTTTTCAAAAAATCAGACATTATTTCGACTACTTCCGGTTTACGGATCGTTGTTGAAATTGCTTTATCCGGATGTCTGACTATATGGCTTTATGTTCCAGAGGTTTCAGAAATATCGTTTTATCCTTTCCAAAAAATATAAGGGGCATAAAATGGGCAGAAAATTCGAAAAAATTCGAAAAATAAAGGGCGATAACTCTGAATGAATCTTATATTACTGGAATCGCTTGGACCTCAGAAATCCAAAAATGTAGGTCAAATTTGCAAATTTTGAAAAATAACAAAAATTGTCTCATAAACAACGTCTTTTCAATTTTCGAACGATAGAAGTCATAGACGAATGTTCGAAATTGAAAAATGTGAGATAGCCATTACCTCGCAAAAGATTCAGGGTTTCCGAAAATGTCATTTGATTAAAAATGGGTAAAGAATTGACGAAATTATGGCCGATTTTCAATATCATGACAACATACAAAGTTCGGCCACTTCCGGTATGCGCAGAGGTTTGAAAAATAGTTTATCAAGTAGCCACCACATGTTTTCCCGATAGAAAAGTTTGTTCTAGATCGATATCTGTTTTCGATCATGGAGAAATAGGCTCCCGCGGTAAAAAATAATAATAACTAGACCTGCAAGCAGCACTGAACCGGCTTTCAGGAATCATACAGGCAGTTTATTATACCATAGCCGATCCATTGAGCTACCAAACTATACTTTAGTTGTTTTGCTTCAGTGACACCCTCTATCATATGTAAAAGTAATATTTGCTGGCGAAAAGACTAGTCAAAAATTGTAAATTATGGCAAAAGTACGTCACTTCCGGTGCCGAAAGAAATTTTTATAGGTGAAAAATAAGTCGAAAATTCGCAACATACAAAATACAAACTTTGTTTTATACATATCGGGCAATAAATAATTAACCTATAACCCATAAACTGAAATTACGAAGGTAAAAAACTTAAAAGTGACCCTGGGACAATTGGTTATTATTCGACAAGGGAACATGCTAGAAGCCTTTTCTTGATATCAATATGATGGTATTGATTCAATCTTACTTCCCATTAGAGTCAGACGTTATAAAGTTAAACGAATAATAAATATAAATCCCTTCAAAAAAATGTTTGTTTTGAAGGCTAAAAATACGTTTTTTGCAAAAATTACATTACTTCCGGTGATATTGAAAATGTTAACTTGGTTCATAGAAGTCATAAATGGCATAAGGCATCAAATGGTAAAAAAATTATAAAAATCGAATAATAATTGACACTTTTATAGACCAAAAACCTTGAAAAGTGACTTATAGAAGATCGCCTATTTCTCTGTAACCGTACAAGTTAGAAACCATTTTGTGGTATCTGTATGGTCGTATGGCTTCATTCTATTCGTTGATAGGAATCAAATATCATAATTTTAAAAATATTATAAGGCAGACTCATTTGAATAAGATATTTGTTTTTTAGGTTAAAAATACAGTTTTTGCCCAAATGACGTCATTTCCGGTCACAGTGAAAATGTAAAATTGGCTTGACCTAGTCCAAATTGGCATTAGGCATCAAATGGAAAAAAAATATTGCAAATCGAATAATAATTCACTCTTTTATAGGCAAAATAACGTGAAAAGTGACGCATGCAAAATTGCTTATTTCTCGGCAACTGCTCATATTACAAACTAATTTTCGCATACATTCTCTTCGTCTGGATTATTGCCACGAGTTTAGGAAAATTACAAATAGATATTTCAAAATATGAAGACGCTGAATGAATTGTAAATAACTGAATTTTACACTTTATTTTACATTTTATTCGAAATTGCTCGAAAATCAAATTGAAATTAAAAAATCTGAGCTAAGGATTTTGTGCACCTTTGCAGGGTGCATCCTTTTAGTTATATCAGTTTTGAAAAAAAATAATATTTGCTTTCAAAAAATGGTACTGAACTGTCAAAATTGTAGATTTTGTTAATATTACGTCACTTCCGTTGCCGACAGAAAAATTTCAGCGCAACAAAAAAAATTACAATTGGGACAACGGAGCATATGAACTTTGTTTTATACAAATCGAACAATAAATAGTTTTTCTGGGTACGAAAAACTAAATTAGCCGATGGCGGCTAACGCAAATTGCCGAGACAATTTTTTTTTCTCATTTCTGCTTAAGTAGGATGATATTTCAACCCTGTGTAAAATACCATCAAAAAATATTCATAAATTAAAAAGGTTTTCGTAAAAAAATTATTTTTTTTCAAAATATCGGACATTTTTTCGACTACTTCCGGTTTTACGATCATTGTAGTGACAGCTTTACGAAGTTCTGTGGATACTTAACTTTCTGTACCAGAAGTGTCAGAAACATCCATTGGGTAGTTTTGGAAAAAAAGATAAATTAAAGAGCGTTTTCAAAAATTTAACGATTTTTCATTTTTTTTCAAAGTTTGAGGCCATTTTTGGGTCACCTATATTATTTCAATGCTTTTCATTTTGGATTCACTATATAGACAACCGATAAGACTTTGGGTAAGAAAAGTTTCAGAAAAATCTGCGGTGTCGTTTTCGAGAAAAGGGCGTCTCAGAATGTTAAAAAATCGGAAAATACTAGATTTTTTGGCATACAATAATTTATTTCCTTACCATCGAAATCGTATTATTTAGATACCATAAGATGGTCCATTAATAGGGCTATCCAGCGACACTTTAGTTCTTTTGGTCCGCTATTACCTAAGGGAGAAATCAAGTTTCTCGCAAGTGCGACAATGTTTTTAACCTTTTTTTTTCATTTTTTGAATACTTCCGGTATGGTTATTATTGTCGGAATAGTTTTAATAGCCGGTTTGGACACTAAAATAGACACAGGGCTCTGTAATGATATATTACATTATCTTATCAGATAAAATGTCCCTGAGAAATCCTATGTTCAAAAGTGCCAAAAATGCAAAAAAATTTAAAATATCGAAAATTAAATTTCAATAACTACATACATATTATACATCGTTAGAATCGTAATTAGGTCAGCTATCTGAATATACAGCCTTTTTTTGAAAATCTCTTAAAATAAAAAAATAGTAGAGCATTTTCCCAAATTTCACGATTTTTCGACTTTTATCGATTTTCAGTCCGTTATTTCACCTATTCCAGATATTTCAAAGTCGTAATGGAATATTTCGTACACAAGACTACCACAAGGTCTCTCGATAGAAAAAATTACAAAAAAAGTTGCGGTTAAGTTTTCGAGATACAGGCATCCAAAAACGCTCTAAATCAGAAAATACTTGATTTTCAGCGTGCTATATTTTACTTCCGGGTCATCGTATCTGTATGAATTGGGTATCATACGATACCCAAATTCCCGTGCAACTCAACGATACCCTAATCCCTTTAATCCGTTGATATCGGACAAAATAATCACGTTTTTCCCCAAAGCACCCATTTTTTGCATTTTTTTCCAAACATCAGAAATTATTTCGACTACTTCCGGTTTACGGATCGGTGTTGAAATTGCTTTATCCAACTGTCGGACTATATGGCTTTATGTTCCAGAGGTTTCAGAAATATCGATTTATCCTTTCCAAAAAATATAAGGGTTACAAAATGGGCAGAAAATTCGAAAAAATTCGAAAAAAAAAGGGCGATAACTCTGAATGAAACTTATATTACTGGAATCGCATAGACTACAGGAATCCAAAAATGTGGGTCAAATTTGAAAATTTTGAAAAATAACAAAAATTGTCTCACAAACAACGTGTTTTCAATTTTAGAACGATAGAAGTCCTAGACGAATTTTCGAAATTGAAAAATGTGAGATAGCCATTATCTCCGAAAAGATTCAGGGTTCCCGAAAATGTCATTTGTTTTAAAATGGGTAAAGAATTGGTGAAACTATGGCCTTTTTTCATTTTTTAGACGACGTACAAAGTTCGGCCACTTCCGGTATGCGCAGAGGTTTGAAAAATAGTTTATCAAGTAGCCACCACATGTTTTCCCGATAGAAATGTTGGTTCCAGATCGATATCTGTTTTCGATCATGGAGAAATAGGCTCCCGCGGAAAAAAATAATAATAATAATAATAATTTTTGTAAAAACAATAGTCTTTCAGACGAAAGTCTGAAAGCCTAATAATAATAACTAGACCTGCATAGCAGTGCTGAATCGGCTTTCAGGGTCCTTTATATCATTGCCATGCTTTTAAATTTACCTTTATACTCTAAACGACCGATAGGAATCGGGGTAACAGAAGTTTAAGAAGTGAAATAGAAGTAGTTTTCGAGATAAACGAGTCCGAAAAGGCTTCAAAAAAAAGAGGAAAATACTACATTTTCGGCATCTCATAATCTATTGCCTAACCATCGAATTTGTATCATTCTGATATCATATAAAAGTCCAAAAAGGAAAATACTAGATCTTCAGCGTCCCGTAATATTTGTCATTGAACACGCCATCTTGAGTCGGATCACGCAAAATCTAATTTGGAGTAAAATTTTGTTTGGAAGTCTAAAAATACGTTTTTTGCAAATATGACATTACTTCCGGTGATAATGGAAATGTTAAATCAGATCATTGCAATCATAAATGGCATAAGGCATCACATGGTGAAAATTTTATGTAAATCGAATAATAATTGCCACTTTTATAGACTAAAAACCTTGAAAAGTGACGTGTAGAAAATCGTCTATTGCTCGGCAACTGTACAAGTTAGAAACCATTTTTTGGTATTTATATGACCGTATGGGTTTAATCTATTTGTTGATTGGAATCAAATATCATAATTGTATAAACATTACAAATCAGACTCATTTGAATAAAATATTTGTTTTGAAGTCTAAAAATACGGTTTTTGCAAATATGACATTACTTCCGGTGATAATGGAAATGTTAAATCAGATCATTGCAATCCTAAAGCGCATAAGGCATCACATGGTGAAAATTGTATGAAAATTGAATAATAATTGACACTTTTATAGACCAAAAAGCTTGAAAAGTGACTTGTAGAAAATCGTCTATTTCTCGGCAACCGTACAAGTTAGAAACTTTTTTGTGGTATCTGTATGATCGTATGGGTTCATGCTATTCGTTGATGGGATTCAAAATATCATAATTTTTAAAATATTATAAAAAAGACTCTTTTGAATAAAATATTTGTTTTTTTAGGTTAAAAGTATAGTTTTTTCCAAAATGACGTTATTTCCGGTAACAGTGAAACTGTAAAATTGGCTTAACCTAGTCCAAATTGGCATTAGGCATCGAATGAAAAAAAAATATTGAAAATCGGATAATAATTTACTCTTTTATAGACAAAATAACGTGAAAAGTGATTCACGCAAAATTGCATATTTCTCGGCAATTGCTCATATTACGAACTATATTTTGCATACATTCTCCTCGTCTGGATTATTAATACGAGTTTATGAAAGTTACGAATAAATAGTTCAAAATATGAAGACGTTGAATAGGTTGTAAATAACTGATTGTTACACTTTTTTTTACATTTATTCGAAATTGCCCGAAAATGAAATTGAAATTAAAAAATCTGAGCTAACGATTTGTGCCCCTTTACAGCGCGCATCCTTTTTGCTATATCAGATTTCGAAAAAAATAATATTTGCTTTCAAAAAGTGGTACCGAACTGTCAAAATCGTAGTTTTTGTTAATATTACGCCACTTCCGTTGCTTGCAGAAAAATTTCACGGTAACAAAAAAAATTACAATTGAGACCACGGAGCATATGCACTTTGTTTTACACAAATCGAACAATAAATAATTAATCTAGGTACGAAAAACTAAATTAGCCAATGGCGACTAAAGAAAATGAGTGAGACAAAATTCTTTCTCACTTCTGCTCAAGTAGGGTGATACTTTAACTCTGAGTAAACTACCATCAAAAAATATTCATAAATAAAAAAGTTTTCTGTAAAATTGTAAAAAAAATTCAAAATATCGGAGATATTTTCGACTACTTCCGGTTTTTCGATCATTGTCGGAATAGCTTTAACAAGTTGATTAGATACTTAACTTCCCATACCAGAAATATCAGAAACATTAATTGAGTAATTTTCGAAAAAAAGATAAATAAAAGAGCATTTTCAATAATTTAATGATTTTTCAACTTTTTTCAAAGATTGAGGTCATTTTTGGACCACCTATAATATTGCAACGCTTTTATTATTAGATGCACACGCTAGGCCACCGATAGGACTCTGAGTAAAAAATGTTTAAGAAAAATCGTAGGCGTCGTTTTCGAGAAAAAGGCGTCTCAGAATGCTCCAAAACGGAAAATACGTAGTTTTCAGCGTACCATAATTTATTTCCTAAAAATCAAATTCGTGTTATTTAGATGTTATACGATCGTCTATTAATGGAACTATCCAACGACACTTTAATTGTTTTGGTCCGCTAATATGTGACGGAGAATTCGATCTTTTGGCAAGAGCTCCAATTTTTTTTTTATCTTTTTTACATTTTTCTTCGTTTTTTGAACTACTTCCGGTATACGAATCATTGTCGAGTAGTTTTCTCATCCAGTTTTGGAGTTTGCATGGGAACAGAGCTCTCTAACGATATACGACACTATACGATCAAATAAAATACTTCTGAGAAATCCTATGTTCAAAAGTGTTAAAAATGTCAAAATGTCAAAATATTGAAAATTAAATTTCAATAACTGCATACATATTATACATCATTAGAATCGTAATTGGGTCAGCTTTTTAAATATATATTTGTTTTTTGAAAATCTCTTAAAATAAAAAAATAGCAGAGCATTTTCAAAAATTTCACGATTTTTGGACTTTTTTCAATTTTCAGTCCCTTTTTTGTCTTATTCCAATTATATGAAGGTCTTAATGGATGGATCCATGCTAAAGACTACCGGAAGGACCATCGATAGATAAAGTTTAAGAAAAATCGCTGGAGCAGTTTTCGAGATAAAGGCGTCCAAAAACGCTCCAAAACAAAAAATGCTTGATTTTCAGCGTGTCATATTTTACTTCTGGATCATCGTATCTGTATGAAGTCGGTATCATACGATACTCCAATTCCGATGTAAACAAACGATACCTTAATCCATTTGATCGGTTGATATGGGACGAAGAAATCACGTTTTTCCCAAAGCCCCCATTTTTTGAGTTTTTTTCAAAAAATCAGACATTATTTCGACTACTTCCGGTTTACGGATCGTTGTTGAAATTGCTTTATCCGGATGTCTGACTATATGGCTTTATGTTCCAGAGATTTCAGAAATATCGTTTTATCCTTTCCAAAAAATATAAGGGGCATAAAATGGGCAGAAAATTCGAAAAAATTCGAAAAATAAAGGGCGATAACTCTGAATGAATCTTATATTACTGGAATCGCTTGGACCTCAGAAATCCAAAAATGTAGGTCAAATTTGCAAATTTTGAAAAATAACAAAAATTGTCTCATAAACAACGTCTTTTCAATTTTCGAACGATAGAAGTCATAGACGAATGTTCGAAATTGAAAAATGTGAGATAGCCATTATCTCGCAAAAGATTCAGGGTTTCCGAAAATGTCATTTGATTAAAAATGGGTAAAGAATTGACGAAATTATGGCCGATTTTCAATATCATGACAACATACAAAGTTCGGCCACTTCCGGTATGCGCAGAAGTTTGAAAAATAGTTTATCAAGTAGCCACCACATGTTTTCCAAATAGAAAAGTTTGTTCCAGATCGATATCTGTTTTCGATCATGGAGAAATAGGCTCCCGCGGTAAAAAATAATAATAATAATAATAATAACTAGACCTGCAGACCTGCAGTGCTGAATCGGCTTTCAGGAATCACACAGGAAGTGCGTCATACAATAGCCGATCCATCGAGCTACCAAACGATACTGTAGTTGTTATGATTCAGTGACACCCTCTATCAGATTTGTAAAAGTAATATTTGCTTGCAAATAAATACACCGGTCAAAATTGTAAAATCTGGCAAAAAAACTTAACTTCCGGTGCCAAAAGAAATCATTATCGATAACAAATAAGTTGAGAATTCGCAATTGAGAATTGTTTTATACATATCAGCCAATAACATAATAAACTTAGAACCCATAAACTGAAATTAAAAAGGTAAAAAACTTAAAAAGTGATCCTTAGAAAATTGGTTATTCCTCGACAAGGGAATATGCTAGAAGCAATTTTTTGATATCAGTATGATTATATTGATCCAATCTAAATGGCCATTAGAATCAAACGTTATAACGTTAAACAAATAATAAATATAACTCACTTAAAAAAAATATTTGTTTTGAAGTCTAAAAATACGGTTTTTGCAAAAAAGACATTACTTCCGGTGATAATAAAAATCTTAAATTAGTTTAATGCAATCATAAATGGCATAAGGCATCAAATGGTGAAAATTGTATGAAAATTGAATAATAATTGACACTTTTATAGGCCAAAAAGCTTGAAAAGTGACTTGTAGAAAATCGTCTATTTCTCGGCAACCGTACAAGTTAGAAACTTTTTTGTGGTATCTGTATGATCGTATGGGTTCATGCTATTCGTTGATGGGATTCAAATATCATAATTTTAAAAATATTATAAAAGAGACTCATTTGAATAAAATATTTGTTTTTTAGGTTAAAAATACAGTTTTTGCCAAAATGACGTCATTTCCGGTAACAGTGAAACTGTAAAATTGGCTTAACCTAGTCCAAATTGGCATTAGGCATCAAATAAAAGAAAAATATTGAAAATCGGCTAATAATTTATTCTTTTATAGGCAAAATAACTTGAAAAGTGATGCATGCAAAATTGCATATTTCTCGGCAACTGCTCATATTACAAACTATTTTTGGCATACATTCTCTTCGTCTGGATTATGGCTACGAGTTTATGAAAGTTACGAATAAATAGTTCAAAATATAAAGACGTTGAATGGGTTGTAATAACTGAATTTTACCTTTTTTTTTACATTTTATTCGAAATTGCCCGAAAATGAAATTGAAATTTAAGAATCTGAGCCAAACATTTTATGCGCCTTTACAGGGCGCATACTTTTTGCTATATCAGATTTCGAAAAAAAATAATATTTGCTGTCAAAAAGTGGTACTTAACTCTCAAAATTGTAGTTTTTGTCAATATTACGTCACTTCCGTTGCGTGTAGAAAAATGTCACCGTAACAAAAAATATTACAATTGACATCACGGAGCATATGCACTTTGTTTTATACAAATCGATCAATAAATAATTAATCTAGGTACGAAAAACTAAATTAGCCAATGGCGACTAAAGAAAATTACTGAGACAAAATTCTTTCTCACTTCTGCTCAAGTAGGGTGATACTTTAACTCTGTGTGAACTACCATCAAAAAATATTCATAAATAAAAAAGTTTTCTGTAAAAATGTAAAAAAAATTCAAAATATCGGAGATTTTTTCGACTACTTCCGGTTTTTCGATCATTGTCGGAATAGCTTTAACTAGTTGATTAGATACTTAACTTCCTTTACCAGAAATGTCAGAAACATTCATTGAGTAGTTTTCTATAAAAAGATAAATAAAAGAGCATTTTCAATAATTTAATGATTTTTCAACTTTTTTCAAAGATTGAGGTCATTTTTGGACCACCTATAATATTGCAACGCTTTTATTATTAAATGCACACGCTAGGCCACCGATAGGACTCTGAGTAAAAAATGTTTAAGAAAAATCGTAGGCGTCGTTTTCGAGAAAAAGGCGTCTCGGAATGCTCCAAAACGGAAAATACTTAGTTTTCGGCGTACCATAATTTATTTCCTAAGAATCAAATTCGTGTTATTTAGATGTTATACGATCGTCTATTAATGGAACTATCCAACGACACTTTAATTGTTTTGGTCCGCTAATATGTGACGAAGAATTCGAACTTTTGACAAGAGCTCCATTTTTTTTTCATCTTTTTTTCATTTTTCTTCGTTTTTTGAACTACTTCCGGTATACGAATCATTGTCGAGTAGTTTTCACATCCAGTTTTGGAGTTTGTATGGGACAAAGGGTCTCTAATGATATACGACACTATACGATCAAATAAAATACTTCTGAGAAATCCAATGTTCAAAATTGTTAAAAATGTCAAATTGTCAAAATATTGAAAATTAAATTTCAATAACTGCATACATATTATACATCATTAGAATCGTAATTAGGTCAGCTTTTTAAATATATATTTTTTTTTTTAAAAATCTCTTAAAATAAAAAAATAGTAGAGCATTTTCCAAAATTTCACGATTTTTTGACTTTTTTCAATTTTCAGTGCCTTTTTTGTCTTATTCCAGTTATACGAAGGTCTTAATGGATGGATCCATGCTAAAGACTATCGGAAGGACCATCGATAGATAAAGTTTAAGAAAAATCGTTGGAGCAGTTTTTGAGATAAAGGCGTCCAAAAACGTTCCAAATCAAAAAATGCTTGATTTTCAGCGTGTCATATTTTACTTCTGGATCATCGTATCTGTATGAATTGGGTATCATACGATACTCCAATTCCGATGTCAACCAACGATACATTAATCCATTTGATCGGTTGATATGGGACGACGATATCACGTTTTTCCCAAAGAACCCATTTTTTTAGTTTTTTTCAAAAAATCAGACATTATTTCGACTACTTCCGGTTTACGAATCGTTGTTGAAATTGCTTTATGCAACTGTCTGGCAATATGGCTTTATGTTTCAGGGGTTTCAGAAATATCGTTTTATCCTTTCCAAAAAATATATGGGGCACAAAATGGAAAGAAAATTCGAAAAAATTCGAAAAATAAAGGGCGATAACTCTGAATGAAACTTATATTACTGGAATCGCATAGACTTCAGGAATCCAAAAATGTAGGTCAAATTTGCAAATTTTGAAAAATAACAAAAATTGTCTCATAAACAACGTCTTTTCAATTTTCGAACGATAGAAGTCATAGACGAATGTTCGAAATTCAAAAATGTGAGATAGCCATTATATCGCAAAAGATTCAGGGTTTCCGAAAATGTCATTTGTTTAAAAATGGGTAAAGAATTGACGAAATTATGGCCGATTTTCGATATCCAGACAACCTACAAAGTTCGGCCACTTCCGGTATGCGCAGAAGTTTGAAAAATAGTTTATGCACTAGCCACCACATGTTTTCCCGATAGAAAAGTTTGTTCCAGATCGATATCTGTTTTCGATCATGGAGAAATAGGCTCCCGCGGAAAAAAATAATAATAATAATAATAATAATTTTTTTAAAAACAATAGTCTTTCAGACGAAAGTCTGAAAGCCTAATAATTTTAGTAAAAACAATAGTCTTTCAGACGAAAGTCTGAAAGCCTAATAATAATAACTAGACCTGCATAGCAGTGCTGAATCGGCTTTCAGGGTCCTTTATATCATTGCCATGCTTTTAAATTTACCTTTATACTCTAAACGACCGATAGGACTCGGGGTAACAGAAGTTTAAGAAGTGAAATAGAAGTAGTTTTCAAGATAAACGAGTCTGAAAAGGCTCCAAAAAAAGAGGAAAATACTACATTTTCGGCATCTCATAATCTATTGCCTAACCATCGAATTTGTATCATTCTGATATCATATAAAAGTCCAAAAAGGAAAATACTAGATCTTCAGCGTCCCGTAATATTTGTCATTGAACACGCCATCTTGAGTCGGATCGCGCAAAAATTTAATTTTGGAGTAAAATTATGTTTTGAAGTCTAAAAATACGGTTTTTGCAAATATGACATTACTTCCGGTGATAATGGAATCAGATCATTGCAATCATAAATGGCATAAGGCATCACATGGTGAAAATTGTATGAAAATTGAATAATAATTGACACTTTTATAGACCAAAAAGCTTGAAAAGTGACTTGTAGAAAATCGTCTATATCTCAGCAACCGTACAAGTTAGAAACTTTTTTGTGGTATCTGTATGATCGTATGGGTTCATGCTATTTGGTGATGGGGTTCAAATATCATAATTTTAAAAATATTATAAAAGAGACTCATTTGAATAAAATATTTGTTTTTTAGGTTAAAAATACAGTTTTTGCCAAAATGACGTCATTTCCGGTAACAGTGAAACTGTGAAATTGGCTTAACCTCATCCCAATTGGCATTAGGCATCAAATAAAAGAAAAATATTGAAAATCGGATAATAATTTACTCTTTTATAGGCAAAATAACTTGAAAAGTGATGCATGCAAAATTGCATATTTCTCGGCAACTGCTCATATTACAAACTATTTTAAGCATACGTTCTCTTCGTCTGGATTATGGCTACCAGTTTATGAAAGTTACGAATAAATAGTTCAAAATATAAAGACGTTGAATGGGTTGTAATAACTGAATTTTACCTTTTTTTTTTACATTTTATTCGAAATTGCCCGAAAATGAAATTGAAATTTAAGAATCTGAGCCAAACAATTTATGCGCCTTTACAGGGGGCATACTTTTTGTTATATCAGTTTTCGAAAAAAATAATATTTGCTGTCAAAAAGTGGTACTTAACTCTCAAAATAGTAGTTTTTGTTAATATTACGCCACTTCCGTTGCGTGCAGAAAAATGTCACCGTAACAAAAAATATTACAATTGACATCACGAAGCATATGCACTTTGTTTTATACAAATCGAACAATAAATAATTAATCTAGGTACGAAAAACTAAATTATCCAATGGCGACTAAAGAAAATTACTGAGACAAAATTCTTTCTCACTTCTGCTCAAGTAGAGTGATACTTTAACTCTGTGTAAACTACCATCAAAAAATATTCATAAATAAAAAAGTTTTCTGTAAAAATGTAAAAAAAATTCAAAATATCGGAGATTTTTTCGACTACTTCCGGTTTTACGATCATTGTCGGAATAGCTTTAACAAGTTGATTAGATACTTAACTTCCTGTACCAGAAATGTCAGAAACATTCATTGAGTAATTTTCGAAAAAAAGATAAATAAAAGAGCATTTTCAATAATTTAATGATTTTTCAACTTTTTTCAAAGATTGAGGTCATTTTTGGACCACCTATAATATTGCAACGCTTTTATTATTAGATGCACACGCTAGGCCACCGATAGGACTCTGAGTAAAAAATATTTAAGAAAAATCGTAGGCGTCGTTTTCGAGAAAAAGGCGTCTCAGAATGCTCCAAAACGGAAAATACTTAGTTTTCGGCGTACCATAATTTATTTCCTAAGAATCAAATTCGTGTTATTTAGATGTTATACGATCGTCTATTAATGGAACTATCCAACGACACTTTAATTGTTTTGGTCCGCTAATATGTGACGGAGAATTCGAACTTTTGGCAAGAGCTCCAATTTTTTTTCATCTTTTTTACATTTTTTGTCGTTTTTTGAACTACTTCCGGTATACGAATCATTGTCGAGTAGTTTTCGCATCCAGTTTTGGAGTTTGCATGGGAACAGGGCTCTCTAATGATATACGACACTATACGACCAAATAAAATATTTCTGAGAAATCCTATGTTCAAAAGTGTTAAAAATGCCAAAATGTCAAAATATTGAAAATTAAATTTCAATAACTGCATACATATTATACATCATTAGAATCGTAATTAGGTCAGCTTTTTAAATATATATCTGTTTTTTTAAAATCTCTTAAAATAAAAAAATAGTAGAGCATTTTCCAAAATTTCACGATTTTTGGACTTTTTTCGATTTTCAGTCCCTTTTTTGTCTTATTCCAATTATTGGAAGATTGTAATGTATTGCTTCATGCTAAAGACCATCGAAGGGTCTCTTAATAGAGAAAGTTTAAGAAAAATCGCTGGAGCAGTTTTCGAGATAAAGGCGTCCAAAAACGCTCCAAATCAGAAAATACTTGATTTTCAGCGTGCCATATTTTTCTTCCAGCTCATTGTATCCGTACGAATTGGGTATCATTCAGTGGTCCAATCACCGCTAGACCAAATGATACCTTAATTTGTTTAATCCGTTGATATCGGACGGAGAAATCGTGTTTTTACCCAAGACACCAATTGTTCACGTTTTTTTCAAAATATCGCATATTATTTCGACTACTTCCGGTTTACGGATTGTTGTTGAAATTGCTTTAAACGGTGGTTTGACAATATTGCTTCATGTATCAGGAATTTGAAAAACGTTGATCCGGCCGTAAAACGAAACTTAAGCTCACAAAATGTGAAGAAAATTCGAAAAAAATCGAAAAATAAAGGGCGATAACTCGGAATGAAACTTATATTACTGGAACCAGATTGCCTTCAGGTATCCAAAAATGTAGGTCAAATTTGAAAATTTTGAAAAATAATAAAAATTGTCTCTCAAATAAAATTTTTCATTTTTCGATCGCAAGAAGTCAACGATGAAGTTTCGAAATATCGAAATTTTCAACTGCTTTCGTCCGAGAAAAGACTCAAGGTTTCCGAAAATGTCATTTGTATGAAAATAGGTACAGAATTGACGAATCTACGGCCGTTTTTTAATTTTTTGACACAGCACGAAATTCGACCACTTCCGGTCTGCGCAGAAGTTTCAAAAATAGTTTATCAAGTAGCCAACACATGGTTTCCCTATAGAGAATTAGGTCCCAGATCGGTATCTGTTACAGGCGCTGAGAAATAGGCTCCCCCGAAAAATAAAATAATAATAATAAACTAGACCTGCAAGCAGCACTGAACCGGCTTTCAGGAATCATACAGGAAGTTTATTATACCATAGCCGATCCATTGAGCTACCAAACTATACTTTAGGTTGTTTTGCTTTAGTGACACCCTCTATCATATGTAAAAGTAATATTTGCTGGCGAAAAGATCAGTCAAAATTGTAAATTATGGCAAAATTAAGTCACTTCCGGTGCCGAAAGAAATTTTTATAGGTGAAAAATAAGTCGAAAATTCGCAACATACAAAATCCAAACGTTGTTTTATACATTTCGGGCAATAAATAATTAACCTATAACCCATAAACTGAAATTAAGAAGGTAAAAAACTTAAAGGTGACCCTGGGAACATTGGTTATTATTCGACAAGGGAACATGCTAGAAGCCTTTTCTTGATATCAATATGATGGTATTGATTCACTCTTACTGCCCATTAGAGTCAGACGTTATAAAGTTAAACCAATAATGAATATAAATCACTTCTAAAAAATGTTTGTTTTGAAGGCTAAAAATACGTTTTTTGCAAAAATTACATTACTTCCGGTGATATTGAAAATGTTAACTTGGTTCATAGAAGTCATAAATTGCATAAGGTATCAAATGGTAAAAAAATTATAAAAATCGAATAATAATTGACACTTTTATATACCAAAAACCTTGAAAAGTGACTTATAGAAGATCGCCTATTTCTCTGTAAACGTACAAGTTAGAAACCATTTTGTGGTATCTGTATGGTCTTATGGCTTCATTCTATTCGTTGATGGGAATCAAATATCATAATTTTAAAAATATTATAAGGGAGACTGATTTGAATAAAATTTTAGTTTTTTAGGTTAAAAATACAGTTTTTGCCCAAATGACGTCATTTCCGGTCACAGTGAAAATGTAAAATTGGCTTGACCTAGTCCAAATTGGCATTAGGCATCAAATGGGAAAAAAATATTGCAAATCGAATAATAATTCACTCTTGCATAGGCAAAATAACGTGAAAAGTGATGCATGCAAAATTGCATATTTCTCGGCAACTGCTCATATTACAAACTAATTTTCGCATACATTCTCTTCGTCTGGATTAGTGCTACGAGTTTATGGAAATTACAAATAAATATTTCAAAATATGAAGACGCTGAATGAATTGTAAATAACTGAATTTTACACTTTATTTTACATTTTATTCGAAATTGCCCGAAAATGGAATTGAAATTTAAAAATATGAGCTAAGGATTTTGTGCACCTTTGCAGGGTGCATCCATTTAGTTATATCAGTTTTGAAAAAAAATAATATTTGCTTTCAAAAAGTGGTACCGAACTGTCAAAATTGTAGTTTTTGTTAATATTACGTCACTTCCGTTGCCGACAGAAAAATTTCACCGTAACAAAAAAAATTACAATTGGGACCACGGAGCATATGAACTTTGTTTTATACAAATCGAACAATAAATAATTTTTCTGGATACGAAAAACTAAATTAGCCGATGGCGGCTAACACAAATTACCGAGACAATTTTTTTTCTCATTTCTGCTCAAGTAGTATGATATTTTAACCCTGTGTAAAATATCATCAAAAAATATTCATAAATAAAAAAGATTTTCGTAAAAAAATAAATTTTTTTCAAGATATCGGACATTTTTTCGACTACTTCCGGTTTTACGATCGTTGTTGTGATAGCTTTACGAAGTTCTTTGGATACTTAACATTCTGTACCAGAATTGTCAGAAACATCCATTGAGCAGTTTTGAAAAAAAAGATAAATTAAAGAGCGTTTACAAAAATTTAACGATTTTTCAATTTTTTCAAAGTTTGATGCCATTTTTGGACCACCTATATTATTTCAATGCTTTTCATTTTTGATTCACTATATAGATAACCGATAGGACTTTGAGTAAGAAAAGTTTAAGAAAAATCTGCGGCGTCGTTTTCGAGAAAAGGACGTCTCAGAATGTTAAAAAATCGGAAAATACTAGATTTTTGGCACACAATAATTTATTTCCTTACCATCGATATCGTATTATTTAGATACCATATGATGGTCCATTAATAGGGCTATCCAACGACACTTTAGTTCTTTTGGTCCGCTATTACCTAAGGGAGAAATCAAGTTTTTTGCAAGTGCGACAATGTTTTTAACCTTTTTTTACATTTTTTGAATACTTCCGGTATGGTTATTATTGTCGATATAGTTTTGATAACCGGTTTAGGCACTAAAATAGCCACAGGGCTCTGTAATGATATATTACATTATCTGATCAGATAAAATGCCCCTGAGAAATCCTAGGTTCAAAAGTGCCAAAAATGCAAAAAATTTAAAATATCGAAAATTAAATTTCAATAAGTACATACATATTATACATCGTTAGAATCGTAATTAGGTCAGCTATCTGAATATACAATTTTTTTTTGAAAATCTCTTAAAATAAAAAAATAGCAGAGCATTTTCCAAAATTTCACGATTTTTCGACCTTTTTCGATTTTCAGTCCGTTATTTCACCTTTTCCAGATATTTCAAAGTCGTAATGGAATGTTTCGTACACAAGATTACTGCAAGGTCTCTCGATAGAGAAAGTTTCATAAAAAACTGTGGAGCAGTTTTCGAGATACAGGCATCTAAAAACGCTCCAAATCAGAAAATACTTGATTTTCAGCGAGCCATATTTTGCTTCCTGCTGATCGTATCCGTACGAATTGGGTATCATTCAGTGGTCCAATTACCGCCCGACCAAATGATACCTTAATTTGTTTAATCCGTTGATATCGGACGGAAAAATCGTGTTTTTACCCAAAACACCAATTTTTCACGTTTTTTTCAAAATATCGCATAGTATTTCGACTACTTCCGGTTTACGGATTGTTGTTGAAATTGCTTTAAACGGTGGTTTGACCATATTACTTCATGTTCCAGGAATTTCAGAAACGTCGATCCGGCCGTAAAACGAAACTTAAGCTCAAAAAATGTGAAGAAAATTCGAAAAAAATCGAAAAATAAAGGGCGATGACTCTGAATGAAACTTATATTACTGGAACCGGATTGCCTTCAGGTATCCAAAAATGTAGGTCAAATTTGAAAATTTTGAAAAATAACAAAAAATGTGTCTTAAACAACATATTTTCATTTTTCGAATGCTAGAAGTCAGCAGCGAAGTTTCTAAATTGCAAAATTTTCAACTGCTATCGTCCGAGAAAAGACTCAGGGTTTCCAAAAATGTAATTTGTATGAAAATAGGTACAGAATTGACGAATCTACGGCCGTTTTTTAATTTTTTGGCACCGCACAAAATTCGGCCACTTCCGGTCTGCGCAGAAGTTTCGAATACAGTGGAAGGGATGGCCACTATATGGTTTCCTGATAGAAAATTACGTCCCAGATCTGTATCTGTTACAGACACTGAGAAATAGGCTCCCCCGAAAAATAAAATAATAATAATAAATAACTAGACCTGCAAGCAGCACTGAACCGGCTTTCAGGAATCATACAGGAAGTTTCTTATACCATAGCCGATCCATTGAGCTACCAAACTATACTTTAGTTATTTTGCTTCAGTGACACCCTCTATCATATGTAAAAGTAATATTTGCTGGCGAAAAGACCGGTCAAAATTGTAAATTATGGCAAAATTACGTCACTTCCGGTACCGACAGAAATTTTTATAGGTGAAAAATAAGTCGAAAATTCGCAACACACAAAATACAAACTTTGTTTTATACATATTGGGCAATAAATAATTACCCTATAACCCATAAACTGAAATTAAGAAGGTAAAAAACTTAAAAGTGACCCTGGGAAAATTGGCTATTATTCGACAAGGGAACATGCTAGAAGGCTTTTTTTGATATCAATATGATGGTATTGATTCAATCTTACTGCCCATTAGAGTCAGACGTTATCAAGTTAAACGAATAATAAATATAAATCCCTTCAAAAAAATGTTTGTTTTGAAGGCTAAAAATACGTTTTTTGCAAAAATTACATTACTTCCGGTGATATTGAAAATGTTAACTTAGTTCATAGAAGCCATAAATGGCATAAGGCATCAAATGGTAAAAAAATTATAAAAATCGAATAATAATTGACACTTTTATAGACCAAAAACCTTGAAAAGTGACTTATAGAAGATCGCCTATTTCTCTGTAACCATACAAGTTAGAAACCATTTTGTGGTATCTGTATGGTCGTATGGCTTCATTCTATTCGTTGATGGGAATCAAATATCATAATTTTAAAAATATTATAAGGCAGACTCATTTGAATAAAATATTTGTTTTTTAGGTTAAAAATATAGTTTTTGCCCAAATGACGTCATTTCCGGTCACAGTGAAAATGTAAAATTGGCTTGACCTAGTCCAAATTGGCATTAGGCATCAAATGGAAAAAAAATATTGCAAATCGAATGATAATTCACTCTTTTATAGGCAAAATAACGTGAAAAGTGATGCATGCAAAATTGCATATTTCTCGGCAACTGCTCATATTACAAACTAATTTTCGCATACATTCTCTTCGTCTGGATTATTGCTACGAGTTTATGAAAATTACAAATAAATATTTCAAAATATGAAGACCCTGAATGAATTGTAAATAACTGAATTTTACACTTTATTTTACATTTTATTCTAAATTGCCCGAAAATGAAATTGAAATTAAAAAATCTGAGCTAAGGATTTTGTGCATCTTTGCAGGGTGCATCCTTTTAGTTATATCAGTTTTGAAAAAAAAAATATTTGCTTTCAAAAAGTGGTACCGAACTGTCAAAATTGTAGTTTTTGTTAATATTACGTCACTTTCGTTGCCGACAGAAAAATTTTACCGTAACAAAAAAAATTACAATTGGGACCACGGAGCATATGAACTTTGTTTTATACAAATCGAACAATAAATAATTTTTCTGGGTACGAAAAACTAAATTAGCCGATGGCGGCTAACGCAAATTACCCTGACAATTTTTTTTCTCATTTCTGCTCAAGTACGATGATATTTTAACCCTGTGTAAAATACCATCAAAAAATATTCATGAATAAAAAAGGTATTCGTAAAAAAATTAATTTTTTTCAAAATATCGGACATTTGTTCGACTACTTCCGGTTTTACGATCATTGTCGCGATAGCTTTACGAAGTTCTTTCGATACTTAACTTTCTGTACCAGAAGTGTCAGAAACATCCATTGAGTAGTTTTGGAAAAAAAGATAAATTAAAGAGCGTTTCCAAAAATTTAACGATTTTTCAATTTTTTTCAAAGTTTGAGGCCATTTTTGGACCACCGATATTATTTCAATGCTTTTCATTTTGGATTCACTATATAGCCAACCGATAGGACTTTGAGTAAGAAAAGTTTAAGAAAAATCTGCGGCGTCGTTTTCGAGAAAAGGGCGTCCCAGAATGTTAAAAAATCGGAAAATACTAGATTTTTGGCATACAATAATTTATTTCCTTACCATCGAAATCGTATTATTTAGATACCATATGATGGTCCATTAATAGGGCTATCCAGTAACACTTTAGTTCTTTTGGTCCGCTATTACCTAAGGGAGAAATCAAGTTTCTCGCAAGTGCGACAATGTTTTTAACCTTTTTTTTTCATTTTTTGAATACTTCCGCTATGGTTATTATTGTCGGAATAGTTTTAATAGCCGGTTTGGGCACTAAAATAGCCACGGGGCTCTGTAATGATATATTACATTATCTGATCAGATAAAATGCCTCTGAGAAATCTTATGTTCAAAAGTGCCAAAAATGCAAAAAATTTAAAATATCGAAAATTAAATTTCAATAACTACATACATATTACACATCGTTAGAATCGTAATTAGATCAGCTATCTGAATATACAACCTTTTTTTGAAAATCTCTTAAAATAAAAATATAGTAGAGCATTGTCCAAAATTTCACGATTTTTCTACTTTTTTTGATTTTCAGTCCCTTATTTATCGTATTCCAGACATTTCAAAGTCTTATTGGATGGCATAATTCACAAGACTATCGAATGGACTCTCGATAGAGAAAGTTAAAAAAAAAGTTGCGGTTAAGTTTTCGAGATACAGGCGTCCAAAAACGCTCAAAATCAGAAAATACTTGATTTTCAGCGTGCCATATTTTGCTTCCTGCTCGTCGTATCCGTTCGAATTGGGTATCATACGATAGAACAATACTAGTGCAGTCCAATGGTACCCTAATTTGTTTAATCCATTGATATCGGACGGAGAAATCGCGTTTTTCCCCAAAGTACCCATTTTTTGTATTTTTTTCAAAATATCGGACATTATTTCGACCACTTCCGGTGTACAGATTATTGTTGAAATTGCTTTATTCCTTGCAATGGTCATTTGGCTTCATGCCTCAGAAGTTTCAGAAACGTCAATTCGGCCATAAAACGAAACCCGAGCTCACAAAATGGGTAGAAAATTCGAAAAAAATCGAAAAATAAAGGGCGATAACTCTGAATGAAACTTATATTACTGGAATCGGATGGACTTCAGGTATCCATAAATGTAGGTCAAATTTCAAAATTTTGAAAAATAACAAAAATTGTCTCTCAAACAACATTTTTCATTTTTCGATCGCAAGACGTCAGCGATGAAGTTTCGAAATATCGAAATTTTCAACTGCTATCGTCCGAGAAAAGACTCAGGGTTTCCGAAAATGTCATTTGTACGAAAATAGGTACAGAATTGACGAATCTACGGCCGTTTTTTAATTTTTTGACACTGCACGAAATTCGACCACTTCCGGTCTGCGCAGAAGTTTCAAATATAGTTTATCAAGTAGCCAATACATGGTTTCCCGTTAGGGAATTAGGTCCCAGATCGGTATCTGTTACAGGAACTGAGAAATAGGCTCCGGCGAAAAAAAAAATAATAATAATAAATAATAATTTTAGTAATCACAATAGGCTTTCAGACGAAAGTCTGAAAGCCTAATAATAATAATTTTAGTAAAAACAATAGTCTTTCAGACGAAAGTCTGAAAGCCTAATAATTTTAGTAAAAACAATAGTCTTTCAGACGAAAGTCTGAAAGCCTAATAATAACTAGATCTGCTACTGTCCCATGCAGATATGAAAGCTTTCATATTCATCGTCACGTGTCATCGATTATATCAAGTATCTCAAATAAAAGGATAAGAATAACAACTATTAAAATTGGTCTAAAACTCGCGAAGTTACAAGTCTAAATATAGTATGAAACATTGAGTAATCTGAAAACTAAAGGGAAATAACTGATACTTGTGTTGCTGTAATCGGGATGACTTCCCACTTCAAAACTTTCAGAAAAATGAAATGAAAATGGTAAGAAAACATCGGAAAATTAAATGAGATAACTTTGAACAAAGCTAAAACAGGTTGAACTCAACTGTTTGAATATGTACGTTAAATATGTAGATTTGGAAAATTATAAAGACATAATATCAAAATCGGTCAAAAACTCACAAAGTTACAAATTTAAATGTAGTGAGAAACATTGCACCCGGGCAAAAAAATAATCTTTAAACTAAAGGGAAATAACTGAAACTTGTATAGCTGTAATCGGGCTTCCAAGATATGTTATATAATTATGGTTTCCAATATGTTCGGTTATAAGTAGGAAATCGTGACGACTTCTTAAGCATGTTTTAAACAAAGGGTCATAGACTGCAATATACAAGAATGGCACTCTGCAATAAAAAAACTGGCCAAAGCAAGATTTCTATGCAGAAATTAAATAATTGTTAGAACCAGAAAAATCTTTATCCACTATAATAAATAAGCAACATAGAGAAAATGAAATGAAATTGAATGGGTTTAACGTCCTACTGTTTTGCTCCTACAATGGGCTAATGAAGATGGGCATACGCCATAAAGTGTGAAATGAGGGAAATTTTACCCGGGCAGCGGCGTTACGGCCTACGAGGTTGGACAGGCGACCATACTCCTTGTCACGTACAACCAAGAAATCGAAACAACGCCAGTTGACTCAATGACAGACGTTATGATACAGAGCGCACGTGCTAACCATTCAGCCACGCAACCTCCCTAAAGTCGGCAAATTGCTGACCTACAGCGAGAAACATTTCAACCGGGCCAAATTTTCTATTTTAACAGTTTAATTTGCACGGTACCTTTAGTTATCAACCGAATATTACAAAACTTTTAAAAACAAGCTCCCTCTGACCAGCTTAATCGTTCGCAATAAACGTTTGCCCCTTAAAATCGACAAATTGCTGACTTTAAAGTGAGAAAAATTACAACCGGGCAAAATTTTCTGTTTCATCACTTTTACAGTAGCTTTGATTACCAACCGATTATTACAAAACTTTAAAAATAAAAGAGAAAGAGATAAATGCGGCCTAACGTCCATTCGACACAAACTGGGTCATTTCGGGACTAACATATGTTTTTTAATTTTATTTAAAAACTCCCCTTGTGCGTACGGGTTTTTAGCCGTTGGGAGGAAACCGAAGAACACGGAGAAAACCCACGAGGTTGTACATCATACACCATGTCACGTGCAACCAGGAGATCGAAACGACGCCCGTTGACTCAATGACAGACGTTACGATACAGCGCGCACATGCTAACCATTCAGCCTCCCTGAATTCGGAAAATTGCTGACTTATAGCAAGAAATATTTCAACCGGGCGAAATTTTCTGTTTTAACAGTTTAATGTGCACGGTACTTTAATTACCAACCCATTATTACAAAACTTTTGAAAATAAGCTCCAACTGACCAGCTTAATGGTATGCAATAAACGTTTTGCCTGAATTGAAAGTTCTGCACGGAGAAAGTTCATCTCGATTTCCCGGCGTGGTTCCCCTTGTCAGTGAGGCAGAACGGAGGGCCTGACAAGCACAGCTGTCTAGTCCATCGGATGGGACGAAAAACCAAGGTCCCGTGTACACATTGGAGTGCACGTAAAATATCCCTAAGCAGTTGGAATTCGATACTGTTGAATAAGCTCTATACGATGACTAAATGCGTAGATTGTAGTCACCCACACTGCATGTTTCGCTCAACAATGAAATGGTGCCGTTTTCAATGTTCGATCCTTTTGTTCTTCTACTCCTGATATGTTGGACTGTTGATCGATGGTTTCATATAAAAGACTACCAATAAGACTCTTTGTAGAAGAAGTTCCCAAAAAATAGTATGTTGACTTTACGAGAAAGACCTCTAAACATGCTCCAAATTGTAAAAATACGACTTTTTGGATTTTCAATCTCTTTTTTTCGGCTATCCCTGATATTTAAAAAAATGATACAATGATTTCAAACAACAGGCTAGCTATTACACTCTCTATTGACAAAAGTTTCACCGCCCTCCCTTCATTATAACCGAAGATATCGTGCCCTAAAGAATCAACAAATCAGCATACTTATCTCTGCTTACCCTAAGCAGAAAATGCTCATCTTTGAACTCAATCATGACATTGACCTAGTGAACGTTTACACCAAGTTTGAACATTCTAGCTTAATTAGAAGGAGAGTTATTGTATTCCAAAATCCCGGTCTTTCAAATTGCTTCTATTTTTCATTTTCAATTCAAAATGGTGACCATCACGTGACCAAAATCAAAATTCGGATCCGACAGATTTTTAGGCATTCCTTCAAGGATTCTGAAAATATAACTCCCGAGTCTGTAAGTAAAATAGCAAAAAAGCCTTTTTGATTTTTCACGTTTAAAGATGGTGGCACTTCCGGTTCGATCGACAAACTTCATATTTTGTGTACGAATCAGTAATTCCTTGTCTAGTATCAAAAAAAAAAATTAGGTCATTCTGACCTATATTTCGACGATTTTTTTGAAAACTTTGATCCTTAATTTCACCAAGGGGAGATAATTTAGAAAATTTCTAATTATATTTTTGAAGTCACATCGGTAAGATCTACTTGTATACTAAATTTCATGAAAATCGCACAACTATTAAAGAAGTTGTCAAATTGGTCTAAACTTCCGGTTCGAAATCACAGCGATGAATTTTCGAAATTCGAAAATGTGAAACTGCAGATGAAAATGATTTTTTTCAAGGTATTCAAAGAAAAAAGAATTAGTAAAATCGGTCAAAAAATAACAAAGTTACGACTATGCATTGTCAGTTTTTTCGTTCGTAAAATTCGGTGATTTCGGATTCGTAAAACGTTTTGAAAATATATTTAAACAACGTTCGCACCCCATTTTTGGGGGGGTAGGTCAAAGTTTCAGAAAGATCCCATGGTTAGATTCTGAGAAATCCGATTTGCAGAAAATACACAAAAAAAAAATAATAACTAGATCTGCTACTGTCCCATGCAGATATGAAAGCTTTCATATTCATCGTCACGTGTCATTGAAGAAAAAATTATCAAAATTGGTCAAAAATTCGCGAAGTTACAAGTCTAAATATAGTATGAAACATTGCACCCAGGCATAACAATAATCTGAAAACTAAAGGGAAATAACTGAAACTTGTATTACTGTAATGAGACGGATGAGAAATTGAAATGAAAATGGCGGGAAAAAAAATTAAAAATGGCAGGTTGGACAGGCGACCTTACTCCTTGTCATGTACAACCGGGCATTCGAAAACACGCTAGTTAACTCAATGACAGGCGCGCGTGCTAACCATTCAGCCACCCCCCCCCCTTTTGAAATCAGACACGTGCAATATGTCATATAGGAAGAATAAGAAGTCGCTCACAACAAAATGGTAAATTAATGAGTTTAGGTCAAAAGGTTGAGCTACTGTTTTAGTGTAATTAATAGTTTTAAAGAGACACGTTAAGGGTTGTTCATAGTTAAATGAAAGTTTAATTTTAAATAAGACCAATAAAATTAGGATTTAATAATGCCAGACTAATATTTCCAATATGTTTGGTTATAAGTAGGAAATCGTGACGACTTCTTAAACATGTTTTAAACAAAGGATCATAGACTGAATTATACAAGAATGGCACTCTGCAATAAATAAACTGGCCAAAGCAAGATTTCTATGCAGAAATTAAATAATTGCTAGAACCAGAAAAATATTTATCCACTATAATAAATAAGCAACATAGACAAAATGAAATGAAATTGAATGGGGTTTAACGTCCTACTGTTCAGCTCCTAAAATGGGCTAATGAAGACGGGCATATGCCATAAAGTGTGCAATGAGGGAAATATTACCCGGGCAGCGGCGTTACGGCCTACGAGGTCGGACAGCGACCATACTCCTTGTCACGTACAACCAAGAAATCGAAACAACGCCAGTTGACTCAATGACAGACGTTATGATACAGAACGCACGTGCTAACCATTCAGCCACGCAACCTCCCTAAAATCGGCAAATTGCTGACCTACAGCGAGAAACACTGTACCTTTAGTTATCAACCGAATATTACAAAACTTTTAAAAATAAGCTCCCCCTGACCAGCTTAAGCGTTCGCAATAAACGTTTGCCCCTTAAAATCGGCAAATTGCTGACTTTAAAGTGAGAAACATTACAACCTGGCGAAATTTTCTGTTTTATCACTTTTACAGTACCTTTGATTACCAACCGATTATCACAAAACTTTAAAAATAAAAGAGAAAGAGAAAAATGCGGCCTAATGTCCTTTCGACACAAACTAGGTCATTTCGTGACTAACATATTTTTTTTTTAATTTTATTTAAAAACTCCCCTTGCGCTTACTGGTCTTTAGCCGTTGGGAGGAAACCGAAGGACACGGAGAAAACCCACGAGGTTGGACATCATACTTCATGTCACGTGCAATCTGGAGATCGAAACGACGCTCGTTGACTCAATGACAGACGTTACGATACAGCGCGCACATGCTAACCATTCAGCCATTCAGCCTCCCTGAATTCGGAAAATTGCTGACTTATAGCAAGAAACATTTCAACCGGGCGAAATTTTCTGTTTTAACAGTTTAATGTGCACGGTACTTTAATTACCAACCGATTATTACAAAACTTTTGAAAATAAGCTCCAACTGACCAGCTTAATCGTATGCAATAAACGTTTTGCCTGAATTGAAAGTTCTGCACGGAGAAAGTTCATCTTGATTTCCCGGTGTGGTTCCCCGTTGTCAGTGAGACAGAACGGAGGGCCTGACAAGCACAGTTGTCTAGTCGTTCGGATGGGACGAAAAACCAAGCTCCCGTATAGACATTGGAGTGCACGTAAAATATCCCTAAGCAGTTAGAATTCGATACTGTTGAATAAGCTCTATACGATGACTAAATGTGTAGATTGTAGTCACCCACACTGCATGTTTCGCTTAACAATGAAAGGGTGCCGTTTTCAATTTTCGATCCTTTTGTTCTTCTACTCCTGATATGTTGGACTGTTGATCGATGGTTTCATATAAAAGACTACCAATAAGACTCTCTGTAGAAGAAGTTCCCAAAAAATATTATGTTGACTTTACGAGAAAGACCTCTAAACATGCTCCAAATTGTAAAAATACGACTTTTTGGATTTTCAATCTCTTTTTTTCGGCTATCCCTGATATTTAAAAAAAATGATACAATGATTTCAAACAACAGGCTAGCTATTAGACTCTCTATTGACAAAAGTTTCATCGCCCTCCCTTCATTATAACCGAAGTTATCGTGCCCTAAAGAATCAACAAATCAGCATGCTTATCTCTGCTTACCCTAAGCAGAAAATGCTCATCTTTGAACTCAGTCATGACATTGACCTAGTGAACGTCTACACCAAGTTTGAACATTGTAGCTTAATTAGAAGGAGAGTTATTGTGTTCCAAAGTCCCGGCCCTTCAAATTGCTTCTATTTTTCATTTTCAATTCAAAATGGTGACCATCACGTGACCGAAATCAAAATTCGGATCCGACAGATTTTTAGGCATTCCTTCAAGGATTCTGAAAATATAACTCCCGAGTCTGTAAGTAAAATAGCAAAAAAGCCTTTTTGATTTTTCACGTTTAAAGATGTTGGCACTTCCGGTTCGATCGACAAACTCCATATTTTGTGTACGAATCAGTAATTACTTCTCTAGTATTCAAAAAAAAAAAGAGGTCATTCTGACCTATATTTCGACGATTTTTTTGAAAACTTTGATCCTTAATTTCGTCAAGGGGAGATAATTTAGAAAATTTTTAATTATATTTTTGATGTCACATCGGTAGCATCTACTTATACACTAAATTTCATGAAAATCGTACAACTATTAAAGAAGTTCTCAAATTGGTCTAAACTTCCGGTTCGAAATCACAGCGACGAATTTTCGAAATTGGAAAATGCGAAACTGCAGATGAAAATGATTTTTTTCAAGGTATTTAAAGAAAAAAGAATTAGTAAAATCGGTCAAAAAATAACAAAGTTACGAGTATGCATTGTCAGTTTTTTCGTTCGTAAAATTCGGTGATTTCGGATTCGTAAAACGTTTTGAAAATATATTTAATCAACAGCCACCACCCATTTTTGGGGGGATAGGTAAAAGTTTCAGAACGATCCTATCGTTAGATTCTGAGAAATCCGATTTGTGGACAAAACACAAAAAAAAAACTAGATCTGCTACTGTCCCATGCAGATATGAAAGCTTTCATATTCATCGTCACGTGTCATTGATTGTATCAAGTATCCTAAATAAAAGGATAAGAAGAAAAAATTATCAAAATTGGTCAAAAACTCGCGAAGTTACAAGTATAAATATAGTATGAAACATTGCACCCAGGCATAACAATAATCTAAAAACTAAAGGGAAATAACTGAAACTTGTATTACTGTAATGAGACGGATGAGAAAATGAAATGAAAATGGCGGGAAAAAAAATTAAAAATGGCAGGTTGGACAGGCGACCTTTCTCCTTGTCACGTACAACCGGGCATTCGAAAACACGCTAGTTAACTCAATGACAGGCGCGCGTGCTAACCATTCAGCCACCCCACCCCTTTGAAATCAGACACGTGCAATATGTCATATAGAGAGAATAACAAGTCGCTCACAACAAAATCGTAAATTAATGAGTTTAGGTCAAAGGGTTGAGCTACTGTTTTAGAGTATTTATTTGTTTTAAAGAGACACGTTATGGGTTGTTCATAGTTAAATGAAAGTTTAATTTTAAATAAGACCAATAAAATTAGGATTTAATAATGCCAGACTAATATTTCCAATATGTTTGGTTTTAAGTAGGAAATCGTGACGACTTCTTAAGCATGTTTTATACAAAAGATCATAGACTAAATTTTACAAGAATGGCACTCTGCAATAAAAAAACTGGCCAAAGCAAGATTTCTATGCAGAAATTAAATAATTGCTAGAACCAGAAAAATATTTATCCACTATAATAAATAAGCAACATAGACAAAATGAAATGAAATTCAATGGGGTTTAACGTCCTACTGTTCTGCTCCTAAAATGGGCTAATGAAGACGGGCATATGCCATAAAGTGTGCAATGAGGGAAATTTTACCCGGGCAGCGGCGTTGCGGCCTACGAGGTTGGACAGGCGACCATACTCCTTGTCACGTACAACCAAGAAATCGAAACAACGCCAGTTGACTCAATGACAGACGTTATGATACAGAGCGCACGTGCTAACCATTCAGCCACGCAACCTCCCTAAAATCGGCAAATTGCTGACCTACAGTGAGAAACATTTCAACCGGGCCAAATTTTCTATTTTAACAGTTTAATTTGCACGGTACCTTTAGTTATCAACCGAATATTACAAAACTTTTAAATATAAGCTCCCCCTGACTAGCTTAAGCGTTCGCAATAAACGTTTGCCCCTTAAAATCGGCAAATTGCTGACTTTAAAGTGAGAAACATTACAACCGGGCGAAATTTTCTGTTTTATCACTTGTACAGTACCTTTGATTACCAACCGATTATTACAAAACTTTAAAAATAAAAGAGAAAGAGAGAAATGCGGCCTAATGCCCATTCGACACAAACTAGGTCATTTCGTGACTAACATATGTTTTTTAATTTTATTTAAAAACTCCCCTTGCGCTTACTGGTCTTTAGCCGTTGGGAGGAAACCGAAGAACACGGAGAAAACCCACGAGGTTGGACATCATACTTCATGTCACGTGCAACCTGGAGATCGAAACGACGCCCATTGACTCAATGACAGACGTTACGATAGAGCGCGCACATGCTAACCATTCAGCCTCCCTGAATTCGGAAAATTGCTGACTTATAGCAAGAAACATTTCAACCGGGCGAAATTTTCTGTTTTAACAGTTTAATGTGCACGGTACTTTAATTACCAACCGATTATTACAAAACTTTTGAAAATAAGCTCCAACTGACCAGCTTAATCGTATGCAATAAACGTTTGGCCTGAATTGAAAGTTCTGCACGGAGAAAGTTCATCTTGATTTCCCGGCGTGGTTCCCCGTTGTCAGTGAGGGAGAACGGAGGGCCTGACAAGCACAGCTGTCTAGTCGTTCGGATGGGACGAAAAACCAAGGTCCCGTGTACACATTGGAGTGCACGTAAAATATCCCTAAGCAGCTGGAATTCGATACTGTTGAATAAGCTCTATACGATGACTAAATGTGTAGATTGTAGTCACCCACACTGCATGTTTCACTTAACAATGAAAGGGTGCCGTTTTCAATTTTCGATCCTTTTGTTCTTCTACTCCTGATATGTTGGACTGTTGATCGATGGTTTCATATAAAAGACTACCAATAAGACTCTTTGTAGAAGAAGTTCCCAAAAAATATTATGTTGACTTTACGAGAAAGACCTCTAAACATGCTCCAAATTGTAAAAATACGACTTTTTGGATTTTCAATCTCTTTTTTTCGGCTATCCCTGATATTTAAAAAAAATGATACAATGATTTCAAACAACAGGCTAGCTATTAGACTCTCTATTGACAAAAGTTTCTCCGCCCTCCCTTCATTATAACCGAAGTTATCGTGCCCTAAAGAATCAACAAATCAGCATGCTTATCTCTGCTTACCCTAAGCAGAAAATGCTCATCTTTGAACTCAATCATGACATTGACCTAGTGAAAGTCTACAAGAAGTTTGAACATTCTAGCTTAATTAGAAGGAGAGTTATTGTATTCCAAAGTCCCGGCCCTTCAAATTGCTTATATTTTTCATTTTCAATTCAAAATGGTGACCATCACGTGACCGAAATCAAAATTCGGATCCGACAGATTTTTAGGCATTCCTTCAAGGATTCTGAAAATATAACTCCCGAGTCTGTAAGTAAAATAGCAAAAAAGCCTTTTTGATTTTTCTCGTTTAAAGATGGTGGCACTTCCGGTTCGATCGACAAACTCCATATTTTGTGTACGAATCAGTAATTACTTGTCTAGTATCAAAGAAAAAAATTAGGTCATTCTGACATATATTTCGACGATTTTTTTGAAAACTTTGATCCTTAATTTCGTCAAGGGGAGATAATTTAGAAAATTTATAATTATATTTTTGAAGTCACATCGGTAACATCTACTTATACACTAAATTTCATGAAAATCGTACAACTATTAAAGAAGTTCTCAAATTGGTCTAAACTTCCGGTTCGAAATCACAGCGACGAATTTTCGAAATTGGAAAATGCGAAACTGCAGATGAAAATGATTTTTTTCAAGGTATTCAAAGAAAAAAGAATTAGTAAAATCGGTCAAAAAATAACAAAGTTACGACTATGCATTGTCAGTTTTTTCGTTCGTAAAATTCGGTGATTTCGGATTCGTAAAACGTTTTGAAAATATATTTAATCAACAGCCACCACCCATTTTTGGGGGGATAGGTAAAAGTTTCAGAACGATCCTATGGTTAGATTCTGAGAAATCCGATTTGTGGACAAAACACAAAAAAAAAATAACAACTAGATCTGCTACTGTCCCATGCAGATATGAAAGCTTTCATATTCATCGTCACGTGTCATCGATTATATCAAGTATCTCAAATAAAAGGATAAGAATAACAAACTATCAAAATTGGTCAAAAACTCGCGAAGTTACAAGTCTAAATATAGTATGAAACATTGAGTAATCTGAAAACTAAAGGGAAATAACTGATACTTGTGTTGCTGTAATCGGGATGTTTGAATATGTACGTTAAATATGTAGATTTGGAAAATTATAAAGACATAATATCAAAATCGGTCAAAAACTCACAAAGTTACAAATTTAAATGTAGTGAGAAACATTGCACCCGGGCAAAAAAATAATCTTTAAACTAAAGGGAAATAACTGAAACTTGTATAGCTGTAATCGGGCTTCCAAGATATGTTATATAATTATGGTTTCCAATATGTTTGGTTATAAGTAGGAAATCGTGACGACTTCTTAAGCATGTTTTAAACAAAGGGTCATAGACTTCAATATACAAGAATGGCACTCTGCAATAAAAAAAATACTGGCCAGAGATTTCTATGCAGAAATTAAATAATTGCTAGAACCAGAAAAATATTTATCCACTGTCTGCTCCTACAATGGGCTAATGAAGACGGGCATACGCCATAAAGTGTGCAATGAGGGAAATTTTACCCGGGCAGCGGCGTTACGGCCTACGAGGTTGGTAAGGCGACCATACTCCTTGTCACGTACAACCAAGAAATCGAAACAAGGACAGTTGACTCAATGACAGACGTTATGATACAGAGCGCACGTGCTAACCATTCAGCCACGCAACCTCCCTAAAATCGGCAAATTGCTGACCTACAGCGAGAAACATTTCAACCGGGCCAAATTTTCTATTTTAACAGTTTAATTTGCACGGTACCTTTAGTTATCAACCGAATATTACAAAACTTTTAAAAATAAGCTCCCCCTGACCAGCTTAATCGTTCGCAATAAACGTTTGCCCCTTAAAATCGACAAATTGCTGAATTTAAAGTGAGAAACATTACAACCGGGCCAAATTTTCTGTTTTATCACTTTAACAGTACCTTTGATTACCAACCGATTATTACAAAACTTTAAAAAGAGAAAGAGAGAAATGCGGCCTAACGTCCATTCGACACAAACTAGGTCATTTCGGGACTAACATATGTTTTTTAATTTTATTTAAAAACTCCCCTTGCACGTACTGGTCTTTAGCCGTTAGGAGGAAACCGAAGAACACGGAGAAAACCCACGAGGTTGGACATCATACACCATGTCACGTGCAACCTGGAGATCGAAACGACGCCTGTTGACTCAATGACAAAGGTTACGATACAGCGAGCACATGCTAACCATTCAGCCATCCAGCCTCCCTGAATTCGGAAAATTGCTGACTTATAGCAAGAAACATTTCAACCGGGCGAAATTTTCTGTTTTAACAGTTTAATGTGCATGGTACTTTAATTACCAACCGATTATTACAAAACTTTTGAAAATAAGCTCCAACTGACCAGCTTAATCGTATGCAATAAACGTTTTGCCTGAATTGAAAGTTCTGCACAGAGAAAGTTCATCTCGATTTCCCGGCGTGGTTCCCTTGTCAGTAAGGCAGAACGGAGGGCCTGACAAGCACAGCTGTCTAGTCCTTCGGATGGGACGAAAAACCAAGGTCCCGTGTACACATTGGAGTGCACGTAAAATATCCCTAAGCAGTTGGAATTCGATACTGTTGAATAAGCTCTATACGATGACTAAATGCGTAGATTGTAGTCACCCACACTTCATGTTTCGCTCAACAATGAAAGGGTGCCGTTTTCAATGTTCGATCCTTTTGTTCTTCTACTCCTGATATGTTGGACTGTTGATCGATGGTTTCATATAAAAGACTACCAATAAGACTCTTTGTAGAAGAAGTTCCCAAAAAATAGTATGTTGACTTTACGAGAAAGACCTCTAAACATGCTCCAAATTGTAAAAATACGACTTTTTGGATTTTCAATCTCTTTTTTTCGGCTATCCCTGATATTTAAAAAAAATGATACAATCATTTCACACAACAGGCTACCTATTAGACTCTCTATTGACAAAAGTTTCACCGCCCTCCCTTCATTATAACCGAAGTTATCGTGCCCTAAAGAATCAACAAATCAGCATGCTTATCTCTGCTTACCCTAAGCAGAAAATGCTCATCTTTGAACTCAATCATAACATTAACCTAGTGAACGTCTACACCAAGTTTGAACATTCTAGCTTAATTAGAAGGAGAGTTATTGTGTTCCGAAGTCCGGGCCTTTCAAATTGCTTCTATTTTTCATTTTCAATTCAAAATTGTGACCATCACATGACCTAAATCAAAATTCTGATCCGATAGATTTTTAGGCATTCCTTCAAGGATTCCGAAAATATAACTCCCGAATCTGTAAGTAAAATAGCAAAAAAGCCTTTTTGATTTTTCACGTTTAAAGATGGTGGCACTTCCGGTTCGATCGACAAACTCCATATTTTGTGTACGAATCAGTAATTCCTTGTCTGGTATCGAAAAAAAAAATTAGGTCATTCTGACCTATATTTCGACGATTTTTTTGAAAACTTTGATCCTTAATTTCACCAAGGGGAGATAATTTAGAAAATTTCTAATTATATTTTTGAAGTCACATTGGTAAGATCTACTTGTATACTAAATTTCATGAAAATCGTACAACTATTAAAGAAGTTGTCAAATTGGTCTAAACTTCCGGTTCGAAATCACAGCGACGAATTTTCGAAATTGGAAAATGCGAAACTGCAGATGAAAATGATTTTTTTCATGGTATTCAAAGAAAAAAGAATTAGTAAAATCGGTCAAAAAATAACAAAGTTACGACTATGCATTGCCAGTTTTTTCGTTCGTAAAATTCGGTGATTTCGGATTCGTGAAACGTTTTGAAAATATATTTAATCAACAGCCACCACCCATTTTTGGGGGGATAGGTAAAAGTTTCAGAACGATCCTATCGTTAGATTCTGAGAAATCCGATTTGTGGACAAAACACAAAAAAAAAATAACAATAACTAGATCTGCTACTGTCCCATGCAGATATGAAAGCTTTCATATTCATCGTCACGTGTCATTTGATTACCAACCGATTATTACAAAACTTTAAAAATAAAAGAGAAAGAGAGAAATACGGCCTAACGTCCATTCGACACAAACTAGGTCATTTCGGGACTAACATATGTTTTTTAATTTTATTTAAAAACTCCACTTGCGCGTACTGGTTTTTAGCCGTTGGGACGAAACCGAAGAACACGGAGAAAACCCACGAGGTTGGACATCATAAACCATGTCACGTGCAACCTGGAGATCGAAACGACGCCCGTTGACTCAATGACAGACGTTACGATACAGCGCGCACATGCTAACCATTCAGCCATTCAGCCTCCCTGAATTCGGAAAATTGCTGACGTATAGCAAGAAACATTTCAACGGAACGAAATTTTATGTTTTAACAGTTTAATGTGCACGGTACTTTAATTACCAACCGACTATTACAAAACTTTTGAAAATAAGCTCCAACTGACCAGCTTAATCGTATGCAATAAACGTTTTGCCTGAATTGAAAGTTCTGCACAGAGAAAGCTCATCTCGATTTCCCGGCGTGGTTCCCCTTGTCAGTGAGGCAGAACGGAGGGCCTGACAAGCACAGCTGTCTAGTCCTTCGGATGGGACGAAAAACCAAGGTCCCGTGTACACATTGGAGTGCACGTAAAATATCCCTAAGCAGTTGGAATTCGATACTGTTGAATAAAGCTCTATACGATGACTAAATGTGCAGATTGTAGCCACCCACACTGCATGTTTTGCTTAACAATGAAAGGGTGCCGTTTTCAATTTTCGATCCTTTTATTCTTCTACTCCTGATATTTTGGACTGTTGATCGATGGTTTCATATAAAAGGCTACCAATAAGACTCTTTGTAGAAGAAGTTCCCAAAAAATAGTATGTTGACTTTACGAGAAAGACCTCTAAACATGCTCCAAATTGTAAAAATACGACTTTTTGGATTTTCAATCTCTTTTTTTCGGCTATCCCTGATATTTAAAAAAAAATGACACAATGATTTCACACAACAGGCTAGCTATTAGACTCTCTATTGGCAAAAGTTTCACCGCCCTCCCTTCATTATAACCGAAGTTATTGTGCCCTAAAGAATCAACAAATCAGCATGCTTATCTCTGCTTAGCCTAGGCAAAAAATGCTCATTTTTGAACTCAATCATTTCATTGACCTAGTGAACGTCTACACCAAGTTTGAACATTCTAGCTTAATTAGACGAAGAGTTATTGTATTCCAAAGTCCCGGCCCTTCAAATTGCTTATATTTTTCATTTTCAATTCAAAATGGTGACCATCACGTGACCGAAATCAAAATTCGGATCCGATAGATTTTTAGGCATTCCTTCAAGGATTCTGAAAATATAACTCCCGAGTCTGTAAGTAAAATAGCAAAAAAGCCTTTTTGATTTTTCACGTTTAAAGATGGTGGCACTTCCGGTTCGATCGACAAACTCCATATTTTGTGTACGAATCGGTAATTACATGTCTAGTATCAAAGAAAAAAATTAGGTCATTCTGACCTATATTTCGACGATTTTTTTGAAAACTTTGATCCTTAATTTCGCCAAGGGGAGATAATTTAGAAAATTTGTTATTATATTTTTGAAGTCACATCGGTAACATCTACTTATACACTAAATTTCATGAAAATCGTACAACTATTAAAGAAGTTCTCAAATTGGTCTAAACTTCCGGTTCGAAATCACAGCGACGAATTTTCGAAATTGGAAAATGCGAAACTGCAGATGAAAATGATTTTTTTCAAGGTATTCAAAGAAAAAAGAGTGACTAAAATCGGTCAAAAAATAACAAAGTTACGACTATGCATTGTCAGTTTTTTCGTTCGTAAAATTCGGTGATTTCGGATTCGTAAAAAGTTTTGAAAATATATTTAATCAACAGCCACCACCCATTTTTGGGGGGATAGGTAAAAGTTTCAGAACGATCCTATGGTTAGATTCTGAGAAATCCGATTTGTGGACAAAACACAAAAAAAAAATAACAATAATAATCTTAACAGAAACAATAAGCTTTCATATGTAATATGAAAGCTTAACTAGATCTGCTACTGTCCCATGCAGATATGAAAGCTTTCATATTCATCGTCACGTGTCATTGATTGTATCAAGTATCCTAAATAAAAGGATAAGAAGAAAAAATTATCAAAATTGGTCAAAAACTCGCGAAGTTACAAGTCTAAATATAGTATGAAACATTGCACCCAGGCATAACAATAATCTAAAAACTAAAGGGAAATAACTGAAACTTGTATTACTGTAATGAGACGGATGAGAAAATGAAATGAAAATGGCGGGAAAAAAAATTAAAAATGGCAGGTTGGACAGGCGACCTTTCTCCTTGTCACGTACAACCGGGCATTCGAAAACACGCTAGTTAACTCAATGACAGGCGCGCGTGCTAACCATTCAGCCACCCCACCCCTTTGAAATCAGACACGTGCAATATGTCATATAGAGAGAATAACAAGTCGCTCACAACAAAATCGTAAATTAATGAGTTTAGGTCAAAGGGTTGAGCTACTGTTTTAGAGTATTTATTTGTTTTAAAGAGACACGTTATGGGTTGTTCATAGTTAAATGAAAGTTTAATTTTAAATAAGACCAATAAAATTAGGATTTAATAATGCCAGACTAATATTTCCAATATGTTTGGTTTTAAGTAGGAAATCGTGACGACTTCTTAAGCATGTTTTATACAAAAGATCATAGACTGAATTTTACAAGAATGGCACTCTGCAATAAAAAAACTGGCCAAAGCAAGATTTCTATGCAGAAATTAAATAATTGCTAGAACCAGAAAAATATTTATCCACTATAATAAATAAGCAACATAGACAAAATGAAATGAAATTCAATGGGGTTTAACGTCCTACTGTTCTGCTCCTAAAATGGGCTAATGAAGACGGGCATATGCCATAAAGTGTGCAATGAGGGAAATTTTACCCGGGCAGCGGCGTTGCGGCCTACGAGGTTGGACAGGCGACCATACTCCTTGTCACGTACAACCAAGAAATCGAAACAACGCCAGTTGACTCAATGACAGACGTTATGATACAGAGCGCACGTGCTAACCATTCAGCCACGCAACCTCCCTAAAATCGGCAAATTGCTGACCTACAGTGAGAAACATTTCAACCGGGCCAAATTTTCTATTTTAACAGTTTAATTTGCACGGTACCTTTAGTTATCAACCGAATATTACAAAACTTTTAAATATAAGCTCCCCCTGATTAGCTTAAGCGTTCGCAATAAACGTTTGCCCCTTAAAATCGGCAAATTGCTGACTTTAAAGTGAGAAACATTACAACCGGGCGAAATTTTCTGTTTTATCACTTTTACAGTACCTTTGATTACCAACCGATTATTACAAAACTTTAAAAATAAAAGAGAAAGAGAGAAATGCGGCCTAATGCCCATTCGACACAAACTAGGTCATTTCGTGACTAACATATGTTTTTTAATTTTATTTAAAAACTCCCCTTGCGCTTACTGGTCTTTAGCCGTTGGGAGGAAACCGAAGAACACGGAGAAAACCCACGAGGTTGGACATCATACTTCATGTCACGTGCAACCTGGAGATCGAAACGACGCCCATTGACTCAATGACAGACGTTACGATAGAGCGCGCACATGCTAACCATTCAGCCTCCCTGAATTCGGAAAATTGCTGACTTATAGCAAGAAACATTTCAACCGGGCGAAATTTTCTGTTTTAACAGTTTAATGTGCACGGTACTTTAATTACCAACCGATTATTACAAAACTTTTGAAAATAAGCTCCAACTGACCAGCTTAATCGTATGCAATAAACGTTTGGCCTGAATTGAAAGTTCTGCACGGAGAAAGTTCATCTTGATTTCCCGGCGTGGTTCCCCGTTGTCAGTGAGGCAGAACGGAGGGCCTGACAAGCACAGCTGTCTAGTCGTTCGGATGGGACGAAAAACCAAGGTCCCGTGTACACATTGGAGTGCACGTAAAATATCCCTAAGCAGCTGGAATTCGATACTGTTGAATAAGCTCTATACGATGACTAAATGTGTAGATTGTAGTCACCCACACTGCATGTTTCGCTTAACAATGAAAGGGTGCCGTTTTCAATTTTCGATCCTTTTGTTCTTCTACTCCTGATATGTTGGACTGTTGATCGATGGTTTCATATAAAAGACTACCAATAAGACTCTTTGTAGAAGAAGTTCCCAAAAAATATTATGTTGACTTTACGAGAAAGACCTCTAAACATGCTCCAAATTGTAAAAATACGACTTTTTGGATTTTCAATCTCTTTTTTTCGGCTATCCCTGATATTTAAAAAAAATGATACAATGATTTCAAACAACAGGCTAGCTATTAGACTCTCTATTGACAAAAGTTTCTCCGCCCTCCCTTCATTATAACCGAAGTTATCGTGCCCTAAAGAATCAACAAATCAGCATGCTTATCTCTGCTTACCCTAAGCAGAAAATGCTCATCTTTGAACTCAATCATGACATTGACCTAGTGAAAGTCTACAAGAAGTTTGAACATTCTAGCTTAATTAGAAGGAGAGTTATTGTATTCCAAAGTCCCGGCCCTTCAAATTGCTTATATTTTTCATTTTCAATTCAAAATGGTGACCATCACGTGACCGAAATCAAAATTCGGATCCGACAGATTTTTAGGCATTCCTTCAAGGATTCTGAAAATATAACTCCCGAGTCTGTAAGTAAAATAGCAAAAAAGCCTTTTTGATTTTTCTCGTTTAAAGATGGTGGCACTTCCGGTTCGATCGACAAACTCCATATTTTGTGTACGAATCAGTAATTACTTCTCTAGTATCAAAGAAAAAAATTAGGTCATTCTGACATATATTTCGACGATTTTTTTGAAAACTTTGATCCTTAATTTCGTCAAGGGGAGATAATTTAGAAAATTTATAATTATATTTTTGAAGTCACATCGGTAACATCTACTTATACACTAAATTTCATGAAAATCGTACAACTATTAAAGAAGTTCTCAAATTGGTCTAAACTTCCGGTTCGAAATCACAGCGACGAATTTTCGAAATTGGAAAATGCGAAACTGCAGATGAAAATGATTTTTTTCAAGGTATTCAAAGAAAAAAGAATTAGTAAAATCGGTCAAAAAATAACAAAGTTACGACTATGCATTGTCAGTTTTTTCGTTCGTAAAATTCGGTGATTTCGGATTCGTAAAACGTTTTGAAAATATATTTAATCAACAGCCACCACCCATTTTTGGGGGGATAGGTAAAAGTTTCAGAACGATCCTATGGTTAGATTCTGAGAAATCCGATTTGTGGACAAAACACAAAAAAAAAATAACAATAATAATCTTAACAGAAACAATAAGCTTTCATATGTAATATGAAAGCTTAATAATCTTAACAGAAACAATAAGCTTTCATATGTAATATGAAAGCTTAATAATAATCTTAACAGAAACAATAAGCTTTCATATGTAATATGAAAGCTTAATAACAATAATAATCTTAACAGAAACAATAAGCTTTCATATGTAATATGAAAGCTTAACTAGATCTGCTACTGTCCCATGCAGATATGAAAGCTTTCATATTCATCGTCACGTGTCATTGATTGTATCAAGTATCCTAAATAAAAGGATAAGAAGAAAAAATTATCAAAATTGGTCAAAAACTCGCGAAGTTACAAGTCTAAATATAGTATGAAACATTGCACCCAGGCATAACAATAATCTAAAAACTAAAGGGAAATAACTGAAACTTGTATTACTGTAATGAGACGGATGAGAAAATGAAATGAAAATGGCGGGAAAAAAAATTAAAAATGGCAGGTTGGACAGGCGACCTTTCTCCTTGTCACGTACAACCGGGCATTCGAAAACACGCTAGTTAACTCAATGACAGGCGCGCGTGCTAACCATTCAGCCACCCCACCCCTTTGAAATCAGACACGTGCAATATGTCATATAGAGAGAATAACAAGTCGCTCACAACAAAATCGTAAATTAATGAGTTTAGGTCAAAGGGTTGAGCTACTGTTTTAGAGTATTTATTTGTTTTAAAGAGACACGTTATGGGTTGTTCATAGTTAAATGAAAGTTTAATTTTAAATAAGACCAATAAAATTAGGATTTAATAATGCCAGACTAATATTTCCAATATGTTTGGTTTTAAGTAGGAAATCGTGACGACTTCTTAAGCATGTTTTATACAAAAGATCATAGACTGAATTTTACAAGAATGGCACTCTGCAATAAAAAAACTGGCCAAAGCAAGATTTCTATGCAGAAATTAAATAATTGCTAGAACCAGAAAAATATTTATCCACTATAATAAATAAGCAACATAGACAAAATGAAATGAAATTCAATGGGGTTTAACGTCCTACTGTTCTGCTCCTAAAATGGGCTAATGAAGACGGGCATATGCCATAAAGTGTGCAATGAGGGAAATTTTACCCGGGCAGCGGCGTTGCGGCCTACGAGGTTGGACAGGCGACCATACTCCTTGTCACGTACAACCAAGAAATCGAAACAACGCCAGTTGACTCAATGACAGACGTTATGATACAGAGCGCACGTGCTAACCATTCAGCCACGCAACCTCCCTAAAATCGGCAAATTGCTGACCTACAGTGAGAAACATTTCAACCGGGCCAAATTTTCTATTTTAACAGTTTAATTTGCACGGTACCTTTAGTTATCAACCGAATATTACAAAACTTTTAAATATAAGCTCCCCCTGATTAGCTTAAGCGTTCGCAATAAACGTTTGCCCCTTAAAATCGGCAAATTGCTGACTTTAAAGTGAGAAACATTACAACCGGGCGAAATTTTCTGTTTTATCACTTTTACAGTACCTTTGATTACCAACCGATTATTACAAAACTTTAAAAATAAAAGAGAAAAAGAGAAATGCGGCCTAATGCCCATTCGACACAAACTAGGTCATTTCGTGACTAACATATGTTTTTTAATTTTATTTAAAAACTCCCCTTGCGCTTACTGGTCTTTAGCCGTTGGGAGGAAACCGAAGAACACGGAGAAAACCCACGAGGTTGGACATCATACTTCATGTCACGTGCAACCTGGAGATCGAAACGACGCCCATTGACTCAATGACAGACGTTACGATAGAGCGCGCACATGCTAACCATTCAGCCTCCCTGAATTCGGAAAATTGCTGACTTATAGCAAGAAACATTTCAACCGGGCGAAATTTTCTGTTTTAACAGTTTAATGTGCACGGTACTTTAATTACCAACCGATTATTACAAAACTTTTGAAAATAAGCTCCAACTGACCAGCTTAATCGTATGCAATAAACGTTTGGCCTGAATTGAAAGTTCTGCACGGAGAAAGTTCATCTTGATTTCCCGGCGTGGTTCCCCGTTGTCAGTGAGGCAGAACGGAGGGCCTGACAAGCACAGCTGTCTAGTCGTTCGGATGGGACGAAAAACCAAGGTCCCGTGTACACATTGGAGTGCACGTAAAATATCCCTAAGCAGCTGGAATTCGATACTGTTGAATAAGCTCTATACGATGACTAAATGTGTAGATTGTAGTCACCCACACTGCATGTTTCGCTTAACAATGAAAGGGTGCCGTTTTCAATTTTCGATCCTTTTGTTCTTCTACTCCTGATATGTTGGACTGTTGATCGATGGTTTCATATAAAAGACTACCAATAAGACTCTTTGTAGAAGAAGTTCCCAAAAAATATTATGTTGACTTTACGAGAAAGACCTCTAAACATGCTCCAAATTGTAAAAATACGACTTTTTGGATTTTCAATCTCTTTTTTTCGGCTATCCCTGATATTTAAAAAAAATGATACAATGATTTCAAACAACAGGCTAGCTATTAGACTCTCTATTGACAAAAGTTTCTCCGCCCTCCCTTCATTATAACCGAAGTTATCGTGCCCTAAAGAATCAACAAATCAGCATGCTTATCTCTGCTTACCCTAAGCAGAAAATGCTCATCTTTGAACTCAATCATGACATTGACCTAGTGAAAGTCTACAAGAAGTTTGAACATTCTAGCTTAATTAGAAGGAGAGTTATTGTATTCCAAAGTCCCGGCCCTTCAAATTGCTTATATTTTTCATTTTCAATTCAAAATGGTGACCATCACGTGACCGAAATCAAAATTCGGATCCGACAGATTTTTAGGCATTCCTTCAAGGATTCTGAAAATATAACTCCCGAGTCTGTAAGTAAAATAGCAAAAAAGCCTTTTTGATTTTTCTCGTTTAAAGATGGTGGCACTTCCGGTTCGATCGACAAACTCCATATTTTGTGTACGAATCAGTAATTACTTGTCTAGTATCAAAGAAAAAAATTAGGTCATTCTGACATATATTTCGACGATTTTTTTGAAAACTTTGATCCTTAATTTCGTCAAGGGGAGATAATTTAGAAAATTTATAATTATATTTTTGAAGTCACATCGGTAACATCTACTTATACACTAAATTTCATGAAAATCGTACAACTATTAAAGAAGTTCTCAAATTGGTCTAAACTTCCGGTTCGAAATCACAGCGACGAATTTTCGAAATTGGAAAATGCGAAACTGCAGATGAAAATGATTTTTTTCAAGGTATTCAAAGAAAAAAGAATTAGTAAAATCGGTCAAAAAATAACAAAGTTACGACTATGCATTGTCAGTTTTTTCGTTCGTAAAATTCGGTGATTTCGGATTCGTAAAACGTTTTGAAAATATATTTAATCAACAGCCACCACCCATTTTTGGGGGGATAGGTAAAAGTTTCAGAACGATCCTATGGTTAGATTCTGAGAAATCCGATTTGTGGACAAAACACAAAAAAAAAATAACAATAACTAGATCTGCTACTGTCCCATGCAGATATGAAAGCTTTCATATTCATCGTCACGTGTCATTGAAGAAAAAATTATCAAAATTGGTCAAAAATTCGCGAAGTTACAAGTCTAAATATAGTATGAAACATTGCACCCAAGCATAACAATAATCTGAAAACTAAAGGGAATAACTGAAACTTGTATTACTATAATGAGACGGATGAGAAATTGAAATGAAAATGGCGGGAAAAAAAATTAAAAATGGCAGGTTGGACAGGCGACCTTACTCCTTCTCATGTACAACCGGGCATTCGAAAACACGCTAGTTAACTCAATGACAGGCGCGCGTGCTAACCATTCAGCCACCCCCCCCCCTTTGAAATCAGACACGTGCAATATGTCATATAGGAAGAATAAGAAGTCGCTCACAACAAAATGGTAAATTAATGAGTTTAGGTCAAAAGGTTGAGCTACTGTTTTAGTGTAATTAATAGTTTTAAAGAGACACGTTAAGGGTTGTTCATAGTTAAATGAAAGTTTAATTTTAAATAAGACCAATAAAATTAGGATTTAATAATGCCAGACTAATATTTCCAATATGTTTGGTTATAAGTAGGAAATCATGACGACTTCTTAAACATGTTTTAAACAAAGGATCATAGACTGAATTATACAAGAATGGCACTCTGCAATAAAAAAACTGGCCAAAGCAAGATTTCTATGCAGAAATTAAATAATTGCTAGAACCAGAAAAATATTTATCCACTATAATAAATAAGCAACATAGACAAAATGAAATGAAATTGAATGGGGTTTAACGTCCTACTGTTCAGCTCCTAAAATGGGCTAATGAAGACGGGCATATGCCATAAAGTGTGCAATGAGGGAAATATTACCCGGGCAGCGGCGTTACGGCCTACGAGGTCGGACAGCGACCATACTCCTTGTCACGTACAACCAAGAAATCGAAACAACGCCAGTTGACTCAATGACAGACGTTATGATACAGAACGCACGTGCTAACCATTCAGCCACGCAACCTCCCTAAAATCGGCAAATTGCTGACCTACAGCGAGAAACATTTCAACCGGGCCAAATTTTCTATTTTAACAGTTTAATTTGCACGGTACCTTTAGTTATCAACCGAATATTACAAAACTTTTTTAAAAATAAGCTCCCCCTGACCAGCTTAAGCGTTCGCAATAAACGTTTGCCCCTTAAAATCGGCAAATTGCTGACTTTAAAGTGAGAAACATTACAACCGGGCGAAATTTTCTGTTTTATCACTTTTACAGTACCTTTGATTACCAACCGATTATCACAAAACTTTAAAAATAAAAGAGAAAGAGAGAAATGCGGCCTAATGTCCATTCGACACAAACTAGGTCATTTCGTGACTAACATATGTTTTTTTAATTTTATTTAAAAAAAACCCTTGCGCTTACTGGTCTTTAGCCGTTGGGAGGAAACCGAAGGACACGGAGAAAACCCACGAGGTTGGACATCATACTTCATGTCACGTGCAACCTGGAGATCGAAACGACGCTCGATGACTCAATGACAGACGTTACGATACAGCGCGCACATGCTAACCATTCAGCCATTCAGCCTCCCTGAATTCGGAAAATTGCTGACTTATAGCAAGAAACATTTCAACCGGGCGAAATTTTCTGTTTTAACAGTTTAATGTGCACGGTACTTTAATTACCAACCGATTATTACAAAACTTTTGAAAATAAGCTCCAACTGACCAGCTTAATCGTATGCAATAAACGTTTGGCCTGAATTGAAAGTTCTGCACGGAGAAAGTTCATCTTGATTTCCCGGCGTGGTTCCCCGTTGTTAGTGAGACAGAACGGAGGGCCTGACAAGCACAGTTGTCTAGTCGTTCGGATGGGACGAAAAACCAAGCTACCGTATAGACATTGGAGTGCACGTAAAATATCCCTAAGCAGTTGGAATTCGATACTGTTGAATAAGCTCTATACGATGACTAAATGTGTAGATTGTAGTCACCCACACTGCATGTTTCGCTTAACAATGAAAGGGTGCCGTTTTCAATTTTCGATCCTTTTGTTCTTCTACTCCTGATATGTTGGACTGTTGATCGATGGTTTCATATAAAAGACTACCAATAAGACTCTTTGTAGAAGAAGTTCCCAAAAAAATATTATGTTGACTTTACGAGAAAGACCTCTAAACATGCTCCAAATTGTAAAAATACGACTTTTTGGATTTTCAATCTCTTTTTTTCGGCTATCCCTGATATTTAAAAAAAATGATACAATGATTTCAAACAACAGGCTAGCTATTAGACTCTCTGTTGACAAAAGTTTCATCGCCCTCCCTTCATTATAACCGAAGTTATCGTGCCCTAAAGAATCAACAAATCAGCATTCTTATCTCTGCTTACCCTAAGCAGAAAATGCTCATCTTTGAACTCAATCATGACATTGACCTAGTGAACGTCTACACCAAGTTTGAACATTGTAGCTTAATTAGAAGGAGAGTTATTGTGTTCCAAAGTCCCGGTCCTTCAAATTGCTTCTATTTTTCATTTTCAATTCAAAATGGTGACCATCACGTGACCGAAATCAAAATTCGGATCCGACAGATTTTTAGGCATTCCTTCAAGGATTCTGAAAATATAACTCCCGAGTCTGTAAGTAAAATAGCAAAAAAGCCTTTTTGATTTTTCACGTTTAAAGATGGTGGCACTTCCGGTTCGATCGACAAACTCCATATTTTGTGTACGAATCAGTAATTACTTGTCTAGTATCAAAGAAAAAAATTAGGTCATTCTGACCTATATTTCGACGATTTTTTTGAAAACTTTGATCCTTAATTTCGTCAAGGGGAGATAATTTAGAAAATTTTTAATCATATTTTTGAAGTCACATCGGTAGCATCTACTTATACACTAAATTTCATGAAAATCGTACAACTATTAAAGAAGTTCTCAAATTGGTCTAAACTTCCGGTTCGAAATCACAGCGACGAATTTTCGAAATTGGAAAATGCGAAACTGCAGATGAAAATGATTTTTTTCAAGGTATTCAAAGAAAAAAGAATTAGTAAAATCGGTCAAAAAATAACAAAGTTACGAGTATGCATTGTCAGTTTTTTCGTTCGTAAAATTCGGTGATTTCGGATTCGTAAAACGTTTTGACAATATATTTAATCAACAGCCACCACCCATTTTTGGGGGGATAGGTAAAAGTTTCAGAACGATCCTATCGTTAGATTCTGAGAAATCCGATTTGTGGACAAAACACAAAAAAAAAATAACAATAACTAGATCTGCTACTGTCCCATGCAGATATGAAAGCTTTCATATTCATCGTCACGTGTCATTGAAGAAAAAATTATCAAAATTGGTCAAACATTCGCGAAGTTACAAGTCTAAATATAGTATGAAACATTGCACCCAGGCATAACAATAATCTGAAAACTAAAGGGAAATAACTGAAACTTGTATTACTGTAATGAGACGATGAGAAATTGAAATGAAAATGGCGGAAAAAAAATTAAAAATGGCAGGTTGGACAGGCGATCTTACTCCTTGTCATGTACAACCGGGCATTCGAAAACACGCTAGTTAACTCAATGACAGGCGCGCGTGCTAACCATTCAGCCACCCCCCCCCCCTTTGAAATCAGACACGTGCAATATGTCATATAGGAAGAATAAGAAGTCGCTCACAACAAAATGGTAAATTAATGAGTTTAGGTCAAAAGGTTGAGCTACTGTTTTAGTGTAATTAATAGTTTTAAAGAGACACGTTAAGGGTTGTTCATAGTTAAATGAAAGTTTAATTTTAAATAAGACCAATAAAATTAGGATTTAATAATGCCAGACTAATATTTCCAATATGTTTGGTTATAAGTAGGAAATCGTGACGACTTCTTAAACATGTTTTAAACAAAGGATCATAGACTGAATTATACAAGAATGGCACTCTGCAATAAAAAAAAACCGGCCAAAGCAAGATTTCTATGCAGAAATTAAATAATTGCTAGAACCAGAAAAATATTTATCCACTATAATAAATAAGCAACATAGACAAAATGAAATGAAATTGAATGGGGTTTAACGTCCTACTGTTCAGCTCCTAAAATGGGCTAATGAAGACGGGCATATGCCATAAAGTGTGCAATGAGGGAAATATTACCCGGGCAGCGGCGTTACGGCCTACGAGGTCGGACAGCGACCATACTCCTTGTCACGTACAACCAAGAAATCGAAACAACGCCAGTTGACTCAATGACAGACGTTATGATACAGAACGCACGTGCTAACCATTCAGCCACGCAACCTCCCTAAAATCGGCAAATTGCTGACCTACAGCGAGAAACATTTCAACCGGGCCAAATTTTCTATTTTAACAGTTTAATTTGCATGGTACCTTTAGTTATCAACCGAATATTACAAAAGTTTTAAAAATTAGCTCCCCCTGACCAGCTTAAGCGTTCGCAATAAACGTTTGCCCCTTAAAATCGGCAAATTGCTGACTTTAAAGTGAGAAACATTACAACCGGGCGAAATTTTCTGTTTTATCACTTTTACAGTACCTTTGATTACCAACCGATTATCACAAAACTTTAAAAATAAAAGAGAAAGAGAGAAATGCGGCCTAATGTCCATTCGACACAAACTAGGTCATTTCGTGACTAACATATGTTTTTTTAATTTTATTTAAAAACTCCCCTTGCGCTTACTGGTCTTTAGCCGTTGGGAGGAAACCGAAGGACACGGAGAAAACCCACGAGGTTGGACATCATAAACCATGTCACGTGCAACCTGGAGATCGAAACGACGCTCGTTGACTCAATGACAGACGTTACGATACAGCGCGCACATGCTAACCATTCAGCCTCCCTGAATTCGGAAAATTGCTGACTTATAGCAAGAAACATTTCAACCGGGCGAAATTTTCTGTTTTAACAGTTTAATGTGCACGGTACTTTAATTTCCAACCGATTATTACAAAACTTTTGAAAATAAGCTCCAACTGACCAGCTTAATCGTATGCAATAAACGTTTGGTCTGAATTGAAAGTTCTGCACGGAGAAAGTTCATCTTGATTTCCCGGCGTGGTTCCCCGTTGTCAGTGAGACAGAACGGAGGGCCTGACAAGCACAGTTGTCTAGTCGTTCGGATGTGACGAAAAACCAAGCTCCCGTATTGACATTGGAGTGCACGTAAAATATCCCTAAGCAGTTGGAATTCGATACTGTTGAATAAGCTCTATACGATGACTAAATGTGTAGATTGTAGTCACCCACACTGCATGTTTCGCTTAACAATGAAAGGGTGCCGTTTTCAATTTTCGATCCTTTTGTTCTTCTACTCCTGATATGTTGGACTGTTGATCGATGGTTTTATATAAAAGACTACCAATAAGACTCTTTGTAGAAGAAGTTCCCAAAAAATATTATGTTGACTTTACGAGAAAGACCTCTAAACATGCTCCAAATTGTAAAAATACGACTTTTTGGATTTTCAATCTCTTTTTTTCGGCTATCCCTGATATTTAAAAAAAATGATACAATGATTTAAAACAACAGGCTAGCTATTAGAGTCTCTATTGACAAAAGTTTCATCGCCCTCCCTTCATTATTACCGAAGTTATCGTGCCCTAAAGAATCAACAAATCAGCATGCTTATCTCTGCTTACCCTAAGCAGAAAATGCTCATCTTTGAACTCAATCATGACATTGACCTAGTGAACGTCTACACCAAGTTTGAACATTGTAGCTTAATTAGAAGAAGAGTTATTGTGTTCCAAAGTCCCGGCCCTTCAAATTGCTTCTATTTTTCATTTTCAATTCAAAATGGTGACCATCACGTGACCGAAATCAAAATTCGGATCCGACAGATTTTTAGGCATTCCTTCAAGGATTCTGAAAATATAACTCCCGAGTCTGTAAGTAAAATAGCAAAAAAGCCTTTTTGATTTTTCACGTTTAAAGATGGTGGCACTTCCGGTTCGATCGACAAACTCCATATTTTGTGTACGAATCAGTAATTACTTGTCTAGTATCAAAAAAAAAAAATTAGGTCATTCTGACCTATATTTCGACGATTTTTTTGAAAACTTTGATCCTTAATTTCGTCAAGGGGAGATAATTTAGAAAATTTTTAATTATATTTTTGAAGTCACATCGGTAGCATCTACTTATACACTAAATTTCATGAAAATCGTACAACTATTAAAGAAGTTCTCAAATTGGTATAAACTTCCGGTTCGAAATCACAGCGACGAATTTTTGAAATTGGAAAATGCGAAACTGCAGATGAAAATGATTTTTTTCAAGGTATTCAAAGAAAAAAGAATGAGTAAAATCGGTCAAAAAATAACAAAGTTACGAGTATGCATTGTCAGTTTTTTCGTTCGTAAAATTCGGTGATTTCGGATTCGTAAAACGTTTTGAAAATATATTTAATCAACAGCCACCACCCATTTTTGGGGGGATAGGTAAAAGTTTCAGAACGATCCTATCGTTAGATTCTGAGAAATCCGATTTGTGGACAAAACACAAAAAAAAAATAACAATAACTAGATCTGCTACTGTCCCATGCAGATATGAAAGCTTTCATATTCATCGTCACGTGTCATCGATTATATCAAGTATCTCAAATAAAAGGATATGAATAACAAACTATCAAAATTGGTCAAAAACTCGCGAAGTTACAAGTCTAAATATAGTATGAAACATTGAGTAATCTGAAAACTAAAGGGAAATAACTGATACTTGTGTTGCTGTAATCGGGATGACTTCCGATTTCAAAACTTTCAGAAAAATGAAATGAAAATGGTAAGAAAACATCGAAAAATTAAATGAGATAACTTTGAACAAAACTAAAACTTTTTGAATCAGGTTGAACTCAACTGTTTGAATATGTACGTTAAATATGTAGATTTGGAAAATTATAAAGACATAATATCAAAATCGGTCAAAAACTCACAAAGTTACAAATTTAAATGTAGTGAGAAACATTGCACCCGGGCAAAAAAATTATCTTTAAACTAAAGGGAAATAACTGAAACTTGTATAGCTGTAATCGGGCTTCCAAGGTATGTTATATAATTATGGTTTCCAATATGTTTGGTTATAAGTAGGAAATGGTGACGACTTCTTAAGCATGTTTTAAACAAAGGGTCATAGACTGCAATATACAAGAATGGCACTCTGCAATAAAAAAAAACTGGCCAGAGATTTCTATGCAGAAATTAAATAATTGCTAGAACCAGAAAAATATTTATCCACTATAATAAATAAGCAACATAGAGAAAATGAAATGAAATTGAATGGGGTTTAACGTCCTACTGTTCTGCTCCTACAATGGGCTAATGAAGACGGGCATACGCCATAAAGTGTGCAATGAGGGAAATTTTACCCGGGCAGCGGCGTTACGGCCTACGAGGTTGGTAAGGCGACCATACTCCTTGTCACGTACAACATAGAAATCGAAACAAGGCCAGTTGACTCAATGACAGACGTTATAATACAGAGCGCACGTGCTAACCATTCAGCCACGCAACCTCCCTAAAATCGGCAAATTGCTGACCTACAGCGAGAAACATTTCAACCGGGCCAAATTTTCTATTTTAACAGTTTAATTTGCACGGTACCTTTAGTTATCAACCGAATATTACAAAACTTTTAAAAATAAGCTCCCCCTGACCAGCTTAATCGTTCACAATAAACGTTTTCCCCTTAAAATCGACAAATTGCTGAATTTAAAGTGAGAAACATTACAACCGGGTCAAATTTTCTGTTTTATCACTTTAACAGTACCTTTGATTACCAACCGATTATTACAAAACTTTAAAAAGAGAAAGAGAGAAATGCGGCCTAACGTCCATTCGACACAAACTAGGTCATTTCGGGACTAACATATGTTTTTTAATTTTATTTAAAAACTCCCCTTGCACGTACTGGTCTTTAGCCGTTGGGAGGAAACCGAAGAACACGGAGAAAACCCACGAGGTTGGACATCATACACCATGTCACGTGCAACCTGGAGATCGAAACGACGCCCGTTGACTCAATGACAAACGTTACGATACAGCGCGCACATGCTAACCATTCAGCCATCCAGCCTCCCTGAATTCGGAAAATTGCTGACTTATAGCAAGAAACATTTCAACCGGGCGAAATTTTCTGTTTTAACAGTTTAATGTGCACGGTACTTTAATTACCAACCGATTATTACAAAACTTTTGAAAATAAGCTCCAACTGACCAGCTTAATCGTATGCAATAAACGTTTTGCCTGAATTGAAAGTTCTGCACGGAAAAAGTTCATCTCGATTTCCCGGCGTGGTTCCCCTTGTCAGTGAGGCAGAACGGAGGGCCTGACAAGCACAGCTGTCTAGTCCTTCGGATGGGACGAAAAACCAAGGTCCCGTGTACACATTGGAGTGCACGTAAAATATCCCTAAGCAGTTGGAATTCGATACTGTTGAATAAACTCTATACGATGACTAAATGCGTAGATTGTAGTCACCCACACTGCATGTTTCGCTTAACAATGAAAGGGTGCCGTTTTCAATGTTCGATCCTTTTGTTCTTCTACTCCTGATATGTTGGACTGTTGATCGATGGTTTCATATAAAAGACTACCAATAAGACTATTTGTAGAAGAAGTTCCCCCAAAATAGTATGTTGACTTTACGAGAAAGACCTCTAAACATGCTCCAAATTGTAAAAATACGACTTTTTGGATTTTCAATCTCTTTTTTTCGGCGATCCCTGATATTTAAAAAAAATGATACAATGATTTCACACAACAGGCTAGCTATTAGACTCTCTATTGACAAAAGTTTCACCGCCCTCCCTTCATTATAACCGAAGTTATCGTGCCCTAAAGAATCAACAAATCAGCATGCTTATCTCTGCTTACCCTAAGCAGAAAATGCTCATCTTTGAACTCAATCATGACATTGACCTAGTGAACGTCTACACCAAGTTTGAACATTGTAGCTTAATTAGAAGGAGAGTTATTGTGTTCCAAAGTCCCGGCCCTTCAAATTGCTTCTATTTTTCATTTTCAATTCAAAATGGTGACCATCACGTGACCGAAATCAAAATTCGGATCCGACAGATTTTTGGGCATTCCTTCAAGGATTCTGAAAATATAACTCCCGAGTCTGTAAGTAAAATAGCAAAAAAGCCTTTTTGATTTTTCACGTTTAAAGATGGTGGCACTTCCGGTTCGATCGACAAACTCCATATTTTGTGTACGAATCAGTAATTACTTGTCTAGTATCAAAAAAAAAAATTAGGTCATTCTGACCTATATTTCGACGATTTTTTTGAAAACTTTGATCCTTAATTTCGTCAAGGGGAGATAATTTAGAAAATTTTTAATTATATTTTTGAAGTCACATCGGTAGCATCTACTTATACACTAAATTTCATGAAAATCGTACAACTATTAAAGAAGTTCTCAAATTGGTCTAAACTTCCGGTTCGAAATCACAGCGACGAATTTTCGAAATTGGAAAATGCGAAACTGCAGATGAAAATGATTTTTTTCAAGGTATTCAAAGAAAAAAGAATTAGTAAAATCGGTCAAAAAATAACAAAGTTACGAGTATGCATTGTCAGTTTTTTCGTTCGTAAAATTCGGTGATTTCGGATTCGTAAAACGTTTTGAAAATATATTTAATCAACAGCCACCACCCATTTTTGGGGGGATAGGTAAAAGTTTCAGAACGATCCTATCGTTAGATTCTGAGAAATCCGATTTGTGGACAAAACACAAAAAAAAAATAACAATAACTAGATCTGCTACTGTCCCATGCAGATATGAAAGCTTTCATATTCATCGTCACGTGTCATTGATTGTATCAAGTATCCTAAATAAAAGGATAAGAAGAAAAAATTATCAAAATTGGTCAAAAACTCGCGAAGTTACAAGTATAAATATAGTATGAAACATTGCACCCAGGCATAACAATAATCTAAAAACTAAAGGGAAATAACTGAAACTTGTATTACTGTAATGAGACGGATGAGAAAATGAAATGAAAATGGCGGGAAAAAAAATTAAAAATGGCAGGTTGGACAGGCGACCTTTCTCCTTGTCACGTACAACCGGGCATTCGAAAACACGCTAGTTAACTCAATGACAGGCGCGCGTGCTAACCATTCAGCCACCCCACCCCTTTGAAATCAGACACGTGCAATATGTCATATAGAGAGAATAACAAGTCGCTCACAACAAAATCGTAAATTAATGAGTTTAGGTCAAAGGGTTGAGCTACTGTTTTAGAGTATTTATTTGTTTTAAAGAGACACGTTATGGGTTGTTCATAGTTAAATGAAAGTTTAATTTTAAATAAGACCAATAAAATTAGGATTTAATAATGCCAGACTAATATTTCCAATATGTTTGGTTTTAAGTAGGAAATCGTGACGACTTCTTAAGCATGTTTTATACAAAAGATCATAGACTGAATTTTACAAGAATGGCACTCTGCAATAAAAAAACTGGCCAAAGCAAGATTTCTATGCAGAAATTAAATAATTGCTAGAACCAGAAAAATATTTATCCACTATAATAAATAAGCAACATAGACAAAATGAAATGAAATTCAATGGGGTTTAACGTCCTACTGTTCTGCTCCTAAAATGGGCTAATGAAGACGGGCATATGCCATAAAGTGTGCAATGAGGGAAATTTTACCCGGGCAGCGGCGTTGCGGCCTACGAGGTTGGACAGGCGACCATACTCCTTGTCACGTACAACCAAGAAATCGAAACAACGCCAGTTGACTCAATGACAGACGTTATGATACAGAGCGCACGTGCTAACCATTCAGCCACGCAACCTCCCTAAAATCGGCAAATTGCTGACCTACAGTGAGAAACATTTCAACCGGGCCAAATTTTCTATTTTAACAGTTTAATTTGCACGGTACCTTTAGTTATCAACCGAATATTACAAAACTTTTAAATATAAGCTCCCCCTGACTAGCTTAAGCGTTCGCAATAAACGTTTGCCCCTTAAAATCGGCAAATTGCTGACTTTAAAGTGAGAAACATTACAACCGGGCGAAATTTTCTGTTTTATCACTTGTACAGTACCTTTGATTACCAACCGATTATTACAAAACTTTAAAAATAAAAGAGAAAGAGAGAAATGCGGCCTAATGCCCATTCGACACAAACTAGGTCATTTCGTGACTAACATATGTTTTTTAATTTTATTTAAAAACTCCCCTTGCGCTTACTGGTCTTTAGCCGTTGGGAGGAAACCGAAGAACACGGAGAAAACCCACGAGGTTGGACATCATACTTCATGTCACGTGCAACCTGGAGATCGAAACGACGCCCATTGACTCAATGACAGACGTTACGATAGAGCGCGCACATGCTAACCATTCAGCCTCCCTGAATTCGGAAAATTGCTGACTTATAGCAAGAAACATTTCAACCGGGCGAAATTTTCTGTTTTAACAGTTTAATGTGCACGGTACTTTAATTACCAACCGATTATTACAAAACTTTTGAAAATAAGCTCCAACTGACCAGCTTAATCGTATGCAATAAACGTTTGGCCTGAATTGAAAGTTCTGCACGGAGAAAGTTCATCTTGATTTCCCGGCGTGGTTCCCCGTTGTCAGTGAGGGAGAACGGAGGGCCTGACAAGCACAGCTGTCTAGTCGTTCGGATGGGACGAAAAACCAAGGTCCCGTGTACACATTGGAGTGCACGTAAAATATCCCTAAGCAGCTGGAATTCGATACTGTTGAATAAGCTCTATACGATGACTAAATGTGTAGATTGTAGTCACCCACACTGCATGTTTCACTTAACAATGAAAGGGTGCCGTTTTCAATTTTCGATCCTTTTGTTCTTCTACTCCTGATATGTTGGACTGTTGATCGATGGTTTCATATAAAAGACTACCAATAAGACTCTTTGTAGAAGAAGTTCCCAAAAAATATTATGTTGACTTTACGAGAAAGACCTCTAAACATGCTCCAAATTGTAAAAATACGACTTTTTGGATTTTCAATCTCTTTTTTTCGGCTATCCCTGATATTTAAAAAAAATGATACAATGATTTCAAACAACAGGCTAGCTATTAGACTCTCTATTGACAAAAGTTTCTCCGCCCTCCCTTCATTATAACCGAAGTTATCGTGCCCTAAAGAATCAACAAATCAGCATGCTTATCTCTGCTTACCCTAAGCAGAAAATGCTCATCTTTGAACTCAATCATGACATTGACCTAGTGAAAGTCTACAAGAAGTTTGAACATTCTAGCTTAATTAGAAGGAGAGTTATTGTATTCCAAAGTCCCGGCCCTTCAAATTGCTTATATTTTTCATTTTCAATTCAAAATGGTGACCATCACGTGACCGAAATCAAAATTCGGATCCGACAGATTTTTAGGCATTCCTTCAAGGATTCTGAAAATATAACTCCCGAGTCTGTAAGTAAAATAGCAAAAAAGCCTTTTTGATTTTTCTCGTTTAAAGATGGTGGCACTTCCGGTTCGATCGACAAACTCCATATTTTGTGTACGAATCAGTAATTACTTGTCTAGTATCAAAGAAAAAAATTAGGTCATTCTGACATATATTTCGACGATTTTTTTGAAAACTTTGATCCTTAATTTCGTCAAGGGGAGATAATTTAGAAAATTTATAATTATATTTTTGAAGTCACATCGGTAACATCTACTTATACACTAAATTTCATGAAAATCGTACAACTATTAAAGAAGTTCTCAAATTGGTCTAAACTTCCGGTTCGAAATCACAGCGACGAATTTTCGAAATTGGAAAATGCGAAACTGCAGATGAAAATGATTTTTTTCAAGGTATTCAAAGAAAAAAGAATTAGTAAAATCGGTCAAAAAATAACAAAGTTACGACTATGCATTGTCAGTTTTTTCGTTCGTAAAATTCGGTGATTTCGGATTCGTAAAACGTTTTGAAAATATATTTAATCAACAGCCACCACCCATTTTTGGGGGGATAGGTAAAAGTTTCAGAACGATCCTATGGTTAGATTCTGAGAAATCCGATTTGTGGACAAAACACAAAAAAAAACTAGATCTGCTACTGTCCCATGCAGATATGAAAGCTTTCATATTCATCGTCACGTGTCATCGATTATATCAAGTATCTCAAATAAAAGGATAAGAATAACAAACTATCAAAATTGGTCAAAAACTCGCGAAGTTACAAGTCTAAATATAGTATGAAACATTGAGTAATCTGAAAACTAAAGGGAAATAACTGATACTTGTGTTGCTGTAATCGGGATGTTTGAATATGTACGTTAAATATGTAGATTTGGAAAATTATAAAGACATAATATCAAAATCGGTCAAAAACTCACAAAGTTACAAATTTAAATGTAGTGAGAAACATTGCACCCGGGCAAAAAAATAATCTTTAAACTAAAGGGAAATAACTGAAACTTGTATAGCTGTAATCGGGCTTCCAAGATATGTTATATAATTATGGTTTCCAATATGTTTGGTTATAAGTAGGAAATCGTGACGACTTCTTAAGCATGTTTTAAACAAAGGGTCATAGACTGCAATATACAAGAATGGCACTCTGCAATAAAAAAAATACTGGCCAGAGATTTCTATGCAGAAATTAAATAATTGCTAGAACCAGAAAAATATTTATCCACTGTCTGCTCCTACAATGGGCTAATGAAGACGGGCATACGCCATAAAGTGTGCAATGAGGGAAATTTTACCCGGGCAGCGGCGTTACGGCCTACGAGGTTGGTAAGGCGACCATACTCCTTGTCACGTACAACCAAGAAATCGAAACAAGGACAGTTGACTCAATGACAGACGTTATGATACAGAGCGCACGTGCTAACCATTCAGCCACGCAACCTCCCTAAAATCGGCAAATTGCTGACCTACAGCGAGAAACATTTCAACCGGGCCAAATTTTCTATTTTAACAGTTTAATTTGCACGGTACCTTTAGTTATCAACCGAATATTACAAAACTTTTAAAAATAAGCTCCCCCTGACCAGCTTAATCGTTCGCAATAAACGTTTGCCCCTTAAAATCGACAAATTGCTGAATTTAAAGTGAGAAACATTACAACCGGGCCAAATTTTCTGTTTTATCACTTTAACAGTACCTTTGATTACCAACCGATTATTACAAAACTTTAAAAAGAGAAAGAGAGAAATGCGGCCTAACGTCCATTCGACACAAACTAGGTCATTTCGGGACTAACATATGTTTTTTAATTTTATTTAAAAACTCCCCTTGCACGTACTGGTCTTTAGCCGTTAGGAGGAAACCGAAGAACACGGAGAAAACCCACGAGGTTGGACATCATACACCATGTCACGTGCAACCTGGAGATCGAAACGACGCCTGTTGACTCAATGACAAAGGTTACGATACAGCGAGCACATGCTAACCATTCAGCCATCCAGCCTCCCTGAATTCGGAAAATTGCTGACTTATAGCAAGAAACATTTCAACCGGGCGAAATTTTCTGTTTTAACAGTTTAATGTGCATGGTACTTTAATTACCAACCGATTATTACAAAACTTTTGAAAATAAGCTCCAACTGACCAGCTTAATCGTATGCAATAAACGTTTTGCCTGAATTGAAAGTTCTGCACAGAGAAAGTTCATCTCGATTTCCCGGCGTGGTTCCCTTGTCAGTAAGGCAGAACGGAGGGCCTGACAAGCACAGCTGTCTAGTCCTTCGGATGGGACGAAAAACCAAGGTCCCGTGTACACATTGGAGTGCACGTAAAATATCCCTAAGCAGTTGGAATTCGATACTGTTGAATAAGCTCTATACGATGACTAAATGCGTAGATTGTAGTCACCCACACTTCATGTTTCGCTCAACAATGAAAGGGTGCCGTTTTCAATGTTCGATCCTTTTGTTCTTCTACTCCTGATATGTTGGACTGTTGATCGATGGTTTCATATAAAAGACTACCAATAAGACTCTTTGTAGAAGAAGTTCCCAAAAAATAGTATGTTGACTTTACGAGAAAGACCTCTAAACATGCTCCAAATTGTAAAAATACGACTTTTTGGATTTTCAATCTCTTTTTTTCGGCTATCCCTGATATTTAAAAAAAATGATACAATCATTTCACACAACAGGCTACCTATTAGACTCTCTATTGACAAAAGTTTCACCGCCCTCCCTTCATTATAACCGAAGTTATCGTGCCCTAAAGAATCAACAAATCAGCATGCTTATCTCTGCTTACCCTAAGCAGAAAATGCTCATCTTTGAACTCAATCATAACATTAACCTAGTGAACGTCTACACCAAGTTTGAACATTCTAGCTTAATTAGAAGGAGAGTTATTGTGTTCCGAAGTCCGGGCCTTTCAAATTGCTTCTATTTTTCATTTTCAATTCAAAATTGTGACCATCACATGACCTAAATCAAAATTCTGATCCGATAGATTTTTAGGCATTCCTTCAAGGATTCCGAAAATATAACTCCCGAATCTGTAAGTAAAATAGCAAAAAAGCCTTTTTGATTTTTCACGTTTAAAGATGGTGGCACTTCCGGTTCGATCGACAAACTCCATATTTTGTGTACGAATCAGTAATTCCTTGTCTGGTATCGAAAAAAAAAATTAGGTCATTCTGACCTATATTTCGACGATTTTTTTGAAAACTTTGATCCTTAATTTCACCAAGGGGAGATAATTTAGAAAATTTCTAATTATATTTTTGAAGTCACATTGGTAAGATCTACTTGTATACTAAATTTCATGAAAATCGTACAACTATTAAAGAAGTTGTCAAATTGGTCTAAACTTCCGGTTCGAAATCACAGCGACGAATTTTCGAAATTGGAAAATGCGAAACTGCAGATGAAAATGATTTTTTTCATGGTATTCAAAGAAAAAAGAATTAGTAAAATCGGTCAAAAAATAACAAAGTTACGACTATGCATTGTCAGTTTTTTCGTTCGTAAAATTCGGTGATTTCGGATTCGTGAAACGTTTTGAAAATATATTTAATCAACAGCCACCACCCATTTTTGGGGGGATAGGTAAAAGTTTCAGAACGATCCTATCGTTAGATTCTGCGAAATCCGATTTGTGGACAAAACACAAAAAAAAAATAACAATAACTAGATCTGCTACTGTCCCATGCAGATATGAAAGCTTTCATATTCATCGTCACGTGTCATCGATTATATCAAGTATCTCAAATAAAAGGATAAGAATAACAAACTATCAAAATTGGTCAAAAACTCGCGAAGTTACAAGTCTAAATATAGTATGAAACATTGAGTAATCTGAAAACTAAAGGGAAATAACTGATACTTGTGTTGCTGTAATCGGGATGACTTCCGATTTCAAAACTTTCAGAAAAATGAAATGAAAATGGTAAGAAAACATCGAAAAATTAAATGAGATAACTTTGAACAAAACTAAAACTTTTTGGATCAGGTTGAACTCAACTGTTTGAATATGTACGTTAAATATGTAGATTTGGAAAATTATAAAGACATAATATCAAAATCGGTCAAAAACTCACAAAGTTACAAATTTAAATGTAGTGAGAAACATTGCACCCGGGCAAAAAAATAATCTTTAAACTAAAGGGAAATAACTGAAACTTGTATAGCTGTAATCGGGCTTCCAAGATATGTTATATAATTATGGTTTCCAATATGTTTGGTTATAAGTAGGAAATCGTGACGACTTCTTAAGCATGTTTTAAACAAAGGGTCATAGACTGCAATATACAAGAATGGCACTCTGCAATAAAAAAAAAACTGGCCAGAGATTTCTATGCAGAAATTAAATAATTGCTAGAACCAGAAAAATATTTATCCACTATAATAAATAAGCAACATAGAGAAAATGAAATGAAATTGAATGGGGTTTAACGTCCTACTGTTCTGCTCCTACAATGGGCTAATGAAGACGGGCATACGCCATAAAGTGTGCAATGAGGGAAATTTTACCCGGGCAGCGGCGTTACGGCCTACGAGGTTGGTAAGGCGACCATACTCCTTTTCACGTACAACCAAGAAATCGAAACAAGGCCAGTTGACTCAATGACAGACGTTATGATACAGAGCGCACGTGCTAACCATTCAGCCACGCAACCTCCCTAAATTCGGCAAATTGCTGACCTACAGCGAGAAACATTTCAACCGGGCCAAATTTTCTATTTTAACAGTTTAATTTGCACGGTACCTTTAGTTATCAACCGAATATTACAAAACTTTTTAAAATAAGCTCCCCCTGACCAGCTTAATCGTTCGCAATAAACGTTTGCCCCTTAAAATCGACAAATTGCTGACTTTAAAGTGAGAAACATTACAACCGGGCCAAATTTTCTGTTTTATCACTTTAACAGTTCCTTTGATTACCAACCGATTATTACAAAACTTTAAAAAGAGAAAGAGAGAAATGCGGCCTAACGTCCATTCGACACAAACTAGGTCATTTCGGGACTAACATATGTTTTTTAATTTTATTGAAAAACTCCCCTTGCACGTACTGGTCTTTAGCCGTTGGGAGGAAACCGAAGAACACGGAGAAAACCCACGAGGTTGGACATCATACACAATGTCACGTGCAACCGGGAGATCGAAACGACGCCCGTTGACTCAATGACAAACGTTACGATACAGCGAGCACATGCTAACCATTCAGCCATCCAGCCTCCCTGAATTCGGAAAATTGCTGACTTATAGCAAGAAACATTTCAACCGGGCGAAAATTTCTGTTTTAACAGTTTAATGTGCACGGTACTTTAATTACCAACCGATTATTACAAAACTTTTGAAAATAAGCTCCAACTGACCAGCTTAATCGTTCGCAATAAACGTTTGCCCCTTAAAATCGACAAATTGCTGACTTTAAAGTGAGAAACATTACAACCGGGCCAAATTTTCTGTTTTATCACTTTAACAGTACCTTTGATTACCAACCGATTATTACAAAACTTTAAAAAGAGAAAGAGAGAAATGCGGCCTAACGTCCATTCGACACAAACTAGGTCATTTCGGGACTAACATATGTTTTTTAATTTTATTTAAAAACTCCCCTTGCACGTACTGGTCTTTAGCCGTTGGGAGGAAACCGAAGAACACGGAGAAAACCCACGAGGTTGGACATCATACACCATGTCACGTGCAACCGGGAGATCGAAACGACGCCCGTTGACTCAATGACAAACGTTACGATACAGCGAGCACATGCTAACCATTGAGCCATCCAGCCTCCCTGAATTCGGAAAATTGCTGACTTATAGCAAGAAACATTTCAACCGGGAGAAATTTTCTGTTTTAACAGTTTAATGTGCACGGTACTTTAATTACCAACCGATTATTACAAAACTTTTGAAAATAAGCTCCAACTGACCAGCTTAATCGTATGCAATAAACGTTTTGCCTGAATTGAAAGTTCTGCACGGAAAAAGTTCATCTCGATTTCCCGGCGTGGTTCCCCTTGTCAGTGAGGCAGAACGGAGGGCCTGACAAGCACAGCTGTCTAGTCATTCGGATGGGACGAAAAACCAAGGTCCCGTGTACACATTGGAATGCACGTAAAATATCCCTAAGCAGTTGGAATTCGATACTGTTGAATAAACTCTATACGATGACTAAATGCGTAGATTGTAGTCACCCACACTGCATGTTTCGCTTAACAATGAAAGGGTGCCGTTTTCAATGTTCGATCCTTTTGTTCTTCTACTCCTGATATGTTGGACTGTTGATCGATGGTTTCATATAAAAGACTACCAATAAGACTCTTTGTAGAAGAAGTTCCCAAAAAATAGTATGTTGACTTTACGAGAAAGACCTCTAAACATGCTCCAAATTGTAAAAATACGACTTTTTGGATTTTCAATCTCTTTTTTTCGGCTATCCCTGATATTTAAAAAAAATGATACAATGATTTCACTCAACAGGCTAGCTATTAGACTCTCTATTGACAAAAGTTTCACCGCCCTCCCTTCATTATAACCGAAGTTATCGTGCCCTAAAGAATCAACAAATCAGCATGCTTATCTCTGCTTACCCCAAGCAGAAAATGCTCATCTTTGACCTCAATCATAACATTGACCTATTGAACGCTTACAACAAGTTTGAACATTCTAGCTTAATTAGAATGAGAGTTATTGTGCTCCAAAGTCTCGGCCCTTCAAATTGCTTCTATTTTTCATTTTCAATTCAAAATGGTGACACCCGGTTGACCTAAATCAGAATTCTATTCGCGACATTTTTTAGGCCTTCCTGCAAGGATTCAGAAAATATAACTCCCGAGTCTGTAAGTAAAATAGCAAAAAAGCCTTATTGATTTTTCACGTTTAAAGATGGTGGCACTTCCGGTTCGATCGACAAACTCCATATTTTGTGTACGAATCAGTAATTCCTTGTCTAGTATCAAAAAAAAAAACTAGGTCATTCTGACCTATATTTCGACGATTTTTTTGAAAACTTTGATCCTTAATTTCACCAAGGGGAGATAAGTTAGAAAATTTCTAAAGTCATTTTTCTTGTCGCATCATTAAGGTCTACTTACATATTAAATTTCATGAAAATCGTACAACTACTAAAGAAGTCGTCGAGTTTGTGTAAACTTCCGGTTCGAAATCACAGCGACGAATTTTCGAAATTCGAAAATCCGAAATTGCAGATTTGAAGTAAATGTCTTAGGATACTCAAAGAAAAAAGAATTAGTAAAATAGATCAAATAGTCACAAAGTTACAGCATTGTAGGTCAAATGCATTCGTTCGTAAAATTGGGTGATTTCGGATTCGTAAAACGTTTTGAAAATACATTTAATCAAGGTTCGCACCCCATTTTTGGGGGGGTAGGTCAAAATTTCAGAAAGATCCTATGGATAGATTCTGAGAAATCCGATTTGCAGAAAACACACAAAAAAAAAAAATAATAATAATAACTTTAACAGAAACAATAAGCTTTCATATGTAATACATATGAAAGCTTAACTAGATCTGCTACTGTCCCATGCAGATATGAAAGCTTTCATATTCATCGTCACGTGTCATTGATTGTATCAAGTATCCTAAATAAAAGGATAAGAAGAAAAAATTATCAAAATTGGTCAAAAACTCGCGAAGTTACAAGTATAAATATAGTATGAAACATTGCACCCAGGCATAACAATAATCTAAAAACTAAAGGGAAATAACTGAAACTTGTATTACTGTAATGAGACGGATGAGAAAATGAAATGAAAATGGCGGGAAAAAAAATTAAAAATGGCAGGTTGGACAGGCGACCTTTCTCCTTGTCACGTACAACCGGGCATTCGAAAACACGCTAGTTAACTCAATGACAGGCGCGCGTGCTAACCATTCAGCCACCCCACCCCTTTGAAATCAGACACGTGCAATATGTCATATAGAGAGAATAACAAGTCGCTCACAACAAAATCGTAAATTAATGAGTTTAGGTCAAAGGGTTGAGCTACTGTTTTAGAGTATTTATTTGTTTTAAAGAGACACGTTATGGGTTGTTCATAGTTAAATGAAAGTTTAATTTTAAATAAGACCAATAAAATTAGGATTTAATAATGCCAGACTAATATTTCCAATATGTTTGGTTTTAAGTAGGAAATCGTGACGACTTCTTAAGCATGTTTTATACAAAAGATCATAGACTGAATTTTACAAGAATGGCACTCTGCAATAAAAAAACTGGCCAAAGCAAGATTTCTATGCAGAAATTAAATAATTGCTAGAACCAGAAAAATATTTATCCACTATAATAAATAAGCAACATAGACAAAATGAAATGAAATTCAATGGGGTTTAACGTCCTACTGTTCTGCTCCTAAAATGGGCTAATGAAGACGGGCATATGCCATAAAGTGTGCAATGAGGGAAATTTTACCCGGGCAGCGGCGTTGCGGCCTACGAGGTTGGACAGGCGACCATACTCCTTGTCACGTACAACCAAGAAATCGAAACAACGCCAGTTGACTCAATGACAGACGTTATGATACAGAGCGCACGTGCTAACCATTCAGCCACGCAACCTCCCTAAAATCGGCAAATTGCTGACCTACAGTGAGAAACATTTCAACCGGGCCAAATTTTCTATTTTAACAGTTTAATTTGCACGGTACCTTTAGTTATCAACCGAATATTACAAAACTTTTAAATATAAGCTCCCCCTGACTAGCTTAAGCGTTCGCAATAAACGTTTGCCCCTTAAAATCGGCAAATTGCTGACTTTAAAGTGAGAAACATTACAACCGGGCGAAATTTTCTGTTTTATCACTTGTACAGTACCTTTGATTACCAACCGATTATTACAAAACTTTAAAAATAAAAGAGAAAGAGAGAAATGCGGCCTAATGCCCATTCGACACAAACTAGGTCATTTCGTGACTAACATATGTTTTTTAATTTTATTTAAAAACTCCCCTTGCGCTTACTGGTCTTTAGCCGTTGGGAGGAAACCGAAGAACACGGAGAAAACCCACGAGGTTGGACATCATACTTCATGTCACGTGCAACCTGGAGATCGAAACGACGCCCATTGACTCAATGACAGACGTTACGATAGAGCGCGCACATGCTAACCATTCAGCCTCCCTGAATTCGGAAAATTGCTGACTTATAGCAAGAAACATTTCAACCGGGCGAAATTTTCTGTTTTAACAGTTTAATGTGCACGGTACTTTAATTACCAACCGATTATTACAAAACTTTTGAAAATAAGCTCCAACTGACCAGCTTAATCGTATGCAATAAACGTTTGGCCTGAATTGAAAGTTCTGCACGGAGAAAGTTCATCTTGATTTCCCGGCGTGGTTCCCCGTTGTCAGTGAGGGAGAACGGAGGGCCTGACAAGCACAGCTGTCTAGTCGTTCGGATGGGACGAAAAACCAAGGTCCCGTGTACACATTGGAGTGCACGTAAAATATCCCTAAGCAGCTGGAATTCGATACTGTTGAATAAGCTCTATACGATGACTAAATGTGTAGATTGTAGTCACCCACACTGCATGTTTCACTTAACAATGAAAGGGTGCCGTTTTCAATTTTCGATCCTTTTGTTCTTCTACTCCTGATATGTTGGACTGTTGATCGATGGTTTCATATAAAAGACTACCAATAAGACTCTTTGTAGAAGAAGTTCCCAAAAAATATTATGTTGACTTTACGAGAAAGACCTCTAAACATGCTCCAAATTGTAAAAATACGACTTTTTGGATTTTCAATCTCTTTTTTTCGGCTATCCCTGATATTTAAAAAAAATGATACAATGATTTCAAACAACAGGCTAGCTATTAGACTCTCTATTGACAAAAGTTTCTCCGCCCTCCCTTCATTATAACCGAAGTTATCGTGCCCTAAAGAATCAACAAATCAGCATGCTTATCTCTGCTTACCCTAAGCAGAAAATGCTCATCTTTGAACTCAATCATGACATTGACCTAGTGAAAGTCTACAAGAAGTTTGAACATTCTAGCTTAATTAGAAGGAGAGTTATTGTATTCCAAAGTCCCGGCCCTTCAAATTGCTTATATTTTTCATTTTCAATTCAAAATGGTGACCATCACGTGACCGAAATCAAAATTCGGATCCGACAGATTTTTAGGCATTCCTTCAAGGATTCTGAAAATATAACTCCCGAGTCTGTAAGTAAAATAGCAAAAAAGCCTTTTTGATTTTTCTCGTTTAAAGATGGTGGCACTTCCGGTTCGATCGACAAACTCCATATTTTGTGTACGAATCAGTAATTACTTGTCTAGTATCAAAGAAAAAAATTAGGTCATTCTGACATATATTTCGACGATTTTTTTGAAAACTTTGATCCTTAATTTCGTCAAGGGGAGATAATTTAGAAAATTTATAATTATATTTTTGAAGTCACATCGGTAACATCTACTTATACACTAAATTTCATGAAAATCGTACAACTATTAAAGAAGTTCTCAAATTGGTCTAAACTTCCGGTTCGAAATCACAGCGACGAATTTTCGAAATTGGAAAATGCGAAACTGCAGATGAAAATGATTTTTTTCAAGGTATTCAAAGAAAAAAGAATTAGTAAAATCGGTCAAAAAATAACAAAGTTACGACTATGCATTGTCAGTTTTTTCGTTCGTAAAATTCGGTGATTTCGGATTCGTAAAACGTTTTGAAAATATATTTAATCAACAGCCACCACCCATTTTTGGGGGGATAGGTAAAAGTTTCAGAACGATCCTATGGTTAGATTCTGAGAAATCCGATTTGTGGACAAAACACAAAAAAAAAATAACAATAATAATCTTAACAGAAACAATAAGCTTTCATATGTAATATGAAAGCTTAATAATCTTAACAGAAACAATAAGCTTTCATATGTAATATGAAAGCTTAAATAACAATAATAATCTTAACAGAAACAATAAGCTTTCATATGTAATATGAAAGCTTAATAATCTTAACAGAAACAATAAGCTTTCATATGTAATATGAAAGCTTAATAATCTTAACAGAAACAATAAGCTTTCATATGTAATATGAAAGCTTAATAATCTTAACAGAAACAATAAGCTTTCATATGTAATATGAAAGCTTAATAATCTATTTATAAAGCGCTGAATATGCAACTAACTAGTTGCTAAAGAGCGCTAAACCGCACATCCATTGAATGAATAGTTTTGTTGAATAAGATAATAAAATAATAAAATGAAAATGCACGCCTCTTAAGTCAGTCGGATGATCTCGTAACAAAGGTAGTAATGGAAATCAAGGCTAGGTTATAATTGTATCGCTGATATCTAGGCTCAGAATTAAGTGATTTGACTGCAAATTTCAGCACATTCATGTTACATTATCTATTTTTTAACGATTCTAGCGAAAACTGGCAGCTCTTTATCTAATCTTTTCTAACGCCACTTTAATATTATCAAAATAGTTTTAGTTAATCCCGGAAGGAATTGTAAAGGAGGGGTATAGTCGTTCGAATGGGACCAAAAACCGAGGATTGCACGTAAAAGAACCCTTGACAATTTGAATTCGAAATAAGAGTAAGCTTCAGTGGCGCTGTCTGGGCAAATTTTTTATCATACCATACGGTGTGGCGTATGCCCATCTTCATTAACTCATCATAGCTTGTACGGCCCTGTTTCGTTTCTATTTGGTACATACTTTACGGGTATATACATACTATCATACTCCGTGCAGCGTTTCGTTTGATTAGAGGTATTCTTCGGGCCATTGCTTCAGGAATATGACATACTATATGGCCCGTTTGTGTCTAGCTAATATTAATTGTATCGCTAAACTCTGTTTAACGCTACAGTTGATAGAGTCTAAGACTCCTTACGCAAATTCAAATAGTTTCAAACTCAAAATTGTCAACACGTATCTTTACAGTTTGTATTGAAGTAAGTAATCCTATCACAAAATGGAATCAAATTTTCATCAAATATACCCCCCCCCCCCGCCCGATATTTCTATGCACATCGTGCATTTGGAAAGTGTCGAGCATGGCAAGATAGAAGATTACACAAGAGCGTGCTAAAACAAATTTCAAGAGACCTCCAACACATCTGGTTACTTTTTGACAAGAAAAATTCTTACCTCATCTAAAACTAATGGGATCATAATAAATGTTAAAGATTTGCCAAATCCAGTTGGCAAGACGCCCATTACATCCGAGTTTTGAATAACATAGTCAATGGTCAACTTTTGTTCACGTTTGAGCGAATAATTAAACCCAAATCATATCATAATGCTGTAAGGCCTCGCCTTTAATTCAATGGGAATCGGTTTATTACATCTTAAGCTATGTGCAGTAAAGTTTTGGGTCAGTGTATGTATAAATTAAGGGAACTATATAGGCCAGTAGCTTTTTTGTAGTCATTTGACTAAAAAGCTTGCGCAAAGGAACTCCGTAGGATGAGCCACTAACGCGGAAGACATCAGTAGTGGAACCATTTCTAGTTTCTGTTCAGCTTTGGAGCACCGATCTTTGGAGAGATATAGTGGTCTGAATCCAGTTATTATAATATAGTGGTCTCCCTTTAAACCACAAACACGCATCTATATTCATAGATTAATATTTCGGCCATACAAAAAATATCATGGTTCCCAGATCAAGATTATGCTATACCAGCACAGCAACGCCAAAGTGGTTTAATAAAGCTTATCTTAGATGGTTAACCTGATTCCCATACAAGTAATCAATCCGCACGTGGTATTTGGGGGGGGGGGGCTGGAATAGTAGTCTAACTTCAGTTTCCAATCGCTTCGCAACCGAATCCACTCAATTCCAATCAGAGCATTGGAGCTGCATTCATAAATAACATTCGATGCCCCAAAAATGTCGCGTTAAGTAGAATGGCACCAGACAAAATGTTTTAATCCATAGTATTTAATTAGTGTTCTATTAAATTGTGCCAACTAGACGAAATAATAATTTTTATTTTCATTTAACCTATCTGCCCGAAATGTCACATTGCATTGCTGGGAAAATTTAGGCACACAATTGTACTTTGTAAAAGTTGTATAAAAAATATTGTGTTCTTGAATGTGTCCAATTTAACAGCGAATTTAAATTCAGGGTGTCTATAGTTAGGCAATTAAATAGAAATAGAAATCTTAAATAAACAACTGTCTTTAGTTGTGTATATATTACAAGTAAATAAAATTTAGTTCTCTTTTTTTTGGGGGGGGGGGGGGGGGGCACCAACCACCACGCCCCCCCCCCCTCCCCCAGCCAAAAATTTTCCGGTACGCCTATGCTCCTATACCAGTTCTGATGCGATTAGCCGTTGTATAATTGTATAATTAGCAATTATTATAGATCCAAATGTCTTAATTTAATGAAAGAACCAAATCAATAATATACTATTCCAAAAAAGTAAGGGATATTTGATTTCGGGGGCATAATACTAAAATATGCAAATGACTACGAAAAAAGTCACTATAGAACCTAACAGAAGAAACATTTCCAGTTACATGTGACGCCCAAACCCACCAATAGCTGCCGCATGGAATGCAGGTGATGCTTGGGATCATCATGGGGGTCCAACCCAAGATTTGCACGACTCTGACTTTGAATGTTACAGTCATTGTGGCATTGAATTCCAGGGTGGAAACATCAGTTTAATTGTTTTAGTGACCAGAAAACAAATTTTGATAAGCGTCGGCTTACCCAAAATGAAAGGTTACGTGCCCTTGGCATGCTACAGATCGGCACAACACAGGCGGTTGTGGCGCGGACGATGAATGTTTCTCAGTCTGTCATAAGCAGGCTTTGGTCCAGATACCGTGATACACAATCTGTACAGGACAGACCACGCTCAGGTCGACCAAGGGCGACAACTCAAGCCCAGGATCGATTTATCCGTACCTTGGCCTTGAGAAATCGTGTCATCACAGCAAATCAGATCAGCGCTCGTCTTCAAACAGACACTGGTGTGAGAGTGAGTGGCCAGCCGATTCGGAATCGACTGCATAGGGGTCACCTTCGCGCCCGACGTCCTCGCGTGATCCCTTGTTTGAGAGATCATCACATTCAGGCAAGACGTCGTTGGTGTAGGGATCGTCAAAACTGGGATAATCGACGCTGGAGCAATGTGGTGTTTTCAGATGAGTCAAGGTTCACTGTTGATTTTTTGGACAGACGTAGGAGGGTGTGGCGTCGTCGAAACGAGCGCTTCCAAGACGTTAACGTCATCAGACATGATCGATTTGGGGGTGGTTCTGTTATGGTGTGGGGAGGCATCACTGTTGCTAGAAGAACGGCTTTACATGTTGTTGCAGGGCGTGTTACAGGCCAGTACTACCGGGACAACATCTTGGCAGTCAATGTTGTGCCGTTCGCACGACGTCATGGCCGCCGTTTCATCTTCCAGGATGACAACGCAAGATGTCACAGGGCCAGGATCGTTACAGGTTACCTCCAACAACAGAACATCACCACATTACCTTGGCCAGCACTGAGTCCCGACCTCTCCCCCATCGAGCATGTCTGGGACATGCTTGGACAGAGGTTACGTCAACGTCAACAACGTCCTGCCAATGTCCAAGAACTTGCTGCTGCGTTACAACAGGAATGGGACAATCTGGACCAAAATGACCTTAGACGTCTCATTAGGAGTATGCCACGTCGGATCAATGCTTGTTTGGCAAACAGAGGAGGATTTACCCGTTACTGACTTTGTTGTGATGCTGTGGTAACTTTGCTGTTTGACCCCGGGTATCATTTTACCCATATAATGGTCAGTATGTGCCTTACTTAGTCTAACGATCATTTGGAATAAATCGATGAATGTGAACTTCATTTCATTTTGTCATTTGTTTCTTCGTCAGTTTCATTAGGTGACTTTATCTAATGTGCTGTCGATGGCGATCCTCGGTTACCCAGTGTACTCATTCCGTTCTACTCCACTATATCCTGGGTTAATCCATAGGGTTTCCACGATATCAAACTATCTGAATGGAGTTAGAGTGTACGAACCAATCCAAAAACAGTCAAAAGCTACCTTAAAGTAGCTAAGTCTCTAACTCAATATCATCCAAATTCTTCAACATTGAAAACACGAATTATTTGTCAATTTAAATCAACATTGACACTGTGATCTTACCAGAAAAAGATGGGTTTCTGATATCCAATATTTAAGACAAAATAAACATTTTACCATTGGTACACGAATTGTGTACCATTATGCGTCTCAGCCCCAGTTCTAGCATGAGACTCGAGGACATGGGCGGATTACCCTATAGGCAGTGTAGGCAGCTGCCTAGGGCCCAAGAAAAAATAGGGCCCATAAAATTTTCGACGACCTTTTTTAATTTTATTTTTTACATTATTTAATTAACTAGACCACGCTTACGACGAACCTCACTCGGTTGTATCAACTGTTCATTATGAAGGAAGAAGTATTTTACTACAAGTGACAAAAATTACAGCTTGTCAGAATATATGTAACAATTGCCTTAACCACTTCTAAGAAGATAGTAGGAAAAGAAAAGTATGGACGTATATCCTCGTAAATTTCGTTTGTCTTACAGCGGTCACAGCTGCACGGCGAGTAAGGCACTGGTTCATTAGACTGGGGTCGCGTGTTTGATCCCTGTTTACGATGGGTCATTTTCCTGTGAAAGCAACAGGTCGTAGAGTTTTAGGTTGACGATGGGAATCCCGGATCTCATGACAGGTCGTAACGATTTTGGTTTACGAATGCATCCGGGACCTCGTGACAGCTCGTAACGTTTTAGTTTTAGGTTGATGATGGAATCCGGGACCTCGTCACAGTTTGTGACGTTTTTGATCTATGGGTAAATCCAGGGACAGTTATTTTAAGAAAAAAAACACACAACAGACGAATTACATTATACAGAAATTATTTTATCGGGGTTGTATGTAATAAAACGCTGACAAACGACACAACGATTTGATCTCTCAAAGGTCACGAGCACACTGATCAGCAGTGAATATTCGCTAGGCCGCTACAATCACTGATAAGGATGACATCGATGCGACTTAATGAGCCAAAAATATTAACATTTTTCTTCCGACAAATTGAATACTAAAATATTTTTTTAGGTACTGGAAAAAATAAATAAAGACATTTGAAGTATTCGTAGGTAAAAATCCTTCTTTATGGTAAATGGGTCTTAAAATGAGTAAAATGCATCATCCTGACCGAACCAGTGACGTTTTATGTTAACATTGCACGCGCCATTGAGCCAATGATTGACGTCGCGTTATGTGACATCACGTGTTGAAGGTAGTCATATTTTACAGAGATATTAAAAGACTTTCGTAATCCAGATTAGGTCACGGGATGTAAACTGGGCTAGCTCTAATATCAATCCTAGCCAGGGTTGGGATTAGGGTTAGAACGTTAAACCCCGTTTGATTCCATTTCATGTCTCGATAATGAAATATCACTATATATCTTTCCTTCAATCGGGCCCGTAGCCAGCTTATAAAATTGGGGGGGGGGGGGGGGGTATGGAATTTTTTGGAGCAGGTAAGGAGATGTGGCCAGCTAAGAACACTCCTAAGAAATCAGTATTGTTGGCGAAATATTTGGGGGAGCTAATGCAATTTTTTTTTTTTGGGGGGGGGGGGGCTTAGTCCCACCCCACCCCCACTTAGGACCCGCCTTCAATCCGTTTTTATTAGCCAGTTCGAAACTGAACAGCAGAACATTACAACCAATTTTATTTCATTTCTTTCCTTCAAAAGATTGGAGCACGAAGGACCACGCCCTGTATACCACATTTTTAAACATCAATATATTCATGTGATCATTTACAAAACAAACATACTCCACTGTTGGTGTTAGTTTTATCTTTGGATGCCCCAATAAGGCAGTGGTTTTAAGTACACAGACAAGCTATAAACGAGGAAAATACTTTCGTTACCCAAATTACTATATCTTTCGAGATATTTAAAGGAAAACTTTTACATGATAATATATAAATCTAAAGGAGCTCAGTAGCAATATTTGGGACCTAGAAATTGACACAAATGCTTCGCAACGCATATATTAATGTTCTATGAATGTATATAAACTGATTAACTTTCAATCGTTTCTTTTTTTACAATATTTTCTAATTAATTATGTATGGCGAAATACGCCAGAAGTCTCAATCGAATGGCAGTCTTTAGCGTCTGGTTATTCTAGTCTACACCGATGGTGTTTATTGCGCATGCTCTCCAGATAAGAATATGTCGTCACCGTTTGGCATTGAATATGTCTGTTCAAGTCCCTTGTTACAAATGGCGCTGAAACGTATTATAGTACACGAGTCATGTACCAATGATAACATGTATATTTTATCTTAAATATTGGATATCAGAAGTTTGACCCCCCCCCCACCTCCAAATATTTTGAGAAATATATTGTCGCTATCGTCATTTTAGCGTATTTCTGTTGTAACCAAGGGTCGCTTTGACAAAGCACAGAAACTGGGATTTTACGCACAAAAACACATTAAATACATGCATTTGCTACAAAACCAGACACACACTGAGTTTTTTGAAGAGAGAAATTCAGCGACACGTTTGACGTTAATTATGATAAATTCTAAGACTAACAAACATTACATCTAGGGGGGGTAGGGTTAATGTGGTTAGTATGTGCGCACTTGTATCGTAAGGTATGTCATTGAGTAAACTGGCGTTGTTTCGATTCTCTGGTTTTACATGACATTGAGAAGGGATCGCCTGTTCAACCTCGTTGGTTTTCTCCGGGTCCTATGGTTTCCCCCCACTCCTAAAGACCCCTACCCACAAGCTAATTACTGAAATAAAATTAAACCATATATTATTCCCGAAATGACCCAGTTTGTGTCAAGTTAAACTCTATTCTGAACAAAGTTATGTGTTTATGAAATGTTGACAAGATTTGGCCTAAATAGCCTTTATTGTCAAGTACTATTGCTACAATAATAAACAGTCTCAATTATCCATTTTAGTGTAAAAGTATCAAATCCATTTCATATCTTGACTATCCAGTGGCCTACATTGTTGATTATTAGCTTTTCATGTAAATAAATGATAGAATAATGATTTAATTCTTTTTTCTAAACAATATTTTTCTTCGTTGAATATCACCGTAGCCAACCTGCATGACAACCCCGTTATTCTGCTGTCTCAGATCATGAATATTTACAGAGACCTGGCAAAAAATGTTAATTCAAACCCTCATCGTCCATTCTAGACCAAAAAATCAACCCAAATGGGCATGCAAAAGGACAGAAAAGAGAAAGAGAGAGAATAGCTATAAAAGGACGAACTACGGGTGAAATTTAATGCTGTTTTTTTTTCAGTCTTTCGTTAAAATTCTCGTGACTCCAAACTTATCCCCATGGTGAATCCGCCGAAAGGGGAAATAAGGACTGCGTCCGAGGATATTGCTCTAGATTTGATTGACGATAAAATCGACAATCTTTAGATGAAAAGATTTGCGGATATAATTTATTGCCTTTGGAACCCAAATTTAGATTGTTTTGTTGGCGGAAAGGTCCCAGTAATTAAAGATGCATTATGTAAGAGCTAAATCTGATTATTGCGGGCCTTTGTTTCGGTCTCAAATGTTATATAAACTATTAATTAGCTAATCAACTCTCTAAACAATCGTTAATTAACAGGAAAAACCCGTAATCAACTCTAAGTCGTATTTATATAGCAGAGATTAAAATAATATCTGAGATTAAAACACGAATTAGAGTTCAATATTAGTCCATTTCAATTACTACCTTGCCGTTGAAATATGGGAACCTAATCCAATAAATGTTTAAGGCATATTGGACATGGTTTCGGGTGCCATTTGTACCTAATAAATGAAATGAAATGAAATGGGGTTTAACATCCTACTGTTCTGCCCTGAACTGATCTAATGGGGGAAATTTTGCCCGGCCTACTCAGGCTACTCTTATATCGAATTCCAACTTCAATGGGATCTCTTACGTGCACGCCAATGTGTACACGGAACCTCGGCTTTCGTCCCATCCGAACGACTAGACAGCTGTTCTTGTCAGGCCCCCGTCCGGCATCACAGACAGGGGGAAACACACCTTGATACCCCTGTAACGAATAAAAAAAAACATACCTAGAACACAATGCCGACGTTAAAAATAATGACGTATTCACAAACAGGGGGTGGGGGTGGGGGTGGGGGTGGCCGAATGGTTAGCGTGCGCGCGGTGTATCATACGGGCTGTCACTGAGTCAACTGGCGTGGTTTCGAATCCCGGTTGTACGTGGCAAGGAGTAGGGTTGCCTGTCCAACCTCGCGGGTTTTCTTCGGGTACTCCGGTTTCCTCCCACTGCAAAAGACCCCTACGCGCTAGCGAATTATTGAAATAAAATTAAATCATATGTTAGTCCCGAAATGACCTAGTCTGTGTCGAGTGGACATTGAACGCCATTTGTCTCTCTCTCTATTCACAAACAAAAGAATAATTTTTGAACAAAAACGTGTAGAATGGACTAAGCAGATCACGACAGCATTCAATTCCGTTGGACTGTTCACGTATTTCACCGAACATAATTGATTAGAAATTTACAATAATTCTTTATATGCCGTATTTCTGCTGGACATACTTGATTTAAAATCACAACAGAAACAATTGAATGTAAATTAGTTCATATACAATCAAGTAGCATTATTATATGCGTTGCGACCCATTTGTTATCAGCGATTTAGCTCTTTTAATGGGTGTTTTTGAACCTATTTCCAAATATCAGAATTTTTTGCCCTTTAATATTCACAGCGTGAGATTGCTACACATAAAATTTTTAAAAAGAAATTATTTTCGCATTGTACAGTTATATAATTGAAGTTTTTTATTATAATAAAGAGGAACAATACAATATGAAGCTTTGGCGATTGGAGTACTAATACAGCCTTCCATTGTTGTTACTAAATTAATAATCATATTATTCGATATCTTTAAGCTGACATCAGTGAGCTTAACTTCCTGCACGTTGCTACACGATCATTTCGCAATCGTTAAAAGGGCGCGTTCTTACTGTGAGTACGGTATGTGGAATAACTGACTGGCAGCTTGATGCAGTAACTAACTATAACGGTAGTAGTATTCCACCGCACTCGACAGAGATCATACACAGTATATAGGTGTCTCGTTCATTTATAATCTCAAATAACGAACTCGTATCGTTAGATCGACGAAATCGTCACTGGTTATAATAATCCATTTGGCTTAATATTAGTCTCCCCGAAGACAGATATCAAATATACCCCAGTTATATCGGCGCGTGATTCATCGCGCACTCAGCACCATCGTTCCGTTATGGCAAAGAATCTAACATCAAGGGCAGCCAATATAATATGGAAGCACGTGTCCGGTAAGTTGATCTTTCTTTCTATATTAAATTTGATTTTTTTTGTAATAATTAATTGTAATGTTTTATTTGAATGTGGACTTGTGAAAACGTAAATGCAATACATAGTCAAGATGGTTATCTCATGGTATGTGCCATAGGCCCGGATCAAAGAATTTCTTACTCTGAACACGCGGTGCCACAGAAACATGTCCAAAGATGATTGGCTGAAATATGTCGTCTGCTTCGCTCTTTATCATTCATTATCCGCTCTCATTATTTCAATGGGAAATGGACCAACGAAGCGGGCGTGGTTTAATTGTGTATATTTGCAAATTCCCCATTTCGCTAGATATGCTACTAGTAGTGTGTAAATCAGTGAAGTGCACTATATTATATTATGCAGATATAAGATATCTATTTCAAAAGATTATAAGGTATTTTATTGTATGTACAAGCTCACTTGAGACAGCTGTACAGCAACAAAGAAATATCCGATGTCGATTATACGACAACATGAACTCGATATATGACGATAGAAGAAAGGAAATAGGAAGTAAAAAAATAAACAATTAAATGATAAAAACATGACAGAAAAAAGACGACAATGTAAGAACGCGTGGGGTTTACATTATATATCAGGTTTTGTCAGGCAATGACTGAACCCTTTCAGGCTTTGAGTTCAATTCTTACAAAAAACAAGCTACATTGAATGGGACCTATTAACATAAATACAGTCCCAGGACTAACTAGGGAAAAGTGCTAAATTTTGGATGTTTGGGTGTGGTCCGGATCATTGTTTTTAAATTGCTTTGTATGCTGATTTAAACAGCATGTCTGACTTGAGTAGCATTATAGCGCTGTTATAGGCATTGACAATAATAGTGATAGAACAACTCATATAGTTAGATGGATGAACATACATGTATGGATAAAACATGAAGCAATTAATTCAACTTCAACATAAAAATTTCAACATCATTGCTTGATAACGACTAGAGAAACCTAGTCGAAACATAACTCAGTATTAAGCTGTAATTGTATTCCATAGAATATAGTGACCTGTATATAACATAAAAACTGTTGGAAGGCCAAACTGATCTAAATACTGACCTACCAACCTGTCATGTTATCATAATAAAACCATATAAAACATTAATAATCAAATATATTTAATGTTAACTTGTCTGGGAATATAGGCAAAATATGTTAAATTACAGTAAAAATTTATGCTTACTAGACAAATTATTTTTAGGAGGGGGGATCCCCTATAATAATATTCTTAATTAACAGATGAAAAGTAAAATGATATTGTGATCAATAGTCATAATTTAATTTTTTTTAAAAAAAAATGATTTAATTTAGTGGTTTTTTTTACACTCTACCAAGGGATAGGCTATTTTCGGGCTGGTTGGTTGTGAATACCTATGGGCCGAGTTAAACAACACAATGTTTTCCGTTGACAAGGAATCAATATATAGTTATGTTCAACAATGTGCAACAAATATATATTGTTGTTGTCTAACAACTATATAATCATAGTCCTTATAAAGACATATAGAAATACTGAAATAGATTTCACTATAAATTTACACACTTATATATGGATATACTACTGAATTTTATACAGGTATTAATCATTATTTGCTTGATAACGATATCTGTATGTGTATCGAAAGGTAACATGTTAATAAAATTCAGAAGTAGTATATCCATATATACAACTGAGTGTAGTTTTTTTCTTTGATGTCCATAGCAGTTATATCTCATAACAACCTCTCATGACGTCATCATAGGTTGATATTCGGTTCATATCAACCGCTGATGACGTCATCCCAGGTCGATATATTTTTGGCTCATATCAAACATTGTTATAGTACAGTTTGTAGCATTCAGTAACGAAATAGACGGCGTACATATCGGCATATTTAAATCGGTTATCCATACTCCATCTAAGATATCTTTCAGAATTTTCTTTCCGCCCACATTATTTCTCCACACACTCCATTTTTTCTTCAGGCTTTGGATAGGTCCTCATCATATTTGCATTCACATCAATTCTATCGTCATTATGGTGACTAAAATGGATTGATTATTTGTCTGGCTTCGATTTACTATCTCTTTTGTTTTTGCTTTCTCCAAAATGGCCGACGTATAAATAAACATCTGCACGTGACAGCTTCGGTAATTTTCGCTTTTTGGCGGAAACTGTCGAGCAATTATCCCATCACAGTTGCCTTTTTTAGAAGAGCCCATTAAATTTAAAGGTGAACCCGTTGTATATGTCAGATATAAACCTACTCTCCCTCGGATTGATATGATAGAGAACACTTGGGCTGCGCCCGCATGTTCTCTTATCATATCAACCTTGGGTAGGTTAATATCCTATACATAAGTGTCTTTATTTTTAATTATATAATCATACTGCACACAGCGATGCATCTTCTTCATGCTTCGAGAATATACATCACTTCCCTAAATGCCGTCCATTTAAAACGCTCACGTGATCATTTTGGGGCGGGACTTATCGACTTGTAAGGTCAATTATGTATACATACTGCTATTTATAGTGGAAGCATGTGGTTTATGTAAACAAATATGTCAAGTTATCAAAATGTTGACTTCTGCGACTCTGGTAAAAGGGATATATAAATTATGTGCCAATGGGTGATATTGCAATACAGTCTTTATCATTGTAAACTGCCTTTAGAGTTTTAATCTGTTTATCTTTCAAAACAAGGTTAGATACTCCAAAATTTGTCTGCGCAAGCAAAGCCGCTTCTGTGAACATATGTTTCATAATAAACATATTAAATTTCATTCAATAAGAAAATAGACGAGAAATAAATACTTCTAAAAATTTCTAAAGTCATACTCAGTGTTTTCGACTAGAATCATTGATGTAGGAATTAAAGTGATAATTTCATATTTTCTAAGGGTGTCAAAACATATTTATTTCTATGTCGTTTGCTCAAAAGGTTGTCAACTCACTATTATATGATCATGGGCAATATTTCAGAGGGATTAAAATCGCTGACACAGAAAATAATAACACAATTACCTCCCTTGTTTTCCCATCCCCCTCCATGCAATGGCGATCTTCAAACGTTTGAATTTGAAGTTGAAAATGATATTTTTGCCAATTTCTCAACTGGCAACAGTGAATTATAGGATTAATAATAGGATTATTCTTTACCAATTTGGACTGTTTACAGATACCATCTATTTTAAGGCTTTATTTTAATATATTTTAAAAATATGACTAAAAAATATGAAATTGCCGTTTTAAAATGTCGGTTAATTAGGTTAGAGCCTGTTTTTAGGAGGAGCTAACTGTAGATAGACAGTTTGGGATATTATATAATGAATTAAATTAAACCTTCAGCCATTATACCCTGCTTTCAAATTGGTAATCCCTCTAATCTAAAATGAGGTTTTCAGCATGTCTTTGTCTGGCTTATAATCTTATCAATTTGAAACAGATTAGATACTTTAATCTGTCCACTCATCAAATCTATGATAACCAATTGTAGGATAAAAACCTAGAAACTCAGAGCCGAAGTCATTATTAATTATTAATGTACGTCCTGACACGTTAAAGAAAGACAGAATCTGTTAATAGGGAGGTTACAGTGGCAAAGTGGGTAAGGTGCTGGCTCGCTAGCCTGGAGGGCGGGTGTTTGATCCCTGCATTGGCAGGGAAAGTTCATCCAGATTTTCCTGTGCGGTTCCCCCTTGTCAGTGAAGCAGGATAGATTGCCTGACAAGGAGAGCTGTCTCGTTGTTTGGATTGGACAAAAAACTTAAGTTCCGTGTACACATTGGTCCCTTGATAGTTGGTCAGTCTTTATCAGCCCAGTTTGAAGAAGAACAGTAGGACGTTAAACCCCATTTCATTTCATTTGTTAATAGCCATATCCATTGTCATTTATAATCATAATGAACATGCAACAAATATAATGAAACTCGGGATGGTCCAATAGTTTAAGTGCGCGTATTTGATCATAAGGTCTTGTCATTGAGTCAACTGGCGTGGTTTCGAAGCCCCACTTGTACATCAAGTGGTGTGGCGGCTGTGGCCTCGGCTACAACATGAAGATTTGACCAGTTGTAGTGGGAGTTTGTGTTTGGGGTCATGACCTAGACCTATGACATCAGACATTTGATTGACCAATCAGCGTTGATGTTTTTAGTAGGATACCCACATTTCCGTTTATCGCATGGCAAAAACTCGCTGCAACCGACCGTAACATTGGCTAATCCCTCACATCAACCATATAACAACTCTTCCAGATCCTAGTGTAGTAAAGACAAGTAAAACATAAGTTTGAACTGTTAAAAACGAAATGAAATACAGAAATAGGATCTGTGTTTCAATCATATTACAATAGTTCCTGGTAAAATTGTTGATAATTTTACAACATGGCTCAAACAACAAATAATAAACACAATATTCAGAGGGGCAGTAAGCAACAGCTGGTATGAACACAATATTCAGAGGGGGCAGTAAGCAACAGCTGGTATGTGATATATGCCACAGAACTGAAATAATGTTAATATAAATGATTATCAATGTCGTAGCTGTGTTATTACATTGAACACGTTTCAAATAGAGAACTGAGGTGTTACATTTACAATCATGGTCATTTCGGGACTAACATAATGTCATAGCTATAATTATTACATTGAACAGGTTAAAAATAGAGACATATAGTGTTACATGGTCATTTCGAGACTAACATATGGTACATATGTATAGGAATTAACGCAGTGCTGTTATATAGTCCCATTTAACTATCAGCGGTTGAAAATGTGATATCACGATTATGTGATACAGGCCGGTATATTTGTCAATTGTGTGAGTGACTTGATAATTGCTTACCACTTAGTCAAGTACAAGTATATTGGTGCAGAAAAGCATGAAGTTAGTTTTCCAGACATTTCATTATTTCATAATCATAATGCAACTAGTGATGCAGGACGAAGAGCCTGACAAGAACAGCTGTCCAGTCATTCGTATGGGAGGAAAACCGAGGTCCTGTGTACACTGCACGTAAAAGATCCCTAAACAGTTAAAATTTGATGTAAGAGTAGACCATAGTGCCGCTGTCCAGGCAAAATTCCCCTCATAGCACACTGTATGACATATGCCCGTCTTCATTAGCCGTGTTCGGAGCAGAGCAATAGGATGTTAAACCCCATTTCATTTCATTTCTGCTTAACCATTGCCAATCATTCAACCATACCGTAGCTCAGTTAAAGATACATTATGTAAGATTTAGATAAAGAGCTGCTAGCCATTCTTCCAATAATAGTTCAAAAAAAGATAATGTAAAATGAATAATTTGAAAATTTCAGTCAAATTACTCTTCTGCAAGCCAAGATATTAGCCTTTGAAGGTTTGACAAGGCGTGTGCAAGCTAAGTATCGCTCCCCCATGGTTAGCTTAAATAAAAATACGGCTGAACTGTTCTAATCTATTTAATATCGGAGAAATCTGAAGCCATCACGAGTTGATTATGGTCTGGATAAATTAATTAATGTCTTATTAATAATTTTGATAACATTTCAGGCTTGCAATAGACATATTTACATCTTGCATAATATATGTTTAATGTTCTACAAAATTCCACACAGCCCAAAATAAACAGTTATGATTTAAAGTTGAGTAAATTCTTAACTTAAGTCTGAGAATGCTTTGTGAACTCGGGGTTTGCATATATGTAGGATAACCCCTTTAAGAATGCATGCACTATTCTATAAATCGGCCTATGTCTAAGTGTATACTGACCTGCCCTAGATTAGTGAATCAGGGTAGATTAGATTTTATATACTCCTACATGTTCAGACTGATTTAACTTATTTTAATCAGCATATAGACGTACTCATATTGTTGTAATAAACACTCTAATGCCCTGGTTAATTTTATCTTGATGCCCTGGTTTTTTTTGTCTTGATTTTTTTTAAATGACCCACGCACTTGAGTTTATAACATGTAACTTGTATGGAGTTAAAGGTGGTTGGATGTCTGAATGGTTAGCGCATGCTCGTTGCAACATAAGGTCTGTCATTGAGTCAACTGGCGTGGTTTTGATTCCCAGGTTAAAGTACATGATAAGGGGTAGGGTTGCCTGTCCTTGCAACCTTGTGGGTTTTTTTAAGGGTCCTCCGGTTTCCTCCCACTGCTAAAGACCCCTACGCGCAAACAAATTATTGAAATAAAATTTAACCATGTTTTATCCCAAAATGACCTGGTTTGTTTCAAGACTCTAAACTCCATTTCTCTCTCTCTCACCACAGAATATAAAGTGATATCATGATAAGAAATATCCACTTGACACCTAATTTCTATCGAGTGGATATTAAACCCCATCTCTCTCTCTGTGTAAGCGAAATCAAGCCTTTGATAGAAGAGTAGACAAACTGGACCATTTAATAGGGTTAGTGGGTAAGATGCTGGCTCGCTAGCTGGAGGTTGGGTGTTTGATTCCTGCATTGGCCGAGAAAGTTCATCCAGATTGTCAGTGAATCAGGACGGAGGGCCTTACAAGGAGGGCCGTCTAGTCGTTTGGATGGGACGAAAAACAGGTCCCTTGTACACATTGCCATTTACATAAAAAGATGCCATGGCAGCTGGATTTCTATATAAGAATAGGCCCTTTTGCAGCTGTCAGGGCAAAATTTCCCTCATAGCACACTGTATGGGGTATGCCCTTCTTCATTAGTCGTGTTCTGAGCAGAGCAGTAGGATGTTAAACCCCATTTCCTTTCATTTATTTAGCTAGATTTGACAGGCCTACTTCTTCACCCTCCTGTTAAAGACGAAGCCCTGTACATTAGGCTTACTTAATTATCTTCATCACCACCTACGTACCGAATGAGTTAAGTTAGACAATGTACATTTATCACACTATCTAAATAAAGGTGAATGTTTGAACACAGGATTTTCATATATACAGTAACTCGATAAGTTGTATACTGTCTTAAAGGGACAAATTAGAGAGAATGATAAATGGGGTTTCGTGTCCACTTGTCACAAATAATGTAATTATGGACTAACACAGGGCCGTATTTATCGGGGGTACAGGGGGTACATTGCACCCCCAGAAAAATAAGGCACCCCGAGTAATGGTACCCCCACAGGATTACTTGCTAGCGACTTTGATTGTGGCAGTCCCCATGCTCAGCAACTTGGGCATTATATTGGCACCCCACCACTCTGCTGCACCCCCATTTTTAAAATCCTACATACAGCCCTGGACTAACATGGTTTAATTTGCTTGTGTGTAGGGTCTTTAGCAGTGGGAAGAGAGAGATAGAGAGAGAGATGGCATTTAACGTCCTCTCGACACAAACTAGGTCATTTTGGGACTAACATATGGTTTCTCTGGCTTGCGGCTGTGGTTTCGAACCCTGGTGTGAGCGTATGTGGCATGGAGATTGGGGCGCCTTCTCAACCTCGTGGGTTTCCTCCGGGCACTCCGGTTTCCTCCCACTGCTAAAGACCCCTACGCGCAAGCGAATTATTGAAATAAAATTAAACCATATATGTGAGTCCCAAAATGACCTTGTTTGTGTCGAGTGGACGTTAAACCCCATTTCTCTCTCTCTCCCGTGATAGCAAGAACGACCAGTTCTATTTCTAAATCTTACATAATGAATCTTTAAAATAAGTCATATAGGTCATGCCGGTTCCTCAATCATTTTCAGTTTTTGGATAAAATATTATTTAAACAACAAATTATCTATTCAACTATCATACAATAAGACAAAATAACGTGGGTGGATCTAGAGTAATAAGCGAGTCAAGCACCCTCATCCTTGTTCAACGTTTATATTATTAGGAACGAGTGTTGGGCTCCTCCCATCACCGAGAACTTTTGGTTCAACGATAATAAATAATATCTCCATTTATAAAGCGCTATATCCACAAAACGTGCTCATTGCATATGACCATAAAGTAATGAAATCTGAAGATGAAATTTCTTGTTAAAAACTTTACAGGGAGCCATTAAACTTACTTAGGGAGGCAGAATAACCATAAACCCATGACATAGAGTGCATCAACGCATCGCCATTGTGTTAAAAATAGGAGTAACTGATGACAAAATATACCCTTTAAATCTGTCATTGAGTAACAGAAAAATAACAAAATTAATATTGAGAAATAGCGAAATAACGTAATTTCTATTAAAAATAAAGCATTCAGAATAAAAATAACAGAATTCTCCCCCCCCCCAATAACAAATCAGCAAAATCACTGAATTTCTATAAAGATCCAGTCATTGAGAAACAGCTTGGTAACAAAATTTAGATGCAAAATCAGTCATTCAGAATATTACTTATTATTGAGCTTTTAAAAGCCCACATTTTAATGTGGTTGCAAATTGCTATCACATCTGTCTCTGACCATCTGCTGCTCACATTTCTGGTAGGCCACAATAGAGGCTACAATATTGTATCTTTTTATAGTATTGTTATTAAGAAATATATAGATTTCCTACATTTTTACTTAATAACCTTTAGATTTATGCTCCTTTATTATAGAATTTGATATACTTTATAAGGTGCCGTTGTTAACATATTTTATTCTATTGGTTGTTTATCCTTTTACAGTCCAAGCTTTACTTCTTGAAATTTGAGGAGCTTGTATTTTTACGGATATAGCTAAAACTACATACTCAACTATCCGGAAAAAAAATACTCAAACCACACGAAAACACAAAACTAAAACCATGCTCAAACTATCTGAAAACGCAAACTTAAAACTATCTGAAATAGAGAGAGAGAAATGGGGTTTAACTTCCACTCGACACAAACTATGTCATTTCGGGACTAACATATGGTTTAATATTATTTAAATAATTCGCTTGAGGGTATGGGTCTTTAGCAGTGGGAGGAAACCCATGAGGTTGGACAGGCGACCCTACTTCTTGTCACATACAACCGGGGATTCGAAACCACGCCAGTTGACTCAATGACAGGCTTTATGATACAGCGGCACATGCTAACCATTTGGCCATCCAAACCCCGTGAAAAAGCAATACCCAATACGAAAGTTAGCGAATCAATCACTGTATCTAAAGAAGGATGGTTTATGATAATTGTTGTATTTACAAATGAAAATTATTTTAATTTCAGATAAATCCAACAGATTGTCACAATGTCGATATTATACAGCACATGGCGCCAAGGTAACTTTGATATACTTTTAAATTATTATCCAGTCTCGTCTCTTTTCTGTTATCCAGACATGTCTCTTTTCTGTTATATATGAGGAGCCGTGGTGACTCAGTGAGTTAGATGCTGGCTGTTAAACCATGAGGTCTCTGGTTCTCCACTGCCTGGTTTCCCTTGGCTAAGTGGGTAAGGCGCTAGCTCGCTAGCCTGGAGGTTGAGTGTTCGATCCCTGCATTGGCCGAGAAAGTTCATCTCGATTTTCCAGCGTGGTTTCCCCTTGTCACTAATGCAGAACGGAGGGCCTGACAAGGATAGCTGCCTAGTCGTTTGGATGGGACGAAAAACAGAGGTCCCGTGTACACATTGGAGTGCACGTAAAAGATCCCTTGGCAGTTGGAATTCGATATAAGAGTAGGCCGTAGTGCCGCTGCCCGGGCAAAATTTCCCTCATAGCACACTGTATGGCGTATGCCCGTCTTCCATTAGCCCAGGTTAGGTGCATAAGAGTAGGACGTTTAATCCCATTTCATTTCATTTCATTTCCCTTTGTGAAGAATGACCCAACAAGGACAGTGTCTAGTTGTGCAGATGGGACAAAAAACTGGTCGCTCTCGGTATTAGCGGAGAAAGTTTCTCTGGATTTCCATCCCCGTTTCCCCTTGTCAGAGGTGAAGAAGAGCCTAACAAGGACATTGCCTAGTTATACAGATGGAACGAAAAACTGAGGTCATGTGTACAGATTGGTGTGCACATAAAAGAACCCTTGACAGCTAGAATTTGAAATAAGAGTAGGCTGTAGCGCATCATAGTACACTGTATGGTGTATGCCTGTCTTCATTTGCCTATTTCGCGCTGAAAACTAGAATGTTAAACCCAATTTAATTTCATAGAAATAAATAATAAGGTACGGGTAGTAGAACTTACAACAACGCTGTAAAATCTACCACTCAGATTAGCTTGATAGTAGTCTTGGTCACCCAGAACCTCTTAGGTTTGAACGTATGGAGGGTCTGGGACAGAAATAAATAATAAGGTACGCGTAGTAGAACTTACAACAACGCTGTAAAATCTACCACTCAGATTAGCTTGATAGTAGTCTTGGTCACCCAGAACCTCTTAGGTTTGAACGTATGGAGGGTCTGGGACGGTTGTCAATATTGAATGAAAAGTTCCATCCCAAGTCAAGTAAGACCTGCGCCCCTTCCAGCAATAAATCCCATAATTCTTGCATAAATATCAACAAACATGAATCATGATGATGAATTAGGATTTATTAAAAAAGAACATAGATATGGCCAATGAAGAGAGAAATTTACAATAATAAAAATTAAGCATGTTGGATATTGAACTGGCAATGAAATCAAATGAATTTTCTGCAATGGCTTTCTTAAATTAATTTTGTGGGCGTCATGATAATGTAAAAGACTGGATAATCTAGCCAATGCCCTATTTATTATTCTCAAATGTTGACAATACATCCAGGCTAATATTCGTAGGATATTTTTCTGGATGATAGAGACTAGCTTGTGATAGTTGTTTGATGTTTTATTGATTTTAGACCATTTTAACAAATATATGATGATAACATGGTTTATTCTGAAGATTATAAATATAAAAAAAAAGATCAACCGTGTCATTTGACTTTTAACATTTAAATCTTTTTTTTACCCCATGTTTCACGCAAGGCAACCCTTTTGATGATAATATAGGTACATCAATACTTTGACTTAGTTTTGATAATGAACATTTTCTACTACTCAGGGTAAGCAGAGCGATAAGCAATTTGATTCTATAGAGAGTGAGGAAACTTAGTGCATAGTTTGATTGCTCCATACTTTTTAAAAAAATGAATGCGATTAATTAATATGTGTCATCTATTTATTTCGTGATTTCGGCGGGGGACGTCAGCCTCACTGTTGGCATGTTTATCAATGTTTTAAGCAAGGCAACCGTATTGGTGATAATATAGGTACGTAGGGTAATAATAAAGATCAAAGATCTAAAAATGGCAAAACGTGACATGTGACACCAGGATTACCACATTTATTACCATGTTTTCGTGTATTTTTAGAAATCTGCAGCCTTAAAGAAGATGTTAACATCATCAAATTTAGAATATATAATGGAAGCTCATAATGGTCTCAGTGCTAGAATAGTTGAAGAAGCAGGTAAATATGATTATTATCTTGATACAGAGCTCACATTGTCGTCAGATCGCTTTCTCTGTCCATCTTTATTATTCAATTAATAGTTTCATTCTGAATTAATCCACATAGGTAATCTATCTTTTTGTTGTCAAGACAATTAGAGAGAGCAATAGGTGAATGAGGTCCCTGCATTGGCCGAGAAAGTCCAACCAGATTTTCTGGCATGGTTTCCCCATGTCAGTGATGCAGTAATGAGGGCCTGACAAGGACAGCTGTCTAGTTGTTTGGATGAAACGAAAAACTAAGGTCCTGTGTACACATTGGTGTGCAGATAAAAGATCCCTTGCCACTTGGAATTCGATATAAGAGTAGACCATAGCACCACTGTCCAGGCAAAATTTTCCTCATTAGCCCAGAGGGGGGTTGGGATGGCCTAGTGGTCTAGAGTGCCGCGCTTCGACCTCTAGCTGGCCGGTCACCTCTGGCTTGCGACTGTGGTTTCGATCCCTGGTGTGAGCGTATGTGGCATGGAGATAGGGGCGCCTTCTCAACCTCGTGGGTTTCCTCCGGGCACTCCGGTTTCCTCCCACTGCTAAAGACCCCTACGCGCAAGCGAATTATTGAAATAAAATTGAAACCATATGTTAGTCCCAAAATGACATAGTTTGTGTTGAGTGGACGTTAAACCCCATTTCTCTCTCTCTCTCTCTCTCATTAGCCCAGTGTGGAGGAGAACAGTACAATGTGTAACCCCATGTCATTTCATTTATCCTCCAGAAAACAAATAACGAACTAAATTCCGTTTAATAAACATTGATAAACAAATATAAAGAACTAATTTGAAAAAAAATAGTGAAATTCGTATATTTGTGTGAGTTGTCCCAAGTTCGATTCCGAGGTTGGTCCAGAAAGTTCCCCGGAATCGCACACTGAATGGTGTATCCCCGTTTTCATATAGCCTGGTTGGTGAAGCTGGGCATTAAACAACAAATACTAAAAATCCCCATTTGAAAAGCTAGAGAAGTTGGTATATTTGTGTGCGTTGTATTAATTATATTTTATTTATTACTAGGTTTCCAGGGCATCTGGGCAAGTGGTTTAGCCATGTCAGCACAAATGGGTGTAAGAGACAGTAACGAGGCATCTTGGACTCAAGTTGTTGATATTTTAGAGTTTATGAGTGAAGCAACGGAAATACCGATATTAGTTGATGCAGACACGGGGTACGGAAACTTTAACAATGCTCGTAGATTAGTCGGTAAATTAGAGGAACGAGGTGTTGCAGGGGCATGTTTTGAAGATAAATTATTTCCTAAAACAAACAGTCTCCATGACGACAGACATCAACCATTAGCAGACATGGAAGAATTCGCTTTAAAAATAAAGGTAAATTTTGATGTCTACAATTCTTAACATTTTTTTACGTCGTAGCTTGTTTGGTTTGTTGACTTTCCAGGCAGAAATCATTGTTAAAGTACAGGAGTAGGGAGGTTGTGTGGTCTAGTTGTTTAACACGTGTGCGTTAGATTATGAGGTGTGTCATTGAGTCAAGGGGTGTGGTTTTGGAGTACAGTGGCATGTCTCACATTGTCGGTTTTCTCTGTGTCCTTCTGTTCCCTCCAAAGCTTAAAGACCCCCATGTTCCTTAAGCAACGTTCGCAAGTTATACAACATCTCTCCGTTGCTTGAATACTCAGCAATTCCCCGAACTTTGCGCTAGTTATTTTTACAAGTGACTAATTAGCATTGTCCAATCAGAGTTCATAGCACCAAACACACTATAAACAAAAAGGGTTTTTTAAATTGAGAAACTCGTGGGAAAACAGCAACCGTGACATTGATCGATCTTTGAACTTTGCAACTCGATTGACACATGTAGGCATTTTAGCTATAAAGCATGAGACTTGGTATTCACGACGACCGATGAATCTGATAGGTTCCCAAGCTGGGCTTGTGACAATCGAACTTAGTGGCGAAATATACAGGGTATTACGTGAAGGGCTTGATAAGATGTATGTAGTTAAGGCGAGATCAAGCCTTCTATTGAAGATGAAAGACCCCTAACACGCAAGCGAATTATTGAAATAGAATTGAACGATATGTTAGTCCCGTAATGATTTTGTTTGTGTTGAGGGAACAGTTAACCCCATTTCTCTCTCTCTAAAATTCAGATGTAAAGTCATCCTTTGATGTTGGAACCCCATTATTGTCTCGTTCTCGATCATTAAATCACTAATAATGAAACTTGTTTTTTTTAGGCTTGTAAAGATTCCTTACGGGATCCTAATTTTTGTATCGTAGCTCGTGTAGAAGCATTTATCGCAGGTTGGGAGTTAGAGGAAGCCTTAAAACGATCCGAAGCTTACAGTAATGCAGGTAATTCTATTTAACCCTTTGGTACATGTAGTGGTCGCTTTTTAACCCTTTGGTACATGTCGTAGTGGCTCTTTAACCCTTTGGTACATGCACGTTAAACCACAAGGTCTGTCATTGAGTCAAGTGGCATGGTTCCCTGCTTGTACGTGACAAGGATCAAGGTCACCTGTCCAATCTTGTGGGATTTCTCAGTGTCTCCTCCCACTGCTAAAGAATCATACACGCAAGTCATGTGTAAGTCCCTGAAATGACCTAGTCTGTGTCTAGTGAACATTAACATCCTAGTTTGCTGGACCAACCTGGCTAATGAATATGGAAGAACATAGAAATAGAAATTTTTTCCTGAAGACAACAATTAAATTCCAATTGTCAAGCGTTCTTTTACTTCCACACCAACATGTTTTGTTTTTTGTCTCATCCAAACTACTAGACCCTATTCCTTGCCAGGTCCTCCATTCTGCACCACTGACAAAGGGAAACCACATTGGAAAATCCCAGGGAACTTTCTTGGCTGACCCTGTGATCAAACTCATGTTTCCTAGCCACTGAGGCTCCATAGTCTTGACTGAGTTAATCCCACTAAAATCATTTCTTTAAGACCAGGGGCCTATTTCACGAAATTTTAACTAAGATAAGATTCCAATTTTAGTAATTTGATTGGATAATATTAGATTGATTTTAGTGCTTAGCCAATCAAAATTGAAGTATCTACTAAAATTGGATTTTATCTTAAGTTAAAATTTCGTGAAACAGGGCCCAGGCCTGGAAATAACAGTTTTTAGAAATAGTATCTGATATTTTCAACTTAGTACTGGACATGTATTAATAATATCATTAAAAAAGACAAATCAGTGCCTGACAAAATGACAGGCACCAAGGTTTTGTGTCTGACAATGCCTGAATCTGTGCCTGACATTGTCTGTGACAGGTGCTGTATTTGTTAATTGAATATTGATTATGTGAATAATATTTGCAGGCGCTGATGCTATCTTAATGCACAGTAAAAAAAGTGATCCATCAGAAATAGAAGCATTCATGAAAGCTTGGAATCATAAAGTAAGTAGATCATTTTGCATATGTTTTGAGGTTGGGGGTGGATTGTCGTGTGTGTTGTCGAGGGCACTGCATTTCATGTGTTCTGTCCCAGGTTCATACATATTCAGCGTGGAGCGAAAGTTCGATCTTATTTGCATTTTCTTCCAACACATTCTACCAGTAGTCTTCATCACCCAGACACTCCCAGTTTGCAAAGTACAGACGGTCTGGGCCAGTTGTGTACATTTGAAGAAATGTGACTGGATAATCAACCACACAAAAAAAACAAACTTCTAGGGTCACACAAGGACAAAAAAACTTTTTCGCTCAATTTTTAACTAAACCCATGAAAGAGTTGTATCCCTTCTCATGACAAGGAATCAAGATAAAAAAAAAATCCATAGATATGACAATAAAAAAATTTCGGAGCATTGGATGTTGGACAGTCAATGTAAATAGATTTGTCATAGAATATCCGTCTAAAAGATAGAGACTAAGCACGTACAAGTCTGACCTTTAAGTGGACTAGAGGGGAAATTTAGTATGAGTAGGAATTATTGGTAAGATTGTCAAGAACCAGGCTATTTTGTTTGTATTGGCTAAAATATATTTTGTATCAATATTCTTCATCCATTTGTAAAACATCATTTAGTATCAATATATTATTTTATTGATTTTCAGACACCTGTTGTCATAGTACCTACTAAATATTACACAACCCCTACACAGCAATTTAAAGACTGGGGTGTTTCCATGGTAATCTGGGCCAACCATAATATACGAACATCTGTGAAGGCCATGCAGGATGTCACAGCTCAGATATACAAAGAACAAAGTTTAATCGGAATAGAAAAAGAAAAAAAGGTCAGTAGAAATAGTTTATAAAGAGAGAGAGAGAGAGAGAGAAATGGGGTTTAACGTCCACTCAACACAAACTAGGTCATTTTGGGATAACACATAGTTCAATTTTATTAAAATAATTTGCTTGCGAGTAGGGGTCTTTAGCAGTGGGAGGAAACCGGAGGGCCCGGGGGAAACCCACAAGGGTGAGAAGGCGCCCCTATCTCCATGCCACATATGCTCACACCAGAGATCGAAAATAGTTTATAATTTGATAACAACAGACATATAACGACTTAACGTCTGATGTTGTATCATAAGGTCTGTTATTGTATCAAAGGACGTGGTTTCGATTCCCCGGTTGTGGGGTCGCCTGTCCAACTTCGTGGGTTTTCTCCAGGTACTCCGGTTTCCTCCCTCTGCTAAAGACCTCTACGCGCAAGCGACGTATTGAAATAAAATTGAACCATATGTTAGTCCCAAAGTGACCTGGGGGGTTGGGATGGCCTAGTGGACTAGAGTGCCGCCCTTCGACTTCGACCTCTAGCTGGCCGGTCACCTCTGGCTTGCGGCTGTGGTTTCGAGCCCTGGTGTGAGCGTATGTGGCATGGAGATAGGGGCGCCTTCTCAACCTCGTGGGTTTCCTCTGGGCACTCCAGTTTCCTCCCACTGCTAAAGACCCCTATGCGCAAGCGAATCATTGAAATAAAATTAAAAACCAAATGTTAGTCCCGAAATGACCTATTTTGTGTTGAGTGGAGGTTAAACCCCATTTCTCTCTCTCTCTCTCTCTCTCTCTCTCTCTCTCTCTCTCCAAAGTGACCTAACCCCATGTCTCAATTTATATTATATATATACAGAAAAAATTTTCTTTGAACTACTCACAGAGAAATATATAGGCCACAAAATTGTGTTGAAAAAAGAGATAAACACATGTTTATGGCTAACCTTTTCAGTTCTCTTGAACCTCTGCAGACAATTTTGATATATTATGTGTTTATTTCTTTTTTCAACATAATTTTTTATAGATTACTCTCTATATATATTTTATATATATATCTTCACTGTACTATGGTAGTCATTCTTTGCTTGATAAAGACGAGAGAACCCTTGTCAAAACCAAGCCACAAATTAAACTTTTAAGTAACTTGTATTCCATATAATCGTGTTGTGTTACCATTTCATTACATTTATGTTTTACTATAGTAAAATTTTAAACTTTTTGGTTATAGTAGAATGTTAAAGTAGCCAAGTCTCTAACTTAATATCATCCAAAATCTTCAACATTGAAAAAACAAATTATTTGTCGATTTAAATCAACATTGATGCGGAGATCTTACCAGAAAAAGATTGGCTTCGGCTATCCAATATTTAAGACAAAATAAACATTTTATAATTGGTACACGAATCGTGTACCATAATGCGTTTCAGCCCCAGTTCTAGCAAGAGACTCGAGGAACGAGGCTAGAAACATTGCTCCAAATCAAACGGCGTATGTAGACTGGAATAACCAGACGTTAGAATTTTTTATTCGATTTAGACTGCTGGCTTATTTCGCCGAACATAACTGATTTGAAATTAAAGTAAAAACTGAAACCATTGAATGTAAATCAGTCTATATAAATTCATATTACAGTATTATATAAGTTGTGAACCACTTGTGTAGAGAGAGAGAGAGAAATGGGGTTTAACGTCCACTCGACACAAACTAGGTCATTTTGGGACTAACATATGGTTTCAATTTTATTTCAATAATTCGCTTGCGCGTAGGGGTCTTTAGCAGTGGGAGGAAACTGGAGTGCCCGGAGGAAACCCACGAGGTTGAGAAGGCGCCCCTATCTCCATGCCACATACGCTCACACCAGGGCTAGAAACCACAGCCGCAAGCCAGAGGTGAGCGGCCAGCTAGAGGTCGAAGCGCGGCACTCTAGACCACTAGGCCATCCCAACCCCCCGAACCACTTGTGTCAATTTCTAGATCCCAAATGTTAGCGATTTAGCTCCTTTAATCTCATTATTTCATTTCTTGGTTATAGTAAAATGTTAAACTTTTTATTTCTTTTTGTTATAGGTTGTACCTGTTAAAGAAATCTTCCGACTACAGAATGATCATGAATTAGTTCAAGCAGAAAATAAATATTTACCTAAATAATGTTACTTACACTTTAGGATTTAAACAATTATATTAACTTAAACAAATTTTAATTAATAATTAAGGGTAAATAGCTAGGTAAATCTAAAATATTAGTTTAATTAATTCAACAAAAAGCAGGGAAGATCTACCAACTTGGAATTTAATTTAAATCGAGGGAGGTAGATAAACAATTAATTAATTCAGAAAAGGGAGGTTGATCTACTACTTACTTAGAATTTAATTAAAGGGAGCTAGAACTATTAATTCATAAAAAGAGTTAGATCTACTTATTTGCAATTTAATAATTTCAAAAATAAGGATGTAGAAATTTTTCTCACTGCAGACTCTTTAATACACGCCTTCATGACATATTTTGATGCAGAGTAGTAAAGCATTAAACCCATTTCATTTCATTTATAATCCTATCTTTGAGATGTATTCTATGCTCGGAATAACTTGCGGTCTGAAAGTTGCAGACGGCTTTGGATATATACAGGGGAAATGGGGTCATTCTTCTGAAAGATTTTCTTTAAACCGGTAATGGATTGTTCTTCCAGGGTACAGTTTAATTTTTTTCCCTCGTAAGAAAACGTGATTATAAAGTTTTTTTACTGGAAATTTGGGATATTTTCATTTTATGTACATGTAAACACAGACAGTTTATAAGCAGGATAAAATCCTCGACTTTGGTTATGCTTGGGAAGAAAGACTTCACAAAAAACCCTTGCCAGAAAAAACTTAGCCCGATGTGCTCGGTTTTTTTTTTCAGGTTTTTTTTCGTCAGTCTTTCTTTCCACAGTGTAACTTCAGTCTTGTGCTTTATCCTACACGTAAAAACCTTCAAAATAAATAAAATGAAAGTGCAATTTGATATTAAATAAGTAGACATTATATCATGGGCAGAGTTCTACTTCTAATTAATCCTTATTATTTTTACCAAAGATGATTTTAATATGCAATATTTATTGTGTGCTCAATTTTAGCTTAATTGTCAATATTTTATTAATTTGTCTGTATATATAATCATTGTATATTTGCTGTTTTTATATCTAAGTGACATGGTTTTGATTCCCCACTTGTACGTGACAAGAATAGGGTCACCTGTTTTGTCACATGGGTTTTTGTCGGGTCTTCCAGTTACCTCTCAACGCAAGGAGTAGGGTCACCTGTTTTGTTTGAGTGTTACGAATAGGGAGTCTGTATGTCTTTTGTAATCATCAAAGTCCAATTCTGTATAAAATGTCAGAGATATTTTATCCATCATATTGTCGTTTAACTTGTAGTGTGTTTACATGTTTACATTTGACTGAGGGGTTGGGGGTGGAAGATCTCTTAAGTGAAGATACATTATGTAAGAGCTAAATCTACCTATTACAGGTCTTTCTTTAGGCCTTAAATGTTATATAAATTATTAATTACACATTTATTTATTAACTTGTTAAGACTATTACTCTTGATGTCGTTGGATGCTCTACATTTTTAACTGATCTAAACACGATTGCCAGTTAATGATTTAATTAAAAAATGGATAATCAAGACTTTTTTTTATTATACCAATGGTAGCAATGACAATCCAGACTTCACTATTCTCGAAACAGCCCTAAAGTCAATCAGAATGAAGTAATTTAACTGAAATTTTCAACATATCCCCTTTTCATTATCTAGTTATTAACTATTATAGCGGGAATGGCCAACTCTGATCTATACCTTACATGATGTATCTTTTAACTTAGGTATTTGGTACAATGATTCAACTGTGGTTTTGGGTTACAATATTCAACTGTGGTTTTGGATACAATACTTGAGAGACAGCATAATTGTAACTTCATTCATTAACAGGTTTAACATCTCGGCTTACGCCTCGATGTTTAAACCTGTTAACTCATGAGAGCTGTGCTATAAATATAACTTATTACACCACAGTTATACACTACATGTACATGACAGTTTCTGTTTGTAAATGTGTAGTATATGTGGGGCAATGCAATACCGTAAAAGGGACATAATTTCAAGGGTAACATATATTATATTCTAACGCAGGTGATTGGAACGGACCAATTAATGTTATTTCTTAGTATATGATTAACTTGTGTTGATTCACCAAGATACAAAATGTGAAAATTTAATTTAAGAAAAATATGAAATGGTAAAACTCAATTTTTTGATACGATTAGCTCTTATTTATATAATCAAGAAGAAGAGGGTATGAAAGAATTGGAAGCAATGAAAATGGTCGAGATGACGACCATGACCAAAAATATCTTTGAAATAATGTCACTTTGTAAATATATCATGTGATTCTGACTTGGAAATAGTGTTAAAATCACTTTAAAAGTGTTGAAATAACTCTTCTTGGGGGTGGATGGCCTCAATGGTTAGCACGTGCACGCTGCATCATAAGGTCTGTCCTTAAGTCAACGGACAATGGTTGGGGGTTTTCTCTGGGTCTTCCAGTTTCCTCCCACTGCTAAAGACTCCTACGCGAAATGATCCAGTTTGTGTCGAGTGGACGTTAAACCCCATTTCTCTCTCTTAAATTAACTGTAACATTATTCAGGTACCCTTTTCAAGTTAGAAACTTGCCATCGCCGTAGATATGAATTGATGCATAATAAACAATGTATGTACAGCCATAGCTATTTATTTATTGTGATTTTATTAAATAATAATTAATTTAATGACTTGAAATTAACATTAATTCACGTAATTTACTCACTGTATTACAAGGAATAAAAGTATTTATGCAAATATTTCATTTTGATTTGTTTTCTGTTTTTAGTTTATTTTATTAAACAGGCATTATGCAAGAGCTAAATCTGCCTATTTTTCTGTTGGGCCTTAAATGTTACATAAACTATTAATTAAACATTTTTTATTTATTAACATGAACAGACCATAATTAACTCTAGATGTCATTGGATGTCTCGAATGTTAAGTAGATTAGAAGGGTTCGGCCATTTAATGATTTAATTGAAAATGGAGAAGTGAGGCTAAGCTTCGAACAACCAATGCACACATCTTGTCAAACCTTTAAAATCTAATATCTTCGCTTAAAATAAAGTAATTTGACTGGAATTTTCAATGTATTCATTTTGCATTATCTATTTTTGAACTATTGTAGTAAAAATGGCTAACTCTATATCTTATAATGCTTCTTTACGTTTAATAGTTTGTGGGAACCAATTTAGAAAATCAGTGATCTTAGCCTTGTTACATATCAAGGTGTACCAGAAGAAAACCATGATCTTAGTCCTTGACACATAAAATCCCAAGGATTGAACCTTGATAACAGGCCTGGAGTTTACAAAGCATTATCAGAGTCACAAACTCGGTCATTTTGGGACTAACATATGGTTCAATTTTACTTCCATAATTCACTTGCATGTAGGGATCCGGAAACCGGAAAAACCCCACAAGGTTGGACAGGTGACCTTACTCTTTGTCACTGGGGATTCGAAACAATGTCAGTTTATTCAATGACAGGCTTTATGATACAGCGCGCCGTGCTAACCATTCGGCCATCCAACCCCCCTGTAGGACGAAGGACCTTGGAAAGGAATGTCTAATTATTCTGATGGGAATTAAAACAGATGTACCAAGTACAATTTGGTTTGCATGTAAAAAATAACTCTCGAAAGTTGGATCCGACGTCTAATAGGCAGAAATAACACCATCTAGTCAAATTTTACATCAAGGTCTTGTGAACAGGCCGTCATGCAAGTGATAGAACCCTCATGGTGCAGAAATGTAGGAGTTAAACCCCCGTTTCATTTTACCGCTAATCAGATTAAAATACAGACCTACTGGAAATTCTTGTATTTAAAGTTACATTATGGGAGATAAGATAAAGAGATGGCAGTTCTCACTATAATAGTTAAAAACTAGATAGTGTAAAGGTAATTTGCTGAAAATTTCAGTCAAATTGATTCACTATTAGCCGAGAAAAAAGCGCTTGAAATATTCACATAGCCTCGGTCATCATTACTCAAATCATTAATATAAACAGCATAGTCTCGATTATCCACTTGATTGATTTAATTATCAATGGCCATTAAGCAGCATATAGGAATTCAATCTGCCAACATCGAAGTTTATTATGGTCTGGATATGGTAAATTAATGTCTAATTGATTATTTAGATAACATTTCAGGCCTAAAGAAAGACCTGTAATAAGCAGATTTTGCTCTTGTATAATGCTATTTTAAGTCCTGGGGCCTTATTCACAAAATTTTAACTAAGATAAAATCCAAATTTTAGTTATTTGATTAGATAATATAAGGTTTATTTTAGCGCTTAGCCAATCAAAACTGAAGTATCTATTAAAATTTGGATTTTATCTTTAGTTTACATTTCGTGAATCAGGGCCCTGGGCTTCATTTCGAATTTGAACATGTTAGTGATATAAACATTTCTTCTGAAATTAAGCCCAGGGCTAAAATTCGAAAAGAGGAAAAAACAACAAACCTTTGGGTTCTTTTTGCAATTGTCACATTTAGTGTCTAAGATGTCACCTGCAATTGGAGTCCAATGACTTTTAACGATGTGAAACCCTCTCATGGCACTAACAGTATAAGTACACCAATTCAACGAGACTCCATCAATGTCAATTGTCAACAGATGTGGTTTGAAAATTTAATAGGGAAACCACTCCAAAATTGATTTTAAATTTAAACCCAGAGGCTTAATTTCAAAATTTAAACTTGCTATTAAGCCCATAGTCTTAATAACGTCAGGGCTTAAATACGAGGATTCTCGGTAATCTTCTACCTCTCTTAATGTATTCAATATAAATACAGACCTACATTTCATTTAGTATTTTTATACTTTTGATGGTCTCTAGTCTCTACTACATGAGGGGGTTGGGATGACCTAGTGGTCTAGAGTGCCGCACTTCGACCTCTAGCTGGCCGGTCACCTCTGGCTTGCGGCTGTGGTTTCGATCCCTAGTGAGAGCGTATGTGGCATGGAGATAGGGGCGCCTTCTCAACCTCGTGGGTTTCCTTCGGGCACTCCGGTTTCCTCCCACTGCTAAAGACCCCTACGCGCAAGCAAATTATTGAAATAAAATTGAACCCATATGTTAGTCCCAAAATGACCTAGTTTGTGTCGAGTGGACGTTAAACCCCATTTCTCTCTCTACTTACTACATGAAGATCTGACCAGTTGTAGTGGGAGGTCGCTTCAGAGGGTCATACGAGTGACTTTTGACCCTATGACATCAGACATTTGATTAACCAATTAGCATTGAACTATAAAAAACGAAACAAAATATGATCTGTTTTTTTTAATCATATTGTTTTCCCTCCCTTCTATTCTTCTAGTAAAAAAAAAAAATAGTATTTAAATTTTAACCATTTATTTATTTGTCATGATTTTACAAGTACGTGAAATGTTTGTTGAAGCTCGATTTTATAAATATTTACAAATACGTTTAAACATAATAAACCTGATATATATTTACAATTTAAAATCTGGTCATTTGAGTACAATATCATTTAAAACAATATATTCATTGTACTTATATATTTACCATTCTGTGCCCATATTCTTGAGAACCGAATAGGATGTCATACACAGCGTCATATAAAAAATCAAAGTCTGTGAATGGATGCACAAATTATCCAAAGAACAACTTGCCAAGAGAATTGGCAAAGCATTCAGCTTTTTTTAAGAGCTATTTAAAATAATCACAATGATTTTTGATAAATTTGTACAAAATAATAAAAAAAAACAATTTTATGACCGATTCAGACCAAAATATACAATTGTAAAAACTGAACCAATATTTACAAACATATAACTATTTAATGTTGATGATAAAAGATGATCCCAGATAATCTAGACTAGGAAATCAATAGGACAAGATTATCCAGTGATAAAAATACAAATCTTAACAAATATGATTTCATTACTGATAATTAACAAATTGTAACACAATGAGATGAAAATGAAAGTAGGGTCTAAAGTTCATAAAATCTACAACATTATATTGTTCAATTCTGATAATTAAAAAATTGTAATACAGTGAGATGAAAATAGCATATAAAGGTTATAAAATTTAATATTGTACATGTAAATATTTTATTGCTCTATTTTGGACAATTCAAAAATTTTTATACATGAAAATAAAAGTAGAATCAAATTTATAAAATTTACACGTAGATGTATGGACGTGTTAACAAAATAAAAATAATCCAGTACTGAAACTGCAAAGACATACATATATATATGTATAGTATATAAATACATACACTAACAGATAACATTATATGACTGGTATTGTTTAATCGTGTGTAAACACTGTTGGTTTCTCCGATTGGGAAATTCATAACTACATATTAATATATATACATACTTGTATACAATTTAAATTTCAGCGTTTAATTTGGATTTGTGCTTTGGAGATATTTGGAAAATTTTTTATTAGCCACTACCTGACTGTTAAGTGGAAGTCAGTTAGTTTTGTTTATGGCTTAAAGTGACCACAGTAGAATACAAAATCCAAACAACTAAGTTTTTATTTCAAATTATTAAAGATGCATTTCTTTTGACATCAAAATGTCAAACCTTAAAGTAATTTGAAACGGAAATCCAAGGTCCTTTGTACACATTGGAATTCAAAATAAGATTAGGCCACAGTGCCGCTGTCCAGGCAAACTACCCTCATAGCACACTGCATGGTGTATGTCCATTTCCGTTAGCCCAGTTGGACCAGAACAGTAGGACACTAAACCCCATTTCATTTCCAATTGGACCGGAACAGTAGGATGTTAACCCCATTTCATTTCACAGTAAAACTCTCAAAGACCACGTAAAACGAAAAATCCTAATTTCAAATACATATAGCCAACTGTTACTATATCCATTTTATGGCAATTTCGATGTGAACTTGCCGTAAAGTGGATAAAGTAACCATGAGCTACCCATATCGAAAACTTTTCAGGTCAATCTTATTTGCAATTTACGATAATAATCCATTGTGACCACTAATATTATATTTTTCTGTCGTCAAACACAAACATTAATATTCATTAACAAAACAGTGTATTCAATAAAAATATAAAATTATTCATGAACAAAATATGGATCTATCATACGGTATATGATAACATTTACTGGTTCGCCAAAATTTACAAAACACATACTATACATGTAGATGCTTTGTCCTACAACATATTGCTAGGTTCTCACTAACACGATTGGAATCCTGGTTTTAATCGTGGAGTAATCATGATGATCCTATCAGGTTTTATTATACACTGAGGTCAGTCATAGCAACCGTGATGATATCATGGAGTAATCGTGGCCATCCTATCAGGTCTTATCATAGACTGTGGTCAATCATAGCAATCGTGTTGATGGTATATCGAAACATATCCAAAGGTATCTGGGCAGACCTGGGGCCGGTTGCTCAAAGCTCTGTTAACAGAGTAAACGGATGGTTAACTTTAACAGAGAGAAAGGTTGTTGCTGGAAGCTCTGTTAACTTTAACCGATAATGAAATTGACTGTCCAGCAACAGAAATTTAACGGACCGTTACCAAACGACACATGAAAGATAAAGATCCGTTAGTTTAACGGATCGTTAAAATAAGTTAGTTTTGAGCAACCGGCCCCTGATCATGGACTTACTTGGGGCAATCCTATCATAACGTATCCCACAACAGTCGGAACCTAGAATAAACAAGCTACTCACAGCTTCCTCTCCTTTCTCCTGGTAAATAAAAAACTTAACCAAGTTTCTCTTCATTTTAAATGTTGTTCTCTTCATAGTAACGTGTTTTACGAGTGGGTATAGCACCTGATAAAAAATAATCTACCTATTCTATAAAAAGTTTCCAAAATAACATCAGCAGAATATAAATACTGTCCTTGGTGCATGATTACACCAACTTAATTATGAAACCTATATATATATATATATATATATCAAAAAGATTAAACTGTTTCCATGACAACTGCTGCCCACTACTAAACCCAGCAGCAGAAATGATTGATTACACCAAATTAAAAAACACACATGTATAATATCAAACAGTTTAAATTATTGCCATGGTATTTAATAACTGAACAGGAAATACGTAGAATTGATCAAGACTAGAGAATCCTAGTCAGTAACAATCTTACACTGCATATCGAATGAACAGTGATAGGACTTGATGATTTCGCGTCACTCGCTTACAATTCTGTCACATTCAAAATGGTCACAACTCGCCATCTAGTATCCAGTTTAGAATTTTAGCAGATCAATTCCGATCTCTATGAATCCATCATAATTTTAAATGACTCATTAATTACAAGAATTTTACAATCAAAATCCAATGTAATTCTTCCCCGTGGAGTGCAGAAGTTTCGTGAGATCAGGTACCGACTTGTAGATTCAAGTATAGTGCCCAGTATTGAGAAGTGTGAGAAATGAAGATATTTGAAATATATAAATATGATTAGATCCCCTCTATGAAATGGATGTCAGGGGCCGTCCCCATCTCTGTCTCCCATCTCGCTGCAAGGCAATGATTGTTCCCTTTATGTGGTGTCATGTGATTTAGATCGAGTGTAAAGTAACACATGTGGTGTCATGTGATCTAGGCGGGTGGTGTCATGTGATCTGGTCTTAAAACATGGTGTCATGTGATCTAGTCGTAAGACATGTGGTGTCATGTGATCTAGACATACAGTGCAACAAGTGTGATGTCATGTGATGTAGACAGCAGACAATGTAACACACCTGATGTAGACATCAGACGATGTAACACATGTGATATCATGTAATGTAGACAGCTGATGATGTAACACATGTGATATAAACAGCAGATGATGTAATACATGTGATGTCAAGTGATGTAGACTTGTGATATAACACGTGATGTAGACAGCAGACAATGTAACACGCGTGATATCATTAGATGTAGACAGACGGTGTAACATGCGTGATGTAGACAGCAGATGATGTAACATGCGTGATATCATATGATGTAGACAGCCAGTATAACACATGTGATGTAGACAGCAGATGATGTAACACATGTGATATACACAGACGATCAGCGTTAAATATTGACGTTATGAGAACACAGATGATTATATTTAACGTAAAATATATCACAGTCAAAATATGATGCATCCCATTTTATATACTCATCAATCATTGGTTGACGTCTCAACCATTTGTTTGTTTTGTTCGGAGATCGAATCCAGACTAGATCGTTTGATTTTCGGTGGGACGGGGGTAGCCACATTATTTTTCTCCTTCTTTTCCTTGTTTCTTTCATTAGTCAGCTGTTCGTACATATAATCCCGCGATTTTTGATTAAACACAACAGGATCTCCTAAAAGTTCACTGGGAAGGGGTGCCTTATGTTCCTCGTGAAGATAAAGAGCTTCACATAAAATATTAATTCTTCCAAAATTAGGCCTGAAATATGAAATGAAAGAAAAATAAATTTATTTTTCTCAAAGAAAAAATGCTATTTTTTTTTTTTATTTTCGAGAAACCACAACTATAGCAAGTTGATTTTTTTCTCATAATTTGCCAGTTGTTCTGTAATTAATGTATCAATTACAACCAACACTAGTATTAGAATGAACGAATGAAGGTTTAACCTCCCATTTTTTCTAATGAGAGAGCGAAATGGGGTTTAACGTCCACTCGACACCAGCTAGGCGATTTCAAAACAAATGTACGGTATATTTCTATTGCAATAAAGTCTTTAGATGTGAGAAGAAACCAGTGAAAACCAAACAGGTTGGACAGCTTTGTACAAGAGGGAAATCAAAACCCGCATCCAGGCTAATGAAGACTGGAATACACCATACAGTGTGCTATGATAAAAAATTTTGTCAAGAAAGAAATCACGAGCAAGCCAAGGTGTACAAGGATATCATTTTTTCATCCCATTCCAATGACTGGAAAAGGGTAAACCCCTTGAAAACACTGCTCTTATATATGACTGGAAAATCACTCAGCTTTAATGTCACAAAAGTAAAAAACTTGACAAACCCCAGCATTAGTAATTATACGTTAATTCGCTAAATTGTTTCGAGATTTATTGTACTGGAGACGTTAAACTCCATTTCTATCAATAAATTGTTCGTACCTTTTTTCTGGAGCAAGCTGACAACACAAAGCAGCCAACATAAATACTGGGTCTGGACAATTCTGACTAAACTGCTTACGGAATGCTTCCATATTGAGACCAAAATCAAGGGATCGTGGCAAATAGTCTGGATCAGCGAAGATTCTTCCTATTACCTACAAATAACCAAGAGTTAAATTATTAAATAGCATTTACATGATTGTAGTTAAAAGGTAAACTGTTCAAATAATTTGACGATTTCACAAAATTGACAATAATACATCGACAAGAACATATATGGTAAAAATTAGAGGATTAGAAGGACAAAAGAAAAGGAGAAATTGAGGGCGAACGACAGAGATGACGATGATGATGATGACAACCACCAGATTAAAATACTATAAAGCAAGAAACTGATGCTTACATCTAAACTGCGAAAGCTAACAATGATACTGACATTAAATGTCATAAACTTCATGAGATTAGTTTTCAACTATATGAATCAGTGTGTTAACTATTAGTTTTGGAATTAGTTAACTATATAGCCTTTGGAATTAGTTAACAAGAAATAATGACACCAACACTACTTACTTGAAAGAAGAAAATAGAAAATAGAAACTTACCTTAAATATGTAATATCGATTTTATTTTTTAAGAAAAACATTCCCTACTTACCCATGAAATTAAATTCATTATGTTGGCAAGCCATTTTTGTAAAGACTTTTATGAAGATTACCCAGAGTAGACTTAGTTATTATGAGCCTTTAAATTTTTAAAAAAATTAATTGTTAACTTAGTTTTGCTTTCTACTTACCATGGTATATCACTTTAGACCAGAAATCCATTATGTTAAATGATTTTAGTTCAAAGATGATGTTTTTACAAAGTTAATGCCATACAGACGAAAACTAACATATTCTTTCTCAACACAATTTTAAGACTAAAATGTGGGTCGATTTTATTTCAATAATTAGATTGTGCGTCAGGGTCTTTAGCATTGGGAGGATACCCGAGGACCTGGAGAAAACCCACCACGATGGACAGACGACCCTACTCCTTGTCACATACAACCGGGGAATCGAAGCCACGCCACAATGACAGACCTTATAATACAGCGCGCACATGCCAATCATTCGCCCCTCCCCCCCCCTACACCAGCAACCATGAAAACAACCATTAACCATGAGACCAATACACCCTATCATTATATTAATAAACCACTAATTCTGACCAGTTCATTTCAAAATGGATTAAGAACCTTGCCATTAAAACTAAAAAAAAACCAACAACATATGAAATGTTAGTCAACACGTCAAACGATTATAACAAGCATCATTAGGTTATATATTCAATGTTCCCTCTAATTGTTAGCACCCGTATTCATGTTTGCAAAAGTCTTATGGTACTCTTCAAAATTTATAAAGCCAGTCAAATTACGACACATTTCAGAATATCTTAAAACTTGTACACACAGCTTAGAAATGAAATGAAATGGGGTTTAACATCCTATTTTTTGGCATCGACTGGGCCACACAGCTTAAAGAGAACAGTGATTATATTTATCATAAAATATCATAGAATGAAGCCATATAGAATGAATAAAGCCATATAGAATTTATTAAGCCATATAGAATGAATAATGCAAGGAAGGAAAAAAATAAAGAAATCATGCTCAAGATAAAAAAGAAGTCAAGACTAAGTTATATTAGTATTGTAGTTATTTTCATATATCTCCAATTTAAAGCAAATACTGCCAAAGTCACTTTTTACACATTTCACAAAAGACAAAAAAACACTGTATAGTAATTTTATTAGACATCCCAATTGTATTTTTTTTATATAAAGCCTCAATTGCATTTCTTTTAGATAAATTTAAGTCAGGATGTCGTTGTGTAATATTTGTCACCAGACAGTCATTGAGGTTTTAAAGATAACCTATTAAGACAAATAACCATGCCATCCTTATCTATTTTTAAAAAATGACCTCGACAAATTTTGCTTGAACTTATTGATATGCATAAGGATGAGAATAAAGGCATGACTAAATGATGTTTTCTTATGAACGATGAAATCACAGAAGAAAAAGAGAGAAGTTATACAAGATATTATGTAACTTATTTCATGATATGTAATTTGAGTCATGCACTATTTGAAATAAATAAACATAAATTCACTTCATTTCATGCACCATTTGAAATAAAAAACAAAACCAAATGAATTTGAAATCATAATAAATCTTACCTCACAGACAATAATACCATACGAGAAAATATCAACACGCTCATCGTAAACCTTGCCATTCATCATCTCCGGTGCCATCCAATATGGACTCCCGACAACTGTGTAACGCTTCTTCTTTATTTTACGTTTATTTTTAGTCGATGACCTCGGAGTACGTTCAATTTCAGAAAAAGGCATATCTTTATTTTTCGGCATGATTTTAGCTAGACCAAAATCAGCGACAACCACAGTCTTGTCCTAAAATTAAACAAACACTCGTAATAATTTTCTATCTTTTTTTCTTTTAAATTAAAGATACATTATGTAAGATTTAGATAAAGGGCTAGGCAATCTTGCTATAAAAGTTTAACAAGTGGCTGCCATGCAAGATATGCCCACATTTTGCGAGAGAAAGATTGATATCAATCTAATCAAAAATGCCACTTTTGGTACAATCGGGGGCCATAATTCAGGAAATTACGGTCTGATATATTTTAAGTTTCATCAAGATCTGATAAAAATTGTGACCTCTTTAGGGATGTAATACCGAGGTGTCTCAGCAGTTAGAATTCAATATAAGAGTAGGCCATTGCGCAGCAGGCCAGGCAAAATTTTCCTCATAGCACACACTGTATGCTGTTTGCCTGTGTTCATTAGACCAGTTGAGGAGCAAAACAGTAGGAGTTAAATCCCATTTCATTTCATTTAATATCAATTCTGGGTATTAAAATATGTATATAATAAACTTACTAGTTTAACGAGACAGTTATGTGATGTGAGATCTCGATGTATTATATCCATAGAATGTAAATAACTCTGTAAAACATATTATAATACATCATTAATCGTATAACTGAATTATCTCCCTTTAGTGAGAAGATTCAGCTGGTTGTTCATTTTAAGTCCTGTTTCACGAAATTTCAATTTAGATAAAATTCAAATTTTAGTAATTTGATTGGATAATATTAGATTGATTTTAGTGCCTAGCCAATCAAAATTTAAGTATCCACTAAAATTTGGATTTTATCCTTCATTAAAATTTCGAGAAAATAGGCCCTGGGCCCTGTTTCACTAAATTTTAACTAAACATAAAATCCAAATTTTAGTCGATACTTCAATTTTGATTGGCTAAGAACTAAATTCAATCTAATATTGTCCAATCAAATTACTAAAATTTGGATTTTATCTTAGTTAAAATTTCCTGAAATAGGCCCCTGGTGTATTTCGACATAATTGAATATTTAACTGAACTTTGGTTGCAATGAGAAACCATAGCTTATACTACATGAACACAGTATAATTATACTTGCTGAAAGAGTATCAAAGAAGAAGAAAACAGACTTGGCTTTTTCGTGGTAATGTTTTTCAAGATCTTCCTTGTTTGTCACTCAACAAGGTAAAGTGTGTCGCCTCCCACGATGGCTACAACAGCAGGGATGAGTTGACTGACAGTAGCCAGAGATCATTCTCAAAACTAAATCAAGTAACTTTCTCTCAGTTATATGTGTTGATTTGCTCAACAAGAAAAATAAAAAGTTGTACGACTTACCATACCACTGGAAATATCTTTAACAAATTTAATTTTTTGAAGGCAACTAATATCGATACTATCATCTAATAAATGTTCTGTTAAAGTTCCACCGGGGATGTATTCTGTGACTAAATTTAATTTCTTTTCTTTATATAAAACACCCATAAACTTCAATACACATGGATGGTCTAAATTTCTCAACATATGAACCTGAAAAAAAATAAATATACATATTATTTATTGAATAACATCATCTATGGAATAGTATTATTTATTGTGTAATATAATTTATTGTCTTATATATTTCAACTCACTTCTTGTAAAAAACTTTTTTGAGCCTCCTCATTAAATTTGAAGAGTTCTTTTAGCACCATAACTTCATTAGTTACACGATGGGTCACCTGAAAATACAAAAATATAATGTTTAAAATGTCAGAAAAAATTAATATCCTTCTGGTCCGACACAGGTTTGTGGTAGAAACCAGTAAAAATGACCAGTTCGTTGTAACTACACTGTCGTTGCCAGCAGGAAGGCTGAACAGCACTGACAATGGAAGTAACTGATTTCCAGCTACGGCAATTTTCCCATTTTACACTTATATCACGTGAACCACGTCCTACACCCTGTTGACGAGAGAAGGAGAGAAATGGGGTTGGGGTTTAACTGCCACTCGATACAAATTACCTCATTTCGGGACAAACACATGGTTCAATTTTATTTCAATAATTTGCTTGCGCGTAAGGGTCTTTAGTAGTGGGAAGAAACCGGAAGATTAGAGATAACTCACGAGGTTGAAAGGCAACCCTACTCAGTTGACTCAATGACAGACCTTATGATACAGCTCGCACATGCTAACCCTTCGGCCATCTTACCTCACTAACTACTATAAATGAAATGAAATGGGTATTAACGTCCTACTGTTCTGCACCTTACCTAGGCTACTGGAAGACAGGCACATGCCATACAGTGTGGTATGAGGGGAATTTTGCTTGGGCAGCGGCGCTACGGCCTACTCTTATATCGAATTCCAACTGCCAAGGGATCTTTTAGGTGCACGCCAATGTGTACACGGGACCTCAGTTTTTTATCCTAACTACTATAAACACAAGTAATGACTAATGAAGTTAAAACTTACCTTAATGGCCTGACCGAAGAAACCCTGACCTAAGACCTCTCCTAGTATCAGATCAATCACCCTGAATACACGATGTGACCCGGACTGTGTTCGTAAAGAATGAGATCTATTTAATTCGATACTCAATGATCTGTTAGGTGGAAGAGGGGATGGTGATTTACTTCTTCTCCGGGATGGACTGAAACTAAAAATATTATAAAACATTATAAACGTCTTTTCTGTGATGGACTGAACCTATCGATATGATAAAACATTGCTTAATCATTCTTGCATTTATATAGTGCAACATTTCAAACTAAAGTCGGCTTTATCATAGCACTGGAAACGTTTCTTGAAAAGTGTGTCTTAAAAATTTATTATGTAAGAGCTAAATTTGTCCATTGGCTCCAAATGTTAATCAAATTATTATTTAATCATTTATTTACATGACAAACCTCTAATTAACTCTATAAGTCAACAGATGATCGAGATACTAAATGGATTAGAAAATCCACATCATTTAATAATTTAATACTAAAATTCATAATTGTTTGTTATTGTACCAATGGTACTAGACAATCCTGGCTATTTAGGTCAAATCTTGTCAAATTTCCAGCATACATAACTTTGCTCAGAATAGAGTAATATCACCGCGTCTCATTGCCCTCACAAAATAGAGAGAGAATGAAATGGGGTTTAATGTCCTCTCAACACAATCTAGGTCATTTTGGGACTAATATATGGTTCAATTTTTTTTCGATAATTCGCTTGTGCATAGGGCTCTTTAGAAGTGGGAGGAAACCGGAAAACCCGGTGACAACCAACGAGGTTGGACAGACGACTCTACTCCTTGTCATGTACAACGGGGATTTGAAACCATGCCAGTTGACTCAATGACAGGCGCAAGTGCTAACTATTTGGCCATCCACCCCCGTCCCCCACAAAATAGATATATATATATAGACTAACTTACTTTCTAGCTTTTAACGTTGATCGTGGTCGTAATTTAACAGGTGTACTACCAATCAGAACTTCATCAGGTGACGATAGAGTACATGTATCTGATGGACTGTCCGAATCAGAATTACTACGTAAAGGTGAAGGGTCACGCTCTAATGTAATATGTAACACATCAGTAGAATTATTAAATATTACATCCATCTGAAGAAGAAACAATGTCATATCTTAACTTTTACAAACACAAACTAACATATGGTTTAATTTTATTTCAATTATTCGCTTGCATGTAGGGACTTGAGCAGTAGGAGAAAAACTGGAGGACACACAAAACCCATGTGGTTTGACAGGCAACCCTACTCTTTGTCACGTAAAACCGGGGAATCCGACACACGCCAGTTGACTTAATGACAGACCCTATGATACAACACGCACACGTTAACCATTTGGCCATGTGCACACACACACCCTTCAACCATAGAAATAAACCATAGGAAAACAATTTTTATTAGAACAGAATAACACTCGTAGTCTGTTAAATTACTCAACAATACTAGCGAAAATAAAACCTAACACTCTAATCCAGATGGACTATCTTAAACTACACAACAATAGGAACCCAATATTCTTTGATAATTCTCAACAAGTTTGAACAATTTGCCAACCATGGTTTGAAACTTAACATTGAATACAGAAACTTATGTTAAAACAGCACAACTAAATATGATATCCAACTTGTAGTGTAATGTATGTAATATACAATGTTATCATATTTGTAAAATTGAAGATGGATGAATACAAAAAAAACAACCAAAAACCTTGTAGTGTAATATACATGTATCATTATTAAAGTTTCCTTTGAGTGATTTTTTATTTAACCACCAACTAAGTGATATTTAACTTTTAATCAGCAGGAATTTTGAACTTAGCACAAGTTTAATTTTCCTGACAGTTAAAACAAAGTTCACTCTTAGTGTAGTGTTAGTTTGTCTTTCGTAACTTGTCATAAAGAAAAATAACATTATCACACATTAAATGATATATAATTTTTTTATCAATACTGAATATAGCAATCACATGAACTTAGCACAAGTTTATTTGTTGAAAAGAGAGAGCAGTCTTACTGTAGTAGTTTTAGCACGTCTCTGACTTTTTTTCAATTTCACAACACACTAAATGATTTTTAAATTTCTATCAAAATTGAATCTGAGCTTAGCACAAGTCTATTTTCCTGACAGTTGAAACTGAGTGTAGTCGTGCTGAACTCCGTGTTGGCTTGCGTGTTGTGACAAGACATACATCAATACATGTATTGATATATAAAATGTCTAACAAAGTGACAGGAAATACTTAAATAACACAGAGACTATGTATCATATCCTGGTAGTCATACATTCAACACATTCAAACTGTAAATAGATACTCAACTAGGAAGTTTTTCTTACAGAGAGAGATCAAAATGGGGTTTAACGTTATAACTACACTGTCGTCGCCAGCAGGATGGCTGAACAGTGGTTTTCCCCATTATACACTAATATTAGGGAATCCAAACCAGAAATCAATAAATGAATCTTTCCATGTACTTACTTCCTCTGTTGACTTATCACGGACACTCAATCCATTTACTTCTAAAATTCGATCTCCTATCTTTAAACCCTGTAGATCTGGACTAACATCTAGACTAGAACATAAAGTAAACAGTATAATTAAACTACAAATATTAAAACGATGGGGGTTAGGGAGTCTGTAGTAATCATGATAATATAGGTTGCCAGGCAACACCAAGTTTCAGCTCTCTCAATTAATTAGAATCAGTTATCTTGTTTCAAAGCATTGACAAATCAAAAAATCAAATTGCTCATCTCTGCTAGCCCAAGCAGACTATGTTCATAATGCCTATCTTAATAGTACCCTTCTGTCTGAATGGCGGGGGTCAATGTTACTTACTCTGTAATTTTGACTATTGGTGCTTTACGATATACATCACTGTTACAAGATGGTCGACTAGAATTCCTTCGTCTGTCCATAGAGAACTGAACTCCTCGATTCCCATCAGGTGTGGCAGGAATTTCAACTAATTGTATAGAGTGTGGTTTCCGTCGTCGTGGAGATGCAGCCAGCAATGGCTTCATCACCTTTGTGTAACATGTTCCACTGAAAGAAGAATACGAAGACTCAGACATGAACATCTCACAACCCTGTATACCAAAATCTAAGTCAAATTTGTTACCATGGAAATATGAAGCATACAAAATTCCGTAAAGATATCTTTTTAACAGTTTTTTTACAGCTAGTTCTAATGCAAAACTATTATTTTAGTGTCTGATTACCTAATAGAAAAGAGAGAAATGGGGTTTAACATCCACTCCACACTCACTAGATCATTTCAGGACTAACATATGATTCAATTTTATGTTAATAATTCGCTTGCGTGTAGGGGTCTTTAGCAGTGAGAGGAAACTGGAGGACCCGGAGAAAACCCATGAGGTCGGACAGGTGACCCAAGGCCTTGTCATGTACAACCGGCGAATCAAAACCACGCCAGTTGACACAATCACAGAGAGAGAGAGAAATGGGGTTTAACGTCCACTCGACACAAACCAGGTCATTTCGGGACTAACATATGGTTCAATTCTATTTCAATAATTCGCTTGCTCGTAGGGGTCTTTAGCAGTGAGAGGAAACTGGAGGACCCGGAGAAAACCCATGAGGTCGGACAGGTGACCCAAGGCCTTGTCATGTACAACCGGCGAATCAAAACCACGCCAGTTGACACAATCACAGAGAGAGAGAGAAATGGGGTTTAACGTCCACTCGACACAAACCAGGTCATTTCGGGACTAACATATGGTTCAATTCTATTTCAATAATTCGCTTGCTCGTAGGGGTCTTTAGCAGTTGGAGGAAACCGGAGTGCCCGGAGGAAAGAGAGAGAGAGAGAAATGGGGTTTAACGTCCACTCGACACAAACTTGGTCATTTTGGGACTAACATATTGATTCATTTTATTTCAATAATTCGCTTGCGCGTAGGGGTCTTTAGCAGTGGGAGGAAACCGGAGTGCCCGGAGGAAACCCACGAGGTTGAGAAGGCGCCCCTATCTCCATGCCACATACGCTCACACCAGGGCTCGAAACCACAGCCGCAAGCCAGAGGTGACCGGCCAGCTAGAGGTCGAAGCGCGGCACTCTAGACCACCCCAACCTCACGACTAACAATGCCACCATCTAACAGCCCCTGACTAACTGATAACTTTCTTTATTTATAGATTTATATTTGATTGACTTACCAGAATAATTTGGATCTTTCTACTAGAGCGTACGTTTCCTCATCTCCAATATAAGCATCACAGTGAACACATTTAAAACATTCCGGATGATATCGATGTTCACCAGCAACCTGAAAATTACAAATTTAAACAGACATTATTCAAGGGCTAAATCTACCTATCACAGGTCTTTCTTTAGGTCTGAGATGTTATAAAAATTATTAATTAGACATATATTAACATGACAAGACAACAATCAACCCTTGATGTCATCAGATGTCTCAAATATTAAGTAGATTAGAAAAGTTCAGCCATTTAATGATTAAAATTAACCAGGGACAAGCGAGGCTAAGCCTCGAATATACCAGTACCGTGGCTACAATAATAAACAATCAAAGTGTACATCTCGTCAAAACTACAAACTGTGATAAATTCATTAAGATATAGTAATTTTCAATATATTCATTTTACATTAACTATTTTCAACTATTATAGCAAGAATGGCCAACTTTTTATTTAAATTATTACCTAATGTATCTTTAACTAAAAGTTAAATAATCTATTTCAAGAGTTCATTTTAGTGTTGATTAAAAATTCCAAATATGCATGACATGACGATCCGCAAATAAAACTGAAACACTATTTCTGTCCAAATGATTAATATTTGAGATGTAATCTCCTTCGAATTCAACTACAGGATTTGTCCTCTAGTTGTCTTTATTTAACACAGAACTTTTGTGTCCTCTTGTTATTTCTATTTAATACAGAGCTTTGTTTTATGACATGTTGTCTATAATTTGCCTTACTCACCATGACTGGACCTGTTATAAGATCTGAACATCCATTGCAAGCATCTCCAAACTTAGCCCAATAATCTTCATGACAGAAGAGTCGGCCATCTTTCTCAAAATACCAGTTGGGTAAACACTGATTACATCTTGAACACCTGAAAAAATAACAAAACAAAATTTACTACAAATATAAATAAACTGATTTTTAACGCCTTTGCCATTCTGAGACTAACACAGTATATTTCTATGTTAGGGACCACATTAGCTTGAAATAGAACTATAATAAAGCAAGCACACCAGTGGCCTGATGATGCAAAGCGTGAAACTGTGATTTCAGATTTCTGAAATAAAGATATATGATTATACAGTTGCATTCCTCACTGTAGCATGTATTATTGGTTCTTGTGTGCTTCATATATAGCATCTTTGACCCCGGTAAGAAAAGATGGTCTGAGACTTCTTTATTTAACCCAAATTCTTTTTTTTGTAATTATAGGAACACAACATTGGACTGAATGATAAGGACATCTGTCTAGAAATACATATATACAGAATTTGTCAGTTGTTCTAAAAATCTTTAAAATACATATACAGAGTTCGTGAATTGTTCTAAAAATGTCTAAAATACATGTACTGAGTTTGTCAATTGTTCTATAAATGTCTAAAATGCATGTACATGTACCAAGAGTTCGTCAATTGTTCTGGATATCTCTAAAATGCATGTACAGATAGAGTTCATCAATTGTTTTGAAAATCTCTAAAATAAAGTCTTCTACTACTAATATAAACAGAATAAATTCATCTTAAAAGCACACTAGACGTGTTATAAATAATGTCTTCTTAACCAATTAATTACATGAAGTTGAACAGTGGATGACACTCCTTTATGTAATAGTGATAGTAGATGTAAACATCCAGTCCATTTAGACACAATTAACAAGTCTCGATCTGCATACATTTAGGCTAATGTACATATACATAATTAAAATCCAAGACTGTGACCAATTCATTCCTTACTGAAAGTACTGTTGATGGGTGGTAGAATCCCTGTACAGTGCAGGCAAGATCAGATCTCCGTGATATGGATGGGGATCATACAAGGAAAAATTAATAAAGCATTGGTAATATTCCCCAAGCAACGATCTTGACAATGTTGTATTTTATGAGTAGTAGTATTCAATCCAGGACATACGCTATGCAGTGTTCCATGAGGGAACTTTTGCTTGGACAATGGCGCTACTGGCCATTCTTATACATGTATCAAATTCTAACAGTCAAGGCTTCTTTTACATGTACATGCACGCCAATGTGTACACAGGACCTCAGTTTTGTGTCCCGTCCAAATGACTAGACAGCTGTCCTTGCTTTCCCATCCTGCACCACTAACAAGAGGAAACCACTTCGGAAAATCCTGATGAACTTTCTCGGCCAATACGGGAGCGAACTTGAGACCACCAGGCTCACAAGCCAGCATCCTACTCACTGAGCCACAGTGACCTCCTACTCCAACATTTATGTCCTGATGAACGAACTCGAGATCACCAGGTTAATGAACTGGCATCCTTCTCACTGAGCCACCCATGGCCCCTTATACAAGAACTATATTCAAACCTTTATGTCCATTATACATCATAGGATGTTTATTGGTTAGATTCATATCACCTATTATGATTATAATAAAAGATTCTACCAATACAACAGGAATAAGTACATGAAATATGATTAAACAAAGCTGACATACGATGATGGGTCATCATACATTACGACTTGTATCCAATCTGACTGCAGGCCAAAAGTATTGAAGTGCTCTAGTCTAAATATTCCCCTCGACTCCCCAAAACTTATGTTGAAATAAGTTGATCCCAGTTTTCTTGATCAAGACTAAAGAAACTTATGCTCTAGTCTAAATATTCCTCTCGGCCCCCCAAAAGTTCAAGTTGAAATAAGTTGATCCCAGTTTTCTTGATAAAGACTAAAGAATCTTAGTCAAAACTTAATCATTAATAACACTAATTAATATATATTCCATAAAATTCTGAACAGTGTGGTCACCTTTATCGACTGTCACTTCTACTTTAATATCAATCCAGGTTTGCGTCTCTACAAACTTCCGCTGGCTGTAAGTCGAAATTCTATAAACATACACCTTTACAGACACTCTCATCTACCGGTATATAAATGCCAGTTTAAATTTCGCCAAAAACATATATATGTATATACCTATGTGATTTATCTTCAGAATGACGACAACTTGTATTAGGTATGTGATCAATCTTCTTATTGTCGTAGTCTATACGGTGTTCAGTCGAACATACTTGTCAGATCATATCTTCAGTTCATCTAGAATTCTACAAGATTTACCTTGTGATAGAAGGGATCACGTTAGATTTAAACCTCATCTGTCACAATCAAAAAGATCTTTTTCACAAAACAAACTCTTTTTTATTTGTTTGAATGATGTCATGACTTTTTGAAAAATGTTGGGCATGTGGAAAGGGAAATAAATAAAAGACAAAGACATTTCAATTAACAATGAAAACAGTGTTAAATGAGTTATCTCCATTCGTTCTGTTTGTAAGGGGAGCGGACAATTTTGAATCAATTATTCAAACTACAGGAATTTAAGGTTTATGAAACAAACTTGAAATGATATGACAGGGACGCTTAAACTTTATGAGGTATATTTTGGAAATAACACCAAGACATGGAACCCATTTCCATATCCCTCACATAACTACATTCAGAAAAGGATGAGGTTTGGGATCACAGTAACATGCTGTCTTTTAGGACCAGGATCTTTTGCTGTTCTTCCTTTTGTTTTTCTGGTTCTTCTTGTTTTTAGCGACGACCTTCTTTGAAAAATAGCCTAAGGCTTCACCAATTCAAGAACGATTGACATCTATTGCGATCTCCTTGAACAATTGATCATCGATTGACAGACTTCGATCTTTAATATGATATCACAATTCCAAGAAAGCTGTCATCTTATTGTTCTTCTTCTTCTTGTTCTGTGGGATATACTCTTCAAAATAAGACTATGGCTCTGTCAATTCAATCGATGAATGACATACAACTTGGCATGGTTGTTCCTTGAACAACTACTCATTGATTGACAAGACTTTAATTTTTGATATGATGTCACAATTTCAAAATGGCTGCAATGATGTCATTGTCTTCTTGTACCTTTTTTTCTTCTATTGTTTCTTTAACAATGACGAATGATGAAAAACATGTTTATATATGTATCCATCTTTCAGTGACGTGGTTTTATTTCCCACCGTTTTATGGATTTGACGTACATTAAGTAAAACATGAGATGTAAAAAAATCTCTTGTGATAGTGAATGAGATGAATGAGACAAAAAACTTGTCTAATCGTGACCTCTTATCCTTGACCTTTGAAAGGTCACATCACCCACCAGCTGATCTACTGACATTTGGAGCTTTAAGCTTGATACAAATTCTTGTCCAAAATACAAGTTAAACAAATACAAAATAAACTGTCAGGAAATGAAATTGGGTTTAAGTAACGTCCTGCTGCTCTCTCTGCTCCTTAACTGGGCTATGAGGGAAGTTTTGCCCTGGGCAGTGGCGCTACGGCCTACTCTTATATCAAATTCCAACTGCCAGGGGATCTTTTACGTGCACTCCAATGTATACGCAGGACCTTGGTTTTTCAACCCATCCAAACGACTAGATACTGTAGCTGTCCTTGTCAGGCTCTCCATCCTGCATCACTGACAAGGGGAAACCACGAAAGAAATATCTAACAGGATGCAATATGGTCATTGTCATGGATATTTTTCATGACGAAATGGAATAAAAATGGATATTTTAAATGATTAATATTTATTCATACAACCAACCATTTTCAACTTACCTGTAAGGTGTAAGGATCGTCAACCACGATAAGAAATTAAGGAATCCATTAGCTAATGAGATCGGTAACACCTTAACGAGATAAGTAATCAACCAATGAAACCAGAGTTTTATTTTGGCTTGTAGATGTTGTTGACCAGCCTGTTGTTTCACACGAGGTGATGGAACCGAATCTATTGTATCACATGACATTATCGTGCTACTATTGTAATATCCTCACTATTATATCATAGTCCATTTTGTCATCATTGTGCTTCCATAGTTTTGTACTTTTAACATGCCACCATTTATCATGTCATGTTCGTAATAACATCACAAAACCTGAACATTTTATCCTTTAAGAGATTCACAAAAGAAATTGTTTTCATTGTTATCACAAACATCAAAGAACATTTTCATTACAATAACATTTCATTCTTCAAAACAATATGGGGAACTAACAAGTAACTGAACTTTCTTTAATACTGTCGTTAAATGACATTTAGAAACTGAGGTAAACCATTCAAGACAACACAACAAGATTTAATACTCCTAACTTTATTACATGCAGCATTTTAATACTCTTACAGGTATCTTTATCAAGCAATGAAAGAGAGAAATGGAATTTAACGTCCACTTGACACAAAACAGGTCATTTCGGGACTAACATATGGTTCATTTTTATTTCAATAATTCAACCATATCAGAGACTTCTACATATGGAGAGAGATAGGGTTTAATCTTTTCTTGACATAAACAAGGTCAATTTGGGACTAACATATGGTTGAATTTTATTTCCACAATATGCTTGCGCGTAGGGGTCTTTTAGCAGTGGGAGGAAACCAGAAGACCCAGAGAAAACCCACAAAGTTCAACAGTTGACTCCACTCCTTGCCACGTACAACTGGTGAATTGAAACCACGTCAGTTGACTAAACGACAGGCCTTATGGGACAGCGTGCACGTGCAGTGGGAGGAAACTGCAGGACTCGGAAAAAACCCAAACAATGTTGGACAAGTGACGCAACTCAATTGTCACGTACAAGCAGGGAATCAAAACCACATCACTTGACTCAATGATAGACCTAATGATTCAACACGCACAGGTTAACGATTTGGACACCCTCTATCAAGCAATGACAACAAATATAGTAGTAATAGTCATGCCAGGGGATGTTACAGACACCATATCAAATATGAACCCAACTATAATTAAATTAAATCATTCATTCAAAAATAACTAACAGGAACAAATTCCTTCAATAATTTCCCAACCTTTCCTAGAAGCAGTACAGTAAATCCATATAGTTGTGTTATTATGAAGTAAGTGAACTTTTCTTGTAAACGACATTTAATGCAAGTCTACTAGAGCATCGACACAGTAGCAGTAACCTGAATACATACATTTAACATGACACAATTTTGTCAACAGTAAAATCAAAACATATCTTCAATTTTCACACAATTCAAAGAGAACATGTCATTACACAACACATTAGAATGAAAGCACAACTTCAAGAAAAATAACTCTCTGTTAAAAGCAATCCTCATCCATTTTAATGACATAAATGTTACAATTTTGTCAACAGTAAAACTGAAACATACATTCCCTTTTCACACAATTCAAATTCAAAGCGATCTTTTCACTATAAAACACACTATTTTGTCAAAACAACTTCAAGAAAAGTAACTCTTCACAAAGCCATCTTCATCCACTTTAAAATACATGACATTAATGTTATAATACCAATGTCAACATTAAAACTTTAATCCAAACAGCCACCATTTTATCACTAGAAGTAGAAACAGGTTTCAATGGGAACTTGACAAATCTTTAAAGTATTCACCTAGTTTTAAAACAGGCTACTTGTCGACACACCAACACAAGATATCTACGGTGACAGTTAAAAAATCCACCCTCATTCTAAACTGAAAACAAATGTATATCTTTGCTCTGACACTGCTTTTAGCTTGCGGATACAAATAATTTGTAAGCTATGCAAGTTTCTCAAAAGGAACCTTATTTCAACCTTCACTCAAACAATGAAAATTTTTAAGCTATGTAAACCATCTCAAAAGTCACTTCATTCAACCTTCATATGAATGCTGAACAATGAAACACTCGTGAAAAACACAAAAAAACAACAATAATTTGCTAACAATACAAATTTGTCAAAATAAAAATAGGCTGCCATGCATGTAATAAAACATATAACTCACTCCAGCGAGGTCTTCAAGAGTAGTTCATAATGTCTGTCACATTTTTACTCTTTTAAAGGTAACGGCGTATTTAAGAAATACTAAAATTAATCAAGGGCTGTAACACATGATGTAATAATCAGAAATAATTAAAATTTGATAGCATTCTAATTCTTGATAGCGTGACCAGTAATCAGCTGTTTGAGATGTTCGAAAATTATCGAATACTCTCAGAAACAGTAACACTAATTTCAAGACAATAAATTTAACCTCTAGACGAATGGATGAGCGTGAGTGAAGAAAATGTACGCCCACACGTGCATATTTGAATGTGGCAACAGAAATTTTTTGTGTTTTCGTCAAGTCAACTGGTGGACCATAACTTTATATAATTATTAACCTCTAGACAAACGAAATGACAGGTGAAGAAAACATTTCAGCGTGGATGTACAGATAAAAATTTAAACTTATAAACTGCACAATAAATATGTAAAAATACATAAATTGGATACAGGTGTAAATTTTCACCTGTCAAACGGAGAATAAGTTTATGTTTTTGACAATGTTAAAGTTGTAGTTGTATTACATATGTATATCACATGTCAACTCATGTAACTGTATATACATCATAATACACCTACATATACATCAACATACCTACATATAGCATCAATGAGAGAGAGAGAAAGAGAGAGAGATGGAAATTGGTTTAAGGTCCACTCAACATAAACTAAGTCATTTCAGGACCAACATATGGTTTAATTTCATTTCAATAATTCGCTTGCGCGTAGGGGTCTTTAACACTAGTGGGAGGAAACCGGAGGACCCAGAGAAAACCCACAAGGTTTGATAGGCAACCCTACTCCTTGTCATGTACAACCGGGGAATCGAAACCACGCCAGTTGACTCAATACACCTACATATAGCATCAATACACTACCTATTCAAGACAAATGACACACGTCTTACCATAGAAACTCACTGTTTGACCAAGTACATTTGATGAGATCAACAGCTCGGTTGGAACGAAATTCATAATGCGAGGGTTGTCAGCGTTACAATCGAAAATGGAGTTAGAGGAACTTTTCACCAGGCCAAATTTTAAACTATATGAACACATATATTATTGGAGGGTTGATTGATATAGCCTTAGCTACCACCTCCACTCCTCCAGGGAATCATCAGATTATCAAAATAATTACAATATGGATAATATATCAAATTATTAAAACTGAAACCTCATGGTCCAATTCATCATTTACTTTGTTCTACTGACACATAATTCTAAATGATTCTGATATTTTTGTATTTAATCAAATAACGAGGAATCTAATTGACACTAACAAATTGTTTGACCTCAACCAAATTGATAACATTCTCTCAGCTGTTAATTAACACTACTTTTGACCTCACTCGATGATAAATTATAAAGAATATGTCCTGGCATGAACTCAATTAATTGAAAAGGGGCCTATCAAAAGATTAAAGTCAAACTTTCAAATAGTGATAGCTTGTTTATTTCCTAAAAACACAACAGATCTAAAACTACATTATCCTAAATACATAAACTGATCTAAAACTTCATATTATTCTAAATACACAAACCGATCTAAAACTCAACATTATCCTAAATACACAAACAGATCTAAAACTTTATATTATCCACAAACACAATTAAAACTTTACATTATCCTAAAAACACAAACAGATCTAAAACTTCATTACCCTAAAAACACAAACAGGTCTAAAACTTTACATTATCCTAAATACACAAACAGATCTAAAACTTCATTATTCTAAATACACAAACAGATCTAAAACTTTACATTATCCTAAAAACAAATGAAATATATTAACCCTTCCAATTGTTCATATTTCCACACCTGACTTGTTATATACGAGGTCGTTCAGGTATACATGTTTTATACCCAGAATAGATACACAGACAGGTAAACTTATCACGGTAGAAAATCTACCAACGACTATCATAGGTCCTATCATACACACATAAATATAACATAAAAATTCACTTTACTTCAGCCGTGTTCAGTCATCCATGATAAATAAAGGCTTATCAAATCTTAACCTTATCAGAAATTTCTACATACAGAGAGAGAGAGAGAGAGAGAGAGAGAGAGAGAGAGAGAGAGAGAGAGAGAGAGAGAGAGAGAAATGGGGTTTAACATCTACTAGACATAAACAAGGTCATTTTTAGACTAACATATGGTTTAATTTTATTTCCCTAATTTGCTTGCACGAATAAAATTGTATGTAAAAGAATTCAACAATCCTAAAATGACAAATGACTGAAGTGTTTGTCTATTTTAGGTAATTCTTTCAATGAATTATGTATTTTAATGTCTCCAGTCAGCTGACAGTTCTAATTTACTTGTCTGATTTATATTCAAATGTGAAACCGGTTAACATTTATTTTTAAATCAAGAGTTTTAAGCAGGCAATGAGAATAGTCCTGACATTCACACATAAATAGAAATGAGGCAAGAAATGGGGGTTTAACATCCCCTTGACATGTGACACAGACGAAGTCATTTCAGGACTAACACACGTTTCAATTTTATTTCAAAAGTTCTCTTGCATGTAGGGTTTTTTTATTTGTGGGAGGCAACCAAAGACCTGGATAAACCCCTCACAAGGTTGAACAGGTGATCCTACTCATAATCAGACGCAAAGCTAACCCACACCACTTGACTTCATGACAGAGAGAGAGAGAAATGGGGTTTAACATCCACTCAACACAAACTAGGTCATTTCGGGACTAACATATGGTTTAATTTTATTTCAATAATTCGCTTGCGCGTATGGGTCTTTATCAGTGGGAGGAAACCGGAGTGTCCGGAGGAAACCCACGAGGTTGAAAAGGCACCCCTATCTCAATGCCACATACGCTTACACCAGGGCTCGAAACCACAGCCGCAAGCCAGAGGTGACCGGCCAGCTAGAGGTCAAAGTGCGGCACTCTAGACCACTAGGCCATCCCAACCCCCCCACTTTATGACAGACCTTATGATCTAATTGGTTCACGCTCCCTTCTGCCACCTAATTCCCTTAGCGTGGATATATAGAGAGGTTATCTCAGTGGGTTGTAAGACATCAAAGTAATATAATAAGCTTTAATTGTTTTTAAAAATTGTTTTTATGTAAACGCACTCTTAATAAACCTGTTAAACGGGAGTATGACGTAATTAAAACAAGTTTTTTGTCGAAGTCATGAACATGATACTGAACTATTTGCACTGGTTATTTACGAAAAAAATAAAACAGCCATATTTGGTTTAAATTTACGTTTCTTATAAAGAAACTATATATCCGCAAATCTGATAAAGAAATGATTAAAAAATATGCGAGTAATGAAACATTCTACCACAGCAGCTGAGTTGCCGGAGTAGTTTACAAATGATTTAAATTAATTTTCTGATGTAACCTTCGCCGTTAGAAGGTAAGCAAAGATAAAGGGCAATAACTCCTCAAATAATTATTTGAAATCATTGAAAATCAATATTAGTCATAATGCAAAATGACATGAAAGAGAGGGAGGTGAAATGAGGTTTAGAGTCCCCTCGACACAAACTAGGTCATTTCGGAACCAACACATGGCTCAATTTTATTTAAATAATTTGCTTGCGCTTAGGGGTCTTTAGCAGTGGGAGGAAACTAGAGGACCCAGAGAAACCCACAAGTTGGACAAGCAACCCTACTCCATGTCACATACAACCAGGGAATCAAAACCATGCCAGACAGACCTAATGACACAGCGCGTACATGCTAACCATTCGGTCATCCAACTCCCAAAAAATGACATGAATTCCATCGGTTTGATATTCTACTGATCTGAATCAACTGTGAGACATAAAAATAGCCATAATAAATATTAAATGAAATAATTCAAAAGTACATTGTACCAGTAAGTAAACTTATTTTGGATTAGTTTGTGTAAATCAAAACTTTAACAAAATTAGGCAAAGTCATGTGTAAAACATGTGACATCTGTATGTTTTGTTTATTTTGGTTTTAAAAAATTTAAAATTCAGACCTGACTGTATTTTTAGAAAGATTTTTAAAGGTTTGTCTAAATTAAACAAAAGTTTGTTTGGTAGAATAAAATATGGTAATTGAGTTTAGAAGTACATGGAAATTAAAATACTCAAATCCCAGTAAACTGGAACAACAAGTTTTTTTATTCTAGAGAATTCTAATTCAATTTGTTAACCTCATTACACCGAGACTTCAATTCTTCTTACACAGCTGATGTAAATAACTTTTCTTCAAATTAAATATATGAAAAAAGAAAGTGACGACCATCCAAAAAATGTAGGTTGTTGACATTTCCGATATTTTGCATTTTATATTTTGTAGTTTAACTTAAATGATTAAAAAAAAAAAACCTTAATATTTTCAACATGGGGTGGGTAAAAACCAATATGACAATCAAAAAAAATATAAAACATTATTTTCCATCAAACACAAAATAGGATACACTTTTTCTTCCTTCTATTAAAAAATAAGACACAAGAAAACAAAGAAGCAATGTGTTTCTTCAAACACAATTAGCAATCAAGGCTACACTTTTCTCAAGCGAAAACAAGGCACAATTTTCACATACGCAAAACAGAACACACTATTCCATCATTTCTAAGAAAAGCACATTTTTCTTTCAATTATAATAAAGATACACTTTTCATTCAAGTTAAGAATAAGACACATTTTTCTTACAATTACAATTAAAACACTCTTTTAACTGACATTAATTTGCTGTATGAACAAAACATCTTTAACAATAAGCTTTTTCCGAAACAGTTCAAAAGACAGTTTTCTCCATCAAGTTAGAAATACCTTCGTACAATGAAATGACAATAAATATAACCTCAACATTTAAATCCCAGACAATTGCACGACACAAACAGATTGACACCATCGTGAATAAACCATCTACACATGAGCAACAACCTGCACATTACGCTGAACAGCCCCTCAAACACCGAGACAGGCACACGTTACCTTGATAATATCAAAATTAACGAACACTCCTCAGATTCCAATTGCGTGAACATTTGTTAAAAAATAGCTCTTTCGATTACACAATGTAGAGAACGTTCCATTCGCGTGCAACTATGCACGGCACAGTGAATCTACCTGTATTAAAGTCTGAATAAACTGTCAAAAATTCTTGACACTGACATATTTAAATCAAAACACAAAAAGACTGGCCGTTCCAGTCTCACATGGTTTGCGACAAATAAAACGTCGGAGTAACAGTTGATCGCATTTGTTAAAAACTCTTTCCAATGGTTGACAAACATTGGTCGAGTTCTATATAGGTAAAAATATAGGTTGATAACTTGTATAGGTATAAAAACACAATGTCACTGAATGTATAATAACTTTCTATAGGCCTTCACTCCCTACTCAAAACAGGCTAATATACTATAATACCATACTTAGTCTAATAAACTTCCATATGGACTATATCATAACAAAGACAGGCATTAACAACATGTAGTGAGAAATACAAACCCCAGGGAGAGAGAGAGAGAGAGAGAGAGAGAGAGAGAGAGAGAGAGAGAGAGAGAGAGGGTTTTAAAATCCATAACTAGCTCATTTCAGGACTAACACTAACATGATTTAATTTAATTTCAATAATTCCCTTGCGCATATTCGACTTTAGCAGTGGGAGGAAACTGGAGGCCCCAGAGCAGGGAACACCCATGAGGTTTGACAGGAGTCCCTATTCCTTACAAGCAGGGGACTTGACTCATTGAGACCTTTTGATTCCACAAGCAGAGGTTAAACCACTGAACCATCCAATCCCCTTATGGTAAGATGCGCACGTACATGAGAGTAACTACGGTAAATAATTGTAAAGTATGTTAGTGGTAAGACAACATACTGACAACAACATGACACATGTGACAATATTCGTAATATAACTGGTACTCATCCTTCCTAGTTCATCTTCATAAACAAATTATAACTTACAATGTTAAACTAGCATCTATATGATACTAATGTAATCAAAATGAAATGAAATGGGGTTTAACTTCCTAGACTGGGCTAATGAAAACTGTCATTGGTCTACAGAAAATTGAAAGATAGGTTACCAGGCAACGAAACATACGCCCACAGCAGCTAAATCGTCCGGGAAGTCAACAAGGGTTGTCGCATATTTTTACTTTTTTTGGGAATGAAACATTTGTAATACACTAAAATCTGATTAAGAGTAACAACTCATTATGTAATTATCTGAAAATCATTAGAATTTGTTTGCTTTTTATAAAGTTTTGCCCCACGCTAACAATTAGTATAGGAAACATTTAACATCATGGATTTAGCTGTGCATTTATCAAAATTCATTGAAAATCAAAATACTTGTTCGTTTCAACACCTTAAACTCTGTGTATCAATCTGAAGTCAATCGGATGATAAGTTTGGCATCTATAGCGTCACAAGGTTTTTTGAAGTGATCAAGGGCCATAACTCTGACACTAATTATCGGAAATCGCTGAAAATCAATAGGCTTCTTCGTCTTATGACCTTAAACACTGTGTATAAATTTAAAGCCAATCGGATATTAACTTTGGCCTCTAGAGCGTCCACAAGCAATTGTGGATGCCGGACCGACCGGCGTATAAAAAAGGGTGTTTTCTTGCTGTCAGAGCAGGACACAAGTCAGTCTGATCCATTAAAACACTGCTTTTTGTTGAATAGTTTAAACATATTTGAATCCATATTATGATTCGATCTTTGTGCGCGGAAGATATTGGTGTAATTACACCATGTGTGCAACATACTACATTTTAAATTATAGATTAAAATATCAAATATACAGCAATTTTCGGCTTTATTTATATACATGTACCTCAAGAAAAAAAGCCAGAGTTTTTAATCCTAGTTGAATCATGAGGATATACTGCTCTAATAAATGAATATAAAGTTTTTATTATAAATTTACCATGGTCCATTGAACTATTTAAACCTACTGCTCGCATTTCGTTTAAAATAATTTTTTTGATTTTCCAAGTCACTGGTTTAAAGCCGAGAGGTAATCTCTATATCAAAAAGATATTTTGTCAAACAAAAGTAGACAAATTAGATATATCCCATTGAAGAATGTATAACAGGCCAATCAAAATATATAGTCTGTAGTAAGACAAAGATGTTAAACATTTGTTGAATAACAAGTTATTCAGACATTCTAATAAGGAAGGCCTACATGTAATGGGAGAGAGAGAGAGAGAGAAATGGGGTTTAACATCCACTCGACACAAACTAGGTCCTTTGGGGACCAACATTTTATTTCAGTAATTTGCTTGCGCATAGGGGTCTTTAGCAGTGGGAGAAAAATGGAGGACCCGGAGAAAACCCACGAGGTTGGACAGGCGACTCTACTCCTTGTTACCATTCGGAGAGCCCAAATAAAACACCACAAAACTTCCTAGGCATAAAACTTGTATCAATGATAAACGTTATGATCTCAACTCAACCACACCCACTTTAACCCCAACCCTCTTTATTTTCGATTGCCTCTGCCAAAAAAAAAAAAAAAAAAAAAAAGCAACTCGAAAAATGACAGACCTTATGATGCAGCGCGTTAATGCTAACCGTTTCGGCCATCCAACCCCAGAGGAATTTACTGACTTTCAGAAATCCATCATAATTATTATGTGAAATGTATCCCAATATACTAATACTTGGGTACATTGTAACAAGTCCCTCTGCATTATTAATTTACAATTAAAATTTTTTCAGTTCAGATAACAATACCACATAAAAATATGAGCTTCAAAAATTCAAATTTCTGAGATATTAATAGGCATCTATTTATAAAATTCACAATGAAGTATTTTTATTTTATATAACAGTCAAGGACTTTTGTGTACAAGAGTTCTGGTTGAATAATTTGAACAAAAGATAGAGTCTAATAGTACATTTATTGATATAATAATAATATATCATATTACCATGACAACCTGTTTATCAAATTCATGTGAAAATAGAGACGATCTTATTACTATGCAAGGTGAAAAGAAATTTAATGTTCAGTGTGAAAAACCGGTAATAATTTCCGTGGGTTACAAGCGTAAGGAAAATTACAAGAGAAAAGGCGGAATCACATTTCAAACAGTGACGAAAAATGGCTACGTTGTTTTTGTATCGTACAAGTAAGACCTCCAGCTAGGATATGCATATACACAGACAGGGAAGTGGGGTTTAACATGCAAACATGCAGTCAACACAAACTAGATTATTCGGAACTAACATATGGTTTAATTTATTTCAATAATTAACTAGCATGTATGGAGGAAACCAGAGGACACAGAGAAAACCAATGAATTTGGACAGGTGACACTGACTAAACCTTGTCAGATATGTGGGAGAATGAGAGAGAAATGGGGTTTAATGTCCACTCAACACAAACTAGGTCATTTCGAGACTAACATATGGTTTTAATTTTATTTCAATAATTCGCCTGCGCGTAGGGGTCTTTAGCAGTGGGAGGAAACCGGAGTGCCCGGAGGAAACCCACGAGGTTGAGAAGGCGTCCCTATCTCCATGCCCACGCTCACACCAGGGATCGAAACCACAGCCGCAAGCCAGAGGTGACCGGCCAGCTAGAGGTCGAAGCGTGGCACTCTAGACCACAAGGCCATCCCAACCCCCCCATACAAGCGGGGAATCGAAACTATGTGACTTGACTCAATGACAGACCTTATGATCAAAAATCCTCCGGCAAACCAACCCCCTTAATATGTATAGAGATAATGTTAATTACCAAGCAGTGATTTTTAACCTGGCATGATAAAATTGTTTGACATAACTTTGATAAATCAATGGACTGTGTTTGATTGTTTTTCTGAAAGTAATAAACTAATTCCTCGAATAAGCAATTGCCAAAGTGGTTCAGCGAGTAAGATGTTGACTCGCTAACATGGAGGTCACATGTTCAATCGGTAAACGTTTTTTTCCGTCCACCGGAGCCTGGTCTTATGACGTCATATGTGGATTGTGGGTTAGGATAAGGGTTAGGCTTGGCCCAGGGTTAGGGTTAGGGCTAGCCCTGTCTACATCTCGAGACTGTGACGAAATCTGCAGGCCACAGCCCTTATCTTAACCCTTATCCTAACCCACAATCCACATATGACGTCATAAGACCAGGCTCCGGTGGACGGAAAAAAACGCTTACCTGTTCAATCCTTGCATTGGCATAGAAAGATTATCAGGAGTTCCCGACGTGGTTTCCCCTTGTCAGTGGTGCAGGATAGAAGGCCTGGCAAGTGACAACTTACAGTCGTTGGAAGAGACCAAAAAATCATGCCTTTGTGTACACATTGGAATGCACATAAAAGATCCCTTGGCAGTTGGAATTTGTTTTAAGAGTATACCATATTGTCAATGTCAAGGCAAAATAGCCCTTATAGCACACTGTAAGGTGTAGGACGTTAAACCATACTTCATTATCCCCAATTCATACATGTAATCAGGGATTAACCAAGATGGGAGGTTTGTACTAAATTTTCCGTCATAGGGAGACAGACCACCATTAAATTTCACCATCTCGGTACCCACAAATTGTAGTTCGTCTACTTATAGCAGTTCTCTCTCTGTCTCTTTTCTCCCCTTTTGAATGCCCATTTTTGTTGATTTTTTGGTCTAGAATGGACGAAGAGGGTTTGAATTAATATTTTTTGCCAGGTTTTGGTAAATATTCATGATTTTGAGGCGGAAGGATAACGGCGTTATGAGATTGGCTACGGTGCAAAGACATGGCCATTGTTCCTCTGTCTGTAATGAAAAGCATTTCGCCCAACGAAAATTTGGGGAAAAGTTGGAGGTGGGCAAAGAGTCCAGAATTAACATTGAAGTCAATGGGGAAATTAATGGTGGTCTGCCTCCATAGGTCACAAGAATGTAAATAGGGCAAACCCTAATCCCAACCCCAACCCTAACCCTGGACCTAGCGTCAATGCTTACCTTTAAACAAACCTACAATCAGGTACCCTAACGTTACATACATGTACATCTCAACGACCTTGACAAAAATTGAGCTTGTCTTAACAAACAGATTTAGCCAAGATGGGATGGATGTCACACAACAGCAAAATACATTTTTTTTAAACGAATGGCTGGACTGATGACACAACATACATTGAAACTAGACCACCATTCACAAAGACAATTAGCTGTCAAGTACACAAACAGGGGGGATGGTTAGATACAGAAATACGACTCATCCTTTTTCCCTGAAGGTCAACAAATAATCTTGTTAACTCACCTGTTTATATATATATATATATTGACACAGGTAACATCTAGTTAGACTGTTACCTTTATAACAACATATTGTAAATATAGGTTGGTCCACAACTATACACAGCTGCAGGGGATCACTTGGCTAAGTGGATAAGACGCTGGCTCACTAGCCTGCATTGGCCGAGAAAGTTCATCCAGATTTTCCGATGTGGTTTCAATAATCCAATTTTAGCGATATTACTTTTTACGATGTTTATCTGATGGTCAATATATCGAACAACGTGAACAGTGGGCAAAGTGAGAATTAAAATAAAAAACAAGACAAACTGATAAGATACTAAATATCATGAGGGTTTTTACCAAATTTAAATATGCAACAAGATGTGACTAATAGCTGTAAATATAGCACAAATACTATTGATAGAGTAATCTGATTTAACTAATTGGGAACTCTAGGTTGTGTTCAAATACATTGATAAGTCTGGTTATTATAGAAAGCTGATTATTTTAACTGAATTTTCTCCAGCACTGACGGACTGGATCAACTGGTCAGTGGGAAGTTATCATACAATCAATCAGCTGGTCAGTGAGTTACTATACAATCAACTGATCTGGGTTATATGAATAATCTATACTGTGCTAAAAATGTCAGTGTGTCAATGACTTATTAATAATATCAATATGGATTTATCATAAATGAGGAAATAAACTAAAAAAAGGACAAGTATGAATTAGAGAAATACCATCAAAGAAATGACATCATTTACCATGATCTAAAACTCTTAAAACAGAATATAGCACAAATTTACGGAAACTTAATCATGAGGCAGTTTCGTGATATTCTTAATTTAATCATACACAGTATCCTGTATTGTGGAGAGGGTAAGCATAACCTGCCATAGACATGACACCCATCATTATGGCTGGAGACACAAATGAAATGGGGTTTAACATCCTACTCTTCTGCTCCGATTGGGCTAATGAAGATGGGCATACACCATGGAGTGTACTATGAGGGAAATTTTGCCTGGGACAGTGACATTACTGCCTACTCTTATTCTTAAAACTAATTCCAACTTCCAAGGGATCTTTTACATGCACACTAATGTGTACACAGGACCTCAGTGTTTCATTCCCTCCAAATGACTTTACACGTACATTGTCCAAGTATGTACGCAGGACCTCTATTTTTTGTCCAATGTCAGGTCCTATGTCCTGCCACTGACAAGGAGCCTATAGAGACAAGTTTGTTCTCTACTCAAAGGACACAAATACACTTAACATAGAGGATTAAACCAGACCAGGTTTGAGCAAAGCAAACATGGCCAGGGTGTTGATATCAACTCACCGCCAACCAAATCCATTCACAATTTCTATTCCACGTTGCACAGTTTGGGTTGAGTTAGTATTATTTAAAATACCCACTGCAACTCCTACATGTATTAAAAACTACAAATTTACAAAATCTCTAAGACTTGATCAGTTGTCTGCCCTTGATTAGACAAACTGTTGAATGTCAAACACACATATTTCAACATTTGAAATATTGATCAATAATTTTATAATAACAATTTTACAAAATATTATAAGAGAAGGGATAAGATAGGATGAGTTGTCTGCCCTTGATGAGATGTGAATAGAAATGGAATGGGGTTTAACATCCTACTTTTCAGCACCGACCGGGCTAATGAAGAGAGACAGAGAAATGGGGTTTAACGTTCACTCGACACAAACTAGGTCATTTTGGGACTAACATATGGTTCAATTTTATTTCAATAATTCGCTTGCGCGTAGGGGTCTTTAGCAGTGGGAGGAAACCGGAGTGCCCGGAGGAAACCCACGAGGTTGAGAAGACGCCCCTATCACCATGCCACATATGCTCACACCAGGGATCGAAACCACAGCCGCAAGCCAGAGGTGACCGGCCAGTTAGAGGTCGAAGCGCGGCACTCTAGACCACTAGGCCATCCCAACCCCCCCTGGGCTAATGAAGATTGGTATCTGCCATGCAATGAGGGTAGTGTGCCATGAGCAACATTTTGTCCACTCAGCTGTCTTATTAGATATTTTCATCTGTGAAGGATTCATTTACATGCAGGCAAATCAAATGTGTACACAGAACTTCGGATTTTTTGTACCATCAAAATAACTAGACAGTGTTCTTTCTTTGGCTGAAAAATGTATAGAAACTTTCTCATCTAATACTAGCACTGAACCTCGGACCTCCAGGTTACTGAGCAGGATCCACGGTGGTTCGGGGAGTAAGATGTTGGCTCGCTAACCTGCAGATCCTGTGTTCGATCCCTGCACTGGCTGAGAAAGTTCATCAGGATTTTTCTGCATTGTTCCACCTGATCAGTGGTGCAAGATAGAGGGCCTGGCAGTTGGGATTTGATAAAAGATTAGCTGTAGCACTGCTATTCAGGCGAAAATTCCCTCATAGCACACTGTATGGTGTATGCCAGTCTTCATTAGCCTAGGTTAGGAGCGGAACAGTAGGACGTTAAACCCCATTTCATTTAATTTAATTTCAGTTTAGTAAGCAAATTGATGAGAAGTCTACATGTGTATATGAACATATCTCTCATGTGAAACGGAATATAACTTATGATACAATAGTTTGGGTATATAAATATCTGCTTTAATAATACACAATATATAGATGTATATAAGTAATATTGTCATATATCCACACAATACTATTGACATGACTCATCTATTGTTGTCAGTTCAATCCTATTAATTCTTGAAGATCGGATGTCACTCAAGTATCGTGGTTTTTGTATTGTCAATTGTTCAATCATTATCAAGCAAGACATACATAGCCTGCAAATACAGCACCTGTCACAACCTTTTCTAGGAGTACAAATAATTTGTCTATTTTATTGAAATCAAAGTTATTTAAAGGAATTCAGACACAGGGGTAATGTATATATTTTACCATTCGTGCGAATAAGTATCTAGCGAAAAAGGCACAGAAACAAAAATCTCCATCCTTCGACTATGATAACGGATGTCACTCAAGTACCAGGATCATAAAGACATTATCAAACCTGGAAACAAAGCACCTGTCACACATATTGTAAGGCACAAATTTTGGAATGGTATCTATAGTATTCTACAATCGGGGGGCTGTTTCACGAAATTTTAACGAAGATAAAATCCAAATTTTAGTAATTTGATTGGATAATATTAGACTGATTTTAGTGCTTAGCCAATCAAAATTGAAGTATCTACTAAAATTTGGATTTTATCTTTAGTTAAGATTTCGAGAGACATGGCCCTGAACTAAAGGTAAATTAAGAATTTTTTTTATTATCATCAAAGTTATCTTACAGAACTCAAAGAAGCAACACAGGATAACTGAACAATGAAATACTGACAGGAAAAACAAACAATAGACAAACTGATATCACACATATTCTCAGGAATAGATACAAATTTGAAATGTCAAGAATTTATTGAAGAGGTTCTGAGAGGAAGAATTAAATGTTTAATATTGAAACACAGATACCAGATAAGACAGCCATGTTTAATCAGCGGATCTCTCGCTGTGTTATCGGGTTTACTTGAACTCCCTGAATACACTATTATAATTGATTTATAATCTTCAAGCCAAGGGCATTGGCCGAGGGAGTCCATCAGGATTTTCCGATGTGGTGGTGCAGGATGGATGGACTGACCAGGACAGCTGTTTAGTTGTTTGGATGGGATAAAAAGCTGAGGTCCTGTGTATGCACTTTAAAGATCCCTTGGCAGTTAGAATTCGATATAAGAGTAGGACATAGTGCTGCTGCTCGGAAAAGATTTCCCTCATAGCACACTGTATGATGCATGCCCGTCTTCAGTTAATTAGTCCAGTTGAAGCAGAACAGTTGGACATTACAACCCATTTCATTTCAAAGGATGAAAATTTGACCAGACATTGATCAGCGTTTCAGCCTCAACCATTTCCAAATATCAAAGGGTTCTTTAGGTGCATGGATGTAACCTGTTTTTTAGACAAATTTTATTAAAATTTACTTGCACATAGGGGTCTTTGTCTGTGGGAGGAAACCAGAGCATTCAGAGAGAACCAACACGGTTTGACAGACAGGGAATCAGAACCACACCAATAAATGATAAACACCTGAGTTAACTTACCTGTGACAAGAACCACCACCACAGGTGTACCAGAAAAACTTGAACAAAAACATCCCCACTTTTAATATTTAATCATATAATATATTATAACTCAGATGGTCTCTTAACCACTGCTATCCATTGCCAAATTGTCTCTTGTTTCGAGTCCATTAACCACTACTACAATGTATCTATTGCCAAATTGTTTCTTGTTTGAAGCCTGTTAACCACTGCTATCTGTTGCCTTATTCTCTCAAGTCCCTTAACCACCGTTATCAACAATAAATATTGAATAAACTTGAATCAGTGTCTGTAGAATCATGACATGATTTAATGTTTTAATTCCATGAAAAACCACTGCTAACTAAAACTGGTGTAACTTGGTAGACTGAAGTTCTCTTAATTCACTGCTCAAGGAAACGTATGACTTCAAGGTGATTTCTTGATCCGCAGATTATTCCTATCACCTGAGTTGATATTATCCTGGATTAAGTCTAATCCCCAATAAGAGGATTAACAACAAAAGACCATCTGTGATTAAAATACGACACAATGTAACATATCAACATATTAACTACACACTTGTTTCTTAGGCCATATAAAAACATATTCTGATTCTCAGATATTCCTGTGTCACTTAGAAAGGTCTGTATGCTCTGTTTTTATTTCAAACAATTAATATAAAAACAGTACTATTCAAAAAACATATCCTGATTCTTAGGTATTCCTGTGTCACTTAAAAAGGTTCGCATGATCGGTTTTTATTTCAAACAATAAAATATAAATCAGTTTCATTAATTACCAGACGTAAACGTTTTACCCGGGTTATAGTTCGAGATCAATGCAGTGCCTTGAAATGTGATGTTTATAAGAAGTCGTTTAGACCAGAAGTGATCCCTAAACACAAAACAAAATCACAGGATCATACGAAATGAAATTGGGTTTAACATCCTACTATTCTGCTCCAACAGTGTGCTATGAGGGATATTTTGCCCAGGCAGCAACACTATGGCTTTCTCTTATAACGAATTCCAACAGTAAAGGGATCTTTTATGTACACACCAATGAATACACAGAGCCTTGTTTTTTTGTCCCATCCAAAATCCTGATGAACTTACTTGGCCAATGCAGGGATCTAGCAACTTACCAACTTAGCCAACGTGGCTCCCCAGGATCATATGATCTGAGAACCAAATTATTTGTTTTGAATGGCCTTATTCCTCAAATTATTGTGGTTATATCCTATGAGGGTAATGTTTCACTCTCCGTCTGAGTGGGTATTACAGACGAAACTCTCCAGGCTCCTGACATCAACCAGATTGACTGGCTATACACTAACTTGAATTAGCAAACAAATAGCTGGCTTAGTTGACTGGAATCATTAATCAATTTTTTAAATCAAATCTTGTCCATTACATCATATTGATGTTATATTTCACTGGTAGCCAGAGTTGTTATTACAAGATGTTTGTTCTGATAATATTTACAAAATGAACTTAAATGATTACATGAAAAAGCTTGTGGCCTTTACAACAAAATTAACTTTTAGCCAGGAACTCTAGCTTCTGAATTTCAACTCCAAACTATCATAGGTGAACCAGCAATACAGCTATAAGTGTTGTGGGTGAGACAGCATACGATTCTACTCTTCTAGAACATTTGATACCACTTCCCAATTGTCGGGGAGCTAATAATGACTGTCACACTACACTAAATATCCCAAGAATCAATAACTAATAGGTTAAACTGAACCTCCACCATGTCACATTCAGTCTAAATAGTACATGAAGCAAGATATGCTTAATATGCTTTCTAGAACACCTGCAAACACTTCCCTGTTATTTGAGAATAAACCATTCACGTCATAATTTTGAATATGTATATCCCTGAAATTAGCTGGATTCAAAAAGTAATAGCTCATGCAGCCTGATGTCACTTCACCTTTAAATGGTAAAATACTTCACTTTCAGTCAGAGCAGTTTGTTATGTTCAAATATCCATAATCTCGATTGACTGGTATAACTCTATATAGTGCCTGGAATCCGGTATCACTTCTTCAAATTAGAATCTAGATCACATGAGTTTAATTACAAACAGGTAGTTAAAATAAGCTGAATCTACTACCTAGACTCGGCACTCTATATCGTTTAAATTTAACTTGACTGATTGATTAGCAGAAGTGTGTGGAACCAGGAATCAATGGCTGTGTACCAGATCACCTATAACCATATAGCGGATACTCCAGGATCATCTAGTACAAATAATAAATTGTAATATCCGACACTTGATAATTCACTGTTTTTAGAACAAAGATATTGTTGAACCATGTACAGCAAGCTACTGCCAGGTTTCCATGTACAGTAATTCTGACTCACGGTTGTCTCTCTGCCATATAGTGGTAGCATTTATTGATTGGTGTAACTTTAATACTGAGATAATGCTTCCAAGTGTTTATATACAGTCTACGTAATGAGAAGTGGTATTTGGGTGTTCTAAAAGGAATAAGTATACCTTGCCTCATGCATGATATCTGTTTTTACATATAGTTAAATAGAGCAATGTTTTGCACCTGGATAATGTCGTAAACTTGTCTGAAAATAATTTGTAATTTTTTGGCTTGACAGTAAAACTCGGCGCCAATGGGAAGACCTTTCTGGAAATTAGGCACTATATACAAATGAATTATTATTCACATGGAAACTATTTTTGTGTAATGTAAGTTTGTATCACTTAAAACTCAAATCAGTGGTTATAAAGTAACTGTGTATAATTAGGATTTTTTCGGAAATATCAAACTTTTCACGGCTAAATCCATGATGATATGTACTCAGATTGATTAATAAACATTCAATTAAGAAAAAAAATCGAAATACCAACACTAGATAGTCTCCTGGGTTAGATTAATTCAGATTTAAAATAAGCTCATCAATTAGGTTCATGGCAAATAAAGATGGCTACATATAGGGAGCAGCATATAGATAGATGACATTTTCACTTCGTCATATCTTTGTAAATGCTGAACGCAACTGAATCATTTTTGGACTCAAGTGTCACAATATTCTAGTTTTCCAGGGATTTTAGTTTTCCAGGGATTCTATGACGCTAATATCAAGATTGGCGTAGAGTCTTTGATTTCTTATCAGGAACCGTGTAATTATACCAGATGTTAATATTTATTCAGATGTTGGCAAAGATCATTAATCATCTAATTCCTGCAATTTATGGTGGGATCTTATAAAAGTTTTTTTTTTATAGTTGACAGGTACACATTAAACATGCATGTACTTTATTACCTAGAGAGAGAGAAATAGGGTTTAACGTCCTCTCGACATAAACTAGGTCATTATGGGACTAACATATGGTTTGATTTTATCTCAGTATTTGGTTTGCGCATAGGGGTCTTAAAGCAGTGGGAGGAAACCGGAGTACCCAGAGAAAACCCACGAGGTTGGACAGTCGATGCTACTCCTTGTAAGGTACGAACGGGGATTCCAAACAAAGTTAGTTGACTCAATGACAGGCGTTATGATACAGCACGTACATGCTAACAATTCGGACACCCAACCCCCGAGGCTGAGATAGAAATTGGGTTAAACACCTATTTGGTCACGTGGTGGTTAAAGGTAAATGTTGTCCCTTGATGTTACAGAGAGAGAAATGGGGTTTAACATCCACTTGACACAAACTAGGTCAATTCCCTTGACATGACAACAACCATTTCAACATTAGAAAATAATCAATGAAAAACTTCAGATACACATTACACAGTAATGATGTGTATATTGAAACTTGGTTTTTCCTCCATATTAACAACTTCCTTGGTAGGCCCTTCATCCTGCACCATGCCTGTCCGCAACCTTGTGGAATTTCTAGTGGACATTAAACCCCATTTCCATGTCTCAATCTCATCCTACATCACTGATAATAAAGGGAAAACCATGCCTCACCTTTTTCAACCAATACTAGGATCCAACCTGGGAGCCGGGGAGGGGTTGGGATGGCCTAGTGGTCTAGCGCGCCACGCTTCGACCTCTAGCTGGCCGGTCACCTCTGGCTTGCGGCTGTGGTTTCGATCCCTGGTGTGAGCGTATGTGGCATGGAGATACGGGCACTCCGGTTTCCTCCCACTGCTAAAGACCCCTACGCCCAAGCAAATTATTGAAATACAATTAAACCGTATGTTAATCCCGAAATGACCTAATTTGTGTCGAGTGGACGTTAAACCCCATTTCTCTCTCTCCAACCTGGGAGCCAGATCCTTCAACATTGAGCCAGCATGTCACCCCAATCAAACCTACATACAATATTTGAATCGTGCCAGGAACGTTTTTATACAAAATAAATTAACACTTAGGCCACAAATTTAACACTTTGATCGATCTAACAAAAGTTTGTTGTCTTAGAGCGAGATGTGAAACTTCCGAAACTAATATTGGACATCTGATGGAAGATTGATTTATTTAATCAGAGTCAATATGGTCGACATGTCAGCCGATATCTATTGTTTAAATGGCTAATTTGACAGAAGCTCGATAACATGCTTCATTATATAAGTAATAGAAAAAGAGTAACTATGTGATAGCAGTGTTTCCACCTCATCTTCTTTGAATTCCAACAGTCAATTGTTCTTTGCATGCATACCAATACACACACAGGACCATGTTTTTTTGTCCTGGAAAACTAGAAACTTTGTCCTTGCAAAATGAAGAGAGCATTGCCAATGGAAATCAGGCTAGAAACTCTTCTTAGGCAACTGGGCCAACACCAGGATAAAAACCTAGATCTCCAGTGCTTCTGTGGCTCAATGTCAAAACTTCTGTTTGTATTTCTATTTCATGCCATCATCTTGATTTTCTGTAAGAAATTCAAGTGGATGACTGAATGATATTTCATTTCTTTCTACAAACATTAGCTCAAATTGTTTTTATTTAATCATTTAGATTATTTTCTGAACATTTTTTAGTCCTTGACAAATCTAAATAAAGAAACTGTATGTCTGGTCGATTGTGGCTTCAAATGTATATTCCTTCTTATAGTCAAGAGTTGAAACTGTAACAGTAAATCTAATTCTTGCTGCCACTGAGTAAAAAGTGAATAATAGGCAAAAAAGTCTTATCAAAAGGATATCACTTCAAAGGTTGCAAACGTTATTCAAATCCATTATTCTTAAAATATGCGAAGGCCACTGACATTTCTATATCCAAAACATGGATTTTCTATTAAAAAAATCAATGTTATTGAATAAACCAAAACTTATCAAGAGTTATTTAGCAGATTAGAGAGTTTTTGTAGGAATTGAATTGAGATTATATTTTGTTATACATTCTCCAATGCTGAGAGGGAAAGCTTGAAGATTATCACAATGATATTGTGTTGACTAAAGTATCAACGAGTTTCTGCTGGAATTGTGAATATATTTTTTAAGACAATCTCCGATGCCGAGAGGTAGAGCTTGAAGATTACCATGGTGATGTTGTATTGACGTAAGGTATAAACGACTTAACCGAACAAAAAAACAACGTACATCTTTTCACGGAGAAGACAAAGATGCGAGTTAGAAGTTGATCTGGTTAGTGTTTGTGTCAACACGTCAAGTGACACTGTCAACAAACGATACACCGTGACAATACCTTGTTACACCATGACAATACCTCGTAACAATACAGATCATGTGACCACCTGTTACAGTTTGAGAACACTTATTTTTATCTATGGAACGACAGGCTGCGTAATTTACTAAAATATCCTCAAAAGTATAATAACTTTATTTTTCAACACTCCAAGAAATCTGAAGTGGAAACAGATGTTCTGGAAAGACAACAGATACAGAAATAGTACATGTATGACACGCTTACATGTAGGTTCTTCTTCTTTTTCGGTTTAACATCCGGTTCCACCAAGGGTTATATCACAGACAAATCATATTACATTATACATGTACAGAAAGCACCCCTATCTCCATGCCATATAAACCACAACCATAAGCCTTGGGTGACTGGCCTGCTGAAGATCCAGACTAATCTCGAGGTCATCCCACCCCTCCTTTGACACTAAGTTAATCATTTTGGAAGTAACTTATAGTATGTCTTATAGGAGATCCCATAGCCTCCCCCCCTTTAATCCCACCCCTCTTACCTTAGATACTTCCCCTAATAAAAAAAAACCCCAACTCTATACCTTTAAACAAAATTTTAAAAAAACAATTACTTTATGAAAGAGAAAACAATTTGAACTCACCCTATTTCTATAATAGTTGATGGTACAGGCATCTCTAATCAATAATAAACAATCCAGAAATAAAATCTGTGGTTTAATTGAGCAAGTTTGCTGTAATATACGTACTCTCAAATAGTTTTCTGGTTTACTTCCTTTTAACAAAACTTGTGGAATCCGAAACAAAAAGTCCTAAAACAATTTGAAACTTTCCCCGCTACATATCAATTCTCACTATTTCCCCGAAAGTTCTGCACTTTCCAAACCAATATCAATTATGGAGAAAAATTTAAACTGAGCTCATGAGAAAATAGCGCTCCAATTTTAACCAATAATATAAATTTCTTTGAATCGACTCCCTGTCTTGAATCCAATGAAACACTTTGATAAAATCTTCCTAGTCCAATGGTAAGAGAGCAATGTTTAGGAGACGAACTATTTGAATGTTTTGTTAGAAGAGAGAAGATCGATAGTGTGAAAGTAAAACAATGTGAGACACGCTGTGGATGAATGAGGATTATTTGTTGAACAGATCAACAACCTCCTGTAGTTTACGTATATTTAGATTATTTATCCCACACACACATCGGAGAGAGAGAATGGGGTTTAACATCCACTCGAGACAAACCAGGTCAATAGGGACTTACATATGGTTTGTATTTTATTTTAATGATTTGCTTGTGTGTAGGGGTCTTAAGCAGGGAGAAAACCCTTGAGGTTGGACAGGTGACCCAACCCCTTGCCACGTACAACCAGGGAATCGAAACCACACCAGTTGACTCAATGACAGAACTTATGATACAACGCACAAACACTAACCATTCGACGATTCAACCCCACGGACGGTGGTGCTATGGCCTACACTAATATCGAATTCAAACTGTCAAGGGTTCTTTTACGTGTGGGGGGTTGGGATGGCCTAGTGGTCTAGAGTGCCGCGCTTCAACCTCTAGCTGGCCGGTCACCTCTGGCTTGCGGCTGTGATTTCGAGCCCTGGTGTGAGCGTATGTGGCATGGAGATAGGGGCGCCTTCTCAACCTCGTGGGTTTCCTCCGGGAACTCCGGTTTCCTCCCACTGCTAAAGACCCCTACGCGCAAGCGAATAATTAAAAAAAAATGAAACCATATGTTAGTCCCAAAATGAACTAGTTTGTGTCGAGTGGACGTTAAACCCTATTTCTCTCTCTCTCTCTTTTACGTGTACGTCACATACAAACGACTAGACAGCTGTCCTTTTAGGCCCTTCTTCCTGCATCACTGACAAGGGGAACCAGGCCATAACTTTCTCACATCCAGGCTAGGAGTGAATCTAGGCCAACCAATCAGCATCTAATTCACCGATTCACCATGGCTCCCAGGGAAATGTTATGATCAACAATGTAAACTCAACTGATTATTGATGGTATAAACTTAACAAAATGTACATTTTAGTCAACTTTTTCTTCGTTTTTTTTCCTCAAAAAATCAAGAAATAGGTAAAAATAGTTTATATGTTACATCCCTGCCACTCCACTTTTGCAAAATATGTCACTGTCCTTGCTCTACATTAAAATTATGGGTACAGAGAGAATTCTGTATTCTTTCAGACTCCCTCATTAAAGCAATCCACTGTCTATCCATATTTTAGCGTAATTCTACATGTGAACTTCATCATTATCAATATGTAATTTGTTATTTGATTAAATCTTGGAGACTAAAGGGAGACTACTCTGTTATAATTGACAATTATTTTAACATCAAGAAGCACTATACCATTCAGATTCCACTTAAAACTTTGCTCATATGTGAGTGGGGGAGGGAAGGGTCCTGGTTATGGTTGGTTAGTTTATATTTTGTGTTTGGTTGTGCTGTAGACATGCGCTTCACATTTTTTGATAGTTTTATAAATGAAATGGTGTTTTACATTCTGCTGTTCTGCTCTGACTGGGCTAATGGAGACCTGTATACCATTCATTGTGCTATGAGAGAAATTTTAACCAGAGAGAGAGAGAAATTGGGTTTAACGTCCACTCGACACAACTAGGTCATTTCGGGACTAACATATGGTTTTTTAATTTTATTTCAATAATTCGCTTGCGCGTAGGGGTCTTTAGCAGTGGGAGGAAACCGGAGTGCCCGGAGGAAACCCACGAAATGAAATGAAATGAAATGGGGTTTAACGTCCTACTCTTATGCACCTAACCTGGGCTAATGGAAGACGGGCATACGTCATACAGTGTGCTATGAGGGTAATTTTGCCCGGGCAGCGGCGCTACGGCCTACTCTTATATCGAATTCCAACTGCCAAGGGATCTTTTACGTGCACTCCAATGTATACACAGGACCTCGGTTTTTCGTCCAATCCGAACAACTAGGCAGCTGTCCTTGTCAGGCCCTCCTTCTGTATCACGAGGTTGAGAAAGCGCCCCTATCTCCATGCCACATACGCTCACACCAGGGCTCGAAACCACAGCCGCAAGCCAGAGGTGACCGGCCAGCTAGAGGTCGAAGCGCGGCACTCTAGACCACTAGGCCATCCCAACCCCCAAATTTTAACCAGACAGCGGCACTACCCCCTACTCTTATTATTTCGATTTCCAAATGTCAAGCATTCTTTTACATGCACACCAATGTGTACACAGGACAATGTGTTCTATGAGGGAAATTTGGCCCAGACAGCGACAATTAGGCCTACTCATATATAAAATTCAAACTGCCAAAGCATGACTCTCTATTTTTTTTTCTTTCAAATATAGATTAAAAAAAAAAGACAGCCATTGATTTGTACGATGGAGAAAAGATCTAACGTTTATTATTGATAATAAAATTCAACTTTTAATACCACTATAGTATAATAATAGCTAGAGGTTGGGAGGTGTGTACAGCCCTTAGTGTAATACATAATAGTCTACAAGTACAATGTATCTAATAACCCTCCCACACATACACTATCACACCATGTAAACACAGCCTATACGTCCTACCTACGTAAGTCTGGTTGGTGACCTGGTCAGGTGATTTAACCATACATACACTTACCACATGTTTCCTACGCAACAAGTCACCGTGAAAAAAACACTTGACACAGACTTCCTACACAACAAGCCCCGCGAAAAAAAACCTTGACACAGGCTTCCTACGCAACAAACCCCACGAAAAAAACACTTGACACTAAGTGAACTGTTTAACTAGAATATAATGAAATGTAAACAAACCAAAGACAAACTACTTTATTTTACTTGAGATAAAAGATCTCTCAAACTCTTTCTTATATATAAAACACCTAGAATCATAGATATGTTTAAAATATTTCACAGCAAAATAACTCCACACTATGCAAGTACATGTATTAAACCCTTTACAAACATTTACCTGGGGTTTAACGTCCTACTGTCCTGCTCCATCTGGGCTAATGAAGATGGGCATATGCCATACAGTGTCCTATAAAGGAAATTTTGCCCTGGCAGCGGCACTATGCTCTACTCTAAATATTGAATTCCAACTGCCAAAGATCTTTTACGTGCATGTCAATGCATACACAGGACCTTGTTTTTTTCCCATCCGAACAACTGGACAGCTGTACTTGTCCTGAACCACTTGAAAGAAGTGGAAGCAAGCATAAAAACCCTACGAACAAAAGAACTCTCTGGTCATGCAGTATGCTGTGAGGGAAATTTTGCGAGGACACCTCTCTGAATTCCAAATGAGAAGAGTTCCTTTACACAGACACAGCAACAATACCCAATATGTATATGGTACCTCGGTTATTCATCCCATCAAAACAACCACACGTAGATTTCTTCTCCCTGCCAGGCACATGTTTACACACCAATAACAACAATATACTTTGTTAAATAACCCCATGATCCTTGTATGTATATTAAACAACAGGTGAATACATGTATGGTGGTTAACTGAGCAGGTTACTTTTTTATACATTCATTTACAACCATCATTATAATAAACATTTGTTTTCTATTATATCTGTCACACTATATTACATACAAAACACAATTCTCTGGAAAACATCCACTCAATCAATTTAAACATACATTATGCAAGAGCTAAATCTGCCAATTGCAGGTCATTCTATAGGGGTTTAATGTCCACTCAACACAAACCAGGTCATTTCTGGACTAACACATGGTCCAATTTTATTTCAATAATTCACTTGCATGAAGGGGTGTTTAGCTAATGGGAGGAAACCTGACTCAGTAAATGACATATATGATATTTGAGATTCCTGCCCCCATGGATATAATATTATATACAGGTAGTCAGCAGAAAACAAATACTGATGCCTATTCCCCTGGAGATCCTGTATCAAAAACTGATCAAATAAGTAAAGAGTACCATGGAATTACCTGTATTTCTAATTGACAGTACACCAGTCTACATGTATATGATGTACATGTACTTAAAGCTGTGTCACTTCTTACTACATGTAGTTTGAATACATTAAATATTCAGAAATTTTTTTTCTTTAAACTTACAGTTATAGTTGAATAATCTTGTCAAACTACTACAATCCATTTAAAAATTAAAATCTAAATCGACTGAAATCTATATGATGTACAACAAGCTGTACCTGTTATAGTTGAATAATCTTGTCAAACTACTACAATCCATTTAAAAATTAAAATCTAATCGACTGAAATCTATATGATGTACAACAAGCTGTACATGTGTATCTTACTACATGTACAGCAAGCTGTTATGTGTAACTTTATACAAGTCCTTTCAATAAATTAAATATTCAGAATTTTTTTTTAAAACTTACCGTAACATTTGAATAATCTGTTAAAATCTGCTACAATCCATTTAAAAATTATAATCCTCACATGAATTGGAGAAAATTTACATAGGTGTAGGTGTAAGCTATAATCTTGGTGACAAGTATCACCATATCTCAACAAACATGACTACAATATATCACAGTATTAGTCTAGAACAATAGGCCACTTATTATATATACAATACAACAATAGACAATAAGAGACTGGGTGGGTGGTCAAGACAGACTACTGGGAGTTATAAGATAAATACACATGGACAGTCATAAATTATAATACCACCACATCTTGACCTGTTCACCAGGAAGAAAATATCCTGCTCTTACACTTATAAATAAAACTTACTCACAAAAAAACCCCAACAACAAATCAAGGATGTGTTAAAGTCAAACAAGAGGAGATAAAAGTTTTATTGCCACAGACTGACTTCATTAACCCAGTCGCAACAGAACAGTAGGACGTTAAACCTTTAAGTGCCACACACATTATATTAATATTTCAAAAAGCACTATTTTATAATAACCAATAAAAAGAAAATCATGCTTAATCATTTAATGACTTTTAAATACTGTTATTGTAAAATATTAATGACTTTAAAATATTGTTACTGTAAAATATCTAATACCTTTCAAATATTGTTATTTTAAAATATCTAATGACCATCAAATATTGTTTTTGTAATATATTTAATGACTTTCAAATATTGTTTTTAGAAAATATTGAAAGACTTTCAAGTATTGTTATTAAGAAATAACATGACTTTCAAATATTGTTATTTATTGCAATTCATTAAACAATTCAAATATTGTCATTGTAAATCATTTAATAAAAATTGATGTTGTCAACTATTTAATCAATTTCAAATATTGTTATTGTAAATCATTAAATCAATTTCAAATTTTGTTATAAATTATTCAACGAATTTTTAATATTGTTATTGTAAATCATTCTAATATTGTTATAAAATATTCAATGACTTTCAAATGTTGTTATTGTAAATAATTTAACAATTCAAATACTGTTGTTGTGAAATATTTAACCATTCAAACAATCTAATGAGGAGTAAAACAAATAACAAACATATCGGCCTGGAGTATTACTTGAATAGTATTATCAAGACTACCTCAAATGCAATGAAATGGGATTCTCCCGTTCTGTTCCTGACTGGGCTAATGAAGACGGGCATACGTCATACAGTGTGCTGTGAGGGAAATTTTGCCCGGGCAGCTGCACAGCACTATGGCCTACTCTTACATCGAATTCTAACTGCCAAGGAATCTTTTATGTGCACACTAATGTGTACACAGGACCTTGGTTTTTGCACCCCATCCAAACAACTAGACAGCTGTCCTTGTCACAGACTATATCAAGGGATATGTATTCTAATTACACCCCAATTACAAAGTTACATGTATACACTACTTCAAGTAAACTTAATATCAACGGTTTAACATTTCTTACAACAAATAAGAAACATGTCTGTTTTGTGACAGGGAAATGATCTACTGAATTTTGTGTTTTCCACTCGACACTACTAATACCATATCGACAGCACCCAAAGTAAAAAAAACAAAATATCAGACATTCTGCTCACAGAGAACAATCTACTTCATACTTCGTGAGCAGACCTCTGTCCTAAACGACCGCCATATCCAAAAATTAGTATACTGTGTTCTACCCTGTTTTACATCTGTCTTCTGTCATATACACAAACATTAAAAGAACCTTTTCAATTTTATTTTATTAAATGGAAGCAAAATAAATCATTAAGAAAATTTTTGAAATACGCACTTGGGATTTTTTATTTGACTAAAATCGTTGATTTAGGACTTAAAATGTCGGTCAATTAGCCTAGTGTCTGTTCTCAATCAGAGCTAACTGTAGATAGACAGCCCAAGTTTAGTATGAACAACGGAAGGTGTACAATGTCACGTTTTAATGAGTAGGGAAATGAAATATGATTTTAGCGAAAGATCAAAGTATTTAACACAATATTAATATGTACAACTAAATATCAACTCATATATCAGTGTTAAAACTTTGGTTTGAATTAGCATAATAACGAATGAATGACCAAGCACATTTCTTCCAGTCATTTATCCAACAATGTTCATTCAAAGTCAGGTCTTCATTTGTCTCATTGGTGGAGTAGGATGTTGAACCCTATATCATTTTGCAAAATTCTCTGGTATTTTAATCTGTTGCAAATTAGTGCAGCGCTTTGAATTCATTTAATCATACAATTCGTAACTGAAAATGTTTGAAAATTTGTGACTGAAAATATTTGAAAATTTGTCACTATACTGTCAATTTGTGACTGAAAATATTTGAAAATATGTGGCTGAAATATTTTCAATTTTTAAAAATATATATATATATTTCTTTAAATCATATTTTTTATATATATATATATGTTTTTCATCAATATATTGAAATTAAAAATGTATCCATGAGTACTAACTAACACTCTTCTGATGATGATGTATCTATTTATCGAAATGGCTTGAAGCAAGGTTTATTATTGGGCCATGTAATGTTATTGTACTGTGACAATGTTAATATTTATACCCTTAAGGTACAAAATTATAACTTCAAAGAAAATAAAAGAAATGTAAAGTTTATTTTTAACGATTAATTATCTCAGCCTAATTATCTGAGTCGCTTTGTGAGATTTGAATAAAGTTAAAATGATATAAATAAACTATGTAAATATGCCAGTATCGGTTTATAGAGCTGGAAACGAAGGGAGTGCTGCATATCTCGTTACTGAATTCTAATTTGGGAAAGCTTTTTTATTAAGCGCCTTAGGCCAGACCAACTTCATCTTTAATTCTAGTAGGACATTCAACCCCATTTCATTTCATCTACAATTCTTCAGGGTCTTGACGAATAAATGACATTCTCAATTCTTCTGTGCGTTGTTTTGATAAAATTTTGAAACTGCTATATTTGGGACTAAAAGCTTGTGGGAGAGAGAAAGGTCATTTCGGACTAACATATGGTTCAATAATTTGCTTTCGCGTAGGTGTCTTTAACAGTGGGTGGAATCCAGAGGACTCAGAGAAAACCGAAGAGGTTGGACAGGCAACCCTACTCTTTGTCAGGTACAATTGGAGAATCGAAACCACGCCAGTTGACTCAATGGCAGGCCGTATGATACAGCAGGCACAAGCTAGCCATTCGGCCATGTTACTGTTTGTGAAGGTAATGACAGAAAGTTAGCTAATCAATCAGATACATGTACTATTGGTGTGAGTGACGTCATGTCATATAGACAATGAAAGATGGTAATGTACATGACTTTAGGCTAGTAGCTTACAAGTTGATGTCACCTCTGATAAACTTATACATATATCTCGTTCTTTTATTTGATTCTTAAAGGTGAATAAGAAAATCCAATAAAGACACACAGAGAGAAATAAGGTTAAAGTCCACTCAACACAAACTAGGTCATTTAAGGTCTAACATATGGTTCAATTTAAATTCATCAATTCTCATGCACGCAGGAGTTATAAGCACTGCATGGATACCTGGGATAAATTCCACAAGGTTAGATGGGCAGCCCTATTCCTTGTCATATACAAGGTAGGAATGTCACTTGACTCACATATTCCTGAAGCAATGGCCCGAGAAATCCCTCTCTGGCCATTGCTGGAATAGCATCTGTTTCTTGAACTTATACGGGAGTGTGTCTATTCTTTCCGTTCAATGAAAGCTATCACTTAAGTACAGCAACATGACAGTCCTTCGTTTAATCTGAGTCTTCCCTAAAACTTTGGACAGTGATTTAAGGTATTAAAAACGGTGAAAGTATGTTTGTTTCCAAACAGTATTGTTTACATTTCATTCGACTTGATAGCCTCGTTTGTCACGCAATTAGTTTTACTGCAGTATTCTGCTATGCACAGGTTAATTAGGCATAATAAAATCGTGAGCCATGACGTAACGTTATGTAAACATATTTGGTCCAATATTGGCACTCGTTTTAAATGTAAAGCTTTTGTAGGGCAGCTAGTGATTGGTTGGTAGACAGACTACTGACCAATCAAAATTTAAAACAGCAATATCCACTCATAATAGCAGTGTGTAGTGGGATTACCTCTAATCAAACGAAACGCTGCGCAGAGTATGCTTGACTCAATGACACTTTGGACCATACAGCCCCAAAATTCAATAATACTGAATAATTCTTATTCTTCCTAGTAGTTCTGCTGTTTAGTCTTTGTCAAAACTTGGGACCGGGTAGCCAAATGGTCTAACAGTGATCAGCCCTACCTCAACAGTTTCCTTCCACTGCTAATATCGAATTATTGATATAAAATTGAACCATATGTTAGTTAAACATGAAATGAATTTGTTTTTGTCGAGAAGACATTAAACCCTATTTCTCTCTCTCAGATCATAAAACTTTAATTAAAGGCCCCAAATTTCTATTTTAACTTTGAAAGAATTAAGGTACAAATATAAAATTTCTGATCATGATTTTGCCACCTACAACTGTACATGCAGATTTCTCATTAATTGTTTGAATATTTGCTTGTCACCTCCGTGTGAACTGCAGAACAATTAAATTAAGGGTGGGTCATAAAACTCGTGATTGAGTCAGCGTGTTTTGGTACATCTAATACAATGATAATATCTATAAAGGACTTATGTTAATATACTGGGATGTCAAACATTCGATTTTCACTTAGACTACATCTCTATGTCTAATTATAGTTTTATTGATAATATGGCACAGTGATTAAATAGTTTTAGTCAGGGGTATTATATTAAAGATACATTATGGCAGATTGAGAGAGAGAAATGGGGTTTAATGTCCACTTGACAAAAACTAGGTCATTTTGGGACTAACATATGGTTTAAGTGAAATTTCCGCCTAGCCTTGATCATCATAATTAAAATTGGTACGGTAAAAAGCATAGTCTAGATTATCCATTTAATAATTAAATCGAGAAGGAAAGTTATACAGTAAATCGGATCACTATCCACCATAGATCGCAGGCTAGCGATGCGATCAAGAGTTGATTATGATCTGGATAAGTTAATGTCTAATTAATATATTAGATAAGATTTCAGACCAAAAGAAAGATCTGCAATGGGTAGATTTAGCTCTTGCATAATGTATGTTTAATATATTACATACTTAGCAGGGGCGGATCCCGGATTTTCAGAAAGGGGGGGCATGCTGCACCAAGTTGGGAGTGCAAAGCCTTACCCATGATTTTTGAGTGGACAAAAATGCCCACAAGGACTAATTTCATACTGGTACTGTAAATTACGATTTCCAAACTAAACTGTTTTTGTTCTCCTTTCCCGCGGGATTATATGGAGCTAAAAATTGTTCGCCACCGCAAAAAAATAGAGGGGGCGTGCGCCAAGTGCGCCCCCCTCTGTATCCGCGCCTGCTTAGTGTTCTACTTCTTAAGTAGTATTTTCTTTATGAACTCCTTTAAAATGTTTTGTTAAATTCACTTAACATATTCAATGTTGCATGAATTTTTAAAAAATTCTTTTTTTTTTCATGTTAATGGTTTGCCAATTTGAAAAGGGGTTTCATAACATCCTGCTTGTCTGCATCAACTGAGTACAAAATGTAAGTGAATGTGATAAGTTGCATTAAAGTTTTTGTAGCAATAGAGAGAGAGAGAGAGAGAGAGAGAGAGAGAGAGCGTGCATGTCCTAACCATGTGGCCATCCACCCCCACACCCCTTTGTAGCATAAGTTCTACAAAATGTAATGTTTTTTGTTGTAATGAGTTGCACAAAATGTGATTGTGCTACCAACCGTGAATGGTGACACCACTGATGGACTGATATTCCTACATTCATCTTCACATTATAGCAGTTGGCAAGAGCGTCCTATAGCACTAAAAGCATCCAGATTTCAAACGCAAACAGTTCCACATTTATTGCGAAAGGAATGGTTCCAAGAACAGTTATTATATAGCAGTGAGAGAGAAATGTGGTTTAACGTCTACTTAACACAAACTAGGTCATTTCGGGACTAACATATGGTTCAATTTTTATTTCAATAATTCATTTGTGTATAAGGGTATTTAGCATATTCTTGCCAAGAGTAATTGCAGTGATTGCTTATTAAAAGCCAGTATGATAATAAATCAGTAGGGAGGTGTTATCAGTTAGTGACCTGAACTCTCAGTTACTGTGTAGGGTAAGCTGGTATACATGTACAATATTGATTCAATATTTGAATATGGGTGAAAGTGTATCAAGTTTTATCTTTTTTATAAACAGAAGTAACCTTGAGTAGCTAATGTCCATACATCTACAAGTATTTACTTTCATTATACTGACTTACTTACTTATTGTTATACTCTATTCGGCCTATTCAGACACTTATTTGCAAACCAGGTCAAAATCGCAGATGGTTTTTAAGACAGGGTTGTGTTGCGTTCACATGTACTGTACTATAAGACAAACCAGTTAAACTATTGTGACCTCTTCAGTCGGAGGTTAGGGTTAACTACCCATGGGTATAGCTTCATATTCTTATTCGTTTTTTGCATGCTTTCGATAAAACTGGCACTGCATGACACAGCCATTTTCCCAGGAATGTAACTTACTGCATACTGTGCATGTCCAAAGCGAGCTGGAACTGGGGCTTCTAAGCCAATCTGTTCAGACGGCCAAGATGAACCAGTTTAAAATAAAAAGCCTTCTCGAAGACAGGTCGTGAGGTGGGGTTTTTTGAACTGGTTTATTTGCCCCCATTTGAGTTCAGACAACAAAGTTAAACTGGTTTAACAATCCTTGGGGTTTTAAAACAGTTCAACTTAAAACGTCTGAACAAGCTAATAGTATCACTTTATAAATGAATATTTATTGTATTCCGTCTTTTTCAGAACCATGCCAGGCGGTCATGTGTTCGAGAAAGTTTATCAGGGTTTTCCAGCGTGCTCTCCCTTGTCAGTGGTGCAATGTGTTTGGAATGGACAAAAAACTGAGGTCCAGTGTACACATTGGCATGCACGTAAAAAAAACCCTTGGCAGTTGGAATTTGTCATAAGAGTAGGCCAAAGTGCTGCTGCCTGGGCAAAATGTCCCCCATAGCACAATGTATGGTATATGTCCGTCTTTATTAGCCCAGTCGGAGCAGAACAGTAGGATTTCATTTCCTATACAAACTCTGTGAACATCATCCAATAAATTTTTAACTAAAACAGAAGAAATACAATTTAATGGTCTGCAAGACCTCTCAGAGTGCAAAGTGCGAGCTCCATTGTTATAGAATAAACTGCCCTACATCTATGTTGTAGTCATTCAATGTTACTGGAATAGAATAAATTGCCCAACATGTGTACGTTCGTGTAATTCACTGTATTGTTTGAAGAAGCAACTAAACATGTATAAATATATTTACTCTCGCTTTTCAAAATTGCATTTAAATTACTTGATGTTAATTCATGTCACATGCTCAATCTATGTATATTTATGTTTTATTTATCTATCTTGTGAGCTAATGTTCAATGTGGTGTAACGATGCAATTTTTATATCACATTTACGCCTTTCATCTTTTTCTAATCTCTTTATCTTTGTAAAATGATTCTGAGCACATTGTGGAAAATGTAAGCCTTGTAATCATAATTAAAAATATACATGCAAGATAAGTATATATACAAACAACGTGAAACTTAATATATAATAGCTTATGAAAGTTATAAATAAATAAATTACATTAAATTGTATCTATTACAAGTATAAATAAAAACAATTAGACTTATATATATAAAGCTCAACAAATTAAATTATATGTCGTCCTGATTGCCTATCATCTAAAAGTGCCCATAAACTTAATTGATAGCTTATAGACTTGCAGCATTACAATCGGAACCATCCCATTATTATTTACAGTATCGTAGGAATGTTATTCTTTGCATGTAATCAAAACAAACCATTATGGTTTATGGTCATCTTCTCCAAGTCAAACCTATTGAATTTTACAAATCTTAACATTTGTCTGATACAGCATTTGAAAACTCTTAATTTTGTTTACTGGTTGGCTTACATTGGAGGCATTTCTTTAGGTCTTAAATTTATCTGATTTATTAATTGAACATTAATGAAATATATCTAGGAGACAGATTTAGTTAATTTGCAGGAGACTTCAATGACTCATGTAAAGGAAAGTTGATGTGTGTTGACAGCAGCAAAAAGCGAAAGAGCACCTTAAACGTGAAGCGCTGTATGGCAATTCTGGTTGAACAGACTTATTGCCGCTTTAAAATTTTTATTATCGTTTTATTTATTATAAGCAGGCCTACGTATTCGTATGTAAATCTTGGTGTGTACACTACATGTATATAAAGAAAGGGTGTCATGTCAATATATACATATATTGTTAATTCATTTTGTTAAATACACTAGGTATAGATGGTAAATCTAATTGTAGTTAGGTCTGACCTGCTCCCCTTCTGTTTAAATATATATATATATATATATATATATATATATATATATATATATATTAATATAGAATATGACTCATACTATTAAACCAGGCTACCACAACACAGACTTCAAACAGTGGTAATAAACTTGATAAGAAACAGTTTGAAAAACATTGATTTCTCTACTGATAGTAACATGTACCACAGAGCCAAATATAAACTCTAATAAAAGCTGAATTTACTTCAGTGAATGTTCAACCTCAAATGTCAATTTCTAAAGTGATGACATGACAGGTCTGTTGCATGTTCATCTATAAATGGTACAGGTACAAGGTACAGGTAGCTAATATTCAAAATGCAAGTAATATTGCCTATTCAAATCATTATACATGTATTATATACCGGTAATACAAGTTTTCTAAGGGATTAACCGAATGCTTTTTGAATTTTAAGAAATCAATATATTTTCCATTCAAAATTTGATTGTTTATATTTCAATACTAGAGGATATTAATACAATTGATATATTGCATAAGAGGCAACCAAAAAAAAGATTGAATTTTCATTAAATTTAACAGATACCAAATGATGACACTAAAAAAACCTATTCAGACAGATTTTAAAAGCTATACAAATTAGAATTTTTATGAAAGACAGCCCCCACCACCCAAATAATAATCTTCACATTCAGAGCTACAATATAAACTGGTTCAGTAGAATTTATATCTCTAAAATTGACAAATATTTTCTTGGGCAAGATATTAATATTGATATTACCAGCCAATGAACAGATACAGTGTATTAGACTGGTTTATAATGCAACTAATTTCAAACTTAGAGAAAGTAAGAGTGGGTAGGCCTATAGCACTGATAAACTGCCAGGTAGGGGGGGGCTAGTAGGGTGATCACGAGTTCAGTGTTTCATGAAATCAATCCTATAACTCATAAAATTCTGAATGAACTTATATCTAGTTAAGGCATATACATTATCATTGATAAGAATACAACTAGAAATGAAATGGGGGTTAACGTCCTACTGTTCTGCTCCAACTGGGCTAATGAAGTCCAGCATATGCCATACAGTGCACGCTATGAGGGAAATTTTGGCCAGGCAGCAACACTATGGCCTACTCTTATATCAAATTCCAACTGCCAAGGGATCTTTTATGTGCATGCCCATGTATACACTGGATCTTAATTTTTGTCCCATCTGAACGACAAATACAAGTGGCATAATATATACGCCATACATTGTACTTTTAAGAGGGAAATTTTGGCCGGGCAGCAACACTATGGCCTACTAGTACTCTTATATCAAATTCCAACTGCCAAGGGATCTTTTACGTGCACGCCCATGTATACACTGGATCTTAATTTTTGTCCCATCTGAACGACAAATACAAGTGGCATAATATACGCCATACATTGTACTTTTAAGAGGGAAATTTTGGCCGGGCAGCAACACTATGGCCTACTAGTACTCTTATATCAAATTCCAACTGCCAAGGGATCTTTTACGTGCACGCCCATGTATACACTGGATCTTAATTTTTGTCCCATCTGAACGACAAATACAAGTGGCATAATATACGCCATACATTGTACTTTTAAGAGGGAAATTTTGGCCGGGCAGCAACACTACGGCCTACTAGTACTCTTATATCAAATTCCAACTGTCAAGGGATCTTTTACGTGCACACCAATGTATACACTGGATCTTAATTTTTGTCCCATCTGAACGACAAATACAAGTGGCATAATATACTTTGGGTTTGTTTTTTTATAGTTGGGCACTCTAGTGACTCTACTGATAGCACAATAATCACTAGTGTTATATTCAGTACATTATTTAGACATAACAAATTTATGTTTTATCACATTAGGGATTCATAATATAACAGATTTAGATTTATTTTTATTATTCGTATATGTTACATGTAAGTAGCCATAGCACGTAAACTATGTATTGTAAGCTTTAAGCTAATTGTATCAATCAATGTTATGCTTGATATTGAAAAAAAAAACCCAGAGAACCCCTGCTCTGATTTAAAAGTAAGAAAATGTCTCATGTACATGTACTGTAGAGAACTGTCATATCATTTTGATGTGTTCAACTGCAAAGTGTTTTTTAGAGATAAAAATTAAAAATAAAATCACAAAAAATTCCTCCTCATTAATATTCATTTGTGTCACCATTTGCAAACAGCTTAGGTAATTAGAAAATAAACCTAATAGTTGAATGTAAATAAATGATTGAGGTGAAAGTGTAAAGGATGAAGATAAAGTTCTTCTCGAATCTAGATTGGCTGTTACTATAAATAATACAAAGTGGGACACAGACTTACCGAAAACAATCTTCGTGCCAATCCTTTGACAGCGCCTGTACGTATTTCCCATTCTCGATTTTCTTCGAACATGAGGCGCATTCATGCTCCTTATCTGAAAAAAATATGTTTCAGCAATCAGAAAATATAAAATTTGTGCCTCATCATTTGACATTAAACCGTATAGAGATATAGTTACCGGAGTCATCACTTGTGTTCATTTCTGTTTACACACCATTTCTTTCAAAGCTCATATCACACCCAAGTTAACTTTACAATTGAAGAGTTTATATTTCAATATGGAGTTATCTCCCTTCCACTTTAAAAATATATGGAATAGAATTAAAATTTGATTCTTTCATTGTCAATGATAATGATAAAAAAAAAATAAAAATAAGAAGTACGCGCATGGGAATTATTGAAATCAAGACGTGTGGTGGGGGTAATAGCTAGGTCCATTTTATGTGGAAATGTGAACAAAAAATGTAAAATCAACCCACCCAATTGATAATATTAGATAGTTAATTTAGTAATACATGTATGTGTATTGGACATGAACAGAAACATGGGAGTGAATTAACACATTCATAAAAAGAGAGAAATGGGGTTTAACGTCCACCCGACACAAACTAGGTCATTTCGGGACTAACATATGGTTTAATTTTATTTCAATAATTCGCTTGCGCATAGGGGTCTTTAACAGTGGGAGGAAACCTGAGGGCCCGGAGAAAACCCACGAGGCTGGACAGGCGACCCTACTCCTTGTCACGTACAACCGGGAATTCAAAACTACCCCAGTTGACTCAATGACAAGCTTTATGATGCAAATCCTTTCAGCCATCCAACCCCCCTTCATAAAAAGAAATCGAACTTATTATTGTAAGCTTTATGAATTAATGAAATTTTATTAAAATGACCACAGCCAATCAGTATCGCCTGAATTCTATGACTTTTGAAGATCACATTCAATCTGTTTCACAGAGAATTACTTACGAATTATCTCTGTAACAGATGAATGTCCATAACACGTGCGTTGACTGCAGACGGCGCCAGTCATTGGCTCAAAGGCTCGTGCAATGTTTACTTAACACCTAACTGCTTTGGGCAAAATGATGCATTTTACTCATTTTAATACCCATTTACACTAAATAGGAAATATTTTTTAACTTCAAATGTCTTTATTTATTTTTCTTTTACCTCAAAAAATTTTTGAGAATTTAATTTGTCGGAGTAAAAAAGTTAATATGCCGTACTTATTAAGCCTTGTCGATGTCATGCTTATCAGTGATTGTAGCGGCCAAGCGAATATTCACTGCGGGATCAGTTTGGATCACATTATGCCGAACATGATGCATAGTGACAGGTGTCTCCCACAAGGCAGAGTATGCTTACCCTTCTCAAATATTTTACTGCAACCCAAAATGACTCCCTAATGAACGGGAGCCATGGTGGCTAAGTGCGTAGCCTAAGCGAGCCCGTAGCCAGCCCATAAAATGGGGGGGGGGCTACAGAATTTTTTGGAAATCATTATTGTTGGCGAAATATGGGGGGGGGGGGATAATTCGATTTGGGGGGGGGGGGGCTAAGCCCCTACATAGCCCTACCCCCCCCCCCACTTTTTGTAAGGCATGATACAAAAACAGTACGACCACCTAGTGTGGTTTCCCCTTTTCAGCAGTCCTTCGAGAAGAGGCCTTACAAAAAGTGTCTAGTCATTCGAAGACCCCAAGACAGTTTGAATCCGGAAAGTGAAAAGTACAACATAGAACCCTATTTTTTCTTCATAAAACGATTTTTAAACCTTTGTATCGGTTGCTTTAGTTTTAGATAAAAAGATTAACAAAATTGATAAAAAAAAAAGTATTTATTTCAAAAATTATAAGGCACCTGATTTGACAGTGTCGTGGAATGGACCAGTTACATATAAATAATGAATTACATAAAATGTAGATATGTACAATTATGTATTATAAATTATGCGCATAATTTAGCATAATTTAGAATAATTAACTGATCAATTACAACCAACAATTCATATCTCATCACCCTATCATATCATCATCATCTAATAATCCACAAAATTTGCTCATATCTAAACCATCTTGAAGCATATATTCCAGATAAAGACATTAATTGACAAACAAATTGTTAAAAAAAAAAATGATGAGACCTCTTTGATTCACTTAAGAAAATGAAAATGTTAATTAAATTTGACGCGTTGTCGTTATCTGTCTACATATCAAATTCCAGGTCCACCGATGGATCAAACTAATTTTGTGTACAACAGTCGGCAATGCATTAGCAAATTACTAGACTCCTGCTAAATATTTCGAAACGAAAATTTAATCTTACAGATTAATGTATGTATCGGATAAACGCTTGATTTACTAAGTAATTACAACCATATAATTAGACTGTACAAATGTGAAATTTTGTGTTTATCACCTTAAAACATATCAAATATTCTTCACTACTTTATATTTGGGGAGCTCCTTTCCATAATAGGGGTTTGGTCAAGAGTGTGAAGATTGGATACCAGGTTTGTACCCTTTAGAAATAGGGTTTCTCTGAGTTCCCTGATTTCATCGAACTGCTCAAGATGTAATAACCCAAATGACATAATTTGCCTTAAATCGATTTTAAACACAGTTTCTCTCTTTCAGACTTTTTGAAATAATTTTTATATTTTGTTCACTATCTCGACTACCAAAGTTTAATATTTTAAACTGCCCATTTTTGCCAGCCAAAATCTGTCCTGCACACATTTTATTGGAGAGAGCTTTTCATTAGAATATATTTATAAAACAATGAATAATCATTTATAACATTTTGATATTTAATTATACAAAACAAGTCTATGTTAATAAATTAACGATCTGATTAAAACACAGATATATATATATTTCGTTGTAGTGGTCAGACATTTGATTAACCAATTAGCGTTGATCAACCAATTAGCATTGCCATAACAGATGGCTTCATGGGCTTATCCCTCACATCATCCAGAATGAAGTTATATAACAGGTCTTCCTGATCCTAGTGTAGTAAAAACCAGTAAAACAAAATTTTGAACAATAAAAAGCGAAATGAAACAGGTTCTGTATTTTAATCAAACTGGTAAATTAATATAAAACACAACAGCAATTATAGCAGAAACAATCTGAGTTTATCATAAAGGAGCTAAATCTTTATTCTTGGGAAATTAAAAATGGACTAAACCAGGTCTAAAAGCACACATTAATGCATTCTTAAACAGATTTACATTTAATTCTTTAAATTAAATTTCTAATCATTTATGTTTGGCAAAATTGTGCTTGAAGTAATCCTGTCTACATCGAGAGTATGGTTTGATATTTCACTTCTGCACGGACTTTTGGGATATATTATGCATGGTTCACCAAGGTGTTTCATTACAAATGGTGCTCAACATCATCGAAAACAACATCATTCACTGTCTAAAATTGTTCTTAAATAATTGATATCAGGAGTCCATATTTTCATGGTAAATTCTCAATATCAAGATTGATTCAAATGGACCAGTATTAAATTCTAATACATATCATATTTTTAAATATCGAAGATGATCGATAACATTAAGTTAGAGGGTTAGCTCCTTTAAACCCCAATATACAACTCACAAATAATAAGCAAAACAAACAAAACAGTCAACTCAACAAATTCATTTAATGAATGATAACAACGATTTAATAGTCAAATGTTAACGCCCACACATAAGTCACATGATAAATACAGGGGGTAGAGTCTCAGACAGGTCTAACCCAATCACATTGGTCATTGAGTCAAAAAGTCGTGGTTCTCAATCCAAGTTTCCTAACTGACAAAGTGTAGGGTTGCTTGCCTTGTCTTATTAGGATTCTCCAGTTTCCTGTAAAGACCCCAGCATGCAAACTAATTATTGAAATCAAGATTGAACCATATGTTAGTCCCAAAATACCATTGTTTGTGTTGAGTGTGGAGCTACAAAACTGTACTATTTACAAAAAAGTATATATATTTTTCACAACACTTAATTTATTTTTAATATTCTTCTAAGGGATAATCACGTTTATGTTAAACTATATTTTAAAATCAGGGCTGTTTTAATTTTTTCATGGGATCCTAGGCCAAAATATTTCACAGGACCTATTACACAGACATCCTTTCATCCATTAAATATAAAAGAAATACTGATAGCATATAAGTAGGAAATCTGATTAAAATACAGATCTATATTTCATTTTGTTTTTTTTACTTTCGATGGCCTACACCAGGGGCGGATCCAGGATTTTCGGAAAGGGGGGGCGTGCTGCACCAAGTTGGGTGTGCAAAGCCCGACCCATGATTTTTGAGTGGACAAAAATGACCACAAGGACTAATTTCATACTAGTACTGTAAATTACGATTTCCAACCTAAACTGTTTTTATTCTCCTTTCCCGCGAGAATATATATTTAGCTAAAAATTGTTCGGCACCGCAAAAAATAGAGAGGGCGTGCGCTGGGTGCGCCCCCCTTTGTATCCGCGCCTGGCCTACACTACATGAAGATCTGACCGGTTGGTGAGATTGGTCACATCAGCGGTCATACAAGTGGATTTTGACCCTATGACGTCAGATATTTGATTAACAAATCAACATTGATGTTAATAGTGGATTACCCACTGTTCCATGCAAAACACGCCTAAAGCTCACCATAACAGACTATTTCATTGGCTAATAGCTCACACCATTCAGAACACGTCAATGATAACAACTTTTCCAGATCCTAGTGTAGTCAAGGACAAGTAAAACGAAATTTTGAACTATAAAATCAAAACGAAATAGAATCTGTGTTTTAATCAGACCGGTATGTAGTTCGTCTGTGCCTTAATGCGGCTCTGTTTAAAACTAATAAATTTAATAGCAAAGTAATATCTTAAACAACATTAATATCAACATCAAATACAAATAAACTAACTTAAAAATATTCTTGGCACATAAACTGGAAGATAAAGTTTACCACTGAAGCACCGGCTGAATACCATCCTAAAATTACTACCAGCCAATCCTGCATTCAGACAATATTTTATGAACTAGGCCACAGAACTCAGTCAATATAAATCAACAAAGTTTTGTGATTTGGCTCATTTCCTTGTGTATTAGACTCGCGTAAAACCATAATTGGGTCTCAATTTTGGTATCTCATTACAACTCGGAATCCGTCTAGTTCATGTGTATTTCATTGTCTTCCGGTAACTGCTTCAGTGTATATTGTTTTTTTAACCATAATGATTCGACCTATTGTGTACTGTATTCAGGCCTATTAAGTACTGTATAGGTCTATTGTGTACTGTATTCAGGCCTATTGAGTACTGTATATAGGCCTATTGAGTACTGTATTCAGGCCTATTGAGTACTGTATAGGTCTATTGTGTACTGTATTCAGGCCTATTGAGTACTGTATATAGGCTTATTGTATTGAGTACTGTTTTCAGGCCTATTAAAAACTATGTTGTAATATAACATATTATACTATTTTATTTTCAAAATGCTGTAGGCTTAGATCTCTTATTCTGTGACCTGAAATGGGGCATTAAACCAGACCACCGGATTATCAAAGCTCAATAAATATAAAATGCATGACTTATTGCTAAGCATTATAACATACATGTAGTAATTCCAGATTTTTATATTTTCATATTTTATTTGTTTCCAAGAACTTCATCCTTGATCAAGTTCTGAGTAGCTTAATCAAACAAAAAATTTAACAATGCAAGCCTGGAGTAAGGCACCCATCGCAGACATTTTCAGACACAAATTCCAGTTCTGTTTTGGTCTGATTTATCTATTTGCTGAGTAACACCTGTCCAGGGCAAAAATTGTCATTTCCAGACCTGCTGAAGGTGTATTAATGTCCATTTCAAGTGTTTTGGCGAAAAAAAAGTTCACATAAATCAATTAAGTAATTTAAATTATAAAATATGAACACTGTGTACGATTTTGGGCGAGTCTGCTTCATTTATAAAAGGATTATTTTCTTTCAGATTTCATTTACAGAAATGCTCTTCTTCATCATATTTCACTAACATTTGGGTAATAGACAAGATTTTTCTGCTGTATCTGACCCCTGATCATCGGAACTTTTTGCGTCTGTTCTGAGTTACAGACAAAATGGACATATATTCAACATGAAACAATGTATTTTTCCCAGAAAAACTAAAAACTTTGCACCATTAACAAATACACCATAATAATTAGACCACATGATCGTCCAGTAACAAACATGTCATAAGCTCAAAGTTATAATATCACAGCATCAAAAAACTGGATAAGCAGGACTTCAGAATTTTTTAAAAAAAAGTTTATCAGGGATTCAATGAGTCAGTACTAGATACTGTCCCCATTGGTTCACCATATTTCACTTTTTGGTTATTTGTAATTTTAAAATCAAAGTTTAAAGGTGCTTCAAACACTAATACTATCGTTGAGCCCAGATTAAATTCACCAAGCATTTGACCTTTCATGATCGGAACGGCTATTTTAAATTCTTCATCAAGGAAACTGCCGGCTGGATGTTTTTTAACCATATTTGTTGATAATGCCTGAAAAGATACATGAAAAAGATACACTGATGTAGTTCTTGACAAAATGAAATGGGTTTAAGGTCCTACTGTTTTGCTCCGATTGGGCTAATGAAGACGGGCATATGCTATACAGTGTGCAATTAGATAATTTTTGCCCAGGCTGTGGCATTATTGCATACTATCATATCAAATTCACACTACTAAGGAATCTTTTATGTGACACCAATATATACACCAGACCTCAGTTTTTCGTCCCATCTGACCAACTAGACAACTGTCCTTGTCAGGCCCTTCGTCCTGCACCACTGACAATGGGGAAACAACGTTGGAAAATGCTGATGAACTTTCTCGGCCCATGTGCTCAGTGATCGAAGACCGGACCTCCAGGCTAACAAGTCAAGGTCTTACTCACTTAGCCACCGTGGCTTCCTAACCTCAATAAGACTGTTCACAATAACGTTTTATTATATTCTAGAGTTAAACTTTATCACAGTATATTTTAATTGAGTTAAACAACTTACTTCATCACAGTATATTTTAATTGAGTTAAACCACTTACTTCATCACAGTATATTTTAATTGAGCCGACATTAGTAGCACCAACAGCTGTCATAGAGAAAAATCCATGTTCCCATTCCCCGGTATATACAACACGTTCGTTAAAATTAAACAATCCTTCAATCCATCTTGCTACGCCTGGATTCACGCTCAGTAATTCACCTGACAAAACAAATACAACATAAATTATTGCTATGATAAGGTCCATGACCGAACCATGAACATGGGTTTGGGGTGGGCGAGTGAGTGAGAGAGAAATTAGGTCAATTTGGGACTAACAAATTATGGTTCAATTTTATTGCAATAATTCCATTGCACGTAGGGGTCTTTAGCAGTGGGAGGAACCTGAAGGACCCAGAGAAAACCTACTAGGTTGGACGTGTAACATTACCTCTTGTGACGGACAACTGGGGAATCGAAGGCATTGGAAGTTGAGTCAATGATGGAAGGGGTGAGGAAGGAGGATCAAATAAATACAAGATCATGTCCATTAATTGAAAGGAATCACAAAACTGTGAGAAAATGAAATGAAATGGGGTTTAACGTCCTACTCTTTTGCACCTGACCTGGGCTAATGGAAGACGGGCATACGCCATACAGCGTGCTATGAGGGAAATTTTGCCCGGGCAGCGGCGCTACGGCCTACTCTTATATCGAATTCCAACTGCCAAGGGATCTTTTACGTGCACTCCAATATGTACACGGGACCTCGGATTTTCATCCCATCCAAACAACTAGGCAGCTGTCCTTGTCAGGCCCTCCTTCTGCATCACTGACAAGGGGAAATCACGCCGGCAAAACTGTGAGAAGACCCGATCATGTGTCATAAGACTACAATAAGATCTTTTCGGAACACTTTGGGCAAAACACTGAATGTAGGGTCTGTCCGTGTCTGGGTCCAAAAAACATGAAATAGTCTTTGTGGTAAAAATGGATAAGATGTAACTGGTAGAAGTGATCATTCTTCATTTAAAATCTTATCAAAAAAATAAATTTGAGAAAAATTTGAAAAGAAATAGCTTATTCAGATATATGACACTGAATACTGACTAATTATAAAATTGGTTAAAATTTCATAAACTCTATCGATCAAAATTGACCAACAAGCATGGGAGAATTATAAAAGTACCCTTGACTTACCTGGAAAATGTCGTCTATGTTTAATCAACCAATCTGTTGGTGAATGAAAACGGTGATAATCTCCCGGTGCCAGATAAATAACACAATGATATAAAGCATTCTCAGGATTCTTCAGTAAATTTCTCTGAAAATTATCATCATCTACTCCAGCCTTTTCTGGTGTGGTGCCTAGAAAGCCTTTTAATGAGTATGTAACTCCCTTCACTTGTTCCAGATAACCAGACGTCACCTCACCATAATGGAGTACTTTACCATCAGCTGGACTTGTCTGTAAAAAAATACAATCACTCAAATTGATTATTTAACATTTTGATATTGAGAAAACAAAAAGAAAACATTGTCGAGTAATTCCCATTTTTGATTTTTTGGAAAATATCACATAAAAACCTTATTTTTGTAGCCAACGACTTGAAGAATTTGAGTCGTACCTCTACTTGACACAGACTAGGTCCTGTTGGGACTAACATATGGTTCAATTTTATTTCAATAATTCTCTTGTTTGTAGGGGTCTTTAGAGGTTGGAAGGAGGACCTGAAGAAACCCCTTGAGATTGGACAGTCGACTCTGCTCATTGTCACGTACAAGCGAAGAATTGAAACCACACCACTTGACTCAAAAACAGATCCCAAATTGTTTTTATAAATTAATTAATAGGGTGGTTGGATGGCCGAATGGTCAGCACTTGCTGGCTGTATCATAAGGTCTGTCATTGAGTCAACTGGCAGGGTTTCAATTCTCTGATTGTATGTGACATGGAGTAGGGTCGCCTGTCCAGCTTCGTGGGTTTTTTCCTGTTTCCTACACGTAAGTGAATTATTGAAATAAAATTGAACCATATGTAAGAACCGAAATGACCTAGTTTGTGTTAAGTGGACTTTAAAAGCCATTTCTCTCTCTCAAGAAACCAAACCTGTTAATGTTAATATTACTCTTGAACCACTAAATACTTTCTGATGCCGTATTATAAAAGGGAGGCAACTCTTGTCTTCAATCATATACTTACTACTTGATGATCAAGATCAATTGGACGGACATTAGGTTTTAGTTGTCGACGGAAAAATTCTCCTAAATTTTTATAATGTTGAAGGTCTTGAATCTCTGCTTCGTCTATTTTACATCCAAACATCCAGATGTATAGACCAATCAGAGGCTTTCTTAAAAACACAGGTAGGTCCATTTGATTGACCTTTCCCCATAATCGGGAGATGGCTTTCAATGGCATTTTTCTATATAATGTTACCTGAAATTACAAATAACCATTAAATCTAATGCCCTAAGAAACCAACTGTGAGGCAGATGTGCATCCTCCACACTGTTACACCTGAGCAAAAAATGCTCAATATCGAACATTACCACGAATGTTATTGACATGAATTTGAATACCATACAGGAATTAGATATGAAACATAGCGAGGTTCACCTATTTTTATTACATATGGGATTTAAATGTTTTGTTGACATGTGATTTTTCATTGTGGTTTGAATTCTTCTGCTTAAGTAATAATGAGAGTTATACCCATTTATTTTCAATAAAATGTCCGACAAGAAAAAATTTGAAATCTCATCAGTGACATTGATGTATTAAAACTATACACCAAGTTTCATCACTTCCACTCAATAAGTGTTCCAAAGCATTGACTAATCAAATAGTTTATCTGTGCTTAGCTCATGCAGAAAATGTTGAACACTGAACTAATTTATGACATTCATCTACTGAACGCTTAGACCAAGTTTGAACATACTAAATCAAATATAATTCAAAAACAGAGGCATTCAGTCTCAAAAAGTATGACGGACAGACAGAGGTTCCCGACATACTTGATATAAAAGACTTCAATGTTCATATAACTCATCCTAGTAATTGGTTCACGGATGACATGATCTCCGCAAATCTTATCAATCTGATTAAAATACAGATCTTCAATAGCCTCCACTACATCAAGATCTGACAAGTTGTACTGGAAGGTAGTGTCAGGAGTCGTATGGTAATATAACAACTCTTCCAGATCTTAGTGTAGTAAAGATAAGTAAACTGAAATTTCGAACTATAAAAAACGAACCAGGATCTCTGTTTTAATCAGATTTCAAATCTTATTTTTTAAAAACGTGTGTAAAGGGAGGTAACTCCATTTAGCATAATAACCACTTGTATAACTAAACAGAACTTCTTTAAGTGGCATTTAGTAATTGAACAGTAACACAATAACACTATTTATGGATTAACAATTACTGGTTTATTAACATGCAACATTTCGACGATGATACTCACTTGCTTGATAAAGACGAGAGTATCATCGTCGAAACATTGCATGTTAATAAACCAGTAATTGTTAATCCATAAATATTGTTATTGTGTAACTAAACAGAACTAAAACACCAGAATTGAAGAGATAGAAAGCTGAGGGAGACAGGTATAAGGGGGAGAAAGGTGATCGGCTCTGATAACAAAGATCCCAAATCTATTTCAAACTTACTGTTTTATTTAATCTTTTTCTCTTCTTGAGATTAGTTTTAGTCGAAGTACCTTTACTTTTTTTCTTTGAATAATACGATTTTAATCTAAGTCTACGAGCAACGTGTTTATGAAAAGTCACAAGTTGATACAACAGATTACGGGGGATTCCCCATTTTAGTCCCTGAATTATGAGTTCGCGAGAAGTAATAGCCCGCATCAATTTCCACAATTCTTTTGAGTAGTTCAGTCGTTGGAATGTTGCTCTGCCAGTGCGGTGCATACTGCTGGCAATCACGGCCAATATGAGTGCGGTATATAACAACGCCTGGTCCATTTCTTCAAAAAACGCAAGAGAGGCCATCTTGATAAAATCACGTAGCTGTCTCAAAAATAACCTTGACATTCACTTCTGAAAAAAATAGAAAAAAGATTTAAAACAATGGCAATCAACATTAAATTAATTTTCTACAGAGTGAAGATTTGGTCTGCACCAGTAACTATGTTAATGTCATTTGAAGTGTACCGGTGCTTGATGAATTCATTATCTGAAAGAGGCACATCACCAACATGGATTCCAATAGTGCCGTAATATCAAAGAAGCCTGACTACATCATTTATAGTAATGTTTATTTCTCATACGCAGTCGGTTCCTGAGGTGGATATTTGAGTTCCAACTGATATCCTCTCTGTCTCATTTTCCAACTCCTCATCAGAAGAGAGAATATAATAACGGATCAATTGGATTTGCATCACATCCAGAATTTGCGAGAAGACAATACAGCTTAACTATAGCAAAGATCTTTATAATTACTTGAAATCTGTTTAATCTAACCTACTGATCAAGTAAGCCCATCAGTTGTCGGGAGCAACATATACAGTGGAGAGGAAACAAGAGGATCCCGGGAAAACCACAAGAGGTTAGGCATTCAATGCTATCCTGTGGAATCCAAACCATATTACTTGACTCAATGATAGACCTTACGATCTAAAATCACATACATTAGATCACTCAACCACCCACAAGCTGAACATCAAAGATTATAGATCTAACTCTCTGTACAATATACCTAATGAATAACTTACAATTACACAGCTAATGAACGATTCCATTTAGAACTTTCACAGCAAATAAATAACAGATTCAGTTTAGAACTTTCAATAACACAGCTTATGAAAGATCCATTTACCTAGAACTTTTACCATCACAGCTGATGAATAACAGATTCTGTTTAGAACTTTCAGTTACTACCGCAAGATATTGTTTTGAACTATCACTTTCACAGCTACCATAAGATACATTGTAAGATACATGATAATATATCCACTGATACATGATATCATCCCCTCACCAATGAATAACAGATTCTGTTTAGAACTTTCAACACAGCTAATGAAAGATTCGTTTAACGGTAGAACTTTCACGTTCACAGCTACCATAAGATATTAATATAAGATGTTAATATATCCACTCTTCACAGATAGATGATATTATATACCCTACATCTCCCAAAGATAACATATATATAATATACCCCCAACTCTTGGATTATTTGATAAATGATTAACTAAAGCCGTTGTTAACTTTCATACATGTCACTACGTAATTATACTAGATAATTGTTCTAGAACTATTTATAGATTGAGATGTGACGTAAACAACAGACTTGTTTAAATCTATTTATAGTCTGAGATATGACGTAGTTGTAATTAACCAGTTTCACTAGTATAAAACCTTTATGCAAATTGTCAACGATATCACCCCTGGTGGAAGTGGACGTTAAACTCCAGAAACGAAGACACATAATGTAAACTGACATATAAATATGTCATAAAATATGTCATAATTATTAATCTAATTAAACATTCTCCCCCAAAATGTAAAGTAACAGTAGCCCAAAAGGTTATATTCTAGAACACTTAAAACTAAAATATGATACAGTACAATTAATCCTAAAATGTATTCCAAGTCAAAATCCATCAATACAAATAAAGTACCATCAACCCTAAAGGGAATTTTAAGTCAAAATCCATCAATGCAGATAAAATACAGGACCATCAACCCCAACATAATTCCAAGTCAAAATCCACAAATATAAATAAAATATAATACTATTAATCCTAAAGGAATTTAAAGTCCAAATCCATCAATAATCTCCCGTCTTTAATAGTTCAGTCAGGAGCAGAACAGAACCCTAAAGGATATTCGTAAGTCAAAATCCATACCCTGTTTTGTGCATGAGACCTACCACTTCTATATAATAACACATAAATTATATATTTTCAAACAAGCACCTGTTTATAAACCATTATAAAGACTAGTAATAAAATCTAACACGATTGTTGATTATATAAATTATTGGTTTGTTTCAGTCTGTATGAAAACGTTTCGACTGTCAATAAAAATCTCACTTTGTCATTGAATTATTGGTTTACTTCCAACACTGAATAAACAGCAACATTTACGTCAATCAAATTAACAACTTGCAGTGTGGAAGTCTATATATTATCACCCTTATACATACGCTAGCAGATAAAATCATATCTTCACAGTTACTAAAAAATAAATAAATACTAATTCATCAAAGTTACAATTCTGGATAATAAGTACATGTCATTTTTCTCGCTCAACTTTTATATTTAAACGCTTGAAAACAAAACCAAAATACCAATAGCAGTTATCTTGAGCTTGATTCCATCTGATTAAATAGAAATGAAATGACTGGGCTACACCATACACCATACAGTGTGCTATGGGGAAAATTTGCCTGGGCAGCGGCACTATGTCCTACTCTTATATTGAATTCCAACTGCCAAGGGATTTATATGCACGTTAATGTGTACACGAGAACTGTTAACTGTCAAAATTCCTTAACAGGAGCCTGGCAAACCCCCTCCTGAAAATATTGCCGGATCCGCCCTTGAAACTCCATTTCATCTTTATTTAAAATATTTATCTCGATCAAGGTCCATATCTTCATAATTGACCTTTGTGTGAGGTCGAGATGATCTTATTGTTGAGTAAATTGTTCACCATGGTTTGTAAACATTGTTTGATGATAATAATATCAAGTGAATCGTTACATTATTATCAGACCTGGCAACAAGAACGATACATGGTATATATACATATGTTGTGACATAATGTATATATTATAATAAAGACTTTTGATAATTTGTGTCTGACCACGTCAGTGACAGGTGGCGTCTGTCCAGGCTTGTAGATACATACGCCAGGGATACTGTTTCAAATTGTCATAGTTAAGGAAGTGGGAAAGGGGTATGTCGACTGGTAAAAATGAAGTTGGCTTAAATTACATAGGCATACATATAGGCATTAAGCTTTTTAAAGAGAGAAATCCAACATCCTGTTTGACGTCAAAGAGTTGCGATTCAATTTCATTGTGTTATCTCACATGTCTATATCATTATTTCGCGCAATAAATTCCAATCCCATCTCACCATCTGATTATATAGGATAAAGCGGGGTTCTGACCCACCCCCACCCCCTGGACCAGCCCTGAGTTTGACGTCCTCTTTTTTGGACAAACTGGGGCTAATCTGGACACACATTTTGTCTCGACAGCGCCATTGCCATTTCCTCTACTCTTCTTTGCATGCCAATTTTGGTGGATTCTTTCAATTAATGAAGAAAATAATCAAGAATATATTGCGATATGCAGATTGGGAGTCAACGGGTAAAAGCATTCATATATACATGTATAGAGGAGGGACATCAAATTGTGAAATTCAAATTAACTTTTTTCTCATTTGAAATTATCGCTTAGTTAATTTGAACAAAAAGTTTATTTTGTCTGTTTTCACACACTTAAAATGTCTTCCTGAGTATTGGGCCTGATATTTAAGTCTTAAGAAGGAGCTAGCCCCGGGCATCACCAACCTTCGGCAAATCACAGTTTCTTACCCACAATCTATATCCAATTATCTAATGACAACTAATTTGCATATTCACACCATCATCCCAATACTTCATTTTGATTGGTTGATAATGTGTCACGTTATCTTGAGAACAAAGTCACTTGCTATATAAGTATGATCAGGCGTGTTGTTCGTCCTCGCATTTTAACATTAGCATGAAAATAAAGATGATATACATCATGTTAAGAACGACAGTTTGTTATCAGCAATGGTGATGATATATAGGGATACCAATGTAGGTACTTTATTTTCTTATCACCCATGACAACCACAAGGACGGGAAAGAGATGAAGTTTAAGCTCTCACCAACTGTGTCTTTTTGATTATAGTTTTAGAATAATGCTTTTTGATTGCAATCAACAGTTAGAACAAATGAATAAAATCCTTAGATATTAAAATATAATTTCTAATTTCCTCTGTTCAAAAAACTATTTAAGATTTTTTTTTAATTTCAATATGGCTTTATAGTGTCAATTTATTTCCTTATGACCTATTAGAAACTACAATAAAAGAAAAACATGGTCATTTTGAGATTAAGATATAACACCTTTCACTTAATGCAGAAGTGGGAGGAGCGTCATTTTGGGACTAACATATGGTTCAAATTTATTTCAGTTATTTGGTTGTGCGTAAGGGTCTTTTTAGCAGTGGGTGGAAACCAGATGACCAGGAGAAAACCCATGATGTTGGACAGGTGACTCTACTCCTCGTCACGTACAACCCGGGAATCGAAACCACGCCAGTTGACGCAATGACAGACCTTATGATACAGAGCACTTGCACTAAACATTCGGCCATCCAACCCCCAATGCAGTAATGAAATAAGACATGCAAGGAAGGAGAATTTTACACAAATTCAGCAGTGGTGTTTTTGTTTAGTTCCATTATAAAAACAACACAGCATCGCCAACTACAAAATTGTTGCAGGCCTGGAAATAAGTTTTACTTTTAGATGTACCTGAAAAAATGTCAGGCACTAATGAAATAGTACCTGACATTTTCAACATAGTGGCGGACATGTATAAATAATATCAGCAAAAATGACAAATCAGGGCCAAACAAAATGACAGGCACCAGAGGTTTTGTTCCTGACAAAGCCCAAATCTGTGCCTGACATTGTCTATGACAGGTGCCTTATTTCCAGACTAGCATTTACATTGATTGTGTAACATTACTGACGAATGCATGGCCTGACCAATAAATACGAAAAAAATAAGAAACGATACAAAATATATAATATTCTGTGCATCGGCATACAATAATTTAATGCTTAACGCTTAATAACACAGATGTTCGCCAGTCTGTAAAAAAAACAGTTCAACAGGCTGTGACTTCCCTATAGTTATCGCGTTTGAAGTAAATTGTCATATCGGAAGCATAATTTGACATTGATCTGCTGAGGTCCTACTACACTATAGGCATTTGTCAAGTGCTTGTGGGCATGTCTTTGGTCTGAATAGGCCACTTCTTGGACTTTCAATAACAGAATAAATATTTTGAATATAATATTAATAATATTACATTAAATTAAATATGGTACATGTAACTTCTTGTTCACAGTTCTATCCCCGGGCGCTTTGATTGAATGGTTAGCGTGTGCATCATAAGGTCTGTGATTGAGTAAACTAGCATGGTGTTGATTCCCTTGTTTTACGTGACAAGGTGTAGGGAAAGGGTCACCTGTCCAACCTCGTGGGTTTTCTCCTGGTCCTCCTCCTCCCACTGTTAAAAACATCTATGCACAAGCGAATTATTGAAATAAAATTGAACCATGTTTGTCCCGAAATGACCTATTTTGTGTCCAGTGTACATAGCGCACGTCAATTTCTCTCTTTCTTTGATCGACCCCAATCTCAACCGGGGCTGTCGGTAATTTTTCACATCCTCTTATCAAAGAGTCTAATTTTACCAAATTTGAATAGCAAAATTAAAAATTGATTAGCAGTTTTTCAACATAAAACACCTAAATAACAAAATATTAATTCAATTCGTTACTTCTGGCACTGCTACAGGTAGCTGTGACAGTTTGTGAATGTGATGTAGACTTTTGGTAAGGTTTTATATCATGACTCAATCATTGGTAGTGGCTTCCAAAGTCCTTCTCATTTTAAATCTTCTTTCTACGTTATGAAACAATTTCGTTAGCTTTTTAATGTGTTATTATTTTCGTTCAATCGGACACCCACGACAGAAATAAATGAGATATTTTATACACGTTCAAAGTGTTGAGAAAGCCTTATAGTCTTCAAAATGTGGAAAATATGCCTGTCTATATTGATTGACAACGGGCAAAATATGTATGGCAAATTACGCTGTGATACTGGTTGTGGGCAGCCCTGATCTTAACCAAAGCAAGAAAACTCCACCCTCAAACAATATCGGCATAAACTTAGTTTTAATTTAAGCAGGTTTTTTATGGATCATCCTCAAAAGGCTGGTCATTCTTGGCATCATTACTTTTTCTCTCATCAAAACTTTCTCATCTTATTATCATGTATTTTTATATTATCACCTATATTGTCATGTTTGATATGCCTCTTAGAAAAATAAATAGATAAATTCTGCACTATGCAAACTTAGCTTTGAATCAAGTTTTATATCTATAAACAAGCCAGGGCATAATGGCACCTGTCACAGACTGTGTCAGACTGTAACAGACTCTTTCATTGGCTAATCCTTCACTTCAACCAAAACACCAGTAATACAACAACTATTGTGTAGTAAAGACAAATAAGACAAAATTTTGAACTATAAAAAATGAAACGAATTATGATCTGTGTATTAACCTGATTAGTGTCTTGACAAGGTGCCTTATGTCCGATCTTGCCTACGAAAGACAAAAATACATTGTTGACTGATGTTATTCACACTACTTACCTCGGAATCCTGGATATACAATGTACAAGTTATCGTCACAGATGTTACAATCATAACTATTTAATCCAATAGATATCATCTATATCATGCATTTATTGTTAACAGGAAACAAATTTTTTGATTCAAAATAAATTAATTTACTGTAAATACAGTGATTTTCATAATAAAATCCCAATATATATCCAGACATAATAGTTATATGGTGTCTCTAAAGGTCCTGTTTTGGGACCTATCATATTCTCTTCAAGCACATAAATACCTTTACTTTTATATAAATGTATGTAAGTAAGTCTTTTGGCAGAAGAACAAATACAAGCTATATTCTTCTCATAACCAATAAACTGATCATGGTTTTCAAACTTTAAACACACTCCAAAATTATTAGAATCTCAATGTAACAGAAATTATCAAAAATATAAATTTCTTGCAAATAAACCAAAGAAAGCGTGTCCCTTTAAGACATATTCCATCTCAAAATAGGATTTCATAAGAGAAAAAAAGAAAAGTATAATTAAATGAAAACCAGACTTTGACCATAAATTTGTTTTAGATAAACAATCAAGTCTTGTTTGATAGCGAAAATGTTCTTTAGATCACCAGTAGTATAAAAAGATATAGTACAAATTACGTGATGAAATCTTTTACCTTTAATTATTCAGTCACTAGGTTACTCTGATAAAATAAACATATCCAATAAACTGTTTTCTGGGGTGTTTTTTAGACATAATATTGCAGTTCAAAGAATGTTGGTCTACCTGGTTCAAACGTTATTTCTATTGATTTCGTATTTATAAATCCTACTGATTTGATTTATACATTCAATGACAAATATTACGTAATATTCATAGACGATAAACTCAAGGATATATCTAACCTCATTTTGTTCCGTTTTATTTTCATGTAAAGAACCCATACAAACCAGTTTATTTGTTGTGAGCCAGACTGAACGCATTATTTTTAGAAGATAAGCTGAAGATGTTCCGTTTTATTTTCTTCTCAAGTCCCTATACAAACTCCTTATTTGTTGTGAGCCAGACTGAATGCATTTCACCTGTCCAACAACAACCTAGGTTGAAAAATCCCAAGATTCTTCCCAGCACATATCAAGATTTAAAACCCAAGATTTTCTTAATATTTCACAGAAATGAAATGAAATGGGGTTTAACATCCTACTGTTCTGCATATTTCACAGAATGATAGAAATATACATCACATATGGTCAAGCCTGTAAATAATGCACCTGTCACAGACAATGTCAGGCCAAACATCAGACTTTGTCAGATACAGTTCCTCTGGTATCTGTCACTTGGTTCAGCACATACTAATACAAAAAACTGTCTTTCATCAGTTATTAATGGAAATTTTTAAAATATAACAAATATTCAAAATACCACGTAAAAGCTTTTTTTTCAGCCCAATTCATTAAGAATAAAATAAAGAATAAAATAAATGATAAAATTCCAAACCTAAACTAAAAAAATGACAATTTTAAGTATAAACATTAAAATGTGTAAATATATATAAACAAATAAACGTACATGCAGTTAGGTAACCTTGGTAATGTTATATTTAAAACTAATTATATAACTGCTCTTGATAAAGGGAGACAACCAACATCTTAATTTAAGCACGGAAACAAATTTTACAGGGTCTCCCAACCGATAATATGCTGCAAGGACCAGGTGCTTGATGAAATTTTAATTTATACTCGGATGTAAGTCACATGACTTAACGATGAACCCTGACTATCATCCCACTGATTAGCTTCGACTATTATTAGATCATTTAGCTCGCTGTAGAACCTTGTAGATTATGAGGTATTGTTGACATTCTGGATGTGTCGGACATTAGCCTTGGTTTATCAAGTCAGGTCATTAAAGGTTGAATCTAACAAAACTCTTTGCGTCAAAATTACCACACATTCAATGGCAAGTTGCCAGTCATAAGTTATCATACAGACAATACAGGGGTGCTAACCCTCAGACTTACTATTTTTTACATCATTTGAATTAAAAAACACAAACTAGAATTCTTTATTGGTCCATTTAAGATATTAATGTTGATATCTTGCTTTGAATGGAATGAACGCAGAATTGACTAAAAGAAAGCAATCTGATTAAAATGCCGATCTATATTTCGTTTCGTTTTTTTATATTGTCGATGGCCTACACTGCATGGAAGATCTGACAGGTTATAAAGCGAGTTCACATCAAGGGTCAAACAGGCGACTTTTGACCCTGTGATGTCAGACTTTAATTAATCAATCAGCACCAATATTTCTAAGGCTTGCCCACAGTTCTGCACTGTAACAGACCGTTTCATTGGCTAATTCCACACATCAATAAGAACGTCTATTATATATAACAACTCTTCTAGATCCTAGTGTAGTAAAGACAAGTAAAACAAAATTTTGAACTATAAAAAATGAAACGAAATAGGATCTATGTCTTTATCAGATTGAAAAGAAAGCACATAGTCACGCAAGCAAACTTACTCCTTGTCATCACGTCTAAGCACGGATAGTTACCACGCCCTTATGAACTACCAATGTCCACCCATTCCTCTTCTTCTCTAATATGATTGAAAGACTTCATGATGTTAGAATAATTCTTAGAATCCAGTTAATATTTCTGTTCATTTCAGGGATATTATTTCAAAATTTTGCTTGTCGGCCATATTAAATTTTAACAGACGCCAAAATAAGATCACCCGACATAGTCTCGGTCACCCAGAACCCCCCTAGTCATCAACGTGCGGAGGGTCTGGGTTGGTTCTCAATTGTGCATGGGGGTTTTTAGCCGTGGGAAGAACCCGGAGGAGTAGCCTGTAGCGCTCTGCCCGGGTAAAATTTCCTTCATAGCCCAATGTTTGGTGTATGCCTGTCTTCATTAGCGGGGGGTTGGATGGCCGAATGGTTAGTGTGTGGGTGCTGTATCATACGGCCTGCCATTGAGTCAACTGGCATGGTTTCGAATAACCGGTTGTACGTGGAAAGGAGTAGGGTCGCCTGCTGTTCAACCTTGTTGGTTTTCTCCAGGTACTCTGGTTTCCTCCCACTGCTAAAGACCCCTATGCGCAAGCGAATTATTGAAATAAAATTAAAACCATATGTTAGTCCCGAAATGACCTAGTTTGTGACTAGTGGATGTTAAACCCCATTTCTCTCTCTCTCTCTGTCTTCATTAGCCCAGTTTAGGAGCAGAACAGAAGAATGTTAAACCCCATTTCATTTCTTTTTCATTTCATACTCCTGAAGACCTGGCCCCGAGTTCACAAAGCATTCTCAGACTTAAGTTGAGAATTTGCTCAAAATTGTTTGCCTTATTTCAATTAAATCACAGCCCTTTATAATAATTTTGTTGTTTTAATGTATCAAATACATCAATAAAAAACTATGTGCAAACTTTTGTGTTACTGGATCAAAGATATTTCTTTTAAACAGTGATTGAAAGTTGAGCAAATTCTCAACTTAAGTCTGAGAATGCTTTGTGAACTTGGGCCCAAGTAACCGTTGTACTAAATCAAAACCCATTTATCTAGCTCGATGCGACTCCCAGGAACCCTAGATGAAGCAGTCGTGCCCAAATTACTGTAAAATGCTCGCAAGCATGTGAGTGAAAAGATAACTCTGCAAAAAACAACAGTTTCTGAATTCATGATCAGATAAATCTGAAATATGAAAGTGTTGTTTTTGATTTCACAATGAGCAAGCTTACCACATTTTCTTAAAACCCCATGAATGAAATGAATTGAAGCTGTAATATTGTGAAAGCTGAGTCATTTAATATCTTATAAACATTCTTTTAATTTTCAGTAACAATTTGACCATTGAAAGGTTTTTGAGTATCAAAATTTGCACAGTCATTCAACTATTCAAATAAAAGAAGAAAATTTTTGGTCCAATGCATATTTTGTTAGCTGAGAAAGTTCATCAGGATTTTCCAATATGGTTTCCCTTTGTCAGTGGTGCAGGATGGAGATCTTAACAAGGACAGCTGTCTAGATGTTTGGATGGGACAGAAAACCAAGGTCTAGTATACAAATTAGCATGCATGTAAATGATCCTTTGGCCGTCGGAATTCGATATAGGAGTAGGCCGTTGTGCCGCTGTTAAGGCAAAATTTCCCCTCATAGCACACTGTATGGTGTATTCACGTCTTCCATTAGCCCAGTCGGAGCAGAAAAGTTGGATGTTAAACACCATTTCATTTCATTTCCAATACATTTTTCGGACATAACATGTTGTGTGGGAGGGCCTTTAATGAGATGCTAATTCAACAATAATCACCTTCATGATTAAATCATTAATTACCGTTAGATTTATTGGGAACAAAACCGAAGTTAAAAAGTTTTAATTGACAAATTCATGTTTTGATAAACATTTTATACCGCATAAATATGTCTTTTGTTTTTATTGATATTTCTAACACAGGTGCAGCAGAAATCTGTTTTTTTTGTATCAATATTTCTAATACATATGCATCACAAATTTGTCTCACTTTTTTTATTTATACATGTGCCGTACAAATTTGACAAATTTTTATTGCGCAGCACAAATATGTATCTTTTCTATTATCAATACATATGCACCACAAATTCGTTTTTTTTTTTTTTATTAAAACATCAGCACAACTTTGCCCATTTTTTTTTTACTGCGCAGCACAAATCCATCTGTCTTTTCTGTTAATACACAGCCGTGCAAAGTTCAAATAATAGGTATAAGTTCAGCAGTGCCTGGTACAAGTCAAATCATAATATCCAAGTCTGCTTGACATAGATGTAACATCACCAGGTGATCTCATGATCAGTTATTTTCCCCTGCCGGCAAGGCTAAACAACGAGTACAATGTGGTGTAATCACCAAACAATCTATGAATGTTATCAGTGAAAATTTTCCCTGCCGGCAAGGCCAGCTGCCCTATCTAACAACCTGATTAAGGCCTGTTTGAAGGTTACCATTTGTAGGTGAAAATCAAGCAAGTCAAAAAGGGGCGTCATTTGTCTGAAAATTTTTCGCTAAATTAATTCCTCCGCATTTTATTTTTGTCGAGGAGAAGAAAATTCAGGTAATGGTATGAATGACTAAGACATTTCATTTCTTATTTTTTTTTTAATTTGAGATAATGAAAGGTTTTGCACTTTTATTAAGCAAAATTTCTTGTATCCACGGTTACCACTGAAAGGAGAAGGTATGAAAGGTATGAAATTTATCCAATCAAAATATCAACAGGGTATGCACAACTCAGAAAACTTAAAATTTCACGAGTTTTCCAGTAGTTATTTACAGAATGCTACATCATAATGTATTTTTTTACGCCTGAAGAAAATTTACAGCAACGAACTCATAAATTTATTAAAGAAATGCTCGATGACTACATTTAGTTTTATATCTTAAAATACATAGCAAAACCACAAATGTTAATTTTCCAGGATTTTCAAGGAATTTCAATAATCTAAACATACATTATACAAGAGCTAAATCTGTCTATTGACAGACTTTATTTGGGCTTCAGATGTTTTAGAAATTATTAATTAGATCTTTATTTACATGACAAGCTTAAAATCAACTCTGTAGACCCCTGGATGGCTTGAATACAGCTTGGATTTAAACAGTCCGCCATTTAAAATTAAATCAATAAATGGCAGACCATGCTAACGTTTACCGTTAGTCAGTGATGTCACTACCGGAGACCAGTGATGAAATGCCTATCAAGCGAGGCTACCATAGCCATTGAGAATGTTATCTAATAATCGCGAATATGTGGGTGGAGTTATCGTCCGTGGATCCAATTCTAGTAGACGGTGTGGACACACATGATGCCTATTTCTAGTCCAAACCTACAAAAGTGACAACTCCGTTCAGAATAAAGTAATTTGATTGGAATATTCAACATTTTCTTTTTTCATCATATATTTTTGAAATATTATAGCTAATGTATATTTAATTTTTTTTAATAAGTAAATGTAAGGCTTCAATATTTTACTGTTCAACATATAATATACTTGAACTAACATATTTACAACTCATGAAATGAGCGAGAGAGAGAGAAATGGGGTTTAACGTCCACTCGGCACAAACTAGGTCATTTCGGGACTAACATATTGTTTAATTTTATTTCAATTATTCGCTTGCGCGTAGGTGTCTTTAGCAGCAGTAGGAAACCGGAAGAAACCCACGAGGTTGAGAAGGCGCCCCTATCTTCATGCGACCATGCTCACACCAGGGATCGAAACCACAGCCGCAAGCCAGAGGTGACCGGCCAGCTAGCGGTCGAAGTGCGGCACTCTAGACCACTAGAGTCTACAGTCATGCGTCATCAGTTTTGCAAAAAAGGTAGGCTACAGTAAAATTTAGGTGTGGCAATGTCATAGTCGAGGTTGTGAACTTTTGACATGCCTGGACAAGAGGCGTCTGCCACTGTCATTGTCAAGGCACAAATCTGTGGTGTCTGTCATTTTGACTGGTAGAATTTTCTGTGTTTTTATCCATTTTATTAATACATGTCTAACATTAAATGAGAGAGAGAGAGAGAGAGAGAGAGAGAGAGAGAGAGAGCTAAACACTTCAATTTTATTTCAATACATTGTACATGCTTGGCACTCAATTCAAAAAAATGTCAGGTATTTGCTTGGCACTAAATTCAAAATGTCAGGTATAAATACTAGTTCATTAATGACATTTGTCAGGAATAACTAAGATCAATATTCCCCAAGCCTGTATATAATACCACCTACAATGATATATATATATATATATATATATTATATATTAAAAGGAACAGTTCACCAAAGCAGCCATAGGTTCAATCTGATTAAAACACAGATCCAATTTCGTTTCGTTTTTTATAGTTCAAAATTTCATTTTTACTTGTCTTCACTACTCTTGGATCTGGAGGACTTGTTATTTAACTTGTGTTCTGGCTGAAATGAGGGGTCAGCCAATCAAATGGTCTGTCGAATCGACCGTTTGACCTTTTTATGCGTGGAACTGTGGGTAGATATTACCAGCCAACGACGTCTATTCTATAAACACCAGCGGATATAAATCATAACAAAACAAAAGTGGATTTTGAAAAGCATGGCGGTTGCTAATTGGTTAATCGAATGACTGACGTTATCGGGTCAAATGTCCCGTGCTTGATACCTGACGTCATAGAACGTGAGCTTCCACTATAACTAGTTAGATCTACATGAGTGTAGGCCATCGAAAGTATAAAAAACGAAACGAAATATAGATCTATATTTTAATTAGATTGCTATAGGTTATTATACTCAAAGATGTATCATTTAAGATTTACATACAAAGTTTACATACAAAGATAATGTAAACTGAATATACTGAAAATTTGTTGAAATTGCGTCCGTTCTGGGTGAAGTTATCGCTGTTTGAAGATTTGACAAAATATTGCATTAACAGTTTATTATTGTAACAACAGTACTTAGCCTAGCTTCTATATTTTTAAATCAAATCATTAAATGGCTGAAGCATTCTAATCTACCGGTACTTAAAATCGGAACCATCCTGTGGCGTAGAGAGTAGATCATGTTAATAAATGTTTAAATAATAGCCGAAGAAGTGCAATAGGCAGATTTACCTTTTACAAATCTTCAATTATAATAAATATATGAACAGAAAATTTACAATTAACTAAGGGTCCTGTCAGTTGATAATTCTCGATCAATCAAAACAATGATTAACAGCAACCTTGGCAAATTGTTGACTTCAAGAGTGCACTAGCTTTACAGACAACATTTTAATTATCAAAACACAATATACAGACACCATAAAACGACATCAATGGAATAGATCTGAGGGCCGACCTTAAGCGTCAAATGTGCAGTACTGTCACGAGTCGGTAGTGATACAAACTTCACTCAAACTGAGAAACAAACCAACAATAAATGAAGCAACTGAAGAAAAAGTAGTCTTACTGAAGACATTGCTAGACGACTGAAACTGTACCCATAGCCACTAAGTCATCAGTGCAATCCAAAAATCTGTCTTTCATTGATATATATAATAAATCATATAGATTCTAGCAGAATTCTCCTAATTGAGTTTCATACCAAATAGGAAGCTATCACACTTAATAATATTACCATTAATGAAAAATTCCAAAATTTGTTTTTTGTATGTAATATGAATGAAATTGTGATAAAAGTTTGTTGCCCTAAAAAAATTCACTAGCTCACCTTCCAAAAAGATAGGTTGCAAGACAACAAAGCATACACTCATAGCAGTTAAATCTTCTGTGCAGACAAAAAGCTTCAGTCTTGTCTACTATGTATTTTCTTGTGGGTAATAGGAAGGAGTGCTTACAATACAATGACATCAATTTAATACAAAGATAGGTTGCCAGGTAACGAAACATACGCCCATAACATCTAAGTCGTCCGGGCAGTCAGCAAGGGTTGTTGCATATTGTTTCTTTTGTCAGTAAGGAGATCATTTACAACACATGAAAATCTTATTACGAGTAATAGCCCATTAAGTAATTATCAGAAATGATTAGAATTGTTTGTCTCAAGGCCTTCGTCCACAAGATATTTCAAAGTGATCAAGTGCCATAACTCTGGCAGAAATTATCAGATATCACTGAAAATCAATAGGCTTCTTCGTATCATGACCTCAAACACTGTGTATAAATTTAAAGTCAATCGGATATTAACTTTAGCCTCTAGAGCATTCACAAGATTTTTCAAAGTGATCAAGGGTCATAACTCTGGCAGTATTTATCCGATATTGCTGAAAATCAATAGGCTTCTTCGTATCATGACCTTAAACACTGTGTATAAATTTAAAGTCAATCGGATATTAACTTTAGCCTCTAGAGCGTTCACAAGATTTTTCAAAGTGATCAAGGGTCATAACTCTGGTAGTAATTATCGGATATCGCTGAAAATCAATAGGCTTCTTTGTCTCATGACATTAAACACTGTGTATAAATTTAAAGTCAATCGGTTATCAACTTTAGCCTCTAGAGCATTCACAAGAAATTGTGGACGACGGACCGACGGACGGACAGACAGCCGGACGGAAAGGGCGACGACAATATACGACCACATTTCCATGTGGGCGTATAAAAAGGATAACTGGTTTTGCTTGGGTATTTATAAGGTTCTACAAAGTGAAACAAGGGCTATACCGGTAACTCTAGAAGCTATAAATAGAAATTCCATGGGCTTCTACAGTTTACTAATTTAAATAATGCATATAAATTTCATACATAGCGGATGATAACTTTTGCCATTCGAGCAACATTCTACAAGTAAAACAAGGGCCATAACTCCTGATCAGATGATAACTTTTGTCATTTGCACGTTCACAAGGTTCTATAAAATTTACGCCGTGGCTATTCTTACGACGAGGCGTAAGAATTATTGAGGGACTATTCTTACGACATGGTGGAAGTTCCGGTAGCGCATGCGCAAGTTACGCAAGAGGGGGTGTCGTAAGAATAGGCAATGCTTTATTTTTACGACGAGATCGTCATAAAAATAGCCTGTTTCTTTTGCAAGAGGGGGAATCGTAAGAATAGGCAATGCTTTATTCTTACGACGAGATCGTCGTATTAAATAGCCTGTCTCCTATTCTTACGACGATCTCGCAAGAATATGAAACCGGCTATTTTACGACTACTACATTGTCCAACCTGCATGCTTAGCCTGGACATGGGCCGCATTATATCACAGAGTAAAGATAACCAGTGTGGCAACTCGCATTACTACAACACAGTGACGCGCAATATATCTTGGGAATCATCTGTAATAAACACGCGCTGACAATTCGCTCAACGTTACGATATCTATATCGATGAACTAAATCTCTTTAATTTCGTTGTTTTATAGTATTTTTGGTAACAAACTACCGAGGATTATCACATACAATCACATGTTAGTTGTGTGTGTCATTCGGAAATTTATAAAACATGATTCACATTTTTACAACATACATAAACGGAGCATAGCGTGGTACGGCCCGGAGTGGAATTGGTCTATAAGGCTGTTAATTATTGCCGATTTTAATTTTTTTTATTATTAACTTTGAAAATAATCCACAAAATACTATTTGTTTCAATTCGTAGATTTGAAATTCAATTTTTACAAACCTTAAAATAGTCCATTTGAAAATGTCAAAGTGCCACGCAATTTTTGGATAAGGCCTATTCTACTCAACATGATTTATTTTTTCTCCCACAGAAAATTACCTTTGTCTTCTAGAGCTTATTACTGTGTGATTCTCTTATTTATTGTATGTTAATAAAGTAAGCTTTCAGTAAAATATAAAATAATAATTTAAGAATATTAAAATTTAATTTCAAATACCGGTAGGCCTATAGTTAGGCCTAACATTTTCCAACGAACATATTTGTGCCGTTGGTTGTTTTCCAAGATAAATACTTTTGGCTGAAACATTAACTCACTGTGTACTTTTATGATCTATTAATTAATGTAGGCTTTCATTTTTAAAAAATAAAAAAGAAATAATTAAAGATATAAAAATTCTATTTTAAAATTAAATAGTATTACATTTTCAATAAACATATTTGAGTTGATTGGTTTCTCTTTTTACATCGGTATAAACCAAAAACATCTTGAAAATGAATGTTTTACATACTGTGAAATTGTCCTTTTTACACCACTGCACAAGAATACTTATATTAAATTATCAATCTGAACTTCTGAAGTGTATTCTAGATATCCATGACATTAGTTCTGATCTGTGTTCAGACTTACTTTTATTTTTTTTATAAATAGAAAATTTATTTTATACTGTGTTATTTATAAATAGAAAATTTAATTTATTGTGTTCTTTTATGGAATTTATAGGTGGTCAGATTAAGGCCTCCAGTAAAAGGGAAAAATGTGATTTTGAATAGATAACAGTATTAAGCTTACTGTTTTATTAAAAGCTTATTGCAACTGATAATTGAGATAAATAGTACTTTTGTTAAGACATTTGGAAAGGTATATTAAAGATACCATAAACTTAACAAGTATTGAAGTAATTTTATTGTAGGCCTACATAGAGTTGCATATTTTGATACACAATCTTAGTCTTAGAAAAAATTGTTCATTATATCATTTTACCAGAATACAATTCTTTAGAAAATAATAGTTTGTTCCCTTTTCAATTTCTTTTAATGACGACATATGAATCTAAATTTATTTTATTCAGTAGACTTGCATTCATGCGCCATTGATCCAATGATTTACGCCGTGTGATGTCATTGCACATGTTGAAGACAGTCATCTGTGACAGAGATAATTTGTAATTCACTGTGAAACAGATTGATAAGATCCATGGCCTGATATCAATATCAATAGGTAAACGAAACACCAAATTCTACGATCGATTTACTACAATGGAATACATTTTCAGCTTTGAATGATTCAGTATTGGATTTTAACCACTTTTATAGATGAAAATGAAAGTTAAATAGACGCTAAACATAAAAAAGACCAAAATAATAGTTGTCACTGATCTGTGCACTGGATTCTCAAAAAAGATGTCATGGAATTTGAGTCCAAGAGGAACCAACTGTTTTTTTTTTTTGATCATGGTTCCAAATTACCAAGTGTTACGGCTATAATAGACTGTGTGTGTGTGTGATTTGGGAATTTATAAACATGATTTATACTTTTAAAACCTGCATAAATGATTTAAACGGAGAGCATGTGCATAGGTACGCCCCGTTCAGTGAAAGAGCTAGGCAGTTAAATTGTGACATCTAGGCTGTAAATTATTTTCGATTTTTATATTATAGTTTTTTTTTTTTATTAACTTTGAATCAAATCCACCAAATACTCATTGCTCTGATGCTTAGATTTGAAAAGTAATTTCCATAAACCTTAACATGGGCCACTATTGAATTGATAAGAATTAGGCCTAGAATGATTTATTTTTTTCCCATAGAAAAATAAAAATAGTTTCACTTTCTGGAGCTTCTCACTGTGTGCTTCTCTTATTTAGGCTATGATATGTCAGCTTTTATTTAAAAAAATAAAATTATAATTTAAGGTATTAATAAAACTGAATTTCAAATAGGCTAGATACTAAGATAGGTCTATATATTATATATAGGCCTAGTATTATATTTATAATTACGTTACTGAGATGACCTCTTCGGATGTCACTAAGATGACCCCGTCTGATGTCGGCTAAGCATCGCAGTTGGACAACGTAGTCTTCGTAAAAATAGCCTTCTCCTATTCCTACGACGATCTCGTCGTAAAAATAAAGAATTGTCTATTCTTACGACATCCCCTTGCAAACTGCAAAATACTGAAGTCCAAATTGTGTAACTTGCGCATGCGCTACCGGAACTTCCACCATGTCGTAAGAATAGTCCCTCAATAATTCTTACGCCTCGTCGTAAGAATAGCCATGGCGTGAAATTTAACAAGGGCTATAACTCCAGAAGTTATAAATTGGAATATATATATATATATTTCAAAACAATCAGATGATAAATTTATTCTGTAGAGTGTTCACTAAGTTACCAGATTGAATTATGGTGTGTTCACAAGTTAGAAATTTTCACACCTAATTCCCAAGCCCCAAGCTTTGATCATTTTCTGTATTTAAAAAAGTAAATTATTTATATTCTATTTTCAACATCTGTCATTTTATTGTAGATCTAGTATTTGTTTATTGGACTTTAATTCATGACTCAACTATAATAAAATACACAATTAAATTATACACAATTCTGGTTTTCCAAATTGACCCAGTTGACTGGACTTTGACTTATGATACAAGTATTCATGATTCTGATAAGACTAAGAGAGAGAGAGAGAGAGAGAGAGAGAGAGAGAGAGCGAGAGAAAGAGAGTGAGAGAGACAGGCTTAAAGTACACTCAACACAAATTAGGTCTTTTCGGGACTAACAGACTAACATAATATCGTTTAATTTCATTTCAAAAATAGGCTTGCACGTATGGGTCTTTACTAGAGGGAGGAAACCGGGGGTTGGAAAAAACGGAGGAAACTGTCATGAGGTTTAAATTGTCATAAAATGGATTTCAAACCATTTCAAACATTTAAATGGCCATCCATGATAATCATATTGTTATTGCTAAATCAACAGAAATATCCACGAAATGATTGTATGAATTGAACCAAGCTAGAAAGTTAGATATTATTTTACCATCCAAACAACTAGACCCATCTGCAATTTAAACTGAGGGAAATTTATACCGTCCAATTATATTCTTCGGTTGACTAGTTTGTTTTTTGGTAGTGCATATTAAATATTAAAAATTTAATTGGTTACCAGGCAACAAAACATACACACACCACCAGTTAGTTCGTCCAAACAGTTAACTCACAAAATTTCAAAACGATCTTTCATAAATAACTCGGGAATTCCATAGGCACCTCCATTGGAAATAAACCTAGCATTAATTCAAGCAGGTTTTTATGGGTTATCCTCAAGAGGCTGGTCATTCATGACATCATTACTTTTTCTCTCATCAAAACTTTCACATCTTATTATCATTTAACTTTATATTATCACCTCTATTGTCATGTTTGATATGCCTCTCGGAAAAATAAATAAATAAATAAAATAAATGCAATGAGAAAAATGATCCATATTAATACAACAAAGATATGTGGAATATCGTAACCAACAAGAAATGTGAATGACAGACGGACATGGTGAAAACAATCTACAAGCACATTCAAATAAATATGTGGAAACGCCACCACCCAGTCAAAATTTTCTCTCTTGTAGCACATGTAACCTTAGAAACAATCCATTAATGGCTTTTCCTAGAGGCGTTATACATTTATGCACCGGTCAATAGGAATCTTGAACTACCCCCCCTCAAGCATCGTCGGCTATTCGACGCCATGTCGGCGTCGAATCTTGACGTCAAAATAGACAGCTAAATGTGAAAGAGATGTGAATCTTTGGTGAGAACAAAATTTGCCAAGGGTGAATCTTGAACAAAATAAAATATTGCTGAACACAAATAGACGTCGAATCTTCAACCAACACATTTTTCAGTAAATATTGTATTTTTAAAAATGTGGTTTTTTTCTGAAAACGGACGAACCGCCGTCGTCTGTTTTCGTTGGCTGTTATACGGAAATTCCACCTGTATAATTGTAGACGCGATTGTCTTTATGATGTTTTCGGGATAATCTGGATAATCGTAGCTACAAAATGGTGTATGATTTGGCGGTAAGCTAATTTATTTGTACATAAATTTGCTGATTTGTTTTATTGTGTGTCCGGTTGATATAGACTCCATTGTCCAAGTCTGAGCTTGTACGTATGTCTAGAATAATGAATGACAAGATAATCTGGTCTCAACTTACGCCTTACAGACCATGCTCAATCAGTCAATGTAAGTTAGTTCAAGTTCAAGCCGTTGATGTACCGTTTTGTCGTTTTTATGAAATTTGGGAATAAAAGTTAAAATAAAAATATATTATTAAAATAAGTACTTTTACAGTAGGGTGTACAGTCACGTGACTTTAAATGTTGTGTCTAAAACAGCCTAAACCTGCACACCCTTGCGCGCTTTCCTCATTTAATGATATTTCTGTTTAAAATAAACACATGTAAATTTTACATCGTTAAAAGCAGAATTGGATCAGGAGATGTCCTAAATTGATAATACATGTATTTCGAGTTGAACACAAATTTACGGCTCTCCGTGACGTCATGTTCGCTTCGAAGAAAACGGCCCGTTTTTTGGGGGTCGTGGCTTTTTTTTAATGTGTTTTTAAAAGTGCCATATTCAATTTTTTTTTAATCTACAGATAAATAATTGAACTAAAAAATGTCTTTGCTCGAATGGCGAAAAAGATCGGTTCGTAAAAATATTTTTAAAATGCTGGTAAAAAAGGACGATAAATTTTAAAAGGTAAAAAATACCATCAAGGGTGAATGCTTGGGGTAGGTAGTTCAAGATGACTATTGCGTGAATCTTGAACTAATTTTTATTTTTGGACCTGCGTTAGAAAGTGAATCTTCAGTGAATGTGTCTTGGCTTCAAGTACATTGCGGGGTGAATCTTGACCCTAAAATATTGAGCTAAATGACAATCCGGGGTGAACGCTTGAGGGGGGGTAGTTCAAGATTCCTATTGACCGGTGCATTAAGTTTAAATCTATAGGCCTACTACAGACCACAGGCTGACTCATTACATTGCAAAAACTACCGACATCCTGGACAATTATCCTTTTTAGTCTTTGAAAATTTTACCTTTGAATGGTAACTTTAAAATAAGATAACCGGTCTTTTATTTATTTAATTAGAATGTACCTTTATCAAGAGATAACTGAGATAAAGATATACCCACCTCCACCGCTCTGATATAATACTGTCACTGAGTTTATTAACTGATTACAACGTTAAAAGCACATGTTTCTCTTGTACGATTATATCATAGAAACATTCAATAAGCAATAATATATCACAGAAAATCACACCTCTTCTTAATCCACAAAATAGTTCTCTACTTCATTGTCCTTCACACCGATTGTCTTGGAATGTGGAATTATACTGGCAGAAATTTATGCCAATAGCCTACATTCTCTGACTAGTTTTGAATGTGACATAGTATGCTCCCTATACTACCTCATGGTTGGTACAATCCACCCATTACCTTGTATTGGTTAAAATAGAATCACCAGATATTTCGGTAGAGTCTATCTTTTAGGTAAAGGGATGTTAGGAGCTAAAATTACTCAGTTACTACCGGCTGCCATAAATCCATGATGTCGACTGTCAAGTACATGTAATATTGATTTGAAATGCTTGGCAGTCTGGTCAGTGCTATTCCACTGATCAATGGTGAACCCGGGTGGTCAAGACAGATCAATATATACAATTATTATGACATGGAAACCTACAATGTATGTACTGGTATAATGTGGGCTACCGGTGAAATTATGAATGAATGAGTGAGATAAGACGGATGATTTGTATGATAGATAGTACAGTTCTATGATACAAGCTACACCATACCGGCTATTATATACAACTATTATACACTCATTCTCAAGTTACTCTATATCTGAATTCTTTAAATATTTACAAACAATAGCTAGATGTAAATTAAATAATTTACAACATGATTGTTAACCTATATAACCAGGGGCGGATCCAGGATTTTTGAGAAAAGGGGGCGTGCTGCACCCACTTGGGAGTGTGAAGCCCGACCCGTGATTTTTGAGTGGAATAAATGCCCACAAGGACTAATTTCATACTAGTACTGTAAATTACGATTTCCAACCTAAACTATTTTTGTTCTCCTTTCCCGAGAGAATATATGAAGCTAAAATTGTTCGCCACCTCAAAAAAAGAGGGGGCGTGCGCCGGGTGAGCCCCCCACTGGATCCGCGCCTGATAACTTGCAGGCACCCGTGTATAGAGTGGGTCATGAAATGAAATGAAATGGGGTTTAATGTCCTACGATCTGCTCCGAAATGAGCTAATGAAGACGGGCATACAGTGTGCTATGAGGTATATTTTGCCCAGGCAGCAGCACTACGGGCTATTCTTGTATTGAATTCCTACTACCAAGGGATCTTTTATGTGCATGCCAATGTGTACACAGGACCTCGTTTTTTTGTCCCATCTGCACGACTAGACAGCTGTCCTTGTCAGGCCCTCCCCACCCTGCATCACTGACAAGTGAAATGAATAAGCAACACAGAAAGATGGTTCCTAGAGATTTTCAGGTGCAGTTTTGTCTGGCAAGGAATAGCACCTTATCAGGGGATTATTTCATTCAAAGCAAATTAATGATGCAGAACAGTAGGATATTTCATTTGTGATTCTTTTCATTTAATATACACCCCCCCCCTCACCAAATAACAGGTTTCGTTTAATTTACACCCCCCAAATAACAGATTTCATTTAATATACACCCCCAAAACAGATTTTCTTTAATATACACCCCCAAATTACAGATTTATTTAATATACACCCCCAAATAACAGATTTCATTTAATATATACCCCCAAATTACAGATTTATTTAATATACACCCCCAAATAACAGATTTCGTTTAGTATACATCACGAAATAATAGGTTTCATTTAATATTTAATATAAACCCCCGAAATAACAGATTTCGTTTAATATACACCCACCAATGATAGGGTGAGCTAAGAATAGTATGGTAGTAAGTGAGAACTATATCAATTCATGTTCAGAAGTTATTGAATCCACAGTAGTATTTATGGTATCATGTTCCTAATAGAAATTGCAAAGGTCCTAAGGCTTTTTTACTAGAAGGTCCTATGGCTTTATTAAGAGTCAATGAACTAGAACACGACAAAAGGTGCATAAGTAAATACATGCGAACTATACATGTTAGTGCACAATACGTTCGTATTCATACGATATCATTGTCACTAGTCATAATGGGGTTGGACAAAAAACAAATCCATAAGATTGCATGAACTATACCCATGCGAACTAGAAACATTAATGGATATTACATTCATATTCATATGTATTAGACATAATCGGGGTATCACAAAAACTAAATTCAAATGACTGCATAAACGTAAATGAATAAGCCTTGAGATAAATTTTCTGTTAGTTTCAGAAAATAAAGTCACTATACATCCATACTGTTGTGAACAGAGAGAGAAATGGAGTTGAATCTCCATGCGACACAAACCCGGTCATTTTCAGGCTAACATAGCGTTAAGTTTTATTGCTATGATTTCTCTGGGTCTTTAGCAGTGGGAGGAAACCAGAGGATTCACAGAAACCCCACACAGTTGGATAGGTGGCCCTCTATCTCTTGTCACGTACAAGCAGGGAATCTAACCCACACTACTTGAGTCAATGACAGACCTAGTGATCTATGAACAGAGGTCTAAGCAAGGAACTACATAATAGTTACAAGTTCATACAAACATTCCAATATTCTAATTCAAATCTAGCTGTCACAAGGCTATTAAAGAAACATTATGGAAGATTATTAGATAAAGAGGTGGCAGTTCTCACATTAATAGTTAAAAACTAAGCAATGTAAAAGAAATTTGCTGAAAATTTCAGTCAAATTGATCCACTTCGAACCAAGATTTTATCCAATGAAATTTTTGACCTAGCCTCGATCATCATTATTAAAGTCAGTATGATACAAAATGGACGTTAAGCAGCAGATAGGATTATAATCCAGTAAATATCCCAGGCTAGCGAAGCCATCCAGAGTTGATTACGGTCTGGATAAGTTAATTAATGTCGATCATATTTAATGTCTAAAGAAAGGCATACAACTGGCAGATTTAGCTCTTGCATAATGTATGTTTAAATGTTATCATTGTTCATTAAAACTAATGCCATCTGGTCTCCCATAAGATATTTATTAATACTAATATTCCATAATAAACAAACAGATAATGGAAAAGAAGTAGTATTTTAAAAAAGTGAAAACGCAGGAAAAAAGGGGTCAAAAGTTGGTCATTTTAACTGAATTGAATCAGCATTTGATGTGACCACTAGTAATAATTCATGAAAAGATAGATGACTACAAGAGAGAGAGAGAGAGAGAGAGAGAGAGAGAGAGAGAGAGAGAGAGAAATGGGGTTTAACGTCCACTCAACACAACACTAACTAGGTCATTTCGGGACTAACATATGATTTAGTTTTATTTCAATGATTCGGTTGCACGTAGGGGATGTTTAGCAGTTGGAGGCAACTGGAGGACCTGGAGAAAAAACCCACGAGGTTGGACAGGCAACCATACTTCTTGTCACGTACAACCGGGCATTCGAAACTGTGCAAGTTGACTCAATGACAGACTTTATGATACAATACGCACATGCTAACCATTCGACCATCCAACCCCTTCTCAGAGAGAAATTTGTTTAATATAAAAATACTATATGGTTAACAGAACACAGTTTTTATAGGATACAAAGTTTACTAAATTGTCACGATAAGAGGATACTTGTCGAAACATTGTGCTTTTAAAATAACTAGTGATTGTATCCCATAAAAACTGTGTTCTGTTAATGTGTCAATAGTAACTTACCGCAAGACAACAAGCAACTTACTGATGAACACTGATCGTAAGTTTATAAACAAATTATCGTAATGACAACGCGATATTTACAGTACTTGTAAATCAGTACAATAAAATGATTTCTTACAAACACAAACACTGGATGGGTTGTATCAACGAATTCGTAAAAATATTTTAAAGTGACACGAACACTTTGGGGGGCTCTGGCGAAAAACAAGACTATACCGGTACATAAATTAATCATTATAAAGTGAATCTAGGGTTATTTAGAATATGACAATGCCTGTATATTTATTTTCCGGGTGAGAGTGGCAACACCTCTTTAATCACAAACCAACTATAGTTCTAGTACAGGCCTACAATATGCAGACATGTTCACACATATATTAACATAGTTGTAAGATAAAGGCGCACCATGGGAGGGAAATGGTGCTATTTGGTCTTTTATTAACAACATATTAATTAAACATAAATACACATTAATTAAATATCAAGATATTATTAATCATACATTAACACACATTCGGGTCATAAAAGTCAACTTTTAATTCAACAAACTATGAATTTCACAATCAGATATTCAATATGTAATAAACATATATCGACACAAATACTTACATACACACCAAGTTCAAAAGTTGTTTAAATTAATCGAACTTTGAAAAGGCTGTTTACATAAATAAACTTTCACATACACACAAAGTTCGAGAGCTGTTTAAATTAATCAAATTTTGAAAAGGCGGCTTAAAAAGTGTGTTATTATTATTATTGACTGAATCAAACGCGACAGAATATAGACAATTATAAAAGAATTGATTGGTTTAGGTTCGTTTTGCTGATTTGAATTAGGTAGGCGAAAATCGGCTGTTTTTTGTCGGTTTAGCCGATTTATGTTTATTGAAGCCGATTGGTAAAACAATGAATCGGCCACCAGGGTATCATATATCAATCTACTTTCGGCTTAATTACATCGGGTTACCCTTGTGAGAATCGGCCATGTGGATCATATTCAGAGTAATAAGCAATATGACGGTAATTTTGATAATCTGGTAAAAAAAAACAATTATCCGCGTGACGATCTTGGCATGGTTTGCGAATCATGCATCTTCCATGCTCCGTATGAATTCCAAGTAATGGCAGTTCATACTGGGCCGAATAGTTACGTGTGCGTGCTGTATTATAAGGTCTGTCATTGAGTCACCTGACATGGTTTCGATTTCCCGCTTGTATGTGATAATGAGTAGGGTTGCCTGTCCAACCTTGTGGATTTTCTCCGGGTCCTCCAGTTTTCTCCCACTGCTAAAGACCCCAGCAACCGAATCATAGAAATAATAAATTGACCATGTTAGTTCCTAAATGACATAGATTGAATCAAGTGGACTTCAAACCCCATTTTTCTAAAGACATCTGTTACATTTCTTCTTACATTAGAATTAAAGTAGCTAAGTCTCCAAGTCAATATCATTCAAAGTCTTACACGTTGAAGGGGTTGGGATGGCCTAGTGGTCTAGAGTGCCGCGCTTCGACCTCTAGCTGGCCGGTCACCTCTGGCTTGCGGCTGTGGTTTCGAGCCCTGGTGTGAGCGTATGTGGCATGGAGATAGGGGCGCCTTCTCAACCTCATGGGTTTCCTCCGGGTACTCCGGTTTCCTCCCACTGCTAAAGACCCCTACGCGCAAGCGAATTATTGAAATAAAATTAAAAACCATGTGTTAGTCCCGAAATGACCTAGTTGTGTCGAGTGGACGTTAAACCACATTTCTCTCTCTCTCTCTCTCTCTTACACATTGAAAACACGAAATTGATGTTATTATCTTACCTTGAAAAGGTAGGCTCCTGATATCCAATAGTTATGACAAAATAAACATTTCACCATTGGTACACGAATCGTGTACAATAATAGTGCGTTTCAGCGTCATTTGTAACACGGGGCCAGAAAGAACGAGGCTAGACATATTCCCCCCAACTCAGACAAACGGCGACGTGTATGTAAGTAACTTACCTGGAGAGCATACACAGTAGTCTGAAATAACCAGACACTAGAAATTTCTATTCGGTTGAGACTCATGCCATATTTCGCTGGACATAATTGATTTGAAATTAAAGTTAAAACGGAAATGATTTAATGTAAATCAGTTTATATACAATCAGATTACATTATAACATGCGTTGCGACCGATTTGGGTCAATTTCTAGAAATATCTCGGCCTCAAATATTAGCGATTTAGCTCCTTTAAAGAACAACACGAGACTTACAAGCTGGGGATATAGTCCAGATTATCAAGCTGTGGTTTACTGCAAACATACAACACTGGATAACCAAATCTAACATGTCACTGACATGTATGCTATTACATCACTTTTCGGCACATTCTTTGTTTTTAATTTTTATTGTAGAAACTTTCAAAATGTCTTGGTGACCTAGACTCTGAATAAACATTTGGTAGGATGTTTGTTTTTTCAGACCAACCAGAATTCAGAATACCTGATGGTTCAATAGTCTTACTATATGCACCTTGTATTATAAAGTCCATGGCCTTACTTAACATTGAGAGACCAAATAAAAGAACATAATCATTGGTTATGATTTCAAGTTGTAAATTCAGTTCACAAATTTTCTGGTGTGTAAGACTAGCTTTCTTACCAAGTTTTTTTTTCACTTCATGGTGGGATAATGTTTGACAAAATAATGTCCGGAGTTACACAAATGAAGGGGGATGGATGGCCGAATGGTTAGCACTGTATCATACGGTCTGTCATTTAATCAGCTGGCATTGGTTCGATTTCCTGGTTGTATGTGACATGGAGTAGGGTAGTCTATGCAACGTCATGGGTTCTTCGGTTTCCTCCCACTGCTAAACTCCCCTGCCAGTAAGCAAATTATTGAAATAAAATAAAACAATTTGTTAGTCCCTAAATGACCTAGTTTGTGTCAAATGGATGTAAAAACACATTTCTCTCTCTACACAAAGGAAATGGAATGAGATTTAATGTCCTACTATTCAGCTCCAACTGGGCTAATGAAGACAGGCATACGCCATACAGTGTGCTATGAGGGTAATTTTGTCGGGGCAGCAGCACTGTGGTCTACTCTTATATCAAATTCCTACTTTGTTTTGTTTTTTTGTCCCATTCGAATCCCTACGCAGCCATCCTTGTCAGGCCCTTTGTCTTGCACATGGAAATATTAATTCATTTATTAAATAGGATGTAGCAAAGCAAAAACGAAATTTTCAAGAAAATTTCAAAGCATTTTTCAGGAAAATTTCAAAGCATTTTTCAAGAAAATTTCAAAGCATTTTTTCAAGAAAATTTGTTATTGGGAGAAAAAAATCTGAGTGAAAATATTTTTAATACTAAACATGAAAAATGTTCATTTAGCAAAACTGGGTGACAAAATGGAAAACGAATTCTGACCAACTGGAAATTATAACAATTAATCCTGAATAGCTAAAAATCATAACAATTATAATTCAAATTCAGGATCCCTCAGCTCAAAAAAAGTTAACCAGATATTTCCACATTTTGAAAGAAATGGGCAGAGAACAAGCTCAAAAAACGGTAATTCCACACGTAGCGGTCCGACATAAGTCAATATCAAAAGGAACCGAGATCTTTGTGATATAAACATATATTGAAAGTTTCATCAAAATTGTTTACAATTTGCGTACAGAGGAGCGGCCATTTTGTCATGAAATTCAAACGGTTGTTAAAATCAAATAAAATCTGTTACTTCTAGAAGGTCCACAAGCTAAAAACATGATTTTTCATACAGTCTGATGGGTTATAAACATACATAAAAATTTCATCAAAATTGGATAAAAATTCTGACCTCTAGGTGGTTCACAAGCTAAAAACATGATTTTTCATACAATCAGGGGCCATAATCCATGAAGCTACAGTCTGATACATGCCAATATCAAAATGGACCGAGATCTTTGAGATATAAACCTATATTTCAAGTTTCAACCAAATTAGATAAAAGATGTACATGTAACCTGTAGAGTTTCAACAAACAGAATGTGAACGAACGAACAGTTACATTGACAAACAGGGACGACAACGAAATACATTCACTTGAAAATAGCTGCGAATAAAGAGAGAGAGAGAATTGAGGTTTAATGTCCACTCAACACAAACTAGGTCATTTCAGGACTAACATATAGTTTGTAAATTTTAGTTTAGTAATTCGTTTATGCATAGGGGTCTTTACCAATGGGAGGAAACCGGAGGACCTGGAGAAAACTCACAAGGTTAAAAAGTTGACCCTACTCTTTGTCAGGATCAACCAGGGATTCGAAACCATGCTGTGAATAAAATCTATAAATAAAACTGTAACTTACCAGTAGCTAAATATTCATCTGTTACATCAAGGGGAGATAACTCCATTTCTAATCTTCTCATGGTGTATAAATTTCTCAATAGTATCGATACGAATGTTAAACTTGTATTAGCAGGAAAGGATGTGGTAAACTTCAATCCCAATCAGCATAACATTTCTCCTCAAGGAACACATACATGTATGTCGACTGCAGAACATCCTTTGTACAGTCTCTAACAAAAGTTTAGGGAGACTTTGTGAAATTGCCTCAATTTTGACAATTTTGATTCGATCGAAGAATTCTAAGAGCTTGTTTGTCCTAGTGGAATGAAACTTTGTATATGCGATCTAGAATATATTCGACGTCACCGGACGTTGACGTTTCATACGACGTCGCAGTTGGTGACGTCACAGCATGATCATGACGTCATAAACCAACCAGCATCAAAGCCCTGTATATATACGGCTTTGACCAGCATAACTTGGCCAATTTGAGTGAATTCGTTCACGAACGGATGAAACGACATACATTTTGGGGATACAGCATGCAAGTGACGGTATGCTGGGATATGTCAGCGTGACATTATGATGTCTAAGGGTCGATTGTGAAGTCATCAAGTAATGTGTTTCGGATTAAAAAAGAATAATAACTCACTTCAGAAACAATGTTTACATTGTATGACAAGTATTAAAGTGAACCAACCATCATTTCTATTCGTTTATGACATCTCAACAAAAGGCATGGCCTTCAATTTTCTTTATTATTTTATTATTTCATGAATGAAATTAACAATTTATCGAAAATATTTCATATTGTTACTGAAGAGTTCATATCGTTGGCTCCACCTATTCTGCAACTTCAATATTCCACACGGTGTGGCATACTGTCGATCAGAGTCTGGCAATACTCCTTAGAAATATTAATTCATGTCAATTTTATTGCATTTACAAGTTCATTCATGTTCCATTGCTGTCTTTCTGTGACCTCAAATATACTTAAATTGGCCAAGTTTTGCAGGTTGTTCTATGACGTCATGATCGTGCTGTGACGTCATCAACCGCAACGTCGTATGACACGTCAACGTCAGGTGACGCCGAATATATTCTAGATCGCATATACAAAGTTTCATTCCACTAGGGCAAACAAGCTCATAGATTTCTTCAATCGAATCAAAATTGTCAAAATTGAGTCAATTTCACAAGGTGTCCCTAAACTTTTGTTAGAGACTGTAGTTTTCCCTTCCAACTTTTCCATCTTCAGAATAGTACGATGTTAAACCTCATTTCATTCCTTTTCCATCTTCATTCGTGTACAGTTTGTTCTGTTTGTATTTTAGTGTGTAGTTATCCTGAATTTGCTACTACAGTCGGTATATATATGTCTAATACTGTTGTCAAAAGGAATGAATTAGGACACCAACAAATAAAGGAAAATATTGCGGTCTACTAATTTTAAAACTTGAAAAAATATCTTGATGCTAAAATTATATTTTACAACCAGAGCAAGTATTTTGGAGCTAAATTTCCATTTGGAGGAGGTGTATCATATGTAATATTGGTTATCATCAACAGTGTCCTTTAACATTATTCTCTGGTCCCATTGCACAATGGGCATTTAGGACTTTCACACACAATAAAAATACAAATTCCAGCATTCCAGCAATGAAGAATAGACATTGACTCTAGCCTGTTCTTTTTTTTCTGTGTTATTCTAAAACTGTTTGACCACCAAAAATACAAACACATCAGAAGGAGCATATTTCTGAAGCAATGGCCCTAGAAATCCCTCCCTGGCCACTTCTGGATTGGCTTCTGAGTGTGTCTATTCTTCCCGTTCAATCAAATCGATCACAAGTACAGCAACACGACAGCCCTTTGTTTAATCTGGGTATTGTTTACATTTTATTCGATTTGATAGCCTTGCTTGTCACATAATTAGTTTTACTGCAATATTCTGCTATGCACTGGTTAATTGGGCATAATAAAATCATGAGTCATGATGTAACGTTATGTAAACATATTCAGTTCAATTTGGCACTCTGTTTTAAGTGTAATGCTTTTGTAACGCAGTTAGCTATTGGATGTGATTGACCAGTCATAATTTAGAACAAGAATTTTCTTTCTGCAAGGAGTATGCAGAAGGAGATATTATATGAACATTGAAATCTATAGTGTCAAGTTCCTTGAAATTCTTGGAAAGAAAGAAGATGGAGAATTGACCTTTCTTGTTTTGTCTGTACACCAATGCCCTGAATTCAAGAGACCATTGGCTCTGCGTAGTACATGTATGTTGTCTTACCTTTCTTTCTACATCTGCTACTTTATTATAAAAATAAAGACCAGATCCAAAACTTAAAGGTATAATAAACCATACATATCTTCTTCTACTTTTCCTTACAACTTCTACAAAATACAACAATATAAAACCTTTTCCTTACAACTTCTAGAAAAGACAACAATATAAAACCTCCTGTTAACAATCTAGAGGACTCTTATTGGGAGAGAGAGAGAGAGAGAGTTTAAAGTACACTCCACACAAACTAGGTCATTTCAGGACTAACACATGGTTCAATTTTATTTCAATAATTCGCTTGAGCGTAGGGGTCTTTAGCAGTGGGAGGAAACCTGAGGACGAGGAGAAAAAACCCCACGAGGTTGGACAGGCGACCCTACTCCTTGTCACATACAACCAGGCTTGACTCAATGACAGACCTTATGATGCAGTAGGCACATGCTAACTATTGGTCATCAATCCCCAAAAATCTAATAAGAATTGTATGAGCACAGTCATCATATTTCTGAAACAAATTACAAACTTGTTGTACCTGTTTTTGTTTTAATTGATCTTGATCCAGTGTTCACCAGCAACTGTTGAATGTTGTTATGGAAGATATGATTATGATTAGTTGGCCATTTTTTGAACAAGTAACCACTTCTATTCATCATATTCAACATTCTGAAAATTTTAAAATATAACAAATAATTAAAGTTACAGTATGGGAGATAAGATAAAGAGATGGCAGTTCTCACTATAATAGTTAAAAACTAGATAGTGTAAAGGTAATTTGCTGAAAATTTCAGTCAAATTGATCCACTATTAGCCGAGAAAAAAGCGTTTGAAATATTCACATAGCCTCGGTCATCATTACTCAAATCATTAATATAAACAGCATAGTCTCGATTATCCACTTGATTGATTTAATTATCAACGGCCATTAAGTGGCATATAGGATTTTAATCCGCCAACATCGAAGGCTAGCCTTGACATCAAGAGTTTATTATGGTCTGGATATGTTAATTAATGTCTAATTGATTATTTAGATAACATTTCAGGCCTAAAGAAAGACTTGTAAAAAGCAGATTTTGTTCTTGCGTAATGCTATTTTAAACATAAATTATACAAGAGCTAAATCTGAAATATTATCTAAATCATTAACAAGACATTCATTAACTTATCCAGACCATAATCAACTCTTGATGTCAACACTAGGCTGTGATATTTATTGAATTAGGATCGGATTTGCTTCTTAACTGTCATTCATGATTTAATCATGAAATTGATAATCAAGACTCTGTTTTTATCGTACTGACTTTAATAATGATGATCGAGGCTAGACGGGAAATTGAATCGCTAAAATCTCGGTTCAGAGTGGGTCAATTTGACTAAAATTTTCAGCAAAATGCTGTACATTATCTTGTTTTTAACTATTATAGTGAGAACTATATACAGCATTCTGTTAGTCCCCTTATGATCTTGGGCGCTACCCTGCAAAGACACTATGTCTTACTCTATAGCCAAACCTAGCCCTCCTTTTGCGGCTAGCACTGGCAAGTTTCTTAGGAAACACTTGTCTACGGTATCACCTCGGGTGGAAGTGGACGTAAAATCCCAGAAACGAATGAAGTCACCTTGCACTGTGCAATTATTTAGAATAATGTTTATTATGTATATAGAATATCGTAAAACAATTGATTTAATGTTCATATTGGGTGTGGATAGCAAATAACCACACCCTATCAATAACTTAGAATTATATCTGGAAATTAGTACATAGATTCAAAGCTTAGGAAAGGAATGAAATACATACACTTATTGGTCTGTTGTGGATTCAAATAACTCAATTTGGGACTAACACAATATATATTTATAATATTTACAATAACATTATAAATTGGACAAAATGAGTGACATTTACAACCTAAAGGTCAATTTATACTCTGCAAAGCAAAGCTGGGTTTAGCACAAATATTCAAAGCTGCCAATCGTAGTGATGAAAGCAAACCGAAGCTGGTCCTGTAGTGGACATGCCATGTTGATAGATGGATCACATGATCGCAACAGCAGACGTCTTGCTGCTGTTTGACTGCCAAAGTTTTTTGATTGGAATGATGTTTTTTATCAAAACGATATTTTGATTAAACCGATGTTTTGATCAAACCGATGTTTCGAGCCAAGCAACTCCTTCGATTCGCTTGAAAATTGATCTGCCTTGAAGGTTTTGCTAGGTCACAAAATTGGCATTTAATTAATGCGTGAATGAAAGTTTAAGTAAAGTAATTTCCTCACTTTGCTTAACAGATTATAATTCATCAGTAACAGTCACAGTCACTCCATGTCAGCATAAACACAGGAATGAATCTGGCCTTAGGTTATGTCGTTAATCGGGCTATTCTTTTCTAAACTTTTGAGTTCGGATTTGGGTTAGTAAACTTAAAGTAGCTCGGAAGTAGCCGGGTCAACGTACTAGGCCCAGGTATCGCATTTCTTTTCTTTTTTTATTATATATTGTCTAGCTCGGTATGGTATATGCATATTTATACGGATAGAATGTCAGATTCTTGTGGCATAAACGACAGATTCAATCAAGAGGTTATTTTGACCTGCCAGCCATCACGATCAATGACAAATTGTTGTTTTGAATGATTTGCCATAGTATAAATGCACATGATATCACACCATCATTGAAAAGAAAAAAGATATTAGAGACAGCTATGAACAAGGCTTTGCCATTATCATAGAATTTGTGAAGGAGCAATGTAGTCTAATAAGGAATCTGTTTTCACATGTCACCTTGTGGGAGTCGCCATCTTTCTTGTTTACAGTAAGGGAAGTTACTCTGTCATAGTTGCTTGCAGTACGGGTAACTTCGTTCTTCTTCATGCGGGTGGGCCGTTTGAATGCAACACCAGATAATAAAACATAAAAACGAACATCAATTGACTATTAAGTGTATAAATTACAGATCAATTTGTCATTGTAGCAAAAAAACAAAACCATTTACGTCATCCCGTTACTTCTTTAATTGGTATTTATTCACTATGAAATAAATGTGAATGATTGTATATAAAATTACAGAGAAAGTATCCTCAAGAAAAGTAAGACTTTAAACCTTTTTTCAAGGGGTCTTTCTTTGCCAGACACCCCCCAGGCGCGGATCCAGAGGGGAGCGCACTCGGCGCACGCCCCCTCTTTTTTTTAAGTGGCGAACAAATTTTAGCTCCATATATTCTCGCGGGAACGGAGAACATAAAATAGTTAATATGTTGGAAACCGTAATTGACAGTACTAGTATGAAATTAGTCCCCGTGGGCATTTTTTCCACTAAAAAATAACGGGCCGGGCTTCGTACTCCCAAGTAGTGTGCAGCCGCCCCTTTCTGAAAATCCTGGATCCGCCCCTGCCCCCTTCTGCACAACGGACAAGAGTACCCCAAGAGACATTCTCGACCAACACGACCCTTTTCTAGTTAGGGGAATCACGGTGGCTAAGTGGGCAAGGCACTGACTCGCTAGCCTGGTGGTCGGGTATTCGACCCCTGCATTGGCTGAGAAAGTTCATCTCGATTTTCCGGCTTGGTTTCCCCTTGTCAGTGATGCAGAAGGAGGGCCTGACAAGGACAGCTGCCTAGTCGTTCGGATGGGACGAAAATCCGAGGTCCCCTTGTACACATTGGATTTCACGTAAAAGATCTCTTGGCAGTTGGAATTCGATATAAGAGTAGGCCGTAGCGCCGCTGCCCGGGCAAAATTTCTCTCATAGCAGACTTATGGCGTTTGTCCGTCTTCCATTAGCCCAGGTCAGGTGCAGAAGAGTAGGGCGTTAATCCCCATTTCATTTCTTTTCTAGTTAGCCGTTCGCGAAATTCTGTAGCCCCCCCCCCCCAAAAAAAAAAATAAAAAAAAAAATAAAAATTTTAAGAGCTGGTTACGGGCCCGGTCGTTCGGATAGGCCAAATAACTGAAGTTTGAATTAGTTTGGCCGTAGTTTCGCTGCCCGGACAAAATTTCCCCCATAGCACACCAGTACGAGCAGAAAAGTAGGACGTTAGACCCCTGAACGTGCGCCTTTAGATATAAAATGAGTGATTGTGTTGATAGTATGATAAGAGTTAGCTAATCTTTAGTGTGGGCCTATCATTAATAACTACACTATGATATAACTAGTTATTTTTATGGGAATTCAACAGTTAGTTCTGATCTGTCAACAATACATGACGATATCAAAGACAAGATTCAATATATCATTTTATCTTTTTACCCGTCGTTACAGCCATTTCTTTGTGTACATAACGCCAATTTTATGAGACTCACCCGATTCTCTACGTAATATCATCATATTTTCATTATACTATATAAGCTAACATTGCAGGAGCGGATGCTGAACCGGTACTACAATAGGAGTTTATCTCCAGAACAGGCACAAAAGTCATACCACAGTCTCTGTATAGTTCAGCTTAAAGCGAGAATTTCATATTTTCTAAGGAAGTCAAAACATAATTATTTCTGTCTTTTGCTCAATAGGTTGTCAACTAACTATTATACGATCATAGGCATTATTTCCCACTCTTATAAATTATTAACAACGGAATTAATAACACAATTACTTCCCTTGTTTTTCCATTTCCCCATGCAATAGATATCTTCAAACGTTTGAATTTGCAGTTGAAAATTACATTTTTGCCAAGTTTTCAACTGGCATTAGTAAATTATAGGATTAATAGGATTATTCTTTAACAAGGTAAGGCTGATTTATAGATACCATCTATTTTAAGGCTTTATTTTCATACATTTTAAAAATATAACTTAAAAATATGAAATTACCGCTTTAAAAGCTTCCCCGAGTATACGAAATCAAACGAAAAGTGGTTTAACTTCTCACTGTTCTGATCCGACTGGGTTAATGAAGACAGGCATACGACATACAGTGTGTTATGATGGAAACTGCCTACTCTTATATCGAATTCCAACTGCCAAGGGATCTTTTACGTGCACGCCAATGTATACACTGGACCTTGGTTTTTCGTCCCACCCGAACGACTAGAACGCTGTCCTTATCGAACCCTCTGTCCTGCACCACTGACAAGAGGAAACCACGCGAGTAAACACGCGACCTCCAGGCTAGCGAGTCGGCGTCTTACCCACATAGCCAACGTGCCCCCCCACCCCCGAGTATACCAATGTTACATTGGTGTTCCCATCCCTTTACGTTATCTAGTTTTTAACTATTATAGTGACAACTACCAGCTCTTTATCTAATCTCCCATAAAGTATCTTAAAGTAGGATATCATTTTCTTCCGTTTTCATAATATAATATTACGAATATTGTGCATGATTTTGTTTAGTTATGTAAATCCAGTTCTTGTTGTTTGTACCTTGATATCCGAGTAAAATAATCCGTATTGAGAGTACTTGTCGTATCATTGACCTAGAACCTGTCTAAACAAAAATACTTATGTAAAACTTCTGATAACGTTTAAAAACACTAGAACAGGGAGTGCACTGCTTCTAATTTTTGTTACTTACTCTAGCGCATACGACGTCATAATGTTCGACCCCTGCACTGGGCGATAAAATTCAACTGTGTTTTCCAACGCAGTTCCTCCCTCGTCAGTGGTGCAGGATGGGGGCCTGACAAGGACAGGTGTCTAGTCATTCGGATGATATGAAAAACCGAGGTCTCTAGTACACATTGGCGTGCACGTAAAAGATGCTGTGGTAGTTGGAATTCGATATAAAAATAGGCCGTAGTGTCGCTGCTCGGGCAAAATTTCCCTCATAGCATACTAACGGCATATGTCGATCTTCATTAGCTCAATCTGAGCATAACATTAAGACGTTAAACCCCATTTCATGTTATTTTGTGAAGAGTACAATGCGAAGGACGGAGAAATCTTCTTCGATTTCCTACTATCCAGAGTTGTTTAATGTGCATGCCAAAGTGTGCACGTGAGGACTTAGGTTTTCGCCCCATCCAAACAACAATAAGAACTATGTGTCTCCAATACACTATCGTTGACAAGTGAAGGACGAGTTTGAATAGTCACGTCAGGTCTCATCGGCAACGCGACCTTCTAAAACACAGAAAAAAGAGTTCCGTGGCCTTTCAATGACTTCAACCAACTAGAGTGTGACAGAAACACCACATGTCTGTCGTGATTTTCATATAGAATGTATTTTATAAGGGTAGACATTACATACAGAATATAATGGTAGACATTATACGGTCACGGGGCAATATAGTCTAATCACCAAAGTAGAGAAATGAAATGAAATGGGGTTTAACGTCCTGCTCTTCTGCACCTAACCTGGGCTAATGGAAGACGGGCATACGCCATACAGTGTGCTATGAGGGAAATTTTGCCCTGGCAGCGGCGCTACGGCCTACTCTTATATCGAATTCCAACTGCCAAGGGATCTTTTAAGTGCACGCCAATGTGTACACGAGACCTCGGTTTTTCGTACCATCCGAACGACAAGACAGCTGTCCTTGTCAGGCCCTCCGTTCTGCATCCCTGGCAAGGTGAAACCACGCCGGAAAATCGAGATGAACTTTTTCGGCCAATGCAGGGATCGAACACCCGACCTCCAGGCTAGCGAGCCGGCGCCTTAGCCACTTAGTCACCAAAATAGCGACTGTTTTCAATGTCGTTTATATTGTTGAGAGAACTCTGCTTTTTATTCTCTGAAACCTTAAAATAGACGAAAGGGGTTCTAAAATATTAGGATCCCATATTTTCACGGTAAGATAACAACACCAATTTTGATTAAAATGGACAAAATATTGAATTATAATTCGTGCCATTTATTCTCAATATGATATATAACCATATTAGAGATTGAGCTCTTTTAAAATAGTAATTGTGTTCCATATTATGTTTTTGTGTTTATTTACTTGTGTCAATTGCTAAATGCCACTCAAAGAAGAAAAATCCTTTATGTTAAATTGTTTCATATTAAATATTTTTTAGGCATATGTGAACTACCTGTTTCTCTACAGTTTTAACTGGAGAATAGTATATTTACTTAATTTATCTTAAATTTTTAAAGTTTTATTCACAATAAGAAACTGACATTCTCTTGAGCAGCGGACCCTTCAATACGTTAAACAGAGCGGAACGAAGTAAGCGGTAGATGAACCGTTACCGTATACATTATGGTGAATACAGGTGACTGTAGGACAGACAGGTTAATACGCTGAGTAGAACGAGTATCATTTACCTGTCGTGATATCACGGCGTAGAGACGGGTATCTCAGGTATCTCATATTGGCTACAGGTGTGACGCTGATAATTCACAATATAACCAAAACACCGTATTTAAATATACTTAAAGGTAGTTTAATGTTGTCTTTTATTTGAGAAACTCGGATTAGACTGTTTTAATAAGTGCAAAATGGCTGATTCGCGGCTCCATTGGGGAGATATTCTGGTGATAATTGGATATTTTGTGGCCGTTATTGCTGTTGGTATAATTGTAAGTATTTAAACAAAAGCTTTAGTTTATATTTTGTCATTTGTTTTGGGTTTTTTTTGGTGTAATTTATGCGACATTCGACAACACACCTGTAATTTTCGTACCTGTGCTAACACACTTTACCTGAACTCATTTAATATCATATTTTACAATTGTCTACCTGACTTTACATGCAGACAATTAGTATAATGCTTCTCTGCATGTATAATAAACAATGACTCATGGGGGAGGGGGGTAGCTTAACTTTCAAAATGTGATTGTAATCAAAACCTAAACCTAAACCTTTAAAACACACCCCTAAACCAACGCCTGCGTTAAAACCCCATACAACACTGTACACTCGCAAGGGAGTTTAAAATTATCAGCATGTCATCACTTCAGTGGAAGCGGGCTCTGGCTGCGATATCAGTTGGATGGAAGTGGACATAGAAGAACCCTGTTTAACACAGATATATAACCCTCTTTTCATGTCTGGAAGACGCGATTTGTTCATTCAAGTTCTTTATTTTATTTCTGTAATATTTGCACCTACCCCACAACGCGGACATACATCCCTTGTTCACAAGAATGTATGAATAATACCCCCTACACACAATTGACAGTAAAAATCTTTTCACAAGTAAATCGCAAAGTATTAAATATAGATTCTATACGAACACACCCTTCTTTTACATACTCCAGCTAAAAATGTCAACAGTTTTTACTTCGACAGATATATGAAAAATATATCAGATAGGACGAATAAATTTAACAATCTTTTTATTGGCGTTGAACAATTGCATGTACATGATTTGAATAGTAAATGTGGGATAACTGTACCATAAAACGCAAACAGTACAAACAATACCGTAAAACAAAAATGACATGAAATGGGGTTTATATAATTATCTGAAAAAATAATTATCCAATGGATTAAACCGCTTTTATTAACGACAACGTTTAACAGATAAAGGATCCGAATAGCAAATGGAGGATAAGACAATAAATGAAATAAAATGGGGTTGTTCTGCTCCGAACTGGGCAAATGAAGACGGGTATACGCCATACAGTGTGTTCTGAGGAAAATTTTGCCCGGGCAGTGGCACTACGTGCTTCTCTTATCGAATTTCGTCTGGCAAGGGATCTTTTACGTACATGTATATGCCAATGTGCATACGGGACCTTGGTTTTTGTCCCATCCGAACGACTTGACAGCTGTCCTTGTTAGGCCCTTAATCCTGCATCACCGACAAGGGATCGAACATAATCCTTCCGGGCTAGCGAGCCAGCGTCTTACCCAGTCAGCCACCGTGACTCCCTGTAAAATTAAACAAAAACAAACTAACCAATACAGAAAACAATAAAACAGAAATGAAATGAAATAATGTTGATTGAAGTATTTGAATTAATTATGATCAGATACGATCGCTTTTTGTACAAACTTTGAACAAAAACAGGACATAAATACAAAATAAGGATGAATTCACAATAAATAACAACAAGAGATAAAGTAAAACTTCTAGAGGTGAGATAACTTTAAGATAAAAATAAAATATTGTCATAAAAACAGGACTTAAATGAGTGTTTTTATTGCATATTAATATCTGTTTTATTGTGACAGTCCGCCACGAGTGTCGTCTCGTCTATCATCAACATCGTGTTCCCTTGTAAGTTAGAAACTATATCAAAGTGCATATTATTTATTACCCGTCCAAAGATGGCTCAGTGAGAGAGAGAGAGAGAGGGAGAGAGAGAGAGGGAGAGAGAGAGAGAGGCGGTTTAGAAGTGACGAACCAGAGGACCCAAAGAAAACCTACGAGCTCGGACAGGCAACCCTACTCGTTGTCACGTACAAACGGGGAATCAAAAACCACGCCAGTTGACTCAATGACAGACCTTATGATACAGCGCGCACATGTTAACCATCGACTATCCAACCCCCAAAGATGGCTTAATGAGTATTGTGCAGACTCAATACCCAGTCCGTCTCGGGTTTGATCCCTGTTTTGGTCAAGAATTTCCACTGAACTTTGCAGCCCGGTTTCCCCAGTACCGCGCATTCATTGGTGTGCATATAAAAGTAGTCAAAGAACCCTTGGCAATTAGAATTTGAAGAAGACTAGGCGGAAATACCGTCACACGGGGAAAACTCCCCCCCCCCCACGTCATAGTGCAACGCCTATTAGCCCGGTTTATACAGAATAGTAGGACTTTAAAACCCTATTTCATTTCAATGGCCTTAGTATCAGGATCAGAAACACTCTTCAAAATTTGCGAACTAGCTACACGAGGACGCGTAATTGGTCACTGGGCTAGTCTATACCGTGGGAATCATACGATACTTATCTCTTTTGACAGATAAATTATAGACTTTAGCGATATGCCGAGTCTCCTTTAACATACATTTACACTGAAAGGAAAGTTTACACAACAATCTCTGTGGTAACCTTGAAATTATAGAAGACATCGATCACGTTCGGAAAGTAAATTTTTAAACTCGACTTCCCGAATTCTATTTCTTTGTTCATGTTTTATTTCAAATTATTTATCAGCTTAACGACCAGTCAGTATTACACTATTTTATAAAATCTTAAATATGTGCTTACGAATCGATTGCAGCCAAGATCTTTATATTTTATCTTAAAATCATATTTTGAATATCCTTAACCAAATGTGTCACAATTGTAAAAGTTATGGACGCTACATTTTTCTTTAAGAACAAATAATTTAAATTATACGTGACTGACAAAAAAATAAAATCATTTAAAAAAAAGCGATTGTTTACTTCAACCCGATCTGTGAACAGTATTTACAATTTGTGGTATTATTTATGATTGAAATAAACGTATATTTTATTTACTATCACAGATAACCCCTGACCTATTCACGTATATTTTCATGTTGGTATAACGTGTGTATTTTTGCTGGTAACTAATTTAGGACCTAGGTTTTTTTAGTGTGTACTTTACATCCTAAAGCCTGTCATTGAGTCAGCTCGCCTGGGGGGGGGGGGGGGGGTCACGGTGGCTAAGTGGATAAGGCGCTGGTTCGCAAGCCATGTTCGATCCCTGCATTGGCCGAGACAGTTCATCTCGATTTTCCGGCGTGAGTTCCCCTTGTCAGTGATGCAGAAGGAGGGCCTGTCAAGGACAGCTGCCTAGTCGTTCGGATGGGACGAGAAACCGAGGTCCCGTGTACACATTGGAGAGCACGTAAAAGATCCCTTGGAAGTTGGAATTCGATATAAGAGTAGGCCGGGCAAAATTTCCCTCATAGCACACTGTATGGCGTATGCCCGTCTTCCATTAGCCCAGGTCAGGTGCAAAAGAGTAGGACGTTAAACCCCATTTCATTTCATTTCATTACAGCTCGCCTGGTTTCGATTCCCCGGTTGTCCGTCCAACCTCGAGGGTTTTCTCCGTTTCCCCTTTTTTCCTCTCACGGCTAAAAACCTCTACGCGCAAGCGAATTATTAAAACAACATTGAACCATGTTTGTCCCGAAATGACCTAGTTTGTGTCGAATGGATGTTACTCTCTCTCTCTACCCCTTCGTCTCTCTCTCCCGTCTGTCTCTCTCTGTCTCTCTCTGTCTCTCTTTCTGTTCTTTGGTGCCGCAGGTAGAATAACGTAACATATTGTAGAGAAGGGTAATATAACCCATCTTTATGTAATGCAATGGAGTTAACGTCCTACTTTTCGACACTAACTGAACTAATGAAGACGGGCGTATGCCATGCACTATGCTGTGATGGAGAGTCCCTAGGGATTAGGTTAATCTGTTTACAATGCCTATATACATACATATCTATATACCCTAATACCATTTAGATCCGTCTCCTGTTGGATGTCTATCAATATGCATGTCGTGACCAGGGCGGAACCAAAGGGTGTTGGTGACCAGAGGGCGTCCTCTCAAAATAAATACTAAAACTTAAAAAATAACAAAATTATTTCTTTAAAAATAAAATGCCCTGTTCAGTGTATTTCCTAAAAATAATATTGAAATTAATGAAAAATTCCCACTTCGCCCCGTTTGCCGTTTAAGCCACTTTCCCTATTACCCCCAGTGAAAGGGTCCGCTTGTGTGTACCTAAGATTGTATAATGAATGATAGAAATTGTATGCGTATCACGTCAACAAGTAATCGTATATCTCTAGATATATTCACAGGAGATTGGAGAATATACAGCAAACATTAGTCTATTAGTATTTTATTACAGATTTATCAACAAATATATAACATATACATTATTTAACATATTCAGGGATTGGACGGACGTGGGGGTGGGGCAAGTGTTCTAAAAGTGCACTTACGATCATAAGGCCTGTAATTAAATCTGGATTTCGTTGGCTAGATCCATTTGATAAGTCTAAACGCATACAATCTATTTCCGAAGTCCCGTGTATACATTGGCGTGCACGTTAAAGATCCCTCGGGAGATGGAATTCGATATAAGAGTAGGCCATAGTGCCTGCCGGTGCCTAGGCAAAATTTCCTTCATATCACATTGTATGGCGTATGTTCGTCTTCATAAGCCCAGTCTCAACAAAACAGTAAGCCGTCAATTCATTTCAAGTATAGTTGACCATTTGTACGACCTAGAGTTTTTTTTACATTTAGCATAGAGAAACGTCAATATGGATATTTTATAAGACAGAGTAGGCAACACGGAATGTCAATTGACATACCTACTCGTACATTATATTGTTTACTAACGAACAAGGTCAACATAGTTCATCGTTACATGTTTTATCTGGTAAAAATAGTCACTGGGCTTCATTTATATATTTCGAAGAGAGAGAGAGAGAGAGAGAGAGAGAGAGAGAGAGAGAGAGAGAGGTGTGGGTAACGTCCACTCGATCACGATCAGGGATGTTAATTGATTAGTTTAAACTATTCATACTACGAAAATTGCACAGTTCCTTGTTTTCTAACAAGCAGTAAATGCATTAGCCAAGTCGAGTTCATACTCTCACGGTGTTTCGTTTTATTACAAGAGCTAATCCGTGGGTTATGCTTCAGGAATATGAGTCGACTCGTGTTTAACAATTTTTTAAAATAATTAATTACATTTTAGTCGGATGAATCTTACTTAAAACCGTTCCCATGTTCAAGACTTGTTTGACGAGAAACACGGATATGAATACTGCAAGTTGATACACCATGCCAATAGAACAGAGCGTGTTCGCACCCCTGCCTCCTCTCCCTACCCTCGTATCCGCTTCCCTGACATAGTGTGTGAATCACAGTTTGCCAACAATAACCTCCAACAATTGAAATATATAATATAAACTATAATCCGATTAGCCAAGAATAGGTTAATGTCACTTCGATCTTATTTTATGTAGATTTTGAGAGTATAAAATGATAAATATAGTGTAGGATTGTCACCTCAGTGGTTCACATTCTTTACTTTATTCATGGTGCACATCTAACACCTTTATTTAAATAACTTTGTGAGTTGTGGGCATGAATCGATGCAATATAAGAGACATTTTGGTAATTGGTATGGTGTACATCTAACACCTTTTCATCATTACTTTTAATTGCTTGAAAACGTTGAGAGAATACTCTCCGAAACGTCGTTTAAACAAATCAGTAATATTGTTCTTCCATAAGTATGTGTTAAACTTTATTGCTCTATCCAGTTACTAAATGCCTATAAATGATTATTCATTACTCTCCTGGTAAAAAGTGGTCCAGTATTTATCACGCACGGTATTAATTACGTACAGCATTTATCACGCACGGTATTCTCACACACGGCATTTATTACGCGCAGTGTTTATTACGTACATGTACAATATATTACGTGGGATACGGTATTTATTACGCCTAATACATGTTAGGTGCGATTATTATTTGATTTTTATTACGTACAATATTTATAACGCGCGGTATTTATTACGTACAATAACTATTATGTACGATTATTATTACACAGTATTTATCACGCAATGTATTTGATGCAAGGGTACTAGTGATATATTCAGACAGGGCCTCCATGCATGCATAATCAGACCTTATGTACAGTATTTCTAATGATTTGTATCTGTCCTCATATTGTTTTCTATAGAAAATAATTCCTATTAAATAGAAATTGAGTGAAACGTCTTATTGCAGTGCACTGGACTAATAAGGGCAATTTTGTCCTGGCAGCGACACCACGACCTGCTCTTATTTCGAATTCTGACTGTCAAGGGAACCTCGGTTTTTCGTCCTGTCCGAATGGCTATATGTTGTCCTGCGCCATCGACAAGGTGAAACCACGGCGAAAAAACCCCGATAAACAACGAACACTGGCTCCACTGAGCCACTCGGCTGCCTCCTAATAAATTAAAATCCGTCCTAAATACGGTTGGGGTGAAGTGTAGTTGGACAAATAAACCGAACTGTCGAAATAGTGCCGTAATCAGATAATCATGTTTAAACGATAATAGAATATAACGAGACATATGGATTATTGGGGATCACGGTGGCTAAGTGGGTAAGACGCTGGATCGCTATCCCAGATTTTCCAGCTGTCTTGTCGTTCGGATGGGAAAGAAAACCTGGCGTGCCCGTAAAAGATCCCCTGGCAGTTGGAATTCGATATAAGAGTAGGCCGTAGCGCCGCTGCCGGGCAAAATTTCCCTCATAGCACAGTGTATGGCGTATGCCCGTCTTTCATTAGCCCAGGTTAGGTGCAGAAGAGTAGGACGTTAAACCCTATTTCATTTCATATGGATTATAGTAATGTTTATCATAAAGTTTTGTAGAAGTTTTCACACCCTACAAATAACTGATGTATTACTCATCTTTTGTATATAATGTTCTGCTTGGTTGGTTGTCAATATATATACAGCAATAAGCCATGTAGTCGCCACATGTACTTCTATAGCTGAAAATATTTTTATAAAGGAATGTCTGAACAACACGACCTCCTAGGCTTACACCCAGGGCTTTAACAATCTTAAATCTATTCTTAATCAATTGTTCAACTATCAAAAACTGAAAGAGATTCAGGGGAAACGATCTAAAGGCCTGCGAGAGAAAACCTACCCGCTGACCAAACACAGCCGCGGTGGCTCAGCGAGTAAGACGTTGCCTAGCTAACCCGGGGGTCCCGATGTCCTAAATTAAATGTTCAACTATCGAAAACGTTAGAGATCCAAAGGCGACAATCTGAAGAGCAACTCCCCCGCGCACCTCTCTCTCTCTCTCTCTCTCTCTCTCTCTCTCTCTCTCTCTCTCTCTCTCCCTCCCTGGTTTCCTCTTGTCAGTGATGCGAGACGGAAGATCTTACAAGAACAGCTGTCTAGTTCTTCGGATGGTATTACAAATCAAGGACAGAATTTCCTTCATGACAGACTGTCTTCACTATCCCAGTTGGAGCAGAACAGTAGGGCGTTAAACCTTCCTCCATAACAGACTGCCCAGTTGGAGCACAACAGTAGGACGTTAAACTCCCCTTTTATTTTATTTTATCTGGAGGAGTTGCTATGTAGTATGATAAGCTGGACCTTTAATCTTGAAAATGAAAACGAAATTGTCCCACCTTTCTGCACCCACATGGCGATTGAAAGGTAAATGGAATGGGGTTTAACGTCCTAATGTTCTGCTCCGACTGGACTAATAAAGACCAGAAACATGGCTATTGAAGTCGGATCTGATATTTGTATCTTAACATCTTTTGATTTAAATCGCGAGACGGATAATCGATATACATGGTAGATAAGGTAATACCCGGTAAATCAAACAAATGATAAATCTGTTTATAAATAAAAATTATAGTCGATAAAATCACTATCAGTATCCTAGTTCAATCTGTACACAGAATACTCCAGGATATTCTTGATCTCTGTAAATAAACAAAACAAAATCAAAACGATGATATGATAAGATAAAATGTGGTTTAACCTCATAATTCTCCGCACATTAAGATGGGCACAGACACAATGCATCGAGTTCGAACTACGATCAAAAGGTTTATTTACGTGTACCGCTGCCAGTATAGGCCTGCGTGTACGCTTTTGAGCATAGGCCTGAATGTGGGCCACGGAGTACAGCCCCATCCGAACGAATGAACGCTTTTACTCTGTAGATTCTCAGTCCTGTTTCACTGATAGTGGGCACCATTACCATTTCCATCATACAACAGAGGGACCGAACTCGTGACCTTCTAGGCCTACTTAGTCATTTAGTGCCTTAAACACGGAGCCAATACTAATTAATATTTCGTTTAAAGGGACAATAACACTCTTGCTGGCTTGGCAGCTCCAGAAAATAAATAATAGCCTTATTCTAAGTACTAGATGTTTAAGTGTCCTACCCGTTGTGTACATTATCAATTACAACCTATTTTACTTGTCCAGAGGGCTCGAAAATATTTTAAAATCCAAGTTACATTTGAAAAGGTTTACGTTAGACTTTTCAAATCAATTACTTGAATTTTTCCAATTTATTAAATTAGGCGTGTTAAGATGAAATTTGTATCATCAATTAATTGGAATATTGTAAAATAATACAATTTGTTGACCAGTATAAAGATTGGGACATATTATTCAGTTACAACAAGAGTGGTATTGGGGCTTTAAACGAATTAATATTTTGTTTAAACGAATTAATATTTTGTTTAAACGAATTAATAATTATATAAGAGTGAATTCATGCCCGAAAAAATTATATAAGAATGGAATAGTGCACTTAAGGAGCTCCGTACTAAAGTCCTGTCAAATGGTGTAAAGTTTGTCATGCAAGAAATCCAAAGTTTAGTAAGCTAGTGTATACCAATAGGCAGAAGGCTATTAAAACTATTTGCTCTATTAATCTTAGTTTAATTTGATATCTGATACAATACATCAATACCAGGGTTATACATTGTACTGAGCGTGATTTTGGGGTCGAAACAAAATTATAACAAAACAAGCAGTTTTTATGAGACTGGAAATGAGGTCGGTGATAACGCCATTTTTTTTTTAAAAAATAACCTGTTTAATTTGAGTGCAGTGGTGTGTGAAATGATGAACACCATTGTATTGCTGTATAAACGACTTTTTAAATAGGCCTGATAATTGCCTGGTTTAATATGGTTGTTGACCTAAAAGTTGCCTGTTACGCCTCCCCTCTCCCTTATGTAATAGAGTTTAGGATCGATGTGCCTCGGTATCGGTTGGCACTAGTTGAGCAGTATGATTATGATTATAGCATTTGAAACCGAACTGAAACCACATGATTTGTTTTCCAGTTGGGAGTTGGCACAAAAATCAAGGGGATGCAAGAACTCTCGGTCCTATTCTCTTAGGTCCTGCAAGATCCCCAAAGTGCTTTTACCCTTGTAATGCCCAGGGCTCCCCATATATGCGTTGCATCAGGCGGTCCGTCATTGACTCAAGTGGCATAGTTTCGATTCCCTGCTTGAAACTGTCCAGGAGTAAGCCCGGTGTCGCCAGTCCCGAAATACCCTGGGTCTCTCTCTCTCTCTCTCTCTCTCTCTCTCTCTCTCTCTCTCTCTCTCTCTCACCAACACTAGATTATTTACCTGCACACCCACAAACAGGTTTGGTGAGTTTTGTCAATTAAACACCTACTAAATAATGTTTAGCTTGGTTTGATACAGTTTTCCTCACCCTAAAAATCACCCGACCATGTATTGTTTAAGCAGTACATGTATATTGACTCAACACGCCTAAACGTGGCGTGTGCTTGAAAGGGTTATGTTTTATGCACTAAAATCCACTTTGATACATTAGCGACATCTTCACTCATTAACAAATATAAACGATATTGTTAGTTTCCCCAAATGTATGTGGCATTACAGAGACCAAATGGTTAACAGGAATGTGTATTCCTCTACAAACTAAAATCAAATTAAACGACTATTTGGACCAATGCCAGCATTTCCCCGAAACGTATATGACGTCACAGAGACGAAAATGTCTATTAGAAATGTCTATTCTTCTACACCCGAAACGTATGTGACGTCACGTGTATCAACCGTTTACTAGGGCTGTGTTCTCCCATACACCCCAAAACATATGGCGTCACAAAAAGCCCAAATGTTTATTAGGAATGTCTACTCACCTACACCCGAAACGTATGTGACGTCACGTGTATCATATGTTTATTAGGATTGTGTACGCCGATACACCCCAAAACGTATGACGTCACAAAAAACCCAAATGTTTATTAGGAATGTGTATTCATATAGAATTCATTGTAGAATATTATTTTGCAAATAACACGTTTATATTCTATGACAAGACGAAAGTTGTCCGCTATTAACATGTTTCTGACTCAAATAGTGTTTGTTTAATTAACTTGATCTATATACAATTAAAACACATGGGTACCAATTAAAAAAAGATATCCACGCGACACGCAGAAATTCGCCCACGCACCAGCTTTGGATAAAAGAGTAGAACCACAGACAACTGTTTATACGAAGCAAAACTGGGTGATTAATCAAATTCTGTAAGGATCAAAATGAAATGAAACGAAATGCTGTTTAACGTCCTTCTGGTCTGCTCTTAAACTGGGCTCACCATACAGTGACACTATTTTCTACTGACAATGTAAGCACGGGAACTCGGGTTTCGTCCTATCCGACCGACTAGACAGCTGCCCTTGACAGGTCCAGTGTCCCGCACCAAGGACAAGGTGAAACCACGTCGGAAGATCACGAAGAACTTTGTCAGTCAGCCAACGCAGAGATCGAACTAGCTACGATTGTGTGTATATATATAGTTCCAAGTGGCAAACTCAGTTTCTTTATTAATGCATGTAACATCTTCAAAATAAGATAATTTTATTAAATTATGACTAATTAAACTTACAGAGGCAAATGTAGTGGCACGACTATCGCTTTACTCCAAATATTCGCGTCTAAATTAATGAAGCGTTGTTTTTATGCCACATACACCGTCATACGTCTCCCGCCATTAAAACAGTCTACAAAGATGGCGCTCTTAGTAACGGCTTAACGCCTCGATTTTAAATACGATGATTTATACCCGTTTCTGGTAGGATTATAATATGCTTAATTGTAGTTGGGTATGGCAGAAATACAAATAACAATAATAATCAATCGTTGTTTTGATGACAAATATTGTCAATTTTGCTTACTTATAGCGAGTGTGATTCGCGTTCGCCTTGCTACGTTGAACTATATAGGATCACCTTTTATCTCGTAACACGGAGGGTTGAGAGATGAGGTTTGTTATCTAAGATGGAACACGCGACCTCCAGACCTCCAGTCTTACCCTCTTACCCATCGTGGATGCCCTCAAGAAGTCTAATCTTTATCGCGTTCACTTTAAACAAATATGTAATAAACGAAAACCTGTATAGCGTTCACAAAGCTTTCGGAAAGAAGGGTGGGGTAATTCTAGAACCACAGATTCTTTTATAGTAACAATGCTCCACACCCAAGTAGAAACTATCGCTTTCACAAGCCAATTGTTAATGAACGGACAACATACTATGTCCAATCTACAATACGAGCGTATAGAAATAATGTTTTGTGAAAGTGAGTGAGAAAAAACGTATTTCTGTGTGTTTATTTCATGTAGTTACGGTAAGAGTACAATTTAAACAACTAAAATAGATGTTTTTCGTTTATCACTTGAAAGCAGTACAATCAGAAAATGTATTAACACATGATAGAAAGCAACACACCAACACGTTATTCATAACCAGTCAAGAATGTATATTATCAATCAATCGTGTGAATAGTCTAAGGTATATACCCAGTCTAAGGTATATATATAAGAATTTTATTACCCGTATTCTTATCTTATATAAAGCTACCTGAATAGAGTTTTATTACAAGTATTGCAATCTCAAATAACTACCTGAATATATTAAACTATTAACACTGTCAATGACTAAGTCTGGTATTACATAGTGATTATATATTGGGTCGACTAAAGACATTTTGTAAAAGCTAAATCTGCCTTAAATGGATTTAAATACGATTGCCATTTAAAATAACTTGATTTAAAAATGGACAAGCTAGACTTAGACTTGGTTGTAAAGTAATTCGATATATTCATTTTTCATAATCCATTTTTGAACTATTAGAGCAAAAACGTCCGACTCTGTTTCAAATTTGCAACTATTGAGGCGTTTGTAAATTGCGTTTACAAATAAAGCATGTCCTTTTTTATGCAATTTGAATAAAATTATAATAATATGTCTTTGTCATCACTTAGCATTCACATACTTAAAATATCACAAGAATCGAACCGCTAATATCTGAAACATCTCACCCTACAATTAATTAAGATCCGAGACACCTCAGCCATCAACCAACTTAGATTTAAACCAACTCTTATCTGAGACACCACAGCCTTAGATCCGAGACACCTCAGCCTACAACCAACTTAGATTTAAACCAACTATTATCTGAGACACCACAGCCTTAGATCTGAGACATCTCAGTCTATAACTTCCTTAGATCTGAAACAACTCTTATCTGAGACACAACCGCCTACAACCAACTTATTTCTAAGACAACTCTTATGTAACCTACAACTACCTTAGATCTTAGACATCACAGGCTACAACTACCCTAAATCTGTGACATCACCGCCTACAACTAGTTTAGATCTGAAACAACTCTTATCTGAGACATCTCATTCTACAACTAAGTTTGATCTGATACAACCCTTATCTAAGATACAGCAACCCACAACTACCTTAAATCTTACGAAACAACTCTTATCTGAGCCATGTCCCAACCTAGAACTCCCTTAGATCTGATACATCATTACAGTCGATCTAGAACATCACAACAACCAAACAAATTCTCTGTCTGAAACATTACGACCTACACACACCACAGATCTGGGACATCACAACAATCAAACAACTTATATCTGAAACATTACGACCTACACACACCGCAGATCTGGGACATCACAACAATCAAACAACTTATATCTGAAACATTACGACCTACAACCACCGTAGATCTGAGACATCACAACAATCCTCAAAACATCTTTTATCTGAAACTCAAACACAACAATCAAACACTTCTTATCTAAAACAGCATCGCATGTAAACAGCTAATGTTTAGATATATGTAAATTTCTGTGGATTGTGTTTTGGGGTTTGTTTTATTAATTTGTGTTATATTTTATATTATTTCAGTCATCATGTCGAAACAGAGGAAGTATAAATGGATTTTTCTTGGCTGGACGAAGTATGCACTGGATCCCGGTAAGAAAACATTACTTTCTGGGGACTTCAAATTTGAATTGTATAATTGAACACTAATACCCACTTGGCAAAGTAAACCTAAATTTTGTGAACACTTTTATATTTTGCTACTTTCGGGATTCTCGGTGGTTCTGTGATAAGGTGCTGAGGTCCCATGTTGGCGTGCACGTTATAGAAAACGTGAATGACGCCACAGCGGCGCTGTCAAGTCAAAATTTCCAGTTAAGCACACTTCATTAGTCCAGCTTGTAAATGAAATGAAATTAATTTGGGTTTAACGTCATACTGTACTCTTAACCTGGGCTAATGAAAGACGGGCATACACCACACAGTGTGCTATGAGAGAAATTTTGCCCTGGCAGCAGCGCTACGGCCTACTCTTATATCGAATTCCAACTGTCAAGGGGTCTTTTACGTGCACGCCGATGTGTACACGGGACCTCGGTTTTTCGTCCCATCCGAACGACTAGACAGCTGTCCTTGTCAAGCCCTCCGTCCTGCATCACCGACAAGGCGAAAACACACCGGAAAACCTGGATGAACTTTCTCGGCCAATGCAGGAAGCGAAAACCCGACCTCCAGGCTAGCGAGCCAGCGTCTTACCCACGTAGCCACGTGATCCCCAGTCTAGCTGGTGCTGAGCAGTAGGACGTTAAACCCCATTGCATTTTTACCAATCTCTACATGGCTAAATTATTGTGTATAACAAGTATACACTGTACTTGTCTCATTGGTAATGAGTGTCAGGAATAGATAATTAGTAAATTAATTACGTACACACTGGTCAAGGGTAAGTTCACCAAACGATATGTAAATCACTAATTAACATACATATAAGATATTTATATTCACGCTCAGACTCTGTACATATATCTTTAACCTACTGGTACAACCATAGTATAATACCAATGACCCAGTATATACGATACCACCACAATAGTATATATAACCCATGACCCACTATATACTGTATATACGATACCCCAATGAACGATATGCATACATATAATTTTACATCCGGGTCTTATAGTATACTGTTTCTGTACTTTTACCTACAGGTCAGTGGCACAGCTAGAATTTGTGACGCGCGTGAAGGTCCTTGAGATTGCCCCCTCCTCGCTCCCAGCGAAAAACACAACACGATAGTTAACAAACACACTTGAACTTAAACAAAATGGCGTTTTAGTGGTAAAAGAGCTTAATCTCGTCCCCATCTTCTGGAGAGACCCAATCTGACAAAAACATAAAATTAATCCTCTTTCGTGTCGTTTTTTATAGTTCAAAATATCGTTTTACTTGACTACACTAGGATTTGGAAGAGTTGTTGTTGTTACGGCGTCTTCTTGACGTTCTCTGAGCTGTGGGTAAATCCCAAGAAACGTCAACCAAGATTGATTAATCAATGTCTGATGTCATAGGGTCAAAAGCCGTTCGTTTGACCTCTGACCTTAACTCCCACTATAACTTGTCAGATCTTCATGTAGTGTAGGCCATCGAAAGTATAAAAAAACGAAACGAAATATAGATCTGTATTTTAATCAGATTGATTTTATTTGGTGAGAGAGAGAGAGAGAGAGAGAGAGAGAGAGAGATGGGGTTTAATGTCCACTCGACACAAACTAGGTCATTTCGAGACTAACATATGGTTTTAATTTCAATAATTCGCTGGCGCGTAGGGGTCTTTAGCCGTGGGAGGAAACCGGAGTGCCCGGAGGAAACCCACGAGGTTGAAAAGGCGCCCCTATCTCCATGCCACATACGCTCACACCAGGGCTCGAAACCACAGCCGCAAGCCAGAGGTGACCGACCAGCTAGAGGTCGAAGCGCGGCACTCTAGACCACTAGGCCATCCCAACCCCCCGATTTTATTTGGTACTAATGTATATCATTTTCCCGTTAAATATTATATTGTGTCATTATTATTTTTCAGTAAAGTAAAAGTGGTTTTTATAATTTCAGATTGGTGCATCCTTATTTGCTAGTAATATTGGTAGCGGTCATTTTGTCGGATTAGCAGGATCTGGCGCCGCAGGTGGAATTGGTATTGCTGTATTTGAACTTAATGTAAGTCATTCAAATCAATGAAACTTCTTTGAAAATTCCTAATAATAAGTGGTATCCATTGAACTATGTAGTAAGCATATTCCGCCTTGTACCCGACCGTGGTGAAACCCTTCTCTTCCTCAGCTCCCACCTTTAGATTGGGCTCTTTATGTTAACGTATCGGTCAAATAATCTAATTGATGACTTAGACTCTTCACAAATGGAAAACTGTCGTATTATCGGACTTCCTTGTTGTGTTGCCTTTGTGTAAAATAAAACTACGGGTCAATTATTCTTACAACAATTTATTATTAATCTGGTTGACTTTGCAGGTCCCTCGTTTTCCTTCCCAAATATGGAATAAACATCCCCATTCTCCCAAGATGGGGGGGGGGGGGGGCAGAACATTTCCCCTATTTAGTCTATCAACCACATATCATAAACAGATAGAATTTGATGGAAATTTTCACAATGGTAGGGATTTTACCAACATATCACTGTTTTTAATATTTAAAATGCAGATGTGACGTCACCCTTGGATGTTGGCGTACCATTATTTCAAATAATCCTTACGGGCAACTTGCCAACAGTACATTATTTATACCAGTGAAATATTGGACTAGTGTGACGTATTTCACTGTAAAAACACGTGCGGAGTGTCTGTATTTTAAGATGTATGTCTTGCTCTCGACCATAAACGATACATACACATGTCATTCACTGCATTTGTACCTGGTATTTGACTCAATAGAAAATGGTATTGACTCAATAGTACGTGTGAACCAGCAATTAGTCAAAGATACAATATGGTCTTAAGGGAGCAAAGTATTACAAAACTTAAATCTCTAAAAACGACAATTATTAAAGTCAGTGCCTGATTGCATCTGCCACAATGGATTATTTGAATTACAATCTATTAAGGAGATTCACGATTAAAAGATATCTACGAGTTACAAGATGTTTCTATTAAATAGATTCATGGTTAAAAGATGCCTACGGGTTTCAAGATGTTTCATTAACAAACAACCTTTTATTGTATCAGTTGGTTAATCTCTGTCCTTTATACATCTCAGACGAGCTTCCATTTTTAAAATTAGCACTTTAAATGAATCTCCATTTAAGGAGATCAAAGTTTTTGTTTCAACGTGTATTGTTTGGTGCTAACAACGTAAGTTAATTATTCTCCAACCTTGATATATTTCAGGCCATCTTTATATTAATGATATTAGGATGGATTTTTGTTCCTGTGTATACAGCTGCCGGTGTAAGTTTCCATTTTATAATAAATACAAGTCTAAAATACTCAGCCACATGAAATATTATATCAATCGGTTATTGGATTATTGGATTATTGGTTTATAAGTGTCAAGCTGTAGAGGTTACCTTGATCCTGAAAGACAGGTCGAACTTAAAACCCGTAAATAGAAAAACGACATTGGCGAACTGTCATGTGTTTAATACAGAACATTACATCTTATTGGGGGCCACGGTTGCTAAGAGAGTATAACTTGGAATAACGCTAGATCGGAGACGTCCTAGCACAAATGACGTCATATGTGGATTGTTGGTTAGGTTTAAAGTAAGGCTTAGGATTGCAAATTTCGTCAAGGTCTCGAGATATAAATAGGTCGAGCGCTAAGCTAACACTAACCCAACCCGTAAACCTTACCATAAACTTAACCCACAGTCCACATAATGACGACATTTATGCTGCACCTTCTTTGATTTAGTGTCCTCCATGACTATGACCCACTGTCCAGTATAGGTCCCAAACTCGATACTCGGAATTTTTCCGTCCTGGTATCTCCCTGTCCGTTATATAGGATGAAGTGTCGAGCACGAAATCGCCTTTGAAATCACGTGTACATCATCGATAGGACAATATTGGTATCAGTCATTATCACATATGTGATAGAACTGGTTAAACACGTACCAAATATAATTTTAACACGGAGCTATGATAGATGCGTTATGACAATTTCAAGAAACGGAAGTGACGGAAGCAAATGGACAACACAAGTTATCCTTCTATACAACTGACTGAAGTGACAAGTGATACACGCGGAAATTTCTGCTCACTATAATTCCTTCGAAAACCAACTTTTGTTCATTTCAGTCAGTTATATAGACGATAATTTGTGTTTTCCTTTTACGTACGTCACTTTCGTTTCTTGAAATTATCATAGAGCATCTGTCTATATGCAGAATGAGTACAAAAACGTCTGGATAATTCCTCGACTAAGAATCGGTTATTTCAATGATTTTTTTAAACAAAGAGCCCCCCCCCGCACACACACTGACTAGTCCCCGGTCTTATAAGCTTTGAATAGTGTATTATAGCTAACCAAGGTTATTGCCCCAAATAAGACTGTTAAATACAATACCGAAAAGATGATACCTCGTAGTGAAGGAGCATTAAAGGCCAATAGTAATAAAATACCATAGCAAACTGAACGATGAAAATATTGTATACTTAGTAATGCAAAACAACTAAGTAAATTTGTTCTGTAGGTCAATGGCGTGTGTCATACTGGGTATATCATCAAAGAAACGATAAAAAGTAAGAGTGTTCCCATAAAACCCCCAACCCCCAAAAATAAACGTACAGATTTGATGTCAAGACTTATTATTATCTAATAAAGTACATACGATTTTATACAAAACGTTTGCGAAGATTGCATAGATTAGCAGAAATGTTATTACTTTATTTCCCTAAAACTAAAGATGGCGATGTGCAATCCATGGAAAGAATCTAAACTTGAACTGGCTATAAGTCAGATATGGTCGATCTGTTCATAACTTAGATCAATAAAACTGCTTTTAATCCGGTATGACCTTTAACTCTAGATTTAACCTTCATTCTGGACAGGGGGGTTGGGATGGCCTAGCTGGCCGGTCACCTCTGGCTTGCGGCTGTGGTTTCGAGCCCTGGTGTGCGCGTATGTGGCATGGAGATGGGGGCACCTTCTCAACCTCGTGGCTTTTCTCCGGGCACTCCGGTTTCCTCCCACTGCTAAAGAACCCTACGCGCAAGCGAATTATTGAAATAAGATTAAACCATATATTAGTCCCGAAATGACCTAGTTTGGTTTTCCCCCTCTCTCATCCTGGACACGTAAGAAATTGCCTCGTTAATATGGAGGCCCATTGTTCGATCCCTGCATTGGCCGAGAACGTTCACCGGGATTGTTCGGCGTAATATAGGATATAGTCGTTTAGATGGGATGCAAAACCGAGGTTCTGTGTACACATTGGCGTTCGCGTAAAAGTTCCCTTGGCAGGAACTCGATGTAATAGCACTCGGCAAACCTCGGAAGATTTCGGAATCTAAACTCGGCTGTATGATGAATTCCGCCATATTGGAACTACTTTAAAGGTCCCGGATGAAACATGGCTGCGCCCATTCCAAACACAAGTTGGCGACCTATTTGGCTAGCGACCTATTCAACCGATCCAGCTGTAAGATAATGACGAAATTACACTTCTATTCTGAGCTGAAGGAATGGATAAAAAATAATATATTCTACTTTCATTTGATAGACATAACGTTGGATTTTATTGGTTGATAAATAGAGACTGTTGTCTTTACTCTAAATAGGTTTCCAACGAACAGGTTGCAGCTCGATCGGTCGAATAGGTCGCTAGCCGAATAGGTTCCCAATTTGTGTAATAGCGTCAAGTTTTCCTGTTAAAGTAAACCGGTAGCCGCATCGCAAATGTATGGGCGTAGGTACATATCACTTACTGTCATACATCCGAGACTAGATGTAGTTTACGGAATCTGTCGAGATTAGCCGAGTGGATGTAATAGTAGACCGTAGTTCCACTGATCCGACAAAATTTCCCTCATAGCACACTGTATGGCGTAAATCCGTCTACATTCTCCCAGTCGGAGCAAAACAGTAGGACGTTAAATTCATGTAACTTATTCGAAAGTTGTCTTGTGGGACGAAAAACTAAGGTCCATCAGTATGACTGTGGCACGCACATGCAATACCTAGGCGAAATGAAATAAGGGGAGTTTCGGGTGGAAATGATAAAAAATGGTCAATTTATAAATGTCATTAAAGATGTATTATATAAGATTTAGAAACAGCGCTATAATAGTTCAAAAATAGATAATGCAAAATGAATATGTTGAAAATTCCATTAAAATTACTTAATCACTTAAGTTTGACAATTCAATATGTGGCATTGATTGGTATATTATCTTAACCAAAGTACTTGATACTCGAGACTTAACCTTGCTTATCCATTTTTTTAAAATTGAATCATTAAATGGCCAAAGCATTCTAATCTACTTAAAAACATAGCCTTCCGATGACCTAGAGGGTTGATTATAGTCTTGTTATGTTAATAAATGTCTAAATGATAGTGTACATAACATCTAAAGCCAGAATAAAGACCCACAATAGTCAGATTTAGCTCTCGCATAACGCATCCTTAATTTTGGAAGTTAATTATGGCGTGAGGCGGGTGCCAATGATTTGTCTTCAGACATGTTATCGACAATTATCATATATTTTCTGTAGGTATATACCATGCCAGAATATTTACGGAAGAGATTTGGAGGACAGAGAATCAGAATTTATTTGTCTGTTTTAGCTCTTCTGTTGTATGTTTTCACCAAAATATCGGTAATTATAATGATTTTATAATAGCATTGGATGTGACGGGAGACGAATGCTGAGTGGGTGTGGCGAGATACGAACGCAGAAAGGGTGTGTCGAAGGACGAATCCCTGGTGGGTGGTGTGTCTAGATACCATTACAGAATGAGTGTGGCGACAAACAAATACAGATCTATTTTTCGTTTCGTTTTTTTATACTCTCGATGGCCTACACTAGATGAAGACCTGATGGGTTGTAGTGATAGGTCGCGTAAGAGACTTTTGACCTTATGACGGCTGACATTGATTAATCAATCAGCGTTGGGGTTTCTAGTGGTTTACGGCCAAGACATCGCCGTAACAGACCGTTTCATTGGCTAATCCCTCGCATCATTCAGAACACGCCAATGATAACAACTCTTCCAGATCCTAGTGAATTAAAGACAAGTTAAACGAAATTTTGAACCATAAAAACGAAACGAAATACGATCTGTGTTTTGATCAGATTGAGATAAATGCAGAGAGGGCATGCCGAGGGACGAATCTAAAGTGGGTGGTATACCTAGATACTGTTATAAAATGGGTGTGGCGAGAGACAAATGCAGAGAGGACATGCCCAAGGACGAAACAGTAACGATAGAAACAACATTTGACCAGATTCTCCATAAATGGCTCTGGTGTAGGCCACTAAACATATACATGTAACTAAATTTGAATTAGATGTGAGTCGGGCAGGATATTCGTAGTATAATAAAATTTGTATATTGAAAATTATTTTGTTTTGTTATCAAACAGGCTGATCTGTATTCAGGTGCTATATTTTTAACTCAAGCTTTACCAGAACTTAATTTATACGTGGCTGTTATTATTTTACTGGCTGTGGCTGCTCTCTTCACCATTGGAGGTAAGTGTTAATCAGCACCGACCCGAGGATATAACCAGCTCTGCACAGAGTATGCTGTACCCCCGCCATCACCACCGCTACTACCACTATCATTGCAATTTTTACAGGCACGCGGTGGCATCAAATTGTGGATAACAACGCAACCTTATTGTAGCATCAACAAAGGGTCGATAACCTTTTTGTAACAAAGGGTAGATAACCTTATTGTAATGCCAACAAAGGCTAGATAACCTTATTGTTACGTCAACAAAAGGTAGATAACCTTATTGTAACGTCAACAAAGGGTACATAACATTATTGTAACCTCAACAAAAGGTAGATAGCCGTATTGTAACGTCAACAAAGGCTAGATAACCTTATTGTAACGTTAACAAAGGCTAGATAAACTCATTGTGACGTCAACAAAAGGTAGATATTGTAACGTCAACAAAGGCTAGATAACCTTATTGTAGCGTCAACAAATCTTATTGTTACGTCAACAAAAGGTACATAACCTTATTGTAACGTCAACAAAGGGTAGAAAACCTTATTGTAACAACAAAGGGTAGATAACCTTATATCATTCATGATGTAAAGAATGCAAATAACGTAATATTCGTGGTGTTAAAATAGTACTCTCCTTGTTTTGAGTCTTGTTTTTTTCGATATATGGTTATTGTTTATAACTTGTAATGGTGCAAATAACGTAATATTCATGATGTCGAAATAGCAATCTCCTTGTATTGAGTCTTGTGTCTTTTTCGATATTAAATGTTATTGTTATAATGTTGTTTATAAGTTATAGTGATATTATAACCGTTAATTATACACGTTTTGTTACAGGTGGTTTAACGGCTGTTATATGGACAGATTTTATACAAACTATCATCATGTTAGTGGGAGGATTTGTTCTCATGATAATGAGTAAGTTTTATTCCCTTCATTCTAACACACGCCTATATGAAGACCAATTATACAGACATATTAAAGTTGTCTTTCAAGTTGCATGTATGCTATAAATCAATTTTATTACCGATTATTCCAACGCAAAAGTCAAAAATCAAAATCCAATGGGCTAATTAAAATAATAGAAAGTTTAAATCGTGAACTCCGTCACGTTATGAAATTTTTCAGCATATTCTCTTTAGATTATCTATCATTTAACTATAATAACGAGAATTGTATACAATATTTTACTCTATTTTCTCAAGGTTTTATAAAAGTTGGAGGATATGAGCGAATGGTAAAGGAATATTTTGAGGCCTGGCCAAACACGACTAAAATACATAAAGGGTTGCCTTATGATAATTATAGTTATACTGATTGTGGAATACCACCAGCCAATTCCATGAACTTGATTAGAAGTGCTGAAGATGGTTCCCTCCCTTGGCCTGGAATAATGTTTGGTTTAACCATTTCATCAGTCTGGTATTGGTGTTCTGATCAGGTACGTCACAAAGAATCAGAGAGAGAGAGATGGGGTTTAACTCCACTGGACACAAACTAGGTCATTTCGGAACTAACATATATGGTTTAATCTTATTTCAATAGTTCACTTGCGCGTAGGGTTCTTTAGCAGTGGGAGGAATCCGGAGGACCCGGAGAAAACCCACGAGGTTGGACAGGCGACCCTACTCCTTGTCGAGTACAACAGGGTATTCGAAACTGACATTGATGAAATATTTTAGATGATAAAGTGTGCCTTAATTCTGTAATATACTTACCAATGAGTTTGCCTATACTGGGGGCTCTGCTCTCCAAATAGAAAGGGTCTCACCTTACATTCATGGTCGAATGGTTAACACAAGGGTGTTGTATCAGAAGGTCTGTCACTGAGTCAACCGGCGTCCTCGCCCCCCCCCCTCCCCGCCTCTCCCCGCCTCCCCCCGCACCGCTAAAGAGCCCTACGCGCAAGCGAATTGTTGAAATTAAATTGAACCATATGTTAGTCCCGAAATGACCTGGACGTTGAACAATCTCAATAAAATTATTTTTTAACTCGATTATACAGATACACTATGTCACGTTTTTGTTGTAATTCAGGTCATTGTCCAGAGAGCTCTAGCCGCCAAGAACTTGTCCAATGCTAAAGCTGGAACCATACTTGCTGGTTATTTGAAATTCTTGCCCATGTTCTTGATTGTAATGCCTGGAATGATCTCCAGAATCCTGTTTACTGGTAAGTAATGTTACTAACGGAAACACGGAGTTAACTGCCATAATATCAGACGAGAAACATTATTTCTGTGATGGTATAGGCTGACTACGGGCAAATATTGTGGCATTTATCTTACGTTGTGGCCAGGGACGGATGGGCTTACAAGGACACCGGCCTAGTCGTTCGGATTGGACGAAAAACCGAGGTTCCGTGTACCCATTCGCGAACACGTAAAAGATTCATTGGCAGTTCGAATCCGATATAAGAGTAGGCCGTAGCGCCGCTGCCTTGGCAAAATTTCCCTCATAGCACACTGTATGGCGTATGCCCGTCTTCATTAGCCCACCTGAGGAGCAGAACAGTAGGACGTTAAAAACCATTTCATTTACCTTGTGGCCAGACAAAATGAAATGAAATGGGGTTTAAGGTCCAACTGTTCTGCTCCGATTGGGCTAATGAAGACGGCCATACACCATGTGCTATGAGGGAACTTTGCCCGGGTAGCGGCACTATGTGCTTCTCTTATTAAATTCCACCTGGCAAGGGATCTTTTACGTACATGTATATGTGAATGTACACACAGCTGTTGTTTTTAGATCTCCGTCCTGCGCCAATGACAAGGGGAAACCCCGTCAAAAAAGAAGGGTTCGAACACCCGACTTCCAGGCTAGCGAGCCTCTTACCAACTTAGCCACCGTGGTACTGGTGGTCATTGACAAAATATCTATTAAATTGTCCATATTGGGGTGAGAGTAGATGAGAGCTCGGGCTGTTCATTCGTGGACTGCTCAATCTTTATTTAACGGAAGAAGAAAACATTACACGAAGGCTGTGTATTACGACCCCAAAGACCTAGAACTGCCACGTATTTTGAGGAGCGCTTGAATCCAATCTAAACAGAAAAATAGGACGTTATACTCCTTCATTTCTATCCTAACAGATGAAGTAGGTTGTGCTGATGCGCTTGGGCCCAGTCTGAGCAAAACATTAGGACGTTAAACTCCATTATTGCTACCGTTTCAGAAATGAAATGAAACGGGGCTTAACGACCTACTGTTCTGCTCCTAAACTGGACTAATGAAGACAGCTAACCATTTTAGATGAAGTAGATTGTGATGATGATCTTGAACTCCAATCGGAGTAGATGAAGTAGGTTATGCTGATGATCTTGAGACCAATCGGCAAAGACCAGCAGTACATTAAATCCCATTTTACTTCTACCTTTTCAGATACCGTAGGTTGTGCTGATCCGGACGAATGTTTTAAAGTCTGTGGAAGTCGCTCTGGTTGTACTAACATCGCCTATCCTACACTCGTGTTAGAAATTATGCCTCCTGGATTACGAGGATTGATGTTGGCTGTAATGATGTCAGCTTTAATCTCCTCCCTGACCTCTATCTTCAACTCGAGCAGCACCATCTTCACCATGGACATATGGAGGAGAATCAGAAAGGGGGCCTCAGAAGTGGAGCTTATGATAGTTGGAAGGTATAATTGTTATATCGTGAATATGGGGTGAGGGTGTCGCGGCTTCGAGTCTCCGCTTGTACGTGACACGGAAAAGGTCGCATATCCAACTTAGTGGGTTTTTGTCAGGTCCTCGGGTCTCCTGCGACAGCTAAAGACCCCTTACAGAGTACTGTTTTCATTCTGTGCAATGATAGATTGGTAATGTGTTATATATGTAATGATAAATGTAATTTGTTTTATGTTATAGAGTATGTGCTATTGCAGATGTGATTTATTTTGTGTTTGAGAGAATGTGTGATCACGGACGTAATTTGTTTGTGTGGTATGTGTGTAATTACAGATGTAATTTGTGTTTAGGAGAATGCGTAATCACACGTGTAATTTGTTTTGTCTTTGAATGCGTAATCACAGATGTAATTTGTTTTGTGTTGGGAGAATGTGTAATGACATGCGTAATTTGTTTTGTATTATAGAGTATGTGTATTGATATTGGTAGCTGTTAGTATTGCCTGGATTCCTGTTGTACAGAATATATCTGAATTATTTCACTATATACAAGCTATAACTAGTTATCTTGCACCACCAGTTTGTTCTATCTATGTCCTCGCTATCTTCTGGAAACGAACCAATGAACAGGTTAGTCTATATTTTAAAATGATACACTTACACCGATGTGCTATCCAGCTGAAAGTCTCCTTAGACCCCTAAACAACTATAATGTTATTTGTTTTACTGGACCAAGTGGACCGAAGGTCATTAAGTGATTGCAGATCGAGGTTGGGCATTCTCCCTAGTGAACATTGAGATATTTTGACATTCATCAGGCCATCTTAGTCATACTGGGTTTTTTTAGTCCGAGATGTAAACAACACCGCCTTATATACACCTTGATAATGCAATCTCGGTCAATTTTATATTCGCTTTTTCGACCGAGATATTGTACACTAACCACCACCCCCACATCACTACCAACACTACCACCACTACCAACACTACCACCACGACACTGGACTGATCCTAACCTTCTTTATACGCATAGATGGGAGCTACAAATGATTTGCGACCATCTACTTAGACATTAAATCGCCGAATACATGAGGCAACTTTTTATAATTTTAACATAACGTTTTTAAAATGAAATTCATCCAACTTAGATTATTGATTTATGTCAAGTAATTTTACCTAATTATAATTTAATTTTAGGGAGCTTTCTGGGGATTAATGGTGGGATTAGTAGCAGGATTAACCCGGTTTATTTGGGAGTTTTCCTACAGTCCGGTACCATGTGGTGAGGAGGAAAACGACATCCGACCTGATATCATCAGTAAAGTTCATTACCTCCATTTTGGTATATTACTGTTTGGTTTAGTAGTTATAGTAGCTGTAATAGTTAGTTTACTTACAGCACCTATTGAAGACAGATATGTAAGTATAGGCCACCTTACTGTTCCACCATTCCACGTATCTCAAGTTGAGATTCTCAGAACTGGCTTTATCAAAAGATGGTGTACACAATCTGTTAGATCCATGCCATTTTGTGTTTGATTGTGCAGTTAGACTCACGTCATTTTGTAATTGATTGTGCAGTTAGACCCATGCCATTTTGTAATTACCGCAAAAGTATTGTTAGACCCACATGCTTTTGTAACTGGGGGGGGGGGGTTGATAGACTCTCGACCTTTTGTAATTGATTGTGCAGTTGGACCCACGTCATTTTGTAATTAAGTGTATTGTTAGACCCATGCCATTTTGTAATTGATAGTGTTGTGAATCAAACGCCAGTTTGAAATTTGAAATGTTTTCAGACCCACGCTTTTTTGTAATTGCGAGTGTTCTTATACCCACGAGATTTTGTAACTGAGCCTATTGTTACGCTCGCTCCTATTCTAATTCCAAGTGTTGATATATTTAATTAAGGGTGTTGATGTTCGTTATCGTAATCTCTAATTAAAAGTGTTGATATGTTAAATTAAGAGTGTTGATATTACTAATTCGTAATTGAAAGTGTCCACATGTCTATTTAAGAGTGTTGATATTGCTAATCAAGAGTTTTGTAATTTCTAATCGAGAGTTTTGTTATTTCAGCTACACAGGTTGACGTTCTGGAGTAGATTTGATACACGAGAGAGATCTGATTTAGATAAAGAAGAAGCAGAAAAGGTTGCTAAGAAACCTCCTCCAATCGTCGCAGAAGGTAATGTGACAATAAACATAGATACATAACATTCAGACGCTGACATCTTGTTAAGAGAAATGTAACATTAACGTTTGGGCATCCTTTTTACGGGGCAAACATTAACATGTTAGGTACCAAACTGATCCCGCAGCGAACATTCGCTTGGCTGCTACAATCACTGATAAGCATGACATCGACGAGGCTTAATGAGTACGGCATATTAACTTTTTTACTCCGACAAATTAAATTCTCAAACATTTTTTTGAGGTAAAGGAAAAATAAATAAAGACGTTTGAAGTATTTGTAGTTAAAAAATATTTCCTATTTAGTGTAAATGGGTATTAAAATGAGTAAAATGCATCATTTTGCCCGAAACAGTTAGGTGTTAAGTAAACTTTGCACGAGCCGTTGGGCCAATGACTGACGCCGGGTGCAGTCAACGCACGTGTTGTGGACAGTCATCTGTTATAGAGTTAATTCGTAAGTAATTCTCTGTGAAACAGATTGGTTAGGTACACGGGCCTGGAAATCACGGTTTTAAGGTGTACTTGACAAAATGTCAGCTACTAATAAAATAGTACCTGATATTTTCAACTTAGTGCCGGACATTTATTAATAATAAATATCAATAAAAAACCCAAATCAGTGCCGGACAAAATGGCAGGCACCAGGGGTTTTGTGCCTAACAAAGCTTGAATGTGTGCCTGAAATTGTCTCTGATGGGTGCCTTATTTCCAGGCTTGTGGGTACATGTAAGCTTCTAAACGTTGTTAATGATTTCATAATCTGTACAATCCGCCAAATCGCCATTTGTCACTGATAAACAGATCATGTCACGTACCGTCGTTCTTCCCCGCGATAGGGCTCAAGGACACTATTTGGTTTGAGGTCACAGCGCTAGTTGACCCAAGCTGGTGGACCCGGGATTATCTTGCAATTCCCCTCATTTTGGGAGTTGGGAGGAACACTTGCTGATGATTTGGTTAGAACAGTATTTTGTTCAGGAGAACATTAGTTTTTAAGATTTATCATTTAAGAGCATATAAGTGAATAGGATGCAGTAATAAACAAAACTGCATATAAAAACTGTTTCCAACTGCTTATATAAAGCTGTTGCTGATGATTTGTTTCAACGTAGACTAAACTGTGCATGATATCTTTGTTTTAGTGGATTATGATAGTCTACCATGCTACAAGAAAGCATTCCAGTGGATATGTGGTATTGAAAAGATGAATGACGCTCCAGTATTCACAGAGGAAGAGATCAAGATACAGGAAATGAAACAAACATCTATCCACGAGACGAAAACATGGCGCCGTGTTCTAAATATCAACGCCATTGTTCTTATGACTTTAGCCATTTTTGTTTGGGGTTTCTGGGCATAAATATATCAAACGTCACCAAGTGTTGATTTGACGTGGTCATCAAATAATTGAGATATTAATGAGGTTTTTCGATAGTGATATTTTTGCATATTATTAGTGGGTAATCTTTGCTTCAGTATTTAAAAATTCTTAACAAAATTCAAACATATTATAGACTAGCGGATAACCGGGGTTGTGTCCGTAATTCCGAAACCGGAAGGCCTAGGCGCCAACGCAACCTAGCCTATGTTACTTCCCGGTCCGAGCCAACTCTGAACAGATAACACAGAGAGAAACAAACGACAAATATTAGTGTAGAAAAAATTATCAATGGGTGATCTTTGGCTTGAGTAATTAAAACTAGACTTTAGCATAATATAAAATTATTAGTGGGCAAGCATTACGTGGGTGCTTCAATTCTTCAACACTTTTGCCCAAACATTGATTTTTGGGATGTATTATTTTCTCTGGCAGCCCTGGAATTAGCATAATGTAAAGTGAAACTCATTACATATAGTTTTTTTTTGTATATTACTAAATCATTATTATTATCATAGTTTAGTAATAGTTATTAACATTAACTGACCATTGACAGGCGCCATATTAAATCGTAAAAACCACGTTTTAAAGTGATTTTATACTATCCAGTGAGAAGAGATTCCTTTAGTAGTATCAATGGCCCTGTTTCTCGAAATCTTAACTAAAGACAAAATCCAAATTTAGCAGATACTTCAATTTTGATGGCTAACCACTAAAATCAGTCTAATATTATGCAATGAAATTAATAAAATTTAGATTTTATCTTAGTTAAAATTCTGTGAAATAGGCTCCTGTTGTTAATTAAAATTTATATAATTCTTATAAGACATATAGAAGTAGATTTCCCCAATTAAAACACTTATATGGATATACTACTTCTGAATTTATTAACATGCCACGTTTCGATACACATACAGATATCGTTATCAAGCATTTATATAGACATTTGAAATTTTGACTGTAGATGTGCATCAAAACTTTGGTACCAGTTTGTAAATGTAATAATATATCTACATTATAACAAAATTTGAAGACCCGCGGTTACTTTTAATATCTAGTGGCCCCGATTTTTAATATCAATGATCGACTTTCAATATCTAGGGGCGCCAAGGTTAGACTTTTAATATCTAGTGGTCCCAATGTTCGACTTTTCATATCTGGGGGCTCAAGGTTCGACTTTGAAATATCTACAAGCTCCAATATTCCATTGTGAATATCCAATATTGGAGAAGTGAAATAACTTCTGAATATATTATAGATATAATCTTGTGCAAATTGAATTCGTTATTAAGTGTCAATGTTGAATTATTCTAAAATGGTTTTGTACTTAAATAAATAGAATTATGTTTTAAACTTACCTATTATCCAATTCATTAGTGATCGTTATATTAATGTCAAATGTATGTCGTTTTTAATTGATTTACTGTCAATAAATTTTGTATAAAATATTATTTCTTTCCTTTTCGTGGGAAATAGTCCATTCATTTTATGATTTACCCACCAAATATGGCAAGAAATCGATTTTTTTACATTTTTTGTGTTTATTTAGGTAATTTCCAAGATGGCTGACATTTACCTAATCAATGTACAAAAAAAATCCTACACTGTTGGCTAAAGGAAAGGTCCCTTAGGAAAAAGTCCTATAACATACCAGTGTATATTTTTTTTTATAGAATTCTATACAGTTTTGTGTGGAGCGTGTCCGACCATGTCTCACCGTGGGTCGCCGCTTTTCTTGTAACAGGAAATGACCGATCTACAATAATCAGTGTTGCAACGCTGGCTCTCTGTTTCCACCCTACGGCTGTGTCGTTTTTAACCTACAAAAACCTACGCTTGGATTCTACCATTAACCTCTATGTACCATGTGAAATCAAGGTTAACAAACTTACCAGCATGTGAAAAGGGCATTTCTGTCTCTCTCTCACTCCCTCTCCCTTGACTCTTGAGTAATAGCTCCCATGGCGAATTGTCACAATTTCTTGACTTTTCAGTACCCCCTCCCGCCCTCATCCTGCCATAGCTTGCGTGTTCATTAACATAGTGTCATGTGATAAAACAGCAATTTATACACGTAGGCCTACACCTCCTCCTATGGATTATAAAAACACATTGGCCGTTGCTCTTTAAAATGATGCCAAATTATTTTACGATTTTGTTTGATTACATGAATAATATACGTCAACTTTAGTTTTCTCACCATTATTTTATGTTGTGTCCAATAATGTGAAAAAATCCCGACGATAACCTACGGTTTGATGGTTTTACCCGTAGGTTTAACCTACAACCTACGAAATGGATTTTTACCCTACCGTAGGGTAAAAAACCTACGCGTGGTAACACTGACAATAATGGCCACAGTACCGACAGCACCTGGTAAAATCGTTTGGAATGATAAATGCACCACTAAGCTTCCGGGGCTTAAAGGATACCAGAATGAAGCTATAATAATGATTGTATCATGCCTAAGGGTGAATCTTTCATTTTGATTGGTTGATTAGACACTGTCAATTGGACAATAACACCCCTCTGTTTTAGCAAGGCGAATTACTGCGTATAAATATTACAGTGTACTTTTTTTCATTTTGTGTTCAGCCATCTTCCTCAACTCAAATCTTTATTGACAAATATCTTCAAGAAATTCTGCTGAAATGACCATTACACTATTTTCGAACTTCATCCTTTATCCAAACACAACTCTGAAATACATAAAACAGAAGAAAATCAGTCATGAATTAATGAAAAACGTTTTCAGGCATCATAAATTATTCGTAACTAAGCAGTGTGGACAATTTTGTTTTGGTTTTTTGCACTCCGCAGTGTTTACTTTGAAGTGGAAATTTTAAATCAAAGTTTGCACAAATTCTGAATAACATGATCCGCCTGATAATGAGTCATTAGTCAAAAGAAAGTGTTTGAAAATATAGTAATTAAGGGAGGTGAAATAACAGCTGAGAATGGGTCTAGTATAACGGGAAATTATGCCAAAATTGACAACACCTATAAGGGTTAGCTGTTGAGGTTATTTAACGTTGACAAGCCAACAGTGAGGCTGATGTCCCCCGCCGAAATCCCAAAATAAATAGATGACACATATTAATTAATCGCACATTTATTTTTTTCAAACGTATCGAGCAATCACACTGTACACAAAGTGTCATCCAAGAGTGTTTTATGAAGAAAAATGCTAAAACCGACGAGAAAAATGAAAATGTACCCTAGTTAGGGGGACCCTAAAGGCAGACAAAAGGGCCCCCACGCTTGACAAAAGGGCCCCTCTGGCCAAGGGAAAGGGCCCTCGTGTCCGAGTCAATCGTTTCTATACACTGTTACTGTCGAATCCATTACTGAATGAGAATGCAGTCATTGTATTGGCATAAAAATCATCAATCAAGATGAACCTAAGTTATCTTGTCCCAAAGTATCAACCAATCAAATTGCTTATCTCTGCCTACCCTAAGCAGAAAATGCTCATCTTCGAACTCCATCAAGGCATTGACCTTATAAGTGTACACACCGATTTTGAACATTTTAACTCAATTAGAAGGAGAGTTATTGTGTTCCAAAGTCTCGGCAAATGAAATTGCTAATAAACACATACACCAAGTTTGAACATTCTAGCTCAATTAGGAAGAGAGTTATTGTGTCTCAAAAAGTGTCACGGACAGACCGGATAGACAGACAGACAGACGGACGAACCCATTTTAATCGCGGGGGACAAAAATAAACAGCAGAAAATAGATTCACGGGAAACTATACGAAAACATACTAATGCTACATAGATTCCTCAAATGAGAATGATATTGTTATCAGATAATCTAGAAATAATACGCATACAGCGCTGTAACAAAATGGGAGATAAATTGGTTTGAATTGTGAATTGAAGTCGGAATGCCTTGAGAACACCCAAAGACTCCCCGGTCTAGTGTACATATATAAGATTCATGCTATTAGTCAAAGTTTGTCTGTTAACCTAGATTTAGCTCATATTTGTTCACTTTAATTTCAGTAATTCAATAATTTGCTTGCAAGTAGCAGTCTGTGGCTGTGGGAAGTAAACCAGAGCAAGAACCGAGGAGCAAGAACCGAAGAGCAAGAACCGAAAGGTTCGACATGCCACCCTATTCTTTGTCATGTAACAGCAAGGAATAGAAGCCACGCCACTTGACTCAATGACAGACCTTGTGATCTTAATAGCACGCATCAAACCATTTGGCCATTCAAATATGCCCACGTTAAAACATTCCGCCACTCAGCCCCCTAAGCTCAGTGGTGGACAAACTTTTTAGCTGAAAGCCCAGATGTACGGTACTGGGATGTAATGGTAGGATCTGGCAAGCTGGATGACAAGGCCGTAGTTTGCCCAGCACTGCCTGAGTTCTATACCGAAGTCCCACTTTTAGTGTTATGCCCGTCTTCATTAGCCCAGTTTAGGAGCAGAATAGTAGGACGTTAAACCCCATTTCATTTCATTTTATTGTTATTTATATTTATAACACGGAATCGTCCCCCCCCCCCAAAAAAAAACCCAACCCAAATGTCTCGTGTTTATATTTATTAATTTATATACATGTACATATAACAATAAATACAGTAACTGGATAATAGGATATAAAATAAAAATAAATTAGACGATAGAAATTGTTATTTAAACAAATGATAAAACATAATGCCAACAAGTTATTCTTTTAAAGGAAACATCTCCTTAAACAACTATTGCATTAAAGGTAAAATCATAGGTATATGGGGGGGTCTATATAAAATAGTATGGGGCAAATCTTGTTATCGTCGAAAACTTGGATTGACAGGGGACTAATCTCATTGACAGGAGACTTACAAAGGTGGATTTTTGTTGAAAATATTAATAAATAAATGCAAAACATACAATCTCTAGATGTCTAATTTTTCTTTAAAATAAATAATGATGAATAATGATATTGGCAGTATAAATATTAAATGAAAAATCTTATATTATGATGTAGACTAGTTTTAGTTGTCTTAATATTGCTAAATAGAATCATCTTGAAAATATTCCGGTTTCCAACCATTGGGAATTAGTGATTATTTCAGAAGCTATATATGTTTGCTTAGCCTCCTGGGGCCTGTTTCACGAAATTTTAACAAGGATAAAATAGTAATTTGATTAGATAATATTAAATTGAAGTATCTACTAAAGTTTGGATTTTATCTTTAGTTAAAATTTTGAGAAACAGGGCCCTGAGTGATAGCTGCGATCACATGCTCAACATATTAAAGACTACTAAGAAGTGAAGATGCTTTCACTTGTCATCCCGCGCCGTTTACACATTCCTCAAGAATATCTTTAATTGAGACATCCTGACAGGTTGACTGAAATTTTGCAACATCCAGGAAATTAGAATTGAGGGTAATTGTAATATTAATAACGACAACTAGTGCTAGTCTAATTAAGATGATATAAATGTTATGATAAATCCTCTTTTTGTTGAGTATCTGTTTCAGAATCAACAGTAATTAATAATAATAAAATATATTTCATACATTAGTTATTCTAAATATGCAATAAATATATGTTTCAAATTTGTTTACTTCTTACACATATACTCAACTCACATACTATTTCAATTAGTGTAAATTACATTTAACCATACAATTAGTGTGAATTACATTTAACCATACAAGTAGTGTGAATCACATCTAACCATACAATTAGTGCTAATTACATCTAACCATACAATTAGTGTAAATTACATCTAACCATACAATTAATGTTAATTAAAACTAACCATACAATTAGTGCAATCTAATTAAAATATAGATCTATATTTCGTTTCGTTTTTTATACTTTCGATGGCCTACACTCATGTAGATCTAACTAGTTATAGTGGAAGCTCACGTTCTATGACGTCAGGTATCAAGCACGGGACATTTGACCCGATAACGTCAGTCATTCGATTAACCAATTAGCCACCGCCATGCTTTTCAAAATCCACTTTTGTTTTGTTATGATTTCTATCCGCTGGTGTTTATAGTATCGACGTCGTTGGCTGGTAATATCTACCCACAGTTCCACACATAAAAAGGTCAAACGGTCGATTCGACAGACCATTTGATTGGCTGACCCCTCATTTCAGCCAGAACACAAGTTAAATAACAAGTCCTCCAGATCCAAGAGTAGTGAAGACAAGTAAAAATGAAATTTTGAACTATAAAAAACGAAACGAAATTGGATCTGTGTTTTAATCAGATTGACAATTAGTGTTAATTACATCCAACCATACAATTAGTGTAAATTAAATCTAACCATACAATTAGTGTAAATTACATCTAACCATACAATCTAATCATACAATTTGTGTTAATTAGTCTAACCGTACAATTTGTGTTAATTACGTCTAACCGTACAATTTGTGTTAATTACGTCTAACCATACCACACCAATTAGTGTCAATTACATTTAACCATGCAATTAGTGTAAATTACATTTAACCATACAAGAAGTGTAAATTACTTCTAACCATACAATTAGTGCTAATTACATCTAACCTTACCATACTATTAGTCTGAATTACATGTAACCATACAATTAGAGTTAATTACATCTAACCATACCATTAGTGTAAATTACATTTAACAATTTTGACATTATCTTTGAGAGTAATATTTACAATATCATTTATTGCACTTCAACTGACCAAACTACCAATCTAAATTAAAATTGCGCCAAAGGTACTATTATGCTGTCTCTATAGGCCCAGAACGTGCTATTCTTAAACATATCCACAGATTTTAAAGGCGTTAATGAAACAAATATAACATATAAGATTGTAACATGATTGCCAAATAACCAGCCAAATTTTATTTTTATCAATTGAAATAACTAATCAAAACAGTGTGTGTATTGATGAACACACTGATTAAAGTTACATCCAAGTTAAAAGAATTCATTTCTATTTTATAACAATTGCAATACAATAATAAAATCTAAGAAAATATAACAGCAATACATAGATTGATTGGGATTTAAACTTTACAATTCAAAAATACATTTATATCTTTCTATAATTACAATAAACAGACATGTTTCACAAATATGTTTTCATATCCTAGTCTCTTCTAAATAGTTTCAACTTTCATGGTATTTTGTTGATCACCTCTTGCTTAATATTTCTACCCTTTGAAAATCATTAGTAAGAGAGAGAGAGAAATGGGGTGTAATGTCCACCAGACACAAACTAGGTCATTATGGGACTAACATAGGTTCAGTTATATTTCAATAATTCGCTTGCGTGTAGGGGTCTAGCAGTGGGAGGAAACCAAAGGACCCAGAGAAAACCCATGTGGATGGACAGACGACCCTACTCCTTGTCACGTACAAGCAGGTCATCGAAACCATGCCACTTGTTTCAATGACTGACCTTATGCTGCAACAAGCAAGCGTTAACCATTTGGCCATCCTACCCACCTGAAAATCATTAGTATTATTATTACTACTCATCATAGTTGTCTTATGTTCAAATAAACATTAGCGAGATTGTGTTTCAAACTCTGCTTGATCTCTTCTTCGACTTGTGTTTTGTTCATTCTCCCTTCTCATATAAATCTTTATTTGTTCTTTCCTTCCCTTGCTGCCTTTTCTCGCTCCGCTATATCAATTGAAGCTATATTCTGACAAGCTATGACCAAATGAACACCACTAATAGCCATCTTAGCGAAAGCTATTGGAGCAGCTATATACAGAAGTAAGGTCCACAAACCAATCGACAGCGGACCCAATGGCACTGTAAAATACAATTAATAATATATATAAATGAAATGAAGTTTAATGTCCGACCGTTCTGTTCCTGACTGGGCTAATGATGATGTGCAAAGGCTATACAGAGTGCTATAAGGAAAATATTGCCGGGCCCACTCTTATATCGAATTCAAACAGTCAAGCGATCTTTATTTACATGCCAATGTATACAAGGGACCTTGGTATTTTGTCCCATCCAAATGACTAGACAGCTGTCCTTGTCAGGCTCTCCATCCTACACCACTGACATGGGGAAATCATGTTGGAAAATCCCAATGAATTTCTAGGCCAATGCAGGGATCGAACCAATAAGATCGTTCCAGTTTTATAATTGAACAAATAATGCTCTCCAATTCAACATCTACTGAAGGAAGATTTATAGAGTATGACGTGTTAAACACAACCAATACCTTTCAGCTGTCATGGTTGGTTAAGATATTGCTTTATGCAGATTGAGAGAATTCAAGTATGGAACAAATATGAAGGGAGATAATTGTGTTCACATATTTTTCTCTTTTATTATTATTCTATTAGTATTAGAGAGAGTTCTTTAGAAAGGGACGGATGCTAAGCAGCTCGATTTGACTGGTGACAGGCAAAACCATAAACTTGAACAGAGCTTGTCTCTCTAAAGAAGTTAGAATAAATTAAAACTTACAAACTGGTCCGATGGTGAAATGACGAAGGTAGAGCAAACAGAAAAACAATTCATTGGCTGAACACATAACAAACAATAATTTCTGAAATATAATTATCAATATAATTGGTACACTGTTATACTTCTCATCATTTACCTTGCTACATGAAATTAATCCTAAAGCCACAATCCAGAAAAGGATCTCTAAAATGGAGTGTTTTATTTTTAGAACATCAGATTGTTTTTGTTGATGTCTTGGATTTTATCCTGCAAGGGCAGTCACAGATATATTTGATGTTATTAGAGAACATAAATGACTGGCAATTTAACTTGTGTTAAATAATGTAATAATTCAACTTATCCTATTGTGTAATAATTTAACTTATCCTATTTGTGTGTAATAATCTAACTTATCCTATTTGTGTGTAATAATTTAACTTATCCTATTTGTGTGTAATAATTTAACTTATCCTATTTGTGTGTAATAATTTAACTTATCCTATTGTGTGTAATAATTTAACTTATCCTATTTGTGTGTAATAATCTAACTTATCCTATTTGTGTGTAATAATCTAACTTATCCTATTTGTGTGTAATAATGTAATTTATCCTATTTGTGTGTAATAATGTAACTTATCCTATTTGTGTGTAATAATGTAACTTATCCTATTTGTGTGTAATAATGCAACTTATCCTATTGTGTGTAATAATCTAACTTATCTTATTTGTGTGTAATAATGTAACTTATCCTATTTGTGGTTAATAATGTAACTTATCCCATTTGTGTAAGAATAATCTAACTTATCTTAATTCAGGCTATTTGTTTTAATAATTTGACAATAAATCAACTTGTCTGTCCTATCTGTGAAATAATGTAACAATAATTTAACTTACCCTATTTGTGTAATAATGACGTAGAATAAAATTCTCGGAGAGGTCAATATGTTTATGATTGTCCTTACCAATCATTAAAGAACTGAAAAATAAATTAAACATTTATAGATTCAGCCACCCTACCCCCTTTACTTGAAGAACCCTTTCTATTAGTAGGTGGCTCAAGTAGTGCAGAAAAAAGGATGCTAAACACCATTCCGTTGTATTTATAAGTATGTGCAAAGGAGGGAACTGAACTAAATTTGGTAATAAACTAGAACCCTAACAAAAAGTAATAAAATTCTCTGAAATCAAGTTAATGGATCCAGAGGCTGGCTGTACAATTCTGGAACTGCAGTGACAAGTGTGTACAGGCTTCATTTAATTCACAAGCGTGAAATTAAAATAAACTCAAAACAAGGGAGGTAATTACTAAATGCAAAAAGTGGTAGATCCTTATGGGGATGCTCGATTCACAGTCCAGAACGTCCCGAATCGACAGAATTACAATCGAGTGACGCGGAATTGAGTCCTGTCACAGTTCTGCCAGTCCCGACAGCTGAGGTGGAGTGAGTAGAATCGTGACGTATTCCTAGGTAAAAAATATGTTTCAGCAGTCATGATTGGTTGAGATATTTTTTATACAGTCGACGCATGCGTTGTACTCTGAAATTCTCCTTTTCACTCGATTGACAACAGTTTTGGAATTTAATTCCGGAACTGTGAATCGAGCACCCCCCCACATATCATCATATCGGTAACCAAATTTTCTATATATATAGCAATTCTCTCTTTCCTCCCTTTTGCATGGCCATGTTTTCAATATGCTACTTTTGTCTATCTCAAAATATTACTGGTCAACCTCATACAAAATTTGGAGTAAAGGCATGGTCATTTGTTGCTGTCTGTCTATTGTGAAAAGTGTTACGGTATGCGCAAAGAAAATATGGGAAAAAATCTGGAGCCGGGCAAAGGGACCAGAATTAATATTGAAGTCAATAAGGAAGTTAATGTTGGTCTGCCTTCAAATAATGAGCAAGTGGAGGACTTCCCATGCATGGATATTTTGAGAATTTTGTGACAAAACAACAGGCACTTAAGGGATAATATCCGAGTAAAAAGCCTTAATTTGTGTCTGGTGCTGTCTGTGACAGATGCCTTATTTAGAGGCTTGGACTAATGTTATCTCTGAACTGGAGCAAGTCGTGAAATATTTGTTTTAATGATATACCTGTGTAGGTGAATCCAGTGACTAAAGATATCAAGTGCCATACTGAACTGGAAGAAAAGGATATAACGTGGGTAGAAATAACACAATATCCCACACAAACACATTGTAGTTATACGATCCGTCAGCTGATCCAACATAGCACCCAGTTTACTTGCTGCAAAATATAACAAATATTATATTATCAGTCATACATAGATCAAAGGCAGAGAGAGAGAGAAATGGGGTTTAACATCTACTCGACACATACTAGGTCATTTCGGTAACTAACATATGGTTCAATTTTATTTCAATAATTCTCTTGCGCGGAGGGGTCTTTAGCAGTGGGAGGAAACCAGAGGACCCAGAGAAAACCCACAAGGTTGGACAGGCGACCCTACTCCTTGTCACATACAACCGGGGATTCGAAACCACGCTAGTTGACTCAATGGCAGGCTTTAATTTAATTAATTAATTTAATGATACAATCAATCTGATTAAAAATACAGATCTAAATTTCGTTTCATTTTTTTATACTTTTGATGCCTGACCGATTGTTGTGGGATGTCATGTCAAGGATTCTTTGGGTCTACAGAGCTTCAAAACTATTTCCGTGTAATGTTGGAGGGGTTGGATGGCCGAATGGTTAACTTGTACATCGTGGTTCACAAGGTCTGCAATTGAGTCAATTTAAGCAATGGTGTTTTGAATCCCTGCCTGTACGTGGCAAGGAGTATGATGGCCTGTCTAACCCTGTAGGTTTTCTCAAAGTCCTCCCATTTCCTCCCACTGCTAAAAAACCTCTGTGCATAGTGAATTATTGAAATAAAATTTGACCATATGCTAGTCCCACCTCTCTCTCTCTATACTTTCCCCTGAATTACATCTTTGTCAGTTGAGTTTCTGGCACCAAGTCTTTGGAAATGGAGTCTCAAGTCTTTACTAATAATTTTCAACATAAAGAAACACCCTTTGTTTACTGGACTATGGATACTGTCCAGACAGTGTTCGATGGATAACACCACCCCAAAAAAGAAGTTACTTGGGACTGGAGATTAGTCGAGAGTATGATTTTTCAAATACTTCACTGATGAAAACCACACTTGAAACTGAATTGTTAAAAATAAACTTACATTGGTTTAAAAGTCTAGCAAAATGGCCATCAAAAGCATCGAGAAAGCCACTTAATAAATAGAAGAACGCTGCCTTATAATGATCAGTAGGCATATAGTAGAATGATACAAATGCAAAGACGATACGGAAATAATCTGAAATAGATAAAAATATATTATTCATATAATGTATATCCCTGTTTAATTAGAATTTCTTTTTCATAACTGCCAGCTTACACAATTTGCATTTTGGGATTAACATATGGTTCAATTTTATTTCAATAATTTGTATGTGTCTAGAGGTCTTTAGTAGTAGGACGAAACTGGTCGACCCAGAGAAAACCCACAAGGTTAGACAGACGACCCCACTCCTTGTCACATACAACCAGGGATTCAAAGCCACACTTTTTTGTGGTAAATGTGTATATATTACACACTGTTTGTCTTAGTAAATGTATATACTGCTATATGTTTTTTGTTGTTATTGACCTTTATTTAAGTTACATGTTTACATGTATATAATACTATTGTATGCTTGGGGGGTTGGGATGGACTAGTGGTCTAGAGTGCTACGCTTCGACCTCTAGTTGGCCGGTCACTCCTGGCTTGCGGCTGTGGTTTCGAAACCTGATGTGAGTGTATGTGGCATGGAGATAGGGGCACCTTCTCAACCTCGTGGGTTTCCTCCGGGCACTCCGGTTTCCTCCCACTGCTAAAGACCCCTACGCGCAAGCGTATTATTGAAATAAAATTTTAAAAAAAACCCCATATGTTAGTCCCGAAATGACCTAGTTGTGTCGAGTGGACGTTAAACCCCATTTCTCTCTCTCTCTCTATTGTATGCTTTCCCTAAGAATTAATGCACGCTGTATCACAAGGTCTGTCATTGTGTACACTGGCGTGGTTTCGATTCCTCGGTTGTACGTGACAATGAGTTGGGTCACCTGTTCAACCTTGTGGGTTTTCTCTGGGCCATCCCGTTTCTAACGACCCCTCATACTTGCAAGCTAATTAATGAAATAAAATTGAATCATATGTTAGTGTTGAATTGACGTAGTTTGTGACGATTGGACGTTAAAACCCATTTCTCTTTGTCTCTTAATGCTTAATCTTAATGGATGTTTATGTTTCAGTACAAATTACAATAAAAAATCTTCTTATTAAATTATTAAATTTGCCATTATAAATTATTATTCATTTTATTGATATAAAATTTGTAATAATTTGAATATCAATATCATTCATTACTTACCAATAATGTTAGGAACAAACAAAAAAATGTTCTCTGCCATGTTGACAACGTCAAAAAACAACTAATATGGTAAATATGTAAAAATAGCGGTTTATTTTGAGGTAGACTGACTCATAAAACGCCTCGTAATTTATTTTTCGTCACGACTTCCAGATCAATAAAGACAAGATTATACCAGACAAAAATAATTTAATTGTGAGTTATCTTTCCTTGATCAAGAATAACCAGACACTCAATCGAGCATGTAAAACGCACAGACATCCTTGCCTTTAAATTTATTATTTTTCACTGTATTTGTGTGTGTAATTGTGTTTCTATACTGGTAATATTCTCTGTCAGAATTTAATACTCATTTTACCGGTCAGTTATCTCGTTTTAAAAGGCGTACTCACAAAGAGTGATTTCCTCACCGAACCCATTTCTCAGGACGCAACACATAAACTTTGAAAGCGCCACCTGGCGAGCTCACCGCTTGCTTAGAGACGGTCCCCAAAAATGGATGCGTAACGAAATGGATGAATGTGGACCCGTAGAATGTGATAAATATGCATTTTTATTAGGTTCAACTTTAAGAAATTCGGACCAAGACAGTTTCTTTACAGTTTATGATTCAATTTTACCATCAAATCTTTCACCGTCACAGGTTAGTAAGACGACAAGTGACCCACTTCGGTTACCGTCAAATTGTATTTTCGTTTGTTTTTGTTGTGTTTTGATAAGGACCCCAACGTGGATTTTACTTTTGTGTGTTTATTAATTGTTTTTCTGTAATTCAGTATTCTTTCGAAGAAATATGAATATCTGTGTACAATTTCTGTTTCTTTTTATTTGCTTTCTTTCTTGAAATTCCGTGAATTTCTTTTTTTTAAAAAGGCAAACATTTCGTCAACAAATTTTTTAAATCGGGGTTTTCAGAGTTAACTCCCATATTGAATAAGTTCCGGTTCATATTGGTAAGTTTATCCAGACATGTTTTATATGACATTTTGAACGTATATTCGGTCTGGATATGGAGGTACAAACGTGACCTTGCCCTTATATTTGCATACCGTACATTTATTAATCATTACTCGACCGACACCGTAGTCAGCCGCGTTCTTTTTCATGACGTGTCTACGGCCTGTAATTGGCTGCTATTTACCTTACCCCCATAAAATCTAGTCAGTGTATTCAATCTTTTCGTCATTTGAAACCCAGCCCACTGTTTTTGACAAGAAAATGGTGGATAATCTAAGGACATAAGAAGTTCAGGTAGGCCCAAAACTAAAAGCGATGGTGTAAATACAACGTCCTTCACTTTCTTACTTGATGTACCTCATTGGCTAAATATGGAGAAAACACACACACTAGCACACACCCCGAATTAGTAAGTCATGCAAATGGACTGTCCTCTTACACAGTCAAGTGCATACTCAGTAATCAAGATAGTTTGGATTTTCCAAATCCCACTGAAACCCATGTAAAACAGTTATTTTCATAGAGTAAAACATTCCCCAAGCAAGCCGTTTTATTTCCAATCTGCTCATAAATAATACACAACAATCATGCACTTGTAGCCATGTAATCAATCCTATAAACTCACAAACATCCTGATGCTTTGTCTAATACTTTGTAGTGTATCGACTGAAAGGTCCGGCATTGCATATTATCGTTCAAGTGTCTTAATTTGTTTGTACATCATCAATGTACCATAATGATAGCTCATCATTTATATGATCCAGATGAATGTATTTTATGATATTTATTTTAATATGAAATTTGCTAGGCCTATGAGGCATGTTTTCAACGGTTAGTTTATCCGCAAGAATGTCGCTAGAACGTTGAAATATTTCTGACGCGGAGGGTAGTAAATAAGGTACCGTACCTTATATTCTCCTTTATTGCTATGAGGTCTGAATATTCAAAATAACTGTCCTAGTTTATATGAATTTATTTTTTTTTTAGAATGTATAAGGTGTGTATACATGTACTCTAATATTGTATATGTACACAGCTGAATAAGTGAGCATGCTGACTGTATTGATTGGTGTGTTTGGGTGTAACTCATTATTAAAATGTTCACATTGTCCTACGTGTAATTTTGGGGACAGAACATATACATGTACATGTAGGGTATCACCTTTCCTCCCTGATAGAAAGATTGTAATTGTAAAAGTGCAGGGTATTGTGACCCCAAACTGCATTGCAACACTTTCAGGTACATAATGATACATTTAAACATGCTGCAAAATGAATTTTGAAGGGAAAAACCCTATTTTTCATAAGTCAGGCTTTGAAACAATTTGCTTGAATGATTTTGCTTACATCCATTTTGCAGTTAAATAGGCCTACCCTATTTTTCATAAGTCAGACGTTGAAACAAAATTTGCTTAAATGATTTTGCGTAAATAATTTTGTGTTGATAATCATGGAATTTTGGCATTAAAAATACAATGTTTGATGGTGATTGTAAACTACCAAACTAACATTCCAATACAACAAATAAATGACTGAGGCCACCTATAATCTGCACATGAATTCTAAGTAAGCATTATGCAAGCGCTAAATCTGCGTATTGCAGGTCTGTCTGTAGACCTGAAATGTAATCTAAATTATTAATTAGACGTTAACATAACCAGACCATAATCATCTCTCGATGTCATCGTTAGCCTGTGATATTTAATGGATTTGAATACATTTTGTGATTGATAATGGACATAACAATGGATAATCAAGACTTTGTTTATTATCACACAATCGAGGCTTGCTTGAAATTGTATCGCTAGTATCTCAGAGTGGAACAATTTGACTGAAATTTTTAGCATATTTTGTAGCGACAACTGTCAGCTCTTTATCTAATCTTACCTAATGCCCCATTAATTCATTAAATGGTAGAATTACATTGGCAGACGGGGGGGGGGGGGGGGGTGGATGGTTGGGATGGCCTAGTGGTCTGGAGTGCCGCGCTTCGACCTCTAGCTGGCCGGTCACCTCTGGCTTGCAGCTGTGGTTTCGATCCCTGGTGTAAGCGTATGTGGCATGGAGATAGGGGCGCCTTCTCAACCTCGTGGGTTTCCTCTGGGCACTCCGGTTTCCTCCCACTGCTAATGACCCCTACGCGCAAGCGAATTATTGAAATAAAATTGAAACCATATGTTAGTCCCAAAATGACCTAGTTTGTGTCGAGTGGACGTTAAACCCCATCTCTCTCTCTCTCTCACATTGGCAGACAACCATCAAATTAACCAAAACATCTGAAAGTACCGATAGATTGAAAATATTGATACCTGGTACACCATATTTCGGATAATGAAGGATCTATATACATGCATCGAAATTGGTTTTGTTTGACAGCCCTAGTTTGTACACAAACTTTACAGTTATATGTACGTAACTTGGTCACATACAGTAGATGAAATGAAATTTAGGTCGGCAGGTGAAAAAAAATTGGAATTTTTGAAAAAAAAAATGCGATTGTAATTGGGTGTTAACAGTCTATAAACAGTCCTACCTTGTTAAAGAATAATCCTATTAATCCTATAATTCACTATTGCTCGTTGAGAAATTGGCAAAAATATCATTTTAAACTTCAAATTCAAACGTTTGAAGATAGCTAAATTGCATGGGGGGAATAGAAAAACAAGGGTGGTAATTGGGTTATTATTTTTGATGTGAAAGATCTTTAAGTTGGGAAATAATGCCTTTGATCGTAAATAGTGAGTTGACAACCTATGGAGCAAAATTATGTTTTAACTTTTTTTAGAAAATATGAAATTCTCGCTTTAAATGACTGAAGTCCAGCGACGTGGTTTCCTCCCACTGCTTAATACCCTATGCGATACGATGCACAATCTGACTATTGAAATAATTTTGAACAATATGATGATAGTCCAAAAATGACCTAGTGTGTGTCGACAGGGTGTTAAACCCCATTTCTCTATAGCAATTAGTTTGGTCATAAAAAACAGCTGGTGAATTGATAACGATATGCATGTGTTATTAAATAGTATTAAATATGTACCGTTAGTTGATTGTTGACTAGTGTCGCACTTGTATTTCTGTGGTGTAGGATCTATAAGGACATACATGACCCTACATATAATAACAACTATAACCGGTAAGGAAACTAGTTATATAAATATGTGTGATGAAAGAGGAAATTGAACAATTCAGAAATGGTGTTTAACAGGGTTTTGATTTTGTTTAAATTTACCAGTCAAGAGTAATCTCGTAGATTATGGTTCAATTTATGACACTGCATACAAGAACCACAGTGGCTCGTAAAATAAGCCGCTGGCTCATTCACTAGCCAGATGGTACTCTGTTCGACCCGCTGTTGTTAAATAAAGAAGTCACAGAATCATAATTTGTGATTAGATAGCTTTTTACAGAAGAGTAGATATTTTAGGTATTTTGTTATTTATTATTATGATCGATTAGAATGAACAAGACTTAGAAAAGGTAAATCGAATGAACTGAAAGTTAAAGTCATATTCTTGAAATCAACTGTCCGCGTAGTGGAGATTTGGGAACATTCATAAAATGGTCTATTTATGGCCTGGGGAACATTCATAAAATTGTCTGTTTAATTTAAGGCTAGGGGAACGTTCATGAAATGCTCTATTTAAGGCATGCACACAACCAGTAGTAATTGTCTTGACAGCTGGAGGTTTTGGCGCTGTGATAATCTGTTGGTGCCCCCCCCCCCCATCCCCAACCCTTGGCACATCAAACTTATTTTCCTCCTCCATATTAGTACTTCAGCTTTGTATGTTGACATACAATGACCTGTTTATGCAAGGCTAAATATAGTGGTAGTAGTAACCATCAAAAGCTTGGAACAACCAGGTGGTTTGTTGGCGATAGATTTCTGCATGTAGATAAAACTTAAGACCCTAGTGACTCACTTTTCTTCTTCTTCTATAAGTGTGTTTAACATGCACCTTTACTGAGGGTGATATCACAGACATGTTGTCTTATTTATACTTAGAGCGCGTGCACGGGCTTTCTTGTCAGATACCCGTCTTCCATATTAGCCCAGGTTAGCGGCAGAAGAGAAGGATGTTAAACCAGTCATTGTTTTTTAAGGCGAGTGATCGCTCTCGAGTGCCTACAGCTCACCTGAATGTCGACCGAGGGGAGTTTTTTTTTCCCTCCCCTTAAAATTGAAAATCACTCTCCTTTACAAAGTCATTGGGGGTTTATTAACATTTATCTACCAATAACTCTCCTTAATATCAGATCACTCTCCTTAATTTCTAAAGCATTCCTCTTATCAAAACTGGGAGAACCTTTTAGGAGAGCTATTTTTTTTTTAATTTGTTGATTGAAGGGAGCCTTTTTTGACTCTCCTCTGAAATACAAAAAAACGACTGGTTAAACCCCATTTCATTTCTTGTCGAAATAAACACATAAGGTTGAGAAAATGTCTATCTCCAAGCAACATATGTTCAGACCAGGGAGCAAAAACCCTGACTGCAGGCCAGAGGTGACTGGCCCGCTAGCGCTCAAAGGGTGGCGCTCTAATGCGCAAGACCAACTCCCGCACTCAGTTTATATTTCTCTTGTACATGTAAATGTAGTTCCTAAAAACTAATTGTGTTGTCATGGTGTTTTTAAGGTTGTATAATTGTACACATATCTTCTAGTTGTCATGGTACATGTATCTTCTAGTTGTCATGGTACATGTTTTTTCTAGTTTTCATGGTACATGTATCTTCTAGTTGTCATGGTACATGTATCTTCTAGTTGTCATGGTACATGTATCTTCTAGTTGTCATGTCATGGTACATTTATCTTCTAGTAATTGTAGTTGTCATGAGATCTTCTTGTCAAGATAATTTCTTGTTGTCGTGGTATCTTCCTGTTGTCACAGTATCCTCTAATTTTCAGAGTATTGTTAAAGTTATTTTGTTGGTAATAGGGATACTATAGTAGGGTATCCTAGAGTTAACATGGTATGCTCTGGTTGCCATGGTATTGTTTGTTTGCGGTTTCTAACTGTCATGGTATTTTAAAGTTATTATGCGGTAAGGATATATGGTACTAGATTTGCTTGGTATCCTCTAGTTGCTATTCTGGAGTTGTCAAGGCATTTTAATCCAAAACAGTTTTCACCTTTTCCATGTATTTAACTGATACAGTTCAAAAGGCCATAATTATTTGCTTATTCCTTTCTGTCAGTGTGGTCAAAACACATTAAATATAGCTTGAGTGCCCTGATTTACAAATTTTAAGTTGTTATGTAGTAAGGATATTAAATATACTTATAGCTTGAGTACCCTGATTTACAAATTTGATTTGTTATTGAGCGGTTTCGTAAATTTAGATTAATAAAAAAAAAGTTTTTGTCCTTTAAAATCAATGTTCGTAACAGTATTTCCAAAGAGACTTTGTGAGTCCCATGTTGTCTGCCCATGATCTTTTTACCTTAATTATTAACCACACCCAGCATTGCGCTGGTAGAACAAAACCCTGAACCTAACTAGTATCAACTCTGGAAAGGTTATGACACAGCCTTCTAGGCCTATGTCGCTTCCCATCTTGAGCTCCCCATATACTACCCCAAGTACAGCGACCAACCCAAACAAACAACAGTCACTGTTAAAACAATGATTTTATTGTAAAATTCGCAAAGATGGTGTGAAATTGTACTGTTTCCCAGCAATGATTAATAACAGTTTTTTTTATTGTGTGTATACAAATAGACAGAGAGAATATTCTAGAGAGAAAGAGGGAGTTAAATTTGTCAGTCACACCGTATCTCTAGTTTGAGTAGGTGTGGACATAGATTATTATATACATGTAGGTTCACATACAACCAGACCAATTCAACCATGGGGTAAGACTTGTTCACTTTTATATAATAACTTCTTCTCTTCCCCACTCTTTGTAATGGTTTGGTATTGTCACTTAATCCTGGATAGATGTCCTAGGATATAATCTAGAGGAGGAAGAGGTCTATTATTTAAATGTATAGCATATACCGGTTGAGGTTAGAGTGTATATGTGGAGTAGGCGTTACAGCAAGAGAGAGTTTCTATCACTGTATTTTACACATTCACTACCTGTGACCTAATTCTGTCTAACTCTACTATCTCCCTCTTGGCTTTGTGTATTGCTATTTACATGTATGCTGATCAGGTTGTATGTAAGATTATATAGATAGATATATCTGTCGAGAGTATACACTGCAACAAATACATAATTTAGGCTCGTGTTAGGCCATGACCAAATTATTTTTCGTTTCTCGTGATGTACAAAAAAAGAGTTATATGAAGTAAATGTGTAAACCATGAATCCTATAGGGTCCATGGGGTAAACTTATCCATTAATGGTGATTGCTGCTGTTTTGGAAAAGAACTAATATTTAGCCTTTATGTTGTCACAGTTGGATGTATTCTTAATGCTAGAAGGACATTTTTTATAGTGTTTAAACTCAACGTTCATTTGAACGGGCACTCTTAAAGTGGCAAAAAAAAAAAGGATTGTCGACCATAAAGTGCTCCTTAAGCACATGTTTGTATTTCCTTGTAATGCAACCACAAAACTAGGTTAATAGTTGGTTGTAATGTAAATCTGTAAATTAAAGATACATAGCCTAACTACTGTAGTTAGTAAGTAATGTACATGTAGTGGCTGTTGTCACTTTAACTTTAAATGAGGATAGTTTTATCAACTAAATATAGATTAAATATATATAGACCTTTGTAGATTAGGAAATAATTACAATTGTTTCAGTTTATGTATCCTGTCACAATTAGAGTCCTGAAAATCGAACCCTGTAGCACGACCATCAATGGTTGGAAAAAGTCATTCTAATAATATATATATATGAATTAATGCGTGAACTATAGATCTAGATCATCTGTCATTGAGTCATGCGTTTTCAATCTCAGGCTTGAACATATAATTGACAGGAGTAGGACCACATGACTGACCTTTCTTTGGCTAGTCTGATTTCCTTCCACTGCTGAAATCCCTGAGTGCAAGCGAATTAGTGAATAAAGGAATACCATATTTTAATCTCAAAATTACCTGTTTTGTTTTGAATTAATGTTAAAATTCCCTCACAAATTTCTTTGTGTGATATAGCTTTATTTAATATCCGCTGGCGCTTTCACCATTTCTCTTGGGTGACCATATTGTTTAACACGTGCATGTAAGATCATAAGGTCTGTCATTGAGTGGTGTGGTTACGATTCTTCTGCTTGTACATGACAAGATTAGGGTTGTCTATCCAAACTTGTGGGTTTTCTCTGGGTCCTCCGTATTACTCCAGTTTACTCCCACTGACCTATGCACCAGCAGATAACTGAACCATATGTTGGTCCTGAAATAACCTTGTTTGTGGACATCAAGCTCTCTCCTTCTCTCGCTGGTGTTGGGTTCACTAACTCGGAAAATAATAACCCTACGCCTGAACAATGTATTGAAATAAAAAAAAAAATCATATGTTAGTCCTGAAATGACCTAGTTTTTGTCAAGTGCATGCTACACCTCAATTTTGTCTCGCCCTCGTTGACGATTAATATAGAGATAGTAAAAACACAAGTCAGGACGTACATGATATGTAGTATGACAGTTGAGTATGTTGTTTCTATAGTGGTCAGGTTATTATTATAGGTAGAATATAATTAGTTAATTACAGGTGATGAAAACATTATACTCGTCAATGACACCTGTCTATAATCACATGACACCTGTAATGTACTCAGCACATGTCACAGGTTGTCAATTAAACTTGTGAAAGCTGTCATAGTTGAAATATAAAGTGCAGTTATCGTGGAGAACATATAGATGTGTACAAGCAGGTTTTCAGTGATTCTTTTACCAAGGCACTTGTTACAGTTTCGGCGCAATGAGCACAGGAATCTCAATTGAGATTTTTGGTGCAATGAACATCTAAATCTTGATTGAGTTTCAGCACAATGTCGTGTACACAGGACTTCAGATTTACATCGCATCCAAATGATTAATACATGTAGGTTTTGATTAAAGGTTTTTCGTAACTATAACACCTTTTGTTTCGTTTTGTGCTGTGGGCTGGTTGATACTCAGTATGTTTGTAGTTGCAGATTGTTCTTCAAAATGGACGAAAGTTTGGTTAGGCAGATAAGTTATTGCTGAGTAGATCAAGGCAAATTTTATTGAGGTCGATGACCTGTGGATATGAGCTTTTGCTACAAAATATAATTATTGTTCGGTACCCATGGGTTGAAGACAGGTTATTGTGGGTGTTATTTTATTGTTTGGCCTAATGTGTTGTATAGTTGGTGTTTAACCATTCATGAATGACTTACCATGGAGTTTTGTATCAAGAATCAAGGTACAATAGGTATTGAATATTAAACTGTGAATATTTCGGGGTAATCTTTAATGAAAGTATCATCTTGTTGTTATTCATTGTAGTTAAACCAGGTGGTGGATACATCACCATAAATTCTGTTGATGTAAATCTAAATAAAATGAAATGGGGTTTAACAGCCTCCTACTTGTCTGTACCAACCATGCATACACCATGCTGTTTGCTACATGTACATGTATGAGGGAACATTTGCCCATTTCCGCTTACCATTACTTTTATCGAATTGCAGCTATTGGTTGTTAGTTTGCGTGCCAAGACCGTAGTTTTTCACCTCATTTGAATGGCAAAGGAAAAATGGCTCAATCTATTTGTTAAGGCTAGCTCAATTATCATCGAGGTCACTGTGATGTCAGTAAGGTTAGGACACATGATTGTTGGAGAGATTGTAAGTTAAGGTTAGGGTAAGCATTGGGGCTAGATCCAGGGTTAGGGTAACCATTGGGGCTAGGTCCAGGGTTATGGTTAGTGTTGGAATTAGCACTAACCCTGTTTACATCTGGCACCTTTCACCAAACTTAGGAGAATGCACTAGAAAGAAAAATGCAACTTTCTCGCTCTCTAGCTGGAATGAAATGAGAGAGAGAAATGGGGTTTAACGTCCGCTCAACACAAGCTAGGTCATTTCGGGACTAACATATGGTTTTAATTTTTATTTCATTAATTCGCACGCGCGTAGGGGTCTTGAGCAGTGGGAGGAAACCAGAGTGCCCAGAGGAAACCCACGAGGTTGAGAAGGCGCCCCTATAGTATCTCCATGCCACATACGCTCACACAAGGGATCGAAACCACAGCCGCAAGCCAGAGGTGACCGGCCAGCTAGATGTCGAAGCGTGGCAGTCTAGACCTCTTAGGCCATCCCAACCCCCCTGGAATGAAATGAAATGGGGTTTTAACATTCTACTGTTCGGCACACACTAGGCTAATAAAGACGAATATACGCGATACAATGTTTTATGGGGGCCATGTTTATATCAGTATGATGGCGGTAACAATAACCAGATTGTGATCTTTGACCAATTATTGATTCTAAAATTCATAATCAACATATTACAGCCAGTAATGCTGGTTAATTTGATAAGTTAAATGATTTATAGTTAAGTAAACATGTTGGTCTTTTACGTGTTTATTGTCATAAATGTCTTTCATATTTGTTGACCAAATGAGGTAATAATCCTGGTTGATATGCGGTTTATGGTGCATGTCTATTCCATATTTTGAATCAATTAGGGGTAAGCACATATTAAAGAGAGTGTGGATAGAATTTCAGAGCAGGAGAGAGTTGGGATTAACAATTACCTCAGTTTATATGAAAAGAAAAAAGGAACCTGATCTGTAGTCTGTAGTCTTGATCATGGAAAGAAAAACATGGCAGTGAAGTCAGACAATGTCATGTTTGCCCGTACATCGTCAATACGGCCAATTCTTAAATCAAATTCCATCTGTCAAGGGTTATTTTATGTGTACACAGGTCTCCGTTATTTTTCCCAATCCAAACGACTACACATCCCTTGCCAGACTCGCTGTCCTGCACTACTGGCAAGGTGAACCACGCATAGAATAAGATGAACTTTCTTGGTCAACAGAGGACCTCTGTGTTATTGAGCGAACATATAACGCACAAGGCCCTGGTGGCTTTGAACCCAGTATAAATACTATATAACGTTATTTCTCAAAAAAAAAAAAATGCTTTTATTGTAGTTGTAGTTGAAATTCTTCCGTTTATAGCATGAATACAGTTTATATAATTGATTTAAAATATTGCTAAAAATGCTATTGATCTTTTGGCCTTGATGAATCATTCTCACAGATCGGTTCATAATATATTGTTTTCCCACATTCTTACTAAATACATAGCTTGTGTCAACCGGCATGGTTTCGATTCCCCAGTTGTACGTGACAAGGAGTAGGGTGGCCTGTCCAACCTCGTGGGTTTTCTACGGAACCTCTGGTTTCCTCCCAAAACTACATGTATGCAAGCTAATTATTGAAATAAAATTCAACCATATGTTAGCCCCAAAATGACCTAGTTTGTCTCAAGTGGGTGTTTCATCCCATCTCTCTCTCTCTCTCTCTCTGTCTCTCTCTCTCTCAATACAAAGCGGCTACATGTAGGAGCCAAATGCCCTATGAGAAATAACATGGAGGATCATTGAGCTTGTGAATTGCTGTATGTTATTAGTCCTTTCTACATGTTGTGTTGTAGTGGTATTGTAGTAGGTCCATCTGGTGAATAAGCTCAGGGCTAATCACCATTAATAACCAAAACAACATGTATCTTACATGTACTGGCAGTCGTCAGGATTGTAATTGTTGAACTGGCAGGAAAGGTACTGGTTATTCAAGTCTTGCCATTACTCAGGGGTAAAAGGATGAATGAAACGAAACTGGCTTAACTTCCTACTGTTCTGCTCCTACTGGACTGATAAAAACAGGCATACACCATAGTTTGAGGGAATTTGCCTTGACAGCCTACTCATAGAGAAATAAACAGTTTAAGATCATTGATACATGTATAAGCTTCTTTTGATAAATCTTGATCAAATGATTTAATACATGTACAACACAAACTGATTAAATTTATTCCAAGTCAGCTTATAAATTGTCTCAGATTACATGTAGTCACAGCTTTAATCTAAATATTACCATCTGTTTGGATTACAATGATTATATTATATACAAAATAAATTAATTTGAAAAACCAGCAGAAATTCTCTTTTTATAATAAAATAACCGTAAATTGATAAGCTTACTTGATAATTTGTTTGCTCATAAAGAACATTGGAAGACATTTTAATTTTATTTACTTTTCAACTGCTTTCCTTATTTAACATGAATTCCATTCATAGAATGTACTATTATTAATGCTCAGGTTGAAATCACTGAAATTTGAAAATTATGTACCACTGCACACAGCAGTATTGTGAAAAAAATATGATTGATAGGACCAACAATCAGGTCTGTACAAAGTTTTTGGGAAAATGAAAATGAAATAGGGTTAAAACGTCCTACTATTCTGCTCCGACTGGGCTTAATATGAAGATAGGCATTTGCCAGAAATGCATTTGCCATACAGCATATCGAATTCCCACTGCCAAAGGATCTTTTATGACATTGTAATACATGTACAGTACAGTACATGACAATGTACTGGATAATACAGCCTAATACAGGCTTGTAGTGAACTGTACTTTAGCTACAGTCAAGAAAGTCTGGATGACTGGTAAATCTGATCATCCATCTGATTACACAGCACATCTTAAGTCCCATGGATGAATCCTTCCATGCTTCTACTGTTTGATTGTTTTTTTTACAAATTTTATTTGTATTAAATTTCTCCATTTTTGTTATTTTTCAGTTAAATTGGATCAAAGAAAGAGCAAGATTTATCGCAGATTTACCCGAAGAGGAGTTCAATGATTGGGTTTTAAACGCCCGGTCATTTAGTTTGGCACCGGGGAAAAGCACCATGAGTGGTTCACACGTAACAGTTAGCATGCCTGGTTCAGGTAGCGATGGAGACGAACCGATAGTATCCCATCAATCCTCCACCAGGAAGACTCTTCAATCAGGTAGTCTTACTGACCGAGATTCAGGTCGTCCAGGCACCATAAGCAGAAAGGACAGTATGTCGTCTGATTTGAGCGAAGAATCGCGAGGTTTCTATGACTACTTTCCAAAACTCGATAAACCTGTCAATGAAACCGTGAATATTCGTGATGATCCTTGCCCTGATTTTGATGAGGCTGTCGATGTGGAGTCTGATAAAAGTTCGATTGAGTCTCCACGCAGTGAAGATTCCGGTAAAGGAGAATATAATGTAATGCAACCGGATGAATACTGTGACAACATCGAGATGAAGACCTTCTCTCAATCTAAGGACTATCACGCCAGTGACGAGGATAGCGACGACTTTTCGAACACTCATGGTTATCTCTGTAGTAAACAGTACGATTACCAACGACTACGCGAGGATAACGATGAATACGAGATGGCAGCAAGCGTGGAACAATCTTCAAGAATTCAACCAGAAATCAGTTTCCCAAGATACTCCAAAGCCAATACAGATCATGCTCATTCTGTTGGTGTGGACGAGGGAATTGCCTTCACTCTCAAAGCTGAATGGCCGACACATAAACCAGTTACCTACGTGACATCAGAATGTGACATAAAGTTGAAGAAAAAGAGCAAAGGTCAAGGTTAGTTTTAAAATTTAATATCATTTCCGGCCAGTAAAATTACCTAAAGACTGTGTTTCGCTGAGTTAGCTGGATACATATGATGAACAATGCCATTAATAAAAATATTCATCTGTATTTTAATCAGATTGTCCAACTCAAAGCATTTTATTTTTTGAATTTCAAGAATTATAAGTTTGGCTCTTGAAGAACTCCAATTCAATTGTTGTGGAATAAAATACAATATTTATGTAAGTTAAAAATAAAACACACTTATATACTACTTCTGAATTTATTAACAAGCTACGTTTCGATACACATACAGGTATCGTTTTTGCTTGAAAACGATACCTGTATGTGTATCGAAACGTAACTTGTTAATAAATTCAGAAGTAGTATATCCATATAAGTGTGGTTTTTTTTTTAGTGAAATCTATTTCTATATGTCTTATCAGGATTTTATCTAAGTTAATTGACAATAATCGTATGAAACAAAAGGCAATTATTGGCACTGTTCATGAAAATGTAAATATCTCATTCTTAATGTTAACTATGATTCAGATACATGTAAGCACTTGGTTATTATTGATGTGCAGTGTCATCCATAAACAACTTTTTTGTTTATCAAATAATTTTCAGCATTAGCAATAAGTTTTGGTACCACTAGCATCAATCATATGAATAATACAGTTTTAGTCAATGTTATATCATCTGATTTCACATACAGAACATATTGAAATTTAGCTTATTGAACACCTCAATATTATTATGTGCAGGACTGCAGTCACACCCTACGTGCAAACAAAATCCACCAAACAAACCTGCAGACAATACACACAAGCTACATGTACACTGACATTGCAAGCAACAAACATCAAATCAAGCGAGAGAAAAAAATATTTCTCTTTTTCAGTTTTCTTCATTTTGTTCAATAAAAACAGAGTACAATTTTAAGTTGAAAGAAATGTGTTTTTGTGAAGCGAGTTACATGTGATAAATTATGGTTCCAGGGAGATAACTCTTTTTTATCCATATTTTTACAAAAAAGGCTAATTATTGATTGACATTTAAACTTGGTGAAATCAATGGTCTGTAGTGTGGTTTTGATAGTTATATTCATTGGGTATGTTATATTTACTCTGAAAATACATATTTATGGAAAGGGATTTGATCATGATATGCTTCCAAATCCAACCCATACCATAGATCCAACATGTACCGTACATGTATTTGAATATTGTTTGAATAACACTTTAAAAAAAAAAAAATGAATGTTCAAACACTTCACAAAATTGAGTCAAGTTGTTTTTTCCTGATCTTGTTACAGTTAGCTACACATGTTTGTTTTTTTGTTTGTGTAACATTTGGTACACATGTAAATACTGTATGAAACATTGAACATAAATACTGAACGCTTGAAAACATACATGTAGCATGGTCATATCCCACAAAAGACAATAAAATTTCACAATAAAATTAGAACAAATTTGAAAAGTCATGGCTCACATCATGTTCCTGGAGCAGCGACTGGGATTTTTACAACATTTGGACATTGCTAGATGTACGTGGTTCACACTACAGTAGCTACGAGAACGTAACTAAACACGTTGAGATATACTGATATGCTTGTTTTTAGCTACGATTGGATGCCTTTTGGATGGCAAACTCAATTTCTTTATCAATGCATGTACCGTCTTTAAAATAAGTTAACTTTAAACTATTTGTACTTATTTCATGTAGGCAGCCCAATCTGCTGAAACAACAATCATCTATCAGCAAATATTGACAATAAAGTAAATCAAGCATTGTTTTTATGTGTTAACAACGTTTGATTTAAAATGTCAGAAAAAGCAATCTACTGTTGCTATGATTTAAAAAGAGGGGATTTGTACCCATGTCTGGTAGCTTAATTGTAGTTTATTGTCAATTTTCCTTACTTTTTGCGAGTGATTCATGTTCGGCTTTGCTACATGGAACTAAATAGGAGCATCTCTTATCTCGAAACACAGAGGGTTGAGAGATGAGGTTTGTTATCTATGGTTCACACATGTAAACAGAAGAAAACTCTGAATTGTCTTCTATAATCTGTTCTTAAAGCATCTTAACACTCATGACTTACATGTACATGTACTATGGTTACCTACAATGTATGCCTGACATTTGTTCAAAAAACCATGGTTACAAACAATGTATTCAGTATTTTGATCGCTTTTGACATTAATGTTATACAAGACCCATTGTTTACATCTTTTAAATCATTTGAAAATAGAAATTAAGAAACCGTTATTTATTTTTCTTATACTTCAAAAAAATGTTTGAGAATTTAATCTGTCGGAGTAAAAAAGTTAATATGCCGAACTCATTAAGTTTTGTCGATGTCATGCTTATCAGTGATTGTAGCGGCCAAGCGAATATTCACTGCGGGATCAGTTTGGATAAAACCCTTGACAGTTGGAATTCACTAGCTGTATGGACAAAATTACCCTCCTAGCACACAGTATAGCGTATGCCGTCTTCATTAGTCCAATAAACTTGATAACGACTAGAGAAGCCTAGTCTAAACGTCGCTCAGTAATAAGCAGTAATTGTATTCCATAGAATTGTGACATGTATATTCATTAGTCTAATTGGAGCTGAAAAGTAGGATGTTAAACTCCATTTTACTCATTCATGAATATTCATACGCACACACTATACGTAGGGAATGCTCGATTCACAGTCCAGAACGTGCCGAATCGACAGAATTACAATCGAGTGACGCGGAATTTAGTCCTGTCACAGTTCTGCCAGTCCCGACAGCTGAGGTGGAGTGAGTAGAATCGTGACGTATTCCTAGGTAAAAAATATGTTTCAGCTGTCATGATTGGTTAAGATATTTTTTATACAGTCGACACATGCGCTGTACTCCGAAATTCTCCTTTTCACTCGATTGACACCAGTTTTGGAATTCAATTCCGGAACTGTGAATCGAGCATCCCATAGTGTGATAGCATTCAGTTAAAGGGAAACAACCCTGGAGCAATTACAGTTTAACTGACAAGAGTTATGTTTCTTTAACCATATGTTGTAAACTATTGATCTAAATGTGTCAGTACATGTCCTGTAATATCATTACAACATCACTGATCCCAGACTTATATAAGGCTGTATGAAGAGATTAGGGAAATTAATAAATTTATACAGGAAATTTTAATTGATTAATTCCTTTTATACAAAACTTGTGATGGGATGAAAAATAAAATAACCTAAAATAGATTTCTTTGCTAAGAACACTTATCAGGAAAAGACACTGACGTCTCAAAGATAATGTCTTGGGTTAGAATGCTTTCAAGATTTTTCAAACTGGATGACGTACAAAAAAATATACCCAGATCCCGTCAGTTAGGTATTGAAGAAGAGTAAGTGGAAATCCGTCTGTTACATGGGAGTTAGATGGCTGAATGGTTAACATGTGCACGTTGTATCATAAGGTCTGTCTGGCGGGGTTTTGATTCTCCAGTTGTGCACGGCAAGGAGTAAGGTCGCCTGTCCATCCTCATGCCTTTTTTCTATATCCTCCAGTTTCCTCCCACTGGTAAGACCTCTACGCGGAAGCAAATAATTGAAATAGCTTGTGTCGAGTGGAGGTTACACCTCATATCTCTTTCTCTCTCTCTCTTTCCATCCACATGTCAGTCTCAAAATGACTTGATAAGATGTGTATGTACATGTACGTAAAATCTATTACATGTTAGTCTAAAAATGAATTAGTTAAGATGAAGCGACATCCAAGTCCATTCCTTTCTCTTGCTTAATAGTTAAGTCATACTGTTCTAGTCTATTCTCTTCTTGTATAGTATAACCTATAACGGTCTTCTTTCTTATTGATTTCTCCTCTACTCAAATTACACCACATGCAAATAGCTTTACTTCCCTTCAATAAATCTCTGACAAGCTACACACAACCCTGTGGATGCCAAAAAAAATCCAGATTGAGTAGATGATGGAATCACAAGAATTCTGTAACATAGAAAATTTATTTTTTGATAAATCAGTAGAAATATTATTGTATTGTGCCTTTGGGATCCAAATATTTTCATTTCTTTGAAAATAGCAAATGTATTGTCTGGTGGTTGCGTATTAAATCCTTGCATTGGCCAAGAAAGTTCATCGGGATTTTCCGATGTGGTTTCCTCCTTTTCAGTGGTGACTGACAAGGACAGTTGCCAAGTCGTTCAGATGAGATGAAAAACCGAGGGAGGTCTTGATACACATTGGCATGTATGTAAAAGTTCCCGTGGCAGTTGGAATTCGATATATAGGAGTAGGCCATAGCGCTGCTGTCCGGGCAAAATTTCCCTCATAGCACACTGTATGGTGTATGCCCGTCTTCATCAGCCCAGTAGGACGTTAAACCCCATTTAAATTCCATTTCGTTTTCATACGCGACATGAATTTTGGTCGACATCAACAGTTTTTGTGAATAGTCTACAGGTACACTGAATTTCAGTGATTTTTTGTCCCCCGCCTTTCGAAGAAAGTTGGGGGACTATTAAAATGGGTTCGTCCGTCTGTCTGTCTGTCTGTCCGTCTGTCTGTCCGTCACACTTTTTGGGACACAATAACTCTCTTCCTAATTGAGCTAAAATGATCAAACTTGGTGTATGTGTTTATTAGGTCAATGCCTTGATGGAGTTCGAAGATGAGCATTTTCCGCTTAGGGTAAGCAGAGATAAGCAATTTAATTGGTTGATGCTTTGGGACACGATAACTTTAGTTCTAATTAAGTGAGATTGATGAAACTTGGTGTATAGTTTCATTATAGTAATACCTTGACTAAGTTCGATAATGAGCATTTTCTGCTCGGGGTAAGCAGAGCTATACACAATTTGATTGGTCGAGAATTTGGAACACAATAACTCTCCTTCTAATTGAGTTAAAATGTTCAAACTTGGTGTATATGCTTATTAGGTCAATGCCTTGATGGAGTTCGAAGATGAGCATTTTCCGCTTAGGGTAAGCAGAGATAAGCAATTTGATTGGTTGATGCTTTGGGACACGATAACTTTAGTTCTAATTAAGTGAGAGTGATGAAACTTGGTGTATAGTTTCATTATAGTAATACCTTGACTAAGTTCGATAATGAGCATTTTCTGCTCAGGGTAAGCAGAGCGATACGCAATTTGATTGGTCGAGACTTTGGAACACAATAACTCTCCTTCTAATTGAGCTAGAATGTTCAAACTTGGTGTATGTGTTTATTAGGTCAATGCCTTGATGGAGTTCGAAGATGAGCATTTTCCGCTTAGGGTAAGCAGAGATAAGCAATTTGATTGGTTGATGCTTTGGGACACGATAACTTTAGTTGTAATTAAGTGAGAGTGATGAAACTTGGTGTATAGTTTCATTACAGTAATACCTTGACTAAGTTCGATAATGAGCATTTTCTGCTCAGGGTAAGCAGAGCGATACGCAATTTGATTGGTCGAGACTTTGGAACACAATAACTCTTCTTCTAATTGAGTTAAAATGTTCAAAGTTGGTGTATATGTTTATTAGGTCAATGCCTTGATGGAGTACGAAGATGAGCATTTTCCGCTTAGGGTAAGCAGAGATAAGCAATTTGATTGGTTGATGCTTTGGGACATGATAACTTTAGTTCTAATTAAGTGAGAGTGATGAAACTTGGTGTATAGTTTCATTACAGTAATACCTTGACTAAGTTCGATAATGAGCATTTTCTGCTCAGGGTAAGCAGAACGATACGCAATTTGATTGGTCGAGACTTTGGAACACAATAACTCTCCTTCTAATTGAGTTAGAATGTTCAAACTTGGTGTTTATGCTTATTAGGTCAATGCCTTGATGGAGTTCGAAGATGAGCATTTTCCACTTAGGGTAAGCAGAGATAAGCAATTTGATTGGTTGATGCTTTGGGACACGATAACTTAGGTTCATCTTGATTGATGATTTTTATGCCAATACAATGACTGCATTCTCATTCAGTAATGGATTCGACAGTAACAGTGTATAGAAACGATTGACTCCGACACGAAGGCCCTTTCCCTTGGCCAGAGGAGCCCTTTTGTCAAGCGTGGGGGACCTTTTGTCTGCCTTTAGGGTCCCCCTAACTAGGGTACATTTTTGGATGACACTTCGTGTACAGTTTGATTGCTCGATACGTTTGAAAAAAATAAATGTGCGATTAATTAATATGTGTCATCTATTTATTTTGGGTTTTCGGCGGGGGACATCAGCCTCACTGTTGGCTTGTGGTATTAACTTCAAGAGTTGTGTCCCTTGTTCAACTTGTAAATGCTCCAGTTGTATCTTAAATATGTTGGACAAACACGCCTGGAAATACAGCAACTGTCGTCACAGACAATTTCAGGCACAGATTCAGGCACAAAACCTCTGGTGCCTGTCATTTTGTCCGGCACTGATTTCTCTCTTTTATTGATATTATTAATACATGTCTGACACTAAGTTGAAAATGTCAGGTAGTATTTCATTAGTGCCTGTTATTAAGGCCCCTCTGTTCCCTTCCACGACAGAAAAATTAAATTATGCATTATGTTTGTCGCGAAATGACCTAGTTTATTTTGTGCGGATGTTCAACCCCCTTTCTCTATCTTTTATAGATATTCAAATCATGTGCAATAGAAAAGTTAAAAAAACCCCAAATGGTAAGTTCCTATTATATGTTGAACTTGATTGATAAGTTTGAATCTTGAGGGAAACTAAGAGAATAGATAATCAATATAAACAATCAAATACGGTAAAAAATCAACAAACTACTTGTGATATTAAATAATTAACTTAACAAGAGTGTTGAGGAATTTGAGCTGTTTGTAGCTAAACTTTAAAATCCTCCATAAATAGATAATAATACTGACATCCATGGTGAATACAGATAAAATCAATATCTGACATTTCTGTACTGAAGGAAATAATTTCTCACTGTTTCATTTATTTAAGCTATACATAGTCTAAGCCGATCTTGTTTGTTAGTTGAACATCATTGTGGTATTTTGTACTAATGTCTTGATAGAGTAAGGAGGACCTGGGGAAGGGGACTTTGTATAGTTGTTTGGATGGGATGGAAAAATGAGGTCCTGCATGCACATTTGTGTGCACATAAAAGAATTCGATATAATAAGGCTGCTGTTCAGGCAAAACTTCCCTCATAGCACACTATATGGTGTATGCCTGTCCTCATTAGCTCACTTCGGAGCAGAACAGAAAAACGTTCAAACCCATTTCATTTTATTTCAGTAATGGTTCTAGTTGTACCGATATTGTAAACTTTGTGCTAGACATGTTGCAATCTGATTAAAATACACATCTTTATTTCGTTTCTTTTTTTTTTATACTTTCGATGGCCGGCAACAAGTGAAGATCTGACCAGTAGTATAGTACGGGAAGGAAGCTTCAGGGGTCATACGTACGAGCAGCTTTTAACCCTATGAATCAGACATTGATTAATGAATCAGTTCTGTGCAGAGTAGGCCTAGAACTCACTGAAACAGACTGTTTTATTGATGAATACCTAACATCAACCAGAACGCCCGTTGTTATACAGTTATTCCAGATCCTAGTAAAACAAAATTTCGAACTATAAATTATAAAACAAAAAGAAATAGGATCTGTGTTTTCATCAGATTGGACATGTGGTTATTAATAACTCTCATAAAGAAAACAAATCGCTGCCAGACAAAATGACAAGACACCACAGAAAGCCGAAATTTGTGCTTGAAAATGTCTGACAGGTGCCTATAACAACCAAATAGAAACCCAGAAGGCAAACAGAATTACAAGACAGAAGACGCATAACAATTAACATAAATACAACATGCCTCATTATAACTTACAAATGATAGAAGTACTGGTACTGTCAAATCAAGTGACTAAATCCAGTGTTTATAGTGCCTTATAAGTCCTGAGGGTGCAGTGATTATCGCGTGACTCACAATATTTGAATAAAAACAAGGGAAGCAACCTTGACCTCCTGTCAAATATGCGCTTGCTGGTCATTATATTTACATGGCCTGACAAGCCCCCCCCTTCTCTTTTTTTTTTCTGTCACTCAATTTTGAAGTGATACCTCATATACCTGGCATGTTTTTGATGCTTTTCTTATAATTGACAATTTAGAAAGCCAAATTGATTGTTGTACTATAGAAATAGATTTTAATTGTGTTCTTGCTTTTATATACTAGAAAGTAGAAAATATATTTATATTAGGCTGCTTCTTTCTAGAGTTGGTTTCAATACTAAATATATTTATAAATCTGGAACCTCGAGTCGGTCGCATCACAGGAATAGGATAGATCAATATTTCCTTCAATGTACAAGAGTCGACTAGTAGAAGATTGAACACGGCTTTGTTATGACAGAATGACTCTGAGAGGACCGAATTCACGTAAACTATTCAATTTAATGCAAACAGGTTTACGACTACAGGGATAAATTGCGAGATACTGCGAACTTCAATCAGTTCCTTTTGAAGTCTGGCACTGTGTAGACTCTGTTTCATAATAGTTGAAGTCTTTTTCAGAACAGACATTGGATGATCTGACTTCTGTGTGTATGCAATATTTGATTGTGAATATTCAAGTCTCGATGACCCTCAGCCTTTCTGTCTGTGTCAGTGAAAGTCAATTTTGTGGGATTTGAATATCTTCTTGTGGTTGTGCTGCTGACCGAATCCAATATATTCAACGGAGATATTTTTACGATGTTAGATATTTCTTGAAAATGATCAATCAAATTCCTCATTAATCTTGTTAACTGCTGATATTTCTAGGATTGTTGTTGCTTTTATTTTTGGGGATAGGTTCCGATGCTGCTGCTTTTTGAATTTTCATGAATAAAGGGATCAAGTCTTGGATACAAAATAGACAATATAATTTGATAATTGTGTCTGGACTGCCTTGTAAATTATGATTTGAATGGATTGGGTTGAACAACCTGTTGAGTAATCACAAGTGATATTGTAAATGAACCTCCATCTTAAATTAGTTCTGAATTAGTTTGATATTTCCCGTATTGATTACACGCTTTGGATTGATTAATTAATCAAAGTTATCGTATATTGGGGAATAATTTTAATGAGTGGGCAAGACGAAGATAATTTTTGGTCCAGGTTTTCGATTTCATTCTCCAACCTACTTCTTGAAAAAGGTAAGCAAAATGTGTTCATTAGTTACACTTCTTGTTGTATGTGGCGAGCCGTCGTGGCTCAGTGAGTCAAATGTTGACGTGCTAAAATGGCAGTCTCGTGTTCGATTCAAGTGTTTTCTGAGAAAGATTATCAGGATTTTCTGGTGTGGTACCCCCTTGTCACTGGTATGGGACGGAGGGCCTGGCAAGGTGAAACATATAGTGTTTCGAATGGAATAGAAAAATTAAAGTCCTGTGTACACATTGGTGTGCACGTAAAAGAACCCTTGACAGTTGGAATTCGATATAAGAGTAGGTTGTAGTGCAGCTGTCTGGGCAAAATTCCCTCATAGCACACTGTATGACGTATGCCCCTTTTCGTTAGCCCAGTCGGAGTAGAACAGTAGGATGTTAAACCCCATTTCATGTCTGCTGTACATGTAAATATTGAATAAACAAGTTTTAAGGAAGGAGTATGCGTTGCTTTATACGATTGTTTTTCTTTCTTTCTTAAAAATAAAGAAAACTCGAAAGATATTGAAATGCCAATATCCCCTATCCTCTAATTCTTCCTCTTTTCATGGTCTAATTTCAAATAGAAAAGAAGCCTGAGACCTTATTCTCGAAATATTTTTAGAATGCTGTCTTTCTGTTGGCTAACATCTAAAATTTTAAGTTTTGCTTAACGTAAGTCTGAGAATGCTAGTAAAACCGATTGATCTCAATATATACTACACAAGGTTATTATGCACCACGGGGAATATGGCAAGAAAAAATGAGGTCTTATGTATACAAAAACAAAACCTTTGACTTTTTGAATTTAATCGCTGTCTGGGTAAAAATTTCCCTCTTAGTCGTAGCAAACTGCGTGGTGTATGCCCTTCTTCATTAGGCCCAGATGGCTCAGAAGAGTAGGACCTTAAACCCCAATTTCATTTCAAATACATGTAGTAGTGTAATATTACATTTAAGTGCAGGGGGACTGCACCATTCATAATTCACACAAAAACTTATATACAGACAAGACACAATACGCAGAAATCACAAACATACGAACATATCAAATTAAGTGAATGAAAAACACCAATCGCTTGGATGCTATAACCTGTATAAAATATGTACCAGTTTGTTAAAGATTAATAGTTAATTTATATTAATGTACCTACGTAGGTGTTTACTCTGTATATAGTATGTACATGTAGATACAGTTATTTACCTGTTAACTTATACAATATCTAAACTTTGTTATATATATATGCAAATATGTACTCTAAATTACTGTAAAACTCTCAAATACTCCACTCATATAAATATCAATTTATTCAATCTCTAATAAACCATGAGAGGGAAAGAAATATGGTTTATTAGGGATTAAGTGGCATGGTTTGGAATTGTTGCATATACATGGCCTTTCCTCTAGTACAAATGAATTATTGAAATAAAATTGAACCATGTGTTAGTCCCATTTTATAAATTTGCAGGAAGGCTTCATGCTGTTATAATTTACAAGAAAGAACCATATTCAAAATTTAAAATTACAAACCAGTTATCTTCCCAATTACTTATGAAATCTTGTGAACAAATTTGGTATAGCTGTAGTTGACAGATTTTGTTTTTAAAACCATGTAGGATTATTCATCATGGAAGAACATTATCAAATATCAAGTTTTCAGGTTTTGAAAATGTCAAATGTGCTATGTTGAGGTATCTTTGACTTTTATCGTTTGTGAACGTGATATGGTTTGGCATTTTATTGAAACTGGGTTGAAGGGCTCTTAATCCATTTTGAAATAAACTGGCCAGACTTTGGTCGATTTCGTCAACTACAGAAGATAATGTCAATAAGCTTCCATTTGATTAAGTATTGAATATCCTTCCATAAAAAAATGACTTGATTTATTATACGGTGGTGTATCGTAATCTGACTGATATTTTATGACTGCCCATATTTAGTTCACCGGCATGATTCCCACTTGTCGCTGATGCACGACAGACGGTCTGACAAGGACAGCTGTCTAGTCGTCAAATAGGACGGAAATCCGAGGTCCCCTGTACAAATTGGTGTGCACGTAAAAGATCCCTTGACAGTTGGAATTTGATATAAGAGTAGGCTATGGTGCCGCTGTTAGGGCAAAATTTCCCTCATAGCACATTGTAAGACGTATGCCAGTCTTGAAGACATTAAACCACATTTCATTTCATTTTTCCTTTAAGTTCATGTAAATAACATTTTTTGTTTACTTGAGATACAAACTAAACAAAATGTCTATGATAGAAATAAATTTATAAGATCTTTGACTCGAATGGTTGGTTAATGGTTGGTTATTAATAATTGAGATGACATTTGTTTGGATATATTTTTCATTATTAATGGACCGAATATTTTGAATGTTTGTTTCATTGACATGGAAAAAGATTGTGAAATATTGAGGAATGATTTACAGCAGTCCGTATTGGCACCAGCATCATTTTCATGTCTGTGAATACAAAGAAAATTGAGATATCAAATGGCTGTTTACTCACTGCGTTACAAACAAGCTTATAATATATTTATGGGGTAATTAGAATTATGAATACTCACTGACTGAGTCTATGGGGAGGATCCAACCTTGTGGGTTTTGTCCGGGTCCTCCCACTCGTAAAGAACCCTACGCGCAAGCGATTTATTGAATTAAAATTAAACCATATATGTTTGTCCCGAAATGACTTAGTTCGTGTGGAGAGGAGGTTAAACCTCATCTCTCTCTCTCTCTTTTTCTCTCTCTATGGGGAGGATGTATTTGTCAAGTTGAGGATTAGCTGACAAGATGATTGACTTGTTAAACATACATTATGGGAGAGCAAAAACAGACTTTTGTCAGTCTTCCTTTGGGCCTCAGAAGTCATAGAAATTATAAATTAGATCTTTATTTAAACAACAAGCCTAAAATGAACTCTGTAGACCCACGGATGGCTTGGATTGGGCTCGGATTAAAACAGGATTTCGTTGACTGATTTAATCACTATGGCGTCGTGGGCAGGGCTTCTCCGTGACGTTGACGTCATCATACTTCCGGACTGTTTTCTATTCGTCTGCTTAGGGAGTCGCTTAGACCTACCTGAAGTACAAAAGAGTACACGTAGGCAACGCAAGAAGTCGGCTATTTATTATAATTTATTTACAATACTGCCTCGTTGATTTGGACCATTCCTTTCAAACTTTAATATCCTATCGCAGACTTTCTCTTCTTATCTTTATATTTAAAGTCTTAATTCTAATTTATAGTAAAAAATAAATGTACATGTATACGAATTGAATTGCAGTCCTGTCTCAAACCGAATACGCTATCGGTACTAGTCATTGTAAACATTACTTGATAATCGAGACTATATAGGTGGAGTTAACGCCTGTCAATCAACAATCGGCCATAATGGGAAAAGGGTGTCGATGAATTTAACTACCATTTCTAGTAAAAAATTATAGTGGTAACAACTTTGTTCAGGATAAAGTAATTTGACTGAAATTTTCAATATATTCTTGTTTCAGCATCTATTTTTGAACTGTTATAGCAAGAATGGCTAACTCCTTGTAAAAATCTCCCATAATGTATCTTTAATCAACAAGTCATGATTAACTCATTGTAACTGTAAACCTAAAGTTTTTTGATTTATTTTACTATAGTGTAGGGTTGTCACGATTAATCGGTTTAGTCGTAATCGATTCGGTTTCTAGCTCAAACCGATTCACACTTTGAAAAATCGGTAGTCGTTTCATCCAATTTATATTTATACAAATACATATAATGTTTGACTTTTACTCTCTGTTAAACACACTGCTGAATTGCTGCCTATTAAAACCATACGGAAACTACGTCTTTCAAGACGCAATGTACAGTGGCACGATCTCAATGTCGCACGGAATTCTTCGCCTACCATATTAGGCATGGCTTACTACGAAATGTGTAAAATAGTTGATATTGGCGGGAAATAGTTGTCAACAACGGACAATAACAGACATTCGATAATATCTTAGGCATGGATTGAAAGCATGCCGCACGAGACGGGGAAGTTGGCTGTGCTTTTTTACGAGTGATAAACTAGCAATGTAATTTTATTGAAATTCCGTTTTATAAAGAAGAACAATATGATCGAACGATTTCCTCAGAAATTCCTCCAGTATAAATTAATTTTAAATCCAGTTGTAATTTATTATTAAATTCAGAATTAGAACGTGTCGTTACTGCATACGAGACAACGAATAAACGAGTTCCTAACATCGCCAATCAGGAGGATCTTCTATTCGCCCCCCTCGGCATATGTTGCCGTCTTTTTAAATGTTGTGTTTTTTTGTACCATCTTTTGCGGCTTCTCTCGTTGTTTTTCGTCAATATGATTATCGCTATATATGTTTAAATATCATGTAAGGGAATTGTTGTACAAGTGAATTGTAATCTATTGCCAGTTTTGGATTTTTAATTAGCAGTTAAAGCCGTAGGGGTAAGTCAGAACACAGGAATGTCTCACTTCGCTCAACCTCGTAACTGCCAATTTAAATGATTTATTCCGACATATCTTTAGTATAAACTCAAATAAATGTACTACAATAATATACAATCAGCTATTCGGTGTTGACATATCATTTTATAATTTCTTTATCAACAAACAATCACATGAAAAAAACCTCTGAACGCTGTACAGACATTGATTGACATTACGGAATTTATACGGCATCTGATTAATCGGCACCGATACGATTTTTGGCTGGACGATTAACCGATTCAAGAATTTTGTAATCGTGACAACCCTACTATAGTGGTCAATTCAGTGTTTTATCAATTGGCTTATTTTTACAGTGAACAAGAAGTGTCATGCTTTTAAGATCTTCAGTTGAGACCAATGAGATATCATACTCTGTTGAAATTCATAAATTTTGATCATGAATTTTGGAGTTGTCTCCCTGTTCACTATCAAACACATTACAGGACAGAGTTCTCTAGGGAATTTAAAAAATAATTTGAATTTGAAAGTTATAAATATGCTTCCAAGTTAAATACTTTAAGTAACGATGTAGGATGTGGATTTTTTAGAATATATCAAATTTCTCATAGCTTAATTCTAGCTTCGTTTGATTAAGAATACAAAATCAAAATGCCAATGCCAGATGAACACCTGACTTGGATTTAATAAGATTTAAAACCGGCCCATGTATTTGTTTTTTGGCAAAAAAAGATGGTGCCGTTCTTGTTACAAAGGGAGCAGCAATTGGTCATATAACTGTTGTATATTTTTCTTAATACTGAACTGAATTGAACCACTGTAGCTAAGTTAGTAAGACACTGGCTGGTTAGTCTGGAGGTCGCGGGTGATCCTAGTTTCTGTTAAGAGTTTGTACTGGTTAAAATCTCACACCTTCTATACTGAGAACTAACGACCTGTATGCTAGTAACTGGATCAGGTCAAACCTCGTCTATCACAGATGTTGAAATAAGTAACTGATTAGCCTGGAAATAAGGTACCTGTCACACTCACAGACATTGTCAGGCACCATCCCCCCGGATTTATCTTCGTGTAATTCAGTGTTGTTAATGATATTTATAATACATGTTCATATGTCCAGCACCAAGTTCAAAATGTCAGGGTGTGGCGCTAGGAAGTGTAAGCTTACTCTTCCGGACATGGCGACACCTGTTACCACTGTTCATCATGTATTTTGGAATCCATTTGCTGATGACACTATTTTGCTAGTCTGAAACTGTTTTTTTTTTTTAGGATTGCAAATTTTGTCGATTGATTTAGATTGTTTGTACTTTGTTTTATTTCATTCTGGCAGATAGTCCTAAAATGATTATTTCCAGGTCTGTAGATTTCAATGAATTAGTGAACATTTGAACGATTAATAATGTTAGTCGTTGACGCCTTCATTCTATATTTATACTGTGTGAATTTTATCAATATAATATATACATGTACTATGTTTCATCAGCTGCTTATATTGATAATTATGAATAATGAATTTTTCTTTTAAAAAGAACACAGCTGTTACAAGTACAACCACTGTTGGCTGGACAAATTGTTCAATTCAGATGCCCACTGTCTGGTAACAAGGTTCATTTATAAGTTGTGAACGAATGGTAGACTAATTTTAGTCAGTCCAGTAGAATAATTTTAGATGATGGCATTGTAGAAATTGATGTTGAATAGTTTGGCTTGATTGGGTTTATATTTACCCAGTCAGTGATGCTAGCACCATACTTGTCGTGTAGCAGCTTGCATTCTATTCTTATGGACAGTTCGTTTGTCACGGCAATGAACCGTTTATGAAGGCAACTTGACAAATCTTACTTGGAACTCCTTGGTGGTTCTAGACGGAATCTAACTTGTGACAAAAGTGAACAATTTTAAGGTGTATTAATGTACAAGTTTGTAATTTTAAACTGTGGGCTGAAAATTTGACAGATTAGACTTTTGACTACCGGTGTTTCTTTCATCTGCAATGATCAATAGTAAGCAAAGTGAACTCCTTAAAACAGAGGTGATATCGGGTGTTCTTTAAAGTGGATTGTGATGGTACATGTTGATGGACGAATGTTTCAATTTTCATCTTTTGAAATTACATATTGTTTGTGAAGGTCTACAAAGTATTCAGCAACAGAGAAATGCACATTTTCAGTGAACAATACAAATTAGGAGTCAAGTATTAATAGTTGATGAAATTTATTTGGGAAGTGTTGAAAGCACTTTTTGTTACACTACTGTAATTCATTTGACGAATTATTAAAAAAAGAGCAAACGTCGCTGAAATTATCTGTTATCTATACTGGTGTTGCATGTGACGTGGAAAAGTAACGTGGCTACGTAATCTATTTTTATGGGTTAACAGTCAGAGATATGAATATGTAAAGATGATTTAGTCAAGACCTTGAATGACCGAATTTTACACCATTATCTAGCTTATCAGTGAATTACCATGATCCATGATCTAGACTACAGTAAGATGACGAGAAATCTAGTTTTATATGTTGGATAAATTGCCTGGTACTGTAGACGATTTGAGTGACTTAAGTGACGTACATGTACGACATGTGGTTAAGCACCACATCACGGCCACCTTTACTCTCACAAATACGCATCCATGATCTATTAGCCCCGATATTATTTGCCAATCAAGGTAGGAGGATTATTGACTTCAAATTTTTAAAATAAGAATTAATACCAGTGCAATATTGAGTATACAGGTCTATCTTTATATTTATTTATTTAAGCTGGTTATGTTTCCATAGACTTTACTAAAATATTATGTAATTTTTAAACATGCTGACTTGGCTTAAAATTACTGGCATTAAATTAAATGTATGCTGTTTTAAGGGAGACTTGATTCAACCTTAGATAATAAACTACATACATGTGTTTAAGCGTGGCGTAATGTAGATTGAAAGATGAATATTCAATGAAAGCCATAAGATGTACGATCACACGATAATAGAACAGGCATCTACCGGTAATAACCACATGTGTATATCTCGACCAGTGATTGAATGTGTGACCTAGCTGTGTTTGTCATGATTGTTGGATCGTATTTTATTTGATGAATATCGATACTTGAGGTTTTATTTCAGTGCATCTACTTGTTCCTTTAGACCTTATGAGTTATGACCAATATTTCTATAGATAGCACAGTGTGTCGTTATTGCAGATATATAAGTTATAAACCCTTTGGCCAATATTTCTTATATGCTCTATTTTCCAATAGACCATATGGCCAATGTTTCCAATAGACCCTATGGCCAATATTTCTTATTGAACCTATGGCAAATATATCGTATAGACCCTATGGCCAGTATTTCTTATTGACCCTATGGCAAATATATCCTATAGACCATAGGGCCAGTATTTATATAATCTATGGCCAGTATTTCTATGCTCTATGGCCAACATTTTTTTATAGATCCTATGTATAGCATGGACATTGTGGGTTATTTCTTATAGACCTTACAGTGTTATAGCTGTTATTACTAATTGAGTCGCTTTCCTCCAGAGATTCCAGTTTCACCCCTATGCATACGCCATTACGCCGTACGGTGTGCTACTAGGGAAAATTTGCACGGACATCGGCACTACTGCTTACTCTTATTTCAAATTGTAACTGCCAAATTACATTGTCTGTTGCCAGAACCAAGAGTTCAAAAGGTCAGGTACAACTAAATTAGTTGTTTCTACATGTGAATATTATAACAGACATGTTGATACATGTTGCTAGTATACAAGCATCTTCTGTTGTAAGATTAAATGCAATGTCATGTTCCTTTATAATATAACTTTTAACCCCAGGTCATTTAGTATTAGCTATCCTGTTACTTGTTATCAACACAAGACACTGTAGTATCTGTTTATGATTAAATATCAATGGCAGTGTATTCATGGAGGGATATTGAAATGGGCTCCATTCCGGGTATAGTTTTTCTTAGGCATGTCTAGGTATTGTTTCTGGGGCACTTCTAGGGGTATTGTTTCTGGGACACATCTCGGGTATTGTATCTGGGACACGTCTCGGGTATTGTTTCTGGGACACGTCTCGGGTATTGTTTCTGGGGCACATCTAGGGTATTGTTTCTGGGGCATGTCTCGGGTATAGTTTTCTGGGGCGTTTTCAGGTATTGTTTCTGGGGCATGTCTCGGGTATTGTTTCAGGGACATGTCTCGGGTATTGTTTCAGGGACATGTCTCGAGGATTGTATCTGGGGCATGTCTCAGGTATTGTTTCTGGAGCGCATCTCATAATTTGTTGAAGATATTTTTATGAAACTTTGTACACAAATCAGCTTGTTATAGTAGTTGTCTTTTTTGCTATGATAATTTGAAATTTCTCGGATCTAGTTTACTTCGTTGTTGCTATAAAACCAAATTTAACTTAGCTTTTGCTTTACTAGTACTAGGTGTTTGCCAAGGAAGTTCCTCAGCAGCTGCCGGCATAGTTTCCCCCTGCCAATGGTTCTAGTCCTTCAGATAGTACTAAAATCCGAGGTCCTGTGTAGATGTTGCCATATATATTTAAAAGAACCAACAACAGTTATTTATAATCAGAAATAAGGAGTTGGCCGTAGTGCCACAATTGGGACAAAATTCACTTTATGGCACACTGTACACTGGATATCAATGACTGGGTCTTCTTGATGATATTTTAAGTTTGGACCGTCGTCGAAATAAAATTGGGGGCCACGGTGGTTAGGCGGTCACATGTTTGATCCCTGCATAAGTCGAGAGAAAGTTCATATCAGGATTTTCGGTCATGGTTTCCCCTAGTTGGTGGTGCAGGACGGAAGGCCTGACAAGAACAGCTGTCTTGCTGTTAGGATAGGGCGAAAAACTGTGGTCTTTAATGGTTGGAATTCGATATGAAAATAGGCAGTAGCGACGCTGTCAGGGCAAAATTTACCTCATGGCAAACTATTAGGTGTGTACATACCCGTCTTCATTAACTCAGTCGGTGAAAAATACTAGGACACCTCATTTCTAAATAAGAGTGTGCATTCTTTTGATTAAGTATGGTACCATACATGGTATTGTTTACATAGACTACTAAAACCCGATCAACTAGAAATTAGACGAATATGCCCAGAACAAGGATATGTGAATAGATCAATGGACAATTAAACACCAATCACAACCAATCAAAGTCTGTGTATAAAGACACTGCTAAGACTAGACGTGTTCGTTCCTCAATCAGTGGAAAATAATTGATTTTCTTTTCTCCTTGAATATAGAAGTAGCTAGGTGTTTAGATCAATGTCGGAGATTTGACTAACTGGTTTTAGTCTTAAGTCAACTTGTAGAGTCGGGTGGCTCTTGTCTTTAGATTGAAATTAAGGAATTTTGTAGAAGATTGGAGATCAATAGAAATGTATGTTGTAAGGTTGGGTTTTTTTTCGTAAAATTTCTTGTAAGGGAGCTGCTATGGCTCAGTGAGTTAGGGCCTGGCTCGCTAACCTTGAGGTCTCGGGGTTCAATCCAGGCATGGTTTCCTCTTGTCGGGATGCAGGATGGATAGGATGAAAATCTGAGGTCCCATGTACACTTTGGTGTGCATGTAAATAATCCCTTGACGGTCAATTGCTGTTCGAGCAAAATTTCCCTCACAGCAAACTGTATGAGGTATGTTTGTCTACAGTTGCCCATTATGTGCAGAAAAGTATGACATTAAACCCCATTTCATTCATTCATTCTCCTTTTGAAATTAGCTAAAATCATCAGTTATTGAAGAAAATTCTTGAAAGAAAATTTATTGTTATGATTTGTTCCAAGGTAACAGTTTACTAATCCTGTTATTCCTTTCTTCACAACAGAGTTGTCTTCCCTTGTAGTTCACTCTGATCTCACTTACTTTACTACGCACCAAGATTCTTGGTTTTAATAGGCAATGATAAACAATTCGATAAAAACCAAATAAAAGATAATATATTTATTTCTGTTACTGTATTAAAATAAAAATGGAGTCATGCTGATTGTAAAAAGGAGACTATTACATGAAAGGTTAAAGTCTCTAACTGAACATCATCCAAAATCTTCAACATTGAAAACACAAATTATTGTCCCCCGCCTTTCGAAGAAAGTTGGGGGACTATTAAAATGGGTTCGTCCGTCCGTCTGTCTGTCTGTCTGTCTGTCCTTCTGTCTGTCTGTCTGTCTGTCCGTCTGTCCGTCACACTTTTTGGGACACAATAACTCTCTTCCTAATTGAGCTAGAATGTTCAAACTTGGTGTATGTGTTTATTAGGTCAATGCCTTGATGGATTTCGAAGATGAGCATTTTCCGCTTAGGGTAAGCAGAGATAAGCAATTTGATTGGTTGATGCTTTGGGACACGATAACTTCAGTTCTAATTAAGTGAGAGTGATGAAACTTGGTGTATAGTTTCATTACAGTAATACCTTGACTAAGTTCAATAATGAGCATTTTCTGCTCAGGGTAAGCAGAGCGATACGCAATTTGATTGGTCGAGACTTTGGAACACAATAACTCGCCTTCTAATTGAGTTAAAATGTTCAAACTTGGTGTATATGCTTATTAGGTCAATGTCTTGATGGAGTTCGAAGATGAGCATTTTCCGCTTAGGGTAAGCAGAGATAAGCAATTTGATTGGTTGATGCTTTAAGACACGATAACTTTAGTTTTAATTAAGTGAGATTGATGAAACTTGGTGTATAGTTTTATTACAGTAATACCTTGACTAAGTTCGATAATGAGCATTTTCTGCTCAGGGTAAGCAGAGCGATACGCAATTTGATTGGTCGAGACTTTGGAACACAATAACTCTCCTTCTAATGGAGTTAAAATGTTCAAACTTGGTGTGTATGCTTATTAGGTCAATGCCTTGATGGGGTTGGAAGATGAGCATTTTCCGCTTAGGGTAAGCAGAGATAAGCAATTTGATTGGTTGATGCTTTGGGACACGATAACTTTAGTTCTAGTTAAATGAGATTGATGAAACTTGGTGTATAGTTTCATTACAGTAATACCTTGACTAAGTTCGATAATGAGCATTTTCTGCTCAGGGTAAGCAGAGCGATACGCAATTTGATTGGTCGAGACTTTGGAACACAATAACTCTCCTTCTAATTGAGTTAAAATGTTCAAACTTGGTGTATATGCTTATTAGGTCAATGCCTTGATGGAGTTCGAAGATGAGCATTTTCTGCTTAGGGTAAGCAGAGATCTCGTTCGAATTGAGTTAAAATGTTCAAAATTGGTGTGTATGCTTATTAGGTCAATGCCTTGATGGAGGTCGAAGATGAGCATTTTCTTCTTAGGGTAGGCAGAGATAAGCAGTTTGATTGGTTGATACTTTGGGACAAGATAACTTAGGTTCATCTTGATTGATGATTTTTATGCCAATACAATGACTGCATTCTCATTCAGTAATGGTTTCGACAGTAACAGTGTATAGAAACGATTGACTCGGACACGAGGGCCCGTTCCCTTGGCCAGGGTCCCTTTTGTCAAGTGTGGGGGCCCTTTTGTCTGCCTTTAGGGTCCCCCTAACTAGGGTACATTTTCATTTTTCTCGTCAGTTTTAGCATTTTTCTTTATAAAACACTTTTGGATGACACTTCGTGTACAGTTTGATTGCTCGATATGTTTGAAAAATATAAATGTGCGATTAATTAATATGTGTCATCTATTTATTTTGGGATTTCGGCGGGGGACATCAGCCTCACTGTTGGCTTGTTTATCAATTTAAATCAACATTGATGCTGTGATCTTACTGGGAAAAGATGGGCTTCTGATATCCAATATTGAAGACAAAATAAACATTTATCATTGTTACACGAATCGTGTACCATAATGCGTTTCAGCCCCAGTTCTAGCAAAATACTCAAGGAACGAGGCTAGAAACATTGCACCAAATCAAACGGTGTATGTAGACTGGAATGACCAGATGCTAAAAATTTGAATTTGATTGAAACTGCTGGCTTATTTCGCTGAACATAACTGATTTGAAATTAGAGTAAAAACGGAAACCATTGAATGTAAATTAGTTTATATACTTTCATATTACAGTATTATATGAGTTGCGACCCATTTGTCTCAATTTCTAGATCCGAAATGTTAGTGATTTAGCTCCTTTAAAGCGGGAATTTCATATTTTCCAAGAAAGTCAAAAAATATTTATTTCTATGTCTTTTGCTTAATAGTAGGTTGTCAACTCACTATTATACAATCATAGACATTATTGTTACACTTACAAATCCTTCACATCGGAAATAATAACACAATTACCTCCCTTGTTTTCCCATTCCCCCCCCCCCCCCATGCAATAGCTATCTTCATACTTTTGAATTTAAACTTGAAAATGATATTTTTGCCAATTTCTCAACTGGCAATGGTGAATTATAGAATTAATAGGATTATTCTTTAACAGGGTAGAACTGTTTGTAGAAACCATCTATTTTAAGGCATTATTTTAATATGTTTTAAAAATATAACTTAGAAATATGAAATTGCAGCTTTAAAGTATCTTTATATGCAAACTTTGCTTTTCATTCTAATAGAATATACACATTGTTACCACATGGTATTTTATGAGTAAAGTTTGTGTTTGAAAATTATGAACCCAAGGTCAAGGTAAATAAATTGAATGAGCACGAGTTACATGTGCGATACGGAGATGTGCATTGGTGGAAAATGGTGCAGTGCATGATCTTACTTGTAGCAAATATAAATCTTTACAATTCAGCGTAGAGTAGATGCAAATGATGCTGGATGTGAAAAATTCTTGCACTCACATGGAACATATTACCTTAAAAATGGGGGGTTGGGATGGCCTAGTGATCTAGAGTGCCGTGCTTCGACCTCTAGCTGGCCGGTCACCTCTGGCTTACGGCTGTGGTTTCGAGCCCTAGTGTGAGCGTATGTGGCATGGAGATAGGGGCGTCTTCTCAACCTCGTGGGTTTCCTCCGGGCACTCCGGTTTCCTCCCACTGCTAAAGACCCCTACGCGCAAGCGAATTATTGAAATAAAAAATGATACCATATGTTAGTCCCAAAATGACCTAGTTAGTGTTGAGTGGACGTTAAACCCCATTTCTCTCTCTCTCTACCTTAAAAATCTATACTAATATTTTTGGTTGCTATTTGTTTTTCCCCGAGGCTGAAAATGGTGTATAAGGGTAGCTCGGACCAGGGACTAACAGGCCAGGTGGTAATTGACTTTTGGTTTCAAAGTTATGCTACTTCTGTTGTGATGCTAAAAAACGTAGGGGTAACACGAACCTGAGAGTAACATAGGCCTGGTGGTAATCATATTAAAGAAGCAATGGCCAGAGAAATCCCTCTCTGCCCATTGCTGGACATACTCCGCGCAGCGTTTCGTTTGATTATAGGTAATCTCACTACACACTGCTCTTCTGAGTGGATATTGTTGTGTTAAATTTTGATTAGTCAGTAGTCCGACTACCAACCTATCACTACCTACCATACAAACGCTTTACATTTAAAACGAGTGCCAGTATTGGACCAAATATGTTTACATAACGTTACGTCATGGCTCACGCTTTTATTATGCCTAATTAACCCGTGCATAGGAGAATACTGCAGTAAAACTAATTGTGTGACAAACGAGGCTATCAAGTCGAATGAAATGTAAACAATACTCTTTGGAAACGAACATACTTATACCTTTTTTAATACCTTAAATCACTGTCCAAAGTTTTAGGGAAGACTTAGATTAAACGAAGGACTGTCATGTTGCTCTACTTAAGTGATAGCTTTCATTGAACGGGGAGAATAGACGCACTCCCGCAAAAGTTCAAGAATCAGAAGTCAATCCAGCAATGGTCAGAGAGAGATTTCTCGGGCCATTGCTTCAGGAATATGATTGCTGGATTGACTTCTGATTCTTAAACTTTTGAGGGAGTTTTTCTATTCTTCCCGTTCAATCAACATGACAGTCCTACGTTTAATCTGGGTCTTCCCTAAAACTTTGGAAAGTGATTTAAGGTATTAAAAACGGTGAAAGTATGTTCGTTTCCAAACAGCATTGTTTACATTTCATTCGACTTGATAGCCTCGTTTGTCACGCAATTAGTTTTACTGCTGTATTCTGCTATGCACGGGTTAATTGGGCATAATAAAATCGTGAGCCATGACGAAACGTTATATAAACATATCTGGTCCAATATTGGCACTCGTTTTGTAAAGCAGCTAGTCATTGGTTGTTAGTCGGACTACTGACCAATCAAATTTTAAAACAACAATATCCACTCATTACAGCAGTGAGTAGTGGGATTACCTCTAATCAAACGGAACACTGCGAGAAGTATGGGTGGTAATGGACTTCAAGTTTCGGAGTTATGATACTTCGGTTTACGATTTCATTGCTATACCTGTGCTACGCTGAGTCAATGACTATGTTAGTCTCAATAATGTGTCAGTATTATTATTATTATGTTTATCAAAAAGCATCTTCAGTTCCACGGATGACTTGAAGTATAGTCATCGGTTTTTCCTGAGAGGAGAGAGAGAGAAATTGAGAAAGCACCCCTATCTCCATGCCACATACCCTCACACCTGGGATCGGTTTTTCCTACTTCTAAAATTACCGATGGCAAGCCAGATATTTAAACTAAAATGAAATTAAACATAAAATTTCTTAAAATGTTTTTTCACTAAATGGCGTATTTGAGTTCATGTGAAACCATTCATTTCGGCATTCTCATCAAAGTTCAGAAAATTTCCCTGTAGTAGGCTATCCTGTTTCAATCTTAAGTCACAGAAATATACCCGGGGCTTCCAGCCATATGGGTTTTCTAATTGAGTAAGCTTCAAAAATCAATTTGATTATTATAAAAGCTATTAGTTTTTTCAGTGAAGCATGGGTGATGAGCTTTGTACAAGTGGTGGCCACTAGTTAGATATATAGAGACCATGTGTTATATTTCTCTGGTCTGGTATAGATAACTTCTCTGGTAAACAAATACCCTAACCCAAAATATACCATATACATATATTTAAACAGGCCAGTTCATCAGTCATGTGATAGCAGAGGATGACAAAGTACACACATGTTGTTTCTGCTAGCTCTAGTCACATGATCAGTTTGTGATGGCCGCTATATTAGTGTTACCAAATATAGCTACTCAGATAATTATCACAAAGTAATTTATACACCGATATGATGTCATGTTCATAGACAAGTAGGTATAATGTTGGTTTATGTGGTATATTTTACCGTGGTATAAGTGATATACCCCAGTAATAGGTGTGGTACATGGGTGTATGTATAATACTCAGTGTGTGTGTATAATAAGCCTACAGCTCACCACAACACCCTGTGTTCTATATTGATTTAATTCTCGGACTGTCAAGAACACGCCTTAGTGTGAATCTCATTGCATCTCGTCAAGTCTCGTAGTTCTGCGGCTCATGTGAAACTCGAGTTTTTAAAATCAAAGTCTTGTTTTTGAAACTTGTGATATAAGCTGTGATATTGTGTTGATCTAGGTGTCTGGTTGATGAACTAGGTCACATGTTTTATAGTGTAAAACTATGTGGAATGTTCACTACTAGTTATACTGTATAAACCCTGTGTTGTTTCTGTTGGGTTGAATCTGATGTTGCTGTGACTGACTGACTGTCTATTGATTTGGGGTTAATATAAGATCTAAATAACCTTGAAACTCCCTGTGTCCTGTTGATGTACACAGATTATAACTGTGGTATATTATTTTAAAAAGTGTGGTATATCAGCAGGGAATATAGATCTATATACCATATTTCTTTAAATAAACTGTTAATTACTGGGAGTATCAAGGTAGACTGTGTAAGTATTTACTGCTGTACCTTAGTAATTATTCATCCAGGATTCTGGTTGTTAATAATCAATTGTCGATTTACCTTCGTCTAATCTTAATGGTAAACAAATGTTAATCTTGGCTTGTGGTTGAACCGTCCGTTGTATAAAACTGTGCTTATGACGAGAGTTGAGAAGAAATGGGGCGGAGACGAATGTACCTTCCCAAACAGAAAAAAAGAAATGACAAAAAACAAGGCTTTATCCTTTTGACAGTTATATAAAACTACAGTTGAGGCAAAGCTTGAGAAAAAAGATCTGGAATAAGCCCGAATGTACATTTGTAGGGTTAAAGATTCTACTCAAGTGTTTAAATTTCCTTGGTGTGATAATTGTTATTAAATGTCACAATTATTGCCATCAAATACACCCCCCAAAGAGTCAGACATTTGTGACTAAGTACTTATACTCTATAATTGCTACATGGACTTTACTTGCACTTACACCAATAGGGGAATGGGGTGGCTGTTTGGTTAACAGTAGTACATGACAAACTTGTCTAAACTCCAGGGTTTTCGTAAGTTCTTTCAGTTTCCTCCCACTGCTAAAGACGCCTACACACATGGGAATTGTTAAAATAAAATTAAACGATATGTTAGTCCCGAAATGACCTGGTTTGTGTCAGTGGGTTAAACCTCACCTATATCTCTCTCTCTCCCTCTCTCTCCCTCTCTCTCTCTCACACACACCAATAGCTCTTTAATCGGGAGTTCTCAGACTCAATCCTGATGTGTCCAAAAGTTGATCAAAGTTTATTAATGTTCCATCTTGTTAGTATTCAAGTCAAATAAAAGTAACAAGTGGTTTAGTTTGTCATAATTATGCACTGACATAAATGTATAAAATTTGTATCACGCAGGTGTTTCACTGGTCTGTTGATGCTTGCAAAAGCAATAATAATACATTCACAAAGAAATTAATGATTCATAAAATATTCAAAATACACCCACTAAATTACCATAAGGTAATTTCTCTATCATGTCATGTATTACTGTAGCATATCATGCATTGCTCTAGCATGTCATGTATTGCTCTGGCATGTCATGTATTGCTCTACAATGTACATATTGTGTACTGCTCAGTCGCATGTGACTGAAACACATTCTAAGTTGCTTTGCCATGTCGTGTATTGTTGAATGCTCTACCAGATCGTGTATGGCTTAAACAGTACACATAGTGTACTGTTCTACAAAGTCATGTATGGCTTCAAAACATTGTGTTTTGTTCTTCTATGCCATGTATGGCTTATACACATTGAGTATTGCTCTACAATGTAATGTATGGCTGGCTTAAACACATTGTGTAATCCTCTACCATGTAATGTATAGCTCAAACAAATTTTGTACTGCTACATCACGTCAATTTGGGCATAAACTCAATACTAAAGACTCAATCGTTGTGTATTGTTCTATCATGTCATGTGTTAGTTAATTTAAGTGAAATTCTAGAATATTTGTGTATATCATTATGCACATTCTGTTTTCTGAAAAACTGTGACTTTTATTCAATAAAAAAAAAGCAATTCAAGTTATATAATATGCCTATTGCGGCGGGATTGCCTATATAAAACTAAATTTAATTTTCTATCTATTCATTCGAATCACTGAACTGTAAATAAAATGTAGAACTAGCATCCGGGATGACATATTGACATTTGTTTAAATTTAAAAACTGACAGTTTCAATTTCATTTTCTATGTTTATTTTAAAAAAATTATGTTTTGCTTAGTTTCCAATTTTAAACATTAAATTGAATTAGTTTTTTTTTACAAAAGGTTCAGTGCTGATCAAGACAGAAAAATTTATGGATAGTGTACAGTATGTGGAATTAGCACGATATAAATGGACTTATTATTATTACTAGATTGTGTTAAAGTGCCTAACGCAACCTAAATTTGTTCAAGTTCAAGGCAATGTCTTTGAAAGGAGGCACCAGTGATATTGAGCCTAATGCAACCTGATTGTGTTTCAGGCAGTGTCTGTGAAAGTTCCCTAGAAGTAAGACCGGGGCCCGGATGGGGATGGTGGATGGCCAAATGGTTATCTATATATCATAAGTTCTGTCATTGAGTCAACTGGTTTGGTTTCGATTCCCCGGTTGTATGTGACAAAAGTATTGTGGTCTGTCGAACCTCGTGGGTTTTCTCTGAGTCCTCTGGTTTCCTTTCACTGCTAAAAAGACCCTTGTGCGCAAGCAAATTATTGAAATAAAATTTAATTGTGTTAGTCCCGAAAAGACCTGATTGTGTGAGTGGAGGTTAGAACATCTTTTCTCTCTCTCTATCCACTTCCATACTTATTCCTTCTTCTTTCAATCCCTTGTAATAATTGTCTCAACTGTGATAATATATTAATGAAGTGTAAAGTTGATGAAATATTCCCTGTGTCATCCACTACCAGTTGTCATGTTGTGAGGAAAGAGATTAACTGTGTCACCATCGCTTGAAATATCTTCCCAGCATTCTTTTCATTTTTTACATATTTTAAATTTCAAGATCTTTTTGTAATTTGTAAATTATTCAAACATTCGATAAAGCATTGAATTTAAAGGTTTTTTTTTCTGTATTTAATTTTTCATTTCTGATCATTACATATACCGGTATCCAACTTTTAGATTAAAATAATTTTTCTTTGGGTCAAACAGATGAGCTACAATGTAATTATGTTAAAAGTCCTGATGCGCCATTAATGTTAAAAGTCCTGACGGCCATTGGCCTTTCCCCTAAAATATCAAATTTATCACTGCCTAATCCAGGCTAATATATACTCAGATTAAATATTTAACATTTAATTAAGAAAACAATTAAAAATACCAACACTAGACACTATCCTGGTTTGGATTCAATTGCATATAGAAAACGCCCATCGATAATTTTTTTCGGATACAAAATGATAACAGGCTTATTGCATAATGAACAGCATAGATCTGTCATGTCAATTCCACATCTTTGTAAAAACCGAACAGAATGGAACCATAATTGGACAGATATTAGAGATTTATTTTACACAATATTCTAGTTGGCAAGTAATTCTATAGCGATAATATGGCACATCAAGAATTAAAAGCCAAGGATTAGCAATCAAATTTCTAAGTTTTGTTATAATTTGTGTCAGCAAAATCTCTTCCCAGTAAATTGATCCAGATTTATGTAGAGAGAAAGATTACTGTCTGCCAGTATAAACAAGGGTCAGGGAAGGTCAGCAACAACAATAATATTGTACCCAGTAGGGTTGGTGTGTAGGGTATATATTTACTTATATCCCTTAGAGGATGACTAGGTTCATCACTTATCTTATTGACTTAATCTAAAAAAAACACAGCATAAACAAACCTATAAAAATACCAAAATCAACATAATCTATCTATCTATCAACTAACCCTATATTAACACAAGGTACAATTTTATGGATACACAATTACTGAGTTTGATACTAAGCCACGTTTCGATGAGGATGCTCGTGTTAATATGTTCAATTACTAAATGCCAATCAAAGAAGATAACCCTATATTATCTCTGGTTCATGTAGGTCCGGGATTGTCATTCACTTCTGGTCAAGGATCAGTGAATTTCCATATTTTAATGGCAGTTTTCACACTGAATTTTATTTTAAGATACATTATGTAAGATTAAGAGGTAGCCATTTTTGATTTAAATTTTGAAAATAGCTCTTGCATAATGTATATGTTTAAGGATATAGTGTGGCAAATAATTCCTTTGAAATTTTGTTGTCTAGGGCTGTCAGTTTGTCTGTGGTCAACAATTTCTTGTGAGCTCTCTTTAAAAAATTGATTATGGCCCTTGTTTCACATTGAAGAATCTGGTAAACGCTCTAAAAGCAAAAGTTAGCCTTCAATGTAGAGTTATGGCCCTTGTTTCACTTTTTTTTATAGGTGAACACTTTTGTCGTAACAAATTATTACCCTTGCTTACTTTTCAAAAACTTATGAAAGTTTCATTAGCGGAAGTCAAAATAGGAATTTTATTTTTTACCATTGTGAAACTGAAGGATTTCCCACTGCAATGGTGGCTCAATGACAGGCTAAATTTAATAAATTGTCCTGAATTGGATAAATTTGAATTAATTGGGTATTGTCTCTTTCCTGTAATTAAATCAAATTTGTCGTAAGAGTTTTGTTTTTGTCTTAAATTTTTAATTCTGTTAAATTCAGTAGAAACTGTACTAATATATTAGAGTTTTAACTGAGGAGAAATTTAAATAAAAACCCCTTGAGGGAAACTAAATGTCACAATCACGGATACAGAGATTAAAAGGAAGCCAACGATTTGACAGAAGTAATCTTTGTCTCGACAAATATAAATAATTATAATTTAATACAATAATCATATCCTGTTTATCCCATGAAACATTTAAACTCAGGTTTTGGTTTCCAGATAAGTCATGGTTCAACCCCTCTAAATTTGTACTTGATAGTGATAAGAATTTCATTTTATTATACGCCCACATAGAAATGTGGACGTATATTGCCGTCACCCCCGTCCGTCCGTCTGTCGGTCCGTCCGTCCGTCGGTCCGTCCGTCCGTCCGTCCATCGTCCACAATTTCTTGTGAACGCACTAGAGGCCAGGGTTAATATCCGATTGACTTTAAATTTATACACAGTGTTTAAGGTCACGAGACGAAGAAGCCTATTGATTTTCAGCAATATCCGATAATTACTGCCAGAGTTATGACCCTTGATCACTTTGAAAAATCCTGTGAACGCTCTAGAGGCTAAAGTTAATATCCGATTGACCTTAAATTTATACACAGTGTGCAAGGTCATGAGACGAAGAAGCCTATTGATTTTCAGCAATATCCGATAATTACTGCCAGAGTTATGACCCTTGATCACTTTGAAAAATCTTGTGAACGCTCTAGAGGCTAAAGTTAATATCCGATTGACCTTAAATTTATACACAGTGTTTAAGGTCATGAGACGAAGAAGCCTATTGATTTTCAGCGATATCTGATAATTACTGCCAGAGTTATGACCCTTGATCACTTTGAAAAATATTGTGAACACTCTAGAGGCTAAAGTTAATATTAGATTGACTTTAAATTTATACACAGTGTTCAAGGTCATAAGACGAAGAAGCCTATTGATTTTCAGCAATATCCGATAATTACTGCCAGAGTTATGACTCTTGATCACTTTGAAAAATCTTGTGAATGCTCGAGAGGCTAAAGTTAATATCCGATTGACTTTAACTTTATACACAGTGTTTAAGGTCATAAGATTTTCACGGATTTCCGATAATTAGTGCCAGAGTTATGGCCCTTGATCACTTCAAAAAATCTTGTGGATGCTCTAGAGGACAAAGATGATGTCCGATTGACTTCAAATTTATACACAGTGTTTAAGGTCATGAGACGAAGAACCCTAGTGATTTTCAGCGATCTCTGATAATTAGTGCCAGAGTTGTGTCCCTTGATCACTTCAAAAATTCTTGTGGATGCTCTAGAGGCCAAAGTTAATATCTGACTTTAAATTTATACACAGTGTTTAAGGTCATGAGACGAAGACGCCTATTGATTTTCAGCGATCTCTGATAATTATTGCCAGAGTTATGGCCCTTGATCACATCAAAAAATCCTATGGACGCTCTAGAGGCCAAAGTTAATATCTGATTGACTTTAAATTTACACACACTGTTTAAGGTCATGAGACGAAGAAGCCTACTGATTTTCAGCAATTTCAAATAATTACTTCGTAAATGATCATTTCAAAAAACCTTGTGACGCTATAGATGCCGATTGACTTCAGATTGATACACAGAGTTCAAGGTGTTGAAACGAACAAGTATTTTGATTTTCAATGAATTTTGATAACTGAACAGCTAAATCCATGATGTTAAATGTTTCCTATACTAATTGTTAGCGTGGGGCAAAACTTTATAAAAAGCAAACAAATTCTAATGATTTTCAGATAATTACAAAATGAGTTGTTACTCTTAATCAGATTTTAGTGTATAACAAATGTTTCATTCCCCAAAAAAGTAAAAATATGCGACAACCTTTGTTGACTGCCCGGACGATTTAGCTGCTGTGGGCGTATGTTTCGTTGCCTGGCAACCTATCTTGTTTATTTATAATGCATGGTTGAACTCAGAATAATTAACGAAATGGACAAATTCACAAACTAAGAATAGATATCTGTAAATGTACGTCATAACTATAAATTTTAAATTTTGTCACATGATTGCAAATTCACATTTGAACAGTTTAGCCATGGTGAGTATTTGTGACTCTGTGAATGACACTATATGATGTATAAATTTTAAATTTATAAGGACAGCTTTTACAGAATACATATATTCAACAAGAAACACTATTGAGACTTGTTACTACTTTTTGAAAGGCTCCTGACAGCACAGGAGTGCCGCTTGTGTTTACTCTATATTTGGACCTATTTTTTGATTCTTATTAATTGACTGTTTTAAGTATGGAGAGGGGTTCGATGGCCGAATGGTTAGCATGTGCGTGCTGTATCAAAAGGACTGTCATTGTGTCAACTGGCGTGGTTTTGAGTCCCCAGTTGTATGTAATAAGGAGTACTGGAGTAGGGTCGTCTGTCCAACCTATGTGTTTTCTGATTTCCTCCCACTGCTAAAGACCTTTACGCGCAATCAAATTAAAAATTCAACCATATCTTTCAAATGCTATTTCTCAGCCATTTACGTCTTTAAGTGGACTTCAACTTGATGACACTCCCTGTAAACCACAGGGTTGTTCTTGACAAGAGTTGATCTTGTCTCTCGCTAGCCTGGAGTGTGGTGGGTTTGATCCGGTGTTGGCCGAGAAAGTTCATCAAGAGATTTCCCAGCATGGTTTCCCAGCAGTGGTGCAGAGTAGAGAGCCTGACAGGGACAGCTGTCTAGTGTTTTGGATGGGACAAAAACTCACAGTCCTGTGTATTCATTGGTGTGCATGTAAAAAATCCCTTGGCAGTTGGAATTCGATATTATAAGTGTAGGCCGTTGCATCTCTGTCCAAACAAAATTTCTCTCATATCACACTGTATGGCATATGTATGGTCACCTTTATTAGCCCAGCCGGAGCAAAACAGTAGGAAGTTAAACCTCATTTCGTTTCCGCAGAAATATCTTCCTACAATTGAATGAAGGCTACTACTATATCTTACCTTCTAACAGGGATTCATGCGTATTCCTTAGAATGCTTCCAACACACCCATATATTATTTGTTATGAACTGTAGTTATTTGATAATAAATTTCAAGTATTACCTGTTTCAAATGTCCATTTACCTCTAAAGGAAATTGAATTGAAGAGGTCTATTGGTCTAAACCAATTGCATTTAACATTAAATTTCATCAAATCAAGTAATAATTTTGTTAGTTTTAACTGAGAGGCAAATTGTACGTAAAACTTTCGTATCAGTATATGAACGTGTAAGTTGTACCCTTACGTTATTGTACCTACAGTACGATAGTACCGAAGTGATATGTTGAATAGATTTTGTTTTATGTCGGCTGAAACTTGTGTTCATCTTGAATTGTTTACAAGTCTAAAATTGTCACGATGACTAAACATTTTATGAATTTATAAATTTATAGGCTTTGTTGACTTTGTGAATTGATAAGGTCTATTTAATAACTATGCCCAAGTTCTTTTTATAATTCAATTTCGTCATAAATAAAGACATATCTTGTTCTAAAACCTTAGTCATGTGATCACTGAGTCTGAGATCACAGATTTGATATAATCATGACTAATATGATCCTTTACCTTTAACACATGGTGCAGGTCAAAAGGTTAAAGTTCATCAAGGACATGACAGGTTATACTGTAAGATGTAAGGACAGTAATCTTGACAAGAGAGAGAACATTCTTTATGTAAGATTATATAATGTAATGATTGCTGTTCAGGCAGCTATTTACAGAATTGTATAAGTTGGATTTATATATGAAAGGATTGATTGTACTGTTGACAGATTTATTAATGTAAACTTGACACCATATTGAGTTGTATTCCTACACTGTTATTAGATATTTGAGAAGACAGGTTTCATGGTAAGTGTCTTTAAGCAATATGGTTTTCGTTGATATTATAAATATTTGTAACTTTATATTATTTATGGTTTCGAATACATTCGGATAGATTTGGGAATTAGAATTATTTGAAAGGTTTTATTATTAAAGTTAAGAGCTTGCTAATGTTGAGAGGTCACATATGTTGACTGAGAAAGTTCTTCCTGATTTTCGGGCGTAGTCCTCCATGGTCAGTCGTACAGGACAGAATGCCTGCCAGTGGGACCATGTATAGTCATTTGGATGGGATGATAAACCAAAGTCCTGTGTACACATATTGTAGCCGTTATTCGGGCAAAATTTCCTTTATAGGAAATATATGCCCTTCTTCATTAGCCCCGTTGGAGCAATGCAGTTGGACTTTAAACCCCATTTTATATCTCTTCACAGTTGTAAAGTATCTGAGTTTATTTATATAACTCATAAACTTAAAGTAACAATATTCTTATTAGTTTATATAAACCTACCATGTCCGATCTTTGCATAGAGTTAAAAACATACCATGTTATTGAATCGTACAAACTTCCACATAGTCCCGTGTCGAGTGGACCTTAAACCCCAATTCTCTCTCTCTCTCTCTCTCTCTCTCTCTCTCTCTCTCACTCTCTCAAACCTCAACATTTCTCAGAAACTGTTTGAAAACTGTTTAACCAAAATAACATTTGTTTACAGTACGTAAGTGACGTTATTCATAGATGAGATGAACAATGACCATTGTTCATAAAGAATATCAAAAGCGCCGGAGCTTAAACTGTTAAAATTACAAAAATATACATATTCAACAAAAAGAATGATATGATTCTTATTCAGTGACTAAACACGATTATTCATGGTTATATTGGCACTTTAAAAACCATTACAGTTTCTTATAAGCTAACACATGTTACGAAATAGGTTACTCAGTTACTGTTTGACACATTTGATATTTAATGGATTATTTTTCATACGTCATATTTCTCATGAGATCCAATATTTATATGTATGTCATTGTTAAAATCTGTGACAGTATTTTAAAAGAATTGCAGGAACACATGTCATGTGATCTAGGTTTAGACACGTCATTGTATAATGTTACACGAGAGAGGTTGTCTCACCACAAGCTGATTGTATCAAATAACCTGATCACGCCCTCTTCAATATTCATACTTAAATTATTCTTGTTTACATACGTCAAGTCAGAATATTATATGTAACATTATCTTTGAAGATTTACAAACCCACTTAAATTTAGAAGCATGACTGAAAAATGACATTGAGTTAGACCTAAATGTCTTGCTGTTTGTACCAACTAAATTTCACTCGTAGCCCACTGCATGGCGTATGTTTATCTTATTAGCTTGGTTTGTGTTCAAAAATAAGATATAGAACCCCATTTCTTTTATTATTTTTTTTATTTTATCGTTACAATAGAGTTCTTAAAAAGTTTTTACTGAAGATTACGGATTTCTGACGCTTTGTGTTGCCTTTCTTCTTCGTGTGAAATATTTTAAAGATTAAGATAATCTTAGGTTCCCTTTGTGTCTGTTGCAGCTTTCTCTAAGACTTTTGTTCACTGTGTTGTAATAATGCGCCGCCAGAGATGCAAGACTTCCAAACAACTGTCAATACTGTTCTAGTTTCAGACATTATAGTGGTTTGAATGTAAATAAACGACTTTGTTGTAAAAATAAACGGGGACGCGCCGAAATGCTGAAAGGATGGATAACTAGTGAATGTCAAGTTGACCATTGGGACTTGCCTCTCCGAGACTTGCTTAATAAAACAAGGACGTATGTATTAAAAGATTTGAATTAAAGGAAATAGTTTGTTTAGAAGGAAATTTTTCTTTTGTTATAACTTTGTAAAGTACGGATAAGAAGACTAATTTACAAGATTTGTTGGGTTTTTAAGATGGAGATGTAGATACTGGTATTGTAAATATCATTGTACGAGTTGATACAGATAGTATTGAACAGAGGTTGTTCGTTATTGATGATTTGTGAAACTTGAATTTTTGTTTATATATTTTTTATTTTTATACGTGTGGAATAACTGTATTTCTCTTATGAAATTTTCTTCTATTATTCAATTCCCTAGCTGTACATGGCAAGGAGTAGGGTCCCCTATCCAACATCGTGGCTTTTTTCTGAGTCTTCCGGTTTCCTCCCACTGCTAAAGACTCCTACGCGCAAGCGAATTATTGAATTAAAATTGAACCATATGTTAGACCAAAAATGACCTAGTTTGTGTCAAGTCGATGTTAAACCAAACCTTTTTCTCTCTCACTCCTATTAGTGTTTAACATCCGATTCCACAGATGGGGGTGGATGGGGATGGTGATGTCATAGACAAGTTGTTTTATTTGATTAGGCTCAGTGTACGTACAGGGGTCTTCTCTGGAGTCAACTCATGAGGTTGAGAAGGCGTCCCTATCAAGCCATGTAAGCTCACAACAGGGATCATAACACACACCTGTAGGATGAAACTGGAGCACCTGGAGTAAACTCAAAAGGTTGAGCTCACACTAGGGATCGTAACCACGACCGCTATTGAAATGTTAAATATATTTCTAAACTATTATAACATTACCGATCTCTAATATATTTAATTGCCAGATCAAAGAGCATGGGAATTAGTCATTATTGACATTGTTGTACCTTACTTTAACATGCCAATATATAAGTAGGCATCATTAATGTAATACATAGCATTAGTTATATATAGCACAGTACCAGTACTTACATATGTATCGTCTAATATATATAAATCATGTTATCGCAAATATGTATATATTATATCTCTGTCTGCTAATAAATGCCTGAAGAGCAACTTTGGTTGTGAATGAAAACATTTGCACAAATTATATAGTTTCATTTCGCCAACATAAATTTTACTCATATATAGCAATATATGTTTTAGAAATAAAGTTGTTTTAGGAAAGAAAACCAGGTTTTTGTGAGTACTTTCCGTTTTATTTAGCTTCTTCAGACAAACTTTAACAATTACAACAGAGTAGCTATAACTAGAACCTATTACTATATTCATACATGTATATAAAAAGATAGATGTAAATAAAAGTTAAATGTTCTTGGTTTATGTCTTCAAAATCTTTCAAAAATAACAAACTAAAGATTGATCTTCATATAAGTTCATTAAACTCTTGTGTTATACTCATGATAAGATACCGGTACAGAACATTGGTTGAATACATGTAGCTAATACCTGGTACTTAACATATATACCATCTAATGATAAATCACACCTGATATATTAATTAATATACATCATTAGATCCACAATATACATCAATCTGTGTTGAAATAAAGGTATACTTTCTATTGTTATACTTGATTGTTGGGGTGCCGTTTACTTAATACTCAGGAAGTATAATTTAGCAATATTTTCAAATAATTTGTTTATTTATTATCTCCTTAATGTTTTCTGTGCTAAAATCTTGTTTTTTGTGTATTTTCAGATGAGACAGATAGTCGAGGACAGATCGACGAGAACGGTAATCCGGTGTCTAAAGGCTACAGTCAGCTGAGAGAACGTCCAGTTAGTCAAGAAGAAATCGCGTTAAAAAGTTCTGTATACACCCCTCATAGATATGGCTCTACTACCAGCGACTTACACCCTTCACAATACACGGGACTGGAACAAAGCTCACCTCACAATATCGAACCGAAAAACAAAATCGGCAACAAGAAAAATAAACTCAAGAAGGTAGAACAGGTTTGTTTGGCGGAAAATGTGGAAAATTACGTCGGAGATAAAGATTTGGAAGAACTAGTCAAATTTATCGAACAAAATGACATTAAAGAAAATCAGTTGAAAAAAACGAATGGTACTTTGGATGTGAAGGTTGAAAAAACAGTCAAGAGAAGTAAAGACAAGAAAACCAAGACTACAGTGTTTGTCCTTCCGCCTCTGCCTAAACCAGGCGATCATATTGTGATTGACATTGAAGGTAACGGGGACGAATTAGCGAACATCTCCTCTGACATGGGAAATTCTAATGAAAAAGTAACAGAATATAACCAGGGTCTGGAAGGTAAGGCTAAAAAAGATACCGAACTTTCTAAATCTCAAGATGGCGACAAACCCCTTTTGCATAAAGGTCAAGGTGGTGAGACAAAAAGTAAAAGTAAACTTGTGAAAGACGAAGGGAGTGAGAAACGTACCAAGAACGGCAACAATTTGAAAAAAGAAACGAAAGTTAACGGTTACAATCACATGGTGGAACATTTCGACACTCCCCCTGTCGCAAAAGAGATTGAAAAGAAAGGAAAGGACACTTATAAGAAGATGGTGTCTCCATCGACTGCCAAAACCTCTCCAGAGGGCATTACTAATGATAAAAAGAAAGGTAACTCTAAGTTACATGTGGACACAACTACCAGTAATGAAAAGAAACTCTTGAATCATACCAAGTCTCCCAATGATATCAAATCTACCTATCCTACCTCCCCAATAATATGTAAAAGTGAAATTGACGTAGCTGAATTAGACGCTAATTATATTTTTACTGACTTACCTGTTGCACAGGTAGAACCAGAGTTTACAGTTGTAGGTAAAAAGAAAAAGAAAACCTTAATCCATGGGAAAGAACAGGTTCCATTCATGGCTGGAATTTCAAGGGAATTTCCTGTGACTAAGTCAAAGTTTCGTGATAACTATTCAACCCCTGTGCCTCGCTCAGTTACACCTCCTCCCATTAAATCTAGAGACAAAAACCAAGATTTCAGTCTTTCCGCATTCCCAGCTCTTGGTAACACATCTGTTACTAAGGAAAAGTCCAGCTCCCTGGAGCCGCGTCGTAGTTCCATTGGTGAGTTGCCCCTAACCGGTGAAACTAGTTCTATAGACGATAGCGATATAGCATCTGTGAAATCACTGCCCGCCGGTCAACCGGCTAAAGCAGACATGCTTGCTTCACGGTTCCAGAAATCTTATGCAAAAATAGCTGCTGGCCCTAAACCAATTGGCCAGTTCTCTCCAGATGCTTCTATGGAGGATTATTCAGAAGAATCTGTTGAGAAACCAAAGCAAACCGTGTGGAAGGGCAGCTTGACAGAACGGCGCCATTCTATTGGATCAAGTCCTGATGACAATAAACTGGATAATGGATCTGGTTTGACGGAAAAGTCACGCCAAAAAAGTGGGAGCCAGGAAGTTCTCAAAATAGACGCCAATTCTAAACCTAGTGAAACTGCCAATATAAAAGTTGAGGATGTTGTGACAAACATTGACACTGCTGTTGTTGTTACAGATAGTGATAAAAATACCATGGCAACATGTGATTCACTTCGACAAGATGTTAAACCGCACGACTATTCATTTTCTACAAGTGAGAAATTAACAATCACACTTAAAAGCCAAGGATATAAACAATCAATTAGCACCAAATCTGATTCGGTATCTAAGCTAAGTTGTAATAATAATGATCCACCACCCATTCAACCCTTTGATATCAAACAGTTAGACTTTGTTAGCCAGGACAAAATGTCCTCACCTTCCTCTGTAGCTCAGTCATCAACTGTGGTGAGTTCGTCTCTAACTTATAATAAGGAAAACAATAACAGCGTTGTGACGAAAAAGATTTCCGTGAACCAGAACGTAAACCAAGTGACTTCAAATAGTAAAATGATAAATAGGAATTTAATGGACACCAGATCTCAAAAAGTGCCGACCCCTCCGGTGGACATGAAACCATTGAAAAATAACAAATCGGTTCCGAAAATTCCTCTTAACGGTCGAAAAAATAAGTCAGTGGTCTTCCTGGATAAAAAACGTGATTCTCCGTCGAATATTGACATCACTTTTGGTTTCGATGATATTGGTGATGACGTTAAAGAATTTTTGAGTGATAAATCAGAAAAAGTGAATACAGCTGATCTACAAAGGACCGAGGGTGTTGCGTTTAATGCGCATTCGTTTGTGAAGGTCAATGATCATGATAACAATGGTCTCAATTTTATGAAACCGTTGAATAATGTGGTTAATCCAGGTAACTTGCAGCCAGGTCACGTATTTACTCAAAAATTACTTGCAAACGATAAGTCTAGCGGCCATATTGTGCCCAACTACACAAGAGTCAAATCGTTAAAAGAACATGTGAATTTGTTAAATGGTGTTGTAAAAAATGTACAAAGAATTCCAAATAATCCCCAAACATTGCCAGTTCAGAGAGCAAGCGAGGCTAGATCTGCAGAAGGCCTTGTTCAAATAAACCGAACAGAAGGTTATGCCCAGTCGTCGTCAACCTCCGTAGTCAATACACCTATGTCAGACGACACAGCCATGGGTAGCCCTGTGTTAGACAAAGCTCCTATTCTTGTCCACGACAATAAGATGGTCATATATTATGGAGATGCACTGAGGAACCGAGATAGTCGATTGAGTAGCAGTGGTGATAGTAATAAATTCATCCATTTTCTACTCTCAACTAATAACTGTGGAAAATTCAACCATCATGAAGCTGTGTCACAGTTAAAGAGAGGTGAGTGGCCATTTTTATTTTAGTTCATTTTGAACTAAGTTAATCAAGGGTGAATGTCATCATTCTCTAAATGTCAGAATTTACTCAGAACGTTTTTATAATTCAGTTGATTACATGACATAAATATATGATTTAGTCTGTCTTTAGTTGGGCTGTTGTCACTGACAACAAATGAACAGGTAGTCATTTGTCCATGGTAAAATATACAGGGCTCTGAAGGCTGGGGTGGGTTGTATGAAAAAAAACAAAGCAATTGATATATGGACCCATGTTATTATTGGACATTGTAATATTACATACCTTCATGTCACCATTGAATCCCTTACAATATACCTCAATAGTGGGAAAGTTGAATCTATAATTAAAAGGAATATCGATCTAAAATGGTTCAGATTAGTTCAATGTTTGCAAAGATATGATCAATTGATAAATTATGCAACATTCAACATCCTCTGAACATGATACAAACAAGCTAGGGAAACCTATGTTTTTTTAGTAAAATCTTTTAATTGACCTTATTTTGACCGATTGAATCCAAGCCAGGTGATTACATGTATCTGCCACTGTTTTCTTAATTTGAGGATAGTTTAAAGTCAGTTTTACCTTGGTAAATCAAATATTGTCGGAAAAACGCACATTCGAGATCATTGAATTTAATTTAATTTGATAATGAAAGCCTTCTCTTCTGACCTTCGTCACATTAAAACGTTAAATTAGTATAATCTATCCTGGTTAGAACGTAGAATGGAGATGAATGTCGTGAGTAAATATTGATAAGAAGAGAAAGAAAATAAACAATGTGTGGGTTTATTCAGCTTAAACCAATAAAATGGTAGCCCCTGATGGTGGTTCATAAAGACATCTCCACCATATGACATTCACTTACATTGTTTGTTATTATTTAACTTTCTCTCCTCACATTGGCTTCTTTCCGTATGTTAACCTTTGTATTGCTTGATAACAGTTAGAGTACATATTCTCTCAATGAAATGTTGCTGTTAATAAACCTAGTGAATGTTATCCATAAAGCTGTCTGTATTATAACTATCATGAAATGCCTTTTGCAGATGAGTTGTAATGGAATAATATGTAAACTAGGAGAGAGAGAGAAATTTCGGGACTAACATATAGATACAGCACGCACGCTAATCATTCGGCCACCCAACCCCACCTATGTAAACTAGAACTATTATATTCAATAGAACTCTTTAATATCAATATATATCTTGACCTTTGTTTAAATAAATAATGTACTATTAGTATTACATTCAATAGAACTATTCAATATTTCTTGACCTTTGTGTTGTAATGATTGACATCTTCAATATTTCTTTATGAATTATTTATCACAATTATACAAGTTGTTAAAACAGTCTATAATTACAGACAATACAATGTAATGTATACAATACAAGAGCTAAAATGAGATCCAGTAGGTTATGCGTCTTTATTTTCGTATCCCGATTTTAGTGTTGAAAAGTAAGACATTTAACGCCATTGAATTCTATGTCCAGTATCGCCGTGAATTTTAAACGGTGTCACTAGTGACTGATAAGAAATAACTGGTCTATTATTCAATCAATATGCGGATTCGGTTTTTGCAATATGTAAAAAGAAATATATGTTATGTGCAACTAGAGCTTATTATATCCCCCCCCTCTCCCGCTACCTAATATCAAATCCTAAAGTTGGTAATGAAAATTCTTTTGTTTACAATATTAAGTGATAAGTGATAAGTTAGATATGGTATTTTTATTAACGGTATGTAAGATTCTAAGAAGAGGATTTACATGTAGAGGGTTTTCATGTAACATGAGTTCAATCCATTAGAACCTGGTACATGTAAACATTTACTACTTGATTTACCTGATCAAAATACAGAAAAATCCTACTATTGAGTGCTGTAGCTTTATTTTGAAAAGGAGAGGGTTGGGTGGCCAAATGGTTAGCGTTTTTGAGCTGCATCATAAGGTCTCTCATTGAGTCAAATCGCTTGGTTTTGATTCCCTGATTGTATGTTGCAAGTAGTAGGGTTGGCTGTCCAACCTCGTGGGTTTTCTCCAGGCTTTCCGGTTTCCTCCCACTGCTAAAGACCCCTATGCGTAACTGAATTATTGAAATAAAGTTGAACGATATGTTAGCCTCAAAATGACCTAGTTTGTGTCAAGTTGATGTTGAACCCCATTTCTCTCTCTCTCTCTATTTTGAAACTACCCTAACTTGCACTAGTTGCAGTGTTGATACTCGTGGCAGATTTTAGTATACAGCTGGTTATCCATCAGTGCTATCTATAAATTATTCGAACTATTCAAATTTGAAATATGATAGTAGGCTCTAATTCCACTGACAGGGCAAAAAAGTGTGACGTTAAACCCCACATTTCATTTCATTTCCCTTTATTTGTGTATTGTATGGTAGATAAATAAACAATAATTTGATGTTGTAAATATTCCACTGAATGTCTGAATATAAAGGTTTTAATTTTCTCTTTTCAGATTGGGACAAAGTTATGGAATTAAAGTCTAAACGTAAGTGTGTTTGAACATGTAATAATCACTGATTTACTGAAACTATGTTACAAAAATTTAAGTAATATGTTAAATGGGCATGGAGAATATTATGTTGCTTGGTTACAAGTTGGGATTGGTCTGGGACATCAGATACCACTTTTGACTTGTCTAATCAGATGGCCCCTGGTTCTATCCTGAAGGTGGAGTGAAGGTTCCATAGAAACATTAATCCTGGTTTCCCACAAGTGTTTGGATGTGATGGAATACTGAGGTCCTGTGCACATTGTTGGTGTGCACTTAAAAGAACCCTTGCGATTGGAGTTTACACTGAAATACCCTTGAATTGCAACCACTCGTCTATTAACAGTTGGGCCCTAAATTCCATTTCTATTATCTTCATTTACTTGATAAACCCCACCCTACTGGCAGAGTCCATTTACATGATAAACCCCATCCTACTGGTAGAGTGCATTTACATGATAAACCCCATCCTACTGGTAGAGTCCATTTACATGTTAAACCCCATCCTACTGGTAGAGTCCATTTACATGATAAACCCCATCCTACTGGTAGAGTCCATTTACATGATAAACCCCATCCTACTGGTAGAGTCCATTTACATGATAAACCCCATCCTACTGGTAGAGTCCATTTACATGATAAACCCCATCCTATTCCTACTGGTATGGTTCATTTACATGATAAACCCCATCCTACTGGTGGAATCCATTTACTTAATAAATATGACCTGTACGGGTAGTTTCCGTTTACTTGAAAACCTCATCCAAGTGGTAGAATTCATTTATTACTACCCAAATTCATTGTGTATTGATGGTTTCAGAATTTGATTACCATTTAGGATCAATAGTACTATATTTTATTACTTTGTTTTTTTCAGACCCTGAGTGTGTACAAACTTATGGTAGTCAGTAAAACAAGTTGTTAATTTAATTCAAATGATCGAGGGATATCAGTCATGTTGTTTTTGTTGTCTGTTTTTCATTATTCGTTGCGTTAAAAAAAAGACTTGAATGCGACAATGAATTTTATTTATAAGAAAATATAAAACGTACATATGTGTGAACAGCTTGAAACTTTAGCTAATGTTTAAATACATATTAATTATAATATAGATTCTTGTGTGAACATTTATAGAAAAACTAAATTTGATAACTCGTGTTTAAAATGGAAAACTGAATCCGTTGAAGATGTCATATGGAATATTTTGGTGTGACTGAAAGTGGGTGATATAAACTTGTTTCCGTAGTTACCATGGCAGCCATATTTATATATCTGTGTATTTTGTTTTAGCTTCAATTTAACAAACATCTACGGTCGGTCAGCAGGTATTCAAAATCGATTAATGGATATCTTGTATCGATTTTGAATAAAGAAAGAAGCAAATATCTTGGATTGGATGGAAGTGATAAGAATGAGAGATAGAACATTAATTTGTAAACCATTTCTATTGTAATATGGGCGTTAAAATCATAGTTAACTAAATAAATTATGGTACCAATGGATATGAAAACAAGTTCGAGAGAATCCTTATTTTACTTTGAATAATCAATAAAATGTCTGAGGGTGGAAACGTGATATTCAGATTAGAATTACGTTATTGTCTCGACGCCCGACTCAAATTGTTGGGTATTAATTTTAATCCACAGCTATGTTTTAATAAGACTCCAGAGATGCATCCTTTTCCATTTTCATAACAGACTACATGGTACTGTATAAAACTATAATGATGAGAGATATTCATATTACATTATAACTGACTTAAATAGCGATTTGTTCCGATATATCCCATTTCTGATTAAACATTAGTTTTTGTAACCTCATTGCGTGAATGAAGCTGTTAAATCAACATCATTGCTTTTTGTTCCGCCGTCTTTATACATGTGATATATCGCCATCATTAATTAAAATAAATGGATTACAAGAGCTACAGTGGGAGCAGCCATTTTTCTAGTTCCGCAGCAAATGAAAATAAAGAATTATATCCTGAGCTGAGAGTTACATTGTGAGCAGCCATTGTTCTTGTTCTGCAGTAAATATAAAGAAAGAATTAAATCCTGCATTGTTTTATGCTGGTAAAGCCGGTCATCCTGTGATTTATGGTTTGCTGTGTTTCAAATTTTTAATATCATCAAAAATATGTATGAAATCCTGCTATAGATGCGGATTGCTTAATACCAGATCAGCAGTAAATGATTATTCAGCAGTAAATCATAATTTTGCAGAATATGAAAAATTGTATAAATGTGTTATGTTAAATTGTGTCATCGTACAAAAATGTGTGAAAATGTTGTTTTTCGCATAATCACAAAGTCAAACTGAGCTCCTTCGACTTTAACATCCCAACATTCGCGTGAACTTGAGAATTAATTTAAGTCACAACCGTTGTGTTAGTGTCCAGCTACAGACCGTGCCTTTGTTTTGCGTTTATTATATAAATCTATATATATATTGTGGTCAATTATTATGTTTTCTTCGCATTCACTACGTACATACATTATCCCGTAACTGAAGAATTGGCATCCGCCATACCATATATGGAGGTGCGGTGGTGCTATGGACGTATACTGAACAAGCTGTGATACGACGAACAGATATTTTTCCTCTCCTCTTCCCAAACATCAGACGACTTGGATAGTTATGAAAACAGAATAGTACCGTATATTTAATAAATAAGACTTTAAGATTCTTAATAGATTCAAAATTTTATAAAAAAATTGGTTTCATAAAATTTCAAATTGTTTTACATGCATGAATGATGTCCACCTGTTCAACCATTATTCGATACTATCTGAATTTTGATACTGGTAGGTCCTTGTCCAAAAAGAAATTTATTGACAGTGGTGTATCCAGATCAGCCACATGTATAAATCTTGAATTGTGAGATCCAAACCTGGACATCAGGCACAAGTCATACAAATTATCATACAGCTTAATATATAAGCCTGGAGATAAAAGCACCTTCTCCAGGCTTGCAGAGGTTTTTAGCCTCAGAAATATATTTCACAGCACAGCATGGCAATGCCTCCAGATCTCCATCCCATCTGATAAGCCACTGTATTGAATTGTAGTGTACATATATCTCGAACTGTATACATTGGAGTAATATTTAAAACATATTTATTAAACTATGATTATTGTAATGAGATTAAACAATTTGTGGGCCAATGTTTTTATAACTAACCAATGGAAGAATATGAAAAACTGAGGGAGGAATATTGAATTAAATTGAAAAATTAAGAAAATAAGAATACCTCAAATTGAATGGCTAGTAGAAGTCAATCCTTAGTTATCTATAGATTTGAGTTTTCTTTCTTTTTATTTTTTATGATAAAGAAATTTTGATTTATTTAAGAAGTAGGATGGTATATTATTACTGTTTGTTACTTGAGAGAAAAAAAGAAAAACTGTCTTCAGTCAGATAATTTGTATGAGAATCAAAAATATTTTCCTTGCGTGATATCAACATTAAGCCTGCCACATGCTTTTAAGATAACAATAACAAAACATAAAGATGCAAGAGCTAAATCTGCTTATTGCATGTCTTTCTTTTTGGCCTGAAATGTTATCTAAATTTTTAATTAGATATTAATTAACTTATCCAAACCAGAATCAACTCTCGATGTCATTGCTAGTCTGCATTATGATCCGATTTGCTGCTCAACTTTCATTCATGATTTAATCATCTAATGGATAATCGAGACTATGTTTTTTATTGTACTGACTTTAGTATTGATGATCGATTCTAGGCCGAAAATTCAATTGCTATATTCTTGAAATTTCAATTGTGAAATTATATTTTTAGTCATTTTATATTAAGAATTGATCTGTCACAGAAGACTAGATTGACTAACTGCGAACAATGTAGCTAGGACAAAAGATGTCAGGAAAATATTTTTATTTTTCATATACCGATATTCATACAATTTGTATGAAATCTCACTGAAGGCAAGTCTTTTCTTTATTGGTTATAATTTGTGTTATTGTAAATGTGTTAAACTTGTATATGTGGGCAATTATTTTCATTATATTCACCAAAAAAAAAATTGTTTATTTTTATTTTTTATTTGTCCAGAAAAAGTAAAAATTAAAGGTAATTATTTATTATTTTTTGTTTGTTTATACCATGCTTGGCATACTTTATGTGTTTTTTGTAAAACGAAATATTTTTCATTTTAATACAATATATTTTTGTCAAGAAATACAGTATTTAAATTCTTCTGGGTTAAAAATTGATAAGATAATTTTGTAAAATCTTTGATTAAATACTGAATGGTAATTATCTCCTTTGTGTAACAGTTTTTGATATAAGCTTTTTAATGGGAAAATGAATAAAAATGGTTGTTGTTAATTTTCATGAAAAATGTCTGACCTCGGTGAGTGTAAAAGCATACAAAAATCTTTACCAAAGAGAATCCCAAAAATATTTGGAACTCTACGCGTGTTACAGCTGCACAATTTGAATCTTGGCCAAACAGAACCAGAAAAATATTATTGAGGTCACTTTGGGTTATGATATACAAAATTTGAATCACGACCGCGAAGAACAAGAGAAATACCTAGAGATCAATGTTTGTTACTTGACAATTCGAAAAACCTTTTAAAGCATACAAAATATAAATCTTAATACTTATCATATATCTGGCAGTTTATTTGATTTTTTCCCAAGAGCTCACGTTTGATCAGATCCCGTAAATTTTATTTTTAAGTGGTTTTATTTCTTTTCGACAAAAATAGGCCCTTGCATTATAACTGTTAAGCCAAATGGGTAATATTACGAAAGTGAATTAGCAACAATCATTTTGTTTTCTTATTATTATTGTTCAATTATAAACCAGTAAATATTGTGTGAGCTTCTTGTGTCAAATTTATTTAGAATAATTTACAGTACGAGGAAAACAAGACTCTCTGATATCCAGTCTTAAGATTGTGTGTGGAATAGATTGATTATCCAGATCTCTACACAACAATATTAGGTAAATATTATTAATCTGTTAGTGGCAATAAGTAAACAAAATGCATACTTATGGAAAACAGCTCCTTACAAGTTTCAAATCCCAATTAAAAACTCACTTGTTCAAACAATCAGTTGACTAAATTTTTGAACTGACATGTATGTATGGTTTATTGCTGTTAAAAGTGCTTTGAGTATGTTTATGGATGGATCTGGGGCTCAAAAAATGGACATTTATATATATTTTATGTACATGTACATTATATATATTTAGGCAACATTTCACAGAGTATCCTCTCATTCGTTATTAAACTTATACAGGTCTTAGTTCACCATACATTCTCAGACTAAGTTAAGAAGAATTTACTCAAAATTGTTCGCCTTATTTTAACTAGAATATAAAACTTATGTTGTTCTAATGTATCAAATACATCAATAAAAAACTATATGTGCAAAGTGTTAAAGTTTGGTTCCCAGATAGGTATTTATTGGGTGGTTATTGCCTATAAAAGTATGACAATTTTGGTATATATGGAAAGTAGAGATATCCAATCTTACTAGAAAAATACTGGATTCCCTGAAAAACACTCATGGAGCGTATACAGGACAAAAATGTAAGGGGTTCCCTTAATAGTCAACCCGAAGAATAAGGTTACCTGCACGCTTGGTGTTGAAGGCTGCACGCGAACTTGAGCGATTTGAGTACATGTTGAAAAACTTTATGAACAGTTAGACGTACAACAATTTCTGGGATAAAAATCACGGAAAAAGACGCGGGCAGTGGATAATCCGAGAATTTAATTAGGATTCGATATTTGTAGTAAATAGTCAGCGCTTACAGACAACATCGTCTTGTGTATGCAATGCATTCTCCCCTGTCCTCCGCCGCCGTTGCCATTGGTTATGGAGAGAGGTAATCGCCTGGCGCAAACATGGTCTCTTTCGATAGATTTTTATAGCAGGCTATACTCCTCAATTACAATGTTTTGAGAACGATTTGAAGCAAAATTATGATAAAATAATTAGTTTGAATATGTTTTTAGTTCTAATATATCATCAAATCACCCAGTTTGTACCCGTGAATATAACTTTAAAGGTTTGTCTTTCTGGATCAAAGATATTTCCCATTAACAGTAATTAAAAGTGTAGATTCTTAAGGTTGAGAATGCTTTGTGAACTCTCTGCTAGTTATAAAGCAAATGTATATAAATGCCAAGAAATGGCAAACCCAAGACCTCCTTGTTGGCCATCTAGCATCACAGGGCAAGCGTGACTGCAAAGATATAACTGAAACCATTCCTTACAACAAGATCAAGATGTCATACATTCTTATTCTGGATATTCTCCAAATTACATATCTTGACAGAACTTAAACGTTTTTAGGCTTCTATATTTTGTAAATGAGATATTTATTATTTTTTATCTTTCTATTTTCAGGTTCAAGGATATTCAGAGATGAGAAAAAAAAAACGTCAAGATTTCTCTTCACTGTCATTGGCTGTCTTCTAAAACTGGAGAAATGAAAATCAAATTATTTCCTTTAAAAATAACTGGCTATGTAACTTGTAACTTATTAATGGTGTCAATTAAGCCGGTTTTTGACAAATCATTTTCATTATCATTTTCTGATTTCGACAACTTCAGAATGAAATGCTATTTTCAGTGATTTTCGTGAACCGACTTGAAAGGGAGATAACTTGACAAATACCCAATATTAAAAGATCAATTATTTTTATGAGACTGCGTATCCTTTCTGACCATGAAAAATGATATCAATATTGTATCTTGTTAAAAAATGTTAGTATAAAAAAAAAATTTGGTTTAAAATGTAAAGAAAAAACATTGAGATTAAAAAAAATCAGTAAAATGTATAGTTATTTATGGAAATGATTACACCGTATATAGTCTATGTCTACGACCAGTACTGGTAGATCTGTACTAACTTTAAGTCTTAATTACCCAGAAATTCCATATTTAAAAAAAGATATATCAAGGTCATCATGTGTTTTATTTGGTTTATATTTGTGTTTTGTCCGATCTAAATTGTTTATTTTTGAAAAAATTAATTTACGATATTTTGTTTTTCTTTTCATGTATTGTTCTGATTCTAGTTTTGTTGTATTGCTTTAAGTGAATGTGCGCAAGGGTGTGTCTGCGTGAAATGTATGTGCTCTATGTTATTGTCATTAAATGTATGTGCGTCTACTATGTGTGTGTGTGTGACAATTGCCTATCAATGATGTCATATATTGAAATATTTGAAATAAAAATAAGGTTGCTGTTTATTTGTATAGTAAGTGTCAAGTTCATGAACATATGAATATCGAATATTTAATTTGGTTTGAAGTGAACTAGTCAACATAATGGAATTTCCTCTCCTTCTCATGGTCATTATATTGATAGTTTAGACCCTTTGTTTCTTTTTAACCTATGAAATCTCGAATCTATTAATATTTGAAAGAAATAACCAATGTTTCCTGCTAATGGCTTATAAAACAATGAATAGAGTTGCCTGTAGAACCTCATGGGTTTTCTCATGTTTCCTCCCATAGACACCCTGGCTCAAGGAATTGTTGAAATAAAATTGAACCATGTGTTAGTCCCTAAATGGCCTAGTTTGTGTGAAGTGGATGTTAATCTCTCTCTCTCTCTCTCTCTCTCTCTCTCTCTCTCTCTCATTAAACAGTGTACTTGTTTCAACCATATTTGTTGGTCTTGACTGAGTAGCAGTGAAATTGACCAATTGGAGAACTTAAACTGTCAGTCAATATACATGCCACCAAATTAAATATTTCAAAAAATTAAAATGCAATGAACACATTTAAGTGATAATTGGTTAGTTACAACCTATGACTGATAATTAGTTAGTAACATTTTGACAAATAATGGTTTTGTAACATTGTGACTGAGAATTGGTTAGTAACATCACGAACCCTGATTTTTACTTGTCATAAAAGTAAATCTTTTCATAAAAGTAAATTTTTTCTTTCAATGATAACTCAAGGCTGTATCAGGTGTATGTCATAATATCCCAGATAGTGTCTATTTTTAGGCTGGTTTCATGATGGGTGGAGTTCCAAAATGAATGTGTGGGGCTTGTGTAAATACCAGTCTCCAAGTTAAACTCAACAAGGCATTGAGGTTTAAGCTAAGGGTAGTTTACTCTAATGGGTAGAACAATTTCCCATTTTTCAATACCCTCTCTAACCGGCTATCCCTTCTCCCAGCCAATCTTTCTGAATTCCCTTAATGTCCTGAAAATAAAATAAACTTACTTTTAATATGGTTTAATTATTTGTAAAGGAACAAATTTTCTAACTTTTTTTCATTTTCATACATTTGATATACAGTGTAATGAATTTATAACTTTTTTGAGTGGCTTAATTTATTGAGAAGAATTTGTAAGAGGATAATTTCATACAGGTTGACAAATATTAAAGGGACATGTTACTGAATCTAAATATTGATTTCAAGCATTTGAACATGGTAAATATTTCAGATTTGAAATTATCTATTTAAAAGATCTTTCAGATTTGATATTATGCATTTAAAAGATTTTTCAGATTGAAATAAATAACAAAATACTACTACATTTGTATTGAATTCAGTGTAGTTAAAAAATTTTGTTCAGCATCGTGTCCATTTAATGTTTCAATACCATCATACACTTTAAACACAAGAATGTAATTATTACCTAATGTGGACAGAAAATGTTCAATTTACCAGAATTGTAAATATATATAAATATATACAAATGATTATTCTGTACAACTCAAATATTGGTGAAAATTGTTTCAAAGTCTGGTCAAATTTATCGCAGGTCCAGAAACTCAAGCATAGTAAGAAACGTTAATATTCAGGATAATTAGTAATAGAAAAAAGATTTGGTAGAATTCTGTGCTTCTAGTTTCTGTAGTTGCCCAATCGTGTTAAATATTTTAGATTCTGTTGATAACTACTCATGAAAATCAATGTGAATATGATTTCAGGTTTATGCATTAAAAAATGTATGTTAGATTATTTATACCCTGACCTTTGCTCTTTATTTGACCTTCAACTTTGAAACACAACCTTGAAAATAATAATTTTCCTGTGGTCGATTTGAAAATTATTGAGCGATTGAAGATTCAATTTCAATTTGTAATGTTATCATTTTCAATGGTTCTAACTCTCGTATGTACCTTGGTATTATAAATACCAACCAATAATTATATAGTGACCTTTTCAACTTTGACCCTTAATTAAACTTGAAGGTCAGTTGGTAATGTAACTGTATATTGAATTATAAAGTGTTAAAGTATCAGATATTTGAGTCAAATGCTCAAATAGTTTTTGCCCATTAACTGTGGCTGTGATGAGCTTGCACAAATAAATGATGAAATAAAATAGATGTTGCTTTTGTGTTTTTTGTTGGGGATGTTTTTATTTTGTGAAGACTCTTCAATCTTTACTCAGCACTAGGTTTGAAATAGAGAAATATAAGATTAAACAGCCACTCAACCTAAACTATGTTATTTTGGGACTAACATATGGTATATTTCTATTTTACTAATTAGCTGGCATGTAGGGTCGGTGAAAACCCTGGTTGTCAGAGAGGCGACCTTAATTCTTGTACAGGGTTGGGATGAAAACCACAAGCATGTTTGACCACTTGGACAACCGAATCCCACCCATGTTTCAAATATTAAAAAGTTGTCTGTATTGTTCTAATGTTGTGGGTAGCAGGGGCGGATCCAGGATTTTCAGAAAGGGGGGGCGTGCTGCACCAAGTTGGGAGTGCGAAGCCCGACCCATGATTTTTGAGTGGACAAAAATGCCCACAAGGACTAATTTCATACTAGTACTGTAAATTACAATTTCCAACCTAAACTGTTTTTGTTCTCCTTTCCCGCAAGAATATATGGCGCTAAAAATTGTTCGCCACTGCAAAAAAATAGAGGGGGCGTGCGCAGGGTGCGCCCCCCTCTGTATCCGCGCCTGATGGGTAGGATGGTCAAATGGTTAGCATGTGCCCACTGTATGATAAAGTCGGTCATTGAGTCCACTGGCGTGGTTGTGCATCACAAGGAGTAGGGTCACTTGTCAAACCTCTTGGGTTTTCTCCAGGTCCCCTTTGCGCAAGCGAATTATTGAAATAAAATTAAAACCATATGTTAGTCCCGAAATGACCTAGTTAGTGTCAAGTGGAGTTTAAACCCCATTTCTCTCTCTCTATAGATCAGGGCCAGTTGGGGAGTAAAGACACCGGCCTTCCCATACAACAACTGAATTTATCCTTTCCTGGAACAACATTACCGTTTCTGGGGTTTAAATGGTGGAATAATCTGTAGGTAGGCCTTTTGTCCAGGGCGACCTTCGGTTACACGGATTTTCGCACTATAGTTCAAGAAGTGGACGTGACAAGCTATACTATGCAATAGAACATGATCCAGTAGTCTTCATCCGAAGGTCGTCCTGGCGTATTGTGCAAGACCCTGTCACACAACTCGATTATAACCTAATGAGAGCAAAAAGGGTTTTTAACATGCACTGGACTCAAAATACCTGGTAGGTCATTTTGGGATTAACATGGTTCAATTTTATTTCTTTTGCGCGTGGGGGGTTGGGATGGCCTAGAGTGCCGCTCTTCGACCTCTGGCTTGCGGCTGTGGTTTCGATCCCTGGTGTGAGCGTATGTGGCATGGAGATAAGGGCGCCTTCTCAACCTCGTGGGTTTCCTCAGACTGCTAAAGACCCCTACGCGCATGCGAATTATTGAAATAAAATTGAAACCATATGTTAGTCCCAAAATGACCCAGTTTGTGTCGAGTGGACGTTAAATCCCATTTCACTCTCTCTCTTTTTGCGCGTAGAGATATTTTGCAGTAGGAGAAAACTCTCAAGGCTAAACAGACGACTGTACTCCTCGTCACCAAGACCAGTTGACGGACCGACCTTATGATACAATGGGTACAAGCTAACCATTTGCACACCCCCCCCCCACAACCAATGACCTGATGAAGATTTAGAGATGTCCAACAAACAATTTTATTTGATAACAAATATGGCTTGAACTTAATTGTCATTCTAAAATCGAAATAAAATGGTGTTTAACGTCCTACTCCAAACTGGGCTAATGAAGATGGGCATACGCCATACAGTGTACCATGAGGAAAATTTTTGCTCGAACAGCGGCACTACAGCCTACTCGAATTCAAACGGTCAAGGGATCTTTTACGTGGCCTCAGTTTTCGTCCCATTCGAACGACTAGACAGCTGTCCTTATCAGGTCCTCCCATCCTGCATCACTGACAAGAGAGAACCACACCGGAAAATCTGGAAGAACTTTCTCAGTCAATGCAGGGATCGAACAAGCAAAAAAACAGGATAGAAGAATGAAATATACATTTATTATCCTTATTCATTTACTGTACAAATTTACATTTCATATTATAATACACAAAAACATGAACTACATTACTTGGTGATCATATCTACTCTAAGTATATATTATGAACATTTTGATAAGAGACTAAATAATCAAGACTGTACAAATGTTTTTAAGTAAAAAATATTTTACACACATTTCGATTCATAAAATAAATATCGAAAACATGATTTTTAAAAACACCATGGGAAATATAAACAATTGCCTCTAATATTAATATTTGATTTCTAACAACGAAAAAATGAAAATTCTTTAACTTTATAATAAGAACCCCTAAAAATTCATCACAAACATAACAAAAAAAAATCCTACCATTCTACTCCAGTTAATGTTGGACGTTTCATTGATTCACAAAGCAGTGGACAAGATGAGATGGTTTTTTAAAAGATGCATTTTACAAGAGCTAGATCTACATATTACAGGTCTTTATTTTGGCTTCAAATAATACATAAACTATCATTTAGACACTTAATAACATGATGGGCCAATAATCTACTTTCAAGATCTTCGGTTGGCAGAGATTTAAATAGATTGAAGCTCCTGCAAGTTAACGCTAAAATTGATAATTGAGACTCAGTTGTCCAGTACCATTGCTACGATGATAAATAATCTACGCTACATTTTCCAGCACTCATAACTTCGCTTTGAATAAAGTAATTTTTCAATAGCAAGAACAGCCAGCTCTTATTTAAATCTTACATAATGCATCTTGAAGATAGTAATAAATAATTTTGTCCACCAGACCGTGAAATTGTTCAATAATGCCAATAACGGAAATTATTCCTACTATTCTCTTGTAACTCTTCTTGGACTGGGCCTGTTTCACGAAATTTTAACTAAGATAAAATCAAAATTTTAGTAATTTGATTGGATAATATTAAATTGATTTTAGTGCTTAGCCAATCAAAATTGAAGTACTGTATCTACTAAAATTTGGATTTTATCTTTATTTAAGATTTTGAGAAACAGGCCCAGAACTGTTAATTCCCTTGGCAACATTGATAATATGAACACTTCTATAGCACTTATTCCACAGGACAAAATGTTGATCTATGCAAAGCCAGTTATAAATGAAATGAAATGTGGTTTAACATCCTACTATTCTGCACTGACGGGGATAATGAAGACGATAGCCAGTGATAAATAATACCAACAATGAAACTGTGAGATATTAGGTTTGTTCAGCTAAATATTATTGATGCCAATGATTTCTGGTTTTGATTAAGTTTATATGTTAACTTTTCCAAACAATGATTCCTACGAATATTGGTTGTTACCATGTGAATTTATATATCTCAATATAATGATGAATGCCCAAAATTCTGTAGGCTAAAATCCACAAAAGCAGCAAAGATAGTAAACCACTAGAGCAACATGAGAGATATGGAAGGGAATATCGGTAATGTACTAATTGGGTGTTATTCCCCATTCTCTTGGTCAGTGCACTATGGAACTATGTTTTGATCAAAGGCATGTAGTAAACTGTGTGAAAACTAATTTAATAAAGACTAATTTGAATTGTTCATCAACATAAAATTCAAGATTTTTATTAAAGAATTAAAAAGCTTCAGAAAAACTCTTAACCGGGTGCTTGACAGGTCGCTTATGGTTTTTTTATTGTTAACATTTTGAATTGCATACTATATGAGAGCACCAAAATCTTAGAACTGCTTAGCGCCTCTATAGATCTTAATCCGTCACTAGATAGATATAGGGGTCAATCTCAACTCTTGTCACAGCAGTCCACTGATTAAAAAAACAAAATAGAAAAAGAGACTAATATGGTGATGTAATCTCCCCCAAATAAACAAGAAGTGGTATAAGATGTTCTAGACAGAGTGAGTATACTCTGTCTCATGGATGAACCCCGTCACTGCTAGTTGTATAAGATATTCTAGATAGAGTGAGTATACTCTGTCTCACGGATGAACCCTGTCACTGCTTACTGTTTTTACTTCATAATTTTTAGTCGTTCTAAATCTGTGTATAAATATGAAGTCAATCGGATATTAAAGTTTCCCTTCAGAGCATCCACAAGAAATTTCAAAGTGATCAAGGATCATTAGCCTTGCAGTAATTGTCAATCAATAGGCTTCTTCATTTTAACTTTAGCCCATAGAGCATCCACAACAAGGCCACCGGCAACGACCATATACAACCCCATTTGAATGTGGGCGTACAAAAAGATACATTTAACTGTATTTATCTTGTATTAAGTATGAATTCTTTGAAATTCTGATTGTTATTGAAGTTGATCGCCAGCTAAGTTTTCCAGCTAGTCCAGTACTAAAATATGTGGTATAAAACAACAGTTCAATACAATCAATATACAATTTATATTTCATTTGGCACAAACAACTTCTTCCTTCGTCATCGACTATACACATAAATAATTTAACAAGCAAAATCCACAATACATGCTGTACAGGGGTCTGTTTCACGAAATTTTAACAAGGATAAACTCCAAATTTTAGTTATTTGATTGGATAATATTAGATTGATTTTAGTGGTTAGCCATCAAAATTGAAGTATCTACTAAAATTTGGATGGTATCTTTAGTTAAGATTTCGAGAAACAGGGCATTTGACTAATTCTCAGTATTAACCTATCTTAATTAACTTACTGGCTTGACAGTGAAACCAGGAAAAACATTCACTCAGAAATATATCAAATATACAATCAACTGGAGCCATATTCACAAAAACTTACATTGAAATATTTTATGGATAAAGCTATTTCATTGATTGAAAGTTAAAATCTTAGAACAGATTGGAGATATTGGCCAATGAATGGGCTGCATTCTTAAACATTTACGTCTTTGTGAATGTGACCCCAGAATACATGCTTGTGGTTTGTTTATCTTTAAATGCTTTTATGCCTCCTTACATCATTTATAAAAGTTTGCCAGATTAATATCGGAATATCACAAGACAAAATTAAATGATTTGGACTGCAGAAATGCTACATTCGAATAATAAAAAAACCAAAAAAACTGCCATAATATAAGTTGAGATTTCTGGTAAAACCCATGACTAAAAATAGTCAAATTCTTTTTAGAAATGAAAACAATCCGATTGAAATACAGATCTATATTTTGTCTCGGTTTTTTTATATACTTTTGATGGCCTCCACTACATGAAGATATGAGTGGTTGTTACTGGAAGGTTGCGTCAGAGGTCATACAAGCAGCTTTTGACCCTTGATTTAACATTCGATTAACCAATCGGCGTTGACGTTTCTAGTGGGACACCCATAGTTCTGTGCACCAAAAGCCAAGAATTCGCCGTAACAGAACGTGGGTTACAAAACAACTTTTCCTGATCCTAGTGTAGTAAAGACAAGTAAAACAAAATTTAGAACTATAAAAATGAAAAGAAATAGGATCTGTGTTCGAATCTGATTGAAATAAAGACAAAGAAACACAAAAAGGTATTGACTCATGCAATTTCCAAAACCATTTCACATCAGAAAAATATTATTTTTATTTGAAAAAACCAAAAGAAATTCCGTTACAAAAGGTTTGTTACTAATCATAAGATCATATAATTGCATTTGGTGTTTTCAAATAAACAGATATCTAATTTCTAGCAACAAGTTCTTTGTTTAAACTTTGAAATTTACAGATCCAAGTAAAATTGAATTTTACTATGATTATTTTATATCTAAACTAATAGATATTTACAAATTTATACCAGGGACCTTTTACATAAAGCACGTATAACTTTTATCTTTATTAATATTTATTACCATTTTATTGTTCATCCATAATCATACATGCTTTATCCAACAGGCCCCATTGTTCTATTGCATCAATTTCAATTGATTTCGATTCAAATGTCTCATCACAGGTTTTTAAAAAAACCTTATTAAGTACAGACAATTAGAAAATTTAAAATGAACAAGATTTTAGAACACAAAGTGAACACCAAGGTCTTCAAAGGACGTCCCCAATATTTAATTCTTTTCTCCTAGTTGTGTACAACAAACGAAAGCCAATACTTGCAACACACTATGACATCTATGTTTTGATAGAACATGCCTAAATCTCAGTAATTGTAGAGATGCCGGATAAATGCATTGACACGCAGAAACCAGACACTCACCACGATTGACGTCACCCCATTAAGCAGATTTCGGTTAAATATGTCCACTTACAGACCACGGTAAAATAGGCTTCTTGTTTGCATTTTGGCACTTGATTTGCATACTTATTCCTACTTGGTTGAATGAACATCTGTTTCGCATCCGGGACAACCTCTTTCAGAAAGAACACAATTGGATATTTCTCTGGGATTGAAACGTTTATCGTTAAAAGTAACTATATTTAAGCTCAGTTTCCACTTTCAAGGATTGAAATCTATGTTTAGAGTAACCCTATTTGAACCCTGTTTCTGCTTTTACTACAACAAATATTGGTCTGCATAAAATAGAGTCAAGTGTTAAATGATATTTGTGTACCATTTACAATCAGGAAATCAAATGGTATTAAATTTCACTGTTCTTTGCAGTGGGTATACACCATACAGGGAAATTATGGCCAGACAGCAGCATTCCAACTGTTGCAGGTTCTTTGATATGCGTGCCACTGTGTGTACGAGACCTCAGTCATTCATCCGATCCAGACAGCTGGAAGGTATTCCTTGCCTGGAACCTCCTGTCAAACTTTCTTGCTTAACATCCTTGACAGCGAGCCAATGCATTACTCATGGAACTCCTGATGGCTCAAGAATTTTGCAAAGGACTCTCACTGCATACAAGAACAGCTTGACAACTTGTCATCCAATACAAAATAGACACCATTGTATTCAGACATCTGCAGGTGGCCTTGTGAAATAGTTCTACCCCCGCACCCCCATTATCTACCTTCGATATTTTGGTTTTGTTTTTCTTAACTGAATATTAAATAATCAATAGGAGAATATTTTCATGGAAGAAAACACGATTTGTAAATGGAATTGACCATTTAAAAGTTACAAACGAGTTTATAACAAATTAGACAAATATAGTAAGTAGTATACCATAAATATGACAAAATTCTTTAACATTTAAAAATCTGAACAATCCAATAATCTATAACAATGTTGCGTTTATCTTAATACAAGTATTAAACACCGGAGGACAGCTGCTACTTTCACTTTACAACTCTGCTACTTTCAGTTTTATAACTCAACAGGATTCTTTGTCAGACAATAATCAGCTGAAGTTCACAGTGTCGAAAAATATCTCGTATTGTTGAGCACAAAACGAAGCATGATGTGTCCGTGAAATTTCAGAGAATATCACTGTGCTGCTTTGAGATGAGTTTTTAATAATGACATTGTTTCTCGTTTATCTGTAATGGCCTCTGTAGCTTGATCTACGACACTGAATACAAACTGTAAACAACCAACTTTTATATAACTGCCATGATGTAAAAGAGCTGTACCTTCCCAGCCTGCACCACTTCCTCCTATCAAACTAGAACTACTGACCTTACAACCACATGGTCGCTGAAACTGAAAGTAGACAAGGCATGAAGTTTAACATTTTATAAACATAATACTCTGATTATCTTGATATTAACATAATTATGCTTTTTTCTTAGAGTCCTTATTATAAGATAGATTCAGCAGGGTACTGGTAAGTTATGGATGTTCTGGGTTATGGCCATACCAATTTTTATAGTTTCCCCCATCGTTAATACAAAACGTGTATAATTGTTTTTGTCGATACAAAATGTGTATCTGTTTTTGTTACCGGTACTATAAAACATGTATCTGTTATTGTTTTAACAATAAAAAATGTGTGCTTGTTTTCTTTAATACCAAACATGCGTATTTGTTTACGCTAATACAAAATGCGTACATTTGTTTACATTAATACAAAATGTGTACATTTGTTTACATTAATACAAAATGTGTACATTTGTTTTTTTATAATACAAAATGTGTACATTTGTTTTTGATAATCCAAAATGTGTACATTTGTTTTTGTTAATACAAAATGTATATATTTGTTTTTCGTTTGTACAAAAGGTGTATATTTGTTTATGCTAATACAAAATATGTATATTTATTTTCATTAATAAAAATGTTTATAAGTTAGATTTAAGACACTCTACCAACAGAATTTTAAGTGTAGCTTTCGTGGACAATTTAATATTTACCTCACACGTAGCTTTGGCGGACATTTTAGCTTTATCTTCAACCACTTTTTCTTTTGCTTCCTTTTGTTGCTGCTGTTTTTTCTTTTTACCTTTTCCAATGACTTCGCGAACTGCTGCTACGACAGGTGAAGGTTGTGGAGTGGTTGATGGTTTGTCGGAGAAATCACAGGAGTAAAGAACGTTATCAACAGTTGTACCGTGTTCACTATAGTTTAATAATTCATAGTGCTGCGTCATCTGTAACGCAAGATATTATAATAATACTACACTGCTTTAAACATACATTATACAAGAGCTAAATCTGACTATTGTAGGTCTTTCTTTAGGCCTGAAATGTTATATAAATTTAAGACATTGATTAACTTATCCAGACCATAATAAACTGTTGATGTCATTGCTAGCCTGCGATATTAACTGGATTAGGTCCGATTTTCTGATCAACTTTCATTCATGATTAAATCATGAAATGGATAATTGAGACTATGTTTTTTTTTTGTTGTCCTGACTTTAGCAATGGTGACGGAGGCTAGGGTGAAAATTATATCGCTGATTTCACATTCTACTGTCAACCATCCAACAAGACAGAACACGCAGCCTTGAACTGTGTCAATTCATAGAACGACATACTATCATTCCTATTCAACCATCGACATCCCGCACCCTTGGACATATTGAGGAAGGAATAAGGATAGACATTTTCTATACTGCTTGTAATCAAATACAAATTGTAGTGTACATGTATAGCAGGTGTCCCAGCCCAGTTGTACTCTTTATAGTGGACATAATTTGAGTTGAATTACAAACATGTTATATTTCAATAAGTCAAATGATTAACTTTCCCACACAAAAGTTATTCATAAAGATATGAATAAGTATTATATAACAAAAATTAAGGTAAGACGCGGCACGAAAAAGTCTAAAAATATTCAAAATTCTGAGTTTTGACATTTTATGATTTTCGGCAGGTTCAATATGGTTATTTATTATATTACGAAAAAATTAAATTGACAAAATAAAAAAAAGTACCTAATTTCATGTTTTAAAAATGCCTAGGTCAATTAAAATCAATTTTTTTGTATAGAGAATCGCAAAATATGCCACTGTCTTCGGCTTTCGTGCTGTCGACAGCATTGTTATGGTCGCCATGTTTGATATATCGATGGAAAGAGGAAGTTCCGCTTCGTTTGATAGTCGTAAAATATTCTATATATAACAGATACATATTTGGCAATTGCCGGTTCTTTCCGTTAAAAAATATCACGGAAAAGGCCTTTTATGGATTTTTGAATACATAATAAGGGTCAATCGGTTGTGAACTCTTCCGGCGCATGCGCAGTACATTATAATCGTTACGTAGCCTAGTTACGGAGATGCGCGATCATACACGACTCACCATTTAGTTACTATTACTTATAAATGACAATCGCGACTACCGGGACGTCTTTTACTTATTTTTATACCCTAGTAAAAGATTATGCATTTTTTACGGCGTTTTCCATTACATATTTATGGACATTATCGCTGCCAGGAACATATCTAAGAAAAAATAAAGATTTTAAATAAAACTCAACCCTATTTTCGAATGATTTTAGTAGTAAAGCAAAAAAAAAAAACATTAGTAGTATTACTATAGCATCACAATGTCGACACTGGTAATATAAATAAGTAAAGACAAATAAGAGACAAATTTTTTATAGATATTATGCATGGCTGCCTGTAAAAGGTATAGAAAAAAAAATATATATAGAGAGAGCCAATTTTATTTTATTTCTAATACCGGTAGTAATTCTATTTTGAGTCCTGTGGATCTAACTAAATCACACCATAATAGATGTTCTAGTGTAGCTTGGCTTGGTGTTATAATAACACCAAGTCAAAAAAACAAGTTGCCTACTATTTTATTGATTTTAACTTAACAAAAGCAGAAATATATTAAAACAAGTTTTAAAAGAATTTGACACAAAATGTTTGTTTGAAATATATCGGTAAAGATGTGTTTGTTTCCAAAGACTGGTGTTATAGTAAGGCCCGTATAAAAATAGAATCCAAGAAGTGTGTGAAATGTTATTCAAATAATCAATTATATCAAAACTGTAGAAGAAATTCAGACAAATTGGGCTGCAAAAAAAACAAAACAAAAAAAATCTAGACACAGCATCAACAATTTTAACTAAAATGGGAGAGAAAGTCTGTCAATTTCCAAGATTGCCGAATGCGTCGTGGTTGCACGAGCGGGTGGGTGACTATATGATACAGACACACACCACATCAACCCTATAAAATATCAGAATAAAGCCTACAATTATTACTAATAATCTTATATATGATCCTGTAAGTGTTTAGCACTATCTGGGCTGGTCTCTTACAGATCGCATGTGTTTGTGTTGTTTTTATTTGAAGATCGCGACAAATTTGGCTTTTTCTCAGAACGCATATTTTGCACCTTAGGGAAGCCATAAAATGAAAACTATTATACCTAGAACAATGAAATTTGGCATGCTTTTAGCCCTATACTTACTGTACAAGATTATCTATAAATCATTAATGTATTTGATATACTTATTTTACAATTGGTCTTTGAAAAATGAGAAAAAGTGAAAATTTTCAAGTGATGAAGTTGACTAACACCCATTTGCTAAAATGAAGGTTGTCATTAACTTTATATAGATAATCCTGTACAACGGTTCTTTTGGGATTCAAAAATAGGTTGTTTTATGATATACATTATATTTCTCGTGAAAACCACTTTCCCTAAAAATTGTATAATTTTTCAGCGTTTGCCTCCAATAAAATGTTCATAACTTAGTACCTAATATACCTAGGCATTTGATTTTTTGCACATAAACTCATAATAACCATATCCAAACACCTGCCAAATTTCAATAAAATCCATACAGTAGTTTAGAAAATAGATTTTTCCTGCCACGTCTTACCTTAAGTAAAATTTTATTTTCAGGAAAAGGCAAAACTATTATAATTGTTTGACATGTGTACCAATTTTCATGAATATGATCCAGAAACGAAGGAAGAAGCCCAGTTCAAGATCTCTCCCTGACTTGGCTCGACGTGTGATAACAAAATGTTTTACCTCATCATAGAAGATACAGGCATGTTTAGATGAAATAAAGTTACAGAAGCCAAATTCTGTTAAACAGACATCCATATCAGCACCTACAAATATATAAATAAATAATTCAAAATATGACGGAAAATCTTCCTTTGTTCTTTTCATTGAATAAGGAGATTGTTTTCACTCTAGTAGATTGGCTGGAGCGTTACCCGATGACTTGACTTGGTTCAAAACTTGAATCCATGAAAGAGAGGGAGAGAAATGGAGTTTAATGTCCACTCAACAAAAATCAGAACATTTGATTGAATTTTTTATTTCAATAATTTGCTAGCGCTTAGGGTTTTTTATCAGTGGGAGGAAACCAGACCACCCGGGGGAAAACCTACAAGGTTGGACAGGCGACTAAAATTCATAACAAACAAAATGATCTAAACTAACATAATGTACCACCCCAACCCCACTACTGAAATATATCAAAGGGTATTATTACCTGTGCCTATACTGAGAGAACGGAATGACATGGGTACAGCTTGACCTTTACCCGTCAATGGACATAAAACGGCTCTAGCTCGAACTTCATTTCTTCCTGTAATTAATCAAAATTATTTAGGACATTGTAATATCAATGGGTAGAAGTTATACTTAGGGTGATGGTCATCTTAGCATTAGAAATGAAATGGAGTTTAATGTCCTACTGTTCTGCTCCTATACTTCGCTAATGAAGACAGGCAGACGCCATATAGTGTGCTATGATGGAAATGTTGCCCGGAGGCTTTATATCGAATTCCAAATGCCAGTGTATCTTTTATGTGTGCGCCAATGTATACATGGGTCCTTGGTTTTTCGTACCATCAGCTGTCCGTGATACAATGTCGGAAAATCACGATAAACTTTCTCTGCCAACGCAGAGATCAAACAAACGACCTACAGGCTAGCCAGCTAGCATCTTGCCCACTGTGGCTGCTTATTACATAAGCAAATATGTCTTAATGTAAGATATGACTACTTCCCTTTTATCTTGTATATGTATATATTTGTGTTTAAAAAGTTCAATACCAGAGAAAGGGCTATATTTACCTGTATTTACGAGTATACCTGACAATGGGTTATAAGGAAACCTGAAAAGTGGTTATATTTACTTGTATTTATAAGTAAACCTGACAAGAAGTTATATCGACCTGTATTTATGAGTATACCGGACAAGGGGTTATATTTACCTGTATTTGTGAGTATATTGTTTAAAACCCCTTTTTTATTAACAGGTTGTGGAGGTGATTTAGGGGCGAGAAGTTGCTGTAATCTTTGCCATGCTAAAATCTGTACTAACTTCTCGTCTATTTTACTTAATTCAAATTCTGAAGAAGAAAAATACCAAACAAGAAAACATTAGTTAAAAAAAATTACATAACATACATTACACTTAAAGATAATTTTAAATCCGGTAGTTTTATTTATCCCTCAACCAACTAGCGCTAATAGTTTTAACACCTTACCTACTGTTCTCTCTGAGCAGGTCCAAAAATTTCACAAAAGGGAGAAATAAATGGGGTTTAACGTCCACAAACTCAGTCATTTCTGAACTAACACAAGATTTAAATTAATTTTAAAAATTTGCTTGCGCATAGGGGTCTTTAGCAGTGGAAAGAAACTGGAGCCAACTGGAGGACCCGAGGAAAACCCATGAGGCTGGAGAAGCGAGTCTATTCCTTGTCACGTAGAACTGGGGAATTGAAACCGCACCAGTTGACTCAATGTAACACCTCATACTACAGGGTACACATCCTAACCATTCAGGGATCATGTGGCTAAGGCGCTAGCTCGCTAGCCTGGAGGTCGAGTGTTTGATCCCTGCATTGGCCGAGAAAGTTTATCTCGATTTTCCAGCGTGGCTTCCCCTTGTCAGTGATGCAGGACGGAGGGCCTGACAAGGATAGCTGCCTAGTCGTTCGGATGGGACGGAAAACCGAGGTCCCGTGTACACATTGGAGTGCACGTTAAAGATCCCTTGGCAGTTGGAATTCGATATAAGAGTTGGCCGTAGTGCCGCTGCCTGGGCAAAATTTCCCTCATAGCACACTGCATGGCGTATGCCCGTCTTCCATTAGCCCAGGTCAGGTGCAGAAGAGTAGGACGTTAAACCCCATTTCATTTCATTTCATTTCCTAACCATTCGGCCAAAAACACAAAAGAAATCTTATCTGTTGATAAATATATTCTGGTATTTAGATACTGCTACATCAGCTGATACAGGTTTATTATACGTGATAGACTGTGCCAAAATTATCTTGAAACACATATTATTGTCACAGGAATAAAATCTGTATATAACTACGATTCTTGCACACACTGCCCCACCCAGTAAACCTATGTCATGTCATGCAACTGAGATCTCCAGTGCATCACTCTGTCTAGTCTGGAAATAAAAAACAAATTCAGACTTTCTCAGGTACTATTCCTCAAGTGTCTTGTCATTTTGTCTTTTTTTTTTTTTGATAATCTTGATACATGTCCCACACAACTTCTGCAGTGATAAATATTGTTAATACAACTATAATGATTATCTCCAGGTCTATGTGATATATTTAATATTACCTGAGTTACTATCGATACATTGTTGTAAATTATTATTTAAATTAATTATCGTAGGTTGAGAGTTTAAGCTGCCTGTTGTACCACTGATTGTTCTTGTACTATTGCTGTTCCCACTACTCGTCTTACTCCCTATAATAATAATAATAGCATTACCACATTCGTCCTCTTCGCAGTGTGACACTTTGTCAGCGTATTGACTGTGCCCTACACTCTTCGCGGACAGAGTGCCAAGAAAAAATAACCGATATAAAACTCAAATTTTGTGTCAACATATTTTAACCTATATGGATAAAAAGCCAATTAAATTACCTTTCTAGTGATACAAGTTTCGTTTTGGTTTTTTATTGATAATGGACTCAAAACACAAGTTAAAAAGTACCCACGCTAATATTAGGTCACTCACAGTTAACCATTGTTTTTCCATTAGCGAATTAATTATTGTTCACGGCACGCCCGGTTTTTGGAGCGGTATCTCGTTGGGGATTCTCATAGCTCGGAAAGTTCTACCCGTACGTCATTGAAACTTTCCACGAATCACTAGGAGACCTCCCGCAAGGTTCCGCGGCTTCCCCGATGAAAATGGCGGGTTTAGTTTTTGAGATACAACTGTTTTAAAAGTTTGAAGCGAAAATTCTCTGAAATCCAATGTTGCGGGTTGAATTTTAAAACGCTGAGTACCTTTATGAAATATCGGAGATTATAGTGATATATGTGTCGTCGGTAAAAAAAGCTATTTTCATCGAAGAATAAGCCGCAGAAGTTTGGTTGCCAAGATGAATTCTTACGGCGAAAAATTCACGGGAGATTCCATTCATAGCAAAATGACAATCCCCTATGACGAGCATGGTTGAAGTCACGTGATTGACTTTGTCGAGTCTGATTGGACAAGCTCGCGTGCCATTTCAGCAATAGGGGGTGGAAGGTGGGTAAATCCTTCGACAGAAGCTATTTCACGAAGGATGTAAACAAAAAACTTATTATTTTGACATTAGTGGATTTGAGTTGATAGTTGTCTTGAAATCGAAAAACAAACATATATGTCATGGTCTAACAAATTAGCTAATTTTATTTTTGATATTAATTGAATTAGTAAAATTATATTTTTTTACCAAACATCTAATCAATAATTAGATAGGCCTATCTATTAATATTATCATTTTGATTATGAAACTCAATAAAAATGGTTTAATTTTTTAATATTAATATAATAAATAAAATTATTTAAAACTTTAATTATTTAGCAATCATTTCACCAGTAATCAAGAAGGCTTATTAATATTATTATTTTGATAAAAGTGTAACTCAATTAAAATTGTTTTATTTTAGATATTAATATAATTAGTAAATATGGAAAAATGTAATTATTTATCAAACATTATTGATAATCTAGGCCTATTAATATTATTTTTATTAAAATGTAACTCAATTAAAATTAGTTAATTTAAGATTTAGGTTGTTAGTAAAACTTCGGTTTCAATTCCGGACTTTTAGTTTTGTCACAAGTCTGTTGTACTCTTAGCCTTCCGATTCAACTTTTTAATATTGAACAAAAAACAAACAATGTCTAAAAACAAATTCTTTATTTACTATGTTCTCTGGTGGGTATTGGACATTTGGAAACTGTAATCCCCTCTTCAATACCTTTCAGCTGATATATTACAACCCATATTTAGAGCACCGAATAAATTACGTCGGACTGTAACGAAATCTGGCATGTCGGCCATCTTGGATTCCAAAATGGCTGCCATTTTCCGTCGAGGTCAATACGCAGATCAAACTTACTTTATGGAGTGCAGAATTAAGTACTTTTGACAGCCGTGTAGTGTCATTTGATGCTAACCGCAAAGTTGTAGTACATTTTAATGACAGTTTTAACAACAATCCAAGATGGCCGCCATTTCTTGGAACGCACGTGTTACAGAGCCAATTTGACGACAGAATTGAACTCGTCATCCATTTTTCATTTGGGTTTCAAAATTTCAACTAATTGCTTTCATTATTTCCAGAGTTTTTGTAGGATCTTTGAAATACTAATTTGGCCCCAAAATGCCATAATTCAAGGGCGTGTTTTGCCTATAGAGAAGTCCATTACTTTTTGTCACAAAAATACTGCCAATTTTGATGAGAAAAATGTTCATAGAACACTTATTTATTAACCGATTTTGAAAATTTAAAAAGTTTCTTCATGTTTAAAGCAGCCTGCATACAGTAAAACAGAGAAAAACACATTATCTGTTATTTGAAATTTTGATGTGGTAATGCTAATAATAATAAACTTTTATGTCAATACATAACTATTGCTGTTACTACTACTTGGCTTACTCCCTACAATCAATATTAACTAGAAAACATAATAATACTATTCACACTCAAACTCAATTGTCATAAAAACTCAGACTCTTTCCAAAACCTTTATTCTTAATTCAACGATACAATAGCTTTCATACAATTTGATTTTGCATTCATCTATCATCCAAGCCTGGAAATAAGGCACATGTTCAAGACATTGTTATACACAAATTTAGGCTCCGCATTGCTGTCTGTCATTCTATCAGGTATATATTGTCTTTTTTCCCGTTTGTCTTTATTCAATATGTCAGATACAACTTCAATAGTGCCTGACATTCTGTCAAATTTATAAGAACATTGTGTATTTATTTTTACAACATACCAATATTAATTCGTTTACAATACCTTGTAAACTTTTATATGATGTACCAACTATACTTACCTAATGATGAAGCACTAACAGTGATGACTTTAGGAGAGGAGTTGCCCGATGAACCTGTTGACGAAACCCGTCCACCTCCAGGATGAGGTATTTTTATAACAGATTGTCCTCGTGGTGATAATATTGACGTTGGATTACTACCACTAATGTTTTTTGACGTAAAATTTGGTGGTAAAACTACTTTACCTTGTCCGGTATTTTGCACAACTTTAGTCATAACGGTATTGTTATTTTTAACAGCACTTATTAAAATGTTTTTACCTTGAGGACCAGGTATTGTTAAAGCACTAGAAGATGTGGGTCTGTCGCTCGTACTAGCGACCTTACCGAAAGTTTGTGGAGAGTCGGCACTATTACTCCGAGTTCTTATAAGCACAGGATCCGTTTTATTAGAAGTTCGGGGACTAGCAGACGCCATTTCAATATCACCATTTACAGAACTAGAATTATTTAATAACGACACAGCTCCAAAAGGTCCATTGAATAAACTATCCTGTCCTCCCGTTAAACACTGTGTTGCACCATTTAATAAAATACGCTCACAATCGGTAAAGTCTGACGATTTCGAGTTGAACAAAGGATCGCTTGTTTCAGGGTCTTTTTGAACAACTGGGGCCACAGATGCTGTAGGTTTTGATAAAGGTGTGTCAGATGTTTTCATGCTATCACTAGATTTCTGTAATTGTTTTTGTGCTAATAATTTGGCAATACTCGTCTGTAATGATACGACTCCTGATAACCACTGAAAAATAGAATAGTAACAGATACATAAAACTATGTTAAGTCCACGCACAATTTAGAGAGAGAAGAGAGAAATGGGGTTTAAAGTCCACTCGACACAAACTTGGTCATTTCCGGACTAAAATATGGTTGAATTTTATTTCAATAATTTGCTTTAGCAGTGTGAGGAAATCGGAGGACTCCGAGAAAACCCACTTACAACCAGGGATTTGAAACCACGCCAGTTAACTCAATAACTCAATGACAGTTAACGCATGTGCTAACCATTCGGACATCCACTCGACACAAACTATGTCATTTCAGGATTGACGCATGATTCAATTTTATGTCAATAACTTGCTTGAGTAGGGGTCTGAAATCAGAGGACCCAGAACAACTAGATGCTCTCCCTTTTTGCCAGGTCTTCCTTTCTGCACAATTGACAAGGGGAACACACCCAGCAAAATCCTGGCCAACTTTTTCAGCCAACAAAAGTATCCTGGTTAGTGAGCCATGTAAACTGAATGGAATGGGGTTTAACTGTCCTACTATTATGCTCTGACTGGGCTGATGAAGACAGGCATATGCCATACAGTGTGCTATGAGGGAAATTTTGCCCAGACAGCGACACTACAACCTACTCTTACATCAAATTCCAACTGCCAAGGGATATTTAACATGTAAATCAATATGTATACAGGACCTCATTTTTTTTTTGTCCCTTAGTCCTGCCCCACTGACAAGGAGGAACCACGCCACGAAATCCCAACGATGTTTCTCGGCCAACGCAGGAATAGAACACTGGACCTCCAGGTTTGTGACCAACGCCTTACCCACCGAGTCACTGTGGCTCTGGATATTGTGCCAGTGTTTTACCCACTGAGCCAGTTTGGCTCCCACTTATTGACAGCTATGTTTTCCTATATAACCTACCTCTTCTTGTTCTTCTAACGTAGCTGCCTGTCCTCCTTCACTTGTTGATGGTATCGAGGGGTAGGAGGGATCTGGATTTGGCTCTGTTATACCACGAGGGGTAGGAAGAAGAGGTGGAGGATTATTGTAGTGATCTTTTATTGACTGAGGTACCTAGAAATACAATCATTTTTAATTTAAAAAATGTTTCTAAAAAATATAAATTTTTAGCTACAAGCTTATATTGTTCCAAATATTAGTGTTATTTCATGGAGAGTGATTCCATGCAGAACACTATTTTGTAACTACATCGTTTCAGCATAAACCTGGCCAGTATAGACGATATTACGGTAAGCATTGTGCAAGTGGGGAATGCTTGCACTACTGCTTGCTATCATTCAATTCCCAACTGTCAGTGGATTATTCAAATGCTGCCAATAGCAAAACATTAAGAATGCTAGATCGAAGATGGTCTGGCAATAATAACATCACCTGTGGATTGTGGGTTAGGGTAAGGTTTAGGGCTAGCTTAGCGTTAGCACTAGCCCTGTTTACATCTCAAGACCCTGACGAAATATGCAGCCCTTACCCCAACCCATGTGACGTCATATGAGCTTGCTTGACTGTCTTTGATCTAGCCTTCTTCGGCATACACAAGTCTTTGGTTTTTCATTTCATCTGAACAACTAGCCATTCTTTCTTGTTATGCCCTCCACCCTGGCAAACTTTCTCTACAAAGACAGAGCTGACCCAAGACCTTTCTGGTTGGTGAACAAGCATCAAACTTCAGGTTTATTTTTCTGCTTGCAGTGTTGGGAAAAGGGAGAGAACTTTTCCTTTTCTTCTGTGACCAACTCGAGACTGATGTTGCGACAGACCAAAGATTCACTTTTCATGGTTTCCATAAAAACAGAAATAAGGTAATGTTCAGTCTTATCAACGATTCAACATGACAATACAAGAATTTATACTTACTGTTACGGTTTTACGTAATGGATGCTGATGTTTGATTCGAAAGAGAGGATGTTTTTGATGTGTTTTCTGTAAGAATTTAACCTTAACAGTATGTTGATCGACGTGACCAGAGTATTTATCCCATAGTTTGATTCTTTCCACCAAACTAACAGACTTTAATAACTTCTCATCCTTAAATATACAAATATAGAATTACAGGATAACATTCCTAGTATCACCAGATAGATTGTATTATTTTAAACAAGATTCCAGTCAAAATGCTTCTAATGATTTTACAAGAAATTCCAGTGTTTTTCATGTACTAACTGAACTAGAAATTGTATGCACCTTCAAGAAAAAGAGTAATGGGGTTTAACGTCAACTTGACACAAACTAGTATATTTTGGGACTGACATACAGGTATGGTTCTATGTACATGTATGTGCCATTAAGCTATAACTACACGTACTGACCATCACAGATTAAAACCCAGTCATACCAATACAAAACAATGCTTGTTTAAAAGCTTTGGTCATCTTGAGACTCACATATGGTCATTTCTTTTTATTAATATTGTAGCGTATCAAATAAGAAAATTTTGCCTGGACAATTTGCCCGATTTTCAGCATTCAATATTCTTGTGTAAACGAGTGGGTCTCAATTTCTCATCCGAAAAACTAGATACAACACTCCTGATGTACATAGATGTACATTCTAGTCGAACACCTCCTGTCCGGACTGTTATAGTATCACGTCCCCTACAACTGTACAATTAACAGTAAAATAATAAAGCAATGTGAAACTTACAGTTATATTTTCTATATGATTGGGACACATCCACCGACCAGACGGGTATGATGTCATAGGTGGATGTAAACAATCCATGTGAAATAAGAGAGGACAAAAATCACACTGAAGTAACGGAGCAACACGACAACTCCTGAAAAAAGAATTATTCAATCTTTAATAATAAATAACCCATAATAATATATTATACAGTATGGTCAATAAATGACTGATATTCTAATTCTAAAGAGAAATAATGTGGTTTAACTTTCACAAAAGGAGAGAGAAATTGGGTTTAACATCCACTCAACACAAACTAGGTCATTTTCGAACTAATACATGCTTCAATTTTATTTCAATAATTCGCTTGCACATAGGGGTCTTTAACAAAACGAGGAAACCGGGGCAAAACCCGGGTGGTTGGTCAGTCGACACTACACCTTGTCACATACAACAGGGATATCGAAACCACGCCAGTTGACTCAATGACAGGCCTTATGATACAACGTATGGCGGTATATTAGTGCCAAAATTCTAACATGCTATCGTCTAATTTCTTTCTTCTTACCGCCATAACAACGAGCACATGCTAACCAGTCACCCACCCATCCAGCCATCCAACCCAACCCATCCCCCCGTCCCCACTATAATACATGTACAAGGCCACTGGGCCTGACCTTACAGCAAATAAACTGTGGTGGGATCCTAATCTACTGTAAAAGTATTATTGTCAAACTAAAACCCACCTGCTACAGGTAAAACATAATTTAGCAGGTAATGGAACCATTCCATTATCTAATTCATGTGGAGCTTTTTTCTGTGGACCTCTTGTCGGCACTCTTCTTTTACTTGAACCTGAAAACATTTTGGTCAATTATTAAAAATATCAGACAATAAATATAACAGTATATGAAATACACCCTTTTAACAGCATCCTTCGCTTGCACATCAAATGCAACTTTTACTGTTCAAATTCATCTCTAATGACATTAATTAAGAGTTGAAAATATACGCACAAAGAATTTTGTGTATAAAAATATTAAAAGTTAAGTTGTCATCAAATAAGCAGTTTAGGGTCGAATGAGACAAAACAAAACACAAGTGGCTATCGCTATTTTAAATTTTAGTTCAAGGGCCAAATCTCTTCAATTTAGGTCATAATAAAGTATTTAACTGGTTTATCTATAGCGGTAGAAATAAAATAGGTTCGATGTCCCACTGTTCTGCTCTGATTAGGCTAATACTAATTAAGGTAGGTTTATGGACGTATGACTCCGAATTCAGACAGACTTGTCACCTGCAAAACTTGCAATGAGAGCAACAGTTTTATATTTGACACACATCAAAATGAATTATGTACCGGAATAGAATTTTACCTGGTCAAGGTGTGGTATAAGTTATTTGAATTTGAATAGAATTTTACCTGGTAATGGTATGGTACAAGCTATGTCTTTTGGTAAATCAAACTGAACAGGATTCATTAATTTAGCAGCTTTCGCCAATGAAATCAATGGATGTTCCAACTCTGTAAATATCGGTCTGTCTTTCTCTTCGTCGGATAATTGACGTTTTAAACGATTTTTGGTGGATGATTTGGATGATTTAGAGGATGTTGTTGAACAATTTGAGGCAGTTTCATCATCTTTTGTCTATAAAAAAATAGTTAAAATCATCGATAAACAGAGCTTAAACAAAAATAACTGTTTAAATCAAGTGATTTCAGAATCTGTCCTCCAAAAAGTTTTTGTAATAGGAAATGGAAATAGATGGGGTTTAACCTACTACTGTTCTGCTCCTAACCTGGGCTAATGAAGATGTGCATACATCATACTACTCTTATATTGAATCCCAACTGCCATGGGATCTTTTACGTGCACGCCAATGAGTAAACAGACACAGAACGTCAGTTTTTTGTTCCATCCGACAACTAGACAGCTGTCCTTGTCATGCCCTCCGTCCTGCATCACTGACAAGGGGAAACCACACTGGAAAATCTGGATGAACTTTCTCGGCCAAAGTTTTTTCTTATAGATACACATAAATAAAACACTTAGTCACATGTAGCGTATTAAAGATGCATCATTTATTTTTTAGATAAAGAGTTGGCTATTCTATTCTCACTAAAATAGTTCAAAAATAGATAATTCAAAATGAATATATTTGAAAATTCATTCAAATTACTTTATTCTGAGCCAATTCACATGTAACAGGGTTTGTAGTTTTGACAAGATGTTCTCAAATTTTGGTCAACCTGATTTTATAAATCCCCGACTTGTGCTATTCCAGGAGTTGGTGTTTAGTGAAATTATAATCGATGAAAAGCTGACTATATGAATATGTACATGTATCTTCATAATTTTAAATTTGCATTTATTTTTGTATGACATAATTTCCACATGGTTTGTAACTTTCATTATATATCACTATTTACCTCTGGAGTAACACGGCATCTGTGACATAACCACTCACCAGGTGGCAGATCATCTTCATCTAATGGTGGATCACTAAAAATATACAATAAAGAGTCATATAATAACACCAAAATTCAGTGTTCATTCCTGTTATTAAGACTTCAAACACCACAAACAAGATACATTGGACAGAGATTTCCATATAAAATATACAACTGAATTGGTAAAGAATATTATTTATAGAACATATTATGTTTATCCATGGTCCGGTGGTTGTTTTTCTATCTGTAAACAGAGAGGTTCATTAGTAATGTGGATATTTTTTTTCATCTTAAAATTAAAATCCATTAACCTACTGGAAATATTTTCTAGAGTATATGTCTCAAATCGGTATTCTTCCACAGTCATGTGAAAAACAAATTAAACTGTCTACTATTACATGGTTAAAAACACACTAGCCTGTAAAAAAAAATCTATAATCCATGGGTACAGTACTAGCCAAATCCAATTACTGTGACCGAGAAAATAATTCTGTACAGTAGTAGATTAATGTTTATTTCATGAGTGAGTAACACCGATAATGCAAGACTGTCTCATTTTTTATGTTAAAATAATGTTGAAAACTCATAACAGGTGGGAAATGCCAACCAAATAATGGCAATAAATTAAACAAATGCAAGTAGATTTGTAATATCAGATTTCACAAAATATTTTCTTAGATCTGATTACTGATATCAGCATTTGCAGATTTCAGAAAACATACTCACATTATGGCTTAATCTAAGCTAAAATGTATTTTGATGATATAAAATTTAATTAAGAAAACAAAGCTAAAATATCATGGATAAATAATCTCTCTATCTATTATTTACTTAGATTCAAAAGAGCTTTATCAATTGTACGGCGTAAATGAAGTTTGCAAGGTGATTAACAAAGTAGGTTCATTGACTAAGCTATATTTTAAGTTCAATTTTGTAATTTGGATATCTCAGCGGCTTAACATTAAACCAGTAACTGACATTGTTATCTTTGTACCAGACAACTATCAAAAATATCAATAAAAGATAGGTTGCCAGGCAACGAAACATACGCCCACAGCAGCTAAATCGTCCGGGCAGTCAACAAGGGTTGTCGCATATTTTTACTTTTTTTTGGTAATAAAACATTTGTAATACACTAAAATCTGAGTAACAACTCATTATGTAATTATCTGAAAATCATTAGAATTTGTTTGCTTTTTATAAAGTTTTGCCCCAAGCTAACAATTAGTATAGGAAACATTTAACATCATGGATTTAGCTGTTCAGTTATCAAAATTCATTGAAAATCAAAATACTTGTTCGTTTCAACACCTTAAACTCTGTGTATCAATCTGAAGTCAATCGGATGATTTATAAGTTTGGCATCTACAGCGCCACAAGGTTTTTCGAAGTGATCAAGGGAGATAACTCTGGAATTAATTATTTGAAATCGATGAAAATCAGTAGGCTTTTTCGTCTCAGGACCTTAAACAGTGTGTGTAAATTTAAAGTCAATCAGATATTAACTTTGGCCTCTAGAGCATCCACAGGATTTTTTGATCTGATCAAGGGCCATAACTCTGGCACTAATTATCGGAAATTGATGCAAATCAATAGGCTTCTTCGTCTTCTGACCTTAAACAATGTGTATAAATTTAAAGTCAATCGGATATTAACTTTGGCTTTTAGAGCGTCCACAAGATTTTTTGAAGTGATCAATTATCGGAAATTGCTGAAAATCAATAGGCTTCTTCGTCTTATGACCTTAAACACTGTGTATAAATCTAAAGTCAATCAGATATTAACTTTGGCTTTTAGAGCGTCCATAAGATTTTTTGCAGTGATTAAGGGCCATAACTCTGGCACTAATTATCGGAAATCGCTGAAAATCGATAGGCTTCTTCGTCTTATGACCTTAAACACTGTGTATAAATTTAAAGCCAATCGGATATTAACTTTGGCCTCTAGAGCGTCCACAAGATTTTTTGAAGTCGTCAAGGGCCATAACTCAGGTAGTTATTATCGGAAATTGCTGAAAATCGATAGGCTTCTTCGTCTTATGATCTTAAACACTGTGTATAAATTTAAAGCCAATCGGATATTAACTTTGGCCTCTAGAGCGTCCACAAGATTTTTTGAAGTCGTCAAGGGCCATAACTCTGGTAGTTATTATCGGAAATCGCTGAAAAACAATAGGCTTCTTCGTCTCATGACCTTAAACACTGTGTATAAATTTAAAGTTAATCGGATATTAACTTTAGCCTCTAGAGCGTCCACAAGCAATTGTGGACGCCGGACCGACGGACGGACGGACCGACGGACGGACGGGGGCGACGACAATATACGACCACATTTCAATGTGGGCGTATACAAGATAATTCTGAGCCGTACAAATTCACTGGTAGATCCATGGTTTTTATGCATGACAAAGATTGAACTTATCTTGTGACAGTGCCTTATTTTCTAGTTTGTCCAGGACGAAAAATACATCTGTCATAGAAGAATAGGTGCAATGTAGTGTGTGTTTGAGAGAGAGAGACCTTAACACCACTTGACACAAACTAGGTCATTTCAGAACTAACATATGGTTCAATTTTATATCAACAATTCGCTTGGGCATAGGGTCTTTTAGCAGTGGGAGGAAACCGGACGACCCGGAGCAAACCCACAAGGTTGCCATGTGCTTACAAGGTAAGGTATTCTTACACATCGGATATAACTTCGCATTTATTGGGATTCAATATCTTTTACACATGATGTATATAGCTAACTCTTTCATCTAGGACTTAAGAGTTTTTTCTAATTAAGTTTTGAAAACACAAAAAAATGTCCTGATTTAAATCATGTTGTTGAATGAGTAAACGTTAATCAATCCAACCTTTGCTATTTTTATTGGTGTTTTTTTTTTAAATTCAAATGTCATTCTACATGTAGATCACTGATAAGTATAAAACATATCACAACATGTTTAAGATGGATTAAGCTACGAAAAATTTAATATTTTCTAAAGAACGCAAATGATCTTGAAAGTAAAGCCCAACCAAGATATCACACTCTGTGCCTCATTTATGTAAATAATCGTGCTATTGAGTTTCGTTGTTTTTATTTCAGTAGTTTCTTTACACATTTTTAAAGGTCAAGGTCATAAAAGGATGTTCAATTTCCAAAACATCTTAAACTGAATAAAATACAAAAAGAAAACATCAGAATAATCTTAAACGGTTTACTACAGTATTATTATATAAATGTCTTGTCCGTAAGCAGTTAAAGTGTAACAAGTGTAAACATAATCTACCTAATCACCCCTGATGTCAACCAGAAATGAACTCTTCTGATAGAAATTTTTATGTTGTGTAGTCTATTATTACAGGGAAAGCTGTTATTTAAATGTAGTGCAGTCTACCACAGGGAAATCTGTTATTTAAATGCTAAATCAATACAGTACAAATTCATGAAAATGTCATCTCTCTTTTTTTATCTAACAGCTAAACACACTATTTATAACTTGAAAGAAAAAAAAAGATTTCTCCATTTGAGGCAGAGTAAGTGTTCATTGCTTTAACTCATAATATAGTACAGATTCAAAGACAGTATTCACCAGTCGATACTGAAAAGTTGGATGTTAAACCCAATTCTTTCTATAACCAATAGACACCAAGACAAAGCCTTCTGGGAAATCGAAGAATCATTCTTGTTCAATGAATGATGTTACAAATAATATTAATAAACATGTCAGACTGTGAGACATCATCCGGCACACTAAACTTGCACTGTCTACGACGACTACACGTAGCTCCGCTTGAGAACAGACACTAAATTAGTTGATGGCCATTTTATTTCATAAATTGACGATTCTAATCGAATTCAGAAAAGATTTATTTAATCTTTGTGTGTATAACAAATGAGAAACAGAGTAGAGCCACATTATAAAAAAATACATTTAGTATGTTAATGTTAGTCAATCTTAGTTATTATATTCGCAAGTCTACAATAATAACTATGTTTTGAATTTTGTTAAATGTTTATACTGCAAATTTTGGGACACATTCAACTATGTGCAAATGTTAAAATACCTCAAAATTGACCAAACACTAGGGTTGAAATGATATGCTGTGCCACGATACATGTATGATACAGTATCATGTCATAGATCAACTATATGTGTGCATCACGATACATGCTTTTACTGTGAAATTAACCAAATTGATTCAAAGTTATATTGTTTATTAATAGATAAAATAAAATTAATATTCAACCAATAAATATTTTGGCACTTTTTTTTTTACTCACATTGAATCAAAATACACAATCTCTGACAAAATTTAGTATACAATGACAGTCACACAGACATTCAAGACAAGTCAGACCAAAGTCCGGTACACATGCATGAACACTCCCTGTATGTATGATGTAATTTGCAGACTGAAATTTTTATATTGACTCTCCTGTTGCCGTTTACAATATGAAGGTAACAGAAAAAACTGAATGGTCCTACACCTTTGATCGGTAAAAAGCAGGTAGTTTTTTTTTATTTCTATGTCACACACTGTAATTACTACAGGACGTGGACCTAATAATTTTTGAAAGAAAAATACACCAAGGCGAAATTAGTGTCAAATGCGATTCAATTGGTGTAAAATTGATGGCTTTCGGTATTATTTAGAACGACTGGATGGTTGGGACATAAATGTATTATTCTACCAGGATTTTTCTTTACATTCAACTGATATATGTACGTAATTTCTATATGTCCAACCGCCTAATTTATTGAATAAATATCGCTATACAGTGTGAAACATACTGTGAACCTCAAACTAAAAAAAATTGTGGTTAAAACATGGTACACTGGTTCAACCACTCATCATGATGTCATTTTCTGACTGAACAAAATATGTACATCAATGTTTACTTAATTAACTGATTTAACAAAATTATACTATATGACCCTCAGCAAAACGACAATATATATTATGTCATTCAATGACGTTTTAAGATGAGCTGTTAGTGTTAAACTAAATAAATACTTCACATGGATTATAAAATGTACAAGTTAATCCATTGCTCCTCCGAGTCAAATAATTTATCTTATTTTATAATTATTTCATTCATTTAGCCGCTCAATTCAAGTGTGTTTTTCTGGTTGGGTTTTAATTTAGTTGGTATTAATTTTTCTGCAGTCTAATGTCTACGGTTGAATCCTGAAAAAAGCTGTATTAAAAAAAAAGATTCATTTTTGAACAACTCAGGACACGTCTAATTAGTGTGATAACTGTAAACAATTTTTTTTAAATTCTTGTTTATCAAATTGCAAATGAAAGATATAAAATATACTTAATTATACAAAGCATGTAACAAAAAGTGATATACCATTGTTAATTGTAATGCTGCAACATATCAGGGGAGATAATTAGGAGGAAAATAAACAAGAAACAAGATCAATGGTGATTTGATAAAAACGAAAAACAAAAGCATCTTTGACAAATTCCAACCAACATTTTCGCTATAGTTTTATTGGTCTTCTACACTCCAATCTGTCCAAATAAAAAATTGAAAATTATTGATTTAACTTGCCATCCACGATATATCATATCTGCAACATAAAAAAAACTTTATAATGCATGACTTTCAAATTAGTATGATGACAACTGAACACAAAAAAGCGCTAGGATGTAGAGAAGCTTGCTGCAAATTTTCATCATGATGATTATGTTAATATGGCAACTGACACAAAAAGTGAAGAAAATTCTGCAAACCATTGTCAGCCATTTTGAATTTCTTGGTTATGGCTGCATAAGAAATCACAAAGAAGCTCAAGAAATAAAGTTAAACAAGCACAAGAAATACTGTGCCACAGTCAACAAAAAATTGTTATGGGGCAAATAAAGAGATGAAAATAAAAACTCACTGGCACTGAAGATGAAATGCTGCTGGACAACGATCACAGCACAATAAATCGCCTCCTTCCTTGCAACTGTCACAACAATCATGATTCACTGCTCGTCCATGCCTTCTGTGTTCTCTCGCTCTATCTCGTCTACGCCGTCGTCTTCCACCATCTTCGCTAATTGGAGGAGCTACGAGGCTTTGAATTTGCTACAAAATACAACCATAATAAAATAAATAAATTGGAAAATAAACGGGGCAAAGAAAGAGAACTGTCATGGCTGAAATTCGAGTGAAAGCCACGGCAAAAAACGGCTCGGCATAAAAATAAACAGCTGAAAGTAATGCATTTCCATCAAACATTTACCTCCATAAGGCCTCCACTATGATCCAAATCATACTCCACCGTTGCCATTATTGATTTGGAATATTATTTAGCCCATAAAAACTTCCAAATTTATAATTTTCGATCTGTCACTCGAGAAAATTCATTCTTTGATCGACACAGAACGAAAATGTCTTCGCTAGGGCAACTTCCAGGACGATTATAATGGTCAAAAACTATAATTTCAACTTCTTTCTTTGATGAAATCGACGAACAGTATACTGGACTATTCTATCAGTATGGACAGAACTGTAAATAAAACTTGGTTTTAAAGAAATTAATTTTTTTCTCGATTTCCAAGCAAGAAATCTAGAAAACTTGGCGCAAAAATGTCGGACACCATAACTGCGCATGCGTTTATCCGGGACCTTTGTTAATACGCATGCGCAATTCATAGTAATTGTGTCGGCGGAAGTGGTAAGGTGAAGGTCGTGCGCAGAGAACAGGGCGGGAACATCAAAGTTTTGTTTTCAGCTGAACTTTTTTTTTAGGACATGAACCCTTTATCTTGATTATTATCTTAAAATTTTGATCAAAATATTTCTAAGCTTTTATATTTTCAATCCACACAACGTGGTCTAACTCGTTTATTGTTTTTAAAAGTCTTTGTAACGGCAAAAAAAAAAATGAATGAATGATGCAATTGTGAATTGCCATAGGCATTTATCTTAATTTTGATTTGATGGGGTTGGCGAACGAAGGCAGTGATATTGAATGAAATGAAATTAGGTTTAACGTCATATTGTTGTGACTATGAGGGAACTTTTGAACCAACAGGGCTGCCAAGGGGTCTGTTTTTTTACAAGGTAGTGTGGTGTACAGAACCTCACTTTTTTGTCCCATCCAAATGACTAAACAACTGTCAGTCCCTGCGTCCTGCACCACTGACATTGACAAAGGGGAAACCATGCCGTTCTGCTAACACTGAACCGAGAGTGAACCTCCAGACTAGTGAGCCAGCTTCTTGATTCTTAATCACTGATCCATTGTTTGTATTTGTACTGTAGCTCCCTTTTTTGAAAAAAGTTGTTAGTCCTGAAATAATACATCATTTCTCTCTTGTTCACAGGTCTGATTTAGCAATGTGCAAAAACAAATTAGTAGCAAAATAAATGGGAATTAAAATCAGAAATAGAAAGAAATGAAAAACAACACTCGAGCTGTCCTAAATTATCAGATCTTTATATTCTCAAAATCATTTTATTTAGAAAGGTTGTAATACATGTATGTTTCAGTTCCATGTAGAAAAAATGGTTATTTTGGTATTAATTTTGATCTACTTTCAAATATATCTTCTTCCCGAGAGGCATTTGGCAATTAACACACATGTAATAAGCACAACAATATATGGAACACCATTACTATTTAAGTTAAATACATGTATAGGCTATTCATCATCGTTTGCTTGATAATGTTGAGAGAACCTGAACAAAATGTTGCTTTAATTAAAATAGCAATTTTATGTTCCATATTATGTATTTGTGTTTATTTTCAAATATGTATAGGCTTTTCGCTGTAGATATTTTATGTATGTCATGTTATAATCTTGTGTATTTGGCGATCCATGCTAATGGTAGGCCTGTTGGGGAGATTCAGGAATTTTTCGGGGTTCACAATGGCCACTTTGTACCCTAACCCCTTTTATAAGAGTGAACTTGGATCCAATTTACCTTTTACCCTTTTTAAAAAGATTAAGGTTAATATATTCCCCAAAATACTCATTTATAGGAAGCGGCCATTGTGGTCTCTGTAAATACCCGAACCTCCCCAGCTGGCCTACAATAACCATTTCCCATGTGGTGTGGATGATATTGAATATTGTAACAAGAGTTTACAAGACACAATTTGTATTAATATATTTAACCAAAACAAAGATTCTGGGTTTGATCCCTTAAAGTAAGAACAGAAAGACTGCAACACATAAACAAATACCTGATTAAAACAAAGCCACAATAAGGGAGACAATCTATGAAGAAAAAGGTGGGGGAAAATCTCCTAAACATTGTGTAATTCTATTTCATGATTGACTGGGTTACATGAACAATTGTCACTGGGAAGATGCCTGGGCGCCCCTGTGTAAGCAGTGCTATACTGACACCTCCCATGTATTTCAATCCAAAATAGGTGTGTTGGTCTAATTGTTGATATCAGTTGAGAAGAGTGAATCAATGCTTTTAAAATTTGATAACAAAATTTATTGAGCAAATAGTTCACAATTTATGTAATAAAAAATAGTAATAATTATACAAACACAACAGGTGGGTTTAAATATTAATGAAATATTCATATAAAGAGTATTTTTAAAAATAAATAAAAATTACCATGATTTAAAAAATTCTTGCTGCAAAGTAAAATTTATATAAAGAGTATTTTTTTAAAAAAAATAATGCAACTATTTAGAGACTAAAATGTGTTTCTGGATACCATCTTGACATTGATGTTCATAGACAGAAATTAGTATCAGACGATTCTTCTAAGACAATAAAGATGGAAGTGTGAAATCAAATGAACCTTAGATGTCCATAGCAGATAGCCTAATTAAAAATTGATTGTCTAGGATCAACTTTTAGAAAAAGGTTGGTTTTTTTTTGTTGGCTCACTAGACAGGTGGTCCAAAAAAGGTGGTCCAAGATTTCATATGGCAAGGCACATACCCATTTTATCAGTTGGTGCTGAAAAGTAGGATGTTAAACCCCATTTCATTTCTGTAAATGTTTTATAATCATGTCCTAATGAATGATTATATTATGCACACATGTCATATATTGTCATTGTCGTATTCCATGTCTGTGTTGATTCATCCATGTGGAAGTTCTTATAAAGGTTCAAGTTCAATGTTTATATATATTCATGAGGCAGCCTATTGATTTCTATTTTGTCTGATTATCATTTTCAGCATTGCTACTGTTGATAAATATAGGCTACGTACACTTAACTTGAAATTTGTACACAATGTTAATGTTCATGTGCTGAAAAAAACTTTAGCCTTTAATCTCCGATATACATACTTTGATTTACACATTTAGAAAAATAGTGATTTACACATTCTGAAAATAGTGATATACATATTTTAAAAATAATGATTTACAATTCATTATACAATATTTGTATATAAAATGAAAAATGTTTATTAGCTGAAATAAACATCAGTGATCACAGTTAATTTACATTGGTTACTTGAATTTGAAGACTCATTCTTTCTTTTAATGCATCAACCCTTCGTTTATTTTGTCCCATGTCTGAAAATGGTATCCAAAATAGGGCCTGAAATATGAAAAAATGGAAATGAAATGGGGTTTAACTTTAACTGTTTAACTTTAGCATCCTGTTCTGCTCTGATTGGGCTAATGAAGAATGGTGTACGCCATACAGTGAATCACGGTGGCTAAGTGGGCAAGGTGCTGGCTTGCTAGCCTGGAGGTCGGTTGTTCGATCCCTGCATTGGCCGAGAAAGTGGTTTCCCCTTGTCAGTGATGCAGAAGGAGGGCCTGACAAGGACAGCTGCCTAGTCGTTCGGATGGGACGAAAAACCTGAGGCCCTGTGTGCCGTAGCGCTGCTGCCCGGGCAAAATTTCCCTCATAGCACACTGTATGGCGTATGCCCGTCTTCCATTAGCCCAGGTCAGGTGCAGAAGAGTAGGACGTTAAACCCCATTTCATTTCTATGAGTGAAATTTTGCCTGGGCAGTGGCACTATCGGCTATTCTTATATTGAATTCCAACTGCAAAGGAATCTTTTACATGCATTCCAATGTATACACTCTACCTTATTATTTCGACCCATTCAAATTATTACATGTAAATAGCTGTCTTTGTCCTGCACCAATGGCAAGGAGAAACCACACCGGAAAATCCAAATGTACTTTCAACGCCAATGCAGGGATCGAACATGTGACCTCCAGACTAGCGAGCCAGAATCTTACCCACTTAGCCACCTTGGGTCCTAATTAAAAGAAAGAAATAAAAAAGTTGCTTGGTAGTTACTCAGATGTATATACACCCTTACAGACGACCCTTCTCCCTATCACCTTCTCCCTATCACCTTCATTATTAGACACTGACATAACTTGGAGTTCCTATGTGGTGTAGTGTTAAGGTGTTTGGATAGGATTAAAAAAAGGATTTCTGTATTGACAGATGGTGGACACATAAAATGACAGTTGGAATCTATGAAAAGTATATAAGGTTGAAACTTCTGGGTAAAAGTTCCTTCAAAGTCTTTATTAGCCTGGTTTGTGTATTTAATTTTATTTCCAGTGAGCAAATTTTTCAAAATACATGTATATTAATAGTTAGTCTAGTCACCACAACAGAAAATCAGTAGAACTGAAAGTGGTATATTACAATAACATATAATTTTACCTGTCTTTCAATATTGAACATTGAACTCACCAGATTGATAACACAGGCAAATGGAATACACAATGGTAGAACACCGGAGGAGAATGCTGTAACCTGTAATAAATAAATATTGACATAATATAAACGCAGATGGTAATTTACAATCAAAATGCTAAAAATAAATTTAAGAAATATTATTTGGAACCTATAAGAACAGATAAGGTTTCTCCCACAGGTCTATGATGCTCAGTTCGGTCTTAAATGTCCAGATGAATCCTTGCAAACAACAATATTGTGAAAGTTGAATCCAAAAATGGATAAATTCCACTTAGTATTTATAAAGTTATGTTTTAAAAGAAATTTCATTTATCTATGCTGCTTGAGCCTAGCTAGAAGCTGTCATCTTTTATTGGTTGGGGGGTTGGGATGGCCTAGTGGTCTAGAGTGCCGCGCTTCGACCTCTAGCTGGCCGGTCACCTCTGGCTTGCGGCTGTGGTTTCGATCCCTGGTGTGAGCGTATGTGGCATGGAGATGGGGGCGCCTTCTCAACCTCGTGGGTTCCTCCGGGCACTCCGGTTTCCCCCAACTGCTAAAGACCCCTACGCGCAATCGGTTTATTGAAACCATATGTTAGTCCCAAAATGACCTAGTTTTTGTCGAGTGGATGTTAAACCCCATTTCTCTCTCTCTTTTTATTGGTGGGCCTAGTTTAAATCCAATGGAATCCCTGACAGGATGTTTTTCTTAATTAAATTTTAAATAATCAATCCAGGTACATATATAGTTGTATTAAGCCATGAGAAATTTGATAATTTAGCAAAAATAAAAATGTCACATCAGGACTATAAGTTACATTTAGAAGACCATAGACCTGAAGGTCAGATTTCTTAACTGCCAGGGGGATTGGATGGCCGAATGGTTCAGCACGTTCGTGCTGTTTCATAAGGTCTGTCATTGAGTCAACTGGCACGGTTTCGATCCCCTACAAGGAATAGTGTCACCTGTCCAACCTTGTGGGTTTTCACAGGGTCCTCTGGTTTCTTCCCACTGCTAAAAGATGTCTACATGCCTGTGAATTATTGAAATGAAATTGAACCATGTGTAAGTCCCTAGTTTGTGTTGATTGGCAGTTAAACTCCATTTCTCTACTTAACTACCATGGGAGCCACAGTGACTAAGATGATGGCTCACAAATAGGGTTGCTCAGGTTTCCCAGTTGTCAGTGGATCTATCTTCATTAGCAAAGTTTTTTTTAATATCCATGTGTTACATGGGTCTCATTTCTTAACTCGCATGTATTTAATGGGGTTTCATTTCTGAACATTCATGTGTTACATGGGTAATTCTTAAAGTTACATTATGGAAGATACGATAAAGAGATGGCAGTTCTCACTATAATAGTTAAAAACTAGATAGTGTAAAGGTAATTTGCTGAAAATTTCAGTCAAATTGATCCACTATTAGCCGAGAAAAAAGCGTTTGAAATATTCACATAGCCTCAGTCATCATTACTCAAATCATTAATATAAACAGCATAGTCTCGATTATCCACTTGATTAATTTAATTATCAATGGCCATTAAGCGGCATATAGGATTTTAATCCGCCAACATCGAAGGCTAGCCTTGACTTTAAGAGATTATTATGGTCTGGATAAGTTAATTAATGTCTAATTGATTATTTAGATAACATTTCAGGCCTAAAGAAAGACATGTAATAAGCAGATTTTGCTCTTGCATAATGCTTTTTTTAACTTACATGTGTTATATTGGGTTTCATTTCAATTTCAATAATATCCAACCATTCTACAAACGTAAAAACAAATATTCTTACAAAGTTATCAGTAACCTGTAAATAGAAAGAATCGGAAGAAATAAATATATTACACAATGTGTGGAGACTGGGGTTTTGGTTGCCAGATGATTAATGCGTGTGCTTGAAACCATAAGGTCAGTCATTGTGTCAAATGACAGGGTATCGATTCCCTGTTTGTACGCGACCAGGAGTAAGGTTGCCTATCTAACTTATGGGTTTTCTGCTGGTCCTCTTACTTCCTCCCACTGATAAAGATGACCTTCGTGCAAATGAATTATGGAAATAATATTGAACCATGTGTTATTCTCGAAATGATCTAAATTATGTCGAGTGGACATTAAACCCCATTTTCTCTCAGTATAAAGATAGCTCCACTATTAAAGAATCTGAATTTAAGACCAATTAAAATTAGTCTTGCAAACAATCTTAAAGACACATTAGGCACTAGCACTATGTAAGAGCTAAATCTGCCCTTTGCAGTTTTTCATGACACAAGTTATTAATTAGAATAAAGTAAATTGACTCAAAATTTCAATATATTCCGTTTCATAATCGGCTCTTTTTCTAAATCTTCAAAAATACATCTTTAACAGGGCTATAAAACATGTCTTTGACCAATCTGATTAATATATAGCGACTTTTGACCTTATGACATCAATCAGCGTTGACATTTCTACTGGTTTACACAATTCCCTGCAGAAAGCCAAGAATTCGCTGTAACAGGCTGTTTCATTGTCTGATTCCTCTCAGCAACTAGAACGCTGTTATATAACAACTCTTCTATCCAGATCAGGGATCTTAATTGGCTGTTTTTTGTCGGCTTTAGCCGATTGATCTTTAATCTAGCCGGTTTGTAAAACAATTAACCGGCCACTATGGTATCATTAATCAATCAACTTTCGGCCGATAACAAAGAGTTAATTATTACTCGTCGATTAAGAAACCCATCAAAGAATCAGTCAATACAATATGAATACCTTCAGCTTCAATCCGTATCGGCTCATTTCCTAAATAAACAACTTAATTAGTTGAGTCAATCAAGTAAAAGCATGTATATAATCCAATGTCGGTTCATTCATTTCTATCTAACACAATGTTGAAGTACTTGAACACCTCACAGAATGACAATAGAAAACGTAAACGAGTTTTAGCCGACGATAGTGATGGCGGCATTGACCTTGAACTTCAAGCATGCATGTCGTCATTGGAAGTTCCAAATGTCGGAGAAACTCCCACGTCCAATATAGGTCAACCAAAGTCGAAGTCCGGGAGATATTTTAATTCCGAATGGTTAACTACTTCCAAATGGCTTTCGTTTGACAAAATTTCACAGAAAATGTTTTGTCTCGTAAGTTATTAATTTAGTCTTCTTTTTTAAGTCACATAATAACCTACTGATCTCGTATATTAAAAATTATTATTATTATGTTAGCGTTGAGTAAAAATCTGGTAATAACCTACTGACCCGTATATAATTATTATGTCAAGTAATAGCCTATGATGACAATTGCCTACGTTACTTTTCGCACGTCGGCATATTTCCGAGTTCCGACTATACACAGAAACTAATTTGTGCTAATTTGTTATTATTGATATGTGCTTACATTCTTTTTATTTTTATATATTGACAAATGATCACAATTATACAATTGTAAAAAAACATATTTATATTTACTGGTAGTTTTTCTTTTTACTAAATTATAACTTCCGTTTGGTTGGATGAAAGCGAAAGTAGGAATATGCATTATGCAAGTTGCTGAAATTTGACTATAAATTTTGATATTATTATCGATGTATGAATACAGGTATGCAATTACAACAAAGGTTTTGTTTATTCGAAGTTTAAGCTATTATTATTCGGAATACGTTATCCAATTATTAACGTGAATAAAGTATGCATAAACCAACATGTCTGTTGTTGAAAATACGACTATCCGTTAGGCTTACCCTTGGCCGGTTCATTTCAAAATGGATTAAGAACCCTGATCCAGATCCTAGTGTAGAACAAAATTTTGAACTATACAAAACGAAAAGAAGTAGGATCCGTGTTTGAATCAGATTGTGTCTTGGACTTGCCTTATGGATATCATAGAAGGAATTTGTATCATCATCTTGTTTTACTCGTTTTAAACTTTCTAACACAGCTGTTACTCTGTCTTTCTCACTCGCATCACATAACCAACTAAAATTACAAAATGAAATGGGTTAATATGTAATACTTGTACAGTGAGAGAGAGATGTGTGGTTTAATGTCCACTCAACATAAACTAGGTCATTTCGGGACTAACATATGGTTGTGGTGGTCTTTTCCAGTGGGAGGAAACCGAAGAAAACCCATGAGGTTGGACAGGCGACCCTACTCCTTGTCATGTACAACCGGGGAATCGAAACCATGCCAGATGACTCAATGACAGACCTTATGATACAGTGCACATGTGCTACCATTTGGAAGCAGGGCTGAAAAGCGGGGACAGATCTAAAATATCAGAAATGCACACCACTAGTAATTAATCATTCATGATGCATAGAGTACTATCACCTTTTGAGCAAAAGTATGATCAGTCCCTATCTCATTGTAAGTAATTTCCTGTGGTCAAACCTTGAAATAGTTCCTATGGTGCCTGGCAAAGATTGTGTTTTTTTTGGGGGGGGGGGGTTATTGACATTTTTAACACATTACAAAGTTTTCTTTGACTGACCGCCATTTTGCCATGGTTTTATTCCCACTGCTAAAGACCCCTACGCGCAGGTGAATTTTAAAAATAAAGTTGAACCATGTGTTATTCCTGAAATGGCCTAGGTTATGTTATATGGACGTTAAACAGCATTCTTTTCTTCTCTCTCTTTATTTTCAGGTTTACTCAACTTAATTGTACGTAAGTTCAAATTTAGACCAAGAAGAACATTCAGGAACAAGGACCATGTGCACAGTTGTTCGGATGGAACAAAAAGCTCCTCAAAGGTCTAGCTGTGTACACATTGGCACACGTTAAAGTATTTGTGACATTTTGGAAATCAACAAACACCGCTGACTGCACAATTCTGAAATCTTGCATTGCACGCTTGTAACCATAGAAAAATATGTTATTGTTATATCTCCCCGGTCATATATCTCAAGGATTGCATCGGATTTAACTCAGATTAAAATACACACATACGAATCTAATCAAACACGTTTTATTCCTGTTAGTCTTATACACGCAACTCTAATTATATTAACAATAGAGGGGTACAACAATTGAAATAGTGATCACGTGTAATGACGCGTATATAAGTAACCTTATATGGAATACATACATATTCATCAGACACTACAGTTATCACATGTTTGGTTCCAAACAACCAAATTATTGTATTGAAGATGCAAGGTTCTTAATCCCTTTTGAAAGAACTGGCCATAGGTCAAAATCAGGTCTATCGAGATCATTGCCAACTGTAGGTAGTGGGGTTAATAATATACCCCATTCCTTTTAATTAAACCCCATTCAATAACATTGCACAATACCGAATACATACCTTTCTTTGTGGCAGTGAAAATTTCTAACTCCTGGTAACCACATTCCTGGCCTTAGTAAGCCAAGGGGGGATTGAATCCTACTTGATATTGAGATACTAGGTGGCCCCATATTAATCTATTGGTGGGTTCTGAGGTTTAAATACAGGTTTTATCTAGCTGCCATATACCTGAAAAATAGTTTAAACCCATTTAAATATTTTCATCTAATATTACCTACCCCCTTGATAAAAAAAACCCCTTCTACTTTGTATGAATTAAAAACCGATTATGGATTGCTGGCTATGTCAGCTAGCTTTCCAGAAAGAGAGGTTTAATGTCCACTCGACACAAACTAGGTCATTTTGGGACTAACATATGGTTTAATTTTATTTCAATAATTTGCTTGTGCATAGGGGTCTTTAGCAGTGGGAGGAAACCGGAGGACCCAGAGAAAACCCACGAGGTTGAAGAGGCGACCCAACTCCTTGACATGTACAGCCAGGGATTCGAAACTACGCCATTTGACTCATTGGGCCATCCAGAAGTGATATCGTGTGTTCTCAGAAAGAATAAGTAGCGGGTACATCAGGAATGCAAGGAAGATTCGGTTGATTTGACTAACATGTAGCCGGTGGGAGTTAATGGGCGTTCATTTCAGTCCACGGGAATCACGATAGCTAAGTGGGCAAGACGCTAGCTCGCTAGCCTGGAGGTCAGGTGTTCAATCCCTGCATTGGCCGATCAAGTGCATCCCGATTTTCCGGTGATTTTGAGTTTTTAATCATCCGAAGGACTATTGTTCCTTATATCCTGACTACTGGCAAGGGGTAACCACTCAGGAAAATCTTGAGGTACTATCTCGACCACCAGTATGTAGAATCCAACCCTAAACAAAGGTGTAGTATTATCGGTATTGTATATCAAAAAAAATATGGTAGTTATCATTAGGCCTATACTTTTCCTGTTTGAAAAATTATGGTAGTTATCATTAGGCCTATACTTTTCCTGTTTGAATTATGGTAGTTATCATTAGGCCTATACTTTTCCTGTTTGGATTAATTAATTAAATTAAATCGATTTTAACATTTCATTGATTAATATGCAGTCTACAGTAGCTATAGGATTTGGAATATCAATATAATTATGTTACTTTTAATTAACTTATTAATTAACTAGGGGGGGGGGGGCGCCGAATGGTAGCACGTGCATGCTGTATCATAAAGCTTGTCATTGAGCCAACTGGCGTAGTTTATAATCCCCGGTTGTATGGCCAAGGAGTAGAGTTGCCTGTCCAACCTCGTGGGTTTTCTTGGGTTCCTCAGATTTCCTCCCACTGTTAAAGACCCCTAAGCGAAAGTGAATTATTGACATAAAATTAAACCTTATTAGTCCCGAAATGACCTAGTTTGTGTCTCTCTCTCTATTAATCAATTGGTTGTTCTCTTGGGTAAACATTCAAAGATTAAATTTTAGAGTTTATATTTGAGCCCAGAATTTAATTTCGGTTGGTTAACAAACAGTAACACTATATTGCCTCCTTGATTGTTAAATCTACTATTTTTAATTTTTTACAACTTTGTATAATATAATAATTGTATCCCCCTGCAGTTGTTTATGAAACTTACTTTACTACATTTTTTATTTACAACTATTTGCACCCCTAGTAGTTCATGAAATGTATTTTATAATTCATAAAAATAAACACAGATAAGATATAAAATGTAACAAAGGAAATGAATAAGGAAAAGTCTTTTCATAAAAGTTATAGGATACTATTACTAATAATTCAGGATATATAAATTTAGGTATAGATCAAACTGCACTTAAGCTTGCTCATTGCTGCTGCAGATGCAATAAATAGACACAAATTTTAACTTATCACTTCAGATAAATAAAAAAAAAATCTTTTATCAATAAAACTAATTATAAAACACCTACATTGTACAGTCACATCATCTTATAAATTTTAAAACTGAAACATTATGTTCTGGTTATAGAAAATAGTTTCATTGGCATTTAGAAATCGAACTAAACATAAACTGTGTTGTAACTTGTATTATGTATAATTAATATTATTACATAACTAGCTTGAGCCCTGGAGGTGGAATTTGTACTCCAACTAGTATAACTAAATTAAATAGACTATTTATATTGACAATGAAAATAACAATAAATTCTATCAAATGAAACTGTATATTTAATACCTCATAACATACAGTTGCCTGTCACATAAATTCAAACAGTTGTCAGGAGCTCGCTGTCAGTGCCTTTTTGTTACCGTAGGCTGCTATGCACAGTAGAAAGTCACGTTGACACTTTGATCAACACAACCACGCCCCCTTCTAGCAGACAGCTTCTTCATTTTGTCAATAATCATTATTTTCGTATTTGTATTGTTAATCGTTATCTGCTTGACTAAGCTGTAATATGATACAATATTTTATTAATTCCAATCTTCAAGCAATAGTAAGTCTGCTACTATCCAAAATTTTCTATTTTGGCCGGTTATTTAACAAATGGGTCAAATACGAAAATAGTCAAGCTAACTCTACATCAAGGTCATGAGTCGAGATGGACGATGTGTTGATCACAAGACAATGAATTGATTAAATTTTTATAGAAAATATTTCAAATATTAGACCAAAGGTTAGTACAATAGCGTAAGTTAATATCAGTTCTTGTCTTTTGCTCCAATATATTGAGAGACGACTCGTTAATAATGTTATATAAGGGAAGATATATGTCGAAGTTATACAATGAGGAAATTTGATATAGAAATGGAGTTTCGATTTGTAAACAACAAGGAAAGCCAAATGTCACCACCATAAAACTTTCTCCACGACTGCACTTAAAGGGACAGCAGCTGATAACAGACCGGGTGTATTTGTGTGAAAGAAATCTGAAAGAAGTTAAAGAAACAAAGTTTTGGGCAAAATTTAGTGTTGAACAGATTTGATTCCGTTTCTTACCAATGCTAATTTAATTTTAGATCTATTATTAATTAAAATAAAATTTCTTAATTAAATGTCATACTAATTACTCTCTGAATATCTGACATACTGTCTTTAAAACGTGTTTTCATATCATGTAAGTATATTGACTATAATCAAAATGTCTACACCTTGAGATTAGACATGCATGGGCTAGATCACGAGATGAGAGAAAGAGCACTACAATATAACTAAAATGTACACGGGGATCATCCAATGCTTTTAGGTCTTTACAACACACTGTTGAGATAATTGCGCTTTAGTTCTTGAGTAAGACACCAGCTCAACTACTAGAAGATCCTCTCAGGATTTTTTTTGGGGGGGGGGGGTCCACTTACGAATGGGATTGGAAATGTAAACTGTCTAGTCATTTAAATGTTTTGAGATGTCGTGAACAGGCCTAAGAGCAAGTCAATATTTCCTTTAACTGGTTAACGCGTTGGAATTTTAATGTTAACCAGTTAATATGAGTTAATTATCGAAGCTCCTAAAACATAGTCATTTACGAACCGGTACCCAAAATATTTCATAGAGTAAATATACTTATTCTTGATACTAATTTTTATTCTGGATTCAAAATCCAGGATTTAAGTGGCATTTTGATGGGGAAACATTTAAAAACAAATCAAATTTGGTGCCTTCGACCTTGACCATTGATTCTGAATCAGATATGGGAGACCAAGTTATTTCAACCGGAGAGATATGCAATTAAGCAGACGTGGTACTGTTATCTGTGGATGATATTTTGCATGAATTAATGTCCTTTGCAGACAATTATTCACTGAGTGTTGATGCGTTACTTCATTTCTATAATGGCGTTAATCTCATTCATACACTAACCAGTTCATTACATGTAGTAAACTTCTCAGCCCTGGTCGTGAATATATGTACCATTGGCAACACCTTAAACATTCTCAGTTTGAAATTATACAAGAATAGACTGTGCCACAGCTGCCTGGTATGTCTGTCTTCATTGTTGTTGGCAGAGGGATGGATACGAAAATCAAATTTAATGAAGGAGGAGAGAAATAGGGTTTAACATCCGCTTGACCAAAAATATATGTTATCGGTCATTTTGGGACTAACATGGTTTGATTTTATTTCAATAATTTCCTAACGCATAGCTGGGTAGGCGTCTTTAGCAGTGGGAGAAAACAGGAGGGCTAAGAGAAAACCCATGATATTGGACAAGTGATCCTACCCTACTCATTGTCACGTTCAAGAGGGGAAACAAAATCACAATATTTGACTCAATGACCGTCCTAATGCTGAAACGTGCAGGCCGCTTAACCATTCAGAGAGCTCTTTAATGTTAAGACTGTTCAGTATTCACTGGTACATGGTTAGATTTGCTTAATTTTAACATAGATACAGCATATTGACATTTTGATTTCAAATATTCATTCACAATATGCATTTATTTTTAAAGCTAACATCATAATGAGCTCGGCAGAAAAACCCAGCAAGGAGACCAAAGATGACAAGAAGGGAAAAAAGATCCAATTACATGAAAATGATCTTCTTTGTAAAAATGGATGTGGTTTCTTTGGTAATCCTGCTTGGCAAGGTTTTTGTTCCAAATGTTACCGGGAAGTCTACCAGAGTGCTCGTCAAGCCCAGATGCAGCATGATGCACATCGCCAAGAAGCAAAAAAGTGAGTTTTCAGATATTTTCTCTTGAAGGAATGCTTTGAGTGGAAATTTATCAATACGTTTGTTACAAGAAATAGATATGATTTATATTTGATCCAATTAGGCTAAGGCTATATAAAAATAATTCTGATTCTGAGATACATCTCTTAAGATGACCTGCATAACATGTTTTTATCTTGAAAAATAAAAGCAGTAGGCTAATAGTACTGTAATTATGAATCTGGAAAGGTTATGTAGGTTTAATTATTAAATATGCAACCCTGATAAATATGCAACAATCGTAAATGAAACTGGATGATCTAAAATTCACTAACATGACAAGATATATATGGTGCTTTGAAACTGTATAATCGATCTTTGTTTCACTCGTGCATCAGATTTTTCGGAGTTTGTATCCGAGAACTGTAATATTTTTATTGTATGTCCTTATTATGTATGTTATTATTTTACAACAATGAAAGCCATTTATAGACATACCGGTAATCAATTTTCAAACTTCAATCAATAAATACAATAAAGAGTAGTGACATATGGTAACAAATTCATAAATTAGAAATAAATTAAAGGTAAAAAGCCATGCTGGTCAGTTCTAGAATGAAATGAAATGGAGTTTAACAACCTACTGGTCTGATTCGGACTGGGCTTATGAAGACGGGCATACCCCTTACAGTGTGCTATGAGGGAAATTTGGCCCGGGCAGCAACACTACATGTACATGTACATCCTACTCTTATATCGAATTCCAACTGTCAAGGGATCTTTTACATGCAAGCCAATATGTACCTGAGACCTTTTTTGTCCCATCCAAACAACTAGACAGCTGTCCTTATCGGGGCTCTCCGTCCTGTGTCACTGATAGGGGGATCACGCTGGAAAATCTGGATGAACTTTCTCGGCCAGTGCAGGGATCGAAAACCTGAGATCTGGAATAAAACAATGTATCAGGACTTCAGATTTTAAAAACGCATTGTGTAATAAATCCTACTTCTAGAATTATTTACAAGAAAATTCTTTGATACTGACTCTTTGATACTTGGCATGTAAAAGAGATGCACATTGACTGTCACTCTCATTAATGAATGCTGTCTGAACCACAGACACTTGAAGGAATTTATATAAAACTTCTTACTACTGCTTCACCATATATTACAGTCAAGCAGTAGTAAGAAGTTTTATTTTAATCCTTTCAAGTGCCTGTGGTCTGAACCCAGATTTATATATTCCAATATAATTTTAGTACTATTGACTGTTATTAATATAAATATAAAGAATGTGGGGAGCCTTCGGGACTAAATCTTATATAAATATAAAGGGAACATCCACACGATTTCATTTAAGCCTGATGAGCTCGAAATGTTCGAAACTAGTGGCTTCATGAGAGAAATCTGTGACAGTTACTCGCCACTCATAGATTTCTAATGTTATTAATATATTCAACTATCAGTGAATTAGTTATGCTCCACAGACCTTAATAGAGCACATGTGATGACTAACTGTCTCTAATACATAGATTTAGGACCATAACATTGATTTATTTTTACCCTCTTTTACATGTATGAAATTTTAACTTGCTGTATTTACGGTTTATAGTTATTTTTCCAATTTACTGAATGTAATATTTTCATATGGTCTATTGGGATTATGGGCTTGGCATGTAAAAAATGTCTAATTAATACTTTAAAAGCATTTAGTAACTGGAAAGAGCAATAAACTATAACACATACTTATGGAAGTACAATTACTGATTTATCTAGGCGACGTTTCAAAGAGTATTCTCTCAATGTTTTCAAACCAGGCAGTACAGTAACAAATGTTTAGGGCAATTATATATAGACAAGCAATAACGACAAATGAGAAACCATGCATGACAAGATCAAAGGCATGAAAACAACAAGAATAGTTTATGTAATATTTTTTGCCAAAGAAAGACCTGCAATGGGTGGATTTATTGAATGGCATTTAGTAACTGGAACATATGCTTGATAAAAACGACTTGTGAAATCTTGTTGAAACGTCATAATGAAATAAACCATACTAATTGTTATCCATTATAGTGTACCATTACCTATGTTTTAATTAATTTTTGAGGTAATAAATTGTAATATTTGTCTTCCAGGAAAGTAGATTTACCAACATCGTTCAGTAAATTCGCCGAGAAGAAAACTCAACAAAGTAACAAAAGAGCAAATACAGTAAAAGCCATTTTCCGTAAAACACCAGCGAAAGGTAAATATCGTCATTGTCACGTGTCAGAAGATGGGATGTTCTGAATTGAATTCTCTCAATCCCAAAAATACTAGCAATCAAATGACAAGGGGGATTTTGGAATACATGCATGTCACAATATCTCAACATGACACCTAAAACAAATTTGTTGAGTTTAATTTCGTCACGATTCTACTAACATCACCTCCATGGTCAGGACTGACAAAACTGTGACAGGACTTAATTCCGCACCACTTACCTGCAATTTTCGGACATTCAGGACTGCAAACTGAAACAGATTGCTTGTAAGTATGGATAGGATGACAAGGTCCTTCACGTTTATAAAATTGTGCGGAAGCAATTAAAAGCTCCTGCCAATTTCAAAAACGAGAAAAAAGCTCCTGTAGAAAAACTCTTCGTAATCATATTGTATGTATACTTTAGTCTTGTTTAATATTTGGTGAATATGTTTGGTGAATATGGTAGTAGCATCAGAATGATCAGCATGCAAACTGATAGCTCGACCGTATGCTGTTTAAAAATAAAAAAAACCTGAAAGTAGTTTATTTAATGACTCCTGCTAAGGAAACCGAGTTGTGTCGAGAGGAGCAAGAGCGAAAGCTAGCCTTAAAAGTGAAGCACTGAAACACCAATTCTGAATTGAAATATGATGCATACGTCCCTGTGTCTTATCAAAATGAAATGAAATGTGGTTTAACGTGTTACTCTTCTGCTCCGGCTGGGCTAATGAAGATGGCCGTATGCCATACAGAGTGCTATGAGGGAAATTTTGTCCGAACAGCGACCCTAAAGCATACTCTTTAATATGTCGAATTCCTACTGCCAAAGGTTCTTTTACATGCATGCCAATGTGTAGATGGAACCTCAGTTTTCCATCCAATCCGAATGACGATATGTTGTCCCTTGCTAGGACTTCTGTCCTGCATATCTGACAATGGGGAAAATCCTGATAAAATTTTTAGACAAATACCGTGATCAAACACGTTTTACTCACTGCCGTTATTAATCAGCCTTGAATCTTACTAATCGTTCTGGACAACTCAAAACTGCTTGAAAGTACTGCTCCCTAGACAAACTCAAATTGCTTTTTTTATGTCGTGCATGGATGTGGAACGGTTACTGACCATATAAACTCGTACAAAAGACCCACTTCTTTGTTATATTTTTCTGGGAAAGGGAGTGGTCATTATTTACATGAAACAAGTGCAAAAATCGTACTGCAAAGTTTCCAAAACATTTCGAATTTGAACTGTTGATATAGAATTCAGGTCATAATGAAATTTTAAGCTTGTCTTTTGTGGTGTAAGGGGAGATAATTTGAGTAGATGGAAGAGTTACCTCCCTTAATATATTTTGAATATTTGATATTTTTCAGATTCAGATCAGTCAACTAACGTAAAGAAAGAAACTCGTAGATCGAGTATAGAAAGTCAGAAAATTGGACATGAATTTATGGAGTTCCTGAAAACCCTCCGTAAACCTGCTGCACTGGAAATTTCCAAAAATGTTCGAACTTTTATAGAGAAAGTGCCCCCATATGAGGACGTTATTGAAGTTTCAAATCTGGTTCAGGATTTTTATCAGTCACTAAATGATAAGCTTCTCTCCGCATCTCTTTTTAAAGGTAAGTTGACTATTACTTTAGTTTATGATTATCATGCTCCCTTCTGAATGCTACATGTTGTTTCTTCTCTAGTTGGCTCAGTGATTAACCCAGTAGCACGCAGGGCGTCTGTCAACATCCACACTATCTCTCCTCAGAACGTCCATCAACATACAAATGATAACGACGCCCTCTATATTTAAACTACTATAATCAGAACATCCACAGGTCATAGCTAAATATAGGCCCAACACGTCAGAGTTCTAAAAACTAGGTAATTGTAGTTGACTTTTCTGCGCAACTTAACCTGGAAGTAGACACCAATTTGGTGAGACACCAAATGTGCTTCACACTGCTGTCAAAACGTTAAACAAACGAATGATTCTTGAGAATGGATATGTTGATGGAATCTTTCAGCAATCCAACCCCCTCTGCAAGTAAAAGAACCCTGGACAGTTGGAATTCGAAGTCACAGTGGTCCATATTTTCGCTGTCCAGGCAAAAATATCCCTTAAACTTCATTTCATTTCAAATCGTGATATTAAATTTTGTATGTTTTATATTGTTGTCTGGTTTAAATTATTGTATATTATTTTATGTTGTCGACAGGTTTTAGTCATGATATATTATGTTATGTTGTCGACGGGTTTTAGTCATGGTACATGTATATTACTTTATGCTGTCGACAGGTTTTAGTCATGATATATTATGTTATATTGTTATAAATAGGTTTAAGTCATGATATATTATGTTATGTTGTTGACAACAGGTTTAAGTCATGATATATTATTTTATGTTGTCGACAGGTTTTAGTCATGGTATATTATTTTATGTTGTCGACAGGTTTTAGTCATGATATATTATTTTATGTTGTCGACAGGTTTTAGTCATGATATATTATTTTATGTTGTCGACAGGTTTTAGTCATGATATATTATTTTATGTTGTCGACGGGTTTTAGTCATGGTATATTATTTTATGTTGTGGACGGGTTTTAGTCATGGTATATTATTTTATGTTGTCGACGGGATTTAGTCATGGTATATTATTTTATGTGTTGTCAACAGGTTTAAGTCATGATATATTATGTTATGTTGTTGTTGACAGGTTTAAGTCATGAAACTATTGAGAAGGTAATGGATTATACGGAGAGATATATATTAACTAGATTATACCGCTATATCTTCTGTCCGCCTACAATTAATGATGAAGAACGAGACCTGGAGCTGCAGGCTAAGATACGAAGTTTACACTGGGTGACAGCCCAACAACTTGAGGCATTAATCAATGAGAATGATCCTGATATACGACTAGAAGTAGATAAAGCTATAACAGGTATATAGATTATATTTTTTTTATAGAGTAGAGATATCGGCGAGGTTGAGGCATAATGGGCGAGTGGTCAAGGCCCTGGGTTAGACATGGGCTGAGAAGGACCTTCAGGAATTTTTTTAATCCCAGGTATGTCTCAAGTGGGGGGGGGGGGGAGACGTGGGGGTTGGATGGCCGAATACTTAGCATGTGGACGTTCTATCTGTCACTGAGTCATTTGGCGTGGTTTCGATTCCCCAGTTCAACGTGACATGGAGTAGGGTCGTCTGTCCAACCTCGTGGGTTTCCTCTGATTTCCTCTCACTGCTCAAGAACCCTTCAAAGTTTAAAAAGCCAAATTGTGATGATCTGGCCCCAAGTTCACAAAACATTCTCTGACTTAAATTAAGAATTTTATTTGCCTTATTTTAACCCAAATATCGCCCTTTGTAAAAATTTTGTTTTAATGTATCAGAAACATGTGCAAAATTTTGTATTCTAGATCAAAGATATTTCTGATAACAGTGATTGAAAGTTGAGTAAATTCTTAAGTCTGAGAGTGCTTTGTGGATCCGTTGGCTTTGCCCCCTTTTACTAAAACCTAAGTCTTGTTTTTATTTTAGATATTATAGAACTTGATTCTAAACGAGCCACCCAAGATAAACTGGATAGTGTTGTCAAGTGCAGTAAACATATATTTGAGGCGTTACGTCAAACGAAACAAGGTCCTGCTAGTGCTGACGAGTTTCTACCAGCATTAATCTATATTGTATTGAAGGCTAATCCTCCGTTATTACAGTCCAATATACAGTATATAACACGGTTTGCTAATCCCAGCAGATTAATGAGTGGAGAGGCTGGATATTATTTCACTAATCTGGTAAGTAATACTTTGGCTTTATTGGTACCTGTTCTCAAATGGCCACGGTAGGTGGGATGGACAAAATAGATGGTTAAACATGTTAGATCATAAGGTCTGTCATTAACTCAAGTGGCATGGTTTCGATTCCCCCTTTGGATGTGATAAAGAGTAGAGTCAACTATCCAAACTCATGGGTTTTCTCAAGGTCATCCGGTTTTGAAATATTGAAATAAAATTTAATCATGTATAAGTCCAGAAGTGACCTGGCTTGTGTGGTGTGCTCTCTCTCTCTCTCTCTCTCTCTCTCTATCGAATGCAATTACTGTAGATCTGTAGCCCATTGTTGAAAACGGTTGAGAACCAGAATGTTAGGGGTGGGGGAAGGAGCCTAATAACAGGCTCATAATTCATGAAAATAACGTTGAAGCATTGCCACAACTCTAATCATACACATGATGCACCTAAATGAGCAGAAAAAAATTAGGGTCGCCTCTGGTTTCTTCCCACTGCTAAAGACCTTTACACACAAACAAATTATTGAAATAAAATTGAACCATATGTCAGTACCGAAATGACCTAGTTTGTGTTGAGTAGACGTTGAACCCAGTTTCTCTCTCTCTTATTTTATACAGATCACATTTTCCCTCCCCTGCTCTAATTCCTGAATTATCATTGTTTTTATCATATTTCTACTTGCAGTGTTGTGTCGTGAACTTTATACAAAATCTAACAGCTGAATCGCTGAGTTTATCTCAACAAGAATATGATCGCTACATGTCAGGGGAGTTAACTCCATCTAATGACAGTCAGTATATGTGTGAAGGACTTCGTTTAATGCATGAGAATTTACGTTCGCTGTCCGATATGAGAACAAGACAAGAAAAAATGATGGCAGAAACTCTCCAACTTCAACAAGACATGGTGGAATTCAAAGATGATTTTATCCGTGAAATCCACAGAGTCGTTGAAAATAATCCGCTTATAATAAAGCCGAGAAAAACAAAAGTTGATCTGGACGAAACAGAGGATACAAAAAACCTAAATCTCCCTTCTCCGCTTCTTCCACAACAAGTTACTCCCCTTGATACTAACTCTTCAACACAAGAAGAACAGGTGTCCCAAGGGCAGATAACTACCAATACCGCGTGCAATGATTTACCTGTATCAGATTGAATTGAGAGATTATTTTTCTACTTTTTTCATTTTTTTGTTTATTTATTATGAATAGAAATTATTTATTAGTAATTTTGTTGGGAGAGGGATACCGGTTTATTTATTTTTTATAAAATCCAGTGGGAGTAAATACCATTCCAATTTTGTTACAAATAACATAAACTAGACCCAGAGATCAACTTTATATCCACTGCATGTGTTTCAGCAATATTTTATTTTACTTACAAATCTGTACAATTTCTCATTGAATTTACCAATTTAAGTAATATGACCTAGTCTAAGTGTGTCCAAAACGGATCAGCTCCTATGTATTACCATTGCTAAAGGCAACTCCTAACACATCCATACACATAGTGACAATAGGGGGATATTATATAGCTGTTGGCTATATTTAGACTGGTTGAGGCTAGGTCCGGTCAGGAGGTCAAATTATTTCAAATAATAGTACAGACAATGTGCCAATCGTACATTATTTATACTAGATGAAATACTGGACTCAGTGAAGATTTCATTGAAATGCATGTCCATAATAGTTTGTATCTTAAGTTGTTTTGTGGTCTCAAGCAAGACTGCCTAATATATTGAAACACTCAAGCTAATGCCCTCATGCAGTATCAATATATTACTTAATGTCTCTCTCGAAACATTAAAAGAGGCATAATGTATTGGCTGTTGCCAGAGAATTAATGCATTTATAAAATTAATGTAGAATAATCAGAAGTTAGATAGATGTACTGGACATAACCAGGGGGGATCCAGACAATTTACCCCCCTCTCTGGATCCACCCCTGCATAACTAGTAAAACTGAATATTCTTTTATCCATGATATAATTAATTGAATAGATATCATAACTAGGTCTTAGCGTAGGTCGTTTAACTTATTTAATTTCATTTGCCCAGGCCTTAGAGTGGGACGTTGATTGAACCCTGTTTTATATAATTATCCCAGGTGATAGTATAGTTCTGTATAGATAATTTTAATATACTTTTACCTTGTTGAAATCCATAATGACAATATTTATTTACAAAAATATGTGAACTTCCCATATAACCTAGAAGTGATATCAGATGTTAGGATAAGCGAGCAAGCTATGTAAACTTCCAATAAAGCCTGGAAGTGATAAGATGTTAGGATAACTACCTAAACCTGCCTTCTGACTTACATGCAGGATCGTATTTAATGCATTGCTAAGTAACAGTAACGTAATAATTAATGAATATTTCCTTGCTTTGATATGTTAGAAAATAATAACAAAATACAGATATAGAAAGTCCCCTAAAAATGTTCTGCAACGTGAAATTCAGTCTGATTAAAACACGGATCCTATTTCATTTTTTATAGATCAAAATATTGTTTTACTTAACAACACTAGGATCTGTAAGAATTGTTTTATAACCTGCCTTCTGGTTGATGTGAAGGATTAGCCAATGAAACTATCTGTTACGGCGAGTGCTTAACGTACGGTGAACAGAACTATCGGTAAATGGTGAACAGAACTATCGGTAAATCGCTAGATTATTCAATGTCTGACTCCATAGGGTCAAAACCGTTCCTAATATCGCCAGATTGAATATTTTTTCGCCAAAATTATATTTTTATCTCAATTGGCGGAAATGGCGATCGACAGCGTGAGCGCTGGTTCCTATGATCACTGATGTGACCTTCCACTACAACCAGTGAGATCTTCATATAGTGTAGGCCATCGAAAGTATAAACAAACCAAACGAAATATAGATCTGTATTTTAATCAAATTGTGTGAAATTTGCCCCTGTTTGTATTTACACAAAATTATAAAATAACCCTTACTACAAAAGTGATTTGTGTATTATTTTTTTTGTTAATTTGAATATCATGTAGACTTTAACCCATTACTTGAAGGGTGTAGATGAACGAATTGATTGATTGATTGAAAAACACCTGAAAAAAAAACACCTGGGGCCTGTGTCGGGGAAACTTTAACTAAGATAAAATTAAAATTTTAGTAATTTGATTGGATAATATTAGATTGGTTTTAATGCTCAGCTGATCAAAATTTAAGTATCTACTAAAATTTGGACTTTATCTTTAGTTAAGATTTCAAGAAACAGGGCCAAGGTATTGGGAAGTTGATAAAAATGAATTACGAAAAGTTTACTATAAAGTTCACAGTATATTTACCGGTATAAATGTATTTAAACAAATTAGATGTAGAGTTCTCTACCCTGTGTATTGTCTATTGTTACCATGACAACTGTATTCTTTTATATTCCATGATTGTATTGTAAATATTTATCGCAGTGAGAATAAAATTGTTAAATCTTTATCATCTGTTTCTGTATATTTGAAATATGACCCCTTTAGATGATGAATCCCATTTTCCACCTGCCCTTGAACCATTCCAACCATCTCTTGCAAAATGTAGGCGTATTGTCTGACAGCCACTGGTTGGATATAGATATTAATTAGAGTTCCTATACTTTGATTCACCTTTGACAATGAAATAACTACCGGTACCCATTTAATCCCTGGATACGCTCCAGCTGGTAGAGGTCCCGAAGCTACAACCTCTATAGCGCATGCCTTAATCCAACCCTAAAAAGAAGCATTGGGTCCTGAGTAGTTAGGTCATTTGTTGGACGAAATACAAAATAAACATCCAAGAATATAATAAATTAAGTTTTGTTTAATATTCTGAGCGCCATTTGCACGACAAAGATGGTTAATCCTGCTGCATAGCGTGCGTAAGAGCTAGTGGAGGACACACGCACAACTGACAATTAACCATCTTTGTCGTACTTTTGGTTTTGACCCCTCTGACTTTGTACCGTTGATTACAAATTAAACATCCATAAGTGTACAAATGTGTTCCCATTTGAATATTGTTCACAATAAGAAGCAAGATAAATAAGATATGTTTACATGATCATTTTGTTATACGAAAAACTAAGTGATGCGTTTTCTATGGCGCCCAGTATATGATATCAAAATAGAATTTTACAGAAAATACAGATTAAACATACATATATAATAATAAATTAAGTTTATTATGACATTAAAGTATAATTTTACAGAAAATACAGAATAAACATACATTTATAATAATAAATTAAATTTATTATGACATTAAGATAGAATTTCACCGAAAATAGAGAAAGCATACCAGTATAAAAAAGTTAAGGTTTTATTTACTATCACTTTAAAAGCTGTTAATCTGTCAAAGAGAAAGCTTGTTCTTGAACTTATAGATTAAAAAAAACCCCAACAAATACCAGATTTTTTAAGAAGAAATTTAAAGACGTTCTTGCTATAAAAGTTCAAAAATAGATAATGCAAAATGAATATAAAATTTAATTGAAATTACTTTATTCTGAGCGAAGTTAACACTGTTTAAAGTTTTGACAAGATATTCCAACGGTACTTTATCCATTTTAAAATTAAATCATTAAATGGCTACAGTGTTTCAATCCGTATAAAATATCTGATATCAGATGGGTTAGAGAATTTATTATAGTCTTATCATGTTAATAAATGTATAAATAATAGTTTATATAACATTTGACATCAAAAGAAAGAACTGCAATAGGCAGATATAATTTTAACATAATGCATCTTTAATGCTGTTATTAATTTTGTATTGGTGCAGTATTTTATGCATTCTTTGTATACCCAGTGGTCTCATTCCGTTTTATTCCACTAACCCCTTGGTTATTTAATGGTGTGTGTGTAGTGGGGGGGGGGGGCGTATTCAAGTTATCCGTTCTTGATAATTGTGCTATTTTTATCGCCCAATCCAATTAATCGTTAATTGCAAAGGAAGTTAGTAAAGGGAAGTAACTCTCAACGGGTAAAGTAAGCAAAACGCTAAGGCTCCTCATCAAGATGTATTTATTAATGAAGTTGACAATCAATTATTATTCGTTCTTTTGTATTGTGGTGATCTGATACGCAAGTTCATAGCCCGATCCGCGTCCTCAGTCTAGACGGCCTCATTGCGCAGGTCTCAGTCATTGTTCATTGATCAACTGTGCGAGGCAGGCCGTTCCCTCACGGTTAGTAATTAATAATTATTTAACTTAACTGTACATCTTTTTAAGAAGTCTAAAATTATGTTATTATGTCACCTATATTGTAATTTTCATGTATACTATTAATTTATTTTCGTAACTCCGTCCGTACACGCGCTGTCGTTGGCCCGCTGTCTATTGGCTGCACGTGGTTGTGATTGATAGGTGTTTCTTGTACCACGTGGTTACGTCACGTGATTTTAGGGTATATTATACCTCGTCTTGCCCCGTAGCAGTATTCTGAGTCGTAGTCTGAATCGGAGTCGAGTCGTAGGTAAGAGTAGGATAGATAAGACAGAGACCAGTTCTCCAGTCGATTACGAGTCTGACCCCGACGTATAGGGAGCGATAGAGAGAGCCCGGCAAGGAGCGTTAGAGTCTGACCCCGACTTATAGGGAGCGATAGAGAGAGCCCGATAAGGAGCGATTAAGAGAGCCCGACAAGGAGCGATAGAGAGAGCCCGACAAGGAGCGATAGAGAGAGCCCGACAAGGAGCGATAGAGAGAGCCCGACAAGGAGCGATAGAGAGAGCCCGACGAGGAGCGATATAGAGAACTCTGTTAGGAGCGAGAGCTAACGAGCGGTGGATGGGGAATCATTTATTTTTGTATTAGGGGAATAATAAAGAGAGTTGCTGATTAATCTGGTGTTAGTCTTTCTGAGCCAGCTGCTTGGTTGGCTACTCCCACACCTCTACAGTAGTGAACCCTCAACAGAAGAAACGGATAGAGCCAGGCCCACTCTACCACAGTAATCCGCTCTATCCGGCGATCCAGTTCACTACAGAAGTTTTCTGGTGGCAGAGGTGGGATCCAGACAGACGACCCCCAGGTGGGATCCAGATAGACGACCCCCAGGTGGGATCCAGACAGATAACCCCAAGAATACAGATTGACAAACCCCGAGACGGAACCAGACCCCCAGGATCCAGATAGACAGATCGGATGGAGCCAGATAGCCAGACTTCTCCGAGTTATTTCAGAGCTGAGAGAGGAGCTGCCCAGTTTGATGTGAGCTCAACTATAGAATCCACAGAAGAGCCAAGGAGGAAGAATGCATTAGAAAGGCTTCGCGATACGATCTCAAGACAAAGAGCGAAACCGGTTAGTCCTAATGCACAGAGCCTGATGAAGAATTGGTCGGGAGCCAGAGCCAATGCTGAAGAATCATTTACTGAACAGAAGAAAGAACTAGTTTATCAACAGTCGGATATGTTGACTCCAAGGAACAGCTCTGAAGCTTCAGTATGTGATAACTGGCGATCAGCAAGTAATTATAGAGCCCCCGCCAGAGAGTCGACTCCTGATGTCATGGGAAGTCCGGATTTAATGAAAAAGGAGAAACTTGATCATCAGGAAATGCCGAAGCTCAGTGAAAATGAGCAAGATTTTATTGCTGGACCGGTATAACAGAATTGAATAACAGCAAATGGAAGGAGCATGATCAGAGGAAGTCTAGTATGTCCAGAAGGAACATGATTACTCCTCAGCCATTTGATGGAACGAGCTCCATTATGGATTATCAGATTCATTTCGAGACCTGTGCCGAATTAAATAGATGGGATGAAACAGAGAAGGCTTTGTACTTGGCCGGAGTCTTAAAGGGCAGTGCGCAATCTGTGTTGCCATCGATGCCGACGGAAGAGCGAAGAAATTATAAAAGACTCATGGAAGCTCTCAGAAATAGATTTCTACCTCCAAACCAAACCCAGATGTACAGAGCAGAGCTTAGAGCCACGCGCAGAAAAGTTGGAGAGACCCTGCCAGAACTGGGACAGGCGGTTAGAAGAAAAGTGAGTCTAGCGTACCCTACTGCTACTTTAGAGCTACAAGATGTCCTTGCACGAGATGCATTCTTTGATGCGCTACAGGAGAATAGAGAATTGGTCTGGCGAATTCAGCAATCAAGACCATCGAACTTAGAGCAAGCTATTCAGGTTGCAGTTGAATTTGAAGCTTTTATGTATGCAAGTAATCGAGTTCAACAGCCAGGTCGTGCAAGAGCTGTTGAGACTGAATCAGAGACCGGGAGACTTCGAAAGGAGATTTGTGAGCTGAAAAGTACTATAGAGCAAATGAAGACCTTGAATGTTAAACCAGAACCGAAAGAACGTCACGCAGAAGCCAGCAGACACCACTTTAACGCAACAGGGAGAGATGGAGCAAGTTTTGGTAATCAACGAGCATGCTTTCGATGTGGAGGAAAAGGACACATTGCTCGTCAGTGCGGTACCCGGAGAGCTGAACTTAGAGGAATTTCAAGGAGGCGTAGGATAAAGAGCCGAATATCGTCAGCTGTGTTCCGTGAACCAAGCGAGTCTGGTCTTCATATAGCTGCCAAGGTTTGCGGTAATCTCGCTTATTGTCTCCTGGATACCGGTGCAACGTTGACAATCGTTTCGTTAAGATTGTATGAGAGCATCTCGAATCGACCAGAGTTATCACCAGTTGGACATGTCCTAAAAGCTGCCAATGGTGAATCACTGAAATCATATGGGAAGTCCATTTTAACTTTTAATCTGAATGGAGCTGAATACAGACAGGAAGCGGTAGTTGCCGAGATTGGATCCCAATGTATCATTGGACTTGATTTCATGCAAGCTCACAGATGTACTTTGGATATTACAGGGAAATCATTGACAGTCGAAGATGTAGAGCACCCCGCTCAGATGCAAGGCTCTATTGGTATTTGCAGAATACAATTAGCTGAAACAGTTACAGTACCCCCGAAACATGAACAATTGGTTAAAGCTTATTTGAAGGGAAACCAGTCAAAGCTCTTTATGTCTACCCCTGGAATAATTGAGCCCGTTAAAGATTTTGTAAATAGAAATAATGTAATACCTGCCCGTACTTTAGTTGAGGCGAAAGAAGACAAACATGAATTTACCATCAGAGTCATGAATCCTTCAGATAGTGCAAAGACGTTGCACAAAGATGTGACCGTTGGAACTTTTGCCCCCGTTGATATTGTGGAGAAACCTGAAGATGTCCTTAATGGTGGAGCTGAGAAGAAGCGTAATGACCTCCCAAGGCATCTACTAGACTTATATAGCCGTTCAGTGGAAGGATTAACGACGGAGCAAGCACATGATATTGGAAAACTTTTGGCGCGTCATCAGACTTTATTCGCTGCTTCCTCTGATGACTTGGGACGAGCCAATAAAGTGAAACATGAGATAAAGACAGGCTCCGCGAAACCAATTAAACAAAAGATACGACGAGTCCCTATCCATCAACGAAAGGATATTGAAACTCTATTGCAAGACATGCTCAAGAGAGATGTGATAGAGCCTTCAGTAAGCCCTTGGGCGAGCCCAATTGTATTGGTGAGGAAGAAGGATGGATCCCTTAGGTTCTGTGTGGATTATAGAGAACTAAATATGGTTACCGAGAAAGATGCGTACCCCTTGCCACGGATTGATCAAACGTTGGACTGTCTTGGAGGTGTCAAATGGTTTTCAACTGTAGATCTATTGTCAGGATACTGGCAGGTGGAGCTGAAGCCAGAGGATAAACCTAAGACAGCGTTTACCACGATGCACGGTCTGTTTCAGTTCAGAGTCATGCCATTCGGTTTGTGCAACGCCCCAAGTACTTTTGAGAGGCTTATGGAGTCAGTGCTTGCTGGACTACAGTGGGACATCTGCTTAGTGTATTTAGACGATGTGATTATTTTCTCAAAGACGTTTGCTGAGCATGTAGAACACCTAGATCTTGTCTTTAGTAAGATTGAAGCCGCTGGTTTGAAGCTGAAACCCTCGAAGTGTTTCCTGTTGAAGCATAAGGTAGAATTCCTGGGGCATATTGTGTCACCAGAGGGAGTATCAACGGATCCAGAAAAAGTGAAATCAATTAGAGAATGTCCAGTCCCCGCCGATGTGACACAGCTTAGGAGTTTCTTAGGAATTTGCAGCTACTATAGGCGTTTTATTGAAGGTTATGCCAAAATAGCAGCACCTCTTCATAAAATGACTGAGAAGGGAAGAGCCTATTTGTGGACCTCGGAGTGTCAAGAAGCTTTTGAAATGCTAAAGGATCGACTTACGAGCGCTCCTGTGTTAGTTTATCCAGATCACACCATTCCATTTATACTGGATACTGATGCTAGTGGGTGTGGCATTGGAGCTGTACTATCCCAGATTATCGACGGAAAAGAAAGAGTCGTGGCTTACGCAAGCCGGAGTTTAAGTAAGGCAGAGCGTAACTACTGTGTAACAAGAAGGGAACTCTTGGCTGTAGTACATTTCGTAAAATACTTTAAGCCATATTTGTATGGAAGAAAATTTGAGATAAGAACTGACCACGGAGCACTACGGTGGCTGCTGCACTTTAAGAACCCCGAAGGACAACTCGCCAGATGGCTCGAGGTGTTGGCTCCTTATAATTTTAAGATTATTCACAGAGCCGGAAGAGTCCATGGAAACGCTGATGCACTATCCAGGAAACCTTGTGTTCAGTGTGGACAAACACATGCATCAACGAGATCACCAGGAGCAGTGAACGTTATAGAAGTTGAAAATACAAGGATGAAAGATCAACAGAGAGCTGATCCAGATATCTCAATGGTGATTGGTTGGAAGGAAAGTGATCTTAAACCAGCATGGAAAACCATATCTCCAGAGAGCATACTGGTGAAGAAACTTTGGTCCAAATGGAATCAACTTCATGTTCGAGACGGTGTCCTGTGTCTAGAAGAGAGAAAAGAATTACGTCCATTACGAAAAAGAGTCGTTATACCCTTACCTGCTAGAAGTGAAATTATTGCTCTTTCACATGACCCTCCAACGAGCGCTCACTTAGGTATAACGAAGACGATAGACCGAATAAAACTGAAATACTTTTGGCCAGGAATGAAAGCCGATGTAGAAGACTATGTGAAAACGTGTAATATTTGCTCTCCAAATAAACTTAGGAAGCGAAAAGCTGCCTTGGAAGCATACACTGCTGGAGCACCAATGGAGAGAGTAGCTGTTGACATCGTTGGAAGAATTGAGCCTGCTACCACTCAAGGAAATAGTTATATTTTGGTCGTGACCGATTACTTTACTAAGTATGCTGAGGCCTACCCGATGCCGAATATGGAAGCAATAACGGTTGCCAAGGTTTTGGTGGAGAACTTCTTCCTGAGGTTTGGACTCCCCCGTCAACTTCATTCGGATCAAGGAAGACAGTTTGAGAGTGAACTTTTTCAGGAGATGTGCAGACTTTTAGGTATCAACAAAACCAGAACGACACCCTACCGCCCGCAATCAAATGGTCAAGTCGAACGAATGAACAGAACTCTGAAGTCGATGCTGTCATCGTATGTACAAGAGAAAGGAGATAACTGGGATGAGGTGTTGCCCTATGTGATGTTTGCCTATCGTTCCACGGTACATCAATCTACAAACAGTACTCCGAATTGCTTGATGCTTGGGCGAGAGGTAAATACACCTGTCGACCTCCAGTTTGGTTTGCCACCTGATGAAGTTTACAAAGAGACCCATTATTGGAGTCGAGCTCTTCGACAAACGATGGAAGAGGCACATTCGTTTACGAGACATTACCTTAGCGGACAATTGAGGAGACAGAAGAATTATTACGATCCAAAGCAGGGACGAGAGCCGTTATATGAAGATTCACTTGCATGGTTGTATTCCCCCGTGAAGGAGAAAGGGATTCCGAACAAGTTGCAGAAACACTGGAGTGGTCCGTACCGTGTCACGAAGAAAATTTCGGACATAACGTATGAGATTTTGGACGAGGAATCCGACCGACAACAAGTGGTGCACATAGATCGTCTTAGAGAGTACCGGAAGCGAGTTATCATAGATCCGGAAGAAGATTATCACAGTGCCGTATCGGAGCAAGAATCTGACCAGGAACTCTCGGATGATTGTATGATTGCTAATGACGAAGATAGCGAAGACGACGATCCTTTAAGGCTAGGTTTCCGTTCCCGAACCGGTCGACCTTCACGACGTCCCCATTACTTACAGAATTATGTGTGTTAATAGAATAATGGTGCTCTTTAATTAGATGTTCGGAAAACTATAGTTTATCCTGTTATTATTAGAGACTTTGCGTTGTGTCACTGTTGGAGCCCTAATGGTGAATGGACGTTGGAGATTATTTGTGTTATTCATATACGTTACTGTTGGAACCCTAATGGTGGATGAACGTTGGTGATATCTGTGAAACTTCATGAACTTTTGATTATTTTTAGAAACTTTTTATTTTCGTACGGAAGTAACAGTCCAGTTACTTCTTTGTTTTATATATTGATGTATTTGATACTTTATGTGTTTTATTTCATAACTCTTTTGTAACCTTGTTCATTTTGTATAATGCGAGACGCATTAGGCGGAGGCGTGGGTTATGTGGTGATCTGATACGCAAGTTCATAGCCCGATCCGCGTCCTCAGTCTAGACGGCCTCATTGCGCAGGTCTCAGTCATTGTTCATTGATCAACTGTGCGAGGCAGGCCGTTCCCTCACGGTTAGTAATTAATAATTATTTAACTTAACTGTACATCTTTTTAAGAAGTCTAATTATGTTATTATGTCACCTATATTGTAATTTTCATGTATACTATTAATTTATTTTCGTAACTCCGTCCGTACACGCGCTGTCGTTGGCCCGCTGTCTATTGGCTGCACGTGGTTGTGATTGATAGGTGTTTCTTGTACCACGTGGTTACGTCACGTGATTTTAGGGTATATTATACCTCGTCTTGCCCCGTAGCAGTATTCTGAGTCGTAGTCTGAATCGGGGTCGAGTCGTAGGTAAGAGTAGGATAGATAAGACAGAGACCAGTTCTCCAGTCGATTACGAGTCTGACCCCGACGTATAGGGAGCGATAGAGAGAGCCCGGCAAGGAGCGTTAGAGTCTGACCCCGACTTATAGGGAGCGATAGAGAGAGCCCGATAAGGAGCGATTAAGAGAGCCCGACAAGGAGCGATAGAGAGAGCCCGACAAGGAGCGATAGAGAGAGCCCGACAAGGAGCGATAGAGAGAGCCCGACAAGGAGCGATAGAGAGAGCCCGACGAGGAGCGATATAGAGAACTCTGTTAGGAGCGAGAGCTAACGAGCGGTGGATGGGGAATCATTTATTTTTGTATTAGGGGAATAATAAAGAGAGTTGCTGATTAATCTGGTGTTAGTCTTTCTGAGCCAGCTGCTTGGTTGGCTACTCCCACACCTCTACAGTAGTGAACCCTCAACAGAAGAAACGGATAGAGCCAGGCCCACTCTACCACAGTAATCCGCTCTATCCGGCGATCCAGTTCACTACAGTATGTTTGTAAAATGGAGATAAACTCCACGAAAAACACAGAGTAATCTTACGAGTATAAATATATAAGTAGAACAAATTCATTGTGATAAAAAAATAGAAATTAATATTAGAAATAAATGAAATAGGGGTTAACGTTCTATTGTTCTGCCCCAACTGTAAATATTTGAAACGAACATACAATTCAGTTTATTTAGAACTTAATTTTTTTAAGCAAATGAAATTATTTAGTATCGTCGGTGTATTTTGTATAGTATCTAGGGCGAATGTAGACTGGGTTTTTAACAACTGGGTTGGAGATTGCGTGTTTAACGACTGGGTTGGAAATTGGGTGTTTGACGATGACTTGTGTGTTATCGTCTTGCTGTTTAGCGACTAGGATGTAGACTGGGCGTTTAACGATGACTGGTTTGTGGACTTTGATTACAACGACCTCTTTACCTCCACAATGGACATTTTTAGGATAATCACAGAAACCTCTACCAGTAGCAACAGCATTAAATAGCAGACCAGCTGGACAAGCTTGAACGTAGGGGATATTCATAAAACAGTTGAAGAACTTGTTACAGAATCTGGGATCAGGGAACAGACCATATGGATGTGGACAGCTGATGCCGCTGTAACACGTAACGAATTCTTTGGTGTTGCATCTTTTAATATTTCTGTCAAAAAGGGTTCCTTTGGCGCACTTGACACGAACCAACCCTGCTGGAGAACATTGAAAGAAAGCACCACAGTCGTTGGGATCTTCGAATAATCCATCATCCAGACAAGGCTTGATTACCACGTCTTTTGATTTCTGTATTGGTGCAACTTTAGAGGATTTATGATGAAAATAATTTGGCATATCTTGAACAAAGTACTCTGCAAAATAAGAAATAAAATTACTGTTCTGAACCAACCACGATAATGAAGAGGGGCATACACCATTCAGTGTGCTATGAGCGGGAATTTAGCCCTGACAGCGGCGTGACAGCAGAGAGAGAGAGAGAGAGAAATGGGGTTTAACATCCACTCGACACAACCAGGTAATTTCGGGACCAACATATGGTTTTTAATTTTATTTCAATAATTCGCTTGCGCGTAGGGGGCTTTAGCAGTGGGAGGAAACCGGAGTGCCCGGAGGAAACCCACGAGGTTGAGAAGGCGCCCCTATCTCCATGCCACATACGCTCACACCAGGGCTCGAAACCACAGCCGCAAGCCAGAGGTGACCGGCCAGCTAGAGGTCGAAGCGCGGCACTCTAGACCACTAGGCCAGCCCAACCCCCGCGTGACAACAGTGCTACGACCTACTCTTATTTCGAATTCCAACTGTGAAGAGTTATTTTACGTGCACGCCAGCGTGTACAAGGGACCTCGTTCTTTATGTCCATCCTACTCGAACGTCTAGACACTGTAGTCCTTTATCAGATCCTTAATCCTGCACCACTGACAAGAGGAAACCATTGGAAAATTCGAGATACTTTCTTGGCCAAGTCCCGGATCGAACCCTGGAAATCATAGTTAAAGAACCACAGCCTTACTCACTGTGTCACCGTGGATCCTGTAAGAACAACAAATCCGCATAAGTGGCTTTTATACATGGACATATAATGCTGCCACAACGTCCCTCCGTCTGCCTCTCGTAAGGTGCCGCCGTGATATGTGTTTTGGATACCGGGAAAAGAATGTCCCGTATTCGGGTCCTGTTCTCGATTGTGCCGTGGTTCTGTGGTAGGACGGCGGGACACCTGGACTAGATTGTCTCATTGTGCCGCGGTTGTGTGGTTAGGACGCCGGGACTATAATGTCTCAGATCTGAGCACTTTTTTTGCAAGAAGACACATATTGACCGGAGCGATAAATCAACGCTTGGTGTGATTTTCGTTGTTAAAGATTACAGTCTTGAATTCAGATAAAGTTGTTTCACTTACCATTATCTGCTGTAACCATTAGGAAGGTTACAGCCAAACAAAACATCATCGTCGTTTTCATCTTTAGGTATTGAGGATGTCAACCGTGTTTTAACTATATATAAAAGAAACAAACAAAAAACTTTATTATTCAATTGAAGGTGTTTAAACCCAGGCCCCAGGGCCATTGATTTAAAAACCAAAATTGCCGTAACAAGCCAATAACTGAATGCTACAAAATATATTGTTTATAACTACAAAATATGATTTATTTATTAAATCACTGGGTAAGACCTTGTCAACGGACAGACAGGCTCTTCCAAATATAAACCGCTTAGGCCAAGCCAGGGTATTGCTACCCATGGGGGTGTATACCTCTACTATGCTGTTACCTTACATTACAAGGTTAGTTACCACTGTACTCTAGGCTAGACCTAGCTTAGAAAACACTAAAACAGTGACTGAGTCACAGAGTGTGTGAGTTTGACGACAATGACAATGTCGATGAAATTGAAAGGATTAGACCTAGACTTAAATTACCGGTCTAGAGACTAGAGTCCATGACCATGCAGCTTTGGAATTTTACCCCTTACAAAATGTCCTTTTAAATACAATGTTATATGTATAAGAATAAGATCAGAATCAGACCCGAATCGAGTGTAAAACTGCTATACTATAATACTGTAGGCCTATCTATTGAATGACAGTCGTCGTAGATTTTTGCTACACACGGTCGGCGGAAATGCCGAAAGGACAAGAAAACGAAACACCAAAATTATTAATTAGCGGCTAGCCTAGGCCTAAAAAGACTAATCATAGGCCTAATAATGTGTAAAACTGTGTAGTCGTTAAATTATGGTAATGATAATAGACCTAATGGATTGTTTAATTGTATTTATTGTAGCTATGTAAGCAAGAACTACGACTACTGAATACTCAAACTCAAAGTCAAAGAGTTTCCCTGAAAATAGCGGGTCGTGATTTTCAAAGGTAAAAATTATAGTTTCTAAAATTTGACGACTCACAAGTCACAACTCTAATTAAATATCTGGTAAATTAATAATAATGCTACATTAATTAAAGGGAAGTTATAATATATGCCACAAATCAGATGTCCAATTACTTAATGAAGGTCGCGGGGAAATTTAACAATTCTTTATCAAATAATTCTTGGTAGATGCATCATTGGATGTAAGTGCCTTCACTATAGCTAGATTAAATAAGACAAAATGCTATTAATGTAATGTGAAACTTGAATGTTCAAATCCAAACTTCATAAAAGAACATGTAACTCCATTTTTTTTTTCTTTTTTATCTTCCAGAAATGTCGTAGGTGGGTATAACTTTACGGGAGAAGAATCATTGAAACAAAGAAATGACCTGACCGATCCCTTAAAATCTGTTTGGCTAAAAGGGTGTGAACAAAGATTTTACCTTATTCCACTAAAAACCCATAAACCTAAAACTACTACAACTTCCGTACAAACCGATGACCATGCCACTATCAGCGATCTTGAAATACTCTTATCAAAACTCATTAATAATAACCACGATATAAAAATAGAAGTCCTTATTACCAAGAAAAATGGAGAGAAATCAAAAATTAATTCCAGCACCTTACTGGAAAATATTGGACACCATAAAGAAATTATTGAAGATCTTTTGTCCCCACCATCCATTGCAACCCAAACTGTTGATCCAGTTATGTATCGTGATATTAGCTGTCAGACTGAAAGTTATCAAACTACTATTGGATGCCAAACAGTTACACCACAGAGCACAGATGCTATCACACAAGTTGTACCAGAATGCATGGAAGCCTCAGTTCAAGTTGAATCTAAACTAACTACTACTTCAGTTCAAGCTGTAGCAGGATGCATGGACGCCTTTGTCCAAGCTACATCATAATTATCTAGTACATCTGTCAATGCTGTACCAGAATACACGGAAGCCTGTGTCCAAGCTGCACCAACGCTTATTGCCCACGCGACTCAGTATGACACTGTGGTTAAATCATGTCAAGTCCAAACAACACAAGATGTCCAAGATGTGTTTTCACAGGTTGCAGGTTCGTGTACCACCAAAAGTTTACACATTCAAATCGTATCCGGTCTTAAAGAAATTTTTGCCAAAACTTCACCAACATCAAACGGTTCTGGGTTTCCTACATCATCCGTCAGCAATGTACAATTCAACTCTTTACACATGACACAAAGGTCAACATCATCAGACATTTGGGCTTGCTCCTTAAACTTAAACACAAATATAAGAGGTCGAGCAAAACGAGCCATGGATTCAGCAGCTGGAGAAGTATCATCATTTTCCAGTGTGATTTATTTCAAGAATATGTTGAGGTCTAACTTACAGTTTAAAAATCATTCGGCTACACTTCCTGGAAGAGCTTCCGATATACCAAATAGGGTGCAACACAGCTGCCCAGTACCGATAATGAGTAAGGATTTTGCACACAAAATACGTAAAGCAAGGTTGGATTTTGTGCTCGGTGCTGAACCTACAGTTCAGCTAACTCGTTCAGCTGCTTTGTTGGATCCAGCATATTTTCTCAAGAAGACAGAAGCCGAAAGTCGCCACCAAGACGAAGATACCATCGTAGAGGACAATCCTTTGGAAAGCAGTATGAAAGAAAACTTTGACATCGCCAGCCTGGTATATATTAACAGCTTTGGGAATTTCAGCATGAACCAAGATATCATGATGGCCATGTTCGGATACGATCCAAGACATTCGCCCTTCTTACCATCTGGATATGAAGCTTTGAATGATCTACCTGAAGACTTGGATTCTGTTCTTGTGCCCTCCATCCGATCCAAGAACATCGTGTTTCACAAGAACGAGGACGAATCGTTTAAAGAGGTCGGACGAGGTAGTTATGGTGTGGTATATCTAGGACGCTTGCTAAAAACATCAAAGCAGATTGTTGTAAAAGATTTCTTCAACGAAAGCGTCTGCTGGGAATTTGTTGAACACGAAGCTCAGATAGTAGCCCTGTTACAAGGAAAGGGAGTAACACCAAACTTTCATGGGATCATGACATCAACCATCGACAACAATGACTTTTCGCTGGTGCAAAAGTTTTTTGGATCGGGAAGCATAGAGACCATCTTGAAACACCATGGTGATCTGTCAGTTCATTCATGGATAACAATTTGCACAAATATCAGCAAGGCGCTATTTAACATCCACAGCTGCCATGTTATCCATAATGATGTTAAAGCTGACAACATCCTGGTGGATCTCGATGGTTTCGATGTTCGTTTCATTGACTTCGGGATGTCCACATTCAGAAAAGGGCTGCAGTTTACTGCCAGCCCCGAATACATGTCTAAGTTCCAATTTATGGCTCCCGAAGTCCGTGAGAACTGCTACTCGACTCCACAGTCGGATATCTTCAGCTTGGGTTTTCTATTTGGACAAATTATGGCCCAGGCTAAAGTCGTCCAATTAAGGCCCCTCTGGAGAGTCTGCACCAGCGTCCGGGCTCTGTCCAGACCGAGACTACCTCACATCATAGCTACCTTGGAAGAATTACAGTCCAATTTGCAGCCTAAATTTATATTCTAGTTAAAATATGTGTAAATAAATGAATGTAATTGAACATTGTCGCTCAACCGTGAAATGCAGAAATGGAATCCAAATTTCTGAGTTTATTAAGGCATTTTTATCATTATGTTTCGAAACTATAATAGTTATTGGTAATATATCAAATTTATTGTTATGGGTAGTATACGAGTAAAATGTTATGACCAACTAAACAATGAAAAGTGGCTTCTGGCTCTTATCTGTATATTAATTATTATATTATAGACTTGAGCTTTGTATTTTTTAAATTTGCATATTGCCGTATACTTCGATCTATAGCTATGTCAGGATCTGTTATGGAATATATTGAGATATATGAAAGAAAATACGGGAACTTCGAGCAATTAATTTTTCGGGATATGCTGTATTAATGTAGGCCAACACTTTTTGCGCCAATTGGAAGTTATTTTAGATTATCTGAAAGTGTTGTTAACTGTGCCGTTTTGTATCTTTTATGCACGCTTTTAGTGAGGTTATAAATAATTTAAACATACATTATACAAGAGCTAAATCTGCCTATTGCAGGTGTTTCTTTAGGCCTGATATGCTATTGAAATTATTAATTAGACATTAATTAATTTATCCAGACCACAATCTACGCTCGATTCCATCGTTAGCCTTAGCGGATTTGAATACATTTTGTGATGGATGATTTAACGTAAAAATGGGTAATCGAGACTTTGTTTATTATCATACCAACGTTAGTAATGATAATCAAGACTAGCCTTAAATTGAATCTGTAATATCTCGGTTCAGAGTGAAGTAATTTGACTGAAATTTTCAGCATTAACTGTCTTTATTATCATATCTATAATATAGCTAGAACTGCCTGTTCTTTATCTAGTCTAACCTAATGCCAATTTAAGTAAAGTTGACCGATGAGTTTGTATCAAGTTAGGTTAGTCGATAGATTTGCATCTTTTATATGTAATTAAAGTCCTGTCAGCCGTTATCTTTTATACAATTTAAGTCATGTTTGCCGATGTCTTAATTTATACAATTTAAGTAAGGTTAACCGATAGCTTTGTATCTTTTATACAATTTAAGTCTGGCTAGTCGATAGCTATAAACCAATATAGCAAGTCAGCTAAGATAATAAAAATAGTTTTTTCACTGGAGAGGGGGGGGGGGTGACTCAGTGAGTAGGACATTGGCTCGCTAACCTCGAAGTTCCAGGTTCGATCTCTGCGTTAATCGAGAAATTTTATGTGGATTTTCCAGCGTGGTCCAGGCTTGTCAGTAATGTGGGACGGAGGGGCCGAAAAACTCAGGTCCGGTGTATGCATTAACAATAACATGCACGTAACCCTTGGTAATATACATACATTGATGAAATTATTGGTCAACCATAGTTAATCTAAAGTTATGCATGAATAAAGTAATGCTGAGTGTATATAAATAAAACGAGCCTGATTTACACTATGTTTTCAAAAAAATACAATGATCTTTCTGAGACAATTATTGAAGAGATGGCGATTATCTAGGAAGAAACGAATATTATAAACATCGTATTTATATTTATATGCTTGAAAAATAATTTATTTAATACGTCATCTTTTGTTAGAATTATTTGTTTGGGAATAAGATAAAGCATTGGATAACAAATACAGCATAGAAATGATGTAAATTTGGTTAATGTATTTAAATAAATATTGTCTAGTATATATTACATGTATATAATTAGAACTAACGGAAAGTATGGTCTACATGTCACATTTTAACTTTTACAATATATTCTATTGGGCCCTGTCTTAACTAAAAATGAAATCCAAATTTTGGTAGATACATCAATTTTGATTGGAGCACCAAAATCAATCTAATACTATGTAATTGAATTTCTAAAATTTGAATTTTGTCTCAGTTAAAATGTCGTGAAACACCTCCCTGTACTTTTATGTCTATTTTAATATCATTTATACACTCTAGTTTATATACATGTATATCTAGTTTACCATATTATATCTTTATACGTCATGTATATAGGTATCCCTAAACACAATATCGTTTATTATTATTTATACAATATAATCTAGTTTATATACGTTATATATATAGTTTACCATATTTATATTTATAATATCGCTATAGTTCTTACTAAACACAATATCATTTATTATTAATTATACAAAATACTCTTGTTTATATTTTATATACATTAGATATATATCTAGTTTACCATATTAAACAAAATATCAATTGATTAAAACAGTCAACAACGAATATTATCTCTTATTTTGTTTATTTAAAACAGTTCCTAGAGTCGCATGTAGGAATTATGCCCTTGTTTACCAGATATATATTTATTATATTATTATATAATAATACAACATAATAAGTGATATCGGGTGGTAGAATATATAGAGCTTATACAGCGTTTATATTGTCCAGTCTCAACCCTAGTTGGCAGAAGACGTAAACCCCCAATAGTCGTTAAATTGCTATTTATAAAAGCACACTAAAGTCAACGGAAATTTAAAAATAATAAAACTTACTCATAAGATCTTCGAAATATACGAAAGTCAGGCGGTTCAAGACACTATAACAATGAACACAAATTTCTTTCGTTTGTTTCTAGAGTTTAACGTTCACTCCCACCAGTAGTGATAGCGTAGACAAGAACAAAAATTAAAAATGACTGACTTATATACCCCTAAATATATCTAACAATTTGTTGATAGAAGTCTAGCAATTAAAACTGTCAAATATTCAAAAACATGTCGGTTTACAACATTAAAAATGATTTTAAAGACACCCGAATTAATAAACGCCTATTTATATTATACCACACCTTGTTCTAAAATACGTAGTATATATTATATTATTACGTTATAAATGAAATGGGCTTTAACGTCCTACTGTTCTGCTCCTAAACTGGGCTAATAAAGACGGGCATACGCCATACAGTGTGCCACGAGGGAAATTTTGCCAGGGCAGCGGCGCTATGGCCTACACTTATATCAATTCCATCTCATAAAGGGATCGTTTACGTGCACGCCAATGTGTACACGGGACCTTGGTTTTTCGTCCCATCCAAACGACTAGGCAGCTGTCCTTGTCAGGCCCTCTGTCCTGCCTCACTGACATGGGGAAACCACGCCGGATATCTGGATGAACTTTCTCGACTAATGCAGGGATCGAATACCCGACCTCCAGACTAGCGAGCCAGCGTCTTACCCACTTAGCCACCGTGATCCCACTAATGCGTAAAATAAACAGATCGGGTGGTAATAATCAGGAAGCGAAGATCCATAGGACAAAGTTCATGATATATCAATATTTCACAAAAAGATTTAAACAAGATAGAGAGATGGTAAGTGTAATCCACACTGTAATTAATTCAAATTGATTTTTTAACATTTAAAGAGCAATCTAATTAAAATATAGATCTATATTTCGTTTCGTTTTTTATACTTTCGATGGCCTACACTCATGTAGATCTAACTAGTTATAGTGGACGCTCACGTTCTATGACGTCAGGTATCAAGCACGGGACATTTGACCCGATAACGTCAGTCATTCGATTAACCAATTAGCGATCGCCATGCTTTTCAAAATCCACTTTTGTTTTGTTATGTTTTCTATCCGCTGGTGTTAGTATATACGTCGTTGGCTGGTAATATCTACCCACAGTTCCACGCATGAAAAGGTCAAACGGCCGATTCGACAGACCATTTGATTGGCTGACCCCTCATTTCAGGCAGAACACCAGTTAAATAACAAGTCCTCCAGATCCAAGAGTAGTGAAGACAAGTAAAAACGAAATTTTGAACTATAAAAAACGAAACGAAATTGGATCTGTGTTTTAATCAGATTGATTTAAAGAGTAAACTAATGAAAAATAACAACTTTAGATAATCTCATTTGTCAGACAATTAGGGTGTCTCGAATTGTTTATTTTTGTTGGTAAAGAAAGAATAATTTATACACCAGGATATGATTAATACACGATATGTCAAAGATCGTAGTTAATAATAAAATGTCCATCAAAATACTCTGACTGCCGTGAAAAGGTAAACCCACCTTCACTAGCCCGGATGATTCACATAGGCCTACGGCCCCGATGAATGCTAGGGGGCAGGCCTGAAATTCCCGAAAGAATTCCAGTTTACAGACCGCGGCGCCTCCCCAGGAAAGTTTGAAAAACTTGACGGCCGCAAATGCGTTTTCCTGCTTTTTCAGAATTCCATTTTAATGTGGTCCAATAAAGCCAAAGTAAGGTGGCTGACCTGAATTCCAAAAAAACAAGCAATCGTTTAGTCCACGGAGCCGCGTCATAGGTATGGGAACTCGTCCTTCCGGTGAGAATTTTGTGTATTTAATCGCCGACACGAATCCCAATCATGCAATCAGACTGTTGGAGCTTCATTCACAATTAATAATCAACGCCCGACAGACTGTCCGACTCGTACGCCTATTCGTTTCCTGAATGAATTCATCCGCAGGCTAATAAAATATGACATATTTATTGTTAAAATGTGTAACAAGAAAATTTCGAAATTTGACATTTTATTATATTCATTTTATAATATTTCAAATGTGTATATAAGGTCATCTTTTAAAACTTGTATTTGGTGAATTTGGCCAGTTTTTGAAGATAAGTGGGTAAGTTAAAATTTGATCAGTTAAACTTTCAATACATGTGAACAAAGTTATGTACAAACGGCACAATTCAGAAAAAGTGACACAATAAAGTCTACGTATATTATGGTCTGTGAACCGCGTTGGCCCAACGAATAAGAAGCTGGCGGTCTTGGGTTCGCTCCATGTGTGGGTCATAATAAATTGCTCTGGATTTACCGATATAGGATGGAGGGACTGACAAGACAGTTGTCTAGTGGTTCGTATATAACATTATTTGTTAGGGTAAACGTTATTTATTACACGTAGTAGGCCCACGAAGTTTTTTTGTTATGGTACATAACGTTATTTGTTGTAGTACATAACGTTATTTGCTACAGTACATAACGTACATAATGCTATATGTTATAGTACATAACGTGCATAACGTTATTTGTTATAGTGCATAACGTTATTTGCTACAGTACATAGCGTACATAATGCTATTTGTTATAGTACATAACGTTATTTGTTATAGTATATAACGTACATAATGTTATTTTTTATAGTACATAACGTTATTTGTTATAGTACTTAACGTCATTTGTTATAGTACATAACGTTATTAATTGTTATAGTACGTAAATTAAAAAGCTATCACACGAGCTATCCTGCAGTTGTTAGTTCTCTATTAGAAAATTAAAGTAGTGTGAACGACACTAAATATGCTTTATGATATCTTTCGGGATGACCGTAGGCGCTATGGAGTCCCATTGGGAACACTTTTCCCCAAACCTTATTTTTAATTTACAAAACTACACCAGAGTAATTCATTCATAGTACCGACTAATTGGACACCGTCACCCGATGCCATTATTTCTCATTGGACGAGTTCATAAAGTTTGATGTACTTTTATGTTCAGATTGAATTTGGTTGGTGTCTACAGAACATTAAGATGAAGACGACGATGATCTTGTGTTTGATTGTAGCCACCTCTATGGTTACAGCAGATGGTGAGTTATTAGACTTTATTATCATTTACAATCGTTGCTTTTAATGTTCTTGATAGGGTGAGGAGAAATGATAACGCAAGATAGTTTTAAAAGTTTATATAAATATCACATAGTTACAAAAAATAAAATTATAATCCCGCGAACGCAGCACTAAAGTATCAATAATGTCATGATAGAGAACATCAGAAGTACCAAGAACAACATACCCTGAAATAACAAAAATATATTCCAAACTAAACTGTACTGATACAATTTAATGTTACTAATTTCGATCATATCGCAGTAAACCCAATGGCTGACTTCAATCTTTGCATAAAGTCTATAAATTATTTCATAAAACCATAATATAGAATCATAAATTCTACACGCTTTATTTTAAAAATAACAAGTCACATACCAAGCATTCATGTATTTTAAAGTTGAATGTAATAATGTAAATTTGTCTTACCAGTTTGCGGAAACGAGCTGTATGAAGTAAAGGAACGAGCAAGTCGTCCCAGCAGAAAATGAAGAGTGAGAGAAAATACTGATTCATATCTTTTAATAAAATGCACCACCCAAATAAACCAATCAGAAACAACCTCAAAGTGAAATGTTCAAAATAAGCTTCTTGAGCAAAAATAACTCCTCAATATTTTCAACCAAGGAACAAAGGAATAAATTCCACCAAACATAAAAATCAAACCTAGTTCCCACAAAACAAAGGCCAACACTTCAACAGTATAACTACAACAGAAGCATATACACCACAACCCTAAAAACCTTTCTTTTTCTTTTTTAAGTATGTAAAATCAAAACTCAAAGTGCCATTAATTAAATAAGAAGACCAAATAACCAACCTGACAAACTGAAAAGTAGAAAATTACACCCCGCTACTCATAAAATTGAACAAACGTACAAATTCCACACAAAATAACGGAGATTTTAAAATAAATGTAGCTGTTTATTCCCAAATAAAAACTAGATATTTTAAACATAATTGTACAGAAGTCCAAACGACTTCGTTATGATCCTTTTTTATCTCAAATATTTCTTTATAAAAAACTCAACTCAAATATATATTTATAAAATAGGTTGCCAGGCAACGAAACATACGCCCACACAGCAGCCAAATCGTCCGGGCAGTCAACAAGAGTTGTTGCATTTCAAGTAATCATCAGAAAATCATAATTCAAACTCACCCATAACTACGGTGTAACTGTGATATAATTAAACGTTTTTTTTAAATCAGATAATAATTGTGACCTCCAGAGGGACCACAAGCTAAAAAGGGTGATTTTTCGTACAATCAGGGGCCATGATTCAGGAAGTTACGATCCGATATGGGCAAATATGCAATGGAACCAAGATCATTAGGTTATAAACATGTATTTCAAGTTTCATCAAAATCAGTTCAAAATTGTGACCTCTGTAGGGTCCACAACCTTGACATAACATATTCTTACACAATTCGCGTACAGACGGCGGCCATTTTATCCGTCAACTCTGGTCCGATTTTCACAAAATTAAAATTCTCTCTTCATTACCACGAAACCGTGATATAATCAAACAGTTTTTTAAATCGGATAATAATTTTGACCTCCAGAGGGACCACAAGCTAACAAAAGCGATTTTTCGGACAATCAGGGGACATAATTCAGGAAGTTATGATCCGATGGGCGCAAATATCGAAAGGAACCAAGATCTTTGGGTTATAAACATGCATGTCACGTTTCATCAAAATCGGTTCAAAATTGTGACCTCTATAAGGTCCACAACCTTGATATAACATATTTTCACACCATTCGCGTACAAAAGGCGGCCATTTTGTCCGTCAATTTTGGTCCGATTTTCACGAACTTCAAACTCAACCTTCATAACCATGGAACGGTGATATAATCAAACCTTTTTTTAAATCGGATAACAATTTTGACCTCCAGAGGAACCACAAGCTAAAAAGGGCGATTTTTCGGACAATCAGGGGACATAATTCAGGAAGTTACGATCCGATGGGCGCAAATATCGAAAGGAACCAAGATCTTTGGGTTATAAACATACATGTCAATTTTAATCAAAATCGGTTCAAAATTGTGACCTCTATAAGGTCCACAACCTTGATATAACATATTTTCACACAATTCGCGTATAAACGGCGGCCATTTTGTCCGTCAATTTTGGTCCGATTTTCATGAAATTCGAACTCAACCTTCATAACCATGGAATGGTGATATAATCAAACGGTTTTTTAAATCAGATAATAATTTTGACCTCAGGAGGGACCACAAGCAAAAAAGGGCGATTTTTCGGACAATCAGGGGCCATAATTCAGGAAGTTACGATCCGATGGGCGCAAATATCAAAAGGAACCAAGATCTTTGCGTTATAAACATACATGTCAAGTTTCATCAAAATCGGTTCAAAATTGTGACCTCTATAAGGTCCAAAACCTTGATATAACATATTTTCACACCATTCGCGTACAAACGGCGGCCATTTTGTCTTTCAATTTTGGTCCGATTTTCACGAAATTCGAACTCAACCTTCATAACCATGGAACGGTGATATAATCAAAAGTTTTTTTAAATCGGATAACAATTTTGACCTCCAGAGGGACCACAAGCTAAAAAGGGCGATTTTTCGGACAATCAGGGCCCATAATTCAGGAAGTTACGATCCTATGCGCGCAAATATCGAAAAGAACCAAGATCTTTGGGTTATAACCATACATGTCAAGTTTCATCAAAATCGGTTCAAAATTGTGACCTCTATAAGGTCCACAACCTTGATATAGCATATTTTCACACTATTCGCGTACAAACGGCGGCCAATTTGTCCGTCAATTTTGGTCCGATTTTCACGAAATTCGAATTCAGCCTTCATAACCATGGGACGGTGATATGATCAAACGGTTTTTTAAATCAGATAACAATTTTGACCTCCAGAGGGACCACAAGCTAAAAAGGGCGATTTTTCAGAGAATCAGGGGCCATAATTAAGGAAGTTACGATCCGATTGGCGCCAATATCAAAAGGAACCAAGATCTTTGGGTTATAAACATGCATTTCAAGTTTCATCCAAATCGGTTCAAAATTGTGACCTCTACACTGTTCACAAGCTAAAAAACGTGATTTTTCGTACAATCAGGGGCCATAACCCATGAAGTTACGGTCCGATACATGCCAATATCGAAAGGAACCGAGATCTTAGGGTGATAAACCTATATTTTAAGTTTCATTGAAATCGGATAAAAATTGTGACCTGTAGACTGTTCACAAACAATTGTGGACGGACGGACGTACCGACGGACGGACGGACGAACAGGGGCGGCGACAATATACGTCCACATGAAAATGTGGGCGTATAAAAAACTCAACTCAAATATATATTTATAAACACTCAACTCAACTATATATTTATAAAAACTCAACTCAAATAAATAGTTATAAAAACTCAACTCAAATAAATATTCATAACTCAAACTCAACTCAAATTTAATATATATTTATAAAAACTCAAATCAAATAAATATTTATAACTCAAACTCAAATAAATATTCATAAAAAATCAAGTCAAATTTAATATATATATTTATAAAACCTCAACTCATATATATATATTTATAACTCAAACTCAAATAAATATTTATAAAAACTATGCTCAAATAAATATTTATAAAAACTTAACTGAAATATTTAAAAAAAACTCAACTCAAATATATATTTATAAAAATTCAATTCGTTTTTTTTCCAGATTACAGTGGTCAAGATAATCCTGATTGTTACCTTCCTGAGGTACCAGATTACAGTACCAAATATCATGTTACCACCAACCAATCAACAAGATCAAAGCACGCCAAAATAATAACACCCTGTCCATTGTATAAATATGGATTTTATGAAGATCCCAAAGATTGTGGTGCCTTCTTTCAATGTTCTCCAGCAGGGTTGGTTCGTACCAAGTGCGCTAAAGGAACCCTTTACGACAGAAATATTCAGAGATGTAACCACAAGGGATTTGTTACATGTTACAGCGGTGTCAGTTGCCCACATCCATATGGTCTTTTCCGTGATCCCAGATTCTGTAACAAATTTCTGAATTGTTTCAGGAATATTCCCTACGTCCAAGCTTGTCCAGCTGGTCTGGTGTTTAATGCTGTTGCTCCCGGTAAAGGTTTCTGTGATTACCCTAAAAATGTCCATTGTGAAGGAAAAAAGATAGCTGTAATCAAAGTTGTCAAACATCCAGGCCACAGTCCGGTTGTTAAACTACAGGTCGATAACAGGCCAGTTTTGGAACACCCAGTCGTCGTTCAACCAGTAGTTAAACAACAAGTCAATAACCGACCAGTGGTCGAACATCCAGGCTACATACCGGTTCATAAACAGAAAGTCGACAATCGACCTGTTGTCGAGCATCCAGTCGTTGCGCACCCAGTAATCACAACAGGCTACACCCCAGTTGTTACACAGCCAGTCAACACCCCAGTCCCAGTCAACACCCCAGTTGTTGAACAGCTATTCATTGAGCACACCGTCGTCACAGCAGTCAGTACCCCAGTTATTAAACAGCAAATTGACAACCGGCCAGTTGTCGAACACCCAATCATTGATCACCCAGTCGTCACAACAGGCAGCACCCCAGTTGTTACACACCCTGTCTACACCCCAGTAGTTAAACAGCAAGTCGACAACCGGCCAGTCGTCACAACAGGCTACACCCCCGTTATTACACAACCAGTCGATAAACGGACAGTTGTAGAACACCCGGCCGTTCTGTACCCAGTCGTCACAACAGTTAACACACCAGTTGTTAAACAGCCAGTCAACACCCCAGTCCCAGGAGACGTCCATGATGATGATGATGATGATGATGATAAAATACCAATCTGATTAAAACACAGATCCTATTCCGTTTCTTTTTTATAGTTCAAAATTTCGTTTTACTTGTCTTTACTACACTAGGATCTAGAAGAGTTGTTATCATTGACGTGTTCTAAATGGTGTGAGGTATTAGCCAATGAAACGGCCTGTTACGGCGAGCATTAGGCGTGTTTTGCAAGGAACTGTGGGTAATCCACTAGACACATCAATGCTGATTGGTTAATCAAATGTCTGACTCCATAGGGTAAAACGTCGCTCGTATGACCTCTGATGTGACCTATCGCAACAGCCGGTTAGATCTTCATCAAGGGGATGCTCGATTCACAGTTCCGGAATTGAATTCCAAAACTGATGTCAATCGAGTGAAAAGGAGAATTTCGGAGTATAGCGCATGTGTCGACTGTATAAAAAATATCTCAACCAATCATGACAGCTGAATCATATTTTTTACCTAGGAATACGTCACGATCCTACTCCCTCCACTTCAGCTGTCGGGAATGACAGAACTGTGACAGGACTGAATTCCGCGTCACTCGATTGTAATTCTGTCGATTGGGGACGTTCTGGACTGTGAATCGAGCATCCCCGTAGTGTAAGCCATCGAAAGTATAAAAAACCGAAATGAAATATAGATGTGTATTTTAATCAGATTAATAAATGGTATTATGAAATATACATGTATATATTCTTTCTTATTCTTATATTTATTAAATATTCCTTAAAGGTTCTGTTGTAAATATTTTATACCAATATGGCACTGGACGTGTTAACTCCTCAAATGAGAATCTATAGCAGGTGGTTTAAAATATATTTGCATATCCTGCACCGTATATCACACCGATCTCTACAAGGGTTGTTACCTGTTCATGGGTGGCTCCATGTTTTATCCGGATGTTGGCCGATGTAGTCTCCACTTGTTAGTAATGCAGGGCGTTCCCATACCCCGTGCACACATTGGCGCGCACGTAAAAGAACCCATGACATTTGTAATCCAATTGCTGTGCGGGCCAAATTCCCCCTGTAGAACACTGTGTGGTGTATGTCCTCTTTATTAGACAGGTGTGCGCAGAACGTTCAACCCTATGTCGTTCATTCATACCAGTTCAGAGGATGCCTTACAACAATGAGCTCTCCTGGTGTGAGTGCGAAACTGTCTCTTTTAAAACGTCAAGGATGTTACAATATAGACCCGGTCGCGCGAATAACTGACGTACTGACTGGCAACGGTAATATTTTGATCTAATACGCTTGAGATGAGTGCCCTCGGGAAAAAAAGTGCTTATCTGTCAAAGGAACAATTCAGTGAACACATTCTGGCTCTTGAGGCTCTCGCTTAAAACGGCATTTTCATATTTTTTAGTTATATTTTTAAAATATATTAAAATAAAGCCAGAAAAAAGATTGTATCTATAAACTTTCCTACCTTGTTAAAGAATAATCCTATTAATCCTATAATTCACTATTGCCAGTTGAGAAATTGGCAAAAATATCATTTTCAACTTCGAATTCAAACGTTTGAAGATCGCCATTGCATGGTGGGGAATGGGAAAACAAGGGAGGTAATTCAAGTAATTGTGTTATTTTCGGTGTCAGGGATTTTTATGCCTGTGAAACATTGCCCGTGATCGTATAGTAGTGAGTTGACAACCTTTTGAGCAAAAGACATAGAAATAATTATGTTTTGACTTTCTTAGAAAATATGAAATTCCCGCTTTAAAGAAGAAAATATGGGTTAAAAAGTACGACATATGCAACAGCAACACAAAACAACCTACTCCCTCCTGTCGGGTTTATATGAGGTTAACCAATCTCCCAAGAGAGGCGGGGGGGGGGGGGGGGTATATGGCCGAATGGTTAGCGTGCGCGCTGTATCAAACGGCCTGCCATTGAGTCAACTGGCGTGGTTTCGAATCCCCGGTTGTACGTGGCAAGGAGTAGGGTCGCCTGTCCAACCTCGTGGGTTTTCTCCGGGTCCTCCGGTTTCCTCCCACTGCTAAAGACCCCTATGCACAAGCGAATTATTGAATTAAAATTGTACCATATGTTAGTCCCGAAATGACCTAGTTTGCGTCGATTGGACGTTAAACCCCATTTCCCTCTTCCCTCCCAAGAGAGGCTTAATGTGATTGAGTTTAATTGTGCCTGAAATATCCCAAGACCGTTGCCAGCGGTAAAAAATAAATGAACTTATAAAAATATTACAATCTGTGTATGATACATAAAATTGAGATACGCGAAGATCTAAAGCAAGTTAGGCAGTCAAAGGGAGATAACGTATGTACAATTTTCGGAATTTTAGACCAATCTTGAAACGACTATTTTTGTAAAACTCACAGTTGTTGATTCAGAAGATTCGACTCAATATGTTTAGGACTTTCAGACATTAAATGCAGCGATAATTGATAACGTTTTTTATTAAATTTCGACCCAAGAAATTTGATTTTAATCACAACTGGATGAGCAATTATCATCTAGGAAAAGTTCTGGATCTGGATGCAAACCTCGTTTCTGACATAAATTCTTGCTAAGAATCTTGGAATTCGTAAAAACGAAATCCATTTTCGGTTGCCCATTGTTGACATAAATTCAAACAAATATGCAACTTAAGTTCGATTATCCGTATATATGTCGAATCATAAGACATCTGAAAGTTATCCACATAAAGAGCGCCATTTGTTGCCTATACCGAGTCCAAGGCACGCTGGGATAGTTGCGGGAAATTGGCCAGAGTCTTGCCTTAAATAAAGAGAGACGGGCGATCTCTCTATGACTTTGCATATATAGCTAGTTAAAGTCATCGAACGTAACGGATAAAGTTTGAAACCATGATTTAAAATCTTGGCCCTGTTTCTCGAAATCTTAGCTAAAGATAAACTCCTAATTTTAGTAGATACTTCCATTCTGATTGGCTTAGCACTACAATCAATTAATATTATCCAATCAAATTACTAAAATTTGGATTTTTATCTTAGTTGAAATTTCGTGAAACCGGCCCCATGTCCGTTGTCGGGCCCTCTGTCCTGCACCACTCATAAGGAGGAACCACACAGGAAAATCCCCATGAACTTTCTCGGCTAAGGTAAGAATCGAACAAGAGATCTCCGAGTTAGCGAGCCAATGTCTTACTCACTGAGCCACCGTGACCTCTCCAACGTAAAGGTTTGAACCAGATATCATAACCATGGCAGATTTAACAAACAGCAAAATAATATAACACAAATTTATTTTGAAATAAAGTTTTACAAAAATGTTTGAAATCAAGGATTCGATGTCATAGTTCTGAAAGGTGTTAAGTTTCACAATATGTAGGATTTAGTTTTTGAGATATGAGAGAAAACCCATGTCCATAGGATATTAATATGTTTAAAAGCTGTTTTTTTGTGGAATTTACGACCTTACAGTTCCCTCAATTGTGATTATTGATCCTATGTTAAAAAGCTATTTGGGTCATAAGTGGCACAACCTTTCAGAACTAGAGCATGGAAGTATACATTTACATAATGTAAGCAAACATAGACCAAGGTAATTATTAATTTATGTCTAAAACAAGAGCAAAATGAAAATCCCATAAAATATTCAAATAAATAGAAATAAATGTTAGACATTGACAAACGATTCAATTCCTTAAACATGCATTATGCAAGAGTAAAATCTGCCTATTGTAGGTCTTTCTTTAGGCCTGAAAGCTTATAAAAACTATTAATTAGACATAAATTAACCTATTCAGACCACAATCAACTCTCGATGTCGAAGCTAGCATGAGATTTGTGTTGGATTGTAGTTCGATTCGCTGAATTATTTTCCTTCGTGATTTACCAATAAAATGGATAACCGAGACTACTGGTTACGTCTTACCGACTTTAGTAATGATGACCGAAGCTAAGCGGAAATTTCATTCGCTTAGTTCTAAGTTAATAGTGAATCAATTTGACGGAAATCAGCACATTGCCTTTACATTAGCTAGTTTTTAACTATCGTAGTGAAAACTGCCAACTCGTTATCTAATCTCCCATAATGTATCATTAATAAATTATAAATATTAACATATGAAATTATACCTAATCATCGCTCTCGTATCTAGAGGGAGTGTAGACTGTCTCCTTAACAACTGGGGTGTAGACGGGATGCTCTACTTGTTTGGTTCGTTTGTATTTAGCATAATCACCTGAATTATCTATAGGATTATAATTCTTATGTTCCTTGTAGACTGGCAGTTCAACTGGTTTGTAGACTTTGTGGACTGGCTTCTTAACAACTGGGATGTGGACTGGGTGTGTAACGATAACTGGTTTGTGGACCTTAATTACATCGATCTCTTTACCACCACAACGGACATTTTTAGGGTAATCACAGAAACCTCTACCAGGAGCAACAGCATTAAACACCAGACCAGCAGGACAAGCTTGAACGTAAGGGATATTCTTGAAACAATTCAGGAACTTGTTACAGAATCTGGGATCAGGGAACAGACCATATGGATGTGGACAGCTTACACCGCTGTAACACGTAACAAATTCTTTACTATTACATTGTTGGATGTTTCTATCGAAAAGGGTTCCTTTAGCGCACTTGTTACGAACCAAGCCTTCGGGAGAACATTGAAAGAAGGCACCACAGTCGTTGGGATCTTCGAATAATCCATAATCCAAGCAGGGCTTGATTATCACGACTTTTGATTTCTGTATTGGTTCAACTATATGGGCTTCATGTTGATAAAAATTGGGATTATCTTGGCCATAGTAATCTGTAAAACAAGAAATAAAATGAAATGGGGTTTAACGTCCTAATGTTCTGAAACAACCGAGTTCACGGAGCATTCCCAGACTTATGTTAAGAACTTACTCAACTTTCACATACTGTTATGAGAAATATCTTTGGTCCAGAAACACAAAACATTACTCATAGTTTCTTATTCATGTATTTGATACACTTAAACAACAGGTGTTTTATAAAGAGTTATAGTTTAGTTAAAATAAGGCGAATAATTTTGGGTAAATTCTTGACTTAAGGCGGAGAATGCTTCGTGAACTATGGGACAGGAGAATGAAGAGGGAAGTACGGAATGCGGTGGGTGATTAGGACGGGTGTTTTTCCCGGACAGCTATTTTATGGTCAACACTTATTCGAAATTCTAACTGCCATTCTGCCAAAAGTTATTTTACGTTCACGCCAACGTGTTCACAGGACCTCGATTTTTTCATCCCACCCGAGCTACAATTTTCGGTGCCAGACCCCTAGTCCTGCACCATTGACAAGGGCACCACATCGCGGAAAGCCTGATTAAAAAGCCAGCGCCTAACTAACGCCTGGCCCCCGTTAGAATAAGAGATTGTTGTTGGTTTATTGCTTCTATTCACGACCATTTAAAATGTTCCCGATCCATGTTCTCACTGTGCTGTGGGTCTGACAACCAAGGAGTGTCTAGTCCTTCGTATAGGCCCATAAACTTAACATTAATCTGTAAACATGGCAATTAAAACACGATATATTGTACGGGTTGTGTGTTATATCATGAGATCTATCATTGGTGTTGTTTCGCCCCCCCCCCCCGCCCTATTATACGTGGCAAGGTGCAGGTTAAAAACCGCTCTGCGCGCAAACAAATTACTGGTATAAAATTTAACTATACGTTAGTCTCTCTCTGGCTGAGATGATAAATCGGCGCTTGGTGTTATTTTCCTTATTAAATGTCACATTATATCATGTTTAATATTATTTACTCACCATCTGCCATAACCATGGAGATTGCTGCGAAAAAACTCAATATCATCGTCGTCTTCATCTTTAAGTTTTCAGGATGTCAACCGTGTTTTAACTGACAAAATAAACAGAATAGCGTTTTTATTGAAATGTTATGTATACAATGCATAAGCCATGCATACGAAAACCCCAAACTCCGATAAAGCATAAAGAAGTCAAACGATATCTACCCAAAACTTAAAATAGATGGAATTGAAACATCGTGTCAACAAAATTGTTCATTCACTTTGATTTGAACATAATTACATAAAACTTACCCAATGGTCTTCGAAATAAACAAAGCTGTACGAAAGTCGGAATGTTCAGGCAAACGTCAAAGCAGCGTGTTTATTTCTTACAAGCCCTGGTCCAAAACACTGTAACAATGAATACAGATTGTAAATGACTGACTTATATACCCGTAGGAAATATTTAACAATTTGTTGATGATAGAAGTCTTGAAAATAAAACTGTCAAATATTCAAATACATGTCCGTTTACAGCATAATAAAATGATTTTTAAAAAGATATCCTGATTAATACAAATCATACCACACCTTATTCTAAAATAGGTATGATATATTAATACGGAATAATCAGGAAGCCAAGACTAATAGGTCAAAGTTCATCATATATCAGCATTCCACATGTAGCATTAAACAAGATAGAAACAAAAAACTTAAAGCCGCTGATTGTCAATAGCATTTTTCGGTCAATATTAAATTTTCTGCGCCTTAACCCACGCAATAATTAACTCAAATTGATAATTTAACATTGAGAGAGATTCTAATCCGCTGTATAATCATTTATCCACGGCAGAAAATAGCTTGGCTTAGATTCAGTCGGATTAAAGCGAGATGAAAGAGAGAGAAATGGGGTTTAAAATCCTGTCAACACAAACTAGGTCATTTCGGGACTAACATACGGTTTAATTTTATTTCAATAATTCAGTTGCGCGTAGGAGTCTTTAGCAGTGGAAGGAAACCATAGGACCCGGAGAAAACCCCACAAGGTTGGACAGGCGACCCAACTCCTGGGAATTGAAACCACGCCAATTAACTCAATAACAGACCTTATGATACAGCGCGCACACGCTAACCATTGTACAGAATTACAATATAAGTAATGTATTTGCCTCATTACACACACATATATAAAAAATGACAAAGACAGAAAGAAAGAATTAATCTTTAATGTTTGACGTTTATCAGGAAGAATTTATCTGAAGACAGATAGGGCGTCAAGTGTTTGTTCTGTTTATGAAGAAAGAATAATTGAAATATTTCGACATAAAACATGATATGATATATAGATGCCCACGAAATGTAAGAAATCGTAACTAATAACAAGAAATACCTTCCGCATGCAAATGAGTGCAACAAAATTGTACCTGACATTCTGTTAGGTGAAGAAGAATTGGACGTTAAACTCCATTTCAATTCGTTTTACCTGACATTCTCCTTGTCATGTTACAAGCGAGGTTTCGAAAGCCGAATGTCTTACAACACACACTCTCTCTGTCTCCCTCTATTTATCTATCTCTCTCTCGCTCTGAACTAACTATTGGATCCGCATTTGTTACAACCCCTCTACGGATTCGACAAAAGACCGAGGTCTCGTGTAGACGTTGACGTGCATGGCTATAGAACCCTTGATACTTGTAATTCGAAATATTGGAATTCAGAAGCGGCATACAGGGTCCTCAGATTGTGCCGCAATCATAATGAATCAACTGAGCGCAGGCACTGAACAAGGCAGTAACAACAGCAGGGGGGGTGTCACTGAAACTCTTGCCCTGGGGCGCGGCATAGTTTGGGCAATATGCCCCTCAAACTATACTGGCAGGTGTCATTAGCCCAATGAATGTTCTTGGTGGTGGGTGGTGTTAGAACTGAAATGCCCCCAAGGAAAATCATGTTTATAGTCGGTGGCTCCAGTTATCGTGTAGCCGGGGTCTCCTCAAGTAAGTTTGGAAAATCTAACGGCCGCAGACGCGTTTGACTGCTATTCCAACTTCAAGATGGTTCGATGCTTTCTTATTTAGGTAGCTGACCTGAATACCAAACAACCAATCCATCGTTTAGTCCATGGAGCCGCGTCGCGGATATAGGGATTTAGCCATCCCCGAGGAATTATAGAAAGATGCCTTTTTCTGCTATTCTAGCTCGTGAGTCAAACAACGTCAAAGTTGTCAAATGGTTTCGCAACCGAAATCGCACTATATGCCGACCTGGATTCCAATCATCAGACGGTCAGACTGTTGGAGCTTCATTCATAAATAATAATCAATAATCAAAAGTCCCAAAAAGCAGTGTGCCTGCCTCTAGACAAAATGTGTTAATCCATAGCCAATTCTGTACAAACTCGCGGTAACCAATTAAACGAAAAGTAAACTTAGTGTTTCATTTGATTTCAGGTACTTTATTTTGCCAACTAGATTAGATTAACTAATTAAAAGAAATGTAAATCTAGTGTTTTATCCCCCCCCCCCCCCGTCCACACACACACACACACACTTTACTAGTCTGCCTGAAAATTCAGATTGTCTAATACTTAAGTTCCCCCCCCCCTCTCTCTTGGCTCGTTCGCCATATGTATGTTGGTGTTTCAAAATTTTACGTTTAACAATTAATTTTGTTTCCTAAACAAATTCACTTATACGACCTTATGAAACATGACATATTGTTTGTTTAAATTTGTAACATAAGGAAATTAAAACAATTTCGAAATTTGACATTTATATTTTTAATCCATCATTTTAGTCTATCCATTAAAGTTTCAAATAAGTATATAAGGCCATCTTTTAAAACTTTTATTCATTGTGTTTGAACAGTTTTTGAAGACGTATACATTCTGCTCCAACAGCTTCAACGATACAGTTGGTAAGTTGAAACTTGATTTGTTAAACTTTCAATACATGTATACGATGTTATGCCTAAACGGAGCAATTCAGAAAAAGTGAGCATTGTCCCTATACGTTATAGGCAATTAGGGTAGGGTCTACAAAGTCTACATATATGGTCTGGGAGTCGCGGTGGCTGAGAGAAAAGGACGCTGGCTTGCTAGTCTGTGGGTTCGCTCCATTTGTGGGCTGAGAAAGTTCTGCGGGAATTTCCTACGTGGGCTCCTCCCCTGGTCAGTGGTGCAAGACGAATGGCACGAAAAACCAAGATCCTGTGCACACATTCAGGCGCGGATACAGAGGGGGGTTGCACCCGACGCACGCCCCCTCTATTTTTTTGCGGTGGCGAACAACTTTTAGCTCCATATATTCTCGCGGGAAAGGAGAACAAAAACAGTTTAGGTTGGAAATCGTAATTTACAGTACTAGTATGAAATTAGTCCTTGTGGGCATTTTTGTCCACTCAAAAATCGTGGGTCGGGCTTCGCACTCCCAACTTGGTGCAGCACGCCCCCCCCCCCCTTTCTGAAAATCCTGGATCCGCCCCTGCAAATTGGCGTACATGTAAAAGAACACGTGACTAGGTCGTAACGCCGTTGTCCGGACAATATTTCCTTCATAGCAAACTAGACCTTGGATGCCAGTCTTCATTAATTAACCCGTTCGGTGCAGGAGATTAGGAGGTTAAACCCCATTTCACTTGATCACGTATATGGTCTGTACCTATTTGGTTCTGAAATGACCTAATTTGTGTCAGTCGGACAGGCTTTAAACTATATGTTGTAATACATCATTGTATTTGTTATGGTACATAATGTTATTTGTTATAGTATATAACGTTTGTTATAGTATATAACGTTTGTTATAGTACATGACGTTACTTGTTATAGTACATAATGTTATTAGTTTTTGTACACCGTGCTATTTGTTATAGTACACCGTGTTGTTTGTTATAGTACATAACATTATTTGTTTTAGTACATAATGTTATAGTACATAACGTTATTTATTATAGTACGTAACGTACATAATGTTATTTGTTATAGTACATCATATTATTTCTTATAGTATATAACGTTATTTGATATAGTACATAATGTTATTGTTATAATTGGCCTAGATGACGCTACGGTCAAAAAGGTTATGTTATAGTGTTATTTGTTTTGGTACATATACCGCAATTTGTTGCACGTAACGTTATTTGTTATATAAATCACATTATTTCTCTTGTTACAGTGCGTAACGTTATTTGTTACAGTACGTAACGTTATTTGTTGCAGTACGTTACCATTATTATCGATGAGTTCAAACAGCTAACACTTTTGATGTACTTTCATTTTCAGATTGAATTTGGTTGGTGTCTACAGAACTTCAAGATGAAGACGACGATGATATTATGTTTGATTGTAGCCATCTCTATGGTTACAGCAGATGGTGAGTTATTAGACTTTATTATTACCGTTTTATAAACTGACCAGGGGCCGGTTGCTCAAAGCTCCGTTAACTTTTAACAATCCGTTAACATGGAGTTAACGGATCGTTAACTTTAACGAAGAGAAAGGTTGTTGCTGGAAGCTCTGTTAACTTTAACGTATCGTCAACTTGACGTTATAGTTAACGGAGGTGTTGGGTTCAGTTATCTGTTTAACGGTGGCATTAGTGGGCTGTTGCGTAAGTCATACAGGTAGATTACTAGATTAATCAAGTTTTGTAAACAGACTGCACAATTGGTTGTCCCACTGTCTTCAGTTTCTTGTTAATAACTTCTATAGAGTTGTTATATACATGTACATTATATATACCTTCTCAACCTCGTGGGTTTCCTCTGGGCACTCCCGTTTCATCCCACTGCTAAAGACCCCTACGCGCAAGCGAATTATTGAAATAAAATTAAACCATATGTTAGTCCCGAAATGACCTAGTTTGTGTCGAGTGGACGTTAAACCCCATTTCTCTCTCTATCTCTATCTCTCTCTCTCTCTCTCACATTATATATATGTAAATTTAAAATGTAGCCAATGAACAAACAGCCTTCTCTAGGATTAACTTCAATGAATCCGTTAACTAACGGATAATGAAATTGACTTTCCAGCAACAGAAATTTAACGGGCCGTTAACAGACGACAGGTTGGCAAATTAACGATCCTTTAGTGTTTAACGGATCGTTAAAATAACTTAGTTTTGAGCAACCGGCCCAGGCCTATAGATCGTTTCAAATTTCTCAAAAATTAACCGAAATTTTTAATAAAAATATGCAGCTGTTTATTTCTAAATGAAAACCCGATATTTCAAACATAATTGTACAAAAAACGAAGTCGTTATGATCCTTATTTATTTCAAATATCAATTTACACCCCCCCCCCCAAAAAAAAACCCCAACCCAAACCCCCAAACAAAACTGAACTCAAATATATACCGGTACTCATAAAAAATGAACTCAAAAATACACTTATAAAATTGAACTCCAATATATATCTATAAAAACTCAACTTATTGATAAAACTCCTCTCAAATATTTATTGATAAAATTTCAACTCCAATATATATTTATAAAAACTCAAATATATAATTATAAACGTTAAATTCTAATTCAACTTGTTATTTTTCCAGATTACAGTGGTCAAGATAATCCTAATTATTACCAGTCTGACTCTCAAGTTGATATCAGTACCAAATATCACGTTATCACCAAACAACCAACAACATCAAAGCACGTCAAAGTAATTACACCCTGTCCATTGTATAAATATGGATTTTATGAAGATCCCAGCGACTGTGGTGCCTTCTTTCAATGTTCTCCAGTAGGGTTGGTTCGTACCAAATGTGCTAAAGGAACCCTTTACGACAGAAATATTCAGAGATGTAACACCAAGGAATTTGTCACGTGTTACAGCGGTGTCAGTTGTCCACATCCATATGGTCTTTTCCCTGATCCCAGATTCTGTAACAAGTTCCTCAATTGTTTCAAGAATATTCCCTACGTTCAAGCTTGTCCATCTGGTCTGGTGTTTAATGCTGTTGCTCCTGGTAGAGGTTTCTGTGATTACCCTAAAAATGTCCATTGTGGAGGTAAAGAGATCGATGTAATTAAGGTCCACAAACCAGTCATCGTTACACACCCAGACCACATCCCAGTTGTTAAGAAGCCAGTCCACAGAGTCTACAAACCAGTTGAACGACCAGTCTACAAGGAACCTAAGAATTATAATCCTATAGATAATTCAGGTGATTATGCTAAATACAAACGAACCAAACAAGTAGAGCATCCCGTCTACACCCCAGTTGTTAAGGAGACAGTGTATACTCCAGTTGTTAAGGAGACAGTCTATGCTGGGGCTAGATACGACAACGATGATTAGATATAATTCCATTTGTTAATATTTTTTAATTTATTAAGGAACTGAATCGTTTGTCAATGTCTATTTATTTAAATATTATATAGGTTTTTCATGCTTCTCTAGTTTTGAACATTAATTAAAGATTACCCTGGTCTAACATTATATAAATGTATATTTATCCTGGATTTTAACCATTTTTGTAAAACTTTATTTCAAAATAAATTGTGTTCTATAATATTTTGTTGTATTTCTTTAATCATTAAATTAATGTCGTAATTCATTTATTTCTTTCATCTGATATGACGTATTTAAAATGTCTTCTTTTCTCGCATTTTTTGTGAACCATAACATCTCAAATAGGGATGTTAGTGAGCACACCGGGGTGCCTTTATTTCAAATGGGGATGTTAGTGAGCATATCGTGTGCCTATAATATTTCAAATTGGGATGTTATAGTGAGCCTATAATTTCTCATATGGGGATATCAGTGACTATACAATGACGCTTATAATTTGACCCAAGTCAGTCAAAAGCGTGCCGAATTGACAGAAATGCTATCACGCGATTTCAGAAAAGTAGTACATTAAACAATTTAAGTTAACTTGGGTTCAATCACACACTGCTTGTTAATTTGACACAAATGGCCTTGTTCAATCAGCAAAGCCTTTGTTGGTGAACAAAATACTCTAGGTCATTTACATTCCGGTTGGTACTGTCTATTTGAAAGGGCAACGTGTAAAACATGACGAATTACCTCCGCTAATCAACAATGGAATCCTTTTCTCCACCCCCTTGGAGAAGACAAATTGCTTAAATGACTTCCATATCAACCAATCAAACCGTGATACAGCTTTTTAACCTTGAACACAACACAAACTCACGCTGTAATCTAACACAAACACCTAAAGAAGTTGAAAACCTGGGTTCTTAACTTCATGCGGGATAATGCAATCATAACTAACCTACAGGGAGAGGGGTTTTACATAGGCTAAGCCTGTTCCCCAATCCCATTCGGACAATCTGAATAAAATATTGTTTAATTTATAAAAAAACCCCCAAAAAACTAACCTACAAAGTGGTTTTATCAACTAATTGACCTTACGCACTTCTTATGTCAAGCCATAGACGAGGGTCAGTATACGAGAACGGTGATCTGTGACATCAGCAAGGCATTTGAAAGAATGTGGCATGCTGTACTGCTGTGTCAGAAGCCTGGGCGGCTGGGATCCTTCAATGGTTAAAAAAGTATCAACACAACAAAAAGCAAAGCTTGGAGTCTCCTTTGATCCTAAGACCGTCCCTGCTGGTGTACCACAAGGCCCTGTCCTTGGTGTCCTTCTCTTTCTTATCTGTATAAATGATATCATTAAGTATGACGTAGTGCTGTTTTCTGGGGGTTGTAGCTTATTTCACCACTAACGACGAAAACTCAGAACATAACGCTAACGCTACAATATACGTCCACATTCCTGCTTTGATTGATATGGCATGGTACTTTGTCAAGAAGGCTAGGCGTTTGGTTTGTTTAGCGTTGAGGGTCGTGCCTCAACATCAATAGTTGCCGTCCTTAGAGTATAAGGAATACGTATACCAAGATAATCCATTCAGAATTGTGCCTTCCTAACGCTAAAGGCAAAAAGTGGGCGTGGCTCTGCCCCTGGGGGTCAGGACATTCACCAAAATCAATAGTGGACGCCCTCAGGCTATAAGGAATACATATACCAAGCTGATTCATTCAGAATTGCGGCCTGTAAACGACAAACACAAAAATTGGGCGTGTCTTGCCTGTGGGAGTCGGGACATGTCTTCCTTAGTCTATAAGGAATACATATCCCAAGTTACGATCCATTAAGAATCGTGGCCTGTAGACAACACACACAGACACGAAGTAAACATGGGCATGGCTCTGCCCCTGGGGGTCAGGAAATCACCAAAAACAACAGGGGTCATCCTTAGGGTATAAGGAATAGGTATGTAAAGTTTTAAAAGGATCTGTTAAGAATTGCATCCTGTAGGCGAACACAAGACACAAAAGCATTGGGCGGGGCTCTGTCCCAGGGTGTCCAAACGATAGGGATCACCCTTAGGGTATAAAGAGTAAGTATACAAAGTTTGAAGAAAATCCAGTAAGAATTGCGCCCTATAGACGACACAAAGACTCTGCCCCTGGGGGTTGGGCATGTATCCCAAACGATACGGATGTTCCTTAGGTTACAAAGTATATGTATGCAAAGTTTCAAGATGATAAGTTAAGAAATGTGGCCTGTAGATGACAAACAAACAAATACTAGAAATGGGCGTGCATGCACCAAAAACAATAGGGATCTTCCTTGGGGTATAAGAAATAAGTATACAAAGTTTGAAGAAAATCCATGAAGAATTGCGCCCTGTAGGCGACCCACAGACACCCATACACACACCCACACAGACAGGGGCGACGGCATAATACGTTCATAATATGAATGTGGACGTATAATAAAAAGCTAAAATTGTACTTTTAATAACGAGTGTCCAAAACTGGCTAACGGTCACAATAACGAGATAGGTATCGCTAGGGCGAGTCGGTCACCAGACTAAAGTTACAGTAGAATATAGAACATATATACAAGCTTAGGATTAAAATAATTATATCTTCTTTGATTGGCATTTAGTAATTGAACATATTAACACAAGGTACAATTTTATGGATACACAATTACTGAGTTTGATACTAAGCGACGTTTCGACGAGGATGCTCTCGTCTTTATCAAGCATCCTCGTCGAAACGTCGCTTAGTATCAAACTCAGTAATTGTGTATCCATAAAATTGTACCTTGTGTTAAAATAATTATATAATGATATTTAAATTGCACATAGGAAACAGATGGTTAAATACAGAAGAAGATATGGACATAGCAAGAACGCGGGTTAACTATAATAACGTAATATATAATATTCAAAAAAAGTAGGGGATATTTGATTTTGGGGGCATAATACTAAAATATGCAAATGACTACGAAAAAAGTCACTATAGAACCTAACAGAAGAAACATTTCCAGTTACATGTGACGCCCAAACGCACCAATAACTACCGCATGGAATGCAGGTGATGCTTGGGATCATCATGGGGGTCCAACCCAAGATTTGCACGACTCTGACTTTGAATGTTACAGTCATTGTGGCATTGAATTCCAGGGTGGAAACATCAGTTTAATTGTTTTAGTGACCAGAAAACAAATTTTGATATGCGTCGGCTTACCCAAAATGAAAGGTTACGTGCCCTTGGCATGCTACAGATCGGCACAACACAGGCGGTTGTGGCGCGGACGATGAATGTTTCTCAGTCTGTCATAAGCAGGCTATGGTCCAGATACAGTGATACACAATCTGTACAGGACAGACCACGCTCAGGTCGACCAAGGGCGACAACTCAAGCCCAGGATCGATTTATCCCTACCTTGGCCTTGAGAAATCGTGTCATCACAGCAAATCAGATCAGCGCTCGTCTTCAAACAGACACTGGTGTGAGAGTGACTGGCCAGACGATTCGGAATCGACTGCATAGGGGTCACCTTCGCGCCCGACGTCCTCGCGTGATCCCTTGTTTGAGAGATCATCACATTCAGTCAAGACGTTGTTGGTGTAGGGATCGTCAACACTGGGATAATCGACGCTGGAGCAATGTGATGTTTTCAGATGAGTTAAGGTTCACTGTTGATTTTTTGGACAGACGTAGGAGGGTGTGGCGTCGTCGAAACGAGCGCTTCCAAGACGTTAACGTCATCAGACATGATCGATTTGGGGATGGTTCTGTTATGGTGTGGGGAGGCATCACTGTTGCTGGAAGAACGGCTTTACATGTTGTTGCAGGGCGTGTTACAGGCCAGTACTACCGGGACAACATCTTGGCAGTCCATGTTGTGCCGTTCGCACGACGTCATGGCCGCCGTTTCATCTTCCAGGATGACAACGCAAGATGTCACAGCGCCAGGATCGTTACAGGTTACCTCCAACAACAGAACATCACCACATTACCTTGGCCAGCACTGAGTCCCGACCTCTCGCCCATCGAGCATGTCTGGGACATGCTTGGACAGAGGTTACGTCAACGTCAACTACGTCCTGCCAATGTTCAAGAACTTGCTGCTGCGTTGCAACAGGAATGGGACAATCTGGACCAAAATGACCTTAGACGTCTCATTAGGAATATGCCACGTCGGATCAATGCTTGTTTGGCAAACAGAGGAGGATTTACCCGTTACTGACTTTGTTGTGATGCTGTGGTAACTTTGCTGTTTGACCCCGGGTATCATTTTACCCTTATAATGGTCAGTCTGTGCCTTACTTAGTCTAACGATCATTTGGAATAAATCGATGAATGTGCACTTCATTTCATTTTGTCATTTGTTTCTTCGTCAGTTCATTAGGTGACTTTAATAACACTTAAAAATCAAATATCCCCTACTTTTTTTGAATAGTAATATCGTTACATTAAGTTTAAACTCAAACAGTTAAAAGACTTGAAAGATTAGTGAGATATCAATTCGGACATTGGTCAATTACTAGATTAACAAAAATCTTATAATAAAATATATACAAAGATACACTATGACAACACAATTTGAATAAACGAATGTTTAAAACTGGCTAATGGTCACCATAACGAGATAGGTATCGCTAGGGCGAGCCGGTCACCAGACTGAAGTTACAGTAGAATATAGAACATATATACAAGCTTTTGATTAAAATAATTATATAATGATATGATAAGATGTTAAATTGCACATATGAAACAGATGTTTATATACAGAAGAAGATATGGACATAGCAAGCGGGTTAACTATAATTACGTAATATATATCGTTATATTAAGTTTAAACTCAAACAGTTAAAAGACTTGAAAGATTAGTGAGATATCAATTCGGACATTGGTCAATTACTACATTAACATAAATGATATAATAAAATATATACAATGATACACTATAACAAGTACATAAACCGAACATTCGACTTTTGAGGATGACACTAGCCTTTTATCTAAATGTTAATGCGCGACTATCTTCCATTCACTCTTTTTGAATTGTTTATGTTTGTGGTCTTTGAGTATGATGTCTTGTCCATATATTTGTTTTTGTGTAGAATTGTGTGTGGTGCAGCCCTCCTGCACTTACTATTAAATAGTGATAATTAAATTTTAAACAAATAAGAAAAATTGTGGCTGGTTCCTTTAACAAGCTGAAAACTAAATCACCTGCGCTGACCTACTAGGCGAGACACACTGTTACCTTATACCTACATGTACACTGAATTTAGGTGGAGTTCCTGTTAAAGAAGTTTATCAACACAAGCATTTGGGATTGACTGTAAATGGGACACTTAACATTATTTTGACTAAAACGAGTAAATGATTGAACTTTATTACAGGCGAAGCAAGTTTGCTTTACAGTTATAAATAGTATGCATTGTAGTTTATATATGCATAGATAGCAGTTTAAAATATATACCCCCCCCCCATCTCCTTTATAAACGTTAAAATTAATATAAACTCATGTTTTTAAAAAAATAAATGTATATAGAATAAATACATAATTAAATAGTCCCTCACCCACAAACAATAATTATAAAGCAATGAAAACAGGGTTCACGTGTCCCATTAAGTAAGGTTACATAGCAGTTTTTCTCTAATTTTCATTGATTGATATAGAGATTTTCCACGATTAAAGATACATTATGGGAGATTAATTAACGAGTTCGCAGTTCTCCCTATAATAGTTAAAAACTAGATAATGTAAAGGCATTTACCTGTAAATTTCAGTCAAATTGATCCACTATGAACCGAAAATTGAGCAAGTGAAATTTCCGCCTAGTCTCGATCATCATAACTAAAATCGGTACGGTAAAAAGCATAGTCTCGATTACGCATTTAATAATTAAATCGATAAGGCAAATTATACAGTAAATCGGATCATAATCCACCAAAGATCGCAGGCTAGCGATGCAATCGCAAGTTGATTATGTTAATTAATGTCTAATAAATAATTTAGATGGCATTTCAGGCCTAAAGGAAGACCTGCAATGCAGGCATGTTTAAGAAGTTTTATAATGTTATTAATTTTTGAGGAGATGGAAATGACCAAAATATCGCGGGTGATTGGGTGGCCAAATGGTATCATGAGGTCTGTCATTGAGTCATCTGGCGTGGTTTCGATTCAACGTGACAAAGAGTAAGGTTGCCTGTTCATCCTCGTGGTTTTTCTCTGGGTTATACGAACGACTTTTGACAGTATGACGACATACATTTGATTAACCAATCGGCATTGATGTTACACGTCAATGTTAGCAACTCTTCCAGTTCCTAGTGTAGTAAAGACAAGTCAAAAGAAATTTTGAACTACAAAAACGAAACAAAATAGGACCTGTGTTTTAATCAGATTGTATTACAGGATTTGCATAATCTTTAATATGTTATTATTTGTATTTGACGCTTAATTATAGCTGGAAACATTCCTAATTCACCTAGCATATCTGCTTTATCAATTGACTGTCTCGGGACTTTAAAACCCGCCATATTAAAAAATGAAATGAAATGGGGTTTAACGTCCTACTCTTTTGCACCTAACCTGTGCTAATGGAAGACAGGCATACGCCATACAGTGTGCTATGAAGGAAATTTTGCCCGGGCAGCAGCGCAACGGCCTCCTCTTATATCGAATTCCAACTGCCAAGGGATTTTTTATGTGCACTCCAATGTCAGACCCTCCTTCTGCATCACTGACAAGGGGAAATCATGCCGGAAAATCGAGATGAACTTTCTCGGCCAATGCAGGGATCGAACACCCGACCTCCAGGCTAGCGAACCAGAGCCCTATCCACTAAGAAACCATGATCCCCCGCCATATTAAAAAGAACATTTCGAAACCAGGACATACGTATAGCTGTGTCGGCATCTCTGATTCTCACAAGATTAATCTTGATTACCTGATAAACAATTTTAATCTCTTGACCACTAAAGGTGCTAATTAATTGATGAAATTAACAGAATTTTTTCTCATAAAAGTTACTAAAATATGGAGTATTTTTATGTGTTCTACATTGTAACATTGTGATAGGAAATGTTTTTTATCAAACGACGGTCATGTTGAAGGTATTGAAACTGGAGGATGTGAAAACAGCAATAATTCAATTTTCAACATTTCCTCATTGCGACTCAACATGACTAACAGCTCACATACAGGTTATGCCTGTTCCTCAATCACTTTCAATTTCTGAATAAAATATATTTTTTAATAAGGCTGAACGTTTGGGTGTATAAAGTGCAATACTGTCAAATATGAACTCAGAGAACGGGGTCGACCCTAGATTTCCTGAAAATGGTTCCTTTATTAGTGTCATGACAATCAAATACAAAACACGAATTAATGACGGGTCCGTACATCATCTCGAGGAAAGGGAAACAAATGACAAAATTTAACAATTTTATTTCTTAATCTATCATTTTAAAAACTTTTATGATGTTTCACTTGTGTATATAAACCGATCATTGCAAATTTAAATTCATTGTGTCGATTGGCTACGTTGTTTCGATTGTCGTGGACTAGGACTTGCAAGTTTTGTTTTATTTCTATATCTTCTTGGGTAAGTTGAAACTTAAATCTTGTAAATCTTTTATGACATGTAAACAATTCACCCCTTTCTTTTCAAATCTTTTCATAATTTGTATGGGGGTTCCTGGTTTTGCCCGAGAAAGTTCTTCGAGATATTTCGAGTCAGGAGTTTCCTCCGTTTTTTTTTCCAAATTCGTGTCTTTATAGGGCGGTAGTTGAGATGAATGTGGGTGGGTTGAAGGTAGGATGGTAGTCGAGATGAAAGTAGGTCCAAAAAGGCAAAACCAGAGATGTTTACATATTTTATTTCGATGTCTTCATTGCTCGTTGGAGCAGAAAAGTAGTACGATAAACCCCATTTCCTTCATTCATTCATTCAGTATCGTATGTCACTGGTTCATTAACCAGAGGGTTTTGAGTTTGGTACAGCAGTGAATCACATAATTTCGAGAAGTCTCAGAAGAATCTATTGTTCCCCTTTTCTTGACGCCACTTTTATATACTCTTCAAAACGTAACATAGCATATCCCATTCAGTTGTTCCGGATTCTGGAGTCTAGGTTTATAGTGAATGACGTCATGGGAAAATATGGGTATTGCTTCTAGGGCATGTTCCGAGTTGCCGACAAACATGGCTCGAGAACCTCAACTAGAACGACCCGTATGTGAATACTGGCTTTCACGCCGGGCCCGGGTCCTCGCTTATCAGGTGTTTCTCCTGCTTGTCAGACAAGACAGTTGTAAGTAGTCGTTTGAATGAACCGAGATCCAGCAATACACCTGAGTACACAATAGCATATTTAAAATAACCCTTGGAATTGGAAGAAGTCTAGAGCGAAACATCCCAATTCGGTCACAATTCTTCAACATCCTCGCATTGTTCATGGAAATGAAATTTGTTTTGCAGATACTTGAAATCCTCTTTTATTCTAGGAATTCCCCATACTAATATATTACTTTTGTATACTGTTTGTTTTTATATAACGAATATATAACTCTTGTCTACTGTTTGTTTTAGAATTAATAGAACTGCAAGATGAAGACGACGATGATATTGTGTTTAATGGTAGCCATCTCCATGGTTACAGCAGATGGTAAGTGACATCATAGAACTTTAATAAGACCATTTTAAAATATCCTTTACGTAATTATACCAAAGGCTAAACATACTTCATAATCATATTATATTTATCTAAAATAGAAACTCAATATTGTACGAAAATTATTTCGTTTTTATCGGTGTTTATCTCAGATGTACGTATATTATACAAACTCAACTCAACTTAAATATATATTTATAAAGGTTCAACTCAATTATATATTTATAAAAACTCAACTGAACTCAATATATATTTAAATCAAATATATATTTAACTCAAATATATATTCAACTCAAATACATATTTGTAAAAAATTCAAATACATATTTATACAAACTCAACTCAAATATATATTTATAAACGTTAAATTCTAATTCAACTTGTTATTTTTCCAGATTACAGTGGTCAAGATAATCCTAATTATTACCAGTCTGACTCTCACGTTGATATCAGTACCAAATACCATGTTATCCCCAAACAACCAACAACATCAAAGCACGTCAAAGTAATTGCACCTTGTCCATTGTATAAATATGGATTTTATGAAGATCCCAACGACTGTGGTGCCTTCTTTCAATGTTCTCCAGTAGGGTTAGTTCGTACCAAATGTGCTAAAGGAACCCTTTACGACAGAAATATTCAGAGATGTAACACCAAGGAATTTGTCACGTGTTACAGCGGCATCAGTTGTCCACGTCCATTTGGTCTGTTCCCTGATCCCAGATTCTGTAACAAGTTCCTCAATTGTTTCAAGAATATCCCCTACGTTCAAGCTTGTCCAGCTGGTCTGGTGTTTAATGCTGTTGCTCCTGGTAGAGGTTTCTGTGATTACCCTAAAAATGTCCGTTGTGGAGGTAAAGAGATCGATGTAATTAAGGTCCACAAACCAGTTATCGTTACACACCCAGTCCACATCCCAGTTGTTAAGAAGCCAGTCGACAAAGTCTACAAACCAGTTGAACTGCCAGTCTACAAGGAACATAAGAATTATAATCCTATAGATAATTCAGGTGATTATGCTAAATACAAACGAACCAAACAAGTAGAGCATGCCGTCTACACCCCAGTTGTTAAGGAGACAGTGTACACTCCAGTTGTTAAGGAGACAGTCTATGCTGGGGCTAGATACGACAACGATGATTAGGTATAATTCCATTTGTTAATATTTTTAATTTATTAAGGAACTGAATCGTTTGTCAATGTCTATTTATTTAAATATTATATAGGTTTTTCATTCTTCTCTAGTTTTGAACATTAATTAAAGATTACCCTGGTCTAACATTATATAAATGTATATTTATCCTGGATTTTAACCATTTTTGTAAAACTTTATTTCAAAATAAATTGTGTTCTATAATATTTTGTTGTATTTCTTTAATCATTAAATTAATGTCGTAATTCATTTATTTCTTTCATCTGATTTGACGTATTTAAAATGTCTTCTTTTCTCGCATTTTTTGTGAACTATAACATCTCAAATAGGGATGTTAGTGAGCACACCGGGTGCCTTTATTTCAAATGGGGATGTTAGTGAGCATATCGTGTGCCTATAATATTTCAAATTGGGATGTTATAGTGAACCTATAATTTCTCATATGGGGATATCAGTGACTACACAATGACGCTTATAATTTGACCCAAGTCAGTCAAAAGCGTGCCGAATTGACCGAAATGCTATCACGCGATTTCAGAAAAGTAGTACATTTAACAATTTAAGTTAACTTGGGTTCAATCATACACTGCTTGTTAATTTGACACAAATAGTCTTGTTCAATCAGCAAAGCCTGATTCCGGTTGGTACTGTCTATGTGAAAGGGCAACGTGTAAAACATGACGAATTACCTCCGCTAATCAACAATGGAATCCTTATCCCCACCCCCTTGGAGAAGACAAATTGCTTAAATGACTTGCATATCAACCAATCAAACCGTGATACAGCCACTGCACAACTTTCTAACCTTGAACACAACACAAACTCACTCTGTAATCTAACACAAACACCTAAAGGTCCTTAACTTCACGCGGGATAATGCAATAATAACTAACCTACAAAGTGGTTTTATCAACTAATTGACGTTACACAATTCTTATGTCAAGCCATAGACGAGGGTCAGTATACGAGAACGGTGATCTGTGACGCTTGCAAGGCATTTGAAAGAATGTGGCATGCTGTACTGCTGTGTCAGAAGCTTGGGCGGCTGGGATCCTTCAATGGTTCAAAAAGTATCAACACAACAAAAAGAAAAACTATAAGTCTCCTTTGATCCCAAGACCGTCCCTGCTGGTGTACCACAAGGCCCCGTCCTTGGTGTCCTTCTCTTTCTTATCTGTATAAATGATATCATTAAGTATGCCGTAGTGCTGTTTTCTGGGGGTTGTGGCTTATTTCAACACAAACGACGAAAATATACGTCCACATTCCTGCTTTGATTGATATGGCATGGTACTTTGTCAAGAAGGCTAGGCGTTTGGTTTGTTCAGCATTGAGGGTCGTGCCCCAACATCAATAGTTGCCGTCGTTAGAGTATAAGGAATAGGTATACCAAGATAATCCATTCAGAATTGTCCCTTTCTAACGCTAAAGGCAAAAAGTGGGCGTGGCTCTGCCCCTGGGGGTCGGGACATTCACCAAAATCAATAGTGGACGCCCTCAGCCTGTAAGGAATACATATGCCAAGTACCAAGCTGATTCATTCAGAATTGCGGCCTGTAAACGACAAACACAAAAATTGGGCGTGTCTTGCCCGTGGGAGTCGGGACATGTCGTCCTTAGGCTATAAGGAATACGTATCCAAAGTTACGATCCATTAAGAATCGTGGCCTGTAGACAACACACACAGACACGAAGTAAACATGGGCATGACTCTGTCCCTGGGGGTTAGGAAATCACCAAAAACAATAGGGGTCATCCTTAGGGTATAGGAATAGGTATGCAAAGTTTTAAAAGGATCTGTTAAGAATGGCATCCTGTAGGCGAACGCAAGACACAAAAGCATTGGGCGTGGCTCTGTCCAAGGGGGTCCGGCATGCATCAAAAATAGTAGTGGTCAGCCTTAGGGTATAGGGAATAACTATTAAAAATGTTTTCAAGACGATCGATTAAGAATTGTGGCCTGTAGGTGACACACAGACACACGAAATGAATGTTTAAAACTGGCTAACGGTCACAATAACGAGACAGGTATCGCTAGGGCGACCCGGTCACCAGACTGAAGTTACAGTAGAATATGGAACATAAATACAAGCTTAGGATTAAAATAATTATGTAATGATATGATCAGATGTTAAATTGCACATAGGAAAATATATACAAAGATACACTATAACAAGTACATAAACCGAATATTCGACTTTTGGGGATGACACTAGCCTTTTATCTAAAATTAATGCGCGACTGTCTTAAATAGTGATAATTAAAGTTTAAACAAATAGGAAAAATTGTGGCTGGTTCCTTAAACAAGCTGAAAACTAAATCACCTGCGCTGACTACTAGGCGAGACACACTGTTACCTTATACCTACATATACACTGAATTTAGATGGAGTTCCTGTTTAAGAAGTTTATCAACACAAGCATTTGGGATTGACTGTAAATGGGACACTTAACATTATTTTGACTAAAACGAGTAAATGATTGAACTTTATTAAAGGCGAAGCAAGTTTGCTTTAAAGATATAGATAGTATGCATTGTAGTTTATATATACATAGATAACAGTATAAAATATATACCCCCCTCTCCTTTATAAACGTTAATATTAATATAAACTCATGTTTTTAAAAAGTAAATGTATATAGAATAAATACATAATTAAATAGTCCCTCACCCACACAAAATAAAGCAATGTAAACAAGGTTCATGTGTCCCATCAGGTAAGGTTACATAGCAGTTTTTCTCTAATTTTCATTGATTGATATAGAGATTTTCCACGATTAAAGATACATTATGGGAGATTAGTTAACGAGTTCGCAGTTATCCCTATAATAGTTAAAAACTAGATAATGTAAAGGCACATACCTGAAAATTTCAGTCAAATTGAGCCACTATGAACCGAAAATTGAGCAAGTGAAATTTCCGCCTAGCCTCGATCATCATAACTAAAATCGATACGGTAAAAAGCATAGTCTCGATTATCCATTTAATAATTAAATCGATAAGGCAAGTTATACAGTAAATCGGATCATAATCCACCAAAGATCGCAGGCTAGCGATGCAATTGCAAGTTGATTATGTTAATTAATGTCTAATAAATAATTTAGATGGCATTTCAGGCCTAAAGGAAGACCTACAATGCAGGCATGTTTAAGAAGTTTTATAATGTTATTAATTTTTGAGGAGATGGACATGACCAAAATATCGCGGGTGATTGGGTGGCCAAATGGTTCACACGTGCGCGTATTATCATGAGGTCTGTCATTGAGTCATCTGGCGTGGTTTCGATTCCAAGTGACAAAGAGTAAGGTTGCCTGTTCATCCTTGTGGTTTTTCTCCGGGTTATACGAACGACTTTTGACAGTATGACGACATACATTTGATTAACCAATCGGCATTGATGTCACACGTCAATGATACCAGCTCCTCCAGATCTTAGTGTAGTAATATACTATTAATTAGATAGTATAGAAGCATTTGCATAATCTTTAATATCTTATTATTCGTATTTGACGCTTAATTATAGCTGGAAACATTCCTAATTCACCTAGCATAGAAGCGACACGACAGCATTTTTCTACTTTGAAAATATATCCCATGAAATCATTTTCTGCTTTATCACTTGACTTGGTTATTAATTGTCTCGGGACTTTAAAACCCGCCATATTAAAAAAAATGAAATGAAATGGGGTTTAACGTCCTACTCTTTTGCACCTAACCTGGGCTTATGGAAGACGGGCATACGCCATACAGTGTGCTGTGAAGGAAATTTTGCCCGGGCAGCGGCGCTACGGCCTACTCTTATATCGAATTCCAACTGCCAAGAGATCTTTTATGTGCACTCAAATGTCACGCCCTCCTTCTGCATCACTGACAAGGGGAATTCATGCCGGAAAATCGAGATGAACTTTCTCGGCCAATGCAGGGATCGAACACCCGACCTCCAGGCTAGCGTGCCAGAGCCCTATCCACTTAGCCACCGTGATCCCCCGCCATATTAAAAAGAATATCTCGAAACCAGGACATGCGTATAGCTGTGTCGGCATCTCTGATTCTCACAAGGTGCTAATTAATTGATGAAATTAACAGAATTTATTCTCATAAAAGTTACTAAAATATGGAGTATTTTTATGTGTTCTACATTGTAACATTGTGATAGGAAATGTTTTTATCAAACGACTGTCATGTTGAAGGTATGGAAACTGGAGGATGTGAAAACAGCAATAATTCAATTTTCAACATTTCCTCATTGCGACTCAACATGGCTAACAGCTCACATACAGGTTATGCCTGTTCCAGGCGCGGATCCAGGAGGGGGGGGGGCGCACCCGGCTCACGCCCCCTCTATTTTTCTGAGGTGGCGAACAATTTTTAGCTCCATATATTCTCGCGAGAAAGGAGAACAAAAATAGTTTAGGTTGGGAATCGTAATTTACAGTACTAGTATGAAATTAGTCCTTGTGGGCATTTTTTTACACTCAAAATTCACGGTCCCGGGCTTCGCACTCCCAAGTTTGTGCAGCACGCCCCCTCTTTCTGAAAATCCTGGATCCGCCCCTGTGGTCCTCAATCACTTTCAATTTCTGAATAAAATATATTTTTTAATAAGGCTGAACGTTTGGGTGTATAAAGTGCAATACTGTCAAATATGAACTCAGAGAACGGGGTCGACCCTAGATTTCCTGAAAATGGTTCCTTTATTAGTGTCATGACAATCAAATACAAAACACGAATTAATGACGGGTCCGTACATTATCTCGAGGAAAGGGAAACAAATGACAAAATTTAACAATTTTATTTCTTAATCTATCATTTTAAAAACGTTTATGATGTTTCACTTGTGTATATAAACCGATCATTGCAAATTTAAATTCATTGTGTCGATTGGCTACGTTGTCTCGATTGTCGTGGACTAGGACTTGCAAGTTTTGTTTTATTTCTATATCTTCTTGGGTAAGTTGAAACTTAAATCTTGTAAATCTTTTATGACATGTAAACAATTCACCCCTTTCTTTTCAAATCTTTTCATAATTTGTATGGGGGTTCCTGGTTTTGCCCGAGAAAGTTCTTCGAGATATTTCGAGTCAGGAGTTCCCTCCGTTTTTTTTCCAAATTCGTGTCTTTATAGGGCGGTAGTTGAGATGAATGTGGTGGGTTGAAGGTAGGATGGTAGTCGAGATGAAAGTAGGTCCAAAAAGGCAAAACCAGAGATGTTTACATATTTTATTCCAATGTCTTCATTGCTCGTTGGAGCAGAAAAGTAGTACGATAAACCCCATTTCCTTCATTCATTCATTCAGTATCGTATGTCACTGGTTCATTAACCAGAGGGTTTTGAGTTTGGTACAGCAGTGAATCACATAATTTCGAGAAGTCTCAGAAGAATCTATTGTTCCCCCTTTCTTTACGCCACTTTTATATACTCTTCAAAAACGTAACATAACATATCCCATTCAGTTGTTCCGGATTCTGGAGTCTAGGTTTATAGTGAATGATGTCATGGGAAAATATGGGTATTGTTTCTATGAATAACATGGCTCGAGAACCTCGACTAAAATGACCCGTATGTGAATCCCGGAGCTTTCACGCCCGGTCTCCGCTTATCAGGTGTGGCTCCTGCTTGCCAGACAAGACAGTTGTGAGTAGTCGTTTGACTGAACCGAAATCCAGCAATCCACCCGAGTACACAATAGCACATTTAAAATAACCCTTAGAATTGGAAGAAGTCTAGAGCGAAACATCCCAATTCGGTCACAATTCTCCCACATCCTCGCATTGTACATGCAAATGAAAATTGTTTTGCAGATACTTGAAATGCTCTTTTATTCTAGGGAATTCACCTAACTAATATATTACTTTTGTATACTGTTTGTTTTCATATAACGAATATATAACTCTTGTCTGCTGTTTGTTTTAGAATTAATAGAACTGCAAGATGAAGACGACGATGATATTGTGTTTAATGGTAGCCATCTCCATGGTTACAGCAGATGGTGAGTGACATCATAGAACTTTAATAAGACCATTTTAAAATATCCTTTACCTAATTATACCAAAGGCTAAACATACTTCATAATCATATTATATTTATCTAAAATAGAAACTCAATATTGTACGAAAATTATTTCGTTTTCATCGGTGTTTATCTCAGATGTATGTTTATAAACAACTCAACTCAATTATATATTATACAAACTCAACTCAACTCAAATATATATTTATAAAGGTTCAACTCAATTATATATTTATACAAACTCAACTGAACTCAATATATATTTAACTCAAATATATATTCAACTCAAATACATATTTGTAAAACATTCAAATACATATTTATACAAACTCAACTCAAATATATATTTATAAACGTTAAATTCTAATTCAACTTGTTATTTTTCCAGATTACAGTGGTCAAGATAATCCTAATTATTACCAGTCTGACTCTCACGTTGATATCAGTACCAAATACCATGTTATCACCAAACAACCAACAACATCAAAACACGTCAAAGTAATTGCACCTTGTCCATTGTATAAATATGGATTTTATGAAGATCCCAGCGACTGTGGTGCCTTCTTTCAATGTTCTCCAGTAGGGTTAGTTCGTACCAAATGTGCTAAAGGAACCCTTTACGACAGAAATATTCAGAGATGTAACACCAAGGAATTTGTCACGTGTTACAGTGGTGTCAGTTGTCCACGTCCATTTGGTCTGTTCCCTGATCCCAGATTCTGTAACAAGTTCCTCAATTGTTTCAAGAATATCCCCTACGTTCAAGCTTGTCCAGCTGGTCTGGTGTTTAATGCTGTTGCTCCTGGTAGAGGTTTCTGTGATTACCCTAAAAATGTCCATTGTGGAGGTAAAGAGATCGATGTAATTAAGGTCCACAAACCAGTTATCGTTACACACCCAGTCCACATCCCAGTTGTTAAGAAGCCAGTCGACAAAGTCTACAAACCAGTTGAACTGCCAGTCTACAAGGAACATAAGAATTATAATCCTATAGATAATTCAGGTGATTATGCTAAATACAAACGAACCAAACAAGTAGAGCATGCCGTCTACACCCCAGTTGTTAAGGAGACAGTGTACACTCCAGTTGTTAAGGAGACAGTCTATGCTGGGGCTAGATACGACAACGATGATTAGGTATAATTCCATTTGTTAATATTTTTAATTTATTAAGGAACTGAATCGTTTGTCAATGTCTATTTATTTAAATATTATATAGGTTTTTCATTCTTCTCTAGTTTTGAACATTAATTAAAGATTACCCTGGTCTAACATTATATAAATGTATATTTATCCTGGATTTTAACCATTTTTGTAAAACTTTATTTCAAAATAAATTGTGTTCTATAATATTTTGTTGTATTTCTTTAATCATTAAATTAATGTCGTAATTCACTTATTTCTTTCATCTGATTTGACGTATTTAAAATGTCTTCTTTTCTCGCATTTTTTGTGAACCATAACATCTCAAATAGGGATGTTAGTGAGCACACCGTTGTGCCTTTATTTCAAATGGGGATGTTAGTGAGCATATCGTGTGCCTATAATATTTCAAATTGGGATGTTATAGTGAGCCTATAATTTCTCATATGGGAATATCAGTTACTATACAAGGACGCTTATAATTTGACCCAAGTCAGTCAAAAGCGTGCCGAATTGACAGAAATGTTATCACGCGATTTCTGATTTGAGTTTCGTCACAGTTATGCCAGTCCCGATAACGCAAGTGGTGTGAATACAAACATTGATGACGCTCGATTTTCAATCCAGAACGTCCCGAATTGACAGGATCAAAATCGACTAAACTGGAATCGAGTCCTGCACAGTAGAATTGTGACGTAATTTAACACAACGAATATGTTTCGGTAGCATGGTTGGTTGTGATATTTTCTTATTCAGTTGACGAATGCGTTGTAATCCCAAATACCCCCTTTTCACTCGATTGTCAGTACTGTTGTCATTGAGAGAATTCAATTCAGGAACCTTCAATCGAATACCCCCGTAATGTTTCAGCTGCAATGGTTGATTGAGATATTTCCTAAGGCAAGTTGCGCATGGGATGTAGTCAGAAATCCCCCTTTTCACTCGAATAATCCCGTAATGTTTCAGATGTGTTGGCTGGTTTTGATATTTTCTTATGCAGTCGGCGCATGGGTTGTAGTCATAGGTCCCCCTTTTCACTCGAATATCACTATTTTTGCGATTGAGGTGTCTATGGTTACATGGGGTTTCAGAAACAGAGGAAGGTAGCAGAATGCAGTCCCGCCTCTCGTAGATATCGTTTTAATGTGGACTTTTATAGTTATTGCACATGTACACACCAGTCTTAGACTAATTTCTTGTCTGAGGAGATTATGGTAGTCCAGTGGTATAGGGACTCGTTTTTTGTCCCAGCCGAACGACTAGAAGCTGTCCTGCCCTCCTGAACAACATCACTGACAGAGGGAACATCAGGGAAATCCCGATGAAGTTCCTCGGCCAACAAGTAGATCGAACACGGAACCTTCAGCTCAGCGAGCCAACGTCTTACTCACTGAACCACCGGGACTCCCTCATCGTACTAACAAAATGATCCCTTGTTGTAAAAGAGAGAGACATTGGGTTTAACGTCCACTCTACACAAACTAGGTCATTTTGGGACTAACACATGTCACGGCTCAATTTGAGTTCAATACGGGTCTTTGGCAGTGGGAGGAAGTCCCGGCAGACCCGGAGAAAAACCACGATGTTGGACAGGTGGTCCTATTCCTTGTCACGTACAACCGGGTATCTAAACCATGCCAGCTGACGCAATGACAGACGGTATGATGCAGCCAGGGTAACGAAAAGCAGTACATTAAATAATGTAAGTGAACTTGGGTTTTGGTGAACAAAATACTCTTGGTCATTTACATTCCGGTTGGTACTGTCTATGTGACAGGGCAACGTTTAAAACAAAGGGCAACGTGTAAAACATGACGAATTACCCCCGCTAATCAACTAATTGACCATACGCACTTCTTATTTCAAGCCATAGACGAGGGTAAGTATACGACACCAGCAAGACACTTGAAAGAATGTGGCATGCTGTACTGTGTCAGTACTATTGTATTGCGCCAGCCTTTTTAATGACCCATGCTCGACTGTCTTAAATAGTGATATTTAAAGGTTAAACATGGGCAAAATCGTGGCTGGTTCCTTTAAAGGACAATATTGGCGTCATTGCGCGAATTTCTGCACACTAATAATTTCTTTGGAGACCAAAAGTTGTTATATGGGACTGCGAGGGTATATGTGACAATTCAAAAAAGTAACTGGGCGTCATTAGATAAGAAAAAACGAGAAAAAATGGAATTAGTCCGTACATTCCCCTTGTTTGTATTCCTTCTATTGGGGGAGACCAGGGCACACTGAACCATTTTTTCACGTATCATATGTTTTTATTAGAAAATCTCTTTACTTTATTGTACTGTTTGAAGACACGTCATAGTTGTTATCGTTTATCAGATTCAATTAAATTAAATTACCCCCCCCCCCCCAAAAAAAAAAAAACAAACAAAAAACCAAACCACATTTTAAAGTAACTAAGTCTCTAAGTCAATATCATTCACAATCTTCAACATTGAAAACACGAAATATTTGTCAATTTAAATCACCATTGATGTTGTGATCTTACCGGACAAAGATGGGCGTCTGATATCCAATATTTAAGACAAAATAAAAAAAATACTATTGGTACAAGAATCGTGTACCATAATGCGTTTCGGCCCCAGTTGTAACAAGAGACTCGAGGAGCGAGGCTAAACACATTGCACCAAATCAAACGGCGTATACAGACTGGAGTAACTAGACGCTAGATTTGCATTCGACTGCTGGCTTATTTCGCGGAACATAACTGATTTGAAATTAGAGTAAAAACGGAAACCATTGAATCAGTTTATATACATTCATATTGCAGTATTATATGCGCTGCGACCCACTTGTGTCAATTTCTAGATCCCAAATGTTAGCGATTTAGCTCCTCTTATCCACTTGAGCATAGTGGTTCAATGTATCCCTCTTTACAGAATAGTAGGGGCAGATTTAACCACATAATGGGGCACATTGAACAGTGGTAAAAATATAATTCCATGCTAACATAGATCTGGATTTAGATCTCACATCTAGTCTATAATGCACTGGGGTACATTGAACCCACTGTTACCTTATACCTACACTGAATTTAGATGAAGTTCCTGTTAAAGAAGTTTATCAACACAACCTGTAAATGGGACCCTTAACATTATTTTGACTAAAACGAGTAAATGGCTGAACTGAACCTTTTATTACAGGCGAAGCAAGTTTGCTATACAGATATAATAGTATACATTGTAATTTATATCACAGTAATCTGACCGTCTATCCGTATAGAGATGCATATACCATACCAAACTAGGAATGCAATGCCTCGATTTTACCGGCTCTCGCCTCGGCTCGTTTTTTTTCCAACTTGTAATGTCAGGCAATTAAACCTCTGCAAATACACTCAGTTATATTTTTTCTTCAATCTAGACGTTTTGATTTGCATAAATACTCCCCACAAAACGATATCATAGTCACTTGTTTCCAATATTTACATTATTTTCCTTCGTTGACGTTTGTCCCCGACTTCTTATTGTAAATTGACTAGTTCGGTATGGCGTAAGGATATATATGTTACAGGAAACAAGCATAATCAGTAATTATGTATAATTACTGAAATTTTCAGGTATTATGTATAACAACTGATTCACTCAGTAATTATGTCTAATTACTGACATTTTCAGGAATTAAGCATATTTACTGAAATGAGCCAGCAATAATTATACTTGTTTACTGAAAATATAAAATAACAGAAAGAAACGTGTACAGTTGGCACAATCTTTATTTTCATCACTCCACATTACAAAATATATGTATTCCTTTAAAAGGATTAGAATATGATAATACATATCAAATCAAATAATACTTTTACATGACATATCATATCATGACGAAATTATAACAAATAAAAATGAATATTTACACATCAATTCTACTGACATATCTGTCAAAAGCATATGATACATATTTATGACAATGAAGAAATCATGGCATTTAAGAATGTTTATTTTTACAAGAAAGATTTGAATGACATCTAGAATTGCATCCCATTTTTGCTTTGAAACACTTGCAGCGGTTAGATTCGCATCGTTTAGTACCAGAACAATTGCATCTTACAAATCCTTGACCTCCACACACTGAATCCATTTGAACAGCTTGGCGTAGAGAGACTCTTTGATCAGTGTTAAAGTCATCTACTTCATAGAGCTTTGTAACACAAACATCAAACTGGTTACGGGGATATTTCCCGTTCAGCACTCCACCCTTAACTGCAATTGTGAACATGTCATTGTCACTGATTTCGGTTACAACTCCATTGAGGTTGCGTGGATCACCTCTTCCTCTGTCGACATGCGGGATAGGAACAGTCACATTGTCTCCAACACTCACAGGACCAAATACACGTTTGTTGCGTTTTACCATACGTTGAGCTTGTTCCTCTTGAGCTTCTCTGGCACTTTTCCTGTTCTCCATGATGCTGTCATGTTGAAGAGAAACTGGATCTTGTGAGACAAGCAATGGATCAGAGTCATCATCGGCAGCTGTTGTAATGGGTAGTTCACCGGATGCGGCTATAGAGTCATTGGTATTGGATGGAGGAGATTCAGTGGCAGCCAAAAGATCGTCTTCTAATTGGAGTTTCTCGAGAATTTCACGTGGAAGGGTGGAAGAAGATAGTCCAATTCGGGCATCTTATCCAAACAAAGCTGCAAATGGTGATCTCTTGATGCCACTGTGGAGGCTGGAATTCTTTTGGAACTGAACGAATTTGAGTCCTACTCTCCAGTCACTGGTGTTGTTGTCACCAAGCCATGCAACTAACATATCTTTAATGTCGCAATTGGCTCTCTCTACAGAACCCATCAACAAGAATATGTCCAAATGTAAATCTCCTTCGGGATAAGGACACGCTTGTTTTCTGCATACATCTTATACAAGGCATTTGTGAAGGAGTTGTTTATAGGCTCCATGGTTAGAAGTGTTGGGTAGTTGTCCAATGTGATTATTTATAGTAAAGTGTTAATCTGATTGACTCAATTTTGGAGATACACAGTCCTGTTTTTTAAGAGAAGGATGTTGTTTTTGCATCATTATGGATTAGCATTGGAGCCTAGTCAAAACATATTATGATATTGGAATTGCTAATCTGTGTCTAATTGAAGCCAGTTAGAACCATCTCAGATGTTTCATGTGAGAAGGTTTTTTGATCTTATAATCCCATTGTTAATGTAATCCATGTTGTGATGTCATTCACTTTGATCATTATCGAGGTACTTTACTCAGTTACTCTGGGCTAAGTTTTATCATACGCAGGAACATGTAGGGGGTTTCAGTAAACAAGTACAATTTTCCTTGGCCCATTTCAGTAAATATGCTTAATTCCTGAAAATTTCAGTAATTAGACATAATTACTGAGTGAATCAGTTGTTATACATAATACCTGAAAATTTCAGTAATTATACATAATTACTGATTATGCTTGTTTCCTGTAACATATATACGCGGATAGAAGGCCAGATTCCTGTGATTATATATACATAGATAACAAAATAAAATATATACCCCCCCCTCCTTTATAAACGTTAATATAAACTCATGTTACTGAAAAATAAATGCATATAGAATAAATACATAATTGAATAATCCCCAACCCACCCCCAATAAAGGAATGAAAAAGAGGTTCACGTGTCTCATTAGGTAAGGTTAAATAACAGTTTTTCTCTAATTTTCATTGATTGATATAGTGATTATGGGAGATTAGTTAACGAGTTGGCAGCTATTACTAGAATAGTTCAAAAGTAGATAATGTAAAGGCACTTATCTGAAAATTTCAGTGTAATCGATCCACTATAAACCGAAAAATGAGCAAGTATAACTTCTGGCTAGCCTCAATCATCATAACTAAAATCGGTACGGTAAAATGCATAGGCTCGATTATCCATTTAATAATTAAATCGAGGAGGAAAGTTATGCAGTAAATCGGATCATAATCCACCAAAGATCGCAGTTTGTGTCGAGTGGACGTTAAACCCCATCTCTGAGTCATGTGGCGTGGTTTCGATTCCACGGTTGCACGTGACAAAGAGTAGGCTTGCCTGTTCATCTTCGTCCTTTTTCTCTCCGGATCATACGAACGACTTTTGGGCCTATGACGTCATACATTTGATTAGACAATCAGCATTGATGTCACCCGTGGATTACCCACAGTTCCGTTCAAAACAAACCGAACCATTGGCTTATCTCTCACATCATTCAGAACACGTCAATGATAGCAACTCTTCCAGATCCTAGTGTAGTAAAGACAAGTCAAAAGAAATTTTGAACTATAAAAACGAAACGAAATAGGATCTGTGTTTTAATCAGATTGTATTACAGGATTTGCATAATCTTTAATATCTTATTATTCTTATATGACGCTTAATTATAGCTGGAAACATTCCTAATTCGCCTAGCATATATATAGCATCGATACGACAATATTTCTCTACTTTTAAAATATATTTCATGAAATCATTTTCTGCTTTACCAATTGACTTTGGCAATTAAATGTCCCAGGTCTTTAAAAACTGCCTTAATAAAAAATAAAGAAATACCTCGGAACCAGAAGACACTATAGCTGTGCCGGCCTCTTTGATTCTCATGAAATTAAACTTGATTACCCAATAAACCATTTTAATCTCTTGACCACTGAAGGTGCTAATTCATCGGTGAGATTAACAGAATTTATTCTCATAAAAGTTACTAAAATATGGAGTATTGGAGTATACTCATTTGTTCTACATTGTAACACTGTCATATGAAATGTTTTTATTAAACGACTAAATAGCAAACACATTGTCTGGTTGCTATGTGATTTTTATTTTGGAACATACCAATAAGCTTCACTTCATACGGACCTAGCTCAGTCAATTTATTTGCTAGGACCAAATCAACCATACATCATTTCGAAGGTATTGAAATTGGAGGATGTGAAAACGACAATAACTCAATTTTCAACATTTCCTCATTGCGACTCACGATGCCTAACGTCACATATAGGCTATGCCTGTTCCTCAATTACTTTCAATTTCTGAATAAAATATTGCTCTAAAAAATAAATAAGATTAATAGGGCTGAACGTTTAGGTGGATAATGAGCAGTAATGTCAAATATGAACTCAGCGAACGGCGTCGACCCTAGATTTTCTGAAAATGCTTCCTTTATTAATGTCATGATAATCGAATACAAAACAGGTATTGATGACGGGTCCGTACAATATCTCGAGAAAAGGGAAATAAATAACAAAATTTGATAATTTATTTCTTAATGTATCATTTTAAAAACTTTTATGATGTTTTACATGTGTATATAAACCGATCATTGAAAATTTAAATTCACTGTGTCGATTGTCTACGTTGTCTAGGACCAGGACTTGCAAGTTTTGTTTTATTTCTACATTTTCTTGGGTAAGTTGAAACATAATTTGTAAATCTTTTATGATATGTAAACATTTCACCCCTCTCTTTTCAAATCGTTTGATAATTTGTATGGGGGTTCCTGGTTTGATCTCGGTGTTGGGGGTTGGATGGCTGAATGGTTAGCACGTGCATGCAGTATCATAAAGTCTGTCATTGAGTCAACAGGCGTGGTTTCGAATCCCAGGTTGTACGTGACAAGGAGTAGGGTCGTCTGTCCAACCTCGTGGGTTTCCTCCGGGTCATCCGGTTTCCTACGCGCAAGCGAATTATTGAAATAAAATTAAACCATATGGTAGCCCCGAAATGACCTAGTTTGTGTCAAGTGGACGTTAAACCCCATTTCTCTCTCTCTCTTTGATCTCGGTATTGGCCGAGAAAGTTCTTCGAGATATTCCGAGTCAGGAGTTCCCTCTGGTTTTTTTTTCCAATTCGTGTCTTTATAGGGCGGTAGTTGAGATGTGGGTGGGTTGAAGGTAGGGTGGTAGTCGAGGTGAAAGTAGGTCCAAAAAGACAAAAACCAGAGATGTTTATTTTATTCCGATGTCTTCATTGCTAGTTGGGGAAGAAAGTAGGACGATAGACCCCATTTCCGTCATTCATTCATTCAGTATCGTATGTCACTGATTCATTAAACAGAGGGTTCTGACTTAGGGTTACCCCTTCTTCGGACGGAGGTACAGCAGTGTATCACATAATTTCGAGAAGTCGCAGAAGAATCTATTGTTCCCCTTTTCTTTACGCCACTTTTATATACTCTTCAAAAACGTAGCATAACATATCCCATTCAGTTGCTCCGGGTTCTGGAGTCTAGGTTCATAGTGAATGATGTCATGGGAAAATCTGGGTAATGTTTCAAGGGCATGTTCCGTGTAGCCGAATAACATGGCTCGAGAACCTCGACTAAAATGACCTGTGTGTGAATCCGGGGGCTTTCACGCCCGGTCTTCGCTTATCAGGTGTGGCTCCTGCTTGCTAGACAAGACAGTTGTGAGTACGTAGTCGTTTGAATGGCCGAAATCCAGAAATACACCCGAGAACACATTAGTACATTTAAAATAACACTTGGAATTTTAAATTGGAAGAAGTGTAGACCGAATCATCGCAATTATAGGTCACATGTAACCATGGAAATGAAAATTGTGATGAAGATACTTAAAATCCTACCTTATTCTAGGGAATTCCCCTAAGTAATAACTCTTGCCTACTTTTTGTTTTAGAATTAATAGACCTTCAAGATGAAGACGACGATGATATTGTGTTTAATGGTAGCCATCTCCATGGTTACAGCAGATGGTGAGTGACATCATAGAACTTTAATATCCTAATAGACCATTTTGAAATATTGTTAACGTAATTATACCAAAGTCGAGACGACTTCATTATCATAATTTTATTTATCTCAAAGAAAACACTTAAACATAATTGTACGAAATTATTTCGTTTTCATCGCTTTTTATCTCAGATGTATATTAATAAACAACTTAACTCAATTTATATCTATACTAACTCAACTCAACTCAAATATATATTTATAAAGGTTCAACTCAATTATATATTTCTACACACTCAACTGAACCCAATATATATTTAACCCAAATATATATTTAACTCAAAAATATATTTCTAAAAACTCAAATATATTTTTTTTTTACAAACTCAACTCAAATATATATTTATAAACGTTAAATTCTAATTCAACTTATTATTCCAGAGTACAGTGGTCAAGATAATCCTAATTATTACGAGTCTGACTCTCATGTTGATGTCAGTACCAAATATGTTATCACCAACCAACCAACAACATCAAAGCACGCCAAAGTAATTACACCCTGTCCATTGTATAAATATGGATTTTATGAAGATCCCAGCGACTGTGGTGCCTTCTTTCAATGTTCTCCAGCAGGGTTAGTTCGTACCAAATGCGCTAAAGGAACCCTTTACGACAGAAATATTCAGAGATGCAACACCAAGGAATTTGTCACGTGTTACAGTGGTGTCAGTTGTCCACATCCATTTGGTCTTTTCCCTGATCCCAGATTCTGTAACAAGTTCCTGAATTGTTTCAAGAATATCCCCTACGTTCAAGCTTGTCCTGCTGGTCTGGTGTTTAATGCTGTTGCTCCTGGTAGAGGTTTCTGTGATTACCCTAAAAATGTCCATTGTGGAGGTAAAGAGATCGACGTAATTAAGGTCCACAAACCAGTCATCGTTACACATCCAGTCCACATCCCAGTTGTTAAGAAGCCAGTCCACAAAGTTGTTGTCGTTAAACGCCCAGTCCACAAAATTGTTACCGCTGAACACCAAGGCTACACCCCAATTAAGCATCAAGTTGATAACCGGCCAGTTATTGAACACCAAATTGAACGCCCAATCTACACCCCAGTTGAACATCCTGTCTACACCCCAGTTAAGCAGCAAGTCGATAACAGGCCAATAATAGAACACCAAATTGAACGCCCAGTCTACACCCCAGTTGTTGAGACGGTAATCCACACCCCGGTTGTTGAGCGCCAAAGATACGACGATGATAAGTAACCCCAATCGCTGTCAATATTATCAACAATTTAACTTCCATTTCTAATATATATTTATTATTTAATTAATTATTTCTTAAAGGATCCATGTTTTTACTTTCTTACATGAAATATACCAATAGAAAATCTGATTAAAATACAAATCTATCTTTGGTTCTCTCTTTTATACTTTCAATAAAACTTGCAATAGCCCTCGCTACATGAATATCTGACCAGTTTTAGTGAAAGGTTTCAAACGAGCGACTTTTGACCTTATGACGTCAGACAATGATTAATCAATCAGCGTTGACGTTTCTAGTGGTTTACCCAAAGTTCCGTGCACCTCACGCCATTGGCTAATCTTTCACACCATCCAGGACGCGGCTTACATAACACAACTCTTCCAGCTCCTAGAGTAGTAAACACAAGTAAAACGAAAATTTGAACAATAAAAACGAAACGAAATAGGAATCTGTGTTTCAATCTGATTGGCTAATAGATGTCATTTGTATAAAATACTATTCTAAGAGACATATATATTTATTAAATGGTTTTTAACCGATTTGTCGTTTCTGAGAAGATTTCCAAAATGTGACAGGCGAAAGTATAATCTACAACGTTTTAGACATAACTTGATTCACCTGTATGTATGGTGACTGATAAGGAACATGAAAATTAATAGTTTTTATTTTACACCCAAGTCATTTGTAATATAATGAATGGACCATATTGATCAGCCATGACGGCTTCACCTATTCTTTCTCGAAATCCCACTGCTGGTCTTGAAAGTACCGAGGGGGTGGGGGATTTTGGGTTGGAAAATAAACATGCAGGGCTCGACACAATCTTAGTAGAGATCTGAGAATAGAACACCTTGAAATGACATGAAATTGGCTTTAGCGTTCTATTGTTCTGCTCCAACTGGCCAATGAATGCACTTTGCCAGAAGGGAAATTTTGCTCTGGCAGCGGCACTACAACATCTCTTATATGAAATTTCAACTGTCAAAAGTTATTTTATATGCAAGCCAATTTGTTCTAGGGACCTGCGTATTGATATCAGCATGCACCCAATATAGCCAACGCTAACGAACATCCAGAATTAAACGCACATTGTGTTGAAAAGAGATAACAAAAACAACTTGGCCCATGTGCACTAATGAATGATGGGTAACAATCATGGCTCTTGACCTTACTACTCTACACAAACACAAAGAGTCTTGCCTCTTTTCTTACTCGACACAAAGGTTCCCTTTTCTTAGACTTTGGGTACCTTTTCGGGAACTTAAGACACTTCAACTGGATTTGGTGTTTCTTATCACCAAAATTCGGAGATTTTCACAAAATTCTTATATTTTACTTCCCAATATATTTATGTGGGAAATCTCCCCATGGAGATTCCCCACGAGCTACTTTATTCGAGATTTTGGGGGATAACATCCACTCGACACAAACTAAATCGTTTCAGGACCATCATATGCCTCCATTTCATTTCAATAGTCAGTTTGTGCGTAGAGGTCTTTGGCAGTGGGAGGAAACTGGAGTTCCCTAGGAAAACCCACGAGATTGGACAAACAGCCCCACTCCTTGTCACGTAGGACACAGATTACTAAACCCTTTAATATCTAGAATATCGACAGTGGTTTGGGATTGTGTAGGAGAGAAGGCTTCGTTATCACCTACTCCCCAATGAGTGCGAGGAATATCATTTCTGACGAACGTGATAAGGAGATATGGAAATAATATAACAACCCATACGAACGACTGCTAAAGGACAATATTGGTGTCAGTCATTGTCACATTTGTGATAGAACTCGCTTAACACGTTCCAAATATAATTTTAAGACAGATAGATGCGTCATCAAGGTTTCAACAAACTAATGTGACGAACGAAAAAGGAAAACACGAGTTATCCTTCTGCATAACACTCTAATTAAAATTTAGATCTATATTTCGTTTCGGTTTTTAAAATTTTGATGTACTACACTACATGTCGATCTAACAAGTTATAGCGGGAGGTCACGTTCAGCCAGTTCAGATGTCAAGCACGCGACATTTGACCCTATAACCTTAGTCATTCGATTAACCAATCAGAATCGTTGTTGCTTTGTTTTCATTTCTATCACTGATAATGCCTACCCACAATTCCGCGCAAAAAAGATCAAACCCTCGATTCGACAGACAATTTGATTGGCTTACCCCTCATTTCAAACAGAACACGAGTTAAATAACAAGTCTTTCAGATCCTAATATAGTAAAAACAAGTAAAACGAAATTTTGAACTATAAAAACGAAACGAAATAGGATCTGTATTTTAATCAGATTGTCTGTATAACTGACTGGAGCGACGAGTGATAACAGATAGACGGGCGAATTTCCGATCTCTAATAATTCCTTCGATAAACAAAAGTTGTTATATGAGACTGAGAGGGTGTCTGACAATTCGAAACATATATTGACTGTTATTTTGTGTGCACATCGGACTGTCCGAACGACTGCAATGGAGTTTAACGTAATACTTTTCTCCACCAACCAGAATAATGAAGACAGGTTTACGCTTTACAGCGTTCTATGAGGAAATTAATGTCCTGAATTCAACTGTTCCACGGTGCGCACACGGGACACCTGACGTTATTTCTTGCTTCACCCTCACCACTCGTCACGAACAATGTCATTTCGGGACTATTACACAGTTCAATTTTATTTCAATAATTCATATGCGCGTAGGGTCATTAAAAGGGGGAGGAAAGTCGAGGGACTCGGAGTAAACCCAGGGGGTTGCAATTGGACAGGCGTCCCAATTCCAGGCCACTTGACTCAATGACAGACCTTAAGATTTAAAGCTCACGCGTTAAATCATTCGGCAACACACCCACCCCCTCATTACATTTGATATAAATACATAAATATACACGTTTTTAATTTGTTTGACACAAATTTATTATATTCTACAAAACCACGAAAAAATTATCATCAAATGATAACTGATATATACATATACAAGCTTCTTTTCAATAGCTCTGATGAACAAGAAAAATAAATTATAAATAATAATTGACATAGGAATATAACAAATAGATGAGCATGATTATACATTAAAACGTGCTTCAAATTATACATAAAATCACACTTCAAATTATATATTGAAATATACATCAAATTATATATAAAAATATACATGTAATCATAGACTTATACATCAAATTATATATAGAATTATACATCAAATTATATATAGAATTATACATAAAAATATATTTAGAATTATACATGAAATTATATATAGACTTATACATCAAATTATATATAGAATTATACATAAAAATATATTTAGAATTATACATGAAATTATATATAGACTTATACATCAAATTATATATAGAATTATACATAAAAATATACATAGAATTATACATCAAATTATATATAGAATTTTTTTTATCAAATTATATATTGAATTATTTTTATACATCAAATTATATATAGAATTTTTCTTATCAAATTATATATAGAATTATTCATCAATTATATATAGAATTATACATCAAATATAATATGATACATAAAATTATACATAAAAATAACTATAAAATTATACATAAATATGAGAAATGGGCAATGTTATCAATTCTTAATAGACTATAGGTTTCGTATCATCAGTGTTTATCTGTTAGGGATATTGGATATTTAACAGATGGAGGAACAAACCCTTTAACATCTGCCTAATGTGTAACAGTTTGTTCCACTGGTTGTGTAACAGTTTGCCCACTGGTTGTTTAACAGTTTGTTCCACTGGTTGTTTAACAAGTTGATCTACTGGTTGTTTAACAGTCTATTTTGTTCTACTGGATGTTTGTTCCACTGGTTGTTTAACAATTAGTTCCTCTGGTTGTTTAACAGATTGTTCCACTGGTTGTTTAACAGATTGTTCCACTGGTTCTTTAACAGATCACCCTACTGGTTGTTTAACAGTTTAGTTTGTTCTACTGGAGTAGTTTTGCCTACACCCTTTTTCTAGTTTGGCCTATTGTCTCTTTCACGGTCACTTTTGCAGTTTGGTCAATTTCTACTTTTCCGCTTTTGCCTACTTTCTCTGTTCCAGTTTGGTAAATTGTACCTGCTGCAGTTTGGTCTACTTTCTCCATACCAGTTTGGTCTACTGTACCTGTACCAGTTTGGTCTACCGTACCTGTTTCAGTTTTGTCTACCGCCCCGGTTCCAGTTTGGTCTACTGTACCTGGTCCAGTATTGTCTAATTTCTTTTTTCCAGTTTGATCTACTGCCCCTGTTCCAGTTTCTTCTACTTTCCCTGTTCCAGCTTCGTCTACCGTCTTTGGTCCATTTTGGTCTATTGTCCCTGTTTCAGTTTGGTCTACTTTCTCTGTTCCAGTTTGGTCTACTGCCCCGGTTCCAGTTTGGCCTTTTGTCCCTGTTCCAGTTTGGTCTACTGTTCCTGGTCCGGTTTGGTCTACTTTACCTATTCCAGTTTGGTCTATTGCACTTGATTCTGTTTGGTCTAATGTTTCTCTTCCAGTTTGCTCTACTGTCCCTAGTCCAGTTGGGTCTACTTTCTTTGGACCTGTTTGGTCCAATGTTCCCGTTCCACTTTGGTCTACTGTCCCTGTTTCAGTTTGGTCTACTGTCCCTGCTCCAGTTTGTGCTACTTTTTCTGTTTCAGTTTGGTCTATTTTCGCTGGTCCAGTTTGGTCCACCATCCCTTTTCCAGCTTTGTCTACTTTCTCTGGTCCAATTTGGTCTACTTTCTCTGTTCCAGTTTGGTCCACCATCCCTTTTCCAGTTGGGTCTACTGCCGTTGTTCCAGTTTGATCTACTTTCCCTATTCCAGTTTGGTCTATTACACTTGGTCCCGTTTGGTCTAATGTTCCTGTTCCAGTTTGGTCTACTATCTCTGTTCCAGTTTGGTCTGCTTTCTTTGGTCCAGTTTGGTCTACTGTTCCTGATTCAGTTTTTTTGTCTACTTTTTCTGTTCCGGTTTGGTCTACTGTCACTGTTCCAGTTTGGCCTACCGTCCCTGTTTCAGTTTGTGCTACTGTCCCTGCCCCAGTTTGTTCTACTTTTTCTGTTCCAGTTTGGTCTATTTTCGCTGATCCAGTTTGGTCCACCATCCCTTTTCTAGTTTGGTCTACTGCCCCTGTTCCAGTTTGATCTACTTTCCCTGTTTCAATTTGGTCTACTGTCCCTGCTCCAGTTTGTGCTACTTTTTCTGTTCCAGTTTGGTCTATTTTCGTTGGTCCAGTTTGGTCCACCATCCCTTTTCCAGCTTTGTCTACTTTCTCTGGTCCAATTTGGTCTACTTTCTCTGTCACAGTTTGGTCTACTGCCCCTGTTCCAGTTTGGTCTACAGTCCCTGGTCCAGTTTGGTCTACTTTCCCTGTTCCAGCTTTGTCTACTTTCTTTGGTCCAGTTTGGTCTTCTGTTCCTGGTCCAGTTTTGTCTACTATCTCTGTTCCAGTTTGGTCTGCTTTCTTTGGTCCAGTTTGGTCTACTGTTCCTGGTTCAGTTTTGTCTACTTTTTCTGTTCCGGTTTGGTCTACTGTCACTGTTCCAGTTTGGTCTAATTTCTCTGTCCCAGTTTGATCTACTGTCCCTGTTCCAGTGTGATCTACTGCCCCCGTTCCCGTTTGACCTTTTGTCCCTGTTCCCGTTTGATCTACTTTCTCTGTTCCAACTTTTCTGGTTTGGTCTCCTGTCCCTGGTCCAGTTTGGTGTACTTTCTCGGGTCGAATTTGGTCAACTTTCTCTGTTCCAGTTTGGTCTACTGCCACCGTTCCAGTTTGGTCTACTGTTCCTGGCCCAGTTTTGTCTACTATCCCTGCTCCAGTTTGGTCTACTCTCTTTGGTCCAGTTTGGTCTACTGTTCCTGATTTAGTTTTGTCTACTACCTCTGTTCCAGTTTGGTCTGCTTCCTTTGGTCCAGTTTGGTCTACTGTTCCTGATTCAGTTTTGTCTTCTATCCCTGATCCAGTTTGGTCTACTTTTTCTGTTCCGGATTGGTCTACTGTCTCTGTTCCAGTTTGGTCTAATTTCTCTGTTCCAGTTTGATCTACTGTCCCTGTTCCAGTGTGGTCTACTGCCCCCGTTCCCGTTTGGCCTTCTGTCCCTGTTCCAGTTTGGTCTACTGTACCTGGTCCAGTTTGGTCTACTTTCTCTGTTCCAGTTTGGTCTACTGTACCTGGTCCAGTTTGGTCTACCTTCCCTGTTCCAGCTTGGTCTACTTTCTCTGGTCCAATTAGGTCTACTTTCTCTGTTCCAACTTTTCTGGTTTGGTCTCCTGTTCTTGTTCCACTTTGGTCTACAGTCTCTGTTCCACTTTGGTCTACTGTTCCTGGTCGAGTGTTGTCTACTATCCCTGCTCCAGTTTGGTCTACTCTCTTTTGTCCAGTTTGGTCTACTGTTCCTGATTTAGTTTTGTCTACTACCTCTGTTCCAGGGTGGTCTGCTTTCTTTGATCCAGTTTGGTCTACTGTTCCTGATTCAGTTTTGTCTTCTATCCCTGATCCAGTTTGGTCTACTTTTTCTGTTCCGGTTTGGTCTACTGTCCCCGTTCCAATTCGGTCTACCGTCTCTTTTCTAATTCGTTCTTCTGTCCCTGTTCCAGTTTGGCCTCCTGTCCCTGTTCCAGTTTGGTCTACTGGCCCTGTTCCAGTTGGGTCTACCATCCCTTGTCGAATTTGGTCTATTTCCTCTGTTCCTGTTCGGTCTACTTTCTCTTTCCCGGGTTGGTCCGTTGTCTCTGGCTGGACTGGTGGATGGGCTGGGTAATATTCGGGTTTTACTGGGCGATTATCGGGTTGTTGGTCACCACTAGTTGGTAGATATACTGGATAATAATCGGGTTTTACTTGGTCATTGTCAGGTTGTCGGTCTCTACTTATTTCTATATGAACTGGACTATTATCAGGTTGTTGGTCACCACTAATTTGTTTATGGACCGGATAATAATCGGGTTTCACCGGACGATTATCAGGTTGTTGGTCTATCCGAATCGTCTGATGGATTGGATAATAATCGGATTTTACTGGGCGATTATCAGGTTGTTGGCCTGCACTAATTTCTGTATGGACTGGATAATAATCGGGTTTCACCGGTCGATTATCGGGTTGTTGGTCTACCCGAATTTCTGTATGGACTGGATAATAATCGGGTTTCACCGGTCGATTATCAGGTTGAGGGCCTACACTAATTTCTGTATGGACTGGATAATAATCGGGTTTCACCGGGCGATTATCATGGTGTTGGTCTACATTAATTTGTGAGTGAACTGCACAATCCTGTTTTACTGGATGCTGTTTTGGTTGTGGGTGTATCATCTTGACTGTTGGTATGTATCTATAAAAATTTCTTGGTGTTTCATCTGGCCAGACTGGTTGATGGAAGGCTGAGCCTCGGTTATGAATAATGTAATCATACTGGGAGTTATATCGAGGCCGTAAGAAGGGATTAGAATATTGACTGTGGTATCTTGGTTGGTGTAGCCCAACTAATGTTCCGTATATGTGTTCATGTCGACTGTATGCTTAAAAGAAGAACAAGAAGATGTAGTTATGAATAATTGCGGTATTTGAAAAGAAATGAAAATATTTCTTCAGTTAGCGAACGGTTATATTTAACGACATAGGTTACAGTAAGGGTAGTGTGTAAGTCCGTAAATCGATGCGCAAGTTACATGTAGATCGTACTTAAATTGGCGTCGCCCCAAGAAAATAAAATGAAATGTGGTTTAACGTTCTTCTGTTTAACGCTCCGACTCGGTTTATCGTACCACCCGAACGACTAATCAGCTGTGTTGGTTAGGCCCTCCGTCCTGCACCATTGACAAAGGGAAAACACGCAGGGAAATTCCGATTGACTATCTCGTCCAATGAAGGGATCGAGTATGTGATCTCCAGGCTAGAGAGCCAGTGTCTTGCCGACTTATCCACTATGGCTCCCCGATGTAAATGAATCCCGAAACCCACGACCCGCCCAAAGAAGATGAAGATCAAGAAGAACATAATGAGCAGTGTCTGGTGCCTAGTTCCTGGTCCTAAGATCTAATAACTTACCAGCTGCTTTAACCGTGGCGATGATTGTAATCAGACGTACGAATATCATCGTCGTCATCATTTTTCGATTCTGGATTTTAACTGAAATATACAACAGAATGTATGGGGTATAGTCATGGATTTGGGCGCGTAGAGTGGATGTTAAACACCGCTTCCTCTCATGGATTCAGGAATTAAAAGCGTTGTTTTCCATCAAAGTACTGACAAGACGACTTGACCATCAATATCCGGAATAATAATTACATACCAAAACTAAGTCGAACATGTTACCATACAAACAAACAAACAATATTTAAGTGAGGACTTTTTATAAGCTATTTACGGAAACAATACCGGCACGGAATGACGACCCAAGAGATCCCGGGTTTCTGCACGATACTGGCTAATGACGAAGGACATACGCCAGGTAGTATGCTATAAAGGACAGAGTAGTTTCCGCCTACTCTTTGTCGGATTCCAACTTACTTTTTGTCCCACCCTAACGACTATATACATTAATTCCTTGTCAGGATCTACATCCTTCACTACAGACATGTCAAAGTCAAAATAAAACAAGCCAAAATCCCCCAAAATAGATGACACTTATTAATTAATCGCACATTTATTTTTTTCAAAAGTATGGAGCAATCAAACTATACACTAAGTTTCACCACTCTCTATAAGATAGAAGCAAGATTATCTATAGTCTGAGTTTCATCGCTCTCAATTCATTATAACCAAAGTTATCATGCCCCAAAGCATAAACCAATCCGATTGCTTATCTCTGCTTACTGTAAGCAGAACATGTTCATCATCGAACTCCATCAAGGCATTCACCTAATGAACGCCAACACCACGTTTGAACATTCTAGCTCAGAAGGAGCGTTATTGTGTTCCAAAGTTTCGGCCAATCAAATTGCTTATCGCGCTGCCAACCCTGAGCAGAAAATGTCTATTACCGAACTTAGTCTAGGTATTGATGTAATGAAACTATACACCAAGTTTCATCACCCTCACTTAATTAGAACTAAAGTTATCGTGCCCCAAAACATCAACCAATCAAATTGATTATCTCTGCTTACCTTCAAGGCATTGACCTAATAAACACATACACCAAGTTTGAACATTTTAACTCAATTACTAGGAAAGTTATTGTGTTTCAAAGTTTCGGCCAATCAAATTGCTTAACGCTGAGCAGAAAATGCTGATTATCGAACTTAGTCAAGGTACTGATGTAATGAAACTATACACCAAGTTTCATCATTCTCACTCAATTAGAACTTAAGTTATCGTGTCCCAAAGTATCAACCAATCAAATTGCTTATCTCTGCTTACCCTAAGCAGAAAATGCTCATCTTCGAACTCCATCAAGACATTGGCCCAATAAACACCTACACTAAGCTTGAACACTCTAGCTTAATTAGGAGGAGGGTTATTGTGTCCCAAAGAGTATGACGTACAGACAGACAGAGAGACAGACGGGTGGACAGACAGACAGACGGACGAACATATTTTAATAGTCCCCCACTTTCTTCTCTTCGAAAGGCGGGAGACAAAAATACCGGCAGTTGAAGCCAGGAACTCCAGGTTAGCGAGCCAGCGCCTACTTGAGCATCCGTGGTTCCTATGTTGAACGAGACAGTTCTTCGACATTTTTCAGCCTCTTGTCAGTTGTATGGGCGGCACAAAAAATGCGTCTCGTGGAAAGATGTACGGAAATTGTATGACCTCGATTTTTTCCAGTCTGGTACCCTCGTGTCAGTGGTGTGGACCGCACTAGAAACGCGTCTCATGGAAGAGTGTACGGAAATCCCACAGCCCGCCACTGTTTGACCTACAGATGCCCGTAATTACTTTTCAAATCCCCGACTAACACCCGCAATATCGAAACAGGTAAATAAAACTATCTTTGTATATTCATTATATAATTTAAAACACAGACCTTATTACGTATCTTTTTTGTAGTTAAAAAATTCGATTTGTATGTCTTTACTACATTAGGATCTGGAAGAGCTGTTATATTACCAGCAACTTGGTTGTAGTAAGGAATAAGCCAATGAAACGGTCCTTTACGGCGAGTTCTTGGCCTTTTGATGCACGGAACTGTGGGTAAACAACTAAAAACGTCAACGTCGATTGATTAATCAATGTCTGGTGTTAAAGGCTCAAAAGTCGCTCGTGCGACCCCTGACACGACCTTCCAATACAACTTTTCAGATCTTCATGTAATGTATTGTAGGCCATCGAAAGTATAAAAAAACGAAACGAAATATAGATCTGTATTTTAGTGAGATTGATTTATCATATTATAAACAAGTTTGAACTCACCCTGGAAATCAATCTGCTGACCAGATGTTAGTTGAGAGAACGGTAAAACAGACTGTGCATGTCAGGCTATGCTCCAAGATAATGCAAATAAATGTTAAGTGCTGGACTTATATATCCCACTGTGGATTATGAAGTATAATTGTCAAATTAATGCTCATTTCCTTGTCTTTCGTCATTAATAGATAATAAAAGGCCTATTGTAAGACATTTTTTGACAATAGAGGAACCATTTTGCGGAAAAAGTCGTCAGATTTTTTTTTATCTGAGACTGCAATAATTTATAAACCGAATGAACAAACAATATTAGTTTTTTTTTGAGCAATGGAATGAAACCGACTAACCTGCCAACATCTAACTTGGTGAGTTTGTAACAAGCCAGTTATGGAACACGCCAATTACAGACTTTATTGTCTAACGCGCAGAGGCCTTTCACGAAATTTTAACTAAGATAAAATCTAAATTTGAGTAATTTGATTGGATAATATTACCAGGACCCAACTTTCCCTGGCTTACTAACAATGAGGCAATGGGTTTAATACCGATGTTGGCCGAGTAAATTCTCCGGGGTTTATTTACAGCGGGGATCCACGGTGGCTAAGTGGGTAGGGCGCTGGCTCGTTAGCCTGGAGGTCACGTAATCGATCCCTGCATTGGAAAAGAAAATTCACCCGGGTTTTCCGAGGTGGTTTCCCCTTGTCTTTGGTGCCGAACGGAGGACGGAAAAAGGGCACAATTTCCCTCGTAACACAATCTGTGGCGTATGTCCGTCTACATTAGCCCATACATTAGCACGTTAAACTCCGTTTCATTTCATTTCATTTTCTTTGGGCGACGCTCTTCGAAAAAAAAGCCTCCGACTCCGTCAATTTACTTTCAGCGTAGTTTCCACACGGCCAGTGATGCAGGATGGTGTACCTGCGTGTAGTCGTTCGGATGGGACGAAGAGCCGAGTTGGTGTGCACGTAAAAGATTCCCTTGTGCGGTTTCGGTTTAAATGAAATGGGGTTTCCCTAATGCACATTGTATGACGAACGCCCGCTTGGTGCATTAAGGACGTTAAATCGTGTATTATTTCCAGTCTAAATTTAATATATTATATAGTAAATAACTGTAGCCCCTCATTCATCTTGTAGCTAAAGGTTATTTAGTTAGACAAAAACCCATAAATTATGACCTTGACACTTAATTTAACAATCTGACATTTTATTTCCTTATTTTAATTTGACATATATCATCAACATATGTAGTTTGTTTGTTTTATGCACAGTGTGGCATAATAAATCAACAAATAGTTGGTTACAGTTTTAAATTTGAATTGATGGCGCAGTGATAAAGGGGCTGACTCACTGAAGAGGAGGTCCCGGGTTAGCTTCCGTTGTTGGCCGAGAAAACTCTTCGGGTTTTTCCGACGTGGGTTGTAGGACGATGGTGGGGGTTGCAGGACGAAGGATATTTGTTTAGTCGGGATGGGACAAAAAACGTGGTCCTGTGTGCACATTGTCTTGCACATTAAATAGCTCTGGCAGTTGGCAAGTAGGCCGTAGCAAATATGCACACTGCAATAATTGTCAAAGCAATATTCCCCTTAGCACATTGCATGACGTACACCCGTCTTCATTAGGTATGTGCAGAAAAATCGTTCATGCTACCCGTTCATCCGATGAACGAGTGCTACTGGTTTAGATCTCCCACAAGTTGGAGCTGTAAGCCGGGTATTAGGGTGATTAACTTATATACGAACATTTTCTTAGTTTAATTATGCTGATGACAGAGGAAACCGGGACAAGTACACCCTATGGACAAGTTCGACCACCCTCATTAATATTATAGGTATTATAAGCGATTAGAGTTATCTCCCATGTATCACGTGACTTATTTCAGCCTTGGCGCGAAAACATTTAAGCTTTCCGCCATTATTACAGTTATTATTTTTGGTTTTTGACGAGGTAAATGCATTTATTTAAATATTACTTTGTATTCACCATAGCGTACATATAATATCATTAACGAGCTGCACTATGCCCTACTCTTATATCGAATTCCAACTGCTAAAAGATATTTTACTTGCACGCCAATGCGTATAAGGGACATCGGTTTTCAATACCATCCGAACGACTAGACATTTGCCCTTGTCAGACGCTCCGTCCTGCATCACTGACTAGGTTGGGAAAACACGTTGGAAAATCACGATGAACTTTCTCGGCCAATGCAGCGCTCTCGAGCCTAACGACGCAGTGTCTTACCCACTTGGTCATCGATAAGAATCAGGGTTTCCGCCAAATTTTTCTGAAATTGGTTTGAAGCAAAGTGGCCATAAGAATATGGACCCTATCTATATTCAGCGTTCTGTGCCCTTCCTTTCCGGACTTATGTTCACAGATAATACAGTAAGTTGTTAGGGGATACTATTACAAATTTGGTGGCAAGCATTGGGGTCATAGGTTGACGAAATCTAGCGATATTTAGCGCCTTGTAGTCTTCGTGGCAGACCTTACCCATATTTTACAGAACGCGTTTTGATGCTATTGAAGCTACAATTTTTAACGTGCATTTTTCTATTTATGCATACGATAGATCAGTTTTCTTTATGCCTTATCAAATTTGTCAGCATGAAATGGCCGATCAGAATAAACATACATTATGCAAAAGCTAAAACTGCCAATTGCAGGTCTTTCTTTAGGCCTGAAATGTTTTTTAAATTATTAATTAGACATTAATAAACTGATCCAGGCCATAATCAACTCTCGATGAAATCGGATTTCTCCGATATTGGAGAGATTAGAACGGTTCAGTCATATAAGCTAAAAATGGAAGAGCGAGACTTAGCTTCGAACAACCAGTAAAGTGGTTGAAATTATTGCATACGTCTTGTCGAACCTTCAAATGCTAATATCTTTGCTCGCAATAGAGTAATTTGAATGAAATTTTCAAATTATTTATTTTACATTATCTTATTTCGACCTATTATAGCACGAATGGCTAGCTGGTCAATTAAATCTTACATAATGTATCTTTAAGTTTGGAGAGAGAGGGAGAGAAATGGGGTTTAACGTCCACTCGACACAACCAGGTCATTTCGGGACTAACATATGGTTTTTAATTTTTATTTCAATAATTCGCTTGCGCGTAGGGGTCTTTAGCAGTGGGAGGAAACCGGAGTGCCCGGAGGAAACCCACGAGGTTGAGAAGGCGCCCCTATCTCCATGCCACATACGCTCTCACCAGGGCTCGAAACCACAGCCGCAAGCCAGAGGTGACCGGCCAGCTAGATGTCGAAGCGCGGCACTCTATACCACTAGGCCATCCCAACCCCCTTTAAGTTTGGAAGGTTGGTTGGTCAAGTGATTGAACGCTTACCCTTTAGGTCATAAGGTCGGATGTTTAGTCAAATGACGTGGTTGCAATCATATCACGTGTATCGGTCGTGGATGGTGTGCTATGTAAAAAAGAGAATCTTTTCCCGAAATCGGCGTGTTCACCCACCTACCTTTCCAGTGTCCGGGGACAATTCCTTTAATTTATGCCACTAAGACTCGGGCTAAACTATTTGTAAAGGCCAGCGCAATTTTCGTCAGGGTCGCTGAGGTGTAAATAATGTTAAGGCACGTGATTGTTGACGAGATTGTTGGTAAGGGTTGGGATAAACATTAGGGCTAGGACCGGAGTTAGTTTTAAGAAATTTGGGGGAGAGGTTAATTAATTTAATTTCTCTTTTAGATCGGATATCCCGCTCCCTGAAATGTATGCCTGGGGTCGTCCACCAGCTGACTCTGCCCCTTCGTTCTGCCCACTGACCCCTTCCCTTCCCTGTACACTACTTCTGGCATTTACAGCAATTAAGGACTCGTTACCTAGCCAGCATGAAATGAAATGATGTGGGGTGTAACGATTACTTTTCAGCTCAGCCGAGGCTGATGAAGACGGGCATACGCCATGATGAAATGAAATTTCCCGTCAAAACCTAGTAAACTCACTTTTTTTTTTAGTTAGGACCAAATTTGCAATCTGTTTCACAGAGATTTACTTACGAAATATCTCTGTCACAGATGACTGTCTACAACACGCGCGTTGACTTCATGTGGCGTCAGTCATTGGCTTAACGGCTCGTGCATTGTTTACTTCAAACGTCTTTATTTATTTTTCTTATACTTCAAAAAAAATGTTTGAGAATTTAATTTGTCGGAGTAAAAAAGTTAATATGCCGAACTCATTAAGTCTCGTCGATGTCATGCTTATCAGTGATTGTAGCGGTCAAGCGAATATTCACTGCGGGGTCAGTTTGCCAAATTTGTTGTTATTTGGGTATGTGCTTCCTGTTGTTGTACTTGATATTCCAATCGTTTGATTTTGTAAGCCGTTACTACCATGAAACAACCTGGCAACTTCCTTCATTTGCCTGTTATGCCACAGAAAAAAACGAGAACATTGTAACTCAATGGCCAAATCAATGGATAAGCTGGGGTTTAATCATGTTCCTAGGCAACGTAGTTAAGGCGAGATCAAGCCTTCTAGTAAAGACGGGGTTTACTATTCATTCATTACGTTTTCCTTTGCTTTCTCAAAATTAGAAAAATGTGAGTTACTAGGTGTTGCCTTTTGACGGGAGGAATGGGGTTTAACGTTCTACTTTTCTGCGCATACCACACAAATGAAGATGGGCATACGCCATGCAGTGTGCTATAGGGGAAATGTTCCTTGGGCAGCAGCCACTACTACTGTCATTGTTCACGTAAATCTTTGTGTCCTGGAAGAACAAGACACCCATACTATCTCTTATAGATGAACTGGCATAATATAAACAAGCTGATCCAGTTGAATTATACTTTCTTGCTGCCCTGGCTATTGTTTCAGAAATATGGCGATGGATAGGCCGTCTTTCACACCCCTGTCTTTTATAGGTGATTTTATGATTCTAACTAGACGGAAGCCGCAATATCTTAAAAAAGAAGCCACTTCCATAAAAGACACATAATGTTTGTCATTGAGTTAACTGGTGCGGTTTGGGTGCCGCTGTTGTACGTGACAAGAAGTAGGGTAGCCTGGGTTTACTCTCACTACTAAAGACCCCTAGACGCAAGAGACTTATGGAAATGTTAGTCCCGATATGACCTGATATTGCGTCGAGTGGACGTTTAACCCCATTGCTCCCTCTCTCCCACCCGAACGACTAAACGTTGTCCCTTGCCAGGCCCACACCGAAAACAATCCCAAAGAACTTTCTCATCCAACTAGGGATTTCCAGGTTAGTAAACCAGCGTCTTCACCGCTGGCGGCTGTGGCTCCTCCAAAGTAAAGGATTGAAACAGGTGTTCTAACCATATCAGATTTAACAAACACAAAAACCCGATGATTAAACAAATTCGACAAAATGTATAAATATAATTTAATATCCAAAACAAGAGAAAAAGGAAATTATACAATTAAATAATGTTAGCAAACATAGCCGCAGTATAAATTTTAATTAATGTCCAAAACTAGAGAAGGAAAAACCTATAAAATATTTAAATAAATAGACAAAAATGTTAGACATTGACAAACAATTCAATTCCTTAATAAATTAAAAATATTTCTCAAATGAAATTATACCTAATCATCGTTGTCGTATCTAGGGCGAATGTGGACTGGTCGATCATCCTGAATGTAAGTAACAATTTTACGGACTGGCTTCTTAACAACTCGGGCATAGACTGGATGTTCAACTGGGCGCTCAACTACTGTGTGTTCAATAACTGGTCTGTTATCGACTTGATGTTTTACAACTGGGGTGTAAACTGGGTGCTCAACAACTGGGCGTTTAACGACAACAATTTTACGGACTTCATGGATTGGGCGTTTATCGACAATAATTTTTCGTACTCGCTTCTTAACAATTGGGGTGTAGATTGGGTGCTCAATAACTGGGCGTTTATCGACAACAATTTTGCGTACTGGCTTCTTCACAACTGGGGTGTATTTGGGGTGCTCAACTGGGGTGTATACCGGGTGTTTAACGATGACTGGTTTGTGGATTGGGTGCTCAACAACCGGGCGTTTAACGACAACAATTTTGCGGACTTTATGGATTGGGCGTTTAACGACAACAACTTTGTGGACTGGGCGTTTATCGACAACAACTTTGTGGACTGGGCGTTTATCGACAACAACTTTGTGGACTGGCTTCTTAACAACTGGGATGTGGACTGGGTGTGTAACGATAACTGGTTTGTGGACCTTAATTACATCGATCTCTTTACCTCCACAATGGACATTTTTAGGGTAATCACAGAAACCTCTACCAGGAGCAACAGCATTAAACACCAGACCAGCTGGACAAGCTTGAACGTAGGGAATATTCTTGAAACAATTGAGGAACTTGTTACAGAATCTGGGATCAGGGAAGAGGCCGAATGGATGTGGGCAACTGACACCACTGTAACACGTGACAAATTCCTTGGTGTTGCATCTCTGGATATTTCTGTCGTAAAGGGTTCCTTTAGCGCATTTGGTACGAACCAACCCTGCTGGAGAACATTGAAAGAAGGCACCACAGTCGCTGGGATCTTCATAAAATCCATATTTATACAATGGACAGGGTGTAATTACTTTGGCGTGCATTGATGTTGTTGGATGGTTGGTGATAACATATTTGGTACTGACATCAACTTGAGAGTCAGGCTGGTAATAATTAGGATTATCTTGATCACTGTAATCTGGAAAAATAACAAGTTGAATTTTTATAAAAGAATATCTGATGCGAGTGTTAATATAAATGTATTGGAGTTGAGTTTTTTAAAAACATATTTCAGATGAGTTTTTATAAATATATTTGAGTGTTGTGATTGCAGTATAAATATATGTTTGAGTTTGTATACGTGAGTTGAGTGATTATATATATATATTATTGTGTTAAGTTTGTATAAAAATGTTTGTAAAAATATATATTTGAAATAAAGACGGTTTTAAACGAAATCATTTGGTTTTTCGTACAATTATGTTTAAGATATTGAGTTTTTATTGGAGATAAATAAAATATGATCATTAGCTGCTTTCAGAAGTTAAAGGAGCTAAATCGCTAATATTTAGGACCTAGGAATTGAATCAAATGGCTTTCCGACGTTAAAGGAGCTAAATCGCTAATATTTAGGACCTAGAAATTGACCCAAATGGGTTGCAACGCATATGATAATGTAATATGAATGTATATAAACTGATTTACATTCAATTATTTTCGCATAATCTTCATAAAAGTTATGGCGTCGCCGTTTAACATGAGTTGTGGAATATGCCCAGCCTCGTTCTTGCTACAACACACTGTGGTACATGATTCGTGTACCAATGGTAAAATGTTTATTTTGTCTTAATTTTGTCTTAAATATTGGATATCAGAAGCCTACCATTTCAAGGTAAGATAACAACATTAATGTTGAATTGCATTGACAAATAATTCATGTTTTCAACGTGTAAGACTTTGGGTTGATATTGAGTTAGAGACTTAGCTACTTTAAAGATATTTCATTATGGTCTATTAGGATATTAAAGTTCTATGATGTCACTCACCATCTGCTGTAACCATGGCGATGGCTACCATTAAACACAATATCATCGTCATTTTCATCTTGAAGTTCTATTAATTCTAAAACAAACAGTATACAAAAGTAATATATTAGTTATGTGAATTCCCTAGAATAAAATAGGATTTCAAGTATCTTCAAAACAATACTTTGTTTATTTTGAGACTGCATGGTTATTTGCATTTCCATGGTTACGAGTGGATTGCAAGGTGGAAAGAGCAGTATTTGGCGCACCGCCTCATTCCGAATCCAACGACTAGGCACAATTGTTCTGTCTCGCAAGCAGAAGCAACACCTGATAAGCGAGGGTCCGACACTTGTCCAAGAAAGTTTACCAACATTTTCCCATGACAACATTCACTATATGAATGCGGTTATATGTTATGCACGATATTGTAAATGACGGATTTTAAAATGAGAATCACCGATCGTCAAAATATGCATTACCAAACGTAGAGTACAAAATCATTTTACTAACGAGGGGAACGGGTTAAAGATAATCTCCCATTATGGGAGATCAGATAAAGAGCTGGCAGTTCTCGCTATAATAGTTAACAACTAGATAATGTAAAGGGGTTACGCTGAAAATATACATAAAATAGGTGCACTCTAAGCCGAGAAAATCTTGTTTTAAAATCGTTGTAGCCACGATTATCATTGTTACCGCTGTCACTTTAATTAACGAAGTCTCGATTATCCAACTTTGCGTTTAATCATCAGTGAAGGTTAAACAGCAATTCGAAAAATGAAAATCAGACACATAACATGACATCGAGAGTTGATTATAGTCTAGTCATGTTAATAAATGTCTAATTAATCATTTAGATAACATTTCAGGCCTAAAGAAAGACCTGCAATACTAAGGCAGATTTAGCTCTTGCATAATGTATGTTTAAATAAACAGTTTCTTTATCACTTACATAAATATAAATTAATAAAAATTATCTCAAAACTGAAAGACGTAATAGACCAACTTGTTTGAATGTAAAAACTGGGCTAAAGAAAAGGGAACGGGAGATTCTTGGTCTAGATATAGAGAAACTCCTACGAGTCTTTTATTTTTTTGATATCAAAAAAAAACGAGTAGGAGATTTTATTTATCACCCAACCCTTTCTTACATGCAGAAATAAATAAATATAATTCTTTGGTATAGATTTCACTTTTACTGAACCTGATTACATTACACCGTAGTGATACATCATTATTTGACAGCAGTTAACCTATTGCAAAGTCCTATATATTGACCCAGTATTTACTTCAAGGTCAATTAAATAAAGACAGTTTCTTTTTAACAAAAAAAGAAGTTACTTTTTATTTAAAATAAGTGGTTTCTTTAAAATAAAAGAAAGTAGTTCCTTTTTGATTGACCAATCAATGACCAATCAAATTCATGTAAAGCGATATCTCCTAAGCGATATCGCAGTAGATTATGTAATTTATCATACAAGCGATATCTATTGTCAAATTATTATTTAGTGTTAATTTAGAAATCATTTCAGACCTAAAGAAAGACTTGGCAAAAATAGCTGTTGCATAATGCATGTTTAAAGACAGCATACAATATTGTATGTGTGAATGGATGAATTATGCCCTAATTTTCGGTCCCAACCGCCCAATGAATACAGCGGAGTAAAATACACATCTTCAGTTTTGTCTTTTTAGGCATATCTTCATCCCAACTACCATCCAATATCTGCACAAATTACAGTATTAAACGATTTGAAAAGGGGGTGAAATGTTCACAAGCTATAAAAGATTTACAAATTAAGTTTCAACTTACCCAAGAAAATGTAGAAATAAAACAAAACTTGCAAGTCCTGGTCCTAGACAACGTAGCCAATCGACACAATGAATTTCAAATTTCAATGATAGGTTTATATACACATGTGAAACATCATAAACATTTCTAAAATGATAGATTAAGAAATAAATTATCAAATTTTGTCATTTGTTTCCCTTTCCTCGAGATGTTGTACGAACCCGTCATTAATACCTGTTTTGTGTTTGATTATCATGACAGATAATAAAGGAAGCATTTTCAGGAAATCTGGGGTCGACCCCGTTCTCTGAGTTCATATTTGACAGTACTGATCATTATCCACCCAAACGTTCAGCCTTATTAATTTCATTTTTTTATTGAAAGTGATTGAGGAACAGACACAGCTTATATGTGACAACTTAGGCATATCGAGTCGCAACGAGAAAATGTTATTGCTGTTTTCACATCCTCCAATTTCAATACCTTCAAAATGATGTATGGTTGATTTGATTCGGGTAAAAAAAAACCAACAAAAAGACATGACTGAACTGTTTTCGTTTGAAGCTACCTCAGTCAGGAAAGCAAGTTTTGAGAAAAAATGGAATAAAATGAAATGGAGTTCAATGTCTTACTGTTCTGCTTCGAACTGGGCTCACGAAGACGAGCATACGCCATACAGTGTGTTATGAAGGAACTACGGCCAACACATATATAGAATTCCAACTGTCAATGGATCTTTTACGTGAACGCCAATTTTAATGTGTACACGGGACCTCGGTTATGCGTCCTATCCTAAGGACTAGTCATCTGTCCTTGTCAACCCCCCCCCCGTCCTGCATCACTGACAAGGGGAAACTTTCTCGGCCAATGCAGGGATCGTACACCTTACCTCTCGCCTATTTTGTGAAAAGGCAAATGAAGGATATTGGTATGTTCCAAAATAAAAATCACATAGCAACCAGGCAATTTGTTGGCTATTTAGTCGTTTAATAAAACTATTGCCTATAACAGTGTTAAAATGTAGAACAAATGAGAATAGTCCATATTTTAGTAGTCCAAGTTTTATATATTTTATAACTTTTATGAGAATAAATTCTGTTAATCTCACCAATTAATTGACACTTTAGTGGTCAAGAGATTAAAAATATTTTTGGGGTAATCAAGTTTAATTTCTCGAGAATCAAAGAAACCGGAACAGCTATAGTATATGTGTGACAAAGTGATCGGTACCTTTCATAAACTGAACAATCATTTAGGTGCAAAGAACTTTATGACTTCTGCTAGTTTTGATAAATAGAGAATCTCCTACGAGTGTTTTTTGATATCAAAAAATATCAACACTCGTTGATAAAGTAAAAAAAACTCGGCTCAACACAAGTTGATAATGTAAAAAAAACTCGGCAGATTACTTTATCAACGAGTGTTGATATGTTTTGATATCAAAAAACACGACTTGGAGATTTTATTTATCACGCAATCCTTTCTTACATGCACAAATAAATAAATATAATTCTTTGGTATAGATTTCACTTTTACTGAATCTTAATTACATTACAGCGTAGTGATACATCAGTTTTTTGACAGCAGTTTAGCTTTTGCAAAGTCCTATATATTGACCCAGTATTTCCTTTAAGGTCAATTAAATAAAGATAGGCTGGCACTGTCAGGCAGAATACGCCCACATTTTCGAGAGATGGATAGAGAACAAGCAATACCGAAAGTGATTTTTCCTACATCATTAAGTCCTGTATTTCATACTGTATTGGGAGCAGTCATTTTGTTGGTCAGTTCCAGTCTAATATTCATGAAATTCGAAGCCGACAATGATTATGGTGTGACGGTACACAACCTAGAAATGTGACTTTTCGTCAAAATCGGATAAGAATTGTGACCTGTAGAGAGTCCACAACCATGATATACCATATTTTTACACTATTCGCGTACAAACGGCGACCATTTCGTCCGGCAATTTTGGTACGATTTTCACGAAATTCGAACTCAACCTTCCTTACGGTGCAACAGTAATATAATCAGAGTTTTTTTTTTAAATCGGATAATAATTGTTCGAGAGATAGATAGAGAACAAGCAATACCGAAAGTGATTTTTCCTACAATCAAAGGTCATAATTCATTAAGTTACAATTTGATATGCGCAAATATCGAAAAGAATAAAGATCTTTTGGTTATAAACATGCATTTCAGGTTTCATCAAAATCGAATTAAAATTGTGACCTCTACAGGGTCCACAACTTTGATATACCATATTTATACACTATTCGCGTACAAACGGCGGCCATTTTGTCTGGCAATTATGGTCCGATTTTCTCGAAATTCGAACTTAACTTTCAGTGGGGTGTAATGGTGATAGAGTCAAACATTTTTTTTTAAATCGGATAATAATTGTGACCTCCAGAGGGACCATAGGCGATTTGCCGGACAATCAGGAGCCATAATTCAGGAAGTTACGATCCGATATGCGCAAATAACAAAAGGAACCAAGATCTTTGGGTTATAACCATGCATTTTAAGTTTCATCAAAATCGAATTAAAATTGTGACCTATACAGGGTCCACAACCATGATATACCATTTTTTAACAGTATTCGCGTACAAACGGCGGCCATTTTGTCTGTCAATTTTGGTCCGATTTTCCCGAAATTCGAACTCAAAACCTTCCTTAAGGTTTAACGGTGATATCATCAAACGTTTTTTTAAATCGGAAAATAATTGTGACCTCCAGAGGGACCACAAGCTTAAAAAAAAGATTTTGCGTACAATCAGGGGCCATAATTCAGGAAGTTACGATCCGATATGCGCAAATATCGAAAGGAACCAAGACCTTTGGGTTATAACCATGCATTTCAAGTTTCATCAAAATCGAATTAAAATTGTGACCTCTACACGGTCCACAACCTTGATATACCATTTTTTAACAGTATTCGCGTACAAACGGCGGCCATTTTGTATGACGATTTTGGCCCAATTTTCCCGAAATTCGAACCCAACCTTTCTTAGGGTGTAACGGTGATATAATCAAACGGTTTTTTAAATCGGATAATAATTGTGACCTCCAGAGGGACCACAAGCTAAAAAAGGTGATTTTTCGGACAATCAGGGGCCATAATTCAGGAAATTACGTTCCGATAGGCGCAAATATCGAAAGGAACCAAGATGTTTGGGTTATAAAAATGCTTGTCAAGTTTCATCAAAATCGGTTCAAAATTGTGACCTCTATAGGGTCCACAAGCTAAAAACATGATTTTTCGTACAATCAAGGGTCATAATCCATGAAGTTTTGATCCGATACATGCCAATATCGAAAGCAGCCGAGATCTTATGGGGATAAACCTATATTTCAAGTTTCGTCAAAATCAGATAAGAATTGTGACCTGTAGAGAGTGCACAAACAAATTGTGGACGGACGGACGGACGTCCGGACGGACAGGGGCGACGACATAATACGTCCACATGAAAATGTGGGCGTATAAAAACAGTTTCTATTTAACAAAATAAAAGTCACTTTTTATTTAAAATAAGTGGTTTCTTTAAAATAAAAGAAAGTAGTTCCCTTTTGATTGACCAATCAAATTCATGTAAAGCAATATCTCCTAAGGAGATATCGCAGTAGATTATGTAATTTATCATACAAGCGATATCTACTGTCAAATAAGATATTGGGTGATAATGTATTATATTTGACGTTCCAACTCTATATAACCTTCTGTGAAGGCACGATCTCATTAAAAATCTTATTTATTCAATATGTTCTGTACAAGCTACACATGATCTGTGTATAACACGCGGTAGAAGTTCGTGACTTCAAAGAAAATATGCAATGCAATTAGAGATACCATAATTTATATGGGGGTTGGGGTGGTCTAGAGTGCCGCGCTTCGACCTCTAGCTGGCCGGTCACCTCTGGCTTGCGGCTGTGGTTTCGAGCCCTGGTGTGAGCGTATGTGGCATGGCGATAGGGGCGCCTTCTCAACCTCGTGGGTTTCCTCCGGGCACTCCGGTTTCCTCCCACGGCTAAAGACCCCTACGCGCAAGCGAATTATTGAAATAAAATTGAAACCATACGTTAGTCCCAAAATGACCTAGTTTGTGTCGAGTGGACGTTAAACCCCATTTCCCCCTCTCTCTCTCCTATAATTTATAAATCAACAATGCCATATATGATGATCACTCTTGTCCATCTTCCCTAATTGTTGGATGCTTTATAAGCAGGAGTTTACTGACAGTTAGCAGACGACGAGACAACTAAAGAGAGAGAGAGAAATGGGGTTTAACGTCCACTCGACACAAACTAGGTCATTTTAGGACTAACATATGGTTTCATTTTATTTCAATAATTCGCTTGCGCGTAGGGGTCTTTAGCAGTGGGAGGAAACCCACGAGGTCGAGAAGGCGCCCCTATCTCCATGCCACATACGCTCACACCAGGGCTTGAAACCACAGCCGCAAGCCAGAGGTGACCGGCCAGCTAGAGGTCGAAGCGCGGCACTCTAGACCACTAGGCCATCCCAACCCCCGGAGACAACTAAAGACAGAGCAGAGAGAGACGCAGAAACCGACATATGGACTCGCCCGAGTTCAGCCGCTAACCTGGCAGAGGGGTGGAATGATGAAATTGGTATTGCTACATGTGTTCCTGTTGTTTGTATAGTTCCCGATGTTGTGTAGGCTTGTTTTATCTATGTAACTGTTTGATATTCTGTTCCCGTTATAAATAAACCATATATTTACGAAACTGATATCTGTAATAACTGCAATAATGTTACATATGTTCTGGTTTCGAGGTATTGTTTTTATTAAGGCAGTTTTTAAAGACCCGAGACAATTAATCACTAAGTCAATTGAAAAAAAAAAAGATTTCATGAGATATATTTTAAAAGTTGAAAAACTGTCGTGTCGCTGATGTGCTACGCGAATTACTGAATTAGGAATATTCCCAGCTCTAATTTAGCGTCAAATAAGAATTAGATATTGGTTCAAATTACTGAAGGAAAAGAATTCATTATTATCAAATACGTGTACACTGGTCAATAACGGTTCTTCTTGAAACTAGGCAGCTGAAATTAAATTACAGCGGCGGTTTTCCTACATATGGGACCATCAAATATTTTCTGCTCAGTAATAATTCCGTGGAAGATCAAAAGTTGTTATATGGGACTGCAACATGATATCTTAAAATTCAATAAAATAATTGAATGTCATTAGATAAGACAACAGGACAAAATTAGAAATAGTCCGACATGCCCCTATTTTTATTCCTTCTATACCTTATAAAAACACGATAATGTACGGACTTTATCCGTCTTCCTTCCATGTTCTATCTAGTGGCAGTCAATTCTTTTCATTAATTGTCAGATATCATCTCACAATCTCACACACTTTTTGTCTTCGAAGGATTCAGTCAGTTATATAGAGGGAGAATTCGTGTTTTCCTTTTGCGTTCGTTACTTCCGATTATTGAAACCTTTATTACTCATCTATCGTAGCAACGATCTCTGTGTTAAAATTATATTTGGAATGTATTTAACCAGTTCTGTCACATAATATATGTGATTATGACTGACACCAATATCGTCCTTTAAGATGCCGATTTTATATATGTTTGTTTTCATATTTTAAGTAGGTAGACTATTCTTATCGGTTTTTTTATTAGATGGCAATAGATGAAATGAATTGAAATGGAGTTTAACGTCCTACCGTTCTGGAGTGGACGTTAAACCCCATTTCTCCCTCTCTCCCTACCGTTCTGCCCCGACTGGGCATACGCCATACATGTGCTATCAGGGACATTTTGCTCGGACAGCGGCACTACGGCTTACTCTTACATTGAAGTCAAAGAAATGATTTTTCTTGCAGTTTGTTATATTGTTATCTCTACCCTGGTAAGTTGTCTAAAAGAAGTCATTTTGGCAATTTGCCTTATCCAAAGGGGTAGGGAAAAGGACACTATTGTTGATTAGGGGAGGTAATTCGTCATGGTTTACACGTCGCCGATTCACATAAGATTAGACAGCGCGTCAATACCAATCGGGATGTAAATGATCAAGTGGATTTTGTTCACCTACAATTCCTCAAATATCGTCAAAGACTTTGCTGGATTGAACAACACTTTTATTGTCAAATTAACACGCAGTTGCCGATTGAACCCATGCTAACTTAAATGGTTTGATGTACTACTTTTCTGTACGACCCTGGCAAACTGATCCCGCAGTGAATATTCGGTTGGCCGCTACAATCACTGATAAGCATGACATCGACGAGGCTTAATGAGTTCGGCATATTAAGTTTTTTACTCCGACAAATTAAATTCTCAAACATTTTTTTTGAGGTAAAAGAAAAATAAATAAAGACCTTTGAAGTATTTGTAGTTAAAAAACATTTAAATGGGTATCAAAATGAGTAAATTGCATCATTTTGCCAGAAGCAGTTACGTGTTATGTAAACATTGCACGAGCCGTTGAGCCTGTCGAGCCTCTAGGGATTTTCTCGGGTCCGCCGGGGTTTCTTCCCACCGCTAAAGACCAATATCGAAATAAAGTTGAACCATGTATTAATCCCGAAATGACCTAGTTTGTGTTGAGTGAAGTTAAACTCCACACGGACATACGCTTTACAGTGTGCCGTGTGGGAATCCTAACAATTACACCATCCTGCACCACTGAAAAACCCCGAGGCTCTTTCTCGGCCAACAAGGGATCATTTAAGTAGTACGACGAGGAAGCCACGGTTGTTCAGTGAGTATGACGTGGTTCCGTGCTCCATCTCGTTGTTGCCCGAGGAACTTCATGCGGATTTCCCTGAGGTCCCCTCTGTCAGTGATGTATATACAGTTCGTGAGGCCTTTACAAGGAAGAGCTCCTAGTCGTGCCCCCACCCGCAACGTCCACATTAAAACGATATCTAAGAGAGGCGGGTCTCCATTGTGCTACCTTCCTTTGTTTCTGAGCACCCATATAACCAAAGACAACTCAATAGCAAAAATGTTGATAATCGAGCGAAAAGAGGGATTTCTGACTACATCCCATGTGCGGACTGCGCAAGAAAATATCTGAACCAACCGCGACAGTTGGGGACATTACGGGGGTATTCGATTGAGCGTTCCGGAATTGAATTCTCTCAATTGCAACAATACTGACAATCGAGTGAAAAGGGGTATTTGAGGTTACAAAGCATGTGTCGACTGAATAAGAAAATATCTCCACCAACAATGGTACCGAAACATGTTCGTTTTGTTTGATTACGGCACGATTCTATTGTAACAGGACTCGATTCCACTTCACTCGATTTTAATTCTACCAATTCTGGATGCATTTCTGTTAATTCGGCATATTTTGGACTTATTATCGAGCATCCCCTACGTCAACCAACCATGGGTCAAATTATAGTCACTGATGATGTAACCCATATCCCCATATGAGAAATTAGAGACTCACAACATCCCCATTAAAAATAATATCCCCATTTGAGATAAAGGCACCACAGTGTGCAAGTGCGCCGGCACCCGGGTACCAGGGTATACAAATGGTACCCTGCTCTATCTTTTGGTATCCTGGCCTTCGCGCCATTCCGGCGCCCCTGACGGTGTGCTCACTAACATCCTCATTTGAGATATTATAGTTCACAAAAAATGCGAGAAAAGAAGACATTTTAAATACGTCATATCAGATGAAAGAAATAAATGAATTACGACATTAATTTAATGATTAAAGTTACATTATGGGAGATAAGATAAAGAGATGTCAGTTCTCACTATAATAGTTAAAAACTAGATAGTGTAAAGGTAATTTGCTGAAAATTTCAGTCAAATTGATCCACTATTAGCCGAGAAAAAAGCGTTTGAAATATTCACATAGCCTCGGTCATCATTACTCAAATCATTAATGTAAACAGCATAGTCTTGATTATCCACTTGATTGATTTAATTATCAAAGGCCATTAAGCGGCATATAGGAATTTAATCCGCCAACATCGAAGGCTAGCCTTGAAATCAAGAGTTTATTATGGTCTGGATATGTTAATTAATGTCTAATTGATTATTTAGATAACATTTCAGGCCTAAAGAAAGACCTGTAATAAGTAGATTTTGCTCTTGCATAATGCTATTTTAAAGAAATACAACAAAATATTACAGAACACAATTTATTTTGAAATACAGTTTTACAAAAATGGTTAAAATCCAGGATAAATATACATTTATATATCTTAGACCAGGGTAATTTTTAATTAATGTTAAAAATTTAGAGAATAATGAAAATCCTATAAAATATTCAAATAAATAGAAATAAATGTTAGACATTGACAAACGATTTAATTCCTTAAAGCGAGAATTTCATATTTTTAAGTTATATTTTTAAAATGTATTAGAAAAGGGCCTTAAAATAGATGGTATCTATAAACAGTCCTATCTTGTTAAAGAATAATCCTATAATTCACTATTGCCAGTTGAGAAATTGGCAAAAATATCATTTGCAACTTCAAATTCAAACGTTTCAAGCTATTCCACGGGGGAATAGAAAAACAAGGGAGGTAATTGTGTTATTATTTCCGGTTTGAATGATGCAAATGATCGTATAAAAGTGAGTTGACAACTTTTGGTGAAAAAGACAAATTTTTTGATTTTTTTTTTTTAGAAAATATGAAATTCTCGCTTTAATAAATTAAAAATATGAACAAATGACAACTTTTGGAGAAAAAGACAAATTTTTTGACTTTTTTAGAAAATATGAAATTCTCGCTTTAATAAATTAAAAATATGAACAAATGAATTATACCTAATCATCGTTGTCGTATCTAGGGCGAGTGTAGACGGTCTCCTTAGCAACTGGGGTGTACCTTGGCTGTTCAACTGCGATGTACCTTGGCTGTTCAACTTGGTGCTCAACGACTTGGTGTTCCAAAACTGGCCGATTATCTACTTGATGTTTAACAACGGTGGTGTAGGTTGGGTGCTCAACAACTGGGCGTTTCACGACAACAATTTTGCGGACCTTATGGATTGGGCGTTTATCGACAACAACTTTGTGGACTGGGCGTTTATCGACAACAACTTTGTGGACTGGCTTCTTAACAACGGTGACTGGTTTGTGGACTTTGATTACAGCGATCTTTTTACCTTCGCAATGGACATTTTTAGGGTAATCACAGAAACCTCTACCAGGAGCAACAGCATTAAACACCAGACCAGCTGGACAAGCTTGAACGTAGGGGATATTCTTGAAACAATTCAGGAACTTGTTACAGAATCTGGGGTCAGGGAACAGACCGAATGGATGTGGACAGCTAACACCGCTGTAACACGTAACAAATTCTTTGGTGTTGCATCTCTGGATATTTCTGTCGTAAAGGGTTCCTTTAGCGCATTTGGTACGAACCAGCCCTGCTGGAGAACACTGAAAGAAGGCACCACAGTCGCTGGGATCTTCATAAAATCCATATTTATACAATGGACAGGGTGTAATTACTTTGACGTGCTTTGATGTTGTTTGATGGTTGGTGATAACATATTTGGTACTGACATCAACTTGAGAGTCAGACTGGTAATAATTAGGATTATCTTGACCACTGTAATCTGGAAAAATAAGTTGAATTAGAATTTAACGTTTATAAATATATATTTGAGTTGAGTTTGTATAAATATATATTTGGATTGAGTTTGTATAAATATATATTTGAGTTGAGTTTGTATAAATATATATTTGGGTTGAGTTGTGTTTTTATAAAAATATATTTGAGTTGAGTTCCTATAAATATATAATTGAGTTGAGTTGAGTTTTTATACAAATATAATTGAGTTGAGTTGTTTATATTCGACCCCTGCCTTGGCCGAGAAAGTTCATCCAGATTTTACGGTGTGGTTTCCCCATTTCAGTGAGGCAGGACGGAGTTCCTGACAGGGACAGCTGTCTAGTCTTTCGGATGGGACCCAAAATCGAGCTCCCATGTACACATTGGCGTGCACGTAAACGATCACTTGGCAGTTGACATTCGTTATAAGAGTAGGCCGTAGTGCCGCTGTCCGGGCACAATTTCCCTCATAGCACACTGTATGGCGTATGCCCGTCTTCATTAGCCCAGTTTAGGAGCAAAACAGTAGTAGGACGCTAAACCCCCATTTCAATTCAGTTCTTTTCATTTTTAGTTGTTTATAAATATACATCTGAGATAAACACTAGTTTGTATAGATATATAATTGAGTTGAGTTGTTTATAAATATATATCTGAGATAAACACCGATGAAAACAAAATAATTTTGCTACAATTATGTTTAAGAGTATTCTTTGAGATAAAAAAAAAAATTATGATAATGAAGTCGGTTAGACTTTAGTATAAGTACGTTAACAATATTTCAGAATGGTCTATTAGGATATTAAAGTTCTATGATGTCACTCACCATCTGCTGTAACCATGGAGATGGCTACCATTAAACACAATATAATCGTCGTCTTCATCTTGAAGTTCTATTAATTCTAAAACAAACAGTAGACAAGAGTTATACATTCGTTATATAAAAACAAACAGTATACAAAAGTAATATATTAGTTAGGGGAATTCCCTAGAATAAAAGAGGATTTCAAGTATCTTCAAAACAATTTTCATTTCCATGAACAATGCGAGGATGTGGGAAAGTTGTGACCGAAGTGTGATGTTTCGCTCTACACCTCCCCCAATTCCAAGGGTTATTCTGAATGTACGCCTATGTGTCCACGGGTATAATTTGGGATTTCGGATCTTTCAAATGACAGCATAATTGTCTTGTCTGGCAAGCAGGAGCCACACCCGATAAGCACGGACCGGGCGTGAAATCCCTGGGATTCACACACGGGTCATTCTAGCCGCGGATCTCGTGCCATATCATGCGGCTACCCTGAACATGCCCTAGAAACATTACCTATATTTTCCCATGACATCATTCACTATAAACTTACATTCCAGAACCCGAAGTTACGGAATGGAAAACGTTATGTTTCTTTTTTGACGAGTATATAAAAAGTGAAGTAAAAGCGTAAAAAAAGGGGGAACGAGAGATTCTTCTAAGACTTCTCGAAATTATGTGATTCACTGCTGTACCTCCGTCCTGACAAGGTTAAAACCTAACTGGATCATTCTGACCCAGAATCCTCTGGTTAATGAACCAATGACCAGTGGCATACGATACTGAATGAATGAATGACTGAATGAATGAAATGGAGTTTATCATCCTATGTTTCGGTACGAACCGGCCAATGAAAACAGCGGAATAAAATACACATCTCTAGTTTTGTCTTTTTGGACCTACTTTCATCCCAACTACCATCCTACCTTCATCCCACCCACCCACATTCATCCCAACTACCACCCTATAACAGGAATTGAAAAAAAAAACGGAGGGAACTCCTGACGCAGAAAATCCCGAAGGACTTTCTCAGCCATAACCGAGATCAAACCGTGGAGCCACCCCACAAATTATTAAACGATTTGAAAAATAGAAGTGAAAAGTTTTCAAGCCATAAAAGATTTACAAATTGAGTTTCAACTTACCCAAGAAAATATAGAAATAAAACAAAACTTGCAAGTCTTCGTCCTAGACAACGTAGCCAATCGACACAATGAATTTAAATTTTCAATGATCGGTTTATATACACAAGTGAAACATCATAAAATTTTTTAAAATGATAGATTAAGAAATAAAATTGTTAAATTTTGTCATTTGTTTCCCTTTCCTCGAGATGATGTACGGACCCGTCATTAATTCGTGTTTTGTATTTGATTGTCATGACGCTAATAAAGGAACCATTTTCAGGAAATCTAGGGTCGACCCAGTTCTCTGAGTTCATATTTGACAGTATATTTAATTATCATGAAAGTTAGAAAGGAACCCTTTTCAGGAAATCTCTGAGTTCATATTTGAGAGTGCTGATGTTTATTCACTCAAACGTTCAGCCTTATTAATTTTTTGAGTGTTATAAAGTGTCGCACGTAGTAAACCCTAAAAAGGTGATCAAGTACAAACTCTACAAGTATAATATATATATATATATATATAGGGGAGAGTGGGGTCCAATGGGCCGATTTTTTATATATTGCCGATAACTTTAGTTCCAAATCATGGAGGATAACCAATCTTTGCCACTGCATTCATCAGACACTAACCTATAAACATGCAGGGTTTTAATACTATACCTTTAATAAAAGTTGAGTTCTGACTATTTTTCTGACATCACTCAGGATGGCCCATGGGGCCCACTGGTGTGGGTCCGATGGACCATCTCATGGGGACCAATGGGCCGTCCCATGGGTACAATAAAATTTAGACAAACATTCACAAACTTTCACTTTATTTAATTTGAGAATTGATAAAAAAATAATTTTGGCACATTTTGTTCGAGTAAGATCTTAATGACCGGTTTATTCGATATTATAGTCATCAAGGCAAACTTCAAAACGAATAATTCCCTGTTGCCTTTTAGTCGTATTCATTTTGATTGGTTGAGGAAGTATAGCAACTATATTTGACTGTGTAATATTGTCGGTATCTTCAACCGTTGGTTCAATAAAAGCACAGGACATAGTGTGCTTTTTGGATCTTCGGAAAAGTTTGACTTCAAAGACACCATTTCCATCACCGTTCTTGATGATAATACCAACGTAGTGAAGTGTATTGTTTCCTATATCGTAGCGCACTATGATGTAATCTCCCACTTCAGGCGTTTTATCCTGGAATCCACTTTCTTCTTCATCAAATACCTCATCATCGGAGGAAGATGATAAACAGGGCGATGTATCTGATGCATTACTTGAAGAATCATCATCTTCAATCATGGACCATCTCATGGGGACCAATGGGCCGTCCCATGGGTACGATAAAATTTAGACAAACTTTCACTTTATTTAATTTGAGAATTGATAAAAAAATAATTTTGGCACATTTTGTTCGAGTAAGATCTTAATGACCGGTTTATTCGATATTATAGTCATCAAGGCAAACTTCAAAACGAATAATTCCCTGTTGCCTTTTAGTCGTATTCATTTTGATTGGTTGAGGAAGTATAGCAACTATATTTGACCGTGTAATATTGTCGGTATCTTCAACCGTTGGTTCAATAAAAGCACAGGACATAGTGTGCTTTTTGGATCTTCGGAAAAGTTTGACTTCAAAGACACCATTTCCATCACCGTTCTTGATGATAATACCAACGTAGTGAAGTGTATTGTTTCCTATATCGTAGCGCACTATAATGTAATCTCCCACTTCAGGCGTTTTATCCTGGAATCCACTTTCTTCTTCATCAAATACCTCATCATCGGAGGAAGATGATAAACAGGGCGATGTATCTGATGCATTACTTGAAGAATCATCATCTTCAATCAGTTTTCTCTTTACAGGTGCTTTAGTTTTTTTATTCAGTTTTTCCATACGCAATGTGTAGAGTTTTTCTCTCTCTGGAGTGTCAGTCAAAATTGTGCTTTTCTTTGCAGTTCTCTTCTGACCATTTACTGTGGATAGGGGCGTATGACTTCTGGACTGATTACCTGTTGTTGGTTATTTAGTGATTGTCCAGACACTGATGCTACTACAGGTTCACTTTCTATTGAGCTACTACTAGAATGTCTTACTTGTGATGGAAGAAACATATCCTCTGTAAACAAATTTCTGTTGTAAGGAACAAGACCTGTCTTATTAAATCCTGGTATAATATTTCCAGGAATGAAGGCTTTGTAGTAAGCCTGTGAACTTAAAGCAGCAACATCATAAATTGTAATATGTTTCCCTGGATTATTTAACATCCAGTCATTGCATGCAGAGTTGTAATATTTCTTAAATGGCCCATAGACGCTGATATCTAAGGGTTGCATGCGGTGACTGCAGTGTGGAGGGAAACTAGGTATCATAAGACCATGGCTCTCATGATTGTCCATAAGTAGGATGGCTGGTTTGTCTTTTGAGACATTCATAAGTTGACTGAAACAAGTCATTATTCATCCATCCACTCTGAGCTGCCAACCCACAACTACCAGATGGTGCACCATTCAGCATGTGATCTTTGAAATTGACACGTGGAAATATATATGCAGGAGGAAGTGACATTCCTGAAGCATTGACACAACAGCACATAGTAACAAGGACTCCTCTTTCAGTTGAACATATCTGTCCAACTTGTTTTAATCCTTTCTGAGAGACAACCTTTGTTGCACCCTGTACAGTTTTTACACCAGTTTCATCAACATTCCAAATTCGATGCGGCTCAAAATTAAATTTAGGGCGTTTGATTAGTTCTTCATAATGATCATAAAACAATTGTACATTATATGGATTAAAGGCAGAGGCTCTAGCTAAACTAGTTGCCTCAGGCATCCTCAGACTCAAAGATGTGTTCCGTTTCATCAGTCCAAAAAACCATTCCCTACCAGCATTACAATTCTCATTCCAACTTTCTGGGTACTTTTTCCCCAGTTTCTGGGCATATTCCCAGGCTAGTTTTCGGGTCCAATGCGCTGAAAGGCCATGGAACATTTTTGACCACTTGATAATATAATCTGAAAGTTGTTGCTCTTCTTCATATGTGAAAACCTAGAAAGAGAAAAAATAAAATGTAACTTGATGTACAATTGAGTTAATTATGGGCTAACATACGCATATCTATATTTGATTACTAATAATATTTCCTTTAAATTGTATGAATACATGTACTGTTATATATTGTTCTACAGTCCTATCAGTACCAAATATATATTATGGTGGTCTGTATCCTACTAAGTATGCAGGATTTATCTCTCTTACAAATTGCCTGTTGTAAGACTTGATAATTTGTATTATTAGGAGTGAACTCCCCTGAAAGGAAGTTAATAACCATGTGCCTATGATAAAGTCTTTGTTTTTGTCATAATTCTTCTTTGATGAAAACATATGTAATTAGAGTAGAAGTGACAGCACTAGGGCCAAGACAGCACACAACAATACCTATTTATTACTCCGTTATCTTTCATAATGACAATATAATGAATGCATTGGATATTGCATTTACACTGTACGGTAATAAACAATAACAAATTTGTCTTGATCTGTTTACCTGGGTAGTCACACATGTCTTTTTGAAGGTTACTTTATCAATGTCTTCGGTTTTATATTTTCTAGCATCGTCCACGTATCTTGTCAATGTTGTTCTGCTGATTTCATAATCTTTAGCAGTGGTACGTAGGGATTTGTTTTCAAAAATAACTTCTTCTACAGCCTTTCTCATTGTTTCTGCAACAAACATTCCCCTGTCCGTTTTTCTTGTTTTATTTCTTGGCATTGTCAGGTTCTAAATTATAAATCCTATCATATGCATAATTTTTTATATTGACATGATGAGGACCTATGGGCCACGCCTATGGGGCCCCATGGGCCATGCCCATGGGAACCGACCTGCAGGTGGCCCATCGGTCCCCACAACATTAAAAAATATATTTAGCTTTATTAACTGTAGGATCAGTCACTGTGGCATTTTATTTTATTTGCAAATCCTAGGTAACTAATAGGCATATGTGTTGGTGCAAACCACATCTTGATGACACTTACGTACTTTGGGACATGAAAAATATTGCAAAATATGAAAAAAATACTTTTCGTATGGTTAAACTTACTTGTAAGTTGCAGTCCAGGCACATCGGCTAGGTCAAGGTTACATATTGATGACCAATAGAATTTGATTCTGTCTGTCACATGTCTTATACAAGGGGTGGCCCATCGGTCCCATATGCCCATTGGTCCCCACTCTCCCCTACACAGCTCATGTATAGAGAGACATAAGGTTTAATGTCCACTCGACACAAACTAGGTGACTTCTGGACTAACCTATGATTCAATTTTATTTTATTAATTTCGCTTGTGCGTAGGGTTATTGTGCAGTGGGAAGAAACCGGATGATCCGGTGAAAATCCATAAGGTTCGACGGACGACCCTACGTCTTGTCACATACTAGCGGAGAATCGAAACCACGCATTACCCCCCCCCCCCCCCACCACCACCACCAATATAAACTGTGGAAGAGGGGTTTACCGTTCTACTGGCTTTCAATTTTATCCGCCAAAATGGTTAATAATTTTCATATAAAAAGATGTTCATTATTTTTTCCCCGCTAACTGGAATAATTATTTTATCTGCCAAAAATTTGTGATAATTTTATTTCTGAGGTAGGCCTGTTATAAAACAATTACCGGTGTATATAATAAATTAGCCCAGGTTTTTAGATGATTTACTACTGTCAGATTTCATGTTTAGTGACTTTAGTCTTTAGCACGCCGTATTAAATAATATATAATTAGTATTACACGTCTTCGAGAAGAACTGTCGGCCATTTTGGTGAATTTAGTCTTTAGCACGCCGTATTTAACAATATATTTTCAATATTTTAAAGACGAAACGACACATCAAGTAATTCTGCACTAGATGGAAATAGCCATGCAGATAAACTACACGTGGTCTAACGTCTTACTTGAACGCTTAAAACTTGCGGGGTATGGAATGGCTGAATGGTTAGCGCATGCACGTTAGATCAAAAGGCCGGTCATTGTGTTAACTGGCGTGGTTTCGATTCCCTGGTTGTACGTGACAAGAACAGGGTTGCATGTCCAACCTCTTGATGAACATATTTTAAGAATGATGATTTGTGTTTTGCAGGGGTGTAGTCTTGAGTTTATCGAACCAGATGTGATAATTAATTCAAACTGTATTTTCAATTTGTAAACACTAAGTTTCTCCTGTTAATTACAGTCTAAATAGAGATCATCCAGACCGATTAAAGATAGTTTACGTTAGAGCTAAATCTGTCTTATAAAGTATTAATTAGACATTCATTAACATAACAAGCTTATATTCAGACCTTTACTTAATTCTTAAATGGGCACTATGGGAGATTAGATAAAGAGATGGCTAGTCTTACTATAATACGTTATAACTAGATAATGTAAAGACAATTTGCTGAAAATTTCAGCCAAATTGATCCACTATGAACCCATATTCCTGAAGCAATGGCCCGAGAAGTCCCTCTCTGGCCATTGCTAGATTGGCTTCTGATTCTTGAACTCTTGCGGGAGTGTGTCTATTCTTCCCGTTCAATCAAAGCTTATATTCAGACCTTTACTTAATTCTTAAATGGGCACTATGGGAGATTAGATAAAGAGATGGCTAGTCTTACTATAATGCGTTATAACTAGATAATGTAAAGACAATTTGCTGAAAATTTCAGCCAAATTGATCCACTATGAACCCATATTCCTGAAGCAATGGCCCGAGAAGTCCCTCTCTGGCCATTGCTAGATTGGCTTCTGATTCTTGAACTCTTGCGGGAGTGTGTCTATTCTTCCCGTTCAATCAAAGATATCACTTGAGTATAGCCACATGACAGCCCTTCGTTTAATCTGGGTCTTCCCTAAAACTTTGGACAGTGATTTAAGGTATAAAAACGGTGAAAGTATGTTCGTTTCCAAACAGTATTGTTTACATTTTAATCGATTTGATATACCTCTAATCAAACGGAACACTGCGCGGAGTATGCTATAAACCTAGATTTTAGCAGTTGAATATTGGGACTAGCCTCGATCATCATTACTAAAGTCGGTAGGATAAAAATCATAGTCTCGATCATCCATTTTTGATTGAATTATGAATGGAAGTCGAACATAATTCGGAGCGCAATTCAATAAACATCGAGAGTTTATTATAGTCTGGATAAGTTAAATAATGTTTAATTAATCATTTAAATAACCTTTCAGGCCTAATGAAGACCTGCAATACTTGGGCAGAATTAGCTCTTGCATAATGTATGTTTAAATAAGCAGTTTCTTTATCACTTACATAAATAGAAATGTATGTATAAATAATATATCTTTATTGTTATGACATTCAATTTGTTTTCATGATAACATAAACTGGTAATTTATTAAAAACATATACGGGTAAAAACAATGATATTTCATCTTTAGACAAGAATTGAGGAACTATAGCTTTATTATATACTAATTGTTTCATAGGCCTACATACCATAATGCAAGGAAACAGAAATGATTGACTATAACGTTTTTTCAAAAAAATGCAATGAAATGAAATGGGCTTGATATTTTTTTTTTTTTGCACCGACTGGATTAATCAACACGCCGTAACGTGCCATGTATTGTGGTAGGTCGACTGGGAAGGTTCCACAATGGCCGAAATGGCCACCCAAAACCCAGGTTAAATAACAACTCTTCCAGATCCTAGTGTAGTACAGACAAGTAAAACGAAATTTTTAACTGTAAGAAAACGAAACGAAATAGGATCCGTGTTTTAATCAGATTGGGACAAAAGTTTGGCAGCTGAAATCAATCGCCATCTAAAGCCACCAAATGCTGGGCCACTGAATCACACGAAACCGCTCAGCAGACCACTGAACTATTTATACATAACAGAACGAAGCAGAGAAACCGTTCCAGATTTAAGATATGCAAATCTCAAAAGAATATAAACTGCCAAATGGATCCAATTTTAAGAATCATTAACGCTGAAATTGTCAGCAACAACTACAAAGTAAATATATATATATTTTGAGAGTCAGCAGGTATGCCCCTGTTCAAGAAATACTTTTTCTGAAAAGCTAACAACGCTTAGTAGGTACATTTTCCCCGGGTGTTGGCGTTGTCTTTGTATCAAGGGTTCTTTCAGGCACATGACAAGGTCGTAACTGAATAATCCCGGATGTTCTGCGCGGCCCACGCCAGGAATCAAACCGGGTAAATTCGAGTCGGGAATTAAGTCCCTTACCGCTCGACTACCACGACCCCTATCTTAGAAGCATGGAAATTAGTCTAGGATTGGTGTGTGCTATAACTATACGAGGTGACGTAAGCGTCCTCAATAAACCGGTATCTGTGAAAGGGGGAGGGGTCTGTATTTAACCACCCTACGATGTTTCTGAGTCTCCATATATCCATTCAACCTTTCGGTGTCTCGCAGACAATTCGAGGATACTCGGTCGAATAGGGGGATTTCGGGCTACAACGCATGCTAATACCAACCCTGGACGTAGCCCCTATGCTTACCCTAATCACAAGGTGGCGGTTAATCAGTTGTATATTTCTCATGACCTGCGTTTTTGCAAACTACATGAGGTATCAATTACTGAGATGGACTCCAAAATTTGTCGAATATATTATAGCAACATATACTCCTACAGATACGGACCTGGTGTGGTTCATAATAAGAGGCTCTTCTGTCTATTGATGAGTGCCCAGGGAGAGATCCCTTTTAAAAAATTCCCTGGAATATCTACATATCACACTGGTTACAAGGGGCTCAGGGCTAGTATCATTCATCAGATTTCCAAGGAGCCTGAGATCGGTTGCTAAATTATAAAACGTCTTTAGCAACTCCTATAAAAGTCCTTTTAATTAATGCAGTTTCTTTTTAATTTCGGAAAACAATTAATATCAATATGGTGTTTTAAAGTTTCCAACAACAACAACACCAAAATATCATCAAATCAGTTAGGGTAACTTGAAAACAGGCAATGTCATTCAATTAATAGATTTTCTGCTCGCCTCTTTCGTTTTTTTAAAAAAAATTTGGTACATATTGTATATCCATTTACAGGATGATCCAATCTCCTTGAAGACCCACATTGATGGGTATTTTAAAACAAAAATTTTCTGGACAACTGAATTTATTCCTACTTCTTCAAATTCAGACAAGGTGGACCCACAAATATATATCTTTCCGTCGTTCAGTGATCTGTAAAGATTTTTTGGTTCAGTAGTTGAATTTTGGACTTCGAAAACAACAGCCTGGGCCTATCACATTCGGAACAAAGGGGGGAATGCACACTAGTCCACGGATTCATTAGTCCACCGATATCTATCATTAGGTTATGGCTGTGTTAGGTTTAGGATTCATTAGTCCACCGATATCTATCATTAGGTTATGGCTGTGTTAGGTTTGTTATTAGGGTTAGGTTTATGGATACCCATATTTATAGTATTTCTTACAGCGACTGACTAGTGTATCCGCGGACTAGTGCACCACTCTCGCGACAAGTTACTTTGTTCACATGTTGCACCAAAGGATTAAAAGGATTTCCGTGTTCCCTTACTGTTCTTTCTTTAAAGTTTCCCGCTGTGTCCGTTCCGAAGATGGTTTGATGTTTCTGTTGTGTCCGTTCTGAAGATGGTTTAATGTTATCGCTGTGTCCGTCCGTTCTGAAGATAGATTGGTGTTTTCTGTTGCGACCGTTCTGGAGATGGTTTGATGTTTTCTGTTGTGCCCATTCTGAAGACCTCTTCAAATGATTTATAGTGATTATCTAGCCCCTAAATGGGGTCAGGCAAATGACTTAATTGATCAAGAGTTTCTTCAGGTAGTCTAATAGGCTTTTTACAAATAGTATAACCTGTTCCAGCTTGACAACATTTTATGCACAAAAAGAAATAAGATCTTTGTTAACAGTTGTTTCTTAACATTGCTGACAGTGTATTATGAGTTTCACAACCTACTTCAGCACTAAAAGGTGTCAACAATTTTATTGTCTGTGGCTGGTGCATAAAATTCAAATGATGCCTCTTTTGCAAATTAATCCTTGAATAGATCCGTACAGCTGATAACAGTTGAATCAAGATTGGCATAATAATCCACAAATTCATCTTTCAATTTCCGTATCCCGCCATCTGTGTATATAACATTAAAAAGGGAGGAATATCTTCTAGTGGATATTCCGGTCTCAGAACGCTAGCAGCGTCTTTTGCGGGCGTCAATTTATTTAATGCTATTCAAAATGTCTGTACCTGAAGGGGAATAATTTGGTGATAATTGAGCTTCGGTGCATGAAAGGACATCAATACGATTTTCATAGGAATGACTGGTTGCTAACTCGACACAGACCAGGTAATTTCGGGACTAACATGGTTTAATTTTATTTCAATAATGCGCTTGCGCGCAGGGGTCTCTAGCAGTGGGTGGAACCAGAGAAAACCCACGAGGTTGGGCAGGCGACACTACTCCTTGCCACGTACAACCGGGGATTTGAAACCAGGCCAGTTGACTCAATGACAGGCTTTATGATACAGCACGCACGTGCTAACCATTCGGCCATCCAACTCCCCTAGCCCTATGGGTACATAGTTTTGATTCAAGATAGTCTATGTACTTCATAAGGCACTCAATAACAAAGTCACAAGCACAAAACATCTTTTAAATGTTCATCATGCATATAGGATTTCACAAGTTCATTTTAAATAGCATTTACTGCGATTCCAACGAAAAATTTTAAAAGAGTCTTGGTACCATGGGCAGAGGATAGTGGATTATCAAACCTAAAAAAACAGTGAATAGGCCTGGCACAATATTCCAACGATCTGATACATTTTTTATGGTGTCCTTTATACCACAGGAAGATCTCAGACAAGATGGACTAGTAGTTATCTCCCTTTATGCCTGAAAGGACCAATTATAGTGCGAGTGTTAAATATACAATTTTTCCATTTTATTTCTCCCCTCTTCCTGCATTTTTTGATTGACTTTTTTGTCTTAAATTGAAGAAAAGTGGCCAAGTTTGCAATTTTATAACAGTTTTCGGTAACACCGGTACTGTGTAAAGTGTCTTTCGTCAGAGCAATCATTGTGTCAGAAGTGAGATTTTCACCCCAGTCAACATCAAATCCCCGTTGCAAAAAAATCTAAACTGTCAACCCCCAACATAAATTATCTTCACCCCTCTGCAGTTGTCTTTAAGGATTAACAACAGTCCGCCAGAGCGTAATTGTGTTTTCTTATTTGAATGTAGCTCATTGCAAACGGTCTGAAATTTTGATGAATATTCATCCAAAGAAAGAGATTTGTCTTTAATTTAAGGTGACTTTTGAGATTCGTGTTTTTAATTTTGGATAAAATAACGCTTGCCACCATGGTATATTTGATGTATTTGGGCCTACTTCTTGACTCTTCTCCCCATTCTTTTCATTATCCAAGGCGGTGCCAAAAAATTGGACGCTAAACTCCATTTCATTTGGAATACTAAACAAAATTTACCTTAACGAATTGCTATGAAAATATTAAAAGACAACACAAAACTTACAAAATACAATTTTAATAAATAACTAATAAATATATATATCTATAAATAACTGAAACTAATAAGACACTCCTCCTCTCAACTCTCTAACAAAAAAAACACAATCCTTGAACATTTTGAATAAATGGATGCGCTAGCATGGTTTACATTGATAAAATGGCACATCTACAACGTTTGAATCTAGTACATTTGGTATATCGAGAAATTGAGTGACTGGGAAATTGATAAAATGGAAGGGTTTGAACGGTTTACATTGATAAAATGGTGCATCTTCATAAATTGAAACTATATTGAGAACTTGATTGACTGGAAAATTGACAAAATAGTGTCAAGTATTAATAATTTCTCCGTGGTGGCAGATCATCAACTGGTGGGCGATACTCTGGGGGTGGCTCTACCATCGTCTCCTCCGGCTTTTTATCCTTTTTCTTGATTTCCGGTTTCTTGTAGACAATTTCTATGATAACTTTTCCCTGGCAGTCGACGTTATAATCGAAATCGCAATAACCTTCTTGGGCGTTGAATACCAGACCAGGTGGACATTGTTGAACAAAGGTATCCTTGTTTTTTATAGCACAGTTGATGAAGGTGTTACAGAAAGACGGATGGGCAAACAAGCCATCTTCTTTAGGGCAGATGAAGCCATCTGTTGGTAGGCTGTTAGAATGGGGTCGCTGATCGGGATTCAGTGGGGCATCGGTAATGTCGTTTGGATTGCTGGGAACATAATCTGAAAAATGGAAACAAAAAAAATATGAGAAGAAATATTGTGTCTCTGAACTATACTTCTGTCCATTTAGTGGGTGGTGCAGAAGTGGTTTTGGAACGAGTGGCGTCGTTTCGATCCCAGGCTTGTACATGACAAGCAATAGGATCACCTTGCCCCTGTTCTTCCCCATTGCTAAAGACCACTATCCACATGCGAATTATTGAAATAAAATTAAACCATATGTTAGTCCCGAAATGACCTAGTTTGTTTGGAGCGAACGTTAAACCTCATTTCTCCCTCACTCTCTCTCATCTCGAATTTGCTAGAAATGAAATGGGGTTTAATGTCCTACTCTTCTGCACCTTACCTGGGCTAATGGAAGACGGGCATACGCCATACAGTGTGCTATGAGGAAAATTTTTCCCCGGCAGCGGCGCTACGGCCTACTCTTATATCGAATTCCAACAGTCAAGGGATCTTTATGTGCATGCCGGTTTTTCGTCCCACTTGAACGACTAGAGGGCTGTCCTTGCCAGGCCCTCCTTTCTGAATCACTGACAAGGGGAAACCACGCCGGAAAATCGAGATGAATTTTCTCGGCCTATGCAGGGATCGAACACCCGACCTCCAGGTCAGCGAGCCAGCGCCCTACCCACTTAGCCACTAGAACTTAGAACTATAATGGCTTTGTTCTGAAATCAGGAAATATTAGGGCGACAATATTAAGCTAAGGTCCGCAACCAAAATCTATATTTCATGCCATTTTAAGAAATCAAAATGGAGCTTACCTAAATCCCGATTTTGTGTTCGTTCATTGATTCTGTCTCGAGGTGGGTTGTATTGGTTGTCATCGGGTCGGCCATTTCGTGGCGGGGTGTATCGATCTCTCTGTGCGGTGTATCGTTCTTCGGGAGGAGAATATTGACGATTTTGTGGGGGACGATAGTTTCTGGTCTGTGAAATAGTGTTGGCCACCAGACAAACAGCTACCAGAAATACAATATTCAGTACTGAATTCATCTTTATGTTTGCCTTTATTAACCTATAAAACAAGGTAATACATTTATTTAATTATTGTGACGAGTGTAATATACGAGACTGTGTATGCTTACAAAGGGTGAAAGAATGAAACAGATAATGCTGAAAATTTCATTAATACCTTCACTCTGAACCGAGATACTTTAGTCTGCGTCCGTCGCCATTACTAACGTTGCTGTATGAAAGTCTCGATTATCCATTGTTAAGACAAATTGTCCATCACAAAATGTACTCAAAAAATCAAGTAAATATCCTAGGCTAACAGAGGCGGGTCCAGGATTTTCAGAAAGAGGGGGCGTGCTGCACCTACTTGAGAGTGCGAAGCCCGCAATAGTGATTTTTGAGTGGAGAAAATGCCCACAAGGACTAATTTCATACTAATACTGTAAATTAGGATTTCCAACCTAAACTATTTTTGTTCTCCTTTCTCACGAGAATATATGGAGCTAACAATTGTTCGCCACCTCCAAAAATAGAGGGGGCGTGCGCCGGGTGCGCCCCCCCCCCCCCTGGATCCGCGCCTGACTAACGATGGCATTGAAAGTTGATAATGGTCTGGATAAGTTAACTAATGTCTTATTAATAATTTAGATACCATTCCAGTCCCAAATAAAGACCTGTAATCGATAGATTTAGCTATTGCATAATCCATGTTTAATTAAAAGAGATGTTCATGATGAGTAAAATAAAATGAAACTGAATATTTACCTATGTGTAATTATTACACCTGTCGTGAAGGCACCTGTATTAACACCTGTCGTAGGGAGTCGATGTATTAACACCTCTAATGTCTACCGTATTTATACCTTCATTTTTCGGAAACACAGGTGAATAATCAGTTTCATTTTTATGTAAATTAATATGACAGAATTATTACCGGACGAAGTGTGGATGTTTCCTGGTTATTCCAGTCCATCCACGATGACGTGTATGGTGCAAAACTATATTTCATTCTTGACTGATTGTTGTTTACCACTTCCTGTTCTGGTCTTTTAGATCGGGCCATTGTTAATATCTTATATCATCTAAGTACTTTGCAGGGGTTAATCTGGAAGAAGAAGACACTTTTATAACAATCTAACGATATACAATAGAATGGAATGGGGTTTAAGTCCGTCGTACTTTCCATCACCAACCGGGCTAATAAAGACAGGTCAGCCCTATGCAGCGTTCTATGAGAGACATTATGTTCAGAAAGTTGTATTTCCAATACCACTTTGTACAAAAACTCAGCTGCTAAAGATTCTTTGACGTGCACATAAACATGTATACGGTATATATATAGGGATTTAGCCCTATCGTGATCTTTCCCGGGCCTTTTTTCTACACCAGCGACAACGGAAAAGCACACTGGAAACCCACTCTAGGCCAGCAGTTATATGTGTGGGGGGGGGGGAATGTTAACGTCCACTCGACACAAACTAGGTTATTTCGGGACTTACACATAGTTCAATCTCATCTTTAATATTGTTGTGGGTAGGCGTTGGACCCGGAGAAAACCCACGAGGTTAGAAGGCAATGGAAAAAACGCCAGTTGACTCAATGACGGACGTAATGATGCAGCGTGCACGTGCCCCCGCCGATGTAAGCATATTCATTTTATTTACTGTATATCCTAGATTTATTCAAGAAACACATTCAAAACAAATAAAAAAATGATTCGGAAGCAATTCTACTAGAGAATACAAGCGTTTTCAATACAGCATGTATAAGAATGAATTTTTATATAACTTTTAAAATAATTGTTCTAAAGATTTTCACTGAATGCACTAAATGACAGGGACTTCACATTAGGCAACATTTTGACATATTGCAATATATAGCAATTGGTAGTGGAGTTCCTGCTAACATGCATAAATTACATTTAAAAAAATTTAAACAAAAATTAAAAAGGCCTATTTCCTTCTTATGAAACGCATTTTATATTTAGGGGGTCACCGTTGTATGAATTTATTATGGTCTTCTTTTATAATAATAGTAAGTGCAGGTGGACTGCACCACATATAATTTACACAAAAACAAATATACGGGGAGAGAGAAATGGGGTTTAACGTCCACTCGACACAAACTAGGTCATTTTGGGACTAACATGGTTTCAATTTTATTTCAATAATTCGCTTGCGCGTAGGGGTCTTTAGCAGTGGGAGGAAGCCGGAGTGCCCGGAGGAAACCCACGAAGTTGAGAAGGCGCCCCTATCTCCATGTCACATTCGCTCACACCGGGGATCGAAACCACAGCCGCAAGCCAGAGGTGACCGGCCAGCTAGAACAAATCTACGGACAAGACACAGAAATCACAAAGCATCGAACATATCAAATTAAGTGAATGGATTCCGGGGGCTAGCCGTAAGCGCCCACTGCGCTGTACAGTCCCAGGCCTGTAGTAATACAGACGTCACTCAGGTTTTAAAACAATCAGGAATATAACTCATCAGAGAAACCATTGCATAATGCCAGCAGGAGTCAAGATCTGCTATACTTATTAGAAATATGAATGGATTTCGTCATTCAGCTTTGAGTATCACGAAAAGGATATTAAGAAATCATATGGCAATTACACGAAATGAAATAGGGTTTAACGTCCTGGGCTAATGGAAGACGGGCGTACACCATGCCGTGCGCTATGAGGGAAATTTTGCCAGGGCAGCGGCACTATGGCCTACTAATATATAGAATTCCAACTGCCAAGGGTTCTTTTACGCGCACGCCAGTGTACACGGGACCTAGGTTTTCTCGTCCCATCCGAGCGACTAGACAGCTGTCCTTGCAGTCCTCCCCCTATCCTGCACAACTGACAAGAGGAAACCACGTCGACTACCAGGCTAGCGAGCCAGTGTACACGGGACCTTCCCCCCCCCCCCCCGGCGTATTAATATAACACCCTGTCTCTTATAATTATGATTTAAATAAACTTTAAGATCGATGACAGTATATATTTATCTAAATACCAAACGTACCATGTGTTACACAAAAATCTATTTTGTATTGTCCGAATATACTTATTACTATTGCGAACAAGTCAGTGGCTGCAATATCAGAAGCGAATATAATAGTGGTCACATATTTCAAATTCTTTATTTCAGTTCAATCAGTGAGAACGGTGACTTTTAGAGATTATTTTACAAAAGTCAATATTCTTCCTATCAAGGTCTTCTGTGTTCAGTTTGTACTTCCATTCCTTTTACTTCTGTTCGTTTATGAAAACAAAAAAGTTTGCTTTCTTACGGTGAATTATTTTGGAGACTTTGCTGTGTTTCTTTGGGATAAAGGATGCGTTTGTGAATTACACGTTACATATTCTAGAAACAAAATTATGTTATTATGAACAAACCTATCGTTGTGTGTCCCTTCTTCTATGTTTGTGTTTTGTCGGCTTTGCTTTGTGTATATTTTATGACGTATGGTCAACAAGCAACCCCGAGGCTTAAAGGCGTAGGAACTCTTCAACAACCAAACCCGAAACTTAAAGGCGCAGGACCTCTCGGAAAATTGATAACTCATGCAATTCAAAGGGAAACCACTCAGAGTAAAGATCATCGAAAACGAAAGATAAGGGTTGGACTAAAAAATAGTAATCATTCGTTGAAAAGGGATGACAATTCTCAAAGCAAGGCAGGTGACACGAACTCAAGGAAACAATTAGCTCTGAGGTTTAACAGCCAAAGAGCACAAAACAAATTGATAAAACGGTCAAATCAAACGAAAAGCACTTCCAAAATAGATGATCCTGGGAAAAATAGAAATCATTCACCGAAAACAGGTCAAATCAAGACAGGTGCCGAGAAAAAAGGGACACATTTTCTGGGATTAAAGAGAACTTGGGGTCGATTGGGGAATCATATGTTTTACTACGCTTCTTTAAGGGGAATAGGGGATGCTATCAACTACACGCCTATTTTAAGTAGAACAGATCCCATACTTCAATTGTTTGAAATTAATTTGAATAATTCTGTTGGTACATTTATCCTGAATAATAATGTTACGAAAAGTGAAAAATGTACAGGAATTTTTACGGAAGATCTGATGTCACCCGCAAATAAAACAACTAATATAACAGTGTTTGGATACTTACAATCGTTTAAATATTTCCAAAAAATAGAATCCGAAATCCGAAAAGAGTTTATCCTGAAAGCGGACATTAAGGCTCAAGTTAACCATATCTTTAATACACTTAACATAACACATCGAATAAAAGTCGGGGTTCATGTCAGAAGAGGTGATTTTGTGAATTTGAAAGGATACAAGGTACCTACCCCTTCGTATTTTTACAAAGCTATGAATATGCTGAGACAGAATTTAACAAATCCAGTATTTGTGGTGTGTTCGGACGATACGAAATGGGTGACAAATTATTTACGGTTTAACGATTCGGTTATTGTTCATGAAAGTGTAGAAGTCGATTTTGGAGTATTAATGATTTGTGATCATAGTATTATATCATCTGGAACGTTTAGTTGGTGGGTCGCCTATTTAACGAAAGGTACCAGCATTTATTTTAAAGGATATCCCTCGCCCCCTCTCCTTGGATGTATGTCCCCTCCAGACTATTATCCACCTCAATGGATTGGACTCGAATAACTTATTTATTTGAATTGAACTCAAAATATTTCATTGGATTGGACTTGAGTAACTCATTTATTTGAATTGAACTCAGAATATCTTATTGGATTGGACTCGAGTAACTCATTCACGGTTGTCGGCGACCGTATGCATTTTCAGGTCGCTGTAAGGTCGCAGCAGCACCGTAAGGGCGCCCCCGGTCTGTTTGGAGCCGTAACGATGCCCTTAAAAGTGTTCTCCAGCGTCTCCTTGTGCGTCCGATGACACTTTGCAATAAATGCAAAAAAATGAACACAAAGAGAACGTGTTTACTTTTTTATATCAAGTGTTAAATAGTGTGAGCGACAGTGATAGCTTAAAGGAAGGATTTCTCATTTATTTAGTATACCAATGTGAATGCTAGAATAACATTTTAAATCCAAATCATCTTTTATTTGTGTTAACCCAAATTATGTTCTACAAGCAGGCTCATAAGGCCAGACAATGCAAGTGTCAGAGTGCAAAGTAGAATTATTGTACCGTTCATATCAAGATTAAACTTATTTAATCCACTCAGCTGTCTGTTGCTTTTTATACCTTTTTATCGGAAATATTGTGCGAACATCTGCAACGAAACGAAATGGGGTTTAACGTCCAACTGTCCTCGGAACTGGGCAAATGAAGACGGGCATACACTATAAAATTTTCTGGTCGCAGCAGCGCAGTAAGGACGCCATCCCGGACTGACGGGTGCATCATGAAAACCCCACATGATACATCCAGTCTTTGACCTATTATTTAACTGGCCTAAAGTACATCTTTCTAAACTTAAAATATTTTTTTAATTACATGTTTGTGCGGAGATGTGGGCCACCAAACCTTATTTCAATTCGGTTGAGTTATATCCTCAAGCTGAAATCTGCCTAGACGATTGAGTATCGCCTCGTGTTGACAACTATACATACTATTCAAAAAAAGTAGGGGATATTTGATTTTGGGGGCATAATACTAAAATATGCAAATGACTACGAAAAAATTCACTATAGAACCTAACAGAAGAAACATTTCCAGTTACATGTGACGCCCAAACGCACCAATAGCTACCGCATGGAATGCAGGTGATGCTTGGGATCATCATGGGGGTCCAACCCAAGATTTGCACGACTCTGACTTTGAATGTTACAGTCATTGTGGCATTGAATTCCAGGGTGGAAACATCAGTTTAATTGTTTTAGTGACCAGAAAACAAATTTTGATATGCGTCGGCTTACCCAAAATGAAAGGTTACGTGCCCTTGGCATGCTACAGATCGGCACAACACAGGCGGTTGTGGCGCGGACGATGAATGTTTCTCAGTCTGTCATAAGCAGGCTATGGTCCAGATACCGTGATACACAATCTGTACAGGACAGACCACGCTCAGGTCGACCAAGGGCAACAACTCAAGCCCAGGATCGATTTATCCGTACCTTGGCCTTGAGAAATCGTGTCATCACAGCAAATCAGATCAGCGCTCGTCTTCAAACAGACACTGGTGTGAGAGTGAGTGGCCAGACGATTCGGAATCGACTGCATAGGGGTCACCTTCGCGCCCGACGTCCTCGCGCGATCCCTTGTTTGAGCGATCATCACATTCAGGCAAGACGTCGTTGGTGTAGGGATCGTCAACACTGGGATAATCGACGCTGGAGCAATGTGATGTTTTCACATCAGTCAAGGTTCACTGTTGATTTTTTGGACAGACGTAGGAGGGTGTGGCGTCGTCGAAACTAGCGCTTCCAAGACGTTAACGTCATCAGACATGATCGATTTGGGGGTGGTTCTGTTATGGTGTGGGGAGGCATCACTGTTGCTGGAAGAACGGCTTTACATGTTGTTGCAGGGCGTGTTACAGGCCAGTACTACCGGGACAACATCTTGGCAGTCCATGTTGTGCCGTTCGCACGACGTCATGGCCGCCGTTTCATCTTCCAGGATGACAACGCAACATGTCACAGGGCCAGGATGGTTACAGGTTACCTCCAACAACAGAACATCACCACATTACCTTGGTCAGCACTGAGTCCCGACCTCTCCCCCATCGAGCATGTCTGGGACATGCTTGGACACAGGTTACGTCAACGTCAACAACGTCCTGCCAATGTCCAAGAACTTGCTGCTGCGTTGCAACAGGAAGGGGACAATCTGGACCAAAATGACCTTAGACGTCTCATTAGGAGTATGCCACGTCGGATCAATGCTTGTTTGGCAAACAGAGGAGGATTTACCCGTTACTGACTTTGTTGTGATGCTGTGGTAACTTTGCTGTTTGACCCCGGGTATCATTTTACCCTTATAATGGTCAGTCTGTGCCTTACTTAGTCTAACGATCATTTGGAATAGATCGATGAATGTGAACTTCATTTCATTTTTTGTCATTTGTTTCTTCGTCAGTTTCATTAGGTGACTTTAATAACACTTAAAAATCAAATATCCCCTACTTTTTTTGAATAGTATAATAAGGCCGATCAATACAGTTGGGTTGTTCTTAAAGGACAATATTCGTGCTAGTCATTATCCCATAGGTGATAGAACTAGTTAAACTTATTTTAACACTTCCGATTCATGAAACCTTTATTATGCATCTATCGTTGCAATGATCTCTGTGTTGAAATTATATTTGAAATGTGTTTAACCAGTTCTATCACATATGTGATGACTGACACCAATATTGTGCTTTAAGTGAACACTCCCAAGTTATGCGCTTAGTCCTTGACCTATTTAATTTAATTGCCTAACAGGATTTTTTCTAAACTAACGTCGTTTGTTATCGTCTATTAATAACTATTAATTACAGGTTAGGGTATATATTCTAAATTGATAGAATTGATAGATTGATAATATTACTATAAATTTAATATCAATGTTTAAAGTAATATGCTCATTTCTAATCACACCGATAACTTGGTGGTTTGAACCCCCGGTTGTACGTAAGAAGGGGTAGGGTTTCTTGTCGAGTAGGGTTGCCTGTCCAGCCTCGAAGGTTTTCATCGGGTCCTTCGTCCTAAACATCCCTACGCGCTAGCGAATTATTGAAACAAAATTGAGCCATATGACCTAGTTTGTGTCGGGTGGTCGAGTGGGCGTTAAACCCCCTGTTTGTCTTCCATTACTCGTTAGATATAGTTTCGTCTCCACCATACCCACTTGATCCCATGAGATTGTCACAGACCTTACTTGTATCCGTTTCTCATTGGGTAAGGGTTCGTCACAAGCAGGGGCGAACAAACAATTTTACAGCGGGGTACGCTATAAAATAATAGGCCCACTCAGCATTAGAAAATCAATTATTATCCCAGTTAGGGAATCACGGTGGCTTAGTGGGTAAGGCGCTGGCTCGCTAGCCTGGAGGTCGGGTGTTCGATCCCTGCATTGGCCGAGAAAGTCTATCTCGATTTTACGGCGTGGTTTCCCCTTGTCATTGATGCAGAACGGAGGGCCTTACAAGGGCAGCTGTCTAGTCGTTCAGATGGGAAGAAAAACCGAGTTCCCGTGTACGCATTGACCAGCACGTTGGAATTCGATGTAAGAGTAGACCGTAGCGCCGCTGCCCGGGCAAAATTTCCCTCATAGCACACTGTATGGCGTATGCCCATCTTCCATTAGCCCAGGTTAGTAGGTGTAGGACGTTAAACCCTATTTCATTTCATTTCATTACCCCAATTAGGTAGAAAAGTAGTTTTTATACGCCCACATTTTCATGTGTACGTATTATGCCGTCGCCCCTGTCCGTCCACAAGTCTCGAGTATCCAATTTCTTACGCCCACATTTTCATGTGGACGTGGACGTATTATGTATGTCGTCACCCCTGTCCGTCCACAAGTCTCGAGTATCAAATTTTTTTATACGTCCACATTTTCATGTAGACGTATTATGCCTTCGCTCCTGTACGTCCTTCCGTCCGCCCTGAATTTGGTTGTGGACATTCTACAGGTCACAATTCTTATCCGATTTTGACGAAACTTGAAATATAGGTTTATCTCCTAAAGATCTCGGTTCCTGTCGTTATTGGCATGTATCGAACCATAAGTTCAAGGATTATTGCCCTGGTTGTACGAAGAATCACTTTTTAGCTTTTGGACCTTCTAGAGGTCACAATTTTTTATCCGATTTTAACAAACGTTTTCATTTATCACCGTGGCACCCAAGTGACGATTTGATTCAATTTTCATTAAAATCGGACAGAAACCTTTTGACAAAATGGCAAGTACTTACAGACGTATAGTGTATAAGTATGCCATTCCAAGGTTGTGGACCCCCTAGAGCGTACGTAACTAACGTACGAAAATTAAATGGAAGCTGGATTTTTTTGTTTCGGACGTATACAATGAACGTCCATTTTGCGCAGTAATCCCAGCCAGAATTTGGCTATTTTTTTAAAATTGCGTTCGATTTTTAAATTTTTGTTTAGAACTGAAATAAATTAACTATTAGTCAATCCCCACGCTAAAAACATCAACAGAATTGATTGTTTATATCTGAAATACACACAACCGAAGCACAAAATAGTGCCAATATGCCGACGTCAAATCTAAATTTGTAATGTTATTTTTGTGAAAAATCATTGGAAGATGCGATAAGACGTTATGGCTGTACAGATTATATAGTCCTAAAGGCTCCAAGAAGGCTATTGTTTACAATGTAACATTGTGTTGACATTTGTTTGTTGACGTGACCTCATGACCTGTGACGTTTAGATAACGTCATATTGATATCATGGCTATTCACTGTCAGAGTCACTTCTCTGCAGGTAGGGTGATTCTGTCGTTCAGATTGCCCCTAGAGGTCACAATTGTTATAAGATTTTGATGAAACTTAAAATATATGTTTATGTCCCAAAGATCTCGTTTCCTTTCGCTATTGCACACATCAGACCGTAACTTTTTGGATTATGTCCCCTGATAATACGACAGATAGTGTCATTAGGTTGTGGATTCTCCAGAGGTCACAATATATCACTATTCCACCATATGAGGGTTGAATTCAATTGTGGGCGTATTTTGCCCAGTGGCAACCGCTGGTTAAATGTCTACGCTGAATATTGATTTGTAGGCCTCATTTTGGCTTGACTGAACGTGTACGAGACTCCGAAACCCGGCCCATTTCGCTAACAAATCGGCCTATATGCTTATCTGGACTACGCTGGTGTGTGGATGGGGGGCTAAGCTCGTTACTTACTAATCACGTGGAATATTTTCAGTTCACAAGAGTTGCAAATTGGCCTCTACTAAAAAGAACCCTTGACAGTTCGAATTCAATTGCTGTCCGGAAACTATTTTCCTCGTAGCAGATTGCATGGCGAATACCCATCTTCATTATCCGGTCGGGGTGCAGAAGAGTAGGACGTTTCACCCCATATAATTTGATTTAGTGGCTGTAGGGGTCTATCAGGTACTGGCTCGTCGTGTACATTTACTATTATGTTAACACAGGGTACCAGTTTTAATTGTATTTGATTGTTATTTATATAGTTGTATATTCCGTATATATTTGCCTACCTATATCAATGGCTTCATAAAGACGAGAGTCTCCTCGTCGATACCTGTACCCCGTGTTACTATATGTTCAATTACTAAATGTCAATCAAAGAAGAGAAGATCTACTAATATGCATACTCCGCGCAGCGTTTCGTTTGATTAGAGGTAATCCTACTTCACACTGCTATTATGAGTGGATATTGTTGTTTTAAATTTTGATTGGTCAGTAGTCCGTCTACCAACCAATCACTAGCTGCCTTACAAAAGCTTTATATTTAAAACGAGTGCCAATATTGGACCAAATATGTTTACACAGCGTTACGTCATGGCTCACAATTTTATTATGCCTAATTAAGCCCATATTCCTGAAGCAATGACCCGAGAAATCCCTCTCTGGCCATTGCTGGAATAGCGTCTGTTTCTTGAGTGTGTCTATTCTTTCCGTTCAATGAAAGCTATCACTTAAGTACAGCAACATGACAGTCCTTCGTTTAATCTGGGTCTTCCCTAAAACTTTGGACAGTGATTTAAGGTATTAAAAACGGTGAAAGTATGTTCGTTTCCAAAAAGTATTGTTTACATTTCATTCGACTTGATAGCCTCGTTTGTCACGCAATTAGTTTTACTGCGGTATTCTGCTATGTACGGGTTAATTAGGCATAATAAAATCGTGAGCCATGACGTAACGTTATGTAAACATATTTGGTCCAATATTGGCACTCGTTTTAAATGTAAAGCTTTTGTAAGACAGCTAGTGATTGGTTGGTAGACGGAGTACTGACCAATCAAAATTTAAAACAACAATATCCACTCATAATAGCAGTGTGAAGTAGGATTACCTCTAATCAAACGAAACGCTGCGCGGAGTATGAATTAAGCCGTACATAGCAGAATACTGCAGTAAAACTAATTGCGTGACAAACGAGCCTATCAAGTCGAATGAAATGTAAATAATACTGTTTGGAAACGAACATACTTTCACCGTTTTTAATACCTTAAATCACTGTCCAAAGTTTTAGGGAAGACCCAGATTAAACGAAGGACTGTCATGTTGCTGTACTTAAGTGATAGCTCTCATTGGACGGAAAGAATAAACACACTCCCGCATAAGTTCAAGAAACAGACGCTATTCCAGCAATGGTCAGAGAGGGATTTCGCGGGCCATTGCTTCAGGAATATGACTAATATGCTCTTGATGTTTTTTTTACAAGTACAGACCCCTGTAACATTTTAGGTTTTGCTGAGCATTTTCTGATCAACCAAAATGTATAAATCCATCACCATATTTAATTTCTCAGTTAAGGTAACTTGCACTGTGCAAAGTAATACATCGACATTAACAAAACAGATGCATTTTATAAACGCAAGTTCTTGGACGTTATCGCCTTAGCTTCGTCGAATTCCAACAGCAAATGGTTGTGGTACGCGGAAACTCATTTCCAGAGTGCTATGAGGAAAACGTTGCCCGGTCAGCGCCGCTACGACTTAAAAGATATGCAATAAGCAAAGTTGGCTCTGCATCTGTAATTAGATCGCAAGAAAAGGAGAGAGAAATGGGGTTTAACGTCCACTCGACACAAACTAGGTCATTTCGGGACTAACATACATAGTATTGATTTTAAAAAATGTCTTGTCCCTTTTAAATTTTTTTTTTTAATTTCGGCCAGAAGGTTTTTAAATTACAAAGATTAATCGTTTGTTAATTAGAATCATCCATTACTACCATCAATCATGTCGGTTTCAATCAGTGTATATATAGGCATTGATTTCATTATACAAGGTTATTATTATTGGATTCATAAACTAACTTGAAGGTAAATTGACATTATATTATTTAACGCCAACTCGGCACAAATTGGGTTGTTTGGAACTGATATATGGTTCAACTTTTTTAAATTATTCGCATGTCGGTCTTTAGCATTAGGGGGGGAATCAGTGGCCCTGGATTAAACATAGAGAGTTGGACAGGCAACCTTTGATTTAGGTTTGTCTGGAAACCCGTTTTTCCATTGTTGACTTTTATCTCGACAATATTTTCGTATTAATTCGTTATTGCTTATCTTATTTGCGATAGAGAGCCGCAGGGGCTAAGACATACCAGGAGGTGTTGAACAAGAGTGTTTAACAGCGTGGTTTCCAGTTGTCAGTAGTGTAAGACGCATTGCCTGGTAGACAGTGCCCATAGTCATTCGGTTGGGATGGAAATCCCAGGTCCGGTGTACGCGTTTGTGTGTACTTAAAAGAACCATCGCCAGATTAAATTCAAAATAAAAGAATACCCTAGCGCCACTGTCGGATTAAAATTCTCTAGAGAATATTAGGACGTTAAATCCCATTTAATTTAATTTCAGTACGAAATATAAGATGGGTGAAAAGATGAAAATGCTACTGGTGTTGGTGTTTGCCATGGCGTTAGTCATGAACGGTAAGTGATCAAATCTTTTGTTTTATGGACACAAGCGCAATAATGGGAGTAGCCTAATTCTGTGGCCTGTTTCACGAAATTTTAACTAAGATAAAATCCAAATTTGAATAATTTGATTAGATAATATTGAAGTATCTACTAGCCAATCAAAATTGAAGTATCTACTAAAATTTAGATTTTATCTTTAGTTCAGATTTCGAAAAACAGAGCCCTGATTTTACAGGAAGCGGGTAAATATAGCAGCGATTGCACAGTCTCTTTTTATACGCCCAGATTTTCATGTGAGCGTTTATTGTTGTCGCCCCTGTCCACCTGATTGTCCGTTCACATTTGTTCGTGGATACTCTGCAGATTGCAATTTGTTTTATCCGATTTTGACGAAACTTGACTTATAGGTTGATATGCCATAGATCTCGGTTCCTATTGATATTGGCATGTATTGGGCCTTAACTTCGTGTATTGTGACCACTGATTGTACGAAAAATCACATTACATTAGCTTGACAATTTTCATTCGATTTCGATCTATTTTGAAATTTATGTTTTTAAGCCAAACTTTCTGGATTATGCATCCCCCCTCCCCGATTGTAGTTTTTAACTTTTGGCCCCCAATAGGACACAATTTGTATTAAATTTAAAAAAAAATATATCACCGTTATACCTTAATGACTGTTGACCTTGACACTGTCGGACAGCATGGCCACTCCTCGTACGCAAATAGTATAAAAGTATGGTATATCAAGGTTTTTCTTTTTTTGTAAATGATATTTTATTTCATTTAAAATTGGATTAGAGAAGAGATTGGGCATATGTTGACTACTCTCCAGTATATCAAGGTTGTGGGACCTCTAGAGGTCACACGCTTGATCCGATTTTGAAGGAATTTTAATGTATGTTTATATGACAGAGATCACGGTTCCTTTTGATAGGGCGGGTTGGGATGGCCTAGTGGTCTAGAGTGCCGCGCTTTGACCTCTGGCTGGCCGGTCACCTCTGGCTTGCGGCTGTGGTTTCGAGCCCTGGTGTGAGCGTATGTGGCATGGAGATAGGGGCGCCTTCTCAACCTCGTGGGTTTTCTCCGGGCACTCCGTTTTCCTCCCACTGCTAAAGACCCCTAAGCGAATGCGAATTATTGAAATAAAATTGAAACCATATGTTAGTCCCAAAATGACCTAGTTTTTGTCTAGTGGACTTTAAATCCCATTTCTCTTTCTCTCTCTCCTTTTGATAATCGTGCATATCGTAACGTAATTCCCTGGGTTATGTCCCTTGATGTTTCGCAAAATCACGTTTGTATAACCTGTGGAGTATTCAGAAGTCAAAATTTGTATTCAATTTTAAAAACCGTTTAAATATATCACCTTTACACCACAATGAAGGGGTAAAAATTCGGCTGAAAGTATGTAATACCACATGTTCCTTAAGCAACGTTCGCGAGTTATACAACATCTCTCTGTTGCTTGAATACTCAGCAATTCCCCGAACTTTGCGCTAGTTGTTTTTACAAGTGACTAATTAGCATTGTCCAATCAGAGTTCGTGGCACCAAACGCACTATAAACAAACGGGGTTTTTTAAATTGAGAAACTCGTGGGAAAACAGCAACCGTGACATTGATCGATCTTTGAACTTTGCAAATCGATTGTCACATGTAGGCATTTTAGCTATAAAGCACGAGGAAGCAACGAGACTTGGTATTCACGACGACCGATGAATCTGATAGGTTCCCAAGCTGGGCTTGTGACAATCGAACTTAGTTGCGAAATATACGGGTATTACGTGAAGGGCTTGATAAGATGTATGTAGTTAAGGCGAGATCAAGCCTTCTATTGAAGATGGTCATACCAAGGTTGTGGAGGACCCTCTAGAAGTCACAATTGTTATCCGATTTTGATGAAACTTGCGATGTATGTTTATTACGCCAAGATCGCGATTCCTGTCGATATTCGAGCATATCGGGCATTCAATACCTGGATTACGGTCACTGAAAAATCGCCTTTTGTAGCTTGTGGAATGTATAGAGGTCATCATTTCTATCCTATTTAAAAAACAACAACATTTAAATACATCACCGTTCGAATTTCGGTTAAACTTTAAATCTATGATTATATCACAACGATCTCAGTTTCTTTCGATATTGAAGCCTGTCGGATAGTGACATCGTGAATTATCGCCCCTGTTGTACGAAATATCTGGGCGTATCGCAATCGCTTGTTACATTATAGGTCTCAAGAAAACGGTCATTGTGGGTTATTACGATATCCTTTTTAAAAAGCGCAGTCCATCATGTTAATTTATGTGTGTATTTCTTTTGTCTGACAATCTGTGTGGGTTTTTTTTGTACATTTCCAGCTTTTGCACAAGACCTTGGAGAACAAGCCAATATACTTCTTGGTACAGATATAGACCCAGACAACTTGGATCTAACGCAAGGGGATGGAAACTCAATAGGTGTAAATGCACCAGGCGATGAGGAGGACAACGACCCTATTCAAGTCATGATTTAAAGTGGTTTAACAGACCATTTTCCCGATGCAAATATTCACCACGTGATATTAACGTGGGCATTTTGATCAACCGAAATTATTTTGTATTAATGCGAGGTTTAGATAAAAAGGTGATTATCATAAATGTTTAATAAGATATCGTATCTTAATTTCCACTTAATTTAAAATAAATAAATATACAAAATTTAAGTACATCTGTATAATAAAACATGACATTTAATAAGGTTTTATTTGAAGGAAATCACGTTTTATTGGTTGGGACTCCTGAAATAGGCAATATTTGATAGATTGCAGTGGGCTGACAGAGTTGATTACAGTGGATTGACAGTGTTGACTGCAGTTGGCTGACACTGTAGATTACTGTGGGCTGTAGATTACGTCCTGCGGCTGTCCGGGCAAAGTTTCCCTCATAGCACACTGTAGATTACTGTGGGCTGACACTGTAGATTGCTGTGGGCTGACACTGTAGATTGCCGTGGGCTGACAGTGTGAATGCAGTGGTGAATGCAGTGGGCTGACAGTGTTGATAATAGTGGGTTGTTACTGATGATTGCAAGGGTACGACAGTGATGATTGCAGTGGGTTGACAGTGTTGATTGCTCTAGGTTAAAACTGTAGATTGCATGTCTGACAATTTTCAAGATTTGGAAGTTGTGCAGTTTGATGAATTAAAATAGATAGCCTAAAGTCTAAACATGGTGGTCACCAACAAATTGTGAAGACGTATCCTATTTTGTAGACTTAAACTCGTAAATGGGACAGTTGGCTTAATTTGATTGGCTGCAGTCGTCATGCAACCCCCCCCCCCTCGATTGTGCCTTTATGGTGGAGGTCATGATGAACATCTAGACCGCATTTTATCAACCAGTGTACTGAAAGACGCTACACCCCCCCCCCCCGCCCCCCAAAAAGACAAAAAAACAAACAAAACATGAGATCTCGTATACAGCACACAAAAATATCAATTACCTCCTTGAAAATACAGTTGAAAGAAACGTTAATTGAAAAGTCCTAGCGAAATAACTGAATTCTTAAAAGGGTATTTGAGAATACGCACTGTTTCGGTGTTCCTGATATTTACTGAAAGTTGGTGCAATACGCCATGGATTCGTACAGGTCGAGCAATTAAAACATATCCGGAGTTGAAATGGAGTTTAAAGTCTACTTATCCGCTCCAGAATGATTAATGACCTGGGCAGTAACTTCCAAGGATTCGTTTATCTGTACACCAACGTGTACATGGTACCTCAGTTTTCCGGCCCATTCGAACGACTAGACACTATCAGCCCTGCACCAGGTTATCGAGCCTTATTTAATACGCCACCATGTCTCCGGAGTATATTGTTGGTAAGGTTTAAGATAGTGAGGTGTCAGATTGTCGGTATATCTATAGAAATATCCATCATATTCCTTAATAATAATTGCCACATCGTGCTACCGTACTCTGTCTCATTTGTATATCGATAGTGAGGTGTCAGATAGTCGGTATATCTATAGAAATATCCATCATATTCCTTATTAATAATTGCCAAACCGTGCTACCGTACTCTGTCGATATACATCATTTACCTTTCCTGCTATATCCTTATTGATAATTGTAGGGGTCACGGTCGCTAACTGGGCAAGACACTGGCTCACTAGTCTGGAGGTCGGGTGATCGATAAAGTTCATCCAGATTTTCCGGCGTGATGCAGGACAGATGGCCTGACAAGGACAACTGTCTAGTCGTTCGGGTGGTACGAAAAACCGAGGTCCCGTGTACACATTGACATGCACGTAAAGGATCTCTTGACAGTTGAAATTCGATAAAAGATTAGGCCGTCGTGCTGCTGTCTGGGCAAAATTTCCCTCATAGCACACTGTATTGCATATACCCATTTTCATTAGCCCAGGTTGGGAGCAGAACAGTAGGACTTTAAACTCCATTTCATTTTTGATTATTGCCTCAACGTCCTACCGTACCGTGTCCCAGCTGTATATTTATCATATTCTTACCATTCTTTGCCTTATCTGTACATCTATAGAAACATGGTATTTAATAAAGTTTCCGCCCATGTCTATCATATCAACCCAGGTTTCCTTATACTAAATGTCAGCATAGACAGGTTTCCTGCTAGAATATCGGGTGTGGTGACATGGTTCGTGATGATCGATACTCCAAACGTGTCAGATTCCGATTTAATTCCCTTAAATTAAAATTCTTAAATTTACGAGCTAAAGGGATATGATCCTGGATGACACGTGTGCGCATAACAGAAACAAATGTTATCAGTATGAAATGAAATGAAATGAAATGGGGTTTAACGTCCAACTCTTCTGCACCTAACCTGTGCTACGGCCTACTCTTTTAGGGATCTTTTAAGTGCACGACAATGTGTACACGGGGCCTCGGTTTTTGGTCTCATCCGAAAGATTACACAGCTTATCAGCTATCCTTGTCAGGCCCTCCGTTCTGCATCACTGACAAATCGGAAAATCGAGGTGATTTTTCTCCGCTAATGAAGGGATCGAGCCAGCGCCTTACCCACGAAGCTGTTTACTTATGAAATGGGGTTTGACGTCCTACTTTTCTTAACCAATCGGGAATACATGTACAAGGGAAATTTCGCCTCGGCAGTTGCGTTCTTTTACGTGCGTACCACCGATTGTGAACACTACCTTAATACGACTGACAAGGGTAGTGGCGGCGGGGCAGACCAGAAAATCACGAGAATTGGACTGTAGTGAAGGACAGAGGGTCTGACAAGAACAGCGTCTAGTCGTTGGGATGAAACGTAAAAAAGAGGTCTCAATGTACACAATTAAAAGTTGGAATTAGAAATAAGAATAGGCCTTCTCTTGACTTCAAGCAACATGAGTAGTGAGAAAGCGCCGTAACCGCTGTACCACCGTAGATCCCATCTCTTTTTGATAGATTCTGTTGCATTTACAAAAGGGATTAAGTGGTCTAAATCATGCGCTGTAAATGATAAGGCCCGTAATCGATTTCTGCAAGTTTTTTGTCTACCCTGTTACTACCAACGAGCTTGGTGTTTTATCGAATTGCTGAACCCTAAAAATATAACACGTCCTCTCTCTCTCTCTCTCTCTCTCTCTCTCTCTCTCTCTCTCTCTCTCTCGCTCGCTCTCTCTCGATGACGGCACACAATGCTTTTAAATTGTCCGTATAGTTAAAGGTAAAGTCAATTTAGTACGAATAGGGAAAAAAAGAAAAATTTAAGCGACGATTGCCGAAGTCAATGCATCATATTAAGTGAAATACCATAAATCTTCAAAAATTAACAGGCAATTTAATATTCTCACTTTTAAATTATTGTTACAACACGTGTGGAGGGTTAGAAATTATCAGGAAATGAATTATATAAATTAGTTTAATTTGAATATTTATGTTTTCATAAATCAGTCAGTCATCTTGTCGGCTTCAATCTCTATATAAACATCTAATCTCTATCAACAAGTTCATCTTGCTCCAGGAACAACTACAGATCTACAAGAACTACTGGCGTGACGGTAAGTTCAATTATTATTGTTATTGCTCTTTGGTTTAAATTTCAACATTTCGGTAATTCTGAAAAACTACAAATTGAATATGATATTTTTGTTTTAAATTTCAATATTCGCTAATTCTGAAAAACAAAAAATTGAATTATATTTGAACATAGTTCGTTGTGATATTTTTCCGTAGGTCGTAGTTCGTAGTTTATAATAATTTGCATATTTCGTGAAATTAAATGAAATGAAATGGGGCTTGACGTCCTACCGTTCTGCTCCTAAACTGGGCTGCTGAAGACAGGCATACGCCATAACATGTGCTATAAGGGAAATTTTACCCGGGTTGCGGCGCTACGGCCTTCTCTTGTATCGAATTCCAGCCGCCAAGCGATCTTTTACGTGCACCTCGGTTTTTCGTCCCATCCGAAAGACTAGACAGTAGTCCTTGTTGAAGCCCTCCGTCCGGGAAATGCTCAATAGTCCGAGGGTTCACTAGTCCGCGGGTTCATTAGTCCAACGATATCTATTATTAGAGTTAGGGTTGGGTTAGGGTTATGGTTCATTAATCCACCGAGGAGCTAAATCGCTAACATTTTGGACCTAGAAATTGACACAAGTGGGTCACAAAGCATATAATACTGTAATATGAATGTATATAAATTGATTTACTTTCGATGGTTTCCGTTTTCACTCTTAATTTCAAATCAGTTATGTTCGGCAAAGTAAGCAAATTTCTAGCGTCTGGTTATTACAATCTACATACGCCGTTTGATTTGGTGCCATTCTGCTTCATTTGGGAAATACAGTATTGGTAGACATAACTCTCTCAACATGGTAGCCAACTTAATTTATGAGGGTGATTAATTTATTTTAAAACAATGAACTAAAGATTATATCAAGGGATATTAATCTGAAAAGGCTGCCACGTGCATTTAGCCAATTCTAAGTGACTGCCTATAATCTACCCCTCTATAATATGTCTAGCCTCGTTCTTCGAGTCTCTTGTTTCAACTGGACCTGAAACGCATTATGGTACACGATACGTGTACCAATTGCAAAATGTTTATTTTGTTTTAAATATTGGATATCAGAAGCCCTTCTGTTTCCGGTAAGATCACAGCATCAATGTTGATTTAAATTGACAAATAATTCGTGTTTTCAATGTTGAAGATTTTGGATGATGCTGAGTTATAGACTTAGCTACTTTAAAGATAGTCTAATGAAATAGTTCTAACCTGTTCCCTCACCCCCACAACTAAAGACCCCTACACACGTGAGAATTGTACCGTATGCACCCCCTCAGCTTGACCACGTTTGCGTCGAATGGGCGTCAAACGACATTTCTCTTATTCTATTTGGGGGTGGGGATGGCCTAGTGGTCTAGAGTGCCGCGCTCCGACCTCTAGCTTGTCGGTCACCTCTGGCTTGCGGCTGTGGTTTCGATCCCTGGTGTGAGCGTATGTGGCATGGAGATAGAGGCGCCTTTGTAACCTAGTGGGTTTCCTCTGGGCATTCCGGTTTCCTCCCACTGCTAAAGACCCCTACGCGCAAGCGAATTATTGAAATAAAATTGAAACCATATGTTAGTCCCAAAATGACCTAGTTTGCGTGGAGTGGACGTTAAATCCCATTTCTCTCTCTCTCTCTTTTTCTATTTTATGGAAAGCAGGGTAAAGGATATAAAATGGGTGAACTGATGAAAATGCGACTGATATTGATGCTAGGTCTGGTGTTGGCCATCACCGCTGTTCAAGCGAGAGGTGAGTTGAGTTGTTTTAAGATTATAAACATGGCCGCTTTATGATTTTTGGAAGAGGAAATGAAAGTGTGTTTAACGTCCTATTGTTCCGCACCAACCGGGCTAATGTACCCGGTATTCGCCATATACTATGGAGAATATTAAGCCCGGACAGAGACGCTTCATCCCAACTACCAAGGGTACTTGAACGTGATAACGACCCCCCCCCCCTCTACGCCCCTAAGCCATGTTTTCCGTATCCGTATCATTTATGACAGGAACGTTGAGACACTGACTGATTGTTAAATAGAATTACAATTTAACGATGGGAACTTCTGTTTTGATTGACGAATTGGAATAGTATTTGGATAGATATATGCATTTTGTTAATACCTTTTATTGTGTACGATCCTGAGGTCTATATTTGCCTATATTTATCTGTTATTCTTGAATATGGCACCCTTAATCAAGACGTCCCGTAACAGAGCATGGGGGGCGTGTAACCGTAGGACTGTCATTTGCGCGTACCAGGAGTATCGATGCGCGAGAAAGTGCCCCTCCCCTTATTATGTCCATCGTTTATCCGGCGTCAGTTTGTTGCTGAAGATCACTGTACGTGCATGAGAATGGACAAATTAAATATATATACAACGTTCTTGAGTTGTGTTGTGTGAACGTTAAAGTCATTTAAATATATGAATCTCTCCTTACAGATGACGATGATGATGACGACGAACAAAGACGTTATCATGGTAGTGGCAGACCTACTATTAAGCGTTTCCTCCACCATATTTCATACAAGCCAGAAAAGGTGATGGTTGCTAATCCATGTCCATTGTATAAATACGGACTCTATGAAGATCCCAACGACTGTAGCGCTTTCTTCCAATGTTCTCCTTCTGGGTTGGTGCGTACAAGATGTGCTGAAGGAACCCTTTTCGACAGAAACATCCAGCAATGTAATAGTAAAGAATTTGTTACGTGTTACAGCGGCGTCAGTTGTCCACATCCATTCGGTCTGTTCCCTGATCCCAGATTCTGTAACAAGTTCCTCAATTGTTTCAAGAATATACCCTACGTTCAAGCTTGTCCATCTGGTCTGGTGTTTAATGCTGTTGCTCCTGGTAGAGGTTTCTGTGATTACCCTAAAAATGTCCACTGTGGAGGTAAAGAGATCGCTGTAATCAAAGTCCACAAACCAGTCATCGTTACACATCCACATTACAAACCAGTTGAACGGCCAGTCTACAAAGAACCTAAGAATTATAATCCTATAGATAATTCAGGTGATTATGCTAAATACAAACGAAGCAAGCAAACCGTAATCTACAAACGACCAAGTACATTCCACAAGCAGGCAACTTTCCACAAAGAACGCACGGTATACCCAACAAAACAACAACGACAGTATACTTCTATTGATAATTCTAATGATTACGCTGAATATGCTAAACAAAAGTCGACTGTTTATCGTTACGACAACGATGACCGTTACGACAACGATGATCGTTACGACAACGATGATCGTTACGACAACGATGACCGTTACGACAACGACGATCGTTACGACAACGACGATCGTTACGACAACGATGATCGTTACGACAACGATGACCGTTACGACAACGACGATCGTTACGACAACGACGATCGTTACGACAACGACGATCGTTACGACAACGATGATCGTTACGACAACGATGACCGTTACTACAATGACAACGATGATCGTTACGACAACGACGACCGTTACGACAACGATGACCGTTACGACAACGACGACCGTTACGACAAGAAATAACCTGGATAATTTTGATTATTTATTATTTATTCTAAATATTAACGATATAAGTCAAAGCGGGTCCCTTTTTGATTTATGAAAATCAAATATAGTAATTATCACCAATCTACAACCAAATACGAAATTATTTGCGATAAATATAATAGTATAATGACTAATTTGAGAAACGACAATAGATGTCGATTTGCAGGCATTGGGGTAAACTTTGGCAGTGTAGCGTCAACTAAGATCGCTGTAAGAGAACTGGTTATCCCTCAGACGTACACAGCAGTGATCAAAATGAGCATTAATTCTGTATCATCGGGTCTATCTTGGTATTCAATTTATTTTCTGGAGGCTTCAGCATTCAAGCCCCATCCCCGTCAGTCACACGCTTAATCCATCGCTGTTTCAATGTAATCTGTATATGTGGCGCAAAAGATTCTACAAAGATTAAGGCACGAAATTCTCTGAAAACTATAACAATTAGCGGACTCGCGGCAAGAGAATTAACGTCCACTTGGCACAAACAAGGTTATTTCGGGACTAACATATGATTTCATATTATTTCAATAATTTGCTTGCGTGTTGTGGTTTTATCAGTGGGAGGAAACCGGAAGACCCGGAGAAAACCACGAGGTTGGATAGGCGACCCTACTCCTTGTCACGTACAGCCGGGAAATTGAAACCACACCAGTTGACTCAATGACAGAACTTATGGTACAGCGCGCACGTGCTAACCATTCGGCCCACCATACACCTCCTACTCGAAACAAATTTCAATTTAGTCTTATAGAATTATCTAAATAATAAGTTCTTTTGTTTACATTTAATAACATATATTTATATATTTTTATTTCATAGCCATAATTATATTGAATGTATAATGCAATATGTTGCAGGTTTTTTTTAAAAATTGTCCATGAAATAAACATTAAAGATTTTAGAAAAAAGTGTGTTTTTGTTTTTAATTTTGATTATATTGGACGAAATTCAACCGGTTTCTAGTTTGAGGAAATGGGTAAGCTAATAAGTAAATGAAGTGAAATGAAATGGAGTTTAATGTCCTACTGTTCTTCTCCGAACTGGGCTAATGAAGACGGGCATACGCCATACAGTGTGCTATGAGGGAAATTTTGCCCGGATAGCGGCATTACGCCCTACTCTTATATCAAATTCCAACTGTCGAGGGATCTTTTACGTGCAAGGCAATGTGTACACGGAACTTCGGTTTTTTCGACCCATGAAAATTGGCCTGACGTGTTGAAACCACACTGGAGAATCACGTGGAACTTTGTTGGTCGAGACCTCCATTCTAGAAAGTTAAAAGTCTTTATCACTGAGCCGCAGTGGCTCCCAACTCGGCTCTACTTTGAGCCAAGAATTTACGGGAACACTAATAAGTTCCATCCATTCATTCAATCTGATTAAAATATAAATTTATTTTTCGTTTACTTTTTTTTTTACTTTCGGTGGCCTCTACTACATGAGGATCTGACTACTTGTAGTGGGGGGGGGAGGAGTCAGGGGTCATACGAGAGAGAGAGAAAGAGAGAGAGAAATGGGGTTTAACGTCCACTCAACACAACCAGGTTATTTCGGGACTAACGTACGATTTTGATTTTATTTCAATAGTTCGCTTGCGCGTAAGGGTCTTTAGCCGTTGGAGGAAACCGGAGTTCCCGGAGGAAACCCACGAGGTTGAGAAGGCGCCCCTATCTCCATGCCACATACGCTCACACCAGGGTTCGAACCCACAGCCGCGAGCCAGAGGTGACCGGCCAGCTAGAGGTCGAAGCGCGGCACTCTAGACCACTAGGCCATTCCAACCCCCCTTTCATACGAGAGGCTCATGATTAATCAATCAGCGTTGATGTTTCTAGTGGGTTACCAACAGATCCGTGCACTACACGCCAAAAACTCGCCGAAACAACAGACTGTTTCATTGCCTAATCCCTGACATCTTCCAGAACGCGGGTTCTATAACTCTTCCAGATCCTAGTGTAGTAAAGACAAGTAAAACGAAATTTTGAACTATAAAAAACGAAACGAAATAAGATCTGTGTTTTAATCAGAATGTCCATTCATTATGATAGACATCTTCATTGAGATAGAAAACACGGATCAATTTGAAAACAATTGTGCGCAGAGAACGTGCAGCGTTCGAGATGTTCAGTGCACGAGCGCGGGTTTTAAACATCAACCAGTCTTTTAGTTTCCAAAAATTTTATCCTATAGTTGTCTCCCTTCCTCTGTTGTTTTTTCGAGCCTTCTTTTTATGTTTTTTTACTCAATTTTCTTCTTTTCATTTTATGCAATGTTTGTTAGGTTTTTTGATCACCATTTAACGATTTGAAATGAGATAAGTTTCTTTTATTTGGGCCAATTAGACTAATCTGGTCAATCTGTTTCACAGAGAATTACTTATGAATTAACTCTGTCACAGATGACTGTCCACAACACGTGCATTGACTTCACGTGGCGTCATTCATTGGCTTAACGGCCCGTGCATTGTTTACACAACACCTAACTGCTTCGGGCAAAATGATGCATTTTACTCATTTTAATACCCATTTACACTAAATATTTTTAACTACAAATACTTCAAACGTCTTTATTTATTTTTCTTATACTTCAAAAAAATATTTGAGAATTTAATTTGTCGGAGTAAAAAAGTTAATATGCCGAAATCTCGGCGATGTCATGCTTATCAGTGATTGTAGCGGCCAAGCGAATATTCACTGCGGGATCAGTTTGTTATCTGGTGTGTTTTTACGGTTTGTGTGGGTCACGGATGCTGGGATTTCATTCCGTGGGAATAAGTCCTCGTTGTACCCAGAAACAGAGTGTATTTGTTCGGTTCAGACGATGGCGTACACATAAAAGGATCTTTGACGGATGGAATTCGACGAAATGAAGGCGGAGATGTCGCTCTTCCGGCAAAACTTCGCTCTTTGAAGTTGATAAAAAGAATTAAAATGGTGGTGCGCACTCTCCAAGGCGTATTCCTGTCTGTATTAACCTGGATGATGCATAATAGTAGGACATTAAACCCCATACTATTTCTTACAGACTTTTGTTTTATTTACTCCATTGAAAGTTAATATCGGAGAAGTGCTTTATTCATAGACGTCCACCCTCCCCATCCCTTCACAGCCTGCACTCCCTGGTAATCTCGATCACTCGAGTCCCAATAATCTCCATTCAAACCAATCTGATTAAAACATAGACTCTATTTACTTGTCTTTACTAGACTATTATCCGAGTTCCTTGACGTGCCATGCACGGAACTGTGGGAGAACAGAAGCGTCAACGCTGATTGATTAATTGATCTCTGACGTCATCGGGTCAAAAGCCGCTCGCACGACCAATAACACGACCTTCCTGTACAAATTGTCAGATCTTCACATATAGTGCAGGCCATCGAAAGTATAAAAAAAACAAACGAAATATAGATCTGTATTTTAATCAGATTGCATTCAAACACGATGTAGCTGAGACATTTTAGAATATGTTATCGACGGTATTACCGCCTCAACTGGCAAAACTTTAAAATTATAGCTAATATTGTTGATAACAAGCGTCCCACGCTCCAACCACATCACTGCCACTCGAGTATGCACTAAATAACGAAATTTCTTCCATTTTTTTTTTTATTATTTTATTTAAACGATTTACAATTAGCTTCCATGGGATAATCACAAATGAGAACATCCGCGTTAAAATGGAGTCCCTCTGGACACTTGGAGACACGTGGAATGCCCTTGCGACAATTTAAAAATCGCCCGCAATCACTTGATATAGGAAAAAGACCATCCGGATCTGGACAAGAATGGCCTGAAAAGCACTCAACATCGACAGCATGATTACATGTGACGATATTCTGGTCCCATAGCGTTCCCATGGGGCACGGAAAGTGTAAGGGTCGACCTGCCATACATCTGTAAAATTTGGAGCAATCAATTGGATCGGCGAAGTATCCACTTGCTCTTGGACAGTAAAATCGGCTGGCAGCCATCTTGGTCATAACTAGAAAGAAAATCAGTTTACATTTAGAGGTTTTACAAAGAGAGAGAGAGAGAGAGAGAGAGAGAGAGAGAGAGAGAGAGAGAGAGAGAGAGAGAGATAGCGATGGGGTTTAACGTCCACTCGACACAAACTAGGTCATTTTGGGACTAACATATGGTTTCAATTTTATTTCTATAATTCGCTTGCGCGTAGGGGTCTTTAGCAGTGGGAGAAAACCGGAGTGCCCGGAGGAAACCCACGAGGTCGAGAAGGCGCCCCTATCTCCATGCCACATACGCTCACACCAGGGATCGAAACCACAGCCACAAGCCAGAAGTGACCGGTCAGCTAGAGGTCGAAGCGCGGCACTCTACACCACTAGGCCATCCCAACTCCCCGACGTTTTACAAACAAACATATTCAGATTAGGTGGACATGATAGTCGGTCAGTTTTCAGTCAAATTACTTCATTCTGAGTGACTTTAGGACTGTTTGGAGAATGGTAGAGTCTCGATTGTCATTGCTATTGTTGTAACGATGGTAAAGAAAGTCTCGATTATCCATTTGTTAATTAAATCATTCACTGCCAATCGTGTTTAAATCCGTTGACAATCAAGAGCAACCGATGCCCTAGCGAGTTGATTATGGTCTTTGCAAGTTAATAAATATCTAATGATAATTAGGATAACATTCAGGCCTAACGAAAGGCCTGCAATAAGCAGATTTGGCTCTTGCATAATGTATTTATTAAATTTATAGTGGTTTGCCTGATAAGGCGTATAGTATGATATAAATAATACATGACTTACACACAATCACGATTAATTTACATAAAACAGACAACGGCATTGTTCTTGATCTCTTCTGTATGATGTTTTTATATTCTAAAAATATAAACATATAAATAGATAATTAATATGAGCAACAATAACAATTATAACAAATAGCCATGACATTTATAGCAGGCAGCAATAACATTTATAACAAATGACACTAACCATTATAACAAATGGCAATAACCATTATAACAAATGGCAATAACAATTATAGCAAATAAAAATTACAAATCGCTTAGCAACAATATCAAAATGGAAATAACAAATAGCTAACAAATAAAAAACAATTATACAAACAAATGAAAATGACAACTAAGTAAGCAACAATAAAAATTATAACAAATGAGAATAAGAAAGAAGGACAACAACACAACAACAAAATAAAATAGCTAAGTTATAATTATAATAAATGGCAATATCATTGATAGCAAATGCAACTAACAAATATCTAAGCAACAATAACACTTACAGCAAATGGGAATAACAAATACCTAAGCAACAATAACAATTATAGCAATTGGAAATAACAAACGCTAAGCAAAAATATCAAATGGAAATAACAAAACAACTAGGAACGTTGCCCAAGAAATGTTTAAAAACATAATACTTTCGAATTATTTATCAAAATTAAATTGATGTTATATTTTGTATATGAATCGCGTCAGTTTTGTGTTTGTAAATTTGTTTGATTTTTGTGATCCTTTGTAAAGCGTAGCAGAGCAGTCAAACTGACTGAATGGTTAACGTACTAGAAAATGATTATTATTCTATCGCCCAAGCACATTGGATCGTAGCTATGAGAACGTAGCTAAAAACGTTGAGGCGAACTGATGTTTAATTGTTGTTGGATGTGGTAGAAATTTTATAAATAAAAATAATCAATCGTTGTTTTGATGAAAAATATCGTCAATTTTGCTTACCGGTACCCGATGCAATTCGCGTTCAGCTTTGTAACATGGAAATATATAGGACCATCTCTTACCTCGAAACACGGAGGCTTTAGAGATGATGTTTATCTAATTCCCAGTAAACGAATCGCATACCCCTACCCCACCCACTTAAGATTTAATTTACTCTTTGATTCACGGCGTCTAGTTGTTCGGGTTTACACATAATTATAGGAACTTAGCAGATGGAATTCCATATAGAGGAGGAGGAAACGCCGATGCTTGCAAAATTTTCCCCGCTGGTGCAGAAAAGAGAGAGAGAGAGAAATGGGGTTTAACGTCCACTCGACACAAACCAGGTCATTTCGGGACTAACATACGGTTTAATTTTATTTCAATAATTCGCTTGCGCGTAGGGGTCTTTAGCAGTGGGAGGAAACCGGAGTGCCCGGAGGAAACCCACGAGGTTGAGAAGGCGCCCCATCTCCATGTCACATACGCTCACACCAGGACTCGAAACCACAGCCGCAAGCCAGAGGTGACTGGCCAGCTAGAGGTCGAAGCGCGGCACTCTAGACCACTAGGTCATCCCAACCCCCCTGGTGCAGAAAAGTTGGACGTTAAAGATACATTATGGTAGATCAGATAAAGAGTTGGCAGTTCTCACTAAAATAGTTTGAAACTAAATAATGTAAAGGCAATTTGTTGAAAATGTCAGTCAAACTGATCCACTCTGAATCGGGAATTTAGCGATTGAATTTTGGTTCGATACGATAAAAAACATAGTTTCGATTATCCATTTTTGGATTTAATCATCAATGAGCATTGGGCAGCAGATCGGGTTCTAATCCAGTAAATATAGCTACGACATCACGAGTTGATTATGAACTGGATAAGTTAATGTGTAATTAATAATTTAGATAACACTTCAGACCTAAAGAATGGCCTGCAATATGCCGATTCAGCTCTTGCATTATGTGTATTTAAACTTCAGAACTCATAAAAAAAAAATTTAACGAACCTTTTCCAGGTACAATATCCGTCAAGCATCGATGTTAATAATTCGATTTTAAACTGACAGATAATTTCAGATGAACGGATATAACGGTTTGTAGCACGCGCGTACTATGTTTTTGTAAACAGTACCATAGTAATGGCGAATGGCTTAACAAGTAAAAAGTCGCGCGTGCGTCTTTAATCAAGGGTTAGCGTAGGATTACAAATACAGAGAAACAAAAGTAATCTATGGTTTGTGAAAGGTTTGGACGGCTTGACATGCACGTGTTGAACGTGGAAATAATGAGTTTCTAGTTGTAATTTAAACAATGTATTTCTTTAAGAAGCTTTTAATAAAGTGAGAAGCGATTAACATTTTGTCTCGAACATTTTATAACTAATATTACCCACATGAGACGGTGTTTAACGAGTCTTCTACCCAATACTTCAGAAATTAAAGCCCCAATAACACTCTTGTTGTAATTGAATTATATGTCCCAATCTTTATTCTGGTCAACAAATTGTATTATTTTGCAATATTCAAATAAATTGATGATACAAATTTCATCGTAACACACCTAATTTAAAAAATTGGAAAAATTCAACTACATGATTTGAAAAGGTTAACGTAAACCTTTTCAAATGTGACTTGGATTTTAAACTATTTTCGAACCCTCTGGACATGTAAAATATGATGTAATGGATAATTTACACAACAGGTAGGACACATAAACATCTGGTACTTAGAATAAGACTATTATTTATTTTCTAGAGCTGCCAAGCCAGCAAGAGTGTTATTGGCAACTTATATATTGTATGTTTTTGCATATACAATTACAATGTGTGTGAGTGAGGGGGGGATGTGTGTGTGTGTGTGTGTGGGGGGGGGGGTCACGGGTGTTGGGTGGGGTGGGGTGTCTATGTTGCTAGGTTAGTAGCGTTTAAAACTATCTCTTTTGAATTACTTACGTTACGGGGGTTATTTATGACGGAATAGAATTTTAAACTAACTTTCATTTTATCAGTTGTTATATATGTATACCCTTTTGGCGACCACTTATATCCTGCTATAAATTAACAGTGGCGTTACCATGGTACTCTGCGTCCTGTGTGCAACCCCCCATTCATGTAGATCTATATTAAAGGGACAATAACATTCTTGCTGGCTTGGAAGCTCCAGAAAATAAATAATACCCTTATTCTAAGTACTAGATGTTTAAGTGTCCTACCTGTTGTGTAAATTATCCATTACAACCTATTTTACTTGTCCAGAGGGTTCGAAAATATTTTAAAATCCAAGTCACATTTGAAAAGGTTTACGTTAGACTTTTCAAATCAATTGGTTGAATTTTTCCAATTTTTTAAAATAGGTGTGTTAAGATGAAATTTATATCATCAGTTAATTGTAATATTGTAAAATAATACGATTTGTTGACCAGAATGAAGATTGGGACATATTATTCAGTTACAACAAGAGTGTTATTGGGGCTTTAAGACATGTTGTATAATTGTGCGGCGAAGGGCAATGAAATGAAGTTTATTTAATAATTGTATCGAATAAATGTTATCACACGCATACCGTTAATTTCATACTTTTAGCAGAAACATAAAAATATGCTTTCAAAAAAGAAGGCTCGGACCTTAATAAACGGGTACTAACTATAGTTCAGAACCCCGGGGAAAATTTGCACCCCGTAAGGCTTAACACATGCGTCCGAGCACAACACCACCCTCTCCCGGTACGCTGTTGGAATTGCAAACAAGGCTTGTACTCTCTGCAAGGCCTATTCCAGTCCACTTTACATTTGTTTAGACGTGTCTGTTATACTTCTGTGTCTTACAAAATGGCGATTATCATTCAGAAAAATAATATTAGACCTACCCCACCGACTTATTAATATCATATATGAAACATAAATAATCTTACTGCGGAATTTTCTTCTCTGGTCGTCTAATAATAAAATTCCAAGTCGAGGAAGCTCTCCCCAAGATCCTGTTTTAGCAGAACATGTAAACTGAAGAAGTGGCGGGAGTGAATGGAATAGTCACGACTGGGCAACACAGTGAAATACATAAACAGGTGTATTTTAAATGATATAGGTCAAGATATTGTTGTATATTATGATGTACAAAACAAGCATGACCCCGTAAAAAAATTACCAAATGTCTTGTAAAATATATAATTTGTAAGCATAGCGAAACATTAACATGCATACATATTTTTACATGGTTGTCATATTTTCTTGAGTCATCAAAATTAATGTCCCTTGATGAGTTGTCTAAATATATTCCAAAATTTTACCAAAAACGATAGTCCAAAAATAACCATTCACTTTAAAGACCCGATTTTATACTGTTCCAGTCTATTATAACCCGTATTTTCAGCATCTGATTACAAATTATAGACAATCTTGTTAAACAATTATTGGAGCGAAATGGGCTAAGAATTTGGACGAGTGTAATTCATCTTCTGTGGTGTTACCATTTGGACATTTTTATTGTTCTAACATGATTACTTTATTTATGTCTCGTGCTCAGTAAACAGACAGGCTTGTGCCTTTTTATTGTGTTATATGTTTTTATAATTATTTATGATGTGAAGATGTTCGCAAGGTTTTTTATCTACATACTTAAAGATACATTAAAGAGAAAGAAAGAGAGAGAGAGAGAGAGAGAGAGAGAGAGAGAGAGAGATCATTTCGGTACTAACAAATGGTTCAATATTATTTCAATAATTCGCTTGCGCGTAGGGGTCTTTAGCAGTCGGAGAAAACCGGATAACCGAGAGAAAACCCACGAGGTTGGACCGCAATCCTACTCCTATATTATGGGAGATTAGATAAAAACCTGACAGTTCTCACTATAATAGTTACAAACTAGATAATGTAAAGGGAATTTGATGACAATTTCAGACATAGTGATCCACTCTGAACCGAGATTTTAGCATTGAATGTTCGACCTAGCCTCGATTACCATTACTGTAGTCGGTACGATAAAAATAACATGGTCTCGATTGTCCATTTAATGATTAAGTCATGAACGAAAGTTGAGCAGTAAATCGGATCCTAATCCAGTAAATATAGCAGGCTAGCATTGACATCGAGAGTTGATTATGGTCTTGTTTGTTAAAGGGACAATAACACTCTTGCCGGCTTGGCAGCTCCAGAAAATAGCCTTAATATAGCCTTATTGTAAGTACTAGATGTTTAAGTGTTCTACCTGTTGTGTAAATTATTTAAAAATACTATTTTACTTGTCCAGAGGGTTCGTTTTGTCCAAGTCACGTTTTAAAAGGTTTACGAAAGGCTTTTCAAATCATTTAGTTGTGTAAAGATGACATTTGTGTCATTAATTAATTGGAATATTGTAGAATAATACAATTTGTTGACCAGAATAAAGATTTAGGACATATTATTCAGTTACAACAAGAGTGGTATTGAGCCTTTAATCAACGGCAATGATAACAACTCGTCGAGATCCTTTTTTGAGATTGCCCAAACACCAGATAGTTGCGTATAATTTTTGAGTTTTCTTTCACAACGAACTGAACAGTTTTATCCATAAAAATATATTTAAAATTTACCTTTAACAAATTGTAGCAGACAATTTCATAAAGACGGGTAATGGAGGGGTCAGGTATCACACCATCAATTATAGTAAGGGGCAGGTATCACATCATCAAACACTGGTATCAATTGCAATGAGGACAACGTATCACTAGATCAAATACTGGTATCAAGTGTAGAAGGGGCCAGATATCACCAGATCAAATGGCGGTATAGTAAGGGTCAGATATCACTAGATTAAATGCTAGTATCAAGTGTGGTAGGGGCCAGATATCACCAGATCACATGGTGGTAAAGTAAGGGTCAGATATCGCCAGATCAAATGCTGGTATCAAGTGTAGTAGGGGTCAGATATCACATCATTAAATACTTTTATTAAATGTAGTAGGGGCCAGATCAAATGGTGGTATCAAGTATAGTAAGGGTCAGATATCACCAGATCAAATTGTGATATCAAGTGTGGAAGGGGTCAGATATCACCAGATTAATGGTGGCATCAAGTATAGTAAGGGCCAGATATCACATCATTAAATACTGGTATCGGGTGTGGTAGGGCCAGGTGTCATCCTTAACAAATGCTGGTATCAAGTGTTGTAGGGGCCAGGTATTACATCATCAAATGCTGCTATCAAGTATAGTAGGGGCCAGGTAGCACCAAATCAAATGCTGGTATCAAGTATAGTAGGGGCCAGGTAGCACCAGATCAAATACTGGTATCAAGTATAGTAGAGATAAAGTATCATCCCATCAAATACTAGTTACAGGTGGAGTAGGGGGCATGTATTACACCATAATATGCTGGTTTCAAGTGAAGCAGGGATATAGTATTACACCATCAAATGTGGGTTTCAAATGTAGTAGGGGCCAGATCAAATGTCAGTATCAAGTGTAGTAGGGGCCCGATCAAATGCCAGTATCAAGTGTAGTAGGGACCAGATCAAATGTCAGTATCAAGTGTAGTAGGGGCCAGATCAAATGTCAGTATCAAGTGTAGTAGGGGCCAGATCAAATGTCAGTATCAAGTGTAGTAGGGACCAGATCAAATGCCAGTATCAAGTGTAGTAGCGACCAGATCAAATGCCAGTATCAAGTGTAGTAGGGGCCAGATCAAATGTCAGTATCAAGTGTAGTAGGGACAACGTATGAAGTGTGCTTGGGGCCAAGTAAGATAAGGTTAAATGCCAACACGGTTGTTGTTTTTTCTATTCTGACAACATTTTACAATGTGATGTAAAAGTTATCAAATTTTAGTCAATGACAACCAGTAAAATCCATATCTCATTTCTGTCTATTTATTAATACAAATTATACAATTAAATCATATATAAAAATACAGCTTTTATTTCCATGGCAACAGATCAATAGCAAAACAGAAGGCGAGCTATATATATATATATTTGAGCAAAAACAAAAAAAAAAGCTGAAAGGCAACCAAGTGTTTCCAGGGACAAAATAGAAAACTGCAAAGTTTGTATGTATTCATATTATATCCCTGGGCTTAAAGACCAAAGCATTTAAAGTTAAATACAGGGAGTAAATTGCAGTAGGAGGGACAGGAAATGGCATAAAATTATTAAATTGTGGTTTAATACATCTTAAAGTGCCTTACAGCGGTCACAGATTTTTTGGTGCTGTGAAAAATTTACTGTAAAGCACAAAAAAATAAAACATAAAAAATATCAATTTACTGCAAAGAGAAAACCATAAAAATGATAAGTTTACTACAAAGTGCAAAACTTAAAAAATATAACATAACACACAGGATGCAAGGCCTACTTATATCACAGGCAAATTTAACTAGTTGCAACAGATCATTGCTGGATTCTATTCAACATAACAAGTAAGGGGAAACAATTGCATTTCGTCCAATGAGTACTTGAAGAGGGCTAATAACGTATGTGTTTGATCTCGCTAAAGTAAAAGTAGAAAAATCTTTTAAATCATATGAAATTAATAAAGTTTGCTTGTAACATACAGAGTAATCGTGTATTCATAAATTCTAAGTTTGTTTTAAATTAGACAAGTTTATTAGTAATGCTGATAATGGTAAAAGACTTAACGTTATTTATAAATAATTTCAATAATTAGCTCGACCACCAACCTCCCCGAATACGATGGATAGGGGAGCCATAAATACAAAGATCAAATTTGATATATTTCAGGACATAATTGCTTCATTCCTATTCATTAGAAATCTACTTGAACATTTCCAATATACAACTTTTCATATAAAAGAAGATTCTCAACAAAAGTTTTACCTGTGTGGTCTGAATCCTGGCTCCATCTCTATAAAAGGCATTCTGCACTCAGAGTATAGATATCTGAAAATAGTTCTCTGCCAGTAAACTATTTTGTAATATCCTTTTATTCCATCTTATATATTTCATACACACAAAGAGTAAATAAAATAAACACTTTCGATTTAATTAAATGGAAGCAGAATAAATACTTCTCTAAATTCTCCAAGTATGCTTAGTGTTTTGAACTAAAATTGTTGATTTAGATATTAAAATTTTGGATCAATTAGCTTGGGATCTGTTTTCAAGCAGAACTAATTGCAGACAGAAAAAGTAAGTTTGTTATGTATAAAAACTGATTGATACTCAATCATTTACTTCAAAGCCAAGCTTTATGGTGAAGTACATTTAACTTGCCAAGTGGTCTCAGGCCTGACTCCATCCACTATAGCATGTATAATTATAATAATAAAGGCCGATTTATACTCCAAGGCATTCTTCAATGACAAGTTTTACGGTGAAGTAACTTGCCAAGTGGTCTGAGTCCTGACTCAATCCACTATAGCATGTCTAATAATAATAATAAAGCTGTTGATATGACTAATACTATCTATGTACTGACTAGAGATATATATAAATAAAGATATATACAGTTGAAACTGGCCAAACTGCTTCAATTTAACACTTTAAAACCTGCACAGTCTGAATCCACCTGCAATTACTGCTCCCTCCATCACCTCAAGTCATTATAATATAGCAATCTGTTTCACAGAGAATTACGAATTATCTCTGTAACAGATGACTGTCCACAACACGCGCGTTGACTGCACATGGCGTCAGTCATTGGCTCAACGGCTCATGCTATGTTTACATAACACCTAACTGCTTCGGGCAAAATGATGCATTTTACTCATTTTAATACCCATTTACACTAAAGAGGAAATATGTTTTAACTACATATACTTTAAAGTCTTTATTTTTCTTTTACTTCCAAAAAATGTTTGAGAATTTAATTTGTCGGAGTAAAAAAGTTAATATGCCGAACTCATTAAGTCTCGTCGATGTCATGCTTATCCGTGATTGTAACGGCCAAGCGAATATTCACTGCGGGATCAGTTTGATAATATAGCTGTAAACTATCGTATACTAGATCTGCGACTAGGTGATCCAGGGAGCAGTAGTTTCTAAAAGTATCTACAAAATACATTTTGTAAGCGATGGACAGGGAAAGCACATTTCTCTAATTTTTGCAGGAAAATGGAAGAGTCAGTCCTAAAGGGTTAAAAGCAGACTACAGGAGCATTATAATTTTTAATAAAATAATATTCGAACTAAACGTGAACTAACATAAGGCGAAAGAGAAATGGGGTTTAACATCCACTTAACACAAACAAGGTAATTTCGTGACTAACATACGGTTCAATTTTATTTCAATAATTTGCTTGCGCGTACGGGTCTTTAGCAGTGGAAGGACTCTGGAGGAAACCCACAAGGTTGGACTGGCAACCCTACTCCTTGTCACGTACAACCGAGGAATCGAAACCAGGCCAGTGGACTTAATGACAGACCTTATGCTACAGCGTGCACATGCTAACCATTCAGATATCCTCCCCCTCCTTGCACAATTAGTATCGGTGACTTCAAATTTAACATTTATGTCAGTTATATTAAAACGCAATTAGGTTTTAAGTATACAGTGAAACCGAATGAATTGCAAGCATATGTTATTTATATACATGTACAGTTAAATAGTCACTGTTTTATCATTTGTATCTCAATTCTAAATACAACAAAACTAGAAAATATAAAACTAAAAATAGTACATTAATCTACTTTTAAAAAAAATAATTTGCAATTATTTTTTTGGTGAAAATAGAATAAAATACATCTAGAACTTTAAATTCTAACACCCTGATTATCGTATCAAGAATTCTTTTTTTTAAAAAATGAAATTGTAACAATCAACATTATCCATTCATTCTATCAACACAAATAAAATGGACTGTTGTGCTCCAACTGGGATAATAAAGACGGGCATACACCATACAGCGTTCTATGCGGGAAATTTTGCCCAGACAGCAGCGCTACGGCCTACTTTTTATTCAGAATTCCCCCCCCCCCCCATTTCAACTAGATGTTCAAGACTCAAATCATACCAAAGTCTAATAAATAAAATAACTATATATATGGGATCATTGACAGGATTCCACTTGAAAATATGCATAACACATAGACACTTGCAAATTAAATTCATAGTTCATGTTTTTTGTTTTTATTTATGGTACGGTATGTTGATTTACATGTCTGTACCAAATTACCAATTTGTCAATAATCTGAGTAACAGATTGAATCGTGGGAAATTTCTGATTAAAAGTAGCAAATTTTTGATTCAAAGTAACAAATTCACATTAAAATTAACAAAGTCACATTAAAAGTAACAAATTCACATTAAAAGTAACAAAGTCACATTAAAAGTAACAAAGTCACATTAAAAGTAACAAAGTCACATTAAAAGTAACAAAGTCACATTAAAAGTAACAATTTCGAATTAGATAAAACACAAGTATAAAAATCATAGCACAGATTAAAATATAAAAGAATCAATAAATTACTGGATGGGTTGAAATTATAAAATTATATCTTTTTATAATATTGGATGGAAATATTCTATTTGGTATTAAATGACTAAGAAAATAGATAAATGGTTTATCTAGTGGTCGGTCAAAAAAACTCAATCAATCTGATTTAAAACACAGATCCCATTTAGTTTCGTTTTTTATACAATGTAGTTCAAAATTTCATGTTACTTGTCTTTAATACACTAGGATCTTGAAGAGTTATTATATTACCAGAGTTTTGATTGAAATGAGGAATTGGCCAATGAAACGGTCTGTTACGGTGACTTCTTGGCGTGCCATGTACGGAACTGTGGGTAAACCACTAGAAACGTCAACGCTGATTGAGTAATCAATGTCTGACGTCAAAAGGTCAAACTCCGCTCGTACGACCCCTGACACGGCCTTCCAGTACAACTTGTAAGATCTTTGATACAGTGCTCTGTAACCGGTGGGAAACCCCCTAAACTACCTGGCCTACTGTTTACTTGACTTCAACTTGATCAATTTTCGTACTATAATAATAACTACGAGCTAATGTATACGGGTGTATTTTGTGACCATGGTACTGTATATTTTGTAACATTTTGATTATATGTAACCATTTCAAGATTTGTCGACCTACAAAACATACCGGTTTAATCCATGTGATATAGGTAATATGCAAAATATATATCTAGAAGTATAAATTCTATCACTGAATATTACAGCAAGAATTCTTGTTTTTTTAAAAAATAAATATAACTGAAACAATCAACCCATTAACTAGTAATGAAATGGGGTTTAATCATTCTAGTGTTCTTTTTTGTTAACCATTCCTTCTTTCATGGGGTTTAAATATTATAGTTATACTGTTCTGTTGCTTCTGCTCCAACTGGGCTATTAAAGACGGGCATAGAGAGAGGGAGAGGGAGAGATGGGGTTTAACGTCCACTCGACACAAACCAGGTCATTTCGGGACAAACACATGGTTCAATTTTATTTCAATAATTCGCTTGCGCGTAGGGGTCTTTAGCAGTGGGAGGAAACCGGAGTGCCCGGAGGAAACCCACGAGGTTGAAAGGCGCCCCATCTCCATACGCCCACACCAAGGATCGAAACGACGGGCATAGACCATGCAGTATGCTATGAAGGAAAGTTGTACTGAAGTAAAGAGTGATACAATTTTTGGTGCCTGTCAAATACATTTCGTAATCATGAAACTTAATTTGGCCTGGGGAATGAGAAGGGTTATTTATAATAAAACATTGCAATAATGATTCAAGGAAAGAGAACTCTCAAATACATGTAGTCAAGGAAAGAGAACTCTCATATAACATTTCAAAAATATTCATTGAATAATATATAAAATGTTTAATTTTATGTACAGTCAGATATAAATATAGACTGTTATAAAAATATTTACTTTTTCATAAAATATATACGAACCTGTCCCAGTATTAAAAAACTGAACAGAGAAAATATTGTCTTAAAATCCCTATTTTTTTCATAACAAATAGATAAGCTTATACAGGCCTATCTGTAACAATCAAAATCTGAACATATCAAATATAATCCCTTAAAAACAATAACATTTAACATTCAACATTGTAATCTTCAAAAATTACGCTTTTTTTATTTTTTCTAACTAAATCTGTAAATCACAATCTAAAATTGATGGCATCATATTGTTGGTGTTTTCAAGGATTGGCAAAAGTAAAAATTAGGCATGATCGTTTTCTGACAAAGCAAACATAATTCCTTTTTTTGCAGTTAATTCAATCTTTGAAACAACCTTTAACACTTTTAAATTGTTGGCACCATACAAAAATGAGTAGGAAAAAACACTCCCACAATAAAAAATTTACATTAAAAATAAAAAACCAAGTCATGGAAATTTCTGGCAAACTTTGACATTGGCAAACTTCTTAAAAGATGAAAGACCTTGACATCTATGGTAAAAGAATATTAGACCTTCTGGAAGAGCAAAGCTAATAGGATAACTAATTTTACTGCTCTAAATTTCACCGACATAAATCTAGATAAGCTAATACGTTTATTAGTAATGGTTTTTTTTATCATGGGCAGCCTTTCATGACTTAAGCAATGGTAAGCTTGGATATCTACTTTATCAGGGGGGCAGCCTTTCATAATTTAAGCAATGGTAAACTTGGAAATCTGTTGTACCAATGAATATAAAATTTTGAATGCAAACATATTTTCATACTACGAAGCAAAGTGATTGTTTTTATTTCCAAATGAAATAGGGTTTAGGTCATTTCGGCACTAACAAATGGTTCAATTTTATTTCAATAATTCGCTGGCGTGTAAGGGTCTCTAGCTGTTGCAGGAACCTGGAGAATAAGGAGAAAACCCTCGAGGTTGGACATGTGACCCAACCATTCTCTTTGTCACTTACAGGGAAATCAAAACGACGCCACATGACTCACAGACAGACCTTATGATGCAACATGCACGTGTTAACCATTAGCCCACCAAATGAAAGCGAGATTACCATTTTAAGAAATGTATATGATAAAAATAATGTGGTTATATCGTTGCTTGAAATAAAACATTAAAACAAAACTTCAACTTATCATGATAAAAAAAATGAAGTCATGGTTGTGCAAAGATATTTTGGAAAATTTGGAAATAATGAGAAATATAGACAATAATTATTTCAAAAACAACCGTGCGCTTTGTGAACAGCACAATAAATTAAATAACTCCGTTTTAGTACAAATATCAAATAAGGTCCTCAGATATGAATTAACAAGCAAAAACTTTATTTGAACAAGAGTTATGCCCCTTTCAAACAGGGAGGATGCTTGACAGGACATATGCAGATGACTCATAGGGAATGCTCGATTCACAGTCCGGAACGTCCCGAATTGACAGAACTGCAATCGAGTGACACGGAATTGAGTCCTGTCACAGTTCTGCCAGTCCCGACAGCTGAGGTGGTGTGAGTGGAATCGTGACGTATTTTTAAGTAACAAATATGTTTCAGCTGCCATGATTGGCTGAGATATTTTTTATGCAGTCGGCACATGCGTTGTACTCCGAAATTCTCCTTTTCCCTCGATTGACACTATTTTTGGAACTGAGAGAATTTAATTCCGGAACGTTCAATCGAGTACGCCCTTTCATCTTGACAAATACAAATTATATTTCAACAGGAGTTAGGCCCCTTTCAAATTTCTAAAACTATGGGGATGCTCGATTCACAGTTCCAGAATTAAATTCCAAAACTGGTGTCAATCGAGTGAAAAGGAGAATTTCGGAGTACAACGCATGTGTCGACTGTATAAAACGACAGCTGAAACATATTTTGTATCTAGGAATACGTCACGATTCTACTCACTCCATCTCAGCTGTCGGGACTGTCAGAAATGTGACAGGACTGAATTCCGCGTCACTCAATTGCAATTCTGTCGATTCAGGACGTTCTGGACTGTGAATCGAGCATCCCCAAGGAGGAAGGTCATGCTGGATAAAAGAGCCTCAATTTAACTGGTGATGACCAACACCTTCAACATAACAAATACAACAGGATAATGGATTTTCAAATAACCCGCTCAAGATAAATACAAATTATATCCTAACAGAGTTATGTCCCTTAAAATTTCTCAATTGCGAGTTCAGTACCATTTCAAATTGCAAAATTGCAGAAGATACCAAACTGATGAAATTGCAATCAACACGGAACAAATGAATCAAATATGGAGAACTTTTTCCTGCATCATTGATTGGTTACGATACTGTTGTCTGAATTCTTGTGATTTCTTGATTATCATCCACAGTGGGATTGCGATAATTCAATTCCGGAACGCTCATGATTCAATCCATATTGTTTGGAGTAATGTACTCAAAACTATCCTTAATACAACAAATATTAAAATCAGGGGCCATAACTCTTACAGTTATCCATCATTTCACTCAGCAGTATGAAAATTTAAAAACAATTTAACAAGATTTTAATTTGATTTTAAATGTTTATCATTAACATGTTCCATGTTATTATTTCCGTTCATCACAACTGTCTCTTTGTCTCCGCACACCAACTCAGATCCAGACTTGGATTTCGTAGGTCGTAAAAAGTCGTTTTTCAGCAGACGCCAGAACAAAATAGGGTTCATGACGTTCATAAAAAACATGGAGGAAAACAGTGAATAATAATAAACCTTTGATACCCTGTCTCGCCAAAACATCAAAGAGAGACTAATGGAAACGAGAGAAATTCCGCGGAACACGAAAAAAGTCAGCAAGTTCATCACACAAATAATTTTATAAAAGGAATCCTGAAATTTGTACTGTAACATCTGTAAGAGTTTTCTTGAATGAAGAAAGAATGAGTTCACTTCAGCTAATAGGGCCACACAGTTGAAGGCAATATAGGCTTGTTTGTAAACATTAAAATAAAAAATACCTCCTACCTGAAATGAGAATACATACGACATTATATATAATAAAAGATGCAATATTCAAGAGCTTTACATGAATTATCCAAGGCCTTAAATGTTATATAAATTATTAATTAGACATTTATAAACATGGCAAGACCCTAATCAACTCACTAGGACATCGGACGGCTCCGATTTTAAAGTTCAATATTGGTGTCAGTCATTATTACATAAGTGACAGAACTGGTTAAACACATTCCAAATATAATTTTAACACAGAGGTCATTGCTACCGGAGATGTGTAACAAACTCTTAACTATACGGGAAGTGACGTCAAACATGACAAACACGAGTTGTCCTTCTATATAACCGACTGAACTAACGAGTGATAACTCGACACTGTCTAAATATCAATCTTACCCAGTCCTTCTGCTCATTCTCTAGACTGTATTTCTATGAGCAGAAGGATGAAAATGGAATCACACTTCGTTTATTGGCGGAAAGTTACGACAACTCAAAGAGAATGGCATAAATCGCTAGAGTTGTGGCAGGTAACATTGACATTCGCGAAGGTGTTATACTTATGGAAAGGACATGTTGACATAATTATTTAAAATAATTATGGATCTTTTCTGGTGATCTTTAAATGTAGACCAAATTCAGATATGCATAAATATTCTAATTTCCTACACTTATTTCACCATATTTCAATGAGATATCAACTGTATTAAGTTTATCTTACAGTGTATGTACATTTAATATCTATCTAAATCCCTTCTTTACTCTTATCAGTTGCCTTTATAAAATTAGGGAATGGTTCGCACGTGTGCTCTGTATCATACGGTCTGTCATTTAGTCATTTGACATGGTTTCAATTCCCAGGTTGTACATGGACATGACAAGGAGTAGGGTCACCTGTTCAACCGAGTGGGTTTTCTCCTGGCTCCCCGGCTTCCTCCCACTGCTAAAGAACACAACATGCAACGAATTATTGAAATAAAATTGAACCACGTGTGAGTCCCTAAATGACGCACTATGTGGCAAGTGGACGTTAAACCCCATTGTATTGAAGAAAATATTTAAATGGGACTCATGACCTGAGGTCTCTCACAATTTGTTTTTTAAAAAGGTCTGTCATATAGTCAACTGGCGTGGTTTTGATGCCGCAGTTGTATGTGACAAGGAGTAGGGTGGCATGTCCAACCTTGTAGTCCTCCGGGTTCCTCCCAATGCTAAAGACATGGGTCCTCGTTTTTCTTTCCCTTCGACCTGTATCACCGACAAGGGGAAACCACATCGGAAAATCTCGATGAACCTTCACAGCCAATTCAGGGATCAAAGCCATACTATTAGTATCCGAATTACCCACTTTATATGGCAGTCTGATTAAACACAGATCCTATTTCATGTTATCATAGTTAAATTTGGTTCACAGACATAGATACTAATTAAGATACTGTAGACTGACTTGTATATTTCTATGTTTTATTTTAGTTGTTCTCATCAAAGGAAGATCTGCATGGATTTTTAAATGAAATAAGTTACCTTTGACATAAGAGATTAATTAGCCAATGTATTGAAGAAAATACTTCAAAGTAACTCTTGACCTGAATTTTTTTTAACAAAGCCATCTTTGTAACAGAAGTAAACATATACCTCTCCATTTTATTCCTCTCTGATCCTTTCTCTTGTTCCCACCCTCATCATTTCTCTCCCACCTCTCTTCTCCTCCAACACTCTGGTTCTCTCCCACCCTCTCTCATAATTTCTTCAACTCTCTCTTTCTCTTCCTCTCTCACCCTAATCATTTCTTCATCTCTCACTCTCTCTCTCTTATCATTTCTTCATCTCCCTCACACTATCCATCATTTCTTCATCTACCACCATCTCTCTCTCATCATTTCTTCATCTACCACAAACTCTCTCTCATCATTTCTTCATCTACCACAATCTCTCATCATTTCTTCATCTACCACAATCTCTCTCATCATTTCTTCATCTACCACAATCTCTCTCTCATCCTTTCTTCATCTCTCTTACCCTCTCATCATTTCTTCATCTCTCACTCTCTCCCCCACCCTTATTATTTCTTCATCTCTCACCACCCTCTCTCTCATCAGTTCTTCATCTCTCTCTCTCTCTCTCTCTCTCTCTCTCTCTCTCTCTCTCTCTCTCTCTCTCTCTCTCTCTCTCTCTCTCTCTCTCTCTCTCTCTCTCTCGGTCTTCCCCACCCACATGATTTCTTTATCTTCCCCCACTCTATCTCTCTCTCCCATCATTTCTTCATCTCTCACTCTTTCATCATTTTTTCCTCTCTTCAATAATGTTTTAGGCTATATATTATTTCTACACACAGTTTCACATGTTGTGACATCCTTATTCAAATTAACCTGTTATTGACCTACAGTAAGATCTTCCTCCTACACATGTATAATATATCAAATATGACAAATAACAACTCATGACTTTATCAATTATACTACACACCCATCAACTAACCTGTGTACAGTAGGATTCATAGGTTGGTCAACATAATTATAACCTGCTTAACTACATGTATGAGAGAGAGCAAGAGAGAGAGAGAGAGCTGTGGAAAGAAACAAGAGAAACCCTCACAGTAACCCACAGCCACTAGGTAACCCAATTCCTTGGCCAGAGAGAGACACAAACACAAACTAGGTCATTTTGGACATAACATATGGTTCAATTTTATTTCAATAACTTAGCCGTTGTTAGGATAATAAACAAAGTCACGATTATCCACTTGTTTTTATGGATAATCTTATCTAAATCTGTTGGAAATCAAAACTATCTGTTGATCGATAGAGTTGATTATGGGCTTGGTATGTGAACAAATGTCTAATCAATACTTTAGAAAACATTTCATACCAAACGAAAGTTCTGCTATAGACAGATCTAACTCTTGAATAATACATGTTTATAGGTGAATTATGTACGATTTACATACAAAGATGGTTGAATACATCCTTTCATTCTATTATTTTTACACGATATGCAGTGGCGTATTAAGCTCCACCAACGCCTTAGGATTCAGTTTCTGGAGGGCCTATTGAAAAAGGCGTGGGCCTAATTAATTTCGGGTCAGGGCCTATGTTGATTCCCGTTGGGCCTAAACCCCACCCTCCTAACATTCATTGTCTATGCGTTTTTAATCGTATCAGACAAGTCTAAAATTTTTTTTTTTACAAAATCTTTGGGCCTGAGGTGCAGCCTCATCAGCCTCACTGATAATCCACTACTGACAATATGATTAAAACACAGATACTGTTTCCTTTTGTTTTTTAGGCCTTTAGTTCAAAATTTTGTTTAACTTGTCTTTACTACACTAGGATCAGGATGAGTTGCTATCATAGACGTGTTCTGGATGATGTGAGGGATTAGCCAATGAAACAGACTGTTATGGTGAGTTCTTAGCCTTTTGATGCACGGAACTGTGGGTATACCACTAGAAATGTCAACGCTGATTGATGAATCAATGTCTGACGCCATAGGATCTAAAGCCACTCGTTTGACCCATGACGTGAACTCCCTTGATAACTTGTCAGATCTTCATGTAGTGTAGGACATCGAAAGTATAAAACAACGATACGAAATATAGATCTGTATTTTAATCAGATTGATAAATACAGAGATAAGAGCCCCAGGGATAAAACAAAAAATTAGTCATTATTTGTCAATTAAAAAGTGTAAAATTTAGCAATTGGACCATTTTTTGTAATAAATACATGTACTAATAAATACTTACTGCAATATGATGTAGAGTTACCTCCCATAGTTTTAATAATTTATTATTCATCAACATATCCAAAAAATCATACATAAAATACCCTGCAATTATAGAAAATACCTAAATTATCATATCATTTTACAGTCATCTAGCTACCAAGGTCTACAATAGAATTTATTATGAAGAAGTGAAATCATGTGTGTTCCACATATCGAAATAACATGATATGAGAGAGGGAGATGGAGAAGATGGGGAGTAGAGAGATGAGAGATAGAGATGGAAAAAGGGAGCTAGGGAGGAGAGGGGGAATAGAAAAGATGAGAGCGAGAGGGGGGGGGGGGGAGAAAGTCGAGTTGATCCAAACTAGTTAATGGTTCACTTTTAATTCAATAATTCACTTGCATGTAGAGGTCCCTTGCCATGTTAGACAGGCCATCTTACTCCTGGTCATGTACAAACAGTGAATCGAAACCTCGCCACTTGACTCAGTATAAGTGTTCAACTCTTCGAATAACCCCACCTTGAATTAAAATGGGATTCAACGCCCCACTTGAACAAAATGAGATTAACACCTTCCCTTTCTGAAACAACAGGGATAACTAGATATATTTAATCCGTGTATGATAATAATAGAACAAGAGTATATTACCTGTTGATACAGCTACCATACAATATGTAAAATAATTTATATGGTATAACAGATCATCCGTTAATTCAGGGTACAGGATAAAACTAAAATATAAAATAAATGACAAAATCACAAATAATTTATTATATAAATCATATTGAAATTCAGTAGAAATTATAAAGTTCCTGATTTGTCAGTCAGATCAAAATACAGATCTATATTTCGCTTCGTTTTTTTGTACTTCCGATGGCCTCCACTACATGAAGATCTGACAAGTTATAATGGGAGGTCATGTCAGAGGTCAAATGAGCGGCCTTTGACCCTATGACACCCGACATTGATTAATCACTCAGCGCTCATGTTTCTAGTGGTTTACCCACAGTTCTGTGCATTAAAAGGACAAGAAGTCACCGTAACAGAGCATTTCATTGGGTAATCCCTCACATCATTCAGAACAAGATCCTAGTGCAGTAAAGACAAGTACAACAATATTTTGAACTATAAAGTCGAAACGAAATAGGAACTGTGTTTTAATCAGATTGTTAATTTTTGTACAAATGGCTAGATTACAGTCCACAAACCATTAACTAAAGATGTTATTAAATATTACAGTTTTCCAGAAAAATTTTCAATAATTCTTTGCAAAATATGTCAGAGCATCAATCACAGAAGTTCGTTTACAAACTGTCACAAACTGTCTCTGATCAGCTTTTAAGACTATCCAGTCCACCAAAGACAGGTTTGTAATTTACAAAGATATTATTATTTGTAAGGAAATAACTCTAATTAGTTGAGGTATGAAAAACTGTTAGTCTTGGAAGCACTTATTTAAAAATTATATCTCAGTGTCTAAATATAGAAATACTACTTTAGCAGTAGGTAAAACTTGAGTGACATAGGTGGTATTAATGTGAGACTATGTTAATAACATTATAAATCAAATAGCAGGGAGCTGTGATGGCTCCCGTGGTCAACCCTTTCTCAGAGGCGCAGGACTGAGGGCCTGGCAAGGGAAAAAGTTTAGTCATTTGGATGGAACGGAAAATCAAGGTCCTATATACAAATTGGTGTGCGCATAAAACAACACTTGACAGTCAGAATTTGAAAAAAAGAGCAGGCAGTAGCGCCGCTGCCCAGGCAAAATTTTCCTGATAGCACACTGCAAGGTGTACACCCATCTCCATTAGCCCATATTGCAACCAGTACTTTAAAATAAAGACATGATATGAATTGGTGTGGTTGCTACAACACCCGCTAGTGTTTCTACAATGTTTATATATTAAGTTGTGGTTACCAGTATATATTAAGGTGGGACAGTCACTCATTATATTTGACAATAACTCAATATAAGTCATGTGTGATATTATCAGTATTTATACTGGCAGGTCACAACCAACAATAAAAATAAATTCTTTAAGTCAGGGAAGGGACGAATAATGATGTCATAAACTATATCTCTTGGTTTTCTACTGAAATGTACCAAGTAACTGCAGTCTGTACATGATAAAGAGTCGCCTGACAAATCTTGTGGGTTTCCTTTGGGTCTTTATGTTTTCTTCCACAGCTAAAGACCCCTAATGCTAGGATCCCACTCTCATGTTATGCATTATAAGATCTGATATGATTCGATACGTTCGGATATGTTTTGATAGGATCAAGATGATTGCTGCGACTGACCTATGTTAAGCGCTGATAGGATCACCACGATTATTCCACGATTCAAACCAGGATCGCAATTGTGGTACGATTTGTGATATTTGGAACCTACCATAAGAGCAAGAGAATTATTGAAATAAAATTATTACAGCGAAGTGGACATTAAAACCCAACCTCTTTATATACTACTCAAAAGAAGTTAAGGGTCAAACCTTTTTTTCTACCAGGTAAATTGTCTATGCACATATCAGATATATATATAAAATTATTGGCGGAAATCATGTCAAAATTGGTTCACGAATTTCTGACGACAAAACCTGTAGGCCTATACAAGGCATATGTCATTTTCAAACAAAACGATTTCCGCCATAAACTGAAACCATAAACTGGAGCACAAAAAAAAGGCTCCACAAAACTCTTTGCATCGCCCAAACGCAGTAGGGTACGACTTTTTGGAGTTGATGTGCACTATGCATTTTCCATGAACAGTTTTGGCATAAAAAAAAACTTCCATGACCGTGCTGCTCTCAGTTGAAATTTCAACATGGTCAGACGTCTGTCGGCTGAGTGAACTTGACAGAGGAAGATCCATTGCGTGGCTTCAACATGGTTTTACACAGGGGAATGTGGCACAGAGAATCGGTTGTGGCCAGAGTGTGATTGGGAGACTATTGCAGCGTTTCCAGGCAAACAATTCAATTCAGAATCGCCCACGGTCTGGTAGGCCAAGATCAACGTCGCAATGTCAAGACCGGCATGTCATTCATATGGCCTTCCGTCAGCCCGTTGTTACAGCGAGATGTCTGAGAGCAACTGCGAAATGCAAGTGGTGTTCAGGTATCGGACCAGACCATAAGAAATCGTCTGCGAGCCCACAACATAGGATCGCGACAACAAGCGGTTTGACCACCTCTTCTTCAATGTCATAGGGCAGCAAGTCGTGACTAGCTCACGTCATAGAGACTGGAGATGGCGGGTACTCTTCACTGATGAGTCCCGATTTGTATTACAGTTCAATGATGGCAGACTTCGCGTCTATAGGCCGCAAGCAGAAAGATTTGCTGATGTTAACGTCAGACAACGCCATCGCTTTGGAGGTGGTACGGTAATGGTGTGGGCTGAAATTTCGACGTCTGACTGACAGCATGCCTCGTTGTTGTGTCGACTGCTTACGAGCACGTGGTGGTTTCACTCGTTATTAACAAAGTTATCAAATTTGAGACAGTTTTGTTGGACCTCATTATGCTCAAAATAGCGAATTTTCATCAGATCCTCAGAATAGTTACATGTATGTATAAAAGGTGCATATGCTTTGCATAACAGACTCAACATTGAGAACTCATTCTGACCAAAAGTGTGCTTAAAAGTTTTGATTTACATGTTCCCTGTGTCGAATAAAATGTCAAACAAAAATAATTGGTTGACCCTTAACTTCTTTTGAGTAGTATATTTACATGTACATTTTGGCTTTCTACTAAAATGTTCAAAGCAAAGGTAACCGAATACATGTGGACATTCTATAGCAATGTTTCTACATGACAACCTACATGTATGAAACGGGACACAGGTCTAACCTAGATTGTTTTCTTAGGGTCACTTGGTTTCCTCCAACTGCTAAAAACCTCTACTCACAAGCAAATTATTGAAATAAAATTCTACCTATGTTAGTCCCAAAATGACCTTGTTTGTGTCAAGTGGACTTTAAACCCCATTTCTTTATATATTATAATATGTGGGGTTTCTACTGGTATATGTACATAGTAAATTTAAGGTAACAACATACATCTAGGCTTTCTACAATGTAAAGTTAACAAGTGCATAGCAGTAGGAGGAGATTATTTGTATACAACATGTCAAGATATATGACAAATACTGTAGAGGTCTACCATACATCGTTATAATAAAATACCAATTAACTCTTAAGCACTTGGATGACGCTGACCAAACTAATGCCCCCTCTAGTGTGTTAAAGGTTCTGAGTCATATATATGATAGAGAGAGAGAGAGTGGGGGAGAGAGAGAAGGGGAGAGAGAGAAGAGGAGAGAAAGAGAGAGAGGGGGAGAAAAAGAGAGAGAGGGGGAGAAAAAGTGAGAGAGAGGGGGAGAAAAAGAGAGAGACAGTTTTGTGTCCACTCACATAAACAAGGTCATTTCAATACTAAAATATGGTTCACTTTTATTTCAAAAATTCACTTGCAGGTTAGGTCTTTAACAGGGGGAGGAAACCGTCTGGAACCCGGAGGACCCAGAGAAAACCCACGAGGGTGGACGAGACTCCCTACTCTTTGTCACATACAATCTAGGAATCAAAACAAAGTCACCTGACTTAAAATAGCATTAGGCAAGAGCAAAATCTGCTTATTACAGGTCTTTCTTTAGGCCTGAAATGTTATCTAAATAATCAATTAGACATTAATTAACATATCCAGACCATAATAAACTCTTGATGTCAAGGCTAGCCTTCGATGTTGGCGGATTAAATTCCTATATGCCGCTTAATGGCCATTGATAATTAAATCAATCAAGTGGATAATCGAGACTATGCTGTTTATATTAATGATTTGAGTAATGATGACCGAGGCTATGTGAATATTTCAAACGCTTTGTTCTCGGCTAATAGTGGATCAATTTGACTGAAATTTTCAGCAAATTACCTTTACACTATCTAGTTTTTAACTATTATAGTGAGAACTGCCATCTCTTTATCTTATCTCCCATAATGTAACTTTAATGACTGACCTTATAATTTCACTAGAGAGAGAGAGAGAGAGAGAGAGAGAAATGGGGTTTAACGTCCACTCAACACAACCAGGTAATTTCGGGACTAACATATGGTTTCAATTTTATTTCAATAATTCGCTTGCGCGTCGGGGTCTTTAGCCGTGGGAGGAAATCGGAGTGCCCGGAGGAAACCCACGAGGTTGAGAAGGCGCCCCTATCTCCATGCCACATACGCTCACACCAGGGATCGAAACCACAGCCGCAAGTCAGAGGTGACCGGCCAGCTAGAGGTCGAAGCGCGGCACTCTAGACCACTAGGCCATCCCAAGCCCCCAATTTCACTAGAGTGATGTGATTAGCTGTGAATTATTCAGATGAAGTGAAATGACATGGGGTTTAACCAGGACACCATGCAGTGTGCTGCAAGGGAAAATTGGCCCAGACAGTGGCTCAGGCCTACTTTTATATCGAATTCCATACACCATGCAGTATGCTATGAGGGAAATTTTGACCGTGCAGCGGCACAATTGATTACTTTTATATCGAATTTCAACTGTCAAGGGATATTTCATGTGCATGCCAATGTGTACTACACAGGACCTTCGTTTTTGTACCATCCAAACAACTAGACAGCTGTCCTTGTCAGGCCCTCCGTCCTGCATCACTGACAAGGCCAAACCAGGTCGGAAAATCATGTTTTCCGAACTTTCTCGACCAACACAAGGAGCTAACCTACGACATCCATACAACTGCAAAGGGATCTAATATGTTTGAACAAATCTGAATCTAAGTCTAAACATCATAAATGACGAAAAATTTATTGTGCATGGTTGGCAACATCCTCGGTTACCCAGTGTACTCATTCCATTCTACTCCACTATACCCTGGTTTAATCCATAGGGTTTCCACGATTTCAAACTATCTAAATGTAGTTAGAGTGTACGAACCAATCAAAAAACAGTTTACAAACCAGTCCTACGTAGACTCTTTAGCATCATTTTTTACGTCATAGAACTACATTGTTTACAAACAATGTGGCGGCTTGTTTGATCGATTATGAGAAAGTTTGTAAAAGATTTAATATAAAAGAATTGACATGCACACAAAAAGATGGCAGGGAAAGTTCTGTCATGAAATTCTTAAATGGCACTGATTTTTCTACTACGCGGTAGGTATTTTTCCCAATGACATATTTGCAAAGTGTGCAAGAACGGACTGAGGTCACCATGTGCGGGGAATTCTTTGTTGAGAGTTTCTCTGCTTTGCCTGTTACCTTTCCAAGTAACACTTTATGGGATTGGACGATAAAAATATCACAATCCGCCAGGGCAGATAGTTTGAAATTGTGGAAACCCTATGGATTAAACCAGGGTATAGTGGAGTAGAACGGAATGAGTACACTGGATAACCGAGGATGGGTTGGCAAACACATAAACAAGTTTGGGCCCTACAATCATTAAAGGGCTGAATAAAAGGGGTTATTTTGTTGAATTTACACTGTGGAATAAGATAACCAGAATAGAAACCCTGTTTCTATCTACTTGAAAGATTTTTTTCGCTTAGTTTTAATTATTTTTATTTTAAACATATGTGTACAAAAAAGGGGCACTTAAATTCTATTTAGGGCAATTAGAAAGGAATTTCATCTGAAAGGTGGCTTATTTCTAGCCTTGCCCACACAAAATCAAAATGTCAAGGTGAACCTACAAACAAGACACACCTCCATGACAACTCTGTAGACAATGTCCATACATTCATACAAGGCCAAGCAAAAAAATTACCTGTGTCAGGCAGTTGGTTTAACTGCTTTTCCAGGCAGGGGTGGGACATAAAAGAATGGATTGATAGTATTAGGTGAACTATTGAACTAATAATCAATATCTTGGCAACTTATGCTATGGTAATTGTGGGCTTTTTAATATTTACGGCGGGTAACCAACACAAGTTTGTTTGGGAGATAGAGAGAGAAATGGGGTTTAACATCCACTTGACACACAGTAAGTCATTTTGAGACTGACACAGTTCTCTTTTATGTCAATAATTCGCTTGAAACAATAGATTGTTCCCTTAACAACAACTAAAAAATGTTAAAATTTGTGTTTTCAGTGCCAAACCAACCACGCATAGTTTTTGGAGGGCTTACACCTATTAAATAAATATCCCACTGGTAAATCAATTAATCTTTTTAATAACCTGTTGCTAGTGTTTTCAATGGATAACCACATAGCTTTTGAAGGGGCCTACCTAATAGATTAGATCAATTCATATTCTAATAAAAGCCTTGTACTATACAGATTTATCTTCTCAATGATATCAACACAGTGGAAGTGGACGTTGAACTCCAGAAATGAACGAACGAATATGATTACCTTGACTTAGATTAACATAATATATTTAAATAGACACCTAACACTGATTGACTAACGACTGACTATATTTACAGTATTTACAGTTGACCAGACAACTACATGTATAAACAGAATGGCTAAATCTGTTTGTGAAGGCCAGCTTAATTTTCGTCAAGGTCGTTGAAATGTAAATAGAGGATGTGACTGTTGGTGAGATTATTAGGTTAGGGTTAGGGTAAGCATTAGGGTTGGTGTTAGGGTTGGGATTAGCGTTAGCCCTGTGTACATCTTGCGTTCTTTGACCAAACTTAAAGTTGGCCATTTCAAGGTGATCTAACCCTACAGAATAGAAACGTATATAGCACTGGCTGAACTAATAAATTAATTAATCTTTTTTAAAAGACAGAACATGCCAGTTCTTGTTGTTATAAAGATCTTATACTCATAAGGGAGTAGCCTAACCTTGACTTAGATTGTGTGTCTTGCATCTAGACTAGGTTGTCAATAACCATTTAATGTCAAACATAATGGATTCAATTAAACACTAATATTACACTGACTTGACAACTCTATACCAGTAATAAAATATTATTAATAAAGAATGGTTGTTAAGTTACTTCAGTTATTACATAGAAACCTAACAACATCACACAATAGTTCAATTTATTAATAAACATTTAATATAGTCAGGTTCAACAGAAACTAGGTCATTTCAAAACTAACGCATGGTAGCAGTCTTTAGCAGTAGGAGGAAACCATAAGAGACAGAGAGAGAGAGAATTAGGGTTTAACTCCACTGGACACAAACTACATGTATGTCATTTCGGGACTAACATGATAATATGATTTAATTTTATTTCAATAATCCATGGGGGTTTGGGATGGCCTAGTGGTCCAATCTGAACGACAGACTCACCCTACATGCAGAGAAGTGACTCTCTGACACAGCTAATAGCCATGATATCCAAATGACGTTATCTAAACGTCACAGGTCATGAGGTCACATCAACAAACAAAATGTCAACATTACAAGACACAATGTTACATGTACATTGTAAACAAGCCTTCCTGCAGCCTTTAGGACTGTATAATCCGTACAGCCATAACGTCATATCGCTTCTTCCAATGATTTTTCACAGAAATAACATCTACAACTCTAGATTTGACGTCGGCATATTGGTACTATTTTGTGCTTCGGTCGTGTCTATTTCAGATATACACAATCAATTCTGTTAAAGGGACAATCCCGTTTTAAACAGAGTCTCAAAAATAAAAGTCCGAGTACGTATGAAATTTAAACACCAAAATATCCATGAAGGCTGTATTTACCTTGTCCCAAAATTTCAGCTCAAAATATTGAGTGGTTTTGGCGTGAATGTCAAAACTGCTTATCTGGACATGTAACCCTTTTAAGAATTTGGGTCTATTATTTTGTTGATGACCTGATAATCGACTCCCGTTTATTGAGAGGTCTTTATAGTGAATGACCAGTGTACTGTACTTGATATCGAACGGTAAATTTCACCTACACATTATTTTTTATAAAAGAAGCCTGGCTTTATGTAGACACCGCAGAATACAGCTTGGGACACCGATTTCCTTTCCAGATGGAGATTGACGGGTTTAAGATGTTTGAAAATGCATCACAAATACTGAGTTAGTTTCTCTGTCATTAGGTAGAGGATTCTAACACAAAATAAGCAGTTTTATTCTCCAAAAAATTATCGGGATTAGCCCTTTAATGTTTTAACATGGGGATTGACTAATAGTTAATTTATTTCAGTTCTAGACAAAAAATTTAAAACTTTAACGCCATTTTAAAGAAATAGCCAAATTCTGGCTGGGATTACTGAGCAAAATGGCCTTTCATTGTGTACGTGCGAAAAAAAAAGGCAGCTACCATTTAATATTCGTATGTTAGTTACGTACGCTAGTGGTCTAGAGTGCCACGCTTCGACCTCTAGCTGGCTGGTCACCTCTGGCTTGCGGCTGTGGTTTCGATCCCTGGTGTGAGCGTATGTGGCATGGAGATAGGGGCACCTTCTCAACCTCGTTGGTTTCCTCTGGGCACTCCGGTTTCCTCCCACTGCTAAAGACCCCTACGCGCAAGCGAATTATTGAAATAAGGTTGAACCATGTTAGTCCCAAAATGACCTAGTTTGTGTCGAGTGAACGTTAAACCCTATTTCTCTCTCTCTCAATAATTCTTTAGCAGTGGGAGAAAACTAGAGCACCCAGAGAAAACCCAAGAGGTTGGACAGGCGACCCTATTCCTTGTCACGTACAACCTGGGTATCGAATGACAGTTGTCTCAATGACAGGCCTTATAATACAGCACGCAGGTGCAAACCATGCGGCCATCCAGCGCTCACGCTGTCGATCGCCATTTCCGCCAATTGCGATAAAAATATAATTTTGGCGATAAAATATTCCATCTGGCAAAATTTTTTGGACCCAGAACTGTTTTATCATATGTACTTATGTGAAAAAAAATACTGAAAAAATCTAGAAGATATTTGTTCATTTTTGTGGCGAAAAAAACAAATGAAACCCAGAGTGAGCACTGCGGCCATCCAACTACCCTCAGGCCTTATGACCAATATACAATATATTGTGTAATATATAATTCCCAATAAGTATAGGCTACATCTTGTTACATAGGCCTAGGAGACAAGGGGCCACCCCTAACTTTCAGGTCATCTGATTTTTCGGGCAGACAGGTAAAGTGAAAACGAAAATTATTGTTTCATCTAGTTTCTCTTTTAACTGAATACCACAAATTTTTACTGAATTAACTATGCATTAAAACATTTTGTCCAAAGCCATCCTAGTTTGTGCGACATTTTTTCGGGCATCGATTATCATTTGTGAATTCAGCTGCAACAGTTCAAGAAAAACACATTTGCAATGGTTAAATTTTCTCAGAGAAGGCAAGGACCCCATACTCCGCAGTGATTGACAGGTTGATTGGGATTTAAGTCAGCGACCTAAGGTAGGCTATTATAACTGCTAGGCTCATCTATAATTAATTAGCCTGGAATGATTCTTCAATCTTTAAAATACTGGAACTTATATCTTACAAATGCCAATAATTGAATATACAACGTACATTTCCAGCACAATGGATGACCGACCAAGCGCCTGCTAAGTTGGGTAACCTAATGACTTGCCTAATGATGTACATTAGTCTTTTTACATTGTAACTATAAATAGATAAGCTCAAGTGTTGACATCAAAACATATACTATTCCTGATTATCACTAGAGACATTAATATTAATAAACAATAATGGATTACATACTTAACTAATTAGCTTCTACCCTGATTGATATTAAGCATGATGATTTAAATATTATCTAAAACTGACTGGTCATTTTGCCCAATCATACTATATTGGACCAAATACACCCAATCAACAACAGGTGCTAATTAATCTATTTCTTTCTGAGTTTAACAGATTAACTTATTCTAATAAACAGGCCCTGAGTTCACAAAACATTTTCAGACCTAAAGTAGCCAAGTCTCTAACTCAATATCATCCAAAATCTTCAACATTGAAAACACGAATTATTTGTCAACATTGATGCTGTGATCTTACCAGAAAAAGATTGGCTTCGGCTATCCAATATTTATAACAAAATAAACATTTTACCACAATGCGTTTCAGCCCCAATTTTAGCAAGAGACTCGAGGAACGAGGCTAGAAACATTGCACCAAATCAAACAGCGTATGTAGACTGGAATAACCAGACACTAGAATTTTTTATTCGATTTAGACGGCTGGCTCATTTCGACGAACATAACTGATTTGAAATTAAAGTAAAAACAGAAACTATTGAATGTAAATCAGTCTATATACATTCATATTACAGTATTAGATGTATATGAGTTGTGAATCACTTGTGTCAATTTCTAGGTCCCTAATGTTAGCGATTTAGCTCCTTTAAGTTGTTCGCTTATTTAATTTACTCAAAATTGTTCGCCTTATTCTAACTATATTGCCCTTTATAAAACTTTAGTTGTTTTAATGTATCAAATTCAACAATCAGAATCTATGAGCAAAGTTTTGTGTTTCTGGATCAAAGATATTTCTCGTAAACAGTGATTGAAAGTTGAGTAAATTCTGAGAATGCTTTGTGAAGTTGGGGCCTGTTATAATAAACTGTATAGAGAAAGTGTAATATGTATGGTTGAAGTTGTTAAAGTAAACTAATGTCTGAAACTTAATAGACCAGCTTTTGTTTTGACTTTATCTCAGTCATAATCCTGTGATTGGAAATTATGCTACAAGAGGAAATGTGAATATGTCTCAAGTGTCGTGTGTTTAAAGAGGGTTGTGCAATAACACATGATTCACAGTTCACACCCATCTACTTGCATTAAAGGAGCTAAATCGCTTATATTTGTGGCTTAGAAATTGACACAAATGGTTCGCAATACATATAATAATGTAATATGAATGTATATTTACTTATCTACATTCAATCAGTTCTGTTTTACTGTAATTTCCAATCAAATGGCAAAGTCTAGCGTCTTGTTATTCCAGTCTACAGCAATAGTATTTATTGTGCATACTCTCCAGATAAGAAAATGTTGTCACCGTTTCACATGACTTATGGAATATATCTAGCCTCGTTCTTCGAGTCCTTTGTTACAAATGATGCTAAAATGCACTATGGTACATAAATACCAATGGTAAAATGTAAGATCACAGCATCAATGTTGAATTAAAATGATAAATATTTCGTGATTTCAATGTCTTTGGATGATATTGAGCGACTTGAGCTACTTTAATTAGAAGCCTGTTATTTAAAGGGACAATAACACTCTTGCTGGCTTGGCAGCTCTAGAAAATAAATAATAGTCTTATTCTAAGTACCAGATGTTTATGTGTCCTACCTGTTGTGTAAATTATCCATTACATCATATTTTACTTGTCCAGAGGGTTCGAAAATATTTTATAATCCAAGTCACATTTGAAAAGGTTTACGTTAACCTTTTCAAATCATGTAGTTGAATTTTTCCAATTTTTTAAATTAGATGTGTTACGATGAAATTTGCATTATCAATTTATTTGAATATTGTAAAATAATACAATTTGTTGACCAGCATAAAGATTGGGACATATTATTCAATTACAACAAGAGTGTTATTGGGGCTTTAATTATCTAATCTGTATTGTTGGCTTACTCCATATTTTTTTTTTGGGGGGGGGGGGGATATTACTACAGTAATTATTGTTCTGGTTATGGCATTTCTTATAACTCACATTCTAAATATGATCTAAAATTAAAGCATTCTAAAACATACATTATGCAAGAGCCAAATCTGTCGATTGCATGTCTTTTTATTAATCCTGAAGTGGGTAAGACGCTGGCTCATTAGTCTGGAGGTCGGGTGTTTGATACCTGCATTGGCCGAGAAAGTTCATCCAGATTTTCCGGACTGGTTCCCCCTTGTCAGTGATGCAGGAATGAGGGATAAAAGAACCATGGTCCTGTGTACACATTGGCGTGCCCGTAAAAGATTCCTTGACAGTTGGAATTCGATATAACAGTAGGCCGTAGTGCCGCTGTCCGGGCAAAAATTTCCCTCATAGCACACTGTATGGCGACGTATGCCCGTCTTCATTAGACCAGTTTGGAGCAAAACTGTAGGACGCCGGGCAAACTTTCACTGATAGCACACTGTATGGTGTATGCCCGTCTTCATTAGCCCAATTCGGAGCAGAACAGTAGGACGTTAAACCGCATTTCACTTCATTTCATTTGTGTCATGTATTCTAACAATAGATACCATAGTCATGTATTCTATACAATAGATACCATTTAATGTTTGAAGTATCCATGTATATATAATGTATAAACCACATGTAACACTAATACAACAATGTATAATAATCTATATAATTTGGGGGCTAAAATTTCTAAAGGGTATTATATAGTATTAAACAAAATACACAGTTATAAAAGGGTAATATATGAATTAAGTCAATACAATGTATACTGTAAATAGCAGCAAATATGGTTAACAAATTATAAAAATTTAATAAATACACAATTTCTATAAATAAACTCAACCACATGCATTGTACAACGAATGGGGAAACTCTCACACTATTCAAGCGCGGTTATACATGTTGTATACTATATATAGGGTGTGACTATACATGTATATCTGGCGTAATAATATGTGGTAATTCAACATAGTATACAACCAAATTACACATTTAATGACTAAACTATAAACATAGTTGTTGCATGATGTGTCGTATAGTTTCATACTCACCAACTTAAATCCCATACACCTACAATAAGCGCATGAACCCACGAAACGACTAAATTTGTCCATTTCCACGAATCTTCCTTAACTGATTTCGGTTTGCCCATTCGGCAGACGACAGAATTTACCCCATGGAAGAACAGCATGGACAAGAACATCACATAATGTCCATGCCAAAAGTCTACAGGACTTGCTGTCAAAACTTTTTCCGCTTCCATGGCGAAATTCGCGCTGATATTTTCATGTTTCACTTCCATTTAGAGCAGACCGGTGAATAGTTTCAGTGGTCACGTGACCAAGCCTCCTCTAAACAAAACATTGTCCCGTTACTATTAGTGGATGAGCGGGGCTTGAATGAATGTAGTCTCGATTACACGATCCTTATTGTTCCACATTCATTGGCTAAAGGCCAATGTAAAGAATTTAACGATGTTTCACATTCACGTCATTCTTTCTTTTTATCCTTCCTTCACAAGGGAGTGACTGTGAATGGGGGCCAGTTTCCACCTGGGGACGGTAAAGGGGGATTAGAATTATTTAGGCAGCCTTTTATGTTGAGAAAATCCCCATCGAAAATGACCCCTGTCCAGCGTCTTACTGCACCAATCGCCACTGTAAAAAGATCAAAGAAAAGAATAAGATAATTCGCGAAAGAAAACGGATATAATGAGGGAAACAGAATGTGAAAATAATGGATGCTGTCAGTTCAATTTGACATCCCGATTTATATAGGGTTTTATTGCTGATTTAATCATTAGAGCTGAGAGTCAAAACGCAAATTATTTAATTTCATTTAATCGTCATGTTTCTGTTCGCATTTGTATTGTTTGTTTGGTCTATTTATGTTTCACCGTTTTCCTTTATTAACAGTTGTACTTTTTGTGTTATAATGTTTTAGCAAGTGTTTAACAAATTACCCTGTAGACAGGTTTACTCAGTTTCCTTCAAGATAACAACATCGTGTTAGGATCATTGGGTCATGGCTAAAGAAAGAAACTTGCGTGAATCAGAGGTATTTTTGACACTCGAGTTAACAGGGAAGAAAACATTAAATGGTTTTACAATAAACAGTATGACATGAAATGAAATAGAGTTTAATATCTTATATTGTTCTGCTCCGAACTGGGCTAATGAAGACGGGCATACGCCATACAGCGTGCTATGGGGGAAATTTTGCCCGGACAGCAGCACTATACGGCCTATTCTTATATTGAATTCCAACTGTCAATGGATCTTTAACGTAAACGTTAATTTGTACGCGGGACCTCGGTTTTTCGTCCCATCTGAACGACGAGACAGCTGTCCTTGTCAACCCCCCCGCCCTGTCCCACTGGGGGGAACCGCACCGGGAAATCTGGATGAACTTTCTCGACCATGTGCAATGCAAGGATCGAACACCAGACATCCGGGCTAGCCACCGTGATCATGCCCCCCCCCCCCTAAATAAACAGTAGGCTAATATAAGTGAGTGTAACATACTTTAATTATTAATCGCAAGTCTGAAGTCCAATCACCAACCGACAAAACATAAAAAACGAAAGTTGATTTAATAGAATAACTATAGATGGTGCCTAAAAATAGATTTCAGATAACACAGATTGTCATTTTCGACATGCTAAAGTCTGTCTGATAAATAGTATTTAAAAATGTAAATAAAATTATTTAGAATCAAAATCTGTTGGGTTTTTTTTGGGGGGGGGGGGTCACCCCCTCTCTCTCTCTCTCCCCCTCTCCCTCTCTCACCTGTAATAAATACCCCCTTTAATATGATCAATTATGTTGTGACAAATTAGCTATGTTATAATTGATAAGTTAAGTAACATTTATTAATTTAATTGCCGGCATGCATTTCTATGATTGATCCTTTTCTGACCAACTTAATGAGAACGGCGACCCACATTTTGCTAGCACATTTCTTTCAAGGATACCTGTTCAACCTCGTGGGTGGGAGGAAACCGGTGGACCCGGAGAAACCCCAGGAGGATGGAGGTCACACTACTCCTTGTCACGTACAACGCCAAATGACATCAATGACAGATCATATGATATAAAACGGAAAAGGGGCAAAAGAATTACAGATTAAACACTCTCTCTGTTACTTATAGTAAACTAGTGATACTTTGATAGGCTGTGGCAGCGGCGGATCCAGGAGGGGTATTATCGCCCATTCCACGAGACAATATCTCTGGGAAAGTTTTGAGAATGGTCTCTATCGTCACGTTGGCGTATAAACATAGACGCTGAATGCCCATCTGAACGCCCAACCGCCTCACCATCTTACGATGAAGGATAAAGCACTCGACCGTGGCAGTTTTCTCCTAAAAATGTTCTTTTACAAATTTTTTTGATGTAGCTGATTATGAGGGGGTTTGGATCCCCCCTCACCCACCCTTATGGACCCGCCCCTTTGTCGCCCCATTTTTGGACAAGCGAGATATGTATTAAAAGGTCCAAGCGTAAACGTGGCCCGAATAAAAGTAACGGTATTTCTAGAACACAAAGGTCTGTAGGTTATTAGATTCTAATTAAATAAAGGGTTTGACCTGACCCTTTATTCTTGACACGTGATTTGTAACAAACTTACAAACGTGGTTAATACGCCGTGAAACGAGCGATCGGTGGCCAAGACTTAAAGATTACAAGATAAAAAGATTATAACTGCACTGAAGTGTTAAGGACAGAACAATAAATTATTCATGAACAAACGCTGGCAAACGGACATTTCACTGACACGTTATAACTATGAGCACTAAACGACTTAATATATTCATTAGATTTGAGAGAAAAACGGGAGAGAGAGAGATAGAGGGAGAGAGGGAGAGAGGGAGAGATGGGGTTTAACGACCATTCGACACAAACTAGGTCATTTCGGGACTAACATACGGTTTAATTTTATTTCAATAATTCGATCGCGTAGGGGTCTTTAGTAGTGGGAGGAAACCGGAGGACCCGGAAAAAACCCACGAGGTTGGGTAGGCCACACTACTCCTTGACACACACAGAGGTGGGACCAAAATCTGAATAGCAGCCTTATAAAGAGAAATGCGTAAAACCAAAATACGTACTTAATGACATTGATTAGATTTGACATGTTGGATTCGAAACCGCGACACATTTTTAAGTTTTTAAACTGTTATTACTTAAAGGGCCAATCCCGATTCTATTTTGGGGAATAAAGCCTTAAAAATCTCCTACCAGACCCGAGCAATTTACTAACTCAAAATACGTGATACGTTTTCAAACAGCTTAAATCCGTCATTCTTCATCTGGAAATGGAGACCGGTGTCCCAAGTTGTATTATACGGAGCCTGGCTGAAACCACGGACCTTTATTTTAGAAAAATTACATATACAGTAGAATCCGTATGAGCAGCCACTCCTATTCAGCGACATCTCCTTGTAAGCGGCCACAATAAATTCCCCCCGTAAAAATTCTATTGTTTCATCTCTTTATTCAACGGTTACTCCTCTAACGCGGCCAGCGGTCACTATTTTGCTAATGAATTTAACAAAACATCGCCCACTCAACGGCCATTGTTGAATGACACCATCTTGTCGTTCTTCGTAACACCCCCGCTAATAGCGTGAGTAGTAATCAATTAACTGGACTCCCACTGATCAGATAAAAAGAAATGTGAAAATAACAATTAACCCGGAATTATCTGTTCATTAATCTTTTGTTTTATTAAACGACAAACCTGATCATTGTTTTCATACGTAACGGAACATTAAACTGAAAGTACCGACTAAAAGCCGCTATGTTGTTAAATAGACGTTTTTAGCGCCACCTGTAATATTACATACAGAGTTACACCCCCTGTGATTCGGGAGAAAAATCAGCGATGTTTTTTGGTTCATGTGCTTATTTGATAAAATAAAATTAATTCATCGATTTTCTTCACAAAAATGGATAAATATTATCGAATACATCACAATGATAGACAGTAGTATTGAAGGTTGGTACAAAATGACAAGTTTACAGAAGTTATGTCCGAGATTCAGCGACAGCAATATTTACCGATGCAAGTGAAGTATTGGTGTTTGCTTCCAATGCATTCAAGCGTAATATTAATTGATGTCAGCACAAAAAAACATGAGATTTTACAAAAAAAGATAAATATTATCGAATGCATGACAATGATAGACAGTAGTATTGAAAGTTGGGACACAATGATAAGTTTACGGAAGTTATGTCCGAGATTCAGCGACGGCCAAATTTACCGCTGCAAGTGCACCCAAGCGTAATATTAATTGATGTCAGCACAAAAAACACGAGATTTTATCAAGAGGCCACTCCCGTTAAGCGGTCAATCGTAGAAATTCCCATGGGTGGCTGCTTAAAGCAGATTCTACTGTAGGTGAAATTTACCTTTCGTTGTGAAGTACAGCTTTGGGTATAGACCTCTAAAGGTACGACAATAGATTATCAGGTCACCGAACGAAAAGATTGACCATAAATCTTAAAAGGGGTACGTGTTCGGATAAGCGGTTTTGACGTTCACGCGTTATCACCCGACCGACTGAATATTTTGGGCTGAAAAAGTGGGACAAAGCAAATACACTATTCCTCTTTACTTTAGATCCTAAATTCCATAAGTACATGGTCTCTTATTTCTGTTAAAATCACGATGGTCCCTTTTAAGTGTTCCACCTTTCAAAGTTTTACTTAAAATACGTATAGCCCAAGAACTAGAGAAAATTCAATGTAGTACAAAAGGTTTGAGGTCTGAAATTGGTAGATTTATGATCGACGTCACCCTCTTAAAACGCAACTCTCAAGTAATGATTTTGGGAAGGCGAAGCTAAGAAGTAGCTGGGACGAGGTTAGGACCATTGGTCGAAACTTAGTTAACGCGAAGGCAAGAGGGGACGAATTATATATATAGATGGATGCATTTTCTACATGCTACATCCACAATTATAATGATTTAAAAACACATATAACCAGGGGCGTTGGAACGGCGCGAGGGCCTGGGTACCAAAAGATAGAGGGGTCCAGGGAAGGGGGTCTTGCCCCCGGCCTCAGGAAAAAAGTTTTGAAATTTGTCAATTCCGAGAAAGCTGTTAAGAGCGCCTCTAGCATTCAAAATTCCAACATAAAACCCTTTAAAATACATGATTCGCGACCGACCAGAGAGCAATTACATATCTATCATTTAATGGATAGACTAGAAAAAAGGTTGAAAACATTCATCAATATGACATTGGAATACATTTATATCCCAGAAAAGCGCAGGGTAGGCCTACCATTTGTATTCCCTGATATCCGGGTTCCGGCGCCCCTGTAGATATCAGAATTATTGATAACTGACATGTTGACAATGCAGGAAGTGGGAAAGGAGGAAGCAAACATTACATTGAATAAATTATTCATAAAACCCATAAACAAGAATAAATTTGCAATATATTGATATGCCATATAACAAATCAGTTCACCCGAATGACAATTAACCAAGATAATGTATCGGCTGAAAGAACCCACATAGCGTGACATCTTGTGTTTTATAATTGTAATACATACTCAACGAATCTCACCGGGTGGTAACTTAAGTAAAAAAAAACGATTTGAAACTTATTCCGAATCCTCTATAAGTCTCATCATTTCATTTTACTTATGAAACCAACGCCGGAGACTACAAAATGATATCGGGGAAAAACTTTTTCTCTTTCTGCAGTACATATAGTCTGCAAGAATGAAATGAATTACCATTTTGCGCCCCGCTTCACCTTAAAGGACAATAATGATCTCAGTCATTATCACATATGTGATAGCAATCTGTTTCACAGAGAATTACTTACGAATAATCTCTGTCACAGATAACTGTCCACAACACGTGCATCGACTTCACGTGGCGTCAGTCATTGGCTCAACGGCTCGTGCATTGTTGCTTCATGCAAAATGATGCAATTTACTCATTTCAATACCCATTTACACTAAATAGGAAATATTTTTTAACTACAAATACTTCAAACGTCTTTATTTATTTTGCTTATACTTCAAAAAAATGCTTGAGAATTTAATTTGTCTGAGTAGACAAGTTAATATGCCGAACTCATTAAGTCTCGTCGATGTCATGCTTATCAGTGATTGTAGCGGCCAAGCGAATATTCACTGCGGGATCAGTTTGATGTGATAGAACTGGTTAAGCACGTTCCAAATATAATTTTAACACTGATCCCGGAAAACACGAATTACCTTTCTATATGTTAAAATTATATTTGGTATACGTATGTGATAATGACTGACACCAATATTGTCCTTTACGTATCAGTCGATTAATATAAGCAAGTCGACTGCCAAAGAGGACTAGCTAAACCCTTTTTCCCGAAGATTCCGAATGACTTTTTTCCTCAATCGAATCCCGAACCAAAATGAAATGGAGTTGGACGTCCTACTGTATTGCACAAACCGGGCTAATGAAGACGGGCATACGCCATACAGTGTGCTACGAGGGAACTATTATCCGCGCTTCGCCTCTTTTCATTTATCCCCTAAGATGTAGGCCTACACGTTTTTTCGTACCACCGTATCATTGACCGGGCAAAGGAGTTTTCGAAAGCTGCAATTCTAATTATGGGGGGGGGGGGCAACTCGATTTTAACTCTATAAAAAACAACGAAATAAAAAACACCAATGGATCCTTTTTTTTTCGACCATCTGTTCCTTGCCAGGGCAACGGAGTTTTCTAATTCAGGGGAAGCAACTTGCTTCAACAGATCGTTTCATTGGCTAATCCCTCATATCCCCTAGAATGCCGGTTATGATGGAGGTAGAGGAGAAGTACCCACGAATATGATAAATTCAGAAACTTTGAAACAATATTTGTGCTCCTTTAGGCGCATACATGTATAGAATTACAGTGGAGTGAGTCAAAAAGGCGTTATTTACAGGAATGTAGGAAGGAAGGAATATTTTCTGCGTCAGCAGGAGGAGGATAGGAACAATTAATCGTTTGTGCGTGCGGTTCTTTTTGGGAAGAAACCGGGCGAAACCCCATGAGGTTGGACACATACGCCTTGCCACATGCACTAGCCGGTAATTGAAACCACGCAACATGTCTCAATGACAGAGCTTACGATCTGAATCGCACTCGGTAGACCATTGGACCACTAAAACATTCAATATAATATTCGAGGAGATATAAATATTAACATTAGTTTAGTAACCTCGGGACCCTGTTTCTCGAAATCTTAACCGAAGATAAAATCCAAATTTTAATAGATATTTCAATTTTGATTGGCTAAGCACTAAAATCAATCTAATATTATCCAATCAAATTACAAAAATTTGGATTTTATCTAAGTTAAATTTCGAGAAACAAGCCCCCTAATCCTGGCATATACAAGAACATATCACAGCTCTCTCTACTTTATTTTGTTTTATTCACCTTCATGTTACACATTAACTGGTACCTGAAAAGAAGATATTGAAATGATTTATATTTTATAACATAAATAGGAGTCCAATCTGTTTCACAGAGAATTACTTACGAATTAACTCTGTAACAGATAAGTGTCCACAGCACGTGCGTTGACTGCTCACCGCGCCAGTCATTGGCTCAACTGCTCGTGCAATGTTTACTTAACACCTAACTGCTTCGGGCAAAATGATGCGTTTTACTCATTTTAATACCCATTTACACTAAATAAGAAATATTTTTTAACTTCAAATACTTCAAAGATAACTGTCCACAACACGTGCATTGACTTCACCTGGCGTCAGTCATTGGCTCAACGGCTCGTGCATTGTTGCTTCGGGCAAAATGATGCAATTTACTCAATTTAATACCCATTTACACTAAATAGGGAATATTTTTTAACTACAAATACTTCAAACGTCTTTATTTATTTTTCTTTTACCTCAAAAAAATGTTTGAGAATTTAATTTGTCGGAGTAAAAAAGTTAATATGTCGTACTTATTAAGCCTCGTCGATGTCATGCTTATCAGTGATTGTAGCGACCAAGCGAATATTCACTGCGGGATCAGTTTGATAGGAGCCATGGTGGCTCAGTGCGTAAGGCGTTGGCTGGCTAACCTGGAGGTCACTTTGTTGACCGAGAAAGTTCATCAGGATTTTCTGGCGCTGTTCCCTCTTGTCAGTGGTGTAGGTTGGTGGGTCTGGCAAGGGACAATTATTGCCGCTCGGGTGGGACGAACGGCCGATTGCCAGGTCCCGTGTACACGTTGTGGTGGACGTAAATAACCACTGACAGCTAGAATTCGATATACGAGAAAGGTCGTAGCATAGCGAGGACTGTCAGCTCTTTATCTAATCTTACCTAATCACCTTAAACATTTACATTGTACAGTTTAAATGAAAATATTAATTCGCGTCGTTAGCATCATAAATGCTGTAATCACATCTGAGCCTCGCAGTTTTGGAAATAGGTAAACAGAACATCTCTTACAATCAATATTGTGAAACCTTTAGCCATGAACCGCCACAACGCAAATGCATTGACAGGACGCAAAGGAATTACATGCATACATCTAATGCATTGACAGGAAGCAAAGGAATTACATGTGTACATCTAGTACTAGGAGAACGCTAGATCAGAGACGGTCCTACGCATATTATGACGTCATATGTGGATTGTGGGTTAGGGTAAGGGTTAGGCTTGGTCAGACTTTGACGAACTCTACAGGTCCTAGCCCTTACCCTAACCCACAATCTATATATGACATCATATGTGCTAAAATGCGTAGGACTGTCTTCGATCTAGCGTTATCCGTACAATCTAACGCATTGACAGGAAGCAAAGGAATTTCATGAATAAATTTGAAAAATAACTAACTCTCTAGTTGGAGTACTTGTTAATATTTTCCTGTAAGGATCGTTCGAACTCCGCCAAATCATCAACGTTTGTTTCTACATCCCGTTTCTTCCACCCCCAACTACGTCGATGGTGGTGATGATGATCATGTTGATGGTATTCAGTTCGATGGTGGTGGTGTATTATATCGCCAGGTTTAGCTAATATGTCGTTAGGAATGGTACCCAACATCATTATCACCATTAAAACAGCAAAAGTAATTTTTGCCATCTGTAAAGAAGATATAATTTGAATGGATTAGTCTGTTTCAGAGAAAATGTGCTGCATTCGTGTCAATAAGATGACATGAAATGGGGTTTAACGTCCTACTGTTCTGCTACGACTGGGCTAATGAAGACGGCCATACGCCATAGGATGCTATGAGGGGAATGTTGCCCGGACAGCAGTGCTATGGTCACCCTTATATCGAATTCCAACTGACAAGGGATCTTTTACGTAAACTCCAATCTGTATACGAGACCCCTTTTCGTCCCACCCAAACGACTGTCCTTGTCAGACCTTTCGTCCTGTACCACCGACAGGGGGAAACTTCACTGGAAAATCGCGAGCCATGAATGACGAGTGGATAAACAAACAATATTTCAACGCTTGAAGTTCGATAATTTAATATCATACATTGAAAGTGCAGTAACTTTAGTATATAAGAAATATTTTTAAAATAACGATATAATAGTATGGTGAAAGTTATTAAGTGTGTACATAGGCGTACGGGCTCGATGACAGTTAGGGGGGCAGAACCCAAAATTCCCGAAAAAAAATACGGGTGTACAGACAGCGGCGCCGGTCTTCCTCGAGAGGTAGCTTACCTTGTATGGAACGCCCCCCACCCGCACCCCAAGAACATTTTGGAATATTTGATGGCTGCAAACACGTTTTCCTGCTATTTAAGTCCGTGAACAAAGCAACTTCAAAGTGGTCTAATATAGCCTAATTAGGTGGCTGGTTCGAATTCCAATTAATCGTTTACAGTCCACGAAGACGGGACCGTTGGGAGAAAATTTTGAAAATTTAACTGCCGCAAACGCGTTTTCCTGCTATTCCAGATTGTGAACACGGCAACTTGAATGAGGTCGAATATAGCCCCCCCCCCCCGGGCCCTGACTCGTACGCCTATGTGTGCGCAGCGTTATGACAAATTTATCTTACCTTAATTTATCCAGTCTCGGTTCAAATCTTCTATAAACTTCCTATTCTTTTCTAATACTTTTATACATGAAATATTAGACAAGCGTTAAGATACATCCGGCCATATTGCCACTTAAGGTGTTCAATACATCAGAATTCACACTAGACAATATTGTAACAGCAGCTTATTATTATGGTGTTTGGTAATTCTAAAACTAGAAAATAGTGGACCAGCTGTTTCTATATCAGAGGCGGATACAGTGAGGGGCGCGAGCGAAGCCCCCCCCCCCTAATTTTCGACAGTGTCCTATTTTACTGCTGAAAGTGCCTTTTCTCAGACCCAAATATGTCCGTTCCGAACGTTTATTTAGACGAAAATATCAGCCAAATAGCTCTTGGAATGCCTACAGATGCAAGGAAATAACGGATAATTGTCTTGGGGGACCCCCCCACCCCCAAATCCCCTCGCAGCGGCGTGCCCCCTCTCCATGGTAAGTGCCCTCATTTTGCGGCGCCCCCCCTTTTCAAAACTCCTAGATCCGCCCGTCTATATGATGATAGGTGTCCCTTTCAAACTCTCCCCTAAAAAATAATTGCGTCGTTAAAATACTTTTAGCATGGCTTCCTCTAACTTATTTTTTTGTTTCATTTTTAGGAAATTTGTCAAAATTGTTGCGCTTCTATCATTTCCAATTGAGGGTGTTAGGGCGTTCGCTGATACCTGCAGTTAAATGGAAGCACATACACACCGATAAACTGAACGGATAAGACAAACCTGCGGACAAGACACAAACTACATCGGCATTGTAAGAAATAAACAACAGATCAAACCTAGTGGATGGATCAGATGGCCAGCCTCGGGGGCGCCGGAGCCCGGGTACAGAGTATACAAATGGTACCCCGCCCTTTTCGGCGCTAATGCACTTTCGTACACCGGGTACTAGGTGTACGAAAGTGCATTAGCGCCCGCCTTTCTGGGGTATACATGTATGTCTACCCAACCCATGCCCTAATTATGAAAGCTTTCAACCGTTTTTCTAGTCTAATCATTTTTAAATGCTAGATATGTAATTGCTCTCTGGTCGGTCGCGAATCATGTATTTTAAAGGGTTTTATGTTGGAATTTGGAATGCTAGAGGTGCTCTAAACAGCGTTCTCGGAATTGAAAATGTCACAATTTTCTAAAGCCCCGGGCCCCTATCTTTTGGCACCCTGGTCCTCGCGCCGTTTCGGCGCCCCTGGCTAGCCTTAAGCGTCAACCGCAACCAGTCTTGATGTTCGCACGAATGGCGTTACCTGATAGCAATCGTTAAAACGTCGACAAAATAACAATAGTCAGGGCAATAATCCGGATAGAATTGGGATAACACTAAATATCAATAAATAAAGGGGCTACAACGAAGGGCTACAACTTATGGACTATAAGATTCCATTTTATATTTATTTATATGTCATTGCGATAATCCCGCGAATAATTCGTCGTATTTATAAAAAATAACAAAACAAAAAAACAAAACAAAAAAAAACAAAACACATCTTTCATGGCATGTCTACTTATTTCGGAATTCGTAGATGTATCGTAACTCATCGTAGCAGGAACAACTTCGTACACCTCGACACCCGACGAATTTGGACCGAATGTGTGGAAGCCCAAGAGTTCGAAGTTCCAAACGGAAATTGCATCTAATTTAAATGATGTATATAAATTATGGGAGGATAACTGTTGTCGTTAGAGCGTCCACAAGGTGCAACAAAGTGAAACAATTGAAATGAAATGAAATGGGGTTTAACGTCCTATTGTTAAAAATGAAATGAAATGGGGTTTAATGTCCTACTCTTATGCACCTAACCTGGGCTAATGGAAGACGGGCATACACCATACAGTGTGCTATGAGGGAATTTTCCCCGGGCAGCGGTGCTACGGCCTACTCTTATATCGAATTCAAACTGCCATGGGATCTTTTACGTGCACGCCAATGTGTACACGGGACCTCGGTTTTTCGTCCCATCCGAACGACTAGACAGCTGTCCTTGTCAGGCCCTCCGTTTTGCATCACTGACAAGAGGAAACCACCCTACTGTTAAAAGTGAAACAAGGGCCATGACAGCAGAAGAAATTTAGGGAAATTTTTAAAATTAAATAGGTCTCTTCATCTCACTGATGAAAACACTGTATATGACTTTTAAAACAATCAGTTGATGGGCGTATAAAAAATCCAACAGTAAGGGTGTATTCGAAACAGTGTTCGCGTAGGTTTGTGAACGACAGAAGAACGCGAAAACACGTTCACGAGTCTCGAACATGAGAGAACGGTATCTATGGGAACACATCCGCGTTAACATGGCGCCAGGTAGATATTCCAATCCCGACACTAAATCTTAGCAGATAAACTTGAACAAGTTGAATTAAATTCAAACAATCTATTATTATAACTTTGTAAGGGCCACACCGAAAACTCGAAAACCTCGGATTTTTTTTTTTTTTTTTTTTTTCTCGAGTTTTCGAGTTTTATGTTTACCGAAACATGGAAAAGTCGGAAGAAATAAATCGGGGTTTTCGGCACAGGAAGAAGAGTCGAGATTAATTTTCCAGAGTTTTCGGCAAAGGACGGAAAGTTAGATTTTTGTCCCCCGAGTTTTCAGTAAAACGTCCGTATGGCCCTTTATAAGCTGTGTATATTACGCATGTATAACTTTGCTATTGAGCATTTGATAAATGACTTCATTTTACTCCATTTCAATATTTTCGGTCACGATTTCATCGCATTTTACTTGATGTTATACTGGCTACAAACTACATGCCAAGGATGGATCCATGAATTTTTGCAGGAGGGGGTTTGCCAGGTTTCGGTTACGGAAATCTGCCATCATCGTCTCTAAATTACATAGTCATACATACAAATTGAGCTTTTTAAACAGAGAAATCGTTTTTATACTGATGTAGGATCACTTTGTGATGTAATTTCATTGATGCAAGGCATTATTTTTTTATGTATCCCCCCCCCCCCCTGCATCCGACCCTGCATGAAATTTTCGAATGGTATTAAACTTTAAAATCAATAAATACACTCGCGATTCTATTTCTCCGCCATTATGTTCCCGCCTCACACTAAGGGTGTATTCGAAACAGTGTTCGCGTAGGTTTGTGAACGACAGAAGAACGCGAGAACACGTTCACGAGTCTCGAACATGAGAGAACGGTATCTATGAGAACGGTATCTATGGTATCTATAGCCCCAAACCTTACACACTTTATGTTTAACTTTGTTGTGAACCAGATTTTGATTTTCTTTTATTGCGATAAGTAATCGTATATGTATAGGTATTGTAGATAATTAGCATATTGTAATACACGTTTTCATTTATTAACCATAATATGAAGAATAACATTTTATAAATTTTGATATGTAACATGTCATATATATTTAATGTCCATTATTTATAATCTCTGTAATTAGTTTTATTATTCATCGCAAGCTTAACCAGAGCGTAAGTATTTTCATAAATGTATAATTATAAGTTTGAACATTTCTTTGGTAGATTGATTGTATTACCTTGTGATCAAGTTCGCTTGTAAACGGTTAGTATAATCGCTTGGCCAGTATAAGCTGAACCGGGTTGTCTCTACAGCAGAGTCTCCATGTCTGCTAATTGACAGTTCCGAAAGCTTATATCTGAAGACCTGGAACCGGTCCAATCACTGACGAGTAGCGGCTAAGTACCTACTTGGTAAGTGGTTGTAGGTTTCAACCCACTCTAAATAAACTGGAACGGTAGTTTTCGGGTAGTGGCTACGTGAACCTACTCCATATACTTTCGGAAGTTTCTACATTCCTTTTACTGTATAGTACGTCGTGGCCTTAGTACCGACGGAAGTACGATTCGTAATAGATATTAGCTAGGGTATTTTACACCTTAACTGTTTTGTTTCTTCTCACAATTTATGTTGACTTGATTGATATTAAAGTGTCTAGACCAAATATCTGCGTTCTGTTCAGCGGAGTGTTACCTTTTGGCTGACACCTTGCCCTCGTCTACCGATCAGGATTGAGGTATCCCGTATTTTATGATAGCGGAAAGGGGTTGCGTATTACGTTAATATAAGCCCTTGGGTACGCTACAACTTGTTCATACAATGGTTGGGTACGAGACCTAAAATCCGTGACCAATTTGCGGGGAAGTTGTTGTGAAGGTGGTTTCTACATGAAAAAAACCTGCTGAAGCGATTAAGCTTGGGTGCCTCTCTCTAAAATGCTGGCGGAAGCCGGTAGAGGGCCAAATTCAAAATGGTGGTCAGATGGTGGGAAAATATAAAATTATGTAATATAGGCTTCTGATGTGTCTATTCGTATGTTTTAAGGGTCTCTGAATCGAAATATTGTAATCAAAAATCAATCCAGCCACTAGTTTTGCCAATATGGCCGAAAAATCAAAGATGACCATCATTTTTGGCCTGGAAAAAGAGTTTCGGGGTCGATGTCTTCAATTTTGATGAATTTGTGTCGATAGATGGCAACCAACAATAATACTCACCGATATTTATCATCTGATATACTCTGTATTCAACTGATTTCGATTTTAATTTAATCAACGCTTAATAATGGATCCACGTAAGGCCCTGTATCCATAGGCTGTTCTTGTGGCGTGTTCCCTTGTGGCGTGTTCCCATGTGACCTTGTGACGCGCCACAAGGACAATGAACCTTTGTTTTTTAATGTGTCTGTTCCCATCGGTTGTACCCACGGAACACGTGGTCTTGTGACCGGGAACACAGACAATGAACATGTCAATTCTTTTGCAGCTGCACAAGAGGGAACACGCAATTACCAGTACGATATTGTATGGAGATGCATCTCCCGGTCGGTTTCAAGGCCTGGAAACTTGTGTGAAATTCACCCAGTTCATTGCGAGTTCTAAAATTGGCCGGACCCAGCACCGTGGGCGTTGTCTGAAGACATGTTTGTCACAGGATGGGCGAGGCGTGACCGTTTTGGGGAATAAAGAAAACTAAGATAAAAAAGAATTCAGTTTATATAGTACAACATAAATATACAACATAACAATTCTTTCACGAGTGCGCGCACTAAATGAATTATGGCGTTACAAAATGTCCACCCATCGGCAAGACCATATGATACCATTTATCGGCGACCAGTCATCGACGATACCATTCCAGGAACAAACTGTCCACGATACCATTTATCGGCGACTATTCTTAGATGATAGCATTCCAAGAATAAACTGTCCACCCATCGGCAAGACCATACTACGACGATACCATTTATCGGCTACTATTCAACGACGATACCATGTATCGGCTACTATTCAACGACGATACCATGTATCGGCTACTATTAAACGACGATACCATGTATCGGCTCCTATTCAACGACGATACCATGTATCGGCTACTATTCTTAGACGATACCATGTATCGGCTACTATTCTTAGACGATACCATGTATCGGCTACTATTCTTAGACGATACCATTTATCGGCGACTATTCTTAGACAATACCATTCCAGGAACAATCAGTAGGTACCTAAAGGGCACCTGTAAAATTAGTCAACATTTGTACATAAATTTACTCATACTAACGTTTATACTCATACTAAAATATACAACGATGAGTAAAACATAAGAATCCTGCACAGAGGAACCCAAGACAACAAAGTTAAAAGTATAATTTCACTCACCCAAGTACCTGGTGGCAGTATCGAGTCCTCAGTACCACTGCCATAATTCATCTCACAAAAAGGCCGATTGGCCGGCTTATATACTACCTGTATTCAGGTGCATTGCAGGTAGAAAGTTTCGGCGAGCCTTAATATATTACAGGTAAATAGTTTAGGCGAGCCACGCAGCAGAGTTTGGGCGACCGATAGTGATACTAATGAAATACGACCGTGACAATGTTGTCTTCTGAGATGAGCACCAGCAAGGAAATAAATGCAATAGCGGCATCCTCCTCGTCCTTCCGATTTTCAGTAGTTAAGTTCATCGTCGAGCTATCAATAAAACAACTGTTCGCATAACGATAGTTGTGTCTTGTGTTTATTTTATTTTCAGGCTTATTTAATGCTTAATTACTGAAAGTCTGAGATCACACACTCTTCCGTTGGTAATGGTTGGAAACTGCTCCATAATGGACAGTGCGGCTCAATTAGATATGTGAACCCAGTGACTTACATGTTCACTGCAGTGATAGTGCAAGTGCTGAAGATTCCGATGAAACTTCAACTTCTGAATCTGAACAATCGAAACTGGACCTATCTTTTGAATCGGATGACTGTGATTCTGATAAGTAAAACTTTGACTTTGACTGGATAAGTTGGTGATGTTGATTATCATGCGTGATTAAATATTACATGGGTCCATTATTAAGCGCTGATTAAATTAAAATCAAAATCAGTTGACTACAGAGTATATCAGATGATGAATATCGGTGAGTATTATTGCTGGTTGCCATCTATCGACAAAAATTCATCAACATTGACGACATCGACCCCGAAACTATTTACCAGGCCAAAAATGGTGGCCATCTTGGATTTTTCGGCCATATTGGCAAAACTAGTGGCTGGATGGATTTTTGATTACAATATTTCGATTCAGAGACCCTTAAAACATACGAATAGACACATCAGAAGCCTATATTACATAATTTTATATTTTCCCGCCACATCTGACCACAATTTTGAATGTGGCCCTCTAGCAGCTTCCGCCAGCATTTTAGAGAGAGGGACCCAAGCTTAATCACTTCAGCAGGTTTTTTTCGTATATAAACCACCTTCAAAACAACTTCCCCGAAAATTGGTCACGGATTTTAGGTCTCGTACCCAACTAAAATAATGACTTATGACATATTGTTAAAGTTAGAAGTTATTTATCAAAATCAAAAATAAAAATAGGCAATAAAAAAACAAAAATAGTTCGCATTTGAGCTTCCCTAATCTGGCGATATAATTTCGCGCCAAATAGTCTTGACAAAATTACTGTTCATACCTTTTGTGGGATGATTAAATATTTCCACCCAACGGTATGCCTTAGGCACGGAGTTTTTGTCAATTTCAATATTGTTCAGTCAAGCAACTGACAGGAAATTGAATAACAGCATTTCGTAATATAATTAACAAACAGTTGTAGTACAGGGGCGTGGTGACCCATGATTTTGCATGAGAAATACAATAGTTATATGTGTGTGGAGGGAGATGTGGGTGGCAGTGCCACCGGGCGGGTAGTATTGGGCTGTGTGGAACATGCTAGAGTTGATTTGTAGCATATCTGACGCATGGTATATGCTTGAATGCTTGACGCTGGTTGAGAAAATTATGATTATGATAATGAAAACTGCATTGAAACATTGTGATTTTTTGCCATTTGCGAGGGGCGCAAACACCCAAGGGGCGCAAAAACTCAAGGGTCGAAAAAACTCAAAATCATGATGCAAAGCTCGTCATTGCATCCCTCTCACGTAGGCTGCACCATTGAGAAAAAATCCAAGTTCTTTGGTAAAAGAGAACTGTTATGCTTTTATACTGCTTGTAACATTTGAAGGTATCTGGATGCAGTTGCTACAACAGGGCATATTATTGCAATGGGGTTAATTCCTCGTGTAATGTCAATCCCTATACAACCTGATAAATACTTGCAACCCGTATGCACCGAAAGCAATAGGGTTCATCCTTAGGGTCATCTTCAATAGAAGGCTTGATCTCGCCTTAACTACATACATCTTATCAAGCCCTTCACGCAATACCCTGTATATTTCGCCACTAAGTTCGATTGTCACAAGCCCAGCTTGGGAACCTATCAGATTCATCGGTCGTCGTGAATACCAAGTCTCGTGCTTTATAGCTAAAATGCCTACATGTGACAATCGAGTTGCAAAGTTCAAAGATTGATCAATGTCACGGTTGCTGTTTTCCCACGAGTTTCTCAATTTAAAAAACCCTGTTTGTTTATAGTGTGTTTGGTGCCACGAACTCTGATTGGACAATGCTAATTAGACACTTGTAAAAACAACTAGCGCAAAGTTCGGGGAATTGCTGAGTATTCAAGCAACGGAGAGATGTTGTATAACTCGCAAACGTTGCTTAAGGAACATGCCTTAGGGTATAACAAATAGGTATGAAAAGTTTCAAGAATTGTGGTCCGTATGCGATCCACAAACATACAGCACACCCAAATGGGTAGATGATTCACCTTCTGCGACTTTGATATACGTGTTAACGCATGTGTTGTATACATTTTGGAGAGATCTGCATTAAAATTATATGTTAAAATGTTTGGGTGTAGCGTACTCACAGTGCACAATGGGTGCTACCATAGACCTTATAATACAAGGTCCATGGTGCTATGAGTATGTTCCCTAAAGTCTGTAACTTCAGTGGTAAACCCTATAAAACCTCTGTTGCTTTGTCTCGTGTGAAAAGCATTTAGACCAACGAAAACTTGTTCAAAAGTTGGAGCCGGGGAAAAGAGACCAGAATTAACATTAAAGTCAATAGTGTCTGGCTCCTGATAGGGTCAGCGAGAGAAAAAGTGGGGAATGGTGTTTAACCTCCACTCAACATAAACTAAGTCATTTCGGGACTAACATATGGTTCAATTTTATTTCAATAGGACGCTACGTGTAGAGGACATTAGCAGTGGGAAACTGTGGGACCTGGTACAAACCCATGTTCAAGCGGGGAATCGAAACCACGCCACTTGACTCAATGACAGACCTTGTCATTTTACGTGCACCCATAAGGATTGTCACTTCTTGTGAATTAGCAATCAAACGGGTCACATGTCTGATTATTAAAGTGCTAATTTTAAGAGAATGTCCAATAAAAAATTTATGATTTCAACAGAGATTGAGATTAAAGGGACCATCCCGATTTTTAAAAGTCTTAAGACTTTGGGTTAATTTTTTTCGTTGGGTGACCTGATCATCTTTTGCCGTTCCTTTATCTGTCTATACAGTGCTTGAACCACGTGCTGTATTTGACGGGTTAAAGTTGTTTGAAAATATATCACATATATTGAGTTAGTTGCTCGGCCTGAAGGTGGAGGATTTTAAGGGATTTTAACACAAAATGAAGCAGTTTTATTCTCCAAAATAAAACAGAGATTGGCCCTTTAATAAAAAGATGGACTATTGTCAATGTTTTATTTTCTATTTTATCAACACAACGATTATGAATAATTATAACGATTATAATAACTAGTATAGTGAATAATGATGAAAGAATAAAATACAGCTATTGTAACAATCTCTTCATCTTCCCTATGGTCCACTGATGTTTGGTAAACAGGCTATTGGATTTAACGCCTACTTCGCTTAATGCAGTGTCCTATGAGTGAAATTTGCAACTGCCAAAGGCTGATTTGCGCGTACGCAGGAATCTGTTTTCCGTTTTCACTGGTATTACAATGGAAATGGTTATGAAACTGTAAGCATGGTTTTTTGTACTACAAAGGTAGATAACTCCAGTGGACCAATGAGAAGACCAAGGTCTTGTAACAGATCTCTTTTACTATATATGTACATGTAATTAACTTTACACAATCTTTCCATTTAGCATGATTCGATTCTGAGTTGTGCATAAACAGCAGGATTAATTTTATTTTATTTTATTAATGGAAAGGCAGTCTAACGGCTAATGCAGTCAACTATTTACAATAACAAACGGAACATATACACAACAGAGTGAATGTTGTTGGTAACTACTTGAAACAACTACAAGACAACACATCTCTTAAAGCCTGGTTACATTAAAGCCTACCCTGGTTCAATAACAAAATCATTTTTCATCAACTATCAATGAGTTGGTTGTTAGCTTTGATGTTTGAATTAAAAATTAAAAGGGCACCTGTACATTACAATGACAGGGGTTGCTCTGAAACAATTGACATTCAAATATAACACTCACAATTGTGTTGCACATTAAAATTTAAACATTTTAGAATTACAATATTTGACATTCAGCAATTGTTCATCATGATATTGCTTCTCAATTAACATTTGAACTAGATTATCATAATCATAGTTGAAGTCCTACTATACTGATTTCGAGTTTCTAACAATTTATGATAACTTAATTGCTAATATTAAAATTAATAATCTTCAATGACATTTAGGAGTAGAGGTATATTGTTCATAATAACACAAATTTATGGATTTACTACTTCATGGTTTATAACATGGAATGTTTTAATACTCTTACTGGTATCTTTATCAGGCAATACACTTAAAAATATCCATATTAAAACGTTGCATGTGATAAACCAAGAAGTAAATGAAATGAAATGAAATAGGGTTTAACGTCCTACTGTTCTGCTCAGAACCTGGGATAATAAAGAAGGGCATACGCCATACAGTGTACTATGAGGGAAATTTTGCCCGGGCAGCAGCGCTATGTCCTTCTCAAATATCAGAAATTCCAACTGCCAAGGGATCTTTTATGTGCACACAGGACCTCGGTTTTTTGTCCCATCCAAACGACTAGACAGCTGTCCTTATCAGGCCCTCCATCCTGCATCACTGACAAAGGGAAACCTTTGCTGGAAAATCTGGATGAACTTTCTCGCACAATGCAGGGATCGAACACCGGACCTCCAGGCTAGCGAGCCAGCGTCTTGCCCACTTAGCCACATAATCCCTCATATAATAAGAGGTAGTAAATCCATAAAGTTGTGTTATGAATAATAGTAAAGTTTCTGATCATCATATGATAAATCATGAAACCATTACAACCTAAATATTGTGAAAGTTAAAACTCTGATAGGGATATTAGTCTCAAAAAGGTTCAATAGAGGTCAGTATTTACAACTGTCTATATTGGACTGGATAATAGTGTCAATCTAATTAAAACACAGACTCTACTTCAGTATTTACAACTGTCTATATTGGACTGGATAATAGTGTCAATCTAATTAAAAAAACACAGCCCCTACTTCGTTTCCTTTTTTATAGTTCAAAATTTCGTTTTACTTGTCTTTACTACATTAGGATCAGGAAGAGTTGTTATATCACCAGCGTTTTGGTTGAATTGGGGGATTAACCAATGAAACGGTCTGTTACGTTGACTTCGCGGCGTGCCATGCACGGCACTGTGTGTTGACGACTAAAAACGTCATAGGGCCAAAAGCACTTGTACGACCTGACACTACCTTCCAGTAGATCTCCATGTAGTGTAGTTCATTGAAAGTATAAAAATATGAAACGAAATATAGATCTGTATATAAATCAGATTCTTATAGTGCCTAAGAGGAACTGTGTGTAATTGTGATCTCCAGATTTTAATCTTTTATGTGTTTGTGCTAAAGAGTCCTCTTCCATCCAGAGATTTAAGATTAACTTAAAAACATATTTATTTCAAAAATGTTTTTAAACTCTTTTGTTGTGAATGCGGTTCGAAACATTGTAATGAAGCACTATATAAATCGAACAATAATGATAATAACTGATGTCTATAATGTTACAAAATACTTAGACATTAGACTTTGTCAGCTGAAGTACAAGTAAGAGAGATCTACAATAGTATTTATTTAAATATTTACAAATCATAATAATGACTGAATCTATACAAGTATACAAATTGTTATTAAGTACATACTATCTACATCCAGATGACAGAAGTTAGACTTTATTTCTATCTTTATTATTATACAACAGTCTAACAAAATCTGTTCCAAGATGAAATAAAATGGTGTTTAACATCCTACTTTTCGATCCATTCTGGCTAATGAAAGGGAGAGATGGAGAAATGGGGTTTAACGTAAACTCGACACAAACTAGTTTATTTTAGGACTAACACATGATTCAATTTTATTTCAATAATTTGATGCGTGTAGGGGTCTGTAGCTGTGGGTGGAATATGGAGGGCCTGGAGAAAACCCCTGAGGGTTGACAGGCAACCCTACTCCTTGTCACATACAGAAAAGGAATTGAAACCATGCCACTTCTCTCAATGACAGACCTTGTGATGACGTGCACACTTTAAACAACTCCCCCACCCCCTTCACTCTAAACAACTAAATATTTAACTGGTTTTACATTATGGGCCTTTAATTAGACAGCTTTAAAAAACATTACTCAAAACACCTAGCAACATTACATGTACATCTAAACACAACTTCAGAGTAACTGGGGATTGGTGCTCTGAGTTAATACACCTAGCTACGTTATATCTAAAGGTAACTTCAGAGTTTTTATATCATCAATGACAAACTATTATTAGTTTTTTGATATTTCGACATACCTTATCCAGACATTTATCAACTCTTGATGTCATCACTTGCCTGCGATATTTACTGGATTAGAATCTGATCATTTGCTAAACGGCCAATGATGATTAAATCAAACAATGGATAATTGAGTCAATCTTTTTTATCATACCAGTTTAAATAATGAATCGCTACATTCTTGGTTTGGAGTGGATCAATTTGACTGAAATTTTCAGCAAATTATCTTTACACTATCTAGTTTTTAACTATTATAGTGAGAACTGCCATCTCTCTATCTTATCTCCCATAATGTAACTTTAAACTATTTGAATCAGTGAGTAATACATTGGCTCGCTAACCTGGAGGTCCTGTGTTCGAACCCTGCGTTGATGGACAAAGTTCACTGAGATTTTCCGGTGTGATGCCCCCTTGTCACTGAGATAGGACAGAGGACCTGGTAAGGGACAATATATAGGTGACAACTACTTGCTTTTTATCAAATTTCTCATAATGTATCTTTAATCTAATAAATTTACAAATTAACGCAAAGTAAATATACTGAACATTAAATATGTACACCCCTGTTTTTGCACCAGGAACTTTGTCATCATCACCTTCTTGGCACAATGCTCTTCAAAAATAAGTCTAAGACATTAAACTTTTGCCATTTTTGTTTTTAGAAAATTGCGCATCGATTTTTGATATGATATCATGATTCCAAGATGGCAGTGACGACATCATGCTTTATTCCTGGTTCATATCTATACTCACACTTGTTTATAAAACTCATAGTCATAAATAAAACTGGACAATGAATGAAGAGGTACATGTACACTATGAATGCACTATGAATGAATAAAACACAGTATTAATAGTAACAAATGATATGAATAAATAATTCTATACCTGAAAATAGGCCTTTTCCAAATTTTTATTTATAAAAAAGAAAATAAAGAAATTATTTTGGTGACATTAAAAATGGGAATTGTTACCCTCTGTAATGAATTCTATCAGAAGGTAAGCCTTTTCCCAATTAGTATTAAGAAAATACAGAAATTGTTTTTGGTGGGATTAAAAATGGGAATTGTTACCCTCTGTATGTAGTTCAAACAATAATCTAACAAACATGTATTACCCCCCTTTAACCATGCATCAAATAAAACACTATTAATGGATAACAATGATTATAGTTTATTTCACTGCGACATTTCCACAAGACATTATCAACTATCAAGCATATATCAACACATATAATCTTAAAAAATGTTCAGGATTATTTATAAATTCTATCACTGTAAGGCCAGTTTTTCTTGTACAGTTACATGTACGTGGAGTCAGTCTCATTATATCTGCATTAGATCAAACAGGCCTGATATACATGGAAAGCTGTTACAACATTACATGGTGTATAGGCAAAGCAATATAATATCTCTGGCCTTTAAACTTATTTGTTCTTATTTTAAATCTAGAAAGTCTACTTTAAATTGTATACAAACTTTTTTCAAATTTGATTCCTTCATATTTGACTGTTTTAATACACCAAGCAAAATTACAATACACATACGATCTAAATAATTTAGCTTACTTACAATGGTTCAAAAACAAAAGGTTTTTCGGCATTATCAATGAATACCACTGCTCTGTTGATTAATATTACATTACACTTTCTTTTCTTTTCTTTTGACTTTTACATTTCACGCCGTCTTAGTGCCTAGATACAAATTGGGTTCATGGTTCACCCATTCCTCAAATGGAACGCAATAGGGTCAATCCTCTCCTCAACACAACACTTCAGTCAATTTGAAACTAACATACAGTGAAATTTCTTTCTGAGGAGGTGAATTTTTCCCTGGCAGTGGAATTTCGGCATTCTCTTCATTTAATACAACCACTGCAGCCAAAACACAACATAATTCATGTTCTTACAACACTGCATCTAGATTCAGTCTCCGATACCAGGGTTTCAGGAATTATTTACCGTATATTGAATGTTCTCACACGGATAAAATTATGAATTTGTTCTGATTACCGTATGTTACTTAAGGAAAGTCACGTTTGATAATCTGATGTATCGTAAATAAAATATCGACTAATTGTCACAGGTGTAGGAATTCGGGTCACATCAATAAAACATTGTCTAACTGTACAAGGGCTACACCAGGGGTACACACTGCCTGCATTTTAATTCTAGCTAAAGGAATTTAGGTCACCTAATAAAACATTGTGGTAGGAATTCAGGTCACATTTTGAATGTTTAAATTTTCGGAGGTATCGTTTTATCGTACCAGGGGTACACACTCTCGTCAAATGAGTTCAAACTGCAGGAATTTATTTTACATTTTGTCTTTTTAAATTAACCCACGTCGTTTTTTGTAGTCTTCTAGGTTTAGAGAGCGTCGCGGTGTCACATCGCGCACAGGTTGTGAAACACGACTTGTCATCACCATCGACGGGTTACTAGCAGGTACGTCAAGATCTATTTTAATTTCAAAGTCATGAACAGCGAAAACGTCCTCAACTTCCTTTTTATCACTTGATTTACCCGAAGTGGACTGAATCCGTGAATCTGACATCAAATCATCTAAGGGAGGTAATTCCCCTAACACCGGCTTACTTTTATCAACTGAAGATGCAATTTTCTTTTTAGCATCTTGTATTTTCACTACATCTGGTTTTTCAGCATTAGCCTTGGTGACAAGTGTCGGTCGACACTGACGTCTAGTGAAGGGATCAGCAGAGGCTACTTTAGCCTCAGCGACTTCAACTTTGAAAGCCTTTTCGGCTTCAATGATATTGTTGAGACGATTTCTCTGATTAATGAAACTGATGGAATTAATTGTGCTCGTTCGTTTACGATCAAGTTTTGTGGCTCTGTCTTCCAGCTCTTCCAGTTCCTGACTGGTTGCGTTAACGACAGTCTGATTTCCGCTGATTTCTGCCTGCTCCTTCTGTTTCATCAGCTGTGTTTTCTTGATGGCATAGTTATGAGGATTCTTTCTGAAACGTTGTTTTTCGGCCACCATGGTTTTGATATCTTCATCTTTAAATTGGAAATTAAGGGCTGTTTTCATGTCTGATAGCTTTTTATCAACTTCCTCGACAGTCGGTAATTGAGCTCCACATAACATCACTGCTTCTTTCCATTTCTGAAACTCTGTGTCCGTAAAATCTTGATTTGAAACAAATTCGAGTCGATAAACTCGCTCAGCAGCTCCGTGTCGCAATTTTAAACCCTTGTTTGTCCTCGTTGAGCCAAGTTGATAAATTTTAGCAGTTTCTACAACATCTAATATTTCAGCAACACGATATATGGCCCTACCCTCGTGGTTTCCTATACCGATTCTTACAAAAGCCCCAAGCACCGTTTTCTTAAAGAATGGCATGTGACACCATTTCTCCATTTTGTGTCTGGACAATCTAATCTTGGCTAGATCTTCCTTACAAGAAATAGGAACAGCCTTTTTTGACCTGTATTCTTCGTCTTCCGATTCCGAACGATACGACGATCTGCTTGAAGCGTCTGAATCTGAATCATCTTGAACTCTCTGATTTTCCTTCTCTTCTCTCTTCTTGTCGACCTCATCATCATTATCATCATCGTCATCATCATCATCATCATCACTGTATATATCACTGGCCTTGAGTGGTTTCTTTTGTTTTTCTTTTGCCTTTTCCTCTTTGTTTTTCTTCTCCTCGCGTTGAGCTCGCAGAGTCTCGAGTGCGGATATCTTTTTACTGTCTTTTTTACTCTCAAGATCTTTTCGTCTTTCCTTACTTCTGTCACTTACAGATTTTAACTGGTAAGACTCGGATGATTTTGATTTCTTATTTTTTTCCTCCTTCTTAGCTTTCTTCAACTTTTTCTCAATTTCAAATCGTGTTTTCAGTACGGATCTTCGCTCCATTCGATTAAATAACTCCTGTTCTCTTTCTTTTTCCGTCATCTGTTCCAACATTTTTTTGTCATCTTCGTCTCCAATCAAGTTTTCATCGTAACCATCAACAAACTTCTCATCTTCTGATCCTGAATCTGACTCCGAGGCGGATCCGCTTCCAGAATCCGACACTTCCCCTTCCTCTGGCTCTGATGCACTCTTATGACTACCGCCCTCGCTATCGGAAGAACTGATCGTAGTTGATCTTCGCGATTTTTTAACTTGTTTGGGTTTCTTCTTTTTGGGACTTTTTCCATTCATCGTCCAGTCCTCATCACTACAAGATGTCCCTGAATCACTATCCGCATCAGGTTTTGGTGCTTCTTGCGATTCTGAGCTTGGTCGCTTTCTTTTAGCCAAGGCTCTTAGGCCTTCATCTAAATCCGACCCACTATCACTATCTTCTGACGAATCAGAATCAATCATTGGAGCACTCTTCTTCCTCTTAGACATTTTGACCTGAAAAGACATAAACCAAGGGTTAGTTAAGTTTATTAGAGTACAGTGAGAGAGAAAGTGGTTTAACGCACAGTTGACACATACTATATCATTTACAAGCAGGGAATCGAAACCATGCCCCCCTCATCTATTAATAATAGAACCAATCAAAAGAACAAATCTGCGCCAGACAAAAAGACATGCACCAGAGGATTTGGGGATTGAAAAAACCTGACATTGGGCCCGAATATGTCTGTGACATGTTCCTTATTTCCAGCCTTGTCAGCGATGCAGACAAACTCTATTGGGCCAAATTTAAATTTTGAAAGATTGGGGATGATTTGGATTTTCAATTTTGGTTAAAAAAAACTGTTATTGCAACATGGGCTCTGTGTACAGAATTTAAATATAACCAGTTCCTATCAAGCAATGCCTCTAAAAGACAAAACTTATGGGAAAAAACTAAGTTTAGTTTGGTGACATTTCATAGTTTATTCTTGTCAAAACCAAGCAATACCTCTAAAACTAACAACTTCCATACTAGTAAACATAATTTTGTATTGACTGAAAAAATCTCTTTTTAAATAATTATTTGTAATAAATTTCTTCTGCTAAGATTTGTAAGGACTAAGGTTTAGCAAAAGTTAGTGGGTTTAGAGAGTTTTCACATGCAGGGTTTCAAATGGGATGAAATGGAGCTAAAAAAAACATCTCGATAACACATTACTTCAGTCATTTTGCATGACTCTAAAGGGATGAAATTGGACTTAATATCTAGGTAACACATTACTTCCGCTATTTTGGAGGACTCAAATGGGATAAAATGGGACTTAAAAATATCGCAATAACACATTCCTTCAGCTATTTTGGAAGACTCAAATGGGATGAAATGGGACTTAATATCTCCAGTAACACATTACTTCAGTCATTTTGAGACTAACAGATGGTGATTTCTATGATTTTTTGTCCCATTCATGAGACTAGATTGACAACCTAGCAGACAGGTGGAAATCTGGCTTAAAAAATTTGAAAGGATCTTTAATCTGTCCTCACCAGAATTTGAATTTCATCAAACGCTGTTGGATTACCAGGTTTTAAAGAAATCCACCAGTGGGAAGAATGCATTTCAATTGATAGGACAGACAGAAATTATTTGGAAGAATTATAGGCCTAATGTAAAACTTCTGCTAAGGGTTGTTTTACACTATGGTGTGTTTATTCGTATGACATTGTATCTGTAATCTCAATTTGTTATTCGTATTAAGCACATTATTATTCCATATGAGTACAAGTCATTTTTTCTGATCTTCGTCAAGGACTGTTTTCAAATCATTTTTTTTAAATATTCGGCATTGACAGTTTGCAAGTCATTTTCCTAATCTTTGCCACGGACAGGTTGCAAGTCAAAAAGGATTTGAAAACAGCAATTGAGGACTATCAAAGGAAACCTTATTCATAGTTTTATATGAATGACAGGACGGTTAAAGTTAGGGTTTGTAATTTGAGTTACTACAATCAAGGTGACAAAAAACGAGAAAACAGTAAAGTCTAAAAAATGACTGATCTGCCTGCATTATAATCTCGCACATAAATATAAAATATCTCTCTGTCTCTCTGAGTAAAATAGTCAAATTTTCAGAAATTAGACTAAAGTACCGGTAATGCTAAGTTGAATTGAAAATTATTGGCCTGGGATAAAGTTTAAACTTAAATTGAAGTTTGTGACTGGACAAGACGGCAAACAATGTACAATTTTAAACATTAGAACATAAAGAAGAAAATGTAGTCAGACATTCTATGTTGATCATGGCATACCGGTAGTCGTATTATTATTCAACAAGATCAAAACTCCTTTTATCTCAGAATATTCCATCCATTTGTTTTTGTTTGTAGATGTTTATGGTTTGGGTAGTTGAAATGTGAAAAAATGTTAATGTGTAAAGTGTACACAGAATGTAGAGTAATGTTATGTTAGAGATTGGCCATTTTTTCCAAGTGTGGAAATGTTGACTAATGTTGTTGGGAAGATGGGAGATAAGTTTCCATTAATTTAGTTTTGGGGGGTAATTTTTCATTTAGTTAGGAACTAAAGATTATCACCTTTCGCTTTAACTAGCGCCTGCCACAGAAATAGGGCAAAATTGATCAAATTTTGATGAATTTTACGATTTAAATGAAGTCTCTTTCAACTCCATTTCATTTCCGGCTACTTTGTAGCTTCTGTTACCAAGCCACTTCAGTAAACGGAAATCGCTATTATTCTTAAAGAGACCTGGAAACTGAGTCTATAAGTCTGTTTTTTACTCTGTTAAAAGAGTTTTAAAGGGGAGTTAATAATGCGGATTTGGCCCACAATAAAATAAAATAAATGACAGTCTTCAGTATATCTTACAGTTAGTCGGTAATATTCTACTTCAAAGTATTTTGCATTGATACATGCTACTTTTCTAAAGTAATAATATAATTCTTGACATGAATTGAGCGCACTTCATTTTAAAAATATAAAACAAAAGTAGTGTATTTCATTTCTCGATTTTTCATCTTCGCAGTTGGCCGTTAACATGGTTAGCAATTCTTATAGCACCTTAACAATAAATGATATTATTGAGAAACTTCCTAACATGACAAACTACATAACCGACCGAAATAGCACAGACAAGAGAGTTTACCTTAACCCGGCCAATCCCGATAATATGTTGGAGAATAAAACTGTTTAATTTTGTGTTAAAATCCCTTAAAATCCTCTACCTAATAAGGGCCGAACAACTACGGTTTCAAACTATTTTAACCTGTCTTCTATATCTGGCAACGGCGAGACTGGTGCCCAAGTTGTATATTGCGGCGTCTGGATAAGACTTGACTTTTATTTTATGAAAATAATGCATGTGTCGGTGAAATTTACCGTTCGTAAAGTACAGCACATGGGGGGTGGGTGGGATTTATGGCCGAATGGTTAGCACATGCGTGCTGTATCATAAAGCCTGTCATTGAGTCAACTGACGTTTGCGGCCGTCAAATATTACAAGGTCAGTCCCGCTTCTTCGCCTCTCAGAGAAAACCGGCGCCGGTGTCTGTAAACCTGAAATTTTCGGGCATCACTAGTGTTTTGCTTCCCTAACTACCATCGAGCCCTAATAAAACACTTATTTTACCTTTCTTTTAATTGAATATCACGAATTTGTACTGAGTTGACTATAGATTAAAACATTTTGTCTGGAGCAAATCTACTTTGTGAGACATTTTTCGGGCATCAATTAGTATTTTTGAATGCAGCTGCAACAGTCTGATTGCATGCTTAGAATTCGGAGTGGGATTTCGGTTACAAAAGCATTGGATACTTTTGGAGTTGCTTACACGGGCTAGAAAAGCACTAAACGCATTTGCGGTGGTAAAATTTTCTCCGGGAGGGTGAGGCCCCATACCCCGCGACGACTGATTGGTTGTATGGAATTCGGGTCAGCAGGTAGGCTGTATTGGACCAAATAAAAGTTGCTGTATTTACAGACTGGTATAGCAGGAAGACGCGTTTGCGGCAGTTAAATTTTCAAAATTTACTCGTCTTCGTGGACTGTAAACGATTGATTGAAATTTGAGTCAGCCACCTTAATTAAGCTATATTAGACCACTTTGAAACTCTTTTGTCCACGGGCTGAAATAGCAGGAAACTGTGTTTGCAGCCGTCAAATATTCCAAACATTTTTGAGGGGGGAGGGCGTTGTCTGTTTGAGATTCTATTCAAACCGGGAGAGTCCCTTTAAAATGACATTGACAAGCCGAGAGAGAGCTGGGGTTTAACGTTCTAGTCTAGTCCCCCATGTCAGCGGTGCAGGACGGAGGGCCTGACGAGGACAACTGTCTAGTCCCACTCCCACGTGTACATTGGCATGCACATAGAAAATCCCTTGATAGAATTCGCCATAAGAGTAGGCCACAGTGCCACTGCCCGGGCAAAATTTCCCCCAAAGCACACTGTATGACACATGCCTGTCTTCATTAGTGCATTCGAAGCAGAACAGTAGGATGTTAAATCCCATTTCCTTTTATTTCTAGTTTAATCTAGTCTCGTGTAGTCTTTATTGACTAGGATGATAAAGACCACAGAATTCAAGTCGAAACGTCGCTGAGTAATAAACGGTAATTGTACTGTATAGACTTGTGAACTGCGTATGCTAAATAGAGGGTGTTTATCTGCCACATATTGATTTTATAAAATTGCTCTTGATAATATAGGGGCGGGGGTTATCGAATGGTTAGCAAGTTGAAGTGCGCGCTGTATCATCAAAGCTGTCATTGAGTCAACTGGCGTGGTTTCGAGTCCCCGGTCGTACGTTACAAGGAATAGGGTCGCCTGTCCAACCTCGTTGGTTTTCTCCGGGTCCCCCGGTTTCCTCTCACTGATAAAGACTCCCACGCGCGAGCGAATTCTTGAAATAAAATTAAACCATATGTTAGTCCCGAAATGACCTAGTTTGTGTCGAGTGGACGTTAAACCCCATTTCTCCCCCTTCTCTCTCTAGATAATATTAACCACGCAATGTTTACCCTATAGTATCTCGCATTGTGACGCAATCTCAACTATAGCAATTCGGATCATTAAACAGGGAGAGAGAGAAATGGGGTTTAACGTCCACTCGACACAAACTAGGTCATTTTGAGACTAACATATGGTTTCAATTTCATTTCAATAATTCGCTTGCGCGTAGGCCACTTTAGCAGTGGGAGGAAACCGGAATGCCTGCAGGAAACCCATGACGTTGAGAAGGCGCCCCATCTCCAAAAGGATCATTAAACGGAACTCCATTATCATATTATGTAATTTAACACATATGTGCGTTCACATACTGGAATTTTAATCCAAAATAAAAAAATCAAATATTAAAATAATCTGTAAGGAAGCAAATATAAATATGGAATATATAAAATTTGAAATATTTGAAGATGAAAAGAAAGAATTTATGAAGTTGTCTCCCCTGGCGAGAAAGGGTCACTTACAGACCGATCATTATAAAGCTTCAATTTAATTCACATAAATCCTGCAAAATAAATAAATGAAAAACATTAATGCAAAACGAAATAGATGTTTTAAGTTGTTTTTTTTTTAGGAAACGAAATGATTGACTTTCCACCTTACTAAGCGGCTATAACGTTTTAAAAATTATATAAAAGTATACGGTGTAAAAAGCTGTGCTGACTTGTGAACTAATCAACGGAATTAGTGAGGTCGAATCAGCATGTTGCAAGGCAAATTAATCATTTATAAGTTTCCACATACCAGAGGTAACATTGATAATTGCTACGATGTAACCAGCTCTTTTATTATTTGTCTTTTGTTTTGACCGGTTGCGTGGCCGGTCTGTCATACATGTCGAGTTAAGTATTTGTTGTTTCAATCTCCGCGAAAGACACTTTGCAATAAAATGTAGCTTCTTTGTTAATTTCGATATGATCTAATAATTTGTGTTGAGTGGACGTTATCCAATACCCCCGCCCCCAACACACACACACACATCTAAAGCCCCCCCCCCCTCACTCTCTCTCAGCGTCATCGACTTCCCCAAACCAAAAACCGATGATAGTCCCTGAGTAGAGGTTATTCGCCTGCGCACACATCTAAAGCCTCTCTCTCTTTCTCTCTCTCTCTCTGTGAATTTACGGAAATGTCCGGTGCCCCGATTGTCACGAGAATCATCGGTCTCTTCTTAACGGAGTCCACGCAGGCTTTGGGATTAGACTGGGTGTTGGAGAATAAACCTAAATTGAAAAAAAAACTCTCAAAAACCAAAACAATGAACTATCAGTACGATGTCAAGACATATCATGGTAATTTGAGGTTTAATATGTCACGCAACCTATTATACTGCATGTAATATACCCAACAGCTTGCGGATTAGATAAATAAAAATCAGCTATTGTTCTCATGTATTTTGGTTTTGTTTTCAGATTAATTATAACTCATGATTATAATGTTATATTTATATATTTAAACGCCCGGATTATAGATAGCGTGGAAAATAATAAGTGGTTTTGAGGTGAATATGTATGTATATGGTTTTAAAACCATAACACAGCAAGTGGATTTTATTGGGCATACACCAACATTTGTGACATTTCTGGTTAAAAGATATGCCGACTGTAAAGAAATATTCTGAGTAATATTTGGTCTGAAATGTGATTCCCTTCAATATTCTCTTGTAATTTTGGGAGCCGTGGTGGTTCAGTGAGTAAGACACTGTCCAGGAAAATTCCATCCTCGACAAATTCTAGAGCAGTTTCCCCTCGTGAATGGTGCAGGGCGGCGGGCCAGACACTGTCCTGGCAAAATGTCCACCACAGCACACCGTATGGCGTATGTCAGCAGGCGCGGACCCAGGGGGGGGGGGTCCAGGGGGTCCGGACCCTCCCCCCTGCTCAGACTTGAAAAATTTTTATGCGATTTTATTGGCGATTTTTAGACCTGTAATTTTGGAATTTACCTTCCGGAAATACGTCAGAATGCACCAAATTGAATCTAATTTACCAAATTTTTCTGGGGGAGCTACGCCCACCGCAATTAATAAACCTAGACCCCCCCCCCCTGCAAAAAATCCTGGATCCGCGCTTGGTCAGTCTTCATTAGCCCAGTCGGAACAGGACCCTGTTTCTCGAAATCATAATTAAAGATAAAATCCAATTTTAGTAGATACTTCTATTTTGATTGGCTAAGCACTAAAATCAATCGAACATTATCCAATCAAGTTACTAAAATTTGGATTTTTATCTTAGTTAAAATTTCGTGAAACAGGCTCCAATACAGTAGAGTGTGAGAGAGAGAAATGGGCTTTAACGTCCACTCGACACAAACTAGGTCATTTCGGGACTAACATATGGTTTAATTTTACTTCAATAATTCGCTTGCGCGTAGGGGTCTATAGCAGTGGGAGGAAACCGGAGTGCCCGGGGGAAACCCACGAGGTTGAGAAGGCGCCCCTATCTCCATGCCACATACGCTCACACCGGGGATCGAAACCACAGCCGCAAGCCACAATGCAGTAGAACGTTAAACACCATTTCATTTCATTATGCATCGCACCATTGTGTTGAAAACAACCCTATGTAAATGTTTTGTCATGACAAATATAATTTATATAGCTATTTTGAGGCCTATATTTGATATCCGGGTATTTGAACGAAATCTGAACTCACATATTTATCTTTAAGACGCACAGGGTCGGATCCAGAGGGACGGTGAAGGGGTACTACATAAATCTTTTTTGTAAAACAACACTTTTTGTAAAAACAGTGTCACGGGCGTGGGCTTTGTCCTTTATCTTCAGATGGCCGAATGGGGTGGGCAATAAAAGCGCGAGATAATGAAATAGACATATTATGATTTCAAGGCCAGGGGAAGAGAACCCAGCCGACCTCCCAAAAGATACATTAATTGTCTCAGAAACCTAACAAACCCTCTCCTACAAAAGTTCCTGGATCTACCTACCCTTTGATGCTATTCGGTAATAGTATTTATTTCAGACTGTAATAGTCATAACACAAGGGATAGGTATTAATATGAATGTGTTTAACGTATCATTACACCAATCGGCCAATGAGGGAAATTTTTATCGTTTCCGCTTATTATTCGTCGAATTTCAACAGACAGGGGTTCGTTCAAGCCCATGTGTAAATGGGTGGACATCATACTAAACTTAGGCTTTCTGTCTACAGTTATAGCCTCGCTTGACAACTGACACTATAAGCTAGTCGACCGACATTTTAAGTCCCAAATTACCGATTAAGTCGAAAACGCTTAATATACTTCGAGAGTTTTGTTAAAGTAGTTATTCTCCTTCCGCATTGGAAAGGTTTATTTAGTTTTTGTGTTCATGCATATGGCGTCATTCGTATTTCTTGCAACATATGACAGATCATGACTCATGCTGACATTACATAATCATTTATTTGGGTTGTATTCCCAATTGTTTTTCAAATATGAGTGAAGTCAGTGTCACCACAGGCCCGGGACTGTACAGCGCAGTGGACGCTTACGGCTAGCCCCCGGATCCATTCACTCTTTTTGAATTGTTTTGTTTGTGGTCTCTGAGTACGATGTCTTGTCCATATATTTGTTTTTGTGTAAAATTGTGTGTGGTGCAGTCCCCCTGCGCACTTACTATTAGGGCACATATCTGTTGTCGAATTATGAAGCAGAATGGGATGGAACACCTTATCGCTATCATTGTGCTGGATAGAGAATGTCGAAACGTCGTGCTTATAACAAATTGATTGTAACAAATATAAAAAAGACGTTCATAAACCACGCAGTGTACAACAAGGAATCTTTTTATCGAATAACGATTGTCAAGGGTTCTTTTACGTGCACACCAATGTATACACGAGAGGTCCTCAGTTATTTGTTGGGTTGTTTAACTTTGATATAACATGTTATGCTTTCAGTGGTATATATAAAAATAAAAATATGTAGGTGTGTTAAGTGGTCGTCATTGATTGTAATTTATGGTTTTGTTTATCCGGGCCAATGTATTATTATCTCCTGTTTTCGTCTCTGGTAGAGAGATTTATTTATCAACCAGTGAATGTGTTATAGTGACCCACGTCAAATCCTTTACGAGCCTAACCAAACCCATATGGTTTTCCATATCATTTTTATAGATCTCCGAATTTAATGGTTTACACGACTAGGCCATATTTCCACCGACCTACGATTTTAATGGTTTACACGACTAGACCACATCAGTTCCATAGACCTACGAATTTAATGGTTTACGCGACTAAAACAAAGCATTTCCATAGACCTACGGAATTAAGGGTTTACACGACTAGGCCATAGTATCATTTCTTTAGACCGACGAATTTAATGGTTAACAAATTTAATGGTTTACGCGATTATACCATAATTTTTATCGATTTAATGATTTACACGACTAGACCATATCATTTTCATAGACATGCGAAATTAATAGTTAATACGTCTTAAAGTTACATTATGGGAGATAAGATAAAGAGATGGCAGTTCTCACTATAATAGTTAAAAACTAGATAGTGTAAAGGTAATTTGCTGAAAATTTCAGTCAAATTGGTCCAGTATTAGCCGAGAAAAAAGCATTTGAAATATTCACATAGCCTCGGTCATCATTACTCAAATCATTAATATAAACAGCATAGTCTCGATTATCCACTTGATTGATTTAATTATCAACTCCCATTAAGCGGCATATAGGAATTCAATCCGCAAACATCGAAGGCTAGCCTTGACATCAAGAGTTTATTATGGTCTGGATATGTTAATTAATGTCTAATTGATTATTTAGATAACATCTCAGGCCTAAAGAAAGACCTGTAATAAGCAGATTTTGCTCTTGCATAATGCTATTTTAACCATATCAATTCTGGTCTTTATACAGATCGTTAACCCAGACAGTGCAGAAAACTATAACGTTAAACCCCATTTCATTTCATTTTTTTTTACAGATCGTTTCCTTGAAGTTTGAAAATGTTTCAGTACAAAACAAGCCCTGAACAATCAAAAATTGACACTTACATAATCCGTTCTACATGTCATGTATCTTAAATACAACGAAGCTTTAAAATTAAATAATGATTCCTTGATCAAATATCTTAAAAGATAAATACAGCTTCACACACACGTACGTCTTCAACCAAAAACCACCAATTCTTAGTCGCTCCATTTATATATTCGATACCGACGTTGACCGAGTCAGTTCTTCGGAGTTGCGGGAATGGGATCGAAAGCGTCTAGTTATTCGGATGGTACGGTTAAAACGTATACTCGTTTGTGTACAGACTAACATAATTCGATTAAGAGTTTCGGCGGATTAAATTATGCTTATAGCGCATTGACATAGTATGGCGTACACCTACATTCCTAGTGGCTCGCAATACAATTTTACAATATTGGACAAGAGTTTTATTTCGTAATAAATTGCATTTTATATAAAAAAGAAATGAATTCAGCGAATAATAACAGGCCTATGAATGGATAGATATTTATTAAAAATCGAGTATTCGTGATTTAAACCCACCTTGTGTACGCGACACCGCTTTTAATCCGGGTTGACATGACGTAAAAATCATACCCTCGAATTACAAGTGTTTATTTATTTAGAATGTACAGGTGAATTCGTCGCGTGCGTTATTTATGGTCGAATGATTTATATGGAATACCGGGATGTGGATGACGGGAGGGGTTTCTATATAAATAGGCGATTAACGTATCGTTTATTCAGTATTCAGTATTTGAATAGAAGGGAACACACCAGAAGCTATATTAACCACAACAACCATTAGAATAGAAGATTTACATTTGAATATAAAGGTAAGTTTATTTCAATATTAAAACATACATTATGCAAGAGCTAAATCTGCCTATTGCAGGTCTTTCTGTTGGCCTGAAATGTTATCTAAATTATTAACAAAACATTAATTATCTGATCCAGGTTATAATCATCTTTCGATGGCATCGGATTTCTCCGATTCTAAATAGATTTGAGTGGGTTCAGCCGTATCTTGATTAATTTAAAAATGGAAGAGCGAGACTTAGATTCGATCAACCAGTGCGGTAGTGGCAATTATCGCATAGGCTACGTCTTGTCAAACCTTCTACGGCTAATACCTTTTCTCAAAATAGAGTAATTTGAATGAAAATTTCAAATTATTCAATTTACATTATATATTTTCGAACTATTATAACAAAAATGGTCAACTCTTTATTAAACTCTTAACTAATTCTCATTGATCGTGCTTTGCTATTTTAGGCACATGTCTACATTTAAAATTTTGTACCCACCGATTGAGCCAACTAATTTATTTCGAACTAAGTTGGAGAAGCAGCGTATATTGTTTATTATCGTAGCGATAGAACTGGACACACGAGGCTAAGTCGTGATTGTTCATTTAATGGTTAAAGTTTAATATCTCGCGGGCTCTCTGCCCTGTTTAAATGTCTAACATCCGATGGTCTAGCTGGGGGGTTGATTATGACTTCGGCGTGGTAATAAATGTGTAAATGATAGTTTATGTAACATTTAAAGCTAAAATAAAGACCGGAAATAGGCAGATTTAACTCTTACATAATGCATCTTTAAGCAGGCAACATCAGCTTAATCGAGAGAGAGAGAGAGAGAGAAATCGGGTTTTTAACGTCCACTCGACACAAACCAGGTCATTTCGGGACTAACATATGGTTTAATTTTATTTCAATAATTCGCTTGCGCGTAGGGGTCTTTACCAGTGGGAGGAAACCGGAGTACCCGGAGGAAACCCACGAGGTTGAGAAGGCGCCCCTATCTCCATGCCACATACGCTCACACCATGGCTCGAAACCACAGCCGCAAGCCAGAGGTGACTGGCCAGCTAGAGGTCGAAGCGCGGCACTCTAGACTACTAGGCAATCCCAACCCCCTCATCAGCTTAATAATTCGAAACAGAAATTAATTGAACGAAATGAAATGGAATGGGGTTTAACGTCTTCCAACATTAAGCGATACAAAGCCAGCATGGGCCTGAGAGGCCCAGGGCCCCGCGGTTCATGACAAAAAGAGAGAAAAAAAATCAACTTCCAGATGACAGTTTTACGGTAATCGATCTTCTCTGTGAAGTTCCATTCAATCCGATGATTTCCCTTGTTATATACAGTTCCCCGCATGTCATTTCCGCGCATTGTATGCCATTCGGAGCTGAAAAGATTTCGTATGTGATCAGATTTTATGTAATTATTTTTGTATTAGTACACGTTTAATTGAGTCCTCAAAAGGATTTGAAATATTCTTTTCCTCGCGTTAGGGACCCCGCTCTGGTTAAGCTCTGGGTGTAAAGCTTAATACTGGTGGTTGTCTATCAGGGCTTCCATGTTCCAAACCGGTGAAGATACTTCCAATCCAAGCTGCCTTGCATAATTTATTCATTTTATCTTGTCTGAAATAATTAAAATACACAGAGTTAACCTTCGGTATCGCCATACCCCTTTAAAATGATTTTCGGATAAAAGATTGTAATATAGTGCTTTGAGTTTAGTCCCGTCATCATTTGCCTTTGGTGCTAAAAGTAGGATGAAAAACCCAAATTTAATTTCACTTCATCACAAATTCAAATTTTCAGTCACTAGATTTTATTTCTAGTTATACTTTTGATTCAGATTAATATTTAATTTTTCTTATTAATAAAAAGTATATAAATTATATTTTATTTCCCTACTAAAGATTATCGTTTTATGGTTTATGCACGCCTTTGCAAAAAGGTATTCTTATTTATTTGAAATGGTAATACTGAAGAGTAAATAATATCAAACTGTTTTAATACCGGAGATTAAAGACGTATTACGAAACTCCGTTTTGTAGTTTCTAAAGCTTATACATGTAACTTGAAGGATTTAAAGCGATAATTTCATATTTTCAAAGAAAGTCAAAACATAATTATTTCTATGTCTTTTGCTCAATAGGTTGTCAACTCACTATTATACGATAATAGGCATTATTCCCCACACTAATAAATCATTGACACAGGAAATAATAATTACCTCATTTGTTTTTCACCCCCCCCTTCCCATGGTATAGCTATCTTCAAACGTTTGGATTTGAAGTTGAAAATGATATATTTACCAATTTCTCAAATGGCAATAGTGAATTATTGGATTAATAGGAGTTTTCTTTAACAAGGTAGGAATGTTTATAGATACCATCTATTTTTAGGCTTTATTTTAATACATTTTAAATATATGAAATTGCAGCTTTAACCTACTTAATTAACATAAAATACACACTCGGCAAACCTAGGCACATTGCGGTACTCTAAAACTAGTACTTCCGTATAATATATTATTTCCGGCATTGAGTATAACGACATGCTGTCTGATCAGAGATAATAATATTATCGATCCCGTACGATGTCGCAATTGACCGAGTCCACTGTATTGTCATCCATTTGATAACCAGACGGACATTTTGAATAGTATCAGTGATGTCGAAATAACATCACATATTATTTTGTATCTGAAATGGGATTGACAAACATGCATACCTCATATTAAATCCAATTTTATTCACATTCAATAGCTATTTTTCCAAGAATAACACTTCTAAAGAATTGCATCGAAATAAACCTTTTTTATTCATCTCGAGTAATCCATATAAAGAAATATTTTAATACAAACTGAGTCAAACAACATTTTTATTTCATTTAACTTACTTTAAAAAAAATACACCAATTCATTACTCCCGCTGCTTATTAAATTCCCCTTTATAATCAGAAAATATCAAGTTATGGAAATCTCAATATTGGGCAGCAAATTAGAAAGAGCAAGCTTCGTTTTGCGTTTGTTTCGGGAAAGTTCAACCACTCAAAATTACAATTGGGTTGGATGGCCGAATGGTTAGCACGTGCGCGCTGTAACATAAAGCCTGTCATAGAGTCAACTGGCGTGGTTTTGTCCTGGTCCTCCGGTTTCCTCCCACTGCTAAAGACTCCTATGCGAGAGCGAATTATCGAAATAAAATAAAACCATATGTTAGTCCCGAAATGACCTAGTTTGTGTCGAGTGGACGTTAAACCCCATTTCACTCTCTCTCATTGACTATTACGATCCCTAGTTCATGGAAGATATTAACATGAAAAGGCTGTGTCGGATTTTCACTGGATTTGAATCCGATTTGCTGCTCAGCGTTCAATGATGATCTAATCAAAAAAATGGGTAATCGTGACTATGTTTTTTTTATCGTCCCGACTTTAGTAATGGTGTTCGAGGCAAATATAGGTAAAGGTAAAAAATTTTAATAAAATTCTTTTTTTAGCTAAAGGTCAAATTAATGTACTGTTAAAACAGCATTTAGTAATTGAAAAACTTGAATTTAATCACACGAGTTCTATGGAAAACTCCGCGGTTGTACGTGACAAGGAGTAGGATCGCCTACCCAACCTCGTGGGTTTTCTCCGGATCCTCCGGTTTCCGTTCACTGCTAAAGACCCCCACGCGTAAGCAAATTATTTAAATCAAAATAAACCTTATATTAGTCCCGAAATGACCTGGTTTGTGTCGAGTGGACGTTACCACCCCTCTCTCTCTCTCTCTCTCTCTCTCTCTCTCTCTCTCTCTCTCTCTCTCACACTCACACACTCTCTTTTGATCCCTCTATCTCTTTCTCTCTACGGACGAATGGGTTAGCGTGACCCAAGTCAAATCGTACACGGGCCTAATAACTACATCTCTATGGAAAGCACGCATCTCGTTTCTCGATTAAATAAAAACTTATGATAAAAAATTACAGTATTTGTGAAGTTTTAGTTAATGGTTGACATGACTAGACCATATCATTTCCAAAAACCTACAAATTTAATTGTTTACACGGCTACACCATATCATTTCCATAGACCTTCAACTTTATTGTTTTACACGACTAGCCCATATTTCTATAGAGTTACGAATGCAATGGTTTACGCGACTAGGCCATACCATTCTTAAAGACCTACGAATTTAATGGTTTACACGACTCTACAATAGTTCTAAAGACCTACGAATTTAATAGTTTACACGACAAGACCATATTTCTAAAGACTTACGAATTTAATGGTTTACACGACTAGACCATATATTTCTATTCACCTACGAATTTAATGGTTTACACAACTAGACCATTAAATTTCTATTCACCTACTAATTTAACGGTTTACACGACAAGACCATATTTCTAAAGACCTAGGAATTTACACGGCTAGACCAGATATTTCTATTCACCTACGAATTTAATGGTTTACATGACTAGCCCATATCATTTATATTCACCTACGAATTTAACAGTTTACACGACAAGACTACATTTCTAAAGACCAACGAATTTAATGGTTTACACGACTAGACCATATATTTCTATCCACCTACGAATTTAATGGTTTACACAACCATATGATTATTTCTAAAGACATACGACTTTAATGCAATACATGACTAGACCATATCATTTCTATAGACCGACGAATTTAATGGTTTACACGACTTGGCAATATTTTTCTACAGACCTCCGAAATGAATAATGCTTTGCATGACTAAACTGTATTTCTATAGACCTACGATTTTAAAGCATTATATGACTTGGCCCATTGCTTCCAAAATCCCGCCAACTTAATGGTGTAAAAGTGAGGCCAGGATCCATCCAGGTGTACAACTGCACCCGGAATAAGTGACAATACATATTAAAACAGTAAACCATCATTAGATTATTCCATGGGGATTATAAAATTTACATCTCATGTAGGTGTGCGTCTGGGTACTAACAGGTAATGTGTAAGTGACAATTCATATTATAACAGTTTAAATCATCATAAGAATATGCCATAGGGATTATAAAAATATGCATCTTATGTACGTGTACATCTGAAGGGTAACGTGTACTCTATCTACCTAAAATTTTGGACGAAGCGTAAACTTTGCCTCATAACACATGAAGATTGTATGGCGTAAGCCTATTCTAATTTTCTTCTTAACGTGTGTCACCATACAATTAAATGATATTGGACAATAGTTTTATTTGGTGAAAAATCGCATTTTTTTTTTATATCAAAAAGATGAATCCAGCAACGTTTTTTGCATAATAACGGGCCTAAAAATAAAAAATAATGTTATTACAAATCAAGAATTCCTGATTTAAGCCGACCTTGAGTTCGCGACACCCCTTTTAACCCGTGTATAGAAATGACGTAAAAACGTACTCCCAAATTCAAAATGTTTATTTATTTAGAATGGTAGAGGTGTATTCATCGCGTGCGGTATTTATGGTCGAATGATTTGTATAGAATAACAAGGTGTAGATGGTGGGGAAATGTTTATATAAAAATAGGAGATTAGCACATCGTTTATTCACCAGTTGAATAGAGAGGAACACAGTGGTAGCTATATTTAGCACAGAAGGGTGCACGTATAACAACTTGCACTTATAACATTAGAGATAAAACGGTTTATATTTATCTTTGAAGGTAAGTTTATTTTAAAATGTAAAACAAATAGATCTCAAAAATTTAATTAAATTTAATTTTCTGGTTTTTGAATCGGATATCCAGCTATTATTTTTTTTAAAGAAAGTCGACAGTTTAAACTAAAAAATCAAATCAAATCAAGTATTAATAACAAATGAAAATTTGAGATAAAACTCAGTTTTTGTTCAACAGTCGAAAGTTTAAACCAAACACGAAAATGAAAATAAAATTAGTTTTAAAAGATTAAATGACAATTTAAGATAAAAGTCAGTTTGTGTCCAACAATTAACAGTTTAAACCAAACACGACATTACATTTAGTTAATGGGGTAATTATGTAAGATTTAGATAAAGAGCGGGTCGTTCTTGCTATAATAGTTCAAAAATATATAATTGAAACTGAACATATTGAAAATTTCATTCAAATTATATTATTCGGAGTTAAATTATCAATGGATGTGTTCATTGATCATAACTTCCGAACTGGTCATTTGAGTCTTAGCCTCGCTTCTCTGTTTTTAGATTAAATAATTAAAAAGCCAAACCGTACAGGTCATTCGGGTCTTACCTGGCTTCTCCATTTTTAAATTAACCCAGTAAATGGCCGAACTGTTTTCTATTCTACTTAAAATCGGAGTTATCTGATTGCATCGAGAGTTGATTATAGCTTTGCCACGTTAATAAAAGTCTAATTAATAATGTTTCTTGATACTCGAGAGAATATGTGGCTGGAATTATCGTCTGTCAATCAAACGATCGACAAGTTTCGTAGACGGTGCGGTAACAGTTGGTTCCTATTCCTAGTCCAAATATCGAACGGCCACTGAAATTTTCGATGTTTTCTATTTTCATCATCAATTTTTAAATTATTTCAACAAGAATGGTGAACTCTTTATTAAACGTAACTAATTTATCTTTAGTTCATCGTCCCAAATTCAAATTTCTGCCTTTGTTTTCGTATTTCTATAATTTTGTACTAAAATTATTATTAAAGAGTCGTTTTATCGGTTGGAAGAGCCATTTTACAGCCCATCACTAATTTCCTCTGTCGCCGCATAATATTCAGGTAGGTTAGAGGAATTTGGAAAAAAAGTTTTTTGCCATTGGTTTTGCTAGATTGGTATTTGAAGATTTGTTATTGGAGATTTGTTTTTCGTTGTATGATTTGAGATTCTCTAAAAGAAATTTATCATTATATCAAAATACAATTAAATTAAACAAAGATACAATTTCTAAATCTGATATGATAAATGTTTAAGTTGTAAAATAAAGCATTTATTCTAATTATACAAATGCCGAAATGCGACAACAACGGCAGAAATTAGAATCAAGGACTGCGAATTAAGAACTGCTTATTAAGAACTCTAGATAAAGAGCTGTTCGATATGCCATATGTCACAGGTAATGAGATATTTTTTGGGGTCGTATAAATTACAAATTTCACCTGAGGTTTTATTAATCCTAGATGTACATGGTAATTCAAATACCTGGAAGTTTATTATATTAAAAACAAATAATATAATACGTCATACGCGTTTAAAATTAAGTATTTTACTTAAAATCTCATTAATTATGTGGTTGGATAATTGAAAGTCCAATTGCACACATTACTTATAGGTAAAATTTTTAACAAATTTCTTTTTTTTTTAGCTGAAGGTCACGTTAATGTACTGTTAACACAACATTTATTTATTGAAAACATTGTATTTAATCACATGAGATCTATGGAAAACTCCCTTTTGTACGTGACAAGGAGTAATGTGGCCTGTCTAACGTCGTGGGTTTTCTCCGGGTCCTCCGGTTTCCTCCAACTGCTAAAGACCCCTACGCGCAAGCGAATTATTGAAATAAAATTGAACCATGTTAGTCCCGAAATAACCTATAGGTGTCGAGTGGACGTTAAACCCCATTTCTCGTTCGCTCTTAACTACCAATTGTTTTAAAATCTGTTGAAATCGAGGGCATGTTAAGAAATGTCTAAGTGACCATTTATTCCCCAGAAAAAATAATAATATTAATGATTGCCATTAATCTGGGTAGCATAAAGTAGCTAAGTCTCTAAATCAATATCATCCAAAATCTTCAACATTGAAAACACGAATTATTTGTCGATTTAAATCAACATTGATGCTGTGATCTTACCGGGAAAAGACGGGCTTCTGAATTCCAATATTTAAGACAAAATAAACATTTCACCATTGGTACACGAATCGTGTACCATAATGCGTTTCAGCCCCAGTTATAGCAAGAGACTCGAGGAACGAGGCTAGAAACATTGCACCAAATCAAACGGCGTATGTAGACTGGAATAACCAGACGCTAGAATTTTTTATTCGATTTAGACTGCTGGCTTATTTCGCCGAACATAACTGATTTGAAATTAGAGTAAAAACAGAAATCATTGAATGTAAATCAGTTTAGATACATTCATATTACAGTATTATATGAGTTGCGACCCACTTATGTCATTTTCTAGGTCCCAAATGTTACCGATTTAGCTCCTTTAATATCAACTGTGGAAGTTTTAGTAGGCTATGATTGTCACCAGATTTTGAATGTTAATTATTTGATCCTGTCGTCCACGAAAGAAGTCATAAATTGTATTGCAAAATGGTATAAACGTTAGATTTAATGTGATTTCTGAAGAAATTGTTTTTCATACAACTCTTGTGTTCAATCCCACTAATGTCGTATGGTTAAACGACCAATCACATCTCAACGGGACTGTGGTAAAAACCCAATAATATAATAGTTTCCTTTTAAACTGGGTGATGTTAAAGCTAACAATCCCATCTACCTACTCATTTATATCTTATAAAAAAACCACCTAAGGTCCGTTTTCAGTGTACGCATTTCTGCGTGTGTTTTCGTCGGTAACATGGAAACGGTGCAGGTCCTATTAAATTTGAATTTGACAGACCTTTCCGCAATCTGATGAAAATACAGATGTATTTCGTTTCGTTTTTTTATATGTTCGATGCCTATATTACATGAAATTCTCACTGGTTGTAGCGGAATCTCGTCTCAGAGGCCATGCGAGCCATTTTGACCCTATGACGTCAGTCATTTGATTAACTAATCAGCGTTGATGTTTCTAGTGGGTTACCCATAGTTCCGTGTAACCCACGCCAAAAACTGACCGTTTAATTGGCTAACCCAGAACTCGGGTTAATTAAGAACTCTTCCTGACCCCGAGTTCACAAAGCAACCGGATATTGTTGCCGCATTGACACAGGGAGATGCTAATTGCAGGCCGGTTGTGGAGGTCCGGAGACCAAAATGGCCGCTTTCTATAAATGAGAATTTGGGGCAATATTTGGCCTAACCCTAACCCTTTCTAGAAGAATGAACTTAGATCCAATATACATTTTACCCTCTTAAAAGGGTTAGGGTAAGGGTTCGGGTTAGTATTCCCCCAAAAAGTCATTTATATAAAGCGGCCATTTTGGACTCCGGGAATAAACCCGAACCTCCCCAACCGGCCTGCAATTAGAATCTCCCGACTAGCTTACCTGGAGATCCCGTGTTCGATCCCTGTGCTGTACTGAGCGAGATCGAAAGAGGACGTAAAAGAACCCCTGACAATTTCTATGCTGTAATAATGAAACATATAATATGACGTTATCGTTTTTTTTTTCATTTAACACTTTTTCTACAATAATAAACCTAAAACTTTTTTATTACGCAAAATCCAGATTATTGAAAAATGTTTTTAACTGACCCTGTGGCTTTGGGTGTAGTCACGTATAGTAGCTGTGAGTTATCGCTTCTTTATTTGAAGCCGTCAGATCTTTGTACGTGTTCCACCAGCTACCAGAACCTCGGCTGCTCTAAGTTTATTACAAAATGCCTTTTTTAATCAGTGTTTAACGGGAATGTTAGCAGAATGTCTTGTTTTCAGGTTAGGTTAGCCTCAAGACTCCGAATGAGACAACCACAAAACCTTCCTTTGTGTTGCGTGTGTCATGTTATGAAAACCACTTTTGTAATAAAACGGGATAAAAAATTAAAATGGAGCACATTTAAATATAAAGTTTTAAAAATTTGTCACCCTTAGGTCTCGCACGTTTTTAAAACACAAAAACACCATCGAAAGTGATAATTTATTACGTGTAGACAGTTGAACAAGAAGAGGTGAGAAATTTGGGTGACTTGTTTCAAACTGTAGTGTTATAATGAAATGCAGGTGTGAACCCGGTAGACTTGTGTAGGATAGCCTTCACAGACGTCATTTACAAATATAGCATAGGTATATATGAGTAGGGTTGCATTCTCAGACGTCTTTTAACAATGTAGCCGTATTAGACGAAATTCAACACAGAAAAATGACACAGTCGTAGTGCTGTTTTCTAGGGGTTGCAACTTATTTCAACAATACCGATGACAATTCAGATCAGTTATTAGATATTGTGCTATTAATTAACAAGTTTCCCAAATTGGCTGACAATCACCGGAATTAAGTTGCAGTTTATTTTGATACACAATTTGTTATTGATATACATGTATTTTACAAAGTATTTTGTTATAGGTATGTAAATTCGTTTAATGCTAGTTTGTAACTGAACTAGAAATAGACAGATCATAATGACTGCTTGCTAAACACTACGGAGAATCCTTGTCCAATAATATAGAAGCTCGCCTATGAATAATAGTCCAGATGGATTAGAAGCGAGGTGTTGTGTAGTAGAGGAAGAACCATGCACTGTCTCTAACACGAAACCTGTCTTGGACTATGAATGATATCAAATGTTCGAGACTAAACAGAAACTGTTCACTTTAAATATTTTTGAACGGAAAGTTGATGATACCAAAGGAGATTTAATTAGATCCAAAGAACGAGATTTTTTTGAGTTTGTACCAATTTTCTTATTATATGTGTGGATGTCTTCTATCATTTAACGGCTTCTTCTGTTTATTACAGATAACAATGGTGGAGATGAAGATATTAATATTAGTTGGATTCATTGTAGCTGTTACACATGCCAACACTCTCAGTAAGTAGCTATACTACTCAATGGCTCATCCGCGGAATCTCCAGTGGTCTGATTCCGTTCTACTCCACTTTACCCTGGGTTCAGTCATGGGGTATTCACGTATTCAAATTTACTGCCCTTGATCGTAGCTTGTGTCTGCCAAGCAATCAAAAAACAAAAAAAAAAAACACAACACAATTTATATGGAAAACAATCACTGGTTTATACACATGTAGCACGACGTTTCGACAAGTATTCTCTTATCGTTATCAAGTACATTTTTTTTTTTTTTTTTTTTTTTTTTTTTGTACTTGATAACGATAAGAGAATACTTGTCGAAACGTCGTGCTACATGTGTATAAACCAGTGATTGTTTTCCATATAAATTGTGTTGTGTTTTTTAATGTGCTCAATCACTAAATGCCACTCAAGGATTATAATCAAAAAACAGTTTACAGTCCGGTTGAACCATGGGGTATTCATGTAATCAAATTACCTGCCCTTGATCGTAGCTTAGTTCTACGAACCAATCTAAAAATAGTTTACAAAAAAGCATTAGACTCGTCCCTTAAGCTCACAACAATATGACGTCTTATTTTTGTCAACAATACAAGATCAATCGGCAAACATCAGTAGACCCCAGTACCCTACATGTAGCCTCGGCTATATGACGAATTCCGCCATTGGAACTACTTTCAAGTTCCCGGATTACAAATGGCATTGTCGCCCACGAAGACGCATTGAAGAGTGTTTCATCACACAAAGCTTTCAATGTCTGACGCTGTTTTTCTTATCCAATTTTCTTTAAACAAAGGACAACTTAATTGGCAATGACAAATCTATACAAACTCTTCGAAGGACCCTATTGTGAGAACGTCTTTCTCAAAGCGGCAAGTTTTCCTGTTAAGTAAACCGGTAGTCGCATGGCAATTGTAGAGGCAATGAAATGAAATGAAATGACATGGGGTTTAACGTCCTGCTCTTCTGCACCTAACCTGGGCTAATGGAAGACGGGAATACGCCATACAGTGTGCGATGAGGGAAATTTTGCCCGGGCAGCGGCACTACGGCCTACTCTTATATCGAATTCCAACTGCCAAGGGATCTTTTACGTGCACTCCAATGTGTACACGGGACCTCGGTTTTTCGTCCCATCCGATCGACTAGGCAGCTATCCTTGTCAGGCCCTCTGTTCTGCATCACTGACAAGGGGAAACCACGCTGGAAAATCGAGATGAACTCTCTCGGCCAATGCAGGGATCGAACACTCGACCTCCAGGCTAGCGAGCTAGCGCCTTACCCACTTAGCCACGTGATCCGTAGGTACATTTACAGTCAAGGCTAGATGTAGGATACTGTCGAGGTGTGCCGAGTGGCAACAAGATGAGAGCTACTTCCCTTCGCTAACTTTCTTTGTATTTAACAATTTATTTGATTGGTCGCTAAAAATAGCACCGTCAGCAGATAATTTGACAAGGGTAATCCGATGGACTTACTCGACCAACACCGGGATCCCACAGCGTATCCAATTCCTAGAAGCTTTTCATATTTGCTCGTCTCGGCCTATTAGTAAATGGGGAAGCGGTTAGAAAGGATGATTTATGATTAGCAATTGTGACCCCCCCTCCCCCGGTATTCAATGACAGACACTTCAAGGTCGAAGTTATAAAGAAGTAACCTTACAATGTATTTCAGAATGTGACGGCAAGGCAGATGTGGTGATTGCAGTTGCAGGTACTCCTAAGCAAGTTCCTCAAGCCCAGTTTATCAAATTAGAAAACTTTCTGATCGGGATGGTAAATTATTACAACATCTCCAAAACAACCACAAACGTTGGATTAATACTTTATGGTCGAGATCCAGAAATCATCACGCGACTAACCCCATCCCATAATAAACGTGACATCAACACAAGGATATCGTTACTGGCACAGAGAGAGTTGTATCGTTCCATATATGGTGGATCGAACGTTGTCAAGGCAATCGACGCCATGATTGATCTCCATAAGGACAACAAACGACCCGGCACACCAAAGATTGGTGTCATTATAACATACGGGTCAGCAGATTTATCTGGTCCAAAGCCAGATGTCATTGCTAAAAGAATCGCCGAAGCTGGAGCCAGGGCTAAGAAGGCCGGAATTGAAATGTTTGCTGTGTCGTCTGGTGGAGTGGTTCCTGGTTTTAAGTCGATAACATCCGGAGATACATGCCGCTTGTTCAGCCTGGGTGATTTTAAAGATTTACACACTCTTCTTCCATACTTGGCTAGCGCTACTTGTTATGGTGAGACTTTTAACACACTTTTGTTGTAAACTTCTGTTTTTATCAAACATCACTCAATAGCTGCTTGGCAGCCATGTTTTCTTCGTGTACAAATGGCATACGCTAATTTAAAACTAAAAGTTGTTTGTATCAAACATATGCTGCCATTTTGTCTGATTTCAGGTAGGTTAGGGTTGGAGAGGGGGTCATTTCTGTACGCTTACTGTACCCACCATTTACTGAGAATAATATCAGCAGAGTCAATCGAGCTAGAACCCAAGAAGACTAACGTATTGATTATTTTATGATCATTCAAATTATTTTATGTTATTTTGTCTGTTTCAGTGACTGATCCTAAAGTAAACCCAAGCCCAAACAAATGTTTTCCAGGTAGGGCACTAATATATGTTTTTTTTTGTTGTGTCACGAAAAGGGATGAATTTAGTTGGGGGAAGAGGTAGGGTGGTGGAGGTGGGGAGGATACACAATGGGGGTCCTACTGTTCTGCTCCGACTGACCTAATGAAGACTGTCCTACGGCATACAGTGTGTTATGGGGGATATTTTGCCCGGACAGCGGCGCTACGACCTACCCTTATATCGAATTCGAACTTCCATGGGATCTTCTAACTGCACGCCAATGTGTCATATCTGGATTAACACGTGGTTCAATTTTATTTCAATAATTCGCATACGCGTATGGATCTTTGGCAGTGGCAGAAACCGGAAGAACCCGAGCAAACCCACGAGGTTGGACAGGCGACCATACTCCTTGTCGTGTATAACCGAGAAATCGAAACCACGCCAGTAGTGCCAGTTGACTCAATGACAGACGTTATGATGCAACGCGCATGCGCTAACACCCCCCCCCCCCGCATAGTAGGCAATTAAACTATACACCGTGTTAATATGTTCAGTTACTAAACTGGAACCATTTAGTGTACATCTTCTCCAAGTATGTGTGTTTGTTTTTACAGTGATTCTCCCACCACCCAAAATAAAAGAGATGAAGTGCCATTCATCGACTTCCGGTTTCTATGAAGACAAAAACAACTGCGCCTACTTTATACAGTGTACAGAGAACGATAGAATCAGAACCAGATGTGCTGGCGGGACTTTATATGATCCCAACATTGAACGATGTAACCATAAAGAATTCGTCACGTGCTGGAGTAAGGTCAAGTGTCCTCAACAATACGGCCTCTTCCCCCATCCCCACTTCTGCAACCAGTTTTTAAATTGCGCCTTCGGGGTTCCGTATGTCCAGTCCTGTCCCCCGGGTTTAGTATTCAGTAAAAGTTTCTGTGATTTCCGTTCTAACGTTGACTGTGGGAATAAGAAAACTTCACATAAAAAAAATTAAAATGATATTGATGAGTCTCTGCCGCAAATATCTTACTAAAGTACAGATATAATTTTTTTCTGATTTCGAGGTCGTCAACTTCTAGACGATTTGGCCGGTTTAGTTTGCGAGAGTGGTCACTCAAGGCACGTCACATGGGTAACATTTGACTGGATGCAGTAAACAATCTATAAAGCGTGTATCTTATAATTCAGTACACACGTTAGCATCACAACCTCGTGGGTTTCTTCCGGGCACTTAGGTTTCCTCCCTCTGTTTAAGACGCCTACGCGCATGCGAATTATTGAAATGAAACTAAAACATATGTTAGTCCCGAAATGACCTAGTTTGTGTCGAGTGGACGTTAAACCCCATTTCTCTCCCTCACTCTCTTACGTTCAGATATCGGCGGCAGAGAAGCACTTTGAATTATTATCGAAATCGACCTTTGTTATAAAAAGATGCATAATTTTATTCCCTGTCCGAATAAGAATATATTACATTAATACCCCCTATTTCATGACAGTATATTTTACTAAGATTCAAGACCTTTTTATCGTTTGTCGTTCATTGATAATTTCTGGCCACGGATAGCCATTTGTACTTTTCGAACATGTGATTTCTCATGGCTTACTTGAGGTCATTGGCATTTAACATTGCAATGAAGAAAATCAAATTACCTAACACTTAAATGCCGCAGACTTATCTATCAGAGGATACCGAATGTTGTAAAATTTTTATTTCCTAATATCTTTGTAAATTCGGAACTATTTCATTTTTGGACTGATACCCCCTTTAGAGAGGGGTGGGGAGGGATTGGATAGCCGAATAGTTAGCACGTGCGCGCTGTATCATATAACCTGTCATTTTGTCAGCTGGTTGTACGTGCGAAGAAGTAGGGTCGCCTGCTCAACCTTGTGGGTTTTCTCCGGGTCCTTCGGTTTTCTTCCACTGAAATAAAATTGAACCATGTGTTAGTCCCAAAATGACATATTTTGTGTCGAGTGGACGTTAAACCCCATTTCTCTCTCTCTCTCCTTTTAGACATTCAACTGTCACAATATTGTAGCTTACATGGGGGATTTAGAAACCCTCAAATGTTTTATTTTTAGATTTTTGTTAAATCCAGTTGTGTATGGGGTAAACGTCATAATTATTTATGTTTGTAAATAAGTCCAACCATCCTAATACTGTAAATATATTTCGCGATTTTTCGGAGAAAAACGCAGACGAGAAAGTGTTCATTTAATATTATTTATTTATTTTTTAACAAACAAATAAAACAGAATTATAATTAGAGTCATATTTTGTAAATTCATGTTGGTGAGGTGTGGAATAAAACAAAGATTTTTACAATTTTTAGTTATTAATTATTTCAACTAACATTTTTTTGAAACAGAAAAAAATATCACTTCTATGTTTTGGAAGTCGCTGTGGCTCAGTGAATAAGACGCTGGCTCACTAACCTGGAGGTCCTGGTTTGGCTCAGTGAATACGACACTGGCTCGTTAATAGGGAGGTCCTGATGTTTGTCGATAAAGTTCATTGGGTTATTCCGGCGTAGTTTCGCCATGTCACAGGTGCAAGACGCGGCACCTGGCAAGGACAGTTGTCTTGACATTTAGATGGTACGAAAAACCGAGCTCCCGTGTACACATTGGCAGTTGACATTCGTTATAATAGTAAGCCATAGTGCCGCTGTTTTTGCAAAGTTTCTCTCATAGCACACTGTCCGTCTTTATAAGCCTGGTCATAAGTCAATGGGACGTTAAACCCCATTTTATTTCTTATTAGTCATCAATCACATATCGGTTATCCAGTAGTAGTATGTTAATGTGGCAATTACCTAAAGGTGCATTATCTATGTTCGAACAATCCGAATGACTCTACGTTGTCCATTGCCATGGCCACGTGTTTCCTGCGTTGGCTTGCATGTGTGGTATGAATGAATGGAACTAAGGCATGGTTTAATTTTATTTCAATAATTTGCTTGCGCTTGTGGGAGGAAAACGCGAGATACAGAGAAAACCGAGGAGGCTGGACAGGCGACCCTACATCTTCTTACGTACAATCGGGGAATCGCAACCACGTCAGTTGACTCAATGACAGACCTTATGATCTAAAGCCCATACGTTAAACAATTCGGCCACCCAAACCCCGCCCGTTGAGAGAGAGAGAGGGGGGAGAGAGAGGGGGGAGGAGGAACATCCACTCGACACAAACTAAGGTCGTTTAGGGGCTAAAATATGGTTCAATCTTATTTCAATAATTCACCTGGGCGTACAGTAGGAGGCAACCGGAGAACTCGGAGAAAACCCACCGGTTTGGACAGGCGACACTACTCCTTGTCACCTCCAGTCAGGGGATCAAAACTAAATGACAGGCCTTGTGATACAAAACATGAGACACAAAAAGTCAGTTTGTTATGCAACAATAAGTTATTTTAATTTCATTTCATTTATTTTCCTAATGTTAAAAACTGGGGCTTCACGCCCAATAAATATATCACATGGTCATTAAAAACAAGGTAGGCATTTGAGGTTTTAAAAGTTGGGATCGCTCGCTGGTGTCTGTTTTCTTTAGCTTCACGCCCATTGACTTCCAATAAATATATCACATGATTATTAAAAACAAGGCTATATTTGCGGTTTTAAAAGTTGGGATCGCTGATGTCTGTTTTCTTTGTGTCAAATAACTCGACTTCCCAGTTTGATAGTTGTTCGATGAAACCACGGTTTGGTCGAATACTCGAACAACACTTTAATACATGATCATAAGCCTCCTGAAAAATAATTAAAAATTATTGACGATGCATTATGCAAGACCTAAATCTGCCTACTTCTGGTATCATGATCGAATTATTCTTAATTCTTACCCCAAACATAATTGTGCGATGTTTGCAGCAGTGACATATCCTACCTGCAGTACGTCGTGCTATATGAATTGAGTTGAGCAATTTTTACCAGAAATACGTTGTGCTATGCCCATCCGACGCACGTGGCTGTATACCTACCGGAAGTACTTTGTGCTATGCCTACAAGAAATCCCTTGTGGGGTGTCTATCTGAAGTACTTTGTTCTACGTCTATGCTAGGTTGGGGGGGGGGGGGGGGTCGCGGCAACGTAATGCATCCGGACTTGTTAAAAAGTTATCGCAGTTGCATATTTCAGATTTCGCAGATCAATAATTATGCCCATCCGACGCGCGTGGTTTTATACCTTCCGGTAGTATTTTGCGCTATGCCTACAAGAAATCCGCTGTGGGGTGTCTATTCCAAGTACTTTGTACTACATTTGTGGTATGCGGGGGGGGGGGGCACGGCAAGGTAATGCACCCGTACCCGACTTGTTAAAAAGTTATCGCAGTGGCATATTTCAGATATCAAAGACCAATAAATACCTGTAGCGTCCATTTATTATGATACATTAAATAAGCTATAACTACAGTCACTGATCGACTAATACCAAGGTTAGAAAATACTAAAACTGCTTTCCGAATTTCTCGATGAGTATCTGAAATAAGACACAAATAAATCATTGTTCGGTATAATAATAATAAAAATATGGCGCTTTTACAACGATATAATATCAGAATGGGAACAAATTCAAAAATAAAAAAAAACTTTAAAGGTAAAATAAAAGACATTATATAAAACAATATATAAAAAAACATATGAGACACAAAAACACATAAAAGACATAAAAACACACAAATGACATATACAATTATATAAGAGAAATTTAAAACACATAAAAGACATATACAATTATATAAGAGAAATTTAAAACACATAAAAGACACAAAAACACACAAAAGACATATAAAGAGAAATGTAAAAACGAGAACAAAAAATGGGGTTTAACGTTCACTGGACACAAACTAAGTCATTTCAGGACTAACATAATATGATAAAATATTATTTCAATAATTCGCTTACACGTGGAAGTCTTTAGCAGTGGGAGGAAACGGCAACCGGAGGACCCGGAGAAAACTCACAAAGTTGGCCTGGCGGCCCTATTCTTGTCACGTACAACCGGGGAATCGAAATCACGCCAGTTGACTCAATGACAGACCTTATGATACAGCGCGCACGTACTAACCATTCGTCAGACATGGTGGAGTTATCCACAGTTCCGTGCATGGCACTATTGACACGCCAAGAAGACGCTGTAACAGACCGCTTCATTGACTGATCCCTCACTTCAACCAAAAGGCCGGTAATATAACAACTCTTCAAGATCCTAGTGTAGTAAAGACAAGTAAAAAGAAATTTCGAACTATAAAAAATAGAAACGAAATAGGATCTATGTTTTAATCGGATTGTCTGAAAAGCAACTGGTGATCTGCCGCGATTAGAAACAAAAAATAACATAGTACGAATACTTTTTAACAATATCTGTTTTAAAATAACTATAGAAGATATTTACCTAAGAATGCACAAGCTGCTGCAAAATGACTGTAAATATCTGCGTCATTTGTATCTTCAACTTGGATGTGATATAAAAATGGACCGGATTCTGGAAAACTGAAAATAAAATTAATAAAGTTTATATATCACAACGTAAGTAAATGAAAGGAAGGGGAATGGTTTTTTTCGTTCAACACTTCCAGCAAAAATTGGGATGGAACCGTGGATCTCCTTGTTTGCATTTGTGAACCAACGCCTTTATCAAAATTGAAATGAAATGAAATGCGTTTTAAGTCGTACTGTTCTGCTTCGTAATGGGCTAATGAAGACGGACATACACCACACAGTGTGCTATGAGGGAGTTTTTTGCCCGGACAACGGCACCACGGTATACTATTATATCCCTTATTTTTAACTGTTAAGGGGTCTTTTACGTGCACGCCAATGTGTACACAGGACTTCGGTTTTTCGTCCCATCCGAACGACTAGACAGCTGTGCTATGACATTGATAATCATTGACGTAAAATGACGACATTAATTATCTATGACGCTATTTCATCTATGACGAAATTATTTATCTATTATTTCATCTATAATGAAATCACTTACATAAATCTATGACGTTATTAAATCTGTGACATTAATTATCTATGACGTTATTTTATCTATGGCGAAATTAATTATCTTTGACGTTATTTATCTGCGACATTATTTAATATATGACGTTATTTAATTGATGAAGTTTTATCTACCATGTTATTTCATCTGTAACTAAAACAGCTTTTCAGTCATGTTAACTGTTTACAGTAAACACGGCATTTTTCAAACGCAGCATCGGTAAATTATGTGTTTGTTTTTTTTAATGGATTATCATGACTGTAGTGTCTTTTTTTTTATATAAAATATATATTGCGTCACAGATATATGTGTGTTTGGGCGTTGTATATGAAATCTTTGCTACGTTTTTAAAATAGATTACTTACAAAGTTTCGGCTTCAACAACACAGTTTATGTGACCCTTGATCTTTAGATGTTTCTGTATATATGGGGCGTTACCTTGACGCCAGTTGCCTAGATACAAAAAACCAGGAATAATTTCTGTAGGATATGGTTTTAGATCATCCAGTTCCTTTAAAAAACAAAAATGAAATGGGGTTTACAATCAACGTCTCGTAAAGAAAATGGCGATTTAGCTCCTTTAATGTCAGATTCTGATTCAATCAGATGCACATAAAGGTTTGATTAAATTCATATACAGTGAGCAGTCGAATTATAATATTCAGTGGAAGAATCAATCTCCCCGAGAAATATTAAAATAGCAAGTGCAAAATCTGCTTATTACAGGTCTTTCTTTAGGCCTGAGATGTTGTCTAAATAATCAATTAGACATTAATTAACATATCCAGACCATAATAAACTCTTTAAGTCAAGGCTAGCCTTCGATGTTGGCGGATTAAATTCTTATATGCCGCTTAATGGCCGTTGATAATTAAATCAATCAAATGGATAATCGAGACTATGCTGTTTATATTAATGATTTGAGCAATGATGACCCGAGGCTATGTGAATATTTCAAACGCTTTTTTCTAGGCTAATAATGGATCAATTTGACTGAAATTTTAAGCAAATTATCTTTACACTATCTAGTTTTTAACTATTATAGTGAGAACTGCCATCTCTTTATCTTATCTCCCATAATGTAACTTTAATATTACATAATCTGAAGCATATAAAAACAAGATTTCGACGGAGACATTAATTTAGTCTGATTTCTGAAAAATCTCAACATTGACACGATGACGTGCATTTTCAGGAAATAAGAGGGTTCAATCTATGTTCGTTTGTTTGTGATTTCTGCCTCTTGAGTCTTGTCCGTAGATTTGTTTTTGTCACAAATTACTTACCCTAGGCATGTACATTATCTTCTGTGTACGTAAGAAAGGATAAAGTGCTGAAAAATCTTCATAACCACCTACAAACAAGACATTGGGCATTAGTAAATTAATTAAAGACTGAGTGTTATAGAATCTCTTACAAACTACGATATTGTCAATCAGCTTAAAATACTATAATCTATATTCCATTTCGGTTTTTTTATATACTTTCGAAGGCCTACACTAGTTGCACTGTGAGGTTGCGTCTGGGGCCAGGCGGCTTTTGACCCTATGGCGCCAGACATTGATTAATCAATCAGCGTCGTTTCTGGGGGTTTATCCACAGTTCCGTGCAAAGCACGCCAAGAACTTGCCGTAACAAACCGTTTCAATGGCTAACTAGAATGCCTGTTACACAACAACTGTCTCAGATCCTGGTGTTTGAACAATAAAAAACGAAACGAAATTGGATCTGTGTTTTAATCTGATTGCAATATTGTGAACTCTGAATGTCTAATAGAAATATCAGTCCCAATTCCCCAAACTATCCAGGTCCGTTCAGCAATTACAAAGATATGACGAAATGAAAACTGTATCATCTATTCTGTTCCCTTTGAAACAGCCGCCATCTTTATTTGCAGTGAACCATAAACTGGTGGCTCTGACTGGATTGAATGTAGCTTGGTAGTTTGATTTCGTTTTCTTAATCAAAAGTTCCATAATTAATTTGCGTGAATATTAGTGTGGATTAAGTCACGAAAAAAACTTTATATTTTCCAAAAAATACAAATCACGCATGTATACTTTAATAGCCGAACATTGTCGACTTTTTGCGTCTATTTGGTCTGAGCCATTTAATTTCAAATCGGAGATTTCGATTTACTCCAAAACTAAGGAATAAACCATTCTAAAACCACTAACACTGCTAAACATGGTGTTTTTGATACCGGTTGCTTAAAATCGATTTAATGAAAGTTCACTCTTGCAACACCAATGATTTTCTATAAAATAATTGTTTTAAAAAACTAAAACAAATATTATACCTTTCAATATGTAGACTTTATTACGACTTCCCATTTCCCATAATAACTTGGCGTAATCTGTAGCAGGTGCTAAAAATGAAAAAAACAACAATATCTTATTTCTATATTTAAACAATCTGATTCCAATACAGATCTATATTTCGTTTCGCTTTTTTTATACTTTCGATAGCCTACACAACATGGAGATCTGACCCTATGACGTTTCTAGTGGTTTATCCACAGTTCCGTGTATGACACGCCAAGAAGTCGCGTAACAGACCGTTTCATTGGCTAATCCCTCCCATCAACCAAAACACTGATAACATAACGACTCTTCCACATCCTAGAGTAGTAAAGACAAGTAAAACAAAATTTTGAACTTTACAAAACGAAACGAAATAGGGTCTGTCCCACTAAACATGGATGGTTAGATTTACGTTACTTTTACGTCATTATGGTTAGATTTTGGTTAGCGTCCAATAATGGTAAAATTTTACGGTTAAATTGACGTTACTTTTACGTCATAATAGTTATGGTTACTTTTACGTCAGAAAATGACGTAAATCTAACGTAAATTTTATGACGGTTTTCTTACCAATTTTTTTCGTAAGAATTCTTCTTGATTAAATAACCATACCAGTGTGTGCACATTCTAACAATTGATTAATAGTCGGAATTCAGACAAAATAATTATATATGTGTTATTGGTGATAATTCTAACGTTAATCTAACATAAATTTTACGTCAGGTTTCTAACCGTTAGTTTATGGTTAGTTTTCTGACGTAAATGTAACGTTAATTTTCTAACGTTAATATAACGTTATTTTTCTAACGTTAATATAACGTTAGTTGTCTAACGTTAATATAACCTTAGTTGTCTAACGTTAATGTAACATTAGTTTTCTAACGTGAATCTAACATAAACCTAATATTTGTTGTCTAACGTAAAACAAATATCAGTTTTAAAATGTCAGGATACTAACAATTAAAATACCAAATTCTAAATTTTAAACATTCTTTTGGGCAAATTGAACAAAATCTGTTTATAATTGTAACCTGTATAATATCAACTAAAAAAGTGAGTGTGGCACCAGCCCCGGGGGTCAAGCCATGCAACAAAATTGATAGTTGTTAATATCCTTACGGCATAAGGAATAAATATACCAAGTTCCAAAATGATCCATTCAGAATTGCAGCCCGTTGACAAAAAACCCACAAAAAATAAATAGGTACAACCCTAAGTGGATCATACCGAGAAGGAACAAAAACTGTTCCTAACTGCAACATGTAGACTATTTATAGACGGGGGATCACGTGGCTAAGTGGGTAAGGCGCTGGCACGCTAGTCTGGAGATTGGGTCTTCGATCCCTGCATTGGCCGAGAAAGTTCATTTGGATTTTCCGGTCTGGTTTCCCCTTGTCAGTGATGCAGAACAGAGGGCCTGACAAGGGCGGTTGTCTAGTCATTCAGATTGTTACGAAAAACCGAAGTCCTGTGTACACATTGGGCTGCACGTGAAAGATCCCTTGTCAGTTGGAATTCGATATAAGAATAGGCTGTAGCGCCGCTGCTAGGACAAAATTCCGTCATAGCACATTTAGATGGTACAAAAAATCAAGGTCCTGTGAACAATTTATGTGCATGTAAAAGATCTGTGGCAGTTGGAATTTGATATAAGAAATGAAATGAAATGGAGTTAAATGTCCTACTGTTCTGCTCTGACTGGGCTAATTAAAGGATGTACACCATACAGTGTGCTATGATGGAAAAACTGCCCGGCTTGCTGCACTACGGCCTACGTGCATGGCAAAGTGTACACAGGACCTTGGTTTTTCATCCATTCCGAACAACTAAACATTGTCACTTTTCAGGCCCTCTGTCCTGCATCACTGATGAACGATCTCCGCCAATGCAGGGATTGAACACTCAACCTCAAGTTTAGTGAGCCAATGTTTTACCCACTGATTTTCGAACGTGGTTCCCCCTTGTCAGTGATGCAGGATGGAGGGCCTGACATGGACAGCTGTCTAGTTGTTCGGATGAAGTCCCATGAAAAATTGGCGTGCAGGTATAAGATACTTTGGCAGTTGCAACCTCTTACCCACTGATTTTCTGACATGGTTACCCCATGTCAGTGATGCTGTGTAGTCGTTTGGACGGTACGGAAAACCGAGGTCCTGTGAACAACTGACGTTCACGTAAAAGATCCCTTGGTAGTTGGAATTTGATATAAGAGTAGGCCGTAGCCCTGTTGCCTGGGCAAAATGTCCCTCATAGCACACTGTATGGCGTATGCCTGTCTTCATTAGACCAGTTTAGGAGCAGAACAGTAGGACGTTAAACCCCACTTCATTTCATTAGTCAGTCCCCCTTGAGAATAGACACTAAGCTAGTTGACGGACGTTTTAAGTCCTAAATCAACGGTTTTAGTCTAAAACTTTGAGTATTTTTTGTCTCGTTAAATTCGCCTTATGTTTGGCGCAATATAGCCCGGTTGGAGCTGATGTGCAATAAAACAACATTTCATTTCATTTTATTTGTTGAGTATTTATTCTGCTTCCATTTAATAAAACTGAAAATGTGTGTATGACAGATGTAAAACGGAGTATGGCGGGCATTTAGGGCAGAGATATATTCTCTAGGAAGGAAGTAGATGGATCTCCCTGTGCTGAATGGTTTGTTAGGTGAAGCTAATTTTAAAAATCCAGTCATAGCTAGAAGCAAACACATCAGTATATCTCAACAATTTTAGTTACGTTCACATAGGTATGTGTTGGCCGATCAAGGTTTTAGTGATTTTCATGGCTGGCTTCATCTCGGCAGTGGTGGAGAACCGCCCGGGCGTTCAGATCTGACGAAATACTGAAGTCCCGTGCATATATGCTGTGTACGTTATAATAACATTCAGCAATAAATGTTCTTAACTTGAAGCTTATTTGAATATTAAATTTACTGTCTCAATGTGTTCAACAAGATGTAGCAATTAATGCAAAAGCTTTTTTTAAATTTTTGAATCTGACTAAAATTGAATATTTACTAGTTTTTCAATTCCTCTCACATTTAAGAAACCCAAAAAATTTTGAAAATCAATAAAGAAATAAGAAAGTTATTGCACTTTTAAGGCACAAAAATTGATCAATGTCCGTATACATAGGGATGGGATAATAAATAGTTTTTTTTTAAATTCTTTAAATGCAAAGTAGTTTTAGAGGCGAAATATACTGAAAATAACAAATTTGACAAAATTTTTGTCAAAAAATGAATTTTTCACTTGGTGCCGGCCATTTTTTCAAAATGGCTACCAAATTTAGTAAAAAAAATGGCATTTTCTCATATAACTAATCAGTAACTCATAAGATATGTCTTCTAATATGTCTTTTATATGGTTTCCAGGGTGGTTGAATTCAATTCTGGTCTCAAAAATGAATTACGATAATCCAAGATGGCGGAAATTCAAAATGGCGGCCAAATATGGCCGATTTTCAATTAATTGTTATTTTTTCTGTTTGGTATGGCTTCTAGTATGTCTTTTATATGATTTTTGAGGTGTCATAATTCAATCCTGGTCTCCAAAATGAATTTAGAAAATTCAAAATGGCGGAAATTCAAAATGGCGGCCAAAATTGTCTCCAAAATGGCGGCCAAAATTGTCTCCAAAATGGCGGAATTTCAAATTAATCGTCTTTTTTTCTGTTGGGGTCTCTGAATTCAATTCTGGTCTCAAAAATTCCTTTCGCAAATCATAAATGTCGGAAATTCAAAATGGCGGGCAAATAGATGGCGAAAATTCAAAATGGCGGGCAAAATGGATTCCAAAATGGCGGATTTTCAGGAAAACCGTCATTTTTCTTGTGAATATTTCTTTTCAAATGTACCAAATAGAGTTTCAGTCTTACTGAATTCAATTTTGTGGTCAAAAATAATTTCAGAAAGTCAATACCACCTACCCAGTGCCCTTTTTGTCGTATGCTTTTTCACCATTTCACCTGAAAAGCGTTTTCTGTATATCCAGTTGTTTAGAATTTACCTCTCCCGTTGGTTCAGAAATGGTAATATGTTGGTGAAAAACAGTATTCGCTATTACCATAGTTGTTGGTTGTGAATCTATAATCTACCAAGCTCTGTACCGGTAACATCTAGCAAGTGGCAATATAGTCTCCATGGCAGTTATCCGTATAAAATGCCTCGTCAGCAGACGCCATACAGAAACAGTATTGTGCTCAAGGCTTTTTCGAAAGCTGATTTTTTTGCACTAATATCGAATGCTCATTTAGTCATTCTTTGATTAATTTCATCTACTTTTGAGAACCATGTTTCATGAATACAGCCTCTCATTACTGTGTCCGTATGCCATCTGATGATGAGACATTTCATATGGATAACTGTCGAGGAGATTGTGTTGCCACTTGTACAAAAACCGTACCACTAAATTGGGCAAAACAGCAGAAATGAAACAAACGAAGAGACTACTATGCACAACACAAGAAACGGTCCGTAGAGATGGAACGAGAAGATATGAAACACGAACATATGGAACAAGTACTGCTATCTACAGAAGAAATTGTTTCTCCTAAGAAGAGCAGGCCTGGTCCAACTGTGAATGGATGTGAACTTGATGCTGATCCATCCACCGATTTTCCACAAATCAAAATACGAAATGGTCACAGAAAAATGAATGAATCTCTAATGCGTAGTCCGGTACAGAGCCTTGCGGATTATAAAGTCACAACCAACGACCTCATTGGAATTACATGTATAGTTGCAATCGCAAATACTCTTTTTCATCAGCAGTGGAAACTAGCCAAAGCACAAGAAGAACAGACCAAGACCTCAGTAGCGACAATGATGATGCTTAAGACATTTAATGATACCTACCTAATCCGATGACTACCTAAAACGAAAACATGACTTTCGTGATTACTAGTCGTAAATACATTTCTCTGTTTTTTCCAGTTCTGGCAATTAGTATTAACAAATTCTTTCAAAAAATTCTTTTAGAGTATCGCGATTCCTTAGAAATTTTCTAGCCAGCTCGACAATGGGGACTTGATCCCTGACAAAACCTGACCAGACATTCGCCCTGGGTGTGGTCCGGTCAGATTTTGTCTGGCGTCCAGTCCGCAACAAATATGCTGATTGGTCCACAATTCAAGATGGCCGCCGCCTTTTGAAAATGGCTGAAACCGCTGGAGTGACCATTCTAGTATCATTATTCAAGGGTGACTCCGAAAACCCCAGGACTGGCATATTACAAGTAGTATCTAGGAGAAAAATGACGAATATCTGTAACATCGGCCATTTTGGGGAATATTTGGCCGCCATTTTGAATTTCCGCCATCTTGGATTTCCAAAATTAATTTTAGTAGTTATTTTCATATTAGTGACACTGAAAAACATAGAACTGGCATATTACAAGTCGTATCTAAGAGAAAAATGACGAATATCTGTAACATCGGCCATTTTGGGGAATATTTGGCCGCCATTTTGAATTTCCGCCATCTTGGATTTCCAAAATTAATTTTAGTAGTTATTTTCATATTAGTGACACCGAAAAACATAGGAACGACATATAAGAAGCCACATCTAAGACAAAAATGACTATTATCTGAAAAATCGGCCATTTTGGATAATTTCTGGTGGCCATTTTGAATTTCGGCCATCTTGGATTTCAAAAATTAAATTTTTCTGCCATAACTGAATTGAGCGACCCGAAAAACTATATAATTTGACATATCAGAAGCCATATATTACGCAATACTCAATTATTCGATCGAAAAACTCATTTTTCATCGAAGTTTTGCGGCCATTTTTAAAAATGGCCGGCACCAAGTGAAAAATCCATTTTAGAAATTTTTTTTGGCCAAATTCGTTTTTTACAGCTAATTTCGCTTCGGAAACCACTTTGCGTTTAAAAAGTTTTGTCATTATCCCATCCCTAGTATACACTTTTTTAAAAAATTAGCCAAAAAGGTGACCGAAGATAATTTCTCAGCAACCTTTGAAGACATAGGCATGAAATTTTCAGGAAATACCCTTCCAACCATTTAACTATTTATTGTAATTTTCAAATTTGGGCTATATAATTTATTTCCTTTAATTGATACAGGGGTCATATGAGAAAATATGTTTATTTTCAGTGACGAGCGCCGTTTTTGCCTTTTCTTGATAATTTTATTTTTTCAAAATATAAGAAATAATTAGCTCTGTTACCACAAAAATATATTTAATTAAGTGTTATATAGTATTATTAGTAGATTCTATCACACGTTTGAAAGGTGTCAAACGAATATGGTGTAGTTTGACCTAGATAAATTTAACACTGAGAAAGTAAAAATTAACAAATTCCAACAACTTAAAAGTAGAGACTTATATATTCGCAATCGAAATATTGGTTTAAAAATCGGGATTATTGAATTTGATACAACTCAATAAAATGACTGTTGTCGATCTATTTCATTAAACATCAACAAAATAATTAACTATAATAATAGCTACATCCATTCGTATGGCGTATTATTTATATCATGCACATGCTTAAAATAAGGCCTCGAAATCAAATAATAATTTCTTCAATTTTACTATTCATATACCTAAATAATACATATAAGGTATTGAAGTGCGTACAGTTGATTTTGTAAACTCCAGAAACGAACGAACGAACAGTTGATGGTCACATAAGAAACATACGTATATGGCGCCATTTTGGGTCAGGGGTCAAGGTCAAGATAAATTACTCTAAATTATTAAATGTAATATCCATTAACGTATTTCAATATTAGCTGGTCTATTTTTGTTGTCGTTTTCCGTATGCTGTCCACACTGATTAAACAATCATTATTAAATAATTTTTTTATTCTTTTATATCTATACGCATTTTTTCTCAACACAGCATGAACCAGGAAGCTAGGTATCCTGGGAATGCAAGATGGCGCGCGGAATGGATTTTTTCAATTACCCCTAAGTACCACAAGGATAGCCAGTCAGCAAATTCGGTCGATGGTTGGGTTAAAATTTGGGAATAGTTTGTTTGACGTAAATAAAAAACGCACTAACTCAAATTTCCTGAAATCGTTTTTGTCTATTTTGTTTATTTTCCCCGAAGTTCGAATCTGACAGTTGAAATCAAAACTTTATTGAGATTTTTCTTCAATAGCAATCCCCTAAACAACCTGTTGACCACTCTTAGCGAGTAAGGTCATCAACTTCGGTTCAAAGGTCAACAACTGATGTCATCGACTGAAAACATAAACATAAACAATGGCCGTGCTAGAAACGGCTATGATGTCTGTGTCCCATGCTTCATGATACAGCGAGCACCAGCAAACCATTCGGCCATCCACCCCACCACATTACTGAAGGAGTCAGACGCTCGGTAGGGAAAGGGAAGGGTGGGGAAGGTCTTATCATTCTAAACATCAGTCAAATAGCTCAGTCGTATAACTCAGTCGAATAATCCATCCAGTCGAATAAACCAGTCGTATAATCCAGTCGTATAAACCAGTCGAATAATCCAGTCGTATAAACCAGTCGAATAAACAAGTCGCTCAATATAAGCAGCGGTGGCAGTGAACTAAGATTATAGTTTATCAATTCATGCTCGTAGCCATATAGCTGAAGGAGCCGGGGGCCAGGGGCCTTCCCAACTTGTTTCAAGTTCGATTTTACGGGCAAAAGTAGTTTGGTACGTAAGGTATTCAGACCATAGCTAAGCTATAGCTGAAAGAGACGGAGAGAGAAGAATGGGGTTTAACGTCCACTCGACACAAAGTATGTCATTTCGGGACTAACATATGGTTTTTAATTTTATTTCAATAATTCGCTTGCGCGTAGGGGTCTTAAGCAGTTGGAGGAAACAGGAGGACCCAGAGAAAGTCCACGAAGTTGGTCAGGCGACCCTTCTCCTTGTCACGTACAACCAGGTATTCGAAACCACGCCAGTTGACTCAATAACAGGCTTCATGGTACAGCAAGCTCATGGAAACCGTTCGGCCATCACCTCCCACCCCCGCCCATAAATGAAGGAGTCAGAAGCTCGGTAGGGAAGGGGGAGGGGGTGGGGGATGTTTTCATTAGTCTTAACATCAGTCAAATAGTTCAGTCGTATAATTCAGTCGTATAGTTCAGTCGCATAGTTCAGTCGTATAGTTCAGTCGTATAATTCAGTCGTATACTTCAGTCGAATAATCCAGTCGAATAAACCAGTCGTATAATCCAGTCGTATAAACCAGTCGTATAATCCAGTCGTATAAACCAGTCGAATAAACAAGTCGCTCAATATAAGTAACGTGGCAGTGAACTAAGATAATATTTTATCAATTCATGCTTGTAGCCATAGCTGATGGAGTCGGGGCACGGGGTAGAGTTCAGGGGCCTGGGGCCTTCCCAACTAGTTTCAAGTTCGATTTTACGGGCAAAAGTAGCTTGGCAAGTAAGGTATTCAGACCATAGCTAAGCTATAGCTGAACGAGAGAGAGAGAGAGAGGGGGTGGGTTTAAACGTCCACTCGACACAAAGTATATCATTTCGGGGCTAACATATGATTTTTAATTTTATTTCAATAATTCGCTTGCGCGTAGGGGTCTTAAGCAGTTGGAGGAAACAGGAGGACCTGGAGAAAATCCACGAAGTTGGTCAGGCGACCCTTCTCCATGTCACGTACAACCAGGGATTCGAAACCACGCCAGTTGACTCAATGACAGGCTTCATGATACAGCAAGCACATGGAAACCGTTCGGCCATCAACTCTCACCCCCACCCATAAATGATGGAGTCAGAAGCTCGGTAGAGAAGGGGAAGGGGGAGGGGGTGGGGAGGTTTTCATTAGTCTTAACATCAGTCAAATAGTTCAGTTGTATAACTCAGTCGCATAGTTCAGTCGTATAACTCAGTCGTATAGTTCAGTCGTATACTTCAGTCGAATAATCCAGTCGAATAAACCAGTCGTATAATCCAGTCGTATAAACCAGTCGAATAATCCAGTCGTATAAACCAGTCGAATAAACAAGTCGCTCAATATAAGCAGCGGTGGCAGTGAACTAAGATTATATTTTATCAATTCATGCTCGCAGCCATAGCCGAATGAGGCGGGGTCATGGGGTAGAGGCCGGGGGCCTTCCCAACTAGTTTCAAGTTCGATTTTACGGGCAAAAGTAGTTTGATAAGTAAGGTATTCAGACCATAGCTAAGCTATAACTAAAAGAGAGAGAGAGAGAGAGAGAGAGAGAGAGAGAGAGAGGGGGATGAATGGGGTTTAACGTCCACTCGACACAAAGTATGTCATTTCGGGACTAACATATGGCTTTTAATTTTATTTCAATAATTCGCTTGCGCGTAGGGGTCTTTAGCAGTTGGAGGAAACAGGAGGACCCGGAGAAAATCCACGAAGTTGGTCAGGCGACCCTTCTCCTTGTCACGTACAACCAGGGATTCGAAACCACGCCAGTTGACTCAATGACAGGCTTCATGAAACAGCAAGCACATGGAAACCGTTCGGCCATCAACTCCCACCCCACCCATAAATAATGGAGTCAGAAGCTCGGTAGGGAAGGGGGACGGGGTGGGGGAGGCGTTCATTAGCCTTAACATCAGTCAAATAGTTCAGTCGTATAAGTCAGTCGTATAGTTCAGTCGTATAACTCAGTCGTATAGTTCAGTCGTATAGTTCAGTCGTATACTTCAGTCGAATAATCCAGTCGAATAAACCAGTCGCATAATCCAGTCGTATAATCCAGTCGTATAAACCAGTCGAATAATCCAGTCGTATAAACCAGTCGAATAAACAAGTCGCTCAATATAAGCAACGGTGGCGGTGAACTAAGATAATATTTTATCAATTCATGCTCGTAGCTCTAGCTGATGGAGCCGGGACACGGGGTAGAGTTCGGGGGCCTTCCCAACTAGTTTCAAGTTCGATTTTACGGGCAAAAGTAGTTTGATAAGTAAGGTATTCAGACCATAGCTAAGCTATAACTGAGAGAGAGAGAGAGAGAGAGAGAGAGAGAGAGAGAGAGAGAGATGGGGTTTAACGTCCACTCGATACAAAGTATGTCATTTCAGGACTAACATGATTTTTAATTTTATTTCAATAATTCGCTTGCGCGTAGGAGTCTTAAGCAGTTGGAGGAAACAGGAGGACCCGGAGAAAATCGACGAAGTTGGTCAGATGACCCTTCTCCTTGTCACGTACATCCAGGGATTCGAAACCACGCCAGTTGACTTAATGACAGGCTTCATGATACAGCAAGCACATGGAAACCGTTCGGCCATCAACTCCCACCCCCACCCATAAATGAAGGAGTTAGAAGCTCGGTAGGGAAGGGGGAGGGGGTGGGGGAGATTTTCATTAGTCTTAGCATCAGTCAAATAATTCAGTCGTATAATTCAGTCGTATAGTTCAGTCGTATAGTTCAGTCGTATAACTCAGTCGTATAGTTCAGTCATATAATTCAGTCGTATACTTCAGTCGAATAATCCAGTCGAATAAACCAGTCGTATAATCCAGTCGTATAAACCAGTCGAATAATCCAGTCGTATAAACCAGTCGAATAAACAAGTCGCTCAATATAAGCAGCGGTGGCAGTGAACTAAGATTATATTTTATCAATTCATGCTCGTAGCCATAGCTGAAGGAGGCGGGGGCATGGGGTAGAGGCCGGGGGCCTTCCCAACTAGTTTCAAGTTCGATTTTACGAGCAAAAGTAGTTTGATAAGTAAGGTATTCAGACCATAGCTAAGCTATAACTGAGAGAGAGACAGAGAGAGAGACAGAGAGAGAGAGAGAGAGGGATGAATGGGGTTTAACGTCCACTCGACACAAAGTATGTCATTTCGGGACTAACATATGGCTTTTAATTTTATTTTAATAATTCGCTTGCGCGTAGGGGTGTTAAGCAGTTGGAGGAAACAGGAGGACCCGGAGAAAATCCACAAAGTTGGTCAGGCGACCCTCCTCCTTGTCACGTACAACCAGGGATTCGAAACGGCTCCTTCAGCTATAGCTCTCTCTTTCTCTCTCTCTCTCTCTATCTTTCAGTTATAGCTTAGCTATGGTCTGAATACATTACTTATCAAACTACTTTTGCCCGTAAACTCGAACTTGAAACTAGTTGGGAAGGCCCCTGCCCCCCGGCCTCTACCCCATGCCCCCGGCTCCTTCAACTATAGCTACGAGCATGAATTGATAAAATATTATCTTAGTTCACTGCCACCGTTGCTTATATTGAGCGACTTGTTTATTCGACTGCTTTATACGACTGGATTATTCGACTGGTTTATACGACTGGATTATACGACTGGTTTATTCGACTGGATTATTCGACTGAAGTATCGACTGAATTATACGACTGAACTATACGACTGAGTTATACGACTGAACTATACGACTGACTTATACGACTGAACTATTTGACTGATGTTAAGGCTAATGAACACCTCCCCCACCCCCCCACCCCCCTTCCCTACCGAGCTTCTGACTCCATCATTTATGGGTGGGGGTGGGAGTTGATGGCCGAACGGTTTCCATGTGCTTGCTGTATCATGAAGCCTGTCATTGAGTCAACTGGCGTGGTTTCGAATCCCTGGTTGAATGTGACAAGGAGAAGGATCGCCTGACCAACTTCGTGGATTTTCTCCGGGTCCTCCTGTTTCCTCCAACTGCTTAACACCCCTACGCGCAAGCGAATTATTGAAATAAAATTAAAAGCCATATGTTAGTCCCGAAATGACCTACTTTGTGTTGAGTGGACGTTAAACCCCATTCATCCCTCCCTCTCTCTCTCCTCTGTATCTCTCTCTCTCTCTCTCTCTCTCTCTCTCTCTCTCTCTCTCTCTTTCTCTCTCAGTTATAGCTTAGCTATGGTCTGAATACCTTACTTATCAAACTACTTTTGCTCGTAAAATCGAACTTGAAACTAGTTGGGAAGGCCCCCGGTCTCTACCCCATGCCCCCGCCTCCTTCGGCTATGGCTACGAGCATGAATTGATAAAAGATAATCTTAGTTCACTGCCACCGCTGCTTATATTGAGCGACTTGTTTATTCGACTGGTTTATACGACTGGATTATTCGACTGGTTTATACGACTGGATTTTACGACTGGTTTATTCGACTGGATTATTCGACTGAAGTATACGACTGAATTATACGACTGAACTATACGACTGAGTTATACGACTGAACTATACGACTGAATTATACGACTGAATTATTTGACTGATGCTAAGACTAATGAAAACCTCCCCCACCCCCTCCCCCTTCCCTACCGAGCTTCTAACTCCTTCATTTATGGGTGGGGTTGGGAGTTGATGGCCGAACGGTTTCCATGTGCTTGCTGTATCATGAAGCCTGTCATTGAGTCAACTGGCGTGGTTTCGAATCCCTGGCTGTACGTGACAAGGAGAAGGGTCGTCTGACCAACTTCGTCGATTTTCTCCGGATCCTCCTGTTTCCTCCAACTGCCTAAGACCCCTACGCGCAAGCGAATTATTGAAATAAAATTAAAAATCATATATTAGTCCCGAAATGACATACTTTGTATCGAGTGGACGTTAAACCCCATTCATCCCTCCCTCTCTCTCTTTCTCTCTCTCTCTCTATCTTTCAGTTATAGCTTAGCTATGGTCTGAATACATTACTTATCAAACTACTTTTGCCCGTAAACTCGAACTTGAAACTTGTTGGGAAGGCCCCTGCCCCCCCCCGGCCTCTACCCCATGCCCCCGGCTCCTTCAGCTATAGCTACGAGCATGAATTGATAAAATATTATCTTAGTTCACTGCCACCGTTGCTTATATTGAGCGACTTGTTTATTCGACTGGTTTATACGACTGGATTATTCGACTGGTTTATACGACTGGATTATACGACTGGTTTATTCGACTGGATTATTCGACTGAAGTATACGACTGAATTATACGACTGAACTATACGACTGAACTATGCGACTGAGTTATACGACTGAACTATACGACTGACTTATACGACTGAATTATTTGACTGATTTTCTCCGGGTCCTCCTGTTTCCTCCAACTGCTTAAGACCCCTACGCGCAAGCGAATTATTGAAATAAAATTAAAAATCATATATTAGTCCCGAAATGACATACTTTGTATCGAGTGGGCGTTAAACCCCATTCATCCCTCTCTCTTTCTCTCTCTCTCTCTATCTTTCAGTTATAGCTTAGCTATGGTCTGAATACATTACTTATCAAACTACTTTTGCCCGTAAAATCGAACTTGAAACTAGTTGGGAAGGCCCCCAGTCTCTACCCCATGCCACCGCCTCCTTCGGCTATGGCTACGAGCATGAATTGATAAAGGGAGTTGATGGCCGAACGGTTTCCATGTGCTTGCTGTATCATGAAGCCTGTCATTGAGTCAACTGGCGTGGTTTCGAATCCCTGGATGTACGTGACAAGGAGAAGGGTCGTCTGACCAACTTCGTCGATTTTCTCCGGGTCCTCCTGGTTCCTCCAACTGCTTAAGACCCCTACGCGCAAGCGAATTATTGAAATAAAATTAAAAATCATATATTAGTCCCGAAATGACATACTTTGTATCGAGTGGACGTTAAACCCCATTCATCCCTCTCTCTCTCTCTCTCTCTCTCTCTCTCTCTCAGTTATAGCTTAGCTATGGTCTGAATACATTACTTATCAAACTACTTTTGCCCGTAAACTCGAACTTGAAACCACTTGGGAAGGCCCCTGTCCCCCGGCCTCTACCCCATGCCCCCGGCTCCTTCAGCTATAGCTACGAGCATGAATTGATAAAATATTATCTTAGTTCACTGCCACCGTTGCTTATATTGAGCGACTTGTTTATTCGACTGGTTTATACGACTGGATTATTCGACTGGTTTATACGACTGGATTATACGACTGGTTTATTCGACTGGATTATTCGACTGAAGTATACGACTGAATTATACGACTGAACTATACGACTGAACTATACGACTGAGTTATACGACTGAACTATACGACTGACTTATACGACTGAACTATTTGACTGATGTTAAGGCTAATGAACACCTCCCCCACCCCCTCCCCCTTCCCTACCGAGCTTCTGACTCCATCATTTATGGGTGGGGGTGGGAGTTGATGGCCGAACGGTTTCCATGTGCTTGCTGTATCATGAAGCCTGTCATTGAGTCAACTAGCGTGGTTTCGAATCCCTGGTTGTACGTGACAAGGAGAAGGGTCGTCTGACCAACTTCGTGGATTTTCTCCGGGTCCTCCTGTTTCCTCCAACTGCTAAAGACCCCTACACGCAAGCGAATTATTGAAATGAAATTAAAAGCCATATGTTAGTCCCGAAATGACATACTTTGTGTCGAGTGGACGTTAAACCCCATTCACCTCTCTCTCTCTCTCTCGCTCTCTCTCTCTCTCTCTCTCTCTTTCAGTTATAGCTTAGCTATGGTCCGAATACATTACTTATCAAACTACTTTTGCCCGTAAACTCGAACTTGAAACTAGTTGGGAAGGCTCCCGGCCTCTACCCCATGCCCCCGGCTCCTTCAGCTATAGCTACGAGCATGAATTGATAAAATATTATCTTAGTTCACTGCCACCGTTGCTTATATTGAGCGACTTGTTTATTCGACTGGTTTATACGACTGGATTATTCGACTGGTTTATACGACTGGATTATACGACTGGTTTATACGACTGGATTATTCGACTGAAGTATACGACTGAATTATACGACTGAACTATACGACTGAACTATACGACTGAGTTATACGACTGAACTATACGACTGACTTATACGACTGAACTATTTGACTGATGTTAAGGCTAATGAACACTTCCCCCCACCCCCACCCCCACCCCTTCCCTACCGAGCTTCTGACTCCATCATTTATGGGTGGGGGTGGGAGTTGATGGCCGAACGGTTTCCACGTGCTTGCTGTATCATGAAGCCTGTCATTGAGTCAACTGGCGTGGTTTCGAATCCCTGGTTGTACGTGACAAGGAGAAGGATCGCCTGACCAACTTCGTGGATTTTCTCCGGGTCCTCCTGTTTCCTCCAACTGCTAAAGACCCCTATACGCGCAAGCGAATTATTGAAATAAAATTAAAAATCATATATTAGTCCCGAAATGACATACTTTGTATCGAGTGGACGTTAAACCCCATTCATCCCTCTCTCTCTCTTTCTCTCTCTCTCTCTCTCTATCTTTCAGTTATAGCTTAGCTATGGTCTGAATACCTTACTTATCAAACTACTTTTCCCGTAAAATCGAACTTGAAACTAGTTGGGAAGGCCCCCGGCCTCTACCCCATGCCCCCACCCCCTTCGGCTATGGCTACGAGCATGAATTGATAAAATATAATCTTAGTTCACTGCCACCGCTGCTTATATTGAGCGACTTGTTTATTCGACTGGTTTATACGACTGGATTATTCGACTGGTTTATACGACTGGATTATACGACTGGTTTATTCGACTGGATTATTCGACTGAAGTATACGACTGAATTATACGACTGAACTATACGACTGAACTATACGACTGAGTTATACGACTGAACTATACGACTGACTTATACGACTGAACTATTTGACTGATGTTAAGGCTAATGAACACCTCCCCCACCCCCTCCCCCTTCCCTACCGAGCTTCTGACTCCATCATTTATGGGTGGGGGTGGGAGTTGATGGCCGAACGGTTTCCATGTGCTTGCTGTATCATGAAGCCTGTCATTGAGTCAACTGGCGTGGTTTCGAATCCCTGGTTGTACGTGACAAGGAGAAGGGTCGCCTGACCAACTTCGTGGATTTTCTCCGGGTCCTCCTGTTTCCTCCAACTGCTAAAGACCCCTACACGCAAGCGAATTATTGAAATGAAATTAAAAGCCATATGTTAGTCCCGAAATGACATACTTTGTGTCGAGTGGACGTTAAACCCCATTCACCTCTCTCTCTCTCTCTCGCTCTCTCTCTCTCTCTCTCTCTCTTTCAGTTATAGCTTAGCTATGGTCCGAATACATTACTTATCAAACTACTTTTGCCCGTAAACTCGAACTTGAAACTTGTTGGGAAGGCCCCTGCCCCCCCCCCCGGCCTCTACCCCATGCCCCCGGCTCCTTCAGCTATAGCTACGAGCATGAATTGATAAAATATTATCTTAGTTCACTGCCACCGTTGCTTATATTGAGCGACTTGTTTATTCGACTGGTTTATACGACTGGATTATTCGACTGGTTTATACGACTGGATTATACGACTGGTTTATTCGACTGGATTATTCGACTGAAGTATACGACTGAATTATACGACTGAACTATACGACTGAACTATGCGACTGAGTTATACGACTGAACTATACGACTGACTTATACGACTGAACTATTTGACTGATTTTCTCCGGGTCCTCCTGTTTCCTCCAACTGCTTAAGACTCCTACGCGCAAGCGAATTATTGAAATAAAATTAAAAATCATATATTAGTCCCGAAATGACATACTTTGTATCGAGTGGACGTTAAACCCCATTCATCCCTCTCTCTTTCTCTCTCTCTCTCTCTCTCTCTCTATCTTTCAGTTATAGCTTAGCTATGGTCTGAATACATTACTTATCAAACTACTTTTGCCCGTAAAATCGAACTTGAAACTAGTTGGGAAGGCCCCCGGTCTCTACCCCATGCCCCCGCCTCCTTCGGCTATGGCTACGAGCATGAATTGATAAAGGGAGTTGATCGCCGAACGGTTTCCATGTGCTTGCTGTATCATGAAGCCTGTCATTGAGTCAACTGGCGTGGTTTCGAATCCCTGGATGTACGTGACAAGGAGAAGGGTCGTCTGACCAACTTCGTCGATTTTCTCCGGGTCCTCCTGTTTCCTCCAACTGCTTAAGACCCCTACGCGCAAACGAATTATTGAAATAAAATTAAAAATCATATATTAGTCCCGAAATGACATACTTTGTATCGAGTGGACGTTAAACCCCATTCATCCCTCCCTCCCCCTCTCTCTCTCTCTCTGTCTCTCTCTCTCTCTCTATCTTTCAGTTATAGCTTAGCTATGGTCTGAATACATTACTTCCATGTGCTTGCTGTATCATGAAGCCTGTCATTGAGTCAACTGGCGTGGTTTCGAATCCCTGGTTGTACGTGACAAGGAGAAGGGTCGTCTGACCAACTTCGTCGATTTTCTCCGGGTCCTCCTGTTTCCTCCAACTGCTTAAGACTCCTACGCGCAAGCGAATTATTGAAATAAAATTAAAAATCATATGTTAGTCCTGAAATGACATACTTTGTATCGAGTGGACGTTAAACCCCATTCATATCTCTCTCTCTCTCTCTCTCTCGCTCTCTCTCTCTCAGTTATAGCTTAGCTATGGTCTGAATACCTTACTTATCAAACTACTTTTGCCCGTAAACTCGAACTTGAAACTAGTTGGGAAGGCCCTTGTCCCCCGGCCTCTACCCCATGCCCCCGGCTCCTTCAGCTATAGCTACGAGCATGAATTGATAAAATATTATCTTAGTTCACTGCCACCGTTGCTTATATTGAGCGACTTGTTTATTCGACTGGTTTATACGACTGGATTATTCGACTGGTTTATACGACTGGTTTATTCGACTGGATTATTCGACTGAAGTATACGACTGATTTATACGACTGAACTATACGACTGAACTATGCGACTGAGTTATACGACTGAACTATACGACTGACTTATACGACTGAACTATTTGACTGATGTTAAGGCTAATGAACACCTCCCCCACCCCCTCCCCCTTCCCTACCGAGCTTCTGACTCCATCATTTATGGGTGGGGGTGGGAGTTGATGGCCGAACGGTTTCCATGTGCTTGCTGTATCATGAAGCCTGTCATTGAGTCAACTGGCGTGGTTTCGAATCCCTGGTTGTACGTGACAAGGAGAAGGGTCGCCTGACCAACTTCGTGGATTTTCTCCGGGTCCTCCTGTTTCCTCCAACTGCTAAAGACCCCTACGCGCAAGCGAATTATTGAAATGAAATTAAAAGCCATATGTTAGTCCCGAAATGACATACTTTGTGTCGAGTGGACGTTAAACCCCATTCACCTCTCTCTCTCTCTCTCGCTCTCTCTCTCTCTCTGTCTCTCTCTCTCTCTCTCTCTTTCAGTTATAGCTTAGCTATGGTCCGAATACATTACTTATCAAACTACTTTTGCCCGTAAACTCGAACTTGAAACTAGTTGGGAAGGCTCCCGGCCTCTACCCCATACCCCCGGCTCCTTCAGCTATAGCTACGAGCATGAATTGATAAAATATTATCTTAGTTCACTGCCACCGTTGCTTATATTGAGCGACTTGTTTATTCGACTGGTTTATACGACTGGATTATTCGACTGGTTTATACGACTGGATTATACGACTGGTTTATTCGACTGGATTATTCGACTGAAGTATACGACTGAATTATACGACTGAACTATACGACTGAACTATACGACTGAGTTATACGACTGAACTATACGACTGACTTATACGACTGAACTATTTGACTGATGTTAAGGCTAATGAACACTTACCCCCACCCCCACCCCTTCCCTACCGAGCTTCTGACTCCATCATTTATGGGTGGGGGTGGGAGTTGATGGCCGAACGGTTTCCATGTGCTTGCTGTATCATGAAGCCTGTCATTGAGTCAACTGGCGTGGTTTCGAATCCCTGGTTGTACGTGACAAGGAGAAGGATCGCCTGACCAACTTCGTGGATTTTCTCCGGGTCCTCCTGTTTCCTCTAACTGCTAAAGACCCCTATACGCGCAAGCGAATTATTGAAATAAAATTAAAAATCATATATTAGTCCCGAAATGACATACTTTGTATCGAGTGGACGTTAAACCCCATTCATCCCTCTCTCTCTCTCTTTCTCTCTCTCTCTCTCTATCTTTCAGTTATAGCTTAGCTATGGTCTGAATACCTTACTTATCAAACTACTTTTCCCGTAAAATCGAACTTGAAACTAGTTGGGAAGGCCCCCGGCCTCTACCCCATGCCCCCACCCCCTTCGGCTATGGCTACGAGCATGAATTGATAAAATATAATCTTAGTTCACTGCCACCGCTGCTTATATTGAGCGACTTGTTTATTCGACTGGTTTATACGACTGGATTATTCGACTGGTTTATACGACTGGATTATACGACTGGTTTATTCGACTGGATTATTCGACTGAAGTATACGACTGAATTATACGACTGAACTATACGACTGACTTATACGACTGAACTATACGACTGATATATATAACTAAGATAACACCTTAACGTTTTAATTTGAACAATCAAATTGGAACACGAGGGAACACGAAAATAGACAAAAACAATAATAAAAGATATGGGTATAAGTGCGTTTTTCTTTTAACTTTTACTGATTTTATACTATTCCAAAATATTAATAAGCCATCGACCGGTTTATACGACTGACTATTCGATTTGGACTTAGGGTCGACTCGATTTTTTTCCTAAATTGCATGATAAATGTACAATATACAGTTCTTGGATTACACAAACAGAGAACTAGAAAAGTAGAATATACCAGATAAATGAGTGATTGGATTTGAAAGTAAGTTTTTTCTTATATCCCCAACTGCTGATGTATTACTGAGCTTACAAATTCAGGGATGTGAAAAGAACTTCCACGACCACACCACAGACATATATTTCTGCTGTATCCCTATTTTATATTTTTTCACCGTAATTCTTTATTATTTTTCGAAAGGAATCATTTGTCACAACATCTGACGAATTTTTTTTAACAATCCAATACTATTTTCAAGTAGAAGTTTACGATAAATCAACATAATATTTTGTTTCTATTTTTTCGACAAACTGTAAAATGAACTGATTTCTGTAAGTTGTATTTACACATTTAAGTAAGTAAAGAAGCCAGATAATCTAACAATTAAAATTAATCACTGATGTATGTATTTAGCGTAAATTAGTCGGAATGTGAGAAAGGAATTCCTTAAACCTAATTTCATTTTTATTTTGGAGTATAAAAGTTGCTTTTATTTTGTTTTTTGTTATTTTTAGAGATCCTATATATATATGTAAGGAAAATTTGAGCATCATTGGTGGAAGTCATGTCGAAGAAGATATAAGAAGGTTGATAAGGGCTTTATATATGGAAGCTAGATGACATCACTGCTTATCATACCAACTTGGGATTGAAACCATGCATTGAACTCAATAACAGTATTAACCGTCTTCATGGTCGAAAGCACATTTATCAGAGCAGTATTAATCATCTTCATGGTCGAAAGCACATTTATCAGAGCACTCATCTACGAAACTGTCCAGATGTCAAAGAAATAAAGACTTTTTAATCATGTACCGAACTAATATATTATATGTACCGAACCAATATATTATATTTATCTATGGTAGCACAAAATACACCAGAATGTAGGCCAAAAGCTTTACTTTACAAGCAGTAAGCCTAAAATATTTTCCGTCTGATCTTGTGACAGTCAATTGTTTATGAATAGTTTGCCTCAAGCAGATATCCTGTCAGTCTTATATACATGTAACAGCTCTTTGGCTTAAACTGATTTGTATCAGTGAGTTGAAAATCTACTGCAGCAAATAATATTCAGCTTTTCGCAACTTTCTCGTTTAGGATTACTATATTCATTGGGGCATAAGTCTATATCCCTTTTCGCTGAAATTGGGCCTTCGTCTTGTACTCCACATCCAGTTATATATGGATGAAGGTACATGTATTTGTCGACATTTCTTAGCTTGTTTATTTCTTTATTAAAAACATATCTCTCCCCCCCCCCCCTACCGCAAAACATGTGAATACTGCTTTATAGTTTTTTTCATTTCGGAGATCACGGTGGCTGAGTGGGTAAGATGCTGGCTCGCTAGACTGGATGTCTGGTGTAGATCCCTGCATTGGCCGAGAAAGTTCATCCAGATTTTCCGGCGTGCTTTCCCCCTTGTCAGTTATGCAGGGACTGATAAGGACAGGCTGTCTAGTCCTTCAGATGGGATGAAAAACCGAAGTCCCGTGTACACATTGGCATGCACGCAAAAAATCGCTTGGCATTTGGAGCAGACCGTAGCGCCGTTGCCTGGGCAAAATTTTCCCCATAGCGCACTATATGATAATGCCGTCTTCATTAGCCCAGTTTGAAGTAGAACAGTAGGACGCTAAATCCCATTTCATTTTTTCAGACGTGTTTCAATATTCAGAATTCCACAAATTTCCTTTCCAAAGTTAGTTTGAAAACCTTATGCAAAGGTGATAGGCTATAGTTTTTCTTTTATCAAATTTGGTCAATGTCACAGTTTTCCTTCCAAATATGCGACAGACTGTGGCCATATTTCCACATTTTCAAAGTGCTATACAGATCTTTTTCTCATAGAGCTGTTTCCTAAATTGTCACTAATTTGGTGCTGTGGATAAACTGTGACAATTTAAATGCCTGTTTTGTACTTTATTACATTATATATTTATCTTTTAAATAAAGTATAGATACTTGTAGTGTATTTTGTTATATAATTATGTAAAGTGTGTAGTTTTTTACGTTTGGTTACAATTACTTTTAGAGAGAAATTGGGTTTAACATCCACTCGACTCACACTAGGTCATTTAGGGGCCTTTAGCAGTGGGATAAAACTGGATGACCTGGAGAAAATCTACTCAGCAATCGAAACCATGCCACCTGATTCAATGACTGATCTTATAATGCACCGCTTAGAGAGAAAAATGGTTTTTAACGTACAATAGACAGACTTTGGGACTCACCTGCAATTCAATACAAGTTAAATAATTTGAGGAGGGAGGGGATGGCTGAATGGTTAGCACATGCATGCTGTATCATAAGGCCTGTTATTGAGACCCCTACATGCCAGCGAATCATTGAAATAAAATTAAACCATATTTTAGACCCGAAATGACCTGGTTTCTGTCGAGTGGATGTTAAACCCCATTTCTCTCTCTCTCTCAATACTTTGGTTGCGCTAGGAGTCTTTAGTAATTGGAGGACCCAGAGAAATTCCCTGTTCACGTCTAGTATCGAAACCAGTCCACTAGGTATCACTGACAGACCTTATGATCTAAAGTGCATTCATTAGATCACATTACCATCCAGCCCTTCCTATGGTTAAAGAACATTTGGTTATTGGTTGACTGAATGTCATGTTTACAAACGCAAATAATAGATTTGACGTTAGAATTGCATCCGAAAATGATGTTTATTTAATGTTAGATTTACGTTATAATGGTCGGTTAGATTTTCATCATTTTGCTCATCCTTTTAACAACAATTTAACGTCAAGAAATGACGTAAATTTAGCGTAAATTTTACGTCATATTTATGTCATATTTACGTCATTTTCTGACGTAAATCTAACGTAAAGTTTACGTCATTTTCTGACGTAAATCTAACGTAAGTGACGTAAAGTTTACGCAAAATTTACGTTAGATTTACGTCAGAAAATGACGTAAACTTTACGTTAGATTTACATCAGAAAATGACGTAAAGATAACGTAAAAATGACGTAAAGTTTACGTTAGATTAACGTCATTTCTTGACGTAAATTTATCGTTAAAAAGATGAGCAAAATGATGGTAAACTGACTGACCATTTTTACGTAAACTTAACGTAAAATTAACATCATATTGTTAAGTGGGGTGTTTTAATCAGATTGATATTTAAGAAAAAACATAAAAAAGCAACATTATATTTTACGTCTGGCTTTTCCCGAGGCGGAGGTTATGCTACAAACATAAAAGACACATTGCAGAAGCTCTGGATGTGATATAACTTAAAGGGGCCAAATCGCTAATCTTTGGGAACTAGAAATTGACACAAATGGTTCGCAACGCATATGATAATGTAATATGATAGTATATAAACTAATTTTTACTCTTATTTCAAATCAGTTATTTTCGATAAAATACGCCAGATGTCTCAATCGGATGGCTCTGAATGGCGCTGAAACACATTATGGTACACGATTCGGGTTCCGAAAGTAAAATGTTTATTTTGTCTTAGATATTGGATATCAAAAGCCCATCTTTTCCCGGTAAGATCACAACATCAATGTTGATTTAAATTGACAAATAATTATCATTTCCAATGTCGAAGACTTTGGATGATATGAGTTAGAGACTTTGCTATTATAACAGCGGAAGTGGACATTAAATATAGCTGTTCATAAAATGCATAAAAAATAAAATGTGGACGCAACAGTGAATTTATATTATTAATCTACGAGCAGACTACGGAAACAACAATTATATGATATTATATATCTTTTAATTGTAAACTACTGTCGTTATTTCCGTCTTCATTAGTCCAGTCGGTGTCATTTTATCTATGACGTTATTTTATTTATGACGCTATTTATCTATGACGCTATTTTATCCGGCATTAAGCGAAGTGGACCCAATGACGCGCCTTGCGTCCTGGGTTTAGACTTTTTTGCGTCACTTTGGGGTTTTGAGCCCATCTCAAATGGGAGAAATCACACGACAGTTATTAAAGTACCTATCTTCTGAGATTCTGAACTTTCACATCGACATCATATTGCTCTATGACCATGCCCAAGATATAAGTTCATTTTATGTATATGACGTTATTTTTATGCATGCTTGACGTTTTTATGTCTATTTTATCTATGATGTTATTCATTATTCATTCGTGCAAATATTTTACCTATGTCGTTAATACTTATAATGCTGTTTGTACTCACGTTATTCAGGGGCAGATCCAGGGGGAAGGGACTAGGTTGACCCCCTTTGATGTATGCAAGATTTCACAATAATCAAATTTTGAAAATCGTCAACGAAATGAAACATTGTCCACGAACAGAAATCATTGTTCGTTATGGCTCAGTTTCATCGATGATAATTTTTCAAAATTTTCTAGGGGATTATTAAAGATTATTCAAGAGCTAAATTTGCCTAATTCAGATTTTTATTTCGGCTTCAAATTTTATATAGAATATTATTGAGACATTTATTCACATGACAATTAAGCATATAATCAACTCTTACATTAATTTTGAATTACATGTATCTATTTGGGAAGTATTTTATCTAAATCTTACATAATGTGTCTTTAAGTGTGGTGTAACAGACACATTTTCTTGCTGATGTCCCCTTTATACATGAACAGATTATGGGTTGATATACTTGTATATTAGAAGCTGTTTTGTTGTTTTTTTTCTCAATATGGATAAGCTAATGAAGGTGAACATGCCAGAATAGTAGTCTGCATATTAGTATATAGTGTTAACATTGTTAAAGACACTTAAGTCCGGTGAATCATGCACAGTAGTTACATTAAAGCTACAATTTCATATTCTTAAAGTTATATTTTTAACATGTATTAAAATAAAGCCTTAAAATAGATGGTGTCTCTAAACAGTACACCTTGTAAAAGAATAATCCTATAATTCACTATTGCCAGTTGAGAAATCAGCACAAATATCATTTTCAACTTCAAATTCAAACGTTTGAAGATAGCTATTCCTTGGGGGGGGGGGGGAAATGGAAAAACAAGGGAGGTAATTGTGTTATTATTTCCGATGTGAATGATTTTCAAGTGTGGGAAATAATGCCTATGATCGTAAAATAGTGATATGACAACCTTTTGAACAAAAGACAAAGAAATAACTATGTTTTGACTTTCTTAGAAAACATGAAATTCCCGCTTTAATATGAGCGCCATGTTTTGATTGTGATCTTATGTTTGGTCTGTTAGTCATTAAACCTGTTTACAACAACAAGCCTGTGTTACACATATTCCCTCACTGATGCTGTATTACCTTCTTGTTTGGGTGATTCTGTGTTACTGTCATATACAACAATAGTCTGTTTACATTCTAACTCGGCATCATACGGTATCATAAATTCACCATCTTCATTCTAGAAAAAACACAAAATCATCCTTTCTTATAAATTCTTCATCTTCATTCTATCAAGAGAGGGAGAAATGGGGTTAAATGCCCACTCAACACCAACTAGGTCATTTTGGGGACAAGCCTATGGTTCATTTTTTTTCAATAATTCACTTCAGCTTAGGGGTCTTTTAGCAGTGGGATGAAACCCTACTCTTTGTCATGTACAACATGGGAATCGAAAGTTCAATAAAGTGCTAAAATGACTACACAATGCATTGTGTTTTTGAAAAAATAAGGATATTCTTTTCACTATAGATAATGATCTATTATCGTAAATACCCAGTAAATATTGCCCAGCATTAACATCATTGACTATGGAATAAATGTACATACTTTTGGTGCTTTTTTCGCTGTAATTATATGACTTTCATTATATTCATGTTTTTTCCTGGCATCTGAAAATATTGAAGAATAAGTTAAAATAATAAATTATCAGATAATACGTTAATATAATACAAATTGATCAGCTGAAATAAAAATATATAAATCACTAAATATTTTTGTATGGTAATGAAATACATTTAAAGTTGTTCGGAGGTGGGAGGGGTGTTTGTGTGAGAGAGAGAGATTGTTTAACTCGACACAAACTACATGTAGGTCATTTTGGGACTAACATAGGGTTCAATTTTATTCAGTAACTTGCGTGCGCATTGGGTTTTTTGCAATGGGAGGAAACCGTAGGACCAGGAGAAATCCACAAGGCTGGACAGGAGACTTCCTTGTAATGTATTACCAGGAAATCCAAACCATGCCAGTTGGCTCAATGACAGACCTTATGATATAAGACGCTAACCATTCAGCCATTCAGTCGTTTGGGCGTGAATGTCAAAACTGCTTATCCGGACACGGAACCCTTTTAAGAATTCAGGTCTATTTTTTCGTTGATGACCTGATAATCGACTACCGTTTATTAAGAGGTCTATATAGTGAATGACCCATGAACTATACCTGATATCGAGAGGTAAATTTTACCTACACATTAATTTTTATAAAAGAAGCCTGGTTTTACGTAGACACCACTCAAAACAGTTTGGGACACTTGTTTCCTTTCAAGATGAAGACTGACAGGTTTAAATTGTTTGAAAACGTATCACAAATACTGAGTTAGTTTTTCTGTCCTTAGGTAGAGGATTTTAACACAAAATTAAGCAGTCTTATTCTCCAAAAAATTATCGAGATTAGCCCTTTAAGTGTAGATCTACTTTAGTTTCAGTGTAACACTGCAATTTTCATGTGAAACAATCATTGGTTCTATTCTAAAAGCATGATTTTTTGACAAGTATCTTCTTTTATCTTATTAGTGTCACTATCAAGCTCAATATATGTGATTCTGGATTCATGCATGTTAACTATTGCCAGATGCAGCATCTACTAGGTACAGCTACAGAGATATACTCATTCTAATGTTTAATGTTATATAGGCCTAATTAATGTATGTTTATAAATCAAGTGACACTCACCCATAAGAAGCAGGTAATTTGGATCACTTAAACATGAATAGACAGTCGCTTGTTGTAACATATTGTATAAATCACTTGGTTCTAGAAGTCTCAGGCCCTCCATCTCTAAATATTTCCAGAAAGTCACAAAACTTTTCCAAAATAAAAATGTAAACAGATCCTTTTCAGATGCTAGCAGATGACAGTCCTGTTAACACATGATGTAAACAAGTGTCGGCCCGCTTCAAAAAATAGTTTTGTTTACGGTGGAGTTTTGCGTGTTATTAATTCTATCTTAAACTATAAGTAGATAAATCTACAATACAAAGTTGTATATGTAAAGTGTTCTAAATCAGTTTCTATGCAAAATAATCATTATCAAATAATATTAAAAGTATTATGTTGTCAAGGGCGTATAAATATTATTCACTTCCGACTTAAGAACTATTTTTGAACGTCACTTCCTCTTCTTCGCCATATTCTTCTACCGGTGCAGTGGTTGCAGGGTATCAGACAAAATGCTTGCATTCATAAGCCGAAACACATTTAATGTCGGAAGAAGATCACTTTCGACCTCAGCAAAGGTGCGTTTTTGTAAAAATTAGGATAAAAGACATCGTGAATACATGCACATAAATCAACGTGTTTGGTTTTGTAAAATCACCACACTTGCCGGGGGTTTTTTGTACTGTCAATCTATAAACTTCTTTGATCGTTACATAACATTACAATATTTGATTCCTATGACTTGTCAAAACTTAATAACACAAAGAAAACACATTCTCGTAAAATGTGTCAATGGTAGATGCTGGGTATACGTATTACAAGCGATGCAAGGGCACGAATGTCATGCATGTCTATATAATGTCTTTTCAAGGTTAAATTATATTCTGTCAAGACCAACTAGCCTAAATGAGTAGTGACATGTACCTATGGAATAGAGCTTAACATTGACCCTATATAGCTTACTTTATACTTATCCATTTTGTCAATCACTTCTAAAACCTTTTTTGATCAATCAAATTTATTTTAGACGTACTCTCTGTGTTTATTATGGAATATATACGGTATGTACAAATCAATTAAGTCAAAGCTATCAGAAGACTTAAAACTAGAGAACACATGTAGGTCAAAGTTAAAAAAGAAAAAGGTCAATATTGATTAAGGTCAGAAAAATCACATTTTTGATAACCTCCCAAAATCCAGCCTCAAAATCTGTTCTGTCCGTTTCTACTTAATTTAGAATAACTGTACCGCTTGATAACTTAAAAATAACTATGCCTCTTTAATTTAGACTAGCTAGAATCTACATATTTAATTTAATTTAAAATACATGTAACTATACCTCTTTAATTTAAAATAACTATACCTCTTTAATTTACGATACCTCTTTGATTTAAAATAACTATACCTCTTTAATTTAAATGATACCTCTTTAATTTAGACTAGCTATATAGAATTTACGTCTTTAATTTAATTTAAAATACATGTAACTATACCTCTTTAATTTAAGATAACTATACCTCTTTAATTTAAGATAACTGTGCCTCTTTAATTTGAAATAGCTATAGAATCTACCTCTTTAATTTAAATTGGGTTGATAATTAATTTGTTAATTTTATATGTGTTGAACAGTTGATTTGTCAATCTGAACTCATTGAAAATTTAGGGAGATTAAAGCCAGTATTGAGATAATCCAATGTCTACATGAGGCAAAAATAAACTTATTAAACTGGCTTAAGCAGAATCTTTAAAAACAAAAATTAAGTCAGGTGCATGTGAAGCTTGCCCCCTCACCAGAGGACATAGCTCCAAATTTTATACTTTATTTTGACCTACAGGATTAATATCCTTGTTGGAGCATGTGCCTTACATGTAGATAGACGATTTCGGACTGCATGTTCGGATGTTCTTGACTAGTGTTTGACATGAATGGGTTAGATTACTGAAAGATACTGTTATATTCTATTCTATAGAATGAGTCAATGACTGTGCATATGTAGATGAATATTATCGATAAAGATTGAAGTGTAAAATATAGATTATCATGATGTAACTATAAACCACTTAAACCATAGATAGTAGAATATAGTAGACCTTGCTAAAAAAAAAAATTGAAATTACCGATTGTTTATCTGCTGAACTTGAACTGTTTTTGTAACCTGAATTAAAATAAGAAGATACATATACACTTGATCCTTCCAATATAAATAGAAAGATTAATGTGATTCTACCAGTAAAATTGTTGAATTTATTTGTGGTGTATGTGTTGGTCTTCAAATTATTTTGTGTAATGTGGAGGAGAAAATTCTGTGTACGGTATATGATTATTATTAACTTGTTTTATGATTGAGCCACTGTGGCTCAGTGAGTTACAGTTAAGTTCATTCTCACAAATAAGGAGGTTTCGTGTTTGATCACTGTGTTGGTTGCTGGTCTGGCGGTCGAGTGTTCGATCCCTGCATTTGCTGAGAAAGTTCATCTCGATTTTCCGGCGTGGTTTCCTCTTGTCAGTGATGTAGAACTGAGGGCTTGACAAGGACAGCTGTCTAGTCATTCAGATGGGACGAAAAACTGAGGTCCCATGTACACATTGGCATGCATGTAAAAGATCCCATGGCAGTTGGAATTCGATATAAGAGTAGATCGTTGTGCCGCTGCCCAGGCAAAATTTCCCTCGTGGCAAACTGTATGGCGTATGCCCTTCTTCCATTAGCCCAGGTTAGGTGTAGAAGAGTAGGACGTTAAACCCCCTTTCATTTCATCACTGTGTTGGCTGAGAAAGTGCCTCAGATTTTCCAACGTGGTCTCATCTTGACAGTGAAGCAAAAGGAATGATAATGTCCGGGGTATATGTTATTGTGCATGGGGGTTGGGATGGCCTAGTGGTCTAGAGTGCCGTGCTTCGACCTCTAGCTGGCCGGTCACCTCTGGCTTGCGGCTGTGGTTTCGAGCCCTGGTGTGAGCGTATGTGGCATGGAGATAGGGGCGCCTTCTCAACCTCGTGGGTTTCCTCCGGTTTCCTCCCACTGCTAAAGACCTCTACGCGCAAGCGAATTATTGAAATAAAATCAAACTATATGTTAGTCCCAAAATGACCTAATTTGTGTCGAGTGGACGTTAAACCCCATTTCTCTCTCTCTCTGTTATTGTGCATGTAAAAGGGGGATGGTGCGCTGCGTCATAAGATCTGTCATTGAGTCAACTGGCATGGTTTTAATTTCCCTGTTGTATGTGACAAGGAGTACGGTCGTCTGTCCTACCTCGTCAGTTTTCTCCGGTTTACCCCCGCTGCGAAATGACCAAGTTTGTGTCAAGTGGACGTTAAAACCAATTTCTCTTATTTTGAATAATGATTATGTTATATATTTCAGCAAAATGCCAAAGTGGTGGTTCTTGGTGCTAGTGGAGGAATTGGGCAGCCTCTTTCGTTATTATTGAAGAATTCTCCCCTCATCTCACAATTAGCATTGTATGATATTGCTCACACACCTGGTGTCGCAGCTGATTTAAGTCATATTGAAACAAGGGCTGTTGTTAAGGGCTATATGGGACCTGATCAACTGAAAGATTGTGTTAAAGATGCTGAGATTGTTTTAATACCCGCTGGTGTACCCAGAAAACCAGGTGAGTCAATATGATTGATTAATTAAAGGGGACAATGAGATATGAAATATGAATCAATCGGCCCAATGATGTATGTGGCCAGTCCTTTTGCAATTTCGGGGGTGAGGGGTGGGATGGCCTAGTGGTCTAGAGTGTCCTGCTTCGACCTCTAGCTGGCCGGTCACCTCTGGCTTTCGGCTGTGGTTTCGAGCCCTGGTGTGAGCGTATGTGGCATGGAGATAGGGGCGCCTTCTCAACCTCGTGGGTTTCGTCCGGGCACTCCGGTTTCCTCCCACTGATAAAGACCCCTGCGCGCAAGCGAATTATTGAAATAAAAAATTGAAACCATATGGTAGTCCCAAAATGACCTAGTTTGTGTCGAGTGGACATTAAACCCCATTTCTCTCTCTCTCCCTTTTGCAATTTCGTTGGTGGGGGGTGGGATGGCCTAGTGGTCTAGAGTGCCGCGCTTCGACCTCTAGCTGGCCGGTCACTCCCTGGTGTGAGCGTATGTGGCATGTAGATAGGGGCGCCTTCTCAACCTCGTGGGTTTCCTCTGGGCACTCCGGTTTGCTCCCACTGCTAAAGACCCCTACGCGCAAGCGAATTGTTGAAATAAAATTAAAAATATGCAAGATTTCTCTCATAGCACACTATATAGCACATTAGCCCAGTCCTAGTAGAATAGTGATAGGTTAAACCCCATAAAATCATATTCTGACTCAGATTACTGATATTCTGACTCAGATTACTGATATTCTGACTCAGATTACTGATAATCTGACTCAGATTACTGATAATCTGACTCAGATTACTGATAATCTGACTCAGATTACTGATAATCTGACTCAGTGGATTGTTTATTATTTCAGGTATGACAAGAGATGATTTATTTAACACAAATGCTTCTATTGTTCGTGATTTAGCTGATACATGTGCTCAAGTTTGTCCTAAAGCCATGCTTGGTATTATAACTAATCCAGTAAGTGTTCGCTAACATATTAAATCAGGAAGTAATTTACACCACTGGTACTTGAAGGGAATATTTAAATTACACTTCTTACATTCTTGACTAGTATTTTACTGTAGTATTGAAAAGAAATTTTAATCCCTTCAAGTGTCTGTGATTTACATTGTTTTAATTTTGAGTGGTCTACGATCTCGATGTTTGAAATGAAGTTCCTCGTTTTTCCCCTTGACTTTAGTGTAGGGCAGAGGGACTGACAAGGAAGCACTACTATTCATTCAGATGGTACAAAAAACAATGTTTTCTTGTGGATATTTCTTGTGCATTTAAAAGGTCCCTTGGCATTTTGAATTCAAAATAAGTGTTGGCTGTAGTGCAAAATTTTCCCCCATAGCTCACTGCATCGTGTATGCTGTCATCATTAGTTGCTTTGGTGCATGCAAGTTGGGTGTTACACTCTATTTCCTTTCAATGTTTTGATACAAGAATATTGTTATTTATCAGGTAAATTCTACAGTACCAATAGCATCTGAAGTATATACAAAACGTGGTGTGTATGATCCTAAGAGAATTTTCGGTGTGACAACTTTAGATGTTGTTAGATCGAACACATTTATTGCTGAAGCTAAGGTAGGTTATTACTTTCACTGGCATTGAAACATTGTGTGTTCATTAATTATTCAAGATGGTCATATCTTCTCTTTCCCTCTTTTGGAGGTCTCAAGTTTGATCCTCCTGGCATTGGCCGAGAAAATCCATCAGGATTTTCCAATTTGTTTTCCGCTCGTCAGTGGTGTAGGACGAAGGGACTGTCTAGTCATTTGGATGGGACAAAAAACAAGGACCTGTGTACACATTAGCGTGTACGTTAAAGTTGGAATTCAATATAAGAGTAGACTAAGTGCTGCTGCCCGGGCATAAAATCGGCTTTCAACCCTAAGAAATTAGACTTTTGATTAACCGATCAGCGTTGAGGTTTCTGCTGGAATACCCACAGTTCCGTGCTACGCATGCTAAGAACCCACCGTAACAGACTGTTTTATTGTCTAATCCCAAACTTTAACCAATCCACCGGTGATATAACAACTCTTCCAGATTAAATTTTGAACTATAAAAAACGAAACGAAATAGGATGTGTGTTTTAATTAGAATGTATATTTTAGGGTTTAGATGTAAGTAAAGTTAATGTACCTGTTATTGGAGGTCACAGTGGTATCACTATTATACCTGTTTTATCACAGTGTACACCACCTGTCTCCTTTCCACAGGTAAGTTCTATTATAATAATCTACTTGGATAAATCATCCCATCTCACCTGACTTCTATATGTCACTCATAGATAATAGTTCACTTTCATAGTCTTAAAGGACAATATTGGTGCCAGTCATTATCACATATGTGATAGAACTGATTAAACACTTTCCAAATATAATATTAACACAGAGATCATCGCTACCATAGAGGAGTAATAAAGGATTCATAAATCGGAAGTGACGAACGCCAAAGGAAAATACGAGTAATCTCTCTATGTGAATGACTGAAGTGACGAGTGATGACAGATAAACGGCCGAATTTCTGCTCACTAATAATTCCTTCGAAGACAAAAAGTTGTTATATGGGACCGCAAGAGGATACCTGACGATTCAATAAAGTAATTAAGTGTCATAAGATAAGAGAACACGGGCAAAAATAGAAATACTCCGTACAGCCCCTTGTTTTTATACGCCCACATTGAAATGTGGTCGTATATTGTCGTCGCCCCCGTCCGTCCGTCCGTCCGTCGGTCCGTCGGTCCGTCCGTCGGTCCGGCGTCCACAATTGCTTGTGGACGCTCTAGAGGCTAAAGTTAATATCCGATTGACTTTAAATTTATACACAGTGTTTAAGGTCATGAGACGAAGAAGCCTATTGTTTTTCAGCGATTTCCGATAATAACTACCAGAGTTATGGCCCTTGACGACTTCAAAAAATCTTGTGGACGCTCTAGAGGCCAAAGTTAATATCCGATTGACTTTAAATTTATACACAGTGTTTAAGGTCATAAGACGAAGAAGCCTATTGATTTTCAGCGATTTCCGATAATTAGTGCCAGAGTTATGGCCCTTGATCACTTCAAAAAATCTTGTGGACGCTCTAAAAGTCAAAGTTAATATCCGATTGACTTTAAATTTATACACAGTGTTTAAGGTCATAAGACGAAGAAGCTTATTGATTTTCAGCAATTTCCGATAATTAGTGACAGAGTTATGGCCCTTGATCACTTCAAAAAATCTTGTGGACGCTCTAAAAGCCAAAGTTAATATCCGATTGACTTTAAATTTATACACAGTGTTTAAGGTCATAAGACGAAGAAGCCTATAGATTTTCAGCGATTTCCGATAATTAGTGCCAGAGTTATGGCCCTTGATCACTTCAAAAAATCTTGTGGACGCTCTAAAAGCCAAAGTTAATATCCGATTGACTTTAAATTTATACACAGTGTTTAAGGTCATAAGACGAAGAAGCCTATTGATTTTCAGCGATTTCCGATAATTAGTGCCAGAGTTATGGCCCTTGGTCACATCAAAAAATCCTGTGGACGCTCTAGAGGCCAAAGTTAATATCCGATTGACTTTAAATTTATACACAGTGTTTAAGGTCATGAGACGAAGAAGCCTATTGTTTTTCAGCGATTTCCGATAATAACTACCAGAGTTATATCCCTTGATCACTTCAAAAAACCTTGTGGGGCTGTAGATGCCAAACTTATCCTCCGATTGACTTCAGATTGATACACAGAGTTTAAGGTGTTGAAACGAACAATTATTTTGATTTTCAATGAATTTTGATAACTGAACAGCTAAATCCATGATATTAAATGTTTTCTATACTAATTGTTAGCTTGGGGCAAAACTTTATAAAAAGCAAACAAATTCTAATGATTTTTAGATAATTACATAATGAGTTGTTACTCAGATTTTAGTGTATTACAAATGTTTCATTACCAAAAAAAAGTAAAAATATGCGACAACCCTTGTTGACTGCCCGGACGATTTAGCTGCTGTGGGCGTATGTTTCGTTGCCTGGCAACCTATCTTTATTCATTCCATAGGGGAGACCGGGGCACATTGAACACCGTATAGTGTTGGGTTGTATAGTATTATTTATAAAGGATATATCCATGGTGGTTCAATGTGCCCCGGTCTCCCCTACCTTATAAAAACATGGTAATGCACGAACTTTTTTCTGTTTTTCTTTCGTGTTCTCTTATGTAGTTGCAGTCAATTCTTTTTATGAATTGTAAGATATTCTCTCACAGTGTCACAAAGCAACTTTAGGTCTTCGAGGGAATTATTAGTGAGCAGATATTCGCCCATGTATCTGTTATCACTAGTCACTTCAGTTAGTTATATATAGGAATAACTCGTGTTTTCCTTTGGTGTTCGTCACTTCTGATTTATGAATCCTTTATTACTCCTCTATGGTAGCGATGATCTCTGTGTTAATATTATATTTGGAAAGTGTTTAATCAGTTCTATCACATATGTGATAATGACTGGCACCAATATTGTCCTTTAAACCGGCGTGGTTTCTCCTTGTCAGTGATGCACAGCGGGAGGGCCTGGCAAGGACAGCTGTCTAGTCATTCAGATGGGACAAAAAACCAAGGTCCTGTGTACATTTTGGTGTACACGTAAAAGATCCCTTGGCAGTTGAAATTCGATATAAGAGTAGGCCGTGGTGCCCGTCTCCATTAGCCCAGTTTGGGGCAGAACAGTAGGAAGTTAAAATCCATTTCATTTTATGTATAGTCCTAAAGGTGCTCATTTCTTAGTACAGTTATCCTGTATGCCATATTTATATTTTGATTTGTTTTATTTATATATTTAATTTCTGTACCATATTCTGTAAAGCTCATTTGAGCACTTAGTCTTGGAAGCTGTGTGTCATAAAAGTGTACAATATTTAAAATAGATGTAGGAAGATAGAAAGGGGTAAATCACTCACAGACTTTATAAGATATACAGATTTTGGTTGTACATCTCCCCAATCGGTACTTATCTTTATCAGTGGGATGGTGACAATTCAAGTACGGTCTGAGCATACTTGTTCCTTGGACTATTGATGGATTTCTATTTTGGAAATGAATTCACAATTGTCTGTGATGACATCTTGCTTGGTTTATTGTCCAATTATAATATCATACTTGATTTGGCTGAATTGCACAGGATTGATACAATATGCTAGATTAGACAGCATGTTGGATTACTCAATTGCCTCAATGCCGTTGCGCAATTGCCCCAATACCGGAAGTATTATATTGGAAGTACTAGATGTGGAATGCCAGAATCCGCCCAGGTTTACCAAGTGTGTATTTGATGTGAAAAAATCAAATACCACGCATTTTCTAACAAGAGATTATAAATTATCAAGGTAATCAACAAAGACTGGCCACAGATATCTGAATTGTGATTTCTTGTTCGTTAACAGCCACTGATTGAAGGTCTGATTATTCAATGTTAATTCAACACAAATCGTGTGACAGGACCGCTGATTGATGTCGTCATTCGGAATATTCAGAATCTGGAGTAATCAAAACTTTTTTAGGTTGAAATAATAAGGAATTAAATGGAGACATGAAAATGATGATGAATTTCCTAGAATGCTGCAGTATTCAGATGTCAGAAGTGACAGAGTCCACTGTGCTTACATCCATGTTCATTTAAAAAGGTGAATATTAGAAATGTTAATAATTAATTTGTATATTTATTTACAGGATGAAAGAGATAAAATATCTGTAAGAATTCAGAATGCTGGTACAGAAGTTGTTGAAGCTAAAGCTGGTGCTGTAAGTCCTAGTTTCATTCTTTAGTTTATCATTTCACTTTTGTTTGGATGGATCTGTTGTAGAACCTTATTACTCTCATGAATACTATTTTATTGGTGGAGGGAAGTGTTGGATGGCTGTTATAATGTGCGCACTGTATCATAAGTTCTGTCATAGAGTCAACTGGTGTGGTTTCGACTCCCCAGTTGTACATGACCAGCTGTAGGGTCGCCTGTCCAACCTCGTGGGTTTTCTCTGGGTTGTCCGGTTTCCTCCCACTGCTAATGACCGCTACGCACGGCAAGTTATTGAAATAAAGTTAACCTAGTTTGTGTCGAGTGGACGTTAAACCTCATTTCTCTCTTCTCTTTTGATAAGCCTAACAACCCTGGCAAGTACAGACTCATATCTTAGTACATACTGAAGGAAATTGAACCGTATCTGAAATGTTATTCCTATTATAATTCAACTTTTTGTCCCCCGCCTTTCGAAGAAAGTTGGGGGACTATTAAAATGGGTTTGTCCGTCTGTCTGTCTGTCTGTCTGTCTGTCCGTCACACTTTTTGGGACACAATAACTCTCTTCCTAATTGAGCTAGAATGTTCAAACTTGGTGTATGTGTTTATTAGGTCAATGCCTTGATGGAGTTCGAAGATGAGCATTTTCCGCTTAGGGTAAGCAGAGATAAGCAATTTGATTGGTTGATGCTTTGGGACACGATAACTTTAGTTCTAAATAAGTGAGAGTGATGAAACTTGGTGTATAGTTTCATTACAGTAATACCTTGACTAAGTTCGATAATGAGCATTTTCTGCTCAGGGTAAGCAGAGCGATACGCAAATTTGATTGGTCGAGACTTTGGAACACATTAACTCTCCTTCTAATTGAGTTAAAATGTTCAAACGTGGTGTATATGCTTATTAGGTCAATGCCTTGATGGAGTTGGAAGATGAGCATTTTCCGCTTAGGGTAAGCAGAGATAAGCAATTTGATTGGTTGATGCTTTGGGACACGATGACTTTAGTTCTAATTAAGTGAGAGTGATGAAACTTGGTGTATAGTTTCATTACAGTAATACCTTGACTAAGTTCGATAATGAGCATTTTCTGCTCAGGGTAAGCAGAGCGATACGCAAATTTGATTGGTCGAGACTTTGGAACACAATAACTCTCCTTCTAATTGAGTTAAAATGTTCAAACTTGGTGTATATGCTTATTAGGTCAATGCCTTGATGGAGTTCGAAGATAGGCATTTTCCCATTAGGGTAAGCAGAGATAAGCAATTTGATTGGTTGATGCTTTGGGACACGATAACTTTAGTTCTAATTAAGTGAGAGTGATGATACTTGGTGTATAGTTTCATTACAGTAATACCTTGACTAAGTTCGATAATGAGTATTTTCTGCTCAGGGTAAGCAGAGCGATACACAAATTTGATTGGTCGAGACTTTGGAACACAATAACTCTCCTTCTAATTGAGTTAAAATGTTCAAACTTGGTGTATATGCTTATTAGGTCAATGCCTTGATGGAGTTGGAAGATGAGCATTTTCCGCTTAGGGTAAGCAGAGATAAGCAATTTGATTGGTTGATGCTTTGGGATACGATAACTTTAGTTCTAATTAAGTGAGAGTGATGAAACTTGGTGTATAGTTCCATTACAGTAATACCTTGACTAAGTTCGATAATGAGCATTTTCTGCTCAGGGTAAGCAGAGCGATACACAAATTTGATTGGTCGAGACTTTGGAACACAATAACTCTCCTTCTAATTGAGTTAAAATGTTCAAACTTGGTGTATATGCTTATTAGGTCAATGCCTTGATGGAGTTCGAAGATGAGCATTTTCCGCTTAGGGTAAGCAGAGATAAGCAATTTGATTGGTTGATGCTTTGGGACACGATAACTTTAGTTCTAATAAAGTGAGAGTGATGAAACTTGGTGTATAGTTTCATTACAGTAATGCCTTGACTAAGATCGATAATGAGCATTTTCTGCTCAGGGTAAGCAGAGCGATAAGCAATTTGATTTACCGAGACTTTGGAACACAATAACTCTCCTTCTAATTGAGTTAAAATTTTCAAAATTGGTGTGTATGCTTATTAGGTCAATGCCTTGATGGAGTTCGAAGATGAGCATTTTCTGCTTAGGGTAGGCAGAGATAAGCAATTTGATTGGTTGATACTTTGGGACAAGATAACTTAGATTCATCTTGATTGATGATTTTTATGCCAATACAATGACTGCATTTTCATTCAGTAATGGATTCGACAGTAACAGTGTATAGAAACGATTGACTCAGACACGAGGGCCCTTTCCCTTGGCCAGAGGGGCCCTTTTGTCAAGCGTGGGGGCCCTTTTGTCTGCCTTTAGGGTCCCCCTAACTAGGGTACATTTTCATTTTTCTCATCGGTTTTAGCATTTTTCTTTATAAAACACTTTTGGATGACACTTCGTGTACAGTTTGATTGCTTGATACGTTTGAAAAAAATAAATGTGCGATTAATTAATATGTGTCATCTATTTATTTTGGGATTTCGGCGGGGGACATCAGCCTCACTGTTGGCTTGTTCAACATTAGTTTGGATTTTAACAATCACTGAAATAACGATCAGCAATTGTAATAATTTGTTTTTGTCTTCCAGGGTTCAGCTACATTGTCAATGGCGTATGCAGCAGCTCAGTTCTGTTTCTCTTTGTTAGAAGCTATGGCTGGAGTTGAAGGAAAGATAGAATGTGCTTATGTACGATCCAATGAAACTGAAGCTAAATATTTTGCTAATCCTATACTTTTAGGGGTAAGTTACAACAACGAATCTGCTTTATTCTTTGGAATCTGGGGATCACGTGGCTAAGTGGGTGATTCGCTGGCTCGCTAGCCAGGAAGTTGGGTGTTCGATCCCTGCATTGGCTGAGAAGTTCATCCAGATTTTCCGGCATGGTTTCCGCTTGTCAGTGATGTAGGACGGAGGTCCCAAGTACATACTTAAAAGATCGTTTGGCAGTTGGAATTCGATGTAAGGAAGGCCGTAGCGCCACTGCCTTGGCAAAATTTCCCTAATAGCACACTGTATGGCATATGCCCGTCTTCGTTAGCCCAGTTTAGGGGCAGAACAGTAAGATGTTTAACCCCATTTCATTTCTTTGGAACCTACAGGGTTGGATGTTGGAGTGGTTAGTTATGTGCATGTTAGCACATAAGGTCTGTCATTGCATTGAGTCAAGTGGTGTGGTGTTAGTTGCAAGGAGTAAGGTCATCTGTCCAACCTCATGGGTTTTCGCTGCGTCTCCAGTTTCCTCCCCCTGCCAAAGACCCCTATGCGCCTATGGGGTGATTTTGATTCCCTGGTTGTACGCGACAAGGAGAAGACTATCATCCTACCTTATAGGGTTAATGCAGATTTTCTGGTTTGCTCCCACTACTAAAGACCTACACGGGTCATCTGTCCAACCACGTGGGTTTTCTCAGGGTCCTCCAGTTTCTCCTGCCATTCGTGCATGCAAATTATTGAAATAAGACTGAGCGATATGTCAGTCCCCTGTGAAGTGGACGTTATACCCCATTTCTCACTCTGAAGTATAATTGTACCCTATGTTGTTAAGTTGACGTTAATTCCCATTTCTCATTTTGTATTTACAGAAAGAAGGTGTAGCCAGTAATCTTGGTGTTGGTAAATTAATAGATTATGAAGTTGGACTATTGAAAGCAGCCATGCCAGAATTAATAGCCAATATCAAAAAAGGAGAAGATTTTGTTAAATCCTAAAAAGAGCATAGTGTGAAATAGAACAAAACTAACACTAGGAAAGAAAAAAATGGTTGTCTTGACAACATGAGCCTCTTGTTCATCGTGCCGTTATTTATATTTAAAAATCGTAGGAATACCTCTGTGTTATTTAAGACTGTTTAAAGTGCCTCTGTGCATTTCTTTATAAATTAGTATCGCTGTACATTTATTCATACATTATTGGGAAATGATATCGTGGATTGTCATCAAGTGCGTCAAAAACTGTTTTACTTATTTTTATCCCCAATTTCACATACAGCATCAAAACGACATAGTTATTTTGCTGTTTATAATGTACTTATCTTCAAATACGTTGGTGTGTTTTTTGAAGAACCGAAATGCCGACATACATCAATTTATTTGAGTAAATGCATAGTACCACTTTAACATAGTTAGAACATAACTTTAAGTTGTGTTTCTCTTGCAGTATAAAAATAATACATGTACCATTTATTCTTAAACAATGTGATATTCAAGTAATAGTGCTAATAGTTTTAATGTATTATAATTTAAAAAAAAAACAAGATCTGATCTGATATCAGTGAAGTATTTATTGTCTCGATATCAATAAACGTAAAAATCTTGATGAATTAGTATATTTTGTCTTCTCAAAATTAAAATGACAGATAATTAAAATCTTATTTGTTAGAGATGTATTACCGGTTGGAACTATTTTCATATCATTTGTTGAGTATTGGTGCTACATGGAATATTATAATAAGTATATCAAATACCGGTATAAATAGACTAGAGAGTTAGGAGGCCATTACTAATAAACCATTTAATGTTTCTTATATAAAAAACATAAAAATAGTTATACTTATGTCTTTTATTTATTTGTGGGATTTCGAGGTGGTGGAGGTGGGAGGGTGGTTGGATGGCTGATGGATAGCATGTGTGAGCTGTATCATAAGGTCTGTCATTGAGACAACTGGCGTGGGTTCGAATCCCTGGTTTCTCCGGTCCTTCAGTTGCCTCCCAATGCAAAATACCCTTACACGCAAACGAATTAGTGAAAAAAAATTAAACCATATGTTAGTCCCAAAATGACCTAGTTTGTGTCTCGTGGACGTTAAACCTCATTTCTCTCACTATTTATATGATGGATTTCTAGGGTGGTTTCCCTGTGTCATGCAGGAGGGAGGGCCTGACAAGGACACCTGTCTAGTCGAGACGGAGGTCCAATGTACACATGGGCATGCATGTAAAAGATCCCTTGGCAGTTCAATTCGACGTAAGAGTAGGCTGTAGCACTGCTGTTCAGGCAAAATTTCCCTCGTAACACATTGCATGGTGTATCATCCCAGTTGGAGCAGAACAGCAGGATGTTAAACCCAATTTCATTTTGATGTGAAGGAGCTTCATTGGATCAGTCAGTATGACATTGGATTGCTAACTAGAGGGTATCTGGTTCGCTCCCGATGTTGGCCGAGATGTTTGAGATTTTCTTGTGTGGTTTGCCCTTGTCAATAATGGGCAGAGGGCTTGGCAAGTTCAAATTCAGTGTCTAGTAGTTTGGATGGGGAATAAATCATTGGTGTCCATTCAAAAGAAGCCTTGATATTTATGATTTGATATAAGATTAGGTTGTAGAGTTGCTATCCAGGCAAAATTTCATTCATTAATACCATTGCATGACGTTTGCCCTTCTTCATCAGCATAGTTTGAGAAAAACCGCAACCTTAAATTTCATTTCGTTTGATATTTGTAAATATCAAGCCTTATTAGTCCAAGCAAATCGTTTGTATAAACCTGAATGGTTCTTACAAGTAGAATGTTAAACCACATTTCAGTTTGACAGAAGCAAGGTTTTTGCAAAAACTGGAGGGGTGGGATGCCGCGCTTCGACCTATAGCTGGCCAGTCACCTCTGGCTTGCGGCTGTGGTTTCGATCCCTGGTGTGAGCATATGTGGCACTCTGGTTTCCTCCCACTGCTAAAGACCCCTACGCGCAAGCGATTTATTGAAATAAAATTGAAACCATACGTTAGTCCCAAAATGACCTAGTTTGTGTCGAGTGGATGTTAAACCCCATTTCTCTCCCTCTCTTTGCGAAAACTCTGTTGGGAAAAAAGATTGTTGTGCAGTACAGAGTAAATATAGACAGCCAATCACGACTCACATTTTCGTGGATGGCCTGGAACATACATTAAAGCTTTCGACATTGATGCATTAGATATGTATGTAAGCACATATGAACTTGAAAACAATAACCTCTTAACTCCATTTTCATGTAACTGGACCAATATATTCTTTCTAGTTCAGTCTGGAATTCGATTTCATCTTCAGTTGAGTTATCCCCTTGTCAGTGATAAGGACAGCTGTCTAGTTGTTTGGATGGGATGAAAAACCGAGGTCCTGTGTCCCATACAAATGACTAGACAGCTGTCCTTGCCAGACCATTTATAATAATAATATGAACTAAAAAAATACCATGCATTACGAGGTGAACCGTTTTATACAAAATAACAAAAGATTTCACATTTACAAGCACTGGCAATGACAAACAATGTACAATAATCTTAATTAAAATTTGCTTGGATAAGAACAGTCATAAACATTTACCATCCAACGACACCATACATGTACATGTAACTTATTCTGTATATTTAAACCAAATATTAATTGATATATTATTTCCCAATCTATTTCTTTTTACATTCTGCAAATCTTAAAATCAGACTTTGTTGTACATACATGTACATTGTAGCTTTTAAATCAAAGTTAATATGGTAGGTACCGGTATTGGACAGGCCCTTGAAATCACAAAAATTTCATATTTTACAAACATAAAAAGAAAATACAGACAGGGCAATTTTAGACAAAACTTGCATTAGATGACATTCAAAACTCAGAACAAGCTTGATGAGTAAAATATTCAGTTTATGTACATACATGTATAATGTCACTTGGCCAAAGAGGACTAGCTTTTATGCAATCATTGGTGTACTTTCATGACTGCTTATTCTGGCATATGGTAATAACTGCATTTCTATAGACTATGCTGCTCAATTATTTCTGAATGTTAGGGGTTAAAATTCAAGAAGGTATCTACCAATCTATAGCACATGTACCAAGATTCTTAGAAATACATGTACCAGTATCATTAATATTCATATCCTTCAATAAAACTATGAAAGTAACAGTTTGGTATATTCTGCTAAATTCATGTCTAATGATATCCAGGCAACTAGTCAACTCCTGAATCAAGTAGTTCTGTATGCCTACATGTATATATACAATCAAATGTCATTTTAAAACGTTCTATAATCGTTTAAAATCCATGTACAGTGCACACATATTAACTTCTTATTTCAGTTATCAGTAATACTGACTGTAGGATGTTGAGTCACTATGTGTTCTTTGAGGAGGGGGAACAGGACCTGGTGGTCTATTACCTGCATTCCAGGGCATTCTTGGGGAGCCCCCAGTCTGTGAATATTGTTTATTGTGTCCATCATCATAAGGCTGATGAGGACTAGGGAATCGTGAGGGAGCTTGTTGTGGTCCTCCAATCATCTGTGGAGGAGGTCCATGATGTGGCATTGTTCCAGGATGGGGAACCGCTGGCACCGACTGTGTTGAATATGGAGATCCTGCCATGCTGATCTGTGGAGGATAAGCACCTCCTGTGGGAACTTGTGCAGATAATGTTGATGAAATATATGATTGGAGAGCAGGCGCAAGGGGGTTCACGGGAGGTTGAACATATGCTGCGGGTGCAGCTCCTAAAGCAGTTGTATATGCGTTGGGATGTCTGTAAGCTTCTTCTTGTATTGGTACAGTTATAAGGTTTGTTCTGCTTGTAGCCATAATAGGGGGCATTGTTGATGTCTGGTAACTTTCTATCGTTGTTGAAGACATCGGAGGTTTCTGCACCATTGGTAGATGAGCTAGCGGTTGGGCTAACGGTTGAGCCAAGGGTTGTGCTGTTGGGGCTCGAATTGGGGGCGGTACCATCTGGGGTTGCAAATGACCTAAAAGAGCATTGACAGATTGGAGAAGTCCTGCTGCTCCTGGATTAGTAAATACAGTTTGTTCAGGACGAACTACTGGGGCGGCAGCACTTGGTGCATCCACCAATGGATGTCGACTAGCACCAGATTTTACAGGATCAACTGGAGAAACTTTTGCATTTTGAAGATGCCGATGAGCAACATGGGAGTTTAAGTCTCTTTGGGAAAGGTAAGTTCTGCGACAACCATTCGCCAATTGCTTTTGTCCGTTAAATGTACAAATAAATACGCTCCCCAACGGAGACTGTTCGACTCGGGTTACCGTTTCTTTGCATCTTGGACATCTCTTTCCTGCATTTTTTGCACAGTCCAAGCAAAAAGCATGTTTGCAAGGAATCATTCGTCCGTAACTTAAAATCGGTTGAATGCAAACTTCGCAGGTGTGAATCAATGGATCCACCACTTTTTCCCCAATCAAATGGACTTTATAATCCCATCTCAGTCGTTTTCCATAATGTAGAGGCTCCATTGGATAGGCTGATCTAAACGTCGGGTTTTCTACGTAAATGTCTTCACCGTCGTCCATTATATAAATATAATATGATGGATAACAAGTCAAAATATCTCTTAACAAATTTACAAAATGCGGTAAAACGGAACAACAGGAAGTCAAACACCGGGATGAAGGGAAGTAACTCCAATTTTTCCACCGTAAAAGTTGTTTCCCCTTTTTAATATTTTCTGTATTAAAGTTAGAAAAAATGGTTGATGAAGCAAAATGGCTTCTAAAAGAGAAGTTGTCAGAATTACTTATGATGATCTGAAAAATTCCATCATTTCAAAGAAAAACGGTAGGCATTCTTTGATTCTCAAATATAAGCCACTCAGTGTCTTTCATTTGAAATGAAAATACAGCGAATTTCATGCGGATATTTACGCACATTACTATTGTCAAAAATTGAGACTTCACTTCCTTCACTTCGACTTCAGTTTCTTTGAATTGATATTCCTTTTTTTTTGGTTCCAAATCAAAGTTTTTATTACACCGGGAACTGTTCTTTTTCTTTCTCTCTCTTGTCGTCATAACTATTGAAATTAACAACTTTTTAATGGTACCAGCATATTTCAAAGTATTTTCTTTTTGTAAATACTGTACTACTACTAGTGACCCTACTTACTTTGTTTTTTAATTTTAAGCTTTGTATGTAAACCTAATCACCTATCACAATGCCAGGGGGTACATGCACATGACATGTTAATTATATGATCAATATAAATAAAATTATATCTGTCAATCATTATTAAATTGTTATATATTACATTAAAATTTTATTACCATTACCATTTAAATTATTGCAACTGACTGCTAAGAGTTTTGTACATCTTTTGAAAGTTTGTTTAATATGGATAGGTTAAATTTATTTTTAACATAAACAATGACTTATATGAGTTGCTGAGTGTCATTAATGCTGTAGGCTTACATTTAAAGTTGACCTGTCACCCCTGATTTTATCTGATGATATGGTGCCAGTTTATTCAAATAGAATTATTAGAATATATGTATGGCCCAAAATATTTAGGAAGTGGCTAAACGACTGGATACAGTTACTTATGAAAATTTACTACGAAACCGGATCTCAACATTTCTCCACTACAAAACCGGATATTTGACCAATCCTAACGCTAACCCTAGCCCTATTAACCTGCGTATCTCTTTGCCAATATGTCACTTTACTCTTAAATTCGAATTGTTTCATCGCCTCTAAAAGTGAATTAAGGGACGTAAATTCCGCACCGACAAGGATGCCTGTGTAGAGGCCGCCATATTGGAAAAGACTGCTAATAACCACGTGATAAAATTGGCCAATCAGAGACGATAACCGGTTTTGTAGTAAATTTTCGCCAGTAACCGTATCCGGTCGTTTAGACACTTTCAAATATTTATTGGTTGAAACGTAGGTCGAATGAATATAACAGTACTCTGTATTTCAATGAGATGAGAGTGAATATTTTCTTGGAACTAGAATGACTTGACAGTTTCAAAAAAATCTACACTTCAAAACTTTATAACATTCTCATTCTTTGTTAGCTTCATAGAAAAACACAAAGACATAAAACATTATCAAATGAATAATAAAGATTAATCCTCTAAATTCTAAACAGGAGGTGTTTATCTCTTAAATAATATTTGTTAAGATGTTCCTCCATTTACTTGCATAATTAATTGGTTTATTTTTCTTTGTTCCAGAAAAAGCTAAAGCTAATAAAGATGAAGATGATAGTGAAAAGAAACCTGCAAGATCCAAACGACCAGCTCTACAAATCTATCGACCTGGTGGAGCATCTCGATTACAAACCACAAAAACGGTTGATGCAAAATTTGTCGGGGAAACAGAGTGGGATGTAGATAACACCAATGTTGCCCTTGACAACAACAGCCAACCTCCCAGTAAAGAAAGCAGCATGGAAAGAAACTTTTCAGAAATCACAAAAAATATTCAGTCACTAGGTAATAATCCTCATGGAGACCAGGACGTGCTAGTTGATGGTAAGAAAGAAAATACAAATAAGAATAAAAATGAAGAAGCTGCGAAAAAATCAAACCTGGATAACAGACGTAAGAAAAGACCTGATATACAAGTCTATGTACCAAGAGGTCGACTGTTAGAGAAAGAAGATAAGAAATTAGAAGAGAACTGGGATTCGGATATCACAACAGATGTTGATAATATGCGAATCAGTTTCTCAAGCCAGGACGCTCTGAGCCCTAAAGTAAACAGAAGACATTTACCAGGTTCTGATTCCCCCTCTGTTAAAAGATCCATCATTAGTAACAATTCTATCACAAGCCCGACTAAATCGGAAAAGGAACAGTTTCAGATTACGAAATCGAACCAACCAAAATATCCAGAGGATCAATATCAGGAAGATTCCTCGACATTCGGACGACAGATTAATGTACAAGATTCATCTGGTGCTTTAAAAGTCACAGTCATTCATCCAGATCAAACAACAGAAAATAAAGCAGATGGTCCAACACCTTCCAGAAAATCTTCGTACGAGGGTGAAAAGTGTAATACATTTCCGAAAAGCAAATACAAACAGGAACAGTTTCGTAAAAATAATCGCAGAAGTTCAAGTCCTAAACCAGGAGATTATCAACAAAGAGAAACGTATGGTCGGAATCGCAGGCGGAATTCTAACTCTTCTCAGGAAGGCGACACATTTTCCGAAAAGGGTGGCTATGAAAGAAATGAGAATTATGGGTATAGAGGTGGAGGACGTGGTCGTCGACCTAAATCTCTGAAAGATGGCAATCAGAAAAAATTTGCTGACCAGAGAGAACCAGAAAAGAAATTTCAGGTGAAAGGAATAACAGAAAGGATGTTGAAAGAGAGGGATAAGTTAGAATCTGAAAAATATTTCACAGGAAAAAGATTTTCAGCATCACGACACCGTGCTGGTAGTTTTAGCAGTGACATGAGTATAAGTAGTGAGTTAAGTATTGATAATTTCGATGACGAAGAACACGAAGCCGCGATGCAGCGAGTTTTAGATTGGGGTGCGGAAGTGGAGAGGGAACTGTCACAACAGGTACAGAATGAAGCACAAAAATTGAATGAATATTTAGAAAGTTGCGTGGCTGGATATCCACCACAACCGGAGAGTCCAAAAGAACCAGAACCTGCTGATCATCAACATCCCAAGGGTTATTCAAGTCTACCGAGAAATGACTATCGCGGCCGTAAAAAGGAAAGACGAAGGAATAGCAAAGGATCTCATGGCTATGGCAGTAATCGAAGTCGGGATTCTAGTTTAAGTAGCAATCAAGATGATGATAATTTTCATGGAGAACGTCGAGGAAGGCGACCTAAAAAACGACATTCTTCTGCTGGGGCTAAAGTTCGTCATCCGTCTGGTGAAAGTGAAAATCTTAATCTTAAAATAACTCTGGGTGGGAATGAAAGACAAGTGAAAATGTCCACTGAAAATCAACAGAGAAAAAATTCTGAAAGTCATTCTCCACAGGTGCATAGTGGGGGGTTAATAAGACTCACTGGAGGTAACTCAGGTCCTCCCCATCCTCATTCTCAGGGACATGGTCGTGGCAGATATAGGGAAAGTCATTCAGACACGTTGCCAAGGCAGCAAGGGAGGGGACGAGCTGAAGGAAGAGGGCAAGGAGGTCAGAGGATGTTGTTTGATCCCAATAACCCCAAAAAACCTATTGTAATAACTAATTCTAAGCTGAAGTTTAATGATCCTGCTACCTCTAGTCCTACATCACCTGAAACAGATCAGGCTTATGGTTATAACCATGGTCACCACGATACATCACCTGGTTACCAAGACAACAACCTTCAACCTGGTTACTATAACTACCAACAGTCTCGCAGTGATCCAAGACTCGAAGGTTCTTATGATAGAGGACCATATTCTCATAGGTAACCTTTTTTATAAACTGTTTCAATTGGAGAAATATTGAGAATTATCTCAGTATATAGTACATTCAATGGGGCTGAACAGTTGCTTATTATCATGTACAAGCCAGGTCAATTTGGAAATAGCGTATATTTCTATTTTAATAATTCTAATGCGTGCAGAGCTTTTTAGAAGGAGGGGGCCATGGTATTTGTAGAAATCAGTAAAGTTACATGTACATGTACACAGTCGACCCTGCTCCTTGTTCTGTATAAATTCATGATTAGCATAGATACATATGTAACATATGTAACAGCTCCTTTATGATCTGTAAGATATATATATATTAGATCCCTACCCCACAGCCCCTTTATGATCTACAGGATATATATTAGATCCCATCCCCCACCCTACATACATTGACATGAAAACTATCATTTAACTGTATCAAATCATAAGTAAGATAGTTCATTAACTGGACGAGAAATATTATTCACTCATTTGGATAGAAATTAATTCACATGCTTCTCAGAGACATTTTATGTTGAAAATTGTAAAATTTCGACTTTCAGTAATGGAGATTTTGACCAGTTGATCTCGACTATGTCTAGACATCGATGTCAAGTTGTAGCGCAGCAGTTATTACATGAAGCACTGCAGATCGATAATCAGTTGACACATATCTTAGCTTGTCGAGTTCACGGAGAAGATGGATGGAGAAATATACATCGTATGAGGTTAGCCCATCAACTCAAATCTTTCGGAAAAATGTTTCTTGTTTAAGTGCAGAAAAATCATGCGTAGTGACCATCTCAGTATGACAGGCCAGTCACATGTTGGATTATCCAGCGTGATTTCCCCTTATCAGTAGTGTAGGACAGAGGGCCTGGCAAGGGACAACATATATTGTACAGATGGGACAAAAAACTGTGGTGCACGTAAAAGAACCCCATGGCAGTTGGAATTTGATATAAGAGTAGACAGTAGGGAAAAATTTACCTCATAGCACAATGTATGGCGTATGCCCATCTCTATTAGCCCGGTCAGAGCAGAATAGTAGGACGTTTTCTGTCTTGTCCCCAGGTTTATCTTGTAGATTTTTGTTTTGTGTGTAGTGGGGTCCTCCTGCACTCACTATAAGAGGAATAGCCTAGGACCTATTATTCATTTAAATCCATCAATGACTGATCAATATCATATTTTCAAGTGCTTTGTCAAAACTTGAATGCAGGAAAAGTTTAGAATACATACATTAAATTTTGTTCGTAATGGGACAATTTGGTCCCAATTCGGCCTATGTGATGTCTTGTATAGATTTGCTACATTTTCCCAATATCTTTTGTTTGCAGACATGAGCTAAAGGGCAGATTACAACAAGTTTTGTTACTAGACCCGCCATTGGCTAATAAACACAGTATAGAACAGTTGCTATGGAAATCAGCATATTATCAAGTTATTGAAGTTTTCCGTAAAAACCTGGTAGAAGAATCAGATGATAATACTAAAGCTCAATTATTACAAATACTACAGGAGGTAAGCTTAAACATGCATTATACAAGAGCTAAATCTGCCTATTGCTGGTCTTTCTTTAGGCCTGAAATGTTTTCTAAATTATTAAATAGACACAAATTAACTGATCCAGACCTTAATCATCTCTTGATGGCATCAGATTTCTCCGATATTACACAGATTAGAATGGTTCAGCGATCCTTTGATTTAATCAAATATGGTGGACCGAGACTTAGCTTTGATCAACCAGTACCGTGGTTGAAATTATTGCACACGTCCATCAAAACTTCAAAGGCTAATATCTTCGCTTGCAATAGAGTAATTTGAATGAAATTTTCAAATTATTCATTTTACATTATCTACTTTCGAAATATTATAGCAGAATGGCTAATTCTTTATCTAAATCTTACATAATGTATCTTTAACCAAATCTGATTTATTAAATACTACAGGAGGTACATGGAGAACGCTAGATCGGAGACGGTCCTACGAATTTTATGACGTCACATGTGGATTGTGGGTTAGGGTAAGGGTTAGGCTTGGCCCAGGGTTAGGGTTAGGGCTAGCCCTGTTTACATCTCGAGACTTTGAGGAAATCTACAGGTCCTAGCCCTTACCCTAACCCTAACCCACAATCTATATATGACGTCATATGTACTAAAATGCGTAGGACCGTCTTCGATCTAGCGTTCTCCGAGGTACATGTAAATATAGATATATAAAGAAAGTGGGGGTAAGTTGAACCCAATCTGATGAAAACACAGATTCCATTTTGTTATTATATAGGAGTTATTATATAACTTGTGTTCTGGAGGATTTGAGCCAATTAAAGGAATTGTTACAGCAAGTTTTTGGCATGAGGTGCACAGAAATGTGGGTAAACCACAAGAAACATCAATGCTTTCAGCTTTTTGGTTAATTAAATGTCAGACGTCGTTGGGTCAAATGCTGATTGTATGACCCCTGACGCGACCTCCTCTTCATGTAGTGTAGGCCATCTAAAGTATACCCTGATTAGCAAGGCTAGACTGTATGTCATTGATACTTGGTTTTGTTTCACAAGGGGATACATGTAGCTGTGAATTATCTGGTGACCATATACTAGTTCCGTAGGGTTTGACTAGGTCATGGGAGCAGATGTTTCAGGCAGTTTCGAAAACTGAAAGTACTAAAGATAACTAAGGGGGTTTGGATGGCCGAATTGTTAGCACATGCGCACTGTATCATAAAGCCTGTCATTGAGTCAACTGGCGTGGTTGTATGTGACAAGGAGTAGGGTCACCTGTCCGACCTTGTGGGTTTTCTCTGGGTCCTCTGGTTTCCTCCCACTGCTAAAGACCCTTACGCGCAAGCGAATTATTGAAATAAATTTAAACCATTTGTTAGTCCCGAAATGACCTAGTTTGTGTCGAGTGGAGGTTAAACCTCATTTCTCTCTCTCTCTCTCTCTCTCTCTCTCTCTCTCTCTCTCTCTAGATAAGTTTTCTCAATTTTTGCATGGAAATTGGCCGGTAGTCGAAGGGTTTCTGTAACTACATTCATTTGGTGTATATATTTGTCTTCAGGGTACAGATTTTTTCGAAGGTTTAGTAAAGAGAATGCAGGCTGTGTATAATTTTGATCTGGAAACATTTCTGGATGCGAACCAGCCTCCTCCTGATAATGTAAACAGAACCGTTAAACTTTGTCTGGTTATTGCACAGAAGTTAATCATATGTCTTGGTGATATATCACGATATCGAGAACAGGCCAATGAAACAACTAACTATGGTCGAGCTAGAAGGTTTGTATTCATGTGTTTAGTAGCGTCAAAAATCCAAGTAGCCCACACCACTGCAAGCCTGGAAATATCTAAGTTGTATGTAATGCAAGAGAACGTTGTGTATAATATGTAACGATATTAATCAAATAAATCAATAAAATTTTCTTTGTCTTGATATTTTTGTATATGAAATTTGATGTAAAATTTTAGTTCATTCGGTCCCTAAATTGAAATGAGTTTGAAACCAATGCCTTATGGTTTATTTTAATGCATTAAAATGTTGTTATATTTTCCAGTTGGTATATGAAAGCTCAGCAGTTGGCACCAAAGAATGGCCGTCCATATAATCAGTTAGCAATATTAGCCCTTTACACGGTATGATGATTATCTAGTTTAAAGGAGAACTCAAGTTTGGAAGATATCTTTAAAGGAGAACACAACTCTTGCAGTTTTTCTAATGTTTTTATTCATTCATGTTAAATTTAATCATTCAAAGTCCGAAATGCTAATTTATAGGAGAAATCAATTCAGTCTGGTTTCTTGTATGTAAAGGAGAACTCAACTCTTATAGTTTTTCTAATGTTTTATTCATTCATGTTAGCGCAACCTGAAAGGCTAATTTATAAGAGAACCTGGGGGTTGGGATGGCCTAGTGTTCTAGAGTGCCGCGCTTGGACCTCTAGCTGACCGGTCACCTCTGACTTGCGGCTGTGGTTTTGATCCCTGGTGTGAGCATATGTGGCATGGAGATAGGGGCGCCTTCTCAACTTGGTGGGTTTCCTCCAGGCACTCCGGTTTCCTCCCACTGCTAAAGACCCCTACGCGCAAGCGAATTATTGAAATAAAATTGAAACCATATGTTAGTCCCAAAATGACCTGGTTTGTGTCGAGTGGACGTTAAACCCCATTTCTCTCTCTCTATAAGAGAACCTAAATTTTACTGATTTCTTGTAAAGGAGAACTCAACTTTTTATATTTTATTCACTATGCAGGGTTAATTTGAATTTAACCATGTACAGCATAAAATGATATTGCATCACCTTTCATTTAAAGATATCCAATGTTTATAGTGTTTATGTATGATTTTTATTTGTGATTTATGTAGAGACGTAAGCTAGATGCTGTTTATTATTATATGCGAAGTTTGGCAGCAAGTAATCCTTTTATCACAGCTAGAGAAAGTTTGATGTCATTATTTGATGAGGCGAGGAAAAAGGTAAAATAAAGGTTATAATTATCATCTCTTAAAAAAATGAAATCGAGTGCTGTTTTAGATACTATGGTTGGGGTGGGTTTGACTGGTCTAATGTGTGCGCTTTAGATCATAAGGTCATGGAGTAAGTGGAGCGGTTTCATTTCATTCTTAGTAAGGTTGTCAGCAGTTTACATATACAGTTGTTGAATCAATCCTGGCTCTGCGCAATTTCCCCAAAAATGACATTAGTATTTGTAAATATTTTACAGTCGGAGTTGGTAGAAAAGAAGAAAGAAGAGGAAAAAGATTTGAGACGTAGAAAAAATGAACAGCGTCAGCGAACGACGAAACATCGTATTGAGATCTGGGTGTCACCAGATGGCAGCAGTACAGAGAATATGGATACTGATACGCCTGAAGAAGATTTATCACAACTCTCTGGTATTGAGGTATCTACATCTATCTTACTGCATCAATTCATTATAGTTTATTTTACATAATGCATCATTCATTCTAGTTTATGTTGCTGCATCATTTCATTATTGTTTAAGTACAAATTGGAAACTTCCTTACATTAAAATTTGTAATCCTGACTGTTCATTTTTCAAACCATATCCAAACTGAAATATACTCAAAATGAGTATTTAACATTTAATGACGAAATCAGAACCAAAATATCAATCGTACACTATAAATGATCTACCGACGTAGATTCAATCAAATCCTGGCTTGTTTATGTTGTCAGCAGAGGATGCCGAATTCTGCAATGTCCTGTTATATAAATACAAACTATTACTTTTGGGCTACAGCCTTCTGCATTTGATATTTTTATCAATATAATTTTTCAAATGTAATTTATTTCTATCTTCTTTCAGTTAAACAAACGATTTGTTTTAAGTTTTCTGACAGTTCATGGGAAGCTGTTTACAAAAATAGGGTAAATATTTCAGCATTTGATAATTTTACATGGAGAACGAATTACTATTTAAGGCCGTGTAAAGACCATTAAAATAACGATGTGGATTTGTATTTTTCGCTAAGATGTCAAACTTCTCACTGCTTAATTAATCCACTGTAATATATATTCAGATTGATTATTTAACATTTAATTAAGAAATCAAAATCAAAATGCCAGATAATCTCCCGACGTGTTTGCAAACCTGATTGAAACAGGCCAATCAATTGGGTTCACAGTAAATAAAGATGGCAGCCATCTTGTTAGATAGGGAGCAGCAATAATATAGATCAATGTAATTTCAATTTGTCATATCTCAATCTGATTTAAACACAGATTCTATTTGTTTCATTTTTTTATTGTTCAATATATCGTATTACTTGTCTTTACTACACTAGGATCTGGAAGAGTTATTATATTACTGGCATTCTAGTTGATGTGAGGAATTAACCAATGAAATGGTCTGTTATGGCTAGTTCTTGGTGTGTTCTGCACAGAACTGTGGGTAAACCACTAGAAATGTCAGCGCTAAATGATTAATCATTGTCTGGCGTCATAACGTCAAAAGCCGCTCGTATGACCGCTGACATGACCTCCCAGTACAACCAGTCAAATCTTCATATAGTCGAGGCCATCAAAAGTATAAAAAATGAAATGATCTGTATTTTAATCAGATTGGTCTCATATCTCTGTTAATACTGAACTGAATTTGTCATGTTAATAATTATAGGATGGAATTATTTGCGGAGAGTTGTGGACAGATGTTACAAGAATTCAGTGTTTTATTACAACATTCTCCATGTGTCATCAGTAGTCACAGGTTATTACAACTCATGGCTATAAATATGTTCGCTATAGAAAATACAGCACTAAAAGGTAGGGTTATTCATTAGTGGTCTGAATTGTATTCGAATTTCAAAATTTGTTGTGTATGTTTGGAGTTGTTTCCCCTTGAAAAAGACTATCAGGCCAATCTGAACGACAGACTCACCCTACAGAGAAGTGACTCTGACACAGTGAATAGCCATGATATCCATATCACGTTATCTAAACATCACAGGTCATGAGGTCACATCAACAAACAAAATGTCAACACTTTCATTATGATCATTTGAAATATTACAAGACACAATGTTACATTGTAAACAATATAGCCTTCCTGCAGCCTTCAGGACTATATAAACTTATCGCATCTTCCAATGATTTTTCACAGAAATAACATCAACAACTCTCGATTTGACGTTGGCATATTGGCACTATTTTGTCCTTTGGTCATGTCTATTTCAGATATACACAATCAATTCTGTTAATGTTTTAAGCATGGGGATTGACTGATAGTTAATTTATTTCAATTCTAAACAAAAATTTAAAACTTTAACGCAATTTTTAAAAAATAGCCAAATTCTGGCTGGGATTACTGAGCAAAATGGCCATTCATTGTATACGTGCGAAAAAAAAAGCCAGCTACTATTTAATTTTCGTACGTTAGTTACGTACGAGTCTTGCCTTACATTTAGAGTTATTCATAGATATAATGTTTTTAGCAACAAATAGTCTTTCCTGTACATTTGAATTGCTTTCTAATCAATGCATTAGGGAAAAGACCTCTGCCTTAAATAGCTGCCATATCCAACAATTAGCTAAGTATACTGTTTAGTAATTCGGTCCAACTTTGGTGCATGTGAATTGATTTCTCATCAATGTATTTAGGCTCTTAGTTGAGTCTTAGTATATTTATAGATTCCTATGGTAAGTTTCTTTATTTTAATTAAGGACATTTTCTCTCTGTTACAGATGAATCATTAGAAGATAGTTGTCGCTCTCTGTTACAAGATTATTCTGTACAGATGGGCCTTGATATGTTTGGCTTATTGTGTGCTAGATGTGCTGAACTTATGACCTCTCACCTCAACTCGCCAGACTATCCTGCGGCTCTTATGAATGAAGATTTACATCAGTTGACTGCTGGGGTCAAAGTTTGGACTGACTGGATGATGTGTCATGCTGGTTTGTGGAATCCCACTCCAATGCCTCGTCCACCTGATATAGGGTTTGTTTATACTATATTTATGTTATGAGACAGAGTAGACCTTTAAAAAACATCTGTTCATCTGTTAAGAACTTGCCACTGAGTTCATCTGTTAAAACTTGTCACAAGGTTAACTGGTAAAAATGTACCACTGGGATTATCAGTTAAAACGTGAATTTTTGTGGCGATATTGGAGCAATTCATCAGCCAATCGCAATAGAGAATTCAAGTTAGCCGAAATTCTAATGTGAAATTATTTGAAAATGGAAATGAAATGTAATAGGGTTTAATTTAAGTCCGCCTATATTTGAAGAAGGAATGATTTTTTTTTTCAGACCTCAGATTGATCCATGGAAATGTACTGCTGATTTATGTAATATATTAAAAGATGTCGACACATCGCATATTAAATTATATCGACATCGCAAGGAAAACTGTGACCCTATAATATTGAGTGAAGATAATTTAATGGCGGGTTTTGTTCCGATGCTTGGTGCTCCTGTTGAAAGTTGTTTCATACATTCTACTGTTGATAAGGTTAGTATATACAAACCAGAGATAAAAAATATACTGGAAAAACTTGGTCGAATACTCCTGTATTTAATATTCAAACATTTGATCTTTTTATTTTGGATATAATATCCATTTGTTTATTGTAAGGTGCCATTGAGCACTTTAATGGAAATTGTGCTATTTAAAAATTCTTAAAGCAAGAATTGCATTTTTTAAGTCATTTTTACCTTCGTGAAGAAAAATCCTAAATCCTATTATTAATTTGACAAATCTTTCATTTTCTTTTTAAATTCTACATTTGATTTTATGGTGTTATTGTCGGGGAGAGGGGTTTTACATCCCATTCAGACAACCTGAATAAAATATTGTTTTAGAAAAAAAAATTGTCACGTGTGCACATTTGGAAAGACTTGCTCAGCCAGACATCATTATCCTTATCTGTTTAACCACATACCTTGACAATTGAGACAACTACCTCTTCCATAGTGTGGACTTAGTTGTCCAGTGAAAAATGGTAGAATGATTCATATGATTGTATAATAGTGATTTGATTATGATTTGACTTTCTTAGAAAATATGCAATCCATCGCTTTAATAATAATAATAATATATTGTAGGAAATAGCCAGAGACAGTATGAGATTGGAGAAGTTGGGTTTGTTCAGTGATTATTTGTGTGGGATCGAACCACCGATGTTGGCTTATAATGTAGAAACTAAACAGTATTACTCAGTAGCCCCTGTTAACCAGTCAGAAAATGAGCATGCCGAAGATGAATGTCCTGATTCAGCGGTAATTATAATAATGATAACAATATTTGTATTGAGCACATCCAATAAAAATTTGCTTTCTGATGAACGTTTTGGATGAGACAAGAATATAGATTAATGACATCTTTTGCTACCACTATGTGGAGAGAATGTTAATTTGCCTGTTCCTTCATCTGTCAGTCTATGCTCTGTGGACTTCAGGGCTGGGGTAATGGTAATGGAATGTACATGTAATTATTACATATTTTAAGTAATGGTCCTGTTAATGAGAAATGAAATATTTTAAAAGTAATGGAAAAGTAATTAATTACATTCCAAAAATCATTTAACGGTCAATTACATTTCAATTACTTTTCTTTTGTTGGTAAATGTTAAACTTGAAGTAATCCCAAAAAGCTTATTTTTGCTGTGTTTTGTCTCGTCATCTTTGTGACCTATATATTATAATGTTGTTATAGTCAGAAGATGTTATAATTAACCGATATATTAATGTTGTTATAGTCAGATGTTATTTTTGACCTATATATTTATGTTATAGTCAGAAGATGTTATTTTTGACCTATATATTAATGTTGTTACAGTCAGATGATGTTATTATTGAAAGTGAAGAAGAAACAGAAAACGTGAGTGGTGATGAAGATCATGTCCGCCATTTAAAGGCGAAACGAGAGCATCTGAAACGTAAAGTGAAAGAACGATCTCAACATAAAGAAAATGTTGAGGTTGGTATTATTTATTTTTCTAAACATAACATCTAAATAAATATATCGTCTATGAGGTTATTGAATGATGGTAAAGATGGGGCTGATGGTTGTTGCTGTGTATTTGAACGGAAACCATGAGTTGCATCCCCTGCCTAACATGCTAAAGATCCCAGTATGACATATACACCATATATGACAGGAATTCATGGCATAAAGATAAACCATGGGAATGCAGGAAATAAAGATACACCATTCATGCAATTCTGTATCATGCGATTGCGATTCCGTCCATGTGGAATGTTCTGGACTGACAATCGAACATACCTGAAGATAAAACCATATGTTAATCCTAGAATGATATATATTTTGTTTTATATTCCAGGCATTGCTGGATAAAGATCGCCATAAAAAGATAGAATTAGAGATACATCCACGATTCCTTGTACCGGACACAAATTGTTTTATTGACCATTTTAACCCTCTCATCTCTATATTAGAGAGTAAAAAATATACACTAGTTATCCCCCTTGTTGGTAAGTTATATATTACTTTTACTATATTAGAATACAATTGAAAAAAAAGAAAACCCTATATTAATGGAATCTACAAAGATAATCAAGACTCTTGCAATAATATAGTGTGGTTATTAGTATAGCCAATTGGGATTACTTCATACCAACTGTTCGGGGGAGTCAAGGTGCCTAAGTGGGTAAGACGCTTGCTCGTTGGCCTGAAGGTCAGGTGTTCGATCCCTGCATTGGCCGAGATGTTCATCCAAATTTTCCGACTTGGTTCTCCCTTCTCAGCTGTCCAGTTGCTCAGATGGGACTGATCTGTGTTTTATTTATATTAACAGTAATAAATGAATTAGATGGATTAGCTAAAGGAAGTCGAGAAGGTCAGCACGAATCTCGTGAACACTCCTCCATGGTACAACAACATGCCGCTAACGCAGTACAATATCTTGAATCACAATTTCAACGTAAAAACTCACATCTCCGAGCTCAAACATCAAAAGGCTCGATCCTAGAGACAATTGCTTTTAGAAGTGAAGAAATTGATACAACTGTAAGTAATAATTAAATAATTAAATAATCACAACTGTACCATTATTATATTAGCACATGTATATCTATTTCTGTGGTATATAGTCATAAAATACAAGTACTTGTTATTATATCTATTTCTGTGGTGTTTAACTTGGAGTATGTGTTGTTATGTCTATTTCTGTGGTCTATATTATGCAAAAACCTGTTTATTATTATGTCTATTTCTGTGGTCTATAATATGTAAGTACTTGTTATTATGTCTATTAATGTGGTATATAACTTCGTAGTAATTGTTGTTATGACTATCTCTGTGGTCTATAACATGCAAGTACTTGTTATTATGTCTATCTCTGTGGTCTATAACATGCAAGTACTTGTTATTATGTCTATTTCTGTGGTGTATAACTTGGAGTATTTTTTATTATGTCTATTTCTGTGGTCTATATTATGCAAAAACCGGTTTATTATTATGTCTATTTCTGTGGTTTATAAAATACAAGTGCTTGTTATTATATCTATTTCTGTGGTGTATAACTTGGAATATTTGTTATTATGTCTATTTCTATGGTCTATAACATGCAAGTACCTGTTATGATGTCTATTTCTGTGGTCTTTAACTTGGAAGTAATTGTTGTTATGTCTATTTCTATGGTCTATAACATGAAAGTACTTGTTATGATGTCTATTTCTCTGGTCTATAACATGCAAGTACCTGTTATGATGCCTATTTCTGTGATCTTTAACTTAGTAATAATTGTTATGATGTCAATTTCAGTGGTCTATAACTTGAAAGTAATTATATTATGTCCATTTGCTGAGGTCATTGTGTTATGTATATTTCTATGGTCTATGACTTCAAGGTAAATGTTATTATGTTTATTTCTAGGGAACGAATGACGATCTGATTTTATCTTGTTGTTTACATTATTGTAAAGATAAAGCCAGAGATTTTATGCCCAAAGAAAAAGGTAAGTTTATTAATATACAGCTGTTGTTACAATGATAAACTCTAAACACATGTTCACTGATACATCTACGGTAACTTATCGAAGATGCATTGTGTAAGATTAAAGATACATTATGGGAGATTAGATAAAGAGCTGGACGTTCTCACCATGGGTTCCATGTCGGCCGTATATGCCGGTCGGGACCGAGGGCTTTGAAAAATGACCGAAACTGGATCAGACCCGTAGGTCATTTTGCAAGCCGGAAAAATATCATATTTTGTGCTAAATCATAAAATCAGGGAGACGACTAAACTCTGTGCGAGTCGTGATGTAAACTGTCGGGTATAATAAAATTAACAGTGTTCAGTAGTCTACGAAGGGAAACCACTGCCAATTAATTATCCCTGTGTATATTGCTCTAATCACAATTAACGGAGGAGCAACATCGAACAGATGAGTTGATTGAGTTATCTTTAGCTGTGTTAGACCTCAGGATTATGTCTAACCTTAATGAGTGTCATCTGTTATTTTTCAGATGCCCCAGTTCGACTGTATCGGGATGTCGTATTATTGACAGACGACAGGAATTTACGTCTGAAGGCTCACACGTGTAATGTACCTGTCCGAGAAGTGGCATCCTTTAAAAAATGGAGCAAAATTAGCTGAAACAACATTACAGATTAAATTGATTCTATTTTTATATCTGAAATACAGCTCTATAGCGCCAAGACCTGTTGTCATGGAGATGTGCGAAAGGCTAGCCCTGAGTTATTGTTTACCCAGAATCCCCCTGTTTATGACAGTCCATGTTAGAAGTTGTAACCTTAGATATTGCTAGCTCGGTTTGGCTTTGCTGGCCTGTTGAACGCATGAGATCTGCAAAATTATTAACATTTTAAATACCCCAAACCTTTAAACTATTTTGTTGAATACTTTTACATGTATCATGTAATTTGCCCCACACCAATTTGAATTTTTATCCTAAGGACACACCGATTAAGATTTTGCTACCTATTTCTTTAGTGAAAATAATTTAAAACAAAATTTTTTGGTTGCTTTTATAAAAAGCTCCCCCCAAGTTGAAATTTTCAAGTTTTTTTTTTTAATTTTTAAGACAACGTTGTTCAGAAGACTAATATCACCAAGACATAAGTCTATCAAGATTTATAGAGCTTCAAACATTTTGGTTTTGGTCTTATTAATTAATTACTGATATCACCAAGGTGTAAGTCTATCAAGATTTATAGAACTAAAAGCATTTTTGGTTTGGCCTTAATTAATCACAATAAACCTCAAATATACGAACATTAAGCAACCATTGTGTTGTTTTAAAGATATAACACATATTATAAGTGACTTTTGATGAATTTGAACTGATACGTTGTGTCCAGTTGTAAGTTGTTGGTTTTGTAATGGTGTTTTATTTTATTTGTACATATTATGGATTTTAAAAGACCTTGATAATTATAAAAATATCTGTGCTACAAAAACGTCAATCTGACTTAAATTAGGCAAGGGTTGAAAATCTTCCCTTTTTTTCAGTCAGGCATGTGCATTGACTTGAAAAACGTGCACCATTCAAAGCACGTATCAGTGCAAGTGCACTGACTTAAAGCAGTTGCACCATTGAAAGCACGTATCAGTGCACTGACGTGAAAAAGTTGCACCATTATAGTTTAGAGTCTCTTATCATCATTTGAAGGATCGTTAATATCTTACAAACTACGATATTGTCAAAGTTGCATCTTTAAAAAGAATATCTGGTCAAAAATGATTTAATTATGTTCAGTATTTACAAAGATACGATGAATTAAAAATTTGTCAACATTTGGCAGCCATTGCAGATGATATACAAGCCAGTATCACCAAACTTTCACTGAAATTTTTTGATGGGCCTCTATTTAATCTTTTAAGTAATTAATTTGAGTACAGTTTAGCTTGAATTAAATAATGCCGAAAATTTGATATTTTCCTTAAAATGCAAACGACTCCCAGACTTTAAATGATGTTTCCATCCTGAAAAACTTGCACCATTATACTTTGATTAATAAGAATTTACAGATACTTTTTCCCAGCGTTGCCCACAGTAATTTAATGATTTAGTTTAAACTGGTGATAGTAATAGTTTAAACTGGTAATAGTTTAATGATTTAGTTTAAACTGGTGATCAGTGGCAGATGGAAATAAAGATACCTGGAGAAAGGGAATGAGAGAAAATTTAAAATGATTGGAATAGTTTGAACTGAAATGTTTATTTTGTTTTGGGAGGATCGAGTTTAAAAAAAACCATAATCAAATATCTAAAATATCTGGGATTATAAATGAAGGGAGACAAAGCATGGATAGCTATTTGTATTTCTTTGTAAGGTTGTTATTTAATAGGGCTCTGATTTCAGTCATATTTCAGTCATATTTAATGGTCAGTGAAATAACTGTCAGTGAAAGTGAAATTTACTGCCATTGAAACTGACTGTCAGTGAAATTGACTGCCTTTGAAATTGACTGCCATTTAAATTGGCCATCAGTGAAATTGACTTTCAGTGGAATTGACTCTGTAAAATTGGCAATCGGTGAAATTGACTGTTAGTTAAATTGACCGATTGAAAAAGTTACCGGCCAATCAGTTTACAAAAATAAATAACCCAAAGAATCAAATTTACAAGTAGAAACACTTTAGATATATTTTAGAAATTGGAATAATGCTAAAAATTAGATTTCAAAGATTTTAACCTTTAAATGCAATAAATACTGTAAGATTGATAGTTTTTATGTGTAAAACCATTAAAAAATTATTTTTTAAAACATTGGATAATACTAAAAAAACAGAAATAGTTTGCTTATCTACCTGAGATCAACAAAATATGTCAAAATTATCTGATTTGCAAAATCCGGAAGTGGAAACCTGTTCATGCTATGAATAGTTATATATGAAAGAGTGTTGATCACTATAAAATGACATGGTGGACTTATTTATAAAAAAAGTGCTTCTTTGACCCTTCCGGTGTACTCCCAGAGAAAATATTTTTTCTTGTGAATGAAATTAAATAAATTGTTAAGATTTGATTCTTGTAAATTAATCGACTACGATTTTATTTTCTGTACATAAATGTTAAAGAATTAAATATATTTGTAAAGTTTTAAATGTTGTAAAATATTTTGTTAAATATACGTATACTGTCTCTCTGTTTATAGTAGTACTAGTTTTATGCTAAACATATACGGTGTATATTTTCTTTTATTAGATCAGTGGTTTCTGAACCTTTTTGTTTGCCACTGAACTCTCTGATAGTGACATTATTTTAAAAAGCGTGAAACTCAAACCTAGATTTTAGAATATTAAAAATTACAAATTGTAGGATAAAGTAAGAACATATTTATATTAAAAAAAGTGAATAAAATTTGAATAAAATATAACTAATATTCTGTAAATTTAAACAGTTCAACAAAATTGAATTAAAAGATTCCCAAATGGGAATAATACTTCTGTTTCTTAAGACTCTAGTATCCTCTGGAAATTTGGATATATGATGATGAACTGAATATTTTGTATTAAATGTTATCTCGTGGAACCCCTAAATTTTTTCGTCGAGTCAGAGAACATATTAGGTTAAACTGCTTCGTTAAACTTGAAGAATTAAAGTAACTTTATGTAATCTCCGAGAAATGGGTGAATGGAGACGTAATCTTTTTTATTCAAATTTTTGCTGACTAGGTTTTTTTTAAGCCCAGTTTGCAGGGATGGTAACGGATGGTATGAAAAACATTGACGTGCACGTAAAAGACCCCTTGACAGTTCGAATTTGATGAAGAGGCAAAATTCTTCTACCTAGTAGATGGCCGAATGGTTACAACATGCACACTGTTTCATAAGGTCTGCCATTGATTCCCTGGTTTTGATTCCCGGTGGTACGCGACAAGGAGTAGGGTGGTATGTCCAACCTCATGAGTTGTCTACGTGTCCACCAATTTCTCCCACTGCTAAATGATTGATCTCGATCAAGTCTAATTTAAATTATGGTCATTTCAGCAGTTCAACAGCTCCCACCCCGACCCCCTCATTTGGTAATTTTAAATATTTGGTGGGAGCCCCATTTTGAAAAAAAAACTACGCTTAGAGGCCCTATTAATTATTAATGATTTTGTTACGACGGACTGATTTTAAGCTTACATTGCTTTCTATTGATTTTACACTGCCATTTATACCTTTTATTCAAATGAAATAATAATAATTGTTTTAAGAGACCTGTCTGATTCAGATTATTGAGTCCATCATTAAATTTGTAGATAGTCTAATATTGTGGATAAGCTATTGAAATAAAATTGAACCATATGTTAGTCCCATATTGTGTGGAGTGGACAACATTAAACCCTCTCTCTTTCCCCCTCTCTGACAGTCACCTGGATTGTATATATATATTAAACCTATTTAAATAGAACTGGTATATATACTATATCTACCAATATATATTTCTCTTGATTAATTAAGATGTATATTATTCATTTGCAAAGAATGGTGGAGCTACATTATAAAATATGATATGTTGATGGTATTTCAGTATGTGTATGGTTTGTGTGATTTATGGGTTCTGTTACTTATATAATTCATTGATCATTTATTGTATATTTCACTGGCCATTACATGTGTATTTCGTGAGCCATTAGATGTATATTTCACTGGTCATTATTTACATGTGTATTTCATGGGCCATTAGATGTATATTGCATGGGTCATTAGATATATATTGCATGGGCCATTAGATATATAATGCAGGGGTCATTAGATATATATTTCATGGGTCATTAGATATATATTTCATGGGTAATTAGATGTATATTGCATGGGCCTTAGATATATATTTCATGGGCCATTAGATGTATATTTCATGGGTTATTAAATGTATATTTCATGGGCCATTTGATGTATATTTCATAGGTCATTAGATATATATTGCATGGACCAGTATATCTTGTGAGTCATGTAATATAGATTACATGGGTCATGTACAGTATATTTTGTGTGTATGGGTCATGTGATTTATGTATATTTTGTATACATATCATTGGTCATGTGATATGCATATCATGGGTCATGTGATATACATATCATAGGTCATGTGATATACATTTCATGAGTCATGTAATGTATAGGCCATGCTATATACATTTCAGGAGTCATGTAATGTATAGGCCATGCTATATACATGTCATGGGTCATGTGATATACATGTCATGGTTGATGTGATATACATATCATGGGTCATGTGATGTACGTCTTAGGGTTTATGTAGTGTATATCTCAAGGTTTATGTACTGTACATTGGTACTTTTTTGGCCATGTGATTTATTTGATGGTCATGTGACAGGTATGTCACGTGATGTATATCTACAATATATCTAATGTTTGTGTGATGTTTGAGTTCTGGCTTGCTTGCTGTTTAACATCATCACAAACCATCTGCTGGTATGGGTATATACCTGAAAATAATAAAACCTGCTGATTCAGCTTCGTATAGTATTATTGTGCTACCTATATTCATCCTCACATAACCAAGACTTTTGACTGAATGCAGCCACGGATGGGGAGGAAATTTATATGATATGAAGATTATTCATTTTCATTTTATTTAACATAAATTCATGCACATTAAAAAACCTTTCTCCATTAACCCAGTTAGAGCAGAAGTTGTGGATATTAAACCCCATTTCAATTCATTTTTTGACAATTTTATATGATTGGGTTTCCTGATGTCTTTCTAATACAATATTATTACATAAATATTTCGTTAAAGATTTCAAGCATTCATTTAACCCAAACTCATTAACAAGTTTATAAGTTATAGTACTATGAATATGTGACATTCATGAATTAAGTCATTCATAATCTTCTGCAATGATTTCCCTTTTATGGAAAACTTAATCCAAATGTCTGACCTTTTTCCTGTTTTTTCAAATATCCAAATGGCAATTAATAAAATGTTCAGGAAAGAGTTAGAAATTTTAGAAGAAGTCCTCCATGGCGTTTGTTTTTTTAAAATTATAATCACTATGGTGTACAAATTGAATTAATATAAATATACAACACGGATTGAATCATTCATTTAAAAAAACAGATTACATTGTAAAATATTCTCATTCTTTGTTTATATTAAATTTTTATTTTTATTTGGTGCATGTGTAGTTTAAGCTATTTGGTGCCCTTCATCACTTTCTTATAATTTATATAATGAAGTAACTAACACAAGGTACAATTTTATGGATACAAAATTACTGAGTTTAATACTAGACGACATTTTGATGATGTTACACTGTACTTTCATCTTTATCAATCGCTTTATAAAGACCAGAGTATCCTCATCGAAACGTCGCTTATTATTAAATTCAGTAATTGTGTATCCATAAAATCATAGCTTGTGTGAATATATTCAAATGACATAAGTGTTTATAACTGAGCGAAGTTTTGATTATGAATCTCTTGTCATTATCTAGCAATGATACAAATATTGTTTATTGTTTAGACTAACTGATTCTACTGATTTTTATCAAGCAATGGCACAAGTATTGTTTATTAATGAACTGAGTTTTGACTATGGTTCTCCTGTTTTAATCAAGCAATGGTACAAGTATTGTTTATGAATGAGCGCGTTTTGACTAAGGTTCTCAGCATTAATACAATTATAAAAGACTAGCGGATAACCTGACGCTGCCCAGGTTGTGTCTGTAACTCTGGAAGTGGTAGGCCAACTTCACTAAGTCTATGTTACTCCCTGGTCCAAGCTACCCTTATACACCAAATTTCAATTTAAGGTCATCAGTAAGTTGTTATTATTTTTAGTACTTATATCATTTCTTGATAAAGACCAGAGAGAATCCTAATTAAAAATGTTGTACAGTAATAAGCAGTGTTTGAATTCCATTGATTTCATTTCGATATTAAATGATATTAAATTGATTTCTCTGACATTTCGTTGATGTAAATTATTGGTGCAATTATTCACCCTGGTAAAATTATTAGATGAATTATTGTATAGGTAACTGGAATCTGAGAAGACTAATTTATAAGATAGCAATCTTAAATTAGTCAATGCAATATCGATGTCACAATTATATCAAATCTGAAAATAGTCAAGTACAAAACTCAATTCTGTACTTATTTTTCTGAACTTTTTTGTTGAATATTTTAAGATTCAAACTTCCAAGAAATGTTAAATTGGTGACAATGACGACAGTGTTTGTTCTTATTTTGTTAATTATGTGTGTGAAATAGCTTTATTTAACGTCCGCTTTGACTGAGGTATGTGGATTATGACTATGAGCTTCGTTAAGCCTTTTGTACCAAGTTATTTAAATTCTTTCATATAATTATATAATTATACGTTTACTGCTTTAGACTGGTATACAAACATAAACGATATAATCTCACAGTTGTCATGTCATGACTTGTGATGTATATATCTTATATATACATGTACAATACGTGACAGACATGTAATTAACTTGAATTGATTGAAGTCAGGGTCAAATTCCTGTTGATTAGTGGGCATTAAAGATATTAGGAAATGATCTTGGATTGAAGGTCTATGAAGTTTGTGTTGAATAAGGGGCGTTAAAGTATTTATTAGGAAATAATCTTTGGTAGTTATTAGATCAATTATTGCATTATTTAAGATTAGGTATATATACTAGCTGATTAGTCCTTTTCAACATTGTCATTGAGTCAAACGGCGTGGTTTCGATTCCCCATTTGTACGTGACAAGGAATAGGGTCGCTTGTCCACCCTCGTGGGTTTTCTCCGGGTCTTTCAGTTTCCTCCCACTGATAAAGACCACTACACAGAAGCAAATTATTGAAATGAAATAGAACCATATGTTAGTCCCAAAATGACCTAGTTTGTGTCAAATGGATGTTAAACCCCATCTCTCTCTCTCTCTCTCTCTCTCTCTCTCTTGAGCATTTCTTACTAGCCTATTTTTATTTGAGATGAACAATGCACAAATTTAGTACAATTGAATAATTTTGTTACTAACCCTATTATTGCAGAATAAATTTCAAATGGTTTTTTGAATGGTTCAATCAAATGTATTGACTGTAACTACTACTATTACACAGGGTCTTGTAGCTATTGATATAATATGCATGTCCTCTATGGAAATATTGATAGAATGTAGTAATCATTTGTGGCCATTTTCATGAAATTTATTTTGTTTAGGGTAAACATGCTTTTGATATCTGAAACTGGTGCGCTTGTTAAAGTCATATTTTCTCCTGTTAAATGACCAACTTCGCAGAAAAACTTGCCAGTCTGTCAATTTACATTCAATGAAATTAAAATATTAAAAAATGTGACATTTAAACACAATAATAACAGATAAATTCTTAGATGTTATGTGTGTAAGAAATTAACAGACTGCTAATTATTGTCATATTCTTCGTGGAAAAATATAAAACAAATATAAAAGAAATAGGTCAATTTGACCAACAAGTAAAATATTGAAGTGAAGGCTCCTATTTGAACGAATGCGCTTTTAGTCCTTGTCTCACCATAATCACGAATGAACACCTGTCATAAGTGCACATGTCTAAAAGCTTCTCTTGGGCATCACAGAAACAAGCAAATGTGGGTATCTCAGCCACAAGCACCTGTAGGTATCCCAGCAACAAGCTTCTGCGGGTATCCTAGCAACAAGTTTCTGTGGGTATCCCAGCAACAAGCTTCTGTGGGTATTTCAGAATATGTAAGTTTCTATGAATGTGAATCATTAATTGTAGATCAGCAAAATATTTTGGTTATTGGCGTTGATTGATTTATAAATTAGAATCAGATCATTCATTTAATGGTTTATCATAAATTTTCTTATTAGATGCTTTTGATTGAATTTTAAATAATTTTTGTTTTTTGTTGAATTGTTATCTGACTTATAAATTGACAATAAAAAAATACCTACCCCATATTGGAATGGTTATTGTTTTTTTTGGGAGCCACGGTGGCTAAGTGGGTAAGATGCTGGCTTGCTAACCTGAAGGTCATGGGTTTGATCCCGACAATTCATCCGGATTTTTTGGTGTGGTTTCCCCTTGTCAGTGATGCAGAACGGGGGGCCTGACAAGAACAGCTATCTAGTCTGGAACAGAAAACTGAAGTCCTGTGTGCACATAAAAGATCCCTTTGCAGTTCAAATTCGATAAAAATTCCCCTCTTAGTACACTGTATGGCGTCTGTCTGTCTTCATTTATTGTATTAAAATCATTGTAAAAAATCCCCGATAACAAACTAAACAAGACTGTGTGGATATAAAAAGGATTTAGTTTTAGTTTGTTACCGGGGATTTTTTACGATGATTTTGATTTATCTATAAGGATTGGTTCCTGTTTTTCCTCGGATGTATCACTGAGATCCAAACTTGCCTGCACTGTTATGGGGACTCTTCCGTCCCTCTTTTCCTTTCGTGTGTGAGATTTTATCGTCTTCTTCTTGGGATTATTTATTGTATTATGTTGGAACCATGATGGCTTGGTGAGAATGGCGCTGACTCAATAACTAGTAGGACGTCATTGGTTCAATCCTGGTGTTATCCGAAGCAGTTTCTCAGGATTTTCCATCATGGTTTCCAGTTGTCAGTGGGACAGGACAAAGCGTCAGACCAGGAAAAAACACCTAGTTGTTTGGATAGCATAATATTGTAGGTGTTGTATCAAGTGAACATGGTTGGGATAGAGTATTCCTACTCCTTTCAAAACAACTAATACAGCTTTGGCATTGAAAGAACTGATACTACTTTACCATGGAAACACCTGGATCACCAGGGCAGCTAGAAGTACACCTGGTAAATTCCATGTACCATTACATAAATTTGTCTTTTTGTTTTGCAAAATGTGGACAAATCTGTTGAGATACTGCGTGTTTTTTTTATATTTCCACATTTGAAATGTGGTCACATATTGTCAGTCACCCCTGTACTTCTGTCTTTACCAGTGTTACATATTGTTGTCTTAGCAACACCCTTACGCCTCACCGTGTTCCGTTTGATTAGAGCTCTCGGCCATTGCTTCAGGAATATGAGCGACACCCACCTAACAAAATTATTTGATCTGTGTAGGCAAGAATTTTAATAATTAGGCTAGTCTATGGTTGGTTTGGACATGGTATATTATAACCATAGCATATGACATTAATCAAATTTATTTTCTTGAACAGAAACCAAATACCCACAGTTTACTGGTTTACACCACGAGATGGGTTTACTAGTCCGCCGCTAATATGGATATCAATAAACCTAACCCTAACCCTAATTATAGATATCGGTGGAGTAATGAAGCCGCAGACTAGTGACCACGATGGGGTTTCACTAGTTCGCGGTTCGCTAGTCCCCTGCGCTATAGATATCAATAAACCTTACCCTTACCCTAACCCTAAGCCAACCGTTGGTCCAATAAACCTAACCCTAATGATAGATATCGGTGGACTAATCAGCACGCCGACTAATGACCATCCCCCTACACTACTAGATATTATATTATAATCTGAGTTTACTGGTTGTTAATCATTTTATGACACACTCGATGGTAATAAAACCACTTGTATATCAATACTAGCAAATAAACTACCTGACTTGTAGGCCCTATCTGTGTATAAATTACGGGGGCAGATCCAGGAATACAGATCCAGGAATTTTTGCAGGAAGGGGTTTTTCAAACTTCTGTTAAGGACATTTGACCTCATCGTCTCTAAATTACGTAGGCATACAGACACATTGTGTTTTTTAAAGAAAGATATCCAACCCCCCGTTTGATGTCAATTTTCATAACGAATTAATAGAATTAATAGGATTGCATTGTGATTCAGTTTCATTGATGTAAATCATTTTTTCACGATTTTAATACCAATCCCATCCCTCCATCTGATAATAAAATATAAAGCACACGACCATTACACTTTTCTCATAATGTGTTGTTTTACATTTTTTTCATGTAGCTGAGCAGGATACCCCCCCCCCCCCGGATCCGCCCCTAGATTATGCTTAAAAGGGCACGTCAATGTCAACCTCGGCCGTTTAAAATTCATACTCGTTGACGTTGGTATCAGCCAGTTCATTGACCTTATAGTATACCGTCCATGGCCATCATAATGAAAACGACCACACCCCTTGACATGCCCTCACATCGACACTACGGGCTATTCTTATTTTAATTTCAGTTTGTGTCCCATCCTATGGAATAGTGGCGAGATAGTTTTCCTTACCATACCCCGTCTTGCACCACTAGCAATGGAAACACTATGTTGACAATGACGACAATATTGTGCCTGATCCGCTATTCTGTATTAATCGAGTAGGAGTCATCATACAGCTTGATGTTTGACCAGCTGTGTCCGCGAAATTGAGAAAATTACACATTGCGAAGCACCCAGATCGCAATATTTTTCGGCCCCTGTGCGTACGTGTTTTCACGTAATGCCATCGCCATTATAAACATATAAATATCATCTGGATATGAGTTTAATATAATATAGATCCTGTATATAAGCCTAATTGCAGCAAATAGTAGGTCTGACATTAAAAACCAAACCGTGGCACAATCTAAGGAAGTTATTCATTTGGATGTTTCTTTCTATGGCGACGTTTCTTCAAGCAAAGATTTACAAGAGAAGCTCTTTCCAGACGTCGCCAGAATATAAAGATCCAAGTAACCTCCTTATAATTGTGTCACGTTTAATTCCTTAATAATTGTTTCATGATTTAAACCATATAATTGTGTGACGTTTTATTCCATATAATTATGTCACGTTTTATGCCATATAATTATGTCACGTTTTATACCATATAATTGTCTGACGTTTTATTCCATATAATTATGTCACGTATGATTCCATATAAAGGGGTGACGTTTTATTCCATATAATTGTTAGACGTTTTATTCCATATAATTGTGTGACGTTTATTCCATATCATTGTGTGAAGTTTTATACCATATAATTGTGTCACGTATTATTCCATATAATTATGTCACATATTATTCCATATAACTGAGTGACGTTTTATTCCATATAATTGTGTCACGTATTATTCCATATAATTATGTCACATTTTATTCCATATAATTATGTCACATTTTATTCCATATAATTATGTCACATTTTATTCCATATAATCATGTCACGTATTAATCCATATAATTATGTCACGTATTATTCCATATAATTTTGTGGCGTTTTATTCCATATAATTGTGTGACGTTTTATTCCATATAAATGTACTCGTGTGACGTTTTATTCCGTATAATTGTGTAAATGATAAACGACATTAGAAAACGTAAAATCGTGCGCAACACCCGTCACTATTTCTAGCAAAATACCTTGAACCCTAGATATAAAAAAAATCCTTTAAAATCCCCCTGCTGAAGGGCTAGCTTCTATTACCCTTTTTATACGCCCACATTTTCATGTGGACGTATTATGTCGTCGCCCCTGTCCGTCCGTCCGGACGTTCGTCCGTCCACAATTTGTTTGTGGACTCTCTACAGGTCACAATTCTTATCCGATTTTGACGAAACTTGAAATATAGGTTTATCCCCATAAGATCTCGGTTCCTTTCGATATTGGCATGTATCGGATCGGAACTTCATGGATTATGGCCCCTGATTGTACGAAATATCATGTTTTTAGCTTGTGGACCCTATAGAGGTCACAATTTTGAACCGATTGTGATGAAACTTGACATGCATGTTTATAACACCAAAATCTTGGTTCCTTTCGATATTTGCGCCCATCGGATCGTAACTTCCTGAATAATAGCCCCTGATTGTCCGAAAAATCGCCCTTTTTAGCTTGTGGTCCCTCTGGAGGTCAAAATTATTATACAATTTAAAAAAAAACGTTTGATTATATCACCGTTAGATCGTAATGAAGGTTGAGTTCGAATTTCGTGAAAATTGGACCAAAATTGACTGAAAAAATGGCTGCCGCTTGTTCGCGAAGAGTGTAAAAATATGGTATATCAAGGTTGTGAACCCTGTAGAGGTCACAATCTTCATTCAATTTTGATGAAACTTGAAACACATGTTTACAACTTAACAATCTTAGTTCCTTTCCATATTTGTGCATATCGGATTGTAACTTCCTGAATTATGGCCCCTGACTGTACGAAAAATGACCTTTTTTTTAGCTTGTGGTCCCTCTTGGGTCAGAATTATTATCCCATTTAAAAAACCGTTTGATTATATCACCGTTACATCGTAATGAAGGTTGAGGTCGAATTTCGTGAAAATCGGACCAAAATTGACAGCTGTTCTTGTCAGGCCATCCATTCTTCATCACTAACAAGGGGAAACCACGCAAGAAAATCTAGATGAACTTTGTCACCCAATGCAGGGATCAAACACCCAACCTCAAGGCTACCGAGCCAGCATCTTACCCACTTAGCAACATGATCCCCAGTCGAATTTGAAGCCTACTGAAATGAACCTTTATAACCCAAAGATCTTAATTCTTTTCGATATTTGCACATACCAAATTCTAACTTAATGATGTAGGAAAAATCACTTTCGGTATTGCTTGTTCTCTATCCTTCTCTCGAAAATGTGGGCGTATCCTGCCTGGCAGTGCCAGCCTATCTTTTTATGATGATATCGAGTTGAATAACTGTTAACAAATATCATGATAAGTTGTCGTGTAGGAGTGGAAGATAAAACAGACATTTATTGATAGGATTTACTCTAATGTCAATACTTCATATACCATAGATTAGCCTCCATAATATAATCTAAATAAAAACTTTTATTCGAGACAATAAATTGCATTTATTCGAATGTCAAGACGTTATTTACCATAAACGTGTACATGTATATATATAAATAAACGCCTTTCAATCGAGACAAAGTGATAACATTAATTTGATTCCATGGAAATTATCAGTAATAAATATTATACACAGACGTATGTAGTCCCTTCGGTAATTTATATATATATATATAGAGAGAGAGAGAAATGGGGTTTTACGTCCACTCAGCAAAAAGTAGGTCTTTTCGGGACTAACATGGTTCAATTTCATTTCCATAATTCGCTTGTGTGGAGTGATCTTTAGCAGTGAGAGGGAACCGGAGGACCCGGAGTTAAACCCACGGGATTGGACAGCCGATCCTACTCCTTGCCACCTACAACCGTGGAATCGAAACCACGCCAGATGACTCAATGACAGACATTATGATACAACGCGAACGCACTACCCCCCCCCCCTCCGGTCATCGAAAAAACAAAATAAAAGAGGAATACAGTTTTAAAAAAGGCAGGGAAAGTAATTTTTAAAACAGAAGCCAGCGTCACCCATTTATCCGACAGATCTGTTGTTTATCAAAAGGCTAATAACATATTCCTGGTTGTAATACTAGTAGCATGTAAATATGAACTGTTGAAGCATATATATACATAGGTAATATTACAGACAAATAGGTTAACAGGGTTACACTATTCTACAAAACATACTTGATTATGAAACTGTATCTTTATCGTTCACTTAGGTTTTATATTTATTTACACAGCGATTATAATATTTGGTTGTTAAGGTGTGAATATGTGCATTTTGACTAGGTGAAAGGGCGTAGTGGTGTACTTTGTGTCCCGGGTGGGCGGACTGGACTGGCCTGGTCGAGTAGTACCCAAACCCACCCAAATTATAAATGAAATTAAATGGGCGCGTTTAACGTCCCGCTGTTTTACACTTAAACTGGGCTAATGAAGACGGGCATACACCATACAGTGTGCCAGGAGGTAAATTTTGCCCGGGCAGCGCCACTATGACCGATTCTTATTTCGAATTCCAACTGCCAATTAGTCCCGAAATGACCTAGTTTGTGTCGAGTGGGCGTTAAACCCCATTTCTCCCTCTCTCCAACTGCCAATGGATCTTTTACGTACACGCCTTACCGAAATTTATTATTATTTTAAGTAATATCACAATTGTTGGTCTACACAAATAGCAAAGGCAAGAAGGCACTTTCTTTAGGCCTACTCTACCCCGATATCTTGTCATGATAGCTCTCAGGTTAACAGATATCCGGTGTCACTGGTTACGACACCCGGATAAAGAAAAATACGATAACGGTAAATGGTGACTAAATTTCAATATTTCGCGTGCGCGTAGAGGGCTTTGGCAGTGGGAGAAACCCGGAGGACCCGGAGAAAACCTACGAGGTTGGACAGGCGAAACCGCATCTCTTGACTCGGTTGTACGTGGCAAGGAGTGGGGCCGCCTGTCCAATCACGTGGGTTTTCTCTGGGTACTTCGGTTTCCTCCCACTGCTAAAGACCCCTACGCGCAAGCTAATTATGGAAATAAAATAAAACTATATGTTAGTCCCGAAATGACCTAGTTTGTGTCGAGTGGACGTTAAACCCCATTTCTCCCTCTCATAAAGTGATGATTCCCGTTTTGAAAAATCTACCCCGATATTAAAAATGTAATTTCTCCGTCGCTGATTTAAAATATTGTAAAATACATGTACACTGATTTTCTGAAGACTAAAACCCCATTCTATAAACAAATATGGCGTTAAAAATCCCCAAACAGATTATTCTCGATGGAGTGATTCGTGATCACGAGACAAATACCTAATGAAGTTAATTAATGTCATAAGAGATTTATGTAAATTACCCTATAGTGATTCACTGTGGCATGTTAATGAATTCTAAATTTGATAATCTTCGTTTATCTCTATATAAAACCACGTGGTCAGCCCCCAAGGCGTTGCTAGTGGTTACACGACAACAAATCGTGGAGGGTGGGGTTGCGGGAGTATAAAAGGCGCCAAGATAACCCGAGCTGTTATAATAAGATATTAATATCTCACTGTCGACCCTTCTTGTCTTTGTGAGCACAGCTTTATCTTCAATCTTCAAAATGGTAAGTTTATATTATTTAAACGTGTGCGGTATTTTGTCATTTTATTAATTAAAGTTGTTAAAGAATTTCTAAGACATATTCCAGACACCAGATAATATTATTTCGTCAGTCCATTGATATACATCTAGTGTAAAATATTTAAATGTATTTAGAGGAGAGAGAGAGACAGAGAGAGGGGAAGAGTAAGAGAGAAAGGGGGGGGGAAATGTGGTTTTAACGTCCACTCGACACAAACTAGGTCATTTCGGGACTAACATATTGTTTAATTTTATTTCAATAATTCGCTTGTGCGTAGAGGTCTTTAGAAGTGGGAGGAAACCGGAGGACCCGGCGACCTACTCCTTGTCACGTACAACCGGAGATTCGAAACCACGCCAGTTAACTCAATGGCAGGCTTTATGAAACAGTGCGCCCATGGTAACCATTCGGCCATCCAACCCCCCCGATTTTGAATTTTGAAACAGAATTTTAGTGTTAAGAGTACATAAATATTACCATATTTTAAGCCTATAACGGTAAATATATTTGATCTTTGGGTATAATATATGCCTGGAATACCTTCCGCTCTGAAATTCGGGGGCGACTTTGGATATATACAGGGGAATTTGAGTTTATTCTTCTGAAAGATTTTCTTTAAACCTGTAAGGTTTTACTTACTGGAATTCTGGTATGTTTTCATTTTACGTACATGTTGACGTCGACGGTTTATAAGCAAGATAAAGTCCCCGACTTCGGTTTTGCTGGTGAATAAGATTTCGAAAAAAAACCCGGGATATATCAAAACAGGATGTTTATTTTGATAGTATTACTCAAGTGTGTTTGATAAAATCCACCAAATTCATCTCACAGCGATATACCCGACCTTGTTTATTTTTAGATGAAATCCGTTCGGTATTCGGTGTCACGGCTCTTAAGATATTATCCAGGTTATCGTTTGGTTGATTATATCTTTATAAAACATCACATGCTAACCTGGAGGACCTGTGTTCGATCCCTGCAGTGGCCGAGAATTTTCCGGTGTGGTTACCTTGTCAGTGGTGCAGGACAGAGGGCCTGGTAAGGGACAGTGTATAGTCGTTTGGACGTAAAAGATCCCTTGGCAGTAGGTCCTAGCGCCATTGTCCGGGCAAATTTTCCCTCATAGTACACTGTATTGCGTATGGTCCCTTTCATCAGCCCAGTCTGAGAAGAAAATTAGGACGTTAAACCCCATTTCGTTTCATTTCTATATTACATGCTGATCAACAATTCTATTTATCGTTTCAGCGCGAGTGTATCTCTGTTCATGTCGGCCAGGCCGGAGTTCAGATGGGCAACGCCTGTTGGGAGTTGTACTGTTTGGAACATGGTATCCAGCCTGATGGTCAGATGCCATCAGATAAAACTATTGGTGGTGGAGACGATTCCTTCAATACATTCTTCAGTGAGACCGGTGCTGGTAAACATGTACCAAGAGCTGTGTTTGTTGATTTGGAACCAACGGTTGTAGATGAAGTAAGAACTGGTACATACCGCCAACTCTTCCACCCAGAACAACTCATCACTGGTAAAGAAGATGCTGCCAATAATTACGCTCGAGGTCACTACACAATTGGTAAGGAAATCGTCGACTTGGTTCTCGACAGAATCAGGAAATTGGCTGATCAATGTACTGGTCTTCAGGGATTCCTCATCTTTCACAGTTTCGGTGGTGGAACCGGTTCCGGTTTTACATCTTTGCTAATGGAAAGATTGAGCGTCGATTATGGAAAGAAATCAAAACTCGAATTCGCTGTTTACCCAGCTCCCCAAGTTTCAACTGCAGTTGTTGAACCCTACAACTCTATATTGACAACCCACACCACCTTGGAACATTCCGACTGTGCCTTTATGGTTGATAATGAAGCCATCTACGATATCTGTCGCCGAAATCTCGATATTGAACGACCCACCTACACCAACTTGAACCGACTCATTGGCCAGATTGTCAGCTCCATCACTGCTTCTCTCCGATTTGACGGCGCACTTAACGTCGACTTGACCGAGTTCCAGACTAACTTGGTACCCTACCCACGTATCCATTTCCCTCTTGCTACCTATGCCCCAGTTATCTCAGCTGAGAAAGCCTATCATGAACAACTAACCGTTGCTGAAATTACCAACGCTTGTTTTGAACCTGCCAACCAAATGGTAAAATGTGATCCTCGTCATGGTAAATATATGGCCTGTTGCATGTTGTACCGAGGAGATGTCGTTCCCAAGGATGTGAACGCTGCCATCGCCACCATCAAAACCAAGAGAACCATCCAGTTTGTGGACTGGTGTCCAACTGGTTTTAAAGTAGGTATCAACTACCAACCACCAACTGTTGTACCAGGAGGTGATTTAGCCAAGGTACAGAGAGCTGTTTGTATGTTGAGTAACACTACTGCTATTGCTGAAGCTTGGGCGCGCCTGGATCATAAATTTGATCTGATGTACGCTAAGAGAGCTTTCGTCCATTGGTATGTTGGTGAAGGTATGGAAGAAGGTGAATTCTCTGAAGCCAGGGAAGATTTGGCTGCTCTCGAGAAAGATTATGAAGAAGTTGGTGTTGATTCAGTTGATGACGAAGGAGAAGAAGAAGCCGAGGAATACTAAACTAAGCAGAACTGTTTATGTTTAATAAATGAAATAAATGATATTTTTGTCTTGTTGCTGCCGAAACTAAACTCAAAAGACCCTGCAGGACATATGCCCCTATTTCCTCCCTTGAGTTTTGTTTCCTCTCAAGAAATTGTACAAACCCGACACAATCGACAGTTCAGCCGTTCACGCAACTGTCTTATATCATTAACCCTTTATCACTTAAAGGGACATTGTCACTTTTGAGAGAGATTTTTGCGCTTGTACTTTATTTTTCCGATGTGACGCGTATGTCTTTCTGACCCCTACCCTGCATTATGGCCTATTTTTATTTCAATGTCCAACTATCAAGGGTATACATGGCGGTGTACACGGGAACTCCGAGTTTAGTTTTTTAACGAATACCTAGGCCCCTTTTCTTGCTAGGATAACGTTCTTCACCACTGGCAAGTGTGGAACAGGGCTTGAAATTCCAAGGCACTTTGTAAGGAATCAAGCCGGGACCCCTGCCTGGTGAATTAGCAACATACTCACTAAGCTAGTATTCCAGAGGCTTGGGAGTGAGCGATAAATGTGGTTTAACGTCCACTTGACACAAACTAGGTCATTTCGGGACCAACATATGGTTCAATTTTATTTCAATAATCTGCCTGTGCGTTGGGGTCTGTAGCAGTTAAGGAAAACCGGAGGACCCGGAGAAAACCCACGAGGTCGGTCCAGAAGCTAGCAAAATTTAATTAGCATCTTGAGAACAAAAGGTTTGGTATCAGGAATTAGATAAGATCGGGGACCCCAAAACGCAACTCTTAAGTAATGCTTTTCGGGGCGCTATTCACAAAATCGCCTAAATTGGTGGAGTACATCCACGAAACCTGTGTCAAAATGTTGCCTGGGATTCCCAGGCGCGGATCCCCCCTGCTCAGGTTTGAAATTTTTTAATGCGATTTTATTGACGATTTAGACCTGTAATTTTGGAATTTACCTTCCGGAAATACGTCAGAATGAACCAAATTGAATCTAATTTACCAAATTTTTCTGGTGGAGGGCCCCCAAACCCCCGTTAATCGGTTGAGCGCAATTAGTCAAGCAATTATCAAACCTAGACCCCCCCCCCCCCCTGCAAAAAATCCTGGATCCGCGCCTGATTCCCAGTGACAACATAATTCCTTCTGAGTAGTCAATTATGGGGATATCTAAGTACACACCATCAATACAAGCACAAATGGGTACCAAACCAGTCCTCCCGCTTTTGTAACGTCCTATATTGACACCTTATCTATGAGATGATGGTCAGAAATTTGAAATGAGATGCAATGGGGTTAAAGGTCCTACTGTTCTGCTCTGAACTAGGCTAATGATGACGGGCATACGCCAAATAGTGTGCTATGAGTGAAATTTTGCCCGGACAGTGGCACTGCGGCCTACTTTTGTATTGAATTCCAACTTTCAAGGATCTTTTACGTGTACACCAATCACGGGACCTCGGTTTTTAGTCCCATCCGCCCTGCATCAATGACAATCTAATTGAAATTCAGATCTATATTTCGTTTCGGTTTTTATAATTTCGATGGCCTACACAAGTAAAACGAAATTTATTTGAACTATAAAAACGAAACGAAATAGGATCTGTATTTTAATTAGATTGCATCAATGACAAGGGGGAACCACGGCAGAAAATCTGGATGACCTTTCTCGGCCAATGTAGGGTTCGAACACCCGTCCTCCACGCATGTTGGTCAGCGTCTTACCCACTTATCCACCTTGCCCCCTTAAATGGATAGACCCTGCACTATATACTGTATAGACATTTAATACGACATATAACAGGTATTAGTGAATATTCTACTTTCTTTTTCTAAAATTAAATAAAATAGTAATAATAATGGACAATAAAATGACACGTCTTCATTGAATTGGGTTTAAAATATGACTATAGATTTGATTGCATTTATGACCATACAATTTCACACTGTGAATTAACAAATTAACCACGCACGGTTCTCGTTTCGGTGATTTTATCCGGTTTAGACGGATTAGCAGTAAAATTGACCGACTGGAGACCTACCGGTCAGTCCATTTACATGCCATAAAATTAGTATTACAAAGAATTTAATTTTCAGATAAACTAATAACGAATAACGAAACGCGAATCAACTTCACATTGTTCGCAAAATCCTTTGATTTAGGTAAGAAATAAAATGAAATGGGGTTTAACGTCCTACTTTTCTGCTCCGACTGAGCTAATGAAGACCATATTCCTGAAGCAATGGCCCGAGAAATCTCTCTCTGGCCATTGCTGGATTGACTTCTGATTCTTGAACTTTTGCGGGAGTGTGTCTATTCTCCCCGTTCAATGAAAGCTATCACTTAAGTACAGCAACATGACAGTCCTTCGTTTAATCTGAGTCTTCCCTAAAACTTTGGACAGTGATTTAAGGTATTAAAACGGTGAAAGTATGTTCGTTTCCAAACAGTATTGTTTACATTTCATTCGACTTGATAGCCTCGTTTGTCACACAATTAGTTTTACTGCAGTATTCTCCTCTGCACGGGTTAATTAGGCATAATAAAAGCGTGAGCCATGACGTAACGTTATGTAAACATATTTGGTCCAATACTGGCACTCGTTTTAAATGTAAAGCGTTTGTATGGTAGGTAGTGATTGGTTGGTAGTCGGACTACTGACCAATCAAAATCAACAATATCCACTCATAATAGCAGTGTGTAGTGAGATTACCTATTATCAAACGAAACGCTGCGCGGAGTATGATGAAGACGGGCATACGCCATACAGTTTACTAAATATTTCCGGAAAGCGGTGCAACGGCCAGCACTTATATCGAATTCCAAATGTCAAGGGTTCTAATACGTGCACGCCAATAATGTGTACACGGGGCGTCGGATTTCCGTCTCATCCATTGCTTCGATTTAGGTAAGCCTGGTGCTAGGATTTTTGATAATAAAAGGAGTAGGCGTGAGGGGATCACGTGGCTAAGCGGGTAAAGCCACTGGCTCGGTAGCCTGGAGGTCGGGTGTTCGATCCCTGCATTGGCTGAGAAAGTTCATCTCGATTTTCCGGCGTGGTTTCCCCTTGTCAGTGATGCAGAACGGAGGGCCTGACAAGGACAGCTGTCTAGTCGTTCGGATGGGACGAAAAACCGGGGTCCCGTGTACACATTGGAGTGCACGTAAAAGATCCCTTGGCAGTTGGAATTCGATATAAGAGTAGGCCGTAGCGCCGCTTCCCGGGCAAAATTTCCCTCATAGCGCTCTGTATGGCGTATGCCCGTCTTCCATTAGCCCAGTTTAGGTGCAGAAGAGTAGGACGTTAAACCCCATTCTATTTCATTTCAGTAGACATAAATGTTATTGATATGCAATTAATTCAACTGAAGCCAAATACCAGCTCGGTTTATTTGCTAATTTTATTTTTATGATTATCTAAGCTGGCAGGGTGTTAAATCATTTATACCACTTGTGAAGGTAATAAAACGACTTGTCTCTACATGTATCAATATATATCGATATTTGCAGACATAAAAAAACTACCTGATATAGATATAATTATGTTCATGTGAACTACAAGCTCGGGAATAAAAACAAGTGAATATCACTGTTGATATATGGTTGGCCTCATCCCATAAACACACGAAGCGGACATTCTGATTAAAATATACAGATCTATATTTCGTTTCGTTTTTAAAACTTTCGACAGACTACACTGCATGAAGATCTGACCGGTGGTAGTGGAAGGTCGCGTAAAGGAAATATACGAGCGGTTTTGATCCTATGACGTCAGACACTGATTAATCAAGCATCGTTGACGTTTTTAGCGGTTTATCCGCAGTTCCGAGCGCCGCACGCCAAGAACTTGCCGTAACAGATCATTTCCTTGACCCATCACCCACTTCAACCAAAACGCCGGTAATCCAGATCCTAGTGTAGTAAAGACAAGTAAAACGAAAGTTTGAACTATAAAAAATGAAATGTGATTCAATCAGATTTGCAAAGCGGACAAATAAACGATTGTGTTGCGGGGTTTCTTTAGGGGCCTGTAATGGTATATAAATTATTAAGTAGAGATTTATTAACAAAACAAGACGATAATCGACTCTCGGATACTGGAGATTTTAACTAGATTAGAACGGTTCGCCATTTTGAAAAAATAATTGAAAAATGAGAAATAATTGAAAAATGAGAACGCGAGACTATGTCTGGAATATACCAGTGCCCTGGTTACCACAATGCACACATCTTGTGAAAACTACAGACAGTGATAACTTGGCTCAGAATGAAGTAATTTGAATGAAATTTTCAATGTTTTTATTTTACATGATCTATATTTGAGCTGTTATAGTAAGTATGGTCAGCTCTTTATCTAAATCATACATAATGTATCTTTAAACGTGATTTCGGTAAACGTTAGTTTGAGATTTTTCAAATCTGCGATGCATCTAGAGGAGCTACTCATAAAGCTTTAAAAATCCTCCGAAAGGGCGTGACAGCCCCTGTTTATGGTTATTGAATAACTGTTTAAAAAATCATAAGTAGACTGCTTTAGTCGTTTAGGAGAAGATGGCATTTATATTGATATTCTAATAAATTACATTTACTCGTAATGTCAGCCGGGACATGTGCCCTTAACAAAGGGTAATCTACTAAATAAAATGATTCATTTCCCTTTTGAAAATTATAAACTATGATTTGACCCTAAAAATAAATTATATGATATTCTTTATTATAATCTGACTTTTGTGTTCTGTTTAATATTGTTGATTGTTTAAGGCCTTGGAGGAAATGGCTGGTGGCCTGGGGGTCTCGGGTTGGTTATGAATCTGTGCCTACCATAACTATCAAGGACCCGGTTGTTGATGACGGAGTGGTTCATGCTCGTGGTAACATGACAACAAATCGTGGGGGTGGAGTTTCGTGGATATAAAAGAAGCCAACTATCATCAAGTAATCATTATCTCACTGTCGACCCTTCTTGTCTTTGTGAGCACTGCTTTATCTTCAAAATGGTAAGTTTACATTATATTTGTACATGTATGGCATTTCGACGTCGGCTTCAGGATTTTTGGTGCTGCAGAGCATACCACGGTGGGAGGAAACCGGAGATCCCGGAGAAAACCCAAAAGGTCGGACAGGCGTCCCCACTTCTTGTCACGTACAACCGGGGAATCAAAGCCACGCCAGTTAACTCATTGACAGACCTTATGATACAGCGCGCACATGCTAACCATTTTCAATGCAAGTTATGTTAATTTAGTGAATTGCTAACAATAAGCAAGGTTTTTTGTTCACAACCAGGCGTGTTGTTATTCAAATAGTTGTTATATTTTACCTCATTCTTTGGTAACAATAGCCCATTATTCTAAAAGAAATCCATCGATTTTTTTAATAGAATATTTGTTAGCATTGAGTGAACAAGGGAAGTAAATTGAATAACAAGATACTGACCACCACTTCTGCGGTACACCTTTGCAAGTTTTCACGAATCAATCTCCATTAATTTTCTTTTATAGAAGTGAACTACAGTGTAGTTTGTTTTAAAATTTTTCACAACATTGAGTTAGTATGTGGTGGCATTTGATATTACTCAGTTGGATGGGGCGGTGGGGGATGCATTAGCACAGTCGGAGCAGAATAGTAGGACGTTAAACACCATTTCATTTCATTTTTGATGTCCGAATGGTTTAGCGTATCATGAGGTCTGTCATTGAGTCAACTGACGTGATTTCGATTCGCCGGTTTTACGTGACAAGGAGTAGGGTTGCCTCGCCACCTCGTGGGCTTTCTCCGGGTCTTCCCGTTTACATATCTATATTTCGTTTCGTTTTATTATTATTCGATGATCTGATGGGTTGTACTAGAAGGTCTCGTCAGGTGTCATACGAAAGGCTTTTGACCCTATGACGCCAGGCATCGATTAATCAATCAGCGTTGATGTTTCTAGTGGTTTACCCATAGTTCCGTGCATCGCACACCAAGAGCTCACCGTAACAGACCGTTTCATTGTAGACCACTGCCACAACGTTAAAGATCGGTTGGCGGCTGGGATTGAAAGAAATGCAATGGGATTTATCGTGCTACCATTTTGCTCCGACTGGGATATTGACGACGGGCATATGCCATACAGTGTGCTATGAGAGAAACTTTGCCCGGAAAGCGACACTACGACATACTCTTGTATCGAACTCCAACTATCAAAGATTCTTTTACACGTCAATATTTACACGGGACCTCGGTTTATCGTACCATCCGAACCACTATCCGTTGTCACTTACCAGGCTCCCGTCCTGCACCAATGACCAGGGGGAACCCTGTCATACGCAGCTGCCTGTGCAAATTTAATGCACGACGTATGCCCATCATTACTAATCCGATTGCAATCTGAACGACAGACTCACCCTACCTGCAGAGAAGTGACTCTGACATAGTGAATAGCCATGATATCCATTTGACGTTGTCTAAACGTCGCAGGTCATGAGGTCACATCAACAAACAAAATGTCAACATTACAAGAAACAATGTTACATTGTAAACAAGCCTTCCTGTAGCCTTTAGGACTGTATAATCCGTACAGCTATATCGTCTTATCGCTTCTTCCAATGATTTTTCACAGAAATAACATCTACAACTCTAGATTTGACATCGGCATATTGGCACTATTTTGTGCTTCGGTCGTGTCTATTTGAGATATACACAATCAATTCTGCTAATGTTTTTAGCATGGGGATTGACTAATAGTTAATTTATTTCAATTCCAAACAAAAATTTAAAACCTTAACGCAATTTTAAAAAAATAGCCAAATTCTAGCTGGGATTACTGAGCAAAATGGCCACCCATTGTATACGTTCGAAAAAAAAGCCAGCTACCATTTGATTTTCGTACGTTAGTTACGTACGATCCGATTGGTGAATACACAAATGAATTACTTTATTCCCCTATGAAATTAATTTGGATAGAGTGTGGAACTTTGAATTTAGATCGTTTATGGTGTATTTACAAATTTATTTGTTTCATTAAGCTGTTTAGGCAAGCCCATCACATAGCATTTTGGACGAAACACTATTTGCGAATGTTAATTTGGATTATAAAGTGTCTGTTGGCTGTTATGAACCCCGTGTTGCCGTCCTTGGTAAATCTGCAGTGTGTAAAGTATCTTTGGTTGGTTCATTTTTATGAAACCTCGCGGAAATCCGATTTATATATATAGAAAGAAATGGGGTTTAACGTCCACTCGACACAAACTATGTCATTTTGGGTATTATACCTATATTATACCACTCCTTGTCGTGTACAAACGGGGAATCGAAAACACGCCAGTTGACGCAATTACAGACTATGTGATACAACGCGCACATGCTAACCCCCTCCGACTTATATAAGCCATTGCCTTATTTTCAATATTCCGTGAATACTTTGTTGTTTGATCAACATTATTCTTGCTATATTTTCAGCGTGAGTGTATCTCTGTTCATATCGGTCAGGCCGGAGTCCAGATGGGTAACGCCTGTTGGGAGTTGTACTGTTTGGAACATGGTATCCAGCCTGATGGTCAGATGCCATCAGATAAAACTATTGGAGGCGGTGACGATGCTTTTAACACGTTCTTCAGTGAGACCGGTTCTGGGAAGCATGTACCAAGAGCTGTGTTTGTGGACTTGGAACCATCGGTTGTGGATGAAGTCCGAACCGGTACATACCGGCACCTCTTCCACCCAGAACAACTCATCACTGGTAAAGAAGATGCCGCCAATAATTACGCTCGAGGTCACTACACAATTGGTAAAGAGATTGTCGACTTGGTTCTTGACAGAATCAGGAAATTGGCTGATCAGTGTACTGGTCTTCAGGGATTCCTCATCTTCCACAGTTTCGGTGGTGGAACCGGTTCTGGTTTCACGTCTCTTCTTATGGAAAGATTGAGTGTCGACTATGGCAAGAAATCCAAGTTAGAATTCGCCATTTATCCAGCACCACAAATTTCCACTGCTGTGGTCGAACCCTACAACTCTATCTTAACCACTCACACCACCTTGGAACATTCCGACTGTGCCTTTATGGTTGATAATGAAGCTATCTATGACATCTGTCGTCGTAACTTGGACATTGAACGTCCATCCTACACCAACTTAAACCGAATCATTGGACAGATCGTCAGCTCCATCACTGCTTCTCTCCGATTCGACGGCGCACTTAACGTCGACTTGACCGAATTCCAGACTAACTTGGTTCCCTACCCACGTATCCATTTCCCTCTTGTTACCTATGCCCCAGTTATCTCAGCTGAGAAAGCCTATCATGAACAACTTACCGTTGCTGAAATTACCAACGCTTGTTTTGAACCTGCCAACCAGATGGTAAAATGTGATCCTCGTCATGGTAAATATATGGCCTGTTGCATGCTGTACCGAGGAGATGTCGTTCCCAAGGATGTGAACGCTGCCATCGCTACCATCAAGACCAAGAGAACTGTCCAATTCGTTGACTGGTGTCCAACTGGTTTTAAAGTAGGTATCAACTACCAACCACCAACTGCTATACCAGGAGGTGATTTAGCCAAGGTACAGAGAGCTGTTTGTATGTTGAGTAACACTACTGCTGTTGCTGAAGCCTGGGCTCGTCTGGATCATAAATTTGATCTGATGTACGCTAAGAGAGCTTTTGTCCATTGGTATGTCGGTGAAGGTATGGAAGAAGGTGAATTCTCTGAAGCTAGAGAAGATTTGGCTGCTCTAGAGAAAGATTATGAAGAAGTTGGTGTTGATTCTGTTCCCGACGAAGGAGAAGAAGAAATCGAACAATACTAAACTATGCAGCATTGTTGACTTTTATCTTATGTTAATTTATATAATGAAATAAATAATATTTTTGTCATAGAACTCCTTCTTAAGAGCACCCATCAACTTTATTACAGTAATTCGCTGGCACGTAGGAGTCTTTAGCAGTGAGAGGAATTTGGAAGACCCGGAGTAAACCCACGAGGTGGGCAGGCGACCCTACTCCTTGTCAGGTACAACCGGGGAATCGCAACGCGTATGAGCTAATAATTTGGCCATCCGACTCCCTGGCTTCAATTGGTGCATTCTCACATCACAGACTGGTGAACTTAGCTCGGAATGCTGCTGGCGAATATTTTGATAATTTGGTGGGCCGATCAGAATCTCTTTTGAACTTATCATATTATAATGTCTGGTGCAAATTGTCTGAATATTAGGCGACACGGCCGTATTTAGCAGGGGTACATTGCACCCACAGAAAAATGAGACACTACAGGATTACTTGATAGCGACTTTGGCATTATATTGGCGCCCCACCACTCTGCTGCACACCCACTTTTAAAATCCTACATAAGACCCTGTTGGGCGAATGATTGAAAACAGTTAATTTTTGTTAAGATCTATTTTCTGGGACATTTTGGGCAGGGAAGACTGGTTTTCAACGTGCATGTACAACAGATTGTGTAGGAAAGGAAGGGGCACCATAACAGACGTTAAAGCTTAACATTATGCTGAGGGGTGTGGGTCTTCAATTATTACCTTCAAGGTCACTGAACTAGAGGCAATAGCAGTTTATTATAACCCTTTTCCTTATAAAATGGGGGGTTGGGTGGCTGAATAATTTAAGTGGGTGAAATGGTAAAGTCTGTCAGGAGTCAAGTGGCGGTTTTGATCCTCCCTTGTAATTGTTAAATTCTCGCTTCGATGTACAGAATACGCGTGCCCGCTCTACCATGACAACTAGATCTATGGCTGCGCACATACACACACATATCATTACAATTCCTATATTCAAAGGACATGAGTATTCATGCTAACAGTAATGACAAGTAGTATGGTAACTTGTCGAACCTCATGGGTCTTCTACCTGTTCTGTTTCCTACAACAACGTTTGATCACAAGGTCTATCCTTGAGTCAAGTGGCTTGGTATCAAATAACTGCTAGTATGTGACAAGGAGTAGGGTTGCTTGTCCATATCCACTGCTAAAGACCCCTACGTGCAAGTGAATTATTGAAATAAACTTGAACCATATGTTAGTTCTGAAATAAACCAGTTTGTGTCGAGTGGACGTTACTCTTTACACTGATTGTCAACTCAATTATCTGTTTATAACATAACTACAACAATAATGTTTAAATAGAATAAGAGATGATTTTTATTTTTTTTAAAACAAATAAAATAGTTGATGTAATTTGATGAAGTGTTGTCTGGTATTATTTCGACTGACCATTCTGTGCCTGACCATTTTCATTACCCATGATTATGCATAACGAGTCCCTGAAAAATACATAAATTATGAAGTATTATTAAACAATTAGTACATATATACGAACATCAGTAGCTTTGTCTTTTGTTTGTCATCCTAACTTTCTGATCTGCAGTGAATATTCGCTGGGCTGCTACAATCACTGATGTGGATGACATCCACGAGACTTAATGAGTCAGGCATATTAACTTTGTTACTCCGAGAAATTAAATTCTAAAACATTTTTTTGAAGTATAAGAAAAATAAATAAAGGTATTTGAAATATATCTGGATAAAAAGTATTCCATATTTAGCATAAATAGGTACAGAAAATAGTACACGGAGGTGTAAAATGGGTAAAAAAATATAATTCTGCCCGTACCAGTTCATATTACTACGTTCGATGTAAACAACGCAGGTATGACCATCAATTATGATGTTATGTCACCTATAGAATTATAGCCGTCTGACCTGCACTTACTATTAAGGGTCAGTCATTTTGGACAGAGATAAAAGATGCCCGTCGCATGTGAAACAGATTGGCTAAATGTTTCTGTTTTTTTTTATGATAAATAAAAGATGGGGTTCACCCTGAACACATTGGCGTGCATAGAATTCACTAAAGAGTAGGCAGAAGCGGGTTTAGATCTATTTGACAAGGCCAAATGCAGATTTCTCCAAGGTCAGAATATGTCAACAGGATTAGGGCATGTGATTGTTGCCGAGGATTTGGGGTAGGATTAGTGTAAGGTGTAGGTGTAGGTCTTTGGTTAGAGTTTGGTGTTGTCAAATAGATCTAACCATAGAATCAGCACTGTCTAGACAAAAGTTTCCTTCCTTGAATTTGCACAGGTGACCATAGAAAAAAAAGAAAGAGAGAGATAGGGTGTTTAACATCCACTCAACACAAACTAGGTCATTTAGGGACTGACATATGGTTTAATTTTATTTCAATGATTCGCTTGTGCGGTTGGACAGGCGACCCTACTCCTTGTCACGTATAACCGGGGATTCAAAACCACACCAGTTGACTCAATGACAGGCTTCATGATACAGTACGCACATGCTAACCATTTGGCCATCCACGCCCCCCCCCCCACCCTCTAATAGAAAAGAGAACTATATCTTAGTTTCATTCACGTCCTATATGTAAATGTGTATATCACCCTATATTGATACCTTATGGTGGTAAGAAATTTAAAATGAAAATGAAATGGGTTTAACGTCCTACTGTTCTGCTCCCAACTGAGCTAATGAAGACGGGTATATACGCCATACAGTGTGCTATGAGGACTTTTTGTCCGTACAGTGGCACTACGGCCTACTCTTACATCGAATTCCATGCACGCCAATATCTACACGGGACCTTGATTTTCCATCCCATCCGAATGAATAGACAGCTGTCCTTGTCAGGCATCACTGACAAGGGGGAACCACACCGGAAAATCTTGATAAACTTTTTCGGCCAATGCAGGGATCGAACACCTGGCCTTCCAACTCCCCACCCATTGTTCGTACTGGTCTTATCGAAATGTATTCAAAGCTCAAAACGGACAATACTATCATAACACTTTCATATGACCCACCCCTGCCTTCTATCGAGTTTCACTATACCTGGCTTCTTTTATTTGTTGTTTTAATCTATCTTTCATTCCAGCTGTTGAGGCATTTCGTTCTTTTTCTTGTAAATCTTGTATTGTAGCTCTATAACCAGTTATATTATGTATTATCTGTATAAATCGATCTCCTGTTGTCGCTAAATATTTACCACTAACATCAAACGATAAGGCACATATAGGTTCTAAAAATAGAAATCAAAATACATAAATAAAATAGGTCCTAAAACTATATACAAAAAAATAATTTCTTAACAAACAATAAAACAATAGGTTCTGAAAATATAACATCAAAATAATTTCTGCCAAAATATAACAAATGTAAAGCATAAATACAATCTGAAAAAATAAATTAACAATCAGTTGCCTTGCAAGATCACCCACATGGGGGCATATCACAAAATTTGAACTCATCCATCATTCTTGTTTAACAGTGATATTTTTGAACATTTTTGAAAATCAAATGACCTGTAGATCCACAAGCTAAAAAAATGAGTTTTTTGGTACTATCAGGGTCAATAAGCCATGAAGTTATGGTCCTATACTTACCAGCAAGCTGGGGGGAGCAAGACGGGAATGCTGGTCGTTGTTTTCGTATTGCATCCAATGGAAATGCCACCACATATTGGGGTATCCGATTCCTTCCCCATTTGGTGTCCGATTTGTTCCAGGGGTGCAGCTGCTAGCTACAAGCCTGCTCATAGAAAACACGACCTCATCCAAGGTCGTGGCAAGTTTCCTATAATTATACTATCAAGATAATGAAGGATAAATTGCTCTAAATACGAAGCCTGGATGACAACTAACCTGTGTGTACATCTCTCATAATTTCTTCAACTTTGCCAGAAGATGAATTTAGAATCATTAGAGTTGTTCCCCCTGCTAAAGCAACCGTTCTACCATCTAAAGATAACGATATAAGTTTCATTGGTTCACTTAGTTTTCCTGTATATAATAATTTGGGTTCTTGATCCAATTCAAATTTGACTGAAAATTACAAAATATAAACAAATTAGTTGTAAAATAAGTATAAACAATAACAGGCAAACACAAAGTTATAAAACATATGCCAAACACCAACAAGAAAAATCTAAATCAATTTAAAGTAGCCAAATCTTCAACAGAATATCATCCATAGTTTGACATTGGAAACACAAAATATTGGTCAATTAAAATCAAGATAGATATTGTTATATCACCAAGAAAAGATGGGCTTCAGATTTCAAATATTTAAAACACGGTAACCATTCTAAAATTGCGTACCAGAATGGTTCGGAGCACCATTTGTAATGACGTGACTCGATGAACAAGGCTAAACAATATCCCTGGGGAGAATATTGCTGGTATAGACTAGAATAACCAGACACAAAGAATGTTGCTCTATTGGGACTCTTCAAGTATTTTGCCAAACATAACTGATTAGAAATTACAGTTAAACAGAAACAATTGAATGTAAATCAGTTAATCATTAATATACATTCATATTGCATTATTATATACATTGTGACCAATTTATATCAATTTCTAGGTGCCAGAGATTAAAGAATCAGCTCCTTCAAGCCATTAGATTGGTATTGTAAAAGCAGAAAGTAATGTATTATTTGTGATCCAAGGACAGTTGTATTATATGTCACTATTTTATATGCTCCAAATAAATCATCAAGTGAGAAAGAAATGGTGTTCCACATTATTCTAGACCAACATGGGGTCTTTAGCAGGGGAAGCAATGAAAGACCCTAAGATCTAAAGAACATGTTAAATCTCTTATAAAAACAATATAGTGTGAAGAGAGGGACAGAAGAAAGAGAGGTTTAACGTCCACTCGACACAAACCTGGTCATTTCGGGACTAATATATGTTTTAATTTTATTTTCATTATTCGCTTTAGGGGGTTTTAGCAGTGGGAGGAAACCGAAGGACCCAGAAAAAATCCACGAGGTTGGACAGGCAACCCTATTCCTTGTCACGTAAAACTAGGGAGTCAAAACCATGACAGTTGACAAAACAAAACCCTACTTGTGGAACTCCCTCCCCGACAATATTCAAATAATATCCTCACTGCATGTGTTTAAACAACAGATAAGACTCTGCTTTTCACAAGACAAGTTTTGAAAAATTTGCCTAGTGCAATAGAAACTTTCATTAGTATTGTTGCACGAACATAAATTGAGATATATTATTATTATTATTATTGACTTACCACCAGTATTAAATAATTTCCATGTACCATCTTTAGATACAGTAGCTACCCTACAATAAAAAATAAACAAACTCTGAGTCATATTAGATACAGTAGCTACCCTACAATATAAAATAAACAAACTCTGAGTCATATTAGATACAGTAGCTACCCTACAATATAAAATAAACAAACTCTGAGTCATATTAGATACAGTGGCTACTCCACAATATAAAATAAACAAACTCTGAACTGGCTTCATATCTTACACACTTATATCCTCATTGAATCTGGCTTTAAAAAAACAGAGAGAGAGAGGGAGAGAGTTTATTGTCCACTCAACATATTTCACGACTAACGTTTGGTTCATTCTTTTTTTATTAAGTTGCGTGCGCCTAGGGGAATTTAGCAGTAGGAGAAAGTCGGAGGACCCGGAGAAAACACAAGAGATTGGACAGGCGACCCTACTCCTTGTCACGTACAAACACGCAGTAACCATTTGGCCACCAACCCTGCCCCCTCATCTTTAGCAATCTTAGGACCTTTTAATCAAAGCCTAAATCTTGTAACCATTGACCGCAGGAACAGAAACAGACCACTTACTTAAATGAATCATTTGAAAAACTAAAGCTTGTAACTCCCGAGTTATGGCCCTTGAGTTCATAGGCTCTCTTCGATTCTTTATAATTTCCTCCTTTATCAAAAATAACTTCCCACACTTTAACTTCTGGAGTAAATCCTGAAAAAAGACAAACATAATTTACAAGAAATACTGACAATAAACAATAACATTCCTCTGTATTGTCATCTCAAGAGAGGTCAACGCCCCCACCCCCCACGCTTCCTATATGACTAAACTATGGTACATTTTATTTCAAAATTAAATGAAAGAACGTTTTACATGCTACTGTTCTGCTCGGACTGGGCTAATGAAGACAGACAAATGCCATGCAGTGTTTTTTGTGGGAAATTTTTGTTGACAGTGGCACTATGGCCTACTCTTACTTTGATTTTATGTGCACGCCAATTGTTTACACAGGGATCAGAGTTTTGTCCTATCTGAATGAATATCCCTTGCCAGACCCCCATCCTGTACCACTGGCATCAGGTAACCACACCAATAGTACAATTCCAAAACTGGAAGGAATATGTCTTTTCCCCCAGGCCTATATTACTCACCAATCCAGGCTACGCTCAAATTTCAGCCTTGGGAGAGCTCTAGTGTAGCTGCCAACCCTGAATGGACAGACAGACAAACAGCCAAACAACAGTCACACATAACATATTGTTAAAAATTGTTTTCCATGAAATATAAATTGTTTTACCTGAAACTCCAACAAATCTTCCACATGGTGAAATAGTAGCGTAATAATTATGCATCATTCTGGTATCTATAGTATCAATCACTTCACCTAAACAAAATAACATTCAACATTCACATACATAATTATCTATCACTTCATCTAAACAGGCCTGGAAATAATGGTTTTAGATGTACCTGACAAAATGTCAGGCACTAATGAAATTGTAAATGTAAAATAACATTTACATAAAAAACAACTTCAAAATGAACTGAAGGAACCATAGGAGAGAGACAGAAATATGGTTTAACATCCACTTGGCACAAACTAGGTCATTTCAAGACCAACAAATGTTTCAATTTTATTTCAATAATTCGCTTGCACCCAGGGGTATTTAGCAGTGGGAGGAAACGGAAGGATACAGAGAAAACCCACAAGGTTGGACAGGCGACCCTACTCCTTGTCACGTACAACCAGGGAATCGAAACCAAGCCAGTTGACTCAATGCAGGTCCTATGATGCAACCATTCAGCTGCACAACCCCCCAGAAAACACTCGACTCGGAAAGTAAATATCAATGTTATAAAATTCTGTTACCTTTAATATTCCAGAGGATAATTTTAGTATCATCAAAACAGGTCATGATAAACTTTCCATTACTCGCTATAGCTAGACCAATTATTTCTGCTGTATGTTTCTAGGATAAAACAATAAATCATTCAGGATTGTAGACAAAACTGATGGATATAAAAATCAACAAATATCTTTATAATCAATAGCATGTTTACAAGCTTCTGCAATTTTAACAATGGCATTTATTATCTTTTAAAATCATAAGTTACATCTAAATATGGACAGAAATGCAATGGATTTAACGTCCTACTTTTCTGCACTAATTGGGCTGATGAAGATGGACGAGACGGAAATATTTTGTCTGTAAGGCCATATTTCTGAATTGTCTTCTGCTTATTCCAACTGCCAATAGTGATTTGAAGTGTAAAACAATGTGTACAAAGGACCTTTGTAAAGGTTTCCATGGCAATTGGAATTCAAGAAAGAGTGTGAAAAATCATAGCTGTCAGGGAAAAATATTCCCTCGTAGTACACTGCATGGTTTATGCCTATTTTCATTAGCCCTTTAGTACACAAAAAAGAGATATTAAATCTCATTTTATGTTATATATCCAACTATAATGTAACAATCTCTCAGATAAATTACACCCTTAAAAAGATAAACCCATTTATTGCTCATAAAAATTAATGACAGATTCTAACTGTGACATAAAGTTGCACATTGTATGTACGCTGTAGATCCGTCTTGATATCTGGTCTAAGATAAAGTTAAACTTACTTTAGGGAAATCTAGTGCCTGTGTCATAGTGACGGCACTGCCATCATCTTTTTTTCCAAGTCGAAAAATTCTCAGAGTATTTTCATTCTCCAGCTTTACAACAAAAGCCCTGTAAATAAATATGAGATGAGTTAGAACAGGTGTCAACAAGTGTTTTCGACACAATGCTATACAGGTCACGTATCTAAACACATGTAAAGAGAGAGAGAAATGGTGTTTAAAGTCCACTCAACACAAACTAGGTCAGTTTGGGACTAACAAATGGTTTAATCTTATTTCAAATAAACATCTCATAATTCTGGACAAAAGACTTTAACTTCTGATCAACACGATACTTTTGAGACTAACACATGGTAATTGTCAGAACAATGCAGAGGAGAGAAACAGAAATGTCTACTTGATACAAACTGGGACATTTTGGGACTGACATATGGTTCAATTTCATTTCAATAATTTGCTTGCTCATAGCAGTCTTTTAGCAGTGGAAGAAACAGGAGGATCGGGAGAAAACACATGTGGTTAGACAGATAGGAATTTAAAATAGAGCTATCTGACTCAATAACAGACTCCAACAGTGCAAAGGGGATAATCTTGCACAGACTGCGGCGTCTCTATCTACTCTTCTTTGAATTCCATTTAGGGTAGATCGCCAATTTTTGTCCCATCCAAACAACTAGTCACTCTTCTTTTCAACACTGCAGACGCCACCCTTGTCAACTGAAATCCAGGCCCAGCGTTCACAAAGTTAAGTCTGAGAATGTCAACTCGGGGGCCAGTCTAGAAATTTCATAAAGGATCTTGTGGCTCCAAGTATAAAAAAAGTTGTCAGGCTGTTGTCAGAGCTACATGCATTTTATTCCAAAATAAAAGTTATCTTTGAGTCGATGGTATTCAGGTTTTTGAGGGAAACAAAATATAATCTTAAACGAAAAATAAATATGAATCTCACCTGGAATCAGGGCTGAAGGCTATATGAGTTGCTTCATCTAAGTCAACATTTCCACGAATAAGTCTAAAAAATAAAGACATAATATTCTGGTGATCAGCAAATTGTTCAAGACAAATAAAATACGAAAGGAAGTACTTATATATTCATGACTGTGTCACTTTGCATAAATCACTTCGTGACAAATTTGCTGATTTTTATCATCTGTAAAAGGACTAACAATTTACAGTCTGTGAGTGGAGAAATCTGTGGTAAAGTTTAAGATAAAATGAAATAATCTTTCAAAATAATCCATAGGTACTAAGAGCAATTAGTAAAAGCTACATGTTTTAGCCAATACCAATTCATAACACAAATAGGGGTTGGTGTGAGTGTATGTGGCATGGAGATTCTCTCTCTCTCTCTCTCTCTCTCTCTCTCTCTCTCTCTCTCTCTTTATGTATATATATATCAGACTAACATGGTTCAATTTTTTTAAATTTCAATGATTCGCTTGAGTGCAGGGGCTTATAGCAAGCAGTGGGAGAAAACCGGAGGTCCCAGCGAAAACCCTCAAGGTTTGACATGTACAATCTGGGAAGCGAAACCATGCCATTTGATACAATGACAGACCTAATGACCTAAAGCACACACATTAGACCATTTGGCTCCCCTACCACCTTATGAAATAATAACAGCTAGTTAGTATAAGCTAATATCAAATAATAATAACTAAGAAATAATACATATACAATACAAACATCTGTGACACCTACTTATGAACCTTTTGTTGAAATTCTTTCGTACTCCATAAAAATATTGATCTATCTGTAAAAATTAATATGTAAAATCAAATAAACACTTGAATATCAATTCATAATAATTACAGAAACCCTATGATACATGTATGTTTTTTTAGTTTGTCTTTTTAAGAACTAATAAATTGCATAATATTAATCGTAAAGCCTTTTACACTTCCATGCTGTTTCAGCCATATAGAAAAGGGTAAGAAAGTATCACGATGCTAGCAAACCTATGGAAATTGATTTGAGAATTAATGCCCATAAATAACATTGCATGTATATGTAACGACATGTGAAGCTGAAAATTGTTATCCATGTTATCAAACTATGTGGGTCTTTTTTTAAATCTCCCTGCTCTTTTTTTACATGTACTCCCGGTAAATTGGTTTTTCCACCCCCAGTTTTACATCATTACTACTGTGTAATGTGTTTTAGAGCTAAATTCTTTGTAATTCTAATTTTATGATATGTAACTTGAATGAGAGGCAAGTTCTCCACTTTTTCTATTTCACTACCAGTAACAACGAGCAGATATGATTGAAACCAGGGCTCGGCTCAGAAAGTACTGCAACAGGAACCCTGCATTATACATGCATAGAAATGAAATCAAAATTTAACATTCTACTTTTGTGCTCCGACTGGGCTAATGAAGACAGGCGTACGCCATACATTGGCACTATGGCCAACTCTTATATTGAATTCCAACTGCCAAAAGATCTTTTATGCGCATTCCATTGGATTTCATACCATTCGAACGACTAGACAGCTTTCCTTGTCAGGCCCTCCCTTCAGCACCACAGACCAGAGGAAACCACGCCAGAAAATTCTAATGAACTTATACATGTATAGTGGAATATACATATCGATAGGCCTACCTTGTGCTGTGGAGATCAGATATTTTCCATTTGGACTAAAATCCATGCAAGTGACTGATCCTGTGTGACCTTTTAAAGTTGTTGACAACCATGGGTGACTAAAATTGTTCGATACATTTTTCTTTGAAGTTCCTTTATCTCCAGATTTAGATTTTTTCTGACTATCTTTATGTTTTCCACCAGAAGATTTTTCGGTTTTCGTGACCTCATCTTGATTTTCTGAAGAAGAAAAATAAAATAAGTTACATTAAGGAACAATTGCCAAGGCAGTCAAGCTCTGTGGCGCGAAAATTAAAACTATAGATTGGAATACATGTTGAGATATTATCGATAAAAATACACAAGTGACAAGATAAGAATTCTTTACATTTCTCTTTTTTTTCAATGGACAATTACAGTCCTGTTGGTGCAGAACAGTAGGACGTTAAACCTCTTTATTGTGCGTCTTTGCGCAATTGCACTTTACAGATTCTATTATATATATACATACCCCATAATTATTTATCTATTTATTTCTTTTTTTGCATAGTATTATTATTCATATATTGCATAATCATTTGCAACAACATGACAGCAAGATTGACATTTCTTGGATAAATCATTTATGAGACAGTTAGCTATTGTTATGTTCACTGCTATATCTTTTAGATAATATCAATATGTATTTTTCTTGGAGAGAGGTCTTGCAAGCTATGCCTGTTCCTTAATCTTTAAAAAAATTGATTGAGATCTAATAAATAAAATAAAAAAGAGTAAGAGAAAATTTAAAAAAAAAAAAGTAGTTTCATTTTCACCATTTTCTGCCTCGTCTTTATTGCTTTTCCTGGCAATGTTGCAAAGCAGGAAAACCAGAAAGACAACAGCTCCTACTGCTGCTGTTACGGCTATTACAGGAATCGAATTGTTGTTGACTAATTCTTCAGCCATTGTTGAAATTTTTAAAGATTATTACGTATACTTCTGCAGACAAAATTCGTCTTACGTGTTGTCGACTAGATTATGAAGACACGGCGAAAGGGAAGTCACTCTCACAGAAATTTACTGGATTTACCTCTCTTGGACAGTAAAATATTTAGTCAGAAATGAAAATTTAACCTTTGACTTTTATTCAAGTATATTTTTTTTTATTCAACTGATTATATATCTGAAAAAACACCTTTCAGTATAGTTTCATCCTGTAACATCCGTTTTGGCGATATTTTATTAAACGGTGAAAAATCACGCAAATTCCCGAATGAGTCTTAATAACGGCGTCTATATTTATTAAAAAAAGGTCAAGGTTGTTTATAGCGTGGCGTTGTTGTTATTTTTGACACTTGTGCAACGCTCAGCATAATTAATCATATCAGGAATCCCAACTGAAGACAGCGGGTCGTTGTTTGTATTTCAGCAACATGTCCAATACTTTAGTAACCGATACATATAAACAGACGAAAAGAGTATCGAGGAATTCATCGAAATCAGCAGACACCAAAACATGTGCAGGTCGGTAATAAAAAATAGTAACATTTATATTTATTAAATTTATAGAGTAGCGGTTCGGCTGGGTAAATTTCCCCACGTCAGTGATACCTTTTATATACCTTTTTATACCTTTTCTTCGGTCTACCATTAAGCCTATGTGGCTTGTTGACCACCTTGAATAAATCTAACATTGGGAGGTTGCGCATGTTTGGGCTAAGTATATTATCATATACATTCTAAAAAAATTTTTCTCAAAGTATTTGGTCTCATAATTACCAGGAAATTGTACTAATACTAATAGCAACTTGGGTTAAACTTAGTTTCTTCATTTTTCCAAAATTTGTTTAGACTTGACTTGAATTGGTTCAGGGTTTCAGCATTGACAACATATAGTATGGTAATGAGTTCCAATTGTTTATGACTCTGATTGAGAAATTGTTTTTCCTTATGTCTAATCTGCAATGACGCTTTTCTAGCTTAAAGTTGTGCCCTCTTGTTCTTTTCTCTGTATTTGATTTTAGCATTTCTTTATTGACTACAATATCCTTTTCTTGAAGAATCCTGTATACTTGGATGACATCATGGCGTTTCCTTCTGTATTCCAAAGACGGCAAACCGAGACTGAACAAGCGTTGTTGGTAACCAAGGTCTTTTAGTCCCTTCACTAGTTTGGTCGCTCTACGTTGTACATTTTCAACTGCTCTAATGTCTTTCTTAAGGATGGGGTACCATACTGACACAGCATATTCCAAATGTGGACGAATTAGAGATTTATATAAATGTAAGAACATTTCTTTATTTATTTCAGTGAAGGTCCGTCGAATCAATCCCAATAGGCGGTTGGCTTTTTTCACATTAGTAGCAATATGGTTGTTAAATTTCAAGTTATTTTGGAAAATTACTCCCAGATCTTTTTCTGTATCAACTTGACCGATTTCTATATATTGGTTGTTTACTTCCATCTTATATTTTCTCTTTATGTTATTGTGACCGATATGCAGTGACTTACATTTTTCAAGGTTGAAATGGAGTTGCCATGTATTAGACCACTTCACAAGTTGATTAATATCTCTCTGAATGGTGTTTGATTCTTCTAAGGTTCCGCTATGACCGTATAACTTTGTGTCGTCTGCAAATAGTTTGACCACTGATTCAACAGCTTCTGGTATATCATTAATATAATTGGTCCTAGTACGCTTCCTTGCGGCACACCGCTCTCTACATCAGACCACGCTGAGGCTTGGTTGTTGATAACTACGCGTTGTTTTCTCTGGTTAAGAAATGATTTTATCCATCTAAGGATTTTGCCGCCAATTCCGATTGATTCTAGTTTAATTAGAAGACGCATGTGAGGGACTTTGTCGAAAGCCTTTTGGAAATCAAAATAGATGATATCAATAGGATTGTTGTGGTCGACTGCTTCTGTGATGTAGTCTAGTACCTCGAGAAGTTGTAGAGTTGTTGTTCTACCTGCTCTAAATCCGTACTGTTCTCTACATAAAATGTTATAGGAATCTAAGTGTTTTATGATGGCATCTCTAAGTATTGATTCTAATACTTTAATAACGATACTTGTAAGGCTTATTGGTCGATAGTTATAGGTTTTCTTCTTACTGCCTTTCTTATATAGTGGTGTGATGTTTGCTGCTTTCCAGTGTTCTGGAAGTACTCCTTCATCGACTGATTTCCTGTATAACTTGGATAACGGTAATTTTAAGACGTCTGCCAGTTCCTTTAGGACTTTAGGATGTAAATTATCTGGTCCCGGGGATTTTGTTGTATTAAGCTTTTCTAGTTTACTATAAACAAGATCTGGTGATATTTCTATATCATCAAGAGTGGGTGATGATGTGATTAGTACAGTTGGTAGACTCATCGTATTTTCTTTTGAAAAAACCCCACAAAAGAAATTGTTCAATTCCACAGCCTTTTCCAAGTTACTGTAAAGCATTGTTCCATCTTCTTTCTCCAAGTTACTAATTCCCTCTCCTTTTTTGGTCTTTGATCTGACGTACTTCCAGAAGCTTTTTGGATTGTCTTTCACATCTACAGCAACACTCTTTTCGAATTCTTTATGGGCTGTTCTTTGAAGACTAATGACATGGTTTCTGGCTATTCTATATTCTTCGTAGTTACCACTTGTTTGATTTCTTCTGTATTTATACCAGCATTTCCTCTTCTTCTTAAATGCTTTCATCACCTTAGCTGTGTACCATAATTTCCTAGATTTCTGTCTTGGTTTGTGGACTGGAATATGACGTTTGATGCTGGTATTCAATATCTCTAAGAGCTTTGCCCACGCATTTACTGTATCTGATTCTTCTAATTCATTCATCTTCTTAGTAATTTCCTGTTTCATATCTTCATAATTTCCTCTGTAGTATCTATACTTGATTGTTTCTGTGGTCGAATTCTTTGGTATGTTGAGGTTCAATGAAATCTTTAGGCTTACATGATCGCTTTTCCCTAGTGGTTCCATGACTAGTATGTCATTAATATCTTCTTCATTTTTCGTGAACACAAGATCTAGTATCGATGGAGTTTCATGCTGACGGTAGCGAGTGTAGTCACCTACATGTTGGATAAGATAGCAGTCTTTGACACATTCTAAAAACTCGTAACATGGTGAACCTGGCTGCGTATTGGTAGTTTCTTTTTCCCAATCTATGTCCCTATAATTGAAATGCAGGAAGAGGACCTGACAAAGACAGATGCCTTGTCGTTCGAATGAGACGAAAACTGGGGTCCCTTCCCTCATGTGGCAGGAGGACGATAAACACCATTTCATTTCATTTCTGGATAATTTTTAGAACTTAGGTAGTTGTAATGTAAGAGACCGAGAAAGAAATGGGTAGCCTGTTAACCTCATGGCTTTTCTCACAGTCCGTCTCCCACTGCTAAAGACGCCTTTGCACAAGCAAATTGTTGAAATATAATTGAACCAATTGTTAGTCCTGAAATGACCTAGTTTGTGTTGAATGAACTTAATTCCCATTTCTCTTTCTCTTAACTTCACTTTTATGGTAGTTACTTCAGTAATGAAGTGAAGTCTTAGATACCAGGGGTCCCAATGACTTCATTACTGGTACTAAAGTAACTAAGAGTCTCTAAGACTTCATTACTAAAGTAACTATTTTTATGGTAGCCTACATTTATCCGATTTAATGTAAACTGTAAATGAAGTTAATGATATGCAATTGCAGGCCATCTTGGGGCCCCATGCAATGAAATATTTTATTCAACTTTACGTGTAATCTGAAATTGTATACACAACCTGGACAATGTTCTTTGATATTTTACTTATTGTGCAATTTTGTACACTGTAATCGTTTATTTGTAGATTCGGCACCAAGCACTTCAGAATCTAAATTTGAAAGAGACATTGAACTGCTCAAGTCATTTGATTTAACACTTGAATATGGGCCTTGTACAGGTAATAAAACACATATTTAAATTCTTCATAAAATATGAAAATAGGCTGTTTGTGTCTTCCGAAGAAGTTTGAGATTCAAAGTCAAAGTCAATTAAAGGGGCAATAACACTCTTGCTGGCTTGGCAGCTGTAGAAAATAAATAAGTCTTATTCTAAGTACCAGATGTTTATGTGTCCTACCTGTTCTGTAAATTATCGATTACATCATATTTTACTTGTCCAGAGGGTTCGAAAATATTTTAAAATCCAAGTCACATTTGAAAAGGTTTACGTTAACCTTTTCAAATCATGTAGTTGAATTTTTCCAATTTTTTAAATTAGGTGTGTTACGATGAAATTTGTATCATCAATTTATTTGAATATTGTAAAATAATACAATTTGTTGACCAGAATAAAGATTGGGACATATTATTCAATTCCAACAAGAGTGTTATTGGGGCTTTAAAGGGGCATTATGGGAGATTAGATAAAGAGCTGACAGTAATAGATCAAGTAAAGAGAATATACTGAAAGTTTCTCCACTATGAACCAAGATATTATAAGCAACTGAATTTTAGGTGTTAAATGACCCACCAAAATATATATTCAAATCTAATAAATATTGCAGGCTAGTGATGGCATCAAGAGTTGATTATGTTCTGGATAAGTAAATTAATGTCTTAATTCATAATTTAGATAATATTTCAGGCCTAAGTAAATAAAGACCTGCAACAGTGTGATTTAGCTCATGCATAATGCATGTTTAAATATTTTTCAAATCATTAACTTCATCAAGAGTTGGGGCCACAGTGGCTAAGTGGGAAAAACGCTGGCTCGCTAGTCTGGAGGTCGGCGTTCAATCCCTGCATTGGTCGAAAAAATTCATCCAGATTTTCCAATATGGTTTCCCCTTGTCAGTAGTGCAGGACAGAGGGCCTGACAAGGACAGATGTCTAGTTGTATGGATGGGACAAAAAAAACAGGTTGCGTGTACACATTAGCGTGGATGTAAAAGATCCCTTGGCAGTTGGAATTTGATGTAAGACGAGGCTGTAGTGCCGCTGCCTGGGCAAAATTCCCCCCATAGCACACTGTATGGCTTATGCCTGTCTTCATTAGCCCATGGCGTTCAGAGCAGAACAGTAGGACGTTAAACCCCATTTCATTTGATCAAGAGTGAAAAAAAACAAGTCACGCCAAGAGATAACATAAATAAGATATAAATGTTTTGCGTGTTTACCAGAATAGCTATCAACACCAGGTTGTGCCATGTTTCTTGTTTAAATGGTATATATATGTATTTCAGGTATAAGTCGTTTAGAGAGATGGTCTCGTGCTGAGAAACATGGTTTGAATCCACCACAATCTGTTTACAATCTGTTACAACTACATGCTGATGATGATAATTATAAACAAAAGTAAGCTAACTTTATCCAATATTAGATATATTTTATATAAGTTGTTATATAAGATAACTTTATCTGGTGGCTCAATGGGTATGGAGCTGGCTAATCAGGTCCTGGCCCTGATCCTAGTGTTGGAATTTTCCATTGTGGTTATATCTTGTTAGTGGTGCAGGGATGGAGTGTCTGCCAAGGAACAACGTCTGTCGTTCGGGTAGGATGAAAACTGAGGTCACGGGTACACCCTGCGTGCCTTATTTCCAGAATGTATGTAAGAAAGATTAAACTCATGTCGTTTACCTTGCATTTAAATGTATATTTTGTTTTTCTATTTTAGTTTATGGAAAGATTACGATTTATGAAATATTATTTCGACATAAACATAACGATTTCATCTGTAAGCTATATTGCATCCAGTCATTTATCAATCACCATTGGACTCATTACAAAACCTTATAAATTTTATAATTTTAACTTAGAAGAAAAGTTAATTATTTCGTTATTGTATTTTTGAATATCTATAAATGTTGTTAATGATATTTTATTTTAATGTTGTATGTTGACTGAAGTATTATCTTTTCTGTTTGTTTAGTACATTTAAATCATCCAAAACATAGATTTTTTTGTCTCTAAATTCTGTTTTTAGTTCTTCAAGTTCACATAAGTCACTTGAGTTTCATGACGAAATTTAAAGACTAAAAAAATTGAAACTAAAATCTATTACGAATTGTAACCAAGTAGTTTTTCTTTATAAATCAGTTTTTTCATGAAGAAATACGAAACATAATTTTTAACAGTTGTTACAGAAGGACAAAATTGAATTTTGTGTGGCATTACATGTGTAATTTGTTTCTTCACATGGTAATCAGTCTTTATTATATAGTATATGTATGTAGTGGAAATTGTTACTATTTGTTACATTATATTATAATCTGACTAATATTGAAATACATGTATGGCACCGGTCACAAACTTTATTATATAGTATTATGTATGATGTAGTGGAAACTGTTGTCATTAATTTATTACATTATATTATAATCTGACTAATATTGAAATACATGTATGGCACCTGTCACAAACTTTATTATATAGTATATGTATGATGTAGTGGAAACTGTTGTTATTAATTTATTACATTATATTATAATCTGACTAATATTCAAGCTTGGAAATATGACACCTGTCAGAAACTTTGTCAATAAAAAGTATCCCACAACGTATATACTATGTACAAGCCTGGAAATATAGCACCTAGTAACTGACTTTGTCCACTACAAAGTATCACACAATATATACTATATATACAAGCCTGGACATAAAGGCTCCTTATCACAGACATTGTCAGGCACCGCAAGAGATTACACAAACAGTGATGAGATTTCAAAATTTTTCTTGTCGGACATTCCCCCCCCCCCCAAAAAAGGGACATAACTCTTATCGTTTTCAAACTACAATTAAGAATCACATGTTAACGAAATATTCAAATACATACTAATAAAAGTAATAAAAAGTAAGTGCACGTGTTTATTTTTAATGTTAATTCCTGTAGGGTATTCAAATTTATGCCAATAATATTCCTACAAAATTACATGTTATAATGTATACGTTTTGCGAAATTTGTGAGAGAGAGAAATGAGTTTTAACGTCCTCTCGACACAAACTAAGTCATTTCGGGACTAACACATGGTTTAAATTTACTTCAATAATTCGCTTGTGTGTAGGGGTCTTTAGCAGTGGGAGTAAACCCGAGTGCCCGGAGGAAACCCACGAGGTTGAGAAGGGCGAAATTTGTATGATATTTTATAGTTGGACTATTACTAGTATATATAAAAAACTAACTACTTCGTTGACTGTCTGTTCTCTTTAAAGTCTGATTTGAGCCCCTCTGATTATCTAAAACAATTACTTCAAATAAAACCCCATCTTTTCATTGGTTACATGTGGGGGTCTATTCAGGTAAATTGATAACAAACTTCTTAAAGATGTTGTTAGACTTTATTTTAGGGTAAATATGAACAAAAAGTAAAAAAATAAACAATTTTTAGTTAGAGTGTATTTGTTATTTAGAAATTACCAGATATTAATAATTTTATACCAATATTTTAGATCCTTGTGGTTGTTTTTTTTTTAGGTTTATGTTATGTTGATAATATTATAATAGACTGACTTTATATTTGTACATAATGCTGTATACTGTTACATAACATAATGCTGTATACTTTTTCCTGTGTTTTATATATTTACAATATAAACTTTGTTTTATTAAGTAGGATAATGTTACTGATATCTTCTTCAAACCGATTCAGGATTGATGCTTTGCTTCAATTAACGTCGCAGAATTAAAGATTTTCTTACTATAGGAGTGTTGCTTTTGTATCCCAACTTTCGAAGAAAGCAGTTGATGTAGGAGGGAGGGTCTGGCAAGGGCCGGTGCATGTATAGTCAAACTGATAAAATGAAAAACTAAGGTCCTGTGTACACTCTGAGTCTGACGACCAGGAACAGTTGGAATTTGACATAGTGGTGCCTGGTGGTGCTGTCTGGGGAAATATGTCCCAAGCTGGTGCAGAACAGTTGGATGCTAAACTTATTACGAAAAAAAGCAGAGGACTGAACAAGTTCATATGTACCTCTGTCAATATGTACGTATGTCCGTTCACACTTTTTGGGACTCAACAACTCTTCTTTTAATTGAGGTAGAATGTTCAAACTTGGTGACATTGATGGCGGGATGATTTAACGCGAGCTTGTGAGATCAGAAGGTATGTCATTGATTTTAGTGGCGTGGTTTCCATTCCCCATTTGCACGTGACAAGGAGTATGATCGCGTGATCTGTTGCCAATGTAATACATGGACAAATGACCGTTTTGATGAGTTTTTGTTTGTTTTTGAAGGCAACTGGTATGCGCACTGATAAGTCTTCGTATATTGGCTCGAGCACCCAAAGGTCATATTTAAAGGAACACCTAATTATTTTTTTTTAAAAAAAGGCAACTTTAATTCATTAGCCAACGAATCATGACACCAGTGGATCAATGGTGGTTGTTTTTAAATGTCCAGGGTGTTTTTTTTTAAAAAAAATAATTACTGGACTGCTTGACCCGTATGTACGAAAATACATCAATTTATCGTTCCTTTTGGACAACTAAAGCGCCGTAAGTAACAACGTGCGAAAATAAAATGGCGTGTCAGATGTTCAGATTGCTAGAGCGTTTGTTCATTTTGTTGGCGAGATGTTTTCAACATCGAGAATGTTTTGGACGTGGAATTCTGAAGTTAAATGGTAGAAGTAGAGAACAAATTAAGCTCTCGAAATATGTGACCAACATCATTAACAAATGAAAACAAAATGAAATGCACTGGGGGCTTAGACCAGGAGCCCAGAGGGTCGAACCTAGACGAACGAGGTACCAATATCTGACCATATAGGCATCTACATACTAACCTGGGATGCACAGAAGTGGACGTCTGCCGGGGCCCAGTCCATGGGTGTGACACTGGTGACCCCTATAAGGACCCCAAAAATGGGTCAAACTCATACATTCGAAGTACCGGTCAAAACCAATTTTAAATGAAAGAATATACTCTACTGAGTACGAAATTGCCCATAACAGACGATTTTGGTCCTGGGATGGCCCAAACTGACACCCCAAATATGAACCCCAGAGGGCTTGAAAAAAAAATTATATTCATACATTCGAGGTACTAGTTGAAACCAATTACAAATGAAAGAGTATATCCCACTGAGTACGAAATTACCCATAACAGACGATTAGATCCCTGGGGTGGCCCAGACTGACACCCAAAGCCGAAGGGAGTGGGGTGGGGCAAAAATAGAGTTTGCTCATACATTCGAGGTACTAGTCAAGACCAATTTTAAATGGAAGGGTACATCTCACTGAGTGCGAAATTGCTCATAACATACGATTTTGGCCTTGGGACTGCCCAAACTTACACTCTAAATATGACCCCCATCCTCCCTGGGAGGCTTAAAAAAAGGGTTATATTCATACATTCGAGATGAAAGAGTATATGCCGCTGATTACGGAATTGTCCATAACAGACGATTGGGCCCATGGAATGGCCCAAATTGACGCCCAAAGACGATGGGACCATAAATTCGCGGCACCGGTCAAAACCAACTCTAAATGAAAGAGTACATCTCACTAGGTACGAAGTTGCCCATAACAGTCGCGTGTGGCCCTTGGACGGCCCAAATTGACACCCTAAATATGGACCGAAGAGCCAAAGGGTCAAAAATAGGTTATACTCATATATTCGAAGTACCAGTCAAACCAATTTTAAATGGAAGAGTACATCTCACTGAATTCGAAATTGTCCATAACAGTTGGTTTCGGCCAAGCTGACATCATAATATCGACCTCGAGGCTCGAGAAAAATTTATATTCACACATTCGAGGTATCAGTTCAATTTAATTTTAAATGAAAGTGTGCATCTCGCTGATAACGAAATGACCCATAAAAGATGATGGTTCAAACTGACAAAATGCATAAAATGGTATTGTGAGGCCAGATTGAAACAGACTTTTGTCACCAACAAGTACAATCATGGACATAAGAACTGCACCTGTAGTGTTAATATTGTTTTCATACCAGAACATCTTGTGAACCCATCAGGAATCACCAGAAATGGAAAAAACTGACTATAGGGCAGCTATCAAATACCTGCCACTGAAAGGACTAACCATTTCAGCTATGTGAAATTTTTAAGGGGGGGGGGGAATAAAAAAAATTCTTCCTGGCCGGCATCCAGGCCTTGCAGCATCGATGGCAATAGTGTAGAAAAGTTTATGGAACCATCGGCTTTGTACAATTTTTTCAAAAAATGGCCCAGAACATTTCATGCAGTCCTCGGCAAATCAAAGTGGAGGGGAGGGGAGGCAAAACTTGTCAGTATATTTTTTTTCAAACCTAGAGGGCAAAATTTAGAATGTCAGTTAGGACCATCTCAGAGCCAGAATCATCTTCATATAAGGTACTAAGCGACGTTTCGACGAGGATACTCTCGTCGTCATCAAGCAAACGATGCAGATATGTTCGTTCGTTCTTTGGGTTTTACATCTACTTCCATCTAGAAGGGGGGCGGGCGGTGGGTGGTGGTCAAGATTTGTTAGAATAACTTTTTTCAAGCCTAGAGATGTAAACTTTAGAGTGTCAGTTTAGACCAAAATCGTCTATATGCATGTACAAGGTACTAAACGATGTTTCCATAAGGATACTCTCGACTTTATCAAGCAAATGATACAGATATGTTCGCTCGTTCCTGGGGTTTTACGTCCACTCCCACCTAGGGTGATAACACAGACAATGCAAATATATAAATAGTACACAAATATACAAAGAACATGCAACACAAACACAACAATGAAATACAATAAAAACGCAAGACCTTCGATTAGGGAGCCATTTATAATTGAACCATCACAGCGGAAACTCTTTCGGGCATTAAAACGCAGTGGGCTGGCAACCTATTGATTTATCAAGATCAATGTATTTAAAACTATTAAAGGGAAACCAATTAACCTGGACCATATATAACAGATAATTTAAAAACAATGTGGGGGTGTAAATCTGTTATGAGCCATTTTGTACTCAGTGGGGTCTATACTTTCAGTTTGGGCCGTTTCAGGGTCACACGTGTCTGTTATGGACAATTCCGTACTCAGTCACATGTAATCTTCTGTTATGGACAATTCCGTACTCAGCGGGATATATTCTTTCATTTAGAATTAGTTTGAACTGGTACCGTGAATGTATGAGTATAACCCTTTTTTAAACTCAGGGGGTCATGTTTTGGGTGTCAGTTTGGACAGTCCCAGGGCTGGAATCTTCTGTTATGAGCAAGAGAATTGGTTTGAGCGGTACCACAGATTCTATGAGTATACCCTATTTGCCCCCCCCCCTCCTCAATCACCCCTTTTGGGCTTTGGTGTGTTGGTCTTGGCCATCCCAAGGGTCCAATCGTCTGTTATTGGTAATTTTGTACTCAGTGGGATATACTCTTCCATTTGAAATTAGTTTCAACTGGTAACTCGAATGTATGAATATGACCCTTTTTTAAGCCCCTGGGATGGGGTGCCACTTTGAGAAGTCCCAGGGCCGAAATCTTCTGTTATGAGCAATTGTGTACTCAGTGAGATGTACTCTGTCATTTTAAATTGGTTTTGACCGGTAGCTCGAATGTATGAGCAAACCCTATTTTTGCCCCACCCCACGCCTTCGGCTTTTGGGTGTCAGTCTGGGCCAGCCCAGGGGTCTAATCGTCTGTTATGGGTAATTTCGTACTCAGTGGGATATACTCTTTCATTTGTAATTGGTTTCAACTGGTACCTCGAATGCATGAATATAATTTTTTTTTCAAGCCCTCTAGGATCTATATTTGGGGTGTCAGTTTGGGCCATCCCAGGGCCAAAATCGTCTGTTATGGGCATTTTCGTACTCAGTAGAGTGTATTCTTTCATTTAAAATTGGTTTTGACCGGTACCTCGAATGTATGAGTTTAACCCATTTTTGGGGTCCTTATAGGGGTCACCAGGGTCACACCCATGGACTGGGCCCCGGCAGACGCCCACTTCTGTGCATCCCAGGTAAGTATGTAGATGCCTATATGGTCAGATATTGGTACCTCGTTCGTCTAGGTTCGACCCTCTGGGCTCCCGGTCTAGCTACCGTTTACCGTCTTACTTTCTGCACCAACAGAGATTATGAATACGGAAAACTGCACTGCGATGGGCTATAAGCGACAGTTTGTTCCGATAACAGTCAGCGAAATACTCTATATTTCGAGAGAGAGAGAGCGAGAGAGAGAGAGAAAGAGAGAGAGATGGGGTTTAACGTCCACTCGACACGAACTAGACCTGTCATTTCGGAACGAACATGGTTTAATTTTATTTCAATAATTCGCTTGCAAGTACAGTTCTTTAGCAGTGAGAGGATACTGGAGGACCCGGAGAAAACACACGAGATGGCGAACCTACTCCTTGTTCCGTTCAACCGGGGATTCGAAACCACGCCAGTTGACTCAATGACAGGCTTTATGATACAGCACGCACGTATCTAACCATTCTGCATTCGGCCAGTCACCCCCCCCCCATCTTTATTTCGAATTCCAAATGAGTCACCGTGGCCCCCGTTAATAAATGAACAGGATGTATACAATATGCTTTATTTTATATAAAATAAATTTTTATAAATATTTAAAAAATATATATAATTATCTAAAATATTAAAATAAAAATATTATATATAATTATTTATGTAAATATATTCATAAAATAAAAAAATATAAAAATATTATAAATTTAAATATATTTATAAATATAAAAATATATAATTATCTACAATATTAAAATAAGGATATAAAAATATTACATATAATTATCTATGTAAATATATTTATAAAATAAAAATATAAAAATATTATATATAACTATTTATGTAAATATATTTATAAATATAAAAATATATAATTATCTAAAATATTAAAATAATTATTTATGTGAATATATTTATAAATATTAAAATTAAAAAAAAAATATAATTATTTTTATATATTATGTAAATTTAGATTTAAATATTTATAAAAATATTGAAATATTTAAAAATATTAATGAAATATTAGAATAAGTACTAAATAATAATCTGCTTTAAATTTTACTGCGACTGTCTTCGATTTGCGATTTGTAATCCATGATGTAAATACACTAGATGTCTGACATAAAACTATCCCACCCAACCCACTTCTCAGATCGAATGATGATCTCACAATTACAATGGTATACTTCATTATTCGAATATTTGATTTAATTAAAATTTAAAATCGATTAAAGTTATTTGAAACTTAATTCCATATCCCAAATATAAGTGTTTTAAATTAAGAAGCGATACTGTATGATAACACGTTGAGTAAGGTCGGGCTGTTTATTGATTGGATCGCCACTGAACGTAAATTATTGATTGAATCTCCATTGATCGTAAATTTTTGTTAAAACTCTAAAAATCTGGTGGCATTTCTCCCGTTTACCTTTCACTATCTGGCTACCTTGTACACGTTCACTACCTGGAAAAAAAGAAAAAAATCCAAATGAATTAAGCTTACACCATACTAGAACAATAAGCACCCCAATGTGTACATAGCACATGGGATTTGTCAATCCATCTGCCCGCAACACTGACAGGGAACTCCGTGGATACCAGATATGAACGGTTGATCACGTTGACAACGAACTGTCCACTGGGTAAAAATGTATAGTGTATTCTATTTTTAATCAGAGCTGTATTTAGCGGGGGTGCAGGGGGTAAATTGCACCCACAGAACAATAAAGCGCCCTGAAAAATGGCCGCCTCTACGGGATTACGCGGCCCCGCGCTCAGCAACTTGGGCATTATATTGGCGCCCCACCACTTTTAAAATCCTATATTCTGCCCTGCTAAAATGCCATTTGGTTAAATCATGGTACATGTACCTGCAGATGTCCGATCCACTGTTGGCCAGTCTTGTCTATATCATTGACAATTTTTGATTATCAATATGTATTGTTTTCTGACAACTTCGAAAAATAAGAATGAAGAAAAACAACAGAATAAATAATAATTTATAAATAGGTTACTTACTTAAAGCGGAGATATCTTTATCATCGTCGTCAACATCAATCTTTAATTCCTTTTTTCCATCATATTTCTGTCTATTTTCACCACAAGCCTCGTCAATTATTTCTCCAGTCCATGGAGTATCAATCTGTAATTCCTTTAATCCAGTATCTCGTTCTATCTCTCTATTATCTTCACCAGCCTCGTCAATTATTTCTCCACCAGCCTCGTCAATTATTTCTTCAGTCCACGGAACATCAATCTTTAATTCCTTTAATCCAGCCTCTATTTCTATCCCTCTATTTTCTCCTTCCTGCCACCTTATTATTGTTTTACTATCTTTATCAATTACAACCCACCCATTTATACTCATGTGTTTGGCCTTGTTCTAATTCAACACGAACTGTCCAGTATCCCCACGAATATTTCACGGCAGTGATGGCGGCATCGGCTTGCCAATTACCTAAACCTGTGCCAGATCCAACTATACCGATCAGTTCATTGTAGTTCAGTATATAATGCGTAGTAATTTCCACCATACATCCAGCACGTGAAACAAACGACGATTTTCGATCTCCGTAAACTGTTGAAATGTTGCCTCCATCTGCCCCAGTGTTACCTTTACGACTACCCGTTTCTTCCATCTGAATTTTTCTCGTATTGGAAAACGAAAACCAGTTAAAGTAGAAGAAACTTTTAGCGGGAAGTTCCATTTTGATTCTCCAAACAAAACTACTGTCCATCTTCTTGGCTTCGATCCCTTTATGATAATTCCAGGTACCAAGCTCCTTTAAAGAACCTACCAACCGTGGTGTATCTCCTTCGAATTTAGGATAATACGTAACCTCGAATGTTACAGGAACTCTCTTCTGAGATAATATTAATGGTTCGTTAAAATTATACATTTTTCTCATCGGAAATGCAAAAATATTGAAGATAATTCGTAAAAAGCAGCTAATCTAGTAGAGTAAATGCCTCGAATGATTGTGACGTCATAATTAACATGACGTCATACCGTTTGTGATGCAATTTACTTGTGTAGTCTGCTAAGAATACAGTCTGCTGTGTACCACAACATCTATTTAAACACAACAATACCGTTAAAGGACATAACATATCCTTAAAAATGTACCCAACCTGAACACGATATTCAAAATTATAACCGTGTCCAAAAATATGCCAAATCGGTACACTGATGATAATGCTATAATATTTTGAAAAAAGGTGATTTCCGACTAGGACGTGTAATGCAACATTTATGACGTTAGTCAAAATTATTCTGGGGGTTGGATGACCGAATAGTTAGCGTGCACGCGCTGTATCATACGGCCTGCCATTGAGTCAAGGAAGGGTCGTCTGTCCAACTCGTGGGTTTTTCCGGGTACTCAGATTTCCTCCAACTGCTAAAGACCCCTACGTGCAAGCTAATTATTGAAATAAAATTAAACCATATGTTAGTCCCGAAATGACCTAGTTTGTGTCGAGTGGATGTTAAACCCCATTTCTCTCTCTCTCTTTAGATTATTTTGTTTTGTTGGCAAAGCCTAGCTTAGGCATGGGCCTAAAGAGCCCAAACCCAGGGCCCCGCGGTTCATGGCAAAAAGACAAAAATATTCAAATTCCAGATGAAAGTTCCACGGTAATCGGTCTAGCATCGCTACCCCTCAACCGTCTCAAACTGATCCCGCAGTGAATATTCGCTCCGTATGTAAAGTTCCACTTGGTGATCGGTCTTGGCTTCTAGATTTGCAGGCCATTCCAATCTGGAACTGAATAGATTTCGTATGTGATCAGATATTTTGTAAATATTCTTGTATTACAGACCGTTTAATTGTGTGTTTTGCGTGCGTGCAATGCAAAAGGATATGAAATGGTCTTTTCGTCGCTTTAGGGGCCTCGCGGTTCTATTCACTAACCAGTAGTCAGGCCCAGGGCCCCGCCCCAGTTAAACTGGGCTTTGCTTGGTGTAGATGTTCATAGAATAATCATTATTGTAGTTTTTGTGGCATCAATTTTCCACAACTAATAAACGCACCCCTAGAATACATTATTTATTCTTATCAAATAATTTAATCGTAATGACATACCGTTATTAAATAACAATCTAATCATCAATAAACATACCAATAGAAAAAAATAATTCAATCATTAAAATACATACCGTTATCAAATAACAATTTACAGAGAGAGAGAGAGAGAGAGAGAGAGAGAGAGAGAGAGAGAGAGAGAGGTTTAACGTCCACTCGACAGGTCATTTCGGGACTAACATAGGGTTTAATTTCAATAATTCGCTGGCGCGTAGGTGTCTTTAGCCGTGGGAGGAAACCGGGTGCCCCGGAGTAAACCCACGAGAATGGAAAGCGATCCTACTCCTTGTCACGTACAACCGGAGATTCGAAACCACGCCAGTTGACTCAATAACAGGCTTTATTATACAGCACGCACGTGCTAACCACTAACATAGTCTCAAAATTAAAAGTCCGAGTATGTATGAAATTTAAACGCGAAAATATAGAGGAATGGCGTATCCACCCCCTCTTAAAATTTCAGCTCAAAATATTGATTCGTTTGGGCGTGAACGTCAAAATTGCTTATCTGGACACGAACCCTTTTAAGATTTTGGGTCAATTTTTTTGTTGGGTGACCTGATAATCGATTCCCGCTCCTTTAGAGGTCTATACAGTGAATGATCCATATATGATGTACTTGATAATGAAAGGTGAATTTCACCTATACATTATTTGTTATAAAATAAAAGTCTGGTTTTATCCAGACATCGGTCTCCATTTCCAGATGAGGGCTGGCGGGTTTAAGATGTTTGAAAACTTATATATTGAGTTAGGTGCCCGGCCTTAAGGTAGAGGATTTTAGGGGAAAATTAAGCAGTTTTATTCTCCAAATTACTATCGGAATTGGCCTTTTAATCTCGTTGTTGTTGTTGGCGTTTAACGTCCGCTTCCACCGAAGGTGATATCGCAGACATGTCCTATTTTTCATTTTCATTATCTTAGAGCACGCGCAGGGGTCTTTGCTGTGGGAGGAAACCGGAGTGTCCCGAAATGACCTAGTTTGTGTCGAGTGGACTTTAAACCCCACATGGTCCCTCTCTCTCTCCGAACACAAAAAGTGTAAATGTAGAACTAAGCCTGAACACAAAAATCATGTCAATACATACAATTAATATGCCATTTGAACTTTATTTTCACCGTTACAACAAGATTGTCTTAGTTTGTAAATGGCAAATAACATCAGGTGGCTTGCTATTACCACGGCAGCTGCCGCAAAAACATAGGCAACCGCTATAGTAGGCTCGTTCCAATCTAATGCAGGATATAAAACACGAGAATTGTCCCCTGCCCAATATATCACAGTAAATATAATATATACCAGGGAAAATATCAAGGGATAAACCACATGCAATAAACGAATGGGTAATGCAGTGACAGAATGGTCGATCATTACCAAGACGGTGTTCATAATATGAAGCAATATATCGCTGTTTGATATCGGATTATTCTCAGACGGAAAGACCGTTATCCAATAGAACAAAGTGACTGTTATGGCCATTGGAGACATGATCTCAAACAAACTCCACACCATGACCAAATACCATGGAAGTTTTGTCGATTCTCCAGGTCCGTCTCCATCCTCCATTCTGCAGCACTGCTCGGCAACCACGATGAAATGCATGAGAAAGTATATAGCCAGGAGGAAGTACGACCAGTATGTGAGAAATGTCGGCCATGTACCAGGGTTTGGGGTAAACACCACAGCATAGATAAGGCTGGTCACGGCATAGGCTCCCATTATCAAGCGATATGCCAAGTAACCTACTGGTGATTGGCAGCCCTGAAATAGGTTAAATTCAATCTGATTAAAACACAGACCCTTTCGTTCGTTCGTTACTGGGGGTTTAACGTCCACTTCCACCTAAGGTGATATCGTAGACTAGAAAAAAAAATCCTATTTCGTTTCGTTTTTATAGTTCAAAATTTCATTTTACTTGTAGGCCATCGAAAGTATAAAAAACGAAACGAAATATAGATGTATGTTTTAATTAGATTGGGTTAAAATAAATCTTACAATAAAAATGCATATACATGTAAGCACTCTCTTGGCCATCGCTTCACAACTTGGGTAATATTGAAGTAAAAGGGAGAGGAGTGCAGTGCCGGACTGGACCCACCTGTCCGTGACAGGTGGGCCTAAGCTCATACAAAAAAATGGACCCAAGGCTATAAAGAAAAAAAGAAAAAGAAAAAGAGAGAAAGAAAAAATAAAAAAGAAAAAGAAAGGAGAGGGGAGGAAGAAAAGAAAGAAGGTAGGAGAGGACAGGACACAGGACAGGAGATCTCAAATGCATCTAAAGATAGTGCTCTTAGGTCATTCTGTTATCTAATTGTATCAGGAAATCAAAAATTACCTCCTGCATTTGTCTGAAATGCTTGGAATATGGGTTTGCATTAGAGAAGGTCTACGATAAGAAATACGCCAGCAGAAGAGTGAAGACCCACTGCAAACAAATTTTATATCCTACATGTACTACTACAATGGAAACTTCGGTATGAAATGATATCGTCTTTCACAACGACACGCGCAGAGATATGTAAGTCGCTCTGCTGGTGATGGTGGAATTAATCATCAATTCATTTGATATAAACAAACCATCTCCAACAAACCGAAAGCAAATATATACGTGCGAACCTGGAATCGATAGAAGAGACTTTTATCGACATCATAACATCCAAAAGCTTGGCAACTACACTCATTTCCACACCCCAAACAACATTCTGCTACGGTCATCTTATTGGGGTACTTGTCCTGAAATATATCAACAGTCACATAGGCCTGTAAAGTATCGCACTTCACGGGTTTATAGTTATGGTCCGTTATTAAATCTTTAGTTATCAGTCTTGTGATTAATACACAGATTTTGCACCACAGGCACTGTTTTATACGTTAGTCTGAAATGTTTAAAGTAGCTAAGTCTGTAACGCAATATCATCCAAAATCTTTGCCATTGAAAACATCAATTATTTGCCAATTATAATCAAAATTGCTTTTGTGATCTCACTGGGGAAAAGATGAGCTTCTGGTATCCAATATTTAAGACAAAATAAATATTTTTCCATTGGTACACGAATCGTGTACCATAATGCGTTTCAGAGCCATTTGTAACAAGAGACTCGACGAACGGTGCTAGACATAATCCAGAAGTCGTGTCAAAGGGTTGCGTCATATTCTTTTCTGGAGATGATGCCCAATAAATACTATCTGTGGAGACTGGAGAGTAACCACACGCTAGAGATTGCCAATCGATTGAGATTCCTGGCGTATTTCGCCGAAAATAACTGATTAGAAATTACATGAAAAACAGAAACGATTGAATGTAAATCAGTTTATACACATTCATATAACATTATTATCTGCGATGCAACCCATTTGGGTCAATTTCTAGGTACAAAATATTTGTGTTGTTGCTGGCTCTACTTTATCTTTGTGACTTTTATCTGGGGTGAGTCATCCACAACAAGAAAGACTTTTAATGAACTACAGAGCATGTGTTTTTAGTCGTAAAAGTGAACAGCTTTAAAGAACTAGACATTTCTAATCCGATGGACAGTTTTGAAATAATTAGCGCGAACAGTTTTTGATTTGTAAATAATCTACAGGTCCAGCTATGTGGTTTTACTGCGAGTATACCGCGTTTTCACAAAAAAACAAAAGGATTCTTGTCCCCACGTTTTTTTTTTCTATCCTCATTGATGATACTTAAAACGGCAATTTCATATTTTTTAGTTATATTTTTAAAATATATTAAAATACAGCCCTAAAATAGATTGTATCTATAAACAGTCCTACCTTGTTAAAGAATAATCCTATAATTCACTATTGCCAGTTGAGAAATTGGCAAAAATATCATTTTCAACTTTACATTTACATTGCATGGAGGGGAATGGGAAAACAAGGGAGGTAATTCAAGTAATTGTGTTATTATTTTCGGTGTCAGAGATTTTTATGCCTGTGAAATATTGCCCATGATCGTATAATAGTGAGTTGACAACCTTTTGAGCAAAAGACATAGAAATAATTGTGTTTTGACTTTCTTAGAAAATATGAAATTATCTCTTTAATGTCCTACTGAAGACGAGCATACGCCATACAGTTTGCTATGAGGGAAATTTTTCCCGGGCAGCGGCGCTACGGCCTACTCTTATATCGAATTCCAACTGCCAGGGGATCTTTTAAGTGCATGTCAATGTGGACACGGGACCACGGTTTTCATCCCACCCCTACGACTAGACAACATCACTGACAACGGGAAACCACGCCGGAAAATCTGGATGAACTTTCTCGGCCAATGCAGCGATCGAACACCCGACCTCCAGACATGTGAGCCAGCCTCTTACCCACTTAGCCACGTGATCTCCACCTCTAATAAAACTTCTTTTGCATAATATTCTAATAAAACGGCATTTTAATATAGCAATCATTCATTCCATTTGATTAGATATGAAATATATTATATGTATTGAAATTTTCATCAATCTATACAATCTGCTGTATTTAGGATACTATATATGAGATGACAGATAACTTTATTGAAATGAAATGATTTATTATATCGTATTATTTATATGTGTGGCCTTTCACTGTGTAAAACAAATTTCCGTCGGGAAAAGGATGCTTCGATCGCCAGAATGGTCAAATGCTGTCATGCCGCCTCCAGTTCATCAAAACTTCTCAAGATGGTCTGGAGAGCGAGAGAGAGAGAGATAGAGAGTGGGAGAGAGAGAGAGAGAGAGAGATATATATTTAACGGGGTTTAACGTCCACTCGACACAAACTAAGTCATTTCGGGACTAGCACATGGTTTTAATTTTATTTCAATATTTTGCTTGCGCGTAGGGGTCTTTAGCAGAGGGAGGAAACCGGAGTGCCCGGAGGAAACCCACGAGGTTGAGAGAGAGAGAGAGAGAGGGAGAGAGAGAGAGAGAGAGGGGGTGTTAACGTCCACTCGAAACAAACTAGGTCATTTCGAGACTAACATATGGTTTTAATTTTATTTCAATATTTCGCTTGCACGTAGGGGTCTTTAGCAGTGGGAGGAAACCAGAGTGCCTGGAGGAAACCCGCTAGATTATTATTGATTATTAAATGTTTGATTTTCTTCAAGTATGAAGCCCCATCTCCCTCCAACCATGTTCCGACTTGGATACTGCATTGCACGATTTATGAACTGATACTCCTATGAGACATTCGGCTGCCATAATACTATATTGCAGGAGATTCCCATAGCTGAAGTCTTCATTATCCCAGTCGATGCAGAAGGGCCTCATCCCATTTCACTGATGGGACGAAAAATCAAGGCCCCGTGTACACATTGGCGTGCACGTAAATGATCCCCTGGCAATTGGAATTCGATATAAGAGTGGACCGTAGCACACAGTATTTATTAGCCAAGGTTAGGAGTAGAAACGTAGGACGTTAAACCCCATTTCATTTCATTTCTTCATTTCAATAGAGCTAATGATGCATCAGCAGTATGAAGTAAAATAATTGTGCATGTAGATAAAAAGAACAAATTTGTCAATCAATATATAAAGACAAAATGGCGACAGCTGCTACATGCAATCATATTTATATTTATGATTATGAATTACAAAAATGTATAAAAGTTTATATGAATATGGAGTATATAATGATAAAATAATTATAGAAATGGTCGCATATGTGTTAGATAAATGTGTTCAATATTTGTCCGTTTAACACTATCTCTTGACATCTGTATCATATTTTTTTTATGTTTGTACTGTTTTGTTATCTATCGATAATAATCTATTAAATTTGGGTCTGGACCCTCCCCTGTTGATGCAGTCCATTTTCACTCATGATATACAAGATTTATGAAAATAATCATATGCTGAGTACATCTATGAGCAGAAATATTGTCTTAAGCTATAAAGCTGCTGACTTGATCAAATTTGGGCCCCCCCCACCCCCGACCTAACGCCAAAGTTGAAGTTGTCTCCGCCTAGACCGCCCCGATGCTGAAATTCCCTATGTTTTGTTAACTTCTGATGGCTTATTCTGCAATGCATCTTGCTCCTATATGGGTCTGAAAAATGGCGCCTTAAAGTAAAAAAAAAGACAGACCCGATATTCTGTGTACAAATTGGTAGTGTACGTAAAAAAACTCTGACAATTGGATTTGAAAGAACAGGTTCAAAGGGCGCTGTCCGGACAAAATTCGGCCATTTTGCAATGCTCAGATAGAGATTACCGGTACTACAACATTTTAGTTAAAAGTTAAACTCTATTCTATTCTTGTGTACCGTTTGTTCTGTCCGTTCCTTGGTGTGCAGGTTTCACGGAGTATCTACTAAATAAATAAATGTAATAAAAAAAGAAAAGTGCAATAAAAACTTATTATTTATTAGAACTTCTTAAATATAGTATATTTTATAGAGAGAAAAAAAAACATGTTACTTCTTTTAATTTCGCAGGTGCGAGGAAAACGTTTTTTTTTTTTTAAAAAAAAACCCCAAAAAACAGGATTCGCGCGCTGTAATTAAACGGAAGAACAAATACTAATTCATTATGACTCAATTCCATTTTAATGCCATTGGCTTTTATTGTATATTCACAGTTTATTGCCTCATTTTGTTTTGTAGAGGTCATAATAATAAAAATATTGTTAAAAGAAAATAATAAAATTTGGCTGCTTTATTTTTTAGTCTATTTTAAAAAATTCTCGATTATTCCAATCGATTCATGCTAACTAAAGTCATAATCATTTAAATCTTTACACGGACATTTTTCGTTGTCTAAGATATATATACATGTAGTAATAATAATTCTACTGTAGTTTTCACACGAGCCCATTTACTCTTTATTATTAAGGTGATTTGATAATACTCGGAGAATGTGCTCAATTATGAATATAACAACAGGTTTTTCATTAAAAAGATGAATTGAATATATTATGAACAATATGACTTGTGCCTTTAAAGGGACTATCCCGATAAGAACAGAGTCTCAAAAATTAAAGTCCGACTATTTATGAAATTTATGGACCAAAATATAGAGGCATGGTGTATTTACCTTGTCTCAAAATTTCAGCTCAAAATATTGAGTCATTTGGACGTGAACGTCAACACTGCTTATCCGGACACGTAACCCTTTTAAGATTTCGGGTCAATTTTTTCATTGGGTGACCTGATAATCGATTCCCGTTCCTTGAGAGGTCTCTACAGTGAATGACCCATGTACTGTACTTGATAACAAAAGCTTAATTTCACCTACATATTATTTTTATAGAAAAAAAAGTCTGGTTTTATCCAGATACTGTATAATACAACGGTCTCCACTTCCAGATGAAGACTGTCAAGTTTAAGTTATTTACAAGCGTATAACAAATATCGGGTTAGTTTGTCGGCCTTGGGTAATGGGTTTTAAGGGATTTTAACACAAAATTAAGCAGTTGTATTCCTCATAAAGTTATCAGGATTGGCCCTTTAAATGAAATGAGATAAATGGTGTTTACTCGGAGGATGTGCTAGCTTAATTATATGTTTAACAACAACAGTCTATCATGTTTATAAAATAAGATTTTTTTTTTATAGATGCATTGAACATGTGAACGATCTGGTCTGTTGTGCATCGACTGTAACTTTTGACCTCGTAAAGTTTCAAAAATAATATTATTTTATTTACACGAAATTTGCTGGAGCTACTTATTTCAAAAGAATATTTATTTTTATAAGAAATTTACTTGTGCTACTTATTTTGTATTTGCGTGCAGTATATAATGATGGAATTGACAATAAATGGTTATAAATAATGCTGTTAAAAATATTTTAGAGCATACAATACTTTTCTTGACTGGCAAGATACCTGCTACAAAACTCATTCTTTATCAGTCAAATTATAAACTCAAGACCAAACTGATGCGATGTCGGGTAACTAAGAAAGTGATTTATTAAGTAACAATAATTCAGTATAATAGTCCATTAATATATAGAAAGCAGGAGGGTCACTGGTGTATTGGCCGAGAAAGTTCATCCAGATTTTCCGATGTGGTTTCCACTTGTCATTGATGTAGAAGGGCCTTGCGATGACAGCTGTCTAGCTGGGACGATAAACCGACGTCCCGTGTACACATTGACGAGCGCGTAAAAGATCCTTTGACAGTTGGAATTCGATATAAGTGTAGGCCGTAGTGCCGCTGTCCATAGCACACTAAATGGCGTAACATTATGTCCGTCTTCATTAGCCCAGTTTGGAGTAGGACGTTAAGCGCCATTTCATTTCAAAAGAAAGCATACAAAAAACCTTAAATTCTACAAAGCAAAACCCCAAGCCAAAAAAAAAATAAATAAATAAGCCTCATGAAAGCAAAACAAACTTACATCCACTACTGCAACTAAACCGTGTTTAAATGTTACAAATTATCGAGAACAGTGATACTAACACAATGTTGGACCAAATCAATACTCGTCAGTAGACTTCTGTTCAATAGATGAGTTATTGAAATGTAGTTACATGTATAACAGGTTATAATGTACAAAAAAAAAACAGCCTAAGCCAACATCACACAATGCGATTTTTAGTCGGATTCGTTTCGACTCGTTGAAGGGTAAATCAAGTACTAAATCAAGGCACAGAATATCCAAAGGTGAATGAAATGTATACTATTTTAATATAAAATTCAGCGCTTGTTATTGTGTTATGAATCATAGAGTATGAAAGGATATTCATGCATAAAGAATGTGTGTAATACTTTTAGAAGAATTTTTGCTCGAGAAATAAGATGGCATATTATTTCATTAATTAATATCTTTGGTTCACATATATGTAGGTGTGTACTAAAATCAACTTAGTCAATGATTGACATGGTTACATAAAAAAGAGTTGTATAGCCATAACAAACTAGTAATATCTTTCAACAAAATACATGTGATTCGAGATATTCCTATTGCATCATTTGGCTTAATTTAACCAATCTTTACGTCGATTGTACAGGTTCATGGTCATGAACATGCACGACTGTGCGTGATACCCTTGCGGCTATAAAGGAACTATAGTATGTCTTTAAATGAGACTTCGATTAGATTCCAGAGGGTTACCATCTAAGAGTCCTAGGCACCGCGAGGTGTCTAGGTTGAGAAGCGTTTAGTTAGTATTGACTATAATTGTAATTTGTACTATGCTTGTATGTATACCTATGCTACATAAAAGGTAAAAACGAACTGTTGCATTGTTATAACTGAAGAAGACAAACGTCTTAAGAAACCAGTAAGAAGTAAACACAACGTGAAGGAGAAGAAAAGACGATCAGAGATAAATCCTGGACGATCACAAGGCTAACGGTAATATGTAGCAAAAACAAGATGCATGGGTCATACGTAGGATGTGGCGACCGGACTGACAATCACCCGCTCTCCATGTCAGACAAAAAGACCCATGGTGCTACATGTGTTTGATATACAATTACTATAGCAGTTTTAGTATTTCTAGAGTATATCCTGATGTTCTATCTTATGCACAAATTTAGTGCGTGGCAATCGTTCGAATTCACATCAAACGACGAAAATTCAAGACTAAAAAGGGCCCTCGAACTACGAGAGAAGCAGAATTACTTTATGGGCCACAAACATACCATATTCGCACCCTCTCAGTTCATCCCGCTCTGATATTGGACATTCAAGCGGTCATTGCTAGGGTACAAATTGAATGAGGTTCAGCGTCCTTCACACCTGAAACAATGAGATTGTGGACGGACGAAATTTCCCTCAAAGCACACTATCTGCATGGCGTGCGCCCGTTTTCATAATTATTACAATCCGCATTTCTCGATATATTCCACGAATGTACCGTGTGTTCGCACGCCTTGCCTGCTAAAATTTTAGGGTCAAACCCAATTTGTCTCAGCTTTCTATACGACAACCAGATCGTGGTTAAGTGCCACACTGCCACTGTTGATGGGGATTTTTATACGGAGTCTTAAAAGACGTAGTTCTGCGGTAAGAAAGAAAAATCGACTGCCGGTAACCGGTTTAAAGAAAAACTGTCAGAAGAATAACAGGGGCGGATCCAGGATTTTCAGAAAGGAGGGGGGGGGGGCGTGCTGCACCCACTTGGGAGTGCGAAGCCCGGCCCGTGATTTTTGAGTGGACTAAAATACATACAAGGACTAATTTCATACTAGTACTGTAAATTACGATTTCCAACCTAAACTGTTTTTGTTCTCCTTTCCCGCGAGAATATATGGAGCTAAAAATTGTTCGCCACCGCAAAAACATAGAGGGGGCGTGCGCCGGGTTCGCCCCCCTCTGTATCCGCGCCTGAATAACCCCAAATTCCCATGTATATATCCAAAGCTGCCCCCGACTTTCAAACCGCAAGTTAGTCCAGGCACAGAATATACCCCAAAGATCAAGGAAATTTACCGTTATAGGTTTATAATAAAAGGTAATAACAGGTACTTTTATTTATCTTACATGTATTTATACATACATTGATACTTATTTACATATATAAACAGACATGTATCAGGTTACGTATACCCGTTGAAAGATATAGAAATATATCTCAACACAATCATAATACAGTGTTTCTCAACTTTTTTTTTGCAAACAGCACAATTTAGAACACATGAAAAATTGCGGGACATCCGACTAAATATATATGAAAAATATTTGTAATTTGCAAAATAAAAACATGACAAGTTATAGACGACATACAACCGTAGACATAAACTAGTCATAGAAACCTAAAATGAATCAAACTAAATAAAGAAAAACACAGGTATGGAATAAGCAGTAGAAACCAGTGACGCAATTATATGTTGATCTCGCGGCACACTGGTTGAGAGAGCGAGAGAGAGAGAGAGAGAGAGAGAGAGAGAGAGAGAGAGAGAGAGAGAGAGAGAGAGAATAGGGTTTAACGTCCACTCGACACAACGTCCACTCGACACAAACTAGGTCATTTTGGGACTAACATATGGTTTCAATTTTTATTCAATAATTTGCTTGCGCCTAGGGGTCTTTAGCAGTGGGAGGAAACCCTAGTGCCTGCAGGAAACCCACGAGGTTGAGAAGGCGCCCCTATCTCCATGCCACATAGCTCACACCAGGGATCAACAGCCGCAAGCCAGAGGTGACACTGGTTGCGAACCACTGTCCTAATATATAGGATAGTCAACACAAGCTGTTGAAAGCTTTTGATGGGCCTCTTTTTAATTGGATTTTAACCACGTCAATAGATTATCTGGGGTTGATATTTTTATTTGATTTTCTTGATTAAAGAAGCTTAATCGCTAACATTTGGGACCTAGAAATTGACACAAGTGGGTTGCAGCGCATATAATACTGTAATATGAATGTATATAAACTGATTTACATTCAATGGTTTCCGTTTTCATTCTAATTTCAAATCAGTTAAGTTCCACAAAGTAAGCCAGTAGTCTCAATCGAATGCAAATTTCTAGTGTCTGGTTATTCCAGTTTAAATACACAGTTTGGTTTGGTGCAATATTTCTAGCCTCGCTCCTTGAGTCTCTTGCTAGAACTGAGGTTGAAACGGTACACGATTTGTGTACCAATTATAAAATGTTTATTTTGTCTTAAATATTGGATATCAGAAGCTATCTGTTTCCGTAAGATCACAGCATCAATGTTGATTTAAAATGACAAATAATTTGTGTTTTCAATGTGGAAGATTTTGGATGATATTGAGTTAGAGACTTAGCTACTTTAAATGTTCAATAACACCTTGGATTCAGCCGCGGAAAAATTGATATTTTCTCAAAATAATTTAAAAGACTGGAGCGAGATGTTAAATTTGATAGATCATGAATTGTTTAAATTGTTACACATTGATACAATCACTTCCTGTATACTCTTCATTTCATCTGGAATATATAAATAATACATACATAAACAACAGTTATTCACAAATAATTTGTGGAGTATTTGAATATATACTGGGCGCCAAGAAAACGCATCAAATGGGAACACATCAATAACAACACATTTGTACACTTATGGATGTTTAATCTGTAATCAACGGTACAAAGTCAGAGGGGTCAAAACCAAAAGTACGACACAGATGGTTAATTCCATGCTACGTCGCTGCACAAATGTGCAAATGTGTTGTTATTAATGTGTTCCCATTTGAATATTGTCCACAATAAGAAGCAAAATAAATAAGATATGTTTACAGGATCATTTTGTTATACGAAAAACTAAGTGATGCGTTTTCTATGGCGCTCAGTATATTATTCACTGGGGTTCATATGGATAGGCATGTATTCAGGGGGGTGCAGGTGTCTATGCAATGCCTCAAAATATTACCAAATTTGAGTTTATGCCATGCCCAAGTTACTTACATGTATGGGCTACAAAATCCACTTTTATTGTAAAACCCCCAAATCATTCCAAGTTATATATATCATTCTTACCATGTTTGGAATTTGTGACCAAATGAATGAAATGAAATGGGGTTTAACATCCTACCGCTTTGCGCTGACTGGGCTAATGAAGACGGGCATACGCCACGTCACTCTGTTTCACAGAGAATTACTTACGAATTAACTCTGTAACAGATGACTGTCCACAACACGTGCGTTGACTGCAGGCGGTGTCAGTCATTGGCTCAACGGCTCGTGCAATGTTTACTTAACACCTAACTGCTTCGGGCAAAATGATGCATTTTACTCATTTTCATACCCATTTACACTAAATAGGAAATATTTTTTAACTACAAATACTTCAAACGTCTTTATTTATTTTTCTTTTACCTCAAAAAAATGTTTGAGAATTTAATTTGTCGGAGTAAAAAAGTTAATATGCCGTACTCATTAAGCCTGGTCGATGTCATACTTATCAGTGATTGTAGCGGCCAAGCGAATATTCACTGCGGGATCAGTTTGCCGCCATGCAGTGTGCTATGAGGGAAATGTTGTCTATATGACCTATTCTTAAATTGAACTGCCAAGGGACTTTTTTACGTTTGGACCAATATGTCCCATCTGAACAACCAGGCATTTGTCCTTGTCAGGTCCTCTATTCCACTGACAAGGGGAACCAACCCACACCGGAAAGTCCTGATGAACTTTCTCAGCAGGGATTGAACACGCGACCTCCCACAATATTGTCAACTGTACTTACTGAGGTTTGAACATTTTAACATTAAAGATGGAAGTTGATTTCTATAATGCTTGATCAAAAATCTCTGACAAGCCTTTATACTCCCTGAAAGAAAAAAAAGTACAAATATGAAAAATCTCACGATAAATGTAGAGTGTTCACAAGTAATTGTGAACGACAGACAGATGGAGATGATGACTGAATACAATCACATTTCCACATGGGCGTATAAAAATGACCGAATGTTTGGCTAAAGTGGTTTGTAAACAAAAAATTAAATCGCATTTCTCCTCTTACTGTTATATGAAGGCTCAAAGTGACCAAGTACTCTCCTCAAAATAAGACAGAATTGTTTATTCAGAATGAATTAATCTGTAAGCAATGCTCCATCTACCCTCTCTTACCAATTTTGATTATGCCTAAATATAATGAACGAAGTTATGCTGAAAGCACATACATGTATGTGATAACGTTTCAACCTGGAAAGTGTCTGCATAGACACCAATATCACGCCTACCTCCAATATGAAGAGTTCTACAAGATACATCCAGATCATTTATTTTTTTCAGGAAAACTGTAACAGAGGTTTGTAGAAGTTTATGCGCTCCACGTCTTGATTTGACCAAAATAACATCTTTCCAATCACTCATATAGCGCACTGAAATATCAATAGAGCATAACAGAGAAAAAAAGAGGGAAATGGGGTTTAACGTCCACTCGACACAAACTAGGTCATTTTGGGACTAACATATGGTTTTAATTTTATTTCAATAATTCACATGCGCGTAGGGGTCTTTAGCAGTGGGAGGAAACCGGAGTGCCCGGAGGAAACCCACGAGGTTGAGAAGGCGCCCCTATCTCCATGCCACATACGCTCACACCAGGGATCGAAACCACAGCCGCAAGTCAGAGGTGACCGCCCAGCCAGAGGTCGAAGCACGGCACTCTAGACCACTAGGCCATCCCAACCCCCAGTTGAATGAAGACTTTAACCTCTAGGGTGAGCTTTAGATTTTTCAACAATGTGATCAAGGGCCATAACTCGCACACTTAATAGTCCAAAATTGTACACGTCTTAATCTCATTGACATAAATCTCAAGTCAATCAGATAACTTAGAGGATATTTCATAAAATAGAAACAAGAATATCCCATAAAACACCTTATTACACTCATTGTTCACTTAGGAAAGCAGACTGCATTCAGGATTAATCATCTCTTCCAGAACCAAGCTTTTATTACGCAGGGAGGCGGGTGTGTGTGTGTGTGTGGGGGGGGGGAGGGGGTGATAGAGGGGGAGGGGGGTCACGGGTTCGATCCAGATGTTAGCCGAGAAAGCAACTCAGGATTTTCCAGCGCCGTTTCGTTTTATCAGTGGTGCAGAACAGTCGTGCGTTTAGATCAGCGAGGATATCTTTATAATCCAGTCCACAAAACCTATCAACAAGAAAGTTGTTACAGAGACACCTCCATCGGTGAAGCCTGGATATATTTTGACATGAGATTGGATTGTAATCGTCCCTGGTGACTGTTTTGCAACTACCCAAGTTACACTGAAGTCATTGTACTAGTTTACGACGGCGTTTCCGTAAAAGAAGCTTTGGCAGTTGGAATTCGAAGAGGCCCAGCCGTAAAAATCACTGTCCGAACCAAATATCACACTGCATGAAGCATGATGGTACAGACAAGTAGGACATACGTTAAACCCCGCGTCCTTTTCTTTTTGTCTCCACCCTTTCGACGAAAGCAGGGGACTATTAAAATTGGTTCGCCCGTCCGTCTGTGTGTCTGCCTTTTCGTCTAATTGAGCTAGAATGTTCAAACTTATGGTGTAGGTGTTTATTAGATCAATGCCCCGATGTAGCATTTTCTGCTTCGGGTAAGCAGAGATAAGCAATTTGATTGGATGAAGCTTTACTTTAGTGAGAGTGACGAAACTGGGTGTATAGTTTCATTACATCAATACCTTGGCTAAGTTCGATAATGCGCATATTCTGCTCAGGGTAAGCAGAGCGATAAGCAATTTGATTGCTCGAGACTTTAGAACATAATAACTCTCATTCTAATTGAGTTAGAATGTCCAAACTTGGTGTAGGTGTTTATAAGGCAAATGCCTTGATGGAGTTCGATGATGAGTATTTTCTGCTTAGGGTAAGCAGAGATAAGCAATTTGATAGGTTGATGCTTTGAGACACGAAAACTTTAGGCCTAATTAAGTGAGAGTGATGAAACTTGGTGTTTAGTTTCATCACATCAATACCTTGTCTAAGTTCGATAATGAGCACTTTCTGCTCAGGATAAGCAGTGCGATAAGTAATTTGATTGGTCGAAACTTTGGAACACAATTACCCTTCTTCTAATTGAGGTAGAATGTTCAAACGTGGTGTAGGCATTCATCTGATGAAACTTAGTGTATAGTTGATAATCTGTTTGATTGATTGATACTTTTGAAAAAAATAAATTTGCGATAAATTAAAGGGACAATAACACTCTTGCTGGCTTGGCAGCCCCAGAAAATAAATAATAACCTTATTCTAAGTACTAGATGTTTAAGTGTCCTACCTGTTGTGTAAATTATCCATTACGACCTATTTTACTTGTCCAGAGGGTTCGAAAATATTTTAAATCAAAGTCACATTTGAAAATGTTTACGTTAGACTTTTCAAATCAATTAGTTGAATTTTTCCAATTTTTTAAATTAGGTGTGTTAAGATGAAATTTATATCATCAATTAATTGGAATATTGTAAAATAATACAATTTGTTGACCAGAATGAAGATTGGGACATATTATTTAGTTACAACAAGAGTGTTATTGGGGCTTTAAGGTGTTATCTATTTATTTGGGGATTTTAGCGGGGGACACCAGCCTCACTGTTGGCTTGTTTCATTTCGTTTCAATCTATGGCTATAAAGCAAAAACTAAATAACTTATTTAAGCATTTCTATCTTAAACATAATTTATGCAACAGGTAAATCTGCCAAATGCAGGTCTTTCTTTAGGCCTGAAATGTTATCTACTTTCTGTTCCAGGCAACACTACAACTCGAAAATTGCTTGCTATTTCTTCAACTTATAATTTAAATGGTTAAAACTTAACGACCTACCTGGAATGATCACCCCATTACTTTCTATCGCACGTTTACCAATTTCAGATCAAGATATGTTACCTTTCTCTCTTGAAAAATCCTTCTTTATTTACTTCGCGGTATTAAAGTCTGCCATGCTTGACCTAATTATTTGGGATAAACCAAATCGAACAGGGGTGTGGATATGGCTTTGAGTCTGAATGTTTAGATAGTTGTTTCGACCTAGTAGAATATAACTTGCTTAAAAGAGCTATTTAAGGGAAGTAACATAAATTTGCTATTTGGTTTCAGACCACAGTTTTTTGTTCCACTGCCTTAGATATTAAATTTGCTAATACAGTATTTTTTTAGATAGTCTAGTCTATTTCTTTTTTGATTTAGTTTTTTTTTGTATTTTGTGAAATGCTCCTAAGCAAACGATTTTTTGAAAGAAAACGGAAAGGGGTAGTAGCCACACAAGGTCAACTTCTGTTAGATCAAAGGCACGTCATTGCGTTTTTGTGTTCAGACCACGAGTTATTTTTTTTACATTTAATTTATTCATCTTGATTAACCCTGAACTTCATTAAATTTCTGCAAGTCTACCTTTTAAACAAGAAAGCAGAAATAAACTGTTTTATAGAAATCATTTATTTACACAAATTCACAGAAAATGCTCCAACTATATACATCACTGAAGTTGTCTGGCCTACATTCACGCTAGCTATTAAACAATTTACGTACACAATCTACACATTTCACGACACTCGCGCTCACATCAATCTCCCTGCCAGTATATTTCGCATGCATCCACCTTTCATACAAATCAGAGCCCACCCAATCAACAATTGCATCCGACTCACTTCCCGGTGGGTTCTCACAATCACATACACTACAAAGACATGTCTATATTATCAGCACTCAAATCTTCATTCGCAACACCACCGCCACATTAAATACTCGAACTCACTGTCACTTCCGAATGAAATGACAACTGGTGGTACTTCTTCATTTAATCTTCCCGCTTCCCATCCAATGGGTTATATTTTTTACGATTAGTTTTTTCTTATATATTCAACGACAATATCTGAAACAAACCGTGTGCGCCTGTCGAACGGGAAAATAAATAAAAATGGATACCGATAATCGATACTAGTCCATAAAATTATAAGATATCGTAAAATATTAATACTTCATCCGAAAGGTTACCATGCTATCTAATGCTGAAAATAAGTGTTCTGTGAAGAATATTTTAAAAGACATGCACTTCTGTGAATATTTCAAAGGAATATTAAAATACCGGAAACCAAATAAAACAAACCAAAACACACGCACACACAAATTGTTGATATTGTAACAATAAATGTATTTATTTTGCATGAAACGTTTTGAAAAAAGCTCTGAAAATAATCGAAAATAAGTATTACTGCCGTAAAATGACGGAGCGAAACCTCCCGCCCAAAGTATTATTAACCGAATGCACCCAATTTGTGGAATACCTTCTACCCCTATATGATATACGAGTAACTCAATTTACACATGCGCAGAGTCAATGTTTATTTTCTGAGAAATTGAATGTTTCGAAAAATGTGAAATTTACAAGAGAATAGAGGATTTCATCGAACTTATTGGCGTTAAGGTTCAACGAGGAAAGTAATGGGGTGACCATTCCAGGTAGGTCGTTAAGTTTTAACCATTTTAATTAAAAACTGAAGAAATAGCAAGCAATTTTCGAGTTGTAGTGTTGCCTGGAACAGACAGTAAATCATTATTTAGACATTAATTAACTTATCCAGACCATAATGAACTCTCGATGTCATCGACAGCATGCGATATTTTGCTGCTCAACTTTCATTCGTGGTCTAATCATGAAATGGATAATCGAGACTATATGTTTTTATCGTACCAACTATAAGAGTGATGACCGAGGCTAGGCCGAAAATTCAATCGCTAAATTCTCGGTTCAGAGTGGATCAATTTGACTGAAATTTTCGGCAACTTCCCTTTCCGTTATCTATTTTTTTTAAAGGGCCAATCCAGGTAATATTTTTGGAATAAAACTGCTTAATTTTGTGTATCAAGCCCTTAAAATTCCCTACCTTAGGCTGAGCAACTAACTCGATATATGTGATACGTTTTCTTAATCTGGAAATGGAGACCAGTGTCCAAAGACGAATTCTGTGATGTCTGTATAAAACCAGACTTTTATTTTTGTAAAATATATTTTGCCACTAAAATTTCATACGTACCCAGACTTTTATTTTTGAGACCGTTTTCAAATCGGGATAGCCCTTTTAACTATTATAGTGAGAACTGTCAGCTCTTTATCTGATCTCCCATAATGCATCTTTAATATATCAAAACATCCGAATGAACATGGCATGTTAGGTTTTTTTGCTGGTGTAATATTGTTAAATTTATATTCTTTAATCTGTCTCCTTTAGATTGTGACAGCAGGTTATTTTAAGTCGAAAAGCATGGACTACTTAGTCTTTCAGACCACCACAGATTTCCCCAATTGGTAGTTCCAACTATTATCGGGGCTTCCCTCCCTTTCCAGTGTTCTTCCTTTTGCATGGCGAGCTTTGTTGACTTTCTGGTCAAGTATCCAAGTAAGGGTTTGAATTTACATTTTTCTGTCAGATTTGGAGTGAATATTCATAATAATAATATGTGGATGGATAACAGGTTTTAATTAGGAGCTTTGAAAATTATGTGGTCCAGATGGTTCATTGGAATTTTCCGGCGTAGTTTTCCTTGTCAGTGGGGCAGGAATTCGATATAAGAGCAGGCCACTGCCCTGGCAAAATTGCCCCCATATTACACTTTATGGCGTATTCCCGTTTTCATTAGCCCACTCGGAGCAGAACAGGAGGATGTTAAACCACATTTCATTCTGTTTTCATTTCATTTACATTGAAATATGTGTGTTCCAAAATATGACTGGTCTACAGTCGGATCAACAACCAATTCATTACAGCATAATCATTCGGGTTTAAGCGAGAGGGAGAGAGAAATGGGGTTTAACGTCCACTAGGTCATTTCGGGACTAACATATGTTTTTTAATTTTATTTCAATAATTCGCTTGCGCGTAGGGGTCTTTACCAGTGGGGGGAAACCGGAGTGCCCGGAGGAAACCCACGAGGTTGAGAAGGCGCCCCTATCTCCATGCCACATACGCTCACACCAGGGCTCGAAACCACAGCCGCAAGCCAGAGGTGACCGGTCAGCTAGAGGTCGAAGCGCGGCACTCTAGACCACCAGGCCATCCCAATCCCCCTACGGGTTTAAGCACATATTCCTAAAGCAATTGCCCGAGAAATCCCTCTCTGGCCATTGGTGGATTGGCTTCGGATACTTGAGCTTTTGAGGGAGTGGGTCTATTCTTCCCGTTCAATCAAATCTATCCCAAGTACAGTAATATGACAGCCCTTCTTTTAATTTGGGGTTTTGATAGCCTCGTTTTTTTTTGCAATATTCTGCCATGCTGATTGGGCGTAATAGAATCGTGGGCCATGACGTAACGTTATGTAAACATATTTGGTCTAATTTGGAGCTCTGTTTAAACGTAATGATATTGTTACGCAGTTAGCTATTGGTTGTTAATCGGACTAATGACCAGTCATAAATTTGGAACATAAATTTGCTTCCATTACAACAGTGTTAAGTGGGATTAGCTCTAACCAAACGAAACACTGCGATGGGTATGGTTTAAGCAGAGCTCCATATGTTTACATTACGTTAAGCCATGTATTATGCCCACTAACAAGTACACAGCAGAATATTGCAGAAAAACTAACTGTGTGACAAACGACGCTGTCGAAAACGCGTACAATATAAACAATGGGTAATGACAGACCAATATCAACAAACAAGTGGAGACGAACAACATTTTCACCGTTTTTAATATGGTGATATGTCAAAATCTTTATAATCGAAAACAAAATCAGTTACATAACGTGAGTTATCTCCCTTATAGATGCTGGCATTAATTAAGCAAGTTCTGTCTATAACAGGCGGCAATAAATTGGAGCTTCAAACCAAAACAATCTAAAAGTGATTTAAACAATGATGCATGCGCGCATAAAAAAAATAAGCAAAATACAAAAAGAATTAAAAAAGAATTATGATAAAAATTATATTATGCACATTTTTTAAGAAGTGGATCCGATTCGAATATTTATAACCAAGAGGGATCAATCTGTGGTTGTTTTCCTTTCACAAAGCAATGAACAAATAATCTTAAGCAAATTGATTTGCCCCGCCTTACATATTCCCATAAGTTCCACCTCTTTGGTTGGATCGTACACAGTGGTGTGATTGGCTGCAATAAAAAAAAAATCATGCTTATCAAAAATTGTATATGCCAAAAGACCAATTTAGTCGTAAATATCATCATGATGGGAAAGTATTATTATTAAATTAGTACAGCTCTATTGGGGCGTAAAATGAGTAAAAGGCGTCAGTTTGTACTACTGCGTCCGAGGTAAACAAAGCACATGTTTTCGACGTCATATTGTGTTGTGGGTGAATCTTGGGATGTGTCGTTACACGTAGAATTATTAAGCCCCAATAACACTCTTGTTGTAATTGAATAATATGTCCCAATCTTTATTCTGGTCAACAAATTGTATTATTTTACAATATTCAAATACATTGATGATACAAATTTCATCGTAACACACCTAATTTAAACAATTGGAAAAATTCAACTACATGGTTTGAAAAGGTTAACGTAAACCTTTTCAAATGTGACTTGGATTTTAAAATATTTTCGAACCCTCTGGACAAGTAAAATATGATGTAATGGATAATTTACACAACAGGTAGGACACATAAACATCTGGTACTTAGAATAAGACCATTATTTATTTTCTAGAGCTGCCAAGCCAGCAAGAGTGTTATTGTCCCTTTAACGGTCAGTCATCTTGTACAGTGGTAAAATAAGGCTTTCGCATTATCGTAAAACAGGTTGACGAATCTAACCAGAAGTCAAAATATAAAGTCCAATGGTAAAATATGATGTAATGGATAATTTACACAACAGGTAGGACACATAAACATCTGGTACTTAGAATAAGACCATTATTTATTTTCTAGAGCTGCCAAGCCAGCAAGAGTGTTATTGTCCCTTTAACGGTCAGTCATCTTGTACAGTGGTAAAATAAGGCTTTCGCATTATCGTAAAACAGGTTGACGAATCTAACCAGAAGTCAAAATATAAAGTCCAATGGTCTAGATGGGTAAAATCGAGTAACGCCTGAATAAATCTCACAATGAACAGTGGTAATCCAAATAGTACAAGGACAACTCGTGATAAACGCTATGGAGACACGTCTGAGAGAGAGAGAGAGAGGGGGAGAGAGAGCGAGAGAAATGGGGTTTGACGTCCACTCGACACAAACTAGGTAATTTCGGAACTAACATATGGTTTAATTTTATTTCAATAATTCGCTTGTGCGTAGGGGTCTTTAGCAGTGGGGGAAACCGGGGGACCCGCAGAAAACCCTCGGGGTTGGACAGGCGAACCTACTCCTTGTCACGTACGACCGGGGATTCCAAACCACGCAAGTTGACTCAATGGCAGGCTTTATGCCACATCACGCATGTGCTAACCATTCGACCCCCCGCCCTCCTCCCGTCTGGGACATAATAGATTGATAATACTAATAAATGTGCTTGTACGCTTTTTTTCACAGGGAAGAACTAAAGAACCTATACCTGATGAGCTGTTCTGTTTTTTCTCTTGGTCGTTAGTGATGCTACAAATAGAAATACAAGTAAAGCGAACGGTGTGCGGTATGAAAAACATTATCTTCTAATATTCATACCCTTATATACACCGAAGCCTGTATCAGATTTCCAGACTGTAAAACGTGACTTCGACTTCAGTAAAAGAACGTTTAGGAGTAATAATGTTCATTAATATTCACCCTAGTACAACATCAACGGAATTAATCAGATATAGGTATTAGGTTAAATATACACAAAACTAAAGTTTACTGCGATGAATTATATTTATTATATTCTAATATCTACCTGAAACATATAATATACTATTCCAAAAAAGTAGGGGATATTTGATTTAGGGGGCATAATACTAAAATATGCAAATGACTACGAAAAAAGTCACTATAGAACCTAACAGAAGAAACATTTCCAGTTACATGTGACGCCCAAACGCACCAATAGCTACCGCGTGGAATGCAGGTGACGCTTGGGATCATCATGAAGGTCCAACCCAAGATTTGTACGACTCTGACTTTGAATGTTACAGTCATTGTGGCATTGAATTCCAGGGTGGAAACATCAGTTTAATTGTTTTAGTGACCAGAAAACAAATTTTGATATGCGTCGGCTTACCCAAAATGAAAGGTTACGTGCCCTTGGCATGCTACAGATCGGCACAACACAGGCGGTTGTGGCGCGGACGATGAATGTTTCTCAGTCTGTCATAAGCAGGCTATGGTCCAGATACCGTGATACACAATCTGTACAGGACAGACCACGCTCAGGTCGACCAAGGGCGACAACTCAAGCCCAGGATCGATTTATCCGTACCTTGGCCTTGAGAAATCGTGTCATCACAGCAAATCAGATCAGCGCTCGTCTTCAAACAGACACTGGTGTGAGAGTGAGTGGCCAGACGATTCGGAATCGACTGCATAGGGGTCACCTTCGCGCCCGACGTCCTCGCGTGATCCCTTGTTTGAGAGATCATCATATTCAGGCAAGACGTCGTTGGTGTAGGGATCGTCAACAATGGGATAATCGACGCTGGAGCAATGTGATGTTTTCAGATGAGTCAAGGTTCACTGTTGATTTTTTGGACAGACGTAGGAGGGTGTGGCGTCGTCGAAACGAACGCTTCCAAGACGTTAACGTCATCAAACATGATCAATTTGGGGGTGGTTCTGTTATGGTGTGGGGAGGCATCACTGTTGCTGGAAGAACGGCTTTACATGTTGTTGCAGGGCGTGTTACAGGCCAGTACTACCGGGACAACATCTTGGCAGTCCATGTTGTGCCGTTCGCACGACTTCATGGCCGCCGTTTCATCTTCCAGGATGACAACGCAAGATGTCACAGGGCCAGGATCGTTACAGGTTACCTCCAACAACAGAACATCACCTTGGCCAGCACTGAGTCCCGACCTCTCCCCCATCGAGCATGTCTGGGACATGCTTGGACAGAGGTTACTTCAACGCCAACAACGTCCCGCCAATGTCCAAGAACTTGCTGCTGCGTTGCAACAGGAATGGGACAATCTGGACCAAAATGACCTTAGACGTCTCATTAGGAGTATGCCACGTCGGATCAATGCTTGTTTGGCAAACAGAGGAGGATTTACCCGTTACTGACTTTGTTGTGATGCTGTGGTAACTTTGCTGTTTGACCCCGGGTATCATTTTACCCTTATAATGGTCAGTCTGTGCCTTACTTAGTCTAACGATCATCTGGAATAAATCGATGAATGTGAACTTCATTTCATTTTGTCATTTGTTTCTTCGTCAGTTTCATTAGGTGACTTTAATAACACTTAAAAATCAAATATCCCCTACTTTTTTTGAATAGTATATCTATATCACACACCTGTTCGGATTTGTGTTGAAACATATAATATCTATAACACTCACCTCTTCGGATTTGCTTTTTCTTCAATGTCGTCAACCTCTATAAATATACATGACTGATTGTCAGTAAAGCAGATTAGATAACTGTAATCCTTAAACTATAATTAATTAAATATAAACAGTTTGTCGGGAAATGTCGTTATTAGGCTTTCGCTACGGTGAGCTATTGTAGCACTGTTGGATCGGCCAGGCGTCATCGGGTATATTAGGGGGTGTTCTCACTTTGCCGGCAGGCTTTGATGTCAAATTTTGTCGCTAATCCAGAGTTAATCCTAGAACAATGGTGTTATAAACTATAGTCCATATCTTTTTTATGTATAAAACTGTATTGATTTTAACACACTAAACTTTTATTAAATAAAAATAAAATATTGATTTTAACAAATTTAACATTTATTAAAAAACATTAAATAATTTACACATATAAAAATGCATTACAATTTACATAATATTTAACTTTTATTAAATTGCATTGTATAATTTATAAATAAATAACATAACAATCATTTACAGTCCGACTAAATAGGAAACATTTGTTCTATATTGATTTAAACTTAACGTATAAACTTTACTCTTTACATTATCTGGTTGATGATTGTGTTCGGATCCAACAGTGGTAAGAACATCATTCTTGGTGTTTACAGTAGCTGAACATGTTTTTGTTGAACATTTCCAATGGACAGCATTTGAGCTGCTTGACTTTATTCGGTTCTTTTTACCATTGTGTATCAAATTTCGACCACCTCGATTATTGGAGATAACGCGAATATTAACCTGAACGTTTGCCATTTTAAAATAAATATAATTTCGACACAGATCGACCATCTATTTATATTAATATAGTGAAATGAATTCATGTTTGAAGGTATAACGCCGGCATGAACTGTGTTTAAAATATCATTAATTAGTTGGTTAATAAATTTTATTAAGAGGGATTAAGAGCTCATTAACGCTGAACACTAGTGAACAGTTAGTTCTTGAGTGACTACTTTTAAACAGACTATAGTTTTAAGATCAATTAAGGGATTAACAGTCTGCCGGCAAAGTGAGAACACACCATAGATAGATTGTTGTAATTGATCCAGACAATCGCTAATCAGGTGTTCTGGACATTAACTGGTTCAATGACGTCAAATAAATGTATAGTTGTACAATTGTTGTTGTTATTTATTACAATTTTAACGCCCAAAACATTATTATATGATATTGTGGACATGTCGATTTTATTAATCGCAGGAGAATCTACGCTCTCAGTTCTGTACTAGAAAAGCTGACAAAGTCTTTGCACAGCCACCAATCAAGTAAATCGTACCTCTGACATGTTCACGGGATACGGGCGAGATCCTATATTTAGTTCCCACATCAACCGGCTACGAGAGACAGCACTCAATGTTCTTAGAGAATATAGATTATAACGTATATATGAATAATATCATACGGATGTAACAAAAAGCTATTTCACACACACAATGGTGGACGCGTACGTTAAATAAAGCTATTTCACACCCACTTTATATGATATATCGCCATTAATTTACCTACAGTGATGCTACGATACTGGCCAGCTTCACATGTTTAGTAGCCAAGGTTCTCCACCTGATTTAAATTTACACCCATATTCTAAATTTATATTTTATTTTCGATGATTATTCAATAAGATAAATTTACACCCATATTCGTTATTTATACATATTTTATTTTCGATGATTATTCAATAGGATGAATTTCATATCTCTTTAATCAACGGCCACTCCTCTAACGCGGTCATCGGCCAGTATTTCACTAATATAATGAGCAAAATAGCGCTTATTCAACGGCCATTGTTGAATGATACAATCTTGTCGTTATACATCCTAATATGTGGTATATCTAATAATATACAATGTTTATTTTTTAACCTGAGTTTAAGAATTAAATTTATGACTTCCTTACCTCGCGAATTTAAAGTTCTGCTAATTAACAAAACCACGCCATCCTGTACTACTACTATTGGAGTTTTTGACTTCTGTCTTTCATCAATAGAATTGGATGTAGGTACTGGATTTACGTTTACTGTGAATACAACAATAACCTCTTTTCCAGTAGCATTACTATGAACACTATATTGTCCAGCATCTTGTAGACCGACATTGAAGATATAAAGAAAGATATAATCCATGTATGTTTCCCAACGTGCTCTATACTTGTTCAGCTTGACCTCAACTTGCGATTGTCGCCTGTACCAGGTGTAGCTTGGTCTTTTAGGGTATTCAGAATAATACACTTTTAACACAGCAGCAGACCCAACAGTAACATTTACTGTTCTGGTTGTTTTGTCTAGTAGTAGTGTTACTTTATCTAAAATAGTAATGTTTAAAACCTTCACGTAATTTTAAAGTTATAGAAGCATTTTATTTTTGTTAATCTGCAGTTCAAATGCTTGAAAACGTATTCTAATCAGGATCACATCCACGCAAAACATTCAATATTACTTACTATTTAATTAATCATGGTGATCCCTTAAAATTTGTCATATTAAAAAGATACAATTACTGATTTGTGTACGTCAGTGTAATATAATAATGTCCTATCCAGAAAAATCAAACACGTGTGTTTCATTTATAGATTGATATATATTGATATATAAAAATGTAACAAGTTACTACATTAGAACAGCGTGTATTTATAATACTTCCACTCAGTACCGTGGATTTACAATTGTGCTCAGGTCTGATTAAACAAGGAGACCAATTGGCCAGGGGATGGGGGGCTATCTTTCCTGATAATCCAGATATTTGCTCATCCTCGATATCCAGTGGCGCCCCCCCCCCCCTGTTTGCCCACCCTCTCCAATAATTTTAGAAAATAATTTTTGTGATACATTTCGGTAATCAATACCTTCTAAGGTGATTCAAAACAAGACCATCCTGCTGTAAACCTACTTGAGAAGTGCTGATTACGATCCTCAAAGGTTTTGGGTATAGGTTAGGTTCAACGCAGCGAGAATATGCATTCACTTGATAAACTCACTCAATTCGTTTGAAACCTCGGGGGCTTCGTTGAGGATCGCAAGTCCGTTCATTTGACACTTTCCTCTCTGGGGTCGGATAGTCACGTCATCAAGCAACAGACGGTACCCGATCAGCTCTATTTATCTCTACAATCGATGCCTGAATACTGTCAGGCAGCATTTCCAACAGTTTATTTTTCAAAATTTTCTTGAGGAGGTCCCAAATCCCCCCACAATGACTCGCTACTTTGGCGCTTACAAGGGTACTTCGTTGTGGTTCGCAAGTCCGTTCGTTTGACATTTTATTTTCTGGTCGGGTAAACTATAGTGATCAGGCAACGGACGGTATCTGGTCAGATATGTTTATCTCGACGATCGGTGTCTGACTGAATACTTCCAGACAGCATTACCTACAGTCAATTTTTCAATCTTTTCTGGGGGAGATCCCCCATACCCTCCATGAAGGACTCCTACTTTTGCGCTCATGAGTTGGCTTCGTCGAGGTTCCCAAGTCCGTTCGTTTGACACTATACCTCAACAATCGGTGCCTGAAATACTGCCAGACGGAATTTCTGGCAGCCTGTTTTTCCAAATTTTTTGTGGGAGGCCCCCTGCCCGTAGTTGAAGCTGGTACCTTTGCCCCCCTAACCTTGGACTTTGCCCCAGCTTTGACCCCCCCTCCCCGCCCCATGTGTGTGACAAACGAGGCTATCCTACATAACTACAACGTGAGCGAGGCTATCCTAAACAGCTACAACGTGAACATTGGGTAATCGCCGCACATGGAATCTTTAAATCATCTGTTGGACCACACAGCAGACGAACAATATTTTCACCATCTTTTAATACATTTAATCTACTATCCGAAGTTTTAGTAAAGACCCCAGATCAAAGAGAGGGACTGTCATGTGACGTATCGTGTTTTAACAAACTAGACATATGACTTCCAATATTTTTATCCCGCGCCGAACGAAGTTAGAGAGTGATATGGAAATGCGCCCCGTCCGTCCGCCTCGATTTCGTTTCCGGGGCATATCTCATAAACCGTTCACGATATCTCGGATTTACATTTTTTGTGTTTCCATGGAAACTAATTTGACTTTCCGGATTTGATTTAAACAATATTTTATTCATAAATACAATTGTATAATAAAGAGGAGTATGTTATTTATAAAATATGTTTAAAGAATGTACAAATATTAGATTTAAAGAACATATATACAAAGGATGTGTGGAAGTGTATTTTGCACTGATTTTAAAATTAAAATCTGTGCCTTTGTTTGATAAAAAGGTGTTAAACAGCTTTAGTTTATTGTATATTTGATTCCAATGATACGCTTTCATCTCCCTGTAAAATAATTTTTAAAGTAATATTTTGATCATTTATAATTTTGCTAATTGGACAGATGAAAAATATTGATATGAATCGTCTTCATTCAGCAGATTCGGACAATAATTGTTCTTTAAGGTGACTGTTTAGGTTACTACTTTATTGTTTTTGATTTGGCAGTGTAAAATATTCTCTTTTCTGTTACCTACGTCATGATAGGGTTTGATTTTTTGAAAAGGATATAACTTAGAGATATTAGTTTTCAACTGATTAAGATTATTTGAATTTGTGGCGTGAGTAGGCAGATTGTTCCATAGTAGTTCTGCCTTTTGCGGATTTAATAATGTTTGTGTTTTGACTTAGTATTTGGTATATAACTATTATTCAAGATACACTTTTAACAAATTCATCAATAAGCTATTGTTTTATTTTCGGATCTCCGTCTTTCCGCCCCGATTTTGTTTTAGGAGTATATTTCATTATCCGTTCAAGAAATATTTTTGAAACTTTGTACAAACATCAACCTATTATTTTCTGATGTACACGTATAAACCTTATGTTTAAAGGACAATATTGGTGCCAGTCATTATTACATATGTGATAGAACTGGTAAAATACATTCCGAATATAATTTTAACACAGAGATCATTGCTACGGGAGATGTGTAACAAACTCTTATATATACGGGAAGTGACGTCAAACATGACAAACACGAGTTGTCTTTCTATATAACTGACTGAACTAACGAGTGATAACCGACTCGCAGGCGAATTTCATTTCACTGATAATTCCGTTGAAGATATAAAGTTGTTTTATAAGATGATGAGAGGATATCTCACAATTCAAAAATAGAATTGGCTTTCACAAGATAAGACAAAACGAAAAAAATAGGAAAATCCCGTTCATTCCCCTGTTTTATTCATCCAGCTCTTAATAAAAACATGGTAATGCACGGACTTTTTTCTAATTTGTTTGTTATCCTTTATCTACTGACAGCCAATTCTTTTTGTGAATTGTCGGATATCCTCTCACCTTCTCATATAATAATTTTTCATCATCAGTTGAATTGTCAGGAAAATGAAATTCGCCTGCGTGTCTGTTATCGCTCGTTAGTTCAGTCACTTACATAGAAGGACAACTCGTGTTTGTCATGTTTGACGTCACTTCCCGTACATTTAAGAGTTTGTTACACATCTCTCGTAGCAATGATCTCTGTGTTAAAATTATATTTGGAATGTATTTTACCAGTTCTATCACATATGTAATAATGGCTGGCACCAATATTGTCCTTTAACATACAGCAGCTGATTGCTGTAGGCGAGAATGTTGTGCAAACCTTACAGGGCGTAGCGACCCTGTTTGCGAGCTACTGTGACCAGAGTATGAATCTTCTGATATGGCAGTCATATTATAATGTAATCTTACCTGCAATATTGGTAGTAGGGTTAACACTGTAATTAGAACTTTCTCTACCATGGCGACATGTCCACAACCCCTCTGATTTGGTCTTGCGAGCTAATACTTTAACAGTAGATGTTCCAGCTGTTAGATTGACGTTATATGTATCATAATTCCTGTATATTGCTTTTGTATTTATAAAACATTGGCCAGCACTATATGGTGATACACAGGAGAAATAAGTTATTCCTTTATAGACCCATTTAACTTCATCAGTTATGATACCAATATGACACGTTAAGGTAAAATATCTGTCGTATAATATATTCTGTGGTTCGCTGGTTATACTTATTCCACCTGCAAAATAAATATTACCTTTATGATCTGACAGGTAAAGATTCCGTTGTGACGTTACACGTAGAATTACACTGAACGTGACCTTAACGGTCAATCATCCTGTACAGTGGTAAAATAAGGCTTTCGCATTATCGTCATAAAACAGGTTGACAAATCTAACCAGTAGTCAAAATATAAAGTCCAATGGCCTAGATGGGCAAAATCGAGTAGCGCCTGAATAAATCTCACAATGAACAGTGGTAATCCAAATAGTACAAGCACCACTCGTGATAAACGCTACGGAGACACGTCTGGGACAGAATAGATCGATACTATTAGTACATGTGCTTGTACGCTTTTTTCACAGGGTAATTTACCAAAAAAAACCAATTACCTGATGAGCTATTCCATTTTTTGTCTTGGTCGTTAGTCATGCTAGAAATAGAAATATAAGTAAAGCGAAATATGTGCGGTATGAAGAACCTTATCTCTTAAAGTTTGGTTCCCGGAAAAGTATTTATCGGATGTTAATTGCCTATACAAGTGTGGCAATTTTGGTATATTTGGAAAGTAGAGATATCCAATCTTACTAGAAAAATACTGGATTCCCTGAAAAACACTCGCGGAGCGTATACAGGACAAAAATGTAAGGGTTCCCTTAATCAACAGCCCGACGATTAGGAATATTTGCACGCGTTGACGTCGAAAGCTGCACGCGAACTTGGGCGCTTTGTGTACATGTTGAGAAACTTTATGAAGAGTTAGACGTACAACACTTTCTGGGATTAAAATCACGGAAAAGGGCGCGCGCAGTGGATAATCCGAGAATTTAATTAGGATTCGATATCTGTAATAAATAGTCAGCGATTACAGACAACATCATCTGGTGTATGCAATGAATTCTCCCCTGTCTTCGTCGCCGTTGCTATAGGTACGGAGAGGGGTAATCCCTTGACGCGAACATGGTCTCTTTTGATCGACTCTTATTGCATGATATACTTGGCAATTACAATGTTTTGAGAAAGATTTGAAGCAAAATTATGTTGAATTAATTAGTTTGAAAATGTTTTTAGTCCTTATATATCATCAATTCACCCAGATTGTTCCCGGGAAATCTATCTTTAATATTCATACGCTTATATACACTGAAGCCTGTATCAGATTTCCAGACTATAAAACGTGACTTCGACTTCAGTAAAAGAACGTTAAGAGGTAATGATGTTCATTAATATTCACTCCAAAACAACATAAACGGAATTAATCAGATATAGGTATTAGGTTAAATATACACAAAACTAAAGTTTACTGCCATGAATTATATTTATTATATTCTAATATCTACCCGAAACATATAATATCTATAACACTCACCTCTTCGGATTTGTTTTTTCTTCAATGTCGTCAACCTCTATAAATATACATGAGTGATTGTCAGTAAAGCAGATTAGATAACTGTAATCCTTAAACTATAATTAATTAATCGCGATAGAATCTACCCTCTCAGTTCTTTGCTAGAAGAATTGATAAATAATAATGATAATAATAACTAGATCTGCTAAGCAGATATTAAAGCTTTCATATTCACATTCATTCCTGTTACATGTCATAGGTCATATAAATAATCCGAAAAAAATCATTAAAATCGGTCACAATCTAGTGAAGTTAATGTGATTTTTCATTCGTAAACAACTTTGTCGGCACGAAAAACATCAAAGGCAAAATTCCAATTTTTGAAATATTCAAATACCAAAAATTCGACCCGTATCCCGGCTATCCTGAAATGTATTCATTTCAGAAAAAGGAGACACATTGAACTTACTATGTCCTATTGTGTTTGTTTACAAGTCCGTAAATGTCGATTTTTCACTATGTTTCATATTCATTTCAAAATAGCGACCATCAGTTGACCTAAATCAAAATTCTGCTCTGAACGTTTTTTAGGCTTTCCTTCAAGGATTCAGAAAATGTAACTCCCATGTATGTAAGTGCAATATCAAACAAGTTCTATTGTTTTTTCACGTTTCAAGATGGTGGCACTTCCGGTTCGATCGAAAAACTCCATATTTTGTGTACGAATCAGTAATTACTTGCCTAGTATCAAAAAAAAATTAGGTCATTCTGACCTATATTTCGATGATTTTTTTGAAAACTTTGATCCTTAATTTCACCAAAGGGAGATAATTTAGAAAATGTCTAATCATATTTTTGAAGTCGCATAGGTAAGATCTATTTACATACAAAGTTTCATGAAAATCGTACAACTATTAAAGAAGTTGTCAAATTGGTCATAACTTCCGGTTCGAAATCACAGGGATGAATTTTGGAAATTCGAAAATCTGAAACTGCAGATGAAAATGTTTTTTTACAAGGTACTCAAAGAAAAAAGAATTAGTAAAATAGGTCAATAAATAACAAAGTTACGACTATGCTTAAAACGTTATGAAAATATATTTAAACAATACTCACCACCCATTTTTTTGGGGGGGGGGGGGCGGGTAGGTCAAAGTTTCAGAAAGATACTATGGTTAGATTCTGAGAAATCCGATTTGCAGGAAACACACAAAAAAATAAATAATGATAATCTTAACAGAAACAATAAGCTTTCATATGAAATCTTAATAATCTGAACAGAAACAACAAGCTCTCATATGAAATATGAAAGCTTAATAATGATAATAATCTTGACTCGTACTTAATTGTACACTTTCAAAAATAAAACATAACGCTAACGCTACAATATACGTCCACATTCCTGCTTTGATTGATATGGTACTTTGTCAAGAAGGCTAGGCGTTTGGTTTGTTTAGCGTTGAGGGTCGTGCCTCAACATCAATAGTTGCCGTCCTTATAGTATAAGGAATAAGTATACCAAGATAATCCATTCAGAATTGTGCCTTCCTAACGCTAAAGGCAAAAAGTGGGCGTGGCCCTGCCCCTGGGGGTCGGGACATTCATCAAAATCAATAGTGGACGCCCTCAGGCTATACGGAATACATAAGCCAAGTACCAAGCTGATTCATTCAGAATTGCGGCCTATAAACGACAAAAACAGAAATTGGGCGTGTCTTGCCTGTGGGAGTCGGGACATGAAGTTGACGTCCTTAGGCTATAAGGAATACATATCCCAAGTTTAAAGACGATCCATTAAGAATCATGGCCTGTAGACAACACACACAGACACGAAGTAAAAAATGGGCATGGCTCTGCCCCTGGGGGTTAGGAAATCACCAAAAACAATAGGGGTCACCTTTAGGGTATAAGGAATAGGTGTGTAAAGTTTTAAAAGGATCTGTTAAGAATTGCATCCTGTAGGCAAACACAAGACACAAAAGCATTGGGCGTGGCTGTCCCAGGGGGTCCAGCATTCACCAAAAATAATAGTGGTCAGCCTTAGGGTATAAGGAATAAGTATAAAAAAAGTTTTCAAGACGATCGATTAAGAATTGTGGCCTGTAGGTGACACACAGACAGACAAAGAGAAAATGGGCGTGGCACTGTCGCTGGGGGTCGGGCATGCACCAAAAACAATAGGGATCTTCCTTAAGGTACCAAGAATAAGTATGCAAAGTTTCAATTTCATACGTTAAGAAATGCAGCCTTTAGATGACAGACAAACAAAAACAAGAAATGGGCGTTGCTGTCCCATGGGGGTCGGGCATGCACCCAAAACAAAAGGGATCATCCTTAGGGTATGAGGAATAAGTATTTTAAGTTTCAAGATGACAGATTAAGAATTGTGGCCAGTAGGCGACACACAAAAAGAAAATGGGCGTGGCTCTGCCCCTGGGGTTGGGCCTGCACCCCAAATGATAGGAATGTTCCTTAGGGTACAAAGAATAAGCATTCAAAGTTTCAAGATGATACGTTAAGAAATGTGGCTTGTAGACAAATAAATAAATACAAGGAATGGGCGTGGCTCTGCCATTGGGGGTCGGGCATGCACCAAACAACAATACGGATCATCCTTAGGGTGTAAAGAGTAAGTATACAAAGTTTTAAGAAAACCCAGTTAGAATTGCGGCCTGTAGGCGACACACAGATACACAAAAAGAAAATGGGCGTGGCTCTGCCCCTGGGGGTTGGGCATGCACCCCAAACGATAGGGGTCATCCTTAGAGTATAGAGAGTAATTATACAAAGTTTGAAGAAAATCCAGTAAGAATTGCGCCCTGTAGGCGACACAAAGACACACGGAAAGAAAATGGGCGTGGCTCTGTCCCTGGGGGTTGGGCATGCACCCCAAACGATAGGGATGTTCCTTAGGGTACAAAGAATGTGTATGCAAAGTTTCAAGATTATAAGTTAAGAAATGTGGCCTGTAGACGACAAACAAACAAATACTAGAAATGGGCGTTGCTCTGCCCCAAAAACAATAGGGATCTTCCTTGGGGTATAAGGAATAAGTATACCAAGTTTGAAGAAAATCCAGTAAGAATTGCGCCCTGTAGGCGACACAAAGACACACGAGAAGAAAATGGGCGTGGCTCTGTCCCTGGGGGTTGGGCATGCACCCCAAACAATACGGATCATCCTTAGGGTGTAAAGAGTAAGTATACAAAGTTTTAAGAAAATCCAGTCAGAATTGCGGCCTGTAGGCGACACACAGACACACAAAAAGAAAATGGGCGTGGCTCTGCCCCTGGGGGTTGGGCATGCACCCCAAACTACAGGGATCATCCTTAGCGTCTAAAGAGTAATTATACAAAGTTTGAAGAAAATCCAGTAAGAATTGCGCCCTGTAGGCGACACACGAAAAGAAAATGGGCGTGGCTCTGCCCCTGGGGGTTGGGCATGCACCCCAAACGATAGGGATGTTCCTTAGGGTACACAGAATGTGTATGCAAAGTTTCAAGATTATAATAAGTTCAGCCAAAATTAAATGACAGCACATTCACTTGTGCCAAAAACCGCATTTTGTTTAGCTTTCCATTAAAAATTGTCATTTTATGCTTATGACAGCCTAAAATATACAGTTCTAATTGAGCTATCAAGCTGATATTTGCACAGCCACACCAGAATACATGTAGAATGGTTCTCTGAAAATTTCAGCAGACTTGCTCCAATATTTCCAAAAAAAACCCCAGGGGTTGTACATGAGCATAGTGCGAAAAAAAAAAATTGTCCAAACGACCGAAATACCCCGAACTGAGCCAGCCCTCAAACTCTTAATTTTTTGACAAAACCCGGCACAGTCACGCCCATTTCTTTTTGTGTGTGTGTGTGTCGCCTACAGGTTGCAACTCTTAATCTATTGTCTTGAAAAGTTTTCATACGATCCCTGTTGTTTTTGGTGCATGCCCGACCCCTAGGGGCAGAGCCAACCCCATTTCTTGTATTAGTTTGTTTGTCGTCTATAGGCCGCATTTCTTAACATTTCATCTTGAAACGTTGCATACTTATTCGAGCCACGTCTATTTGCTTAATCAAAACTATTCATACCTATCGTAATAGAATACATACTTTTTCTACGAAACAGATGTTTTATTACTGCATAACATCGGCGGTTGGGTGGTCGAATGGTTAGCGTGCGCGCGCTGTATCATACGGCCTGCCATTGAGTCAACTGGCGTGGTTTCGAATCCCCGGTTGTACGTGGCAAGGAGTAGGGTCGTCTGTCCAACCTCGTGGGTTTTCTCCGGGTACTCCCACTGCTAAAAGACCCCTACGCGCAAGCGAATAATTAAAATAAAATTAAACCATATGTTAGTCCCGAAATGACCTAGTTTGTGTCGAGTGGACGTTAAACCCCATTTCTCTCTCACTGCATAACATATTTACATATGGTTGTTGGATCAGGAGATGTCTAACTAAAGATGTTCCCCATAGAATATCCACCATGTCTGTACATATTTTCCACCAATTATGCACTTAATTGTCCATGATGTATGAATCATCATGTCAGCATATATTTTCCACCATAATTGTCCACCATGTATGTATCATCATGTCAGCTCATATTTTCCACCAATTATGCATCACCATGGATGCATATATTCTTTGTCGAGGTGAATGGGTAATTTCTCCATTTCCAAGCTTACTGTCGCTTGTGGATTTAGCCGTCACCATCTTTATATTGGCCTTTCCATACCGCATGACCAAACGGTGTTTATTTAAACATATTTTATTACTTTAAAGTAAACGGATCGGACAAAAGTTACTAAAACTTACAAAAGAGTCCTCTCCAATACAATATAATTGTTGTAGGTGGTCAGTGAAGCAAAGTCAATACATATAAGTATCTTCCGTTTCGTGGTCACAGCGACATATCTGGTCATTTACAAGGTTAGATTTATAAAGATGTGATTTTAATGGGCTACAGCCGTGACGAAGTCTTGTATGCAAGATATTAACTTTCCTGTTACATGTTAACAAATAGTTAGGTGGAGGTTTCGGTTGATCAAAATGAGTTATTTTTGATCTGAATACTGCTCTATTAGCGGCAGCTTTTGTTGACGAGTCTAACGAATTCCAGGCGCGAATTGTGCTAGGGAAAACGAATTTTCAAACCGTGACGTTCGACAACGTGGCGTAAATAGATCGTTGGTATACTCAGCCAAATTAAAAACTTGACACTCTGGATTTTTGGGACTAGATTTTTGAATATTTGGTTTTAAAGGCAACTATTTTAGTGTTAGTTTGTGCACAGACGACCTTGACATCAACAGAAAGCAAGAATACGTGTCGCCGAAAGTCCTTGACATTGATAACGTTCGTGATGTCACAGTAACCCCCAAAATGAAATTCACAGACTTGGAGAACAATCGGAATAAAGTGTTTAGTAACGGTTGAGGCCTCGTCTAGCGTCTCGTACTGCCACACAACGTCTTCTCATGGATCTCAGAACATTAGTAAACACTACCCGAGGAAGACGTCGCCACTGCTCAGCAAGAGCATGTTGAAGGTCCTGCAACGTCAGTGGTGGATTCACTTGCTGACGAACACGTCGACCCAGTTCGTCCCAGATGTGATCAATAGGATTAAGGTCGGGGCTAAGCGACGGCCATTCCAGGACTTGGACACCGGCATTCTTTAAAAAATTCCGGGTAGCAATTGTCGTATGGGGTCGAGCAATGTCTTGTTGAAACGTTAGTCCAGGCCCATGTCTCTGCATAAACGGAAGAAGAACAGGTTGCAAAATCTGATCCCGGTACTGGACAGCATTTAAGTTCCCTTGGACAACAACAAGAGGAGAACATCCATGTGCACAAAAAGAACCCCAAATCATGACGCTGCCGCCACCAAATAGGTCAATTTCTCTGACGCATACTTGAGCGTAACGTTCACCTCGTCTGCGGTACACTCGGACCCTGCTATCGGCAAATCTCAAAGTGAATCGAGATTCGTCACTAAAGACAACAGAATTCCACTGTCTTTGAGTAAATCTTATGTGTCTTGTGGCCCACACAAGTCGGTTACGGCGATGAAGGGTGTCAATATTGGTCCATTATAGGGCCTCCGAGCTCGAAGACCAGCAGCCTGTAAGCGATTTCGAACAGTTTGTGCAGTTACCCTTCCACCAAACATCTCTCTACTTGTGGAGGTTGCAGTGACAAATTTGTTTCTAAGATGACGTAATCGTAATGCAGTGACGTCACACATGGCGCTCCCGCCCATGGGCGGTCGGCAATAGTTCCAGTTTGAAGCACTCTCATTCTAAGATTAATTATTGTCTGGCGTGAACAGACTGACCAGCATAGAGCCTACCTATAGCACGTACACGTTCTACATTTTCTAACAAAGATGAAAATAACAATTTTAATTTGTTTTTCCAGTTCAAGTTATGTGTGCGTGTTCAGTTTAAGCAAACTTGCATCGATTGACCTCACGAGTTTGTGTTTGCACGTGTTTTCATCTTTATCAATTTTATGAAATTAAAGGCTTCTTACTACTTACTATCGTTAGAAACACTTTAAAATTTATTTGACTTACCAGAAAAAAAAGTTGTTGAAATTCATCAGTGTCAAGGTTTTAATTTGGCTGAGTATATATTGTTGTAAGATATTTGTAAGAAACGTAAGACAATTGTTGTTGTATATATCGTAAAAATGTATCAGTTTCTGCCTGAAACGTCTGGTTGATAGTTTGTTCCATCCCGTTTCTTGATAAAGGGCTTCTTTACTCGCAAACTTAGGTAAACCCGTAACTATACGAGAAGCTTCTAACTGAATTTTTACGATACGAATACTATCATTTTGGTACAGTTATCCCAGACCGGACTAACATATTCCAAGATCGATCTGATGTATGCTTTATAGATTATGTCTAACGTGTTTTGATCCAATTTGTACTTAAGTTTTCTTAAAATGTTTAATTGCTTTCCTGCAGTATTGCAAATTCTATCAATATGGTTAGCTCATTTTAAATCATGCGACATTTTGGCTGAGTATATATTGTTGTAAGATATTTGTAAGAAACGTAAGACAATTGTTGTTGTATATATCGTAAAAATGTATCAGTTTCTGCCTGAAACGTCTGGTTGATAGTTTGTTCCATCCCGTTTCTTGATAAAGGGCTTCTTTACTCGCAAACTTAGGTAAACCCGTAACTATACGAGAAGCTTCTAACTGAATTTTTACTATACGAATACTATCATTTTGGTACAGTTATCCCAGACCGGACTAACATATTCCAAGATCGATCTGATGTATGCTTTATAGATTATGTCTAACGTGTTTTGATCCAATTTGTACTTAAGTTTTCTTAAAATGTTTAATTGCTTTCCTGCAGTATTGCAAATTCTATCAATATGGTTAGCTCATTTTAAATCATGCGACAAAGTAATGCCTAGGTTTTTGTGGTACCGAACAACACCGAGTTCAGTTCCCCCTAATTTGAGGGAGGGCAGTTTCCTTAGCTTCTTCGGTGAAGACTTTAGTCTTATTCGGATTAAGATTTATCAGCCATTTCTGTGACCAAATGTGTAATCGGTAAAGATCACTATTGAGCGAATTCGATACTAGATTTAGTACAACCAATGGCAGTATCATCAGCAAATAACCTGGCAATGTTGTTTAGTACTTCATAGATGTCATTTATGAAAACTAGGAACAAGAACGGCCCCAACACCGATCCCTGTGGCACACCAGAATTCAGGTTAATCTGATTGGAGTAAACATTATTTACTAATACGTTTTGTTTCCTTCCTTTTATGTAGCTTTTTACCCAAGTCAGATAGGCTTCATCGATTCCATATTTGCTAAGTTTATATAGTAGACCAGAGTGATAAACACGATCGAACGCTTTTGATATATCGAAAAAAACATAGCAGGAAATTTTATGACTTTCAATAGCGCTAACACAATCCTGATAAATTTCTATTAGTTGGTGCACAGTAGAGTTATTAGGCCTAAATCCAGATTGAAAACTGTATAGTAGATCATTATCTTTAAAATAGTTTTACAAGTGTTTGAGTACAATCCTTTCTAGGAGTTTACTTATACAGCTCAGTGGTGATATTGGTCTATAATTTGCAGTTATCTGTTTGGATCCGCCCTTAAAAATTGGTATCACATTTGCAATTTTCCACGACGCTGGGAATATCCCTTCTTCAATTGATTTGTTAAAGAGTAAACAAAGTGGTGTGCATATTGAGCACGAAGTAGCTTTCAGGAATTTGTGTCCTATTTTATCAGGGCCACAAGCCTTCTTATCTTTTAAACATGTTATAATATCGATTATTTCAGACTCTAAGATTTTTGGAAGAGAAAAGTTCTGATTTGTGCGGGAACTGAATTCTGGCAATTCTGTTGATGATGTATTATTTGACACAGATCCAGAGAAATTGTTCAAAAACTCTGCTTTTTCATATTCAGAATAAACTAATTCATCCTCCGTTTTGTTTTGCAATGGAGGAATATGGTTTACATTGTTTTTTCCGACCAGTTTATTTATAATTTTTCTTCCAAAAATCCTTTTGATTTGAGTTAGGGCTAGATATATCAGCTAACAGCTGCTCTTCATATTGCGATTTTAGTGCTTTTTTGTGGTTATTTACCTTGTTCCGCTGTACTTTGTACCTTTGTAGGTCGCTTGGGTTATTTGTACGTTTGACCCTATTCCTAAGTTTATCTCGAACTCTTATATTTTTACGTAGTTCTGGGTTGAACCAAGGTTTATCATTTGCGCGTATTAATACCCGTCTTTTGGGAATGCATTTGTTGATGAAGTCATTTAAGATTCGATAAAGAGATTCGCACGAATCATTTGTATTTAAGTTTTCAAATAGGCCATTCCAATTATATCTTTTGATAAGATTATTTAATTCATCAAAATTACCGTGATTATAGAGTACAACCTCCCTAACATAGTTAACTGTTTCAGTGACCTGTAAGTCTATTTCTCCGACTACACCCTTGTGGTCAGAAATATGAGAATCGAATTAAATTGTCTCGCCAAAAAGTACTTGTAAATCTGATTGGACACGGATAACATCAAGTAGTGAGGAGCAAGTGGGTGTTACCCGCGTTGGTTCGTTGATTATATTAGCAAGGCAGTTTGTAACACTATAAACCGCAGATTGCCTCGTTCGGCATTTCTGTCCAAACGAGGTAAAACAAATGCCTCGTTGTCTGGAGTTCCAAAACGAGTTTTTTTTTAAATTACCCTGTTTTTGGAACGAGGTATTTTGTTCAGAACGAGGCTTGTTAAAAATGCCTCGTTTACTAAAAGTGGTTTTTTGCAAAATAGTTATTAGCAGTATTTCCTATCAGCGAATTTGTAAAAATTAAAATTTATGTTTATTTAATACGAAAATAAAACCAGTCCAAACTATGATATTATAATCAGAGAAATAGACAAGACAAGAATACACGCCATAGATGTAGGTGTAAAGCAACATCAGCTACCTTGATTGATTTATTGGCCCAATCAGTTATAGGTGTTAAGAAACAACTGTGGTGTTGTGACAATTTATTGGGGCCAATAAATTAATCAAGGTAGCTATGTGTCTGCAATAGTTTTACACCTAACTGATATCGCAGACAACAAATTAGTGTTTATTTGGTCTAAATACAACAAATAATCCATTCTTATTAATCAAAAAAGCATATAATTTCATTTCTTATTTCCAATACGACAGTTTATTATTTATATTTATTGTAAAAAAAAAACTTGACTATAGCATTGACTGTTTCTGTTGAAACCCCATAACATTGCACAAAATATTATTGGAGCAAAATTACATAAACGCGCAGCGATGAATATGTTGGCTTATACCAATTAAATGGGAAATAAAGTACAGTTGTTTCTTAACACCTATAGTCAAGTTATTTCATTTATTTCCAATACGCCAGTTGATTTATTTATATTTTTATTGTAAAAAATAACTTGACTTTTATAGCATCGACTGCTTCTGTCGAAACCCTTAACAGTTATCTGTTTGGATCTGCCCTTAAAAATTGGTATCACATTTGCAATTTTCCACGACGCTGGGAATATCCCTTCTTCAATTGATTTGTTAAAGAGTAAACAAAGTGGTGTGCATATTGAGCACGAAGTAGCTTTCAGGAATTTGTGTCCTATTTTATCAGGGCCACAAGCCTTCTTATCTTTTAAACATGTTATAATATCGATTATTTCAGACTCTAAGATTTTTGGAAGAGAAAAGTTCTGATTTGTGCGGGAACTGAATTCTGGCAATTCTGTTGATGATGTATTATTTGACACAGATCCAGAGAAATTGTTCAAAAACTCTGCTTTTTCATATTCAGAATAAACTAATTCATCCTCCGTTTTGTTTTGCAATGGAGGAATATGGTTTACATTGTTTTTTCCGACCAGTTTATTTATAATTTTTCCAAAAATCCTTTTGATTTGAGTTAGGGCTAGATATATCAGCTAACAGCTGCTCTTCATATTGCGATTTTAGTGCTTTTTTGTGGTTATTTACCTTGTTCCGCTGTACTTTGTACCTTTGTAGGTCGCTTGGGTTATTTGTACGTTTGACCCTATTCCTAAGTTTATCTCGAACTCTTATATTTTTACGTAGTTCTGGGTTGAACCAAGGTTTATCATTTGCGCGTATTAATACCCGTCTTTTGGGAATGCATTTGTTGATGAAGTCATTTAAGATTCGATAAAGAGATTCGCACGAATCATTTGTATTTAAGTTTTCAAATAGGCCATTCCAATTATATCTTTTGATAAGATTATTTAATTCATCAAAATTACCGTGATTATAGAGTACAACCTCCCTAACATAGGTAACTGTTTCAGTGACCTGTAAGTCTATTTCTCCGACTACACCCTTGTGGTCAGAAATATGAGAATCGAATTCAATTGTCTCGCCAAAAAGTACTTGTAAATCTGATTGGACACGGATAACATCAAGTAGTGAGGAGCAAGTGGGTGTTACCCGCGTTGGTTCGTTGATTATATTAGCAAGGCAGTTTGTAACACTATAAACCGCAGATTGCCTCGTTCGGCATTTCTGTCCAAACGAGGTAAAACAAATGCCTCGTTGTCTGGAGTTCCAAAACGAGTTTTTTTTTAAATTACCCTGTTTTTGGAACGAGGTATTTTGTTCAGAACGAGGCTTGTTAAAAATGCCTCGTTTACTAAAAGTGGTTTTTTGCAAAATAGTTATTAGCAGTATTTCCTATCAGCGAATTTGTAAAAATTAAAATTTATGTTTATTTAATACGAAAATAAAACCAGTCCAAACTATGATATTATAATCAGAGAAATAGACAAGACAAGAATACACGCCATAGATGTAGGTGTAAAGCAACATCAGCTACCTTGATTGATTTATTGGCCCAATCAGTTATAGGTGTTAAGAAACAACTGTGGTGTTGTGACAATTTATTGGGGCCAATAAATTAATCAAGGTAGCTATGTGTCTGCAATAGTTTTACACCTAACTGATATCGCAGACAACAAATTAGTGTTTATTTGGTCTAAATACAACAAATAATCCATTCTTATTAATCAAAAAAGCATATAATTTCATTTCTTATTTCCAATACGACAGTTTATTATTTATATTTATTGTAAAAAAAAAACTTGACTATAGCATTGACTGTTTCTGTTGAAACCCCATAACATTGCACAAAATATTATTGGAGCAAAATTACATAAACGCGCAGCGATGAATATGTTGGCTTATACCAATTAAATGGGAAATAAAGTACAGTTGTTTCTTAACACCTATAGTCAAGTTATTTCATTTATTTCCAATACGCCAGTTGATTTATTTATATTTTTATTGTAAAAAATAACTTGACTTTTATAGCATCGACTGCTTCTGTCGAAACCCCATAACATTGCACAAAATATTATTGGAGCAAAATTACATAAACGCGCTGCGATGAATTTGTTGGCTTATAACAATACTCAATTAAATGGGAAATAAAGCACAGTTATTTCTTAACACCTATATATAGTCAAGTTATTTCATTTCTTATTTCCAATACGCCAGTTTATTATTTATATTTATTGTAAAAAAATAACTTGACTATAGCATTGACTGTTTCTGTTGAAACCCCATAACATTGCACAAAATATTATTGGAGCAAAATTACATAAACGCGCAGCGATGAATTTGTTGGCTTATACCCATTGTCAATTAAATGGGAAATAAAGCACAGTTGTTTCTTAACACCTATAGTCAAGTAATTTTTTTACAATAAATATAAATAATAAACTGGCGTATTGGAAATAAGAAATGAAATTATAAGCTGCGATATCAGTTAGGTGTAAAACTTTTGCAGACACATAGCTACCTTGATTAATTTATTGGCCCCAATAAATTGTCACAACACCACAGTTGTTTCTTAACACCTATAACTGATTGGGCCAATAAATCAATCAAGGTAGCTGATGTTGCTTTACACCTACATCTATGGCGTGTATTCTTGTCTTGTCTATTTCTCTGATTATAATATCATAGTTTGGACTGGTTTTATTTTCGTATTAAATAACATAAATTTTAATTTTTACAAATTCGCTGATAGGAAATACTGCTAATAACTATCTTGCAAAAAACCACGTTTAGTAAACGAGGCATTTTTACCAAGCCTCGTTCTGAACAAAATACCTCGTTCCAAAAACAGGGTAATTTAAAAAAACCTCGTTTTGGAACTCCAGACAACGAGGCATTTGTTTTACCTCGTTTGGACAGAAATGCCGAACGAGGCAATCTGCGGTTTATAGTGTAATGATAATTTCGTTTAATTTGCTATTCCGGTTTTTAGATAAGTCTATGTTAAGATCTCCAGCAACAATGACATTAGAGGATTCTTGGAGTGCCAATTCAAGAGAAACCTCAGGCTTTTGCCAGAATGACTCAGTTGAGTTTGGTGGTCGATAGTAGCATGATATCATGAGCAGACCTAGCCTGAAGCTTCACTTCAATCCAGATGCACTCGATGGTGTCAAATTAAAGATCAGGCCTTCTTTTGAAATTGAGTTTTTCATTAACGTAAAAAAGAATGCCTCCACCAAATCTATTCCTATCCTTTCGGATTGGTGCGTGAAAAGTATTCCATACAAGCGACGGGTCGTGATATGTCCCGTCCAGGTGAGTCTCTGAAAAACAAACTATTTGGAATTCATTGACTATTTCGTATATATATCTCATCGATTTTGTTCCTAATGCTGCGGGCATTGAAATGAAAAACCGTAAAATTCTCTGTTTTTAGTATTGGGCCCGGATTTTGTTCAACGTCGTTAGATAGAAGTATTAGAATAGTAGAATAATACTGCACAGACAATTTGTTCCTGCAAGTACCAATTAGTTCTATGATAACTAAGAAATTTTGTTATGATCTGAATGGCCTTTTCTAGTCATGAACACCGCTACATTTAAGATCTCGTTCCCGCAACCTAATCTCATTTTAAATACACCGAGGTACATATATACTGGCAAATGTGTGGATAAATATATACAGCTATTAACACAACAATACAAAACATTTTACAAGAAAATAAACATTTTTGTTTTGGAATAAAGCAGTATAGGCCAAGAGATATTAATATTTATTTTAGAGGATTAGACACTTATTAGGGGTTTAGGAGGGATTTCGTTGAGGCATTAAAAGTGTACCAAATACAGAATAGTTTGAAGGCAGAGTGCTTCAATCCAACGAAAAAGATAAAGTTATTTCGAAAATTTTCAAATCTATCCAGACTTGACTGAGAGAGTACAATGATTTACAGACATATTAGTCCTACTTTCTCGAACCAAATTATTTACAATGATATATACTTGTAGAGATTACAACTCAACAAAAGAATAATTGACAAGTTGTGTAGGGGCCGCGACCCCGAAGACCAGCCTAATGTATTCAGTATAGCCTAATTAATTTAATTAAATGGTATTGAGGGGGGCGAGAGCTATGTCGTTTCGGTGAAACACGCAGTATCTCCTAACCTCTATCATAATGTACTGGAGACAGAACATATGTAGAATAAGGTGATGACGACAAATGTGGGGAATGTTTAGATAGTCAATGGACACAAGCGAACAACAATTACTCAGACAGGGTAATGTACGCTCCAAGTGTTGTTTATACCTTTAAAAAGACCTCAGCAATGGTGTTTGGATGAACACTGATTGCGACCCGTGATTTAACTCTCAAGTCAATATAAGTTAACGTGTTTTAAGCAATCATATTGTTACCCTGTTTATGATCGATATTTCAATATGACGAAATATATCTATTCACAGGGAATTGTTACATTTCGATACTCTCAGACTCTGACTTGACGTTGGCTATTCCTGCAATATATTGATACCGGTATTGACTAGATTTACTGTTAATTTTACCGTTATTGTGCTGTTAAGTGACAATATTACATGTTAACAGCGTCAGAATGGATACACAATAGATTGGACATAATTTACTAAACAAAACATTCATAGTTCGGATTCAGTATTAGCAGAGACAGATTAACGATATAGAATTGCAGAAACATAAGTGACAAACTACAGTTATTTGTTGTCTGCACATGCCCATACGGTGGCAGTTATTAAAACTGACATTAGAGTTTAATTAGTGTACATTTATCTTCGACAATTCCTCGTTGATGCTCATATGTTTCGTGAGTCTGAACTATATTGTTATGGCCAACTACGTATATTTTCCCGTTTGAAAACCAAGCAGATTTTACGTTAGGGTTAGCAGTTGTCGATTCCAGTAGTTTTACGTTTTCGCAGGTCATATCTTCTGAGATTACGACCCCGCTACCTTTTAGCAGTTTTCGTCTCAAGATTATCTTGTACCTGTCATCCCGACGTAATATTCTTACTGTAATGCCACGATGTCTAATCATGGTTGTTTTAATACCTCCAGTAACTTGAACTACACCCACTCTGTGTGCTGCGTCAACTATTATTTCTTCGTCTATGTGAAGTGTTTCACGAAAGAGTTTCTTAGCTATTTCTATGCAGTTTTCATTTTCAGTTTCCTTTATTCCGAATATCCTAATATGTGATTTTCTAGAATACTGTTCGAGATCGTTACACTTATTTTCAAGTTCTTTCGGTTGTTGATCTTTTCTTTGTATTATACTTTCTAGTTTCGTCACCCTTTCTTCAATATGGTCCTGGTCCAAACTAAGATTTTCCGTAGCATTTTCTAGTTCAGATAGTCGATTTGCGTGAGACACAAGTTTTTCGTTTATAGTTTTATTGAGTTCGTACTCCAGTTTATTGACTGCAGCATCTACAGCTTTACTAATTATTTCATTTAGAGTCTCTTTGTCTATCAGCAGTTTTTCCGCCTTTGGAGATTTTTCAGTTAGTGTTTCACTATTGGATATGTTAAATTTGCCGGATTTGGATTTGATAGGTGTTTCGTCACCCGAAAAACTCGAATCGCTGTGTAACATAAGCTTTCCATTGTCGTTGAGCCAGCTAGTTAGGGTTTGTCTAGTTGAACGAGAATCGGAGCTCACCTGAGTTGTTTACTCCGCCATGATTGATGCAATTACAAAATATCCCAAATTTACTCGCTTGAAATGCCGATCCACATACCATTTCTCATGATTGTTTGAAACAAAATGTAGTATAGTTACTTATATTTACTAATACATCACTTATTCACGCTATCCTATATGCTATTATTAAAAGTTTTAGTTTTCCCAGAGCAGACACTTTTCGTTCGTGGCTCACACTGACCGCCATCTTGACACCTGACATTCGTGCCCAAGTTTTATCATCAGCTCATTATGTCATGAAGTGAACTCATTTAACTGTTAGTCAAATTAGCAAGTGGAACAGACTTTAGATAACGATCTATTTTAAAATATTTACATTAGAATTTACATAAATCATAATAAATGACCTGAACACATTTCATCAATCTTAAATAAGATATTTTGGAAAGAACCTATCGAACTTAACAGTGGTTTTATCTCTATAATTTTTAAACAAAACACAAAACAATACATCACATTCGCTCTTAATTCTGAGCATAAAACCCTCCCCCGTAACACACCGGGGCATCCCGTAAAAACCGGGGCTAAATTAATCCCACCTTATAGGAATTTCAACTTTTCCCGTAACATATCGGGCATCCCAATCTCACATTACTGGGTTTAATACAAATAAAATCTTTCCCGTAACATATCGGCGCATCCGGTAAATCCCGGGGCAAAAATATATATAGACAAAACATAAATTATAAGCGATAAAACCGTTAATACCGTATGAATTTTTATGAGTTATATCTCTCAATTAGGATACTCGTAACTCAATTCCAATTAATTAAACAATTATAAAACATTTCACTTCGAAGTATAGGCCTGTGAATACTAAGTTACTACCAATTTTTAGCCAAAATATGTGTTCAAAAACAAAGGTTTTTTTTTGAATATTTCTTAAAATATTCAAGGGATTTCTAGAAAATGGTTGAGCTAATTGAGTTACTACATGGTGGAAGACACATCGCTTATTTCGCCAGTTAGATTATTAAACATAAACACTAATCATTAGCCGTGGCCATGATTTGGATCAGAAAAGACTTACCTTTAATAAAATTCTTTGATCGTCTAGTGGTCAGGAGTTCGAAAACGTTGGTCTGGTCTATGGCATCACTTAATAGAATACATACTCTTTTTTTTTTATTAAACATCTGTTTTATTACTGCATAACATATTTACATATGGTTGGATAATAATAATAATAATATTTATTTCTTATTATACGCATTACATCATGAAAACAATCTCAATGCGTAGTACAAAAACATATAATGTGACATGAAAATATATAAAATGACATAAAACTATATGTTATAAAAACGTATAAAATGATATAAAACTACAATACGACATATAAACATGTATAAACATATAAAATGATATAAACATGAAATAAAATCATATAATATGGCATAAAACATATGATATCACATAGAAACATACGATATGACACTAAAACAAAGTAGAAATAAAAGCAAAAATAAAAGCAATCATTCAATGTAGTGCTGTCGGAAAAGATGTGTTTTAAGGTGTTTTTTGAATGAGTTAAGGGAGGAGGCATTGCGAACAGAAAGAGGGAGAGAGTTCCATAATCGAGGAGCAGCATTAGCGAAAGCCCGTTTGCCGTACGTCACTTGGAGGAACGGTCGTGCTGGCTCAACAAGAATGGTCTCGGCTGAAGAGCGGGTCCGCCTCTGTGGAACTCTCAGCGTTAAAAGATCAGATAGATAAGATGGTGCTAGCTGATTAAGACATTTATAAGTAAATGTGAGAATTTTGAATTCAGTGCGGCTGTGCATAGGTAACCAGTGGAGATCATGGAGAATTGGGGTGATGTGCTCATTCTTACGAGTGCGTGTTATCAGTCGTGCAGCAGAGTTTTGGATAGATTGTAGACGTTTAGTTAGAGAGCTAGGATAGAGATCATGCAAAAGACTATTACAGTAATCAAGGCGTGAGGTGATGAAGGCGTGAACAAGTGATTCAGTGGAGGTGCGGTCTAAAACGTTGCGGATACGACCAATTTTATGCAGCGCGAAAAATGCGGACTGACATACTTTAGTAATGTGACTAGTTAAAAGACAATTTTCGTCAAAATAAAAACCTAAATTACGGACACTTGAACATGGAAGAACTTCCTCATTGCCAATTCGGATAGATTTTAATTTTTTTTTTTTTTTTTTTTCACAACTTCTATATTTTGAATGAAAATGTATTACCTCAGTTTTACCATCATTAAGTACCAGTTTGTTTGTAAGCATCCATGCACGAATATCATCAATACATTTTTCAATTACAACCTTTGAAACTTCAGCATTTTTACATGTAAAATACAACTGAGTATCATCAGCGTATAACATAAAATCCAAACCGTGACTAAGTATAATATCCTCTAAAGGAGTGCAGTAAAGTGTGAACAGTAGGGGGCCTAAGACACTACCCTGTGGTACGCCGAATTCAAGCGGAGTGGATACGGATTTGTGACCATTTACGTCAACACTTTGAGTTCTATCACACAAGTAAGATTTCATCCACTGTAAGGCCAAGCCTTTGATACCAAATCGTTTCTGGAGTCTCTCCAATAGAATGCAATGATCGATGGTATCAAAAGCCGCTGACAAATCTAACAACACCAGAATAACTTCCGAATGGCCATCGAGCGCTAGCATGATATCATTATGTACTTTGAGTAAAGCGGACTCAGTGCTGTGGTACTTTCTATAGGCGGACTGGAATTTTGAATATAAAGAAAACTCAGTAAGATGATTATCTAGATCTTTAGCTACACATTTTTCAATGAGTTTGCCACCGAAAGGGCAGTTCGAAACTGGACGATAATTTTTCAGTACATTAGAATCAAACCTGGCTTTTTCAGTAATGGCCGAACAATGGCATGCTTAAATTCGCAGGGAAACTGCCCATTATTAAATGAAGTGTTGATGATCTGTGTAAGGCGGGGAATGAAATGTTGAATGCACAATTTCAAGTGACTAGTGGGAAACGGATCAAGTGAACAGGACTTAGAGTTCATTTTTGACACCAGACGCAATAAACAGGATTCAGTTACATGAGTAAAATGTGTAAAAGAATGACCAATATCACAATCATTAAACACATATTGACTTGGTATAGAGTCCAGCGAGTTTCTTAGCATTTGAACTTTTTGTGTGAAGAAATCTGAGAAAGATTGTGCTAGTGCCTGTGGATCTGTGTGGTTTGGTAGAGTAGCAGCCAGTGACTTCTTTTCGCCAATAATGTCATCAATAATTTGGAAGAGTTGCTTCTGGTCAGCGTTCTGGATCTTGTTGCGGTGATACGAATTACGGGTGTCTGCTGTAAGGCGATTGTGTGCCGATCGCTTGTCAAGGAAAATCTGTCGGTTGATTTCTAAGGGATTGGTCCTGAACTTCCGTTCCAGGCGCCGCAGTTCAACCTTGTGCCGGTGAATGACGTCATTGTGCCATGGGGCGCGCGGTTTGTCTTGTAAAACCTTGGTTGTAAGCGGGGCGAGATCATTAAGAAGATTACCCATTCTATCATTGTAGTCGCTAACCAATTCATCAACGCTAGCACCTGACATTGGCTTCAATGGTGTAGAGATCATGGCTTTATTGATAGCGTCAGCGTCAATGGATGAAATTTTCCTAGTTTCGCGCTTGATTTTCTTGGGTCGCGGACGTGTAACGTCACATATAAAGTTTACCAAGCTGTGATCTGAAGGCAGTGTATTATCAATACCAAAGTTCATGACAAATTTCTGCGAAGACCTCGTAATGACAAGATCGAGGGTGTGTCCCTTAGAATGTGTTGGACCTATTACGTGCTGGACAAGTCCGAATGAGTCAAGTATCTTTAGGAATTTCTTGGCATCTGGACAGCTGGAATTGTCAATATGAAAATTAAAGTCACCAAGAATAACAAGCCACCCGGGTAACGTGACGGCTCATTCCAACAATGAAGAAAAATCATCAAAGAATGTCTTGAGTTTCTGATTATTCTTTTTTGACGGTGGGGGTCTGTACACAATCAGGAGGCGTATAAGTTCAGGACTCAGTTTGACAGATAGGTCCATTGATTCAAACGATGAAATTTGTTGATGGTTCCTATTTACCTTCACATTCAGGTTATCGCGTGCAATGACAGCAACGCCACCGCCCATTGAAGAAGCCCTAGGTCGACTGTAAATACCATAACCAGAAACTAGGGAACAAAGTTCATTTTTCACACACTCACCCTTCGAGGAACTCGATATCCAGGACTCGGTGATAACACAAATATCCGGCTTGTTTTCGTACAAGAATGACGCTAAAGCTGGCAGTTTATTGCAGATAGAACGGGCATTCCAGAGCACAACAGATACATTATTAGTGACATCAAATGCTGAAATCCTTGAAATTGAAACAAGATTTGAAAAATTTACACTTGATCTTAAAACATGGCTGCCAATAGGCAATCCTGTGCCATTTATGTCCTCATGTGTAGGTTTAAAATCATGTGTTCTATTGGTGACAATCACTTCAATGTTATTCGATTTAGTAGATAATTCAATGAGGTTATCATAGTTAACACTCCTGGTTGTAAAGTCATCAAAATGTTTTCTCACACTGCTAATAGTTTTAATCAGCCTTTGTTTTGTCTGACCAGCCCTGCAACCTCTCCGCGGTTGATTGGTTTTGTGCTTGAAATACTCTGCTACAGAATAACACATCTCACAGATTAAGACTTGGTTCAGGTTTTTTACCAATTTGACAGTGAGTTTAAATTCATTTGCTTACAATACAACTATGAAAATTGCAAATATCTGCATAATCCACTAATTTTTGAAAAACCTTTTTTGATCATAAATAGCACATCAATCTCACACAGGTCAAGTCCAAAAATGTCACCATTCCTATAGATATTAATCCAATAAAACCATAAAAAAACACAGAGCTTAACAACATGCAGCCACATAGGGGCGCTCTATACAAACATAGATTGGATCAGGAGATGTCTTACTAAAGAAGTTCCCCCTAGGTCTCAGAAGACCCAACTGCTCCGGGGTCCGAGGGCATACCTCCTCTAGGTCTCTCCCAAGACCGAAGTCCGGGAGTGGACCGACTTGCCTCTAGGTCCCCCTAGACCTAACTCCAAGACCCAACTCCAATCTCACTGCCCTTTTGACTATCAAAATCAATCTTTAATAACGAAGTGTCAGCTCTGTTGCCTCAATCCCGTTTGGTTTTCATGTTATATAAACAATTAGGCTGATTGGATAACTCGTAGTCACATTTAGTTTGACAGCAAGATAATTCAAACATAAAACTAATTATTAAGATTCACACATCTTAATTCTAAAACAACAAATGTTAACACCTGCCACATCCATGTCTTATTTCATTCAGTCCTTTAAAGGGATTCCGACTATATACGTTTGTACAGCCTATCACATCTTACATGTGTGAACAAGTATGGACGCAAAATATTTGTCTGTGAAACTTAATTATAAATAGTGTAATCTTATGGATAAATCGACACTTATAACAGAAATTTATTAATCAAACGCTACAAGGAAGAGCACAGGTCATATGAATACCAAAGAAAACAGAAAGAGTGGCCGTAAACGAAAGAAATCGAAAGGACAAAACAAGAGTAACACCAGTCACGAAAAGCCACGTAGAAAGTTAAATGAGAGTATTGAGAGTAAAAAAACGACAGCAACACAGGATATGAACGAACATAACAATACTATGAGCACTTTCTGTGTATCACCTTCAAACGACCAACAATGCACCCCAAGGCTACAGCGCCCAGAAATCCAACATATACAACAGCAGAATCAAATAACCCCAAATATACCCATGGGTGAATATTATGTAAGTAGTCCCTTCCAACACCATATGAATCCCGTTATGCATTCAACAATGAATCAGGGCCATGATATAAATAGTAAAATAGATAGACTAGTTCAAAGTGTTGATCAGATGTTTCAGAAACTTTATGTTGTAGACCAGATCAGTGCAAAACTTGATACTTTTGAGACAAAAATAAACGGTTTAATAGAAAATGTGGATAAATTGTCAAATCGCATGAATAACATTGAGGGTGGTTTAAATGAAGTTAAATTAGAACAGGCTGATATGAAATCAGCCACTTCAAATCTCCAATGTGAACTCAATCAGGGTATGGCAACAATGAAACAAAACTATAGTGAGTTGTTTGAACGTCACTTGGATCTACAAACAAGGTCAATGGGGGACAATTTAGTGTTCGCTGGTTTACCTGTATCTGAATCTGACGATGAGAATACAGAATCATTGCTCATTGAATTTATGAAAAAAGAGTTGAAACTAAATGACCCACCCGACTTCCATAGAGCTCATCGATTTGGAGGAACGTACGAAGTAAATGTTAATGGAGAACTCGCATATCGCTCAAGAAATATTGTGTGCAGATTCAAAAATTTTAAGGGTAGAGAAATTGTCAGGAATTGTGGCAGATTACTTAAAGGGAGCAGTTATGGTATAAGAGAGCAGTTTCCAAAAGAAATAAACGAAAGACGAAAATTCTTATGGCCTTATTTCAAAGAAGCTAAAATTCAGAAAAAGAAAGTGTCGCTAAAGAGAGATAAACTATATATTGATGGACGAGAATTTAAACCACCAAATGAGAGACAAGGAGACAACGAAATGGTAGTAGATTCACAAACTAGATACGATTTCGAAGGTGCGCGTCCCAAACAGAGAAACGGACTTAATCAACGGGTAACCCAAATCGGGCCCCAAAATAGACATGACAAATAGGAATGTCACGGAGGATCACGTGACTTGTACGACTACGAAAATGAACTAATTAGTGAGACTGTCGATGGCGGGGACCCATTATATAGAGTGAATGAAAATGACCAAGGTGTAACGTATAAATTTCGTATGCTGGTGTTAAACGTTTGTGGGCTTAAAAGAAAACTATTGATTCCTGAATTTCAAGAGTTTATCCAGGAACAAGATTTGCTTTGTCTTACAGAAACAAAATTAGATGACATAGATGAAATTATAGTGAATGATTTTAGTTTTATTTATAAGAATAGAAAGAAAATATCTGGCAATAGATCAGGTGGAATTGCTTTAGGTTATAGGAAAAGTTTGTCAAAATTCATACACCCTATTACTACAGACAGCCAATTTGTTCTTTGGTTTTACATTGACCGCAGTATTATAAGATTAGCACAAAATATTATAATCGGAATCGTATACATACCCCCCGAAAACTACTCATACACAAGTGAACATGCATTCAGTGAAATTGAAACTGAATTCCAATCCATTACGAGAAATAGTCCATATGTAACCCTGGTTGGTGACTTCAATAGTAGGACTGCAAATCTGTTAGATTCATATGAACATGACTCGAATTCTCTAGATGAAGAATTCGCCGAATATAGAGAAGCAACCAACGAACTAAAAAACTTAGGAATTCCCATTCGAAGGAATAGTCCTGATAATTGCGTAAACACATTCGGCAGAAAACTCATTAAATTTTGTAAAAACAATAATATTTTTATTTTAAATGGAAGATTTGATAAAGATAAAGTAGGTAGACCTACAAGTAGAAATCTAAGTGTAGTTGATTATGTGATATGCTCCATTGATGTAATTAAGGTTATAGATTATTTTGAAATATTAGACCACTGTAAACTTTTCTCCGACGTTCATTCGCCAATACTTTTCGGTGTGCACACATCTGATACCATCCAACATTATCGAAACACAATCCCGAATAAAACAAATGCACCAACCGAACGTATTCGTAAATGGATACCCGAGAAGAGTACTGAATTTGTAACGAATCTAGACACTGTAAAACTCGAAAAAATCTCATTTAATTTAAGTCATGAACGTGAGAACTGGGAAAACATTAGTCACTTTCGAATAAATGAAATTGTAAATGATATATCATCATTGTTTGTTCAAAGCGCCAAAGCAACATTCGGTGTGGTAAACTATAATCCTATAATATATAAAAATGAAAAAAAGCAAGATAAAAAGTGGTTTACACAGGACTGTAGGAACAAACGAAGAAATTATAGGAGAGCTTTAAGGTTATATAAATTGTATGGTACAAAGTTATTTAAATCAAAACTGAAACAAAATGAATTTGTCTATAAAAGAGCAATTAAAAATAGTATAAATATTTACAATGTAAAAATACAGGATGAAATGAAAACGCTTCGGTCCAAAGATCCTAAGCAATTTTGGAAAATAATAAACAGACGAAATAGGGAGATCAACACTGATATAAGTCTTGATATATTGTTCCAATATTTCGAAAATATAAACGCAAGTAAACAAAGAGAATCAGAAACCGAACTTAAGATAAATTATTCTGTGAATGATACTGATAACGATATTTTAAATAAACCGATTAGCCGAAGTGAAATATATAAAAGTATTAAAAATTTAAAAAATAACAAATCCCCAGGTGAAGATTTAATAATTAATGAATACATCTCATCTACTAGGGACCATATGATCGAAATTTATGAATATTTATTCAATTTGATTTTTGATACTGGTATGCTGCCAGATGTTTGGCTTAGGGGAAACATTGTCCCAATCTTCAAAAACAAGGGAAGTAAATCGGACCCAGAGAACTACAGGCCAATAACGTTACTATCAACCATTGGGAAATTATTTACCTCTATACTTAACTCCCGTTTATATCAATACCTTGACGAACTCTCGATCTTAAATGAAAATCAAGCTGGTTTCAGAACTGGATACTCAACATCTGATCATATATTTTCACTTTATTCATTAATTGAATTATTGAAATTAAAAAAAAGAAAACTCCATTGTTGTTTTATTGATTTTGAAAAATGTTTTGACTCGATACAAAGAAATTATTTGTATTCAAAACTCTTACTAAATAATATAAATGGCAAGTTTTATAACATCATTCAAAATATGTACTTGAATATAAAGTCTTGTATTATCCATAATAATGAGAAATCTAACTTTTTTCCATGTGAAATAGGCGTACGACAAGGAGAAAATTTATCCCCCATTCTTTTTTCATTATTTCTAAATGATCTACAAGAATATTTAGAAAATAAAAATATAACTGGCATACGTATCGTAACAGATGACCTTGAATCCGAACTTGAAATTTATATTAAAATTTTCGTATTACTTTATGCTGACGATACTATTTTATTAGCGGATAACCCTTGTGACCTACAAACACTTTTAACAAATTTTGATCAGTACTGTGACAAATGGAATTTAAAAATAAATATACAGAAAACTAAGGTATTAATATTTTCGAGTGGTAAAATAGCTATAAATCAAAAATTTTATTTAAAAAATGATGAAGTGGAAATCGTTAGTTATTATAAATATTTGGGAGTCATATTTCAAAGAAGCAAGAGCTTTTCCAAAACAAAACAAGACGTGATTGAAAAAGCAACTAAGGGAATGTACTCTTTATTAAGAAAATGCAGAAATAATAACCTTTCTATTTCTTGTCAAATTCAGTTGTTTGACAAATGTATTTTGCCAATATTAATGTATGGATCAGAAATCTGGGGCTATGAAAATGTAGATAATTTGGAAAAAATACAATTAAATTTTTACAAGACAATTCTAAATTTACGAAAAACCACCCCAAATTGTATGATATATGCAGAACTTGGAAAACTTCCAATACAATGCCTCATAAAGATGCGGATGATACAATTCTGGAATAGACTCTTAAACGGTAAAGCTAGTAAACTATCATTTTGCTTACATAAACTTTTATATATCAACAGTTCCAAATATAATTTTGATTGTAAATGGATTTATTTCTTGAAAACTATTTTAAATGAAACCGGGTTTCCCTATACGTGGAACTGTCAAATAGTAGATAATTGGACAACTAAAAGAATTGAAATATCACTAAAAGATCAATTCTTACAAAAATGTTTAGCAGATATACAACTTTCACCAAAATGTCTTTGTTACAAAATATTTAAAAACGATTTCAAATTAGAACCATATTTTAATAATTTAACAAACATTAACATACTAATTTTGTCTAGATTCAGACTTGGGAGTCATCGGTTACCAATTGAGTCGGGGAGGTGGAATAAAACACCAAGAAACGAAAGACTCTGTCATGTCTGTGACTCAGCCGACATCGGAGACGAATTCCACTATATTCTAAAGTGCAAATATTTTACTATTGAAAGAAAAAGATTATTGCCAGATTGGTGCCAAAATCGACCAAATACATTCAAATTTCAAAGTCTTTTTAATTATAAAAACACTGTTGTATTACAGAAATTATGTCGATTCATTAAAATCATTATTTCAAAAGTTAATCCTCCATGAAAAACCTTTTGTTTTATACTGAATACACACCACTATTGTTATTGTCAATATTATTTATAAATAATTAATGTCATTTAAATTGTTCGCACATGTCATTTAAGTTTGAACTTTTTTTATATAAATTTGCATTATCTCAATAACTATGTATATTTAGTTTTGGAGAATAAAGAAGTTGTAAGTTGTAATACTATGTCCTAAGTCTACGACTGCTACAGATTAAAGGCGTGTCGAACTTAGAAGTTTATACAACGCAGGTAATGAACAATGAAAACTAATTATTACGAGTCACACATCTAAACTCTAAATAAACAATAGGTGTAAATATCTGTTAAGCCACAACCTATCAGCTCTTACATAATACCATGCCAGAAAGCTCGACACATGTACAGACTAAAACTTGCAATTAATCTGTCTTTTAAAATATCCAAAATATATAAAACTAAAATCTAGATTCAAATACAATATTAATATTTAGGTCCCAAATGATATTGTATTACACTATTCCTCTTACCCTCAGGATGACCCCGATTATTTTTGGTGCATACCTAACCTCCTGGAACAGAACAATGCTCAATCGTTGTCATACTCCCCGGGATTTGACCTAATCCCACTAAACACTGCTGTAATGGGAGCAAGTTTCTATTTCAAATTATGACTGGTCAATAGGCCCATTAACAACCAATAACTAACTGCGTACTAATATCAGGAATATGAATTTTTGTGTGTGTCTAGTGTTTCGCCTACAGGCCGCAATTCTTAACAGATCCTTTTGAAACTTTACATACATATTCCTTATGGACATGGATTATTAAAAGAATACAATGTCTTGACTGTGAAGGCATCATATGCGCTGTTGTGAAACATGGGATATTGCTACACTATGCGATTAATATACAACAGATCTTGGCAATGTAAGTATGAGATTTATGTATAGGATATGAACCTACCCGATGTTGATATATCAATCCGAGGGAGAGTAGGTTAATATCAGACATATACAACGCCATTTCACCCTTAAATTGAATGGGTTCTTCCAATAAAAGTAAACAATGATTGGATAACTGCTCGATAGGTTCCGTGAAATAACGAAAATTACCAAAGTGAATGCATTGTTTATACTTTCGCCATTTTGGACCGTGAAAGTGCAGAGAAGGATTTGACCAACTGTGTAAAGTGGACTGTACCCAAAAACACTTTACAAAGGAACTCTTGAGCTATAAATACTGTAGTGTGTGCAGAAATAATCGAAATTTGGACGACAAGATAATTTTGAAAGATATCTTAGACTTGGAGAACCGATCTAAATATGCCGATAAGTATGCTGTCTGTCTGTTTTGGTACTGTACCATAAAAAATTTTAATTGTCAAAAGATTAAAAATGTATTTCTGTGTCCTTTGTATTATTTCGATCATCAACGTCATCAGCGATTGATATGAGCCAAATATATCGACCTGAGATGAAGTCATTAGCAGTTGATATGTCACGAAGTCATCAGCGGTTGATATGAACCGAATTATATCAACCTATGATGACGTCATGATAGGTTGTTATGAGATATATTATTATTAGTAATAGTTGTTTATTAACGTCTCACCAGTTTTAAATACATCACATTCATAAATTATAATATACTAAGAATTAAACAAAAACCCTGCCATTCATTAAGAATTGTGAAAGACGAAATGTACATTATATAGAGACAAATAAATAAGCATACTAAAATACAAATAACAAAAAAAAATAAAATAAACAAAAAACATTGCACCTACGACGGTGCAATATCTACACAAGGCTTAAAAAAATAATGCATTCAAGTACATGGATATAAAGTTTGCCTCCGTCTTTTTAAAATATCACAGCAGGTTTTGGCACTCAACTTAACTACTTTGTGACTGGACCAAAAAAAAGACAATTTATCAGAATTGTTAAAAGACGCAAAGTTTGGACACAAAACTTGTATAAATGTGAATAAAACATTCCTAAAATCGTTACATGGTTCGCATTGTAAAAGACAATGTTCTTCATTTTCGACTTCATTGGTACAATAAAAACAAAGACGGTTCTCAACGGGGATTCCTTCATATTGCCCAGTTTCTAGACGGAGCGGAGGTACTCCACATCTAAATTTTGCCAGAGCACTTCGATGGGAGGGAACAAGATTGCCCGTTACATAGTTCTCGGGTCCAGACACAGACTTGAACAAACGATATGACGGGAGCTTATTATGAGCTTGGCCGACTTTAGCACTAACATGGGTTATATCATTGAACCATTTTTCTAAATACACATGGAAGTTACTTTCGAAAACATCACAAACAAGTTTTTGGGTATTTACATGATTTTCCGTAGCATTTTCTAGTTCAGATAGTCGATTTGCGTGAGACACAAGTTTTTCGTTTATAGTTTTATTGAGTTCGTACTCCAGTTTATTGACTGCAGCATCTACAGCTTTACTAATTATTTCATTTAGAGTCTCTTTGTCTATCAGCAGTTTTTCCGCCTTTTGAGATTTTTCAGTTAGTGTTTCACTATTGGATATGTTAAATTTGCCGGATTTGGATTTGATAGGTGTTTCGTCACCCGAAATACTCGAATCGCTGTGTAACATAAGCTTTCCATTGTCGTTGAGCCAGCTAGTTAGGGTTTGTCTAGTTGAACGAGAATCGGAGCTCACCTGAGTTGTTTACTCCGCCATGATTGATGCAATTACAAAATATCCCAAATTTACTCGCTTGAAATGCCGATCCACATACCATTTCTCATGATTGTTTGAAACAAAGTGTAGTATAGTTACTTATATTTACTAATACATCACTTATTCACGCTATCCTATATGCTATTATTAAAAGTTTTAGTTTTCCCAGAGCAGACACTTTTCGTTCGTGGCTCACACTGACCGCCATCTTGACACCTGACATTCGTGCCCAAGTTTTATCATCAGCTCATTATGTCATGAAGTGAACTCATTTAACTGTTAGTCAAATTAGCAAGTGGAACAGACTTTAGATAACGATCTATTTTAAAATAGAATTTACATAAATCATAATAAATGACCTGAACACATTTCATCAATCTTAAATAAGATATTTTGGAAAGAACCTATCGAACTTAACAGTGGTTTTATCTCTATAATTTTTAAACAAAACACAAAACAATACATCACATTCGCTCTTAATTCTGAGCATAAAACCCTCCCCCGTAACACACCGGGGCATCCCGTAAAAACCGGGGCTAAATTAATCCCACCTTATAGGAATTTCAACTTTTCCCGTAACATATCGGGCATCCCAATCTCACATTACTGGGTTTAATACAAATAAAATCTTTCCCGTAACATATCGGCGCATCCGGTAAATCCCGGGGCAAAAATATATATAGACAAAACATAAATTATAAGAGATAAAACCGTTAATACCGTATGAATTTTTATGAGTTATATCTCTCAATTAGGACACTCGTAACTCAATTCCAATTAATTAAACAATTATAAAACATTTCACTTCGAAGTATAGGCCTGTGAATACTAAGTTACTACCAATTTTAAGCCAAAATATGTGTTCAAAAACAAAGGTTTTTTTTTAAATATTTCTTAAAATATTCAAGGGATTTCTAGAAAATGGTTGAGCTAATTGAGTTACTACATGGTGGAAGACACATCGCTTATTTCGCCAGTTAGATTATTAAACATAAACACTAATCATTAGCCGTGGCCATGATTTGGATCAGAAAAGACTTACCTTTAATAAAATTCTTTGATCGTCTAGTGGTCAGGAGTTCGAAAACGTTGGTCTGGTCTATGGCATCACTTAATAGAATACATACTCTTTTTTTTTATTAAACATATGTTTTATTACTGCATAACATATTTACATATGGTTGGATCAGGAGATGTCTAACTAAAGAAGTTCCCCCTAGGTCTCAGAAGACCCAACTGCTCCGGGGTCCGAGGGCATACCTCCTCTAGGTCTCTCCCAAGACCGAAGTCCGGGGGTGGACCGACTTGCCTCTAGGTCCCCCTAGACCTAACTCCAAGACCCAACTCCAATCTCACTGCCCTTTTGACTATCAAAATCAATCTTTAATAACGAAGTGTCAGCTCTGTTGCCTCAATCCCGTTTGGTTTTCATGTTATATAAACAATTAGGCTGATTGGATAACTCGTAGTCACATTTAGTTTGACAGTAAGATAATTCAAACATAAAACTAATTATTAAGATTCACACATCTTAATTCTAAAACAACAAATGTTAACACCTGCCACATCCATGTCTTATTTCATTCAGTCCTTTAAAGGGATTCCGACTATATACGTTTGTACAGCCTATCACATCTTACATAATACTATGTCCTAAGTCTACGACTGCTACAGATTAAAGGCGTGTCGAACTTAGAAGTTTATACAACGCAGGTAATGAACAATGAAAACTAATTATTACGAGTCACACATCTAAACTCTAAATAAACAATAGGTGTAAATATCTGTTAAGCCACAACCTATCAGCTCTTACATAATACCATGCCAGAAAGCTCGACACATGTACAGACTAAAACTTGCAATTAATCTGTCTTTTAAAATATCCAAAATATATAAAACTAAAATCTAGATTCAAATACAATATTAATATTTAGGTCCCAAATGATATTGTATTACACTATTCCTCTTACCCTCAGGATGACCCCGATTATTTTTGGTGCATACCTAACCTCCTGGAACAGAACAATGCTCAATCGTTGTCATACTCCCCGGGATTCGACCTAATCCCACTAAACACTGCTGTAATGGGAGCAAGTTTCTATTTCAAATTATGACTGGTCAATAGGCCCATTAACAACCAATAACTAACTGCGTACTAATATCAGGAATATGAATTTTTGTGTGTGTCTAGTGTTTCGCCTACAGGCCGCAATTCTTAACAGATCCTTTTGAAACTTTACATACATATTCCTTATGGACATGGATTATTAAAAGAATACAATGTCTTGACTGTGAAGGCATCATATGTGCTGTTGTGAAACATGGGATATTGCTACACTATGCGATTAATATACAACAGATCTTGGCAATGTAAGTATGAGATTTATGTATAGGATATGAACCTACCCGATGTTGATATATCAATCCGAGGGAGAGTAGGTTCATATCAGACATATACAACGCCATTTCACCCTTAAATTGAATGGGTTCAATAAAAGTAAACAATGATTGGATAACTGCTCGATAGGTTCCGTGAAAGAACGAAAATTACCGAAGTGAATGCATTGTTTATACTTTCGCCATTTTGGACCGTGAAATTGTAGAGAAGGATTTGACCAACTGTGTAAAGTGGACTGTACCCAAAAACACTTTACAAAGGAACTATTGAGCTATAAATACTGTAGTGTGTGCAGAAATAATCGAAATTTGGACGACAAGATAATTTTGAAAGATATCTTAGACTTGGAGAACCGATCTAAATATGCCGATAAGTATGCTGTCTGTCTGTTTTGGTACTGTACCATAAAAAATTTTAATTGTCAAAAGATTAAAAATGTATTTCTGTGTTCTTTGTATTATTTCGATCATCAACGTCATCAGCGGTTGATATGAGCCAAATATATCGACCTGAGATGAAGTCATCAGCGGTTGATATGAACCGAATTATATCAACCTATGATGACGTCATGATAGGTTGTTATGAGATACATTATTATTAGTAATAGTTGTTTATTAACGTCTCACCAGTTTTAAATACATCACATTCATATATTATAATATACTAAGAATTAAACAAAAACCCTGCCATTCATTAAGAATTGTGAAAGACGAAATGTACATTATATAGAGACAAATAAATAAGCATACTAAAATACAAATAACAAAAAAAAATCAAATAAACAAAAAACATTGCACCTACGACGGTGCAATATCTACACAAGGCTTAAAAAAATAATGCATTCAAGTACATGGATATAAAGTTTGCCTCCGTCTTTTTAAAATATCACAGCAGGTTTTGGCACTCAACTTAACTACTTTGTGACTGGACCAAAAAAAAGACAATTTATCAGAATTGTTAAAAGACGCAAAGTTTGGACACAAAACTTGTATAAATGTGAATAAAACATTCCTAAAATCGTTACATGGTTCGCATTGTAAAAGACAATGTTCTTCATTTTCGACTTTATCGGTACAATAAAAACAAAGACGGTTCTCAACGGGGATTCCTTCATATTGCCCAGTTTTTAGACGGAGCGGAGGTACTCCACATCTAAATTTTGCCAGAGCACTTCGATGGGAGGGAACAAGATTGCCCGTTACATAGTTCTCGGGTCCAGACACAGACTTGAACAAACGATATGACCAGAGCTTATTATGAGCTTGGCCGACTTTAGCACTAACATGGGTTATATCATTGAACCATTTTTCTAAATACACATGGAAGTTACTTTCGAAAACATCACAAACAAGTTTTTGGGTATTTACATGATTATTCATATCTATATTGACATCTAGTTTCTTTAAATGATTCCTAACTCTAAAGTTGCAGTTTTTGGTTATTTTTGCCTTTAAATTACTCCAGTTAAAAATAATATCAGTTAGTCGACTAACCTACCATAGTGTCTGATCACACTGTCCCCTCCCCGAACATGTATAGGCACCCACCCCATGTCCCCGTTAACAGTAGCATTTGGGTGTATCTGCCTACTCCAAGGAAATATCTGCACGCTCTATTCTGTACAGCCGTCACACAACTAAATTCCCGGTCCTCCCAGATCGCAGCACCGTAACTAATAATAGGATAAATTAAATTATTATACAGTTTAGTAAACGTATTATAAGGCAGCCCACCCACACACTTTGCTTTGGCAATCAGTACACACAGGGCTCGAACAGCAGACTTGACTACATGTTTGGCAATACAAGTATAATCTAGATGCTCGGTTAGAAACATTCCTAACTATACATAATTACTGTCTATCGAAATATTAGTTGTGCCACGGGTATAATTAAAGAAAGTGTTTGTATTAATAACCATCTTATTTCTTGTTGGCCATGCATACAGAGTATCTAATAATAACTGCAGATCGTTTTCGTTTTCAGCTAACAGAACTAGGTCATCTGCATATAATAAAACACATAAGTTGTCATCATTTGAAAATTTAACTGCCACAAACGAGTTTTCCTTCTATTCCAGCCTGTGAATACAGCAACTTCAATTTGGTCCAATATAGCCTACCTGGTTGCCCATAATCCCAAACAACCCAAAGAAGAGTGGTCCCAGACAAAATGTTTTAATCAATAGTCAACTCAGTACAAGCTCTTGGTATTCAATTAAAAAAAAGTGATTTTAGTGTTTTATTAAGGCAGGTTTACAGACAGCGGCGCCAGTTTTCTTCGAGAGGCGAAGAAGCGGAACTGACCTTGTATGGACCCCCCAAGAAACTTTTGGAATATTTCAGGGCCTTAAACGCGTTTTACTGCTATTCCAGGCCTAAAATTAGTGTTTTATTAGATTTAGGGCACTTTATTTTGCCCGCCCCCATGTGTGACGCCCATGACTACCAGTGGTATGTCATCGCATCCTAAAGCTATGTAGCCGTTCATTTTTCTCGCATTATTAGACCGATTATTTGACGCGGAATCTATGTTTTTTTCAAATATCGATTGATCTGATTTGTTTATGTTGTCCGAAGGATTAAGAAGATTATCGACACCAGTTTTCCATTTCTCAAGAACATCGTTTACATTATGACTAACAGTTCCAACCGGCATTGTAACTTCCATCGGTATACATTTTCTGTTATGTCCTACACCTATCTTCCCTATTTCTCTCCTGAACTCTGAAGGGTTATCAGAAATAAGTTGGTCAATTTCACACTGTTTCTTAAACCAAAATTCACGCTTACACTTTAGTACATATCTGTCAAACTTTTTACGCTTATACACGAATTTAGAACATAACCTCATTTTTCTTCCAATCAGATACCTTTAAAATGACCATGTGACACTGTTCTATTTCATGAAGAATGAAGTTATCTTAAGTACTTGCCATTGGCTGTAGAAAACCCCACCCACAGCTCAGGTCATGGTATGTGATCGCTAATTGGGATTAACACAGTAAGCTAACTACACGGTCTGCTGATTTAGGGTGAGCTAAATAAAGGATAAAGACAACAACATTTAATATAATTTAATTGTGGTTATATCTTAATATTTACAATATAATTTACATGCATTATATTTCAACCGTTACAGTTTTATCTTTTTTTCGCAAAACTACTTTATTTACACAATCTGGAATTATTATTTCGAGAGTGTTATTAGCACTTGAAGGCACATCTTGGTTTACGCAAGTTTTCAACTTCTTAATTTCCTGAATTTCGTCATTATCTTCTTGTGTACCGGTAGTTTTAATGTCATTTATTTCAGGCGGCCCCAAAGACTTGCTAACACTATCTTTAATTGAAAATAACTCTCTTTGGTATTTCTGGACAGCGTTGCTTCTATGGGCACTCCTTGACGTCACAGCCTTATCCGAAAAACCATCATTGTACAAAGTTGTGCAACAAGTTACCCGACCAGAGTGGTTTGATATTGTTCGACCCTCAATACTAAGTCCAGCTTGTTGATAAAATTTTTTAAACATTTGAGAAAGTTTATTAAAAGTTATATTGGCAGCACTAAACCTGGGATGTTGACTTTCATCAGTTACGGTTGTGGTCAGTGGTTTTTTATATAGAAATCCTTTACGGGGAATAAGCGATAGATAATAATCATACATTTTCACCAAACAACGCTCATTATCTGGCTGTTCAATTGGTGTAATTGTCACATTTTTTCGTTTTAATCCACCTTGCGAGTTTTTTTGTATCCTAGGAGTGAATCTTATAAATTTTCTCTTGTTTTTTTGATCAGTCAAAATTTCAAATTGTTCAGCTTCAACACACTTATGTTGCTCCATACCTCTAAATGCAAAGGCTTTTCCATTATAGAAAAATATCGCGTTACTCAGTCCTTCTGCTGTGTTCATAGAAAAAACACCCTTATCCCACATTACTTTTTCCTCTTCTGGAAGCACTGGTTCACATGATTTTACTTTTGTTCCAAATCCAAGAGATGTCAGTCGTTTCATTTCGGAATCCAATATTTTGCGGAATGTACTAAATTTCTCATCATCATCTCTCAAAATATGCACATTATTTCTGTTACAATCATTTTTGATATACCTTTGTAATCCCGAAACAATTTGAACAAGAGTGTTTGGTGGATAATTTGTCGCATCTTTACGCCTTATCTCAACAATAAATCTTTGCAGCCAAAATTGTAATTCTTCATCATTTAATGTATTAATGTCCGTAGGAATTAATTTTCCTTTCTCAAAATATGTCTCTGGCTTAGAGTTCCTATTATCAACCCAGTCCTTCCATAAATTTAACGCCCATTTGTTGTTGTTTCTGGTCTTGATTGGAACTGAACATTTTTGTATATTTTCTAAATCTGCCTGCTTCACAGGACTAGAAAAACGTCCTTTATTATCACGAGTCACACATGGCATATCCACTAGTTGTTGCGTTGGAATATCCATCACTTGCGATAGGCTAATTAGTTCATCATCTGATGGAAACGATGCCCAGGCGACAGCAAAATCTGGCACATCCATATTGAAGTACATTTACTATAGTGACTATAAAATTACTACTGAATGAATGAAGGAACATAATAAGATTAAAGTTGTACTCATTAACGATCAAAAGTTACTTGTAATCACTTGTAATCACCTTTAATCTCTTAATCTCATGACTTATACAGGTGACATTGAATGACTCCACCCAATTGTCAATCACTCTATGACCACACCTACAAATTTTTCAACTTTAACAAATTTCATATTTCAATTAGTTTTCCCCAAATATTTTATGAAATATAAATAATACAAATATCATACTATATTTTGTATAAGTTTTGAAAGTAGAGATCATGTTCTAAGTGAGTTAGAACCCATATAGAAAATTCTTCATGGTTTAGAAAGGGCTGAAGAATTTTCTATATGGGTTCTAACTCTTACATAGAGTGCAAAACCGATCGACCATGACCCTTTGATTTCAGCCATACTTTCTCTGCTAAACACATATCATTCCACATCTCACTCAGGTTCCCATTCCACCAAGGCTTTTTTTGACCTGCGTTTTTTATTACTCACCCCACTATGAATCTGTATTACTCTCGGGGATATATTCGAATCCATTTTAAAGGGGCAATAACACTCTTGCAACAAGGGTGATATTGAGCCTTTAAGGCAGTCACAAACTGAGAATACACATTATCCACTTTGCTTTGGGAAAGGGACGATAACTCAAGTTTTTCAATAGCATGTACTATATTTTGGAGCACACAATTGTTTTGCGCTATTAATGCTTTCCAATTTGTACTTCACGGGCCTACTAACTCCCTCGGGTAGAATTCTAAAGCTCTTTACGTAGTCTAGTTCGAACAGCCAAGTCAAGATCGAATGGTCTGGAATTGTTGATCTCGAACCGATTTTGTCAACACATTGTGACTCATGTCATTAACTCTGTAACATTCAATACCGTATAGCAAGTGAATCTATTCATGTCTTTGTGGGGAACTAGGGCATAGTCTACCACTGACCGACCGGTGCTAGATATAAATGTGAAATCGTTTTTATTACAATTCCGACCATTCAATATACAGCAATTCACGTTTATTAAAAAATCAGTTAAGAGATCACCATATTTGTTCACCTGGAAATCTACGATATCTCGTTCCGGTAAAATGTCCACACCAGTCATGAAATCGTCGTGGTCGCCACATCTCGCGTTAAAGTCTCCGCATATGTAAAACTTACCCACTGCCTGGTAGGTGTAGGTTTGAGACGTTAAGGTATCAAAAAATTCGTTAACATCGACCTGCACTGTTAGAAATAAATGTTAATTTACCGTAAAAATATGGTAAAATATTTACGTAGTTGTATGTTATTTTACATATATATGTTTTATCACCGCAAAATAGGAGTGATAGTACAAATACACGTAAAAATCCCCACATTATACAGGTGATTTTACCCTGAAATAGGTAATTTTACACAGGTAACGTCAAAATACAATAATGTACAGTGTATGCCAACTGTATTAAGATGTGATAGTACAAATACACGTAAAATTCCCCTCATTATACAGGTGATTTTACCCTGAAATAGGTAATTTTACACACGTAACGTCAAAATACAGTAATGTACAGTGTATAGTATTCCAACTGTATTAAGATGTGATAGTACAAATACACGTAAAATTCCCCTCATTATACAGGTGATTTTACCCTGAAATAGGTCATTTTACACACGTTACGTCAAAATACAGTAATGTACAGTGTACTAGTATTCCAACTGTGTTAAGATGTATCGTAGCCCAAATTGGTTGTCGTGAAAATAACTAAAAAGTTGATATCAAATAAACGTTTTATTTAGTAGTAATGAAATCAAAATTGAGATATTTTTGTTAACATTTCTCAACACACAACCAATTAACAAATGATGTTACGACAACCATCAGGTAAACTGTCAGAAATTTATGTAAAATTACGGTAGTACAAGTAGATTTTGCACCGCAGTTGTCGGTATATTTTACAACATATACTACTTTTACCAAGCCGGATGTATTTTTACCAAGTCGGATGTATTTTTACCGTGTTTCGTGTATGTTTATTGAGTTTCATGTCTTTTTGTCAATAAGCAGCGATGAAATCAAAGACATTCAAAATCCGCTAAAAAGTACATTCTTACATATTATGCAATAATATTGAGCTGAAAGTAACGAAGCAAGCATGTAACTTTTATTCACATATTATGTAATTTACTTTTAGGCAAGAAATATAGGTAAAATTACAGCAGTTAAAGTATTTGCTTTTACCTTAAAAAGTTAGGAATATTTACCAATATTCACAAGGGACATTATTATGTAATAATTCAAAATTGAACGGAATATAACATAACCAGCATGTTATTTTCAGATTTACGTCTAGCAACGTTTGTTTGTAAATTTACTTATTGGGAGTTTTCTTAATCGGCAAATTTACTATTTCTTATTTTATTTTATTATTCCATTTAGCAACAAAACATTCCTTATGATTATCTTCTATTAGTATTCATTTCAATTTGATAACCATAATATGGTCAATCACATTTTGTAAATATTTGTATATTGCATGTCATGTATATCTTGTTTCCATTATTATAAAATCGATAAAGTGTATTAATATTTATCGTGCGTTAATCAGTCTATACGTTTTTTCTTAAATGTATAAGAAAAATGTTTTGACTTATTGGCCGTTGTATCATTCGGTTTCAAGTTCGCTTGAAGACGATTGATTAAACCGATTGGCCAGTGTAAGTCGGAACGGACTGCCTGTAAAGCACGGTTTTAATGCCTGCAAATAGATAGTAGTACTGCGAGCTTACATCTGAAAGCCTGGAACAATGCACCCGTCTACCAAACAGGATTATTGATATTCAATATACATGTATACTGAAGTAATGTTAATACTGGTTGATAATTCTCAGCAAAAGTTGCCCGAATCCTGCATGTAAAATTACCAAAATTTAATATTTTTAACGAAAGTTTAAATTAACAGTGCGATGTACTTTTACAAGAAATGTAAATTAACATTGTGGTGTATTTTTACAAAAGAAATGTAAATTAACATTGTGATGTATTTTTACAAAAAATGTAAATTAACATATATGTAATTCTACAGTAAAATGTTAAATAACTAACGGTGTAATTTTACGTATGATTTAGGGGCAACTTTTGCTGCCCGTAGTTTTAGGGTAAAATAACCAGAATATTTCTAACAGTGTGTCTGAATGAAGTTTCTGTGGGAAGGTAACAAATACATACCATAAAACTATACTGTATAGCTTTATCAGATAGGTCTATCCATAAAATACCTTAAAAATCGCTAGAACCGACTTTAGCCCGTCTATGCAACGATTTTCTGTTCTGGTCGTACCATTGATATCCGGGTATGTTAATCGTATTTTTACCAATTAGATGTGTTTCGCTCACCCCTAAAATGTCAACATTAATGTGGTTCACGTACATTGACCGCAAAACAAGTCCGTATTCCACCCTCTAACATTCCAAAACGGGGTGGTACTTATTTAACACTACGGTTACTTCCTCTTTGTGGTCTGTATCCAGTGTGATTAGGGGTAAAATATCTATTATTCCTCCCATAGGCATTTTCCACATCCCTACTGTTATCAAAGCCACAAAGTTGGGTTTCTGCATTCTTACCCGCGAATCTCTTTCGTGAGTTTCCCTATTCCCGCGATAAACAAGTCGACCTCGATTCACAGTTAATGAATCACTTTTCCCGATAACCTTAATAATTGTCATCATGTTCGACTCCTTTATTCCCTGCTCATAAGGGACACCATTTTGAATATAAGAGAGAAATGGGGTTTAACGTCCACTCGACACAACTAGGTCATTTCGGGACTAACATGGTTTTTAATTTTATTTCAATAATTCGCTTGCGCGTAGGGGTCTTTAGCAGTGCCCGGAGGAAACCCACGAAGTTGAGAAGGCGCCCCTTTCTCCATGCCACATACGCTCACACCAGGGCTCGAAACCACAGCCGCAAGCCAGAGGTGACCGGCCAGCTAGAGGTTGAAGCGCGGCACTCTAGACCACTAGGCCATCTCACACCCCCCCCCCATTTTGAATATAAACCTTAGAGTATTGCTCCAATCGAATTAACCTGCTTTTAGCCTCCATTATGGCGACTTTTTGTTCAATATTCTCAAGGCTTGCTACGATTGGACCTGGGTTTTTACCGCGGGTTTGTTTACGACTGACCTTTGTTAAATTAAAATCCTGGATCCTTAACCCTTCCTATAATGATGAATTGTCCAGCAAGAGAACTGCGCGTTCTATCACCATATACTATTAATTCAATATCCTAATTTCTACATTTTGTATATTAATATAAATCAAACCAAATTATGGCATAGATGCTAATTAATATGTATAATGATTGTTTTTATTAATATATTGTTCTGTTAATTTAATGTCATTGTATATATTTTTGCACTGCCATGTAGTTCTTCCCGGTTTGTTTTTATACGCCCACATTTTCATGTGGACGTATATTGTCGTCGCCCCTGTTCGTCCGTCCGTCCGGACGTCCGTCCGTCCACAATTGTTTGTGAACAGTCTACAGGTCACAATTTTTATCCGATTTCAATGAAACTTAAAATATAGGTTTATCACCCTAAGATCTCGGTTCCTTTCGATATTGGCATGTATCGGACTGTAACTTCATGGGTTATGGCCCCTGATTGTACGAAAAATCACGTTTTTTAGCTTGTGAACAGTGTAGAGGTCACAATTTTGAACCGATTTGGATGAAACTTGAAATGCATGTTTATAACCCAAAGATCTTGGTTCCTTTCGATATTTGCGCCTATCGGATCGTAACTTCCTGAATTATGGCCCCTGATTTTCCGAAAAATCACCCTTTTTAGCTTGTGGTCCCTCTGGAGGTCAAAATTGTTATCTGATTTAAAAAACCGTTTGATTATATCACCGTCCCATGGTTATGAAGGTTGAGTTCGAATTTCGTGAAAATCGGATTAAAATTGACGGACAAAATGGCCGCCGTTTGTGCGCGAATAGTGTGAAAATATGTTATATCAAGGTTGTGGACCTTATAGAGGTCACAATTTTGAACCGATTTTGATGAAACTTGACATGTATGTTTATAACCCAAAGATCTTGGTTCCTTTCGATATTTGCGCGCATCGGATCGTAACTTCCTGAATTATGGCCCTTGATTGTCCGAAAAATCGCCCTTTTTAGCTTGTGGTCCTTCTGGAGGTCAAAATTGTTATCCGATTTAGAAAAACGTTTGATTATATCACCATTCCATAGTTATGAAGGTTGAGTTCGAATTTCGTGAAAATCGGACCAAAATTGACAGACAAAATGGCCGCCGTTTGTACGCGAATTGTGTGAAAATATGTTATATCAAGGTTGTGGACCTTATAGAGGTCACAATTTTGAACTGATTTTGATGAAACTTGACATGTATGTTTATAACTCAAAGATCTTGGTTCCTTTCGATATTTGCGCCCATCGGATCGTAACTTCCTGAATTATGGCCCCTGATTGTCCGAAAAATCGCCCTTTTTAGCTTGTGGTCCCTCTGGAGGTCAAAATTGTTATCCGATTTAAAAAAACGTTTGATTATATCACCAAAAATGTAAATTAACATATATGTAATTCTACAGTAAAATGTTAAATAACTAACGGTGTAATTTTACGTATGATTTAGGGGCAACTTTTGCTGCCCGTAGTTTTAGGGTAAAATAACCAGAATATTTCTAACAGTGTGTCTGAATGAAGTTTCTGTGGGAAGGTAACAAATACATACCATAAAACTATACTGTATAGCTTTATCAGATAGGTCTATCCATAAAATACCTTAAAAATCGCTAGAACCGACTTTAGCCCGTCTATGCAACGATTTTCTGTTCTGGTCGTACCATTGATATCCGGGTATGTTAATCGTATTTTTACCAATTAGATGTGTTTCGCTCACCCCTAAAATGTCAACATTAATGTGGTTCACGTACATTGACCGCAAAACAAGTCCGTATTCCACCCTCTAACATTCCAAAACGGGGTGGTACTTATTTAACACTACGGTTACTTCCTCTTTGTGGTCTGTATCCAGTGTGATTAGGGGTAAAATATCTATTATTCCTCCCATAGGCATTTTCCACATCCCTACTGTTATCAAAGCCACAAAGTTGGGTTTCTGCATTCTTACCCGCGAATCTCTTTCGTGAGTTTCCCTATTCCCGCGATAAACAAGTCGACCTCGATTCACAGTTAATGAATCACTTTTCCCGATAACCTTAATAATTGTCATCATGTTCGACTCCTTTATTCCCTGCTCATAAGGGACACCATTTTGAATATAAGAGAGAAATGGGGTTTAACGTCCACTCGACACAACTAGGTCATTTCGGGACTAACATGGTTTTTAATTTTATTTCAATAATTCGCTTGCGCGTAGGGGTCTTTAGCAGTGCCCGGAGGAAACCCACGAAGTTGAGAAGGCGCCCCTTTCTCCATGCCACATACGCTCACACCAGGGCTCGAAACCACAGCCGCAAGCCAGAGGTGACCGGCCAGCTAGAGGTTGAAGCGCGGCACTCTAGACCACTAGGCCATCTCACACCCCCCCCCCATTTTGAATATAAACCTTAGAGTATTGCTCCAATCGAATTAACCTGCTTTTAGCCTCCATTATGGCGACTTTTTGTTCAATATTCTCAAGGCTTGCTACGATTGGACCTGGGTTTTTACCGCGGGTTTGTTTACGACTGACCTTTGTTAAATTAAAATCCTGGATCCTTAACCCTTCCTATAATGATGAATTGTCCAGCAAGAGAACTGCGCGTTCTATCACCATATACTATTAATTCAATATCCTAATTTCTACATTTTGTATATTAATATAAATCAAACCAAATTATGGCATAGATGCTAATTAATATGTATAATGATTGTTTTTATTAATATATTGTTCTGTTAATTTAATGTCATTGTATATATTTTTGCACTGCCATGTAGTTCTTCCCGGTTTGTTTTTATACGCCCACATTTTCATGTGGACGTATATTGTCGTCGCCCCTGTTCGTCCGTCCGTCCGGACGTCCGTCCGTCCACAATTGTTTGTGAACAGTCTACAGGTCACAATTTTTATCCGATTTCAATGAAACTTAAAATATAGGTTTATCACCCTAAGATCTCGGTTCCTTTCGATATTGGCATGTATCGGACTGTAACTTCATGGGTTATGGCCCCTGATTGTACGAAAAATCACGTTTTTTAGCTTGTGAACAGTGTAGAGGTCACAATTTTGAACCGATTTGGATGAAACTTGAAATGCATGTTTATAACCCAAAGATCTTGGTTCCTTTCGATATTTGCGCCTATCGGATCGTAACTTCCTGAATTATGGCCCCTGATTTTCCGAAAAATCACCCTTTTTAGCTTGTGGTCCCTCTGGAGGTCAAAATTGTTATCTGATTTAAAAAACCGTTTGATTATATCACCGTCCCATGGTTATGAAGGTTGAGTTCGAATTTCGTGAAAATCGGATTAAAATTGACGGACAAAATGGCCGCCGTTTGTGCGCGAATAGTGTGAAAATATGTTATATCAAGGTTGTGGACCTTATAGAGGTCACAATTTTGAACCGATTTTGATGAAACTTGACATGTATGTTTATAACCCAAAGATCTTGGTTCCTTTCGATATTTGCGCGCATCGGATCGTAACTTCCTGAATTATGGCCCTTGATTGTCCGAAAAATCGCCCTTTTTAGCTTGTGGTCCTTCTGGAGGTCAAAATTGTTATCCGATTTAGAAAAACGTTTGATTATATCACCATTCCATAGTTATGAAGGTTGAGTTCGAATTTCGTGAAAATCGGACCAAAATTGACAGACAAAATGGCCGCCGTTTGTACGCGAATTGTGTGAAAATATGTTATATCAAGGTTGTGGACCTTATAGAGGTCACAATTTTGAACTGATTTTGATGAAACTTGACATGTATGTTTATAACTCAAAGATCTTGGTTCCTTTCGATATTTGCGCCCATCGGATCGTAACTTCCTGAATTATGGCCCCTGATTGTCCGAAAAATCGCCCTTTTTAGCTTGTGGTCCCTCTGGAGGTCAAAATTGTTATCCGATTTAAAAAAACGTTTGATTATATCACCATTCCATGGTTATGAAAGTTGAGTTCGAATTTCGTGAAAATCGGACCAAAATTGACAGACAAAATGGCCGCCGTTTGTACGCGAATTGTGTGAAAATATGTTATATCAAGGTTGTGGACCTTATAGAGGTCACAATTTTGAACTGATTTTGATTAAAATTGACATGTATGTTTATAACCCAAAGATCTTGGTTCCTTTCGATATTTGCGCCCATCGGATCGTAACTTCCTGAATTATGGCCCCTGATTGTTCGAAAAATCGCCCTTTTTAGCTTGTGGTTCCTCTGGAGGTCAAAATTGTTATCCGATTTAAAAAAACGTTTGATTATATCACCGTTCCATGGTTATGAAGGTTGAGTTCGAATTTCATGAAAATCGGACCAGAATTGACGGACAAAATGGCCGCTGTTTGTACGCGAATGGTGTGAAAATATGTTATATCAAGGTTGTGGACCTTATAGAGGTCACAATTTTGAACCGATATTGATGAAACGTGACATGCATGTTTAAAACCCAAAGATCTTTGTTCCTTTCGATATTTGCGCCCATCAAATCATAACTTCCTGAATTATGTCCCCTGATTGTTCGAAAAATCGCTTTTGTTAGCTTGTGGTCCCTCTGGAGGTCAAAATTATTATCCGATTTAAAAAAACGTTTGATTATATCACGGTTTCATGGTAATGAAGAGTGATTTTGAATTTAGTGAAAATCGGACCAGAGTTGACAGATAAAATGGCTGCCGTCTGTACGCGAATTGTGTAAAAATATGTTATATCAAGGTTGTGGACCCTATAGAGGTCACAATTTTGAACTGATTTTGATGAAACTTGAAATACATGTTTATAACCTAATGATCTTGGTTCCATTGCATATTTGCCAATATCGGATCGTAACTTCCTGAATCATGGCCCCTGATTGTACAAAAAATCACCCTTTTTAGCTTGTGGTCCCTCTGGAGGTCACAATTATTATCTGATTTAAAAAAACGTTTGATTATATCACAGTTACACCGTAGTTATGGGTGAGTTTGAATTATGATTTTCTGATGATTACTTAAAATGCAACAACTCTTGTTGACTGCCGGGACGATTTGGCTGCTGTGTGGGCGTATGTTTCGTTGCCTGGCAACCTATTTTTTACTGTGATTTTGACTAGTTGTTTCATGTACATTCTTTCAGTGTCATGTATAGTGCCATCGTTATCATTGCGATCTGGGTTCGGACTAAATGTTCGCTACTTATTGCTTGATATAGTTGGGTACGAGACCTAAAATTCTTGACCAATTTGCGGGGAAGTTGTTTTGAAGGTGGTTTCTATTTGAAAAAAACCTGCTGAAGCGATTAAGCTTGGGTGCCTCTCTCTAAAATGCTGGCTGGAAGCCGCTAGGGGGCCAAATTCAAGATGGTGGTCAGATGTGACGGGAAAATATAAAATTATGTAATATAGGCTTCTGATGTGTCTATTCGTATGTTGTAGGGGGTCTCTGAATCGAAATATTGTAATCCAAAATCCACCCAGCCACTAGTTTTGCCAATATGGCCGCAAAATCCAAGATGGCCACCATTTTTGGCCTGGTAAAAAGTTTCGGCGTCGATGTCTTCGATTTTGATGAATTTGTGTAGATAAATGGCAACCAGCAATAATACTCACCGATATTTATCATGTGATATACTCTGTAGTCAACTGATTTTGACTTAATTTAATCAACGCTTAAAATGGACCCATGTAATATTTAATCACGCATAAATCACCAACTTATCCAGTCAAAGTCAAAGTTTTACTTATCAGAATCACAGTCATCCGATTCAAAAGATTGCTCCAGTTTGATTGTTCAGATTCAGAAGTTGAAGTTTCATCGGAATCTTCATCACTTGTACTATCACTGCAATGAACAAGTAAGTCACTTCAACGTCCTGGTAATGTTGGGTTCACATATCTATTTGAGCCGCACTGTCCATTATGGAGCAGTTTCCAATCATTACCAACGGAATTAATTAAGCATTAAATAAGCCTGAAAATTAGCTCCAGTGAGTTTAAGTTTGTTAGACTTCTCATCAGATGGTAACCGGCGAAAGTCTTTTTCGTTTTACGCTTGGCCATTTCTTGACTCCCGCTTCTGTCAGTGATATGCTTTGAGGGTAGTTTCTGATAAAAACAAACCTGCTAAAGTGATTAAAGGGACAATAACACTCTTGTTGGCTTGGTAGCTCCAGAAAATAAATAATAGCCTTATTCTACGTACTAGATGTTTAAGTGTCCTACCTGTTGTGTAAATTATCCATTACGACCTATTTTACTTGTCCAGAGGGTTCGAAAATATTTTAAATCAAAGTCACATTTGAAAAGGTTAACGTTAGACTTTTTAAATCAATTAGTTGAATTTTTCCAATTTTTTAAATTAGGTGTGTTAAGATGAAATTTATATCATCAATGAATTGAAATATTGTAAAATAATACAATTTGTTGACCAGAATGAAGATTGGGACATATTATTCAGTTACAACAAGAGTGTTATTGGGGCTTTAAGCTTTGGTGGAATGCGCTAGAGTGCCCAAATTCAAAATGGAGGCCAAATTTGGCGCCAAAAATATAAAATATATAATATAGGTTTCTGAGGTGGCTATTCCCGTGTTTTAAAGGCCTCTGAATCAAAATGTCATAAACAAAAATTCATGCCGCCACTAGTTTGGCCAATATGGCCGAAAAATGCAAGATGGTCGCCATTTCTTGCTTGGAATTTCTTTTCAACTATGCCCACGTTTAATTTGAGTCATGAAATGAACCTATTTCATAGCTGTTTTTTTTAACCTGATTAAACTTGCATCATATTGTTTCTATTTGCTTGAAATTCCCCGGGCGCCATCGCCTTCATGGTGCTCCACGCTAAAAGGCCATATGGTTGGTAGAGTAATAAAGGATGCTCTTCTTGCTCTTGTTATTCGAGCAATTGCTATATACCCAATTTATCCCTGCTACTGTTGGAAAACTGACAATCTTTATGGAAAAAAATCCTACTGGTCCCTCATCCCGTGTTACAGGCCCAGTCTTTGTCATTTGAGGGCATATTCCTCCTGCTCCCGCCAAGAATCTAGTGGTTAAGCACCCCATCACATGGTTTACCACAGAGAATAAATACGTTAGCGTTGATAGCAGCAGCGTATCTTTTTAATCCAACGGGCTTTATACGAGGGGTCGACGTAAGGATTTTTAAAAATATAAATCACAAACTAATAAACAATACAAATTATAAATATGAGCCTTTATCCATCAACAAATCAGGGTCTTTCATCGTGGAGTACCGTCGATGCCATGATGCCTGGGAAATTCCAAGCACATAGAAACAATATGATGCAAGTTTAATCAGGCTATGCAGCAGCTATGAAAGCGTACTCTTTAGCCGGTGATCATTTAATGTGAACACCCACCCCTTGGCGCTCAATTTTTAACTATCACTCCAATCAACGAGAACGAGTTCAAATTGAATTCCTTTGGCCATTGTTGAAAAGAAAGCCCAATCACGAAATGGTGACCATCTTGCATTTTTTGGACATATTGGCCAAACTAATTGCGGGATGAATCTTTGATTATGATATTTTGATTCAGAGACACCTAAAACGCAGGAATAGCTACCTCAGAAACATATATTAGATATTTTTATCGCCAAATCTGGCCTCCATTTTGAATTTGGCACTCTGGCGTATTACACCCGAGCTTAATCATTAGCAGGTTTGCTTTAATACAGAAACTACCTTCAAAGCATATCACTGACAGAAGCGAGAGCCATGAAATGACCAAGCATAAAACGAAAAACACTTTCACCGGTTACCATCTGATGAGAAGTCTAACAAACTTAAACTCAGGCTTATTTAATGCTTAATTACTTAAAGTCTGAGATCACACACTCTTCCGTTGGTAATCGTTGGAAACTGCTCCATAATGGACAGTGAGGCTCAATTAGGTACGTGAATACGGCATAACCAGGACGTGTAACTGACGTAGGCCTACTTGTTCATGGCAGTGATAGTGCAAGTGATGAATATTCCAAAGAAACTTCAACTTCTGAATCGTTGATTAAATTAAAATCAAAATCAGTTGACTACAGAGTATATCATATGATAAATATCGGTGAGTATTATTGCTGGTTGCCATCTATCGACACAAATTCATCAAAATTGAAGACATCGACCCCGAAACTATTTACCAGGCCAAAAAATGGTGGCCATCTTGGATTTTTCGGCCATATTGATAAACTAGTGGCTGGATGGATTTTTGATTACAATATTTCGATTCAGAGACCCTTAAAACATACGAATAGACACATCAGAAGCCTATATTACATATTTTCCCGCCACATCTGATCACCATTTTGATTTTGGCCCTCTAGCGGCTTCCACCAGCATTTTAAAGAGAGGTATCCAAGCTTAATCGCTTCAGCAGCTTTTTTCATATAGAAACCACCCTCAAAACAACTTCCCCGCAAATTGGTCTCGGATTTTATTTCTCGTACCCAACTAATAGGTATCTAAAACATTGAAATGTTATTTGTAATTAATACTCCTGGGTATAGAAGTTTTTTTTACGAATAAAAAGTACTTTATTAAAATTACATGTTGTTGTTTTTTGAGCAAGGGAAGATTACCTTTTGGCTAATCTTTTAACCCATCATCCGAAGAGCTTGGTCCATGACTCACCGGAAGTAGTCACTAGTGACAGAATTACCTTTACTGATAGTAGACCTCTTGTTAGAGGACGCTACAATAGTCTCCTCACTTTATCCACAGTTACCCTGTTGTCGAGTTTTCTCGCTCACTTTCCTCTAAATACCTAATCGCTACGTTTAAACTCTTATCTACTGGATTACTACCCACAGAGTTCTCCGACTGATTGGGACTTTGACTGAGTCAATTTGACCTTGAATATCAGCCCTAAAAACATCTATTTCTCCTCTTACACAGTTACTCACTTTCTCGTCTGTTGACCTGGCTATTCTTTCGGAAATCTTCTCTTCAGGGGCGGATTGGGCCATCGGGCGATCGCCCGAAGGGCCGGTCGGACAAAAAATAAAGAAGAATAATTTTGTCCAATTCGTCGAAAAAAAACCCCTTTTTCTGCCGAGCATTATATGGGGGAGGGGGTATAGGACCGGCCATGAATGGCGATTTCGAATTTCATCCGACAATTTCATCGGATTCACCCGACACTGTCGCCAGGAAATTTACTTATTATTAAGTCACCTGCACCTTGTTTGTGGGGATACGCCAGAATCCAAAATTCAAAAAGCAGCTTTTATAAATTTCACTTTCGTCACTCTGTACCAATGTGTCTCGTGGCCTTCCATCACAGGAGGAATCAACTAGCACTCCCGGCAACAAAAATGGGACATTTTTCAATGAAAATATTCCTACTTAATCAATATTCCTAAGTCCTAACTGGTTAATGAAATGGTCAAAATTTTCTTAACTAGTCCCATTTTTTAACCGGTTAAATTCTCTTGACTCCTGACGATACAATGATAATACGTAAATTAATAATATGACGATATGATAATTTCACAAGTTGATGGTTGTAAATTACTTGCAGTACGGGGTTTCGGCTTAAGTTAATCGATTTATGAAATATATTATTTGACAGAGATTATAATCAGATACGCCACCAAATCGCATATATGGGATTCATATTTCAAAAATTTCCTGGGGGAGAACCCCGGCCCCCCCCTTACCGGGGCCTTCAGTGGAAAGGGCCGCTCCGACACGGGAGCCCGGGCCGGTTCCCGGCCCCAATCCGCCCCTGCTTCTCTTCGATATGTATTTATAAATCTTCAATTTTATTGGTTAAAGTCTGGCACATTGACTGCATATTGCGAGACAGAACTTCCACAACATCTGCTAACCTTCCTATATCGTCTATTCGTTTTACACCTGCCACTGAACTTGGCCATGTTTGAACCCCGCGATTTTCAGTCTCGAATTCTTGCTCATCTTGGTCATATCGATGCTTTTTCGTGTCCACTTCTATCGTATTTATGTAAGGGTTCACCTCCTTTCTTTTAACACTCGATGATGTAGATGGTGTATTGTGGACGTCAACTGTGACTAAATGTAGCTCATTTGAACTTGGCGCCATAACTTCATTTACAAATAACTCTGAGTCGGCTACTTCAGTTTCAAAACTACAGACAGAATTCTTACGACTGCTAACCTATCCGGACTTGTTGATAACACGTTTAAAATAGACTCATGACAGGTTGTTATGAGATATAACTGCTATGCACATCAAAGAAAAATTTACAGCCAGGTGTATATTTTAAAGAATAACGCGGGTAGCAGTGTATATTGTCTGCAAAATCACTTTGGTGGAAGCGTACATTAAATAAAGCTATTTCACACACACTATGATGTATTGTCATTAATTTACTTACAGTGTTGCTACGATACTGGCCAGCTTCACATGTTTAGTAGCCAGGGTTCTCCACCTGATTTAAATATACACCCATATTCTAAATTTATACATATTTTATTTTTCGATTATTATTCAATAAGATAAATTTCAGAAGTTTAGAAGAAAATGAAATTCTACTGTTTCATCTCTTTAATCAAATATCACTCCTCTAACGCGGCCAGCGGTCACTATTTTACTAATAAAATGAGCAAAATAGCGATCAGGTAAAAAGAACTGTGAAAATAACAATAAACTGTTAATTAATCGTTTGTTGTATTTAATGACAAACCCTGGTCATTGTTTTTCACACGTAACGAAACATTATTTGATACTGATTGAATAAACTAAAAGTACCGTCAAAGTCGAGTTTTATCACGATCATCTAGTATCTATTTTCCATTGCCACTTTGTTGCTAAACAGAAGTTTATGCGCCTCCTATATTGCATACAGAGTTTCACCCCCTGAATATCGATGATAAATTTCAGCGATGGTTTGTCCGATCTGTGCTATTTGGATAAAATAAAATTAATTCGTGGGGTTTCTTCTCAAAAATGGATAAATATTATTGAATACATCCTAATGTGATACATCTATGCAATGTTTTCTTTTAAAGCTGAGTTTAAGAAATAAATTAATGACCTCCTTACCTCGCGAATTTAAAGTTCTGCTAATTAACAAAACCACGCCATCCTGTACTACTACTATTGGAGTTTTTGACTTCTGTCTTTCATCAATAGAATTGGATGTAGGTACTGGATTTACGTTTACTGTGAATACAACAATAAAGTCTTTTCCAGTAGCATTAATATGAACACTGTATTGTCCAGCATCGTGTAGACCGACATTGTAGATCTTAAGATAGATATAATCCATGGGTGAGTCCCAACGTGCTCTATACTTGTTCAGCTTGACCTCAACTTGCGATTGTCGCCTGTACCAGGTGTAGCTTGGTTTAGGGTATCCATAATAATACACTGTTAACAAAGCATTAGATCCAACAGTAACATTTACTGTTCTGGTTGTTTTGTCTAGCAGTAGTGTTACTCTACCTAAAATAGTAATGTTTAAAACCTTCGCGTAATTTTAAAGTTATAGAAGCATTTTATTTTTGTTAATCTGTAGTTCAAATGCTTGAAAGTGTATTCTAATCAGGATCACATCCAAGCAAAACATTCAATATTACTTACTACTTAATTAATCATGGTGATCCCTTAAAATTTGTCATATTAAAAGATACAATTACTGATTTGTGTACGTCAGTGTGAAATGAAATGAACTGTTGATTTATGGCACGTCAGCTCCAACCGGGCTATATTGCGCCAAACATATGTGAATTTAACGAGACTAATTAAAACAATACCCCAGGTGTGTATTCATATATGTGAATAAAAGCAAATATCGAGGAAACTATAATTAAAAATAAATATATCAATTCCGTTACATATATAAATATTTAAAACGCAATATAATTATGATAAATATATACAATTAAAATTTATCATATATCTCCGGTTGAGCAAATAACTGACGTGCTGACTGGCAACGGTAATACTTAGTTCTAATATATTTGAGATGATTGCACTCAATCAAGATGTGTTTAACTGTCAAAGGAACACGGCAGTGAACACATTCTTGTTGAGGCGCTCGCTTTAAAATGAAAATATGAGTTAAAAAGTTATGACCAATGCGAGAGCGACAGTAAAACACAGTGGTCATATATAAAACAATAAATAGATGACTTAAAATCGGTGAAAGGTAAAAGAAATTGTGATATAGGAAGATCTAATGCAGACATGACAGTTAAGTCTGCTTGATCATTCCCTTTAATATTAACATGACTGGGGAGTCAGCAAAAGACGGTGTCCTTGCCGTCAAACTCGTGTGATAGTAGCAGACGATAAATGTCTGCTACTATTGGGCGTATAAGCTGCTTGCTGTTTATTATCTGTATCAAAAGAGAATAGACACAAAGATTAAAAAAGAGCCACTTCCACCTCTGATGTTTGTCAACCGGAGAGGGACCATTATTATCTATCAAGATCGGGAAGTGGTCACTACCACATAGATCTTCATTTACCCTCCATGTAAAATCCTGAAACAGGGCCGGGGAGCAAATGGTGAGATCGAGGGAAGAAAAAGAAGTCGTGGCAGGGATGTAGATGAGTAGGCTAGTCGTCATTTAACAAACACAAATTATTGATGTTAATGAAGTCCGCTATTTGTTTACACCTGTTATTATCAATGATGACCATTGAAATCTCCCGTAATTATAAACGGGAGAGGAAGTTGCGCAGCAAGGTCATCAAGATCTCTGGGGTTAAGATGTAAACTTGGTGGTAAATATATAGAGCAGATGGTAATGGGAATATGTAGAGTCACCCTAACTGTGCAATTGCCTGTAAAGGCGAGTTGAGGGCGACTTTACTCTGCGGAATATTTCCATTAAGGAAAATGGAAACACCACCGTGCGCTCTACCATCATCTATGGAAGCCTATTGCGGCCATTTCAGAATCTCGTCCCCTCGCCGCGAGAAGTCGAGGGCGAGAACACGAGAAGTCGAGGGCGAGAACACGAGAAGTCGAGGGAGCGAGAAGTCGAGGGCGAGGGAGCGAGAGAGCGAGAAGACGAGGAAACAGGGCGAGAATACGAGGATCTCGCCCCGAGAACACGAGATTACTTTCACCTCGACTTCTCGTTTTCTCGTCCCTCGACTTCTCGCTCCCTCGTGTTCTCGCCTTTGAAAAACCTCGTGTTCTCGCTCCCTCGCCCTCGACTTCTCGCTCCCTCGACTTCTCGCCCTCGACTTCTCGTGTTCTCGCCTTTGAAAAACCTCGACTTCTCGCTCCCTCGCCTTTGAGTCAATCTCGTCTTCTCGCTCCCTCACAATCTCGTCTTCTCGCTCCCTCGCCTCGGAAGTGCAGTTATTACGCATAGTCGTTCGGGTGGCATAGAAAAACAATGTCCCGTGTTCGGAATCAAAATGAAGTGGGAGCTACGGTGGCTCAGTGAGTAGGACGTAAATGTTTGGAGCCACGGCAGCTAAGTGGGTAAGACGCTGGCTCACTAAACTGAAGGTCACATGTTCGATCCTTGCATTGGACAAGAAAGTTTATCGGGTTTTCCGATGTGGTTTCCCCATGTCATTGCATTGGTGCAGGACGGAGGGTTTGGCAAGGACAGTTGTCTATTTGTTCGGATGGGATGAAAATCCTTACCTGTAAATTGACGTACACGTAAAAGATCCCTTGGCAGCCTGGATGCGATATAAGAGGAGACCTAAGTGCCGCTTTCCGAGCACAATTTCCCTTATAGCACAGTCGGAGCAGAACAGTAGGACGTTAAACCATATTTCATTTCATTTCATCAAAGTTCATCGGAAATATTCTAGCGGGTTTTTTCCATATCAGTGGAGAAGGAAGGGTTGGGTTAAAAGAGCGAGGTCATGTGTCCAGATTCGAAATAAGTTGGAGCTGCGGTGGCTCAATGCGTAGTCTAGCCTTTCTTGCGAGGTACCCTCTTATCAGTGTAGGACGGAAGGCCTGAGGACAGCATGTCGTTCGGATGACATGGAACAGCGAGGTCTCGTATAGGCTACACATTGGCGTGCGTGTGTGTGTGTGTGGGGGGGGGGGGGCTCGGTTTCGATACCCGCTTCTTTCTATGATGCTAATATTATCAAATAAACTACTCGTAGTTTACCCGCCTATACACGGGCCCAAATTCGCCCGGGGTCCAAGTTCGCCCATGGCCCAAATTTGCTAGGGGCCCATATTCGCCCAGTGCTCAAATTCCCACGGGACCTAAATTCGCCCGAGGTTTTATTCGTTCGTGGCCCAAATTTGCCTGTAGGACAGATTCGATGGCCTAAAATACATGTACGTGGTCGTTCTTTTCAATTTGATACGAGATATGTGGGGTTAATCGCGGCGACGAAGCGTAATTCGCCTTGGGCCCGAATTCACTTAGAAATGGTTCCACTACTGCTGTCTTCCGTCTTACTCCAGTCGCAGTAGTGGTTTTTCCTACATAGTTCCTTCGCGCAAGTTTTGTAGTCAAATGACTACAAAAAGTTTACTGGCCTATAGCTCGCTTAATTTACAAATAAACTGGCCCAAAACAGTACTGCACGTAGCTTAACATATAATAAATCAATTCTTATTGAAATAAAGGTGAGACCTTACCGCATAATTATATGATTTGATGAAACCCATCTCCTACTCGAAATTTCAAATGGCCGACCGTCATGGCCGCAAGTTGTGTAATACGTCATTAGGCCTACAACATAAACAGCGCTATGCAGAGAAAAACTGTTCGGTAACTATTTTAATGGTCCCAGTCTTCACTATTTGTGATAAAATTACTTATTTTAATACAAACTGTAATGATGTGTGTTGACAATTGTGCGTTTGAACCTATTTGAACTTGCGTAAGGGGTCGTAGACTGTACCAATTGTTACCTTAAACACAGTTTAAGGTAACAAGTATAGTTACTAGAATTCACTGACCTAAAACATTCCTGTTGTGATGCTGGTTAATTTAATAACACATAATAATGTGTAGGTGGAGTATACAAACATACATAAACACACCCATACACACTTAGATTTTATTTATAATATATATATATTAAAGTAGATAAAGTAGGCTACAAGTACTTCTTTGTTTACGGTAGACAATGTATAAAAAAATAGAAAAAATACGTCCAGGCAAAAAATTCTCCACTTTAGGCCTACATATATATGCCGTGGTGAGAAATTTCTAGCTAGCCTGCTTCTGTTTTCCGTCCTAGCAAGTTTCGGGTAAAAAAAGGTACATCATCTAATTCTTCTAGTATTACTTCATTGTCACGCGACTTTTCTGTTATCCATTCTTTGACGTTTGACAGAAGCCGTAAAATAAATACAGGCTTACTTAATGTGCGATGGTATTTGAATTCCGCGGTGATTTGGTTTTAACAAATCACGTGACATAGCTCGCCAATCAGACACACATAATGGAAGGTCGAGTAGAGTCAAAGGTTACCGTTCTGTGTTGATAGTAAATATGGCGGAAGGATACCGAGCTGAATCTCTCACCCGTATTCCAGCACCCGGATTCGAGATCAAGTTAGCACCCATATTTCTCGCACCGTATTCCAGCACCCGGATTCGAGATCAAGTTAGCACAAATATTCCTAGCGCCAAGAAAAAACTAGATAATATAATTTCACGAAAATAACTGTTACCTTTATATTAGAAAATAAAATTTTAAAACATTAATGCAAAGTATATATCTAACAGATCCCCGACCCCAACCCACACCCAAAAATATACTATTACCGTAAACATAATAAAATATCGCTCACCAGGATAACTGAGCATGCAAAAGAGGTGTACGTTCATTTTGCATCAAAAAGCACTCAAACCAGCTTTGGTGGGAAAATGTTTTTTCTTTCACGGAATCAAGACATGAATAAACTAGTAGAATACAAAATTTCAGAAGGCTCCTATGCTGGCGTTTTGAGATATATTACCGTAAACATACCAAACATATGCCATGATATGGGGGAATCGGGTTAGGGCAGGGTCACTGTGCACGCAATAACTTCTCACCTGGCTCTGGTGGCTTCGATATATTTATTTCACCAACTGAACTGGTGCATAAGGTGTGAACATGCGCAATTTCATTAACTTTCTATGTTGGCCTATCGAGTTATACTACCGCAAAGTTCCTAGCACCCGGATTCGAGGTGGAGTTTGTGGGTTCAATAAACATCGGGTACCCCCACGCTGCATCAAAAATCAACCCAAACCAGCTTTGGTGGGAAAATGATTTTTGCTTCATGGAATCAAGTGATGACTAAACTACTAGAATACGAAATTTCAGAAGGTTCCTATGCTGGCGTTTTGAGATATATTGCCGTAAACATAGTAATAATTTGATATGGGGCAATCCAGTAAGGGTAGGTTCACTGCGCACGCAATAACGTTTAAACTACATTTGGTGGTTTCAATATCTTTATTTCACCAACTGAACTGGTGCATAAGGCATGAATATGCCAAATTTCATTAAATTTCTATGTTGACCTATCGAGTTATACCACCGCAAAGTTCCTAGCACCCGGATTCGAGGTGGAGTTTGTGGGTTCAATAAACAACGGGTACCCCCACACTGCTTCAAAAATCAACCCAAACCAGCTTTGGTGGGAAAATGATGTTTGTTTCATGGAATCAAGTGATGACTAAACTACTAGAATACGAAATTTCAGAAGGTTCCTATGCTGGCGTTTTGAGATATATTGCCGTAAACATACTAATAATATGATATGGGGCAATCATGTAAGGGTAGGTTCACTGCGCACGCAATAACGTTTAAACTACATTTGGTGGTTTCAATATCTTTATTTCACCAACTGAACTGGTGCATAAGGCATGAATATGCCAAATTTCATTAAATTTCTATGTTGACCTATCGAGTTATACCACCGCAAAGTTCCTAGCACCCGGATTCGAGGTGGAGTTTGTGGGTTCAATAAACAACGGGTACCCCCACACTGCATCAAAAATCAACCCAAACCATCTTTGGTGGGAAAATGATTTTTGTTTCATGGAATCAAGTGATGAATAAACTACTAGAATGCAAAATTTCAGAAGACTCCTATGCTGGCGTTTTGAGATATATTACCGTAAACATACCAAACATATGCCATGATATGGGGGAATCGGGTTAGGGTAGGGTCACTGTGCACGCAATAACTTCTCACCTGGCTCTGGTGGCTTCGATATATTTATTTCACCAACTGAACTGGTGCATAAGGTGTGAACATGCGCAATTTCATTAACTTTCTATGTTGGCCTATCGAGTTATACTACCGCAAAGTTCCTAGCACCCGGATTCGAGGTGGAGTTTGTGGGTTCAATAAACATCGGGTACCCCCACGCTGCATCAAAAATCAACCCAAACCAGCTTTGGTGGGAAAATGATTTTTGTTTCATGGAATCAAGTGATGACTAAACTACTAGAATACGAAATTTCAGAAGGTTCCTATGCTGGCGTTTTGAGATATATTACCGTAAACATACTAATAATTTGATATGGGGCAATCCAGTAAGGGTAGGTTCACTGCGTACGCAATAACTTTTAAACTACATTTGGTGGTTTCAATATCTTTATTTCACCAACTGAACTGGTGCATAAGGCATGAATATGCCAAATTTCATTAAATTTCTATGTTGACCTATCGAGTTATACCACCGCAAAGTTCCTAGCACCCGGATTCGAGGTGGAGTTTGTGGGTTCAATAAACAACGGGTACCCCCACACTGCATCAAACATCAACCCAAACCAGCTTTGGTGGGAAAATGATTTTTGTTTCATGGAATCACGTGATGAATAAACTACTAGAATGCAAAATTTCAGAAGACTCCTATACTGGCGTTTTGAGATATATTACCGTAAACATACCAAACATATGCCATGATATGGGGGAATCGGGTTAGGGTAGGGTCACTGTGCACGCAATAACTTCTCACCTGGCTCTGGTGGCTTCGATATATTTATTTCACCAACTGAACTGGTGCATAAGGTATGAACACTCGCAATTTCATTAACTTTCTATGTTGGTCTATCGAGTTATACCACCGCAAAGTTCCTAGCACCCGGATTCCAGGTGGAGTTTGTGGGTTCAATAAACAACGGGTACCCCCACGCTGCATCAAAAATCAACCCAAACCAGCTTTGGTGGGAGAATTATGTTTGTTTCATGGAATCAAGTGATGACTAAACTACTAGAATACGAAATTTCAGAAGGTTCCTATGATGGCGTTTTGAGATATATTACCGTAAACATACGAAACATATGCAAGATATGGGTAGGGGGATCGGGTTAGAGTAGGCTCAATGCGCACATAATAATTTCTAAACTAGCTATGATGGCTTCGATATCTTTTTTTCGCTAAGTCGACAGATGCATAAGGCATGCACATGCAAAATTTCATTTACTTTCTATGTTTGGGTATCAAGGTATACCACCGCAAAATTCCTAGCACCCGGATTCGACGTGGAGTTTGTGGGTTCAATAAAGAACGGGTGCGCTCACACTGCATCAAAAAAACGACCCAAACCAGCTTTGGTGGGAAAATGTTTTTTAATTCACGGAATAAAGAGATGAATAAACTACTAGAACACAAAATTTACGAAAGCTCCTATGTTGGCGTTTTGAGATATATTACCGTAAACATACGAAACATATGCAAGATATGGGGGTGGTGGCATCGGGTCAGGGTAGGCTCACTGCGCACATAATAACTTCTAAACTAGCTCTGATGGCTTCGACATCTTTATTTCGCCAAGTCGACAGATGCATAAGGTATGAACATGCAAAATTTCATTAACTTTCTATGTTGGCCTATCGAGTTATACCACCGCAAAGTTCCTAGCACCCGGATTCGATGTGGATTTTGTCAGTTCAATAAACAACGGGTACGCCCACGCTGCATCAAAAATCAAACCAAACGAGCTTTGGTGGGAAAATGTTTTTTAGTTCACGGAATCAAGAGATGAATAAACTACTACAATACAAAATTTCAGAAAGGTTCTATGCTGGCGTTTTGAGATATATTACCGTAAACATACGAAACATATGCAAGATATGGGTGGCGGTCGCTTTAGGGTAGGCTCACAGCGCACATAATAACTTCTAAACTAGCTCTGATGGCTTCGATATCTTTATTTCACTAAGTCGACAGACTCACAAGGTAAGCACATGCAAAATTTCATTAACCTCTTACGTTGGAGTATTAAGGTATACCACCGCAAAATTTCTAGCATCCGGATTCGAGGTGGAGTTTGTGGGTTCAATAAACAACGGGTGCGCTCACACTGCATCAAAAAACGACCCAAACCAGCTTTGGTGGGAAAATGCTTTTTGTTTCTCGGAATCAAGAGATGAATAAACTACTAGAATACAAAATTTCAGAAGGCTCCTATGCTGGCGTTTTGAGATATATTACCGTAAACATACGAAACATATGCCATAATATGGGGAAATCGTGATAGGGTAGGCTCACTTCACACGTCATAACTTATGAACTGGCTCAGGTGGTTTCAATATCTTTATTTCACTTAATGGACAGATGTACAAGGCATGCACATGCCAAATTTCATTATCTTTCTATGTTGGTCTATTGAGTTATACCACCGCAAAGTTCCTAGCACCCGGATTCGAAGTAGAGTTTGTGGGTTCAATAAACAACGGGTACGCCCACGCAGTATCAAAGAAAGACCCAAACCAGCTTTGGTGGGAAAATGTTTTTTAGATCACGGAATCAAGAGATGAATAAACTAGTACAATACAAAATTTCAGAAAGGTTCTATACTGGCGTTTTGAGATATATTACCGTAAACATACGAAACATATGCAAGATCTTGTGGGGGGGGGGTCGCTTTAGGGTAGGCTCACAGCGCACTAAATAACTTCTAAACTAAGTGTGATGGCTTCGATATCTTTATTTCGCTAAGTCGACAGATGCATAAGGTATGCACATGCAAAATTTCATTAACTTTTTGTGTTGGCGTATCAAGGTATACCACTGCAAAATTCCTAGCACCCGGATTCGAGGTGGATTTTTTGGGTTCAATAACAACGGGTGCGCTCACACTGCATCAAAAATCGACCCAAACCAGCTTTGGTGGGAAAATATTTTTTGTTTCCCGGAATCAAGAGATGAATAAACTACTAGATTAAAAAATTTCAGAAGGGTCATATGCTGGCGTTTTTAGATATATTACCGTAAACATAAGAAACATATGCCATAATATGGGGAAATCGGGTTAGGGTAGGCTCACTTTACACGCCATAACTTATGAACTGGCTCAGGGGGTTTCAAGATCTTTATTTCACTAAATGGACAGATACATAAGGCATGCACATACCAAATTTCATTAACTTTCTATGTTGGCCTATCGAGTTATACCACCGCAAAGTTCCTAGCACCCGGATTCGATGTGGATTTTGTCAGTTCAATAAACAACGGGTACGCCCACGCTGCATCAAAAATCAAACCAAACGAGCTTTGGTGAGAAAATGTTTTTTAGTTCACGGAATCAAGAGATGAATAAACTACTACAATACAAAATTTCAGAAAGGTTCTATGCTGGCGTTTTGAGATATATTACCGTAAACATACGAAACATATGCAAGATATGGGTGGCGGTCGCTTTAGGGTAGGCTCACAGCGCACATAATAACTTCTAAACTAGCTCTGATGGCTTCGATATCTTTATTTCACTAAGTCGACAGACTCACAAGGTAAGCACATGCAAAATTTCATTAACCTCTTATGTTGGAGTATTAAGGTATACCACCGCAAAATTTCTAGCATCCGGATTCGAGGTGGAGTTTGTGGGTTCAATAAACAACGGGTGCGCTCACACTGCATCAAAAAACGACCCAAACCAGCTTTGGTGGGAAAATGTTTTTTGTTTCTCAGAATCAAGAGATGAATAAACTACTAGAATACAAAATTTCAGAAGGCTCCTATGCTGGCGTTTTGAGATATATTACCGTAAACATACGAAACATATGCCATAATATGGGGAAATCGGGATAGGGTAGGCTCACTTCACACGTCATAACTTATGAACTGGCTCAGGTGGTTTCAATATCTTTATTTCACTAAATGGACAGATGCACAAGGCATGCACATGCCAAATTTCATTATCTTTCTATGTTTCTCTATCGAGTTATACCATCGCAAAGTTCCTAGCACCCGGATTCGAGGTAAAGTTTGTGGGTTCAATAAACAACGGGTACACCCACGCTGCATCAAAAATCGACCCAAACTAGCTTTGGTGGGAAAATGTTTTTTATTTCATGGAATCAAGAGATGAATAAACTACTAGAATAAAAAATTTCAGAAGGCTCCTATGCTGGCGTTTTGAGATATATTACCGTAAACATACGAAAGATATGCCATAATATGGGGAAATCGTGATAGGGTAGGCTCACTTCACACGTCATAACTTATGAACTGGCTCAGGTTGTTTCAATATCTTTATTTCACTTAATGGACAGATGTACAAGGCATGCACATGCCAAATTTCATTATCTTTCTATGTTGGTCTATTGAGTTATACCACCGCAAAGTTCCTAGCACCTGGATTCGAAATAGAGTTTGTGGGTTCAATAAACAACGGGTACGCCCACGCAGTATCAAAGAAAGACCCAAACCAGCTTTGGTGGGAAAATGTTTTTTAGATCACGGAATCAAGAGATGAATAAACTACTACAATACAAAATTTCAGAAAGGTTCTATGCTGGCGTTTTGAGATATATTACCGTAAACATACGAAACATATGCAAGATCTTGTGTGTGTGTGGGGGGGGGTCGCTATAGGGTAGGCTCACAGCGCACTAAATAACTTCTAAACTAGCTCTGATGGCTTCGATATCTTTATTTCGCTAAGTCGACAGATGCATAAGGTATGCACATGCAAAATTTCATTAACTTTTTGTGTTGGCGTATCAAGGTATACCACTGCAAAATTCCTATACTAGCACCCGGATTCGAGGTGGATTTTTTGGGTTCAATAACAACGGGTGCGCTCACACTGCATCAAAAATCGACCCAAACCAGCTTTGGTGGGAAAATATTTTTTGTTTCACGGAATCAAGAGATGAATAAACTACTAGAATAAAAAATTCCAGAAGGGTCATATGCTGGCGTTTTTAGATATATTACCGTAAACATACGAAACATATGCCATAATATGGGGAAATCGGGTTAGGGTAGGCTCACTTCACACGCCATAACTTATGAACTGGCTCAGGTGGTTTCAATATCTTTATTTCACTTAATGGACAGATGTACAAGACATGTACATACCAAATTTCATTAACTTTCTATGTTGGCCTATCGAGTTATACCACCGCAAAGTTCCTAGCACCCGGATTCGTTGTGGATTTTGTCAGTTCAATAAACAACGGGTACGCCCACGCTGCATCAAAAATCAAACCAAACGAGCTTTGGTGGGAAAATGTTTTTTAGTTCACGGAATCAAGAGATGAATAAACTACTACAATACAAAATTTCAGAAAGGTTCTATGCTGGCGTTTTGAGATATATTACCGTAAACATACGAAACATAGGCAAGATATGGGTGGCGGTCGCTTTAGGGTAGGCTCACAGCGCACATAATAACTTCTAAACTAGCTCTGATGGCTTCGATATCTTTATTTCACTAAGTCGACAGACTCACAAGGTAAGCACATGCAAAATTTCATTAATCTCTTAAGTTGGAGTATTAAGGTATACCACCGCAAAATTTCTAGCATCCGGATTCGAGGTGGAGTTTGTGGGTTCAATAAACAACGGGTGCGTTCACACTGCATCAAAAAACGACCCAAACCAGCTTTGGTGGGAAAATGCTTTTTGTTTCTCGGAATCAAGAGATGAATAAACTACTAGAATAAAAAATTTCAGAAGGCTCCTATGCTGGCGTTTTGAGATATATTACCGTAAACATACGAAACATATGCCATAATATGGGGAAATCGGGATAGGGTAGGCTCACTTCACACGTCATAACTTATGAACTGGCTCAGGTGGTTTCAATATCTTTATTTCACTAAATGGACAGATGCACAAGGCATGCACATGCCAAATTTCATTATCTTTCTATGTTTCTCTATCGAGTTATACCATCGCAAAGTTCCTAGCACCCGGATTCGAGGTAAAGTTTGTGGGTTCAATAAACAACGGGTACACCCACGCTGCATCAAAAATCGACCCAAACCAGCTTTGGTGGGAAAATGTTTTTTATTTCATGGAATCAAGAGATGAATAAACTACTAGAATAAAAAATTTCAGAAGGCTCCTATGCTGGCGTTTTGAGATATATTACCGTAAACATACGAAACATATGCCATAATATGGGGAAATCGTGATAGGGTAGGCTCACTTCACACGTCATAACTTATGAACTGGCTCAGGTGGTTTCAATATCTTTACTTCACTTAATGGACAGATGTACAAGGCATGCACATACCAAATTTCATTAACTTTCTAGTTTGCCCTATCGAGTTATACCATCGCAAAGTTCCTAGCATCCGGATTCGAGGTAAAGTTTGATACGACAACATAGAAAGTAAATAAAATTGTGCATATTCATACCGTATGCATCTGTCTATTTGGTGAAATAAAGATCTTGAAGCCAACAAAGCTAGTTTAGAAGTTAGGCGACTAGTCTATCCTAAACCGATTCCCCCATAGTTTTAGTAAGTTTACGGTAATGTATCTCCAAAGATTCGACATCAAGTTAGCATACATATTTTCGCAACCATATTCTCTCACCCGGATTCGAGATCAAGTTAGCACGCATATTCCTAGCGCCAATAAAAACCTAGAAATAATTATCACGAAAATAATTGTTACCTTTATATTATAAAATGAAAGGTAGGACAATGATATTTGTTTCACGGAATCAAGAGGTCATAAAACTACTTGAATACACAATTCTAGTAGTTTATTCGTCTCTTGATTCCATGAAATAAAAAACATTTTCCCACCAAAGCGGGTTTGGGTCGATTTTTGATGCAGCGTGGGCGTACCAGTTGTATATTGAACCCACAAACTCAACCTCGAATCCGGGTGCTATGAACTTTGCGGTGGTATAACTCAATAGGCCAACATAGAAAGTTAATGAAATTTGGCATGTGCATGCCTTATGCATCTGTCCATTTAGTGAAATAAAGATATTGAAACCACCTGAGCCAGTTCATAAGTTATGGCGTGTGCAGTGAGCCTACCCTAACCCGATTTCCCCATATTATGGCATATGTTTCGTATGTTTATGGTAATATATCTCAAAACGCCAGCATAGGAGCCTTCGGAAATTTTTTATTCTAGTAGTTTATTCATCTCTTGATACCATGAAATAAAAAACATTTTCCCACCAAAGCTGGTTTGATGCAGCGTGGGCGTACCCGTTGTTTATTGAACCCAAAATCTCCACCTCGAATCCGGGTGCTAGGAACTTTGCGGTGGTATAACTCAATAGGCCAACATAGAAAATTAATGACATTTGGTATGTGCATTTCTTATGCATCTGTCTATTTAGTGAAAGAAAGATATTGAAACCACCTGAGCCAGTTCATAAGTTATGGCGCGTGAAGTGAGCCTACCCTAACCCGATTTCCCCATTTTATGGCATATGTTTCGTATGTTTACGGTATTATATCTCAAAACGCCAGCATAGAACCTTTCTGAAATTTTGTACTTTAGTAGTTTATTCATCTCTTGATTCCGTGAACTAGAAAACATTTTCCCACCAAAGCTGGTTTGGGTCGTTTTTTGATGCTGGGTGGGCGCACCCGTTGTTTATTGAACCCACAAACTCTACCTCGAATCCGGGTGCTAGGAACTTTGCGATGGGATAACTCGATAGGCCAACATAGAAAGTTCATGAAATTTGACATGTGCATGCCTTATGCATCTGTCCATTTAGTGAAATAAAGATATTGAAGCCACCGGAGCCAGCTGAGAAGTTATGGCGTGCGAAGTGAGCCTACCTTTACCCAATTGCCCCAAATCATATAATGAGTATGTTTACGGTAATATATCTCGAAACGCCAGCATAGGGGCTTTCTGAAATTTTGTATTCTGGTAGTTTATTCATCACATGATTCCATGAAACAAAAAAAAATTTCCCACCAAAGCTGGTTTGGGTTGATTTTTGATGCAGCGTGGGCGTACCCGTTGTTTATTGAACCCACAAACTTTACCTCGAATCCGGGTGCTAGGAACTTTGCGGTGGTATAAGTCAATAGGCCAACATAGAAAGTTAATGAAATTTGGCATGTGCATGCCTTATGCATATGTCCATTTAGTGAAATAAAGATATCGAAACCACCTGAGCCAGTTCATAAGTTATTGCGTTTGAAGTGAGCCTACCCTAACCCGATTTCCCCATATTATGGCATATGTTTCGTATGTTTACGGTAATATATCTCAAAACGCCAGCATAGGAGCCTTCTGAAATTTTTTATTCTAGTAGTTTATTCATCTCTTGATTCCATGAAATAAAAAACATTTTCCCACCAAAGCTGGTTTGGGTCGATTTTTGATGCAGCGTGGATGTACCCGTTGTTTATTGAACCCACAAACTTTACCTCGAATCCGGGTGCTAGGAACTTTGCGATGGTATAACTCGATAGGGAAACATAGAAAGTTAATGAAATTTGGCACGTGCATACCTTATGAGTCTGTCGATGTAGTGAAATAAAGATATTGAAGCCACCTGAGCCAGTTGAGAAGTTATGGCGTGCGAAGTGAGCCTACCCTTACCCTATTGCCCCATATCATATAATTAGTATGTTTACGGTAATATATCTCAAAACGCCAGCATAGGGGCTTTCTGAAATTTTGTATTCTGGTAGTTTATTCATCACTTGATTCCATGAAACAAAAATTAATTTCCCACCAAAGCTGGTTTGGGTTGATTTTTGATGCAGCGTGGGCGTACCCGTTGTTTATTGAACCCACAAACTCCACCTCGAATCCGGGTGCTAGGAACTTTGCGGTGGTATAACGCAATAGGCCAACATAGAAAGTTAATGAAATTTGGCATGTGCATGCCTTATGCATCTGTCCATTTAGTGAAATAAAGATATTGAAACCACCTGAGCCAGTTCAGAGTTATGGCGTGTGAAGTGAGCCTACCCTAACCCGATTTCCCCATATTATGGCATATGTTTCGTATGTTTACGGTAATATATCTCAAAACGCCAGCATAGGAGCCTTCTGAAATTTTGTATTCTGGTAGTTTATTCATCACTTGATTCCATGAAACAAAAAATATTTTCCCACCAAAGCTGGTTTGGGTTGATTTTTGATGCAGCGTGGGCGTACCCGTTGTTTATTGAACCCACAAACACAACCTCGAATCCGGGGCGGGTGCTAGGAACTTTGCGGTAGTATAACTCAATAGGCCAACATAGAAAGTTAATGAAATTTGGCGTGTGCATGCCTTATGCATCTGTCCATTTAGTGAAATAAAGATATTGAAACCACGTAAGCCAGTTCATAAGTTATGACGTGGAAAGTGAGCCTACCTTATCCCGATTTCCCCATATTATGGCATATGTTTCGTATGTTTACGGTAATATATCTCAAAACGCCAGCATAGAACCTTCCTGAAATTTTGTATTTTAGTAGTTTATTCATCTCTTGATTCGGTGAAGCAAAAAACATTTTCCCACCAAAGCTGGTTTTGGTCGTTTTTTTATGATGCGTGGGCGTACCCGTTGTTTATTGAATCCACAAACTTTACCTCGAATCCGGGTGCTAGGAACTTTGCGATGGTATAACTCGATAGGGAAACATAGATAATTAATGAAATTTGGCACGTGCATACCTTATGTGTCTGTCGATGTAGTGAAATAAAGATATTGAAGCCACCTGAGCCAGTTGAGAAGTTATGGCGTGCGAAGTGAGCCTACCCTTACCCAATTGTCCCATATCATATAATTAGTATGTTTACGGTAATATATCTCAAAACGCCAGCATAGGGGCTTTCTGAAATTTTGTATTCTGGTAGTTTATTCATCACTTGATTCCATGAAACAAAAAATATTTTCCCACCAGAGCTGGTTTGGGTTGATTTTTGATGCAGTGTGGGCGTACCCGTTGTTTATTGAACCCACAAACTCCACCTCGAATCCGGGTGCTAGGAACTTTGCGGTGGTATAACTCAATAGGCCAACATAGAAAGTTAATGAAATTCGGCACGTGCATGCCTTATGCATCTGTCCATTTAGTGAAATAAAGATATTGAAGCCACCTGAGCCAGTTGAGAAGTTATGGCGTGCGAAGTGAGCCTACCTTTACCCAATTGCCCCAAATCATATAATGAGTATGTTTACGGTAATATATCTCGAAACGCCAGCATAGGGGCTTTCTGAAATTTTGTATTCTGGTAGTTTATTCATCACATGATTCCATGAAACAAAAAAAAATTTCCCACCAAAGCTGGTTTGGGTTGATTTTTGATGCAGCGTGGGCGTACCCGTTGTTTATTGAACCCACAAACTTTACCTCGAATCCGGGTGCTAGGAACTTTGCGGTGGTATAAGTCAATAGGCCAACATAGAAAGTTAATGAAATTTGGCATGTGCATGCCTTATGCATATGTCCATTTAGTGAAATAAAGATATCGAAACCACCTGAGCCAGTTCATAAGTTATTGCGTTTGAAGTGAGCCTACCCTAACCCGATTTCCCCATATTATGGCATATGTTTCGTATGTTTACGGTAATATATCTCAAAACGCCAGCATAGGAGCCTTCTGAAATTTTTTATTCTAGAAGTTTATTCATCTCTTGATTCCATGAAATAAAAAACATTTTCCCACCAAAGCTGGTTTGGGTCGATTTTTGATGCAGCGTGGATGTACCCGTTGTTTATTGAACCCACAAACTTTACCTCGAATCCGGGTGCTAGGAACTTTGCGATGGTATAACTCGATAGGGAAACATAGAAAGTTAATGAAATTTGGCACGTGCATACCTTATGAGTCTGTCGATGTAGTGAAATAAAGATATTGAAGCCACCTGAGCCAGTTGAGAAGTTATGGCGTGCGAAGTGAGCCTACCCTTACCCTATTGCCCCATATCATATAATTAGTATGTTTACGGTAATATATCTCAAAACGCCAGCATAGGGGCTTTCTGAAATTTTGTATTCTGGTAGTTTATTCATCACTTGATTCCATGAAACAAAAATTAATTTCCCACCAAAGCTGGTTTGGGTTGGTTTTTGATGCAGCGTGGGCGTACCCGTTGTTTATTGAACCCACAAACTCCACCTCGAATCCGGGTGCTAGGAACTTTGCGGTGGTATAACGCAATAGGCCAACATAGAAAGTTAATGAAATTTGGCATGTGCATGCCTTATGCATCTGTCCATTTAGTGAAATAAAGATATTGAAACCACCTGAGCCAGTTCAGAGTTATGGCGTGTGAAGTGAGCCTACCCTAACCCGATTTCCCCATATTATGGCATATGTTTCGTATGTTTACGGTAATATATCTCAAAACGCCAGCATAGGAGCCTTCTGAAATTTTGTATTCTGGTAGTTTATTCATCACTTGATTCCATGAAACAAAAAATATTTTCCCACCAAAGCTGGTTTGGGTTGATTTTTGATGCAGCGTGGGCGTACCCGTTGTTTATTGAACCCACAAACACAACCTCGAATCCGGGGCGGGTGCTAGGAACTTTGCGGTAGTATAACTCAATAGGCCAACATAGAAAGTTAATGAAATTTGGCGTGTGCATGCCTTATGCATCTGTCCATTTAGTGAAATAAAGATATTGAAACCACGTAAGCCAGTTCATAAGTTATGACGTGGAAAGTGAGCCTACCCTATCCCGATTTCCCCATATTATGGCATATGTTTCGTATGTTTACGGTAATATATCTCAAAACGCCAGCATAGAACCTTCCTGAAATTTTGTATTTTAGTAGTTTATTCATCTCTTGATTCGGTGAAGCAAAAAACATTTTCCCACCAAAGCTGGTTTTGGTCGTTTTTTTATGATGCGTGGGCGTACCCGTTGTTTATTGAATCCACAAACTTTACCTCGAATCCGGGTGCTAGGAACTTTGCGATGGTATAACTCGATAGGGAAACATAGATAGTTAATGAAATTTGGCACGTGCATACCTTATGTGTCTGTCGATGTAGTGAAATAAAGATATTGAAGCCACCTGAGCCAGTTGAGAAGTTATGGCGTGCGAAGTCAGCCTACCCTTACCCTATTGTCCCATATCATATAATTAGTATGTTTACGGTAATATATCTCAAAACGCCAGCATAGGGGCTTTCTGAAATTTTGTATTCTGGTAGTTTATTCATCACTTGATTCCATGAAACAAAAAATATTTTCCCACCAGAGCTGGTTTGGGTTGATTTTTGATGCAGTGTGGGCGTACCCGTTGTTTATTGAACCCACAAACTCCACCTCGAATCCGGGTGCTAGGAACTTTGCGGTGGTATAACTCAATAGGCCAACATAGAAAGTTAATGAAATTCGGCACGTGCATGCCTTATGCATCTGTCCATTTAGTGAAATAAAGATATTGAAACCACCTGAGCCAGTTCATAAGTTCTGGCGTGTGAAGTGAGCCTACCCTATCACGATTTCCCCTTATTATGGCATATGTTTCGTATGTTTACGGTAATATATCTCAAAACGCCAGCATAGGAGCCTTCTGAAATTTTGTATTCTAGTAGTTTATTCATCTCTTGATTCCGAGAAACAAAAAGCATTTTCCCACCAAAGCTGGTTTGGGTCGTTTTTTGATGCAGTGTGTGAGCGCACCCGTTGTTTATTGAACCCACAAACTCCACCTCGAATCCGGATGCTAGAAATTTTGCGGTGGTATACCTTAATACTCCAACATAAGAGGTTAATGAAATTTTGCATGTGCTTACCTTGTGAGTCTGTCGACTTAGTGAAATAAAGATATCGAAGCCATCAGAGCTAGTTTAGAAGTTATTATGTGCGCTGTGAGCCTACCCTAAAGCGACCGCCACCCATATCTTGCATATGTTTCGTATGTTTACGGTAATATATCTCAAAACGCCAGCATAGAACCTTTCTGAAATTTTGTATTGTAGTAGTTTATTCATCTCTTGATTCCGTGAACTAAAAAACATTTTCCCACCAAAGCTCGTTTGGTTTGATTTTTGATGCAGCGTGGGCGTACCCGTTGTTTATTGAACTGACAAAATCCACATCGAATCCGGGTGCTAGGAACTTTGCGGTGGTATAACTGATAGGCCAACATAGAAAGTTAATGAAATTTTGCATGTTCATACCTTATGCATCTGTCGACTTGGCGAAATAAAGATGTCGAAGCCATCAGAGCTAGTTTAGAAGTTATTATGTGCGCAGTGAGCCTACCCTGACCCGATGCCACCACCCCCATATCTTGCATATGTTTCGTATGTTTACGGTAATATATCTCAAAACGCCAACATAGGAGCTTTCGTAAATTTTGTGTTCTAGTAGTTTATTCATCTCTTTATTCCGTGAATTAAAAAACATTTTCCCACCAAAGCTGGTTTGGGTCGTTTTTTTGATGCAGTGTGAGCGCACCCGTTCTTTATTGAACCCACAAACTCCACGTCGAATCCGGGTGCTAGGAATTTTGCGGTGGTATACCTTGATACGCCAACATAGAAAGTTAATGAAATTTTGCATGTGCATGCCTTATGCATCTGTCGACTTAGCGAAAAAAAGATATCGAAGCCATCATAGCTAGTTTAGAAATTATTATGTGCGCATTGAGCCTACCCTAACCCGATCCCCCTACCCATATCTTGCATATGTTTCGTATGTTTACGGTAATATATCTCAAAACGCCAGCATAGGAACCTTCTGAAATTTCGTATTCTAGTAGTTTAGTCATCACTTGATTCCATGAAACAAACATAATTTTCCCACCAAAGCTGGTTTGGGTTGATTTTTGATGCAGCGTGGGGGTACCCGTTGTTTATTGAACCCACAAACTCCACCTGGAATCCGGGTGCTAGGAACTTTGCGGTGGTATAACTCGATAGACCAACATAGAAAGTTAATGAAATTGCGAGTGTTCATACCTTATGCACCAGTTCAGTTGGTGAAATAAATATATCGAAGCCACCAGAGCCAGGTGAGAAGTTATTGCGTGCACAGTGACCCTACCCTAACCCGATTCCCCCATATCATGGCATATGTTTGGTATGTTTACGGTAATATATCTCAAAACGCCAGAATAGGAGTCTTCTGAAATTTTGCATTCTAGTAGTTTATTCATCACTTGATTCCATGAAACAAAAATCATTTTCCCACCAAAGCTGGTTTGGGTTGATGTTTGATGCAGTGTGGGGGTACCCGTTGTTTATTGAACCCACAAACTCCACCTCGAATCCGGGTGCTAGGAACTTTGCGGTGGTATAACTCGATAGGTCAACATAGAAATTTAATGAAATTTGGCATATTCATGCCTTATGCACCAGTTCAGTTGGTGAAATAAAGATATTGAAACCACCAAATGTAGTTTAAAAGTTATTGCGTGCGCAGTGAACCTACCCTTACTGGATTGCCCCATATCAAATTATTAGTATGTTTACGGCAATATATCTCAAAACGCCAACATAGGAACCTTCTGAAATTTCGTATTCTAGTAGTTTAGTCATCACTTGATTCCATGAAACAAAAATCATTTTCCCACCAAAGCTGGTTTGGGTTGATTTTTGATGCAGCGTGGGGGTACCCGATGTTTATTGAACCCACAAACTCCACCTCGAATCCGGGTGCTAGGAACTTTGCGGTAGTATAACTCGATAGGCCAACATAGAAAGTTAATGCAATTGCGCATGTTCACACCTTATGCACCAGTTCAGTTGGTGAAATAAATATATCGAAGCCACCAGAGCCAGGTGAGAAGTTATTGCCTGCACAGTGACCCTACCCTAACCCGATTCCCCCATATCATGGCATATGTTTGGTATGTTTACGGTAATATATCTCAAAACGCCAGCATAGGAGCCTTCTGAAATTTTGCATTCTAGTAGTTTATTCATCACTTGATTCCATAAAACAAAAATCAATTTCCCACCAAAGCTGGTTTGGGTTGATTTTTGATGCAGTGTGGGGGTACCCGTTATTTATTGAACCCACAAACTCCACCTCGAATCCGGGTGTTACGAACTTTGCGGTGGTATAACTCGATAGGTCAACATAGAAAATTTAATGAAATTTGGCATATTCATGCCTTATGCACCAGTTCAGTTGGTGAAATAAAGATATTGAAACCACCAAATGTAGTTTAAAAGTTATTGCGTGCGCAGTGAACCTACCCTTACTCGATTGCCCCATATCATATTATTAGTATGTTTACGGCAATATATCTCAAAACGCCAGCATAGGAACCTTCTGAAATTTCGTATTCTAGTAGTTTAGTCATCACTTGATTCCATGAAACAAACATCATTTTCCCACCAAAGCTGGTTTGGGTTGATTTTTGAAGCAGTGTGGGGGTACCCGTTGTTTATTGAACCCACAAACTCCACCTCGAATCCGGGTGCTAGGAACTTTGCGGTGGTATAACTCGATAGGTCAACATAGAAATTTAATGAAATTTGGCATATTCATGCCTTATGCACCAGTTCAATTGGTGAAATAAAGATATTGAAACCACCAAATGTAGTTTAAAAGTTATTGCGTGCGCAGTGAACCTACCCTTACTGGATTGCCCCATATCAAATTATTAGTATGTTTACGGCAATATATCTCAAAACGCCAGCATAGGAACCTTCTGAAATTTCGTATTCTAGTAGTTTAGTCATCACTTGATTCCATGAAACAAAAATCATTTTCCCACCAAAGCTGGTTTGGGTTGATTTTTGATGCAGCGTGGGGGTACCCGATGTTTATTGAACCCACAAACTCCACCTCGAATCCGGGTGCTAGGAAATTTGCGGTAGTATAACTCGATAGGCCAACATAGAAAGTTAATGAAATTGCGCATGTTCACACCTTATGCACCAGTTCAGTTGGTGAAATAAATATATCGAAGCCACCAGAGCCAGGTGAGAAGTTATTGCGTGCACAGTGACCCTACCCTAACCCGATTCCCCCATATCATGGCATATGTTTGGTATGTTTACGGTAATATATCTCAAAACGCCAGCATAGGAGTCTTCTGAAATTTTGCATTCTAGTAGTTTATTCATCACTTGATTCCATGAAACAAAAATCATTTTCCCACCAAAGCTGGTTTGGGTTGATTTTTGATGCAGTGTGGGGGTACCCGTTGTTTATTGAACCCACAAACTCCACCTCGAATCCGGGTGCTAGGAACTTTGCGGTGGTATAACTCGATAGGTCAACATAGAAATTTAATGAAATTTGGCATATTCATGCCTTATGCACCAGTTCAGTTGGTGAAATAAAGATATTGAAACCACCAAATGTAGTTTAAAAGTTATTGCGTGCGCAGTGAACCTACCCTTACTGGATTGACCCATATCAAATTATTAGTATGTTTACGGCAATATATCTCAAAACGCCAGCATAGGAACCTTCTGAAATTTCGTATTCTAGTAGTTTAGTCATCACTTGATTCCATGAAACAAAAATCATTTTCCCACCAAAGCTGGTTTGGGTTGATTTTTGATGCAGCGTGGGGGTACCCGATGTTTATTGAACCCACAAACTCCACCTCGAATCCGGGTGCTAGGAACTTTGCGGTAGTATAACTCGATGGGCCAACATAGAAAGTTAATGCAATTGCGCATGTTCACACCTTATGCACCAGTTCAGTTGGTGAAATAAATATATCGAAGCCACCAGAGCCAGGTGAGAAGTTATTGCCTGCACAGTGACCCTACCCTAACCCGATTCCCCCATATCATGGCATATGTTTGGTATGTTTACGGTAATATATCTCAAAACGCCAGCATAGGAGCCTTCTGAAATTTTGCATTCTAGTAGTTTATTCATCACTTGATTCCATGAAACAAAAATCATTTTCCCACCAAAGCTGGTTTGGGTTGATTTTTGATGCAGTGTGGGGGTACCCGTTGTTTATTGAACCCACAAACTCCACCTCGAATCCGGGTGTTACGAACTTTGCGGTGGTATAACTCGATAGGTCAACATAGAAATTTAATGAAATTTGGCATATTCATGCCTTATGCACCAGTTCAGTTGGTGAAATAAAGATATTGAAACCACCAAATGTAGTTTAAAAGTTATTGCGTGCGCAGTGAACCTACCCTTACTCGATTGCCCCATATCATATTATTAGTATGTTTACGGCAATATATCTCAAAACGCCAGCATAGGAACCTTCTGAAATTTCGTATTCTAGTAGTTTAGTCATCACTTGATTCCATGAAACAAACATCATTTTCCCACCAAAGCTGGTTTGGGTTGATTTTTGAAGCAGTGTGGGGGTACCCGTTGTTTATTGAACCCACAAACTCCACCTCGAATCCGGGTGCTAGGAACTTTGCAGTGGTATAACTCGATAGGTCAACATAGAAATTTAATGAAATTTGGCATATTCATGCCTTATGCACCAGTTCAGTTGGTGAAATAAAGATATTGAAACCACCAAATGTAGTTTAAACGTTATTGCGTGCGCAGTGAACCTACCCTTACTGGATTGCCCCATATCAAATTATTAGTATGTTTACGGCAATATATCTCAAAACGCCAGCATAGGAACCTTCTGAAATTTCGTATTCTAGTAGTTTAGTCATCACTTGATTCCATGAAGCAAAAATCATTTTCCCACCAAAGCTGGTTTGGGTTGATTTTTGATGCAGCGTGGGGGTACCCGATGTTTATTGAACCCACAAACTCCACCTCGAATCCGGGTGCTAGGAACTTTGCGGTAGTATAACTCGATAGGCCAACATAGAAAGTTAATGAAATTGCGCATGTTCACACCTTATGCACCAGTTCAGTTGGTGAAATAAATATATCGAAGCCACCAGAGCCAGGTGAGAAGTTATTGCGTGCACAGTGACCCTGCCCTAACCCGATTCCCCCATATCATGGCTTATGTTTGGTATGTTTACGGTAATATATCTCAAAACGCCAGCATAGGAGCCTTCTGAAATTTTGTATTCTACTAGTTTATTCATGTCTTGATTCCGTGAAAGAAAAAACATTTTCCCACCAAAGCTGGTTTGAGTGCTTTTTGATGCAAAATGAACGTACACCTCTTTTGCATGCTCAGTTATCCTGGTGAGCGATATTTTATTATGTTTACGGTAATAGTATATTTTTGGGTGTGGGTTGGGGTCGGGGGATCTGTTAGATATATACTTTGCATTAATGTTTTAAAATTTTATTTTCTAATATAAAGGTAACAATTATTTTCGTGAAATTATATTATCTAGTTTTTTCTTGGCGCTAGGAATATTTGTGCTAACTTGATCTCGAATCCGGGTGCTGGAATACGGTGCGAGAAATATGGGTGCTAACTTGATCTCGAATCCGGGTGCTGGAATACGGGTGAGAGATTCAGCTCGGTCGGAAGGATAGCGAAAACTGAATACTTGTGAATATTTTGTTAAAAACACTAAGCTAAAACCGTTCAATGCGACAAGCTGGGAACAATTTTAGGTATTGACTAACCATTGGATCGAATTAGATGGAAATGGCAGGTTTGTGCCGGAGACAAATGCTGATTTGTAAGACAAAGAACTCCAGGAATGTGCAGACAAAGTTCTCAATCATTGGGGTATACTAATAATACAGAGTTCTCACATTTCAACTTAAAAAAAAAACCAACTGTGTATGAAACATTATCACGATTCCAAACTTGTTGACGAAAGTTTGAAAGTGATGTTAGAAGCAAGCAGCTAAAATTTTACCAACAAAAAAAGAATAATTGGTCTGGTTAATTTGTTAAGGGGATCATTTAACAAGTTGATTGATAAAGATAGATATTCTTATATTCCTAAATGCATGACAACTATTGACAACGCGCAGTCACCAAGGAGTAAGGACTACTCGAATCAAGACCACTCAGACCAATAAGGACTAATATGGTGAAGACTGTCACCATTGAGGTGAAACACCATGCACAGTACTTTAAGAAATATACCCAAGATGTTATGGAGAAAAAGAGAACCAAAATAGATGAGTTGGTACAAGAGCACATGTTAGGCCCTATTTATGAAAAAAATATGTGTGAATTAATTCCACACCAGATTGACTTTGCATGTGTCCCCTGGATGAAAATGTTGCTTTGTCCCTTGCACCACCAATCAAAACGGGGGCCTATTCTGGCGCATTGCCCCTTTTGTTAAACACTACTGTTTAAAATGACAGGGTTAGGGTAACTAGAGATCAAGCACCAAATAAAATTTTCACTGTGGATACAAATCAGGCTGCATTACAGATAGATGTACTTGTTACAAGTGAAAACTTTCTTGTATGGATTTGTGTAAATTGTTCGACAGTGACATTGATTTTAATACTGATGATGATATCTATGAAATTATGTGATTTTTTATGAGTAGGCTTAAACCTGTGTTCATGTACATGTATTTTTTAAGCAGTTTTTAAATACATTTAATACATATTTTAAAAAATGTTTTAATTAAATGTACTGTATATGACAATAAATTTTCATGTTATATTTTGTCACTATGCTGATTAATATTGTATGGTTTTGTTTTATTTTTATTCTATTTCATTTCCGAGGTGGTTTATCTTGTCAGTGGTGCAGGCCGTGGGGAGTGGGTGACTGACGAGGTACAAGGACAGCTGTCTAGTCGTTCTGATGTGATGAGAGTAGGCCGTAGCGCCGCTGCCCTGGTAAAATTTCCATGATAGCACACTGTATAGCATATGCCCATCTTCATTAGTCAAGCTTAGGAACACAGCAGGAGGACGTTAAACAGCATTTTATTTTTTTATTCTGTTTCATTTCCGACGTGGTTTCTCCTTGTCAGTGGTGCAAAGGGAGGGTCTAACAAGGTACAAGGACAGCTGTCTAGTTGTTCGGATGTCACGTAAAACCGAGATCCCTTGTATTCATTGGTGTGCATGTAAAAAGGTACGATGACAGCCATCTAGTTGTTGGATGTGACGAAAAACCGAGGTCCCTTGTATACATTGGTGTGCACGTAAAAAGACCCCTTGCAGTTGGAATTCGATAGCACACTGTATAGCATATGCCCATCTTCATTAGTCTAGCTTAGGAACAGAGCAGTAGGACGTTAAACTACGGAGCCCCTTAAGTGCACGATTCCACTCTTATATAATTTTTTCGTACATGATTCCACTCTTATATAATTATTTCGTTTAAACGAAATATTAATTCGTTTAAACGAAATATTAATTCGTTTAAACGAAGTATTAATTCGTTTAAACGAAATATTAATTCGTTATAACGAAATAATTAATTCGTTATAACGAAATAATTAATTCGTTTAAACGAAATAATTAATTCGTTATAACGAAATAATTAATTCGTTATAACGAAATAATAATTCGTTTAAACGAAATATTATTTCGTTATAACGAAATATTATATCGTTATAACGAAATATTATATCGTTATAACGAAATATTATTTCGTTTAAACGAATTAATATTTCGTTATAACGAATAAATTATTTCGTTATAACGAATTAATTATTTCGTTATAACGAATTAATTATTTCGTTTAAAAGAAATAATTATTTCGTTTTAACGAATTAGTTATTTCGTTTTAACGAATTAATTATTTCGTTTTAACGAATTAATTATTTCGTTATAACGAATTAACATTTCGTTATAACGAATTAATATTTCGTTATAACGAATTAATATTTCGTTATAACGAATTAATATTTCGTTATAACGAATTAATATTTCGTTATAACGAATTAATTATTTCGTTATAACAAATTAATTATTTCGTTATAACGAATTAATATTTCGTTATAACGAATTAATATTTCGATATAACGAATTAATTATTTCGTTTTAACGAATTAATTATTTCGTTTTTACGAATTAATATTTCGTTATAACGAATTAATATTTCGTTATAACGAATTAATATTTCGTTATAACGAATTAATATTTCGTTTAAACGAATTAATTATTTCGTTTAAACGAATTAATTATTTCGTTTAAACGAATTAATCGTTTCGATTAATCGAATTAATCAATGTCGATTTAACACGTCGACTAACCCCAATGCTCCAAACAACGAAGTTGAAAAACAAATTTAAAAAAAAAACAATCGTGATCTCTATCGTTATCGATATACGGGATATACACGTGGTTCATATTTATCTCAATAATTCGTTTGCGCGTAAGGATATGTAGCAGTGGGCCCGGGGAGAATCCACGAGGTTGGACAAGCGATCCTGCTGCTTGTCGCGTAGAGGCGGTTAATTGAAATAACGGCACTTGACCCAATAACAGACCTCATGTTTACACTGTTTTCGTACTGGGGATTATGTGATTGGTATGAACTCTATGAAGCATTGGTGACATAAAGATATGGCCCGGGTTCCTCCTCCCCCTATTCTGAGGATACACTTTAAATCAGTTTTTTTCTCTTCATAGGTTTTCGTAATGGGGATCATGTGATGGATATTGAGTCTATGAAGCATTGGTGGCATAAAGAGATGGCCCGGGTTCCTCCTCCCCCTATTGTGAGGATACACTTCAAATCAGTTTTTTTTTCTTCATATATTGGTGTGAAGCATAGGGGTTAATGAGAGAACGGATCCTATCGTTTCCGCTACCTACTTCTCCAGAGACCCAGTTCCCAAACATTATCCCCCTTACGAAAACCCTGTGAACCCTTTAGTTTTTAACATATATTTTAGGGAATTAACCATTGGGTTCACACGCTTTAGAGGTCGCTGGTACGTTCCCGGTGTTGGCGGAAAAAGTTCATCTGGTTTTTATCAGTGATGCAGGACGGAGGGCTTGACAAGGAGAACTGTCAAGAAAGTTCATCTGGTTTTTGTCAGTGGTGCAGGACGGAGGGCCTGAAAAGGAGAGCTGTCAAGTTCGGACTGGACGAACAAACGAAGTCCAGTGTACACCCAAATGCTCAAAACACCAAATTTGAAAATAAAAGATGTTAAAAAAAAACCAAAAAACCAAAAACTTTATCAATTTGCGGTGGGTTTGAGTCGGTAATCTTGGAACAGAGACACAAACTAGGTCATTTCGGGACTAACACGTGTAATCCGCTTTCGCGTAGGGGTATTTAGCAATGGGATGAAACTGAAGACCCACGAGGATGTACAAGCAGTCATACTTCTTGTCACGTACATGCAGTCAACCGATACAACGCCCCTTGACCCATTGGCGCACCACTAGACCACCCAACATTCATTTCGCTGGAACGGCAAGTCACGTAACACTAACAAATCGATAGGGTGTATACCCTTATGAAATGGGCTTAAACGTCCTACTGTTCTGCTTTGAGTTTCACTGGGCTACTGAAGATGGGCATACGCCAAATATTGTGCTTTGGGGGATGTTTTGCCCAAACAAAATCGCTACAGCCTACACTTATATGAAATTGCAGCTGCCAAGGGATCTTTGTTGCGCACGCCAATCTGTACACGGGACCTCGAATTTTTCGTACCATCCAAAAGACTAGACAGTTGCCCTTGTCAGACCCTCCTTCCTGCATCACTCACAACTGGAAACCACGAAGAACACCCCAGATGAACTTTCTCCGCCAACACTGGGGCGAATAAGCGACCTCCTGGCTAGCGCGCTAGCGTCTTATCCACTTAGCCACCGTGGCTCCTACATACGCTTATAAACCAAACGGTTGATACCCCAAAACATATGTTAAAACATTTGCTGCTATCTGTTTAATAAGGATCATGTTGGGGGACATGAGGCCTGACAGGGTCACTTGTCTAACCTCAAGGGTTCTTTCTGGGTCTACCTGCTAAATAGCATTACGCACAAGCGAATTAATGATATAAAAATGAACCATGTGTATATCCCGTATATCAATAACGATAGAGATCACGATTGGTTTTTATTAAGTTTTTTTTCAACTTCGTTGTTTGGAGCATTGGGGTTAGTCGACGTGTTCAATCGACATTGATTAATTCGATTAATCGAAAAGATTAATTCGTTTAAACGAAATAATTAATTCGTTTAAACGAAATAATCAATTCGTTTAAACGAAATATTAATTCGTTATAACGAAATATTAATTCGTTATAACGATATATTAATTCGTTATAACGAAATATTAATTCGTTATAACGAAATAATTAATTCGTTAAAACGAAATAATTAATTCGTTATAACGAAATATTAATTCGTTATAACGAAATAATTAATTCGTTATAACGAAATAATTAATTCGTTAAAACGAAATAATTAATTCGTTATAACGAAATATTAATTCGTTATAACGAAATATTAATTCGTTATAACGAAATGTTAATTCGTTATAACGAAATAATTAATTCGTTAAAACGAAATAATTAATTCGTTAAAACGAAATAACTAATTCGTTAAAACGAAATAATTATTTCGTTTAAACGAAATAATTAATTCGTTATAACGAAATAATTTATTCGTTATAACGAAATATTAATTCGTTTAAACGAAATAATATTTCGTTATAACGATATAATATTTCGTTATAACGAAATAATATTTCGTTTAAACGAATTATTATTTCGTTATAACGAATTAATTATTTCGTTATAACGAATTAATTATTTCGTTTAAACGAATTAATTATTTCGTTATAACGAATTAATTATTTCGTTATAACGAATTAATATTTCGTTTAAACGAATTAATATTTCGTTTAAACGAATTAATATTTCGTTTAAACGAATTAATATTTCGTTTAAACGAATTAATATTTCGTTTAAACGAATTAATATTTCGTTTAAACGAAATAATTATATAAGAGTGGAATCATGTACGAAAAAATTATATAAGAGTGGAATCGTGCACTTAAGGGGCTCCGTATTAAACCCCATTTTATTTTTTTATTCTGTTTCATTTCTGACGTGGTTTCTCCTTGTCAGTGGTGCAAAAGGAGGGTCTAAAAAGGTACAAGGACAGCTGTCTAGTCGTTCGGAGAGAGAGAGAAATGGGGTTTAACGTCCACTCGACACAAACTAGGTCATTTCGGGACTAACATGGTTCAATTTTATTTCAATGATTCGCTTGCGCCTAGGGGTCTTTAGCAGTGGGAGGAAACCGGAGTGCCCGGAGGAAACCCACGAGGTTGAGAAGGCGCCCCTATCTCCATGCCACATACGCTTACACCAGGGATCGAAACCACAGCCGCAAGCCAGAGGTGACCAGCCAGCTAGAGGCCGAAGCGCGGCACTCTAGACCACTAGGCCATCCCAACCCCCCTAGTCGTTCGGATGTTACGTAAAACTGAGGTCCCTTGTATTCATTGGTGTGCCTGTAAAAAGGTACAAGGACAGCCGTCTTGTTGATTGGATGTACCGAAAAACCGAGGTCCCTTGTATACATTGGTGTGCACGTAAAAAGACCCCTTGGCAGTTGGAATTCGATAGCACACTGTATAGCATATGCCCATCTTCATTAGTGTAGCTTAGGAACAGAGCAGTAGGACGTTAAACCCCATTTTATTTTTTTATTCTGTTTCATTTCCGACGTGGTTTCTCCTTGTCAGTGGTGCAAAAGGAGGGTCTAACAAGGTACAAGGCCAGCTGTCTAGTCGTTTGGATGTGACGAAAAACTGCGGTCTCTTGTATACATTGGTGTGCATGTAAAAAGGTACAATTACAGCTGTCTAGTCGTCCGGATGTGATGAAAAACCGAGGTCCTTTGTTTACATTGGTGTGCACATAAAAAGATCCCTTGGCAGTTGGAATTCGAAAGAAGAGTAGGGAATAGTGCAATACCCGGCCAAATTTCCCTCATAGCACACTGTATGGTGTATGCCTGTTTTCATTAGCCCAGTACATGTATAGGAACAAAACAGTAGGACGTTAAACTTCATTTCATTTCTAATTCATTTTACTGGAATCATTAAGATAACTATTTGTTTTTCTCTTATATCTATTTTTATTTACTGGTATATATCTTGTACAGTGTAAATGGGCACAAGACCTGATCTGTGTGTATTCTGTGAATATAACAATCTGAACAGCAGATTAGAAACCGTTCTCCAGAACAATGATATTATTATAATTATTATATACATTTTTCATCAATACTTGTGGTGTGTTAGATCCCTGCATTGGCCAAGAAAGTTCATCTCAATTTACCGGTGTGGTTTCCCCTTGTCAATGATGCAGAACTGAGGGGCCTGACAAGGACAGCTGTCTAGTCGTTAAGATGGTATGGGAAACCGTGGTCCAGTGTACACATTGGCGTGCACGTAAAAGATCCCTTGGCAGTTGGAATTCAATATAAGTGTAGGCTGTAGCGGTGCTGCCCGGGCAAAATTTCCTCATAGCACACTGTATAGCATATGCTTGTCTTCCATTAACCCAGGTTAGGTGCAGAAGAGTAGGACGTTAAAACCCATTTCATTTCATTTACTAGTAGTGGGGGGGTTGGGATGGCCTAGTGGTTTAGAGTGCCACGCTTCAACCTCTAGCTGGCCGGTCACCTCTGGCTTGCGGCTGTGGTTTCGATCCCTGTGTGAGCGTATGTGGCACGGAGATAGGTTGCCTTCTCAACCTTGTGGGTTTTCCTCCGGGCACTCCAGTTTCCTCCCACTGCTAAAGACCCATACACGCAAGCGAATTATTGAAATAAAATTAAACCATATGTTAGTCCGGAAATGACCAAATTTGTGTCGAGTGGACGTTAAACCTCATTTCTCTTACTAGTAGTGTATGGTATTGTTGTGTATGAGGAAATTTATATTATTGCGTTTGTTTATTTTTGCCAAAATCGTTTTCATGTGTATTAAGTATGTATTTCTCTTGGATATTGTTTTACTGAAATAGTTTTTTATAAAAAATACTTGTTTCCAGTAAATAACAGATTCTTTCAATCATTGGTGCTATTTCTCTACTGTTGACCATATTTATTCCACAGACCTGGGATTAGTCGTTTTCATCGTGTCACTGCAACATTTAATATGTGGTATTATACAGTAATCCCGGCATATTTTCCACAGGTACATTGGGACAGGAACGCCCTTATTAGACTATGGCACACCTGATCTATACATCAGATGGTATTTTTTTTTAAATATGAATTACATGTTTGATAGTAAATATTATATTATTTAGCATCAAATATGGATAAAATAAGATCAAAAATTTAAAATATGTTCAGAAAATAACAGAAACTCAAAAACTTTGAAAAATCACATAGACTCTATTAGTATTATTATATTATAGGTCTGGTGTGCCTTAGTCTAATAAGGGCGTTCCTGTCCCCATGTACCTGTGATATTTTCAGAAAAATTTTCTCTGACAAATGGAAACAAACCAACGTGTTCCGTCTCGTAAAAGGTATTCCATGGTCTAATTATGGCTATTGACCCGTGACCCTATGACGTTGATTTTTGGTTTCTGATATTGTCTTAGAATTTGATTTTTTCACCCCAGTATGGTTACACTTGACAAATGTAGTTCGAGGCGTAATTCTAGTGCTGACGTATTGTGCAATGCATCGGAAAAGAAATGTATGCGACAATGGGAGAAACCGGAAAAACCCCACACGACGAATCGAAACCGAACGACTACACGTTATCCCTTGCCAGGCCCTCCGTCCTCCATCCTACACAACTGACATGGGAGGACATCTCCAGAAATTTAGCCCGATGCGCTTCGATGAAGCGAGAGAGCAAACGTCCTACACACTGAGCCATTGTAGCCACCACTTCATTACGATTTCGGACAAAGAACCTCGTATTTTATATATAATACCGTTCAAACGACTATACGTTGTCCCTTGCCAGGTCTTCAGTCCTATACCACTGACAAGCAGGAACCCGACCGAAAAATCCTGAAAAACTTTGATAAAGTAAAAGAGCAAACGTCGATCCTACTCACTGAGCCATCGTAGCTCCATTTGTATTCCGGCCACGGGATCTCGGTTATTTGTATTCCATCCGAACAACTATTCTTTGTCCCTTCTCAGGCCCCCCGTCCTACACCACTTACACCACTTGGTATTCGATCCCTGCATTGGAAGAGAAAGTTCATCCAGATTTTATTTCGGGCGTGATTTCTCCTTGTCAGTGATGCAAAACGTAGGGCCTGTCAAGGACACCTATTGGCGTGCACATAAAAGATCACTTGGAAGTTTAAATTCGATATAAGAGTAGGCCTTAGCGCCACTGCCCGGGCAAAATTTCCTTGATAGCACACTGTATTATTGTATCGTATGCCCGTCGTCATTAGCCCAATTTAGGAACAGAACAGTAGGACGTTAGACCCCATTTTATTTCATTTCATTTCGATTCCGGACACGTCACCTCGGTTATTTTTATTTCATCCGAACGATTATACGTTGTCTCTTGCTAGGCTCTCTGTTCTACACCAGTGACAAGGGTGGACATAGGCAGAAAAATCGCGATGAACTTCGATTAAGTTAGAGAGAAAACCTCCTACGCAGTGAGCCACCGTAGAACCAACTTCATTTCGATTCCGGACCTGGTTTTTAAAAATCCCATTCGAACAACTATACATTTTCCCTTGTCAGGCTCTCCATCCTGCAGCACTGACAAAACCACGCATCAAGTGAAAACTCCCGATGAATATTTTTAGAGAGCAAAGAAAGATTTGACTGAAGACTTAAAATCAATTACAGAATACAATACTATCTGTGCAAGAAGAGATTAAACTTGTTTAGGACTATTACATTTTCTAGAACTTCAAACATTTTCGTTTATTATAATCCATGTCAAAATACAAATGCCGATACGGTAGTCAGTGGACATGCGTAATAACTGCACTTCCGAGGCGAGGGAGCGAGAACACGAGAAGACGAGATTGTGACGAAGCGAGGGAGCGAGAACACGAGAAGACGAGATTGACTCAAAGGCGAGGGAGCGAGAAGTCGAGGTTTTTCAAAGGCGAGAACACGAGGGAGCGAGAATTCGAGGGCGAGAAGTCGAGAGCGAGAAGTCGAGGGCGAGGGAGCGAGAACACGAGGTTTTTCAAAGGCGAGAACACGAGGGAGCGAGAAGTCGAGGGACGAGAAGACGAGAAGTCGAGGTGAAAGTAATCTCGTGTTCTCGGGGCGAGATCCTCGTATTCTCGCCCTGTTTCCTCGTGTTCTCGCTCTCTCGCTCCCTCGCCCTCGACTTCTCGCTCCCTCGACTTCTCGTCTTCTCGTGTTCTCGCCCTCGACTTCTCGTGTTCTCGTGTTCTCGCCCTCGACTTCTCGCGGCGAGAAGACGAGATTCTGAAATGGCCGCAATAGGCTTCCATAATCATCGTTAGCAAAATGATGATAGGCAACAAAGTGTCTGAGTGATAAGATATCTGACTTCTTTAAAAAAATTTCTTGTAAAGTAGCTAAGGGATTAAATTGTTGAATTAAGATTTGAACTTCATTAAAATTTAATTTAAGACCACGATAATTCCATTGAATTATGTAATTAGCCATTTTCAGGGAGGTTTAACAGTACGTCTATGATGTTGTTTGGGGTCATGTACTTCAACATACATATGATTGTCCTGTATCCCGAACCAGTTATAGGTTTTGACAGGATCCTGGTCACCCTTCGTACTACGGAAGGTAGCCAATTTAGAATTTCTATTAACGCCTTTGTCAGAACGCTTCTTGCTGTTATCTATTTTGGGTGGATTTCCACCATTTGACAGAGGAGTAAGGGGCACAATCTCCTCAATCTCAGACTCCACAGGCTTATTAACAGTCCAAGTGCCGAGATTTGTATTCACAGGTTTAGGTGGAATTAGAGGTTTTTGTTTAGACGAGGAATCCTCCGTCTCAGCTTGAAATTCAGCAGGTGTTTGACAAGCAATGGCGTTGCAGCCTTAACCAACTTCCTTGCTTCAGGGTAAGGTGTGTTTTTTTCTGTTTTGACCTGCTGAACTTGTTTTTCTTTTTTCCATATTGGACACTCCCTAGAATATGCGAAATGAGGCCCTTTGCAGTTAATGCAGTGGTGGTGGAGATGACAAGATGTACTTTCGTGACCATCTTGTCCACATGGAGCACACACAGCTTTCCCCTTACAAACGTTTTTACTGTGTCCAAAGCGTTGACAATGAAAGCAATGCAATGAATTTGGGATGTAAGGGGTAACTGGTATGGCAAGAAGATCCAGCGTTGATCATCCTAGGGAGATCTGGTTTATCAAAGGTCAGGCTGTAGGTGTTTGTTTGAATAATAATACCATTATGATAGGAATACGTTTGAAGTAGGTAACACCTTGTAAGGCGAGATTTTCAAGCATTTCGTCCTAACAACTGACTTCTAAATCCTAATAACATATAACACCTCTTGAAGAATTAAGAGAGTTTTACGGTGCTACCTTGATGGGAATGTTGGCTAAAATTTTTGATTTTAATAATCATGCGATTCTTTAACACATTCCACTAACAAAGTACCATTTCTCAATTTCTTGACGCTTTTGAGCTCACCAGCTAAGCCAGCAAGACCTTTAGCAATCACAAAAGGAGAGGTTTTACTAAGATTTATATCGTTACTACTTTGTATGACCAGTAATCTAGGCCAGGTTTGGGAAGTTTTAATTGGTAATGGTTCTAAATCCTCGGTTTAAAATTTTACTCTACCTAGTTGAGCCAAGCCGTTGCTTTAGAGTAGGCACGTAGGACACAAAGGTAGACCTGCAACAAATATATTACTGAATAATGGAAAAGATGCGCCTACTCGTCAGCTAAACACGACCAAAGCCGATTGATCAGAGTGGGCCACTCTGACCTAACATCTAGGTGAATTGTGGGCTGAAGCAATGTGTTGCTCGCAAGACAAATCCCCACTCAATTCCAAGGATTCCACTCTCCACCGACACGGGTCGCAACGCTCGGCAAACACGTTGCTCCTTTAAGGGATCCTTTTAGTCGCTTTTTAAGACACACAGAACATACGAAGGGCATATTCTTATCACCCCCTACACCCCAGGGGGGCCGTCAGTGTAGTCCAGTCAATTTGTGGTTTGACCTTGAAAAAATTGCAACAGAATTTCTGTTTGCTGCAAATAGTTCCAAAGACTGTCCTGGACAACATATCAAAAAATGTAGATTAATATAAGCGAGGGAAATTGTTAAATGGCATAAATCTAAGATGTCCACCCTCCGTCATATTTTCAGTCAAATTTACGCTGTATACATTATATTCTTTCGGCTTTTCAGGTAGAAATCGTGGAACAAGCTTTACTTTGAAGGTTTCGACGTTTAGTAGCAAAAAAAAACAACGTCAAGATTTTTTCTGAGTATGTCTTCATAGTATGAGTTGCTATTATTTGAAGGGTAGCCATATTGCGATAATATCACAACTTATTTTTTTTTTATTATTTTAAGCTTATTTATAATGTTATCGACATATCAACTGTGAGTTGGCACTGTATTAATATTGACAGGGGTCATGACTTTATTTCAAAATTTTTTTTCGTCACTTCATGTACAAGATATTTCCAAGATTGCGGCCAGTTTTGGCGGGAAAATGAGACAAGGCGCAAATTTTGATGAAGTGGTAGCATTTGGTATATATGTTTTCGGGGGCTTATATTCCACTTCTGACATTAACAACCTTGTAAAATGGCCACATGTTCATATATTTAGCATATTTTAAATATGGCTGCCATTTGTGGCCAGAAAAAAAGGACAATGTGCTGATTTTGATTAAGTACATGTAGTCGACTTTGGTGTCCATATGTATATTTTAGCTTAAAAGCATGTTCTTCTACGAATTTGGTATATTATCCAACGATGACAATTACTCATCTGAATTGACAACTGAGCTGATATCGATTTTCCTAGGAAAGTAATGCCCATCACCCAGTCCCCTTGCCCATCATGCCCCTGCCACGACCACACCAGGCGCCCACCACGCCCAGACTGGCGTATGTTATCACTACACTCCCGCAACATGCCTACCACGCGTAAGCAACTCTCTGACCATGCCTATAGAGATTGTGCTATGATCACCCCGTCCTTACACGCGGAAATCCTCGGCAGACTCCTGTACCCTACATCTAGCTTCGCCTGTATGCCGGTAAGTTATTTGTAGCTACACCTATACAATTGTGATGCGGCTACCGGATTACTTATTAGGAACACTTGCCGCTTAGAAAGCAGTTCTAAAAATGGTTTCGTTCAAAGAATGTATAAAGATTTCATTGCAAAGATGTCCTTTGTTTAAAGAAAATCGGATAAAATTGAAAGAAAAACAGCTTCAGGCACTGAAATCTTCGTATAATAAAACGCCCTTCACGGCATCGTTTTGATTGCCGCAATTTGTTATCCGGGAACTTGACAGTAGTTCTAATGGCGGCATTCGTCATACAGCTGATGCAAGATGAAGGTTACTTGAATTTGCTGAGGTATGCCGACTGCCTGTTCCCATTCACTGTCACAGTAGAGAACAACAAAAGCGAAACAATCAAGAACATGTTTCCTTTTTGCATGCTGGACTGTAGCTGATGGACGAGGTTCATTACCTTCGGTATATAGAGCAAGCATGTTACTAGGAGGGTCGTTCCAACTTGGCTGTAAATTGCATACTTTCTAGGAAGCCTTCGTGGCATAGATTATGTTATCAACTGACTTCAAAGCAGAATGTGGAACGCGCAAGTGGAATGTTGTTGCGCTGGAAACATAAAGTATGTTACCACGTCTTACACAATGGCCATCTTTGATATCAGTTCTTTAATAAATGGTCATGGCAGTGATGTCATAGATGACTGGTCACGTTGTCATTTATAAGTGGCGATATAGTTTGTTTTTCCAACGCAACAGCATTCCTCTCGACGACTCCATCCACACGCAGCTTGGGTGTCAGTTGATAATAAAATCTATGCTACGAAGGCTTCTTTTGGCAATTATTACTATTTCATTTGCTGTCCTTGTTTTTATTTATTTGTATATAGCTTCATATTTAATATCATAAATTATTAATTACGTTTTCCAAAGTTGTAAGCCTCACATTTTAACCATCTCTAGTCGTAAAATTAGACTGGATTACTACAGTGCGATCGATCAAGTGAATATGCTATTTTAATGGAAAAGTAATATCAGCTCAGTGGTTAACTCGGATAATGAATTGTCATCGTTGGATAATATACACAATTGGTAGAACACGGCAGTGGCTTCCACAAACATTCTACAAGCTATAATACATAGCAGAATTGGATTCAGAAACCTTTTCAGGAATATGTTAATTGGGTGAACATACGATCATATATTACTACATACATTGTAAATAGCAAAAATCGCATCTGCACCGCTGAAAACATATATTGACACAAATTGAAGCCATGTTAAAAAATATGACAATTATGTAAACATGTGATCATTTTACACAGTTGTAAACAGCAGAAATGGAAAACATATATATTGACACCAAATAATACAACTTAATCAAATTCAGCACATCGTCCGATTTTCCCGCCAAGAATGGAAATATTTTAATGAAGAGTTGGAAAAAATCTAAATTGGTGAACATACAATCATGTATATGGACGAAATCGAATCTGCGCCCCCAAAAATATACATATGGACACCAAAGTCGACTACATGTACTTAATCAAAATCAGCACATTGTCCCTTTTTTTCTGTCCACAAATGGCAGTCATATTGAAAATATGCTAAATATTTGAACATGTGGCCATTTTATCAGAAATGGAATATACGCCACAGAAAACATATACTTATACATGTACATGTATATTGACACCAAATACTACTACTTAATAGAAATTTGCACATCGTCCCATTGTCCCGCCATGATTGGCCTCCATCTTGGAAATATCTTCATGAACCGACGAAAAAGATTTGAAATATACTCATAACCCCTGTCAATATTATTACAGTGCTTTATCATAGTTAGTATGTCAATAGCATTATAAATAAGGTGAACAGAAAAAATAAGTTTGAATATTATGCAAAATAGCTACCCTTCAAATAATGGCATCCCATACTATAAAGACCAACTCAGAAAACATTGGTGTTTTGGCATCACATATCAAAACCTGCAAAATAAAGTATGTTCCACAATTTCTACCCGAAAAACCGACGGATTTACAATACGGATCGGACTATTTGTTTAATCTCAAACTATGTATTGATTGGATTATGACTTCTTTGTCAGATATCCATACTAGTAAAATAATCGCGGCCATCTTGGAAAATGACAAACATTTTAAATTATGAGAAGAGGTCTTGAGCATTTACCCGATGTCTAGTAGTAACCAAAGATGTATTCATCTATACCTACATTTAAAAATACATTACATCAACGCTATACCTGCATAGATATATTGACTGAAAACAAGCATGGGGAGGCCATTTTGGATTTATGTAAATTATAAATTTTCACATAGACCTATTTGGAATCAGTTCAGAAGTTGTTTACCGCAAGCTCTGTTTCTGTTGCAAATTTTTCTAGGTTTGGGGATTTTTTTTCGCTAATACTGACTGGATTGTATTTATAATACTTGCACTCAGTACCGTATTAACAATTGTGCTCAGGTCTGATTAAACACAGGGTCCCGTTGGCCAGGGTGTTGGGGAGGCATCGTCCCTGATAATTTAAATATTTGACCATCCTCGGTGTCCCCAGGTGTCTCATTCTTTCCACTCCACTAACCCCTTTGTTCGTCAACCGGAGAGACACGTATTGTGTGACAAACGAGGCTATCCTACATAACTACAACATGAGCAAGGCTATCCTAAACAGGTCAACGCAAACATTGGGTAATCGCCGCACATGGAATCTTTTAATCATCTGTTGGACCACACAGCAGACGAACAATATATTAGGGAAGACCCCAGATCAAAGAAGGGGACTGTCATGTAACGTATCGTGTTTTAACAAACTAGACCGATTTATCCTTTAACCCCATTAAAGCCAGACTTCTAGTATGCTCCAGAGATTCTGTATATTACACACTGCACAGCACCTGTCAACACCCCTCTCTCCATTAGGTAAAGAGCATTCCTCATTTATCAAAGATTCTAAAGATTTCTGTGAAAAACTACAAGACCTACCAGACGAGATGAACCCCTAGCTGCAGTACCTCACAGACTCGCGTCCTTGGGGAGCCCAAAAGATACCAACCTAAGTACTGAAGGTATAATCATGCTTACCAAATCTTGTTTAGATTCTACCTACTTTTCCTAGGGATGAGACCACTATGAACAGTTACACGGACAACCGATGGGAAGCCCGGGGGGGGGGGGAACCAGTGGTCTAGAGTATGCGCCGAATGCTCAGCACGTGCGCGCTGTTTCATCAAGCCTGTCATTGAGTCAACTGGTGTGATTTCGAATCCCCGGTTGTACGTGACAAGGAGTAGGGTCGCCTGTCCAAACTCGTGGGTTTTCTCCGGGTCCTCTGGTTTCCTCCCACTGCCGAAGACCCCTACGCGCAAGCGAATCATTGAAATAAAATTAAACCATATGTTAGACCCGAAATGACCTAGTTTGTGTCGAGTGGACGTTAACCACCCCCCCCCCTCTCTCTCTAGCTGGTCGGTCACCTCTGACTTGCGGTGTTGGTTTCGAGCGTATGTGGCTTGGAGATAGGGGCGCCTTCTCAACCTCGTGGGTTTATTCCGGGTATTTAGTGCAGAAAACCACCAAGACAACCACAAATAGTCCCACAGAAACTTATATAAACCAAAACCATACCATTTCAAGGGAAGTTATCTTATCACTCCAGGAGACGCCTCAGCCGAACAGGGATCCAAGTCACCTTCTCTAAAGGACGAACCCTAAAAGACATCCTACAGTCGAATGGTAAGCTTCCTCCTAACAACCCCCACCTCCAAAAAACTGTGTTTATTACATTGCCCGTTCCTGTAATAGTAAATTCATAGGAGACACCAGACAGTCCCTGGGCAAAAGAATGAGTCAGCATAAGTCTAAATCCTCTACTACTAACTCAGCTGTAGCCCAACATCTCCAATCTAACCAAAGACATAGAACTGAGTCATACAAAACCCTGGCAGTTAATCTCCCCGTAGAAAAAACACGCAAACTAATTGAGGCTTAACCGCGACATGGGTTATTTTTGTCGCAACGTCGCCCACGCCACATGAATCAACAGCTGTTTTCCAAAGGTATGGGTATAGTTTATTTAGACAGATGCAGGCCTGGACTTGGTAGGGTGTCATAGCATTAATCGACACAATATTTAGCAACTAGGCTGAGCGACAGCTCATCACAGAGATTGTGGTCTGATTCCCAAAATGGCCAGAAGGAAGACAATCAGTTAACAACATGTCTTAAAGGACAATATTGGTGTGATAATGACTGACACCAATATTGTACTTTAAATTTGAAAGCCTTTATATGACGAAGACAGTTACTTTACACATATAAACGTAAACAATAATAATAAATGTAAATAAAGGAGTTCACGGTTGAGTTCTTTCATTCACTTACAGGTTCATTATAGAGAGTTCTACATGTTTATGGAATGTTCACGGTTCACAAACTGTTGTTAGTGTTGACAATTTCACGACAGATGTACATAGAGTTTATCATTGAGTATCACATCATAACCCACTTGACATGATTCACGAATGTTACACAATGTTCACGTATCACCTGTTCACAGATTCTCTCACACAATTTTCACTTGTCGCAGCTCGTAATCATTTGTCGGTGAAAAAACGATATGAGACTGGTCCCATCAAGCCATGATCACAACCACACTGATCAGCAGTGAATATTCGCTAGGCCCGTACAGTCACTGATAGGGATGACATCGTCGCGACTTAATGAGTCCCCAATATATACGTTTTTCCACCGACAAATTAAATACTAAAACATTTTTTATGTGTTAGAAAAATGAATAAATACGTTTGAAGTATTTACAGTTAAAAATATTTCCTATTTAGAGTAAATGGGTATTAAAATGAGTAAAAGGCATCATTCTGCGCGAAGCAGTTACGTCTTATGTAAACTATGCACGCGCCGTTGAGCCAATGAATGCCGCTGCGTGCTGTGAAGCCACGTGTTGAAGAAAGTCATCTTTGACAGATATTATGGAAGACTTTCGTAATTCTCTGTGAAACAGATTGGATCACAACACCTGAAGACTGCAGCAGGTGTCTCGCCGATAGCCTTGACTGACTAGATGCTTAACAGACAAAAAATGTAGACTACACGAGTTCGTTACAAGACATCAAATTCGTACCAAATAATGAAACTCAAACATAACAACAGAAATACGACTTCCATTCTTTTTGATATGTGCTCTTTTGATAAAATATATAATTCAAGGATTTTCTTCAGAAACATAGATAAATATTTAAAGGTATGGGCAGTAATAATTAATGTTGGTACAAACATACACGTTTATAGAATTGATATCGGCGAGTCAAAGAATTTTCGTTCCAATAGCGAGTTTCTGCGACGGCCAAATTTACCGATGCGAGTATCGATGTTTGCTCCCGATGCAACCCAGGGTAATATTTTTCTTGAAATCAGCATTAAAAGTTAAGCGGCCAGTCATAAAATACCAGGACGTTCCGACATGGTTTCCCCTTGACAGTGGACTGAAAACCTGACAAGGACAGCTGTCTAGGCGTTCGGATGTCGCGAAAAACCAAGGTCCCGTTTATACATTGTCATGCACGTAAAAGATCCCTTGGCAGTTGGAATTCGATATAAGAGTAGACCATGTGCCGTACTCGGGCAATATTTCCCTCATAGCACATTGTATTGCATTTGTCCGTCTTCATTAGCCCAATTTAAACTCCATTTCATTTCATAAAATTCCCTTAATTCTAGGGGGGTTGGGATGGCCTAGTGGTCTAGAGTGTCGCGCTTCGACCTCTGGCTGGCCGATCACCTCTGGCTTGCGGCTGTGGTTTCGATCCCTGGTGTGAGCGTATGTGGCATGGATATAGGGGCGCCTTCTCAACCTCGTGGGTTTCCTCCGGTTTCCCCCCACTGCTAAAGACCCCCACGCGCAAGCGAATCATTGAAATAAAATTAAAACCATATGTTAGTCTCGAAATGACCTAGTTTGTGTCGAGTGGACGTTAAACCCCATTTCTCTCTCTCCCCCCTTAATTCTACTTTACTCAGGAGAGATTTGTTTGAACGATGAGAATAGACACACTCTGCTAAAAACCCAAGTTGTCAGTCTCAGTAAAGCAATGGCTAGAGACAGATTTCTCGCGCCATTGCTTCTGGAATAATGTAATCTTACCGGCAGTACTGGTAATAAAGTTAACATTGTGGTTACAACTGTCTGTACCGTGGTGACATGTCCACAACCCGTTTACACTGTAACCAGCAATTACTTTAACAGTAGATGTTCCAGCTGTTAGATTGACGTTATATGTATCATAGCTCGGGTATAATGCTTTTGGATTTATAAAACATTGGCCAGCACTATATGGTGATACACAGGAGAAATGAGTCATTCCTTTATAAACCCATTTAACTTCATCAGTTATGATACCAATATGACACGTTAAGGTAAAATATCTGCGGTATAATATATTCTGTGGTTCGCTGGTTATACTAATTCCACCTGCAAAATAAATATTACCATTTAAATTATTATCTGACGAATATTGTCAATCTAATAATGCCATGCCTTATGGCTAGTTCTAATTTTCTATTGAACATTTATGTGTAGTTTATGGGGAGCCACAGTGGATAAGTGAGTTAGCCGCTGGCTCGGGAGCCTGGAGGTCGCGCGTTTACTCCCAGTGTTGGCCGAAAAAGTTAATTCATCGGGATTTTACGGCGTTGTTTCCCCTTGTCAGTGGTGCGTACAGCTGTATAGTCATTCGGATGGGACGAAAAACCAAGGTCCCGGGTACACATTGTCTTGCATATAAAAGATCCCTTCGCAGATGGTATTCGTGTAAGAGTAGGCCATAACCAGATCAAGTCGGTTTATTTAATTTAAGTAATTTTTAGTAATGGCAAGAAATCATTACACCCGAGGGAAATTCACGATATTCCAGAACATATTCCAAAAAGATAGTTATTTAACGTTCGATTATTGACGATTGGTTAATAGACAATGACATACACGCCAACGACCGACGACGGTGGCATACGTAGCGTGGTGTGTGTTTTTGTTAATAATCGTCGTATGCCAAACACCGGTATTAATGCACCAGACAGTGGCGCGGGAACCCGATCGCTGGTCATCTTTAGATTAACAAACTCACAATTGAACGTTTGCAGACAGTGGTAATTACTTCAAGATATAATTGCCAACCTGTATCCTCACTGTTCAGATTGACGATGTTGAATTAAGTTGACTAAATGTATTTATCACCCATTAAACACATTCTACAGTAGATATTGACACAGCTCACCAAATATTCCTACCCCGTCACAAAGGCCAAAGTTATTTTTAGTCTTTCTCTTCCTTTCCCTTTTACGCCTTTTGTGTGGCGATTTAATTGTGGTGACTTTTTGGTGTAGAATCGAAGAAAAGGTTTTGAAAATACATTTTCTGCCAGGTTTGGGTGAATATTCATGATTCTGAGGCGGAAGGATACAAGAGATGAGAGGTTGGTTAGGTTGAAATGTCGATCGGAAAATTGCATGTTTAGTTGTCTCTACTTCCAGTTTGTGTATCTCAAGTTTTTCATACCGAACCTCATACATGCTTTTGGGCAAGAGTTTGCCACATGTTGCTCTGTCTGTGGCAGAAAGCGTTCTACCCAGCAAAAATTCGGGAAAAAGTTAGAGTCGGTATAAGAGAGGGGAATTAACATAAAAGTCAATGTGGAAATCTTTAGTGATCTGTGGCCATATCGCTTGTATGATAATTTGGATAATCTATTCGGAGATATCACTTTACATCAATTTGATAGGTTAGTTAAAAATGAACCATCCTTTTTTTTATTAAAAAAGAACTACTTTTTGGATCCAGTAATAACCATACATGTGCATCATAGATAAGAATAAATTGTTGCATAATCTAATATACTTGTCCTCTGATTTCACAATCTGGTTCATTAGTCTGGTAGCTACATAATAATAATAATAATAGTCTATTTATATTGCGCAATATCCATGCATGAGCATGCTTAAAGCGCAGTCCAAAAATGATCACAACTGTCATAAAGTGAATGCTTTCTTAAACAAAAAGGTTTTAAGTCTGGATCTAAAGACAGCAATATCTGGAGAGTTCTTTATATCCAGTGGCAGATCATTCCACTCTGTTGGGGCGGAGTAGGAAAAAGTCCTTTGTCCAAAACGGACTGTTTTCGGTTTAGGCACAACAAGGAGTTTCTTATCTACGGGTCTTAAGGTTCTTGCAGGAGTATATGATTGTAAGTGATCACTAAGGTATTTTGGGGCTGTGCCATTTAAACATCGAAATGTATATCACAGAATTTTAAATTTGATTCTGTAACTAACAGGAAGAAAATGGAGTTCTTTGAGAATTGGTGTTAAGTGACTGTAACGAGGAGCCAGAGATATTATTCTAGCTGCCGTGTTCTGGATCTTTTGGAGTCGCGAAATAAGAGAAGTAGGAGCACCAGCCAGTAAACTATTGCAGTAATCTATTTTGGAAAGAATCAACGAGGACATCCCCATATTAATGACGTATATATTCTTTGATTGGCATTTAGTAATTGAACATATTAACACAGGGTACATATTTTTGGATACACAATTAAACGTCGCTTAGTATCAAACTCAGTAATTGTGTATCCATAAAATTGTACGTTGTGTTAATATGTTCAATAACTAAATGCCATACTGTATTGCGCTTGAAATCCCACAGCTCTTGTTGGTAACTGGACACTTACCGTGTGCACCCAATACAAATATTGATGTAATTGCCACACAGACAACTGTCAGTGCTGTCATCTTAGTTATCATTCTTCTGATTAGATATCTCTAATTGCTGGATCTGTTCCACACTAATCACTATAATGGAATGTTAATCTTTTCTCGCCCTGGAATTTAAATCAAAACACATACATATATCCAAATCTTTTCCACAGTTATTAGAGTTATTTCATTAATGACATTTTCTAAAAATGCTATCCAGTTATATTTTCCACCTTGTACTTTCACAAGTGTATTGGGTGAAAGTATGAGAAAAACACAAAACAAAATTTGCTTAAAGGTAATAACAACACATAAAGTTATAAATACTTTCGTAATCAATTTGTTTGGTCTACTTTTCAGTACACCATATAAGATGTAATACCAAAACTAGAATCACGCGGTCGTGTTTCTAGTAAATAAAACACAGCAATATAATGTATACATCTGGTTTACTTGTAGTCTCTATAAACTGCAAATACATGTGCATTCGATGGAATTATTATTAGTGTTGGTTTCCACCCAAGATTTATTTGACGCATGCGCAATTATCAATAGTGAGATCCATTCTCAGACCAGATAGCGTTTACATTACGACACCTTAATATTGTCGTACTGAGAACCGTTCTGAGACCATCTCACTTCAATTTGTGATGTAAATGAGGCTATAATTGATCATTCAAACTTTCCGACAAGTCCAAAACTTCCTTTGTCTAAAAATATTGTTAAGAAGTAAACTTTCAAAATACATGTATCTCAACAAATGAAAAAAAAAACCTAAGAAGGCGATAAATTTGATTCTAATTGAGCAAGAGTGAAGAAACTTTGTGTAGAGTTTTATTACATCGATACCTTGACTAACTTTGATGATGAGCATTTTCTGCTTTAGCTTAGTAGATACTTTAATGTAATTGAGGTAGAATGTTCAAATTTGGTGTTGGTGTTTTTGTGACACTACGGTGTCGTCAAAATAGATGAATTAAATCTGACTTCTATGTTGTGATAACTATTTCCAATGATTAATTAATTGTCTGAAACACCGTTTATATTGTTACTAAGTTTATATATAACGATATAACAAACACAGGAAACTACAATATCTATGATAGTGCTTTAAGTAAGAGTTAATAAAATACCCACGGTATAAGTTCAATATCCTTTATAACTCAGACCTAACGGCTTAAACACTACGTGCTGTTTCTATCTCAACCATTTAGCCAAGGCGGTTGAGGGTATGATGTTCCCTTGGAACTCACAGATGAGGTCTTCTCTACAGCCTGAACATGGTGTCGTCCCTCTAACCACTAAGCCGAGGAGGCTGTGGGTATGATGTTCCTCCCTCAGACCGCTCTATGATGTCTTCTCTACAGACTGTAGATACTGCCTGAGGGTAAATCGATCAGCTCTCTCCTATATAGCAAGTATAATGTGTCATCTATTAGGGCGGGATAATTACCATTTCGTATAGGCACCGTTGTACATCAACACTATTCTAGTTAATTGTAGTTAATCAGTGCACGAGATGACTGGACGATAGTACCCTAGTTTCCAGAAATGAATACTGACATCAACTGTTGGTGAGTTAGTCTAAGAAAGTTGTAGAATAATGCAAGCTACTTCATTACCCTAGTTTTCGTGACATATCATGTAGGTAAAGAATTTCTATATTAAACAGAACACCTTTCTTAGAAACAAAAATAACCCCTATAGTATTACATGTATACGCCTTTTCCACTAAGCTGGTGCATTGTTATTCCTGTTAGGACAAAAATCTTAGTAGTTAAAACTACTAAGATAAGAAGAAGAGAATACACAACGTGAAAAGGAAGCCAAAGAAGACAAGTAAAAATACTAGACGATCACACGGCCACTAAGATATAATGTAGTAAGAAAAGATGCCTGGATTATACGCCGGATGTGGCGACCGGTTTTGCGTCGTCCGCTTTCCACGTCTGACAGAAAGATCTATGGTGCCAGAAGTGTCGTCTGTGAAACAATGACTTTTATTCTATATATAGAATTGTTAAAAGATGGCAGCATGTTCTGGATGTTATGTGATGACTGATAGGCATATCCTGGGGAGAATTAAACCACTCTGCTAATGATATACAGGTCCATGATTCGATCAACATGTGACAATGGTTTTGTTGCTTTTGCGAATGCAAACAAAACAGCTCTTGCTAAATCAGACTGTTTACAATACTAAGCAACAAAGGCTTCATTTGGCACAAAAAGTAAAAATCTATTGCAAGAAGTAGGTGAAATGTCTTTCGAATTGAGTCGCAACGAACTGACATTGAGATACTGGGCTAAGATACAATATCTTGGGGGCAGCTGTCCGCCATTTAAGCACACAAAATCATCAAGGAAAAAACTTAAAAGAAATGTTAACAGTCAACAGTTCGGCCTCAGAGCATATGATTTATTAAAAGACCCAAGATTAGATCACTATCCATTTACTGACAGGGTATTGTCGTATCAAGCTCCATGGAAAGAAAAAAAGAAAGAAATGGGGTTTAACGTCCACTCGACACAAACTAGGTAATTTCGGGACTAACATATGGTTTAATTTTATTTCAATAATTCGCATGCCCGTAAGTGCCTTTGGCAGTGGGAGGAAACCGGAGAACCCGGAGAAACCCTACTCCTTGTCACGTACACACCGGGGAATCGAAACGACGCAAGTTGATTCAATGACAGACCTTATGATACAACGCTCATGCGCTAACCATTCAGACATCCACCCAAAAGCAATACGGAACATTCGTAGGGTGTAATGAATAATCACGCCGAATTTCAAGCTGATTCAGTCAAAATTTCGGCCGTCAGACGATACACCCCAAAATCGAGCATGGCTCTATTCCCGGGGGTTGGCAACAATCTGAACATCTGCGACACTCTACCAGAGGAGAAGTATCTCAGACACATTCGGTAGCCATTATATCCATATCACGTGATCTACACATCACAGGTCATTGGGCCAACAAACGAAATGCCAACATCAACATTTCACAACACCTTACATTGTTTCCTTTGCAACCTTTAGGACTATATAATCCGTACAGCCACAACATGTTGTCGGTTCTTCCAATGATTTTTCACAAAAATAACATCTACAACTCATAGAATTGACGTCGACTTCTATGACAGCATCAGCGAATGGTGGTTCATGGCGGCCGCAATCTAGCACTATTTTGTGCGTCGACCATGTCTATTTCAGATATACACAACCATATCTGTTAATGTTTTTAGCGTGGGGATTGACTGATAGTTCATTTATTTCAGTTCTAAACCCATAGGTCTGGGTTCCACAAAAGCAATATGGGTCATCCTTGGAGTGTAAAGCCAGGCTGACACTTGCACGATTCCGTGGCACGCATTGGCACGACTCGAGTCGGCACGACAGCGCCCGATTTGCGCAAACTCGTCGTGCCAATGCGGGAAGTGCGTAAACAATGCGCAAACTATGCGTGAACTCTTCGTGCCAGTTCGTGTCAATGTGGACACTGATGGGCACCACAAAATCGTGGCCAAAAGTCGTGCAAGAGTTCACGCGTAGTTTGCGCATTGTTTACGCACTTCCTGCATCAGCACGATGAGTTTGCGCAAATCGGACGGTGTCGTGCCAACTCGAGTCGTGCCAATGCATACCACGGAATCGTGCAAGTGTCAGCCTTGCTTAGGGAAAAAGTAAAGATTCGTTGAGTTAACCATCAAAAGTTAACCACGGGGTGGACAACCCGACCGTTGGACGAAACACGTACGTCCCTTCATCCCGGCTGTTTGAAAGAAAAAACAGGACTATAGAAATATATTTTCTAAAATCTTTTAATTTTGAAATTATATTGTTTTCACAAAAAATTCATGCTAAGTGTTTTAGCGAATATTGATAGAGTCGTGTAGATTGACACTATAGAGCATGTTAACCTTTGGACACGACAAGTCGAATAGTCGTGAATACAAGGTCGCAACAGTTTGATGTTTTTTCGTGCTGCCAGGCCTCATTTTAAAAAGAAAAAAATACCGGGGTTTAGCTCCAGAATCATTGAATTGCGCAACGTATGGAACTTTTAGAAGGTGTTCACAATCGCACTACGCATCTTGCCTTTGATCCCATTAGCAAATACGCCAAACTGAAAAATGAATATACGATAAGGTAAATAAGAACTTCCAATCGTTTTCCGCGCCTTATTAAAAAAAAACCCAACCTCTTCTACCATTCTCGGAGTGGCAAACTAACACCAATGTGGTGATTTGGGAAAGAATCACTTCCCACTTTATATACAACAACTATGTGAACTGTTCGGAAATCACGGTCTTAAGTTTTCGCTCCATTCATCGATAAGTATTAGCGAGTGTCGTACCCGAGGCAGGATGTGCTGACTGGTTCGAGAACTACTGTCGTCCTACTATTGTAATTGAACGCAAGAAGGTTCCATTATTTAGCGAAAACATAATGTAATAACCCCAACTGTAGACAACTGTAGTGCTTGCACAAATATATATTCATATACGTCCACATGCATACCTATTCTTTGTACTCCAGGGGCAGAGCCACGCCCATTTTCTTTTTGTGTGCCTCTGTGTCGCCTACCGGCCAGAATTCTTAATCGATCATCTTGAAACTTTACGTACTTATTCTTTATACCCTAAGGACAGCGGTTTTTAAAAACTATGTTTTAAAGTGACGTTTTGATAAACAGCAACTTGTTATTTTGTGTTTTTACCCATTTTCTTTCTTTTACAGATACACGTATTTAAATCAACCTGTCCATAATATCTATCATATTTTAATGTATTGGTGTAGATGTTCATTAAGTGAATGTTTTGACTCAGTTCCATGATTGACATTTTTCGCTAAAGCTAAGCAAGCTAACCAATGTCATTGGCCGATGCTTTGGGACAAGTTGATTCTAACTGATTGAGAATGATGAAACTTAGTGTATAGTTTCACTGCCAGGTACTTTAAAACCTTGACTGAGTTCAATTGTAAACATTTCCTGCTTCCTAAGATTAGATAATAAGTTTAATTGCTTGATAACTTTCCAAAAGGTACAAGTTCAATTGATTAGTGTTTGTCATCAATTTATTTTCGGATGTCAGCGGGGGACATCAGCCGCATGATCAATCATTTCAATAACAGGATAGTACCTATTTTTATTGGTGCATGCCTTACTCTCCGGGGTGGTGCCACGCCCTCGTTTTTGTGTGTATTGTGTTTGTTAACACTCTACAGGCCACGATTGTTAAAGCTGCACATAATCATGCCATGACCTGTTCGACCCACAGGGAGTTGTTACACCAACTTTTTCGTGAATATTTGGTTTGTAAACACCTTCAGACTGTAATTCTTATGAGATGTTGTTCATTTTGGGTATGGTCATAAATTTCGAAGGTATTTTCTTCATTTTAAAGAAGACTGCCATTCAGGGCCGTAAGTAGGATTTTAAAAGTGGGAGTACAGCAGAGTGTTGGGCTCCAATATAATGTCCAAGTTACTGAGCACGGGGACTGCTAGCAAGTAATCCCGTAGGGCCGCCATTTCTCGGGGTGCCTTATTTTTCTGGGGGTGCAATGTACCCCCGCACCGTGCTTCCATTCCAATCAAAACAGGACCGTTGGAATGTTATGCAACGTTGGCGTTGCTCTTGTTAACCAAAGTTTTTAAAATAAATATTCGAAGGTTTCTAAGATAAAATTTTAAATTTCGCATATTCATATATACTTTCTTAAATGAAATATAAAACTTACCGATTATTGTCAGTAAACGTTGTTGTATTTTTTCAGTGGTTGTTCATCTTCAAGTCTTAGTTAATTCGTTTGTACGGGTACTTAGTTGGCGATTTTGTGATCGTTGTGACGGGCTTTCCCTCTCATTCTTACTCGTTCTGTGAATTTGTTCGGCAGCTAATATCTCATATAAGGTCAAGTAGATGTCAAATTGCAGTGTAGAATTAATTAAAGCAGTGCACTATAAAAATTTATTTATGTCCATTGAATATTACTGATCTACAAAAGTCATCGTGAACGTCAATTTGCCCCTTGCTCCGTGAAGGGTCTTTTGTTTACATACAAAGTGGAGCAGAGATGGTATTTAAATATTTTTTGGAGGAATGATGCTCCATATTGGAACTTGTGAGAAGAAGTTCCACAAACGGACATTGTGTCCAGCAGAATATTTGATATTTTTTTTTACCGGTTATAAATAATCTACTTATTATTATTATTATTTGGAGACATACTATAACTGATATAAGGATTAAATGGGGTTTTAACGTCCGACTTTTCTGAACCGACTGGGCTAATGAAGATGAGCATACGCCATGAGGTAAATTTTTCCGCACATTTCGACTCGTTCCAACTGTGAAGGGTTCTTTACACGTGTACACAGGAAGTCGGATTTCCGTGCCATTCGAACGCCTAGGCACTGTCCTTGCCAGGCCTTCCGTCCTGTACAACTGCCAAACCACGCTGGAAAATCCAGGAGAATTTTCTCGACTAACACCGGGGTCGAACCCCAGAACTCTTTGTTAGCGAGCCAGTGCTTTACTCACGGAGCCACCGTGGCTGTCTATTATGATTCGTAGATTATAGCAATCTGATTAAAACACAGATCCTATTTCGTTTCGTTTTTTTATAGTTCAAAATTTCGTTTTACTTGTCTTTACTAGTCTAGGATCTGGAAGAGTTGTTATATTACCGGCGTTTTGGTTGAAGTGAGGGATTAGTCAATGAAACGCTCTGTTACGGCGAGTTCTTGGCATGCGGTGCATAGAACTGTGGGTAAACCACTAAAACCGTCAATGCTTTTGGTTAATCAAAGTCTGACGTCATAGGGCCAAAAGCTGCTTGTATGACCTCTGACGCGACCTCCCTCTACAACTGGTCAGATCTTCATGTAGTGTAGGAAATCAAAAATATTAAAAAAACGAAACGAAATATAGATCTTTATTTCAATCGGGTTGTAGATTATAGAATATAGTAAATAGCATTCCTTTACGGACCGGTTTAGTGCTCAGTATTTGAAATATAGACGAATATGGTCATGTTTAATGAGATTGATGAGAATACTAGCATATATTGTTATACTGTCGTTGTAAGTGGGGTATACGGGCTTAGTGTTCTAAACTTTGTTGGAAAGCGTCGGGGACCGATATTCATGGATTGTAAATACAATTTATATAACCTATATTTTCTCGGATGGTAGTTCGCCTTTAATGCATGGTACACCCAAAGGAAGTTCTTATTGCAATGGCGACGCTAAATTGTTGTAAACAAATGGCTAGTAGGCTACACAAGAGGGAAGGATGTAGAACGTTAGTTTAGTATCGTTTTTCAAGTTGATATATCAAATATCCGAGTAATATTAACACAAAGTCCAAATAAACAAGGTTGTCGTATATATACATTGCCAAAATATCAAATTAACATATTATCACACAGGGAAGTAATGAAAACCAAATCGGGTCAATGTTGGAGACAGCCAATATTAAATATGTGATAGAACTGGTTAAAAATATTCCAAATACAACTTTAAGTCAGAGATCATTGCTACTGTATCGATGTCAAGTCGATATGCCTTGCATACTTTAGTCTGGTTTACATTTATTGTTATGGTTTGTTCTCTTTAAATACAAACGCGGTATGAATATATTGGTTTGCTGACCGAAGTCTGTTATTGTAGTAACCTCCCTTGTTAGTCTGGATTATCAAGTCTCTTGTATTTTGGGAGCACGTAGTTGTAGACGCAAATAAAGATGGGGATGAACTGTTACTATGTTGTTTTGTATCATTATTATCTGACCCTGGTTTACCTCTAACACCCCTACGAGTTACGAAGGAGTGGGCCATGTGGACAGGAGCCGAAGGTTATGGCGAAGGTTACATTAATTTGGCTACTTATTCTGAGGCCACTGCTGATTTGAGTGAATACAAAATGGCTACCGGTGGGAATATAAAGATTGACAGTTTTTTTGGAACACCAAATGAAGACGCTCGAATGTGGCTGAACCGAATCCGGGCATGGGTCGTTTTACAGAGTATCCGAAATGAGCGAATAGATGCTGCAATGATTTAATTCTGCTCGTCTCTATCACCATTTTATGGAACATTTTATTGCCAGACAGACAGCTAGTTCATGGTTGATTGAACAACAGTTATGGTGTCGATGCATGCGTGATCACGAGAACTTAGAACTTACATTTTTGCCATAAATTCAATGTGCTTGACAGGTTTTGATACAAACGGTTCGGGATCAAAATCAGATAATGGAGGACGAGAAATTTAAATTGGGAGCAGTTTCCCCAACATTTTCAGTTGGCGACAGTATTTTTCTGTAAACATCGTTTAGTTGGACGGACTAGAAGGCTATTTGGGCCTGGTCTGCATTATATAGTTAAAAAAAACTCGGTGATGTAGAGTACATGTGAAATGGCTCGCGAATTGTAACCAAATATACTATTCAAAAAAAGTAGGGGATATTTGATTATTAAGTGTTATTAAAGTCACCTAATGAAACTGACGAAGAAACAAATGACAAAATGAAATGAAGTTCACATTCATCGATTTATTCCAAATGATCGTTAGACTAAGTAAGGCACAGACTGACCATTATAAGGGTAAAATGATACCCGGGGTCAAACAGCAAAGTTACCACAGCATCACAACAAAGTCAGTAACGGGTAAATCCTCCTCTGTTTGCCAAACAAGCATTGATCCGACGTGGCATACTCCTAATGAGACGTCTAAGGTCATTTTGGTCCAGATTGTCCCATTCCTGTTGCAACGCAGCAGCAAGTTCTTGGACATTCGCAGGACGTTGTTGACGTTGACGTAACCTCTGTCCAAGCATGTCCCAGACATGCTCGATGGGGGAGAGGTCGGGACTCAGTGCTGGCCAAGGTAATGTGGTGATGTTCTGTTGTTGGAGGTAACCTGTAACGATCCTGGCCCTGTGACATCTTGTGTTGTCATCCTGGAAGATGAAACGGCGGCCATGACGACGTGCGAACGGCACAACATGGACTAACAAGATGTTGTCCCGGTAGTACTGGCCTGTAACACGCCCTGCAACAACATGTAAAGCCGTTCTTCCAGCAACAGTGATGCCTCCCCACACCATAACAGAACCACCCCCAAATCGATCATGTCTGATGACGTTAACGTCTTGGAAGCACTCGTTTCGACGACGCCACACCCTCCTACGTCTGTCCAAAAAATCAACAGTGAACCTTGACTCATCTGAAAACATCACATTGCTCCAGCGTCGATTATCCCATTGTTGACGATCCCTACACCAACGGCGTCTTGCCTGAATGTGATGATCTCTCAAACAAGGGATCACGCGAGGACGTCGGGCGCGAAGGTGACCCCTATCCAGTCGATTCCGAATCGTCTGGCCACTCACTCTCACACCAGTGTCTGTTTGAAGACGAGCGCTGATCTGATTTGCTGTGATGACACGATTTCTCAAGGCCAAGGTACGGATAAATCGATCCTGGGCTTGAGTTGTCGCCCTTGGTCGACCTGAGCGTGGTCTGTCCTGTACATATTGTGTATCACGGTATCTGGACCATAGCCTGCTTATGACAGACTGAGAAACATTCATCGTCCGCGCCACAACCGCCTGTGTTGTGCCGATCTGTAGCATGCCAAGGGCACGTAACCTTTCATTTTGGGTAAGCCGACGCATATCAAAATTTGTTTTCTGGTCACTAAAACAATTAAACTTATGTTTCCACCCTGGAATTCAATGCCACAATGACTGTAACATTCAAAGTCAGAGTCGTGCAAATCTTGGGTTGGACCCCCATGATGATCCCAAGCATCACCTGCATTCCATGCGGTAGCTATTGGTGCGTTTGGGCGTCACATGTAACTGGAAATGTTTCCTCAGTTAGGTTCTATAGTGACTTTTTTCGTAGTCATTTGCATATTTTAGTATTATGCCCCCAAAATCAAATATCCCCTACTTTTTTGGAATAGTATATTATATTCCCAGGCGCTGATCTCACACAAAACACTGAACACAAATTAGCACCTATTTCGGCTAGCGACCTATTCGACCTATCCAGCTAACAACTTGTTTGTTGGCAACCTATTCACATAAAAGAATCCTTCACAGCTGATATAGATCTGAATTCTAATCGGATTGGGTTTACTATGGGGTTCTATTTTAGCCCAATGTTAAGTAGTCTTTGTCATCCGGAAAAATATTGCAGGAAGGGGTATGACTCTTACGTGGCTTGGCCAAAGATAATGGATAATCAACCACATAAAAAAACACTCGGCAAACCTCGGAAGATTTCGGAATCTAAACTCGGCTGTATGATGAATTCCACCATATTGGAACTACTTTAAAGGTCCCAGATGAAACATGGCTGCGCCCATTCCAAACACAAGTTGGCGACCTATTTGGCTAGCGACCTATTCGACCGATCCAGCTGTAAGATAATGACGAAATTACACTTCTATTCTGAGCTGAAGGAATGGATAAAAAATAATATATTCTACTTTCATTTGATAGACATAACGTTGGATTTTATTGGTTGATAAATAGAGACTGTTGTCTTTACTCTAAATAGATTTCCAACGAACAGGTTGCAGCTCGATCGGTCGAATAGGTCGCTAGCCGAATAGGTTCCCAATTTGTGTAATAGCGTCAAGTTTTCCTGTTAAAGTAAACCGGTAGCCGCATCGCAAATTTATGGACGTAGGTACATATCACTTACTGTCATACATCCGAGACTAGATGTAGTTTACGGAATCTGTCGAGATTAGCCGAGTGCATAAAAAAACTCTCACGGTTACGCATGGGCAACGGTCCCAGACCCTCCGTACGTTGACCGAGACTAAATGTTAAGCAATGGAATAAAAAAAAAGCGGCGTCGACCCTTTTTTCTTACACGACGTCGCACCTTTTATCAATTATATTTTATTTTTTATAGATCCGATTCTCTTTCACTCAATAGCGTAACACTGAAGTAAGAGACGGGAGTGAGGGAGATAAAATGTTTGAGTAAATCGTCGTCCGCAGTTGCGAACGCAGGATATGGTTGGGGGCAGGGCGGGCGACTCTACCCCAAAACCATTTTGAATAAAAACCGGGGGTGCCAATGGTTATTTATGTTGCATATCTAGGCCTGAAAATAACATTCAATTTCATTAGCTTTATTTCCCTACAAAGCTTAGATTTACACGTTTCATAAAAACCGAATAATAAATGATTTTTTTTCTACTTTAATTTAGGTCCCCAGTCCCCACATGGATCCGACACTAATTCGCGTATATTACTTCCTCTTCCGCCTATATCGGAGACAAAATCTTTGTTTGGTGACTCTCTCGGTGATTCAGGTCTGAGAAGGTTGGTCAGTCCAGAAAGAAATGCTCTCTGCGGGGTTACAGTCTCCCCAAAATACCCCTCCCCCCAAAAAAGCAAACAAAAAAAACCAACCCCTGTCCCAGAAAGTAAAAGGTAACCTGCCGCAAAGTCAACTAATCCAGTAATCCAGTCAACAACTCAAATTCGATGAGAGATAGCGAGAGAGAGAAATCGGGTTTAACGTCAACTCGACACATACTAGGTCATTTCTGGACTAACACATGGTTCAATTTTATTTCAATAATTCCCTTGCGCGCAGGGTTCTTTATCAGTGGGAGGAAACCGTAGGACCCGGACAAAACCCACGAGGTTGGACAGGAACCCTACTCCTTGTCACATACAGGCGGAGATTCAAAAGAGAGAGAGAGAGAGAGAGAAATGGGGTTTCACGTCCACTGAACACAACCAGGTCATTTCGGGACTAACATATGGTTTCAATTTTATTTCGCTTGCGCGTAGGGGTCTTTAGCCGTGGGAGGAAACCGGAGTTCCCGGAGGAAACCCACGAGGTTGAGAAGGGGGATTCAAAAACACGCAACTTGATAGACCTTTTGATTAAACGAGCACGCGTTAACTATTCGGCGCCCCCCCCCCTATTTTATTTTACAACTACAAAACTTGGTTATATACGCACGTGCTTACTTTATATGTTCTAATGCCATGACTTTTTACGAACTATCCGACTTGATAAACAAATACATAACCCTGACGATCTTAGCCAGACATTAGAAACTTTTGGCAAGCGGAATTTTCCCTATCCGTATCACGTATCCGTATCGTATACGTGATACGTTGTGTCAGTGTAGCTTTAGAGTTTTGGCAGATTTTCGCGTTGCGTCCGTATGCGTCGCTGAGTTGAGCTTTTCTTCTATTACAGCATGATAGCAGAAAATATCTACCTAGTATTTTCCGGAGGAGTGAAGTCACTCGAAAGTCGTTGAGCTATATAAAATAATAATGTCGAATCTTATTAAAAATTTTCGACTTCGTCTCGACTGCAATTTTTGGTTTCACTAATGTATCATTTCAGAAAGTTTATACCCGTTTATCATAGAATCATTTACAAAATTGAAGGACCCCACCTCCCTAAATTTAGCACATATATCAACCAGCATTCAGACAGACAGGAAAGTATGAAATTTCCGAGAAAAAAACATAAAAAATAATGACTAAATTCCAGTCTTTCTCATGGTTAAACTCAAGTTAAAGCCACGTCAAATATACACCTTCGTGTTCTAGGATACAGTTAGATTCATAAAAACGCTATGATGTAACATTTCAGCGTCTAAAAGTACCAAAAAGGTTATACGGAACTTTTCCGTATGAAAGCTGTTCGATACGTCCTGCCATATCCGTGTGCCGTATCAAGTATGAGAAATACACACACATTGATGACGTCACACGCACAACCCATACGGATACACGATACGGACCAGGAATTCACGTGTGCCAAATGTGTCTATTAACCCACTATTTGACGCGACGGGCTATAACCTGGTCGTTAAATCATGTAATCACACATGTGTAAGGAAAAAACAAATACCCGTATATTCCAAGAAAGATAAACAAATTCATTACCGGCGATGCATCACAGGATAACTGGAGATAACTTTTAAAACCCTTTTAAATTACTGCTTTATTATGATCCTTTCATAAATCTCGTCTTCGACCTTTTCCCCCGTTTATAGTTATAATTATCTCCCTTGCCTGAAGTCGGGAGTATACATATTGAGGAGGTTACTGTAAAACTATCCAAAAACAAAAGAAATGCAGGTTGCTATACTCCTTTCTAAGAAAGTCGAAAGAGGAAGGAAAAATAATAGCTACCACGTTGAGATTTAAATGCATGGCACACTTAAGGTTTTATAAGGTTGTATGTTCATATACATGTATAGTATATAATATTAATTGAATGATAAGGTTGGTGACCAGTCTAGTTCTACAATAATGTGTTGCATTCTACATATTTTCATTTATTTAGGGTGTAGACACTTGATTTAAATACTTCCACTTCTAATGAGATTTTTTTCATTAAACAGGCATTACATAGCGATAGTGACGGCTTAACGTTTTCTACTTTAGATCTAAATATATAATATTATTTGGTTAAGAATATCAAGTGGTTTGTAAAGTCCCATTCATAGATATTATTGAAACTTGTTTTTTTTTTCTGGATACCTAAAATGGATTTGTTAATGTTATATTAATGTTACTTTTAGGGGTAATTTTGCTCCAGATTTGTTGAGCATAGCTGCAGAAAATGAATAGGCGATTTACCGTTTCAATATCGGATTGACAGAAAGTGCAGAGGGTGGATTCGGTTAACTTTAATTTAGATAGTAATGCGTTTGTATATATTTTTTATGAATATATTTGTATTGGAAGTTTTAAAGTTTGCTGTCTATACTTGTGTTATGTGCAAGATTAAAGATCTCTTTCATATGTTGTTCACTTATTTCGATTTCTAATTCCTTTTCCCATTTACATATAGCCATGTTTTTCATAGAGTTCTCACTGCCAGTCACTGTCTGACGTGCTGTCTCAGATCCCTTTTTGAAAGGATTCTGCACGTGCTGTCGCACAATTTGCCCGAACAAATACCATTATATCGAATTCTAACTAACAAGGGATCTTTTGCGCCAATGAGTTTTCGTCCCATCTGAACGACTAGACAGCTGTCCTCATCTGGCCCTCCGTTCTGCACCACTGGCACGGGAAAACATGCCGGAAAATTCCGAAGAACATTCTCTGCCAAAACAGGGAGCAAACCCACGATCCCCAGGCAAGCGAGCCAGCGTCTTACTCTCTTAGCCAGCGTGGCTCCTTAATTATTGGAATAGAATAGTGAATAGTGTAATAAACACACACCCACCGGGAATAAATTATTTACTCCTATCAAAAAACAATTTAAAGCGAGAGTGTCATATTTTTAAGTTATATTTTTAAAATGTATTAATATACTGAGCGTCATAGAAAACGCATCACATAGTTTTTCGTATAACAAAATGATCCTGTAAACATATCTTATTTATTTTGCTCCTTATTGTGAACAATATTCAAATGGGAACACATCAATAACAACACATTTGTACACTATCGGATGTTTAATCTGTAATCATGAACGCTACAAAGTCAGACGGGTCAAAACCAAAAGTACGACACAGATGGTTAATTCCATGCGACTTAGCGTGTATGCTGTGCAGCGAAGTCGCATGGAATTAACCATCTGTTATTAAATAACAATCTAATCATTAATATACACACCGTTATTAAATAACAACCTAATCATTAATATGCATACCGTTATTAAATAACAATCTAATCATTAATATACATACCGTTATTAAATAACAATTAAAAGTACCCTCTCAGATACATGCCTGGATGACAATATCAAATAATGCTGGTCCTTAATTCACAAATAAACAAAAATATACAGGGATTTAGAGACAAATATAGTCAGCAACATTTTGTCTTATTATACAGTAAGTGATAACAAAACTTAACATGTAAAATGCAATTTAAAAGGAAGATTCCTCACTAATAGATGCACGCCAGAACTCTGCTTGAAACACTGGACACATTAAATATTATATACATAGAACAGACCCCGAGTTCACAAAGCATTCTTAGGCGTAAGTTAAGAGATCAACTAAAAAAATTTTGCCTTATTTTAACTAAAACATAGCCCTTTATAAAACTTTAGTCGTTTAATGTCCGCGAGAGGACCATGCAAAAATTGAAAAAAACGATAAGTCTGGGGGTCAGCAATTTTCAATCGTACTTGGCCTATGGGCCCCCTAGGTGACAGAAGTCACGCGATGCAGTGAAAAAAAGTTTAAATGACAAATTCCGGTATCGCTGGAAATTGTTGTTTTGGGTCAAAATTTGCCATATTTCGACCATTGTTTTGCCCAAACTTCAATACGCTCTTTCTTGTAATGGTGTGACTCTAACATTTTGATATTGGTCAGGTATGATAGACCAAGTGGTCGACTTAAAATCCTGCAGTCGTTTGAGAATGAATGGATCGTGTGGAATTTTCTGTGAGTTATCATGAAGTTGTCATTTTACGTATGTTGAAAACTATGTCATCCTAAAACGCACGCAGCTGCTTCTTGGCGGGTCTGACCTAGAATTGCTGGGTGTGATTATGAAGGGCATTTTGTGACACTACGGGTAGGATAATGTCGTGACTTTCCCGGTCACGGACTCCAAATAGGAGGCTGTAACACTACGGTGTCACAGATGGGACAATGATCGTCTAGGGCTTTTCTTCGGACTTCACGCTGTTGGACTGTGACACTATCCTGTGTCGCGGTACCAAATCGACGACTGTGACACTCTAGAGACACGTACTGTGGCCAAATCTTCTGTCACACTGTCGTTTGTCTAGGTAGGACTCGACGTTGTGATCAATAAGAATTCAAACTCTTTTCTGTACTCTTGAGATATTCTTTATATGTTACAATAATATATTCTACAGTACAGATACAACTATTGTTCTTTAGGTATATAACATTCCCGGTCTGAGTTTAATATCCTTTTTAACTCAGATCTGACGACTTAAACGTGGCAAAAGCCAGGTACGTTTTTATAGTTCTGCATAATGTTCACGGCCTCACGCTAGGATAAGTCTACACCCTAGGCTCTGAGCCCGGACAGCTCACGGTACTATCTTCCCCTTGAATTTCTCGAATGATGTCTGCGTCCGGCATGTAAGCCGGAGCAGCTCCCGGTTTGTACTTCCCCGTGGATCTCTCAGATGTTGTCTGAGCGTAAATCAAACAAACTCTCTCCTATATAGAATGTATAATGCGTCATCTATTAGGGCGGGACAATTACCATTTATGGGTAAGTGTTTCGTAAAGGCACCGTTTTACATCAACACTATTCTAGTTAATTGTAGTAATCTGTGCACGCGAGGACTGGACGATAGTACCCTACTTTCCAGAAATGTATACTGACATATCTGTTTGCGAGTTAGTCTAAGATAGTAGTAGAATAATGCAAGCTACTTCATTACCCTAGTCATACATCATGTAGGTAAATAATTCTATATTAAACAGACCACTAAGTCTATAGTGTTACAATTTGACCAAGTATATGTCAGAAGAAAAAATTGACCGGCACTAAACCCACCAGTAATACTCGTCAGTAGACCGTTGTTCAATAGATGAGTTATTGATAGGCAGCTTTAATGTAAAAATAAACAAAACAGCTTAAGCCTACATCACACCGTGCGATTTTTGTCGGATGACTCGTTGTATGATAAATCAAGTACTAATCAAGGCACAGGATATCTCAAAAGGTGAATAATATGTATACTATTTTAGTATAAAAGGGTTATTATCATGTTATGAATCCTAAAGCAAGAACATAACTTCATGAAGAATGTGTTGGGTAATACAATTATAATATTAGTATTTTTAGAGTATATCCTATTACGCTTTATAGTTTATGCACACATTTAGCACGTTGAAAATTCAAGACTAAAATCGGCCTTGAAACTACGCAAGAAGCAAAATTTCTGTAGGGGACTACCATATTCACACTCTCTTAGTCCATCTCTGTCGGATATTGGACATTCAATCGGCCCTGGCTTGGGTTCAAAAATGACAAAAAAATGAGTGTAGCCTCCTACAGTTCTGAACCAACCACGTTGTGGGCGGAAACGCTGCTCGTCGGGCGACGTTCCCCTCATAATCTCGTACACCTTGCCCGCTGAATTTTTTGGGTTCAACCCAAATTGTTTCAGCTTCGACTACAAACAAGCGTCAGTTGTATTGCATGGTGACTTTTAGGTGACTTTCAGCTTGAACCTAAGCCATCTGTTCTTTTCGTCGCATTTCAATATGACGTTAAAGCCCATTTCATTTGTTATTTGGAATGAAATGGACCCCGATCACTATGTAACACCACTTGTACACGTGCATATAACTTGAAGCATGTTCGGTATCTTATATAATTAATTTACGCCAGTTCACAATTATTTCATACCATCGACATGACATTATACAATACAAAATTATTCGATGAAAGTTATAACAACATATAAACGTCTCCACCTTGAAATGAAATGAAATGGGATTTAACGTCCTACTCTTTTGCACCTAACCTGGGCTAATGGAAGACGGGCATACACCATACAGTGTGCTATGAGGGAAATTTTGCCCGGGCAGGGCGCTATGGCCCTACTCTTATATCGAATTCCAACTGCCAAGGGATCTTTTACGTGCACTCCAATGTGTACACGGGACCTCGATTTTTCGTCCCATCCGAACGACTAGGCAGCTGTCCTTGTCAGACCCTCCTTCTGCATCACTGACAAGGGGAAATCACGCCGGAAATCTCCACCTTGTAATCTTGTAAACGATCAACGGCCATTAATCACCTATTGCTTAGAATTTGATTTCCAAAAACTAAACAAGGTGTTATTATGGAAAAAGGGTTTACATTAATTTTTAGGAAATTAACTTTAGCAAGCTACTAACTGGACCAATCGTGTGAATTAATTGTTAGGTGTGATTTATTACAACATATTGAGGTCTTCAGTGATAAACTGTGCCTTTGTTCTCAATATATCTTTGATATCCTTTATTATTAATCAAAACAGAACAGGCCCCAAAACGGAACCTTGGGGGACATCATATTTAAGAGTTATATATGATGAATTTTCATTATTTACTAAACCGGTTTGTTTTCTCCTATGATAATCGCCTGAACATGCCAGAAGTGGATTTGAAATTCCACAGTATTAAACTTATGTGATTAACCCGTTCAAATGCTTGCGGGAAATCTGTTTCATTGTGGAAATGCGAAAGCCTTCTATTAACTCTCTATAAGATGACTGACCTTTAAGTTCGCGTACATTATAGGTCTCATCATATAGATCGACAACACGTACGTTGTTTACATTGGCGATAGTAGGCCTACCAAAAACAGGTCCTGGAAATTATGGCTTTTACTCACTTTGCAGCTGCCCGTACTATTTCATGTAATGTACCCACTTTCACTTACCTGAAATTGGAAATATTTGTTACCCAGATACTTCCAACGCCTTTATCTTTTCCTTTAATAATTTTAAAACAAAATTGTTTTAGAATCCAATTTCCAGAATAAAAACAAGCGATTGCCATGCGAGATACGCCTACATTATGCAAAATTGATTTTTCGTACATTCATGGGCCATAATCCAAGATGTTACAGCCTACATATTTCGCCCTGCCAGGAGGAGAGATCCCAGTTCAGACATCCACACCAAATCAGTGTAAATATATTGGGGGTTTTGTGCCCCCACAGAATCATGTTTTACGTGTTAAAGCATACTCCGCGCAGTGTTTCGTTTGATTGGGGGTAATCCCACTACTCACTGCTGTAATGAGTGGATATTGTTGTTTTAAATTTTGATTGGTCAGTAGTCTGACTACCAACCAATGACTAGATGCGTACAAAAGCTTTACATTTAAAACGAGTGCCAATATTGGACCAAATATGTTTACACAACGTTACGTCATGGCTCATGATTTTATTATGCCCAATTAACCCGTGCATAGCAGAATACGTGACAATTACGTGACAAACGAGGCTATCAGGTCGAATGAAATGTAAACAATATAAAGAACATACTTTCACCGTTTTTAATACCTTAAATCACTGTCCGAAGTTTAAGGGATGACCCAGATTAAACGAAGGTCTGTCATGTTGCTGTACTTAAGTGATAGCTTTGATTGAACGGGAAGAATAGACATACTCCCGCAAAAGTTCAAGAATCAGAAGCTATAATCTAGCAATGGCACGAGAGGGATTTTTCGGGCCATTGCTTCAGGAATATGGTGTTAAAGTAGCTAAGTCTCTAACTCAATATCATCCGAAATCTTCATCGTTGAAAACACGAATTATTGGTCAATTTAAATCAACATTGATGCTGTGATCTTACCGGGAAAAGATGGGCTTCTGATATCCAATATTTAAGACAAAATAATCATATTACCATTGGTACACGAATCGTGTACCATAATACGTTTCAGTCCCAGTTCTAGCAAGAGACTCGCGGTACGAGACTAGATACGTTGCACCAAATCAAACGGCGTATGTAGACTGAACTAACCAGACGCTAGAAATTTGCATTCGATTGAGACTGCTACCTTCTTTCGCCAAACATAACTGCTATGAAATTAGAGTAAAACGGAAACCATTGGGTGTAAATCAGTTTATATATATTGATATTACAGTATTATATGCGTTGTGACCCATTTCTGTCAATTTCTAGGTCCCAAATGTTAGCGATTTACCTCCTTTAAATCAGCGGCCACCACACCACCCGATCGAAATCGAAGATATGACTACTGCACAGACAAACAGTAGCATGTATCCACAATATAGGTTCCAAATACTTTCTCTCATAACACCCGAAGAGTTTTGTTCATTGAGATCTATTTGGGATATATTCCAAGACAGCGGAAATATTTACATTTAAATTTTGTTGAGTGCAGCGTGATATAAGGTTTTTTCTTACTGGAATTCTGAAATATTCTCATGTCTGTTATTGGCGTACATGATTTTTCACACGTATTTCGCGCCAAAATCAACAATTTTGCTAATTTCATAGTGGGCAATACAATAATGTATAATAAGCTATGATTTCTGTGCGACAACCAGATGGTGGACAAGTGCCACTGATGATGGGGATTTTAATACTGGATCTTAAAAGACGTAGTTTACGGTAAATAAGTTAAAGGTGTTTGTGAGTAGGATAACACACGAGGCTGGGATTACACTGGGGAAAGAAAGACTAGAAATAACCCGAGAAATAGTAATCAGCCTCGGTTTTTCCGTTAAAAGTTTTTTCTGAAGTATTTCTTAACCGAAGTCGAATACTTTATTTTGTTTATAAACCGGCTATGTTCACATGTACGTAAAATGAGAATATTCCAGAATTCCAGTAAGAAAACCCTTATATCAGGTTTCCTTATGGAAAAAAAACTCTTCCGTGGAAGAATAACCCGTAACAGGTCTAAAGAAAAACTTTCAGAAGAATAACCACAAATTCTCCTGTATACTGTACAGGGGCGAATTGGCTTGGAACCGACCCGGGCTCCCGTGTGGGAGCGGCCCCTATTACTGACCGAGGAGCCCGGAGGGGGGGGGGGGTCCGGGGGCTCTCCCCCCTGGACATTTTTGAAAAATGAACCCCAAATATGCGATTTGGTGCAATATCTGATTATAATCTCTGTCAAATAATATATCCCATAAATCGATTAACGACCTGCAAGTAATTTACAACCATCAACCTGTGAAATTATCATATCGTCATATTATTAATCAACGTATTATCATTGTATCGTATTATCATTGTATCGTCAAGAGTGAAGAGAATTTAACTGGCTGAAAAATGGGACAAGTTGAGAAAATTTTGACCATTTGATTAACCAGTTAAAAATATTGAATCAGCTCCATGGTCGGTCCAATACCCCTCTCTCCCATATAATGTTCATCCGAAAAACGTTGGCGTGGCGGCCCGTTAAAGCCACCGGCCACATACAATATTATCATCATGGCTCAATGGTCGGCCCAATACCCCCCTCTCCCATATAATTTCAGCAGAAAAAGGTTGTTTTTTAGACGAATTGGACAAAATTATTTATTTTCATTTTTTTTCCGACCAGCCCTTCCCGATCGCCCGACCCTTCCCGATTGTCCGACGGCTCAATCCGCACCTGTACGTGTATGTTCAATAAGCTGACGCCGACTTTCAAACCCCAATTTTTTCCTGGCATAGAATATACCGTAAAGATCAAAGAGATTTACGGTTATATGTGTTTATTAATATCTAATAATAGGTACTTTTATTTATTTACATGTATGTATATATACACTGGCCACTGGCACTTATTTACATATACATGTATATACACACATGAATCAGGTTAGGTATACCCCATGAAAGACATAGAAATATATCTCAACATGGTCATAATACGGTGGTTCTCGACCTTTCATTGCCAATGGCACACTTTAGAACATATGAAAAACTAGCGGCACACCTCATTATATATGAAAAATATTTGAATTTTGCAAAATAAATTATGGCTCGAACTAAATAAAAAAAAGACACAGAATTGAACTAACTAGTAGACACAATTGGGATCAGATAGTATTTACCATTTTCCTAGTGAGCCCTTTAAATTTTCGCGGCACGCTAAGGAAGATCTCGCCGCACACATGTGTGTCCATGGTACACTGCTGGGTGAGAATCAACACAAGCTGCTGAAATCTTTTGATGAGCCTGTTTTTAATTTGATTGTATCCAAGTTGATAGATAATCTGGTGTTGATTTTCTTGATTAAATTCTCAATAACATCTTGGATACAGACACAGAAAGTTTGATATTTTCTGGAAGAAACTCAAATGATTGGACGGAGATGTTAAATGTGATAGATCATGAATTGTACACTGCTGAAATCTTTTGATGAGCCTGTTTTTAATTTGATTGTATCCAAGTTGATAGATAATCTGGTGTTGATTTTCTTGATTAAATTCTCAATAACATCTTGGATACAGACACAGAAAGTTTGATATTTTCTGGAAGAAACTCAAATGATTGGACGGAGATGTTAAATGTGATAGATCATGAATTGTTTAAATTGTTACACATTGATACAATCACTTCCTGTATACTTCTCATTTCATCTGGAATATATAAATAATATCTACATATAATGGACAGTTGTTTTCAAATAATTTATACAGTATTTCAATATTTTATCAAGTGAGGTTGATATGGATAGGCATGTGTTCAGAGGGGTGCAGGGGTCCAAGCAATGCCTCAAAATATTACTAAGTTTGAGTTTATGACATGCCTAAATTACTTATGGGCCACAAAATCCACTTTTATTGTAAAATCCCCCAAATCATTCAAAGTTATATACATCACTCCTACCATGTTTGGAATCTGCGACCAAATGAATGAAATGAAATGGGGTTTAACATCCTACCGCTTTGCGCTGACTGGGCTAATGAAGACGGGCATACGCCATGCAGAGTGCTATGAGGAAAATGTTGTCTATATGACCTATTCTTATATTGAATTCCAACTGCCAAGGGACTTTTTACGTATGGACCAATATGTCCCATCTGAACAACCAGGCATCTGTCCTTGTCAGGTCCTCCGTCCTATGACACTGAAAAGTGAAACCCACACCTGAAAATCCTGAAGAACTTTCTCATCAGGGATTGAACACGCAACCTCCCACAATATTGTCAGCTGTACTTACTGAGGTTTGAACATTTTAACATTAAAGATGGAAGTTGATTTCTATAATGCTTGATCAAAAATCTCTGACAAGCCTTTATACTCCCTGAAAGAAAAAATGTACAAATATGAAAAACCTCACGATAAATGTAGAGTGTTCACAAGTAATTGTGAACGACAGACAGATGGTGGTGATGACAGAATACAATCACATTTCCACATCGGCGTAAATGTTTGACTAAAGTGTTTTGTAAACAAAAAATTAAATCGCATTTCTCCTCTTACTGTTATATGAAGGCTCAAAGTGACCAAGTACTCTCCTCAAAATAAGACAGAATTGTTTATTCAGAATGAATTAATCTGTAAGCAATGCTCCATCTACCCTCTCTTACCAATTTTGATTACGCCTAAATATAATGAACGAAGTTATGCTGAAAGCACATACATGAATGTGATAACGTTTCAACCCGGAAAGTGTCTGCATAGAAACCAATATCACGCCTACCTCCAATATGAAGAGTTCTACACGATACATCCAGATCATTTATTTTTTTCAGGAAAACTGTAACAGCAGATTGTAGAAGTTTATGCGCCCCACGTCTTGATTTGACCAATATAACATCTTTCCAATCACTCATATAGCGCACTGAAATATCAATAGAGCATAACAGAGAAAAAGAGAGAGAAATGGGGTTTAATGTCCACTCGACACAAACTAGGTCATTTTGGGACTAACATATGGTTTCATTTTATTTCAATAATTCGCTTGCGCCTAGGGGTCTTTAGCAGTGGGAGGAAACCGGAGGAAACCCACGAGGTTGAGAAGGCGCACCTATCTCCATGCCACATACGCTCACACCAGGGAACGAAACCACAGCCACAATCCAGAGGTGACCAGCCAGCTAGAGGTCGAAGCGCGGCACTCTAGACCAGAGATGGGGTTTCACATCCACTGAACAACATATGGTTCAATTTTATTTCAATAACGAGCTGTGGGAGGAAACCGGAGTACCCAAAGAAAACTCCCAGGTTGGGACGGAGACTCTATTCCTTGTCAAATACAAGGTGGGCTGGGAATCTAAACCACACCATTTCACTCAATAGCAAACCTTATGAACTACAGTACTGCACATCTTAAACCAAAGGATAAAAGCTGAACTGTGTATGAAAATTCAAGTCAGTTGAATGAAGACTTTAGCCTCTAGAGTGATCTTTAGATTTTTCAACAAAATGATCAAGGGCCATAACTCGCACACTTAATAGTCCAAAATTGCAGACTTCTTCATCTCATTGACATAAATCTCAAGTCAATCAGATGATAACTTAGAGGATATTTCATAAAATAGAAACAAGAATATCCCATAAAACACCTCATTATTACACTCATTATTCACCTAGGAGAGCAGGCTGCATTGTGGATAAATCATCTCTTCCAGAACCAAGCTTTTATTACGCAGGGAGGTGGGGGGGTGTGAGTGTGTGTGTGTACCAGGATATGAAGAGGTTAAGTATACATTTAGGGACAGAGAGAGAGAAATGGGGTATAACCTCCTTTCGACACAAACTATAGGGACTAACGCACGGTTAGATTTTATTTCAACAATTGGCTTGCGTGCAGGGGTCTTTAGCAGTGGGAGGAAACAGATTGGACAGGCGTTCCCACTCCTTGTCACGTACAATCCAGTAATTGCAACCACATCAGTTGACTCAATGGCAGACCTTAGAATACAGCGGGCTAAAGCTAACCATTAGGCCATCCATCCCCCTATACATTTAGGTGTTTGGTGATTGTCCGAAAAAACTAAAACATATATATACCATGTAGGTTGTTCTGTAGAATTCCAAGACCAAAATCACCATAAGCCTGAGAAACAGCATCAGTAATAGCCTTGTTACATGCTCGCTCGTTGATATTACTATCTTGAGGTTTCTTGTTAGGGTAAATAATCTCAAATACTGTATATCTGGAATAGAAAAACAAGTCCGTCATCAGTCTAATCTTCTACCATATTGCAGATTGAGCCTACATATCATAGTGCTGTCTTTTGGAAATAGAAATAATTACATTATTTTTATGGCAATTCACTCCTTACCACTGAAGAGTGAGAGAAACAGAACATCCACTCGACATAAACTGGTCATTTTGGGAATAACATGTGGTTCAATTTCATTTCAAAAATTCGCTTGCATGTGCAGTCTTTAGCAGTGGGAAGAAATTGGAGAAAACCCACAAGGTTGGGCAGGTGACAGAAATCCTCTAGTTTTCTTTCCATCCAAACATAGGTCCTTGCCAGGCCCTAGATCCGTCCTGCACCATTTACAGGGAGAACCACGGCAAAAGGCTTGACAGTTGATCAAGGGGTTGGCTTGATAACCTGGAGGTTTAGTGTTCGATCCTTGCGTTGGCCGAGAAAGTTTATTGGGATTTTCCAGTATGGTTACCCCTTGTCAATGAAGCAGAACAGTGGGCCTCAGTGGCGGATCCAGGACTTTTTTGAGGGGGGTGATAACCCCATGTTTTGTCTCACCTACCGCGGTTTACGGAGCTAATTTCTGCCTCTAGTAACATAGATGCTGATTGTGTGTTTGATAAGATGCGCACCGTGTGCTGTCTAATATATATACGACCATGCGTGCATGTCCCAGTGGAAGCATGTAGGGCCCGGGATTCCTATACACTGGTGGGGAGGGGGGTGACTAGTAATTACCCTAGTCACCCCCCCTGGATCCGCCCCTGGGCCTGCAAAGGACAGCTGTCTAGTGGTTTGAACAGTACGAAAAACCCAGGTCCAGTGTACACATTGGCTTGCATGTAAAAGATACCTTGGCAGTCAGAATTCGATATATCAGACAAGAGTAGGCAGTAATGCCGCTGCCGAGGCGAAATTTCCATCATAGATTAGAACATGTATGAATGATGCACACCTATTTCCATTAGTTAACTGTCTCTGATTGTAGCTAGGCTACACCCATTTTCTTCGGCCTAGTCCGAGCAGGAACATTAGGACGTTATTTAAAAGCCCCAATAACACACTTGTTGTAATTGAATAATATGTCCCAATCTTTATTCTGGCCAACAAATTGTATTATTTTACAATATTCAAATTAATTGATGATACAAATTTCATCTTACGACTTAACACACCTAATTTAAAGAATTGGAAAAATTCAACCTTTTCAAATGTTACTTGGATTTTGAAATATTTTCGAACCCTCTGAACAAGTAAAATATGATGTAATGGATAATTTACACAACAGGTAGGACAATTAATAAACATCTAGACTCTAGTAGTAGTACTTAGAATAAGAGGCGCTATTGCACTCGCCTAAGAAGACTATCATTTATTTTCTAGAGCTGCAAATATTAAAGCCAGCAAGAGTATTATTGTCCCTTTAACCCCATTTCATTTCCGCCATGCCTGGTTGGTGAACAAAAGTACAACATACTACATAGCTAGGGCCTACACCCAATTTCAATTTTAATAATTTTATAATTAATATTCATATCATATAGTTTCCAAGTTTCATTCACATTTCATCACGTATAATAGTAGGCCCAGGCTACCTCAGTGAATTGAAATCAATCCTAACCCCTACCTTTTAATTACTTACCTGTTTTTAATCCTCACCATTTTCACCACTGTTAGAAAATCACATAATCTGGTCAAATTTCCTCAAAAATAAACCCTAATGTTTACAAACAGATCACCACGTGTATTTCATTTCCGAAGTAATTTCATATTAAACAATTTTGCCCCTGGTACTGAATTCTATAAGCATCTATCGGGATCAATGGGAAGCAACTCTCTTTCAGATAGCCATAATAATGGGATGCAGCCCACCAAAATTTTTCCTAATGCCCAATAATTATTGTTTCTTGAGCGCCTAATTGATGGTTTGCAATTGGAAGAGAGAGAAATGGTGTTTAATGTCCACTCGGCACAAACTAGGCTATTTTGGGACTAACATGTGGTTCAATTTCATTTAAATAATTCGCTTGCAAGAAGTTGCATGTGGGGGTGTTTTAGCTGTGGCAGGAAACTGGGTGACCCAGAGAAAACCCACAAGGTTGGACAGGCAACCCAACTCCTTGTCACGTTCAACCGGGAAATCTAAACCATGCCAGTTGACTCAATGACAGACCTTATGATACTACAATGCGCACTCTCTAATCATTCAGCCATCAAACTCTCCTTGCAGTTTGAGAAAAGGAGTTTGGGATTCACACTGACAGTAAGCAGATGTCGTCAACCTTGATACGTAAGAAATCCATTTATTTCTGGGAATCAGTGTTGCCACCGCTGTTGACTTTAACGTTGATTCGTTTATTTTTTCCAAATATTCATGGGATTAATGATCTCTACTACTACAGGAGGGAGCAACATTTGCCAATTTTATGATACAAATTTAGAGTTTTCACAAATTTAATGAGTCAGTCTAGAAAACAAGCAAACAAACATTTTCTTTATATATATGGATGTATATTTATCTAAAACAAACAATATAAATATTTATAATAATAATTCTTACAATAATTTCATCAGATCCACTTTTATAATAATAATTCTAACAATTAACATCATTTCATCAGATCAACTATCCTTCTTTTATATACATGTAATTCTAATTATATACTCTAAAATTAGAAATCAGGGGCCCGTTTCACGAAATTTTAACTAAGATAAAATCAAAATTTTAGTAATTTGATTGGATAGGATTAGACTTGAAGTATCTACTAAAAAAGTTGGATTTTATCTTTAGTTAAGATTTCTAGAAACAGGGGCCAGTCAACTTTTTTTCCCTAAAATAATTGACATACACAGATATATTTTAATCAAACATCCAGCAGTTTTTGAAAAGCACAAAAACATTACTGCATGTATTTTTTGAGTTTGTTAAAGTGATAGACCAATGTTTAAGCTAAAGCTACCTTTTTTGGCTACAAAAAATTGAAATATACAGAAATTTTTACTTATCTCACGTCAAACAAATAGAAGTTAGTTACAGTGATAGATTGATGTTTCAGATAATTTTTTTTATTTCAGCGAGGGTTTTCCGGTCTTTATCAAAAGATGGGAGAACAATCATCCTGATAAAGACGTGAAAACCTTTGTCGAAACGTCGCTGAAATAAACCCTTCAAGAAACTTATATTCCATATAATTGTGTCACATGTTAAAATTTAATAGATTTGAGAAAATTTAAAATGTAGCTATGTCTAGTCAATGATTTGCATAATTACTGAACTCTTGACGAATAATTACCTCTGTGGAAAAAAAAACATCAGCAAACGCTGTCAATGTTGTTAATAACTTGTATTATGAAAACATCCTTGCAAATGGAACATCAGCTAAAGCTGGAGATTAATTGCTGTTTTATCATGATTGAGTATAATTTATAGAAAAATTATAAAGATAAAAAAAAATTAAAAAAAATATCTGAATATTTTATAAAATATATAAACTTTCAGGACCAATAATACAAGAATCGTATTCCGTGGTGCTGTGCTACATGAGAACAGTCTTCCATAGTGAATGTTTTTAAATTCATTTTTTGGGAGCTTCATCTTAGTAATGCTAGTCTAAAAACTTTGAGGTATTACATAATGCCATTACATAATTATAAAATTAAATTTACATGTTTTACAACAAGTAGTTATTTTTATGTACCCTCTTATTTTAAACGTAACAAGAAAAAGACAATATTTTCTACAGAAAGACCAAGGAAAATGATACATTAAATTACATTAACTATACAAAAACATAACAAGAAAAAGCCGACAGAACGACTAGAAAAATAATACATTACGTTTAGTATACAAAAACAACCCCAACAAAAAAATCCATGTTAAGATTTTACAGGTACACAGGGGCAGGTAACCCAAATTTATTTGTTTTTATATCAATATCAACCAGACACCAATTTAGTTGAGTATATCACAAAGTGATTTTCAAAGTTATATCTAATTATATAAATTTACTGGGGGGTTGGGATGGCTAAGTGGTCTAGAGTGCCCTGCTTCGACCTCTAGATGGCCGGTCACCTCTGGCTTGCGGCTGTGGTTTCGATCCCTGGTGTGAGCGTATGTGGAATGGATATAGGGGCGCCTTCTCAACCCCGGGCACTCTGGTTTCCTCCCACTGCTAAAGACCCCTACGCACAAGCGAATTATTGAAATAAAATTGAAACCATATGTTAGTCCCGGAATGACCTAGTTTGTGTCGAGTGGACATTAAACCCCATTTCTCTCTCTCATTACACCCCCACTGACCAAGAAGTCATTAACTGTTGTTGATCTTAGTGTTAAAAAAAACCGTTTCCACCAAAGGTGATATCACAGATAAGTTGTCTTACTTTCGTTTATATTATCTTAGTGCATGCACAGGGGTGTTTCCTGTGGGAGGAAGCTGGAGTACTCGGAGTAAACTCATTAGGTTGAGAAGGCACCCCTATCTCCAAGCCACATACGCTCAAAAGTCATTTACTGAAAACTATTTATAACCCTGCAGATACACGACTATAAATATATATAATTTACATAAAAATCACAATTTGAGAGACAAAACAAGATTCTTCTTGCTAGTACTTTCAATTCAACCCAATTAGGATCTCATCGGACATTTATTATAACAATCAGTGCTCATTTGGTTTGACTTACATATGTGTGCAGTTCCATGATCAGAGTTTAAATAAAGGTGCAAATTTATTCTACACTACAAGCCTATATATTATTTGTCATGGCACTTATGTATTTAATTATATTTGGCTATTAAATAATCCTGAAAGATTTAATACTACTAATTAAAGATGCATTCCCACAATCGTATTCATAGGGTAGTTATTTCCAATTAAAATATACAGTAGCTAGAGACACCCTTAACTACAAGAGTGGAGGTGGATTCCCCGAAAACAACCACAAGGCACATACACACATGACCGATTTAAGAGGAACACTACCTTAGTTTGAACATGTTTTTCGTCCAAAAATGTCCTAAAATTACCCAGTTTTTACATGAGAAGGCATCTTTAAGACCATCTTATTTCATTGCTGTATATATACGTTTAGTCAGACTGTGCTTAAATCCACCTCAATATCGATTTTGAGTACTTGTCAGGATTTGATCGATTGATATCAGGGTGGAATAAAGACTGTCATCGCCACAAATCACAATTTCTATTACACAAATCACATATCACTTTTAAACAAATTATCACTTAATACAACTTCCATGGTGATGAAAAGAGCAGAACTCTCCATGGCAGTGATTCTCAACCAGTCTTCCTTGTTTTCAATTGCACACTTAAAAAAATGCAAAAGTCCATGTGATCCTAATTGACTATTCACTGGTGTCTACTGGTAAATTCATAGCTGTGTTTTTCCTTATTTAGTTTGAGTTATTCTATGTGTCTATGACTAGTCTCTGTCTACAGTTGCATGTCGTCTATGACTTGCCAGGTTTTTATTTTGCAAAATTCAAATATTTTTCATGTATATTTAGCCACATGTGCTGCTAGTTTTCCATGTGTTCCAAGGTGTGCCATTGGCAAAAGAAGGTTGAGAACCACTGGTCTATGGCAAAAGCATAAAAGACAAAAAACAAATCCACTATAATCAAGGTCTTTTAACCCATTTTTTACGGTAGCGAAACAACTCGCGGCACGTGGGTCACGGTAGCGAATCAACTCGCGGACCCTTCATACTTGGCAACGGCATTAGCGAACCCAAGCGAGAAATCAATCAACTTACTTCTATTGTTTCTATGTCATTAATTAATGGTGATTGGGTAATAAAAGTAAAACCCACGATGAAAAGGAATGTTTAATTCGCTAATCATCCAATAAAAAATATATGTTTCAACACCGGATCTTTCAGTATTTACGTAAAAGGTCAGAGGTGAAAATTCACACCGTGTCATTCAATTTGGCACTATTCCAATATTTTCACGCTGTCAATTAATAATTATATGATATTGAGAGTGAAATAGAATCAGATTTTATGATTTACTGCCAGGTATATTGTGGAATATGATAATGTCGAAGAAATCAACTATTTATTATTTTTTTTGACGTTATGATGCGAAGAATGCGTTTACTCGAGCCGAGATCAAGCGTGTCGCCGCCATTTTGGATTCGCTCGCTCAAACAGATGACAACAGGAAACATACGGCTAATAATTCTAGACTTTGGAAAGCTAAATTGAATCAAAACTTTTAGGATTTAATACAAGCTAAATAGAGGAATATTACACTGTCGAAGATTTCAAATATATATTTTTATTTTCGACGCAATGAAGCAAAGAAAACGACAATTCCCGTCATATATATCCAAAGAAAGGCAGAAATGTTAAATGCCGTAGGCGATGAAATGACCGTTATTTGGGGTGATATTTCTTTTTAAAAGTTATATTTATACTTACTTAGAACACTGCTGCCAACACGACGGATTATATTTTTGTTCTATTTTTTTAAAAAAAACTCGTAAGTGATACTTTTTCACATTATTTTGCCAATATGATAGAGAAAAGTCATAATTTTAGTGGAACTGGCTTTTCAATATTATTTATAGTAATATACATGCTACTTTGTAAAATTGAATTTTATATCATTGGAAAGAACACGACAATGTGTACATTTTTGTAACAGAGTATTTTTATGTATAAAAAATATTTTTTTAATTATTTGCAATTTTATAGAGGGTATTAGGATTAACAATAATCCTGTAATTGGCTTAGGAAGATGGGCCCTGCTGGTTCAATGAGCTTAGGGTTAGGGAAGATAATCTTTTAATTGGCTCAGGGTTAAATGGGTTAAAAGATTTTGTGGAATCTTCTATATCACAGATTCCGATTGTTAGGTTTATACGGAAATGCTTTTTGAAAAACATGAGGAGGATTCAACTAAGGATCAAATGAAAGAGGTTCTGCTCTTTTGAAATCATCAACCAATATTTTGCTGATTTTTCCTTTAACAAAAACAATGACCATATTTATGGATTATCTTCTGTAAGTTGTCTGATCTCATCAGCTAAAACTTTAGTGACGTGCATTGCTTGTTCAACTTCTACACCCCCTATCTGTTGCAAGGCTACAGCTGCTGCTTCACGCACATGAGAAATAACATCATTACGCCTGCAAATAAAATAAATACCAAGCAAATTTAATAATACATTCATTGGAATGTTTCTGGTTGTTATAAGTGGGTAGGACGCTGACTACCTAACCTGGAGGTCGGGTATTCGATCCCTGCATTGGGCGAGAAAGTTCATCCAGATTTTGCCGGCATTGTTTCCCTTTGCCAGTGATGCAGGACGGAGGGCCAGACAATGACAGCTGTCTAGTCATTCGGATAGGATGAAAAAGCAAGGTTTTGTGTACACATTGGCGTGGATGAAAAGATCCCTTTACAGTTGGAATTTTGATAGAAGAGTAGGCCATAGCGCCCTGCCCGGGTAAAATTTCCCTCATAGCACACTGTATGACGCCATGCCCGTCTTCATTAGCCCAGTCCGGAGCAGAACAGCAGGAAGTTAAACCTCATTTCATTTCTTTTATGTGCTCTACATCACCCTTTTATGTGAAGTCTTTTATCTACCTCATTCTTCTGGCCCATCTGGATAAGTCAGAAATTCAGAAATGAGCTTGATAAATATCAAAACTTATTCTTCGTCCAAATATGAAAGTGATAGAAAATAAACATACCACATATGAAGTAGTTTTTTAACGGCTTGTTCTGCATGAAGATGTCCCAGTGCCAAACATCCAGCTTCACGAACCAATCTGTCTTTATCCATCAATGTTCTCAATAGTTTGTTTAGTGATTGGTCATCGTTTGCTTCCGTTCTAGCCAATGAAATAGCTGCTACAGCTCGTACATTTGCTTCTGGATCTGTCAATAAATCTTGTAACGCCTGGATAACGGCAGCACTTCGATATTTGGCTGCAAAACAATGTTTGTTAACAGTTATTAGAATATAAACAGCCAATAGCTGGGGTTTAATGTCCACTCGACACAAACTAGGTCATTTCAGGACTAACATATGGTGTTTTTTTTAATTTTATTTCAATAATTCGCTTGAGCGTAGGTGTCTTTAGCAGTGGGAGGAAACCGAAGGACCTGGAGAAAACCCACGAGGTTGGACAGGTGATCTTACTCTTTGTCATGTACAACCGGGGATTCGAAACCTTGCCAGTTGACAAGATATCTAAAGCACATGCTGCCAGTTTATTTATTTACCCTACTTATTTACCCTATTGACATCACCATGGTATTTTACTCAGGCAGCAATTTTTGTGTCTACTCTTCTTCAGATTTTAACTGTCAAGGGTTCTCTCACATGCACATCAATGGGACTTTGGTTTGGTTTTCATCATATTCAAAAAACAAGCCATGTTTCTTTGCCAGACCCTTTGTCCTGCACCAGGGAAGCCACTGAGGACCCCCTAAAGGGTTTTATCCCTATATTTATCACAGAGCAGAGAATAATCTGGAATCTAGATTAAGACCCCAAAAAGATAAAATAAAAAGTGTCAATGGCTGGACAATTTACCAAGATTTTCAATGGCTTCAACTCGTACAGAAGAGTCCATGTCAAATACTTCCTTCATGGCGTAACTTTCACGAGCCTGATCTTCTATTCTCTTCCATAGAGCCTGTAATTCATCGTCAACCACACAAAAACCTAGAAATAATAAAAAAACCTATTTTTAAATGGAGAGAAAAGAGAGGGTGAGAGACGAAAATGGGGTTTAACATCTACTTGACACAAACTAGGTCATTTCAGGACTAACATATGGTTTAATTTCATTTCAATAATTCGCTTGCGCATAGGGGTCTTTAGCAGTGGGAGGAAACCGGAGGTCCCAGAGAAAACCAACAAGGTTGGACAGGCCACCCTAGGTACTAAATCTAAAACCGATATTTCCAGGCCTGCTTGTTGACAATACTTAGTTTCATTTATAAGAAAATTATTGATAGTAATGTTTGGCTAATAGATGAACAGTCTCATGTCTCTTTAATCATAAAATATCTTTTTTAAAAGAATTTGTCTTTTTCATGGATTGAGGGTTTAAATCGACGCACAAATTTGAGTTCTTAGCCACCGGAAACGTGGCTCTTTAACATAACTTGGTATGTTGATCAGTTGACAACTGTTTGTTGAAAGAATATGGAGCCACAGTAGCTCAGTGAGTAGGAAGCTGGCTTGTTAACCAAGAGGTCCTGTGTTCGATCCCTGCGTTGGCAGAGAAAGTTTTTGTCATGATTTTCTTGCATGATTCTTCCATGTCAGTGGTGGCAGACAGGGTGTCTGGCAAGGCATGATGCACAGTCTTTCGGATGGAACGAAAAAAACTGATCGTATGACATGTTGAAATTCCATATGGAAGTAGGCTGTAACAACGCTGTCCAAGCAAAATTTCATTCATAGCATAATGCATTGTGTATGCCCACCTTCATTAGCCCAGTCGGAGCATAACTGTAGGACTTTTACCCAATTTCATATTATTTTCATTTAAGTTTTTTCTAACTAAGGCTTTTGGATTATCGTAAATTTGCTATAAATATTTTTTTTTTACTTTCATATATATCATATTGTAAAATATTGTCATCTCCGACTTCCATCTCACGAAATAACACATCCATCAGCCATTTCTCTTCTTCTGGATCAGAAAAAAGTTTCTTCATTTGAAATGCAAATGTTTTGGTAAGGGCATCGACAAATCTGTAATATATACAAAAGTGTAAAAGTAAGAATGGAATACAGAGTTGCTTGAAGACGAAATTAATAAGATTATACATTTAACAATCGGATTAAAATACAGATATTTATTTCGTTTTCGTTTCTTTTTTTAAACATTTGATGGTCTACACTACATGAAGATCTGATAAGTTATAGTGGGAGTTCAAGTCGGGGTTCATATGATGTAAGACATTTGATTAACCAATCAGCATTGTGGTTACTAGTGGATTACCCACAGTTCCATGCAAAACATGCCTAAAGCTCGCATTAACACCTCACACTATTCAGAACACGTCAATGATGATAATTCTTCCAGATCCTAGTGTAGTGATACATTCCACTACATCCCATATTCCTGAAACATGGTCATTTCGGGACTAACACATGGTTCGATTTTATTTCAATTATTCGCTTGCATGAAAGGGTCTTTAATTAGCAGTGGGAGAAAACCCATAAGGATGGACGGACACCCTTACTCCTTGTTACGTACAAACCCCGGAATAGAAATGTCAGCTGACTCAATGACTGACCATATGGTATAGCGTGCACGTGCTGACCATTCAGATAAGCCCAAAGCTTACCAAGGGGTAAGAGACATCTTCCATGACATCAGGACTGACCCCTTACATAATATGTGACCCGCTCCCACGAAAAGAGACGCTTGTCGCACAACTTCATTTTGTACTATGGGCACAAAAGCACAAACTGTATGCCTTCTTGTTACTATTAATAAGCTGTACTCAACTGCAAATGATACGACAAATTTAAAAAGAATTGTATCTTTGAAAAGCTTAGTTGTGGACTATTCAACTATGGTGCCAGCTCTATTTTCAAAAAAATGACCATCTGTCTGGTTTTGGCTCACACATTAGAATGAGATATTGTCTAGATTCCGAACTCACAGTGGCACAATAAGTAAGGCATTGACTTGCCAACCCGGATGTTCTGTGTTCGATTCCTGCATTGGCCGAGAAAGTAAATCGTCATTTTCAGGTGTGGTTCCTCCTTGTCAGCTTGAATTTGATGTAAAATTCTGGGTAACATTTCCATAGCACACTACATGGACCATGCGCATCTTCATATTCCCAGTCGGTTCAGAACATCAAAAAGGATGCTAAACCCCATTCCATTTCGTTTCACGTGCGCTGTATCATAAAGGTTGTCTTGAGTCAACTGGCATGGTTTCGAATCCCTGGTTGTACATGACAAGGAGTAGGGTCGCCTGTCTAACCTTTTAGGTTTTCTACGGGTCCTCCGGTTCCCCCCCACTGCTAAAGACCCCTACGTACAATTGAGTTATCAAAATAAAATTAAACCATATGTTAGTCCGAAATGACTCAGTTTGTGTCGAGTGGATGTCTGTCTGTCTGTCTCTCATTTATTCTAGATTGACTTACTTGTTCCAGTCTACTTGATCCGTACTAAACCTGTCCTTCCAGAATTTATCTGGCATAAGTTCAGTTTCGTTATATTCAACCGATTGATTATAATTTGCTGCTTTACGGTAAATATTTTTACGTGACATTGACCTTTTAAAGACTTTCTTTTTATCAGGGCTATCTGTAAAATAAAGGTGTAATGGTTCAAATAAACGTGGAATAACAGATAGAGTTACTGGACACAATATTTTGAGCTCGTACAATCAGGTGCAGTAATCGATAAAGGTACTCGCGGATATGTGATTTTTGGGATATAAACCTATATTTCCATTTTTGTCGAATGTGGACGTATCAACATAATATAGATGAATAAGTCTATAAAATCAAAATTTTTGGTGCACTGCCTTGACTGCACATTGCAGGTCACGCTTGCTCCCTAGTCTGGAGATCAGGTGTACGATCCCTGCGTTGGCCGGGAAAGTTCATCAATATTTTCTGGCGTGGTTCCCTTTAGTTAGTTGATGCAAGACGGAGGGCCTGACAAATAAAGCTGTCTAGTTGTTCGAATGGTACGAAAAACCGAGGTCCTGTGTACAGTTGGAATTCGACATAAGAGCGGGCTGTGGTGCCGCTGTCCAGGCAAAGTTTCCCTAATATCACACTGTAGCCCAGTTCAGAGCAGAACAGTAGGACATTAAACCCTATTTCATTTGTATAGCGCTAATTCCACACTTAAAAATAAGCCTCAGTTGCTTTGAATGAATTATGTAACCAATAAAATCAAATCTGTTTATGGACATACCTGAGTTATTCGACTTGCTTTCATCATCTTCAGCTCTCTGTTTTAATTCAGACTTTAACATGGCTAACAATTCGCTAAAACTTTCTTCAAATTGATCTTCATCAACGAAATTACTCCATCTATAACTTGCTAACTGTAACTTCCTGTAATAATAGGACAAATATACAGTAGAATCTGCATTAAGCAGCCACCCACGGGAAATTTTAGGATTGACCGCTTAACGGGAGTGGCCGCTTAATAAAATCTTGAGTTTTATGTGCTGACATCAATTAATATTACGCTTGGGTGCACTTGCATCGGTAAATTTGGCCGTCACTGAATCTTGGACATAACTTCCGTAAACATGTCATTTTGTCCCAACCTTCAATACTACTGTCTATCATTGTCATGCATTCGATAATATTTATCCATTTTTGTAAAATCTCATGTTTTTTTTTGTGCTGACATCAATTAATATTACGCTTGAATGCATTGAAAGCAAACACCAATGCAAATTGCAATACTTCACTTGCATCGGTAAATTTGACCGTCGCTGAATCGCCGACATAACTTCTGTAAACTTGTCATTTTGTACCAACCTTCAATACTACTGTCTATCATAGTGATGTATTCGATAATATTTATCCATTTTTGTGAAGAAAATCGATGAATTAATTTTATTTTATCAAAGAAGCACACGAACCAAAAAACATTGCTGGTTTAGCTACCGAATCACAGGGGGTGTAACTCTGTATTTAATATTACAGGTGGCGCTAAAAACGTCTATTTAACAACATAGCGGCTTTTAGTCGGTACTTTCAGTTTATTCAACCAGTATCATTTAATGTCCCCTTACGTGTGAAAACAATGATCAGGTTTGTCGTTTAATAAAACAAAAGATTAATTAACAGATAATCCCGAGTTAATTGGTATTTTCACATTTCTTTTTATCTGATTTGCGGGAGTCCAGTTAATTGATTACTACTCAGAACGACAAGATGGTATCATTCAACAATGGCCGTTGAATGGGCGATGTTTTGTTAAATTCATTTGCAAAATAGTGACCGCTGGCCGCGTTAGAGGAGTGACCGTTGAATAAGGATATGAAACAATAGAATTTTTACGGGGGGAATTTATTGTGACCGCTTACAAGGAGATGTCGCTGAATAGGAGTGGCTGCTCATACGGATTCTACTGTAGTAGAATCAAGCAAAACCCGTAGTCTTTAGTTATTAACACCAAGTCCCCTTGCATGCCTGGAAATAAGGCACTTGTGATAATAGGACACAACACAAATAGTAGAATCACACAATTCCCTTGCAAGCATGGAAATAAGGCACTTGTAATAATAGGACCAAAATGGTAGAATCACACAAAGTCTGTAGTCTGTAGTTATCAACACCTAGTCAGTACTCTTGTATACCATGGAATTTGTTTCCATGGAACTCCAAAATGATTAGATTCAATACACAACTACCCAAATTACAATAGGTTACACTGAAAACCAGTATAGTTGAATCCTGTGTAAAAAGGGTTAGTTTCTTTATGGCGTTGAAATATTCATAACTATATAGTTGGGTACGAGACCTAATATCCGTGACCAATTTGCGGGGAAGTTGTTTTGAAGGTGGTTTCTATATGAAAAAAACCTGCTGAAGCGATTAAGCTTGGGTGCCTCTCTCTAAAATGCTGGCGGAAGCCGCTAGAGGGCCAAATTGAAAATGGTGGTCAGATGTGGCGGGAAAATATAAAATTATGTAATATCGGCTTCTGATGTGTCTATTCGTATGTTTTAAGGGTCTCTGAATCGAAATATTGTAATCAAAAATCAATCCAGCCACTAGTTTTGCCAATATGGCCGATAGATCCAAGATGGCCACCATTTTTAACCTGGTAAATAGTTTCGAGGTCGATGTCTTCAATTTTGATGAATTTGTGTCGATAGATGGCAACCAGCAATAATACTCACCGATATTTATCATCTGATATACTCTGTAGTCAACCGATTTTGATTTTAATTTAACCAACGCTTAATAATGGACCTATGTAATATTTAATCACGCATGATAATCAACATCACCAACTTATCCAGTCAAAGTCAAAGTTTTACTTATCAGAATCACAGTCATCCGATTCAAAAGATAGGTCCAGTTTTGATTGTTCAGATTCAGAAGTTGAAGTTTCATCGGAATCTTCATGACTTGCACTATCACTGCAGTGAGCAAGTAAGTCACTTAAACGTCCTGGTAATGCTGGGTTCACATATCTAATTGAGCCGCACTGTCCATTATGGAACAGTTTCCGACCATTACCAACGGTAGAGTGTGTGATCTCAGACTTTCAGTAATTAAGCATTAAATAAGCCTGAAAATAAAATAAACACAAGACACAATTATCGTTATGCGAACAGTTGTTTTATTGATAGCTCGATGATGAACTTAACTACTGAAAATCGGAAGGATGAGAAGGATGCCGCTATTGTATTTATTTTCCTTGCTGGTGCTCATCGCAGAAGACAACATTGTCACGGTCGTATATCATTAGTATCACTAGCGGTCGCCCAAACTCTGCTGCGTGGCTCGCCTAAACTATTTACCTGTAATTTTAAGGCTCGCCCAAACTTTCTACCTGCAATGCAGTGCATACAGGTAGTATATAAGCCGGCCAATCGGGTTTGTTTGGGAGATGAATTATGACAGTGGTACTGAGGACTCGATACTGCCACCAGGTACTTGGGTGAGTGAAATTATACTTTTAACTTTGTTGTCCTGGGTTCCTCTGTGCAGGATTCGTATGTTTTACTCATCGTTGTATATTTTAGTATGAGTATATAAGTTAGTATGAGTAAATTTATGTACAAATGTTGACTAATTTTACAGGTTCCCTTTGGGTACCTACTGAATGTTCCTAGAATGGTATCGTCGTTGAATAGTAGCCGACACATGGTGTCGTCGTTGAATAGTAGCCGATACATGGTATCGTCGTTGAATAGTAGCCGATACATGGTATCGTCGTTGAATAGTAGCCGATACATGGTATCGTCGTTGAATAGTAGCCGATAAATGGTATCGTCGTAGTATGGTCTTGCCGATGGGTGGACAGTTTCTTCTTGGAATGGTATCGCCTAAGACTAGTCGCCAATAAATGGTATCGTCTAAGACTAGTCGCCGATAAATGTTATCGTCTAAGAATAGTCGCTGACAAAATGGTATTGTCGACAGTTTGTTCCTGGAATGGTATCGTCGATGACTGGTCGCCTATAAATGTTATCGTCGTTGAATAGTAGCCGATACATGGTATCGTCGTTGAATAGTAGCGGATACATGATATCGTCGTTGAATAGTAGCCGATAAATGGTATCGTCGTAGTTTGGTCTTGCCGATGGGTGGACAGTTTCTTCTTGGAATGGTATCGTCTAAGAATAGTCGCCGATAAACGGTATCGTCAACAGTTTGTTCCTGGGATGGTATCGTCGATGACTGGTCGCCGATAAATGGTATCGATGAAGTATGGTCTTGCCGATGTGTGAACATTTTGTAACGTCATAATTCATTAAGTGCGCGCACTCGTGAAAGATTGTTATGTTGTATATTTATGTTGCACTATATAAACTGAATTCTTTTTCATCTTAGTTTTCTTTATTCCCCAAAACGGTCACGCCTCGCCCATCCTGTGACAAACATGTCTTCAGACAACGCCCACAGTGCTGGGTCCGGCCAATTTTAGAACTTGCAATGAACTACCCAGAATTTCACACAAGTGTCCAGGCCTTGAAACAGACCGGGAGATGCATCTCCATACAATATCGTACTGGTAATTGCGTGTTCCCTCTTGTGCAGCTGCAAAAGAATTGACATGTTCATTGTCTGTGTTCCCGTTCACAAGACCACATGTTCTGTGCGCGAGGCCACAAAATCCCTGGGTACAACCTATGGGAACAGGCACATTTAAAAAAACAAATCGGTGAGTATTATTGTTGGTTGCCATCTATCCAATCTGATTAAAACACAGATCCAATTTCGTTTCGTTTTTTATAGTTCAAAATTTCGTTTTTACTTGTCTTCACTACTCTTGGATCTGGAGGACTTGTTATTTAACTGGTGTTCTGCCTGAAATGAGGGGTCAGCCAATCAAATGGTCTGTCGAATCGGCCGTTTGACCTTTTCATGCGTGGAACTGTGGGTAGATATTACCAGCCAACGACGTCTATACTAACACCAGCGGATAGAAATCATAACAAAACAAAAGTGGATTTTGAAAAGCATGGCGATCGCTAATTGGTTAATCGAATGACTGACGTTATCGGGTCAAATGTCCCGTGCTTGATACCTGACGTCATAGAACGTGAGCGTCCACTATAACTAGTTAGATCTACATGAGTGTAGGCCATCGAAAGTATAAAAAACGAAACGAAATATAGATCTATATTTTAATTAGATTGGCCATCTATCGACACATATTCATCAAAATTGAAGACATCGACCCCGAAACTATTTTCCAGGGCAAAAATGGTGTGGTCATCTTGGATTTTTCGGCCATATTGGCAAAACTAGTGGCTGGATTGATTTTTGATTACAATATTTCGATTCAGAGACCCTTAAAACATACGAATAGACACATCAGAAGCCGATATTACATAATTTTATATTTTCCCGCCACATCTGACCACCATTTTCAATTTGGCCCTCTAGCGGCTTCCGCCAGCATTTTAGAGAGAGGCACCCAAGCTTAATCGCTTCAGCAGGTTTTTTTCATATAGAAACCACCTTCAAAACAACTTCCCCGCAAATTGGTCACGGATATTAGGTCTCGTACCCAACTATATAGTTATGAATATTTCAACGCCATAAAGAAACTAACCCTTTTTACACAGGATTCAACTATACTGGTTTTCAGTGTAACCTATTGTAATTTGGGTAGTTGTGTATTGAATCTAATCATTTTGGAGTTCCATGGAAACAAATTCCATGGTATACAAGAGTACTGACTAGGTGTTGATAACTACAGACTACAGACTTTGTGTGATTCTACCATTTTGGTCCTATTATTACAAGTGCCTTATTTCCATGCTTGCAAGGGAATTGTGTGATTCTACTATTTAATCGCTTTAGCAGGTTTTTTTCGTATAGAAACCACCTTCAAAACAACTTTCCCGCAAATTGGTCACGGATTTTAGGTCTCGTACCCAATTAATAGTTGAATATCGGATAATATTGTTCAATTTGTACTTGTGTCCAATATAAGTCTCACTGTTTCATTTTGATTATGAATGTTTGATTAACTAGTGTTTGTCGATGTGTGTTCAAATCTAAGCACCCTGCTTAAATATTCCATAGCACACAAACATAATCCAATGCAATACATTTCTAATTGGCAAAATACACAACTACTGTATAATAATAGGTTATGTATGATATTAGACATGCTCCGGAAAACGTCTATTTCAATATCCCTTGTTAAACTTTGTTCGGTTTGGGATATTCAGGTAACAGAATATTATGCTTTTAGAACTCTGAATGGATGAATTCAGAAAGTCACACTTTTTCCAAATTTTCAATGAGTTCTACTACAAATGGAACAACGTCTTTCCCAAAAGAATGGACAACTGAGTTTCACCCCTCTCCCCCCCGAATTTGACCATCGAACCTTTCGTAAGGGACAGAACATTCTACATATGGTATAATATATATATAAACAAAATTAACTTACATTCCTGTGTCCATCAGTGGATATAAACTATCTTGTTTCTCTAGCGCGATGGGGAAAATAGATGATGAAGATATATATGCAAGAGCGAGCTCATCTTTACAATATTTTGATTTAACAGACGCTGAACTCACGATGGAAATAAACAACTGAAATCATAAAAAATAGAATAAAAAACCAAAATCATAAAAAATAAAATAAACAATCCAATATAGAATAACCAAATGAAAATAGACAGAGGGAGGAAGTGTGAGAGATTCCACTGACACAAACTAGGTCATTTCGGGACTAACATATGGTTCAATTTCTATTTCAATAATTCGCTTGCGCATAGGGGTCTTTAGCAGTGGTTGTCAGGTACTGAAAGAATGCCTGTTAACTTGAATATGAGGATTCCCTGTACCTACAGGTTCAAAAGAATAAAAAAAACCCCATCAAATCGATAATTGAATTCTGACCACCTTCAAAGTCACCTTACAGTCATGTGTAAATCAAAATATGTTGTATGAAAGTATATTACCTTGGAATCAATGATGGCCTGTCCGATTTTATTAAGGAAATCCACACCTGCTTGTAAACCAGCTATATCAACCCAAACACTTATTCCATTTTCTTCTAATTTCTCTGGTAAATACAGAAATATAGACATATATCACATATATTAAAGATGCATTATATAAGATTTAGATACAGAGCTAGCGGGTCTCGCCACTATAGTTTAGAAATAGATAATGAAAAAGGAATTTATTAAAAACTTCAGTCAAATTACAGGCCAGAGCCAAGTTATCACTGTTTGTAGTTTTGACAAGTAGTGTGTACAACGGTACTGGTATATTCAAGACTTAGCCTCTCTAACCCAATTTCAAATTAAATCATTAAATGTCTGAAACATTCTAATTTAGTTAAAATATTTGAAGGCATTGAGAGTTGATTATGGTCTTGTCATGTTAATCAGTGTCTAATTAATAATTTATTTAATATCTAAGGCCTAAAGGAAAACCTGTAACAGGCAGAATATGTGAATAATCAATAATTTAACAACTCCCAAATCTGTGTTAAAGGGAAAAGTTTTAGTTTAAAGAGTATTAATTTCGAAAATGTTCTACACTTTAAAGGCATAAAGCAGTGATTCTCAGCCAGTGTGCAGCAAGATACTGTGTGTGCCACAAAATGTTGAACAGCCCACTAAAAAATGTGAAAAACCATGTGATTCCAACTGAGTATTCACTGGTGTCTACTGGTAAGTTCATAGCTGTGTTTTTCTTTATTTAGTTTGAGTCATTCTATATGTGTCTATGACTAGTCTCTGTCTAGGGTTGTATGCCGTCTATAAGGCTGACCTTAAAAATATCTTTGTTTCACCAAACCCGACCCACAATTGAGGAGAAGGGTCGGTAGGTCGGGTTTTTTTCAGATTTTTTTTTTTAAGTCAGAGAAGCCCATACAGAAAATGGATAACTTACTTATGCTGTAAACAAATCAACATTGAATGACATCGCATCGGGATTTTAAATTTTAGTGATGCACGACTCGCACACGATTTGCTCCGAACTTGAAGTGTGAATTTTCTTCAACACGTTTTTAACGATCGTTCGGGTTGTGCCTTCATTTTTCTATAACGGATATTGAAAATATCGTCGTCAAGTTTAAAACGACGCTGCACAGACAAAGGCAGAATCATTTCGTAGGGATGGACATGCTTTCGTCTGCAACCATTTTGTTGAGAAGCGACACCTATGACGCTTTCGTCTTGATCAACCAGTTTCAATAATGAATCAAACGCATCAAACCATAGCCATAGTAAAGGGAAATAACTCCCGTGATATATTTCAGGTTGACACACAAAATAAAATAAAAAGATCGCGGAAAAGTGCAATAAAATAATTTGGGTCGGGGGTGGTTTTAGTTAGTCGGTCGGGTTAGGCGAAACAAAGATATTTTTAAGGTCAGCCTAACTTGCCATGTTTTTATTTTGCAAAATTCAAATATTTTTCAAATATATTTAGCCAAGTGTGCCGCTATTTTTTCAGGTGTTCCAAGATGTGCTGTTGGCAAAAAAAGATTGAGAACCACTAGATACAAAAAGAATTAGCATAGGAGGTGTAAATTATTTTTATATGTACCTCTAAGTTTTTTCATGAATGGCGTATCAGCATGACTATAGCTGATCATGAGATCTTTAGGTCCTTGACTCTGCTGTGTTTCAGGTGCTGGTTTTGGTGGCGGCGCAGGTTTCATTAACTTCGGTGTGTCTTCTTTCGATTCCGAAGATTTTGTCGAAACGACCGAAGTGTTTGGAGTACTCACGGGTCGGTAGGTCGGGTTTTTTTCAGATTTTTTTTTTTAAGTCAGAGAAGCCCATACAGAAAATGGATAACTTACTTATGCTGTAAACAAATCAACATTGAATGACATCGCATCGGGATTTTAAATTTTAGTGATGCACGACTCGCACACGATTTGCTCCGAACTTGAAGTGTGAATTTTCTTCAACACGTTTTTAACGATCGTTCGGGTTGTGCCTTCATTTTTCTATAACGGATATTGAAAATATCGTCGTCAAGTTTAAAACGACGCTGCACAGACAAAGGCAGAATCATTTCGTAGGGATGGACATGCTTTCGTCTGCAACCATTTTGTTGAGAAGCGACACCTATGACGCTTTCGTCTTGATCAACCAGTTTCAATAATGAATCAAACGCATCAAACCATAGCCATAGTAAAGGGAAATAACTCCCGTGATATATTTCAGGTTGACACACAAAATAAAATAAAAAGATCGCGGAAAAGTGCAATAAAATAATTTGGGTCGGGGGTGGTTTTAGTTAGTCGGTCGGGTTAGGCGAAACAAAGATATTTTTAAGGTCAGCCTAACTTGCCATGTTTTTATTTTGCAAAATTCAAATATTTTTCAAATATATTTAGCCAAGTGTGCCGCTATTTTTTCAGGTGTTCCAAGATGTGCTGTTGGCAAAAAAAGATTGAGAACCACTAGATACAAAAAGAATTAGCATAGGAGGTGTAAATTATTTTTATATGTACCTCTAAGTTTTTTCATGAATGGCGTATCAGCATGACTATAGCTGATCATGAGATCTTTAGGTCCTTGACTCTGCTGTGTTTCAGGTGCTGGTTTTGGTGGCGGCGCAGGTTTCATTAACTTCGGTGTGTCTTCTTTCGATTCCGAAGATTTTGTCGAAACGACCGAAGTGTTTGGAGTACTCACGGTACTTCCCATATTACTTTTGTAAGCCATATACATTTATCTACAATAAAATATGTAAATTGTAAACCTATATCGGATCTCACTGAATGCAGATTATTGATTCATATAAAAAGATTAAGGTGGGATCATGTTTCGAGTATTGCAATTTGTATTGGTCCAAACAATTTAATGCTCACACGCAGATGAAAATCTTAGCCCATTAAAAATACTAATTGGTTATATTATCAATGGAAGATACTGATAAAACAAATACCGGTATAAGATATTATTAGCCTACTATATATATAGGCCTGTAACATGTGGGTGAAATTGAAATAAAATGGGGTTTAACGTCCTACTGTTCTGCTCCAAAACTGGGCTAATGAAGACAGGTATACCCTATACAGTGTGCTACGAGTGAAAATCTGCCCGGACAGCGAAACTATGGCCTACTCCTATATCGAATTCCAAGGGATCTTTTACGTGCACACCAATGTATACACGAGGCCATGGTCGTTTGTCCTATCTGAAAGATTAGACAGCTGTGCTTGTCAGGCCCTCCGTCCTGCATCCCTGACAAGGTAAACGTTGGAAAATCCAGATGAATCTTGACTAATGCAAGGATTGAACTCGTGGCCTCCAGGCTAGCCAGCCAGTCTCTTCTCCACTTAACCACTGTGGCTTCGCCATGTGGATGATAATTAAAATTAAAACAACTTTGAATATATCTAGAACAAGCCGTGTTATTTCTAACAGTCTTCGTCAAGTTGCAGTCATCATAGGTTTAATACAGTTACAAACAAACAAACTGTCTACAAAATGGAGAGAATAGAATGCAACCACTGATTATACTATACATAGTGCTGGCACCCTTTGATAAAAATCGAATTATTAAACTTGTGTAAGATGTTAATAAATTAGTCAGAATTAGCTATTAGTTTATTAGTACAAATATCACCTGTATTATAAATAAAACAGTAATGCAAGCTAAAGGATATTGAACATCATATATATATATATATATAGAGAGAGAAATGGGGTTTAACGTCCACTCGACACAAACTAGGTCATTTTGGAACTAACATAGGGTTCAATTTTATTTCAATAATTTGCTTGTGCGTAGCTGTGAGAGGAAACTGTACATAGAGCCGTAAAAAAAACCACGAGGTTGAACATGTGACCCTGTTACTTGTCACATACAACCGGTATTACCCCAGAATCAACCTCTATTCATAAATGAAACTGTAGTGTAAGCTATAGAATATTGAACATCATATAAATCATACACAAGTATGGAAATATTGACTGAGACTACTGATCAAACATAAAGTATAATAAATAGTTAATTACTCATGTATTAAACATTTGTTACAATGTAAGGCCAAATCAACAAAATATACTAGTTCTTCTTAATAGGCTACTCCTTAAATAGGACTGCATGACTTGTTTTTATCGATCTAACTAAAGGGAGATAAGGTAAGATAAGATAAAGAGCTGGCAGTTCTCGCTATAACAGATAAAAAATAGATAATGAAAAAAGAATATGCTTAAAATTTCAGTCAAATTACTTCAGTCAGAGTCTAGATATCAGCAATTCAATTATATGTGTACATAGCCACGATTGTCATTACTATTGTTGTTACGATTTACATTTAACCGCATTGTTCACAAAACGTATTTAATTCTACTTATCGCAGCCATCCGATGGCATCGAGAGCTGATGATATGATCTTGTTAAGCAAATTAATGTGTAATTAACAACATATAAAACATTTCAAGCTTAAAAGATAGGCTGGCACTGCCAGGCAGGATACGCCCACATTTTCGAGAGATGGATGGAGAACAAGCAACACCGAAAGTGATTTTTCCTACATCATTAAGTTAGAATTTGATATGTGCAAATATCGAAATGAATTAAGATCTTTGGGTTATAAAGGTGCATTTCAGTAGGCATCAAATTCGACTGGGAATCATGTTGCTAAGTGGGTAAGATGCTGGCTCGGTAGCCTTGAGGTTGGGTGTTTGATCCCTGCTTTGATCCCTGCATTGGGTGACAAAGTTCATTTAGATTTTCTGGTGTGGTTTCCCCTTGTTAGTGATGAAGGATGGATGGCCTGACAAGAACAGCTGTCAATTTTGGTTCGATTTTCACGAAATTCGACCTCAACCTTCATTACGATGTAACGGTGATATAATCAAACGGTTTTTTAAATGGGATAATAATTCTGACCGCAGAGGGACCACAAGCTAAAAAAAAAATAGGTTGCCAGGCAACGAAACATACGCCCACACAGCAGCCAAATCGTCCGGGCAGTCAACAAGAGTTGTTGCATTTTAAGTAATCATCAGAAAATCATAATTCAAACTCACCCATAACTACGGTGTAACTGTGATATAATCAATCGTTTTTTAAAATCAGATAATAATTGTGACCTCCAGAGGGACCACAAGCTAAAAAGGGTGATTTTTCGTACAATCCGGGGCCATGATCCAGAAAGTCAAGATCCGATATGGGCAAATATGCAATGGAACCAAGATCATTAGGTTATAAACATGTATTTCAAGTTTCATCAAAATCACTTCAAAATTGTGACCTCTATTGGGTCCACAACCTTGATATAACATATTTTTACACAATTCGCGTACAGACAGCGGCCATTTTATCCGTCAACTATGGTCCGATTTAAACGAAATTCAAATTCTCTCTTCATTACCATGAAACCGTGATATAATGAAACGTTTTTTTAAATCGGATAACAATTTTGACCTCCAGAGGGACCACAAGCTAAAAAGGGTGATTTTTCGGACAATCAGGGGCCATAATTCAATAAGTTACGATCCGATGGGCACAGATATCGAAAGGAACCAAGATCTTTGGGTTATAAACATACCTGTCAAGTTTCATCAAAATCGGTTCAAAATTGTGACCTCTATATGGTCCACAACCTTGATATAACATATTTTCTCACCATTCGCGTACAAACGGCGGCCATTTTGTATGTCAATTTTGGTCCGATTTTCATGAAATTCAAATTCAGCCTTCATAACCATGAAACGGTGATATAATCAAACGGTTTTTTAAATGGGATAACAATTTTGACCTCCAGAGGGACCACAAGCTAAAAAGGGCAATTTTTCGGACAATCAGGGGCCATAATTCAATAAGTTACGATCCGATGGGCGCAGATATCGAAAGGATCCAAGATCTTTGGGTTATAAACATACATGTCAAGTTTCATCAAAATCGGTTCAAAATTGTGACCTCTATAAGGTCCACAACCTTGATATAACATATTTTCACACCATTCGCAAACAAACGGCGGCCATTTTGGCCATCAATTTTGGTCCGATTTTCACGAAATTCGAACGCAACCTTCATAACCATGGGACGGTGGCATAATCAAACGTTTTTTTAAATCGGATAACAATTTTGACCTCCAGAGGGACCACAAGCTAAAAAGGGTGATATTTTGGACAATCAGGGGCCATAATTCAGGAAGTTACGATCCGATGGGCGCAAATATTGAAAGGAACCAAGACCTTTGGGTTATAAACATACATGTCAAGTTTCATGAAAATCGGTTCAAAATTGTGACCTCTATAGGGTCCACAACCTTAATATAACAAATTTTCACACTATTCGCGTACAAACGGCGGCCATTTTGTCTGTCAATTTTGGTCCGATTTTCACGAAATTCGAACTCAACCTCCTTAACCATGTAACGGTGATATAATCAAACGTTTTTTTAAATCGGATAACAATTTTGACCTCCAGAGGTACCACAAGCTAAAAAGGGTGATTTTTCGGACAATCAGGGGCCATAATTCAGGAAGTTACGATCCGATATGCGCAAATATCGAAAGGAACCAAGATCTTTGGGTTATAAACATGCATTTCAAGTTTCATCGAAATCGGTTCAAAATTGTGACCTCTATAGGGTCCACAACCTTAATATAACAAATTTTCACACTATTCGCGTACAAACGGCGGCCATTTTGTCTGTCAATTTTGGTCCGATTTTCACGAAATTCGAACTCAACCTCCATAACCATGTAACGGTGATATAATCAAACGTTTTTTTAAATCGGATAACAATTTTGACCTCCAGAGGTACCACAAGCTAAAAAGGGTGATTTTTCGGACAATCAGGGGCCATAATTCAGGAAGTTACGATCCGATATGCGCAAATATCGAAAGGAACCAAGATCTTTGGGTTATAAACATGCATTTCAAGTTTCATCGAAATCGGTTCAAAATTGTGACCTCTACACTGTTCACAAGCTAAAAACGTGATTTTTCGTACAATCAGGGGCCATAACCCATGAAGTTACAGTCCGATACATGCCAATATCGAAAGGAACCGAGATCTTAGGGTGATAAACCTATATTTTAAGTTTCATTGAAATCGGATATAAATTGTGACCTGTAGACTGTTCACAAACAATTGTGGACGGACGGACAGACGGACGGACGGACGGACGGACGGACGGATGGACGGACGGACGGACGGACGGACGGGGGCGACGACAATATACGTCCACATAAAAATGTGGGCGTATAAAAAGGTCATTTTTCGGACAATCAGGGGCCATAATTCAGGAAGTTACGATCCAATGGGCGCAAATATCGAAAGGAACCAAGATCTTTGGGTTATAAACATGCATGTCAAGTTTCATCAAAATCGGTTCAAAATTGTGACCTCTATAGGGTCCACAACCTTGATATAACATATTTTCACACTAATCGCGTTCAAACATCGGCCATTTTGTCTGTCAATTTTGGTTCGATTTTCACAAAATTTGAACTCAATCTTCATTACCATGTAACGGTGATATAATCAAACGTTTTTTAAAATCAGATAATAATTTTGACCTCCAGTGGGACCACAAGCTAAAAAGGGTGATTTTTCGTACAATCAGGGGCCATAATTCAGGAAGTTACAATCCGATATGCACAAATATCGAAAGGAACCAAGATCTTCGGGTTATAAACATGCATGTCAAGTTTCATCAAAATCGGTTCAAAATTGTGACCTCTATAGGGTCCACAACCTTGATATAACATATTTTCACACTGATCGCGTACAAACAGGGGCCATTTTGTCTGTCTATTTGGGTCCGATTTACACAAAATTTGAACTCAACCTTTATTACCATGTAACGGTGATATAATCAAACAGTTTTTTAAATCGGATGATAATTTTGACCTCCAGAGCGACCACAAGCTAAAAAGGGTGATTTTTCGGACAATCAGGGGCCATAATTCAGGAAGTTACGATCTGATGGCCGCAAATATAGAAAGGAACCAAGATCTTTAGCTTATAAACATACATGTCAAGTTTCATCACAATCGGTTCAAAATTGTGACCTCTATAGGGTCCACAACCTTGAAATAACATATTTTCACACTATTCGTGTATAAACGGCGGCCATTTTGTATGACAATTTTGGTCCGATTTTCACGAAATTCGAACTCAACCTTCATTACCACGTAACGGTGATATTATCAAACGTTTTTTTAAATTGGATAATAATTTTGACCTCCAGAGGGACCTCAAGCTAAAAAGGGCAATTTTTCGGACAATCAGGGGCCATAATTCAGGAAGTTACAATCCGATGGCCGCAAATATCGAAAGGAACCAAGATCTTGGGGTTATAAACATGCATGTCAAGTTTCATCACAATCGGTTCAAAATTGTGACCTCTATAGGGTCCACAACCTTGAAATAACATATTTTCACACTATTCGCGTACAAACGGCGGTCATTTTGTATGTCAATTTTGGTCCGATTTTCACGAAATTTGAACTCAACCTTCATTACCATGTAACGGTGATATACTCGAACGGTTTTTTAAATCGGATAATAATTTTGACCTCCAGACGGACCACAAGCTAAAAAGGGCGATTTTCCGGACAATCAGGGGCCATAATTCAGGAAGTTACAATCCGATGGGCGCAAATATCGAAAGGAACCAAGATCTTGGGGTTATATACATGCATGTCAAGTTTCATCAAAATCGGTTCAAAATTGTGACCTCTATAGGGTCCACAAGCTAAAAACATGATATTTCGTACAATCAGGGGCCATAATCCATGAAGTTTCCATCCGATACATGCCAATATCGAAAGCAGCCGAGATCTTATGGGGATAAACCTATATTTCAAGTTTCGTCAAAATCGGATAAGAATTGTGACCTGTAGAGAGTCCACAAACAAATTGTGGACGGACAGACGGACGGACGGACGGACCGACGGACGGACGTCCGGACGGACAGGGGCGACGACATAATACGTCCACATGAAAATGTGGGCGTATAAAAAGACCTGTAATAGGCAGATTTCACTTCTTACATAATCCGTTTTTCAAATTACAGAAATCATACAAACAAGCGTTTTTTGACATTTGATTAACCAATCAGAATAAGTGTTTCAATTAGTTTTCTATCGCTGTGAATGCCTACAAACTATCATCTGTGTTTTATCAGATTGCGATTTTTATTTTCAAAAATAAAAACATTATTTTCACCTTGTTACTGGAAGTAACTCGATAAAAGTAAATATCCCTGATAAATGCACAAGTATTGACATTTGGAAATCATACATTTCTAAAAAAAAAAAAAAAAGATGAGATAAATGTGGTGTCTTCAAATTCAAAGTTTATTGGAAGTTATTTTGAATAGGAGTTATTCTTTGACAAATATAAACAAAAAAAATTAACACCCTCATCCCGCTTCCCCCTCCCCAATTAGATTTCCTGAAGGATTGTCTGAGGTGGTCTGAGAACCAGACTTTTATTTTGGCATGGCCTTATATATACTTCTTGTTTATAGCTTGGTCTATTTATATGATAACATGGATTAACTATGTAGCTATAGATAATTAGAGTTTTAATGAGGCCCCACTGATAATCTTCTACATGTATGTTCAAAGTTAAGATAGATACCGATATAAACATGACGCTTGGCATGTTGATCAGGTGCCAGCTGTTCCTTGAAACATAATTTCACAAGAAGTTACAAATTCAACAACAGTCATTGTTTAAGGAATCATATATAGGAAGGGAAATGGGGTTTAGCATCCTACTGTGATGCTCTGATATAGGCTAATGAAGACAAGCATATGCCATACAGAGTGTTAGACACTATGAGGGGAATTTTGCTCTGACAGTGGGGACGGCCTACTTTTACTCTTATATTGAATTCCAACTGTAAAGGGATCCTTCAAATGCACATCCCATCCGAACGACTAGAAAACTATCCTTGTCAGGCCCTTCGTCCTGCATCAATGACAAGGGGTCACGTACATGTACTAGCAGTTAATCAAAACCAAACCACTTGACTCAATGAAAGATAGAGAGAGAGAGAGGTTTAACGTCCACTCGACACAAACTAGGTCAGTTTGGGACTTACATATGGTTTTTAATTTTATTTCAATAATTCGCTTGCGCACAAGGGTCTTTAGCAATGGGTGGAAACCGGAGTGACCTGAGGAAACCGGAGTGACCTGAGGAAACCCACGAGGTTGAGAAGGCGCCCCTATCTCCATGCCACATACGCTCACACCAGGGCTCGAAACCACAGCCGCAAGCCAGAGGTGACCGGCCAGCTAGAGGTGGAAGCGCGGCACTGTAGACCACAAGGGCATCCCACCCCCCTACTCAATGACAGACCTTGTAGCCTATGATGTACCATACATGCATTTATGTGTAAAATAAAGCAATAAGCCTTGTTTCATGGACTCTTTATAGTTTTGAAAACTTGTGAGTCTCTCAATAAAACTGGTGAACAATGTCAAAACAGGAAACCTGCAAATCATTAAAATACACAAAAGATAGATATTATGAGGAGGTTATAGATCGTTTCTTCACTTTGGGGCCTAAACTTATTAAAGAATTAATTTGGTGGACAAATTTAATATCACTTTTATTTAATCTGTTTAAATAGCTAGTTAGAGAAAGAAATAGGGTTTAACGTATACTTGACACAATTAACTAGGTCATTTCTGGACTAACATTAGTTTAATTTTATTTCAATAATTCACTTGCGTGTAGGGAAATAGCTAGTTAAGCCTCTTGGTCAGTAATGAATTATTTTGGTGAACTGTCTATTTGTTAGTTAGTTCCTTTTGGAACTGTCCTCGAGCGAACGATATATTCGCTACACAGTTCCTATTCGGCCTTCTATTACTGCAGTATGAAAATACCGTTCTTCCCCACCTCTGTTCTAAGGCTATTTTGGAATCCTTAACTACTATTTTTCACCTTGATTCTACATTATTCGCCAAAGGAATCATTTCTTGCCACAGCTGGCACACATTTATAAAGATTCAACACTATTTTCAAGTAGAATTCTGCGATTATAAACATACACCAAATACGTTTAAACTGAGAGACATTACGATACCCGGACATGCGCAATCCACGTGTTTATTTCATCGCTAAATTCTACTTGAAAATGGAGATGAATTATTATAAATTTGTGTCAAATATAGTGAGAAAGGATTCCTTTTGGTGGAAAATAAAGCATTGTGGTGACAAATAGACGGTAAGAGTTCTAAAACAGCATGAGAACAGGGGTGGGGAATTGCGATATTTTACTTAACTGTATTTTCATATTGCAGTTGTAGAAGGCCGTATAAGAACTGTCAGCGAAAGTTTGCTAAAAGACAGTTCTGAAAAGAACTATTTGTTAGTACTAGTAGGCCTACAGTTTAGCATAGCATTCTAATGTACTAATGGTTATTTTGGGTTAATTAAAAAGTTATAGAACTTTTTATAGATGAATGTCGTCCGTTGTTATAAAAAAAAGTTTCAGTTGCGCAATAACCGACATGTACTCACTCGTTTATTTACTTATATCCTGAAGAAAGAACAAAAACAATTTTATGAAATCGATAAATTTGTGACTGTAGTTGTTAATGTTAGGTCTTGTCGATCTACAGCATGCCGATATATTGAGATATTCATTCACTCAATCAGAAACGTCAAAAAAGGACCTTGAGTGCGGGACGCTCTGATAATTAACTCAATACAAATAGCATAGCTGCATATGAATACAGGCATACAATTACACAAAAGATATATTTTTACATTACCATTATGACTATTCATAAACAACAGCATTCAATATTGTCAAATACACTTTGCTTATTGTGAAATATTTATCAGGGAGGTAACTCCATATAAGTTTCATTAGTCTCGATTAATTAGACATAAACTTTAGCCCATAGCACATTAAGAAATGAACGAACTGGTTTTAACGTCCGATTGTTCTACTCCGAACTGGGCTAATGAAGACGGGACTACGCCATACAGTGTGCTATGAGGGATATTTTACCTGGACAGCGGCACTAAGGCCTACTCTTACATGGTATTCAAACAGTTAAAGGATCTTTTACGTGTACACACCAATGTGTAGGCCTACACGGGACCTCGGTTTTTCGTCCCATCTGAACGACTAGACAACTGTCCTTGTCTGGCCCTCCATCCAGCATCACCGATCGACAAGGGGTTAATTTATTATTACCGGTTATCAATCGCAGTATTTAAAAAAGTACAAAGTAATATATGAGTTAGAGCATCTCAGGGACGGATCCAGGAATTTTTGCAGGAGGGGGTTTGCCCGGTTTCTGTTACGGAAATCTGCATCTCTAAATTACATAGGCATACATACAAATTGAGCTTTTCAAACAGAGAAATCATTTTTATACTGATGTAGGATCACTTTGTGATGTAATTTCATTGATGCAAGGCATTATTTTTTTTTATGTAGCTGAGTGTGTGTGTGTGTGTGCCCCCCCCCCCCCCTGGATCCGACCCTGCATCTATGGCAAGGTTTGGGTGTGTGGGACTTTTCAGAAGATATTGGGTTTCTGTGTTAGGAATTAGTTCGGAATTCTTTTAGTTAAACAGTTTATTTGCTTGGATTATTGAAAAGAAATAAAATGAATTGGGCTTTAATTTAGCGCGTTATTTTTTGGCACCAACTGGACACTCTCCAGAGACAGTTTTGTAGACCTCGACTCGACTGACTACACACAATAATTAGCCTATATTTTGCATCATTGTCTAGTTGCTGTACTTCTGGTCGGAATAGCCGCAGTAAAACTCAATTGCCGCCGGCTATTTTCAAAATTTTCTGGGGGGAGGTCGGGGCCAAGACGGCAATTTTTGCGAGCAAAACGCACGCTCTCGTGTACGCGTTAGCGTTCAAGTAAATAAGCAACCTTTTGGCAGATAGAATTCGAAAAAGAAGGCCGAAGCGCCGCTTGTCAGGGAAAAATGTCATGGTGAACGGCCTGTCATATAACCACCCTCATTGCCTGCTCAGGGGTGGAGACAGAAGTGGGGTTGTTGGTGGGGGTGGTGCCCAAACTCCAGTCTGGTCAGCTACATGAACAAATTGTAAAATGACACTTTATGAGAAAAGTGTAACGGTTGTGTGCTTTATCCTTTTATAGTAGGGTGAATTACGGCCCAATAGTAAATGTTTAATACGTCGTGCTAATCCGCACAGTATTACTTAATTTTGAAGGCCATATTTTAATGGATCTTAATCCACCTTAATTACTCCCATTTATATACATTTATATTGTCTTATATATCTCATTAATCACATGTCTCCAGTATTCTTTGTTTACACTTTAAATCTATCTTATTAATTGTAATTAACGTCACCGTGTACTGTTTGTAGACGATAGATTTATAGGATTAATGCCCTAGGCAATGCATGGGTATATATAGACCCAATTGACAGAATTAGGAGAGAGCTGGCTACACACCTGTCTTGGGAGATCTGCTTAGATCGCATGAAGAACAGACCTGTATTCGGATATTTGGAGACATAACTTTATGTCAGTTTCCTTATCCACATTGGAGCTTATATTCTATTAAGCATTTAACCAATAATTGTTTTATTAATTATCTGCTATTAAGTATTGTTGACTAAAGAATATATCGTATTATTAACAACAAACAAGAGTCCTGTCTTCATTTTATCTACGACGAAGATTCCAGAAGATACACAAAAAGTGCACTTCTACACTTTACCATCAGATGGAGGGATGGAATTGGCCTTCAAAGCGGGAAATAATGTAATAGACATGTCATTGTGAGATATCACACTGCCAACCGTCAGTTTCCTTAACAGTAGCCTGGCAAACCCTCTTCTGCAAAAATTCCTGGATACACCCCTGTTGCTTGTTGTGCGCAGAAGTAAACCGTTTACCCCCCCCCCCCCCCATATACCGAGAACCTGAATGTCAATGTGCAAAGATCAGAACGACATTTCTAATAACAAACAAAAAAGTGAGAGCTCAAGTCTCGCCACTCGGATTTGGCTGATTTCAGTCCAACTTAAGTCGCGTCATTGTCCAAACTTGCGATCCGAGAGACCCGATTTGGAAATGAAAGAGCTTTGGACTCGAATCGCGGCAGGGGGGCATAACAATAACTTGCCTTACACGACATGCATTGCTGACACATTTGATAAACTCGCCACTTGTGCGACACTTGGGTTTGATGAAGACTTGGGACTCGACTTGACTCGGTAATTACTAAGCTTTGGACCCGATTCGGACGTGACTTGCGGCGAACTCGACGTCTCGCGACCCGTTCCCACTTGTACAATTTAGCACCCTTGGACATCAATATGCCGACCTGGTTTCTGGCTGGATTTAAGTAAATAAAAGTGTTGGAATGTACAGTTTGTTTCTAAGGCTACATGAACGGTCACTTAGTATATCTACGGCATGACAATGTTCAAAATAAAGAAATACAAAAACAACTGCAATTGTCATTAAAATGTTTTATTTTATCAAAACATATTATCTAATATTCTTCCCCACCTTCTTCTTCTCCTTCACCTTCAACAGAATCAACACCAACTTCTTCATAATCTTTCTCTAGAGCAGCCAAATCTTCTCTAGCTTCAGAGAATTCACCTTCTTCCATACCTTCACCAACATACCAGTGGACGAAAGCTCTTTTAGCGTACATCAGATCGAATTTATGATCCAGACGAGCCCAGGCTTCAGCAATAGCAGTAGTGTTACTCAACATACAAACAGCTCTCTGTACCTTGGCTAAATCACCGCCTGGTACAACAGTTGGTGGTTGATAGTTGATACCAACCTTGAAACCAGTTGGACACCAGTCAACAAATTGGATGGTTCTCTTGGTCTTGATGGTGGCGATGGCGGCGTTGACATCCTTGGGAACAACATCTCCTCGGTACAACATACAGCAAGACATGTACTTGCCATGACGGGGATCACATTTTACCATCTGGTTGGCGGGTTCAAAACAAGCGTTGGTGATTTCAGCGACGGTAAGTTGTTCATGGTAGGCTTTCTCAGCTGAGATAACTGGGGCATAGGTAGCAAGAGGGAAATGGATACGTGGGTAGGGAACCAAGTTGGTCTGGAATTCAGTAAGATCAACATTAAGGGCACCATCAAATCGTAGAGAGGCGGTGATGGAGCTGACGATCTGACCAATTAAACGATTCAAGTTGGTGTAGGTTGGACGTTCAATATCCAAGTTACGGCGACAGATGTCATAAATAGCTTCATTATCAACCATAAAGGCACAGTCAGAATGTTCCAAGGTGGTGTGAGTGGTCAGGATAGAGTTGTAGGGTTCAACAACAGCAGTGGAAATTTGTGGCGCTGGATAAATGGCGAATTCTAACTTTGATTTCTTGCCATAGTCGACACTCAATCTTTCCATAAGAAGCGATGAGAAACCAGAACCGGTTCCACCACCAAAACTGTGGAAGATGAGGAATCCCTGAAGACCAGTACATTGATCAGCCAATTTCCTGATTCTGTCGAGAACCAGATCAATGATTTCTTTACCAACAGTGTAGTGACCTCGAGCGTAATTATTGGCGGCATCTTCTTTACCAGTGATGAGTTGTTCAGGATGGAAGAGTTGGCGGTATGTACCAGTTCTTACTTCATCTACAACGGTTGGTTCCAAGTCAACAAACACAGCTCTTGGTACATGTTTACCAGCACCGGTCTCACTGAAGAATGTGTTGAAGGAATCGTCTCCACCACCAATAGTTTTATCTGATGGCATCTGGCCATCAGGCTGGATACCATGTTCCAAACAGTACAACTCCCAACAGGCGTTGCCCATCTGGACTCCGGCCTGGCCGACATGAACAGAGATACACTCACGCTGAAAAAGACAAAAGAAATGGTTAACTATTTGTATTAATCATCCTCCAAATATTTGAAGAAATTTTTAAATGTGTTCATTCACATTAGTAAATTCCTCTCTGCTATCTAAAATTGAATCAGTTGCAATAGAGCTTTTTATTGGTTTCTCGTTCTATTTTGTTACCGTGCCTTAACTTGATCGATTACAAGGGTGTTACTCGTCCCATCCGAACAACTAGGCGCATTCACCTTGTCAGACCCTCGATCTCGCAATATAGGTGTACAATCGAAACTACATTGTTCTCTATAAAGACATGCTGATTCTTAAAAATATGATTTAAGTTATCACTTACCATATTGAAGATTAAAGTTTGTCGTGAACTAAATAAATAAACAGCTTGCTATGACTGATGTTGTCAGAAGGCAAGATAAAGTTAAATGATGACTTGAACTAAAGAGTTGGTAGTTTATATACTGTAATAATTGTTGTCTATAGTAACCCTTTAAACAACCTTAATCTTAGTTTACATAGAAACAGTTAGATCAATTAGGGAACAGATAAATCAATATATTAATACTAACAAACTGTGGTCAACAAGGGATTAGCTAATAACCTGTGTTCAGATGATAATCGTGTAAACAAGAACAATAAATATTACCTACACTGCTGAGAATTTATCTGGAAACAACAAATTCTGAATATTACTTTACTGGGTTATGTGTCTTATTTTTGTATCAGCAAAACAACTGGATAAAAAAAATACATACAATAAAATAAATTTATTTTACTATTATTAAAAAACAATTAAAAATATACACTGAAAAAAAACTTGTGTTGGATCTCAACACAAGTACTTGTGTTTAAACTAATCTACACAAGTTTGTGTTGTTTTGCATTGCATTAACACAAACTTGTGTAGATTTGTAAAAATCTTGTGTGTTTTCATATCAGTAACACAAGTATTGTGTAGGCCTACCGTCAACCAAACATTTTTTCGGGACTAACTTATGATTTAATTTTATTTCAATAATTCGCTCGTGCGTAGGGGCCTTTAGCAGTGGGTGGAAACCGGAGTGCCCGGAGGAAACCCACAAGGTTGAGAAGGCGCCCCTATCTCCATGCCAGATGCGCTCACACCAGGGCTCGAAACCACAGCCGCAAGCCAGAGGTGACTGGCCAGCTACAGGTCGAAGCATGGCACTCTAGACCACTAGGCCTGGAGTATCCACTCAATCGGCTGCAATTATGCGCCAATTGAATTGGGCAAATAATTTGAACACATCATTCTGGTGTGTCCACAGCTTTATTAGAAAAGTCCGTATTTTCTAAAAACCAACAATGGGGCATACCCAGAACAAAAATATAAGGCCATACCATGCTATAGGGTTACATGCACGCCAATGGGACTGCAGGTTTTTTGTTCCATCGAACAATCCAAATGCACTTTCTCGGGAAAAACTGAGAGCAAACCTGCCACCTCCAGAATAGCAACCCGCACCTTACTCACTCAGCCACATGGCTATCGTCTAATTACTGTGACAGTCCAGTCAAATGACAAACAAGGGTTATTAAAATAGATTTTCACGGCTTATGTAAAATCTTCAGGATTCAAATGGTTTTGGATACCGTAGATATTTTAGTTTCAATTTCATATCACACAGTTTGTATATGGTAAGATATCTTAAACAATTAATTACATGTCACATATTCATATTTTTCAGTTTCCATATTAGATGCCATAGCAAATAAAACATCATATAATGAAATAAGAAAAAAAAAATATGGGAGAAGAAAGAGCTGAAAAAATGAGGTTTTTGGAGGGTGAGTGTTCAATTCTAATAGAAAAGATTGTTGTTATGGTAATTTGAAATCTCACCATTAAATGTGTTTGACACAATATAGCCCGGTTGGAGCGGAGGTGACATTAGCCTCCATTTCAGGTTATTATTTTGAAATATAAAATTCAATTTAGTATAGTAAAAGTATACACATACATGTATGTGCACATATGACTGTCTCATTTGTGGAGAGTCGAGGTGGGTAAGACACTGGCCCGCATATTTTAAGGCTGCATGTTTGCTCCAAATGTTGACATAGAAAATTCAGGATGGAGGGCCTGACAAGGACATTCGTCTAGTTGTTCAGATTGAACAACAAAACATGGTCATGTGTACACATTGGCATGCATGTAAAAGATCCTCTGGCAATTGGAATTTGATACAAGAGTATGCCTTAGGGTCGCAGTACCGTGCAAAATTTCAGTCCAAAATCTCAAGGCCTTTTTGTGACTTCTAAGGGGGTGGGGGTGAATTGCTGGTTGGATGGCCGGATGGTTAGGACATGCGTGCTGTATCATAAAGCTGCGGGTCCTCCGGTTGCTCTCACTCCTAATGACCCCTCAGCGCAAGCGAATTATTGAAATAAAATTAAACCGTATGTTGGTCCCAAAATGACTAGTTTGTGTCAAGTGGATGTTAAACCCCATTTCTCTCTTTCTCTGACTCTAACCCATTTCATTTGAGCATTATATTTTGTCTGGGCCTGTAACTGGACAAGACATAAGGAGTGTTACGCAAAGTTGAAACAAAATAGAAACTAAGTCTCGATGTGGCAAAATAAATTGTTTATTTAAACATTATGAACCATATAGAAAGTATTCTTATTTCCCACTTTTTATTTTTTAGGCTGAAGCACCCTCGGAGGAGAATTTAATGAATGATAAAAACAAGAAAAACCAAGCATCAATTTATTTTTTAATTCTGGAAAATAATGCATTTGACCCAATTTTTAAATATTTATTTTTTGTTTTTAATGTTAAGTATTCTTCGAAAACACAATTAGATTTTAATTCCCTTATTAATTTCTGTAATATAGAAAGTAGAGTGACATGTAAATCACTTAAAATTTGGTCGGAAATCATAAAAGTATTTAATAGACATTATCTAGAAACCAAATGTAGATCAGATATACCCAGAATTGCAAAAAACCTTGATCTACATTAAGGTGACTTTTCCTTGCTTATGAAATGAAATAAGGTTTAATATCCCACTTTTCTGTGTTATTAGGGTGATTCTGCCTTACAGTCTACTCTTATATCAAATATTTCAACTGTCAAGGGTTCATTAAAGGGAACTCAGGGGGTCGAATGGTTAACAGGCACACATTGGATCAGGAGGTCTGGCATTGAGTCAAATATGTCAATTGTCAAGGGTACTTTAAAGTGAACAGTCGAAGTGGCTTTGATCCGAGCTTGTACCCATTTCACCCAGTTTGTGTCAAGTGAACGCTTAACCCCATGTCTTGGGGTCACGGTGGCCAAGTGGATCAAGGCGCTGGTTCGCTAGCCTGGAGGTCAAGTGTTTGATCTCTGCATTGGCCAAGAAAGTTCATTTCGATTTTCCGGCGTGATTTTCCCTTGTCAGTGATGCAGAAGGAGGGCCTGACAAAGACAGCTGCCTAGTCATTCGGATGGGATGAAAAACAGGTCCCGTGTACGCATTGGAGTGCACATAAAAGATCCCTTGGCAGTTGGAATTCGATATTAGAGTAGGCCGGGCAAAATTTCCCTCATTGACACTGTATGGCGTATGCCGTCTTCCATTAGCCCAGGGTAGGTGCAAAAGAGTAGGACGTTAAACCCCATTTCATTTCATTTCTTAACCTCATTTCTATCTCTTTAAAATGCACGGCAATGTGTACATTAGATTGAGGTTTTTTGTTCTATCCAAACAACTATATATTGTCCCTTCCCACGTCCTACACTACTGACATGGAGGAACTATGCTTGGAACTCCAGTTGAAATTTCTCGGCCAACGCCTTATTCTCACCGTGGCTTCCCATTGCTTATGATTTGTAATTGTATATAAATATTTTGTACATATTATTCAATATTTGCCATTGTCTCTGATATTTTTATATTTCAATCCTGCAATCTTTATGCTTTGCTCCTTATATGGACAAAATATTCATTTTGTTTGGGGTTTGTTTTCCTAATGAGGAAAGAGTTCTACACCATTTTATTACTCCTGTAAAATAGGTCATTTTTCTTTTGTTAATTTTCTGTGTATGCTAGTTATTTCTAGATTACTCACTAATCACTTGTAATTCGACTTACAACACTTTTCACTTTTTGAAAGTAATTCAAATTAGTGGATAATTTATCTTATTAGTGTTTGGTATATATCTTATTAGATTTAAATATATTTGAATTATATATTTTGGGGTATGGGGTTGGGATACTGTCTTTATATGCTTAGTACTTGTTGATGGGTAAAGAAAAAGTTAAATAGCTATTTTATAGTTTGTGATTGGGGGGGGAGGGGGGGGTGGTCATTATTTAACACAATTTTATTAATATTATTTTTCTGTTAACATTCCAAATATCATTTTATGAATAAATAATAGTTTAACAAAAAAAAATTATTGTTACCTCATTTATCAAACTTTGCAGGTTAAACAGAGCAAAAGGAGGGATGCTGCATGGGAAAGGTTGCTATATTGGATATAAATTGGGGGAAAAACAACACAAGTTTTTGTTAATGGTTATACACAAGTTTGTATATGAAACCACACAAGTTTCAGAAATTTCAACACAAGTTTCAGAAATTCCAACACAAGTTTCAGAAATTTCAACACAAGTTTCAACACAAGTTTCAGAAATTTCAACACAAGTTTCAGAACTTTCAACACAAGTATTGTGTAGATTTTCACACAAGTTTCAACACAAGTTTGTGTTGTTTGACAAATTTTAACACAAGTCTTGTGTTGTTTCAGCATTTAACACAAGTTTGTGTTGTTTCAACACAAGTTTGTGTTGTTAAATAGTAACACCCAACTTGTGTTGAAAACAACACAAGTTTGTGTTGTTTCAACACAAGTTTTTTTTCAGTGTACTGAAATTATTTACCAAATTAAATAATTATTAATAAGATACTAAAGGAATAAAGTAGATCTTTAAAACAGAAATACACAAACAATATACCAGAATTTAGAGAAAACTGTTAAAACAAACACACAAAATTATAAGTAATAAAATATTTTACTAAGACAACCTCAATCTATCACTTCAAATTTGAAAAAAGCCCAACATTATGTTAAAAACTGTCGCTTCTATCGCGTTTATAATGGTTTTGGACAGAGGGTGGGGGTAACATGGAGACGAATGGACGCTGAGGCGTGAAAATCGATATGGGTCGTGTTTTTTAGAAAGCAGTGGAACAATTTAATTTTGTATGAATATTCTTTTCAAAACAATACGTATTTTGTATTTTATTTCAGTTGGGTACATCCTATAGTCAAAGAGTCACTGTAGGTGTGTGTGTGTGTGGGGGGGGGGGCAATATTAGTCAATGGAGTTGAAGACGAAATATTTTATACCATAATGAAAACGTGTAGAACGCGGCATATTTTTGTATTATTCAAATGTCCGTCTTTGCATTCAGCTTCCATTTTACTTTTATTTTTTAAAAGAGCCCTTCGCAGTTGGAATTCGAAATAAGAGTAGGTGATAGAGTCAATGTTCGGACAAAATGTCTCTGTATCACCCTGCTTGGCTTATGCTCGGCTTCATTGGCCCAATCGGGGGTTGGGATGGTTGGTGGTCTAGAGTGCCGCGCTTCGACCTCTAGCTGACCGGTCACCTCTGGCTTGCGGCTGTGGTTTCGAGCCCTGGTGTGAGCGTATGTGGCATGGAGATAGGGGCGCCTTCTCAAACTCGTGGGTTTCCTCCGGGCACTCCGGTTTCCTCCCACTACTAAAGTCCCATACGCGCAAGCGAATTATTGAAATGAAATTAAAAACCATATGTTAGTCCCGAAATGACCTAGTTATGTCGAGTGGACGTTAAACCCGAGAGAGAGAGAGAGAGAAATGGGGTTTAACGTCCACTCGACAGGACGTTAAATCCCATCTCTCTCTCTCTCTCTCTCTCTCTCTCTCTCTCTCTCTCCCCTCTCTCTCTCTCTCTCTCTCTCTCTCTCTCTCTCTCATTAGCCCAAACAGGAGCATTTAATTTCATTACTCGGACAAATATTGATTAGTTCAAAGAGCATTATTTATATCGTTGTTTTCTGTATATTTTAATATTTTAACAATCAATCCCACACGGATACGTTGCCACAGTAGACGTAAGTTTAATTCGTTTTTAAGCACTTTATCTGTTATTCTTCTTTTTTCTTGAAGGGTCAAGTGTGTAGTGTGAGTGGGTGTGTGTGTGTGGGGGGGGGGCGATTTCAAGATTATCTCTATCTGAATGTGTTATTATGAAATAGAGAGAGAGAGAGAGTCGAAATAGTAGAAAACATGTTTGCGGTCATCGTCAAGTGACCTTAATGTAAATGTGTGCTTTTATTCAGACATTTTGGCGCTTTAAGCACCCTCCACTACGCACGTGTTGCACGCCACCGTGTACGCGGGACATGGGTTTTCGTTCCATCCGAACGACTAGACGATATTCCTTCTCAACCTCCTCATCCTTCACATGACTGACAAGGGTAAACCACACCGGATTATCCGAGGAACCTTTTCGTCCATTACCGGGATCAGAAAAATGGAATCAAAATGGTTAATGACATTATTATGGATTAGCCGGAATTTCTAAAAAAAAAGTTTGATTAGGTCATTCTACGAAATTAAACAAAGGTAACATTGTGAAATGTTCTTTTTGTTTTACTCTTTCCAAAGAGGTCTCATAGATAACATGATTTTGGTGCACGTTACTATTTGATTCCCTTAGTTAATTTATTTAGTAGACAGCGCGGGAAAACTTGTCTACGATATCACCCTAGGTGGCAATCTGTTTCACAGAGAATTACTTACGAATTATCTCTGTAACAGATAAGTGTCCATAGCACGTGCGTTGACGGCTCACCGCGCCAGTCATTGGCTCAACTGCTCGTGCAATGTTTACTTAACACCTAACTGCTTCGGGCAAAATGATGCATTTTTACTCATTTTAATACCCATTTACACTAAATAGGAAATATGTTTTAACTTCAAATACTTCAAACGTTTTTATTTATTTTTCTTTTACCTCAAAAAAATGTTTGAGAATTTAATTTGTCGGAGTAAAAAAGTTAATATGCCGTACTTATTAAGCCTCGTCGATGTCATGCTTATCAGTGATTGTAGCGGCCAAGCGAATATTCACTGCGGGATCAGTTTGCCTAGGTGGAAGTGAACATTAAACCCCAGGAACGAACGGACGTCCGGGAAAACTGCCTAGCAAGACACAGACAGATGTAACACTAGTTTAGTAGTGATAACACAGATTAGAGGGTTTATGTACAGGAACATAAATAAAACAGGAACATAAATTACAACAGGAACCTAAATTAAATAGGAACCTAAATTAAATAGGAACTAAACTACACCAGGAAACAAAAACATTAACACTGTACATGAATACACAACACTTCAGCCCTTCTGCCACAGCAGCGACTGAACTCGGATGGGGACATAAATTAAATAGGAACTAAACTACACCAGGAAACACAAACATCAACATGGTACATGAATATACAACCATTCCGACCTTCTGCCTTACCCGCCTCTCCCCTTACCAAGTATCTCTCCATCCACCTTCTCTAACTACTATGGTGGCTGATTGGTATCATGTCGTAATGTCGTGATGTCGCCTTTCATAACCCGACAACCCGACATCACGACATTTCTACCCGACAACACGACAACTCGACATCACGACATTTCTACCCGACATCACGACATTTTTACCCGACATTACGACACTAAAAATGTCGTGATGTCGGGTAAAAATGTGATGTCGGGTAAAAATGTCGTATTGTCGGGTTGTCGGGTTGTCGTGATGTCGGGTTGTCGGGTTGTTGCGTTATGAAACAAAAAACTGGCAATTAAGAAAATGATTGATCAAGTGGAAGTAGATTCACACTCACATTGCAGTTTGAGTTGCATTCGTATCCATTTGCATACGTCCACATTCATAATGTGAACCGTCTTCATTAGCTCAGTCGGACCAGAACAGTAGGACGTTAAACCCAATTTCATTTCATAATGTGAACATATTATGCCGCCGCCCTTGTCTGTGTGTCTGTCATTGAGTCAAGTGGTGTGGTTTCCAGCCCAAGCTTGTACATGACAAAGAGTTGGGTCGTCTGTCTAACCTCGTGGGTTTTCTCCGGGTGCATGCCCTACCCTGCGGGGTGGTGCCAATCCCGCTTTTTTGTTATTATTTGGTCTGTAAATATTCTACAGGTTGCAATTATTAACAGATTTTGTTCAAATTCGGCATGATCAATCATTTCAATAACAGGATGGTACCTATATTAATATTTTGTCTGTAAACACTCTACAGGCCGCGATTCTTAATGGATTTTCTTCAAATTTGGCATGAGCATTATTTTCAAAGAGAAAATGGCACCTACTGATGTAAATGCATGCCCGACCCATAGGGGCGTTGTCACGCCCACTTTTCGTGAATATTTTGTCTGTAAACACCTTTCAGACTGTAATTCTTATGAGATTTTGTTCAGATTTAGCATGATCAAGACAGGATGATAAACACCCTACAGGTTGCAAATTTTATACGCCCACATTGAAATATATCGTCGTCGCCCCCGTCTGTCCGTCAGTCCGTCCGTCGGTCAGATTGTGGACTCTCTAGGGCCTAAAGTTATCATCCGATGAATTTTGTTTTTTCATATGCGCATAGTTTATGAACACAGAACCGGATTAACCTTGTGGCGGGGAGGGCCAGGGGCGGATAATTAAGGAAAAAAGCACATTGTCCAGTGCAGCGTTAATGTTCAACATGGTGTATAAGCGGACCCTATCGAATACACGATCAGGAGTCAGGACTGTGGACCGGAGAATGACCTTTATATTTCAAAACCTTACTTATGATCTCTGCGCCCTCCAATTTAACTTTTAATTTTATGTTTAAATAGAAAATGGTAGGCGAGGAGGGGGGGGGGGGGATCTCCCACCTTGTCCGCCACAATTCCGGTAAGGTATGCACTTATTCAATTAAAAACATTCGACACAAAGTAGATATTGGTATTTGATACGTCATACGGAACTTGAGAACAAACATGTTAAACGAATAAGAACCGCAAAACAATTGACAGTACACGAATAGTTAAGATGGCGGCCATTCAGGGCATGTGAACATCAAATTGAACATGAAAAGTATTTATCGTGCAGAATAAATTGATCGTTCACTTATAGTTGAGGGCAGTGGCCATTCAGGGCAAATTGAACATAAAACGTATTCATCCCTCAGAATGATAAATAGTTCACTCAAAGTTGAGGGTGGCGGCCATTCAGGCCATGGACGTCAAATTGAACATAACAAATATTTATCCTGCATAGCAATTGATAGTTCACTAATAGGGTGGTTGCCATTCAGGGTAAATTGAACTTATACTTTTCCGGCAGAACAATTAATAGTCCACTTATAGTTGAGGATGGCGGCCATTCAGGCCATGGACGTGGACGTCACATTGAACATAAAAAGTAATTATCAAACACATATGCGACCTTAATATTAATAATGATTTTATCTATTCTCTCTGTATATTCATATAAACTTTTAATATCAATTTATGTTATGTATATGATTCTATGGTAGCGGCTGTCATGACATTGCCCTTAATTCTAATTGTTGGATCTTTGAAACATAAACTTTTGATGGATAAACAACAAACATTTTATTATCACATAAATCTAGATTCAAGGGTAACGAGGTAAAGATGTGAAATACGTCCACGTAGCAACTGGGTCCGAAAAGAGAGAGAGAGAGAAGGGAGAAATGGAGTTTAACGCCCACTCACAAATTACATGTAGGTCATTTCGGGACTAACATATGGTTTAATTCTATTTCATGTAGGTCTTGTGCTTTATGATACAGCGCGCACGATTACGCCCCCCCCCCCTCGGTCTCGAAAGAGGTTAACCACATAGGACACCAGGGCCCTGTTTCTCGAAATCTTAACTGATGATAAAATCCAGATTTTAGTAGATACTCCAATTTTGATTGGCTGATTGGCGAAGCAGTAGAATCAATCTAATATTATCCAATCAAATTACTAAAATTTGGATTTTATCTTAGTTAAAATGTCGTGAAACAGGCCCCAGAATGTGTTATGTAATATATTTCCCCCGGAAGAGAGGTCAGCCGAATGCTGATATACTGGGTCCATCTTCTGTGATCCGACTACAACGCCCTCCACCCACACCCACGCACCCACCCATCCACCTATCGACTGAATCATAAGCGGACTCGTCTCTCACAGTTCACACAGAAAATTTAAAAAATACTTTCACGTTCACAGTGTTTTCGGAAAAGTGGGCATTACCGTGGAATAGAAGGTCGACTAAGGCTAATAACTGTAGTCAATATCTGGGTTTGTGAGGGTTTCGGAAAAGAGGTGGCAACTCTGGAACGGCCCAAAACAAAACAAAAAAATATTGATCACGTATCCAAGATCCAGGACAGCATTTCAACTCCATGATAAGTAACTATATGGAGCTCAGGGTTGACTTATGGTCACCAAGTGTGTTATATTAAAGTTATTTATGGGGAACTTGTCATCGACTATATATTCATATAAGTTAATATTAGTCAATAACTGCTTTTATCTAAAACTTCCTCAATATTGAACTCTCGTTTACTTAAGCCTCGTCCATACTATCACACATTTAATCAAAACATTACCCAACAATTGTATGCTGATATTGTACGGGTTCTGGCCTGAATTATTTATTTGATATATTTCAGGTCTACATGGCTATTTATATAGTACATTATAAACACTAAACATGCATTATACAAGAGCTAAAACTGCCTATTGCAGGTCTTTCAGAAGGTCTGAAATGTTATCTAAATTATTAATTAGACATTAATTAATTTATCAAGACCATGATCCAGTCTTGATGTTTGAATATATTAATTAACGTATCCAGATAATAATAAACCCTCGATGCCATCGTTATCCTGTGATATTTACTGGATTTGAATACATTTTTGATGAATAATTTGACGTCAATATCATCCAAAATCTTCAACATTGAAAACACGAATTATTTGTCAATTTAAATCAACATTGATGATGTGATCTTACCGGAAAAAGATGGGCTTTAATATTTAAGTCAAAATATACATTTTACCATTGGTACACGAATCGTGTACCATAATGCGTTTCAGCCCCAGTTGTAACAAGAGACTAGAGGGACGTGGCTAGACACTGCACCAAATCAAGCGGCATATGTAGACTGGAATAACCAGACGCTAGAAATTTGCATTCGATTAAGACTGCTGGCTTATTTAGCCGAACATAACTGATTTGAAATTAGAGTGAAAACGGAAACCATTCAATTTATATACATTCATATTACAGTATTATATGAGTTGCGACCCACTTGTCAATTTCTAGGTCCCAAACGTTAGCGATTTAGCTCCTTTAAAGTGGATAATCTAAATTCTGTTATACCAACGTCAGCTTACAATTGAATGGCTAATATCTCGGTTCAGAGTAAAGCAATTTAAACGAAATTTTCAGCATAGTTTGTTTTCATTATCTATTGTTTTTTTTAACTATTATAGCGAGGACTGTCAGCTCCCCATCCAATCTTACCCGATTCGCCTTTAAAGACAAGTAACTCAGTAAGATGACCGTAGAATGTTGTATGGGATGTCGTACTGAATTTAGTTTTAAAGCTTTTGGATGTTATGGCGTCGATAAAAATCTCTTCTACCGATTCCAGGTATGTATTCATATTTCCTTTCAGACGAAATTTCTAAGTCAGTTTGTTGGAGATGACCTGTTTCAGGCATAAAAACCGATAATTAAAGGACAATATTGGTGTCAGTCATTATCATGTGATAAAACTCGTTAAACACATTTCAAATATAATTTTAACACAGAGATCATTGCTACGATAGATGCGAAATCAAGGTTTCTACAAAAGGAAGTGACGAATATAAAGGGAAAGCTTAAAACGGCAATTTCATATTTTTTAGTTATATTTTAAAATATATTAAAATAAAGCCTTAAAATAGATGGTATCTATAAATCAGCCTTACCTTGTTAAAGAATAATCCTATTAATCCTATAATTCACTGTTGCCAGTTGAGAAATTGGCAAAAATATTATTTTCAACTTTTGAAGACAGCTATTGCATGAGGGGGACGGGAAAACAAGGGAGGTAATTGTGTTATTATTTCCGATGTGAAAGATGTTTAAGTGTGGAAATAATGCCTATGATTGTATAATAGTGAGTTGACAACCTATTGAGCAAAAGACATAGAAATAAATATTTTTTGACTCTCTTAGAAAATATGAAACTGTCACTTTAAGTTATCCTTCTATACAACCGACTGAATTTAAGTGACGAGTGATAACAGATACACGGGCTAATTTCTACCCACTAATAATTGTACATGATAAGGAGTTCAGCTTCAACAAAAGCTAAACGATCTTTATTAAATAAATTTACAACAGTTTTGATACTTGATCAATCTAGTTAAAATTCAGATCTATATTTCGTTTCGTTTTTATACTTTCGATGGTCTACAAGTAAAACGAAATTTTGCACTATAAAAACGAAACGAAATGAAATGAAATTGGGTTTAACGTCCTACTCTTCTGCACCTAACCTGGGCTAATAGAAGACGAGCATACGCCATACAGTGTGCTATGAGGGAAATTTTGCCCGGGCAGCGGCGCTACGGCCTACTTTTATATCGAATTCCAACTGCCAAGGGATCTTTTAACCATACGCCAATGTGTACACGGGACCATGGATGTTCGTCCTATTGTTTTTTAAATCCTCTCTCTGTATGTATCTCAGTATTTGTTTTAACTTATTTCAGTATTGCCGATCTCCGTTGGGTTATTTTGTGTATCGTTTGATTATGGCCACCTATGCCGTGACCAGCCTTATATGTGCCGTGGTATATACACCGATCCCGGGCACATGGCCGGCGTTTCTCACTTACTGGTCGTACGTCACCCTAGCTTTCTACTTTCTTATGCATTTCATCGTGGTTGCCGAGCAGTGCTGCAGGATGGAGGATGAAGACGGACCTGGAGAATCGACAAAACTTCCATGGTATTTGGTCATGGTGTGGACTTTGTTTGAGATCATGTCTCCAATGGCCATTGCTGTCACTTTGCTCTACTGGATAACGATCTTCCCACTTCTTAATTGTTCGATCGGAAACAATGGCGTATTGCTTCATATTATGAACACGGTCTTGGTATTGATCGATCATTCTGTCACTGCAGTACCCATTCGGTTATTGCATGTTGTTTATCCATTGGCATTTGGCCTGGTATATGTTTTATTTACTGTGATATGCTGGGCAGGGGACAATACTCTTGTTTTATATCCTGTATTAGATTGGAATCAGCCCGCTATGGCGGTTGCCTATGTTTCTGGGGCTTGCGTTGTAATAATAGCTAGCTACATGATACTGTTCGCTATTTACAATATACGACAATATTGTTGTAACAATGCAAACCAAATATCATACACTAGCGTAAAATGAAGCCGCCAATAATCTTATTTTAATTATCTTGGTTTGCGTATGAATACATTGGAGTAATATTCCATGATGGGGGGAAATGAATCAAAGCCACCCTGACATTTGCACGATTTTCGTTAACGCAATGGTGCGTACTTGTGACTGTCAAGAATTAAAGTCTTCGGGAACGAGTGGTTGAAGGATGCCTTAATGCGTGCCATGTCATAGAGAGAATTTTGAAATGTTCAAAAATTCGTCACGCATCAATGTCCATGCCATCTGCATGACACTTGCGTGAACCATACGTGAAATATCGCCCAGTCGGTTGGATTACATTTTCGATATCTTTGAATTTCGCTGTCAGTCCGGGTGACATGGTTAACCCCAAATAAGAAAGCTCCGTGGTCTGCATGCTGGAGGGCCTTAAAAAGGAAATTTCGTCTAGTCGTTCGGATGGGAGAGTAACACCGTTGAATTCGACCAGAAATAACAACGGTACTAACATCTTAAGTGCAACTAGTAAAGAGCATGATTTACAATCTCCGTAGCAACGCTTGTCAGTGCATGCCATGAGAATCCACAACAAGCGACATACATGAACAATAGAACAATACTTAACCATTGCGTAATCAAGTAGTACCATTGCGTAATCAAGTAGTACCATTGCTAATCAATGCTTACTAGTGGGGCTCAATTTTGGCCGCGGATTGCATAGACAATGCGTAACGTATGCGTTTACAATGCGCGAATAGTGCTCAAACACGGCTACCACCGAAATGGCACGCCTTGCCACGACGCATATCGCGACATCGCAGTGACAAAAATCGTGCTAGTGTCTGGGTGACATAAGTATCTAATTCTATTCATAAACACTTTTAATATTTACTATAATCGTATTTTTCATTGTATAATAATGCATCAGAAATATTTTTTTATTTTATACATCTGTCTAAAATTCCTGTTTTATTTTTAAACAATTTCTATAAATTCTTGTCTGTGATTAATGAATCTGCTGGTGTAAATATAAAAATGATCTTTTGTAATTTAGAGGCCTACATTATTTCTTTTGTATATCACAAAGAAGCATTTACTGAGTATGCTTTATTGGTCGAGAGCGAGACAATTGATACTGCACGAGGCGTTATCCGAGTGTTGTTTCAATATAATACACGATGTCTTTCTCGAGACCATTAAACAACTTAAAATACAGACCCTATCCTGCGCGTGCTTTTCAATGAAATATGTCACGCGAGTCCAATATTTCATTATGTACGATTGACGTCACATCTGTAATGTATTATACAAATATGTCACGCCAGTCCAATATTTCAACTAGAATAGATAATGTACGATTGACGTCACATCGGTATTTTAAATGTGAATAATGTATTATATAGTGGTGTAAAAAAGTATAATAATAAATCACATGAACCCAGTAAATAAATTTTCAGAATTTGAACTTTCCAGGAAAATTTCCAGCAGCGTAGGTAATAACATGTATTGTTGTTGTTTGCAAGATTATCGTGTTAAGGGGAGATTAGCTAATCTGTTGTTGACCACAGTTTGTTTGTATTTACATTGATTTATCTGATCCCTAATTGATCTAACTGTTTCTATGTAACTAAGATTAAGGTTGTTTAAAGGGTTACTATAGACAACAATTATTACAGTATATAAACTACAAACTCTTTAGTTCAAGTCATCATTTAACTTAAACTTGCCATCTGACAACATCAGTCATAGCAAGCTGTTTATTTATTTATTTCACGATAAACTTTAATCTTCAATATGGTAAGTTATATATTTTTAATAATATTCTTTTAGAATTAGCATTTGTCTTTATAGAGAACAATGTAGTTTAGCTTTTATACCCATACTGCGAGATCGAGGGTCTAACAAGGAAAATGCGCCTAGTTGTTCGGATGGGACGAGTAACACCCTTGTGATCGATCAAGTTGGGGAAAGGTAACAAAATATGACGAAAAACTAACAAAAAAACTCTATTGCAACTGATTCCATTTTAGATATCCATTTACTGATGTGGATGAAAACATTTAACAATTTTTTCAAATATTTGGAGGATGATTAATACAAATAGTTAACCATTTTTGTTGTCTTTTTCAGCGTGAGTGTATCTCTGTTCATATCGGTCAGGCCGGAGTCCAGATGGGCAACGCCTGTTGGGAGTTGTACTGTTTGGAACATGGAATCCAGCCTGATGGTCAGATGCCATCAGATAAAACTATTGGTGGTGGTGACGATTCCTTCAACACATTCTTCAGTGAGACCGGTGCTGGGAAGCATGTACCAAGAGCTGTGTTTGTTGATTTGGAACCAACGGTTGTAGATGAAGTAAGAACTGGTACATACCGCCAACTCTTCCACCCAGAACAACTCATCACTGGTAAAGAAGATGCCGCCAATAATTACGCTCGTGGTCACTACACCGTGGGTAAAGAAATCATTGACTTGGTTCTCGACAGAATCAGGAAATTGGCTGATCAATGTACTGGTCTTCAGGGATTCCTCATCTTCCATAGTTTTGGTGGTGGAACTGGTTCTGGTTTCTCATCTCTTCTTATGGAAAGATTGAGTGTCGACTATGGCAAGAAATCCAAGTTAGAATTCGCCGTTTATCCAGCACCACAAATTTCCACTGCTGTTGTTGAACCCTACAACTCTATCCTGACCACTCACACCACCTTGGAACATTCTGACTGTGCCTTTATGGTTGATAATGAAGCTATTTATGACATCTGTCGCCGTAACTTGGATATTGAACGTCCAACCTACACCAACTTGAATCGTTTAATTGGTCAGATCGTCAGCTCCATCACCGCCTCTCTACGATTTGATGGTGCCCTTAATGTTGATCTTACTGAATTCCAGACCAACTTGGTTCCCTACCCACGTATCCATTTCCCTCTTGCTACTTATGCCCCAGTCATCTCAGCTGAGAAAGCCTACCATGAACAACTCACCGTGGCTGAAATCACCAACGCTTGTTTTGAACCCGCCAACCAGATGGTAAAATGTGATCCTCGTCATGGCAAGTACATGTCTTGCTGTATGTTGTACCGAGGAGATGTCGTTCCCAAGGATGTCAACGCCGCCATCGCCACCATCAAGACCAAGAGAACCATCCAATTTGTTGACTGGTGTCCAACTGGTTTTAAAGTAGGTATCAACTACCAACCACCAACTGTAGTACCAGGGGGTGATTTAGCCAAGGTACAGAGAGCTGTTTGTATGTTGAGTAACACTACCGCTATTGCTGAAGCTTGGGCTCGCCTGGATCATAAATTTGATCTGATGTACGCCAAGAGAGCTTTCGTCCATTGGTATGTTGGTGAAGGTATGGAAGAAGGTGAATTCTCTGAAGCTAGAGAAGATTTGGCTGCTCTAGAGAAAGATTATGAAGAAGTTGGTGTTGATTCTGTTGAAGGTGAAGGAGAAGAAGAAGGTGGAGAAGAATATTAGATAATATGTTTAGGATAAAATAAAACATTTTAATTAAATTGTAATTGTTTTAGTTTTTCGCCACTAATGTTGTGATTTGTTTTTACGTTGTCCGGGGCTCTCTCTAAGGCCATTTTTAACTTTTATATTGCGGAAGATGCGAGTAAGAGACCTTTCATATAGGTTGAAATACAAACTGAATTGTTTTAGTTTTTCGCCACTAATGTTGTGATTTGTTTTTACGGTGGTGTCGGGGGGCTCTCTAAGACCATTTTCTTTTATATTGCGGAAGATGCAAGTAAGAGAACTTTCATATCGGTTGAAATACAAACTGGAGATCGTGGTTATATTGCTCATATCTGTCCAACAGCAATGTTGAGGTTTCACCACGTTTCTAGGAATTCCATGTTCAATAACAAGTGAATCAAACGAATGCCAACCGCCATGGAAACCTTTACGGTACCCCGTTTTTGCCCCCCTCCCTGCCCCCCCCCCCAACGTAGAAAAGGGCGGGACCAACTGAGAGTGACAGTATATTTATGATAAATTAATTATACATCAATATTAGAACAATTAAAATATAGTAACTTCCGTAGGTGAGTGGGATGATTTAATTATGGATACCTTATCAAATGAAATGAGATTGAACGTCCTACTTTTCTGCATTGTGCTTTGATCGACATTTTACCCAAACATCGACTTTGTAGCCTACTCTTTTACCGATTTCAAATTTCGAAATGTCAAGGGTTCGTTTAAGTGTATTCGTCACCTCAATTCGTGCTGCTTCACTGACAAAGACGCTGGCTCGCAAGCCTGGAGGTCAGGTGTTCGACCCCAACATTGGCTGAAAAAGTTCATCCAGATTTTTCTGTGTGGTTTCTCCCTTTCAGTGATGCAGTACGGAGGGCTGGACAAGAGCAACTGTCTAGTCGTTCGGATGGGACGAAAAACCGAGGTGCCGTGTACACATTGGCGTGCACGTAAAAGATCCCTAATAGCACACTGTATTGTGTATGCCCATCTTCATTAGCCCAGGTTAGGAGCAGAATAGTAGGACGTTAAACCCATTTCATTTCATTTCATTTTGCTCAGCGTATATAAGCCTACATCGAATAAAGACATAATATCTATTTTGGGGAAAGCTCCCTCCGGTAATGCCTCTTATTTAGTTTTCTCAGAATATTTAGATTCTACGGAAATCTACACACCCTTGTCCCAATGTCCTAGTCATAACATTGAGAATTGACTTATCTTCAACCCCATACAAACGCGGATATATGACGCGACAGCGGATATAGTTTCACTGTACTACAATATCGTGTCCTGTATGTCACGTGTATAGTTCAACGATATTCTATTCTTAGTGTATACTGCTTAATTATCTTTCAAAGGACATCAAATAGGGTTAGACCTATTTTCATATGCACAGCTTGCAGATTTCGTCATGTACAAATTGATCAGCAGCAATTGTTGAAGTTTGATAAAACAGCTGTGGATAAAATCCTGAAAGTATTTTTTAATTATTTAAACATACATCATGTAAGAACTAAATCTACCTATTGTAGATCTTTCGTCAGGTCTGACATTTTATCTAAATTATTAATTAGACATTAATTAACTTACCCAGACCACAATCAACTCTCGATGTCAACACCAGTTTGTGATATTTACTGGATTAGGATCCCATTTGCTGCCCAACTTTCGTGCAATGGATAATCAAGACTATGTTTCTAATCGTTCTGACGTTAGTATCATCAAGGCCGAAAATTCATTCACTAAAATCTCGGTTCAAAGTGGATCAATTTGACAGAAATGTTCAGCAAATTCCCTTAACATTATCTAGTTTTTAACTATTATTGAAAAACTGCCAACTTGTTATCTAATCCCCATCATTATGAATCTTTGAAGAAGCAGACAGCAGAATTGAAGCTGGAAGCTGACATGTATCATATCCAGTGTAGAAAAAAACGTGTGGGGCCATATCTAAAAACTTAGTTGTATATTGTTTTATAACATATAAACCTGTTTAATTGTATTAAATGGACGCAGAATAAATACTAATTAAAATTCTCGAAGTATACTGAGTGTTTCCACTAAAATCGTCCATTTAGGACTTAAAATGTTGGCCAACTAACTTAGTGTCTGTTCTCAAGTATGGTCTATAAGATGTATTAAAATTTAACGAAAGTACGAGATAAGATTAATATCCGGTTAGTCTCTATATTTGACGGCCGTAACACGTGAGTATAAAGATCCGGACTGAGGATTGTTGATATACCGTATATAAGCTAGATGTCGGTGCCTTTCTATGTAAATCCAGTCAGATATCAGATACAGCCGGACTTGATCTATATACCAGATTTATAAGGTAAGAGAGAGAGAGAGAGAAAAAGAGAGAGTGTGTGTGTGAGGGAGAGATAGAGATGGGGTTTAACGTCCACTCGACACAAATTAGGTCATTTTGGGATTAACATATGGTTTAATTTTTATATAAATAGTTCGCTTGCGCGTAAGTGTCTTTAGGAAATCTGAGTGCCCGGCAGAAACCCACGAGGTCGAGAAGGCGCCCCTATCTCCATGCCACATACGCTCACACCAGGGATCGAAACAACACTTCAGCTGCAAGCCAGAGGTGACCGACCACCTAGAGGTCAAACGCGGCACTCTAGACCACTACCCCCCCCCCCTCCGATTTATAAGGTAAAATGATTTTGGTTTGTTTGTTTATTTTTTGATGTATTTATTTATCTTTTTAAAAAATTTTTAAATATTAAACCGGATTGCAATATGTAGTTTAATGTATTCGAACTTTTGAATTAAAATTGAGAATTAATATTCAAAAGGCGTTTTATACGGAAGCTCAAATACGAACTATTTTTGTTTTTTTTATTTAATATTTTTATTTTTAATGTTTAATTTTGAAAAAAAAAGGTATAATTTCCATTTTTAATTTAATACTTTGTAGTATAATTTCTAATTTTGTACTTTGTATTTCCTATTTTTATTTTTCAATTTCTAATTTTGTAAAATAATTTTTAATTTTGTAAAATAATTTTTAATTTTGTAAAATAATTTTTAATTTTGTAAAATAATTTCTAATTTTGTAAAATAATGTCTAATTTTGTAAAATAATTTCTAATTTTGTAAAATAATTTCTAATTTTGTAAAATAATTTTTAATTTTTTAAAATAATATCTAATTTTGTAGAAAGATTTTTAATTTTGTAGAATAACTTTTGAGGGGAAAATATAATTTATTGACATCAATACTGAAAGGTACACCTATCTCAGAGACACAATTTTTGATATAGACGGAGGTTATTGGAGACGATTAACTGAAAATGAAATATATTGCTAATAAATATTACAAAGTATACTGTTCATTATTAGGCCACTTAACTAATACCGGAATAAGTACACACAGACGGGGGGTTGGGATGGCCTAGTGGTCTAGAGTGCCGCGCTTCGACCTCTAGCTGGCCGGTCACATCTGGCTTGCGGCTATTGTTTCGATCCCTGGTCTGAGCGTATGTGGCATGGAGATATGGGCGCCTTCTCAACCTCGCGCAAGCGAATTATTGAAATAAAATTGAACCATATGTTAGTCCCAAAATGACCTAGTTTGTATCGACTGGACGTTAAACCCCATTCTCTCTCTCTGTACACACAGACCCTATCTTAAATTTATGTCTTCTTTACATCCTTATCAGTTTTCATCACCTTTGACCTAAATTGACAGTAAGATTCTGTTAGGGTGCTATGTATAGCACACATATGTATTAAAATAGACTCTTCCAAAGTACTAGCTTGTAGACGCAATGTAAAGGAATGGTACCTCGTCTCTAAATAATCCAAATTTGAAGAAACAAAAGACAACATATCGTTCTTAGATTATAGAAATAGCCAAACCTTTCATACAACATATGCAAGAAATAATTAATACAAAGATCCCAATCAGTGCACGAAAGATATAACAGCACCGAGCACAACAATAGAATTTTTTTATGGCTGCAATAGTTGATACATTATTTATACGTTATAAATACCCTAAACTTGGTGTAAAGTCCACATTTTCAATGGCTCAATAGACATACAAGAATGGCTTAAAATATTGTAACGCGCTTGTATTCATTAAAACAAGGGATATATAGATTACAACACAGTGTCTTTTGAAACATGACAGAGAGACAATCAGTATACCGACCAAATCTCAAACTTATAATAACGAAAATGATAATGTTAAATGTGGATGGAATGTCCTATGTGGCCATTTTGTTGAAAAGACGCGTGTACATTCAGCCTTCCTCGGCTAATCTGCCTTCTATCTGACCTCGGGCTGTGGTGCTCAAGAAAAAACAAAATTATAAATTATTTTACAAAATAGAAATTCAAATACAAAATATAAAATTAAAAGTTTAAAATTAAAAATTAATTTACAAAATTGAAAATTAATTTACAAAATTGAATATTATTTTACAAAATTGAAAATTATTTTACAAAATTGAAAATTATTTTACAAAATTGAAAATTATTTTACAAAATTGAAAATTATTTTACAAAATTGAAAATTAAAAATGGAAATAGCAAATCGATAAAAAACAAAAATAGTTCGTATTTGAGCTTCCGTAGTTTTAATAACATCATTTTAATAACATCATAGTGGAAATTTTGTGTGATCACATTTCTAATGAATTGGCCTGTCTTCACTAGCCTAGGTTAGGAGCAGAACAGTAGGACGTTAAACCCCATTTCATTTCATTTCTAATGAATTGGAAAATCTCTGTTGTAGATTTGTATTTCATTCTCCGTTTAAAATGTTATGCAATTTAAAGCTTTTCTTTTGAAAAATCCTTTATTTATGGGCTGAACGGAGGGCATTCCCACTGTCTTCACGTGCTTCGTTGCCGTTAAACTATCTTATCATGATTTTGATTTTACAGATGAAGTTATTGATACTAACATTAGCAGTATGCTATTGTGGGGTTGTTTATACTAAACCATTGACTCACCTGGAAGACGATATTACAGGTAAGTTAGGGTTTGGGTTGTAATTGTAAATTCCACATTTATTTTCTCTTACCTTCCCTTCCCGAGAGAGAGAGAGAGAGAGAGAGAGAGGGAGAGGGAGAGAGAGAGGGATCATTTCGGCTCAATTTTAAGCTATCCAATCAATACAGAACCGGACTCAGGGACCGACTGGCCAACTGGGACCGCCCGAGCTATAGTTTGTTCCAATAAAAGTATGACAATGTTGGTATAAATGGAAAGTAGAATCACCCAATCTTATTAGAAATATACTGGATTCCCTGAAAAAAAAAATCACCAATGAAATGCATACAAGACAAAAATGCAAGGGTTTCCCTAACCGGCAACCCGACGATTATTAATGTCAAAGGTAGCACGCGAAGAGTGTCTAGTCTCCCAGCGTTACTGAGTGCTTGACGTATATATTGATAAACTCGATGGTACAACAGTTTCTGAGTTAAAAACCACAGAAAAAGTCCTGGGCAGTGGATAATCTTGCAACTTATTGGGCTTCGATATTTATAATAAATAGTCAACTATTAAAGCCAACATCGTCTTGAATATATGCAATGAATTCTCCTCCGGCTTCGTACCCGTTGCGAGGTACCGAGTCAGCTATGTCACGTGAGACAATCATGACCTCTTTTGGTCGATTTTTTTATAGCTGACAATTTTGAGAAAGATTCGAGCAAAATTATGATGAATTAATTCGTTTGAATATGTTTTTAGTCGAAATATATCATCAAATCACCCAATTTGTACGCAGTAATGTATCTTTAAGTCCAAGTCCGCTTTTGACAAGAATTCACATATATGGATAAGCGGAAAATATAACTTACATATATTATGTAATATGAATGTATAAAACAAAAATCAACGGAGAATTGCATTTTCTTCGAACTCCTGTAAACGCGGATGTATATTGTAATGTGGCTATATCCGTGACATTCTGATGTAGTAATACATTATTGCAATATCGTGTCCGGTAAGTCACGTGTATATGTAATAAGGAGTGAGAGAAGGCTAAATCTATATCTATTTCAATTTTCGTCAATGTCGCTGAGATGTAAATAATGTTAAGGCACGTGAATGTAGGCGAGAATGTAGGTTAGAGTTAGGGTAAGCATTGGGGCTAAGTGTAGGGTTAGGGTAGCGTTAGCCCTGTTTACATATCGAAACCTTTGACCAAACTTGAAGAGAGAGAGAGAGAGAGAGAGAGAGAGAGCGAGAGAGAGAAATGGGATTTAACGTCCACTCCACACTAACTAGGTCATTTCGGGACTAACATATGGTTTAATTTTATTTCAATTATTCGCTTGCGCGTAGGGTCTTTAGCAGTGGGGGGGGGGGCGTGGTGCCCGGAGGAAACACACGAGGTTGAGAAAGCGCCCCTATCTCCATGCGGCATACGCTCACCCCAGGGATCGAAACCACAGCCGCAAGCCAGAGGTTACAGACTAGTTAGAGGTCGAAGCGCGACACTCTAGACCACTAGGCCATCCCTCCCCCCAACTTGAAGTTGTAGCCTTATCAAATAGATCTTACCGTGTGAGAGGAAGAATCCTATTAAACTCTGCCGGTTCTATTGTAACCCTATTTGAAATGGGTTGATACAAAATGTCCCTTTCCTATTTAAATCATGCTTGAAACGGAGCATACACAAAATTGCCGGTTCCAGTTTCACTCCTATCCAAATCGGACCTGATTTTAAACGTAAAAGCTGGATAATCGTGAATCAATATTAGCCTATATGGACCAATCTTAAAAGATTATAAATATTTGTTTGTTTCAGGATTAGAAAATAGTTTTGTTCAACTTGGCGATGAACCTGTAGACATGCGAGGTAAGTTTTATTTATCTACCAATTCATTCCCTACCCAGCTATTATAACATTGATTGGGGTTGACGTTCGTAAGAATAGTAATGTTACATACAACCCATCACATTAAGCTGTACATTTGTCATAAAATCCTTCCACGCAATTACAAAGAGACTGAAAATGGATTTAAAGAATTTTCTTGGAATGGGACCTGGATTTATCTGTTTTTATCTATTGCTAAAGAATTAATTAGCCCTACCCCTTCCGAAGTGACCCGGTGCGTTTTATATGCATAACGTATATTAAATTGGTGAAATTAGTTAGATAGTCAGTCATGTAAATCCAAACCAACGTTCCGCCTGGTTTTCCGAGCTGGATTAAAGTGGGTAAGGCACTGGCTCACTAACAAGGGAGTCCTGGGTTCGACCCCGGTGTTGGGAGAGACATCTCCTTGGGATTTAAGCATAGTTTCCCCATGTCGATCATTCTGGAAATGAAATGAAATGGGGCTTAACGTCCTACTGTTCTGCTCCAACTGGCCAAATAAAGACAGCCATACACCATTCAGTGTGCTATGATGGAAATTTTGCCCTCACAGCGGCACTATGGATTACCCTTACATCGAATTCCAGCTGCCTTGTCTTTTACGTGCAATCCAATGTATTCACAGTATCTAGGTTTTCCGTACCATCCGAATGACTAGACAATTGTCCTTGTCATGCCCTCCGCCCTGCAACACTGACAAAGAAAACCACGCTGGAAAACCAGATGAACTTTCTCTACCGATCGTTCTGGATCGATGGCAAAGGACAATGTGTACTTCTTCGTATGGCACGAAGACGCTATAAAGGTCCGTGTACGAGTTTACGTGTACGTACATGTATCATTGACAGTAGGAATTGGAAGCAGTGTATGCGGAAAGGTCACCGTCGTCTTCATCACCCCGGTTCATAGGGAAAAGTGGGACGTTAAACCCCTTTTGATTTTATAACTATTGCAATATTTACAGCAAGACGATCCGTTCGTCGACCAACCATCCTGAGTGAAATAATGGGACCACTTCACAGGAGAAATGTTCGAGCCATAAACGAATACCAGAGAAGCGATGGTACGTATTTTATGCCAATTAATATGGATGATAGATTAACAGAATTGGGTGTTCATGGGATTAGTGCACCGGAAACAAGACCAGAATGTTCAATTGCAGGCCTAATGACACAGCGCGCACGTGCTAACCCCCCACCCTCACCAACTGCAATGGTGAGAAAATTGCATAACTGAATCTATAAAAGAAATGACAGTCACAAATGTCTAAGTTTCTTTAAGTCTTTTCAACAATAGGATGAAATGAAAATTGCCACCATTGGGCATGCAGCACATATAAATGTTATGTAAAGTCTGTTAAATGTCTTTTTTTAAGTCAATTAAATCTAAACCTTGCATTGTGTATTTTTAAAATTTATTCTTAAACACATTTTTATCATCTATATTTGTCTCTCATAGCTGTGTACGTTAGAATGCGATCCTTGTTGAGATTGTTAAGGATGTTAATAGGGGCTTCCCCTGCTGTAGAAATTTACCATTACGTCAACTGGGATAAGACCATCATCATCGACAACCTGTTTTATACTCTACCTAAAACTATCTGGGAGGTGAGGAGGGTGATACGTGCCGCTGGTTTACTGGGGATGAGAGTAAGGGCAACAGGGGCAGGTCACTCCCGATCTCCACTGTACGTGGATGAGGGACATATAATGATGGATGTCAGAGCACTTGAACGACATGATGGTCCCCGAATGGAACTTCATCAACCGGTAAGTTGAAAATAGAAAGGGTAGGCTTTAAAGAATGGCAATCCCAGAGGCGGTGACACAGTAGAATGACTCCGGTACTTTTTAAAGGGTAGCTATTCAGTTTGGCCGAAACCTGTCATTATTATTGTTAAAGGACAATATTGGTGCCAGTCATGATCACATATGTGATAGAGCTGGTTAAACACATTCCAAATATACTTTTAACAGAGAGATCAATGCTACGATAGCTGAGTAATACATGTTTCCCAAATCGGAAGTGACGAACGCCAAAGGAAAACACGAGTCACCGGTCTATTTAACTGACTGAAGCGACGAGTGATAGCAGATACACGGCCGAATATCTGCTCACTAATATTTCCTTCGAAGACCAAAAGTTGTTAAATGGGACTGTAAGAGGATATCTGACAATTCAATAAAGTAATTGAATGTCATTAGATAAAAAAAACACGAGAAAAATAGAAATAGTCCGTACATTCCCTTGTTTATATTCATTCTATACCGTATAAAAACATGGTAATGCACGGACTTTTTCTGTTTTTCTTTCGTGTTTTCTTATCTCGTGACAGTCAATTCTTTTTATGAATTGTCAGATATCCTCTCACAGTCTCACTCAACAACTTTTGGTCTTCGAAGGAATTATTATTGAGTAGAAATTCGGCCGTGTATCTGTTATCACTCGTCGCTTCAGTCAGTTAAATAGACCGGTGACTCGTGTTTTCCTTTGGCGTTCGTCACTTCCGATTTGGGAAGCCTGTATTACTCAGCTATCGGAGCATTGATCTCTCTGTTAAAAGTATATCTGGAATGTGTTTAACCAGCTCTATCATATATGTGATAATGGCTGGCACCAATATTGTCCTTTAACATATAATTCTATTATCAAAAAGAGAGAAAAATATAAAATATTTGTAGACTTTTTCTACAAATAAAAGTCATATAAATTGGGGTTTAACGCCCACTCTACATATACTCTGTCATTTCGGGACTAACACATGGTTCAATTTTATTTCAATAATTCGCTTGCGCGTAGCGGTCTTTTGCAGTGGGTGGAAACCGGATGACCCGGACATAACCCACGGCGTTAACCCGCCTTGTCACTTATAACCGGGGAATCGAAATCACGCCAGTTGACTCAATGACAGATCTTATGATACAGCGCGCCATCCAATCCCCGCCATCGTGGAGCCACTCTAAATAAGTGGAACCCCGAGTAAAATTTGAATACAATAGCTCGATCTACCCCAAAATTTTGCCCTCCACTTGCTTTCCGGTTACTCTTTTGTATTGTTTAATAGCATCCATACATCCAAAGTAAAAGTTTTATATTATATTTTTTTTTCACCAGACACCAATTAGAAACTACACAACACTGACAGCAATGACGGGTGTATATGAATATGATTTAAATGAATTTATGGTTAATAATCACGTCACCATGTTGTCGCAACCTCTCAACGTTAATGAAACGTTTGGTGGTATGGTAGCTGCTTCAACACATGTAAGTAACAATACTTTAAAACAGTGTGGAGATGGGGAATATCGGGGGCGGGGGGGGGGGGGGTAGTGTGTGTGTGTGACCATTCTTGCTATAATAGCTCAAAAATAGATAATATAATATGAAAACATGGACAATTTCATTCAAATTACTTCATCCCAGACAAGTTATCACTGTTTGTAGTTTTGACATGATGTGTGCATTGTGGTAACCAGGGCACTGGTATATTCGAGACTTAGCCTCGGTTGCCCATTTTTAAATAAAATTTTTAAATGGCGAACCGTTCTAATCTACTTAAAATCTCAAGTATCCGATGCCATCAAGAGTTGATTGTGGTCTTGTTTTGTTTATAAATGTCTACATAATAAATATATTATGTAAGATTTAGATAAAGAGCTAGTCATTCTTGTTATAATTGTTCGAAAATTGATAATGTAAAATGAATAATGTGAAAATTCCATGCAAATTGCTCTTTTGCGAGCGACGATTTTCGCCTTTGAAAGTTTGACAAGACGTGTGCAATATTTTCAACCACCGTACTGGTTGTTCCAAGCTAAGTCACGACCTTCCATCAAAATATGGCTGAACCGTTCTAATCTATTTAATACTGGAGAAAGTCGATGCCATCGACAGCTGATTTTGGCCTGGATCATTAAATTAATGTCTAATCAATGGTTTTTTATAACATTTCAGGCCCAAAGAAAGACTTACAATAGGAAGATTTAGCTGTTGCATAATTTATCTTTAAGGACCCATTGATTGTGCAGTGATAGGAAATATCGTCCATCTACGCAAAAAACAAATTTGCGAAATCGTAGCGCTAAGGATTTACCGACATATTTACGTCGCATTATTATTTATTATTTCCAGGGGTCCACGTGGAGTGCGCCTACCTACAGTGGTTATGTAAAAGAAATGAGATTAATGGACTCTTCCGGTCGCCTTCGACGTTTCACCATTGAAGATCACCCCGACATCATGAAGGCCGCCATTTGTAATTTAGGGATGTTTGGCATCATGTATGACATCACAATACAGGTAAATAACCCAAGCAACTCAGATTTTATTTGAGAAAATATTCTGGTAGTCTATCTTATCTATCTGGTGGGAATTTTCTATCGTTTGTGACTATAACCGAATTTTTGGAGGTCACATAAATTCACAATGGTCTGCAATCCTTGTGGTCTGGGTAACGTGTATAAGTTGCGCTGGTGTGTGTAATAAGGACTATTGAATTAGCCATCCTCTTTGGTCTGACCCCGAGTTCACAAAGCATTCTCAGCCTTAACTTTCAATTATTGTTTATGAGAAATATCTTTGATCCAGAAACGCATATAATTGCACAAAATTTTCATACACTAAAACAACAAAAGTTTTATAAAGGGCTATATTGTAGATAAAACAAGACGAACAACTGGAGTAAATTCTCAACTTAAGTCTGAAAATGCTTCATGAACTCGGAGGGGGGTTGGGATGGCCTAGTGGTCTAGAGTGCCGCGCTTCGACCTATAGCTGGCCGGTCACCTCTGGCTTGCGGCTGTGGTTTCGATCCCTGGTGTGAGCGTATGTGGCATGGAGATAGGGGCGCCTTCTCAACCTCGTGGGTTTCCTCCGGGCACTCCGGTTTCCTCCCACTGCTAAAGACCCCTACGCGCAAGCGAATTATTGAAATAAAATTGAATCATATGTAAGTCCCGAAATGACCTGGTTTGTGTCGAGTGAACTCGGAGCCGGTGAGACAGTTCGATTTTTATAAGGTGCTTTTTGTCTAATGGGATGACAATCTACCTTCTTTGATAAACCGACTTCCGAAAAATCCCTCGAAACCAAAATATAATCGTCATCAATTTTTGCTCCTTTAAATTGTATACTTGCGCGCGTGAATCAACGGATACCCGGAGCAGTTTGTGGATGGTTTTTTTTTTGCATTTTAATTATAAATAGATATTTATTTTACTTCCCTGTAAATGATTGTTTGGTTTTTTAAGGTCTACCCAATTTTAATAGCCAAAGTTACTAACCAATTCGTGAACCTGGGTGATCTCATCTATGATAATACCAAGTTAAGAGATACGGTCACCTCGAACTTCCTGACAGAAATATCCTGGTTTCCTTTCAACTCGGTCACTGACCAAGAGGCGACGGAATATGAAAAAGATGGAACGATTCCTGCTGCCTGGAATGCTAAAAGAGATTTGGTTTGGCTAAGGTAAATATCAAACCTTTAAATTTAAGCTTAAATAACGGCACGTGGTGCCTGCCAGAACCATATGTACAGGGAAATTAAATGGGGTTTATGTAGTACTGTTTTGCTCTGAACTGGGATACTGAAGAGGAGCATACGCCATACTGTCAAGGGATCTTTTACGTGCATGCCAATATGTGGACTGGGCATCGGTTTTTCGTCCCATCCCAACGACTCTAGACAGCTGTCCTTGTCAGCCCCTCCGTTCTGCATCACTGAGAAGAGAGAACCACGCCGGAAAACCTGGAAGAACTTTCTCGGCTAATGCAGGGATCGAATGATCAACCTCCAGTCTAGCGAACCAGAGTCTTTGCCATCGTGGCCCCATACATAAAGGGAGTCGTACCATCTATGGTCAGGTAGACGTTAAATTATACTTTTTCACAGAACTAACTATTGACTCAGTTTGGTAACTAGAAAGACAAAGAATGGGGTTTAACGTCCACTCGACACAAACAAGGTCATTTCGGGACTAGCATATGGTTTCATTTTATTTCAATAATTCGCTGTCGCGAGGGGCAAAAACCGGAGGACCCGGAGAAGAACCACGAGGTTGGATAGGCGACCCTACTCTTTGTCACGTACAACCGAGGATTCGAAACGACGCCAGTTGACTTAATGACAGGCTTTATGATACAGCGCGCACGTGCTAGCCATTCGCCCCCCCCCCCCCCAGTTGGGTAACAAAATGGTTACTTAGTTCTGTATCAGATATAATGTATAAGAATCGGTCATTACACAGGGCGACTAAGTAGCCATTTTGTTACCCAACTGGGGTGGGGGGTGGATGGCCCAATGGTTATAAATCAGTGGAAATGAATTGAGTGTTAGTTCTGTGTCAAATTAACATTCAATTCATTTCCACTTATCGATAACTCTTACCGATTGGATTACATTGTGGCTCAGTAAGGAAGACGTTGGCTCGCTAACATGTAGGTCTCGTGTTCGACCCCTATGTTGACCGAGAAAGTTCATCGGGATTTCCGGCGTGCCCCCCCCCCCCGCCCCTGTCAGTGATGCAAGACGTTGATTTTAATTTGCCAGTGTTTGTGATATAATTAATAAAGTTATCCACATCACGGTTTTATCCTGCTTGTAACAGGGACTTGACATTATCAATTCGTTCCGTATTTTATAGTTCGTAATTTTATTTTACTTGTCTTCATTTCGCGTCAAATAGCGGAGGCCATCGAAAGTATAAAAATACGACACGAAATATAGACCTGTAGCCTAATTAGATTCAGTCAATGTCCATGAACGAAATCGAGAGTTTATATAGCTGCAGATAACAACAGTATTTCCATGATAATGATTTTATTTGCGGATTAATAGTGGAGGCCATCGAAAATATAAAAAAAAAACGAAACGAAATATATCTGTAGTTTAATCCGAGTCAATAGCCATGGACTAAATAAACAGCCTATAAATATATAACAACAAATTGATTTTCTTCTGTTAATTTCAGAACAATCAACTCTGTAAACGAATCAGAACTGGGTGATAACAAAATTGAACCTGCCACATTTTTACCGACAAATGGTTCGCTGTCTGGCGGAAATGTTGTTGGATTATTAAGAGGAAGGGTAAATCAATTTATTTATTATTTCAAAAATCTCTAGTCATAATTTGATTATCATACCGTATTAAAAAAGGTTAAATCAGATATGTTTGTTTCTTCAGTAACATTTCATTTTGTGGGACGTGAAATGAAATGGGAATTTAACGCCCTAAACCGTACGTCACTAGGTGCTCCAGCCCGAATCACTAACAGAAAACTGCCCTGGAACCTTCTCATCTTTCAGCTACATCGAATCCGGGACCTACTGCTTGGTGAACCAGCGCGTTATTACAGTTACTCCATTGTTACTTTTGGGGGCCACGGTGGTTAAGTGGGTAAGAAGCTGGCTCGCTATACTGGAGGTCTCGTGTCCGGTCACTGCATCGGCCTATAAAGTTTATCGGGATTTTCCGACGTGATTCACCCTTGTCAGTGATTCAGTCAGGAGGTGCAAGAACAGCTATCTAGTTGTTCGGAGGGCTAAAAAACCGAGATCCCGTGTCCACGGTTATTCGTCCTACTCGAATGACTATAATCCGGTAAAACATTTTTGTGTATTTCAGGCGGCTGTTAATATAGCTAGAAAACTTCCCAGTACAAGTTATCATTATCTAGTTGACGCCTTTCCTGTTATATTACCACCACGTTTCGGTACAGAAACTAGTGCCGCTTTTATGTTGAGTATCGATAATCAGTTCGTTAGACCAGCTACAGGATTACAGGTAAATGGCACATGTTCCGGTTTCTAATGTTGGTGGCTTGTAATATAATTAGATTGGCTTATGCTGATGAAGTGTTCTTCATGTAGTTACAGGATGTACAATTAACGATACACTATATAAGATTTAGATAAAAAAACATGTCCGTTCTTGCAATGATAGGTTAAGAAAAGATAATGAGAAATGAATACATTGAAAATGTCAGTCACATAGATTATAATATAAAGCCACAATAAAGATCTGCAATAGGCAGTCTGTAGAGTTAGCTCATACATCAATCTGATGAAAATACAGATATTTCGGTTTTTTTATACTTTCAATGGCCTAAAACTACGTGAAAAGCTAACAGTTTTAGTGAAGGTCGCGCCAGGGGTCATACAAGTGGCTTTTGACCCTACGACATCAGACTTTTGATTAACCAATCAACGTTGATGTTTCTACTGGGATACACACAATTCCGTGCACATTACGCATACAAGAACTCATCGCAACAGGCTGTTCCATTGGCTAATCCCTCATATCAACAACAGGAACACGGTTTATATAACAACTCTTTCAGATCTTAATGTAGTAACGACAAGTAAAACGACACTTTGGTCTATAAAAAACGACAAGTAAAACGACACTTTGGTCTATAAAAAACGAAACGAAATAGAATCTTTGTTTTAATCAGATTGACTGTGGATATTTTACGTGTGTTGCCAATATGTACCTTGTTATTTCTATTAAAATCCCAAAAGCAAGATTCGAAATAAGCCCACCCAAAAAGTGCATGGATTGCTCTTACATAATGTATCCTTAACTGAATGGGGGTTGGGGGATGGATTGCCGAATGGTTAGCACGTGCTCGCTGTTTCATAATGCCTGTCATTGAGTCAACTGGCGTGGTTTCGAATCCCCAGTTGTACGTGACTGCTAAAGACCCCTACGCGCAAGTGAATTTTATTGAAATACATATTTTATTGCCGAAATTACCTGGTTTGTGTCGAGTGGACATTAAACCCCACTTCTCTCCCTCTCTCCTTAACTGAATAGTAATTGATAACTTGAGAACAAATCGTATGGTTTTTTGCATTCAAATGAACATTAATTGATAATTAATTCTATCTTTTATATCAAAAAGACTATCAAGTTTTTGCAAGAAAAGATTTTGAATTTTTATTTGTATATTTCAGTTTATTATAGAAGAAGCCGAAACCCAGATAAAAACAAACGGTTCAACACCTTTAAACGCTCTTCTTCCCCGATTCTTCCAAAATCATGAGTGTGACCTTTGCCCTGGTAACCATGACATCACGATTCCCGACGACTCTGGTAGAACTTTGGTAATAGATTTTCTGGCACCACCAGCACAGTATGGATTTTATCCTACAGCTAGAAAGGTGAGTAGAAACATTAAAAATCGTTCAAAATCGCCGGGAGTTGTAAAGCAGGGTGATGTTGTGTTCATACATAATATCGAGCCAGTTGACTATTGTTACATCGTCGGTTAAGCCCCCGTCAGACCGGGGTGGCGTCCTTACTGTGCTGCTGCGACCTTACGCAAGGGCGGATCTAAGCATTTTGAAAGGGGGAGGGGGCGCCGCAAAATGAGGGCACTGACCGCGGAGACGGGGACAGCCGCTGAGAGAGGGTGGGGGTGGGGTTCCATCATTTCCTTGCGTCTGTTGCCATTCCAAGAGCAGTAAAAAAGGCACTGTCGACAATTAACTACATCTAAATGATTTCTATTTTATTTTATATAGTTTGTTGAGAGGTTTGAGAATGAGAAAGTTCGACCCCACTGGGCAAAACGTCACGACAATATCCCAGGAATAATTGATATCATCAAGAACGTTTACGGTGATAATCTCGTTCATTTTCAAGCCATGAAGAAACTTGCACGAGTTGATCATAGTGATATGTTTATGAACAGTTATTTATTAGCAATATTTGGTAGAAGTGATTATTATTCATTTTAGAAAAAAAAACATTTTAAGGATTGTGAGAGTCATACCCCCCCTCCCACCATTCCAACCCAAATTGACGTTAAACAGTGTGTTGGATTTTCACTTTAAAAAGCTCAATTTGTATGTACATGTATGCCTATGTAATTTAGAGACGATGATGGCATTGTCAACTGTCAGATTTTCTTAACAGGAGCCTGGCGAACCCCCTCCTGTGAAAATTCCCGGATCCGCCCCTGCCCACCCCCGACCTTTAAAAGTCACAAAGTCAGTATTTCCCGACATTACCGCCAGTTTTTCAACGCCAGTATCCCACTTGTTTTGTAAAAGTGGTGAATCTTCTTATTCATTAACAAAGAGGCAGTTATCCCAAAACGCCAGTCTTCCACCCCCTCAGTCCATTCCCGCTACGTGAATATTGATGTTACAAACATATTTATGGAGAGTTACCCCACTCCACCCCAACAACGTTAATCACATCATCATTTCTTATCCACAAATGCCATAGTTTTATTTGCTTGTATATATATCATCCATTTTAATGTCTGTGATTTCACACAGAAATGTGTTTATAATTTGTGTTATCTGCCCTTCTGTTTAGTTTGTCCCGTCTGTGGTTTAATGTACAGCCTTCCCGATTTGTTTTTGTAATTTGATACGTATTGTAGGCGGATCATTCACATCACCCTGGTTAACCACACTCTCGATAGTTAGGTACTTGTATATTTTATTAAAGTTTGGGATTTCCCAGCGTTTATAATTTGTATTTTCTGTTTAGTTTGTTCGGTCTGTGTTTTAGAGGACAGCCATCCCAAATTATTTTGTAATTAGAGGAGTATTGTAGTTTTCTATTAATAAATTAGTGTTGTCGATAGATGGCCATTCTTTTTATAATAGTTCAAAAATAGAGAGAGAGAGAGAGAGAGAGAGAGAGAGAGAGAGAGAGAGAGAGAGAGAGAGACAGAGAGAGAGACAGAGAGAGAGACAGAGAAATGGGGTTTAACGTCCACTCGACACAAACTAGGTTATTTCGGGACTAACACATGGTTTTTAATTTTATTTCAATAATTCGCTTGCGCGTAGGAGTCTTTAGCAGTGGGAGGAAACCGGAGTGCCCGGAGGAAACCCACGAGGTTGAGAAGGGGCCCCTATCGCCATGCCACATATGCTCACACCAGGGATCGAAACGACAGCCGCAAGCCAGAGGTGACCGGCCAACTACAGGTCGAAGCGCTACACTCTAGACCACTAGGCCATCCCGACCTCCCTTCAAAAATAGATAATGAAACTGAATATATTGAAAATGTCATTGAAATTATTTTATTCTGGACGATGAAGCGTAGATCTCTTATTATCGTAACAACGGTACTCGACAACCGAAACTAAGTCTCGATTATCCAGTTTATCGTTAAATTTTGTAATCTCGCGGGTCTTCAAATCCATTTAAATCTCTGTCATCCGATGTTCTAGATGGTGGATCATGGGCTTGCCATATTAATAAATGTCTAATTAATAGTTTATTTAACATTTGAAGTCAAACGAAAGCCCTGTAATAGGCAGATTTAGCTCTTACACGATGCATAGTTAAAACATATTCACTGTGTATTAACAGCGTCATTAAACTGTATTTTGTGGTTTCGATCCCTGGTGTGAGCGTATGTGGCATGGAGATAGGGGCGCCTTCTCAACCTCGTGGTTTTCCTCCGGGCACTCCGGTTTCCTCCCACTGCTAAAGACCCCTACGCGCAAGCGAATTATTATAATAAAATTGAAACCATATGTTAGTCCCAAAATGATCTAGTTTGTGTCGAGTGGACGTTAAAACCCATTTCTCTCTCTCTCTCTCTCTTATCCATTGTGTATTAACAGCGTCATTAAACTGTATTAGTCTTATCTACTGTGTGTTAACATCGGCATTTTACTGTATTAGTCTTATTTTTTCGAATGTATTTTTTTGATAATAAAATTTTTAAATTTGACTTCTGTGTTATTAATACGACTGATTGTTCAGGGCCATATTTCTCGAAATCTTAACTCAAGATAAAAAATCCAAATTGTAGTAAATACTTCAATTTTGATCGACTAAGCACTAAAATCAATCTAATATTATCCAACCAAATTACTTAAACTTCGATTTAAGCTTAGTTAAAATTTCGTGAAACAGACCCAGATCTTTTGCTACACCGTTTTATTGATACGACGGACTGTTCGGGTCTCTGGGTATACTTTTGGCCGTATTGACAATAAACCACAACAAAACAATCATACTCCTGACAAAAGAAATGCCCATAAATTTGTCATGAAAAGACCCCACCCCCTAAAGAAACCGCTAACAGAACAAGTGGGGGTTTTATTGCCATTTCACTACATCTGATATTGAAGACGATATCTCAGATAAATAAACATATTTCAAGGCTATTTGGTGGAAGCGTCCAAATTCGATGTATATGGAATCTTATAAAAGTTTGTTGTGCATGTGTATCAACAGTATTGTGGGGATGGGGTGGATGGTCGAAAGGTTAGCACGTGCGTCTTGTATCATAAAGCCTGTCATTGAGTCCAAAGGCGTGGTTTCGAATCTTCGGTTGTACGTGACAAGGAGTAGGGTCGCTTGTCCAATCTCGTGGGTTTTCTCCGGGTCCTCCGGTTTCCTCCCACTGCTAAAGACCCCTACGCACAAGCGAATTATAAAATAAAAAATTAATCTATATGTTAATCCCAAAATGACTTAGTTTGTATCGAGTGGACGTTAAACCCCATTTCTCCCTCCCTCTCTCTCTCTCTCTCTCTCTCTCTCTCTCTCTCTTAAACAGATATGAATTACCGTAATCGCATCTGAATATCACGCGCAATCACCAAATCATTGTGTAACTTATCGTCAACTGTCGATATTTTACGCGTGTTGGAGAGAGAGAGAGAGAGAGAGAGAGAGCAATTATATATTACACAAAACTACATGGACATTTTCACACTGCTATCTAGCAGCAAAAATATCAGACATAAAATTAATGAAGTTTTAGCTAAAAGTATGACATAATCTCAAAAATAACGAAAATATCACTTGACCCCCATTTGTAATTAATATTATGTTAATAAACATAAAAGCTGCGAGTGAGAAACCAAGCCTAAATTGTATGGATTGATATCAGAAATCACTATCATCAACTTAAGAAAGAAATTTCTTGTGGTCAGTGTACTTAAGAAGACAATAATGCTGGTTTGCAAAGAATGACTTCTAATTAGAAGTTTAATTAACATGAAAGGTGCGACATTGGAACAAGGTATAAAATATAGGGAATTATCATAGGATTCACAACTACTAATTGAAGAATGAATATTTAGGTAATAAATGAACTTGGCTAAGAATAGCAGATATGACCAATAACTTTAAAAATCAGTGACATCAGCAAAAAATGTCTACAATGCTAAGTTTCCCCATTTACCACCTAAATATTAATTTTTAAGTTAGTGGTTGTGAATATGTTCTGTTCATCTGGATATTTTGGAGAACGCTAGATCGGAGACGGTCCTGTGCATATTATGACGTCATATGTGAATTGTGGGTTAGGATAAGGTTTAGGGCCTGACGATTTCGTCCAAGTCTCGAAATGTAAACAAGGCAAGCTCTTACCCTGGGCTAAGCACCCTTACCATAACCCATAATCCACATAATATGACGTTTTTCGTCTCATCGGAACAACTACTTGTTTTTCCTTGCCAGACCCTTGATCGTGCACCACTGTCAAGGAGGCACCACGCCGGAGAATACCTGATGAACCTGGCACCTCCAGTTTAGAGAGCCGTCCTACTCACTGAGCCACCAGCGAAGACCCACTAGGTTGAACTAGCGACTTTACTCTTTGTCACGTACATCTAGAGAGTGGGGTGGGGGTAAACGTTCACTCGACACAAACTAGGTCATTTTGGGATTAACATACGGTTCAATTGTGCGTAGGAGTCTTCAGCAGTGGTAGGAAACTGGAGGACCCGAAGAAAGCTTACGAGTTCTTTAAAAACTTTAAGGAAACTTATAATGTTTTCGGCAAAATTGGATCAATATTTTGAGAGTTAACGCCTATTTGTTGCCGAACTGTCAACGCTTAGTGTCTAAAGTATTTATCAAAATTTCTGAATCTTTCAGGAAGCTTGTATTATGACAAGACGAGGACCCCTATTAGAGCGATCGTCTACTCAAAGATCTAAATGGTCAACAACTTCCAATATTTTTATCACGTGATTGTGACAAAAGGAGATTATTGACGTTACAATTATGAAGATCATCGGAATCTTCAAAGAAAATTTTAACGGTTAAGACTACAGTCAATGTGCTGTCGATATATATACGAGTCACATTTTCGAGTTCCAGATCTGAAATGAAATGAAATGGGGTTTAACGTCCTACTGTTCTGCTCCTGAACTGGGCTAATGAAGACGGGCATACGCTATACAGTGTACTATAAGGGAAATTTTGCCCGGGCAGAGGCGCTACGACCTACTCTTATATCCAATTCTAATTGCCAAGGGACATTTTACGTGAACGCCAATGTGTACACGGGACCTCGGCCTTTCGTCCCATCCGAGCGACTAGACAGCTATCTTTGCCAGACCCTCCGTCCTGCATCACTGACAAGGTGAAACCACGGCGGAAAATCTGGATGAACTTTCTCGGCCAATGCAATGATCGAACACCCGACCTCCAGGCTAGCAAGCTAGCGTCTTACCCACGTAGCCAACGTGACCCTCAGCTCCAGACCTACACAGCGTATTTACAATCCACCAAATGATTACGGCTATGTTTCGAAATAAAGATGTTAATTAAATTTGATCAGCATGCCTGATCTATATACTGTAGTTCCACAAGCACACTGGTTGAGGACGACTGCCCTAATGTTTCGCACCGAATTGATTTTAAAGAAAAGAAAATCCATTAAAAACTATTATGTATAATTAATTAATGACGGACCGCCGAACGTACAGACCCGGTGACGACGTATTACGCCCATACATGTATTGACATTTTGGTGAATAAATATAGGATAGCAGACATATTGTACTTGTTGATCGGGGCTAGATTCGGGATTGTCAAGTACATAAAGTGAAAATTGCAATTTCTGAAAACTGTCAAGCTATAATAGACTATAGGGAATAATATCGCAAAGAGGGGATACAAAATAGAAAAACAAATTGATACATTTTAGGCTTATAATGTCCAGAAACCTTGGTTAGCAAATATTCCTACTATCTGACAACAATCTAATTAAATCACTCCTATTTTGTTTAGTTTATTATAGTTGAAAATTTCGTTTTACTTGTCTTCACAACACTAGGATCTAGAAGAGTGGTTATGCAACAGAAGTTCTAGTTCTAGGAATTGGTCAATGAAACGATTTGTTTCGACGAGTTCTTGGCGTTCTCTGCACGGAACTGTAGTTAAGCAGAAGCATCCGATTCTGTAGAGGTAATGACCCCGTCTACAGTCTCCTGGGTAGTTCCCCCTTGTTACTGGTGTAGGGTGGAGGGCCTGGAAATTGACAACGTATAATTGCTCGGTTGGGCGAAAAGTCGGGGTCCCGTGTACAAATTAGCGTGAACGCACAAGCTCCATTGACAGTTGGAAGTCAATATAGGAGTAGGAGTAGGCCATAGGGCCGCTGTCAGGGCAAAATTGCCTTCATATAACTCTACATGGAGTCCTCATTAGCCCAGTTGGGGCAGAAGAGTGGGAGGTTAAAGCCCATTTCTCTCTCCCTTCATTGGGTTTATCTGTATACAAAGTATTATCACGGATTCCATGTGACTATGTATACCAACTATTACCGTGTGCTAGTCTCAAAAAGATCCACGTGAAGTGTCGATGAGAAGTTAAACGCCATTCTACTATTGACCCCTTTCTTCTTTCTTGGGTGGCCGGATGGTTTGATTCGTGTGGTTTATATCATGAGGCCTGGTACCGGGGTGTCCCAGACAAGTGAATGTTCATAGTTTTGACAAGATTTGGTTGAAGTCTAAATTGACTCAATTGTCAAGAACCACTGCTGTGACAATAAATGAAGTCTCGGTTGTCCAGTTTAATGTTAACCGATTACATGACGCAGATGGTCTCGTCTATTCACTACCTCAGTCACCCGATGCTCTAGATAGTTGATTATGAACTTCTCGGCTCGCTTGATTAAATGTCTAAAAAAAATAATTCATAAACATTTGAAGACAGAAAAAAATACCTGCAACAGCCAGATTTACATAATGCACTACTGTAAACTGCGGGAATGTCTTAACTAATTGAAGTTATTAATGACAACCTAGACTTCCACATACGTCTTGTCGATTTAAACTTTTATTATCCCGCGCCGAACGAAGTTAGGGAGGGATATTGAAACGGTGTCCGTCCGTCTGTCCGTCCCGAATTCGTTTCCGGAGCATATCACATAAACCGTTCGAGATATCCTTTTGAAACTTTGTACACACATCAACCTATTACAGTAGGTGTGCCTTTTGCTATTTAGGAATTTCTGGGATTTATATTTTTTGTGTTTCCGTGGAAATAAATTTGACTTAGTTTTTGGTGTACAATTTTGTTTCCTGGGCATATTTCATAAACCATGCAAAATATCTTGAAACCTTTTTACAGACACCGGCCTATTACTGTAGTTGTGCCTCATCAACCTAATTCAATTATTCGTCATTAATTTTTAAAATCGTGCTTGTAATAAATTATGTACATACATGTACATGTACATTTATTAGTGTTGCAGAGAGGAGGAAACATGAATAAATGTGAGGATTGTACTAATTCATTTACATGCCAGTGTAAATGTCTGCATGCCAATCCTAATGATACTTTGCATACATTATAGTATATGATGCCTGTTCTAGGTTATTTGGGTATTTTCAATTGTACTATTCTTTCACTGATTGGCTCAAACCTTTGTAGCAATACAAACAGCTATACATTACAGAAAAGTCATATATATATACATGTACATGTATACCAGATTTTTTTTTAAAATTCAGTTGCAGTCATTAGCAATCAGTTATTAGTTTTCAGAAATAGCAATATCGGGTGGGACGATTTACCCAATACTACCCAATTCTACCCAATACTACCCAATACCACCCCAATATCACCACATACTACCCAATACTACAACATAATACTGAAAAATGTGTATATCAATTGAATTTTTTTCAAAAATAATTAGTTATACCGTGGGAATTATATTTCAAATGCGATTACCGATGTCTGGCTGTTCCATTTGCCTCCCTATGTCACCTTAAAACAAGCAAAAACTGACCCAATACTATCAAATACTTATCACATACTACCCACTATCATCAAATAACAACCTTATATTTTCAAATAGCAAAACATTAGTTTAATTACTGCGACGAATATTCGATAATTCGCAGAGAATGGAAATGAATATGCAGTTATCTCCCTTTACAACCGATTAATTTTAGATTGCTATGCAGATTAATCATCTTCTTTTGTGTTGCAGATGGTTTCAAAATCGACGAAATTAAAATAAGAAAAACAAGTATTTTGTTAACATAAGTTTATAAAATTTAAAAAGATTTATTTCATAGTATATAATAAGCATTGAAATTACGAGTCGCTTGGTAGTTAATTTGACTACCTTTTATAAACAGTATTAATCAAATATAAACAATTCGTAAAATTAACTGCCAAACCCAAACGTTAGAGACACGAATGCGCCACCCGACGGGGTAACGATTGGTTTGGCAGTTAATTTTATTATCTTTAAAGTGATATATAACGTAAAAAAGGGAATGTGAATTTGTATACCTTATTATCAACGCTCAGTACGTTATTCTATTACATTTATATTTATAAAGAAAATTTGCCCGGAAATTTTTTTTATTTGGCTGTTGGTTCTAATACTCATAAAATAGTTCCAAACATTCATTTATAACGATAAACATCCAAAAGGAATATTCTCCCTCCAGATCCATTTAGGGAAAATTAACCGCAAAACGTTTTTTTTTTGACGTTTTCTTTGGCCGAGTTTTTTGCCACATGTTTAACATTGATAACACTGTATATAGACGGATTGATAATCATTGCCAGTGTATTTGCATCAGCAACAATTTTATAGACGGCGTCAATCATAATTGACGCGTTTTGCCCAATTACTTTATGAAGAGTCAATATACAACATAAAGAGGCTAAAACCAATATTGACAAAAGAAAATCGTCAAGTGTATTATTTGGTAGCAGTTTAATCGAGAGATAAAATAAATAAAGCAGAACTTGGTTACCCAATCAACAATCTTAACCCCGTTGATTAATTGTTAAGTAAGGTGGAATGTATATACGAGTAGAGCATTATACATTTAAAAAAAAAACAAATTACGTTTATTTTCAAATGACAGTAAATATGCAATAACTTAGTAGCTGACATGAAAAAACAAATATAAACATATGCAGTTGTTTTTTGTTTGTTATTTGTTATAGGACATACCTCCTGACGATACCCATGAAGGGATTGAAATATTTATAGACTGCTAGTCATCTAATATAATAATATAGTAGTTAATTGCGTACAATGATTAAAAAATACAGACAAAACACTTGGTTTTCTTATTTTTGTTTCGTCGACTTGGAAACCAATTGCAACGCAAAATAAGATGATTAATCCCCAAATCATTCTAAAATCAATTTATCGGTTGCAAAGGGAGATAACTGCATATTCATTTATATTCTCTGTGAATTATCGAATATTCGTCTCAGTAATTAAACTAATGTTTTGCTATTTGACAATATAAGGTTGTTATTTGACGATAGTGGGTAGTATGTGATAAGTATTTGATAGTATTGTGTCAGTTTTTGCTCGTTTAGGTGATATAGGGAGGCAAATGGAACAGCCAGACATCGGTAATCGCATTTGAAGTACAATTCCAACGGTATAACTAATTATTTTTGAAAAAATTCAATTGATATATACATTTTTCAGTATTATGTTGCAGTATTGGGTAGTATGTGGTGATATTGGGGTGTTACTGGGGTGGTATTGGGTAGTATTGGGTAGAATTGGGTAGTATTGGGTAAATCGTCCCGCCGGCAATATCTACTAAACAGGGCCACAATATTAGGACCAGCGACACTGTTTGCGAAATATGATACATTTTTATATTGATTACCGATAGCACAAAGAAGTTATTTTCCTTATTTCTTCAAAACAAGTGCAAAGGAGCGGGATATTTGATGGCTGAATGGTTAGCGTGCACGCGCTGTATCATACGGCCTGCCATTGAGTCAACTGGCGTGGTTTCGAATCCCCGGTTGTATGTGGCAAGGAGTAGGGTCGTCTGTCCAGCCTCGTCGGTTTTCTCCGGGTACTCCAGTTGAGCCTTGTGGGTTTCCTAATGTCCTCCGGTTTCCTCCCACTGCTAAAGCCACCTTAGCGCAAGCGAATTATTGAAATAAAATTGAACCATATGATAGTCCCGAAATGATGTAGTTTGTGACGTTAAACCCCATTTCACCCTCTCTCTTGTATTAAGTGATATTTGGAAATGGAATTTTGATTTTGAAAATGATAAAGGGGAGATAACTCCAGATTCTGACTGTCACACAGTCGGATGAAGACTAATAATGAGAGAGAGAAAGAAATGAGGTTTAACGTCCACTCGACACCAACTAGGTCATTTTGGGACTAACATATGGTTTCAATTTTATTTCAATAATTCGCTTGCGCGTAGGGGTCTTTAGCAGTGGGAGGAAACCGGAGTGCCCGGGGGAAACCCACGAGGTTGAGAAGGCGCCCCTATCTCCATGCCACATACTCTCACACCAGGGATCGAAACCACAGCCGCAAGCCAGAGGTGACCGGCCAGCTGGAGGTCGAAGCGCGGCACTGTAGACCGATAGGCCATCCCAACCCCCTACTAATAATGAGTCTACTTTAACAATTTTATCTTTCTACTATTTGCGCCTTTGTCATAGCCTTTTGTGTTGACTTTATGGGCTAAGATCGAAGAATGTTAGAGTTCACATTTTCTACCAAGCTTTGGTGATCATTTTGAGGAAGTGAGAGAGAAAAGGGGTTTAACGCCCACTCGACATAAACCAGGTGGACTAACATATGGTTCAATGTTATTTTAATAATTCGCTTGTCCGTAGGGGTTTTTAGCAGTGGGAGGAATCCAGGGGATCCGGACAGGCCATCCTACTCCTGGTCACGTATAACCGGGGAATCGAAACTACGCCAGTTGACTCTATGACAGACCTTACGATACAGCGCGCAGGCCTAAAGAAAGATCTACAATACGCAGATTTGGCTCTTGCAGAATGCATGTTTAATCAGTGTTGGGATTTTTGATAATCATGTGAGACTATTATGGTGGTTGAAAACGATCACGTCGCATCTTTGACTGATTTTGTCGCGTCTCCGAGTCTACCAAGCTACAATACATGTAATCGCAGACATTTTGTCGTATAGCCTCCGTTGATGTGGACGACGAGGATAAAAATGACTATTTTCAGGCATCATAAGTCTAAGATTATATGGAAAATGATTTTACTGAAAGTATATAAAATGTTTCTAGACGAAGTGTGTAACAGTGTTTAAACGGTTTGAGAAATAAGTCCTTCTGTCTTAAAAACGGAGAAAATGTTTAGTTGTTCGAGGACGCTATAATAGACCACAGGTTTCATGGTTATAGGCTTAAAAAACGTGCTACAAAGATTGGAATGAACCTTCCTATCTCTGTCACTACAACAACCGTTTCTTGATCGTTCTACTCCCCTGATTACGACTCGTTTATCAAGTGTCGTTATCTTCGCCTTATATTACTTTTAAATTGAGAATTAAAGGCACGAGCACAAACAATGACTCCCAGGGGCTGTCATTCGATCTTAATGGCTTCCTCTAAGCTCGAGAGTTATAGCCTCGATTAATCAGTTTAATCATCACGAAGAGTCGCAGACACCATACTGTTTACTTCATACAGACGGGTCTTGATGACCAAGAACGTTAGTCCAGCGACAGAGAGAAATCATAACTAAACGAAAACGGAATGCAGGAGGTTAAATCGCTTGAAATCGAATAGCAATGAAAATAAAACCCCAGCAAGGCTTTTATTACAGCCATAATATCGACGGGTAATGAGTATGCGCATCCACGAAGGTAAGGACTTGGCGTGTTGCCCGAGGGGAGTATTTTTATTTTTACGGTAATTAGGAGTGTTTGCCTGACGCGTAGTGATAAAACTAACGGCAACGCGCACAACATATGGTGAAATATTTGGTTGTAGCGACAGGAACTATTTTATATTGGTTTTATTTGTTTATGAACAAGTGTTTATGTTGTTTTGATCACATGTTTAGGTTACCGATTATCATAGAGGACAGAGGTTGTTTTCAGTCGACACGCGGCCATTTTGTCGTGCTCCAACACCACCTCCCCGCCACGCTTTGAACAGTAATTGGGTTTTCCAATTCTGATTCTACATAAATCCCAACATTTGAACGTATAATTACAGAAGTACCTTAACATATATTATTCAAGAGCTGAATCTGTCTATTTCAGGCCTTTCTTTGGGCCTGAAATGTTATATAAACTATTACTGACACATTTATTAAGAAAACGAGACCTTAATAAACTCTCAATGGCAACGGATACTCGAGACTTCACAGCTAATTTATAAATGGGAAATACCAGTGCCCTGGTTACCACTGTGCACACATCTTGCCAAAACTACTAACAGTGATATTTTGGCTAAGACTGGCGTCATTTAAATAAAATTTTCACTATTTTCTCTTTTTTTATCATACATTTTAAAATTATTATAGCACGAATGACCAACTCTTTATTAGACCCATAACTAATGTATCTTTAAGTGTAACTACCTTTAACATCATGGTCATACTTGTTAACAAAGACGATTTCAAACAAAGCTACCCAGGGGGTAAACTTCGCCTACCAAGGGGGGTATTTTCAAATACCCAAGGGGTATATTTGCCGATTCTTGACCTGTGCATATTTTTTTTAAAAATAATCAATAAACAAATATGATGTTGAGAAAAAATAAATGAAATAGCTTTGTTATGTACTATTCGCATGGCAGAGGGCTTAGCAAAGGAAATGTACAGTCGTTCGGATGAGACGAAAAACCGAGGTCCCGTGTACAATAATTATTTCAATAATTCGCTTGCGCGTAGGGGCCTTTAGCAGTGGGAGGAAACCGGAGGACCCAGAGAAAACCCACGAGGTTTGACAGGCGACCCTACTCCTTGCCACGTACAACCGGGGATTCGAAACCACGCCAGTTGACTCAATGACAGACCTTATGATAAGCACGCACGTGCTAACCATTCGGCCATCCAACCCCCCAAGATTATAAGACTGGCTCAGTGTAAATGTAAGCGCCATACTAAACTTCGCAGCCTTTTTACAACTAGCTGGCTTGAGAACAGGGGCTTGTTTCACGAAATTTTTAACTAAGATCAAATCTAAATTTTAGTAACTTGATTGATAGATTGATTTTGGTGCTTAGCCAAAAAAAGAGTTGCCTGCCGTGGAACAAATCGGACACCCAATGGTTGTCTTTACCAAATGGGGAAATCTGTTACCCAAATGGGCGTCTTTGTTGCTCTTTCTATTGGTCGCAATACGAAACCAACGACCAACGTGACCCCCCCCACCCACTTGCTACAGGCCTGGTGTTCAGAATGTATCAGTGTCCGAACCGCATATCATTCTGTCCGCTTTATCTATTTATTACCGATGTGGATCTTTTATATATTATTTTTCATCTAGGTGTCATATAATCACGTTAAGTGGTTAATCAGCCAGAAGGCAAGGTGGATATTATAGTATTTTATTTTATATCTGATTATCTCCCCTTCATCTACGCGTCAAACCGGTGCTGATGAATGAACTGCACGTGACAGGTAGCTATTATCAAAGGTTATAAACTAAAGATGAAATGAGTTGATATGGTTGACACATCTCTTCCGGGTATGACAGGACCTGTTGCATGAAACATCCCTGCCAGGGATATGAGTGATTTTCATAAGCTGAGTGGTTGTTTAATGAGGCATCACAAGTTAAGACAATCCGTCTCAAATCATTGTAATATCAAACACAGGTCTATTTCCAGTTTTCTTTTGGTTTTTTTTAAAATTAGGCAAAAGCTAAAAATTAAGGTTCACTGCAGATTTCGTTATGGTCGCGAGATATAAATAGGGTTAGGGCATGTGATTGTTGACCAGACTGTGGGTTACGGTTACTTCTATAAGGTCTATGTTTAAGAATTTGGGAAAGAGGTTAAGTCTCCACATAAGCACTAACCTCGGATGATGAAAATTTTGTCCATGATAATTCCTAGTTTTATTTTAAAGAATACAAAATTAATTTCGCATTTTTTTTGCATTGGTGGCGCTGGTGGTCTTCCTTCAGTGTCGCTTGTGGTATTCTGGTATTTTTGTTTTTGTAGAAAAAAGAAAAGAATAAATTTAAGGCTCTCGGGTGAAAGCCATATTAGTGTGTTTCATACTTTTTAGTTTTCGAGCGATAGATACGTATTGGTTGATGGGGGATCACATGGTTAAGTGGGTAAGGCGCTGGCTAGCTAACCCGGAGGTCGGGTGTTCGATCCCTGCATTGGACGAGATTTTCCGGCGTGGTTATCTCTTGTAGTGATGCAGAACGGAGGGTCTGACAAGGACAGCTGTCTAGTCGTTCGGATTGGACGAAAACCCGAGGTCCCGGGTACACATTGGCGTGCTCATAAAAGATCCCTTGGCAGTTGGATTTCGATATAAGAGTAGGCCGTAGCGCCGCTGTCCGGCCAAAATTTCCCTCATCGCACACTGTAAGCCCGTCTTCCATTAGCCCAGGTTAGGTGCAGAAGAGTAGGACGTTAAACCCCATTTCATTTCGTATTTATTGATGATTATGGATTTTTGTAGTAAATTACTGCAGCAAATCAACAAATCGCTAACTCTCTGAAGCGTTCACATGAGTGCTTTTCTTTTTGGTTACCATTGCCAGGTTTCCATCGTATATAATTGAGTATGTTTTAATTCTGCACTAAATATTTCTACACCGTCACGAATGTAGGACGAAACTTATTTTTAATCCATCTATCACTTTCTCGGTTTTCACCCTTAAAGAATACCCCGTAACCACGGCGTTTACGAATAAATATTACCTCGCAGCCAAGGTGTTTATGAATAAAGATTACGCATAATAACGGTGTTTACGAATAAAGACTATCTCGTAACCATGGTGTTAACGAATAAAGACTATCTCGTAACCATGGTGTTAACGAATAAAGACTACCTCGTGACCACAGCGCTTGCGAATAAAGATTACCTGATAACCACAATGTTTACGGATGAAAGAGAGAGAGAGAGAAATGGGGTTTAACGTCCACTCGACACAACTAGGTCATTTCGGGACTAACATGGTTTTTAATTTTATTTCAATAATTCGCTTGCGCGTAGGGGTCTTTAGCAGTGGGAGGAAACCGGAGTGCCCGGAGGAAACCCACGAGGTTGAGAAGGCGCCCCTATCTCCATGCCACATACGCTCACACCAGGGCTCGAAACCACAGCCGCAAGCCAGAGGTGGCCGGCCAGCTAGAGGTCGAGGCGCGGCACTCTAGACCACTAGGCCATCCCAACCCCCCGTTTACGGATGAAGATTGTATCGTGACCATGGTGTTAACAAATATAGACGTCCTCGTAACCATGGTGTTTACGAATAAAGACTACCTCGTAACCATGGTGTTAACGAATAAAGACTACCTCGTTTGCGAATAAAGATTACCTGATAACCACAGTGATTACGAATGAAGATTTTATTGTATTCATAAATACTAACCATAGCCCTCGTGGATACAGAATTTATGAGACTTAACGCCCCCCCCCCTAATTTTCTCTACCCTAATATGGTAACAAATGACCTCCTTCAAAATTATAAACAATTCATGTAGTTAATACCGACTAGTCAACTTTTAAAAACATTTATTTACACAATAAAACAGATAAATAGTTTTATACGATAACAATAAAGATTTATAATAATATTTACATTCTCAACAAATTACATTAAGAATAATATCTACATTCTCGACAAGGATTATTACATTATTCTATCTTTACTATGAGAGGGAGAGAGAGAGAGAGAGCGAGAGAGGGGCGGGTAACGTCCACTTGAAACAAAACCAGGTCATTTCGGGACAAACACATGGTTCAATAATTCTCAGACGTGGTAAGAAACCGGGGAGAGAGAGAGAGGGAGAGAGAGTCTATGACATGGTTTATTTAGGGTATAACTTGTCTATCTTGGTCGAACCCACTTTGTCTCTGGGTTACACTCAAATCTATATGGTCATCAAGAGGCTATTGAGCAAAATAGAGAAATATCAAACGTATATGGACATTATTATAGCTGTATCAATGAGAGAGAGAGAGAGAGAGGGAGAGAGAGAGAGAGAGAGAGAGAAATGGGGTTTAAAGTCCACTCCACACAAACTAGGTCATTTCGGGACTAACATATAGTTTAATTTTATTTCAATAATTCGCTTGCGCGTAGGGATCTTTTGCAGTGGGAGGAAACCGGAGTGCCTGGAGGAAACCCACGAGGTTCAGAAGGCGCCCCATCTCCATGTCACATACGCTCACTCCCGGGATCGAAACCACAGCCGTAAGCCAGAGGTGACCGGCCAGCTAGAGGTCGAAGCGCGACTCTCTAGACCACTAGGTCATCCCCCCCTCCCTGTATCAATGAAATGGGTGTAATATACAGGTAATCCGCGGAGGTATTTGATCGTTAACTCGTGTTACTCCCATTAAATGATACTCCTCGCAGTGTTTCGTTTGATAAGGAATAATCTCACTTAACACTGCTGTAATGGAAGCAAATTTCTCTTCCAAAGTATAATTGGTCAATAGTGCGATTAACAACCAATAACTAACTGCGTACGAATTTCATTCGGCTGTAAACAGAGTTCCGAATTGACCAAATATGTTTACATAACGTTATGTCATGACTCACAAAATTTACTTCGTTTAAGGATATAATAATATTACAAATCTCTAAGAGGCATTTAGTAACTGGAAAGAGCAATAAACTATTACACATACTTATGGAAATACAATTACTGATTTATTTAGAAGACGTTTCGAAGAGTATTCTCTCAACGTTTTCAAGCAAGTGAAAAGGTTGGAGAGAATATTCTTCGAAACGTCGCCTAAATAAATCAGTAATTGTTCTTCCATAAGTATGTGTTATATTTTATAATAATATTACACTCCAGATGTTTCAAACTGCAATTGTATGACAAACGTTTTACGCTTGAGTAAATTGGAATGACATAGTCCTGAGAGCATGGTCCGTTTTTATTGTGTATTTTTGCTATTGGTAGTCGCAGTTGGTCTATGAAGTTGATGGCATGCTGGAACTTCCGGTTAATCCTAGCCATGGGGCAACAGCTGACTGGTCTAAAAAAAAAACACATTTCTTTTTCATTTCATTTCATAATTTGATTCATTTAATTTACAAACACATTAGGCTAGGCCTTAGAATCTGTCCACAACTTAGACAAGACGTCGACACCGGACTTTCGATTACAATGTACCGGTTTCGAATCCTGGCGTGGATGCAGTCAGGTATCAGATGTTTGATTCCAGTATCCATCTTGTTGGATGGTACTGTTATATAACAAAGATTTCCCTTACAGTTAGACTGACTTGGAATAGCGTTCCTTCCATCCCTATTTCATGGTTGTAATAAGGTTCATATAATTATGCTGATGATCTGTTATCTTTAGCGTTACAATCGTTTCAGTTTTCAAGTCAGGTTCCCATTTAGTTGTCAAGTCGTTAGGATGGAACATAAAAACAGAGACCCACCTGTGTAGACACGAGAGTGCACGTAAAAGAACCCTTGACAGTTTGCCCAGGCAAAATTCTTCACTGTAGCATTGAAAAAATGACCATAAAAAAACCCGAAGAATTGCGTGCTGACCAAACATTTAACTCCATTGTACGTCTGGATGATCGCAAATCAGTTAATGGTGTAAGCAAAATGTTGGGTAAATTCTAACATATCTTCCAGCTAGCTCTTTATATTAATATAAAAAAACGTATGACGTCATAGGCCTTAACTGATACTTACCCACGTGACATCTCTGGTGTATTTTAAGATCAAGTTGACATGTGAACTCCTGTTGACAAATTTTGCACGAAAACACTTTATCACGTGTGTGTGTTCTTCTCACGTGACTGTCGTGTGCTGCATGTGAAGCAAACGCCTTTCCACAGAATTTGCACTGAAAAAAACCCAGAAAAGGCGATGTTTATATATTTCTGACACAACACCGTGAATCATAACATTGGGAAAGAGAGAGAGAGGGAGAGAGAGAGAGAGAGAGAGAAATGGGGTTTAACGTCAACTCGACAACCGGAGGTTGGACAGGCGACCCTACTCCTTGCCACGTACAACCGGGGAATGTAACATTAGGAAGATGGTATTTACCTTAAATGGTCGTTCACCAGAATGTTGTCTGATATGTGTTCTAAGTATACTAGAGGCTGTAAATGACTTACTACAGTACACACATTTATAAGGTCGTTCACCACTGTGTACCTAAATATAGACAACAAACATTAATTATACTACACATCATGAATACATGGATTATGATGAAGGACGGTGGGGGATCTACGTGAATAGTACAACAGATATCTGACCGAAATGTGTGGTTCATTCTTGTTAAACTAACCTAATCAGTGGTATTTGCTCATTCGGAGTCAAACCTAATCAGTTTGCTTTACTTCTTCAGGGTCAAACCTAATCAGCGGTCTTTACTCCTTCGAAGTCAAACCTAATCAACAGGTTTTAATCCTTCAGAGTCAAACCTTATCAGCAGTCTTTACTCCTTCAGATTTAAACCTAATCAGCGTGCTCCTTCAGGGTCAAACCTAATCAGCAGTCTCTACTCCTTGAGGCTCAAAGCTAACCAACAGCCTTTACTCCTTCAAAGTCAAACCTATAATGAGCCTGTTTTAACTTCTCCAGAGTCAAACCTAATCAGCAGTCTTTGTCCCTTAAGACCAAATCTCGGAATACGACCCTAACTGACAAACACCCACAAAAGATATAAAAATAATGTTTTGTTATTTTATTACTGCTTACCCGCATATGTTTATTTAAACTTGAGGACTGGCTGAAACTTTTAGCACAAACATTGCATTTATGTGGACGATGCTTCTCATGCACATGTAATACATGAATTCTCAAACGATCTCTTTTTTCAAACGATCTGGAAAACAAATGATGACATTTCAGTGGGAATGAATTGGGTTTTTTTTGGTTGTTAATGACGCAGATTTAAAGATTGTTTTCATCTAGTTGAAATCATTGTGTTTTAGGTGGAACAATATGCTAATAAGCATACATGGAAATGGCGACTTTAGTGCCTGATATTTTGGACACGACGGAAAACGTCAAATCTCTGATTCCGACCCTGAACCACCGAGTTAGCAACCTTATATTGGAACAACAGAATCAACATTCCTCGAATAAGTTTTTAAAAAATTACAGGTGCCACTGGGAAGAACCCTAAACTCAAACAACCCCATTGAATCAAGAATCAAGATACCCCTCTATGCTTTAATCTATCCCCACTATGTGGCCTTGCTCCCAAGAATATATCCTTGCCTCGTGTCCCTGGAGCTCTTCGAACTATATTTAAACAAATTTGGCTAAGCTAAGCAAGATACCAAAATAACACGACGAAGAAAGATGACGCCATGCCATTAGATATGACATGAGCACTCTGGGCTGCTGACCTGAGGGGCCAAGCCCAAAGTGTAGAAAAGGCAATGCATTAAAAAAAAAACCAATAAGCTTTCTGACAACTCATCCCTTTTCCATTTAAGTATTGGGTAGTTTTAGATATTTACCGTGCACAGAGATGGCATGGGAACTTCCGGTCTCCCTGGTCAACACATTTAGTATATTTAAGATGTTTATCCCGATAATATTGGTAGGCGAAAACTTTACCACATCGTTCACATTGATATCCTTCACTATCTAAAATATAAATATAGCTTAATAAACATTGATATATCTGTCATAAACACTCATATCCTTCGCTATCTAAAATATAAACATAGCTTAATAACACTAATATATCTGACAGTGATATCCTGCTCTATCTATATGAATATAGCTTAACAAACACTAATATATTTGACATTAATGCTGCATCCTTCACTTTCTAAAATATATATAATAAAAACAACATGGCCGACATTAACACAAGCCTTTTGACTGATCATCCTCGGAAGTAAACTTATCCTAAAAACTCTATTTCCTGTATAATACAATTACGATATAGGCCTAGAAGTATTCTATTTTTAGAGTTATGCGTGCATGATGTATTTTGTTCAGACATACTAAAAATAGCCATAGCTGCTTTTTATTGGTTATAATATTTTCAAATTTCTTCGAATTGGCGGATCACCCAGATATATTTTACAAACCCTTTGATTTAAATTGTTAACACTGCAAATCTAACACGAGATAAGCAAGAAATAAAGTAATCAGAAACAAAATAGGGGCTAATAGAATACAAACACCAATCGTTAAAACTTTCAACAGTCATGGCGCGTATTCTCTGGGATTATTGTTATGGTTCCTGTTCCTTGCATCTGTTTAATATTCAAGGGAAGACGCAAAATCACAAGTTAACAAGATTCCTAAAGCAAGAAATAGAATCCGTGTTTTATTGCTCTAACCAATGTTTACAACATGGCCGAACAACATGTAGAATCTTAAACCGTTTCTTATTATCCCCCTGGGAACGGCAGTCATCACGCTTGTCGTATTTACCGCCTTTTCTAATCTCATGAGCGACCAGAAGTCATGGAGCTAGATTAGCGAGGAATGAGAATAACGCGCAGACGACATTCGACTTCAATGACGTCAAATCATGACGTTCATCCCGCCTCGATTAACCAGGTCACAAAAAGTCGTAAAGCGGCCATAAAAGAGGATAGATGAAGACAGTAGCAGACGATAAACTATTACTGATTCCTAGTTAATAAGATAGAACGAATCTAATTGGACCTCCTGATAGTTCTATCATCCTTACGAGTCTCAAAGGATTTGATTGGTGAAAACCCTCTCGAACTTAAGACCCAATAAATAAATAGAGGAATAATTGCGCTGGGTTTTATCGACGTGTTTAATTATTTTTCTGATCTTCACAGCATCTTTCTCGTCTTGAAGAGAGAAAGATCAGCCATTGAGATCTTTTCTCGCAATAATCACATTCAATACAATCGTGTAAAATCCTGCCAAAAGGGTCTACCCTTATCCACGGGTTTTTATATGACATCAAACATGGCGAATTGTTATGGAAGCCTATTACCTACTACCATTCATAATTTCTACTTTTCGTCCATTCAAAACACGAAAGTCGAAAAGTAGAAGTTACGACAAAATGTGAGGCGACAGCACGCTATAAAAGCCAAAATCGACTCGAAAATAGGAATTTAACAAATAGTACTCTGCGATAATAGCGCACCTCGTTTTTCCTAATTTCTTATTTTCGACTTGCATTTTATCTTGTGTAGGCCTACCGTCTTGTCGACTTTCGACTTAGTTATTTCGAGACTAGCGTAAGGCTCAATTTTATTTCAATAATTCGCTTGCGCGTTGGGGTCTTTAATAGTGGAAGGAAACCAAGGGACCCAGAGAAAACCCACGAGATTGGACAGGCGACCTACTCTTTGGGAAATCGAAACTACGGCACTTGACTCAATGACAGACCTTACGATACAACGCGCACGAGTTATAATACACACTATATTATGACCGTATTAGGTCTAATAATTATAATACACACAGAATATAGACTAGAATACTATAGCCTTATAAGGGCTTAATGGTTATTTAAAAAAAAAAATCTTACTTTCTACTGTCGGGGTTGACGGAATTCCATTGCGTCCTTCCGTGCCTGGGAGAGTTAGGGGAATTCCCATAAAGTGCATGTATCCCTCCCCGTACCACACTAGTAGTTCACAGCCCGGATTTATATCTCGTGACGTATAGTAATACACCTCATCGCCTTCCTGTACAGCATGCACGTTCTGTTCATTAATATGACGTGCACAGTTTAAGTAGGACATCCAACTTCCGGTCGAACCCCTCCCATCGATAAAGTGACTTAGTTTACCATCATTAAAAATCTAAAACACAAAATGACAATTTCTTTAAAAAAAAATGAAATAAAATGATAAAGCACTATTTCATTGATCCAAATAAATCTTGGATTAGATTATTCGGTTCCGTGATTTTAGCGCAAATAAAAAAATACTTGATATTATTTGTTTAAATATATTAAATATACATTCTATAAGATTTCGATAAAGAGCTGTCCCTTCTTGCAATAATAGCTCAAAAAATAGATAATGTCAAATGAATAATTTGAAAATTACTATAATGCGAGCGAAGATATTAGCCTTTGAAGATTTGACAAGCTAAGTATTGCTCCTCCATTTTAAATTAAATCAAAATATAGCTGGCCGTTCTAACCTCTTTAATATCGAAGAAATCTGATTCGAGGGTTGATTAAGGCCTGGATCAGTTAATCAATGTCTAATTAATTATTTAAAAAAACATTTCAGAAAGAAAGACCTGAAATAGGCAGATTTAGCTCTTGCATAATGTATATTTGAATATATCAAAAATTAAGATGGTTGCTTCGTTATCAAATGACCAAATCCAGTATTATAGTAGAAATATTCCCTCGTCAGAGAAAGGGGGTTCGTCCACGTATTTAAAATGACCAAAAATCCAAGAAGTTTGACTTCTATAATCTGTAACTTCTCGAAAACATACACTGGAATTTGAGAGAGAGAGAGAGAGAGAGAGAGAGAGAGAGAGAGAGAGAGAGAAATGGGGTTTAACGTCCACTCGACACAAACTAGGTCATTTCGGGACTAACATACGGTTTAATTGTATTTTTTAATAATTCGCTTGCGCGTAGGGGTCTTTAGCAGTGGGAGGAAACCGGAGTGCCCGGAGGAAACCCACGAGGTTGAGAAGGCGCCCCTATCTCCATGCCACATACACTCACACCAGGGATCGAAACCACAGCCGCAAGCCAGAGGTGACCGGCCAGCTAGAGGCCGAAGCGCGGCACTCTAGACCACTAGGCTATCCCACCCCCCCCACTGGAAGTTGACATTTGACATAAGAGTAGGCTGCCCACTGAATGCCATATGTCGGTCTTCCTTAGCCCAGTCGTAGCAGAACAGTAGGAGGTTAAACCCCATTTCATTTCGTTTCATTTAATCAACCTACCTACCTCCCACATGTGTGTGTTATCATCGAAGGTTTTAATCTCACTCGTGTTCACGACCTTGCCTTTAAACGGCCCGAACTTAGTTCCTTTAGCTATCACAGATTTCTTACAAAATATACCAAAATGTATAACACCACCAATATTAGTTTGTGACAGTACCAAACCTGAAATATACATAGTAGGAATATATAGGTCACAAGCACGGAGCCGGGGGGGGGGCACAAAGCCCCTTCTGCTCAACTTCAAAAAAAATTGTGTAAAACAACATTGTTTCAGGGACGGATCCAGGAATTTTTGCAGGAGGGGGTTTGCCAGGTTTCAGTTCAGGAAATCTGTAATCATCGTCTCTAAATTACATAGGCATACATACAAATTGAGCTTTTTAAACAGAGAAATCATTTTTATAATGATGTAGGATCACTTTGTGATGTAATTTCATTGATGTAATTAAAGACATTATTTTTTTATGTAGCTGAGCAAGGTGGGGTTTGGACCCCCCAAAACCCCCTCCCTCTGGATCCGCTCCTGTGTTTTATTTTCAGATGGTGGGATGGGATTGGCATTCTCTCTCTCTTTCTCTCTCTCTCTCCCCCCTCTCTCTCTCTCTCTCTCTCTCTCTCTCTCTCTCTCTCTCTCTGTGATATGTAATTACCTGAAGGCAGATCATGTACAGGTGGACTAGATCGACAATTTCTCCACGTAGACATATTTAATTCTTTAGACGGCATTAACATTTTATCTAAACCTGCAATTTAAAAAGACATATTTTAAATAGCAATTATAAAGAACCCTAGTTTGAACAGCTAATCAGGCCCGGGTTTCACAAAACATTCTCAGATTTACATTTAACCCTTGACCCCGAATATCTCGAAAAAAAAAACCCAAGGGTGGTCTGATTTCCACTCGGCATAGTATTTTACTCTAGAAAAATTTGGTGTGCTTTGTGCCCGTTTGATGGGCACCACTCCGAACTGAGACTCCGGTCTCTCAGTTCTCCGTCTCATCCGAACGTCTAGACAACTGTCTTGTCAGGTCCCCTCGTCCTGACACGGGTAAACCACGCCGGATAATTTTACTTACTTAACCATCGTGGCTCCCTGTCATGAACTGAAGACAACTAAACACACATTGTGGGTCATGGTTTACAATCTGAGTAATTACCATGGTAACTGCAATGAAGCCAATGAAACGCACAACCTTCGATGGACTAGACTGCAGATCTGATAAGTTATGGTGAGAGTTCACGTCAGGGGTCAAACGAGCGACGTTTGACCCTATGACGTCAGACATTGATTACTCAATCAGCACTGACGTGTCTATGGTTTAACCACAGTTCCGTGCATCAAAAGGCCAAGGACTCGCCGTAACAGACCGTTTCATTGGCTAATCCCTCACATCATCCAGAACACGTCAATGATAACAACAATCTAATTAAAATATAGATCTATATTTCGTTTCGGTTTTTTATACTTTCGATGGCCTACACTCATGTAGATCTAACTAGTTATAGTGGAAGCTCACGTTCTATGACGTCAGGTATCAAGCACGGGACATTTGACCCGATAACGTCAGCCATTCGATTAACCAATCAGCGACCGCCATGTTTTTCAAAATCTACGTTTGTTTTGTTATGACTTCTATCCGCTGGTGTTTATAGTATAGACGTCGTTGGCTGGTAATATCTACCCACAGTTCCACGCATGAAAAGGTCAAACGGTCGATTCGACAGACCATTTGATTGGCTGACCCCTCATTTCAGTCAGAACACGGATTAAATAACAAGTCCTCCAGATCCAAGAGTAGTAAAGACAAGTAAAAATGAAATTTTGAACTATAAAAAACGAAACGAATTGGATCTGTGTTTTAATCAGATTGTGATAACAACTACTCCAGATCCTAGTGTAGCAAAGAAAAGTAACACGGAATTTTTGAACTATAAAAACGAAACGAAATAGGACCTGTGTTTTAATCAGATTAGGTTTACAATCTAGGTAATTATCATCTAATTGATGAGCAATCGCCTTTCAGAAACAGCTTCATAATATGAATGTCCCAACCCCGTGTACCACAGCAGTTTCCATAACCAATGCACTGCGTGGGCGCATACTGAATTAATCGGGTTATTCATAAACGAGGAGGGTCATCGCCCTTCCATTTATAAATTCCTACGTGTGTCTCAAGAAGTCTATAATACAATATTTTACCCGTCTCTGTAAAACTACTTTCTGTACTTTCCTAACAATTATATAGAAATGGGTGGTAACCCGTTTTTTACCTCAAAAAGTAAGCTTACGAGTTATCTTACCTTGACTTATATCACCTACACGTATTCCACTTAGCGCGTGAACTCGCTGACTCTGTTGACCGCCGACGTCACAAGGGGATTTCCCGTACAGAACGAAGTCGAGGTCTTGGTGGGTAAAACAAAACACATGATGTAAAGGTGCTGGTGTGCAGAAAAGCAGCCGATTGGCTATTTCGGGTAGGAATCTTGCTGGAATAGGTGGTGGTCTCAAATTTGGTAGGCATGGAAACAGATCTGGTGTAACTTCGGGTCTTGGTGGAATGAAACTGAAAAATATGTGATCATATATTTAAGGGAACTGGTCTGAAACATTGTTCTACTTTGTTTTTGTGCTTTTTAAGGCTTAAAGCCGGAACAATTAAGATAATGTTTTGTTAGCGCTGATGTTTGGATCGCTATTAAAACTACGATACCATCGCTGATAGTATAACATAATATCACTACGCGGCGAATCTGTAAATATGAATTAAGACTGGTAGTTACTTCCATAGGCGTAGGAGCAACCCCCCAAAAATTTATTTTCGGGCAATGAAAAATTCGACGGCCTTTTTTTTCTATTAACATTTAGAGAAAAAATATAACTAACTTATTTCTATGAGATCCACACTGCCCGAAAAGTATTTTCCCGTCTTTTTCTTGTCCACTGCATGTCCGAAAATATGCCCGAAGCTCTTTTATGATAGGTAAGTAGTTAGGGGGCTTGTTGAGGGACGCACGTGCGCGCATGCGCGTGCGTGCATGTGCGTGCACGTGACCCTTGCACGTGCGTGACCCCTGGCACGTGTGTGACCCCTTGCACGTGCGTGACCCCTTGCATGACCCCTTGCACGTGCGTGACCCCTTGCACGTGCATGACGTACGAAGAGGGGCGCGCGCGGGAAAAGAGAGAGAGAGAGAGAGAGAGAAGAAGAAGAAGAAGAAGGGGGAGGAGGGGAAACAACTCTTTTCCATTGATTAAGTTGGCCCTGAAAAGGGCCGTTGGTCCTTTCAATGAGAGGGTTAGCAGGAACATCTTGGATGCTCTGCCGAGTACCGTGGTACAGGTCGCTTCTCACACTTGACAGCATGCTTCGACCGCCTATGGTAGGTGTTGGACACATCTACCCCACACCAGAAGCAGACTAGGTAATCTGCTTCTGGCCGGTTCCCCTTAGACAAAGGGTAATACCCCCCACAAGTCGTACAAAACCTGAAATCTTTACGATCCATTTTGGTTTGTGACTTCTTTTGGCTTCGACACTCCTATTTATGGCTCGAGACGGGACGAGTCTAAGGTGTTGGGACGATACCATTTTCCACCAATCAGAATAGCATGACGTCACATGACGTCACAAAAAACCAGACACGTGATATGTTGTCGACATTTTATTGAACTTGAACACATTTACAAAGCATATTATTCAACACAAAATTGAACACAAAATTGAACTTGAACACATTGAACACAAAAAACATATTTACAGAGCAAAAAAGCATCGACATCGTTGTCCCTTCTTCTGGTCTTTTTGCAAGTCGGGAAAATGATCCCTAGCCCATTGTTCGACGAGTATATCGTTCACACGATACACGTGCCCGAACACAGAAAGGGCGTGCGGGGAGGGAACGTGAAAACGATGACACAAATAATACAAACAATAATGGCCGCAGACGACACTCTCGAGTCCCTGAATCCATCGGGGTTGGTAGTGGAGTTGTAGATCTTGGACGAAACGTCGAAAGGCTTCTCCGTAGACATCAGGGGGACACCCGTAGGAATCGAAGAAGGTAATGTGATCTGGTCCTTCGCACACAAACACGGTCCAGTGTCTACCGGGTTGGTCTTCGTCGTCCGTGTTGATGACATAGGCTTTGGGGTACGAGGTCGGGCGCAGTATATCCAGATGATTACGAGCCCACACGCCCCCGAATACGTTAGCGGGGAGATGTTTTTCTAAAGCCCGTGTCAGTTGTCCATTGGAGAGAGCCTCACCAATCTGTGATGACTTGTCGGTTGGCGTCGATTTCCAAGACATTGTCGTATTCGGCAAACAGAACAAGACTGAGGTGATTGGTCGGGGCCGCACCGAACTTGAGTTCCAAAGACAGGTTACCCGCCGCTTTGGGATGAAAGTAGTTACCGTCGGCTCCGTGGTCGTTGGTCAAATCGAAACAATACAGAGTGTACCCATTGATATAGTCGTGGAAAGGGAGGTCCAGGTCTTCTCGGGTGTTTAAGACGGCCACCCGTTTCATCAAATCTAGGTAAGGTGCGATGGCTTGTCGCTGGGGAAAGTTGACATCGTATTCGTCCACAATTTCCCCGTTCTTGGTCAATTTGATGTTTTCCAATTGATTGTGTTGGAATTCGAAGGGATTTCTGTTTTTTCTTCCATCGTAGGCCGTGTTACGTACCATACCCACGATTAATCTATTGGGCAGGCTTTCGTTGACAAACAGATTGTCTAGGACGTGACTGGTGCGATTGTCGGGAATGACCATGTCGCGGACCACCACGCGCTTCAGGGGATACTTGGCGTTGGACGATTGAAGTTGCGCGGCTACCCGTGTGTAGGTACTGGGAGCCAGAGTGACGAACGGGATATCCAGGTAGGCTTTGGTGAACTCGACTTTGTAATCTTCTGCATCGTTGCCTTCGCCGTACATCAGAAAAAATTTCGGGGATTGCTTTTCCAATTTCAATCGCAGGTCCACACCGTCCAACAGATACCGATCTTGTAAACACATGTCCAAGTGTAGACGCGACTGCAATTCAAAGGTGCGACTTTCAGCGATGGTTTTCTGACGTTGTTCCAATCCTTTGTTATTCGGAGCCTGTCGTCCACCATCCCCGGCGGTGGCGACGGATTTCGTGGAATTGAACTGACTGGCGGTGTCTTTTTCCCACAAGACTTGTTTCGACAGGTGATCGTTCTTGGCTCCCTTACCGAAACTCAACAAATTCTCCAAGTAAGCCCGGTAGGGATAGGTGGGCAGAGAGGTGGTGACCAAGGTTTCGGCATCCTTTCCCAGGCGTAATTTGACGTCTTTAAACAACGAATGAAACAGGTTGTTAATGGGTGCGACTTGACTATCCGCATCCAGGTCATCCCCGTTGTTCTTGGTCACCTTTAGGGCCACGTGTAGTGTCATGTTGGCCAGATCGATGAAATCGGTGGTGGCATTGGAAATATAAAATTCGATGGGTCCGTCGTGGTTCAAGTCGGGCGTCAGTGGATACTTTCGGATTTTGGTCACCTTGTTTATGGCCGTCTGCGTGTCGGGTACACTGAACAAATCCTGCAATTCGTCTCGCGCGCAGGGACAGGAATCATTGCGCATTACCTGCGTAGCCATGGTCGAAGATATCTAGTTTACGTCGCTTGTGAGAAGTGACCTGTGTCTTCTTCTTCCTCTTCGGACGATGTGAAGTGGACGGGGTTCGTGAGGGGTCTTTTATAGGTTCCAGGTGGGCGACCACGTTCTTGAGTGTGTCGGACATCGTGTTTGACAATGCGGGGCGAAGCGTGTCCTGGGCGACTTTCTTCCAGTTCCATTTTTCACGACCACTGACGGCGTCGAGCACGCTTTGCCCCACTTTGGGTAACACTTGGGCCACATTCTTTTTCACGGCAGCTTTACCCGCCGACCACAAGGTCTTCCCAACCGATTTGACGGCATTCAATAACCCCGACCATCGACCGGCACCCTGTTGTCTCAGAATTCCCCCCTTGTACACCACCAGACCATTGCCAGCCCCTCGCTGTCTGAGCACTCCACCTTTGTACACTCGAATCATCATCGGCGGCGAAAATGAAGTTGGACCACCACCTTACCGTCGAGAAATGGCACGGCTTTCCCCATTCCGTTCCTTATATAGAGACCAATGGAGTTTAGTCGACTGTACTTCAGAGGTAAGTAGTGAATCCTGGCGGGGCGGTGATACAATCGTCGACTGGGAATCACGTCCAGCAAAGTAGCCTTCACGTCGCCCACGATCTGGGGTTCGATAATGTCCGTGTAGATGTAAAACAGATCGTACTGGATTTGAAGATTTGGGGTGTGGTGGGCGTAGAAATACCGTAGACTTTGGCCATCTTCGCCGGTCATATCGATTGACTGCAGGGCAACCAAGAGTTCGTTTCCAGGCCATCCCAACATGGCCACGATGGGTCCACACAGACGAAGTTCGATTTTCGGCAACACGTCAAACCAGAAAAGCGCCTGCACGTTATTGATCTTCAGATACACTCTATCGTTGGTGTTGTCTCTCTTGAAAGACACGAAGGAACCTCTTTGTACGGCCCCTTGGCGCATCACCTCTCGAGTTTCGTACTCGTTCTGCTCTTTCTTCTCGTGGTCGGTCATTTCCTTGTTATTGGGATCCAAGCGAACGGGTTTATGGGCCAAATGATTGTAGATGGGAGACAGGTTCCACAAATCATCCAGTCTAGTGTTCAGGACATCCAGGATATGTCTCAGCGACTCGTAGTCGTCACTCTTGATGTGCGTTTCCATTTCGACCGATCCCTTGATCTCACCACCCTTTACACCTTTGAAACAATTCGACGGGTCGATCCTGTGGCGGTCCCGGCATATCTTGACTCCGGGTTCGTCGCTCGAGGGCGGCGACCAAGGATGAATGCGTAAGCCGAGCGTGTTGTCTCGTTGATCGATGTTTTGCCATTGGTCGGGTAACGTGATCATGGACAGACCCACTTCCCATTCCCGATGATCGACGAGAAGTGGCGGTTCCAGATGTGTATGATACGTGGAGACTTTGTTGTCGGGATACCACGACATGGAACTGTCACTAGGGAGCGTGAGGTAAAAGGGCCGGTCGTTGTTCATTATGTTTGGTTTTCAAAGTTGGAGAAGGTAACAGGTAACCCAAGCTACTGGAGAGCAAGGCCGTCCACAACGTGGTCTGCGATCCGTCGGGTTTGAAAGCCAGTTGGGACAAAGAAACTCCCGCCACGACGTACACTAAAATCACTTGACAGAAAAAGACAATTTCCGCTTGTGGCACACGTTTTCCCAAGAGCGACCAATTGTGGGCACTCGCGGACGTAGACGTGGTTTCGTCTTGCATGTTGACTGATGTTGGCGTCTCTCGCTCCTATTTATACGTTTTGGAGACTGGTCCTGTCGATCCACGAATTAAAACTCGCCGGATAGCCCAACCATTTCACCAATACTTTGTCTTTTTTTCTTTCGAGTACTCTTTCGATGGGAAAGATCTCATCGTCGTTGACTTGGACCGCTTGCAATTCTTCGGGATAGAAGGTGCCCTGTATGGGTTCACCTCTTTCGTCCAACAGTTTGTAACCGGGACCGACGTTGGGTGCGACGTTGAACGTTTCCAGAGTCCAGTTGGGCCAGTAACCTTTGTCGAAGGCACCATGTTTCGGTAAAGCCAAACGTACGGTCGTACCAATGTTCATTGATTTTTTCTTTTTCGGGGAACGTGGAGGCGGTGTTGTCAACATCCATTCGTGTTCGGGGCGAACATCTTTGGGCGCCATGCCGATGGTCCGATGTCGTCTAGCATTGTAAGCCCGAACCAGGTCGTCTAGCACGTCGATGTACCGTTGTGTTTGTCGATGAGTAAAGTATCGCCACATGCGCTCTTTCAGTGTCCTTTGAAATCTTTCGACCACACTGGCTTTGGTTTCGACGTTGTGTGTCACGAAAAAATGTATTTTTTTCTTCTTCAGGTACGCTTGCATTTTTCGATTGAGGAATTCGGTACCTTTGTCCGTTTGAAGTCGCAGGGGTTGTCGACTTTGAAAGATTTGACGAAAGGCATCCACCAAACTGTCCCCCGTCTTGTTTTTGAGGGGCAACACCCAAGCATACTTGGAAAACACGTCGATGACGCACAGCAAATACCGGTATCCTTCATTCTGTTTGGCCAAGGCGGACATGTCGCTCAAGTCGGCTTGCCACTGATGATCTATGCCGGCCACCACCGTGGGAGACCGCGAGAATTTCTTTTTCAATGGTTTGTGCAAGGTGTACGCCCTTTGTTGTTTCAACCATGCCTTGACTTTGTCCAAGGACACACCGGTAGCTTTGTGAAGGCCCAGGACTCCACCGAAAGCGGCCGGGTGCTTCGGGTCGTAATACACTTTCTTCAGCTTTCGTTCCATGTTTCAGCAGGTGTCCCTATGAACAGGCTATTTATAGTTTTTGCAAGGAGAGCCATCTTCTGGTAGATGTACTAGGGGTATCCGTGCTGGAGATTTTCTTCTTTCTCGGGCGTCGCGGCGGAGTCCGTGTCGGTGGTGTGGACAACACGTTCCATCGTTCTTGATTACCAATGGCTTCGCGCGGTACGTTCGTGGCCTTCAAACTTTGCATCACGCCAAACCATCCCACGGGAGCCTGGGTATTCTTTCGCCGACGAACCAAATCGTTCACAATGTCAATGGCATTGGTGTTGGGTACGCGTGAGCCATTCCGAACCAATTCCAAGTTCTCGTTCCACGACCAAGGTGTCTTTTCTTTCATGTGTTTCAACAAAAGGCGAGCTCGATGTTGATAGGGTCGGGGGACCGACTCCAGGATGGGTGCCTCCGAAATTTCTTCTTTTGGCTCGGGTATGTTTTCGCCCAACAAGGGAATGACCTGTTTTCTTTTCTTTTGCATCGTTTGATAACGATGTAACAACTGTCCGTAACGCTGCATTTTATTTTCGTCGGTTAGAGTGGGATCGTTTAACACGTGTTGCATGTCTTGGTGGACATTCTCGACGGCCTGCTGCAGTGGATCGCGATCGTACGCGGGTTCGACTTGCATGACTTCGACGGGTTTGACGTCGATGGGTCCGTCGAAGGGTACCAGTTTCATTTTCTTGGCGAATTTCATCTTTGGGAAAGGACCTAAACAATCGGGTATAGAATCCCCCTTTCTGTTGCTTCAGAAGTCGCCGACGGGTCTTCCAAGGTGTTTTAGACGTGCCCAAACGTCGTAACAAGGGGGCGTCCTTTTTCAAGCGCTTGACTTCTTTGTCGGTCACAGGAACGTTGCCGCGAATCAGGTTTCCAATACACTCACACACACCGTCGACGATGGGTTGGGTCTCGAGTAAAAGAGGACGGTCTTTCGGTGCAGTGTTCAATAGATACCGCAGTGTCTCCATGACTGAGCTCGGGGCCGTTCTCCGGTTCCCTTTTTATACCTTTCTGTCCACGGGGTTATCCACCAAATAGTTTAGATAGCTCGGTAGCCATAGCGTTCGCTCTATCGCGCCTTCTAAGGAAGGGATGTTTACCACCCTTTTGTCCACCCAATAGATTAGATACCAAGGGGGCCAAAGCCGGGAGGGCCATGGCCAGCAATGCCCCGATGGCACCACCCTGTTGATCGACAAGTCGTCGTTTGACGTTGGGGGATGTTCGTGGATTACTCAGTTTGCGAAGCAACGCTCGATGCTGGTTCAATTCTTCGGTACTCAGACCCCTTCCGCGCTGGGCGGCCCGTCGAACGAATTGATTTCGTTTTTTGTTTCTTTCCTCTTGCAGTCTTTCCTTCCATCGCAGCAAGATACGAATCAGCACACCCCCAAAAAACCCACGTCCCCCGGGTTTCATGATCAGGGAGAGTTTTTCGGTCGTCGGCATGTTTCTCTCCGTCAGTTGGGTCAACACTTGTCGATTTCGTTCCACCCATTTCTTGTGCTGGGCATGTAGTGGTTGAATGTTACCCTTCAGCAAATGGTTGGCCGCCAACTTGAACCACTGCAACAATCCAATACGTGCGCGGCCCGTATTCTTGACCAACTGTCCATAAGCCATATCGGGAGTCAGATGTTGTAATTTGCGAATGAAGGACTTGAGTCCTTTCATAGAATTCTTCTTTTCTCTTCGTGGTCTGCGAAAGATCGGAGAGGGAGACCGAGAAGCGGAGGGTGGTGACGTGGGACGTGGAGGTGTGACCGGTAAGGTGAGGCGTGGAGGTGTAACCGGTAAGGTACGGCGTGGTGGTGTGGCCGGTAAGGGAGACATGGGACTCGTGGGTGGTGTCAACGACGGGGGTAACCATTGTGTTCTGGGGGCCCTCATTCTCGGGCGAGTCTGACTTCGTACCGTGGGATCACGAAGGTCCGGTGCCAGGGTCGGGAACGTCGCCCTGGGAAGGGTGGGAGGTGGGTGTTTCCTCTGCGTATTCTTCGTGCGAGCCATCGTGACAAACAAGAGTCATTTCGAGGTACAGGCCCCCCTTTTATACTTTTTGGACGTAGACGATGGGTGGTTCCTCTTGGGGTAAAATGTTGGATCTCAGTCGCAATGTTTCGGGAGTGTCGGGCTTCAAATCAACGAGTAAGTAACTGCGAGGGGTACTCGTCGCATCTTCATAAGCTTCTTGCATATACTTGGAGCGGGAAGGGTACATCTGACGGGCCAACACACCAATTTGCGAGGCGTCTCGGGGATTTTTGAACAAGACCAGGTAATGGGCATTCAGACTGATGGTACGCTGTTGCTTGTCAAACAAGTTTTGCACAATGTAAATGACACTCGTGTCGTGGTGATGACTCTTTTTCGTGAACCACTTTTGCAATATCTCCGTGTCTTCTCCCATCAAATCATCCACGACCAAGACTTGTGGACCTTTGACTTGACCCATCACGTCGTCAATATCCGTCAAGCCTTTGACATAGGTGTAGGGAAAGCGATCGTAACTCTCTTGCCATTCGCCATAAGCCCACACGATACGTTGGGGAGGGACGTCGAACAGGGACGCTTGAAGAAATTTCTGCACAAAGACCGTCTTTCCAACACCCGTTGGACCACTGACTAACATGGTAAAGGGATGTTTGAACGTCACATCCATCTTGCACTGTTTCCCCCCATTCCCTTTTCCCCTGCCTTTTATACCTTCGCGACAGAACAACAGACATGGAATGAAATTAGAACACAATTTATTTTACAAAAAATACAAAAAAAACATTCAATACAACAATTCAAAAAACATATCATACAAAGGAAAAGAAAAAACTGTTAGTTATCGCGTTCTCTCTTCAGGATCTCTTGTCTCACCCAGGGTACATTTCTCAGGACGCGAGGAATCCAATACACGTGTCCCAAAAGCTTCTGCATCGTGTCGTGTGGGTGCCAGTCTTCCACTTCAGCAAACGTGACGACGACGGGTATCCATTCACTCATATCGAAACAAGGGGGATACGACAAGACTTCGGTCATATCTCTCGGACCCGCATATTGGATGAGTGCTCGGGAAAAACTTTCTGCTTCCTTCTCTGCCAACAAGAGGACAGCCGGCTTCGGGATTTCACCGTTCGAAGTTTCACCGTTTTCACTGGTAGTTGGGAGAATAGGAGATGGGATGGAAAGCTTCGTCGGCTGTTTTCTTTTTCTCTTTGTATCGTCTGTAGAGCTCGAACGCTTCTCCACACCAGTACCAGTATCGCTGACTGCGGGTGTTGTCTCTGGGCATGTCGATGTTGTTGTCGAACATGCGACCGGCAACGGCTTCAAAGTTGTTTTCTGTTTGGATTTCTTCTTGGCACTCGAGCAGGCCGTGTCCGAGCTGTCCACAGTTGAGGCACTTGTGATTTTCGTCGGTGGGTCTCTTGATTCCATAACACTTTCTTTTGACAGTTTCTTTTCTTTCTTCATCACTCTTCGCTTTTTGGGCTTCGGCTCGTTTTCCACACTGGGGTGCCCAGTGTCCTGGTTCTCCACAGAGGTAACAATTTCCATAGGAACCATAGGCTGGTCTGTCTTGTCTTGGTTTTCGTTGCTGTTGTTGTTGGGAACGAGCAGGGCAGTCTCTATACCAGTGTCCGACATTGTTACAGGAGAAACAAGCTTGACTAGCCATCGAGAGCAGAATGAAATTGCAGTGTGACACTTCGCTTCTTATAGTCCTGGTCGTGACGTCACTGGCTTTTGATTGGTTCTTTCTTTTCCTTCGTTTTGATTGGTTCGTTGTTTAGTCTATGATTTCCAGGCTTTCCACGTACTTTTTCACTTCGTCCCAATCGACCAAGGCTTCACTCACGTGACAGGCTTCCAAAAACGTCATCAGGTCGGCTCGATTACCGTGTTTTTGTCGCCAATGGTTGAACACGGTGAAAATTTGCATGCGTGCGCTGTTAGGATGACTCATCTTGGCTTGACTGATTCGCGCTTCTCTGATCCCCAGTTGTCTGCCAATACATTCCCAGCCTTCTCCCAGTTTACCGGACATGACATTGATATCCATTTGATCCAGAGACCATCGTTTCTTTTTCTTCGGCAAGTCGTCCATCCACTGGCGTATGGGGTCTTCTTTCTGTTCGACGAACTCGTCTTTGCGTTTGATGAACGCGGTCTTAAAGCCCGGTACCACCGTCCAGAACTTTTTCAAGGCTTTCTCGACGTCTTCTCGCCATCGTTGTTCGTCCTCCCACGTCTTGACTTGATCCCGTGGATCGTCCATCATACTGCCTAGCACGCTATCGATGTCTTGCAGTTTCGGCTCGTCCACCCAGAGGTAGTGATTGTAATCGTCCACGGGGTGTGAGGGTTGACCCGTTATGGAAGAAACGCCTAGTCCCAGACACGAGTGGTATCTCTGACTGGGATGTTCGTACTTGCAGCCGATACACTCTTCGTGTTGCCTTTCTTCTATAATGGGTAGGAAACATTTCAACACTCGAAAGTTGAGCCATCGTCGTCTAAGTTTCTCGATCATCTCCGTATTTTCTGCCGGTTCGTCATCTTCTTTGTTTGATCGCCATCGTCCTGAGACCCGAAAGTCAGTATCCATAGGGGTAAGTGTTGCTCGGTTGGCCATCGTCATTGAATTGAACAAACCGCTTGTCATACACGATTTTATACCGTTTGTTCTCGGGGCGTGTCCAAAGACGGCGGTCACGTGATCTGGTAATCTTGAACGGATTGGCTATGACCAGAGGTTCGTTTTGATTGACGTGCCGTACATTCTCCTTCATGATGGCGTAATTCAGCTGTTGGGAGGCACGATAATTCAAGGTGAATCCCCGGACTTTGCATACAGTTTTACCATCGCTCTGACGGTACGCGTAATTCTTTGGTCCTCCGCTAACAAATTCTCGAATGGTGACATCTTCGGGCAACTCGTTCTTCCACTGGCCCAAACTCGAACCTTCCGGGGGATTCCATGACGTGGGGTGGTATTGGTAGATGACGCTATCGGTGTCAAAATAGCATACACGCTCTCCCAACTTTTCCAAGACGGAATAGAGTTTTAAACGGGCCTGGGCAGTGACAAAGGCGGCGATAACCACGTTGGTGATGGGACAGGGTGCCACGTGTTCTTCTTTCTTCAGCGTTTCCATCAAGACCATGTTGTCGTTGACTAACTGCACATCTCGGACGGTCTGGGTCACGTCCAACATTTTTTCAAAGTAGACGCTGGGCTCCGTGATGTACTCGGTCTTGGGAAAGTTGTCTCTCTGTCCGAATTTACCCCATGCTGTGTTGAGTTGTAACTTGCTAAACGCCCGCATTCCTTTGTTGGGTTTTATCGACGCGGGATCCAGACGAATACCTTCTGTGTCGTACACTTCGTTGACGAAGCGGGCCTTGTCTTCTTCGGTGTGGCAGGTGTCGGGATAACCGCTGCTTTCCATCTTCTTCTTGAGGTAGTGGTTAATGTACCCCGTAAACAGACCACCCGTTTTGGCCTCGGGATCGTAAGTGCTGAATTCTTTCCAGTGCCAGACTTCGTAGACTTTCAGTACTTTGTATCCTAGGGCCACCGCTTTCTTCAGTTCCAGGGTGACAAATGTACCCACCCAGGCTCGCTGTTCGTCAGTGTGCTCACACGGTTGGTATTCCGCAATCTCCCCTTGTTGCATGTGTTCGTCGACGCAGCTTCGACACAGGGCAAACACCAATTTCTGTTTGCGCCGAAACGGGAGCACCGGGTGGAACAGGCCACGGGGTGGCAAGACGGAACACTGGATCAATCCTTCGTACTGCTGCCACTGGTCTTGATCGGGCTGTGTGACGATCGTGGGTTCCTTGATGGGAAAGGTACCGTACTTGCAGATGTAGGGGTACAGGGACACCACGTCGATGTAGCGCATGTCTTCCACCGACTCGTTCACCAACAGTTGAATGGCATTGGTTCTTCCGCCGAAGAAAGCGTTGCGGGGCATCAGAGGTTCGGGAGCGGGCCATTGCTGATCTTCCAAGCCTTGTAAAAATTCGTTCATCTCGGGATCGTGGCGTCGTTCTTCCTCCAGCTCACACTCCCACATGACGCGGATGGTCTGCATACCGTACTGCTCCTGGAGTCGACGGTGACGTTCTTGGGTCTTCTGGTACAAGTCCCTCATACTGCGAGATGGATCGTAGGGATGTTTATGCTGAAGGTCTTGGACGGGACCCGGATAACATTTGGGACAACCGTGAAAGGCACACCCGTGAAACTCGTACACCGTACCCGTGGTCGTGTCCATGCCATCTAAACTGTAAGGGCCAACTCGGCATTCATTACCGTTGCGGCCGTGTCGAATGTTGGGTAGTGGCGTCTGGTTTCGGAATGCAGCCATGGTCTGTCGGTGTTGTTCCCATTCCAACCATCGAAGAGCTTTGTTGGACTGTTGTCGAGGCTGGAAGCGGTGCCAGTCCTTACCAGGTTTCGGCTGTTGCATCAGGGCTCGAGGAATGACGACGAGGGTATCTTTCTGTAGGTAGTGTGTGCGTAACACGCGACTGCAGGCAGAGGCCAGGGTCAAACTTTTTTCAAAGGGATCGATTCCCGTGTCCATGAGAAATATCTCGCGAAACACACCACAGCATCGGCGGAGGACATCGACGTCACTTTTACAGTAGGCGAGAATTTCCTGACGAAAATCAAAGACGTCGTGACTGTGTTGTTGGTACCACTGGTGAAATTTTTCTCGTTCCGATACACTCATGCCATCCGGATCGTAATCGGTGTCGGGAGGATAGGTGCCCACGTATTCTTCGTTCTCCGGTCTGTTAAAGTGGTGAGGGAAGTAACCTTTCTTGAGTTCTTGCAGGCCAAAGGTCTTGGGCATGTCCCGTAAAGCCATCGGTAGAAAGTTGAGGGAATCGATGAATTTTACCGTACCGACAGTGATCGTCATCGCTTTACCACCATTCATAATCACTTCGGGTTGCGCCACGGAATGTTTGTGCAGCGTCTGTAAAATCAGCAGTCCGTCGTAACCTTTAAAGTTGTGAGCCACGGCAATCACGGGACTCGATTCGTGACTGTCATGTTTCAGACCATCTACCACCGTACCGTGAGCAGCGAGTTGTAGAAACCATTTTCCCACATCGTCCAGTGTGTCTGGGCCTTTAAACACAATTTCTCGTTGGTGATTCCAGTACATGTCGCAATGATCGCAGGGATCTTGGTTGTCGATACAAAAGTGACAGCAGGTTTGCAGGACACATAGGTTGGGAATGTGTTCACCGGTATCTTGCTGGCATTCAAAGTCAAAGAAGACGAAGCGGGTTAATGTTGTCTGCTGTAGTTTGTCGATTTGGGTCTTTCGGTCTTTGTTCATGTCGATGGGTGATTTCAGTGGTTGGATGTAGCAAAACTGTTTCTCGGCCGTGTGCCACTCTCGGCAGATGGAACACTCGTATTCTCCGCATCGGTGTTCTTCCAAATTACGCTTGGCCTTGATGACGTCCCACTCTTTTTGACATTTCTCACATTTCTTCCATCGATAACACACACTGCACTTGGCTCTGGAACGGGTGGCGAGATGATTGTCGAAACACTGGCGGCTCACAAACACGCGATGACATCGGTAACACGTCTTTGTGTTGGGTTCAGGTGGACAGGGTGGACCCATTGTCTTACATCCTTGACACATCACGTGACACGAGTGTTTCTCTGCAGCATTGTATCCCACCTGACAGGTCTCACAAAAATACGACCTCTCCACAAAAGCGGGCATGGAGGTAATGACGTCATAATGCCTGTCGTGTAAATACAGGTTCAGATGTTTTGGGGTCCCGGTGACGTGTTTTATTCCCCGATAGATCGCCTTCCCAAAGATGACCCGAGAGAAAACGTTGAGCTGATAACCTTGCTCTCCCAAATACTTGGCGTACAATTCCCAGGTTTCCATCCCCGTACAGGCTTGCCTGGCTCCACCGACGGCATCGATAAGGGCTTCGGTTTTCTTCGTCTGCCACGAATGGGGTCCTGCCCTCCTCTGTAGTCTGTTCCGTTCTCTTTCCCATTCAGGCGTGTCTTTTTTGTTGGCATAATGACGAGCGACGACAATGGCTCGCTGAAAACATAAGTCGTCGGCATTCTTTATGGTGACCAAACATTTCTTTCTCTTCAAATATTCGTCAAAATTTGCGCAGTGTCTCTTCTTCATGTTTGTTCCACCGCTACCTCTACCATCGGGAGGGGACACGTGACAGATACTCATGGACATGCGTTGATCCAATCTAAATTCTTCGTTACTCTGTAACACGGCTGCCACTTTCTGCAAAACGTCTTCGGCTTTCAACAAACGATGTTCACGGAAGGGTAACCAGATCGGTGTTTTGAGTCCTGGGTGACTGATGGCAATTCTAACGTAGTCACTTTCTCTGGCGTCCAAGGTTCGGCGAATTTCCTCGATGATGGCCTCAAAAGTGTCGTGTAATTGTTGTGGTACATCGTTGGCTGGAACGTGGGACCAATCTTCCAAAAAGTCTATCTCCACACACAGTGATTCGGTTCTAAATAATCGGCTGTATCGTCTATCCACGGGTCGTAATGTAAAACTCATCTTGATTTGCTCGCTGATCGCTTAAAAATGACCGAAGCTGTCGCTTCCAGGCCTTTTATTCCTGTCACCATGAATGGACTCGTCCATGACGTCATACCCTACAAATGGACTCGTCCGTGACGTCATATCCATGCTATTACACATGTGCAATACTTAACGTCAGGTTACATGCGGTTGTGTAATACTGGATTTTCCATACGTCTATTTTTAGCATCAAACGTACACACATGCGCTGTATAACGTTACATCGCGTCTATATTTAGCCTCCAACGTACGCATAACGTTGCATCACGTCTATATTTAGCCCACAACGTTCAACCTACGATGCATAACATTATGCTCAGTACTTTGACGTCACTCCATGAATGGACTCGTCCGTGACGTCATACCACTCAAATGGACTCGTCCTTACGGTTTTAAAACGACACAACATCTGTCTCTCTATCAGTATCAGAATGGATGCTCCGGTGTTACGCATCGAAGACAACCACAGCACGGATACTCTCGTGTATCTCAGGGGTCACACGCTTGCCGTGATTACCCCTGACGATATCTTTGTCTTACCTGACGAGGTATTAAAAACACCTCCCAGGAAAAGACCTCCTCCCGAATTAGTGGAGGCCATTAGACGCAACCGACATAAAGTGCGTCGTACCCTCACATTTGAGTGAGGACAACGGCCCTTTTCAGGGCCAACCAACGGCCCTTTTCAGGGCCAACTTAATCAATGGAAAAGAGTTGTTTCCCCTTCCCTCTTCTTCTTCTTCTTCTTTGTCTTATTCTTCTCTCTCTCTCTCTCTCTCTCTCTTTTCCCGCGCGCGCCCCTCTTCGTACGTCATGCACGTGCAAGGGGTCACGCACGTGCAAGGGGTCATGCAAGGGGTCACGCACGTGCAAGGGGTCACACACGTGCCAGGGGTCACGCACGTGCAAGGGTCACGTGCACGCACATGCACGCACGCGCATGCGCGCACGTGCGTCCCTCAACAAGCCCCCTAACTACTAGGTATGCCCGAAAAATTATATTATATTGATTATATATAATCAATATAATATACTATATATATTGAGCATATTGATTTCGATATATATACTATATTGATTATATTATTGATTTCGGGCAATTTTCTCTTATGTCCCCCTGAATTACTTTGAGCTCCTACGCCTATGGTTACTTCCGTTTTATCTCCGTGCACGAATGTAGTTCTTCTATTTATAGTTATTTGTCTGTTCTCCTTTTCACCGATTTTGTATGGCGATTTTGGTTGACCCTTTTGTCTACAGTCGAAGAAGAGTGTTCGAGTTTAAATTTTCTTACAGGTTTTGGTAAATATTCATGATTTGGAAGCGGAGCATAGCAGTAAACAAACATGAATTAATAAAATCGTCTCCCTCTTCAATATTTTGATCAGATGATTGTGTCATGCTTGTATCTTTGTGTTTATACAAATTAAAACGATCGGATTCTCCAACTAAATATTATAGTCCAAGAAAAGTCAATTTACTCAACTTTCAATCACTGTTTATGAGAAATATCTTTGATCCAGAAAAACAAAAAATTGCACATAGATTTTTATTGATGCATTTCATACATTAAAACAGCAAAAGTTTTATAAGGGGCTTTATTTTAGTAAATTCTTCACTTGGGTCTAAGTGTTTCCGCTTCTTTCAGGACATCGGGGTTGGATGGCAGAATAGTTAGCCTGTATGAGACAAGGAGTAGTTTCGCCTGTCCAGCCTCTTGAACTTTCACCACGTCCTCCAGTTCCTCCCACGGATAAAGACCCCTACGCACAAACGCATTATTGAAATAAAATTGAACCATGTGGGATTCTAGTGAATATCCATTATGATGAGGCGAACAATCAAGAAGAAAAGCACTGTGGGCCTCATTCGGCTTTGGCACAATGGCTTCAGCTAGACTTCACAAGGAATAGATAATCAATAAAAAGAGGTTAGACAAACTAAAATAAAACCTGAGATAAATCGAGATAAGATTTTAATAATTATTTGAAATGTTTTTTCAGATGATACATGTGTAAGCTTCATAAATATTTTTTTCTTAAATTGAATTTCAAAACAAAAAGTTATCGAATTGTTGATCGTCAAACATCGGTAAATTGAGTGGATGATAATAAAAAATCATGACCATAATATAATCATATATTCATGTTGCGCCTTGCTGAATGACATCAATTGAAATTTGTTTTCAAAATATTTCATAATGAGTTTTGTATAAAAACACCACACAGGCCACAGGTGAAATCCGTACAATCACCCAACCTCAGACAGACAACAGGTTTCATTTTTCAGGTAAAAAATACAGATACATCAGCTCTCTACAGCTGAAACCCGTACAATCCCCGACCTCAGAGAAAAACACTTCATTCTACGAGTTAAAAAATGACAAGTTATCCGTTTTAGTTGCGTACACTACAGATGAAATCCGTACAATTACGACGCCATTGAAAGTTTTAAATATTTAAAATAGTACCGTACTTAAATCATATCATGGTCGGCCATTATCTATAAAATCGCCATCTTTATGGTGATATCCCGACTTGCCTTTGTTTTTATTTAAATAAACATGAACATTTGACATAATGAGCTAATCATGATCCAAGAATTATGAATTAATAAAATGAGACAATGACGCCGATGGTAATCAAGACATGCTTGGCCTGTATATTTTATACGCATAAATGGATTTTTTTTGTCATTTCTTTCAACACGCGCATTACGTGGTGACCCAAAACGAACCACCGTGTAACAGCATCGTGAAAGTTGCATCTGCTTCGTTCGGTTTTTTTTTTATTTAGGTGGTCTAGATCGATATGGAAATGGAATGAAATTGTAACCTATTTGTAATGACAAATTGCATGTATCATATCTTGATAGTTAGTTTTACAATATCATGGATAAATGTGGAATGAGGTTAATATCTAACGTTTCTGTCAATGAAAACGAGCATGGCATGCAGTGTGCTACGAGGGAAATTTTGCCCTAGTGTTGAATGAAATTGAATATCATACTCGGGTATTGATATTTTAATCCTACATTTTAAAGCGGGAATTTTATATTTTCCAAGAAAGTCAAAACATATTTATTTCTATGTCTTTTGCTCAATAGGTTGTCAACTCACTATTATACAATCATAGGCATTATTTTTCGCACTGAAACATCTTTCACATCGGAAATAATAACACAATTACCTCCTTGTTTTCCCATTCCCCCCATGCAATAGCTATCTTCAAACCTTTGAATTTAATGATGAAAGTGATATTTTTGCCAATTTCTCAGCCGGCAATAGTGACTTAAAGAATTATTTTTATAACAAGGTTGGACTGTTTATAGATAACATCTATTTTAAGGCTTTATTTTAATATATTTTAAAAATATAACTTAAAAATATGAAATTGCCGCTTTAAATATCCTATTATGTTTAATGGGTTGATCCCGATAATTTTGGGGTAATAAAACTGCTTAATTTTGTGTTCAAATCCTTTAAAGCCCACTACCTAATGACCCAGCATATAACTTGATATTTGTGATACGCTTGCAAATAGCTTAAACCCGACAATCTTCATCTGGAAATGGAGACCGTTGTATTACACAGTGTCTGGATAAAACTAGACTTTTTTCTATAAAAATAATGTGTAGGTGAAATTTACCTTTTGGTATCAAGTACAGCACATGGGTCATTCACTGTTTAGACCTCTCACGAAACGGGAATCGATTATCAGGTCACCCAATAAAAAAACTGACCCAATATCTTAAGCGGGTTACGTGTCCGGATAAGCAGTTATGACGTTCACGTCCAAGCGACTCAATATTTTGAGCTGAAATTTTTAGACAAGGTAAATACACCATGCCTCTATATTTTGGTCCATTTTCATAAATACTCGGGCTTTAATTTTTGAGACTCCGTTCAAATCGGGATAGTCTCTTTAATGAAAAGCATCATTGAGAACTTTGGGGATATAAAAGCTAATAATACAAATAATAATTACAATATTTATTCTATATGTTAATCTACAAACATGTTTCATTTTACAAATCTCCCCATTTCTCCAATACAGCGTTTTAGAATATTGCAGGAACCGGAACTTCAACTTTAGACTTTCTAAATGAATATTCTTATTCAACCATTAAACATGCCTTATACATGCACTATGCAAGAGCTAAAATTAAGAGTAATCTAGTGGAAATGACAACATAACGAAACCCAGCAATTAAAGACATTTTCGTAATCAGCAATTCAATTATTATCTTTATATGGACTATCAATATATATTTTCATATTCCTGCTACATTAGCTAGGCATTATAAAATAACCTTTTCTCATTCACGAAGACTGAAAAAAGCAGCTTAGGTTTTAGGCTTGTAAATCGGCATTTGAGTCAACAACAAAAGGTGAACACTTATTAGAAATTCAGTTAAAGTGGACGGCATTATTATAAAGCACGACTAGCGTTTTAAAATGTCTACATTATTAAATACATCACCATTTTCCTTACATTTGTACTTAAACGCGTTTTACTTCAGCGATGCTACTTATTACCGCGTACTAATTGAAGCGTAAACAGGCTTTTATTTGCGAAGTACGCTACATAAACTAAGCGTAACAATACAATCGCGCGCACTGTGTACGAGGTTGCTCTGTCCATGTTTTTTATCACCGAGTAATAAGCATGAATTATTCAACTTAGCGGTAAACTATTCACTCTTTCTAAATCTTCTACTTTCATACGCCTAGCTTTATCGTTTGCTTTAATAATTCACAGTCACTTAGCTACAACAGGAAAAATAAAATCTCATTTATATCATCGTCCTCCTCGTCATTCGCTTGTCTTCAATTACCCGTCAACTAATTCAAATAAACACGTTAATAATTTATTATCAGCGCGCGCTTGTTAATAGCAACTGTTAAAAACCCGCGAGGCGCGTGCCACGAGCTCGGCGGGAGAGAAACGAAGCAGACTATATTAAAAGCGGGAAATATTATTTTTATGGTCACAGTATGAGAATTTACTGTTTGTAGATAAAAAGAATTATTAACTTACGGAATAACAAATTAATATCCGTTAGCCATTTTTATATTTCATTGTCAGGCTTTTAGTACTCCCATAAAACAGCCTATCAAACGGCAGGCCGTCATAAGTATTCAGCGTTTATTTATGAATTAAATGCATCGAATAAGAAATATTCTCTACAAATTCGGCTCCTTTGATGTATTTTATATTTTGACATCTATAATTTGTCGACAGATATTTTATACCGTCGATACAGAGTTGAATGTCTTAATCGTGTTTTGTTAAATTGTTCTGGAAAGGTAAAGACGCATAGCCTAGCGGTTAGACATTATGACATTGTACAAAACAATTGCGTCAAAATATCTTATTTCTAATCCTTGAGTGGCATTTAGTGATTGAGCACATTAAAAAACACAGCACAATTTATATGGAAAACAATCACTGGTTTAGAGCACGACGTTTCAACAAGTATTGTCTTATAGTTATCGTTACTTGTACTTGATAACGATAAGAGAATACTTGTCGAAACGTCGTGCTATATGTATATAAAACCAGTGATTGTTTTCCATATAAATTGTGTTGTGTTTTTTTTAAATCTTATTTCTAAAGGTCTTCCAAAATATTGATATAAAAATGTACGTGTAAATATCCACAGTTACTGAATTAAAAACGTATTGTGTAACATTTAGATAAAGATAATCCACAGTTACTGGATTGAGCAGATAGGGAGGATTATGCAGTGGCTATATAACAGTAATTCCCAAGACTTCCGTAACTAGGCATTAAAGCCCCAATAACACTCTTGTTTAAACTAAATAATATGTCCCAATCTTCATTCTGGTCAACAAGTTGTATTATTTTACAATATTCCAATTAATTGATGATATAAATTTCATCTTAACACAACTAATTTAAAAAATTGGAAAAATTCAACTAATTGATTTGAAAAGTCTACTGTAAACCTTTTCAAATGTGACTTTGATTTAAAATATTTTCGAACCCTCTGGACAAGTAAAATAGGTCGTAATGGATAATTTACACAACAGGTAGGACACTTAAACATCTAGTACTTAGAATAAGGCTATTATTTATTTTCTGGGGCTGCCAAGCCAGCAAGAGTTTTATTGTCCCTTTAAACAATATTTTGATTTTGTTGCATAATATTTTTTTTTTGTTTTCATTTTTTTTTGAAAAAAATACGACAATAATGCTTATTAAACATATTATACATTATGCAAGAGCTAAATCTGCCTATTGCAGGTCTTTCTTTAAGCCTGAAATGTTATCTCAATTATTAATTAAACATGTTTTAACAAGCCCGTAATCAACTCTTGATGCCAGTGTGGTGGTTGCAATTAATTAATGCACACATATTGTCAAACCGGGTTTTGAGAACTAATATTACTTTACATACACGGTTATTCGTTTCTCATTATTTGACATTAGAGACGAAATTTCAAACAACCCGAATATTATAGTCTTTGGTTATTAATTCTGAAATCGCGTATGCCACTGATCAACAGATTTCAACATAATATTTCCTCTAAAGATATGGATAAATATGTCCCAGAGAATGACTTGTTACAAAATACAACCTTTCGCCTATCTTTAACTGAAAATTTAAATAAACTAAATAAAATATCATGAGCATTATCTGATAGTCCGCGTTTCCTTTATTCACATGAATATGCATAACACAAGATATCTCTGCGATTAAGAAAATGTCCCACTGATTGCCCAGATGATGGAGACCATCTTTCGCCTAAGAATACTAGTCGTTCAATGTTTTTTCAAGGAAAAAAAAACCCAGCCTATATCAAGTATTTTCGAAATCATAACTAAAGATAAAATCCAAATTTAAGTAGATACTTCAATTTTGATTGACTAAGCACTAAAATCAATCTAATATCATCCAATCAAATTACTAAAATTAGGATTTTATCTTAGTTAAAATTCCGTGAAACAGGCCCCTGATTTGAAAAATGGCCTCCGATGCTTTATAGATATAGACAGCGAGGCATTTAAAATGATTTTAAGAAAAAAAAGAACTCTTAATTTAAATCTAAATAGTTTACGAGTTATTGGATATTCTTTTTACTCAATGAATGAACGTTATGGAAAAACAGTTAACTGCTCGCGCCAACATAATATTTTATCACTGAGAAATGTCCTATATCTATTACTCCCAAGATTCAACAAAGGCCGTATTTCGCATTAGAAAACGAAGCGTTTAGGATTTTTTTAAGAAGTAGAACGGGCGCCCATATTGAGTATTTTACAGTTAATTTGATATTCTGTTTTAAAGCGATAAACGTGAGCTAAGTTAAAACTAGAGTTTTAATTATTAATCGCGTGGTTAGGTTTCCCGACTTAAGTAAAGTGCTCTTCGCTTCTTTGTGACGGATACACCAGAGTACTTTAAAATCTTAGACTTTTCTTAAATATTTCATAAATGTCTACTCGGTGAAGAAAAATAAAGATCGGCTTTCAATTAAAGGTATCGATTGAAGATCTATTTTCATGCTAAATCTTGCGCAACATTTGAATGTTAAAGTGAAAATATCCAATCTCTAGCACGGCAATTAAAGATAAATTATGGGAAATTAGATCAGGAGCTGGCAGTTCTCACTATTCTAGTTAAAAACAAGATAGTGTAAAGGTAATTTGCTGAAAATTTGAGACAAATTGATCACCCCTGAACCGAGAATTCAGTGATTGAATTTTGGGCCTACTCTCGATCACCATTACTAAAGTAAAATAATTTAGATTTTGTTGATGTTTTTGTTGTTTTGTTTTAAAATGACTAGACTTTATTGATTAAGGTAAGCAATAGTGTCGACTTTATTTAGTTCGATGTGGTAAATTCATCTGTTTTGATGATTGGATATCTGTCTCTTTAATGAGACATTAGATAAAGCCATTTTGTGTTCCGCTGTCAACGGTTAAATCTAAAAGCAAATTTGTAATTATAAAAGTTTATTATCACAGGAAGAGCCAATATTAATAAATGAGCTGAAATCCGATTGGTTAAAGCTACAAATAAAGAACTAGCCATTCTCGCTATAATAGTTTGTAAATCGAGAATGTAAAATGAATAATTTGAAAATGTCATTCAAATTATTCTATTGCGAGCGCAGACATTAGCCTTTGAGGGTTTGACAAGTCGTGTGCAATATTTTCAAACACCGCACTGGTTGTTCGAAGCTAAGTCTCTCTAACCATTTTTAAATTGAATCAAAATATTGCTGAACCGTTTTAATCTATTTAATATCGGAGAAATTCGAAGCCACCGAGAGTTGATTGTGGCCCGGATCAGTTAATTAATGTCTAATTAATAATTAAGAAAATATTTCAGGCCTAAAGAAAGACCTGCAAAAAAGGCAAAATACATGTTCAAGATTTGGAAACGTTAATTTAATTGGATAGTGTTTTCCCCACCAGTAATCGAAAATAACACGCCCCTTCAACCCAATTAAACATTTTATTTTATTTTGACCTAAATCGATGAAATATAACTTCTTTAGGTCACGGATTACATATCGTAGCATCAGCACACCATGACGTCATGCCATGATTATACTGTATATACATATCTAAATTACGTTTCTTTTTTTTCTTATAAATATGTTCGATGCACTCATCAAACGAAATATTAACCATAATAAAAATTGAAACGAAATATGACCCGCGTTTAAAATCAGACGAAAGAAAAGAATAGAGATATTTAAGACGGACGTGTTTTATATAATTGTTTAGATTTCGCTTAAATTTCATGTTCAAATCCATCTTCATTAAGCCACTCGGAGTCGGAGTAGGACATTAAAACCCATTTCAATTCATTTCATATTCAAACTAACCCAGAAACGAAACATATATTGAACACCGCTAATTTATATTTCTGCGTAGGACTACAGAGGCTAGATTTGCGATTAAAGCGGGAATTTCATATTTTCCAAGAAAGTCAAAACATATTTATTTCGATGTCTTTTGCTCAATAGGTTGTCAACTCACTATTAAACAATCATAGTCATTATTTTTCACACTGAAACATCTTTCACATCGGAAATAATAACACAATTACCTCCTTGTTTTCCCATTCCCCCCATGCAATAGCTATCTTCAAACGTTTGAATTTAATGTTGAAAGTGATATTTTGGCCAATTTCTCAACTAGCAATAGTGAATTATAGGATTATTCTTTAACAAGGTAGGACTGTTTATAGATACGATCTATTTTAAGGCCTTATTTTAATATATTTTAAAAATATAACTTAAAAAAATGAAATTGCCACTTTAACATAGCATTTCATCTTTAACATACATTATGCAAGAACTAAATCTTCTCATTGTAGGCCTAGGTCGTTCTTTAGGCCTGAAATGTTATAAAAACTATTAATTAGACATTAATTAACATATCCAGACAATAATCAACTGTCGATTTCATCGCTAGCCTGCGATATTTACAGAATTAGGATCCGATTTGCTGCTCAACGTTCTTTCATTCTTCATTCATGAAATGGATAATCGAGACTATATTTTTATCGTACCGACTTTAGTAATGATGATCGAGGATAGGTCGAAAATTCAATCGCTAAATTCTAGGATCAATTTGACAGAAATTTTTCCGCAAATTCCCTTTACATTATCTAGTTTTTAACTATTATGGTGGAAAATTACAGATCTTTATCAAATCTCCCATAATGTATCGTTAATTGCTGCTAATTATAATATATTCGAAGTTTCACCAATTATTACGGCAATAGGCTTTTTGATTTAATTTTTTAAAATATCTACAACATTTGTCATAAATACTAATTTAGATAATGTATTAAAGGGTGGGTTGGTGTTTTGTGGTGCTGACGGGGCATAAAATACCACAACAGAGTGTACACGAAGTTAGCTCATGTACCTTAGGAAAAGAAATGGCGTCCATAGTAACAGGTGTTTGGGTCACGTGACGTGACTGGTAAAATGGCGGTGGCGGTTAGATTGATACGCTAATTATTAATTTAACGAATCTCTCTTTTATTCTCCCTCCTTCATTTGTTACAAAATCATGTGAATACTTTTAACATCCCGACTTTATTAATAATTCTCTTACAAAATCGATGTGGAATACTTGGAGGAACAGAAGCGACCGAGTCGTTTAGAAAGGCTAATTTAACTGTTTTATTGCCTAAAGAGAAACATGTTTTGCACACAATAGACGGCACATTAGAAACGGTTTTAATACATATTAGATATTCTCTTTGAACCTGTTAAAAAACAATGTAAATACACAAAAAAATACGGTTATAATCGTTTTATATTATGGCTAAAGGTTTTGTACTTTTAGGCGCGAAAGTATGCGCCAAATTCTCATATTCGCGGGAAATATATTTTATTTTTTGTTTCAACACAACATTTGGTTGGTGTGTCACAATTTTAAGATAATTTATGAAAAAAATTCCAATTATTGGTTATAATTCCTAAAATAATGTTTTCTTTATTTCACGGAAAGCTATAATGTGCTACATTGAATTTATAACATTAAACTGTCAGTGAATATGTTAATTCCTTAGAAATGAAATGAAAGGGGATGGGGTTTAACGCCATACTGCTCATAAACTGGGCCACACAGTGTGCTATGAAATGAAATGAAATGGGGTTTAACGTCCTACTCTTCTGCACCTGACCTGGGCTAATGGAAGACGGACATACGCCATACAACGTACTATGAGGGAAATTTTGCTCGGGCAGCGGCGCTACAGCCTAATCTTATATCGAATTCCAACTGCCAAGGGATCTTTTACGTGCACGCCAATGTGTACACGGGGCCTCGGTTTTTCGTCCCACCCGAACGACTAGGCAGCTGTCCTTGTCAGACGATCCGTCCTGCAAGAATGACAAGGGTAAACCCCTTCCGGAAAATCTTACCCGCTTAGCCGTCGTGATCCCCCTAGTTTCTTAGAACTTTCAAAACTAAATATAAATCATGAACAGTTTTTAAAAAATACCACTAGAGCTGGAAAGTTTAAATCCATGAAATGGAAAATGGGGGAATCCAGATAATTACAAGATAACCAGGGTGGAGGTCTAAAAGTTAAGGACCGCTGTATATTTTGTTAAAGGTCACGATATTTAAACACCTAGACTAACCCACAATAACGTCAACAATGACATACCCTTGCCCTAATTCTGAAGAAAACTGCAGCGGACCTTAACGTTTAGAATTTACAACAAGATTCGTGTTCTCGCAGGCTTGATTAGAGATCACAAACTGAATAGAAAGGTAAAATAAATTAAAGACTGTTGCTGGGGTATCAGGTGTTCAAATAGAATACCAGAATTTATTACCACCAACACCCTCACCAACACCCTTCCCCTGGCTTACTAAACATTACTTCATGGACCGAGTGCAAGAGAAATGTGGTTTAATGTCCACTCGACACAAACTATCTCATTTCGGGACTAACATATAGCTTTATTTTATTTCAATAATTCGGTTGGGGTATTCAGCAATGGGAGGAAACTAGAAGACCCAGAGAAAACCCTCGAGGTTGGACCGGATACCCTATTCGGGGAATTGAAAGCACGCCTGGTCAATGACAGACCACCATCCAACGTAAAGGTACGAGCGAATTGGAAATGGATACACGAGAGAGGTTACCATAACCTCTGGCGCGCAACATTAACTGTATGTTAAAATGTTATTAAACCTGTGTTGAAATCAGTTTGTGTCGGCATACCTTTTATCTTCTTATCATTTACCGTGAAGCAAAGTAGTGCAGCTTTCCGGTTGTACTAATATTTCTGGATATATTATAGAGTACACGGGTCCTCGCGTCCTACTAATCTTATAGTGCATCGGGATTAAATACGTTGGATGTTCAACCCAATTTGATTCATTCATTCATATCGAGATTAAATCATAGCTACAGATAGATCAAAAAATCGTCTTACTGTTACACACCAACCGGAACACAACAACAGACATGCGCCATGTCGTGTTCTATGGCGGAACTTTGGATCGGACAATAAGAACCGATGTAGATCGTTCTTCTGCTTTGATATTATTGAAAGAAATAACGAATATACACGCGCGTGAGCACGTGTACCCGCCGTGTGCCTGCGTGTTCCAATACACACATTCGTTTGGCAACCAGAACAGAATGACAACATTAGGTGTAATAATCAGATATCTATAGACACCAGCATTCGTAATTATTTACATTGTTATAAATTAAACATATGTTGACTCTTTGTTTCCGTTTCATGTTTGTTGAAATATAACAAATCAGACAAAAATGGTACCAGTCTGCGATTGAGAAAAAAAACTTTACAAGCAACATTGTTTCAAAGGATCAGAGTTTTTTTAATTTTTCGATGCTATCGAATTTGACACGAGTGGGTTACATGGGACCAAACACGTAGAAGGCCAATTAGCGACTGGGGCCATGGCAATGATCAGTTATTACAAAGATCATTCTTTAAAAAGGGGGCGTGGTTTTACATAAGATCAATGTTTAACAATAGTGGGCGTGGTTTACATCGAAATGAAATGGGGTTTAACGTCCTACTGCTCCCAAACTAGGCTAACGAAGACGGGCATGGCGACATACAGTGTGATATGAGGGACATTTTGCCCATGTAGCGGCACTACGGCCTACGCCTATATCGAATTCCAAAGGGGTCTCTTACGTGCTCGCCAATGTGTACACGGGACCTCGGTTTTTCGTCCCATACGAACGACTAGACACCTGTCCTTGTCAAGCCCGCAGTCTTGCACCACTGACAAGGGGGGGGGGGAAACACGCCAGAAAATCTGGATGAACTTTCTCGGCCGATCTCCGTTTTACATCGAACCATATTATGGATGTGAGGGGGGGGGGCGGAATTTAACAGCCATAAAGTCGAGAAATTATTAATTGTCATGTTCGATATTCAAACTTTTCAATTAAATAGGAAGTGATAGGATGTGTTCCTATTTAAACATATTCTACACTGGGCACAGACCCTACTCCTGTAAGACTCCTACAGCAATGATTTGAGTAAATTCTGTTTTACTAAGATTTTACAGGAAAGTAAAAAAAATCGTAATGTTTGTTACTGTTGTATTGTACAATATTCCGTATTTCTAATGAAAAATTATAGACTCAATTTCCTCAATCAGTTAAATCGGTTATATGTTTGACAGTATTCGCCTCTTTAAACCTATCTTTATTTAAAATATTATTTTATAATGGTCACAAAAATTAAACATATAGACGCAAATTGTTTAATAAGCCCACAGAGTGCCAACCACAGAATCGTCGTTGTCACGATGATGGCGGCCACTTTAAAAAAATAGCACTGCTTAATATATGATACAAGTGACGCGCAAGGGGAGCTATACCCCCAGATATCCGTTTCCATGGTGGGGTGACATCTAGTCAAAGAGAAAGAGTAACAAATGTTTCCATTTTATCAAAGATACATTATGGGAAATTAGATAACGCGTTGGCAGATCTCACTATAATAATTTAAAACTGGCAAATGTAAAGGCAATTTGCTGAAAAGTTCAGGCAAAATGATCCACTATGAACCGAGAAATTTCCGCCTAGCCTCGATCATCATTACTAAAGTCGGTACGATGAAAAGCGTCGCCTCGATTATCCATTTAATAATTAATTCGTGAAGGAAAATCATGCAGTAAATCGGATCATAATCCATTAAAGATCGGCTAGCGATGCCATCGAGAGTTGATTATGGTCAGGATAAGTTAGTTAATGTCCAATAAATGTTTAGGTGACATTTAAGGCCTAAAGGAAGACCCGCAACGGACAGATTTTTATAGCTCTTGCATAATGTATATTTAAACAATTGGCTTGTACTTGGGGTCTATAGCAATGGGAGGAAACCGGGGGACCCGGAGAAAACCCACGAGATTGGACAGGCGATTCTACGCCTTGTCACGTTCAAGTGTGTGTTTGAAACCACGTCACTTGACTCAATGACAGATCTTATGATGTACAGCGCATCCGATAAACAATTCCGCCATCCAACTAACCCTTAAAATGAAAGGAGTTTTCTGCGTATTTGAAGAAACCAACATACCACAATTCTCAACTTTTAAATTACCATATCATTAATATCGATTTAAAAATATCCATGTTCAGTCTCTAGTTAACTTATGCATCTTACAAACGTCCATATGTCTCGGTGTTTAAAAACGTCCATAAGTAAGGTGTTCGAAAACATGAATTCCTTATTAGTTGACCATTAAAGGTAATTATAAGAAGATTGCAAGAACCGGAGTTAAAATATGCATATTCAACAACAAACAGCATATGCATATATCATTATAAACATTCAAAAAGTAAAATTAATATGCATAGCCAACAAGTAATATGAACATTCAACAAGTAATATGCATATTAAATAATTAAAATGATAATATGCTGAGGACGACAAATTAAGGTCTTTTTAAATATTTCATGTACACATCGAAAAGAAATAAATTCCTCCGTTTAATTTAAAAGTTGAAGTTTCATTTTGTAAATTGTGGACAACAGAAAGAGGCCATAATGACGAGCCTTTTTCATGAGGCGGCAAATGTTGGCGAGACCGCGACATTCCGACCGTCGTTCTTAGATTAAAGTGCGTCATGATAAAGAAATAGCATTCTTTATATGTTTTGATATTTTAAAAAGATATTTTTTATTCATATATTGAAATGATTAAATATTGATCTTGTTTAAGGGATGTTTAATATGTTTTATTCAACCGGACTTATTTTAAATAATTTTGGAATATTTTCGAGGAAGTAGAAACCAAGTCAGGAATAGGGGGATCCTAGTTGCCTGTGAAGCTGTGAGTTTCATTGCAAAAATGATAATTAAAGACAAACTGAAAGGCCAACATCTCGGGTCCCTAAATCGGCATAAGACTTAAAGTTAAAGTCAAATTTTAAGGTCAAACATCTCCGGAGCCTGAATGCAGTATAACCCGGAAGAATCTAATAATAAAATTTTTAATTTAGGTTTATGGTTTTCCCAAAATTGGCGAAAACAAGAATATAACTGAAACAAAATCATCGAATATGTATTGACTTGCGTCCTTTCTATATATACACAGTTATTCAGTGGCATTGTAGGCTGTTATAAAATAGGGCATAAATAAAAGTAATATATAGTAATTATGTTTTTCGACACAAATTCGATTTTGCTATTAGCTGGGTGAATTGCATGAATTCGTAAACAGATAAACTCACCTCGGAAACGGAAAAACGGGTTCTGGCTGTTGGAATGTATTCTTTCTCCAAATTTCCATATTGATTTAAAAAATAAATCAAAATTTAAACATTAAAACAAAGACTTTCAGAAACATAAATCTGTCTTTCGATTCTAATTCCTTAACTTGCAGACGACATAACAATTTTATTTCACGTGAAGATACCGCTGATTGTTGTTCGTTTATACAAAATCCAGGGATAGCAGCGCATGCGTGTAGAGAGAGACGGGAGGGACTGCAGTAAGTTATGAGGATGAGGTTTAGGAAGACGAATAAAAACGCCGCCATATTCAATAAAACATTCGATTCAACTCTCGTTTCTATCGTGATTAATTATTTCTACTCTTGTCTCGCGTTACTACAGTAACACGTCAATCAAATATAAACCACGCCCCCGATACTAATTTACCAATCGATAAGCGCGTATATAGTCTTTTCTATTGACTGGGCGGATTTATAGGTTTTTATCAAAGATTCACTTGAAAGGAATACATTGGTTCGTTGATTTTCAAAGCGACAAACGAATATGTAAATTACAGCTCGAGTTGGTAATGATTTGTAGATATACTGTAAAAGATTATCATATAGATAAAAAAATAGCAAAAAAATAGTTTGCGCAAACGGGCTTTAATTGACTTTTATATATATTTATAACTATTTCCGCATACATTACGAGTAGGTCTCTCTGAAGTAGTCAATAAAATAGAAAATGTGTTTTTTTGTAATTCTTTGCTTTTTTGTGTGAGCTTGGTATATACAATCACTTTTCCTCCAGGCACACCATTTTCCTCCCACTGCTAAAGACCCCTACGCGCACGCGAATTATTGAAATAACATTGTACCATATGTTAGTCCCGAAATGACCTAGTTTGTGTCGAGTGGACGTTAAACCCCATTTCTCTCTCTCTCTCATATACAATCACTCTTCCCTTATAACACATGGATGATATTACTCTTCATTAGGAGCCACGGTAGTTCTGTTAGGAGGTCCTATGTAGGCCTATACATTGGCATGCACGTAAAAGATCCCTTGACAGTTGCTATTCGATATAAAAGTAGGCCGCAGCACCGCTGCCCGGGCAAAATTTACCTCATAGCACACTGTATGCCGTATGTCCGTCTTCAGAACAGTAGGACGTGAAACCCCATTTCATTTCCGGACGATGTCCGCTGATAGGTTCTATCCCTTCCTAGTAGCAAAATGAAAATACGGCAAAATACCGCTCTTCCCACCTCTGTTCTCCTGCTATTTTGGAACTTTTGCCTTCTATTTTTCACCGTGATTCTTTATTTTTCACAAAAAGATTCATTTCTCAACATATCTGATACAAATGTTTGGCAATTCAACATTATTTTCAAGTAGAATTTAGCGCATGTTCGAGTCTCGTAATGGCTGACCACAAACATTGTGTATGTTTTTAATCGCAAAATTCTACTTGAAAATAGTGTTGACTTATCAGGCGCGGATCCGGGGCGGGGGGGGGGCAGGGGGCCGTGACATAGTTGATTTTCATTTTCGTTTGCTTTGTTACTGTTGTAGTTCACATATGTGCTCTTTATTAGATGGTATAAACATGATTTAAGCATTGTCTTCGCCCAAACAATCCAAGGTTGCAATATATTACCCTTTGCTCCGATGTGTGCCCCCCCCCCGACAAAATCCCGGATCCGGGCCTGATTATTGTAAATGTGTGTCGGCCGTGTCAAGACATTGTTCCTTTGGCAAAGAGAAATGAATCACCGTGAAGAATAGTCGGTAAGGATTCCAAAATAGCCTTAGACCAGAAGTGGCGATGAGTGGTATTTTCATATTACTATCCAATAGTATTCGTACTCAGATGTCCAGTCCTTTACAAATGGAATGCGGTGCAATGCCCTCCTTTTCTTCATCGACTGGGCAACTCGGCAAACCACGGCAGATTCCGGTACAATCTAACCTCGACTGTATGACTAATTCCGCCATATTGGAACTACTTTAAATGTTTGAAGCTGTTTTTCTTTCAAGTTTATCCGATTTTCTTTCAACAAAGGACAACATTGCAATGAAAACTCTACATATTCTACAAAAGACGCCATCTTTGGAGCTTCTTTGCAAAAGCGGCAAATTTTCCTGTTAAAGTAAACCTGTAGCAGCATCGCAAATGTATGGGCGTAGGTACATATCCCGTACTGTCATACAGCCGAGGCTAAATGTAGGGTACCGGAATCTGCCGAGGTCTGTCGAGTTCGACTGGGCTAATGAAGACGGGCATACGTCATACAGTGGGCAATAAGGGACATTTTGCTCAGACAGCGGCGCTACGGCCTACTCTTTTATCGAATTTTGGGTGCCAATGGATCTTTTATGTGCACGTCAATGTGCGGTCTTTGTCAGTCCCTCCATCCTGCATCACGGACAAGGAGGAACCACGCCGGAAAATTTAGATGAAATCTCTCGGCAAATGCAGGGATCGAACACCGACCTCCAGGCTAGCGAGCCAGCGTCTGAGATCATGATAAAAGATCATGAAAGTTTATTTTGTCGAAATCACCAATCTTATTTCTATCTCGTTACATCAAGATAAGATTTAACTTGACTTGATCACGGTATCGTTACATTATCACAAAATCTATTAACTCCTACAAACAGCCATAAAAACAGATCATCATCACTCAATTAATCTTGTCCGCGATGTCATCCTCTGTAGAAGAGGACGTAAAATTACAATAAATCACATTAAATCGATGAAGCTTCAATCTTATTAATTATACAATCTGTAGTGATTTTTTATTTGATTTACCTGTGTGTTTGGTTTTCGAGGATGTCTGTTTTTGGAAAAAAATATTATTTGCCTGGCAGTCACAAGATTGCTTAACGTCCGTCTGTTTTATCTCTTTGTTTTTACAGAGTATACTTTTTTCTTACCAGACTTTATTTTGTGTATTTTTGTTTATTCCATAGTGTCAATTTTGCTTATATTGTTTGTATAATAATAAGTGTATTTTTTTCTATAAGGAAAGCGTATATTCTGTTTCTAGACTGTGTACTTTTTGTGTTTGCGCGAGTGTATTTTTTTGCTTTTATGAGAATGCATATTTTGTTTTTACGAAAGTGCATATTTTGTTTTTAATTGGGTGTGTTTTTGTGGAGGCGTATCTTTACAAAACTGTGTGTTTTTCTGTTTTGTTTTTTGTGGTTTTTTTTTAAATGAAAGTGTATTATTCATATATTTTTGTTACGCGTATCTTTTATTTAGTTTTGACGATCTATTGACGTTTTTATGACTTATCGTTTTTACAAGAGTCTGTTTTTGTTTTACAAGAGTGCATTTCTGCTTTTTCTGCAAATGTCTTTTGCTTTACGAAGGTGTCTTTCGTTTTGTTTTACGATTATTTTTTTTTTTGAAAATGTCTTTTAAATGTCTTTTATTTAACGGAAATGTCTTTTATTTAATGGAAATGTATTTTATTTTTCGAAAATTTGTTTTGTTTTATTTTATTTGTTGGTTTATAAAAAGTATCAGTGTAGTGCATGCATGTTCCTTTTACGCCGTAGTTTTTACGAAGGTATAGACTTAATAACAACATAAATACAAGACTCAAGTTTTATAGAACATCCAATTTTATATATTACCTAGCAATTTGGGGGGTTGGGATGGCCTAGTGGTCTAGAGTGCCGCGCTTCGACCTCTAGTTGGGCGGTCACCTCTGGCTTGCGGCTGTGGTTTCGATCCCTGGTGTGAGCGTATGTGGCATGGAGATAGGGGCGCCTTCTCAACCTCGTGGGTTTCCTCCGGGCACTCCGGTTTCCTCCCACTGCTAAAGACCCCTACGCGCAAGCGAATTATTGAAATAAAATTAAACCATATGTTAGTCCCGAAATGGCCTGGTTTGTGTCGAGTGAACGTTAAACCCCATTCTCTCTCTCGGGATTTTTTGGTGTGTTTCCCACTTGAGAGTTTTTGCAGGACAGGGGTTTTGGCCAGGAACAAAGTTTAGTCGTTCGAATGGGACGAAAAACCGAGGTCCTGTGTACCCATTGGCGTGCACGTAAACGACTGATGACAGTTGGAATACGATATAAGAGCAGGACATAGCGCCGCTGTCCGGTCAAGAATATTCTCCCATATATGACGTACCCCTGGCCCCAAGTTCACAAAGCATTCTCAGACTTCAATTGAGAATTTGCTTAACTTTCATTCATTGTTTATGAGAAATATCTTTGATGCAGAAACACAAAACTTTGCACATAGTTCCTTACTCATGTATTTCATACATTAAAACAACAAAATTATTATAAAGGGCTATGTTTTAGTTTAAATAAGGTGAACAGTTTTGTGTAAATTCTCAACTTAAGTCAGAGAATGCTTTGTGAACTCCGGGCCAGTCGTTATTGGCCCAGCCTAGGAGGATGGGGGTTTAACGCCCACTCGACACAAACTAGGTCATTTCGTGACTAACGGATGGATCAATTTTATTTCAACAATTCGCTTGCGCATAGGGGTCTTTAGCAGTAGGAGGAAAACCCCACCAGGTTGGTCAAGCAACCCTACCCTTTGCCACGTACAACTCGGAAAATATTTCACCCTGTAATTCAAACTTCTATATGTAAGTTTTATATAACATGCAAATTTCATACAGTCTTTAAAAAAATAACTCCCTCCCCTACTTAGCAGGTTCGTGTCAACTTTACCTTTCTTTTTTATTTTATAAGCTGGCAACATATTTTGGATAATAATCTCTCGGTTATTCTAAAACCATTTTCACCTGCGATAGACTGTACAGGTAAAAAAATCACTTCTCTTGACAAATAAAATCCTCGACATCCTGGAAGTGTTTTCTTTTCTCAAGACAAAAGAAAACCAAATAATAAAATACAAATGACTTCCCACTTTGTAATATGATAAATCAGAAATCTTGCCAGTCATCAATAAATATGTTTGCATGATTTTGTTTAAAAACTCCTCGAGTATGACAACCTTTGTCAAGTAGGGTTCTTAACACCGAGTCGTCTCCCCTTGACGTTCTCCACACTGTCAATGGGAGGACCGAATAGTCACTGACCCTGTCAATTTTATCACTTTGAAGACATAAAAGGCCTTTGTTACGGCCTTAGCTTCTTTTATTGAACAGAACCTTTTGAAAACAGCCTCGTATTAACACTGAAGTGTTCATAAAAAATGTCTAACAGAATTGTCGTTTGGTGGTTTCAAAGAGGACGTTTCATGCGACGTAAGCTTTATATCAGCGATTGTGTCTACATAATACTTTTATAATTTGAGCACAGGTAGCTGGACAGGTGAACAGCACGTGAAAACGTATGCACGAGCAACACGTGCTAGGGATTTATAAAGGCGAGCGACCATGACAGATTTTTTAGATAAATAAAATATGTTACATACGTGGACGTTCATTTATGCTTCGTCCTTTGGCGATTCGACTTAGTGATTTTTGGATAACATTCAAGGAAACCATAATCAACGACCTGTAACACTTATGTTAAAATGGCCACACGTTCTTAGATCATGGGTCAAAAAATAAAACTGACAATATTTTGTTCAGTTTAGTTTTGCCACGTGACAATCTCTTTTCATTTAAAAGTTTATGACCATTTAAAAAGTATATAATGAGATACAATCTATTGTTGTTTTCACGGTCGACACATTCAGAAAGAAATGTCACTAAAATTAGCATGTAGGTTGAAGATGCCTTATGTAAGATATAGATAAAGAGTTGTCTGCTCTTGCTATTATAGTTCAAAACTAGATAATTAACAATGAATATATTGAATATTTCATATAAAGTTCTTTAATCTGAGCGGAGCGTTGGAAGATTTATTGTTGATTGTTTATTATCGTAGCAACGGTACTGGGCAGACGAGACTTAATCTCGATTATCCATTTTATCGTTCAGATTTTTAATCTCGCGGGGTTCTAATCCATTTAAATCTCTGTCCTCCGATGAGGGTTGATTATGGGCTTGTCACGCTGATAAATAGCTAATAGTAAGTGCAGGAGGACCGCACTATACACGCAAAACAAAAATCTACAAGATAAACCTGCGGACAAGACAGAAAACAGACATTGCAAAAAATAAACAAATATCAAATCAAGTGAATGGATCCGGGCCAACCGTAAGCGTCCACTGCGCTGCCCCCCCCCCCGGGCATGTTATCGTACAGACTTCACTAAAATGATTTACAAAAAAGACGTAATATAAAATTTGAGGACAAAAAAAAAAAACAAAAAAAAAAGAAACCTACCGGTAGATTGGGCTCTTGCTGCATCTTTAAATCATAAGGTCAGTATTGATTATGTTTTAAGCGTAGTGAACTGAAATCGTATTAAACGTCCCACGTGTCTGCAGGGACGGGGGTAGAGGTGGCCGAATGTTGAACCGCATGTTCGTTGCATCATAAGGTCTATCATTGAGTCAAGTGATGGCGTTTCGATTCCCCGCTTGTACATGACAAGGTGTGGGATCACCTGTCCAACCACGTGCTAAATGAAATAAAATTTAACCATATGATAGTCCTGAAAGGATCTAGTTCGTGTTGCGTGGACGTCGTTAAACCCATATTCCTGAAGTAATAGCCCAAGAAATACCTCTCTGGCCATTGTCTATTCTTCCCGTTCAATCAAAGCTATCACTTAAGTACAGCAACATGACAGTCCTTCGTTTAATCTGGGTCTTCCCTAAAACTTTGGACAGTGATTTAAGGTATTAAAAATGGTGAAAATATATTCGTTTCCAAACAGTATTATTTACATTTCATTCGACTTGATAGCCTCGTTTGTCACGCATTTAGTTTTACTGCAGTATTCTGCTATGCACGGGTTAATTGGGCATAATAAAATCGTGAGCCATGACGTAGCGTTATGTAAACATATTTGGTCCAATATTGGCACTCATTTTAAATGTAAAGCTTTTGTAGAGCAGCTAGTCATTGGTTGTTAGTCGGACTACTGACCAATCAAAATTGAAAACAACAATATCCACTCATTACAGCAGTGAGTCGTGGGATTACTGTGCGGAGTGTGCGTTAAACCCCACTTTGTCCTCTACCACTATGTTTTTGTACCAGTTAAGGGTCGCATTCGGAACATAGAGATCGAACCTTAAAGCAGACTGATCGTCATTTCCATTTTAGAACAATATCTCAAAGCTCTATAGTTTGGTACCTTAAAGGGACAATGACACTCTTGCTGGCTTGGCAGCCCCAGAAAATAAATAATAGCCTTATTCTAAGTACTAGATGTTTAAGTGTCCTACCTGTTGTGTAAATTATCCATTACGACCTATTTTACTTGTCCAGAGGGTTCGAAAATATTTTAAATCAAAGTCACATTTGAAAAGGTTTACGTTAGCCTTTTCAAATCAATTAGTTGAATTTTTCCAATTTTTTAAATTAGGTGTGTTAAGATGAAATTTATATCATCAATTAATTGGAATATTGTAAAATAATACAATTTGTTGACCAGAATAAAAGATTGGGACATATTATTTAGTTGCAACAAGAGTGTTATTGGGGCTTTAAAGTAGACGTAATGGGTCCAACATCACATATTTAACATACAGTTAAATATGCCTATTGCAGGCCAGAAATATTATATAAAATATTATTTAGACATTAATAACTAAACCAAACCATGGGTGGGTTGCTCAAAACTATTTTAATGATCCGTTAAACATGCTAATGTGTCGTTTGTTAACAGTCCGTTAAATTCTGTTGCTGGAAAGTCAATTTCATTATCCGTTAGCTAACGGGTTGTATTGTTTAAAGTTAATCCAAGAGAAGACTGTTTGTTCATTGGCTGGATTTTAATTTTTTAAATGCAATGTACCTGTATAACAACTTCAGAGAAGTTAGTTATATTAACAAAATATAAGACCGTTGGACAAATGTGCAGCCTGGTCATAAAACTTGATTTAAAGACAAAAAGATAACTGTAGAATTTACTACAGAAAACACAATTAAAAAAACCTATAGAATACTTTATTTTGGACCTTAGAAATTTTAGCTATAAATCTGTCGGCAAAATTATGAGACATGCACAACAGAATATTTGGGGCCATTATGTCTGATACTTGATATTTTAATTATGTTAGAACTGTTCACGAGGATTTGTCGAGTTTTTGTTTTTAATTCATCGATGAGTGTTAATACTTTTTTATATCAAAAAAGACGAGTAGGAAATTTTATTACCACCCAATCCTTCCTTACATGCACAAATAAATTAATATAATTCGTTGCTGTAGATTTCCCTTTTATTGAACCTGATAACGTTATGGCGTAGTGATACATCATTTTTTGACAACAATTCAACCTTTGTAAAGTCCTTCATATTGACCTAGTGTTTCCACCACGGTCAATTAAATAAAAATAGTGCCTTTTTAATATAAAACGAAGTGGCCTTTAATCAAAAATGAATTGTTCTTTGAAAGTAAAAAAAAAATAGTTTCTTTTTAATTGATCAATCACATTTATGTAAGGAGATATCACAGTAGATTATGAAAGTTATCACACAGGCGATATCTACTGTACGTAGATTGTATTATTGGGTTATGCTTATATATCAATATTTATAAAGCGCATAAACACCTTGATTCTTGAGATTTAAAATAGTGTTGCCTGTTCCAGAGTTTTCGCCAGTTATTTCTTTCATGAGGGATGTCACAACAGAAATTTTTGAGCGATGAATTGTAGGTTTCCTTGGATTTTGAAAGTCTTAATTCTAGAAATTAATTTCATAATTATGTTGCAGCATAATGAGGAGTTGTATTTAATGAAAAGTTACTTCACTAGACAACTTCAAAGTTTTAATTCTAGAAATTAAATTCATAAGTATGGTGCAGCATGAGAAAGCTCCGTGACCAATATCGAGATTAACAGTTGCCAGTTGGTATTTAATGAAAAGTTACCTCACTAGACAACTTCAAATGCAGAGCGGCGTCGTGGATGGGTCTGATCAGTCACCGTTCAAACATTCGTCGAGAGATGTTAAGCATCAGAACACGGAAACCTGTAATCTTCTCAAACGAAATTAATTGAAAAAAGGGCGTGGTTAAAATTGTCGTGACAAGAGTAATAAGAACATATGGTTGCAACAGGTCCCGTCTTTTTATGGCTATTTATTGAGAATGCACGGATATCTTAGCTGATCAAAATAAAAGTAATACCATGATAAATAGATATCCCTAACGCTCGCGGCTACCATTAGATAAATTAACCAGTCGCCTACTTAGTTAGATAATGTATTGGTATTGTTTCAGAAACACACTTTGTCTGATTAAACAATTGCCGGTGAAGTCCATGAGTAATTAGAAAAGGTTCCAAGCGACCTTGTTACTAGGGGTGGGGTAGCAGGGGCGGATTCAGGAATTTTTGCAGCAGGGGGTTTGCCAATTGATCTTTTTAAAGAGAGAAATCATTTTTGTAATGATGTAGGATCACATTGTGATTTAATTTCATCGATGCAAGGCATTCAATTTTTTTATTTAGCTGAGCAGGGTGGGGTTTGCCCCCCCCCTCTGAATCCGCCATGGGTAAGGGGACGAATGGTTTAACGTGTGCGCGTTGGATCATACAATCTGTCATTGCGTCAAGTGGCGTGGTTTCGATTCCTAGCTGGTACAAGGCAGAGTCGCCTGTCAAACCTCGTGCATTATTCAAATCATTAAAACAAAAAAATGAATCATATTAATATGTTAGTGCTGAAATGACCTACTTTGTGCCGAGTGAACGTTAAACCCCTTTTCAGCTTCTCTCACCTTATTACGAATCCATAATGTTAGAAGGGGCCATGAACGTTTAGCGAGTCTGACACTGAATCAGTATGGCGGAAAGAGAGAGATAGAAATGGGGTTTAACGTCCACTCGACACAAACTAGGTCATTTTGGGACTAACATGGTTTCAATTTTATTTCAATAATTCGCTTGTGCGTAGGGGTCTTTAGCAGTGGGAGGAAACCGGAGTGCCCGGAGGAAACCCACGAGGTTGAGAAGGCGCCCCTATCTCCATGCCACATACGCTCACACCAGGGATCGAAACCACTGCCGCAAGCCAGAGGTGACCGGCCAGCTAGAGGTCGAAGTGCGGCACTCTAGACCACTAGGCCATCCCACCCCCCCCCCCCACACTATGGCGGAAGAAACAGAACAATTTGCATGTAGTTTACTATAGAAGCCCATAAGTACCATTCATAATTTCTACTTTTTGCCCCCTCAAAACACGAAAGTCGAATAGTAGAAGTTGCGACAGCACGGTATACAAGCCAAAAGGATAGGTCGCTAATAGTGCCTTGTGTTTATTTCCTAATTTCTACTTTTCGAGTTACATTGTGGCTTGGTATGCGTGTTGGTTCCTTCTTACTGACATCAATAAATACAAAAATATGACTAGGTTGAAAGTCGACAAGACGGTATACAAGCCAAAATGCAAGTCGAAAATAAGAAATTAGGAAATAACGAGGGGTGCTTTTATCGCAGTGTATTATTTCTTAATTTCCTATTTTCGCGTTCATTTTGGCTTGTATACCGTGCTGTCGCCTCACATTTTGTCTTAACTTCTACTTTTCGACTTTCGTGTTTTGAGGAGGCGAAAAGTAGAAATTATGGATGGTAGTTATTGGCTTCCATAGTTTCTTATTCGTGTATTTGGTACATTAAAACAACAAAAGTTTTATAAAGGGTTGTATTTAAGTTAATATAAGACGAAATAGTATGAGTAAATTCTTAACTTAATTCTGATAATATTTTGTGAAACCGGAGCCAGTGTGTGGATCGGGTTGGTTCTTCGGAATTTTCCAAGACGGAGAGTCTGACAAGCAAAAACGTCTAGCTGTTCGCTTCAGACGACAAACAGAGGTCAAGTGTATAACATTGGCAGAATTTAAAGGTCCAGTCCCGGATGGCTGAAATTCGAAATTAGCCTTGGCCGACATAAATGCTGTGTTCAGAAAAAAATTACCCGTTAACACATGATTATGACGTATGCCCATTTTGAGAGAGAGAGAGAGAGAGAGAGAGAGAGAGGGAGAAATGGGGTTTAACGTCCACTCAACAAAACCAGGTCATTTCGGGACTAACATATGGTTTCAATTTTATTTCAATAATTCGCTTGCGCGTAGGGGTCTTTAGCCGTGGGAGGAAACCGGAGTGCCCGGAGGAAACCCACGAGGTTGAGAAGGCGCCCCTATCTCCATGCCACATACGCTCACACCAGGGCTCGAAACCACAGCCGCAAGCCAGAGGTGCGGTCGAAGCGCGGCACTCTAGACCACTAGGCCATCCCAACCCCCGCCCATTTTGATTAAACAGTTTAGTGCGGAAAAGTTAACGAGTCATTATACAGGAGCTGAATTGATCTATTACAGGTCTTCCTTTAGGCCTAAAATGTTATATAAATTATTGATTAGACATTTATTAACATGAAAGACCATAATCAACTCTTGATACCATCGAATGCTCAAGACTTGAACTAGGTTAGAACGGTTCAGCCATTTAGTGATTTGATTTAAAAATGGAGAAGCGCGGCTAAGCCTCGAGTATACCAGTGCCGCTGTTACGATAATGCAAACATCGGGATATACGCAATACAGAGTGTCGCGAGTGAAATCTGTCCGGCCGCACTGCTTGGTGTATGCCCGTCTTTGTTATCCCCGGGCGTGGGAGAGGGGCAGACTGGTAGGACGGTAAACCCCATTTCATATCAGTCTTGTGTATGTGAAATAGGTACACTTAACGTCCGCCTCACCAAACTGATATCGCCGACAATAAAATATTCAGCCGCAGAGCAATTCAGTATTAATTGAGCTTAATTCAAATGAGCAGATCAAAACCGGACCTGGCGGACATTTCTTAATTTAATATACGGACATCCAGTAAATTTAATGATATTTGATCATCTAATATGATAACAGAGACTATTATATGTATACAAAGTGATGACAGGTCTAGGAAGGCGCTAAATGGTCCAACTTCCATATTAAATTCACACGTTTTCCCGCGCTAATTAAATCATCTTTACGGTAGGGGCTGTCGCAAGCACGGCGGAGGGTGTGAAATTCACAGAAATAGTGCCGGTGAGATTTCATTTGACACTTTACTTCCATACAACGAGTGTGTTAATCCGCGTGCAGTGATTAGATCGCGCGTGGAATGTCTCAATTCGTCTGGTACATGTCACACATCATTTATGTTCGGTCCTTTTCGACCATTCGCCATTATTCATAGAAATGCATATACCCAGGAAATGGCATCTCTTTGGTTTAGTTGGCATTTTAGTTAAGAGAGAAATGCGAAACTTTGTGTTTTTTGCTGATTCCGCACTAAATGTCAATCGGACGGTCCATAAGTCAAGGAAACTAATCAATAATATTTTAGTTAAAATTTTTCGTTTTGTAAAATCGACTATCCATTACAAACTAATACTTTTGTAATATGCTTGAAACTAAATTACGAATGCAAGAATGTGTGTTTCGGCCAACGGAGGTTTCGGCCAATTTTACAAAAACTATTTTAAAAAAGATACCTTTGAATTTAAATGTTATCTGTTTTCGTGTTTATCTTAACAATTAATGAAATATTTTATTTTTTTATTATTACCATTATTGCGAAAAAAAAATGTTTTGAAAGTGAATAAAGTAAGATTTTGAAGCATTTGAAGGAAGTAATGGCTATGTATACTAAATTTTGCCAGACAAAAGTATTCATTTTCATAAGTTAATAAAATTAATACGAATAATAAAAATACACAGAAGAAAAAAAAGACATCTGTTGAAGAGAAAATAAAGGGGAATAGATCATTTGAAGAATAAATTTTGAAAAAAAAAGAATTGGGAGAAACTTTAATTTTTTTACAATATGTGCTTCAAGAACCATTCGTGTTTATTTCAAGGTTAAAAAATAGAGCCACGCGCCCTTTACATTTGACAAATTATGATAACATGATGATTAAAAAGTAAGACTAAGCGCCAGAACCGTTTTTAACTTTTGTGTGTGCGATTGTATGTAGGTGCGGGTATGGAATATATAATTCCCAATGTCGAGTGTGGGTGGGGGTGGGATGGAAGGCCGAATGTTTAGTGCGTGCGCGTTCTATCATGAGGTCTGTCATTGAGTCAACCTGGCCTGGTTTCGATTCCCCGGTTGACAAGGAGTGGGGTCGCCTGTCCAACCTAGTTTATTAAAAGTACAATTTAACTGTCTATCTTAGTTATTTTCGTAAAAGTTAGAATACCAATACCCACCGCCAGCCCAAGAAAACAGCACTACGTCAATACCATGAATTCAAAATAGAAGTTACATTGTTCCTATCCCGTAGTTATGCTTTTTGTAAAAGATGTCTCATGACCGGTATAAGAAAATGTGATATAACTAATCGAGACTTTCGTGATTTAAAAAAATCGAGACTACTGTAACGAGACAAAATTATCACCCTTTGCACCATGGAGATGTCGTTTGATTGACAGACGTAAGGTTGGCATATCGACTAATCAAATTAGTGTGTATCTAGGGTTACACGATTTAGGGATGGAGGTGGGAAGTGGGCCTTTAAGCTGAGCCACGCAGACGACATCCCGCCAATTACAGTCCAAAACAACTAAAGTAAAAACAATCCCTGAAGAATTAGAAGATTACTGTTTAATTTCAGAACACACATTGTGTAATTAGTCGTCAAAATGGCTGACATTTCTGGCTCGGCTCCTCCTTTCTATGGAAGGCTTTTTTTTTTTTGCTGTGTTATAGCTCCTGTGTTATTGTGCGAAATATGTATTTGTACGTAAGACGGACGAAGACGCAATCACGGATAGTGGAGTAAGGGGTGGTTACGATAAGTCGAGCCTGGCACCTAAACACTTAAAGGGACAATAACATTCTTGCTGGGTTGGTAGCTCCAGAAAATAAATAATACCCTTATTCTAAGTACTAGATGTTTAAGTGTCCTACCTGTTGTGTAAATTATCCATTACAACCTATTTTACATGTCCAGAGGGTTCGAAAATATTTTAAAATCCCAGTCACATTTGAAATGGTTTACGTTAGACTTTTCAAATCAATTGGTTGAATTTTTCCACTTTTTTAAAATAGGTGTGTTAAGATGAAATTTATAACATAATTTAATTGGAATATTCCAAAATAATACAATTTGTTGACCAGGATGAAGATTGGGACATATTATTCAGTTACAACAAGAGTGTTATTGGGGCTTTAACCAATGAAGATGTCATCGACCAATCCAGAGAAGAGGTGCATATATGTCCGCATAAATACTGTTTCTACAGGTATCAACTATGAAATAATATGTATTTTATTAAATAAAAGGGGGAATTTCCCACTCCATAGCCTTAGGCCGTAAATTGAAAGATTAAAAAAAATCATATACTTAAAAAACAACAGGAAGAAGCCTCGGCTCTTCTACGTCTTGTCTGCGATATCACTTTAGAGGAAGCAGACCTTAAAGAACAAACTTCTGTCAGCTATCACAAAAATTTGACCACTTTGGTAAGAAAGAAACGTTTGTATAAGGCAACACATAATTTATTATGTAAATTAATTGCTATTCCAGTTTCATCAATTTATTCAATAATTAATATTGTAAAAGTATATTAACTAGATGGCCATCAGAAATTTGGAGAAAATTGAGAATACACTGGATCGCATGTGGACGAATGTTATAGTAATAGGCAATGGTTGTTATCATATTACATTAAGACATTTGTAAATATACAAAGCAAAATTTCAAGCAAATATTAGTGTAATGTTTCTTTTGTAAAAGAATTAAAAATAATTGTATTAATAGAACAATCTGATTTCGTACGCAATCTGGGAAACCCCATGTTAATAACTTACCAACGCAATCAAACTGATCCCGCAGTGAATATTCGCTTGGCCGCTATAATCACTGATAAGCATGACATCGACGAGGCTTAATGAGTACGGAATATTAACTTTTTTACTCCGACAAATTAAATTCTCAAACATTTTTTTGAGGTAAAAGAAAAATAAATAAAGACGTTTGAAGTATTCGTAGTTAAAAAATATTTCCTATTTAGTGTAAATGGGTATTAAAATGAGTAAAATGCATCATTTTGCCCGAAGCAGTTAGGTGTTATGTAAACAATGCACGAGCCGTTGGGCCAATGACTGACGCCACGTGCAGTCAACGCACTTGTTGTGGAGATTCATCTGTTACAGAGATAATTCGTAAGTAATTCTCTCTGTGAAACAGATTGCAACGCAATATCATATTTTTTCTAACAGAATTATCCGGTATGTATTAAAGAGAGGTAACTCCAGAATTACAGATGGATGCAGACCACTGTTGAAAACTATTGACTTCAGCTCTATTCGTATTGTCACATTCCTAAAACTATATTGTATGAGAATACTGGTTTAACATGCTCCCCATGGAAAGTCTACGACCTTATTTGTTGTTTTCTATTGAAGATATATTATGTAAGAGCTAAATTTGCCCAATGTCTTCAAATGTTATAAAACGATATATTATTTAGATATTTGTTCACATGCCAAGCCTACAACCAACTCTCTAGAACATCGGATGAGATTCATACAGGTTATCAAAAAAATGTTTTCTCTAAGATCCACTGACAATTGGGCAATTCGTTCAGCTGAGCCCATTATGTATTCTGGATAGCTCAATCCATGGCCACTAATGGAAAGATTGCAAAATTATATTAAAATAAATTGGAGCAAATTTCTACATCTCCCGGTTCTTTTCTACAACACCACACCGGTGAAGTAAATCTAAAAGAACATCCAGTCAGGTGTTAATGTTGTTTATGATGCTTAACGTCCGCTTCGACTGAAGGTGATATCGCAGACAAATTTCTACATCTCCCGGTTCTTTTCTACAACACCACACCGGTGAAGTAAATCTAAAAGAACATCCAGTCAGGTGTTAATGTTGTTTATGATGCTTAACGTCCGCTTCGACTGAAGGTGATATCGCAGACAAGTTGTTTTATTTTCATTATCTTAGCGCACGTGGGGGGTTCTTCCTGTGAGAGGATCTGCGAGAGGATACCGGGGTACCTGGAGTAAATCCACGAGGTTGAGAAGAAGTCTCTATCTCCAAGTCACATAAGCTCACACCAGGGATCGAAACCACAACCGTCAACAAGAGAAGACCGGTCAGCTAGAGGTCGAAGCCCGACACTCTAGGACATCTCTCCACCCACCCGCTTAACCCCCAGTGTGTTAAACACTATGTCTTCAATTTATACGGAGCATGAACGCAACCACGCCTACGTCGGTCGCACTTAATTTATTAACTACCATTTGAATGAAATCGGTTATTATGACGGAAAAAATCGAAAGCGGTCGAATTTTTGGCGAAAAAGGCCGACGACTGCCAAACGTATTGCCGCTTTACGAACGGTAATCCGCGCGGTAAGTAGTCAGTGTTCACATTCGTGTTCGCGCTCGGTATAAATTGACCTTTTAAGAAAGAAAGAGTTTGAAAGGTACAGTTTGATGGCCCCACCCCACCCACCCCTAACAAGTCAGTATATGTTTTGCAGAAGAACCATTCATTTGTGTATGAGTAGTTGCAATATGTAAAACCCGCGAAACGCTGATTTTCAGAGATGTCAGCTTACAGTACATCAATCAGAAATTAACATCGATACATTTTACACCAATTCATATTTGGCAGCCATTCCAGATTATGAAATAAATCATTCTTCTTTTATTATACGGCGATCTTTTAATATGTAATAATAATAGCTTTTTAGGCCTTGCTATAGAGTTCTCTCATATCCATAACAGATCTATATACTGCTCTGATTCCGTTAAGAGAATTGTATAGCCCTGTCTTTAGGCAATAGTGGGTCACGGTGGCTAAGTGAGTAGACGCTGGCTCACTCGCCTGGGGGTCGGATGTTCGATCCCTGCATTGACCGAGAAAGTTCATGTACGAATGTGGAATTCGATATGAGGATAGACCGTAGTGCCGCTGTCCGGGCGTATGTTCATCTTCATTAGCTAAGTGTGGAGCAGAACAGTAGGACGTTAAATCCCATATCATTTCATTTCTTTAGGCAATAGAATCTGTTGGAAATGAAATTGGGTTTAAGGTCCTACTGTTGTACTCGTAACTTAGTCTAATAATCAACATGGATATGCCATACAGTGTGCTATGAGGGAAATTGTGCCCGAATTCCAACTGCCAAGAGAATGTTTACACGCTAATATGTACACGGGACCTCGATTTTCATATCCATCCGAACGGCTAGACAGCTGTCCTTTTGAAGCCCTACGTCCTGCATCACTGATAAGGAAAAACCACACCGGAAAATCTGGATGAACTTTCTTGGCCAATGCAAGGATCGAACACCTGACCTCCAGGATAGCGAGCCATCGTCTTACCCACTTAGTCGCGTGATTCCCCAGAATATGTTGGAGTCAGGGGCGTGGTGAGGGCAATTATTGAGAAGAAATTATGAGTAACAAAAAAGATTTTGGCACAAAAACCCTTTTACTGACCGCGGAGCTGTGGCCGGCGAAGCCGGCCACCGCGAGCGCCGAAGGAGCGAGCCCGCGGCGGGGGGTCCGGGGGGCCCTCCCCCTGGAAAATTTCGAAAATTAGAAGCCCAGAAACGCAATCTCCAGCAATCCGAGACAATTTGATTGTGATTTTGGCGCAAAAACTTTTTGGCGCATGAGTATGGCTACTCATGAACTCATTCTCACCACGCCCCTGGTTGGAGTTAGACGATTAGTAACCTTTATCTTAAATAAACAGCTGAGAGGATTAGGAATTAGGCTTCTACTGGTTCAACAATATCAGATTGTGTCCAAAATACATCTAATCCCCGTTATCAGATGTTAAAATAGATGTAAATATTCTAGAAGAACAATCTCACTTCCAAATTGTATCATCCATTTCTTTTGAAATCTAAACGAAACCCTTCACAGTATTATTATCCCATTCCATTCCAACTGATCGTCTGGAGAGCAAGAATCTCATGCTGTTTACACGTTGGTATTACAAACACCGCCTGGTACATCTAAAAAGCACGCCTGTTCTCCGAACGCGTGGCACGTGTCGGCGCGTGCCGTGACGTCATGTATATACAATGTAAACGGTAGAAGGGTGTAGACATGATGGAAGCTACCGATGAGCCATAATAAGACTTGTTCTACGCTGTTACCGGCCGGATATTATTAGTAAGCAGATATCGAACCAGACGTCACGCATGCGTAAAGCAGTGTGTTTTCGTCTTTCGACTACACGTTTTCGTGGATTGTGTGAAGTTTGCTTTTTTTGTTTTTTTTTTCTAGTCTAGGAACTTCTATAGGTACATTAAAGGTACAATTACGGTTTCACTGAGTTAACGCATTGTGCTTTAAAGGTAGGAACACATTTTATTTTAATTTTTAGATTGCTAGAAACTTTAGATGCTTTCTCATTCGTCTTTTCCAATCTCGACGCAGAAAGAAATCTGACAGTTTGCCAAATTACTGATGCTTTAGTCAGGGTATTCACTAATACATACACAACTACGATTATTTTGTGGATTTTGTCGGCCAAAAACAACAAAAACCTGACAAGATTCATTTATTCGTTTCTGATAAATATTATACAAGTCCTTAAATTATTGGATCTAATTACGTCGTCTTTAAAGGGACACCTGATGGAGTGTAATTCTCCCAGATTGTAAGACTGTGGGAGAACTGGGCCCTGTTTCTCCAAATCTTAACTAAAGAAAAATTCCAAATTTTTAGTAGATATTTCAGTTTTAATCGGCTAAGCTTTATAATCAATCTAATATTATCTAATCAAATTTCTAAAATATGGATTTTATCTTAGTTAAAATTTCGTGAAACAGGCCCCTGATCATAAAAGCCGTGTACTATGATATAGGGATATACACAGTCCCGGGTTGGGCCTAATTATTCATGTGTGAATCAATTGTATTCAGTTTATTCGATGAATCAAAAATATTTAGTTATTAAAGAATGAGAATGGGTGTTTTCCCTACACTCCTGGGAAAACCAATAAAATCCCCCTACGACTAATACTATTACATGTAGTAGGAATTTAAAAAAAAACAAAAAAAAAAACATCGCGCACTCCTTGTAACTAGTGTTTTTCTTTTAGTTGGCCATAATATTACCAAAGAGCAGCTTCGACTGGATTTTAGGACAGTATTATTTATTGCTCCTTATTATAATACTATTAAAATGTCTCTAAACTTGTACACTGGTTATTTAGATCTAGACTGTATTTTGTATACAATTGTAAACCATTACATTAGGGATTCCCAGAAGGATGGTTTAAACAATGTTTTATTTCTATTATATATATCAGAAGGATGATGTATTATTAACTAATTAATACATCTACATTGCACTCAATTAGGCGTAGGCTGTATTTTGTTTATAGTATTCACTGTGTCCATTTAGATAGAGGTGGGCAATTAATTAGACGTAGGCTGTATTTAGTTTACAGTTTTCTCCTATTTCACTGTGCCTATTTAGAAGAATGTTGAAAATTAATTTTGTATTTTTAAATTATATTAAGATATTTTCTGAATAATCCACGGGGTGTCTACAATATAAATCGGCAGCCATGTTTATATATGGACAAACAAATAGAGTTATCTGTATTTGAGAGACAGGTGCGTTGTGGTGGAGAATTGGTGGGGTGGTGAATAACGGGTTTCCAGCAGCTTCCCAGGTCATTAATAGATTGTGCCACTTTTCTATAGGAAGTGTGGCAGGCAAACTCGTCAATTAAGTATCCTTTCATGATAATGACTAAAGGAAGCCAAGTCATAACGTCACCCAGTAATATGCAGTGGTTGTAATCCATGTAATTGTGACCTGTGTATTTCTGTAGGGACTTGGGGATGGGATCAGTGGATCCGACCACCTTTCGCCAGGAGAAGCCATGGTTGTACTCCAGTGTGAGTCTAATTTAAACGTTCAAAATTCCATCAACCACCCGTCAGTGTATAATTAATATGATTTTCTAAGTTTACCCAATATTACCATTACATGACCATTATCACTTAATGAATTGTAACAGACAACGTGGGGTGTAGGTAATTATATAATGTATTACCATCCTGAAACGTATTGGTGGGGAATTAGTCTCGAAAATTGGAACCAGACCACTAAATATTCGGCGGTACTATCGATGTTTAACTAATAATAATTTTTGAACAAAAATATCACAAACCGAAATTTGCAGAAAACTAGTATGTCTGAGAAATTGAATTCACGAGTTTTGATGTTCTAACTTAAATCATCCTATTTCGTTTCGGTTTTTATAGTTCAAAAATTCGTTTTACTTGTCTTTACTACACTAGGAGTTTTGGTTAAAGTGAGAAATTCGCCATTGAAACAGTCTGTTACGCTGATTTCTTAGCGTGCCATGCACGAAACTGTGGGTAAACTGTTAGAAGCGTCAACGCTGATTGATTAATCAATGTCTGACTTCATAGGGTCAAAAGCGCCTCGCACGACCCCTGACACGACCTTTCGGAACAACTTGTCAGATCTTAATGTAGTGTAGGCCATCGAAAGTATAAAAAACGAAACGAAATATAGATTTATATTTTTATCAGAGTGAATGAATCGTAAAGTTTGATTATAAGTTAACACATAAGTTTTGTCCATTTCGGTTTAAAATGTAATCTATATTAACTATTTTATCACATTATTGTCACATTTTTCGGATATATTACGGGGAATGAATTTAGGGCGATCCTTTCCAACAAGCCTATATATACTTACCTGTTGATCTGAGAGTTGGTGTGTGTAGAGTTTGTACGGAACTATGTTGGAGGACATTTGTAGATAATCCTGGATGCAAACAACTATAAAATAACATTGAGGTCAATGGAAAAAGATTTAGCGGTCTGTCTCTTAATGTTCTGCGTGTGTAGGGGGTATTGGATTTGGTTAAAAGAATGTAAAAGCTACCTCTTTAGACAATGGTTATATGCGGGACACGTATAGACATAGATGGGACATGGGTAGATAGTGGTTTTAAGTGGGACATGGGTAGACAGCGGTTATATGTGGGACGTGATGGACGTGATGGATAGGCAGTGGCTATTTGTGGGGCATGGGTTGATAGTGGGGATATGTGGGACATGGGTTGACAGTGGTTATGTGTGTGATATGATGGGTAGACAGTGGTTGTATGTGGGGTATGATGGGTAGACTGCGGTTATATGTGGGACATAATGGGGAGACAGTGGTTATATGTGGGACATGGGTAGACAGTAGTTTTATGTGGGACATGATGGGTAGACAGGGGTTATATTTGGGACATTATGAATAGACAGGGGTTATATGTGGGACATGCGTAGACAGGGGTTATGTGTGCGTGTGTGTGTGTGTGTGTGTGTGTGTGGGGGGGGGTGATAGATAGACAGTATTTATATGATGGGTAGACATAGATTAAAATGAAATGATATGGTGTTTAACGTCCTACTGTTCCGCTATGGGTAGACACTGGTTATATGTGGAACATGAGTAGACATTGGTTATATGTGGGGCATGGGTAGACAGTGATTATAAGTATATCTGTGAGGGTTGTGTGGAGTAAATCTACCTGTTTACTGGTGTGCATGAGGTGTGTATATGTATCTGGTTTTAGTATTTATTATTATAGTTTATCTCAACATCTGTTCAGATACTTTATATACATATTATTTACACAACTCCTCTCCTGTACGCTTCATATACAAAGTCAAGGTCGTTCTCAAAGACAGTTATACGTTACTGAATAACCAGGTCCTTATCACAATTCTCTATTTGTTTTGACTAATTGTAACCCACTGAATAGGTTGACAATAATACAAACATTCTTGTTGCGTTAAGGTTAATGCCAGAAGCGTCGAGGTTACTCTTATAGGCTGGGTTTATTAATTTTTTCATGACAGCCGATAAGAAATAATGAAAGAAGTTATTGGTGACCATAGTAGGGTTAGGGTTACGCTAGGGTTTACGCCAGGGTTGGGAAGAGTTAGGTTTACGCTGGGGTTACGGTAGAGTTAGGTTTACGCTGGGGTTACGGTAGAGTTAGGTTTACGAATTTGCTGGAGGTTAAAATGTGTTGGGTAAGGATTATCATCATAAATACTGTATCTAAGCGTGTCCTTTATTCCTAAAATAATTGGGGGTAAAATTTATTCATAAATGCAGCATTTACGAGATAATCTTTATTCATAAATGAAGTATTTGCGAGGTAATCGTTATTCGTAAACACTAGTTACGAATCACGCTGACCAGAAATAAATAATTACACATGTTTTAAAGAAAATAGGGAGTGAACAGTGTTGTTACTCCGGTAGATTAGGAAATTATTACAATATATTGTAATGTTTCACTTATTACAGTCGCAGGTGTAATGTCAATTGAAATAATGTAAACTACAAATGGGGACAACTTTCAACGGGATTGATCAGTTAAAATAATGTGTATTTGAGATTAATTCTGAACGGTTGTCCCTTTAATTAAATATGATAGTAACTTTGTAATTCAATACAAACTTTAATTTTAATTCCAAATTTTCGTTTTTAGGGGGTTTTGAAATACACAAATGTTGACTTTCACGTATTTAAAATGCCAGCCAATTAAATGCCAGTGAACTGGACACAACACAAAACATCCAAAATTTAACCATTTTAGATACCTGGACTCTAGACTATATAGAGCTAAATGCTAGATTTTAACATGATGACGAGTTTGATTTATGAAGGTTAGCATTGATAGCCGCGATGATACATGCTGTGTTCAAGGGTTAACAGAAATGCTATATTTAACAAAACTGCTGTTTAATTACTGACATAGGATGTTTTACCGGTGATAAATCTGATAGCCACTTAATACAGTATTTATATCTATAAATAGATGTACAGATTCTAACCATGGTTCACTCTTCGTGCGTCTGGAACTAACAGAAAACTATGACCACCACATGCATCTATATTTAATTTACAACTGATTTGTATGGCTGTGTTTTTGAATACACAAAAAGGGCAATAACCCAGTATAAAAGTCATTGATACAGTTGCAATCTCTAATATATGTATTGGTCTAATGATTAATTAAATCGATCGTTCATTAATAACTCAATTTCTATACAGATTTGAAGTTGACATTAGCCATCATTAGTAGGCCTATGGCTTTTGTGTCTGGCTTTGGGGTATTTTCTGGAGGGGGGAGGGCTTGTTTATAATATTTACTTACCGGTGGATTATTCATTTATTATTTATTTACGTTAACTTATAAATATTAATTTTAATAAATATACTATTATGTGTTTTTGTAAAACAATAATTCTGCTATCATTTATGTACGTTAAAATCTGTAGGACGTTTAAGCTTCATTTCATTTCATATACGTGAAAAATAACGTCATATAATGTCAGTTTCTACCTGGGATCGTGTAACGTCCGCTTCCGCTGGAGTGACATCTCAATGCCTTCTTTATTAATGAAATAGTAACAGTCGTCAATAAAGTAAGATGTATAAAAGTCCATATTCTTTATTTATTGACTTAATTAGATAATAATAATCAGTTTTAGATTAAATATATGTAAAATGGTTGTGTTATGGAATTAGGCTACGGTCTTGTTTCGTTGTTTGCTTCAAGACAATATTTTTATTGGAGCATATTAGAAGCGCTTGAGGGAACTGAAATTAGCTGTTAATAATATTTAGAATGTTATAAATCAACTAAATCGTTTCATCTTTCTATTTTTAACACCCATGGTTCATATATATATATATATATACCCCTTAGTTTTTATCGTAATTAAAGCAGGACGTCTTTGAGAGATGATAAGTGGAAGACGTCTAGGAGGATATACCTATACACTTCAAGGTGAATTACCTCACGCCACGTGTATCATATCATAGTACTGGATAACCGCGATACGAGGTTAATAGATTAAAGACTAGGTAAATCGCGTATGTAACATTCTTGAGGAGTCGGGTTTCTGGTTGCTATGACTACAGTTTACAGAAAGTAGATAAAGTTTGTTGAATGGAATAATATCACCTCGTTCCAGAGATACCTTTAATTAAAACGAGTTTTATCAATGGGATTGTGTGGTGCCCACACCGTGTTTTTTTTTTATTTTTTATTTTTGGCTTTCAGAGACTCGATGCGGACTCGATGGCACATCCATTATCCGGTTTATATATTCAATGTATTGCAGAGGATGTATCCATAATTCATTGTCATTGCTTGATTTGTGGTCGAATAGTCTGAAACGTGCCCTTTTGTAGACCGTAAGGTCTGTGATCGATACAAGTACCATGGATTCGATACCACCAGTATATCAGTTGTTTGCCAATTTATAACCCCAACACGGCTAATATTCCTTTTAACGGATATACAACGTGAAATAAAATATACCACTACGTGGAGTGCACGTTAGACCATCATCTGGAAGAGTTTTGTACAAGTTATACTAATTACAACTCACAGTCAAAATACATCCTCGCTTTAATAACCTGACGTACTAAATAACTTGTTTACATTTTCCATATTAACTGCTTACTGTAAACTGGGGGTCACGATGCCTAAGTGGGTAAGACGCTGGTTCGCTATAGCCTGGAGGTCGAGTGTTCGGTCCCTGCATTGCGCCGAGAAAGTTCATCCAGAGTTTCCGGCGTAGTTGCTACTTGTTAGTGATGCAGGACGGAGGGCCTGACAAGGACAGCTGTCTAGTCGTTCGAATGGCACGAACAACAGAGATTCTGTGTACACATTGGCGTACACGTAAAAGATCCCTTGACAGTTTAAGAGTAGATCGCAATACCGCTGTCTGGGTAAAAGTTCCCTCATAGCACACTGTATGACGTAGCCCAGTTTGAAGCAGAACAGTAGGACGTTAAACCACATTTCATTTCACTTTATAACTTGTTTTGCACAGTGTATGGAAAGATTGTCACTTTAATTATGTTTTGCCGGAAGTACTTACCTGACGTATGAATAGATTGTCACTTTAATTATGTCTTACCTGACGCACCGTATGACTTGTTTTACCCACCCATTCACTAATGTGTGGTATCAAATATAATTTAAAATTTACATTCAGTTTAATTGAAAGATGATTGCTATATTTTCAAGATGAAAGATATCAGGGTGTGTTGCGTTCACTCAATTAGATTTCGTTTAAATGGAGTTTAACGTCCTACTTTTCCGCACTAACTGGTCTAATGAAGACGAACAGTGTGCTGTAAGGTACATTTTGCCCGCACAGCACCACTTCCGCCTACTGTTATTTCTATTTATAACGCGAAGAGGCCAGTGGTATACACGGGTGCTCATTTTGTTTCTACCATCCGAAGAGTTTTACGCTTTTCATTGCAAAGCTCTCTTTCTTGCATTTCTTAAATGGACGAGGGGTTGGATGGCCGAATGGTTAGCACATGCTAAGCCTGTTACTGGGTCAACTGGCGTGGTTTCGAATCCCCCGTTGTACGTGACAAGGATTAGGGTCGCCTGTCCAACGTCGTGGGTTTTCTTCGGGTCCTCCGCTTTCCTACCACTGCTAAAGACCAATACTCGTATGCGAATTATTGAAATAAAATTAAACAATATGTTAGTCCCGAAATGACCTAGTTTGTCTCGAGTGGACGTTAAACCCCATTTCTCTCTCTCTCTCCCTTATATGGAAAGTTCAGGATCGAAACCAGTATCCCTGATTAAGGGGCTAGATCCACATTGACCGAGAAGCCGTGGGCTCAGTTAATAAATTAATGTTAATTGGGTGCTAAGTTAAAATGTGTCTAGCACCGATCGCAAATTGGGACGGTCATCTAAAAACAACAAGAAATCAACCAAAGCTATGTGATGGCATAAATACAAAGCGTATAATAATATTTCCCTCATTGCAATCTGATTTTAACAAATCGTTTACAAGACGAACGCGCTAAAATAAGTCAAGAAGAAATTTTAATATTGCATTTTCTTGTAAAGATCAAAGCAGGATCGACAAATGTATTTTAAGAAACGTTTGCCAAGTTTCCATGTTTGTATGTATGAAAGCATGCTCCATGGTGATCTGGACTTCTTCAGCCCATTGTAAATAATATACTCATCCCTGTTTCTCGAAATCTTAACTGAAGATAAATTCCAAATTTTAAAAGACACTTCACTTTTGATTGGATAAGCACTAAAATCAATCTAATATTATCCAATCAAATTACTAAAATTTGGATTGATCTCAGTTAAAATTTCGTAAAACACGCCCCTGATTATACGGATGTGTGAATGGGTCGTCACTAATATTACTTGTGTATTATTTGGTGCGTGTAATATATGTAATATTACATGTATATAAACCTAGTGTTATACCCTGCTAGTATTAATATATGCAATATTATATATATATAAACGCGTTACACCATAACTGTAATATTACATACATACACATAATGTTATACTCTGTGTATTATTACATATACACAATGTTATATCATACATTATTATTATATGTATTGTGTATTATTACGTATGCATAATGTTACACTTTGTATATATTATGTATATTATTACATATACAGGGTGTTCCTTCCTAATCTATAGGGTATGATACAGCTGTAGAATCTATTAGTTCAACGGTTGAATTAGTTCGTCTAGTCTTGACGGTAACTTATATAATTACATGTATATACATTTGCTTTATACATATTAGCCTACATTGTAGACACGTCGTGAAAGCGGACGTTAACCCTACTAGTAGTAGTAGTAGTAGTAGTGGTAGTGGCGGTGGTAGTAGTAGTAGTAGCAGTAGTAGTAGTAGTAGAAGTTCAAGAGATATTTTATCTCGCTGATGAGTTTTCAATAATTCGCTTAAAATAGTATGGAATATGTTAAGTTAGATGTTTAGCTCCACACTTCAAATATTAGAATCAATCATATTATTGAGATTTTAAAATTGTTTCGTAATGTTCAATGGATTTTGGAATTGGAATTGGTTTAAATGTATTAGAGGTTGGACTGGCTTGGCTGCTGGTGGATATTTGTGAAGTTGTTGTATATTGATGAAATAATATATTCTTAAAATGTTGTTATTTGTTCCATCGACTTGGGCATTTAATTACAATTGTGTTATGTCCACACTTGCTGCTTTATCTATACGCTTACTCATAATACTAAGACAAACTGCACATTGCTTAATATATGAATACATTTCGACATTAACTTAATGCATGCACGTATATTTAATTATTTTTATACAACATCTCAATATACTATTTTTATCCGGTCTTCGGTAGCCCAGTTCGGAGCAGAACAGTAGGACGTTAGACCCCATTTCATTTCATTTCTTTTTATGCTATATATATTATAAATGAAATTAAACGCAATGATAGGGTTTGACGTCTTACTGTTCTGCATCAACTGGGCTAAGTATTGTTGTATAGAATGGTAAACGCACATTATTCAGGGGCGGATCTAGGAATTTTGAAAAGGGGGGGGGGCGCCGCAAAATGAGGGCACTTGCTGCAGAGACGGGGCACGCCGCTGCGAGAGGGTTTGGTGGGGGGGGGGGGGGTCCTCAAGAAAATTATCCGTCATTTCCTTGCATCTGTAGACATTCCAAGAGCTATTTGGCTGATATTTTCGTTTAAGTAAACGTTCGGAGAGGACATATTTGGGTCTGAAAAAAAGGCACTTTCAGCAGTAAAAAAAAGTGCACTGTCGAAAATTAGGGGGGGGGGCGCCCCTCGCGCCCCACTGGATCCGCCTCTGTTATTATGAAAAAGGCAAAGACTGGTCTAGTTTAAAGACGCATTTTGCAAGAGCATCTAACGAACTCCTTAATATATAATACCTTTTTAAACTCGGCCTGAATGAACTAATTTTCGTATGAACAGCTGACAACAGTGCTTTTTCTTAGGTGGGCGGTGGATATTTTATGGGACAACCATTTATATCATATCTGTTTAATTCTTACGTAACAAAATCGTTTAATTATATATTTAGTACTAATTGTATTACTAACCATTTACTTACTTTTTTGCTAGACTCACCTACACCAATAATCGCTACTAGAAACCGTCACGTGATAATGGCTGACTACTCTCGGTAAGTGAAACCGGAAGTGATTGCTAGAATCTGCTTTTTTTCTGTTCTAGGCTATTATGACTGGCTTTCTATTTTAAGCAGACTAGGTTACGTAGAATTTATATTAGTTACTCTATGTTAAGATTGTTATTGAATTATATTTAAACTGGCTGAATTATAGTTTGTTTTTCATATGCTCGAATTCAAATGTAGCCCCTGGCTATTCGTACTTGATCAAATGAAGCCAATGTCTTAAAATGAAAGTTATCACCCGATTTACTTGAAATGTTATTTTCACTTGTTTAGGACACATATCTGTCCAATACAATTATTGTTTATATCTGACAACACTTCTCCTATAGCCTTTATCAGTTCAACTAGAACTATATTATTCTTAAAGTGACATTTAGTAACTGGATAGATAAATAAACTTTAATACATACTTATGGAAAAACAGCTACTGATTTATTAAGGCGACGTTTCGAATAGTATTCTCTCAATTTTTTTAAGCTAATGCTGTGGACGCATGTCTGGCAACCTATCTTTTATATGCTTAAATATTTGCTTGTTTGGTTTTACCATATATTATTCGTTCATTTACTCATCATTTGTGGCGGTTTCGTTACCTCAGATTGTTGTCCTTATGAATCAAACTTAAAGCCACTGATTGTCAATTGCTAAACAGTTTACACTTGTAGGACCCAGAGAAAACCCACGAGGTTGGACAGGCGACCATACTCCTTGTCACGTGCAACCGGGGAATCGAAACCACCCCAATTCACCCAATGACAGACCTTATGATACAATGCGCACGTGCTAACCATTCGGCCATCCATTACCCCCTTGTTTATATCGATTACATTACACAGGATGCCGAATGTTGAGATATTGAGATATTGTAAATACAGAAATTATTTTAAACTGATATTAATTTTATAGATTCATGTTGCACAATCTTGTAGTTCGCGGGGGATTTAAATTCCTTTAAATTAAGACCGACAACTTTAAGCACATATCAGTTAGTTCGACTTTCGTTGTAATGTGGTACGTTTTCGTTGGTTTAATAACATTTTCCATCGACACGTTCATTCACGTGAATTGATTCATTCAGTTACGTCACGGAGTGTGCTTAGAAAGCATGATAGACTTTTAAATTATTTTTGATGGAATATTTGACGTATTTATGACGTCATTTAAAATTTATCATTGATCTTTTATACCCTCCCTGAAATTTATACCAGAAATCTGTCAATTTTTATCTGTAAATATAAAGGATTCTTTGTTTCACACCCTAGCTGTTTCTGAGATATTATTTGTTCTTTCCCTATTTCAAATTTGCTTTCTTAATAACCAAAGCCCAGCTGCTTAATCGGAGCGGGGCTCTGGGCCTGACTAGAATCGCGGGCCCCCTGACGCGACGAAAAGATTATTCCATACACTTTTTAATGGCACGTATGGGTAACACGCAATTACACGGTCTGTAATACAAGAAAAATTACATGGCAGTTACGAATGGCATACAATGCGCGGAAATGACATATAACGGCGGGGAACTGTTATAACAAGTGAAATCGCCGCTAGAAGCCTAGACCGCTAGATCTATTACCGTGAAACTTGAATTGTTTCTCTTTTTGCCATGAACAGCGGGGCCCCCTTAAATGCGGGGCCCTGGGCGGGCCCAGGCCCATGCCTAAACTGGGCCCTGTTTATAACATGGATATCGGCCTCGCTTTATTGTACCATATGCATGCTCTACCAACACCAGGGCCCATGGGAGAGGATGGGGGTGGTTGGAACACGTGTTGGCATAAACACAGTGACCTTTCTGTATGTTAGTTAAAGTGAACACCAGATGCACCAGATATACGCTGAAATGACGCTAGGGACCTTATTAAAAATGTTGAGCACATGGGGAAGTGAAGCGCCCCTTCCCCCACCCGAGGTGTATGTGCAATGGCCGGGAGTAGGGCCCGCAGAGCCCTGTCGCTGACTTTCACCAGCAGGACGTCATTGAATATAACACATTGCACACGTACGAAACTTATGAAGTCGGTAGCCAGCAGACAAATACCACAGACATAGGCCTACTTATACTGGCTATGATAAATACACAGACAATGTTCCGTGTTCAACGTGATATTTGCGATATTGTACAGATTTGAATTAGTCGCTTCCGGGGTTATTACATTTAATTTGAAACTTGATTCGTAGCCGCTAATGGCGATTAATCTTTAGAAATTCCATTGCACGTGATATGATATCAATATGACGTCATAGAACATGATATGTGGTGAACATTTAGATATGATAACCCCTGATCTTATGGTAATAACTACCTGTTATATGTATATATGTTTATATATAGCAACATTACCAGCATAAGGTGGTAACTCTATACCAATACCTGCTATTAATCTAAACATGCCAATACTCGAGATATTTATTGAAATCATGCTTTAGGTCAACGTAAACCCAACTGGGCTAATGAAGAAGGAAATTGTACGCGAACAACGGTGCTACGGTCTACTCGATTTCTGGGCATGGGCTAGTGAAGAAGGGAAAAGTTACGGGAACAATGAGCTGTAAGGGGAAGTATGTTCTGACAAATGCGCCACGGTCTCCTCTTATTTCAATGTCCGACTGTCGGCAGATATTTAACTTCCAATGGTATACACCGTACCTGATTTATCGTCCCAACTGAACGACTAGATGCATTTCCTGGCCAGGCCTGCAACTGGAAAACCAGACTGCACAATCTCTCAGCAATTATATCAGCCAAAACCGCGATCGAACATGAGGACATCCTAGTTAACGAACCACCGTTATTAACATATGTTTTTATCATTCACATCCTACGGGAATATTTACACTAAACATGCCAATTAAACTTGATCATATATTCATATTTTATATCAAGAGTGAAACATTAGCTATTCTTCGAGAGGTTAAATTTCTCATTGATTATTTGGTTAAGAGAAATATACACAATATCATCCCCATTATGCAAACATGCCAAGATTTCAATTATTTGAGTTCTTCGAGTTGTTAGGGTGTGGTGGGTTTTCAGGAATCTTGTTTTGAAGAATATTCCCAAAGTGTGTTCCATGGTAACTAAATATGAAATTTAGCTTGAATGAAAATTAACATATTTCTTATTCGAATTATTCGTATATTGTAATGGAAATATGTCCCCTATACCCAATCCGATTAAAGTACAGATCTATAATATTTCGTTTCGCCTTTGGTATACTTTCTACGGGCTCTACTGCATGAATATCTGGGCAGTTGTAGTGGGATGTCGCGTCGACCTATAACGTCATACATTTGATAAAACAAACAGCGTTGATGTTTCTAGCGGAACACCCCCAATTCTGTGCATCGCACGCCAAGAATTCGCTGCAACAGACCGTATCATTAGCTGATCCCTCACATCAAATGAAATTTTGAACTATAAAAACGAAGCGAAATAGGATCTGTGCTTTAATCCGATCCCCTCTTTATCCTACGGGTATAGGTTTCCTGATATTGAGAACTTCATTTACCCTAAGAAAGATACTAATTATGGGGAATTTCACAATTCCCAGTTCTCTAGTGAAATTACGTAAAACGTTAATCATGATTTTTATTTCTTTCGTCATTATATAATCCACTACTGGGGTCTGGCAATATAAAATCTTTAACGCCATTTTCTTCTATATTATATATGAATGAATATTTTTCACATTTTTTCGGAATTTCAATTACAATAGCCTACAAAAGGTAAACAAAATACTGTTAAATGCACAAAGGTGAATACCTTTAAGATCTAAACCAAAAGAGTAATCCACAATGACTATGAAATTTCAATTTATTTCGGGTCAGAAAGTTATTATTGTAGATTTTATATGAGGTAATAATGTGAACGGTGATTCCACCAGGTGTAACAAAGGAGTTATCTCGCTTGGCAAAATTTGAAGAGCACAGGGGAAGAACGATCTAAGTCACTTTTTCAATGAACACCAATTAATGGCGCCATCTGGTAGCAAATTGTATAAGCTTTCTTTGGAACAATCAATTTCAGATAAAAACGATCAGTGTCACATCGAACCAAGGTTCTTCTGAAATGACCCCCCGGACAAATACGTCCACCGTACCCTTCACATGACCATAATTTGGCTGAAAAGTGGAAGTCAGTTGTTGTACTGGTATTATGATTCGTATTAAACATCATTTTGGAGTTGTATTTAAAATCACTTGTTGTTCTGTTCGCGTCAAGCATTCTCGTCCGAAAGTTTGTTTTGCCTTTTATGCGAAAAGACAAAAACGTGACTTATATTTTCTTCCCCTGGACTCTTCATTTCTTAGTAGATAGAGAGAGAGAAATGGGGTTTAACGTCCACTCGACACAAACTAGGTCATTTCGGAAACCGGAGTGTCCAGAGGAAACCCACGAGGTTGAGAAGGCTCCCCTATCTCCATGCCACATACACTCACACCAGGGATCGAAACCACAGCCGCAAGTCAGAGTTGACCGGCCAGCTAGAGGTCGAAGCGCGGCACTTTAGACCACTAGGCCACCCCAACCCCCCTCATTTCTTATTAGTTGCGATTGATATGGGTATATCAACTGCCTTAATGTCACGATACACCAAAACAGAATATTATGTCACATTTCCAAGAAGTATTGTTTACATTTTAATTGACCCCAGAGATTTTTTATTTTGATTATGAAAGTTTGAAAAATTTTAACCTGTATTATGATCCAATACATTCTCTTTTTCTTATAAGATTGAATATGACATAATTAACGAAATTTTCAGACAAATTATAGTTCGGGGTATAGCCTGAGTTTAAAGTAGCTAAGTCTCTAGCTCAATATCACTCAAAATCTTCAACATTGAAAACACGAATTATTTGTCAATTTAAATCACCATTGATGTGGTGATCTTACCGGACAAAGGTGGGCGTCTACTATCCAATATTTAAGACAAAATAAACATTTTACAATTGGTACACGAATCGTGTACCATAATGCGTTTTAGCCCCAGTTCTAGCAAGAGAGTCGAGGAACGAGGCTAGACGCATTGTACCAAATCAAACGGCGTATGTAGACTGGAAGAACCAGGCGCTAGAAATTTGCATTCGATTGAGACTTCTGGCTTATTTCGCCGAACATAACTGATTTGAAATTTGAGTAAAAACGGAAAACATTGAATGTAAATCAGTTTATATACATTCATATTACAGTATTATATGCGTTACGACCCACTTGTGTCAATTTCTAGGTCCCAAATGTTAGCGATTTAGTTCCTTTAACATTAGGAAAAGTTAAACTGTGGTGTGACTCCATTGATTCGTATATGAAAGGAGTTACTTCCCCTAGACTATACATGGTTGATTAAAGGTATGGCGTGAATCTGAAGGTGATTCATATAAAGGTTATTTGAACTGATTACACGTACATTCTATCAGCTGGTAAACAGTTATAACATGGCAAATACAAACTTAACTCTCCTAATGCTCGCGAATATAACAGCACCAATACAAGCTGTAGATAGACCTAGATGTTGCTTTACACATTGCACGTTTGGCCAAGGCCCGATGCGCCATTTGCTTAATACATGCTGAATAATAGGCCTGTGTACTCAGCTCAGATTGATTATTTAACTTTTAATAAGAAAACAAAATCAAAATACCAACGTAAGATAATCTCTCGATTTGGATTCTATCGCATTCAATCTAGGCCCATCCGTCAGTTTTTCTCCGCTACCGATAACAAATGGCGGCGTCTGGTTACGCTCGAGCAATATGGATCCATGAAATTTCAATTTAATACAACTTAGTAGAAACTGAACGGAATTGACGCATTTTTGGACCAATAATTTTATTTCAATTTTCAACCTACGCCATGTTATTGTGGGGAACCCCGGTAGCTAAGTGGGCTCGCTAGTCTGGAGGTCTGGTGATCGTTCATCGGGAATTTCCTAAGTGGTTTCCCCTTGTCGGATGGTACGAAAAACTGAGGTCCCGTGTATACATTGGCGTGCACGTAAAAGATCTCTTGGCAGTTGAAATAAGAGTAGGCCATAGTGCCGCTGCCCGGGCAAATTTCCCTCATAGCACACTGTATGACGTATGCCCGTCTTCATTAGCCCAATCGGAGAAGAACAGTATGACGTTCAACCCTATATCATTAAAATAACATTGTTCTATGGAATATTATTACTAAGCGTGAATCCTGGTCGAAACGTCACAGAAGAATAAACAGTAATCAAATTCCATAAATTTGTGTCCGGCAGATATAAACTAGAGGATCCAAGTCGAAGGTTTTAGATTCCAGATTCCATAAAATTGCACAATATATACATTTACGCTTATAGTGGATTTCGCTAGTTTCATAACAACCAATATTCGGAACGAAAGGCAAAAATTTCAAATGGCTTCTGGTGGTTTATAATATATACATGGTAGTACAATGTGGATAAGCATAAACAAAGAAAAAGATTTGAAACAGTGAATTTACATTGTTAATGGACTTTTATTCTTTAATTTAATGAAAAAAAATTGATCAACTTTTGCAAAAAAATTGCTGGAATGATGTATGAGATACGCCTTGATTCTATGGATATCTCAAATGTGATCTGAATGAAATTAATTTCCAATTTTCATTTTAGTGGAATTTTGAACGTTGAAATGTTGTTTAAAAACTTTCTGACAGTTTCATCGCATAGCTCTACTTTCCCTAGTCTATTTCATCACTTCCGGAAAAATGAAAATTTGGAAAAGATACACAAATTTCAAATCTTTTCTGAAAACTCTCAAAAAATAGAGCTCGAACTGAATAAACATACAAAGATAAAACAACATTGGCTTTGTTCTTAATTTCAAATGGAAGAAAGTATAGAACAATTTTCCCCCCTCCGCTATGGCTTTTTATATTTTTGTTTTTAAATTCAAAGCTATATATAATATGTGAGATACAGCTCGATATGTGATTTGCATGAAAAGAAACTCAATCTTTAATTTTGAAAAAAAATATGTTTTCTCTGGGTTTGAAGTAAACTATAGTTATATTTTTGCAGACAGGTGTAATTATGAAGAACGATCCTGTTATATTTGACCAGTGGGTTTTCTTATTATTTAGATTTGGAGGTTTAAATACTTGATAGAAAAAAATAACTTACATACAATCTGTGTCTGACTTTTGATATTGGCCTGTCTTTCTTCAGATTACACATGAACACGACCCTGGAAAGATTCCTTCTGTTGGTTTCTCGGTACGTGCTGGGAAACCACGCAAAAAGGTCAATAAATTCAGATAACTTTTGATATTTGGTGAATATGCAAACGTCTGCATTCTATAGGTTGGGAGGAGAGGGGCATAGTTTGTAATTATCTAGAGAATCTCGCGTTACGAGATTAGGTTATCTACAAGCCTGTTTTAATCTACAGAACTTTGCTTTACCATCACTGAAGGTGAAAAACGAAGTGCAGCGTAAAACATTTTGTATTAACTTGAGATAACGACGAACAAACCATGCACAAATATTATTAAATATATTGCTTGAATCAAGGGCATTTTTCATTTCTCGTTTCTCGCGAGAGCGTATAGCCATTACAATCGACAGGCAAGTATCTTACTTTATTTTAACTCTTTGTGAAAGGGAATACAACTTTAAACCTGATTCTTTTTTAAAGATTTTGTAGATTTTAGTTTGTTTATGATTTTATGTTTGCTGTTGTTGTTTGTCTTATTTGGTAATTTGTTATCACAAATTCATGACTCTTAATGTTCTAGACGTCCCAGATCCGGAATGTAGTCTAGTGTATATCGTCCTTGTGATTTCTATCCATTCCAAGACTTTTTTATGTTCAATTAATTTTAAAGTCGAACGTTAATCATACGCCCACGCGTCTAAATACCCTTCAATATCAATGATTTTGTGACCTCTGTGGAACATTTAAGAAATGATTTTATCAGTTTTTAGATAAATAAATGTAAATAGGTGGAGCCAGTATCGTAGTTGCCATGGTGAAGGGCAGATAAGTAATACAGGTATCGAAGTGGAGTAAGACAGTTAATTATTTATATCACAGCATACTGTACAAAAGGTCAGGTAAATAGTTCAACAGGACTTAAAGATACCTTCCCGCATACAAACCATGGACTAAAAACATATTAAAACTAATTACTATATCAAAATCCCCCTGAAAACTTTGTATTCGCGAGGAAATACCCCAAGCTATAATAAATCTAATTTTAGAAGCCATGTGTGTCACCTAACTTGATTGAGACAGGGCCCACTTTAAGAATGTTTTTGCCAATACTTACTCTCCGTTTACCATACATACTGAAGTCTAAGTAAATTCTTAAATTATTTTTTGCCAACGTCTTTTCCTGACGTTTAATTGCAGTGTCTCATATAACGTTCCATTCGATAAGAAATAACAACCACTCCCTACGTCAAATTCACACACAATAAGCCGTCGGGTAACTAATTAGTGATACCTGACATTTTTGCCCAGGGATTGCCCCATGGTTGTTTTTCGGGTAATTCAGTATTTTTCTAGTAAGATTGAGCGTCTATAATTTCCATATATACGAAATTGGCCACACTATTACTGGAAACAACCATCCGATAAATACTTGTGTGGAAATGTAGCTTTAAATACCCATTCAATGGTCAATCCAGTCCATTATTTATATTTAGGCATTATTTTTGTGCCGATCTTGCAAAATTAGTTGTGCGTTATCAGGGTGTATCCGCACGGATGTGTGTGCGTGTGTGTGTGTGTGTGTGGCGGGGGGTCTAATCAAAGAAGGAAATTGATTAAATGTTTATGTTGTTTTTAAAATTGAAATTATCACTGTTAAATTTTTGATACAAGATGCCTTACTTAATGCATTTATTCAATCTGTTAGAAAATAATCACAGTTCTTTTCAACATTTATAAATAAATCGATAAATTACGGGAACTTTAGTTAATCCATAAAAATTGGTGTTTTTAAAACTTCTCTGGGTCAAGATTTGATATGATACATATGGTGACCAGGCCAGGTATCAGATAAAAATAGAGTGTAACAGAACGATAGACAAATAAACCAAATGAAGAGCTCCGATATTACAAATAGGTTCCTATTTATTTATGGTAGATAGACACCTTATTTATATAGATCATAGTCCAGATTTTTACCTATTACCTATTCAAAACACACTGTATATGGCGTCGGAGCAAAAACGTTAGAAATGAAATAAAAAGGGATTTAACGCCCTACTGTTCTGCCCCGACTGGGCTAATGAAGACGGGCACACACCACACACCATGAGTAAGGGAATTTTGACTGGAAAGCGGCGCCACGGTCTACTCTTAGATCGAACTCCAACTGCCAAGGGTTCTTTTACGCGGGACCTTGGTTTTTCGCCCAACCCGAACGACTGTACACTGTCCTTTGCAAGGAAAATCCCAATAGCCAACGCTGGGGTCACCAGGTTAGCGAACCAACTCTTACTCGCTGAACGACCGTTCTCCCGTTACAACAGGACCTCGGTATATCGTCCATTCCGACATGCTATCTTTGGTGGTTCCGCAAACATTACTAATGACAAAACCGAACACATTTTTGGACCATCCTATACCACTCCTTGAAGGGTTGGCATTGTATCGTGAGACAAGCGTCCACACTATCGACTGCACACCGCTTCCAAATGATTTTATACTATGTTTCATCACAGAACTAAATCCCACAAGACAGCACTAAGTTTTTGAAGCCAAGAAGATGTCAATTAAATACTGTAAAATAAATCTGATTCCCCCATCTTATCACACCTTCCGGTTTCAGGGGGTCATTAATTGTGATAGTTTTGATTTGTTAAAAATGTTTTGTAAATCAACAGCTTCCGGGTTCTGGGGGTCATTAATTGTGATAGTTTTAATTGGTTAAAAATGTTTTATTAATGAACTCGACGATGTGATGTATTAAAAATATCTCCTTGTTAACCCCACGAGATATCGTATGTCTAGAAACTTTATCTATATCTTGGGGGTTGGATGGTCGAATGGTTAGCACGCGCGCGCTATATCATACGGTCTGTCATTGAGTCAACTGGCGTGGTTTCAATTCCCCGGTTTTACGTGGCAAGGAGTAGGGTCGCCTGTCCAACCTTGTGGATTTTCTCCGGGTCCTCTGGTTTCTTCCCACTGCTATAGACCCCCACGCTAATTAACGTTCCTGGCTGACTACGTGGGCTTAACGTCCCAGACTTACTAATTGGGATTAAAGACCCTAATGGACCACGCTGGTTTTGTCCCTAACTGACTATGTATAACCTGGGATTAACCTCCCAGACGGGTTAAGTGGGGCTAACGTCCCTCACTAAGTGGGGTTGACGTCAATGGTTTAGTAATTGGGATTAAAGCCCCTAATAGTCTAAGTTGGCTTGGTCCCTGACTGTGTGTGATTAACGTCCCTGAAATACTAAATGGGGCTAACGTCACTGGTTGACTATGAAGGATTAATCACACACTGATTAATCACACACGTATGTGGCTTATTTGATAGATTTAAGTCCCTGACTAATTAAGTGGGGTTGACTGACTAAGTTGAATCAGCTGCAAAGTAACAAAACAGACGTATGCCTTAGTCACCACAGGCAATCCTACTTAAATTGCATTTTCACAACATTTCCCAAGCAAAACCTCTTTGTAACATAATGTCATTAATTCGGGACAGTTCTTTGCGAAACCGACACAAATAGAGATCCTAATTCTATGTAACATCCTCGGGGCATGCGCGCTATATTTATCATTTTTAATAAAAATGGCCTTTTTTTTCAAACCTTCATTATGCTGATTCATGCATTACATCATGTTCGTTTTAAACATTTCATTGATAAACCAGTTTCCCCAATTAAATAGCAGTAAATAATATATTAAAGTATATTATCAACATCTTGTTAGATATAATGTCAACGGAATAAACAGCTTGTTTAATCCACATCATTATGACTCAGCTTTATTTACATACACGACCATGATTCTACAAAATAACATTAAAGATAATTTGAGAGTTTAAATAAAGAGTTGACCATTTTTCTATTATGATTCAAAAATAGCTGATAAAAATAGAAAATTTTGAGAACTTCATTCTGAGCCAAATTATCATTTTTGTGGTTTTGACAAAATGTGTGCATATTGGTAACCATGGCACTGGTATTTTGGAGGCTTAGCCTCGCTTTCCCATTTTTAAATTAAATTTCTAATCTAGTTAAGATCTCGAGTATTTGATGCCATCGAGAGTTGGTTATGGTCTTGTTTTGTTTATAAAAACCTAATTAATAATTTATATAACATTTCTGGCCCAAAGAAAGGCCTACAATGGGCAGATTTAGCACTTGCATAAAGTATGTTTATTAAATCAAGAGATACACGAGTCTGTCATGTGTATATTTAAAAAAAAACATGGCTGATTCACTCCATTGCTTCCTGTAGTAGGTGTTGAGTTCACACCTACTATTAGTCAAACCAGTTTAACTTTTCTGACCTCTTCGGTCGGAAGTTATAATTAACTACGCATGGGTACCTTCATATTCTTCATTCGGTTCTTGCATGCTTTCGATAACACTGGCACTGGCGGACGCCGCCATTTTCCCAGAAATGTAACTTGCGCTTGCCAAAAGCAAGCTGGATCGGGGTTTTTAAGCCAACCCGTTCAGACAGGTTTTGAAAAAAGTCCCCGGAAGACAGGTCGCGAGCTGCGTTTTTTCTTAAATGGTTTATTTTGGCCCACATTTGCGTTCAGACGCTTAGGTTAAACTGGTTTAACGACCACCATGGTTTTTAAACCAGTTCAATTTAAGCCTTTGAACGGGCTATAAGACTCTTGGTTATTCTGTTGGAATTTCAACTACCACTAGGAATAAAACATAGTGTCAAACGGCAGAGCGATTGATGTTCTTTTTTATCAGCCCATAACTGTAAGATAAAATATGGAAGTCTTTGACTTTGATGTTTCATGAAGTAGGTCACATGTTTCGTATCGCGTACTGCCAAATATGATACAGTTGTTTTATAAATATATTACGGAGGTTTTCTGTAATGCTTTTGGAATGACTAAGCATCTTTCACTTGTCCCTAGATTTTGCGTATTTCAAAGATATATATATCACAATAATGAGAAGCACTGCAGTAATTTGGTTTTGCTACGTAGAACATTAACACCTTTTCTCATTTTATACCCAAACATTGGCCCTTCTTAACTACGCAGAATTCTGTGAACGCTCTATCGACGTCTTCGGTTTGATGTCTAAATGTACTTGCAGTTGTAAGCCATATTGGATGTCCAATGGCGTGTTGGGATGACCTGATTAATACGAGAAAAGAAATAAAAGCTAATTTTCTAAATCTTCAAGAGACTGACCACCGGTGTATTTCAAAATCTCGGTACGCCACTAAGATCATTCACAAAGTAAATGTAAAACGAGGCTAATGACACGATCTGTAATGACGTGTGAAATCGTTCAAACTTTAAATAATTAACAAACATGGCAGTAATAAACTAAAGTAACTTTCACTCCGTATCATTAAAAAACATTAACTCGTGTATCTTCAAAAAACAGGAGTGTTAGAAATATGTTTATTTTATTGGAATAGCTCCAGCGCTTTGTTAGAAACTGTGTCAGGAATTGGGTAAAGACGATTGTTAATGGTGCCAATGAAAGAGAGTGAGAAGTCATTAGCTATGGTTTATAAGCTGTTGATGATCTGTTGGCACTGACAGACAATTTCCAACTGACCAGTAGAAAGTCGACCAACTTATTGAATATATCAGTTGTTTTACGTTTTATTTTCATTTTGAGAACGATTTGTGTCGCTGTGTTTTTCGTTGATCGGTTATTAAATATATCACTTGTTTTACGTTTTACTTCCATTTCGAGAAAGATTTCGGCCGTTCAGGTTTATGGATACCAGTTTGTTTGTGACTTGTGACTTTGACATAAGGTAATTATTATTTGTTTTGTCAATGGGGGCCATATTGGATCGGTGGTTATGGCCGCCGCGGGTTCGATCCCTATTTTCTCCAAGAAAGCTCCCCAGGATTTTCTAGCTTGGTTTCGCTTGCCAGTGACGGAGGACAGAGGGTCTGGCCAGGACGGTGTCTATTCGTTTGGATGGTACTAACAAATAAGGTCTCGTCTAAGTTGGCCGTAGGTTAAAGACCACAGACCTGTTTCACGAAATTTTAACTAAGATAAAATCCAAATTTTACTTATTTGATTGGATAATATTAAATTAATTTTAGTGCTTAGCCAATCAAAATTGAGATTTCTTCTAAAATTGGGAATTTATCTTTGGTTAAGATTTCGAGAAAAAGGGTAGTATCCAGGCAAAATTTCTCTCATGCTCGTCTTCACTAGGCCAGTCGGAGCAGAACAGTAGGATGTTAAACCCCATTGCATTTACTTATATATACCTAGATATATACAGTTACCATAAATCATGAGAATTGTTGATAATATGTTCAGATGACGTTACCGGAGATTTATTTTCTCGATGGAAACTTATCTTGTAGACTAATGTTTTTAAAAACGAAAACATAACGGTTGAACACTACTTTAACCAAGTTTGAATATATTCACCTACAAATTTACATCTTCAACCACAGAATTTCATGAATTGTTTGATTTGCTTGAATTTTAGCAGTTTTCTGCAATTTTCTCTGACTAAGACCGCTTCTCCAATGTTTATATAAATTTTAATGATATCTTCCCCTTGTCTGCTTTGATGATATATTTGCTTCAAATCGCTCTCGAAACATTTTAACCTCAGGGAAACACCGCAAGCATTGTTTGATTGGATGCATCTTCTTCTCGTATATACCAAAATTGACATACTTTATTGGAAATAACTGCCCGATAAATACATCTGCGGGAATGCGTCTTTAATGTACTAGATTGTCTGTTAGTCATGGCGCTATGTTATTATGTACTGGAATGTACGTTACTCACAATAAGATCATAATTACAGGCTTTGTTTATATTATTACTCATGCTAATATTCTTCATATATTATAATTCCCTCACACGGCCGTATGTAGGGTTTTAAAAGTTGGGGTGCAGCAATATAATGCCCAAGTTACTGAGCGCGGGACTGCCAGAATCAAAATCGCTATATATAAAGTAGGGGCGCCATTCCTCGGGACGCCTTATTTTTCTGGAGGTGCACCCCCGCTAAATACGGCCCCCTTCCCTCACCAGTTCCCTACTAGTCTATTCTGAATATTTATCAGCCTTCTGGTACATAGCACAACAATGCACGTGAAAGATCCCTTGACAGTTGGAATTCGATGCAAGAGGGCAAAAATTCCCTCATAGCAGACTGTATATGCCCGTCTTCATAAATCCAGTCGGCGCAGAAAATCACATCCTATTTCATTTCGTAGCGCAGCTATTTAGATCTTCCGACCACCCATGACCCCACATGTAACATATTAACAACACGGTACACATCTTGCATAGTTAATTTTGTAGTTTCAGTCTACCTGATTTTTTTTTTCATTTAATAGACTTTTATGAATCTTGATGATATTAACTTGTATATATACACACTTAATATAGAGTTTATGATATATATATATTCGTTTATATTACTATATAAATATAGAGTTATAAATAGATAACAGAAGCAGTTGGCACCCATGTGTCCACGTAGAATCTCCTTCCATCAATCTTCATAATATATTCCAGCTATAGACGTGATAAAAGTTGAACCCGTCTGATAAACCGTCTTTGAATAATACGCTTCCGTTTTACTCTGATGCATATAATGAAATGGGGTTTAACGTCGTAATTGGTGCTAATGAAGACTGACAGACAGCACACAGTGTGCTATGAGGGGAATTTTGCCCGGACAGCGGCGCTATGACCTACTCTTATATCCATTTCAAACTGCCATAGTTTCCTTTATGTCCCTTGCCAGATATTAATTCCTATGTTCCTTAAGTCAGGTCTTCTGTCCTGTGTCCACTGCCAGACATTCTGTCCGTTGTCCCACTCGATCGACATGTGTCATTTCTACGTTATCAACTCAGGTGAACGCGGACGTTAAGCCTCAATAACGAACGAACGAACTTAATCTAATATGATATTTGTTTAATAGTGTGTATTCCGTTTGCCTTTCAGAAGTTTAGGATTATAGTTATTTCTAAGCAAGATGTATTTAAAATAAAACTGTCGATTTCGCTGAATGTTATATATGTGGATATGTTTTGTGGGGAGAGAATTTATAAAAAGTTTGGTAAACAAACTGTCTTCCACTTAGTCTGACGAATTAGAAATATGATTGTATAAGGCTAATCACATCACTAATGGAAACAACATAGTGGACCAAACTGGCCAACAATTGTTTTAATTGTGAATACGTAACAAAGTGTCTTTTTTTTTGTCTTATCTTATTGCTATTCAATTATAGAGACCGATAAGAGATACTTGTCGAAACATCGTGCAATACATGTTTATAAACCAGTGATAGTTGTCCATATACATTATGTTGTGTTTTCTAATGTGCTCAATCGCTAAATGTCACTCAAGAATTTTGTTATAAGGCTGATCTATTAAACTGGCGATTAAAATGGCTACCATGAGCGCAGTTGGCTAGGCTCTCTATATAATGGAGCTGAATAAACCCAATTAAATTACCGTAAAATCACAGAAATTAAGTTTCTCTAAACTTTAATCTTGATGGCTTTTAGTTCGGAATCTTGGAAATGTTAGATGGATCAGGCAGTCATCAGTCGAAATATTTTAAGTGTAGTGGAGTGTAATCGTCATTCCATTTTTCAAGCCTAAATATGTTAGGTCAGATCTAGTATAGCTGATAAGTTTAACATTTATTACCTCGCCCTTTAAAATAATTAATCCAACATTTCTTTTTATCAGAGAATTGGGAATGTCTAGTGAATGGTCCAATTTATGTTCAGCTTTATTTGCACAAAAATATTTTATTTTTTGCGAGGCGTGGCCCCGAGTTATAAAGCATTTCAGACATTTGTTAAGTATTTATAACTCTTTATAAAACTTTTGTGGTTTTATTGTATCAAATACATGTGCAACGTTTTGTGTTTTTGGATCAAAGATATTTCTCATAAACAGTGAAAGTTGAGTAATTTCTTAACTTAAGCTTGAGGATATTTTATGAACTCGGGGGCCTGGTCTGATCAAACTGAGATTTTTATGAAACATAAATCGTATAGACGCAGACTTTGTCTGATGCTCTGTGCGTTACTAAAACTAGAACTCACTCACACCCTGACATTTAAACGAAGGTAGCGCTATATACGCCATGCTTCATGGTACTGTTTCAGCCTGGAGGTAGTTCCTGCAGTTATCTTAAGTTGATTTATCATTGAGAAACATCGCGGTCAGGTGTGAGTCGGCTCGTCTTCTCTCCACTCATTTTGTTCCTTCTCTCAACTTTTTTTTCGTGTTTGTGGTTCGGTTCGTCTGTGGTTCTGTATTCCAATATTCCAGAGTATTCATCAACAAATCTATTCCGGAACATTTCATGGATTTATTTCGAATCATTCCACAATCAAGGGTTTCAGATGTTCGTAATATTTATGAAATTTGATATCGGTTTTTCATATCAGTAATTCCTATGGTTTCCATAAAAATCTCTACGATTCCAATTTATGTTCAAGCCGATTGAGTGATATACACGTTTAAGTGATAGATTGGGCAATTAAAACGGAATTATTTTAAGTGAATGTTTTCTGTAAAAGTGATACAAGAATAGTTTAACTTAGTTTCTGGGTGATCTAACTGTCATAATATGTCATTAGATGATACAGCTTTGATTGCGAAGATAGGTAAAAAGAGGTAAGTATTTATAGATAATACTAGTATTTTATTAGCCTTGAGATTTCGTTCTATCCTGTATACCGTCCAAGTACCGGTGCTGTAAAAGTAGTGAAGTTTGTGTAGATTTTTATATTCTATTTAAATGATAGTATTTGTTTTAATTCATGTCGTCATTGAAGTCAGTCGGAACGGAGGGGTCACGGTGGTTAAATGGCAAGGTGTAGGGCTCTTGTCAAATCTCGTGGGTTTTCTCCGGGTCCTTCGGTTTCCGCCCACTGCTAAAGCCCCTACGCGCAATCGAATTATTGAAATAAAATTGAACCATATGTTAGTCCCGAAATGACATAGTGTTGAGTGAAGGTTAAAACCCATTACTCCCTCCCCCTCTCTCAGAATGCACAGGTATATCGCATTAGTTGTATTGGTGTAAAATGACGTCATTTTGAAATCTCTATTATAATTCGTGTGTAAGGAGTAACGGTGGGCTGATGCCAAGAAATTTGATTAAAATTATACTTTTGATATTAAACATACTCTGGTTGCATGACGTCACAATTTTGTCATGATTAATTTATAATTAGGATAAAATTTGTTAATAAGACTTACGCCTACAGGTAGATAATGTTTTACTTAGAGCTATGTCAAGCACTGAAGATTTCATCAAATTGAATGGTTGTATTCTGTATGCGCTCCAATACTTTAAAAATATACCCCTCTATGAGATAAGAATATTATGTTGCACATCTATCAATCTATTCTTACCTAAATTGAAAACTCATCTGTTTAAACAAGTTTGTTTTTATGAAATGTTTTAGTTAACACGTGATCTGTATAATGCTGTATGCGTGATTGTTATTGTTGTATTATCTTTCTGTAAAGAAGAGGGGTGGGGTGGCTGGCACCACGTGCGCGCTGTATCATAAGGTCTGCCATTGAGTCAACTGGTGTGGTTTGGATTCCACTAAGTTGTACGTGACAAGGAGTAGGTCGCCAGTCCAACCTCGTGGGTTTTCTCTGGGTCCTCCACATTCCTCCCGCTGCTAAAGATCCCTACGCACAAGCGAATTATTACAATGAAATTGAACCATGTGTTAGTCCCGAAATGACCTTATTTGTGTCGATGGGATGGAACGAAAGACCGAGTTCCCGTATACACGTTAGCGTGCACGTTAAAGACCAATCTCGTACAATTTCACACCAGGATATCACTTGTTGGTTATATTTATCCTTGCTGGCTTAAAGAACCTAACAGCTACATTCACCGTTACACAGTTGACAATCTGGTTGTATACAGTTTTGTCATATATTTTAAAGATTTGTCAGTGTAGTAGTAGTATATAATAAGTTGCCGTGATATATTGACTACTGTTGTTGTTAGTCAGGTGGAGACAATCCTTTATTATTCAGGATGTATCGAAAAACATCCCTCCCATCCTTTGTACACCACAAACAACAACAACAGATACGGCGTACAGATGGTTCATTCAGTGTTTTTGATTTTGGAGAGATAACTTTGGGAATTTGTGATTTTGGGTTGGGGGACACAGGGATTAGTTTGGGAAGTGTTGATCGAGGCGGGGCGGGGAAGGGGTTATAAATAAAAACCGTATATTAATATGATGTTGTCTGTAAAAAACATTAGTTTATATCTGGGCGTTCTGTTTTGTGAGGATTAGTTCAGTTTCAGATCGATCGGTGTCATGTAGACATTTTAGATTCTTACTGTGTATTTGATTTTCGGTTGGTTTCAGGCACAGCAAATGGATTGCAGCTTACCTACAGAAAATTTCGGTTTATTTTTGTTACATTGTAATCATGACTGACTGACTGAATCATTGTGTCGTACATCCTCAAGATGTTACACAAGTTACCCATAAATTATTCAAACTTTTTGTTGGATACCGCTTCAAAAATAGAACTTCAGAAATAGATTTTATTAGGGGGAAAATAGACGAGACTAGTTGAAATATTTACAGAACATGTGTTATAAAATACACAAGTTTCACAACATCAGATGTATTTTTGGTTTGAGCTGCTAAAACTATATCTGTATGGTTATATCCAACTTCTGGACATGCCCTATCTCAATCTGTTTCACAGAGAATTACTTACGAATTATCTCTGTCACAGATGACTATCTTGAACACGTACAATGACACCACGCGGCTTCAATCATTGCTCAATGGCACGTGCATTGTGTACATAAGACGTAACTGCTCTGGGCAAAATGATGCTTTTTACTCATTTTAATACCGATTTACACTAAATAGGAAATATTTTTAACTACAAATACTTCAAACGTCTTTACCTTTTTTTTCTAATACATACAAAAAATGTTTTGGAATTCAATTTGTCGAAAGAAAAAAGTTAATATGGGGGACTAATTAAGTCGCGTCGATGTCATCCTTATCAGTGATTGTAGCGGCCTAGCGAATATTCACTGCTTATCAGTGTGAAACTGTATGTGTTTTGTTAGATTATCCAAATGCAGGACAGCAGTAATTGTGTGGGTTTTCCCTCGTACTGGACACACTCGGTAAGACTTAAATTTATTTTGATTGGAAATTGTTCCAGTAATATATGTGAATATATGTTAATTGCGGTTTATTACTTAAACCAACCTGTAATAGATCAATTTGATTAAAACACAGATCCTATTTCGTTTCGTTTTTTATAGTTTAGACTTTTATGTTACTTGTCTAAACCACACTAGGATCTGGAAGAGTTGTTATATAATAGGCGTTCTTATTGATGGAAGGAAATAGCCAATAAAACGATCTGTTACGGCGATTCTTGGTGTTCTCTGTGTGGAACTGTGGGGAAATCCATAGAAACGTCAACGCTGATAGATTAATCAATGCCTGGTGTCATAGTGTCAAAAGCCGCTTGTTTGACCCCTGACGTGAACTCCCAGTATAACTTGTCAGATGTTTATGTAGTGTAGGCATCGAAAGTATAAAAAAAAAAACGAAACGAAATATAGATATTTTATTTTAATCAGACTGGTAATAGATCTAAAAATAACATATATTACTGTATTAACATGCAATACCATTACCCCAGATAATGTTGTAGTTTGCGTTGGATACTGTATTAACACCACAATTTTATTACCTGAGATTACGTACACATGTTGTCATTTACGATTTACTGCATGTATTGTTTTTATCGTTAGATAAAGCTTGAATATTCTACAGTACAGCTGACTAAAACATCAATTTACTGTAGTTTCTACCTGAAATTCTGATGTTATAGTTGTTAACTAGCTTTTGTATATATATAAACTGGTTAATGTGGAAACTATACCATTAGTTATATGCATATATGTTACTTATTATTATAGTTCTCTATATACCTTTGCTTAATGTCAGCATGCCACAAATATTCAGAGGTCTGATTGGATGAGAAAACCGACAAGGTTAAGTAATTTATCTCACAATTGCGTACAGTGGGGTTTCTGCCTACTCTTTCTCGAATACCGATTTTCAAGGGTTCTGGTATAATATGTACAATTACTTTTGTTCGAATTCCATCAAGGGTTCTTGTTCATGTACATTCCTTGTCAGGCCCCCCTGCCCTGCACTATCATGACCACTGACAAGGGTGAACCGCACAGTACAAACACTTAACTTCCTTCGCTAAAAACGGGATTGAAACCGAGACTTTCTGGTTAGTGGGCCAGCGCCGTAGTTAAAATTTACAACTAGAAGAGTGCACTATCTGTGCTCAAGTATTCCTAGACCCACTTACAATATAAACCGGGATTGAAACCGGGACTCTTTGGTTAGTGAGTTAGCACGTAATCAATGAGCCACCGTGACTGCATGCCAATAGGGAACTCCTAGAAGAGTGCATTATCTGTGCTTAAGTGTAAAATAAACGACAGCAATAATTTCCCTAGACCCACTTACAATATAAACTGATTCACCTGAAGCAGAGTTATTTATAGTACTTCTTAATTCATCTAACAGAAGTATACTCCGCCATTTTCTCAGGAGCCGCCATTTTATGTTGAAATTCCTTCTATCTTTTAATTGTGACCAGACGGCTGCCTCCATCGGTATGTAAACACGTGGCATGTGTTGTAGATAATTGAAGCCGGTACAGGTATCTGTGTTGAAACTTTGTGGGTTATTTTATTAGTGTTACAAAGGACGTGTATTACATTGTATAGGTATTTATTATAATAACAGTTTTAACTCTTATATACTGTATCTATTTTCAATATACTTTATTAATACCCGAAGACAGCTAGCCTAGCTATACATGTATGATTTAATGTATGCCAGAATGAAGTAAAATGGAGAATTTTTTACCTGGACGTATTTTTTTTTTTTTTATTTATTTATGCATTTATCGACCGTAAACAAAGAAGTACTTGTACTTTATCTATTTTAATATATTTATATATAATATATATTATATACTGTCTGTTAACTTTAATTTTAAAATAAGTTACATGTATATAATTAAGTTTTTAATTTTCACTATTATTATTTGAAATTAACCTTATATCATTTTATTGACGACCAAATTAGACGTGGGCCTACCTTACCTAGATTTGGGAGCGCTTTTGTACTTACAGTATGTGTAGGAATTAGATGACCAAGACTGGTACACCCAATGCTACGCATCAAATGAGTTATTAAATATAAAGTTATGATATTTATTTCAAAAACGCTAATTTCTGAATTCTGACTCATCGTTTATCAGATATGACGTCAACATGACTTACCCCATTTAACTAGTTAACGTTATAACTACGTGCTGCAACTCTTCAGATTACATATTTAGTTACATTTTATACTTTGGCATGATACGTTTACTTGATTTCTAATTATAACTATACTGACATTTTCGTTCCGTTTTATTTCTTGGTTGTTTACAACCATGGAATGACTACATAAAAACAAAACGAAAAGAAATCATTTTTGAATAAGATTCTTTAATATTTAAATACAACAAAATTGTTGAAATACATACCTTCTGATGCAGGCCAGTGAAGTTTACATTCATATACTAATGAAGTATTTGGGTGTTTTATTGTTTTGTGGGGTGGGTGGGTTCGGGTAAGTATATATGGTTGAAAGGGATGGAGGAACATACTATATTATGGATATTATACAAGACAATAAACCAAAACACAATAACACCAACATTAAAAAGTTGGCTACATTAATATTGTTTTGTAGGATGACAAACTGTCTTCAATAAAAATGTTTCATCCCTACATTCTGTTTCGACTTACATCAGAAAGGTTTTGGAGCATGTTTTTAAACTGGAATAATATATCTTGATTGGCATTTAGTACTTGAACATATTAACACACGTTCAAAATTTATGGATAAACAATTGCTGAGTGTGATTTTAAGTGACGTTTCGACTAAGATACTCTTGTCTTTATCAAGCAAATATTATATGGCTTAATATATACGCTGATTTCTCACCCAAATGAATTTCCCTTTTCTTAAAATGTTAACTTAAGGTCAGATTTCGATTTATCGAATTGTTTTGTTTTGTTGGAATTGTCAGGAATTTATGAGTAAAGGTATGACTAATTTATGAAAGATGGGTGCAGGAATGTAGACTTAATGAACTTGTTGTGTGTCGGTGTATCTGTATAGTATGTATGGTATATTGTTATTATAAGTTGAGATATACCACAGCAACCAGTCTGTGTATTATTAACCTGACACGTGCGGTGTATTTATATAGAGTGGTTTCATTATAATAAATATCTATAGGATGTCCATCTGACCAGTACGGCCTTCTGTATTCTATGAGTTGGATGGCCCATTGGTTAGCACGTGCATGCTGTATCATAAAGCTTGTCATTGAGTCAACTGGCGTTGTTCCGAATCCCAGGTTGTACGTGACAAGGAGTAGGGTCGCATGTCCATCCTCTTGGTTTACTCCAGGTACTCCGGTTTCCTCTCACTGCTTAAGACCTCTGTGCGCCAGCGAATTATTGAAATATAATTAAAACCATATGTTAGTCCCAAAATGACCTAGTTTGTGTCAAGTGGACGTTAAACCCCATTTCCGTCTCTCTCGCCTTCTGTATTCAAATGCTGATTAAATACGTCTGTTGTTTATCGACTGGACTAGCTTGTTGTGTCTTTAGTTGTATGCTTAACCCCATTAAAGCAGCTAAAGTGCCGATGTGTACTGAAACATGGAACTTCTATAGTTTATCAACTGGTCTAGCTAGTCAGTTGTCTTCAGTTTAGGTCCTGTTAAGTATGCTTTTGTAGTTTATCCACTGGTCTGGCTAGCTGTCTTCAGTTTGTCCCGTAGCGTATGCAACTAGAATGCCGATATGTGATATATGATTATCTTTTGATCTTGAATTGCCTTACTGTAGGCAGGGTATGCTTACTCTAGCTAATTCACCTGATATCACTTCGCATTTGAATAATTTACATATCAATACCAAAATATGTTCTTTGATGTGTTAGATCATCATGTTAATATGCCGAACTATGAAATGCTAGATCATCGTGTCATGGTTTTACAACAGCCAGAATGCCGAACTATGATATGACGTGTTATATCATCGTTTCATTATTTTATAACAGCCATAATGCCGAACTATGATATGTAGATCTTCATGTCATTGTTTCACAAATCAGAATGCCGAACTATGATACCGTCTATTCGTCTTATAAACCAGATGAAGATGGTAAAATGTCAGAATAATATATAACGGATATTTTGTTAATCTGGCATTTCTCTCTTGATTACCTGATGTCAGGCTGATGCCGGAAGATATCAACATCTTCCATGGTTCACAGGAAGCTTATCAGGGAAAAAGCTCTTAAGTGATCGATGTTTTTTGACATTTCCTAGAATATGTTGCACTCTAATAACGAATATGTTGCACTCGAATAAGGAATATGTAACAGATAATAGACATTCGAGGGATTTTATTTCGGGTCCCTCGCACACTACAATAGTGAGAGAATTGAATCTGTTAACAGAATTTTCAGTATCAAAATACGCAAAGACAATGAAAGACCTTGGGTTCAGATTTGCAAAGTTATATTTTATTGAAAATATCGCAACATGCTACATCTTCTTGCGGACTACATAAACAAGCCAGTATCACTAATAAGTAAGTGAGATACTGGAAATGGAAATAAGGCAACTTGTCTGCGATATGACCTTCGGTAGAAGCGGACATTAAACACTATGAACAACAGCAACCCATAAGTGGTAAAAACAATTCATAGGTCTCTTCTCCACTTGTTTTTATTTGGGGGGAGTGGGCTCCACCAATTAATGTACGGTCGACATGAAACGTATCATGTTGTTTCTTGGGCAAATGCACATCATTTAACGGACTTCTCAATTTCAAGATGGCGGCGATGACGAAATGCTATTGTATACTGTATACATATGATTTTATTCTAAGAGAAAATGGGAGCAGCGATGGGCCAGCAAGATGCTTGCCCACAAGCCAGGAGGTCCAGGAGGTCCAGGGTTCGATCGCGGTTTTGATCAAGAACGTCCCGCGGGAGTTTCTATCATCTGGTCGTTCGGGTGGGACGAAAAGCCGAGTTCTCGTGGAATTCCATGAAGATTAGACCGGCTGGTGCAGAAAATTAGGGCGTTGCACCCCATTTCATTTCTGTGGGGAAATATGTATACTGATAAAATAAAATACTTATATATTATACCATGGTTTATATATCACGTTACTATAAATAACATCACCTTGTATACCTTCCATTAACATCACCATATGATGCACGTTCATTTCACCTGCCATTACGTCATAGTTAACCTACATATGTCTATAACATTCTACATATTGTTTGATAAAAGATGAAAGTTCAATGTCTTGATTTTGTCATTGATAAACTTTCCACCTTCCTTTATTTATGGATAATGTTTCGTCATTCGATATAGAAATTACAGCAGGGGGGGGGGGGCATGGTTGCTCAATGGGAAAAGCATACTAACCAAGGCGTCCAGGTTCGGAGAAAGTTCTCCGGGGTGTACCGAGGTCTGGATGAGATGTAAAATGAGCCACGTTGGCGTGCACGTAAAAGATCCTTTGAGAGTTGGAATTCGATATAAGAGTAGGCCGTGGTGTGGCTGTCCGGGTAAAATCTCCATCATAGCACACTGTATGGTGTATGCCCGTTTATATTAGCCCAGTTCGGAGCAGAACAGTAGGGTGTCAAACCATATTTTATTTCTTTAAAACATGTGTGCAAGTTTGATTACATAAATGTTTTAAAACTCAATTTTAAATGTTTATTAGATTTTTGTCAGTCGTCGACAACTGATGATTTAGTTTACATGTGATTAAAAACATTTAAATGTACCAACAAACGTGGGCGATGTGTATATACCTGCAGGGTTATTCGATTTTTCTACGGCGAATATACCGTTAGATTGGGGAGCTGCGGTCTCTCAGTCGGTAAGCCGATGCGGGCTCGCTAACCAGGAAGTCCTTGGTTCAGTCCCAATGTTGGTCGTGGTTTCCCCTTGTCAGTTGGTGCCGGGCGGAGGACCTGTCGTACAAAGGTACCGTGTACACGTCGGTATGCACGTAAAAGATCCATTCATAGTTGTAACAAGAAATAAGAGCAATTTACACAGTATACATATTTCCCTCACAGAAATGAAATGGGGTGCAACGCCCTAATTTTCTGCAGCAGCCGAATTTTCGTCCCACCCGAACGACTAGACCATAGTTCCTCCCGCGGAACGTTCTTGGTCATCACCGGAATCGAACCCTGGACTCCCTGGTTAGGTCCATCGCTGCCTCCATTTTCTCTTAGACCAAAATTATATATGTATACAGTTGTCTAGACAAATTTTATCACCTTACACAGTCGGCGCGGCCTCGTGGTTTTTCTCCATTTTTCCCGGTTTCCTCCTACTGCAAGCGAATTATTGAAGTAAAATTGAACAATATGTTAGTCCTGAATTGACCTTGTTGGTGTCGAATGGATGTTAAACCCATCTCTCTCTCCCTCTCTTTCTCTCTCTCCCCCTCTCTCTCTCTCTCCGACTCTCGTTTCCATATAGATTAATGCGAATTGCAGAAAAGCCATGGGAGATCGATGCGACATCATCTTTTAGAGGGGGGTTGGGATGGCCTAGTGGTCTAGAGTGCCGCGCTTCGACCTCTAGCTGGCCGGTCACCTCTGGCTTGCGGCTGTGGTTTCGAGCCCTGGTGTGAGCGTATGTGGCATGGAGATAGGGGCGCCTTCTCAACCTCGTGGGTTTCCTCCGGGCACTCCGGTTTCCTCCCACTGCTAAAGACCCCTACGCGCAAGCGAATTATTGAAATAAAATTAAAAACCATATGTTAGTCCCGAAATGACCTAGTTGTGTCGAGTGGACGTTAAACCCCATTTCTCTCTCTCTCTCTCTCTCATCTTTTAGAAATGTGTGTACCTGGCAGATCAAACATTTTCTCTAGCTGGAATATACCGTTACCTGTATATTGACTGATATTGACACGTTAGCCCAGTGACCTATATAATAGGATACTAAGGTGTGGAATATGTATGGATATCACCATGTATTACTCATCATGTAAAATCTCTTATTTACATATATATACCTTGCTGGTATTCTCACCTTAATACCTTCAATATACGGGTCAAAGATCAAACAATATTAAACATCTGTCCCGTCTTATCTTACACTCAATGACGTCATCAATTTCAGTAAACTTACAGGCTCGCAGATGCAGATCGTGAAGGCTTATAAGTGGTTAAAAATAACCTGACGATATATATGGTTTAGCTGCCGTGTATACCGGTATATAAAGATTTATAAAACAGGTTGGAAAAGATAGCAGCTGACAGGTTAATCCCTGATTCCTGTCGAGTTTTATCGTCTGTTCCCAGATTCAGTCACGTGATTTGATGCTGAAATCATGTTAATGAACGCTATTTAGTTTATGGGGTCGACAAGTTGTCATGGAGAGTAAAGCGATAAGGTTTTTAATAGATTCCAGATAGAATTTCAAATGTACTTCTGGCTTTAATATTTTGTTTCAAAAAATGATTTTGAATAACGGGAGTTTATTTTTGCAAATTTGGGATATATATATATATGACATCAGTAGACACATGTATACTGAAATGTTTTTAGGGTTACTGTTTATTTGGACGAAAAAGAAATAGTGTCTGGACTTAAAATCTAGAATCTTGCATAGTTTATAGTTTAAAGTTTAGACGGTTGGAAATATTGTTTAGAATTAACAAAAATTTGGACGATAAAGCAACAGTGACTTAATATCTAGAATATTGTATAGTTTATAATTAAAGCTCATAGGGTTGCAAAAATTGTTTGGAATTTTAAAAAAGCATGCAGCCCCCCTCCCTCCCGTTTAGTTTAAACATAATCATTTAATTTACAAGTTTAGACACGAACAGTTTGTAAAAATTAGTAAGCACAATAATACTCACAAAACTAACCTCTCGTCCCCAAAACTAAATGGTTGTGTTTAAACTGAAAACTTTTTGTTTATTCCAAGAAAGGGTTTACAACATTGAAAACCGTGTCATATTACCAATGCATCACAGTACCACTTGTTTATTTAGCCCTCAGTTGCACTCAATTCCATCGAACCCAATAGGACGCGGCTATATCGAATCGCAAGCGCAAACCCCTATTCCCCATTATATGGCTGTGCTTTCAAACCGCATGGTCAAACTTAGGCTGTCTGACACTAAGCTAGCTGGCCGACATTCTAAGTCCTAAATCGACTACAGTAGTCGAAAACACTAATTATTCTTCTTTAATTTTGTTAACTATTTATTCTGCTTCCAATTAACAAAACGGAGTAGAGCCCCATTACAAACAATTATACCAATTTTTGAAAGTAGTGGCCATTTAGGGCAGAGGTCTCTTCTCGAAAAATGACGTAGATGGCTCTCTATGTTCAGAATGGTTGTTCAGTTGAACTAACTATATCTTACTATGAGCAAGTCTTTATAATATTTTTGGGTGTTGCCAATGATAGTTTGCTAACGAAATACATATCATATTGCATTTTTTTGTTCGGAGCAGTCTTTTAAAACTGATCAGTTATACTTCAAAGTTCTTACATCAGGTTTTATTAAAGGAATTATTTGTGTGATGTTCGAGGGTATAAAGAAGAAAGTCATGATCTATCAGGACCATCTTCGTTCAGGAAAGGAAGCACAATTGGCTTGTTGTTATTTTAAAGTGTGATCTTATGATCAATGGAAAAAATGTTTACTCCCTAAATCATGAAACACAGATTGAAGGTTCGGGAGGTTATTGAACTTATTCAGTGCCACCTGAACTTGACTTTTCAGTTTAATACAACCAGCCGCCATTTTTGTTAACGGTCAATAGGGTCAGTCTTTTATAATACATTTAGGCTTTCTTTTAAAATCTTCTAAAACATCTGGCCATCGCTAGCCATGTTTGACATCAATCCCATTCAAATCCCATGTACAACCAGAGTGGAATATCATTTATCACACGATCGGCATTATTGGATATTTGTTTTTTGTCCTTGATCACTTCTTAATGCTTCCTTTAAATACATAAAATGCAAGTGCTACGACTTTTAAGACTGGTGTGGGCGTGTCGGTATATATCATTGACTGGCAACTTACCTTAACTATTTTTAAATTTGGGCACAAAATTTTAAGTATCCCAGAAAACGTTTCGAATTTAAAAGAACTTTTCTACGATTTTGTTCATGGTAGTGTTAAAGACCGGGTAATATAGCCAATGGATTAGTTTTTCTCAAATATTGACAACCCATTCAGACTTGATTCGTAGAATATTTGTCGGAATGATAGAGACTACATCCCCCTTCTTAATAAATCAATATCAATCGATCATTGTTATTCCTTGAAAAAACATTCTAACTATTATAATTTACATATGATAATAGCAACGAATCTAAGCAATGTTTCCATATATTTTCAGGTACCGTCGTCGTATAGAACGAGACCGCTATTTTACCCAGGGTATTGACCTCAGTGGAATGGCGACAACCGCAGCCGGAAGTAAACTAGCCCAGGAGATTAATGAGGAATTTCTTACATGTAAAATCTGCCTCGAACCATTTAAGTCGCCAAAATGTTTGGATTGCCTGCACACTTTCTGCGAACCATGTATTGATAATCACGTTCTGACGGAATGTACCTATAAGAAGTATAGTGACTATAGAGAGTTTACCTGCCCTTTATGCCGGAAGCGAACTCAGCTACCGATAGGTGGCGTCAAGAAACTTCCGGATAATTTCCTGGTATCTAGTCTTTCAGAAGTCGTCACCAGACAAAAGCCTTCCAAATTTCCCTTCTGTGACTTCTGTAAGCTTGTGAACCGCAAGCACCGCGAGGCCTCGTCTAAGTGTTTGGACTGTAATAAGTTATTGTGTAAACAATGTGTAGATTTACATAAAGAGACAAAGGTAACCAAATCACACAGTTTATTCGATGTGGAAATCGAGAAGGATATCGAATGCAAGGAACATTCGGACGAAGTAGTCCGGTTTTACTGTGAGCCATGCGAGATGTGTATCTGTGTTCTCTGTACCTTTAACGAACACAAAGATCACGAAATAACCCAGTTTAACGAAGCCGTCGTTAAATACAAAGAAGCTATACAAACGCTACTGACTAGTTGTAAAGATCGGATTGATGTTTACGATTCGCAGCTCGAGCTCCTGAAAAAATGCGAGGCTCTTATCAAGGCAGCGGAACAAAAAATCAGGGATGTCGCCATCCAATTCATTTCGGACATCAGGAACAAAGAGAAGTCACTGATAGAAGACCTCCATGATATATACGGAGAACAGTTGATGGATTATGTTTCGAGACGAGGTGACATGCAGGTTAATCTGGATAGTTTGAAAAGCACGTGCAGTCTTACCGAGATTGTCTTAAAGGGAAAGGATATAGAATTGCTACTACTGAAGAAGCAAGTCCAGGAAAAACTCTCTTGTCTTTCGGATATAGAATTGGATGAGCTTCCCAACTCCGTCCATAAGGAAGTTGTGTTTAACCCAGGAAATTTAGAACTTGGTTACTTGGAAGACCCTGATAAACCTACGAAGAAGAACAGTCCAAGGAACTACCGAGGAAGCAATCTTCATATCCGGTCCACGGAAACGCAGACGGATGCTGATCCGCGGTTAGAGAAACCAAGACAATGTAACCGGGCGTTACAAGCCAACTCGTACGATATAGAGTCTGAGACGACGGTACATACTTTCGACTTAAACGTAGACGACAAGAATATATCAACGGATATTACAATCAACGTGGATGAACAGAGCTACAACAATCATCGAACATCCAGACATATACCGGATGATAATCAATCAGAGAATTCCGTTCCTGAGCCCAACTCTTCCCCTGTTCCAAGAAGACAACGACGCCGAAGAGAACGACCAAAGCCTGTAGAGGTATCATGTCGTCCCACTACTACAAATTGGACTCCGCGACCTTATAAACGATTAAGCTTTGATGATGATTAGATTAGAGTTACTCCCCTTTATTAAAATATTATCATGATAGTAAATCTAGTATAATATTTCTTAAAATAGCGGGTCAGTATTAGAATGAGTTAAGTATCAAAATAGACAACTTAAATTTAAACTCAATCTGTGACTTTCGTACGTGGTCCGTTACCTAGGTAACAAAAAGCTGCGTAAGTCTAGAATCGCGGGAACTCATTCCCACTTCCGGTTTGTTAAACCTTGAAATCGGATAAATCGTGTAAAATTTGATGGTTTTAACGCCGATCTCGTTTGAATAGAAACACATTTAGTCATTCCTTTAGCCTTTAATTAAAATCTAAGACCAGGTTATTGCCAATCCAAACCACAGTTGATAATTGTTTTGTTGCGTTTTCTACAAATTGTCGTCGAAGGATATAAATTTTTTAGATTATTTAACGTATGTATATATTGAAGTGTGAAAGAGTGATTTTGGTAGAGACTATTATTAAAGTCGATAGTCGTCATTTGAGGGGAGGGGGTCGGGAGTCGCGGTGGCTAAGTGGATAAGACGTTGGCTGGAGGTCGCGGGTGTTGGCCGAGAAAGTTCATCGAAATCTTCCGGAGTGGTTTCCCCTTGTTATTGGGCGATGGGACTGGCAGTGATGGTTGTCAAGTCGTTCGGATTGGACGAAAATCGATGTGTCATGTACACATTGGCGTACTCGTAAACGATCCCTTGACAGTTGGAATTTGATATAATAGTGGGCCATCTCACCGCGTTCCGGATTTACTGCATTCGATCGGCTGCTCAACGCATATTGATTAAAGTAAAAAGATAGATAATCGAGACTATGATTTTTTATCGTGGCGACTTTAGTAAACTCAATTGCTAAATTCTCGGTTGAGCGTTTTCAGCAAATTCCCTTTACACTGTCTAGTTTTTAATTATCATACTAGGAACTGCCAGCTCTTGATCTAACCTCCTATAATGTATATTTAATTAGTTTTGAGAAAAAATTTTAACGTGGATCAGCCGTGAAAAATAGATATTTTCGACAATGCAAATGACGACCGTAGGCTTGAGAGTACCGCTGTTTGTTGAGGTTTTTTTTATACCTTTATTTGTTCCAAATACGCGACATGATCATAATGCGACGTTTAAAAACAATACAATATAAATTCGCGAAGAAAGCAATAACTAAATTATTAAAGCTTCAATTTTTTAAGTGCCACGAGTAAATAGTAATTATTAAACCTCGCCATTAAAGATAATACATTAAATGTAACTCGAGAAGAAAGAGATAAAACAAATTATTACAGTTTTAATTTTAATATTGTCACAAGTAAATTATAATTATTAAACCCCGCCAGTAAAAATGTATCTCGAGAAGAAAGCAATAACCAAATTTATTAAAGCTTTAATTTAAATCGTGCCTCAAGTAAATTATAATTATTAAATCCCACAATTAAACTATAAAGTTTGCTAATAATTTTGCAATTTATTAATTTATTCACTTTTTGAACACGAGAAATTTTATAATATTTCCAATTTATTGAATCTATGTGTTTGTTTCGTTATTTTGTTCTTTAACAACCTCACATTATCAGTTCTTAATGTCTAACACTGCATTACATATTTTATTATAAGCTTTTATAATTTTGTAACAATATTCGTCGCATATTGAACAAATTTGTTATATTAAGCTTATTCGCATCAGCTAATTTGCCTCTTACTTATTGCACAGGTGCTAAAACGCACTCTAAAACCACGCTTATCAACTAAAGTCATAAGAAAAGCAATTCAATAAATTCTCTTCAGAGACTTTTATATTATATTCCCCTTGCGTTCATGAATAACACACCCCTTTTAGTCGATTGAATAGGTCATTTAATAACAATAATTGATATTGGTTCTGTTTCAAGGGAGATAACCGACCAAGTTGATGTTTAATTTATGATGTCATTGATTGTAATGTTACGTTTCAGAGGCCTAAAAAGCATGAACGTGATTAGAAATGTAGTAAATTGTATATTACCAGGCCAATATATTTGGTATGTAGATTTATTGTTATAGAAAATATTTAGAATTTTGTACTAGTGGATGAAGGGAAGTAACTCCATTCAAGGAGTGGCGCCAACGTTAACACTTGAGATTAGGTTTATATTAGACGTAGGCATACGAGATCAACTGTAATATATTGTTATCCATTTTGGGCATGTCGATGTTGTGCACAGCTTATGCTACGATTTCAATTGCAGGGTAATTTAGAAATATGGGAGATTGCATATTCACTGAAAACTGTTATTTATACTAAGTTCATATACGCACAGGAAGTGGCATAGCCGTGTCGGGGATTGTAGATGGGTACGCAAACTTGACGTCTGCCATTACGGAGAGTGGTATCATGTGTTCTAGAAATTATACGCAAACCGGTTATCAAATTAGGGCTGTACACTTTAAACACCGAAAAACATTTTCAATGAATCTGCAATGTCCTAACAATGCTATGTTTATATTTATTCTAACCGGAAGCCATTTACAGAAAGAACAACTTGGGATGTAAGAATGACGTCATACAATACACGTTTCTCATATTCGATATTTTATTTATTTTGCATGGTTTTTTAACTTTATAAACAACGTTTCTATAAACTTTCTGCATCGCCTGACAAATTCTGTTTCATGCAATTCTTGTTTTCATTCCTTTCTATCTTCTACTCTTAACTATTATAATCTCTTGGTTTTCAACCCAGACTGTGATCGCCATGGTGAATATTACTGCTAACACTTTCTGGTTATGGCTTCTGGCACCAAACTAAAAATAGTAACACTCAGTTTTCTGTTTAGTTATGTTACATTATTATATGAATGCAGGATTAGTGAATTATCGCCTCTTGTTACTAATGACAACCAGTTTGAGTTATAAGACGAATTTTCTTTTTGTCTCAGGAATGCTACTGAATATCAACACAAATTCAAGAAAAAATACAAAAAAATCGAGAAAATTCCCAGAAATCGAAAACTCTAACATTTAAACGGCACCACCATGAGCGACCACAGATTCGAATCCTCTTATTCGTTACCTGGGGAAACCAACTCTAAGAATGACGTCATGCTTTGCACGTGCTGATCTATCATTGGATTTTAATTTTCTGTTCTTGTGAAGTAGAGAGCAAACTGTAGCCGTTCAAGACAGACTAATTTTTAATTTTCTGTGTAATGTTTTAGTATTTATTTATTATTTTGTGTTTATGAACTGTAAAATGACAATTTACTCATGGTTATGCGGAACCGTTTGCAGGAGAACGAGAAAAAAGAACCAGTGGCTCCAAAGGTGACCTTGAAACAAGAGGAACCGAAAATGGAAGTACAAAGTAGTCAGCAAGCAGCACCGAGAGTGGTTTTGAAAAAGGACGAACCGAAGGTGGAAGTACCCCGCGAGAAAAATGAGCCAAAAGTGGTTTTGAAAAAGGACGAACCAAAGGTGGAAGAAACCCGCGAGAAAAGGGAATCACGTTTGTTTGTGAAAAAGGACGAACCGAAAATGGAAGAAACCCGCGAGAAAAGGGAATCCCGTGTGTTTGTGAAAAGGGACGAACCTAAAGTGGAAGAAACAAACGAGAAAAAGGAACCAAGAGTCTTTGTGAAGAAAGCAGAACCTAAAGTGGAGGAAGAAGTGGTTTTAGTCGAACCGGAAAAACCACGTGAACTCACGGAATGGGAAAAACGTGTCCTTGAGAAACAGAGACAAATACAGAGAGAAAAGGAGAAGCAAGTGCAGAAAGAACAGGAAATGGAACAGACGAGAGCTCGTGAGAAAGAACGAATGTCGGCCACAGAACGTGAAAGGAATGCACGTACTCAGAGAATCGAAGCAAAACGCGCGGAACTAACCAAGAATGCGAAGCAGAACGCGGACAGTGAAAAAAATTCTAAGGATTGTGTGGTAGCTTGATGTCTATAATTCCAGGAGAATTGGAACCATTCCTTGTTCAAGAAGGTGGGGAAGAAAGTTACAAATTTTGTTCATAAATTACTCAACATTTTTGTAGTTCCGTTAGTGATTTAGATTTTAGCGAAATTCATTTCTGTTCTTTCAAACGAGTGTAAAGAATGACGTCATTGGTATTTTTGTATTGTATGGCGTCATTGGTTAAAAGTTGTTCAGTTTTTGATGTAAGGCTGATTGTGATTAGTCGATGTGTTATGTAATATTGTGAATAGATCAGTCTTGGTTTGTTTGACTAAATGCAATTTTTTTTATAATATTTATATATTTATTATGTATAAAGAAAAACTAACGAAGAATTAAATGTTTAATGTGATTATTGATCTATACAAGATTTGCCCGATAAGGGCAAATATCTGCTATGCAATTTGTTGCCCTGTGTTCCAGATTTGACCTTTTAAAAAGAATACAAAGTAGTTATTTCGATTTTGTCTTTCATTACTTCGTAATTTAAAAAGAAAATAATTTAAGTTATGACATTAATTATGTGAAGTATTCAGACATTTAATATATTTCTAGAAATGTTTAACTTTTAATGTATCTTTTATTTGTTTTATTTATTTTGTAGAATGCATATATATTGATATATATTAAGATTGACACCGGCCAACTGTCAAAATCTAATCGGGTTTTTATTTTAAATTGTTTAATGACCGCGAATAGTTTTATTTACCTGATGCCGTAATTTGTTCAAATAAATTCAGCAGAGGTGTATTATTACAAACGAACATCTGTATTTTTTAATACCCGAAGGTTGTTCATTGCAAGTTATTACACTTGGTCATATAGATACAACAGAGGTGTTTCTCTTCAAACAAACATCTGTATCTTTTGAAACGCACACAGGTCGTTCATAGCAAGTTATTACACTCGGTCAAATAGATACGGTGTATTTCAACGCGCATAGGTTGATCATAGCAAGTTATTACGCTTGATTCTAAAACAAGAGGTGTATTGATGCAAACGAACATCTGTATCTTTTTAAACGAGCATGTTGTTGTTCATGCAAGTTATTACACTTCGTTCTAACAAATATATAACAGTTATTATACTTGGTTCTAAAAATAATTAACCAAATTTGGTGTTGGTAATAGAAAGGTTGTGGTGTAGTGTGTTACAGCCGATTCGGGCTCTCTGTGGTCGTCATGGTGACGATGACATGTTATATATATATATATTTAGATTGTATATCAGACTCAGTATAATATAAAAACATATAATAATATAATCCTTCAGTATTCAATAGGATGTTGTATTTGTTTTGGTTTTTTTTAAAAAAGAATTACTACGACTATTTACCCAAACTGATCCCGCAGTGAATATTCGCTTGGCCGCTGCAATCACTGATAAGCATGACATCGACGAGGCTTAATAAGTACGGCATATTAACTTTTTTACTCCGACAAATTAAATTCTCAAACATTTTTTTGAGGTAAAAGAAAAATAAATAAAGACGTTAGAAGTATTTGAAGTTACAAAATATTTCCTATTTAGTGTAAATGGGTATTAAAATGAGTAAAATGCATCATTTTGCCCGAAGCAGTTAGGTGTTAAGTAAACATTGCACGAGCCGTTGAGCCAGTGACTGGCGCCGTGTGCAGTCAACGTACGTGTTGTTTACACTCATCTGTTACAGCTGTTTACCTTTGAATCTCAGTCGGAGAGCGAGATAATAAGGGGGAGATAATTTGGTTAATTTTCTGCCCTTAAATTTATGGCCGAAAAAGGGAGAGAGAAATGGGATTTCGCATCCAATCGATACAAACTAGGTCATTTCGGGACTCAGATATGGTTCAATTTTATTTTGATAATTCGCTTGCGTGCGCTATGAATTTATAGAGAGAGAGAGAAATGGGGTTTAACGTCCACTCGACACAAACCAGGTCATTTCGGGACTAACATATGGTTTCAATTTTATTTCAATAATTCGCTTGCGCGTAGGGGTCTTTAGCCGTGGGAGGAAACCGGGGTGCCCGGAGGAAACCCACGAGGTTGAGAAGGCGCCCCTATCTCCATGCCACATGCGCTCACACCAGGGCTCGAAACCACAGCCGCAAGCCAGAGGTGACCGGCCAGCTAGAGGTCGAAGCGCGGCACTCTAGACCACTAGGCCATCCCAACCCCCGCTATGAATTTATAAGGCCTGTCATTGAGTCACGTGGCGTGTTGTCATTTCCTGCTTGCGGTGACAAGGGGTAGGGTTGCCTGCCCAACCTCATGGGTTTTATCAGGGCCCGCCAGTCTCCTACCCACTGCTAAAGACCCATGCGTACAAGCGAATTGTTGAAATAACTTGGAACCATATGTTAGTCCCGAAATCGCCTTTGTATCCAGTGGAGATTAAACCCCCTCTCTCTCTCTCTCTCTCTCTCTCTCTCTCTTCTTCGTCTTCTTCTTCTTCTTCTTCGCGTATGGGCCACATTTCGGGAAAAGGGATTAAAATTAACCTCCTTGGGTGATTTAACAAGTTGCAATCTCAAATTCTTATCAGTTCTTATCTCCCTTGATACTATGGAAGACATTTCGCTGAAGCTGAGAATAACTCGAAATAATGAAATGTGATGAAATTGGGTTTAACGTCCTACTGTTCTGCTTCGACTGGTCTAATGAAGACAGTCATACGCCATATATAGCGTGCTTGCCCAGACAGCGGCGCTAAGGCCTACTCTTATATCGAATTCCAACAGCCAAGGGATCTTTTACGTTCACGCTAATGTGTACACTCGGCTTCGGTTTTTAGACCCATCCTAATGACTAGACAGCAGTTCTCCCCGCACCGAAGAACATTTGATCCCATCAAAGATATTTGATGAATTTTAATATCTCGAAACTGAGATTAACTTGAAATAAATGAACCAACAAAGCCAATGAAGTCGGGCATACGCGTTCCCGTTTAATATTCATAAATTTCCAAGAACTGTCAATGGTTCTTTCCTTTACAGGGGACACGTGTCTTTTTCAACCCCACTATCACCTCCCACCCCCATCTCCCCGCTTGTACCCGTCTCCCCGGCCAAACCCTGTTGTTATGGAGGAGCGGGGGGTGGATGGCCAAACTGTTAGCTCGTACGCGTTGCATCATAAGATCTGTCATTGGGCCAACTGCCGTGGTTTCGATTCCTCGGTTGTACGAGACAAGGAGTAGGTTCGTCGTTCCAATGAGAAAACCGACGAGGTCATGTACAAGAGTGGGATCGAAACCACACCATAACAAGCATTAGGAGAGAGAGAAAGAGAGAGACAGAAATGGGGTTTAACGTCCACTCGACACAAACTAGGTCATGTCGGGACTAAAGGTAAAGTGAAGTACACAATGATAGTGTATAAATGTTTATTTACAATGATATACATTTCATAAATTAATAAAAATAGTGGAAATAAACTATGCATATATATACATTTACAATAACATGAGATTCAAAACATAGAATATAACAAACAATGGCAGAGTTATTTCAGCTCCCATTCAAATACAATGGTAGAGTTATTTCCCTTCCCATTAAAATACAAGGCAGTGGAGTTATCGCCCTTTTTTATTTACCTCCATTTGGCGTCATTTAAAGAGATTGGATATACTATTTTCGATACACAGTGGCGTAACCAAAGTTAAGGTCCTTAATCGTAATATTTCAGTTCCGATTCAGGGTACGGTCCCGCGTCCGTTCAGCATCAATTGGTTGCCTGGCTACGCCACTGTTAACGTAAAATTACACTGATCTTCTAGTTTGAGATTATACAATTATTTGAGAAACGAACACATAGGTTTCCTTCCTATCCACTAGCACCGTGCAATAAAAGTAGTTTGCAATAAAAGTTCTTTTAAAGTCTACTTTAGAAAAGTCTTCTATCGCTGTCACTTTTAGTTTTTTCCGTCATATCACATACTTTTCTTCCTACCGGATTACCATTTAAACACCACATCTATTATAATGCCCATTACCAATGAAGCGCCATCTAGCCGTTAGAGATAATTTACATTGCATGTGCAGTAGGGTTAATTCCCTTTACAAACTTCAGACGTTTATGATACCCATCATCCAATGAGATTCCCTGTTAGACAGGAACATGGCGGAGAAGGGCAGATACAGAATGGATTTGGTCGACCTGCCTGTTTCTCGGATATTATTTGATTGACAGTTTTTTGTAAACGATTTAGTAGGCTTCCTCTTTCTGAAAATACAGAAATAAAAAAAAATCATTTTCAGTCAACATAGAATAGAATTAAAGGTAGAGGAAAGTGCCGTGTGTTGGTTGTCATTTGGATTTTGCACTATTCCCATAAGTATACACAATTGCCTTAAATATACACTATGCGACATTAGATAAAGAGCTGGCAGTTCCCCCTCTAATAGTTAAAAACTGGATAATGTAAAGGGAATTTCGACCTAGCCTCGATCATCATTACTAAATTCGGTACGATAAAAATCACAGTCTCGATTATCCATTGATTAAATCATGAATGAAAGTTTAAAGTTTAGCAACAAATCGGAAGCTAATCCAATAAATATCACAGGCTGACGATGCCATCAAGTGTTGATTATGGCCTTTCATGTTAATAAATGTCTAATTAATAATTTAAATACCATTTTAGGCCTAAAGAAAGACCTGCAATAGACAGATTTAACTCTTGCATAACGTATGTTTAATTGACCAATTGACAACACGTAACCGAGGTTCCAAGCCATTGTAATAGTACCGTGGTGGGCTTACCGTGGTGGGCTGTGGCTAAGGGTTTCTCGGAGATATGATAGCCCGGTTTTGTGAATAAGCTTGTGTAACTGTCTTATGTTTCTGGGATGATGTAATTTTTTTTCATCGTCTGATTATTAAGCGTTTCACGACGTCCACACGTGTGGTAGATTTATTAAGTGGGATTATCGCCCCCGCAACCTTTATCTGTCATAAATGTATGACTTTAAACCTCATTTCATTTCATATATCTGTCTTAAAGTCCAGGTTACGAGCACCCAGGGTCTGTATTTAACAATCTGCGGTCAAAGGACTACATGGGTAGGTTTACGAGCACTTGAGATGTTATTAAGTAGCCATTCCTAGATATCATATAATCTCGATCACACCTGATAGGATTAGTAAGGGGAGATAACTCACCAAAAATAGGATTGGCCATACATGTAGATATAATACCAAACATGATGATAAACTTGTACATTAATCTCCCCATAGTTCACTGAAATAAATGATTAAAAGAAGGGTCATAAATAAAAATAGCGATAAAATAATTATAAATATGTTGTTATCTTTCTCATTGTATCATTTCGTTGAATTGTCCTTACTGTACCACGGTAACGTGAAGCTACGAATGAATTCCTAGCGTGATAAAGTGCCTAGTCATTGGGATAGAGCGAAAAGTCAAGGTCCGTGTAAATGAATCCTCGACACCGTTAATAGCCCATTTGGTGCCGAAAAGTGGGGCGTTAAACTACTCGTATATTTTATTTCAGTTGTGGTCAAAACCACGTGTCAGTTTCTCAAAAATCAAAATATTGGTCATATTTTTCTTAACACATTCTGCTTGGAAAAGAGAGAGAAAAATGTCATCATTGTATCTCGGACCACTGTTGGGGGTACGTGACCTCTGATAAAGAACCCTGCGATATGTAATGGTGTCGGATATACGAGAAAGGAGGTAACTTCTTATAAAACCGTCCCGCGAAACGACACGTTATCATATGACGAACGATTCTCACGTGCTTGATTAATTAAAATAAATTGTACCATATTTGACACATTTCATAACACGTGGGTCTCAAATCAAAATCTGATTTAGTTGAATTGCTATACTACGGAATTTAAAAGGGTATTGTACCAAAATACACAAATTTATTGCACAGAAATCGGCGATTTATACGGTTGTTTCAATATTTTTATTAATCATTAGATTATATATATCATGAATGATCCATCATTTCTTATATTAAACAATGTCCACTATATTACACTATTCTCTTCGGCGAGAGAAGCTTCCATGCCTTCGTCCCGCTGGACATTTTTGCCTCCGTGATGTACTACGGATGGAAATTCATGAGCATGTTTCCTGACAATGCAAGCTTTGAATATTTTCGCAATTCCCTCCATGGTGCCAACCTGTCAGTGTTGCAGAACATAGGGTCTGTCAAGCTACAACGGATAGTCGTTCGGATGCCCTGCTTGCACATATAAGATTCAATGACAGTTGGAAAGTGCCGTCGTTTGGGCAATTTTGTTCCTCCATTAGGCACGTTGGAGCAGAACAGGACGTTAAATGTCAATCATTTTTTTCCAAACCCTAACAAGTTAGTCCATATTCGCAACTATGGCTTAAGCAAGTACATTCACCGCACTTGCACAAAACTACAAATGGAGAGCGGAGTGACCGAAAATAACAAGCGGATGTTCGGTGATAAATAAAATCACATGCTCGTCTCTTGGGTTTTTTTTATCAACTATAGCGACAGCCGTCGATAAAATATCGGATCTTGTTATCAAATATATCAACAGAATGTGAAATAAAAAAAATCATTTGATTTGAAATTAGGCTTGTACAAGGTTTCATATTACTTTTGCGAATATTGACGAATTTTAAAACCGCTTTTTTTTACTTTTCAAAGAAACGACTAATGAAATATTGGCAAAAGTTACACAAGTACAATTCTTATTTTATAAAAAAAGAGAAAGAGAAATGGGGTTTCACGTCCACTCGACACAAACTAGGTCATTTCCGACCAACATGTGGTTAAAATTTATTTCAATAATTCGCTTGCGCGTAGGGGAGGACCCGGAGAAAACCCACGAGGTTGGACAGGCGACCCTACTCCTTGTCATGTACAACCGGGGAATCGACGGAATGCCAGTTGACTCAATGACAGACCTGATGATGCAACGCGCACGCATTAACCAATTGGCAACCCAACGCCTTATTTTATAAACAACATGTCTTTAGTCAATCGGATAGGACAAAAAATTTGTTAAACATAGGTTAGCATCAAATGTCTTTAATGGCAGAAACACCGCGTATTTCGCACCTCTTTAAGCTTGGTACTTTTTCATAGATATATTTTTAAAATTCTACCCAGATATTTATTTTATATCAAAAAGTAGAAAAGGGGTTTTACATATTATTAAAGGCTATGCAATTGTTTTAATTTTTTTTTTAAATTAGAAAAGCGTTTGTATATAGAATTAAATTCAAACCACGCAGCGAAACGGACTTTGCATGAAACTAAATAAAATGACGGCAATTTGTTTTTACTATTAAAATAGCCTTATCGAAGCAGAAAAATAGCAATACGTACATTTAAACTTGATACCGGTATATATACAAAGATTTGATACACGATCAACAAGTAATTGAATATAGAACTCAATCCTACCTCTGTTCACCTTGATAAATCTCTCAAATTTATTATCACCAACATTGCCGCTACTTCTATATATAGCCATGGTCCACCGGACATGTGACATCACGAGTATTTATAGCCAATTTGACCAAGTATGTGGCAGAGATTGCGTAAGTCAGGAGTAATATATCGCCTTCTAAACTATTCCATGATTGGGTTGGTTCATGTCAATAGAGGTATGAAGTAGTAAACCCACATCAAAGGCTGGCCTATTGTTGACGTATGTTTGTGACAGTCTTAACATGGTTTATTGACCTAGATGGGGGATAAAGATATAGATTATGATAAGAAGGGGGAAATGCAAATGTAGGCTTGGCATGAATGAAATGGGGTTTAACGTCCTACTTTTCTGCTACAACCGGGATAATAAAGGCCCATTTACACCACACGGGCTACTATGGGGGCAATTTGCCCGGACGGCAGCGCTATGACCAACACAACTGTCGTACACTTAACGTATATATGGGGCTTCGCGTGTTTTGTCTCATCCGAAGGACTGGACGTTGTTCTTTGTCAGGCTATCCGTCATACCACTGACAAGAGGGAACCCTTGCTGAAAATTCCCCAAATCACCGACAATGCTCGAATACCAAATTAAATTGATTTCCTGGAACCAAATTAATCCTTATGTAATATGGAGGGGGGTGTCGAATGGTTAACGCGTGGGCGCTGGGTAAGAAGGTCAGCCATTGGTTGAAGTGGCGTGGTTTAGATTCCCCGCTTGTACGTGACAACCGGTAAGGTCGCCTGTCCAACTTTTAGGGTTTTCTCCGTGTTCTCCGGTTTCCTCCCACTGCCAAAGACCCCTACGCACAAGCGAATTAATGAAATATAATTGAGAGAGGGCGGGGTCATATCGAGACTAACACATGGTTTAATTTTATTTCAATAATTTGCTTGCGCGTCGGCGTCTTCAGCAGTGAGGGGAAACTAGAGGACCGGAGAAAACCCGCGAGTTTGGACAGGAGATCCTATTCACACACAAACGGTGAATCGAAGCCACGCCAATTGACTCAATGACAGACCTTATGATACACGACGCACGTGCTAACCGTTCGGCCATCTAACACACATGATTAATACAACGTACGGTAGTCGGAGGAGGTAGGGAACATTCTGTTACAGTATTATTAGAGTATATACATAATCTGATTATATTTAATCCGATCAAAACGTGACTGCATGAGTGTACCATGTCCCTAACCTGCTTATGATCGATGGGGTGTTTGGCCTTTTGGAAGACGGACATACGCCATACAGTATGCTATGAGGGAAATTTGCCCGGGCAGCGGCGCTACGGCCTACTCTTATATCTAATTCCAACTGCCAAGGGATCTTTTATGTGCACGCCAATGTGTACACGGGACCTCGGTTTTTCGTCCTATCCGAACGACAAGACATCTGTCCTTGTCAAGGCCTCCGTCCTGCATCACTGACAAGGTTAGCCTAATGTGTGCGCTTTTGGTCATAATGTCTGCCATTAATTGCGTAAAGTGACGTCGCTTAGATTGCCAACCTGGGTGTTACAAGCAGCAGCAAGATCACCTGTCCAACCTCGTGGGTTTTCTCTGGGTCCTCCGGTTTCCGGTTTCCTCCCACTGCTAGTTTGTATTCAGTTGGCGTTAAACCCCCATTCCACTTTTCTCCCTAAAATCCTTGAGTATTATACCGAATTTCAATGAAAAGCATGATTCTCGATTATCAAGTACCATCAAATTATTATTTATAACGTTCTATAAAGTGATTATTTATTCTCGTTTTTGATATATACATACTTTCAGAAATAACTCCCACCCCCCATGGGATCAACAACCCAATAGTTAAACATTATCAATGAATTAGATGTTACGTAAGAAAAGGGAGTTCTGTGTTTCTTAAACATACGCGCGTTGATAAGAGGTGTAGTAATAAAGACGGGGAAGGTCAAACGGTCTATATGCACAGATGGCTGTTAGAAAATAATGTTACGTAAACGTCAGATCGTTTGCCATCATCATATCTTGAAAACAGTAAAGGAATGACTCTTTATAGTTATGCGATTGCGTCATTTACATTCACGACTTTCTGGTTTCGACAGCTTCCAATGTCTGCTTGGTCTTACAAACGATAAAAAGTATTTTGCAATCTGCTTATTTCAGTTATATATTTCCAAAGAATCATTATTTGCATTTCACAATCGGAGAGAGAGGGAAAGAGAGAAAGAGCGAGAGAGAGAGAGAGTTTAACGTCCACACAACACAAACTAGGTTATTTCGGGACTAACATATGGTTCATATGTTACCTCAATCATTCGCTTGCTCGTAAGGTTCTTTAGCATTGGGGGAAATCGTAGGACCCGGAAAAACCCAGGAGATTGGACACGCGACATTACTCGTTGTCACGTGCAACCTGGGAATCTAAACCTCGCCAGTTAAAGCCCCCCCCCCCCTATGATGTAGAAAAGACTTGCATAGTTAGTGTGATACGAGCGAAATTTGCTTGGATAGGGGAGTTTCCCCCTACCCTTCCACAGCAGTGAATATTCGCTAGGCCGCTACAGTCACTAGTAAGAATGACATCGACGCGACCTAATGAGTCCCCAATATTAACTTTTTTCCTTCGACAAATTAAATTCTAAAACATTTTTTTTATGTATTAGAAAAATAAATAAAGACGTTTGAAGTATTTGTAGTTAAAAAGTATTTCCTAATTGGGGGAAGTGTGAAACAGATTGCTACCCTTCGACACACATTCCAACTGTATAGGGAACCTTATATCAACAACAACGATCACACGTGTGTACCTCGGCCTTTCGTCTCATTCGATCGACTTATTCCGTTTCCTTGCCCCCCCCCCCCCGGCTGCGCCACTGGCCTCTTCGATGAACATCTGGATTGAACCCAGGACCACATGTAGAGTCAGCTAGCACCATACTCACCGAGCACCGCGGCTCTATAATAATTTGGATTGCACGTTACTACGACCAATGTATCTTTCTTTCATATGTTCGTTTGTTTGTAATTTCTGCGTATTGTCTGCTATCCGTACATTTGTTTTTGTGTAAATCATGTGAGGTGCAACCCCAGTGCACTTACTATTAAGAACCTGAACACGTAAAAAATTTAAAACATCCTTCGTAAAAACGTAAAAATCTATTTTAAACCAGGTAGTAAAAATAATTGAGTACAAAAGTACAAGAAGACATATTGGTTTTCCAAAAATAATATTAATGGCAGCTGTCACAGCAACCTTCGCCCGCTTGCTCTATCTGTCACTGATACAACAGCTGACGATTACAGGAATAAAAACCCTATTGGGTATAATTTCGTCTTATTGGGGTGGAGGGGGCATATTCATGTGGTATATATATATTAAAAAAAACTCTGCTTTACGTTTTTGTTTTTACGTTTTTGCGAAATCCCCTAAACCCCTTTTCCCACACACGCAAGATTTTGAGCTCCGCGAAGCCTACGCATTTTTAACATTTTATATATAAACACTCTGTTTTACGTTTTTCCTAAATCTCCCCTTCCCACAAACGCAAGATTATGAGCTCCGCGAAGCCTACGCTTTATTGCCCTATTTATCTCTGTGGCTTTCATTGTCACAAAACCATTGATAATACGAGTTACCCAGCGAATCAAAATCTCAAGTTACGATGTGCAGAGTCCGTATCACCTGTCAAAAGGTATGATAATTATCCAGTCAGGTGTAAAAGACAGTAGGTGAAGAGATTAAAGTTGTACATACCACCGGCAAGTACCTGTTATCAGCACGTGCTATCACACCCGCTACTCTTATTTTATCTTATTAAAATCATCTTTAAAGTTGTATTATATTTGCAATTTGGGACTGCACTTATGATTCATTATGTTCCCGCAATTGTCGACAGTAGAATACACTATCGGTTATATCTCGATCTGATCAAAACACAGATCCCACTTCGTTTCGTTTTTTATATATAGTTCAAAATTTCGTTTTCCTTGTCTCCGCAACACTAGGATCTGAAACAGTGGTTATCATTGACGTGACGTGATGTGAGGGATTAGCCTATGAAACGGCCTGTTACGGTGAGCTTTAGGTGTGTTTTTCACGGAACTGTAAGTAATCCACTAGAAACATGCTGACTGGTTAATCAAATGTCTGACGTCATAGGATCAAAAGCCGATCGTATGACCTCTGACGCGACCTATCACTACATCCGGACAGATCTTCATGTAGTGTAAGCAATCGAAAGTATAATAAAACGAAACGAAACATAGATCTATAGTTTAATCCGATCGGTTAGATCTCTGATTTGGTTTTATTTTCGGACAATAACAATTGACATCCCGGTGTCTGCCAGGATTGATCCATGGGATTTAGAATCCTGGTTTATCGTCAATCGGGTGGGAAATGAAATGAAATGGGGTTTAGCGTCCTACTGTTCTGCTCCGAACTGGGCAAATGAAGACGGACATATGCCATACAGTGTGCTACGAGTGAAATTTTGCCCGGCGGTGGCACTGCGGGAGTACGGCCTACTTTTATCGAATTCCAGCTGTCAAGGGATCTTTTACGTGCACTTCAACGTGTATACGGGACCTCGATTTTCGTCCCGCTTGAACAACTAGACAGCTGTCCTTGTCAGGCCCTCCGTCCCACATCACTGTCAAGGGGGGACCACGCCCCGTCGGGTGGGACAAAACCGAGGTCCCGTCTAAATACTGTTATTTCCGATAACTATAAGGATTTGTGTGTCAACAATTTATATTCAAAGAAGTGGGTGTGTTCAGTAAATGCATTGTTTATACTGTCGCCATTTTGGAGTAAATAAAAGTTCAATTGAATTGGAAGGCAAAAACAAAATATACGTTTTGAGACAACATATTAACGATGAAGTAGACGTGAATGCAAATTCCGAAGATGATCGGATTGTTGCTAGTCAAAGACAGAAGAACATTTGGATCAAAAGGCAATCTTTTCCGGTAACCGCGAAGGATTTCGGTGTTCAGAGAAGGATTTGATCGGCTCTGTATCCAAAAATACTTTACAAAGGAACTCATGGGCTATAAATACTTTCAAGTCTTGGAGTGTGTGGGGAAATAATCGAAATGTGGACGAAAAGAAAATTCTGAAAGGTATCTTGGACATTGATAACCGATCTAAATATGCCGATAAGCACGCCGTCAATTTCGGTACTGAATGCTACAAACTGTACCATAAAAGATTTAATTCAATCGAATAAACCTTTTTTTTCTGTGTTCTTTGTATTGTTTCGAACATCAACGTCATCAACAGTCGATATGAACCGACTATATCAACCTATGGTGACGTCATGACGGGTTCACATGGGATATATAACTGCTATGCTAATCAAAGCAAACTACCACCATGGAGGGGAAATATGATGAGTCATCCCTACACATGGTACAGATGGTCTATTCAATATGGTGGTGCAATCTCTTTCACACGTTCATCACTGTATAGATTTAAAGCGATAATTATTTCTGTCAAAACATAATTATTTCTGTGTCTTTTGTTCAATAGGTTCTCAACTCACTATTATGAGACCATAGGTACCATTCTCACATTCACAACAGATATAATAACACAATTACCTCCCTTGTTTTTCTATTCTCCATGTAAATAGTTGTCTTCGAACGTTTGAATTTACAGTTGAAAATGATCTTTTTGCCAATTTCTCAACTGGCAATAGAGAATTATAGGATTAATAAGATTATTCTTTAACAAGATAGGACTGTTTATAGATACCATCTATTTTAAGGCTTTATTTTAATACATTATAAAAATATAACTTAAAAATATGAAATACTCGCTTTAAATATATTCAAGAGAAAACCTGTTTATATGGATATGTCATCATCTAACCTTGAACGATTTATGCAGGACAGATCAAAGCCCGAAAATGTAAACAAAAAATAAATCATTTTTTGTTGAATCCAGGAGCTTTATTTACAAATGTACAATCTTGTAGAATTAAACTCAGAGCGCGTGATAGTAAGTGAACGATGACAACACAAAAAAAGTACAGAAAACTTGACTGTAATGAAATTGGGGTTGTCCTACTTTTTTCACCTATCCGGCTAAAGAACACGGGCATGCATCATGTAATATACTATGAGTGCAATTTGCACGGAGAAAAGAATTGAGAGAATTAAAGTGTTCAAATCTGGAGCTCCCGTTATTCAAGGGGTGCTTTAGTTAAACGAATCTCCCGTAATCTGGAAAAAACTAGTAACACTGTTGAATATATAAATATTTTATTTTGTCTTTTTAAATGAAGATAATTAGAAGCCCTTTCGGTGAAGGAGAAAAAAAACCTATTATTATATACATGTGCACTAAGTCCAAATATGAGTCTAACTCAATTTTCACCAAAGTTTGACTTGCTAGGTTTTTCCAGATTACGGGAGAAATTAAAATTGGCTTTGTCCAAGTATTAATTATATCACAGACTGATCAATCTGATTTAAATACACATCTATATTTCGTTTCGTTTCTTTATACTTCGGGGGGTTGGGATTGCCTAGTGGTTTAGAGTGCCGCGCTTCGACCTCTAGCTGGCCGGTCACCTCTGGCTTGCGGCTGTGGTTTCGAACCCTGGTGTGAGCGTAAGTGGCATGGAGATAGGGGCGCCTTCTCAACCTCGTGGGTTTCCTCCGGGCACTCCGGTTTCCTCCCACTGCTAAAGACCCCTACGCACAAGCGAATTATTGAAATAAAATTGAAACCATATGTTAGTCCCAAAATGACCTGCTTCGTGTCGAGTGGACGTTAAACCTCATTTCTCTCTCTCTCTCACTCTCTCTTTATACTTCCGATGAAGATCTGACTAGTTGTAACGAGAGTTCGCGTCAAAGGTCATATTAGCAGCTTTTGACCCTGTGATGGCAGACATTGATTAATCAATCATCTTTGACGTTTCTATTGGTTTACCCACAGTTCCGTGCATCAAAATGACAAAAGCTAACCGTTACAGACCGTTTCATTGGCTAATCCCCCACATCATCCAGAACATGTCAATGATAACAAATCTTCCAGTTCCTAGTGCAGTAACGACAAGTAAAACGGAAGTTTGAACTATAAAAACGACACGAAATAGGATTTGTATTTTAATCAGATGTCAACTAATTTCAAACACAAAATTTGGACATTTGATATATATTAACAAGTGTATTAGGGGGATTTCTGAAAAATTGATTTGATAAGCCATTCAGTCCTTGCTCACCCAGGGTGGTATTTTTTTCAACTAAATTGTCAATAAAATTTAAAACCATATATTTTTGTCCGTTAATAAAATAATAAAACCACAATTCTTCTTCTTTTAAATATATCTTTCTATTTTTACAAAAGATATTGAAACCAGTTATCTATAAAAAATAAAATCTGGTTTTAATTGATAAATGATTCAGCCATATTATTGATAAATGATTCAGCCATTCTAAAGACCATCTAACATTCCGAGCACCACCTTAAAGGTTGAGGAGTGAAGGACGATCTATCATCCCGAGCACCACCTTCAAGGATGAGGAGTGAAGGACCATCTAACATCCCGAGCACCACCTTCAAGAATGAGGAGTGAAGGACGATCTATCGTCCTGAGCACCACCTTCAAGGATAAGGAGTGAAGGACGATCTAGCATCCCGAGCATCACCTCCAAGGATGAGGAGTAAAGGACGATCTATCATCCCAAGCACCACCTTCAAGGATGGGGAGTGAAGGACGATCTAACAGCCCGAGCACCACCTTCAATGATGAGGAGTGAAGGACGATCTATCATCCAGCACAACCTTCAAGGATGGGGAGTGAAAGACTATCTAATATCTCAAGCACCACCTTCAAGGACGAGGAGTGAAGGACGATCTAGCATCCCGAGCACCACCTTCAAGGATAAGGGGTGAAGGACGATCTCGCATCCCGAGCACCACCTTCAAGGACGAGGAGTGGAGGAAGGTCTAACATCCCAAGCACCACCTTCAAGGTGGTATTACTGTATTAGCTAAATAACGTTGAGAGAATACTCTTCGAAACGTCGCTCAAATTCAAATAAATAAGTAGCTGTATTTCGAAAAGTATGTGTTATAGTTTATTAATATATTATTCAATATAGTTTCACATAGTCATACGATTATACAGTCTTAAGGATACGAAAACAAGCAACAGGCTTATGAATATAGCTTCCTGACGTGGCAGTAGATTGAAAAGCAGTAGTTTGAACATTAATGCTAAAAACATGCAAAGAACCAAAGTGAAGAGTGAAAGCGCATCTTCGGTCATCAAAACGGGGTGAATACCTTTTTGAAATGGCAGGTGAATCATCCAGAAATGCGCCTGTTTTCAAGGGAATGGTGGAATGGGGTTTACTATTGATAATAGCAAAAACAGAAGATAATGAGCATTCAGTTTAACACTCTAAGTTCCGAGATGCAAATAAAAGATCAAGTAATCAAGGGACAGAGATTACCCTTTGAATCGATGTACCTCTATCATCCAAAGCACAACCTCCCCGAAGGTGTTGTGAAAGCCGATCTATCATTTTATCATCCCAAGCACCACCTTCAAGGATGATGAAGGAATGACGATCTATCAAACCAAGCACCACCGTCCAGGATGGTCAATCATCCCAAGCACCACCGTCCAGGATGGTCTATCATCCCAAGCATCACCTTGACGAAGGGGGAGCTAAAGACGACCTATGATTTTATAGTTCCACGCTCCACTTTCATGGATGGGAATGATAAAACACGAATAAGGGGCGAAAGACGATCTATCATCCCAAGCACTACCTACAAGAATGGGGAGTGAAAGACGATCTATCATCCCAAGCGCCACCTTCAGGGATGGAAACGAAATACGATCCATCATCCCAAGCTACAAATTCATGGATAGGGGGTGACAGGCGATCTATCATCCCACGCACCATCTTCAAGGGTGTAAACTAAAGACCTTCACCTCTGGCTTGCTGTCGTGGTTTCCCTTCCCTGATGTGAGCGTATGTGGCTTCTCAACGTTGTGGGTTTACTCCGGGTACTCTGGTTTCCTCCCAAAGAAGAGACACTTTCGTGTGCATTAAGCATAATAAAATAAAACAACTTGTCTGTGACATCACCATCGGTGGAAACTGGGGTTAGAAAAACTAATAGAAGAGGAATTAGCATTGGGTCATTTATTCGATGGTCTAAGGACAAAGTTCTCTTAAATTTCACTTTTGAGGAAGCGCCGCGTCACCCTTGATGTGAATTAACTTTGTCTTTCAGTTAATAAAATCAGAAATAGAAACTTATAAGAATTGGTATTTACCGTGAATTAATTACAGCATAAAATATATGTAAACAGCATAGACGTAATTACTGCCAGTCTTCTTAATCTAAAATGCAACGTTTAAATTTGGACCTAGGAAATTTCCTTTGATTTGCAGTTTCTGTAATTTGTCAGTCCATTTCATTAGTGCAGAAGAACGGAGAGAATTGCGATAATCGATCGAATGTCTTCTCCGTTAAAGATGGTTACCATTTGGGGGATTGCATTATACAATATGGGGGAAATTCCGTTTAGGGTATGCTGTATGGAAAATTTTGCAACATTCAACATCCTCTACAAACGGTAAGATCTAGCCATTGTCAAAACAAACGTAAACCAAAGCGGACAACTTTAAAATCAAAATTTATCTTAGTATATATTATAACGTATTCTAATCTATACTAATATTTGTGACTGCCGTTCGTCTGCTTGTTTGTTTGTCTGTTTGTTTAGGGTTGACGACTACAACAGAGCTATCCCGAAGATGAAATTTAGTGTATAAGTGTAGCTCGGACAGGGGAGGGGGTGGGGGGGGGGCGAGGGGTAACATGGGTTAAGTGGTGTTGGCTTACCACTTCCGCTTTCGGAGTTTCGCAGAGAAATGGGGTTTAACTTCCACCCGACACAAACCAGGTCATTTCGGGACTAACACATGGTTGAAGTTTACTTCAATAATTCACATGCGCGTAGGGGTCTTTAGCAGTGAGAGAAAACCGGAGGACCCGTAGAAAACCAGGAGATTGGACCGGCGGCCGTACTTCTTGTTACGTACAATAGGGGTATGGAAAGCACGCCAGTTGACTCAATGGTAGGCCTTATGATGCAGCGTGCAAGTTCTAGCCACCCCCACCCCCTGGCTAATGAGGAAGGGCACGCGCCGTACAGTATGTTAAACCCCATTCCATTTCTTTGTATAAAATGTAGACCTTGTAAATGTGATTTTCTGGGAGTGTGACTGCACAAATCTGTTGAGAGAGATAGCATATCGTGACAATAATTTGTGTACTGTAGTTAAACCAAAATAAACAACAATATCACGATCGGAACAAGCACCTGTTCAAAAATATTACGTCATAACAAACACATTCATCTTTTGATCGATATATAGACCATAAGAAGGCCCACTTTTTAGCCTTTATCTTTGTTTGGGGTCAGCTGACGCAATGATAATCCTCACTGTTTGTAAACATAACTACCCCTGATACAGGTGGACTCAAAGGCCACGAGTGTACAACTCACTCAGAAATATTATTATTTCTAACGATTTAATATCTCGTGTTGGGTGTTTATTAAGAAACTATGTTTCTGTTCAGATATACGCGAACAGAATAATAATGAGCTAAATGCTAATCCACCACCCCCTAGATGGGTTACACTTTTCTTTTCATTCAAGTCTTTCATTCACGAAAGCAGGTCACGTCCATTCATGACTTTACATTAATCTATTTTGAGATAGACCGTAGTCATTGAGCTTGATTTAGCTTCTTACTCAACTGTATCACGTTCAGAATTTATAGAATTATGGAAATGTGCCATTCGGTGTGCTACTAGAGAAATTTTGCCTGGGCAGCAGTGCTAGGACATACCCCAACATGGAATTCCAACTACCAAGGAATCTTTTACGTACACGAGACCGGTTTTTTGCCCCACCCGAATGATCAGACATCTGTCTTTGTCAGTATCACGTCTAGATTTTATAGAATTATTGACGTGTGTGTTTTTTTTTATTCAGAGAAACGAAATGAAATGGGGCCAACGTCTTGCTTAGTCTGCAATGGGCGTCTTCATTAGTCCAGACGGTGTAGGTTGTTAAACCCCATTACACAGCCTCATACGATCTGAGCAACCTTGTCATATCTTAAAGCGCTACCAACAATTTGAGTAAACTTAGGTTAAACAGAAATAACATTGGTCTTTATAAGAAAGATCGGTCGAACTGTTTTGTGAGCACCCGAACCCACCAGAGCAAGTGTTGCATTTTGGTAATCTAAAAATTTTGATCAAAACACTTACTAAGAATGTCATTGATGCTTAATATTGGTCTAAAATGTTCGTTGTTCGTTTCAGAACGAATCTGATAATTACTGTGAATTGGGGCTGGTGCGGGGGCAATAAACTTGTGTTGGAGAGAAACAGAGGTTTAACGTCCACTCGAAACAAACTAGGACATTTCGGGACTAACACATGGTTTAATTTTATTTCAATGATTTGCTTTCTCGTAGGGTTCTTTAGCGGTGGGGGGGGGGGGAGACCGGGGGACTCGGAGACAACTCTGGTTTCCTCCCACAGGAAAGTCCCTTTTTGCGAGCGCTAAGAAAATAAAAATGAAAATTAGACAACTTGTCTGCGACATCACCTTCGATGGAAGCGGACGTGAAGCACTAAGAAGAACAACAACCATAAGAAAACTTATAAAGTATACTTTTAAAATGAGGGGCGTTTAAGTACATATTGATTTTGATACACAATCACGTGCTGTCTAAGCAAAACAAGATAACATAAAAATATGTATATTTTAAACAGACTAAAAACAAACATAACATATCTATACTGGGAGAATAAAAGGTGGTAGCCATAAGCTTTGATTTGAATTTGAATTCCTCAATCTTTTAGACACTGTCGGATAGGATATGAATGTCTGAATCCTTATCCCACGTTTATCAAAATTTTGCCGAGTTTTAAAATAAGCTATTTATCATGCAGGGACCTGTTTCACGAAATCTTAACTAAGATAAAAATCCAAATTTTAGTAATTTGATTGGGTAATTTTACATTGATTTAAGTACTTAGCCAATCAAAATTGAAGTATCTACTAAAATTTGGATTTCATTTTTTAGTTAAGATTTCGAGAAACAGGGCCAAGAAGCCAAAGTCTGTTTTAGAACTCAACCTCTATTCAGGAGTCCCATAAGGATCAACTTTGGACCATGTGGCATGTATAGAGAGAAATAGGAATTGACCTATGCTCAAGAATCGATGTTACAGTGCGAATGGGTCTACTTTCTGGAAGCTGAAAATACTGTAATAAGGATTAAAAACACATATATTAAAGATACATATTGAAAGAGGGCTGGTAGTTCTCTCTATAATATTTAAAAACCAGATAGTGTAAAGGCAATTTGCTGCAATTTAATCCACTCTGAACGGAGAATTTAGCGATTGAATTTTCTGCCTGGCCTCGATCATCATTACTAAAGTCGGTTTTATAAAAACATACTCTCGATTATCCAATTTCTTGATTTAATCATGAAGGAGCATTGGGCAGCAGATCGGAACCTACTCCAGTAAATATTGCAGAGTAGCGATGACATCGAGAGTTGGTTATAATCTGGATAAGTTGATTAAAGATACATTATGGGAGATTACACAACGGGTTGGCAGTTAGCTTTTCAATAGTTAAACACTACATAAAGAAAGACCTGTAATAGGCAGATTTAGCTCTTGCATAATGTATGTCTAACGTCTAATTAATGATTTAGATAACACTTCATTAATAAAGAAAGACCTGCAATAAGCAGATTTAACCCGTGCATAATGTATGTATAATGTAATATAAATGTATATAAAGTTAGAAATATTCAGTTTTCAAAATATTATTGTAATTTCAAGTCATTTATGCTCGGTGACATACGCGAAAAGTCCAATTTGGACGGCAGACGTTTCAGTCTAATTGGTTCATTCTAAATATTTTTTTTAAGTTTGTGAATCAGCCATTACTAATTACTTCCGCCTTAGTCTTGTGGGATCTGTTTTTATTTGTTCATTACAAAATAACAACATGAATATTGATTGAAATGGTCAAGCCTAGTATTGTATTCTAATTAGTGTTTTTAATTTCAAATATCTCTTTAAGATTCAAAAACTGGGTTTTAAGGAGCTAAATCGCTAATATTTGTTACCTAGAAATTGCCCCAAATGAGTAGTAACGCATATAATAATGTAATCTGATTGTTTATGAACTAATTTACATTCAATTGTTTCCGTTTTGACTCTCTAATTTCAAATGAGTTATGTCCAGCGAAATACGGCATGAGTCTCAACCGAATAGAAATTTCTAATGTCCGGTTATTCCAATCTATTGCGCATGCTCTCCAGATAAGTTATGGCGTCGCCGTTTGACATGAGTTGTGGAATTAGTCTAGCCTCGTTCTTTGCGGTCACTTGTTACAAATGAACAATGAAACGCAATATGGTATACGATGGTAAAATGTTTATTTTGTCTTAAATAGTGTACATCAGAAGCCTACCTTTTCAAGGTAAGATAACAACATCAATGTTGATTTGAATTGAAAAATAATTAGTGTTTTAAATGTGTAAGACTTTGGATAATGTTGTGTTAGAGACTTATATTAGTTTAATAAACAAATCGACGATGATAAATCCAGTACAAGGACAAGTATAGGAAATGATGCGACGTTCAGGTATTCACTGTGACACCTGCACCAATAATACCTGGATTATTTAAACCAAGATTGTGTGATGCATTTTCTAATTGTGATAAGTTTATTTATTTACTTCCATATCCCAGGTCCGGTGATTAAATAAAACTGACACAGAATCTATTTTTATCAATGATGCATATGCGTTCGTCTAGTTAATGATTGTAGGGTCAGATTTATCGCGAGAGGTATTTACTTTCTTGAGCCGTGCGAGTTAATTACATATTTTAAATGTTACAATATTAAAGGACGCGTGGCTCTTTTTTTGTAACTTTAAAAAAGTCAAAAATGGATATAGGATCGCATATTAATGTGATATACAGTGATTTATATTCAATTTCACAAACAAGTACTGTATTGTAAATTCTAATCAATTGCGTTCGGTGAAATACGTGAACAGTTCAAATTAAACATGAGTCGTTTACGCTGGCCAGGTCCATTGTACACGTTTTTTTGGGTTTGTTTTTTTTAAATTATTATTTTGTCGCTTATTAATCAGCCATTAATAATTACGTCAGCATTGCCTTTTAGGGTATATTTTTCTTTCTTCATTACAAGTGGCACCCGAAAAGTTCATTGGGTTGTTTTTTTATATATCCCATATCTTCACGGCAAGATAACAGCATCCATTGTGATTGAAATGGACCAATATTGAATTCTAATACGTGTTTTTAATTACAAAAAATTTATGAAAAATATGAAGTTAGATATTCAGCGCCTTTAAAGTGTCATATAGATATTTTGTTCTTGCGTCATTTCCCGGGATATTAAAGGGACAATCCCGTTTTAAACAGAGTCTCAAAAATGAAAGTCCGAGTACGTATGAAATTTAAACACCGAAATATCCACGAAGGCTGTATTTACCTTGTCCCAAAATTTCAGCTCAAAATATTGAGTCGTTTTGGCGTGAATGTCAAAACTGCTTATCCGGACACGTAACCCTTTTAAGAATTCGGGTCTATTATTTTGTTAATGACCTGATAATCGACTCCCGTTTATTGAGAGGTCTATATAGTGAGTGACCAGTGTACTGTACTTGATATCGAAAGGTAAATTTCACCTACACATTATTTTTTTTTAAAAAGAAGCCTGGCTTTATGTAGACACCGCAGAATACAGCTTGGGACACCGATTTCCTTTCCAGATGGAGATTGACTGGTTTAAGTTGTTTGAAAACGTATCATAAATACTGAGTTAGTTTCTCTGTCCTTAGGTAGAGTATTCTAACACAAAATAAGCAGTTTTATTCTCCAAACAATTATCGGGATTAGCCCTTTAAAAAGATAACAAGAAAAACACCACGTGATCTTCATTGAGAAGGGAATTAAAGGGGAAGACCAACGATTTTCAACAAGGTTTCCATAAATAATAAATATATATTTAGAAATAATCCCCTCTGTAACATATGCAAAAAAAAATTTGTAAGCGAGAAATTAATTTTTATTAATATCGGAAGTGACGTAGTTGGTTCAACACGCTCACTGGTCTCTATAGTAAACATTGAAATTTGGAGTAAGTTTAGCGCTGTATTTTGTGACCGTCTCGCGGTTTAGCAGAACATTTGATGAAAGGAAATCTTTATTAGGATATTAAAAATATTAACTTACGTTTTTTTAAAGGTATAATGCACAAAAACTCTGCGTAAATTAAGTTTCTAAACTGGACACTGTGACCCAATTTAAGCCACATGTTTAGTTGTTTATATCACGTGATAGCTGGCACGTGACAGATATTTGTACATCACGTGATAGCTGACACATATTTATTTCGTCTGCACCGTTGTTTAGTAAATGACTGCGTATCTTTTTATATTTATAAAAGTAAACAGACCAATATTAGCGGCCTGTGAATAATATTGACTTTTGGCAATTAATGTTGAGGTTTATGACTTGTTCTTGTTGGGTTAAATAAGCAGGCTTCACGTAAACAATAGAAATGCCCTCTTGTAATGTGCCAGGTTGTGAGAACTACGAGATTACAAGAAGCATAGGCGTGCCATTTCATCGGTTTCCATCAGATGCAAGGCGTCGAAGAGAGTGGCTTGTGAAAATTAGAAACAAGAATCTCCCAATAAATTCCTCATTTAAAAAAGTAAAGAATTTGAGAGTGTGTGGCAAACATTTTGTACCATCCGATTATGTCAGAGATTTACAGCATGAACTAACTGGATCAAAAAGAAAATCTATATTGAAGAAAGACGCTATTCCAAGTATTTTCCCTTTCTTACTAGAAATTCAACAAAATGACAGGTCAGCATTTGCAAAAAGGGAAATGATGCGAGTTCAGTCAGTGTCACGGGTGACACCACTACCATTTGCATTTGGCTCATCAAAACAACAAAGTGAATGTTCAACTTCAAGTGTTTCGCACTCTCAGACTGTACCTAGCATCAGCACTGAATTGGAATGTAGCTCTCCTTTTCAAATAAATGCAACTCAAAGTCCATTATTTACACCAGGTATAAACAGCGAGACTGATTTTAACACCACCGACTCAGAAACTGAATTTTATGGTGAAGGGGGCATGAATGACAATGATTGTGTATTGGTGTCAAAAAAAAACCTAGCAGAATTATTTAAAACATGTCAAATTTGTGGCCAAGGGATAATTTCAAAGAGAACTATGCATGTTGGTGCAAAACTTGTGATAAATTGGGAATGTATACAGGGACATGAAGGATGTTGGAATAGTTCTGCTAAACCGCGAGACGGTCACAAAATACAGCGCTAAACTTACTCCAAATTTCAATGTTTACTATAGAGACCAGTGAGCGTGTTGAACCAACTACGTCACTTCCGATATTAATAAAAATTAATTTCTCGCTTACAAATTTTTTTTTGCATATGTTACAGAGGGGATTATTTCTAAATATATATTTATTATTTATGGAAACCTTGTTGAAAATCGTTGGTCTTCCCCTTTAACACGGCATGCTCTGGAGATGATACATATCGAGATTCAATTAAACTACTTTGAACCTTGACATGTGCATTTTATGTTTATACGCGTAAACGACAAGCCGATATAAGTTACATTTTAGCCGTATTTTAGCCGTACTTAAAACCCCTCAAACCGGACTAAACTACGAGTACTAAGTAGTGTCGAATATCTTGCATCATGCAATGCTTCCTATTTTTAAAAAGACAAAAAAAAATGTGTATTCTGTGAAACGCTGCACCTGTATATTGGGACATCATGAGATCCGATTCTTTTTTTTTATTCTACTAAAAACAAATAGATAAAAACGACCCTTCTCATGTATAAAATCGTGCTAAAAGTTCATGACATAAAGATTAAATTTGTGTGGTACATGACACATACTTAATTTCTTTTTTTAAAAATGACACCACTGACGCCTTCATTCAATAAAAAAGATGTACTTTTTTGGACCAGGAACTGCTCGCTAACTGCTTGTCATCGTGTTCGTCTTGTTCTTTGAGTGACGCTCTTCGAAAAAGCCCAAGGCTCCGTCAAGTCAAGTCCGATTGGCATACATATTCTCTTGAACAATTCCACATCGATTTAGTGAACAAGATTTTTTAATTTTATTCCCGGTCCATAGACAATCGTATTTGTTTTTCTGTATATTGTTACTTCACTCGCTACCCCGCTTAATGTTTATCCATCGGATGGTCGAGCATTAACGTAACATGTTGAACTTTGAAACAGACTGGACTGATTTTGTAATTCATTTGCAGTATTTTTTTTTTAAAAAAAGTTCTAAGTTGTGATTTTCAATGAGACATTTTCTCGTCTACTGTAAATGTGTGAATTCACTTAATTATATCTGCTCTTACGGTGGCTGATAAGGGACATGAAAAATAATATAATCAGATGGCCCGAGAGTTCAGAAAAAATTGACGTTCGAATTTTTTTAAAAAAAAAAACACAAATGGGAGGGCATGCACCCCCCCCCCCGATTTTTTTTTTCTGAACACCCTGTGAGAGTATAATGCGGGTAGGTGATCCAAAATAAAAAAAAAATGCGAATGCCCTCCCCGACGCCCCCCCCCCCGGAGAATACAACCCCATATCCCTCAAAACTTGCCCTTACCATCCCCGGGCCCCACGGGGTAAAACTTCAATTTGAGGTGATCGGGAGTCTCGTTTTGGCTAACAAACCATTCTTTAATGAAATGTGGTGGGTGATCTGTAGACTATGCTCCCGCTCACGGTGACCTAGAGAAAAATGAACCAGCAAAGCTAACGAACACTATCTCTCGATCACAAAACGTGAGCGAGAGACAAAAACCCTTACCCTAACCCACAATCCACATATATGACGTCATAATATTATCTGATCTAGCGTTCTCCGATGACATCACGCGCTGGGTGGAAATTCAACAGAATCGAAATTATATTATAATTGACTCGGGTGAATATTAAAATTGACTTGGGTGAAAATTATACAAAACAAATTATATTACAAATAACTTGGGTGGAAATTAAAATTGACTTGGGTGAAAATTATAAAAAACAAATTAAATTAAAATTGACTTGGGTGAAAATTATAAAAAACAAAATATATTAAAATTGACTTGGGTGAAAATTATAAAAAACAAATTAAATTAAAATTGACTTGGGTGAAAATTATAAAAAACAAAATATATTAAAATTGACTTGGGTGGAAATTATAGAAAACAAATTATATTAAAATTGACTTGGGTGGAAATTAAAATTGAATTGGGTGAAAATTATAAAAAACAAATTATATTAAAATTGACTTGGGTGAATATTAAAAATTTCAAATCATATTATTTTTTATGTCCCTTATCAGCCATTGTATGCTCTTGACATTCACTTACTCAATGAGAGAGAAAGAAACAGGTTTCACGTCCACTCGACATAAACTAGGTCAGTTCCGGACCAACAAATGGTTTAATTTTATTTCAGTAATTCGCTTGCGCGTAGGCATTTTTAGCAGTGGCGGAAACCGGAGGACCCGGCGAAAACGCACTGAGATGGACACACGAGCCCACTCCTTGTCGTAAAAGTGGGGAGTCGAACCCACACCATTTGACTTAGTGACAGAACTTACGATGCAACGCGCACGCGTTACCCAATCTTCCCTCACCTGTGCTATAATGAACGCTCTCATATTTAGAAATTACTAAGTTAGTATGTTGTCTTTAAACATTTGACAATATCTACTCTTTTAATGAATTTTGATATTCTTTTATTGTGCAATAACTAATTGAATCATTTTGTTTTATGAAAGTGTCATGAATCAGTAGAATATTCACAGAGTTTTATGCAACACGGTGCAAATGATTTCGGGCTAAAATAGCCCATAAGTTAATAAAATACTGTAAGGCAATTAATACAGATAAAATTATTAATTATATAAATGTATACAAAATATCTGTTATACAATCACATGTATATGATCTAAAATGTCTATTCATATAATGTATCAAAATTATCTATTATATTTATATCTAAAATATCTATCATGATTATACAATGTATCGAAAATATTTATCATAATTATATAAATTATCAAAAATTATCTTATTGTAATTATAAAATGTATCAAATATACCTTATATAATGTATCTAAAATAAATATCATATTTATATAATTGTCAAAAAAATATAATTATAATTTTATAAATACCACATATTTAGATTATATAATATATAATGGATAATTATGTAATGTATCTAAAATACAATGATAAATTTATATATTTATTACATCATAAACTATACTGATTATACAGGTTTTACAGTTATACAGTTGTACCTGTTTTATTGGGGACACACCGTGACTCAGTGGGTACGTCGTTGGCTCGCGAACCTAGAGCTTCCGTGTTCTAAACCAGAGTCAGGGAAAGTTTATCCGAACTGCCTGGCATGATCCTCCCTTGTCAAGACTGAGCGTTTAGAATGCTATATACGAGCAGAAGGTAGCGCGGCCAGGACACAGCAGTATCATGTTATAAACCCCGTTTCATATTTTTGTATCTAAACAGATCAATGCCAGTGTGCCTTTAAAGCCATTCACGGAGCAAGCAAATGTATCACTCTGTTAATCGCTGCCAAACTAATTTCGATGACAAGTTTTAATGAAATTATCACGTCTGCCAAGTTGTATGCTTTTAGCACAAACTGAACAATTTCAGCACATATCCACTGGTCTATTAGTGTTGGGTTCTTTTTTTAATCGAATGTCCTTACGCATGCGTTTTAAATTGTACGGTCGGTCATTGTGTCAAGTGACGTAGTTTCGATTCCAAGCGTCTATGTCCTAAGATATAAGGCCCCCTGACCAAGTTAGTGGGTATTCTCCTGGTCTGCTAAACACTCTACAAACACGCAAATTGTTGAAAAAATAAACGTATTATATATGTTAGTCCTGAAATGGCATATTTTGCTTCGACTGGGTGTTAAACCTCGTTCTCGGTAACCGTGATACGTTTTTGATTTATAAAAACTAACCCCGACCTACGGCGGCCTATTAGTGCCATATGTTGATAAATACGTTTTTCTTGAAATTTACCTCATATGAGAAATCGCAGTGAAAAATATAATAAATCAAAAAACAATGAAAACCTTTTTCTCAGCAGTGTAAACCTTCTCACCGCAGTGTAAACCTTCTCACCGCAGTGTAAACCTTTTCTCTGCAGTGTAAACCTTTTCTCTGCAGTGTAAACCTTGTCCCCGCTGCATAAAGTCTTCTCTCCGCGGTGTAAACCTTTTCGCCGGGGTGTAAACCCTTTCTCTGCAGCGTAAACCTTTTCTCCGTTTTATAAAGTCTTCGCTCCGCGGTATAAAGTCTTCTCTCCGCGGTATAAAGTATTCTCTCCGCGGTAAAGTCTTCTCTCCGCGGTATAAATATTTCTCCGCGGTATAATCCTCTTTGTCGTGGTACAAACCCTTTCTTCGCGTTGTCATCCTTTTCTCCGCGGAGTTATCCCCCCTCCCCACGTCTTTATTATCCCAGTCGAAGGACGTTTAACCCTTTTTCAAAACAAAATTTATTTTTAATAAGTGGCGATATCGAGAGGTAAACAATGGGTATAATGTACATAGATAAAGGAGATAAAATTTAGGAATACTGAAAATAACTCTAGGTAAATATTTAGAAAATAATATGCATATTCAACAATTAATGTAATCAAAAGGTTGATTGATTACAAATTATGTTTCCACAGACTTGTTGCTTTATTATCGGTTTATCTAATCTTAAAAACTTCCCCATTTAGCAAATACAAATAATGATAACGTTGAGTTGCATTATTCTATATGTTAATCTATATACAAACTTATTTCATTTTACTCCAACCTTGTGGGTTTTCTCCGGGTCCTCCGGTTTCCTCCCACTGCTAAAAACCTCTACGCGCAAGCGAATTATTGAAATAAAATTAAAAACCGTATGTTAGTCTCTAAATGACCTAGTTTGTGTCGAGTGGACGTTAAACCCCATTCTCTCTCTCTCTACGAGACGGTAGGCCTGACAAGGACAGCTGTCTAGTCGTTCGGATTGGACAAAAAACCGAAGGCCCGTGTACACATTGGCGTGTACCGTACGTAAATGATCCCTTGGCAGTTGGAATTTGATATAAGAGTAGGCCGTAGTGCCGCTGCCCGGGCCAAATTTCCCTCATAGCACACTGGTGTATGCCTGTCTTAATTAGCCATATATAGGAACAGAACAGTAGGACGTTAAACCCCATTTCATTTCATCTCATTTCACAAATCTCCCCATTTCACAAATACAACGTTCAAGAATATTATAAGTACTGCGGAGATCAAACCCGTATATGAACATTCAAACTGTTGAACAAGAGCATACAGGTCACAATTCTATGGAATACAATTACTGCCTTTTGCTGAGCGACGTTCCGATTAGGCTTCTCTACCCATTAATCAATTGGTCTTTTAAATGTTGTTATTAGCTTTAACTTTATAACCCTTAATTACATTAGATTCCCTTTAGGTACGTGTAAAAGGGAGATCTCTGGTTTGTCAGCATTAGCTAAGTGTTGTAGTGTACATGTATATATTGACTTATCATATTTTCATTGCTTGATAATGACTAGAGAAGCCAGTGGAAACGTCGCTTAGCAAAAGGCAGTAATTGTTATTTGTATTCCATAGAATTGTGACCTGTATAATGAACGTTCAACAAGTAATATGCACACTCACCAAGTAATATGCACATTCAACATGTAATATGAACATTCAACAAGTAATATGCACGCACATTCAACAATTAATATGCACATACTTATCATTTAGTATGCACATTTACAAATTCAATAAGAAATGTATACACATATTTAATAAGGACTATACATGAATATTGAACAAGTAATATAGAATGAATATTCAACTATTAGTATAATATGCGTATTCAACAATTGATATAATATACATATTCAACAATTGATATAATATACATATTCAACGGGTAATATAGCATGCATATTCAACACGTATTATACATATTCAACAACTATTATACATATTCAACGAGTAATATAGCATGGATATTCAACAATTAATATACATATTCAACAATTAATATACATACATGTATTCAATGAGTAATAGAGCATGCATATTCAACATTTATTATACATATTCAACAATTAATTTACATATTCAACAAGTAATATGCATATTCATAACATTTAGTATGATTAAACCCCTATCAACGACGACAAATTATTCTAGCATGGATAGACTTGTTGTCACTTTAAATCTGTGAAAGTCAAATGTATTATTAAATAGAAGTTGTAGAGGTCTCTGGTGCTGGATAAGTTTAGATCGCAGATTTTGCTGGCGTTATTTCTAAGAGTCTGATCCTACTTAATTTTACGCGGGGTTTAAAAAAGATTAGTATATATGACGGCAAATATAGTCTCAGATAAACTTTTTTACGGTCGTAATGAAACAGAATTTAACTCTCTTAGATGATATTAGAAAACTTATAAATGCTGGAAGAAATGAAATATTGTCTGTACATCGTTCATTCATCCCGCCTCGTGACTTTGGTGAGGTTTTTATTGCGCATTCGGCCTTATTAGCTATAGGGTGCGTGGTGCTGTAGTCCATCCTACCGATATAAAAATATTCCTGGAGATATTTTGAGAACTTTTGTTGTCCTTGAAATTACCAAGAAGATTCTGTTTCGTCAACGACAACTGCTTCGTTTGTTGTATGTGACCGTAAATTGTTTATAAACCTGTGTACTCTGTAGAGTGAATTATGCTTAACACTCGAGAGTGAAATATGCTTAACACTCTAGAGTGAAACGCGCTTAACTCTTCAAAATGAAATGTGCTTAACTCTTTAGGGTTAAATGCCTTTAACTCCTTAAAGTGAAATGTGCTTAACTCTTTGGGGTGGAATGCCTTTAACTCGCTAGAGTGAAATGTGCTTAACTCTTTAGGCTGAAATGCCTTTAACTCTGTAGAGTGACTCTAGAGTGAAATGTATGTAACTCTTTAGCGAGAAATACTTGCACAGCAGTGAATTTAACTCTATAAAGTGAATGAGTACAATTATGTACCTAACTCTCTAGAGTAAAATATGGCGTGGGCGTTGTATCGTTAGGTCTTTCATTGAATCAAAAGGTGTGGTTTCTGTTCCCAAGTTGTACGTGACAAGGAGTAGGGTCGCCTGACCAACCTCGTGGGTTTTCCCCGGTTCCTCCCACTGCCGAAGACCCCACGCGCAAATGAATTATTGAAATAGAATTGAACCATATGTTAGTCCCGAAATGACCTTGTTTGTGTCGAGTTAACGTTAAATCCCATCCAGACTAATTTCCGTCATAGTATACTGCATGGAATGTATATGTCTTCATATCCGTTATGTTTAATGGAAACCTCTCCCTGTCTCTCTCACATACACACGGACCTACACTCTCTCTCTTTCTCTACTTTCTCCCTCGTACAAATACGAGTAAAGCTCACATTTGAAGCAAATAATCTTTCTGAGTAACAAAAATGGTAGTCTTATATTCAATAGGTTTTTTTTTCCTTTTGTCTTTTCAAAACCGAACCTAAATTTCAATGCCTTAATAAAAAGTGTTTGGCAGAATTCAAAATATTACCAATACATTTCTATTTTTCTATTACATCAACCAAGTCTACAAACATCTCTAAACGATTGCTTGATAGGAAGTGGGTGTGCAATAAATATAGATAATACTTAATATGATTAGTCCCCGCTCCGTGAATTCTTGATATATTCTCCCGTCGTCGGGGTAACGTAATTATGAACTGGGACAACGTTCAAATGTCTCCGTAAACGAGAAATTCGGGCTTTATGTGTTCAATTATAATTTTTATATAGTTTTAAATCAAATTTCAGCATATAAATTCAATTAGAAACACAAAAAAAAAATCGTTAAAGTATCTATACATGTAATTGCTTATTAAAGTCGTAATACATTAGTATTTTTCTTTTTTCTTCAGATATCTATCTGGACTCTTAAATTTTAAAAGGGCTGGGTCAGATGCCATCTAGACGTGGGTGGAAACGTGGTTGTTCTTTGATGCTTTAAGACAGGAAAATACAATCTGATTAAAATAAAGATCTAGATTTCGTTTCGTTTTTGTTATACTTTCGACGGTGTACACTACATGAAGAGCTCACAATTTTTAGCGGTAGTTGCGTCAGGGGTCAAAAGAGCGGCTTTTGGCCCTATTGATTAACCAATCAACGTTGGCGTTTCTAGTAGTTAATCAAAAGGCCAAGAACTGGCCGTAACAGACCGTTTCTTTGGCTAATCCCTCAATTCAACCAAAAGGCCAGTAATGTAACAACTTTTCCAGATTCTGGAGAAGTAAAGACAAGTAAAACGAAATTTTGAACTATAAACACGAAACGAAATTGGAATTATAATCAGATTGGGGAAAACATAATGCCATGAAATCTGTAGAAACGAATGGGAACTTTAAGTTAGTGATAATCTGTATTGAGTTTTTAAGTAAAGCAAAACTGCTGCAAACCACACTAATATTTTAATACTGTAGCTGGAATACAATATATTATTTATTGTTTCAAATGTTTACCATGTGGTCAACTGGGTTTGATAATATGAAATGTATTTGATATTAAATTTTACAAGAGTGGACAGTATAAAATTCATTGTAAATGTATGGCACGGTGAATAGTATTTAATATCAGTTTTTACCACAGTGAAAAGGCATTTTTACACTATTACAAACTTTGAACTGAAAATGTCAATGACGAAGTTTCAGATATTACAATTCTGTAAATATAATTTGTTTCAAAATCCTTGTGGCAATTGTTGCATTTTCAAAAGTCGTTGTGTAACTGTTAACAGCATACAATAAATTTGCAATGTTAAATTTGTCCGCTAGCTCTGTGGCTTGCCATTAACAGCTTCAAATCGCATTGAGTACCTTTTTTGTATGAGAAATATAAATAAAACTATAAAAGGGCCAATCCCGATATTTTTTTTTTTTTTGGGGGGGGGGAATAAAACTGCTTAATTTTGTGTTAAAATCCCTTAAAACCCACAACCTAAGGGCCGAGCAAGTAACTGGATATTTTTGATGCACTTGCAAATAACTTAAGGTAAATACACCATGCCTCTATATTTTGGTCCATAAATTTCATAAATACTCGGACTTTTAGTTTTGAGACTCGGGATAGTCCCTTTAATAATCCAAACAAAAGGAGTAGAAAATAATAATCCGAATGGAATACGTACTGTTGATTCACAATGATAACTGGGGATTAACCATTTTCTCACAATGCCTCACACTATTAACACCACAACTTGATTGATATGTCGCCCGAACGGTTTAATCAGTGGGGTGCCTTATCCCGTAGGAGCGCCCATAGCAACATTATTTGTGGGGCGCCGTACAATGACAGTATGTCGGGCCGCACATAATGCACAATGCCGAGCTGCAATCCCCCACAAAAATTATCTTTTTATCAGTAAACGATGGAAACATCCCGCACCTGTGATTTCATTGCGCAATAAATATTTCAATGCAATCGAACTAAATAACAATGGGTCTCGAATTTTACATGGATGCAGATTCCGATGGCGTGAATCTAATCAACACATCAAACATATATAATAATTTACTCAAATCAAAGTGAATGAACTGATATTTAATATTTGTTGGGGTTTTTTTTTGTAATGTCTATTTTTTATCCGCAGGTTTATCTTGTATATTTTTGTTTTGCGTGTAGTGCGGTCCTCCTGCACTTACTATCAGACATTGAGGAGATGAATCACTGATTTTTTTTCGCAAAACCACGACGTTTCGATAAAGTATCCGCTTCATAACGAAAAGAGGCCACTAACTGGAATAATACCAGTGATTTATTTCCCACAAATATTGTGTTCTGTTTAGTTTGAAATGAAATGAAATGGGGTTTGACGTCCTACTCTTCTGTTCCGAACTGGGCTAATGAAGACGGAATACAGTGTGCTATGAGGGAAATTTAGCCCGGACAGAGGCGCTACGGCATACTCTTATATCGAATCCCAACTGCCAAGAGATCTTTTACGTGCACGCCAGTGTGTACACGGGACCTAGTTTTCGTCCCATCCGAATGACTAGACAGCTGTCTTTGTCATTCCCTCCCCATGCATCATCCATAAGGCGAAACCATGTCTGATTATGTTATCGAATCACAAACCGAGCAGAATGTGGGTGGATATGAGTAAGTGTATTTAACGTCCTTTGTCCTTTAGCTAGATGTTATCTTCTGAAATCAACGTCCAACAAATCGCACCAATTAGCTATAAGCAGTGGCGGGTGTTAAAGACAGGGGCGTGGTGAGGGCAATTATTGAGAAGAAATTATGAGTAACAAAAAAGATTTTGGCACAAAAACCCTTTTACTGACCGTGAAGTTGTGGCCGGCGAAGCCGGCCACCGCGAGCGCCGAAGGCGCGAGCCCGCGGCGGGGGGTCCGGGGGGCCCTCCCCCGGGAAAATTTCGAAAATTAGAAGCCCAGAAACGCAATCTCCAGCAATCTGAGACAATTTGATTGTGATTTTGGCGCAAAAACTTTTTGGCGCATGAGTATGGCTACTCATGAACTCATTCTCACCACGCCCCTGGTTAAAGAGGCGTGTTGGTCGCTGATATTGCCTGAGAAAGACGACCATGTGTAGACACAAACACCCGATATGGGGGGGGGGAGGTGCTATAGCCAACTTTCATCATATCTGAGCTACGGTATTTGCCAATAGCATTGAAAACCGTATTGAAACCACATAATCTTCTTTCCCTTTGAGAGTGGGCGTTTAAAAATCCAAACCCTTGACAAAGCACGTTATCGCGTCCCCGTCGTTTCGTTTCTGGTTTAAGTAAATCTGAATTATAATTGTGCAACCGGAACGGTATTATTTCATCATTAACACACTGCTCAATAATCTCATGAAGATGTGAATAACCTTTTGTTTGTTTAAACTGTCGTGTGATAGTGGGTGTTATGTACATGGCTGTCTCTCGTCCTTTTCTTGATGCAGAAGCATGTTCCATTCTGCCACGTCACTTCCTGTCGTCAGGATAAACAGACGGCCATGTGATGAAACCAGAGAATGTCTGGATGTGAAGTACGTAACGTCTGTTGGAGTTTCAATTATCTTGATTTAATTATGTCTGGTACATCTGTTTATATTTCTGTGTCCGTCGAGTTCCCGTTACAAGTTGGCATACATACCAAAGAATCCTTGACATCTAGAATTCGATAAAGGAGTGGGTGGAAACGTGATGCACCATCCGGACTAATTTCCGTCAAAGTATATTGCATGGCATATGTATATCTTCATTAACTCGTTGTTTCCTATCCGTTCTCATGTTTAATAGAAGTCTCTCTCTCTCTCTCTCTCTCTCTCTCTCTCTCTCTCTGGATGCGATCAACGCCTGTAACATCCGCAAATTGAGCAATCCTACAAACAAGAAAAGATACTATCTTATTGGGGGCGTTTGCTTCAATTTCCAGTAACATTAAGCAATGTTTACAATTGCCATATTATGGAAATATAATCTAATGAAAATTAACAATCTGTGGATGGTTGCTGTAAACGTTTTAAAGGGCCAGTTCCACTATCAACGCGAAGGCATTAGTGTAATTAGGTTTATAAAAATGTTAAAACTATCTCAAGTTACGAGCTCATTATCGGCGATAAGGCGAACAATTGACAGATGGCTATAAAAATCTATTTGTTAAAGCCAACTCATTTTCGTCAAGGTCGCTGAGATTTAAATAAGGTTAGAGCCTGTGAGAATGTTGGCGAAATTGTAGGTTAGGTTTAAGAATTTGGTGGAGAGGTTAAGTCTCCACATAAGCACTGATCTAGGATGATGATATTTCCTAGTTTTATTAAAAATACATGCAATTCATTAGATTTAACTGTATTTTTGTCATTGGTGGCGATGATGGTCTTCCTTGGATGGTGCTTCTGGTATTCTGGTATTTTTGTTGCTGAAGAAAAAAGAATAAATTTCAGGCCCAGTGACACGCTGACGGCGCAGACGGTACGACGTTTTGGCGAATTTCTATGTTGGCCAATTGGTATAAGGTTGTGATGTTGTGGTGTCGCCCTTCATAAGGCGACAACCCGACATCACGACATTTAACCCGACACCACGACAATCCGACATCACGACATTAATGTATCCAGTTCATAATCAACCGTCGATACCATCGCTAGCCTGCGATATTTAGAGCGGGTAGGAATACATTTTTTGACAAATAATTAAATGTAAAAATGGATAATCGAGACTTTGCTTTCATCGCACCAACTTTAGTAATGGTGATCGAGGCTAGGTGGAGCAATTGACTGAAATTGTCAGCATATTCTATTTACAGTATCTATATTTTAACTATCATAGTTAGAACTCTGTCCACTCTTTATCTTATCTCACATAATTATTGCGCATTGTACAAGTGCAATTCTTTACTCCTTGTATAATTGTGAGTATTGTTATTTCCTAATATCTCTCGTACCCCCCCCCCCCCCCCTGCACTCACGCACACACGCGCACATTTTTCTGCTTAACCCATAAACACCACTCGGCAATCCTCGACAGATTCCGGAACCTACATCTAGTCTCGGCTGTATGACAGTAAGTGATATGTACCTACGCCCATACATTTGCGATGCGGCTACCGGTTTACTTTAACAGGAAAACATGACGCTATTACAAACAAACAAGACACCATGGCCACAGCCATGTTTCATCCGGGACCTTTAAAGTAGTTCCAGGGCAAATGGGCGCAGCCATGTTTCACCCGTACCTTTAAAGTAGTTCCAATATGGCGGAATTCGTCATACAGCCGAGACTAGATGTAGGTTCCGGAATCTGTTATAAACACAAGCTAAACTATCACGTGGTCAGAGTTCGCCTATTGGTCTTGTCACACGATCAGCTGTTATTGTTATAATTCCTGGGCCCTCTTTCTCGAAATTTTAACTAAACATAAAATCTGTCGACTACAAGTTGCTTGTATACGCCAACCCATATTATGAAGACAACTCAGGTCACGTGGGGGATTTAGACCTTAAGGTCTGGCAATGGGTCGCCTGTTTAATCTCATGCATTTACTCTCGGTCCTCCAGTTCCCTTCGACTTCTAAGGACCCCTACGCGAAAGCGAATTATTGTACCATATGGTAGTCCCGAAATGACTTAATAATCTTACGTGGACTTTAAACCCTATTGCTCTGCTTGCACTAGTCTTAAGTAGGCTAAAGGGATTGATTGTTCGAACAAAACTGACCCCCTTCATAACAGGATCCAAATTATTTCTAAATCTATTAAACATAACTACGGAGTTTCGTCTAGGATTGGTTCTCGGATCATGTTATCTTATTGTACCCGAAAATACTAAAAAAATGAAAACAAATATTGATCAAATGTTTCTATGGTGCTTGTATTTACCAATAGCCATTTTGACACCAGGAGTGGCAATGAAAAAGCATGTACCATGCCACACCTCGAACGATACTTTGGTCTGTTTTCCGGTGTTTAAAAAAAATCAGCCTGGTTTCTGGATGTCCTAAGATACGAAGCTGTCCTTGAATCACATTGGCCCACACCTAACATAATTCTATTGTCTAGATAGTTTTTATATATTCTTGAAACGGGAAAAGTTGGTACATACATGTATATATAATGATTACGAAGTTCTCTAAAAGACTTACGTGAAATACATTACATACTCTTTCCTAAAGCGCTCAATGCGTTACGCTTTTATAAATTTTTCTCAACAAAAGTCCTTCCAAGATCAATTTGATTAAAACACAGATCCTATTACGTTTTTTCTCTGTAGTAAGTTCAAAAGTTCTTTTACTTTTCTTGACTACACAAGGATCTGGAAGAGTCGTTATATGATGTGAGGGATTATCTAATGAAACGGTCTGTTGGCACGAAGTGCACGGACCTGTGGGTGACCCACTAGAAACATCAACGCTGATTGGTTAATCGTATGTCCGACGTCATAGGTCAAAAGCCGCTCGTATGACCTCTGGCGCGGCCTTTCACCAAAACTGGTCAGTGTAGGCCATCGGAAGTATAACAAAACGAAACGAAATATAGATCTGTATTTTAATCAGGTTGTTTCAAGATCTGTGGAAGGAAAAATACATAAATAGTTAAACAGTAATTCACATCCAATCAACCAGTTTTATTCAGAAATTTTTTTCCGAAAGGAGTTTTAGAATCTAAAATATGAGGAAGAAAGCCGCATGAACCCAGACATTGACCTGTTGTGTAATGTAACAAGCAATCGGCTGATTTAATGGTTAATTAGCTGTGTGAATTTCTTGTTATCTCAAGTACAATTCGGGTCGTTTATTTGTTCATTGTTAAAAGGAACCCGTTACTATTTCTCAAACTAAACAAATCAAATCTGTTTTTAATCACGTAAAAGGAGAAATCCCAGGCTTCATAGTCATGTCATAGTCATACAGAAACGATGAACACACAGAGAGAGAGAGAGAGAGAGAGAGAGAGAGAGAGAGAGAGAGAGAGAGAGAGAGGGGGCGTTAAGGTCCACTCAACACAAACAAATCATTTCGGGTCTAACGTGGGGGCGGAGAGGGGCTTTTTTCTTTTATTAGTGTTTCAACGTCCGCTTGAGGGGACAAAGTTCAAAGTTAAAGTTTCAAACGAATGGACTTGCGAACCTCGACGAAGCCCCATCATGAGCGCCAAAGTAATGAGTCCATACGGGGGCTGTTTGGGACCTGCTCAAGAAAATTTGAAAAGTAGACTGTCTGAAATGCAGTCTGGTAGTAGTTTAGGCACTGCTCGTCGAGATAAATAGATCTCACTGCAGATACTGCCTGACACCAGACCACTAGTTTATCCGACCAGAAAGGAAAAAGCCAAACAATTGGAGTGAGTAAATCAAGGTGAATGAATATTTTCGTCACGATATTTTGAGAAATAGACTGCCGGAAATGCAACCTGGCAGTATTTCAGAGCTGACCAGATACTTTTCATCACCAACTCACCAGCTTATCAGAACAAAGAGGGAGGTGTGAAACGAACGGAGTGGGTGTATCAAAGTGAATTAATATTCTCGCCGCGTTGAACCTATACCCAAAACTTTGGAGATCGTTAAACGCTCTTCTGAAGTGGTTCACGTGTTATTGTTTATAGTAGTTTACAGCAAGGTGGGCTTGGTCAGAAAACATTACGCGAATGACTGAGCGTAAATATGGGTTTTATTCATTGTAGAAGGTATTGATTACCAAAACATATCACAAATACTTTTTTATTTTCTAAAAAAAATATTAGAGGAGGGGGGACAGATGACAGACCAGATTAATGGGGGTGGTTGATTGGGGGGGGGGGGCCGCCACACGAAAAAGTCTGTTGTTTTCTCCTTTTGATAAAATAAACGCGACTACTAACTATGTACAACACAACCACCCACTCTCTCTTGGGACAAAGTGCAGATGGTTGAATGATGACTCAGCAAATTTAGCGAAAAGCCATCGATCGTCATGGAATCCGTTTAAAAGAACACTATTGTGGCAAATGAATCTCTAAAAGAAATAACAGTCCATAAATGGCGGTATTCCGTTTTTAGAAAGACCGATATCACCTGCACAAGTAAATTAAAGTGGTATTATGGAAGATTTAATAAGGAGCTCTCAGTTCTCGCTACAATAGTTTAAAATAGATAATGTAAAGGGAATATGTTGAAATTTCAGTCAAATTACTTAAACCGAGAAATCCCAATTTCAATAACACTGTAGCCTCAGTTGTCATTGTTGGCGTTATGGCGATAATCAACAAAGGCCCGATTATCCACTTTTACGGTTCCACCGCCGTCCGTCGTTGAACGGCTGATCGGATTGAAACCTGTTGAAAATCGGACCGGTTAGATAGCATCGAGAGTTGATTACGGTCTTGACATGTTAATAAATGTGTAATTTATAGTTTATATCACATTTGGGATCTAAAGAGGGTCTGTGATAAGGAGTCTTTTAAAAGCAAATTGACTATTAATTTCATTCCTTCTGCCGGTACACACAATTATTACTAAGTAAACTCCTCAGATTAAGGAGAAACAGTATCAAATTATCAGAAAGAACATGCCTCAAATTTGTAACTATGTGAAACACTAGTTTCGGGGCAACGGTGGCTCCGTTAGTAAGACCTTGGCTTTCTAAACAGAGGGTGCCTCACAAGTGCCTCACACTTGTAGGCGTAGTTTCAACCTGTCCGTGGTGCAGTACGGAAAGTCCGGCAAGGGCGGTGTTTAGTCGTTTGGCTAGGACAAAAAACGAGTTCCCCTGTACACGTTCGTGTGCACGGACATAAACCCGTTACATATGAATTCGAAATAAGTGAAGGTTGTACAGTGCCGCTATCCGTCACTTATTTCCCGTACAGCACACTACAAGGTGTATTCCCGGCTTCTATAGCCCAGTTGATGCAGGAAAGATTGACGAAAGACTAAACTAAATATTTCTGCGCAATCTCCTTTAATAGATTGTTTTATTTTTAATCGTTAAATATTTATTGGTCCGTAAATTATAGTTATCTTCGTCTATTTGTGTGCACGATATGTTTCTTTAACTACCGTTTTCAAAGGTCAAAAGCGGTTATTACGAAACGCTATTTTTACGAATAAAAACGTTTGGTGATACTATTTACGTGTTATATTATTTATTTCAACTGTGTTTATATGGAAGGCAATCGGATTAAAATACACATCTATATTTCGTTTTTATTTTATTATGTTATTTCTTGAATCAAATATCCAATTTAAGAAACACCTCAACCTTTTGATAAGAGAAAATAAGGAAAGCTGATCTGCAAGACATAGAAGGGAGTCACGTATAGAAGAATAGTTAGAAGACCCGCTGTCCGGGCAAATATGTCTCATAGCACACTGTACGACGTATGATGACCGACTTCATTAGCCCCGTCGGAGCAGAACAGTAGGACGTTAAACCCAACTTCATTTCATTTGTGAATGAGAATTAAATAAAATGGCATTTAAGGTCCTACTGTTCTAGTCTAATCGGTCTAATGAAGGCGGGCATACGCAACAGTGTGTGCTATGAGGGAGAGTTTGCCCGGATAATCGCGTCTCTATCTAATCTATACTTGGTAGAATTCCAATTGCCAAGGCTTTTCATACACCGTTCCTTGCAGGACATTCGTCATCCACAGCAGAGAAGCAGAGATGGGGCTGGGGTGGAGGGCACATACCTGGAATTCCCTGGTTACGGAGCCAGTGCCCCATCACTGTATCCTGGCAAAGTCGTGTGGTGGCACTGACTTATTTTTATGACATCACTCGGCAAAACCTTAGCTTCTATTAATTGTATCGTTAAACTGTAAACCCAGTGGCGGATCCAGGATTTTTTGAGGGGGGTGACAACCCTATGTTTTGTCTCACCGACCGCGGTTTACGGAGCTAATTTCTGCCGCTAGTAACATAGATGCTGATTGTGTGTCTGATAAGATGCGCACCGTGTGCTATAATAATATAATATATATACCACCATGCGTGCATGTCCCGGTGGAAGCTTTGTAGGACCCGGGATTGCTATACACGGGTAGGGAGGGGGTGACCAGTCACCTCCTGGATCTGCCCCTGAAGCCCCGCAGAAAAAAAAGAATGACGAGGACAGTACAGTGATTATTTTGTAAAATATTGATTATTAATCCGCGGTTTTATTCTCGAGAGAATTGAACATTGTGGTGAAGACTGCATATGCAGCAACAAGGCCCATCTCCTAGTTGCAATTTGTATCCGTGTCTAAAGCTACAAATATTGGGATCGCGTGGCTAAGTGGGTAAGACGCTGGCTTGCTGGCCTGGGGGTCGGGTGTTCGATCCCTGCATAGGCAGAGTAAGTTCATCAAGATTTTGCGGCGTGGTTTCCCCTGAAAAGGAAGCTGTCTAGTCGTTCGGATGGGACGAAAAACCGGTCACGTGTAGACATTGGCGTACACGTATAATATCCCTTGGCAGTTGGAAATCGATAAAAGAGTAGGCCTTACTGCTGCTCTTCGGGCAATATTTCCCTCATAGCACACTGTATGGCATATGTCCGTCTTCATTAGTCCAGTTTGCGAGCAGAACAGTAGGCTAGGACTTTAAACCCCCCATTTCATTTCATTTCACAACAGCTACAATTGATAAACTATTCTAGGCTTTGAGCCAATTTGTTTCACAGAGAATTACTTACAAATTAACTCTGTAACAGATGACTGTCCACAACACGTGCGTTGACTGCACACGGCGTCAGTCATTGACTCAACGGCTCGTGCAATGTTTACTTAACACCTAACTTCTTCGGGCAAAATGATGCATTTTACTCATTTTAATACCCATTTACACTAAATAGGAAATATTTTTTAACTTCAAATACTTCAAACGTCTTTATTTATTTTTCTTTTACCACAAAAAAAAAAAATGTTTGAGAATTTAATTTGTCGGAGTAAAAAAGTTAATATGCCGTACTCATTAAGCCTCGTCGATGTCATGCTTATCAGTGATTGTAGCGGCCAAGCGAATATTCACTGCGGGATCAGTTTGGCTTTGAGCCAGTAAAATTAGGTTCAATTGAACAATTTTCAACTTTTTTCTGTATTTTCGAGTGACATGACACCACGTGATTCTGGTTACGTGGCTATTTTAAAATGAACAGAAATTTCGGATAGCAGTTGGGTTTAATCAAATCATATAATTGTGCGGTAAGCCTAGCCTATAAGGTTTCATCTTTTTTACTATATGGTAACTGTCTTTGAGCGAACGATATTCGCTGACAGTTCCTATGCGGCCTTATATATCTTCGATATGAAAATACGGTAAAAATACTGCTATTCCCCACCTCTGTTCCCGGGCTGTTTTAGAACCCTTACTGTGTATTTGTCACCGCAATTCTTTATTTTCCACCAAAAGCAGTCATTTCTCACTATATTTGACACAAATTTATAATAATTCAACTCAATTTTTAAGTAGAATTTACAGATGAAATAAACACGCGGTTTGCGCATGTCCGGGTCTCGTAATGGCGCTTCAGCTTAAACGTATTTGGTTTATGTTTTTAATCGCAAAATTCTACTTGAAAATAATGTTGAATCTTTATAAATGTGTGTCAGTTGTGGCAAGAAATGATTCCTTTGGCGAATAAAGTAGAATCAGGGTGAAAAATAGTAGGTAAGGATTCCAAAATAGCCTTAGAACAGAGGTGGGGAAGGGGGAAAAACGGTATTTTCATACTGCAGCTATATAAGGCCGGATAGGAACTGTCAGTGAACATTGTCCGCACAAAGACAGTTCCTAAAGGAACTAGGAATTGGTTTATTATAATGTAAAGCTGTATGTACAGTACATTGCAGATTGGGGTCAGTGTAATTGGAAATTAAGAGACTACAAAATTTGCTCAAAAGAAGGCCTTAGGCCGGTCCACTACGCTGGAGCAAGGCGGGAGATATCAGAAGTGGAAAGATCTCTAATCTCCTCCCTGCGGTCCCCGCTCTGTCGAACACACACACACACGCCCGCTAATTATCTATAAAAATTGCTCTTTGCCTGTTATCGTACCGTAGTAAGTTAATTGCATAGCCTATAATTTGTGGTCCAATATTAACATGATGAGTAAAGATAATATACGAAAGCATAATTGAGCTTGGCGTGCACTGCATGTTGATAATAGGGCCTATGAGACGAGTGGAACGATGCGAAAACATTTTTTAAACTGATAGTTTCATTTTAATTTTTCGAATGACCAGAATACGCTCCGAGCCCGTTTTGAGATGTACTTTAAATTCCCTGAAGCCCTACAACATCCCACCCTGCCCTACCCACCAAAGAAAAATACATTAGTTTATACAAGATTTTTTAAAAAAATATCTGACTTTTCAAGCTCTAATTTAAGAAAGAAAGATAAATAAAAATCAATTTTTGCTTGACAGCTGCGACAAGAAGAAAATTGTTGACATTTCAATTATTTTCCTTTTATTTTTACTTCTAAATTTCAGTTTCTAATTCCTATTAATGAATACAATCTCAATTGTATTATTAAAACACAGAAATATACCATCAATGCTGAATTAAAATTCCAACTACGGTTAAAGGGAAGCAACTACCATTTAAATGTTTTAATCAACCGGAATGCACAATGAGAATAGGCGCGGTGACCGAAATGACCACAATGTAAAACACTATGTGTATTTGATTAAACATGAATTAATTAGGATTTCGCAAATTCCAATTGGCCCTATGCATCATATTTTTTATCCATTTTATTTTGCAGGAACTGAGGTCATTTACCGAAAACCGCAAGGTGCGAAAGTAAACACAAATATGACGCATGCGCAAATTAGTCATAATCGGCCATAACTGTTGATTTGTGGCAGGATTGCTAATGAAACAGATACTTTATTTTTTCAAGTTCTGGCAGACGTGATGTAGTCAAAACTCCAAAGTGAGTACACGAACATTTTTATCTTATTAAAAATTCTGTTCTTTCAAAGTCATAGAATTGGATATGGCGTATGAACTAGTTGTCTAAATTTTAGTTGAGACGCAGACTGAATTTCCTGTCGAACATGAAGACCATCATTTTTATCATTCCACTGCAGCAGTCAATGGGTTTACGTTGGCATGGAATCTCATGCGGTACCTTGCCAAAATAACATCACATCATTATGACTATTATAACAACGATATTTTATAACTGCGTCTTAAATCGATGCAGCGGCTAATGTTATTGTTATATGACAATGTTTTGAAGATCTAACTCTACTGAATAAATAAGAAAAAGGACATAGATCTTGATCTAATTTGTTACTAAATTTGACATTTTGTTTAAACAAGAAAATCGTGAAGAATGTTTTGTGGATGAATCACACTGCAATTTCTCTCTTTAATCTCTGTTCTGTCTGCACTTGCTGTTTGATCATGAGTCGTCATCATAATTGAATTAAAATGAAAAGAAATTTGATTTTAAATTTTTAAATCCTCTGTTCTGTTCTGTTTCGACTTGGCAAATGAAGATTGGCTTACAATGTACATTTACATGCACTATGATGTAGCCTACGGCAATGGTCATGATGAAGACTGCTACATGTACATGTATAATTGAAATTTTTCCGGGACAGTGGCGCTATGACCTACTCTTAGTCTTATACATCAATTCCAACTGCCAATTTGGTTATACGTGCACGTCAATGTACGGATCCTGGGTTTTTATTCCATCCGAAAGTCTGTATCTTGTCATTTGCCAGACCCTCCGTCCTGCACCACTGAAAAGGAAAACCATACTGGAAAATCTTGATGTCAACATACATGTAGGGATTGAACATGGGACCTGAGTACCTGACCTCCAGATTAGTGAGCCAATGTCTCGCTGAGTCAATCTGACTCCCAAAAAATATACCGGTAATCTTTTATTCCAGGCCCACAGGAGCTAGATAATACTAGCATATTATATAACTGTAGAAAATAGCTAACTCTTCCAAGCTTTTGTTCAAGTACTGAATGTACACATCTAGAACTGTGTTATGTAGCAGTCATTAAAAAATTGAAAGCTTATCTAAATCATAATACCCGGTATAGTTATTATCAAACTGGTAATAACACATAACTACATCAATCCATGCAATACATACTATACATGTAACTAACACAAAGTACAATTTTATGAATACACAATTACTGAGTTTAATACTAAGCAACGTTTCGACAAGGATAAGTTATGTTCTATATAGGCCTATCCTGTTGTCGAGTCTCTTGACTAAAAATATCTGGCATCAGACTCAGAGCTTGAAACAGACGAGCTCTTGAAATAAAGTTTAGGACAGCTTTTTTTTAGTGCTGTATCATCAGTACCTGATCAACTTGCTCAGTATCGTACTCATTGTACATGTTTGCTGGGTTTTAAAACTATGTGGAAATTTTACCAAACTTGTGAAAGGAAATTATGGAATGTTCGTTCCTTTCTTTTTATGTCTTATTCTGTATGTTTATCAATGATTTCCTGTTTCTTTTCAAATTTACCTGCCATTTTATTCATTTATATTTAAATCACTGAATAATAAGTCAGAGAGTGATATCTTCATAATACATACATAATTTTAAAAGCATTGTTAGACCTAAATGTATCCTGTATGTTTAGCAATGATTTCCAGTTTCTTTTGAAATTTGTTTGTTTATATTTAACCAATGTACGTATAATAATGATATTGAAAAGTCAGGGTCATCATAATACATTTAGAAAACTCAAGACTTATAATTTTAAATACATTGTAAGCCTAATTGTATAAAGTTAAATATTTTGTGAAAAAGGTCCAAAGCAGTTACCTCTCTACGGTGTTAAATTGCAAAGTTCTAGTAAATGCATAATTTAGGGGACGTTGCTATATTTGGCATGTGCATACATGTTCATGTATTCTATAGCATATGTGCGCAATATATCATTGAATTGTGATTCACCTTTTTTATGTTGTCGCTTCAGTAAGTAGTCTAAGTCTGTCAACCTTAATTATCCACATCACACATTATTCGACATTGTCCATGCAGAGCAGATGCTCTTACATTATATATTGGTCCTTATTTTGATCCACAATTTTTAATAATATTTCTACGACATCAGCAGGGCTAAAATATCAATTATGCATTTATCCTGTTGCTTTCTTCGTAAATATTGACCTGGTTATAATTCGTGATTTGAATCGCAATACGTATCGTGACTGCAGTGACAATACCTAGTTCTACTGCATACAATGTATAGATCAAAACTGATTCCACAGTACCGGTCTCATCATAATTGATTTATTTTTGTCTTATCGTGACCTTGAAGTATAGGATTATATTGACTATCAAATTATTACCGGTACCGTATGAAGGTGGGCTACACAGATAATGTAGTTCAGCTTATTAATGGACTAGGAAGTTATAGTGACATACAATGTACTCAACAGGGTCTGATATATATGTACTGTACACATGTACATGTAAACAGTCTCTTCTATAAGAAAATGGTGTGTTGGGTGACTGAATAAGATGTGCAAGTGTGGTTTTGATTCCCAGCTTGGGTTTTCCTTTATCGTCCCACTGCTAAAAGCCCCGTATGAGCAAACGAAGTATTGAAATAAAATTGAACCATATGTTAGTCCGGAAATGACTTAGTTTGTGTCAATTGGAAAAGGAGGGGTTTGAATCGACCAACTGTTTAATTAAGACCTAGAGCACTGTGAAGTGTTAAAATAAAGGTGTGTCATATGGATGGAGTTTAGTGTGCTATTATGAGAGGGAGATTTTACCTGGACAGTGCTACTGTTTCTGGCCACAATACTCTTTCAAGTCTTTGTCAAATTCCGCATTTTTTTACGTGCGCAGGTACATATTATACATGTACCTGTAAAATTCACCTCAGTTTTTGTCCCATTCGAAGGACTAGATACTGTCCATTATTCATGTACCACTGACAAGGAGAAAACCAACAGAAAGATTTCAATGAAGTTATTTAGCTGCCACTTGGAGTTCACCTGAGACCTTCTAGTTAGTGAGCTAGTGCCTTACTCTCTTCTGGGCAACTGCTCTCCCCATTTGTGTACACAGTGCCTTGGTTTTTGTCCCATCCAAATGACTAGAGGCTTAGAGATCAAATGTAATATGCATGTAGAATATGCTACAATGTACCTAATTATATTTTCTATACAAATGATGTACATTTGTTGTACCCTACTGCAAGTATCTGAGATTGTCATTTATTTGATTAATAGTAGTACAGAATGTAAAGTTACCCGTAAGGTAATAAAATTAGTGACCTTAGACCTGATAAACACCCAGTACTAGACATTTACATGTTGTTGACTGTATACATCTACTTTTAAACTTAAATTATTAAGGCCCTTGTCAACCTTGTCACCTTCAGCTATGTCAAAAAAAAATTTATTCCCAAAATTATGTCAAATGGTAGTTTCTTTTATTCTTTCAGAAAAATCAACTGGTCTTTAAAATTATGTCAAATTGTAGTTTCTTTTAGGTATTTAGAATTATTTTAACAGTGTACATGTAGTTGTACATTGGGGATCAATGGAACTAGATTCGCTAATTCTGTGTTGATGTAGGTTTTGGGGGTTTTCTCCGGGTCGTCCGGTTTCCTCCCACTGCTAAATACCCCTACGCGCATGCGAATTTTTGAAATAAAATTAAACCGTATGTTAGTCCCAAAATGACCTAGTTTGTGTCAAATGGAGTTAAACTTCATCTCTTTTTGTCTCTCCAATCATCTTAAATATTATTTATGTAATAAGAATTAAATATTTATGTAATTCGCATGCGAATTTTTGAAATAAAATTAAACCGTATGTTAGTCCCAAAATGACCTAGTTTGTGTCGAATGGAGTTAAACTTCATCTCTTTTTCTCTCTCCAATCATCTTAAATATTTATGTACATGTAATAAGAAATTACATAAATGTGTAACAAAGATAAATGCATTGCTCTGTACAGTAGGTAATTCGATTTGAACGATGACTGCAAAACAATACATGTAAGTTAGATGTTACTTTTAATAGCATTCTAAAAGCATCTGCTTTCTATAAGAACTGTGTCTGTTAGTTTGATGAGTTGTCTGCCAGCTGGATATAGCGTCTGCTTATTCTCGACCTTCTGTTTGAATTGAATATGTTTTAAAGATGGCAGCACCATATGGTTCTCTATGTCGTTTTTTTTAAATAATAAACATGCGGAAAGAACTAATAGAATGGGTTAAAGTTTCTATGAATGTACCTAGATTTTTTGTGGTATTTGATGTGTATAGAGTTCTTGAAGAATGTGTCTTGAAAATGCCATTAAATCAGTTTTACAGACTGCAATAAGGCTGATATACGTACATTTCTTAATCAAGGTTTTAGAGTACCAGAAGTCTGATGTAAGTCATGGATAATTATTTATTAAACTATGGTTCAGAGTTCTTGATTAAACTCCAATTAGCAAGATACTGCACAGGACTCAAGCTCAGGGGTTTTTTTTTGTCGCATCCATACGAGTTCAGACCAGGGCTTCTGTCCTTCAAAGATGACAAGTGGAAACAATGCTGCAAAACCAGGGCCTATTCACTGAGCCACCGTGGCCCTAAGCATGCAGTGTAAAAGAAATGAAATGGGGTTTAACATCCTACTGTTTGCTCCAAACAGCATGCAATGTAAAAGAACCAATGGCAGTTGAAATTTTATTTTGTTAACGAGTAGACAGAAATACTGCTATCTGGGCAAAATTCTCCTCCTTAGCTTTCCACACATGGTCATAAAAGTATAACTGTGTGTTAGTCTCAAAATGAGATAAAGGTTGACAAGATGTTAAACTGTATTCGTTTCCTTTATTATTATAAAATGTACATATTGTCTTTAATTAAAGCTTTTGGGGACTAACTCATTCTTGATACCGCCATATTAAGATTGAGGCCTAAATATATTTTCTGGCTGACCGAATGTAGGAAGTTGGAGCTAGACAGGTTTTGTTTGGTGATCAATATTTCAACTGCAATGTCAGTGAAATGTCCCATGGTGGTTAAATCTCAATATAGGTCTACAATAATTTATGGATATATATATGATTATTAATAGTGATTATAAGGATTATTAGATTAGGATGGTTACAATATATTACAGGGTTTCCCCCAGGATTATTTTTTATTCTGACTGTTAGGATTATTAAATTAGGATGGATATATTATTATAACATAATTGTTCTTTTAGTATTATAATTATCTATGGTGTAATAATTTTATTAATTCAATATTAAATTGGTTATAAAGTTATGATAGAGAAGTTGTTACTGTATACATGTATAAGAATTTATACATGTAGTATTTGAGTGATATGGTTGACATGGTTTAATATTCAATGCCTGACTGGTGTTTCGTTTATGATAAAACAGTTTATAGGTCTACACAGTAACCTTTAACCTATGGTACATGTATATTACCTGATATTCACCGGTTGATATACCACATTCTATACATTGTTTCTATCTACATTCAATACTAGGGCTATTTGTTGGCATTGCCCAGTCTTACTTTAGGCCACATCCTAATGAATGTAATGGAACATCTGTTAGAGCAAGGTGATGCAATGGAGTAGTTTATAGGTTAATATGTTCTGAAGATAGACACATGACCACAATGTGCTGAGAAGTGCTAAACAAGATAGATGCTTGGTTGGTCACTCTTATTCGTTATATTACTTAGTTCATGTTTTTATTTTAGAGTCCCAGATGGTCTGACAAGGACAGCTGTCTTAGTTGTTCGGATGGTATGAATGAAAAACTGAGGTCCGTGTTCACATTCGCGTGCATGTTAAAGATCCTTTGACAGTTGGAATTTGATATAAGAGTAAGCCGTAGTGTCGCTGTCAAGGCAAAATTTCCCTCATACATGTAGCACATTGCAGGGTGTATGCCTGTAGCCCAGTTCGGAGCAGAACAGTAGGACGTTAAATTTCATTTCATTTGAGGGTCGTCCAAAATTTGTGCACGGTATAGGCTGAGAAAGTTCTTAAAAAGATTTTTAGTTGAACATGTAATGGCATTTAGTCATTCGGATCATATGAAAATCGGATGTGGTTTATAGAAACATGTTAATCTTGAGCCTCAACACTTGAATAATTGAATGATTTAGTGACACAGAAGATTGCAAAAGCAACTATATTTCTTCGCCCCAACTTTAAGCGTGCAAGAGTCTGAGTGGCTTAGTGAGTAAGACGTTAGCTTGCTAACCAGGAGGGCCTATGTTCGATCCATGTATTGGCAGAGAGAGTTAATCAGGATTTTCTGGCATGGTTTCCTCTTGTCAGTAGTGCAGGACGGAGGGCAATGACAATAACCTGAGTATGTACAGTTGAAATTTGAAATAAACGTGGACTGTAGCATCGCTGTCCAGACAAACTTTCCCTCATAGCACACAGCATGCATTCGGCCGGTCAGTGAAGAATAGAAGGACCTTAAACCCACATGTTATTTCATTTCCTTCAGAGTGCAAGTAACATACATACATATTATATCAACATGTAGACTTTGTCCTATTTAAAAAAAAAAACAATTCGTGTTTATATACACTTTGTATACTTAAAGGATTCACATCTACCTACGCTGTACCTTGATAAACTTGTTTAGGTTTTAACACTCTAACTGTGTACATGACATAACTTAAAAATAATTTAACAAAAAAAAAAGCATTTATAGTCTGGGATTTAGGAGATTGTATAGAGGGAGAAGTTGTTAGATTTATATTGTCTATAAACAGACCGGGAATGTGAGTTGAGAAATAAGATAAAATTGTGTCTGTAGCCAGGAGAGATGTTCTAGAAGACAAACATGATGATGTAGTCAATACATGTACACGTTCCACCCCGTATTATTATAGTCGACTAGGTCAAACTAACCTTACTATACCCATATTGGATTAACTCTTACTCATTCACTACGGTTGGTAAGCTTATATACTTCATGTATTATCTCAACTGCATATGTAGACTTGTATGTGTATTTAATGAGCCATGGTCGCTCAGTGAGTTAGATGATGGTCTGGATGTATCGGGTTGTTCCCGGTGTTGAATGAAAAAGTTTGTTCGGATGGTACTGTATAAAAAAGGATGTCCTGTGTACACATTGTCATGCACAGAATAGAACCTAAGTATTGACAGTTGGAATTCGATATAAGAGTATACAGACAGGTCACAATTCTATGGAATACATTTACTGCTTGGGGGTTGATATGGCCTAGTGGTCTAGAGTGCCGCGCTTCGACCTCTGGATTGCGGCTGTGGTTTTGAGCCCTGGTGTGAGCGTATGTGGCACGGAGATAGGGGCACCTTCTCAACCTCGTGGGTTTTCTCCGAGCACTCCGGTTTCCTCCCACTGCTAAAGACCCCTACGCGCAAGAGAATTATTGAAATAAAATTGAACCATATGTTAGTCCCGAAATGGCCTAGTTTGTGTTGAGTGGACGTTAAACCCCATTTCTCTCTCTCTCTCTGACATTTACTGCTTATACATGTACTGAGCGACATTACGACTTGGCTTCACAAGTCATTATCGAAACCTCACTCAATTCAATTATGAGCAGTAATTGTATTCCATAGAATCGTGACCTGTGTGGTTGAAATACTAAATGCCATTGAAACAAGACATACATGTATGAGTAGGCAGTAGTGCCACTGTCTTGGCAAAAGTTTTCTCACACTGCACGGCTGCACGCAGTGCACTGATGTATATTTGTCTTCATTAGCTAAGTTGGTGCAGAAAGAAAGGATGTTAAACCCCATTTCATTTCATTAGAGTTGGGGGGGTTGGGGTGGTCTAGAGTGCCGCGCTTCGTCCTCTAGCTGGCCGGTCACTGCTGGCTTACGGCTGTGGTTTCGATCCCTGGTGTGAGCGTATGTGGCATGGAGATAGGGGCGCCTTCTCAACCCCCGTGGGTTTCCTCTGGGCACTCCGGTTTCCTTCCACTGCTAAACCCCCCTACGCGCAAGCGAAATATTGAAATGAAATTGAAACCATTTGTTAGTCCCGAAATGACCTAGTTTGTGTCGAGTGGACGTTAAACACCCATTTTTCTCTCTCTCATTTAAGAGTTGGTGCAATACAATTAAGAAATCAAACTCAAATCATTCCATAATGAATTGACATGTCTGCAATAATATTAACATGTAGGCTACATCATATAATATAGGTTTCATGTAGAATGTGTGTGGCTGCCAAGTTATGTTTAAAGATAAGAAACCAAGTTAAAGGCAAGATGCTAGTTTATATATCACATCACATATTAAACAACATGTTTTCAACTTGTATTTTTCAGGAAATGATGTAATATGTAAAAATACTGTAAGTTTTATGCCATCACAGAATAATAAGAGATTAAGGAGGTAGGCATTAGCAAGTGATAGAGTGAGAAATAGGATTTAATTTCCACTCGACATAAACTAAGTCATTTCGTTACTAACACATGGATGGCTGAATGGTTAGCATGTGTGCACTGTTGTCACGAGGTCTGTCATTGAGTCAACTGACCAGTGTGGTTTCCATTCCACAGTTGTACAGTACATGACAAGGAGTAGTGTCGTGTCGCCTGTCCAACCTTGTGGGTTTCTCCTGGGCCTCCGTTTTCCTCCCACTGCTAAAGATCCCTATGCGCAAGCGAATTATTGAAATAAAATTGAGCCATATGTTATTGTCGAAATGATCTAGTTTGTGTCAAGGGCACGTTAAACCCCATTTCTCTCTCTTTCTCCATCCATTTATATAGCGCCAAATCCACAAAACATGTAAGATTGGTTAATCATGATAATATGTCCATTTACACGTATGTACATGTAGCGCCAAATCCACAAAACATGCCAATTGTACATACAAACAGTACAAAAATGACCTAGTTTTTGTCAAATGGATATTAAACCCATCTCTCTCTCTCTCTCTCTCTCTCTCTGTCTCTCTCTCTCTCTCTCTCTCTCTCTCTCTCTCTCAGGGGTTGGGATGGCCTAGTGGTCCAAGAGTGCCTAGCTTTGATCTCTAGCTGGCCGGTCACCTCTGGCTTGCGGCTGTGGTTTCGATCCCTGGTGTGATCGTATGTGGCATGGAGATAGGGGCGCCTTCTCAACATCCGGGCACTCTGGTTTCCTCCCAGAAGACCCCTACGCGCAAGCGAATTATTGAAATAAAATTGAAACCATATGTTAGTCCCAAAATGACCATCTCTCTCTCTCTCTCTCTCTCTCTCTCTCTCTCTCTCTCTCTCAAAATCTTGCAGCTGCATCTGAATCATGTTGCTTGAAATTCATTAGAAGGATTAATTGATGTATATCCCTATGAAGGATGAGTTGAGTGGGTGACTGTTTTACATCCTGTAACACTGACATTTAATTTGATAATTAACAACACCGTGATGTATTTACCTGCCCTTTGTTGACTCGAGGTAAACCCGTTACAATAGGTAAATGTTACAATAACACTGAATGTAAAAATAGGTCACTAGATATATATATATTATACTAAAGTCAATAATTAGAAACACGAACGTCAGGATATTTAATTGGATTTGTATGTTTTAGCTAATTAACTAGACATCTATTAAACACTGCATGTATAGTATAATGGATATTCTGCTCCGGGCTAATTGAGACTACTAGGGCCTATTCTCATTTTGAACTCAAAATGTCGCCAATGTGTACACAGGACCATGGTTTGTCATCCCATCCAAATGACTATACATTGTCCCCTACAGTTCCCCTGGAAACCCAGTCATTGTTGGTTGTATTTTAGAGGAGAGCTGAAAAAAGTTCCCCTTAAGCTTAATGATCAAATTGAAAAAATCGGAATGTGGGTCTTATACACTCTTTAAAATAAAAATGCATATATGTCCATGATTTACAAATTAATCGGTCAAGACGAATCAAAAAGAAAACAAAGACTGGGAACTACACCGGAAAATCTTGATAAACTTCTTGGTCAGCACCGGGATTGAACATAGGACTTCCTGGCTGGCAAGCCAACATCTCTCACGCTTAGCCATCTTGGCTTCCATTGACAGATGCAAGTGGTGTACTAATTTATTGCCTTTTAAAAGAAACAGAGAGAGAGAGAGAGAAATGGGGTTTAACGTCCACTCGACACAACTAGGTCATTTCGGGACTAACATATGGTTTTTAATTTTATTTCAATAATTCGCTTGCGCGTAGGGGTCTTTAGCAGTGTGAGGAAACCGGCGTGCCCGGAGGAAACCTACGAAGTTGAGAAGGCACCCCTATCTCCATGCCACATACATGTACGCTCACACCAGGGATCGAAACCACAGCCGCAAGCCAGAGGTGACCGGCCAGCTAGAGGTCGAAGCGCGGCACTCTAAACCACTAGGCCATCCCAACCCCCCTTAATAGAAACAGCCACTGTTTATATTTTCAATGTTTAGACCTAGCTACAGGTCTGAGTTTCTCTCACTATTAAAATGTCCTGCTCACTTTAAGAAATCTCTCTTGTTCTTTCTCTGTAACACTGTACATACATCTTGTTCTAAGAATAGAAGTAATGTTGTCATACTATTTGATGTAACACAAGATATCGACGTGTCGTTTTAGTATTATATAAACTTGGCATTTATTATTACAACTTTACCACCCAGTTCAACATTCTCTCCATTCTCTCAACATTTTCGGACTGAAAAACATACATTACAGTAAGCCTTGCATTAACGGAATGTTTGAAGAAGTTACAAGGAATTTTGAAAAAATTGTAGGAAAAGTGAGATACAAAAATCATCTAGAAAATGTCGGAGGCACCTACATGTACATGTTGGAAAAATGGGATGCATCTTGGCAAAATTTGATGCACCTACATGTACATTAGGAATAGCAGGATCCACCTTGGGAAATTTGATGCTTGATCCACTAACATGTACATGTAGGAAATTCTTGATCCACCTAGGAAATTCGGAAATCAACTGGTAGAAACAGCATACACGTGCATTGTACAAAATGTGAGATGCACCTAGGAAAGATTACATGCATGCACCTACATGTTTTGGTGTTTGCCAATTTCTCGTCATTCATCTCTCAAATTGAAGTGAAAGAAAAATGTGGAAAAGAATTTAAGTGAAATTATGTGTTGATAATTACATTTACATCCATTTTGTATTTACAGATAAATAGAAGAGGAAATTTATTAAAACATTGAAATGAGTTTGCCACGGCCAACAGGGTTAAAGGCCCCTTCAAAGATCGGACGCACTTCAGGCCTTCCACAGAAAGCAGCTGCCCCAGGGTCAAGGCCACAAAGTAAGTTTAAGTGAATACTTTCTAATCTGTGTTTGAAATTCTAGAGCATGGAAATTGTCTTGTCAGAGCTGCTGTTGATGACCAGGTTCCTGAAACACTGAAATTTATGTCAGGACAAAATGTTTGGTCTATTGTTTCTTTCTTTTAATACACTGTCCCAATATATTCAAACTTCCTATGAATTATATAGTTTTCATATTCAATTCATTGCTATTACACCATTCTCTGCTCTTTAGCATTTGGCTTTTGATTCACTTCAAAATCTATTTTTACATTAAATCTTACAGAAGGCTATTTGATATTAGGGTCTTTCTAATACTGCATTAAAAATCAGAAAATGCCACAGCTAAAACAAGCTGCTATAAAGACACCAAAACATTTCCTTATATTCAACCTAAATTGTTGTTTTTTTGTCATTTTGAGGAAACCACAAATATTTATTCACACATCAATCATAGACAGATGGATCCTTACAATAATGTTTCAATGTCAATTTGTCGCAACTTTATCATCACACATTCATGCTAGCAAGCTTTGCCTGCTATAGGCTAGATTGTCCGTTCTTGCTGCATCAACTGTGTTTATGTTGTTCTTGGTATGCATACAATACAGTAAATATTTTGTTTTATTAGATTGAATGACTATTCTTTAAAAATACATGTAGCTAATTGTTTATGTTTTTATCTGTTTTTTTATTAAATGTTGTTCAGAAGTGAATGGTAAATTAATTTTAGTACATTTTGAATGTTTTTATGTAAATTAAGTATATGTACTAATGTCGTAAATTAGCCCCTACATTAAATTATTAAAGTCATTGATCATCATTTTAGGGGCTTTGAATTCCGTGGAAGCTAATACTAAGTATTTTGGAAGTTGAAACTGTAAAGTTAAAGGGGAGGGGAGGGGGATGGCCGAATATTTTGCATGTGCACACTGTAGCAAAAGGTCTGTCATTGAGTCAACTGTCGTGGTTTTGATTCCTCTGACTGCCAAAATACAAGTGTTTTATTGAAATAAATAAAGTTTATTCGTGTGAAAGTGACCGTAACCTGCCGTCAGATGGTAAATATACCGATAATCGATATTTGAATTTCATTATCGATTATCGTATCGCTAAATAACTTCTACCGATTATCGATTAAGGCTGGGAATCGATATGAAATTTCAATATCGATTATCGGCAAGAAATTTTCAGCGATTATCAATAATAATCGATTATCACTTTTCCGGAAAAATCTGAGCTTTACCGACCTGTTATTTGTGTTAGTCGACACAGGCTACCACTATTTTGTTGTATTTGTTCTTCAACAGTCATGTTTAATAATAGTATTGTATAATAAAAATATTCAAAAACATCTTCAGTCTTTATTACTGTTATTTAAACACATCATATTTATTAATATTCTGATACAATCTGTCAATACTCAATCGTAATAAAAAAAAACAAACGAAAGTAAATTGAAGTTATTTATCTTCATTACTAGAGAGTCCATGAAGGTAGGTAACTGTATTAGGTCAATATTACGGTCGTCGGTTCCTAAAAACCAAAACAATTCCTCCATACCTCGCTTTTTGCCTGTCCCAGGAAGTCAAAAACGTGTATGGACAGTATCTGACATGATTTAGTAATTAAAGCTGAGTTGATCATTAATAATACAATTAGTTTTATTGTGAAAACAGACGATTTCTCTACAAATCAATCAAGAGCAAAGAAGGGAGATAATCCTAATTTTATTATATCACGTGCGATTGTCATTGTTCACAAAAAAGTGCGTGACCTATTTTAGTTTCAACTAGTAGAAACAACAAAAACAACGGAAATATTAAAATAATATAACTTAGCTTTTTACAATAATATGTATTTAAAATGTGCCAGTTTGTAAGCAGAGGGGAAAAATAGTTGTTGTCTTGACGTCGTGTATTCATTCATTCGTCTGCTAATGACAGACTAGCCTACGGCAAGTTTATTCGTGTGAAAGTGACCGTAACCTGCCGTCAGATGGTAAATATACCGATAATCGATATTTGAATTTCATTATCGATTATCGTATCGCTAAATAACTTCTACCGATTATCGATTATATCAATATTTTTGCACAGCCTTAATGTACATCTATTTCTGTTCAAAAACGATTTGAAAATTTTGCAGCTGACGATAATCTAGTGTGACCTACAAGTGTTTGGTTAAGTTATGGAGGGGGTCTCCTTTTAATCGGATTGAATCCAAGGGATCTACCTTTGATATTATTGTTTTGGTTTCATTGTTAAAGATGCATTCTCACAAAGACAAAAGTATTTTTCACTGGTTATTTCCAATTAAAGTATGGCAATTTTGGTATATATGGAAAGTTGAGACACCCAATATTACTAGAAAAATACTGGATTCCCTGCAAACATCCATGCAGTGTGCAGTGCACAGTACAAAAATATAAGGGTCTCACGAATTGGCAGGCTGACAATTAAAGCTGTCTGCTAGAGTGATGAATTAATTTGTTTGAGTATGATTTTAGCCCAAATATATTATCAAATTACCCAGTTTGTATGTGGAAAGGCAACTTTAGATAATCAATTCAATGTACAATTTAGTGTAGATGAAGTTGTGAAAGATTTAATACTTTTTTAAGATATGAAAATGATGATCAGTGGCTTTAATGTGTTAATATCCTTCCGATAAAAACCACTTTAATTCTGCCTGGAAATTGCCTTTATATCAGGAAAGAAATGTAAAAAGCTTTAACTCAAAGGAAAAAACACTGTAACCCAGGTATCATTTAATGTTGTGTATTTAGCACTAATTTCTTTCACAGTCATTTAATATCAAGTCTTTGTTTAAAATTTTGTAAAAATGGTTTAAAATCACCAAAAATCTTCTAATTTGTACGAATTTTTAAACAAAGATTTCATGTTAAACGAATGTGAAAGAAAGTAGTGCTAGATACAGACGCGGATCCAGGATTTTTTGCAGGGGGGGGTCTAGGTTTGATAATTGCTTAACTAATTGCGCTCAACAGAAAAATTTGGTAAATTAGATTCAATTTGGTGCATTCTGACGTATTTCTGGAAGGTAAATTCCAAAATTACAGGTCTAAAAATCGCCAATAAAATCGCATAAAAATTTTTCAAGCCTGAGCAGGGGGGGGGGGGGGGTCCGGGCCCCCTGGACCCCCCCTCTGGATCCGCGCCTGTGATACACAAGATTAAATGATACCCAAGTTACAATAACATGAAACAAAATTTTTACTGTTGAAAAACAAAAATTCTATTTGGTTATAAAGATATTGTTATCAAAACAATAATGATCAATGGAATTGTAATTAATGTGGTTTGTGTCTTAAAATATCCTCCCTGCTGCCTTCTCTATCATCCAGTCACTGACCACTGTAGTAAGGATGTGATTTTAATCTGGATGTCAGAGAAAATATATATATATGTACATAACACATTATTCTATCACCCAGTGTCGCCTGGGACAGTTGTCATATTTTGTGTTCCTACACTTTATGTAGGGAAAAAACGGTTTTCTAATGTCAAGAGCATATGAATAGACTGATTTCATTTCTTGATTATGAATATGATTGGTGGAAATCGACATTGGAACAATGCACCAACCAAACACAATGGAGAAGTGAAGTTAAATTATTAAAAGCAAAAATGATTCAACAGCATTTAGTTATGGAATTGGAAATACACTTGACACAATTCTATGGAATACAATTACTGATTATTACTAAGGGGGGGCGGGCGAATGGTTAGCATGTGCACGCTGAATCATAAAACCTGTCATTGAGTCAACTGGCGGGCCTTTCATTCTTTGGTTGTACGTGACAAGGAGTAGGGTCGCCTGTCCAACCTCATGGATTTTCTCCGGTCCTCCGGCTTCCTCCCTCTGCTAAAGACCCCTAAGCGCAACAGAATTATTGAAGTAAAATTGAACCTTGTGTTAGTTCAAAAATAACGTAGTTTGTGTCGAGTGGACATTAAACCCCATTTCTCTCCTTCTCGACTAAGCTTCTCCTGTCCTTTTCCATCAGTAATAAACACCAGGGGGATGACACTGTAAGGTCGGTTATTGAATCCAGTGGCGCCATTTCAATTCCCAGTCTACCTAACGTAAGAAGTTTTTCTTTGGTCCTCTGGTTTATTCCCCCCCCCTCCACTCCGAAAAACCTGCACAAGTGAATTATAGAATTAAAAGATTGAACTAACCTGTATATATTTGTCCCAACATGACCTAGTTTGAAAAGATTGGATGCTAAGCCCCATTTCTCTTTCTCTTTACAAACAGTCAATTGTATTCCAAAGAATTTTCTTCTGTGAAGGTAGACTATAAATATACATTGTAACGCTTATAACTGCTTACAAATGACAACTGTCCTAGAAGAGCGTGCATCATCCCACTTCCCTGATTCCTCTAACATCTTGCCACACCCCTGCTTCCCGCTTGCTGCATGTATATATATATGTTATCATCCTATATATTTATTTAGGTGCATTAGCTAAAAGTGCTCGAGCGGCTGGTCTCTCAGCAGACGAAGCTGAGCGTTACGCCAAGACAGCAGTACAAAGTTTACGAGGTATACAAGTATAATTAGATGTAAAATTATTTGGGATGTTTGAGGTATTTTATAATTGGATAATGTAATGACTATCAATTTGATTTTGGTATTGGGGCGTTACGAAGGGTTTCTCTGGTAAAATATATATTTTTACAGTCTCCTCAAAAAACTATTTGCTATCTTTTTAGTTCAAGTGGTATATTTATCAATATATAAGAGCTTTTACTTACAAAACATCGTAAGAAAACAGGTCTGGGGTAATGGTTTATACGTTTTAGTCCTATGATAACTGAACGTAAAAGATTTTGAAAGTAATGAGTAATAAAAATGTAATTATTTTTCAATTACGGTACTTTACATTTTATTGCAAATACCGGTATTTCCAACTATGACAAGCCTCCCATTTTAGCAATAAAGAAGTAACTTATGGATATCTTGACAGAAATTTAAAATCAGCTTTTAAAAAATCGTAATGTGGATTATATATAAACTGTTTAATTTAATTACTTTTTTTTATATACAGCCCCCTTTTTATACATTTGTGCTTAACATATCGGCAGAGATATGTAAATTGATTTTGATTATTAGAACATTTGAAGTGCATCGCAGTTATGCAAATGATCGGATAGTCTAGGAAGAAGCCCTAGTTTGGGTTGTTTTGGAAAGTCTAGGTTCCAAAGTGATAAAGAACTTTGATTTCTGAATAATAGCATGTAGATGGTTATAATATTATACATGAATATATTCTAGTTATTGTATTTATTAGTTTACACATATTTATGTTGTGTTTTAATCTTTATGATACTTATCACATGTATGGTTGGGTTGAGAATTATAAATAATATTGATGATACTTAAGGACTTAATAAATTTAAAGTATCAATATATTACCCATTGTCTTGCTCAAGGCCATTAAACAACTTCAAATATATACCCTATATCCTACACATGCATTTCATCGAAGTTGTCGAATCCATTTCTTCTAGTTTAAGTAATGTACGATTGATTGGCATGTTGCTTGAACATAAACATTACATGTACATATGTATGAAAAGGGATGAGGTTAAATGTGTATTTTGATATATTATGATAGATAAAATTATATTTTTTTACTTGATCATTATATTTCTTCATATACCAGTGCATGTATGACTTATTTAATCATTTATGGTGAAGAAACCCCTTTAATTTACAAGCTGAATGTATTGTGACATGCTGTACAAGTACTTCTAGAGTTTTTATTGTTATTATGTATTTAGTTATTTTTAACGCCAATAAAAAAAACCCATTATTTGAGACCTCTGTATACCAATTTGATAATGGAAGTTAAGGATTTTTACCTCCAGGGAAAAGTATATTCAACCGAAATTTTTTCTTACACATGTGATTCAGGAATATACATTTGTATTGATCTGAAATAACAGTAACACAAACTTCAAGTACAATTTCAGACAGTTACTTTTTCTTAGGAAATTTTAGCAAGTTTTAAAAATGTTCGTTAAGCAAATATTGATTTATTTATCTGTATTTTTCTGCAGGCCCTGAATGTACATCAGATACCCATTCTACAGATGATTTTAAAATCGGGGATCGTGTGTGGGTGGGAGGAACAAAACCTGGAAGAATTGCTTTTATCGGAGAGACAAAGTTTGCTCCTGGTGATTGGGCAGGTATTGTGCTTGATCAACCAACAGGAAAAAATGACGGCTCCATTAATGGCATTAAGTACTTTCAGTGTGAACCGATGAAGGGTGTTTTTTCACGTGTTACTAAGTTGTTTCGACAACCCATGTCAGTGCCACCCTCGACACCAAAACCTGGAGATTCTGCTGGTGATTCATCTGGGATGACGAATGGAGCCTTGCCCATGAGCACACCACATCGACCCCTATCTCGACTAGGTACATCTAGTAAAACTACCTCTGCGTCTTCCTCAAGTCTCAATAATTCAATCTCAGCAGCAGTGCCTAAAGCTACGTCAACCCCAGCCCCCGGAAGGACAGCGGGGGTTAAGATTGGTGACCGTGTCCTGGTGAGTGGATCTAAGACTGGTGTACTACGATTTGTTGGAGAGACAGAGTTTGCTAAAGGTGAATGGGCTGGTGTTGAGTTGGATGAACAGATGGGTAAAAATGATGGTGCTGTTGCAGGAAAAAGGTTAGAATCGTCCATAGAAGTTAATAATTATTGTCAGCTCTGTCTGACACTGATGAATAATCTGACGTAGTATATCTCGTAGTTATTGAAAAATATTAGCTAAGCTACACAATTGTAATGGTATTGGTACTTTGATTCCTGACTTAGATACCATGAGTCTTGGTTACCCAGAACCTCCTAGTCTTCAACTAATGGTGGGTCTGGGACAGTTGGTCATTACTTGACAAAAGTTTCACTTCCCGTTATTCTCAAATGTTGACAATGCATCCAGACTAATATACATAGAATTTTTTTCTGAATGATTGAGACCATGATACCGTCAATTTGAGGAGACCTGGTAATCTTGACTTCATCCAGTACATCCAGTTGTTCAATAAAAACATGTAATACACATTTGTACAATGAATGGTTAATTATAAAACAGGCTGCGTTTCTACCATCATTTTCTTGTTATTTTCAAACATTGAATGAGTTATCAAGTGAAAAGAAAAATTATTAGTTTCTATGACGAACCCGCCCTCTTGTCTTCTTATTCTACATCATTGTATTTCTGAATGAATAAAATCACAATACTATTAAACTGTTTTTCAGGTATTTTGAATGCAAGCCGATGTTCGGATTATTTGCTCCAGTGCACAAAGTGATGAAAATTACTGCCAATTATATACCCAATCAGATGACTAGATCGTTGAATACAAGTTTACGCGGAACACGAGAACGAAGTGGTAGTCAGGATTCCATTAGCTCCATCAGCTCTTCCGTATCCAGCGTTTCACGAAGTCGGGTAAGACTCGGGGTCTCCACACTCGGAAACAAGGTACTTGCCGGCTTACTGATGCAGCCATTTTTTTAGTTTACACTCTATTCAAGTATTTTCATCGTCTTGTGAAATTGAAATGTCGACACTTGACTTTTGCCCTTTTGATCACGCTTCTGTCCTCATCTATAGCTGTTGTTTTTAATTGATGTCCCAAGCTAAAATCGACAGATTTCTCAATCTGATCACCAAATGTATAAAATAGTCTCATTTTGTCACTAAAATATAAACCGACCGACATTCAATAAACATATAATCCAAATTCATTTAGAATCATATATAGATAAAACCTTAGAAGATTAGACAATGTATTTACCTATCTAGTAAAACATTTAGACAGACCATAGATAATAGTCAATTTAAATAAAACATCAGTAGAAAATCTTGTATTTAGTTCATACTTGTAGATGAATGAACTGTTCACAAAATATTCTTTTTCTGGTCAAAATTTGGAGCCAAGGTGACTCAGTGATAATTGCGCTGACTCATTAATTGAGGAGTTACCCTTGTCTAGATTCTGTTGATGGCAGAGCAGGATGAAAGACAATACAAGAAAGGGTGTTGTGTCGTTTGCCAATAACATATGGTAGTTTTAAAGAAAATAATCAGCGAAAAGTAACATTTTCTTGAACAGTTCATTTACACAACCCATTCTTCATATTATACTTTTCTTTCATAAAACAAGAATAATAATCAAATGTTGAATGTCGGTCTGTTTTCAATGTCCTTGAGATCACAGCTTTTCTCTGTATTAAGTAATTTTATATAGCGTGTATGTAATAACACAATGGGTACATGACATTAGTAAGCGGCATGTTGTTACCACCAACCAAGTTATAATTCATTATATTTACCTTGAAATAACACCTGTTTAAATTAAACCCTATATTACACCTATATCAAATAACCCCTATATATTATAACATATATACACCAGTTATAATAACCAGCATGATATTGATATTAAAAATGTTACTGTTATATTATTCAACTTATATACGTGTTCTTATCCATCTCCATTAATACCAAATATTATAGTCATATTTATAAGTAGGATGTTCAGTTAAAACCAGAGTTTAGAATTTATATCTAGTACAACAATATATTAAAAATGTTATTGTTATATACTGCCACTGGTTCTACTCGATCTCCATTAAATACCAAATGTTATAGTCATATTTGTATTTAGGAGATAAAAGATAAAATCATAGTTAAGAATTTATATCTAGTACAATTATTCTGAGATGCGTGAACATACAAAAGTCGGCCTTAGATTAGAGATACTTATAAAAGTAGACCTTAAATTTGGGGTACATATACAAAGGTAGGCTTTCAATTCGTGGTACGTACAAAAATAGACCATTAGGCCTTAATTTTAAGATATGCTTACAAAAATAGGAAATTGAGTCTCGATTATAAGATACTAACAAAAATTGACCTTAAATTTGAAATACTTACAAAAATTGACCTTAAATTTGAGATACTTGCAAAAATAGATCATCATTGGAGGTGGTTGTAAAAGTAGGCCTTTATTTTTACAAGGATTCGAAATACTTATGCAATATGTTGCATATAAAATACAATATACAGTAATTGGCTCAATCCACCAACATAAAAGATAAAAGTAGAAGAAATCATTTTTTCGAAAAGAAACGAACATATTAAACGTGATCAAGTGAACGCTTTCGATTTTCATATTCATTAAATTCCAATTACAGAGTAAAACTTGAAGCCTGTGTTTCTTCATTAATTCAAATAATAATGATAAAAATATACCAATAGTTAAAAAGTTTTTAACAATAGTTAATACTATTAGCATGAACTGTCTTCATCTCTAATATAGTTTTATCTTATTCACTTAAACTATATTTATAATATAATATGCATGTTAGCTCAAAATAAAAGCTCCATGTCTTCGGCTGCCACAAATATTGGTCTGGATAAACCGGGTTTTTACTGTGCCAGATACATATACATGTGGTTTAATGGTCGAGTGGGAGACATTAAGTAATATATTGATATTGCACAAGTGTTATACAGTTTTATCCACATATTACACAATATCTTGCAGGAGACCATTAAACAACTTTAAATACTGACACTATCCAGCACATTCATTTCAATGAAATAAATCACGCAGGTCGAAAATTTTCAACTAGTATTAACAATCCATGCTTGGCACATTGCCTGTACCATAATTTGAAATAATGGTACGTCACGTCACATCTGTATTTTAATTGCATTTAAAGTACCGGTAGGCTACTGATATTTTCATTGTCTTCTGATGGAATGAAAAAATTATTTCCATACAGCTGGTTACAGTTATATGTACACAATGGTGATTATTGTTCAAACTAATTTTTGTTGTTGAAGGCGGCTGGAGTGATTAAGATTGATTATCGTTTTAAATTTTTATTACGTTATTTAACCAAGGTTACACATTTTTATACTACTGTTTATTAAACCCATCTTGTCTCATGCTTTTTAACAATGATATTAAATACTTTTTTAAATTGTTGATAAATACTTTTTTTAAAAATCATGCAATAAAATACATTTAAAGAATCAGTCATTTTTATATAATCTGAATAAAGACAGTAATTAACACAATGTATTTAATATGGCGGATGTGAAATGTGTTAAAGATGTCAGAAGTGACAAGAGTCCATTATACTTAAAAGTTGAGTTAAAAGTTGAGTCAAATGTATAATTTATTTTAGTGATGAAAGATGTAAAGTGTGGTGATAATCCATGAAATTAATTATTCCTTCTCTATAACCATTCGTATCTATATAATTTGTTTAAATTTATTTAATCAATGTAAAGTCTACAAAAAAACTATGTCACTTCTCCTGTGCAATGGTGGGGTCAGTGTGGTAAAGGGGTGGTGTCACTATACATGTACAGGATTAATTGTTTTCTAGTTTCGAGCTTTGCTGACTTGACAATGAAAGCGTTCCCTAGTTGTATGGATCATGTGAAAAACATGTCTTTTCTGTGTACTGGTATATGACAAGCACAGCTGTCTAGTGGTTCGGATGGGACAAAAACGAGGTCCTGTTTACACAGGCCAAATTTCCCTCAGTTTTTCGTCCCATTCGAATGCCTAGACAGCTGTCCTTGTCAGGCCGTCCGTCCTGCATCAATGACAAGGGAAAATCACGTCGGAAAATCTGAATGAGCTTTATTGGCTAATGTAGGAATCAGACACCGGACCACGGACCTCCAGGCTCACGAACCAGCATCTTGCCCTTTAAGCCACCCTCATCCCTATAGAAGAACTGACATATTTTTTAATTGTTTATATTTATAACTACTCTATATTCTCTATATCTATGTAATGCTAACACTTATATATTCAACTTTTAACCCCTAATCATAGAACACCAAGGCAGCCCAGAGACCTGGAGCTGTTTCTGTTAATACCAGTACATCAGCACTCCAGGTGAGTTGTACATGTACTTAACTCCCTTTATCAATTATCTCCCCTTGCTTTAAAGTTGGTTTTTTTTTTTGTTATAAATTTAGATATTAATAAGAAAAAAAAATTCCAAAGAGTAACAAAAATTAAGAATAAAAAAAATTTCAAATTAAAATCTTGGATTTTCAGAAAATGAATTTGAAAAAATTATGTTTAATAGATTTTAAAAATAGTTTTATTGTAAATTTAAGATGGAAGGGAATAGATTTACCTATGCCTACAACAATACCTGTTGCTTAGCAGCAAAATTAAATTAAGCTAATGAAGATGTTCTCCCTTTTTCCTTGTGTTGGTTATGGGTTTTTAAGTCCTTTGGTTGGTGGGTCTAAACCTGGGCCCTGTGTCAAGAAATTATAACTAAGATAAACCCAAATTTTAGTAATTTGATTGGATAATATTAGATTGATTTTAGTGCTGAGCCAATTTAAATTGAAGTATCTACTAAAATTTCGATTTTATCTTTAGTTAAGATTTCTAGAAACAGGGCCTAGGTTCTTAATCTTTTTGTTTAATATTCTCACATTTGTAACACGATAGCTGGATAAATTACCCCATACAATCTTTAGTATTATTTAAAGCTTTTTACGGTAAAGCTTACATTGAAAATATAGCTTGTATTGCGGCCATATGTGTGGAAGTTATAAATTGTTTAACTGTACAGAATTTTAGTCACAAGACTATTATTAAGCACATACAAACACATCCCATATAAAAGAATTCTTGAGAAAAAGTATTGGCTAGGTTTTTTTTTTTTAAATTATTACTTTTTTGTCTATGATAAATGAAGATCTGGATGTGAAATCAATGGAAACCAATGTACATGTAAACTTTAAATGGTGATAACTTAAGTTCAAATTAATTGATTTGAATATTTTATTGACCATGTACTTTTGCTTGTGTTTGCTCTTAAACAAGTTACACTGTATATGTACTGTAACCTTGGAGCATCAAAATAGAGTTTAGCTTGCGGGAAAATAAATTCTTTTACATTTTGAACAGTAAGTATACAATTATTCAAACATAATCTTTTACGATGTATACTTTCACTGATTGTTTATCCTTGTTGATAATTTTAGAAAGCTCTGAAGGAAAAAGAAGATCACATTGAACAGCTGTTACGAGAACGTGATCTGGAACGAGCTGAGGTTGCAAGAGCTGCTGCACAAGTTGATGATGTAATTAAATTTTATATAAAGGGGTTTCTGTGAGCGCTGGCCACTCTACTAGAATGTCTAGAGTTCACATCCCAGCATGAGTTGAGATGAACATTCAGCATTTTTTAAGCTTGTTTCTCCTTTGTCACAAGTTGTGCTTTAGTTACTGACAAGGAAACTGTACTGTGGCATGCTTTTGATAATAATCTTGTACGTGACAGACTAGTGTCATCTGCCTAACTTGGTGGGTTGTCTCCGGGTCTTCCAGTTTTCCCCAACTGCTAATTAAGACCTCTAAGCACAAGCAAATTATTGAAATAAATTACCGTGTTTTATGGACATTAAATTAAACCCTATTTCTCTCTCTTATCATGATTGACCATTTAATCATATTTTTGGGTTGAGAAGGAGAACAGTTATCTGAATGGTTTCAACATTACTGGTATCAGTTATTTATTTTATAATGTTGGGGGGGGGGGGCTGTGGCACGGTGATTAAGTGGGTAAGACACTGGCTTGCTAGTCTGGAGGTTGGGTGTTCGATCCCTCCATTTGCGGAGAGAGTTCATCTAGATTTCAAGCAGAGGTTCCCCCCCCCCCCATGTCAGTGATGAAGGACGGAGAGCCTGACAGAACTGTAGGATGTAAAACCCATTTCATTTCTGTTTTATTATGTAGGCGGAGATACAGCTGACATCATTACGTACAGGACAAGATAGATATCGAGATGAAATGGAAGAACAGATATTAAAATTAAGAGCTGTCGTACAAGCCTTAGAAAAAGACAACAACAGTTTAAAGGGACAATTAGAGGATGAAAAAAGGTAAGAAGTATTAAAGATATCGGCACATTTTTAGAAATATATATTTCAGACTGTATTAGAGCCAAGTCTGAATTCAGTATCATCCACAATCTTCAACATTGCAAACACGACTTGTATGTCAATTTAAATCCGGATTGATGCTTTTATCTTACCGTAAAAGTCAGACCAAAACTGCCGGACATAGTGGCCGCCCCTTGTGCGCATATAGTGTAAAATTATCTAAGACCAAGGTTGCAGATACTTTAGAGGTCCGGATTTAGAATTTGATTTTGATACAACTTCAAAGTTATGTTTATAGCCCAAAGATTTTGGTTCCCTTTGATATTATCGCATTTCAGACCATGATTTTCTTGATTGTTCGAAAAATCACATTTTTTTTTAGCTTGTTCACAATCCATCTTTAGAAATTTAATGTGGCGTATCTTGCCTGGCAACGGCTGTTTTTTAAAATTAACATAAGCAATGATCTAAATGATATAACATTGTTCTGTTTTATTTCAGAAAATGTGAAGATTTACAATTTCAAATAGAAGAAGAGGTAATAGATAAAGATGATTTAGAGGTAAAGAACAGATTTCTTAGAATAATTCAAATTCACATGTAGAACATCATTATCAATACAATTCTCAGTTGGCTATACTTTTTAAAACCAAACTGAAAATATTGACAATAGTTCCTTTGTAACATTGTATTCAGGATGAAGGGTGTTATTTGTATAAGGTGGGTAAGACACTGGCTTGCTAGCCTGGAGGTCGGGTGCTTGATTCCTGCATTGACCAAGATAGTTCATCCAGATTTTCAGTGATGCAGGATGTGCATGTGAAAGATTCCTTGACAGTTGGAATTTAATATGAATAGGCCGTAGTGCAGTGTCCAGGCAAAATTCCCCTCATGGCACGCTGTATGGTGTATGCCTGACTTCATTAGCCCAGTTCAGAGCAAAACAGTAGGACGTTAAGCCCCATTTAATTTTTTATTTTTCATTTCTTTAAAGATAAGGCCTGGTTTCCCCAGTGTCTGTTTTATAGGACAGCATCTAGTCGTTCAGATAGAACAAAAAACGGATGTTCATGTACAACTTGGTGTGCACAGAAACAAAAATTTGAATTACAAACTTTTTTGAGGAAATCTAGCTTGCTAAAATTACTAGTACAGTAGTGAATGTTCCATAGCCTTGTAGTGCAAAACTCAGCCTGAAAATGGACTCTTTCACAACACAGTGAATCGGATTATATTAATTCAGTAGCATAAAATATACATGTTGTGTGTTGTATTTTGTTTTAGAGTCGTACTGAAGAAGAGTCCGCAAGAGTTGAACATTTAGAAAAAAGTTTCAGGAAAGAGAAAGATAAAGCTGATCAATATCAACAAGAACTTGATAAATTAAAGGTACAGTACTTTGTCATTCATTATTTAACAAATGGTTCTTAATAGTAAGTGCAGGAGGACCGCACTACACGAAAAACAAAAACCTACAAGATTAACCTGCTGAAAATATCAAATCAAGTGAATGGATCCGGGGGCCAGCCGTAAGCGTCCACTGCGCTGTACAGTCCCGGGCCTATTATGGTACAGGCTTCACTAAAATGATTTGAAAAAAAAAAAGAGGTAACAGAAATAATGCGACCGATCTTGACAATGGTCGTCTCTCAATGGCGATAGACTGCCAGTTGACGTCAGATGTTAGAACGGCAAACAATTTCAACAATAAGGGCGATAATCCGGATAGAATCTCGGAAAACGCTAAAATAATAAGTGTAGTGAGCAAACAGGAGCAAAACCCGACAACGAGAACATTCTGCAGTACGAAGGGCTAAAACTCTACTCTAATAGTAAGTGCAGGAGGACCGCACTACACGAAAAACAGGATTAATGTGGGGTGTGGATGGCGTAATGGTCAGCATGTACATGCTGTATCGTATGCCTGGCATTGAGTCAAGGAGTAGGGTCGCTCGCCAAACTCATGGGTTTACTCCAGGTCCTCCGGTTTCCTCCTACTGCTAAAGACCCATACGTGCGCGCAAATTATTGAAATAATATTGAATTATATGTAAATCCCGAAATGACCTAGTTTGGGTCGAGTGGACATTAAACCTCATTTCTCTCTCTCTCTCTTTATTTTTGTTAAATGATTAATTATTAAATTTTAGGCTGCGCTTGAAGAAAAATCATCAAAACTGAAAGAAGCTGATTCAACACAACTGACTTATCTGGACCAATTAGAAGAAGTAACCCATAAATTATCGTTGGCAGAAAAGAAAATAACATCGTATGAAGCTAGTAAAATTGACGATGGGGCAAAGGTAGGTATCATTATTTATCGAGACATGAAATGTAAAAAGGGTTAAATGTAAATATCCCCCTTTTTGGCTCCAACTGAACTAATGAATATTCGAATCCTCAGTTGTATGTGACAAGGAATAGGGTCGCTTGTCCACCCTCGTGGGTTTTCTCCAGGGGCCTTATTCACGAAATTTTAACTAAGATAAAATCCAAATTTTAGTTATTTGATTGGATAATATTAGATTGATTTTAGTGCTTAGCCAATCAAAACTGAAGTATCTACTAAAATTTGGATTTTCGTGAATGAGGGCCCAGGTCCTCTGGTTTCCTCCTACTGATAAAGACCCCTACGCGCAAGCGATGTATTATAGAAATAAAATTAAACCATACATTAGTTCCGAAATTACCTACTTTGTGTCGAGTGGATGTTAAACCCCAATTTCTCTCTCTTGCTAATGAAGATGTCACATGTGCCACACCACTTGCTATGGCGAAAACTTTGTGCTGTCAGAGGCACTATGGATTACTTTTAATTTGATTTTAACTTCAACATACTGTTAATGGTATATACACAGGACGTTACTTTTTTGTTCCATTTAAAAAACTAAAGGCTTTTTGTTTGCGAGGTTCTCTGACCTGAGCATGACTCATGGCAGTTGTGGGATTCCACTAAAGGAATGGGTTGGGTCATCTTGTGGTATATATGTGAGTTGGGTCGTCTGCCTAAACCCGTAGTTTATATATGGTTCTTTGTTTTCCTCCCACCGGTAGTGAAATAATAGAAGCCACCTCTCTTTGCGTAGTGGATGTTAAACTTGCTCTGTACTCTGCAGACAAATATGCTGTATTTTGATGGTATATATGGTCTCTTTAAACTGTCCGTTCCAGAGTTATCTGAAAATGTTTGTGATTGATATTTTTACAGACTAGTCAAGTTGGCATGGAGTTAGCCGAGAAAACATCACGAGTTAGTGAACTCGAAGAAATGTTAGCCAATAAAAATCGTGAATTCAAACAGTTACAAGATAAATTGGACGAAGTGGTGAGTGTAACATTAAAATACATAGCTCTCTCTCTTTCTACTAACAAGGGTTAGGATAATATTTCTAAAGTATATTTGGTGGTATTTTGTATTAATACATAGATTAGAATTTGCTCTCCTTTATTCAGCTTTTAAATTAGATTCTTATGGGCCAAAGCAATTTGATTTTGATTTCTTGATAATTTTAACAACTATTTGAGTCTCGTGAATATTTTTGTTAAAGTTTCAAAAAAAAATTGACCAAAAAGCTTCGAGAAGAGCAACCAATTATTTGGGTGTTTTTTTTATATTTTCTACAAAAGAAATTTAATAGTTTTCTCAAAGAATGAAAATTCAAATTGGTTTGGCCAAAGTCTAAATGTGTGATCCTGCACCACTCAGTTACATGTAGTGTTGATATTGATTTGTGTTCAGAAGTTTGGATTTGAAAGCTTAAGATTGTGTTTGTCTTAAAACAAGTTTTGACCTATCTTTTAAATCTTGAATTGAAATGCATTTTCCATTGAGTTAAACACCACCAATGCTTTGTCAATGCTGCACACAGAACTAACACATCCTTATTTGGTTCCTTCGCAGTTGATTGGCCTGTACGATCTGGGAACAATATTAACGGAAGACGAACATTAACCCATCATGTATTATGTTAGACATCATCATCGTGTTCTACAAAAACAACATGTCTACCTCGACGTTTCATCTTTCATACGAGAAAATATACTTCGATTTATATACAGCTTTATATAACCAATTCTACCTCTAATATAGCATAATCCACTCTAGTTCTTTAGTTTTGACAGGTAAGGGCTAAACCACACTATAATATAAGGGGAGGACAGGTTGAACACTTTGATAGGATAACTGTGGATGATTAAATTGGGAATATACAAATAAATATCTTGCTCTTGATTAAAGTCAAAAGATCTGTATTTGCATTTTGGGAAAATATCTAGTTTTTCTCAGGTTAATTAATCCACACTAGAATGTACTCAGATGGATTATTTAAGATTAAATTAAAGGGGAATATTATCTAAGTAACTGGCACTTCTGACTATGAATTGAAAAATAGATAATGCAACATGAATATATTGAAAATTTTCATTTAAATTACTTTATTGTGAGCAACATTTTCAGTGGTTGTAGCTTTGACAAGATGTGTGCATGGATCGTAACCACAATACGGGTCATTCAAGTCTTAGCCTTGCTTGTCCATTTTTGAATTCAATAATTAAATGGCCAAACAGTTTTAATCTACTGAAAATCTAACCCATCTGATGCCATCAAGAGTTGATTATGGCCTTGTCATGTTAATGTTTAATTAATAATTTATGTTACATTTGAGACCCCAAAAAAGACCCGCAATAGGCAGTAACACCCCATCCCCCTAACAATCTCCTTACAAAGTGTTGAAACTTTCCTAACCTTTCTCTTTTTATCTAGGTATCTTTATTCAGTAATAGGGGATTGGATGGGGAAATGGTTAGCATGTACACGCTGTATCATACATGACAAGGAGTAGGATCGCTTGTCCAACCTCGTGGGTTTTCTTCGGGTCCTCCAGTTTCTTCCCACTGCTAAAGACCCCCACGGCCATGCAAATCATTACAATAAAATTAAACCATGTCAGTCCCGGAAGACCCCTACAGCCATGCAAATCATTAAAAAAAAAATAGAATTAAACCATGTCGGTCCCGAAAGGATCTAGTTTGTGTCCAGTGGACGTTCAACCCCATTTCCCCCTCTCTCTTTATTCAATATTTATTTAATCCCATCTCTTCCCAGGCTAAATGATTTACAATAATCCATCTAATAGCTAGTGTGATCGTTTAACTTCTTATTGCTATTTGCATATTACAGACTATTTTATAACTTAATGACTTAAATTGTGATTTAATCAACTTTGTTGAAAAAATAAAATTAATTTAGACAAAGATAATGTGTGGTTTAACCCTACTTGGACAATTTTTGTAACATTTTAAGATTTCACTTGCAACTTTTACAAACAAATTTTTTTTTTGATTTGGGAAATGGTTCATTAGTTATTTACATTTTGATATTACAGCTTGATGAACTGAAGACCAGTAACTCTAAAAATACGAAGATGCAAGAAGCAATCGACGGTGGGTACCATTCATTTTGTGATTTTCGAGTTAAATGATAGGCATGAATAGAATACTTGGGATCTTATTGGCATTAACTCTCAAAATGGATTCCTCAAGCATGGTTTCCCTTGTCAGTGGTGCCAAACAGAGGGCCTGGCAAGTCGGTTGGATGGCTCGGAATCGAAAGTCCCATGTACACCATAAGTAGCATATTTAAGATCCCCTTATAGGTAGAAGGGGCGAAGTTCTCCTGACAGGGATGTTTCGACAAGTATCCTCTTATCATTATCAAGTACAATAACGATAACGATAAGAGGATACTTGTCGAAATGTAGTACTTTAAGAATAAACCTAATGATTATTTCACATAAAAACTGTGTTCTGTTATTGTTTCCCAATGGCCACTCAAAGATTATTATTCACCAATGATGTAATAATGGTTGAAAATCCAACAAATAGTTCTTCCATCCCAGATAAAACATAGCAAGACTATTTCCTATTTATCTTGTAGACATGAAAACAAAGATGGAAAGTCAAGGATCAAGTCATAATCAATTAAGTGAAGAGTTGAAAGCAATGAGATCAAATCATTCAGGTAAGCCCACAATGCCTTATATTTTGTTTTCTTTGGAGGGGCCATGACATGCCGCAAGGTCAAGGGATCTAATGCATAAATTGTTGATCATAAGGCCTGGAACTTAGCAAGTCATGGTTTCCAACCCATTAAAGTATAGATCTAAACACCCACATCTAAACAAAGCCGATTTGTCTATAGTGAAGACAAATAAAACAAAATTTGAACTTTTTAAAACAAAACGAAATGAGGTCTGTGCTGTAATCAGATTGCAGATTATATATAATACATATCATCAGTGTTTTATTCATTCTTTCCTTATTTTAGATGTACAAAGACAGTTGGAGACAAGTAACTCAAGATCAGAAGAATTAGCAGAGGAGCGCAAGAAACTGGTAAGTTTTATTAACTCAGGTGGTGTTTCTCTTTTAATAATCTAGAATGGAGTCGATCAAAATTTTTAAGGATTTTCAATATTTTAATATAGTTTGTTTTCAGTGGTTTTCAATATTCATACATTTGTGTTGTAAAATTGTGATGTTAATATAGTTTTTACATGAAATTTGGCCACTGAATTTTAGTTTTATCATCATTTTATCAATACTAACTGAATTGACAGATCAAAATCTGTATTAAATATTTTGGCAAAAAAAAATGGAAATAAAAAATAATTTGTGAGTTGGAGGTGGGTTTTTTTCAAATTTCTAGTAAATTCATTATAATTTGAAAATCAGAATAAAAAGTAAATGATGTATTTAATGACATCTATACATGTACATCTGTATGGTTAAATTTCTGTAAAATAGTGGTTAAATTTCTGTGAAATATATCATAAATACATGTACTTTCACTTTAGTTTTCACTTCTATTCTTATTCTTTTACCTGTGTGGCTTGGTATTACATCATCTTTATATATAGTTTCATATCAGCTGGCTTTTAGTGGCAATATAACAGTAGTTGGTCAAATAATATTTACAAGCTGATAAAGCCCCTGGAAAAAGACTTCGTTCTTAAAATCTCAAATTTTTGATGTTCCACAAGGGTCTTTACTGGGCCCAATCAGTCTCAAAAATACTTGTAACTATTGTTTTATCAACTTTATTTCACCCACTTATCAAATTTGTCATTATCATCATCCATTCTCATTGACATCATCATCCTTATTCTTACATCAATTCTTTTCATTTCCATATCTTTTTTTTTAAATCAATTTTAAAATTTATGAAAATATCAGTTTAAATATTTATTATTGTATCGTAAAACAATAAAATAATTATAAATTTTGCTATTATTGTATCGTAAAACAATAAAATAAATTATAAATTTTGCTATCATTGGTCAATTTTATCTGATATATTCAAAAATAAAGTATTTTTGATTAATTAATTAGTTTTTTTTGCAAGTTTTAAAGTAAAGAATAGATGATGATTTAATTTTAATCTAGGTTTGATAGAACAACTGATATTTCTAAATCAGGAATTTTGTCTAGATTTTTTAGAAAAAAATATGATAAATCGATGTGGCTGATTCAAAAACTGACCGAACTCCAGTAGTAAGGTGGCAGAGCACAATGGGTTAAATTGCAAAATGTTTTATTTAAAACAATGCATGGGATTATTAAATTAGATCCGGAAATTAAAATTAAAACCTGATTTCTCCGTTGGCAAGGAAGTTTAATGTTAAGTACTTTCTGGACTGTTACGGATGACATGCTGACTTGAGAAGGTCCTATGTCTTTTAAAGACAGTTAAATGTTTATAAGCAGAAATATCAGTTATTCTGTGACTAGAAATATTAAATATACATGTAGATATATTCATTGTTCCAACTTTAGTTGCTGTTAGTGACCTTTTACAGGTTCTGTTGAAACTGCTACAATTAAATCAATACCTTTGAGGAGAGGGTGATATAGGCTATGCCTGTTCCCTGATCCCTTTTCATAAATTTAAAATAAAATATTGTTTACAAAAAAAGACCTTACATGTATATTAACATCATGCCTGTTAATGTAAAAAAAACATGATGATCAGTGCTTTGGCATTTTTACATTTAGAAAGGATTTCAAAATCTGAATTGAAATATTTTTTATGCAAAGTTACATGATAATCAGTGCTTTGGCATTTAAACAGGATTTCAAAATCTTAATTGAAATGATTTTTATGCTAAGTTACTTTCCTTTTTTTTTTATGATTCATTTGTGAATGCAGTTTAAATGACAGAACTTGTAAATGCTTCGTTGTTTATTGAGATAAAATTGTTGTTTAGTGAAGAATTGATTGTAATATATAACTATGTGAAATTTTATTTTTTGATTTTTTTGTCATTGTTGTTGGCTTTAAATGTATTCAGTTTAAATATTGATCTATTGATCTTGTGCTATGATAAAATAAAATAAAAGTCGAGATACATAACTTTCCACCAATTAAGGTTTTCCAATATGCCATTAATTACTCCATACTGCCAAATTACTCCATTTGTTAGGAGCACTTGAGTTGTCAAACACATAAAAGGGATGTTGTACATACTAACATAGGAATAAAATAAAACCAAGTACAAACAATCCAAATCATTAGACAAAATTCGTAATAGTGTCGGCAAAATAGTGTAATCGGCATCTAAACCTAGTAATGTTCAATTACATAATTTAATAAGAATCAAATACTTCTGCAAACAGGTCTACATTTTTTGTTGTGTGAATTAAAATAAATGGGGTTTAACACCCTACTTTTCTGCTCCCAAAAATACATGTAATTCTGTGAGCTCAAATGAGATTGAGGATTGGCTGTTTTAGGGAATATAACTTCAGAATATCCTGACTCATGCAATTTACATGAATAAAAACTATTACGAATTTGAATATTCATGGATTATTCAACTTATTTTTGAAAATAAACTATTGAAATTGTTCTGCATCTAATACAAGAAATTATATCCGAAGATGTACGGTTAGGCTAATAAGAAGTTGATCAAACAATGCAAGAACCCTAATCTTATCAAAACACATCGTATTTTAATAGTTTAAAATTTTGTTTCACTCGTCTTCACTACACTAGGCTCTGGAAGAGTTGTTATATAACCAGGGTTGTGGTTGAAGTGAGGGATTAGCCAATGAAACAGTGTTTTACTGCGACTTCTTGGCGTGCCATGCATGGAACTGTGGGTAAACAACTAGAAACGTCAACGCTGATTGATTAATCAATGTCTGACACGACCTTCCAGTACAACTGATCAGATCTTCATGCAGTGTAGGCCATCGAAAGTATAAAAAAACAAAACGAAATATAGATCTCTATTTTATTCAGATTTAGATAAATTGATATTATTTTAATTCAATATAAGTGTGGGATATATATGTAACTTAGTAGTAGTGGTAATGTAATAACCATTTCTCTCGAATAATTGCACACTTTGTATCATTTTAACTTCTCATTATTAATATTATTATAGTTTACATGCTCGACACATCTTTAAAGCATTGTAACATAAATGAATGGACATCATGGACATGTTTTCATACAAAATAAATCATATACTACTTCTATAATATAAACATTGTTTTTTACAAGTGGACATCGATATTGTTTTCATATAAAAAAAATCATTTACTACTAATATAAACATTACTGTCAACATTGTTACATCATAATAGATTTATAAAATCATTGTTCATAAGAGATAAATCATTTCATAAGAGATAAATCATTTTAGTGTGATAAGATCAATTAATATATAAACACTGATTTAATGTCAACATTGTGTCATTGTTTTGTGAGATCAAAGTCAATCAAATTTTAACCATTCAGACAGCATATTAATTATTAGAATAATTCAATATTTTAACCACTTAGACAGCATATCACTTATTTGAACGTTTCATCTAAAGAATAAACCTACATATTTTCATCAATAAAGTATTAAAAATCATATTGAATTTTGTCAACAATTGTATAAATTGATGTTACAGTCATCATTATGGAATATTATGCAAAATACTATAATTTTCCTAAACATTTTTAAGATTTTGTTTATGTCTATTTTTCTTTCACAATGGTTACACAATGCATTGTTGTTGCATAATTTCTGATAGATATAAATTTATGAATAAAAACATAGTATCAACATGCATTTTGATAGGCATAAATTTATGAAATACAACATGCATAATACATGTAGGTAGATAAAAGAGCCCCAGAAATTTAAATATTGTCAACATTGTGTCACTATGTTGTATTGTGTCATCAGTGCTGTGTTTTATTTGCACATACATATGTATTTGATACATGTAGTTCTGCGTACATCACCCCGTAATTCTAGTCAATATCAGTGTTTCCTAAATATTTGTTTTGTTTTTCATCACATTTTTTTCGATATATTTTTCTTTTTTTGAAAAATAAAACAGTTTATTAATTCTGTGACAATTTTCAAATGATGTTTATATTTGTTGATTGTATTACCGTAATTATTCTGAAGAAACATAGCACAAGGCTTTAGATTGAAAGTTTTATTTTTTTTCTAATTTTTCCCCCTCAAAGGAAAATCAGCTTGCTGATCTGATGAAAAACTCGGGCGACAGTTCCACCCAACTGTCGCTACTTAATGACGAACTCACCGAGAAAAATAGGTCAGTTAATCCCCTTTGAAAACAAAATTAACAAATTACTTGTTTTTGTAGGGAATATTCACTGTCTGCTCTTTAAGTACACAAAATACCCAAAACTACACTATATATTTTTTTTTGTAAACACTTATTTAATATTTATTTTATTATCTTTTATTCGTGTAGACTCTGAACCAAGATTTGGGGATAGACTTAGCCAATGTCAACCCTTTTCCTGTATTATTCAGCATATTTTCCATTGAAAACTTTGTTTCAGAAAATAAAATATTTTCTGTGAACTGATAAAATGGGGGTTATTGATATACTGAGGACTTACAGTGAATGTTTTCTTAATTTACTGAGTTTGCATGCTGCACCAGCTTGCTCGATATTTGTTTTTATTTTTTTAGCCTTCACTCTCTTTGCACTTTTTATGATTATCTTTAATATTTAATCAACACCTAATTATGTTGTTACACTTTTTATTTAATTAATGTGAATTATTAGCATCTTTAATTTTAAATTTTGTTTTATTTTGATGTCTGATTTTTTTTAACTATTTAAATATTTTAATTGATGTCGACTATTCTGAGTATTTATAAATAATCTTAGTATCAAATTGCTACATGAGCGTTTGCTTTTTTTTGAGAATATGTTCATCTATTAATATTTAATTTAAATGTCCGCTTATATAAAGCTATTTAGGTATTAAACATTCCAAGGGGCTTTGATTTGCAATATTACTTAGTAACAAAAAAAATTTGACGTATTCATTAATTTCTTAAATGTTTTTTAAATACATGTATGTCTTATCTTTAAATCTGTTCCGCATGTTTGTTTTTGTTTACGTTCCGTCTTTCTTTTTTTATTATGGTCACATTTATGTTTTGGGTTTTTGTTTTGTTATTTTTAGTTCATTTCCTTTTTATAGATGATTTAGTTCCTTGGTCTTTGTTTAGACACAGAAATATATTTCTATGTTTTAGAATTTGTTTTTGCATTAGAGATACCTGGTAACTGTTTTGTAATAGATTCTAGTTAAAGGTGATGGCCAGTTGAACCTACATGTAAATGGCTTAAAGAAGAGGGGCTTTAGCTCGAAGTTGCATGAATCCGACCAGACTACCTTTCTTCAATGAAGCTATATATATATATATATAAACAATCAACCCACACCTTGTCCAATCTCTGCAAGCTATTTTATGTTTAACTATTAACAAGGCCAGTTTGAAGTTCCAGACAGACCATTTCCAGCAAAATCTTCAGCTTTTTCTACTGGTTTTACTTTTCCCAGCATCCATATCCCCACTGGTAGTAAAGATGCATAATCCATTTATGAATTTCTTTCAGATATTTTTCTCTTTGAAATATACTATTCAAAAAAAGTAGGGGATATTTGATTTTGGGGGCATAATACTAAAATATGCAAATGACTACGAAAAAAGTCACTATAGAACCTAACAGAAGAAACATTTCCAGTTACATGTGACGCCCAAACGCACCAATAGCTACCGCATGGAATGCAGGTGATGCTTGGGATCATCATGGGGGTCCAACCCAAGATTTGCACGACTCTGACTTTGAATGTTACAGTCATTGTGGCATTGAATTCCAGGGTGGAAACATCAGTTTAATTGTTTTAGTGACCAGAAAACAAATTTTGATATGCGTCGGCTTACCCAAAATGAAAGGTTACGTGCCCTTGGCATGCTACAGATCGGCACAACACAGGCGGTTGTGGCGCGGACGATGAATGTTTCTCAGTCTGTCATAAGCAGACTATGGTCCAGATACCGTGATACACAATCTGTACAGGACAGACCACGCTCAGGTCGACCAAGGACGACAACTCAAGCCCAGGATCGATTTATCCGTACCTTGGCCTTGAGAAATCGTGTCATCACAGCAAATCAGATCAGCGCTCGTCTTCAAACAGACACTGGTGTGAGAGTGAGTGGCCAGAAGATTCGGAATCGACTGCATAGGGGTCACCTTCGCGCCCGACGTCCTCGCGTGATCCCTTGTTTGAGAGATCACATTCAGGCAAGACGTCGTTGGTGTAGGGATCGTCAACACTGGGATAATCGACGCTGGAGCAATGTGATGTTTTCAGATGAGTCAAGGTTCACTGTTGATTTTTTGGACAGACGTAGGAGGGTGTGGCGTCGAAACGAGCGCTTCCAAGACGTTAACGTCATCAGACATGATCGATTTGGGGGTGGTTCTGTTATGGTGTGGGGAGGCATCACTGTTGCTGGAAGAACGGCTTTACATGTTGTTGCAGGGCGTGTTACAGGCCAGTACTACCGGGACAACATCTTGGCAGTCCATGTTGTGCCGTTCCAGGATGACAACGCAAGATGTCACAGGGCCAGGATTGTTACAGGTTACCTCCAACAACAGAACATCACCACATTACCTTGGCCAGCTTGGACAGAGGTTACGTCAACGTCAACAACGTCCTGCCAATGTCCAAGAGCTTGCTGCTGCGTTGCAACAGGAATGGGACAATCTGGACCAAAATGACCTTAGACGTCTCATTAGGAGTATGCCACGTCGGATCAATGCTTGTTTGGCAAACAGAGGAGGATTTACCCGTTACTGACTTTGTTGTGATGCTGTGGTAACTTTGCTGTTTGACCCCGGGTATCATTTTACCCTTATAATGGTCAGTCTGTGCCTTACTTAGTCTAACGATCATTTGGAATAAATCGATGAATGTGAACTTCATTTCATTTTGTCATTTGTTTCTTCGTCAGTTTCATTAGGTGACTTTAATAACACTTAAAAATCAAATATCCCCTACTTTTTTTGAATAGTATAAATGCCCTCCTATTTTTACCAAGTAAATTATGATAGACAATATAATGTTAAGAATTGATGGGATCGAGTAAAATAAAATTGTGTAGTTGCACAGTTCTGACAATTGACAAACCGTTGTGTGAGCAGATTCATGACTTAATGAAATGGTCCAGCAATGGGAATTGGTTGAGATAATATCATATTTCTGTTGTCACTTTCCTTCTTGACCAATATTCTTGTGATTCCTTGAGAGATTTAGAGAATTGGATTCCGGAATATTCTGTCAATCATCTCCATAGTGCATGATTCAACATCCTTAAATTTCAATGAATGAATACCCACTATTATGAAAAACAGAAGTGAAAAAAAAATCAAATAATGAATAAATTTGACAGATTCATCCTGAAAGACCTTGTGTGTTCAGTATCAGTATCAAATAAATTATCAGTTGTATCACTTCCGATTTCTGTAATTCGGGATTGTTGGGCCATTCATTTTCTATTGTGGTTGAATAGGCGACAAACTACAAACACATTTATTGTGACTTGATTGCTCCCCTATTTTTCTTTTTGAAAATCTGTAATTTTTTCGCCAACTATATCATCAGCACAAGAAGTATGCGATTAGATGTTGGTATTTAACAGCCCTGAATTTCGATTTTAATGTATTACAATTGACACTTTATCCATTTTATTTTCTGTAATTTTAATTCATTTCTTTACTGGATACATATATTATATGGGTATTTACAGCACATAGTTACTACCATTCCTCAAGTTTAAAGAAAGGTGAAAAATTCAGTAATCTTGTAGATTAATTAATCCAATATATATGCCATTTTATATATCCATATATAGCTTGCCATCATTGATTGAATCATTTTGCTTGTTGAAGTTGTTCCAGTGTTACCAAATTTGCTTGTTAGGCCCATAAGTTGTGGTAATTTGAATTTGATACGGTAGTATAATTGAATGCTTAATAGACCTTACAGAGCAAGTTGATAGCGGATTGCTAGTTCAGTACCTTGAACATTCAGTATATAACCTGAAAACGGTGGAAAACAAAACAAGAGAGAATATTGTGGCTTTGTGCAATTTTGATTTTCAAAAGTATTTGCAGTTTTCAAATAGTTTCTGGAATATTTTGTTATATCAAAAATAATATCTGCTTGTTAGTATGCCATTTGGATTATCCAATGCCCCAGCTAGATTTCAACCAACCTTCATGATGTGGTGATATGACCTGTATATTTGTTTTAGTTTAGCAAAATGCTTGTTGTTTACATTTTCAATCCATGATGCATAAGCAACATAAATTTTCGTCCAATACAGTTATTATTTTGGTTGATTTCAATGTAGATACCGTTTTGGAAAAGAAATGAAAATGCTACTCCATAAATGATAAACCATTTAGAACTCTTAGAACCTAACCATGCATGATTCAACCTCAAGATTATGATTTTATCTTTATTAATTTGTGTGCTATAGGAAAATACTGTGCATTTGGAACAAAAACCCATTTAATTTGAAATTCATTTTTTGCAAATATTCATAAAGAATAATCAATTCATCTATCATACATTTTGAAAATTAAAAATAAGGCATGCATTTGTAGAAGATATAAATATTTTCTGAGGTCAGTTTATAAAAAGTGGCAATAATTGTACATGAACTTGATCATTTTGGTCTATGAAATAAAATGAAAATATATAACGAAATTTATCTTACCTTTTGGTTTATAAACATTCTGTGCATATCTGCAGGAAGCGTATCATTGTTGGGCACACTAATTGTGAGAGTTTAATTTAGCCATATGTTTGGTGATGATGTTAAGAGATTTTAATCTGTTTCAGTCCTATTTTTCTTCCAGTTTGTGAATATTTTCAAAAGCTCGTAATATTAATGGTTTAGTAGTATGGTTAGAATATTGTTAGTTTGTTTCTTACATCTTTATCGATTTGTTGTAATAACAATACGTTTTGCCTATTCTAGCACGTATGTAGGCTGGATGATGCTAAACAAATTGGAGTAATGGGACTGTGATGTAATGTACATGTATCATAGCTTGCAACCCACTTCGCCATCAAGGTCACAGATTATTGATTTTTAGTCAGTGGCATTCTGTCTTTCTGATAGTTTTTTGTGAGTTTTCATATAAATTCAGGATTACGTTTCATTCCCATTCTTTGAAGCTCTTTAAGCTGAGAAAATAGTTTGATTTATAGATTCTTAATCAACATGGCGTGTTCGTTTTTAATCAATGGTACGTAATTTCAGTTTGGATGTGAGTTTTATGGAATTTGGAAAAGGGTTTTTATGATTTTCTGGTGCAATTTTACATAACATTTAAAATTTGTAATTCTAATGTTATCAATTTTAATTTGTTTAAATCTGATTCATTTGTTTTTACATTCTTTTGTATTTAGTAATTGGGACATAGATATTGTTTTATTTGACTATTTTCTTTCTTTGTGAATCGTTGTCCTCAGTCTTATTTGTAGAAGACCTATCAGCAGCTGAAAACATTGAATGTGGAATTAAATGCCCGTGATAGACACCTTGTAACAAATTCATTTCAGAACCGTGTGTACTGTACATGTACATCCATTTTAATTTGGAAGTGGGGAGGTTTTTAGCTTACTCACGTCTTGTGACAAATTTTGTATGTGCCCCAGTTATTGTTTTATCTATGTTGCTTTAAGTGTTTTGGGGGGCTCGATTTTTGTATACAGTATATTAATAAAGGAACAGTTTCAGATTTACTATTTCTGTTTGAAAATATCCTAGAAATTCTTGTCTTAGTCTCTCGCAAATATCTAAATCTTGTTGCGCTTTTCCAGGGAAATCCAAAATTGTTAAATTTCAGGATTCATTCTTGACACTATGTCGATAAGATATTTGTCTGCATTGTGGCACCTTTCTGGTTCCAACATAAAGTAAGGTTTTCAAATCTTCAGTTCAAAGATGTTCGGTTACTGATGCATGGCATTTTTTTTTAAAATGAAATATTTTTTTTTAAAAAAACAGAGTTACATATACCATTGTTGAACAATTTGGCAATGTTACTAAAATGTCAATCAATTTTTGGGACACAGAATATCACCATCTTAAACATGCTTGTATCAACATGTGTCCTGTGAAATTTGGGACTGTTCCTTTAAAGATGCTAAACCTCTTTGATTTGGGTCAAAATAAAGTGTTTGATGTGTTTTTTCTTTTGCTGAAGTTAGCATGTTTCATGATTTTAATTTCATTTTGACTGAAAGGATGAACAGCAGATCACAAAATCGGTTTTATTGTACAGCGCAGGCTTTATCGATCTAACACTGAGGCAAATTTTTTTAGTAAAGACGGATTGTCTTGTCACATACATGTAACAAATTAACATATAAAACACATTGAAATTGAAATTACAATATCATTTTTGACCCACATCAAAGCTGTCTAGCGATGTTAAGACATGGTTATATATGGTAAGAAAAACCTGTCTCTTTCTGTTTATTCTAACACTTGGAAAATTTCTTTCTTATAATTAATTCTTTTAAAAACTTATATAGTGCAGTATTTTATCTTGTTTAGAAATAGGAATACACTGACTTTCAAAGGTAATATAGACATTTTTAAGGAAAATTTACTAAGACTTTATCCTGTTTTGATTTTACAGAAGACTCGAGGAAGCACAAAACAACTTGTCCAACTCTTCTCAAAAAATTTCAAAGCTTAACGAAGAAATTACAGCGTTGAAGGAGGGGTTTGAGAAAAATAAAGAAGAAATTGTAAATAAAAATAATCTTGAACTGTCAGCTGTACAAGGACAGTTTGAGGATGTGGTGAGTTCTTTTTAACCCTTAGAACCCGAAATGCCGAAAAACCGGCTTGACGTTGTATCGCATATACCCGAAATGTCGATTTTGCGGCTTTGGGCGTGTCAAGCTCCAATTACGTTGACATCATAATTAATATGAAGTCCTGTAAATCCAGGTAAGGACATGCAACACCCTATGTATAGTCAGTGTAAAAAAGGGTTAAAGGATGAAATGCACAAAACTACAACCAAAATTACTATTTGAAGATTGTAGATAATTTTAATGAAAGTCAACCAAGATTATTAACAATGTGAACTTCCCAGATCTATGTAAAATGAAGGAAAGAGTACAATTAAAATAATTAACTTGTAATCTTATACTAGCTATAAACAATGAAGCTACTACCAAGATTTTTAACTCTGTGCAGTTTTAACTGTGTGAATAAAAATATTAATGAGATATTTGGAATAAAGGTTCTGCAAACTTTTTTTTAACTCTGTGAAACTATCAACAGAATTATTAACTGTGTGAACCTCATAGATAAATGAAAGTACATGAACAACAGATATTACAATGTGAACTCTCTAGGAGAAATGAATTAGATTTGAATAGTGTTACAAGGCAGTTCAAACTGATTTTTTAGTATCCATAGTTTTGATGTCCATTAAAACTAATGGAATTTGGCCCGTGTTTTGGTGTTCCCCAGAAATATTTATTTGAGATCATGTTTTTTAGGTTCAGGGGTAAAAACTATGCATAAATCTTGTGTGCAACTCTAGATATAGTTTGAAAAGATAACCACGACATAAAATCTTGCAAATGTTTTCTTTGGACTGGTTGATCAAATCTGGCATGGTTAAAGAACAACGAATAATTTCAGACATGTAGAGCAGTAACAAGGTTTCGTGGACAGAGGAAGTAACTCTGAGATATTGGTGTAATACTTAGGAGATAAACACTTCCTGTTTTGCATTTAGAGGGGTGTTATTGTCCTATAGACATGTCCTGAGATCATTAGGACCCAAGACGCATAGCGTCGCGGGTTCTAATGTAAAATCTCAAGACATGTCTATTGGACAATAACACCCCTCTGAATGCGAAACAGGAAGTGTTTATCGACATTGTAACATGCTATTTTGGATTTTAAAAGAAATAACTAAAACAGAGGGGTGTTATTGTCCAATGGACAGTGTCTAATTGACCAATCAAATCGCGAGATTTCCCTTAAGCATGTTACAATAATATACGGAAAGTATAAAGAATATTTTAATCAGTATTGTCTTAAGTAACAATATCTTCTTTATTACAGCAAGCTGAACTTACTAAATCTAAAAGTAGAATAGAGAAATTAACGGAAGATTTTACTAAAGAAAAAGAGGAAATGATAAGTAGAAAAGATGGTGAGATTAGTGAATTAAGGAATCAAATAGCAAATAGTGTAGAGGCTTTAAGTCAACAAGAGAACAAAACACAGGCACATAAACAGGTTAGTCAGTACACAAGGGACCGGGTATCGTCCAGATTTTACGAAAAAAGGAAAGAAACTATACTTACCGTCTAGAATCTAATGCACGTATCCAGTAAATAGATTGTCGTTTAGAATGTGTTAAATGCTGTCAAGATTCATCAAAAACTGCTCAGTTTGTGCTACCTGCCAAAGACCGCTATGCGCATGTGAATTATTGAAATAAAATTGAACCATGTGTTAGTCCCGAAATGACCTACTTTGAACGTTAAACCTCATTTCTCTGTCTCTCTAGCTAAACATTTGTTGCCATCATTCAACACAATTTATTTCTAATTCCAGGTTTTAGACACAATAACACAAGACAGAGACTCGTTAAATTTCGAGAAAGAAAAATTAGTAAAAAATTTAAAGCGACTGGAAGGAGAAAAAGAAGAATTGAATAAGGAACTGATCCACTCAAAAGTTGAAATGACAAAAATTACAGGCGAACAGAAAACAATGGCTGCCGAGAAGGAATCTATGGCAGAAAAATTAGAAACTTTACAGAAATCGGTTGAAAAAATGGATAAATTAAAAGCAGAGGTAAAGAATTAATAAGGATTTTTTCTAGTGTTTTTTTGGGGGGTGGGGGGGGCTGGCTGAATGAATAAATGCGTGTGAGTTATATCATAAGGTCTGTCAGCTGGCATGGTTTTGATTCCCTGGTTGTACATGACAAGAAGTAGGATTGCCTGTCCAATCTCATGGGTTTTCTCAAGTTTTCTCCCACTGCTAAAGACCCGTACGCGCAACCGAATTATTGAAATCAAATTAAACCATATGTTAGTCCCGAAATGACCTGTATGTTGCAGCTCATCAATCCACAAGAAAATTCTCACACTTTAGATTGTTAATGATATAGTGAGTAAATCACCCAGTTTTCACATTTAAGAACTAACATACATGTAGAATCACATTGTCGAATATTCTCTGGAAGTGTATTCCACACATATATGTGTAAGGAAGGGTAAATTTCTTTCATTTGTTTTATCACTAGTTAGAGAAACAGAAGGATGAATTACAGAAAGAAAAAGATGAAATCACAACAGAACGAGATCAACTGAAACAGGAAATAATTGTTTTTAAAGCAGATTTACAACAAAAAGATATTCAGATAGACACGCTTCAAAAAGAGGTGAGTGATCACTTACGGTTTTTGTTGTAACAAAGTTACTCGCTGAGAAAAAACTCAAGGATTATTCAAGGCCTTCATTTATCAGAGGTGTCGTCCATGGAGCCGAGGAAAATTCAGCTAGGATCGTAAAACTGAGATTCACCTTGATGGTTGGAAATCCAAAAACAGAATCATCATGTTCAGACATTAAACATCATTCCATAAGAGCAGAACAGTAGGACTTTAAACCCCATTTCATTTCCGGGTACTCCGGTTTCCTCCCACTGCTAAAGACCCCTAAGCGCAAGCGAATTATTGAAATAAAATTAAACCATATGTTAGTCCCAAAATTACCTAGTTTGTGTCGAGTGGACGTTAACCCCCATTTCTCTCTCTCTCTCTCCCCATTTCATTTCCATAAAAAAAGAATTTTATTTTAGTTCATACATTGTTAAGATCTATTCTTTGCATTATTGAATTATTTTTGCAGGTTGAGAAATTGAAAGTAGAATCTGCAAATCAATCCAAGATATTGTTAGAGAAATCACAAACAGAATCAGAAACATCCAATCTGGCAACCGAAATGTAAGGCAATATATTATATTTATTATGGCAGGGCCCTGTTTCTCGTAATCTTAACTAAAGATTAAAATCAAAATTTTGATTGGCTAAGCATGAAAATCAATCTAATATTATCCAATCAAATTTCTAAAATTTGGATTTTATCATTGTAAAAATTTTGTGAAACAGGCCCCAGGTTTTAATGATTTAAAAATTCTTTTTGCAAAGTTTCATTACAACAGGAAATGTTTTAGTTTATTATATTTACATTTCAAATTTTGAAGTAGCTTCTTTTGTGTGACCATAAAATAAAATCTAATTATTTCTAATTAACAGAGATAATTTACAGAAATCACTACAGAGTGTAGAATCTGAGTTAAAGATAACACAGGCAGAGAGGGATGAGATGAAATCTAAATTACAGTTAGCCGATTTAATATCAGAACAACGACAAAAGGTAGGAGGATTATTACTGATCTTTAAATTGTTATCTTTACTTTTCAAGTATTAGTGTTGCCATGGTTATACATATTGTGCATGTGCATCAGGGGACCCATTTGCTCAAATGTTGAATGAGTTTGTTAAATTCACTCCCTTGATTTTATATTCTGTCTAGCAATTTTAGACAAAATATCAGACACTTGTGGATTTTTATTTTCTGCAGACATTTATAAAAAATATTTCTTAAAAAAGACAAACCTGTGCCGGACAAAATTATATATAATAGTAAGTGCAGGAGGACGCACTACACGCAAAACAAAAATCTACAAGATAAACCTGCAGACAAGAAAGAAAATAGACATTACAAAAAACCCCAACAAATATCAAATCAAGTGAATGGATTGGGGGGCCAGTCGTAAGGGGCCTCTGTGCTGTACAGTCCTGGACCTGTTATATGACGTATGTCCGTCTTTATTAGTCCAGTTCATTTCATTTATATTATTTATGTAGCTACAAGAAGAGAAAACTCAACTGCAGGATGAATTACAAGAGACTAAAGCAAGGTAAAAGTTATAATTTATTTTTGGTCGAGTATTAAATTAAATTTGCTGCAAATGATTGATATTAAACAGAGTAGAACACTAACTGAAGAATGATGCCTGATTTTAAGATGATTAAAGTAGCCCATTAACATTTGCATTTTTCAGAAATTGTATGTTAGTCCAAAAATGACAAATTGTACTTTGAGTGGAATTAGACCCCATTTCTCTCGCTCTCTGTAGCATTTTTAACTCAACTCCACCGTCAAAAACTTTCAAATTATAATTTTCTTTGATTGACATTTAGTTATTGAACATATTTTCACAAGGTACAATTTTATGGAGACACAATTACTGAGTTTATTACTTAGCTATATTTCGACGGGGATACTCTCGTCTTTATCATCAGTAATTGTGTATCCATGAAATTTAAATTAATACCTGTATCATTTGCTTGATAAAGACGAGAGTATCTTCGTCGAAATGTCGCTAAGTAATAAACTCAGATAATAATTGATTACTCCTATTTATAGATTAACACTATTACGTAATGTATTGTTAATCCTATGTGACAAATAAATAACCCCTCTATGTATCAATATGTGTTATTATATTTACAAATTGTGTTATAAAAAAAACTAATATTTATGTGTTTGTTTGGCTGCTAATTAATCTAAATGGTTCAAACAACTTTAATGTCCTATTCATGGTAAGAAATCAGCTTGGCATGAATTGTAACAATTTATTATTAGTAGTAGATATTATTACTTTGATTAATATTTTCTTTGATAGTTTCAATAATCGTATATATATGGCGTATAATTATCTCTTAGCTTTTATTATATATACATGTACAGTGGACTCTGTCACTTTTGACTTCTGAATACTACCACATTTTATGAAATCTGTCATCATTTTCAAGTCCCAACTTATTTCCATATTACTTCATCCCAAAAAGTTAGGATTCTGAATATTCCGAATTACGACATCAATCAACGGTAAAATCACATGATTTGCGTTCAATTAACATTGGATAATCCAGCCTTCAATCAGTGGGTGTTAACCGACAAGTAATCACTAATCAAGTATCTGCGAGCATAAAACATGTGTCGGTCTTTGTTGATTACCTTGATGATTTTGTAATCTCTTGTAAGAGAGCGCTTGGTATTTGATGTGAGTTCCTCAAATTCCATTCAAAATGTGTAATCGTCGAGCAAAGTGTGCACGTACAAATTTCACATTATAACATATTTTTTAGAAAGTTCCACAACCTACACAGCCTTTAAGTATCCGACATTTTAAAGCGAAAAAATGAACTCAAACGGAAGTTTTCCATTAGTAATAAGTGATTTTACTTGATCATTCTAGTATAATTGAGGCAATTGACTATTCCGACATGCTGTGTTGTCTGGCATATTGTATCAATCCTGTATGTTGTCAGAATTGACAGAGTCCGCTGTATATGTAAACTATTAAATTGTATTAACATTTCGATTCAACAGTTGTAATATCTATAATGATGGTAAAATAATGATGGTAATAAGCTTTACAAATTAATTTGGATGTAGCATGGACAGCACCTATTGTGACATCTGAATGGTTGAGCAGTGCTTTGGAGATAGTTTTAGAAAGTTTTATGTGATAAAGTGGAATATCAGGGAAATGATTTTAAAAAAAAAACAGTTTGGAGACGGCTTGGAAAATAGCGTCAATGAAAAATCAGATTTGACTTTACTGTACTCCTAAAAATTAAAAAACAAAATGTCTACCAGAAATATATGGCATGCTTCATTGTATATACGAATAAAATTTCACTGTTAGCCAGCTACAATTTGAATCAACATGCACTAAAAATGATGCTTTCATGTTCCAGGCTAGTGGTAAAATTTCTTTTAACTAATTAATAAAACTTAGGAGTTTCAATTTGGTCCTGATGATTTTTCTTACAAATTAACAACATGGCTTTGCTGGACATTTAGGTACTAAGCAGACGATCTCGCTACTTTCAAGATCAGTTTTAAAAATTCACATCCTGGCTTTGCTTATAAATCACCCTGGAGGTTTTAGTTAAAATAAATAAGCAGATGATATTGATAAACTTTTCAGAATATTTTGAGATTTTTATATCATTTTATATATTTATATATTTTATTCCGTAATTGGAATGCTTTGTTGTAAAGTACAAGTATATGTTTTTTAAGCTTGGTTTTTTTATTTATGTAAGCAAATTTTGCTAAATTGATCAGATTCAATTATTTTTTTGCAAATAGAACAGGATCATCTATGTAAACATGTGTTATTTACAATCAAGGGGAGATAAGTGACTGATACTAGCTTGGTGATACAATATATCAAACTAATGCTTATTTTAAAATGACTTAGTTTGTGTTGAGTGAAGGTTGGACACCATCTCTCTCTCTCTCTCTCACTTATTGGTGTAGAAATGTGGGATGTTAAACCAAATCCACATTATTTAAATTGTGTTACCATAGAGAAACCTACATTTCAATCCAGGACTTCACTATAAGGCTCTTATAGGAGTAGTTATACAATCTATTTCACAGCTGTAATGCAACAGCCTTTTAACTCTGTAGATCTTGACTGACCTTTAAGGTCACATAGGCCTAGGTGTGTGACATCACATCGATACACATACTGGTCCAAGCAGAACTGGTGCCTTTTACTCATTTTACACTTTCGCATACTATTTTATGTACCCATTTACACTAAATCAGAAATATATTTTAGCCAACTTTTCTAGCCAAGAGAAAAAAATTAATATTGAGTGCTAGTTAACTTGTCCCGATGATCGATTTCATCGCACTCAAAATTTTAACGAAAGACATAATCCAAATTTTAGTAGATACTTCAGTTTTGATTGGCTGAGCACTAAAACCAATCTAATATTATCCAATCAAATTACTCAAATTTGGATTTTATATTAGTAAAAAGTTCTTGAAACAGGTCCCTGATCTGAACATATTGGCAGTCATAGTGAAAAATTATTTTGGAAACCTTATAGTACTGGCCAAACTAATAGTGACTGCTGATCATTTTGTCTATTATAGTAAAACACATCTGTTTGGAATCCTTCATATACTGAAGTGACATATTCCACAATTAAATATGTCAATTGCTATATTTTTAGATTCAGTGAAGACTTGTCTAAAGTGGAAACTGAGAAGATATCTCTACAGACTAAGATAGATAACTCTGCTGAACAGTTAACTCAACAAGGCAAAGATCTGGATGTCTATAAGAAACAGGTAGGTGATCAACTAACCTGACAGGTTATAATATATTACACAGGACAGACACAATTCTTTGGAATACAGTTACTTTTTATTGGTTGGTAAAGACTGTTGAAGCCTCGGTATCCACAGTGGTCTCATTCCATTCTACTCCATTATACCCTGGGCACTCGGCAAACCTCGACAGATTCCAATCACTTACTGTCATACAGCCGAGACTAGATGTAGGATCCGGAATCTGTCGAGGTTTGCCGAGTGATACCCTGGGTTCATCCATGGGGAGACACATTCAAATTATCTGCCCTTGGTGATTGTGTTATTGGTTGGTACAGACTAGAGAAGTCTTGGTATCCACAGTGGTCTCATTCCATTCTACTCCATATTACCCTGGGTTCATCTATCGGGGAGCCACATTCAAATTATCTTCCCTTGATGATTGTGTTATTTTTCTCCACCAATATGCTTGATACCATAACAATTTGTCACTGTTTTGACTGACATAAAAACAATTTTCCCATCAAGGAAAAGTGTCGAGATGGAGCAACAAAAACAATGTCACATGTATACCATTGGTACCATGTTAAGGTTGAAATAGCAGTAGATGTCCTCCTACATACCACACTGCCCGACCTATGTCCTTCCTCATTAGCTTGGTTGATGCAGTAAGGCGTTAATAAGCCAATTTCATTGTTTCAAAGTCCACAATTAGACAATGACTTTAGTTCTTATTAAGTAGAAGTGATCAAACATAGTGTATATTTTTTTTATTTTTTGTTTACAGATAAGTGATTTGCAGAATGAAAACTCATCTTTATCAGACATTCAACAATCTCTACAGAACTCGAATCAACAACATCAACAACAGATAGATGGTTACGTAAAAAAGATACAGAGTTTAGAAACAGAGCTAAAAACTGCACAGGAGAAAACTTCTCTCTTACAATCTGTTGATGGTTCAGGTGGGTGTGTGGGGAAAGTTATCATCTGATCTGCTTAAAATTATTAACGAGTTGTTCAGATTAATAGTGATACGAAATGCTGCTTCAACAATTTAAACAATTTATACTAATAGTCCTATCGAATTTCAAACAATCTCCTGTTTATGCCTTCTTCATCTGTAGTTATTGGAGTTAACATGCATAGACCAGAATTAGGTCACCAGGCCGCAAGTTCACAAAGCATTCTCAGACTTAAATTTAGAATTTTAATCACTGTTTATAAGAAATATGTTTGACCCGGAAACACATAACTTTGCATATAGTTTCTTATTTAGATATTTGATAAATTAAAACAACGAAAGTTTTATAAAGGGCTGTATTTTAGTTACGATAAGGTGAACAATTTTGAGTAAATTATTAACTTAAGTCTGAGAATGCTTTATTACATTACGAACCTTATTTGTATTCTGAATAAAATATTTATGATTACTACACAAAAATAGATGTACTTATAAAATGTACGATTATGATTTTAGGTGAAGTTGATCCAGCTAAAGTCAAATTATTAGAAGAAAATGAATCGGCCAAACAACAAGTAAGTGTTATGTGAATTTCCTGGTTTAGTGACTTGGACAGATGCCCACAGCGTATTCACTGCCATGAACATTAGGATTGTATTCTCAAAAACTGAAATTTCTATTAATTCATGGCAACATAAAGCGCTGACGAGTTAGTTATAAAGAGCTACTGTTCACCTTTCACTGACATTGTCAGCTGTTCTTTTGTTCCATGTTTTAATTATGTCTCTGGTTATGATTTGGGGGTATTTTGTTGGTTGGTTGCTATTTTGATTTGGATTAATTTTAGGATTTCTTTTATAAATTCTTGGATATTTTTATTACTTCTTGGATATTTTTTATTACTTCTTGGATATTTATTATTACTTCTTGGATATTTTTATAAATTCTTGGATATTTTTATAAATTCTTGGATATTTTAATTGATTCCTGGATATTTTCATTGATTCCTGGATATTTTTATTAATTCTTGGATATTTTTATTAATTCCTGGTTATTTTTATTAATTATTATAGATAAGTTTCCTGAATAATTTGATAGTAAATCAACAGGGTAAGCTACATGAGTTGCAGGTTCGTCTTGAAGCTATGGAATCTGGGTCATACAATAATGGTCACTCTGATCTCCCACCAGACAATTCTTCGTAAGTAATTTACAAAATAACCTTACAAAGGAATTTATTGTCATATTCTTTCAATGTCCCTTATTTTCATATACTGTAAAACATGAAATTATTGCGAGCAAGAAATTATTGCGCCAATTGCGAGCGAGGCCCTCTCGCAATAATTTCATGTTCGCAATAATTTCGTGAAAATTTGTTAAAATGTCGGCCATATTGAATTATCCCCCCTTCATTACTCTCCACAAGAAAGAGTCCCAATAAGTTAAAATGTTGGCCATATTGAATTATCCCCCTTTCATTACTCGTCAGCTTGGAGTTAATAATCAACGGATCAAATTTAACGATAATTATTTAAAAATCTGTGTTTTATAGTCGTTCGTCAGCTTGGAGTTAATAATCAAGGGATTAAATTTAACAATAATTATTTAAAAATGTAGTTTGATAACAGGTATTTAATTTTCTTTGATCTGTTGAATACAGACTCAAAGCCATAATCCTCAATAGTTGTTTATTTACTGTTACTAATGATCACCAATCAACCGATGTTTTGAAGAGCCGACTGTCACCTCAAAATCTACCACATTTTATAGACAAATTTACTAAAAAAAATTATTCAAATTCGCAATAATTTTTTCCCCACTATAGAAATTCGCAATAATTACATTTTGCAATTATGTTTCACCACCCCAACTCGCAATAATTTCATGTCGCAATAATTTAGTGTTTTACAGTAGACTTGACTGGTGTGCAAAGGGGTGGGGGGCAAGGAAGGAGGTTGGATGGCAGTATGGTCTGCCATTGAGTCAACTGGCATGATTTCAAATCCCAGGTTGTACGTGGCAAGGAGTAGGGTCGCCTGTCCAACCTCGTGGGTTTTCTCCAGGTCCTCCGGTTTCCTTCCTCTGCTAATGACCCCTATGCGCTAGCAGAATTTTGAAATAAAGTTAAACCATGTTTTTGTCCCGAATTGACCTTGTTTGTGTGAATGGAGGTTAAACCATACCTCTCTCTCTTTCTCTCTTTCTCTCTCTCTCTCTCTCTCTCTCTCTCTCTCTCTCTCTCTCTCTCTCTGTAACTGATAATTACTATGTCAGTCTCAAAATGATCAATGTATTGTGGTGTCAAGACTTTAAACCTCATTCCATTGCGTTCCATGTTTCTTAATTATACCATTACTTCACTACATAGTTCATGCCTGTCAATGATACCTCTATCAGTATAGGGGGGTTGGGATGGCCATGTGGTCTAGAGTGCCGTGCTTCGACCTCTAGCTGGCCGGTCACCTCTGGCTTGCGGCTGTGGTTTCGAGCCCTGGTGTGAGCGTATGTGGCATGGAGATAGGGGCGCCTTCTCAACCTCGTGGGTTTCCTCCGGGCGCTCCGGTTACCTCCCACTGCTAAAGACCCCTACACGCAAGCGAATTATTGAAATGAAATTAAACCATATGTTAGTCCCAAAATGACCTAGTTTGTGTTGAGTGGACGTTAAACCCATTTCTCTCTCTATCAGTATAGTATAATATCTCTTCTTTATTTCAATTTCAGTCCATCTGGCCAGAAATCTGCACCTCGATTATTCTGTGATATTTGTGATGTTTTTGATCGACATGATACTGATGATTGTCCGACGCAAGCCATGTCAGAAAGTCCCGAACCGTCTCGTCACCATGGTGATAGGGATCTTAAACGACCTTACTGTGAAACCTGTGAAGGTAAGTCTTTACGATCAATTTTCAGCTACGGCAAATTGGAATGGAGGACTATGCCAACTTGTGATTACGTCTGTCTTCCTTTTCAGAATCTATGAGACAAACTAAACAACCAAAAAACTATATATATGGGGGTTAGGATGACCAATGGTTAGCAATCTGTATCATAAGGTCTGTCATTGAGTTAACTGGCTTGGTTTCGATTCCCCAGTTGTACGTGACGAGGAGTAGGGTCGCCTGTCCAATCTCTTGGTTTTCTCCGGCTCCTCCTGTTTCCTCCCATTTCTAAAGACTCCTAATGAAATAAAATTGAACCATGTGTTAGTCCCGAATTATCTAGTTTGTGTCGAGTGGATGTTAGACCCCATTTCTACCTCTATATGTATGCACTTCCATAGCAACATAATCAACCACCATTAATTTCATATTTTAGTTATTATTTTTTTATCGAGACCTTTTACATCCACTACTAAAATTAGTGCATTTGATGCATTTTGTGCATTTTGATTTGGTTTATGTCATTTCTTCCATTAAAATCTTTCTAATGTCTTAAAATTATAAAAAATTTTGATTCCCCACTTGTATTTGACAAAGAGTAGGAGTAATAAGGTCGCCTGTCCAACTTGTGGGTTTTCTCTCTCTGTGTCCTCTAGTTTCATCCCACTGCTAAAGACCCACATGCGCAATCAAATTAATGACATAAAATTTAACTACGGTATGTGTTAGTCCCAAAATTACCTAGATTGTGGCGAGTGGATGTTAAATGCTATTTCTCTCTCACTCTCTCTCTCTTAAAATTTTTTTCTACTGATAGCTAGGGGTGGTATTTGAAATGAATTTATCAGAAAAAACAGGTCTAAAGTGCTGCACAGATTTAGAAGAACAATTAGGAATTTGGATATCAGAGATACATAGAGACACTTGTAAGGTGGAAGAGAAAGAGTGTCTAGTTTAAATTTGATTTCGAATTGATAGTGCATGTGAAAGGTCCCCCCTTGCAGTTGAAATCTGTAAAGCAGTATGCAGATATGACAAAATGCCTATATTAATAATTAAATCACAATTGATATAAAATTACATCAATACTAGATGAAATCATCAAAAAAAAATATTACAGGGTTGATCACAACATGATTGATAAATGATGTTATCTAGATTGGTTCTGCTCTAATTCTGCAGTGATAAAAAAAGATTTGGGGATTTAGAAAGATTTTGACACATGTTGATCATATTTCTAACGTTGTTCATTATTTGTGTAACAAAAATCATTTTCATGTAATCTTATTTATGTATTAACTGAAAATGTTGCCTGTTGTTTAAAAATACATTATGCAAGAGCTAAATCTACCTATTGCAGATCTTTCTTTAGGTCGGAAATGTTATCTGAACTATTAATTTGACATTAATTAATTTATCCAGACCATAACCAGACCATAATCAACCAGCCTGCGAAAACTTACGGGATTAGACACTGATCTTCTACTGAACTGTCATTCATGATTAAATCATGAGATGGGTAATCGAGACTATGTTTATGATGATGATTGAGGCTAAGCCGAAAATTCAATTGCTAAATTCTTGGTTCAGACTGGATTAATTTGACTGAAATTTTCAGCATTTACATTATCTACTTTTTTTTTAGTGAGAACTGCCAGCTCTTTATCTCATCTCCCATAATGTATCTTTAAATTTGTTTAAGCTTTTAACCAATCAATCATTGCCTGTTTCTTTTCTTTCAGTTTTCGGTCACACAACGGCAGAATGTGATGACGATCAAATGTTCTGATGAAGATTTCAATATGGCTGCCTCCATTGTTTTAATTGGTTGCTAATCATTCCCTGTGTTTTATGTCATTTCCTGTTAAATGCATGATGCTGTGACTGTGATGTATCAAGCATTGTGATTGGTCATTTCATCTGTGTTGGTATTTTTACTAAGTTTTGATTAAATTCATGACAATTTCTAAATATGTGACTTTAGAACATTTTAAAGTTTGCTGTGTTGGGTGAAAAATCAACTCAAATCATTCAACTTTCAATCACCATCAAAAATATCAACATTGGTGCTTAAACAATTACAACTTCCAGCTAACGTTATAAAATTAATTATCGATCTGTTTCCATATGAGAAATAGATGCACAACCTGTCTTAACGATGCAAATTGCTGAAAAAAACAAACCAGAAATATTTCCTGGAAGCCATGGAAACAAATCCATATTGAATTATAGAATCTACTATTTCTTTAGTCACTAATCTCAGGGCAAATAAAAATTTTAATATATTGTTAGAAAATTAATTTGTAAGTGATTTGATTTCAGATTATTTTATTGTAATTAATTTGCAATGAATTACGGTAGTTAGAGATAGAAAATAATTCTCATTTCTTTTTTTTCTTGTGTTGGTAGTTGTGTAATAATACAGTGGTGCAACAAAAATCTTAGGGGTTGGTTAAACTATTAAATTGTTCTGTTTTTTGTCCCATAATTTCTGTTCTTCCATGATGTGTTTTGTCTTTTAGATGGAACACAAAAGGATCTTTATGCATGTAACTTGCATAAGATAAAAGGTAAAAGATTTGAAGAAGATAAAAGCCCAAGAAGGTTTTTGCTCGGGGCATAAATCGACTCTCTTAATGTTTTAGGATTTTAGTTTCCGAATAGAAATTAAATGAAATAGGACTTCGCATTATACTGTTTTGCATCAACTGGGCTAATGTAAGGCAGGCTTTAAACCCCATTTTTCTCTCAATTATCTAGTTTGTTGAGTGGACGTTAAACCCCATTTTTCTCTTCCCTAAGTAAAATATGTAACCAGTACCAGATATTTACTTGTTGCACCACTGTAAACTTTGTTAGAAAATATTCTGATTATAGAATTAGATGATGTTATAATATAGACTTAGATGATATTATTTTTATCTATTTTACCATTATTAAATGCTCAAGTTATTTTTTCTGCGTCTTCAACAAGGAAACAGCCAATGAAATAGGATCCAAAGACTTCTCTAAAGTTGCTTGATGAAATATTAAACATGCATTATGCAAGACCTTAATCGACCTAAAATTTTATATATTTATTAACAAAACAGGACCAAAATCAACGGTTTGCCATTTAAAAAATTAATTTAAGAGTACTTGGTTGCCCCGAGAACTTTTTAGTTTTACTTGAATTGGAATTTATTTATTAAACCTGAAGATAGATTGGTTTGGTCGAAGAAATATTTGTTTAGAAAGGAGTAAATATATGCTCTGACTTTTATTCTTCCAGCCTCGTGGTTTTTCTCAGGGTACTCCAGTTTCCTCCCACAAGCGAATTATTAAAATAGAATTAAACCATATGTTAGTCCCGAAATGACCTAGTTTGTGTTGAGTGGACGTTAAACCCCATTTCTCTCTCTCTGTCTTTTATTCTATGTCTAATTTTGTTGGCTGTTTACGGATGATGGGGAGATGTAGGTATGTAAGTAAATATAGATATATTAAAGTAAAAGTAGATATTGAAACAAATGGTATACATGTAAATATATTTAATATGCTAAACAGTAAAGTTCAGCTTGTACATCCTCTCTTATATAAATATATATATATTTATTATTTTTATGGTGGAGTTAGTAACATTTCAGAACTATTCTTAAAACATTTTTAAAGATTCACAAACGCATATTTTATTGTACCTAGCTTACAAGTGCGTATAATATCCTTCAATGTGAGCGCTATACACAAGTGGTGTCTAGCTTACAGTGCGTATAATACCCTTCAATGTGAGCGCTTTACACAATGGTACTGAATTTACAGTGAATAAAATACCCTTCAATGTGATCATTATACACAAGTGGTGTCTAGCCTACAGTGCGAATAATACCATTCAATGTAAGCGCTTTACACAAGTGGTGTCTAGCCTACGGTGCGTATAATACCATTAAATGTGAGTGCTATAAGTGGTACCTGGCCTACAGGTGAGTGCTTTTCACGAGTGGTACTGAGCCTACAGTGCATAATAACATCAAATGCAAAAAAAAAAACCTTATTATCCATTTCTTCTTATGGCCATTAAAATTGTAAAGGTCCTTAAAAGTCGTAGTCTTCAGATGTTATTAAGAATAGCTCTTTAGAATAATGATATCATAAAAATAATATTTGAAGTAAATAAGCTTTACATCTTTAACAGTGCTATTTAAATATTGTATACATGTAAATATTTACATTTTCATTATCATAACATTAATTAATTTCTTGCATATTCATTGATATGCAAATTTATGCAAATATTTTTAGTCATCAGTCTGCATAATTGTTTTGTTATTGAAAGGCCAAATAAGCTTAATTGTAATTAGTGTATATGTAATATGTAGTGTGGAAACTTAGTGTAATATATCTTTTTAAATTGTAAATATATACCAGAAACCGCCACAACTTTTGTGTCTAGCTCACACATCCCAATTTTTCACACATTCATGACATGTATGTATTGAGTTGGTGACAATGTGGGGGTACTTGAATGGACGTTCTGGAATTAAATTCTGGAATTAAATTCTCTCAATCCAAAAAATAGTGAGAATCGTGTGATTTCGGGCTATAACGCATATGTCGACTCATTAATAAAATATCTCAACCAACCATGCACGATTCTACTCACACCACCTAGGTGGCCAAGACTGACAGAACTGCGACAGGACTGAATTCCAGATCACTCAATTGCAATTCTGTCAATTCGGGACATTCTGACCGGACATCCCCGGTATAAAAACAGTCAGGGGACACAACTCTTGATTATAATGTCTCTGGTAATATATATTCCCTATATGAGGCAGGAAGAACAGCCTGGATGTTTTAAAGTCAAGTTTTCACTTGTTATGGTATAGCGCCTGCAAGGCTGACATTTAGAAGAGACAAAAAACAAAATTCTATTCATGTATGCCATGGCATGCACGTAAAAGAGCTTTTATGGGTGGAAATTGAACAAAAATAGGTTGAAATGCTGCTGCCCTGGCAAAATTCTCCTTCCTCGTGTTTTACTTGTAACGATAGCACCGCCGTCCGAGCAAAATTTCCCTCATAGCACACTGTATGGCGTATGCTCGTCTTCATTAGACCAGTTGGATCAGAACAGTAGGACGTTAAACCTCATTTTATTTCATATCTTGATCAATTGTAACTAACAAGATTTAAGTTTTGGTACCAGTAAGCCCCTGATCATGGACAAGCTACATCGGATTGTAGAAATAACTGTAAATTGTAATGGATTGGGTGAAAAATTGGGGAAGTGTGCAGTCAGTTTTAAATAAAACAATGAATTAGTGTAGATCATTCATGTTTCCGATCCATATAAAACTACAATCAGCATTTTGAACTAAGCAATTTAGAAATGAAACCCCCAAACACCATAATAGATAAAATCGAAGGTTTTCCATGTAAGAGAAGAAAATAGTAAAATTAATTGTTAATTTGGATCAAACAAAGCAACACAACTGCAAACAAGCTCTGCTTGAAACCCATTGAGAAGGTATTTCTTCGAAATAGGCTACTACTGGCTATTTTTGTGTTGAGAAAAAGATCAAGATTTTCTAAAGAGCTGTCCTTTTTTAGTTTTCAATCATTTTCATCCAGAACAAATGCCAATCCAACATGTTATTCTGTATTATTTGGGGCTTCCAGAAATGAGAGATATTTATATTAACTTATTATATCTTTTTTTTATATGGTACTTATAATTATTAGAATTTACAGTCACACTGGGTTTTGTATAAACAAGATTCATAGCTTGTTAATAATATCTGTTGGTTATGATGATTATCAATTTGATTAAAAAAACAAATCTATATTTCCTTTCGGTTTTTTATTACTTTCGATGGTCTACAAAACATGAAGATCGTGTTACGGGTGAAGCGAGCGACTTTTGATCAATCAACGTTGACGTTTCTAATAAACACAAAAACATATTATGGAAAACAATTACTTTTAATTAAAGCGACGTTTCGTTGAGGATTCTCTCAACGTTTTCAAGCGAATGATAATGAAAATAGTGTACAGAGGGTTTATATACAAAAACAAGTAACAGCTAATTAATCATAATGAATAGTGAAACCATAAATATATTAAGTCAACAAGACCTTAAGAGACCGTATACATAAAATCTATAATAACTAATAATAGCTAATTAACAATTAATTAGCTGTTACTTGTTTTTGTATATAAACCCTCTGTACATTATTTTCATTATCATTCGCTTGAAAACGTTGAGAGAATCCTCAAGGAAACGTCGCTTTAATTAAAATAGTAATTGTTTTCCATAATATGTTTTTGTGTTTATTACGTATGTCAATTGCTAAATGCCACTCAAAGACGGTTGACGTTTCTAGAGGTTTACCCACATTTCTGTGCATGGCACGCCAAGAACTCGCCATAACAGACTGTTTCATTAGTTAATTTCAGATCCTAGTTTAGAAAAGACAAGAAAACCAAATTTTGAACTATAAAAAACGAAACGAAATAGAGTCCGTGTTTTAATCAGATTGGATGATTATATTATTATAAAATTTGGGTTTACAGTACTAAAGGATGCCGTTTCGCCGTATATGCCGGACATGACCTACTCGAGCTCGCAAACGTCCTACCGGGAATATGCCCACTCGGACACCAATATATGATAAACCGTATTCAAATAAATACTGAGGCTGTAACTGTAGCTATGGATAGCAGCTACTTTCTGATCAGCTGTCAATGTAATAAAATCAGATTACAATTTCGTTTCGTTTAATTTTTGTTGTGCCTATATTTAGCACAGGTCTGTTTATATCAAACTGTGGCATTCGGCATTCCGAACGTTTATGACCTTCAACACATCTCGGAACTATTTCCCAATTTAATTATTGTTCAAAATTTCGTTTTCCTTGTCTGTACTTCTCTAGGATCTGTAAGAGTTGTTATATAACTTACGTTCTGCATGGCGTGAGGGATAAGCCAATGAAACCATATGTTACGGCGACTTCTTGGCTTGCCATGCACGGAACTCTGGGTAATACACTACAAACGTCAACGCTGATTCGTTAATCAATGTGTGACACGACCTTCCAGTGCAACTGCAGGCCATCGAAAGTATAAAAAAACGAAACGAAATAGAGATCTGTATTTTAATCGGATTAAACTATTCCCATATATAAACTTTCCACCAAAACAACGCAATACGCGGCCCTCTATACTGGTAGAGATAATTTGATTAGTCAATAAAAGCACACGATCTGAACCCGAACAAATTAATATATATATATTTTTTTTTAAAACAAAACAACTGGTGTGATTGATCTGTTTGATGTCGTCTGGCTTAAGAAATAGATAAATATATAATTTTATATAGGTTGTATTTAAAGTGGGAAGAGAGGCCTTTGAATTGCTAAGAATGATATTGCCTTATATGTTAAGCTATTATTGGTGGCTTGTAGGAATATAATAATATAAAGAATTATTTTATTTATTTATTCTTTGTGATATTGTTTATACTATTCTGTATGTGGTGGCTGGTTTCGGACTTGTTTTATGATGATATCTATTCTTTACCAAGTTCTGTTTTAATTTCTTCTGATATTTATACCCCTAGACATCAACGTATATCAGTGATTCTCAACCAGTGCGAAACGGCACACTCAGAAAATGCACACTCAGAAAATGCGAATAACCACGTGATCCTAATTGAATATTCACTGGTGTCTACTCGAAAATTCATATTTTGTTTTAGTTGGAATTACTAGCTGTGTCTACGGTTGCATGTCATCTATGACTTGGCATGTTTTTGTTTAGCAAAATTCAAATATTTTTCATATATATTTAGCGAGGTGTGCCGCTATTTTGTTTTGTGTGTTCCAAGGTGTACCGTTGGCAAAAAAAAAGGGTTGAGAACCACTGACGTACATATATTTTCTAAAAGATAATTGGTAGAAAATATGGAAAAAAAATGTTACGCGTTTACATTTTAGATGGGGAGTTGGGATGGCCTAGTGGTCTAGAGTGCCGCGCTTCGACCTCTAGTGGGCCGGTCACCTCTGGCTTGCGGCTGTTTCGATCCCTGGTGTGAGCGTATGTGGCATGGAGATAGGGGCGCCTTCTCAGCCTCGTGGGCTTCCTCCGGGCACTCTGGTTTCCTCCCGCTGCTAAAGACCCCTACACGCAAGCCAATTATTGAAATAAAACTGAAACCATACGTTAGTCCCAAAATGACCTGGTTTGTGTCGAGTGGACGTTAAACCCCATCTCTCTCTCTCTCTCTCTCTCTCTCTCTCCCTCTCCCTCTCTCTCCATTTTAGATACATAAATAACTTTGAACAAAGCTGAACTAATAGTCATTAGTTTATTTGGTAAAGAATAAATATCACAGATAAACAGGAATTATGTTTTAATTTGGAGGCTTGATGAGTGGTTTGGATCTCGCTTCATTGCATAATATATGATTAATAAATAGCTTAATATGATGTAATAGATTTCCAATAAATAAGATTGAATGCAAATTGTTCATTGGTCAAGTTAGGATATTTAACTAAACATAAATTATATTCACGCATCGGGCTAAATAGACAGCCCTTTTATTGACTTCACTTTTTGAAATATTGTAATTAATTGTGATATCATAAATCGGATTAGAGTATCAAGAAGATTAAAATAAAGACACACGATATTGTTATTGAATGTAAAATATTAAAAAAAAAACATTGATCTTTACTAAAACTAATTAAATCTAGAAGCTCGAAAATAAGAGCATGGCATATGGCTCAAAAGAACCCAAGCCAGAGCACTGCATGTATGTTGATATTCGTTGATGCATTATCCGCCGCAATCAGATCACATTCAAAACTTTCATCAATATCATAAAGTTGTATCCATTTATTAAATCACATGTATACGATCTAATTATTCATAAACCTAAGTAAAGCATTTAACATTTTTTCAATATTCCTTTTTAACTGTTCATTCGTTAGCTATCTTGTTACCTTAGCTATAACCATCTGGCATTAGCCATAGAAACAAGAATAACCACAGCAACAGCTAAATTACCTTGGTTATAACAAATTACGTTGCCACCTATGAATTATAGCTATGTAACAAGATAGTATATTATTTAACTACTTACATTGTAATAATATACACATCAAACATTGTATGATAATAATAATAATTGCTGTATTGTGTTGGTTTTTATACTAGTTTTAGTGCTGACATTCTGTATATTGTATAATATGTATTTATTATAAAACAAACTTGAATCAATCTTCACTTTAATAGTCTTTTTTGATGGTCTATGTTATGTTGTCTGTAAACCCGAGTAACCCAGGATAAGTTGTTAGTCAACCTGAATAATCCAGGATATGTTGTCAGGAAATCTGAATATCTCAAGATACGTTGCCAGTAAACCCGAATAACCCAGAATACGTTGTCACGAAACCTCGATAACTCAGGATACGTTGTCAGTAAACCCGAGTAACCCGGGATACTTTGTCAGTAAACCCGAATAACTCATGATGAGTTGTCAATAAACCCGAATGACCCAGAATTTGATGTCAATAAACCCGAATAACCCGGGATTAAAACCCCCGACATTAGGAATTCGCGCTATCATGGTAAAATTCCCTGATAGCACACAGGTTGGCAAAAGTAGGACCATAAACCCCATTTGCTATCTCAGAGTATAACCAGGTTCCAAATGACGATCTCCAGGATCGAGCAACCAAGGATTGAGACAGCCCAAACATAGAATAAGGTTATGTTAATTGTCGAGACTATTAAGGAAAGAGTACATTTAGAACTCATTGTATTCAAGTATGTTGCAATAAAACCCACTGCAGTGTGTCAAAAGCTTGAAATGGGTTTAGCTTACTACTGTTCTGACCCGACTGAGCTAATGAAGACGGTTGTACGCCATACAGTGTACTATGAGGGAAGTCTTGCCCGGACAGCGGAAGCTACGGTCTTCTCTTATATCTAATTTCAACTACCAAAGATCTTTCACGTGTTCGCCAATGTTTATTCGTCCCACCCAAATGACTATACGTTGCCAGGCCCTCGGTCCTGAACCATTGCCAAGGAGGAATCATACTGGAAAATATCTCGATGAACTTTCTCTGCCAACGCAGGGATCGAACGTCATGTTAGCGAGTCAACGTCTTACTCATTGCTCCACCATATAAATACAGCTGTATCTGCCGATGGTAGGTAACTCGTTTAACTGCACTTTCCAAATTCTTTAAAAAAAAGATAATATTTTTTCTGTTTGCAGATATTCGCCATGTTGAAGGTAAATCAGATAACGAAGATTCCTGGCACGAAGCTACTGGTGTGGAACTCTTTACAAACACAGTTTATGAGATAAAGGACAATGCAGAGACCAAAGGGCGCCAGAGTCCCAACGATGAGATAACTTTCCAGGCCGAGAAAGTTGGCTGGAGCAGAGCTTTAGGGGTAGATGTTATTCATTCACCAGCCAAGGCGACTGAACTTAAGAATGCAATAGTTCCTGGTGAACCAGAGATAACAGCCCTGAACCAAGGAAAAGAAAGCATAAAAAATAATGACCCCCAAGATGTACCGGGAGAACACATGTCAGAATCTATTACTTTCCCCGAGTCACAAACACCCGATGCCCGACCGAGAAGGAAGGAGGAGGATTCGAAGAAATCTAACAAGAAACCCCGACCGAAGTCTTTCCCAGCCAACGCACAGTCACCTGATTCTAATTCAAAGGACAAATCATCGATTAAACCGCGCCCTACATCCATAGTTGCTGGTGAAAAACCTGACCAGGCTGCGAAGGGCGACAACTGCGTTATTTCATAAGTTTAAGATCAACTTTTGTGAAACGCTGAATTGTACTTACTGTACTTGTAATTGAGAATTTTTTAAAACTCGTGTACATAAATTAACATTATATAGTGTTTTATTAACCCCGATTGTACAATGATTCACAAAATGAATACTGGTCCCGAGTTAACAAAGCATTCTCAGACGTAAGTTAAGAATTTACTCAAAATTGTTTGCTTTATTTTAACTGAAATATAGCAATTTATAAATCTTTTGTTATTTTAATGTATCAAATACATCGTTAAGAAACTATGTGCAAAGTTTTGTGTTTCTAAATCAAAAACATTTCTTAAAATCAGTGATTGAAAGTTGACCAACTTCTTAAATTAAGCCCGTGAATGCTTTGTGAAGTCGGAGCCTGATTATTATCTTTAAAGCCCCACATGTCAGAGTGGGCGCATCATGTCGTCACACTGTCCGTCGTTCCGTCCGTCCGTCAACATTTGGTTTGTAAATGCTAAAGAGGCTAGACATTTTGGTGGATTCTTGGTGTGAACCCCGGAGATTAGACTTCTTTAAGGAGCCTAGATTATTATCAAATTTGCTCAACATCCAGGTTTGTCTTTCGGATAAACTGCACTTGGGACAACGCTGCTCTGTGGGCGTGTTCCACGTCTTGCGTGGCAATCTTTGTATATCGGCATAATTGTACCACGGCGTGTATCATGACCAATTGGGTATAATGTAAATAATTCAACTAATACTTATTAAAATAGATTGTTATAGATTGCTTATAACCTGTACCTGACATAACATTGTGTGGCCGTATTCCACGCTTTGCGTGGCAATCTTTGTACATTGATTAATATACTATTCAAAAAAAGTAGGGGATATTTGATTTTTAAGTGTTATTAAAGTCACCTAATGAAACTGATGAAGAAACAAATGACAAAATGAAATGAAGTTCACATTCATCGATTTATTCCAAATGATCGTTAGACTAAGTAAGGCACAGACTGACCATTATAAGGGTAAAATGATACCCGGGGTCAAACAGCAAAGTTACCACCGCGTCACAACAAAGTCAGTAACGGGTAAATCCTCCTCTGTTTGCCAAACAAGCATTGATCCGACGTGGCATACTCCTAATGAGACGTCTAAGGTCATTTTGGTCCAGATTGTCCCATTCCTGTTGCAACGCAGCAGCAAGTTCTTGGACATTGGCAGGACGTTGTTGACGTTTACGTAACATCTGTCCTAGCATGTCCCAGACATGTTCGATGGGGGAGAGGTCGGAACTCAGTGCTGGCCAAGGTAATGTGGTGATGTTCTGTTGTTGGAGGTAACCTGTAACGATCCTGGCCCTGTGACATCTTGCGTTGTCATCCTGGAAGATGAAACGGCGGCCATGACGTCGTGCGAACGCCACAACATGGACTGCCAAGATGTTGTCCCGGTAGTACTGGCCTGTAACACGCCCTGCAACAACATGTAAAGCTGTTCTTCCAGCAACAGTGATGCCTCCCCACACCATAACAGAACCACCCCCAAATCGATCATGCCTGATGACGTTAACGTCTTGGAAGCGCTCGTTTCGACGACGCCACACCCTCCTACGTCTGTCCAAAAAATCAACAGTGAACCTTGACTCATCTGAAAACATCACATTGCTCCAGCGTCGATTATCCCAGTGTTGACGATCCCTACACCAACGACGTCTTGCCTGAATGTGATGATCTCTCAAACAAGGGATCACGCGAGGACGTCGGGCGCGAAGGTGACCCCTATGCAGTCGATTCCGAATCGTCTGGCCACTCACTCTCACACCAGTGTCTGTTTGAAGACGAGCGCTGATCTGATTTGCTGTGATGACACGATTTCTCAAGGCCAAGGTACGGATAAATCGATCCTGGGCTTGAGTTGTCGCCCTTGGTCGACCTGAGCGTGGTCTGTCCTGTACAGATTGTGTATCACGGTATCTGGACCATAGCCTGCCTATGACAGACTAAGAAACATTCATCGCCGGCGCCACAACCGCCTGTGTTGTGCCGATCTGTAGCATGCCAAGGGCACGTAACCTTTCATTTTGGGTAAGCCGACGCATATCAAAATTTGTTTTCTGGTCACTAAAACAATTAAACTGATGTTTCCACCCTGGAATTCAATGTCACAATGACTGTAACATTCAGAGTCGTGCAAATCTTGGGTTGGACCCCCATGATGATCCCAAGCATCACCTGCATTCCATGCGGTAGCTATTGGTGCGTTTGGGCGTCACATGTAACTGGAAATGTTTCTTCTGTTAGGTTCTATAGTGACTTTTTTCGTAGTCATTTGCATATCAAATATCCCCTACTTTTTTTGAATAGTATATAATTGTGCCACGGTGTACATCATGACTAACCGGTTATTATTTAAATAATTCAACTAATACTTGTTAAATTAATTTTTTATAGATTGTGCATAAGTAGGCAATATAGATTTGCCATGTTTAAAAACATTAACAGTATTTCGGTTGTTATTAATATTATTGTGAATTCATTATTGTTATTGTACATATAATTCAAATATTATTGCACATATAATTCAAATATTACTGTACATTTAATTCAAAATATTAATGAACATTTAATTCAAAATATTAATTAATAAAAGTTATGGCACAGTTACTGTACATATAATTAAAATATTATTGTACATTTAATTCAAAATATAATTGTACATTTAATTAAAAATATAATTGTACATTTAATTAAAAATATTATTGTACATTTATTCCAAAATATTATTGTACATTTAATTCAAAATATTATTGTACATTTTATTCAAAATATTATTGTACATTTAATTCAAAATATTAATTAATAAAAGTTATAGCACAGTTACTGTATATATCATTAAAATAGAATTGTACATTTAATTCAAAATATTATTGTACATTTGTACAATTAATTCAAAATATTATTGTACATTTAATTCGAAATATTATCGTACATTTGATTTTAAATATTATTGTACATTTAATTCAAAATATTATTATACATTCATTGTACATTTAATTCAAATATTACTGTATATGTAATTGAAATAGTATTGTACATTGAATTCAAAATATTAATTAATAAAAGTTATGGAACAGTTACTGTACATGTACATGTAATTATGACACACTGAATATATTACTGTACATTGAATTAGTGAAGATTGTTGTTCCTTTATTGTATATTTAGTTAAATTTTTATTGAATTTATTTAATTACAACATAATTAATTAGTGTTATTGTACATCTAATTAAATTAGACCTTCTGTACAATTAAAGATACATTATGGGATATTTAGATAAAGAGCTAGCCATTCGTGCTATAATAGTTCGAAAATAAATAATGTATCTTTAATTCATTCAAATTACTCTATGGTTAGCGAAGATATTAGACTTTGAAGATTTGTCAAGACGTGTGCAATAATATTCAACCACCGTCCTGGTTGTTCGAAGCTAAGTCTTGCGCCTCCATTTTTAGCTTAAAACAAAATATGGCCAACTATTCTAATCTGTTTAATATCGAAGAATCCTATGTCCCCGAGAGGTGATTATGGCCTGGATGAGTTAATTAATGTCTAATTAATTTAGAAAACATTTAAGACCTAAAGAAAGACCCACAATAGGCAGATTTAGCTCTTGCATAATGTATGTTTAATTTGGAAAAGATACTGCACGTTTGATTTTACAATCTACCGTATAATATATTGGTAAACGTTGTTGTTCATTAATTAAAGCATATAATAGTCTGATTTATTTACTGAATCTCGCATTATCGTATGTTTCTTACAGTGTTCGGCTTTCGTCAAAAATCGACCCCGTTCGTCAAAACTGACCTACTTCAAATAACAACAAGTGCATACTGTTTGGTTCATATCGTCTTAAACTATTGACAAGTGAAAAGAAATAAATACTTTTATTCTTCGAGTTTATTTTTGTGGGGAAATATGCAATTTTACACTTTCAATGTTTCTGTTATTGCCATTTTATTGTTCTATATATTGTGCCCTTTTTTCATGATATTAAGGAATTCTACCACCATGTTTGAGAGATTTGAAACGTCTTAACGAGTCTCGTATCATAATATTGTAACTAACTTACGATCTATTATTATATGGAAATATTCTGTCTTTTGAATTCATTACTAAAATAAAATAGATTAAAGAATGATCGACCTCAAAGTTCTCAAATAATACATGTTTGTTTTAGTCTCATTTATCGGTAGCGATGAGCACGTTCTAGAAATGTTCTGAAACGTCTTGTGGTCGGTCGATATAAAATTGTGGCTTCCATATCATTATCGAAAATAAGTTTGAAATATTTCTCCGGTATGACACTTTTAAGTAAAATAGTATTGATTAATATGTCTGGTATTTTCAGTTCATAAATTTTGCTTCGTATTCCGCAACCAATACAGTCTCGAATGACTCGAACACATCGCGATTTAAGCGATAAGTTATTGCGAAATATTTCGAACTGCTCAACGTCATGGCCAGCTGGACAATGAATATCTTTGATTTTCTTTCCATTCTTCCATTGCTTCTTTTCGTCTTCCTCTTCTAAGAAATATGTATAATTTGGACTTAACTGTACACCACATTGGTAGAAAATTTTCACCAGGGATAAAGTATTCTCTGTTTCAAATACTGTACTCGCTTCTTTATCATGTGGTAATATCATTTTGGCAAGAGGATTGTTATCTGTTACCAAATACCACAATAATTCCGTTTCTTCAAAATCAATAAAATGGTCCATCATAATCTGTTCTATGTACATAGATTGGTTTCTTCCTTTAAGTAGAAGCAATTTTACAACATTTCGTCGGTAACATGAAAAACTGACAGCTCTTTGACCTTTCTTATCTTTCATATTAACGTCTGCACCTACAGCCAATAACATTTCAATCATTTCTTTATTTGAGTGAAGTGCTGCATGTATTACAGCTGTCCAACCACAATTATCTTGAACATTAGGATCAATTCCCGAATCTACTAATAACTTGACAATCTCAAGTTCATAAGGTGATCTGAAACGAGCGACAGACATAAGAATAGTGGAACCATCTTTAAATCGAAAAGATGGGTCAGCACCCGCTTCTAACAACGATTCTGTTAATTGTTTGACTTGATGTATATATTCTTTGCTATGAGGTTCTCCTTCAAATTTGGGCCTTATAAGATCTAGAACCATCATCAGTGGTGTTCTTCCCTTTTCATCGACATCGTTAATACCGATTTTATCTTCAATCAGATTGTCAACTGTCTTCAAATCTTCTGGTATTAAATTACGACCCTGCAATACTGATATGGCTTGGTGTAATAAGCATTTCTCGTTCATTTCTGGTTTTATTAACAACTTCTATATTTCAACAATTTGATACTCTCCGTCAATTGGTTCTTAGAACCTTTATCTAAACAATAATGGTATGCGGTTTTACCATTGTTATCAGAAACATTTACATCGGCACCATGTGCTAACAGAAGTTTAATTAAACCAAAATGACCATTCTCTGCAACAATCACAAGAGCTGTACGGCCAATATCATCGTGTACATTGACATCAAATCCAGCATCGATCATTATTTTTTTGGACACACTACTCGAGATCTTTATCTTTCTCAGCTTTCATGAAATCGCTACTCTCCGATTGAATTTTACAATGTACTAAATGGCAAAACAATATTCTTAGTACATCGCTTTCCCCACATCTTTAAAACTAAATCTGTTTAACGTTGATAGCCATAGACTTGCGTATATTAGACTCAGTAGAAAAACCCTGTAATAATAAATCGCATTATATAAACGGTAATGTTATAAGGGTATGATAACCTAGAAGAAATATCACCATGAAAAATAACCGTAAAGCTGCACTACTTTGTTTCGCGGTGAACAATGAAAAGATAAACGATATGCCGGCACAAACTGATTTCAACACTGGTTAAATGAAATTTTAAAGTACCTTTCGTTCCGCTTGTGACTATTCACAAGTAATGTCATTGGATACATAACAATCTGATTAAATTACAGATCCTATTTCGTTTCGTTTTTTATAGTTTAAAATTTCGTTTAATTTGTGTGTACTACACTAGAGTTAATCTTTTAAGAGGCATTTAGTAACTGGATAGAGCAATACACAAAAACACATACTTATGGAATAATAGCTACTTAATTTATTTAGGCGACGTTTCGAAGAGTATTCTCTCAACGTTGTCAAGCTAATACAGTAAAACAAGAATTATGAGATCAATACTCTTCGAAACGTCGCCTAAATAAATTAAGTAGCTGTTATTCTATAAGTATGTGCTTTTGTGTATTACACTAAGAGTTGTTATTATATAACAGACGTTCTGGATGGCGTGAGAGATTAGCCAATGAAACCATCTGTTACGGCGACTTCTTGGCGTGCCATGCACGGAACTGTGAGTTAATCACTAGAAACGTCAACGCTGATTGATTAATCCATAGAAATATATAAATAGACTAGAATGGCCGTCACGTGACCCGCGACATGTAAATAGGTCCGCCATTTTTGTGCATTGATTATTGACGTCGCGTGCGGTGAACTCAATGAATCCAGCTTCGTTTCTCGTTACGCTTGAAAGAAAGAAAGGTCGAAGAACAACCCATTGCCATACATATTCACGGATTTTGCAGTACCAGTTTGTAAAATTTAATATCTTCATTCTCTAATTTAATGCCATAGGCCTAATGGAATGACTCGCGAGGCAGTCCATAACATACTAGGCTAGGCCTAGATTATTTATAGATGCCATGTCAAAATGAACCTATTTTCCATCTACTCATCTAGGCCTACAAATTAAAGGCACTGGATGGATGGGCTATGAATTGTGGTATTTTTTTTTTTTTTTTGTTTGTTTGAAATTATGTAATCTCGATGATCGACAAGCAACAATAATAAGGCCGCTAAGTCTCGCGTAATCTACTCTAGGGGTGACATGCCATGCAGTATGCACCCAGCAATTGAGCAATGGCGAAAAATACGATGCCTTGCAAGGCATTGAACGTGAATCAATGATGAGTTCGCGGTACCTACTTTTGTTTTGCAAAAGAAAAATAACAGATATTTTGGTTTGTTTATTAAGGTATGTAAATCCATTATTTAAACATATCCTAATAAAATATTTCACATTAATCTCGAAATAGTAGGCTATAACTAAGCCTTGGTTTCACAGTAGTTTTTTTGCGAGAGGTAGCGGTCTATGTTAGATTTGTTTACAACCAAACCCCATTACCAGTACATTATTCCTCCGCCTGTACATTTAGTGCTTCGAGAAATTTAAATTTTAATGTCTTGGTTGTTATATAAAGCTAAAACAATTATTCCCACGGGTTATAATTCTAAGTACCGGTAAAATGCACAAATTTATAGTAAGCCTACATGTGTTTTAAAATAAAAGAAAAAAAAATTCTAAAAAAACTATCGCGATCTCCCTTGAATTTTTCGACAAGTTACTACATGTAAGTGTTTTATTTCAGCAGATTGATGAATTATAATATGATGGTGATGAGTTTCAAGTTTTTAGCCCAGAGTCTAGGATGGGCTAAAAATGTCCGTAACGTGGAAGGTGTTCTGATTCAAGTAGTACTACTAGTGTAGGTAATTTGTCAAATAACGAATATGGGCGAATATTAAAATATTTAATTTTACTTAGGCCGATATTCAGTATAATTTAGTACCTGTTTGCATTTGATGGTTTTACTTGACATACCTATCTCACGGCATTTTCCGAAGATTTATAAAAATAAAATAATACTAGGGGCCATGGGCCCATGAAGATTTTGCATTTTGTGAAGATTTGTAAAGTTTAAATATAGGCCTACCATATTTAAAAAATGACCAGCTATCTCAAAAGTCTCGATAAGCAGGCTAAATACCCCCCTGCATTTTGTGAGGATTTGTAAAGTTAAAATAATATAGGCCCACTAGGCCTCATGAAATAGGCCTACCTATTTCTGAAAACCGTGAGCAGCTGTCAAAAACAAAAAAGCCACAATATGCAGGCAGAATACTCACAGTATTTTATGAAGATTTGAAAACTAAATATAAAAAATACTAGGCCTTGTGATATAAAGGAAAAGGTGAGCATTTCACAATGTGCAGGCAGGATATCTCACAGCAGTTTGTGAAATTAAGACAATACTACTCATCATGATATAGGCCAACCTATTTCTAAAAAAAAACAGTGATAAACTATCAAAAAAAATTAAATAAGGACACACCATATGTGGAGTATTTAAATTGTTTGGCAGCACATTTGTCTGATATTTATTACATTTTCTTCCTGGGGTGAATGAAAAGGGAAAAACCATTGTGACCGGTTATACCATAATGTTAATTAAATAGAACTTGGTTTTCTGTTAAAGATTGATACGGTTCTATTTGTGTCAGAATTCTAACACAAGTTAGCCATACTTAGCAAAACCCACTTGACCACTTACCTTAGCAGTAATTACATCATGACACTGTTATATACCTCTAACTAACATGATTCCGTTCCCTGTATTTATTTTACAGTGCTATCATGTAATTATCTAACATGATTGGGGGTCACCTCTGGTTTGCGGCTGTGGTTTCGAGCCCAGGTGTGAGCGTATGTGGCATGGAGATAGGGGTGCCTTCTCAACCTCGTGGGTTTCCTCCGGGCACTCCAGTTTCCTCCCACTGCTAAAGACCCCTACGCGCAAGCGGATTATTGAAATAAAATTTTTAAAAAAACATGTTAGTCCCGAAATGACCTAGTTGTGTCGAGTGGACGTTAAACCCCATTTCTCTCTCTCAACATGATTGGGGAACCTGGCTAAGTGAGTAAGATTCTGTCTTGCTAGCCGATAGGTCACAGGTTAGATCTTGTTGGCCAAGAAAGTTCGCCATTTTCTGTTGTGATTCCCCCTTGTCAGTGGTACAGGACGGAAGGCCTGACTAGGATAGCTGTCTCTGTCTAGTCGTTTGGATGGGACGGAAAACCGACGTCCAGTGTAAGTATTGGCGTTTACGTAAAAGATTGATTTGGCAGTTGAATTTTATATTAGAGTAGGCTATAGCAAAATTTCCCTCATAGCACAATGTTTGGCGTAAGCTGGTAGTCTTCACTAACAGGGGTCACACGGTGGCTAAGTGGGTAAGACACTGGGTCGCTAGCCTGGAGGTTGGGTATTCGATCCCTTCATTGGCTGAGAATATTGATTCAGATTTTCAGGCATGTTTTCCCTTGTCAGTGATGCAGGACGGACGGCCTGACAAGGACTGCTGTCTAGTCGCCTGGATGGGACGATAAACCGAGGTCCTGTATACACATTGGCGTGCACGTAAAAGATCCCTTGACAGATGGAATTCGATATAAGAGTAGGCCGTAGTGCTGCTGCCCGGGCAAAATGTCCCTCATAGCACACTTCATTAGCCAAATTCGGATGTAAAACTATTTCATTTCGCTTACTAACAAAGAAATTTTGAGTTTGAATCCGGTGTTCATCGAGAAAATTTCCTGGCTTCATCTTTTGTCAGTGGTGCAGGAAGAAATGTTTCACACATTTGGTAATTTACATGATCAAAGAGAAACTTTACTTTACCAAATACATGGCAAAAGTAAAGTATGACATTTCCATTCACTGTGTACATGTTTAGTTTTCATTGCCAATGGTTGGATAAATTTAACTTATCAATGCATTTATGTAGCCCAGTACGGTAGTAATAATATCATACATTTGTTGGTGTATGTTTAAAATTAAAAGGCACATACATGTACACATAAATTCAATAGAGTTTCATTGTAAAATGTTCGACTTACATGTATTGTACCCACATACAAGTCTTTCATACATTTAAAGGCAAAAAGAAATGTTATTTCAATTAAAGGAAAATTCTGATAGACAAATTAAAGAAATACCCCACATAACTTGTCAGAGAATTTCAGCTCAATATATTTTGCCATTTGAAAGGGGCTATGTAACCTATTTATGAAATTCGAATTTAATATTTCATGGTAAATGTGGCCAAATGTGAAAATACCTTATATGAATAAAACTCTAGTGTCCCAAAAATATTTTGAAAATTGTGATCTGGGTATAAAAGTTAAAATAAATGATTTTATGCCATCATAAAGGGGGTGCAAGTCAAATTCAATTCAAAAGTGAAAATTTTTGCAGTTTACTGAATACATGTACACATGAGAGCTATATGTGTAATAGAAATTGACTTTTACACAAATATCAGGTTTATTTCATTGAGTGAGGAAAATTCATAATTTCATGAGTAGATAAATAGTCTCTATACCAAGTACATTCTCCCAATATTCAGTCAGAAAGAAATATTTCACAATAATCCAATGATTTCATTTAATATATTTATTGATTTTTTTTTCAAAACAAAGAAATATGTAATTAATTTACAGTTGAGATTTAAATGTATTCAAATTCTTTACAAGAAATATGCATTTCAAAGTCATTCAGGCACTCACATAAAAAGCCTGCTTATCGTTCAATGAAAATTTTAACTGTTTTAAAATTAGGATTTATGAATGAATTAATTGAGCAGTGACCATGGTTATTTAAGCATTATTCACATTGTCCTTCCATTATGTTAGAAATTTATAGGTTTAAAAATTCCTGTGGTCATCAAATGAAAATTCTTCATAGAAGTAGAACTTTTAGTAGAAGTCAATACAGTGGCTGCTATATTGGTGGGCTAAAAAAAAAATACATATTAATTTATTATTAGTATGTTTGAACATTTAAAATTTAAGGAAGTCGGGAATAAATTTACAAAGTAGGTTCGTTGACAACAGCCAATCAATCAGTCATCACTCCCTCAGTCTCAGTGAAATTCCATACAAAGGAAGCTTCGTCGTCAGTCCAGGAAAGCCTATCTTATCGTGAATTTGAACTAGGCCTAGTAGATCTACGGGTGCCAGTGGACTTTAGTACATACTACACAGGCGCGGATACAGAGGGGGGCGCACCCGGCGCACGCCCCCTCTATTTTTTTGCGGTGGCGAACAATTTTTAGCTCCATATATTCTCGCGGGAAAGGAGAACAAAAACAGTTTAGGTTGGAAATCGTAATTTACAGTACTAGTATGAAATTAGTACTTGTGGGCATTTTAGTCCACTCAAAAATCACGGGCCGGGCTTCGCACTCCCAAGTGGGTGCAGCACGCCCCCCCTTTCTGAAAATCCTGGATCCGCCCCTGCTACAAGTACGGTCCATGGTAGTGTATTTTACTAGTATTACTACGGTACTACTAAAGACTAGGCCTAGTGAGTAGTTAGTGTAGGCCTATCTAATAAAATAAATAAATACTTTTATAAAAGTATAACTCTCAGGTTGTTTAACGTCTAAAAATAGTAATAGGCTACGAATGAATAGTAAGCAGTGGGCTAGGTCAACATGAATCAGTGCTAGTCATGCATTGTGATTGTCACATAATAATAGGCCGGCAACTAAAGATAAACACAGTGTACGACAACACTGCTTGTCGTCTCTCACGGGACTGCAAAAAGTGCAAGTCCACGCTGTCGCTGAACGCTTGAATGAACATTTTGTCTTTTAAAAATATAATCACTATTGAATTTCTTACCTGTGGAAGGTTATTCCATTTAATTTTGATGTGGGGTTTTGATAATTTGAGCAGTTTATGACAAAACACTGCGTCCCTTTGGTTGATACGGAAAACGTGAAAGTTCTGTTATCCTTCGCACAATCCGAAGACGCCATTTTGTTGCGCAGGATAAATGTACAAAGATGGCCGACCTCTGCGCATGTCGTGAAAGCGGCTTTTGATTGGCCGTGGCCATTCTAGTCTATTTATATATTTCTATGGATTAATCAATGTCTGACGTCATAGGGTCAAAAGCCAACCGCGCGACTCCTTGCACAACTTTTCAACTGGATATATAATGATATCAATGAATATACACCCATCAGAATCATTGTTAGCGTGTTTTATTTATTTATTTTTTTTGGTAACTAGGAATGTATTGTGTTGTTTACGTTGGATTCTTCCAAACGCCACAATCTCTAGCTACGATACTGTGTTTTATCAGGTAATAATACATGTTATAACAGCAAACGTATTTTATATATACAGGTATGAGACAGGGTTATATTATCGATTCTATAAATACACGCACAAGAAAGAATGGAAATGAAATGAGGTTTAACGTCCTACTGTTCTGCTCCTAAACTGGGCTAATGAAGACAGGAAGAGAGAATGAGAGAGAGAGAGAGAGAGGGCTCACGTCCACTCGGCACAAACTAGGTCATTTCGGGACTAGCCCATGGTTTAATTTCATTTCAATAATTCGCTTGCGCGTTGGGGTCTTTAGCAGTGGGAGGAAAACGGAGGACCCGGAGAAAACCCACGAAGTTGGACATGCAATCCTACTCCTTGTCACGTACAAGCGGGGATTCGAAAACACACCAGTTGACTCAATGACAGGCTTTATGATACAGCGCGCACGCGCTAACCATTCGGTCATCCAACCCCCAAAGAAAGAATGGTGTCACCTATTCTATTAATACAATCAGACTGGTGTTATCTATTCTATTACAGATATAAGACAAGGTAATATCAACAAAATATAAATATAAACATATGAGATATAGAGACAAACATAATGACAGGTTTAATTTTAAGGAATAATGCTACGAAAAAAACCCTCCAAATACTTTTTGGCTTAAATTTAGAAAAGAGAAATAATATGAAGAGAAATTTAAATGAAACAAAAACGAAATAGGTGGAATCTGTTCTGTGTTCATTTATAAAATTTAGTGTTATAATTTTTGATAAGATTGAAGGATTTTGGTGTATGTGTAATGTATGTTTGTATGTTTGTGTTGAAACCCAAAATGTTTATGAAATAAACCAGGATGTAAATTGTACTCAGGGTTGTTTGTAATAACAAACACCATTGTACCGTAATTTAAAAATGAAGCTACGTTGATTGCATATATACGTACATGAATTAAAAGTTGGTATTAAAGTTTATATAAAACAACTTACTTCAGTATTTGAACATTTACACCACGTTCTATAAAACCAACGAATCACTGTTTCAAGAAGTCCTGTGTATATGTACCCGTGTACATTTGTGAACTGTAAAATCAGTTATCTTCGTTACCGAGACTAATTAGCATGAATATGCATAGTCTAAATATACACGCATGAGTTGTCCGTTATTGTGTAAATAATAATCACATAACGCTTTTATTCGACCCGAGCATGCGCTGTAACCCGAATTCGCATTTTCACTATTCTTGGGATTTAGAGAATTCAATGGTCGAATGGTCAGCGCGTGTGCGTTGTATCATAAGGTCTGTCATCAAGTCAACTGGCGTGGTTTGATTCCTCGTGGGTTTTCTCCCGGTCCTCCGGTCTTCCCCCGACTGCTAAAGACCCCAACGCGCAAGTAAATTATTGAAATAAAACAAATTGAACCATATGTTAATCCCGAAATGACATAGTCTGTGTCGAGTAGGCGTTAAACTCTCTCTCGCTCTAGCCATCTCTCTCTCACCCCGTACACGCCTGGGTTTTCGTTCAATCCGAAGACTATACGTATTTCCATTGCATGGCCCCCATCCAGTACCACTGAAAAGGGGAAACTCCGTTTATGAACTTTCTCGGTTAACACAGTGGTCGTATCTTGGAGCTCCTGGTTATCCTGTCCACACCTCACTAATTGAGCCTCAGCTGTTTCCAAGTAGTGTTAAAGGGACATAACAAATACCCAAAGGACGTCAGAATTACAACGATGAGACAATTTTCCAGATCGAGAAAGATGGATTTAGGCGTACCACTGTTCTGCTCCGACGGGCATACGCCATACATACAATGTCCTATGAGGAAATATATATCGAATTGTCAAGGGATCTTTAACGCGAACTCTAATGTTTAAACGAGACCTCGGTTTTTCGTCCCATCTAGACGATAGACAGATGTTCTTGTCAGACCCTCCATCGCTGACAAGGGGAAACCACGCCGGAAAATCTGAATGAACTTTCTCGGCCAATGCAGGGATCGAACACCCGATCTACATGCTAGCGAGACAGCGTCTTACCCACTGGGCCACTGTGACCCCCCCACCCCACACCAACCCCACCCCCGAGATGTAAATGTCGTCGATCATAACACGTAGCTGGTGCAGAAAACGATAAATCCCATTTCAATTTCAAGTTTTTCACGCTTGATCTGTCACACTACAGGTAGGATAATGTCGTGACTATCCTGGTCACGGACTCCAAATCGACGATGTGGCTGTCGTCTAGGCCTGTCTTCGACTTCACGTTGTGGGACTGTGACGCTCAGACACGTACTCTTGTGTCCGGACGGCCAAATCTTCTGTGTCACACTGTCATGTGTCTAGGTAGGACTTGACGTTGTGATCAATAAGACTTTAAACTCTTTTCTGTACTCTGGATATATCTTTATAGGTTACAATAATATATTCTACAACATCGACACAACAATTGTTCTTTAGGTATTTAAAATATCCCCAGTCTGAGTTTAATATCCTTTTTAACTCAGACCTGACGGCTTAAACGTGGCAAGAGCCACGTACGTCTTTATAGTTCTACATAATGTTCACGGCCTCACGCTAGGATAAGTCTACACCCTCGGCTCTGAGCCCGGACAGCTCACGGTACTATCTTCCCCTTGGATCTGTCGAATGATGTCTGCGTCCGGCCTGTAAGCCGGGGCAGCTCCCGGTTTGTACTTCCCCGTGGATCTCTCAAATGTTGTCTGAGCGTGAATCAGACGAGCTCTCTCCTATAAAGTATAATGCGTCATCTATTAGGACGGGACAATTACCATTTTTGGGTAAGTATTTTGTTTAGGCACCGTTTTACGTCAACGTAAGTGTTTTGTTTAGGCACCGGTTTACGTCGCAACACTATTCTAGTTTTAACTAATTAAAATTGTACTAATCTGTGCACGTGAGGACTGGACGATAGTACCCTACTTTCCAGAAATGAATACTGACAGAACTGTCTGTTAGTTAGTCTAAGATAGTAGTAGAATAATGCAAGCTACTTCATTACCCTAGTTTTCGTCATACATCATGTAGGTAAAGAATTTATATATTAAGCAGGACACCCCTCTTAGTACTAAAGTACCCTAATTCAAATTGCAGACATAATGAACTGATAAAAACAAAAGGGACAGCCTCGAATAAAGCAAATTGATAATAAATTAATCAAACAAAGTTACTCCCAGAGATGGAGTTTAACCTCCTACTTTTCGGATCATCCCAGCTGATGCACTGCAGTGTGAAGTGAGAACAAGTGTGCCTAGTCATTGATGCTACGGGCTACGGCACGTTTTAAGACGTTGTATCTGGCCCGTTCCTCTGCCATGCGCGACCTGCTGGTGCGAGAAAGCTGGTCAGGATTTTCAGTCATGACTTCTGATGTCAATTTAGCCTATCTCTATTAGAGCCTAAACCATGAAGGAGGTCTTTAAAAATTCACAAATTGTGTTTTTCATGATTTTGGAAATGATTTCTGATGAATTTTTTTTTTTGTGGATTAGGTTTATTCACACCCCAGGCATCATGAAAAAACACAATTTGTGAATTTTTAAAGACCTCCTTCATGGTTTAGGCTCTAAAGGGTTAGAGCCTAAAATTTCTGATGAATTTTTTTTTGTGGATTAGGTTTATTCACACCAAAGGGTTAGAGCCTAAACCATGAAGGAGATCTTTGAAAATTCACAAATTGTGTTTTTCATGATGCCTGTGGTGTGAATAAACCTAATCCACAAAAAAAAAAATTCATCAGAAATCATTTCCAAAATTTTGGACAGGTATCGATTTTGATACCATGGGCTTTAGACAAAGATGACTAGTGGATAAGGCGCTGGTTCGCTAGCCTGGAGGTCGGGAGTTCGATCCCTGCATTGGCCGAGAAAGTTCATCTCGATTGCCCGACGTGATTTCCCCCTTGTCAGTGATGCAGAAGGAGGGCCTGACAAGGACAGCTGCCTAGTCGTTCGGATGGTACTAAAAACCGAGGTCCTGTGTACACATTGGCGTGCACGTAAAAGATCCCTTGGCAGTTGGAATTCGATAGGAGTAGGCCCTAGCGCCGCTGCCCGGACAAAATTTCCCCATAGCACACTGTATGGCTATGCCCGTCTTCCATTAGCCCAGATTAGGTGCAAAAGAGTAGGACGTTAAACCCCATTTTATTTCATTTCATTTCTCAACTGAGAAATATATCGGAAAACTCAGGTTTGATATCATATTTATTTGTGATAAGCTAAAAAAAGCAAATTTCTGTCTTTGTTCAGACATAAATTTACATTACAATGACAGTTGGGATGGAAATTTTGGAATTTATTTTTGGAGAAGATCAGGTATATTTGACAAATAATGCCTGTGGTAGCAAATTTAATACCACATGTTTTCACCACACACCGAACGATTAAGTTTGCAATTGAATATTCTGTGAACTGTTATTAAGTTTCTCTGTATTCTTATATACATGAATAATATATTAATTTTGGGTAAACTTGACTATTTTGATGATTAATACTCCAATTTCCCTGGTCAAAAAAATTAAATTTCTCAATCGTGGGAGCTGCCATCTTTGAAAGTACAAGTGATCCTCATGTACAGTTATGTACTCAATATAGCAGCACTGTATGGTACTATATTAGATACCATAGGCGTTCTCGTCATGAAAACCGGGGGATAGATTATTTGTTCAAAATTTAGTTTATTAATTAGTTAAGCTAATTAGTGGTATCAAATCTGATACCGACGGCGCTAAAGGGCTAAAGGGTTAAAACGCCATAGAAGGTGCTGTCTGGCTGACATTTGAAATATGTGCAATATTTAAAAGGTTGTTTCTCTGGTTTATTAAAATATTACAACGCGTGTTTTTGAAGTACACGATGAACAGGGAACGTTCATCCGATTAGCGAAATGCATTCGGAGGCAGACCACCATTAAATTTCACCATCTCCGTACCCACAAATTGTAGTGTGTCCATTTATATCATTTTGGTTGATTTTTTGGTCTAGAATGCATGGGCGAAGAGGGTTTGAATTAACATTTCTTTTCCTGCCCGGTTTTGATAAATATTTATGATTTTAAGGCGGAAGGATAACGGATTTATCAGGTTGGCTACGTGATATGTACGGCAACCAGTTACAATGTTTTTAGTATGCTTCTTCAAGTTTGTGTATCTCAAAATTTTGGTGGTCAACCTCATACAAATTTTAGTGCAAAGACATGACCATTTGTTTTTCTGTTTGTAGTGAAAAGCATCCAGCCCAACGAAAATTTTGGGAAAAAAATTGGAGGTGGCCAAAGAGGTCAGAATTTACATTAAAGTCAATGGGGGAAATTAATGGTGGTCTGCTGCCATACTTGTTATATGGAGTAGTTTCCCCTTGATAAACCCTTTTGTTCGTACTCGATTGAATGTTCCGGAATTAATTCTCTCAATTTAATGTAAATTTTCGTCTCTTAGACCGGCTGTAACTTTTCCCCAAATATTCGTGCGGTAGAACTCTTTCTGCCACAGATGGAGCAACATGTGGCAAACTCTTGCCCAAAAGCATGTATGAGGTTCACCATGAAAAACTTGAGATACACAAGCTGGAAGTAGAGACAACTAAAACAAGCAATTTTCGGCCCACCCTTTCAACTTAACCAACCTCACAACTCTTGTATCCTTCCGCCTCAAAATCATGAATATTCACCAAAACCTGGCAGAAAATGTATTTTCAAACTCTTTTTTTTTCGATTCTATACCAAAAAGCCAACAAAAATCGCCATGCAAAAGGGGGAAAAGGGAAAGGGAGAGAAAGACTAAAAATAACTTTCGCCCTATATTATGAATATTTGGTGATCTGCCCATGAATATTTGGTGATATGTGTCCAAATAATGACAATCAAGTGAAAAGGGGTATATCGGGCTACACTACATCGCATGTGTCGACTGAATAAGAAAATATCGCAACTACATGCAGCCGAAACATATTCGCTGTGTTTAATTACGTCACGATTCTACCCACACTACCTCCGTAATCGTGACTGACAGAAATGTGACAGGGTTGAATTTCGCGTCACTCGATTGCAATTTTGTAAATTCGGGACGTTCTGGAATGACAATCGAGCTTCCCCTTAGTTAGTCTTTTGCTGAAGCAATCTTTTCACGTGTCATGAAGATTTTTATTATCTCAAATACATTCAGATCAGCACAAGGCCCCTGTGCTCGTGGACCCATCGGGAAAATGCCGAGCGTACCCATTCTTTAACACGGCCCTACTTTGAAGACAGTACCCAATCCTTTGGAAGGGTGCTGGGGGTCATCGACATGGCCCTGGTGTTTTAGATGGTGGGGGTCGCCACGCCCCCTTGTACTATTGCGGCATGTTTTAGTGTCTATGCACACACCTAAGGGTTCGACATTATATTCCATCGAAAATCCGGGCCACAATCCCCGACAAAAGAGCGCGGGGGAATCCTGCTTTGCCGATTTCCAGGTAGACCTACTTTTAATAAAATACGCAAATCTTCTTTATTAGAATATTATTTTGGTACAGCAAAAGATAGATGTATTTTAGCTTCATTAGATTGATTAACAGAACAAAACCAGTGATTGTTTCCCATAAAAACTGTGTTCTGTTAATGTGTTTCCCAATCGCAAAATACCACTTAAAGATACATTATGGGGGATTAGATAACGAATCGGCAGTTCCCACTATAATAGTTAAAACTAGATAATGTAAAGGCAATTTGCTGATCCTCTATGAACCGAGAATTAAACAATTGAAATTACCGTGTAGCCTTGATCATCATTACTAAAGTCAATACGATAGAAAGCATAGTTTCGATTATTCATTTACTAATTAAATCGCGAAGGAAAGTTTTTCAGTAAATCGTATCATATTCCACTAAGAATCGTAGATTAGCGATGCCATGGAGAGTTAATAATGATCTGGATAAGTTAATTATTGTCTAATTAATAATCTAGATAACATTTAAGGATTGAAGAAAGACCCGCAATAGGTAGATTTAGCTCTTGCATAATGTATGTTTAAAGATTATAATTAGATAGCACTATAGATGTATATCTAGTTATCTTGCATATCCCCCCCCCACCTCCCTGTTTGATGATACATTTTCCTGCCAGGTTTTGGTGAATATTCATAATTTTTAGGCGAAAGGATACAAGAGTTGAGAGGGTTGTTCGGTTGAAATATAGGGCCGAAAACAGCATGTTTATTTGTCTCTACATTCAAATTTGGGAAAACGTAAGAGTCGACATAGGCCTACGGGCTCGATGACAGTTAGGGGGGCAGGACCCGAATTGCCCGAAAAAATTTCGGGTTTACAGACGCTCCCTTCCCCCTCAAGAAAATTTGGGAATATTTGACGGCCGCAAACACGTTTTCCTGCTATTTCAACCCGTGAACAAAGCAACTTCAAAGTGGTCTAATATAGCTTATTTAAGGTGGCTGGCTCGAATTTCAATCAATCGTTTGCAGTCCACAGAGAAAATTTTGAAAATTTAAACACTGCAAATGCGTTTTTTGCTATTCTAGCCCGTGTAAGTAACTCCAAAAGTATCCTATGGTTTTGTAACCGAAATCCCACTCCGAATTCCAACCATCCAATCAGACTGTTGCAGCTGCATTCTCAAATACTAATCGATGTCCGAAAAATGTCGCACAAAGTAGAGTGGGTGGCTCCAGACAAAATGTTTTAATCTATAGTCAACTCAGTACAAATTCGTGATATTTAATTAATAGAAAAGTAAAATTAGTGTTTTATTAGGGCTCAATGGCAGTTAGGGAAGCAAAATTAGAAATGCCCGAAAAAATTTCAGGTTTACAGACAGCGGCGCCGGTTTTCTTCGAGACCTCCCAAGAAAATTTTGGAATATTTGACGGCCGCAAACGCGTTTTACTGCTATTCCAGCCCGTAAAATTAGTGTTTTATTAGATTTCGGGCACTTTATTTTGCCAAGTAGATGATATATTTTCTTTTCTCACTTTACCTCTCTGCCCGAAAAGTCAGCTAATCGTTCGACCAAGAAATAACAACCGTTCCCTCGGTCAAGCTGGCAGACATTTTGCCCAGTGCTTGCCCCATAGGTATTTTTCGCGAAATCCAGTATATTTACAGTAATATTGGGCGTCTATACATATCAAATTTATCATACTTTTATTGAAAATAACCACCCGATAATACTTACGTTAGGATGTATCTTTAATTGATAAAGGGGTTGACTTATCTATGATGATATCATGTTGATATTAAAGAACGGTTGCAACCCATCTTACTCGATACTCGATCACCATTAAATCAACCAGGGGCTGACTTATTTATAAATAGATTGTAACAAAATATGACACTGCATACTATATTATGTATAAATTTAAATATGTGGTCAGATTAAAGTGTTGAAAGTATATTATTCTGTGGTGTTATACTATAACGAGCAAAGGACAAGTGGAATTTGTTTTATAAAGAACCTTATAATGATACATGCCCCCCCCCCTTTGTGAGCTGATTTTAAGCCATATTCAAATATATATGCCATGCATTAAATTGTGTGGACTATTTAGCAATAACCGTCCAGGTTATATGTAGATCTGACCTGGTTGATAAAGAAAATGTTGATACATGATTTTTACCCTTTTTAAATGTGGAGAAATATGATTATTGCACATCAATGTTTGTCGATATGCGTCTTAATACCATTACGACCTATAGAAGGGTTTGCTATAAAAATTATTACAGCCTAGACAGGGATATGTTTGTTTTAGGGCAGGTTATCCATAATATCTTGAAATATGCATTTCGTTTTGTGGTGTTATGTGTGCGGGGTTGATATAGGGTTAGTGTTCTTTGAAATCTATGTTCCCAGATATTTTTTTGTTAAAAATATCCGCTACCGCTCACAGATACCATTGTTTCAGTAAAATTCTGTTTACCTTACAAGAGCTTTTTATAGCCCACATTTTCATGTTGACAATATTGCCGTTGCCCCTGTCCGTCCACAATTTGTTTGTGGACACTCTACAGGTCACAATTCTTACCCAAATTTGACGAAACTTGAAATATAGGTTTATCTCCAAGAGATCTCGGTTGCTTTCGATATTGGCATGTATCGGATCGAAACGTCAAGGATTATGATCCCTGATTGTACGAAAAATCATGTTTTTAGCTTGCGATCACAATTTTTATCCGATTTAAAAAGAAAACATTCAAATAAATCACCGTTATATCCTGATGATAATTGAGTCCGAATTTCGCAAAAAAAAATGTACCGAAACTGCACGACAAAATGACCGCTTCTTGAATGCAAATAGTGTAAAAGTAGGTAATACGAATGGCTGTTGATATCCCAAAAATCTCGGTTCCTGTCGCTATTCGCTCAAATCAGACCGTAACTTCCTGGATTATGTCCCCTGATTGTACGAATAATTGCTTTCTTAGCTTGTTTTCTGTCCATCTCTTGCATGGTAACCGTTTGATGCTCAAAAGTTTGATATAAACTCCATTGGACACCTTTATATAAAAAGCTCCCCGAGAATTGATACTTCCCATTAAACGATACGCCCTAATATGGCGAAACGCGGCATTGTTTCTGAAGAAAACCCACTTGATAAATTGTTATAATCCGGGTAAAACCAAGTGTTGGGAAATTCCACGTAGTAAGGAACCAGTCTTCTTATTTATTTATTTAAACATATTTTATTACTTTAAAGTAAACGGATCGGACAAAAGTTACTAAAACTTACAAAAGAGTCCTCTCCAATACAATATAATCGCTGTAGGTGGTCAGTGAAGCAACAACATCGAGTTCTGTTCCCCCTAATTTGAGTGAGGGCAGTTTCCCTAGCTTCTTCGGTGAAAATAGCAAGACTTTAGTCTTATTTGGATTAAAATTTATCAGCCATTTCTGTGACCAAATGTGTAATCGGTAAAGATCACTATTGAGCGAATTTTCTAAGTCTTCGATATTAGATTTAATACAACCAATGGCAGTATCATCAGCAAATAACCTGGCAAATGTTGTTCAGTACTACATAGATGTCATTTATGAAAACGAGGAACAAGAACGTTCCCAACACCGATCCCTGTGGCACACCAGAATTCAGGTTAATATGATTGGAGTAAACATTAATTACTGATACTTTTTGTTTCCTTCCTTTTATGTAGCTTTTAATCCAAGTCAAACAGGCTTTACCGATTCCATATTTGCTAAGTTTATATAGTAGACCAGAGTGATATACACGATCAAAAGCTTTTGATATATCGAAAAAAAAACATCTCAAAGACAAAGTAAATATGGATGTGTTATGTCAAGGGTTATCTCACACTATATTCCGATATGATACTGCGATGTACTTTTGGGGATCATATGTAAATTACCACATGATACGGATGACCTACAAAAAACGCATATAAATAGAATTGATTTGATCATTCAGAAACAGTTGTTAGATACTCTAAAGAAACACGACAAGTTGTCAAATAAGAAATTGAAGTAAGCCGCGTTTGATCTAAATAGAAGGATGAAGGCTGTTGCTTTTCTGGTTGTTTTTCTCGGTAAGTTATTTTTTTTAGAAATTGTTTTGATATTAAATAAATCTATTTTCAATTTCAAATTTACGGGGATTAACGGTCATTTTGGGACGAACAGATAGTTCACTTCTTTTTCAATTATTTGATTGCGCGTAAGGTTTTTAGCGGTGGGAGGAAATCGGAGAACTCGGAGAAAACCCTCGCGATTAGATAGACCCGCAGAATCAAAACCACGCCTCTTGCCTCAATGGCAGACTTATTGCCAGAAAGCGGACGCACTAAACCATTAAGCCACCCATCCCACGCTTTGCATTTTGGACCCAATATACTATAAATATCCTTGATTTACGTTAATAAAGTCTGAAAAAATTATTGTCAATTTAATCAAATTTAATTTGTATTGCGAAGTGATTATTTATTTGTGTGAACAGATGAATCACGTAAGATCTGTTTACGATTCCACGTCTTCCGTTTAGCTTCAAATGTTCTATAACTCACTAATTAGTCATATATTCACATGACAACACTCTAATTAACTCTCGGATGCCGGCGATTTAAACGGTTTGAAGCAAGGTCGTCATTTAATGATTTAATTAAAAAATGGTAAATCGAGGCTGAGTCTCGCTTAACGGGTATCGTGTCTACGATAACCGACGATGTATGCACGATCTTGACAAACCTTCAAACGGTGATAACTTCGACCAGAATAAAGTAATTTAAATGAAATCTTAAATATAATAATTTTGAAAACTTTTTAAAACTATTATTGCAAGAAAAACCAACTCTGTAATTTATTAATATTATCATTACTTTTATTATGTGCTTTACAATAAAATAAATTAATAAATTAAAATAAATAAATAAATAAAATTAAAAATTGAACAGCACTTAAAAAAGGTATAAATGGTAATTAATGAATTGTTGTAAAAGGGAAATTAAGAAATGTTATAAAAGGCAATTTTAAAAATATGCGTTTTGATTTTAAAACAGTTAAAGAATTCAAATTCTTGTGGAACGTATTTATTTTCAAAAGCCCAACACTTAAAAGAAGTCTAAATGGTAAAAAATCAATCAATAAGCATTCAAAAGGGAAGTTAAGAAATGTTACAAACGCCAATTTTAAAAAGATGCGTTCTGAGTTTTGATTTAAAAACAGTTAAAGAATTCAAAATCTTGTGGAACGTCTTTATTTTCAGAAACCCAATATCTTTTGGATCTCTTGTGGTGAAAAGTTCAACATGAATGCCCCAAAACCTTGCCATAGATGAAAAGGCCCTTTCGCTATAAGAAACTTGTGTGGCATTACGTTCAATTTGTTCGAGCTTGTCTTAAATGGAACGGATAAATACTTTGGTGCTATGTTCTCAAAGCACGTTTAAGGAGATAACCCATCAAATCCAATAATTCAACAATTTATTTAAATCTTAATCGCAAATATATTTGTAATAGATCCTTTTACAGTTGGAATTCGATAGGGACTACGCGAAGTATCGCTATCTGGTCAATAGCACACTACATTTTTCCGGTTGGTGCATAAAAGTATAAGGTTATTTTTTTTTCATATCTTTTCATTTTTTGTTATCTGTATTTTTTTATATAGTGACGCTGTGCAGATATTATACACAGCCGTCAGATTATCTCTCACGTTTGTTTTTATTCTGGGGATCAAGTGTCTTAGTGGATAAGACGCTGGCTCGCTAGCCTGGAGGTCGGGTGTTCGATCCCTGCACTGGCCGAGAAAGTTCATCCAGATTTTCCGGCGTTATTTCCCCTTGTCAATGATGCGGGACGGAGGGCCTGACAAGGACAATTGTCTAGTCGTTCAGGTGGGACGAAAAACTGAGGTCCCGTGTACACATTGGCGGACACGTTAAAGATCCCTTGGCTGTTGGAATTCGATGTTGGCCGTAGCGCCGCTGCCTGGGCAAAATGTCCCTAGTAGCACACTGTATTGCGTATGCCCGTCTTCATTAGCCCAGGTTAGGAACAGACCAGTTCGGCAGTAGGACGTTAAACCCTATTTCGTTTCATTTCATTTGTCTTAATTTTTCAGCTGTAGCACTGACAGAAACCAATGCTTCTGAAGTTAAGTGTACTGTTACGGCAGCCACATGCTGTTTAAAGGCGGTTGATGCTCTAAAATCCGATTGCACGTAAGTAATTATTCCTGAATAATTGCATAATAGGATTCCCGGCCATTTTGACTCGGGTGTTGTGATTTAAAAGTATGCACCGTGTTACTCCAGTTTCACGCTCATGCGTTTTTCGTATTTAAAATTTAAACTTTCATCATGCAAGAGGTAAATCTGCCTATTTCAGGTATTTCTTTAGGCCTGAAATGTTATGTTCATGATTAAAGGACAATATTGATGCCAGTCATTATCACATATGTGATAGAACTGATTAAACACTTTCCAAATATAATATTAACACGGAGATCATCGCTACCACAGAGGAGTAATAAAGAATTCGTGAATCGGAAGTGACAAACGCCAAAGGAAAACACGAGTTATTCCTCTATATAACTAACTGAAGTGACTAGTGATAACAGATAGATGGGCGAATATCTGCTCACTAATAATTCCCTCGAAGACCAAAAGTTGCTGTGTGACACTGTGAGAGAATATCTTACAATTCATAAAAAGAATTGACTGCCACTACATAAGAGAACATGAAAGAAAAACAGAAAAAAGTTCGTGCATTACCATGTTTTTATAAGGTAGGGGGGACCGGGGCACATTGAACCACCATGGATTTATCCTTTATAAATAATACTATGCAACCCAACCCTATACAGTGTTCAATGTGCCCAGGTCTCCCCTATGGAATGAATAAAAACAAGGGGCTGTACGGAGTATTTCTATTTTTCCCGCGTTTTCTTACCTTATGACACTTAATTACTTTATTGAATCGTCAGATATCCCCTTGCGGTCCCATATAACAACTTTTTGTCTTAGAAGGAATTATTAGTAAGCAGAAATTCGGCCGTTTATCTGTCATCACTCGTCACTTCAGTCATTCACATAGAGACATAACTCGTGTTTTCCTTTGGCGTTCGTCACGTCCGATTCATGAATCCTTTATTACTCCTCTGTGGTAGCGATGATCTATGTGGTAATATTATATTTGGAAAGCGTTTAATCAGTTCTATCACATATCTGGCACCAATATTGTCCTTTAAGTAGACATTAATAAACTTATCCAGACCATAATCAACTCTCAATGGCGCTAGCATGCCATCTTTAATGGATTATGATCCGATTTACTGTATAACTTTTTTCACGATTTAATCATTAAATGGATAATCGTAACTATGCTTTTTATCGTACCGACTTTAGTAATGATGATCGAGACTAGGCGGAAATCTCAATCGCTTTATTCTTGGTTCAGCAAATGGCCTTTAGATTATCACATTTTTAACTAGTATAGTGCGAACTGCCAATTCGTTATTTTACCTCCCATAATGTATCTTTAAGTAATTCTTGTTGCTACGATTTTTGTGACAAGGGATATAACTCTTTTTTTTAACATAAATGGGCCTAAAAGCACATATTAATGTAATATGAGTGTAAATAAAGTTATTTATTTTATTTTTTTACGCCTGATTATCCTATTCTTATTATTATTATAATTATTATTTAATCATTTTTGAATCAGGCATTACCATTTACTGCCGTAAAGTTATTTAGGATATAAATTTATAAATTTAAAATTTAATTTAGAAATTATGATTGTAATTTTAAATATCAAATTCTAAATTTTAAATTCATAAATTAATTGTTAGATTCATAAATTAATTGTTAAATTTATAAATTAATTGTTAAATTTATAAATTAATTTTTAAATTTAAATTGTTAAATTTATAAATTAATTGTTAAATTTATAAATTAATTTTTAAATTTATAAATTAATTTTTAAATTTATAAATTAATTTTTGAATTTATAGATTAATTTTTAAATTTATAAATCAAATTTTAAATCTATAAATTAAATGTTAAATATATAAATTAAATGTTAAATTTATAAATTAAATGTTAAATTTATAAATTAAATGTTAAATTTATAAATTAAATGTTAAATTTATAAATTAAATGTTAAATTTATAAATTAAATTTTAAATTTATAAATTATAAATTCAAAATTTAGAATTTGATATTTAAAATTACAATCATAAATTCTAAATTAAAGTTTCATTTTGATTTCCTATTATAAATCCGTTAATAATTTCAAAATTTAATTGTTAATTGTACAATTTAATTGATAGTATTAAAATTTAATTGATAATGTTTAAATTGATTGATAATTTTAAAATTTAATTGATAACTGTGCCTTCCTTACAATAAACAATGAATTTTGATACAGTAATACCGACAGGAGCGAAATATAATACTATATAATACAGGACAAACTTTGCAAAACCAAGACAAGAATAAATGTATGATAGGTAAATATCATTCAGTTGGTATGAATCACTCTTTTTCGTTTAGATTATAATTCAAATTTCAAAATTATAATAATAATTCAAATTTTGAAATTATAATTCAAAATTAATTCAAAATTTAAAATTATAATTCAAAATTTAAAATTATAATTCAAAATTTAAAATTATAATTCAAAATTTAAAATTATAATTCAAAATTTAAAATTATAATTCAAAATTTAAAATTATAATTCAAATTATATCATTATTTAAAAAATATCAAACTAAGAGTAGAGAATACTTTTTAAAATTAAAATATACTTTACAAAAGTAAAATACAGTTGACAACAAAATTAGAATATAATTGACAAAATTAAAATATAATTGACAAAATTAAAATATAATTGACAAAATTAAAATAGAATTGACGAAATAAAATATAATTTACAAAATTGAATTTAATTTAATTTACAAATTTAGAATTTTATTTACAAATTTTATTTACAAATTTTATTTACAAATTTTATTTACAAATTTTATTTACAAATTTAGAATTTAATTTACAAAATTTAATTCACAAAATCTAATTTACAAAATTTAACCTACAAAATATAAATTTAATTTACAAATTATAAATTTAATTTACAAAATATAAATTTAATTTACAAAATTTAAATTTAATTTACAAAATTTAAATTTAATTTACAAAATTTAAATTTAATTTACAAAATTTAAATTTAATTTACAAAATTTAAATTTAATTTACAGAATCCAAAATTACTAATAGAATTAAAATTATTACTCAAAATTAAAAATAGAAAGCGAAAAAAAACAAAGTTTGTAATTTAAACTTCGGTATTGAGCTTTTACAGTGTTTTAAGAAAATTGCAATTATCCACAAATATTATTGGAAATCATTCACTTTAAAACCAGCTGATAATTGTATTTCAGGAAAAAAGAACCATATTTTAGATGCTTGAGACATGGCGGCTGTTCAACAGATGACACGGCTTATGAACTTTTAGTTACTGCGTTAGATTATAGCAAATGCAACAGTGGTAAGCCGGCGGTTTTAGTATGTTATCTAGCTGTAAGGGACTGTCGCAAAACGGTTATACCGACGATAAATCCCCCACCCCGTCAAATCCACCCACCTGTCTTTCGGCGCCGTTGACGTATTTCCGTTCATGATTCAATTTTAAATGACCGCGGTGTCGTTCAACCCACCTACCGAGTTATTCGATTGGAAATACGTCTTAGTGTTGACATTTTTTCAACTGGTCTTGTCTTTATGGTTCATTATATTTTCATATATTGAAATTCGTTGCTTGCAAGCAGTTTTAAAGTGTTGAAATCCACGGTTAGTATCCAAAAGGACCAAATAAGCAATGGTGTCAGGTGTGCTAAGTAAAGCCCAAGACTAAAAACAAATCACTTTAAACAGCAATGGGTATCACATACGAGGCAGGGTATGTTTGGCCACTGCTGACGTAGCTATGGATGTTGTTGTATGATTGTATTATTATCCTCAAGTTGCTAGATGTGTCACAATATTGTCTTTGCAAAATTGTTTCAAATTTATTAACAAGGAATAGAGAACTCTGGTGACTGAAACAATATTGTTATCTTTACAATTCATTGTCTATTGTCTAGGATACATGAATTGAACTATAGGTTAATAAACACGTTTGCCATGATCAGGAATGGAATGCGTATGTTGACTGAATTTGGTAATGAGTCCTTACTGGTATGAGACATGTCTATGGTTTAAAAACACGTGCTGTTTTTTTTTAAAACTAATCATTATAGTTAATTAGTAACCGAAATCTAGCCATATACGAAAACTGGATTTGAGCGCTAAGGAAAGGGAGAATACGTAACAATTTCCATCAGGTTAGAGAGGATGCCTTTACTATAAATTATGTATTGTAATGTAAGCAGCTTAATATAAAACGTAGAAACGAAATGTTGTATTGTTATTTCTGTGTGTGACCATAAACGGAATAGGTAGAAGAATAAAAACACAATATTTAAATTGGAGTCCTAAGAAGAAAATAAGAAACAAATGCGACGAGAGACAATACCAGACGATCAATGGCTGTCCCAAAATATGTAGTTAGAAATGATGGTTATACGCCGGGTGTGGCGATCGGATTTCGTGACATCCGCTCTGGCGCTCTCCTCGTCTGACAAACGACCCATGCATGGTGCTACAGACGTGACTTCTAAACTTTAGGTGGATGACTGCCGTGATAAAAGGTAGAATTCACCGACTTGATCAAGTTGTGCCCTCATTACTTCCAGACGTGACCCATCCCTATCATCCCTACTTCCTGAATTGATCAATCTGTACCCTCGTTATTTACGGTGATTACTATCACAGTGTTTGGGAATACGAACTGAATGTGATACTGAATTTACAGAGCTGATATAGCTAGCACAGACTAGGGACGTTGATAGTGATATTACCAGCATAGATTTAACTTTGCGTGAGTAGTCGATATACATGTAGCCGGCAGACTTGACGTTACTTGCTCAATGATAAACATTTTCCAAGTTTTACTCCTACTATGTTCAGGAACAGATTGAAAGTAACATTGACATTAAAGATAGATTGCTAGGCAACGAAACATACGCCCACAGCAGCTAAATCGTCCGGGCAGTCAACAAGAGTTGTTGCATTTTTTTTTCTTTTTTCGGTAATGAAATGTTTATAATACACTAAAATCTGATTAAGAGTAACAATTCATTAAGTAATTATCAAAAATTCTGCCTCTGCCCCATGCTAACGATTAGAATACGAAACATTTAATATCATGGATTTAGCTTTTCAGTTTTCAAAATTCTTTGAAAATCAAGCTTCTTCGTCTCATGATCTTAAACGATGTGTATAAATTTAAAGGCAATCGGATATTACTTTTGGGCTCTAGAGCGTCTACATGATTTTTTGAAGTGATCAAGGGCCATAACTCTGGCAGTAATCAACTGAAATCGCTGAAAATCATTAGGATTCTTCGTCTCATGACCTTAAACACTGTGTATAAATCTAAGGTCAATCGGATATTAGCTTTGGCCTCTAGAGCGATCACAAGATTTTTTGAAGTGATCAAGGGCCATAACTCTGGCAGTTATTATCAGAAATCGCTGAAAATCAATAGGCTTCTTCGTCTCATGACCTTAAACACTGTGTATAAATTTAAAGTCAATCGGACAGACGGGCCGACGGAGGACGGGCCGACGGGGGCGACGACAATATACGACCACATTTCATTATGGGCGTATAAAAAGCAGTGGTGCTGTTACGAATTGAGTTTGGGTTGTTCCTGGTATATTAAGTTACGTACCCAAAGCATCAAAGATAAGCCCCCTTGAAATAACTTAGCAACTGCAATATCTGTTGTATTGATTTCATTACTACATGTTCCATTTCTTTCAATTGGCAGGTGTTGCTGGTCTAGCCATAACATGGATGTCGCCATTGGTAATGTTAGTAATGTCAAAGACGTTCTCTGATTAATAAACACGAAGACGAAGAAGAAGGCTCACCAATATCTTTAAATCTACATGGGATTAGTGACCACCCGGCTTTAGTGTACGCTATACATGTCTAGCTATAAAATATGTAAAAATACCATTAAACTAGTGTATATCAGAACAAATTTAATCCCCTTAAAATTAACATTTATAAGTTCTGTAAAATTAGCATATTCAATAAAATAAAGTAAACAATAATCTCTCTAAGATTCTTGAACTACTCCCAGAGAAATATATATAAAATAACGTTGAGAAAAGAAATAAACACATGTTTATTTATCTATATGGTCTGAAGAGGATCCAGACAACTGAAAACGCTAGCCGAAAACATGTGTTAATTTCGTTTATCAACGTGATATAAAGGGTGCTTACCGTAAAAGGATATCATACATTCTAAAAGATTAAGTAGAAAATACCACTAAAGAAGTTTTTTTTAAAATAAAACTTTTATTGTGGTATTTTCTACTTAATATTTTAGAATATATATACCAAAAATATTAAGATTTTCCCATTCAAATCTTAGTATTTTTGTTATATAAACCTGAGCGTTGAATTTAGAATATATATATATATATAGACTTAAGCAAATAAATCCAATCAGAAAATTCCAAATAAACAAAATAGCATTTATGTTAATTTTATTACACACCGAATGGAAATTACATGAAGTGAAATTGGGTTTAACGTCCTACTGTTCTGCTCCTAAACTGGGCTAATGAAGACGGGCATATGTCATACAGTGTACTATGAAAGAAATTTTACGTGCACGCCAATGTGTACATGGGACCTCGGTTTTCCGGACGACTAGACTGCTTTTCATGTCAGACCCTCCGTCCTGCATCACTGACAAGGGGAAACCACGCCGGAAAATCTGGATGCATGATCTCCGCCAATTGGGCAATAAGTGTACAAATGTGTTGTTATTGATGTGTTCACATTTGAATATTGTTCACAATAAGAAGCAAAATAAATAAGATATGTTTACAGGATCATTGTGTTATACGAAAAACCAAGTGATGCGTTTTCTATGGCGCTCAGTATATAAGTAAAATGACTCCTTTAATATTACAAAAACACGAAGTGGATTCTCATGCTGGGAACATAAATAGCAAACACATGGCTTCGAGTTACAATGGATGGAAAAGGGAAGAAATGATGTAGATGGTACGAACTCTCAAGTGTAAAAGGGAAAAAATGATGTAGATGGTACGAACTCTCAAGTGCATGTCACATGCTTCATATTGGGCTAGATTTATATATGTTTGCACGCAATAAACCAGTCACTCTTCACAGTTGAATGGAGTTTTTTTTATAACACAAGACGTCGTAACACGTGCCATGTTGGCTGGTATGGAGAGAGAGGGGGGGGGGGGAGAGAGAATGAGGGGAGGGAGAGACGCACAAACGAGTTTTCACATTACTAGCTGTCAGTTTCTGATACTAGCGGAAGATGTGTTTATACACGTATTTGAAAAATGTATTTAGGTGTAAAAGCGACAAAAAAAAATATTTGAAGAGGCATTTTATTAATTATAAATGAGTGGGACATCGGGGAACAGACAAAATGCATATTTCAGACCCCTGTCCCTATTTTCAATACAATTTTATGTTAATAATGAAAATCAGTATATACACTATATGCAATATATACAACCCGTACTTAGCTCAATACACCTAAACTATTACGGTTTGTCATAGGCGTACGAGGCGGGGGGGGGGGGCGGAGGGGCACCGGTTCCCCCAAATATTTTCATGAAAAAAAATAGAAATGTGAAAAGAGCTCAGAAGTGTGAGATCGGTCATTAGCCGAGGAGTTTTTGAAAATGGGGTGGGGGTAGGGGTATGGCCTTGTCGGGCAAGGCTATGGTCTTGTCGGGATTGAATGCTCAGTTTGTCGGGAAGCGTCGCGCCGTCTGTCGGGTTTTGAATATTTTTAATAATATGGAAGCGGAAAGAAAGCAGTCCAGTCAATGATGAACACGTACGCCATCTGAATCTAGCACGTACACATGGCCTTTCTCAGTTCTATCCAAATCCATGCACCGGACGAGCCCAGTGATAGAAGTGAGCAGCTGAAAATTTTCTTTAATAATAATTGATAAGCTTGTAATAATATTGTACCTTGTAGTCACATATAATATACATGTACGATGGCTCAATAGGCCGTAAATAATTCCATATTGAGCCCTTTTCTTTGGAAATAGATACTCATAGGTGAATGTAAAGTGCCACTAGCAAGAGTTTATACAAAGATAATGTGTTCAACAACGCTTATTTTACTTATAAATCTCTCCAGGAAAAAGTTCCAAAACCACTATGATGTAGATGTTAAATATCATTAAATAAGCTTTTTATTACATTATGTGATATTTGAATCTAATTTTACTAAATTGCTATTAAATTTGATCAGTTTCTCTTAATCAATTTCAAGTTCAATTGATGACTTTTTACCAATTTTTATGCTGCAACTGACATAATTTACTACCCACTCCAAATTACTAGAAAGTATTCGAAATGCCTGGAAATCGCGTCTACGGCCGTCTGGTTTTCAAAATTTTCTGGGTGAGGCCTGTGTCGGACGCTTAACGCCTCATGGGCTCTCGTGCGGACGCCCGCCGCTCCGCGGACTCTAAAGAAATATATTTGTCGGGAAAATGTGCTGACCCCCCAAACAAGTTCGGCCTCGTACGCCTATGCGGTTTGTAGTATAAATGTCGTTGTAAATATAAGATGATTAACGATACGTATCACTATATTCAATATTTACAAACCGCACTTAGCTGAAAACACCTAAAGTATTAGGGTATGTAGCTGAATACACCTAAAGTATTAGGGTATGTAGCTGAATACACCTAAAGTATTAGGGTATGTAGCTGAATACACCTAAAGTATTAGGGTATGTAGCTGAATACATCTAAAGTATTAGGGTATGTAGCTGAATACACCTAAAGTATTAGGGTATGTAGCTGAATACACCTAAAGTATTAGGGTATGTAGCTGAATACATCTAAAGTATTAGGGTATGTAGCTGAATACACCTAAAGTATTAGGGTATGTAGCTGAATACACCTAAAGTATTAGGGTATGTAGCTGAATACACCTAAAGTATTAGGGTATGTAGCTGAATACACCTAAAGTATTAGGGTATGTAGCTGAATACACCTAAAGTATTAGGGTATGTAGTAATGATAGTCATAATAATTTGGAATCCTTTAGTTGAATTGTAATATGTGTGAATCCTTGTAAATAAAAGATTATTAATTACGTTTTATGCTTCATGTAGTTCGTAGAGGAAAGTTTGTCTATTCTTCAACCCACCAGGAACATGTAATGTAGAAACGTGTTGATCTCTTGAACTGCAGTATTTTAAAATCCATTAATAAAGTTATAAATAGTAACTAATGAATAAAGCCAAGACATATCTTATTCTATGTTTTATTGAAAAGGAATATAAACCGAAAGTAGATTAACACCCCACGTGGGATATTTCTTTCAAATATTGTGAAAGGTTTGGAAATAAAATTGAATTTATTATTGTGTTATTAAACATTAAGTATTCCTATTCTGTAGTCGTCTCAACATGTTGTTGTCATGCGTTACGCCTGACAAACAACGCAATAGAAGCGAATAAAAGAAAATTTGTCTGTAGAGTTATTCATCAATATATTTTACGCGAACGGCTTCAACCCAAGCGAGTCACGGTGGCTAAGTGAGTAAGACGCTGATTTGCTAGTTTGAAGGTCGCGAGCTCGCTCCCAGTGGTGACCAAGAAATTTTATCTGAGAGAGAGAGAGAGAGAGAGAGAGAGGGGTTATACATTGGCATAGCCTGTTCCCAAATTCAAATTTACTGAATAAAAATATTGTTTATAACAAACCAGTGTTATTAAAATGTAAAAAAAACCATGAAATTTAAAAAGGTCGTCCAAAATTTTATGGCACCCTTTTTTTCTTCAGACCTAAGCAGCTACCTACACTGCCTATGGGGTAATCCACCTCAGGTGATTTCCCTTTAAAGCCCCTTTAGAAAAACGAAATCGGGTGCCTAGAGGTCGGGGTCTGGCGGCTCAGCGAAACCGCTGCAATCCGGAGAAAACTCACATGGTTATAGGTAGGTGTCCTTACTCATTATCATAAACAGATGTAGGATCAACACCACGACACTTGAATCAATGGTAGACATCATGACATTTCCAAAAGGTATCTTTTAAAACATCTTTTAAGAACATGTTGTATGGAAAAGAACTTTATCCCTGAACTTGGATCGCAAGTTAACCAGTACATATAAACAACAAATAAACTAGAAAAAAATTCAAATCTTAATTTTAAATTAACAACAAATAATTTTTTTTTACTTTTACTGTAATACAATAAATGTACAAAGTATCAACACCAAAAGGTAATCGAAAAGGTAGTGGGTATCTTGAAACTGTTCCATAATGGTTAAAAATAGGTCACTTGAAGTACACGAAAGCAGAATAAAACTAGAAAAAAATTGACGCCCCATCCGAAATAAGAAGAGACATCATGTTTTGCTGAAAGTGTTAACATACCCCTGCATCATACTCGTCACTACGATAGATCTCTGCAAAGTTAGAATGTCCCTTAAGGCAAAGCCGGATCTGTAATTCTTTAAAACTGGGATAGCAATATTAACCACCGAAGTTGCTTCTCCTGTTAACTATCGAATCCGCGGGCTTTCAGTTGCTTCATCTTTTTCTGTTAGTCCGCATCCATCGAGTGTGATATCGCAGACAAGTTTCGGTTGCATTTTATATTGGTGTTATAAATGCATTTGGAGTGGAACATGTCACGGAGATCGTCCATCGAAGGGAGGTAACTACCCGCATGAACTTGCTATCAGACCTCTACAACCGATTGCTTTTCTCCGTAATACGATAAGAGAGAGAGAACGAGAGAGAGAGAGATAGAGATAAATGGGGTCATTTCGAGACTAAAATATGGTTCAATTTTATTTTGTATGCGTGTAGGGGTATTTAGTTGTGGGATAAAACCCATGAGATTGAACAGGGGAATCGAAATCACACTTCTTGACTCATTGACAGACCTGTAGATTCGACACTCGCGCATTAATCATTCGGACACCGGACTAAAGGATTCATTTGGACTTCAATAAATTATTTGACCACCCGTACACCTAGAACTTGGATGGTCAAGTGAATTATTGAAATAAATTTGAACGTTATGTTAGCCCTGAAATGACCTAGTTGGTGTCTAGTGGACGGTGAATCCCATTTCTCTTTCCCGCTACACTTAGATCTCTTTACAAGCATATTTCAGTTTGTTCTTATCGAAACATACGAACGAATTTTCGTTTGTCGGCAAAGTTGATAAAAACAAAGTGTGGAATTTTTCTAATTCCCATCTTCTCTCGTCCCGTGGCAGTCAATTCGTTTAATGAATATTTCATTTTGAACAGAAATCCTACAACGGGCTCGTACAACAACGTTTCGACTTCACTAGTAAGGATAACTCGTACTTTGCGACATTTCCTGAATCTTCAAATCTGTGTTACAGATCAAGAGTAGTTTAACTAGTTCTATCATGTACATGTTATATTGGCGGATACCAATCCTCAAACATAAACATATAATAAAACTTTGGCCAAAACGGACATAATATTTTAATTTTGACCGTTTTTGTTTACATACGGGCCGTTTTGACCATTACCAGTTTTATCGTCAGAATGTTGCCAAATTTTAATTCATCACATCTTTGTAAATGCATTTTTGGATCGGAATTCGTGTTATATAGATCTGATTTTGCAGGACATTCCACAATGTCCAAAATACGCCCAGACACGTTACGGTTGTAAAAGGAAGTTATGTTGTCAGTTAGTTCTCCCTTTGAATAGGTTGATAACCGTTTACCTCAAACTTTATAAATCAATATCAATAAAAATCAAAGATGTCTGTCTGTCTGTATAGATGTATGTATGTTTGTCCTTCACGCTTCGTTGACGCGCTCTGTCCACGCTGCAAATTAACCACCTAACCAGCATGATCCCGTAAATATTTCAGGTGATCGAGTTTGAACCCCGGGCGAATCGGTCCTGGGCCTCAGGCTTCGTGGCATCGCCTCACCCCCGCATGTGGTACTAAATTAACCAGCATGGCCCCGTGAATCTTTTAGGTCATCGAATGTGGACCCGGGGTCATTCGGGACCCGAGAAGAGTTGCCGATCGACCCCAACCTGTAACACCTCAGTTTTCCCGATAGACGTCACCGTATCTACTGACGTCGACATGAACGCTTTGCTCGTAACTGTGTGCTAAAAAGATATCGTTTCGGGGGAGGTGGCGTGATGGTTTGTACCGCTATCATAGTCATGGGCACCGTTTTACGTCAGCTTGTTCGATTTAATTGGACTAAATAATTCACTGTCAGAGAGTTAAGTCTAAGAAATGAAATGAAATAATGGGGTTTAACGTCCTACTCTTCTGCACCTGACCCGGGCTAATGGAAGACGAGGTTGAGTCTAAGAAAATTTTAGAATCTTGTAAAGTGCCTACTTCACCCAGTACCCATTGTAATCCGGGGATCACTAGGCTAAGTGGGTAAGACGCTGGCTCGCAAGCCTGAAGGTCGGGTTTTCGATCCCCTGCATTGGCCGAGAAAGTAAACGAAGTTGGAATTCGATATAAGAGTAAGTCGTAGCGCCGCTGCCCGGGCAAAAAAATCGCTCAGTTTAACAGTAGGACGTTAAACTCCATTTCATTTCCTTTCTCTTTGTCATCCATTTGTTTAACCACTTCAACATATCAAAACAGTAACATATTAAACAAAGCACCTTACGTATAACTAAAATGATTCCTTCTATATTGATCGTACGAACTATCAAGTGCATGTCACATGTTTTATTTTGGACTAGATCTATATATTTTTGCATGTTTATATTCATATCCCAATTGACGTAATTAATCAGTCACTCTTCGCAGTTAAATGGAGTTTGTTTCTAACACAAGACGTCGTAAATCACTAATAGATACATTCCAAGTTTGTTTTTTATAATTTTCACCCAAGTCAATTTTAATATAATTTGCTTTTTATAATTTTCACCCAAGTCAATTTTAATTTATTTTGTTTTTTATAATGTTCACCCAAGTCAATTTTAATTTCCACCCAAGTCATTTGTAATATAATTTGTTTTTTATAATTTTTACCCAAGTCAATTTTAATTTTCACCCAAGTCAATTATAATATAATTTCGATTCTGTTGAATTTCCACCCAGCGCGTGATGACATCGGAGAACGCTAGATCGGATATGATGACGTCATATGTGGATTGTGGGTTAGGGTAAGGGTAAGGGTTTTTTGTCCCTCGCTCACGTTTTGTGATCGAGAGATAGTGTTTGTTAGCGTTGCTGGTTCATTTTTCTCCAGGTCACTGTGAGCGGGAGCATAGTCTCCAGATCCCCCCCCCCCCACATTTCATTAAAAAACGAGACTCCCGGTCACCTCAAATTGGAGAGTTTTGTCCCATTGGGGTCCGGGGATGATCACGGCAAGTTTTGAGGGATATGGGGTGGTATTCCCGAGGGGTAGGGGAGGGCATGCGCAATTTTTTTTTACCTTTGGTCACCTACTCGCATTGTACTCTCTGAAGGTGTTCCGAAAAAAAATTAGGGAGGGGGGGGGGGGCATGCTCCCCATTTGTGTTTTTTTTTATCAAAAAATTCGAACGACAATATTTTCTGAACTCTCGGGCCATGTCCCTCCCAAAAATCGAGCTTGCACGCCCCACAGGAACCGATGTATAACCTTTGAAGTAATCTGGATGATTTAGAAAGCCATGTTTGGTACGTCCCTCCGCCCCGGTGGTAGTGCTCAGTGACTTGGAATTCTAATAAATGGAGGATAATACGCCTGGTTTATACTGATCCGAAAGAAAAGAATAGATTCTGATTTATAGGGGTCGAGATATAGGGCCCCAAACATGGCCCCTCGTTTCAGGCAATCGGTCAAACTGCCAATTTGGACCGAAAAACACCCGATTTCGTTCTGTAAACACCCAGATGCACCCATTGGGAGGTTCCGAGGTTGGAAATTCTTGAAGTATATCGACGCCGGGGAGTCGCCCGGGGCCGTCACATTTCAGCCTCGGCGACCGGTAGTGGGGGAAATCGTGATTTTTAGCATCAAAATGCCTGAAAGCCCCCCTTTGCCTGACCGCAGCTTAATACATTGTTATGACAGAATTTTTTTCAAAAATGGTCCTATCTCTTCGAAACTTCGGCTCCCTCCCCCGCCCTCCATTTCCACCTTGGGGCATCCAAAAATGGTCTCAATATTAAAATCGAACATCTAGTTCCATCTCTATTTTTTTTAACTTTATGTACCCCCGGGAAAATGGCCACCGCTCACTCCCCATGGGTCGGGATCAACTTTTTCTTTTTGGGAAATGTGTTTGGTCGAAAGATGGGTGCTTGGGTGGAATACCTGCCCTGAAAATTTGGTGTCAATTGACCCTCGGGAAGGGTCGGGCGTAGCAATAATCCACATCAAAAATGGGCGAAAACAGAAAAAAAAATCGATTTTGTCATTTCGGTGCCCCTTCGAAAAAGCCCTTAACTCAGCCCCTATGGGCAGTGGGTCCATGAAATTTGGATGGCGCCCGCCAAAAATGAGCAGGATCGACCAAGGGGTTCCGATTTTATTCAAGTTCTCACGTAAAAGTTGAATTAAGGTTAGGAAGGTGTCGGATCAGAACTCTACTCGACCTGATCCCCCCCCCCCCCGATCTCCTTCCAAAACTTTTGTCATTTTTAGAGGATTCAGGGGTTTAGCCTGAATTCATAGGCCAAGGTGGGATGGGGGGTAGGCTACCCCTCCTTAAACCCCATATTCCCGTTTATACCCTCCGTCAAGACACGTTTTTTTCTCAAGGTCACGTTTTTCTAAACCCTTCCCCTTCCCGTGGACCCAGGGGCCCCAAATTTGGCATGAGGGTAGGCCTTGGTCATGCCTTCTAACACTCTGGGGGTTTGGACCCCAAGTCCGAACCCTTAAACCTTTTTTGACGAGCAGCCTGTGTAGGAAACGGAGAACTGGGTAGATATGATCAAATTTCCTGGTTGATGACGTCACGCGCTGGGTGGAAATTCAACAGAATCGAAATTATATTACAAATGACTTGGGTGAAAATTAAAATTGAGTTGGGTGAAAATTAAAATTGAATTGGGTTGAAATTAAAATTAACTTGGGTGAAAATTATAAAAAAACAAATTATATTACAAATGACTTGGGTGGAAATTAAAATTGACTTGGGTGGAAATTATAAAAAAACAAATTATATTACAACTGACTTGGGTGAAAATTATAAAAAACAAATTATATTAAAATTGACTTGGGTGGAAATTATAAAAAACAAATTAAATTAAAATTATAAAAAAACAAATTATATTACAAATGACTTGGGTGAAAATTATAAAAAACAAATTATATTACAAATGACTTGGGTGAAAATTATAAAAAACAAATTATATTAAAATTGACTTGGGTGGAAATTATAAAAAACAAATTAAATTAAAATTGACTTGGGTGGAAATTATAAAAAACAAATTATATTAAAATTGACTTGGGTGAAAATTAAAATTGACTTGGGTGAAAATTAAAATTGACTTGGGTGAAAATTATAAAAAACAAATTATATTAAAATTGACTTGGGTGAATATTAAAAAAATCAAATTATATTATTTTTCATGTCCCTTATCAGCCACCGTAATGTCCCTATTTTCGATACAATTTGATACTAATAATGAAAAGCAGTACATACACTATATACAACCTGGCCCCGAGTTCACACCCAGACTTAAGTTAAGAAATTGCTCAAAATAGTTCACCTTATTTTAACTACAATGTAGTCTTTTGTTAAACTCTTGTTGTTTTAATGTATCAAATACATCGATAAAAAACTATGCGCAGCGTTTTGTATTTCTGGGTCAAAGATATATCTTATAAACAGTGATTGAAAGTTGAGTAAAATTTTAACTTAAGTCTGAGAATGCTCTGTGAACTCCAGACCTGTACTTAGCTGAATACACCTTAAAGGGGAAGACCAACGATTTTCAACAAGGTTTCCATAAATCTGAAATATATATTCAGAAAGAATCCCCACTGTAAAAAAAGTAAAAAAGTTTTTGTGAACGAGAAATTAATTTTTATTAAAACCGGAAGTGACATAGTTGGTTCAACACGCTCACTGGGCTCTATAGAAAGCATACAGATTTGGCATAAGTTTACTGATGTATTGTATTCACGTCCCGTCCTTGGGCCAAAAATCTTATGAAATGGACTGTTTGTTAGGATATTATAAACACGAATTTATGTTTTTTTAACGTTTAGTACACAAAGCCGTCGCGTAAATTCACTCACACTGAACAGTCCGCTGTGGACCAATTCACACCGCATGGCTAATTATTTACATCACGTGGTTTGATTGTCAGCTTACAAGTGACATATATATCGTCTGCTTCGGTGTTTTAATAAAAATTAATTTCTCTTTTACAAAAACTTTTTTACTTGTGTTACAGAGGGGATTATTTCTGAATATATATTTCAGATTTATGGAAACCTTGTTGAAAATCGTTGGTCTTCCCCTTTAAGTATTATAGTATGTAGTAATAATATCAATAATAGTTTGGAATCGTTTGGTTAAATTGTAATAATATGTGTGAATCGTTGTAAACGTAAGATTTGTATGTGTCATGTAGTTCATGGAGTAGAATTTGGCTATTCTTCTACTGATCATGTTAAGTAGAAACGTGTTGATCTCTTGAACTGAAGTATTTTAAAATCCATAAATAACGTTATAAATTGCAACTAATGAATAAAGCCGAGACATATCTTGTTTTATGTTGTATTGAATTGGAATATAAACTAAAAGCAGATTAACACGCCATGTGTGATATTTTCTTTGAAATATTATGAAAGGGTTGGAAATAAAATTGAATTTATTATTAGGTTATTGAAAATTAAGTATTCCTATTCTGTAGTCGTCTCAACATGTTGTTGTCATGCGTTACGCGAACAACGTATTATAAAAGAAAATTTGTCTATAGAGTAATTCGTCATTGTAACATGCTAAAGGGTGAATCTTGCGTTTTGACTGGTTAATAAGACACTGTTTATTGGACAATAACACCCATCTGAATGAGAAAAATCACTGCGTATTAATATTATGCGCACTACTTAAATGGAGATAACCACAATGGAGACAATCACTTTGATCTTGGTACATGAGATGAAATATTTGGAGATATGTCCGAACATGAACTTAAAACACCCCCCCCCCCCTTGTCAGGTAACAGGGGCGGATCCAGGAATTTTTGCAGGAGGGGGTTTGCCAGGTTCATGTCAAGTAAATCTGCCATCATCGTCTCTACATTACATAGACATACATATAAATTGAGCTTTTTAAACAGAGAAATCATTTTATACTGATGTACGATCACTTTGTGTTGTAATTTCATTGATGCAAGGCATTATTTTTTTTATGTAGCTGAGCAGGGGGGGGGGGGGTAACAGCTACAAACAACAAAATATACAATAATCTAATACAAAAACATACATTTTAGTTTTAAGAATACGTTTAAAAAAATGAAGTGAGAATTTCTTTTGTGCCTATACTGATAATGGGTCCTAATGATCTCAGGACATGTCTATTGGACAATAACACCCCTCTAAATGCGAAACAGGAGGTGTTTATCTCCTAAATATATATTATTTTTCTTCAGGGCATGCTCCTCACAGTGTTTCGTTTGATTAGATCTTATCCGACTTTACACTGCTGTAATGATAGCAAATTTTTGTTCCAAATTATGATTTGTCAATAGTCCGATTAACAACCAATACCTCCCACTACTGAAGACCCCAACGCGCAAACGAATTATTGAAATGAAATTAAACCATGTTAGTCCCGAAATGACCTAGTTTGTGTCGTGAACATTACCCCCCCCCCTCCTCTCTCTCACATACACCGTGGTGTGTGCGTTATATCATTGTTCGGGTGGATATGTTGTGTCATTGTTAGGATGGGTGCATTATGTCATTGTCAGGGTGGACACAATATGTCATGTCAGGGTGGTTGCGTTATGTCATTGTCAGGTGTGTGTGCGTTGTGTCATTGTCAGGGTGGGTGCGTTGCATTTCATTGTCAGCTTGGGTGCGTTACATTGCACTGTCAGAGTTCGTTACGGGTGTGCATTTGCGTGTGATCATGAATCATAAAAATGATAATAATTATATGCATACATACATAATTACATAAATATAGCACATGTATTATGATACGTAATGGAAAATATAGAGAGATTGTATACAGACGCCCATAGAAGGCAGACAGCTAGCTTATATGATTTAATGTATGTCAGAATAAAGTAGGGTGGAGAATTTTTTAACTGGACGTATTTTTATTTATTTTATGTATATCTCTCGTAAACAAAGACGTACTTGTACTTTATCTACTTTAATATAAGGAGTTCGCTGCACAACCTTTAATTATATAGCTGAAATGAAATGGGGTTTAAGGTCCTACTGTTCTGCTCCGACTGGGCTAATGAAGACGGGCATACACCATGCAGTCTGTTATGAGGGGCATTTTGCCCAGACAATGGCGCCACACCCTACTTTTATATCGAATTACAAGGAATCTTTTACGTACACGTCAATGTGTACATGGGACCTCGGTTTTTCGTCCCACCCGTCCCACTAGGCAGCTGTCCTTGTCAGCTAGGCCCTCCATCCTGCACAATTGACAAGGGGAAAACCACGTCGTAAATCAAGATAAAAAATTTCTTGGCCACAACCGAGAGCGAACTCGCGACCTCCAGAATAGCAAACCAGTGTCTTACCCACAGTGACATTTTTATGTGACATTACGAATGGCTACCCATTCCATATCGTATTCAATATGAGATTCTTTTAACTGCCTATAAATGTTTTCATGGCATAGCCCCATCTTATTTATGTCAGCTAATTGAAAAACAAACAAATTCTCGTAGTCTCCGTAGTTCAAATGACATTTATCGTCTCAAACCATGGTTACATATGGTGAAAGATCGTTTTCATTTTTAGCCCCAAACCTGTGGAATGATTTGAAACCGTCTGGTTCTCATACTGATATTCGCTCCAGCCCCTCAGTACAATCTTTTAAATGTGCTCTTAAAACTTACTTATTCAAAAAAGCTTTTACTTAGATATATATATTATTTTATTATATTGCATCTTTTTGTGGTCTTTTAGTTGATTTATTTTGTTTCGCTGGTATATAATTTTACTCTTTGTGTAATGTTTAAAAACCGTCTGGTTCTGATACGGATATTCGTTCCAGCCCCTCAGTACAATCTTTTAAATGTGCTCTTAAAACTTACTTATTCAAAAAAGCTTTTACTTAGATATTTTTTATTTTATTATATTGCATCTTTATGTAGTCTTTTAGTTGTTTTTATTTTGTTTTACTGGTATATGATTGTACTCATTCTTTTGTAAAGCGCGTCTGAACACCTTTAGTGAAACTAGCGCTATATAAATGTTTAATAATAATAATATCGCCTTGTAAAGGGCGACGCCGCGAAATGATACCAATCAGCTTCATTTTAGCTGAGTTTTTTTATACTCATATTTATAGCAATTCATCTTTTTTTTTTTTTAGCGCGGACTGGTGCATCCGATAGTGAACCCCTCTCAAATATTGCGTCGTGCTATTCTGTAGTCACGGGTTACTTCTGCTAAACAAAGCAATAGCAACGAGTGATATGTTATAAAAGACTTTTTTTCTTTTGAGAAATTCAACCTAAATTTGCTTTTATACTACATAACTCGTTTCTATTGCGTTGTTTAGCGAAAGTAAACCGTGACACACTGATAATTTCAATTTAATTGCCAACACTTTCACAATATTTGAAAGAAATATCCCATACTGGGCGATAATCTTCTCAGTTTTTGTTCCAATACAATAAAGCACATAATCAATAAATTTATTACTTTTATTCATGTTTTTCAAATATTATAATTCAAAACATTTCACTTTTACACATTCAGCATCACATAAATACCTAAATTAATTTTTCACCAGTGTCTGTTGGCGAAAGCTAGCATTGTGAAATCTCACACACACAGACAAAGGGACGGCATATAATACCTCCATATTATGAATATGTCCAAGGGACAAAGTACCAAAATGTAGGTAATTTTTTAAAGGCTCAATACCACTCTTGTTGTAACTGAATAATATGTCCCTATCTTTATTCTGGTCAACAAATTGTAGTATTTTACAATATTACAATTAATAAATGATAAAAATTTCATCTTAACACACCTAATTTAAAAAATTGGAAATTTTCAACTAAATGATTTGAAAAGCCTAACGTAAACCTTTTCAAATGTGACTTGAATTTTAAAATATATTCGAACCCTTTAGACAAGTAAAATATGATATAGTGGATAATTTACACAACAGGTAGGAAACTTAAACATCTAGTACTTAGAATAAGGCTATTATTTATTTAAGCTGCTAAGAGTGTTATTATCCCTTTAATGTCAAAGGTTGTTCCACAAAATATTCCGATATTATACAGCCATATACATATTTGGGATCATTATTGCGCATATGTAATTCATCACGTGATAGATACAACTACAAAAACGCATATAAAAAGAAATGATTTGATCATTCAGAAACATTTGTTAGATACTCGTAAGATACACGGCAGGTTGTCAAATAAGAAAAACGGGTAAACCGCGTTTGATCTCAATAGAATGATGAAGATGAAGGCTGTTGCTTTTCTAGTTGTTTTTCTCGGTAAGTTATTTTTTTTTAGAATTAAGTTTAATATTTAAAAGATTTATTTTCAATTTAAAATTCATAGGCATTTACGTGCACTCGACACACTAGGTCATTTCGAGACTAACCTATATAGTTCAATTTGTTTTCAGTACTTCGATTGCGCGTAGGGATTTTATAACAATGGGAGGAAATCGGAGAACGCGGAGAAAACCCTCAATGACATCCTTTTTGCCATAAAGCCTAGGCATTAATGCTTTCGGCCACCTATCCCACTCTGTGCATTTTGGACCCAATATCCTACAGACATCTTTGATTTACATAACGAAATGGGTCTGCATTAATTATACATTTAACCGCATGACTAACCTGTAATCATCTCTCTAGATCATCGGACGGCGGAGATTAAAACCTATTCAAGCTCAATCGTCATTTAATGATTTAATTTTTAAGAAAAAATAGGAATCGCTGCTGAAATTATTAATAATGGATTTAAAATCCTTACATGGTGTTTTTTTAAACAAAATAAAGATAAAGGGGGAATCGCTGCTGAAATTATAATTAATGGATTGACCTATTTGAACCATGGGTCAAAGTAATGTGTTTAGGCCCCCGCACACGAGCGCATTTTGGCACAGAAATACGGCGCCTGCACACGAGCCGAAAACGACGCTGCGCGAAAGCTACTGCGGCAAGTGTGTCGTTCACGTGACCACCACTCATCCGAAAATGGCAGCCGTGAGTGAATCGTCGTCATCGGAAGATGACGAAACAGCCCTTGCAGTGTTACTTCTGTCCCGTCGAAACAAACGAAAATTGCAGTAGTGATGACGCATGCGCATTGACGACGAATGAAACGCAAATAGCGCTGAGTTGCCCGCACACGAGAGCGCAGTTGGCGGTGCGTCAAAAAATATCAAACATGACAGATATTTGGCGAACGTTTAAATGCGCCCGAAAATACCCCCGCACACGAGCCGAAAATGACGCTGCGCCATTTGCGTACGCAGTTTTCGGCACGTTTGCGGGGGCCTTTACAAAGACAGGGATCGCAAGCCGAGTTCCCACTTAATTACAATGATTCCACTCTCCACCGACACACGTTGCAACGTACGGCAAACACGTTGCACTAATTACAGAATATTCTTATCACCCCCTACGGGAATTAAGGAAATAACCCATCTGAAATCAAATTAATTTCTAAAAGAACCTTTGGTTGGTGTATATCGCTATGGAGCAAACACCTGTCTGGAGAAACCTTCCCTCATAGGACACTAACTAGCGTATATTAGTCTGCATTAGCCATAGTTCAGCTCTGAACTTCGGTCTCATTACACTCACCCTGAATGTTCAGGGACTGTCCCATTGAATCAATGTCGAAAAAAACTGGAGAGCCAGTGAATTTTACTGGTCAACTTTTCGCTGCTAAACGACGGGGTGTCAATCCGTGTGAAAGCCTGTACAATGTAAAGGAAGATCTTAGTGAGAAAATAAGACCTTGCTTACCTCGCTAGAGTCAGTATGAGCGACACAACACGCTGTTAAAAATACGTCCCCCCCTATCAAGTTACCCTTTCGCCGCCATGACACTCTAAATAATAATAGGTCAACGTCCATATTTAGGAATGTCGGTCATACAATACGAAACGAAATTCGTTCGTTTACATTGTACGGATTGAAAAGTTGCCCAGTAAAATTGACTGGGGTTCCAATTATTTTCGTTATTGATTCAGTGGGACAGTCCCTGAATGAGACCGACGTTCAGAGCTGAACCATATTACCCCCGATGGAGAAGGGAAGTTACCCCCATTTCATTTTGTGCGCCTTTATTTCTTTATACGATAACGATATGTAGATATTTATTTTATTGGTATCCGTCACGTGTGCCTTAACTTTTCAGCCGTAACACTTACAGAAATCAATGCTGATGAAGCTAAGTGTGTTACCGCGGCAGCCACCACATGCGCTACAAAGGCGGCTGATGCTGCGATGACCGAATGCACGTAAGTAATTATTCCTGAATAATTGTATATATTGGATTCCTGTCCGTTATGACTCGGTTGTTGTGATTTAACTCTGGACCCAGTTTGCCCAAGTTTATGCTCATACGAGTTTAGTATTTAAAGCTGTTTTAAGTAATTTTTGTTGCTCGTGCTACTCCTATAACTTTTAAAAACGAAAGAATTTCGATAGGTTTCACAACGTATTCGGACTCTCTTCAGGTCATATTATTTGATGGCCAGTAGATAAAATCAGATCGATATGGGTCGCCACCACATTCTTAGTGCTGTGTTTTGAAATAATGTCAAGGTTTCCTGACCACAGTGAAATCTAAATTCTTGTATGAGCATCCGATCTATTTGACAAACTCGCCAAACAAGATACCATTTTATTCTATATATTGGTCCGTTTTATTGAAATATTTTAATTAATCTATAAGTCGAACGGAACTAATTACCATTCCCACCAGTGTGTCTGGATTCAGCGCTAGAATATGGAAGTCTTTAACTACCATTCAGAATGCGAATGTCGAAAATGTGCGGCGACAGCGCGCTGTACAAGCCAAAAATCGACTCGAAAATCGGAAATAACACATCGCGAAAATAGCGCCCCTCGGTATGCCGTGACTTCTACTTTTCAACTCGCATTTTACCTTGTGTAGTGTGTGTCATGACGTAACGGTATGTAAACATATTTGGTCCAATTTGGAGCTCTGTTTAAAGCGTAATGATATTGTTAACTATTGGTTCTTCATCGGACTATTGGACAGTCATACCTTGGAAGCGAAACACTGTATAATCAAACGAAACACTGTGAGGAGTATGAAGAGGGGGGGGGGGTCACTCTTATTTAGTGAGTGGGACGTTGGCTCGCCTACCAGGCATGCAGTGTTCGATCCTTGAGTTGAAAGTTCATCGGATTTTTCAGACGTGGTTCCCCTTCATCAGCGAAAATGTGTAATCATTGGGATGGGACGAAAATTGAGGTTCCGTGTACACGTTGGCGTGCATGTAAAAGAACCTTTGACGGTTGGAACTCGAAATAAAGAGTGGGCCATCGCGTCACCCTCCAGGCAAAATTGTCCTCGTAGTACACTACATGCCCTTCTTCATTATTCCTGAGATAGGATCAGTCCCTGATAACACAAAACATTCTCAGACTTAAGCTAAGAAAATTACTCAGATTTGTTCGCCTTATCTTATCAAACACGTGGCACTTTATAGAACTTCTGATGTTTGAATGTATCAAATACATCAATATAAGAAACTATGTGCAAGGGTCTGTGTTTCTGTAATTAAATTTAAGTAAACTCTCAACTGAAGTTGGAGAATGCTTTATGAACTTGGGGCCTTGTTGTTAACCCTCAATTTATTTAAATCGATTATATTGCACACGTCGATATTCGCTTTGAAAGTTTTTTTAGTCTCTACATTCCGGGTGCTTTTAATAAAATAAAATCCAAATTTTCGTAATTTCATTGAAAATTTAAAATTGATTTTGGTGATGAGACAATCTTTAGTTACGATTTCGAGAAACATGGTCCACGTCACCTTTATCTACACTCAATCAATGGCGGTATTTGCGTCCAATGATAGTTGAATTTCGTTTATTGTGGCTTTATACGGCATTTGACATAGCGAAGAGTGATGATTCTCGAATAAGAAAACAGTCTGCCACCGGTTTCATTACCGCCGCCAAAATGTTCTAAAAAGAACGACGGTGTGGTTGACAAATCTTTTATAAGTGAAATGGAATAAAAACAAAAATATGACTAAAACGAACCTCGACATACCCAAATGTAATTCGGAAAATAAAAGTCACGACAAAACGAGGGGCGCTAATATCGCAGTGTGTCGATTGTGGCTTGTGTCGTGAGCTGTGTCCTCACATTTTGTCGTTTATCTTTTGATTTCCGCGTTCTGAACTTGCGAAAAGTAGAAGTTACGAATGATAGTTTTATAAGCATTGTCCGTGTTCATTTTCATGTAACCAATGTACTTAAATCACAGACCCTATTTCGTTTAAGTTATTTTATCCCCCGCCTTTAGCAGGACGCAAGGGAATATTAAAATGTGTCCTTCCACCATACTGTACGTCCGTCAGGGATTTCGGGACACAATTACTCTCCTTCTAATTGAGCTAGTATATTCGAACTTGGCGTTTATTGGGTGACTGTCGGAGTTCTAATTGAGTTAGAATTTTCAAACTTGGGGGTAGATGTCTATTTTTGCACTAAAGCTAAAGCAGGGATAAGCAATGCGATTGGTTGAGACTTTGGGACATAATAACTGGGTCCGAGTGTTTAAAGCGATAATTTCATATTTTCAAAGAAAGTCAAAACATAATTATTTCTATGTCTTTTGCTCAATAGATTGTCAATTATACGTTTTTTATGAACCCTTGCATGTCTGACGATACTACTCCCTTTCACCAATGAACAAGATACAATCTCTAACAAGGAAAAAGATGTTTGGTCAGACATGCAGGATCTCTTTGCGGTATTACGTCACTTTGACAAAATTCAATTATTCATAAATGTTTTAAATCGTTTACATTTGGGATAATTGAAAGCCACAGCTTTCAAAATTTGTTTAAATATTTGTTACTTTGCTCCTATTTCAGGAAGAAAGAACCATTCTTTAAATGCTTGAGAGATAATGACTGTTCCACAGATGACGCCACTTATAAAACTCAAGTTACTGCGTTAGGTTATAGCAAATGTAACAGCGGTAAGCAGGCGGTTTTAGTATGTTATCTAGCTGTAAGGGGCTGTCGCAAACGGTTATACCGAGGATAGACTCCCCACCCATTTGTCTTTCGGCGCCGTTGGCGTATTTCCGTTCATGATTCAATTTTAAACAATTGAGGTGTTGTTTTAGGCCACCCATCTAATTCCTCGAGTCTCAGTGTTGATATTTTCCAATAGTTCTTTATGGTTCATTACATTTTCATACATTAAAATTCATTGCTTACAAAAACACTTGAGTAGTCGATATACATGTAACCAGCAAATCTTTGACTTTACTTGCTCAATGGTAAACACTTTCCTGGTTTTACTCCTATTATGTACAGTCAGCGTCCAGGAACAAGGATTAAATGTAATATTGAAATTAGGATTTAGTGGTGTTGCCTTAAGTGTTCCTGGTATATTGAATGATACCTCAAGCACCAACGTTAACAACCCGTGTTCGATCCCTGTATTGGTAGAGAAAGTTTGTCAGTGATGCAGAACGGAGGGCCTGGCAAGGGCAGCTGTCTAGTCTTTCGGATGTGACAAAACACCGAGGTCCCGTGTACACATTGGCGTGCACGTAAAAGATCCCTTGACAGTTGGAATTCGATATAAGAGTAGGAGCCGCTGCCCGGGTAAAAGAACAATCCCTCATAGCACATTGTATGGCGTATGCCCGTCTTCCATTAGCCCAGGTTAGATGCAGAAGAGTAGGACGTTAAACCCCATTTCATTTCATTTCTTTTTATAAACCTGGCATCTGCAATATATAATCTGTTGAAGTGATTATATTACTACATATGCCCGTTTTTTTCATTCACAGGTGTTACTCTAGCCATAACATGGATGTTGCCATTGGTAATGTTAGTAATGTCAAGGACGTTCTCTGAATAATAAACAAGAACAAGAAGGCTCACCATTATCTTTAAATCTACAGGGCATAAGTGACCACCCGGCTTTAGGTTATGCTATACATGTCTTGCTATAAAATATGTTAAAAATACCATTAAACTTGTGTATATCAGAATACTTTTAATTCCCTTAAAATTAACATTAATATGTTGTGTAAAATTAATATATATACTAAAATAAATTATACAGTAATCTCTCCGATTTCCGACGTATTTCTAAGGTTCTTGAAGATAATATGTAGCTTTAAGTAAATAAACACAATTAAAATGAGCAATATATGTGTGTGTTAATTGTATTACTCACAGCACAGGGCCGGTGGAGGCAATTCTTGATTGGGGGGGTGGGGGCTTCCATCCTAGGTCCTTATAGGCGAGGGTCCAGGGGCTGCAATAACCTGAAGAAAAGAGTACTTGCGGCCAAATTATTGTTGGGGGGGGGGGGGTTAGGGGGGTCACAACTTGAAGATTCTTCATATTAGAAGGGGGTTTTCTTGCGTACGTTTAGTTTTATCCGTTCACTTGTTTGTGAAACAAATTGATGCAATGACTGATACCGCGAACATATCCTTGGTATCGACTTCTTTCGTTGAAAGCAACAGCGTTCTATTACAACAAATCCACGGGTCAACCAAGCCTGAATAACGATGTCAAGCGATGTTTTAGGTGCGGCAGGAACGGGCACATCCCTCTACATTGTCCAACACGGCAAAAGGTCGCTTTTCCATCCAATGCGCAGAGAATGCAGTCCCACCCAAAGAAAACGCCTCGTGGTTACGTCGACCAGGATGGCGTATACAGGAACGAATTGTGTCCCGGATTCTGTGATGTTTTTTCACCTTTCTATGGCCGAAAATGTAGTTGTTCAGGAATGCCCGGTTGGGTAGTACCGATTATGTCTTATGCTTCGAAAATGTACAGTGGTTCAAGAATGCCCGGTCGGGTTGGAGACCATATAATTTCTCAAGAGAAAGAAATGGGGTTTAACGTCCACTCACACAAACTAGGTCATTTTAGGACTAACAATATGGTGTTAATTTTATTTCAATAATTCGCCTGCGCGTAGGGGGGTAGGAAACTGGAGTGCCCGGCGGAAACTCACGAGGTTGAGAAGGCGCCCCTATCTCCATGCCACATACGCTCACACCAGGGTTCGAAATCACAGACGCAAGTCAGGTGACCGGCCAGCTAGAGGTCGAAGCGCGGTACTCTAGACCACTAGGCCACCCCCCCCCCCCCCATATGATTTCTCAAAAGATCATACCAAGAAAATTTGAATAATATCATGGATGATATTACCATTTATTCAAAACCGTGGGATGAACACATCAACATTATTGATTCGTTGTTTTGTCGTGTCTGTTCTTCATGTGTTAAGATGAAATTTGTATCATCAATTAATGTTGGGGCCGACTAATACTAATAAAAATGTCCCTTGAACATGCATTATGCAAGAGCAAAATCTGCCTATTGTAGGTCTTTCTTTAGGCCTGAAATGTTATAAAAACTATTAATTAACTTATTCAGACCATAATCGACTGTGGATGTCGAGGCTAGCATGAGATTTTTGTTGGATTGTAGTTCGATTCGCTGAAATATTACCCTTCGTGATTTACCAATATAAATGGATAACCGAGTCTACTGGTTTTGTCTTACCGAATTTAGTAATGATGACCGAGGCTAAGCGGAACTTTCATTCGCCCAGTTCTAAGTTAATTGTGGATCAATTTGACTGAAATTTTCAGCAAATTTCCTTTACATTAGCTAGTTTTCTAGCCTGAAAGGTGTCATATAACACTTAAGAATGCTCTGTTTATATTTGGTTTTATTTTCAACAAATAATATTTATTTGATACATACATAATAGTACATGCTAATTGCTATAACTAAAGATTGTTATTGGCTGCAAATGTATGACCATGAAACCTGTTGCAGTCAACAGGCTGCTAATAAAGATGGTACTGCCAATGACTCAATGACAGGCCATGATTGACTGGCAAATGGAAAATAACCTACCAAAAAGGCAAACATGGAGACAACACTTGAAGCTTGTATTGGTTTATTCTAAATAATGGAGAGTTGATTGTGGTCTCGATAACTTAATTAATGTCTTATGAATAATTTAGATAACATTTCAGGTCTAATAAATATCTGCACGAGGCAGATTTAACTCTTACATAAAACATTTTTAAAAGTTATTAGAGTGCAATTGGAAGAGAAACGAAGAGAAACTTCATGTCTCTTAAACCCAAGAAAACACAGGATAATAATACGTCTAAGTCCTGGGGCTCGAAAGCAACTCTCGCCATGACACCAATCGGTACCATTTTATAGTCAAGTGTTGTGGTGAATGAATATCATGAAACTAATGATCTTAATTCTACACCACAAACTGAAACATGTAACATGTATTTAATAGCATATTAATTAGCAAGCTTATCTGCACCCAAGTCCAATGGTTAATTAGTGGTCATAATTCAGGAGGTTGTTACGTCGCTACTATATTAATTTATATTAAGAGACTTTTTAGGGATTCGTTCCAGCGTAGCACTCCAATCGGAAGAACTAACAAACTCGTGTGTAGGTTAAATGAAACATCTGTATTCGGATAAAATTATTAGATACATCGCATTAAGGGGATATAATTTGGGTGAGACACCAGCCCTGTGGATAAAGTTCGGGGTATGAAATAGTAATAAGGCAAATAAATACATTTGCCTCGCCAGGCCAGTGGACATGACGGGAATAGATTGGAAATATGGTGTCAGGCCAGTTCATGACGGGGAAGACTTCGGAAATGTGGTGTCAGGCCAGTGGACATAGACGGGAATAGATAGGGAATTTGGGGGTAATGGGTGACCCACAAGTAATCTAGGCCTAACTTTAGCCCTTAAAGATACATTATGGGGGATTTTGATAAAGACTGGGCCATACTTACTATACCAGTTCAAAAATAGATGATTAAAGAAGAATATATTACAAATCTCAGTCAAATTACTTTATTCTGAACAAAGTTGTTCACCGTCGCCGAGGATAGCCGATCGTTTGATTGACAGGCGGTAACTCCACCTACATAATCTCGATAATCAAGTAACGTTTTCAATGGCTGTGGTACCGTTAGCCAAATCAACGAGGCAGCATTTGTACATAATTATAGCCGACTTTTTGTTAGTCTGCGTGTACTCGTGTACTGTAACCGGTAGGCCTACGTGACCCTCGAAGCAGGCAATGGTGTTGCAATTCAACTGGGGAGATGTTAGTTGCGATGTTTATCAACTTCCACAATTTTACTGTAAACGCAAGTGGCAAAATAGCGTATAATACCGACACCCAAACTCTCATTTTAACCAACACCAAAATATAATATGAAGGTCGTATATCGAACTGTCAATCAAATTGGCTGACATGCGGCCTCATTCAACAGCGGTCTCGCTTCGTACGCTCGATCATCACCGCCTTTTAAGGGAAATTTCCAGAAGTATGACGTCGCTTACCATGCCTAAAGATTTAATCCATCGATGAAATCAATCCTGTTTAAAATCTAAGCCGAATCCAAGCCATCTTTGGGTCTACAGTGTTAATTTTGGGCTTGTTGTGTAAATAAAGATGTAATTTATAATTTCTATGACATCTGTATGGCGGAATTTAAGGGCCAAAACAAAAGGTATGTTGAAAGTATTATTATACATCTTAGAAAATACCTAAGATGCAAAATACATTGCTTACAAGCTTACTCTTTCGGACACCTGTTACCACTGTCTGTCGTGTATTTTGTACATTTGCTGATTACACTATTTTGCCTCAACCGTTTTTTAGGACTTCGAATTTTGACTAATGGTTTGGATTGTTCATACTTGGGTTTTATTATATTTTATTATTATTACATAAAACCGTTAAAGTAAAAGTCAAATTAAAAATGTTTTTTGAAAAAAATCCAGTAATGTTACCAAAAGCACAACCTTTTCACATAATACACTTCAACAAAAAAACTTGAAAATTGACATTTATCTTTTGTCGCATACGAGTTCTTTGGGTGAACGGGCAAAGGTCGTCGAATGAACGTAAAATTGCTACGTTCCCATGAAGTAAAAGATGATTTCCGGAATCAAAATCGGCCGTCTGCTTACAAGTTTGTTGTGGTCTGCTTAGTAACCTACTGAATAGACATTTGTAAGTTTTATTTACCTAATGAAATTGAATCCAAATCCACCTGAAAGTGATGTTTGAAAGTATAACTCTACCAGAAACATCGTTAAATATCTCAGTATCTGTAAACCTATTCTAATTCATATATTATAGGCCTAGTACTTTTCCTTTTTATACGCCCACATTTTCATGTGGACGTATATTGTCGTCGCCCCTGTCCGTCCGTCCGTCCACAATTTGTTTGTGGACTCTCTACAGGTCACAATTCTTATCTGATTTTGACGAAACTTGAAATATAGGTTTATCCCCAAAAGATCTCGGCTGCTTTCGATATTGGCATGTATCGGATCAAAACTTCATGGATTATGGCCCCTGATTGTACGAAAAATCATGTTTCTAGCTTGTGGACCCTATAGAGGTCACAATTTTGAACCGATTTTGATGAAACTTGACATGCATGTTTATAACCCAAAGATCTTGGTTCCTTTCGATATTTGCGCCTATCTGAACGTAATTTCCTGAATTATGGCCCCTGATTATCCGAAAAATCACCTTATTTAGCTTGTGGTACCTCTGGAGGTCACAATTATTATCCGATTTAAAAAACCGTTCGATTATATCACCGTTACACCCTAAGGAAGGTTGAGTTTGAATTTCGGGAAAATCGGACCAAAATTGCCAAACAAAATGGCTGCCGTTTGTACGCGAATACTGTTAAAAAATGGTATATCAGTGTTGTGGACCCTGTAGAGGTCACAATTTTAATTCGATTTTGATGAAACTTGAAATTCATGGTTATAACCCAAAGATCTTGGTTCCTTTCGATATTTGCGCATATCGGATCGTAACTTCCTGAATTATGGCCCCTGATTGTCCGAAAAATTGCCCTTTTTAGCTTGTGGTCCCTCTGGAGGTCAAAATTATTATCCGATTTAAAAAACTGTTTGATTATATCACCGTTACATGGTAATGAAGGCTGAGTTCGAATTTCGTGAAAATCGAACCAAAATTGACGGACAAAATGGCCGCCGTTTGTACGCGAATAGTGTGAAAATATGTTATATCAAGGTTGTGGACCCTATAGAGGTCACAATTTTGAACCGATTTTGATGAAACTTGACATGCATGTTTATAACCCGAAGATCTTGGTTCCTTTCGATATTTGCGCTCATTGATTCGTAACTTCCTGAATTATGGCCCCCTGATTGTACGAAAAATCACCCTTTTTAGCTTGTGGTCCCACTGGAGGTCAAAATTATTATCCGATTTAAAAAAAACGTTTGATTATATCACCGTTACATGGTAATAAAGATTGAGGTAAAATTTCGTGAAAATCGGACCAAAATTGACAGACAAAATGGCCGCCGTTTGTACGCAATTAGTATTAAAATATGTTATATTAAGGTTGTGGACCCTACAGAGGTTACAATTTTGAACCGATTTTGATGAAACTTGACATGCATGTTTATAACCCAAAGATCTTGGTTCTTTTCGATATTTGCGACCATTGGATCGTAACTTCCTGAATTATGGCCCCTGATTGTCCGAAAAATGACCTTTTTTTAGCTTGTGGTCCCTCTGGAGATCAGAATTATTATCCCATTTAAAAAACCGTTGATTATATCACTGTTACATCGTAATGAAGGTTGAGGTCAAATTTCGTGAAAATCGGACCAAAATTGACTGAAAAAATGGCTGCCGCTCGTACGCGAAGAGTGTAAAAATATGGTATATCAAGGTTGTGAACCCTGTAGAGGTCACAATCTTCATTCAATTTGATGAAACTTGAAACACATGTTTACAACTTAACAATCTTAGTTCCTTTCGTTATTTGTGCATATCGGATTGTAACTTCCTGAATTATGGCCTCTGATTGTACGAAAAATGACCTTTTTTTTTAGCTTGTGGTCCCTCTGGGGTCAGAATTATTATCCCATTTAAAAACCGTTTGATTATATCACCGTTATATCGTAATGAAGGTTGAGGTCGAATTTCGTGAAAATTGGACCAAAATTGACAGCTGTTCTTGTCAGGCCATCCATTCTTCATCACTAACAAGGGGAAACCACGCCAGAAAATCTAGATGAACTTTGTCACCCAATGCCAAGGCTACCGAGCCAGCATCTTACCCACTTAGCAACATGATCCCCAGTCGAATTTGAAGCCTACTGAAATGAACCTTTATAACCCAAAGATCTTGATTCATTTCGATATTTGCACATATCAAATCCAACTTAATGATGTAGGAAAAATCACTTTCGGTATTACTTGTTCTCTATCCATCTCTCGAAAATGTGGGCGTATCCTGCCTGGCAGTGCCAGCCTATCTTTTGTAGTTGAAACTGTCAATGTGATAACAACAAAACACATACTTATGGAAAACAGTTACTAGTGTATTTTAGGCGACGTTTCGTACAGTTATAATATTGATAACAACAATTATAATAATATTTATAACAATATTTATAAAAACATCTGCAATACTTAGTATTTGTAATCATTTCATTCAATGCATTAAAGTTTTAATTCACACAATGGGGCTAATATTCACTAGTTGTCGTATGTATACGCACACAGGACGTCTAATTCGTAAAAGTTTGCCCCTCTGAATTATGGCGGTTCGTTTCTGTTTCTGTAAAGGCAAAAGTTGTAAAATGGGAATTGGTGAAATAAGATTTCGCAGAGTATTACATGATAATGTTCTGGGCGGCGATCTAAACAAATAATAACTATTGTCGTTTTCAAGTTTACAAGGCTGAAAAGGGGAATTTGGAGTATCCATTTGCGCCAGAATAGAAGATGGATCCTTGCTTAAAATATATTGACTTTTGTGAAACAAGGTACCCCAACGTGTAATATGATACGGTTGTCCTGGGCAGCGTGGAATTATTTTAGTTTTAAGATGTTTTACTGGCCGGGATATAAGGAAACAGCAGTAGGAATGGCCGTTTTACTAATGCCATTATTATTATTATTTGACACAAATTCATTCTTGTTTTTCTTAGCTAATATCACCAATGTTGTATTGTGTGAAGGTTTTGAGGCAGATGATGATGACGATAATACGGAAGACAGATGAAGGATAATGGTGATTGATTGCTTCTTTTTTCTGTGCACAGTGTGGTATCTGCTGGCTTTGGTTGCGTTTTAACTGTTGTAGTTTTCTTCTTTGTGGCGAGTTCTGGTTCATGTAAGATAATCTTCGGCGAAATCTTATTCAACTGAATAATGGGTACAAGCTGGTTAATCGAAATCTTGGGGACGTTTGGACCATTGTAAGGCTTTTCAGGCAATGTTCGATTACGGAAAGGGGCTTGCGGCTGCTTGTTCGTAGACGGAATCTTCTGGTGACTATAAGGGCCCTTTTCCTGCCACAGAAGGTTTTATATTCTTCTTGGTCATGGGGGGGGGGGTGGCCTAGTGGTCTAGAGTGCCACGCTTCGACCTCTAGCTGGTCTGTCACCTCTGGCTTGCGACTGTTGTTTCGATCCCTGGTGTGAGCGTATGTGGCATGGAGATAGGGGCGCCTTATCAACCTCGTGGGTTTCCTCCGGGCACTCCGGTTTCCTCCCACTGCTAAAGACCCCTACGCGCAAGCGAATTATTGAAATAAAATTGAAACCATATGTTAGTCCCAAAATGACCTAGTTTGTGTCGAGTGGACGTTAAACCCCATTTCTCTCTCTCTCTCTTTATTGGTCATGGTTGCCTTGCTGATGAGGTTCATCCTGGCAGTTCCAGGTCATTTTGGGTGCTTAATGTCCGATCTTGCTGTCTGTCCGAAGTCCAGTCACTGGTAACTGAAATAGATGTGGCACGAGGAGGTTATATGTCGTTCTGCGTACTGATATTTAGCAAACTCTGCGTTAACACATAACTTGCATCCGTAACGGATGTGTTGTAAAACCAGCGGCTGCAAGACAGGATACGCCCACATTTTGCCTTTATAAAATTAGCTTGGATAGAGAACAAGCTAAACAAAAGGCGATTTTTCGAATAATCAAGGGCAATAATTCAGGAAGCCACGATCTGATGTGCACTTAGTTGCTCTGTCCTTAGGTAGAGGATTTTAAGAGATTTTAACACACAATTTAGCAGTTTTATTCTCCAAAAATTTATCGGGATTAGCCCTTTAAACATACAGTACATAGCACAATAGTTTACCATTTTTGATGCTTCTAAATAGTTGAATAAATAGTGGTTTTAAAGCTATCTGGTTCTATTACTTCATAATTGAGCATTTTAGCAGCTTCCAAATCTTTAAGTAAAGAAGTCATATTGAAAAATGCCAGATTTAATACCCATGGAGGTAGACGTTCCACTTGCATATGATTTGTAAGATCATCAAAGTATTCAGATTGAAATTCTGATAGTCTATGAAGATATCGCTGAGGCCAGCCGCGATCCAAGACCTTCTGTAATTCAGCTTCTTCGGCTTTAATCATTTCCTCTTCGGGAGGCAGTTTTAGTTTTTCTTCCAAGATCGCCTTTATAAATTTAGCTTGTAATGACATGCAGATAAACGGCAGCACCCTATTAAATAAACACATGAACGACAAGGTCGGGTTCCTGATGGCTATGATATGTTTATAAAGAGGTCTAACCGTATTATCTTCGGTGATCACAATACCACAATCTGGATCCAGAAAAGGAAAGCTATGTTTATATCCAGTATTCAGAATAACAGCATCGACTGTCAGTTCTCTTCCATCTGTTAGGACAACTCCATTCTCTGTAAATTTTTTCACCCCGGTTACTAATTCAACGTTCTGTGGGAAGTTGGTGACTCTGTGTTCCTTCCAGTAACTGAGGTAGATGTGTTTAGCTACAGAAGCAACGTCTAGGGTTATATCCCATCCTGATAATGATCCACCCACTGTCAATATAGTTCTATCTTTGAATTTATGTGCATGACGATAATCTCTACCATGGATTTTTAATCCATTAAATTCATTAAAACCTTCATATTCAGGAATGTTTGGTTCTACATAGTGCCTAGAACGGAAATGAAATATACAGCACGAATATGTGTATTGTGTGGATGAATAAAATTTAAAAAAAAACCCTTTAATTTGTCAATTTTAAATCAAAACTTAAACGTGAGTAATCAGTGTGTTAAATGTTTTGAAGAATGCTATAAAGATCGAGATCTTTGAATCAATATTAAGGGTTGCCAAACTAGAATGCGGCTTAGGGAAACATAGTGATAGTCAGCGGCAGAAAGGGGTGTGGAAGACATCGAATGAATCGAGAATAATAACCGCATGCCCATCCTACCAATTGCTTTTCTAAACATGCTTGTCCACGATAAGTAAGTGATTACGTACGTACCCGTTACAAACTATAACTGCATCAAATTCTCTTTTCTCCGTAGTTGATGATAAATCATTTGATGGCTGAACTTCCACAATCCATTTCGTTCCCCATAAACCGTCACTAACATGTTTAGCTCTGACCTTGACTACTCTTGATTTGAACTGTAATATTTAAAAAGTCGTGACAGAGCGATCGTCAGCTAATAATAAACATTGACATCAACCCCATTTTGAACTGTAACATAACAGATATTCAACATAAACAACAAATATCAACCTATTACTCTGAAATAATAGATAATCACCGCCAATTAATAATAAACAACAATCGCTTCTTTGGCTGTAATATAACAAATATATAACAACAATCGCTCCTTTGGCTGTAATATAACAATACAAACAAAGAACAACCTTATTTTAAAACGAGCTTGTGTGGTGGGTTACTCCTAACAGACACGCCCAAAATGACCCCCCCCCCCCCAGCCCCTAAATTGGCGGGCACTGTTACCATGTTCTAAAAAATTAAATTTTTAGCCAGGATGCGTAGAATACTACTAATACCTATCATGTATGGAAGAGGGGCTAAAAATGCATTTTTGAACAAAAAATTGTTCTTGCAACCACACTTTATCGCCTCTTACATACGTGCTAGGTATTAGTATTCTACGCATTCTGGCACAATTGTTAAGAACATGGGAACAGTGCCGACTACTCTTATCTAGCTGAGGTCCGTGGCATTTTGGGAGTGTCTGTTTGGGGTAACCCACCACACACACTGTCAAACAGTGGTCATTCACGACTCCTGTGGTGGTACTGAACAACTCAACAGCGGGTTTAAGTGGTACGGATTTCAGCTAATCCAGCCTAGATGTTGACTGGAAATTAGATCACTCTTGTCAGGTATATTCCAGCACTACAAATGTCTGGTAATTACATAGGTCTGTCAGCGGTGCCCCACCACTGGAAGTGTCTGTCAGAGTGTCTTTGTGATACCTTACGATGTACGGTACACTGCTGTGTGAATTTCATGTGGTACCCTTTGAGCTAATGTAGACTAGTTGGGGGGCATGTCATCACCAGAAACCCGACAGACTTACATTTTGATGATACCAGATATACATGCATTGATACCATAAACGAGAAAATTGGTACACTTTTCAGCTAGGTTAACCCCCGGGCTTCTGCTCTAGTACGCACCGTTCCCCTATAGTTTGTAAAATGTTTAAAGCTTATGCTTGGCGTCGTTCTGAAACGAAAGGCCGCTAAGTCTTTTCTCTCTTGATTGGAAATGTCGCCATATACTGGTTCAGTTTCTACTTTGGACACTTTAGAGACTTGTAGCATTAAAATGTAAGAGGGTGCGTGTCCATATATTTCAGCTGAACTAGATTTTTATAGTGCCTATCAGAGGGAGCCCCGTTAGGTGGGATGATCAAATCAAAGGTAAATAGATTTTTTTGTGTGTTTTTTTTATTGGGGGGAAGGGATAAATGTTGGATTTCCTTGGGGGCCGGAGAGGTATTTTACGTTACCGCTGTTAACTCTGTTGTTCATGCTGCCTTACTTTATTTTAATAAAAGTTTTATTTCCTCTGCTTGTGAATATTTACAATGTAAATGTCTTCCTTTGTAAGTACTAGTCCTTAAATGTGACTCTTTGTTAATCATGTAAAAGTGTAATACCTGGATGTGTTGTTTTAGTTGGAAATTATCAGCATAACGGTTCAAATATCGCAACACTTCTTTATGACCAAAAAATGATGGTAGGTTTTCATCAAATGGAAAATCTAAAAATGCCATAATTTCTTTTGGTGTATTAACCCTTAAAACAAAGAAATATCGATAAAATTAATACACATTGTACAAATTAATATAGGAAACTCAGAACTGAAACAAAATAGTTTTACTCCATAAAGTGTTCAACAGGCAACTGAATTACCCAACATCTTTAACCTAGTGGTAGTTAAGGAAACTTCTTCGTTGAATGGAAGGTCGGTGGGGGCGAATTATTAGGGCGTGCGCGATGTATCAAAAGTTTACCTGACAAAGTTTCGATTCTCGTGTTGTACGTGACAAGGAGTAAGGTCGCTAGACCAAGCTTTCCTCGCGTTCCTGCTACTTCTAAAGACCCCGATGCATAAGTGAATTTTTAAAATAAAATTAATCCATGTTTTAAACCCGACATGATCTCGTTCAATAGGAGAATAATAGTTGTCTTTAGTTTGCATGCCTGAAAACATCATTCAGTACTGTATTGTGTGGAAGCTGCAAAGTTTTTAACGGAGCCACGGGAGTGTCTGGCGTGATCCCTCTCGTCAGTGGTGCTGGACAGAGATTCAGCGAGTTCCCGTGTATATACACGTGCAAGAGCCCTTAGTTTCAGCAGTATTTTATTCACCATAAGATGGCATTTACAATTTAGCATTCTGAAAATTCGATTCAAACTGTCAAGAGTTGTTTTACGCACACTCCGGACTTATTCACCATATCCCAACGAATATACGAAGGGACAGTCCATGAATTTTTGCAGCAGGGAGTTTGCCAGATTCTTGGTAAGGCCATGTGACAGTTGATACTGCATGTCGTCTCCAAATCACACAAGCACACATAGACATTAATTAAGCCTTTTAAAGATAGAAATCTAACGTCCAATTTGACGTCCACTTTTATTACGGATTAATCGAACGACATTGAGAATCAATTTTATTGATGCAAAATATTAATAGTGATTAACACACGTCTAAAACATGTCGCTCGTTGAATGCACATGCCTTCCCATCATCTGATGATAAAGGATAAAGCAAACATTTGCCCCCCCCCTCCCCCGATCCGCCCTGCAAAAGTAGTCCCTTTCCCGACCCTCCGTCCTGCAATATTGAGGCATTGAAAAGGGTGAGGGAGGACCAACGTCTGAAAATTCCGAAACTTATTCGGCCACCGCCAGGATGCAACATGTGACCTCGAGGTAATATCCACTTACTACCGCAGTTCCACAATCACTGATAAGGATGACATCGACGCCACTTAATTAGTTCCCCATATTAACTTTTTTCTTTTGACAAATTAAATTCTACAACATTAATTTTGTATATATTAGGAAAATAAGTCAAGACGTTTGAAGTATTTGTAGTTAAAAAACTGTTTCCTATTTAGTGTAAATGGGTATTAAAATGAGTAAAAGGCATCATTTTGCCCGGAGCAGTTACGTCTTATGTAAACAATGCACGAGCTATTGAGCCAGTGATTAAAGCCGCCTGGTATCACTGCACGTGTTCAAGACCGTCATCTGTGACAGATAATTCGTTAGTAATTCTCTGTGAAACCGATTGCCACAGTTCCCCCAGTCGATTTAAAATGGTGGAGCCGTGGGTCTTCCCATGTATAACGAAGTAACTGCTTTGTTAGTCTCTGAATTAGTAAGGATTGTAATTAATGGTTTATACGTACTTCAGTGAGTCGTAAATGGAAATGAAATGAGGTTTAACGTCCTGCTCTTGTGCACCTAACCTGGGCTGATGGAAGACGGGCATGGCATACGCCATACAGTGTGCTATGGGGGTAATTTTGCCCGGGTAGCGGCCCTACGGCCTACTCTTATATCGAATTCCAACTGCCAAGGGATCTTTTACTTGCACTCCAATGTGTACACGGGACCTCGGTTTTTCGTCCCATCCGAACGACTAGGCAGCTGTCCTTGTCAGGCCCTCCTTCTGTATCACTGACAAGGGGAAATCACGCCGGAAAATCGAGATGAACTTTCTCGGCCAATGCAGGGATCGAACACCCGACCTCCAGGCTAGCGAACCAGCGCCTTATCCACTAAGCCAACGTGATTCCCCGAGTCGTAAATGGTACTATTTATTCGAAATCGATTTTTATACGTCCACATTCATAATGTATTATGCCGCCACCCCTGTCTCTGTGTGTGCATGTATGTATGTATGTATGTGAGGCTGTTGTTCGCCTACTTATTCTTTATTCGCTAAGGATGATCCCTATTGTTTTTGGTGCATGCCCGACTCCCAGGGGCAGAACTAAGCCTATTTCTTGCACAATGTATTTGTTTGTTTGTCGCCTACAGGCCACATTTCTTAACGTAAAACTTTGCATACTTAAACTTCGTACCCTAAGTAACATCCCTATCGTTTGGGGCGCATGTCCCGCCCCCAGGGAAAGAGCCACATCTATTTTCTTTTTGTGTGTCTCTATGTCGCTTACAGGCCACAATTCTTAATCGATAATCTTGAAACTTTGCATACTTATTCTTTATACCCTAAGGATGACCCCTATTGTATTGGGTGCATGCCCGACCCCCCGCGACAGAGCCAAGCCCATTTCTTGTATTAGTATGTTTGTCGTTTACAGACTGCATTTCTTAACGTATCGTCTTGAAAATTAGCGTGCTTATTCTTTGTGCCCTAAGGAACCCTGTCGTTTTCGGGTGCATGCCCCCCCCCCCCCAGGGACGGTGCCACGCCAATTTTCTTTTTGTGTGTCTGTGTATTGAATACAGATCACAATTCTTAATCGATCGTCTTGAAAACAAACTTTGCATACTGATACTTTGTACCCTAAGTAACATCCCTATTGTTTTGGGTGCATGCCCCAACCCCAGGGACAGAGCCTCGCCCATTTTCTTTTTGTGTGTCTCTATGTCGCTTATAGGCCACAATTCGTAATCGATAATCGTGAAACTTTACATACTTATTCTTTATACTCTAAGGATGACCCCCATTGTATTGAGTGCATGTCGGATCCCCTAGGACATAGCCACGCCCATTTCTTGTATTAGTTTGTTTGTCGTTTACAGGCTGCATTTCTTAACGTATCATCTTGAAACTTAGCATGCTTATTCGTTGTGCCCTATGCAACATCCCTATCGTTTGGGGTGCATGCCCCCCCCCCCCAGGGACAGTGCAACGCCCATTTTCTTTTTGTGTGTCTGTGTATTGACTACAGGCCACAATTCTTAATCGATCGTCTTGAAAACATTTTTATACTTATTCTGTATACCCTAAGACTGACCTTTATTATTTTTGGTGTATGCCCGATCCCCTTGGAAAGAGCCACGCCCAATGTTTGTGTGTCTTGTGTTTCGCCTACAGAGCGCAATTCTTAAGGATGATCCCTATTGTTTTTTGGTGATTGCCCAACACCCAGGGGCAGAGTCATACCGATTTTTACTTCGTGTCTGTGTGTGTTGCCTACAGGCCTAGCCTTCTTGACAAAGTACCATCAAAGCAGGAATGTGGACGTATATTTTAGCGTTAGCGTTGTTTATCACGACCCGTTTCGTCCGTGTAAACCCAACATCCTCGTAACTCAGCTGCCTGTTCATACGCCTGAACTGTAAAACCTTAGAGCAGTGGTCTACCCCCTATATCATGAAGTAACTGCTTTGTTAGTCTCTGAATTATAGTAAGGATTAAGGTTAATTTATTATACGTACTTCAGTGAGTCGTAAATGGTACTTTGTATTCGAAATCCATTTTTATCACGACCCGTTTCATCCGTGTAAACCCAGCATCCTCCTGACTCTGCTCCTTGTTCATACGCCTGAACTTTGAAACGTTCTGGACTTTCTGTTAAATACCTCAAACACGCTAATCCACTGGGACCAGCCCCGATAATACAGACACGTTTCCTAAGGCCTGACATGTTCGGTTTTAGTTATTACACTACCAAACTAGTCTTATCATATATAGTTTGCTTACCTTATTATATATACATATGCAGATCATATATATGTATATACATGTACGCACATTTATAGTATGCATTAAAGGAGAAATCCCAGTTACATTTTGGGGCTTAAAATTGCTTAATTTTGTATGAAAGGCCTTTAATAACTTATAACTTAGCCCCTAGTAACTACCTCAAGCGTTGTGATACGTTTTCAAAAAATTTCCAATTGTCGGTATTGCTCTGTGTTTCAAGGCCGGCGTCTTGGTTGCATCCTAAAAAGTGCCTGGATAATACGCGTCTACATGCTGAGTGCCGCAAGCTCTCTATTTATGAAGTGTACAATAGGTATCGCATGTAGTCGCATTTATCAAGTTCAACTATTTAAAAAGTCTCGTGTCCGGATATTTGATTGTGGTGCGATTTTGACGTTCACGTCCAAACGACTGAATATTTTGAACTGAACTTTTCAGACAAGGTAAATACACAATTCCTCTGTATTTTGGCGTTAAAATTTCATACGTATACGAACTTGTAATTTTCAGATTCTATGAAATTCGGGATTCGCACTTTAAATAGTCTGATTATATGCATGTTGGCTATGAAGGTCACACGAATATACTCTTATACCCATTAGCTACTCACATGACAGCTTTATCTAGGACAAATCTCGGTTTTGTAACACTTAGCATCAATTGACAAACATTAAAACGTCATGTAATGCGTGATCTTTCATGAATATTTGATATGCAGGTGGTTGGTGGAAAAATATCAATGTTAAAAGTTGTGTGGTTATTGCCCTTACGACATTGTAATTACATGTACTTCAATAGTGGTTTTGCTCATAACTACGGAAGTCCTGGAGGGACCTCCGACATCACATTAGCTATTCAGAGTTCAGTAAATTATTGGATGTACGTATAAGCTGTGTCGCGGTAAGACATGTTAAGTTATTAAAAAGGTTTCCTCCCTACCGCCCTGCACCGTAAACATTCATTTTTAGAGACAATTAGACTTTCATCTACTTTCGCCTGGGTTATTTATTGCCTCTCTTGCTTATGGACGACGGACGGGGTGCAACAAATATATAAACAGGCGCGGATACAGAGGGGGCGCACCAGGCGCACGCCCCCTCTATTGTTTTGCGGTGGCGAACAATTTTTAGCTCAATATATTCTCGGGAAAGGAGAATAAAAAGTTTAGGTTGGAAATCGTAATTTACAGTACTAGTATGAAATTAGTCCTTGTGGGCAATTGTGTCCACTCAAAAATCATGAGTCGGGCTTCGCACTCCCAACTTGGTGCTGCACGCCCCCCCCCCCGTTTCTGAAAATCCTGGATCCGCCCCTGTATAACCACATTTCAATGTGGGCGTATAAAAAAACAATTTTTTGTACTTTCTAGCTTAAAGGGCGTTATGGAAGATTAGATAAAGAGCCGACAGTTCTCACTATCATAGTTAAAACTAGATAATATAAATGGAATATGCTAAAAAAAATCAGTAAAATTGGATGACGCTTAGCCGAGAAAATCTTATTTAAAAAATAACTATAGCCTTGATTGTCATTGTTACCGCTATCACGAGAATTAACAAAGTCTCGATTATCCATGTTTGCGTTTTATCATCAATGAAAATCGGAAGCATGAGATTTCAGATGGAATATGGTCTTTTCATGTTAATAAGTGTCTAAATTTAATAGTTTTAAAAATGTGACGTCATCCCTTGATGTTGGGGTACCATTTTTCCAGTAATGTACGGGTAATTTGCCAATCGTACATTATCTACACTAGATAAAATATTGGACTCTCGAGACGTATTTCATTGAAAAACACGTGCGGGATAGTGTCTGTATTTTAAGATATTTACCGTCTTCCATTAGCCCAGGTTAGGTGCATAAGAGTAGGACGTTAAACCCCATTTCATTTCATTTCATTTTTAAGATATTTAATGATCTCCAGCTAAAGGCATTGCGTAATATATTGAAATAACGCACTTAGTTGCTCTGTCCTTAGGTAGAGGATTTTAAGAGATTTTAACACACAATTTAGCAGTTTTATTCTCCAAAAATTTATCGGGATTAGCCATTTAAACATACAGTACATAGCACAATAGTTTACCATTTTTGATGCTTCTAAATAGTTGAATAAATAGTGGTTTTAAAGCTATCTGGTTCTATTACTTCATAATTGAGCATTTTAGCAGCTTCCAAATCTTTAAGTAAAGAAGTCATATTGAAAAATGCCAGATTTAATACCCATGGAGGTAGACGTTCCACTTGCATATGATTTGTAAGATCATCAAAGTATTCAGATTGAAATTCTGATAGTCTATGAAGATATCGCTGAGGCCAGCCGCGATCAAAGACCTTCTGTAATTCAGCTTCTTCGGCTTTAATCATTTCCTCTTCGGGAGGCAGTTTTAGTTTTTCTTCCAAGATCGCCTTTATAAATTTAGCTTGTAATGACATGCAGATAAACGGCAGCACCCTATTAAATAAACACATGAACGACAAGGTCGGGTTCCTGATGGCTATGATATGTTTATAAAGAGGTCTAACCGTATTATCTTCGGTGATCACAATTCCACAATCTGGACCCAGAAAAGGAAAGCTGTGTTTATATCCAGTATTCAGAATAACAGCATCGACTGTCAGTTCTCTTCCATCTGTTAGGACAACCCCATTCTCTGTAAATTTATTCACTCCGGTTACTAATTCAACGTTCTGTGGGAAGTTGGTGACTCTGTGTTCCTTCCAGTAACTGAGGTAGATGTGTTTAGCTACAGAAGCAACGTCTAGGGTTATATCCCATCCTGATAATGATCCACCCACTGTCAATATAGTTCTATCTTTGAATTTATGTGCGTGACGATAATCTCTACCATGGATTTTTAATCCATTAAATTCATTAAAACCTTCATATTCAGGAATGTTTGGTTCTACATAGTGCCTAGAACGGAAATGAAATATACAGCACGAATATGTGTATTGTGTGGATGAATAAAATTTAAAAAAAACCCCTTTAATTTGTCAATTTTAAATCAAAACTTAAACGTGAGTAATCAGTGTGTTAAATGTTTTGAAGAATGCTATAAAGATCGAGATCTTTGAATCAATATTAAGGGTTGCCAAACTAGAATGCGGCTTAGGGAAACATAGTGATAGTCAGCGGCAGAAAGGGGTGTGGAAGACATCGAATGAATCGAGAATAATAACCGCATGCCCATCCTACCAATTGCTTTTCTAAACATGCTTGTCCACGATAAGTAAGTGATTACGTACGTACCCGTTACAAACTATAACTGCATCAAATTCTCTTTTCTCCGTAGTTGATGATAAATCATTTGATGGCTGAACTTCCACAATCCATTTCGTTCCCCATAAACCGTCACTAACATGTTTAGCTCTGACCTTGACTACTCTTGATTTGAACTGTAATATTTAAAAAGTCGTGACAGAGCGATCGTCAGCTAATAATAAACATTGACATCAACCCCATTTTGAACTGTAACATAACAGATATTCAACATAAACAACAAATATCAACCTATTACTCTGCAATAATAGATAATCACCGCCAATTAATAATAAACAACAATCGCTTCTTTGGCTGTAATATAACAAATATATAACAACAATCGCTCCTTTGGCTGTAATATAACAATACAAACAAAGAACAACCTTATTTTAAAACGAGCTTGTGTGGTGGGTTACTCCTAACAGACACGCCCAAAATGACCCCCCCCCCCAGCCCCTAAATTGGCGGGCACTGTTACCATGTTCTAAAAAATTAAATTTTTAGCCAGGATGCGTAGAATACTACTAATACCTATCATGTATGGAAGAGGGGCTAAAAATGCATTTTTGAACAAAAAATTGTTCTTGCAACCACACTTTATCGCCTCTTACATACGTGCTAGGTATTAGTATTCTACGCATTGTGGCACAATTGTTAAGAACATGGGAACAGTGCCGACTACTCTTATCTAGCTGAGGTCCGTGGCATTTTGGGAGTGTCTGTTTGGGGTAACCCACCACACACACTGTCAAACAGTGGTCATTCACGACTCCTGTGGTGGTACTGAACAACTCAACAGCGGGTTTAAGTGGTACGGATTTCAGCTAATCCAGCTTAGATGTTGACTGGAAATTAGATCACTCTTGTCAGGTATATTCCAGCACTACAAATGTCTGGTAATTACATAGGTCTGTCAGCGGTGCCCCACCACTGGAAGTGTCTGTCAGAGTGTCTTTGTGATACCTTACGATGTACGGTACACTGCTGTGTGAATTTCATGTGGTACCCTTTGAGCTAATGTAGACTAGTTGGGGGGCATGTCATCACCAGAAACCCGACAGACTTACATTTTGATGATACCAGATATACATGCATTGATACCATAAACGAGAAAATTGGTACACTTTTCAGCTAGGTTAACCCCCGGGCTTCTGCTCTAGTACGCACCGTTCCCCTATAGTTTGTAAAATGTTTAAAGCTTATGCTTGGCGTCGTTCTGAAACGAAAGGCCGCTAAGTCTTTTCTCTCTTGATTGGAAATGTCGCCATATACTGGTTCAGTTTCTACTTTGGACACTTTAGAGACTTGTAGCATTAAAATGTAAGAGGGTGCGTGTCCATATATTTCAGCTGGACTAGATTTTTATTGTGCCTATCAGAGGGAGCCCCGTTAGGTGGGATGATCAAATCAAAGGTAAATAGATTTTTTTGTGTGTTTTTTTTATTGGGGGGAAGGGATAAATGTTGGATTTCCTTGGGGGCCGGAGAGGTATTTTACGTTACCGCTGTTAACTCTGTTATTTTAATAAAAGTTTTATTTCCTCTGCTTGTGAATATTTACAATGTAAATGTCTTCCTTTGTAAGTACTAGTCCTTAAATTTGACTCTTTGTTAATCATGTAAAAGTGTAATACCTGGATGTGTTGTTTTAGTTGGAAATTATCAGCATAACGGTTCAAATATCGCAACACTTCTTTATGACCAAAAAATGATGGTAGGTTTTCATCAAATGGAAAATCTAAAAATGCCATAATTTCTTTTGGTGTATTAACCCTTAAAACAAAGAAATATCGATAAAATTAATACACATTGTACAAATTAATATAGGAAACTCAGAACTGAAACAAAATAGTTTTACTCCATAAAGTGTTCAACAGGCAACTGAATTACCCAACATCTTTAACCTAGTGGTAGTTAAGGAAACTTCTTCGTTGAATGGAAGGTCGGTGGGGGCGAATTATTAGGGCGTGCGCGATGTATCAAAAGTTTACCTGACAAAGTTTCGATTCTCGTGTTGTACGTGACAAGGAGTAAGGTCGCTAGACCAAGCTTTCCTCGCGTTCCTGCTACTTCTAAAGACCCCGATGCATAAGTGAATTTTTAAAATAAAATTAAACCATGTTTTAAACCCGACATGATCTCGTTCAATAGGAGAATAATAGTTGTCTTTAGTTTGCATGCCTGAAAACATCATTCAGTACTGTATTGTGTGGAAGCTGCAAATTTTTTAACGGAGCCACGGGAGTGTCTGGCGTGATCCCTCTCGTCAGTGGTGCTGGACAGAGATTCAGCGAGTTCCCGTGTATATACACGTGCAAGAGCCCTTAGTTTCAGCAGTATTTTATTCACCATAAGATGGCATTTACAATTTAGCATTCTGAAAATTCGATTCAAACTGTCAAGAGTTGTTTTACGCACACTCCGGACTTATTCACCATATCCCAACGAATATACGAAGGGACAGTCCATGAATTTTTGCAGCAGGGAGTTTGCCAGATTCTTGGTAAGGCCATGTGACAGTTGATACTGCATGTCGTCTCCAAATCACACAAGCACACATAGACATTAATTAAGCCTTTTAAAGATAGAAATCTAACGTCCAATTTGACGTCCACTTTTATTACGGATTAATCGAACGACATTGAGAATCAATTTTATTGATGCAAAATATTAATAGTGATTAACACACGTCTAAAACATGTCGCTCGTTGAATGCACATGCCTTCCCATCATCTGATGATAAAGGATAAAGCAAACATTTGCCCCCCCCCTCCCCCGATCCGCCCTGCAAAAGTAGTCCCTTTCCCGACCCTCCGTCCTGCAATATTGAGGCATTGAAAAGGGTGAGGGAGGACCAACGTCTGAAAATTCCGAAACTTATTCGGCCACCGCCAGGATGCAACATGTGACCTCGAGGTAATATCCACTTACTACCGCAGTTCCACAATCACTGATAAGGATGACATCGACGCCACTTAATTAGTTCCCCATATTAACTTTTTTCTTTTGACAAATTAAATTCTACAACATTAATTTTGTATATATTAGGAAAATAAGTCAAGACGTTTGAAGTATTTGTAGTTAAAAAATTGTTTCCTATTTAGTGTAAATGGGTATTAAAATGAGTAAAAGGCATCATTTTGCCCGGAGCAGTTACGTCTTATGTAAACAATGCACGAGCTATTGAGCCAGTGATTAAAGCCGCCTGGTATCACTGCACGTGTTCAAGACCGTCATCTGTGACAGATAATTCGTTAGTAATTCTCTGTGAAACCGATTGCCACAGTTCCCCCAGTCGATTTAAAATGGTGGAGCCGTGGGTCTTCCCATGTATAACGAAGTAACTGCTTTGTTAGCCTCTGAATTAGTAAGGATTGTAATTAATGGTTTATACGTACTTCAGTGAGTCGTAAATGGAAATGAAATGAGGTTTAACGTCCTGCTCTTGTGCACCTAACCTGGGCTGATGGAAGACGGGCATGGCATACGCCATACAGTGTGCTATGAGGGTAATTTTGCCCGGGTAGCGGCCCTACGGCCTACTCTTATATCGAATTCCAACTGCCAAGGGATCTTTTACTTGCACTCCAATGTGTACACGGGACCTCGGTTTTTCGTCCCATCCGAACGACTAGGCAGCTGTCCTTGTCAGGCCCTCCTTCTGTATCACTGACAAGGGGAAATCACGCCGGAAAATCGAGATGAACTTTCTCGGCCAATGCAGGGATCGAACACCCGACCTCCAGGCTAGCGAACCAGCGCCTTATCCACTAAGCCAACGTGATTCCCCGAGTCGTAAATGGTACTATTTATTCGAAATCGATTTTTATACGTCCACATTCATAATGCATTATGCCGCCACCCCTGTCTCTGTGTGTGCATGTATGTATGTATGTGAGGCTGTTGTTCGCCTACTTATTCTTTATTCGCTAAGGATGATCCCTATTGTTTTTGGTGCATGCCCGACTCCCAGGGGCAGAACTTAGCCTATTTCTTGCACAATGTATTTGTTTGTTTGTCGCCTACAGGCCACATTTCTTAACGTAAAACTTTGCATACTTAAACTTCGTACCCTAAGTAACATCCCTATCGTTTGGGGCGCATGTCCCGCCCCCAGGGAAAGAGCCACATCTATTTTCTTTTTGTGTGTCTCTATGTCGCTTACAGGCCACAATTCTTAATCGATAATCTTGAAACTTTGCATACTTATTCTTTATACCCTAAGGATGACCCCTATTGTATTGGGTGCATGCCCGACCCCCCGCGACAGAGCCAAGCCCATTTCTTGTATTAGTATGTTTGTCGTTTACAGACTGCATTTCTTAACGTATCGTCTTGAAAATTAGCGTGCTTATTCTTTGTGCCCTAAGGAACCCTGTCGTTTTCGGGTGCATGCCCCCCCCCCCCCAGGGACGGTGCCACGCCAATTTTCTTTTTGTGTGTCTGTGTATTGAATACAGATCACAATTCTTAATCGATCGTCTTGAAAACAAACTTTGCATACTGATACTTTGTACCCTAAGTAACATCCCTATTGTTTTGGGTGCATGCCCCAACCCCAGGGACAGAGCCTCGCCCATTTTCTTTTTGTGTGTCTCTATGTCGCTTATAGGCCACAATTCGTAATCGATAATCGTGAAACTTTACATACTTATTCTTTATACTCTAAGGATGACCCCCATTGTATTGAGTGCATGTCGGATCCCCTAGGACATAGCCACGCCCATTTCTTGTATTAGTTTGTTTGTCGTTTACAGGCTGCATTTCTTAACGTATCATCTTGAAACTTAGCATGCTTATTCGTTGTGCCCTATGCAACATCCCTATCGTTTGGGGTGCATGCCCCCCCCCCCCCAGGGACAGTGCAACGCCCATTTTCTTTTTGTGTGTCTGTGTATTGACTACAGGCCACAATTCTTAATCGATCGTCTTGAAAACATTTTTATACTTATTCTGTATACCCTAAGACTGACCTTTATTATTTTTGGTGCATGCCCGATCCCCTTGGAAAGAGCCACGCCCAATGTTTGTGTGTCTTGTGTTTCGCCTACAGAGCGCAATTCTTAAGGATGATCCCTATTGTTTTTTGGTGATTGCCCAACACCCAGGAGTCATACTGATTTTTACTTCGTGTCTGTGTGTGTTGCCTACAGGCCTAGCCTTCTTGACAAAGTACCATCAAAGCAGGAATGTGGACGTATATTTTAGCGTTAGCGTTGTTTATCACGACCCGTTTCGTCCGTGTAAACCCAACATCCTCGTAACTCAGCTGCCTGTTCATACGCCTGAACTGTAAAACCTTAGAGCAGTGGTCTACCCCCTATATCATGAAGTAACTGCTTTGTTAGTCTCTGAATTATAGTAAGGATTAAGGTTAATTTATTATACGTACTTCAGTGTGTCGTAAATGGTACTTTGTATTCGAAATCCATTTTTATCACGACCCGTTTCATCCGTGTAAACCCAGCATCCTCCTGACTCTGCTCCTTGTTCATACGCCTGAACTTTGAAACGTTCTGGACTTTCTGTTAAATACCTCAAACACGCTAATCCACTGGGACCAGCCCCGATAATACAGACACGTTTCCTAAGGCCTGACATGTTCGGTTTTAGTTATTACACTACCAAACTAGTCTTATCATATATAGTTTGCTTACCTTATTATATATACATATGCAGATCATATATATGTATATACATGTACGCACATTTATAGTATGCATTAAAGGAGAAATCCCAGTTACATTTTGGGGCTTAAAATTGCTTAATTTTGTATGAAAGGCCTTTAATAACTTATAACTTAGCCCCTAGTAACTACCTCAAGCGTTGTGATACGTTTTCAAAAAATTTCCAATTGTCGGTATTGCTCTGTGTTTCAAGGCCGGCGTCTTGGTTGCATCCTAAAAAGTGCCTGGATAATACGCGTCTACATGCTGAGTGCCGCAAGCTCTCTATTTATGAAGTGTACAATAGGTATCGCATGTAGTCGCATTTATCAAGTTCAACTATTTAAAAAGTCTCGTGTCCGGATATTTGATTGTGGTGCGATTTTGACGTTCACGTCCAAACGACTGAATATTTTGAACTGAACTTTTCAGACAAGGTAAATACACAATTCCTCTGTATTTTGGCGTTAAAATTTCATACGTATACGAACTTGTAATTTTCAGATTCTATGAAATTCGGGATTCGCACTTTAAATAGTCTGATTATATGCATGTTGGCTATGAAGGTCACACGAATATACTCTTATACCCATTAGCTACTCACATGACAGCTTTATCTAGGACAAATCTCGGTTTTGTAACACTTAGCATCAATTGACAAACATTAAAACGTCATGTAATGCGTGATCTTTCATGAATATTTGATATGCAGGTGGTTGGTGGAAAAATATCAATGTTAAAAGTTGTGTGGTTATTGCCCTTACGACATTGTAATTACATGTACTTCAATAGTGGTTTTGCTCATAACTACGGAAGTCCTGGAGGGACCTCCATCACATTAGCTATTCAGAGTTCAGTAAATTATTGGATGTACGTATAAGCCGTGTCGCGGTAAGACATGTTAAGTTATTAAAAAGGTTTCCTCCCTACCGCCCTGCACCGTAAACATTCATTTTTAGAGACAATTAGACTTTCATCTACTTTCGCCTGGGTTATTTATTGCCTCTCTTGCTTATGGACGACGGACGGGGTGCAACAAATATATAAACAGGCGCGGATACAGAGGGGGCGCACCCGGCGCACGCCCCCTCTATTTTTTTGCGTTGGCGAACAATTTTTAGCTCCATATATTCTCGCGGGAAAGGAGAATAAAAACAGTTTAGGTTGGAAATCGTAATTTACAGTACTAGTATGAAATTAGTCCTTGTGGGCATTTGTGTCCACTCAAAAATCATGGGTCGGGCTTCGCACTCCCAACTTGGTGCTGCACGCCCCCCTTTCTAAAAATCCTGGATCCACCCCTGTATAACCACATTTCAATGTGGGCGTATAAAACAACATTTTTTTTACTTTCTAGCTTAAAGGGCGTTATAGAGCCGACAGTTCTCACTATAATAGTTAATACTAGATAATATAAATGGAATATGCTAAAAAAAAATCAGTAAAATTGGATGACGCTCAGCCGAGAAAATCTTATTTAAAAAATAACTATAGCCTTGATTGTCATTGTTACCGCTATCACGAGAATTAACAAAGTCTCGATTATCCATGTTTGCGTTTTATCATCAATGAAAATCGGAAGCATGAGATTTCAGATGGAATATGGTCTTTTCATGTTAATAAGTGTCTAAATTTAATAGTTTTAAAAATGTGACGTCATGCCCTGATGTTGGGGTACCATTTTTCCAGTAATGTTCGGGTAATTTGCCAATCGTACATTATCTACACTAGATAAAATATTGGACTCTCGAGACGTATTTCATTGAAAAACGCATGCGGGATAGTGTCTGTATTTTAAGATATTTACCGTCTTCCATTAGCCCAGGTTAGGTGCATAAGAGTAGGACGTTAAACCCCATTTCATTTCATTTCATTTTTAAGATATTTAATGATCTCCAGCTAAAGGCATTGCGTAATATATTGAAATAACGCACTTAGTTGCTCTGTCCTTAGGTAGAGGATTTTAAGAGATTTTAACACACAATTTAGCAGTTTTATTCTCCAAAAATTTATCGGGATTAGCCCTTTAAACATACAGTACATAGCACAATAGTTTACCATTTTTGATGCTTCTAAATAGTTGAATAAATAGTGGTTTTAAAGCTATCTGGTTCTATTACTTCATAATTGAGCATTTTAGCAGCTTCCAAATCTTTAAGTAAAGAAGTCATATTGAAAAATGCCAGATTTAATACCCATGGAGGTAGACGTTCCACTTGCATATGATTTGTAAGATCATCAAAGTATTCAGATTGAAATTCTGATAGTCTATGAAGATATCGCTGAGGCCAGCCGCGATCCAAGACCTTCTGTAATTCAGCTTCTTCGGCTTTAATCATTTCCTCTTCGGGAGGCAGTTTTAGTTTTTCTTCCAAGATCGCCTTTATAAATTTAGCTTGTAATGACATGCAGATAAACGGCAGCACCCTATTAAATAAACACATGAACGACAAGGTCGGGTTCCTGATGGCTATGATATGTTTATAAAGAGGTCTAACCGTATTATCTTCGGTGATCACAATACCACAATCTGGATCCAGAAAAGGAAAGCTGTGTTTATATCCAGTATTCAGAATAACAGCATCGACTGTCAGTTCTCTTCCATCTGTTAGGACAACTCCATTCTCTGTAAATTTATTCACTCCGGTTACTAATTCAACGTTCTGTGGGAAGTTGGTGACTCTGTGTTCCTTCCAGTAACTGAGGTAGATGTGTTTAGCTACAGAAGCAACGTCTAGGGTTATATCCCATCCTGATAATGATCCACCCACTGTCAATATAGTTCTATCTTTGAATTTATGTGCGTGACGATAATCTCTACCATGGATTTTTAATCCATTAAATTCATTGAAACCTTCATATTCAGGAATGTTTGGTTCTACATAGTGCCTAGAACGGAAATGAAATATACAGCACGAATATGTGTATTGTGTGGATGAATAAAATTTAAAAAAAACCCTTTAATTTGTCAATTTTAAATCAAACTTAAACGTGAGTAATCAGTGTGTTAAATGTTTTGAAGAATGCTATAAAGATCGATATCTTTGAATCAATATTAAGGGTTGCCAAACTAGAATGCGGCTTAGGGAAACATAGTGATAGTCAGCGACAGAAAGGGGTGTGGAAGACATCGAATGAATCGAGAATAATAACCGCATGCCCATCCTACCAATTGCTTTTCTAAACATGCTTGTCCACGATAAGTAAGTGATTACGTACGTACCCGTTACAAACTATAACTGCATCAAATTCTCTTTTCTCCGTAGTTGATGATAAATCATTTGATGGCTGAACTTCCACAATCCATTTCGTTCCCCATAAACCGTCATCAACATGTTTAGCTCTGACCTTGACTACTCTTGATTTGAACTGTAATATTTAAAAAGTCGTGACAGAGCGATCGTCAGCTAATAATAAACATTGACATCAACCCCATTTTGAACTGTAACATAACAGATATTCAACATAAACAACAAATATCATCAACCTATTACTCTGAAATAATAGATAATCACCGCCAATTAATAATAAACAACAATCGCTTCTTTGGCTGTAATATAACAAATATATAACAACAATCGCTTCTTTGGCTGTAATATAACAATACAAACAAAGAACAACCTTATTTTAAAACGAGCTTGTGTGGTGGGTTACTCCTAACAGACACGCCCAAAATGACCCCCCCCCCCCAGCCCCTAAATTCGCGGGCACTGTTACCATGTTCTAAAAAATTTAGCCAGGATGCGTAGAATACTAATACCTATCATGTATGGAAGAGGGGCTAAAAATGCATTTTTGAACAAAAAATTGTTCTTGCAACCACACTTTATCGCCTCTAACATACGTGCTAGGTATTAGTATTCTACGCATTCTGGCACAATTGTTAAGAACATGGGAACAGTGCCGACTACTCTTATCTAGCTGAGGTCCGTGGCATTTTGGGAGTGTCTGTTTGGGGTAACCCACCACACACACTGTCAAACAGTGGTCATTCACGACTCCTGTGGTGGTACTGAACAACTCAACAGCGGGTTTAAGTGGTATGGATTTCAGCTAATCCAGCTTAGCTGTTGACTGGAAATTAGATCACTCTTGTCAGGTATATTCCAGCACTACAAATGTCTGGTAATTACATAGGTCTGTCAGCGGTGCCCCACCACTGGAAGTGTCTGTCAGAGTGTCTTTGTGATACCTTACGATGTACGGTACACTGCTGTGTGAATTTCATGTGGTACCCTTTGAGCTAATGTAGACTAGTTGGGGGGCATGTCATCACCAGAGACCCGACAGACTTACATTTTGATGATACCAGATATACATGCATTGATACCATAAACGAGAAAATTGGTACACTTTTCAGCTAGGTTAACCCCCGGGCTTCTGCTCTAGTACGCACCGTTCTCCTATAGTTTGTAAAATGTTTAAAGCTTATGCTTGGCGTCGTTCTGAAACGAAAGGCCGCGAAGTCTTTTCTCTCTTGATTGGAAATGTCGCCATATACTGGTTCAGTTTCTACTTTGGACAGTTTAGAGACTTGTAGCATTAAAATGTAAGAGGGTGCGTGTCCATATATTTCAGCTGGACTAGATTTTTATAGTGCCTATCAGAGGGATCCCGTTAGGTAGGATGATCAAATCAAAGGTAAATAGATTTTTTTGTGTGTTTTTTTTATGGGGGGGGGGGGTAAATGTTGGATTTCCTTGGGGGCCGGAGAGGTATTTTACGTTACCGCTGTAAACTCTGTTGTTCATGCTGCCTTACATTATTTTAATAAAAGTTTTAATTCCTCTGCTTGTGAATATTTACAATGTAAATGTCTTCCTTTCTAAGTACTAGTCCTTAAATTTGACTCTTTGTTAATCAAGTAAAAGTGTAATACCTGGATGTGTTGTTTTAGTTGGAAATTATCAGCATAACGGTTCAAATATCGCAACACTTCTTTATGACCAAAAAATGATGGTAGGTTTTCATCAAATGGAAAATCTAAAAATGCCATAATTTCTTTTGGTGTATTAACCCTTAAAACAAAGAAATATCGATAAAATTAATACACATTGTACAAATTAATATAGGAAACTCAGAACTGAAACAAAATAGTTTTACTCCATAAAGTGTTCAACAGGCAACTGAATTACCCAACATCTTTAACCTTGTGGTAGTTAAGGAAACTTCTTTGTTGAATGGAAGGTTGGTGGGGGCGAATTATTAGGGCGTGCGCGATGTATCAAAAGTTTACCTGACAAAGTTTCGATTCTCGTGTTGTACGTGACAAGGAGTAGGGTCGCTAGCCCAAGCTTTCCTCGCGTTCCTGCTACTTCTAAAGACCCCGATGCATAAGTGAATTTTTAAAATAAAATTAAACCATGTTTTAAACCCGACATGACCTCGTTCAATAGGAGAATAATAGTTGTCTTTAGTTTGCATGCCTGAAAACATCATTCAGTACTGTATTGTGTGGAAGCTGCAAATTTTTTAACGGAGCCACGGGGGTGTCTGGCGTGATCCCTCTCGTCAGTGGTGCTGGACAGAGATTTAGCGAGTTCCCGTGTATATACACGTGCAAGAGCCCTTAGTTTCAGCAGTATTTTATTCACCATAAGATGGCATTTACAATTTAGCATTCTGTGGTTTCGAGCCCTGGTGTGAGCGTATGTGGCATGGAGATAGGGGCGCCTTCTCAACCTTGTGGGTTTCCTCCGGGCACTCCGGTTTCCTCCCACGGCTAAAGACCCCTACGCGCAAGCGAACTATTGAAATAAAATTAAAACCGTATGTTAGTCCCGAAATGACCTGGTTGTGTTGAGTGGACGTTAAACCCCATTTCTCTCTCTCTCTCTCTCCCAATTTGACGTCCACTTTTATTACGGATTAATCGAACCATATTGAGAATCAATTTTATCGATTGCAAAATATTAATAGTGATTAACACATATGTCTAAAACATGTCGCTCGTTGAATGCACATGCCTTCCCATCATCTGATGATAAAGGATAAAGCAAACATTTGCCCCCCCCCCCTCCCCGATCCGCCCTGAAAAAGTAGTCCCTTTCCCGACCCTCCGTCCTGCAATATTGAGGCATTGAAAGGGGTGAGGGAGGACCAACGTCTGAAAATTCCGAAACTTATGCGGCCACCGCCAGGATGCAACATGTGACCTCGAGGTAAGGAAGCCGAGGTCATATCCACTTACTACCGCAGTTCCACAATCACTGATAAGGATGACATCGACGCCACTTAATTAGTTCCCCATATTAACTTTTTTCTTTTGACAAATTAAATTCTACAACATTAATTTTGTATATATTAGGAAAATAAGTCAAGATGTTTGAAGTATTTGTAGTTAAAAAAGTGTTTCCTATTTAGTGTAAATGGGTATTAAAATGAGTAAAAGGCATCATTTTGCCCGGAGCAGTTACGTCTTATGTAAACAATGCACGAGCTATTGAGCCAGTGATGAAAGCCGCCTGGTATCACTGCACGTGTTCAAGACCGTCATCTGTGACAGATAATTCGTTAGTAATTCTCTGTGAAACCGATTGCCACAGTTCCCCCAGTCGATTTAACAGGGTGGAGCCGTGGGTCTTCCCATGTATAACGAAGTAACTGCTTTGTTAGTCTCTGAATTAGTAAGGGTTGTAATTAATGGTTTATACGTACTTCAGTGAGTCGTAAATGGAAATGAAATGAAATGGGGTTTAACGTCCTGCTCTTGTGCACCTAACCTGGGCTGATGGAAGACGGGCATGGCATACGCCATACAGTGTGCTATGAGGGTAATTTTGCCCGGCCTACTCTTATATCGAATTCCAACTGCCAAGGGATCTTTTACTTGCACTCCAATGTGTACACGGGACCTGGGTTTTTCGTCCCATCCGAACGACTAGGCAGCTGTCCTTGTCAGGCCCTCCTTCTGTATCACTGACAAGGGGAAAGCACGCCGGAAAATCGAGATGAACTTTCTCGGCCAATGCAGGGATCAAACACCCGACCTCCAGGCTAGCGAACCAGCGCCTTATCCACTAAGCCAACGTGATTCCCCGAGTCGTAAATGGTACTATTTATTCGAAATCCATTTTTATACGTCCACATTCATAATGTGGACGTATTATGCCGCCACCCCTGTCTCTGTGTGTGCATGTATGTATGTATGTGAGGCTGTTGTTCGCCTACTTATTCTTTATTCGCTAAGGATGATCCCTATTGTTTTTGGTGCATGCCCGACTCCCAGGGGCAGAACTACGCCTATTTCTTGCACAATGTATTTGTTTGTTTGTCGCCTACAGGCCACATTTCTTAACGTAAAACTTTGCATACTTATACTTCGTACCCTAAGTAACACCCCTATCGTTTGGGGCGCATGTCCCACCCCCAGGGAAAGAGCCACATCTATTTTCTTTTTGTGTGTCTCTATGTCGCTTACAGGCCACAATTCTTAATCGATAATCTTGAAACTTTGCATACTTATTCTTTATACCCTAAGGATGACCCCTATTGTATTGGGTGCATGCCCGACCTCCCGCGACAGAGCCAAGCCCATTTCTTGTATTAGTATGTTTGTCGTTTACAGACTGCATTTCTTAACGTATCGTCTTGAAACTTAGCGTGCTTATTCTTTGTGCCCTAAGGAACCCTATCGTTTTCGGGTGCATGCCCCCCCCCCCGGGACGGTGCCACGCCAATTTTCTTTTTGTGTGTCTGTGTATTGAATACAGATCACAATTCTTAATCGATCGTCTTGAAAACAAACTTTGCATACTGATATTTTGTACCCTAAGTAACATCCCTATTGTTTTGGGTGCATGCCCCAACCCCAGGGACAGAGCCTCGCCCATTTTCTTTTTGTGTGTCTCTATGTCGCTTATAGGCCACAATTCGTAATCGATAATCGTGAAACTTTACATACTTATTCTTTATACTCTGAGGATGACCCCCATTGTATTGGGTGCATGTCGGATCCCCTAGGACAGAGCCACGCCCATTTCTTGTATAAGTTTGTTTGTCGTTTACAGGCTGCATTTCTTAACGTATCATCTTGAAACTTAGCATGCTTATTCGTTGTGCCCTATGTAACATCCCTATCGTTTGGGGTGCATGCCCCCCCCCCAGGGACAGTGCAACGCCCATTTTCTTTTTGTGTGTCTGTGTATTGACTACAGGCCACAATTCTTAATCGATCGTCTTGAAAACATTTTTATACTTATTCTGTATACCCTAAGACTGACCTTTATTATTTTTGGTGTATGCCCGATCCCCTTGGAAAGAGCCACGCCCAATGTTTGTGTGTCTTGTGTTTCGCCTACAGAGCGCAATTCTTAAGGATGATCCCTATTGTTTTTTGGTGATTGCACAACACCCAGGAGTCATACTGATTTTTACTTCGTGTCTGTGTGTGTTGCCTACAGACCTAGCCTTCTTGACAAAGTACCATCAAAGCAGGAATTTGGACGTATATTTTAGCGTTAGCGACCCGTTTCGTCCGTGTAAACCCAACATCCTCGTAACTCAGCTGCCTGTTCATACGCCTGAACTGTAAAACCTTAGAGCAGTGGTCTACCCCCTATATCATGAAGTAACTGCTTTGTTAGTCTCTGAATTATAGTAAGGATTAAGGTTAATTTATTATACGTACTTCAGTGTGTCGTAAATGGTACTTTGTATTCGAAATCCATTTTTATCACGACCCGTTTCATCCGTGTAAACCCAGCATCCTCCTGACTCTGCTCCTTGTTCATACGCCTGAACTTTGAAACGTTCTGGACTTTCTGTTAAATACCTCAAACACGCTAATCCACTGGGACCAGCCCCGATAATACAGACACGTTTCCTAAGGCCTGACATGTTCGGTTTTAGTTATTACACTACCAAACTAGTCTTATCATATATAGTTTGCTTACCTTATTATATATACATATGCAGATCATATATATGTATATACATGTACGCACATTTATAGTATGCATTAAATAGTCTGATTATATGCATGTTGGCTATGAAGGTCACACGAATATACTCTTATACCCATTAGCTACTCACATGACAGCTTTATCTAGGACAAATCTCGGTTTTGTAACACTTAGCATCAATTGACAAACATTAAAACGTCATGTAATGCGTGATCTTTCATGAATATTTGATATGCAGGTGGTTGGTGGAAAAATATCGATGTTAAAAGTTGTGTGGTTATTGCCCTTACGACATTGTAATTACATGTACTTCAATAGTGGTTTTGCTCATAACTACGGAAGTCCTGGAGGGACCTCCGACATCACATTAGCTATTCAGAGTTCAGTAAATTATTGGATGTACGTATAAGCCGTGTCGCGGTAAGACATGTTAAGTTATTAAAAAGGTTTCCTCCCTACCGCCCTGCACCGTAAACATTCATTTTTAGAGACAATTACTTTCGCCTGGGTTATTTATTGCCTCTCTTGCTTATGGACGACGGACGGGGTGCAACAAATATATAAACAGGCGCGGATACAGAGGGGGTGCACCCGGCGCACGCCCCCTCTATTTTTTTGCGGTGGCGAACAATTTTTAGCTCAATATATTCTCGGGAAAGGAGAATAAAAAGTTTAGGTTGGAAATCGTAATTTACAGTACTAGTATGAAATTAGTCCTTGTGGGCATTTGTGTCCACTCAAAAATCATGAGTCGGGCTTCGCACTCCCAACTTGGTGCTGCACGCCCCCCCCCCCGTTTCTGAAAATCCTGGATCCGCCCCTGTATAACCACATTTCAATGTGGGCGTATAAAACAACAATTTTTTGTACTTTCTAGCTTAAAGGGCGTTATGGAAGATTAGATAAAGAGCCGACAGTTCTCACTATCATAGTTAAAACTAGATAATATAAATGGAATATGCTAAAAAAAATCAGTAAAATTGGATGACGCTCAGCCGAGAAAATCTTATTTAAAAAATAACTATAGCCTTGATTGTCATTGTTACCGCTATCACGAGAATTAACAAAGTCTCGATTATCCATTTTTGCGTTTTATCATCAATGAAAATCGGAAGCATGAGATTTCAGATGACATCGAAAGTTGAATATGGTCTTTTCATGTTAATAAGTGTCTAAATATAATAGTTTTAAAAATGTGACGTCATCCCTTGATTTTGGGGTACCATTTTTCCAGTAATGTACGGGTAATTTGCCAATCGTACATTATCTACACTAGATAAAATATTGGACTCTCGAGACGTATTTCATTGAAAAACACGTGCGGGATAGTGTCTGTATTTTAAGATATTTACCGTCTTCCATTAGCCCAGGTTAGGTGCATAAGAGTAGGACGTTAAACCCCATTTCATTTCATTTTTAAGATATTTAATGATCTCCAGCTAAAGGCATTGCGTAATATATTGAAATAACGCCCCGTGAAGTATCAATATATTACTTATAATGTCTCGCTCTCGACTATTAACCCATACATATAACTATACAGGCCTATAATGAGCTAGGGGATCACGTGGCTAAGTGGGTAAGGCGCTGGCTCGTTAGCCTGGAGGTCGGGTGTTCGATCCCTGCCTGCATTGGCCGAGAAACTTCATCTCGATTTCCCGGTGTGGTTTCCCCTTGTCAGGGTTTCCCCTTGTCAGTGATGCAGAACGGAGGGTCTAACAACGACAGCTGTCTAGTCGTTCGGATGGGACGAAAAACCGATATCCCGTGTACACATTGGCGTGCACGTAAACGATTCCTTGGCAGTTGGTATTCGATATAAGAGTAGCCCAGGTTAGGTGCAAAAGAGTAGGACGTTAAACCCCATTTCATCTCATTCCCTAAACTGGCCTATTGCAGGTCTTTCGTCAGGCCTGAAATGTAGTCTCTGTCGCTTGTGTAATCCATTTGTTGACCGGCGAAGATATCTTATGCATAGAATCGGTATCAGTTGTTCAAATGAAGGTAAACATACCCTGCACCAATTGTTTGTTCTGATCTCACCCATTGCATTCTAAAATAAGTAAAATATACATAAAACAATGCACAGAAATAAGATTCCTGTTATAAAATCAGGCTCTATTGTAATTAGTAGGGGTCGAACTCCCAGATCCGTGGCCAATTTCCGGGGAGGAAGGTTTGACGATTGATTCTGGTAGGGGGGACTGTTCTGAGGATTTGTGCAGTTTGCAACCTCTGGCAAGTGTGGGCAACTCTTAGGAGAGGCAAAAATCCAAGATGGCGGCCGAAATAGCACAGAGACGTATAGTTGGGTGCTAATGTCATCAAACCGTCCTTGTAATATGTCATTTTTATAGTTTTCAGGGTCGCTGAATCCATTAAGATCACTCGCAAGTCAATTTGATGCACCCATATCCCAATATGGCGGAAATTTGGCGGAGATGGTGGAAAAAACGAAAAATAATGTTATATATTCTAGTAAGGCAAATATGGGCTTGTAATATATCGTTTTTAGGGTTTTCGTGGATGCTTAGTTCATTTTTGATGGTCTCGCGTCAATGAAATCTACATTAGATGTTAAATATGAAACAAATGTCAGAGCACAGAAGATACAAAGATACGGAAAACATCATTATATATGCAATACGTCATTCATATAGCACCTACTAATATCATAATTTCTATTCATAGGCATATACGTTTTACACAAATCTGTTCAAGACGACAGCCTTCGATCAGAGTCCGTGTCTAACGCACTGTCAGACTCAGATGTGTCACTAACAGAGGTATCATTATCCTCATTATCATTACCATCATCAATGTCTACCGATGATCTGAATTTAAATGGCAAGGCCGGGTTTATATAACCTACAGGAACACACACATTCCCTCTTTCAACTCCCATCCATGTTCGAGTGGACCAGCTACGTTACTGACTTATCATGATATATGCTTGATAGTTCACTCTTTTTATGTGCTGTTCCAGGCTATCTTCATCAGGTGGGATACGGCGTGTGCATTTGCGTTTCATCTTTAGCCATTTGCTAGCTCTACCACAAGCTACAGTTGTGGATTATTTGTCATTATAGATACATCTCAGCACAAATTGTTCCATGGAGGCTACCGGGTTATCGGGTAAAGTTAATGCGACACCTAAACCATCTAACAATGATGCATGTGCACTAAATGTGGACTTATATGGTCTTTTTTGAATATCTGGGTGTGTTTTTACTAATTTATCTAACTCTTTATGTAGAAACACTTGTAGTCTCACTTTATAAGCATCGTTTGGAAGGAAATTGGAGAATTCTCGAGCGTTCAGAAATTTACTATCGGCCTTGATATAAATGGCCAAAAAATCCTGACACTGTATATCACTACCGGTTATCGAGTGGAACTGAATGATACGTAGCGCCACATCATATGGCAGTAATCTTTGTGCATCAAAAGAGTGCCCCTTTCGTCTAACTGCTAGAGACCCCGGCTTCATCTGAGAAACATAGCTTGATAAAACCAAAACATCAGTATCTTCTGCGTCTAGAACTAACTACAAGTTCGTCGTTTCCAATCGATCTCAGTTGTGGATACAAAGTGGTCACATTCGAAAAGTTGGAACCTACAGTTGTCGGCTGTTAGATCATAACAGTTCTTTCGGATAGAGTAAATGAACTGAATACCTGGGTGTGTTTTATCGAACTCTTTATGCAGAAACACTTATTGATGGTGGTAGTGTATACACATGGTAGGATTATGCAGTGAAAATTTTCAATCTAGCTTTGAAATGACACCCAAAAGCGAAAACGATCGTATTTGTGAATGGCCCATACGATCTTCCGATCTCGACAAAATATTCTGAACGCAATCTGCGTTCAGAACAGTACCAAGGTGGTACCAAGAACATTTATATGAAGGCCGATAGTAAATTTCTGAACGCTCGAGAATTCTCCAATTTCCTTCCAAACGATGCTTATAAAGTGAGACTACAAGTGTTTCTACATAAAGAGTTAGATAAATTAGTAAAAACACACCCAGATATTCAAAAAAGACCATATAAGTCCACATTTAGTGCAGATGCATCATTGTTAGATGGTTTAGGTGTCGCATTAACTTTATCCGATAACCCGGTAGCCTCCATGGAACAATTTGTGCTGAGATGTATCTATAATGACAAATAATCCACAACTGTAGCTTGTGGTAGAGCTAGCAAATGGCTAAAGATGAAAAGCAATGCACACGCCGTATCCCACCTGATGAAGATAGTCTGGAACAGCACATAAAAAGAGTGAACTATCAAGCATATATCATGCTAAGTTACAATGTCAGAAACGTAGCTGGTCCACTCGGACATGGATGGGAGTTGAAAGAGGGAATGTGTGTGTTCCTGTAGGTTATATAAACCCGGCCTTGCCATTTAAATTCAGATCATCGGTAGACATTGATGGTGGTAATGATGATGAGGATAATGATACCTCTGTTAGTGATACATCTGAGTCTGACAGTGCATTAGACACGGACTCTGGTTGAAGGCTGCCGTCTTGCAAGATTTGTGTGACCATCAAAAATGAACTAAGCATCCATGAAAACCCTGAAAACCATGAAAAGCCCATATTTGCCTTACTAGAATATATAACATTATTTTTCGTTTTTTCCACCATCCCCGCCAGACTTCCGCCATATTGGGATATGGGTGCATCAAATTGACTTGCGAGTGATCTTAATGTTCGGAAAATGCTAGGCTTTGCCAGTTTCTATAGAAAATACATCAAAGACTTTTCAAGAAAAGCTAAAGTTTTGTACGAGTTATTAAAGAAACCTGACGACATACCAGGGAAAAACAACCGAAAACACACCAAAAAGGGGTCAAGCACAATCCTCAACCAAAATTGAGTGGACTCCAGATCACCACAAAACACTTAATGAACTCATTGATGAATTACAGACACCCCATGTGATGGCATACCCAGATTTCGAGAAACCATATATATTACATTGTGATGCATCGCAGGAAGGACTAGGATGTGTCCTTTACCAGTATGCGGATGATGGAAAATTAAGCGTTATTGGCTATGGTTCACGAACCCTCACACCTTCAGAGAAAAACTACCATCTACACTCTGGTAAACTTGAGTTTCTGGCACTGAAGTGGTCAATATGTGAGAAATTCAGAGACTACTTGTATTATGCGCCATCGTTCGCCGTTTATACGGATAACAATCCTTTAACATATATTTTAAGCAGTGCAAAGTTAGACAGCACCAGACACAGATGGTTAACAGAATTAACAGATTACAATTTTAAAATCAATTACAAACCCGAAATAAACAACAATGATGCTGATGGATTATCTCGTATGGCATTTGATAAACTCAGTATATGAATCAATCTACAGATGAGATATCAACAGAAGTTATGTCTGCAGTAATAACAGAGAAGGATGCTGAATCAAGAGATGAAATAGCATGGATATCTGCAATAACGGACAACACAGACATTCTAGATGAACTGTCATTACCGGTAGAGTTGTCACATCAAAAACTATCAACAAAAGATATTAAATCTGCTCAACGTAAAGATGAAAACATTAAAGAAATCATCAGATACAAGGAAATTGGAAAGATACCAAGGTAAAGTTCAACCGAGAAAAATCTACTAGTCAAAGAATTTTCTAAATTACATTTCAATGAAAATGGTATATTGGTTAGAAAACAACTCTTATGGGTGGAAGTCCGAGAACACAATTGGTGTCACCAGCAGAATATAAACCTTTAGTCTTCAATGAACTTCATAATCAAATGGGACATTTGGGAGCAGAGCGTGTAGTTTCCATGGCAAGACAGCGATTTTTCTGGCATAAAATGAAAGAGGATATAGAATTTCACATTTCAAAAAAATGTTCTTGTATCAAGGATAAAGCACCAAGTTTACCAACAAGAGCACCAGTGGTACCAGTCATCTCAACAGCGCCAATGGATCTCGTCTCCATTGATTTTGTCCATCTGGAGAAGAGTATTGGTGGATATGAATACATTCTGGTAGTGGTAGACCACTTCACTAGATTTGCTCAAGTTTACCCGACTAGAAATAAGAAAGCAAAAACTGCAGCAGAAAATATATTTAACGACTATATTATGAGGTTTGGATTTCCCAGGCGTTTACATCACGACCAAGGAGGAGAATTTGAGAACAAGCTGTTTTACAATCTTCAAAAGTATGCTGGAATAAAACGTTGCAGAACGACCAGTTATCATCCCGCAGGAAACAGTAAGGTTGAGCGCTTCAACCGAAGCCTTCTTTCAATGTTAAAAACTCTACCTACGGCAGCAAGGTGGCATGAGCATATCAACAAAGTTGTTCATGCTTACAACTGTTCACCGCATGACTCGACTGGTTATTCCCCATTTTGCTTGATGTTTGGTCGGCAACCCAGATTAGCTATCTGATATTTGAAGACATTGACAACAAGGCTGTAACACAAGCAGAATATGCAGAGCGTTGGAGAACATGTATAAAACAGGCTTTTGAATTAGCAACCAAAAATTCTGAGAAAAGCTCAAATAAACAGAAGAAATACTTTGATAAAAAGGTTAGGAGTTCAGAACTTTTTCCCGGGGATAGAGTGCTGCTTCGGAATCTAAATGAACGTGGCGGACCTGGAAAACTTCGATCCCATTGGGAAGACAAAATCTACAGTGTCCCCAAATACATGGGTGAAGATAGTCCTGTTTATGAGATAAAACATGAAGATGTATCAGGAAAAGTCTGGAGGAAAGTAATCCACAGAAATCTATTACTACCCTGTAATGATTTACAGCTTCTCATCCAGGAGAAAAAAAAGTACAGGTCATTCGCAGAATGTTGACAGAAGAGGTGGCAAGAAAACTCCCGATATCGAGCAATTCATAGAAGATTCAGAAAGTGATAGTGAAGATGAATATTATGAAATTCCAGCCTATCACAACCATCCTGTTCAATCTATGCTTAAATCTCAAGAACAAAATCATACTGATAACTTACCTGTAGAACAAACTTCGTCTGTTCCAGTTACAGATCCAACTCCAAACCCGGATGCAGTTCCTGATATTACACCAGATCAATTGGACACTGCTGATAACAACACCCCTTCAAATGTGGTCGGTAGTCCTCCAATAGATAATGCGCCAACCTCCAGTCCCAATTCAGGTTCTACTATTCGTCGAAGCTCCAGGAATAGTAGGCCGCCTAATGGCTTAACATACGACACCATTGGTAATGTTACAGAATGGTGAACTTCAGTCAACACGGTTCCTGTTAATCCTCCTTTACTCTATCGCTATCAAATGGTAAAACCAGCATCAGTGCCACCGTGGTATTATTCACCAGCACCACCTGTTCACAGTATTCACTATCCATTAATGGTATGGAATTAAGTGTATAGCATTGTGTAATATTAGTGATAATGGTTTATGGCTATAGTTAGTTATTCTACGGAATAGATGTGTTATATATTAATTTGTTAACGACTTTTCCGAAGAACAGTTAAGAGCCAAAATTACTAGATGTCCTGAATATTGAACTTAAAGACCAAGGCCGACTAAATTACGAGATCCACTAATTAGAAGTAATACAGACAGCAATTATAGACTATTGGTACACATTAATGTGAAATGGTATTCATTATTGTGTAGGATATTATTGAAGAGTACGCGCGCACTTGCAATAATATGTGAACTTTGGGACTGTAAAAGAGAATTACCTTACGTTTGTGTTAATCTGTGAAACTGTTTTCGTTCGCGAAATTATTCTTGTTTGAATGGTTGGTACCACCACGATAACTTGAAACACTGTAGATTTGTATTAATCTAACAAAAGTGACAGTTAATGGATTAAACAGACTATTGGAATAAATTGTGGGCGACGTGAAGTTAGCCCGTTGTTCGTTGTTCGTTGTTCGGTATTCGCGAATAACGAACAACGAGCCAGTTTGTTGTTCGGTATTCGCGAATAACGAACAACGAGCTGGTTTGTTGTTCGGTATTCGCGAATAACGAACAACGAGCTGGTTTGTTGTTCGGTATTCGCGAATAACGAACAACGAGCTGGTTTGTTGTTCGGTATTCACTAGATTTGGAATTAGTAATGTAATAAAAGATTTTTTGCAGGGAACACGCCGCGGGCGGGTTTTTATAAGCCTAACTGGATTATAAAGCTTCAAAATTCTGGGAAATAGATTCTCACAACTTCTCTTTCTTCTGACTTCTGGGAAATAGATTCTAACAACTTCTCTTTCTATCCGAAGAAAGAGCTGTTACATATTGGCGAATAACGAACAACGAGCCAGTTTGTTGTTCGGTATTGGCGAATAACGAACAACGAGCTGGTTTGTTGTTCGGTATTCACCGTATATGGAATTATAAAGGTACTTTTGTAGGGAACACGCCACAGGCGGGTTTTTATGAGCTTAAATAGACAATAAAACTTCAAACTTCTGGGAAATAGATTCCCGAATACCGAACAACGAGCTGGTTTGTTGTTCGGTATTCACCGTATATGGAATAAGTAATATAATAAAGGTACTTTTGTAGGGAACACGCCACAGGCGGGTTTTAATGAGCTTAAATAGACAATAAAACTTCAGGCTTCCGGGAAATAGATTTTATCAACTTCTCTTTCTATCCGAAGAAAGAGCAGTTTCATATTGGCGAATAACGAACAACGAGCCAGTTTGTTGTTCGGTATTGGCGAATAACGAACAACGAGCTGGTTTGTTGTTCGGTATTCGCGAATACCGAACAACGAGCTGGTTTGTTGTTCGGTATTCACCGTATATGGAATAAGTAATATAATAAAGGTACTTTTGTAGGGAACACGCCACAGGCGGGTTTTAATGAGCTTAAATAGACAATAAAACTTCAGGCTTCTGGGAAATAGATTTTAACAACTTCTCTTTCTATGCGAAGAAAGAGCTGTAACATATTGGCGAATAACGAACAACGAGCCAGTTTGTTGTTCGGTATTGGCGAATAACGAACAACGAGCTGGTTTGTTGTTCGGTATTCACCGTATATGGAATAAGTAATATGATAAAGGTACTTTTGTAGGGAACACGCCACAGGCGGGTTTTAATGAGCTTAAATAGACAATAAAACTTAAAACTTCTGGGAAATACATTTTAACAACTTCTCTTTCTATCCGAAGAAAGATCTGTTACATATTGGCGAATAACGAACAACGAGCCAGTTTGTTGTTCGGTATTCGCGAATAACGAACAACGAGCTGGTTTGTTGTTCGGTATTCACCGTATATGGAATAAGTAATATAATAAAGGTACTTTTGTAGGGAACACGCCATAGGCGGGTTTTAATGAGCTTAAATAGACAATAAAACTTAAAACTTCTGGGAATTACATTTTAACAACTTCTCTTTCTATCCGAAGAAAGATCTGTTACATATTGGCGAATAACGAACAACGAGCCAGTTTGTTGTTCGGTATTGGCGAATAACGAACAACGAGCTGGTTTGTTGTTCGGTATTCACCGTATATGGAATTAGTAATATAATAAAGGTACTTTTGTAGGGAACACGCCACAGGCGGGTTTTTATGAGCTTAAATAGACAATTAAACTTCAAACTTCTGGGAAATAGATTCTAACAACTTCTCTTTCTATCCGAAGAAAGATCTGTTACACATTGGCGAATAACGAACAACGAGCCAGTTTGTTGTTCGGTATTCGCGAATAACGAACAACGAGCTGGTTTGTTGTTCGGTATTCACCGTATATGGAATTAGTAATATAATAAAGGTACTTTTGTAAGGAACAAGCCACAGGCGGGTTTTTATGAGCTTAAATAGACGATAAAACTTCAAACTTCTGAGAAATAGATTCTAACAACTTCTCTTTCTATCCGAAGAAAGAGCTCTTACACATTGGCGAATAACGAACAACGAGCCAGTTTGTTGTTCGGTATTGGCGAATAACGAACAACGTGCTGGTTTGTTGTTCGGTATTCACCGTATATGGAATTAGTAATATAATAAAGGTACTTTTGTAGGGAACACGCCACAGGCGGGTTTTATGAGCTTAACTAAACACTAAAACTTCAAACTTCTGGGAAATAGATTCTAACAACTTCTCTTTCTATCCAAAGAAAGAGCTGTTACATATTGGCGAATAACGAACAACGAGCCAGTTTGTTGTTCGGTATTGGCGAATAACGAACAACGAGCTAGTTTGTTGTTCGGTATTCGCGAATACCGAACAACGAGCTGGTTTGTTGTTCGGTATTCACCGTATATGGAATAAGTAATATAATGAAGGTACTTTTGTAGGGAACACGCCACAGGCGGGTTTTAATGAGCTTAAATAGACAATAAAACTTCAGGCTTCCGGGAAATAGATTTTAACAACTTCTCTTTCTATCCGAAGAAAGAGCTGTTACATATTGGCGAATACCGAACAACGAGCCAGTTTGTTGTTCGGTGTTCGCGAATACCGAACAACGAGCTGGTTTGTTGTTCGGTATTCACCGCATATGGAATAAGTAATATAATAAAGGTACTTTTGTAGGGAACACGCCACAGGCGGGTTTTAATGAGCTTAAATAGACAATAAAATTTAAAACTTCTGGGAAATACATTTTAACTACTTCTCTTTCTATCCGAAGAAAGATCTAATACATATTGGCGAATAACGAACAACGAGCCAGTTTGTTGTTCGGTATTCGCGAATAACGAACAACGAGCTGGTTTGTTGTTCGGTATTCACGAATACCGAACAACGAGCTGGTTTATTGTTCGGTATTCACCGTATATGGAATTATTAATATAATAAAGGTACTTTTGTAAGGAACACGCCACAGGCGGGTTTTCATGAGCTTAAATAGACGATAAAACTTCAGACTTCTGGGAAATAGATTCTAACAACTTCTCTTTCTATCCGAAGAAAGAGCTGTTACACATTGGCGAATAACGAACAACGAGCCAGTTTGTTGTTCGGTATTGGCGAATAACGAACAACGAGCTGGTTTGTTGTTCGTTATTCATCGTAGATGGAATTAGTAATATAATAAAAGTACTTTTGTAGGGAACACGCCACAGGCGGGGTTTTATGAGCTTAAATAGACAATAAAACTTCAAACTTCTGGGAAATAGATTCTAACAACTTCTCTTTCTATCCGAAGAAAGAGCTGTTACATATTGGCGAATAACGAACAACGAGCCAGTTTGTTGTTCGGTATTGGCGAATAACGAACAACGAGCTGGTTTGTTGTTCGGTATTCACCGTATATGGAATAAGTAATATAATAAAGGTACTTTTGTAGGGAACACGCCACAGGTGGGTTTTAATGAGCTTAAATAGACAATAAAACTTAAAACTTCTGGGAAATACATTTTAACAACTTCTCTTTCTATCCGAAGAAAGAGCTGTTACATATTGGCGAATACCGAACAACGAGCCAGTTTGTTGTTCGGTATTGGCGAATACCGAACAACGAGCTGGTTTGTTGTTCGGTATTCACCGTATATGGAATAAGTAATATAATAAAGGTACTTTTGTAGGGAACACGCCACAGGCGGGTTTTAATGAGCTTAAATAGACAATAAAACTTAAAACTTCTGGGAAATACATTTTAACAACTTCTCTTTCTATCCGAAGAAAGATCTGTTACATATTGGCGAATAACGAACAACGAGCCAGTTTGTTGTTCGGTATTCGCGAATAACGAACAACGAGCTGGTTTGTTGTTCGGTATTCGCGAATACCGAACAACGAGCTGGTTTGTTGTTCGGTATTCACCGTATATGGAATAAGTAATATAATAAAGGTACTTTTGTAGGGAACACGCCACAAGCGGGTTTTAATGAGCTTAAATAGACAATAAAACTTAAAACTTCTGGGAAATACATTTTAACAACTTCTCTTTCTATCCGAAGAAAGATCTGTTACATATTGGCGAATAACGAACAACGAGCCAGTTTGTTGTTCGGTATTCGCGAATAGCGAACAACGAGCTGGTTTGTTGTTCGGTATTCACGAATACCGAACAACGAGCTGGTTTGTTGTTCGGTATTCACCGTATATGGAATTATTAATATAATAAAGGTACTTTTGTAAGGAACACGCCACAGGCGGTTTTCATGAGCTTAAATAGACGATAAAACTTCAAACTTCTGGGAAATAGATTCTAACAACTTCTCTTTCTATCCGAAGAAAGAGCTATTACACATTGGCGAATAACGAACAACGAGCCAGTTTGTTGTTCGGTATTGGCGAATAACGAACAACGAGCTGGTTTGTTGTTCGGTATTCATCGTATATGGAATTATTAATATAATAAAGGTACTTTTGTAGGGAACACGCCACAGGCGGGTTTTTATGAGCTTAAATAGACGATAAAACTTCAAACTTCTGAGAAATAGATTCTAACAACTTCTCTTTCTATCCGAAGAAAGAGCTCTTACACATTGGCGAATAACGAACAACGAGCCAGTTTGTTGTTCGGTATTGGCGAATAACGAACAACGTGCTGGTTTGTTGTTCGGTATTCACCGTATATGGAATTAGTAATATAATAAAGGTACTTTTGTAGGGAACACGCCACAGGCGGGTTTTATGAGCTTAACTAAACACTAAAACTTCAAACTTCTGGGAAATAGATTCTAACAACTTCTCTTTCTATCCAAAGAAAGAGCTGTTACATATTGGCGAATAACGAACAACGAGCCAGTTTGTTGTTCGGTATTGGCGAATAACGAACAACGAGCTGGTTTGTTGTTCGGTATTCGCGAATACCGAACAACGAGCTGGTTTGTTGTTCGGTATTCACCGTATATGGAATAAGTAATATAATAAAGGTACTTTTGTAGGGAACACGCCACAGGCGGGTTTTATTGAGCTTAAATAGACAATAAAACTTCAGGCTTCCGGGAAATAGATTTTAACAACTTCTCTTTCTATCCGAAGAAAGAGCTGTTACATATTGGCGAATACCGAACAACGAGCCAGTTTGTTGTTCGGTAGGGAACACGCCACAGGCGGGTTTTAATGAGCTTAAATAGACAATAAAATTTAAAACTTCTGGGAAATACATTTTAACTACTTCTCTTTCTATCCGAAGAAAGATCTAATACATATTGGCGAATAATGAACAACGAGCCAGTTTGTTGTTCGGTATTCGCGAATAACGAACAACGAGCTGGTTTGTTGTTCGGTATTCACGAATACCGAACAACGAGCTGGTTTGTTGTTCGGTATTCACCGTATATGGAATTATTAATATAATAAAGGTACTTTTGTAAGGAACACGCCACAGGCGGGTTTTCATGAGCTTAAATAGACGATAAAACTTCAGACTTCTGGGAAATAGATTCTAACAACTTCTCTTTCTATCCGAAGAAAGAGCTGTTACACATTGGCGAATAACGAACAACGAGCCAGTTTGTTGTTCGGTATTGGCGAATAACGAACAACGAGCTGGTTTGTTGTTCGTTAATCATCGTAGATGGAATTAGTAATATAATAAAAGTACTTTTGTAGGGTACACGCCACAGGCGGGGTTTTATGAGCTTAAATAGACAATAAAACTTCAAACTTCTGGGAAATAGATTCTAACAACTTCTCTTTCTATCCGAAGAAAGAGCTGTTACATATTGGCGAATAACGAACAACGAGCCAGTTTGTTGTTCGGTATTGGCGAATAACGAACAACGAGCTGGTTTGTTGTTCGGTATTCACCGTATATGGAATAAGTAATATAATAAAGGTACTTTTGTAGGGAACACGCCACAGGTGGGTTTTAATGAGCTTAAATAGACAATAAAACTTCAGGCTTCTGGGAAATAGATTTTAACAACTTCTCTTTCTATCCGAAGAAAGAGCTGTTACATATTGGCGAATACCGAACAACGAGCCAGTTTGTTGTTCGGTATTGGCGAATAACGAACAACGAGCTGGTTTGTTGTTCGGTATTCACCGTATATGGAATAAGTAATATAATAAAGGTACTTTTGTAGGGAACACGCCACAGGCGGGTTTTAATGAGCTTAAATAGACAATAAAACTTAAAACTTCTGGGAAATACATTTTAACAACTTCTCTTTCTATCCGAAGAAAGATCTGTTACATATTGGCGAATAACGAACAACGAGCCAGTTTGTTGTTCGGTATTGGCGAATAACGAACAACGAGCTGGTTTGTTGTTCGGTATTCGCGAATACCGAACAACGAGCTGGTTTGTTGTTCGGTATTCACCGTATATGGAATAAGTAATATAATAAAGGTACTTTTGTAGGGAACACGCCACAAGCGGGTTTTAATGAGCGTAAAGAGACAATAAAACTTAAAACTTCTGGGAAATACATTTTAACAACTTCTCTTTCTATCCGAAGAAAGATCTGTTACATATTGGCGAATAACGAACAACGAGCCAGTTTGTTGTTCGGTATTGGCGAATAACGAACAACGAGCTGGTTTGTTGTTCGGTATTCACGAATACCGAACAACGAGCTGGTTTGTTGCTCGGTATTCACCGTATATGGAATTATTAATATAATAAAGGTACTTTTGTAAGGAACACGCCACAGGCGGTTTTCATGAGCTTAAATAGACAATAAAACTTCAAACTTCTGGGAAATAGATTCTAACAACTTCTCTTTCTATCCGAAGAAAGAGCTGTTACACATTGGCGAATAACGAACAACGAGCCAGTTTGTTGTTCGGTATTGGCGAATAACGAACAACGAGCTGGTTTGTTGTTCGGTATTCACCGTATATGGAATTATTAATATAATAAAGGTACTTTTGTAAGGAACACGCCACAGGCGGGTTTTCATGAGCTTAAATAGACGATAAAACTTCAGACTTCTGGGAAATAGATTCTAACAACTTCTCTTTCTATCCGAAGAAAGAGCTGTTACACATTGGCGAATAACGAACAACGAGCCAGTTTGTTGTTCGGTATTGGCGAATAACGAACAACGAGCTGGTTTGTTGTTCGTTAATCATCGTAGATGGAATTAGTAATATAATAAAAGTACTTTTGTAGGGTACACGCCACAGGCGGGGTTTTATGAGCTTAAATAGACAATAAAACTTCAAACTTCTGGGAAATAGATTCTAACAACTTCTCTTTCTATCCGAAGAAAGAGCTGTTACATATTGGCGAATAACGAACAACGAGCCAGTTTGTTGTTCGGTATTGGCGAATAACGAACAACGAGCTGGTTTGTTGTTCGGTATTCACCGTATATGGAATAAGTAATATAATAAAGGTACTTTTGTAGGGAACACGCCACAGGTGGGTTTTAATGAGCTTAAATAGACAATAAAACTTCAGGCTTCTGGGAAATAGATTTTAACAACTTCTCTTTCTATCCGAAGAAAGAGCTGTTACATATTGGCGAATACCGAACAACGAGCCAGTTTGTTGTTCGGTATTGGCGAATAACGAACAACGAGCTGGTTTGTTGTTCGGTATTCACCGTATATGGAATAAGTAATATAATAAAGGTACTTTTGTAGGGAACACGCCACAGGCGGGTTTTAATGAGCTTAAATAGACAATAAAACTTAAAACTTCTGGGAAATACATTTTAACAACTTCTCTTTCTATCCGAAGAAAGATCTGTTACATATTGGCGAATAACGAACAACGAGCCAGTTTGTTGTTCGGTATTGGCGAATAACGAACAACGAGCTGGTTTGTTGTTCGGTATTCGCGAATACCGAACAACGAGCTGGTTTGTTGTTCGGTATTCACCGTATATGGAATAAGTAATATAATAAAGGTACTTTTGTAGGGAACACGCCACAAGCGGGTTTTAATGAGCGTAAAGAGACAATAAAACTTAAAACTTCTGGGAAATACATTTTAACAACTTCTCTTTCTATCCGAAGAAAGATCTGTTACATATTGGCGAATAACGAACAACGAGCCAGTTTGTTGTTCGGTATTGGCGAATAACGAACAACGAGCTGGTTTGTTGTTCGGTATTCACGAATACCGAACAACGAGCTGGTTTGTTGCTCGGTATTCACCGTATATGGAATTATTAATATAATAAAGGTACTTTTGTAAGGAACACGCCACAGGCGGTTTTCATGAGCTTAAATAGACGATAAAACTTCAAACTTCTGGGAAATAGATTCTAACAACTTCTCTTTCTATCCGAAGAAAGAGCTGTTACACATTGGCGAATAACGAACAACGAGCCAGTTTGTTGTTCGGTATTGGCGAATAACGAACAACGAGCTGGTTTGTTGTTCGGTATTCATCGTATATGGAATTAGTAATATAATAAAAGTACTTTTGTAGGGAACACGCCACAGGCGGGTTTTTATGAGCTTAAATAGACAATAAAACTTCAAACTTCTGGGAAATAGATTCTAACAACTTCTCTTTCTATCCGAAGAAAGAGCTGTTACATATTGGCGAATAACGAACAACGAGCCAGTTTGTTGTTCAGTATTGGCGAATAACGAACAACGAGCTGGTTTGTTGTTCGGTATTCATCGTATATGGAATTAGTAATATAATAAAAGTACTTTTGTAGGGAACGAGCTGGTTTGTTGTTCGGTATTCATCGTATATGGAATTAGTAATATAATAAAGGTACTTTTGTAGGGAACACGCCACAGGTGGGTTTTAATGAGCTTAAATAGACAATAAAACTTCAGGCTTCTGGGAAATAGATTTTAACAACTTCTCTTTCTATCCGAAGAAAGAGCTGTTACATATTGGCGAATACCGAACAACGAGCCAGTTTGTTGTTCGGTATTGGCGAATACCGAACAACGAGCTGGTTTGTTGTTCGGTATTTACCGTATATGGAATAAGTAATATAATAAAGGTACTTTTGTAGGGAACACGCCACAGGCGGGTTTTAATGAGCTTAAATAGACAATAAAACTTAAAACTTCTGGGAAATACATTTTAACAACTTCTCTTTCTATCCGAAGAAAGATCTGTTACATATTGGCGAATAACGAACAACGAGCCAGTTTGTTGTTCGGTATTGGCGAATAACGAACAACGAGCTGGTTTGTTGTTCGGTATTCGCGAATACCGAACAACGAGCTGGTTTGTTGTTCGGTATTCACCGTATATGGAATAAGTAATATAATAAAGGTACTTTTGTAGGGAACACGCCACAAGCGGGTTTTAATGAGCGTAAATAGACAATAAAACTTAAAACTTCTGGGAAATACATTTTAACAACTTCTCTTTCTATCCGAAGAAAGATCTGTTACATATTGGCGAATAACGAACAACGAGCCAGTTTGTTGTTCGGTATTGGCGAATAACGAAAGACGAGCTGGTTTGTTGTTCGGTATTCACCGTATATGGAATTATTAATATAATAAAGGTACTTTTGTAAGGAACACGCCACAGGCGGTTTTCATGAGCTTAAATAGACGATAAAACTTCAAACTTCTGGGAAATAGATTCTAACAACTTCTCTTTCTATCCGAAGAAAGAGCTGTTACACATTGGCGAATAACGAACAACGAGCCAGTTTGTTGTTCGGTATTGGCGAATAACGAACAACGAGCTGGTTTGTTGTTCGGTATTCATCGTATATGGAATTAGTAATATAATAAAAGTACTTTTGTAGGGAACACGCCACAGGCGGGTTTTTATGAGCTTAAATAGACAATAAAACTTCAAACTTCTGGGAAATAGATTCTAACAACTTCTCTTTCTATCCGAAGAAAGAGCTGTTACATATTGGCGAATAACGAACAACGAGCCAGTTTGTTGTTCAGTATTGGCGAATAACGAACAACGAGCTGGTTTGTTGTTCGGTATTCATCGTATATGGAATTAGTAATATAATAAAAGTACTTTTGTAGGGAACGAGCTGGTTTGTTGTTCGGTATTCATCGTATATGGAATTAGTAATATAATAAAAGTACTTTTGTAGGGAACACGCCACAGGCGGGTTTTTATGAGCTTAAATAGACAATAAAACTTAAAACTTCTGGGAAATACATTTTAACAACTTCTCTTTCTATCCGAAGAAAGATCTGTTACATATTGGCGAATAACGAACAACGAGCCAGTTTGTTGTTCGGTATTCGCGAATAACGAACAACGAGCTGGTTTGTTGTTCGGTATTCACGAATACCGAACAACGAGCTGGTTTGTTGTTCGGTATTCACCGTATATGGAATTATTAATATAATATAGGTACTTTTGTAAGGAACACGCCACAGGCGGGTTTTCATGAGCTTAAATAGACGATAAAACTTCAAACTTCTGGGAAATAGATTCTAACAACTTCTCTTTCTATCCGAAGAAAGAGCTGTTACACATTGGCGAATAACGAACAACGAGCCAGTTTGTTGTTCGGTATTGGCGAATAACGAACAACGAGCTGGTTTGTTGTTCGGTATTCATCGTATACGGAATTAGTAATATAATAAAAGTACTTTTGTAGGGAACACGCCACAGGCGGGTTTTTATGAGCTTAAATAGACAATAAAACTTCAAACTTCTGGGAAATAGATTCTAACAACTTCTCTTTCTATCCGAAGAAAGAGCTGTTACATATTGGCGAATAACGAACAACGAGCCAGTTTGTTGTTCGGTATTGGCGAATAACGAACAACGAGCTGGTTGGTTGTTCGGTATTCGCGAATACCAAACAACGAGCTGGTTTGTTGTTCGGTATTCACCGTATATGGAATAAGTAATATAATAAAGGTACTTTTGTAGGGAACACGCCACAGGCGGGTTTTAATGAGCTTAAATAGACAATAAAACTTCAGGCTTCTGGGAAATCGATTTTATCAACTTCTCTTTCTATCCGAAGAAAGAGCTGTTACATATTGGCGAATAACGAACACCGAGCCAGTTTGTTGTTCGGTATTGGCGAATAACGAACAACGAGCTGGTTTGTTGTTCGGTATTCGCGAATACCAAACAACGAGCTGGTTTGTTGTTCGGTATTCACCGTATATGGAATAAGTAATATACTAAAGGTACTTTTGTAGGGAACACGCCATAAGCGGGTTTTAATGAGCTTAAATAGACAATAAAACTTAAAACTTCTGGGAAATACATTTTAACAACTTCTCTTTCTATCCGAAGAAAGATCTGTTACATATTGGCGAATAACGAACAACGAGCCAGTTTGTTGTTCGGTATTCGCGAATAACGAACAACGAGCTGGTTTGTTGTTCGGTATTCACGAATACCGAACAACGAGCTGGTTTGTTGTTCGGTATTCACCGTATATGGAATTATTAATATAATAAAGGTACTTTTGTAAGGAACACGCCACAGGCGGGTTTTCATGAGCTTAAATAGACGATAAAACTTCAAACTTCTGGGAAATAGATTCTAACAACTTCTCTTTCTATCCGAAGAAAGAGCTGTTACACATTGGCGAATAACGAACAACGAGCCAGATTGTTGTTCGGTATTGGCGAATAACGAACAACGAGCTGGTTTGTTGTTCGGTATTCATCGTATATGGAATTAGTAATATAATAAAAGTACTTTTGTAGGAAACACGCCACAGGCGGGTTTTTATGAGCTTAAATAGACAATAAAACTTCAAACTTCTGGGAAATAGATTCTAACAACTTCTCTTTCTATCCGAAGAAAGAGCTGTTACATATTGGCGTATAACGAACAACGAGCCAGTTTGTTGTTCGGTATTGGCGAATAACGAACAACGAGCTGGTTTGTTGTTCGGTATTCACCGTATATGGAATTAGTGATATAATAAAGGTACTTTTCTAGGGGACAGGCCACAGGTGAGTTTTTATGAGCTTAAATAGACAATAAAACTTCAAACTTCTGGGAAATAGATTCTAACAACTTCTCTTTCTATCCGAAGAAAGAGCTGTTACATATTGGCGAATAACGAACAACGAGCCAGTTTGTTGTTCGGTATTGGCGAATAACGAACAACGAGCTGGTTTTTTGTTCGGTATTCACCGTATATGGAATTAGTAATATAATAAAGGTACTTTTGTAGGGGACAGGCCACAGGCGAGTTTTTATGAGCTTAAATAGACAATAAAACTTCAAACTTCTGGGAAATAGATTCTAACAACTTCTCTTTCTATCCGAAGAAAGAGCTGTTACATATTGGCGAATAACGAACAACGAGCCAGGGAACACGCTGAGCTTAAATAACAATAAAACTTCAAACTTCTGGGAAATAGATTCTAACAACTTCTCTTTCTATCCGAAGAAAGAGCTGTTACATATTGGCGAATAACGAACAACGAGCCAGTTTGTTGTTCGGTATTGGCGAATAACGAACAACGAGCTGGTTTGTTGTTCGGTATTCACCGTATATGGAATTAGTAATATAATAAAGGTACTTTTATGAGCTTAAATAGACAATTAAACTTCAAACTTCTGGGAAATAGATTCTAACAACTTCTCTTTCTATCCGAAGAAAGAGCTGTTACATATTGGCGAATAACGAACAACGAGCCAGTTTGTTGTTCGGTATTGGCGAATAACGAACAACGAGCTGGTTTGTTGTTCGGTATTGGCGAATACCGAACAACGAGCTGGTTTGTTGTTCGGTATTCACCGTACATGGAATTAGTAATATAATAAAGGTACTTTTGTAGGGAACACGCGGAGCTTAAATAACAATAAAACTTCAAACTTCTGGGAAATAGATTCTAACAATTTCTCTTTCTACCCGAAGAAAGAGCAGTTTCACATTGGCGAATAACGAACAAAAGTTACTTTATTAGATTACTAATTCCATATCTGGTGAATACCGAACAACAAACCAGCTCGTTGTTCGGTATTCGCGAATACCGAACAACAAACTGGCTCGTTGTTCGGTATTCGCGAATACCGAACAACGAACAACGAACAACAAGCTAGCTTCACGCCGCTAGATTATATGTAGGACTTAACGACTGGCGATAGGCTATAATGGCAACGTGTGGGTTTAGTTATTGAACCCCTAATAACTGCCGAATGTTCATTGAAATTATTTGTATATAACTTGCTGCTAAACCTGACCTAACTTCCAACATCAACTCATCACCACCAAGTTATGACAGTATCTGTATTACATGGACACCAGGATTTAATGGTGGAGATCAACAGGAATTTATTGTTGAACATTCAGTAGATAATAAAACCTGGACTAGTTCTACACCTCTACCAGAATCTGTTTATTGTATAAAGAATCTCCAAGCTGATACACCATATTATATAAGAGTTATAGCTAGAAATAAATATGGTGATAGTCAACCAGTTTATCTGATATCACCTTCTTCTACTATACAGACTTTACCTGGAGGTAGGTAGACTAGATACAATATAAACTTTAAAGATGGGTTGTTAGACCATGAAAACGATGGTTTTTATTATTTGTGGTTATTATTACTTATAATAAAGATCATTATAGAATCAGAAACCACAGTAATTATTACTGTGGCACAAAATGTCGCTGCTGTTGGTTTGGTCGAAAAGTGGTGTCGATTGAGCGTTAGAGTCCTCTAAATGTCCTTGGGCGACTCACTTCGAATGCATATTTTATGTAAACTTTAATGTCATCGCAGTGTTAAAGGGCTGGCAATCTTCAGACATGTTTGACAATAGTTGCTATATAACCATTCTGTCATAATCAGACCATTCATATCTATTCTATGATTTTCAAAAAGATAATGTAAATATAAAGTGATACCCGTGATCGCGGCCTTTATTGATTTGTACGATAACAATCTGATAAATTTTAATAACTGTGATTGTGGAATATTCTTTGTAGAAGTTCCTGGTACCAATGGAGGTTTAATAGCTGGAGTTGTTATAGTAGTACTAGTTATTATAATTGTTGCTATTGTTGCTGTTATCCTGGTACGGAAAATGAGAAAGAAACATGAAGGTTTGTACTAATGTACAATTTACACATTAAAGTTTGTTTTAAAAAGTGGCAAATTCTGGTTTATTATTTGTGTTTCATCAGATACTAATGGAATTAATGGTCTGGTTTATATGTTATATTCTAGAATCATCAACATATGCTGGATTAGATATAGAGACTAGAACAGCTACTGGTGTATATGATACAACATACCAAGGTTTACAACATTATGTTAATCTACAATCATCTTCTACTGATGATGTTAATACACACAGTAACCAGAATTACGACTCACTACAACATAGAGGACAAACCGCAGTGTATGATAGTTTAAATACAGATAGAGATGATATGATGATATCTGGAGGAAGGACAAATACATCCAGTAAGTCGATAGTCACCTCGTTATTCGTTATTCACCGCTTGAATAACAATCTGGTTTGTTTACCGACTACACGTCATTTAATTAGTTTTCTACTGCTAGGGGATACTTTGCAATCCAGTATTCTGTTCTTTTCTAATGATCGTTGAGAATTAAATCCCGAAATATCTTCATTAAAGATACATGAACACCTTATATGTGAATCCCGAATAACGAGGTGAAAAAACGAACAACAAACATCTCGTTATTCGCTGCTTGAATAGCAATGTGGACTGTTTATGGTCTAGAGGTCGTTTTGCTGTGTTGTATACTACTGGGGGATACTTGCCATCCATCATTCTAGTCATGGCCAGCTGCATATCGGAATCCCGAATATAAAGTTGAATAACGAATAACGAGGTGACTTACCTCGTTATTCGCCAATCTGGTTTGTTTACCGACTACACGCCATTTAATATGTTTTCTACTGCTAGGGGATACTTTGCAATCCATTATTCTGTTCTCTTCTAATGATCGTTTAAAATTAAATCAAGAAATATCATCATTAAAGATACATGAAATCCTTATATGTGAATCCCGAATAACGAGCTGAAAAAACGAAAAACAAACATCTCGTTATTCGCTGCTTGAATAACGATGTGGACTGTTTATGGTTTAGAGGTCGTTTTGCTTTGTTTTATACTACTGGGGGATACTTGTCATCCATCATTCTAGTCATGGTTAGCTGCATATTGAAATCCCGAATGTAAAGTTGAATAACGAATAACGAAGTGACTTGCCTCGTTATTCGCCAATAACGAGGCAAGTCACCTCGTTATTCGTTATTCACCGCTTGAATAATAATCTGGTTTATTTACCGACTATACCTAATTTAATATGTTTTCTACTGCAAGGGGATACTTTGCAATCCATTATTCTGTTGTTTTCTAATGGTCGTTTAGAATTAAATCCTTAAATATCTTCATTAAAGATACATGAACACCTTATATGTGAATCCCAAATAACGAGTTGAAAACGAATAACAAACAGCTCGTTATTCGCTACTTGGAATCCCGAATATAAAGTTGAATAATGAATAACGAGGTGACTTGCCTCGTTATTGGCGAATAACGAGGCAAGTCACCTCGTTATTCGTCGCTTGAATAACAGTATGGTTTATTTACCGACTATACGCCATTTATAATTTTTTCTACTGCTAGGGGATACTTTGCAATCCATTATTCTGTTCTTTGCTAATGATCGTTTAGAATTAAATCCCGAAATATCTTCATTAAAGATACATGAACACTTTATATCTGAATCCCGAATAACGAGGTAAAAAACGAATAACAAACAGCTTGTTATTCGCTGCTTAAATAACGAAGTGGACTGCTTTTGGTCTACAGGTTGTTTTGCTGTGTTGTATACTACTGGGGGATACTTGCCATCCACCATTCTAGTAATTGCTAGCTGCATATTGCAATCCCGAATATAAAGTTAAATAACGAATAACGAGGTGACTTGCCTCGTTATTCGCCAATAACGAGTCAATTAAGTCACCTCGTTATTCATTATTCACCGCTTGAATAACAATCTGGTTTATTTACCGACTATACCTAATTTAATATGTTTTCTACTGCTAGGGGATACTTTGCAATCCATTATTCTGTTGTTTTCTAATGGTCGTTTAGAATTAAATCCTGAAATATCTTCATTAAAGATACATGAACACCTTATATGTGAATCCCAAATAACGAGTTGAAAACGAATAACAAACAGCTCGTTATTCGCTGCTTGAATAACAATGTGGACTGTTTTTTGGTCTAGAGGTGGTTTTGCTGTGTTTTATACTACTGGGGGATACTTGTCATCCATCATTCTAGTCATGGCTAGCTGCATATTGAAATCCCGAATATAAAGTTGAATAAAATAAAGAATAACGAGATGACTTGCCTCGTTATTCGCCAATAGCGAGGCAAGTTACCTCGTTATTCGTTATTGGTGAATAACGAATAACGAAAAACGAAAAACGTTTCAAATTCGCACTGCCCGGCTTAAAATGGCCATTTAAAAACTAGAATATATTGGGCCGGTACTCCTGTAATATTTGGGCTAACCCTTACTATCTATTTATTCTTTGAAGAAAGCCGAGAGGTGTTCCGGGGATTATATAGAAATACCGTCGAAGGAGAAATACCTTCCGGCTGGGTTCCATTTAGAAATTCCAAATATTAAATTAGCTTTGGAAATGTAACCCGTAATATGTAGTCAGTAGTTTGTTTACCAATCCAGAAAAACAACAACCAATCTGTATTTACAAAGTAAGCATTCTTTATAACGTTTTATTTTGTAATTAAACATTCGATATTTCAGATCCTACCTATATAAATACCAGATCCAGAAGATAGTTTGGTTCAATTTGTGTATACAATATCCAGAATACAATTACGGCACCCTTTTGACCACCACTTACGTAATATTCATATGTAAAGTATTATCCCAGTATGTTTCTTGTATTAATCATTTTTAAATGAAAATGATTAATACAAGAAATATACTGGGAGTATTTTGTAATGAATTATCCCTGTATATGTCTTTTATTAATCATTTAACAGCGAGTAGGTTATAGCGAATTATTCCAGTATATTTCGTGTATTAATCATTTAACATTGAGTAGGTTATAGCGAATTATCCCAGTATATTTCTTGTATTAATCATTTAATATTGAGAAAGTTATAGATGTTGTTATGGAAGAACTATGCAAATGATTTTATAGATTTTGTATGTATATCAATACCCTATATATATAACTACGTCACATATTTGCATCAAATTTGTTTGACCACCGATGGTATAGCTTAATTAGTTTATCTTAATAGTCCTAATCAATTATCCCGATATATATCTTGTATATAAAATAATGTGATTACCAGGTTAAAACCCACCCTTTTCTGACGCTTAGAAAAATGAACACTACTCCGTGTTGACCACCCGTGTATTTATCTGGTATTTTGTTATCTACGAATCTTTATCAACGATTTTATACTGAAAACCAACATCGAAAGAATGATAATGTTACCTCATATAATGCTAATTTTTTGACTTGAAATCGCACATTGGTTTGAAAATTATTATTTAGTATCTTTTATTGAATGTTTTGATCATATTTTCACTGTGCTTATGTTATATCATAACACTTGTAATAAAAAAATATATTAAGTTTCCTAATTGTTTGTTTTTAACAATATATTTTCTTCTATAAATGCCAGATGTGATTCAAATTTATACGAAAATAGCGAAATAATTACCAGACTTTTAGTTATTAAAGATGCATTATGTAAGATTTAGATAACGAGCTTGGCGTTCTAAAATAGATAATGAAAAATTGATAACCGAGATTAGCCTCGAATGTCTATTTTATAGTTTTAAATCGTGCCGAGGTTTAAATTCATTTAAATCATGGCCATCGGGTGTTCTAGTGAGTTGATTATAAGTTTGTTATGTTAATGGTCTTGATATAAATTTGAAGTCAAAAAATGACCTGCAGTGTGCAGGTTTAACTCTTACATAATACATCTTTAAAGATGGAAATCGATAGGCTTAATTCTCTGATGAGCCTAATGATACACTTTTAAAGTTCAATTTATATACTGGCATGACATTGAAGTGTCCATTCGCAAATTTCCCGAAATGTTTACTGTCATACATTTGTTTTGTTTTTTTTTCTGAGCAATTTATTTATGTTCACGTAAATTTCCACATATGTCGTTGTATTATAGCAGGGAATTTACACAGATTTGGAATTTTATAATGTTTTACGACATTTTTATCAAATTTTACGATATGTCTGTGAAGTTTTATCACATTTCATGACTGTTTATATTTTAATCATTTTCAAATACTATATTTTTTACATAGTGTTCTGTCAACCTCCCCCTCCCCCTCTCCGAAACGTTGTCAAGATAGGCATATGCGCTGATTTTTTGCCGACTAGGCCGGTTTCCAATGCGGAGTGTTACGATTTCTTGTTGCGCCCCACCCTCCCCCCTCACCACTGGGAAAATATCTTTGGGTGCCCCCGACTATCAAATACAAAGTGAAATAGAGCGGCAAGCTAGGGGGGGTCATAGAATGCCTGGATGATTTTCGTATTCACATCTGGATTTATTAGTATCGAAATTTATTATTAGAAGGAGTAGTACTTTATGATCAATTTTACATTTTGAAAAATTGTCAGTCTCTTTTTATGAGAAGTGGTGGATATATTTATGATATCTGTCCACTTTTTGATAATTTAAGGTGAAATGACAAAATATTATGAATGTTTTGATATTGTACGGTCCTTGTTGAAGTAATTCCCGTCAGCTCATTGTCATATACTGTACGACTTTTCAATATAGTATACCCAGCATGTTCTTGTTTACTAAAAGTAAATAACACAAATAATTGGGTGCGAAGAAAAATCAGTGGTTAGTAATACAGTAGGATATTATACACCAGGGTCATAATACACCAGGAACACCAATCGCATACATAGAAAGTTTAATCACTAGGATGTTTCTAGTAACATAATTATGGCAGTTACAATATCACATATCATGATGACGTATCAGAAAGATGTATGAACCCAGAAGTCTGTAAAGATATCACATATCAGGAACATGTGCAGCACATAATGCATCCACTTGTGATCACGCGATATAAATTGTTACAACAAAAAAAACATTGACACAAAATTAACCCAAAATCGTTTCATAACATCCATAGGGAAAAGTCTCACATTTCACCCTTTGTGATGATGTCGGTCAAAGTGTTTATCAACAGCCTCATTAGTTCAAGGTAACTACTTTATCCTCTTAACCTGACACTGACGAATATTTTTATCTGCACCCACCACTTCCCTCTCAAGGTAAAAACCCTTGTCACTCTCCCAATATGAAGGATGGTAATGCGGTCAGACCTGATCACCACAAACACATAATTTGTCACAGCTATATGCCCATATTTTCATTTGGACGTATATTCTCGTCGTCGCTGTGCGATTGTGCATATTTTGTTTGTGTACATTTTGTCTGTGGTGTTTTCACCAGAAGAGTTCCACAAGATATTGATCATTTCCTCTCAGACGCCCTTATCTCCCGGGATGGTACTACATTCCATACAAATTTAACCTGCGGTGAATTTTTCGTACCAAAAGAGTTCCACAAGATATTGAACATTTTTAGTCCGACCCCTTATCTGTCTAACACGTGTTTTTTTCGCTGAGTCTTCCGTCTAATATCGTGGGTTTTCTAGGGTTACCGGAATGCAAGTTATAAAATATATACTTATGATGTTCTCGAAATATCATAGTAAATTAGAATGGTCGCTCAACTCTTGAATACACCCTTTTAAGCCTGTTCTTTTAATGTCCTGGATAAACACGTGACCATTACATGGGAGCTGCGGAGGGTCAGTGTGTAAGAGGCTGGCTAGCTATCCAGGAGGTTTCGGTATTAGCCAAGCAAGTTTCTCGGAATATTTCGGAGTTGGTTCCTCTTGCCCTTGTTTCAAGCAGATTGGATTTGTACGAAACACCAAGCTCTTGACAGTTGGAAACCCGACACACGAATACACGGATGGGACGGAAACCGAGGTCCAGTGTACACATTAACACACACGTAACAGATCCCTTGGCAGATATACGGGTCGCTGTCCGGGGATAAATTTCCCTCATAGCAGACAGTATGGTGTATGCTAGTGTCCATAATCCTGGTTGGGGCATAAATGTAGGACGTTAAATAACATTTCATTTTGTATCTTAGTGATTCCGATTTCAGACTTTTTGACCCCGTTTGCCTAGCAACAAGTCGAGACAAAATGATGTAGATCCGTTTAGAATGGTGTTGAAGTATATAAGATAATTACAATGGTTTTCGAGTACAATTAGTTTAAATCGTATTACGCATATAACCTCATATAGACATAACATTATCATATGTATCTCAAAATGACAATTTAATGTGCGGGTTGGATTGCATTGAGGCAACTGGCGTGGTTTGGATTTACAGGATGTACCTGGCAAGGAGTAGGGTCGCCTGTCCAACCTCGTGGGTTTTCTCCGGGTCCATCTGTTTCTGCCAAGTGCTAAAGACTCCGACGAGCAAGCGAATTATTGCAATTAAACTGAACCATGTTTTAGTCTCTAAATGCCCTAGTTTGTTTCGAGTGGACGTTAAACCCCCATCCCCCTATCTCTCTCTCCATTTAATGTTTACCAGCTACCAAGTAACATAATCCTTTTACTTCACCTTATTTTGTTCTTCCCCTGTGCACGCCCATAGTGTTTTTATGAATCTATGTGAATCCTAGAACACGAAGATGTATATTTGATGGGATTTTAACCATGATGAAGGCTTGAATTTAATCATTATTTTTGATGGGTGTTTTCTCGGAATTTTCATACTTTTCCTGATTGATCTACGTGGTATTTTTAGGAAGGCGGGGCCTTGCAAATCTATAAATAATATTATTTTTTTGGTAAAGAAGGGGTAAGAACTTTCTGAAATGATACATTAGTGAAATCAAAAAGTACTGTTGAGTCGAAGTCGAAGATTTTTAATAAGATTCGACATTAATATTTTTTAAAAGCGCAGCGACTGTCGAGCAACTTGTAGGCTAAGCACTTGGCTAGTACTGATGGCCATAAGTACGCGACGCGAAACCCAAAACTGCATTGACGCAACGGGATGTGAACAATTCTGTGAACTACCAACCTATACACTGTTGCAGTGAATCGTAGCGGAATGTGCTATAGGATCAGCTATCGTCCTGAGCTAGTCTTAGTCCATATACGAAAAGACATTTTGTTGTCAAGTAATAAAAGTACAACATATCAGTCTTGCTTTGATTTGTCGATTTTTACACCATGCTTGATGTTCATATGTGAGACGTTTTTGACGCGCAGTCAGCTGTGAATCAATAATGGCTATTGTGTATATTCTATTAACGTTCAATTATCTTAACTGTGAGCATAGTGCAAATAGGTGAACGAGTTATCGCATACCAAAAAGAGCACTCAGTTGTCTACCGCTGCTCAAGATAATATTTGACCTATCAGATTTGTTAGTTGCACGTAAATTTGGTATTAGTTTGCATGATAATTGCTGTTTTCTGCTGTCATAGAAGGTTGTTGTTCATATGGGTTAAGTGTGATATTAGCTGTTATTTCATATATCCTGAAGTTGATTTTTGTTAAGAAATTTTATGAAAGCCGTGCGGTTTATGATTAAAGGGAGACAACTCTTCTATGACTCCCGTTTCGTCATTAGCCATCTGAAAACTTGCAGCATACATGCTTAAAGTGAAAAACGCGATTTTCAGAGAGTCTCGGAAATAAAAGTCGTTCGGAGGTGAACGTCAAAACCTCTTATCCGGAAATAGAGCTCTTTTTAAAGTTTCTTGTCAAATATTTCGTTGATGATTCGATATAAGGACGACTATTCTACACCAATTGTAAACTACAGCAACTTTTCCTCACTCAGACTGCATGTTGGTGGTAATTTACAATTTGAGAAAATAAATCTAATTGGATATTTAATTTTATATAGCCAATCGTTATAGTTTACCAGTACATCAACCTACAAAGTGAGTCTTTCGGGTAAAATTGAAAGTTTCGAGTTATATCTAGTTCAATACATCATGGCTTACCTCCGAAAGCGTCAAAGAGAGCGGACAGTTACAGATTCGGCACAGAAAAGAAGAAAGAAAGAGTACATAGGACGTTACAGAGCACGGAAAAAAGACGAATGCGTATATCTATGAGGAGAAGTACCAAGATGAGAGAGAAAGTTAGAGAGACAGAGAGGGGAAATGGGGTTTAACGTCCACAAACTAGGTAGAGGATAGAGGATGTTGGGAAGAGACCGATCACCCGGTTTTAAGAGAGAGAGAGAAATGGGGTTTAACGTCCACTCAACACAACCAGGTCATTTCGGGACTAACATACGGTTTTAATTTTATTTCAATAGTTCGCTTGAGCGTAGGGGTCTTTAGCCGTGGGAGGAAACCGGAGTTCCCGGAGGAAACCCACGAGGTTGAGAAGGCGTCCCTATCTCCATGCCACATACGCTCACACCAGGGCTCGAAACCACAGCCGCAAGCCAGAGGTGACCGGCCAGTTAGAGGTCGAAGCGCTGCACTCTAGACCACTAGCCCCCCCCCCCCCGGTTTTAAGACTTTTACAGAAGGCTACATAAAAAAATATATGAAGACTGACAAAAATTGCATACACAAAATCTGTTTAATAGCATCAGTGTTAATTAGTTAAAAGAATTGGATAAAATGTGTGTTCGATAATTTCTGCGTTGGATAGAGATTTTGCACAGTGGTTCTGCACACAGTGCTACTGCATTCGTAGTTATGCCCATCTGTCAGCCTTGGCCAATTGGGTCAGGATACCCCCTCCGTACTTTGCAGACAATACAGTTTAGTACTACTTGTCGGTTATATCTGTCCATCCAATAGGTGGGCAATATGACGAAGCCCTTCTGTTCTTCGTCATCTGGCACTACAAAAAAAATCATTTGTGATTTGTAACATGATATGAAGTACCTCATCATCTAAACAATATTGGTATTACTAACCGAAAGTAAAATTAAAATATGTACAATAGTTTAGTAAAACTATTAATTGTTTTGTGTCAAATGCTTTTTTGTGTATCTTGCAGTGTCGGACTGGGCCCACCCGTCCGTGTGCTAAAGCTCATTAAAAAAAGTGGGCCTAAGCCTATAAACAAAAACGAAAAAGAAAGGAGAGGAAAGAAAAGAAAAGAAATAAGGGAGGAGAGGACAGGACACAGAAAAGGAGAAAGAAAAGATAGGGTATGAAATGCTTGGAAAATGGGTTTGCAGTTTGGAGAACCAACCCGACCCCCCTCAGACGTTAGCGCGCCTTTGACGTGCTCGTGACGCGGATTCGTCGAGTACAGGTGGGCCTCGGGCGCTGGTATTTTGTAAACCATGTCCGTCTTGTATATAAATATTAAGAGAATACCATTTGTTGATGTGGAAGTTATTTGGTTACCTACCATAAGAGAATGGTCAATTCACCGAAATTCGAACTATAAAAATTAACACTGCATGAAATGTCAGTTCGAACACATTAATTATCGATCTTTGGGATAGATAAGCAATTCTGGGGCACAAGTCTACTACATAGTTTTTCTCTGTCCGTTGATATTTCTTGACAATTATTACAGGTACACCATTCAGGGCTTGTTGTCGGTTGTGATTTTAATGTGACTGGTGACCAATCTTTCACCAACATCAAATATCAAGTCTAGTAGGCTTTCTATTACCCAAAATTGCAATTCCATTCTTTGTTCATCATCCAATTGTGATATTAACATGTGCAAATATTCGATGCGATACTAATGTAATCAGATATTTGTATTTCCCTTTAGTCATATTAATAAAAAAAAAGTTCACATGAAATGATTTTGTTTTTTATACGTCAGTTATCTCTTCCTCATCCAGCCACCAACTGTTTGTCGTCATCTGGCACTGTAAAACTAGTTATTGCTGCCGTGTAAATCTAAAGGGTGTTGTAAAGCAATTATTTGTACTGTTATTTATACCATTCTATCCATCAATCCTCTGGGATCTCAACCTTGCCACAACACACCCCTGTACAGTTTTCCTGCGCTCTTGTGGAGGCGAAAGGTCTGTAGATGAGTCTGTAATTCTCAGTACATATAATTGAATCCCTAAATAGCATTTTAAATATGTTTAACAATATGTATGTATATATCACATGTTTTTCAAGTACTGTGCAGGGACATACGATGTCAGCATCAATTAAATACTTGTCAACCTATTCGCGAATATTTGTAACAAATTAAGGGCTTTGAGTGCTCTAAGTAAAGAGGCACATTTGCGATCCCACGCTGTCGCCTGTCGAACCTCGCGGGTTTACTGTGGGTCCTGTGTGACCAAACCTGTCTTTATTCTTATAACATGCCCGAAAACACAAAAGTAAATCAATGTGCTAGAAAAAATGGTGCATTATGTACTCCAAGCTTGACACCAACTGATTTTCATTCATACCTGACCTCCAGGGGATGGTACCACACCCACATTTAGAGTAAATTGTATATTTTAAAAATACTATTCGAATTTTAGTTCCTGTTTCATCCCATAGACCAACTTTCATTTAGTCTTTTCTGACACGGAAATCGAAGGAGTTAGCAAAGCTGTTAACTGGAGTAAAGTTGAAATTTGAACATGCGGTCCACTCGTAAGGTGACTCTTCTTGAATTCGCTGCCATAACAAACCACTTGGAAATACACCCACTTTTTGATGTTTAAAAAAATAGCGACAATTTCCCAAATCCTTCTCGAACACCACTTACTCGAACGCGCAATCCCCCCCCCTAAAAAAAGGATAATGTGACTGGATAATAGTGATTGCTTTATTTCTCGCGTAGTGTTTTATTCTGCTGTAAAATTAGAACTACCGGAGAATTCACAAGTATATTGACCATCTCGATTGTGTGCATCATTATTGTATTTCATTTCCCCAATTCATACCTTTTTAAGTCTCAAATTCTGGCACATAATAGTTAGTATTAGCATTAGCCAATATATATCCAAGTTTGTTATCAGTGGCGGAAGCAAAATATAAGGTTATGTGGGAGTCGGGGCTCCCTCAGAAATGTTGAAAAATCTTGAAGATGAGGGTTATTTTCGGAGCATATCTGGCCCCTTATATAACATTAATTTTCGCCAGCAACATCTCACCATCCAACAAAAGGCTCAAAGTTACACGTTTTATAGATCGGACCCCCCCCCCCCACACACACACACAGAGGACTGGATCTGCTATCGTTTCCGTTTCCGGTACAGTGGAACTGGATACTAGTCGCTACGCATATCTTCACACATCATTTCTATTACCCAAGCCTAGATACTTGTCGGTTCATTAAGACAGTATATACGCATATATGTCTTTTGTTCTTATATCACAGGGGGGGGGGGGGGCGAATGATTAACGTACGCGCGTTGTATCATACGGCCTGCGTGGTTTCGAATCAGCGGTTGTACGTGGCACGGAGTAGGGTCGCCTGTCCCGCTTCGTGGGTTTTCTCCGGGTTCTCCGGTTTCCTTCCACTGCTAAAGACCCCTACGCGCAAGCGATTTATTGAAATAAGATAAACCACATGTTAGTCCCGAAATGAACTAGTTTGTGTCGAGTGGACGTTAAATCCCATCTCTCTCTCTTTCTCTCTCTCAGATCACGGTTGTCCCGAAATGACCTAGTTTTTGTCGAGTGGAAGTTAATCGGTCGGATTATGAACGTGTTCGAGACTATAGGCTAATTATTATACCGTGAATGTTCCACCAAGAGATATTGCGTAGCACATTACTTAATACGCAAATATTCTTACCTGTCACATATTCTAGCAGGTTGCCGGTGGAGTTGTGAATCTAAAGTAAAATAAAGCATAAGGAATAGTAAGCATGTCTAAGCAAGAGTTTTCGGACAGTGAGTATACGTTTTTAATACTTTATTACTTGATGTATAACCTCAATTAAATTTTGTAGGCGTTATTCATGCCTTGGTGACAAATAGATCTGTAACATTTTCAATCACGATGCTTCCCCTGGTCCATTTTCTTTGATTAGCGAGGTCATATGGACGTTAAAACCTTAGGATAACATGAATGTAAATAAATTTTGTAGGCGTTATTCATGCCTTGGTGACAAATAGATCTGTAACATTTTCAATCACGATGCTTCCCATGGTCCATTTTCTTTGATTAGCGAGGTCATATGGACGTTAAAACCTTAGGATAACATGAATGTAAATAAAAAAGTTCATATACTATTCAAGAAAAGTAGGGGATATTGGATTTTGGGGGCATAATACTAAAATATGCAAATGACTACGAAAAAAGTCACTATAGAACCTAACAGAAGAAACATTTCCAGTTACATGTGACGCCCAAACGCACCAATAGCTACCGCATGGAATGCAGGTGATGCTTGCGATCATCATGGGGGTCCAACCCAAGATTTGCACGACTCTGACTTTGAATGTTACAGTCATTGTGGCATTGAATTCCTGTTGCAGCAGGAATGGGACAATCTGGACCAAAATGACCTTAGACGTCTCATTAGGAGTATGCCACGTCGGATCAACGCTTGTTTGGCAAACAGAGGAGGATTTACCCGTTACTGACTTTGTTGTGATGCTGTGGTAACTTTGCTGTCTGTGCCTTACTTAGTCTAACGATCATTTGGAATAAATCGATGTATCTGAACTTCATTTCATTTTGTCATTTGTTTCTTCGTCAGTGTCATTAGGTGACTTTAATAACACTTAAAAATCAAATATCCCCTACTTTTTTTGAATAGTATATTAAGAAAGAATTGGCCCGCCTTGCGCAACATACGCTTAATGAAAACACGTCGATTGATACATGAGAGGCAATAATCGATAGAGATGTCATATCATTGAATAGAAGTGTGCAGGGGAGAACCGCGCTATAAATAGATATCAGAAGACGAGGATCGTCGTTGTTGCTAAAATATAAATTTCGGTTTGGCTTCGATTTGATTATATCCAACTAGATCGAAGATGATTGATTTTTACGTATTTTGATAAAATAGTGAAATTGTATCGGTGCATTTTTCCATCGTCAAACCGCGTGGAGTCCGTACATGCGCTGCTACGGCGATGGAAAAAAAGCATAGTGGAAACACCAGAAATCATACTTTCGTCGCCGTGATCGCCAATGATCGCCTAGTCACGGCGTTTGTTTTGTGCATGTTCAAAACAAACGACAGAGTTTCGCGACCTGGTCAGAATAGTTGTGAGCAAACGACTTTTTTCAAGTTTGTGATTTTGGGGGTTACTTTCACGCGTAGCTGTGACGAACTTGTGTATTCTATGGTCACAGCAGCACAATAAAGACGCCAATCCGGTCTGACAGGGGCATAAGGTGCATCATTAACCGATTTCCAATTTTCGATTCAAATAAATCGGGTATATTCAAACAAGATACCAGTCTAACATCTATAATGAATTTAAATTAAAGGAGCTAAATCGCTAATATGTGGGACCTAGAAATTGAATCAAATGGGTCGCAACGCATATAATAATTTAATCTGATTGTTTGTCCAGAGAAATAAGGCAAAAGTCTCAACCGAATAGAAATTTCTAGTGTCTGGTTATTCCAGTCTATTGCACACGCTCTCCAGATAAGTTATCGTGTCGCCGTTTAACATTGAGTTGTGGAATATGGCTAGCCTCGTTCTTTATGGTCACTTGTTACAAATGATGCTGAAACGTACTATGGTACACGATTTGTGTACCAATGGTAAAATATTTATTTTGTCTTAAATATTGGATATCAGAAGCCTACCGTTTCAAGGTAAGATAACAACAATGTTGATTTGAATTGACAAATAATTCGTGTCTTCAACGTGTCAGACCTTGGATTGATATTGAGTTACAGACTTAGCTACTTTAAAGGAGGGGGGTAGCTATATTCCTTCCGTAGAGACCCCGATGTCGGTAACTGTTTATTGTCTCTTATCAACTGGAGACAAGGAAATCATAATATTATTTTCAACACGGATACTAAATTCCAGGTTGTGATTTTAATGTCTAACTTTATGGATAATATTGACTTAAGAGCTATACGCCCTTTAAGCTGATGTCGAGTTTCTGACATAATCGGTAAATGCGTAATATATAAGTCACGAATAGACAATGAGTGTTGATATCCAGTAACTATGGGGTAATGTGTCAGGCGATGTAACCGGTCCCCTTTCAACATTATACGCTCGCCAACTTGAACGTCTTCCATAAAGTGTGGACAGATACGCATACCTTAACATTATCATTCTCTGAATTCATATAAATATGAATGCTTCGCCGATGAATACTTCGCCGTGCTACGCTCAAAAATGTACGAAGGGAAATCAGTTTTTTAAATAAATGAGTGAGGGGATCACGTGGCTAAGTGGATAAGGCGCTAGCTCGCTAGCCTGGAGGTCGAGTGTTCGATCCCTGCATTGGCCGAGAAAGTTCATCTCGATTTTCCAGCGTGAATTTCCCTTGTCAGTGATGCAGAACGGAGGGCCTGACAAGGATAGCTGCCTAGTCGTTCGGATGGGACGAAAAACCGAGGTCCCCGTGTACCGGGCAGTTGGAATTCGATATAAGAGTAGGCCGTAGTGCAGCTGCCCGGGCAAAATTTCCCTCATAGCACACTGTATGGCGTATGCCCGTCTTCCATTAGCCCAGGTTAGGTGCATAAGAGTAGGACGTTAAACCCCATTTCATTTAAATGAGTGAGAGCAGAATTATGCTGTTGTTAACTGTGTATTAAATCAATAGAAAGATTAGCGTTGACTCTACTGAGAGCTAATAAGAGTGGTCGGACTTCGTTTACCGTCCAATGGACACTTCGGTACCAACATTAGTATACAATTGTAAATAAAAAATTCGTTTTTTTTTGTATAGTTGTTCTTTGTGATCCTGGAGGCAAAAAGGTCAGATTTTCCGTTTTTTGTACCAGGAACATTTAACGCAATACACGTCAGAGTAAAATATAAAAACTTAAGCGAAACATAATAGTAATTGTAATTAATAATAGTAACATTTGAAATCAATTTATTTTTAGTGTGTCTACGCACCGTACATTTACCTTGGAGTGTCGAAAAAAGATCTAATATAATAGGATCCTAACACTTTATCCGTAAAAAACTGTCAAATCGAAAGCTCTCCGATTAATGAATCCGAAACTTCAGACGCGTGTTATTGTATTCGGGAAACAGCAGTCCAAAGGCACGATGCAGGGGCGTTTTAGGGTGTATCATGGCGGAGGCTATACTATTTTGAGGGCTCTCTTTTGACGGGTGGGGCGGGGGTTTCTTGATTGATGATTTTCATGCCAATGCAATGACTGGATTCTCATTCAGTAATGGATTCGGCAGTAACAGAGTATGAAAAACGATCAATTCGGCCAGACGAGCCCTTTTGTCAGACGTGGGGCCCTTTTGTCTGCCTTAAGGGCCCTCCCGAACTTGAGAGTGCATTCTCATTTTTCTCATCGGTTTTAGTATTTTTCTCGCGTTTTACTTTTTCAACCTCTTTGTATTTTTTTTGCAAGTAGGCTAGCGCCTCAGCTATAAAACGCTTTGGGCACGATGAGCTAATGAAGGTTGCAATTTTGATTGTGTAGACTATAGATCTAGTAGTATCGGCGCTGCTACTGTTATAATATATACCATGACCTGTTATAGTAACCGCAGGTGGTCTCATGAACAGATGTGTAAATATTGTTTGTAATGTTTATTACGAACATTTTAACTGTGTTAATTACAGACTTGGTCAAGGCTTTTAAGTGCTTGTTGGTCATGTTCCCAGACCATTTCCACACGCGTTTCCTTCGCGTCACGAAGCCTGTCGAGCTCTTCCCCGGGAGCAATATCCATGCTCGTGTTCCGGTGAAATTCATGAAAAACTAATAACCTATTTGCATACCTTTGATCAGGTTGTCAGATACGGATTCCCCGGTCATAGGTTAACATCGGTTTACACAGATTGGGATTGCCGGAAATCCACGCGACCTGCAGGCTAGAGTCCAACCCTGAAACTGTTCAATTGTTTCTTTGGACAATAAATTAATATGTAAAGCAAGCAGAGATTTCGATTTGACAATGTTTACGTATAATAAATGTGTGGTGCTTAAATTTCAAATGTTCCTTCTATTAAATAGAACAGGTTTCTCTTTAGTTTTGCGAAATTAAGCACCTGTGTTTTGTGGTAAATCTTCCTAATGAAAATGGACAATTAGACCTTTTGACCTCTAGGGCCACAATGCACAAAGGTGAATTTAGCAAAATTCACATTATTCTTAAAGATACAGGAATGGCTTCGTATTCAGTTTCAGTGTAAATGACCTCATTTGACACCGAATATCTCGAAAATACCCCAACGGCGGACTGATTACCAAATTTTACAATAGAACAATTGGGTCTGGTTTTGTGTCCATTTGATCAACACCCCACCCCACCCCACACGGATCCTCCTGACTATAACTGTATAAGCTCATAGTGAGTTATTATTGATTCCAATGTAAATGTATAAAAGTACACGCAAATCTCAAAATATACCAAACATGGATGCCCCTGAATTTGAGTACACTTTTATCACATCCATTTACAGCGGCGTGAAGCTAGCTTGTTGTTCGTTGTTCGTTGTTCGGTATTCGCGAATACCGAACAACGAGCCAGTTTGTTGTTCGGTATTCGCGAATACCGAACAACGAGCTGGTTTGTTGTTCGGTATTCACCAGATATGGAATTAGTAATCTAATAAAGTAACTTTTGTTCGTTATTCGCCAATGTGAAACTGCTCTTTCTTCGGGTAGAAAGAGAAATTGTTAGAATCTATTTCCCAGAAGTTTGAAGTTTTATTGTTATTTAAGCTCCGCGTGTTCCCTACAAAAGTACCTTTATTATATTACTAATTCCATGTACGGTGAATACCGAACAACAAACCAGCTCGTTGTTCGGTATTCGCCAATACCGAACAACAAACCAGCTCGTTGTTCGTTATTCGCCAATACCGAACAACAAACTGGCTCGTTGTTCGTTATTCGCCAATATGTAACAGCTCTTTCTTCGGATAGAAAGAGAAGTTGTTAGAATCTATTTCCCAGAAGTTTGAAGTTTAATTGTCTATTTAAGCTCATAAAAGTACCTTTATTATATTACTAATTCCATATACGGTGAATACCGAACAACAAACCAGCTCGTTGTTCGTTATTCGCCAATACCGAACAACAAACTGGCTCGTTGTTCGTTATTCGCCAATATGTAACAGCTCTTTCTTCGGATAGAAAGAGAAGTTGTTAGAATCTATTTCCCAGAAGTTTGAAGTTTTATTGTTATTTAAGCTCAGCGTGTTCCCTGGCTCGTTGTTCGTTATTCGCCAATATGTAACAGCTCTTTCTTCGGATAGAAAGAGAAGTTGTTAGAATCTATTTCCCAGAAGTTTGAAGTTTTATTGTCTATTTAAGCTCATAAAAACTCGCCTGTGGCCTGTCCCCTACAAAAGTACCTTTATTATATTACTAATTCCATATACGGTGAATACCGAACAAAAAACCAGCTCGTTGTTCGTTATTCGCCAATACCGAACAACAAACTGGCTCGTTGTTCGTTATTCGCCAATATGTAACAGCTCTTTCTTCGGATAGAAAGAGAAGTTGTTAGAATCTATTTCCCAGAAGTTTGAAGTTTTATTGTCTATTTAAGCTCATAAAAACTCACCTGTGGCCTGTCCCCTACAAAAGTACCTTTATTATATCACTAATTCCATATACGGTGAATACCGAACAACAAACCAGCTCGTTGTTCGTTATTCGCCAATACCGAACAACAAACTGGCTCGTTGTTCGTTATACGCCAATATGTAACAGCTCTTTCTTCGGATAGAAAGAGAAGTTGTTAGAATCTATTTCCCAGAAGTTTGAAGTTTTATTGTCTATTTAAGCTCATAAAAACCCGCCTGTGGCGTGTTTCCTACAAAAGTACTTTTATTATATTACTAATTCCATATACGATGAATACCGAACAACAAACCAGCTCGTTGTTCGTTATTCGCCAATACCGAACAACAATCTGGCTCGTTGTTCGTTATTCGCCAATGTGTAACAGCTCTTTCTTCGGATAGAAAGAGAAATTGTTAGAATCTATTTCCCAGAAGTTTGAAGTTTTATCGTCTATTTAAGCTCATGAAAACCCGCCTGTGGCGTGTTCCTTACAAAAGTACCTTTATTATATTAATAATTCCATATACGGTGAATACCGAACAACAAACCAGCTCGTTGTTCGGTATTCGTGAATACCGAACAACAAACCAGCTCGTTGTTCGTTATTCGCGAATACCGAACAACAAACTGGCTCGTTGTTCGTTATTCGCCAATATGTAACAGATCTTTCTTCGGATAGAAAGAGAAGTTGTTAAAATGTATTTCCCAGAAGTTTTAAGTTTTATTGTCTATTTAAGCTCATTAAAACCCGCTTATGGCGTGTTCCCTACAAAAGTACCTTTAGTATATTACTTATTCCATATACGGTGAATACCGAACAACAAACCAGCTCGTTGTTTGGTATTCGCGAATACCGAACAACAAACCAGCTCGTTGTTCGTTATTCGCCAATACCGAACAACAAACTGGCTCGGTGTTCGTTATTCGCCAATATGTAACAGCTCTTTCTTCGGATAGAAAGAGAAGTTGATAAAATCGATTTCCCAGAAGCCTGAAGTTTTATTGTCTATTTAAGCTCATTAAAACCCGCCTGTGGCGTGTTCCCTACAAAAGTACCTTTATTATATTACTTATTCCATATACGGTGAATACCGAACAACAAACCAGCTCGTTGTTTGGTATTCGCGAATACCGAACAACAAACCAGCTCGTTGTTCGTTATTCGCCAATACCGAACAACAAACTGGCTCGTTGTTCGTTATTCGCCAATATGTAACAGCTCTTTCTTCGGATAGAAAGAGAAGTTGTTAGAATCTATTTCCCAGAAGTTTGAAGTTTTATTGTCTATTTAAGCTCATAAAAACCCGCCTGTGGCGTGTTCCCTACAAAAGTACTTTTATTATATTACTAATTCCGTATACGATGAATACCGAACAACAAACCAGCTCGTTGTTCGTTATTCGCCAATACCGAACAACAAACTGGCTCGTTGTTCGTTATTCGCCAATGTGTAACAGCTCTTTCTTCGGATAGAAAGAGAAGTTGTTAGAATCTATTTCCCAGAAGTTTGAAGTTTTATCGTCTATTTAAGCTCATGAAAACCCGCCTGTGGCGTGTTCCTTACAAAAGTACCTATATTATATTAATAATTCCATATACGGTGAATACCGAACAACAAACCAGCTCGTTGTTCGGTATTCGTGAATACCGAACAACAAACCAGCTCGTTGTTCGTTATTCGCGAATACCGAACAACAAACTGGCTCGTTGTTCGTTATTCGCCAATATGTAACAGATCTTTCTTCGGATAGAAAGAGAAGTTGTTAAAATGTATTTCCCAGAAGTTTTAAGTTTTATTGTCTATTTAAGCTCATAAAAACCCGCCTGTGGCGTGTTCCCTACAAAAGTACTTTTATTATATTACTAATTCCATATACGATGAATACCGAACAACAAACCAGCTCGTTCCCTACAAAAGTACTTTTATTATATTACTAATTCCATATACGATGAATACCGAACAACAAACCAGCTCGTTGTTCGTTATTCGCCAATACTGAACAACAAACTGGCTCGTTGTTCGTTATTCGCCAATATGTAACAGCTCTTTCTTCGGATAGAAAGAGAAGTTGTTAGAATCTATTTCCCAGAAGTTTGAAGTTTTATTGTCTATTTAAGCTCATAAAAACCCGCCTGTGGCGTGTTCCCTACAAAAGTACTTTTATTATATTACTAATTCCATATACGATGAATACCGAACAACAAACCAGCTCGTTGTTCGTTATTCGCCAATACCGAACAACAAACTGGCTCGTTGTTCGTTATTCGCCAATGTGTAACAGCTCTTTCTTCGGATAGAAAGAGAAGTTGTTAGAATCTATTTCCCAGAAGTTTGAAGTTTTATCGTCTATTTAAGCTCATGAAAACCGCCTGTGGCGTGTTCCTTACAAAAGTACCTTTATTATATTAATAATTCCATATACGGTGAATACCGAACAACAAACCAGCTCGTCTTTCGTTATTCGCCAATACCGAACAACAAACTGGCTCGTTGTTCGTTATTCGCCAATATGTAACAGATCTTTCTTCGGATAGAAAGAGAAGTTGTTAAAATGTATTTCCCAGAAGTTTTAAGTTTTATTGTCTATTTACGCTCATTAAAACCCGCTTGTGGCGTGTTCCCTACAAAAGTACCTTTATTATATTACTTATTCCATATACGGTGAATACCGAACAACAAACCAGCTCGTTGTTCGGTATTCGCGAATACCGAACAACAAACCAGCTCGTTGTTCGTTATTCGCCAATACCGAACAACAAACTGGCTCGTTGTTCGTTATTCGCCAATATGTAACAGATCTTTCTTCGGATAGAAAGAGAAGTTGTTAAAATGTATTTCCCAGAAGTTTTAAGTTTTATTGTCTATTTAAGCTCATTAAAACCCGCCTGTGGCGTGTTCCCTACAAAAGTACCTTTATTATATTACTTATTCCATATACGGTAAATACCGAACAACAAACCAGCTCGTTGTTCGGTATTCGCCAATACCGAACAACAAACTGGCTCGTTGTTCGGTATTCGCCAATATGTAACAGCTCTTTCTTCGGATAGAAAGAGAAGTTGTTAAAATCTATTTCCCAGAAGCCTGAAGTTTTATTGTCTATTTAAGCTCATTAAAACCCACCTGTGGCGTGTTCCCTACAAAAGTACCTTTATTATATTACTAATTCCATATACGATGAATACCGAACAACAAACCAGCTCGTTCCCTACAAAAGTACTTTTATTATATTACTAATTCCATATACGATGAATACCGAACAACAAACCAGCTCGTTGTTCGTTATTCGCCAATACTGAACAACAAACTGGCTCGTTGTTCGTTATTCGCCAATATGTAACAGCTCTTTCTTCGGATAGAAAGAGAAGTTGTTAGAATGTATTTCCCAGAAGTTTGAAGTTTTATTGTCTATTTAAGCTCATAAAAACCCGCCTGTGGCGTGTTCCCTACAAAAGTACTTTTATTATATTACTAATTCCATATACGATGAATACCGAACAACAAACCAGCTCGTTGTTCGTTATTCGCCAATACCGAACAACAAACTGGCTCGTTGTTCGTTATTCGCCAATGTGTAACAGCTCTTTCTTCGGATAGAAAGAGAAGTTGTTAGAATCTATTTCCCAGAAGTTTGAAGTTTTATCGTCTATTTAAGCTCATGAAAACCGCCTGTGGCGTGTTCCTTACAAAAGTACCTTTATTATATTAATAATTCCATATACGGTGAATACCGAGCAACAAACCAGCTCGTTGTTCGGTATTCGTGAATACCGAACAACAAACCAGCTCGTTGTTCGTTATTCGCCAATACCGAACAACAAACTGGCTCGTTGTTCGTTATTCGCCAATATGTAACAGATCTTTCTTCGGATAGAAAGAGAAGTTGTTAAAATGTATTTCCCAGAAGTTTTAAGTTTTATTGTCTCTTTACGCTCATTAAAACCCGCTTGTGGCGTGTTCCCTACAAAAGTACCTTTATTATATTACTTATTCCATATACGGTGAATACCGAACAACAAACCAGCTCGTTGTTCGGTATTCGCGAATACCGAACAACAAACCAGCTCGTTGTTCGTTATTCGCCAATACCGAACAACAAACTGGCTCGTTGTTCGTTATTCGCCAATATGTAACAGATCTTTCTTCGGATAGAAAGAGAAGTTGTTAAAATGTATTTCCCAGAAGTTTTAAGTTTTATTGTCTATTTAAGCTCATTAAAACCCGCCTGTGGCGTGTTCCCTACAAAAGTACCTTTATTATATTACTTATTCCATATACGGTGAATACCGAACAACAAACCAGCTCGTTGTTCGTTATTCGCCAATACCGAACAACAAACTGGCTCGTTGTTCGGTATTCGCCAATATGTAACAGCTCTTTCTTCGGATAGAAAGAGAAGTTGTTAAAATCTATTTCCCAGAAGCCTGAAGTTTTATTGTCTATTTAAGCTCATTAAAACCCACCTGTGGCGTGTTCCCTACAAAAGTACCTTTATTATATTACTTATTCCATATACGGTGAATACCGAACAACAAACCAGCTCGTTGTTCGTTATTCGCCAATACCGAACAACAAACTGGCTCGTTGTTCGTTATTCGCCAATATGTAACAGCTCTTTCTTCGGATAGAAAGAGAAGTTGTTAGAATCTATTTCCCAGAAGTTTGAAGTTTTATTGTCTATTTAAGCTCATAAAACCCCGCCTGTGGCGTGTACCCTACAAAAGTACTTTTATTATATTACTAATTCCATCTACGATGATTAACGAACAACAAACCAGCTCGTTGTTCGTTATTCGCCAATACCGAACAACAAACTGGCTCGTTGTTCGTTATTCGCCAATGTGTAACAGCTCTTTCTTCGGATAGAAAGAGAAGTTGTTAGAATCTATTTCCCAGAAGTCTGAAGTTTTATCGTCTATTTAAGCTCATGAAAACCCGCCTGTGGCGTGTTCCTTACAAAAGTACCTTTATTATATTAATAATTCCATATACGGTGAATACCGAACAACAAACCAGCTCGTTGTTCGGTATTCGTGAATACCGAACAACAAACCAGCTCGTTGTTCGTTATTCGCGAATACCGAACAACAAACTGGCTCGTTGTTCATTATTCGCCAATATGTATTAGATCTTTCTTCGGATAGAAAGAGAAGTAGTTAAAATGTATTTCCCAGAAGTTTTAAATTTTATTGTCTATTTAAGCTCATTAAAACCCGCCTGTGGCGTGTTCCCTACCGAACAACAAACTGGCTCGTTGTTCGGTATTCGCCAATATGTAACAGCTCTTTCTTCGGATAGAAAGAGAAGTTGTTAAAATCTATTTCCCGGAAGCCTGAAGTTTTATTGTCTATTTAAGCTCAATAAAACCCGCCTGTGGCGTGTTCCCTACAAAAGTACCTTTATTATATTACTTATTCCATATACGGTGAATACCGAACAACAAACCAGCTCGTTGTTCGGTATTCGCGAATACCGAACAACAAACCAGCTCGTTGTTCGTTATTCGCCAATACCGAACAACAAACTGGCTCGTTGTTCGTTATTCGCCAATATGTAACAGCTCTTTCTTTGGATAGAAAGAGAAGTTGTTAGAATCTATTTCCCAGAAGTTTGAAGTTTTAGTGTTTAGTTAAGCTCATAAAACCCGCCTGTGGCGTGTTCCCTACAAAAGTACCTTTATTATATTACTAATTCCATATACGGTGAATACCGAACAACAAACCAGCACGTTGTTCGTTATTCGCCAATACCGAACAACAAACTGGCTCGTTGTTCGTTATTCGCCAATGTGTAAGAGCTCTTTCTTCGGATAGAAAGAGAAGTTGTTAGAATCTATTTCTCAGAAGTTTGAAGTTTTATCGTCTATTTAAGCTCATAAAAACCCGCCTGTGGCGTGTTCCCTACAAAAGTACCTTTATTATATTAATAATTCCATATACGATGAATACCGAACAACAAACCAGCTCGTTGTTCGTTATTCGCCAATACCGAACAACAAACTGGCTCGTTGTTCGTTATTCGCCAATGTGTAATAGCTCTTTCTTCGGATAGAAAGAGAAGTTGTTAGAATCTATTTCCCAGAAGTTTGAAGTTTTATCGTCTATTTAAGCTCATGAAAACCGCCTGTGGCGTGTTCCTTACAAAAGTACCTTTATTATATTAATAATTCCATATACGGTGAATACCGAACAACAAACCAGCTCGTTGTTCGGTATTCGTGAATACCGAACAACAAACCAGCTCGTTGTTCGCTATTCGCGAATACCGAACAACAAACTGGCTCGTTGTTCGTTATTCGCCAATATGTAACAGATCTTTCTTCGGATAGAAAGAGAAGTTGTTAAAATGTATTTCCCAGAAGTTTTAAGTTTTATTGTCTATTTAAGCTCATTAAAACCCGCTTGTGGCGTGTTCCCTACAAAAGTACCTTTATTATATTACTTATTCCATATACGGTGAATACCGAACAACAAACCAGCTCGTTGTTCGGTATTCGCGAATACCGAACAACAAACCAGCTCGTTGTTCGTTATTCGCGAATACCGAACAACAAACTGGCTCGTTGTTCGTTATTCGCCAATATGTAACAGATCTTTCTTCGGATAGAAAGAGAAGTTGTTAAAATGTATTTCCCAGAAGTTTTAAGTTTTATTGTCTATTTAAGCTCATTAAAACCCGCCTGTGGCGTGTTCCCTACAAAAGTACCTTTATTATATTACTTATTCCATATACGGTGAATACCGAACAACAAACCAGCTCGTTGTTCGGTATTCGCCAATACCGAACAACAAACTGGCTCGTTGTTCGGTATTCGCCAATATGTAACAGCTCTTTCTTCGGATAGAAAGAGAAGTTGTTAAAATGTATTTCCCAGAAGTTTTAAGTTTTATTGTCTATTTAAGCTCATTAAAACCCACCTGTGGCGTGTTCCCTACAAAAGTACCTTTATTATATTACTTATTCCATATACGGTGAATACCGAACAACAAACCAGCTCGTTGTTCGTTATTCGCCAATACCGAACAACAAACTGGCTCGTTGTTCGTTATTCGCCAATATGTAACAGCTCTTTCTTCGGATAGAAAGAGAAGTTGTTAGAATCTATTTCCCAGAAGTTTGAAGTTTTATTGTCTATTTAAGCTCATAAAACCCCGCCTGTGGCGTGTTCCCTACAAAAGTACTTTTATTATATTACTAATTCCATCTACGATGAATAACGAACAACAAACCAGCTCGTTGTTCGTTATTCGCCAATACCGAACAACAAACTGGCTCGTTGTTCGTTATTCGCCAATGTGTAACAGCTCTTTCTTCGGATAGAAAGAGAAGTTGTTAGAATCTATTTCCCAGAAGTCTGAAGTTTTATCGTCTATTTAAGCTCATGAAAACCCGCCTGTGGCGTGTTCCTTACAAAAGTACCTTTATTATATTAATAATTCCATATACGGTGAATACCGAACAATAAACCAGCTCGTTGTTCGGTATTCGTGAATACCGAACAACAAACCAGCTCGTTGTTCGTTATTCGCGAATACCGAACAACAAACTGGCTCGTTGTTCGTTATTCGCCAATATGTATTAGATCTTTCTTCGGATAGAAAGAGAAGTAGTTAAAATGTATTTCCCAGAAGTTTTAAATTTTATTGTCTATTTAAGCTCATTAAAACCCGCCTGTGGCGTGTTCCCTACAAAAGTACCTTTATTATATTACTTATTCCATATGCGGTGAATACCGAACAACAAACCAGCTCGTTGTTCGGTATTCGCGAACACCGAACAACAAACTGGCTCGTTGTTCGGTATTCGCCAATATGTAACAGCTCTTTCTTCGGATAGAAAGAGAAGTTGTTAAAATCTATTTCCCGGAAGCCTGAAGTTTTATTGTCTATTTAAGCTCATTAAAACCCGCCTGTGGCGTGTTCCCTACAAAAGTACCTTCATTATATTACTTATTCCATATACGGTGAATACCGAACAACAAACCAGCTCGTTGTTCGGTATTCGCGAATACCGAACAACAAACTAGCTCGTTGTTCGTTATTCGCCAATACCGAACAACAAACTGGCTCGTTGTTCGTTATTCGCCAATATGTAACAGCTCTTTCTTTGGATAGAAAGAGAAGTTGTTAGAATCTATTTCCCAGAAGTTTGAAGTTTTAGTGTTTAGTTAAGCTCATAAAACCCGCCTGTGGCGTGTTCCCTACAAAAGTACCTTTATTATATTACTAATTCCATATACGGTGAATACCGAACAACAAACCAGCACGTTGTTCGTTATTCGCCAATACCGAACAACAAACTGGCTCGTTGTTCGTTATTCGCCAATGTGTAAGAGCTCTTTCTTCGGATAGAAAGAGAAGTTGTTAGAATCTATTTCTCAGAAGTTTGAAGTTTTATCGTCTATTTAAGCTCATAAAAACCCGCCTGTGGCTTGTTCCTTACAAAAGTACCTTTATTATATTACTAATTCCATATACGGTGAATACCGAACAACAAACCAGCTCGTTGTTCGTTATTCGCGAATACCGAACAACAAACTGGCTCGTTGTTCGTTATTCGCCAATGTGTAACAGATCTTTCTTCGGATAGAAAGAGAAGTTGTTAGAATCTATTTCCCAGAAGTTTGAAGTTTAATTGTCTATTTAAGCTCATAAAAACCCGCCTGTGGCGTGTTCCCTACAAAAGTACCTTTATTATATTACTAATTCCATATACGGTGAATACCGAACAACAAACCAGCTCGTTGTTCGTTATTCGCCAATACCGAACAACAAACTGGCTCGTTGTTCGTTATTCGCCAATATGTAACAGATCTTTCTTCGGATAGAAAGAGAAGTTGTTAAAATGTAATTCCCAGAAGTTTTAAGTTTTATTGTCTATTTAAGCTCATTAAAACCCGCCTATGGCGTGTTCCCTACAAAAGTACCTTTATTATATTACTTATTCCATATACGGTGAATACCGAACAACAAACCAGCTCGTTGTTCGTTATTCGCGAATACCGAACAACAAACTGGCTCGTTGTTCGTTATTCGCCAATATGTAACAGATCTTTCTTCGGATAGAAAGAGAAGTTGTTAAAATGTATTTCCCAGAAGTTTTAAGTTTTATTGTCTATTTAAGCTCATTAAAACCCGCCTGTGGCGTGTTCCCTACAAAAGTACCTTTATCATATTACTTATTCCATATACGGTGAATACCGAACAACAAACCAGCTCGTTGTTCGTTATTCGCCAATACCGAACAACAAACTGGCTCGTTGTTCGTTATTCGCCAATATGTTACAGCTCTTTCTTCGCATAGAAAGAGAAGTTGTTAAAATCTATTTCCCAGAAGCCTGAAGTTTTATTGTCTATTTAAGCTCATTAAAACCCGCCTGTGGCGTGTTCCCTACAAAAGTACCTTTATTATATTACTTATTCCATATACGGTGAATACCGAACAACAAACCAGCTCGTTGTTCGGTATTCGCGAATACCGAACAACAAACCAGCTCGTTGTTCGTTATTCGCCAATACCGAACAACAAACTGGCTCGTTGTTCGTTATTCGCCAATATGAAACTGCTCTTTCTTCGGATAGAAAGAGAAGTTGATAAAATCTATTTCCCGGAAGCCTGAAGTTTTATTGTCTATTTAAGCTCATTAAAACCCGCCTGTGGCGTGTTCCCTACAAAAGTACCTTTATTATATTACTTATTCCATATACGGTGAATACCGAACAACAAACCAGCTCGTTGTTCGGTATTCGGGAATCTATTTCCCAGAAGTTTGAAGTTTTATTGTCTATTTAAGCTCATAAAAACCCGCCTGTGGCGTGTTCCCTACAAAAGTACCTTTATAATTCCATATACGGTGAATACCGAACAACAAACCAGCTCGTTGTTCGTTATTCGCCAATACCGAACAACAAACTGGCTCGTTGTTCGTTATTCGCCAATATGTAACAGCTCTTTCTTCGGATAGAAAGAGAAGTTGTTAGAATCTATTTCCCAGAAGTCAGAAGAAAGAGAAGTTGTGAGAATCTATTTCCCAGAATTTTGAAGCTTTATAATCCAGTTAGGCTTATAAAAACCCGCCCGCGGCGTGTTCCCTGCAAAAAATCTTTTATTACATTACTAATTCCAAATCTAGTGAATACCGAACAACAAACCAGCTCGTTGTTCGTTATTCGCGAATACCGAACAACAAACCAGCTCGTTGTTCGTTATTCGCGAATACCGAACAACAAACCAGCTCGTTGTTCGTTATTCGCGAATACCGAACAACAAACTGGCTCGTTGTTCGTTATTCGCGAATACCGAACAACGAACAACGAACAACGGGCTAACTTCACGTCGCCTAAATTGTGTACTGTGTTGTTGTTCGGAATTCTCACAATTGGACCTATAGGCCTAACACTGTAAAAAAAGAATTGTTCTAAACCCAACGTGTATTCGTAAACATAGACGGTGGGCTTTAAATAAAGTGTAGTATTCTGATAAACAGTGATGTTAGCCAATCATTCAGAAATACATATTCGTGAATGTGAGGACACCATTTAATTAAAGGGTGGAGTATGTAGAATATTGTGAGCTGGTAGATGTTTTATTTTAGTGTATAAATATTTCAGTTATTATCAGAATGTTAAAATTGTCAGAACATTAAATTTTCTTTTATTTCACTTCACTTTAAATAATATGTTACTGTCACTTTAAAATGGGATTCAAAGTGGTTAAAGGGGAGCAACTCTATTGAGTACACTTCTAGCATGTTCTTATATGTTAAGAATTCTGATTGGCTGTGTATTTTGTAAAACGGTATCTGATTGGTCGAGTCAGTACATGTGCTTCTTGGCTGCCATGATAGAATCTATTAAAGTTGAAAACATAAATTTCGAATTGTTATCTTTTCCCAGGTAATATTCAATTATCATGCTAAAAACTCATCTATTATTGTTTATAAGATGTCAGAGATTTGACTGAGCATATATGCAGGGACGAATTACTAATTTCCTGAATTAGGAAACACTGATAAGGAGGGAACATGTCGGAAAATCGCGACAAATTTCGTGGCTTATAGCCAGATCGAATATGGGACATACTCACTGAGCCACATCGCCCCCCCACACCCAACCTGCCTAAAACCTTAAAGCAGTTGTCCATCTCCTATATCATGAAGTAACTGCTTTGTTAGTCTCTGAATTAGTAAGGATTTACTTTAATTTATTATACGTACCTCAGTGGTACTATGTATTCGAAAGCGATTTTTATCGCGACCCGTTTCATCCGTGTAAACCCAGCATCCTCCGGACTCTGCTCCTTGTTCATACGCCTGAACTTTGAAACGTTCTGGACTTTCTGTTAAATACCTTAAACACGCTAATCCAATGGGACCAGCCCCGATAATACAGACACGTTTCCTAAGGTCTGACATGTTCGGTTTTAGTTACTACATGTATACATTAAACAGCCTTAGTATATACATGTTGGCTATATCATGTGTCATGGTGTCCCATATAAGCTACACACATGACAGCTTTATCTGGCCACAGATCACTAATTATTTCCCCATTGACTTTAATGTTAATTCTCGTCTCTTCCCAAATATTCGTTGGGTAGAACGCTTTCTGCCACAGATGGAGCAACATGTGGCAAACTCTGGCCCAAAAGCATGTATGAGGTTCACCATGAAAAACTTGAGATACACAGACTGGAAGTAGAGACAACTAAACAAGCAATTTTCGGCCCTCCCTTTCAACGTAACCAACCTCACAACCCTTGTATCCTTCCGCCTCAACATCATGAATATTCACCAAAACCTGGAAGAAAATGTATTTTTAACCCCTTTTCTTCGATTCTACACAAATAAGTCAACAAAAATCGCCATGGAAAAAGGGAAAGGGAGAGAAAGACTAAAAATAACTTTCGCCCTACATTCGTGGGTGACGGCCCATGAATATTTAGTGATCTGTGTCCATCTAGGATAAATCTCGGTTGAAACACCCAACACACACACCAGGAGGGGATTCAGACGGGGTCCGAACCCCACTCTGCTCAGCTACATAAATTGACGTCAAGCGGTGTGTTGGATTTTTCACTTTAAAAAGCCCAATATGTATGTATGCCTATATAATTTAGAGACGATGATGGCATTATGCATTGTCAACTGTCAGATTAGATTTTCTTAACAGGAGCCAAGAAACACCCCCTCCTTCGAAAATTCCTGGATCCGCCCCTACACATTAAGAACATGCAACATTGCCCCAAAACGATAAGATGAGGGGTCACTGAAATTATCCCATAGGGTGCATATATACCCCCCCCCCCTCAACCCAATATTCACCACACAAAATCTCATGATCTAGTACCCACTGGTTCCTGCACTACCGAAATCGGCTATTTTGAGTGAAAAATACTGTTTATTTTGATAAAAATAAGTAAATATTTAACGGTTTCTGAGGACGGTGTTAGTATGATTAAATCTATGAAAGTTCGTGATCTGCTAGATAATGATCTGCCATTGACCCTCTAAGAGGTTGGTGAAAATAATTAAAAAAAAAACCTTGGTTGCCAGCCAATTATCAAACAGCCACCTTTTGTAGACATCAGAAAATATACCTGCTTTTCATCTATATTGTAGTTTCTTGGCGGGTTTGTGGGAAAATCTGATTATATGGTATGAAAGAGAATGACCTGTCCTATCAGATTGGACGGCGCGTACATGGGCTTTGCGGGAGAGCGACTTGAAAATAGCATATTTTTCGTTTTTTACGCAAAGCCTAGGGAAGTTTTCTTGATCACCCAAAATCAGTATTGTGTCAGTATTACACAATCAGAGACATTTCACCAGGAGTTTCATTTGAATTTCGAACGAGTGTTCAATCAGCAATGTAAGTTTAGTATTCAGCACCTCTCCCTTACGAAAAAGTCAAATGACCGAAAAACGATTTGGACCCTAAAATGTGGTAAGCACCCAACTTATCCAAATATTCACGAAGTATTAAGTCTGCGGGCATGTACTAAGAGTATTAAAAAGCATCTTTCTAGTGTTCATCTGGAGAGAACAGATGTTTTCTATGAGTGGCAGCGCAATTTATTACGTGCTGAACTCTTCAATTTCAATGAAACGGACCTTCTATAAAAATCAATATGTCCATCCCATCGTTATGAACTGGTATTGTGTTGGCGAGCCTCACGAAGGTGCACTCATCCACTACACACAGGCAAAAGGAAACCTACAAGAATGTACGTAAAGAAGAGTATGTCGGAACAAGTTCATCGAAAATGGAATGTGCTCCTGCCTGTTGGATTAGGTAATTACAGTTTTATTTGCTCATAAGTCATGGAATACGTGAGTTTGAGGTTCCAAAAATTCGGCCTCACTCGCCACATATGCACAGTGGTGACTAGAGATGAATTTGCTCAATGAAATCTACCTTTGACTTGCTCAAAATAATCACCATTTTGGAGAAAATAACATTTTTGCTAATTTATAACTCTGATTTGAATCTAATTCTTTCAGTCAAATTCGTGCGAGTTTCAGCCATTGATTGAATACCATTAAATTCGTACTTATAACTTAATAAAATACATATTATAGAAAATGTTGACTATTTTGTGTATGTTTATGGTGTAAATCAACGCAAAATTTGGAATGCCCGACTCTTTTATTTTACTCTTGTACAGTGGAAGTGATTACATCATTGAAAGTCTTAGTACTGAAAGTGGGGTACTGTTTGCAGGTTTCTATTCAACTGGTATTTCCAATTGCCCAGTGAATATATTTACCAATATGCATGGAAATTAATAACACAAAAATTAAACATGCAAAAGTTGAGAAATTCGCTGGAAACAACATGATCGGTTTGATGAAAAACACCTCCACAATTCTTTTTCAACGCAACCGATCAAAATAATTTTCTGAATGAATCAATATGATACAGGTCTAAAAGTTATACATTTTTCTATGAAAAATGTTTTGCATTAGTGAAACTTGTGTTATTTCTTTTCAAAAAGCCTTCATAAAATGAAAAGACAGCCAACATTTGATTGAGTATATATTTTACCATCACTAGGTATTTGCCGTACTTGTGCAGATGGTCATAAAGCAACATTTAATTCAGAAGCACATGTTCCATCACCAGACACTGAACAAGTCCTACACTCCACTACATTTCAACCAGTAGAAGCTTCATCATCATGTTATACTGGTGAGGAATACTCTCAGATACCAGCATTTATTATACCTCAACTTTCTATTGGTTCATCATCACCTACGTCATCTTTGGATAGTACTTCAAAATCAACAACTGTGTTAGATGCATCATGGGCTCCTACCTCTTGTCCCACGAATAAAAGTCTTTCTATTCTAAATGACTTTCTACGAAATCCAGGATGTGATCCAGTCAGGGGCCAATTGCATAAATTCCAGGAGTCACAGCATATCGCATAGATAATTAATTCGTTCAAACGAGATACTAATCCGTTCAAACGAGATACTAATTCGTTCAAACGAGATACTAATTCGTTCAAACGAGATATTAATTCGTTCAAACGAGATATTAATCCGTTCAAAGGAGATATTAATCCGTTCAAACGATATACTAATTCGTTCAAACGAGATAATTAATTCGTTCAAACGAGATACTAATTCGTTCAAACGATATACTAATTCGTTCAACGAGATATTAATCCGTTCAAACGATATACTAATTCGTTCAAACGAGATAATTAATTCGTTCAAACGAGATAATTAATTCGTTCAAACGAGATACTAATTCGTTCAACGAGATACTAATTCGTTCAACGAGATACTAATTCGTTCAAACGAGATACTAATTCGTTCAAACGGATTAATATTCTTTATTGTTTGGCACTATTGGGCCTTCGTAATAACACAACTAAACAATCAGATAAAAACCTAATATTTCTGTTTTGTCACTAGCAGATGGCCAATTGTGAAAATCTGTGAGCAGACTGCACTTAATAATGTCTGAGGTAGGAAATCGTCTGTCCAAACAAGATGAAATACTGTCTATCAACTTATTCCTGTACGCTATTGAAAATTGTTTATTTTTAAGTGCTTCTCCTTGGTAAATGTTTTCTTCTCGAATTTTCACAACTTCAGTATTTACAGACCTAATGAAATAAATTCATTTATATTTCATGCCAAGTCATAAAGCATGTAATAGAAATTGAAACTCAAAGGCTAGGTTTATCAGGCCTATTTAGTCACTGAGGGTTTAATACATATATGTTTGTACACTTACATGGTTTTCATTTTGAGTAAGACATCTTTTGTAGCTAGAATGTGGAACATACCATCAGCTATTGTACTATTTTTCTTTTGTAATGCCAGGGAAAGTTTAGTCAGTGGTGTAAGGATATCCTGTAACAAACAAAATATTTCAATATTGCTCAGAAAGTATTTTTAACCAAAGGTGATTTTACTATCACTTTATACAGAGTGTTTGTTGGGCACTGTACTTACTGTAGGCTGCAAGAACTCTGTATGCTGTAACACTTTCATGATTGAAAGATTCCCCTTCCTGGTAATATAATTTTGTATAATATTTGAATTTTGTCTATTTCTGCATAAGCCACCATTGGTTTTCATAAAGATTTTAAAATAAGTGAAAAAATAATCGAACTATTTAACTAACCTTCAGAATAAGAATAAAACATAGAACTGATTCATCTGTTAGTAACCTGGCCAAACCTTCAGCCTTTGGGACTGTGTGGGAGGAGGTTTCCAAGTGAAGTTTAAAGCCTTTGTAACCTTTAGTAAAGACTTCCATAGCTCTTATAATGTGGGGCAACCATCTAGTTTCACCCACTCTGGTTAGTATAACCTTGCGCATGCCCAGGGTTTTAAAACTGTGCAATAACATCTTCTTCTGCTTAGGCCATCGATGGTAAAAGTAGTATAGACCTAAAAATACACATATCAAAAGTGAACACTTTAAGGAACTATTTTAATTCCAATACTGTGAAAATTGCGAGCATGAAATTTTCCAGAAATTTGTGCGAAACTTGCGAGGCACATCTGATCGCAATCATAAATGTAGTATTGATGTTTTCAGTTCGTAAGGTGATTATTGGATTATCCATGTTCAATCGGTGCGACATATTAGTCTAAGACTCAAGTTATAACTTGCTTTTGTCTATTGTATGAACAATACTCAGCCAATGTTTTATAATAAATAACCGACTTTAACTTTAAGAAGAGGTTTCTTTTGACAGTATATTTACTCACAAACATGATAACCGTATTAATATGCAGATTTATTTCAACGGTTCTAGAGGTAGAAAAAGTGATTTAATTTATATACTATTCAAAAAAAAGTAGGGATATTTGATTTTGGGGGCATAATACTAAAATATGCAAATGACTACGAAAAAAGTCACTATAGAACCTAACAGAAGAAACATTTCCAGTTACATGTGACGCCCAAACGCACCAATAGCTACCGCATGGAATGCAGGTGATGCTTGGGATCATCATGGGGGTCCAACCCAAGATTTGCACGACTCTGACTTTGAATGTTACAGTCATTGTGGCGTTGAATTCCAGGGTGGAAACATCAGTTTAATTGTTTTAGTGACCAGAAAACAAATTTTGATATGCGTCGGCTTACCCAAAATTAAGCGGTTGTGGTGCGGACGATGAATGTTTCTCAGTCTGTCATAAGCAGGCTATGGTCCAGATACCGTGATACACAATCTGTACAGGACAGACCACGCTCAGGTCGACCAAGGGCGACAACTCAAGCCCAGGATCGATTTATCCGTACCTTGGCCTTGAGAAATCGTGTCATCACAGCAAATCAGATCAGCGCTCGTCTTCAAACAGACACTGTGTGAGAGTGAGTGGCCAGACGATTCGGAATCGACTGCATAGGGGTCACCTTCGCGCCCGACGTCCTCGCGTGATTCCTTGTTTGAGAGATCATCACATTCAGGCAAGACGTCGTTGGTGTAGGGATCGTCAACACTGGGATAATCGACGCTGGAGCAATGTGATGTTTTCAGATGAGTCAAGGTTCACTGTTGATTTTTTGGACAGACGTAGGAGGGTGTGGCGTCGTCGAAACGAGCGCTTCCAAGACGTTAACGTCATCAGACATGATCGATTTGGGGGTGGTTCTGTTATGGTGTGGGGAGGCATCACTGTTGCTGGAAGAACGGCTTTACATGTTGTTGCAGGGCGTGTTACAGGACAGTACTACCGGGACAACATCTTGGCAGTCCATGTTGTGCCGTTCGCACGACGTCACGGCCGCCGTTTCATCTTCCAGGATGACAACGCAAGATGTCAGAGGGCCAGGATCGTTACAGGTTACCTCCAACAACAGAACATCACCACATTACCTTGGCCAGCACTGAGTCCCGACCTCTCCCCCATCGAGCATGTCTGGGACATGCTTGGACAGAGGTTACGTCAACGTCAACAACGTCCTGCCAATGTCCAAGAACTTGCTGCTGCGTTGCAACAGGAATGGGACAATCTGGACCAAAATGACCTTAGACGTCTCATTAGGAGTATGCCACGTCGGATCAATGCTTGTTTGGCAAACAGAGGAGGATTTACCCGTTACTGACTTTGTTGTGATGCTGTGATAACTTTGCTGTTTGACCCCGGGTATCATTTTACCCTTATAATGGTCAGTCTGTGCCTTACTTAGTCTAACGATCATTTGGAATAAATCGATGAATGTGAACTTCATTTCATTTTGTCATTTGTTTCTTCGTCAGTTTCATTAGGTGGCTTTAATAACACTTAAAAATCAAATATCCCCTACTTTTTTTGAATAGTATATTCTGGATTGGTGGGATATTCTTACCAAGTAGAAGTGTCACTGCCTTCTCGTGTAATTTATTGACGGTTGCTTTAATGGCATCTTTGTATGCCAACTCAATACGATGGGCTAAGCAATGAATGACCAAGGCCTCAGGATGGTCATTTTTGATGAGTGCTGCTAGTCCTGTTCGTAATCCTGTAATTAACAGAGACAAAAGTCCATTCATTTCTAATAAAATCGTGACATAAGCTATGTAAAAATTTATTCCCAATTGGATATCTCTAGTCTCTCTACGAAACATACCTAGTGGAATTGTCACGAGATGAGATTTTCACTTCAGACAACCTAGACATATTTAATTATATGCAATGCATATTATAAACATGTATTTTCCTGTCCTGTGGCCTCAGTTCTTATCAAAATAAATTTATATGAGCAGGTGGGAAAATTCAGCTAATTATTGATGGTGTAACATGGTACCTACCCTGCATATTGGATGCCCCATCTGAGCAGAAACCAACTATCCGGTCCCAGGCATTAGGTGACTTCACGTTGGTCATTGACTGAAATATATCTTTGACATAGTTATAAATATCTACGGCCGGATGAAGCAGATTCTGCTGTACCCACATTAATAAACCTGTCATGAATGTGTCCCTTTATTGAGGTTCTTGCATAAATACTTTCATATTCATCACCAAACTTGTCACTAGTACCATCGAAGGTAAAAGTTATAAAAGACGCATTGTGAAATATATCATCTGTTTCTATTCTACTAAGGCAGTGGATATTTTACCGAATTCTGCACTTTACTCTAATTTACTATTTTGCCGTACCTTCCGTTTGACATGCACAGTTCTCTGATTCCTGGACTTCGCCGTTTTCGCTAAGGCATGCCGGCTATTTTGCCGTCTGACATTAACCCATAACACAAACCCTAACCCTAACCCAAAATCTAAGCCTCTAACACAAACCCTAACCCAACAGTTCTATTCGTCCTGTGTCTATCGTTGCTTCTTTCTCCGTTTCTTATAAAGGAACGAAATAGCCTACTTGAATTTCTATGGTAGAATTTGATAGAATTATTTTTAAAAGAAAATAAGATAATAAATGTAAATTGTAGAAAAACATTTAGAATATTACTCTATTTTGGTCGAGGGCGCATTCCTGTGGATTTTGGTTTTTAATTTAAGTACTAAGACTGTCAGTGGTGTTTATGTTTTTCCAGTAAAATCGTGCTTTGCGCCAAACTTGAAAGACAGAGTAATCAAAATGGTGGAATATATCAAGAATCGCACAACTGCGCATGTCGAACGGAAGTGGATATTAAACCAATCAGAAACGATGTACGGTAAAACAGCGAAAGTAGATACTTTGCCGAATTCGGTAAAATATCCACTACGTTCTACTAACATCTGCTATTGACTTTATGAATTCAACGCATTTCTTGTCATTTATGTATGTCTCGCTGACGTCCAAGCCCTTCGCTTTGTCCAGGTTGCAAAGCCAAACATAGGATTTAAAAGACATGCGAGTCTTTGCAACAGCGTGTGCATTTTTAAATAAAATGTTCAGCCTAGACAATTCATTTTTTTTTTAAAGACATGAGAGCTTTTGATGCATCTGAAGAATTAGAATCTTTTCGCTCACAAATAGATGTGGCATGAACGTGTGCCTTAGATACCTCATGAGATTGAATCGTGTCTATCCTAAAGTTGCCAGTTATTCCATCAACAAATCGATTATTTTTACTAGTTTGAATGCAGTAAGAACAGGTTATGGAGATACATGTAGGATCATCCTCCCTCTGATTCACAGTTAACCACGGCCTACCAGTCAACCAATGTTGTTGGAATTCACGTTTACGTGAAACAGATTCATACCTGCGCTTTGTTGATTCGACTACTTGAGCATCGTCGCCGGATCGTTTCCTACTATTACTCAGTGTCTTGCCGGGCTGTGCCCCTGCCACCCACCTTAACATCTCCTCCCGACGACAAAGAGCGAAAGTGAAAGACGACAACGAAAGCGAAAGACAACAACGAAAGTCAAGGAAAGGTCACAGTTCCAATGTCATAAATATGTCAGAGCGGAAGTAGATAAATATTGAATGGAATTGCCTCCCTTGGAGTAGAAACTGCGCTCCACCGCGTTTCCTCCATCTTTTGCCGAATCCCAAACTTTAAAAGTGTGAGCAACGGGGAAATGGATATTTTTAAAATTTTTTAGCGAAATTTTCGCGCGTGTCATCTCCGTCAATGTACATTTGTATCTAATTCTATTGAAAAATAGTACTGTGCCGGCGGGCAAGTCCCAATGAAAGTTTTACTTGTCCGGCGTAAATTGTACTTGTCCCGGGCAATCGGACAAACGATAGCTACAGGTTTTAGAAGTCAGGAAATTACGACTGATTTGAAAGACATTATGAACAGTAACCCCACAGATGATGAACTCACACAACATGTGAAGATGGTAGTAAACCAACACATAGAACGTGAGAATAAGATGACAATAAGCAAATCGACAAAAGTCCAAGTTCATAATGTAACAAACACGGAAACAGATATTTCTCTACACGAGGAAGACACAAGCACAGAAAGTTTTGCATGTAGTGTGAAATTAAAAGAACTTCAAGCTGAAGTGAGTCACCTAAAAAAAGAACTTGATAAACAGCAGTCAAAACAAAATAAATCAACAAGGCCAAAAAGGAGATGTGGAAAATGTGTTGAGATGAATAACTCAAGATGCGAACACTGTTTCAATTGTGGTTCAAATGAACACTTCATAGCTGGCTGCAAACAATTAAAACTAAAATCGGGAAACGATTAGGGCACAATGCTAGAGGCAAGGCATTGATGCCAAAGGATGAAGCCTCAAAAACCAGACCAACATGTGAATACGGAATAGGGGAAACCATCTGCAAAGATTGTCAGAAGGCTATAAAAGGAAAAATCTCCACCATAGAGAACAATTCACTCTCTTTGGGTGATTCTCCACTTTCAAAACCGGACCATGAAAAACTTGTGAAACTAATTGGGGAAAAATGTAATGTGTTGTGCATATTAGATGACTGCATAACTTCAGTATTATGGGACACTGGTTCACAAGTATCTATTTTGCCGCATCAGTGGTTGAAGGAAAACCTACCAAAAAAGAAAATCAAACCAATTACTGAACTGTTGGGACTTGATAACACTTTAAGTGTTAGAGCTGCCAATGGCACTGTCATTCCATTCTTAGGCTGGGTTTCAGTAAATTTCACATTATTAAGGGGAGATAACCACCATTTTGAAATTCCATTTCTTGTAACAACATTAGTGAATCAACCTATAATTAGATTCAATGTCATTGAAAATTACACCAAATCTGGTTCCAGTGGAGATTCAGAAGCTAATTTGGAAGTTCTTCAGTCTGGACTGCCAAATATCAAGACACAAACCTTGTCGACTTTAATAAACTTAGTGTATCAAGAAAGAACTTTTGAGGTTGGTAATGTTCTCTTAGGGAAACATGGTGTTAAGGTACAAAGGAATTCAACCCAAGAACTCAAAGCAATTACAGATGGTTCTGTGGAAACAAGATTGCTACTGTTTGAACCAGAAACAGAATTACCAGAAGGATTGACCATTACTGGATCGGTACTTCAGCTAAAGAAATCCAAGATTGGAAAGCCTACAAAACTGAACATTTTTGTTACGAAAACAACGGGCAGGGACATTCCATTAAAGGGTCATAGCCTATTGGGAACTTTACATGAAATTTCTACTATATTTCCTCTTCCTGAATCTGAAAAACAAACTGCTCTTGCTAATTCTCTCGTCACATCGTCCAAAGAGAATATATCAAAATCCAGTATGAAGAATGAACAAAATGAGAAACTATGGCAACCTCCTGTGGACATTAGCAATAAAGATTTATCTGAAGAACAGAAGAATCAAATTCGTCAGATGTTATACGAAGAGTCAGAAGTCTTTGCGAAGGAAGACGAAATTATAACGCCACTGATCTGCAATTAGAAATTCGTCTAAAGAATGATGAACCAGTTCCACACAATTACTCTTCGATTCCAAAACCATTGTACCCAGAAGTAAAACAGTACTTACAAGATTTGCTCTCAAGAGATTTTATACGAAAAAGCAAATCGCCTTACAGTAGTTCCATGTTGTGTGTCAGAAAGAAGGATGGAACGATGAGACTATGTATCGATTACAGAAAAGTTAATCAGAAAACAATCCCTGATCGACAACCAATCCCTAGCATCGTCGATGCCTTAAATAACTTACAAGGAAAGGCATGGTTTAGATTGTGTGATCAAGGAAAGGCCTATCACAGGGCTTTATGAGTGAAACTAGTAAACCTATAACAGCTTTTATTAGTCAGTGGGGACTTTACGAATGGAACAGAATTCCACTTGGATTGACCGGGGCACCTGGCCAGTTCCAAAGATATATGGAGGAGACTCTAGCTGAATTAAGGGATGAGTGCTACTGTCCATACTTGGATGATGTCCTGATTTACTCAGATACGTTTTCTGAACATCTTCGTCAACTACGTCAAGTTTTACAATGTCTGAAGAGTAAGGGAATACGCCTAAAGCCAAAGAAGTGTGAACTCTTCAAGAATAAAATAAGATACCTTGGTCATATGGTATCCGAGGAAGGATATCAGATGGATCCAGCTGATCGACAAGCTGTAGAAGCACTGAAGTCTAGGCCAGTTAAGACTATTGGTGATGTTCGGAAAATGTTAGGCTTTGTCAGTTTCTATAGAAAATATATCAAAGACTTTTAAAGAAAAGCTAAAGTTTTGTACGAGTTATTAAAGAAACCTGACGACATACCAGGGAAAAACAACCGAAAACACACCAAAAGGGATCAAGCACAATCCTCAACCAAAATTGAGTGGACTCCAGATCACCAGAAAACACTTAATGAACTCATTGATGAATTACAGACACCCCATGTGATGGCATACCCAGATTTCGAGAAACCATATATATTACATTGTGATGCATCGCAGGAAGGACTAGGATGTGTCCTTTACCAGTATGCGGATGATGGTAAATTAAGCGTTATTGGCTATGGTTCACGAACCCTCACACCTTCAGAGAAAAACTACCATCTACACTCTGGTAAACTTGAGTTTCTGGCACTGAAGTGGTCAATATGTGAGAAGAGTGGTCAATATGTGAGAAATTCAGAGACTACTTTGTATTATGCGCCATCGTTCGTCGTTTATACGGATAACAATCCTTTAACATATATTTTAAGCAGTGCAAAGTTAGACAGCACCAGACACAGATGGTTAACAGAATTAACAGATTACAATTTTAAAATCAATTAAACCCGGAATAAACAACAATGATGCTGATGGATTATCTCGTATGGCATTTGATATTACTCAGTATATGAATCTATGTACAGATGAGATATCAACAGAAGTTATGTCTGCAGTAATAACAGAGAAGGATGCTGAATCAAGAGATGAAATAGCATGGATATCTGCAATAACGGACAACACAGACATTCTAGATGAACTGTCATTACCGGTAGAGTTGTCACATCAAAAACTATCAACAAAAGATATTAAATCTGCTCAACGTAAAGATAAAAACATTAAAGAAATCATCAGATACAAGGAAATTGGAAAGATACCAAGGTACAGTTCAACCAAGAAAAATCTACTAGTCAAAGAATTTTCTAAATTACATTTCAATGAAAATGGTATATTGGTTAGAAAAACAACTCTTATGGGTGGAAGTCCGAGAACACAATTGGTGTTACCAGCAGAATATAAACCTTTAGTCTTCAATGAACTTCATAATCAAATGGGACATTTGGGAGCAGAGCGTGTAGTTTCAATGGCAAGACAGCGATTTTTCTGGCATAAAATGAAAGAGGATATAGAATTTTGCATTTCAAAAAAATGTTCTTGTATCAAGGATAAAGCACCAAGTTTACCAACAAGAGCACCAATGGTACCAGTCATCTCAACAGCACCAATGGATCTCGTCTCCATTGATTTTATCCATCTGGAGAAGAGTATTGGTGGATATGAATACATTCTGGTAGTGGTAGACCACTTCACTAGATTTGCTCAAGCTTACCCTACTAGAAATAAAAAAGCAAAAACTGCAGCAGAAAAGATAAGATTCAGAAAATGATAGTGAAGATGAATATTATGAAATTCCAGCCTATCACAACCATCCTGTTCAATCTATGCTTAAATCTCAAGAACAAAATCATACTGATAACTTACCTGTAGAACAAACTTCGTCTGTTCCAGTTACAGATCCAACTCCAAACCCGGATACAGTTCCTGATATTACACCAGATCAATTGGACACTGCTGATAACAACACCCCTTCAAATGTGGTCGGTAGTCCTCCAATAGATAATGCGCCAACCTCCAGTCCCAATTCAGGTTCTGCTATTCGTCGAAGCTCCAGGAATAGTAGGCCGCCTAATCACTTAACATACGACACCATTGGTAATGTTACAGAATGGAGAACTTCAGTCAACACGGTTCCTGTTAATCCTCCTTTACTCTATCGCTATCAAATGGTAAAACCAGCATCAGTGCCACCGTGGTATTATTCACCAGCACCACCTGTTCACAGTATTCACTATCCATTAATGGTATGGAATTAAGTGTATAGTATTGTGTAATATTAGTGATAATGGTTTATGGCTATAGTTAGTTATTCTACGGAATAGATGTGTTATATTAAGTTGTTAACGACTTTTCCGAAGAACAGTTAAGAGTTAAAATTACTAGATGTCCTGAATATTGAACTTAAAGACCAAGGCCGACTGAATTACGAGATCCACTAATTAGAAGTAATACAGACAGCAATTATAGACTATTGGTACACATTAATGTGAAATGGTATTCATTATTGTGTAGGATATTATTGAAGAGTACGCGCGCACTTGCAATAATATGTGAACTTTGGGACTGTAAAAGAGAATTACCGTTATAGAGACTTTTGTGTTTATCTGTGAAACTGTTTTCGTTCGCGAAATTATTCTTGTTTGAATGGTTGGTACCACCACGTAACTTGAAACACTGTAGATTTGTATTAATCTAACAAAAGTGACAGTTAATGGATTAAACAGACTATTGGAATAAATTGTGAACTGTGTTGTTGTTCGGAATTCTCACAATTGGACCTATAGGCCTAACACTGTAAAAAAAGAATTGTTCTAAACCCAACGTGTATTCGTAAACATAGACGGTGGACTTTAAATATAGTGTAGTATTCTGATAAACAGTGATGTTAGCCAATCATTCAGAAATACATATTCGTAAATGTGAGGACACCATTTAATTAAAGGGTGGAGTATGTAGGATATTGTGAGCTGGTAGATGTTTTATTTTAGTGTATAAATATTTCAGTTATTATCAGAATGTTAAAATTGTCAGAACATTAAATTTTCTTTTATTTCACTTCACTTTAAATAATAATATGTTACTGTCACTTTAAAATGGGATTCAAAGTGGTTAAAGGGGAGCAACTCTATTGAGTACACTTCTAGCATGTTCTTATATGTTAAGAATTCTGATTGGCTGTGTATCTTGTAAAACGGTATCTGATTGGTCGAGTCAGTACATGTGCTTCTTGGCTGCCATGATAGAATCTATTAAAGTTGAAAACATATAAATTTCGAATTGTTATCTTTTCCCAGGTAATATTCAATTATCATGCTAAAAACTCATCTATTACTGTTTATAAGATGTCAGAGATTTGACTGAGCATATATGCAGGGACGAATTACTAATTTCCTGAATTTATTTGCCCAACAGAATCTTGTCACTCTAATCCCAGAAATCTGCCTACCTTACTATTACATATGGCCATGTGCTTATGGTTTTAACCGGAAGTAGATTTTGTTTGTAAATCAGTATTTATCTTTGTTATGAGAAAACCCTTAAAAGTAATTTCTATTTCATATTGTTATTCCTTGTACACATGAGTTAAGACTGTAATGATATTGTATTGTTTTATTCATTCACTCATTCAATTAATTTGGAAAACCTTTATAATCAGTCAGTGGTATTGTATGTTGAATTCACCACTGTCAGACTTTGTTAATTGCTTGGTATAACATTGCCTATATAACCTAGAGCCATATTCCATTTGTGCAGTATGTCCTTGCCTTTTGTAGCCTATGTAGACCTAGGTAGAACACTAAGGAGTATTGACATCTTCTGAGACAAATATCCATTGCGCAAAAGCAGTCTAAGGACTTTGTATGTTAGCGTAAGCCATGTCAACTGTTCATTATACATGTAATATCCCGTTGTTATGTTGCACGTGCTGTGTTAGGGATCGTTACTATTATTATTATCATTATTATTGTTTTGAGTACATGTGCTTCTTGGCTGCCATGATAGAATCTATTAAAGTTGAAAACATATAAATTTCGAATTGTTATCTTTTCCCAGGTCGGCAGTTGAATAGCAACGAGAGGGCTACATATTACCTGGGTGTGTTTTAGTTGGAAATTATCAGCATAACGGTTCAAATATCGCAACACTTCTTTATGGCTAAAAAATGATGGTAGTTTTTCATCAAATGTAAAATCTAAATATGCCATAATTTCTTTCGGTAAATTAGTCCTTAAAACAAAGAAATTATGGCAAAATTAATACTCACTGTGGAATAAAGAATGAAATATAAGAAAGTCAGAATGCTATGAAAACAATATACAGTATAATAATAATGTCGAAGCTTCATACTTTTTAATGGGATTAAAAGTCGAGGTCCCGTGTGCATGCACGTACTAGTTTAGCATTTGCAAAAATTCACTTCAAACTGTACGTAAACACTAATAAGTCTAACCGTAACGAATATATGTTGTCACTTGCCTGGCCCTGCACTACCGAGGCACTGATAAGGAGGGAATATGTCGGAAAATCGCGACAAATTTCGTGGCTTATAGCCAGATCGAATATGGGACATACTCACTGAGCCACATCGCCCCCCCCCCCCCACACCCAACCTGCCTAAAACCTTAAAGCAGTTGTCCATCTCCTATATTATGAAGTAACTTCTTTGTTAGTCTCTGAATTAGTAAGGATTTGCTTTAATTTATTATACGTACCTCAGTGAGTCGTAAATGGTACTATGTATTCGAAATCGATTTTTATCACGACCCGTTTCATCCGTGTAAACCCAGCATCCTCCGGACTCTGCTCCTTGTTCATACGCCTGAACTTTGAAACGTTCTGGACTTTCTGTTAAATACCTTAAACACGCTAATCCACTGGGACCAGCCCCGATAATACAGACACGTTTCCTAAGGTCTGACATGTTCGGTTTTAGTTACTACACTACCAAGCACGTCTGATATACATGTATACATTAAACAGCCTTATTATATACATGTTGGCTATATATCATGTGTCATGGTGTCCCATATAAGCTACACACATGACAGCTTTATCTGGCCACAGATCACTAATTATTTCCCTATTGACTTTAATGTTAATTCTCGTCTCTTCCCAAATATTCGTTGGGAAGAACGCTTTCTGCCACAGATGGAGCAACATGTGGCAAACTCTGGCCCAAAAGCATGTATGAGGTTCACCATGAAAAACTTGAGATACACAGACTGGAAGTAGAGACAACTAAACAAGCAATTTTCGGCCCTCCCTTTCAACGTAACCAACCTCACAACCCTTGTATCCTTCCGCCTCAACATCATGAATATTCACCAAAACCTGGAAGAAAATGTATTTTTAACCCCTTTTCTTCGATTCTACACCAATAAGTCAACAAAAATCGCCATGGAAAAAAGGGAAAGGGAGAGAAAGACTAAAAATAACTTTCGCCCTACATTCGTGGGTGACGGCCCATGAATATTTAGTGATCTGTTTTTATTAAAATTTATATACTTTTTATAAACAAAAACAAACATTTTGGGGACAGACCACGTTTATTTAAACTACGACTTAGTTTATCAACCAATGTACTTTTCAGCATCAATGAAGACAGGCATATGTTATACCGTGTAGGCCTATTATGGGGTAAATTCTGCCAAGACAGCGGCGATACAGCCGGAGTAATTTTTTTGCCAGCATATTGGGTGCAGAAATAAACTTCTTAGATACAGAACACGGTTATTTTAAACTATTTTTCGACACCAATGCAGTGTGCTATTAGGGAAAGTTTGTCTAGACAGCAACTGACAAAGGTTCCATTACGTGCACGTCACCGTACATTAGACATTGGGGAAGCCATGCTGGACGCAGACTTTCTGGTTAGTGTGCAAGTCATACACAGTTACTGTCAGGGAGATATGAAATTGGGATGTGGCCAAGAAAAAGCTTTAGCGTATTCTGTTAAGGAAACTTGCCTATGAACATCCTAAGAAAAAAGGATTTAATGTAGCAAATCTAGCATATTGTATTCTCAATTACCACAGATATATTGAGAGCATACATTAAAACACACATCAACATATAAAACTGACTCTCTTCTGAAATATAGATTCCTAATTTTATGGGTCGTTAAATGCAATTTTAAGCAAATGAGCTTTTCAATCCTATCTGTGTAATGGTCAGGTGTAGCAAAACAAAACCAAATGCTGAATAAATGCACCCTCGCCTTGTCGAGATTAGGCTCCCATACTTAACCGAAGAATGCTCGTTCATGCGCAGTGATTGACTTCCGAGGTGACACGTCGACAAAGCGAAATAATTGCATTTCGGCGACTTGTCGGGTTGTGAAGTCGACAGGTCGACAAAGCGAAATAATTGCATTTCGTCGACTTGTCGCTTTGTCGGGTTGTGAATAAGTCGAAGTCGACAAAATTGACCCGACAAGTCGACAAAATGAGGGCGACGATTGTCGGATTAGTTTGTCGCGTTGTCGGGTAGATTTTGTCGACTTGTCGCCTTCACAACGCGACAAAGCGACAAGCCGACGAAATGCAATTATTTCGCTTTGTCGTGCCGCGTCTTGTCGCCTTCACAACCCGACAAGTCGACAATGTGTGAGAGAGAGAGAAATGGGGTTTAACGTCCACTCGACACAAACTAGGTCATTTCGGGACTAACATAGGGTTTTAATTTTATTTCAACAATTCGCTTGCGCGCAGGGGTCTTTAGCAGTGGGAGGAAACCGGAGTGCCCGGAGGAAACCCACGAGGTTGAGAAGGCGCCCCTATCTCCATGCCACATACGCTCACACCAGGGATCGAAACCACAGCCGCAAGCCAGAGGTGACCGGCCAGCTAGAGGTCGAAGCGCGGCACTCTAGACCACTTGGCCATCCCAACCCCCCCCCCCCCAGTCGACAATGTAAAATAGTCCCCAAACAGCCACCATACTGCGAAGATTCATATCGAAATTCTATGCCGTCTACCAACTTAAAAAGCGACATTTCGACAACAATTGCACCAGTTCGGTTCTTTCCGGTGTATTTGGCCATAAACATTTAGAATAAACTCAACATTGCCCCAACCCTTAATTTAAAAACAAAATATTCAGCTACTTCTCATTATTTTGTCTTTTTATTGGTTCCCCAACTTTGTAAAATTAGATGTATGGGGGGGGGGGGGTTGCTCACTAAAATATATTACTTTGAATGTTATTGGGTTGGGAAGTGGACGAATGTATGTATGATTATTCCAAGTCAAAAGGCAATCCGTAATGTATTATATGCGTATGAATACAGTAAACAAAATAGTTTTGTAATTCCTTCCGCGACTTGATGTGGCAACAATAAGATTATAGGTCCAAACCCTGCACTGTTTTCCTGGAAAAAATGTCCACGGATTAACCCAGTCACTACATTATTATTTTATCAATGGCTTTATTAATATTTTCAGTTCATTTTCCGGGGTGTGAGGAAATGTGATTTAAAACAGTAGATTGTTGCGTAACAATGTTTGTTGCAATTGATGGCCCAATATAGTTATCTATAAAATTTACAACACTTTATCTCTCTCAGGGGGTCATAAATCATCTAATTCACGATAATTTAGGCATACTTATAACAAAATAAATAAGCCTTTAAGGAGGTAAACGGCAACCCTCTTTTTACCGCTCGCTAAATTTATGACCTAGTTCGATTAAAAAGAAACACTTTCAAGAATATACGAATTTACCCGAATAACCCGGTTGAGAGAGACACAAACAAGGTACTTTCGACACAAACACATAATTCAATTTTATTTCAATATTTCGCTTAACTCATCGGAGAATTTAGCAGTGAGAGGAAATCAGAGCACTCGGAGATCTCCGGTTGAATTTTACAATCTATAGAAGGTTTCATTATAATGAGATACCCATGAATTCTTAACTCGCATTTTTATTGGCAGTCATTTTAGTACAGGCTTTTTTGTCGTGACTCTGTCCGTCGGTCGGACAGGAATTTGTTTGTGAACAGGCTCTGATTTTTAACATATTTGCTTGCAACCATTCTCAATGGATGACGAATCTTATTGACAAACAGTTTCCAACGACCTTTCATACTATCTTACCATTGCCGTTAACTTTGTGGAGGCAATGTTTTTGAGATATCTTCTTCGCAAATTTGTGTTAGGAGAGGACACGCGTTGCGCAACCTTCCGTTATTGAGTCACATCTCCCTGACAGAACACCTTGTTAACGCTTTAGGAACGAGTGGCATTGGGGTCATGGGAAACGGAACCATATCGATACCTGCTATTCAGAGACGGTTTGTTCCGGAGGTCACCCTGTTGTGACGACGCTATCTTCATCCATGTGATTGAATAATATTTCGGTCTAGAATGCCACCCATCTGTTTCAGACTCATGAAATATTTCTTTGCAATTTGAAGAGTTATCCCGACTGTCGTAAGCCTTAAATCCGCTTCTGTGCGCGTGGAAGTCTTACCTCCATGTTCAACTAGACGTTGCTACACTGCCTTGGAATTCCCTAAAGAGTAGCAACGTTATCTCCTGTGTTTGCGTCACCTCCTCCAATCAGAGGAGGTGACGCAAACACACTCAAATAAAACATGACGACCAGCACGGAAACCTTGACAATTAATTAACGAGCCTTAACCTTTCCAACTCGATTTATCACAGATAGACATTTTGGCTGGGCAACGCAACACTTCGATTACTAGATGAGATTCCAATCAAAATTAGTGCAGTAATTTGCGGGATGGGCTTGATAAGATATACGGAGTTGAAGCGATACCAAGCCTTCTTTTCACCAATATTGGCTGATTTATACCCCCCTCCCCTCCCCGGAGGTCGTAATAATATTCAAACGGGTGCAAAATGCTACTGACCATAGCAACGATGTAATTCATCTTACAACCTGCTAAACGGATACATTATTATGCAATTCAGGCCCGTCGAAAATAAACGGCGACAGTCCACCAAAATACGAGCTAAATTTACCTAATTTATAATATTATTTTGTGTTATGTAATATTGTCCTTGGAAGTTAAGCGGATTAAACTGGCGAAGAAACTACGTAGTTGTATATCTGGTCTTCAAATGACGCAGTTACAAAATCCGGGGACCGATTAACAACATTGGGAAGGGATAAAGTTATTGTACATATTTTAGTATATCTAAATTGACTATTTGCTCTAAAGGGGATAAGCTAATCTGTACTCCGAACCTTGATCTTTCTAATCCGAACGAACTGTCTTATCTATTTACGTTTTCTGAACAGTTTAATTTAGTAGGTACCCATATTTGACTTACGTCTCGATAATGTACATAATAATATGGTAATTTATATCATATCTTGCATTATATGATTAATTTTTACCAAGAATATGCTAAAATATTTATTCCCACCCCGGGATCTCCGGTTTCCTGTCCCTGCCAAAGACCCCAACGCGCCAGTGAATTATTAAAATAAAATTGGAAAAAATGTGTATGTGTTAATCCTGAAATGGCCTAGTTTGTGTCTAGTGGACGTACGTTACCCCCCACCCCCGGGATTATCAGATGTATTAGCATATTGTCAATGATACTGGGCGAAGGGTCTGGTAAAGTAGTGTCCATTGTCTTGTTCGAATCGGAGAAATACCATATGTCCCTTGTACCGGTGTGTGTACACGTACAAAACACTTGTTGATGTCTCGGTAAAGAATATTCTCATGATGCAGAAGCGTACGATGTTCAGCCTCTTTTCATTTCGTTTTTCAGTATCAACTTCCTATCAGCTTACCACACCCACCAACAAAATATCTTTATTTGGACATTTTTATATGTACTTTTAATTAGTCCATTACCAATTCTCGATACCATCAGATATTCCAGATTTTCAGACATATTTATAGATGATTGGGAGTGAATAATTGATAATCGATACTTTATTATCGTAACAATTGTAGCAATCGACAGTAACTCTGGTCAGAGTGAATAAATTTCACTGAAATGTCCAACATATTCCCTTTTGCGTTATCTATTTGTTAACTAATATAGCACGAACTGTCAGCTATTTATTTAAATCCTCCATAATGCATCTTTAATATTTTATTCTGTTATTGGTTGTATCCATATAAAATCCATGGCTACCAGCCACTTTCAAGTACGAATTTCGGCCTGTTTAGACTCAAATTTAATAATAAATTTAAAAATAAAACAATTGAATATGAATATGTTTACCTTACAGGGGTGTTATAATAAATCTCTCAAAGTCTAGGCGTGCTTTTCGTTTGGCACTTTGATATAAAACGGAGCTACGGTAGCGCTCTGCGAGTCAAACAATGGTTCGCTAACCCGGAGGTCGCGTGTCCGATCTGGATATTTCGGCCTGCCACCGCCCCGTCCAGTCAGGGGTGTAGGAGTGGGGGTCTGACAAGGGCCAGCGAATATTTTTTCGGACGGTACGAAAAACAAGGTCCCGACGACACATTGGCGTGATATTTAGACTTAGATATAAGATTTTCGCCTATAGAACACTGTTGACGTATGCCCGTCTTCGTTAGCCCATCCGAAGCAGTGAGAGAAATGGGGTTTAACGTCCACTCGACACAAACTAAGTCATTTTGGGACTAACATATGGTTTCAATTTTATTTTAACAATTCGCTTGCGCGTAGGGGTCTTTAGCAATGGGAGGAAACCGGAGTGCCCGGAGGAAACCCACGAGGTTGAGAAGGCGCCCCTATCGCCATGCCACAAACGCTCACAAAAGGGTTCGAAATCACAACTGCAAGCCAGAGGTGACCGGCCAGCTAGAGGTCGAAGCGCGGCACTCTAGACCACTAGGCCATCCCAACCCCCACACCCCAGTCGAAGCAGAAATCCTTTTTCATTTCATTGATATACCCACACCCTTAGCATTTTCAACTATACAGTACATTGATATTGCGAAACATGTCACGCCCAAGCACAATAAGGTATTGGGAAATCCAACAAAGTATTAACGTTTTTTTTATTACAAGTGGACAAGTAAATATGGGCGGGCAATGTCTCAATGTCTAGGTATTATTACGAAAAATATTCCCGATATTATACAGCTAAATTTTTTTTTAAAAAACAAAACACACACAATACACATGTTTAATATGTAGACCCGCCTTCGTAATCTCGATCTTTGTCGATCTCTCTCCCAAGACTCCATCACAACAAAACACATTCACCACCACATCATTCATGTATATATTAGAATGGAGAATTTATATGCGATTGATATTTAAAAAGTATATCCAATTAAGAAGGTCAAAAACTAATCATTGAGTAAAAATTATATTCCTATTAAAAGGGTCACGGTTCCCAGTAGATGAGGTTATTTAGATTCATTGAGATAATCTCCATGTTTCATTAGGTTTTTTAGATTTAGGAGGGACGGAAAACACAAAGAATAGCGCGAAAATTATTATCTGTGGAAATATAATATACTGAGCGCCATAGAAAACGCATCACTTAGTTTTTCGTATAACAAAACCATCCTGTAAACAAACTTATTTACTTTGCTTCTTATTGTCAACACTATTCAAATGGGAACACATCAATAACAACACATTTGTACACTTATGGATGTTTAATCTGTAATCAACGGTACAAAGTCAGAGGGGTCAAAACCAAAAGTATGAGACAGATGTATGGTAGCCCATGGTTATCATAGAGAATTTGTAATGAAAAATCCCCCCCCTCCTAAAAATAGAACCTGTAACAAAAATACATAAAAATAAAAATTAGCCAAAAAATAAAATAAAAAAAAACTAAATTAAATAAAATAAAAATTAAATGAGATAACAATTAAATAAGATAAAAACTAAATTAAATAAAATAAAAATTAAATGAGATAACAATTAAATAAGATAAAAACTAAATTAAATAAAATAAAAACTAAATTAAATAAAAAAAATTGAAATTAAATAAAATAGAAAACTAAATTAAATTCAAATCGTTTTTGATGAAAAAAAAAGTAAAATAAATGTAAATCAAAAAATGAAATAAAAAAAATGAAATTGAAAACTAAAAAAAAAAGGTTAAAACTTTTTTTTAAAACGAAAACTATATCGAAAACTGAAATGAAAAAATAAAATAAAATAAAAATATAAAAAAAAGTAAATTACAAATCGAAATGATTTTTTTTTTTTTTAAAACAAAAAGTGAAATGAAAACTAAAATTCACATGTCTCGACGTGGCCCGTCGTTATCATAAGCCCCTCGTTATCACTCCAACGGAACTGTAATCGAACGCGCCTCTAACTTGTAAATGAAATGAAATGAAATGGGGTTTAACGTCCTACTCTTCTATACCTGACCTGGGCTAATGGAAATAGAGTAGGCAAAATAAAGTAGGCCTATAATCCAGTTAAATGGGTTGAGACTTGTGGATTCCGATATTCCTCATTGACATTCTATTCCTGTTCCCCCATTGCACAGACATCTAATAATTATATACATCCGAAAATGAAATGAAATGGGTTTAACGTCATATATACTGTTATGCCCGACAGGACTTACGAAAACGGGCACACGTCATACAGTGTGCTATTGGGGAAATTTCGCTCTGACAGCGACGCTACGATATCGAATTCCAACTGTCTTTTACTTGTAAGCCAATGTGTACACGTTTTTTGTCTCGTCCGAACGACAATGCGTTGTTTCTTACCCGGATCTTTGTCCTGCATCACTGACAAGGAGGAACCACATCGGAAAATCCCGATGAACTTTCTCGGCCAACGTAGGAGTCCCGATTGACATCCGGCCAACGTAGGAGTCGAACAAGGGATCTCCAGGTTAGCAAGCCAACGTCTTACTCACTGAGCCATAGTGGCTCCATATACATGCGATTACGCGAGTAAATGGATGTAAAATATCACCTTATGATTAGAGTTAGTTATTCGCCCATATGTAACAAGTTAGAGGCGCGTTCGATTACAGTTCCGTTGGAGTGATAACGATGGGCTGATGATAACGATGGGCCACGTCGAGACGTGTGTATTTTAGATTCCATTTCACTTTTTGTTTTTGTTTTTTTTTTAAAAAAAATTATTTCAATTTTCAATTTACCTTTTTTTTTATATTTTTATTTTAATTTTTTTTTTCATTTCAGTTTTCAATTTAGTTTCGTTTTAATAAAAAAAAGTTTTAACCTTTTTTTTCAGTTTTCAATTTACTTTTTTTTAAATTTATTTCATTTCATTTTTTGATTTACATTTATTTTACTTTTTTTTTTATTTAAAACGATTTTAATTTAATTTAGTTTTCTATTTTTTTAATTGTTATTTCATTTAATTTTTATTTTATTTAATTTAGTTTTTATTTTATTCAATTGTTATTTCATTTAATTTTTATTTTATTTAATTTAGTTTTATTTATTTTGATTTTTGTCTAATTTTTATTTTTGATATTTTTTTTTTACAAGTTTTATTTTTTTATTCTTTATTTTTGTTTGGAGGGGGGGGGGGCTGGGGATTTTTATTTACACATTCTCTATGATAACCATGGGCCACCATACTGATGTCAGTATCGCGTGTGTCCTCCACTGGCTCTTACGCACGTTGTGCAGCGACGTAGCATGGAATTAACCATCACAATAAAAAGCAAAATAAATAAAATATGTTTACAGAATCATTTTGTTATACGAAAAACTAAGTGATGCGTTTTCTATGGCGCTCAGAATATATAAGCGGAACAGTACAACAGAAAGTATAAACTATCTTCAACAGCTCTCATATTATAACAATTGCACAATCTTTTATATCTTTTTATTTCAAAATTTAGTTTTAAATTTTACTTGAATATTTGATTTGAGGTAAGTTACTTGTTCATGAATAATTTTATGTATAATTTATTTGACGGCGAATCATAGCAGGAAACATTCCTAATTCGCCGCGACACAGGTAGAGAGTATGTGAACTTCTTACACAGTTAGAAGAAAGCTTTCACAATACCTCTGTGAAATAGATTGCATACTTATTTTGGATAATTATTGCACATATGTAAATCATCACGTGATAAAGATAAACTGGAAAAAACATATAAATAGAATTGATTTGATCATTCAGAAACAGTTACTACATACCCTAAGATCTACACGGTAATTTGTCAAATAAGAAATTGTAGCGAATCGCAATTTATTAACATATAAGGATGAAGGCTCTTGTTGTGCTGGTGGTGTTTTTCGGTAAGTTGTTTTCTCCATAAACTTTTATTTAATAATTTATTTATTTAATTATCTATGTATTTCTTTATTTAATTTTATTTTCCTTTTTAAAAATTCCCTCTTTTCGTTACAAATTAATAAAGATTTTCAGTCAACAACAGAGACAGTTACAAATTTATTTCTGGGTTAACAAATAGTTCAGTATTATTTCAATAATTTCGCGTGTGGTTTTTAGCAATGGGAGAAAATCTGTGGGCCCGAAGAAACTCAATGACATATCTTTTGTTTTAAAGCGCATGGATTGAAATTAAAAAAAAAATAATTATTATATTTGATTTGTGTTGAAGAGTAGTTAACTGTCTATATTTAAGGTTTAAGGACACATTAAGTAAAAGCTAAATCCGACGAATTGCATATCTTTCGTTTGGCTACAAATTTTATATAAGTTATATATTCCAATGCCAAGCCCATAACCCATTTTCTAAATCATCTGATTGCGGAGATTTCAACGAATTGGAAAACAGTAGCAACCAATAATTTTTGCAATAACAATGATTTTTGCAATAAACTTAAATTATTGCAAAAATAGTCGATTCTGCAAAATTAGAACGTCGAGGAAAGATTTTTGCAAAAAAACAAATGCAATAAATTCGTCTTTTTTCCATTTTCATCATTACCATAATCATTATTTTGTTAGAATCATTGTTGATGTATTCATTTTGCATATATTATTATCATCAGCGACATCATTTCCATATGAAACACATTTTTTCGGTAATGGATTTTTTTTGCAAATATTGTTAATAGTGCAAAAGTAGAATGTCCAAGGAGCAATTTTTGCATTTTTTGAAATTTTTTTTGTGTCATTTTATCATCATGATCACCATGCAATAGAGCTGGGCGATATCCAAAGAAACAGATATCGCGATATTTTCAAAATATATCGCGACATAATCACTATATCCGGATATTTTATAAAAGGTCAATACTTTCAGTTTATCACTTTTTATAAATGTAAATAAACATGCGTAAAAGTTGGAAATACCCCTCAATATTATTATTTCTAGTCAATTATTTTTAGCATACAATACCAAATTTACAAAACAATAATTCGACACAGATCTATAGCCATGAAAACTTGCTAAAGTTTTGTTTATTACAATTTTAATATTCGAAATATTAATTATAATGTTTTATTTAAATCAAAAATATTTCTAATGAAGGAGGCCCTAAAAGCATTAAAAAAAGTTTGTGTTCTTTCGGCTGTGCATATTATGTAGTGAATGCGGTTCATTTAAACTTGTAAACTCGTTTTTTCTCATTCACGAGTAAACCTTTTTGAAAATGCTATAAATACTATAAATTAAACTATAATGTCAAAAAGTATCCATTGATTTAGATTAGTCAAATATTATTCCCGGATCACAACCGCCATGACACGTCCGTCGCGGAATGATAATCATTATCAGTCTACCGGAACTCTCAATGTAATTGGCATTATTTATATTTCCGCTTTATTAAAATTTAATACAATCATAAAATCAATGATTACTTTCGAAAATCCAAGTATTGGTCTTCACAATTCGTCAAGATGCATAGAAATTGAACAGAAACGGGGATAATTCTAACGGGTGGAAAGGCGAGCGAGAGGTCACGTGATCGACATAAACGCAGCTCGTTGTCGGCATGTGCAATTTTTATGGAATAAATACTCGGGAGTTTATAGAAGTATTGTTCATCATTAAGCAATAAAATATCGTAAATAATATAAAAAAGAAAATATATATTTTGTTCAATATTTTTATATGTTCGGTTTTTCGATATTTTTTTGAAGACGGTATTTTTCACGGTTTTTATTTCTTTGACTGTTTTATATCGAAATATCGCCCAGCTCTACCATGCAAGTAGTATCATCTGACGTTGCTGATGGTTATATGTGAATGTTGAATACTTTTGTTTTTGTTTTATCTTTCACCTTTGTCTTAACGTTTCAGCTGTGGCACTTTCAGAAACCAATGCTGGTGATATGGAGTGTGCTGCTGCGCATGGTACATGCGCATCATATTTGGCTGACGCTGCAAATTCCGATTGCGCGTAAGTAATTATCCTTTCTGGGTTTGTACCTAGTTTCATGCCATTGAGGCTCTATGGTTTCGTATTCACATTTTGGCGTTAAATCTGTTTTATTTTAATTCTTGTTGCTTGTGGTACTCATAGATCTATATCTGTTTTTCAAGAGAAATAACTCTCGATAGGGTCCTCTTTGATGGTCAGAAGACTATCAGAGCGATGTGGGTCACCACTTTCTTAGTCCACTGTTTTGAAATAATGGCATGATTTTCTAACGATAGTGAAATTGAAATTTTATACTATCAACATCCGATTACTCTGACACACTCACCCAAAAAGTTACCATTTGAATTTCCCGTGCGTTCAATATCGGTCCGTTGAAATACTTTAATTAATCTAGAAGAATTCGAACGGACCATTTTTCCTCATTTGTAATTTGTATGCTTGATAACGACCTGTGAATTCTTGTCGAAACGTCGTGTGTGTATAATATAGTGATTGTTATCCATAGAACTGTGTGTTGTGTTATATTATGTTCAATCGCTAAATGCCATTTGAAGATTATAATTCGAACGGACTTTACAAGACAATGTTGGGATATATATAGGACAGAACTGGTTAAAACCATCCACTCCAAATATAATACTGACACTAAGAACATTGCTACAGTAGATGCGTAACAAAGATTTGAAAAATATGAAGTGACGCTTGCAAAAGGAAAACACGAGTAATCCTTATTTAACAATTGCAGTTGAGAGTGATAATAGATCCACGATCAATTCTCAGCTCACTGATAATTCCTTCGAAGACGAAAAGTTGTGGTGTTAGACTGGGAGGGGATATCTGTTGGAAACGAATAATTCATTAAAATAATTGACTGTTATGAGAGAAGAAAAGAAATAAAATGGGGTTTAAGATCCTACTGTTCTGCTTCGTCTTGTTAATGATTAACGAGATACGAGTAAGGGAGAACACAGAAACAGTTCGTGCATTACCTTGTTTTTATTCATTCTCGACTTTTAAGCGATAATTATAGTTTATTCCGATAGCTCTATAAAAAAAATTATGTCAAATTATCATATTTTTATCTGTCTCCGCCACGTGGATCACAAATTGTAATTGGGTATGCGCTCTAAACCGGCAAATTTGCGATCTTAAGTTACCAAAACTACTGCATTCGTATATTTAATTCTCATTCGACACATTAAAATTTCTTGCAATGAAATGGCGCAATAATAATGTTTGATGATATTAGTGACAACAAAAAAAAAACTGTGGCACAAATAATCAAGTAGCGCATGAGTATCTGTATTCGCAAACGCACTACCACCACTAGAAGCACGGATAACTATTCATAACAAAACACATAACTACAGCTCTACAATTTAATAACGACGTTTCGTAACACTTACAGGTCACGTTTTCAAGTTAATGACATATACCCATCTTGTCAACCTATTTATACATAATTTAAGCTTACACCAATTTAATCAAAAAAAAATCAGAAGAAAACATTAAAGTAATTAGAAGTACCTACAATAATTTCAACGTTTTACAAATAATTAGACAATTTGATTCTGTTTCAGGAAGAAAGATCCATATTTTAAATGCTTGAGAGACAGCGGATGTTCAACAGATGACACCGCTTATAAAGATTCCGAAGTTGTTTTAGATTATAATAAATGTATTAGCAGCGATTCTGGTAACGACAATCCCGGTAAGCAATATGTTTAGTATGTTATCTTGGTGTTAGTGACCGTCGTAGAATTCCTAAACTTGTTTCGAAACGAATAAACAATCCCCCATCCACCTGTCTGTCCGAAACGTTGACATATTGCCTTTCATGATTCAATATTAATTAACCGGCAGTTAATTTAAGATTTCCATTAGCAGTGTCATTCAACCTACCGACCGAATTCCGCGGGTTATTTGTTGAAAATTTGCGACAGTCTTTTATGATTCATTATATTTTCATATACTACAATTAGTTCCTTGGTAATCAGTGTTGACTTCGGAAACAATATCCGCAGTTAGTACCCGAAAGTATAATAAATGAGAAGTGGTACCAAGTGTTCTAACTAAAGCCCAAAGACTTTAAAAAAAAAAACCACTTGGATCTTTAACTGGGAAGATGACTGTAACAACAATGGATATCGCATACGAAATAGGCGTGATCGGTGTACTCACTAGAACACACGAGACCACCTCGTCTCCTTTATAGGACAAGCTGGTTGATGAAGCTATGGGTTATTTTTTATGGTATTATCGTCCTTATTCAAATTCCTGGATCTGATTTCTAAACTTTAAATAGGGGAGTGACGTGATAAAGTTAAAATTCACCGACTTGATCAATTTTTACCTTAATTACTTGCAGACCTAACCAATATATACCCCTGTTACTTCAACTTCCAGACTTGACCAATCCTTACATTCGTTACTTCCAGACTTGACCAATCTGTACCCTCGTTACTTCAAGACCTGACCAATCTGTACCTTAGTTACTTCAAGAGATGACCAGTCTGTACCCTCGTTACTTCCAGACTTGACCAATCTCTACCCTTATTACCTTCAGACTAAACTAACCGCATCTCTCGTTTTATTTAAACGTGACCAATCCCTATTCTTGTTCCTCCCGAGCGTGACCAACCTCTACCCTCGTTATTTCTGGTGATTATTATCACAATATTTAGAAATTTGACCTGAATGTGGTACTGAATTTACAAGGCAGTGGTGGTAGCACAGATTTGAATTTTGTTGAGACGTTGCTATAGCCAGCACAGACTTAACTTTTCTTGGGAAGTTGATATACATTTAGCCAGCATAAAATTAAATGGAGTTAACCGCACTATTGTTTTGCTCTGCCCGGACGACGGGGCTACGACTCGCTCTTATATCAAATTCCAGCTGCCAATGGCTCTTTCACGTGCGCGCAAATTTTTACACGGCACCCATCCACACGACGTTATCCCTTGCCAAGCCCTCAGCCCTGCACGTCTGACAAGGAGGAGGAACCACAGTAATGGACATTGGTATAATAAACCAAAGTTTCTACGCGCTGCCGTTACAAATCAGTGGCGCTAAGAATTGACTCTTGGGTGATCTTGGTATATTGAGTGATATCCCTTAAGCACCAAAGTTTACGACTCATTTATAAATCGTAGCATCTGGAATATATCATTATTACATTTTCCCTTTCGTTAAGTACAATATCATGTGTTGAAGTGATGCTGTGAGGAATTGACTTTGTGGTGTTCCTGGTATATTGAGCATAACCCATTCACAAATCTTAGCAATTGCAATATATCACCCATTAAGTGCTTTAATTGATACATATTTCAGATAACACTCTAGAGTGTGCTACTGCACATAGTACATGTGCATTAAAGTTGGCTGACGCTGCGAATCCTGATTGCACGTAAGTAACTATACCCAAATACGTTGTGGTCCTGGGGCCCGTTGCTCAAAACTAAGTTATTTTAACGATCCGTTAAACTCTAACGGATCGTTATCTTTGTAACGTGACGTTTGTTAACGGTCCGTTAAATTTCTGTTGTGGAAAGTCAATTTCATTATCCGTTAGCTAACGGATTCATTAAAGTTAATCCAAGAGAAGACTGTTTGTTCATTGACTGAATTTAAAATTTTTAAATTCAATGTACATGTATAACAACTTCATAAAAGTTACTATTAACAAGAAACTGAAGACAGCGAGACTACTGTGCAGTCTGTTCACAAAATAGATTAAATACACAAAGATGACTGTAGAATTTACAACAGAAAACACTATAGAATACTTTATTTTTTCCTTTAGAAATTTCCTTTAAATCTGTAGGAAAAATTATGGGATTTGCACTTCAGAATTATGGGGCCATTATTTCCTATAGGACTCCAAAATTCTGTAGAATAGGATAGAATTTCATCCTATAGAAAATGGAATAGGCCCTCTAGAATGTTCTATAGAAAACTACATTGGTAATCTATGACTTTTTGCTACAGTCAACTAATGCCATCATTAAACAGATAACGGAGCCCCAAACCTTCGTTAAATGTAAGGCCGAGTTAACGACACATTAAAATTAACGGGACTTCCAGCAACATTCTTTCTCTCTGTTAAAGTTAACGATCCGTTAACATGGAGTTAACGGGTCGTTAAAAGATAACAGAGCTTTGAGCAACCGGCCATGGTCTTTTCCAAGTTGCATGCTCATGAGGCTCTGGGTTTTTCGTACCTACATTTTGATGGTAAGCTGTTTATCTTCAATTCGTTTTGCTGGTACTACTCTTAGTAGAGGAACCGAGGTCTTTGGGTTAAATACACGTACTTTAAGTTTCATCACAATCGGATAAAAACTGTGACGTCTGCACTGAGGGCCACAAACTACAAAAATATGATTTTCCGGAAAATAAGGAAGATTTCCCGTTGTTTGAACCCATGTATGCCTGACTCAACCACTCTTTTCAACAGGGGGGTTGGATGGCTGAATTGTTCGCACGTGCGCGCTGTATCATAAAGGCTGTCATTGAGCCAACTGGCGTGGTTTCGAATCCCCGGTTCTACGTGACAAGTAGTAGAGTCGCCTGCCCAACCCCGTTGGTTTTTCTCCGGGTCCTTCGGTTTCCTACCACGGCTACAGAACCCTACGCACAAGCGAATTATTGAAATAAAATTTAACCATATGTTAGTCCCGAAATGACCTGGGTTGTGTTGAGTGGACGTTAAATCCTACCCCCACTCTCTTTTTTCAACAATGAGGGGGGATGGTTAAAGTGCGCGCGTTTGGTCACAAGGTCTGTCATTCAGTCAAGCGACATTGTTTCGAATTCTCCCTAGTGTGGCAAGTAGTGGGGTCGCCATTACATCCGCTTGGGTTTTCTCCGGGTCCTCTGGTCTACTCCCACCGCTAAAGACCCTATGTGGAAGCGAATTATGGAAATAAAATTGAATGAAATGTTTGTCCCGTTACCTAGCTTGTGTTGAGTGGACGTAAAACCCACCTCTCTATCTTGCGCGCTCTCCCTCTCACAGTGAGCAATCACAACCAAGATCGTTGCTGAAACAAAAGTTTTTTTGTCAGACATGCTTGATCTCTTAAGGGTATGACGTCGGTTATACACATTTTTAAATTATCCATAATTATTTCTTGTTACATTAATATTTGATAATTTGCCGTACTGTTTTTTTAATGGTAGTAGTGACGGAAAAAAATAACAGTGGCACAAAATGCAAGTGGCGCATGAGTATCTGCACTCGCAAACACACTATCATCACACTTCTTAAAACATTTTATGTATCCATAAATATTTGTATGAATTTTGGATCATTGAAACCCACAGCTTTCAACGTTTTATAAATATTTGTTAATTTGATTCTGTTTCAGGAAGAAAGAGCCATATTTTAAATGTTTGAGAGATAGCGGCTGTTCCACAGATGACGCTGCTTATAAAGCTTCGGCTGTTGCTTTCGATTATAATAAATGCACTAACAGCGATAATTGTAAGCATAAGTGCTTTCAGTATGTTATCTAAAGACTGTCTAAGGAATTCAAACACCTGCATCGAAAACCAAGAAGCCGCGGACAAGTCACAACCCCTCCCACCCACCTGACTAGTGTTAGAGCTCGTTGCTTTGAGACATATAACCCTAACCCTAACCTCGCCCTAATAATAGCTGATATAGCTAGCACAGGTAGGGTGCCCCACGTGCCAACTGAAAAGTTGTTCTTGACACGTTGATCCTGCACGTTTTAGTTGAATAACTTACTACTGATTTCTAACAGTCTCGCACACTCGTTGAGGCTATAAATAGCAACAGCATGCGGAAATGTTCAAAACACCAAACACTACTACAGCCGTAAAAAATCTATTGTTGACGATTCTGAATAGCAATAATATTTAACTTTTTGGTTATTACGGCATCTTTAGAAATTACGCTCGTTTTAGTTTTTAAATTGCCTTATAATTAGCTGTACCATTAGAAGCTGCATATTTTGGTTTAGTACAAATAATATCTCTGACTCAATGCCGTACAGCAAGAATATGATACTAGCAGTAGTTTCATTTTACTTTTACAAGGTTCTTAAACATATTGTTGAGTTGCCTGATGTTGGTGCTTCTAAATTCAATTTCTTGTTCCATGTTTCGTAAAAAAAGTAGTCTTGATTATCCCGACCCGTCAATTAGACGTAGAATGATCGGTAGACTAGTTAAGCGAGACTAATTTCAAAACAAGGGCACGTAACCTATCTTTTACTCAAAAGTGTCTGGATGTTATGGACGCCACTCCAAACCATTTTTCAGTATTACTTATGTATGGTTTAATGATCATAGCTTATGAAGTACAGCATGGTCGTTTATTTAGCGACTATAAATGTGTGAAACAGATTTAAGGCTTTCTAAATATATTAGTATTGTGGTGTAATTGTCGAGATATTTGGAGATATTCATTTAGGGTGGGGCACCCTAGCACAGGATTCAATTTTGATGTGACTTTGATATAGGCAGCATAGATTTAAATTTGCTCGAGTTAGTACCCGAAAGTATAATAAATGAGAAGTGGTATCAAGTGTTCTAACTAAAGCCCAAAGACTTTAAAAAAAAACACTTGGATCTTTAACTGGAAAGATGACTGTAACAACAATGGATATCGCATACGAAATAGGCGTGATCGGCGTACTCACTAGAACACACGAGACCACCTCGTCTCCTTTATAGGACAAGCTGGTTGATGAAGCTATGGGTTATTTTTTATGGTATTATCGTCCTTATTCAAATTCCTGGATCTGATTTCTAAACTTTAAATAGGGGAGTGACGTGATAAAGTTAAAATTCACCGACTTGATCAATTTTTACCTTAATTACTTGCAGACTTGACCAATATATACCCCTGTTACTTCAACTTCCAGACTTGACCAATCCTTACATTCGTTACTTCCAGACTTGACCAATCTGTACCCTCGTTACTTCAAGACCTGACCAATCTGTACCTTAGTTACTTCAAGAGATGACCAGTCTGTACCCTCGTTACTTCCAGACTTGACCAATCTCTACCCTTATTACCTTCAGACTAAACTAACCGCATTTCTCGTTTTATTTAAACGTGACCAATCCCTATTCTTGTTCCTCCCGAGCGTGACCAACCTCTACCCTCGTTATTTCTGGTGATTATTATCACAATATTTAGAAATTTGACCTGAATGTGGTACTGAATTTACAAGGCAGTGGTGGTAGCACAGATTTGAATTTTGTTGAGACGTTGCTATAGCCAGCACAGACTTAACTTTTCTTGGGAAGTTGATATACATTTAGCCAGCATAAAATTAAATGGAGTTAACCGCACTATTGTTTTGCTCTGCCCGGACGACGGGGCTACGACTCACTCTTATATCAAATTCCAGCTGCCAATGGCTCTTTCACGTGCGCGCAAATTTTTACACGGCACCCATCCACACGACGTTATCCCTTGCCAAGCCCTCAGCCCTGCGCGTCTGACAAGGAGGAACCACAGTAATGGACACTGGTATAATAAACCAAAGTTTCTACGCGATGCCGTTACAAATCAGTGGCGCTAAGAATTGACTCTTGGGTGATCTTGGTATATTGAGTGATATCCCTTAAGCACCAAAGTTTACGACTCATTTATAAATCGTAGCATCTGGAATATATCATTATTACATTTTCCCTTTCGTTAAGTACAATATCATGTGTTGAAGTGATGCTGTGAGGAATTGACTTTGTGGTGTTCCTGGTATATTGAGCATAACCCATTCACAAATCTTAGCAATTGCAATATATCACCCATTAAGTGCTTTAATTGATACATATTTCAGATAACACTCTAGAGTGTGCTACTGCACATAGTACATGTGCATTAAAGTTGGCTGACGCTGCGAATCCTGATTGCACGTAAGTAACTATACCCAAATACGTTGTGGTCCTGGGGCCCGTTGCTCAAAACTAAGTTATTTTAACGATCCGTTAAACTCTAACGGATCGTTATCTTTGTAACGTGACGTTTGTTAACGGTCCGTTAAATTTCTGTTGTGGAAAGTCAATTTCATTATCCGTTAGCTAACGGATTCATTAAAGTTAATCCAAGAGAAGACTGTTTGTTCATTGACTGAATTTAAAATTTTTAAATTCAATGTACATGTATAACAACTTCATAGAAGTTACTATTAACAAGAAACTGAAGACAGCGAGACTACTGTGCAGTCTGTTCACAAAATAGATTAAATAAACAAAGATGACTGTAGAATTTACAACAGAAAACACTATAGAATACTTTATTTTTTCCTTTAGAAATTTCCTTTAAATCTGTAGGAAAAATTATGGGATTTGCACTTCAGAATTATGGGGCCATTATTTCCTATAGGACTCCAAAATTCTGTAGAATAGTATAGAATTTCATCCTATAGAAAATGGAATAGGCCCTCTAGAATGTTCTATAGAAAACTACATTGGTAATCTATGACTTTTTGCTACAGTCAACTAATGCCATCATTAAACAGATAACGGAGCCCCAAACCTTCGTTAAATGTAAGGCCGAGTTAACGATACATTAAAATTAACGGGACTTCCAGCAACATTCTTTCTCTCTGTTAAAGTTAACGATCCGTTAACATGGAGTTAACGGATCGTTAAAAGATAACAGAGCTTTGAGCAACCGGCCATGGTCTTTTCCAAGTTGCATGCTCATGAGGCTCTGGGTTTTTCGTACCTACATTTTGATGGTAAGCTGTTTATCTTCAATTCGTTTTGCTGGTACTACTCTTAGTAGAGGAACCGAGGTCTTTGGGTTAAATACACGTACTTTAAGTTTCATCACAATCGGATAAAAACTGTGACGTCTGCACTGAGGGTCACAAACTAAAAAAGTATGATTTTCCGGAAAATAAGGAAGATTTCCCGTTGTTTGAACCCATGCATGCCTGACTCAACCACTCTTTTCAACAGGGGGGTTGGATGGCTGAATTGTTCGCACGTGCGCGCTGTATCATAAAGGCTGTCATTGAGCCAACTGGCGTGGTTTCGAATCCCCGGTTCTACGTGACAAGTAGTAGAGTCGCCTGCCCAACCCCGTTGGTTTTTCTCCGGGTCCTTCGGTTTCCTACCACTGCTACAGAACCCTACGCACAAGCGAATTATTGAAATAAAATTTAACCATATGTTAGTCCCGAAATGACCTGGTTTGTGTTGAGTGGACGTTAAATCCTACCCCACTCTCTTTTTTCAACAATGAGGGGGGATGGTTAAAGTGCGCGCGTTTGGTCACAAGGTCTGTCATTCAGTCAAGCGACATTGTTTCGAATTCTCCCTAGTGTGGCAAGTAGTGGGGTCGCCATTACATCCTCTTGGGTTTTCTCCGGGTCCTCTGGTCTACTCCCACCGCTAAAGACCCTATGTGGAAGCGAATTATGGAAATAAAATTGAATGAAATGTTTGTCCCGTTACCTAGCTTGTGTTGAGTGGACGTAAAACCCACCTCTCTATCTTGCGCGCTCTCCCTCTCACAGTGAGCAATCACAACCAAGATCGTTGCTGAAACAAAAGTTTTTTTGTCAGACATGCTTGATCTCTTAAGGGTATGACGTCGGTTATACACATTTTTAAATTATCCATAATTATTTCTTGTTACATTAATATTTGATAATTTGCCGTACTGTTTTTTTAATGGTAGTAGTGACGGAAAAAAATAACAGTGGCACAAAATGCAAGTGGCGCATGACTATCTGCACTCGCAAACACACTATCATCACACTTCTTAAAACATTTTATGTATCCATAAATATTTGTATGAATTTTGGATCATTGAAACCCACAGCTTTCAACGTTTTATAAATATTTGTTAATTTGATTCTGTTTCAGGAAGAAAGAGCCATATTTTAAATGTTTGAGAGATAGCGGCTGTTCCACAGATGACGCTGCTTATAAAGCTTCGGCTGTTGCTTTCGATTATAATAAATGCACTAACAGCAATAATGGTAAGCATAAGTGCTTTCAGTATGTTATCTAAAGACTGTCTAAGGAATTCAAACACCTGCATCGAAAACCAAGAAGCCGCGGACAAGTCACAACCCCTGCCACCCACCTGACTAGTGTTAGAGCTCGCTGCTTTGAGACATATAACCCTAACCCTAACCTCGCCCTAATAATAGCTGATATAGCTAGCACAGGATTCACTTTTGATGTGACTTTGATATAGGCAGCATAGATTTAAATTTGCTCGAGCAGTTGATATACATGTAGCCAACAGGGACACGAAAACAATGCCAATGGATCAAGGAATTCGATACGGAAGTGTTCTTCCCAAGATAAATTTTAAATTGGATAAATAAAATAGACATTAACGTTGTTTTCAAAAAAAAAAAAGGTAGAGGCAAAATAGTGTAATCAGCAAATGGACTATTCACCGTCTACAAATTACATGACAAGCCCATTTATAAAACGTGCATGGAAGTAATTTCATTACTACATATTGTTTGTTGTTGTTATTTTAATTCACAGGTGTTGCTGTTCCAGCCATAACATGGATGTTCCCGTTAGTAATGTTAGTAATGTCAAAGACATTCTGTGATTAATAATCAAGAGGACGAAGACAAAAAAATACGCAAACGTATCCATAAATTTACAATGTATTACTGTCCCTTTGGCGTTAGCGTATGACACTTATCTATCTATTAAATATGTAAAAATACCATTAGAATATTGTACATGTATATGAAAACAAATTTAACCCCCCTTAAAATTAGCATTAATATATGTAACACAATCTTAGTGATTACAGAGAGTCGTGAAACCTCTTATGTCTGCCACGCGAGATTTTCGTCTTTATTCTTTATCACGGGAACACACCCAAGGGTCTCGTTGGTCGATGGTACTAATTACTAATCTTGTAGGTACTGATTTGCTATAGAAACCATCGGTCGATGCATCAATAACTAATTCCTGCGTAACACAATCTTAGTGATTACAGAGACCAGTTTCATAAATATATGGTTTATTTACATCGGAACAGAATATCACACAACTACATAATTACAACAACAATACAGGTCCCTTATAAACATAACGCATCAGGACGGTACATAATAAAACTAAGTCTACAATTCCGTCTCTCTGGCAAGGCAGCGGTTGAACTCGGGTGGGTCCATACGCCTGTCTGTGCGTCTCCCTCTGCTCTCCGTCTCGAAACAGAGAGACCCCCCAACGTTGAGCTTGCAAGCTCCACTCATTTTTCTCCACAACCTCAGCTAATTTATACTAAACTTAGATGTCGTATAAAGTTAATTAAAGTATGCGTATACATATATTATTGATATTAATTAAAGACCTACACAATGAATCAACTGTCATCCATAGATGTTATACTATAAGCACGGTCAGTTATAAGTCAGCGTATTGTTAAACTTGAACTCTCGCACTCCGTAACATGTATCCAATAAAATAAATACAAAATTAGCATTCTCTTTTCATTTCTAAAGATTCTGAAACATATCTGTGCATTAAAATGAAATGAGATGAGTTTAACGTCCAGGTGGGCTAATGCAGATATAACACAATTAAAAAAAGAACAGTATAATATTTGCGTTAGTTATATTTCACGCCGAATGTAAATGAAATGAGATGGAGTTTAACGTCCAACTATTTTGCACAACTGGGCTAATGAAGACTGGCATACTCCATACAGTGTGATATGAGGGAAATTGTGTCCATACTCAACACTACGCTTACCCTTATTCCGAATCCCAATTGTCAAGGATTCTATTACGTGCACGCCAATGTGTACACGGGGCCACGGTTTATCGTCCCATCCGAATACCTTATCCCTTTCCAGGCGAGTCTCTAAATCAGTGGTTCTCAACCTTTTTTTTACCAACGGCACACCAGAGCATCCATGTTGATTTAAATTGACAAATAATTCGTGTTTTCAATGTTGAAGATTTTGGATGATATTGAGTTAGAGACTTAGCTACTTTAAATAATCTTAGTGTTATCATTACCTCTAATTTTGACAAGAATAAACCAATCTCGGCAATGTGTAAGGGAGGTGCTAATTGCAGGCCAGCTGGGGAGGTTCGGGTATTCCCGGAGTCCAAAATGACCGCTTTATATAAATGACTTTTTGGGGGAATACTAACCCGAACCTTAACCCTAACCCTTTTAAGAGGGGTAAATGTATATTGGATCTAAGTTCATTCTTCTAGAAAGGGTAAGGGTTAGGGTTAGGCCTAATATTCCCCCAAATTCTCATTTATAGAAACATCCGAACCTCCCCAACCGGTCTGCAATTTGGATCTAAGTTCATATTGGATCTAAGTTCATTCTTCTAGAAAGGGTAAGGGTTAGGGTTAGGCCTAATATTCCCCCACATTCTCATTTATAGAAACATCCGAACCTCCCCAACCCGCCTGCAATTAGCATCCCCCAATGTGTAAAGTTTTAGTTATCTGACCACTAATATCAAGAAAACGAGATCATTAATTTATATTTTAAAATACTGTCCCTTACATCATACTCTGCCATGGATGAGAGAGAGAGAGAGAGAGAGAGAGAGAGAGGGGGAGGGGAATCACTTCGGGACGAACACATGGGTGTATTTTATTTCAATTATTCGCTTAGCAGTGGGAGTAAACCACGTGTGTTGTTGAACTGTCGGTGCTATATATGACTTGTTATCATTATTATTGTTTATTCATTTTCTATGGTAACGCGTGCAATTCTAGGCGGTTGAGTTATGCTTAGCTGTTGGAAATGTCCTCTTTAATTGTCATCATCGAATACCAACGGCCATACGAAATGATCTCGGTTGTTCGTCCCATCTGATCGGATTAGGCAAGAGCATTATTGTCATCACCGTACCTGTCATTCGGCACGCAGAGATCCACCTTCGTTATACTTAGAGGATAAATATATGTCCTGAATCAACGCCATATCCAAAACATTAGTACTCTGCATTCTACTCCGCTTTACAAAGACTAAATAAACCTACTTATACTTAGTGTTTTCGATTAAAATCGTCGATTTAGGACTTAAAATGTCGGCCAACTAGCTGAGTGTCCGTTCCCAAGCGGAGCTAACTGTATCCAGGCAGCCTAAGTTTAGTATGCGTACGTGCTACTATCGACAAGCTGTAAATGGACTCGAAAAACACCAGAGTCTCCAACCAACCCACAACTAGTCGTATAATTTTGCGACTTTTAACACACCAAAAACAGCAAGTGAATATAAGCTTAACCACACATGCTGTGGCAACCAAATTTCACATCACCTGCAAAAATAATCGGAAAGAAAATACGATAAAATGGAATAAGATTGCGATCGATATTCCGATTAGAAGGTGATTAGTGTATAGATTATTGGATATATTAATAATTCATCAAATGTAAATTTGACATTTTGATTAAAGTGTAAGTTGACATATTCTATAACAATAGATTATTTGGACCGTATTGATTGTCAATAGACCAAAATAGTTTATATTGACAATTAAACATCTACTTCTAACACTGCTAAATAGTTGACTAGTTGTCTAACACTGCTAAATGGTTGACTAGCTTTCTAACACTGTTAAATGGTTGACTAATTTAGTTTTCTAATACTAATAAATAGTTGACCAACTTTTTAACAGTGTTAAATGGTTGACTAGTTTAGTTTTCTAATACTGCTAAATAGTTAAACAGTTTTCTTACACTGCTTAAATAGGTGACCAGTTTTCTAACACTGCTAAATATACTATTCAAAAAAAGTAGGGGATATTTGATTTTGGGGGCATAATACTAAAATATGCAAATGACTACGAAAAAAGTCACTATAGAACCTAACAGAAGAAACATTTCCAGTTACATGTGACGCCCAAACGCACCAATAGCTACCGCATGGAATGCAGGTGATGCTTGGGATCATCATGGGGGCCCAACCCAAGATTTGCATGACTCTGACTTTGAATGTTACAGTCATTGTGGCATTGAATTCCAGGGTGGAAACATCAGTTTAATTGTTTTAGTGACCAGAAAACAAATTTTGATATGCGTCGGCTTACCCAAAATGAAAGGTTACTTGCCCTTGGCATGCTACAGATCGGCACAACACAGGCGGTTGTGGCGCGGACGATGAATGTTTCTCAGTCTGTCATAAGCAGGCTATGGTCCAGATACCGTGATACACAATCTGTACAGGACAGACCACGCTCAGGTCGACCAAGGGCGACAACTCAAGCCCAGGATCGATTTATCCATACCATGGCCTTGAGAAATCGTGTCATCACAGCAAATCAGATCAGCGCTCGTCTTCAAACAGACACTGGTGTGAGAGTGAGTGGCCAGACTGCCTAGGGGTCACCTTCGCGCCCGACGTCCTCGCGTGATCCCTTGTTTGAGAGATCATCACATTCAGGCAAGACGTCGTTGGTGTAGGGATCGTCAACACTGGGATAATCGACGCTGGAGCAATGTGATGTTTTCAGATGAGTCAAGGTTCACTGTTGATTTTTTGGACAGACGTAGGAGGGTGTGGCGTCGTCGAAACGAGCGCTTCCAAGACGTTAACGTCATCAGACATGATCGATTTGGGGGTGGTTCTGTTATGGTGTGGGGAGGCATCACTGTTGCTGGAAGAACGGCTTTACATGTTGTTGCAGGGCGTGTTACAGGCCAGTACTACCGGGACAACATCTTGGCAGTCCATGTTGTGCCGTTCGCACGACGTCATGGCCGCCGTTTCATCTTCCAGGATGACAACGCAAGATGTCACAGGGCCAGGATCGTTACAGGTTACCTCCAACAACAGAACATCACCACATTACCTTGGCCAGCACTGAGTCCCGACCTCTCCCCAATCGAGCATGTCTGGGACATGCTTGGACAGAGGTTACGTCAACGTCAACAACGTCCTGCCAATGTCCAAGAATTTGCTGCTGCGTTGCAACAGGAATGGGACAATCTGGACCAAAATGTCCTTAGACGTCTCATTAGGAGTATGCCACGTCGGATCAATGCTTATTTGGCAAACAGGAGGGGATTTACCCGTTACTGACTTTGTTGTGATGCTATGGTAACTTTGCTGTTTGACCCCGGGTATCATTTTACCCTTATAGTGGTCAGTCTGTGCCTTACTTAGTCTAACGATCATTTGGAATAAATCGATGAATGTGAACTTCATTTCATTTTGTCATTTGTTTCTTCGTCAGTTTCATTAGGTGACTTTAATAACACTTAAAAAAAATCAAATATCCCCTACTTTTTTTGAATAGTATAGTTGACTATTTTTCTAACACTGCTAAATGATTGACTAGTTTTCTAAGCCTTCTAAATATTGGACTATATGTTTTCTAACACTGTTAAATTGTTGACCAGTTTTCTAACACTGCTACATAGTTGACCAGTTTTCTAACACTGCTTATTGGTTGACCAGTTTCCTAACACTGCCAAATAGTTGACCAGTTTTCTAACACTGCTAAATGGTTGACTAGTTTTCTAACACTGCTAAATAGTTGACCAGTTTTCTAACACTGTTAAATAGTTGACCAGTTTTCTAACACTGCTAAATGGTTGACTAGTTTTCTAACACTGCTAAATATTTGACTAGTTTTCTAACACTGATAAATATTTGACTAGTTTACATTGACTATATTATTCTTATTATTAATGTTGTTGTTCGATTTATATGTCGCTTCATTACATTACACATGAGTGTTTCTAAGCGCGTTCACAACAAAACAGTTCAAAAGCATTTTTGAAGTAAATATGTTTTTAAGTTAATCTTAAAGCTCTGGATGGAAGAGTACTCTCGATGAGTTTTTCGAAGATCATTAAACATTTTAAATGCTCTGGCGGAGAAAGCATATTTACCAGAACGTTTATTATATTTATGAAGCCTCAATATGCTACGATCACTTGAAGAACGAAGATTGGATCACCGGGGAGTATAGAAATCAAAGAGTTCTTTTAAAAAGTCGTCTAGTTTTCCAACATGGATAAATAGTCGACTAGTTTTCCGTCCTCGGTATCCCCGGTGGTTGCATTCCAATCTACTTCACTGTTCACTGCTGGTTCATCCATGGGGTATCGAATTATCTGCCCTTGATCGTAGCTGGAGTCTGCGAACCAATCAAACATAGTTTACAATCCAGTCTTAGACCCATTGTTTACGTTCATAACAATATGCCGGGATTAACATGGCTCACAATAATCCAACACACTGTAAGGATTTTACCACACTTCAAGCAAAAATCAACCTGGCACGTTATAAGACATTAACTGGACGACCGTGAATGCAACAAAATCACGTGATTGACATGGATAATCGTAAATTAGAGCCATTTTGTCAATAACGTATAATGCATGTTAGTTCCCAAATATTGCAGAGGGAATTGTAACCCCATTTGTACTGTCTCGTCATACTAATTTGTTTCATTCGAGAGCGATATTTGAAGTTTTTATGGACAAAAAGTTCCCTGGGCAGGTTACTCAAGCTACGAATTCATTTCGTGTTTTTTTTATAGTGTTTTTGTTTTGTTTACCTATAATTGGAAACATCAATGAACAACCGACAAACCTACCCGTCAATAAAATACCCAAATTGATTTATATATATAGCCCGGAGCCATATTTCTTTATTTTCTATATTATAGTAGTTACAGACCACTGAAGTAGTTAAAAACCCAGGTTTCTTTTTAATAGAGAGACATTACCTACATACTGTGGGATATTGACTTCTCGAAATAGTTTCATGGCGTGATTAAATTGAAATTCTGCTTTTGGGAAGACGCGGCGGGGGGTGGAGGGACTGGGTCACACTCACTTTCAGACGTCAATAATCTTTTTGACGTTGTTGTACCGAACAAGCGTAATAGCTAACTTAATCATAGGCGGGATTTCGTCAATCCTTCATAGACCAGACCTGCTTAGAAGGGCGATTGGGTGTGTGGGGGTGCAGGTGGTAGATGATGTCAGGCGGTCTGCCACTGCCCCCGAGTCCACTCTAAAAAAAACAAGTGTTCATTTTTCCGTTACAAAGGAAGTTAACTAATCTTTTCCTAATAGCACACTGCATGGCGTATTCCCCCATTTTTGATTTTATTTTTGCTCCTGCAAAATCCGTTGCCCTAAGTGAAATAGCCCTTTACTGTTCGATATAAAGATTATTTTCAACCATGTACATATTTTTTAAGATAAAGTGATAAAGTCCGTCTATTTTATATTTTAGTTATAAAGTCTGTCTATTTATAAGGTCACACTTTTTAAAATTTTGTATAATCCGTCTATTTTATATTTTAGTGATAAAGTCCCACTATTTATTATTTTGGTGATAAGGTCCAAGTATTTTTATATTTTAGTGATAAAGTCCCTCTTTTTTATATTTTAGTGATAAGGTCCCAATATTTTTATATTTTGGCAATAAAGTCCCTCTATTTATTATTTTAGTGATAAAATCCCGCTATTTTATATTTTAGAGATAAGGTCCAAGTATGTTTTATTTTGGTGATAAGGTCCAAGTATTTTTATATTATAGTGATAAGGTCCCTCTATTTTATATTATAGTGATAAGGTCCAACTGTTTTATATTTTGGTAATAAAGTCCCTTTATATTTTATTGATAAAGTCGCTCTATTTTTGTTTATTTAGAGCCCTTAAAGATACATTATTCAAGCTGAATCTGCCTATTACAAGTTTTAGGCCCTCAATGTTATATACATTATCAATTAGACATATATTAACTTGCCAAGACCATAATAAACTCTCGGTGCCATCTGATGCTCTAGATTTTCAACATATATAAATACGATTGGGTTAATGATATAATTAAAAATGGATAATCGAGACTTTGTTTATTATTATAACAACCATATCAATGACAATCGTGACTACATTGTTTTGCAATAGACAACTCCGCTCAGAATTAAATAACTTGACTGAAATTTTCAACATATCCCCCTTTTTAACTATTATATCGAGATGTACGTGTCACCGTTTTCTCTAAACCATACATAAAGTATCTTTAATTGATCTGTGGCTGATAGTTGCCATTATGATGCTACGAAGGTGAAAAAATTTTTCAATAACCATAATTATCAACCGCCATCATCGACTTTGCATCGAGTCAGTCCCATTGTTTTGACGCATCGTCTCGTGTAAGTACTGTCTGTTAACCACTCACGATAAGTATTGTTAGCGATGAGTCGTTCCACAATTAATTCCACCCGCCATCAATAATCCACTCTTATATAACCTCACACTGGGCACAGAAAAAGTTTTCTTCGTTCCTGATTAGTTTGTTTTTAGGGCATATTTTAAAGAAAACTTTAAGTATTTTTCGATTGCGCTAATGTAAACAAACGCAGCAATCATCACCGGGTGCCGCCTTTGTGCAGAATTCATTATTGGAAATCTGAGACGCTATCGGGGCATATGATACATGGATTATTGAACTGTTTTATGGAATATTGTGCACACAAAAAATAATACGCTTTAGGTGGATGTGTAGACAATACTACCACAGAGAGATTTATGAATCTGAATCAATTTCCACGTTAGTTTATGATAGTATAATTAAAATAACTAGATAACGAAACAGGACTGTTGTTTGCAAATCGGGAAATTGTAGAGATATAGACTCATTGAAAATGAAAAAATCTTGCAATAGAATGTGACCAGCTAAGCGTGCGAACCACATTGATGGTTGTAAGAAAAACTAATCTGGGCCCAACAAAATCTTCTTACTTTTAATGCGCGAAAGTTTAAAATGCCTAATAACAGAATATTCGTGGTGCGTGCAAAGCACGAGTTTAAGACGAAGAAAGAAAATGCGGAAACTGTTTCGAAAGAAAATGTGGGAATCGTTTCGAAAGAAAATGTAGAAAAGATTGATGTCATAGAAGATGTTGCTCTTGCTGACGAAATCTCAGATTTAGTTCCGGAATCGGCTTATTTCAAATCTGAGTTCTTCAAAGGACTTTCACCGATTTTGTTCTTGGCTAGAATCTTTGGAATGTTTTTCAAGCGATATAAAGTAAAAGGTCAGTGGATGACGGAGAAATGGGTTTGGTTCTGTGTTGGCGTTGTTGTAATTCAGCTGTTTAGCTTAGCAAGATCATGTTCCGTGTTCACATTGCAAGAGGAGTTCAGCGATACTCTGTTCTTCAAATTACAAATCGGCCTCTGGGGTGTTGAAAACACAGTAAAACTGCTTGCCATGATCTACGCATCTTTCCGTAAAAGCTGCTTCCCGGAGTTTTTTCAGACTTGGATGAGAGTTTGCAACGATAAGCCTCTGGATAAACGACTTCTGGTGGTCAGAAAATTGGCTCTGACGCTGTCGTGCAATTTTGTACTTGTAAACACGCTAGGGATGATTACAACAATACTGTTCGTGCCGGATCTAAATGAACTTTATTTGAAGTTATCCTGGCCTGATGCCGATACATTGTCAACCGGATATATGTACAAATGGTTATTTGTATTGTGTTCATTTGTTGGATCCGGCATCTCCATGTTTTCGATTAGTCTTTTGGTGATTCTCAGTTTCGCGATTACAAACGAATTCTATGACGTAGCAAACAAAATAACTACGTACATCAACAAAGATGGTAGTTTTGATGGCGATCTGGAAAAATTGCGACAACGTCATCAAGGCTTGTGTAGATTGACAGAAATATTAGACGAATCGTTTATGGCCATTATTGCTATTGTGTATGTCGCCAATGTACCGATGTCGTGTGTTATATTATATAACATCATATACCACACACATTCTACGTCACTGAATCTATTTAATATCTTCTGGATGGTGTCTTTAACCCTTCACATGTCTGTCGTCTCGTTAGTCTGTGCTCGAGTTAATGTGGCGGTAAGTGTAAATACTGGTTGTTAGTGTCTATTTATGTCACGGGCGCCTGTCCGAAATGGCAAAGTCGATGTATTTTATAAACGCCGTAGTCTCGATTGTAGAACCTGTGAGAATAAGTGAGTATTGCGACTGGTTGACGGAAAGTGTGGACGAGTTATTTGGGCCTTAATTTGATAATCATGACTTTAGACGTAATATATAAAGATGCATTATGCGAAAATTAGTTAAATTTTTAAATCTCTGTCAACCGATGATCTAGATCGTAGATTATATATATCAGTATCTGAAATCCTTCCTGGTGTTCTCACGTAAGCGTTTGAAACCCCGACATCATCAAATACTAGGCAACCCAATTCGCGGGGAAATAAAAAAGTGAACGTTTTTGAGATGATTTCAAATATTAAATTTTAGCAATTAATGTGACTCATTTGCGCTCACTACACTTAATTATTTGTTAAACGAGTTTTTCGAGATTTTATAAGAATTGTCCTTATTTTTAAAATTGTATACGTCTTAACTTGTGACGTCAACTGGCATACTATCGCCATTCACATTACTTTTGTTAGGTCTTCCTCGTATATCAGTGGACACTGACTATTGATTTAATTGTAACGTTCACCAGACACAAAATAGGTGATATCGGGACAAACGTCCTGCGCCTTGTCGCGTACGAGCTGGGAGTCGAATCCACGTCACTTGACCGTCTTACAGACCTTGTCATTCCACGTGCACACCTTAAACCACTAGTCTACGAAGCCCTATTGATAGATCATTGTTAAACGCTCATTTCCACGAAGTGACAATTTGTCTACTCAGCAGTAAACGTTTGAGGGTGAAAACTTTCTGAATTAGAGAGAGAGAGAAATGGGGTTTAATGTCTACTCGACACAAACTAGGTCATTTTAGGACTAACATATGAATTAATTTTTATTTCAATAATTCGCTTGCGCGTAGGGGTCTTTAGCAGTGGGAGGAAATATGAGGACCCGGTGAAAACCCACGAGGTTGGACAGGCGACCCTACACCTTGTCACGTACAACCTGGGATTCTTTTTTAAATAAGTTTTCAAGAGCTGTGTTAAAACCTGACCTTGTTATTTTCGACATATTGCAGATATGTCTCAGCTGTTTCAATGTTTATTTTACATTCGTTTAGCCGACTTAATATTCCAGACAAATATGTGTTTATTTATTGAACGCTTCAAACTAGAATTGGTACCCTTGTTCTAAAAGGAATAAAGGGGGGTTGGGTGGCCGAATGGTTAGCGCGCGCTTGCTGTATCATACGGCCTGCCATTGAGTCAACTGGCGTGGTTTCGAATCCCCGGTTGTACGTGTCAGGGAGTAGGGTCGCCTGCCCAGCCTCTTGGGTTTCCTCCTGGTACTCCGGTTTCCTCCCACTGCTAAAGACCCCTACGCGCAAGCGAATTATTGGAATAAAATTAAAAAACATATGTTAGTCCCAAAATGACCTAGTTTGTTTTGAGTGGACGTTAAATCCCATTTCTCTCTCTCTCTCTAAAAGGAATAAGCATATCTTATGCACAAGGTCTGTCACTAGGTGATGTAAACATGTTAGTTCGGTAATGTGTCATCCTGGTCATGACACGGAATTCTAGTCTTGCTAGCTTGTTGCTCTAATTTACTAAACTTATATATTTTATATCGGACATAGCCATTCATAAAAAAATTTTATTATCGGCAATCGTCAGGCAGAGGATGCGTGGGTTATATACATAAGGAACATATAAACGGTGTCAGTAAGCACACCCAGCGTGGTGCAGAACTAACTGACTAGATCTTGATGACATCGCGCCTGGTACGTTCGTGCATTTTTTATGCGCGAACTCTTAGTTTTTCTATTACTGGCACGCGCACGGGCACTATTTTTTTTTGTTTTCCATGTACCAAAATCGGGGATTTCGCGCGTAGGTACTTTTGAGTTATTATTCTGTGAAGCATAACACTTGCCACTGTACCTGTGTATCGCTAATTATAAACCGAATGTCTGAAGACCGTTCATATTTATTACGCGAAATTTTTTTAGGACTGAGTTGATGCGCGCTCCATTTGTTGCAAAGCAAACCAACGGTATTATTTTCTCAACAGTGTATGAATTTATTCATAGCGATAATATCCTTACACCGAGAGAAATTATCTAGTCTCGGTGAATAGAACCATGGTTGTCTGATAGAAAATTACTTTTGTATTTTTTGGAACGGAGAACAGCGATTTTAGAAGCAAACTAACCTGCCGCACATGATACTCATAATAAAAGGCGAGAACTCTTTTTGCAGCGGAAGCTTATCACTGAGTAATAGGTCAAGGTTTTATACGTTTTGCCGTATAAAAATCTAGCAAACAAGGTAAATACCTACGAATGTCGATAAAAAAAAAATAACATTCGGATTATAACTCTAGACAAGGTGTGTTAATTAAAAAGGGTGTAAATTGAATATTATAATATGTATAGGAAGCCTAGTGACGAGTGTAGTAAGTGCTGTCCGTCCGTCCGTCGGTCCGGCGTCCACAATTGCTTGTGGACGATCCAGAGGCTAAAGTTAATATCCAATTGACTTTAAATTTATACACGGTGTTTAAGGTCATGAGACAAAGAAGCCTATTGATTCTTAGCAATTTCCGATAATTACTGTCAGAGTTATGGCCCTTGATCACTTCAAAAAATCTTGTGGACGCTCTAGAGGCTAAAGTTAATAACCGATTAACTTTAAATTTATACACGGTGTTTAAGGTCATGAGACGAAGAAGCCTATTGATTTTCAGCGCTTTCCGATAATTGCTGTTTGAGTTATGGCCCTTGATCACTTCAAAAATTCGTATGGATGCTCTAGAGGCCAAAGTTAATATCCGATTGACTTTAAATTTATACACAGTGTTTAAGGTCATGAGACGAATAAGCCTATTGATTTTCAGTGATTTCCGATAATTACTGTCACAGTTATGGCCCTTGATCACTTCAAAAAATCTTGTGGATGTTCTAGAGGCCAAAGTTAATATCCGATTCACTTTAAATTTATACACAGTGTTTAAGGTCATGAAGCGAAGAATCCTATTGATTTTTAGCAATTTCCGATAATTACTGTCAGAGTTATGGCCTTTGATCACTTCGTAAATTCTTGTGAATGCTCTAGAGGCCAAAGTTAATATCCGATTGACTTTAAATTTATACACAGAGTTTAGTTCATGTGACGAAGAAGCCCATTGATTTTCAGCAATTTCCGATAATTACTATCAGAGTTATGGCCCTTGATTTTTTTTTTTTGTTAACAATATTTTATTTCAGAAATACATGAAATGGGATCAGGCAACAGGCAAAGCCTATATCACCCCTCTCCTCTGATCACTTCAAAAAATCTTGTGGACCCTCTAGAGGCTAAAGTTAATAACCGATTGACTTTAATAATCATATTTTAGTGTATTATAAATGTTTCAATACCGAAAAAAGTAAAATATGCGACAACCCTTGTTTACTGCCGGACGATTTAGCTGCTGTGGGCGTATGTTTCGTTGCCTGGCAACTCTCGTTAAAAGTTGTACGCGAACTAAATGCGTTTGTTAGATACTGACAGAGCAGCCCGGAGTCGAGCAATCGCCGCCCGAGCTGTCTTCGTCAGCTAGTTTCAAAATGGCGTACAACCAGTGCAAGTGGGAAAAGACGACAATAAAATCAGAAATATGTTATTTATTATTGTCGCACTTATTACATCACTCCTGTCTAACAAATCATAAAGCTGTGGTGTTACGGTGGCGGCATAGTATTTCACCGTAACACCACAGCCACTCTAACCATTCATAATACATCTAACCATCACTCCCTACACTCCCTCGTCTACTTTCCCAAACGTCAACAACACATCTCATACATCCATTTCGCTGATTAACCCTTGTACCATGTCTACTGGATTTTAGAAGTTTCTTTTCAGAAACAGCCGGCCCCCGGATGAAAGGCCATCAGTATCCCCGGGCAAACGTTTTATCGAACATGAATAAGCGAAGAGTCTTTTTAGCGCATATGGGATGATGTTATTCGTGTCCTCCATTTAACATTATTTATTTCATTTGATAACATGACATATTTATTGGTGCCGTTTTCGGTCCAGTTATTGTAATTGTAATGATATTAATATTATCTAATTATATTTGTTTTAGGCTCACAAACCTCTGGATGAGCTGTACAATATATCAGCTGACAGTTTACACAATCAACAGATACAGGTATGTTATATTTATAGCGGAAATGAAACGGGGTTTAACGTTCTAATATATTGTACCTTCTGGACTAAAGAGGACGGGCAGTGTGAATTCTATGGGGTGGGGGGGATTGCACCTTTAAGACTAATGAAGACGGGCAGTGTGCATGTTATGGAGGACTTGCACCTTCTGGACTAATGAAGACGGGTAGTGTGCATGTTGTTGGGATTGGGGGAGGGGGGCAAGTACAAAGGGTTCGATTACGTGTACATATATGTATATACGGAGCCCCTTAAGTGCACGATTCCACTCTTATATAATTTTTTCGTACATGATTCCACTCTTATATAATTATTTCGTTTAAACGAAATATTAATTCGTTTAAACGAAATATTAATTCGTTTAAACGAAATATTAATTCGTTTAAACAAAATATTAATTCGTTATAACGAAATAATTAATTCGTTATAACGAAATAATTAATTCGTTATAACGAAATAATTAATTCGTTATAACGAAATAACTAATTCGTTTAAACGAAATAATTAATTCGTTATAACGAAATAATAATTCCTTTAAACGAAATATTATTTCGGTATAACGAAATATTATATCGTTATAACGAAATATTATATCGTTATAACGAAATATTATATCGTTTAAACGAATTAATATTTCGTTATAACGAATTAATATTTCGTTATAACGAATTAATTATTTCGTTTAAACGAATTAATTATTTCGTTTAAACGAATTAATTATTTCGTTTTAACGAATTAATTGTTTCGTTTTAACGAGTTAATTATTTCGTTTTAACGAATTAATTATTTCGTTATAACGAATTAACATTTCGTTATAACGAATTAATATTTCGTTATAACGAATTAATTATTTCGTTTTAACGAATTAATTATTTCGTTTTAACGAATTAATTATTTCGTTATAACGAATTAATATTTCGTTATAACGAATTAATATTTCGTTTAAACGAATTAATATTTCGTTTAAACGAATTAATATTTCGTTTAAACGAATTAATTATTTCGTTTAAACGAATTAATTATTTCGTTTAAACGAATTAATCAATGTCGATTGAACACGTCGACTAATCCCAATGCTCCAAACAACGAAGTTGAAAAAATTTTTTAAAAAAAACCAATCGTGATCTCTATCGTTATTGATATACGGGATATACACATGGTTCATTTTTATATCATTAATTCGCTTGTTCGTAATGCTATTTAGCAGGTAGACCTAGAAAGAACCCTTGAGGTTAGACAAGTGACCCTGTCAGGCCTCGTGTCCCCAAACATGATCCCCATTACGAAAACCTTGTTAAACAGATAGCAGCAAATGTTTTAACATATGTTTTGGGGTATCAACCGTTTGGTTTATAAGCGTATGCAGGAGCCACAGTGGCTAAGTGGATAAGACGCTAGCGCGCTAGCCAGGAGGTCGCTTATTCGCCCCAGTGTTGGCGGAGAAAGTTCATCTGGGGTGTTCTTCGTGGTTTCCAGTTGTAAGTGATGCAGGAAGGAGGGTCTGACAAGGGCAACTGTCTAGTCTTTCGGATGGTACGAAAAATTCGAGGTCCCGTGTACAGATTGGCGTGCGCAACAAAGATCCCTTGGCAGCTGCAATTTCATATAAGTGTAGGCTGTAGCGATTTTGTTTGGGCAAAACATCCCCCAAAGCACAATATTTGGCGTATGCCCATCTTCAATAGCCCAGTCAAACTCAAAGCAGAACAGTAGGACGTTTAAGCCCATTTCATAAGGGTATACACCCTATCGATTTGTTAGTGTTACGTGACTTGCCGTTCCAGCGAAATGAATGTTGGGTGGTCTAGTGGTGCGCCATTGGGTCAAGGGGCGTTGTATCGGTTGACTGCATGTACGTGACAAGAAGTATGACTGCTTGTACATCCTCGTGGGTCTTCAGTTTCATCCCATTGCTAAATACCCCTACGCGAAAGCGGATTACATGTGTTAGTCCCGAAATGACCTAGTCTGTGTCTCTGTTCCAAGATTACCGACTCAAACCCACCGCAAATTGATAAAGTTTTTTGTTTTTTGTTTTTTTTAACATCTTTTATTTTCAAATTTGGTGTTTTGAGCATTTGGGTGTACACTGGACTTCGTTTGTTCGTCCAGTCCGAACTTGACAGCTCTCCTTTTCAGGCCCACCGTCCTGCACCACTGACAAAAACCAGATGAACTTTCTTGACAGCTCTCCTTGTCAAGCCCTCCGTCCTGCATCACTGATAAAAACCAGATGAACTTTTTCCGCCAACACCGGGAACGTACCAGCGACCTCTAAAGCTTATGAACCCAATGGTTAATTCCCTAAAATATATGTTAAACACTATAGGGTTCACAGGGTTTTCGTAAGGGGGATAATGTTTGGGAACTGGGTCTCTGGAGAAGTAGGTAGCGGAAACGATAGGATCCGTTCTCTCATTAACCCCAATGCTTCACACCAATATATGAAGAAAAAAAACTGATTTGAAGTGTATCCTCACAATAGGTGGAGGAGGAACCCGGGCCATCTCTTTATGCCACCAATGCTTCATAGACTCAATATCCATCACATGATCCCCATTACGAAAACCTATGAAGAGAAAAAACTGATTTAAAGTGTATCCTCAGAATAGGGGGAGGAGGAACCCAGGCCATATCTACATGTCACCAATGCTTCATAGAGTTCATACCAATCACATAATCCCCAGTACGACAACAGTGTAAACATGAGGTCTGTTATTGGGTCAAGTGCCGTTATTTCAATTAACCGCCTCTACGCGACAAGCAGCAGGATCGCTTGTCCAACCTCGTGGATTCTCCCCGGGCCCACTGCTACATATCCTTACGCGCAAACGAATTATTGAGATAAAAATGAACCACGTGTATATCCCGTATATCGATAACGATAGAGATCACGATTGTTTTTTTTAAATTTGTTTTTCAACTTCGTTGTTTGGAGCATTGGGGTTAGTCGACGTGTTAAATCGACATTGATTAATTCGATTAATCGAAACGATTAATTTGTTTAAACGAGATAATTAATTCGTTTAAACGAAATAATTAATTCGTTTAAACGAAATATTAATTCGTTATAACGAAATGTTAATTCGTTATAACGAAATATTAATTCGTTATAACGAAATATTTATTCGTTATAACGTAATATTAATTCGTTATAACGAAATATTAATTCGTTATAACGAAATAATTAATTCGTTAAAACGAAATAATTAATTCCTTATAACGAAATATTAATTCGTTATAACGAAATAATTAATTCGTTATAACGAAATAATTAATTCGTTAAAACGAAATAATTAATTCCTTATAACGAAATATTAATTCCTTATAACGAAATATTGATTCGTTTAAACGAAATATTAATTCGTTAAAACGAAATAACTAATTCGTTAAAACGAAATAATTATTTCGTTTAAACGAAATAATTAATTCGTTATAACGAAATAATTTATTCGTTATAACGAAATATTAATTCGTTTAAACAAAATAATATTTCGTTATAACGATATAATATTTCGTTATAACGATATAATATTTCGTTATAACGAAATAATATTTCGTTTAAACGAAATAATATTTCGTTTAAACGAATTATTATTTCGTTATAACGAATTAATTATTTCGTTAAAACGAATTAATTATTTCGTTTAAACGAATTAATTATTTCGTTATAACGAATTAATTATTTCGTTATAACGAATTAATTATTTCGTTATAACGAATTAATATTTCGTTTAAACGAATTAATATTTCGTTTAAACGAATTAATATTTCGTTTAAACGAATCAATATTTCGTTTAAACGAATTAATATTTCGTTTAAACGAATTAATATTTCGTTTAAACGAATTAATATTTCGTTTAAACGAAATAATTATATAAGAGTGGAATCATGTACGAAAAAATTATATAAGAGTGGAATCGTGCACTTAAGGGGCTCCGTATGTATACACGCGTCTGCGGATTGTCCTATTTGAAGGACCAAACGGTGTGTCTTGCTAAGTCTTTCCACCGTGCATCAATGACAAGATGATACTCCATTAAAAATTCAAAAAGTTTCGGATTCGTGAGAGATGTGTGGCAAGGAAACTGTATTCGTAGTATCCTTATTCCAATCCCGGATTGGATCGACAAGAATCATCCTGATTGTTAAAACACCATCACCCCTCTCTGTTCAATCCACGGCCTCTTTCTGGTTACACCACTACCGCCCTGTCTGTTAAATCCACTACCACCCCTGTCTGTTAAACAACTATCGTCCATCTCTGTTCAATCCACGACTACTTTCTGGTAAAACCACCACTACCCCTCTCCCCTCTCTGGTGTGGTTTCGAATCCCCGTTTGTACGTGACAAGAAGTAAGGTTTCCTGTCCTCCAACTGCTAAAGACCCATAAGCATAATCGAACCATGTGTTAGTCGCAAAAGTACAAAGTTAAGCACCATGTCTTTTCTCTGTTTCATGTATGTTGAAAAAATCTCAGTTGCAATCCACAAGCTTTCCATTCAGTTCAAAACCACTCTGTTCAATCCACAAACTACTATAGATGTTTAAACCACGTCCTGGTGGACAGATGATATAGACAGCGACCCAAATGTGTGTTATCTATGCCACCACAAACCCAAAAATACAAATTGACACACTTATTGAACATATGGTGTCAGTCGCTCGGTTGTTTTCTAATATATCGAATTTTTGTCAATCGTTTTTGAATTTGAGATCTGTCGTTTCAGAAATCAACCACACCGTCTGTTTAAAAGACCACCACCCTCCTTAACATAATGACTACCCCACCATAGTCCCCCTGTTGGAGGACACTGCCAGAAAAATAAACCATTTGACATGCTCTCATTGTCCTATTATTTTCTAGATTATTTAATTTGGGTCAATTGCTGTTGGGTTTGATGTCAATCGTTTTTTTTGTTGATCAATATACTGAAGAGCAGCCGTAAATTGTTGTTGGGTACGACCTGTCTTGAGATGAATCGTTGCGCGGATCAATTTGTTGACGAGCCGCTGTAATGATGCGACTGATTGTTTGTCAATCTAAAGAACAATAGAATGAGAAGGTATCAATACTACTAACCTAGATGATACGCTGTATGGACAAATATTGACGCCCATGTGTGGGAACTCTCCATCTGTCATGTTGTTGACACAAGGATATAGTAACCAAGGCCGCGACATGATAATCGTATTAATCGTGGTGTAGAATTACTAATTAGTTTAATTATTTTGGAAAATATCAAAAAAAGGAAAGTTTACAAATATTTAGTTACGTTCTGGAAATTCGACTATTCCGACAATTTACACTAATGACCATTTCTTGTTGCCAGTTGTGTTTTGTCGCGGCATGACAATTAGACATTTTACTAGCATTATTTCAACCTGATTAAAACACTGATCCTATTTCGTTTCGTTTTCTTATAGTTCAAATTTCGTTTTACTTGTCCTTACTACACTAGGATCTGGAAGAGTTGTTATATGTATACCGTGTTCTGGATGATGTGGGGGCGGTCCGTTATGGCAAGTTTTGTGGCGTGAGGTACACGGAGCTGTGGGTAGCCCAGTAGGAACATCAATGCTGATTGGTTAATCAAATCTCTGATGCAACCTTCCACTACAACCGGTCAGGTCTTCATGTGGTTTAATTTTATTTCAATAATTCGCTTGCGCGTAGGGGTTTTTAGCAGTGGGAGGAAACCGGAGTGCCCGGAGGAAACCCACGAGGTTGAGAAGGCGCCCCTATCTCCATGCCACATACGCTCACACCAGGGATCGAAACCACAGCCGCAAGCCAGAGGTGACCAGCCAGCTAGAGTTCGAAGCGCGGCACTCTAGACTACTAGGCCATCCCAACCCCACCTCGTTTTTTGGACACTGGTTAAGTGGTAAAGGCGCTACATCCTACCTTGGAGGTCGGATGAAGTGGCGTGCACGTAAAAGATCCCTGGACAGTTGGAATTTGATATTTCCCCCATAGCACACAGTATGGCTTATGACAGTTTTCATTAGTCCAGTGTAGGAGCAGAACAGTGGGGCGTTAAATCCCATTTCATTCCATTTGTTCTTTGGACACCAGAAGATCCTGCCAATGTGTCATGCTGTAGCTTCGATAATAGAACATGGGCTATAAAAGATCACCTACTAACAATATAAAAACATTTGTGTTGTAAAACTGATCGTTTAGCGTATGTCAATCTTACATATTCAACTTAAAGCGGCAATTTCATATTTTTAAGTTATATTTTTAAAATATTTGAAATAAAGCCTTAAAATAGATGGTATCTATAAACAGTCCAACCGTGTTAAAGAATAATCCTATAATTCACTATTGCCAGTTGAGAAATTGGCAAAAATATCACTTTCAACATCAAATTCAAACGTTTGAAGGTAGCTTTTGCATGGGGAGAATGGGAAAACAAGGAAGGAGGTAATTGTGTTATTATTTCCGATGTGAAAGATGTTTCAGTATGGAAAATAATGCCTATGATTGTATAATAGTGAGTTGACAACCTATTGAGCAAAAGACATAGTAATAAATATGTTTTGACTTTCTTGGAAAATATGAAATTCCCGCTTTAAATTAAACGGAAATTATGTATCTAGGTCCATTTAACAATTGGAAACAAAACCACGTCTAGAATTGTTAACCATCTCCAGTTATGATATATAAATACGTGTATACATCATCCAGAATTATAAATTGTCCAGAACCATAGAATCATCTCGAATTGTAATTTATCTAGATATGGAATTATAAATCGTTTAGAACCATAGAATCACTTGGCATTATATGTCTTCTCGAATTATATATAATTCTTCTAGATATATAATTATAAATCGCCAAGAATCATAAATATAGAATTCTAGACTCAAAAAATCTCGTGTTGAAACAACACAAACTTGTGTTAGATGTTGAAACAATACAATATTGTGTTAAATGTTGAAACAACACAAAACTTGTGTTAAAATTTATCAAACAACACAAACTTGTGTGAAAATCTACACAATACTTGTGTTGACATTTCTGAAATTTGTGTTGAAATTTCTGAAATTTGTGTTGAAATGTTTTAAACTTGTGTCGTAATTTCTGAAACCTGTGTTGAAATTTCTTAAACTTGTGTGGTTCCATACAAACTTGCGTATAACCGTCAACAAAAGCTTGTGTTGTATTTTCACCCAATTTGTATCCAGTATAGCAACCTTTCCCATGCAGCACCCCTCCTTTTGCTCCGTTTAACCTGTAAAGTTTGATAAATGAGGTAATAGTAATATTTTTTTTAAATTATTATTTATTCAAACATGATGGGAAAAAATTAAATAATACCGCCAAATCAAAACTAAATAGACATTTGAAATGTTAACAGAGAAATAATTATTATACTAATAAAATTTGTTATATATCTATAAATTCTAATGCGATTGGTGGGGTTTGGTGTGATTAAGAATTAAACTATACACTGCTTTATCATCCCGACATTAAACGTACTTTAAACTATGTCATGATGTGGGATAAAGAAGCATTTAGCAATTGATTTATGATATATTACTAGAACACTTATTATGGATATAATCAATTGGTTTATTGTACTGCAACGTTTCAACAAGATTTCACAATTGGGTATTTGCTTGAAAACGGCTTGTTGCAGTACAATAAACCAAGTGATTGTATCCATAATAAGTTCTAGCATTATGTTATAAAATTTTCGTGACATTTAGAATGAATCACGGTTTGATCGCCCTGCTGATATTAAATCAACCGCAGCATCATCATACATGATTCTGGTTTTAAAACGTTTTTATATTGAATGAATAGCTTGAATAGCTATACAGTTGACATTGTTGTTTATCACTTGTCAGATTTATAGATGTAAGAAACGAAACGAAATGAAGTGGCGTGTAAACTTCTACTGTTCTGATTCGACTTAGCTAATGAAATGAAATGGGGTTTAACTTCTTACACTTCTATACCTAACCTAGGCTAGTGGAAGACGGGCATACGCCATACAGTGTGCTACGAGGAAATTTTTGCCCGGGCAGCGGCGCTACGGCCTACTCTTATATCGAATTCTAACTGCCAAGGGATCTTTTACGTGCACGCCAATGTGTACGCGGGACCTCGGTTGTTCGTCCCATCCGAACGACTAGACAGCTGTCAGGCCCTCTGTTCTGCATCACGGACAAGGAGAAACCACGCCGGCAAATCGAGATGAACTTTCTCGACCAATGCAGGGACCAAACACCCGACCTCCAGGCTAGCGACCCTTCTTCTTACCCACTTACCCACGTGATCCCCCAACTTAGCTAATGAAGACGGGCATGCAGTGTGCTTTGAGGGAATTTTTTCCTGGACAGCGATAGTAGGGCCTGCTTTTATTTCGAAGTCTCCGTCTTCATTAGCCTCGGTAACGAGCAGAACAGTAGGACGTTAAACCCCATTTCATTTCATTTATTACACGGGGCCTTGTGTATTCCGTTTCTGGCCAGAACCTCCGCCAATTACTGAGAAGGGGTAACCCCACCGGGAAATCCAATTTCAATTTCTCGGCCACCATCGGGACCTACCGTATTATGTATTTCTTAGTGCTGTCTAATCTTGCAGATCTTGTTTTTTATTTACATTATTATTATTCGCGAATCCGCTCTCGAGACCATAGGATGGCTTAGAAATTGACCGGATAAGACAGTGTCTGCCAGATCTTCGTTACACGTTAATGTTAGGTTTCTACTGTCGTGCAATTCCAACTTCGTGTGTTTTCTCCGGGTTCATACGGCCTGTCATAGTTTCGAATCCCCGGTTGTACGTGGCAAGGGGTAGGGTTGCCTGTCCAACCTCGAGGGTTTTCTTTGGGCACTCCAGTTTCCTCCGACTGCTAAAGACCCCTACGCGCAAGCGAAATATTGAAATAAAATTAAACCATATGTTAGTCCCGAAATGACCTAGTTTGTGAAGAGTGGATGTTAAACCCCATTTCTCTCTCTGTCTATCTATTTTCTCCATGTCTGCACTCTCTCTCTCTCTCTCTCTCTCTCTCTCTCCTCTCTCTCTCTCTCTCTCTCTCTCTCTCTCTCTCTCTCTCTGTAAAAACAATAATATGTGGTTTTATTAAATCAATACCCTTTCTTTATGCTAACTCAACGAAGCAATACCCAATACGACTCACAACATGGCATTATCTACATGGTGATTGACAAACATGATTTGGATATTAATAACTATAATTTATCTAATGAATCGTTTCAGTTGATAATGTTCATGAATCGTCTAACCGGAAGTGAGGTTGGATTAACCGCCATTAAAATGTTTGTAATCAACAGGCCTACCATTTTAACGGTAAGTCAGTACACGCATGTCGCCTATGCACCGTAAGTGTCCAGTACGCATGTCGTCTAAACGACATCCGGGATTCTAGAAGCACAGTGAGTGGATCTGAGAAGATATTTTGGACAATATTTAACTTTTTTCTATGTCCAATATCTTGTAGAACGCTTTGATGAAAAACACCACAGATTCTAATAAGACTTATTTAAAAAGACTTATTTATCAATATCTTGTGGAACTCTAGTGGGGAAAACTTCAACACAAAACAAAAGCCCTCAAACCTTAAAAAAAATCGTGATGGGGTAATATTTTTCTCTTTAGAACACTTGTTATGATTTTCCGATCCCGGGTACAAATAGGCGTTCACGTAAAAGATCTCTAGGCAGCTGGAATTCGATATAAGAGTAGGCCGTAGTGCTGCTGCCCGGGCAAAATTTCTCTCATAGCACACTGTATGGTGTATTCTCGTTTCATTAGCCCAGGTTGGGAGCAGAGCAGTAGGACGTTAAACCCCATTTCATGTCCTTTCTATTGGGTTAGATTATCATAATATATAGAAATATTTGTTCTGTCTTCACACATTTGCTACCAAATTCATAGACTGTTCCATGTTTACTAAATAATTATCAGACAAAGTTTTGATATATGTGAAAGCGGCCTGCGTGGTATATTTTCTGCTCGAATAAATTTAGCTTCAATGTTAAAAACCACACAGGCCATATTAGTGCAGACTTTTAACGCTATTGTTTTACTCAGCACGTTAACAACTGATGCAAAAAGAAACAACTCTGAAAAGAATTTCCGCTTGTGTCGTAGAAGTATTTAAGAGCAAATCAATTCGATTGGGAATCTTTATAACATCTTTAGCAATATTATTGAAGGGTTTGGGCAAAATTATAAGTGGGAAACTAGAGTTAAAATAACGCCAAAGGCTAACAGGTGGAGATATAATAGAAACCCAATAGCAAATCTAACAAACGAGCACTTCAAAGTTGTGGATGATTTAACCCCAAAGCGTTGCCTTATCTTGATTATCGCCCTTTTTATTGTTGGTATAATTACATTTTAACTTATGACGTAAAGTGATTTTACGTAACTTCAGCAGACGACCGCCGTGTAAGGCTTGTCGCATGTTTTCCGATGGCTTTGTATTCAGTTTAGGACTACTACATAGGCCATTTCATTTGTACTTGGCTTCCTACTAAATTGCACGTATTTTTCTTCAATGTGCCTACATTTATATTTCATGTAGAAAACAGTAGATCATGTCTCACGCTGGCATTAGGATCATACAACGTTTTGGAAATATTGCCTTGAAATTAAGTTAGTTCATTTTGAGTGAAGGCCCGGGACTGTACAGTGCAGTTGACGCTTACGGCTAGCTAGCTCGCGGATTCATTCACTAAATCTGATATGCATATTTGTTGCTTGTGATGTCTGTAATTGGCGCCTTGTCCGTAGTTTTGTCTGGTATATTTATTTGTGTGTGGTGCTGTCCCCGTACTCTTAATATAACATTACAAACACAGTAGTTTTATAGTTTCAGTGTCTCATAATCAGTTCAGTTAGAATCACAAACTGTTCTTTCCATTATTTTTGAAGCAGCATACTAGGTCAGATTAACTTTGTTGGAGCCAGAACAAGTCAATGCGGGGGGGGGGGGCAAATGTAGTGAGTAAGGAGCTGGTCTAGTGTTCGATATTGACATAGGTCTAGAAATTATTCCGGATATTCCTTTGTGGTTTCCCATTGACACTAATGCAAGATGACGGACCGGGAAGGGACCGTGTCTAGACTTTTGGGAAGGACGAACACTGGAGCGTGTTCGTGTAAAAGCAACCTTGGCGTTTGGTTCAACTAAAGGCAGTCTAGTCTAATTGCTCGTATGGCACACTGCATGGCGTATGGACGTCGCCATTAGCCCATTTGTGTTGCAAAGTAAGACGATATATATCACTCCATTTCATTATATTACCACTGTACTGTCCATTAAAATAATTACTGCGTTTTTGTTACTATTAATTATCTTTTTAAAAACCACACCTTTGAATGTTTTTTCAGGTAATTGGGATGTTGATAACATATTTCGTGTTATTGGTACAGTTTAAAACACCAGCAGTAGCCGTTTGTAACTGTGGTAACAATGTTACTAGTTCCTAAACAGACACCACGTGAAACCTTAACCTTCAATAATATAAAACCAAGTACGAACAATCCAAACCATTAGACAAAATTCGAAGTCCTCAAAAAAACAGTATGGGCAAAAAAATGTAATCCGCAAATGGTCTGTTCACCGTGTACAAATGGTAACAGGTGTCCGGAAGAGTAAGCTTAAACTTTATTTCAAGAACCTATCATAGACGGATTATTTGCAGAAGCTCGACCTCTTTGATTTCGGTCCTAATAAAGTATCGATCTAGGTTGAGTTGATTTGTTATTTTAATTAGTGATAGGGACAAGCTGGCCGTGAATAATTAAATGAATGAAATGGGGTTAAACGTCCTACTGTTTTACTCAGAATAAACCCATGAAGGCGGACAGCTGCGCTACGGCCTACCCTTATATCGAATTCGTATTTTGTACGTGCACGGCGATGTGTACACAGAACATTGTTATTTCGTGCTTCTAAGGCTTCCGTCCTGCAACACTTACAAGGGGAAACCAAACCGAAAAATCCCCATGCACTTTCTCGACAAACATTGGAAATCAAATCCACAAACTCCAGGCTAGCGGACGAGCGTCTTACCCGCGTAGCCACCGTGACTCCCCCAAGATTTGAACCCTTTAACATGATTCAACCACACTTTGAATACCGTTTAACAATCTTCGTGTCCAGCTCATCCGGCTGGCGGCTGGCATATTTTGTGTGGTGATGTGATACGAACAATACCATTTCCCCAATTCATATCCCCTGGTAGACCAAGAAGAACCTTTGGTACTGATAAGAATGGTGTTCCTTACGATTCTGATGGGAAAACGATATTCACCATTGCACCCATTAGCAGTTGAAATCCGAGAATGCCCCGTAACATTTTCCTTTAGCATTGCACAGACAACCATTTACACACGTCAAAAACAACGACAATTCGCTTGTGCGTAGGGGCTTTTAGCTATGGGGAAAACCGGAGTACCAGGAGCAAACCCAAGAGGTTGGACAGACCACTTGGCCCAATGACAGACCGCGTGCAACCACTAGACCCGACCCCCCCCCCCCCCCCGCACCCTTTGAATTTTGGGAGCATACAATCCAGGCGTTGGTCACCAAACCCCTGCACTGACCGAGAGGCATTCCCCATCTTAAATGTCACGTAAGCGAATTATCCAAGTAAGATTGCACCAAAAGTTAGTCACGAATGACTTAGTTTGTGTCGTCTGGATGTTAACCCCATTTCTCTCTCTTATACGCCTGATTGTATGAAATTTAATTTGTTACTAAACGCGCAAATTTCATGAGAAAACCAACTCTTCTAAAGTGAAAAAAAAAAAATTTATTGCATACAACTTCAGCATTGTGGACGGATTCATATAAAGGGCACAAGTTACATATACAAACTTGTTCAATGATATATTTTGGGTGGGGGTAGGGAGGGTGAATGTCGGGCCCACAGCCTGTTTCTTGTGAACTTAAAAATAAATTTAGAATTTATGGAAATCACGGGTATCGAACACGAATCAGTATACCTATGCTGTCCAGAACTGCAGTTACTAATAATATTCTGTTCAAACTATAATAAATGATATTTTCGTGGATTCAGAAATTCTTAAAGATGCAGTAGATAAAGATGCTATTAGTTCTTATTATAATCGCTTAAAAATAGTTAAAAAGAAATGAATCTATTGACAATTTCGATCAAATTACTTTATTGTGGCCGCAGTTATAAGTGTTTGACAAGAAAACGTGTAAATAGTCTCCATTGTCGAGTACCATTTCTACGATAATAAACGAAGTCTCGATTTTCCAATTTCACGTTAATCGAAGATTTGACCGACAAATGTCCAATTCACTGAATAACTTAGATGCTGCATCTTGATCTACCTTTTATACATGTAAGAACTACTTGAGACCAGTAACGGATTTAAATTTATGAATTTCGAAATTTTGAATTCTTCTCCTCTAACTACTTAAGGCCAAACTACCAATAACGGATTTTAACTGCTTTAGACCTATGACTGATTTAAATTTTTGAATTTCTGAATTCTTTATCAGTCACTACGTCAGGTAAAAATACCAATAGCGGATTTAAATTTTCAAGAAATAGGCATGGGCGTTGCTAATAGTCAATATATAATATTTTAAACGACTGGGGATATATCATTTGTAGCATATGGTAACATCACACGACAAGGGTATATCTTGGTAGATGTGGCAACATCAAACAACTGGGGTATATTATTTGGTGTATAGGGTAACAGTAATAATATCTATACAATATAATAATAATAATTTACATCATATCAATAATAAAGTTAATATCTACACGTTCAGTCAGTTTATAGTAATAACAATTTAACAATCCTTTGGGTTATTGCTATTAAAAGGGGTTCCCTTCTTATCACTTGTAATAACCAAGACCGGTTCCCTTCTAATCATTTGCAATAAACAAAAGAGTGGTTCTGTGGAGTGAAGGGTGCTAGCGCATTACATTACTTAACCAGAATAATGAAATGTTTGAGGAATTAAACTTCAAGAAAACTTTATCTATAAATGTTTCGCTCCATCCCAATACCACAAATCAGGACTACGCCAACAGGCGCTAAGATACACGTTTCGTAAGGATACCAATTTTTCATTGGACACGAACTGAAATAATTTAATTTCCAAAAAGGCTACATACATGCAAATAAAATGATTTACTTAAAGATTTTGTAGTAATGGTTTAGCTCCATCCATTTGAACATAGTATGTCACTTTTTTCGTCACGATGCTGGTAGCTTTATGAGATTTTGGAGGTGGGCATTCCCGTAAAACCATGCATAACCATGTTTTGTGGCGATTGACATGTACCAAAATATTGTTTGTGTGTGCATAGAACCGGTGTTGATTATATACGACAGTAAACTAGCTAACTTGAATAATTCAAACAGATTGGAAAATAAAACAAAGCAGTAACAAAGAAATGACATGAAAAAACCAACAAAAAACATTCATAACATATTTATAAATTCCACCGTGTCTAATCTTAGACGATAAAATATAGGATGGGGAATAACAATTGTGTGCGGAGGTCTGCTGACGAACACCTTGGCTATTTGCCTTCCCAGATCCAAGTACCCAGAAAAGTGAGACGCGAAGACATGGAATACATTTTTTTATTCAACAAATTAAGTCAAACACCCCCCCCCCCCCGCACATTACGGCACTCAGTAGTGGTTAAATTTAGGACAGGGTGGAGAATATATATATCGAAAAAATTAATAATCTGTTGGAGGGGTAATTTCATGTACTATTTTATTTGTCATTTATACTCCCAATATCACATACCACCTAAAGGCACGTTAAGAGTTTTAGTTTGCATATTAATTAACATGGGCCATAAATGTATCCATAGTACAAATATACATAAACTGTAAACGTATTAGCAATTATACAAATGCACATAAACTGTAAACGTGTTAGCCATAATACAAATACACATAAACTGTAAACATATCATCCATAATACGAATACACATAAACTGTAAACGTATTATCCATAATACGAATACACATAAACTGTAAACGTTTATCCATAATACCAATACACATAAACTGTAAACGTATTAGCCATAATACATATACACATAAAGTGCAAACGTATTAGCCATAATACAAATACACACAAACTGTAAACGTATCAATATGCACATATACAAATTCCGTAAACTCTACAACAATTTGACAGTTTCCTCATTTTCGTAATTTCAAAACCAAATAGTAACAAAAATTTATGTTATTGATAGACACACTGCATGGCAAAAACACTGAATTCACGATGTCAGTCAAAGGGCGACAACTCAATATGAGTTCATGACTTGATTCGATTTCCAAGGGGAGAACTTCATCGGTCCTTTGGGTCGAAGTCGATCGATATCCTGACCACCACATCTAAAATAAACAAATATATAATATTATACGAGGTAACTTTTTAGTTTTTCAAGTATATGTATAGTCCAGCAGTCTTCTGACTGAGCTATATCTCCTAATCAACAATAATCCATAAAGATGTATTATATCAGAGCTAAATCTGCCTGTTCCAGGTTTTTATTTTGGCTTCAAATGTCTTGTAAATTATAATTTCCTCATGTATCATTACGACAAGCCTATAATCAACTCTCTAGACCACCCAATGGCACAGATATAAACGGATTAAAGTACGATCAACATATTTAAGTAAAGTTTATGTGATAATAAATAGAGAGAGAGAGAGAGAGAGAGAGAGAGAGATGGGGTTTAACGTCCACTCGACACAAACTAGGTTATTTCGGAACTAACATATGGTTTAATTTTATTTCAATAATTCGCTTGCGCGTAGATGTCTTTAGCAGTGTGAGGGAACCGGAATACCCGGAGAAAACCCACGAGGTTGGACAGGCGATCCTACTCCTTGCCACGTACAACCGGGGATTCGAAACCACGCCAGTTGACTCACTGCAGGCCGTACGATACAGCGCGCACACGCTATACATTCGGCCCCCGCATCCGGGATAATAAATAATATACATGTATGCCAAAACTTCAAACATTGATAACGTCACACAGAATAAAGTAATTTGGGTATGAAATTTTCAATAGATTAATTTTGAATTACCTTTTCTTAACTATTATAGCAAGAACGACTAGCACTTTATCAAAATCTTGCATAATGCAGCTTTAGTGATCATCCGAAATAATACATTAAAATAATACGAAAACCGAATAAAATCCCTAATATTTATATTTTGCAACATATTTTGATCAAAGGTCACATACTCCGAATACTGGGGCGTTTACTGGCGCTTGGAGTGTTCTGGTGAGTATTATTCACGGAGTCCACATTTTTCTTCTACACTCAAAGCCATGTAAAAGGCAATTCTAAATTCAAAGTTTATTTACTGCAACAACTTTTAACAAATGTACATAATAATTGACAAAATTGAGATAACACGCATTTGGGAATGATTTCATGAAATGATTCACAACAATTGCAATAACCGAAGTATGTCCACGCTGAGCTCTTACACATGCCTGAAGTCGCCGTGGCATGGACTGGCATAGGTGTCTCATTACACGCCGTGAAATTGTTTGCCAATGAGTTTGGTGTGTTTGTGCCAACTCTGTTCGTGGTGGCACGGTTTGAATTCGAACCTGTCGTCCACGTTCATTCCAAGATGTTCGACCATCTACATGCCGGGAGACATAAAAAGCGGGCAAATCCATAACACAGAAGTGATGATTGTTCAGAAAGTCTCTTGTCAAGCTGGCGGTGTGGGAGTCGGGTATTGGCAGGCTGGAAACCATCTGTTGGCGGACGCCATGTTGAGCAAGCAATCGGAAGTTGGGACCGGTAGTTGGCGTTGATAACGGCCCAAACCATGATGCCAGCTCCGGCGAAACGATCACTTTCTAGCACGCAGTTACGAGAGCAAAGCGTCCATGTCGACGTTGAATTGGAATAGACAACTCTTGAATTTAATATGGAGCTTTGCACATCACTAGCTGCAGAATCGCATGATCTCATTGACCAAAGTGTGGACAAGCACCATACTTACAAGGCCATGCTTTGTTCATACTTACAATAGAAAATAAACATATGTTAATCTCAATAAGCCGGAAGTGTTTTGTTTAATATGAGGTCATTCTCCACACAAGTCTCGCTAGGTGGACTGCAAGGGAAGACAACTCTGTTTGGGAGATTGAGATGAGGTAACGCCACTTATTTCCGGTAAATGGATTGCGTTTAGAGCTTTTTCTGTAAATCATCTTTTCAAACTTTATTGGGGATTGTATGGTCGAATAGTTAGCTCGTGTGCGCTGTATCACGCGGTCAGTCATTGAGCCAACTGCTGTTGTTTCGATTCCCAAGACCCATGTTGAAAGTGACAAGGAGTAGGGTCACCTGTCCAACCTCGTAAGTTTGCTCCGGGTCCATTGGGTTCTTCTCACTCCAAAAGACCCCTGCGTGCAAGCGAATTATTGGAATTAAAATGAACCATGTATTAGTCCCGAACTGACCTAGCGGATATTATTTATAGCGTACATTATGTATACTAGTTTTAATATTGGACGCGTGTGACGTATTTCAATGAAATACTCGTGCTGGATAGTGTCTGTATTTTAAGTTGTTTCGTGGTCTCGCGCAAGACATTGCGTAATATTTAGATATTGCACACAACCATTAAACTATTATTATTATTAAATGCAAATATAGTGAACGATACTTACTTCTCTACCGTCAGTTGTAACATATTTCCCGCACTTTTTATCAGTTGATGAGCTTGCATGTGTGTTAAATTATGGGCGTTGGTGTTTCCTATACTGAGGATGGAATCTCCTGGACTCAGACAATGGCTAGCTGGACTCTGTGGTTGAACCTAGAATACATATTAAAAATTATTATATCCACAATGATAAACAAACGTCCCAGTTTCATTAAACATTCTCAGACTTGTGTTTAGCTAAGAATTTACTCAAAAATTTTTTGTCTTATCTTAAATAAAATATAGCCTATTACAAAACCTTTGTTATTTTGATTTATCAAATACACCTGTAAGAAACCATGTGCAATTTTTTGTGTTTCTGATTCAAAAATATTTCTCATCGACAGTAATTGAAAGTTGATTAAATTCTTAACTAAAATCTGAGCATTCTTCGTGAAACCGGGCATTATTCACAACTGGTGTTATCTACTCTAAGGCCTACTCTAACATTGAATTCCACTGTCAAGGGATCATTTACGTGAACACCAATGTGTACATGGGACCTCGGATTGTCACCCCATCCGAACGACTAGACAGCGCTCCTTGTCAGGGCCTCCGTCCGGAACATCGGGATGAACTTTCTCGCCCAATGCATAGATCGAACAACCGACCTCCAGGTTAGCGAGCAAACGCCTTACCACTTAGCCACCATGATGTCCAATGTTCTTGTGTTCCAGATATCCTACTGCTGCGCCTTGAGCTGAACAGATGTTCATCTGTTTGTATTTTACTAAAGTGCGGTATATATAATATAACACCAATCGCCATAACAACGGCTGGTTTCAACTCCATGACAACCGTTGGTTTAAGGTCCATGACAAATGTTTTATCTATAAATGTAAATATATCTGAACACCGCCGACGTTTAAAGTAAGAAAAATAAAAGTCGAGTATATTTGATTACATGGTCTCCACCCTGCACTGGCATTCAACCAAAACACACAACAAGACATACATATACCCTAGTACTAACATATTACGAAATGAAATAAAATATGAAATGGGGTGTAACGTGCTACTGTTCGGCAAGGTATCCGCATGAGGTTAAACGTCTACTCGTCAAAAACTAGGTCATTTCGGCACTAACATGGTTTAATTTTATTTCAATAATTCGCTTGCGCGTATTTGTCTTTAGCATTTAACAGTGTGTGTGGGGGGGGGGGGGCGGAGGATCCGGACAAAAACCAAAAAAGTTGGACCGGCGACCCTTCTCCTTGTCACGTACAACCGGGGAATCGAACCGCGCCAGTTGACTCAATGACCTGTCAAATAGATAACAAAACATCTGGGATGATCCTTTATGAATGTACAATCTGATATAATCAAAAGATGGTCGATATACTGAAGATCCGTAAACAGCTAAATTATGTTGTGTTAGATGGGCGAACCCTCTGACTCAATATTTTCCATATTCGAAATTAAGAACACGAATTAGAATTCCATATTGATCTGTTCCAAAAATATTCTTAGCCTCGTGGGTTTCCTCCCGGCACTCCGGTTTCCTCCCACTGCTAAAGACCCCTACGCGCAAGCGAATTATTGAAATAAAATTGAAACCATATATGTGAGTCCCAAAATGACCTAGTTTGTGTCGAGCGGACGTTATAAACCCCATTTCGCTCTCTCTCCCAAAAATATTGATGTCTTATATTGCCGTTGAAATATGGGACCCGGGATCCGCATATCTAATATTTGAGACGCAACGAACATTTTATAATGAGTACACAATTATTCTGTGTTTTTCGAGCGCACATTGTAACGAACAACGAAAAACATGACCTACAACATGTTCTAATTAGGCTGATTTACAAACTACAAAAAAATAATTTTAAAAAAAACGCAAGTCGAATGGACTAAAGACGGCGTAAACGATTGTTGTTCAATTTGGACTGCTCAGTGTGCACGTATTTCACCGAACATAACTGATAAGAAATTGCAGTATACAATGTCTTTTTAAAACTGAATATAAATCATGTTCTTTAAACCAATGTCCTTCTATTTCCAAAGAATATGGCCACAGGGCTGTATGTAGGATTTTAAAGGTGGCAGCAGAGTGGTCGGACACCAAAAATAATGCTCAAGTTACCGAGCGCGGAGGTCGCGAGCGCCGCAGACGAGCCAGGTATCCATTGGCATTTGGGCGCCCTTAAAGCCAACCGACTGATCAGTGCCTAAAAACATCACTGTGTAATCATAATCAAGAGTATTATTTTATAATCGAAAGGTTGTCATTTTTTTTAGGGGGGGGGGGAGGGGCGCTATATTTTTCCGGGGGTGCAGTGTACCCTCTTCACCCCGCTATAGGTACAACCCTGTATGGCCATTATGCCCTTTAAAATCTACCTGAATATATATTTAAGTACTCGAGACGAACACAAAGAGTCCGAACGAGTCGATACAGACGTATTTCATCAAACAAAGTGCCTTGTTATACGTCCTCGTGTGTGTAAATTTTGTTTTAACATTTAGATTGAAGAACACAGAGGGCAAACATCCGTTATACTTTATGATGAGTTATAATCTGGGCGTTATTTAATTTACAACAGGAAACATCCAGAAACCTGAAACGGCTCAAATCTCTTGTAAAGAAATACAATCAGTCTGTGTTACTAACAGCTAGAATTCTCAACTGAGAATTGATATTATATTTTAAAAACGGCATACATGATACTGCTACTACACGAAATACCCCCCCATCCCCGAATAGTCCTGGAGAGTTAGAGAGAGATGGCGATTAACGTCCACTCGACACAAACTTTGCCATTTCTGGACTAACATATGGTTTAATTTTATTTCATAATTCGCTTGATCGTAGGGGTCTTTAGCAATGGGAGGAAACCGAAGGATCCGGAGAAAACCCACGAGGTTGAACCGGCGAATTAGTCCTTTATTTACAGGGGGTTGTCGGGGGTAGGCTTTTGGAAGAGGATGGGAGGGTGCCACCCCCTGGTCCCCACTTTCCTTAACCTTTACTTGTCGTCATCACGTTTGGCCGGGGTAATGTCTGTCTGTTCGATCTTTATTGTTAAATAATCCCCACAGTTCGACATTTAAACGATGAAGTCAGTTTTGCGGGACTGGTAGTAGGCAAAGTAAAAGTGTCTAGTTGTTGGGATGGAACGAAAAACCAAGGCGGCGTGTGCACGTTGGTATGTACAAGAGCCCTTGGAATTCAAAGTAGAATAGTCGGAAACACCGCTGTCTCCGCAATTTTCCACACATAGCACACTCTCTCTGATTGACTTGTACCCCATCTTCGTTGGCGCGGATGAATATGTAGTTAAACACACTTTCGTTTTCATTTCCCGTTATATAACAATATTGAACATCTCTCATATCGTCTACTCAGCACTATAGACACGTGGCACCAATAACATGTGCTACTAATAACTATGGTGTAACGCTCTCTTGTTATATGTAACCTATCGTTACCAGGTACAACGCGTCGGGGAATGTCTGATCTCAAGGGTATTCAACTATCTCACAACACGTGTGTGGCACTGTAAAGGAACACTGTGCTTAGTATTATTTATTTTATGATCAGTAGTGGAATACCGCGTTTTATCAGTGAAATAAAAGTGTTATTCCACTGGCGGACAAAGTAGTCCATGTTGTTTTACCTAAAATGATTGTAAAATTATAAAATAAATAGAACATTTGTCGTGAATAACATATTGTATTTCATATCGAAGCAAGAAAACGCTTCTCGATGAAATAAAATATGTTATTCACTCTAAAACGACAAATATCCTCTATATAAAGGACCCATTATCGTCGAATTCGTTAGATACAGATAACAAAAATATATTTTATTAAATATACATTATGGGAGATTAGATAACGAGTTGGCAGTTCGCACTATAATAGTTAACAACTAGATACTGTAAAGGCAATTTGCTGAAAATTTCAGTCAAATTAATTTATTATGAACCGAGAACTAAGCGAATGAAAGTTCCGCTTAGTCTTGATCATCATTAATAAAGTTGGTAAGACAAAACTAATAGTCTCGATTATCCATTTAATCGTTAAATCACAAAGGAAAGTTATGCAGCAAATCGGACTATAATCCAACAAATATCGCATGCTAGCCTTATCATCGAGAGTTGATTATGGCCTGGATAAGTTAATTAATGTCTAATTAATAGTTTTTATAACATTTCAGGCCTAAAGAAAGAGTTACAATAAGCAGAGTTTGCTTTTGCATAATGTATGTTAAACGTGTCACCGTCCACATGTATACAGATGTTTCAAAATATGTATTAAAATACATATAGTTACATAAAAGTAAAAAGTAGATGCCAGCCGATGTCGACTTATGAGATACAATACATAATAATATAATATAAATAAATAGTCACACCTTCCGGATATTTTAACCCCGGGGTTCTATGGTTAGAAAACCGTGACAAACAATAGGGATCCATGGCGGGACTGTAGTGAAAATGAGATGATCTGGTCGAACCGTGTTCAACGTAAAAAGTTGAACACAACGTAAAAAGTTGAACACTTGCAACGTAAAAAGTTGAACATAACTTAATACAGTACAATTAAATATTTCTTTCGTCCTTTACCGATCGTATTCGTTCGGCATGACATGTTTCGTTTATTGTAATATTATGTACGCGTTTTTTTGGTATTATTCATTTCTCTTTATAAGGCTGCTATTCCGATTTTGAACCCACACTCGAGCGTGAAAAGGAGTAGTGTGGCCTACCTTACCTCGTGGGTTTTCTCCAGGTCCTATTGTTTCCTCCCACTGCTAAAAACCCCTACGCGTAAGCGAATTGTTGAAATAAAATTGATCCATAATTAAACTGGCTATATTTATGTTAGAGACGTAAACCTCTTAAAGCGGCAATGAGCTGACTATATCTATATTATAGATGTTATGGTAATGATATATTTATGTTAGAGACGTAAACATCTTAAATTGGTAATAAAAAAAAATCCTATATTTATATATCATTGACACCTCTATTTTACAACAATTTCAGGGGGGTGGATGGCCCAATGTCATTGAGTCAACTGGCGTGGTTTCGAATCCCCGGTTGTACGTGGCAAGGAGTAGGTTCGCCTGTCCAACCTTTCCAGTTTAATCCTACTGCTAAAGAACCCTACGCGGAAGCGAATTATTGAAATAAAATTGAACCATATCTTAGCCCCGAAATGACCTAGTTTGTATCGATTGGACGTTAAACGCCATTTCTCTCTCTCTCTTAAAGTCCCCTCCCCCTCTCTCTCTCTTTCTCTCGCTCTCTCTCCAACAATTTCTGGGAGAAAAGCACCTCCATTTCAACCGAATAATCGGCATCCGTCACCGATTATAAACAATGGCATACTCGGGTTAATTGGAGCTGGGAAAGTGCTCACAATTTGAACGGCTGCCAAACCCGATAACTCTAGATGCCAAATAGACTTGGTAACCATTTTCCAAAACAAATAATCAGCTGGTAAATAAAAAAATGCACGTGAATTCGGGCACGAATGTGTTTGTTGCTGTTATTTACGTCATTGAATGAATCATTGAAGATATTTTCATATATCAAAAACGGCTTGGAGGAATCGTAAATAATTCTAAACTTAGACGATACAACAAGAATCTATGTTTTTCCTGTGGTAACAAACAGGCTAAACAGAGATAATATTGAAGATAGAGATAGCGGTCTACAGAACAATAGCAAATTAAACCCCATTTCATTTCATGTCTTCGATTTAGGTAATTTGGTATCATCCGAGTCAATGTTGATATATAAACTGATTTTGTCTTCCATAGTCGACAGTTTAAGATTAGTATTAATATTATAATTGCGTGTAGTACATAAGGGAGAGATAGAGAGAGGGGGAGGGAGAGAGAGATGGGGTGGGGTGGGGTGGGGTAGGGTCTGCAAGTACCCTGTTCTACTGCCACACGAGAAAAAAGGCAAACACTAATAGGTCGTGTCCCAGAACAGTTACTATTAAGAAAAAGCCGAAAATCTTTCGTGAACCCCAGAGTTCCAACCGCGTCAGAATGTAATGCAGTTCGCCAGTCATTGGCAACAATTGGGGCACCTGTAATGTAAACCATTCTGTAGGTATGCTTTACTGATGTGAGTACTGACATTTTATAACAGTCGATGTTGAAATCCTAACATTACGCAACTAGTCCACCTGTCAAGCCGGTATAATAAAGAGCAATAACTTTATAACAAACATATGTCTATCGATCTTGTAGTAAACCGAACGGCTCACCCAGTAGAGGACGCAAGAGCGGTTGATTGACCATGAACGCCATGTCTATCAGTGGTTTTAAACCCACGTTAAACCCCATTTTTCCATCACAAAACCTATTCAAATTAACTAAATATCGCAGGCTAACGATGGCATCGATAGTTTATTATCGTATTGATAAGTTAATTAATGTCTTATTAATAATTTAGATAAAGAAAGACCTGCAATAGACAGATTTAGTTATTGCACAATGTATTATTAAAGCGAGAATTTCATAATTATTTCAATGTCTTTTGCTCAATAGGTTGTCAACTCACAATCATTGACACAGGAAATAATAACACAATTACCTCCCTTGTTTTCTATTCTCCCGATGGAATAGCTATCTTCAAACGTTTGAATTTGAAGTTGAAAATCATATATTTGCCAATTTCTCAAATGGCAATAGTGAATTATTGGGTCAATAGGATTATTCTTTAACAAGGTAGGACTTTTTATAGATACCATCTATTTTAGGGCTTTATTTTAATACATTTTAAAAATATAACTTCAAAATATGAAATTGTAGCTTTAAGTCTCAAACTGACAGGGTTTCCGCCACGTGCACTCGAGTCGACATCTCTCTTTCTCTCCCTCTCTCTCTCTCTCTCTCTCTCTCTCGCTTGTAATCTAATCTATTTAAGAACACAACACGTTATAAGTTTGCACAGTACTAAGCTCAGAAAGTTGACGGCATTACCGGTCTATTTATACCTACATACAGCTCATTCCATTCTAAACAAAACTAATGTGGTGGAGCGTTTGTCATGTATGTTTGTATCGTAGGGGTGGTAGCAGACGTCCATTTATATCTGTGGTTATCAATGAGGTCACCAATAACAACCGTCACGTGTTCAGGTACCGCCCCGAAACAGTAGAAAAACAAGGCCCTGTTTCACGAAATTATAACTAAGATAAAATCAAATTTTAGTAATTTGATTAGATATTATCAGATTGAGTTTAGTGCTTAGCCAATCAAAATTGGAGTATCTACAAAAATTTGGATTTTATCTTTATTTAAAATATCGAGAAACAAGTTCCAGCAATTTCATGGGTAAGACCATAGTCCTGAAGCAATGGCCCGAAAAATCCCTCTCTGGCCATTGCTGGACTGGCTTCTGATACTTGAACCTTTGAGGGAATGTGTCTATTCTTCCCGTTCAAACAAATCTGTCACTTGAGTACAGCGACATGACAGTTCTACGTTTAATCTTGGTCTTCCCTAAAACTTTTGACAGTGATTTAAGGTATTAAAAACGGTGAAAGTATTTCCGTTTTCAACCAGTATTGTTTAGCCTCCTTTGTCACGCAATTTGTTTTACTGCAATATTCTGCTATGCATTGATTAATTGGACTTAAAGAAATCGTGAGGCATGCGTAAGGTTATGTAAATATATTTGGTCCAATTTGGCGCTTTGTTTTAAGGGTAATGCATTTGTAACGCAGTTGGCGATTGGTTGTTAATTGAACTATTGACCAATCATAATTTAGAAAAAGAACTTTCACTCTTTACAGCAGCGAGTAGTGGGATTAGCTCTAATCAAACGGAACACTGCGAGGAGTATGGGGTAAGACAAGATAAAAACTAAGGTTTATAACATAATCATAGCAGGCTATATAGCTTATCAGGGGTTTTCATTATTTCAGGGAAGCCTCTATGGCTCAGTGAGTAAGACGTCAGCGGGATAACCTGCAGCTACCGTATTCATTGGTTTTTTTCTGTCGTGGTACAGGGCTTTGGTGGTACCTTACCAGTGATGCAGGGCAGGTTGTATTGCGCAGGGCAGCGTATAATCATAAGGATGTGACTACACACCCAGGACTTTTGAACACATTGGCGTGCACGCAACAGAACAAATTTCAGTATGTTCGTAGTAGACTGCCGTGCGCATGCCCATCTTCAATTTCCGATTGTGGGTAGAACAACAGGAAATTAAACCAGATGTCAAAGTTCGTTCAGTAATCAAATTTAAACTGCCACTGGTTCTTTTACGTGCACGACTATGAGTAAACGGATACCCGTTTTGTTTGTCCCACCCGAACGACTAAATATTTGACTTATAATGTAACACCAAATAACATTTCATCATGGTGAACACTACGTCTCGAACGTGCATAACTCATCTAATATATAATCTGGAGGGACACTTATTAACCACAAGGTTTCGTGATAGTAGTTCGTTTGTTATTAGCTATTATCTCTTTTCCGCCTTTTACATGGCTATCTTTGCTTCAAATAATGTTGTATGAATTTGCATTGTCTGTCAGTTATTTCTTTTTTTAAACATTTATGATTTTGGAGCCGAAGGACCAAACTCACAGGCTTATAAAGACCGACGAAAATCACACGATTACGCCACCCCACTTGTGGGTATGTTGGGATCATTGTGGTTATAAAGGTTAGAATCCCGATGGTGATGAACTTCCTCGGCCAATGCAAGGATCGAACACGAGACCTCCAGGATAGTGAGCCAGTGTCTTACCCACTAAGCCACCGTGGCCCCGAATGAACACGAAAGTCATTGTGGATGACATTACCAGTTTGAGTATCTCTGAAGTCAGGTTTATCTTTTTGTATGCTGTATGGTAATGTACTAAGACGATATAAACATATATGTAGGCTACTGATATGTTATCTTCATTACCAACTCGGGGGGTTGAATGGCCGAATGGTTAGCACGTGCGTGCTGTATCATAAGGCCTGTCATTGAGTCAACTGGCGTGGTTTCGAATCCCCGGTTTCCTCCCACTGCTAAAGACCCCTACGCGCAAGCGAATTATTGAAATAAAATTAAACCATATGTTAGTCCCGAAATGACCTAGTTTGTGTCGACTGGACGTAAAACCCCACCTCTCTCTCTCTCTCTCCCTCTCTCTCATCAACTCTATTCCTAATAACAATATATCCACCAACATCACATCTCATTATATCCACAAACAGGTTATAACATTAAACACATACAAACGCATCAATAACATTCACAAACGGGTTATAACAAAAACACACATATCACATCAATAACATTATATTCACAAACAGGTTATAACAAAACACATTACAGTTATAACAACAACATATTTACTGATATGCTGTCATGTAGAAGTTAAATACATGTAGTCCCTTTTCTGGGAATTATTTAGTTATAGGCATCAAAGTCCGGGACTAACACATGGTTCAATTTTACTTGAATAATTCGCTTGCGCGTAGGGGTCTTTAACAAGTTGGACTAACATACTGTATTGATTGATTTCAATACTACGCTTCCGCGCAGTTATCTTTATCAATATGATCTTCATTACTAAAGTCGGTACAATAAAAACGGTATCCATTTCATAATTAAATCATGAATGAAAGTTGAGCAGCAAATCGAATTCAAATCCAGTAAATATCGCAAGCTAGTAATGACACCGATAGTTGATTATGGACTGGATACGCTAATTAATGTTTAAAATAATTATTTAAATATTGAGGCCTTAAAGAAAGGCCTACAATAGTCAGAATTAGCGCTTACATAATGCATGTTTAATCGTAACTGGCAATTAATTATCTATTATCTACAATTACCAATACTATAGTTTACATGTTTATTATCTACCCGTTTACTTCATATAGCGACTAGATAACCGTGAGATAACAACTTCCTTTATATATACACCTTCTACAATATCATGTTACCATACCATACTAATTTAGAACCGAGGCTCACGTGCAGCTCGTGGTATACATATATAATAGATTACCTTCAGGTAACATCAGTTATTAATGGTACCACGTGTTGTTACTCTGTCTTATATCCTACATCGGCCATAAATATTCTAACAGTTCAATGTTCGGTTTGGTTCTATTATATATTTATGGGAACGAGAGTCGTGGATCGGGCATTACACAGTGTTACGAAAACGGGGAAACATTAATACGGAAGTAGTTCAATGGCCGGTTCGATTTGATTTCATCGATCATTCTTTTATTGACTTGGAGGTTGGATGGCTGAATGGTTAGCACGTGTGCGCTGTATCATAAATTCTGTCATTGAGTCAACTGACGAGGTTTCGAATCCCCGGCTGTACGTGACAAGGAGTAGGGTCGCCTGTCCAGCCTCGTGGGTTTCCTCGAGGTCCTCAGGTTCCCCCCCTCACACACTGCTAAGGACGCCTACGCGCAAGCGAGTTATTGAAATAAAATTGAACCACATATTAGTCCTGAAATAACCTAGTTTGTGTCGCGTGGACGTTAAACCCCATTTATCCCTCCCTTCCTCCCTCCGTCATACTTCTCGCAAACACTTTACGTAGATCATTATGATACTAACATACGAGTATTCACACATAAACCATTCATAACGTTCAATATTTAATTTTGACGGGTGGCGGGTCACAAAAGGTGTTTAGGCCAGGGTCATAAAAATTGTTTAGGCCAGAGTCATAAAAACTGTTTAGGCCAGAGTCATAAAACTTGTCCAGGTCAAGGTCATAAAACATGTTTAGACCAGAGTCAGAAAACTGGTTTAGGCCAGGGTCTTAAACCATTTTAAGACCAGAGTCATAAAATAATTCTTTATATCCAGTTTTTCTCCGATTTTTATCTCTCAAAATAAAATATATAATTGAAAGATGTATTGGTATTTTGATATGGCGTACTACGTAAACAATTTAGTTGTTCTTTAGTTGCGAAAGAAAAAGATTTACGATTGTGTGCCCTGGAAAATCTCCACAAACAATGTGTGCACTGTTCGAATCTAGAGATGCCTGGTTTAATGTTTCAGCTGGTGTGACTAACGAAGACCACCTGGAACTTGAGCTGTTGATGTTAACCAGATCACACGATGTGGAAAGAAGAACTTCTGGTCACCTTCGTTATAGTTGTAAATTGATGTTTCACTAGTTTAATTTGCAACAACTGTTAAAGATTAAGATATTTAGCTCTATGGGATATCTGGAGTTGTCCAGCTAATAGGATTATGCATTCTCGCGAATTTCGATGCTGGTAATTAGTGGCTGAGTGAGAACTGTATTCGCCGAGAAAGTTGGTTGAGATTTTCCGGCCCGGCGCGGTTCCTCTTTATCAGAGGTGTAGAACCAAGGAGCTGGCACGAGACAATGTAAGTCGTTCGGATGGAACGAAAATCCCAGGCCCCGTATACACATTGGCGCGCACGTACAATATCCTTCGATAGTTGAAGTAGGCTGTAGCACCACTGTCCGGCCAAAACTTCCCTCATAGCACATTGTATGGAGTATATCCCTCTTCATTATCCCAGTCGGAGCCGAATAGTAGGACGTTAAACCCTATTTATTTCATTACGTTAATCACTAATTATAATACACGCCCACGGCAATTAAAACACGACATAAGTTCACAGCATGTTTAATTATCTTATCGTCCATAGTTTTATTTTAATATTTAAAATGATATGACGCCTAGCAACCTAGCACGCGCTTTAATAACACAATTAACCCGACAAGATGATGCAATTTTCAATATGAATTTGGCAACAAAACGCAATTCAATAATATAACATTGTTGGCACTAACATGGCAATATTCTGTACATATTGAAAGCTAGGGTTAAGCCGGGTGTAGCTCGGACATCGGCGTTTCTGCCAAAACTTCCTTAAACTCCAACTGGCAATAAATCGTTTCAGTATAATTTCTACACTATTTAGAATACACCACATGGTTGGTGGTGTTTTTCGAATTTTAATTGACATTCATTAGTTTCAGTCAGTAGAACACATCGATATACCAATCGTTCTTATCAAATCGAGAAGGGCATACCGTATGTATTGAGCTGTTAAATACATTTCACCCGGAAGACGATGTGCACCCGAATCCATCCTCCTCAACCACCGTTTCTTAACAACTCCAAATCGGCAGGGGTGGATATTTTAAACCACATACCACGGTCTTTTGCACTTGTGTTTGATCTTTCGGTAACAAATCGATTTATACCAATGAAAATTCTATCTTTAATAATTTTTTTTTTAAAAATGCGGAATTTAGTCGAATTCCCATTATGTGTAAATCGACACAGTCTCTTCGTGTTTGAAACAACACAGGGACCACGGTGGCTGAGTGGGTATTGCGCTGGCTCGCTAGCCTGGAGGTCGGGTGTTCGATCACTGCAATTCACCCAGATTTTCTGGCGTGGTTCCCCCTTGTCAGTGATGCGGGACAAGGTGTCTAGTCGTTCGGATGGGACGAAAAACCGAGGGCCCGTGTACACATTGACTTGCACGTAAATTACCCCTTGGCAGTTGGAATTCGATATAAGAGTAGGCCGTAGCGCCGATGCCCGGGCAAAATTTCCCTCATAACACACTGTATGGCATATGCTCGTCTTCATATGCCCAGTTTAGGAGCAAAACAGTAGGGCGTTTAACCCCATTTTATTTCGTTTCCTATTTCGAAGCAACACCAGTTTAAACCCACGCAATAATTCGTTTTAAAAAATAAATGACATTATGCTATCAAATGTATATACGACGTTTAAACAAATTCTGAAGTAACAGAGATGTTCATTGAAATCAGTTCTTTGAATACAAATGATATCTAAATATTCCACGCGCGGTTAAATGGCGGAATGGTTAGAGAGTATCATAAGGTCTGTCATTGAGTCAGTTGGCGTGGTTTTGATTCTCCGGTTGTATGTGACAAGGAATGGGGTTGCATGTCCATCCCTGTGGGTTTTCACTGGGTCCTCCGGTTTCCCCCTACTGCTAAAAGACCCCTACGCGCAAGCGAATTATTCGAATAAAATTAAACCATATGTTAGTCCCGAAATGGTCTAGTTTGTGTCTACTTGATGTTCAACCCCGCGTATAAAAATCCCTATCACAGTTGAAATTCGATATAAGAGCAGGACGCAGTGTCGCTGTCCGGGCAAAATTTACCTCATAGCACACTGTCTGTATGGCGTAAAGCCGTCTTCATTTGCCCAGTTCGGAGCAGAACAGTAGAACGTTAAACCCCATTTAACGTATCGGTATGGAACAAGTCATAAATTTATTAAGTAATCCAAATAATAAGTCCAAAAATCGAAAAACCATTTTGGATGGTACGAAAACAACTCGAGGTGCCCATGTACGCATTGGCGTATACGTAAATTTCGCTCATAGCATACTGTGTGGCGTATGCCCATCTTTATTAGCCTAATCGGTAACAGTGGGGCATTAAACCCCATTTCATTTTATTTTGATACATCATTATGCTGTAGAGATTCGACTTAAAATGGTTAAAAAAAAACAACAAACGTATACTTTACTCCAATGAATCGGATTTGGGGTTTAACGTTGTCCTGGTCGGCTCCTGGTCGGGCTAATGAAGACGAGCATACCCCATACAGTGTGCTAAGAGCGGGATTTCGCCCGGACAGCGACACTACAGCCTACTCTTATATCAAATTCCATCTGCCAAGGGATCTTTTACGTGCATGCCAATATTGTACACGGTACCTCGGTTTTTCGTCCCATCTTTCGTCAGGCCCCTGTTCAGTTCCACTGACAAGCGGGAACCACGCCGGAGCCAACGTCTTACCCGCCAAGCCACCATCGCTCCGGATTTACCTATGGGATGGGCATGTTGAAACCGAGGGCCTCAAGATCTAGTGGACTACTGGCCATAGCGTATAATTTTTTGGACACAGGCATTTGCTTTTGTTACACGCACTGTGGTCTTAAACCTCCTCGACATAACTCAATTGATTTTATAACACACTTTCTTTTTTCTCTAGTCGTGATGGGGGGGGGGGGCTGGGAGGGGTCTCATACGTGGATAAGCAAATGGACCTCTCCGTCTAAATCCGTCACTGCATATCGTCAATGAAATCTAGAAGCTTAAACATCTATAAGAGCAAAATACACCATTATTTGAATGTTTCGTTAACACGTAATCTACAGTTGTCTGAATTCTTCCAGTAATTGCTCTTCTGGATTTTTTGTAATAGCGCGTTGCCATTTATGGAGAACCACTTTGATAATCGGTGGGTAATACCTGAGCATGCTGCGCGTTAATACACACACACACACACTTACCTTTTTTACACTTAATACTTGACGATAATCCCTGCCACCTGATAGACGAAATCCCCAGGATTCCTGAATATTGTTCCTATGTAAACTTACAACTACTGGCATCGACATTTTGGAATATTGAGCCCTCAGTAAGGCGGAGTGAAGTATACACTTGTTATTAACCCGATTGTGGAACTACTGATATATATATGTATGTAAGTGTATATATATCAGGACAACGCCAAATATTAGATCTATAAATAGCTCACACGGTGCTCGTCTTCAAGAGTACTGGTAAACACTGCGAGAGTGCTATCGTATACTAGTCTACCGATTTCACACGTACGTTAAACGATACCACCGGTTGTTTACGTGATACTAAAATATCAACATTATATTTCACAAAACATCATTCAAATAAGAATGAGAAGGAAAACGTTGAGCTTCTAAATTACGATTATACAATTTCGCCTGGTAACCTCCCCCAATTTCCCATTCCTAGCATTTATATTTTAAATGCACAAATAGTATCTTTATATGTAGGATACTCCGTTATTCCCCCTACAAATACGAACTACAGAAGAATAGCCTACCCACACCGAAATTCTTCTGTGGTTTATATTTAAAGATTCAAGCATCAACGCAATATTTTGTGAACAGTTGTCTTGGGCGATTTATCCGAGTGAGTAGGATATGATTTAAAGATATTGGTATCGTAGTTGGTATGGTGATTTATCCGAGTGAGTAGGATATGATTTGAAAGATATTGGTATGGAGGTTGGTGTGGTGATGTTATCTGTGTAATATATACATATGTCTATACGTATATCAGATAAAGATGTATAGACATGATCTACAGGTAATCTAATATCAACCATGTGAATGATGGCATGTGAAACATATGTCATAGATTTGATCTTCCAGTAGAAAACTATTGTATATAAACTTTCTGGGATTCTGTAGTGTACATCTTTTAATCTACCAAAATGTACTAAAACGAACACGTTTTGTCCAAGACTGTAGTTAATCTGAGTAAGTCTCACGTACACATTAGCGTGCATATAAAAGAACCATTGACATATCTGTTGATTACAACCGTTTAGATTATCCAGTAACATAGTTCTATAAGATTTAAACGCACAATACCACTCCAGGGAAGGATCGAGGAATTTTTGCAGGAGGGGGTTCTCCAGGTTTCTGTCACGGAAATCTGCCATCATCGTCTCTAAATTACATAGGCATACACACAAATTGAGCTTTTTAAACAGAGAAATCATTTTTATACTGACGTAAGATCACTTTGTGATGTATAATTTCATTGATGCAAGGCATTGTTTTTTTTATGTAGCTGCGCAGGGTGGGGTTTGGACCCCCCCCCCCCCCCCCACCACCACCTGGATCCGCCCCTGCACTCTTGTTGTAACTGATTACTAAATAATATGTCCCAATCTTTATTCTGGTCAACAAATTGTATTGTTTTACAATATTCCAATTAATTAATGATATATATTTCGGAGCTGACCGGCCAGCTAGAGGTCGAAGCGCGGCACTCTAGACCACTAGACCATCCACCCCCCAGTGTGCATATGTCTTACTTATAAACTTCCGACGCTCTAAGAAAATGGGCCATTGTTCTATAGACCTTTCATAGCAGATGCCTCACACAATTTAACTAATTTCAACTTGATAAAAATTCTCAAAAGACAGAAACAATTCTTAAGAAATATTTTCTCTGGTACATAACTTCCTCGACATTTCCCGAAGATTTTCATAATGTATGAAATAAATATTCTGATTGTGGTTTGTACATACCGTGTATATAGGGTATACTATAGTCATCGTATAATTTAATCGTTCCTCTACTTTTTAAAAACATATTTCCATTATATATTAATGTTCGTACTTTTATGGGGGGGGGGGAGCTTATACAGGCTTCAACTTGTTCTTCAACCCAGTGTATGCGAATAAATATTGTTTAGAAAAAAAAACAAAACAAAAACATAAATCGGTCATGATAAGTGTCTTACACTGATTTAACATAGTAAGGGAATAATTTGACATAATACAGTATTAATATTATCATAGTGCGAATGAAATTAAGACGTAATTTTAGTGAAAATGAAATTAAGACGTAATTTTAGTGAAAATAAATTATGACGTAATTTTAGTGAAAATAAATTATGACCCAATTTTAGTGAAAAGAAATTATGACGTATTTATCGAGCAAACACATATTCGGTTTGACATCACATTTTCAGCATCAGCCGGGATAAAGAAGATGGGCATACGGGCCCGTACCCCCCCCCCATATTTTGCCAACAATAATGATTTCTTAGGAGTGTTCTCAGCTGGCCACATCCTCAGCCCCTCCAAAAAATTCAGTAGCCCCGCCCACAATTTTATGAGCTGGCTACGGGCCCATTGGCACACACTATTCAGTGTGCTAAGATGTAAAGAGGTGTTTAAGCTCACTCTTATTTGATTACCAACAGCCAATGGTTCTTTAAAAGCACACCAACCTTTAAATGCACGACAACTTGTATACTGTCGGGGTGAAGACTCCATTTTATTTCTGACCCAAAGTCCACGAAGCATTCTCAGACTTAAATTAAGAATTTAGCCAACTTTTGATCACTGTTTACGAGAAGTATCTTTGATCCAGAAACACAAAACTTTGCACATAGAATTTGATACATTAAAACAACAAAAGTTTTATAAATGGCAATAATAAAGTTAAAATAAGGGGAACAATTTTTAGTAAATTAGTAAATTCTTAACTTAAGTCTGCGAATGCTTTGCGAACTCATGGCCTGGTTAATCCACAAGAATTCCCTGAACAAGAAGATGGGGGCAGACCACCATTAAATTTCGGTAGCCACAAATTGTAGTTCGTCTATTTATAGCAATTCTCTCTCTGTCTGTTTTCTCCCCGTTTGCATGCTCATTTTTGTTGATTTTTTGGTCTAGAATGGACTAAGAGGGTTTGAATTAATATTGTCTGTCAGATTTTGGTAAATATTCATGATTTTGAGGCGGAAGGATAACGGCGTTATGAGGTTGGCTACGGTGATATGTACGGCAACTAGATATGTTTCTTCAAGTTCGTGTATCTCAAAATTTTGGTGGTCAACCTCATAAAAAGTTTTGTGAAAAGACATGGCCATTTGTTCCTCTGTCTGTAGTGAAAAGCATTTCGCCCAACGAAAATTTGGCGAAAAGTTGGAGGTGGGCAAAGAGTTCAGAATTAACATTGAAGTCAATGGGGAAATAAATGGTGGTCTGCCTCCAGATGTCACGGAGGAGTGACCCCCCTTTAATTGAGATATACACACACACACTCATCAATCGATATGATATATCTAAAAATAGCAAATGCTTAGTGCCTCTATTTATAACCATCCTCTTTCTCTCTTTCCTCCCTTTTTGCATATCAATTTGTCTGGAATTTTGGGTCTATATTAGGAGAAGAGTGTTTGAATTTTCAGCCACATTTTAAAATTTTTTTACAAACATAACATGTAGCTTCCATACATTTCAATTAACCCATCATGCCATTAATTATTCAGTAATTAAAGTCGTAAAGTCCAAATCCATACAACCCACATTATAAATATAAATAGACGATATTTATTGAGCAGACGATATAAATAGATACAGCCAGTCACGTGATGCGCACTCTTGAAAAGCAACCATCTTTGTATATAGTGACTTCATCGGTTTTTGTGGTCACATGCTCTTGAAGAGTCACGTGCTCGTGATATATGATTTTTTTAGTCATGACATATGCATTTTTCCGTCTTGAATGTGTATTGTTTTGTCTTGACATGTGAAAAATGCTTGGAAGGTGAGGAAAAAAATTGTTATTTACTCCATTTTTTCTCTTTCCATACAGAAAAACGGTCTGTCTCAACACGCGTTACAGAATCACGAGTAATAAAAATAAATTTATGATTATTTAAAGATGAATAAAAATACGTAAAAGACAGTAAAAGTGATTTTGTTGGACTAAAAAGATAATTCGTCACACTGTTGAGAGAATGGGTCAGCAAATAAAATGACGCTTGAAGGGCATGGTTTTAATTGAACCTTTGAAACTATCAATGTTATTCTTAACGCGAATCTCTCTTGGGAGATTATTCCATAATGAAGGTGCATTGGGGTAGTCCAAATATGGATTCTGGTAGATTTCGGGGATTGTTTTACGGACAAGAGTTCGTTCAGATAGGCTGGAGCCATATCATTCACTACCTTGATAAATAGTTAGTACTTTAAGCCCAACACGCTTAACTATGGGTAGCCAATGGAGATTGAAAAGCAAAGGCGTGATATGATCAGACTTCTTCGTTCGAGTGACCAACCTGGCTGCTGCATTATGTAACACCCTGGAGTTTCTTTGTTTGTGAAAGGCTAATGTTATGATACAGCATATTACAGTAATCCTGTCTCGAAGTGATCATGGCATGCACTAGTTTCTCGGTAGTTTTCGGACTAAAAAGTGCGTACGAAAAACTACACAAGTCTGCTTGACAAAACCTTCAATCTGAATTAAACATTACACCAAGGTTTCGAACTGAATTCGAAGGTAGAATAAAATCATCAGTCTTGGAATTATTTAGCACTACTTGTTATCAAACGTCCATGATCTTATCTCATCTATACGGGCTTCAATGGCATCTAACGATGGATGGATCCTTGCACGTGAAATACAATTGACTATCATAGGCATAAATCATAGCACCCAAACCATGTTTAGTAATAATTTTTGCGATTTGCGATTCCAGCGGTATACATAGTGATTAATACAGGGTTTGAGGTACACCACGCTTGAGTGGCATTTGGCGAAAAATACTTATACCAATAATAACTGACTGACTTCTAACAACTCAAAGCGGGTCTTCAATTTATTTATCATTTTATTTATTCATTATTATTTTTTTATTTATTCTTCAAGTAAATAAATAATAACAAATAATATCGATATGTATATGAAATAAAAACCAAGTGCTGAAGAAAGTGACAAGAGAAGTATGGCCGTAATAGTGTCATTTTCAACTTCAAATTGAAACGTTTGAAGATAGCTTTTCCATGGAAGGTATAGAAAACAAGGGAGGTAACTGTGTTATTATTGCCGGTGTCAATGATTTTTAAGTGTGGGGAATAATGCCTATGATCGTATAATAGTGAGTTGACAACCTGTTGAATAAAACATATAGAAACAATTATGTTTTGACTTTCTTAGAAAATATGAGGTTCTCGCTTTAAAGGACACTAATGGAATCAGCCATTATTACATATGCGATAGAACTGATTAAACCCATTCCAAATTATAATTCTATTACTGAGATCATTAGAACGGTAGATGTATAACAAATACCTTTTTTCTCTAGTGACAGCCAATTTTATTTTTTAAAAGTTCCCATATAACAACCTTTCATCTTCAACGATATAATCAGTAACATGAAATTCGACCATGTGTCTATTGTCGTTCGTTACTCGTGTTAAAATTATATTTGGAATGCGTTTATCCTGTTTTGTCAAATATTGAATAAATGGCTGGCACCAATATTGTCTCGTCTTCCATTAGCCAAGGTTAGGTGCATAAGAGTAGGACGTTAAACCCCATTTCATTTACCAATATTGTCCTTTAAAGAAACGGCCACGATGTACACGGGTCATATGTAGTTTGCCAATAACCAGCACATTGTCACACAGTCTTCATGAACCACGTTGACTCAAAAATGTAGGAATACCAAGTGCGAACAATCGAAACCATTAGACAGAATTCGAAGTTCTAAAAAACGTTATGGGCAAAATAGTGTAATCATGGACTGCTCCCCATTTACAAAATAAACGACAAACAGTGGTAACAGGTGTCCGGAAGAGTAAGCTTACCCTGCCTGGCGCCACACCCGCCATAGCTGCATCGAAACTATTAGGCGAAATGTGGGTAAAATAGCGTGATTGGCCAATGAACTATCGGTATGCAAAATGCACGTGATGAACTGTGTCAAACCCCTTTTCATTTTATTTCTAAAGCTTATCTCTTGATCCATTCTGTAAATTTTAGACCACTCGTTACTCTTCTTTTTGGGGCTACTTTCTTCTAAAAAGCCAAAGGCTCAGCCAATTCAAGAATGACTGACATAATACCAGACTTGCTCCTTGATGAAATGCACATCCATTGAATTATTCCATTTTTGTGTGTGATGTCACAATTCAATATGGCTGCAGTGACATCATGTATGGTTTCTGGTTGTGTGGACGCTTGCACATATTAATAATGTATGTGTACGCTTTTTGTGGAGTGGGGTTTGGATAGCCGAATGGTAACGAGTGCGCATTCTATCATACGGTCTGTCATTGAATTATTTTATTTTTGTGTGATGTCAAAATTCAATATGGCTGTGGTGACATCATGTGCGGTTTCTGTTTGAGTTGACGCTCGCACATATTAACAATACCCGTGTACGTTTTTTTGAGAAGTGGGGGTTTGGATGGCCGAATGGTAAGCGCGTGTGCGTTGTATCATAAGGTCTGCCATTGAGTCAACTGGAGTGGTTTCGATTCCCCGGTTGTACGTCAGTAGCTTCGCCTGTCCAACCTCGTGGATTTTCTCCGGGTCCTCCGATTACTTCCCACTGCTTAACTGCTAAAGAACCCAAGCGGATTATTGAAATAAATTTGAACCATATGTTAGTCCCGAAATGACCTCTACCCCCCTCTCTCTCACTCCACTAAAAACCCTATATTGAATATGCATTAATTTAAATAACACCTCAAAGTATGATGAGGATATTTTACTATAAAAGCACATTAATCATTCAGGAGAAATATAAATAAAATAAAACACATTGAAATGGTGAGAATTTCGATGTACCATAAGTCCAGAATGAATACAAATAGTAAACGACACAATTTGCACCTACAATTCTCATTTATAAAGGTTTATAGACACCATCGACAGGACTGCTAGTAAAAACCATGACGTCACCAACCCACTAACTCCTGAAACGACAAGAATTATAAAAAAATATATGGATTTAGCATCCATTCTCATACCTCTAACAGACATATTTTATGGGTTAACGTCCTTATTTTCTGGGCGATCACGCGGCTAAGTGGGTAAGACGCTGGTTCGCTAGTCTGGAGGTCGGGGGTTCGATCCTGGCAATGGCCGAAAAAGTTCATCTAGATTTTCCGGTGTGGTTTCCCCTTGCCAGTGATGCAGGACGGAGAGTCTGGCATTGACATCTGTCTAGTCGTTCAGATTAGACACAAATCCGAGGTCCCGTGCACGTAAAAGATCCCTTAGCAGTTAGAATTAGATATAAGAGTGTGCCGTAACGCCGCTGCCCGGGCAAAATTTCCCTCATAGCACACTATCTGGCGTAAACCCGTTTTCATTAGCTCAGTTAACAGTAGGACGTTTAACCCCATTTCATTTCATTTCATTATTGCATAATGAAGCTTTGCTCAGAGAGGCGAATTCTAACATCTAGTAGTCCGTTTACTTACACACCAACGTGTAGACATAATTTCACCTATCCGAATGACTGCTTCTTGAATGACCTTCCGCACTCCCCATAAGCATTTGAGCAGACGGGGGATTTCAGGAGATTGCACTCACGATTGCACTTCTTATCTCCAGATTAACCCATGGCTTGCGTAGATAGCAGGGAATGTACCGCGCACGCGATACAAGGCCCCACCACTACTCTATATCAATATGTCGTAAAAGAAAACAACCGCGTATCTCCTCTTTTCGTGTAAAAGGGATTTAATAATACTTAAAAATTGGCAAACGTGGTTTTGTGTTAATTACTTTGGTTGCCTGTGTTGGATGAACTGATTCTGCATTTTAAATGTCGTCTTCGTACGGTATAGGCACTGCACGCATTTTTATATGCCATTCGTTAACGTTAAAGGTCTGTTCATACTACATCCGTATCCGTATCTGTAAATACGTACTAGTATACTTTAGTCATTTTTAGACAAAGGGTTCAAATAGAATCTGGCACGATTTGCGGACAAAAACAACTGCGTCCGTTAAGCCGGATTGATTGCTCCCAAAGCGTATTTTTGTAAAGTGCGTCCGGCATTTCGGCTAGTGAGCCGAGCTTTAGCCAATCAGCGAGTACATCATCTCCCGAAATAGAAACTAAATCCATTCCAAGAAAAGCCTCCTTCCAACTTCTATCCTGTATGCGAATTTCATCTGTAATCAGATCCAAGATGTAGTCAAACTGTTGTTCTGTCATTCGGCAATATTGTCTGAATTTGTCAGGATGAAAATACAATTCTTGCACCAGGTGGTGGTATTCTCCATATTTCTCCCTTCTTTGTAACAGTTCATGGACCCCTACTATCCTTTTTCTCTTTCGTCTTTGGGTCCACAAATACAAAAGAAAGACTTCCTCTGTGTCACTGTCAGGTTCCATGATTGCAAATGACAATATGTTATCTCTGACAGACAATTCAGCCTTGAAAGCCGGGTGTTTTCGCGTTTCCTATTTGAACCGCAAAACTCGGATACGGGTGCGGATACGTATATGGCTACGGATGTAGTATGAACAGAGCTTTATGGTGTTACCCGAATTTCTACACAAGACTAGCTCGCATTACTGACCATACCTGGACGGAATTTCAACACGGGACTAGCTACCGTTACGAACGTTAACTGAAGGTCTACAGGAGATTATAGCCCGTGTTACTGACTTCATCTGAATTTCAACATAAGATTAGCTCGTGTTACTGGCGTTAGCCGAATGTTTCCACGAGACCAGCTGTTAATGACGTTATCTGAATTTCTACACGAGATAAGCAAGCGTTACAGATCTTGTAATTGAATTTCTACACGACACTAGCTAGCGTTACTAATGCTTTAACTGGATTTCTACACGAAACTAAATGGTGTTAATGACGTAATCTGAATTTTTACAGGAGACTATTGCTAGCGTTACTGGTGATTTAACTGAATTTCTACACGACACTAGCTAGCGTTACTGGTGTTTTAACTGAATTTCTACACGAGACTAAATAGTGTTACTGACTATAGTTAGCGTTACTGATGTTTTAATTGAATTTCTACACCACACTAGATAGCGTTACTGATGTTATCTGAATTTCTACTCGAGACTAGCTAGCGTTACTGATGTTTAAGCTGAAATTCTACACGAGACCAGCTATCGTTACTGACGTTATAACTAAATGTCTAACAGAGACGTTACAAGAATTCCTACACTAGACAAGCTGTTTCACGATTTTTACCAAGACAGCGAGACTTTCGCTAAATATCAAGATTGGCTTTACGCTAATGTTTTTTATACGCCCACATTTTTATGTGGACGTATATTGTCGTCGCCCCTGTCCGGACGGACGTCCGTCCGTCCACAATTTGTTTGTGGACCCTCTACAGGTCACAATTCTTATCTGATTTTGACGAAACTTGAAATATAGGTTTATCCCCAAAAGATCTCGGCTGCTTTCGATATTGGCATGTATCGGATCAAAACTTCATGGATTATGGCCCCTGATAGTACGAAAAATCACGTTTTTAGCTAGTGGACCCTATAGAGGTCACAATTTTGAACCGATTTTAATGAAAGTTGACATGCATGTTTATAACCCAAAGATCTTGGTTCCTTTCGATATTTGCGACTATCGGAACGTAATTTCCTGAATTATGGCCCCTGATTGTCCGAAAAATCACCTTTTTTAGCTTATGGTCCCTCTGGAGGTCACAATTATTATCCGTTTTAAAAAACCGTTCGATTATATCACCGTTACACCCTAAGGAAGGTTGAGTTCGAATTTCGGAAAAATCGGACCAAAATTGCCATACAAAATGGCCGCCAGTTGGTACGCGAAAACTGTTAAAAAATGGTATATCAAGGTTGTGGACCCTGTAGAGGTCACAATTTTAATTCGATTTTGATGAAACTTGAAATTCATGGTTATAACCCAAAGATCTTGGTTCTTTTCGATATTTGCGCATATCGGATCGTAACTTCCTGAATTATGGCCCGTGATTATACGCAAAATCGCCTTTTTTTTAGCTTGTGGTCCCTCTGGAGGTCACAATTATTATTCGATTTAAAAAAACGTTTGATTATATCACCGTTACACCTTAAGGAAGGTTGAGTTCGAATTTCGGGAAAATCAGACCAAAATTGCCATACAAAATGGCCGCCTTTTGTACGAGAATACTGTTAAAAAATGGTATATCATGGTTGTGGACCCTGTATAGGTCACAATTTTAATTCGATTTTGATGAAACTTGAAATGCATGGTTATAACCCAAAGGTCTTGGTTCCTTTCGATATTTGCGCATATCGGATCGTAACTTCCCGAATTATGGCCCCTGATTGTCCGAAAAATCGCCTATGGCCCCTCTGGAGGTCACAATTATTATCCGATTTAAAAAAAAACGTTTGACTCTATCACCGTTACACCCTAAGGAAGGTTGAGTTCGAATTTCGGGAAAATCGGACCAAAATTGCCATACAAAATGGCCGCCGTTTGTACGGAAATACTGTTAAAAAATGGTATATCAAGGTTGTGAACCCTGAAGAGGTCACAATTTTAATTCGATTTTGATGAAACTTGAAATTCATGGTTATAATCCAAAGATCTTGGTTCCTTTCGATATTTGCGCATATCGGATCGTAACTTCCTGAATTATGGCCCCTGATTATACGCAAAATCGCCTTTTCTTAGCTTGTGGTCCCTCTGGAGGTCACAATTATTATCCGATTGAAAAACATGTTTGATTATATTACCGTTACACCGTAAGGAAGGTTGAGTTCGAATTTCGGTTAAATCGGACCAAAATTGCCATACAAAATGGCCGCCGTTTGTACGCGAATACTGCTAAAAAATTGTATATCATGGTTGTGGACCCTGTAGAGGTCACAATTTTAATTCGATTTTGATGAAACTTTAAATGTATGGTTATAACCCAAAGATCTTGGTTCCTTTCGTTATTTGCACATATCTGATCGTAACTTCCTGAATTATGACCCCTGATTGTCCGCAAAATCGCCTGTGCTCCCACTGGAAGTCACAATTATTATCCGATTTAAAAAAACGTTTGACTCTATCACCGTTACACCCTACGGAAGGCTGATTATGAATTTCGAGAAAATCGGACCATAATTGCCAGAAAAAATAGCCGCCGTTTGTACGCGAACAGTGTAAAAATATGGTATATCAAAGTTGTGGACCCTGTAGAGGTCGCAATTTTAATTCGATTTCGATGAAACCTGAATTGCTTGTTTATAACCTAAAGATCTTTATTCTTTTTGATATTTGCACATTTCAAATTGTAACTTAATGAATTATGGCCTTTGTAGGAAAAATCACTTTCGGTATTGCTTGTTCTCTGTCTATCTCTCGAACAATTATTATCTGATTTAAAAAAAAACTCTGATTATATTACTGTTGCACCGTTAGGAAGGTTCAGTTCGAATTTCGTGAAAATCGTTACCAAAATTGCCGGACGAAATCTTCGCCGTTTGTACGCGAATAGTGTAAAAATATGGTATATCATGGTTGTGGACTCTCTACAGGTCACAATTCTTATCCGATTTTGACGAAAAGTCACATTTCTAGGTTGTCGGCTTCAAATTTCATGAATATCAGACTGGAACTGACCAACAAAATGGCTGCTCCCAATACAGTATGAAATACAGGACTTAATGATGTAGGAAAAATCACTTTCGGTATTGCTTGTTCTCTATCCATCTCTCAAAAATGTGGGCGTATCCTGCCTGGCAGTGGCAGCCTATCTTTTCATTCCATGTTAGTTACGCAGGTTAACCCAATAAAAGTAAAGGCCGAGTTTAAAATATGCAAACGATTATCTCGGCTCGGGTCGTGATTAGAACGCTTTGGACGTTCAACTACCAGTAACCCCATAAAATAGAAGGAACTCACCATTGAAACAGTTACTGTAATTTCTCGATACAACTTCCTCGTCGTAGCTACTGAAACCCACTTGACAGCCTTTATCTCTTAAACATTTAAAATATGGTTCCCTTTCGCTGAAATATAAATATCAAGATTTGCATACAAATTCGTCCACCATGATAGTATTTTCATTATAAAATCACTGCTAAGTCGATGGGGGCTGGTTTTGTAAAACCACACTTTTTATGAGTAAAAGTGTCCCGGTCGTGTGCTTTATCCTTTATCATCATATGGTGGGATGGACATTCAACGCGTGATGTAATAAAATAAATATAATTGATATTACAATTAATGTGATCCGATTAATTCCTAATAAAAATGGACGTCAAGCGGGGTGTTGGATTTCTCTCTTTAAAGGGCTCAGTGTACATATAAGACTGCGGAATTCGAAGAAGATGGTGGCATCATTCATTATCAATTGTCATACCCCCTCTGCAAAGATTCTTGGATCCGCCCCTGGTCTATGACATCTTTCCGACCCATTTGCCAGACTGAAGGTCATTTTTCCGAACACGACGGAAAGATGAAAAACGATGAAAATTATATGAAATGGCTAACCTGCATGTTGTGGCTGATTCAACTATGACATTGGATAATAAACAGGTTGATGTAGCTTCCGTACAACTTGCTTCATCTCCTTCCATACCCTCCGTTATAGCTTAAATACAGAAATATATCCAACAATAAAGAACACGTAGCAACTAGCTCCATATCCGCACATACCCTCAGTTGCAACTAAAATAGATAAATTTTCCCAACAATAAAAAAAAAATATAAAAACTACCCCCATCTCCTTTCATCTCAGTTACAGATGAAATACATAAATATACCCAACAATAAATAACAAATAATAACTAGCTTCATCTCCTTCCATTCCTTCAGTTAAAGACGAAATACATAAATATACCCAACAATAAAGAACATTACTTTACAACAACTCGTTTCGTCTCCTATTTCGTTTCGTTTTTATAGTTCACAATTTCGTTTTACTTGTCTTTACTACACCAGGATCTATAAGAGTTGTTATCGTTGCCGATATTGTTTTCAAATTCATAGACATGGGATGGGGAATTATGATGGCTGAACCATTGTTGTTATCTGTACAAATTATTCTCCATTGTCTAAACATGAACTATGGTATGAGTTTATTTGAAACACAAATTAAAAGGGGTATGAAATATGGTGAGGAAAACAGAAGGGAAGTCTGTGTTGATATAATACATGGAATGAACTAAGGGTTAATGAATACATTTGTCATATACCATATTTATGGAATGTGTCTGTTGAATGTACTGGCTCGTTATTCGTTATTCGGGATTCGATAATAAAACAGGGGCCTATTTCACGAAATTTTAACTAAGATAAGATTTCAATTTTAGTAATTTGATTGGATAATATTAGATTGATTTTAGTGCTTAGCCAATCAAAATTGAAGTATCTACTAAAATTGGATTTTATCTTAAGTTAAAATTTCGTGAAACAGGGCCCTTGTTAGTGCAGGACCGGACTGCCAGTGCACGCCGACAAAACAGTCAACATGCTATTCGCTCGGCAAATAGTCGTCTAGCTGTTAATCGGTGACCCATCTACGGTCGGGGGTAGCAAGGTAATGATCGGATGCCACTTCAGTCGGTCTGTTTCAGTGGCGAATCCCGAATCAGAATAACGTGCTGGCTCGTTATTCGTTATTGGCGAATAACGAGCCAGCACGTTATTCGGGATTCAACAATAAAACGGGTTAGTGCAGGACACGACTACCCAGTGCACGCCGACAAACCAGTCAACACGCCATTCGCTCGACAAATAGTCGTCTAGTTGTTAGTCGGTCACACATCTACGGACAGGGGTAGCGAGGAAATGATCGGATGCCACTTCAGTCGGTCTGTTTTAGTGGCGAATCCCAAATAACTTTCTGGCTCTTAAGATAGAGCGTTCAGTTTTAGTGGCGAATCCCGGATAACGTGCCCTATCCGCATAAAAAACGGTAGTCTCCTTGCTTGTCGGTCACCCAACGTCAACTTATTGCCCCGTGCACTCCAACAAACCAGTCAGCATCCTACTCGCTGGAGAAGCTGCTGCCACCATGCTAGTCGGCCACCCGACGTTCATTTACCCCTAGGTTCGGAGGTATCGAGGAAATGGTCGCATGGAAGGTAGACCGCTCTTTTTAGTGGCGCAAATCCCGAAAAACGTGCTGGCTCGTTATTCGTAATTGGCGAATAACGAGGCAGCATGGTATTCGTCATTTGAATCCCGAATAACGTGCCAACTTCACGTTGCCTATTCTTTGTCCCCTTTGGTAACGAATGCGGGCTCCGACGCCTCAAACATAGTATCGTCTTTATCAAACATAGTATCGTCTAAATCATCATCATTTATTAAAGGTTTAGAAGAAAATATTATAGAAACACAAAAATTCGACGGAAGATAAAATTGAGGAAAAAGAAATAAAATGTCAATAGCGGTTATCAGCAAACTTTTATGTTTCTTTTACAAAGCAATTAGATTGACATTCTAACTTCATGCACTGAGCTTTTTGTGAAATGAAATGGGGTTTAACCTCCAACTGTTCTGTTCCGACTGGGCTAATTACGACGGGCATACGCTATATAGTTTGCTACGGGGGCAATTTTGCCCGGACAGCAGCCTTACGGCCTACTATTATATCGAAGTCTAACCGACCACGTGATCTTTTACGTGCAGGCAATGTATACACGGGACCCAGGGTTTTCGTCCCATCCGAACGACTAGACAGTTGTCCTTGTCAGACCCTCGGCCCTGCACCACTGACAAGATTAGAAACATTATGTAAGATAGTGTCTACTCGATATAAACTATGGGTCTTTAGCAGTGAGAGGAAACCGGAAGACCCAGAGACCCTACGCCTTGCCACGTACAATCGGGGAATCAAAACCACGCCAGTTGACTGTATAGCACACTGTATAGCGTGTGTCCCTCTTCATTAGGCAAGTCGGAGAAGAAAAGTATGACGTTAAACCCTATTTTATTTCTCGTTTCGGAAATATCCTCCCACATTTTCATATCATCACCACTATTCGCAATTGAATTATCAGTGACCAAAATATCGCCTCATGTGTACATGCTATTGCATTCTGCTTTCCCTTATTTGCGCCCCTTCCTAATTCGTCAATGGTTTGTTTCAGGTCAAACGTAGCAAATATAGCTATGTTAAAATAAAATTTTTGACATGTCATTAAGGTCTGCCATTGAGGCAACTGAGATTTTGATTCCTGGCTTATTCGAGATGGGGAGTAGGGTTGCCAGAGGGCCCTCCGATTGCTGAGGACCCCTACACACAAACGAATTACTGAAATAAAATGTAACCCTATGATGATTCCGAAATGACGTAATTTTTGAGTCGAGTGACCGTGGTTTCGGTTTCCAGCTGGTACGTGACAAGGAGTAGGAACGACAGGTGAACATTGTTGTTTTTCTCCACGTCCGTCCCCGTCCAGACTGTAGTTTCTTGTTTGTTTGAGCCTATAAATGTTAGAATAATTCCTTAATAAGAAATTATTTGGTGCTATTAAGTTTTTTTTTAGAGCAATATTTAATGGTAAATATCATTAAAATCAGACACAGATAGAGAGTTTAATGATTAACTAGGTCATTTCGTTAGCAATGGAAGAGAACCCACGAGGTTTGGCAGGCGACCCCACTAATGATTACAAAGAGAAGCGGCAAATCAATAAAACGCAACCTGACTCAATGACAGACCTTATGATCTGAAGTGGACGCGTTAATTCTATCTGGATCCTCTCCAGCTCCCCAAGAAGACACAAGCATGTTATACTTTATCAACAATTTCTTGACGACGACTATATTTCAAATATCTTAAAGATACAATATGGGAGATGAGATTAAGAGCTGACCGTCCTCACTGTAGTAGTTAACAACGAGATAATATAAAGGAAATGTGCTGAAAATTTCAGTCGAATTAATCCACTATGAACCGAAAAAACATAGTCTCGACCATCCATTTCATGATTAAATTATGAATGGAAGTCGAGCAGGAAAATTGACCATAATCCAGTGAATATAGCGGGCTAACGATGCCATCGATAAGTTAATCAATGTCTAATTAATAGTTTAGATAACATTTCGGAGAACAATTGGCAGATTTAGCTCTTGCGTAATGTATGTTTAAGGATACTCACCCAATAGAACAACTACTGTCAGAAGGAACTTCATTTTAACTCTAGCTGGAGGTAGACGCTGTTGGATAATATCTATGTATATATGTTGCTTATATGATCATACGAACACTAATAGCTATAATGCCAGTTATAAAATTGGACTGGCGGCTTCACGAATTGATGTCTTTGATGTTACAGGAACCAATCAGATTTGAGATAATATGTGATTTAATAAAGATCAGCAATAATTGCTATGATGAAGAATACAGATGACCTTTAAACTGGCTTTACGTTAAAGGCCCGCGTCCCCAAACTCAGCTTGTAGCAGATTGGGATTTTATATTAAGGCACACTTTACAAACGCACTGTGCATCATATCGTGATTTTATGCTAGGGACTCTTCTTCTATGGCCCACTTATTCCCCCTTGTGGTACCATAAGATTAATTTTGATAAGTTTAAATGGCCTATGGTGTGGTTTTTTACCACAAGCAATTGCATAAAGAAAAATATTTCTTTTTCAAAACCAATATCATCCACAAAATGCAACGCCAAAACATTTGAAAAAAAACCCGACTTTACATTGAGAGAAATTTTGGTCATAATCCTAATTCGTTTATAAACAGACAAAAAGGTAAAGGATTCATTATGGAGCCTTGTCGGGTACCAATATTACACTGAAAGGATTCTGTTAATCCGGATGGCGTCTGAACAGAGGATATACACTTAATGTACACGTCTTCTATGATTTTCAGAAATTTCCCTTGCCTTTAACAATGATGTATGTGTATGGCACGTTGAGAGAGAGAGAGAGAGATGGGGTTTAACGTTCACTCGACACAAAGTAGGTCATTTCGAGACTAACATGTGGTTTAATTTCATTTCAATAATTCGCTTGCGCGTATGGGTCTTTAGCAGTGGGAGGAAACCAGAGAACCCGGAATAAACCCACGAGGTTGCACAGGTGACCCTACTCCTTGTCGCGTACAATCGGGCATTCGAAACCACGCCAGTTGACTCAATGACTTTATGAGACAGCACGCATGTGCTAACTCTTCGGCCATCCAACTCCCAGTATGGCACGGTACATTGCAGGATCGATTGTACCTTGTCAGAGGCGAATCGGAAACCAATATAAACATGTCCATAAAAGCTATAATTGTTCTGAGAAAAGTGGCATCGGGAACGTTCAAGCAACGAAATGTTTGTATTGTTTGTTATTGATCGGTAACCAATGAACATACGTATAAACTGGACTTCCTCCCGGGTAGAGATAATAAAGCGGTTATGGATAGGAAGTGACAGTAACTGGTGAATCGTATGATTGATTATCTTATATTTGTAGCGAAGCCAAAATTGTGCACTGGGGAATTTTACACAAATAAACACATTTAGCTCCGCCCCCGACCCCATCCGCCCAGGTTTCCTCAACACTGAAGTCACGGTGGCTAAGTGGATATGGCGCTGGTTCGCTAGCCTGGAGGTCGGGTGTTCGATCCCTGCATTGGCCGAGAAAGTTCATCTCGATTTTTCGGCGTGATTTCCCCTTGTCAGTGATGCAGAAGGAGGGCCTGACAAGGACAGCTGCCTAGTCGTTCGGATGGGACGAAAAAACGAGGTCCCGTGCACACATTGGAGTGCACGTAAAAGATCCCTTGGCAGTTGGAATTCGATATAAGAGTATACCCATCTTCCATTAGCCCAGGTTAGGTGCAAAAGAGTAGGACGTTAAATCCCATTTCATTTCATTTCATTTAAACAGGTCTATGAAGGCTTGACGTATTAGATCCGATTGTCCAGTCTGTGTGGACTTGGTGAACTGGGACTAAAACATGCGACAATCAATAATTCAATCCCCCGTGAATTAGTCTTAATTGTTCTTCTTGGTCGTCATGTAAATATTTGTTGGCTGAAGTAGAAATATATCGATCTGTAGGCATTACTACTAAAAGAAACCGTTCAGTGATTGTTTTTAAACGCGTGGTTTTTATTCAGTAACCTGTGAATAATTCATTATCAGTTGTCAGTGAGAAACCGAAGAAGCTTATTATTTATACCCGAGTGCTTTCATCCCCGAAACAGATTTTGGCTTTCCGCAGATAATAAACAAAATATACTTGATCCTTTAGAAACAGGCAAGCAACCCCTTTAATAAGGGTGTAGCCTCGTGGGTTTTCCCCGGGTCCTCATGTATCCTCCCACTGCTAACGACCCCTACGCGCAAGCGAATTATTGAAACAAAATTAAACCATTTATGATAGTCCCAAAATGACCTACTTTGTCTCGAATGGACGTTAAACCCCATATCTCTATATATTTAATTAGATATCACGGTGTCTAAGAGTAGGCCGTTGTGCCACTGTTCAGGCAAAATTTCACTCATAGCACTCTTTATGGCGTATGTCTGTCTTCATTAGCCTAGCCAGAGCAGAACAGTAAGACGTTTCATTTTGTTCAGCCCTGTTCCCCATTACAGTAACGCAGTCGCCATTATTCTAGTGTGACACTATGGGGACACAGATGTGATAGTCGTCTAGGTAGGACTTGATGTGGTAAATAAGACTTCAAACTCTTTTCTGTCCTCTGGATATATCTTTATAGGTTACAATAATATATTCTACAACATCGACACAACTATTGTACGTTTAGTATTTAAAACGTTAACCACGATTACAACCTATGATGTCTACCCTGGCCATTTCGTCCATCTCGTCTTCCTCGGAACATCCATAATGTCTTGTCTACGGTTTCATCATGGCGCCTGCGTCCGGTCAGCTCCCGGGGTGAACTTCGCCTGGGCTCTCTCGAATGTTGTCTGCGTCCGATCTGTAAGCCGGGCCAGCTCCCGGGGTGAACTTCCCCTTGGCTCTCTCGAATGTTGTCTGAGCGTAAATCAAACAAACTCTCTTCTATATAGAATGTATTCTGTGCCAGCTATTAGGGCGGGACAATTACAAAAGGCAATGTTTTACGTCAACACTATTCTAGTTAATTGTACTAATCTGTGCACGTGAAGACTGGACGATAGTACCCTACTTTCCAGAAATGGATACTGACATATCTGTCTGCGAGTTAGTCTAAGATAGTAGTAGAATAATGCAAGCTACTTCATTACCCTAGTTTTCGTCATACATCATGTAGGTAAAGAATTTTATATTAAGCAGGACACCCCTCTCATTACTAAGGTACCCTCATATTGTTACACTAGTTGGTTCAAAAATTCACTTATGTTCTAGGCTTTGAAGTATGGGAGGCGGGGGATAGTCTGGTGGTTTAACGTGTGCGTGAAATCTTAAGGTCAAGTGGCGTGGTGTCGGATCCCCGCTTGTACGTGACAAGAAGTAGGGTCGTCTGTCCAACCAGTTTTCTGCTGGTCCTCCGGTTTCCTCCCGTTGGTAAAAAAAACCCCTGTGCGTAAGTCTTTAATCCAGTTTAAAACATCGCTCAGAAATCAGCAGTAATCGCATTCCATTGAAATGCTTTCGGTGCATCACCGAAAACAATCTGTTTCACAGATAATTACTTACGCATTATTATCTCTGTCACAGATGAATGTCCACAACACGTGCATTGACTTCAAGTGGCGTTAGCCATTGGCTCAACGGCTCGTGCATTGTTTACATAACACCTAACTGCTTCGGGCAAAATGATGCATTTTACTCATTTTAATACCCAGTGATTGTAGCGGTCAAGCGAATATTCACTGCGGGATCAGTGTGCACTAAAAATCCTAACAAAATCTTTTTGCTTGATTTAAATGAAATTGAAAATATCCCACACAGCATAGCTGTGGTTACACACCTAATGAACTATATAAAAATCGATTTTTGTTGTTATTTTTCTTTCTCTGGCACACCGCATTTCCTTGACATTATTTATCGTTTACTTGGAATACATTGATTGATAGTTGTATTCACTGTCATGGTCACCGATAAACGTTCCTTCTGATTGGTTAAAGATAAGGCTTTCTTTCCGTTATGACATAGATAGAAAACGTTCGTCTATTCTTGAATTAACCCACGGGCTTAGAAAAGATCGTAGTAAAACAATATAGATATATATATAGAGAGATATATTTAAGTACAAATATTTATAGATATATATTTAAGTACCAATATTTATCATTCTCAACCAAGTAAACACCAAAATGAAAGTGAGTCGTGATTTAATAGTTTTTCTTGGTAAGTCTATACTTTTTTTATTGAACAACTGAAACGTGTCAAATCCCGGCTGATTTACGGCCAAGTTATAGGCCACTGGTACTTATGATAAAATTAAGTTATTGTTGTAACAACGGATCCCGACCTCGTGGGGTTTCGCGCAGCTAAAGACCCCTACGAGAGCAAATTATTGAAATAAAATTGAACTATACTATGTTTGTGCCGACATGACCTAGTTTGTGGTGAGTGCACGATACCCACACCCTCTCTCTCTCTCTGAATGTTAAAGATACATTATGTAAGATTTAGATAAAGAACTAACCATTCTTGCTATAATAGTTAGAAAGTAGAATGTTAATAAGATACAGATAAAGCTCGGAAGTGGTTCAATGTTATTACAATTATTCGCTTACGCGTAGGGGTATTAAGCATCGGGAGGAAACAGTTGGAACCGGATAAAACCCACGAGGTTGAAAAGTGACCATTGCTCGTTGCCACGTATAAGCGGTCAATCGAAGCAACGCCACTTGACTCAATGACAGACCTCAAGGTTTCACGCGCACCGCTAGACCACCCAACCCCCTTCATACGCTTTATTGAAAAAAAAAATGAATGATGTGTTAGTCACGAAATATTTGTATGAGTTTGTGTAGCAGTTCCAGGGTTACTATCTCAAGCCCTACCGCATTTCGATAAAGATTGTTTGTTTTAGCGTGTTTTATTTTCAAATTGGGTGTTTGGAGCATTGGTGTCATTTGTAAATCGACGAATTCGTTTACACGAATTACATGCAATGTGACACTATCGACAATACAAATGAAGCTGCTACACTATCGTCTAGGACTTTCTTGACTTCACGTTTTAGAATCAATTATTTCAATCATCAATTAACTGACTCCGTTTATGTTGTTACTAAGTTTATATAAGAAATACAGCAAACTATCAATTAACTGACTCCGTTTATGTTGTTACTAAGTTTATATAAGAAATACAGCAAACTACATCATCTATTATTATAGATACTTTTAAATGTCCATGGTCTGGATTTAAAATCCTTTATAACGGCTGAAACGTGGAAAGAGCCACATACCTCTAAATAGTTCCACACGATGTTCATCCCATCTCTGAAATGATGTCATCACTCTGGCCGCTAAGCATAGGAGGATATAATGTTCCCCTCTCGGACCGCTCTATGATGTCTGGGGTGAAATTAAACTCGGTCTGTCTTGTATATTATAGAAAGTATAAATGTGTCAGCTATTGGGACGATAACCATTTTTGGGTTAGTGTTTCGTATGGGCACCGTTTAACGTCAACATTATTCAATTTACTTGGACTTATCTGTGCCCTCAGTCCAGCAATAGATGGTGACATAACTATCTGTATCTTAGTCTAGGAAAGTCGAATCTTGAAAAATACCTTAGCCAACTTTTCGTTATCAACCATTGTTTACCCACTTCAATATATTAAAAAGAGCACTTTTCATAGAACTAAAGTAAACCCTATAGTATTAAATTAATATTCCGTTAAAAACTAATTCAGATATCCTTAAAACAAATTAATATTTTGTTAAAACTAATTCAAATTTCGTTAAAACGAATTAATATTGCGTTATAACGAATTAATATTGGGTTATAACGAATTAACCATTTCGTAGTAACGAATTATTTCTTTAAACTAAATTATTATTTAGTTAAAACGGAATTTTCGTTATAATGAATTCATTATTTTGTTTTAATGAATTGGCTATTATGACTTTGAGGCTGATTGATCAGGTTGGTTACAGTGATATGTACGACAAATAGTTACATGTTTTCAGTATGCTTCTTCACGTTTGCGTATCTCAAAATTTTGGTGGTCAACCTCATACACATTTTAGTGCAAAGGCATGATCATTTGTTCCTCTGTCTGTAGTGAAGCTTTCCGTTTTCAGCCCAAAGAAACTTTGGGGCGGAGTTGGAGGTGGACAAAGAGGACAGAATTAACATTGAAGTCAATGGGGAAATTAATGGTGGTCTGCATCCATATGTATAGTTGAGTTATCTCCCTTATATATGACACGACCGTTACCCGACTCAAACGTTACAAAACCCCTTACTAATATAGATGGACAAACGTCAGGTTCTCTAATGTCTTTGTTGCGCTATCTCTTTTGTGGAAGCAGATCCAAAAGAAAAAGTAATCTCGCCCCGTTACTGTCGGTCTATAGAAATGAAATGAACCGACTGGTCTAATAAGACGGTGTCATGCACCCGGACAGTAGCACTACGGCCTACTCTTATACCGACTTCCAACCGCCAAGAGATCTGTAGCGTTGATGACAATGTGTACACGAGCCCTCGGTTTCCGTCCCATTCGAACTAAACGACTAGAGACACTGTCTCTTGCCAAACCACACGTCCTTGTTCCACTGAAAAGGGGAAACAACTCGAAAAACATTCCGATGAATTTTCTAGGTCAACACAGGGATAGAACACGAGACCTGTGGGTTAGCAAACCAACCGTCTGGTTGTCTGTACACTTGAACACAGATTAAATTGAAAAATAAATACTTGTGGTTTATTCCAACGCAGACCACCCTCGAGTACGAACCACATTGCGATTTGCCTTCTATAATTCAAAACGGTTGGGTACGAAACTTCAATCAAATTTTAACCTAAATCAATTTCGGAAAACCTATGTTTCAAAGTCAACCAAGGGATATATTCAGCCAAAATTAACGGAATCCCATGAAACGCGAACTTGGTCTGTAACTATCAAGAAAATATCTCACAGTTAATTAAAACGCAAGTTCAGGGAACGAATAATGACAAACAGGTGGGATCGAATGTGTAGAGTGAGTTCAATTTTTCAACAAATCTTAAGTTGAGAACTGAAATGAAATTGGGTTTAACGCCCTACTTTCCGGCATCATTTGGCCTAATGAATACGGACTACGGTATTCTATGGAAGCGTATAGGGGTCAATAGCGCGACAAATATCGCAATATTAAGTTGGTATACTATTATGTCAACATATTGTGATTATTCGGATGATTTTATCTCTGAAAAGTCAATTTTTGCCGGGGTAATTGAGTCAACACGCTATGTTTTATGTCCCCATTTCGTCTTAAATGTACACGTTTGCGGTAAGATATTGCTATTCGGAAGCTTTGGCGACATTTTCCATTTCGCCGTAGTATATGTCGACATATTCGCAAAATATTGTCATGTGCTATGTCGACGTGTGCATCTAAAACAATATGACGACATGCAAATTAGCGAGTTATTCAATTAACTCGGCAAAAATTGTCTTTTCAGAGATAAAATCGTCAGAAAAATCACAGTATGTTGACTTATTATCAACTTAATATTGCGGTATCTATCGCGCTATTGACCCCTATACGCTTCCATAGTATTCTTATATCGAATTCCAACTATCAAGGGTTCACATTGAACTGACTATATAGACGGCGTCCTTGCTCTTAAGTTAAAAACAAAAATAAAACGCCCCATTTCGATATTTTAGTAATGAATTTATCTGGTTCCAGGTATAGTTATGACTGTAGAGGGATTTTTGGACAACATTGCATGTGTTGCACATACTGCCGGATGTGCGGTTCAACTCGCCACCGCCACAACGGGTCAGACTTGCAGGTAAGTCTCAGTTATTATTATTATTATATTTAGTGTCATTATTATACAACATTTATATAGTGCATATCATTCACTCACGTGTTCACGGGCGTTGAACAAGCTACAAGAGGATGTCAACTATTTTGCGCATATAAAAACAGAATAAGCCCCAACACTAATTCTTGTGGAACACCAGACAAGAGGTCATATTTTTCAATGAAACAATATCGACAACAATCTTGTTTCCTACGCATATGACTAGAACACACGAGCGTTGCTGATCTTTTAAACTCGTAGGTTTCCTCCGACTGTTACATATTTCGATTGAATTATCCTTCGACGTATTATGCCGAAGTAATTTTTTATTTACGTTTTTATTTACGTAACAGTGGAACATAAAATCGGTGGGCCTAACATTTTAAATTTAGATAATTCAAAAAGATAACCAACCGTCTATGTTTTTTTTATTTAATCTATTGTAATTATAATGGAATTGTTCCATTTCAGTGATAAACGGCCATATTTTCAGTGTTTAGCGACTAATGGTTGTAAAGCTTCCACCGATTTTTACAAGTCACAAGTAACCGCCTTTAATTATACTGGTTGTGGTACGTAAGCCTTTATCAGTTATTAATACGAACGGTGGGAGAAACTTGATCACCAGGACAAAAACCAAGTAGGATTAAAATCGCACCTGCATGACTCAATTGACAGACCAGATTGACACAAATGAAACGCGTAAAACAGTTTAATCCCAAGACAACTACTACTCTGTGCCACAAGAATCTAATTTAAAGCAGCCTTGTTAGTCGCGCGACTTGATCGAGGTAGAATAACGTATCAACACCACCCTCACGTGTCTTGTCAACACTCCACCAATCGTCAGTGTGTATGTCGTCATTGTGAAATTTCCTAAAATCTGGCCAGTTTATATAGTCGCCGTGATTACGTCGTAGAAACACACGTGCAGCCGAGATAGTCTAAGAAGACGTGCGGGAGGAACCCCAATGAGCGTGGTTAGAGCGCCGCGGGTTCTTCGATGACCGCCGTTGCCAAACCAACAGATCTCAATAGAAACGCCATTAGCGCGGAGTACTCGTGTGGGGCGCGGTATATTCGCATAGGTCGCGGTAAAAACGCGACTTTTTTCAAGTTTGTAATATACTGAGACTATCAAACATGTAATTCATATTTAAAAAAAACCTTCTGATGTATTTGTAAAAGAGAAAGGTAAGGCACTTTTCTGAGACGTTTCTTTCCCGTGAGGTACCGCTGTCGCTATATACTTCAAAATAGTGAATAAAATTGGTTTACAATACAAATCAACCACCCAGTTCCTTTCCATATACATTTCTTCCGATAGAAACACACATTTCAGATTTTTTAAAAAATGTAAAGTTAGTTTATTTGCCATAAATCACTCAAGATTTTTTACATTTCATCGACATTTGAGCAGAAATGACGGAAGTGGTAGTAAGGGAGACAACTCTGCCATCTGATCTAGGAGGCAGACCACCATTAAATTTCACCATCTCGGTACCCACAAATTGTAGTTCGTCTATTTATAGCAGTTCTCTCTCTGTCTCTTTTCTCCCCTTTTGCATACCCATTTTCGTTGATGTTTTGGTCTAGAGTGGACTAAGAGGGTTTGAATTAATATTTTCTGCCAGGTTTTGGTAAATATTCATGATTTTGAGGCGGAAGGATAACGGCGTTATGAGGTTGGCTACGGTGATATGTACGGCAACTAGATACATGTTTTGAGTATGCTTCTTCAAGTTCGTGTATCTCAAAATTTTGGTGGTCAACCTCATAAAAATTTTAGTGCAAAGACATGGCCATTTGTTCCTCTGTCTGTAGTGAAAAGCATTTCTCCCAACGAAAATTTGGGGAAAAGTTGGAGGTGGGCAAAGAGTCCAGAATTAACATTGAAGTCAATGGGGAAATTAATGGTGGTCTGCCTCCATCTGACCCGAATGACTCATTTTGGCACAACTATGCTATTTCTACGAATGAAGCAAACTGATCCCGCAGTGAATATTCGCTTGGCCGCTACAATCACTGATAAGCATGACGAGACTTAATGAGTTCGGCATATTAACTTTTTTATTCCGACAAATTCAATTCTCAAACATTTTTTTGAAGTTTAAGAAAAATAAAGACGTTTGAAGTCTTTGTAGTTAAAAATATTTCCTATTTAGTGTAAATGGGTATTAAAATGAGTAAAATGCATCACATTGCCCGAAGCAGTTAGGTGTTATGTAAATAATGCACGAGCCGTTGAGCCAATGACTGACGCCACGCGAAGTCAATGCACGTGTTGTAGACAGTCATCTGTGACAGAGATAATTCGTAAGTAATTCTCTGTGAAACAGATTGCGAATGAAGATGAAGAAAACCGGAGTAGGATACAGGAATGTTTTAAACTTAGGATAAGGAAATAGTACCTCTTTAAATATAAAAACTGGTAGTCTATGGGCACAAATAATATATTTCGTCTCCTTTATTTAAGTTACATTATGGGAGATAAGATAAAGAGATGGCAGTTCTCACTATAATAGTTAAAAACTAAATAGTGTAAAGGTAATTTGCTGAAAATTTCAGTCAAATTGATCCACTATTAGCCGAAAAAAAACGTTTGAAATATTCACATAGCCTCGGTCATCATTACTCAAATCATTAATATAAACAGCATAGTCTCGATTATCCACTTTATTGATTTAATTATCAATGGCCATTAAGCGGCATATATGAATTTAATCCGCCAACATCGAAGGCTAGCCTTGACATCAAGAGTTTATTATGATCTGGATATGTTAATTAATGTCTAATTGATTATTTAGATAACATTTCAGGCCTAAAGAAAGACCTGTAATAAGCAGATTTTGCTCTTGCATAATGCTATTTTAAGCTTTACAGTAACTTATCTATCACTGAGATTTCGCTTTGTAGATGATGCTTATCCTATTCACATTCATCTAATGAAAATATATAAAAATAAATCAATGTTTTGTTTCAGGTGCGGCGGAGCTGTTGGCGCCCTTATCCTTATTAGTGGCGATGTTGGTAGCTTTAAGACTTGTCTCAAACTAAACCTTCCGCCTGCAACTATATTTTCACATCTGCACATGATTAAGCGGAGGGATACTTAATTCTTTTCTTTTATCATTTACCGTGATTAAATTGCACATGTTACATCCCTAAAATTAAAAAGGTAAAAAGTTATTAGTAGGTACTGGGATAACCTACAACATAACTTTTCTAGACCAATATTTTACATAGGTTTTAGGGAAAAGGCTTGGAAGAAAAAGGTGGTTCTGTGTAAGGCAGGACTGGAAGAAAGGCTGATTCTGTGTAAAGCAGGGACGGAAAGAAAGGCCGAAACATCATTTTACTCAGGAATTGGAGAATATTAAACTATATTTTACGCAGGGATTAGGACAGTGTTGAATCTGTGTAAAACAGTCGTTTACCCAGGGACTGGGTGAGAGGCTGAAATTATATAAACACAATTTTACTGGAAGATTTGGAAACAAACTGAATATATGTTATACCTCTTCAGTCAATGTGGTACAAACACGTCATATTATATATCACACATGGTTGTTATCTCTGTCAATTTGTTACCTATTATATTAGCAGAATTCCGTCAAAACATATTATTTATTAAATTTATCAAATTCAAGGGCTGATAAAAAAGATACTTTAACAAAAAGTTATACGCTTCAATCCCAGCTTGACGGAAGGCCGACAAAGCTTTTTATCAATTAAATGTATCAAAAAAGAGCAACGGGATTGTAACAAAAAAATTGTACGCGGATTATCTAAAGTAGGGTGACCCATTCCCTTAAAATTTTATCTACAGAAAGTTGGTCTCGACACAGTAAAATTCACTTTTTTGGTTATTACATCACATTTATAAATTACGTTCGTTTTATTTTTTAAATTGCTTTATTATCATTAACTGTACCGTATAGGAGCTGCATATTTTGGTTTAGCAGAAATAATATCTCTGAATAACGTTCGTAAGCAAGAACACGATACTAGCAGTAGTTTCATTTCACTTTTACAAGGTTCTTAAAACAATTGTTGAGCTGTCTAATGTGCTTTTTTATAAATTCAATTTCTTGTTCCAGCTTTCTGTTATGTTTCGTAAGGAAAAGTAGTCTTGATTATCCCGACCTGTCAATTAGACGTAGAATGGTCGATAGCCTGGTTGAGCGAGACTATTTTTACTCAAAAGTGTCTGGATGTTATGGACGGAACCATGTTTCAGTCTTATTATTTTTAGACGATTAAATGGTCATTAAGTACAACATAACCGTTTATTTAGTGACTATAAATGTGCGGAACTGATTTAAGGCTTGGTAGATATATAAATATTGTGGTGTAATTGTTGAGATATTCATTTGTGGTGGGTCACCCTATCTAAAGTCTTAAAAACGTATGTTGAGAGCACAATGCTGTTTAGCACGGAACTGTGGGTAATCGACTATTAACATCAATGCTGATTGGTTAATCAATTGCATGACATCAAAAGTGACCTATCGCTATAACTTGTTTCAGTCTTCATGTAGTGTAAGCCTTGGAAAGTATAAAAAAACGAAACGAAATATAGATCTGGGCCCTGTTTCTCAAAATCTTAATTAAAAATAAAATCCAAACTGTAGTAGATACTTCAATTTTGATTGGCTAAGCACTACAAACAATGTCATATTATCCAATCAAATTACTAAATTTCGTGCAACTGGCCCCTGTATTTCAATCAGATTGTGAAACATCAGAAACAAACTAACCTTGCCACAGCCTTGTATCAACAGAATATTATATACGTGTATAAACATATTTATATATTTTTAAGAAATAAATATATATTCACTTCGTGTGGTTTACCAAGTAACTGGAGGGGGTAGGGGCTGTTCGCTCAATGATTAAGGCACTAGCTCGCTAACCAGGAGGTCTTGTGTTCGCTACTGCATGGTGTTAGCCGATAAAGTTCTTCGGTGGCGTCCACGAGTCATTCGTGCAAAACGGGGGGTCTTGCAAGGAACCGCTTCTAGTGCAGTTCGCTCAATGATTAAGGCACTAGCTCGCTAACCAGGAGGTGTTAGCCGATAAAGTTCTTCGAGATTTTATTCGGTGGCTTCCACTAGTCATTCATTCAAAACAGAGGGTCTTACAAGGAACCGCTTCCTAGTCGGTTGTGCAAAACGGGGGATTTAAGGAGGAGCCGCTTCTAGTGGTTCGGATGCACGTAAAAGAAACCGTGGCAGTGTACAATTACCCTCATAACACACTGTATGGCGTGTGCTCGTTTTCATTATCCCGGTGGTAACTGAAAAGTGGGAAGCTTTTAAACCTCATTTCATACATCATCGAACATACAAAGACTGGCCATCATAGAGCGAGACGTGGGGATCACGTGGCTAAGTGGTAGAGACGCTAGTTCGCTAGCCGGGACGTCGGGTGTTCAATCCCTGCATTGGCCGAGAAGTTCATACAGATTTTCCGGCGTGGTTTTCACTTGTCAGTGATGCGGGACAGAGGGCCTGACAATGACAGCTGTCTAGTCGTTCGGATGGGACGATAAACCGAGGTCCTGTGTTACAATCATGCCTTGATAGACCATATAAAATAACCTGTTTTCTATGATTCACATACATACATACAATTTTGTGGTCTGCGCCCAGTTTTTTTATTCAATGCTGTTTCTTGGTAAATTTTAATTGGCAGTCTGAGGCCAGAACTCAAGGGAGACGATTCCCAGAACCGGGATAGAAGTTTTTTTTGTTTGGAGTTATTTTTAAGAGTGTAACTGTTCCTGGTTCCAAATAAAAACTGAACAAGATTTGTGTTGTCCTTACCCCCAACAACGCAATATGGTGGAGTTTGCAAACTGACAACTTTGTTTCCAAGCGTGACAATTGTATTTATTTGTTTGTTCCAGACACTTTGGATTTTCAACACAACAAACAACCACGTGTTTTTGTTTGAATGACAGCTTGTGTTATTACTAGTATTAGTTGCGGTGTGTTTGTGACCAGTTATATATTATGGCCTATCATCAGACAACTCAGCCTCACAGTAGTACGCCAATGTGCGGTCCCGGTACCACAGGTAACCTCATTGACTTTGAGGACGAACAGGAAACAATTACATATAATTTGCATGTTAGCGAATCGACGAGGTGTGATGATTATACTCATAATAAATATATTGATAGGCCTACTCAAGGCCAGAATAGTTCTAGTATTTCAAGTAGTGTGCCTGATAGTGACCCGCCTCCTCGTTATTTTCCACGCCATTTTTATATTGGACCCAAATTTAGTGGTACAACTACCAGGGCTGTAGACTCTTTTCTAGCCGAATTTGATTCATATATTTCCCTTGATGATTATATTGATACCGTGGCTAAAAGAAAGGCGGCTTTTCACTTACATTTAGAAGGGCCAGCTAAAATATGGTTTGAACAATTTACTAAAGCCGACATGGACGTTTTATCGTGGGAAAATTTCGTCCGACTTTTTCGTGATCGTTTTAAGTCTGACATGAATAACCCTGCTCTGATGACCCAATTTGACCATTACATGTTACAACCACAAATGCCAATGGAAACTTATCATGCAGTCTTATTACAGATGGGACAACAATTAGGAAAATCTGAACAAAGTATAATGGTAAAGTTTATAGCTGGTTTGCCACAACAACTTGCATTTTTTGTACGTGCTGGCCAACCCCACAATCTAAGGGTTGCCTTACAGTCAGCAAAGCTTGGCGAAGCTTATGGCTATCGGCATACACAAGTCGTCTCTCAGGACCATTCTCAAAATACTGAATTAGCAAAGGTTTATGAAGCTATTTCTCACCTAACTACACAAGTTCAACAACTACAATTACAGAATCGTCCTAGATATTCCCCATCAAGATTTCAGCCTCGCTATTCCAGCCAATCAACTTACAGAAACCGATATCCATCACAACATTCCAGATATTATCAACCAGCGTATCCACGATATACGAACACTCCTGTTTCGAAAATAATGTATCCGCCACCCCCTATAGTTCCTACAGCTCCTACTTTTCCGGATCGACCACCGAACCATTTACAAGGTCCGTTTGAAAATGTGTCACATGAGCCTGAAACTTTTTTCTCACCTGCACAGCAACCTAATATTCGTCAAAACATATCGCAGCCGAATGTTCCACAGGAAAACTACAATGTCCCAAGGCAAGGAGAGCGTGTTCCCTTGGGAAATTAGACGGTATTGAAGTAAATCATGCTCGCATTCAGAAATGTAGTCAATTTTTATACTTACCTCTTCAATTTTCTACAATGTGTGTATCAGCTTTAATTGATAGTGGTAGCTCAGTTAACATTATGGCTTATAATTTGTATTTGTCTTTGCCTAATAATATCAAAACTTCTTTACACTCTCTGGATAATGAGAAACTCACATTAGCTAACGGCCAAAATGTTAGTATACTGGGTACTACCACTATTCAATTTTCTTCACGGGATGATCAGTTATATTGTGCTGAATTTTATGTGTTGAAGGATAGTTCCCAGCCTGTTATTTTGGGCACTGAATTTCTTTGTAATAATGGTGTGGTTTTAGATTTCCAAAATCATAGTTTATGTTTTTCTAGTTATAAGATAAAATGTATGAAAACGGTAGATATTAAGCCAAATTCAGAAATTTTAATATGGTGTAAAGTTTCAGATAATTTAACTTACGGAATCCAGGGAATTTGTATTCCAGTTGATAGTATATATCGTAAGAACCTTTTAGTATCAAAGAGTCTGTGTGTTGTATCTACCAATCAAACTGTTCCAATTCGTGTTTTAAACTTAACTAATAATATTGTTTCCTTAATTAAGGGCACTAACGTTGCCAACTTTCATATTTTAGATGATCAGTATCATATTGATTTTATGGATAATGCAGATGATAAATGTCACACCTCAGTGCCAGATGTCAATCATGTGGAGCCATGTATTGACGTACCCAAAACTTTTCTTGACAATTTCGATTTTTCTAAAACTCTTGTTAAAGATAATGATTTAGCTGTGTTACAGGCTTGCTTATTTAATAATAAGGATGTGTTTTTAACCGATGACAATCCCGACTTAGGCCTGACTTCATTAGTATCTCACCAGATTCATTTAAAGCCTGCATTTCAGCCTAAACAACAGCGACCTTATCGTCTCCCCCCCGACAAACGTACTGTTTTACGTCACCAACTGGATGAACTACTAAAGCAAGGTGTAATCTGTGCGGTTAGTCCTGACGACGTGCTTCCCATAACGAGTCCTATTGTGTTAGTTACAAAGAAAACAAAGTCTAGGCAAAATCATGTTCCAGGTAGTAGGGAAGAAAGTCTGGCTCATTATCGTTTTTGTTGTGATTTTAGATACCTTAATTCACAAACTCAGGATTTTAATTATAACATTCCTGATCTTCAGGAGTTAACAGAATCGTTTTCCACAAGGAAACCAAACTTTATAACTTCTATTGATCTAAGCCATGGGTTTTTTCAGATGCCTTTGGACCCCAACTCTTCGAAATATACAGCTTTCTCAACATGCTACGGTACCTTTAAGTTTTTACGCCTACCTATGGGGTTGAAAACATCACCGAACACATTTCAACTCTTGATGGACCGAATGCTTCATGGTTTGACATTCCAATCTGTGTTGTGTTATATTGATGATATACTCATTAATAGTGAAACATTCGAGGAACATATAAACGATCTCAACCAAGTGTTTGAACGGCTTAGAGTAGCTGGGCTGAAGCTTAACCCAATCAAGTGTGCGTTTGCTCAGGAAAAGTGCATATTTTTGGGACACGAAATTTCTCCTACAGGGATCTCACCTCCAAAAGCTAATTTGGATTTACTCAGAGACTACCCCGTTCCCCGAAATCCAAAAGATCTTCGACGATATTTAGGAATGATAAATTGGTTCAGGAAGTTTATACCGAATTTTAGTACTATTGCTTATCCTTTAAATGTTTTACTGAAAAAGGGAGTGCCTTTTCGGTGGGAAACGGACCAACAGTATGCTTTTCTTAAACTTAAGAACTTACTAATGAACTCGCCGATCTTGGCCTTTCCCCGATATGATATCCCTTTTATGGTCAGTGTAGACACTTCAAGTTTTGGTATTGGATATGTATTATCTCAGATACACCCGGAATCCGAATTTCCAGATGATACTGATGTTCGCCTAAGAACTCGCATTGTTAAATTTGGTTCGAAGACATTATCAACGTGGCAGCGCTCATATGGACCGACCAAGCTCGAATTATTAGGAATGACGACAGCCATACTGGATTGTGCTCCTTATCTACGAGGACGACGGTTTACAGTTGAATGCGATCACCAAGCTTTACGCCCGCTGTTTCAAAAGCAAATGAAAGGGGCAATTTATGACAGATGGCTCGCTATCTTACAGCAGTTTAGTTTCGATATTGTCTACAAACCCGCTGCACAAATGGTTGTACCAGACGCTCTTTCTAGATACCAGCATGATAAGAATCTTCCAATTTCTGTTCAAAGTCCCGCAGAAGACGACCCTTATTTCCCATACGTTCCTGAACCAAATTCCGGTGACATACTTTTACCTGGTGGTGTTAACCTTCGAGATCTATTACAATCGGATTCCGAAGCAGCTGTTTGTAATCATGTCGTTGTGGAGGATTCTGAATATGATGCTGACACCGAAGAGTCTTTAGATTACCCTGTCATTCGACCCGTGAATACAGTAACAACCACGGATGAGACGGCAAAGGACGATTCGGCCCATAAAAATAACAGTGAACCGACCACTGATTCATCGGATGTCCATGTTCTCGATATAGAATTGATTAAGAAATTTGATTACAGCCTTGAACAATTTGCCAAGTTACAATATGATGACCCAAATATTAAACCGATAATTGATTATCTCAATAGTGACATTCTTCCCAACTCACAAAAGCAGTCTCGACGTTTACTTCTTGAATCTTCAGATTATTGCATTATAGATAATGTGTTATTCCGATCAAGAATAACGAAGTCCAAGCGCTCAAAACTGCTGTCAAACTACCAGTTGGTGGTACCATACGTATTGATTAACCAATTATTGGAACTATATCATAATTCTTCATTAGCTGCCCATGGTGGAATTCACGACACGCTTGACCGCATTAAAGATACCTATTATTTTGCCCAGATGAGTAAGCTAGTATCTGATTTTGTTAAATCATGTGACCTTTGTCAGAAGCGGAAACTAACCCAAGCTCATACTAAGTCCGGTATCATTGCTTATCCATCTCCAAAGGGACCGTTTGATGTATGGGAGATTGATCTTTTTGGTCCATTGCCCGTTACTCCGACTGGGAATTCGTATGTATTTACTGCCATTGACATGTTCAGCAAATTTATTTTTGCTGTCCCCATTGCCAACAGTGATGCTGTTACAGTCGGTACTGCGTTGTTCACTCTATTTACAACTTATGGCGTGTGTGATACCCTTATATCTGACCGTGGAAGTGAATTCATCGCCAAGTGCACCAAGGAATTGTGCCGTTTATTGAGAATACCACAGCAGTTTTCACCTAGTTTTGTCCACCACTGTTTGGGCGCCTGTGAACGATCTCATAGAACTTTAGCAGAACGTCTTACACCATACACTCTGAACAATCGTACTTCATGGCAGGACATGTTGAATGCTATTGTGTTTGCTATGAATAACAGTGAACATTCTGGGTTAGGATTTTCGCCTTTCGAGATTGTTTTTTCCACCCGTCCCAAATTTCCACTGAGTTCGCATTTGTCGGATAATATCTCAACCACACTTCCTCTTGATATGGAACATTTTATTAAGAAACAAACTGAGAAATTGTCTGCTATTCGGGAGCAAATTAAAGCTAATTCCTTGAAATCCCAGACAAAAATGTGTGATCGAGTTAACAAGTCTACAAATCCACTGTCATTAGAAAAGGGTGATTATGTATACTTATCCACTGTTCGTTTAGGTTCTGGCCAGAAACTCCAGCCTCTGTACAGTGGACCATACATTGTGGAAAGACTGTCTAGTTCTCATATTGTTGATCTGAAAGATCCCGTTTCTAATAAAGTTATCCCTGATATACACCATGATCGGCTAAAGATGGCGTATGTGAGACAACCTCACCCCTCTCCTTATTTTCCGGGATCGGTTATAACACGTGTTCCAGATGTTTCCAAAACAGGTCAACTACAACCAGTACTTAGTTCAGCTGATGAGCAAGATTGCGGTGTTCCGCATGTAAGGCGTTCGAAGCGTGTTATACGTAAACCAGCACGGTACCGTGAGTCGTCTGACACTGGACTGTTTTCAACATCTGTACCTAGTGATTCGGATGGTTTTCACAAAATTAAGAGGATCATTGGACAACGATTATGTGACAGTAACACCCAGTATTTGGTGCAAATCAAGGGTGAACCCGCACACAATTCAATTTGGGTGCCTTCATCACGATTAAATGCAAAAGCGCAACGGGCAATTGCTCTAAAACCACCCCCTTACATTTAATCTTATTGCATGATACCTACATAATTGTTTTTGTTATTGACTTTTATTGATTCAACTTTTATTATGGTATAAGACTTGTATTTTTGTTCATTTATTTTCAAAGCAGGTTATTTTTTCTGGTCTATGTTAAAACAATGGTATTGTTTTACTTTTAGCGGGGGGATGTTACAATCATGCCTTGATAGACCATATAAAATAACCTGTTTTCTATGATTCACATACATACATACAATTTTGTGGTCTGCGCCCAGTTTTTTTATTCAATGCTGTTTCTTGGTAAATTTTAATTGGCAGTCTGAGGCCAGAACTCAAGGGAGACGATTCCCAGAACCGGGATAGAAGTTTTTTTTGTTTGGAGTTATTTTTAAGAGTGTAACTGTTCCTGGTTCCAAATAAAAACTGAACAAGATTTGTGTTGTCCTTACCCCCAACAACGCAATACCTGTGTACACATTGGCGTGCACGTAAAAGATCCCTAAGCAATTGGAATTCGATATAAGATTAAGTTGTAGCGCCGCTGCCCGGGCATAATTCCCTCATTGCAAACTGCATGGCGTATGCCCGTCTTCATTAGCCCAGGTTAGGTGCAGAAAGGAGGACGTTAAACTCCATTTCATTTCACAGAGCAAGACATTATACGCATGGGTATTTTAGCAGAAAATCACGGGGGCAATGCAGTAAACACGAATATTTGAAACAGCAGATCTGCCTCAACTGAGTATGAAAGCAGCTGACTCAGTCAATCGAGTCTAACAATGTCTCGAATGGTGACCATTGTGACCGGTTGATAGCATGTTAGTAGGCCAAATGCTTCAGGATGTTAACACAGTTTGTTTATTCCAAATAATGGGAAGTAACTACACTGAATGCTGCGATGAACTATTAATGACCCCCATTGACTTTTATTAGTGTCAATTATTATCACATATGTGATAGAACTGATTAAACACTTTCCAGGTATAATTTTATGACACAGAGATCATTACTACGATAGATGGGTAATTAAGGTTTCAATAATAGGTAGTGACGAACGCGAAAGGAAAACACGAGTTATCCCTCTATATAACTGACTGAAGTGACAAGTAATAACAGATACACGGGCGAATTTCTGCTCGCTAATAATTCCTTCATCAAATTAACCAACCAGTTCTGATTTTTTAAATGGGTATTGGGAAATACAAACTTTGCTTTATCTTCGCTGCAGATGTGTATCCCCCAGTTCTGTTCAGCAAACAACAAGAACTCAGTACAACAGACAACTTCATTCGATAATGATCGAAAGGAAATAGATATGTGTTTTAAGCATATTGTCTCGTTTTAAATTGTAAATTTATTTACAATTTTCAGATAAGATCTACACTTGAATAAGCTAGTTTGTAAGATTGTTGTAATTTATCTGCTTGTGTTTGTAAGATTATTGTAATTATCTGCTTGTTTGTACGATTGTTGTTATTTATCTACTTGTGTTTGTACGATTGTTGTTATTTATCTACTTGTGTGTCTAAGATTATTGTAAATTATCTCCTTGTTTGTAAGATTATTGTCATTTATCTGCTTGTGTTTCTAAGATTTTTGTAATTTATCTATATTTTAAACGGTTCAAATAAAATATTAAAATAACTAGCATATGGTTCAATTACATTTCATTCCCTTCAACAGTGGGAGGAAACCACGGGAACCGGAGAAAACCCACGAGGCTGGACAGGTGACCGTACTCCTTGTCACGTGCAATCGGGGAATCGAAACCACGCCAGTTGACTCAATGACGGACCTTATGATACAGCGCGCGCACAAGTGCTAACCATTCGGAATTGATAGCTTGCAAATCGGAATTAATAGGACACTGCCCATATCGTATATTATTGGACTAGAGTAGCGACACATGTAGGTTTAGTTAAGATTTGTTGCAATGAAAAATAACTTTAAAATCAAAATACAAATAAGAATTTATTGTTAGTTTCAGAATGCATATATATATATATATATATATATATTGTAATCAAAATTTAAAGTTAAAATACAAATATGAATTTTTATTTCAGAATATAGATACCTATTTATTGTAATCAAAATATAATTTTGAAATCAAAATACAATTTAGAATGCATTTTAGTTTGAGAATACATAGATTCAAATTCATGTATCTAAGAAGGAAAACATATAATAAAACATATAATATAAGTATATGACGTTACATACACATGTTGTTTTATGACATATATCAATTACATCTCGACAGCAGTATTGATAAAATGAATCCTAATCGTTCAGTTTCCTTTACATTATAATTGATCGCAAGAATAAAAAGATACGATTTATAAAATGGATTATACGATAAGTAGATTAGGTCGATCAGTTGTTGCGTGTTGATATTAAGTAGGTCTATCTTCTACTTGCATTCACTGTAAAAGAAAGAGCATACGATTAAATAAATTCAGTTTTAATAAGTTTTAATATTACTCAAATTAAACAGATTAATGTAGGCTACTTTAAAATATTAGCTAACTTTAACAGATTCAATTTAATATAAAATAATTGTACTTTAAACTAATAGTTTAATCAATGGCTGCCTTACTGGATTTAGTATGTAGGTATATTACATCTTACTTTGTGAGGTAACAACCAATGGCTGACTTCTAAACCAATTAACAGAAAATATAAAATAAATGAAAAAAACTTACATCAGATTCACCAGTTACCTATTTAAGAAAGAAAGGTATATAATTTTATTAATATACAATAACATTTCAATGCATAGAAAAACAGGTTTTATAATATTGCAATAACAAAACTGTTGTCAACACTAAACGTATATTAGTCATTCGGATAGGACGAAAACAGAGGTCCGGTGTACACATTTGCGTGTATGTAACAGATTCCTTAACAGTTGGAATTGAAAGTAGCAGTACGGCCATTTCCATTATAGCACACTGTAGGGGGTAAGTGTATCTTCATTAGCCCAGTCGGTGCAGAACACTAGAAAGGTAAACCCCTTTAATTTCAATTCTCTATATATAGTCTATGATCAATAGTGATTAGGTTTTATTGTTTTATTGATTTGATTAAAATCATTATATATTATAGATACATAATATTTTACTCAAATCACTTTAATAGGCACAAAAAAATATATTTTAGCAACATTTATTGCTAAAACATGAAATTTATTAAGGCTTAACCACACTCATATTTACAGTGACTGATTGTTTAACATTTAATTAAGAAAATAAAATCAATATACCAACACTAGATAATGTGCTGGCATGGATTCAATATCGGATTTAAAACATGATCTATCATTAAATTATTGACAACAAAATGGCGGCGGGCTTATTGCATAGCTAGCACCATATATCAATGAAATGTCAATTCACATATCTTTGTAAATACTGAAAGGATCTGAACCATTATTCGGCTGTTATTTGTATTGTAGATTCATCTTTCACAGTACAGCAGTTTGCAAGTGATTGAATATGTTTAAAATGGCGCATCGGGACTTTTAGAATCGTTATACAATTACAAACAATCAATACATAAAAACAATAACATCAACATTTTATACCGCTAACATTAATTCTAATATTATTGAGAAAACTTTCAAAAAATTATTTAAATAGTTTTTATAAATTACTATGGGGGAGACTTTTGTTGTCTAACGCTATCAAATAAATTAAATTGTATATATGTAAACAACAAAACATATATTCGATAACAGCTTTGCTACCCGGAAGTCCTAGGTTCTATAAAGATAATTCTTTAGAATTTGAAAACCGTTGAATAATATAAACTTGACATTAAGTAGCACAAATTTCTGTTTTCCTAAAATGTGTATATTATTGATGGCATAAAACACAATGACAGTTTAATATAAACCGTTGAATAATATAAACCTGAAATTTCGTAGCACAAAGTTCTCTTTCCTAGATGGTTCATATTATTGATGACATAAACCACTGAACATGGGAGCCACGGTGGCCACGTGGGTAAGATGCTGGTTCGCTAGACTGGGGTCTATTTAGTATGTAGATCTATTACATCTTACTTTGAGAGGTATTTAGTTATTAACCAATGGCTGCCTTCTGCCAATTTCAATTTATAAGATTATGTAACACGAAAGATGTAGGCCATTTTCATACAAATTATTATTAATTAGGCCTAACCACAGTTTAACTTAACCATTTCTTTATCACATTATCTTCACCAATGATAGTTAACAAAATTATCTAACAATCTGTTTCCCATTTATTCACACTGGATAACCCCCTGAACTTCACGCCAATGGGTAGCAGAATTTCAATTTAGTTAGCAGAAAATATAGAAATAATTCAAAACAACTTACCTCATATTCACTAGGTACCTATTTAATAAAGAAAGGTATATAATTTTATTGGTATACAAAAACATTCCAATGTATCGAGAAACAGGTTTTATAATATTGTAATAACAAATACTGTTGTCAGCACTAAACGTATATTAGTCGTTCGGATAGGACGAAAATAGAGATCCGGTGTACACATTTGCGTGCATGTAACAGATTCCCTAACAGTTGGAATTGGAAGTAGCTGTACGGCCATTTCCATTATAGCACACTGTATGGAGTAAGTCTGTCTTCATTAGCCCAGTCGGTGCAGAACACTAGAAAGGTAAACCCCTTTAATTTCAATTCTCTATATATAGTCTATGATCAATAGTGATTAGGTTTTATTGTTTTATTGATGCGATTAAAATCATTATAAATCATAGATACATAATATGTATACATGCTAGATATATTTTACTCAAATCACTTTTATAAGCATCAAAAATAAAACACAACTAAATGATTCGCCATTGACATTTCTTTCTAAAATATGAAATTTATCACGGCTTAACCGACGCCAATATGATTATTTAGCATTTAATTAAGAAAACAAAATGAATATACCAACACTAAATGTGCTGGCGGTGTCTTCCTATATCGCCGACTCACCAGAGTTTGGAAAGTCGACCGTGGCACTCTTTGATGGGTTAAAAACGGATTAAAGGCGTTAATGAGGTAGGGACCAGTCATTATTCAACATATCATTATTGGACTGGTATTCCTATTAGAGATCATCTTGAACACTACTATAGTTTGCAAGTGATTCGTGTAAGTTAAAGTGGCACATAGACTTTTAGCATTGTTAGACGATTAGAAACAATTAATACATAAAACAATAACATCAACATTTTATACCGATAACATTAATTGAAGAAACTTTCAAAAATATATCTAAATAGTTTATCTATTATCGAGAAAACATATTTTAAAACTATATATAAATATTTATTTTACTATTGAGAAGATCTTTGTTGTCTAAAGCTAATTGATCAGGTGATTTAAATTGAGTATAAACAACAAAATTGATTTTATCATTTGAAAGACAACAGCTTTGCCTACTGAAAAGTATTATGTTATGTCATGACATTTCTCTAAAATTTCAAAATGGTGGAATAATATTAACCAAATATTAACTTTCACTTTTGCTGAATTGTTCATGCTATTGATGACATGTTACCGAATAGCGCGTTTGTATCCGATTTAGTATGTAGATCTGTTACATCTTACTTTGAGAGGTATTAAGTTATTAAAGATACATTAGTTAAGAGTTTAATAAAGAGCTGGCCATTCTTGCTATAACAATTCAAAAACAGATGATATAAAAAGAAAATATTGAAAATTTCAGTCAAATTATTTTATTCTAAACGGAGTTATCAGTGTTGGAAGTTTGGACAAGAAATGGGTACAAATTGCTGCGACACCTTAACGACAATTGTCGATCGTTTGATTGACAGACGATAACTCCACCCACATATTCTTGATTATCCAGTAACGTGCTCAATAGTAATAGTCCTATCGCTTGACAGGCCTTTCATCGTCAGTTTCCGGTAGAGCACGTTACCGAATAAAAGTAAACGTTATCTTTGGTCAGCCATTTCTGATTTAATTATATAGAAGGACGACTGTTTAAATCCGCGCTGTATCCAAGCCATCCGTGGGTCTACAGAGTTAATTTTGTGCTTGTTGTCTAAATGAAGGTCTAATTAATCATTTCTATAACATCCGAAGCCTAAATAGACTTGCAATATGTTGATTTAGCTCTTGCATAATGCATGTTTAATCAATGGCTGCCTTACTGGATTTAGTATGTAGGTATATTACATCTTACTTTGTCAGGTAACAACCAATGACTGACTTCTAAACCAATTAGCAGAAAATATAAAATAAAAGAAAAAAACTTACATCAGAGTGTCCAGATTCCTATTTAAGAAAGAAAGGTGTATAATTTTATTGATATACAAAAACATTTCAATGCATAGAGAAACAGGTTTTATAATATTGTAATAACAAAACTGTTGTCAACACTAAACGTATATTATTCATTCGGATAGGACGAAAACAGAGGTCCGGTGTACACATTTGCGTGCATGTAACAGATTCCCTAACAGTTGGAATTGGAAGTAGCTGTAAGGCCACTGTATAGAGTAAGTCTGTCTTCATTTCATTAGCCAAGTCGGTGCAGAACACTAGAAAGGTAAACCCCTTTAATTTCAATTCTCTATACATAGTCTATGATCAAAAATTTATAAAATGAATATAGGATACGATAACAAGCTTTATCAGCTTATATAAAATCGCTTCCTAAAACGGATCTTTAATATATTTACAACTGGCAGTCATAATATTAACACAGATATTAGTATAAAACATATATTATGTACAATTAGGATGATAATTTTGGGTTTCTTAAAGGAACATTCTCACGAGGGGAATACTAAAAATTATATTTTATTTAATGTTTATATCTTGATATTTTGTTAATGTCGAGTTGATTTGTTTTCATATGTTGTGCTTTTTATTTTTATTTAGATGTTCTGTTCCAACATGTTCAATATATGCTTTGATTGCTTTGGTTCAGTAAAGTTATTTTCAGATCAGATACGCACAAATGTCCCTTTAAGCTCACACACAATAAGAAACAAAAATAATAAGGGGGGGGGGCTATCAACACCACATCGACAATTTTTTTTTTTTTTTGGGGGGGGGGGGGGTACTATTTTTATTTGTTTGTCGTCTTCATCGTATTAATTTTAATTGAAAATATAAACCGTTGTTAGGCTAATGTCAGTCGAAAAGAAGGTAACCATTTACTAATTTTGAGCTTCATTTAATACAGATAAAAGAAGAAAAAGAAAGATACTCAATGGCATTTACACGGTACTGGCATTATTTAAATGTAAAATTTTGTATGATTATGAACAGAAACGTTTTGTAATATCCAAGTACTTATGAACAGTTTTGAAAATTTTAGCGTTTTCATCATATGTATTACCTTTTTGCCCGAAAAGTAAGGATTGGCTGTTTTGGTTTTTCGTCAGAAGTTTATCAATTATTTCTTTTCTAGCTTTTAGAAATAATGGGTAATGAAAGAAAAAGTGTTCGCAATCCTCTATAGAATTTCCACAATGGCAAAGAGGGTCATCTGATATATGCATTAACGTTTTGTGAAATTTTAGATCACTTTTGAGATTTCTTAATTTACAGTGGATAATTTGATTTTGTCTATTGCCTATACAATAGAGCTCGGGTGCTGACTGTACAGAATTATTTTGCCTTAGCTTTGATTTAAATTGTGATAGTGTTCGTGAATCTCGTATTTCGCTAGCAAGATTATTCCAATCTTTGATAACTGACGGGAAAAAATAGTTTTGATAGTGTGAGGTTCTACAGTTTATTTGTTTAATATTATCAGAGTTTCTCAATTGATATGATTGATGTGCTGAAATTTGAGGTGGTACAAGATTAGAGAGGAAAGTCGGAACTTGATTATTCACTATCTTATAGAAAATGACTAATTTATGTTGAAAACGCCTCGAAGAAAGAGAAGTGAAGCCAGATTCTTTAAGTAATACCTGGAGAGAGGTGCCTCTTGGCAATCCTGTGATTGTTCGAATTGCATCTAGATGGAGTTTTTCTAATTGTTCAGATTTTTCATTTGTGCAGTTGTTCCAGACAACATCCGCGTAGTCAAATATTGGAAGTATATAAGATTTATATAATATCTCGAGAGTTGTACGTTTTAATCTGTATTTGAGAGACCGGAAACAATTTACCATGGTACTTATTTTGCTTGTTAAATAGTCGATATGTGTATCCCAAGTAGCTCGGTTATTTAAGAAAACGCCCAGATGTTTATGACTAGAATCGTCTGTTATATCATAGTTATTATATGAAAGATTGAATGTTGATGCGGACAGCTTCCTTGAAAAGGTCAGGCTTTTAGTTTTCGAAGGGTTGAAATCTACTTTCCATTTGATTGGCCAATTACAGATTCGTTTTATATCATCATTAAGAATTTGCTGGGTAAGAAGAGGGTTATCGATTACGAGGAAAAGAGAGGTATCATCAGCGAAGATGCGTATGTTGGAGCTGATATCATCCACGATATCGTTTATGTAAACTAGGAAAAGGAGAGGGCCTAAGATAGAGCCTTGGGGAACTCCAGAGGTAACAATTTTTGATAATGAACATTTACCTCCTAAGAAGACTTTCTGAGAGCGATTTTGTAAGTAACTAACAATAAGTTTGTAAGTTTTCCCTCTAATACCTATTGTTGAGATTTTATGTAGTAGGCCTTGGTGCCAAACTCTGTCGAAGGCTTTACTTATGTCGAAAAAGATTGCTTTCACTTCTAGTCCCTTATCAAGAGACTTACATATGTAGTCGTACATCTCGATCAGTTGATATACAGATGAATTTTGAGGTTGAAAACCTGATTGAAAGGGGGTAATAATTCCTTCTTTTAAAATAAAGTTATGGATATGTTTCCGTAGAAGTGATTCAAAGACCTTACCCAGAGAGCTTAGCAACGAGATAGGTCTGTAGTTAGAACAGTCGTGAATATCACCTTTTTTGTAGATAGGGACAATATTGGCCCTTTTCCAGCAATCCGGATATATAGATGCATCATAAAGTGTTTGAAACAGTCGATGAAGAGGATATTTCAAAGAAGGCGCTATACATTTCAGAATAAAATTGTTAATGTTGTCCGGCCCACTTGATTTTTGGCTTTTAACTGAAAGAAGTGTATCTTCGACATCAACTAACGAGATTTTATTTCCGATTTCCGTTGAGATAAATTTGGCAACGAATGTGGGCTAAACGTGTCAGTACAGAGTGAAATGAAATAATCATTTAGAGCGTTCGCTTTCTCTGCATTTTCAAAATATATCGTATTATTCGAATTTAATGGAGGAATTTCCGTTGATGAGTTACCTTTCTTGAGAGAAATATTTTTTAGCAAAGACCACCAATTTGAATCACCGAATTTATTTTCGTTTATTTTATTGTCAAGCTTCGAGTAATACTGACTTTTCGATTTTCGTATTTCACTAATCACGTGGTTTCGTTTTTGTCTGAATTCAAGCCAATCTTATGGACAATTTGATCTTTTAGCTTTTTTATGGGCCCTGTTACGATAACGAATAAGTCTACGAATATTTCCATTCATCCATTTGGGATCGCTTTGTCTCACTGTTACGACTTTATTTGGCACAAATTGATGAATTCCAGATTCCAGATAGTTAGGTTTTCAGTAAGCTTATGGGGACACGATTCTGTCTCGAATAAAGAATTCCAATCGTAAAAGACAATGAAATTGTTGAAAGCTTCTGTATTTATTTCTTCATATCTTCAAACCTTTCTCAGAAAACAGTTTGAATTCGGTTTACTGGCATGTAACTGGAGAACTATAGGACAGTGGTCACTGATACCAGATTCCAAAACCTGAACTTCTCTTATGTCACCGCGGCAACTAACAATAGCCAGGTCAATTAATGATGAAGAATTTGGCTGAATGCGAGTGGGATCCTGTAACAATATAGTCGTGGTGACATTGTTTTTAAAGATTATAGACAATGAATGAGGAGATAAGATATAGTTTTATGTTTCTAAAATATTCACATATATGCAGGTGTGTACTGAAATCAACTAACATTTGATTGACATATTGTTATATAAAAAAGGGTTATAGAAACAAAACATAGCTGGTTCTATGTGTCAACAACATGATAACAGATATCTCATGCGCAATTTCTAGAGTAAATTTCCATAACCATATAAGGGTGTGTTTTGACGTCATTGGGCTCAATTAACCAATCTCTCTAATTATTTACATCATGTTTGACCAATTAGATAATTGAATGTCCAAAATCAGTTGATACAAAATTAGGATACTCGTGAGAATTCAGCAGACTTCGATTAGATTCCAGAGGGTTACCATCTAATAGTCCTAGACACCGCGAGGTGTCTAGGTTGAGAAGAGTTTAGTTAGTATTGACTATAATTGTAATATGTACTATGCTTGTATGTATACCTATGCTACATAAAAGGTAAAAACGAACTGTTGCATTGTTATAACTGAATAAGACAAACGTCTTAAGAAACCAGTAAGAAGTAAACACAACGTGAAGCAGAAGAAAAGACGATCAGAGATAAATCCTAGACGATCACAAGGCTACGAAATATGTAGAAAGAAAAGATGCACGGGTCATACGTAGGATGTGGCGACCGGACCGACAACACACGCTCTCCACGTCAGACAGAAGACTCATGGTGCTACAATCCTTGACTAATTGAACTAAGTTTAATCTATTTATAATTCTGTGCAACTTACTTACCCTTGATGATGGAAGGAAATCTTGATTAAAATCACCTAGTATTATGATGTTATAATCTGTAAGGTCAGACACAGAGATAAAACTCTCTTCAATTAGATTCCAATACTCTGTGTTTGCTGCAGGGGGGGGGGGGGGCGATAGAATTTGCCCACAAGAAAGTTATTACTATTAAGTATGAATTCGATCCATACAGCTTCAAGTTTATTAATTGTGAGGTCTTGGCGTGCTTTAAAGAACAAACTTTCTTTAACATATACTGCCACACCACCACCTCTACAGCCTTCCCTGTTCACCATCACAGGGGGATGATAGCCACTTATACTAACATCTGAGGGGGAGGTTGTAGTATCGAACCAAGTTTCTGAGAAAGTTAGAATATCATGACCGTTTAGTTCACAGGATATTTGATCTAACTTGTATTTAAGACTTCTGGTATTTAAATAAACTAAAGAAAGATTTTTTCTCGGTCCTGGATTTGAATGAATATCTCCACATGCGAGTAACAAATGCTGGAAAGAAATAAGTATATGAAGCTGGATGCGGTTTTCAAATAAATGAAGGTAGACGACTACGAGAATATAACTTAGACCACCTACGCCATATTTTTTTTACAACATATTTAAGTGACTGCACTATGAAAAATGGTTATAATTGATAGTAGATAAGTATGGCGATGGTGGTCATGTAATGAGTGTGGTGCGGCATGATGTTGATATTTTAAAAGACCCAAGTACAAGTACACAATAAACAACAAAAAGTGAAAACATTTGTAAACTGTAAAAGGATATTATGACTACGGATTTCTACTCATAAGTTATATTTGAAAGATAATGTCATTATTTCTACTAATAAGTTTACTGGAGGACCTTATATTTAAGTTAGTCCCGAAATGACCTATTTCGTGTCGAGTGGACGTTAAACCCCATTTCTCTCTCTCTCTCTTTATATTTAAGTAATTGATTAAGTGGGAACTAGATTTGTGATTTGTTTTCTAGTTCAATAGTGTACAATATGCATACATGAATGAATAGTGGTATACGTTCTTGTGTAATATTTAACTAAAGGAGGGGGGGGCATACCAGATTGATTTAAGATGAAGAGAAACCAGATTTGATAATCGATTACAAAGCAACAAAATTTTGATATTTGTAATTTGTTTTCTACATTTGGACATTTGATTTCTATCGAATGATACCGTGTTAAGTCCGGTATAGCTCCTTTAAAAATAATGTATTTGATACAAGATTTGTATTTTACAATTTTTCGACTAATTGAATAAGTAATAACCGAGAAGAAGTAAATCCCTCGCATGAAGTCACTATCATGGGAAATACCATATAGTAGATCTTTTCTGCTTTCATTTATCATATTTTATCGAAAAAAACGAAAGTCATGATAGAGTCTTCGAGTGATTCTTCGTTTGAATAATTTTGACATCAAGTGAATATTCTATCGCATAAAAACATTAACAGTATAGGTATAAGTAATTTAATAAAAGCGATAGAAAGGTAATAAGTCGCTGATGTGTTCATTTCCGATAACTAAGTCATAATAAACTATAGCCTGATAGGAGCGAATCTTCTAATAACTTATATTACGATCCATAATACACGAGATATGCAGACGTTTTCAAAATTTGGTTTAACTACAAAACCGGTATATTTGAGTAAACAGCAATTGATTTGACATTTGTAACCTGAGATATGTTCACACCAAATATACCAAGGTTAAATATACCGCTGATACCGCTACATTTACTGTAGGGCTGTTTGAATTAGAGAAGATCACACTCTTAATTACATGACGATTGAAATACAAAATCGCACGTTTTTAAATACAATAAGGATGGGGTTTTATAATTTAGCTAACTGAAGGTCAAGTTCTGGAAAGAGTTCAATTCTGCATTTGTGACCAGTGTGGCCTTCGGCCCTCACTTTGCCGTTTGAAAACCATGCGCTTTTAACGGATGGGTGTTTTTGAATTCTATCTAAAAGTTTGACATTTTGGAACGCCATGTCTTCCGAGATAGACACGCCTGAATGCTTGAGCTTCTTTCTGTTCGAAATCACTAATTGTCTCTCATCTCTTCTAACAAAATGAACAATAATTGCACGTGGGTGCTTTCTAGTTTGATCTGTAATATTTTGATCCAGTCGTCCTACTCTGTGGGCTACATCAATTTCTAACTGCTTGTCTATGCACAGTTTTTCTTTTACTATGTTTTTTACCAATTCAATACAATTTTCACCATTGTTTTCACTAACCCCGAATACTCGTAAATGTGCCTTTCGTGTTTACTGTTCGAGATTATTCATCTTGTTATTCAGGACTGACAATTCTTCATTCTTTTGCTTTAATGACTTTTCAATTAATTCAAACCTCTCATGGAAACTATCAACATCGTGTCCGATGTTATTTTGCGTAAGTTCAACTTCAGTTACCCTATCGGTGATAGAAATTAAACGATCACTGATCAATTTAACAAGACCATCTTTTATTTATTTCACAGCCGATTTAACAGCTCTCTCTACGATCTCATTTAGCGATTCTTCATCTATAAAAGAGTTTATTATACTGTCTGAATCTTCAACATCCATCTCAATTTGATGTGACGACTGTAGTATTTTAAAGCCTTCAATACCTATGGACTTTGTCAGGTTGAGTTCGTATTCACTGTTGAGACAACCATCTGATCATAGGGGAAAAGGTATCACGTCATTTGGGACTCACGTCATTTGGGACTCAACACAAACGACATTTGGGACCCAGTTTACGACGTTTGGGACTTCATTGGCGTCATTTGGGACTCAACACAAACGACATTTGGGACTCGATATAAACGACATTTGGGACCCGATATAAACGATATTCTGGACCAGAGTCAGACACAAACGTCGACTGATTTATCGGAGGATCCCTAGCTGCGTGCATATTTTGTGCATTTCGCTCGGGAATCGCGCTTCTTTGACGCTCCGTATGAATTCCAAGTACCGGCAGATATTAAAATAATAATTAGATCATACATTTAATGGTTTCGCTGACCAGTTGTTAGTGAAATTTAATTCTAAGTTGAATATAACCCTCTGATAGAAGACCAAATACACTGAGAAACAGTCATTAATAATAATATATTTTTTCCGCCATTGCCAAATCCGCCGATGACACGTGACATTGATTGGAATTTTTAGGTCAAAAAGCCGGCGAAATGTATTGTTAAAATAAATAAATGTATTTATAAAACTCGTACACATTTTAATCATATGGAAGAAATAGCTAGTATTCGACTATTTTGTTATTTGACTTCAGATCGAATCATCGATGTTTTTATAATAAAGTTAATGTTAATCGTATTGTTTGTATAATCGTATGATCATTGTTTTGTTGTTCACCGATGTTTTTTTTTAATGAAGTATTCTTGTATTGTTTGTTAATTGGTGTTATGATTATAGCAATTTTGATTGTTTGATTAGTGTTTATTGTCAGTATCAGAAAATGCCGTGGCATTTCTTTAGACTATTTTGTTATGTAACTTGCAAACGTTTTTATTTATCCGTCGATGATAGACAAACGACACAATGATCACGTGGCAACCATAACTGAAATAGCTACATTATGAAATAAAGTTCTGTACGACTATGATATAGCCTTCAATGTTAAAATTAACACCCTGTCAATATGTACGTTAACTAACGTATGAAAAATTAAATGGTAGCAGGTAGGGTGAGAGTCGTTCAGATTGCCTGTCAATAGTGTATAAAATAAAAAAAATCAGTTTAGAACTGGTTTATTGGCATAATGCCAACCGATATGTCACGTATCATTGGAATTCTCCAATGGAGATTCTATCGGGGAAAACATCCACTGTTTCTCTCTCCGTGTATTCGATGTTCGGTCAGTGAATTACATCCAATGACGATTTAAATTTACCTAACAACTGGTCAGTGAATTCATCAATGTATTTTCCAGTTATTATTTTAATATCTACCTGTACCTGAAATTCACACGGACAGAGCGTGGAAGACGCGCAATTCGGAGACCGCCGAGACTGTCTCCAATGACCACGTGACTTATTTTAATGCACCTTTTATGAATGATCAACAGCTTGCTAATTATTCGGATTATGAACAATGTCGTGTTGACGACTTTACCAACGTATTACTTATATCTTGATCGAGTCCCAAACGACGTACACCAAAGTCCCAAACGTCGTATATCAAAGTCCCAAACGTCGTATACCCGAGTCCCAAATGTCGCGGTCAAATTTTTTTGAGTCCCAAATGACGCGAGTCCCAAATGACGTGAGTCCCAAATGACATGTAATCGGGGAAAATAGGTTTGACAGAGAATTTCTAAATATTTACCATATAAGTGTCCTTACATCATTCACACTGATAATTATATTCCAATTAGATATCCATAGTCACATGTTTAAATACTTTGATTTAATGTTAACATGTTTAGACGTGTTTTGGTTGATTTATCTGGAGCATTTTATACAACAGCTTTCGCCAGTCGCCATCTTGCGATAATCCAGATGAAATAACGTTAAAAACTATTAGTTTTTGAGACCATGTAATTGTACAAACCATAGCATAAATATTATATAATATCCCACGTAAGAAATGCAAAACAGGAGTGCTGAAGAAATCGTAGGCTATTAGTGTATTTATAAAGACATGATAATAAGGGCGATAACCCAAACAGGACTAGACATCTATAAAAGAAATTTAAATAAATTTATATTGAATCATTATCAAATATTTATTGACAATAAAATGACGACGGGCTCATTGCATAGCAGGCAGCATATATCAATGAAATCTCAAATTCACATATCTTTGTAAATACTGAAAGGATCTGAACCATTATTTGGCTGTTATTTGTATTGTAGATTCATCTTTCACAGTATAACAGTTTGCAAGTGATTGAATATGTTTAAAGTGGCACCTCGGGACTTTTAGCAATTTTATACGATTAGAAACAATCAATACATAATACAATAACATCAACATTTTATACTAGATAATGTGCTGGCATGGGTTCAATGATCTGTTCCCACTATGCCGACAGACTGTTAATCCTTTAATTGATCTTAAAACTATACCCTGTTTTAAAGTAGTCACTCAAGAACTGTTCACTAAACTGCTTTAATGACCGTTTGTCCTTATTAAAACCTACTAATTATTGTATATACTCCACAACACTTAACCATTAATCAATTAGTTAGTTTGTTCTTATTTTTAGTTAAGTAGTCTTATTGAATGTTGTCAATAACGTTTCAATTTATAATCCTTAAAGGGACAATAACATTCTTGCTGGCTTGGTAGCTCCAGAAAATAAATAATACCCTTATTCGAAGTACTAGATGTTTAAATGTCCTACCTGTTGTGTAAATTATCCATTACAACCTATTTTATTTATCAAGAGGGTTCGAAAATATTTTAAAATCCAAGTCACATTTGAAAAGGTTTACGTTAGACTTTTCAAATCAATTGGTTGAATTTTTCCAATTTTTTAAATTAGGTGTGTTAAGATGAAATTTGTATCATCAATTAATTTGAATATTCGAAAATAATACGATTTGTTGACCAGAATTAAGATTGTGACATATTTTTCAGTTACAGCAAGAGTGTTATTGTCCCTTTAATTAAATTAGATCCCCTTTAGGTACGAGCAATTGTAGATCTGCGGTTTGTCAGCATTAAGAAAGTATTGTTGTGTACATGTATATATTGACTTGTCTCTTTTTAGATTTTATCATTGCTTGATAACGACTAGAGAAGCCTAGACGAAACGTCGCTCAGTAATAAGCAGTAATTGTATTCCATAGAATTGTGACCTGTATAAACTGTTCACTAGTGTTCAGTGTTAATGAGCTCTTAATCTCTCTTAATAAAATTTATTAACCAACTAATTGATGTCATTTTGAACAGTTCATGCCGGCGGTATGCCTTCAAACATGAATTCAATTCACTATATTAATATAAATAAATGGTCGATCTGTGTCGAAAATTATATTTATTTTAAATGGTAAACGTTCAGGTCAATATTCGCTTTATCTCCAATAATCGAGGTAGCCGAAATTTAATACACAATGGTTACAATTATCGAATAAAGCCAAGCAGACCAAATGCCCTCCATTGCAAATGTTCAACAAAAGCATGCCCAGCTATACTGTAAATTTGTTAAAAAAAATCAATCCATTATTACATGTGTAAATCATTTAATGTTATTTAATAAAAGTTAAATTTGTTAAAATCAATACAGTTTTATTCTATAAAAGATATGCGCTATAGTTTATAACACCATTGTTATAGGATTAACTCTAGATTGGCGGCAAAATTTGACATGAAAGCCTGCCGGCAAAGTGCGAGCACCCCGATTCAAATGTGCAGCAAAATCATCCTAAGTGTGCCGCGAAAGTTTGAACGGGACACAAAGAAAATGCGAAAAAAAACCCACATGATCCTAATTGAGCACTGTAAGTTCATAGCCGTGTTTTTCGTTATCTAGTCTGAGTCATTCGATGTGTCTAGGACTAGTCTGTGTCTACGGTTGTATGCCGTCTGTGACTTGCCATTTTTTTCTTTTGCAAAAAATTCAAATATTTTTCCTATATTTTATATATAGCCAGGTGTGCCGCTATTTTTCACGTGTTCCAAGATGTGCCGGAGGCAAAAAAGGTTGAGAACCACTGATGTAAATTGTACGATTGTGAATTTGATCTTGCTTAAAACATATAATCTTTCAAAAAATATTTCAACGTAAAACATCTATTTTCGTTTGCATGTTATTCAATATCATGTATTTATCTCATGTCTCAATTTTAAATAAATAAATCATAAAATGTTATAATTACATTAATTTAACAAGAGTTATTGCGAATATTCTTAACCCCTATTTTATAATGTTTATGATTATTATAATAGCCTGGGTCATCATCTTTAAATCAGGCTAATAAACATGAAAACAGATTAAGGAAAAGATCGAATTCTCTCAACAAATATACATATGATTTATGTCTATTATGTGGAGGATGCAGTGTGAAGTTAGGGGTGGGAAAAGGGCGTGTTATCATAATAATTAAAAGCATGTGGAGGGAGTAAGTGTGAATTTAGGGAAGAGAAAAGGGGATGTTATATTAACTCGGCTACCAAGTAAAAGTTATACAATTTTTGAAAGTAGGTCCAGTTTTGTTAAGGGTCTGTAATCCAACATAAGGAAGTTTTACTTATTATATTATACCTCTAAGCTTTCAAATAGACTGCCCACCCACACCCCGATTACTCCTGCAATTAATCTCGCTTTTTGGCCCCCCTGCACTCTGAAATCAGGTTAAGATGATGACTAACGTAAACTCAACATCAACTAGACAATTTCGAGACTGACATATGGCATATATGTGCAGAGGTCTTGATCAGTAGGATGAAACCAGGGAACACAGAGAAAACCCACGAGGTTAGTTACACATCATCCGGCGACCAAATCACGTTACAGTGAAACCCATTATCCTCTTATGGGTACTATTTAACACACCCAGCCCCATCTCTCCGCGAATGAAGTATGAAAATAATACTGATAAGACTGGTTGGTGGTGATTGATGGCACGAAGTTGTCATATTTAGAAATCATTGAAAACGTTAATTGTTGAGCATAATTATACAAATAATAAATAACTATAAAATGTTTTCCAGGGAAGCAATTGATTTATCGCTGATAGAAATAGGATGAAATGGACTTAACGTATTGTTTTACCAACCGGGATAATGAAGAGGGACGTGCACCATGCAGTATGTGATGTGAGAAATGTTTCCCTGTTATTCCAATTGTCAAAATGTACATCAACATTTATGTGAATATGTCCACATGGTAATATTAATGTGAACGTGTATTTGTTGTTGGTTATAGTGGGGGGGGGGGGTATTAACGTCAGCGATGATTAAAGGGTATTCTCTTTTACACCACATTTAATATAAGATAAAAGAGCCTCATCGCATCACAATCAATAGCAAGTATTTTGCTGTAACACAGATTTGGTTATCTGACCGAACTGACATTATTTATTGATGGAAAGACTAATATTTTACCTTTCCAAAGATACCGTTATATACGTGACTAACCTCAACTTAAACAAACCTTCCGTCTGTCGATATATTCTTTCACAGTTATTTTCTTTTGGACAATGCTACAACATACAAGTTCTGAAATCGTGTACAAACCCAGCTGTGGCCGAGAAAGTTAGGCGTTGTTCCCGCTTGTCAGTGATGCAGGATGGCGGTCCTGACAAGGAAAGCTGTCTAGTCGTTTGGATGGGACAAAAAACGAGGTCCCGTGTACACACTGACGTAGGCAAAAGTGACAGTTGGGCAAAATTTCCCCCATTGCACACTGTATAGCCTTCATTAACCTAGTTGGGAGCAGAACAGTTGGACGTTAAACTCCATTTCATTTCACTTTATTTCATTTCAATAAGTCTACGATGTAACGTGACAAGAAGACGGAAGTTAGTGTGCTATATGTCGCTCCGGTATAAATCGTAGGTCATTTGTAGCTATGTTCTAAATGTGTGGTATACAGTCTGGTATGGTCATATTTAATAAATAGACATGGTGTGGATTCTGATAAACAATTCAACAAATATGAACATGTATGAATTTAGGGAAGAACCATAATCATTCAACCAATATACATATTATATATATATATATATATATATATATATATATATATATATATATATATATATATATATATATTAAGTGTTAATTTACGGGTGGGCAGAGGGACGTTATCATATTCGGCCATTAAGTAAATGTAATACCATTTTAGAAAGTATCGCCAGTTTTGTCAACGCTTCGCAAGTACACATTAGGATTTTTACTTATTATACCCGCAGGTTTTCAGAGGTGGCTACTCCCTTCCCCTCACTGGTAGATCAGGCCTGCAATCAGGCCTGTAATGCAGGCCTGTAATGTACACTGAGTTCAGGAAGTGGGGACTTCGTCATGGGTCAAATATCAGATTGAGATGGTGCTTAACGTCCACCTAGTATCAACTAGGACATGAGACTAACATGTTGCAGAATGAGATGGGGAATTGTCCAATTGTCAACGTATACACGATTTTTCAATAAAACCCCCAGCTTCACTAAGTCACTATACTTCATTAGGTAATCAAGCTACAGATAGACCAATATAAAACAATTAATATTTATTATTATTCAAAACATAGAAACAAATCCACAATACTAGAATGGTAATATATCAATATAATCATCAATTCCTCCACTATATTACAAATAGATATATTATTTTATATTATCTTTCACCATACGTGATAATAATTACATGAGTGTAGTATGTTGTATTAGTATATTCAATCCTGTATAATAGTATAATAACTTACCTCTCGAATTCCTCCAGACTATAAAATAAACAAATATATAATATTTATTAATATCAAATATAAACATGATTAAAACACAAAATATAAAATATAAATAAATGATCAATAGTGATTAGATTTTATTGTCTCTGTCCAGTATGATTATTTAATAAATTAGAACAAGTTATTCTCTATACAAGGATGGTAATGTCAACACTATTATTATATTCCACTGTATAGTATAGTTAGATGACTTACCTGATAAGCCCTCGCTTTCTATAAAACAGAAAAATAATTGATATGATTAAAATCATAAAAGATCATAGATACTTAATATTTTACTCAAATCACTTTAATAGGCACAAAGAAAATATTTTAGCAACATTTATTGCTAAAACGTGAAATTTATTAAGGCTTAACCACACTCATATTTACAGTGACTGATTGTTTAACATTTAATTAAGAAAACAAAATTAATGTACCAACACTAGATAATGTCCTGGCATGGATTCAATATCGGATTTAAAACATGATCTATCATTAAATTATTGACAACAAAATGGCGGTGGGCTTATTGCATAGCGAGCACCATATATCAATGAAATGTCAATTTCACATGTTTGTAAATAAGGAAAGGATCTGAACCATTATTTGGCTGTTATTTCTATTGTAGATTCATCTTTCACAGTGCAACAGTTTGCAAGTGATTGAATATGTTTAAAATGGCGCCTCTGGACTTGTTATTGTTATACGATTAGAAACAATCAATACCTAACACAGTAACATCAACATTTTATACTGCTAACATTAATTGTAATATTATTCAGAAAACTTTTAAAAAATATATTTAAATAATTGATCTATTATTGAAAATACATCTTAACAGTTATTTTATAAATTACTATGGGGAGACTTTTGGTGTCAAAAGCTATTGAATGAATTAAATTGTATATATGTAAACAACATAACATATATTATTATTGCAGAGATAAAAGCTTTGCTACTCGAAAGTCGTCTATTACATAAAGACAATTCTCTAGAATTTGGGAGTCACGGAGGCTAAGTGGATAAGGCGCTGGTTCGCTAGACTGGAGGTCGGGTGTTCGATCCCTGCATTGGCCGAGAAAGTTCATCTCGATTTTCCGGCGTGATTTCCCATTGTCAGTGATGCAGAAGGAGGGCCTGACAAGGACAGCTGCCTAGTCATTCGGATTGGACGAAAGACCGACGTCCCGTGTACACATTGGAGTGCACGTAAAAGATCCCTTGGCAGTTGGAATTCGATATAAGAGTAGGACGTAGCGCCGCTGTCTGGGCAAAATTTCCCTCATATGCCCGTCTTCCATTAGCCCAGGTTAGGTGCAAAAGAGTAGGACGTTAAACCCCATTTCATTTCATTTCTCTAGAATTTGAAAACCGTTGAATAATATAAACCTGAAATTTCGTAGAACAACTTTCTCTTTTCCTAGACTGTTCATGCTATTGATGACATAAACACAATGTCAACTTAATATAAATAACAACCCACAGAACAGGGGATCCACGGTGGCTAAGTGGGTAAGGCACTGGTTGGCTAGTCTGGGGTTGCGCGTTGGATCCCTGTATGAGGGATTTTCATGCGTGGTTTCCCCCCTTCTGAGATGTCTGGCACAGAGGGCCTGACAAGGACAGCTGTGTAGTCGTTCGGATGAGAAAAATATCCGAGGTCCTGTGTACACATTAGCATGCACGTAAAAGATCCCTTGGTGGTTGGAATTTGATAAGAGTAGGCCTTAGTGGCGTTGCCCGGGCAAAATTTCCCTCACAGCACACTGTATGCTTTATGCATGTCTTCAACATTCCAGTCGGAGAACAGAAGCATGTTTCATTTCAATTCATATATACAGAACAGCCCGTTTGTATTGGATTTAGTAATGGATGTGGGTCTTTATACAGCATTGTAGTCTCTCCTGATGGTAAAATTCTAAACCAAGATTAAATCAGGAAGTTTCAACTTGTATAAGATTGTCTAATAGGCTATTTGTATACGCAGATTATTATTAATTAGGCCTGGTCATCCTTCTAACCGTTTATTTATCAGATTGTCTTAGAACACATAGTTAACAAAATTATCTATAATCTGTTTCCTCTTTGTTCACATTGAAAACGTTCTAAACTTCACACCTGGAGAATAGGGTGAATTTGAATTTTTGACAGCTGGAATTCGGACAAATTTCTATCATGGCAGACTGTAAACCCAGTTGGCGCAGAAGTGTAGGACGCTAAACCCCATTTAATTTCATTTCTAAACCTATATCTTGTTATTCTTGATACAACGATTAAGTCTAATACTAGGAAATATATACCACAGGCTTTCAAATTCAATCTGGAACGGGATTCGTTACATGCACTAATAATGTTTACACGATTTGCAATTCGTCAGTGGGATATGGATATGGTTTGTGTGATATAAATTTTTCAAATTAAGGACATTGATTTTCTTGTCGATAGTTATAACAGTTGAACACAAAATAAATTAAATCCCAACACAGGCTCTGTGTAAGATGGGTTTACTCTTGACAAAGCAAATACATTGTACGTGAAGTATGTGAATAGTACGATTGTGAAATTGATCCTGTTTTAAACAGGTAGTCAAATATAGTTCCAAAACAGTATTGTAGCTAATAAGTATGGTTATATATTCTTTCATAAATATTTCTATGTGAAAATCTATTTTTGTTTGCATGTTATTCAATATCACGTATTTATCTCATATCTCAATTTTAAATAAATAAATCATAAAATTCTATAATTACATGAGTTTATCAAGAGTTATTGTGAATATTATTAACCCCTATTTTATAATGCTTATGATTATTATAATAGCCCGGGTCACCATCTTTAAATCTAGCTAATAAACATGAAAATAGATTAAAGGAAAAGATCCGAATTCTTTAAAAAAAAAAATCATATCATTAATGTCTATTATGTGAAGGATGTAAGTGTGAAGTTAGAGGTGGGAAAAGGGCGTATTATAATAATTAAAAGTATGTGGAGGGAGTAGGTGTGAATTTAGGGATGGGAAAAGGGGATGTTATAATACTCGGCTACCAAGTAAAAGTTATACAATTTTAGAAAGTAGGTCCAGTTTTATTAAGGGTCTGTAATCAAACATATGGAAGTTTTACTTACTATATTATACCTCTAAGCTTTCAAAGTAGACTACCCACCCACACCCCGATTACTCCTGCAATTTATCTCGCTTTTTGGCCCGTCTGCACTCTAAAATCAGGTTAAGATAATGACTAACGTAGAATCAACATCAACTAGGACATTTCGAGACTGACATATGGCATATATGTTCACCGGTCTTGATCAGTTGGAGGAATCCAGGGAACACAGAGAAAACCCACGAGGTTAGTCACACATCATCCGGCGACCAAATCACGTTACAGTGAAACCCATTATTCTCTTCTGGGTACTATTTAACACCCCCAGACCCATCTCTCAACGAATGAAGTATGAAAATGATACTGATAAGATTGGTGGGTGGTAGTTGATGCCTAATAAAAAGGTTTTCCTATTTAGAAATCATTGAAATAGGTAATTGTTGAGTACAGTCATACGAATAATATATAACGATGCCATGTTTTCCTGGGAAGCAATTTATTTATTGCTGATAGAAATAGGATGAAATGGAGTTTAACGTATTGTTTTACCAACCGGGATAATGAAGAGGGACGTGCAACATGCAGTATGTGATGTGAGAAATGTTTCCCTGTTATTCCAATAGTCAAAATGTATATCAACATTTATGTGAATATGTCCACATGGTAATATTTATGTGAACGTGTATTCGTTGTTGGATATAGTGGGGGGGGGGGGGTATTAACGTCAGCGATGATTAAAGGGTATTCTCTTTTACACCACATTTAATATAGGATAAATAGCAATATAAAATAAATATAAAATAAATAGCAAGTATTTTGCTGTAATACAGATTTGGTTATCTGACCGAACTGACATTATTTATTGATGGAAAGACTAATATTTTACCTTTCCAAAGATACACGTAAACCGTTATATACGTGACTAACCTCAACTTAAACAAACCTTCCGTCTGTCGATATATTCTTTCACAGTTATTTTCTTTTGAACAATGCTACAACATACAAGTTCTGAAACCGTACAAACCCAGCTGTGGTCGAGAAAGTTAGGCGTTGTTCCCGCTTGTCAGTGATGCGGGATGGCGGTCCTGACAAGGAAAGCTGTCTAGTCGTTCGGATGGGACAAAAACTGAGGTCCCGTGTACACACTGACGTAGGCAAAAGTGACAGTTGAGCAAAATTTCCCCCATAGCACACTGTAAAGCCTTCATTAACCTAGTTCGGAGCAGAACAGTAGGACGTTAAACTCCATTTGATTTCACTTTATTTCATTTCAATAAGTCTACGATGTTACGTGACAAGAAGACGGAAGTTAGTGTGCTGTATGTCGCTCCGGTATAAATCGTAAGTCATTTGTAGCTATGTTCTAAATGTGTGGTATACAGTCTGGTATGGTCATATTTAATAAATAGACATGGTGTGGATTCTGATAAACAGTTCAACAAATATGAACATGTATGAATTTAGGGAAGAACCAAAATCGTTCAACCAATATACATATTGCATATATATTAAGTGTGAATTTTGGGGTGGGCGAAGGAATGGGCGTAATCATATTCGGCCGTTAAGTAAAAGTAATAAAATTTAGAAGGTATCGCCAATTTTGTCAACGGTTTGCAATTACACATTAGAATTTTTAACTTATTATACCCGCGGGTTTTCAGAGTTGGCTACTCCCTTCCCCTCACTCGTAGACCAGACCTGCAATCATACTCCCTATTCAGCCCCACAGCCTTCTTGGGTAATACACACTGTGTTCAGGAAGTGGGGACTTCATCATGAGTCAAATATCAGGTTGAGATGGTACTTAACGTTCACCTAGTATTAACTAGGACATGAGACTAACATGTTGCAGAATGAGATGGGGAATTGTCCAATTGTCAACATATACACGACTTTTCAATTAAACCCCCACCAAATTTTATGAGCTGGCTACGGGCCCGGCGTACACATGACCTCAAGTAAATCCTCCAGCTTCACCAAGTCAATATACTTCATTAGGTAATCCAGCTACAGAGAGACCAATATAGAAATTCAACTGCATCTTACCTCAAACTGTAATAAAAACAATTAATATTTATTATTATTCAAAACACAGAAATAAATCCAGAATACTAAAATTACAATAAATCAATATAATTATCATATATTATTTTATATTATCTTTAATCATACGTGATAATAATTACATGAGTGTAGTATGCTGTATTAGTACATTCAATCCTGTATAATAATATAATAACTTACCTCTGGTATTCCGCCACACTATAAAATAAACAAATATATAATATTTATTAACATCAAATATAAACATGATTAAAACACAGAAAATAAAACATAAATAAATGATCAATAGTGATTAGGTTTTATTGTCTCTGTCCAGTATGATTAATTAATAAATTAGAGCAAGTTATTCTCTATACAAGGACGGCAATGTTCGCACTGAAAACGTTCTAAACTTCACACCTGGATAATAGGCGAATTTGAATTTAGATAGCAGAAAACCAATACAGAAATAATTGAAAACACTTACCTATGTGACTCGGCGACCCTTTTTAAGAAAGAAATATAATTTTATTAATATACAAAAACATTAAAATGTATCAATATATGAATCGTTGATATCGAGAAACAGGTTTTTATAATGAATATATAAACTTGGTAATAACAGAAAGTTTGTCACCACTTGTGTTATATTAGTCGTTGAGGACACGCGTGCAAATTTGACAGCTCGAATTCGGACAAATTTCTATCATAGCAGACTGTATGGCGTAAGCCCAGTTGGCGCAGAAGAGTAGGACGATAAACCCCATTTAATTTAATTTCTAAACCTATATCTTGTTATTCTTGATACAACGATTAAGTCTAATACTAGGAAATATATACCACAGGCTTTCAAATTCAATCTGAAACGGGATTCTTTACATGCACTGATAATTTTTACACGGTTTGGAATTCGTCAGTGGGTACAAAATGATTTATTAATTGGAAATGGTTTGTGTGATATAAAAACATGATATTTTTCAAATTAAGGACATTGATTTTCTTATCGACAGTTATAACAGTTGAACACAAAATAAATTAACTCCCAACACAGGCTCTGTGTAAGATGGATATACTCTTGACAAAGCAAATACATTGTATGTGAAGTATGTAAACTGGACTATTGTGAAACTGATCCTGCTTTAAACAGGTAGTCAAATATAGTTCCAAAACAGTATTGTAGCTAATTAGTATGGTTATATAATCTTTCATAATATTTCTAAGTAAAATCTATTTTTGTTTGCATGTTATTCAATATCACGTATTTATCTCATGTCTCAATTTTAAGTAAATAAATCATAAAATGTTATAATTACTGTCGAAAATTAGGGGGGGGGGGCGAGGGGCCTCTGTGGCTAATAACCATGAAAACAGATTGAAGGAAAAGATCCGAATGTCTATTATGTGGAGGATGTAAGTGTGAAGTTAGGGGTGGGGAAAAGGGTGTGTTATTGTAACGAGGACAAAAGAAAAAGTAATACCATTTTAGAAAGTAGATCCAGTTTTGTTAAGGGTCTGTAGTCAAACAAAAGGAAGTTTTACTTATTATATTATACCCTTAAGCTTTCAAAGTAGACTACACACGGTGTGTTCCCGGTTTAATCTCACTGTGCCATCAACTGGTGTTAGGGAGTAGTGGTGTGAAAAGTTAAATAAACAAAGGATTATAGACTGTATCCTTATTAGTACTGTTCACCTGGTTAAGATTTAATTATTTTAATGATTAAAATATATAAGTTAAGTTCACGTGTCATCAGTTATCGAGTATCTTAAATATTACTCACCTATCTTTCATTCAGACAGTACTCATAAATCAATCAAATATATGATCAGAAACTCACTATCATTTTATAAGGATAGTTGTCATCCCCAATTCGTTTATATTTTTTAAAATGGCTCAAGTATGTGTACGGTTTATTCCTAATTCTCAAGGAGGTCAATGAAGAAGACCGGAACAAGCCACCCAAATATATTTAAATTTATTAACATTGTGTTGAAAATACCATTGTTCAGTTGGATAACGGTGGACGATTGCCCCCTAAAAGGCGAAAATATAAAAGAGTAGAAGAAACTATTAACGATCTGAAAATCGACTTATTATATGGGGTAAAAGGTGCAATTGAATATACGGACGCCATATCTCATTTAGTAGGGTTATGATTTATGTTTGATACATGTATTTGTTGTTACGTTTATGTTATTTATTGTGAATAAAGATGTTAATTAGTTTAAACCTAGTGGTTTTAAAAAACGGACTATACTTTTAACACCATTGTATTCGATAATCTCCTTGTTTGATTAATCCCCCCATGAGAACAATAGCGGGTGGCACAGTGAGATTACCCCGTGTTCCCACTCAGCCGGCAGACTGTTAATCCTTTGATTGATCTTAAAACTATAGTCTGTTTAAAAGTAGTCACTCAAGAACTGTTCACTAGTGTTCAGCGTTAATGAGCTCTTAATCCCTCTTAATAAAATTTAATGTGTGGAACCATTTTGATACAACAGGGCCCCGTACTACCAACCACGTAGAAGGTTGGCATTTTAAGTTGAATAAAATGACAGCATGCCATCCTAATATTTACAGGTTCATTAACTTAATAAAACAAGAACAATGCTATGTCGAAATCAGCATTTCACAGATATTATTTGGTGGTACCAAAAGGCCTCGAGTTAAGAAATATCGACAACTTGATACAAGAATTAAACATTTGAAAACACAGTTATTAAATGTCTCTTTAAGTGTAAATTTTTATTTAATAAAAGTTAAATTTGTTAAAATCAGTTTTAGTCTTAAAAAAGATATGGACTATAGTTTATAACACCATTGTTCTAGGATTAACTCTGGATTAGCGGCAAAATTTGACATCAAAGCCTGCCGGCTAAGTGGGAACACCCCCTACACACCCCACCACGTTTATTCCTTTATTATCTCGCTTTTGAGCCCCTCGGCACTCTAAAATCAGGCTAAGATGATGCCTAACGTCGAATCAACATCAACTAGGACATTTCGAGACTGACATATGGCATATACGTTCAGGGGTCTTGATCAGTTGGAGGAAACCAGGGAACACAGAGAAAACCCACGAGGTTAGTTACACACCATCCGGTGACCACATCACGTTACAGTGAAACCCATTATTCTCTTATGGGTACTATTTAACACCCCCAGCCCCATCGCTCCTCGAATGAAGTATGAAAATAATACTGATAAGATTGGTGGGTGGTGATTGATGGCTAACAAAAAGGTTGTTCTATTTAGAAATCATTGAAATAGGTAATTGTTGAATACAGTAATACAAATAATATATAACTATACAATGTTTTCCAGGGAAGAAATTGATTTATTGCTGATAGAAATGGAATGAAATGGAGTTTAACGTATTGTTTTACCAACCGGGATAATGAAGAGGGACGTGCAACATGCAGTATGTGATGTGAGAAATGTTTCCCTGTTATTCCAATAGTCAAAATGTATATCAACATTTATGTGAATATGTCCACATGGTAATATTTATGTGAACGTGTATTCGTTGTTGGATATAGTGGGGGGGGGGGGGTTATTAACGTCAGCGATGATTAAAGGGTATTCTATTTTACACCACATTTAATATAAGATAAAAGAGCCCCATCGCATCACAATAAATAGCAAGTATTTTGCTGTAACACAGATTTGGTTATCTGACCGAACTGACATTATTTATTGATGGAAAGACTAATATTTTACCTTTCCAAAGATACACGTAAACCGTTATATACGTGACTGACCCCAACTTAAACAAATCTTCCGTCTGTCGATATATTCTTTCACAGTTATTTTCTTTTGGACAATGCTACAACATACAAGTTCTGAAACCGTGTACAAACCCAGTTGTGGCCGAGAAAGTTAGGCGTTGTTCCCGCTTGTCAGTGATGCAGGATGGCGGTCCTGACAAGGAAAGCTGTCTAGTCGTTCGGATGGGACAAAAACCGAGGTCCCGTGTACACACTGACGTAGGCAAAAGTGACAGTTGAGCACAATTTCCCCCATAGCACACTGTATAGCCTTCATTAACCTAGTTCGGAGCAGAACAGTAGGACGTTAAACTCCATTTCATTTCACTTTATTTCATTTCAATAAGTCTACGATGTAACGTGACAAGAAGACGGAAGTTAGTGTGCTGTATGTCGCTCCGGTATAAATCGTAGGTCATTTGTAGCTATGTTCTAAATGTGTGGTATACAGTCTGGTATGGTCATATTTAATAAATAGACATGGTGTGGATTCTGATAAACAGTTCAACAAATATGAACATGTATGAATTTAGGGAAGATTAAGTGGTATTTGCCGTAACACAGATTTGGTTATCTTGACGGAACTGACATTATAATTGATTGAAAGACTTATATTTTACCTTTCCCAAGATACACGTAAACCGTTATATACGTGACTGACTCCAACTTATTTTCTTTTGGACAATACTACAGTTCTGAAATCGTGTACAAACCAAGCTCCCCCATTGTGAAAACACACCCAGACAGAAAAGTCCAAACCAAGCTTCTTTACCACACAAACCAGACGCAGATCATATAATGATCAGACATTTTGCAATGTTCAATAATTTGGTATACTGTGTTGGGCAAAAATAGAACAATCAGTGAAGCGTGCGAGAGAATAACGCCGGATGTGTATAGCTGGCTGACAAGAGACAAACTGGAAGTGAGATCGGCTAACCTTTTCAGGTCATAAGCCTCAATGTCCGCCATACTTATTTCACAAATTGGAAACAAATATGGCGGCTTGGGGGCGTTAACTTTTTTTTATTTCATCATTCGGTATTTTCGTAACCGGAGTTCAGCTTTAAGCATAGGCGTACGGGCTCGATGACAGGGAGGGGGGGGGGCAAAACCCGAATTGCCCGAAATATTTTCGGGTTTACACGTTTTCCTGCTATTTCAACCCATGAACAAAGCAACTTCAAAGTGATCTAATATAGCTTAATTAAGGTGGCTGACTGGAATTTCAATCAATCGTTTACAGTCCACGAAGACGGAAAAATTTTGAATATTTAACTGCCACAAACGCGTCTTACTGCTGTTCCAGACTGTGAATACAGCAACTTTAATTTGGTCCAATACAGCCTACCTGCTGATCCGAATTCCAAACAACCAATCAATCGTCGCGGGGAAATTTAACCACCACAAATGCGTTTTCTGCTATTCTAGCCCGTGTAAGTAACATCAAAAGTATCCAGTGGTTTTGTAACCGAAATCCCACTCCGAATTACAACCATCCAATCAGACTGTTGCAGCTGCATTCACAAATACTAATCGATGTCCGAAAAATGTCGCACAAAGTAGAGTGGCTCCAGACAAAATGTTTTAATCCATAGTCAACTCAGTACAAATTCGTGGTATTCAATTAAAAGTAAAGTAAAATTAGTGCTTTATTAGGGCTCAAGAATAGTTAGGGAAGCAAAACTAGAAATGCCCGAAAATTTCAGGTTTACAGACAGCGGCGCGGTTTTCTTCGAGAGTCGGAGCTGACATTGTAATTTTTGGAATATTTGACGGTCGAAAACGCGTTGTACCGCAATTCCAGCCAGTTAAATTAGTGTTTTATTAGATTTCGGGCACTTTATTTTGCCAAGTAAATGAAATAATTTTTTTTCTCACTTTACCCGTCTGCCCGAAAAGTCCGCTTGCCCGAAAGTTAGTGGAGCAGCTGCCCCCCCCCCCCCCCCGCTGCCACCACGCCTATGAATTTAAGGAAGAACATAAATAGTTCAACTAATATACATATTATGGGTATTATGTCGAAAGAACAAGTGTGGATTTAGGGGTGGTCGGAGGGGGGTTATCAAGTTCCGTCATCAAGTAAGAGTGATACAATTTTAGAAAGTATCGCCAGTTTTGTTAACGGTTTGTAATTACACATTAGGATTATTTACTTATTATATCCACAGGCTTTCAACGTTGACTACTCCCTTCCCCCATCCCTAGATCACTCCTGCAATTATACTCAATACTCAGTCCCTCACCATCTTGAGTAATGCACACTAGTTCTAGGTTGTGGGAACTTCGGCATAAGTCATATATCAGATTGATATGGTGCTTAACGTCCATCGAATTTCAACTAGGCTATGAGAATGACATGTTGCATATATCGCCATTTACATACCACTCAGAGGTTTTGAGTAGTGCGTGGTAACCTGGAAATACGGAAAAACCTACGAGGTTAATCACGCCAGGGCGGATTTCAACAAGCAGTCTAATGAAGGATGGTGCATATACTATGCATTATGAGATGGGGTGGGGGCTTTGGCGAGATAATCCACTTATCACCGTTCGTTTATTTGCACGCAGGCGTGTACGTCCGGCTTAGCCCCCCCCCCCCAATCGAATCAGCCTCCCCCTTCCAATATTTTGCCAACAATAATGATTTCTTAGGAGTGTTCTTAGCCGGCCGCATCCCCAGCCCCTCCAAAAAATTCTGTAGCCTCATCAGATTTTATGAGCTGGCTACGGGCCCGATGTACACGTGACCTCAAGTAAATCCCCCAGCTTCACCAAGCCTTACTATAGTTCATTAGGTAATCCAGCTACAGATAGACCAATATAGAAATTCAACTGCAGCTTACCTCAACAACCTGTAATAAAAACAATTAATATTTATTATTATTCAAAACATAGAAACAAATCCACAATACTAGAATGGTAATATATCAATATAATCACCAATTCCTCCACTATATTACAAATAGATATATTATTTTATATTATCTTTGATCATACGTGATAATAATTACATTGAGTGTAATGTGTTGTATTTGTATATTCAATCATGTATAATAATATAATAACTTACCTCACAAATAACTCCTCACTATAAAACAAACAAATATATAAAATTTATGAACATCAAATATAAACATGATTAAAACACAGAAAATAAAACATAAATAAATGATCAATATTCATACACTGATTTAACTGACGTGGTTTTGCTATTTTGAACGTTTAATTTGTTGACAATGATGATAGTATATTCAGGAATAATTTTTCTTTTCATGATCAGAAAGAGATTTTCAGTCCATGCAAAATCGTCATGCTTACGTCTAATGACGGACTAGATCGTGTCAGTTTCATATCAGTTTATTAATAATCCCACGACGACTGTAACACACCTATGGGTTTTAACGCCCACCCGACAAAACCAGATCATTTCGGGACTAACATGTGGTTCAATTTTATGGCAATAATTCGATTGCGCGTAGGGATCTTTAGCAGTGGGAGGAAACCGGGGGACCCGGAGAAACACCACGACGTTGGACAGGTGACCATAACTTTGTCACGTACAACCGGGAAATCGAAACCACGCCAGTTGACTCAATGGGTGACCTGCCACGCTAACCACTCGGCCGTATAGAAAAGTAGAACGCTAAACCTCGATTTCATTTGATTTCATTTTACACCGGCCTAACTAAACAAAAATCAAAAATAAAATACACTCACAGCAATTGTTCTTCAGTCTTGTTCTGTGCGGTGGTTTCATCAGATAATACTTCTTCATTCAAGTTATCAGATGATAGTTTCACATCTTTGTTAGCATTGGTTACATTTGTAAGCGGTGAACTATGGATAAAAAAGGTTTAACTTAGAGTCAAGTTTGGGTGATAATTAGCGTATTATATAACTGAATACTTAAGAGTCAATATAACTGACTTCGTAAAGTCATGTTTAGATGATACTAAGTTTATAATATAACTGACGACTTAGGTAATCGACTTTAATATTACCAAGTTAATATCATATATTTAAATCCAGAGAATAAGTTGGTAGTAAACTTGTATAAAACACACGGTAACATATATGTTAAAATAAACTGATTCAGTATGTGTGGGCCTTTAATGAGACTGTATGATAAAATCAATGGAATCAGTTGAATTCGACACCAATATTTAACAATATCATGTATTAATATCACTGAATCAATAGTTGACTTTGACAATTTGATTTAGTTGGGAGTCGATAAAGACTATAAGGTAGTATCAAATGTTTAAAACCATTGGGTCGGCATGTAGTCGAATTAAATAAGAAGTTTCGTAAATTGTTCAATTTGTTCTGACCTCGTTTGTATATACGCATATAAATAAACCGTTTACTTAAAGACTTAAATTTATATTTTATCAGCACGATCAAGAATTAATGTGGACGTATAAAACAGTGACGTCAGTAATAACCATGATCAATGGATAAATTAATTTATTTCGTGGTTTTGGATATAACTTTTTAGTTCTTCATTAATATTTGACTTTCTACTTATATCCGTCTATCTTAGACTGCAAAGCACCCCGATTTAGATTCGTTAGGGATATGTTACATACTGTTTGGACACGAAGGGTTTTCTTACTTGTTAAATAAACAATAAGTTGTATCATGATTCAAATAGCAAACTTAAAATCAATATTATAATCTTACGTTACCTTTCTATAGAATTATTTGGTTTAACCTTCATCTTTAGGGACTGTATCTCTTCTTGCTGTAAATTAAAGGAATGTTGCAATCCACTAATAGTTTTTTTGTTTTCAACGTCTGATTTCTTTAATTTTCTGATGCTTTCTTGTTGTCCAGTAATCTTCTCTTGTAGTATATGTATCATTTGCTGATGTTCTAGGATGTGTATCATTTGCTTCTGTTGCGTGTCTGCCTCTTGTAATATTTGTATCGCTTGCTTCTGTTGCATGTCTGTCTCCTGTAATCTTTGTATCGCTTGCTGATGTTCTTCGATGGCTTTCTTCTGTTGCGTGTCTGCCTCTCTTAATATGTGTATCTCTTGCTTATGTTCTTGGATTGCTTGCTGCAGTGCTGTATATTGTTTCTCAATAACACCTAATCTTCGAATGTCCATTCGGGTTTTTTCCCCAACTTGGAAATTCGTGCAATTCGTAAAGTGGTATGTTTTCCCCTTCTGTAATATAACGGTTTATATTCGAGGTATATAGTACGAAATGCATTTCAGGTCGGCCAATAGCAGCCTTTCCCCTACGCAGAAGCGGGTTAGCTCCCATAATTTACCGCCCAGAAAGGGGTCCCAAGAAACCGCTTGATATTGGTTTGTGCTTGTACTGAGGTATTCGTTTAATTCAGATTGGTCGTAGCCGATCAATGGTAACATATACTGAGCGCCATAGAAAACGCATCACTTAGTTTTTCGTATAACGAAATGATCCTGTAAACATATCTTATTTATTTTGCTTCTTATTGTGGACAATATTCAAATGGGAACACACCAATACCAACACAATATCACAACTATAGATTTGTAAAATTAATAAAAATAATACAAATAAATATCTAAAACCCAAAAGATGATAATGATATTTTAAATATTCATATGTATTAAATCGTGATATTGTTCTTGTATTTTTGAAAATGTATAGTTATAATAAAATCTTGTCACTTTAAAATCAGATAATATAAACCTGGTCGGTCAAATAACTGTTGTAAGAGAGATACTTGATTTCAACCACTTGGTCAAATAATTGCTGTACCCTATACGGAGAAATACTAGATTTCCAATGAAATTAGATGAAATAGGGTTTAACGTCCTACTCTGTACTGCTACAGCTGGTCTTATGGAGAAATTGTGGCGCTACGGCTTACACTTACATCCCATTTCATACGCTGGGGTTTCTTTATGTCCTCGCCAATGTTTACGTGAGACCTCGATTTGCTGTCCTGTATCACTGACAAGGTGGAGCCACGGCGGAAAATCCCGATGATTCAACACGGGGCCCCAGGTTAGCGAGCCAGCGTCTTACTCACTTAATCAGCGCGGCTCCCTAGTACACAAACGGAAATAACTATGGAACATCTATGATTCAAATAAAATGACAGAACATTTGATGCGTAACTCTACAGGCATTTGTTCCCGGTATCCGATAACGGGGCAGACGTAACTGTCTCATAAGTACACTTTGTTCCAGGTAAACGAGTACACGTAAAATTATTGACCTACTTTTGATACCCTTTTCCTCGCTCCAACGCCAATAGCATCGTCACTGGAAGTATTTTCCTCGTCAGTAGCATTTGCTATGACCTAAAAGATAATTTGTAGACATTAATACAATATTGAGAAATATGTAAACATGGACAGGATTTTAATGATGTAATCATCCCGGATATTCAACGAAAAAACACCTTACAATATATTCCATTAATTTCGCTATCCAGGAAGGAAGGGGAGACAACTCTGCTTGTGATAATGATTCACTATGAGCTCCAGGGGCCCACACGGGATACTATCGCTACTGCTAATGCACCGAAGCCAAGTTAGTCCAAGTGTATACAAGGAACAATGTTACCCCCATATTTGGAATTTATAATAAACCAAGTCAACCGTATAAGGCTGATTTCTCTCGTCGCAACCCCAAAATACATAGATGACACTGAACATTGCACATTTATTGTTTTGAAATTCATCGAACAATCAACATGATTGCCTATAGTTGGCCTTTCAGCAAAAAATGCTCACGATCGATTGAACCCAGTCAGGGTTTTGGAGTACGCTAAGTTTCACCCACCCCACCCCCGCCCCCACGATCAGTTAGAATTGAAGTTACCTTGCACCAATGAATCGACCAATGCAATGCTTAATAGTTTTATTGTTATTCATTGAACACAGTCAAGACATTTACCTAATGAACACCAGCACCAAGTTTAACCAGTCTACCTCAATTGAATGGTCCAAAGTTTTGGTCAGTCAAATGTCTTATCGCTACTTAGCCTATGTAGACAATTCTCCTTATCAAATTTAGTTAAGGTAAATATATAATGAATTCACTCTCGAGGTTCCATCACAATTAGAACCATAGTCATCGTGTTCCAAAGTCTCAACCAATCAAATTGCTTTTCTCTTCTTAGCTTTAGTGAAAAAGCCTTATTGAAAATGCGCATGATCAAACACTGTCAAATCATTCATCTAATAAACACCTACACCAAGTTTACACATTCTAACTCAAATAGAAGATATTGTTTTCCAAAGTTTCGACCAATCGTAATTAGTCAAGGTATTGTTTTGATATAATGGAACTATACACGAAGTTTCGCCACAAATATATATCGAATTCAAAGTACTTAAAACAGTGGGTAAAAAAAACGATTTTCTTGTCAAACCAGTTAATTAGAGCATAACATTTAGACCAATTGGTTTGAAACATACAAGTTTGATATTGCTTTTATGTCACATTATCGATGATGAAATTAATAAAATGCTAGAAATGAGTCGTCAAATAGTAAGAAAGATCAAACTATTCTGCATAGATTTTCGTGCCGTAAACCGTACAACTGTGTTTTATTCAGGAAATAACCCGGGCGGGGAGCCATGGTTGCTCAGTGAATAAGACGACATTGACTCACTAACCTGGAGGTCCCGTGTTCAATCCTGGTGTTAGCCGAGAAATGTTCATCCGACATTTCCAGCGTTAATCCTCCGTGTCAGTGATGTAGGATGGAGGGCCTTACAAGAAACAATGGATAGACGTTCGGGTGGACGAACATCCGAGGTCCTGTGTACACGTTGGCGTACATGCAAAAGAACCACTGTCCGGGCAAAATTTGACTCACAGCATATGCTCGTCTTAAGTCGGCCAATCGGAGTATAAAAGTGGAACGTTAAAAGCCAATGCACTTGTCTACGATATAGCCCTTGGTGGAAGTGGACGTAAAATCTCCAGGAACGAACGAACGTCATTTTATGTTAAGATATACGTGCAAAAATGTCCCAATGTGGGTGTCGATACCTGTCACAATCAGACTTATCGAAAGGGTATTGGCAAGTTCCACTGGCTTGGTTAATGTTCCACCTCATTTCAGTAGGTGGGTGAGAAAATTGCTTTTGGGAATTGAAAATTCCAATAATTGCCAAATTTAAAGATACATTAGTTAAGAGCTAAGTCTGCCTATTGTAAGTCTTTCTTAAGGCTTCAGGTGTTACAAAACTAAATAATTAGACCTCTATGTACATGTAGACCCTCGGATGCCATTTGGCTTGGTTAATGTTCCTTCTCATTTCAGTGGGTGAGTGAGAAAATTGCTTTTGGGAATTGAAAATTGCCAGATTTAAAGGTACATTAATTAGAGCTAAACTTGTCTAATTCTGTGGGCTTCAGATGTTATCAAGATTGTGTATTACATGCAAGCTCAAGGTCAACTCTGTAGAGCCTCGGATGGCTTTAAATATTAAATCATTAAATGACAGACCAAGCTAACGTGTACCGTTAGTCACCGAGGTCACTACCGGAGACTGTCGATGACAGACCTGCCAATCGAGATTCCCGTAGCCATTGAGAAAGTAATTTCATAATCAAGAACATGTGGGTGAAAATGTTACTTGATAATCAAGAATATGTGGGAGAATTTGTCGTCCGTCAATCAAATTATCAGTAGTTCTCGGAAACGGTGCCTATAGCCCAAACTTCCAACAGTGAATTAAGTAATTTGATTGAAACTTTCAATGTTTTCTTTTAAAATAAACTACTTTGGAATTATTGCAAGAATGACCAAAAGTTTCACTTATCGAAAAGCTATAAGAGTAACACAAATTCTTAGCTTCAAATCTGATCCATCTCTGGGTTAATTTGATTTTAACAATTTGCTAGCGCTTAGGGATCTTAAGCTTTGGGAAAAACCAGAGGACCCGAAGCAAACCCACGAGATTGAGTCTTCGGTGCTAAATCTAAAACCATTGTGAACAACACTTACCTCCGCGCCTGTATTCTCGTCGAATACTTCATCATATACACTACAATTCGGTGATTCAGCATCGGTCTGTAATGATATCGAATATAGCAGAATTATAATCTTGATTTTTCTGACCCCCGAAATTAGTGACGCATGTGGTTTGGGGTTGTATTAGGTAGTATTTGGTGGTGTTGGGTAGTATTGGGTAAATCGTCTCGCGAGAACAGTGCCTAGTCGTTCAGATGGGCCGAGAGTTACATGGTGAAATGCAAGAACAAAATGAAAAGGGGTTTAATGTCCTACTGGTCCGCTCCTAAACTGGGCAAATGAAGACGGAAAAAGGCCATACAGTGTGCTATGAGGGAAATTTTGTTTGCCCGGACCGTGGCGCTACGACCTACTCTTATTTGGAAGTCCAATCTTTTACTTATATGGTGATGTTGGATGGTTTGCTTCTGTTCCGTGTCTGCCTCCTGTAATATGTGTATCACTTGCTGATGTTCTTGGGTGGTTTGCTTCTGTTCCGTGTCTGCCTCCTGTAATATGTGTATAACTTGCTGATGTTCTTGGGTGGTTTGCTTCTGTTCCGTGTCTACCTCCTGTAATATGTGTATTGTTTGTTGATGTTCTTGGATGGTTTGCTTCTGTTCCGTGTCTGCCTCCTGTAATATTTGTATCGCTTGCTGATGTTCTTCGATGGTTTGCTTCTGTTGCAGGTCTGCCTCTCTTAATATGTTTATCTCTTGCTTATGTTCTTGGATTGCTTGCTGCAGTGCTGTACATTGTTTCTCAATAACATATAATCTTCGAATGTCCAATCGGGGTTTTTCCCCAACTTGGACATTCGTGCAATTCGTAAAGTGGTATGTTTTACCCTTCTGTAATATAACAGTTTATATTCCAGGTATATAGTGCGAAATGCATTTCAGGTCGATTTGCATGGCCGGCCAATAGTAGCCTTTCCCCTACCAGAAGCGGGTTAGCTCCCATAATTTACCACCCAGAAAGGGGTCCTAAGAAACCGCTTGATATTGGTTTGTGCTTGTACTCAGGTATTCATTTAATGCAGATTGAGCGTGGCCGATCAATGGTAACATTTACTGAGCGCCATAGAAAACGCATCACTTTAGAAGCTGCTCTTGTCCAAGAATGGAACAATTTGCCCCAGGCCTTCTTTCAAACATTGGTTAATTCCATGCACAGCGTGCGTAAGAGCCCGTGGAGGACACACCCGCTACTGACATCTGTATCGTACTTTTGGTTTTGACCCCTGTGTCTTTGTACCGTTGATTACAGATTAAACATCAATAAGTGTACAAATGTGTTGTTATTGATGTGTTCCCATTTGAATATTGTTCACAGTAAGAAGCAAAATAAATAAGATATGTTTACAGGATCATTTTGTTATACGAAAAACTAAGTGATGCGTTTTCTATGGCGCTCAGTATATATTATTGGGAATGCTATGGAACATTTTGACACTGTTTTGGTGGATGTATTCGAGGTGTGTTATGAAACCGATGTTGGCGATGTCCCTGCACTACTTAAGAGTTGCCTTGTTATTTGGGTTTTTTTCTTTGTTTGAGTTTTTGTTGGGGGGGGGGGGCTTTTTAAATATCAAAAAAAAATCACGATGGCCATCAAACTATAAGAAGAAATATGAAATGAAAATCTCTGGCACGTGACCTCCAAGAGTACTATCTTTTTTATGCAAAACATTGGGCGAAACATGACGCAGGCTAAAGTATATCACAAAACAAAATATTTGCATGTGTGAAAAAATAAATATCAAAACTATAGATTTGTAAAATTAATAAAAAAATTTACAAATAAATATTTAAAACCCAAAAGAAAGTATGATATACTATTCAAAAAAAGTAGGGGATATTTGATTTTTAAGTGTTATTAAAGTCACCTAATGAAACTGACGAAGAAACAAATGACAAAATGAAATGAAGTTCACATTCATCGATTTATTCCAAATGATCGTTAGACTAAGTAAGGCACAGGCTGACCATTATAAGGGTAAAATGATACCCGGGGTCAAACAGCAAAGTTACCACAGCATCACAACAAAGTCAGTAACGGGTAAATCCTCCTCTGTTTGCCAAACAAGCATTGATCCGACGTGGCATACTCCTAATGAGACGTCTAAGGTCATTTTGGTCCAGATTGTCCCATTCCTGTTGCAACGCAGCAGCAAGTTCTTGGACATTGGCAGGACGTTGTTGACGTTGACGTAACCTCTGTCCAAGCATGTCCCAGACATGCTCGATGGGGGAGAGGTCGGGACTCAGTGCTGGCCAAGGTAATGTGGTGATGTTCTGTTGTTGGAGGTAACTTGTAACGATCCTGGCCCTGTGACATCTTGCGTTGTCACCCTGGAAGATGAAACGACGGCCATGACGTCGTGCGAACGGCACAACATGGACTGCCAAGATGTTGTCCCGGTAGTACTGGCCTGTAACACGCCCTGCAACAACATGTAAAGCCGTTCTTCCAGCAACAGTGATGCCTCCCCACACCATAACAGAACCACCCCCAAATCGATCATGCCTGATGAAGTTAACGTCTTGGAAGCGCTCGTTTCGACGACGACACTCCCTCCTATGTCTGTCCCAAAAATCAACAGTGAACCTTGACTCATCTGAAAACATCACATTGCTCCAGCGTCGATTATCCCAGTGTTGACGATCCCTACACCAACGACGTCTTGCCTGAATGTGATGATCTCTCAAACAAGGGATCACGCGAGGACGTCGGGCGCGAAGGTGACCCCTATGCAGTCGATTCCGAATCGTCTGGCCACTCACTCTCACACCAGTGTCTGTTTGAAGACGAGCGCTGATCTGATTTGCTGTGATGACACGATTTCTCAAGGCCAAGGTACGGATAAATCGATCCTGGGCTTGAGTTGTCGACCTGAGCGTGGTCTGTCCTGTACAGATTGTGTATCACGGTATCTGGATCATAGCCTGCTTATGACAGACTGAGAAACATTCATCGTCCGCGCCACAACCGCCTGTGTTGTGCCGATCTCCAGCATGCCAAGGGCACGTAACCTTTCATTTTGGGTAAGCCGGCGCATATCAAAATTTGTTTTCTGGTCACTAAAACAATTAAACTAATGTTTCCACCCTGGAATTCAATGCCACAATGACTGTAACATTCAAAGTCAGAGTCGTGCAAATCTTGGGTTGGACCCCCATGATGATCCCAAGCATCACCTGCATTCCATGCGGTAGCTATTGGTGCGTTTGGGCGTCACATGTAACTGGAAATGTTTCTTCTGTTAGATTCTATAGTGACTTTTTTCGTAGTCATTTGCATATTTTAGTATTATGCCCCCAAAATCAAATATCCCCTACTTTTTTTGAATAGTATATTTTAAATATTCATATGTATTAAATCGTGATATTGTTTTTGTATTTTTGAAAAGTTATAGCTATAATAAAATCTTGTCACTTTAAAACAGATAATATAAACCTGGTCGGTCAAATATCTGTTGTAAGATAGATACTTGATTTCAAATAATTGCTATACCCTATACGGCGAGATACTAGATACTAGCTAGATGAAATGGGGTTTAACGTCCTACTGTAATGCTCCAGTTGGGCTTATAAAGAGGGGCATATGCCATACCGTGTGCTATGGAGAAATTGTGGTGCTACGGCTTACATTTACATCCCATTTCATACGCTGGGGTTTCTTTATGTCCTCGCCAACATCTATGATTCAAATAAAATGACAGAACATTTGATGCGTAACTCTGCAGGCATTTGTTCCCAGTATCCGATAACGGGGCAGACATAACTGTCTCATCTCATAAGTACACTTTGTTCCAGGTAAACGAGTACACGACAGACGGGACGTTTAAAATATCGTAAATTTTGTTCCTTAAAATTATTGACCTACTTTTGATATCCTGTTCCTCGCTCCAACGCCACTATCATCGTCACTAGAAGTATTTTCCTCGTCACTTGCATTTGCTATGACCTAAAAGATAATTTGTAGACATTAATACAATATTGTGAAATACGTAAACATGAACATGGGCGGGATTTTAATTTTAATATCATCACATTCGATTTCTGGTCCGTGTCAATATTTAGTGACAGCTCCTAGTAGGATCCACAAAGATGTAGGCGATTGGGAATTCTATCATTCTTGATGTCGCATCAACTGTTCAACGAAAAATAAAACAATATTTTCCATTAAATTCGCTATCCAGGAAGGAAGGGGAGACAACTCAGCTTGTGATAATGATTCACTATGAGCTCCAGAGGCCCACACGGGATACTATCGCTACTGCTAATGCACCGAAGCCAAGTTAGTCCAAGTGTATACAACGAACAATGTTACCCCCATATTTGGAATTTATAAAAAAAACAAGCCAACCGTATAAGGCTGATTTCTCTCGTCGCAACCCCAAAATACATAGATGACACTGAACATTGCACATTTATTCTTTTGAAATTCATCGAACAATCAAAATGATTGCCTATAGTTGGCCTTTCAGCAAAAAATGCTCACGATCGATTGAACCCAGTCAGGGTTTTGGAGTACGCTAAGTTTCACCCACCCCACCCCCGCCCCCACGATCAGTTAGAATTGAAGTTACCTTGCTCAAATGAATCGACCAATGCAATGCTTAATAGGTTAATTTGATTTTAACAATTTGCTAGCGCTTAGGGATCTTATAAGCTTTGGGAGAAACCAGAAGACTTGAAGCAAACCCACTAGATTGAATAGGCTAGAAGCAAAGTCTTCGGTGCTAAATCTAAAACCATTGTGTACAACACTTACCTTTGCGCGTGTATTCTCGTCGAATACGTCATCATATTCACTACAATTCTGTGATTCAGCATCGGTCTGTAATGATATCGAATATAGCAGAATTATAACCTGGATTTTTCTGCCCCCCGAAATTAGTGACGCATGTGGTTTGGGGTTGTATTAGGTAGTATTTGGTGGTATTGGGTAGTATTGGGTAAATCGTCCCGCGAGGACAGTGGTGCGAGAGTTACACGGTCAAACGCAAGAACAAAAAGAAAAGGGGTTTAATGTCCTACTGCTCCGCTCCTAAACTGGGCGAATGAAGACGGAAAAAGGCCATGCAGTGTGCTATGGGGGAAATTTGGTTTGCCCGGACCGTGGCGCTATGACCTGCTCTTATATCGAAGTCCAATCTTTTACTTATATGGTGATGTTGGATGGTTTGCTTCTGTTCCGTGTCTGCCTCCTGTAATATTTGTATCGCTTGCTGATGTTCTTCGATGGTTTGCTTCTGTAGCAGGTCTGCCTCTCTTAATATGTGTATCTCTTGCTTATGTTCTTGGATTGCTTGCTGCAGTGCTGTACATTGTTTCTCAATAACACCTAATCTTCGACATTGGACATTCGTGGAATTCGTAAAGTGGTATGTTTTACCCTTCTGTAATATAACAGTTTATATTCCAGGGGCCTATTTCACGAAATTTTAACTAAGATAAGATCCCAATTTTAGTAATTTGATTGGATAATATTAGATTGATTTTAGTGCTTAGCCAATCAAAATTGAAGTATCTACTAAAATTGGATTTTATCTTAAGTTAAAATTTCGTGAAACAGGGCCCAGGTATATAGTGCGAAATGCATTTCAGGTCGATTTGCATGGCCGGCCAATAGTAGCCTTTCCCCTACGCAGAAGCGGGTTAGCTCCCATAATTTACCACCAAGAAAGGGGTCCCAAGAAACCGCTTGATATTGGTTTGTGCTTGTACTGAGGTATTCATTTAATGCAGATTGAGCGTGGCCGATCAATGGTAACATATACTGAGCGCCATAGAAAACGCATCACTTTATAAGCTGCTCTTGTCCAAGAATGGAACAATTTGCCCCAGGCCTTCTTTCAAACATTGGTTAATTCCATGCACATGTGTTCCCATTTGAATATTGTTCACAATAAGAAGCAAAATAAATAAGATATGTTTACAGGATCATTTTGTTATACGAAAATCTAAGTGATGCGTTTTCTATGGCGCTCAGTATATATTATTGGGAATTCTATGGAACATTTTGACACTGATTTGGTGGATGTATTCGAGGTGTGTTATGAAACCGATGTTGGCGATGTCCCTGCACTACTTAAGAGTTGAATTGTTATTTGGGTTTTTTTCTTTGTTTGAGTTTTTGTGGGAGGGGGGGGGCTTTTTAAATATCAAAAAAAAAATCACGATGGCCATCAAACTATAAGAAGAAATATGAAATGAAGATCTCTGGCACGTGACCTCCAAGAGTACTATCTTTTTTATGCAAAACATTGGGCGAAACATGACGCAGGCTAAAGTATATCACAAAACAAAATATTTGCATGTTTGAACAAATAAATATCAAAACTATAGATTTGTAAAATTAATAAAAAATATTACAAATTAATATTTAAAACCCAAAAGTTACATGTATAGCTATAATAAAATCTTGTCACTTTAAAAACAGAAAATATAAACCTGGTCGGTCAAATATCTGTTGTAAGATAGATACTTGATTTCAAATAATTGCTGTACCCTATACGGCGAGATACTAGATGAAATGGGGTTTAATGTCCTACTGTAATGCTCCAGCTGGGCTTATAAAGAGGGGCATATGCCATACAGTGTGCTATGGAGAAATTGTGGTGCTACGGCTTACACTTACATCCCATTTCATACGCTGGGGTTTCTTTATGTCCTCGCCAATGTTTATGCGAGACCTCGATTTGCTGTCGCACCAGAACGACTATACGCTATTCAATGTCAGGCCCTCTGTCCTGTATCACTGACAAGGGGGGGGGGGCATGGCGGAAAATGCCGATGATTCAACATGGGGCCCCAGGTTAGCGAGCCAGCGTCTTACTCACTTAATCAGCGCGACTCCCTAGTACACAAACGGAAATAACTATGGAACATCTATGATTCAAATAAAATGACAGAACATTTGATGCGTAACTCTGCAGGCATTTGTTCCCGGTATCCGATAACAGGGCAGACATAACTGTCTCATAGTACACTTTGTTCCAGGTAAACGAGTACACGAGAGACGGGACGTGTAAAATAGGGTAAATTTTGTTCCTTAAAATTATTGACCTACTTTTGATATCCTGTTCCTCGCTCCAACGCCACTATCATCGTCACTAGAAGTATTTTCCTCGTCACTTGCATTTGCTATGACCTAAAAGATAATTTGTAGACATTAATACAATATTGAGAAATACATAAACATGAACATGGGCGGGATTTTAATTTTAATATCATCACATTCGATTTCTGGTCCGTGTCAATATTTAGTGACAGCTCCTAGTAGGATCCACAAAGATGTAGGCGATTAGGAATTCTATCATTCTTGATGTCGCATCAACTGTTCAACGAAAAATAAAACAATATTTTCCATTAACTTCGCTATCCAGGAAGGAAGGGGAGACAACTCTGATTGTGATAATGATTCACTATGAGCTCAATCGGCCCACACGGGATACTATCGCTACTGCTAATGCACCGAAGCCAAGTTAGTCCAAGTGTATACAAGAAACAATATTACCCCCATATTTGGAATTTATAATAAAACAAGCCAACCGTATAAGGCTGATTTCTCTCGTCGCAACCCCAAAATACATAGATGACACTGAACATTGCACATTTATTGTTTTGAAATTCATCGAACAATCAAAATGATTGCCTATAGTTGGCCTTTCAGCAAAAAATGCTCACGATCGATTGAATCCAGTCAGGGTTTTGGAGTACGCTAAGTTTCACCCACCCCACCCCCGCGATCAGTTAGAATTGAAGTTACCTTGCACCAATGAATCGACCAATGCAATGCTTTATAGTTTTATTGTTATTCATTGAACTCAGTCGAGACATTCACTTAATGAACACCAGCACCAAGTTTAACCATTCTACCTTAATTGAATGATCCAAAGTTTTGGTCAATCAAATGTCTTATCGCTACTTAGCCTTTGTAGACAATTCTCCTTATCAAACTTAGTTAAGGTAAATATATAATGAATTCACTCTCGAGGTTCCATCACAATTAGAACCATAGTCATCGTGTTCCCAAGTCTCAACCAATCAAATTGCTTTTCTCTTCTTAGCTTTAGCGAAAAAGCCTTATTGAAAATGCGCATGATCAAACACTGTCAAATCATTCATCTAATAAACACCTACACCAAGTTTACACATTCTAACTCAAATAGAAGATATTGTTTTCCAAAGTTTCGACCAATCGTAATTAGTCAAGGTAATGTTTTGATATAATGGAACTATACACAAAGTTTCGCTACTATAAAGATATACCGAGCTTCAAAGTGTCGACCAATCAAGCATGTTGTCCTGTTGCAAGTTTCGACCAATGTTGGTATCTTTTTTACAATGTATATTGAAATTATAATTGTTAATCATAATCTCTGTGTGGACTTTTCTTTCAAGTTTTACTTATAACAGTGGGTAAAAAAACGATTTTCGTGTTAAACCAGTTTATTAGAGCATAACATTTAGACCAACTGGTTTGAAACATACCCGTTTGATATTGCTTTTATGTCAGATCATCGATGATGAAATTAATAAAATGCTAGAAATGAGTCGTCAAATAGTAAGAAAGATCAAACTATACCGTACAACTGTGTTTAATTCAGGAAAGAACCCGGGCGGGGAGCCATGGTTGCTCAGTGAATAAGACGACATTGACTCACTAACCTGGAGGTCCCGTGTTCAATCCTGGTGTTAGCCGAGAAAGTTCATCCGAAATTTCCAGCGTTAATCCTCCGTGTCAGTGATGTAGGATGGAGGGCCTTACAAGAAACATTGGATAGACGTTCGGATGGACGAACATCCGAGGTCCTGTGTACACGTTGGCGTACATGTAAAAGAACCACTGTCCGGGCAAAATTTGACTCACAGCATATGCTCGTCTTAAGTCGGCCAATCGGAGTATAAAAGTAGAACGTTAAAAGCCGTTGCACTTGTCTACGATATAGCCCTTGGTGGAAGTGGACGTAAAATCTCCAGGAACGAACGAACGTCATTTTATGTCAAGATATGCTTGCAAAATGGCCCAATGTGGGTGTCGATACCTGTCACAATCAGACTTATCGAAAGGGTATTGGCAAGTTCCACTGGCTTGGTTAATGTTCCACCTCATTTCAGTAGGTGGGTGAGAAAATTGCTTTTGAGAATTGAAAATTCCAATAATTGCCAAATTTAAAGATACATTAGTTTAGAGCTAAGTCTGCCTATTGTAATTCTTTCTTAAGGCTTCAGGTGTTATAAAAATATATAATTAGAGTCTAATTATTAGAACTCTATGTCCATGTAGACCCTCAGATGCCATTTGGCTTGGTTAATGTTCCTTCTCATTTCAGTGGGTGAGTGAGAAAATTGCTTTTGGGAATTGAAAATTGCCAGATTTAAAGGTACATTAATTCTGCCTAAATTCTGTGGGCTTCAGATGTTATCAAGGTTATGTAATAAACCTTCATTTACATGACAAGCTCAAGATCAACTCTGTAGAGCCTCGGGCGGCATAGACACAATTGTGCATTTAAATATTAAATGACAGACCAAGCTAACGTGTAGCGTTAGTCACCGAGGTCACTACCGGAGACTGCCGATGACAGGCCTGCCAATCGAGATTACCATAGCCATTGAGAATGTTACTTGATAATCAAGAATATGTGGGTGACGTTGTCATCTGTCAATCAAATGATCAGTAGTTCTCGGAAACGGTGCCTATAGCCAGAAACTTCCAACAGTGAAAACTCCTTTCAGAATTAAGTAATTTGATTGAAACTTTCAATGTTTTCTTTTAAAATCTACTACTTTTGAATTATTGCAAGAAGACCAAAACTTTCACTTATCGAAAAGCTATAAGATTAACACAAATTCTTAGCCTCAAATCTGATCCATCTCTAGGTTAATTTGATTTTAAAAATTTGCTAGCGCTTAGGGATCTTAAGCTTTGGGAGAAACCAGAGGACCCGAAGCAAACCCACGAGATTGAGTCTTCGGTGCTAAATCTAAAACCATTGTGAACAACACTTACCTTTGCGCGTGTATTCTCGTCGAATACGTCATCATATTCACTACAATTCTGTGATTCATCATCGGTCTGTAATTATATCGAATATAGCAGAATTATAACCTGGATTTTTCTGACCCCCGAAATTAGTGGCGCATGTGGTTTGGGATTGTATTAAGTAGTATTTTGTGGTATTGGGTAGTATTGGGTAAATCGTCCCGCGAGGACAGAGCATAGTCGTTCAGATGGTGCGAGAGTTACACGGTGAAACGCAAGAACAAAATGAAATGAAATGAAATGAAATGGGGTTTAATGTCCTACTGGTCCGCTCCTAAACTGGGCAAATGAAGACGGAAAAAGGCCATGCAGTGTGCTATGAGGGGAATTTTGTTTGCCTGGACAGTGGCGCTACGACCTACTCTTATATCGAAGTCCAATCTTTTACTTGCAAGTCAATGTATACACGGGACCTCGATTAGACAGCTGTCCTTGTCAAGCCCTCCGTTCTGCTTAACTGACAAGGAGAAACCGAGGGAGGAAATCTGGATGAATTTTCTCGGCCAATGCTGGGATCGAACATACGACCTCCAGACTAGCGAGCCAGCGTGTTACCCACTGAATATCGTAACTTGTAAAACATATTTTACAAAAGATTTAATCATGTATATTGACCTTTATAGCTCAGCCCCACCCCACTTCCTCTATACAAAGCTTTTGGTAATATGATATAAGTAACACATTGCTGAAACGTCCCATGAAATTAAATGATATGTGGTTTAACGTCTTACTGTTATATTCCGAACGATACGCAACAGGATTCGAAATAGTAACACATAAATAGAACACATGTGTTAGCTATGAACAGTTGTTAGATGTTAAAAGGAATATTACAAAACTAAGGTTGAATCTTTTTCCATTGCCACAACTTTGTTTAATAGACAAATGAAAGATAATCCTTTGTGTCCATTATTATGTAAGACAAGCCAACAGTGAGGCTGATGTCCCCCGCCGAAATCCCAAAATAAATAGATGACACATATTAATTAATCGCACATTTATTTTTTCCAAAATATCGACCAATCAAACTGAACACGAAGTGTCATCCAAAAATTGCTTATCTCTGCCTACCGTAAGAAGAAAATGCTCATCTTCAAACTCCATCAAGGCATTGACCTAATAAGCATACACACCAATTTTGAACATTTTAACTCAATCCGAAGGAGAGTTACTGTGTTCCAAAGTCTCGGCAAATCAAATTGCTTATCGCTCTGCTTACCCTGAGCAGAAAATGCTCATTATCGATCTTAGTCAAGGTATTACTGTAATGAAACTATACACCAAGTTTCATCACTCTCACTTAATTAGAACTAAAGTTATCGTGTCTCAAAGCATCAACCAGTCAAATTGCTTATCTCTGCCTACCCAAAGCGGAAAATGCTCATCTTCGAAAACCATCAAGGCATTGACCCAATAAGCATATACACCAAGTTTGAACATTTTAACTCAATTAGAAGGAGAGTTATTGTGTTCCAAAGTCTCGACCAATCAAATTGCGTATCGCTATGCTTACCCTGAGCAGAAAATTCTCGCTATCGAACTTAGTCAAGGTATTACTGTAATGAAACTATACACCAAGTTTCATCACTCTCACTTAATTAGAACTAAAGTTATCGTGTCCCAAAGCATCAACCAATCAAATTGCTTATCTCTGCTTACCCTAAGCGGAAAATGCTCATCTTCGAACTCCATCAAGGCATTGACCTAATAAGCATACACACCAACTTTGAACATTTTAACTCAATTAGAAGGAGAGTTATTGTGTTCCAAAGTCTCGACCAATCAAATTGCGTATCGCTCTGCTTACCCTGAGCAGAAAATGCTCATTATCGAACTTAGTCAAAGTATTACTATAATGAAACTATACACCAAGTTTCATCACTCACACTTAATTAGAACTAAAGTTATCGAGTCCCAAAGCATCAACCAATCAAATTGCTTATCTCTGCTTACCCTAAGCGGAAAATGCTCATCTTCGGACTCCATCAAGGCATTGACCTAATAAGCATATACACCAAGTTTGAACATTTTAACTCAATTAGAAGGAGAGTTATTGTGTTCCAAATTCTCGACCAATCAAATTGCGTATAGCTCTGCTTACCCTGAGCAGAAAATGCTCATTATCGAACTTAGTCAAGGTATTACTATAATGAAACTATACACCAAGTTTCATCAATCTCACTTAATTAGAACTAAAGTTATCGTGTCCCAAAGCATCAACCAATCAAATTGCTTATCTCTGCTTACCCTAAGCGGAAAATGCTCATCTTCGAACTCCATCAAGGCATTGACCTAATAAACACATACACCAAGTTTGAACATTCTAGCTCAATTAGGAAGAGAGTTATTGTGTCCCAAAAAGTGTGACGGACAGACAGACGGACAGACAGACGGACAGACAGACAGACGGACGAACCCATTTTAATAGTCCCCCAACTTTCTTCGAAAGGCGGGGGACAATAAGCGATGAAGATAATATTCATTTTTTATGCGTATGTATAAAATTGAGTCATATTAGATGTAAATATATACCAGTAATATTTGTTTATAATGTGAACAATAATAGATATATGTTTCATGAGTTATGTACAACTAAAAATAAGTCTCTTTTAATTTCATTTTCACATTTTATTAATGTCGTTTTAAATTATAGATCAAATTACATTTAGATATTATGTGTCTACTATGTGCCCCCCCCCCACCTTTTTTGCTATGTTTTTCGTATTTATTAAATCACTGTTGTCCATAATTATATTTTTAAAGTTTGTAACTGTGGGTCCTAGACCTACTTACTAGAATAAACTATTTATTTATGAACAGTTGATTATGTCTTATAAGTATTTATAGGTAATTATATAGCTTATAATTATGAAATGATCTTTAACCCAATAGAGGAGGTACTCTGACTATATGATGATAATAATAATAATTTATTATATTTTATTTTATAATGCCCGGTCTGTCCAATTATAGGGTGCCCCACCCCAAATGAATATCTCCAAATATCTCGACAATTACACCACAATATCTATATATCTACCAAGCCTTAAATCTGTTTCACACATTTAGAGTCACTAAATAAACGACCATGTCGTACTTAATAAGCTATGACCATTTTACCATACATAAATAATACTGAAAAATGGTTTGGAGTGGCGTCCATAACATCCAGACACTTTTGAGTAAAAGATAGGTTACGTGCCCTTGTTTCGAAATTAGTCTCGCTTAACCAGTCCACCGATCATTCTACGTCTAATTGATAGGTCGGGATAATCAAGACTACTTTTTTACGAAACATTGAACAAGAAATTGAATTTAGAAACACATACATCAGACAACTCTACAATACTTTAAGAACCTTGTAAAAGTAAAATGAAACTACTGCTAGTATCATATTCTTGCTTTACGGATGTGAGTCAGAGATATTATTTGTACTAAACCAAAATATGCAGCTTCTAATGGTACAGTTAATTACAAGGCAATTTAAAAAATAAAACGAGCGTAATTTCTAAAGATGCCGTAATAACCAAAAAGTTAAATATTATTGCTATTCAGTATTAAATATTATTGCTATTCAAAAAAGAATTTTGCGGGGGGGGGGGTGTAAACCTTTGGTCATTAGCTCTTCGCCTATATTCATATAATTTCATTTCAAATTACACCAGCTCTATTTTCAGCAGCTGACGGGTTTTCCCAGCTTGTAAAGAGACGTTTGATAAGCAGGCCCTATGACCACAGATCACTAATTATTTCCCCATTGACTTCAATGTTAATTCTCGTCTCTCAGACCGGCTGTAACTTTTTCCCAAATATTCGTTGGGTAGAACGCTTTCTGTCACAGATGGAGCAACATGTGGCAAACTCTTACCCAAAAGCATGTATGAGGTTCTTCATGAAAAACTTGGGATACACAAGCTGGAAGTAGAGACAGCTAACCAGGAAATTTTCGCCCCCCCCCCACTTTCAACGTAACCAACCTCACAACTCATGTATCCTTCCGCCTCAAAATCATGAATATTCACCAAAACCTGGCAGAAAATGTATTTTTAAACTCTTTTCTTCGATTCTACACCAAAAAGTAAACAAAAATCACCATGCAAAAGGGGGAAAAAGGGAAAGGGAGAGAAAGACTAAAAATAACTTGGCCCTACAATTTGGCGTAGAAATATTTATTGATCTGTGTCCCTATGGTTTAAACAATCGGAAATGACAAACACAAAATGAAAACGAGTTATCCCTCTAAATAACTGAATGAAGTGACGAGTGATAATTTTAACAGATACATGGGCGAATTTCTGCTCACTAATAATTCCTTCGAAGACCAAACATACATGTATATAACTAAAGTATTGACTAATGATTGAGATATGTATTGTATGAAAGTGTTATATGTCACCAGTTAGAGGTGTATACTATACTGGTGACATATAACAATTTAATACAATACATATCTCAATCATTAGTCAATACTTTAGACTAAATATAACTAAAGTTTAGTTATATATATATATATATTTAAAAAGTTACTTTTAAAATGTTACTTGATCTTTACAACATTATATAAACAATATACACGAGTACTTACATCTTCCGACATCTTTATTCCTGACAATAATTAATAGTTCGATTCTCAGCTAGACGTATAGCTATGGGGAACCCCCTATATAACTGACGCGTATTTCAAGTCTCTTTGACAACACTGTTAATAATTAATAGAGACTGGGATATCGAGACTTTGCCGATCGCGTGCTTTTAACATAGCATTCGGCACACAAAGTTGACCTCGTAAAATATGGCTCAACATACTTGGTTTATTTAAAATGACACCACCCAATGTGAAATAGTCTCGGTCATCCAGAACCCCCTAGTCTTCGTAGAATATTTGTTTGGATGATAAGAGACTAAATGTGAAATAGCGTTAAGTGCGTTTGGTATTATATACAGAAATACACATAGAAATATATTACATGAACTAAAATATTATATATTTGTATATTTTATGCCAATCATAGATTAGTTGAAATAACCAAAGTGAGATTTTATCTATAGAATTATATATGTTATAGATCAATCACCGATTAGCTGAAATAACCAGATCAAACTTTTATCTACATGTTAGTTGAAATAATATAGCAGTATTTTATCTATAAGATTAGATTTTATAGCTTAAATCAATCAAAATAGTATTTTACATATCCAATGTGTATATAAATATATTTAGTCTCCTTTCTATCCGTGTTAACTGCGCTCTATGTTCCGAGTGTGGAAAACCCGATTACTCATGCATTGAAAAGTATGTGGAGTAAGACTACTAATTATTTCCTCGTCCCATCCACTGCATTGTTAAAGAATAAAGGTGTGGAAGTTATGTAGAGTAACATGAATATAGATATCAATATAATCTACTGATTATAAATTAACTGAACTGAAATTAAATGTTTAATGGCACGGCAGCGCCAAACATATGATTTACAATACGAGACAAACCACATATTGTTGCTTTCTATTGATATACAAAAATGAATAACATGAAAAAAATGTATACAATAAAAATATTCTTTAGCAAGCAAGAATCGCCCACATTTGCAAAAGATGGACTGAGAATAGAGACATTCAATAAGACTCATCCTCTCGTTGTCTCGACAAATTTGAAAATAAATCAGTTAAATATTCAAGATTTACTACTATAATATAGTCTGTCGCACATGATCACATGAGCTCAGTTTTAAAAATTGGTCCAGGCTATTGTATAGTTTTTGGGGAAATATGGCGTTTGCTCGTCTTCATTAGCCCAGTCTTCATTGTCCCAGTTCGGAGCAGAACAGTAGGATGTTAAACCCCATGTCATTTCATTACCAAATTGGGAACAAGGGAACAATGATCAAGATATACATTGTTTGATATGTTGATTTATAACATCTTAATATTCTCAAGTTGTTTACTGTGTATTTACACAGTGAATATACATCATATAATCCCAAAATGATATAAGATACGGTGAATATACATCATATAACCCACCATGTTATCAGATACAGTGAACATACATAACATAACCCACCATGTTATAAGATACAGTGAATATACATCATATAACCCACCATGTTATAAGATACAGTGAATATACATCATATAACCCACCATGTTAAAAGATACAGTGTTGAGTATTGATCATTATAAACACAAATATAAATTTGTTTGTTCTGTAATAGAAGTGTACGTATTCCCTAAAAAAAATGCAAGATTCAGGATATTAACATATTTGTTCAGCCTCATCCGAATGTCAATCGGATATTAACTTTTGCCTCTAGAGCCTCCAAACGCAATTGTAGACGCCGGACCGACGGGCGACGACAATATACAATCACATTTCAATGAGGGCGTATAAAAATGAGTTATTATGAATATAGATTATTATTAATCGAATATTTAAAATTTTATAGAATAAAGACGAATGTGTTGTGATAAGGACAGTGACAAGTCGTTCAAACAGGACGAAAGTGACATGGCTGAAAAACTCAACATTAAAGATACATTATGAGAGATTAGATAATGAGTTGGCAGTTCTCACTACAATAGTTAAAAACTGGCTAATGTAAAGGCAATTTGCTGAAAATTTCAGTCAAATTGATCAACTATTAACTTAGAACTAAGCGAATGAAAGTGCCGCTTAGCATCGGTCATCATTACTAAAGTCGGTAAGACAAAACCAGTAGTCTCGGTTATTCATTTTTATTGGTAAATCACGAAGGAAAATATTTCAGTGAATCGAACTACAATCCAACAAAAATATCATGCTAGCCTCAACATCGAGAGTTGATTATGGTCTGAATAAGTCAATAAATGTCTAATTAATAGTTTTTATAACATTTCAGTGCTAAAGAAATACCTACAATAGGCAGATTTTGCTCTTGCATAATGCATGTTTAAGAATTGGTCCATAATTGGAAAACATTTATTACAAAAACCTAATCATGAATCTTGCGGCTGTAAATAAAGCTTAAAATAATGCAATATGAATAGTAGCCTACATTGTTAAAACGCAAAATGATTCAACATAATAACACACATACAGAACATGTTTGTATGACCAATAGATTTTAACTTGTTAGACTTTATAGATAACTTATAACCTAATTTTGTCCCAGCACTGCCCAAGTCTGACCATTTTAATATTTGTATGATCGGCCACTTCAAATTAGGGGGTCAAACCTTTTGCAACTGGTGACCATATTATTTGATCATTAGCTTATTATGGGATATAATATCGTTTCATTTCATTTTGATATACATCAGCTCTATTATTAGCAGATGTTGGGTTTCCCCAGCTTGTGAAGATGACGTATGATTGTATAAAATTTACTAATGGTTAATCCGTATAGAAAATGCCCATATATAGCGACCTAATGTTTGACACGTATAGTCAGGTGCAGAAGAGTAGGACGTTAAACCCTGTTTCATTTCATTTTGACCCGTATAGTAAATAGCTACTTATGTAATATAGGGGGTACTCGATTGAACGTTCCGGAATTGAATTCTCTCAATCCCCCAAATAGTGACAATCGAAGGTGGATTTCGAGCTACAACGCATGCGTCGACTGAATAAGGAAATATCTCAACCAAACATGCAGCCGAAACCGTTCAATTACGTCACGATTCTACTCACGCCGCCTCCGTTGTCGGGTCTGACAGAATTCTGACAGAACTGAAATCCGCGTTACTCGATTGCAATTCTGTCAATTCGGGACGTTCTGGACTGTGAACCCAGCTTCCCCATAGTTAACTAATGTTTGACCCCGGTTAACTAAAGTTTGACCCTGGTTAACTAATGTTTGACCCTAAATAAACTTATGGCCACGGAATGAAGTAAATTATGGCTATCAATATATAATTAACTAATATAGTATAAATGGGCTATATGTCATCAGTATAGTATTAATTATAGGTGTTATAGAAACGAATGTATTTATACCAAAGCATGTACATGCATGGTTTATACATGAACAGTCACAGTGTGAGTGTAAAGGCTTTGAGTGTCACCCGGATACAGGTTGTGTGAAGATCGCTGATAGAGAAACCATTGTATTTATATATTGATCAAAACAAATGTTACTTGATCTTTACAACATAATATAAACAATATACACGAGTACTTACATCTTCAGACATCTTTATTCCTTACAATAATTAATAGTTCGATTCTCAGCCAGACGTATAGCTATGGGGGAACCCCCTATATTACTGACGCGTATTTCAAGTCTCTTTGACAACACTGTTAACAATACTACTGTAGAGACTGGAATATCGAGACTTTGGCGATCACGCTATTTCTAAGAACTTAGCATTCGGCACACGTTCCCTCATAGCACACTGTATGGCGTTTACCCGTCTTCAATAGCCCATGTTAGGGGCAGTACAACAGGACGTTAAACCCCATTTCATTTCATATATTTTAATATTTAAAATCGATCGCAGATTAGCTTCCAACACTGAGCAGTATTTCATTTATTATCACAACCAATGCACAATTTTATCCACGGTCTATTTGAAATAATGTGTATACAAATATGTCTAATTTTAAGTAATAGCTCACTTTTCATAGATGTTAATTTTGCACTATGTTCCGAGTGTGGAAAACCCGATAACTCCTGCATGCATTGAAAGGTATCTGGGGTAAGACTACTAATTATTTCCACGTCCAGTGTAATGCCAGACAATAAAGATAAATTGAGTAGGAGGAATATAAACAACAATATTGCAGTTTATAAACCACCAACATGTCACACCCCCCCCCCATGTTAATTGCACTGGGGGAGTAGCCATTTTGACGGGAGTTTCGGTCCAAGTTTCTTGAAATTTGAATTCAACTATCTTATATGGTAACGGTGATATAAATAAAAGCGCTTTTTTTTGGTACAATTATAGGCATTAATCCATGACGTTACAATTGGAACCAAGATCATTGGAATATAATTGTGACTTCTAGAGTGTCCACAAGTTAACAACACGAGTTTGTGTACAATTTTCGTCGACATAACATAGGCCTTTGACCTTGTATGGGCGGACGGTCTTTTACACAAACTCCACAACGCAAAAATCACAAAGGCTGAATGTACAAGTGGATAAAAGAGTTTCTCAACGATAGGCATATTAGAGTGCACGTAGGGAACTGCTTGGGCGAAAAATTCAAGATGGAAAACGAAACGTTACAAGGATCCATTTTCAGCCCAGTTAATGGGATACATACTTTTCCAAATATTCAGTTTCGAAATTCATTGCACAATGAAAACGTACAAAATAATATACTCATTTTCAATCAACATTAAAAGTCAACAATTTTGATGATAGCCATTACAACTTCACACATTTCAAGCGCCAATTAAAATTATAAGCCATATCAAATACACATGATAGGTAGCAACGCATATAATAATGTAATCTTATTGTATATGAACCGATTTACATTCAATCATTTCAAATCAATTATGTCCAGCAACATACGGCATGAGTCTCCACAGAATAGAAATTTCTAGTGTCTGGTTATTCCAGTCTATTACGCAGCCTCTAAAGATAAGCTATGGCGTGGCCGTTTAACATGAGTTGTGGAATATGTGTAGCCTCGTTCTTTCTGGTCACTTGTTACAAATGATGCTGAAACGCACTATGGTACACGATTCGTGTACCAATGGTAAAATCTTTATTTTGTCTTAAATATTGGATATCAGAAGCCCATCTTTTCCCGGTAAGATCACAACATTAATGTTGATTTGAACTGTCAAATAATTCGTGTTTACCACAAACTTTGGATTGACATGGAGCTAGAGATTTAGCTACTTTAAGTCCATGGGGCAAGAAGTAGGGTCGCCGGTCCATCCTCGTGGGTTTTCTCCGGGTACTCCAGTTTCGTCCCACTGCTAAAGACCCATATGCGCAAGCGAATTATTGAAATAAAATTAAACCATATGTTAGTCCCAAAATGACCACGTTTATTACGAGTGAACCTTAAACCGCACTCACGGATTAATGTGTGTCAGTATTATAGCCAAGATTTATCCTTGATATTCAAGCTGTCACGTGTGATATAGCCAACATTCTATATACTTACGATGTTTGATGAATATTGTACATGTACATACATGCATACATATACATACGGTGTGTAATGTATATATCATAAGGTAACCAAACGATATGTCAAATCTTAGGAAACGTGTCTGTATTATCGGAGCTGGTCCCAGTGGATTAGCGTGTTTAAGGTATTTAACAGAGAGTCCAGAACGTTTCAAAGTTCAGGCGTATGAACAAGGAGCAGAGTTAGGAGGATGCTGGGTTTACACGGATGAAACGGGTCGTGATAAAAATGGATTTCGAATACATAGTACCATTTACGACTCAATCAAGTACGTATTATAAATTAATCATAATTTATACTAATTCAGAGACTAACAAAGCAGTTACTTCATGATATTTTGGAGGACCCGGGGCTCCAAGGTTTTAACCCGGTTGGGGAGGCGTGGTGGTTTACTGGGTTTTAACATCGGTTCCCTAACCTTTCCCCATGATCCACCAACATTGGCCGCCAAATTTGATCGGTATTTTCCGGCGTGATCCACTCTATATCAGTGCCTCAGTGACCTGGAAAGGGTGGATTCAGGGGGAGGGGGTCGTTTGCTTTATCCATTGTCATCAGATGGTAGAACGGGGTAGGCATTCAACAGGCGATATAATGACATGTGTATTATTACTATTATTAATGAGATTGATTCCAAGTGTGTTCCATTTAATTCGCAATAAAAATGGCGTCAAACGGTGTGTTAGATTTATCTCTTTAAAAGGCCTAATGGGTATGAATTAGGCCTTGCCACGTTTTCTGACTTATGAGTAAATGGAAATTTCCAGTTTAAACACTCATTTATTCTGTTTGGATGATTTGTTTTTGAATATTGCAAGTTTCTATGAAGAATGATGCATTTAGTGAGAACATTAATTATACTGGTGCATACTCCCATATCATTCCTATGGTGTATTGTGATTTTACTGACCATGGTTTGGACATCACCAGTTTTTCCCTTTTATGCCTTTCAAAAACACCTCTGTATAGAGTGGCATGTCCAGTTGTTCCATACGATATTTATGGAGAAGAAAGAATGGACCAAGGGGTAAAATCAGGAGAAATAATCAAAGAAAATCACCAGTTTTTCCCCTGTGGTCTTCATATGTGTGATTTGAAGACGATGATTACATCATGCGTTGTCAACTGTCACATTCCCGTAACAAGAACCTGTCAAACTCCCTCCTGCAAAATGTACTATTCAAAAAAAGTAGGGGATATTTGATTTTTAAGTGTTATTAAAGTCACCTAATGAAACTGACGAAGAAACAAATGACAAAATGAAATGAAGTTCACATTCATCGATTTATTCCAAATGATCGTTAGACTAAGTAAGGCACAGACTGGCCATTATAAGGGTAAAATGATTCCCGGGGTCAAACAGCAAAGTTACCACAGCATCACAACAAAGTCAGTAAATCCTCCTCTGTTTGCCAAACAAGCATTGATCCGACGTGGCATACTCCTAATGAGACGTCTAAGGTCATTTTGGTCCAGATTGTCCCATTCCTGTTGCAACGCAGCAGCAAGTTCTTGGACATTGGCAGGACGTTGTTGACGTTGACGTAACCTCTGTCCAAGCATGTCCCAGACATGCTCGATGGGGGAGAGGTCGGGACTCAGTGCTGGCCAAGGTAATGTGGTGATGTTCTGTTGTTGGAGGTAACCTGTAACGATCCTGGCCCTGTGACATCTTGCGTTGTCATCCTGGAAGATGAAACGGCGGTCATGACGTCGTGCGAACGGCACAACATGGACTGCCAAGATGTTGTCCCGGTAGTACTGGCCTGTAACAACATGTAAAGCCGTTCTTCCAGCAACAGTGATGCCTCCCCACACCATAACAGAACCACCCCCAAATCGATCATGTCTGATGACGTTAACGTCTTGGAAGCGCTCGTTTCGACGACGCCACACCCTCCTACGTCTGTCCAAAAAATCAACAGTGAACCTTGACTCATCTGAAAACATCACATTGCTCCAGCGTCGATTATCCCAGTGTTGACGATCCCTACACCAACGACGTCTTGTCTGAATGTGATGATCTCTCAAACAAGGGATCACGCGAGGACGTCGGGCGCGAAGGTGACCCCTATGCAGTCGATTCCGAATCGTCTGGCCACTCACTCTCACACCAGTGTCTGTTTGAAGACGAGCGCTGATCTGATTTGCTGTGATGACACGATTTCTCAAGGCCCAGGTACGGATAAATCGACCCTGGGCTTGAGTTGTCGCCCTTGGTCGACCTGAGCGTGGTCTGTCCTGTACAGATTGTGTATCACGGTATCTGGACCATAGCCTGCTTATGACAGACTGAGAAACATTCATCGTCCGCGCCACAACCGCCTGTGTTGTGCCGACCTGTAGCATGCCAAGGGCACGTAACCTTTCATTTTGGGTAAGCCGACGCATATCAAAATTTGTTTTCTGGTCACTAAAACAATTAAACTGATGTTTCCACCCTGGAATTCAATGCCACAATGACTGTAACATTCAAAGTCAGAGTCGTGCAAATCTTGGGTTGGACCCCCATGATGATCCCAAGCATCACCTGCATTCCATGCGGTAGCTATTGGTGCGTTTGGGCGTCACATGTAACTGGAAATGTTTCTTCTGTTAGGTTCTATAGTGACTTTTTTCGTAGTCATTTGCATATTTTAGTATTATGCCCCCAAAATCAAATATCCCCTACTTTTTTTGAATAGTATATAATGGATCGGCCCCTTCGTATATTCGTATACGCCTTCAAGTTGTACAAAATAAATGTGCTCGACTAGTTGCCAAGTCATCTTCTTGAGATCATGTATCAGAAACTCTTAGAAATCTTTACTGGCTGCCCGTGAAAGCCCGAATCGATTTTAAAGTGCTTTCGGATACTGCTCCCTCCTACATGAAACAATTATTCACATTCTACAAACAGGAAAGAACGAATCTTCGTTCGTCCACAGATACTATTTTATTATCTGTACCTGTTTACAAGAGACTCAGAGGAAAATTATCTTTCCCTATAAATGGTGCCCATATGTGGAATAAGCTACCAAGATCAATTAGAGAAAGTTTAAATTTTGTTAAATTCAAATCAGAGTTAAAAACACGCTTGTTTAAATATTATTGCGATCTGTGATGTGACATTTGTTAAGCGCTTAGAAATATCACCGGATATAATGAAGCGCTATAGAACATGAATAATAATAATAATAATAATATGTATGCGTTGATGTGTACATAAAACATCTCTTTGCAGTTGGAATCGAATTTTCCGAGTACTAAACCGTAAAATGCCATCTTATCGTGAATAAAATACTGCATGTACGTACACGGAACCTTGGTTTTTCGTCGCACCCGAACAACCATACACTGTACCGTGCCAGACTTCATCCTACACCACTGACAAGGGCGAACCACGACAGGAAGTTCAGTGGCGCCATTAAAAAGTATACGACTTCGTCATAATAAGTTACTGAATATGATGTTTTCACACATACAAACTAAAGACAATAATTATTCTTCATATGCCACGAGAGAGAGAAAGCGAAATGAGGTTTTACGTCCACCCGAGACAAACTAGGCCATTTCGGGACTAACACATGGCCCAATAGGGATCCTTAGCAGTGGCAAGAAACCGGAGAGCCACGAGAAAAAACACGCGGTTGGAAGGCAACCTTACTCCTTGTCACGTACAACCGGGGAATCAAAACCACGCAATGTCAGACCTTACGATATAACACACATGTGCTAATTACCTCCCCCCCCCCCGCCATTCAACAAAGAACTTGTCTTTGATAGCACATGGTTAATTATCTTGGAATAATTCATTTACCAGTTCAAATTTATGAAGTAAAACTATTATATTTCATTCTGACTTTCCTATATTGATTTGCATACACAGTGTGTATTATCCGTTCTGAGTTTCCTATATTGATCTGTACATTGTGTATTAATTTTATCGATATTTCTTTGTTTTAAGGGTTAATACACCACAAGAAATTATGGCATTTTTAGATTTTCCATTTGATGAAAACCTACCATCATTTTTTGGTCATAAAGAAGTGTTGCGATATTTGAACCGTTATGCTGATAATTTCCAACTAAAACAACACATACAGGCGGTATTACACTTTTACATGATTAATAAAGAGTCAAATTTAAGGACTAGTACTTAGAAAATGAGATAATTTACATTGTAAATATATAAAAGCAGATGAATTAAAGAAAAAATTATCAAAATTAAGTAAGAATAACAGCCTTAAAAGCGATAATCCCCCCCCCACCTTTCAAAAAAGAAATTATTCACTCATTAACAGCGATAATTTAAAATCTCCCCCTCCCGCACCCCACTTACCCTCTCGGTGATTTGACCTCGCCCCTCCCCTCCCAAAATAATACTATACATGCACGGGGCTTTTTGTTATATATTTATTACATTACAGCTAAGAGGAAGTATTTGTTGTTCATTATTAATTGGCGGTGATTATCCTTTATTTTAGAGTTATAGGCGAGGGATCAATCGGTTGTGTTATTGTACAGTTAAAGATAGGGTTGTTGTTGTTTATTATAAGCTGACGACGACTCTGTTATTTTGCAGTTAAAGATGGGGTGGTTGTTGTTTATTATTAGCTGACGATGACTCTGTTATTTGAAGTTAAAGATGGGGTTGTTGTTGTTTATTATAAGCTGGCGATGACTCTGTTATTTGACAGTTAAAGATGGGGTGGTTGTTTATTATTAGCTGACGATGACTCTGTGATTTGACAGTTAAAGATTGGGTGTTTGTTGTTGTTTATTATTGGTGACTCTGTAATTTGAAGTTAAAGTGTTTATCATTAGCTGACGATATCTCTATTACAGTTCAAAACGAGAGTAGTCAAGGTCAAAGCTAAACATGTTGGTGACGGTTTATGGGGAACGAAATGGATTGTGGACGTTCAGCCATCAAATGATTTATCAGCAACGACGGAGAAAAGAGAATTTGATGCAGTCATAGTTTGTAACGGGTACATAATCACTTACTTATCGTGGAAAGAATCTTCAGAAAAACAATTTGTAGGATGGCCATGCTTGCAGACGGTAATTATCCTCGGCTCATTCGATATCTTCCACACCCCTTTCTGCCACTGACTCTCACTGTGTTTTCCTAAGCCACATTTTAGTTTAGCAACCCTTAATATTGATTCAGAGCATGTTTAGAAAAGCAATTGGAAGGATGGGCAGACGGAATCATTCACATCCCTTTCTGCTGACTATCACTGTTTCCCGAAGTGGCAGTCTAGTTTGGTCAACCTCAATGTTGATTCAGAGAGCTCGATCCTTATATCATGCCCAGACCAACCCCATAGTTTCTTCAAAACATTATAACACTGATTACGCATGACACAATGATCCTAAATGATTTGTCTGTTCATCTACACAATGCAGTATACCGTATATTTCGTTTCCGTTCTAGGCACTTTGTAGAACCAAACATCCCTGAATATGAAGGCTTTAATGAATTTAATGGATTAAAAATCCATGACAAGGGATCACGCGAGGACGTCGGGCGCGAAGGTGACCCCTATGCAGTCGATTCCGAATCGTCTGGCCACTCACTTTCACACCAGTGTCTGTTTGAAGACGAGCGCTGATCTGATTTGCTGTGATGACACGATTTCTCAAGGCCAAGGTACGGATAAATCGATCCTGGGCTTGAGTTGTCGCCCTTGGTCGACCTGAGCGTGGTCTGTCCTGTACAGATTGTGTATCACGGTATCTGGACCATAGCCTGCTTATGACAGACTGAGAAACATTCATCGTCCGCGCCACAACCGCCTGTGTTGTGCCGATCTGTAGCATGCCAAGGGCACGTAACCTTTCATTTTGGGTAAGCCGACGCATATCAAAATTTGTTTTCTGGTCACTAAAACAATTAAACTGATGTTTCCACCCTGGAATTCAATGCTACAATGACTGTAACATTCAAAGTCAGAGTCGTGCAAATCTTGGGTTTGACCCCCATGATGATCCCAAGCATCACCTGCATTCCATGCGGTAGCTATTGGTGCGTTTGGGCGTCACATGTAACTGGAAATGTTTCTTCTGTTAGGTTCTATAGTGACTTTTTTCGTAGTCATTTGCATATTTTAGTATTATGCCCCCAAAATCAAATATCCCCTACTTTTTTTGAATAGTATATTATAATTATAAAACTATGTTCTTCTTTATTCCCACTTATCTCGATTTTAGCTGGTTATTTTGTTGTTGGTTTAAAGTAGCTAAGTCTTTAACACCGTACCATCCACAGTCTTCGACATTATAAACCTATGACGGTAAATCTCTTTGATCTTTGGGGTATATATAGGGGAATTTGGGGTTATTCTTCTGAAAGTTTTCCTTTAAACCCGTACCAGGTTATTCTTTCACTGGAGGTTTTTATTTCCCATAAGTAAACATGGAATAAGGCTTTTCTTGCGGGAATTCTGGGATATACTCTCGATCAATATAGCGGGTAAAATTTGAGTTTTTAACAAACTGTTGACGTGCTCGTAAAAAAACCCACTTCCGTGTATGACATTAAAGATACCCTACTTTCAATTAGAAATGAAACGGTGGTTTAACTTCCTACTAGTGCTGTTCTATCCTACTGTGTGGTTTAACACCCAATCGACACAAACCAGATACTTTCGGGACTAACACGTAGGCGTAGGGCCTTAAGCCTTGGTAGGAATCCGGAGAAAACCCACGAGGTCCTTGTCGCGTACATCTGGGGAATCGAAACAATCCAGTTGCAACAAGGGGATATAAACAACACAAATTATATGCTTTATTTTATATTTATATTGAATGTTAGGTATTTCTTGCATTTTGGACTTCCAATTGCAGTCGGTCGTCGATGGAGGCGTTCTGCGGCGAGTCGTCGAATATGCATTTTTTGAAGGGAGATAACTCCAATATTTAACCACAGATGTGGAAAATCTCTTTCGATATTAAACTAATCTGTAGCTAAGCTATATTTGCAAGGGAATCTGTAAATACCGGTGATAGTGTGGCAAGCTAAACCAATTTCCGTGTCTAAGGATAAGAAATATATGTTAGTCCCGAAATGACATAGTTTATGTCGAGTGGACGTTAAACCCCATTTCTCTCTCTCTTCCCCCCTCTCTCTCTCTCTCTCTCTCTCTCTCTCTCTCTCTCTCTCTCTCTCTCTCTGGGCATGTAAAGGCACACTGGAACTAAGAGAAATCCAGCTTTGATCGTTTTGAGCAATTCTGGCTTGCTAAATGTCAGGATTTAGGTGCTAGTTTGGATGATGCCACAATCACGCTTGATGGAAATGTGTTTTGCCATAGTTACACCACTTCGCTGCCGTCTAAATCCCGAGACCTAATAACACCCCTAGAAAAATTATGGGTGTTAATTTAATTGGTAAGTGAGCTGAAAAAAAAAAGAAACGTTCAACCGAGAGAGTACCATTTCTGGGTTTTTAACGATTAATCCGGTATCTAACTATGGTTCCGTTGGGAAATTTTGAGTCAAGTACAGGCTGTCTTAATGTAGTTGCCCTATGGTCCCATGAGCAGAGGGTCTCCATCTGGATCTATTAATGTTGTGACTTGCGGTCCATAAAACAATACTTGATTAATGATAACTTATGTATAATAATTTTCATTCTGTGCCATCTCTGTGTATATGGTTTACCAATTGAGTATAACACATGACACAGTTATATCGAATACAAGTTACTTGAAGTGTTTATTTCGGCAACGTTTCGACGAGGGTTCTCCCGTCTTGATCGAGATTATTTCGGCGACGTTGAAGAGTTTATTTCGAAACGTAGCCGTAGCACCGCTGTCAGGGCAAAATTTCTCTCATAGCCCACTGTATGACGTATGTCCATCTTCATTAGCCCAGTTTAGGAGCAAAACAGTAGGACGTTAAAACCCATTTCATTTCTTGTCCTGACAGCGGCACTACGATCCTCTATTATATCTAATTCCAATTGTCAAGGGATCTTTTACGTGCACGACTAGACAGCTGTTCTTGCCGCGTTGTCCGTCCTACATCACTGACAAGACGGAACTAATGCAGAGATTGAACATCGACCCTCAGGCTAGCGCGCAATTTACACAACTGCGAACTAAGATTAATTCATTTCAAAATACAAATGAGATGTCATTTACCGGATTTGATAATATTAAATAATAAGTCATCCATATTGTATATAAATAAACATTTTACTCTTAAATATTAGCATAAGCGCAGGGACTTTTGCACTGTGGAGCCCACGATAGTAAAAGGAGCCAAGTCTCAAACTCAATATCATCCAAAGTATTACATTGAAAACGTGAATTATTTTTCAACTTAAATCAACAGTGTTATTGAAATCTTACCGGGAAAAGACGGGCTGTTGATATATAAGACAAAATAAACATTACAGATCTTTTAATTGAATTTCTACACGACACTAGCTAGCGTTACTGATGCTTTAACTGGATTTATACACGAGACTAAATAGTGTTACTGACGTTATCTGAATTTCTACACGACACTAGCTAGGTTTACTGGTGATTTAACTGAATTTCTACACTAGCTAGCGTTACTGATCTTGTAACTGAATTTCTACACGACAGTAGCTAGCGTTACTGGTGTTTTAACTGAATTTCTACACGGGACTAAATAGTGTTACTGACGTTACTGACTATATACTGATGCTTTAACTGGATTTCTACACGAGACTAAATAGTGTTACTGACGTTATCTGAATTTCTACACGACACTAGCTAGGGTTACTGGTGATTTAACTGAATTTCTACACTAGCTAGCGTTACTGATCTTGTAACTGAATTTCTACACGACAGTAGCTAGCGTTACTGGTGTTTTAACTGAATTTCTACACGGGACTAAATAGTGTTACTGACGTTACTGACTATAGCTAGCGTTACTGATGTTTTAATTGATTTTCTACACGACACTAGATAGCGTTACTGATGTTATCTGAATTTCTACACGAGACTAGCTAGCGTCGCTGATGCTTAAGCTGAAATTCTACACGAGACCAGCTAGCGTTACTGACGTTAACTAAATGTCTAACCGATACGTTACAAGAATTCCTACACCAGACAAGCTGTTTCACGATTTTTACCAAGACAGCGAGGTTTTCGCTAAATATCAAGATTGGCTTTACGCTAATGTTTTTTTTCATTCCATTTTATACTGAAATTGTTAGTTACGCAGGTTAACCCAATACAAGTAAAGGCCGGGTTTAAAGTATGTAAAAGATTATCTCGGCTCAGGTCGTGATTAGAACGCTCTGGACGTTCAACTACCGGTAACCCTATGACATTATAGAACTCACCATTGAAACAGTTACTGTAATTTCTCGATACAACTTCCTCGTCGTAGCTACTGAAACCCACTTGACAACCTTTATCTCTTAAATATTTAAGATATGGTTCCCTTTCGCTGAAATATAAATACCAAGATTTGCAAACAAATTCGTCCATTATGATGGTATTTTCATTACAAACTCACCTCACTGCAAAGTCGATGGGGCGACCCTAATTTGACGTCTACAGTACCCCGCCCCCTATTTAGCTACATAAAATGTTTTGTAAAACCACACTTTTTTTAAGAAAAGTGTCACGGCCGTCAGAGGCGGATTTAAGGGGGGTGCCTTTTCTCAGTCCTAAATATTTACGTTCCGAACGTTTACTTAGACGAAAATATCATCCAAATAGCTTTTTGAATGGCTACAGATGCAAGGAAATGACGAATACACCCCCCCCCTCCCAGCAGTGTGCCCCGTCTGCGCGATCAGTGCCCTCATTTTGCGGCGCCCCCCTTTTCAAAATTCCTAGATCCGCCCCTGGCCATGTCCTTAATCCTTTATCACCAGATGTTGGGATGGGCAATCAAAGCCCGAGATAAGGAAATAAACATATTTGATATTACAATTAATGTGATCTGATTAATTTCTAATAAAAATGGACAGAGAGAGTGAGAGAAATGGGGTTTAACGTCCACTCGACACAAACTAGGTCATTTTGGGACTAACATATGGTTTCAATTTTATTTCAGTAATTCGCTTGCGCTTAGCAGTGGGAGGAAACCGGATTGCCCGGAGGAAACCCACGAGGTTGAGAAGGCGCCCCTATCTACATGCCACATACGCTCACACCAGGGTTCGAAACCACAGCTGCAAGCCAGAGGTGACCGGCCAGCTAGAGGTTGAAGCGCGGTACTCTAGACCACTAGGCCATCCCAACCCCCTAATAAAAATGGACGTCAAACGGGGCGTTGGATTTTTCTCTTTAAAAGACTCAGTGTACATGTATGACCACTCGGCAAATCTCGGCCGATTCCGTAAACTACATCTAGCCTCGGCTGTATGACAGTAAGTGATATGTACCTACGCCCATACATTTGCGATGCGGCTACCGGTTTACTTTAACAGGAAAACTTGACGCTATTACACAAATTGGGAACCTATTCGGCTAGCGACCTATTCGACCGATCGAGCTGCAACCTGTTCGTTGGAAACCTATTTAAAATAAAGACAACAGTCGCCTTAACTCATCTATTTATCAACCAATAAAATCCAACGTTATGTCTATCAAATGAAAGTAGAATATGTTATTTTTTATCCATTCCTTTAGCTCAGAATAGAAGTGTAATTTTCCTCATTATCTTTCAGCTGGATTGGTCGAATAGGTCGCTAGCCAAATAGGTCGCCAACTTGTGTTCGGTATGGGCGCAGCCATGTTTCATTCGGGACCTTTAAAGTAGTTCCAATATGGCGGAATTCATCATACAGCCGAGTTTAGATTGCCCGAAATCTTCCGAGGTTTGCCGAGTGCATGTATGACTACGGAACTCGGAGAAGGTGGTGGAATCATGCATTATCAATTGTCAAACCCCCTCTGCAAAGATTCCTGGATCCGCCCCTGGTCTAAGACATCTTTCCGACCCATTTGCCTATGGCGGTATATTAGTGTCAAAATTCTAACATGCTATCGTCTAATTTCTTACTTCTATTCATGTAATTTCTAACCTCCATTCATGTAACTTCTAACTTCCATTCATGTAATTTCTAATTTAAGACCATGTGTAACCCAACTTCTTTATTTGTTCAGTGTAAATTCCAATTCTGTTCCAACTTGTTTCTATTATTTAAACGAAAATGTCTTCTTAATAGATGCTTTACATGTTTAGCATCAACATCAACGAATTTAGAATTTATACATTTCTACCTAGCAACCATCATTATGAAGACGTTTGGTGTCGCCACTGCGTGCTCAATTGGGTGATTACGCACCTGATCGGGACAATTATGTGGTATAAACGACCCATTCTTCGTTTGGTTGAAGGTTGGAAGGCGTGCTGAGAGAGAGAGAGAGAGAGAGAGAGAGAGAGAGAGAGAGCGATCACTTAGTATTAAACTCACTATCTGTGTAGGCCTATCCATAACATTTATACCCTGTGTTGATATAGACCAACTGCATATAAATATTGATTATTGGCTCAACTGTAAAAAAAAAAATAAAATTCTCCAAATCCTGTTTAGCTTATATTTGAAATAGAAAATGAAATGAAATGAAACAGGGTTTAACGCCCTACTGTTCTGCTCCGAACCGGGCTAATGTCGACGGACATACGCCATAAAGTGTGCTTTAGGGAAATATTGCCCGGAGAGCGGATCTACGACCTGGACTTATATCGAAGTCTAACGGTCACGAGATCTTTTACGTGCACGCCAACATGTACATGGAACCTCGGGTTTTCATCCCATCGGAACGACAAGACACTAATAAGGGGGAACCACGCCAGAAAATCTGGATGAACTTTTTTCGACCATAGCAGGGATCGAACTCCCGACCACAGCCTAGCGAGCCTGCGTCTTACCCACGGTATTCGAAATAGTATTTGCAAACCATACATTTATATCACGTTCAATGTTGTTTAGAGGGTAGGATGGCCGAATGGTTAGCACGTGCACGCTGTAACATAAGGTCTGTCATTGAATAAACTGGCGTGGTTTCGATTTCCCGTTTTTACGTGACATGGAGTAGGGCCGCCTTTCCAACCTCGTGGGTTTTCTCCGGGTCCTCCGGTTTCCTCCCCCTGCTAAACACTCCTACGCGCAAGCGAATTATTGAAATACAATTGAACGGTGTTAATACCGAAATGACCTGGTTGGTGTCGAGTGGATGTTAAACCCCATGTCCCCATCTCTCTCTCCCGATGTTGTTTTCAATTTTAACACTCAGGCAAGCCACTCAATCTGACGAAGAGCGAGTCATTTGTATCAATAGAATGGTCCCGATCAGGTGCTCAATCGCCAAACTGAGCACCTGGTGGCGACACCAAACGACATCATAATGATGGTTGCCAGGTAGAAGTATCATAATTCTAAATTTGTTTGCCGTTCATGCCTAACATGTAATGCCACAATGAAGTAGACATTTTTCGCCTCAATAATGGAAATAAGATGAAACAGAATTGATATTTACACTGAACAAATAAAGAAGTTGAATTATACATTGTCTTAATTTAGAAATTACATGAATGGAAGTTAGAAGTTACATGAATGGAGGTTAGAAATTACATGAATAGAAGTAAGAAATTAGACGATAGCATGTTAGAATTTTGACACTAATATACGGAAGTTAAAAGTTACATGAATGGAGGTTTGAAATTACATGAACAGAAGTAAAAAATTAGACGATAGCATGTTAGAATTTTGGCACTAATATACCGCCATATTTGCCAGGCTGAAGGTCGTTTTTCCGAACACGACGGAAAGATGAAAATGAGGAAAATCATATGAAGTGGCTAACCTGCATGTTGTAGCTGATTCAACTATGACATTCGATAATAAACAGGTTGATGTAGCTTCCGTACAACTTGCTTCATCTCCTTCCATACCCTCAGTTGTAGCTAAAATACAGAAAGATATCCAATAATAAAGAACACATAGCAACTAGCTCGATCTCCGTCCATACCCTCAGTTATAGCTAAAATACAGAAATATACCCAACAATAAAAGCAAACAAAAACTAGCTTCACCTCCTTTCATCTCAGTTATAGATGAAATACATAAAAATATCTAACAATATAGAACATTCTTTTACAACATAGCCTCATCTCCTTCCATTCCTTCAGTTAAAGACGAAATACATAAATATACCCAACAATAAAGAACAAATAATAACTAGCTCCATCTCATTTACAGATGAAATACATAAATATATCCAACAATAAAGAACATTACTTTATAACAACAACTCATTTCGTTTCCTATTTCGTTTGACTTATCTTTACTACACCAGGATCTATTAGAGTTGTTATCATTGCCGTGTTCTGGATTATGTGACCGGTTAACCAATGAACCGGTCTGTTACGGTGACGTCTTGGACTTTTTTACACGGAACTAGGTAAACCAATAGAAACACAAGTTCCTTAAGCAACGTCCGCGAGTTTCACAACATCTTACCGTTGCTTCAATACTCAGTCATTCCCCAACTTTTGCGCCCGTTGTGTTTACACGTGACTAATTAGCATTGTCCAATCAGAGGTGATGGCACATAACACATGATGGCTGAACCAATGTTGTTATCTGTACAAATTAATCTCCATTTTCTAAACATTAGCTATGGTATGAGTTCATTTGAAACACAAATTAAAATGTGTATGGAATATGGTGAGGAAAACAGAAGGAAAGTCTGTGTTGATACATGAATTGAACTAAGGGTTAATGAATACATTTATCATATGCCATATTTATGGAATGTGTTTGTTGATCAAATCTAGTAATGAGACCATATTGGTATGCAAGGTATAGGGTATGTCTAAGGTCTAAAAACACGTCATGGGCCTTTTATCCAATCATCATAATTAATTACGTAATATTTGGCCAATTGAATAATCGACAGCAGAAATCTAGGCATATACAAGTAACTGGATTTGGGCGCTACGGCAGACAGCCATGTAGTTCTTGAAGGGATAGGATGTAGCGTTTCTCTATCGGCAGGGGGTAACTGGGTAAGGTGCTTGCTCGCTAGTCTGGAGGTCGGGTGTTCGATCCCTGCATTGGCCGAGAAAGTTCATCTCGATTTTCCGGCGTGGTTTCCTCTTGTCAGTGATTGCAGAACGGAGGGCCTGACAAGGACAGCTGTCTAGTCGTTCGGATGGGACGAAAAACCGATGTCCTGTGCACACATTGGCGTGCACGTAAAAGATCCCTCGGCAGTTGGAATTCGCTATAAGAGTTGGTCGTAGAGCCGCTGCCCGGGCAAAATGTCACTCATAGTAAACTGTAGGACGTTAGGTGCAGAAGAGTAGGACGTTAAACGCCATTTCATTTCATTCATTTCATTTCTATCGGCAGACTCGCCGAGTCTGGCTGGATGCGGTTCGAGGGAATGACTTTATTGCAATGTGTTATGCATTGTACCATATGTAAGCAGCTTGATATATAAAATTGTTGAACCAAAATGTGTCATTTGTTGTTCCTGGTGTCACCTGCAGTTGAAGTCCAAAGAGTTTTAAAAAGATATGAAACTCTCTCACGGCACTAACAGTATAATATACACCAATTTGACGTTACTCTATCAATGTCAACACATGTGGTTTGAAAATTTTAAAGGGAGGCCACTCTAAAATAAACTTTAAATTTAAGCCCATGTGCCTAATAACGACAGGGCTTAAATACGGGGATTCCCGGTACATCATTTGTAAGGCAATATTATTCTTTGTCCCTTTTGGTACCGAAAGCGGGCTCCGCCACTTCAAAGAAAGTATCGTCTTTAACAACCGTCTTTATCAACCTAAATCATCATATCAGCATTTAATAAAGGTTTAGAAGAAAATATTATATTAACACAAAAAAATCGACGGAAGATAAAATTGAGGAAAAAGCAATAAAATGTCAATAGCTGTTATCAACAAACTTTTATATGTTTCTTTTACAAAGCAATTAGATTGACATTCTAACTAATTGCACTGAGCTTTTTGTTAAATGAAATGAAATGGGGTTTAACGTCCTACTCCGACTGGGCTAATTACGACGGGCATACGCTATATAGTTTGCTACGGGGGAATTTAGCCCGGACAGCGGCACTACGACCTACTATTATATCGAAGTCTAACCGACCATGTGATCTTATACGTACACGGGACCTCGGTTTTTCGTCCCATCCGAACGACTAGACAGGCCCTTCGCTTTGCACCACTGACAAGATTAGAAACATTATGTACGATTGTGTCTACTCGACATAAACTAGGTACTTTAAAGACTAACATATTGTTCAATTTTTATTTAAATTATTTGCTCGTGCGTACTGGTCTTTAGTAGTGGGAGGAAACCGGAAGACCCGGAGAAAACCCACGAGGTTGGACAGGCGACCCTACACATTGCCACGTACAACCGGGGAATCAAAACCACGCCAGTTGACTGCATAGCACACTGTATAGCGTGTGCCCTTCTTCATTAGCCAAGTCGGAGAAGAAAAGTGTGATGTTGAACCCGATTTTATTTGTCGTTTCGGAAATATCCTCCCACTGTTTCATATCATCACTATTCGCAATTGAATTATCAGTGACCAAAACATCGCCTGTCTACATGTTATTATTACAGTCTTCTTTCCGTTATTTGCGTCCCTTCCTAATTCGTCAATGGATTGTTTCAGGTGGGAGGGGGGATCTAGAGTGCCGCGCTTCAACCTCTAGCTGGCCGGTCACCTCTGGCTTGCGGTTGTGAGCGTATGTGGCATGGTGATAGAGGCGCCTTCTCAACCGGTTTCCTCCTTCTGAACCTCGCACAAGCGAATTATTGAAATAAAATTAAAAACCATGTTAGTCCCGCAATGGTCTAGTTTGTGTCGAGTGGACGTTAAACCCCATTTCTCTCTCTCTCTCTCTCTCTTGTTTCAGGTCAACCGTAGCAAATATCTCTCTGTTAAAATAATATTTTGAATGTGTTAAACAACAAGGCCGAACAGTTTGACATTAAGGCCTGCCATTGAGGCAACTGAGGTTTCGATTCCCAGCTTATTCGAGATGAGAAGTAGGGTAGCCACCGGATCCTCCGATTGCTAAAGGCCCCGACACACAAACGAATTATTGAATGTAACCCTATGATGGTTCAGAAATGACGTAATATTTGAGTCGAGAGGCCTTGGTTTCGGTTTCCAGCTGGTACGTGACAAGGAGTAGGAACGGCAGGTGAACATTGTTGTTTTTCTCCTCGTCCGTCCCCGTCCAGACTGTAGTTTCTTGTTTGTTTGAACCTATTAATTTTAAAATAATTTCTTAATATACGGTGCTATTCATTTTTTATTTAGAGCAATATTTAATGGTAAATATCATTAAAATCAGACACAGAGAGATAGTTTAACGATTTACAAGGTCATTTCGTTAGCAATGTAAGAAACCCCACGAGGTTTGACAGGCGAACCCACTAATTATTACACAGAATCGGTGAATCAACACAACGCCATCTGACTCAATGAGATACCTTATGATGTAAGGCGAACGCGTTAATTCTGTCTGGAAGCGGCGAATCCATAAAACGCAACCCGACTCAATGACAGATCTTATGATCTAAAGTGAACGCGTTAATTCTATCTGGATTCCCACCTGTCCCCCAAAAAGACACAAGCATGATATACTTTATGGACAATTCCTTGACGACGACTTTATCATTTCAAATATCTTAAAGATACAACATGGAAGATAAGTAAATGAAATGAAATGGGGTTTAACGTCCTACTCTTCTGCACCTGACCTGGGCTAATGGAAGACGGGAGAAGAAAAGATTAAGAGTTGACCGTCATCACTATAATAGTTAACAACAAGATAATATAAAAGAAATTTGCTGAGAATTTCAGTCAAATTAATCCACTTTGAACCGAAAAAAGCTTTGTCTCGACCATCCATTTCATGATTAAATCATGAATGGAAGTCGAGCAGGAAAAGTGACCATAATCCAGTGAATATAGCAGGCTAACGATGCCATCGAGAGTTGTTTATGATCTCGATAAGTTAATTAATGTCTAATTAATAGTTTAGATAACATTTCAGAGAACAATTGGCAGATTTAGCTCTTGCGTAATGTATGTTTAAGGATACTCACCCAATATAACAACTACTGTCAGAAGGAACTTCATTTTAACTCTAGCTAGAGGTAGACGCTGTTGGATAATATCTATGTATATATGTTGCTTAAAAGATCATACGAACACTAATAGCTATAATGCCAGTTATAAAATTGGACTGGCGGCTTCACGAATTGATGTCTTTGATGTTACAGGAGCCAATCAGATTTGAGAGAATATGTGATTTAATAAAGATCAGCAATAATTGCTATGATGAAGAATACAGATGACCTTAAACTGGCTTTACGTTAAAGGCCCCAAACTTAGCTTGTAGCAGATTGGGATTTAATATTAAGGCACACTTTACAAACGCACTGTGCATCATATCGTGATTTTATGCTAGGGGGTCTTCTTCTTCTCTGGCCCACTTATTCCTCCTTTTTGTACCATAAGATTAATTTTGATAAGTTTAAATGGCCTATGGTGTGGTTTTTTACCACAAGCAATTGCATAAAGAAAATAAGATTTCTTTTTCAGAACCAATATCATCCACAAAATGCAACGCAAAAACATTTGAAAAACAATAAACGACTTCACATTGTGAGCAATTTTGGTCTTATCCCACCTAATTCGTTTATAAACAGACAAAAACGTAAAGGATTCATTATGCAGGCTTGTCGGGTACCAATATTACACTGAAATGATTCTGTTAATCCGGATGGCGTCTGAACAGAGGATATACACTTAATATACACGTCTTCTATGATTTGCAGAAATTTCCCTTGCCTTTAACAATGATGTATGTGTATGGCACGTTGAGAGAGGGAGAGAGAGAGAGAGAGAGAAATAGGGTTTAATAACGTTCACTCGACACAAAGTAGGTCTTTTCGAGACTAACATGTGGTTTAATTTCATTTCAATAATTCGCTTGCGCGTATGGGTCTTTAGCAGTGGGAGGAAACCAGAGGACCCGGAGTAAACCCACGAGGTTGCACAGGTGACCCTACTCCTTGTCGCGTACAATCGGGCATTCGAAACCATGCCAGTTGACTCAATGACAGACTTTATGATACAGCACGCATGTTTTAACTCTTTGGTCATCCAACTCACAGTCTGGCACAGTATATTGCAGGGTCGATTGCACCGTGTCAGAGGCGAATTGGAAATCAATATAAACATGTCCATAAAAAGCGATAACTGTTGGGGTAAAAAAAAATAATGATCGGTAACCAGTGAACCTGCGTATAAACTGGACTTCCTCCCGGGTAGAGATAATAAAGCGGTTATGGATAGGAAGTAACAGTAACTGGTGAATCGTATGATTGATTATCTTATATTTGTAGCGAAGCCAAAATTGTGCACCGGGGAATTTTACACAAATAAACACATTTAGCGCCGCCCCCGACCCCATCAGCCCGGGTTTCCCCAACACTGAAGTCACGGTGGCTAAGTTGATATGGCGCTGGTGCACTAGCCTGGAGGTCGGGTGTTCGATCCCTGCATTGGCCGAGAAAGTTCATCTCGATTTTCCGGCGTGATTTCCACTTGTCAGTGATGCAGAAGGAGGGCCTGACAAGGACAGCTGCCTAGTCATTCGGATGGGACGAAAAACGAGGTCCCGTGTACACATTGGAGTGCACGTAAAAGATCCCTTGGCAGTTGGAATTCGATATAAGAGTATGCCCGTCTTTTTTTAGCCCAGGTTAGGTGCAAAAGAGTAGGACGTTATACCCCATTTCATTTAAACGTGTCTATGAAGGCTTAACGTATTAGAGCCGATTGTCCAGTCTGTGTGAACTTGGTGAACTGGGACTAAAACATGCGACAATCAATAATTCAATCCCCCGTGAATTAGTCTTAATTGTTCATCTTGGTCGTCATGTAAATATTTGTTTGCTGAAGTAGAAATATATCGATCTGTAGGCATAACTACTAAAAGAAACCGTTCAGTGGTTGTTTTTAAACGCATGGTTTTTATTCATAAATCTGTGAATAATTCATTATCCGGTGTCGGTGAGAAACCGAAGAAGTTTATTATTTATACCTGAGTGCTTTCATTGGCGAAATAGATTTTGGCTTTCCGCAGAAAATAAACAAAATTATACTTGATCCTTTAGAAACAGGCAAGCAACCTCTTAGGGTGCAGCCTCGTGGGTTTTCCTCGGGTCCTCCTGTATCCTCCCACTTCTAACGACCCCTACGCGCAAGCGAATTATTGAAACAAAATGAAACCATTTATGATAGTCCCAAAATGACCTACTTTGTCTCGAATGGACGTTAAACCCCATTTCTCTCTGTCTTTAATTAGGATTCACGGTGTCTAAGAGTAGGCCGCTGTGCCACTGTTCAGGCAAAATTTCACTCATAACACTCTTTATGGCGTATGTCCGTCTTCATTAGCCTAGCCGGAGCAGAACAGTAAGACGTTTCATTTTGTTCAGCCCTGTTCCCCATTACAGTGACACAGTCTTCATTATCCTAGTGTGACACTATGGGGACACAGATGTGATTGTCGTCTAGGTAGGACTTGATGTGATAAATAAGACTTCAAACTCTTTTCTGTCCTCTGGATATATCTTTATAGGTTACAATAATATATTCTACAACATCGACACAACTATTGTACTTTTGGTATTTAAAACGTTAACCACGATTACAACCTAAGGTGTCTACCCTGGCCATTTCGTCCAGCCGTCTCCCTCGGAACTTCCATAATGTTTTGTCTACGGTTTAATCATGACGGCTGCGTCCGGTCAGAAAGCCAGGTCAGCTCTCGGGGTGAACTTCGCCTGGGCTCTCTCGAATGTTGTCTGCGTCCGACCTGTAAGCCGGGCCAGCTCCCGGGGTGAACTTCCCCTTGGCTCTCTCGAATGTTGTCTGAGCGTAAATCAAACAAACTCTCTTCTATATAGAATGTATTCTGTGCCAGCTATTAGGGCGGGACAATTACCATTTATGGGTAAGTGTTTCGTAAAGGCACCGTTTTACGTCAACACTATTCTAGTTAATTGTACTAATCTGTGCACGTGAAGACTGGACGATAGTACCCTACTTTCCAGAAATGGATACCGACATATCTGTCTGCGAGTAGAATAATGCAAGCTACTTCATTACCCTAGTTTTCGTCATACATCATGTAGGTAAAGAATTATATATTAAGCAGGACACCCCTCTCAGTACTAAGGTACCCTCATATTGTTACACTAGTTGGTTCAAAAATACACTTATGTTCTAGGCTTTGAAGTATGGGAGGCGGGGGATAGTCTGATGGTTTAACGTGTGCGTGAAATCTCAAGGTCTGTCATTGAGTCAAGTGGCGTGGTTTCGAATCCCCGATTGAACGTGACAAGGAGTAGGGTCGCCTGTCCAACCAGTTTTCTGCTGGTCCTCGTGAAATCATAAGGCCTGTCACTGAATCACGTAGCGTGGTTTCGGGTCACCGCTTGTACGTGACAAGAAGTAGGGTCGCCTGTCCAACCAGTTTTCTGCTGGTCCTCCGGTTTCCTCCCACTGGTAAAAAAAACCCTGTGCGTAAGTCTTGAATCCACTTTGAAACAACGCTCAGAAATAGGCAGTAATCGCATTCCATTGAAATACTTTCGGTGCATCATTGAAAACAATCTGTTTTACAGAGAATTACTTACGCATTATCTCCGTCACAGATGAATGTCCACAACACGTGCATTGATTTCACGTGGCGTCAGTCATTGGCTCAACGGCTCGTGCATTGTTTACATAACACCTAACTGCCTCGGGCAAAATGATGCATTTTACTCATTTTAATACCCATTTACACTAAATAAGAAATATTTTTTAACTACAAATACTTCAAACGTCTTTATTAATTTTTCTTATACTTCAGAAAAATGTTTGAGAATTTAATTTGTCGGAGTAAAAAAGTTAATATGCCGAACTCATTAAGTCTCGTCGATGTCATGCTTATCAGTGATTGTAGCGGTCAAGCGAATATTCACTGCGGGATCAGTGTGCACTGAAAATCCTAACAAAAATCTTTTTGCTTGATTTAAATGAAATTGAAAATATCCCACACAGCATAGCTGTGGTTACATACCTAATGAACTATATAATAATTGATTTTTGTTGGGGTTTTTTCTTTCTCTGGCACACCGCATTTCCTTGACATTATTTATCGTTTACTTAGAATACATTGATTGATAGTTGTATTCACTGTCATGGTCACCGATAAACGCCCCTTATGATTGGTTACAAATAAAGCTTTCTTTCCGTTATGACATATATAGAAAACGTTCGTCTATTCTTAAATTAAACCACGGGCTTAGAACAGGTCGTAGTAAAACAATATAGATATATATAGAGATATATATCTAAGTAAAAATATTTATAGATATATATTTAAGAACAAATATTTATAGATATATATTTAAACATACATTATGGGAGAGCAAAAACTGACTTTTGTCGGTCCTCCTTTGGGCCTCAGAAGTCATAGAAATTATAAATTAGATCTTTATTTAAATAACAAGCCCAAAATGAACTCGGTAGACCTACGGATGGCTTGGATTGGGCTCGGATTAAAACAGGATTTCGTTGACTGATTTAATCACTATGGCGTCGTGGGAGGGGCTTCTCCGTGACGTTGACGTCATCATACTTCCGGACTGTTTTCTATTCGTCTGCTTAGGGAGTCGCTTAGGCCTACCTGAAGTACAAAAGAGTACACGCAGGCAACGCAAGAAGTCGGCTATTTATTATAATTTATTTACAATACTGCCTCGTTGATTTGGCCCATTCCTTTCAAACTTTAATATCCTATCGCAGACTTTCTCTTCTTATCTATATATTAAAAGTCTTAATTCTAATTTATAGTAAAAAATAAATGTATACGAATTGAATTGCAGTCCTGTCTCAAACCGAATACGCTATCGGTACTAGTCAGTGTAAACATTACTTGATAATCGAGACTATATAGGTGGAGTTAACGCCTGTCAATCAACAATCGGCCATAATGGGAAAACGGTGTCGATGAAATTTAACTACTATTTCTAGTAAAAAATTATAGTGGTAACAACTTTGTTCAGGATAAAGTAATTTGGCTGCAATTTTCAATATATTCTTGTTTGAGCATCTATTTTTGAACTGTTATAGCAAGAATGGCTAACTCCTTGTAAAAATCTCCCATAATGTATCTTTAAGTACAATTATTTATCATTCTCAACCAAGTAAACACCAAAATGAGAGAGAGAGAAATGGGGTTTAACGTCCACTCGACACAAACCAGGTCATTTTGGGACTAACATATGGTTTCATTTTATTTCAATAATTCGCTTGCGCGTAGGGGTCTTTAGCAGTGGGAGGAAACCGGAGTGCCCGGAGGAAACCCACGAGGTTGAGAAGGCGCCCCTATCTCCATGCCACATACGCTCACACCAGGGCTCGAAACCACAGCCGCAAGCCAGAGGTGACCGGCCAGCTAGAGGTCGAAGCGCGGCACTCTAGACCACTAGGCCATCCCAACCCCCCACCAAAATGAAAGTGAGTCTTGTTTTAATAGTTTTTCTAGGTAAGTCTATACTTTTTTTTATTGAACAACTGAAACGTGTCAAATCCCGGCTGATTTACGGCCAAGTTATAGGCCACTGGTACTACTGATAAAATTAAGTTATTGTTGTAACAACGGATCCCGACCGCTACGAGGGGAAATTATTGAAATAATATTGAACTATACTATGTTTGTCCCGACATGACCTAGTTTGTGGTGAGTGCACGATATCCCCACCCTCTCTCTCTCTGAATGTTAAAGATACATTATGTAAGATTTAGATAAAGAACTAACCATTCTTGCTATAATAGTTCGAAAGTAGATAATGTAAAATGAATAATTTGAAAATTTGATTCAAATTACTCTATTACAAGCAAGGATATTAGCCTTTGGAGGTTTGACAGACGTGTTCAATAATTTCAACCACGATACTGGTTGACCAAAGCTACGCCACGGTCCACCATATTTGATTAAATCGAAGGATCGCTGAACGATTACAATCTGTTTAATATCGGAGAAATCTGATGCCATCGAGAGATGATTAAGGCCTGGATCAGTTAATTAATGTCGAATTAATACTTTAGAAGACATTTCAGGCCTAAAGAGGCAGATTTCGCTCTTGCATAATGCATGTTTAATAAGATACAGATAAAGCTCGGAAGTGGTTCAATTTTATAACAATAATTCGCTAGCGCGTAGGGGTATTTAGCATCGGGGGGAAACAGTTGGAACCGGATAAAGTCCACGAGGTTGAAAAGGGGACCCTGCTCGTTGCGGTCAATCGAAGGAACGCCACTTGACTCAATGACAGACCTCAAGGTTTCACGCCCACCTCTAGACCACCCAACCCCCTTTCGCTGGAACTGCAGGTCACGGAACACTGAAAATCGTTAGGGTTCATACGCTTTATTGAAAAAAAAATGAATCATGTGTTAGTCACGAAATATTTGTATGAGTTTGTGTAGCAGTTCCAGGGTTACCATCTCAAGCCCTACCGCATTTTGATAAAGATTGTTTGTTTTTAACGTGTTTTATTTTCAAATTGGGTGTTTGGAGCATTGGTGTCATTTGTAAATCGATGAACTCGTTTACACGAATTACATATCGTGTGTCTCGGCAATAAATATGTAGCTGCTACACTAGGACTTTCTTTGACTTCACGTTTTGGGTCAATTATTTCAATCATCAATGAACTGACTTCGTTTATGTTTTTACTAAGTTTATATAACAAATACAGCAAACTACATCGGCTATTATCATATAGATACTTTTAAATGTCCATGGTCTGGATTTAAAATCCTTTAAAACTCTGAACTAACGGCTGAAACGTGGATAGAGTCACATATTTCTAGATAGTTCCACATGATGTTCATCCAAGGGTCTCTGAAATGATGTCATCACTCTGGCCGCTAAGCCGAGGAGGCGGTGATGTTCACCTCTCGGACCGCTATATGATGTCTGGGGTGAAATTAAACTCGCTCTGTCTCGTATAATATAGAAAGTATAAATGTGTCAGCTATTGGGACAATAACCATTTTTGGGTTAGTGTTTCGCATGGGCACCGTTTAACGTCAACATTATTCAATTTAATTGGACTTATCTGCGCACGAGATGGCTGGACGATAGTGCCCTCAGTCCAGCAATAGATGGTGACATAACTGTCTGTATCTTAGTCTGGGATCTTGAAAAATACCTACTTAGTCAACTTTTCGTTATCAACCATTTGTTTAACCACTTCAATATATTAAACAGAGCACTTGTCATAGGACTAAAGTAAACCCTATAGTATTAAATTAATGTTCCGTTTAAACTAATTCAGATTTCGCTAAAACGAATTAATATTACGTTATAACGAATTAATATTGGGTTATAACGAATTAACCATTTCGTTATAACGAATTATTTCTTTAGTTTAAACTAAATTATTATTTAGTTAAAAGGGATTTATCGTTTTAATGAATTCATAATGAATTGGGTATTATGACTTTGAGGCGGGTTGATAATAGAGTTATCAGGATGGTTACGGTGATATGTACGACAAATAGTTACATGTCTTCAGTATGCTTCTTCCAGTTTGTGTATCTCAAAATTGTGGTGGTCAACCTCATATATACATTTTAGTGCAAGGATATGATCATTTGTTCCTCTGTCTGTAGTGAAGCATTCAGCCCAAAGAAACTTTTGGGGAAAGTTGGAGGTGGACAAAGAGGACAGAATTAACATTGAAGTCAATGGGGAAATTAATGGTGGTCTGCATCCATATGTATAGCTGAGTTATCTCCCTTAAATATGATATGCGTGTTACACGACTCCAACGGGAATGGTTGTAAAAAACCCTTTCTAATATAGATGGACAAACGTCAGGTTCTCCAAGGTCTTTGTTACGATATCTCTTTTGTGGAAGCAGAACCAAAAGAAAAAGTAATCGCGCCCTGTTACTGTCGGTCTATAGAAATGAAATGAACCGACTGGTCTAATAAGACGGTGTCATGCACCCGGACAGTAGCACTACGGCCTACTCTTATACCGACCTCCAACCGCCAAGAGATCTGTAGCGTTGATGACAATGTGTACACGAGCCCTCGGTTTCCGTCCCATTCGAACGACTAGACACTGTCCCTTGCCAAACCCTACGTCCTTGTACCACTGAAAAGGGGAAACAACTCGAAAAAACATTCCGATGACTTTTTTCTCGATCAACACAGGGATCGTACACGGGTTAGCGAACAACCGCCTGATTGTCTGTACTGTTAAACATGGATTAAATTGAAAAATAAATAGTTAAATACTTGTGGTTTATTCCAACCCACACCATCCTTGAGTACGAACCGAATTGCCATTTGCCATGAACAATTCAAAACGGTTGGGTACGAAACTTCAATCAAATTTTTACCTAAATCAATTTCGGAAAACTTGTTTGTCGATATTTTAAAGTCAACTAAGGGGTATATTCAGCCCAAAATTAACGGAATCCCATGAAACTGTAACTCTCAAAAAAATATCTCACGGTTAATTAAAATGAACGTTCAGGGAAAGAATAATGGCAAACAGGCGGGATCGAATGTGTAAAGTGAGTTCAATTTTTCATCAAATCTTAAGTTGAGAACTGAAATGAAATATTGGGTTTAACGCCCTACTTTCCGGCATCATTTGGCCTAATGAATACGGACTACGGTATTCTTATATCGAATTCCAACTATCAAGGGTTCTTCTACATGCATTCCACCGGATCTCAGTTTTTAGTCCAATTGAAACTACTATATAGACGGCGTCCTTGCTCTTAAGTTAAAAACAAAAATAAAACGCCCCATTTCGATGTTTTAGTAATGAATGTAAACGGCCATATTTTCAGTGTTTAGCGAATAATGGTTGTCAAGCTTCCACGGATTTTTACAAGTCACAAGTAACCGCCTTTAATTATGATGGTTGTGGTACGTAATCCTTTATCAGTTATTTATACGAACGGTGGGGTGTATCCGGATCAGCAGGACAAAAACCAAGTCGTGAAATTTCCAAAAATCTGGCCAGTTTATATAGTCGCCGTGATTACTTGGTAGAAAAACACGTGCAGTCGAGATACTCTAAGAAGACGTGCGGTAGCAACCCCAGAGAGCGTGGTTAGAGCACGGCGGGTTCTTCGATGACCGCCGTTGCCAAACCAACAGATCTCAATAGAAACGCCATAAGCGCGGAGAACTCGTGACGGGCGCGACGTGAGGACGAGTTATATTCGCACAGTTCGCGGTAAGAACGCGACTTGTTTCAAGTTTGTAATATTTTGAGACATTTTCTCGCGTTGTGTTTACGTTCGCCGGGGACCTTGTACATTTTCTGGTCGCCGTACGGTCGCAGCAGCGCAGTAAGTACGTCATCCCGGTTTGACTTAGGATACAGGAAATATTATCTCTTTAAATATAAAAACTGGTAGTCCATTGGCACGAATAATATATTTCGTCTCCTTTATTTAAGCTTTACAGTAACTTATCTATCACTGAGATTTCGCTTTGTAGATGTTTATTCTATTCACATTGATCTAATGAAAATATTTAAAAATAAATTAATGTTTTGTTTCAGGTGCGGCGGAGCTGTTGGCGCCCTTGTCATTATTAGTGGTGATGTTGGTAGCTTCAAGACTTGTCTCAAACTAAACTTTCTGCCTGCAACTATATTTTCACATCTTTTAAAAACTGCATATGATTAAGCGGAGGGATACTTAATTCTTTTCTTTTATCTCGCCGTTACAAATATCCCCTTTCTCCTATCGTGATTAAATAGCACATATAACATCCCCAAAAATAAAAAGGCAAAAAGTTATTGTGAGGTACTGAGGTACAAGCAGCATAGTTAACCTACAACATAACTTTTCCATAGAACAATATTTTACTCAGGGTCTAGGGAAAAGGCTTTATCGATATAAATCAGTATTTAATCCAAGGACTGGAAGAAAGGCTGAATCTATCTGAAACATCTTTTTACTCAGGAATTGGAGGATAACAAACAATATTTTATTCATGAATTAGAACAATGCTGAATCTGGGAAAAACATTCCTTTACTCGTAAAACCGACCCCTGTATTTAAATCAGATTGTTAGATATATATTTTTCTGTTAAACCTCAGAAACAGAAACTAACCTTGCCACAGCTTTTTATCAACAGAATATGATATACGTGTATGCATATTTATATATTTTTTAAGAAATAAAGATATATTCAACTTAATGTGATTTATCAAGTAACTGGAGGGGGTGGGGCTGTTCGCTCATCGATTAAGGCACTAGCTAGCTAACCAGGAGGTCTCGGTTTGATACTGGCGTTAGCCGATAAACTTCTTCGGGATTTTCTTGGGTGGCTATCCGTAGCCAGAAGTGCAAAACGGGGGGGTCTAACAAGTAGCGGCTTCTCGTGGTAGTTACTATACATGTATAACTTTAAACTGTGTGTTTAAGGTTACAATTGATACAGTCAAAGAAACCTTACGCAAGTTCAAATATGTTCAACGCGATACACAACACATATCATTGGAATAAGTAATTCTATCACATATAGTGAAGACTGGATCACTAAATTAATTACCGAGCTGATTTTCTTTATGGTAATGTGTTCTACATTTGCATAGTGATGTTTACGTTGTAATGATGTATAGCCTACGCAACCCGCCATGATACCGGTCAGTAGAAATTTCGGGTAGCAGTTGGGTTTCATCAAATCATATAATTATGCGGTAAGGCTTCACCTTTATTTCAACGGGAATTGATTTATTAAAGTTTATACCCCAATCGGACCGGGGCGGCGCCCTTAATACGCTGCTACGGCGACGGAAAATTGTCTCAGAGCGCGTCAAGATCGCCATAATCGTGGTGAAAGCGTGGTTGCGACGCCAGATATCGCGCTGTTATCTCCGTGGTTGCAAATGATCGTCACGACGTTTGTTTTGGGCATGTTCGACACAAACGCCAAGGTTCTGCCATGATCTGGAAAGCTGTGAAAATGTTGTTGGGTCGAGAAGGTCCTTACTGCGCTGCGTCAAGATCACCGTAAGTGGCAAAAGCGCTGTGGAAACGATAGATATCGTGCTGTACAAAGCAAACGTTCTACCATATGACCTGGAAACCTGAGAGAACGTGGTGGGTCGCGAAAGTCGTGAGACAAGCGTGGTAACATCTCGATGAACGTAGTACATGCGCAGTATACACGTGGTAAAGACGCTGTGAAAATTGTAACATTTGCAACGGTGCCTTCATGGCGTCTTCACCACAACCCTCGCGTGTCGGCCGCAACCCCACCAAGCTTCTGAGTCCTTATGGCGTTGTCATGACGATGTTAGGATGATTTCACCACACGACCTCGTGTGGATACCACTACGCCTTTGGCGATATCATGTGGTTTCCACTGCGTTTATGGAGTTCTTAATGCGACCATGGCGCGTTTACCAAGCTTGCATTACTTGCCTATGGCGATTCAAAGGTCATCTTGAAATTTCGAAAAAATCTAACCAACTTATATAGTCGCAGTGATCACGTGGTGGAAACGCACGTGCAGTCCACATACACGTATAGGACGCGTGGTAAAAACTCCTATGAGCGTGGTTAGAGTGCCGCGAATTCACCGATAACCGCCATTGTCAAGCAAATAGATCTCAATAGAAACGCCATAAGAGCGGAGACATCGTGACGAGCCCGCCGTGAGAACACGGTGTAATCGCCCTGGTCACAGTAAGAACGCGAATTTTCTAAGTTTGTAATTTTGGGACATTTTTCGACGCCATGTTCACACTTGCCGGCGACCTTGTGCAATTTTTGGTCGCCGAACGGTTCAGCAGGGCAGTAAGGACACCACTCTGGTCTGACGGGGGCATTAAGCTGTGTGCCGTACAGTTTTGGGTTCGTTTATGTGTCAGTTAAGGCCAGTAAACTTTATGTAGTCATTTGACTAAAAAAAATTTGCGCAAAGGAACTCTGTAGGAAAAGCCACTATACTGTGCCAGGAGTAAAACGGAAGACACCAGTAGTGGAACCATTTCTAGTCGTTCGGATGCAGGTAAAAGAACTCTCGGCAGTTGGAATTCAATTGTTGTCCTTGTACAATTACCCTCACAACAAACTGTACGGTATATGCCCGTGGTAGGTGAAAACTAGGAAGCTTAACCTCATTTCATACATCATCGAATATACAAACTCTCTGACTTCCATAGAGAAAGACAGTTTACGTATGGGTTAGCCGAAGTTGAAAACTGGCACTCGGTAATTCTCGACAGATTCCGTAACCTACATCTAGTCTCGGCTGTATGACAGTAAGTGATATGTACCTACGCCCATACATTTGCGATGCGGCTACCGGTTTACTTTTAACAGGAAAACTTGAGGCTATTACAAACAAACAAGACACCTAGGGCGCAGCCATGTTTCATCCGGGACCTTTAAAGTAGTCCCAAGACACCATGGGTGCAGCCATGTTTCATCCGGGACCTTTAAAGTAGTTCCAATATGGCAGAATTCGTCATTTAGCCGAGGTTAGATGAAGGTTACGGAATCTGTCGAGAATTGCCGAGTGGAAAACTGGGTATTGTAGCAGATAAATGGACTCAACACGACTATTTCAAACAGCATATCTGCCTCAACTGAGAATGAAACCAACTGCCCCAGACAATCGAGTCTAACAATATCTCGAATGGTGATCATTGAGTCAGGTTGATAACATGCTAGTAGGCCAAATGTACACAGATCACAAAATATTCTTGGGCCGTCACCCACTAAACAAGGGCTAAAGTTATTTTTAGTCTTTTTCTCCCTTCACCTTTTCCCCCTTTTGAATGGCGATTTTTGTTGACTTTTTGGTGTAGAATCGAAAAAAATGGTTCGAAAATACATTTTCTGCCAGGTTTTGTTGAATATTGATGATTTTGAGGCGGTAGAAAACAAGAGTTGTGTGTTGGTTACGTTGAAATTTAAGGCCGAGAATTGCATGTTTTCTTGTCTCTACTTCCAGCTTGTGCATCTCAAGTTTTTCATGGTGAACCTCATACATGCTTTTGGGCAGGAGTTTGCCACATGTTGCTCCATCTGTGGCAGAAAGCCTTCTACTACCCAACTAAACTTTGGGTAAAAGATAGAGTCGGTCTAATAGACGAGGATTAACATTAAAAATGTCGAAATATTTAGTGATCTGTGGTCAAGTGGTTCACGGTGTTAACACAGTTTGTTTATTGCAAATAATGGGAAGTAACTCCACCGAATGCTCAAACTAATAACGATCCCCTTTGATTTAATATTAAGTCGAGTATCTTTGCCCGGCTCAAATTTTCCCTAATTTTTTGGGTAGGTTAAGGGATTTTTACTACCAAAATAATTGCAACCGACCATGTCTATGCGCGACAGTTTGTATGAGATTGAAAAATGGAGTTCTGAGATACACAAACTTGATGTGGCATTCTATAAGCATATAGCCTTCACCTGCATGATTATATTACCGCAGCCAAACTTTTAACCCTCTTAAACATCATTGGGTCATCTGAGTCCGAGGACACTACCACCACACACTGCCTCTAAAAAAAAAAACTCCGATGTAACGTTCTGGTGATTCAAAGCTACATTGTAATAATATTATCCATTTGGGAAAAGGGGGAATTCCGATACTGCATAATCCGACATATTGTAATGATTCAGTACGATGACGGATTTCACAGAGTCCACTGTAGCTATGTTCGAATTGAATAAAGTCCGAATTGAATGACAGTCTTTGGCGTCTTGCTATTCCAGTCTACACTGGTAGTATTCTCCTTTATGGGATATAATTATCCTCGTTCATTATAGTACTGGATTAACGATGCGTCGTAAATCAGTAATAGATACAAGCCTTGTATAGCCGCCAGAATCCTGTTTTGAGTTTTAGATACGTTGTTTTATAGACATGTATGACTCTTGGTAGCAGACACGTGTGGTGTATTGTGTCGTACGGTCAGTAATAAGTACATGACATGTATGACTGCTGGTAGCAGCCACATGTGGTGTACGGTCATTAATAGATGCGGGATTACTGAGTGCCAGATTGATCTCGGTCTCGTTTCCATATATGTTAATAAGTCACGTGATATCTACATTTGCATACCCTGTAGATGATGCTCTGCGCAATTGTAATGAGGGAAATGTCTATTGTACACACGTCAAAAACAGCATTTAACTTTGGCATTAGGAGTATTTTAACATTATCATTACCGGTATTAAGACTTTGTACATTGTACTTTTTACACGTAATCAATGGAAAAGACATTTTAGCAGAACATTTAATATTGGCAGCGATATCCTTCCATAATGTATAGCTGTCAGTGATGTGTAGCAGACACATGTGGTGTATTGTGTCGTACGGTCAGTGATAGATACAGGACATGTATAACTGCCAACGGTGAGCTGTACGTGATAAGGTAAGAGTTATACGTTGTGTTAAACGGCCAGTTACAGATGCATGACGTGTAACTGGTTTTATAAATACATGTGGTGTAATGTAGGCAATGGGATTCAACGTCTTACTATTATGGGTAAATGGCGACGAGCATGCACTATACAGCGGCGCTACGTTCTACTCGCATATCGAATTCCATCTGCCGATGGATCATTTACGAGCACGCTAAGGCGTACAAGGGGCCTCGGTGTTTCGTCCCATTCGAACGACTAGACAGCTGACCTCGACAGATCCTTCCTCATGCACCAATGACAAGACGAGCCCCACGACGGAAACCCCCGATGAAATTTCTCGGCCAACACCGGACGCGATCAAGCGTCTTACTCACTTAGCCACCATGACTCTCTTAGTTTGGTTCACGTAAGATATATTTATGAACTATATATTCTATTGACAAATTTTCCTTTATAATAACTTACTAATTTCTATTGAGTTGTTTGGCAGGCGTAATGCGTGACAACAACACGTTCAGGCGACTACAGGATACCAATACTCGGTGTTTATTGACCCATTAATAAATCAAATTTTATTTCCAAACCTTTCACAATATATGAAAGAAAATATCCCACGTGGGGTGTTAATCTACTTTCGGTTTAACATTCCAATTCAATAAAACTTATAATAAGATATGTCTTGGCTTTATTCATTAGTTACTATTTATAACATTATTAATGGATTTTAAAATACTGCAGTTCAAGAGATCAACACATTGCTACATTACCTGAGGAGTAGAAGAATAGCCAAACTTTACTCTGTGAACTACATGACGCATACAACGTAATTCAACATATATTATGTAAGAGCTAAATCTGCCTATTGCAAGTCTATCTTTAGGCCTGAAATGTTTTCTAAAATATTAACTGATCCCGGCCATAATCAAATCTCGATGACATCAGATTTCTCCGATATTATATAGTACGGTTCAGACATATTTCGATTTAATGTTGAAATTATTGTTAAGTACGGGTTGTTTATAATGTTATCTAGTTCTTTTCATTATCAGCATAAAACTCTGTAGTATATAGGGACAGGGGTATGACATAAGCAATTGGTATTAACTTTTCCTCATCCAATAGAAATACCACTGTTAGAAGAAGTTGTATGCATGGGTATTTTGCCGGAGTGGAGAGTGGGATACTCAAACCCTACGTATGACCCATGCATCGTTTCTTACAACATACATGTGGTGTCTTGATGTATTATTATTATTATATAATGATGTAAGCGAGATAACTACAATTATTATTAGTAACTGTATTCCGGTTGTGATGTAATAGAAATAGTATGATGCCTCCACATGTTTGAATGCTATGTTGAAGAATAAATAGAATCTACATTAATGTCGTCTGTATTTCATACATCAATACCATAATACGAGGGGAAGTCAAATTCAAACATTTGAAGAAAGCTATTCCATGGCGAGAATAGAAAAACAAGGGAGGTAATTGTGTTATTCCCGGTGTGAATGATTTTCAAGTGTGGGAAATAATGACTATGATCATATAATAGTGAGTTGACAACCTTTTAAACAAAAGACATAGAAATAATTATGTTTTGACTTTCTTACAAAATATGAAATTCTCGCTTTAAAAGTTTACATTTCTATGGAATACAATCTCCGGTTATTATTATTATTATAGAATGATCTAGTCTTAAATCACTGTCACGGTCACCGATACACGTCCGCTATACGATTGGTTACAATGAAAGCATTATTTGCTTTATGACATGCATAGAAATTAAACCACGCGCTTAGAAAAGGTCGCTATTAAGCAATATAGACATAGACATATACAGATATATATATATATATATTTTTTAAGTAAAAATATTTATCATTCTCAATCAAGAAAATGAAAGCGTGTCTTGTTTTAATGGTTTTTCTAGGTGAGTCGATCTTTTTAATTTTCATTGTATAATTAAAGGACAATATTAGTGTCCGCCATAATCACATATGTGATAGAACTGGTTTAACATTTTCCATTTTTAACACAGAGATCATTGCTACGATAGATAAGTAATACGGGTTTCAACAATCGGAAGTGACGAACGCAAAAGGAAAACACGAGTTATCCCTCTATATAACTAACTCAAGTGACGAGTGATAACAGATACATGGGCGATTTTCTGCTCACTAATAATTACCAGTGCACGTAAAATCACCAGGTCTGTCATTGAGTCAAATCGCCGTTTGAATGTTACAAGGGAGAGAGAAAAATGGGGTTTAACGTCCACTAGACACAAACTAGGTCATTTCGGGACTAACATATGGTTAATTTTGTTTCAATAATTCGCTTGCGCATAGGGGACATTAGCAGTGGGAGGAAACCGGAGTACCCGGAGAAAACCCAAGAGGTTGGACAGGCGACCCTACCGGGGATCCGAAACCACACCAGTTTACTCAAGGACAGGCCATATGATACAGCGCGCGCACGCGAACCATTCGACCATCCAACCCACCCGAATGTTACAATGAGTATGGCAGCCTGTCCAACTCAGTGGTTTATCTGTGGAGTCCTCCGGTTACTTCCCACTGCTAAATACACCTAAGCGCAAGTGAATTAGGGCAATAAAATTGACACATGTTCCTCCCGAAATGACCTAATTTCTGTCCAGTGGACGTTAAACCCCATTTCTCTCTCTTTTAAGTAGAAAACAAAAAGCGTAACTTTTGATATTTCAGTAAATAATGTTATCTCGTTCCAGGTATAATAATTATTTCCGTAGACGGATATTTCGAAAGTTTTATATGTGCTGGACAAACTGTCACGTGTGCAACACATCTCCAAACTGCCCAAACAGGCCAGACATGCACGTTAGTCTCCGTTATTATTATTAGTAGTATTAGTATGATGTAACATTTATAAAGCATACGCCGTTCATTCAAGTGTTTAGTGGCGTTGTACAAGCCACAGCAGGATGTCAACTATTCTACGTATGTGTTTTGTATGGTGACACCACGACATCTTAACAGGACAAACCGACATCACAACATTTTTAACCCGACACTACGACATTTTCACCCGACACCACGACATTAAAAATGTCGTAATGTCGCGTAAAAATATCGTGTTGTCGGGTTAAAATGTCGCGTTGTCGTGGTGTCGGGTTGTCGTTGTGTCGGCTTATCGGCTATTTACCTCTCAATACTCTATGATTATATATCGTAATTTTGCAGCGTAGTTTCACCCTGTCGGTAATGCAGGACAAATGGTTTGGTAAAGAACAGTGATTAGTTGTGTAGATGGGACAAAAAAAAAAACATTGGCCTGCACATAAAAGAATTCTTCATAGTTGAAATTCGATGAAGAAATGCCACATTCCTTTGAAAATATCCGTCATATCACTCTGCATAGCATATGCCCATCTTCAATAGTCCGATTAGTTCGGGTTGTAGCCTTATGAAGGGCGACACCACGACATCACGACATGATACCAATCGGCCAACATAGGTTTGTACAAAGCCTAAACAGGAGACACTGATAGTTACCGTACAGCAAACGATATGTCACTTTTTTTAAAATGAAACAATAGTGACAACAGTCCCGTTTCCTACCCACAAGATAGCTTTGTACGCGCACACACGAGCGATACTGTCAAAATGACAGACTATGTGTGTGCGCGTAAAAAGAGATTTGTAGACGACGGTTCAAGGATGACCTCCGACGCCACTTTAATCTCGTGGGTTTCCTCAGACTGCTAAATATTTCGATTTAATTTTCCTTCAAGGTAACTTTTTTTTACCTTTTTCTTTCTTTTGCCTAGACTGTTGACAGTGGAACATCAAATCTGTGGACCGAGTACTTGAAATGCAGACATGTCACAAATCTAATCAAACCCAATTAGATAAATCACCCGTCTTTGTTTTGTTTATTTAATCTATTGTAATTGAATCGTTCTATTTCAGTGATAAACGGCCATATTTTCAGTGTTTAGTCAACAAAAGTTGCGAAGCTTCTACCGCTTTTTACAAGGCTCAAGTTTTCGCCTTAAACTATACTAGTTGTGGTACGTAAGCCTTTATCAGTTATTTGTGCGGACGGCGGAGGAAACCGGATGGCCGGGATCGAAATCACTGGCAGACCGTCTGACACAAATGAAACGCGTTAAACCTTTCGGCCACTTAAAACATTTTAAAACCAAGAAAACTACTCTACGCCACTAGAATCTAATTAGAAACAGTCTTGTTTGTCACGTGACTTGATTGAGGGAGAATAATGTTGTAGTTTGTTTTTGTCATTAGTTGCTGTCCATTTACCATACATATCGAAGCCTGACTAAATTCTTGGATTATTGGATTATCCTCTGCCAACTTCCCTTTCTGCCGTTTAATCAGAGACTATATAGCATTTAGTAATAGTATCTTCATTATTTTTATGCATTTCATGACATACGAGGGGAAGTCAAAAATCCAAAGAAGTGAGTATTGATACACCCTTCAAGGCATCATCGTTGATGTCACTAATGAGACAGGTCAATTTCTAAAACTGAGAATCGTGCAGTTAACAAGTTTCCCACGAATAAAGGGGTGAATGCGGGCGAAATACATAAACGTATGACCAATGTGTATACGAACGAAGCCCCTCAATATTCTACTGTTGCAAAATTGTCAACTGAGTTTAAGCGGGGTCACAGCTCTTTGGACGATGACCCACGGCCAGGAAGGCCTGTTAAAGCCATTACAGCTGATTTAGTTGCACAGGTTCAGGTCTTAATCATGTCCGATGGTAGATCAGAGGTGGACGAGATATCTTCAGAGGGTAGCATTTCCCATGGAAGTATTTGCACCATAGTTCATGAGTACTTGCACATGTCCGGGGTGTCTGCGAGATTGGTGCCGTGAAACTCTAGGGAGTTAATAATAATATAATAAATTATGAATTTATTGAGCACAATTCTGTCCAGTAAACTGCTCAAGAGCGTAGTCATATATTTGCTTGACGAGTTGAATCCAGTGGTGAGCTCTTGGACATCTACAATGCTTATTCCGATAACGTTCATGCCCCAAGAAGTTCAGAACTCAGCCTACTGCTGGCGACCATTTTTTGGGATTCAATGGGCGTAATTCTTATACACTATAAACCACCTAAAACTTCAGTAACAGGAGCCTATGCTGACTCGTTGAAGCAATTGGAAGCAGCGATCAAGAAGAAGCGCGACCCCTTGACTGCTGGAGTTATTCTTCATGACAACGCTCCAGTGCACAAGAACCATATTGCACAGGCTGCACTTCAACAATTTGGCTCTGAACAACTTACACCCAACCCCCTACACACAAAAGTCCAGATCTGACCCGCCCCAAGCGACCTCTATCAGTTTCGCAATTTGAAATCACACTTGCGTAGTACGAGATTTGGCGATGATGATGAACTCAAGGCAGCTGCTGAGGGGCCAGTCAGAAGACGTCTACCGCATAGACGGAGCGATATAATGTCTGTTTGTCAAGTACTGAGAACAAACTGCAAACGAATTTCTTTCGCTGGAATCTCGTAAAGGGACTCTCAACTCAAAATTTGCCACTGAAACCCTGTAGCGTTTTTCATAATTAGCATAAATCCAAGATGGCCGCCATTTGGACTTTTTGTCCTCCCTATCTTGGAAACGGTTCGTTTTAGAGCATATAAATGTATATCATTTAATACAAAAATGATACCAACGAATCGGAAAAAGGTTATCACGACACCAGCAGGTCATTGCGTGACGTCATAACGGCATTGTGACGTTATTTTGACGTGAAAACACTTATTTCGGCAGAATTATGGCTGAACCTGGAAATTGTATACCAAATTTTATTTTATGATTGATTTTAGTAGCCTGTTGTGTCCTTTTTAAAAATCTACCGGTTGGACCTATGTCACCTTTGAGCGTTTTGAAACATTCAAGATGGCGTCCAAGACGGCCGTCATTTCAAATAATCCCCTATAACCCCTATGCTATTTTGTCTAGGATGATAATTTTGATGTCTAACCGTATGTTTTGGGGGTCAAGGAATACACTAAAATCATGCATTATGTTATGGAGTGATTAGATCATAGTAAATTACAAAATGCCAGACAATATGGCCCTTAAACTCGATAGCAACGGTTTGGACAATAATTACTTCACCGAGCCAAACTACATCTAGAGACAAACTATATATTTCTGGCCATAGGAGCATATGATTGATACGATAACACCACATCATTACTAACAGGGCCGGTCCATGTGGCCCTGGGGTCCGTAATAGGCCTGTATGTGATGTTAACACATCACTCATTATGTTCCTTTATCCCGAAATATGCAGTTTGTATCTAGATATAGTTTGGTTTGGTGAATTAATGGTCCGCCAATGAGTTAAAGGGCCATGCTGTTTGGCATTTTAGATTTTACACTCATCTAATCCCACAATATAATGAATGATCTCAGTGTATTCCTTGGCCAGAGTAACATACGTTTAGACACCCAAATTATCGTCCTAGAATAAATAATATGGGAGTTATTGGGGATTATTTAAAATGGCGGCCGTCTTGGACGCCAATTCGAAATTTCTCAAAACGCTCAAGGGTGACCGAAGTTCACCCGGCAGATTCCAGGTTCACTCGAAATATTGGGTTTGACGACCGGACTAAGTGCTTTGATACCGAATAAGTGAGTTTGACGTGAGTTCTTGGAGAACTCAGAATAAACGGTCTGTGATCTTGCAAAAAAAGTTCCAAATATCTGGGGAAACCGTCTAGCAAGGACATAAACAGTCTCAAAGACAAATGAGCAAAGTGCATCGATGTCCAGGGAGATAATAATGAAAAATAAAACCTTCTCAAGCATTGGGTTCTATGAACTTATTGGCTTTGCCTCGAAACAGAGGGGGTGTTGTGTGGTTGGCATGATACACAGGTTGTTTGTTAGTTACTCCCGGGTTCTTCCCTACTTGTGACTCGTGATCGTCTAGTGTTTTCTGACTCTGACTTCACGTTGTTTTTTTAACACTGACACAGAATACACAGACCTGTATTATGTTGATATAGTCGAGGTGGCCTCCAGTAGATAGCATCCGTTTACCTATAGAAATGGAATCTACGTCTACACCTGCGAAGACAGACCAATTCAGATTCCTCGAATGAAGAAGAGATCTTCGCTTGTGTTGGTATCCGCAGTTGTAAACAAGTCATGCTCAACCAATCTATTGCTGACAGAAACAATATCATAAAATCCACAACTCCCGAACACACGGAAATATAATAAATCAAACCTTTGTTGTGAGTGTTTGTGGTCAAACTAAACACGATAATGTACGAATTGAAGTGACCCTCTCCGTCAAACTGAACAAGATAATCCACTCATGGGAACCAATCCAAATATATTTTACCAGTAAATGAATAAATAAAATATGCATAAATATATACAGCTATAATATTCAAAAATAATATCTTCATATATCTAAATCAACCCTACAATGAAACTATACACGTATTTATTAATAATTTTTAATACGTTCCCAAAAATATTTGATTAAAAATCAAATTACTGTATTCACCATGCAACAGCTAAATCTGATTATTGCAGGTCTTTCGTTGGGCCTTATGTTTTATAAATTATTAATTAGACATTAATTACCTTTACCAAGATCATAATCAACTCCCGATGCCTGCGGATGCCAGCGATATTTAGTGGTGCGGTTTCATTAAAATGGTTAACCGAAACATTGTTTAAAATCATAACAACCATATTGATGATAATCGACGCCCTTTGTTAAAATCGCCGATGCCTTGGCTCAGAGTGAAGCAATTTGAATGAAATTTACAATATATTCTCTTTTCATTATCTATTTTTAACTATTATGGCGAGAACGGCCAGCTTTTTACCTAGTCTTAGCTATTGCCGCGTTAAGTATTCACCTTTATTTTGGGTCATTTTACAAAGACTGTTCTTATCTGGAGAGCATGCGCAATAAATACTACCGGTGTAAACGGGAATAACCAGGGGCTAGGGATTGTCATTCTATTGAGACTTCTGGAGTATTTCGCCGAACAAAATTGATTTGAAATTAGAGTAGAAATGGAAACGATTGAATTTTAAATTAGTTTATATACATGACTTAATTACATGCGCTGTGGTCAATTTCTAGGTCCTGTAAAATGCACTATTACATCCACTCTACGTGTGGATGGAAATAGGAAATTATTTATCTTTTTAAATTGATATATGTAGTCTACCAAATATAGAAATTCGCCTCCTAATCTGTAACTTATCTATCACTGAGTTTCGCTTTGTAGATGTTTATTTTATTCACATTGATCTGATGAAAATATTTAAAAATAAATCAATGTTTTGTTTCAGGTGCGGCGGAGCTGTTGGCGCCCTTATTATTATTAGTGGTGATGTTGGTAGCTTCAAGACTTGCCTCAAACTAAACTTTTAGTCAGCAACTATATTTTTACATCTTTTAAAAACTGCACATGATTAAGCGGAGGGATACTTAATTCTTTTCTTTTATCCCGCCGTTACAAATGTCTCCTTTTTAAACGCCCAAATTTTCATGTGGGCGTATTATGCCGTCGCCCCTGTCCGTCCGGATGCCCGTCGACAATTTGTGGACACTCGACAGGTCACAATTTTTATTCCACTTCAACGAAACATAAAATATAGTTTTTATCTAGCAAAGATCTCGATTCCTTTCGATATTGGCATGTATTGGATCGTAACTTCATGGATTATGGCCCTTGATTGAATTGTACGAAAAATCACATTTTTAGCTTGTGGACACTCTAGAGGTCACAATTTTGATCAGGTTTTGATGAAACTTGAAATGCATGTTTACAACCCAAAGATCTTAGTTCCTTTCGATATTTGTGCATATAGGATCTAACTTCCTGAATTATGGCACCTGCAGATTGTATGCAAATCGGATCGTAACTTCCTGAATTATGCCATGGCCCCCGATTGAAAGAAAAATGCGTCTTTGGCTTGTGGTCCCCAGAGGTCACAATTATTACCCGATTTAAAAAAAAAACGTTTGAACATATCACCGTTACACCGTAATGAAGATTGCGTTTGAATTTCGTGAAAATCGAACAAAAACTGCCAGACAAAATGGCCGCCTTTCGTATGCAAACATCTGATATATCAAGGATCTGGAGGTCACAATTTTGTGCTGATTTTGATGAAACTTGAAATACATGTTTATAACCTAAAGATCTTGGTTGCTTGCGATATTCGCGCACAATATATGGGATCGAAACTTTATGAATTATGACCCCTGATGGTACGAAAAATCGCGTTTTTAGCTTGTGGACACTCGAGAGGTCACAATTCTTCTCAGATATTGATGAAACTTGAAATGCATGTTTATAACCCAGGTTCGTGATCCTGGATTGTAACTTCCTGGATTATGGTCCCTGATTGGTCGAATAAACGCATTTTAGCTTCCACCATAATGAAGGTTGAATTGGAATTTCGGGAAAATTGAAATGAAACCGGCCGACAAAATGGCCGCTCTTTGTTGGCAAATTGGTAATTTTGATAAAACTTAAAACAATTTTGATAAAACTTAAAACATATCTTTATATTCCTTTTCAGAACATAACTTTCTGGATAATGGCCCACTTATTGTACAAAAATCGTTTTTGTTTTTAGCTTGTTCTCTATTCAGCTCTTGCAAAATGTGGGCGTACCTGCCTGGCAGCCGCTGGCCTTTACCGTGAATAAATAGTACATATTAAATCCCCAAAATTAAAAAGGCAAAAAGTTATTGTGAGGTACTGAGGTACAAGCAGCAAAGTTAACCTACAACATAAATTTTTTAGAACAATATTTTACTCAGGGTCTAGGATATAAATCCAAAATCTTAAAAACGTGAGTTGAGAGCGCTACCGTGTTTTGCACGGAACTGTGGGTAATCAACTAGTAACATCTATGCTGATTTGTTAATCAAATGTCTGCATTCATAAGGTCAAAAGTCAGTCTTTTGACCTGTGACGTGACCTATCGCTATAACTTGTCAGATCTTCATGTAGTGTAGGCCATCGAAAGTATAAAAAACGAAACGAAATATAGATCTGGGCCCTATTTCTCGAAATCTTAATTAAAAATAAAATCCAAATTTTAGTAGATACTTCAATTTTGATTGGCTAACACTACAAACTATCTAATATTATCCAATCAAATTACTAAAATTTGGATTTTAACTTAGTTAAAATTTCGTGAAACTGACCCCTGTATTTAAATCAGATTGTTAAATATATATTTTTCTGTTAAACCTCAGAAACAAAAACTAACCTTGCCACAGCTTTTATCAACAGAATATGATATACGTGTATGCATATTTATATATTTTTTAAGAAATAAAGATATATTCAACTTCATGTGATTTATCAAGTAACTGGAGGGGGTGGGGCTGTTCGCTCATCGATTAAGGCACTAGCTAGCTAACCAGGAGGTCTCGGTTTGATACTGGTGTTGGCCGATAAACTTCTTCGGGGTTTTCTTGGTTCGCTTCGCCTAGTCAGTGGTGCAAAACGGGGGATCTAACGAGGAACAGCTTCTAGTCGTTCGGATGCACGTAAAAGAATCCTTGGCAGTGTACAATCATCCTCATAACACACTGTATGGCGTATGCCCGCTTTCATTATACCTATGGTAGCTGAAAAGTAGGAAGCTTTTAAACCTCATTTCATACATCATCGAACATACAAACACTGGCCTTCATAGAGCAAGACTGGGGATCACGTGGCTAAGTGGTCGAGACGCTAGTTCGCTAGCCGGGAGGTCGGGTGTTCAATCCCTGCATTGGCCGAGAAGTTCATACAGGTTTTCTATCGTGATTTACACTTGTCAGTGATGCAGAACGGAGGGCCTGACAATGACAGCTGTCTAGTCGTTCGAATGGGACGATAAACCGAGGTCCTGTGTACACATTGGCGTGCACGTAAAAGATCCCTAAGCAATTGGAATTCGATATAAGATTAGGTCGTAGCGCCGCTGCCCGGGCATAATTTCCCTCATTGCAAACTGCATGGCGTATGCCCGTCTTCATTAGCCCAGGTTAGGTGCAGAAAGGAGGATGTTAAACTCCATTTCATTTCATTTCACAGAGCAAGACATTTTACGCATGGGTTAGCCGAAGTTGAAAACTGGGTATTGTAGCAGGTAGATGGAGTCAACACGACTATTTTCAAACAGCAGATCTGCGTCAACTGAGTATGAAACGAACTGACTCAGAAAATCGAGTCTAACAATATAAGTTAAAATACAAATATGAATTTTGATTTCAGAATATAGATACCTATTTATTGCAATCAAATATAATTTTAAAATCAAAATACAATTATTTAGAATGCATTTTAGTTTGAGAATACAAATATAGATTCAAATTCATGTATCTAGAAAGGAAAAAGCTAATTGGGTATAATAAAATAAAACGTATCGTCTAGTATGATGGCCAAAAAAACTAATGGTCTAGTATGATGGATATATAAAAGATAGGTTACCAGGCAACGAATCATACGCCCACAGCAGCTAAATCGTCCGGGCAGTCAACAAGGGTTGTCGCATATTTTTACTTTTTTCGGTAATGAAACATTTGCAATACACTAAATTCTGATTAAGAGTAACAACTCATTATGTAATTATCAGAAAATCATTAGAATTTGTTTGCTTCATATAAAGTTTTGCCCCATGCTAAAAACGAAGTATACGAAACATTTAATATCATGGATTTAGCTGTTCATGCAGTTATCAAAATTCATTGAAAATCACAATACTTGTTTGTTTCAACACCTTAAACTCTGTGTATCAATCTGAAGTCAATCGGATGATAAGTTTGGCCTCTATAGTGTCACAAGATTTTTTGAAGTGATCAAGGGAGATAACTCTGGCAGTTATTATTTGAAATCTCTGAAAATCAATAGGATTCTTCGTCTCATGACTTTAAACAATGTGTGTAAATTTAAAGTCAATCGGATCTTAACTTTGGCCTCTGGAGCAACCACAGGACTTTTTGAAGTGATCAAGGGCCATAACTCTGGCATCAATTATCGGAAATCACTGAAAATCAATATTCTTCTTCGTCTCATGACCTTAAACACTGTGTATAAATTTAAAGTCAATCGGATATTAACTTTGGCCTCTAGAGAGTCCACGAGATTTTTTGAAGTGATCAAGGGCCATAACTCTGGCATAAAATATCGGAAATCGCTGAAAATCAATCGACTTCTTCATCTCATGACCTTAAACACTGTGTATAAATTTAAAGTCAATCGAATATTAACTTTGGCCTCTAGAGCATCCCCAAAATTGTTTGAAGTGGTCAAGGGGCTTGTTCGTCTTATGACCTTAAACACTGTGTGTAAATTTAAAGTCAATCGGATATTAGCTTTGGCCTCTAGAGCGTCCACAACATTTTTTGAAGTGATCAAGGGCCATAACTCTGGTAGTTATTATCGGAATTCGCTGAAAAACAAAAGGCTTCTTCGTCTCATGATCTTAAACACTATGCAGTTGTTGTGTAAATTTAAAAATGGATTATAGGATAAGTAGATTATACAACACTAAACATAGGTCGATCAGTCGTTGTTTGTTGATATTAAGTAGGTCTATCTTCTACTTTACTTGTATTTACTGTAAAAGAAACAACATACGATTAAATAAATTCAGTTTTAATATGTTTTAATATTACTCAAATTAAACAGATTAATGTAGGCTACTTTAAAATATTAGTTAACTTTAACAGATTCAAATTAATATAAAATCGTTGTACTTTAAGCTAATAGCAATCCCGTATATTAAAATATTAGTAGGCTACTTTAAAATATTAGCTAACTTTAACAGAATCAATTTAATATAAAATTATTGTACTTTAAACTAATAGTAATCCCGTGAATTCAAACACGATATTGAATCATCAATCATAGTATGTATAATATTATTATTCATCTGTTTTATAAAATAAATATACAAAGTTCAATCATTGCTCGCTAGTCTGGGGTCGGGTGTTCGATCCCTACATTGGCCGAGAAAGTTCATCTCGATTTTCCGGCGTGGTTTCCTCTTGTCAGTGATTGCAGAACGGAGGGCCTGACAAGAACAGCTGCCTAGTCGTTCGGATGGGACGAAAAACCGTTGTCCTATGTACACATTGGCGTGCACGTAAAAGATCCCTCGGCAGTTGAAATTCGCTATAAGAGTTGGTCGTAGAGCCGCTGCCCGGGCAAAATGTCACTCATAGTAAACTGTAGGACGTTAGGTGCAGAAGAGTAGGACGTTAAACGCCATTTCATTTCATTCATTTCATTTCTATCGGCAGACTCGCCGAGTCTGTCTGGATGCGGTTCGAGGGAATGACTATTGCAATGTGTTATGCATTGATATGTAAGCAGCTTGATATATAAAATTGTTGAACTAAAGTGTGTCATTTGTTGTTCCTGGTGTCACCTGCAGTTGAAGTCCAAAGAGTTTTAAAAAGATATGAATCTCTCTCACGGCACTAACAGTATAATATACACCAATTTAACGTTACTCTATCAATGTCAACACGTGGTTTGAAAATTTTAAAGGGAGGCCACTCTAAAATAAACTTTAAATTTAAGCCCATGGGCCTAATAACGACAGGGCTTAAATACGGGGATTCCCGGTTCATCATTTGTAAGGCAATATTATTCTTTGTCCCTTTTGGTACCGAAAGCGGGCTCCGCCACTTCAAAGAAAGTATCGTCTTTAACAACCGTCTTTATCAACCTAAATCATCATATCAGCATTTAATAAAGGTTTAGAAGAAAATATTACATTAACACAAAAAAGTCGACGGAAGATAAAATTGAGGAAAAAGCAATAAAATGTCAATAGCTGTTATCAACAAACTTTTATATGTTTCTTTTACAAAGCAATTAGATTGACATTCTAACTAATTGCACTGAGCTTTTTGTTAAATGAAATGAAATGGGGTTTAACGTCCTACTCCGACTGGGCTAATTACGACGGGCATACGCTATATAGTTTGCTACGGGGGAATTTAGCCCGGACAGCGGCACTACGACCTACTATTATATCGAAGTCTAACCGACCATGTGATCTTATACGTACACTGGACCTCGGTTTTTCGTCCCATCCGAACGACTAGACAGGCCCTTCGCTCTGCACCACTGACAAGATTAGAAACATTATGTAAGATTGTGTCTACTCGACATAAACTAGGTACTTTAAAGACTAACATATTGTTGAATTTTTATTTAAATTATTTGCTCGTGCGTATTGGTCTTTAGCAGTGGGAGGAAACCGGAAGACCCGGAGAAAACCCACGAGGTTGGACAGGCGACCCTACACATTGCCACGTACAACCGGGGAATTAAAACCACGCCAGTTGACTGCATAGCACACTGTATTAGCCAAGTCGGAGAAGAAAAGTGTGATGTTGAACCCGATTTTATTTGTCGTTTCGGAAATATCCTCCCACTGTTTCATATCATCACTTTTCGCAATTGAATTATCAGTGACCAAAACATCGCCTGTCTACATGTTATTATTACAGTCTTCTTTCCGTTATTTGCGTCCCTTCCTAATTCGTCAATGGATTGTTTCAGGTGGGAGGGGGGATCTAGAGTGCCGCGCTTCAACCTCTAGCTGGCCGGTCACCTCTGGCTTGCGGTTGTGAGCGTATGTGGCATGGTGATAGAGGCGCCTTCTCAACCGGTTTCCTCCTTCTGAACCTCGCACAAGCGAATTATTGAAATAAAATTAAAAACCATGTTAGTCCCGCAATGGTCTAGTTTGTGTCGAGTGGACGTTAAACCCCATTTTTCTCTCTCTCTCTCTCTTGTTTCAGGTCAACCGTAGCAAATATCTCCCTGTTAAAATAATATTTTGAATGTGTTAAACAACAAGGCCGAACAGATTGACATTAAGGCCTGCCATTGAGGCAACTGAGGTTTCGATTCCCAGCTTATTCGAGATGGGGAGTAGGGTAGCCACCGGGTCCTCCGATTGCTAAAGGCCCCGACACACAAACGAATTATTGAATGTAACCCTATGATGGTTCCGAAACGGCGTAATATTTGAGTCGAATGGCCTTGGTTTCGGTTTCCAGCTGGTACGTGACAAGGAATAGGAACGACAGGTGAACATTGTTGTTTTTCTCCACGTCCGTCCCCGTCCAGACTGTAGTTTTTTGTTTGTTTGAACCTATAAATTTTAAAACAATTTCTTAATAAGAAAGTATATGGTGCTATTCATTTTGTTATTTAGAGCAATATTAAATGGTAAATATCATTAAAATCAGACACAGAGAGATAGTTTAACGATTTACAAGGTCATTTCGTTAGCAATGGAAGAAACCCCACGAGGTTTGACAGGCGACCCCACTGATTATTAGACAGAATCGGTGAATCAACACAACGCCACCTGACTCAATGACATACCTTATGATCTAAAGTGGACGCGTTAATTCTATCTGGATCCTCTCCAGCTCCCCAAGAAGACACAAGCATGTTATACTTTATAGACAATTCCTTGACGACGACTATATCATTTCAAATATCTTAAACATACAATATGGGAGATAAGATTAAGAGCTTACCGTCCTCACTATAGTTGTTAACAATTAGATAATATAAAGGACATTTGCTGAAAATTTCAGTCAAATTAATCCACTATGAACCGAAAAAACATAGTCTCGACCATCCATTTCATGATTAAATTATGTTTGGAAGTTGAGCAGCAATTGGGACCATAATCCAGTGAATATATCAGGCTAGCGATGTCATCGAGAGTTGTTTATGATCTCGATAAGTTAATTAATGTCTAATTAATAGTTTAGATAACATTTCAGAGAACAATTGGCAGATTAAGCTCTTGCGTAATGTATGTTTAAGGATACTCACCCAATAGAACAACTACTGTCAGAAGGAACTTCATTTTAACTCTAGCTAGAGGTAGACGCTGTTGGATATTATCTATGTATATATGTTGCTTAAAAGATCATATGAACACTAATAGCTATAATGCCAGGTATAAAATTGGACTGGCGGCTTCACGAATTGATGTCTTTGATGTTACAGGAACCAATCAGATTTGAGCGAATATGTGATTTAATAAAGATCAGCAATAATTGTTATGATGAAGAATACAGATGACCTTTAACTGGCTTTACGTTAAAGGCCCACTTCCCCAAACTCAGCTTGTAGCAGATTGGGATTTTATATTAAGGTACACTTTACAAACGCACTGTGCATTATATCATGATTTTATGCTAGGGGGTTTCCTTCTTCTCTGGCCCACTTATTCCCCTTTTTGGTACCATAAGATTAATTTTGATAAGTTTAAATGGCCTATGGTGTGGTTTTTTACCACAAGCAATTGCATAAAGAAAATAAGATTTCTTTTTCAGAACCAATATCATCCTCAAAAACACTTGAAAAACAATAAACGACTTTACATTGTGAGCACTTTTGGTCATATCCTAATTCGTTTATAAACAGACAAAAAGGTAAAGGATTCATTATGGAGCCTTGTCGGGTACCAATATTACACTGAAAGGATTCTGTTAATCCGGAAGGCGTCTGAACAGAGGATATACACTTAATGTACACGTCTTCTATGATTTGCAGAAATTTCCCTTGCCTTTAACCATGATGTATGTGTATGGCACGTTGAGAGAGAGGGAAATGGGGTTTAACGTTCACTCGACACAAAGTAGGTCATTTCGAGACTAACATGTGGTTTAACTTCATTTCAATAATTCGCTTGCGCGTATGGGTCTTTACCAGTGGGAGGAAACCAGAGGACCCGGAGTAAACCCACGAGGTTTCACAGGTGACCCTCCTCCTTGTCATGTGCAATAGGGCATTCGATACCGCGCCAGTTGACTCAATGACAGACTTTATGAGACAGCACGCATGTGCTAACTCTTCGGCCATCCAACTCCCAGTATGGCACGGTACATTGCAGGGTCGATTGTACCTTGTCAGAGGCGAATTGGAAATCAATATAAACATGTCCATAAAAGCTATAATTGTTCTGAAAAAAGTGGCATCGGGAACGTTTCAAGCAACAAAATGTTTGTATTGATTGTTAGATTTGGGTGGCATTGGGGTAAAAAAAAAATATTGATCGGTAACCAATGAACATACGTATAAACTGGACTTCCTCCCGGGTAGAGATAATAAAGCGGTTATGGATAGGAAGTAACAGTAACTGGTGAATCTGTGAAGCGTATGATTATCTTATATTTGTAGCGAAGCCAAAATTGTGCACCGGGGAATTTTACACAAATAAACACATTTAGAACCGCCCCGACCCCATCCGCCCGGGTTTTCTCAACACTGAAGTCACGGTGGCTAAGTGGATAAGGCGCTGGTTCGCTAGCCTGGAGGTCGGGTGTTCGATCCCTGCATTGGCCGAGAAAATTCATCTCGATTTTCCAGCGTGATTTCCTCTTGTCAGTGATGCAGAAGGAGGGCCTGACAAGGACAGCTGCCTAGTCGTTCGGATGGGACGATAAAACGAGGTCCCGTGTACACATTGGAGTGCACGTAAAAGATCCTTTGGCAGTTGGAATTCGATATAAGAGTATGCCCGTCTTCCATTAGCCCAGGTTAGGTGCAAAAGAGTAGGACGTTAAACCCCATTTCATTTCATTTCATCTGGCTTGGCGTATTAGAGCCGATTGTCCAGTCTGTGTGGACTTGGTGAACTGGGACTAAAAATGCGACAATCAATAATTCAATCCCCCCGTGAATTAGTCTTAATTGTTCATCTTGGTCGTCATGTAAATATTTGTTTTGCTGAAGTAGAAATATATCGATCTGTAGGCATAACTACTAAAAGAAACCGTTCAGTGATTGTTTTTAAACGCGTGGTTTTTATTCAGTAATCTGTGAATAATTCATTATCCGGTGTCGGTGAGAAACCGAAGAAGTTTATTATTTATTCCTGAGTGCTTTCATCCCCGAAATAGATTTTGGCTTTCCGCAGATAATAAACAAAAATATACCTGATCCTTTAGAAACAGGCAAGCAACCTCTTTAATAAGGGTGCAGCCTCGCGGGTTTTCCCCGGGTCCTCCTGTATCCCCCCACTGCTAACGACCCCTACGCTCAAGTGAATTATTGAAACAAAATTAAACCATTTATGATAGTCCCAAAATGACATACTTTGTCTCGAATGGACGTTAAACCCCATTTCTCTGTCTTTAATTAGGGATCACGGTGTCTAAGAGTAGGCCGTTGTGCCACTGTTCAGGCAAAATTTCACTCATAACACTCTTTATGGCGTATGTCCGTCTTCATTAGCCTAGCCGGAGCAGAACAGTAAAACGTTTCATTTTGTTCAGCCCTGTTCCCCAGTCTCCATTACCCAGTCTTCATTATCCTAGTGTGATACTATGGGGACACAGATGTGATAGTCGTCTAGGTAGGACTTGATGTGATAAATAAGACTTCAAACTCTTTTCTGTCCTCTGGATATATCTTTATAGGTTACAATAATATATTCTACAACATCGACACAACTATTGTACTTTTGGTATTTAAAACGTTAACCACGATTACAACCTACGATGTCTACCCTGGCCATTTCGTCCAGCCGTCTCCCTCGGAACTTCCATAATGTTTTGTCTACGGTTTCATCATGACGGCTGCGTCCGGTCAGTAGGCCCGGTCAGCTCCCGGGGTGAACTTCGCCTGGGCTCTCTCGAATGTTGTCTGAGTCCGACCTGTAAGCCGGGCCAGCTCCCGGGGTGAACTTCCCCTTGGCTCTCTCGAATGTTGTCTGAGCGTAAATCAAACAAACTCTCTTCTATATAGAATGTATTCTGTGCCAGCTATTAGGGCGGGACACTTACCATTTATGGGTAAGTGTTTCGTAAAGGCACCGTTTTACGTCAACACTATTCTAGTTAATTGTACTAATCTGTGCACGTGAAGACTGGACGATAGTACCCTACTTTCCAGAAATGGATACCGACATATCTGTCTGCGAGTAGAATAATGCAAGCTACTTCATTACCCTAGTTTTCGTCATACATCATGTAGGTAAAGAATTATATATTAAGCAGGACACCCCTCTCAGTACTAAGGTACCCTCATATTGTTACACTAGTTGGTTCAAAAATACACTTATGTTCTAGGCTTTGAAGTATGGGAGGCGGGGGATAGAGTGGTCTAGAGTGCCGCGCTTCGACCTCTAGCTGACCGGTCACCTCTGGCTTGCGGCTGTGGTTTCGAGCCCTGGTGTGAGCGTATGTGGCATGGAGATAGGGGCGCCTTCTCAACCTCGTGGGTTTCCTCCAGGCACTCCGGTTTCCTCCCACTCCTAAAGAAACCTACGCAAGCGAATTATTGAAATAAAATTAAACCTTGTGTTAGTCCCGAAATGATATAGTTTGTGTTGAGTGGACGTTAAAACCCATTTCTCTTTCTCTGTCACAGATGAATGTCCACAACACGTGCATTGACTCCACGTGGCGTCAGTCATTGGCTCAACGGCTCGTGCATTGTTTACATAACACCTAACTGCTTCGGGCAAAATGATGCATTTTACTCATTTTAATACCCATTTACACTAAATAAATATTTTTTTAACTACAAATACTTCAAACGTCTTTATTAATGTTTCTTATACTTCAGAAAAATGTCTGAGAATTTAATATGTCGGAGTAAAAAAGTTAATATGCCGAACTCATTAAGTCTCGTCGATGTCATGCTTATTAGTGATTGTAGCGGTCAAGCGAATATTCACTGCGGGATCAGTTTGCACTGAAAATCCTAACAAAATCTTTTTGCTTGATTTAAATGAAATTGAAAATATCCCACACAGCATAGCTGTGGTTACACACCTAATGAACTATATACAAATCGATTTTTGTTTTTTTTTTCTTTCTCTGACACACCGCATTTCCTTGACATTATTTATCGTTTACTTGGAATACATTGATTGATAGTTGTATTCACTGTCATGGTCACCGATAAACGCCCCTTATGATTGGTTAAAAATAAGGCTTACTTTCCGTTATGACATACATAGAAAACGTTCGTTTATTCTTAAATTAAACCACGGGCTTAGAATAGGTCGTAGTAAAACAATATAGATATTTATCAATCTCAACCAATTAAACACCAAAATGAAAGTCTGGCGTGTTTTAATAGTTTTTCTAGGTAAGTCTATACTTTTTTTTATTGAACAACTGAAACGTGTCCAATCTCGGCTGATTTACGGCCAAGTTATAGGCCACTGGTACTACTGATAAAATTAAGTTATTGTTGTAACAACGGATCCCGACCTCGTGGGGTTTCGCGCAGCCAAAGACCGCTACGAGAGCAAATTATTGAAATAATATTGAACTATACTATGTTTGTGCCGACATGACCTAGTTTGTGGTGAGTGCACGATACCCACACCCTCTCTCTCTCTCTCTGAATGTTAAAGATACATTATGTAAGATTTAGATAAAGAACTAAACATTCTTGCTATAATAGTTCGAAAGTAGATAATGTAAAATGAATAATTTGAAAATTTCATTCAAATTACTCTATTACAAGCAAGGATATTAGCCTTTGGAGGTTTGACAGACGTGTTCAATAATTTCAACCACGGTACTGGTTGATCAAAGCTACGCCACGGTCCACCATATTTGATTAAGGATCGCTAAACCATTACAATCTGTTTAATATCGGAGAAATCTGATGCCATCGAGAGATGATTAAGGCCTGGGTCAGTTAATCAATGTCTGATTAATACTTTAGAAGACATTTCTGACCTAAAGAAGCAGATTTCGCTCTTGCATAATGCATGTTTAATAAGATACAGATAAAGCTCGGAAGTGGTTCAATGTTATTTCAATAATTCGTGTGCGCGTAGGGGTATTAAGCATCGGGAGGAAACAGTTGGAACCGGATAAAACCCACGAGGTTGAAAAGTGACCATTGCTCGTTGCCACGTATAAGCGGTCAATCGAAGCAACGCCACTTGACTCAATGACAGACCTCAAGGTTTCACGCGCACCGCTAGTCACCCAGCCCCCTTTCGCTGGAACTGCAGGTCACGGAACACTGAAAATCGATCGGGTTCATACGCTTTATTGAAAAAAAAAATGAATGATGTGTTAGTCACGAAATATTTGTATGAGTTTGTGTAGCAGTTCCAGGGTTACTATCTCAAGGCCTATCGCATTTTGATAAAGATTGTTTGTTTTAGCGTGTTTTATTTTCAAATTGGGTGTTTGGAGCATTGGTGTCATTTGTAAATCGACGAATTCGTTTACACGAATTACATGTAATGCGACACTATCGGCAATACAAATGAAGCTGCTACGCTATCGTCTAGGACTTTCTTTGACTTCACGTTTTGTGATCAATTATTTCAATCATCAATTAACTGACCCCGTTTATGGTGTTACTAAGCTTATATAAGAAATACAGCAAACTATCAATTAACTGACTCCGTTTATGTTGTTACATAAGTTTATATAAGAAATACAGCAAACTACATCATCTATTATTATAGATACTTTTAAATGTCCATGGTCTGGATTTAAAATCCTTTATAACTCTGAACTAACGGCTGAAACGTGGAAAGAGCCACATACCTCTAGATAGTTCCACACGATGTTCATCCTAGGGTCTCTGAAATGATGTCATCACTCTGGCCGCTAAGCCTAGGAGGATATGAGGTTCCCCTCTCGGACCGCTCTATAATGTCTGAGGTGAAATTAAACTCGCTCTGTCTTGTATATTATAGAAAGTATAAATGTGTCAGCTATTGGGACAATAACCATTTTGGGGTTAGTGTTTCGTATGGGCACCGTTTAACGTCAACATTATTCAATTTAATTGGACTTATCTGTGCACGAGATGGCTGGACGATAGTACCCTCAGTCCAGCAATAGATGGTGACATAACTATCTGTATCTTAGTCTAGGAAAGTCAAATCTTGAAAAATACCTACGTAGCCAACTTTTCGTTATCAACCATTTGTTTACCCACTTCAATATATTACACAGAGCACTTTTCATAGAACTAAAGTAAACCCTATAGTATTAAATATCCGTTAAAACTAATTCAGATTTCCTTAAAACGAATTAATATTTTGTTAAAACTAATTCAGATTTCCTTAAAACGAATTAATATTGCGTTATAACGAATTAATATTGGGTTATAACGAATTAATCATTTCGTTATAACGAATTAACCATTTCGTTATAATGAATTAACCATTTCGTTATTACGAATTATTTCTTTAATTTAAACTAAATTATTATTTAGTTAAAACGGATTTTTCGTTATAATGAATTCATTATTTTGTTATAATGAATTGGCTATTGTGACTTTGAGGCGGATTGATCAGGATGGTTACGGTGATATGTACGGCAACTAGTTACATGTTTTCAGTATTCTTCTTCACGTTTGCGTATCTCAAAATTTTGGTGGTCAACCTCACACACATTTTAGTGCAAAGGCATGATCATTTGTTCCTCTGTCTGTAGTGAAGCTTTCAGCTTTCAGCCCAACGAAACTTTGGGGCAAAGTTGGAGGTGGACAAAGATGACAGAATTAACATTGAAGTCAATGGGGAAGTTAATGGTGGTCTGCATCCATATGTATAGTTGAGTTATCTTCCTTATATATGACACGACCGTTACCCGACTCAAACCTTTCAAAACCCCTTACTAATATAGATGGATAAACGTCAGGTTCTCTAATGTCATTGTTGCGATAACTCTTTTGAGCAAGCAGATCCAAAAGAAAAAGTAATCTCGCCCTGTTACTGTCGGTCTAAAGAAATGAAATGAACCGACTGGTCTAATGATGACGGTGTCATGCACCCGGACAGTAGCACTACGGCCTACTCTTATACCGACTTCCAACCGCCAAGAGATCTGTAGCGTTGATGACAATGTGTACACGAGCCCTCGGTTTCCGTCCCATTCGAACTAAACGACTAGGCACTGTCCCTTGCCAAACCACACGTCCTTGGTCCACTGAAAAGGGGAAACAACTCGAAAAACATTCCGATGAATTTTCTAGGTCAACACAGGGATAGAACACGAGACCTGTGGGTTAGCAAACCAACGGTCTGGTTGTCTGTACACTTGAACACAGATTAAATTGAGAAATAAATACTTGTGGTTTATTCCAACGCAGACCACCCTCGAGTACGAGCGGAATTGCGATTTGCCATGAACAATTCAAAACAGTTGGGTACGAAACTTCAATCAAATTTTAACCTAAATCAATTTCAGAAAACCTATTTGTCGATGTTTCAAAATCAACCAAGGGATATATTCAGCCCAAATTAACGGAATCCCATGAAACGCGAACTTGGTCTGTAACTGTCAAGAAAATATCTCACGGTTAATTAAACCGAAAGTTCAGGGAACGAGTAATGACAAACGGGCGGGATATAATGTGTAGAGTGAGTTCAATTTTTCATCAAATCTTAAGTTGAGAACTGAAATGAAATTGGGTTTAACGCCCAACTTTCCGGCATCATTTGGCCTAATGAATACGGACTACGGTATTCTATGGAAGCGTATAGGGGTCAATAGCACGACAAATATCGCAATATTAAGTTGGTATACTATTATGTCAACATATTGTGATTATTCGGATGAATTTATCTCTGAAAAGTCAATTTTTGCCGAGGTAATTGAGTCAACACGCTATGTTTTATGTCCCCATTTCGTCTTAAATGTACACGTTTGCGGTAAGATATTGCTATTCGGAAGCTTTGGCGACATTTTCCATTTCGCCGTAGTATATGTCGACATATTCGCAAAATATTGTCATGCGCTATGTCGACGTGTGCATCTAAAACAATATGACGACATGCAAATTAGCGAGTTATTCAATTAACTCGGCAAAAATTGTCTTTTCAGTATGGAAGCGTATAGGGGTCAATAGCGCGATAGATACCGCAATATTAAGTTGATGATATGTCAACATATTGTGATTTTTCTAATGATTTTCTCTCTGAAAAGACAATTTTTGCCGAGTTAATTAAATAACTCGCTATTTTGGATGTCGTTATTTCGTTTTAAATGCACACGACGACATAGCGCATGACGATATTTCGCGAACATTTCGCATATACTACGGCGAAATGGAATTTGTCGAGAAAGCTTTAGAATAGCAATATCTTACCGCAAACATACACATTTAAAACGAAATGGGGACATACATCATAGCGTGTTGACTCAATTAACTCGGCACAAATTGACTTTTCAGAGATAAAATCATCATAATAATCACAATACGTTGACATAATACCAACTTAATATTGCGGTATCTATCGCGCTATTGACCCCTATACGCTTCCATATTTCAGAGATAAGATCGTCAGAAAAATCACAATATGTTGACTTATTATCAACTTAATATTGCGGTATCTATCGCGCTATTGACCCCTATACTATGGAAGCGTATAGGGGTCAATAGCGCGATAGATACCGCGATAATTATAAGGTTATTTGTCAATATATTGGTATCGTTGCGATGATTTTACCTGGAAAAGACAATTTTTGCTGATTTAATTGAATCAAGGCGATATGTTGTATGTCATCATTTCGTTCTACGACCGCACTTTCGCGATAAGATATTGCCATTCTTAAACTTTGCCAACATATTCAATTTCACCGTAGTGTATGTCGATATAGCGCATGGCGATATTTTCCGAACATTGCAAAATATTTTTTGCATTGATGTCAATAAGTTCTTTAAATGACAAAAACACGGGTCACTAAACGACGATATCTCGAGATTTCTTAAGTCGCCAAAGTATTAAGATTGGTTTATGTATTTACATTATTACGATTTTGTCGACAAGTCCAGAGCAAGAGGATAGCCGTTCAGTTGGTAGCTGACACTTACATAACAAGCTGGGTCAGTATTTGTCGAAAGAAAGAAAGCATTCTGTGAAGAGAATGAAAACTGTATGTATTTAGTTTGAATTTCACTTTATTTTTCTCTCTCACCACTTTTCCACTGGAATTTTAAAGCACGTATTGGAGAATTTATGTTTCACCACACCTCAGTTTCCTATACAGAATCCTAACGTAACGTGTTTCTGGATAAAAATAAAATCCAGCTATAGAAAACGGTGATTTTCGACCCCAGACAAGAATTCAATTGCTTAAATAACTACTGCCGTGTTACTGGTTTCATTGATATTTTATTGGTATCATTTCAGGTCATCGTTTATCTTCTTATAACGGCTGTGGCAGCATACCCTGTATTTCAAAGGGACAATGCAACCTTAGAGGAACTAATTAGATATTACCATGGATTATCGTACAGTATGTGTGACTTGGGTTTTGGGGTTTATGCCACAGTACATTCATTAGCATGTCAACTTTAAAGCGAAAGTTAAGAAGTCTTGGCTTACGAAGAAGGAACATAAGACCAAATTTTCATGCTATACTAGAAACAATATTGCGCCTTCAAAGGGGAGGTTTTATGAACGTCGGTTACAGGATTATGTGGAAACTATTTAACGTCCACTGCGGTGTGCCCGCATCACAGCGTACCGTTCGTTTAGCATTGCAGACTCTGACTCCAGAATTGGTTAATGCGCGTGCTCGGCGAATATTGCACAGGAGTGTCTACACTAACAGAGGATCAAATGATCTGATACACATTGACGGCTATGATAAATTAAAGCCTTATGGAATTGCTATTCACTGGGCTATCGACGGATTTTCGAGACATTATTATGGCTGAATGCTGGACCTTTTAATAATAACCCTCGATACATCGCTAGATTCTATCTAAACTTTGTTAAGGAAACTAAGAGAATTCCTAGATGTGTAAGGTTAGATTGTTAGGGATTTACAGACCGCGTTTGTTCTAAGTCAGCAAGAATCTACGGACATGCCACCTTTCTTGCGAGGACGTTCAACCGGAAATCAAAGAATCGAAAATTTCTGGGGATCCTGGCGTCAAAGCGTTTCTGAATTCTGGAGAAAAAAATTCCGTGACATGCGCAATTCTGGAGAACTAGACCAATTAAACCCGATTGATATTCAATGTATTCGTTTATGTTTCCTTCCGGTAATTAAATACCAGCTGACGATTTTCCAAAGCACCTGGAACGTTCACAGGATAAGAACCCAACGGCATTGTCAAGTGAGTGGTATTCACAGTGTTCTATACCATCAACCACAAGTGTATGGTACGAAGACCGATCACAGGATAAGAACCCAACGGCATTGTCAAGTGAGTGGTATCCCCAGTGTTCTATACCACCAACCACAAGTATATGGGTACGAAGACCGATCTCTTCCCTTGTCGTGTAATATGGGAATTCTTCAAGAAATTATCGATGAATATAGCTTGGAATATCCATTGTATGGTTGCGATAACGATTTCTTAGATATTCTTGAAGAGATAACTGTAGTTAACAAACATGCTTTTACTTTACCCAGAAATGTGAGAGAAGCACACGAATTATACGTTAGCCTGAATGAATGTTTGAATAGTTATGGTATTTAAGGTTTTCAAAGTGTATTTACTAAAGAAATTACTATTGTTTCAATCGACTGACCATTTGTATATAATCAGAATAAGTAAAATGGCTACGTAATACTTGACCTATACATGTACTGACAAATATATTTTGTGGAATCGATTGAAGGACACATAATTTTTCGGTAAATCCCCTTCAAGGGTGTAATGTAGATTTTTTTTCTTTAAACATAAAACTCAGTTGTGATACCTTGACAATTGGCGCTCTTAAAGTTTGTAAATACATTAGAAGATAATTATTTGAAGAAAAAAAGGGTTATGTTATTGTTGAATTATTCGATTACCTCAAGTATTGTTCCCTTCAAAGTCTGCAAACGAAGAAATTTCCTGTGATTCACTCTGTAAGAAGATCATGAGAAATTATAAGGTTCCCATTGGATCCCAGGGAGCATTCACCCTCCCCAAAGGTTGAGAACTGTCTCTATAAGCTCACTGTCTGCTTTTAACATAATAATTCCCAAACATTTTCACGCTTCGCATATTTCTGTCCATGGTGATATCCCCACTCCAAACTCCAACACCTGGTTCCACTATGCCCTCTCCTAAACACCAACTCTGGCTCCGGCCCGTCTCTCTCATTAACCCCGGCGCTAGCCCCGCCCCCGCCCGAAAGGCTAGGTTCCTAGTTGGCCCATTTTGAAGGGGACTTGAGTCCCACTTGGTCTTATGCCCCTGGCCTCAAGTCCCACTTGGTCTTTTGTCCCTGGTCTCATGTCCCTGTGGGACTTAAGGCCAAAATGGGGGGGGGACATGAGACAGGGACATAAGACCAAGCTCTGGAGCATAAGACGAAAAGCCCATAAGTCATGGCCAGGGGGTGGGTGAGGAAAATGTTTTTTTCGCGGGACCCAAACGGACATGCCCACATATGTATCGGGATTGTTGCCTGTGGGGCTGATTTTTAAAAAATCGAGGATTAGTGGGACAAAAACCACCCATTCTGGCCTTAAGTCCCACGGTGTTTATTGCTTATTATAAGACTGCGTACCAACGCGAACGTGATGGCATTGCATCTAAGACATCTGTTCCCGCGGAAGCTACATTATTTGGCTTCACAACGAGAGCTAGCAGGGACATTTCCCATCTGCCATATTTCAGTCACTACTCAAACATATGATGTTTTGGGGGGTATTTTCTGTCCGTAGATTTTTTTTACTTGACATCCGGTGACCTTGACCTTTTTAAGAACAAAGTCGGGGTCGAGGTTTCCAAAAACATACATGCCCGTGACATTTGAAACACTTCGTTTTTTCGGCACCAACTGGCTTGAACTGGTGCTCAAGTCTTTGATCAGGCGTGTAATGTGGTCAAAGGTCGAAGTCATGTACTTTTCTGGAATCCATGACATCGACTTTCTTCAAGAAAAAAAAGTTAAAGGTCGTCAGAATTCATAAAAAAATTTGGGTATGAATTTGTCTGACATTTTTATCATTGAACCTAACAGCATTGGTTTCTTTTCCAATTTGTTTATTATAAATTTTAGCCCGTAAAACGTAACCCAAAGAAAAATATAAAACGTTTTGTTTAGTAAAGCTATATCAAAGTCCTGTATAGGGAAAGTTACGACAACTCATTTACAGGCGCCATTTTGGGTCCCAACTACCAACTATGACGCCATAAAAACTATGACGTCATGGCGACATATAGCTTTACTTAACAAAACGTTTTTTTCTTTCTTGGTATATCGTTTTACGGAATACAATTTATCATAAAAAAAATTGCAAAAGAATAGTTCGGATGGAGTCTCTAAACCACGGTGTACCCCCCTAAGTTAGATGTATCCTGTAGTTCAGACAGTCTCCAATCCATAATCTACTACCCTGTAGTCTCTAAAACATGATGTACCCTGGAGTTCAGATAGAGTCTCTTATGACTTAGCGGGGGTTGTTAAATCAAAAATGTTCTACCTGCTACACGAGGACCTACTCAATTTATGTGGTGTGATGTACTCGTCATGTGTGAAAAAAATTTTGGGGATCAGACCCCTCTAACCCCCCTGTACATACCCCCTGAAGGTTCTTACCCTTATTTTGACCCCAAAATAGCAGTTTTTGGCGTAATAAGCCACAGAAATATGTCAAAGGTTGTTTGTATATTGTCTTTTTATAAGTTTTAAATGATGCTGAGTCTGATTATTGACTTTATAATTATTTTTGATATTCCAAAATGGCGGAAATTCAAAATGGCGATCAAAATGACCAGATCTTTGTTTATTTCTAATGTATGGCCTGTAATATGTCTTTTTATGGGTTTTCGCTGCTGCAAAGTCTTAATCAGATCTTGAAAAATAGTTTCTACCATCCAATATGTCCGAAATTCAAGCTGATGATACAAACATGGCCGCCATTTTGAACAAAGTTTTTAGTAATTCGAATATATGGCTTGTAATATGCCTTTTTGTAGGTTTTCATTGCTGCAAAGTCTGAATTGGACCTTGAAAAATAAAATAGATTTGACCATCCAATGGGGGATATTCAAGATAGTGGATACAAACATGGCTGCCATTTTGTAAAACTCATACTGGTCCATAATCTAGTGACAACTTGACCCCCCCCCCGCCTCATATTAAGTGCTTAAAATGCTATGATGTCCATGTAATGGTAATGTCTGTATATTTGTGTCTATAACTGATGTCCATGTAATGGTAATGTCTGTATGTTTGTGTCTATAACTGTGTCTATCATGTAACTAGATTAACTAGATGTACACGTATGCACTGCAGTTGTCTCATCCCATGCACGATTCGCACATTGGCGTAACATTCGTGTAATTTTCAGATTTTGTTATCGTAATGTACTAGTGATGTTGTCCTATGTGTAACTCCAACATGTACAGCTTATCAAACACGCCAACTTGCCTTCGGCAAGGAAAGACCTGGCAGACAGAAAGTATATGGAAACTGCAGGCTTTTTAAGTGGAATATTGCCAACCAAATTGATGGTCATCAAGAAAATGATGTATCTACTTAAAACGACTTGAGCTAAACAAGATCATCGAAGTAAGGACTCTGCCGAATCTATTCTATCAGAAATTTTACAAGAACATTTTACACGTCTATTTAAAATATTTTGTGAGGAATAAAATGTGGGAATTCCTACAAGATCAGCACAATCAGGAAAAGAGTTTTGCGAACGTTTCGTCGACAAACAATAGGCGAAGACAATGGAAAGACGACATCATGATATGCAGTCCTTTGAGAAAATGAGAGCTAAAATAGAAACAAAAAATGTACTTTCATCATGCCATAGTGGCCCATAATCGATATCACTTTGGGATGGGTTCACATCATCTTCATCTTCATCTCAAAGAGTACTAAAGTCTATTGCTTACTCAGACTGTTTGTTTGCTTCTATTTTAGCTCTCATTTGACTCAAAGGACTGCATATCATGATATTGTTTTTCCAAAACTGTTTTGCTGATTGTGCTGATCTTGTAGGAATTCACATTCGTTTTCGATCATCTTGACAACATACACTACTTCTAAACGCTTTCTAACATCTTCATCCTTACAAAATTCTTGTAAAATTTCTGATAGAATAGATTCGACAGAGTCCTTGCTTCGCTGATCTTGTTTAGCTCAAGTCGTTTTAAGTAGATACATCATTTTCTTGATGACCATCAATACTTAAAAAAGCCCGCAGTGGCCATATACTTTCTATCTGCCAGGGTCTTCCTTGCTGAAGATCAAGTCGGCGTTTTTGATAAGTTGTACATGTTGGAGGGTACACATAGGAAGACATCACTAGTACACTACGATAACAACATCTTAAAGTACACAACTGTTGCGCCAATGCTCTGCAAATCGTGCATGGTATGAGACAATTGCAGAGTATACATTTAGCTAATCTAGTTACATGGTAGACACAGTTAGAGACACAAACATACAGACATTACCATTACATGGAGATCATATGAGCACTTTAAACACTAAATTTGAGCTTTTTTTCAAGTTGTCACCTGATTATGTATGTGTTTGTTCAAAATGGTGGCCATGTTTGTATCCACCATGATAAATATCCGCCATATTGGATGGTCGAAACTATTTTTCAAGATCCGATTCAGACTTTGCAGCAGCGAAAACCCATAAAAAGACATATCACAAGCCATACATTAGAAATAAACAAAGATCTCCAGCAAAATGGGGGTCATTTTGATCGCCATTTTGAATTACCGTCATTTTGAAATATCGAAAATAATTATAATGTCAATAATAAGACTCAGCATCATTACAAACTTGTAAAAAGACAACATACAAACCACCTTTTACATATTTCTGTGGACTATTATGCGAAAAAAACGCTATTTTGGTGTCAAAATAGGGGTAGGAACCTTTAGGGGGTATGTACAGGGGGGTTAGAGGGTTCCAATCCCCCATTTTTTTTTGTTGAATAATCAGTATAGTAGGCCTCATGTTTCTAAGGGGTCCTCGATCGAAAGTAAAATTATCAACCCCCCCTTATGTTTACACTGTAGTTGGGATAAACCATGATGTTATAAATAGGAGGTCGATCGTCAAATGAATATAAATTTTACGATATGTTAATCCTGAAATGACATAGTTTCTCTGGATGAATATATTGTTAACTCGCTTAAAATATATGGATACAATAGATTTGTTGTCGAAAGTTCTAGGTACACACTGTTAACTACACATAAATGTTTTTTGTCAATAATTCATAAACTTTATTCAGCTCGACGAAAATTTAAAAATATATACACAGTTGGTTAAACTTGAATGTAGATATAAATAATCCACGTTGCATATACATGTATGTACATTTCGGTTGAATCATATCATAAAAATATCTTATTTCATAAAGTCTGACGTATTTGTCGACATTAAGGTGTACTTCTGTTGTTCCTTTTAGCCTTTGAATTTTTTTGTTTCACATATAGTAGGGATGTATGCTTTTATAGATGGAACAAAAAGCCGATGAATGTTGGGATGTGTGGAACAAACTCGAGACAATTTGTAAAAAATCTGATATGTCTTTGATAGGGCCTACTGGTTGAGCAATCAGAACAACATCATTCTTTTCATTGGAAATTGTGGTGGGGGGGGGGAACACTCAAAGGAGTCCGACAAACTCAAAACTAACTGCGTCCCCTTCATTGTCTAGGCCGACCTGTGGAATAACATGTAATTGTATCTGTTAAATTTGTTTATATATTAGACCTGTGGTTCTCAACCAGTGTGTCGCAAAATCTTCCTAAGTGTGCCGCGAAATTTTGTACGGCACACTAAAAAATGCGAAAAACCACACCATCCTAATTGTGTTTTTATTTATTTAGTTTGAGCCATTCGATGTGTCTATGAGTAATCTGTGTGTACGGTTGTATGCCGTCTGTGACTTGCCAAGTTTTTATATTGCAAAATTCAAACATTTTTCCTATATATTTAGCCAGGTGTGCCATTATTTTTTCATGTGTTCTAAGGTGTGCCGTTGGCAAAAAAAGGTTGAGAGCCACTGTATTAGACAAACACATGTCGCGCATAGACATAGAGCTGAGTGCCGCTAGGCACCTTTTATTTAAATTACACTGATTGGTTTATCTCCCAAATTATTATATATATTTTGGTTTTTCACTTTAACCGTCTGCACAAAAAAATCTGATTTGTAAAAGCGTATGCAAGTTAAATATATTTGATAGCGCTTTTATCTGGAAAATATATGACCTCATTTTTTTTTATAAATTCGGCTATATAACAATAATGTACTCTTGGTGTTGTATAATAATTAATAATGATAGTATGTTCATCTATACTTTTCGTTTCAAACATGTTTTATCGCCTATAGACTCTTTTTCGCGGAATTATATAGCATATCTATCAACATTTTGTTTCCTTGTCGGGGCAGGCCACTTCGACACAGCAATATAATTGGGCATAAAATAGATAGTGAGTAAGCAATGACTTGGGACCCAAAACGGCGTTTTTTTACACTTGACGTCATATTTTCATGACGTCATACAAAGTTTCTGGCTTCACAGTTGTCGCAACTTTATAGGCCTACGGCTTTGCGGCTTTGAGCATAGAAATATATAGATAGAACTCAATGACCATTGAATACCGCTTGGGTTATTCAATGGTTCAAGAGAGTGTATCCCTGCGCAAGTATTCCACGAGCGATAGCCAGTGGAATGCGGCAGGGATACACTCGAGTGAACCATTGAATAACCCGAACGGTATTCAATGGTCATTCTGTTCTGTTTTTATAAATGCAAATCTCAAAATACACTGTACTATTCAGATTATCAAAAAAATCATCATCAATAACGTTAAAATTCATCACAGGTTCCGCTCTATTTTCTTTCCTTTTTACAAAAATTGTCGTTGCTAGTGGTGACGTCATTACGGTTTGACGTAATTATGAAAGTGACGTCATTCTGGGCAAAAGTAGTACGTTTTCAAGCCATTGAATACAACCATAGGTTATTCAATGGCTGTATTCAATGGCTGTATTCTATGATATTTGCTTGTATTTGCATGAAATTACAGAATAAATATTTCTATGGCTTTGAGCTATATGACGCCATGACGTCATACTTTTTATGGCGTCATAGTTGGGACCCACAATGGCGCCTGTAAATGAGTTGTCGTAACTTTCCCTGTACAGGCCTTTGTATAGGACCAGAACATTTGGGGGATTTTCGTCCCCAAGGTCGAATGTCAGATCAAAGGTCAAGGTGCCTGATTAAAGGTAAATGAATTGCCCATCTGGGAGCGTGACCTTTGAATTACCATGCCTGTAAAAACTTATCACTAAAACAACATTAGGTAGAATTTTTTTATGAATTCTGACGACCTTTAACTTTTTTTTCTTGAAGAAAGTCTATGTCATGGATTCCAGAAAAGTACATGACTTCGACCTTTGACCACATTACACGCCTGATCAAAGACTTGAGCACCAGTTCAAGCCAGTTGGTGCCGAAAAAACGAAGTGTTTCAAATGTCACGGGCATGTATGTTTTTGGAAACCTCGACCCCACTTTGTTTTTAAAAAGGTCAAGGTCACCGGATGTCAAGTAAAAAAAATCTACGGACAGAAAATACCCCCCAAAACATCATATGTTTGAGTAGTGACTGAAATATGGCAGATGGGAAATGTCCCTGCGAGCTCTCGCTGTGAAGCCAAATAATGTAGCTTCCGCGGGAACAGATGTCTTAGATGCAATGCCATCACGTTCGCACGCAGTCTTATAATAAGCAATAAACACCGTGGGACTTAAGGCCAGAATGGGTGGTTTTTGTCCCACTAATCCTCGATTTTTTAAAAATCAGCCCCACAGGCAACAATCCCGATACATATGTGGGCATGTCCGTTTGGGTCCCGCGAAAAAAACATTTTCCTCACCCACCCCCTGGCCATGACTTATGGGCGTTTCGTCTTATGCTCCAGAGCTTGGTCTTATGTCCCTGCCTCATGTCCCCCGCCCCCCATTTTGGCCTTAAGTCCCACAGGGACATGAGACCAGGGACAAAAGACCAAGTGGGACTTGAGGCCAGGGGCATAAGACCAAGTGGGACTCAAGTCCCCTTCAAAATGGGCCAACTAGGAATATAGCCTTTCGGGCGGGGGCGGGGCTAGCGCCGGGGTTAATGAGAGAGACGGGCCGGAGCCAGAGTTGGTGTTTAGGAGAGGGCATAGTGGAACCAGGTGTTGGAGTTTGGAGTGGGGATATCACCATGGACAGAAATATGCGAAGCGTGAAAATGTTTGGGAATTATTATGTTAAAAGCAGACAGTGAGCTTATAGAGACAGTTCTCAACCTTTGGGGAGGGTGGATGCTCCCTGGGATCCAATGGGAACCTTATAATTTCTCATGATCTTCTTACAGAGTGAATCACAGGAAATTTCTTCGTTTGCAGACTTTGAAGGGAACAATACTTGAGGTAATCGAATAATTCAACAATAACACAACACTTTTTTTTCTTCAAATAATTATCTTCTAATGTATTTACAAACTTTAAGAACGCCAATTGTCAAGGTATCACAACTGAGTTTTATGTTTAAAGAAACAAAACCTACATCACACCCTTGAGGGGGGATTTACCGAAAAATTATGTGTCCTTCAATCGATTCAACAAAATATATTTGTCAGTACATGTATAGGTCAAGTATTACGTAGCCATTTTACTTATTCTGATTATATATAAGTGGCCAGTCGATTGAAACAATAGTAATTTCTTTAGTAAATACACTTTGAAAACCTTAAATACCATAACTATTCAAACATTCTTTCAGGCTAACGTATAATTCGTGTGCTTCTCTCACATTTCTGGGTAAAGTAAAAGCATGTTTGTCAACTCCAGTTATCTCTTCAAGAATATCTAAGAAATCGTTATCGCAACCATACAATGGATATTCCAAGCTATATTCATCGATAATTTCTTGAAGAATTCCCATATTACACGACAAGGGAAGAGATCGGTCTTCATAACCATACACTTGTGGTTGATGGTATAAAACACTGGGAATACCACTCACTTGACAATGCCGTTGGGTTCTTATCCTGTGAACGTTTAAGGTGCTTTGGAAAATCATCAGCTGGTATTTAATTACCGGAAGGAAACATAAACGAATACATTGAATATCAATCGGGTTTAATTGGTCTAGTTCTCCAGAACTGCGCATGTCACGGAAGTAATTTCTCCAGAATTCAGAAACGCTTTGACGCAAGGATCCCCAGAACCTTTCGATTCTTTGATTTCCGGTTGAACGTCCTCGCAAGAAAGGTGGCATGTCCGTAGATTCTTGCTGACTTAGAACAAACGCGGTCTGTAAATCCCTAACAATGCCATTTTCCGTCCCATCATCTAGCCTTACACATCTAGGAATTCTCTTAGTTTCCTTAACAAAGTTTAGATAGAATCTAGCGATGTATCCTCGAGGCTTATTATTTGAAGGTCCAGCATTCAGCCATAATAATTTTCTCGAAAATCCGTCGTTAGCCCCGTGAATAGCAATTCCATAAGGCTTTAATTTATCATAGCCGTCAATGTGTATAAGATCATTTGATCCTCTGTTAGTGTAGACCCTCCTGTGCAATATTCGCCAAGCACGCGCATTAACCAATTCTGGAGTCAGAGTCTGCAATGCTAAACGAACAGCACGCTGTGATGCGGACACACTGCAGTGGACGTTAAGTAGTTTCCACATAATCCTGTAACCGACGTTCATAAAACCTCCCCTTTGAAGACGCAATATTGTTTCTAGTATAGCATGAAAATTTGGTCTTATGTTCCTTCTTCGTAAGCCAAGACTTCTTAACTTTCGCTTTAAAGTTGACATGCTAATGAATATACTGTGGCATAAACCCCAAAACCCAAGTATTTCACACATACTGTACGATAATCCATGGTAATATCTAATTATTTCCTCTAAGGTTGCATTGTCCCTTTGAAATACAGGGTATGCTGTCACAGCCGTTATAAGAAGATAAACGATGACCTGAAATGATACCAATAAAATTTCAATGAAACCAGTAACAAGGCAGTAGTTATTTAAGCAATTGAATTCTTGTCTGGGGTCGAAAATCACCGTTTTCTATAGCTCGATTTTATTTTTATCCAGAAACACGTTACGTTAGGATTCTGTATAGGAAACTGAGGTATGGTGAAACATAAATTCTCCAATACGTGCTTTAAAATTCCAGTGGAAAAGTCGCGAGAGAGAAAAAGAAAGTGAAAATTCAAACTAAATACAAACAGTTTTCATTCTCTTCACAGAATGCTTTCTTTCTTTCGACAAATACTGACCCAGCTTGTTATGCAAGTGTCAGCTACCAACTGAACGGCTATCCTCTTGCTTTGGACAAAATCGTAATAATGTAAATACATAAACCAATCTTAATACTTTGGCGACTTAAGAAATCTCGAGATATCGTCGTTTAGTGACCCGTGTTTTTGTCATTTAAAGAACTTATTGACATCAATGCAAAAAATATTTTGCAATGTTCGGAAAATATCGCCATGCGCTATATCGACATACACTACGGTGAAATTGAATATGTTGGCAAAGTTTAAGAATGGCAATATCTTATCGCGAAAGTGCGGTCGTAGAACGAAATGACGACATACAACATATCGCCTTGATTCAATTAAATCAGCAAAAATTGTCTTTTCCAGGTAAAATCATCGCAACGATACCAATATATTGACAAATAACCTTATAATTATCGCGGTATCTATCGCGCTATTGACCCCTATACGCTTCCATACTATACGCTTCCATAGTATTCTTATATCGAATTCCAACTATCAAGGGTTCTTCTACATGTACTCAACCGGATCTCAGTTTTTAGTCACATTGAACTGACTATATAGACGGCGTCCTTGCTCTTAAGTTAAAAACAAAAATAAAACGCCCCATTTCGATATTTTAGTAATGAATTTATCTGGTTCCAGGTATAGTTATGACTGTAGAGGGATTTTTGGACAACATTGCATGTGTTGCACATACTGCCGGATGTGCGGTTCAACTCGCCACCGCCACAACGGGTCAGACTTGCAGGTAAGTCTCAGTTATTATTATTATTATATTTAGTGTCATTATTATACAACATTTATATAGTGCATATCATTCACTCATGTGTTCACGGGCGTTGAACAAGCTACAAGAGGATGTCAACTATTTTGCGCATATAAAAACAGAATAAGCCCCAACACTAATTCTTGTGGAACACCAGACAAGAGGTCATATTTTTCAATGAAACAATATCGACAACAATCTTGTTTCCTACGCACATGACTAGAACACACGAGCGTTGCTGATCTTTTAAACTCGTAGGTTTCCTCCGACTGTTACATATTTCGATTGAATTATCCTTCGACGTATTATGCCGAAGTAATTTTTTATTTACGTTTTTATTTACGTAACAGTGGAACATAAAATCGGTTGGCCTAACATTTTAAATTTAGATAATTCAAAAAGATAACCAACCGTCTATGTTTTGTTTATTTAATCTATTGTAATTATAATGGAATTGTTCCATTTCAGTGATAAACGGCCATATTTTCAGTGTTTAGCGACTAATGGTTGTAAAGCTTCCACCGATTTTTACAAGTCACAAGTAACCGCCTTTAATTATACTGGTTGTGGTACGTAAGCCTTTATCAGTTATTAATACGAACGGTGGGAGAAACTTGATCACCAGGACAAAAACCAAGTAGGATTAAAATCGCACCTGCGTGACTCAATTGACAGACCAGATTGACACAAATGAAACGCGTAAAACAGTTTAATCCCAAGACAACTACTACTCTGTGCCACAAGAATCCAATTTAAAGCAGCCTTGTTAGTCGCGCGACTTGATCGAGGTAGAATAACGTATCACAACAACCCTCACGTGTCTTGTCAACACTCCATCAATCGTCAGTGTGTATGTCGTCATCGTGAAATTTCCTAAAATCTGGCCAGTTTATATAGTCGCCGTGATTACGTCGTAGAAACACACGTGCAGCCGAGATACTCTAAGAAGACGTGCGGTAGGAACCCCAATGAGCGTGGTTAGAGCGCCGCGGGTTCTTCGATGACCGCCGTTGCCAAACCAACAGATCTCAATAGAAACGCCATTAGCGCGGAGTACTCGTGTCGGGCGCGGTATATTCGCATAGGTCGCGGTAAAAACGCGACTTTTTTCAAGTTTGTAATATACTGAGACTATCAAACATGTAATTCATATTTAAAAAAAACCTTCTGATGTATTTGTAAAAGAGAAAGGTAAGACACTTTTCTGAGACGTTTCTTTCCCGTGAGGTACCGCTGTCGCTATATACTTCAAAATAGTGAATAAAATTGGTTTACAATACAAATCAACCACCCAGTTCCTTTCCATATACATTTCTTCCGATAGAAACACACATTTCAGATTTTTTAAAAAATGTAAAGTTAGTTTATTTGCCATAAATCACTCAAGATTTTTTACATTTCATCGACATTTGAGCAGAAATGACGGAAGTGGTAGTAAGGGAGACAACTCTGCCATCTGATCTAGGAGGCAGACCACCATTAAATTTCACCATCTCGGTACCCACAAATTGTAGTTCGTCTATTTATAGCAGTTCTCTCTCTGTCTCTTTTCTCCCCTTTTGCATACCCATTTTTGTTGATTTTTTGGTCTAGAGTGGACTAAGAGGGTTTGAATTAATATTTTCTGTCAGGTTTTGGTAAATATTCATGATTTTGAGGCGGAAGGATAACGGCGTTATGAGGTTGGCTACGGTGATATGTACGGCAACTAGATACATGTTTTGAGTATGCTTCTTCAAGTTCGTGTATCTCAAAATTTTGGTGGTCAACCTCATAAAAATTTTAGTGCAAAGACATGGCCATTTGTTCCTCTGTCTGTAGTGAAAAGCATTTCTCCCAACGAAAATTTGGGGAAAAGTTGGAGGTGGGCAAAGAGTCCAGAATTAACATTGAAGTCAATGGGGAAATTAATGGTGGTCTGCCTCCATCTGACCCGAATGACTCATTTTGGCACAACTATGCTATTTCTACGAATGAAGCAAACTGATCCCGCAGTGAATATTCGCTTGGCCGCTACAATCACTGATAAGCATGACGAGACTTAATCAGTTCGGCATATTAACTTTTTTATTCCGACAAATTAAATTCTCAAACATTTTTTTGAAGTTTAAGAAAAATAAAGACGTTTGAAGTCTTTGTAGTTAAAAATATTTCCTATTTAGTGTAAATGGGTATTAAAATGAGTAAAATGCATCACATTGCCCGAAGCAGTTAGGTGTTATGTAAATAATGCACGAGCCGTTGAGCCAATGACTGACGACACGCGAAGTCAATGCACGTGTTGTAGACAGTCATCTGTGACAGAGATAATTCGTAAGTAATTCTCTGTGAAACAGATTGCGAATGAAGATGAAGAAAACCGGAGTAGGATACAGGAATGTTTTAAACTTAGGATAAGGAAATAGTACCTCTTTAAATATAAAAAACTGGTAGTCTATGGGCACAAATAATATATTTCGTCTCCTTTATTTAAGTTACATTATGGGAGATAAGATAAAGAGATGGCAGTTCTCACTATAATAGTTAAAAACTAAATAGTGTAAAGGTAATTTGCTGAAAATTTCAGTCAAATTGATCCACTATTAGCCGAGAAAAAAACGTTTGAAATATTCACATAGCCTCGGTCATCATTACTCAAATCATTAATATAAACAGCATAGTCTTGATTATCCACTTTATTGATTTAATTATCAATGGCCATTAAGCGGCATATATGAATTTAATCCGCCAACATCGAAGGCTAGCCTTGACATCAAGAGTTTATTATGATCTGGATATGTTAATTAATGTCTAATTGATTATTTAGATAACATTTCAGGCCTAAAGAAAGACCTGTAATAAGCAGATTTTGCTCTTGCATAATGCTATTTTAAGCTTTACAGTAACTTATCTATCACTGAGATTTCGCTTTGTAGATGATGCTTATCCTATTCACATTCATCTAATGAAAATATATAAAAATAAATCAATGTTTTGTTTCAGGTGCGGCGGAGCTGTTGGCGCCCTTATCATTATTAGTGGCGATGTTGGTAGCTTTAAGACTTGTCTCAAACTAAACCTTCCGCCTGCAACTATATTTTCACATCTGCACATGATTAAGCGGAGGGATACTTAATTCTTTTCTTTTATCATTTACCGTGATTAAATTGCACATATTACATCCCTAAAATTAAAAAGGTAAAAAGTTATTAGTAGGTACTGGGATAACCTACAACATAACTTTTCTAGACCAATATTTTACATAGGTTTTAGGGAAAAGGCTTGGAAGAAAAGCTGATTCTGTGTAAGGCAGGACTGGAAGAAAGGCTGATTCTGTGTAAAGCAGGGACGGAAAGAAAGGCCGAAACATCATTTTACTCAGGAATTGGAGAATATTAAACTATATTTTACGCAGGGATTAGGACAGTGTTGAATCTGTGTAAAACAGTCGTTTACCCAGGGACTGGGTGCGAGGCTGAAATTATATAAACACAATTTTACCGGAAGATTTGGAAACAAACTGAATATATGTTATACCTCTTCAGTCAATGTGGTACAAACACGCCATATTATATATCACACATGGTTGTTATCTCTGTCAATTTTTTACCTATTATATTAGCAGAATTCCGTCAAAACATATTATTTATTAAATTTATCAAATTCAAGGGCTGATAAAAAAGATACTTTAACAAAAAGTTATACGCTTCAATCCCAGCTTGACGGAAGGCCGGCAAAGCTTTTTATCAATTAAATGTATCAAAAAAGAGCAACGGGATTGTAACAAAAAATTTGTACGCGGATTATCTAAAGTAGGGTGACCCAAATTTTATCTACAGAAAGTTGGTCTCGACACAGTAAAATTCAGCTTTTTGGTTATTACATCACATTTATAAATTACGTTCGTTTTATTTTTTAAATTGCTTTATTATCATTAACTGTACCGTATAGGAGCTGCATATTTTGGTTTAGCACAAATAATATCTCTGAATAACGTTCGTAAGCAAGAACACGATACTAGCAGTAGTTTCATTTCACTTTTACAAGGTTCTTAAAACAATTGTTGAGCTGTCTAATGTGCTTTTTTCTAAATTCAATTTCTTGTTCCAGCTTTCTGTTATGTTTCGTAAGGAAAAGTAGTCTTGATTATCCCGACCTGTCAATTAGACGTAGAATGGTCGATAGACTGGTTGAGCGAGACTATTTTTACTCAAAAGTGTCTGGATGTTATGGACGGAACCATGTTTCAGTCTTATTATTTTTAGACGATTAAATGGTCATTAAGTACAACATAACCGTTTATTTAGTGACTATAAATGTGCGGAACTGATTTAAGGCTTGGTAGATATATAAATATTGTGGTGTAATTGTTGAGATATTCATTTGTGGTGGGTCACCCTATCTAAAGTCTTAAAAACGTATGTTGAGAGCGCAACGCTGTTTAGCACGGAACTGTGGGTAATCGACTATTAACATCAATGCTGATTGGTTAATCAATTGCATGACATCAAAAGTGACCTATCGCCATAACTTGTCAGATCTTCATGTAGTGTAAGCCTTGGAAAGTATAAAAAAACGAAACGAAATATAGATCTGGGCCCTGTTTCTCAAAATCTTAATTAAAAATAAAATCCAAACTGTAGTAGATACTTCAATTTTGATTGGCTAAGCACTACAAACAATGTCAAATTTCGTGCAACTGGCCCCTGTATTTCAATCAGATTGTTAAACATCAGAAACAAACTAACCTTGCCACAGCCTTGTATCAACAGAATATGATATACGTGTAAACATATTTATATATTTTTAAGAAATAAATATATATTCACTTCGTGTGGTTTACCAAGTAACTGGAGGGGGTAGGGGCTGTTCGCTCAATGATTAAGGCACTAGCTCGCTAACCAGGAGGTTTTGTGTTCGCTACTGCATGGTGTTAGCCGATAAAGTTCTTCGGTGGCGTCCACGAGTCATTCGTGCAAAACGGGGGGTCTTACAAGGAACCGCTTCTAGTGCAGTTCGCTCAATGATTAAGGCACTAGCTCGCTAACCAGGAGGTGTTAGCCGATAAAGTTCTTCGAGATTTTATTCGATGGCTTCCACTAGTCATTCATTCAAAACAGAGGGTCTTACAAGGAACCGCTTCCTAGTCGGTTGTGCAAAACGGAGGATTTAAGGAGGAGCCGCTTCTAGTGGTTCGGATGCACGTAAAAGAAACCGTGGCAGTGTACAATTACCCTCATAACACACTGTATGGCGTGTGCTCGTTTTCATTATCCCGGTGGTAACTGAAAAGTAGGAAGCTTTTAAACCTCATTTCATAGATAATCGAACATATAAAGACTGGCCTTCATAAAGCAAGACTGGGGATCACGTGGCTAAGTGGTAGAGACATTAGTTCGCTAGCCGGGAGGTCGGGTGTTTAATCCATGCATTGGCCGAGAAGTTCATACAGATTTTCCGGCATGGTTTTCACTTGTCAGTGATGTGGGATAGAGGGCCTGATAATGACAGCTGTCTAGTCGTTCGGATGGGACGATAAACCGAAGTCCTGTATACACATTTGCGTGCACATAAAACATCCCTAAGCAATTGGAATTTGATATAAGATTAAGATGTAGCGCCGCTGCCCGGGCATAATTCCCTCATTGCACACTGTATGGCGTATGCCCGTCTTCATTAGCCCTTTAGTCCCGAAATGATCTAGTTGTGTCGAGTGGACGTTAAACCCCATTTCTCTCTCTCTCTCTCTCTTCATTAGCCCAGGTTAGGTGCAGAAAGGAGGACGTTAAACTCCATTTCATTTCATTTCACAGAGCAAGACATTATACGAATGGGTATTTTAGCAGAAAATCCCGGGGGCAATGCAGTGAACACGAATATTTGAAACAGCAGATCTGCCTCAACTGAGTATGAAACCAACTGACTCAGACAATCGAGTCTAACAATATCTCGAATGGTGACCATTGTGACCGGTTGATAGCATGTTAGTTGGCCAAATGGTCCAGGATGTTAACACAGTTTGTTTATTCCAGATAATGGGAAGTAACTCCACTGAATGCTGCGATGAACTATTAATGACCACCATTGACTTTAAAGGACAATAGTGTCAATTATTATCACATATGTGATAGAACTGATTAAACACTTTCCAAATATAATTTTATAACACAGCGATCATTACTACGATAGATGGTAATTAAGGTTTCAACAATAGGTAGTGACGAACGCGAAAGGAAAACACAAGCTATCCCTCTATATAACTGACTGAAGCGATAAGTGATAACAGATACATGGGCGAATTTCTGCTCGCTAATAATTCCTTCATCAAATTAACCAATCAATTCTGATTTTATAAATGGGTATTCGCAAATACAAACTCTGCTTTATCTTCGCTGCAGATGTCTATCCCCCAGTTCTGTGCAGCGAACAACAAGAACTCAGTACAACAGATACCTTCATTCGATAATGCTAGAAAGGAAATAGGATATGTGTTTTAAGCAGATTGTTTCGTTTTAAACTGTAAATTTATTTACAAATGTCAGATAAGATCTACAGTTGAATAAACTTGTTTGTAAGATTGTTGTAATTTATCTGCTTGTTTGTAAGATTGTAATTTATCTGCTTGTTTTTCTAAAATTGTTGTAATTATCTGCTTGTGTTTCTAAGATTATTGTAATTATCTGCTTGTGTTTCTAAGATTGTTGTAATTATCTGCTTGTGTTTCTAAGATTATTGTAATTATCTGCTTGTGTTTCTAAGATTGTTGTAATTTATCTGCTTGTTTGTAAGATTGTTAAAATTTATCTGATTGTGTTTCTAAGATTATTGTAATTTATCTATATTTTAAACGGTTCAAATAAAATATGAAAATAACTAGCATATGGTTCAATTACATTTCAATTCCTTCAACAGTGGGAGGAAACCAGAGGAACCAGAGAAAACCCACGAGGCTGGACAGGTGACAGTACTCCTTGTCACGGGGAATCGAAACCACGCCAGTTGACTCAATGACGGACCTTATGATACAGCGCGCGCACAAGTGATAATCATTCGGAATTGATAGCTTGCAAATCGGAATTAATAGGACACTGCCCATATCGTATATTATTGGACTAGAGTAACGACACATGTAGGTTTAGTTAAGATTTGTTGCAATGAAAAATAACTTTAAAATCAAAATACAAATAAGAATTTATTGTTAGTTTCAGAATGCATATATATATATATATATATATTTATTGTAATCAAAATTTAAAGTTAAAATACAAATATGAATTTTTATTTCAGAATATAGATACCTATTTATTGTAATCAAAATATAATTTTGAAATCAAAATACAAATTAGAATGCATTTTAGTTTGAGAATACATAGATCCAAATTCATGTATCTAAGAAGGAAAACATATAATAAAACATATAATATAAGTATATTATTTATGACGTTACATACACATGTTGTTTTATGACATATATCAATTACATCTCGACAGCAGTCTTGATAAAATAAATCCTAATCGTTCAGTTTAGTTTACATTATAATTGATTGCAAGAATAAAAGGATAGCGTAAAATTAAATTACATTATATAAAAAATAGATAATACAAAAAAATCCAACACGGGTCAGTTATTGCGTGTTGACAGTTGATATTATGTAAGTTTATATCTTCTGCTTGTATTCACTGTAAAATAAACAACAAGTATCATTATGTGATTGAAATCATTGTTCATACCGAATTTAAACACAAATTGTTAATATTTACATACAAATACATGTACTAATAGATCAAAAAAAAATTATTTCAACATATCTTTGAAACAGAATTGGAACCATTATTGGAATGGTATTCCTATTAGAGATCATCGTGTACAATACTGTAGTTTGCAAGTGATTCATCTAAGTTAAGGTGGTACATAGACTTTTAGCATTGTCATACGATTAGAAACAATTAATACACAAAACATTTTTTACCGATAACATGAATCGAGAAAAACTGTCAAAAAATATATTTAAATAGTTTATCTATTATCGAGAAAACATTTTTTAAAACTTATATATAAATATTTATTTTACTATTGGGAAGACTTTTGTTGTCTAAAGCTAATTGATCAGATGAATTAAATTGTGTATAAACAACAAAACTGATTATTTGAACGACAACAGCTTTGCCTACTGAAAAGTATTATGTTATGTCATGACATTTCTCTAAAATTCAAAATGGTCGAATAATATTAACCAATTATTAACTCTCTCTTTTGCTGAATTGTTCATGCTATTGATGACATGTTACCGAATAGCGCGTTTGTATCCGATTTACTATGTAGATCTGTTACATCTTACTTTGAGAGGTATTAAGTTATTAAAGATACATTAGTTAAGAGTTTAGTAAAGAGCTGGCCATTCTTGCTATAATAATTCAAAAACAGATGATATAAAAAGAAAATATTGAAAATTTCAGTCAAATTATTTTATTCTGAACGGAGTTATCAGTGTTGGAAGTTTGGACAAGAAATGGGTACAAACTGCGGCGACACCTTAACGACAATTGTCGATCGTTTGATTGACAGACGATAACTCCACCCACATATTCTTGATTATCCAGTAACGTGCTCAATAGTAATAGTACTCTCGCTTGACAGGCCTTTCGTCGTCAGTTTCCGGTAGCGCACGTCACCGAATAAAAGTAAACGTTATCTTTGGTCAGCCATTTCTGGTTTAATTATATAGAAGGACGACTGTTTAAATTCGAGCTGTATCCAAGCCATTCGTGGGTCTTCAGAGTTAATTTTGTTGTCTTAATGAAGGTCTAATTAATCATTTCTATAACATCTCAAGCCTAAATAAAGACTTTCAATATGTTGATTTAGCTCTTGCATAATGCATGTTTAATCAATGGCTGCCTTACTGGATTTAGTATGTAGGTATATTACATCTTACTTTGTGAGGTAACAACCAATGTCTGACTTCTAAACCAATTAACAGAAAATATAAAATAAATGAAAAAAACTTACATCAGATTCACAAGTTACTACGAAGGCCCAATAGTGCCAAACAAAAAAAAATATTAATCCATTTGAACGAATTAGTATCTCGTTTGAACGAATTAGTATCTCGTTTAAACGAATTAATTATCGCGTTTGAACGAATTAGTATCTCGTTTGAACGAATTAATTATCTCGTTTGAACGAATTAGTTTATCGTTTGAACGAATTATTATCTCGTTTGAACGGATTAATATCTCGTTTGAACAAATTAATATCTCGTTTAAACGAATTAATTATCGCATTTGAACGAATTAGTATCTCGTTTGAACGAATTAATTATCTCGTTTGAACGAATTAGTATCTCGTTTGAACGGATTAGTATCTCGTTTGAACGAATTAATTATCTCGTTTGAACGAATTAGTATCTCGTTTGAACGAATTAATTATTTCGTTTGAACGAATTAATTATTTCGTTTGAACGAGTTAGTATCTCGTTTGAACGAATAAGTATCTCGTTTGAACGAATTAATTATCTCGTTTGAACGAATTGATATTTTTCGATTGTACAGAAGCATGGAAGGGACATGCAGAAATTGTGTTTCAAGTAAAGATAATATGATTTAATACGTGTGGGTTCTTTAGTCCTTCTAGCGTTACTGTCAGTAGATGGAACTACACTTGTGAAAAGGGGCATTGGTATAGAATACGTTGGAAATTATCCAATTTGTTTCATGTTTGCCTGGGTTAGCCACAGCATTGCAGTGAAGACATTGTTTTATGACATTATCTTAAACAGGCATTACAACAGGTATACATATGTATGATATTGCAAGGACGCGGATTTTAAATGCACCAAATTAAGAAATAAAATGGTTATAGATTGTACCTTGGCTACATGTATACGATTGCTTGTCGTACGTTACTAACGTGTGAAAATTAAATGGTAGCTAGTTCCGCAGGTAGCGTGTCTCAGATGTTCAGATTGGGGTCCCGTGTGGTAAAGCGACGCTTACGTTGGCCAACTTCCCCGATAGGACAGAGGACTTGCAGCCGAGGGTCGTGCAAAGGAGGAAGTTAGCTCAAGCGAGGAATGGCTGTTCTGGCCACCCTACGCATAATTACCGGTGAAAGCCGACACGGAGGTCTCCCCCCCCCCCTTGGTTCACCATGAGCCATCGTTCCCCTCTGCGGCTCTCGGTTTCACGTCCCTTGTTCTCTCGAGCAAGTCGACCAACAGTAGCGTGGCATTGCCACACGGGGAAACTCGCCCCATTAAAGCAGACGTCGCTTTTTTTTTCTTTTTTTGTTTTTCTACCCGTGTGACTTTTAGCTAACTTAGGGAACAGAACTACAGATATACGATTGATTGTGAACGAAGTTTACATATTAATTGAACTTTGCAATACAACGGATCGAAGAGGATGTGTTTGAGTTTCTAAGATAGAGAGGGATAGAAGAGACAACTAATTTGCGACGTCTGCTTTAAGATAAAGAGGGGTAGAAAAACAAAAAAAGAAAAAAAAGCGACGTCTGCTTTAATGGGGCGAGTTTCCCCGTGTGGCAATGCCACGCTACTGTTGGTCGACTTGCTCGAGAGAACAAGGGACGTGAAACCGAGAGCCGCAGAGGGGAACGATGGCTCATGGTGAACCAAGGGGTGGGGGGGGAGACCTCCGTGTCGGCTTTCACCGGTAATTATGCGTAGGGTGGCCAGAATAGCCATTCCTCGCTTGAGCTAACTTCCCCCTTTGCACGACCCTCGGCTGCAAGTCCTCTGTCCTATCGGGGAAGTTGGCCAACGTAAGCGTCGCTTTACCACACGGGACCCTAATCTGAACATCTGAGACACGCTACCTGCGGAACTAGCTACCATTTAATTTTCACACGTTAGTAACGTACGACAAGCAATCGTATACATGTAGCCAAGGTACAATCTATAACCATTTTATTTCTTAATTTGGTGCATTTAAAATCCGCGTCCTTGCAATATCATACATATGTATACCTGTTGTAATGCCTGTTTAAGATAATGTCATAAAACAATGTCTTCACTGCAATGCTGTGGCTAACCCAGGCAAACATGAAACAAATTGGATAATTTCCAACGTATTCTATACCAATGCCCCTTTTCACAAGTGTAGTTCCATCTACTGACAGTAACGCTAGAAGGACTAAAGAACCCACACGTATTAAATCATATTATCTTTACTTGAAACACAATTTCTGCATGTCCCTTCCATGCTTCTGTACAATCGAAAAATATCAATTCGTTCAAACGAGATAATTAATTCGTTCAAACGAGATACTTATTCGTTCAAACGAGATACTAACTCGTTCAAACGAAATAATTAATTCGTTCAAACGAAATAATTAATTCGTTCAAACGAGATACTAATTCGTTCAAACGAGATAATTAATTCGTTCAAACGAGATACTAATTCGTTTAAACGAGATACTAATTCGTTCAAACGAGATAATTAATTCGTTCAAACGAGATACTAATTCGTTCAAATGCGATAATTAATTCGTTTAAACGAGATATTAATTTGTTCAAACGAGATATTAATCCGTTCAAACGAGATAATATTTCGTTCAAACGATATACTAATTCGTTCAAACGAGATAATTAATTCGTTCAAACGAGATACTAATTCGTTCAAACGCGATAATTAATTCGTTTAAACGAGATACTAATTCGTTCAAACGAGAAACTAATTCGTTCAAATGGATTAATATTTTTTTTTGTTTGGCACTATTGGGCCTTCGTACTCGAGAGAACAGGGGACGTAAAACCGAGAGCCGCAGAGGGGAACGATGGCTCATGGTGAACCAAGGGGTGGGGGGGGGGAGACCTCCGTGTCGGCTTTCGCCGGTAATTATGCGTAGAGTGGCCAGAACAGCCATTCCTCGCTTGAGCTAATTCCCCCTTTGCACGACCCTCGGCTGCAAGTCCTCTGTCCTATAGAGGAAGTTGGCCAACGACAGCGTCGCTTTACCACACGGGACCCCAATCTGAACATCTGAGACACGCTACCTGCGGAGCTGGCTACCATTTAATTTTCATACGTTAGTAAAGTACGACAAGCAATTGTATACATGTAGCTCTGTTCACTGCGCTAGCGAAAATTCAGCCAAGGCACAATCTATACCATTTTATTTCTTAATTTGGTGCATTTAAAATCCGCGTCCTTACAATATCATACATATGTATACCTGTTGTAATGCCTGTTTAAGATAATGTCATAAAACAATGTCTTCACTGCAATGCTGTGGCTAACCCAGGCAAACATGAAACAAATTGGATAATTTCCAAGGTATTCTATACCAATGCCCCTTTTCACAAGTGTAGTTCCATCTACTGATGGTAATGCTAGAAGGACTAAAGAACCCACGCGTATTAAATCATATTATCTTTACTTGAAACACAATTTCTGAATGTCCCTTTCATGCTTCTGTAGAATCGAAAAATATTAATTGGTTCAAACGAGATAATTATTTCGTTCAAACGAGATACTTATTCGTTCAAAGGAGATATTAACTCGTTTAAACGAAATAATTAATTCGTTCAAACGAAATAATTAATTCGTTCAAACGAGATACTAATTCGTTCAAACGAGATACTAATTCGTTTAAACGAGATAATTAATTCGTTCAAACGAGATACTAATCCGTTCAAACGAGATACTAATTCGTTCAAACGAGATAATTAATTCGTTCAAACGAGATACTAATTCGTTTAAACGCGATAATTAATTCGTTTAAACGAGATGTTAATTCGTTCAAACGAGATATTAATCCGTTCAAACGAGATAATAATTCGTTCAAACGATATACTAATTCGTTCAAACGAGATAATTAATTCGTTCAAACGAGATACTAATTCGTTCAAACGAGATACTAATTCGTTCAAACGAGATACTAATTCGTTCAAACGGATTAATATTTTTTATTGTTTGGCACTATTGGGCCTTCGTAATTCTCTATATATAGTCTATGATCAATAGTGATTAGGTTTTATTGTTTTATTGATATGATTAAAATCATTATAAATCACAGATACATAATATTTTACTCAAATCACTTTAATAGGCACAAAGAAAATATTTTAGCAACATTTATTGCTAAAACATGAAATTTATTAAGGCTTAACCCACACTCATATTTACAGTGAATGATTATTTAACATTTAAAACATGATCTATCATTCAATTATTGACAATAAAATGGCGACGGGCTTATTGCATAGCGAGCACCATATATCAATGAAATCTCAAAATCACATATCTTTGAAAATACTGAAAGGATCTGAACCATTATTGGGCTATTATTTGTATATTAGATTCATTTTTCACAGTATTGCAGTTCGCAAGTGATTGAATTCACTTAAAATGGCAATTAGAAACAGTCAATACATAAAACAATAACATCAACATTTTATACCGCTAACATTAATTCTAATATTATTGGGAAAACTTTCAAAAAATATATTTAAATAGTTATAAATTACATGGCGGAAACATTTAGTTTCTAAAGCTATGGAATGAATTAAATTGTATATATGTAAACAACAAAACATATATTATTATTGGAGGTATAAAAGCTTTGCTACTCGGAAGTCGTCTGTTACATAACGACAATTCTCAAGAATTTGAAAACCGTTGAATAATATAAACCTGAAATTTCGTAGCACAACTTTCTCTTTTCCTAGATTGTTCATGCTATTGATGACATAAAACACAATGTCAACTTAATATAAATAACAACCCACAGAACAGGGGATCCACGGTGGAGGTATTAATTTATTAACCAATGCCTGCCTTCTACAAATTTCAATTTATAAGATTATGTGACACGAAAGATGTAGGCCATTTTCATTCAAATCATTATTAATTAGGCCTAAACACATTTTAACCATTTCTTTATCACATTTTATCACCAATGATAGTTAACAAAATTATCTAACAATCTGTTTCCCATTGGATAACCCCCCTGAACTTCACACCAATGGGTAGCAGAATTTCAATTTAGTTAGCAGAAAATAAATCAAATATAAATTAAATCCCAACACAGACTCTGTGTAAGATGGATTATACTCTTGACAAAGTAAATACATTGTAAGTGAAGTATGCAAACCAGTGGTTCTCAACCAGTGTGCCGCAAAATCATCCTAAGTGTGCCGCGAAATTTTGAACGGGACACAAAGAAAATGCGAAAAAAACACATGATCCTAATTGGGTATTCACGGTAAGTTCATAGCTGTGTTTTTCGTTATCTTGTCTGAGTCATTCGATGTGTCTATGACTAGTCTGTGTCTACGGATGTATGCCGTCTGTGACTTGCCATGTTTTTATTTTGCAAAATTCAAATATTTTTCCTATATATTTAGTCAGGTGTGCCGCTATTTTTCACGTGTTTCAAGGTGTGCCAGTGGCAAAAAAAGGTTGAGAACCACTGATGTAAACTGTACGATTGTGAAATTGATCTTGCTTAAAACAGGTAGTCAAATAAAGTATAAAAATAGTATTGTAGCTAATTATATAATCTTTCATAAAATATTTCTAGGTGAAAATCTATTTTTGTTTGCATGTTATTCAATATCACGTCTCAATTTTAAATAAATAAATCATAAAATTCTATAGTTTAACAAGAGTTATTGCGAATATTCTTAACCCTATTTTATAATGTTTAGTATAATAGCCCGGGTCATCATCTTTAATTCTGGGTAATAAACATGAAAACAGATTGAAGGAAAACATCCGAATTCTCTCAACAAATATACATATTATTTATGTCCGTTATGTGAGGATGTAAGTGTGAAGTAAGGGGTGGGAAAAGGATGTGTTATCGTTGCGAGGACAAAAGAAAAGGTAATACAATTTTAGAAAGTAGGTCCAGTTTTGTTAATTAAGGGTCTTTAATCAAACATAAGGAAGTTTTACTTATTATATTATACCTCCAAGCTTTCAAAGTAGACTACCCACCCACCTCGCTTATTCCTGCAATCTAAAATCAGGTTAAAATGATGCCTAACGTCAACTCAACATCAACAAGGCAATTTCGAGACATATGACATATGATATATATGTTAAGCGGTCTTGATCAGTTGGATGAAACCAGGGAACACAGAGAAAACCCACGAGGTAAGTCACACATCATCCGGCGACCAAATCACGTTACAGTTAAACCCATTATTCTCTTATTAGCACTACTTATGTGATGTGAAAAATGTTTCCCTGTTATTCCAATAGTCAAAATGTTCATCAACATTTATCTGAATATGTCCACATGGTAATATTTATGTGAACGTGTATTCGCTGTTGGACATAGTGTTTTTTTTTTTATTAACGTCAGCGATGATTAAATGATATTCTCTTTACACCACATTTAATATAAGATAAAAGAGTCCCATCCCATCCCAGCAAATAACAGGTATTAAGATGTAACACAGATTTGGTTATCTGACGAAACTGACATTATAATTGATGGAAAGACTAATATTTTACCTTTCCAAAGATATACGTAAACCGTTATATACGTGACTGACCCCAACGTAAACAAACCTTTCGTCTGTCGATATATTGTTTCACAGTTATTTTCTTTTGGACAATGCTACAACATACAGGTTCTGAAACCGTGTACAAACCCAGCATTGGCCGAGAAAGTTAGGCGTTGTTCCCGCTTGTCAGTGATGCAGGATGGCGGTCCTGACAAGGAAAGCTGTCTAGTCGTTCGGGTGGGACAAACACCGACGCCCCGTGTACACACTGACGTAGGCAAAAGTGACAGTTGGGCACAATTTCACCCATGGCACACTGTATAGCCTTCATTAACCTAGTTCGGAGCAGAACAGTTGGACGCTAAACTCCATTTCATTTCACTTTATTTCATTTCAATAAGTCTACGATGTAACGTGACAAGAAGACGGAAGTTAGTGTGCTGTATGTCGCTCCGGTATAAATCGTAGGTCATTTGTAGCTATGTTCTAAATGTGTAGTATACAGTCTGGTACGGTCATATTTAATAAATAGACATGGTGTGGATTCTGATAAACAATTCAACAAATATGAATGAATTTAGGGAAGAACCAAAATCGTTCAACCAATATACATATTGTATATAAGTATGAATTTTGGAGTGGGCGAAGGAATGGGCGTAATCATATTCGGCCGTTAAGTAAAAGTAATACAATTTTAGAAAGTATCGCCAGTTTTGTCAACGGTTTGCAATTACACATTAGAATTTTTAACTTATTATACCCGCAGGTTTTCAGAGTTGGCTACTCCCTTCCCCTCACTCGTAGACCCGACCTGCAATCATACTCCCTATTCAGCCCCCCAACCTTGTTGAGTAATATACACTGAGTTCAGGAAGTGGGGACTTCATCTTGAGTCAAATATCAGGTTGAGATGGTACTTAACAGTCCACCTAATATCAACTAGGACATGAGACTAACATCTTGCAGAATGAGTTGGGGGAATTGTCCAATTGTCAACGTATACACGATTTTTCAATTAAGCCCCCGGTTTCACCAAGTCACTATACTTCATTAGGTAATCCAGTTACAGATAGACCAATATAGAAACTCAACTGCAGCTTACCTCAACAACCTGTAATGAAAAACAATTAATATTTATTATTATTCAAAACATAGAAACAAATCCACAATACTAGAATAGTAATATATCAATATAATCATTATTTTCTCCACTATATTACAAATAGATATATTATTTTATATTATCTTTGATCATTCATGATAATGATTACATGAGTGTAGTATGTTTTATTAGTATATTCAATCCTGTATAATAATACAATAACTTACTTCTGGTACGACTCCTCACTATAAAATAAACAAATATATAATATTTATTAACATCAAATATAAACATGATTAAAACACAGAAAATAAAATATAAATAAATGATCGATAGTGATTGGGTTTTATTGTCTCTGTCCCGTATGATTATTTAATAAATTAGAACAAGTCATTCTCTATACAAAGACGGTAATGTCAACATTATTATTATATTCCACTGTATATTATAGTTAGATGACTTACCTGATATACCCTTTAGCTCTATAAAACAGAAAAATAATTGATATGATTAAAATCATTATAAATCGTAGATACATAATATTTTACTCAAATCACTTTAATAGGCACAAAGAAAATATTTTAGCAACATTTATTGCTAAAACATGAAATTTATTAAGGCTTAACCCACACTCATATTTACAGTGAATGATTGTTTAACATTTAATTAAGAAAATAAAATTAATATACCAAAACTAGATAATGTGCTGGCATGGATTCAATATCGGATTTAAAACATGATCTATCATTAAATTATTGACAATAAAATGGCGGCGGGCTTATTGCATAACAGGCAGCATATATCAATGAACTGTCAATTCACATATGTTTGTAAATACTGAAAGGATCTGAACCATTATTTGGCTATTATTTCTATTGTAGATTCATCTTTCACAGTATTGAAGTTTGCAAGTGATTGAATATGTTTAAAATGGCGCCTCGGGACTTTTAGAATTGTTATACAATTAGAAACAATAAATACCTAATACAGTAACATTAACATTTTATACTGCTAACATTAATTGTAATATTATTCAGAAAACCTTCAAAAATATATTTAAATAATTTATCTATTATTGAAAATACATCTTAACAGTTATTTTATAAATTACTATGGGGGAGACTTTTGGTGTCAAAAGCTATTGAATGAATTAAATTGTATATTTGTAAATAACAAAACATATATTATTGATGCAGAGATAAAAGCTTTGCTACTCGAAAGTCGTCTGTTACATAAAGACAATTCTCTAGAATTTGGGAGTCACGGTGGCTAAGTGGATAAGGCGCTGGTTCGCGAGCCTGGAGGTCGGGTGTTCGATCCCTGCATTGGCCGAGAAAGTTTATCTCGATTTCCCCTTGTCAGTGATGCAGAAGGAGGGCTTGACAAGGACAGCTGCCTAGTCGTTCGGATGGGACGAAAAACCGAGGTCCCGTGTACACATTGGAGTGTACGTAAAAGATCCCTTGGCAGTTGGAATTCGATATAAGAGTAGGCCGTAGCGCCGCTGCCGGGGCAAAATTTCCCTCATATGCCCGTCTTCCATTAGCCCAGGTTAGGTGCAAAAGAGTAGGACGTTAAACCCCATTTCGTTTCATTTCTCTAGAATTTGAAAACCGTTGAATAATATAAACCTGAAATTTCGTAGCATAACTTTCTCTTTTCCTAGATTGTTCATGCTATTGATGACATAAAACACAATGTCAACTTAATATAAATAACAACCCACAGAACAGGGGATCCGCGGTGGCCAAGTGGGTAAGGCGCTGGTTGGCTAGTCTGGGGTTGCGCGTTGGATCCCTGTATGAGGGATTTTCAGGCGTGGTTTCCCCCCTTCTGAGATGTCTGGCACAGAGGGCCTGACAAGGAGAGCTGTGTAGTCGTTCGGATGAGAAAAATATCCAAGGTCCTGTGTATACATTGGCATGAACGTAAAAGATCTCTCCGTAGTTGGAATTTGATAAGAGTAGGCCTTAGTGGCGTTGCCCGGGCAACATTTCCCTCACAGCACACTATATGCTTTATGCATGTCTTCAACATTCCAGTCGGAGGAGAACAGTAGCATGTTTCATTTCAGTTCTTATACATGTATACAGAACAGCCCGTTTGTATTGGATTTAGTAATGGATGTGGGTCTTTATACAGCATCGTAGTCTCGCCTGATAGTAAACTTCTAAACCAAGATTAAATCAGGAAGTTTCAATTTTTATAAGATTGTCTAATAGGCTATTTGTATACGCAGATTATTATTAATTAGGCCTGGTCATCCTTCTAACCGTTTATTTATCAGATTGTCTTAGAACACATAGTTAACAAAATTATCTATAAATCTGTTTCCTCTTTGTTCGCATTGAAAACGTTCTAAACTTCGCACCTGGATGATAGGCGAATTTGAATTGAGTTAGCAGAAAACCAATATAAAATAATTGATAGGCGAATTTGAATTTAGTTAGCAGAAAACCAATATATAAGAATAATTGAAAACACTTACCTCGCTGCCTTTATGTTCCTATTTAAGAAAGAAATATAATTTTATTAATATACAAAAACAAAAAAATGTATCAATATATGAATCATTGATATCGAGAAACAGGTTTTTATAATAAATATATCAACTTGGTAATAACAGAAAGTTTGTCACCACTTGTGCTATATTAGTCGTTGAGGACACGCGTGCAAACTTGACAGCTGGAATTCGGACAAATTTCTTTCATAGCAGACTGTAAGCCCAGTTGGCGCAGAAGAGTAGGACGATAAACCCCATTTAATTTAATTCTAAACCCATATCTTGTTATTCTTGATACAACGTTTAAGTCTAATACTAGGAAATATATACCACAGGCTTTCAAATTCAATCTGAAACGGGATTCTTTACATACACTGATAATTTTTACACGATTTGGAATTCGTCAGTGGGTACAAAATGATTTATTAATTGGAAATGGTTTGTGTGATATAAAAACATGTTATTTTTCAAATTAAGGACATTGATTTTGTTTTCGATAGTTATAACTGTTGAGCACAAAATTAAATCCCAACACAGGCTCTGTGTAAGATGGGTTTACTTTTGACAAAGCAAATACAGTATTGAAGCTAATTAGTATGGTTATATAATCTTTCATAAAATATTTCTAGTTAAAAATCTATTTTTGTTTGCATGTTATTCAATATCACGTATTTATCATAGGTCTCAATTCTAAATAAATATATCATAAAATGTTATAATTATATGAGTTTAACAAGAGATATTGAGAATATTCTTAAACCCTATATTATAATGATTATTATAATACCCCGGGTCATCATCTTTAAATCTGGCTAATAATCATGAAAACATATTGAAGGAAAAGATCGGAATTATCTCAACAAATATACATATTATTAATGTCTATTATGTGAAGGATGTATGTGTGAAGTTAGGGGTGGGAAAAGAGCGTGTTATCATAATAATTAAAAGTATGTGGAGGGAGTAAGTGTGAATTTAGGGAAGAGAAAAGGGGATGTTATAATACTCGACTACCAAGTAAAAGTTATACAATTTTAGAGAGTAGGTCCAGTTTTGTTAAGGGTCTGTAATCAAACATAAGGAAGTTTTACTTATTATATTATACCTCTAAGCTTTCAAAGTAGACTACCCACCCCACCCCGATTACTCCTGCAATTTATCTCGCTTTTTTTGGCCTCTCTGCACTCAACAATAAGGCTAAGATGTAGTTACTTTTGGAACTGTCCTTTAGCGAACGATATTCGCTGACAGTTGCTATCCGGCCTTCTATAGCTGCAGTATGAAAATACCATTCTTCCCCACCTCTGTTCTATGGCTGTTTGGGAATTCTTACCTACTATTTTTCACCTTGATTCTACTTTATTCGCCAAAGGAATCATTTCATGCCAAGCTGCTGACAACACATATTTATAAAGATTCAACACTATTTTCAAGTAGAATTCTGCGATTAAAAACATACACCAAATACGTTTAAACTGGAGAGCGATAACGAGACCCGGACATGTGAAAACCACATGTTTATTTCATCGCTAAATTCTACTTGAAAGTCGAGTTGAATTATTATAAATTTGTGTCAAATATAGTGAAAAAGGATTCCTTTTGGTGGAAAAAAAAAGAATTGTTGTGAAAAATAGACGGCAAAGGTTCTAAAACAGCCTGAGAATAGGGGTGGGGAATAGCAGTATTTTACCGTATTTTCATACTGCAGCTATAGAAGGCCGGATAGCAACTGTCAGCGAATATCGTTCGCTAAAGGACAGTAGCAAAAGTAACTAGCTAAGATGATGCGTAACGTCGACTCAACATCAACTGGGCAATTTCGAGACTGACATATGGCATATATGTTCACCGGTCTTGATCAGTTGGATGAAAACAGGGAATACAAGGTTAGTCACACATCATCCGGTGACCAAAGCCAAACTGATCCCGCAGTGAATATTCGCTTGGCCGCTACAATCACTGATAAGCATGACATCAACGGGACTTAATGAGTTCGGCATATTAATTTTTTTACTACGACAAATTAAATTCTCAAACATTTTTTTGAAGTATAAGAAAAATAAATAAAGACGTTTGAAGTATTTGTAGTTAAAAATATTTCCTATTTAGTGTAAATGGGTAAAATGAGTAAAATGCATCATTTTGCCCGAAGCAGTTAGGTGTTATGTAAACAATGCAAGAGCCGTTGAGCCAATGACTGACGCCACGTCAATGCACGTGTTGTGGACAGTCATCTGTTGCAGAGATAATTCGTAAGTAATTCTCTGTGAAACAGATTGGACCAAAGCATGTTACAATGATACCCATTATTCTCTTATGGGCACTAGTTAACACTCTCCGCCCATCTCTCCGCGAATGAAGTATGCAAATAATACTGATAAGATTGGTTGGTGGTGATTGATGGGCAACAACGGGGTTGTCCTATTTAGAAATCATTGAAATAGGTAATTGTTGAGTTCAGTAATACAACTAATATATAACTATACAATGTTTTCCTGGGAAGCAATTGATTTATTGCTGATAGAAATGGGATGAAATGGAGTTTAACGTATTGTTTTACCAACCGGGTTAATGAAGAGGGACGTGCACCATGCAGTATGTGATGTGAGAAATGTTTCCCTGTTATTCCAATTGTCAAAATGTACATCAACATTTATGTGAATATGTCCACATGGTAATATTTATGTGAACGTGTATTCGTTGTTGGATATAGTGAGGGGGGGGGGTTATTAACGTCAGCGATGATTAAAGGGTATTCTCTTTTACACCACATTTAATATAAAATAACAGAGCCTCGTCGCATCACAACAAATAGCAAGTAATTTGCTGTAACACAGATTTGGTTATCTGACGAAACTGACATTATAATTGATTGAACGACTAATATTTTACCTTTCCAAAGATACACGTAAACCGTTATATACGTGACTGACCCCAACTTAAACAAACCTTCCTTCTGTCGATATAATCTTTCACAGTTATTTTCTTTTGGACAATGCTACAACAACCAAGTTCTGAAACCGTATACAAACCCAGCTGCGGCCGAGAAAGTTAGGCGTTGTTCCCGCTTGTCAGTGATGCAGGATGGCGGTCCTGACAAGGAAAGTTGTCTAGTCGTTCGGATGGAACAAAAACCGAGGTCCCGTGTATACACTGACGTAGGCAAAATCGACAGTTGAGCAAAATTTCGCCCATAGCACAATGTATAGCTTATGTCTGCGTCTCCATTAGCCCACTTCGAAGTAAAACAGTAGGACGTTAAAATCCATTTCATTTCACTTTATTTCATTTCAATAAGTCTACGATGTAACGTGATAAGAAGACGGAAGTTAGTGTGCTGTATGTCGCTCCGGTATAAATCGTAGCTCATTTGTAGCTATGTTCTAAATGTGTGGTATACAGTCTGGTATGGTCATATTTAATAAATAGACATGGTGTGGATTCTGATAAACAGTTCAACAAATATGAACATGTATGAATTTAGCGAAGAACCCAAATCGTTCAACCAATATACATATTGCATATACATTAAGTGTGAATTTTGGGGTGGGCGAAGGAATGGGCGTAATCATATTCGGCCGTTAAGTAAAAGTAATAAAATTTAGAAGGTATCGCCAGTTTTGTCAACGGTTTGCAATTACACATTAGAATTTTTAACTTATTATACACGCAGGTTTTCAGAGTTGGCTACTCCCTTCCCCTCACTCGTAGACCAGACCTGCAATCATACTCCCTATTCAGCCCCTCAACCTTTTTGGGTAATATACACTGAGTTCAGGAAGTGGGGACTTCATCATGAGTCAAATATCAGGTTGAGATGGTGCTTAACTTCCACCTAGTATTAACTAGGACATGAGACTAACCCCCAGCTTCACCAAGTCACCATATACTTCATTAGGTAATCCAGCTACAGATAGACCAATATACCTCAGCTTATTCAAAACATAGAAACAAATCCACAATACTAGAATGGTAATATATCAATATAATCATCAATTCCTCTACTATATTACAAATAGATATATTATTTTATATTATCTTTGATCATACGTGATAATAATTACATGAGTGTAGTATGTTGTATTAGTATATTCAATCCTGTATAAACTTACCACAGGTATTCCTCCTCACTATAAAATAAACAAATATATAATATTTATTAATATCAAATATAAACATGATTAAAACACAGAAAATAAAATATAAATAAATGATCAATAGTGATTAGGTTTTATTGTCTCTGTCCAGTATGATTAATTAATAAATTAGAACAAGTTATTCTCTATACAAGGACGGTAATGTCAACATTATTATTATATTCCACTGTATATTATAGTTAGATGACTTACCTGATATACCCTTTATCTCTATAAAACAGAAAAATAATTGATATGATTAAAATCATTATAAATCATAGATAATAATATTTTACTCAAATCACTTTAATAGGCACAACATGAAATTTATTAAGGCTTAACCCACACTCAAAAATTTCAGTGAATGATTGTTTAACATTTAAAACATGATCTATCATTCAATTATTGACAATAAATTGGCGACGGGCTTATTGCATAGCGAGCACCATATATCAATGAAATGTCAATTTCACATATCTTTGTAAATACTGAAAGGATCTGAAACATTATTTGGCTGTTATTTCTATTGTAGATTCATCTTTCACAGTATTGCAGTTTGCAAGTGATTGAATATGTTTAAAATGGCGCCTCTGGACTTGTTATTGTTATACGATTAGAAACAATCAATACGTAATACAGTAACATCAACATTTTATACTGCTAACATTAATTGTAATATTATTCAGAAAACTTTCAAAAAATATATTTAAATAATTTATCTATTATTGAAAATACATCTTAACAGTTATTTTATAAATTACTATGGGGGAGACTTTTGGTGTCAAAAGCTATTGAATGAATTAAATTGTATATATGTAAACAACAAAACATATATTATTAAAAGCTTTGCAACTCGAAAGTCGTCTGTCACATAAAGACAATTCTCTAGAATTGGGGAGTCACGGTGGCTAAGTGGATAAGGCGCTGGTTCGCTAGACTGGAGGTCGGGTGTTCGATCCCTGCATTGGCCGAGAAAGTTCATCTCGAATTTCCCCTTGTCAGTGATGCAGAGGGAGGGCCTGGCAAGGACAGCTGCCTAGTCGTTCGGATGGGACGAAAAACCGAGGTCCCGTGTACAAATTGGAGTGCACGTAAAAGATCCCTTGGCAGTTGGAATTCGATATAAGAGTAAGCCGTAGCGCCGCTGTCGGGGCAAAATTTCCCTCATATGCCCGTTTTCCATTAGCCCAGGTTAGGTGCAAAAGAGTAGGACGTTAAACCCCATTTCATTTCATTTCTCTAGAATATGAAAACCGTTGAATAATATAAACCTGAAATTTCGTAGCATAACTTTCTCTTTTCCTAGATTGTTCATGCTATTGATGACATAAAACACAATGTCAACTTAATATAAATATAACAACCCACAGAACAGGGGATCCACGGTGGCCAAGTGGGTAAGGCGCTGGTTGGCTCATCTGGGGTTGCGCGTCGGATCCCTGTATGAGGGATTTTCAGGCGTGGTTTTCCCCCTTGTGAGATGTCTGGCACAGAGGGCCTGACAAGGACAGCTGTGTAGTCGTTCGGATGAGCAAAATATCCGAGGTCCTGTATATACATTGGTATGCACGTAAAAGATCTCTCCGTAGTTGGAATTTGATAAGAGTAGGCCTTAGTGGCGTTGCCCGGGCAAAATTATGCATGTCTTCAACATTTCAGTCGGAGGAGAACAGTAGCATGTTTCATTTCAATTCTTATATACAGAACAGCCCGTTTGTATTGGATTTAGTAATGGATGTGGGTCTTTATACAGCATCGTAGTCTCTCCTGATGGTAAACTTCTAAACCAAGATTAAATCAGGAAGTTTCAATTTTTATAAAATTGTCTAATAGGCTATTTGTAGATGCAGATTATTATTAATTAGGCCTGGTCATCCTTTCTAACCGTTTATTTATCAGATTGTCTAAGAGCACATAGTTAACAAAATTATCTATTGAATTAAGTTAGCAGAAAACCAATGTAGAAATAATTGAAAACACTTACCTCGCGACCTCAAAAAACCTATTAGAAAGAAATATAATTTTATTAATATACAAAAGCATTAAAATGTATCAATATATGAATCGTTGATATCGAGAAACAGGTTTTTATAATAAATATATAAACTTGGTAATAACAGAATGGTTGTCACCACTTATTTTATGTTAGTCGTTCAGGCATGCACGCGTGCAAACTTGACAGCTGGAATTCGGACAAATTTCTATCATATCAGACTGTATGGCGTAAGCCCGGTTGGCACAGAAGAGTAGGACGATAAACCCCATTTAATTTCATTTTAAACTTATATCGTGTTATTCTTGATACAACGATTAAGTCTAATACTAGGAAATATATACCACAGGCTTTCAAATTCAATCTGAAACGGGATTCTTTACATACACTGATAATTTTTACACGATTTGGAATTCGTCAGTGGGTACAAAATGATTTATTAGTTGGATATGGTTTGTGTGATATAAAAACATATTTTTCAAATTAAGGACATTGATTTTCTTGTCAATAGTTATAACAGTTGAACACAAAATTAAATTAAATCCCAACACAGACTCTGTGTAAGATGGATGTACTCATGACAAAGCAAATGCATTGTATGTGAAGTATGTAAATTGTAAACTGTACGATTGTGAAATTGATCCTGCTTTAAACAGGTAGTCAAATATAGTTCCAAAACAGCATTGTAGCTAATTAGTATGATTATATAATCTTTCATAATATTTCTAGGTAAAATCTATTTTTGTTTGCATGTTATTCAATATCACGTATTTATCTCATGTCTCAATTTTAAATAAATAAATCATAAAATGTTATAATTACATGAGTTTAACAAGAGTTATTGCGAATATTTTTAACCCCTATTTTATAATGTTTATGATTATTATAATAGCCCGGGTCACCATCTTTAAATCTGGCTAATAAACATGAAAACAGATTGAAGGAAAAGATCCGAATTCTTTCAACAAATATACATATTATTTATGTCTATTATGTGGAGGATGTAAGTGTGAAGTTAGGGGTGGGAAAAGGATGTGTTATCGTAACGAGGACAAAAGAAAAAGTAATACAATTTTAGAAAGTAGGTCCAGTTTTGTTAAGGGTCTGTAGTCAAACATAAGGAAGTTTTACTTATTATATTATACATCTAAGCTTTCAAAGTAGACTACACAACCCACCCCGCTTATTCCTGCAATTTATCTCGCTTTTTAGTCACTTTGCACTCTAGAATCAGGCTAAGATGATGCCTAACGTCGAATCAACATCAACAAGGACATTTCGAGACTGACATATGGCATATATGTTCAGGGGTCTTGATCAGTAGGAGGAAACCTGGGAACACAGAGAAAACCCACGAGGTTAATTACACATCATCCGGTGACCAAATCACGTTACAGTGAAACGTGATTTTTCTCTTATGGGTACTATTTAACACCCCCAGCCCCATCGCTCCTCGAATGAAGTATGAAAATGATACTGATAAGATTGGTGGGTGGTAGTTGATGCCTATAAAAAGGTTTTCCTATTTAGAAATCATTGAAATAGGTAATTGTTGAGTTCAGTAATACAAATAATATATAACTATACATTGTTTTCCTGGGAAGCAATTGATCTATTGCTGATAGAAATGGAATGAAATGGAGTTTAACGTATTGTTTTACCAACCGGGATAATGAAGAGGGACGTGCACCATGCAGTATGTGATGTGAGAAATGTTTCCCTGTTATTCCAGTTGTCAAAATGTACATCAACATTTATGTGAATATGTCCACATGGTAATATTTATGTGAACGTGTATTCGTTGTTGGATATAGTGTGGGAGGTTTTATTAACGTCAGCGATGATTAAAGGGTATTCTCTTTTACACCACATTTAATATAAGATAAAAGAGCCCCATCACATCACAATAAATAGCAAGTATTTTGCTGTAACACAGATTCGGTTATCTGACCGAACTGACATTATTTATTGATGGAAAGACTAATATTTTACCTTTCCGAAGATACACGTAATCCGTTATATTCTTTCACAGTTATTTTCTTTTGGACATTGCTACAACATACAAGTTCTGAAACCGTGTACAAACCCAGCATTGGCCGAGAAAGTTAGGTGTTGTTCCCGCTTGTCAGTGATGCAGGATGACGGTCCCGACAAGGAAAGTTGTCTAGTCGTTCGGATGGGACAAAAACCGAGGTCCCGTGTACGCGCTGACGTAGGCAAAATCGACAGATGGGCAAAATTTCCCCCATAGCACAATGTATAGCTTATGTCTGTCTTTATTAGCCCAGTTCGCAGTAGAACAGTAGGACGTTAAAATCCATTTCATTTCATTTCATTTCAATAAGTCTATACAATGTAACGTGACAAAATGGCGGAAGGTAGTGTGCTGTATCCCGCTCCGGTATAAATCGTAGGTCATTTGTAGATATGTTCTAAATGTATGGTATACAGCCCGGTATGGTGACATTTTTTGCATAGACATGATTTGGTGTGGATTCTAACAGTCCGTTCAACAAATATAGATATCTATTGCGTGGAGTTAACAAATGTGAATTTAAGCATAGGCGTAAGGTCCTCTGTACACATTTGCGTGCATGTAACAGATTCCTTAACAGTTGGAATTAGAAGTAACAGCACGGCCATTTCCATTATAGCACAGTGTATGGAGTAAGTCTGTCTTCATTTCATTAGCCCAGTCGGTGCAGAACACTAGAAAGGTATACCCCTTTAATTTCAAATCTCTATATATAGTCTATGATCAATAGTGATTAGGTTTTATTGTTTTATTGATATGATTAAAATCATTATAAATCACAGATACATAATATTTTACTCTAATCACTTTAATCAATGAAAAAGTGGATTGAAGTATATTAATGCATTTAAGACACACATTACAACCGTCACAGAAACAAACAAAACTGAATACATGGAAGCAAAGGAATGTATACCGCCTAGGGAGACAGTCGTCTGCTGACTGAATAGCGTGACGTGAATCTGTCGTTATAGCTGTTATGACGTCGTGACTTAGAATGTGCAATTTCCCGATAAAAAAGGGCGATAATCCAGATGAAATAACGTTAAAAACTATTAGTTTTTGAGACCATATAATTGTACAAACCATAGCATAAATATTATATAATATCTCACGTAAGAAATGCAAAACAGGAGTACTGAAGAAATCGTAGGCTATTAGTGTATATAAAGGCATGATACTAAGGGCGGTAACCCAAACAGGACTGGACATCTATAAAATAAGTTTAAATAAGTTTATATTGAATCATTATCCAATATTTATTGACAATAAAATGGCGGCGGGCTCATTGCATAGCAGGCAGCATATATCAATGAAATGTCAATTTCACATATGTTTGTAAATACTGAAAGAATCTGAACCATTATTTGGCTATTATTTGTATTGTAGATTCATCTTTCACAGTATAACAGTTTGCAAGTGAATGAATATGTTTAAAATGGCGCCTCGGGACTTTTAGCATTGTTATACGATTAGAAACAATCAATACATAATACAATAACATCAACATTTTATACTAGATAAAGTGCTGGCATGCATGGGTTCAATGGTCTGTTTCCACTATGCCGGCAGACTGTTAATCCTTTAATTGATCTTAAAACTATACCCTGTTTTAAAGTAGTCACTCAAGAACTGTTCACTAGTGTTCAGCGTTAATTGATGACATTTTGAACAGTTCATGCCGGCGTTATGCCTTCAAACATGAATTCAATTCACTATATTAATATGAATAAATGGTCGATCTGTGTCGAAAATTATATTTATTTTAAATGGCAAACGTTCAGGTCAATATTCGCTTTATCTCCAATAATCGAGGTAGCCGAAATTTAATACACAATGGTTACAAGTACCGAATAAAGCCAAGCAGACCAAATGCCGTCCATTGCAAATGTTCAACAAAAGCATGCCCAGCTATACTGTAAATTTGTTAAAAAACCAATCCATTATTACATGTGTAAATCATTTAATGTTATTTAATAAAAGTTAAATTTGTTAAAATCAATACAGTTTTATTCTATAAAAGATATGCGCTATAGTTTATAACACCATTGTTGTAGGATTAACTCTAGATTGGCGGCAAAATTTGACATGAAAGCCTGTCAGCAAAGTGCGAGCACCCCGATTCAGATGTGCCGCAAAATCATCCTAAGTGTGCCGCGAAATTTTGAACGGGACACAAAGAAAATGCGAAAAAAAACACATGATCCTAATTGAGTATTCATAACCGTGTTTTTTGTTATCTAGTCTGAGTCATTCGATGTGTCTATGACTAGTCTGTGTCTACGGTTGTATGCCGTCTGTGACTTGCCATTTTTTTCTTTTGCAAAAAATTCAAATATTTTTCCTATATATTATATTTAGCCAGGTGTGCCGCTATTTTTCACGTGTTCCAAGATGTGCCGGTGGCAAAAAAGGTTGAGAGCCACTGATGTAAACTGTACGATTGTGAAATTGATCTTGCTTAAAACAGATAGTCAAATAAAGTACAAAAGTAGTATTGTAGCTAATTAGTATGGTTATATAATCTTTCATAAAATATTTCAACGTAAAAAATCTATTTTCGTTTGCATGGTATTCAATATCATGTATTTATCTCACGTCTCAATTTTAAATAAATAAATCATAAAATGTTATAATTACATGAGTTTAACAAGAGTTATTGCGAATATTCTTAACCCCTATTTTATAATGCTTATGATTATTATAATAGCCCAGGTCATCATCTTTAAATCAGGCTAATAAACATGAAAACAGATCGAAGGAAAAGATCGGAATTCTCTCAACAAATATACATATTATTTATGTCTATTATGCGGAGGATGCAGTGTGAAGTTAGGGGTGGGAACTGGGCGTGTTATCATAATAATTAAAAGCATGTGGAGGGAGTAAGTGTGAATTTAGGGAAGAGAAAAGGGGATGTTATATTAACTCGGCTACCAAGTAAAAGTTATACAATTTTAGAAAGTAGGTCCAGTTTTGTTAAGGGTTTGTAATCAAACATAAGGAAGTTTTACTTATTATATTATACCTCTAAGCTTTCAAAGTAGACTACCCACCCACACCCCGATTACTCCTGCAATTTATCTCGCTTTTTGGCCCCTCTGCACTCTGAAATCAGGTTAAGATGATGACTAACGTAGACTCAACATCAACTAGACAATTTCGAGACTGACATATGGCATATATGTGCAGAGGTCTTGATCAGCAGGATGAAACCAGGGAACACAGAGAAAACCCACGAAGTTAGTCACACATCATCCGGCGACCAAATCACGTTACAGTGAAACCCATTATTCTCTTATGGGTACTATTTAACACCCTCAGCCCCATCTCTCCTCGAATGAAGTATGAAAATAATACTGATAAGACTGGTTGGTGGTGATTGATGGCACGAGGTTGTCATATTTAGAACTCATTGAAATAGGTAATTGTTGAGTACAGTAATACAAATAATATATAACTATACCATGTTTTCCTGGGAAGCAATTGATTTATTGCTGATAGAAATGGAATGAAATGGACTTAACGTATTGTTTTACCATTTTACACCACACTGAAATAGGTAATTGTTGAGTACAGTAATACAAATAATATATAACTATACCATGTTTTCCTGGGAAGCAATTGATTTATTGCTGGTAGAAATGGAATGAAATGGAGTTTAACGTATTGTTTTACCAATCGGGATAATGAAGAGGGACGTGCAACATGCAGTATGTGATGTGAGAAATGTTTCCCTGTTATTCCAATAGTCAAAATATTCACCAACATTTATGTGAATATGCCCACATGGTAATATTTATGAGAACGTGCATTCGTTGTTGGATATAGTGTGTTTTTATTAACGCCAGTGATGATTAAAGGGTATTCTCTTTACACCACATTTAATATAAGATAAAAGAGCCCCATCGCGTCACAACAAATAACAAGTATTTTGCTGTAACACAGATTTGGTTATCTGATGGAACTGACATTATAATTGAGTAATGTTTTAGCTTTCCAAAGATACACGCAAACCGTTATATACGTGACTGACTCCAACTTAAACAAACCTTGCGTCTGTCGATATATTCTTTCACATTGCAGTTATTTTCTTTTGGACAATACTACAACATACAAGTTCTGAAACCGTGTAGAAACCCAGCATTGGCCGAGGAAGTTAGGCGTTGTTCCCGCTTGTCAGTGATGCAAGATGGCGGTCCTGACAAGGAAAGCTGTCTAGTCGTTCGGATGGGACAAAACCCGAGGTCCCGTATACACACTGACGTAGGCAAAAGTGACAGTTGAGCAAAATTCCCCCCATAGCACACTGTAAAGCCTTCATTAACCTAGTTCGGAGCAGAACAGTAGGACGTTAAACTCCATTTCATTTCACTTTATTTCATTTCAATAAGTCTACGATGAAACGTGACAAGAAGACGGAAGTTAGTGTGCTGTATGTCGCTCCGGTATAAATCGTAAGTCATTTGTAGCTATGTTCTAAATGTGTGGTATACAGTCTGGTATGGTGACATTCATTGCACAGACATGGTGTGGATTTTAATAGCCAGTTCAACAAATATGAACATGTATGAGTTTAGGGAAGAACCAAAATCATTCAACCAATATACATATTATATATACATATTAAGTGTTAATTTAGGGGTGGGCGGAGGGGCGTTATCATATTCGGCCATTCAGTAAAAGTAATACCATTTTAGAAAGTATCGCCAGTTTTGTCAACGGTTTGCAAGTACACATTAGGATTTTTTACTTATTATACCCGCAGGTTTTCAGAGGTGGCTAATCCCTTCTCCTCACTGGTAGATCAGGCCTGCAATCAGGCCTGTAATGTACACTGAGTTCAGGAAGTGGGGTCTTCGTCATGAGTCAAATATCAGATTGAGATGGTGCTTAACGTCCACCTAGTATCAACTAGGACATGAGACTAACATGTTGCAGAATGAGATGGGGAATTGTCCAATTGTCAACGTATACACGATTTTTCAATTAAACCCCCAGCTTCACCAAGTCACTATACTTCATTAGGTAATCCAGCTACAGATAGACCAATATAGAAATTAAACTGCAGCTTACCTCAACAACCTGTAATGAAAAAGAATTAATATTTATTATTGTTCAAAACATAGAAACAAATCCAGAATACTAGAATGCTAATATATCAAGATAATCATCAATTTCTCCACTATATTATAACTAGATATATTATTTTATATATTATCTTTCATCGTACGTAATAATAATTACACGAGTAGTATGTTGTATCAGTATATTCATTCCTGTATAATAATATAATAACTTACCACTGGTACTGCTCCTCACTATAAAATAAACAAATATATAATATTTATTAACATCAAATATAAACATGATTAAAACACAGAACATAAAATAGAAATAAATGATCAATATTCATACACTGATTTATCTCACGTGGTTTTGTTATTTTGAACGTTTAATTTGTTGACAATAATGATATTATATTCAGGAATAATTTTTCTTTTCATGATCAGAAAGAGATTTTCAGTCCATGCAAAATCGTCATGCATACGTCTAATGACGGACTAAATCGTCTCAGTTTCATATCAGTTTATTAATAATCCTACGACGACTATAACACACCTATGTGGCCGTTCTAACTTCTAATATAACTATTAACTTGACAGATGTTTCTTTAACATATCTTAGACCTTCCTATATATTATAAACATAAAACGGTAAATCTCTTTGATCCTTAAGGTATATTCTATGCCCGGAATAACTTGCGGTCTGAATATATAGAGTGGTATTTAGGGTTATTCTTCTGAAAGTTTTTCTTTAAACCAGTATGGGGTTATTCTTTCATGGGAAAAGATGATTGATATAAAGTTTTTCTTACTGCAATTCTGGTATATATTTTTATTTGTCGTACATGTAAACATAGACGGTTTATCAGCGGAAACGGAGGGCGTATAACCCAATTTCATTTATATTGGTAAGACGAAACGTATAGCAATTAGACCTTACCATATTGAAAACCTAACATCTCTCTACGACGTTGAAAACAACACTCTGGTTAATTACGTTTGTGGCATTTAACAAATAAAGTGACTTAAAATATGTTTAAAATTATAAGTTAATAGTTATCACGAAGTTAAGGCGGCCACAGCGGTGTCTTATGTGTACGATAAAGCACGAGACTGGGGCTATTTCGAGGTCGGATTAAACGGGTGAGGGGAGAGGGGGGTTAGCGGGGCTAAATGATCGCTGGTTACTGCTTCTTTCGAGAGGGTAGGGGGTTGGGATGGCCAAGAGGTCTAGAGTGTCGCGCTTCTACCTCTAGCTTGCCGGTCACCTCTGGCTTGCGGCTGTGGTAGGGGGCGCCTTCTCAACCTCGTCGGTTTCCTCCGGGCACTCCGGTTCCTCCCTCTGCTAAAGACCCCTACGCGCAAGCGAATTATTGAAATAAAATTGAAACCATGACCTAGTTTGTGTCGAGTGGACTTTAAACCGAGGGAGAGAGAGAGAGAGAGAGAGAGAGAGAGAGAGAGAGGCTGAACGATTGCGGGTTACTGTTTGACCCCATCCCCGTCTTCAGTAGTGATCTATCTCAAGGTGAGAGGGAGAAAAATGGGTTTTAACGCCCACCCGACAACACCAGATCATTTCGGGACTAACACGTGGTTCAATTTCATGACAATAATTCGATTGCGCGTAGGGATCTTTAGCAGTGGAAGGAAACCGGTGCACCAAGAGAAACCCCACGATGTTAACCATACTCCTTGTCACGTACAACCGAAAATCGAAACCACGGCAGTTGACTCAATGGCTGACCTGCCACGCTAACCATTCGGCCGTACAGAAAAGTAGAATGCTAAACCTCGATTTCATTTGATTTCATTTTACACAGGGCTAGCTAAAAAAACAAAATACACTCACAATAATTGAGCTTCTTCTTCATTCACGTTATCAGATGATAGTTTCGCATCTCTGTTCGCATTGGTTACATTTGTGAGAGGTGAACTAAGGATAAATAAAGGTTTAACTTTGGGTGATAATTAGTGTATTATATAACTGAATACTTAGAGTCAATATAACTGACTTCGTAAAGTCATGCTTATAATATAACTGATGACATAGGTAATCGACTTGAATATTACCAAACAAGTTAATATCATATATTTAAATCCAGTGAATAATTTGGTAGTAAACTAGTATAAAACACACGTTAACATATATGTTAAAATAAACTGATTCAGTATGTGTGGGCCTTTAATAAGACTGTATGATAAAATATGATAAAATCACTCGAATCAGTTGGAATTCGACACCAATATTTAACAATATCATGTATTAATAACACTGAATCAATAGTTGACTTTGACAATTTGATTTAGTTGGGAGTCGATAAAGTCTATAAGGTAGTATCAAATGTTTAAAACCATTGAGTCGGCATGTAGACGAATTTAATAAGAAGATTTGTAAATTGTTCAATTTGTTCTGACCTCGTTTGTATATACGCATATACATGTACCTATATGTATGCATTTGCAAATAAACTATGTTATATTATGATAATATCATATGTTTAAATCAATTGAAACAGTGTTTAGTTGACATTAATAAGACTTTATAAGATGATTATTATATGGATAAGTTTCAATGACAAGACAACTAGTAAATAAACCGTTTACTTACAGACTTAAATTTATATTTTATCAGCACGAGCAAGAATTAAAATTTATAAACAACAGTGACGTCAGCATTAACCGTGATCAATGGATAAATTAATTTATTTCATGGGATAGACCTTATATATTTTTTTTGGATATAACGTTTTAGTTCTTCATTAATATTTGACTTTCGACTTATATCCGTCTATTTTAGACTACAAAGCACCCCGATTTAGATTCTTTAGGGATATGTTACATACTGTTTGGACACGAAGGGTTTTCGTACTTGTTAAATAAACAATAAGTTGTATCATGATTCAAATAGCAAACTTAAAATCAATATCATAATCATACGTTACCTTTCTATAGAATTATTTAGATTAACCTTCACCTTTAGGGACTGTATCTCTTCTTGCTGCATATTAACGGAATGTTGCAATTCAATAATAGTTTTCTTGTTTTCAACGTCCGATTTCTGTAATTTTCTGATGCTTTCTTGTTGTCCTGTAACCTTATCTTGCAGTATATGTATCATTTGCTGATGTTCTTGGATGGTTTGCTTTTGTTCTGTGTCTGCCTCCTGTAATATTTGTATGGCTTGCTTCCGCTGCGTGTCTGTCTCCTGTAATATTTGTATCGCTTGCTGACGTTCTTCGATGGTTTGCTGATGTTGCGTGTCTGCCTCTCTTAATATGTGTATCTCTTGCTTATGTTCTTGGATTGCTTGCTGCAGTGCTGTAGATTGTTTCTCAATAACACCTAATCTTCGAATGTCCATTCGGGGGTTTTCCCCAACTTGGACATTCGTGCAATTCGTAAAGTAGTTGTATGTAACCCCCTTCTGTAATATAACAGTTTATATTCGAGGTATATATGTGCGAAATGCATTTCAGGTCGATTTGCATGGCCGGCCAATAGTAGCCTTTCCCCTACACAGAAGCGGGTTAGCTCCCATAATTTACCGCCCAGAAAGGGGTACCAAGAAACCGCTTGATATTGGTTTGTGATTGTACTGAGGTAGAGTGGTTCAGAGACACAGTATTTGTCCTTATAAAAACTGACCCGCTTATCTGTGTGATTGCTCCGTCGAGAAATCTTCTGAAGTGAGCAGAAGTTAGCGCCGCGCACGTGGTTTAGGAAGTCGCAGCAAATATACGTCACATGAGGTATTTTTACAAACATGTATTGGTATATAACGCCGAGTAAAAAATACACTCATTACGGGCTTCGACTTACGTGTTTATTTAATAGCGAACGTGAGCAAAAATTTCGATTTCACTCCTTGATTTGATTTTTGATTTTGGCGATTTTGGTGATTTAAATACAGAGCTAGCTATAATAGCTTCGTTTCATTTCTAACTTTCAAGTAGGTGAAATCGCCCAGATAAATTCACTACAACCTTTCGAGATTTACTTTTATTAAGTGGCTACATTCTTGGTTTACGCTGGCGACTATTGTGGTTAGGAAATAAATATTTGTTAGCTCTAAATACGCAGAACTATTTGAGACCGGAAAATAACCGAAACAAACTTTTTATTTGTAGTCTTTATTTTCCAGACCCTTTTCGGTAACATGGTGTAAATTATTTTTATAATCATAGTATATTATCTAACCATCCTGTAGCCATAGGCTTTGATCGACGGACTTATTTTTTTCTAGATTTGAGACTGAGCCATGCAAGATATCGTCCACGCATTATTTGCTATCCAGCATTGGATTGGACAAGTACCCCTATGATTTGGGAACTGTAACAAACTACCTATGACAAAAATCACAAATAGGCTTTATGCTAGACAAATGTTAATAAATTCCCGACAACTTCAGAGCATCGGTCTATCATGACTGCTTTACATGACGACTGTGTGACTTTTGGTGACAAATACATTCAAAATAGACTGGTCAGACTGACGACAAAGACTAGGAAGGTGAGTAAAAGTAAGATTAAGTCCACTAAAATGTATGAAATCATACGATGATTTTCTTGACACCCCATTTTTTCCGTGATAGTTTACGTTACTGCATCGGCAGACACAAGTGAAATTAATTTAATAAACAGAGAGACTCGGACATCTGCCGATGCGACCTTAACTGATTTAGATAGAAAGAAAAGTATTTGCGGCGATTGTCATAAAAGCACAATCACCAAGTTAAAAAAAAAATCAACTTCCGAAGACTAAAAAAGAAATGATTCGCATGAAGGCTAATAATGAAAATAAAAAACAATTGGCAGGTAAAAAGAATGGTTGCAAGTCCAAACCTTTTTAGATGAACGAAGGAATTTAGTATGATGTCAAAAATCAAAGATACACAGCAGAATGCCATAATTTGGTCATGAAACTTAAAAATCTAAACGTTTCCAATGGTAACGTAGCAGTGGTTATAACCGCATGTTTACACTCCATCAAAATCTACAGTTCAAAGAATATCATGTGAGCGCGTCGGTGTCCACATGTTTAGGAAACCTTGAAGTCGGCGAAAAATACCACCCTTTATAGGCCTACAGACGAAACTACAAAATTTGGCTCTAAATTCGGTACATACGCAATAATCGCTGTCTCGGCGCATACGCCACTTACCCAGCAATGTGTTTTTTTTTTTTCATAACAAACATCATGCAGTACAAAATATTTATTTATCTGAGGGACAAAAAATAAAGTCTTAAATTAATAGTTTTATTGGGGTGTTTATCCTTCTCTCTCACTCCCCGTATTACATGTCATTATATTTTTCTCGTACTTTACCCGGCAATTTATTTTTCATAACAAACATCGTACTGCACAATATAATATTTAGTTATCTTTGAGATAAACATTAAAATGTTACATTATTAGATTTATAGACCCCTCTCTCTCCCTCGCTCCCTCTGTATAACATGCCGTTATAAATAGGCCAGTGTCTGGGTATAAATAAGTAAGCGCACTGTTCATTTTAATATATGTATGAGGCTAATCTTGAAATAATTCATGTCAAATGCCGATCTTTTCATTTCCAGCTTAACATGTATTTTAATTTCTACTGTAGCATTATAAACACAGTTAATATAAAGACATTTGAAGGCGCGGGTTTACTGTTAAAACAACGAAGCGTTCGCGCATGCTTACATATGTTAAATCCAATCGTCTCATAGAGTGTATTCGGTTACTTTGCAGTATGGAAATAAACGATATTTTCCGACTGCGATCAAGTTATTTCGTTTCCGGGACGTGCGTAGCTTGGAGCATATTTTTTTTAGTACAACCAAGGGACATAGCTCTTATTCTCACTAAGAGATAACTCCTTTGATGATGGAAGCCGGGAAGATTTTGAGCCATTTATAATATATGTCCAAATGATTATATATCCTCAAAATTCAGAAGTGGCCAGACTTCCATTGTTGATCAATGAAGTTTTTATAGTAAGTCTTATCATATAATGTCTTTACTGTCCCGAAATAGTGTCTGTTTGTTATAAAACATTTTTAGCCTGAACCACTCTGAGGTATTCGTAGCCGATCAAAGGTAACATATACTGAGCGCAATAGAAAACGCATCACTTTAGAAGCTGCTCTTGTCCAAGAATGGAACAATTTGCCCCAGGCCTTCTTTCAAACATTGATTAATTCCATGCCACGTCGCTGCACAGCGTGCATAAGAGCCCGTGCAGGACACACGTGCTACTGACATCTGTATCGTACTTTTGGTTTTGACCCTCTGACTTTGTACCGTTGATTACAGATTAAACATCCATAAGTGTATAAGTGTGTTGTTATTGATGTGTTCCCATCTGAATATTGTTCACAATAAGAAGCAAAATAAATAAGATATGTTTACAGGATCATTTTGTTATACGGAAAACTAAGTGATGCGTTTTCTATGGCGTCCAGTATATATTATTGGGAATGCTATGGTACATTTTGACACTGATTTGGTGGATGTATTCGAGGTGTGTTATGAAACCAATGTTGGCGCTGTCCCTGTACTACTTAAGAGTTGCCTTGTTATTTGTTTTTTTTTCTTTGTTTGAGTTTTATTGGGGGGAGCCTTTTAAATATCAAAAAAAAAATCACGACGACCACCAAACTATAAGAAGAAATATGAAATGAAGATCTCTCTGGCACGTCACCTCCAAGAGTACTATCTTTTTTATGCAAAACATTGGCCGAAACATGACGCAGGCTAAAGCAGATCACAAAACAAAATATTTGCATGTGTGCAAAAATAAATATCAATACTATAGATTTGTAAAATTAATAAAAAATATTACAAATAAATATTTAAAACCCAAAAGATAGTATGATATTTTAAATATTCATATGTATTAAATCGTGATATTGTTTTTGTATTTTTGTAAAGTTATAGCTATAATAAAATCTTGTCACTATAAAAACAGATAATAATTATAAACCTGGTCGGTCAAATAACTGTTGTAAGAGAGATACTTGATTTCAACCACTTGGTCAAATAATTGCTGTACCCTATACGGAGAGATACTAGATTTCCAATGAAATAAGATGAAATGGGGTTTAACGTGAGAGAGAGAGAGAGGGAGAGAGAGAGAGAGGGAAATGGGGTTTAACGTCCACTCAACACAAACTAGGTCATTTCGGAACTAACATATGGTTAATTTTATTTCAATAATTCGCTTGCGCGTAGGGGTTTTTAGCAGTGGGAGGAAACCGGAGTGCCCGGAGGAAACCCACGAGGTTGAGAAGGCGCCCGTATCTTCATGCTACATACGCTCACACCAGGGCCCGAAACCACAGCCGCAAGCCAGAGGTAACCGGCCAGCTAGAGGTCGAAGCGCGGCACCCTATATAGACCACTAGGCCATCCCAACCCCCTGGGGTTTAACGTTCTACTGTAATGCTCCAGCTGGCCTTATAAAGAGGGGTATATGCCATACAGTGTGCTATTGAGAAATTGTGGCGCTACGGCTTACACTTATATCCCATTTCATACGCTGGGGTTTCTTTATGTCCTCGCCAACGTTTACGTGAGACCTCGATTTGCTGGCCCACCAGAACGACTATACGCTATTCAATGTCAGTCCCTCTGTCCTGTATCACTGACAAGGGGAGCCACGGCGGAAAAACCCGATGATTCAACACGGGGCCCAAGGTTAGCGAGCCAGCATCTTACTCACTTAATCAGTGCGGCTTCCTAGTACACATACGGAAATAACTATGGAACATCTATGATTCAAAAAAAATGACAGAACATTTGATGCCTAACTCTGCAGGCATTTGTTCCCGGTATCCGATAACGGGGCAGACATAACTGTCTCATAGTACACTTTGTTCCAGGTAAATGAGTACACGACAGACAGGACGTGTAAAATATTGTAAATGTTGTTCCTTAAAATTATTGACCTACTTTTGATACCCTTTTCCTCGCTCCAACGCCAATAGCATCGTCACTGGAAGTATTTTCCTCGTCAGTAGCATTTGCTATGACCTAAAAGATAATTTGTAGACATTAATACAATATTGAGAAATATGTAAACATGGACAGGATTTTAATGGTGTAATCATCCCGGATATTCAACGAAAAAACACCTTGCAATATATTCCATTAATTTCGCTATCCAGGAAGGAAGGGGAGACAACTCTGCTTGTGATAATGGAGGCAGACCACCATTAATTTCCCCATTGACTTCAATGTTAATTCTGGACTCTTTGCCCACCTCCAACTTATCCCCAAATTTTCGTTGGGCGAAATGCTTTTCACTACAGACAGAGGAACAAATGGCCATGTCTTTGCACTAAAATTTTTATGAGGTTGACCACCAAAATTTTGAGATACACGAACTTGAAGAAGCATACTCAAAACATGTATCTAGTTGCCGTACATATCACCGTAGCCAACCTCATAACGCCGTTATCCTTCCGCCTCAAAATCATGAATATTTACCAAAACCTAGCAGAAAATATTAATTCAAACCCTCTTAGTCCATGCAAAAGGGGAGAAAAGAGACAGAGAGAGAACTGCTATAAATAGACGAACTACAATTTGTGGGTACCGAGATGTAAAATTTAATGGTGGTCTGCCTCCTATATGTTTTTAAAAGTTCATATATCATCAAAATTCTTTTCTTTATAGCTTCACATTTATTTTTGCAAAATTATTATAATACAGAATCAAAAAAAAATAATTGCAGAAGAAATGGTGACACTTTAAAGTTATGTACTGTTTTGCATGCTGGGTTGCAGATCAGGTCCATGGGCCTTTTGTTCTAGAATTGAAGACTCTTTCTTAATTTTGTCAAAATGTGAGTTTCGCAAAAAGATTTAAAGAGTTTCAAACAAGTCTCATCAAAAATATTCAAAGTATTGGGATATTTTTCAAAAATTGACCTTATTTTACCTTTTGTTACAAAATGGCCCATTCTTTGACACTTTGTATGTCTCAAAATGCCAATAATTCCCTATTTCTTGGAAACTCTGAGGTGAAAGGCATTTATTTCTAGAAACCTTGGCCAGTATACAAGAAGACAAGCTGCAAATTGGTTGCATTGAGGGTAACTGTAAGGAACTATAATGAAACTTGTAAGCCCACCCCCTGAAAATGTTGCTGTGATAACAAATCCAACCTGTGTCCACATAAGTAATACTGTTGATGGAATATGGCTAAACGCCACATTTTTCTATCCCTGGCTTGTATACATACATACAAACACAGGTACTTGTAAGAAATATGAATCATTTATTAAAATATGGATTGATAAATGTAAAATAAATGCTGTATTTAGTTGACAACCAGCTACTCCAACAAAAGGGCCACAAAGCACTATTTTTTTTTTAAAAAAATGGGAATATTTCAGTATTTAAAACACTTTAACAATAAGAGGTAACCTTGGAATTATATAGTGTCAATATTTTGTGGAAGCAAGTTGTTTTAATCTTTACATCAATTTCCTGACAAAATGAGGTGGAAAAAGGGAGTTATGACATAATTCATTGCATAAAAGGAGTATGAAAAGGCTATTAATTAATATTTCATTGCTTTGTAAGTGCCACATTTTAAAAGATCACCACAAATAATAGATTTACATCAAAAATGTCAAACATTAAGCTGCAAAAGACATATCTACAACATATCCATTTTGGGGTGTGGACTCATTTGGGGAAAATGTCATAGAATAACATGTTTGGCCATAAACAAAAAGTCTTAAAAATTCATGGAATCTTTTATGTAACTATTTGTTTGAGCAAAATAAAATGCTCGGTTACAATTCAAGCACAAAATCCAATTACTGTTAATCCGGAGTCAATATATTTTCAATTGAATATCCAAATATCATGTTCAAGAAAATGGGTGGGGTGGGGAGGTTGAGCCAGTCTAAATGAAATGAAGACAGGGAAATTTCCCTGCAGACACACAGATTTTACTTTCTCGAGAAGGGAAATGCAACAATTGCAGGTTTTAAAAGATTAAAATTGTGTTAAGTCTGAGGAACACCCAAGCAAAATGCAGTTCACTCATGTTTTGAAAATTCTAACATGCCTCAGCAGTACATAATTAGACCGAATTTCTATTAAAATCACAGATACTTTTTCAATATCTGACAAACACATGGCTCCTTTCCAAGTTATTTAACAATGGAAATAAAGACATGCAAGACATTTTGTTTCATTTTAAAACAGATGAATAATTAAAATTTTGACAGTAATATTGGGGGTAATCTGAAGAATTTCAGACAAATTATCATGATTTTTAGGCAAAATTGAGTGAAATTATTATACTTTCTTCCCATCTAACCTTTACGATGAAGAAAAAGTCAAAATTACACATTAAAATATTTTTCACTAATTTTGAAAAGCAAATAAACACTGAAAATCACAAAATTTGGACTAAAATCAAATATTCCCCTCACAAATTAGTCAAATATTTTAGAAATTTTACCATTTCACTTTTTTTATTATCAAAATGTCATATATCACATTTTCTGACAAATTGGAGATCATAGCATCAAATTTAGGCCTCTCATACACCGTCAGTTTGTTTACATACAGGAGGCAGACCACCATTAATTTCCCCATTGACTTCAATGTTAATTCTGGACTCTTTGCCCACCTCCAACTTATCCCCAAATTTTCGTTGGGCGAAATGCTTTTCACTACAGACAGAGGAACAAATGGCCATGTCTTTGCACTAAAATTTTTATGAATATTTACCAAAACCTAGCAGAAAATATTAATTCAAACCCTCTTAGTCCATTCTAGGCCAAAAAAACAACAAAAATGGGCATGCAAAAGGGGAGAAAAGAGACAGAGAGAGAACTGCTATAAATAGACGAACTACAATTTGTGGGTACCGAGATGTAAAATTTAATGGTGGTCTGCCTCCTAATGATTCACTATGAGCTCCAGGGGCCCACACGGGATACTATCGCTACTGCTAATGCACCGAAGCCAAGATAGTCCGAGTGTATACAACGAACAATGTTACCCCCATATTTGGAATTTATAATAAACCAAGTGAACCGTATAAGGCTGATTTCTCTCGTCGAAACCCCAAAATACATCGATGACACTGAATATTGCACATTCATTGTTTTGAAATTTATCGAACAATCAAACTGATTATCTACAGTTGGTCTAAACAAAAAATGCTCACGATCGATTGAACCCAGTCAAGGTTTTGGAGTACGCTAAGTTTCACCCACCCCCACCCCCACGATCATTTCGAATTGAAGTTACCTTGCTCCAATGAATCGACCAATGCAATGCTTAATAGCTTTATTGTTATTCATTGAACTCAGTCAAGACATTCACCTAATGAACACCAGCACCAAGTTTCACCATTCTACCTCAATTGAATGATCCAAAGTTTTGGTCAATCAAATGTCTTATCGCTACTTAGCCTATGTAGACAATTCTCCTTATCAAACTTAGTTAAGGTAAATATACAATGAATTCACTCTCAAAGGTTCCATCACAATTAGAACCAGTCATCGTGTTCCAAAGTCTCAACCAATCAAATTGCTTTTCTCTTCTTAGCCTTAGTGAAAAAGCCTTTGTGAAAATGCGCATGATCAAACACTGTCATCGAATTCATCTAATAAACACCTACACCAAGTTTAAACATTCTAACTCAAATAGAAGGTATTGTTTTCCAAAGTTTCGACCAATCGTAATGAAGTCTTTTCTTAACAAGAAAGTGCTCATCATCGAACTTAGTTAAGGTATTGTTTTGATATAATGGAACTATACACGAAGTTTCGCTACTAAAGATATATCGAGCTTCAAAGTCTCGACCAATCAAGCATATTGTCCTGTTGCAAGTGTAGACCAATGTTGGTATCTTTTTTACAATGTATATTGAAATTATAATTGTTAATCATAATCACTGTGTGGACTTTTACTTATAACAGTGGGTAAAAAAAGAAACGATTTTCTTGTCAAACAGTTTATTAGAGCATAACATTTAGACCAATTGGTTTGAAACATACAAGTTTGATATTGCTTTTATGTCACATTATCGATGATGAAATTAACAAATGCTAGAGATGAGTCGTCAAATAGTAAGAAAGATCAAACTATTCTGCATAGATTTTCGTGCCGTAAACCGTACAACTGTGTTTTATTCAGGAAATAACCCGGGCGAGGAGCCATGGTTGCTCAGTGAATAAGACGACATTGACTCACTAACCTGGAAATCCCGTGTTCAATCCTGGTGTTAGCCGAGAAAGTTCATCCGAAATTTCCAGCGTTAATCCTCCGTGTCAGTGATGTAGCATGGAGGGCCTTACAAGAAACAATGGATAGACGTTCGGGTGGACGAACATCCGAGGCCATGTGTAAACGTAAAAGAACCACTGTCCGGGCAAAATTTGCCTTACAGCACATGCTCGTCTTAAGTAGGCCAATCGGAGTATAAAAGTGGAACGTTAAAAGTCATTGCACTGTCTAAGATATAGACCTTGGTGGATGTGGACGTAAAATCTCCAGGAACGAACGAATGTCATTTTATGTCAAGATACGCTTGCACAAATGGCCCAATGTGGGTGTCGAAACCTGTCACAATCTGACTTATCGAAAGGGTATTGGCAACTTCCACTGGCGTGGTTAATGTTCTATCTCATTTCAGTGGGTTGGTGAGAAAATTGCTTTTGGGAATTGAAAATTCTAATAATTGCCAAATTTAAAGATAATTAGTTAAGAGCTAAGCCTGTCTATTGTAAGTCTTTCTTAGACCTCTATGTACATGTAGACCCTTGGATACCATTTGGCTTGGTTAATGTTCCTTCTCATTTCAGTGGGTGAGTGAAAAAAATTGCTTTTGGGAATTGAAAATTGTCAGATTTAAAGGTACATTAATTAGAGCTAAACTTGCCTAAATTCTGTGGGCTTCAGATGTTATCAAGATTATATATTAAACCTTCATTCACATGAAAAGCTCAAGATCAACTCTGTAGAGCCTCGGGTGGCTTAGACACAATTGTGCATTTAAATATTAAATCATTAAATGATAGACCAAGCTAACGTGTAGCGTTAGTCACTGAGGTCACTACTGGAGACTGCCGATGACAGGCCTGCCAATCGAGATTCCCGTAGCCATTGAGAATGTTACTTGATAATCAAGAATATGTGGGTGACGTTGTCGTCTGGCAATCAAATGATCAGCAGTTCTCGGAAACAGTGCCTATAGCCCAAACTTCCAACAGTGACAACTCCGTTCAGAATTAAGTAATTTGATTGAAACTTTCAATGTTTTCTTTTAAAATCTACTACTTTTGAATTATTGCAAGAAGACCAAAATTTTCACTTATCGAAAAGCTATAAGATTAACACAAATTCTTAGCTTCAAATCTGATCCATCTTTAGGTTAATTTGATTTTAAAAATTTGCTAGCGCTTAGGGGTCTTAGGCTTTGGTAGAAACCAGAGGACCCGAAGCAAACCCACGAGATTGAGTCTTTGGTGCTAAATCTAAAACCATTGTGAACAACACTTACCTTTGCGCGTGTATTCTCGTCGAATACGTCATCATATTCACTACAATTCTGTGATTCAGCATCGGTCTGTAATTATATCGAATATAGCAGAATTATAACCCGGATTTTTCTGACCCCCGAAATTAGTGACGCATGTGGTTTGGGGTTGTATTAGGTAGTATTTGGTGATATTGGGTAGTATTTGGTGGAATTGGGTAGTATTGGGTAAATCGTTTCGCGAGGACAGTGCCTAGTCGTTCAGATGGGGCGTGAGTTACACGGTGAAACGCAAGAACAAAATGAAATGAAATGAAATGGGGTTTAATGTCCTACTGGTCCGCTTCTAAACTGGGCGAATGAAGACGGAAATAAGCCATACAGTGTGCTATGAGGGAAATTTTGTTTGCCCGGACCGTGGCGCTACGACCTACTCTTATTTGGAAGTCCAATCTTTTACTTATATGGTGATGTTGGATGGTTTGCTTCTGCTCCGTGTCTGCCTCCTGTAATATGTGTATCACTTGCTGATGTTCTTGGGTGGTTTGCTTCTGTTCCGTGTCTGCCTCCTGTAATATGTGTATCACTTGCTGATGTTCTTGGATGGTTTGCTTCTGTTCTGTGTCTGCCTCCTGTAATATGTGTATCACTTGCTGATGTTCTTGGGTGGTTTGCTTCTGTTCCGTGTCTGCCTCCTGTAATATGTGTATTGTTTGTTGATGTTCTTGGATGGTTTGCTTCTGTTCCGTGTCTGCCTCCTGTAATATTTGTATCGCTTGCTGATGTTCTTCGATGGTTTGCTTCTGTTGCAGGTCTGCCTCTCTTAATATGTGTATCTCTTGCTTCTGTTCATGGATTGCTTGCTGCAGTGCTGTACATTGTTTCTCAATAACACCTAATCTTCGAATGTCCATTCGGGGTTTTTCCCCAACTTGGACATTCGTGCAATTCGAAAAGTGGTATGTTTTACCCTTCTGTAATATAACAGTTTATATTCCAGGTATATAGTGTGAAATGCATATCAGGTCAATTTGCATGGCCGGCCAATAGTAGCCTTTCCCCTACGCAGAAGCGGGTTAGCTCCCATAATTTACCACCCAGAAAGGGGTCCCAAGAAACCGCTTGATATTGGTTTGTGCTTGTACTGAGGTATTCATTTAATGCAGATTGAGCGTGGCCGATCAATGGTAACATATACTGAGCGCCATAGAAAACGCATCACTTTAGAAGCTGCTCTTGTCCAAGAATGGAACAATTTGCCTCAGGCCTTCTTTCAAACATTGGTTAATTCCATGCACAGCATGCGTAAGAGCCCGTGGAGGACACACGCGCTACTAACATCTGTGTCATACTTTTGGTTTTGACCCTCTGACTTTGTACCGTTGATTACAGATTAAACATCCATAAGTGTACAAATGTGTTGTTATTGATGTGTTCCCATTTGAATATTTTTCACAATAAGAAGCAAAATAAATAAGATATGTTTACAGGATCATTTTGTTATACGAAAAACTACGTAATGCGTTTTCTATGGCGCTCAGTATATATTATTGTTAATGCTATGGAACATTTTGACACTGATTTGGTGGATGTATTCGAGGTGCGTTATGAAACCGATGTTGGCGATGTCCCTGCACTACTTTTTTTTTCTTTGTTTGAGTTAAATATAAAAAAAAATCACGATGACCACCAAACTATAAGAAGAAATTTGAAATGAAGATCTCTGGCACGTGACCTCCAAGAGTACTATCTTTTTTATGCAAAACATTGGGCGAAACATGACGCAGGCTAAAGTTTATCACAAAACAAAATATTTGCATGTGTGCAAAAATAAATATCAAAACTATAGATTTGTAAAATTAATAAAAAATATTACAAATAAATATTTAAAATCCAAAAGATAGTATGGTATTTTAAATATTCATATGTATTAAATCATGATATTGTTTTTGTATTTTTGAAAAGTTACATGTATAGCTATAATAAAATCTTGTCACTTTAAAAACAGATAATAAATATAAACCTGGTCGGTCAAATATCTGTTGTAAGAGAGATACTTACTTGATTTCAACCAGTTGGTCAAATAATTGCTGTACCCTATACGGCGAGATACTAGATACTAGATGAAATGGGGTTTAACTTCCCACTGTCAGTAGAGTGGTTCAGGCTAAAAATGTTTTATAACAAACAGACACTATTTCGGGACAGTAAAGACATTATATAAGACTTACTATAAAAACTTCATTGATCAACAATGGAAGTCTGGCCACTTCTGATTTTTGAGGATATATAACCATTTGGACATATGTTATAAATGACTCGAAATCTTCCCGGCTTCCATAATCAAAGGAGTTATCTCTTAGTGAGAATAAGAGCTATGTCCCTTGGTTGTACTAAAAAAAATATGCTCCAAGCTACGCACGTCCCGGAAACGAAATAACTTTATCGCAGTCGGAAAATATCGTTTATTTCCATACTGCAAAGTAACCGAATACACTCTATGAGACGATTGGATTTGACATATGTACGCATGCGCGAACGCTTAGTTGTTTTAACAGTAAACCCGCGCCTTCAAATGTCTTTATATTAACTGTGTTTATAATGCTACAGTAGAAATTAAAATACATGTTCAGCTGGATTTGACATGAATTATTTCAAGATTAGCCTAATACATAAATGAACAGTGCGTTTACTTATTTATACCCAGACACTGGCCTATTTATAACGGCATGTTATACAGAAGAAGCGAGGGAGAGAGAGGGGTCTATAAATCTAATAATGTAACACTTTAATGTTAACCTCAAAGATAACTAAATATTATATTGTGCAGTACGATGTTGTTATGAAAAATAAATTGCCGGGTAAAGTACGAGGAAAATATAATGACATGTAATACGGGGAGTGAGAGAGAGGGATAAACACCCCAATAAAACTATTAAAGGGACAATCCCGATAAGAACAGAGTCTCAAAAATTAAAGTCCGAGAGTTTATAAAATTTATGGACCAAAATATAGAGGCATGGTGTATTTACCTTGTCTCAAAATTTCAGCTCTAAATATCGAGTCGTTTGGACGTGAACGTCAACACTGCTTATCTGGACACGTAACCCTTTTAAGATTTCAAGTCAATTTTTTTCATTGGGTGACCTGATAATCAATTCCCGTTCCTTGAGAGGTCTATACAGTGAATGACCCATGTACTGTACTTGATAACAAAAAGTAAATTTCACCTACATATTATTTTTATAGAAAATAGTCTGGTTTTATTCAGATACTGTATAATACAACGGTCTCCATTTCCAGATGAAGACTGTCAGGTTTAAGTTATTTACAAGCGTATCACAAATATCGGGTTAGTTGGTCGGCCTTAGGTAATGGGTTTTAAAAGATTTTAAGACAAAATTAAGCAGTTTTATTCCTCAGAAAGTCATCGGGATTGGCCCTTTAATTTAAGACTTTATTTTTTGTCCCTCAGATAAATAAATATATTGTACTGCATGATGTTTGTTATGAAAAAAGAACCCATTGAGGAATGAGTGGCGTATGCGCCGAGCCAGCGATTATTGCGTATGTACCGAATTTAGAGCCAAATTTTGTAGTTTCGTCTGTATAAAGGGTGGTATTTTTCGCCGACTTCAAGGTTTCCTAAACATGTGGACACCGACGCGCTCACGTGATATTCTTTGAACTGTAGATTTTGATGGAGTGTAATTAGATTTAGTCCCGCGAGAGCCAAACATGCGGTTATAACCACTGCTACGTTACCATTGGAAACGTTTAGATTTTTAAGTTTCATGACCAAATTATGGCATTCTGCTGTGTATCTTTGATTTTTGACATCATAAAAAATGCCTTCCTTCATCTAAAAAGGTTTGGACTTGCAACCATTCTTTTTACCTGCCAATTGTTTTTTATTTTCATTATTAGCCTTCATGCGAATCATTTCTTTTTTAGTCTTCGGAAGTTGATTTTTTTTAAATCTTGGCGATTGTGCTTTTATGTAAATCGCCGCAAATACTTTTTTTCTATTTAAATCAGTTAAGGTCGCATCGGCAGATGTCCGAGTCTCTCTGTTTTGTTATAGCGTATACCTTTGTATATATTTTATTTACATGATTTTAGTTAAAGTAGTAATTGACCAATGTCCGAATTGATATCTCATTAATCTTTCATGTCTTTTAACTGTTTGAGTTTATACTTAATGTAACGATATGTATTACGTAATTATAGTTAACCCGCGTTCTTGCTATGTCCATATCTTCTTATGTATTTAAACATCTGTTTCCTATGTGCAATTTAACATCTTATCAAATATTATTATATTATCATTATGTAATTATTTTAATCCCAAGCTTGTATATATGTTCTATTTTCTACTGTAACTTTAGTCTGGTGACCGGCTCGCCCTAGCGATACCTATCTCGTTATTGTGACCGTTAACCAGTTTTGTACACTAGTTTATTAAAAGTACAATTTTAACTATTTATCTGAGTTTTCGTCCTAAGTGTTGAATTAAGCTACAACCCCCAGAATACAACACTACGGCAATTGGTGGAGAAAGCGGGCAGAGTATTTAGTTACTCATATTTTCCGGTAAACCCTCACTGCGAGTAAAGTCACAGCGACATGGATGTGGAACGCTATTTTCCAGCAGCAGCTTTAGCCGTCATCAGGTATATGGACACGTTACCAGTTACTTGGAGCCTGAGACAGGATAACAGTACCACAGAAATATGTTTTAAGTGGAGCAATTCAACTCATCGTAATCCGGAGAAGAAGCATCGTTCTTCAGCAAAGAAAGAGCGTGATCAACGGCGTCGTCAAGAATTTCTTACTAGGAAAAGTGACTCTCAGCAGGTATCGTTAATTTCTTCTAAACGAAGTGATATAAATAGGCCCAGGGTGCCTAAAACTGTTGAAGTAGCCGTTGAGACCGACTCATTGCCTTTGGTTTCGGTGTGAACAATGTGTTCTGTGGAAAGTGAGAATCAAAGTTGCCAAACGGACATCGGAGGACCAGCGAACACAGACAGCGTTTGTCGAAATGTAAATCGATGGACTATGAGCAAAAATGTGAATGCTGATGTAAACCACCTCCGTAAACGGGGTACAACAACCAAATCAACCCAGGAAGTTATCAGAAAACGAATAAAAAGGGACAAACAAGAATATTTTATTCGTTGGAATGGTTTCCCGACAGCGATGAATTCTTGGGTGCCAGAGGAAGATTTGGATGACATTGCTAAAATATATATTAAGGGCCATGCGAAAGAAATACCTGGACCTAACTTAAGTGACACGTCTAACGCTCGATATGACCAGCATGTTGCATATCTGCAACATCACCGTGCACGAATGCGGCAGAAGGTGTGGCATAATGGGCGAACGTTTCCATAATTTGATAGACAATTTGTGTAAATATATTGTAATATTAGTGTTTCTCTTAAAAATGTGATTTAATGTTTATTCGTATATTTATTTATGCATTTTTTGTATGGCGCTCCCTTGATTTAATTATTTTAAATCCATATACATTAATTTATTTGCTTTTAGGGTCAAAAGCTCGTTGAAGTCGAAGGGTGTTGTTATAGCGTATACCTTTGTATATATTTTATTTACATGATTTTAGTTAAAGTAGTAATTGACCAATGTCCGAATTGATATCTCATTAATCTTTCATGTCTTTTAACTGTTTGAGTTTATACTTAATGTAACGATATGTATTACGTAATTATAGTTAACCCGCGTTCTTGCTATGTCCATATCTTCTTCTGTATTTAAACATCTGTTTCCTATGTGCAATTTAACATCTTATCAAATATTATTATATTATCATTATGTAATTATTTTAATCCCAAGCTTGTATATATGTTCTATATTCTAATGTAACTTCAGTCTGGTGACCGGCTCGCCCTAGCGATACCTATCTCGTTATTGTGACCGTTAACCAGTTTTGTACACTAGTTTATTAAAAGTACAATTCTAACTATTTATCTGAGTTTTCGTCGTTAGTGTTGGAATAAGCTACAACCCCCAGAAAACAACACTACGGCAGTTTATTAAAATAATTTCACTTGTGTCTGCCGATGGAGTAACGTAAACTATCCCGGAAAAAATGGGGTGTCAAGAAAATCGTCGTATGATTTCATACATTTAGTGGACTTAACCTTACTTTTACTCAGCTTCCTAGTCTTTGTCGTCAGTCTGACCAGTCTATTTTGAATGTATTTGTCACCAAAAGTCACACAGTCGTCATGTAAAGCAGTCATGATAGACCGATGCTCCGAAGTTGTCGGGAATTTATTAACATTTGTCTAGCATAAAGCCTATTTGTGATTTTTGTCATAGGTAGTTTGTTATAGTTCCCAAATCATAGGGGTACTTGTCCAATCCAATGCTGGATAGCAAATCATCCGTGGACGATATCTTGCAGGGCTCAGTCTCAAATCTAGAAAAAAATAAGTCCGTCGATCAAAGCCTATGGATACAGGATGGTTAGATAATTTACTATGATTATAAAAATAATTTACACCATGTTACCGAAAAGGGTCTGGAAAATAAAGACTACAAATAAAAAGTTTGTTTCGGTTATTTTCCGGTCTCAAATAGTTCTGCGTATTTAGAGCTAGCAAATATTTATTTCCTAACCACAATAGATGCCAGCGTAAACCAAGCATGTAGCCACTTAATAAAAGTAAATCTCGAAAGGTTGTAGTGAATTTATCTGGGCGATTTCACCTGCTTGAAAGTTAGAAATGAAACGAAGCTAGCTCTGTATTTAAATCACCAAAATCGCCAAAATCAAAAATCAAATCAAGGAGTGAAATCGAAATTTTTGCTCACGTTCGCTATTAAATAAACACGTAAGTTGAAGCCCGTAATGAGTGTATTTTTTACTCGGCGTTATATACCAATACATGTTTGTAAAAATACCTCATGTGACGTATATTTGCTGCGACTTCCTAAACCACGTGCGCGGCGCTAACTTCTGCTCACTTCAGAAGATTTCTCGACGGAGCAATCACACAGATAAGCGGGTCAGTTTTTATAAGGACAAATATTGTGTCTCTGAACCACTCTACTACTGTAATGCTCCAGCTGGGCTTATAAAGAGGGAAATATGCCATACCGTGTGCTATGGAGAAATTGTGGTGCTACGGCTTACACTTACATCCCATTTCATACGCTGGGGTTTCTTTTACGTCCTCGCCAATGTTTACGTGAGACCTCGATTTGCTGTCGCACCAGAACGACTATACGCTATTCAGTGTCAGGCCCTCTGTCCTGTATCACAAGGGGGGGGGGGGATGCCGATGATTCAACATGGGGCCCCAGGTTAGCGAGCCAGCGTCTTACTCACTTAATCAGCGCGACTCCCTAGTACACAAACGAGTACACGACAGACGGGACGTGTAAAATAGGGTAAATTTTGTTCCTTAAAATTATTGACCTACTTTTGATATCCTGTTCCTCGCTCCAACGCCACTATCATCGTCACTAGAAGTATTTTCCTCGTCACTTGCATTTGCTATGACCTAAAAGATAATTTGTAGACATTAATACAACATTGAGAAATACATAAACATGAACATGGGCGGGATTTTAATTTTAATTCTGTAATCATCACATTCGATTTCTGGTCCGTGTCAATATTTAGTGACAGCTCCTAGTAGGATCCACAAAGATGTAGGCGATTAGGAATTCTATCATTCTTGATGTCGCATCAACTGTTCAACGAAAAATAAAACAATATTTTCCATTAACTTCGCTATCCAGGAAGGAAGGGGAGACAACTCTGATTGTGATAATGATTCACTATGAGCTTCAAGGGCCGACACGGGATACTATCGCTACTGCTAATGCCCCGAAGCCAAGTTAGTCCAAGTGTATACAAGGAACAATATTACCCCCATATTTGGAATTTATAAAAAAAACAAGCCAACCGTATAAGGCTGATTTCTCTCGTCGCAACCCCAAAATACATAGATGACACTGAATATTGCACATTTATTGTTTTGAAATTCATCGAACAATCAAAATGATTGCCTATAGTTGCCCTTTCAGCAAAAAATGCTCACGATCGATTGAACCCAGTCAGGGTTTTGGAGTACGCTAAGTTTCACCCACCCACCCCCGCCCCCACGATCAGTTAGAATTGAAGTTACCTTACTCCAATGAATCGACCAATGCAATGCTTAATAGGTTAATTTGATTTTAACAATTTGCTAGCGCTTAGGGTTAGGGATCTTATAAGCTTTGGGAGAAACCAGAAGCAAACCCACGAGATTGAATAGGCTAGAAGCAAAGTCTTCGGTGCTAAATCTAAAACCATTGTGAACAACACTTACCTTTGCGCGTGTATTCTCGTCGAATACGTTATCATATTCACAACAAGTCAGTGATTCAGCATCGGTCTGTAATGATATCAGAATATATATCAGAAATATAACCTGGATTTTTCTGCCCCCCGAAATTAGTGACGCATGTGGTTTGGGGTTGTATTAGGTAGTATTTGGTGGTATTGGGTAGTATTGGGTAAATCGTCCCGCGAGGACAGAGCATAGTCGTTCAGATGGTGCGAGAGTTACACGGTGAAACCCAAGAACAAAATGAAATGAAATGAAATGGGGTTTAATGTCCTACTGGTCCGCTCCTAAACTGGGCAAATGAAGACGGAAAAAGGCCATGCAGTGTGCTATGAGGGGAATTTTGTTTGCCTGGACAGTGGCGCTACGACCTACTCTTATATCGAAGTCCAATCTTTTACTTGCAAGTCAATGTATACACGGGACCTCGATTACACAGCTGTCCTTGTCAAGCCCTCCGTTCTGCATAACTGACAAGGAGAAACCACGGGAGGAAATCTGGATGAATTTTCTCGGCCAATGCTGGGATCGAACAGCCCGACCTCCAGGCTAGCGAGCCAGCGTCTTACCCGCTGAATATCCATACTTGTAAAACATATTTTACAAAAAAAGACTTAGGATTTTAAATAGTAACACAAAAATAGAAAACATGTGTTAGCTATGAACAGTATCTATAGGTAATTATATAAATTTATGACCTGATATTTATCCCCGCGGATATGTCCCGCACTGTCCGGTCTGCCCAATTATGTTTACATTTTATTGGGGAGGGGGGTCAAACCTTGTGCAACTGATGACCATGAATTAGTCATTAGCTCTTGGCCTATATTTCATTACATTTTATTTCAAATTACATCAGCTCTATTTTTAGCAGATGATGGGTTTTCATTTCCCAGCTTGTAAACGTTTGATCCTACTGGGGGATACTTGTCATCCATCATTCTAGTCATGGCTAGCTACATATTGGAATCCCGAATATAAAGTTGAATAACGAATAACGAGGTAACTTATTTCGCTATTCGCCAATAACGAGGCAAGTCACCTCGTTATTCGTTATTCGCCAATAACGAGGCAAGTCACCTCGTTATTCGTTATTCAGCGCTTGAATAACAATCTGGTTATTTACAGTCTAACCGGCATTTAATCTGTTTCTACTGCTAGGGGATACCTTGTTATCCATTATTGTGTTCTTTTATGATGATCTTTTAGAATTAAATCAAGAATATCATCATTAAAGATACATGAACACCTTATATGTGAATCCCGAATAACGAGATGAAAAAACGAATAACAAACAGCTCGTTATTCGCTTCTTGAATAACAATGTGGACTGTTTTTGGTCTAGAGGTCGATTTGCTGTGTTGTATACTACTGGGGAATACTTGCCATCCATCATTCTAGTCATGGCTAGCTGCATATTGGAATCCCGAATATAAAGTTGAATAACGAATAACGAGGTGACTTGCCTCGTTATTCGCCAATAACGAAGCAAGTCACCTCGTTATTCCTTGTTCACCGCTTGAATAACAATCTGGTTTATTTACCGACTATACGTCATTTAATATGTTTTCTACTGCCAGGGAATACTTTGCAATCCATTATTCTGTTGATTTCTAATGATTATTTAGAATTAAATCCTAAACTATTTTCATTAAAGATACGTGAACACCTTATATGTGAATCCAGAATAAGGAGGTGAAAAAACGAATAACAAACAGCTCGTTATTCGCTGCTTGAATAACAATGTGGACTGTTTTCGGTCTAGAGGTCGTTTTGCTGTGTTTTATACTACTGGGGGATACTTGTCCTCCATCATTCTAGTCATGACTAGCTGCATATTGGAATCCCGAATATAAAGTTGAATAACGAGATGACTTGACTCGTTATTCGCCAATAACGAGGCAAGTTACTTCGTTATTCGTGAATAACGAAAAACGATTCAACTTCACACTGTCATAGTAAATGGCCATATAATGAACTAATGCTTAACCCGTATAGTAGATGACTATATATATAGTTAAAGGACACTGTAACATGCTTCAGGGTAAACCCTGCGTTTTGATTGGTCAATTAGACACTGTCTATTGGACAATAACACCCTACTGTTTTAGTAATTTATTTTAAAATCCTAAAAAAGCATGCTACAATGTCGATAAACACTTCCTGTTTCGCAATTACGCGTCTCAGGTCCTAATGATCTCAGGACATATCTATTGGACAATAACACCCCTCTAAATGCGAAACAGGAAGTGTTTATCTCCTAAATATTGGTCTCAGTCATTATCACATATGACGTATGTCCGTCTTCCTTAGCAATGTTGGTACCGAATAGTACGACGCTAAACGCAATTTCATTTCATTCCATAAGCTTAAGATAATATGCTTGCAAAAATGACCTGTCACAATCAGACTTGTCGAAAGCGTATTTGCAAGTTTCGTTGACCGGGGACCCCACCTTAAAGGTCAAGCCATTTGATTTGGTTAATGTTCCGTCTAATTTCAGTCAATGTCTGAGAAAATTGCTTTTAGAAATGGCGTTCAAACCATGTGCAACTGAGGACCATATTTTTGGTTATTAGCTTTTGGACTATATTTCATTTTAACTTACACCATCTCTATTTTTAGCAGATGTTAGGTTTCCCAGCTGGTGAAGAGTTTCTTTGTAATATAAAATTTGCTAATGTTGTTTAACCCGTATAGTAAGTTATATTTATAGCACGGCTTTCATGAGTTAACAGAGAGGTAACGAATGAAGCGTGCTATAAATGACTTGTAATACTGACACCCGACTCAACATGCTCTTTGTTATTGCACCCCACTTCTCTATATGATTTCTACTAAAGCTAGCGTAAACCAGCAAAAGTGTTCAATAACACTGAAAATATCTCGTTTTTGCACAGTTACGCTCGAGTGAGTTTAGTAGAAGTAAGAACGAAAAGAACAAAGGAAGATTTCCTGTCCGTGTTACAAATGGCTACGTTATATAGTTAACTAATGCTTCACCCGTAAAGTAAATGGCTGTATAATAAAGTTAACTAATGTTTTTGACATATAGTAAATGATCAGGGCTACTTATATATAATGAACTAAATTATGGCTACCAATATATAATTAACTAATGTTTGAGTTCAAACGAGGTACAAAAATGCCTCGTTTGTCTTGGAGTTCCAAAACGAGTTTTTTTTTTAAATTGTCCTGTTTTTGGAACGAGGTATTGTGCTCAGAACGAGGTTTGGTAAGAATGCCACGTTTATAAACGTGTTTTTTTTTCAAGATAGTTAGTAGCAGTATTTGCTATCGGCGAATTTGTAAAAATTAAAATTTATGTTTTTTAATACAAAAATAAAACCAGTCCAAACCATGATATTATAATAAGAGAAATAGAAAGACAAGAACACACGCCACACCATAAATTATTTTCGCATTATTAATATCCATATGTCTTCATCAATAATATTTTGTGCAATGTTATGGCGTTTCAACAGAAATAGTCAATGCTATAGTCTAGTTATTTTTTTTTTTTTTACAATAAATATAAAATATTAACTGGCGCATTGGAAATATGAAATGAAATTGTATGCTTTTTTGATTAATAAGAATGGGTTATTTGTTGTATTTAGATCAGATAAAAACTAATTTGATGTCTGCGATATCAATTAGGTGGGGGTGTAAAACTATTGCAGACACACAGCTACCTTGATTAATTTATAACCCCAGTCGTGTTACGTAACAACTGTGGTGTTGTAAAAGCTGATTCGGGGTAGCTTGCATTATTCTACTACTATCTTTGACTAACTTACCGACAGCTATATCGATATTCATTGCTAAAAGTAGGGTACTATCGTCCAGTCATCTCCATACTCCGCGCAGCGTTTCGTTAGAGGTAATCCCACTACACACTGCTATTATGAGTGGATATTGTTGGTGTAAATTTTGATTGGTCTGTAGTCCGTCTACCAACCAATCACTAGCTGCCCCACAAAAGCTTTACATTTAAAACGAGTGCCAATATTGGACCAAATATGTATAGGATATTAACCTACCCATGGTTGATATGATAGAGAATATGCGGGCGCAGCCCAAGTGCTCTCTATCATATCAATCCGAGGGAGAGTAGGTTTATATCTGACATATACAACGGGTTCACCTTTAAATTTAATGGGCTCTTCTGAAAAAGACAACAGTGATTGGATAATTGCTCGACAGTTTCCGCCAAAATGCGAAAATTACCGAAGCTGTCGCGTGCAGATGTTTATTTAAACGTCGCCATATTGGAGAAAGCAAACACAAAAGGGATAGTAAAACGAAGCCAGACGAATAATCAATCCATTTTAGTCACCATAATGACGATAGAATTGATGTGAATGCAAATATGATGAGGATCTATCCAAAACCTGGGGAAAACTTGGAGTGTGTGGAGAAATAATGTGGGCGGAAAGAAAATTCTGAAAGATATCTTAGATGGAGTATGGTCATGGATAACCGATTTAAATATGCCGTTAAGTACGCCGTCTATTTCGTTACTGGATGCTACAAACTGTACTATTCCAATGTTTTTTTTATTGTCAAAAGAATAAAATTAATTTTCCTTGTTCTTTGTAATATTTCGATCATCTACGTCATCAGCGGTTGATATGAGCCGAATATATCGACCTGGGATGACGTCATCAGCGGTTGATATGATATATCAACCTGCCATGACGCCATCAGCGGTTGATATGAACCGAATATCAACCTATGATGACGTCATGAGAGGTTGTTATAACTGCTATGGACATCAAAGAAAAAGATAGGTTGCCAGGCAACGAAACATACGCCCACAGCAGCTAAATCGTCCGGGCAGTCAACAAGGGTTGTCGCATATTTTTACTTTTTTTGGTAATGAAACATTTGTAATACACTAAAATCTGATTACGTGTAACAACTCATTATGTAATTATCTGAAAATCATTAGAATTTGTTTGCTTTTTATAAAGTTTTGCCCCACGCTAACAATTGGTATAGGAAACATTTAACATCATGGATTTAGCTGTTCAGTTAGCAAAATTCATTGAAAATCAAAATACTTGTTCGTTTCAACACCTTAAACTCTGTTTATCAATCTGAAGTCAATCGGATGATAAGTTTGGCATCTATAGCATCACAAGGTTTTTTGAAGTGATCAAGGGAGATAACTCTGAAAGTAATTATTTAAAATCGCTGAAAATCAGTAGGCTTCTTCGTCTTATGACCTTAAACAGTGTGTATAAATTTAAAGTCAATCGGATATTAACTTTGGCCTCTAGAGCGTCCACAGGATTTTTTTATGTGATCAAGGGCCATAACTTTGGCAATAATTATCAGAGATCGCTAAAAATCAATAGGATTCTTCGTCTCATGACCTTAAACACTGTGTATAAATTTGAAGTCAATCGGATATCAACTTTGGCCTCTAGAGCATCCACAAGATTTTTTGAAGTGATCAAGGGCCATAACTCTGGCACTAATTATTGGAAATTGCTGAAAATCAATAGGCTTCTTCGTCTTATGACCTTAAACACTGTGTATAAATTTAGAGTCAATCGGATATTAACTTTGGCTTTTAGAGCGTCCACAAGATTTTTTGAAGTGATCAAGGGCCATAACTCTGGCACTAATTATTGGAAATTGCTGAAAATCAATAGGCTTCTTCGTCTTATGACCTTAAACACTGTGTATAAATTTACAGTCAATTGGATATTAACTTTGGCTTTTAGAGCGTCCACAAGATTTTTTGAAGTGATCAAGGGCCATAACTCTGGCACTAATTATCGAAAATCGCTGAAAATCCATAGGCTTCTTCGTCTTATGACCTTAAACACTGTGTATAAATTTAAAGTCAATCGGATATTAACTTTGGATTTTAGAGCGTCCACAAGATTATTTGAAGGGATCAAGGGCCATAACTCTGGCACTAATTATTGGAAATCACTGAAAATCAATAGGCTTCTTCGCCTTATGACCTTAAACACTGTATATAAATTTAAAGTCAATCGGATATTAACTTTGGTTTTTAGAGCGTCCACAAGATTTTTTGAAGTGATCAAGGGCCATAACTCTGGCACTAATTATCGGAAATCGCTGAAAATCAATAGGCTTCTTCGTCTTATGACATTAAACACTGTGTATAAATTTAAAGCCAATCGAATATTAACTTTGGCCTCTAGAGCGTCCACAAGATTTTTTGAAGCGATCAAGGGCCATAACTCTGGTAGTTATTATCGGAAATCGCTGAAAAACAATAGGCTTCTTCGTCTCATGACCTTAAACACTGTGTATAAATTTAAAGTCAATCGGATACTAACTTTAGCCTCTAGAGCGTCCACAAGCAATTGTGGACGCCGGACCGACGGACGGACGGACGGACGGACGGACGGACGGACCGACGGACGGACCGACGGACGGGGGCGACGACAATATACGACCACATTTCAATGTGGGCGTATAAAAACTGGGAACATCTCACTGTGCCACCCGCTATTGTTCTCATGGGGGGATTAATCAAGCCAGTGGATTATCGAATACAATGGTGTTAAATGTATAGTCCGCTTTTTAAAACTACTAGGTTTAAATTAATTAACAACTTTATTTACAATAAATTACATAAAAGTAACAACAAATACATGTATCAAACATCAAACATGAATCATAACCCTACTAAATGTGATATGACGTCAGTATATTCAATAGCATTTTTTACTCCATTTAACAGTTCGATTTTTAGATCATTAATAGATTTTTCTACTCTTTTATATTTTCGCCTTTTATGGGGCAATCGTCCCCCGTTAACCAAATGAACTATGGTATTTTCAGTAAAAGTCTGCTGTTTCGACACAATGATAATAAATTTAAATATATTTGGATGGCTTGTTCCGGTCTTCTTCATTTTACTGTGCCATCCCCTAACGTGATTAGATATCCGTGAACCTTCTGTGTTGAAGTGATTCCACATACCTCCTCCATCGCTTTCTACCACTTGTTCAGTAACATAATCTGCAAACTTTAAAATATTGTCATCCTCCAAATCAGCTTCTTCTAAGGCATTCAACCCAACGTTGTCTATATCAAATAATCTCACAAATGGGAGGACGGAATAATATTTAAGATACTCGTTAACCGATGAAACGTTAACTTAACTTATATATTTTAATCATTAAAATAATTAAATCCTACCTAGGTGAATAGTACTAATAAGGATACAGTCTATAATCCTTTGTTTACTTAAACTTTCACACCACTACCATATAACACCAGCTGATTAGGTGGCACAGTGAGATTAAACCTAAAAACTACACAGTTGTATATGTTTACATAACGTTACGTCATGGCTCACCATTTTATTATGCCTAATTAACCCGTGCATAGCAGACTACTGCAGTAAAACTAATTGCGTGACAAATGAGGCTATCAAGTCGAATGAAATGTAGACAACACTGTTTGTAAACTTTCACCGTTTTTAATACCTTAAATCACTGTCCAAAAATTTAGGGAAGACCCAGATTAAACGAAGGACTCTCATGTTGCTGTACTTAAGTGATAGCTTTCATTGAACGGAAAGAATAGACACACTCCCGCATAAGTTCAAGAAACAGACGCTATTCCAGCAATGGCCAGAGAGGGATTTCTCGGGCCATTGCTTCAGGAATATGAGTCATCTCATACAATTAACTACATTAGAATAGTGTTGACGTAGAACGGTGCCTATACGAAACATTTACCCATTTATACATCTATATAGGATTTAGTTTCGGACATCATAGAGCCGTCCGGTAGGCGAACACAATAGTCTCCTCGGCTTAGGGGCTAGGGTGAAGCCATCATGTAGAGAATACATCATTCGGTGTTCAGGGCAACATCATACCCACAGCCTCCTCGGCTAAGAGGCCAGGGATACAGACCTAATTTCCAGGTTGTAGAGAAGACATTACCCGGGAGTTCCTAGGGGAACATCATACCCACGGTCGCCTTAGCTGAGAGACACCACTTGGATTAGACCACCCCGTTAACTCGGAGAGACATATGATGTTGTGGGGTCTCTGTCAGTAAACTTGTCCTACTTAATGGTGGGATTGAGCAGTAGAGAGAATGATGTTAATAGTAATATATGCTTGCAAGTTATGTATTCAACCAGACCTAAAAATGTAAAATCGAATGGTGGTATTGTTATTCCTCTATATAACATTTGTACTGTGCTGTATTCGAGATATTAACATAGCAACAGCATAAACAGTGATCATTACAGTTGATGCCTATTTCTACCCCAAACGTCCAACAATAACACTTCCGTTTAGAATAAGGTAATTTGACTGTAAATTTTAATATTGTTTTTTTTTATCATCTTTTTTTTAATTAAAATGACCAACACTTTAAATTAATGTGGCCGACCCACTGTAAACTTCAGGATACGTAAACTCAAAGTTTCACATGTAGACAAGCAGTGTCTTTATATTGTCCTATTAGATTAACACAAATTCTTAGCTTCAAATCTGATTCATTTCTAGGATAATTTAAATTTTACAATTTGCTAGCGCTTAGGGATTTTAAGCTGGAAGAGGAACCAGAAGACCTGGAGCAAACACACGTGATTGAATAGGCTAGAAGCAAATTCTTCGGTGCTAAAATCTAAAACCATTGTGAACAAAACTTACCTTTACCCGTGTATTCTCTTCGAGTGCATCATCATATTCACTACTATTATCCGAATCGGAGAAGTCATATTCCCCATTCTCTGCTTCAGCATCCATCTGTAATGATATCAAATAGAGCAGAAAGATAACCTGGATTTGTCTGACCCCCGAAATTAGTGACGCGTATTGCAAGTCTCAAAGATAGGTTGCCTGGCAACGAAACATACGCACACAGCAGTCAACAAGAGTTGTCGCATATTCTTACTTTTTTGGTAATGAAACATTTGTCATACTCTGAAAACTGATTAAGATTAACAACTCATAAAGTAGTTATCAGAAAATCATTAGAATTTGTTTGGTTTTTATAAAGTTCTGTCCCATGCTAACGCTTAGTATCCGAAACGTTTAAAATCATTGATTTAGCTGTTCAGTTATCAAAATTCATTGAAAATCAATACACTGGTTTGTCTCAAGACCTTAAATTCTGTGTATCAATCTGAAGTCAATTGGATGAAAAGTTTGGCCTCTATAGCGTTACAAAAAAATTTCAAAGTGATCAAGAGAGATAAACCCTGGCAGTAATTATCGGAATTCACTGAAAATCAATAGGATTCTTCGTCTCATGACCTTAAACACAGCGTATAAATTTGAAGTCAATGAGATATTAACTTTGGCCTCTAGAGTGTCCACAATTTTTTTTAAAGTGATCAAGGGCCATAACTCTGGCAGTTATTATCAGAAATAGGCTTCTTCGTCGCATGACCTTAAACACTTTGTATAAATTTAAAGTCAATCGGATATTAACTCTGGCCTCTAAAGTGTCCATCAAGGGCCATAACTCTGGCAGTAATTATCGGAAATCGCCTACTCTTATATCGAATTCAAATCTTTTTACGTGCACGTCAAGGTGTACACGGAACCTCGTTTCCGGCCCGTCCGAACGACTGGACAGCTGTCATTGTCGGGCCCTCCGTCCTGAGTCTTTGACAAGGGGAAACCACGCCGGAAAATATGGATGAACTTTCTCGGCCAATGCTGGGATCGAACTAGCGAGCCCGCGTCTTACCCACTTAAGATCTATACTTGGAAAACATCTTGTAAAAGATTTAATCATGTATATTGACCTTTATAGCACAGCCCCACCCCACTCCCTCGATACAAAGCTTTTAGTAATATGATATAAGTAACACCTTGCTGAAACGCAACAGGAACTGAGATAAAGTGAAATGTGGTTTAACGTTCTACGGTTAACGTTCTACGGTTAAAGCTCCAAACGAAACGAACGCAAAAGGATTTTAAATAGTAACACAAAAATAGAACACATATGTTAGCTATGAACAGTATTTATAGGTAATTATGTAGCTTATATTATATACATTTATGACTTGATCTTTATCCCCGCGGAGAAGGTACTCTAACTATATGTACCGGCACTGTCCGGTCTGCCCAATTATGTTTACATTTTATTGGGGGGGGGGCAAACCTTGTTTAACTGATGACCATGGATTAGTCATTATCTCTTGGCCTATATTTCATTACATTTTATTTCAAATTACATCAGCTCTATTTTAAGCAGATGATGGGTTTTCATTTCCCAGCTTGTAAAGAAACGTTTGATCCTACAAAATATTGTTTTAGCCATATAGTATATGAATGACCATATATATATATAATTAACTAAGGTTTGAAGGGTATAGTAAATGGCCATATAATGAACTAGTAAATGACTATATATATAGTTAAAGGACAATATTGGTGTCAGTCATTATCACATATGACGTATGTCCGTCTTCCTTAGCAATGTTGGTGCCGAACAGTGCGACGCTAAACGCAATTTCATTTCATGCCATAGCCTTAAGATAATATGCTTGCAAAAATGACCTGTCACAGTCAGACTTATCGAAAGGGTATCTGCAAGTTTCGTTGACCGGGGACCCCACCTTAAAGGTCAAGCCATTTGATTTGGTTAATGTTCCGTCTAATTTCAGTCAGTGTCTGAGAAAATTGCTTTTAGAAATTGCAATTTCGAAATATTGTCAGATATAAAATTTCCAGAATTGACGAAAGTTGTTTAATCTCCTAATAGATGTTTCTTATAACGGAATTTGGGTATAACGGAATTTGGGTGACTTTTTTTCAAGTATTGGGATGCCAATGGATTTTGCCAAATCTAAACCCTAGGATGCTGAATCAAAAATATCGAAAAAGAGTGTATTTCTATTGTCCTTTTGTTTCTTTTGGAATAACACAAATTCTTACATTCACGTCTGATTCGTCTCTGGGTTAATTTTATTCAGATAATTTGCTAGCGCTAAGGAATCTGGAAACCTGAAGACCCGGATCAAATCCACTAGGTCGAATAGGCTATAAGCAAAGGGAGAGAGAGAGAAATGGGGTTTAACGTCCACTCGACACAAACTATGTAATTTCGGGAGTAACATATGGTTTAATTTTATTTCAATAATTCGCTTGCGCAGTGGGAGGAAATCGGAGTTCCCGGAGAAAACCCACGAGGTTGGACAGGCGACCCTACTCCTTGCCTATAAGCAAAGACTTCCGTGCTTAAAGTTACAATTTCATATTTTCTAAGAAAGTCAAAACATAATTATTTCTATGTCTTTTGCTCAAAAGGTTGTCAACTCACTATTATACGGTCATGGGCAAAATTTTTGGGGCATTAAAATGGGTGACACAGGTTGATTGAGGAAATAGTTACTCAATTACCTCCCTTGTTTTCCCATTCCTCTCCATGGACGGCCATCTTCAAACGTTTGAATTTGAAGTTGAAAATGATATTTTTGCCAATTTCTCAACTGGCAATAGTGAATTATAGGATTAATAGGATTATTCTTAAACAAGGTAGGACTGTTTATAGGTTCAATCTATTTTAGGGCTTTATTTTAATACATTTTAAAAATATAACTTAAAAAAATGCTATTGCAACTTTAATATAAAATCATTGTGAACAAAACTTACCTCTACAAGGGTATTCTCTTCGAGTACATCATCATATTCACTACTATTCCGTGGACTAAATACGATATTCCCCATTCTGTGATTAATCACCGATCTGTAACGACATCAAATATAGTAGAAAAATAACCTATTTCAAGTCTCTGCCACATTATTAATACTATTGTACAGACTGGAATATCGAGACTGTGTCAAACATGTGCTTTCTAACAAAAACATACCATTCGGACCGCAGTTTTCATCGTATAATATGGTTCAAGATGGGGTTTAACATCGTATTGTTCCGCTCCTAAACTGGGCTAATGAAGACGGGAATACGCCATACAGTGTGCTATGAGTGCAACAGCCTACTCTTATATCGAATTCCAACTGCCAGGGGATCTTTTGCGTGCACACCAATGTGTACACGAAACATAGAACACATGTGTTAGCTATGAACAGTTGTTAAATATTAAAAGGAATATTACAAAACTACGGTTGAATCTTTTTCCATTAGTCACAACTTTGTTTAATGGGAAAATGAAAGATCATCCTTTGTGTCCATTATTATGTAAGATACGCGATGAAGATAATATTCAATTTTTATGTGTATGTATAAAATTGAGTCATATTAGATGTAAATATATATCAGTAAAATTTGTTTATAATGTGAACAATAATAGATATATGTTTCATGAGTTATGTACAACTAAAAATAAATCTCTTTTAATTTCAATTTCACGTTTTATTAATGTCGCTTTAAATTATAGATCAAACTACATTTAGATATTATGTGTCTACTATGTTCTCTTCCCCCCCCCCTCTTTTTTTTGCTATGTTTTTCGTATTTATTAAATTACTGTTGTCCATAATTATATTTTTAAATTTTGTAACTGTGGGTCCTAGACCTACTTACTAGAATAGACTATTTATTTATGAACAGTTGATTACGTCTTATAAGTATTTATAGGTAATTATGAAATGATCTTTAACCAAATAGAGGAGGTACTCTGCCTATATATGATGATAATAATAATAATTTATTTTATAAGTCCAAGCAGTGCCCGGTCTGTCCAATTATTTTTACATATTTTTTTTTTGCGGTGGAGGGGGGGGACCTTTGATCATTAGCTCTTGGCCTATATTAATATAATTTCATTCCTAATTACATTATTTATGAATAGTCCCAAGACCGACGAAAAGTACTTTAAAATGTTAAAATGTTATTAAACCTGTGTTGAAATCAGTTTGTGTCGGCATACCCTTTATCTCTTCGTCGTTTACCGTGAAACAAAGTAGTAGAGCTTTGCGGTTGTACTAACAATTTTGGATAAATATATATGTGTGTGTGTGTCACCCGTATACAGGTTGTGCATAGATCGTGGACATATAAACCATTGTATTTATATATTGATCAAAACAAATGTTACTTGATCTTTACAACATAATATATACAATATACACGAGTACTTACATCTTCAGACATCTTTATTCCTTGCAATAATTAATAGTTCGATTCTCAGCTAGACGGATAGCGATGGGGAACCCCCTATATTATTGACGCGCATTTCAAGTCTCTTTGACAACACTATTAATAATACTACTTTAGAGACTGGAATATCGAGACTTTGCCGATCACGTGTTTTTAACATAGCATTCGGCACACATAGTTGACCTCGTGTAATACGGCTCAACATACTTGGTTATTTTAAATGACACCATCCAATGTGAAATAGCGTTGAGTGCGTTTGGTATTATATCCAGATAAAAATATAGACATATACATGAACTAAAATATTTATATTTCAATATTATCTAGCTATCATAGATTAGTTGAAATAACCAAAGTGAGATTTTATCTATACAATTATATATGTTAGATCAATCACCGATTAGCTGAAATAACCAGATCAAACTTTTATCTACAGGTTAGTTGAAATAATATAGCAGTATTTTATCTATAAGATTGGATTTTATAGCTTAAATCAATCAAAATAGTATTTTACATATACAATGTGTATATAAATATATTTGGTCTCCTTTCTATCCGTGTTAACTGCGCTCTATGTTCCGAGTGTGGAAAACCCGATAACTCATGCATTGAAAAGTATGTGGAGTAAGACTACTAATTATTTCCTCGTCCCATCCACTGCATTGTTAAAGAATAAAGGTATGGAAGTTATGTAGAGTAACATGAATATTGATATCAATATAATCTACTGATTATAAATTAACTGAACTGAAATTAAATGTTTTATGGCACAGCAGCGCCAAACATATGATTTACAATACGAGACAAACCACATATTGTTGCTTTCTATTGATATACAAAAACAAATAAAATGAAAAAAAAAGTATACAATAAAAATATTCTTTAGCAAGCAAGAATCGCCCACATTTGCAAAAGATGGACTGGGAATAGAGACATTCAGTAAGACTCATCCTCTCGTTGTCTCGACAAATTTGAAAATAAATCAGTTAAATATTCAAGATTTACTACTTTACACACTTCAATAATAATTAAAAGCGTTAACTACATATTAGTGTTGGCTAAGGCTTTAATCTTAAAACGGAATAAAAGATAACAACATACAATACAAAGTAATACAATGTTTACAAATGATAAACATGAAAACAACATATATACACATGAAAAGTCCCAAACCCAAAAGGTAGGAGTCTGTTTTAATAGTTTGTTGGGAGAGGTTGCGAAAAAAGTTTCATAGCATTATATAAATGAGACACATCTGCGTCAATATAGCGCAAGACACAATCACTGGACCAGGTGCCTAAACGTTTGATATCAGAAAGGGGGACACCAGATTTAAAGGCCCAAGTGGCAGCGCCACGTCGAAAGGAGTGTCCGCCATATAAATGCATAGGGAGGCCCAAACGGCCTAAACAGCGTCGCAAGGCCTTCAGGAAAATAAGGTATGTAAGTGGGCGGCCATCTTGGAGGACAAAAAGTGGGCCATTAGGATTACCCGGGGTGAGTAAGATTAGCTTAAGGGCGGAGACAGGGCACAGGGGATGGGTTGATCCAAGAAAGGGTAGGGGGATCTTAACTTGACATTGGCGATATTGAATAGTTTTAGTTTTTTGAAGATGCACCAACAGGTAGTTACCATAGAAACTGACATGTTTCTGACACAAGGATGAGGTAGGGTGAAAGGCACCGACAACTAGGAAATTATTTGGCCTCAGAAAACCGAAAAATCCAAGAAGGCATGCTCCCCAAAAAACTAAATTGTTATGTGAACGGACGTCTAAAATACCCAGAAACTTTAATAAAAGCGAGGGTGTGATCGGTGACTTACATGATTGGGCCATACCGAGGTAACGTTTGGCGCCATTAAGCATATGGCACACACTCCAAGAGTTAACAGGGTCTGGTGAATTTACAGACTTGTGCAATATAGTGACAATATTCAAATATGAGCGAATTGAACTATGGGCTAGTGACTTATTATTAACTAAATACGCTATATAGAGTTCAACGGCTTTGTCACTAGCAGGAACAGCAGTAAAGTTCATCCTGGCACAAAAAGTCAAATAGCAGTTGAGATGAGTGGCGTAAGTTTTTTGGGTTGTTTGAGCCCAAGCACAGCGTTTTATAGTTAAGGATGTCTCTTCCAGTTCACTCAGACACGATCTGTCGCGGCCATCTGTAAGAGTAAAAGGCATAACTCAAATGACATAAAAGTTCATTGGTACTAAACGTAAAGTTGTAAGAGCTTAAATAGTCATATAGTCTCTCGAGTTGACCGGGCTGATGCAAACGCGAGGCAGCATCCGCGATTACATTTTTATATCCTGGCAGCCAGAGAGCAGTGACATCAAAATTATAAAAGGCTGCTATCCAAAATAACAAGCGGAGAAAGCCCATCAGAGATTTATTCTTGGAACTGCCTTTGTTAAGCACACTTTTGGTGGTCTGATTATCAGTATATACCACAACATGTTTGTTGCGCCACAGACATCCCCATCTTAGCGCGGCGAGAATAACTGACAAAGTTTCTTTTACATTGATGTGGGCAGCTGCAAAATTTGGGAGGTCAATGAACCAGTTCACATAATAAAAATCTCCCTTAAAATATCCACCCCCTCCGCAAAACGAGGCATCGGTATGGAGAGAGGTGATGGGTTGCAAATCCAAGAATTTTACAGAACCGTTGAAGACAGCCATGAATGAAATCCACCAACGTAAATCCAAAAAGAATTCCTGCGACAACACAACTTTATAATTTCTGTTGGAGTCATCTTGAAGCATATCTAAAAGTCGGCGTAAAAAGGTGCGCCCTCCTTTAATCATCTGGCTCGCCCAGTTTAATTTTCCACACAAAGATTGCAGTTGTTTGATGCTGGCGCGTTTACGCACATTAAATGAGCACAACAAATCAAAAATTTCTGCTTGTTTTTCAGGAGGCATAGAAAGACTTAAATTATGCGTGTCTATGACTACACCCAAAAATGTAAGTTTCTTGCACGGGGTGTCTAATTTTGACCAACTGATCGAGTAGCCAAGGTTTCTTAATGTCCGAATTAATAAGTTAAAGCCACGTTCACATTCGCTTTTCGATTGTTCAATTACAAGGAAGTCGTCCAAATATGCGATACACGTTATATTATAGCGCACTTTCATTATTTCACAAACCGCTTCACTTAAACGCTGAAATAGTTTTGGGCTTCTAGAATGTCCAAACGGTAGTTTGGTGTCATATAAATAAGTGGGCGTACAGTCGCCGGTGAAGTGCCACTTTAAACCTGTAAGATGGTAGTCGGAACTATGACAGCGAACAGAACGATACGCGTTTTTAAGATCAACCTTTGCAAGGAAACAATCCGGGCGTATCACTTTAATAGCAGCTCGTATATCCATATATTGACAACTGGTGTCCGATGAATAGGAATTTAAAGAACATTCGATAGGGCGACTGGCATCGTGAATAAGGCGCAAGTCGCCACTTCGCTTTGGTACAACGCCTAGTGAACTTATTATGGTAGGACGGGTTTTAGTGACGACGTAATTACCATTAGCAATTTCCATTTTTAGCAGGGTTTCAACTTCGGAGCGATTTTTAAGTGCAGAGGAATAGTTTTCGCAATCAACTGGTAAGTAAGGACCATATTTTGTAGTAAGGTGAAAGCCTAGTTGAATACCATCTAAGAGGTTTTGTCTATCTGTATAAGATGCCGGAAGGAGGCTTTTCCAAGCCTGCAAACGGAGGGAGTTGTTCCCGTGATTCACTAGGCAGGCTGTCCTAAAAAAGGACTTGTAGCAGATGTTCCAGATACTGTTACACCACGGCCGGACAGGTTAGTATGACCATCGATGGCAGAGTGAGTAGGTGACATACATATAGCACAATTGTGTCGCATTTTACAGTCTGGTCGCACACAAGAATTGTTGTTGAAATTTCTACAGATTTCCTTGCCATCGGGCATAAACGGACCCCTTCGCCGATCAAAAGTAGTAGCACGATGGGTGCCAAACTGTTTTCTTGGGTAAGAGTAAGAGGTCGGCTGGTCAGGCATGGTGCGAATACTACCGTAATCGCGTTTCGGTGTAAGGTGAAAGTCCCTCAAGTCTTGAAGAGGAGTGCCCCATTCAAAATTTTCTTCACTTTGGCGGTCGCGATATTGCTTATCATAAAGTAATACTGTTGCCCAAATATATTTTGAGGCGAGGCGGAATATGTCTCCAGTGTATTTCAGGTACGCTTGGACATTGAAGGTTTTGTCGTGTTTCACTTTCATGAGTTCTTGAAGGATTTTATCATTAGCAAAACCCCATTCTTCAATGGTAACCTTGTCTAAGGTTTTACGGCGCCCAAAACGAAACTCAACATCGGAGCTTATATTGTAAGATTTGTAGTTGATGGCAGGGTCGTCCCACAAAAAATTAATTATCTGTAATGCTTTGGATTTGGCCTTGGTTTCATTGGCAGCGAGAATATCAAAAATAGACTGCTCACCTAATCCATTATCATTATTATTCGGCCGACCAGGAATACCGGAGTGATTGCTTCTTATATTAGGCCTAGATGCTAAGCTAAAAATAGATGTGTTGATACCGTTGACATCGTCGTGTTCGGGATTTTCCCTTCTGGAGCCAGGAGGTTGAGATGACATACCAGAGATACATGAAGCTTCGGCCTCACGGGCCTGTGGGCAAGCGGCGTTGCAATCGGCAATACGGCTTTTTTCTGTGTCAATCTGTCGTTTAAGCTCGGCTATTTGGCGTTGGCGCTTCAGTTGAATTAGTTCTTGAGCAAGGTTTTCAATCTCACGCTCTTCAGATACTGAGTGGTCGTAGTTTGGGTTGTCTTGGTTCTCTTTGCTTGTACCTACCTCCGTAGGGCAAGACCTACTAGTAGTACTACTGGTAGTAGGCGAGACATTGTCTCGAAGCACACCAGGCTGGGGGATGGCGCCATTTTTATTTGGTTCGGAGTCTTCGCCGGACTGATTTTCAGTTTCATTGTCGCTATCAGCCAGAATATCCTTGATAATACCCTTCATTCTTGCCCCAGCAGTCGATCTCAATTCTCTGCCATTTTCAGACATGTTATCTCGCAAGATGAACCACTATAGTACTGTACAATTAAATTAAACATTTATCAAACTAATAAAAAATTACTGTTCACGTGCGAGGGCTGGCAGACAAGCGTTAACACGAAAGCGAGGCTGGCATGACGTAATAGCTAAGGGAAAAAACATGGGCACTAGTTTCATTTTGTAAAATCGAATTTAACATAATAAATTTTTAATATAATATAGTCTGTCGCACTTGATCCCATGAGCTCAGCTTTTAAAAGAGTGTCCATATTGGCCAAGGCTATTGTATAGTTTTAGGGAAATATGGCGTATGCAAGTCTTCATTAGCCCAGTTTTCATTGTCCTAGTTCGGAGCAAAACAGTAGGATGTAAACCCCATGTCATTTCATTACCAAATTGGGAACAAGGCAACAATGATCAAGATATACATTGTTTGATATGTTGATTTATAACATCTTAATATTCCCAAGTTGTTTACTGTGTATTTACAAAATAACTCACAGTGAAAACACATCATATAATCCCAATATGATATAAGATACGGTGAATATACATCATATAACCCACCATGTTATAAGATACAATATAAATTTGTTTGTTCTGTAATGGAAGTGTATTTCCTAAAGATTTTAACATATTTGTTCAGCCTCATCCGATTCAGCTTGACAAGTTATGAGAGAGATAGCGAGAGGGGGGGGGGAGAAATGGGGTTTAACGTCCCATTCGACACAAACTAGGTCATTTCGGGACTAACATATCGTTTAATTTTCATTCAATAATTCGCTTGCGCGTAGGCATCTTTAGCAGTGGGAGGAAACCGGAGTACCCGGAGAAACCCACGAGGTTGGACAGGCTCATGTTATGACCTGTTTTAAAATAATGAAGATGCAAATAATAAATGTGAAATTAAATAGAGGTTACTATACAGTTGTTTAAAATGAACAAAGATGGGATGCCAGGCACCCAAATATACATGTGAGCTCACGGCAGCTAAATCGCCCAGGCATTTAACAAGAGTAGTCGCATATTCTTACTTTTTTCGCTAATAAAACATTTATAATACAATAAAATCTGATTAAGAATAACAACTCATTAAATAATTATCAGAAAATCATTAAAATTTGTTTGGTTTATATGCAGTTCTGCCCCATGCTAAGGTTTAGTATACGAAATATTTAGTATCATGGATTTAGCTGTTCCGTTATCAAAATTCATTCAAAATCAATATCCTTGTTCGTCTCAAGACCTTGAACTCTGTGTAGCAATCTAATGAAAATTTGGCTTTTAGAGCGTCACATGATTTTTCAAAGTGATCAAGGGTCATAACTCTGGTAGTTATTATCGGAAATCGCTGAAATCAATAGGCTTCTTCGTCACATGACCTTAAAAACTGTGTGTAAATTTAAAGTAATCGGATATTAACTTTAGCCTCCCGAGCATCCAAAAGCAATTGTGGACGCCGGATTAACGGGCAGACGGGGGGCGACGACAATATACGACCACATTTTAGTGAGGACGTTTAAAAATGAGTTATTATGAATATAGATTATTATTAATCGAATATTTAAAATTTTAGAGGATAAAGACGAATGTGTTGTGATAAGGACAGCAACTAGTCGTTCAAACAGGACGAAAGTGACATGGCTGAAAAACTCAACAGGTCCATAATTGGAAAACATTTATTACAAAAACCTAATCATGAATCTTGCGGCTTTCCCGATATCGGATTGACCTTTAAAGCCCACCCACCACCTGTAAATAAAGCTTAAAATAATGTAATATGAATAGTAGCCTACATTGTTAAACCGCAAAATGATTCAACATAATAACCAATAGATTTTAACTTGTTAGACTTTATAGATAACTTATGACCTAATTTTGTCCCAGCACTGCCCAAGTCTGAGCATTTTAATAGTTGTATGATCGGCCACTTCAAATTAGGGGGTCAAACTTTTTGCAACTGATGACCATATTATTTGATCATTAGCTTATTATGGGTTATAATATCGTTTCATTTCATTTTGATATACATCAGCTCTATTTTTAGCAGATGTTGGGTTTCCCCAGCTTGTGAAGATGACGTATGATTGTATCAAATTTACTAATGGTTCATCCGTATAGAAAATGGACATATATAGCGACCTAATGTTTGACACGTATAGTCAGGTGCAGAAGAGTAGGACGTTAAACCCTGTTTCATTTCATTTTGACCCGTATAGTAAATAGCTACTTATGTAATATAGGGGGTACTCGATTGAACGTTCCGGAATTGAATTCTCTCAATCCCCCAAATAGTGAGAATCGAAGGTGGATTTCGAGCTACAACGCATGCGTCGACTGAATAAGGAAATGTCTCAACCAAACATGCAGCCGAAACCGTTCAATTACGTCACGATTCTACTCACGCCACCTCCGTTGTCGGGTCTGACAGAATTCTGACAGAACTGAAATCCGCGTTACTCGATTGCAATTCTGTCAATTTGGGACGTTCTGGACTGTGAATCGAGCATCCCCATAGTTAACTAATGTTTTACCCCGGTTAACTAAAGTTTGACCCCAGTTAACTAATGTTTGACCCTAATTGTCTAATGACCATGGAATGAAGTAAATTATCGCTATCAATATATAATTAACTAATATAGTATAAATGGGCTATATGTCACTAGTATAGTATTAATTATAGGTGTTATAGAAACGAATGTATTTATATTCATCAAAGCGTGTACATGTATGGTGTATACATGTACACTACAGTGTAAAGGCGTTGAGTGTCTCCCGTATACAGGTTGTGTGAAGATCGCTGATATAGAAATCATTGTATTTATATATTGATCAAAACAAATGTTACTTGATCTTTACAAAATAATTATAAACAATATACACGAGTACTTACATCTTCAGACGTCTTTATTCCTGACAATAGTTAATAGTTCGATTCTCAGCTAGACGTATAGCTATGGGGAACCCCCTACATTGACTCGTATTTCAAGTCTCTTTGACAACACTGTTAACAATACTACTGTAGAGACTGGAAGGGTGCAGGCTGTTTCGTAACCTGGCTGTTTCGTACTTAGTTCTTTCGTACCTCAGATTGATTCGTACCTTTTCCTACGTGTTGTTGAAATAAAGTTGAAACATGATTGAATGATCGTATCTTTTTCTACGTGTTGTTGAAATAAAGTTGAAACATGATTCGTACCTTTTCCTACATGTTGAAATAAAGTTTTAACACGACCACTTAATAATATCTAACCACTACGAGAATTTTATAAAAATGGCTGTAACGCGAACATTATTAAACAAAGATGGCCGCTTGTTGCGCGAATTTGATAAAAATTGCTGCTGAACCAGAATTAGAAACCCAATTTGCTTTGTACTGTTTTAAATATGTTGAAAGAAATTTAAAAATATAAGCTGGCAAACAAAAACAAACACTGCGATCTGCCTTTGTTGTTTATAATCTGGTGTTGATTACTGAACCCATTAAGCGTGTGAGTTGTGATTCTTGACGATAATTGATTGGCGATTGTTAAATCGGTTAAATAGAGATTGAAAACTATTTAATCTGGTGTTGATTATTGACCGAACACAAATTGGCCACCTATTCGGCTAGCCAGCTATTCGACCGATCCAGCTGGCAACCTGTTCGTTGGCAACCTATTCAGAATTAAGACAACAGTCGCCCAAACTCATCTATTTTTACCAACCAATAAAATCCAACGTTACGTCTATCAAATGAAAGTAGAATATTATATTATTTTTTATCCATTCCTTTAGCTCAGAATAGAGGTGTAATTTCGCATTATCGTACAAAATTCTAGACATTCAACTAAATATATTCCGAAAGGTAATTAAATAGGCTTTCCAGATATTATTAGTAAAAGTTGGCACAATCATATTAAAGGGGTGCGCTCTCATCCTAAACGTCGACAATTTTTCAATATTTTAAACTCAAAGAACGGTAATATTCCGAGTCAAAATTCGCACCATCGTACAAAATTCTTAGCAACCAGCTATATATATTCTGAAAGGTAATTGATTACGCTTTCCAAATATTATTAGTAAAAGTTGGCACAATCATATTAAAGGGGCGCGCTCTCAACCTGAATATAGCCAATTTTTCAATATTCTATATGTAAAGATAGACCGGTATTTTATTCGAAGTCCAAATTCGGACCATCGTACAAAATTCTGAGCAACCAGCTGTATATATTCTGAAAGGTAATTGAATAAGCTTTCCAAATATATTATTAGTAAAAGTTGGCACAATCATATTAAAGGGGCGCGCTCTCAACGTGAACATAGCCAATGTTTCAACATTTAAAGTGAAAGAACGGTAATATTCCGAGTCGAAATGCGGACCATCGTACAAAATTCTGAGCATCCATCTATATATATTCTGAAAGGTAATTGGATAAGCTTTCCAAATATTATTAGTAAAAGTTGGCACAATCATATTAAAGGGGCGCCCTCTCAACCTACAAATAGCCAATTTTTTAATATTTTAAAGTGAAAGAACGGCAATATTCCGAGTCGAATTCGGACTATCGTACAAAATTCTAAGCATCCAGCTATATATAATCTGAAAGGTAATTGCATAAGCTTTCCAAATATTATTAGTAAAGGTTGGCACAATCATATTAAAGGGGCGCGCTCTCAACCTATAAATAGCCATTTTTTCAATATTTTAAACTGAAATAATGGTAATATTCTGAGTCAAAATTCGGACCATCGTACAAAATTCTGAGCAACCGGCTATATATATTCTGAAAGGTAATTGAATAAGCTTTCCAAATATTATTAGTAAAAGTTGGCACAATCATATTAAAGGGGCGCGCTCTCAACCTACAAATAGCCATTTTTTCAATATTTTAAACTGAAAGAATGGTAATATTCTGAGTCAAAATTCGGACCATCGTACAAAATTCTGAGCATCCAGCTATATATATTCTGAAAGGTAATTGCATAAGCTTTCTAAATATTATTAGTAAAAGTTGGCACAATCATATTAAAGGGGCGCGCTCTCAACCTAAAAATAGCCAATTTTTCAATATTTTAAACTGAAAGAATGGTAATATTCCCAGTCGAAATTCGGACCATCGTACAAAATTCTGAGCAACCAGCTATATATATTCTGAAAGGTACTTGAATAAGCTTTCCAAATATTATTAGTAAAAGTTGGCACAATCATATTAAAGGGGCGCGCTCTCAACCTGAACATAGCCAATTTTTCAATATTATATATGTAAAGGTAGACCGGTATTTTATTCGAAGTCCAAATTCGGACCATCGTACAAAATTCTCAGCATCCAGCTATATATATTCTGAAAGGTAATTGGATAAGCTTTCCAAATATTATTACTAAAAGTTGGCACAATCATATTAAAGGGGCGCGCTCTCAACCTGAACATAGCCAATGTTTCAACATTTAAAGTGAAAGAACGGTAATATTCCGAGTCGAAATTCGGACCATCGTACAAAATTCTGAGCATCCAGCTATATATATTCTGAAAGGCAATTGCATAAGCGTTCCAAATGTTATTAGTAAAAGTTGGCACAATCATATTAAAGGGGCGCGCTCTCAACCTGAACATAGGCAATTTTTCAATATTCTGAATGTAAAGACAGACCGGTATTTTTTTCGAAGTCCAAATTCGAACTATCGTACAAAATTCTCAACATCCAGCTATATATATTCTGAAAGGTATTTGCATAAACTTTCCAAATATTATTAGTAAAAGTTGGCACAATCATATTAAAGGGGCGCGCTCTCAACCTACAAATCGCCATTTTTTCAATATTTTAAACTGAAAGAATGGTAATATTCCGAGTCGAAATTCGGACCATCGTACAAAATTCTGAGCAACCAGCTATATATATTCTGAAAGGTAATTGAATAAGCTTTCCAAATATTATTAGTAAAAGTTGGCACAATCATATTAAAGGGGCGCGCTCTCAACGTGAACATAGCCAATGTTTCAACATTTAAAGTGAAAGAACGGTAATATTCCGAGTCGAAATGCGGACCATCGTACAGAATTCTGAGCATCCATCTATATATATTCTGAAAGGTAATTGGATAAGCTTTCCAAATATTATTAGTAAAAGTTGGCACAATCATATTAAAGGGGCGCCCTCTCAACCTACAAATAGCCAATTTTTTAATATTTTAAAGTGAAAGAACGGCAATATTCCGAGTCGAATTCGGACTATCGTACAGAATTCTAAGCATCCAGCTATATATATTCTGAAAGGTAATTGCATAAGCTTTCCAAATATTATTAGTAAAAGTTGGCACAATCATATTAAAGGGGCGCGCTATCAACCTGAACATAGCCAATTTTTTAATATTTTAAAGTGAAAGAACGGCAATATTCCGAGTCCAAACTCGGACTATCGTACAAAATTCTCAGCATCCAGCTATATATATTCTGAAAGGTAATTGGATAAGCTTTCCAAATATTATTAGTAAAAGTTGGCACAATCATATTAAAGGGGCGCCCTCTCAACCTGAACATAGCCAATTTTTCAATATTCTGAATGTAAAGTATTTTTTTCGAAGTCCAAATTCGAACTATCGTATAAAATTCTAAGCATCCAGCTATATATATTCTGAAAGGTAATTGCATAAGCTTTCCAAATATTATTAGTAAAAGTTGGCACAATCATATTAAAGGGGCGCGCTCTCAACCTGAACATAGCCAATGTTTCAACATTTAAAATGAAAGAACGGTAATATTCCGAGTCGAAATTCGGACCATCGTACAAAATTTTGAGCATCCATCTATATATATTCTGAAAGGTAATTGGATAAGCTTTCCAAATATTATTAGTAAAAGTTGGCACAATCATATTAAAGGGGCGCCCTCTCAACCTACAAATAGCCAATTTTTTAATATTTTAAAGTGAAAGAACGGCAATATTCCGAGTCGAATTCGGACTATCGTACAAAATTCTAAGCATCCAGCTATATATATTCTGAAAGGTAATTGCATAAGCTTTCCAAATATTATTAGTAAAAGTTGGCACAATCATATTAAAGGGGCGCGCTATCAACCTGAACATAGCCAATTTTTTAATATTTTAAAGTGAAAGAACGGCAATATTCCGAGTCCAAATTCGGACTATCGTACAAAATTCTCAGCATCCAGCTATATATATTCTGAAAGGTAATTGGATAAGCTTTCCAAATATTATTAGTAAAAGTTGGCACAATCATATTAAAGGGGCGCCCTCTCAACCTGAACATAGCCAATTTTTCAATATTCTGAATGTAAAGACAGACCAGTATTTTTTTCGAAGTCCAAATTCGAACTATCGTACAAAATTCTAAGCATCCAGCTATATATATTCTGAAAGGTAATTGCATAAGCTTTCTAAATATTATTAGTAAAAGTTGGCACAATCATATTAAAGGGGCGCGCTCTCAACCTAAAAAATAGCCAATTTTTCAATATTTTAAACTGAAAGAATGGTAATATTCCCAGTCGAAATTCGGACCATCGTACAAAATTCTGAGCAACCAGCTATATATATTCTGAAAGGTACTTGAATAAGCTTTCCAAATATTATTAGTAAAAGTTGGCACAATCATATTAAAGGGGCGCGCTCTCAACGTGAACATAGCCAATGTTTCAACATTTAAAGTGAAAGAACGGTAATATTCCGAGTCGAAATGCGGACCATCGTACAGAATTCTGAGCATCCATCTATATATATTCTGAAAGGTAATTGGATAAGCTTTCCAAATATTATTAGTAAAAGTTGGCACAATCATATTAAAGGGGCGCCCTCTCAACCTACAAATAGCCAATTTTTTAATATTTTAAAGTGAAAGAACGGCAATATTCCGAGTCAAAATTCGGACTATCGTACAAAATTCTAAGCATCCAGCTATATATATTCTGAAAGGTAATTGCATAAGCTTTCCAAATATTATTAGTAAAAGTTGGCACAATCATATTAAAGGGGCGCGCTATCAACCTGAACATAGCCAATTTTTTAATATTTTAAAGTGAAAGAACGGCAATATTCCGAGTCCAAATTCGGACTATCGTACAAAATTCTCAGCATCCAGCTATATATATTCTGAAAGGTAATTGGATAAGCTTTCCAAATATTATTAGTAAAAGTTGGCACAATCATATTAAAGGGGCGCCCTCTCAACCTGAACATAGCCAATTTTTCAATATTCTGAATGTAAAGTATTTTTTTCGAAGTCCAAATTCGAACTATCGTATAAAATTCTAAGCATCCAGCTATATATATTCTGAAAGGTAATTGCATAAGCTTTCCAAATATTATTAGTAAAAGTTGGCACAATCATATTAAAGGGGCGCGCTCTCAACCTGAACATAGCCAATGTTTCAACATTTAAAATGAAAGAACGGTAATATTCCGAGTCGAAATTCGGACCATCGTACAAAATTTTGAGCATCCATCTATATATATTCTGAAAGGTAATTGGATAAGCTTTCCAAATATTATTAGTAAAAGTTGGCACAATCATATTAAAGGGGCGCCCTCTCAACCTACAAATAGCCAATTTTTTAATATTTTAAAGTGAAAGAACGGCAATATTCCGAGTCGAATTCGGACTATCGTACAAAATTCTAAGCATCCAGCTATATATATTCTGAAAGGTAATTGCATAAGCTTTCCAAATATTATTAGTAAAAGTTGGCACAATCATATTAAAGGTGCGCGCTATCAACCTGAACATAGCCAATTTTTTAATATTTTAAAGTGAAAGAACGGCAATATTCCGAGTCCAAATTCGGACTATCGTACAAAATTCTCAGCATCCAGCTATATATATTCTGAAAGGTAATTGGATAAGCTTTCCAAATATTATTAGTAAAAGTTGGCACAATCATATTAAAGGGGCGCCCTCTCAACCTGAACATAGCCAATTTTTCAATATTCTGAATGTAAAGACAGACCAGTATTTTTTTCGAAGTCCAAATTCGAACTATCGTACAAAATTCTAAGCATCCAGCTATATATATTCTGAAAGGTAATTGCATAAGCTTTCTAAATATTATTAGTAAAAGTTGGCACAATCATATTAAAGGGGCGCGCTCTCAACCTAAAAAATAGCCAATTTTTCAATATTTTAAACTGAAAGAATGGTAATATTCCCAGTCGAAATTCGGACCATCGTACAAAATTCTGAGCAACCAGCTATATATATTCTGAAAGGTACTTGAATAAGCTTTCCAAATATTATTAGTAAAAGTTGGCACAATCATATTAAAGGGGCGCGCTCTCAACCTGAACATAGCCAATTTTTCAATATTATATATGTAAAGATAGACCGGTATTTTATTCGAAGTCCAAATTCGGACCATCGTACAAAATTCTCAGCATCCAGCTATATATATTCTGAAAGGTAATTGGATAAGCTTTCCAAATATTATTACTAAAAGTTGGCACAATCATATTAAAGGGGCGCGCTCTCAACCTGAACATAGCCAATGTTTCAACATTTTAAGTGAAAGAACGGTAATATTCCGAGTCGAAATTCGGACCATCGTACAAAATTCTGAGCATCCAGCTATATATATTCTGAAAGGCAATTGCATAAGCGTTCCAAATATTATTAGTAAAAGTTGGCACAATCATATTAAAGGGGCGCGCTCTCAACCTGAACATAGGCAATTTTTCAATATTCTGAATGTAAAGACAGACCGGTATTTTTTTCGAAGTCCAAATTCGAACTATCGTACAAAATTCTAAGCATCCAGCTATATATATTCTGAAAGGTATTTGCATAAACTTTCCAAATATTATTAGTAAAAGTTGGCACAATCATATTAAAGGGGCGCGCTCTCAACCTACAAATCGCCATTTTTTCAATATTTTCAACTGAAAGAATGGTAATATTCCGAGTCGACATTCGGACCATCGTACAAAATTCTGAGCAACCAGCTATATATATTCTGAAAGGTAATTGAATAAGCTTTCCAAATATTATTAGTAAAAGTTGGCACAATCATATTAAAGGGGCGCGCTCTCAACGTGAACATAGCCAATGTTTCAACATTTAAAGTGAAAGAACGGTAATATTCCGAGTCGAAATGCGGACCATCGTACAAAATTCTGAGCATCCATCTATATATATTCTGAAAGGTAATTGGATAAGCTTTCCAAATATTATTAGTAAAAGTTGGCACAATCATATTAAAGGGGCGCCCTCTCAACCTACAAATAGTCAATTTTTTAATATTTTAAAGTGAAAGAACGGCAATATTCCGAGTCGAATTCGGACTATCGTACAAAATTCTAAGCATCCAGCTATATATATTCTGAAAGGTAACTGCATAAGCTTTCCAAATATTATTAGTAAAAGTTGGCACAATCATATTAAAGGGGCGCGCTATCAACCTGAACATAGCCAATTTTTTAATATTTTAAAGTGAAAGAACGGCAATATTCCGAGTCCAAATTCGGACTATCGTACAAAATTCTCAGCATGCAGCTATATATATTCTGAAAGGTAATTGGATAAGCTTTCCAAATATTATTAGTAAAAGTTGGCACAATCATATTAAAGGGGCGCCCTCTCAACCTCAACATAGCCAATTTTTCAATATTCTGAATGTAAAGTATTTTTTTCGAAGTCCAAATTCGAACTATCGTATAAAATTCTAAGCATCCAGCTATATATATTCTGAAAGGTAATTGCATAAGCTTTCCAAATATTATTAGTAAAAGTTGGCACAATCATATTAAAGGGGCGCGCTCTCAACCTGAACATAGCCAATGTTTCAACATTTAAAATGAAAGAACGGTAATATTCCGAGTCGAAATTCGGACCATCGTACAAAATTCTGAGCATCCATCTATATATATTCTGAAAGGTAATTGGATAAGCTTTCCAAATATTATTAGTAAAAGTTGGCACAATCATATTAAAGGGGCGCCCTCTCAACCTACAAATAGCCAATTTTTTAATATTTTAAAGTGAAAGAACGGCAATATTCCGAGTCGAATTCGGACTATCGTACAAAATTCTAAGCATCCAGCTATATATATTCTGAAAGGTATTTGCATAAACTTTCCAAATATTATTAGTAAAAGTTGGCACAATCATATTAAAGGGGCGCGCTCTCAACCTACAAATCGCCATTTTTTCAATATTTTAAACTGAAAGAATGGTAATATTCCGAGTCGAAATTCGGACCATCGTACAAAATTCTGAGCAAACCAGCTATATATATTCTGAAAGGTAATTGAATAAGCTTTCCAAATATTATTAGTAAAAGTTGGCACAATCATATTAAAAGGGCGCGCTCTCAACGTGAACATAGCCAATGTTTCAACATTTAAAGTGAAAGAACGGTAATATTCCGAGTCGAAATGCGGACCATCGTACACAATTCTGAGCATCCATCGATATATATTCTGAAAGGTAATTGAATAAGCTTTCCAAATATTATTAGTAAAAGTTGGCACAATCATATTAAAGGGGTGCGCTCTCAACCTACAAATAGCCATTTTTTCAATATTTTAAACTCAAAGAATGGTAATATTCCGAGTCAAAATTCGGACCATCGTACAAAATTCTTAGCAACCAGCTATATATATTCTGAAAGGTAATTAAATACGCTTTCCAAATATTATTACTAAAAGTTGGCACAATCATATTAAAGGGGCGAGCTCTCAACGTGAACATAGCCAATGTTTCAACATTTAAAATGAAAGAAAGGTAATATTCCGAGTCGAAATGCGGACCATCGTACAAAATTCTGAGCATCCATCTATATATATTCTGAAAGGTAATTGGATAAGCTTTTCAAATATTATTAGTAAAAGTTGGCACAATCATATTAAAGGGGCGCGCTCTCAACCTGAACATAGCCAATTTTTTAATATTTTAAAGTGAAAGAACAGCAATATTCCGAGTCGAAATTCGGACTATCGTACAAAATTCTGAGCATTCAGCTATATACATTCTGAAAGGTAATTTGATAAGCTTTCCAAATATTATTAGTAAAAGTTGGCACAATCATATTAAAGGGGCGCGCTCTCAACCTGAACATAGCCAATTTTTCTATATTATATATGTAAAGATAGACCGGTATTTTATTCGAAGTCCAAATTCGGACCATCGTACAAAATTCTCAGCATCCAGCTATATATATTCTGAAAGGTAATTGCATAAGCTTTCCAAATATTATTAGTAAAAGTTGGCACAATCATATTAAAGGGGTGCCCTCTCAACCTACAAATAGCCTCGAAAAAAATACTGGTCTGTCTTTACATTCAGAATATTGAAAAATTGGCTATGTTGAGGTTGAGAGGGCGCCCCTTTAATATGATTGTGCCAACTTTTAATAATAATATTTGGAAAGCTTATTCAATTACCTTTCAGAATATATATAGCCGGTTGCTCAGAATTTTGTACGATGGTCCGAATTTTGACTCAGAATATTACCATTATTTCAGTTTAAAATATTGAAAAAATGGCTATTTATAGGTTGAGAGCGCGCCCCTTTAATATGATTGTGCCAACTTTTACTAATAATATTTGGAAAGCTTATGCAATTACCTTTCAGAATATATATAGCTGGATGCTTAGAATTTTGTACGATAGTCCGAATTCGACTCGGAATCTTGCCGTTCTTTCACTTTAAAATATTAAAAAATTGGCTATTTGTAGGTTGAGAGGGCGCCCCTTTAATATGATTGTGCCAACTTTTACTAATAATATTTGGAAAGCTTATCCAATTACCTTTCAGAATATATATAGATGGATGCTCAGAATTTTGTACGATGGTCCGCATTTCGACTCGGAATATTACCGTTCTTTCACTTTAAATGTTGAAACATTGGCTATGTTCACGTTGAGAGCGCGCCCCTTTAATATGATTGTGCCAACTTTTACTAATAATATTTGGAAAGCTTATTCGATTACCTTTCAGAATATATATAGCTGGTTGCTAAGAATTTTGTAGGATGGTGCGAATTTTGACTCGGAATATTACCGTTCTTTGAGTTTAAAATATTGAAAAATTGTCGACGTTTAGGATGAGAGCGCACCCCTTTAATATGATTGTGCCAACTTTTACTAATAATATCTGGAAAGCCTATTTAATTACCTTTCGGAATATATTTAGTTGAATGTCTAGAATTTTGTACGATAATGCGAAATTACACCTCTATTCTGAGCTAAAGGAATGGATAAAAAATAATATATTATTCTACTTTCATTTGATAGACGTAACGTTGGATTTTATTGGTTGGTAAAAATAGATGAGTTTGGGCGACTGTTGTCTTAATTCTGAATAGGTTGCCAACGAACAGGTTGCAAGCTGGATCGGTCGAATAGCTGGCTAGCCGAATAGGTGGCCAATTTGTGTTCGGTTGATTATTGAGTCCATTCGAGTGGGGGAGTTGTGATTATTGACTCTGAGTTGTGATTATTGTTAATAATTAATCGGCGATTGTTAGCATCAAAGGGGTCAGGCACAGAACCAGATATCAGCCAGTTCTCTATTAAGAAGATGCGCATTTGTTTACGGCCCCACTGCCACACCTGTTGACTCCCCGTAGGATTACCCCTACGATTTTCTTACGGTCAGATCGGTTTCTACTATTATCTACCAATATATAGTATTACTACTGACAGCTTAAGTGCATTGTAAAAGTTTAAATTAACGAAGCTCATGTAAGACGGGTTAAGTTTAAGTACATGTAAAACTTGAAATTTCCGAAGGTACGAAACAGCTCACGTGAGGTACGAAAGAACTAAGTACGAAACAACCAGGTTACGAAACAGCTGACATCCGACTGGAATATCGAGACTTTGGCGATCACGCTATTTGGACACAGATCAATAAATATTTCTACGCCAAATTGTAGGGCCAAGTTATTTTTAGTCTTTCTCTCCCTTTCCCTTTTCCCCCTTTTGCATGGTGATTTTTGTTTACTTTTTGGTGTAGAATCGGAGAAAAGGGTTTGAAAATACATTTTCTGCCAGGTTTTGGTGAATATTGATGATTTTGAGGCGGAAGGATACAAGAGTTGTGAGGTTGCTTACGTTGAAAGGGGGGCCGAAAATTGCCTGGTTAGCTGTCTCTACTTCCAGCTTGTGTATCTCAAGTTTTTCATGGTGAACCTCATACATACTTTTGGGCCAGAGTTTGCCACATGTTGCTCCATCTGTGGCAGAAAGCGTTCTACCCAACGAATATTTGGGAAAACGTTACAGCCGATCTAAGAGACGAGAATTAACATTGAAGTCAATGGGGAAATAATTATTGATCTGTGGCCTGTCTGTGTATGACAAGGCTGTGACTGATAGGCCTTAGTTTTGAAAATATGATGACTAAATTGTCAGAAAATATGTATAAAGTATTTTGACTGCAGAAAAACTAAAAAAAAGGTTAAATTTAAAAAAAAAAATCAATGTTTGGAGAAAAATTGTGATTTCACTGCAAATTTCTCAATTTTCAGTTTTTATTTAATTTCTATCAGTAAGAAAAATATATCTATGTCCAATTTTGGTGTATTCAGCCTCAGAAAGCATAGATAAAGTGAACAACTTTGTAATTTCACCTAAGTTTGTCTAAAAATCAGGAATATTCACAAATAATCTGCAAATTCACCCATTTCGATGTAGAAATTAATGCCTTCATGCCTACTCAAATTAGTCAAAATTTCTAAAAATGCCCCTTATTTTCATTGCTATTGTAAGTTAGATAGGATCTATAAGTTTGTCAGGTTTAGAAATAGCTGCAGTTTTCCTACAGAAAATTGAAAATTGGCAACACTGAGTTAATAATATACAGCAGATGGGTTTATACAAAATGTTCAAAACAGGGGTTGGCTCAATTTGGCCACCAATTTAGCCAAAAAAAGCATTTTTTTCTTCTTTGAAACATTAAATTCTTGCATTTACTTCGTGAAGGAAGCAATATCCCAGTCTTTATAGACATTTTTCACCCCACCATTCTGTTTACCGAGGCTATAAATGCCCCACCCCACCCTTTTTATTAATATGTTTTATTGAGAGTTTTAATTGCACCTGTGTTGACAATTAAATGATAATAATTGGAATTTGTTGTTGAATTACAGTTAGGAATGTTATTTTACACCAATAAATGGTTATTTTGTACATTTCAAGGATTTCTAATCTTTTTTGTTTAAAGGCAAACTTAGAACCCAGAGACATGTCAGGCCAATAAGACCATACCCTGATACAAAACTGGTGTAGATGTGTAAATGTCAGCTTAATGGTCAATATTTTCTTATCGAAATCTAGGATTTGTGGTGTTGGGTGCATTTATGTTACTTATAGAACAGTAAAATGTTAATTGTGATCCTTTTCAGGCCTCTTTTATGATGTCAACTCTGTTATAACTACCATTTTGACTTCATTTTTTCAGGCAATTGATGTAAAGGTCCAGACATCTTGATTCAGCACCAGAATTGCAATAAAGATTTGTATGGTGCCTCTGAGCTTTGAGATATTGATAACATTGAACTATTTTCAAATTTGTAAAAATTGTGTATTCTGTGACCCTTTTGTTAGAGAGGGGTGGACATAGGCCAATTATGGCATTTTTTTCTTTCAGCAAGGCCTATTGTAAGCATAATTCACATTTATTGCACCTATTTTAGTTTTTATGTTCATATATTAGCCAGGGATGGTAAATCATATCTGTTAGACAGATTCTTTTGGTGATGTTAGCTTTGCAACCAAAGATAAGATTGATTCAGTCATTGACATTTTTAGGGGGTGGGGTTACATGTTTCAGTACAGACCTTTATAATTTCAATCAATGCAACCGTTTTGTGATATTTCTGTTTGCATATTGTCCAGGGTTTCCAAAAATATATTACTTGCAAGTCTGGCTATCTAAAAAAAAGTGGAAAATTATTGGTTTTTTGAAAGATGCTTACATGTAAATTCTGTAAATTTTTCATGACATGACAGTAAAAAAATATATTTTTGAAAAAAATTCCAGATTATGAGTGTTTTCTGTGTAATTTGTTTGTAACTTGTCGTATTTTTTCACAAAACTCAAATACTGCCTTTAATAAGAAAGATTTTTAAATTTTAGCACAAAAGGCCCAGGGACCTGAGATGCACTGCTGTACATAAAGCAGCTTGTATACTTAAAGGGCCATCATTTTTGCAGTTATTCTTTGATTTTGATTTTCTTTCACCGATGCGTTGCCAGAACACATGGGAAGCATATAAAAAGGGCATTTAGGTGATACCTGGAGTTTCACCCCTATATAGGACACAGATCACTAAATATTTCTACGCCGGTACCCACAAATTGTAGGGCCAAGTTATTTTTAGTCTTTCTCTCCCTTTCCCTTTTTCCCCCTTTTGCATGGTGATTTTTGTTTACTTTTTGGTGTAGAATCGAAGAAAAGGGTTTGAAAATACATTTTCTGCCAGGTTTTGGTGAATATTGATGATTTTGAGGCGGAAGGATACAAGAGTTGTGAGGTTGCTTACGTTGAAAGGGGGGGCCGAAAATTGCCTGGTTAGCTGTCTCTACTTCCAGCTTGTGTATCTCAAGTTTTTCATGGTGAACCTCATACATGCTTTTGGGCCAGAGTTTGCCACATGTTGCTCCATCTGTGGCAGAAAGCGTTCTACCCAACGAATATTTGGGAAAAAGTTACAGCCGATCTAAGAGACGAGAATTAACATTGAAGTCAATGGGGAAATAATTAGTGATCTGTGGCCATTTCTGAGAACTTAGCATTCGGCACACGTTACTGACTACAGATAATTGACTCAACATATTTCCTTTACTTCAAATTGGTACAATTATAGGCATTAATCCATGACGTTACAATTGGAACCAAGATCATTCGAATATAATTGCGACTTCTAGAGTGTCCACAAGTTAACAACACGAGTTTGTGTACAATTTTCGTCGACATAACATAGGCCTTTGACCTTGTATGGGCGGACGGTCTTTTACACAAACTCCACAACGCAAAAATCACAAAGGCTGAATGTACAAGTGGATAAAAGAGTTTCTCAACGATGGGTATAAGGAACTGCTTGGGCGAAAAATTCAAGATGGAAAACGGAACTTTACAAGGATCCATTTTTAGCCCAGTTAATGGGATACATACTTTTCCAAATATTCAGTTTCGAAATTCATTGCACAATGAAAACGTACAAAATAATATAATCATTTTCAATCAACATTAAAAGTCCAGTCTATTACGCAGCCTCTAAAGATAAACTATGGCGTGGCCGTTTAACATGAGTTGTGGAATATGTGTAGCCTCGTTCTTTCTGGTCACTTGTTACAAATGATGCTGAAACGCACTATGGTACACGATTCGTGTACCACTGGTAAAATGTTTATTTTGTCTCAAATATTGCATCTGTTCCCGGTAAGAGCACAACATTAATGTTGATTTGAATTGTCAAATCATTCGTGTTTACAACGTGTAAGTGTAAGACTTTGGATTGACATGGAGCTAGAGATTTAGCTACTTTAAGTCCATGGGGCAAGGAGTAGAGTCGCCGGTCCATCCTCGTGGGTTTTCTCCGGGTACCCTGGTTTCGTCCCACTGCTAAAGACCCACATGTGCAAGCGAATTATTGAAATACAATTAAACCATATGTTAGTCCCTAAATGACCACGTTTATTACGAGTAAACCTTAAACCCCACTCACGGATTAATGTGTGTCAATTTGTGTTCAGTATTATAGCCAAGATTTATCCTTGATATTCAAAATGTCATGTGTGTAGATAATGGATATAATTGTATATTCGTGTGACCTTGACACAACTGATATAGCCAACATTATATATACTTACGATGTTTGATGAATATTGTAAATGTACATACATACATACATATACATACGGCGTGTAATGTATATATCATAAGGTAACCAAACGATATACAATCAGAGTGTTTGGTAGTGTAGTAACTAAAACCGAACATGTCAAATCTTAGGAAACGTGTCTGTATTATCGGAGCTGGTCCCAGTGGATTAGCGTGTTTAAGGTATTTAACAGAAAGTCCAGAACGTTTTACAGTCCAGGCGTATGAACAAGGAGCAGAGTCCGGAGGATGCTGGGTTTACACGGATGAAACGGGTCGTGATAAAAATGGATTTCGAATACATAGTACCATTTACGACTCAATCAAGTACGTATTATAAATTAATCATAATTTATACTAATTCAGAGACTAACAAAGCAGTTACTTCATGATATTTTGGAGGACCCGGGGCTCCAAAGTTTTAACCCGTTTAGGGGAAGCGTGGTGGTTCACTGGGTTTTAACATCGGTTCCCTATAACCTAGCCCCATGATCCACCAACATTGGCCACCAAATTTGATCGGTATTTTCCGGGTGATCCACCCTTATCAGTGCCTCGGTGACCCGGAAAGGGTGGATTCGGGGGAGGGGGTCGTTTGCTTTATCCATTGTCATCAGATGATAGGACGGGGTAGGCATTCAACGGGCGAGATAATGACATGTATTATTACTATTAATGCTTTGCATCAATGAGAATGATTCAAAGTGTGTTCCATTTAATTCTCAATAAAAAATGGCGTCAAACGGTGTGTTAGATTTATCCCTTCAAAAGGCCTAATGGGTATGAATTGGTGATGCCACGTTTTCTGACTTTTGAGTAAATGGAAATTTCCAGTTTAAACACTCATTTATTCTGTTTGGATGATTTGTTTTTGAATCTTGCAAGTTTCTATGAAGAATCATGCATTTAGTGAGAACATTAATTATACTGGTGCATACTCACATATCATTCCTATGGTGTATTGTGATTTGACTGACCATGGTTTTGACATCACCAGTTTTTCCCTTTTATGCCTTTCAAAAACACCTCTGTATAGAGAAGCATGTCCAGTTGTTCCATACGATATTTATGGAGAAGACAGAATGGACCAAGGGGTAAAATCAGGAGAGGTAATCAAAGAAAATCACCAGTTTTTCCCCTGTGGTCTTCATATGTGTGATTTGAAGACGATGATTACATCATGCATTGTCAACTGTCACATTCCCGTAACAAGAACCTGTCAAACTCCCTCCTGCAAAATATACTATTCAAAAAAAGTAGGGGATATTTGATTTTTAAGTGTTATTAAAGTCACCTAATGAAACTGAGGAAGAAACAAATGACAAAATGAAATGAAGTTCACATTCATCGATTTATTCCAAATGATCGTTAGACTAAGTAAGGCACAGACTGACCATTATAAGGGTAAAATGATTCCCGGGGTCAAACAGCAAAGTTACCACAGCATCACAACAAAGTCAGTAAAAATCCTCCTCTGTTTGCCAAACAAGCATTGATCCGACGTGGCATACTCCTAATGAGACGTCTAAGGTCATTTTGGTCCAGATTGTCCCATTCCTGTTGCAACGCAGCAGCAAGTTCTTGGACATTGGCAGGACGTTGTTGACGTTGACGTAACCGCTGTCCAAGCATGTCCCAGACATGCTCGATGGGGGAGAGGTCGGGACTCAGTGCTGGCCAAGGTAATGTGGTGATGTTCTGTTGTTGGAGGTAACCTGTAACGATCCTGGCCCTGTGACATCTTGCGTTGTCATCCTGGAAGATGAAACGGCGGTCATGACGTCGTGCGAACGGCACAACATGGACTGCCAAGATGTTGTCCCGGTAGTACTGGCCTGTAACAACATGTAAAGCCGTTCTTCCAGCAACAGTGATGCCTCCCCACACCATAACAGAACCACCCCCAAATCGATCATGTCTGATGACGTTAACGTCTTGGAAGCGCTCGTTTCGACGACGCCGCAACCTCCTACGTCTGTCCAAAAAATCAACAGTGAACCTTGACTCATCTGAAAACATCACATTGCTCCAGCGTCGATTATCCCAGTGTTGACGATCCCTACACCAACGACGTCTTGTCTGAATGTGATGATCTCTCAAACAAGGGATCACGCGAGGACGTCGGGCGCGAAGGTGACCCCTATGCAGTCGATTCCGAATCGTCTGGCCACTCACTCTCACACCAGTGTCTGTTTGAAGACGAGCGCTGATCTGATTTGCTGTGATGACACGATTTCTCAAGGCCCAGGTACGGATAAATCGATCCTGGGCTTGAGTTGTCGCCCTTGGTCGACCTGAGCGTGGTCTGTCCTGTACAGATTGTGTATCACGGTATCTGGACCATAGCGTGCTTATGACAGACTGAGAAACATTCATCGTCCGCGCCACAACCGCCTGTGTTGTGCCGACCTGTAGCATGCCAAGGGCACGTAACCTTTCATTTTGGGTAAGCCGACGCATATCAAAATTTGTTTTCTGGTCACTAAAACAATTAAACTGATGTTTCCACCCTGGAATTCAATGCCACAATGACTGTAACATTCAAAGTCAGAGTCGTGCAAATCTTGGGTTGGACCCCCATGATGATCCCAAGCATCACCTGCATTCCATGCGGTAGCTATTGGTGCGTTTGGGCGTCACATGTAACTGGAAATGTTTCTTCGGTTAGGTTCTATAGTGACTTTTTTCGTAGTCATTTGCATATTTTAGTATTATGCCCCCAAAACCAAATATCCCCTACTTTTTTTGAATAGTATATAATGGATCGGCCCCTTCGTATATTCGTATACGCCTTCAAGTTGTACAAAATAAATGTGCTCGACTAGTTGCCAAGTCATCTTCTTGAGATCATGTATCAGAAACTCTTAGAAATCTTCACTGGCTGCCCGTGAAAGCCCGAATCGATTCTAAAGTGCTTTCGGATACTGCTCCCTCCTACATGAAACAATTATTCACATTCTACAAACAGGAAAGAACGAATCTTCGTTCGTCCACAGATACTATTTTATTATCTGTACCTGTTTACAAGAGACTCAGAGGAAAATTATCTTTCCCTATAAATGGTGCCCATATGTGGAATAAGCTACCAAGATCAATTAGAGAAAGTTTAACTTTTGTTAAATTCAAATCAGAGTTAAAAACACGCTTGTTTAAATATTATTGCGATCTGTGATGTGACATTTGTTAAGCGCTTAGAAATATCACCGGATATAATTAAGCGCTATAGAACATGAATAATAATAATAATAATAATGTGTATGCGTTGATGTGTACATAAAACATCTCTTTGCAGTTGGAATCGAATTTTCCGAGTACTAAACCGTAAAATGCCATCTTATCGTGAATAAAATACTGCATGTACGTACACGGAACCTTGGTTTTTCGTCGCACCCGAACAACCATACACTGTACCGTACCAGACTTCATCCTACACCACTGACAAGGGCGAACCACGACAGGAAGTTCAGTGGCGCCATTAAAAAGTATACGACTTCGTCATAATATAATCTTTAAGTGGCATTTAGCGATTGGAAAACACATTAATAGAACACAATTTTTATGGGAAACAATCACTGGTTTATTCTAAAAGCACGACGTTTCGACAAGTATCCTCTTATCGTTATCAAGCACAATGACATTTCATAAACTTCAGATGAATATATAAGAGTGGACATGGTGAAACCATATAATAAGATAAAAAAACAATAACAATAAAGATAAAGGATTAAACAAATTAGACATAAGATAAGTAGGGTAGTTAATTAGACAATCAACAACAAATGGAAAACATTTAGCTAATTATGAAGACCATCAAAGGGAGCCGTTGGATGCTGTTATGTTGTTTCAATGAGGTAATAGGGATGAAACCATTTACTAAGATATGGATAACAATTATAATAAATTAATGTAGGCATTGCATAGTCCATTAACAGAAGGCTAAATAAACAAGATAGGTGATAATATGTATGGTAGATGAGCAAGTGGTTATGACAATGAAAAAATTAAGAGTGTGAAAGCTCAAAAAAGAAATGACAAATGAAGTTAATAGCCTAATAAATTAAAGTCCAGAAAAAAGCCATAGGTTGGAAACATATTGTAATAAATGGGGTGATAAAGGGGGGGGGGGGGACCATTTAACTTACTAATACATACATACTAATAGTAAGAAAGCAAGTACACACTGCCAATTCTCTCAGACTAACTAAACAGTTAAAGTTTGTGATTAATGGGTTGTAACTTAAGTTGAATTGTTCATTTTGATGACCTGATCGTATGCCCTTGAAATATGCAGCCCCGCGTCCCTGTTTAGTTGGGGTGAATAGCGCCTAATGTTAATCGCTTCTAGGATTTTCCTTGTTTTTCTATTCAGTTGGTTGGTTGTTAATATCTGCACCCCATTCCAATCGACTTTGTGCTGCGGGTGGTTCTGTAAGTGCTCCGCTACGGCCGAGTTGTTGTTGATAACGATAAGAGGATACTTGTCGAAACGTCGTGCTTTTAGAATAAACCAGTGATTGTTTCCCATAAAAATTGTGTTCTATTAATTCGTCATAATAAGTTACTGAATATGATGTTTTCACACATACAAACTAAAGACAATAATTATTCTTCATATGCCACGAGAGAGAGAAAGAGAAATGAGGTTTTACGTCCACCCGACACAAACTAGGCCATTTCGGGACTAACACATGGCCCAATAGGGATCCTTAGCAGTGGCAATAAACCAGAGAGCCACGAGAAAACCCACGAGGTTGGGAGGCGACCTTACTCCTTGTCACGTACAACCGGGGAATCAAAACCACGCAATGTCAGACCTTACGATATAACACACATGTGCTAATTAGCCTCCCCCCCCCCCCCGCCATTCAACAAAGAACTTGTCTTTGATAGCACATGGTTAATTATGTTGGAATAATGCATTTACCAGTTCAAATTTATGAAGTAAAACTATTATATTTCATTCTGACTTTCCTATATTGATTTGCATACACAGTGTGTATTATCCGTTCTGAGTTTCCTATATTGATCTATACAATGCGTATTAATTTTATCGATATTTCTTTGTTTTAAGGGTTAATACACCAAAAGAAATTATGGCATTTTTAGATTTTCCATTTGATGAAAACCTACCATCATTTTTTGGTCATAAAGAAGTGTTGCGATATTTGAACCGTTATGCTGATAATTTCCAACTAAAACAACACATCCAGGTATTACACTTTTACATGATTAATAAAGAGTCAAATTTAAGGACTAGTACTTAGAAAATGAGATATTTTACATTGTAAATATATAAAAGCAGATGAAATAAAAAAAAAAATTATCAAATTAAGTAAGAATAACAGCGTTAAAAGCGATAATTTCCCCCCCCCCCACACCTTTCAAAAAAGAAATTATTCACTCATTAACAGCGATAATTTAAAATCTCCCCCTCCCGCACCCCACTTACCCTCTCTGTGATTTGACCTCGCCCCTCCCCTCCCAAAATAATACTATGCCTGCACGGGGCTTTTTGTTATATATTTATTACATTACAGCTAAGAGGAAGTTTTTGTTGTTCCTTATTTTTTGGCGGTGATTGTCCGTTATTTTAGAGTTATAGGCGAGGGATCAATCGGTTGTGTTATTGTACAGTTAAAGATGGGGTTTTTGTTGTTCATTATAAGCTGACGACGACTCTGTTATTTGACAGTTAATGATGAGGTGTTTGTTGTTGTTTATTATTGGTGACTCTGATATTTGAAATTAAAGATGGGTTTGTCGGTGTTTATCATTAGCTGACGATAACTCTATTACAGTTCAAAACGAGAGTAGTCAAGGTCAAAGCTAAACATGTTGGTGACGGTTTATGGGGAACGAAATGGATTGTGGAAGTTCAGCCATCAAATGATGTATCAGCAACGACGGAGAAAAGAGAATTTGATGCAGTCATAGTTTGTAACGGGTACGTACCTAATCACTTACTTATCGTGGAAAGAATGTTCAGAAAAACAATTTGTAGGCTGGCCATGCTTGCAGACGGTAATTATCCTCGGCTCATCTGATATCTTCCACATCCCTTTCTGCCACTGACTCTCACTGTGTTTTCCTAAGCCACATTTTAGTTTAGCAACCCTAATATTGATTCAGAGCATGTTTAGAAAAACAATTGGCAGGATGGGCAGACGGAATCATTCACATCCCTTTCTGCTGACTATCACTATGTTTCCCGATGTGGCAGTCTAGTTTGGTCAACCCTATGTTGATTCAGAGAGTTCGATCCTTCTATCATGCCCAGATCAACGCCATAGTTTCTTCAAAACATTATAACACTGATTACGCATGACACAATGATCCTAAATGATTTGTCTGTTCATCCACACAATGCAGTATACCGTATATTTCGTTTCCGTTCTAGGCACTTTGTAGAACCAAACATCCCTGAATATGAAGGCTTTAGTGAATTTAATGGATTGAAGATCCATGGTAGAGATTATCGTCATGCAGATAAGTTCAAAGATAAAACTATATTGGCAGTGGGTGGATCATTATCAGGATGGGATATAACCCTGGACGTTGCTCCCGTAGCTAAACACATTTACCTCAGTTACTGGAAGGAACACAGGGTCACCAACTTCCCACAGAACGTTGAATTAGTAACCGGCGTGAATAAATTTACAGAGAATGGGGTTGTCCTAACAGATGGGAGAGTACTGACAGTCGATGCTGTTATTCTTAATACTGGATATAAACACAGCTTTCCTTTCCTGGGTCCAGATTGTGGAATTGAGATAACGAAGGATAATACTGTTAGACCTCTTTATAAACATACCATAGCCATCAGGAACCCGAGCTTGTCGTTTATGTTTATATTTGATTGGGTGCTGCCGTTTATCTGCATGTCATTACAAGCTAAATTTATAAAGGCGATCCTGGGAGAAACACTAAAACTGCCTCCCGAAGAGGAAATGATTCAAGCCGAAGAAGCTGAATTACAGAAAGTCTTAAGTCGTGGCTGGCCTCAGCGATATCTTCATAGATTAGACGAATTTCAGTTTGAATACTTTGATGATCTTACAAACTATATGCAACTGGAGCGTCTACCTCCATGGGTATTCAAGCTGGCATTTTATCATTTAAATTATTTATTTAAGGATTTGGAAGCTGCTAAAATGGTCAATTATGAAGTAATAGAACCAGATAGATTTAAAACCACTAATTATTCAAAGATTTAGAAGCATCTAGAATGGTAAACTATTTCAATGTGGGAATATCAGGTCAATATGCACTGTATCTGAGCATTGTATCATACACTATTCTGCCGTAAAAAGGCAAAACCTAGTAACTCACTTTTTCATCAAAATTGAGTTATAGGACCAAATTTGTAGTTACTAGGGTATGTACTTCCTGTTGTTGTACTAGATATTCCAATCTTTTGATTTTGTAAGCAGTTACACCCATGACACAACCTAGCAACTCCGTCCATTTGTCCAGTTTGCCACGGAAAAACCTAGTAACTCAATAGTAAAATCAATAGCTAAGTTTGGGCTTAATATTCCTTCATTTTGTTTTCCCTTTTTTCTCAATATCAGAAAAAAAGGTGTTACTAGGTTTTGCCTTTTGGCGGGAGTATTGGTGTCCTTCAGCGTAAAATCCACGTATTATAAATATTTAGGAGTCAATATATCAAAAACAAAAATTATAGTCTTCTGGAACAATGAGAAGTTTTATTATGAGAATACTAATATTGAATGTGTCACTCATTATAATTATCTTGGTCTACTGTAATCATCCAGATTGTTTTGAAGTAAGGCAGTATATTTTTGTCTGTAAAAGCTAAAAAAAAGAGATCTGATACCCATACAATGTTTACTTCGGAAAACAGGTTCGACAAGTCTCCACGTTTGTGACACTACGGTGTCATAGATGGGACAATGACGTCTGGGGCTTTTCTTCGGACTTCACGTTGTGGGACTGTGACACTATCCTGTGTCGCGGTACCAAATCGCAGGCTGTGACACTACGGGTAGGATAATGTCGTGACACTATCGTTTGTCTAGGTAGGACTTGACGTTGTGATCAATAAGACTTCAAACTCTTTTCTGTACTCTTGAGATATTCTTTATATGTTACAATAATATATTCTACAGCATAGAAACAACTATTGCTCTCTACGTATATAAAACATTAACCACGATTAAAACCTATGATGTCTACCCTGGCTACTTCGCCCAGCCGTCTCCCTCGGAACTTCTATAAGTCTCGTCTACGGTTTCATCATTACGGCTGCGTCCGGCCAGTAAGCCAGGCCAGCTCTCGGGGTAAACTTCCCCTTGGCTCTCTCGAATGTTGTCTGCGTCCAGCCTGGAAACCGGGCAGCTCCCGGTTTGTACTTCCCCGTGGATCTCTCAAATGTTGTCTGCGTCCGACCTGTAAGCCGGGCTAGCTCCCGGGGTGAACTTCCCCTTGGCTCTCTCGAATGTTGTCTGCGTCCAGCCTGGAAGCCGGGCAGCTCCCGATTTGTACTTCCCCGTGGATCTCTCAAATGTTGTCTGTGTCCGACCTGTAAGCCGGGCTAGCTCCCGGGGTGAACTCCCCTTGGAATGTTGTCTGAGCGTAAATCAAACAAACTCTCTCTTATATAGAATGTATGCTGCGCCAGCTATTAGGGCGGGACAATTACCATTTATGGGTAAGTGTTCGTAAAGGCACCGTTTTACATCAACACTATTCTAGTTAATTGTACTAATCTGTGCACGTGAGGACTGGACGATAGTTCCCTACTTTCCAGGAATGGATACTGACATATCTGTCTGTGAGTTAGTCTAAGATAGTAGTAAAATAATGCAAGCTACTTCATTACCCTAGTTTTCGTCATACATCATGTAGGTAAAGAATTCTATATTAAACAGAACACTAAGTCTATAGTGTTACACGTTAAGTTCAATATTTTTGAATGTATCATAAAACCAATTTTATTGCATTGCGCTGAAATTTTGGGTTACGAACATTGCAAAGATTTTGAGCTTGTACATACGAAATTCTGTAAGTCTATTCTTGGCATCCGTCAATGTAGTTAAAGCCCCAATACCACTCTTGTTATAACTGAATAATATGTCCCAATCTTTGTTCGGGTCAACAAATTGTACTATTTTACAATATACCAATTAATTGATGATACAAATGTCATCTTAACACACCTAATATAAAATATTTGAAAAATTCAACTTAATGATTTCAAAAGCCTAAAGTAAACCTTTTCAAATGCGACTTAAATTTTAAAATATTTTCGAACCCTCTCGACAAGTAAAATATGATGTAATGGATAATTTACACAACAGGTGGGACACTTAAACATTTAGACCTTGTTTGTGTCGAGTGGACGTTAAACCACATTTCTCTCTCTCGCGCACCATGATTGGATTTCAAATTGTGTTAATGACAATATCTATGGGTCATTTGACCTAATTACTGAAATAAACTATTATTATTATTATCGGGTCAATAACTGGCTTGTGAATGGGATAGGGCCTAGGTTAGTTACGGGTATCTTATTTCTGTGTATTGTGCTATGTAGTGTATGCTTAATTTTTGTAGAATATGCAATGGCTTAGATCGGTACAAACAATAAAAAAAGTGCAAGGTATGTGTTCTTTTCCAAGAACAACTGATACCAATTCTATATATGCGTCCCGCATTTCAGTGTAAGCGTCAGATATCTTCGTCTCGGTTCGTCCGTCAACACACGGATTATACAAGCAATAGAATCTACATTTCAGGACGGGGGTTATTTTTGGTCTATTATTATAATTATTGAACTATGTATTTACATTTATCGCGATTTTAGCTGGTTATTTTGTTGTCGGTTTAAAGTAGCTAAGTCTTGAACTCTATATCATCCACAGTCTTCGACATTTAACACCCGAATTATTTGTCAATTTATATCAACATTGATGTTGTGATCTTACCGGGAAAAGATGGGCTTCTGATATCCAATATTTAGCGCCTTTAAAGGAATTGCATGGCCATCTGTTTTCAATCTGGAAATGTTCTGATTCGTATGTCCTCGGTCCATACTATTCATACGAATAGTTGTGTATCTGTTTACAACGACATACTGTTTAAAGACGTGTACATTGCATTTTATTTTCATAGACTCATATTATTAGGAGGTTGTCTTTTAATGTGATCACAGGAGAGTTAATTCGTGGGCATGTTCAGCTAAACTTACAGGTTCGGCAAATTGTAATTTCAAGAAATCAACGACCTTCCTCCATCTGTAGCGATCTAGTGCAAACGAAAGCTCGACGTCGAGAGAGTGGAGGAGGGGTTAACGTCCACTCAACACATTCTTGTACATTTCGGGAGGAAACCAGGCCTGCGGGGATCTGGAGAAAACCCATAAGGCTGGGAATTCACAACCGAGATATAACAATCACGCCAGACCTTAGTGTCTAAAGTTCAGGCGTTAATCTACTCCCCCAACATTTTGTACAGAGTATGCACACCTCTGCCATTGTCACAGCTTATTTGCTAATTATTTTATTAAATATCACGTATTAAATATCTAATAAACCCGTAATCTCAAGTTTGTATATTTGTTTTTTGAAGGGAGATAACCCCAATATTTAACCACAGATATCGAAAATCTCTTTCAATATTAAACTGGTTTTTGGCTTCGCTTTATTTGCAAGGAAATTTGTAAATATCGGTGATGGTGTTGCAATCTAAATCAATTTCCGTGTCTAAGGATAAGAAATATATATTAGTCCCGAAATGACATAGTTTGTGTCGATTGGACGTTAACTCCTATCTCTCTGGGTGTTAATTTAATTGGTAGGTGAGCAAAAGAAAAAAGGTCGAGCATTCAACCGAGAGAGTACCATTTCTGGGTTTTTAAGCTTAATCCGGTATCTAACTATGGTTCTGTGGGAAATTTCGAAACGTAGACCATACAGTTCCGCTGTCTGGGCAACATTTCCCTCATAGCACACTGTGTATGTCCATCTTCATTAGCCCAGTTTAGGAGCAAAACAGTAGGACGTTAAAACCCATTTCATTTCTTGTCCTGACAGCGGCACTACGATCCTCTATTATATCTAATTCCAATTGTCAAGGGATCTTTTACGTGCACGACTAGACAACTGTTCTTGCCGCGTTGTCCGTCCTACATCACTGACAAGAGGGAACCAATGCAGAGACTGAACACCCGACCCCCAGGCTATATAGCGCGCAATTTACACAACTGCGAACTAAGATTAATTCATTTAAAAAAACAAATGTTATTTACCGGATTTGATATTAAATAATAAGTCCTTCATATTGTATATAAATAAACATGTTGCTCTTAAATATTAGCATAAGCGCAAGGACTTTTGCACTGTGGAGCACACGATACTATAAAAGGAGACAAGTCTCCAACTCAATATCATCCAAAGTATTACATTGAAAACGCGAATTATTTTTCAACTTAAATCAATAGTATTGTTGTAATCTTAGCGGGATAAGACGGGCTGTTGATATTTAAGACAAAATAAACATGTTTACCATTGGTACACGAATCATGTGGCAGTATTCGTTACAGCGCCATTTGTAACAAGGGAATCGAGTCATGTCTAGAGAGCATGCGCACAATAAATACTATCGGTGTAGACTGGAATAACCAGACGCCAGAGGATGACATTCGAATGAGACTTCTGGCTTATTCCGACGAACGTAACTGATTTTAAATTAGAGTAAAAAAGGAAACGATTGAATGTAAATCATTTCTATACCGTATTATGCCGTCGCCCCTGTCCGCCAGTCCACAATTTGTTTGTGGACTCTCTACAGGTCACAATTCTTATCCCCATTAGATATCGACTGCTTTCGATATTGGCATGTATCGGACAGTAACTGAGTGTGTGAAAAATCACGTTTTTAGCTTGTGGGTTCCAAAGAGGTCACAATTTCGAACCAATTTTGATGAAACTTAACATGCATGTATATAAATAACCCATAGATCATGGTTCCTTTCGATATTTGCGCCCATCGGATCGTAACTTCCTGAATTATGGCCCCTGATTGTCCGAAAAATAACCTTTGTTAGCTTGTGGTCCATCTGGAGGTCACAATTATTATCCGATTTAATGAACCGTTTGTACGCGAAAAGTGTAAAAACTGTATATCAAGGTTGTGGGCCCTGTAGAGATCACAATTTTAGTTCCATTTTGAAGAAACTTGAAATATAGGTTTATAACCTAAGATCTTGGTTCCTTTCGATGGTAACTTCCTGAAATATGGCCTCGATTTTACGAAAAATCACTTTCTTTTTAGCTTGTTCTCTATCCATCTCTCGAAAATAAGGGTGTATCCTGCCTGGCAGCAGCTGGTAAATACATTTATTTGTCATTATTACATGTAAATCGTTGCGACCCATTTGTGCAAATTCCCAGGCTCTAAATACTAGCGATTTAGCTAATTTAACTATAAGCGGAATATGGTATAATTATGTGTTTGGTGAAATAAATGAGACCTTGTCGGTTTAACGATTTTTCGCACCGTTCGTCTAAAGATATCGATAGTCATTTTTACGATTAAAAAAAATGGCGGACGACATCCGCGTGGTAGCTAGGATGCGGAAATTAAACATTTCATGGAAACGGGAAAGCAACTCGAAAATATAAGACTACATAGATCAGAGTGTCTATAGGCGTTACCGCGATTTGGCAAGAAAGTGATGAAATTGAAATTTTCGTTCACATGATAACACGCGGGTATAGGATTTAAAGGGGTATTGACAGTGAAATAGCGTATTGTGAGTAATATAGTTTATTTTGGACTTTAGTACTCAAGGGCCACTATTCATTGTTGCGAAATATTATTTTCAGTCTTGGTTTAAACGGTATTTATTTCCAGAATATTATACAATATAAAAAGCATAAGTAATAGGATACAAAAACAAGCCAAGCAGGCTTATATTTGGGTGTATATATAATATATGTACAATGTCGAATTACATATGATACAGACAACAACTAATTACATTAGTTTAGTTATGGTACAAATAAGCAGACCAATAGATAAATAAATAATAATAAATTTTTTTTTAAAAAATTATAAATTAAAAAATAAATAAATGAATTTAAAAAAAGAAGAAAAAAAAATAATAGTGTCAATAGTAGTAGCAACAAGATGGTGTCACTTTACCGAGCCCTTAATGTTTAAAGACTGCTTTTGTTGGAAGTATAAATACAATGAATACACGTTTTATTTTATTGACCATTTATGATGGGGGGGGGGCGAATGGCTAGCGCGTAAGCGCTGTATCATACGGTCTGTCATTGAGTCAACTGGAGTGGTTTCGAATCCCAGGTTGTACGTGACAAGATGTAGGGTCGCCTGTTGAGTCTCATGCGTTTTCTCCGGTTTCCTCCCATTGCTTAAGACTCCAACGCGCAAGCTAATTATTAAAATGAAATTCAACCACGTTGTTTGTCTCGAGTGTACATTAACCAACTGACCCAACATGGTCACGTATTCCTTTCGATTTAACATATTGCTCACATAATGTGTTGTACTTCTGTCAAATTTAACATGTGTTGTACCCCTTTTAAATTTTACATAACATATTGCACTGCATTTCGTTCTCATTTAACTTAATGTGTTGTGTCCCTTTCAAATTTAACATAATGTGTTGTGCCCCTTTTAATTTTAACATAATGTGTTGTAACGCTTTCAAATTTAACATAATGTGTTGTACCCCTTTCAAATTTAACATCATGTGTTTTACCCATTTCAAATTAAACGTATAGTGTATTGTACCCATTTCAAATTTAACATAAATGTATTCTACGTCTTTCAAACTAAACACAGTGTGTATTGTACCGACAAGCGATCTTTCGTTCCCATCGATCTATTGACTGGCAGACCTACAGACTGTTATCATTGTCTCTTTGAAGTCAGTGAAAGTGTTGCAACATTACAGATAACTAATCGAATATTTAGATATCTAAATATAAAAGTATTACTTTTATAAGTTCATTGTTCAATATTTACAAGAGAGATATAAATGTGTCGCAAGCAGCAGATGATTTAATCCCGTGTAGGCCGTGGATCGTCATTTACAATATTAGACAATGGCTACATTCAATAGAGGGGGTGGGGCGAGTGGTTTAAACGCTTGCGCGTTAGATCATTATGTCTGTCATTGAGTTAGGTGCCGTTGTTTCGTTGTACATGACAAGGGGTAGGGTCGCTTGTCAATCCTCGTGGGTTTTCTCTGGATCCCCGGGGTTCCCCCAACTGCTAAAGACTACTACACGCAAGCGAATTATTGAAAAAAAATGAACCATATGTTAGTCTCGAAATGATCTAGTTTGTGTCGAGTGTAACAAAATTTACAGTGGATAATCTCTCGTTTTTCATCCCGTCTTTATTATTCCAGTTTAGAAGCAGAACAGTAGGACGTTAAACCTCATTTCATTTTCCCGTTTTTCATTCCATCCGACTAAAACTGTGGGGGGTTGGGGGGGCCTAGTGGTCTAGGGTGCCGCGCTTCGACCTCCAGCTGGCCGGTCACCTCTGGCTTGCGGCTGTGGTTTCGAGCCCTGGTGTGAGCGTATGTGACATGGAGATAGGGGCGCCTTCTCAACCTCGTGGGTTTCCCCCGGGCACTCCGGTTTCCTACCACTGCTAAAGACCCCTACGCGCAAGCGAATTATTGAAATAAAATGAAACCATATGTTAGTCCCAAAATGACCTAGTTTGTGTCGAGTGGACGTTAAACCCCATTTCTCTCTCTCTCTCTCTCTCTCTAAAACTGTGACGCTGGTTGGTCTGCGGCAGGTTTATATCGGCAGCTAATACACTCGAGGTATATAAACGACCCAAAATGTCAAACACTCCTGACTGGGGAATTCAACAAAAACGTCCAAAACCGTCAAACAAGACTGTCTACAGTCTACACCATAGTCGCTGAAGGCATCACATTTGTCGAGACTACCATATTTAACAAGAGCTTCACCCTGTAGCTGATGCTGAAATAACCTCTAGGTTCGTTAGAGAAAGAGAGAGATAGAGAGATAGAGAGAGAGAGTTAGTGTACCAGCACAATAATCACGGAGTCACTGTGGCTTCCATTATCAACTTTATCAGGAAAAACAGGATATAACATAGTTATTAGGTCAGTGCTTTGAATGACAAAGAGAGAGAGAGAAATGGGGTTTAACGTCCACTCAATACAAACTAGGTCATTTCGGGACTAACATATGGTTCAATTTTTATTTCAATAATTCACTTGCGCGTAGGGGTCTTTAGCAGTGGGAGGAAACCGGAGGAAACCCACGAGGTTGAGAAGGCGCCCCATCTCCATGCCACATACGCTCACACCAGGGATCGAAAACACAGCCGCAAGCCAGAGGTGACCGGCCAGCTAGAGGTCGAAGCGCGGCACTCTAGACCACTAGGCCATCCCAACCCCCCAGGTTCGTTAGAGCTGAGCGAGGATTTACGGGAACATATAAAGCACATTATCAATCTGATTAAAATACAGATCTATATTTCGTTTCGTTTTTTTTTATACTTTCGATGGCCTACACTACTTGAAGATCTGATCGGTTGTTATGGGAGGTCGTGTCAGAGGTCATATGAGCGGCTTTTGACCCTATGACGTCAGACAGGTGGTTAACCAGTCACCATTGATGTCTCGAGTGGATTACCCATAGTTCCGTGCACCTCGCGCCAAAAGCTCGCTGTAACAGACCGTTTCATTGGCTCCCTCGCATTATCCCGAACACGTCAATGATAACAATTTTTCCTGATGACAAGCAGGACGAAATTTTGAGCTATCCAAAAAACCCCCCAAAAAAACAAAACGTAATAGGCTCTGTGCTTTGATCAGATTTGCACAATTTCGCAAGGGAATTCATGACACCGTCGTATAGACTTGATGTAACGATTTTTGGGCGGGTCTTTTGTTTGGATATTAAAATTTACGAAATGTAATCTGACCTATTCAAATTATTGCAAAATATTTAATGATCAAAAAGCATAGCATATTGTATTTCACTAGATTACGTACAATTGGCACATGAAATAATGAGTCCACATGTCATATCATATTACCGCGTGTTTTATATAAATTGACCAAAAGTTAAATAAATTCATATTTTAAACGGACTTGTCTACAGCCCAAGGCATCATGAAGTTAACATTGTATTGTTTGTGTTTATTCGGTAAGTTGTTTTACAGTTTCTTAGTCCTGTAATTGGTATCGGTCTATATATACGTCGGTGGATGTGCGAGCAGCAGCGAGAATGGGGTTGAAGGTCCACTCGACACAAACTAAGTCATTTCGGGACTAACATATGCTTCAATTTTATTTCAGTAATTCGCTTGAATGTAGGGGTCTTTAGCAGTGGAAAGAAACCGGGGGGAACTCTGAGAAAACCCACGAGGTTGAACAAGCGACCCTACTTATTGCCACGTACAACCGGGGAATCGAAACCATGCCAGTTGACTCATTGACAGACCCTATGATGGTCCCGTAATTACCTAGTTTGTGTCGAGTTGGCGTTTCACCCCTTTTCCCTCTTTCTATCTTCTCTTCCCATCTTTCTCCCGACTTACTGGCGTGAATTTAGGAAGGTAAACTAAGATAAATAATGAATGAATAAAACGTTGTTTAATAGCAGGTCAGCACCAATCGGGCTATATTATGCCAAATAATATATGGTAAACTAGACACTTGATCACATTTATTATATATACATAAATAAAAACAAATATCACAGTGATATGTATATATGTTTTAAAAATAAACATGAAATCAAGTTATGTAAAACCATTTACATTTTCTATAAAAAACAAATTGTCTCTTTGAAAAAGTGTTCTAACTTGACCTTATAGATCCGGTTGGCCTTTCAGTGGGAATGCTTCGAATCAATGTCGTGAAGATGCTTTACACTGAATCTGATCGCTTTTAAGTCCTTACTCTTTAAGTACAATTTTACTTCAATGTGCTTACATATATATTTTTTGTAACATATAGCAGATCATGACTCATGCTGACATTACACAATGGTTTCTCTTTATTTGAATTGTTCGTTTGTTGGGGCCTTCTGCGTATTGTGTATTGTACATATTTTGTTTTCGTATAAATGAGGGGGGTTGGGATGGCCTAGTGGTCTAGAGTGCCGCGCTTCGAACTCTAGCTGGCCGGTCACCTCTGACTTGCGGCTGTGGTTTCGAGCCCAGGTGTGAGCGTATGTGGCATGGAGATAGGGGCGCCTTCTCAACCTCGTGGGTTTCCTCCGGGCACTCCGGTTTCCTCCCACTGCTAAAGACCCCTACGCGCAAGCGGATTATTGAAATAAAATTAAACCATATGTTAGTCCCGAAATGACCTAGTTGTGTCGAGTGGACGTTAAACCCCATTTCTAATTTCTAATCGTATAAATGATGTGTAGTGCAAACCCCATGCACTTACTATTTAAGTCCTTAAGCACGACTAAATAATTGTAAAGGTCTTAAAACCGGTTATTATATGTTTGTCGCGAATAAATTATTTAAAGTAGCTAAGTCTCGACATTGAAAACATGTGACAGTATTTGTTCTTTAATCAGGTTCTTTGATGATGACAACACTGGTATATTTCTGATAATACTTTTATTCTGCTTCTTATACAATAGGTACAAACATCGTGATGTAAACGACCGTAGAACTAACTATATGGAAGGAGTCATGACTTAATTAGCTCTCGTCTCGTCTCGTGCCAAGGCACCCATGGCCTTTGCTCAGTCCTGGCCGGACCTTACTCCTAGGTACCTTCACCTAGGCGCCCGCCTAGCATGGCCTCCTGGACCTGACTGATCCCGAAACAGTCAGTTACTGGGAGTTTAACGTCCACTTCCACCAGGTTTGTCTAATCTTTTAATTACTGGGCCGAATCCATGTCCAGCCTTGTTGTCTTGATGCCACACCCATGCACCGTAACCTGATTGGTCAGTATTCGGTCGGGGTGAGTCAATAACCTGGACGGACATATAGTTATTGGCCAATCAACTAATTCCAGGTATTATATTTCAGATTATATTATGACCGGGATTGGCAGCTGGTCATTATATAATAACAGATTAAGCTTCCCGTGCAGATTGCTTTACTATTCAAGATCTTGCGTAACTCGGGACAACTGTGATGATTAATGACTTCCTAACGACCTTTGTCTGTCTGTTAGACTGCCATCTTTTGACCACCTGCGATCTGTCTGCTAGCCCTGTGATAAGATTGCTAATTGATTTCGTGAGGGTATGCAATTGTATATCCCCCAATTGTGTAACAAACACAAATTATTTGTCAATTTAAATCAACATTGATGTTGTCATCTTACCGGGAAAAGTTGGGCTTCTGATATCCAATATTTAAGACAAAATAATCATTTTATCACTGATACACGAATCTTGTACCATAATGCGTTTCAGCACCACGTGTAACAAGGTACTCGAAGAAGTAGGCTAGACATATTCCACAAGTCATGTCAAACGGTGATCTCATATTCTTAACTGGAGAGCATGCGCAATAAATACTATCGGTGTAGACTGGAAAACCAGACACGGGAGATTTCCACTCGATTAAGACTTCTGGCTTATTTCGCCGAACATAACCGATTTGAAATTAGAGTAAAAACAGAAACGATTGAATGTAAATCAGTTTATATACATTAATATTACATTATTAGATGAGTTGCTATCCATTTGTGTCGATTTCTAGTTCCCAAATATTAGCGATTTATGATGGTATGCGTGAGTTCTCCCGAGTTCCACCCTATCTCTCTCTTTTATAGGTGTCTATTCTTTGGTCTGTGGTATTTACGCAAAAGACTGATATGGATATCGACAAGCATTGTTACCTAATTTGGTCATGAAATATTATATATTGTTACATATATATATATATATATAAAATTCTCCACTTTACTTCATTCTGACCATCATTAAATTATATAAGCTAGCTGTCTGCCCTCTATAGGCGTCTTCAGATATTAATAATGTATACAAAATATTGCAAATACGATACATATATATATACATTCTTAGAACAATAGATTTCCATGACAATGGATTATAAATAATATTAAGTAACATACAACAAAAGGTTAAAAGTATACTATTCAAAAAAAGTTGGGGATATTTGATTTTGGGGGCATAATACTAAAATATGCAAATGACTACGAAAAAAGTCACTATAGAACCTAACAGAAGAAACATTTCCAGTTACATGTGACGCCCAAACGCACCAATAGCTACCGCATGGAATGCAGGTGATGCTTGGGATCATCATGGGGGTCCAACCCAAGATTTGCACGACTCTGACTTTGAATGTTACAGTCATTGTGGCATTGAATTCCAGGGTGGAAACATCAGTTTAATTGTTTTAGTGACCAGAAAACAAATTTTGATATGCGTCGGCTTACCCAAAATGAAAGGTTACGTGCCCTTGGCATGCTACAGATCGGCACAACACAGGCGGTTGTGGCGCGGACGATGAATGTTTCTCAGTCTGTCATAAGCAGGCTATGGTCCAGATACCGTGATACACAATCTGTACAGGACAGACCACGCTCAGGTCGACCAAGGGCGACAACTCAAGCCCAGGATCGATTTATCCGTACTTTGGCCTTGAGAAATCGTGACATCACAGCAAATCAGATCAGCGCTCGTCTTCAAACAGACACTGGTGTGAGAGTGAGTGGCCAGACGATTCGGAATCGACTGCATAGGGGTCACCTTCGCGCCCGACGTCCTCGCGTGATCCCTTGTTTGAGAGATCATCACATTCAGGCAAGACGTCGTTGGTGTAGGGATCGTCAACACTGGGATAATCGACGCTGGAGCAATGTGATGTTTTCAGATGAGTCAAGCTTCACTGTTGATTTTTTGGACAGACGTAGGGGGGGGGGGGGGGTGGCGTCGTCAAAACGAGCGCTTCCAAGACGTTAACGTCATCAGACATGATCGATGTGGGGGTGGTTCTGTTATGGTGTGGGGAGGCATCACTGTTGCTGGAAGAACGGCTTTACATGTTGTTGCAGGGCGTGTTACAGGTCAGTACTACCGGGACAACATCTTGGCAGTCCATGTTGTGCCGTTCTCACGACGTCATGGCCGCCGTTTCATCTTCCAGGATGACAACACAAGATGTCACAGGGCCAGGATCGTTACAGGTTACCTCCAACAACAGAACATCACCACATTACCTTGGCCAGCACTGAGTCCCGACATCTCCCCCATCGAGCATGTCTGGGACATGCTTGGACAGAGGTTACGTCAACGTCAACAACGTCCTGCCAATGTCCAAGAACTTGCTGCTGCGTTGCAACAGGAATGGGACAATCTGGACCAAAATGACCTTAGACGTCTCATTAGGAGTATGCCACGTCGGATCAATGCTTGTTTGGCAAACAGAGGAGGATTTACCCGTTACTGACTTTGTTGTGATGCTGTGGTAACTTTGCTGTTTGACCCCGGGTATCATCTTACCCTTATAATGGTCAGTCTGTGCCTTACTTAGTCTAACGATCATTTGGAATAAATCGATGAATGTGAACTTCATTTCATTTTGTCATTTGTTTCTTCGTCAGTTTCATTAGGTGACTTTAATAACACTTAAAAATCAAATATCCCCTACTTTTTTTGAATAGTATATATAATACATAACATGACATTAATCTACATAGTCTTCCTGGTATAGTTAGATTATTATCTTATGTAATCTGGTTATAATTCCTGGTATAATTTGACAATAGGACCATACAGGAGTGACGAGATTAAAAAAAAATGTCAATAGATCAATTATGTAATTTGGTTGTAAACTTGTTTATATCCACCTTATTCTCTAATAAACCGACTATAGAGAAATAAAGATATACAGGGTTTAAAATCCCCTTAAATGGTGTTTTTAGAATATTAACACGGTGGGAAGGGGGCAAATTAAGCATTTAAATCCGGTTTGAACCGGTCAGTAAAGTGTGATTCCATATTCCTTCTCTTGATAGTATTGTCAATATTGACTTTATAAAAAGGAAAAATACTGAATTATATATTTAAATTCTTTGCACACGTATTTAGATGTTTAGACACTTTCAAGACCGGATTAGTTTGTAAACTCTGTTGCCTACGAACTCGGATACGTGCGCGTAATTCAGTTGAGCACTCTCCTATGTAGATCTTCATACAATTATTACAAATAAGAATATAAATTAAATTTTTAGTACTACAATTCATATTATGATTAATCCTAAATGTATAATTAGTATTAGAAAAGGTGAATTTACTATTAATTATCATATGTGGCAACATTTACAAAGTGGGCTATGGCACTTCGAAGTAGTAAAAGTTCCATTATTAGAAGTTTGAAACTTAGCTGGAGTGAGTAACTTTTTAAGGCTAGGGGGCTAACGTTTACTATTAATTAATTCTATGCCGTGGAATTGATTATTAAGATTATCATTAGAAAGGAGAACATTCTTAGTATCATAAATATATTGAAAAAAATTATTATGTCTAGGATTATATGTCGAAATAAAGGTAATACAAGAAGAGAAATTCTTTTCTTTTGGCGTTCTTAATTCTTCAGTAGTTAGGCCCCTAGCTTTATCAATACCTATATTAATAACCCCAAGTGGATAATCTTTTTTTTTATATATATATATATATTTAATATTTCATGACCAAATTAGGTAACAATGCTTGTCGATATATGTTTTATAACAATGAAACATGTAAATGACAAACATTATGTATTATACTGTAGCTCAGTTAACGTATTAAATCAATCACAATAGCTTGCTATAATGTCTTGATTATCAATTTTAGTATCAATATTTGATTAAAAATCAATACATGTATATAGTTATCGTTTGATTCACAAAGTTCACTCAGATTAAACTACTAATATGATTCACTCCAATAAACTATAAATTTTCCAAAATGTCCCAGGCCGACAAAATTCATGGGGTGACGTTTTTGAGTTATCCAACGTCCACCAGTTTGATGAATTATTTTGATGAAGCCTTCACATAAAGCCCCAACCCTATTAATGTAGTGATATATTGTACCGAGTTAAATCTAACGAACGGATGCAATAATGGTACTTTCATGCCATTGTGGTATTTCATATGAAGGAATTGAAGTCAATTGTTTGCTTTCTGTTTCTATTTTTCCAGTTTTATTCGGAGCAATACGCTGTTGGGTATTCCCTTCGTCCAGGACGTCTCGAATACCAATTAGAATACCTAGTATACCCCAAGTGAGAATACCTAGTATAATACCCCAAGTGAGAATAATTCGTATAAGTCGAACAAGTCGGACTACTCGTCGCCAAGCAAACTCAACGTCCTCAACTTTAAGACCAGCCTCAGGAACAACAGCACCCGGATTTATAAATGTGCCTACTAAAATGACTACCAGTTATAATTGCATGATGGCAATGGTCGCTTGCCAATCAGACATTAAATCAGCCAGCAAGCCTTCATGCGAGTAAGTAAAACTTTACAGCTAGAATTAGTCTCTACCATCCAGACCAAAAAACTATAGTCTGAGGAAGGGTTTATTATAGGCCATGCCTGTTCCCCCAATTAAATCCCTATTCAGATACAAATCTGAATAAAAATATTGCTTATAACAAGAAATAGTCTGGATGGGTAGTCAACATTTGAGAATTATAGGTCATTGGCTAGATTACCTGGCCTTTTATTTTTTAAGGTATCTGTACGGGATGCTCGATTCACAGTTCCGGAATTAAATTCTCTCAATTCTAAAACTGGCGTCAATCGAGTGAAATGGAGAATTTCGCAGTAAAGCGCATGTGCCGACTGCATAAAAAATATCTCAACCTATCATGACAGCTGAAACATATTATTTACTTGGAATACGTCACGATTCTACTCACTCCACGTCACTCGATTGCAATTATGGCGGTAGCTTTCGATACGTTTGGCCCTTTCTTTTTCTTTTTTTTTTGTCTGTTATTGAGAGTTCGAAAAAAATCAAGAAAGAATGGTCAATTTTTAACCGACTTGATGCCTATTTAAATGAGTTAGCAGTCTTTTCGAGTTATTCAATGATATCATGCTACCAGAGCCGGCGAAAGCGAATAATCATGTCGTTTATAAATAGCTTGTATTACTCAAAGCTTGTATTAGCCATTTTGACAGAACTGATGACAGAACTGTGGATGTTCGCGGGGAAATAGGGTCAAGGTTCATTTGGCGCATGCGCAGTAATCCGTGCTCAGACCGGTTAGCGTTTACACTACAAAATTTAAAGTGTGCCGTTCTTGGCACGGTTCAGAGACCACCTCACTCCAGTGGGCCAGATTGGCACGGTACTCGGTAAGGCACGCTTGTGTTTGACCCATTTAAACTACAAAAAAATTAACGGTGCCATACCAGGAACGGTACCTGGCACGCTTAGAATTTGTAATGTAAACGGGGTTTAAGAACAAATTGTAAGGGGGTTAACTTGTAGACAGTGTGCGCACAAACGCGCCGTTAAACTGTAATGCACTGTACTGTATTATTTCTTTCAGTTGTTTAACACAGCACGGCTGTACAGATATATCTTCAGTCCAACAAAATGGACAAACATTGTGTACAGGTGAGTATTTCACTGTTAAGTACCTGAAAACAAACAAAGCCAATCGTGCCCCGGTTTCCCCAGTAGCGCACTGAATGGCGTGGGCCCGCCCTCATTAACACGGGCGGTGCAGCCAAGTAGGAAGTTAAACCCCGCCTCATTTCAATTTGACACGTGAAAATATAAAATGCAATTGAATTCGGATGCCACTTTCCATTCGTAACCTCGTAAACAAGACCCAGTAAAGAAAAATATCCAAGGAAAGAGTCAAATTAAATGAGCTGGGGTTAAACGTCCAACTGTTCTGCTCCGACTGGGCTAGTGAAAACAGGTATACACTATGTACAGTGCCTCCTCTTATATCGAATTCCAACTGTCTTGGATCTTTTACGTGTACATCCGAACGACATACGTTGTCGCCTGATAGATAATCTGTCATATCTCAAGGTATTAAAAGATATTTTACGTGCACGCCAATGTATACACAGGTTCTCTGTTTTTCGTCCCACCCGAACAACTAGACAGCTGTCCTTGTCAGTCTCTCCGCCCAGTACGACTGACAAAAAACTGAACAACATTAAAGTTCCTGGGAGTCATTAGGGGGATCGATTGCTGTAATTACTGTGTTAGTTGAATGTATTAAACAATATCAGTCCCAAAGTTGTTCAACTCCTTTCCGTAATTACAAACATATAGTGGACTGAAAAACTGTTGGCTTACTGAGTGTGTGTGTGTGGGAGGGGGGCGTGCGTGTTGAATTATAAGTGGGCTAATGAAGACGGGCATACGCCATACGGTGGGCTATGAGGGGAATTTTGCCCACGCGGCGCTACGGCCTAATCTTATATCGAATTCCAACAGCCAAGGGATCTTTTACGTACACGCCAATGTGTACACGGGACCTTTATTTTTGTCCCATCTGAACGACTAGACAACCTGTCCTTGTCAGGGCATCCGTTCTGCATTACTAACAAGGGGAAACCACACAGGGAAATCTGGATGAACTTTCTCGGCCAATGCATGGATCGAACACCTGACCTCCAGGCTAGCGAGCCAGCGTCTTACCCCATAAGACACGTGATCCCCCCCACACAAAATAAATCATTTTGGTTTAATATAGGGTTCAATTCCATTTCAATACGAAGGACCTGAAGAAACCCCACGAGGTTGAACAGGCGAACCTACTTCTTGTCACGTACAACCGGGGAATCGAAACCACGCCAGTTGACTCAATGGCAGAAATTATCATACACTGCTAACCAGTGTTGTGATATGTTTTTATCGTAAATTCTAATTGTACATATGATATACATTTAATTGTCATTTTTACATTTTGTATAAGTCTATGTATTTCATACAGTGTGATAGTTTTTTTTATTTTAAAATACTCTGCGATATTTGTTTTTATACTATTCAAAAAAAGTAGGGGATATTTGATTTTGGGGGGCATAATACTAAAATATGCAAATGACTTCGAAAAAAGTCACTATAGAACCTAACAGATGAAGCATTTCCAGTCACATGTGACGCCCAAACGCACCAATAGCTACCGCACGGAATGCAGGTGATGCTTGGGATCATCATGGGGGTCCAACCCAAGATTTGCACGACTTTGACTTTGAATGTGACAGTCATTGTGGCATTGAATTCCAGGGTGGAAACATCAGTTTAATTGTTTTAGTGACCAGAAAACAAATTTTGATATGCGTCGGCTTACCCAAAATGAAAGGTTACGTGCCCTTGGCATGCTACAGATCGGCACAACACAGGCGGTTGTGGCGCGGACGATGAATGTTTCTCAGTCTGTCATAAGCAGGCTATGGTCCAGATACCGTGATACACAATCTGTACAGGACAGACCACGCTCAGGTCGACCAAGGGCGACAACTCAGGCCTTGAGAAATCGTGTCATCACAGCAAATCAGATCAGCGCTCGTCTTCAAACAGACACTGGTGTGAGAGTGAGTGGCCAGACGATTCGGAATCGACTGCATAGGGGTCACCTTCGCGTCCGACGTCCTCGCGTGATCCCTTGTTTGAGAGATCATCACATTCAGGCAAGACGTCATTGGACGCTGGAGCAATCTGATGTTTTCAGATGAGTCAAGGTTCACTGTTGATTTTTTGGACAGACGTAGGAGGGTGTGGCGTCGTCGAAACGAGCGCTTCCAAGACGTTAACGTCATCAGACATGATCGATTTGGGGGTGGTTCTGTTATGGTGTGGGGAGGCATCACTGTTGCTGGAAGAACGGCTTTACATGTTGTTGCAGGGCGTGTTACAGGCCAGTACTACCGGGACAACATCTTGGCAGTCCATGTTGTGCCGTTCGCACGACGTCATGGCCGCCGTTTCATCTTCCAGGATGACAACGCAAGATGTCACAGGGCCAGGATCGTTTCAGGTTACCTCCAACAACAGAACATCACCACATTACCTTGGCCAGCACTGAGTCCCGACTTCTCCCCCATCGAGCATGTCTGGGACATGCTTGGACAGAGGTTACGTCAACGTCAACAACGTCCTGCCAATGTCCAAGAACTTGCTGCTGCGTTGCAACAGGAATGGGACAATCTGGACTAAAATGACCTTAGACGTCTCATTAGGAGTATGCCACGTCGGATCAATGCTTGTTTGGCAAACAGAGGAGGATTTACCCGTTACTGACTTTGTTGTGATGCTGTGGTAACTTTGCTGTTTGACCCCGGGTATCATTTTACCCTTATAATGGTCAGTCTGTGCCTTACTTAGTCTAACGATCATTTGGAATAAATCGATGAATGTGAACTTCATTTCATTTTGTCATTTGTTTCTTCGTCAGTTTCATTAGGTGACTTTAATAACACTTAAAAATCAAATATCCCCTACTTTTTTTGAATAGTATATTATTAATACAAATAAATTTTGTTTTGTGTTAATATTTAGCCTGGATTGTATGTCACCGTATGTTTGACACAGTATATCCCGGTTGGTTCTGGCGTACCATTAAACCACGTTTCTCTTCATTTAAACATACATTATGCAAGAGCTAAATCTGCCTATAGCTGGTCTTTCTTTATGCCTGAAATGTTTTCTAAAGTATTAATTAGACAATAATTAACTGATCCAGGCCTTAATCAACTTTCGGTGGCATCAGATTTCTCCGATATTAAATAGATTAAAACGGTTCTGTCATACTTTGATTTAATCAAATATGGAGGAACGAGACTTAGCTTCTATCAACCAGTACGGCGGTTGAAATTATTGAACACGTCTGTCAAACCTTCAAAGGTTAATTACTTCGTTTGCAATAGAGTAATTTGAATGAAATTTTCAAATTATTCATTTTACATTATCTACGTTCGAACTATTATAGCAAGAATGGCTAGTTCTTTATCTAAATCTTACATAATGTATCTTTACTTCCTATTTATACAACAGGATAATAAACTAATGACTCTAGAATGGTATATTTTGTTATTTCAGGTAAAGGTTCTTCTGCTAACGGTGTATCTAAAAGTTCTTCTGTTAACGGTGTATCTATTGTAGCAACGTGTATCCTGTTCATATCTATGTTTCTTTTAACAGTTGTATAAATATATTGTTGACAGTTGTATAAATATACTTTTAACAGTTGTATAAATATATTATACTGTATCACACTGTTAACCCTTTCTATACATATACTGTAGTTACACTAGTGTATAAATATATTGTTCACAGTTGTATACTTTTAACAGCTGTATAATTATACAATATTATACTGTTAACCCTTCTATATTATACTTTTAACAGTTCTATAATTATACTGTTAACATTTCTATAATTATACTGTTAGCCTTTCTATAATTATACTGTATTATACTGTAAACAGTTCTATAAATATACCTTATTATACTGTTAACAGCTGTACATGTATACTGTCTTTACACTGTCAATAGTTGTATAAATATACTGTATTAAACTGTTAACAGCTGTATAATATTACGTGTCTTTCTTTACGCCTGAAATGTTATCTAAATTATTAATTAGACATTAATTAACTTATCCAGACCATAATAAACTCTCGATGTCAAGGCTAGCCTTCGATGTAAGCTGGATTAGATTCAAATATGCTGCTGAACGGCCATTGTAATTAAATCACAACATTGGATAATCAAGACTACTCTGTTTTTATTAATGATTTTAGTATTGATGACCGAGGCTATAGTACATCAATTTGACTAAAATTTTCAGCAAATTACATTTTACACTATTTGGTTTTTAACTATTATAGTGAGAACTGCCAACTCTTTATCTTATCTCCCATAATGTATGGGGGGTTGGGATGGCCTAGTGGTCTAGAGTGCCGCGCTTCGACCGCTAGCTGGCCGGTCACCTCTGGCTTGCGGCTGTGGTTTCGATCCCTGGTGTGAGCGTTTGTGGCATGGAGATAGGGGCGCCTTCTCAACCTCGTGGGTTTCCTCCGCGCACTCCGGTTTCCTCCCACTGCTAAAGACCCCTACGCGCAAGCGAATAATTGAAATAAAATTAAACCACATGTTAGTCCGGAAATGACCTAGTTTGTGTCGAGTGGAGGTTAAACCCCATTTCTCTCTCTCTCTCTCCCATAATGTATCTTTAATGTATCTTATACTGTATCATACTGTTAAAGGTTCCATAAATACACTGCATTATATACTGTTCACCCTTCTATAATTATACTGCATTATACTATAAAACTTTCTATAATTATATTGGATTATAACAGTTCTATAATTATACTGTAGACACATGTATAATATTACCCCTTCAATACATATACTGTATTATACTGTTTGCAGCTGTATAATTATACTACATTATATATTGTTAACAGTTCTATAAAACTGAATAAAATCATTCTGTTGTAAATTAATAATGAAAGTCCAGAGCATTTATTAGTTTAACATACCCAAAACCTAATTTTGATTTTGGACTGAAGCTGAATTGTTTTGCTACATTTAACTGTTAGTATGGCGCATCTCTGTAATTATTATGATAATTAAGTTTAATAATAGGAACGGATGTAAGCTAGCGGGAAGGAAGGTTCCGGATAAGCAGATCTTGAACCCTAGACGAAGCCCGCCGGGTATCGAGCCATAATAAATAAACGATGCCACACGATTTGTAGTTCGTACCTTAATGGCAATTCCTTTGCCGCTTTGAGTGCTCAGTTTTGTTGGGCAATTCCCCTCACCGCTTTTTGAATGCCACATGAACACATAAGCCGAATCGTTCAGCCGAATGGGTAGACACACCAGTCGATTGCTTCGCCCAATTCACAAGTCAATTGCATCACCTTTCACGTCACATTTTTAAACATGGCCGCGACGATGTCTTCAAACAATCACGTGACTTCTCGATATGAATTCTTCAGCAGACACACTATTTCGTCCGGGTAAAAGTACTTAGGTTGACAATCAGGGTTTGATCCTATGATGCCAGACATTGTTTAGTCAATCTGCGTTGACGCTTCTAGAGGCGTACCGACAGTTATGTGCAGCATATACCAAGAACTCACCGTGACAGACCGTTTCATTGGCTAATCCTTCACTGCAAACAGAACACCGTTAATATAACAACTTTTCCAGATTCTAGTAAAGTATAGACAAGTAAAGCGAAATTTTGAACTATAAAAAACGAAACGAAAAAGGATCTGTGTTTTAAACGGATTGAGCAACCTGTCTTGAAAATCCCCCCAGATCAACCTGTAACCTCCTCGTGGGTGAGGCATTGCCAGATGTACCAAGCCCCCCCCCCCAACCTGCCCTTGAGGTAAAGACATTTATTTGCACTCAGTTCTCAAACTTAAATAAGAAAATATTGTTATATTGAAAACTTTCCACATGTACACATCTCATTTATCACCACAGCAAGCACCATAAGATACATACATGTACTTATTGCCATTCAGTTGCTATGATAGGATCCGTATCACGGTTCATAACCAGGTCAATATATACCAAGAAAACAACAGAAATAATATTGGATTATGAAACAATTTTGATGTGAATCAAAATAAAGACAAAGTGAAAATAATTTGAGAGAGAGAGAGAGAGAGAGAGAGATGGGGTTTAACGTCCACTACTCGACACAAACTAGGTCATTTCAGGACTAACATATGGTTTTAATTATATTTCAATAATTCGCTTGCACGTAGGGGTCTTTAGCAGTGGGAGGAAACCGGAGTGCCCGGAGGAAACCCACAAGGTTGAGAAGGCTTGAAACCACAGCCGCAAGCCAGAGGTGACAGGCCAGCTAGGGGTCGAAGCGTGGCACTCTAGACTACTAGGCCATCGCAACCCCCTCGTTGAAAAAGTGACTTTGATCGTTTTTCCCCAGTACTCTTCATGTATATATCATAGAATACCACTGAACATATACTTCTAGTTTACATATATACATCGTAGAATACATGTATCACTGAACATATACATGTAGGCTTACTTACTCTGGACACTACATCATAGAATATTTTTGATCATGTATTTCTGGTTTACACTACATTGTAGACTTTTAACGAAAATGTAAATTACGCTTACTGTACATCTTAGAATAGTAACGAATATAGGCCTACTTCCGGTTTACACTACAACTACAATGTACATGTAGGCCCACTTCCTCTTTACACTATGTACTTTTCGTTTACACTACATCGTAGAATATTGACGAACATGTACTTCTGGTTTACACCACATTGTAGACTTTTATTGAAAATGTACTTTCCGTTTACACTACATCGTAAAATATTACCTTATATGTACTTCATGTATTGGTTTACACCACATTGTAGACTTTTAACGAAAATGTGCTTTCCGTTTACACTACATCGTAGAATATTACCGAATATGTACTTCCTGTTTACACTACATCGTGGAATATTATCAACCGTTTCTTCCTATTACTGAAAATCTACTTTCCGTTTAGACTACATAGTAGAGTATTGCCAAATAGTTACTTTCTGATTACACTACATCAAACAATATTATCGAACGTGTACTTTCTGTTCTTGTTGTTTATTGGCTGCTTTTTTCTTCATTTGTTGAAGTCGTTTATCGGCTACTAGAGCGTTAATAGAACTTGTCGCTGAGGTGGTGGATGATGCCGATTTACTGGAAGAGCTGGAACCTGTCGGTTTATCTCCGGAACTCGAAGATGACGATGATGATGATGATGATGATTTTTCTGCTGAACTCGAAGATGATGATTTATCACTAGACTTTGAAGATGGTTTACTAGATTTTATTGAACTTGATGTAGTTTTTGAACTGCTGTCTGACTTTGCAATATTCTTAGTCAGGTCTGTCTTCAAAGCTGCAAATGCCTTAAACGGCTCTGAAGATTTGGAAGAAGAACTTTTGGTACTTTCAGATGATTTTGAGAGATTTGCTGCTAAACTGGCCAAACCACTCAGTGGTTTCGAACTCTCGCTTTTGGCAGAATCTTTACTTGTTGAAGTCTAAAAGTATACAAAAGATTTTAAAGTATCATATTAAAGAGAGAGAGAGAGAGAAATGGGGTTTAACGTCCACTCGACACAACAAGGTCATTTCGGGACTAACACATGGTTTTTAATTTTATTTCAATAATTCGCTTGCGCGTAGGGGTCTTTAGCAGTGGGAGGAAACCGGAGTGCCCGGAGGAAACCCACGAGGTTGAGATGGCACCCCTATCTCCATGCCACATACGCTCACACCAGGGCTCGAAACCACAGCCGCAAGCCAAAGGTGACCGGCCAGCTAGAGGTCGAAGCGCGGCACTCTAGACCACTAGGCCATCCCAACCCCCCTGTATCGTATTAATCAGTTAGAGCAGAAAAATTGGATGTTATAATCATTCACGAGTTACTAAAAACGTTCCCAAGATTAGATTGATCATCCTCTGTCCACTTACCTTTGGTTCCATTCGTCTAAATGCTACAGCTGGTGTTTCGGGTTTAGCTGGTTTATTGGGAACTGGCATTTCTTTAGCTGGTGGTGTCGGTGTCGTTGATTTCACTTTTGGCTTCACAACCTGAAAGGAGAATTTAATGAATAAGGAATAAACTTTTTTCTGAAATATTATAGCAAGAACAGTCAGCTCTTTACATACATGTAAATCTTACACAATGGGCCTTTAATCATAAGATCAACTGTGACTAAGATGCTGGTTCGCTAGCCTGGAGGTTGCATGTTCTCTCCCCATGTTGTTCGAGAAAGTTCATCTTTCAAGGTTTTCCACCAGTCAGTGATGCAGGACGAAGGGCCTGACAAGATCAGCTGTCTAGTCCAATGGATGGGACAAAAAAACAAGGTCAGATGTACAAATGTTGCGTTGGAATACGATATAAATATAGCCTAATATGCTGCCATCAGGGAAAAATTTCCCTCATATAACACTGTCTGGCATATTCCCGTCTTAATTAGTCCAGTCGGAGCAGAAGAGTAGGACGTTAAACAACATTTCATTTCATTAAACTACAAACTACATGAATGCTGACCTTGGATGATTAAAATGAATATGTATGAGAGAGAGAGAGAGAGAGAGAGAGAGAGAGGGCCACTCAACACAAACAAGGTCATTTCGGGACTAACACATGATTCAATTATATTTCAATATTTCTATTGGTGTAGGGGACTTTAGCAGTGTGTGTGTGTGGGGGGGGGGGGGGGAACCGGAGGAACCGGTGAAAACCCACAAGGACGGACAGACGACCCTACTTCTTGTCACGTACAACCGGGGAATCGAAACCACACCAGCTGACTCCATGACAGATCTTATGATACAGCAGGCACATGCTGGCCATTCCGTCACCAACTCCTTCCTCACGCGATATTATGGATGTAATAATATACAAAAATCTTATCTTATAATAGAAAGAGAGTGAGAAATGGGGTTTAACGTCCACTCGACACAAACTAGGTCATTTTGGGACTAACATATGGTTTCAATTTTATTTCAATAATTCGCTTGCGAGTAGGGGTCTTTAGCAGTTGGAGGAAATCGGAGTGCCCAGAGGAAACCCAAGAGGTTGAGACGGTGCCCCTATCTCCATGCCACATATGCTCACACCAGGGGATCGAAACCACAGCCGCAAGCCAGAGGTGACTGGCCAGCTAGAGGTCGAAGCGCGGCACTTTAGACCACTAGGCCATCCCAACCCCCCTTTTCGAATAATAAATACAATAAATCTTATACGCGATAATAAAAAAACTCACCATTTTCTTGAGTGTTTTAGCACACCTGTAACAATACCAGACAAATCGTGGGTCATTGACATCCTGATCGACAACTGGTGGACGATGACATTCCTACATCAGTAAAATATCTTGTTATAATAAACAACAAATTGTGGGAGATAAGGCCACATCAAAAAAAATATGTGTCACTTCAAAAAAATAAAATATAAAAACAATACTACAGATGGAGGATCATATTTATATATCACAGATACAGTCAGTGTACTATTTCTGATCACAGAGTCAATATCATAAATTTTAATACATGTATATGTTAGAGGGAGACAGAGAGAGACCTCCGCTCGACACAAACTAGGTCATTTTGGGACTAACATATGGCAGTGGGAGGAAACCAAAGGACCCAGACCAAACCCACAAGGTTGGATGGTAGAAATAGAGTTATTTGTCATTCAAAGCACTGACCTACTAACTAGGTTATATCCTGTTTTTCCTGATAAAGTTGATAATGGAAGCCACAGTGACTCCGTGATTATTGTGCTGGTACACTAACAAGGAGCTTCCTGGCTCTATCCTACTGTTGGCTAGGAGATGGAAAACAGAGAGAGAGATGGGGTTTAATGTTCACTCAACACAAAAGAGGTCATTTTTGAAACATAATTCACTTGCGCGTAGTGGAAGGAAACTACAGGTTGGGCTGGTGACCCTACCCCTTGTTATGTACAACCAGGAAAAAAGACATCTAGTCACTCGGAATGTACAATAAACCACTGTTCTATGTAAACCAATGGTAGCATGTTAAAGATCCCCTGACAGTTGTAAATTGAAATAAATAAGGCAGTAGCACCACTGCCTGGGCAAAATTCCCCCGTCATACACTGCATGACTGATTTCAACTAACCTGGTGATATAAATTATGACATTCTTGACATTCTACCAGCTGATTTTTAGATGAAACATCAAATTGTCTGGAAAATGAACAGTGAGAGGGAGAGAAACGTCACTTTGGGACTAAGACATGGTTACAATGTTACTTCAATAATTCACCTGTGCGTTGGGGCAGTACTATGAAACAAAGACCATGACAAAATTCATGAGATTTGGTAAGTTCTCTACTTTTTATATCGCTTACAAGTGTATAACATTCTACGAGCTTTGTAAATTGTGCCAAAATTAGATCACGATTTACGATAAGCCATTTTCTTTACCTATTACCTATAGATTATATTAATCCTATAATAAAATTTGTATTAAACCTATGATATAGATTATATTAACCCTATAATAAAATTTGTATTAAACCTATGATATAAGTTATATTAACACTGTAAAAAAAAATTGTATTAAACCTATGATATAGATTATATTAACCCTATAATAAAATTTGTATTAAACCTATGATATAAGTTATATTAACCCTACAATCAAATTTGTATTAAACCTATGATATAGATTATATTAACCCTATAATAAAATTTATTTTAAACCTATGATATAAGTTATATTAAACCTATGATATAGGTTATATTAACCCTATAATAAAACTAAAACATAACTTGTATTAGACAAATGAAATGAAATGAAATGGGGTTTAACATCCTACTGCTTATATTAGAGAGAGAGAGAGAGAGAGAGAGAAATGGGGTTTAACGTCCACTCGACACAACTAGGTCATTTCGGGACTAACATATGGTTTTTAATTTTATTTCAATAATCCGCTTGCGAGTAGGGGTCTTTAGCAGTGGGAGGAAACCGGAGTGCCCGGAGGAAACCCACGAGGTTGAGAAGGCGCCCCTATCTCCATGCCACATACGCTCACACCTGGGCTCGAAACCACAGCCGCAAGCCAGAGGTGACCGGCCACCTAGAGGTCGAAGCGCGGCACTCTAGACCACTAGGCCATCCCAACCCCCGCTTATATTAGACATATAATATAATCTATATTGGACCTAGAATATAATATCCATTCAACTAACCTGCAAACAACACAAGAAATTCCCAGATCAAAGGCAAAATCATCTGCATCCATTCCTCCTTTATTTTCGTCATCCGTTTCAGCATCATATTCTTCTTTCTTTGTGTCCAACTCAGCCTCTTTTTCTTTCTTCTCACGTTCCGCTTTTTCGGCCGCCTGTTTGATTTTTTCTTTCTCTCTCCTTTCTTTGTCTCGTTTCTCTTTTTCCTTCTGTTCCTTTTCCTTCTTCAATTTTTCTTTTTCTCTCTCCTTTTCCTTGCTCCTTTCATCCTTCTCCTGTCGTGATGGAGAGTCGTGTCGAGATTTTTTTGTTTCTGTCGGTTCACTTAATGAACTAATATCCTGTTTTAACTGAAATATAAAACACAAAATTATATGTATTTGTCAGAATTTGTCTACAGTGCCCATTTAAAGTCTCTTTGAATCAATACGAGAGAGAGAGAGGAATGGGGTTTAATGTCCACTCGACACAAACTATGTTATTTTGGGACTTACATATGGTTTTCATCTTATTTCAATCATCGGTTTGTGCGCAGGGGTCTTTAGAAGTGGGAGGAAACCAGAGGATTCAGAGAAACCCCACAAGTTTGGACATGCAACCCTACTCCTTGTCACGTAGAACCGGGGAATCAAAAACCAGGCTAGTTGACTCAATGACAGATCTTATGATTGAACGCACACACGCTAACCATTCGGCCATCCAAACCACCGTTGTTCAGATGGGGAGACATTGTCGATCATATAAAAGTATCCTCTGCAGTAGGACATTAAACCCCATTTCATTTCGTTCTTCCGTGTTAACAGAAGTGGTAAGCATCTTTTAATTTTGGGCTGTTGTGAAAATTTAGTGGAAATTTTAAAAGACGGCAAATTGTCAAAGGCGGCCATATTTCAGTAAGGCAATCTGAATAAAATACAGATCTATATTTCATTTCATTCTTTTATACTTTGATGGCCTACCCTACATAAAGATCTGACAAGTTGTACTCGAAGGTCGTGTCAGCGGTTGTACGAGCAGTTTTTGACCCTATGACGTTCATACATTGATTAATCAATCAGCGTTGACGTTTCTACTTATCTCCCCACTGTTCCGTGCATGACACGCCAAGAAGTCGCCGCGTAACAGACCATTTCATTGGCTAATCCCTCACTTCATCCGAAATACAGGTAATACAACAACTCTTCCAGATCCTAGTGTATCAACACAAGTAAAACGAAATTTTGAACTCTACAAAACGAAAACAGGATCCGTGTTTAAATAAGATTGATTCAAAGGGTTAATATCTATAATGAAGAGATGAAATGTTTAAATCAGATTGATTCAAAGGGTTAATATCTATAATAAAGGAATGAAATGTTTAAATCAGATTGATTCAAGGGGTTAATAGCTATAATAAAGGAATGAAATGTTTAAATCAGATTGATTCAAGGGGTTAATATATATAATGAAGAAATGAAATGTTTAAATCAGATTGATTCAAGGGGTTAATATCTATAATGAAGAAATGAAATGAGGTTTAACATCCGAATGGACTAACAAAGACAGAAATACACCATACAGTGGGCTATGAGGGAAATTTTGTGCAGACAACGGTGCTACAGCGTACACTTATATCGACTTCCAACTGCCAAGATGAAAGAATCTATTATGTGCATGCTAAGGTGTACACAGGACCTCGGTCTTTCATCCTGTACGAACTACTATACATTGTCCCTTGCCAGACCCTCGGGCCTGCATCACTGACAAGGACTGATAATAAACGGAAATTATATTCCTATAAATTATTTACATGACTACCTTTTCCAAATGTTTCTTTTCAGATTCTCGTTTCTTTGTCACATCTTCTTCGGACTTCGGTGGTTTTGTTGATGGCTCTATTGACTGAAACATGAGTGTTTGATCTAATAATACTATTTTAAATCACGATGCCCCATTTGACATTTTTCGCTAAAATAATCACATTTTTCAGGCCTTAATCCGTGTTATTACATGTATATACTTGGACTGATTATCTAACATTTATTAAGAATATGAAATCAAGATACCAACACCAGATTATGTCTTGACTTGGCTTCTTATGGACTTAAAACAGATTTATTATTAAATTTCATGGACAACAAATGGCCCTGATTTTCCATCCCATCGGTACAATGACAATACTGACAACTGGAACCATGTCGGAAATTCCTGAGACAATCAGACTAGTGAGCCTTTGTCTTACTCACTAAGCCACATTGGTTCCTAAAACTTAAATGAAATGGGGTTAAAAGACCTACTTGGCATACACCAACAGGGAAATTTTGTCCAGGCAGCAACACTACGACCTACTCTTATATCGAATTCTAACTGCCAAGGAATCTTTTACGTGCATGCCAATGTGTACAAGGGACCTCGGTTTTCTATCCCAACCAAACGACTAGACAACTGTTCTTGTCAGGCCTTCTGTCCCGCATCACTGAAAAGGGGAAACCACGCTGGAAAATCTGGATAAACTTTCTCAGTCAATGTAGGGATCGAACACCCAACCTCCAGGCTAGTGAGCCAGCGTCTTAACCACTTAACCACCGTTAATTAATGATAGCCAATTATTCTCACTAGAAACACTATCCATCATCTATACCTTTCCTGACTTTTTATTAGTCAGTGCATCATCCAGCATAGCCTTCAGTTGTGCAGCAGAATCTCGATGGTTTGATCTCAGTAGCTTTAAGGCCTTCACAAAAACTGGGTCCAATTCAAGAGCTGACATTATCTAATGCTTAGTTTAATATCTGAAAAAGTATATAGAATAACATTACATTCCCAGTTTAAAGGGAAATCATTCTCACATTCTTTTTTTCAAACAAAATTAATCAGTAATTATTTTATCCAATGCCTATAAGATTTGAATTAAAATCAATTTGGAAAAACAAAATTATTTTACATTTTTTCAATCATTTGATAACCTTAGAGGAGCTAAATCGCTAACATTTGGGACCTAGAAATTGACACAATTGGGTCGTAACGCAGATAATACTGTAATATGAATGTATAAACTGATTTACATTCAATGGTTTCCGGGGTTTTTTTTACTCTAATTTAAAATCAGTTATATTCCGTCCGCGAAATAAGCCAGTACGGCAGTAGTGTCAATCGAATGCAAATTTCTAGCATCTGGTTATTTCAGTCTACATACGCCATTTGATTTGGTGCTATGTGTGTAGCCTCGTTCCCCTGAGTCTCTTGCTCGAACTGGGGCTGAAATGCATAAATGGTACAAAATTCGTGTACCAATGGTAAAATGTTTATTTTGTCTTAAATATTGGATATATCAGAAGCCCATCTTTTTCAATGTTGATTTAAATTGACAAATAATTCGTGTTTTCAAAGTTGAAGATTTTGGATGATACTGGTGGTGTATTGAGTTATAGACATAGCTACTGTTCGACTAGTTCTTTTCAGAACTGTCTTTTAGCGAACTTTCGCTGACAGTTCTTATCCGGCCCTCTACAACTGCAGTATGAAAATACGGTAAAATATCGCTATTCCCCACCCCTGTTCTCAGGCTGTTTTAGAACCCTTACCGTCTATTTGTCACCACAATTCTTTATTCTCCACCAAAAGGAATCCTTTCTCACTACATTTGACACAAATTTATAATAATTCATCTCCATTTTCAAGTAGAATTTAGCGATGAAATAATCATGTGGTTTGCGCATGTCCGGGTCTCGTAATGTCTCTCAGTTTAAACGTATTTGGTGTATGTTTATAATCGCAGAATTCTACTTGAAAATAGTGTTGAATCATTATAAATGTGTGCCAGCTGTGGCAAGAAATGATTCCTTTGGCGAATAAAGTAGAATCAAGGTGAAAAATAGTAGGTAAGGATTCCAAAATAGCCTTAGAAAAGAGGTGGGGAAGAACGGTATTTTCATACTGCAGTAATACAAGGCCGAATAGGACAGTTCCAAAAGGAACTACTGACTGTTCGACAGCTCTACATGGACAAGCAATGCTTGTTGTTACATATATTACTTTGCATATTTATAAAATACAGGTTGACAAATAGTTCCAGTATTGTTGAAACACCAAATTCAGTTGATTCAATTATTATAAGATACATTAAAACGTCGATTTTACATAACGGTACTATTTATTACCTTCACAAAACAAAGCGGTCGACTGGGTTGGTTTACCTAAACTTCCGGTACATTGCAAATAAATGGAGTTGCTTCCCTTAGACCACTGGACAAAATCTTCATTTCGCAAACGCAAACAACCAATTCATCTTGGTGTTATGAGAGTTTAATGTCCACTCGACACAAACTAGGTCATTTGGACTATCATATGGTTTAATTTTATTTCAATAATCCTCTTGCGCGTAGTGGTCATTGGCATGCACCTTCTTTGAATAATTATGCATCCGTTTGGTGAATTAAAGGAGCCAAATCGCTAACAACATTTGGATCCTAGAAATTAACACAAATGGGTCGCAACGCATATAAAACTTTAATATGGATGTATATAAACTGATTTACATTCAATGATTTCCGTTTTTACTTTAATTTCAAATCAGTGATATTCCGCGAAGTAAGCCAGCAGTGTCAATCGAATGCAAATTTCTAGCGTCTGGTTATTCCAGTCTGCATACGCCAGGTTACGAAACAGTCTGCACCCTTTGATATGGTGCAATATGTGTAGCCTCATTCCCCCGAATCTCTTGCTAGAACTGGGGCTGGTAAAATGTTTATTTTGTCTTAAATATTGGATATCAGAAGCCCATCTTTTTCTAGTAAGATCACATCATCAATGTTGATTTAATTTCACAAATAATTCGTGTTTTCAAAGTTGAAGATTTTGGATGGTATTGAGCTTAGAGACTTAGCTACTTTAAATTTTTGAATTTCAATTATTTTCAGGCAACAATTTGGTCAGTTCCGGGCCAATAGTAGAATCGTGCTTGGTTTTTACCATAGTAGCCTATATAGATAAACAATCTTCCTTTTCAGCCCTTCCGTCCTCAACCACCAATTCTAAAGTTAAAGGCGACAACTATTTAACTGTTCTATTAAATTAGGTTGTTCTTTTGATCGGGGGTGTTGGGTGGACGGGTGGTTTAACGCTTGTTGTTGAGTCAAGTGTCATGGTTTCGATTTCCCAATTGCACGTGCCAATTAGAAGTAAGCTATCGGTCCAACCTGTTTACGTGTTGATAGCCTCGTTTGTCACACAATTATGTAACGTTATATGAACATATTTGGTCCAATTTGGAGCTTTGTTTAAAGCGTAATGACATTGTTATGCAGTAAGCTATTGGTTGTTAATCGAACCATTGACCAGTCATACTTAGGAATAGAAATTTTCTTCCATTAAAGCAGTGTTTAGTGGGATTAGCCCTAATCAAACGAAACATTGCGGGGCTGTATGACCATGGCACTGCACAGGTTGCCGTGAAATAATTCCAATATCATGCGGTATTAGAAGTTTTGTAAATTTATCATGTTAAAGCTGCAATTTCATATTTTTAAGTTATATTTTTAAAATATATTAAAATAAAGCCTTAAAATAGATGGTATCTTTAAACAGTCCTACCTTGTTAAAGAATAATAGTTTGTGTCGAGTGGACGTTAGAACCCAATTTCTCTCTCTCTCTCTCTCTCTCTCTCTCTCTCTCTCTCTCTCCACTTTCAGTGCTTCTTTTACGTACACACCGATGTGTACATGGGACCACAGTTTTTCGTACCATCCAAAATAACAGTAACAAAATCGATAAGAATCATAATAATAACACGAACTTTGCGTCAACTTGAATAAACTTATTTCCGGCGAGATAAAGATATCCATTTTTAGAGGTGTAAATTCTCTCTTCGGATATAACAGACTTCGAATGATTGTTGAATTCTTTAATATACCGGAACATAAATATACAGATATCGTCATACAGTACTGACAGGCCAGATACTGCACTTAGTAAGGGATCCTAACTAGTGACTGCCTTCAATGTACAATTTTTGTGATATTTAAGGCAAATCAGACAATAAGATAAAAGTAAAATTGATAAATGTTGTAATTAAAATTGACATGTCGATATATGAACAATGCATAAAAGATTAAACAATAATATAAATCAACAAAAACAATAGATTGGATTAACGTCGTTACTCAATGACGGCTTGACAAGTGATGACAGTTGACTTTAAAGTGGTTAATTTAAGAAACATTAAATATATTAGCCACTGGCAGATTATCACACCATTATAAATTCCTCTGTTTTAGAAAAGACGCGTCCCTGCGTCTTAATCAACGATACGAAAGAAATGATAAATTATTTGTTGAATGATGAGCAACACAATAATATTAAATATTGAATTCGTAGAGTTAAACAATCGAGCAAGAGAGAAACAATTTGAGCTGCACACAAATACTGACTGTAGCTAAGATTATCACACTATTATAATTTCCTCTGTTTTAGAAAAGACGAGTCCCTGCGTCTTAATAAATGATACGAACGAAATGATACAGTACTTTGTTGAATCTTGGAATCATGTAAATAAAAGGATGACATTAAATATTGAGTTCGTTGCGTTGGAAGTCCCATTCAAGCATTAACAAAACAGACAAACGGGAAGGAATAGTAATGCGAAAAGCAAAAACTAATAGTACTGTCTACAGGCATTATACTTAGATCTCCATTTCCAGGTAGATTCCGATTCAAAACTATTAGTCCTATAGCTTCCACGGGCACGGCTCTCAAATTAAAATCTCCACATTGTTGTCTGACAGTTTTTGCGCCTTCCCAGTATGACCCTCGTTCAGTTTGTATTAGGTATTCATGGTCATCCGGATTGCCCACATATCGCTGTCGTAGAATTTTTTCAATCCGAGCAAAGGGTGTAGGTTCCACTGGAACTTTGGGGTTTGGCATAATACTCTTGTGCTCCCCCGTCAGCGCAACGAAAGTGTCGTCGCGTTTCTGATGTGGCAACGCTAAAATGTCCATATCTTCGCCAGACACGCCATCGTTCGTCGAAGAATCTGTTCGAGAAATCGGGTCTTTAGTAACAGCTACTGTTTGGGTGGTCTTGTTACAAACACGCACTGCTTTTGTCTGGCATATCTTCGACTTCGATTTCTTTGTGGGGATATCAGGAAGAGGGTGCTCTTTAGGCAGTTTTTCCTCTGTAATTGTCATGGCACTTACGTTTGGTTGTTGAGTCTGCTGTTTTTCTTTGTAACTCTGACTTCTGTACCAATCTCGCTTGAGTTTACTGGCTGATTTTCTCTTTTGTGGCACCGAAGAATAGAAGCCGCTCCATGTTAGCACAACGCTAAAATTATTTCCTCTGCTTTCTATTCTCCATTGGTTGGCCTCTGTTTCAATATCCATGATTTTAAAAATCTCAGCCAATTTTTCAGGGATTAAAACCTGTTCCATTATGAAGCTGTCTTTTGTGGGTGGCGTGGTATACTCGCTATGACTTGTAGAGAGGTTGGGGTCTTGCCACACAAAACTTCTCCGCCAACTTTAGAGGTGTAAGTTCTCTCTTCGGATATAACAGACTTCGATTGTTTGTTGAATTCTTTAATATACCGGAACATAAATATACAGATATCGTCATACAGTACTGACAGGCCAGATACTGCACTTAGTAAGGGATCCTAACTAGTGACTGCCTTCAATGTACAATTTTTGTGATATTTAAGGCAAATCAGACAATAAGATAAAAGTAAAATTGATAAATGTTGTAATTAAAATTGACATGTCGATATATGAACAATGCATAAAAGATTAAACAATAATATAAATCAACAAAAACAATAGATTGGATTAACGTCGTTACTCAATGACGGCTTGACAAGTGATGACAGTTGACTTTAAAGTGGTTAATTTAAGAAACATTAAATATATTAGCCACTGGCAGATTATCACACCATTATAAATTCCTCTGTTTTAGAAAAGACGCGTCCCTGCGTCTTAATCAACGATACGAAAGAAATGATAAATTATTTGTTGAATGATGAGCAACACAATAATATTAAATATTGAATTCGTAGAGTTAAACAATCGAGCAAGAGAGAAACAATTTGAGCTGCACACAAATACTGACTGTAGCTAAGATTATCACACTATTATAATTTCCTCTGTTTTAGAAAAGACGAGTCCCTGCGTCTTAATAAATGATACGAACGAAATGATACAGTACTTTGTTGAATCTTGGAATCATGTAAATAAAAGGATGACATTAAATATTGAGTTCGTTGCGTTGGAAGTCCCATTCAAGCATTAACAAAACAGACAAACGGGAAGGAATAGTAATGCGAAAAGCAAAAACTAATAGTACTGTCTACAGGCATTATACTTAGATCTCCATTTCCAGGTAGATTCCGATTCAAAACTATTAGTCCTATAGCTTCCACGGGCACGGCTCTCAAATTAAAATCTCCACATATTTGTCTGACAGTTTTTGCGCCTTCCCAGTATGACCCTCGTTCAGTTTGTATTAGGTATTCATGGTCATCCGGATTGCCCACATATCGCTGTCGTAGAATTTTTTCAATCCGAGCAAAGGGTGTAGGTTCCACTGGAACTTTGGGGTTTGGCATAATACTCTTGTGCTCCCCCGTCAGCGCAACGAAAGTGTCGTCGCGTTTCTGATGTGGCAACGCTAAAATGTCCATATCTTCGCCAGACACGCCATCGTTCGTCGAAGAATCTGTTCGAGAAATCGGGTCTTTAGTAACAGCTACTGTTTGGGTGGTCTTGTTACAAACACGCACTGCTTTTGTCTGGCATATCTTCGACTTCGATTTCTTTGTGGGGATATCAGGAAGAGGGTGCTCTTTAGGCAGTTTTTCCTCTGTAATTGTCATGGCACTTACGTTTGGTTGTTGAGTCTGCTGTTTTTCTTTGTAACTCTGACTTCTGTACCAATCTCGCTTGAGTTTACTGGCTGATTTTCTCTTTTGTGGCACCGAAGAATAGAAGCCGCTCCATGTTAGCACAACGCTAAAATTATTTCCTCTGCTTTCTATTCTCCATTGGTTGGCCTCTGTTTCAATATCCATGATTTTAAAAATCTCAGCCAATTTTTCAGGGATTAAAACCTGTTCCATTATGAAGCTGTCTTTTGTGGGTGGCGTGGTATACTCGCTATGACTTGTAGAGAGGTTGGGGTCTTGCCACACAAAACTTCTCCGCCAACTTTAGAGGTGTAAGTTCTCTCTTCGGATATAACAGACTTCGATTGTTTGTTGAATTCTTTAATATACCGGAACATAAATATACAGATATCGTCATACAGTACTGACAGGCCAGATACTGCACTTAGTAAGGGATCCTAACTAGTGACTGCCTTCAATGTACAATTTTTGTGATATTTAAGGCAAATCAGACAATAAGATAAAAGTAAAATTGATAAATGTTGTAATTAAAATTGACATGTCGATATATGAACAATGCATAAAAGATTAAACAATAATATAAATCAACAAAAACAATAGATTGGATTAACGTCGTTACTCAATGACGGCTTGAAAAGTGATGACAGTTGACTTTAAAGTGGTTAATTTAAGAAACATTAAATATATTAGCCACTGGCAGATTATCACACCATTATAAATTCCTCTGTTTTAGAAAAGACGCGTCCCTGCGTCTTAATCAACGATACGAAAGAAATGATAAATTATTTGTTGAATGATGAGCAACACAATAATATTAAATATTGAATTCGTAGAGTTAAACAATCGAGCAAGAGAGAAACAATTTGAGCTGCACACAAATACTGACTGTAGCTAAGATTATCACACTATTATACATTCACTATTATTTTTTTTTAACAAATTTGCATTTTATTTCATATTTTGTTGACATCTCTACAATGCATATAGAACATATCATCAACAACAATAGAATGTGAATAATTCACCACAATTCACGGATATGACGTAAAGACGCCATTCTTGGTTCATGTCGTCTTATATTACCTGTCACCTAATCGTCGATTTATTGATTATCAAAAATATATAAAGCCTAATAATTAAGTCATCTCCTTAGAGATTGCCATAGAAGTCTTCAAGTAATCGTTAAACTACTATAGCTGTAAAATAAGTTGAAATAAGTTGAATAGGTACAGCCAAGAGAGAGAGGGAGAGAGAGAGAGGGGGGAGAGAGAGACGCAAACTAGGTCATTTAAGGACTAACACATGGTTCAATTTTTATTTCGTTAATTCGTTCGCGCCTAAGGATCTTTAGCAGTAGAGGGAAAACAGAGGATCCGGAGAAACCCAGGGGGTTGGAAAGACGAACCTACAACTGAGGAATCTGGAAACGACGCCAGTTAACTCAACGACAGACCTGACGCGGGTTATATAACAACTCTTCCAGAACCCAGTGTAGTAAAGACAAATAAAACGAAATTTTTAATTATAAAAACACCGAAACGAAATAGTGTGGAGCTATTGACTAACTCCTTATTTCCATGGGTGTATCCTAGTTTTAAAATACGAGCGAAACACCATTTTGTAATCCGTCTTCGATTCGAATCTCGGTAATGTTTTCATTCCCAGTTGCCATTTGTCAAGGTAGTGGGGGGGGGGATTTGGGCATGTGTTATTTAGTCCTCCCGATGGGACGGAAACTGAGTACATGCAAGCAATGATTTGATTTGAGTGCGATAAAGAGATGGAGGTAGCGCTGTCTTAGAAAAATTCCTTTCCCACAGAATCAAACAACATGTTAGTCAACAAATCTATTGCCGAACAGTTAGAACTCCATTTCCAAGGGAGAACTTATAGTCTTTCGGATATGACGAAAAACCGAGACACCGTGTACACATTGGCGTACACGTAAAAGATCTCTTTGCAGTTGGAATTCGATATGAGAGTAGGCCGATATCCGGACAAAACTTCCCTGATGGCACAATGTGTGGCGTATGCCCGAAATGTCTTACTTTGTGTCGAATGGACATTAACCCCCTATCTCCTCTCTCTCTCTCTCTCTGTCTCTCTCCTTCTCTCGTTCGGAGGGAACGGAATACCGAGGTCACATGTACACGTTGGCGTTGGAAAGCCATAGTCCTCCTGTCATTGAAAGATTTCCCCCGTAGCACTTTGTCTGGCGTATGGCCTTCTTCATTTGCCCTGTCTGAGCAGAACACTTGGACGCAAAAACTTTTTCAGTTCCATTGAATTGATTTTGTTTTGTAACTCACGTGGTGTAGACAAATGTCGAGTGTTGTACTCCCCCGGGGATTGCTTGTACTATATAATTGATGATCTGAACTTGACAAAAACCCGGGACAAAAACTTCGGCCGTTTGACATGTGATGTTCTGTACGTTATGGCGGTGATCACGCAACCAACCCGGGTTTGAAATGCTTGACACGTTTTAGAAAAGCTTCTAGCAAGCAAGATAACCGGCACTAAGTATTTCACATCCCCCCTGACAAACTATTGATCGGCAAACCTCCTTGAAAGGATAATTTACACCTCAAAACGAAAAGCTAACAAGGGTGAACGGTGGTAAATGCCTGGAGTCACTGCAGTGATTGGATACTAAAGTAACGTTAGAGATAATAACGCGGGTCGTTAATCACGAGTTTAAAGACATTTGAGAGAGAGAGACAGAGAGAAAGAGAGACAGAGGGAGAGAGAGACTCTCATTAAGTGAGGCTCTTTTTCTTTCTTCTCACGTTCCGCTTTTTCGGCCGCCTGTTTGATTTTTTCTTTTTCTCTCCTTTCTTTGTCTCGTTTCTCTTTTTCTTTCTGTTCCTTTTCCTTCTTCAATGTTTCTTTTTCTCTCTCCTTTTCCTTGCTCCTTTCATCCTTCTCCTGTCGCGATGGAGAGTCGTGTCGAGTTTTTTTTGTTTCTGTCGGTTCACTTAATGAACTAATATCCTGTTTTAACTGAAATATAAAACACAAAATTATATGTATTTGTCAGAATTTGTCTACAGTGCCCAATTAAAGTCTCTTTGAATAAATAAGAGAGAGAGGGAGAGAGACAGAGAGGGAGAAATGGGGTTTAATGTCCACTCGACACAAACCAGGTCATTTCGGGACTAACATATGGTTTGATTTTATTTCAATAATTCGCGTGCGCGTAGGGATCTTTAGCAGTGGGAGGAAACCGAAGTAGTGGAAGAAAACCCACGAGGCTGGACCGGCGACCCTACTCCTTGTCACGCACAACCGGGGATTCGAAACAACGTCAGTTCACTCAATGGCAGACCGTATGATACAGCGCGCGCATGCTAACCATTCGGCCACCCAACCCCCCTAGACATTTTAGAAGAAACAGGTTGAGTTTCACCGTGTAGTCGTTTTTTTTATTTGCTTCCCTTTGTTCGGTGTATATATCACAGACGTTTGGTACCATAATATACAATACCCCCCCCCCTCACAATGTCTGCTTCTATATAGTATCGGTTTCCAGGGTTAGGTAGCCAGTGGGTTTAAAGCAGTGGTTCCCAACCTTTTTGTTATAGAGTATCACCTGGAGGTCCCGTGCAGTCGCTGCGTACCACCTGGTTCCAGAGAAACTCAATTCCATCAAATATCAGTTTATTTGGATAATCAAGAACATTTTAATCAATCAAGAAATCAATAAAGAAGTATAGAAATAAAATATCAAACTGATCCCGCAGTGAATATTCGCTTGGCCGCTACAATCGCTGATAAGCATGACATCGACGAGACTTAATGAGTTCGGCATATTAACTTTTTTACTCCCACAAATTAAATTCTCAAACATTTTTTGAAGTAAAAGAAAAATAAATGAAGACGTTTAAAGTATTTGTAGTTAAAAAATATTTCCTATTTAGTGTAAATTGGTATTAAAATGAGTAAAATGCATCATTTTGCCCGAAGCAGTTAGGTGTTATGTTAAAAATTGCACGAGCCGTTGAGCCAATGACTGACGCCGCATGCAGTCAACGTACGTGTTGTGGAGTGTCATCTGTTACAGAGATAATTCGTAAGTAATTCTCTGTGAAACAGATTGATAAAATATCAATAAGTATTCAAAATAATAAGAAGAATAGTAACATACACACTTAGAAAATAATGGGTATTATCTTGTGGTAGGCAGTAAACATTTTTGTGAAGTAAAAAATGTCTAAAAATCGTTCTTGACCTCTAAAGTGCATGCGTACCACCTGGAAGGTCTTCGTGTACCACAGATTCGGAACCATTGGTTTGAGATCTGTCATGGAGTCAAGTGGCGTGGTTCCACAAGGAATGTATATACGCTGGCCTGTCCAATCCCTTGAATACTCTCCGGTTTCCTCCCACCTACGCGCAGGGGAAATATTGAAATAAAATTGAACAATGTGTCTATGCCGAAATGACCTAGTTTGTGTCAAATGGACGTTAAACTAACTCTCTCTCTCTCTCTCTCTCTCTCTCTCTCTCTCTCTCTCTCTCTCTCTCTCTCTCTCTCTCTCTCTCTCTCTCTCTCTCTCTCTCTCTCTCTCTCTGTCTCTGTCATGACTAAAAGTATCAGGAGTGCTACATAGGATAGGAGGGTTAACCACATTCAGATTAAATTTGTCACAGATAAATGTAAAGGCACTGGCATTATTAAGTTCAATTCGTCATAGATAAGGGTAGTGTATCGATAACCTCATATACTCGATACTCCTGACAAAGTCACGGGTGCAGTTAACTTCGACAACAAAGTTTTGGATGAATCGTCAGCACCAAGATGGCTGTAATGCCGAAACATATTGTAATTTTTACGAGACAATAAAATTACATCCACAGATATAAATAAAAGACATGAACTGCAGGACGGAGGGCTTGACAATAACATCTGCCCAGTCGTTCGGATGGGGCCAAAAATCGAAGTCCCGTGTACACATCGGCGCTGTCTGGGCACAATTCCCCTACTAGCTCACTGCATGGCGTATGCCTGTCTTCATAATCCCAGAACTGTATGGCGTTAAAACCCATTGCATTATATTCAAATGAAATGGGGTTTAACGTCCTACTATAATACTGATATAAATAAAGAGGGCTGGATCGCATTGAATCACCTGGCCTTGTCGGTTCCCCGGTTGTACGTGACAAGGAGTAGGGTCGCCTGCTCAACCTCATGGGTTTTCTCAAGCCCCCCCCACCCGCCTAATAAAGACCCCTACGTGCAGGCAAATTATTGAAATAAAATTGAACCATATGTTAGTCCCGAAATAACCTAATTTGTGTCGAGTGGACGTTAAACCCCATCTCTCTCCCTCTTTACACGTTATCGTCTTTCATTATCTACTTTTAGTTTATTTATTTACGACACCGGATATGGTATGACTTGTGTTGACAATGCGTATTATTATATATTTTAGGTGTGTTTAGCGACATTCCATGATAAACAATGTAAACAATACACTTGTCACAGATAAAACAGCAATAATACTATTTACACCTGTAATATGATACGATAATATACAGGTGGGGGTTATACACGGCTCACACTGGCAGAGAGAGAGAGAGAGCGAGAGAGAGAGAGGGAGAGAGTTTAACAAACTAGGTAATTTCGAGACTAACACATGGATCTTGATATCAAACGAAGTTGTTTACTCATTCAATAAAGCTGCCAGATTGCTGATCAGTTTTTTTAATAAATAAAATGGAACGACTGATAACCCCTTTATTTCATTAACGTTGTAAGCATATTGTTGATAATATGGATTTGGGGTTTAGCTTCTTTAAAGTAATACCAATCTGGAGTTAGAAGTTCAAGGTACATGTAATATGAATATGGAATTAGGCAGGGGTTTAGCTTCTTTGAAGTTATATGAATGTGGAGTTAGGGATTTAGCTCCTTTAAAGTAAAACGAATATGGATTTAGGGTTTATCTTCTTTAAAGTAATACGAATATGGAGTTAGGGGTTTAGCTTCTTTAAAGTAAAACGAATATGGATTTACGGTTTAGCTTCGTTAAAGTAATACGAATATGGAGTTAGGGGTTTAGCTCCCTTAAAATATTACGAACATGGCGTTAGAGCTTTAGATCCTTTAAGTAATACGAATAAGGTTGTAAAGGTTTAGCTTCTTTAAAGTAATACGAATATGGAGTTAGGGGCTTAGCTCCTTTAAAGTAATACGAATATGAGAAAGGTATGTTATTACACCTGACCGACTAGCTGATCCGTCCGGAATACATTAATGACGGGTCATAAAGTTAGAGTTATCTACCCGTGTCGTGTTACACAATAGATGAACGCACGAACACGGGGCTCATATTACACAAATGATATTGACATCTGACATAATAAAATATGGTTTATAGTCAATCTGTCGTCTCGGGTAACAATAATCACACTGAACAATTCCGCGGCCAACTCCTCATCCAATCCGTGACCTGTTCGTCCAGGAACAGAAATGAAATGAAACGGAATGGGGTTTAACGTCCTGCTGTTCTGCTCCGAACTGGACTGATGAAGACTGGTATACGCCATACACTGTACTATGAGGGCAACATCACTATGGCCTACTCTTATATCGAATTCCAACTGCCAAGAGATCCTTTACCTGCACGCCAATGTGTACACGGCGCCAGGTTTTTCCTTCTCATTCCAATGTCTAAACAGCTGTACTTGTCAGGCCCTAAGACTTGCACCACTGACAAGGGTGAAACCCCGTCAGAAAATTCCACACGAACCCGACAAAGGAGAAACCATGTCTGAACTATCCCGATCAACTTTATCGGCCAATGCAGGGATCGAACACGCGACCACCAGGCCAGATTCTTACCCACTTAGGTCCGTGGCTCCAGTTAGGCTCTGCGTCGCTAAGCTGAAGGTCCCGGGTTCGTCTCCGGTAGTGGCCGATACCGTTCATCGGGATATTCCGGTGTGGTTTTCATTTGTCAGTGGTGCAATACAGTCGGCCCAACAAGGAACAGTGGCTAGTCGTTGGCATGGGACCTTCAGGTCATTAACTTAATGCGATTTAAAACGTCCATTCCCTGGAGATCTTGGAAAATACAATATACAAGGAACAGTGTTTAGTTGTTCGGATGAGACGAAAAACCAATTACTTTATGCCATTAAAAACGTCGATTTTATTGTTCTATTTTTTTTCCTGGAGATCTTCAAAAATTGGGGGGGTTGGGATGGCCTAGTGGTCTAGAGTGCCACGCTTCGACCTCTAGCTGGCCTGTCACCTTTGGCTTGCGGCTGTGGTTTCGACCCCTGGTGTGAGCGTATGTGGCATGGAGATGGGGGCGCCTTCTCAACCTCGTGGGTTTCCTCCAAGCACTCCGGTTTCCTCCCACTGCTAAAGACCCCTACGCGCAAGCGAATTATTGAAATAAAATTGAAACCATGTGTTAGTCCCAAAAATGACCTAGTTTGTGTCGAGTGGACGTAAAGCCCCATCTCTCTCTCTCTCTCTCTCTCTCTCTCTCTCTCTCTCTCTCTCTCTCTCTCTCTTCAAAAATTGATATATACACATACCAAGCCGGTCCTCACATTGATAAGTTTATATACATATACCAAGCCCGTCCCCACATTGATGTCATTTTATGAATCATTAATTCATGCCATTAGCGATGCTGACATGCTACATTAGGTCTTCATTTCACGAGGAAATGAAACGCATGTATTTTTGATTAAACAGAATTATTGGTCCAATCTGACTTGATAATCGACGTATCTGACTTCTATTTCTGACTAATAGTCTATCTTGTTAACTGATTTTAATACAAGGACAAGAAGTCACCTGGAAAATGAATCGAAATGTAAAATTATGGGAAATTGATTCCTTCGAACACCTGAATCATTCATTATTTATGACATTTTCATGCAAGAGTTCCATATACAAATGTTCTGAACCTGCTCTCAAAATGTGGGAGGGGCGCGGGGTTGTTAATTTGGTGCGTTTTAGAGATTATCAGGTCTGTCATTGTGTTAATTGGTGTGGCTTCTGGGCTAGCCCTTTCGTGTTGGGCGGTGGTTGGGTTGGCTGAGTTGGTGCGTTTTAGATCATAAGGTCTGTCATTGAGTCAAGTGGCGTGGTTTCGATTCCTAGTTTGTATGTAGGGTTTCGCCTGGTTTTCCAGTTTCCTCACACAGCTAAAGATTCATACATGCAACTCAGTATTTCGATCGTCCCAGTCGAATCACTACACTCCGTTCCTGCACCACTAACAACGTGAACCAAACGCAGAAAACTCAAGACACGCTGATTATTCCCCTCCCCACCCCAAGTTTTGCCGTTGATAGGTCATAATGTTATTGTCTCGATTATGTCGTTTATTACTGTACTGTAAAAACTTAATATTCAATACAGTATTGATTATTTTTAAATATAGTTAAACAATTAATCTATCACGTGATAACATTCTTTACTTCCATGACAAATCTATAAACTCGTACTTTCCAATCTGATTATCATTCCTATTTCGTTTCAGTTTTTATAGTTCAAAATTTCGTTTTACCCGTGTTTACTACACTAGGATCTGGAAGAGTTGTTATATAATAGGCGTTCTTGTCGATGTGAGGAATAAACCAATGAAACGGTCTGTTACGGCGAACTTTAGGCGAGTTTTGCATGGAATTGTGGGTAATCCACTAGTAACATCAATGCTGATTGGTTAACCAAATTCTGACGTCATGGGTCAAAAGCCGCTCGTATGGCCTGTGACTTGACCTATCGCTACAACCCGTCACGTAGTGTAGGCCATCGAAAGTACAAAGAAAAGAAACGAAATAGATTTGTATATTAATCAGATTGTGTAGTTCCATGTACATGTGAAAAAATTATTGAACATTCGCACCACCTCTCCTTTATTTGAGGAATCCCTTTTGACTAGACGGTCCAAACCCCGGGTTCGTAAAACATATGACTCATGCATTCTGGCATTTCAAAATGGTTTCTCTTGGTTATATTCCTTATTGTTTTCAAATTTGAGTTAAGACTGTATCACTACAGGCCCGAGACTGTACAGCGCAATGGACGCTTACGGCTAGCTCCCAGACCTATTCACTTAATTTGAATTGTTTGTGATTTCTGCGTAATGTGTCTTGTCCGTGTATTTGTTTTTGGGTAAATTAGGTGTGATTAAGTTAAAAATGTACTCATAATTGTTTGCCTTATTTTAACTAAAATATAGCCCTTTATAAAACTTGTTATTTTAATATACCAAATCCATCAATAAAAAGTGCAAAGTTTTGTGTTTCTGAAACAGGTCCACGGAAGTGACGTGTAGGCAGCAATAATGCCACTGTCAACAGTGTCATGGCAAAGTTACCCACCCCCTACACATTACACATGTGATGGCTAATGACATACTATTGTGTTGACAAGTAGGCAGTAGCAACGCCGCTGTCCTGGCAAAATTACCCCCCCCCCCACTCGGACCCCGAACTTTATGACTAATGACAGACGTATTTTGTTGACGAGACGTTCAACCCTATGTCCATTCTTTGTCTACGTCATGGGAATATGAAAACATGTTTGAATTATGTTAACAATGTCAATAGTCATTGGCGTAAGCGATTCAATTCAAACCCTCTTCAATTGTTAGGTCTAATTGATAAGGCCAACTTCAAGTTTGGTCAAAGGCCACGAGATCTAAACAGGGCAAACGCTAACCACAATCCTAACTCTAAAATACAATCTCGCCAATAATCACAGCGACCTTGACGAAACTTGAGCTGACCTTAACAAATAGATTTAGCCCTGTTGAACTGATACCACGTTACGATTGTTTAAGAATCATTTCCATGACATAACGATAATCCGAGGTATTTATCTCGTACGTGATTCACTGAGTATTCAAGTACCTTATGAACTCTCCTATTAAATTTCAACAGACTTATCAAATTACCTTAATTATGACGTGTTCGTGACAAGGAAAGTCAAAAGGTAAAATACCTGGTCTGATAACAAAGAAATACCTGGACTAGGCGCCCAACTGTTGTCATTAAAGAAAGATGTCAATATTTTGTCTGTACTTATCCTGGCCAGCCCCCAGTCAAGTGGACTAGGACGGGGTTGATAACAGTTTTATCACCAAGTTCTCGGATATCTTGTCTCGCCTTTAAATGTATCGTAATTGTTAAAACTTATGACTTTCTTCCGATAATTAAACCCGCTCCCGTAATTTTGTTTTTATGAAAACAATAAAACGTGTATTACTGAACAGATTACCAGAGTTTTCTCTATCAAATCATGGGTGAAAGAGAGAGAGAGAAATGGGGTTTAACATCCACTCGACACAAACTAGATCATTTTGGAACTAACATATGGTTTCAATTTTATTTCAATAATTCGCTTGCGCGTAGGGGTCTTTAGCAGTGGGAGGAAACCGGAGTGCCCGGAGGAAACCCACGAGCTTGAGAAGGCGCCCCTATCTCCATGCCACATACGCTCACACCAGGGATCGAAACCACAGCCGCAAGCCAGAGGTGACCGGCCAGCTAGAGGTCGAAGCGAGGCACTCTAGACCACTAGGCCATCCCAACCCCCCAAATCATGGGTGAAGAGAGGGCACGTGTTTGTAACTAATAGGGGTGGGAATAACGTCCACACAACACAAATTAGGTCATTCCTTGAGTAATTTATGGTACAATTGAGCCTAGGGATCTTTAGCAGTGGAAACACACTAGGGGACCGAAAGTAAACCCACGATATTGGGCTATGCTACTTACTACTCGTCACGTACCAGCGTGGGATTCAAACCACGTCATCTGACTCAATGAAAGAGCTCTCCCAACACGCACCCCCTCCCCGTACGAGTAGACATGTACATGTATTTGCCGTGAAACTGTGCATTGACCTCTTTCCCCACTTTACCGGTAGTCGCCTGTCCAACCTCGTGGGATTTCTCCGTGTTCTCCGGCTTCCTCCTACTGATAAAGACCCCTACGAGCGGGAAAAGTTGAAATACAAAAGAATACAACCGTGGGTTACTCCCGAAATGACACACTTTGTGTCGAGAGGACCTCTCTCTCTCTCTCTCCCCTCTCTCTCTCTCTCCCTCCCCCTCTCTCTCTCTCTCTCTCTCTCTCTCTCTCGCACTCTCTCTCTCACTCCACCCCTGTCCGGTATACAGATGTTGCAAGTGTAAGTCCTATGTAGTATGGGAATCACGGTGGCTAAGTGGGCAAGGCGCTGGCTCGCTAGCCTGGAGGTCGGGTGTTCGATCCCTGCATTGGCCGAGAACGTTCATCTCGATTTTCCGGCGTGGTTTCTCCTTGTCAGTGATGCAGAATGGGGGCCTGACAAGGACAGCTGCCTAGTCGTTCGGATGGGACGAAAAACCGAGGTCCCGTGTACACATTGGCGTGCACGTAAAAGATCCCTTGGCAGTTGGAATTCGATATAAGAGTACGCCGTAGTGCCGCTGCCCGGGCAAAATTTCCCTCATAGCCCACTGTATGGCCATTAGCCCAGGTTAGGTGCAGAAGAGTAGGACGTTAAACCCCATTTCATTTCATTTCATTTCCTATGTAGTATATTTGTCAGATCAGGATACATATTTGTCAGGTCAGGATACATGGTACATGGACCCTATCACCTCCACACCACCACCTACCCTTGTCCTTATTTGCAAATGAAAACCCTATATGGTTTATTTGTTAGGACATGTGATATCACAGGAATAAAATTTATGTATTGTATATCGATCCAAGCCAGATTCAATCGAGGACCAAAAAGGTTTAAGGTGACAAAATCTACTCGACTCGTATTTTCACAAATGGTTGAAACTGTGATACACATGTATTTTTAATGTTTGTATATAAGTGTTAAGGAACAGGAGCTTTTTTGTACAGAGAATGAACTGGATGCATGGTTGGTTATGACATGGACCTTATAATACATAAGGTTATAAGGTCCATGGTTATGATAATCGTTGGAGAGAGAGGGATCGGTTAACGTCCATTCGACATAAATAAAGTTATTCAGGGCATACGCCATATATCGTGCTATGAGCGAAGTTGTACCCGGATAGCGGCCTACTCTTATATCGAATTCAAACTGTAAAGGGACCTTTTACGTGTACGCCAATGTGTACACGTACACAGTGTTTCGGACTTTTCGTCCTATCCGAAAGACTATTCGTTGTCCCTCGGAAAGGAATGGAGTTTAACTGCTCAGCAATAGATTTGTCGACTATCATTCCTCGAACGACATTTAGAAGTAGAGGTATATTATTCTAATAACACGACATTATGGATTTACTACTTCAACGTTTCGATACTCTTACAGGTATCTTTATCATGATGTTTGATACTGTGGGAAAGGAATATTGCCATGACAGCGCTTCCTCCATCTCTTTATCGAATTCACATCAAATTAGGTGGGGTTAAACGCCCCTCGACACAAACTAGGTCATTTCCAGACTAACATATGATTAAATTTTATTTCAATAATTCGCTTGCGCGTAGGTTTCTGTAGCAGTGGGGGGGGGGACCGGTGAAAACCCACGAGATTAGACAGGCGATCGACCACACTCCTTGTCACGTACAACCGGGGAATCAACCACGCCAGGTCACTCAATGACAGACCTTATAATAAAACGCGCATGCGTTAACCATTCGGTCATCCATTCCTCCGATTCGTGTAGGGTGCGCAAACTAAGCAGTAGGGATGCCGCGGTGAGTAAAGACGCTGGATTCGCTTCCGGTTTTATCCGTGGTGTTCCCTTTTCGTTGATGCAGACCGGAATTCCTGGCACTGATAGCTGTCTAGGATGGGACGAAAGACCAAGGCCGCGTTTACACGTTGACAGGCCTGTAAAAGAACCCTTCCCAGTTGCAATTTGATATAAGCGTACGTAGTCAGTAGCGCCGCTATCCGCGTAAATATTTTCCTCACAGCAAACTTCACATCTTCATTGGCCCAGTCGGATTCTTTTAATTTCGGGGGGTGGCCTAGTGGTCTAGAGTGCCGCGCTTCGACCTCTAGCTGGCCGGTCACCTCTGGCTTGTGGCTGTGGTTTCGATCCCTGGTGTGAGCGTATGTGGCATGGAGATAGGGGCGCCTTCTCAACCTCGTGGGTTTTCCTCCGGCACTCCGGTTTCCTCCCAATGCTAAAGACCCCTACGCACAAGCGAATTATTGAAATAAAATTGAAACCATATGTTAGTCCCAAAGTGACCTAGTTTGTGTCGAGTGGACGTTAAACCCCATTTTTCTCTCTCTTTCTCTCTCTTTTAATTTCATTATGCAGAAATCCGAGTTTCGAATTTCATTTTCTGCAGGAGACCAGATAAAACCCTGATGAAACAGTACAAGTCTTTCCCTATCTGTATACTGGACAGAAATATTATATCAATATTAGTAAGCGGTCCAAAATCTCATAATCAAAAATAGCCCAGTACAGTACAAGAATATAAAGATAAAGTGTCGAGTTATGCGAATTTGGATGTTTTTGTGGTTGATTTTTGTGTTCATTGCGGTTGTTTAGAAGGAAGAGTTTGATTAAATAGAGAGACTCTATTAGTAAGTGCGTTATTTACACAAAAACAAAACTACGGACAAGACACCATACGCACAGAATTCACAAACAAACAATCATATTGAAGTAAGTGAATGGGTCCGGGGCCAATAGGGGGGTTGGGATGGCCTAGTGGTCTAGAGTGCCGCGCTTCGACCTCTAGCTGGCCGGTTACCTCTGGCTTGCGGCTGTGGTTTCGAGCCCTGGTGTGAGCATATGTGGCATGGAGATAGGGGCGCCTTCTCAACCTCGTGGGTTTCCTCCGGGCACTCCGGTTTCCTCCCACTGCTAAAGACCCCTACGCACAAGCGGATTATTGAAATAAAATTAAACCATACGTTAGTCCCGAAATGACCTAGTTGTGTCGAGTGGACGTTAAACCCCATTTCTCTCTCTCTCTCTCCGGGACCAATTAGTAGACGTCCACTGCGGTGTACAGTACCAGGCCTGTAGTGATACATAGCGGAAGTCCACATGTTTTCTAGTTTGAGTATCGTTGTTGAGGTAAACTCAGTTTCTATCATCTGAAAACTGCCTAAAATTTGGGCTGTCAAATAAAAAAATTCAGTAAAACAAGACAACATATCGATAAAGAAAGAATATTGGAATGTTTTTTTCTACCCATGTGAAAGTGGTCTGCGTCCTGTTAAAGTTGCCAATAAAATAATTTACACTTAGCAAAGTGCGCTATCGATTATGTTGTCTCTTCTTCACTCGTATATCGTACAGATGATCGATCCGGTTTATTTCATATAGACTTGTTAAATAAAAATATATCGTCTCCTTGTTTTATAATTGAATCAAAAAAGGTAAATGTTTAGACAATAGGTTTGAAGAGTTGGAACAGGTTGCCCTGACTTCAGTCACCAAGTTCCCGTAACGTCTGCTTATGCCCCCGTCAGACTTGGATGGCGCCCTTACTGCGCTGCTGCGACCGTGCGGCGACAGCAAACATGATCACAACGGGAGAAAATGTCTCCAGAGCTATCTTCTACGACCAGTAGCTTTATAGGTTTCATCACGGTGTTGAAATTTGAATCGTTTGGCAAACAATAATGTAAGGTTAATTGTAGATGTTTTTGTTGTTTGAGGTGGAGGTGGGGCTTTTCGCTGTCAAATTTCGGCGCTTATGGTGATCCATAATTCATTTCATACCCCGATGGTTAGATCTATTTACTAAGGTCTTCTGAAAAATTCCTTAAGGTCGTGAGATATCCTCTCACAGTCTCACATAACAACTCTTGCTCTTCGAAGGAATTATTAGTGAGCAGAAATTCGCCCATGCACCTGTTATCACTCGTCACTTCAGTCAGTTATATAGAGGGATAACTCGTGTTTTCCTTTCGCGTTCGTCACTTCCGATTCATGAAACCTTTATTACTCCTCTATCGTAGCAATGATCTCTGTGTTAAAATTATATTTGGAAAGTGTTTAACCAGTTCTATCACATATGACTAACACCAATAAATATTGTCCTTTAAGTTCTTGACGACCTTCGTTTCACCAATAATGTCCTTTAAGTTCGTGACGACCTTCGTTTCGTCACTGTTTTAGATCACATCACAAAAACCCAGATGACAATAGATCTGGAAGTTTCTCAAAGTTCCCAGAGTAAACATCTCTGTACTTTCAGTGTGAACATTTGACACACTAGAAACAAAAACAAAATTCATTTCTAGTTGACGTGTCTCTAAAATCAATAACATGTCCACAAGATAATCTTTTTTTTTTGTGAAAATCACACTTGACAAGATATTTAGAATATAAACCGATAATGACATGAACCTGTCGCCAGGTCTTTGATTCCAATCACAGAACTACTGTCAGGGGAGATGCCACAAACACCAACCCTTCACCGGATGACGTTATTGAATAACGGTATGACACCAACAACTAGTGGGTCTTTTTTAAAAGAATTACTCAGAACAAAGTGACACCTTCTGGTATCATTTCCATTACACCAATTTTGTAACGTAAAATAAAACGAACAATCCAAACCATTAGTCAAAATTCGAAGTCCCAAAAAAAACCGTCGAGGTAAAATAGTATAATCAGCAAATGGACTGTTCACCGTGTACAAAATACACGACAAACAGTGGTAACCGGTGTCCGGAAGAGTACGCTTACCCTGCCTGGCGCCACACCCGCCATAGTTGCCCCGGGGTTGGATGGCCGAATGGTTAGCGTGCGCGCGCTGTATCATACGGCCTGCCATTGAGTCAACTGGCGTGGTTTCAAATCCCCGGTTGTACGTGGCAAGGAGTAGGGTCGCTTGTCCAGCCTCGTGGAATTTTCCGGGTACTCCGGTTTCCTCTCACTGCTAGAGACCCCTTCGCGCAAGCGAATTATGAAAATAAAATTAAAAACATATGTTCGTCCCGAAATGACCTAATTTGTGTGGAGTGGACGTTAAACCCCATTTCCCCCCTCCCTCTCTCTCTCTCTCTCTCTCTCTCTCTCACCCGCCATAGTTGCATCCAAACTATTCTATTACAGAAGTTACAAAACAAATGAGGTTTCACGTTCTACCGGTGGATTGGGCTGGGGTTTGGTGAGGTGGGATGACTGGGTGGATTACGATGGGATGGGATGACCCGGCGGAATGCGTTGTGATGGGATTTGGTGGGGTGGAATTGAGGTTTTGATGTATCGTCAACACCTACAATACTTATTCGGCCATTTTGAGATATACACAGTTGGATATATCAACTTGGGCATATCAACTAGGGTGTATCAGCTTGGGTACAATAAAGTACAGGGTATATCAACTTGGGTACAATAAAGTACAGGGTATACCAACTTGGGTAGAATAAAGTACAGGGTATATCAACTTGGGTATATCAACTTGGGTATATCAACTTGGGTAGAATAAAGTACAAGGTATATCAATTGTTTCAATGGCATTTAGTTATTGAACTGGAATATACAGGTTATAATTCTATGGAATACTATTACTGCTTATCATTTCAACCACCAAGGGATATTTTACGTACACGCATATGTATACACGAGGCCTCGAATTGCCATCTCGTACGAACAATTAGACACATGTTCTTGTTAGTCCCTCCGTCCTGCACCCTCAACAAGGGGGAAACCACGTCAGAAAATCACGACGAACTTTCTCGGTCGATACAGGGAGCCAGCGTCTTCTCCAGTTAGCCACGGTGAATAAAAAATAAATTTGATTAATGTTGACAACAGATGTTGTTATATATTCATTGTAGTAGCGGTAAGTGGTTTCACTTTTATACAAAGCACCATTAGAACAATGACTGCATAGATCATGAATGGTACCCGCAAGCCCAACTAAAAAAAATAATGAATATTTATACCGGATGCTGTAACGATTCCTTCAGATTCAAATCATAGTGTCCGTCCATTAAAGGGGAATAATGGGAGATTAGATAAAGAGCTGACAATTCTCAGTTTAACAATTAAAGTTGCAATTTCATATTTTTAAGTTATATTTTAAGATTTATTAAAATAAAGCCCTAAAATAGATGGTACCTATAAATCAGCCTTACCTTGTTAAAGAATAATCCCATTAATCCTATAATTCACTATTGTCAGTTGAGAAATTGTCAAAAATATCATTTTCGACTTCATATTCAAACGCGTGAAGATAGCCATTCCATGTGGGTGAATGGAAAAACAAGGGAGGTAATTGTGTTATTATTTTCTGTGTCACTGATTTCAATGCCTTGGAAATAATGCCCATGAACGTATAATATTGATTTGACAAGCTTTTGAGCAAAAGACATAGAAATAATTATGTTTTGACTTTCTTAGAAAATATTAAATTCCCGCTTTAAAGACTAGATAAAGTAAACGGAATATGCTGAAAATGTCAGTCGAATTGCTCAACTCTGAAACGAGATATTAGCGAGTGAATTTTAGGCTTAGCCTCGATCACCGTTACTAAAATCGGGACGGTAAAATACATTTTCTCGATTATCCATTTTGGGGTTAATCATCAATGAGCTTTGAGCAGCAAATCGGACTCACAACCAGTGAAAATCCGACACATAAGATGGCATCGAGATTGATTAAGGTCTTTTCGTGTTGATAAGACCTGAAAAAGGCAAATTTACCTCTTGTATAACGTATGTTTAAATTAGGAATGGGTGCATCCATTAGGCTTAAAAAAACCAACAGGTTTTTATGTCAGTTGAATTAAACTACCTATCACCCTTCTTCAAATTCTGCCAGGGATTGTTTGAAGGAGTACACAAGTTAGATTTTTTCGGGACTAACATGTCGTTCAATTTTATTTGAATGATTAGATTGTACGTTGGGATCGTTAGCAATGAGTGAAAACCGGGGGACCAAGAGAAACCCACGAGGTTAGGCGGGCAACCCCAAGCCACATCACCAAACTTAATGCCAGACCTTTAAATCCAAAGTGCACTTATTAGACCTAATGGCCTCCAATCCCCGCAAACACACCCTACGAGAAATACCGCTTGGTTTGAATCCCGGGGTCGAATAAACCTGATCATTATTTATTCTAAATCTGTAATTATTACAACGATTCTTGTCATTCCGATTTATTTGTTTGTTTTTCATGTTGCTTCTCGGTTTGCTTTTGGCGAGTTTGTAAAGTGTTTCTATTGACTTATATTCTTGTCATTGCGTGTTACGGAATGAAGAATCATTAATTCTAAACATTATCATTGCTGTATAATTATTTGTAGCTGTCTACTTAAAACATGGCTTACTAATGGTGAACTCCGATTCTGTGTTATTTTAAAATGATTGGATTCTTCTGACTTTTGACGTTGGGTGAATCAAAGTGGAATTTATATAGCGGAACGTTCATGTTCTCCGTCACTAAGCTTAAAGGCACCGTTCGCTTGTTAGAAAGAGAGAGAGAGAGAGAGAGAGAGAGAGAGAGAGAGAGAGAGAGAGAGAGAGAGTTTAACGTCCACTCGACATATACTAGGTCATTTCGGGACTAACATATGATTTAATTTTTATTTCAATAATTCGTATGCGCGTAGGGGTCTTTAGCAGTGGAAGGAAACTAGAGTACCCGGAGAAAACCCACCTACAACACTAACCAATAGGCCACCCCCACCGCCACCTCCAACCCCCTCTTTAGAAACGTAAACAATCTTACTAAACTTAGGCAGTCTGTCTACAATTAGCCCCGCTTGGGGACATACACTAACCCAGCTGACCGACATTTTTATTTCATTCGAAAACACTAAATATACTCAGGAAATCTTGCTTCCATTTAATAAAAATGAAAAGATTAAATTAGTATTTTTGTGTATGATAGATGTGAAGTGGAGTAGGGCCATAATGCAAAACTGTATATTAAGTATTGGATATGGCGGACATTTACGACAGAGTTCTATTCTTGAAGCAGAGCAGACACATCTCTGTGCGGAACCAGGAACTATGTAATCTTAATCTTCTTTCTGGGATGACTTTCTTGGCATGGTCAAGAATGGATAATTGTACATCAATTGGCGGACTTCACACGGACCGACACTATTTCGTCACTTGCTACAAAACGATACTCCTTCCCAGACCATCTTCCTTGCATCACGGACAAGGGGAAACCACGCTGCAAAATAGCAGGGAATGAAAAACACGCCGGTTGACTCATCCGGTAAAATAATAGAAATGAAATGGGGTTTAACGTCCTACTGTTCTGCTCCGGCTTGGCTAAAGTCGGGCATTCGCTATACAGTGTGCTATGAGGGAAATTCTGACTGGGCAGCGGCACTGTGACCTACTCTTATATCGAATTCCAACTGCTAAGGGAGCTTAAACGAGCACGTCAATGTATCCATGGTACCTCGATTTTTGGTCCCATCCTAACGACAAGACAGCTGTCCTTGTCAGGTACTCCTTCCTGCATCACTGACCAGGGCAACAACGTCGTGAAAAAACCCCAAAGAACTTTCTCTGCTAATGCAGGGATCGAACCGAACACGCAACCTCAAGCGTCTTAACCACTTAGCCACCGTGGCTCCCGTAAAAAAAATAGGGAATAAATTCAACTTAAGATTCATGGAAGCCGACCTTTAAAGTAAATGTGGGAGTGTACACTGTACAATGGCAGTGTTATTATATTTATTGAAATAGTGTGTTAGTTTTACGCCATCTTGATTCACGTGGAATAAACGCACCAAACCTCCATTTCCATCTCGCATTATCTCTTGTCTCCTCGTCACGCTTCATAAATTATCGTCATTTTCTCGAGTAAGCAACCTTGACTAATAGCCTAACACGTCGACCATACTGGTCATTATAGTTATAAAATCGATCAGAATGGTATCTATTAAGGTTTTATCTTATACCTATTGTTGTCCGTCTCTAAAACAAACCCTAATGGTGAATCAAGTTCCAGATCACTGACTATAGTCCATTCTGTATTCTGTCAATAAAGTTCTATACGTCTAGTCGAAAACAATATTCGGTTAAAATTAGGAAAAGGTTTCCAGGGAATAGGTTTTTTAGTCGGTGACACTTCCAAAAAGAAGCGAAATCTATAAAGAAACGTGTTGCGCACTAGGCAGGGTATGCTCCCCTTTTAGTTATTTGGGAAATCCAAGCATCATTCTACTCCACTAACCCCTGGGGCCATTCATAGGGTATTCACGAACTCAAATTATCGGCAGTTGAGGATTTCAGGGACGATGCCACCGGGGATACCGAAGATGAAGTTCAAATGCTGGGGTAATTCAAAGCCGAAAGGATAACTCTGTGAGTAGTGGTGCTTGCACACTAAACATGCGACCCCGGAATCGATCCGAGTGTTAATAGAGCAGCCCGTAAAGCCCCCCCCCCCTCCCCATCCTGTGAAAACATTGTCGACCACAGATAATATACATTGTCCTTCAATTTTAACGCACCGCAAAAACACTCACCACCCCGCTCCTTGCTCTGAGTTAGTTGCGGCCCGATGGTAGAGAAAGTCTGATTTCAGCGTCTTATTGGCGCAGAGTGCACTGCCATACTAAACCTACGCTGTCTGTGCACAACTCACGCCACTTGGGAGCAGATACTAAGCCAGGTTACTGACATTATATTTAAGTCCTAATATACTTTTCAAAAAAAGTAGGGGATATTTGATTTTGGGGGCATAATACTAAAATATGCAAATGACTACGAAAAAAATCACTATAGAACCTAACAGAAGAAACATTTCCAGTTACATGTGACGCCCAAACGCACCAATAGCTACCGCATGGAATGCAGGTGATGCTTGGGATCATCATGGGGGTCCAACCCAAGATTTGCACGACCCTGACTTTGAATGTTACAGTCATTGTGGCATTGAATTCCAGGGTGGAAACATCAGTTTAATAGTTTTAGTGACCAAAAAACAAATTTTGATATGCGTCGGCTTACCCAAAATGAAAGGTTACGTGCCCTTGGCATGCTACAGATCGGCACAACACAGGCGGTTGTGGCGCGGACGATGAATGTTTCTCAGTCTGTCATAAGCAGGCTATGGTCCAGATACCGTGATACACAATCTGTACAGGACAGACCACGCTCAGGTCGACCAAGGGCGACAACTCAAGCCCAGGATCGATTTATCCGTACCTTGGCCTTGAGAAATCGTGTCATCACAGCAAATCAGATCAGCGCTCGTCTTCAAACAGACACTGGTGTGAGAGTGAGTGGCCAGACGATTCGGAATCGACTGCATAGGGGTCACCTTCGCGCCCGACGTCCTCGCGTGATCCCTTGTTTGAGATATCATCACATTCAGGCAAGAATGTAGGGATCGCCAACACTGGGATAATCGACGCTGGAGCAATGTGATGTTTTCAGATGAGTCAAGGTTCACTGTTGATTTTTTGGACAGACGTAGGAGGGTGTGGCGTCGTTGAAACGAGCGCTTCCAAGACGTTAACGTCATCAGACATGATCGATTTGGGGGTGGTTCTGTTATGGTGTGGGGAGGCCTCACTGTTGCTGGAAGAACGGCTTTACATGTTGTTGCAGGGCGTGTTACAGGCCAGTACTACCGGGACAACATCTTGGCAGTCCATGTTGTGACGTTCGCACGACGTCATGGCCGCCGTTTCATCTTCCAGGATGACAACGCAAGATGTCACGGGGCCAGAATCTTTACAGGTTACCTCCAACAACAGAACATCACCACATTACCTTGACCAGCACTGAGTCCCAACCTCTCCCCCATCGAGCATGTCTGGGACATGCTTGGACAGAGGTTACGTCAACGTCAACAACGTCCTGCCAATGTCCAAGAACTTGCTGCTGCGTTGCAACAGGAATGGAACAATGTGGACCAAAATGACCTTAGACGTCTCATTAGGAGTATGCCACGTCGGATCAATGCTTGTTTGGCAAACAGAGGAGGATTTACCCGTTACTGACTTTGTTGTGATGCTGTGGTAACTTTGCTTTTTGACCCCGGGTATCATTTTACCCTTATAATGGTCAGTCTGTGCCTTACTTAGTCTAACGATCATTTGGAATATATCGATGAATGTGAACTTCATTTCATTTTGTCATCTGTTTCTTCGTCAGTTTCATTAGGTGACTTTAATAACACTTAAAAATCAAATATCCCCTACTTTTTTTGAATAGTATATAGCCCCCCACCCCTACACTCCCCACCCCTACACTCCCCGATACCACAACTCACATATGTTAGGTTACACGATACAGAGGGCATATTTCCGTTGTCCACGACACAGTTGTGCCCAATCATGCACAAGAAACATAGCTAGACATGAAATCTAAAATCCTAACACAAATATTTTCAGAACATTCATCGATAGATTTTCAACACGGCTGAGTTTTATCTTCAAGTCCATTCAAATTGAGTCTTTGAATGTTTACCAAGTGCACCGCATGCCATTGATTGTGAATGTCTTTCAGACGCCCGTCTTGAATGGAGCAGGGAATTGCATCTTGATACGCATCCCTGATTTGTAAAATGTGTTTGCTTTATAACTTCTTTTGATGTGAAGTAGATATGAATGTTGGTGCTGGTGATATTAATATTCCATTTAGTGCTGGCATTAGTCTACTTCTAATGGACGTGTTCGCTTGGTCGCGTTCGTGCAGCAAGTCTTGATATATTTGAGTACATAACTGAAAGAATTATAGATATTATATTACGACAGGAAACGGAGGTTTGGTGGAGGTGTGGGCTTAACAGAATACATAAATTACCATCAAACAAAAGAATTTTAAATAAACCTTTCGAATGCACCAGAACACACTGTGGTTTTAGCTCCATGTCCCACTATTTTTTTCAAAAATACACAAATACCCACCAAATACACATAATCATACCCACCAATGCGAAGCACCAATGAATTCATAAGCGATGCGTTAGATGGCGTTAGGGCGCACCGTGGAACCTCGAAAATTTAAAAACATTTTTGGGAGCATGCCCCAACATAGGCGGATAAAACAAGGGCTAAACGGTGTCGTACGTAGAACAAATTGAAACAAAGGGTTTCTATTGACTCATTATAAAGTTCTGAGTAAGGAAAACAAAGTTTACAAAAATCGGAGTCCAAATAAGGATAGGAAATTTCGCGTCCATTTTTATCATCATCTTGGATGATTGTTTGTTCTGTACCGTGTTGATAGTTTTTGAGATTGAATCGGCAACGACTGGGGTGGGGATCAGCGGCGGGATTCAGAACGTGACACAGTCTTATTAATTCCATGCATATACTAATAGAAAGCTGCCATACAACTTGAAGTTAAAGGTGCCCGAGTGGCAGATCGCGTGCGCTTTAAATCATATTATAACGTCTAGCGTGTAGGTGGCAAGAGTCGCATGCCTAAACCTCGTACGTTTTATCGATGTCCTCTGGTTTCCTTCCACTGCTATAGACGAATTACTGATCTGAAATTGTACCATATGTTCATCTTGAAAAAGGGGGGTTGGATGGCTGAATGTTGGTTAGCTCGTGCGCGCTGTTTCATAAACCCTGTCATTGAGTTAACTGGCGTGGTTTCGAATCCCCGGTTGTGCGTGACAATGAGTAGGGTCGCCTGTCCAACCTCGTTGGTTTTCCCCGGGTTCTCCGCTTTCTTCCCACTGCTAAAGACCCTATGCGCAAGCAAATTTTTGAAATAAAATCAAACCATGTGCTAGTCCCGAAATGACCTAGTTTGTGTCGAGTGGACGTTAAACCCCATCTCTCTCTCTCTCTCTCTCTCTCTCACTCTCTCATCCCGAAAAAACATAGTTTGTGTCGAGTATATGTTGAACCCAAAAGGTACCAATAGAATAAACATAGCAAAGTCCCTTGGGGAATCATATCCCAGATTGGAAACGTCAAACAAGTCCGTTCATTTTGTCTATAGGATAAGCCATGTATAATCCGGAGGCAATTTGACTGATTGTTTTGATTGGGAGCGAGCTAATTAGAGACGATTTGTACATTAAAACCCCAAGATAATAAAAACCAATCCGCCATTACACTTTGCACATGCATAGTTTGTAAGTATTGACAATAATTATCTATTCACCTGTCGCTTGCCCTACTTGAGATCTCTTTGATCTTCACCGCCTTGTACAATAAGCCTCGATTATTTCCATCAGATTAAAAGCATCAATACGACATAATGGCCTCACCATCATGCAAGCTTGAATAGCAGAATTTCTGAATTTTTGCTTCGATATATATTTTATCTGTAACTTGAGTTAATTTGGGTTGAATAAATCGAAGCCATTTTGAAGATCCGTCTGTATATAGATAATGTACGTAAGTTAAAGATCCAAAAGCAGGAATTCGAAGTCGTGAAGGCAAAAAATACACTGCATGTATAGGCAGCAAATATTTTGCATTCCAGTTCGGGCGTAGACGTAATAAAATTGGGATTTTCCGATGTGGATTCCCTTTAGTGATATGCAGTACGGAGGGCCTGACATGAACAGCAGTCTAGTTGTTCGAATGGTACAAACACGAGGTCTCGTGTTCACATTGACGTGCACGTAAAAGATATCCTTGGCAGTTGGAATTCTATATACGAGTAGGTCGTAGCGTCACTGTCCGGGCAAAGTTTCCCTCGTAGCACACTGCATAAGCCCAGTCCGAGCAGAAGTGTAGATCGTTAAACCACATCTCTTTTAATTTTCTTACACAGGACGTTAAACGCGGTCTTATTTCTCTAAAACACGTGCCCGCTACGAGAGTTTGAATTGCCTCCATCTTGTATCCTCATTTCGTACAGAGTACATTCAATTAGAGCCGTAGGAACCAAGTCAGGTAGAGTGGGAATTATTGGAATTATTTTCCACGAAATACGACAAATAATTGGGTGCTGGCCACAGGCTTGTGAAGGTGCTAAGTTGGCAATAGTCTGACTTTAATATAATTCCCCCCTCTATCCTCAGGTCTCCAGATAGATTCAATTATTGTATCAAATAATATGGCCGTGTGGGTTCCCACAACTATAGATTTTTAATTACATGACAACCGAGGTGTAAAATTTTTATTGGGCAAGGAGAAAATTAGGGTACAATTCTCACTCATGGTAAAAACTTCTGTAATGCGATGTTCGTCTACTTAGGGAAGTGATGTGGAATATATGTAGTAAATGAAAGTTCTCGTACAAATTAAACAGCAATGTAGGATTTAATTTTAAATTGGAGACACTACTAGTGTTGTGAGAGAAAGAGAGACAGAGATAGAGAGAGACAGAAGCGGGAGAGGTGGGGTTAGTGTCTACTCGACACAAACTAAGTCATTTCGGGACTAACACGTGGTTGAATTTTATTCAATAATTCGCTGGCGCGTAGGGGTCTTTAGCAGTGCGAGGAAACAAGGACCCGGAGAAAATCCACGAAGTTGAACAGGCGACCCTACAGTTTGTCACGTACAGCCGTATCGTTACAGCGCGCACATGCTAACCATTCGGCCATCCAACCACTCAAACATGAGAAGAAATAACATTTCAGTATATGTTTATTTTATAACAGTAAGCACGAGAGGACCGCACCACACACAAGACAAAACTGTGGTAAACTGTTTTGCTACATTACACAAAAAGTTGGGGATCACGTGGCTTATTGGGCAAGACGCTGGCTCGCTAGTCCAGAGGTCGGGTGTTCGATCCCAGCATTAGCCGAGAAAATTCATCCAGATTTTTCGGCGTGATTTCCCCTTGTCAGTGACGCATTAGCCCAGTTTAGGAGCAGAACAGCAGTACGTTTAAACCCCATTTCATTTCATTTCACACAAAAAGCTATGTTAAACAGGCATTACCTGTCTTTCTTTATGTCTTTAAAAAGTTATATAAATTATTAATTAGTCATTTTATTAGCAAGGCCATAATCATGTCTCGATACCATCCGTTGGTTCCGATTTTAAAGGATTAAAACGGTGTCCCCTATTTAATGATTAAATTTGAAAACGAAGAAACGAGACATTGATTATTTTCTTATACAGTGGACTCTGTCTAATCCGACACCGTGTGGGAATGTCATAATATTGCCGATTACGCAGAGTGTCCGAATACTCAAAACAGGAAGTACATATTATTATACTATTCAAAAAAAGTAGGGGATATTTGATTTCGGGGGCATAATACTAAAATATGCAAATGACTACGAAAAACGTCACAGTAGAACCTAACAGAAGACACATTTCCAGTTACATGTGACGCCCAAACGCACCAATAGCTACCGCATGGAATGCAGGTGATGCTTGGGATCATCATGGGGGTCCAACCCAAGATTTGCACGACTCTGACTTTGAATGTTACAGTCATTGTGGCATTGAATTCCAGGGTGGAAACATCAGTTTAATTGTTTTAGTGACCAGAAAACAAATTTTGATATGCGTCGGCTTACCCAAAATGAAAGGTTACGTGCCCTTGGCATGCTACAGATCGGCACAACACGGGCGGTTGTGGCGCGAACGATGAATGTTTCTCAGTCTGTCATAAGCAGGCTATGGTCCAGATACCGTGATACACAATCTGTACAGGACAGACCACGCTCAGGTAGACAACTCAATCCCAGGATCGATTTATCCGTACCTTGGCCTTGAGAAATCGTGTCATCACAGCAAATCAGATCAGCGCTCGTCTTCAAATAGACACTGGTGTGAGAGTGAGTGGCCTGACGATTCGGAATCGACTGCATAGGGGTCACCTTCGCGCCCGACGTCCTCGCGTGATCCCTTGTTTGAGAGATCATCACATTCAGGCAAGACGTCGTTGGTGTAGGGATCGTCAACACTGGGATAATCGACGCTGGAGCAATGTGATGTTTTCAGATGAGTCAAGGTTCACTGTTGATTTTTTTGACAGACGTAGGAGGGTGTGGCGTCGTCGAAACGAGCGTTTCCAAGACGTTAACGTCATCAGACATGATCGATTTGGGGGTGGTTCTGTTATGGTGTGGGGAGGCATCACTGTTGCTGGAAGAACGGCTTTACATGTTGTTGCAGGGCGTGTTACAGGCCAGGACTACAGGGACAACATCTTGGCAGTCCATGTTGTGCCGTTCGTACGACGTCATGGCCGCCGTTTCATCTTCCAGGATGACAACGCAAGATGTCACAGGGCCAGGATCGTTACAGGTTACCTCCAACAACAGAACATCACCACATTACCTTGGCCAGCACTGAGTCCCGACCTTTCCCCCATCGAGCATGCCTGGGACATGCTTGGACAGAGGTTACGTCAACGTCAACAACGTCCTGCCAATGTCCAAGAACTTGCTGCTGCGTTGCAACAGGAATGGGACAATCTGGACCAAAATGACCTTAGACGTCTCATTAGGAGTATGCCACGTCGGATCAATTCTTGTTTGGCAAACAGAGGAGGATTTACCCGTTACTGACTTTGTTGTGATGCTGTGGTAACTTTGCTGTTTGACCCCGGGTATCATTTTACCTTTATAATGGTCAGTCTGTGCCTTACTTAGTCTAACGATCATTTGGAATAAATCGATGAATGTGAACTTCATTTCATTTTGTCATTTGTTTCTTCGTCAGTTTCATTAGGAGACTTTAATAACACTTAAAAATCAATAGTAGATATTGAGGCGTGGAATCCCGAAACATTATTACCTTCAAAAATGGTAAACCTATCTGTTCATTCAAAATTTTATTAAATTAAAATATCTAACAATAACAATGCATATTTACAGATTTACAATTTATTTTTAATTCATAATATAATTATTTAAAGCTGTTTGCTTTTTGTTTTCGGATGCAGCACTCGAATCCTGTCTACCATAGCATCGTCCTTAATCTTGGTGAATGTTTTCATGTTTTCATTTTATTTAGCATTTGTAGGCATTTAAATACGTCAAGTCTTTACCTTCAATTGATTGCACCCCTGTCCTTTCCATCACGTGTAGTAAGAACTGCCAGCTCTGTATGACTGCATCTTATCTAATCTTACACATGGACTGTGATGTCAAATCACGTCCATCTAATTTAAATATGTAAACAAAAAAAAATGCATAAACAGTGACATTTAAATAAACAGGAACATCATAGATATTTCTGTTTACTTCATTCAATCAAAATAAACAAGTAAATCGATCACGCAGAAATGTATGTATTGTTAAACTAAGCACCAGGATACCCTTTCACAAGGCACACAGTCACTTAAACGGGCTACATCGTTAATATCTGGGACCTAGAAATTGACACAAATTTCTCGCAACGCATATAATAATGTGATATGGATTTATATAAACTGATTTACATTTACGGTTTTACTCAATCGAATGGCAGTTTCTAGAAATTGAATTTAACCTCTTAGACCATTTCGGGACTAACATAAGTTTCAATTTTTTTTAATGATTCGCTTGCGCTAAGGGGTCTTTAGCAGTGGGGATAAAGCGGAGGACCCGGGGGAAACCCACGAGGCCCGACAGATGATCCCTATACTCCTTGACTAGTACGGCTGGGGAATCGAATCGAAACCACGTCAGTTTTCTGGATGACAGACTTTATGATACAACGCGCACAAACTAGCCATCCGGCCATATATCCGCCTCTACCACAAAGCACACGTTCACTTAAATTAAACATTTTACAATATAACTCTCACATACAAGTTAATATATTAAGCGTCGTCAAACAGGTCCCTCCTGCTAATTTTAAGTCGAAGAGGGCGAAAAAGCATTTAGATCTCTGTCCTTCACAACAAATCTCTTTTTCAACCAGTAACCAATACCGGACATCACATAATTCAACCGTGAACCAGTAGTATTCTGTACCAGAATAGCCACACCCGGATGATCCCCCTTCTTTCCGACGACTGGGGGAGTAACGGTTGAAGTGACTATCCGTGTAACCTCTTTCTGTGCCATTAGATTGTCATTCCGTCGTGTTCTTGGGGTTGCGTTAACTACCGTCATAGTACTGGAAGTTAACTTGCGCATTACCTGACTTCTGGATAATTTGGAGATCCGCTCTGGGATATAAGTGTTCACGGGAACTAAAAAGTGACGATTTGTGGGCCTGATCAAACAGTTTGATTATGGCATCCGATGTTTCTGACTATACTGCGATGAGGCTCTGATGAATCATAATTATAAGAATATCTTCTCCTTTTCTCCAATATGAATATACATGTACCTTTCTTGTAAAATTCCGCCACAAACTCTGCTACGTTTTGTTGGGTTTGATTTTGGGACTGTCACAGGTCAGGACTCGTGGTGCAGATTTCTCCTGGTCTTCTTCGTGTTGAAAATAAGATGTACTCTTTCTAGGCTTGGTCTTTGGTGGCTCCGTATAAACAACGCTTGGTGAAATTGTCCATTTTCTGTACAACTGTATTCTTGTGTAATATCTCGAATATTCGTTGATACATCAATCAAGACAGGATTCGAAGATTACAGCTCACAAAAGATGTAAAAAAATATTGACATAAATGCCTAATATCATGAATAAGCTACAATCTGAATATTGGAACTGGCATACACGCTGTGTCTCAAAATACAGGTACATTAAGCGAGTCTTAGGAGTGATTTCCTCTCCTAACGACAGGTTCGTAGAAATGTTCCCTTTACTAACTGAAATAAAATGAAATCTAGTTTAACGGCCTACTCTTCTGCACATAACCTGGGCTAATGGACGACGGGCCTTGACTTACTCGGTTTGGTCTATATATTAAGGCCCGTTACCCATGGCATTACTTTTATAGTCTATTATTATGTAAACAAACAATACGGTTACTAAAACCATTAATCCCGTAAAACACAGATTAGTAGAGACTTGCGATTGAGGGAATATATAAAAACATGTGAAATACAATAAGATACAATAGAAAGGGCTAATTATGATGGTTTAATATAGAAAATTAAAATATCGCCCACTGCATTAAAGATACACTATGTAAGATTTAGATAAAGAACTAGCCATTCTTGCTATAAAGGTTCGAACGTAGATAATGTAAAATGAATAATTTGAAAATTTCATTCAAATTACTCTATTGCAAGCGAAGATATTAGCCTTTAAATGTTTGACAGACGTGTGCAATAATTGCAACCACCGTACTGGTTGATCGAAGCTAAGTCTCGTTCCTCCATATTTGATTGAATCAAAGTATCGCTGAACCGTTCTAATCTATTTAATATCGGAGAAATCTGATGCCATCGAGAGTTGATTAAGGCATGGATCAGTTAATTAATGTCTTATTAGTACATTAGAAAACATTTCAGGCCTAAAGAAAGACCTACAATAGGCCGATTTAGCTCATGCATGTTTAAGTAACACTATGCGGACTAGCACGACATATGTAAACTTTTACCGTTGGGTCGAATTCCTTACTTGTGAGAATGTTCATGATATAGATTTAACTGAAATTTATCCTTCTACACTATTTGCAAATGTTAACAGACATAAAATATTATAACTAAACCGACCCCTCCATCATTTGAGTCCATTCAAACACACACCATATGGGTCCATTCAAACACACACCATATGGGTCCATTCAAACACATACCATATGGGTCCATTCAAACACACATCATATGAGTTCATTCAACCATGTTAGATTGGTGTCGTACCAATTTTCCCAGGACAGCGCTTCTTCTGGCTGTGAGGCTCCAAGCAAACTTGGGATTTAAACCCGACTCTGAAATAAATAGAGGACGAATAGTGCCCTGATTAAACCAAACCCCCAGCGTAGGCTAGATTAGACTAGAATCGTCCCAATTCCCTAAGGGCAGCTCCTTCAGACTGTGAAGTCCTACGCAAGCGTGTACGCCAATCTAGTCCTGAAATGAAGAGAAAAGGCGAAAGGAACCCAGATCAAATGACCTTCAGGACGGTCAAGTATAAGGTTGGTTATAGAGCTATAATGGAAACATTTCGTCTGACTGGTTTCATATTAATGTAACTTGTCTCGAGTTCTGTATTAATATCGTCACCGTTATATCATATTGATAATAACTCGATCAACTTAAAGGTGTGGTGTTGGGTGGACGAGAGAGAGAGAGAGAGGGAGAGAGAGAGAGAGAGCCCGTGGATGGGAAAGGAAGAGAGAGAGATCGAGAAGAGAGGAAGAGGGAGAGAGAGATGGGTAAAACGTCCATTCAACACACACTAAGTCATTTTGGGACGAAGGGCTAATTTTTGTTTCAATAATGGACTTGCACGTAGGGTTCTTTAACAGTGGGGAAAAAACCGGCCGAAAACATACGAAGTTGGACATGCGACCCTAGGTCTTGTCGTGTATTCGGAATAACATGTGGTTTGATTTGTTTTCATAAAAAAAGTTTGCATGTGTGGGTCCTTAGTGTATGGTCCTTAGATCTAGAAGGAAACTGGAGGACTTGACACAATGACAGTGTAGTGCGCACGGCTTTAACCCCCCCCCCCCACACACACACACACGTGAGTTGCCGGGAGTAGCCGACGGGCTGTATATCATAGATAATAAAGCATGTTATCTATGCAAAAGCGAGAACTCAACTCTGCCATTTCGAACTTGCTATCTATGCACATCATGGGTTCGATCCATGCCTGTATGATTAATCAATATTTCAACGGTACATTTATCACCAGCGATGATCACAAGTTTGGGCCTCTCGCATATTACATGTTTCATTATATTTTCAGACAGTCGTAGAAATGTCTGTTTTAGGGTACATGACAAGAGTTGCGTGCGAAGAAGATGTCATGCAAAGCGACAAAACAGGGCCTATGCATCGTGAGCTCGGAGAGGGCATGTTGACTCAAGACCTGGAATACATGGAAATGCACCATCCTTTATCCCGACGTGTCGGCATCTTTAATACCATTTGATCGTTTTGAATCTCAATAATAGATTTATAAGGTCATGTAGCCGTGTAAGACTCGTACACGACAATAAATCATTGGTTTCTGTATGAGGAAGTAATAACGACACTATTCCAATTTTAACTCTATGAGGTGGAAAATGGAAATTAACATCGTAAAGTTGGTTATTTGTCGTCCAATGACGAGGTTTATCAGCATGTATTAGATCGTAAATCACTCTGTCTCATCATCTAAGTTAAAACTCTTGTCCTCTCCGCCATCTTTACTTATTTTCATCAACTTTCACCAACTTAATACCAAGATCAATCCATGATTGTCAATTTAGGTCTACCGATAAAATAAATCATTACCGCCCTTCCTATAGCTTCTATAGCTTCTGTGATTACTTGATGCCATGCGGGCTATCGAATGATCCGGGATCATTTTCAGGTTTCCAGTGATGGTATTTGGGTTATAAATAAGCTCCTGAAAATCTATGTCCGGAAGAAAACATGTTACTGAAATGGCATTATTTTTTTTAGTGTAGTGCAGACAAGGATTTTCAGCATAACACGGGTTTATTGAAATTTTTTTTAACCCCAGACAGTGTTTAAAATATTTATGGGATTCGGTCATTTATGCAAACTATAGTCTGCATGTAATAATATTTATTGATATAGGTTTTTTCAATTGATATGATCAATTTTGTGATCCTGTTTTAGGACTTTAGACGTCGGAGAATATCGTTAATCTATAATAAAAAAAAAATAGGCAAATAGGTAGGAGACACGAGCTTTACTTAACAAAATAAATTTTACGACCACTTACTCTTGAGATTATTTCACCGGATTACAGACACACAATAAAATATATTCAATAAAATTATAGACAATATGGTAGCCACGATGGCCCAATGATCTCTGGCTCGCTAACCTGGAAGCCCCGTGTGCGATCACGGTGTTAGCCGAGAAAGTTCTTCAGGGTTTTCCGGCGTTTTCCAAGGAACAACTTTAAGTTTAAGTTTGGACGAACTACCGAAATCTTGGAATAAAATGGTGTGCTTGTAGAAGAAAACTTAATCGTCGTAATTCGATGTTAGAGGAGACTGTAGTCCGCCTTTCCAGACAAGTTTTCTTCAATTGCAGTTTGGCGTATGCCCGCCTCGATTAGCCCAGTCAGGGCAGAAGAGTAGAGTTTGGCGTATGCGCGCCTCGATTAGCCCAGTCAGGGCAGAACAGTAGAAAGTTAAACCCAATTTCTTTCCATTTCTTTTCTTCTACAATATAAATTTCAAATGCAGTATGAATTCTTCAATAGGGTATTATCTGGTTTTTACATTTGCCCCGTTTTTGCTATGCTCAACAAGGGACGGATGGTGTCTACTATTTGGTGGGATAGTGGGACACGGGGTCTCCATAACCAGGATTTTCATCAGGATTTTCCAGTTTGATTGTCAAGTTCTTCGGGTTGTGTGCAGTTGGAATGAATTCCATTACGAAAAGTAAAAGGAAATACCGTCGTCCGGCCCAAATGTTACCCATAGCTCAATACATGGCGTATGTCCATCTTCACTAGTTGGTTGGTGCAGAAATGATGCCGTGAATCCCCTTTGCATTTCATACTTTGACCTTGAGCATTTGCTAACATGCTAGGTATCTCCAAGCCAATCCATATGCCTATTATAACTGGAACCTTGTGCACTGACAGATAATGACATTGTGTTCACCTAAAGATACGTAAATATACATTTTACACACTGACAGTTGAGTACATTTTGCACACGGCAAAATGGTTACACACTGAAAGATGATTACATTTTGCACACTGAAAGATAAGTACATTTTGCACACTGAAAGGTGATGACATTTTGCACACTGAAGGATGCTTGCATTTTGCACACTGAAAAATGATGACATTTTGCACACTGAAATATGATGACATTTTGCACACTGAAAGATGATTACATTTTGCATACTGACAAATAATTATATTTGCGCACTGTCAGACACTTCATTTTGGGTTGACCTATAAGTACAGAGAAGGAATCAGAATCAGATACAATTTATCTAACTGCTGCACGAAACCGATGTTGAAAACTAAGTGGTCTGTTTCGTGTCCTTGTAAATATATCATTAAAGGTTTCTCCAAGACTGTCTTCAGACACTTTGACCTTTTTAAAATATCGATAAATGATTTTAAAATTTGCTTAATTGGCGAAACCATAGATGTGACATTATTGAAGGGTGTCTGGAAAACCTAGCAGGTGACGGCACATCCATCAGTGTGTGTTTAAAGATGGGTTTTATTTATGGGTAATGTTTAAAGATACATCTTTATGGTTTGTATTAATGGGTAATGTTTCAAGATGCATCTTTATGGGTTGTATTTATGGGTATGTTTAAAGATACAACTTTATGGGTACAATTTATTGATAATATTTACGACTAGTGTTTAAAGATACATCTTCATGGGTAGTACTTATTGGTAATGTTTCAAGATACCTCTTTATGGGTTATATTTATGGGTAATATTTAAAGATACATTTTCATGGGTAGTACGGTATTTATGGTTAGTGCTTATCTTTTATACGCTGTGTATATGGGTAATGTTTCAAGATACACGTACATCTTTATGGGTAATGTTTAAACATACAAATTTATGGTTTGTGTGTATGTAAAAAAAATATTTACTGTTTTAACTCGAGACCATTTATATTACAAATATAACAAATCTAAAATCTAGACTGATTTTCTAAATTTCATTTTGATTGTAAAATTGAAGTTGGTTTGAGTGTGTATGTGTGTTTGTGGTTCATGAGCTGTATAAACCTCTCAAATAAATGAGAGGTGGTGTCAGGTGTTTAACGTCCTACTGTTTTGCCCCGACTGGGCTAATGCTTGTGGATCTGGTGTAACGCTTTTTATTTGCCTGAAATTAATGACATTCAATGTCTAGTTGACACTAACGAGGCCATTGCCAGACTTGCCTCAGGCCAGAGGTATGGACTACAAAGCACAGGTAGGTAAGCTGGTGAATATGGTTTTCGTTCGGGATATTAAATTTCATATAGTGAAAGTTCGTGAAAACAAAGGCATTTTACATAGACAAACCACGGAAATCCCAGAGAACAAACCGCGGACCCCTTAGCTAGAGAACCAGCGCCTTACTGACCGAATCACGGCGTCTCCCAGTCTATACACAGGCGTAAACTGGTGAAATGAAATGGGGTTTAACGTCCTACTGTTCTGCTCCTAACCTGGGTATACGCCATACAGTGTGCTATGAGAAAATTTTTGCCCGGGCAGCGGCGCTACGGCCTACTCTTATATCGAATTCCAACTCCCAAGGAATCTTTTACGTGCACACCAATTTGTACACGGAGCTCGGTTTTTCGTCCCATCCGAACGACTAGACAGTTGTCCTTTTCAGGCCCTCCGTCCTGCATCACTGACAAGAGGAAACCACGCCGGAAAATCTGGATGAACGTTCACGGCCAATGCAGGGATCGAACACCCGACCTTCAGGCTAGCGAGCCATTGTCTTACCCACTTAGTCACGTGATCCCAACGTAAACTGGTAATTGTGATGTTCAGGATATGCAATGTCTTAGAGATCAAATACAGGGCTACAATCGCATCTTTAAGAAAGAAGAATGTTTCTGCCAAGCGACATATTGAGCAACTATAACGTGACGTTGATCAAGGTTTCTATCAAAAGATGGCCAACGAGAATCAAAGAACGTCTGCTAACATAAAGAAACTAATTGGTACCACAACGATGCTTTTTGTGTGATTCAAATCCAATTAGTGTTCTGTCTAAACTCGTATTAACCAAAATAAAAACATTTTTTTTCTAAGTCTGAAAGCATCAAATGATGTTAGTGTGACCATTTGGTAGACGATTGATAAATGATTGAACTATTAGAGGCGACGTGTAGATAGCCTGGACAGCTGGGATCAACTCATTATCAATTTACCCCAATATGAAACAGGGTCGTACATAGGATTTTGAAAAGTGGTGTGCAACGTAAGTGATATAAGAAAGTTTGGATCAGGGCAAAACGAACCCATTGGCGAGTGGGCGCCCACCAAATCGACTGATCAGTGCCTTAACATCAATGTGTGATCATAATAAAATGCATTATTTTATAAGTGAAAGATTGTCAAATTATTTTGGGGGGATCTGGGGCGGCATTTTTCGGGGCGCCTTATTTTTCTGGTGGTGCACCCCCTCCCCCCCTCTTAGGTACGGCCCATATCGATGTACAGGTAACCTGTAGCGTAGCGAGAGATGTGGGGTGGCTATGTGGCTAACCCAGCCCTCTTAGGCCATTTATCCATTGGACATCTGGGCTCAACTCAATATTAATTCATCCTGATATTGATTTCGGGGGCCACGGTGGCTAAGTGGGCAAGACGCTGGCTCGCTAGCCTGGAGGTCGGGTGTACGATCCCTGTATTGGCCGAGAAAGCTCCCCCTTGTCAATGATGCAGGAGTGAGGACCTGACAAGACAACTGTCTAGTCGTTCGGATGTTATTGAAAACCGGAGCCGCGAGTACAAATTGGAGTGCATGTAAAAGATCCCTTGACATTTAGAATTCGATATAAGAGTAGACCGTAGTGCCACTGTCCGGGCACAATTTCCCTCATAACACACTGTATGGCGTATGCCCGTCTCCATTACCCCAGTACGGACCAAAACAATATGACGTTAAACCCCATTTCATCTCATTTCCATATTGATCTCCTCTTCAGACCTCAGGCGTCTGCTTCATTAACAAAGCTGTAGCATACAGACATGGGTGGTCTATAGAATTAACTGAGCCTCTCAGGCCCCCCTCCCTTCCTCTGACCAGCTGGTATCAACCCAATATCAATTCGCCCTAATATATAAAATTAAGTATCGATCTTCCGTAGTGTAACAAGCGAGAGGCAGGTACGGTGACTCGGGGCTGCCCCTCCCGTTCTTCGGCCAAAATGAGACCGGATATTGTTGGAAATATCTTCCACGGTTCGTTATATTGGGTGTTATTTTATGTGCCTGATTTTTAACATGAGAGGGGGCGTGTGGATGGCTGAATGGTTAGCACGTGAGCGCTGTATCATAAAGCAAATGAAATGAAATGGGGTTTAACGTCCTAATGGAAGACGGGCATACGCCATACAGTGTGCTATGAGGGAAATTTTTCCCGGGCAGCGGCGCTACGGCCTACTCTTATATCGAATTCCAACTGCCAAGGGCTCTTTTACGTGCACGCCAATGTCTACACGGGACCTCGCTTTTTCGTCCCATCCGAACGACTAGGCAGCTGTCCTTGTCAGGCCCTCCTTCTGCATCATTGACAAGGGGAAACCACGCCGGAAAATCGAGATGAACTTTCTCGGCCAATGCAGGGATCGAACACCCGACCTCCAGGCTAGCGAGCCAGCGCCTTGCCCACTTAGCCACCGTGATTCCCGTATCATAAAGCCTGTCATTAAGTCAACTGGCACGGTTTCGATTCACCGGTTGTACGTGACAAGCGGTCGGGTCGCCAGTCCAACCTCGTGGGTTTTCTCCAGATCCTCCGGTTTCCTCTCACTGCTAAAGACACCTACGCACAAGTGAATTATTGAAATAAAATAGAACCATATGTTAGTCCCGAAATGACCTAGTTTGTGTCGAGTGGACGTTAGATTTGTTTACAACAGACGCCGTAAACTGGATAGAAGATTAGTTTTGGCCTAATTGTCTTTCGTGTGGGCAACTTCTCTGTTAATGAAAGAGCGGTTGGGTAGCCGCGATCGCCTTAGATTATAAGGTCTACCATTGAGGCAAATGACATGCTTTCACATGACAATGCGACACGGCACACGGATAAAGGTAGACAATTATCAATGAGATAAGGAAGAAACGAGCGAAACAGCTTGGTGTGGTGGGTTTTGCTGTCATGATTCCAGAGTCGGTACGAGTGATCTTTTATAGGGGTATGCCAAGTGCGTGTTGCCCTCACGCACTCTTCAATTCTGGTGATGAAGAACTCAATCTAATTAAAATATAGATCTATATTTCGTTTCGTTTTTTATACTTTCGATGGCCTACACTCATGTAGATCTAACTAGTTATAGTGGAAGCTCGCGTTCTATGACGTCAGGTATCAAGCACGGGACATTTGACCCGATAACGTCAGTCATTCGATTAACCAATTAGCGACCGCCATGCTTTTCAAAATCCACTTTTGTTTTGTTATGATTTCTATCCGCTGGTGTTTATAGTATAGACGTCGTTGGCTGGTAATATCTACCCACAGTTCCACGCATAAAAAGGTCAAACGGTCGATTCGACAGACCATTTCATTGGCTGACCCCTCATTTCAGCCAGAACACAAGTTAAATAACAAGTCCTCCAGATCCAAGAGTAGTGAAGACAAGTAAAAATGAAATTTTGAACTATAAAAAACGAAACGAAATTGGATCTGTGTTTTAATCAGATTGTGAAGAAGTACTCCACCCTGAGACTAACGTCCATCGTGTGATTGTCAGAAAAATCAGCTAACAAGAAGAGATAAAAGAAATGGGAGGTGGGATGGCTGTCATGATACCAGGGTCGGTACTGGTGATCACGCGGCTTTTAAAGCGGGATGGAAAGTTGCATGTTGCTGTTATATGTCCTTTACGCTGGGAATGGAGAACTACTTCACCCTTAATACTATGGTTTTTGGAGTCAACCAGCTAGCAGGAAGAGATGAAAGAAAGGGGAAATAGATACGGTCGAAATAGATACATATAGATGGAATTCTTCAGGTCGTGGATATCCATCAGCCACGTGGTCTGAAATATGGCCATCATCTATGATCCACGCCTATCCTTTATAGATGGGAGATCAAAAGAGTGTAGTTTGATAGAGTCTGGTAACGTGAGGGTAACACCCATCACATCAACCCCTGCCGCTATGATACACTAACGGAAAATGATTGATGAACACAGATTGAATTGTATACAAATTAATAAATATTAAACCCCGGCTTATCCATTGCTTCGATTATTGGGTTACTAAGTTTTTCTGTGGCATGCTAGCCAAATGAAGAGGGTTGCTTGGTTGTGGCATAGGTGTAACTGCTTACAAAATCAAACGATTGGAATATCTTGTACAACAACAGGAAGCACATACCCTAGTAACTACAAATTTGGTCCTAACTCAATTTTGATATAAAAAAAGTGAGTTACTAGGTTTTGACTTTTGACGGGAGATGTGTGGCCGAATGCTAAAGACCTCTTCGCGCAAGCGAATTATTGAAATAAAAAAATTCAACCATGTGTTAGTCTCTCTATCTTCCCTCTCTCTCTCTCCCTCTCTTTCTCTCTCTCTGTCGCTCTATTTCTCTCGTCAAAAGCGAGTAGACGGCGTTTGAAATTATCAGGATGAAGGAGTACAACTTAATTACATTATGCTAGGATGATTTTTATATTAATGAATACTAAAATTGTTCAGCTTATCTCCAATTTATAATTGAAAATGACGACAGTGAAAAGTTTTATCTCTAGTAGACTATTCAAATAGATGGATTTTATTTATGCATGTCTCTGTGATAGATAAAGGTTAATATTAATGAAATTTATCTCTCTTCCGGATCATGACTATTCAGATACAACGTCTTGATTCGTTTATTAATGAATAATATTGTTGTTTTACTTATATCTTGAAATTATCCAGAAACTACGGTGGCTTTTTAGTGCCATACATTCATTTATACCCTTTTCTCATGATAAATAAACAAAAAATAAAACATGAAAAACCTTTGTCCGCGGCATAAACCTTTTCTCCGCGATACAAAGTTTCCTCTGCCGTGTAAACCGTTTCAGCATTGTCTCCGTGATAATGTGAACCTTTTCTGTGCGGTGTAAACCTTTTCTCAGTGGTGTAAAATTTTCTCTCTCGAGTAAACCGTTTCTCCGCGGTGTAAACACTTTCTCCATGATTATGTGAACCTTTTTTCCGTGGTATAAACCTTAATTTCTCCGAGGTGTAAACCCTTTTCTCCGCGGTATAAATCTTTTCGCCGGGGTATAAAGTTTCCTCTGCCGTGTAAACCGTTTCGCCGAGGTGTAAACATTTTCTCCGTGATAATAATGTGAACCTTTTCTTTGCGGTATAAAGTTTTCTTCGCCGTGTCAACCTTTTCTCCGTGGTGTAAGCCTTTCTCCGCGGCGTAAAGTTTTCTCTGTGGTGGAAACCTTTTCTCCGTGGTATAAGCCTTTCTCCGCGGTGTAAACCTTTTTCTCCATAGTGTAAGCCTTTCTCCGCGGTGTAAACCTTTTTCTCCGCCGTGTAAACCTTTTTCTCCGCGGTATAATGTTTTCTCTTTCGTGGAAACCTTTTCTCCGTGGTGTGAACCCTTTTCTACGCAGTATGAGGTTTTCTCAACGATATAAAGTTTTCTCTGTGTTGGGAACCTTTTCCCCGTGGTGTGAACCTTTTTCTACGCAGTATAAAGTTTTCTCCGCGGTGTCAACCTTTTTCTCGTAGTGTAAGCCTTTCTCCGCGGAGCGGTGTAAACCTTTTTGTTTGCGGTGTAAACCTTTTTCTCTGCGGGGGTGAATCGTTGGCATCTTAACAAATTAAATGGATTTTCGTGTTTTCTTTTTATAAACAGATATACCGTAAATGAAAGAAGTTTTGTCGCTTGATGCAAATTTCAATTAACGGTGTTTAATGTGACACTTCTGTTTGGTGAATACACTTATATCACGACACCGTTTATCAGGGGCGTGGATACCCATGATTTTGCGTGAGGAACAAGATCCTGTCAAGGCGCCCGAAAAACGATAATTATGGGGGGGGGGGCTCCTAGTGACATATTGTGTTGTGTGGAACATTCGCGAGTCGATTTCTAGCATATCCGACCCACGGTACATATTTGACATTGGTTATAAGCAATATGATTATAATGTTGAAAACCGCATTGAAACCAGGTGATTTCTTGGCATTGTCAAGGGGCACAAATACTCAAGGGGGCGCAAAAACTCAAAACTATGACGCAAAGCTCGCCATTGCGTCCCTCTTAGTTGCCCCTGCCCTTTATAAACTTAAACAGTGAAATGAGGTTCTACATACAATATCCAACTCCCGTCCCTGTTTCAATTCCCCAGAATATCTTTTCGCCAGTCAATATAATCGCGGGGGTGGGGGTGGGGGTGTATGATTTCTTTGGACATCAAAATACATAGACTACGTGTATATTGTCCAGTCTACTTGGGTGTGAGATTGTTGTACCAACCGATGAGCCACAAACTGTTTCTATGCGCAAATGGGTTCGATTCGACAATTTCAAAAAAAAGACTGCCATTTTGACTTGAATTATGATCCGTCAGTTCAAAAATTATGTAGCACATATCTACGTTTTTTTGGCGTGGTTTCCCCTTGTCAAGGACAGCTGTCTAGTCGTTCGGATGGGACGAAAACTTGGTCCCGTGTACATCCCTTGGCAGTTGGGATTCGATAGAAGAGTAGGCCGTAGCGCCGCTGCCCGGGCAAAATTTCCCTCATAGCACACTGTATGGCGTATGCCCGTCTTCCATTAGCCCACGTTAGGTGCAGAAGAATAGGACGTTAAACCCCATTTCATTTCATTTCATTTCATATCTACGGTCGTCTGTTACGTGATCTGTCAAGTTGGATACGATTTTACATTCGAGGTTATGAATAATCAACGCTAATTATAAATATCGGCAGACATCTTGTTTTAATATAAATAGATTAGCCATATTTACAGGGGAAGGGGAAGATAATTGTTATGACAGATTGGACAGATGACAGAGTTAAATTAATGAGTTGAGTCAGACGGTCAGTCCATGAAGATGTCCCATGTGTGTTCAGCCAGTTCGTTCTAATTAGATGGAATGTATGGCCTGGTCAGTATTGTCAGAAGTAGCCATTGAGGTAATCACTCCACCACGTGTTACCAACGCTCAGATTGGAACATTAGATTGCTCGCGCCACGTGCCAGACGTTACGTCAGCGACTTCCTCCCGAATTAAAACATTCTTAGAAGTCTGGCACTTAAATCTCTCAGCAAATTATTAAAACTAGGTAACCAAACAATATCATTAATATAAACAATTTCTTTATTTTTTTTATCAAAGGTTTCTATTTTGTTTTGAATTGCCTTTGATTTCAAAATATACGTATGCTTACGGAAGACCACTAGGGTCAGTCAAATGACCAAAAATTATTGTAAAAGTTAAAGGGCCAATCACGGAGATCCAGCGTCTGCTCGTTCGGATGGGGCGAGAAACCGAGGTTCCGTGTACATAGCATGTAACCATAATATAGGTGCAGAAAAGTAAGAAGACTTTAGACACTCTTCCCCACTCAGAAGTTATTTTGCTATGTAAGTTTGATTACTTCACCACTTTAATCTCTAAACCATCTTTATAACATGTCTCAAGTTTACTTTTAACAGTTAAACATAATTGATGAAACATATGCAGTACGACTTTAAACTCGATCTGTAGAAATTAGAAAATGGTTTCGTGTAACCCAAAGGGATTACTCACTAAACAGCTGATCATTTGTAACATGTTTTGTAAGTCACCCCAAGGGACTTTCAATCGTCCCTAGCAACATTCACGGAGATCCAGCGTCTCAATTTCATGTGAATACGACGTTTGGTCCTTGTCCTTAACCGAATAACCTCGGTTACTGAAGGCCAAATCCCAAATGTTGGCAAGTCTTGTGTTAATACAATGTTTTGTTGTTACAAGCTAGCAAATAGCTTTGGTTTCTGAATTCCAAATCCAATGTTTCACGGGGATCCATAACCCCAATCGCGCGAAACACGGAGACCATAATGATGGCAGATAAAAGTTTTTATACCTGCTAATCAAAAATTAAACACGCATTATACAAGAGCTGAATCAGTAATCTTTGTAATTGCATGTTGCTCCTCGTGTTGCATCATAGAGCGCCTGTCATTGAGTCAACTGTCGCGGTTTCGAATCCCCGGTCGTACGTGACAAGGAGTGGGATCGCTGGTCGAACCTCGTTGGTTTTCTCCGGGTCCTCCTGTTTCCTCCCACTGCTAAAGGCCCCTACGCACAAGCGAATTATTGAAATACAATTAAACCATTATGTTAGTCCCGAAGTGACCTAGTCCTTGTCGAGTGGACGTTAAACCCTACTTCTCCCTCTGTCCATTTAAAAAACGCGGTAAACTGTCCTAGACGAGAATTTCACTAAGTAAACCTCGTCGTTAAGTCACCCACATCAATTGATCACCTCGTTCCATTTACGCCTTAGTAATTATTTCAATTATGGGTTACCAATATTTTTCAATTAAAAGTGTTGTTCTGGGTTTAGCTATATGATAAAACAATGGGACTACGACATGGAAATCGATCCTCGTTCTATCGAGGTATTACAAATAGGCCTCCTCTCTCAACTTGTCGATCGAACTTGATAGATCTTGCTGGGTCGGTGATAGTCACAGGGTCAGTGAGGGCAGATACGCCGTTTACAGGAGATTTGCTCTTGCAAGTGGTGGTGCACCAGCGGAGATGAAGAATTAGACGAAGTGACAAGATAATCCAAGTAGCTTGACAAGTTGGTAAAGAATCACTAATTAAAATACTAACAGACTGGTAATAAATTGATCAACTAGTTGTCAAACTCTTCAATACGGCCGTGTATTCAACTTCACTTGGTATTTAGACAAGCTTTCTTGCAAAGGGAATAATCAAACACTTCGTAAAGGACTATACAAGGGGTGGGGCAAACCCCAACATGCTCAGCTACATAAAAAAAATATGTGCATGTATGCGTAGGTAATTTTGAGACGATGGTGGCGCCATGCATCGTCAACTGTTAAATTTCCTTAAAAGGAGTCAGGCAAACCCCCTCCTGCAAACATTTCTAGATTCTTCCCTGTAAACCCTTTTGGAAATTTGATTTCAATGTGATGAAAGCTCGTGTTTTTGTAATAAATCACTCTGTTTTTCATTATTTATGTTGACTGAGGTTCTCATCTGGGAAATATTTCGTCAATAATTTATGATCTCAATTTCCAATGTCCCGTCTCCTTCATTGGAACTTCCTGGCGCTGCCACCGCCTTATAAATCTGATCGTGTCCACATGTCACCTACAATCAAATATAGCTGTTCGGAGCAGAACAGAAGGACGTTAAATTCCATTTTATTTCATTTTAAAAATGTCGAAATCGTTGGAACGCTCGGCTAGCTGACTAACCAAAAGACATCGAGTTTGGGAGTTTGGTGGCATAACAAGAAGAGATCCCCTGTCTAACATCGTGAGTTTTTACCGGGTCCTCCAGTTTCCTCCTCAAAGGTCATTATTGAAATAAAATTGAACCATAATAGTCACCCTGAAATTACCGAGTTTGTGTCGTGTGGACGTTAAACCCAATCTCTCTCTACCTCTCTCTCTCTCTCTCTCACAAGAAGCATTATTGTTTAATGTTTCTGTAATATCTCTCTCTTTCTCCCCCTCTCTTCTCTCTCAAATAAAATCTAAGGGAGGGTTATGTATGTGAATAAATATGCAACTTTCCCTCTCTCAAAGATTTCCCCAGTCCACTTCAGAACATTTACGGTATTGTCCATGGCAACTATTCTCAGAAATGGGAAATTTGTCCCGAACTTAAGGAAGGGTTTGACCCGCGGTGTATTAAACGAAAAGACGCACAGTTATTGTGTGCTGGTCTTATAATGGATATAAAAATAATTTCCTAACGCATCACAAAGTAAACTGAATTTCGCCCAGATGCGTAATCTATACGTGACCCGCGTACATTAAGACTCGATGGTTTATCAAAGTCGATATTATTAAGAGATAGTTTTATGTATCGAGAGATGGTGTACATCATGTCCACTCTGTGTTTAATCACGATGGCCATCACATATTACTGATAATGGTTGGTCAGATATTCATTGGATTTTTATTGATCCCCAGACATTTCTTATCACCTTACTTCTTCAATTACCATGTTAGTTGATCTACCCCTCTCATCCTCGGTGGTTTCTATCTATCATAGACCTTCACAAGTAATAAACAATTAACGACCTGCCACTATCGTCGTTATACACTTGTAATAAATAGTCAACAACCTGCTCCTCATCTTCGATATACAACAGCAGCAAAAAGTCAACAATATGTCGGTGGTTTCTATCATATGCCTCCACAAGTAATAAACAATCAACAACTTGCCTCTAATTCGCGATGTACACTTGTAATAAACAGTCAACAACCTGTCCCTTATCCTCGATGGTTTCTATCTCTTATATATAACAGTCAACAACCTGCCCTCGTCGTCGATGGTTTCTACCTATACCGTTGTAGAAACAACCAACAACCTGTTACCCATCTTCGATATATACCGTTGGAAGAAACAACCAACATCCTGTCCTCAACCCCGGTGTATACACGAGTAATAAACGGTCAACAACCTGACCATACGATTACATCATGTGTACCTACTTCAAGAATACACATGATGGCGAATGGCCGCCATTTAAAATACTACGCCCGCCTCTTAGAGACGATAACTTAACTCGCTATAAATTGTAAAAAAATTTACTTCGGCTAGAATTAAAAAACACCTAAGATTAACATTTGCTAAAAATTTCTAAAAAACAACCTAAATTTATGGAAATGGGGCCAAATCAAATCAGGCAAATTACATCAAATAGCCCATGTTAAACGTATAGCAAAAATTTTAAACTAACGCGAGCATGCGCGTTTCTAGACAACGCCATAGCGGGTCATAGCAACCAGTGAGTATAAATTGGAAATCCCCAATGACGTAGATATTATAAATTGGAAAGCCGAGTCTGTCTTAAAATAAGTAGTACCGTCAGTAAACAAGATGGAAGCCATCTGCTATCGTGTTTGATCATGGAGTAGGCAAGCACAGGTGTGTCGTATGCAACCTGACCTCTCACCCTCGGTATATCCACGAGTAATAAACGGTCAACAACCAGTCCCCTCACCCTCGGTGTATACACGAGTAATAAACGGTCAATAACCTGGCCCCTCACCCTCGGTGTATATTTGTAATAAATAGTCAACAACCTGACCCCTCACCCTCGGTGTATAATAATAATAAACAGTCAGTAAACCTGCTCCTCAAACTGAAACGTGCCCTCCATATCGGTATTAACCCTGTCTTGTATGAAGTTGTATCTTGTGTTTATTACCCCCCCCCCCCACCTGATGATATCCATCATATTCTCACGGTGTTACGTTTTAAGATGGCATTCTAATCATATTCTCACGGTGTTACGTTTTAAGATGGCATTCTAATCCTATTCTCACGGTGTTACGTTTTAAGATGGCATTCTAATCCTATTCTCACGGTGTTACGTTTTAAGATGGCATTCTAATCATATTCTCACGGTGTTACGTTTTAAGATGGCATTCTAATCCTATTCTCACGGTGTTACGTTTTAAGGTGGCATTCTAATCCTATTCTCACGGTGTTACGTTTTAAGATGGCATTCTAATCATATTCTCACGTTTTAAGATGGCATTCTAATCATATTCTCACGGTGTTACGTTTTAAGATGGCATTCTAATCATATTCTCACGGTGTTACGTTTTAAGATGGCATTCTAATCATATTCTCACGGTGTTACGTTTTAAGATGGCATTCAAATCATATTCTCACGGTGTTACGTTTTAAGATGGCATTCTAAATGAAAAATCGAAATGGTTTTAAATGCTAGTCTCCCACTGTCGCACGATGTGTTACGATAAGAGTTTTCCAGGGGCCCCGGGACCCGGGTACCAGGGTATACAAATGGTACCCTGCCCTTCGCTGAGGTATACATACATGTATACCCATGCTCTAATCATGACAGTTTTCAACCTTTTTACTATAATGTATTTTAAAGGCATTTACATTGAAATTTGGAATGCTAGAGGCGCTCTAAACAGCATTCTCGGAATTGACAAATTTCAAAATTTTCTAGAGGCCGGGGGAGAGAACCCTAAAGACCCCCTATCTTTTGGTACCGCTCCGATGCCACTGAGAGTGTCCCTATTGAGTCCATCTTTTGGTACGTGCTGGTGCAAAACGGTAACTACGACTAGTCACAATATCATGGTAAGATCTGATAGGATCAGCACAATTACTCCACGATTAAAAACAACGATTTCAACAGTAGCGCGAACCGTGATCGTGAGAACCTGGCATAAAGAAACTCACTTCTTGCCTGTCTTTTCCACTTCAGTTTACCGACAAAATATTTTTAAAACTGATTATCTCTTCAGAAATGAAATAAAATAAAATGAAATGGGTTAAGGTCATTTTCTGAAAAACTGAAATGTGGTTTAACGTCCTACTGTTCTGAAAAACTGAAATGTGGTTTAACGTCCTACTGTTCTGAAAACTGAAATGTGGTTTAACGTCCTACTGTTCTGAAAAATTAAATGTGGTTTAACGTCCTACTGTTCTGAAAACTGAAATGTGGTTTAACGTCCTACTGTTCTGAAAAATTAAATGTGGTTTAACGTCCTACTGTTCTGAAAAATTAAATGGGGTTTAACGTCCTACTGTTCTGAAAAATTAAATGGGGTTTAACGTTCTGAAAAATGAAATGGGGTTTAACGTCCTACAGTTCTGCTCTTAAACTGGGCTAATGAAGACGGGCATCGCCATACAGTGTGCTGTGAGGGAAATTTTGCCCGGGCATACGCTTATATGGGACTCCAATAGTCAAGGGATCTTTTACGTGCACGCCAATGTGTACATGGGGACCTTGGGTTTCCGTCCCATCCGAAAGACTAGACTGCTGTCCTTGTCAGGCCTTCCACCCTGCATTACTGACAAGGGCAAACTACGCCGGAAAATCTGGATGAACTGTCTCGGCCAATGTAGGAATTGAAAACCCGACCTCCAGGCTAGCGAGCCAGCGTCTTACCCACTAAGCCGCATGATCCCCCTATCTCTTCCGACTGCAAACGATGAAACTACATGAACGTCATCAACATAAACGTTATAATACGGGGTCTATCAGTGTCAGGGTTTGGTACGCCACCAACCCCACCCCTACCGACGAGTGCTCGTTTTGTAATAACTTAGAAAACGACCCTGTATGTGTTTTTTAAAAGAAAATGAAGGATTTTTTTTTATTTTGAAAAATAACACTTCTGGACTTTCTTCGAAGTCAAAAGGTCAGCAGCAACCCAGAAAGAAAAAAGGGCAGAATATTGGAGAAAATCTTTACACATAGCAAATTGTTGTCCATGGATGGCAAATAAGATTATAGAACTAATTATGGAAGGTGAATTGACGAGTACAGTAAAAGAAGCAGATAAGCAATGGCCGTCGTGGGAGAAATATAGCCTCGGTAGAGGTTAGTTATTAAATTTATAACCTTGTCAGTATGCTGGAGAGATATAGCTCACGGGGGTTATTACTCGTAATTGTAGAATAATTTGGCACATGCTCCCGTGTAATTTCATTGGATATAATTCCAAGGTAGGTCTCCGCATCTTGACATACTATATGATTTATTGGCGCGGCCATGTTTAATTCTGGCGGAACTCAGACAGTTGGGGCTTCTATACAACCGGACACGTCATAAATAATCATGGAAATATGTACTCCTGGGAGACGATAGAGGTATTTCATAAACCCGCCGGCTCATATATAAAACGGTTTTTTCCATTAAAGACTTAATATGAGCAAGTCGTACCAGTAGACAACTTAATCACGTTCTAACAAATATTTTTATAACCCTACCACAGTGTAAATTGATTTTAGCCTGGATTAGCGTCTCCCCTTTTATCGCCACGGTTCTGATTTTAATCCAATTGAATCTATCAGACACATAGAACGACGGCACGTTCATTACGTCAGAGAATAACAATCAAGGTACATAACTCAGGGAGAAGCACGTGACGAAAGCTGTTAAAAGCCCAAGCAATCGGAACCCTGTTAATTTTACGTCAATAAACTCCATGTAAGCTAAAGCAAAATAAATTGACTAATTGACTTTGGCAGGGCGTCAGATTTTATTCTGTGTTAATCTGGCGTTTTGGTGACATGTCACCCTCGCATTCCGATTCGCTACTAAAACTAACTTTAAAACTTAGAAACAATTAATACGTGCAGGGTTGTAAACCTCAAATAAAGATCAAGATACACCGATTGTTGAGAGAGAGAGAAAGAGAGAGAGAGAGGGGGGGCACGTTCACTCATAGCTACGAGAACGTAACAAGAACGTTGAGATATACTGATGTGCTTGTTTTTAGCTACGATTGGATGCCTTTAGTTCCAAGTTGCAAACTCAATTTCTTTATTAATGCATGTACCTTCTTAAAATTTTTATACTACTAGTACTTATTACACCTACGCCGCCCATTCTACTGAAACAACATTCATTTATCAGCAAATATCAACAATAATGTAAATCTAGCGTTGTTTTAATGTGTTGATTTCTGATGTGGCAGAAATGTTATAAATAACAATAATCAATCGATGTTTTTATGAAAAATATTGTCAATTTTGCTTACTTTTTGCGAGTGTGATTCGCGTTCGGCTTTGCAACCTGGAAATAAATAGGACCATCTTTTATCTCGAAACACGGAGGGTGGGGAGATGAGGTTTGTTATCTAGTTTACTCAATACAAACTTAGTCAGTTTGGTGCTAACGTTCAGTTCAATTTGAAATTCTTTAACAGATGCTTCCGGATCGGTGTCTGTCCGACACACAAACTAGATCATTTAGGGACTAACACGTGGTGAGGGGGCGGTGGGGTCTTACGCAGCGAGAGGAAATCGGATGACCAGGAAAAAACCAATGAGGTTGGACAGATGATCCTTCTCGTTGCCACGTGCAAGCGGCAATTCGAAACCACGCTACTTGACCCAATGACAGACCTTGTCCATTACATGTAAATCACGAAACCACCCCACCCCCTTGTTTCAAGGTGGCTGACCTTTAAATTCTCGTGTATCATCCGTCTACTCGCGACGTCACGCTATAACACGTACATTGTTTAACATCGCGTACTACCTTATGTACCCAGAACTAAATAGGAATTATTTTTATCTAGATATACTTGTTTTTCTGACACCTTTATTTTTTCTTTACAATTTAAAAATTGTTTTAGAAATTACAGAAGAAAAAAAAGAGTTAAGATGAAGTTAATTAACTCGCCACGATGTCATCCCTTTCTGTTTTCTGGATTCATAGTACACTAAATTCCTGTATCTGCGCAGTGATCTGTAGTGAAATGAAAGGAACTGAAATAGGGTTTAGCGTCCTACTGTTAAACCGACTGGGCTAATGAAGACCGCCATGCGCCCAAACTGATCCCGCAGTGAATATTCGCTTGGCCGCTACAATCACTGATAAGCATGACATCGACGAGACTTAATGAGTTCGGCATATTAACTTTTTTACTCCGACAAATTAAAATCTCAAACATTTTTTGGAGGTAAAAGAAAATAAATAAAGACGTTTGGAGTATTTGTAGTTAAAAAATATTTCCTATTTAGTGTAAATGGGTATGAAAATGAGTGAAATGCATCATTTTGCCCGAAGCAGTTAGGTGTTATGTAAACATTGCACGAGCCGTTGAGCCAATGACTGACGCCACGTGCAGTCAACGCACGTGTTGTGGACAGTCATCTGTTACAGAGATAATTCGTAAGTAATTTTCTGTGAAACAGATTGGCATACGCCATGCAGTGTGTTGAAAGCGAAATTTTGGGCGGGCAACAACACGTTGTACTTTAAATGTACGAAAAAGTGTTTAACGTCCACTCGACACATTTGAGACTAACGACTCATTTTTGTTTAAATAATGTGCTTGCGCGTAGGGGTATTTAACAGTGGGAGGAAAACGGAATACCCGGCGAGGTTGGACAGGCGACCCTACGCCTTGTCATGTACATCTAGGTATAAGCTAATACGCTGGTTTTAATATTGTATAGAATTTCGATCTATTGTCGTCGAGTCTTCTATTGTTGTGGAAGCTAACGGTGGTCTGAGCTGGTAATTAAAACCATTCTGGTTGAACACCGAGATTTCGCCTTCCAGCTTCTTACAACCTTAATAACTCACAACTTATATTAAACAGGCCGTCTGTAAACTGAATAGAGAATATATAGTTGTACATGTGTTTTATGATGTCAGGTTTGACGTGAGTTTATGTCTGAAAATCATGGAAACTTCTGTTAATCATTTTAAATGTCAGCTTTCTGGATCTAAAGTCTAGAAGTTCAGATGTAGACTACATTGTTACATGCCCATCAAGGCGGGGGTGGATGTCCGAATGGTCAGCACGTGCGTGTTGTATCATAAAGCCTATCATTGAGTCAACTGGTGTGGTTTCGAATCCCCGGTTGTACGTGACAAAGAGTAAGGTGGCCTGTCCAACCTCGTGGGTTTTCTCCGGGTCCTCCGGTTTCCTCTCACGGCTAAAGACCCCTACGCGCAAGCGAATTATTGAAATACAATATTTTTTAAAAATCACGTGTTAGTCCCGAAATGACCTATTTTTTTCTCTCTCTCTCTCTCTCCCTCTCTCTCTCTCTCTCTCTCTCGTTTGGATGGGACGAAAACAGAGATCCCGTGTACACATAAAAGATCCCTTGGTGGATGGAATTCACGATGAGAAGGCCGTAGCGGCGCTGTCCGGGCAAATTTTCTTAATAGTACACTGTATGACGTAAGCCCGACTTCATTGGCGCTGTCGGAGCAGAACAGTAGGGCGTTAAACCCATCTCATGAAAATGACCATAACAGTTCAGTATTAAAAAAATCCCGACATCTTAAAATATATCAGACCACCCTATGTTAACCTCCTGTATGAGTCCTGCAAGAAAAGCAAAAACTATGGTCTTAAAGACACCCATCTTCAAACAGCATGCCTCACCAAGGTAATATACTCAGTAATTTATCGACTTAACGTAAAATTTCTTCAAATTAGTTTTTAAGCTTTTTGGGATTTTTTTGTATGTTGAATTGGTTTCAAGGGAACTTGAAGTAGAATTAATTACATGTTGAAGCAGGTGCAGAAGGCATCAGCCATCTTGAATAGTGATAGATGTAGCCGACCAGAACACGCAAGTTACTTAACTGGAAAAACAATCCATGAAAAAGTAAGTTAAAAGATCCAATTACTCTATTACCTCTTCATTACGACCGCGTTGCTTGTTCCACTAATTATACAACCGGGAACAGATTTTAACAGAGTCTTGGACGTTTTAATCAAGTTAAAGTTGTAGTTAATCTCATTTTGCCTGGAGAAATGTAATTGTTGTTGGTATTTAATTTAATTAAATTCTGTGAAACTTGAAGGTGATAATATTGAATGGCACCATTGTTGTTCGGCAGAGTCGTTGCGGTTTCTTTTTATTTTTTCTAGGTTCGATTGACACAAGAATGGTTACAACTCGGGTTCGCTATGAGAGAAAGAGCGAGGCGGGGGGGGGGGGCACTAGCCACGCCCATAAATCAAGAATTGTTTTTTAGTATCGAGAAGAGTACCGAAGGGCCGATAGCAAACCCACACGGATAGACAGCCTATGAAGACGAGACATGCTATTAAATGAAATGGGGTTTAACGTCTTACTGTTCTGATCTTGCGCGTCAATGTGTACACGGGATCTCGATATTTCGACACACCGGAAGGAATATACGTTGTCCCTTGCCAGGCGTTCTGTCTTGTACCACTGACAGGTATGAAACTTGCAGTCTCCAAGTCACACTGGTCAGCAGGGAATATTCGTTCGGTCGGCCTCTAGGATAGCGAGCTTTGTTGTCGGATTGCTTGGAAATTGTTCAAGTTGGTGAACTACAAGACTCCATTCTAGTGCAGGAACCAATCTGGGGAAATTTACTAGGGGTATCTCTTCAGCTAAATTCGAAACCAGGGCAATAATGCTCAAAACAGGGTTAGATCTACTTTATAAGGCCAACTTCAAGTTTGGCCAATGGCCACCACATGTAAAATTGACTAGCGCTAATCTCAACCCTAACTCTAACACTGGACCCCCCCCCCCCAAAAAAAAATTATCGCGTGTCGTATTCGTATAACCATATTTGCATCTCAGCGACCTTAACGAAAATTGAGGTGGCTATAACAAATAGATTGAGCCCTCAACACATTCAGGATTGTGAAATTCTTTGAGCTTAGCACTAATGGTTATGCCCATTATTCTGTCACTAAAAACAAGTAAGGTACTGAACCAAACCGTGTCTGAACCGGAAACGTAGCGACGTCGGTTTAAAAATGATTTTGATCAAGATATTGAGCTTATTCACTTTCTGGAAACATCTTGATAGTAACCAGACTGGTCGGTTGCTTTAAATTCCATTTTGTGTAAATAAAATTTAATTTAAAAGCTTGGATTAGGTAGTTGGATATACTTACCATTAAAAGATTCCAGTCTCGCAATTAAAAGATTTATATTTATAACAGATTCCAACCCACGCGCGAGTTTCACATTAATTGATGGTAGTAGACTGTTTTAAAACAGGAAATGTTCTCCTGGGAAGAGGTGTGTGCGATTTGTGTCTGGTGTTCGTTATGCCCACAAATCGTTTTGTTCATTGAGGGTCGGCAATATATCAGAAAGATTTAAAATATACCAGAATTTATTATTTAAAACAAAAAAAAATAAAAGCAAAATTTTGGATCCGTTGTACAATCTGAAATGTTTGACTCCCACCCCCATTGCGTCGGATAAACTATGATAAGTTTTAATTACAAAACATTCAGGGTTCAAAATATATCCCGTGGTTATGAAGGTCTGATGAACCGGGGTTGTGGATAGGCATTTTTCCGGTGTGGAAGGTTGTTAGTTTAATGGTGTAGGAGGTTATCGTTTCTAGGGTTGTGGGAGGTTGACCTGGGGGGGGGGGGTTGTAGTCGATCCGAATGGTTAACGTGTGCGCGCTGTATCGTAAGATCTGTCTTTGATTCAACTGTCGAGGTTTCGATTTCCTGTTGTACGTGACAATTGAGTAGGGTCGTCTGTCCAGCCTCTTCTGTCCTCCGGTTTACTCTCACTGCGTAAGACTCCTCGCGCAAGCAAATTATTGAAATAAATGTGGACCATATGTTAGTCCCGAAATTACCAGGTCTTTGTCGCGTGGGTCTTAAACCCAATTTGTTTCTCCCCCAAATATTTCGCCAGCGATAATGATTTCTTAGGAGTGTTCTTAGCCAGCCACATCCTCAGCCCCTCCAAAAAAATTCAGTACCCCCCCTCCCCCGCGCTGTGAGATGTTATCATTTTGGTGTTCTGAAAGGTTACTGTCTGGGTGTTATGAGATGTCATTGTTCCCAGGTTTTTATTTCGCGGGAGAAGAAGGTTGTTTGTTCGGGGTTGTGGAAGAATGTTGTTCCGGCGTGGAGTGGAAGGTTGTTTGTTCCGGCGTGGTGTGGAAGGTTGTTTGTTCCGGCGTGAAGTGGAAGGTTGTTTGTTCCGGCGTGGAGGGGAAGGTTGTTGTTCCGGCGTGGAAAGTTATTGTTCGGGTGTTGTGGTGGGTTGTTATTTTGGTGTTGTACAAGGTTATTGTTCCAAGGGTGTGGAAAGCTTTTGTTTCGTGGCTGTGGAAATTTATTGCTTCTGGGGAGAACTTCAAATACTCAGATCCAACGACGGATTGAACGATGGAGAACGATGGACCAAATATTAAAAAAAACAAAATACAGCAAAACAATATAGTATAATACTTATATATACATTTTATTCAACGTGTACACACGATTTACAAACACCTCGTGTAGGAGACACAAGGTTTACATACACCTCATGTAGGAGACACAAGGTTTACATACACCTCATGTAGGAGACACAGGTTTACATGCACCCCGTGTAGGAGACACAAGGTTTACATACACCTCATGTAGGAGACACAAGACGTACACACACCTCGTGTAAGAGACACAAGATTTACAGACACCCCGTGTAGGAGACACGGGATTTACATACACATCGTGTAGGAGACGCAAGATTTACATACACCTCGTGTAGGAGAAACGGGATTTACATACACCTCGTGTAGGAGACACAAGATTTACATACATCTCATGTAGGAAACACAAGGTTTACATACACCTCATGTAGGAGACACAGGTTTACATACACCTCGTGTAGGATACACAAGGTTTACTTACACCTCATGTAGGCGACACAAGATTTACATACAACTCTTGTAAGAGTTTTTTTTTAGAAAACCATATTTGTCTGCTACATGAGGTGTATGTAAACCTTGTGTAAACCTCTGCCATTAGCTTTTACAATATACAGAAATAATAGGATAGGTTTTATTTTCATTTTATACATATAGACAAATTAGGTTCTATCTCTTGTTATACCGGGCGTGTTTGACTGAGGTTGAATTCGTACCATCCATCTTACTTTTGAAATTCCTCCATACCCATGGAGACAGTATTACCCGTGGAGATGCATTGGTACAGAGTTTAAATCCTGGCCAATAAATGACCTGTATTATTAAAAATTTTTTTTTTTTTTGAAGTTTTTGTAAACGTCGCCCATGGAAATAAATCCCAAACCGTGACAAGCCTGGAATCCAGGCCAATCTCTGATTCTTCCCGCTAAGAGCCTGAACTCTCAAACCAAATAAAACCAAACTCAGATTCGGAAACTGAAGGTCAATCAACCACGCCCTATATATATATATATAATATATCATAGTTTTATAGTTCTATATATACATCTTTTAAATTTCATGTACACTTTTACAATTGTAATTTAGCCATCTGAAAGCAAATATTTCATCTCTTACTTAAACATATATATATTGCACACACAATTATTTTGATTGAAACCTTATTATATTAAATGTACTAATAATTAATCTAACTGGATGTACAAGGTACAAGGTTACTGGAAACCATCTTCGTAAAAGCCATAGATATTATATCATAACACATCTGATTAAAATACAGTTCTATATTTCGTTTCGTTTTTTTTAAACTGTCGATGTACTGGGGAGGGGGGGCCTCATGGATTTTTAACCCTATGACGTCAGACATTCATTAATCAATCAGCCAAGAACTCATCGTAACAGACCGTTTCATTGGTTAATTCCTCACATCAACCAGAACGCCCGTTACATTTTGAACTATAAAAAACGAAACGCAATTTTTAACTACAAAAAAAAAAAGGAAACGAAATAGGATCTGTGTTTTAACCTAATCGTATCGTATCCCTAAAAGTTTGGGTGAAAATAATGTGCTTCTTAGTTTCCCTTAATAAATTGATAAGCTCCGCCCCTTTTCCATATAGGCGTAATGAGGGCTATGATATAGCACCAATCTCATACGGGAATGGAGTGGTTCACTTCGTGCTATATACCATATTATAAACAAATCTGTGTTCTAAGAGGCAATGGAAGTAGTCACACTAAGCAGAAAAGCTTCGATTCTTTATGGTTTTGATATGTCTACGATTATTTATTTTATGGTCCATAATATTACTAACACGTAATGGTCTGATTTCAGGCGAGGCAATATAAACAGGTATGTTCTGCATCTAAAGCAAATTTCAGATGTTTATAACTGTCAAATGTTTTATAATTTATTTCTGACCGAGACTGATATGTATGTAGTATATCTATATGTACCAGAAGAGGGGAATGACTTGAACCACTTCAGAGCAGAACGTGGGGTGGGGATGTCAGTGACCAAGTTTAAAGGTAAAACCATGCACAGTTTGTATTTTTCTACAAGTACTGACCAAATGCTCTAATGAAATTTAAACAATGCTTAGAAAAAACAATGTCAGTGAGTAATTGATTGCTCTCGACCCCTTGCATAGAGGTATACACAAATTTTTAAAATGACAAGAGCCAGAAATGGGGTTTATGCCCACACTACACAAACTACGTCATTTTGGGACTAACAAATGGTTCAATTTTATTTCGAGAAAGCGAAACGTCGCCAATTGTTTCATTGACAGAATGCACACGTTAACTAATTTACCGACCCCTACCCCCTCAAAATGATAGACCTGTAGTAACACAGTGGTGAAAATGGGTATGAAATCCCCAATTCTGCACCGATTTATTAGCCCCATCTTGTCCTGGTCACACCAAACATCAACACAATAGTACTAACTAACAACGAATAACTTCAGTTCAATCTGATTAAGACCCAGATCCTATTTCGTTTCGTTTTTTATAGCTCAAAATTTTGTTTTACTTGTTTGTACTACACTTGGATCTGGAAAAGTTGTTATATAACCCTTGTTCTGGGTTTAATGGAATTAATGGAATTTCCTTTGGTGAGTTATTGGCGTGCAGTGCATATTAGATATTTAAAGCAAAAGTTAAAACATCTACACTGATTAGTGAATCAAATGTCTGACATCATAGGGTCAAAAGCCACTCATATGACCCTTGACACAATCTCCCTCTACAACCGGTCAAATCTTCATGTAGTGTAGGCCATCAATAATGTAAAATTGAAACGAAATATAGATCTGTATTTTAATCATATTGTTCACTCGTCCAGTATTTTTACATTCACAGACCAAGGCATTTTAATTATGCTTGAGCATTCTCGTAACAATCTTCACTAAATCTTAATAAACTACAAAAACAAAACTTCATACTTTATTTTATTAGTTTCTTTATTAACAGATGATCATACTGACATATAGAACTTTATTATTAAAGTTTTTAAAATGAAAACCTAGAGCTCTTGTTTCAATTTATTATGTCGGTCATGTCCGACCAATGTATTTTTGGTTTCATATAAAATTATTCAATATAAAATTATTCATTAGTCCATTCGGTTCACAGGACATTAATAAACCCAATAATCGTTCACTTCATTTTCAATTCAGAAATTAAAGAAACGAGGAGAAAAAGTAAGGAAAATGTCCGACAAAACAAATTGAGAAACTTGTGCTCTGGTTGAAAAAAAAACATGGATGTTTATTTGGAGATTTTTTAAATTCATGTATAATAAAGTTTTTCTAATGTATTTCTAATTAATTACACAAGAACATCGTTTATTCTTCTCATCATTGACTATTTATATACAAAATTTACAAATTTAATATCTTTATATCCATCAAAAAGAAAAAAAAACAAATTTACACATAAGTTTGTGCACAACACCCAAACAGTGATATAAATCAATTAACACACACCTAACAAACGTTATAAATCTTTCACACTTCAGAGACCAGATATCACAAGATTTTCGTTCGTGGAGGTTTTTTTCGGGTTTATGTCCAAAGTCCTGTTACAAGATTTTCGTTTGCGGAGGTTTTATTCGGGTTTATGTCCGAAATCCATTTACATGTAGCTTTTTTATGCTGTACTAATGAATTAAAGAGACATGACACTGCAAAATTTCCTGGATTTTTTTCTGTATTTATTCCCAAAATTCATATAGCTAATGTTTGTTGGACTCTTGAAATGAAAGTTCTTAACTAAAGGGTTAATAAGTTGAATTGAAATTTCTTTTGAAATATTAAATCGTAAAAAATTTCATTTTATCACAATTTCAGTCGTCCATCTTGGATATTTTGTCTCTGTTAATTGGTCATTCACACAACATTCGCAACTAAAACAACCAATCACACGCTAGTTTTATCAGTCTCTTAAACGTTTCATTAGTATTATATAATATTTTCTTCATGATAAGTATGAAACATTTTATATGATAATAATATATATCTTATTATATATATATATTTATATTTATATACATGTATACAGCAAAGGCAGAAAACACGTTTTTAAATAGAAAATAGCACATTTAGAGTGAATTGTTAGATTTCACTTAATTAAATATAATTTATTCACAGTTTATTAATATTATAAATATACAATAACATACAATACAAGTTAACATTAGATATATATATATACAAGACAGTTTGTGGTGAGGATCTTAATATCAAAATAAATGTGTGCATAATCAATTACTATCAAATAACCAACAGGTCGGGAGAGAGAGAGAAATGGGGTTTAACGTCCACTCGACACAACTAGGTCATTTCGGGACTAACATATGGTTTATTTCAATAATTCGCTTGCGCGTAGGGGTCTTTAGCAGTGGGAGGAAACCGGAGTGCGCCCCTATCTCCATGCCACATACGCTCACACCAGGGCTCGAAACCACAGCTGCAAGCCAGAGGTGACCGGCCAGCTAGAGGTCGAAGCGCGGCACTCTCGACCACTAGGCCATCCTAACCCCCCCCCAACAGGTCGGAGAGAGAAATAAAGGGTTTAACATCCATCTGACGCAAACTAGCTCACTTTTGGACTAAAACATGGTTAAATTTTATTTCAATAATTCGTAGGAGTCTGTGGAAGGAAAATGGAGGCCCAGGAGAAACACCACATGGTTAGACATACGACCCAACACCTGGTCACGTATATGGGCATCAAAACCACGTCAGTGGACTCAAGGACAGACATTGGGATACAAGGTTCAAGCGTTACCTATTCGGCCACCCAACCCCACTCAACAGCTCTGAATAGGAAGTAGTATAAATCAGAAACCGGGAGTGGTAGTGTAACACAAGAAGGCCTATGTACCGGTAACACCCTATATTGAGGTAGTCCTCCTGTCACCACCAACCACGCACAGATAGCTGACAGTCCAATATAATAATAATTATAATAATGATTTAGTTATAGTGCGCCTATAATTCAATATTTTGGTATATAGGCAGATTTCATTTTTGTCGGACAAAAGAGAAATTGAATCACAACTATCAAGAAGAAGTGAATCAATGTAATTTCTAAATAAACTACGGAAATTGATCGGAACAAATGGATGATGACAGCCATCACTGAACACGCTCGCTAAATTTACCGACCCCAGTTGCAATAATCAGTGATTATACACACATTTATTTTAAGATTAGTGGGACACAATAGATATTTATGGTGAATCGACATATTTAACAAATAAGGTGACGAGTGATAATTATTTGGTGCATTTAGAAAATGGTTTTAGTAATTGAAAATTTTTTTTTTCAATTACGTGTAGTTACAATTCAGTTAACCAATTATCTATGATTATTTCTGTGGTCAAATTAAAAATTTCAAACAAATTTGAGGTGTAGCAGGCCTACTACTTGACACAACCTGTTTAACCAGGTCGGTCTGTTAAGACAAGCCCTTGAAGTACTCAGAATCTGGAGAACCGTGGATTGCACAAATGTAATATTTAAAGGGGAAATTACTTGGTTTCTGGAAAACCTAAGATTGCACCAGTGTAACACTTAAAGGGGAAATCTCTAATAATTATGGAAAACCTTAGATTGCACAATTGTAACACTTAAGGGGGAAATCTAACAGTTTATGGAAAACCTTAGATTGCACAATTGTAACACTTAAAGGAGAAATCTAACAGTTTATGAAGAACCTAGGAATGCACAATCATACCACTTAAAGGGGAATCATAAAGGTTTGTGGATATTGACGATGATTTCAACTACACAAAGTGCATGTGATAAAGCTTTTTACTATGAATAAATAAATTTTACAATTCTAAGGATTTCAAATCATGTGAGTTCTTATAATAAATGATTAATTAATGTGATGTTAATTTTTCAACTAATTTGGGTTACAAAATAATAATCAATGATAATTAATACTTCATTATAAAGCATCGTTCATAAACACATCTTATATCTTCATTTCATTAACTCAGTAAATAAAACTCTTAATTTTCGAAAAAACCTGCAGCGGAATGCATTGTATCTGGATAAAATGAGACAAGATAACAGAGTCTACATTGAACAGTGACCCCACATGTTAAGAGTTATCCCCCTCTCGGACTAAAACATAAACTGCTTCGTAACGTTCGACTTGAAACACCTGTTGATTTTCTTATGAAGAAGGAATAATTCTCTGATTGTGACCATTGTCACGGTAACATGTGATCATCAGGGGTCAGTCCTGGGTCACGGAATATTACCTTTTTACGTCAGGAAATACATAAATATCATCTTCACCATTTTATAACATCACAGATTCATGGAGCAATTTCATTGGTCTCTTATTACATATAAAGCACACTGATTGGTCAATAGCTATATACAATTTATCGTTAATCACAAAAGATGATGGGTCGAAGTTCATTGGCAAGTGGCGCAATTATTTACGTGGCACAGGATGTCTCCGAATTGGAAAGAAAAATTCAAATTTAGTCATCTTTCATCCAATGAAATTGTTTGTATTTAAATGACGGTACCCAGGGAACCAATCACTGATACTGTTTCAGGAGATCGAGCTGTATTTGTAATCCTCAGCAGCCTAAATTTGTGAGCAGATTTTTGTTTTTTTCGCTTGTTAAATCTTCGGAAGGATAACAATACTCCATTCTTTACCTACAGAAACAGGTGGTCTGGGAGTCAGTCTTCCCCAGATGATGACATCTTCACACAACGATTTACCAAAGACTCCTCTGTAACTTTCACACATCCTTTTTATTCGGAGCTAATACGTTATACTTTAACAATCAGATGGTCTCTGGAATATACAACCTAAGTCACACACACATACACACGTGCGCGCACGCTTTACTACCGACATAAAACTAACGCTAATGTCACAGTTACTGTCACTAAAAGGAGACTATAAGAGAAGGCTATGCTATTACTGTCATTATCGCTTATAAGGCCTGTGTTTTTAGGTCCATTAGCATGAATAACATTTTCATCGATTAAATTATCTGAAGGATGATTATCTGAATCGGTTTTGGGATATACTGAAATATAAAAATAAAAGACAATATTATAAATCTTTAAAATAAAAAAACACAACAATTCTATGCTGTTTAAACAGTACATAACAAATTTTAATCGTTGTTTCATCATGGAGGGTTTTCTTAAAGTCAGAAAATCCCACTACAAACTAGTACAACTGGGTCAGAAAATCCCACAAGCTAGTACAGCTGGGTCATAATTTAAAGTCAGTGAATCCCACTGCAAGCAATGACCACATGAATCGGAATCCCCCATACATCTATCTGAAAACTCAAATTTAAATTAAAAAGAAAGCTTACATAATTTCTGTGTTGTTGTGACTGTTGTTGTTGTGCTACTTGAAGTAGATGGTGTTGAACTGGTCGTTGTTGGGCGTCGAGTTGTACTAGCTTTATTGTTATTCTTATTAGGTGTCGGTGTAGCTGCAAAAGATAAAGGAATCAATCAAATGGGGAGGAGAAAGAGAGAAATGGGGTTTAACATCCACTCAACACAAACTAGGTGATTTCGGAACCATCATATGGTTCAATGTCATTTTAATAATAAGCTTAAGCGTGGAGTTGAAGGAAGCCAGAGGATCGAGAGAAAATGCACAAGGTTGGAGAGGCGACGCTACTCCTCATCATGTACAAACCATGCCATGTACTATGAGAAAGACTGTGCTGAGACCAGAGACAATAATTGAATTTAAACTGTCAAGGGTTCTTTTACATGCACACCCTTCAACCATCCAACCCTAAACATCGTCACGTACAAGAGGGGGAATACTACTTGACTCCAAGACAGAATTTGTGATCAGACACACACGCGTTTAACAATTTGACTACCATTTAGAAAGCAAAATGACAGGAAATCGGGGGTGTAACATCAGTCACGCTCTGGCTATAATTTCTAAATTTACTGGATACACAAATACAAATTGCATGCTATTAAAATGAAAAAATGATTAGTTTATCCATGTCAGAACTAATACAGGGAGCGGGTTTTAAGAAACAGAAATGAAATAGGCTAATGAAGACGGCGGTTAAGAAAACATCCATGCTAACTAAACTACCAGAAAAAGATCAAGACTAATGTACTACGGTCTACATTCATGCTATATAAACTGCCATAAAATGATCTGGACTACTGTCTACTTGGGATGCGGTCATACCTGTATTACCCGACCCTGGATTCTGATTGGATGACCCCTGATTTGACCCTGCATTCTGATTGGAGGAGCCCTGATTCTGGTTGTTAGTACCTTGATTGGAATCCGCACAGCAGACGTTCAGCATCATCTTCATATTCTTTGAATCACAGACTCCTTTGTACTGATTGTTCATTTCACTTGGTCCACCATTAGATGTAGCTAAAAAAAAAATATAAAAATATAGTTCATTAGTTTGTTGATCCAGACGCACAGTCAAAAGAATTAGACATGCGAATTTCTCGAATGAGAAATCTATTTAAGCGTTAGATGTAGCTAAAACAACAAAATACTAAAACATTAAATACCTCACAATACTTCATGTCTTAGCAAAAGACGCCTACGCACAAGCGAAATATTGAAATAAAATGTGAGTGGACAGTGAAAAATTAGAATTTGTTCGAGGCTTTGAATATTTAAATTTGAAGAGCTTGTTGAATAATTTGTTTAAAAGTGAATGTTCCCCTTTAATTTCATTTAATTAAGCAAATTGTATGGTCATGCCCTTTAAATATTTCATATATGTACAGCGTCAAGGGATTCCATTAATCCTGAGTGAAGCAGTGACGAATTATGTTACTGAAGATAAAATCATCGCCAAACGATACTTTCTATTTGCGTCTTATCTTTAAAGGATATGATAATTACTAAACATCGCTTTGTTCATCATAGCGTGAACGACTATTGTCTTCAAAACAAATAGTGATTTTAGTCATTCCCGTTTGCACGACTTTTAAAACAATGTTTTTACGTTATGTACATAAACAAAGAATAGATGGTTACCATGACAACATAAGCACACAATTATCTAACAACTGAAGTGTTTTAACTTGATCAAGCCACAAGTCTAGTAACCAAAAATGTATATATAGTCTCTTTTAACCAGTGCTTATCAATCAATTTAATAGAGTATTAACAAGTCTGGTCGAAAGAGAGTAATCACAAAAAAATCCAATATCGTATAATATAGTCTTGTTTGTCATGCATCACTGCCTCCAATTAATCATACGATTTCGACGTTTTTCAGACAACGCTAAACAATTCTGATTATTCCGTCTTTTCAAAAGAGACTTTTGAACGTCGTCATCCATTAAATGTGTCAATAATCGTAATGAAATCGCGATCACGTAATAGGAAGTTACCAATTAGCATGTTATTATAGCTTCATATACCATCCAAGTCATTAATTACAATCAGTTCACTTCAACCACCTTCGGTTTATTTTAGCATGGATCTGAGGATATTGAAGCAAATTGTTGTATCTTGAGCATAGTGGGTGTTGTGCAAATGGCAGAGTGTACTGACATTAATTACAATAAGTTCACTTAAACCACCTTCCGTTTATTCTAGCATGGGTTGAGGATATCGAAGCAAATTGTTTGTATTTTGAGCATATATAGTGGTTGTAGTGTACATGGCAGAGTGTACTGACATTAATTACAAATGCACTTCAGCCAACTTCAAGTATAGTTTAGCACAGTTGAGGTGATACTGAAGCAAATTTGTTGTATTTTGAGCATACTGGGTGTAGTGTCCTTGGCAGAGTGTACTGACATTAATTACATCTGCTTCATGTCAATGTGCACACATTAGTCATATGACATTGACAATGGATCAATCTTTCATTTTTCTTTCAATTTGTTCAAGACTAAGTATTTATTATCAGTTTATAATAATATACTTACTTATAAAATAGTAACTTTTTCCGCTGGCGAAATCTGGGTTTCCCGGTATAGATTGGAAACCCATGATCAGTAGTGTATAGATAAATGGGGGGTCGTTGATTGGATTCGAACAGTTTAATAAATATGTGACTTGAGATTTTTCATTTATTACACATTCGTCATACTCCGTTTTATTAACCTGAAAAAAAACCACAAAACAATTAAAGGTAGGTATATTTGTAGGTTATGTCCCTTGATTGGAAGTCTTTGGTAAGCCTTCATTGTAGGTGAGGTCAGCCATCTTAATAGTTTGATTCGTGATTTTAGGGATACATACAAATCCAGCACCACAGCAGTACAAAAACATGTTTCACGTTGACAGATCCTTTATCAAACTTTCTTTTTTTGTGCCATTCAAGCAACCAGTGTGAACCGTGTTAATAGTTTTTTTTCTGTTCACAAGAGATTTGTCATTTGAAAGGTACCTGAGTCACCATTATTACAATGGACACATGTAGATTGTAATCATCTCAATATGAAAGTTAGAGATAATTTTCAATAGATAAGACAGCACAGATTATACCATCAAATACTTAGATTAATCATATATAGGCCTACATGATACAACAAATATGATTTTTATCTTTCTGAATCAATTTATTTAATGGACAGACAAACAAGATGATATTAATAAACCCTTCAGGCCATTCAATCATCACAAAAATTAAATATTCTATATAAGTTCTAACAGATTGCTTAGATTAAGCGTAACTCCCAGCAGGTTTCCGTGAAATGAAATGAAATGAAATGGGGTATAACGTTATACCGTTCTGCTCCTAACCTGGGTTAATGAAGACGGGCATACGCCATGAGGGAAATTTTGCCTACTCTTACATTGAATATTAGATAACCCTGTCTTGGCCATACAGTCAGATGGTGCTGCCTTGGTGAAAGATAATAAATTTACACTTACCATATATACAACATAGTATTCCCTCGTGTCGGGACTTGAGCTTACGGGATACTGAGGACATATTATATCGATAGTATCACCAAAATTAACGTTCATTATATGGTCTGAATTGCTGCTGTCAAACCTGGAAAAATACAAAACAAAACATCGTTAAATTCTCATTTACATCAAAATCAAACCTAAAAGCTGTATCAGATCTTATGATACAGCGGGACGTGCTAACCATTTGGCCATCCCCCCCACCCCCACACAAGAGCAAGAGGATTACCACATCTATGGAACCATTTTATTACAAATGTGTCTCGATTCCAGTCCTTTCAAGATCCATCCAAGTTTTTTTTAAGTTAATAAAAAAAACTTTACATAATAAATCAAAGGTTTACAATTGACATTCCTGTCGAACCGTCCTGATGAAAAAACCTCAATTTATGTGACTTAGTTCGCTAAATTTAGCCGAACTTTGGGTTATTTGAAGCGATTAAAAACAAGACAGTTTAACATGTAAATCAAAAACGTTAGCAACGCAAACAATCAAAATAAACAAGAGCCTCGTTAAAAACTTTATGCTTCCCCAACTTGACAAACAAAACAACAATACAAATTTCGGTGCTTGCGATAGAAAAATCATATATTTTTTACACTTCCTTTCATTTTTTTTTTTGTATTTTCCAAGAAGCCACATTAAGGTAGCAAAGAAATAACAAATTCTGGACGAGAATGACAACGTGAAAAATCGAATGTTGAAACATTTTAACATCCTATTACAATAATCAACACAATTTTTTTATTTGTGTAAGATCTAAGAATTGCCACAATTTCACGGACAATTTACCAACTAAATAAAATAAATCAGCAACCGAAAAAAATGGATCAATTCTTAGATATTTACTCTGTCTTTAAAAAAAAAATCTTAGTTTTAGTGGTGGAAGTATTTTGATGACAAGTTAAAAACAATTTTTGGTCTAGGGTAGACATTTTGTACTAGGAACAACCCAAGTTCAAGGTCTTGATAGTCTAGTCTATAGTCTAGGTTTTGTAATCTAAAAGATTATTTTTACAACTATTAGCAAATTAACGAGTTTGTGCCATGCTGTTAATTAAAATAAACATCTTACATAAGATAAGATAGGAAAACCTTCACACTTTCAAAAATGTTTTTTCGTTCCTTTTACACCAACTTCTTATCTGTGATTTAGATTGAAAATGACGGCAGTACACACAGTTGATGAGCCATTAAAAGCAAAATTTATCTTGTGTAGAAAATTAATAACACTCCTCTCCATCTTGAACCCCAATATTTATCTTTCTAGATAAAATTGTATCAGCTTCTTTGTTTTATCAACAGCCATGCTGTACACCAATTAATACCAAGAACCCTGCACATTTTAGAACAATGGCATCCAAGTTTAGAATATCCTTAAATTGTCCGTAATTGTTGTTAGACAATCGGCAGTTACGGTTCTTGTCGATTGCTGATTACATCAGAAAATTTCAAAGCGTAAAGCATTGATTTTTAAATTCTATATTGTATTTGAATCAATAAGCCTACATTCTTGTATGAGTACATCTTTTATAAGAAAAAAAATCTACTTTTTGAAATACTTTGTTACTTGCTTCGTACTTTGCACTCACAAAAATGGAATCCATCTGTCATATTCTTCGTAACAATTTTATGCAGAATTTGGCAAAATCAAATGGTTAAGTACATGCAAGACATAATATTAGTGAGTAACTTGAGTTCTAACTCATTTAGATATGTTACATATGCATTTCCTGGCGCCAGTCGTCAATGGTTACGCAGCATAACACTGTCTTGAGACAATGTTGCAACAACCAGAAAACTGATTTGAATGAATTTTTCAATATAATTCATTTTTCATCAACTATTTTGGAACTATTATAACGAGAACAGCTAATTCTTTATCTAAATCTTACAAGACGCATCCATAAAAAGTTTTTAGTGTCTGAAGGACTTTGGCACTGAATGTGTTAGCAGACAATAGCATTCAAGTTTTCTTGTTATAAAATAAAATGAAAGTAGCTTGTCAATGGTTGAACAGAGGCTTGAAGTGTTTCCGGGAATAAAACAAATTCTATTTTCGATCTATAAGATGGTTTGTTTATGCATGAAGCACACCTCAAAAAAATTCTTTTTTATTAAAGTTTTTAATTCAACTGCTACTCTAAGAAATGTTTCGCTGAATGATTTAATACAAGGGACAATGTCAAGTTTTGAATCTATTCTTTCCAATGAATTATTACAGCTAATCTTGATATTTGTCTACAAAATGCTTGCGATACTTCTTGTCTCCCTTTGTTAGATTGTACGTGTCTGTATGTTTGTTATTCCCTGTAGGCATAGATAGACAACCAACGTTATTACAGACCAATCAGAATAGCTGATTGTTGCTAATCAAACTCTCAGCATAAGCTGGATAAAACAAGATTTTCGCCTAAAGCAACATTATCCTTCATAATACACGACAACGACAGCTGTTTAATAATAAAAAATTATAATAAAACTCTAATTCTGCCTGGGTAAACTTAAATTCAAAAGCATTTCATTTTTAATCAATTCAAAATTGAAATATATAAACAATTTAAAAAGCTGCCATCGTCATAATAAGTACAAAGAACGAAAATGTTCATAATAAACGCTATTCATAAAATACTAAATAAATTTTCTGAATATTCTACCTAATTGTTTTGTCCAAAGGTAATTTAATTTTTAAATACAAAAATTAAAAATAATCAATTTAAAAAGCTGCCATCGTCATAATTAGTATAAGGAACATAATACTAAAAGCTATTCATACGATACTAAATAAATTTTCTACCTAACTGTTTTGTGGGGCTATGTCCAAAGGTAATTTAGTTTTAAAATTGTGTAAGCCGAGATTGTGTGTTCTGATGTTTGCTGATTTATTCTTACCATAAATGGCAATTCTAATCCAAGAAGCCATCTTTTTATGGAAAAATATGTAACTGTATCGTTACGTACCGTCATTTCAAACAAATTTATTAGCTCGTAAATATGATGTATTAATTATTCATACTTTATCGGCATCGACATCAATTTGATGCCCAAATCTAAAAGCTAACGGACAACCAATAATCATATTGATATCATCACGTTGCTATGGAAACTAAAACATTGAAGGAAGTATTCTTGCTGCAGTATTAGTTAATCATGAGATTTTGTAGATTATTGCATATGTCGCTCGTAGCAGATCCGCAGCCGATATTGCTCAAACAGACGGCTGTGGTTACTTTAATCTCCTCAGAATTACACGCGGAATCTAAGCAAATCTGTGGCAATATCGCACGTTATTGTTAGCGGGACGAAAAAAGATGATAATAAAGAATGAATGAAAACGAAGGATTTTGGTTAAATGAATAGAAGGGATATAAAAGGGTGTCTGAATGAGGAGGTTGACAGTGGAGCATATCCCTAGCCATTAGGCTTTTAGTAGATGAACGAATGGAAGCGGAATAGCCGGGAGGTAGGAAGTACGAGTCCTATTCTAACAACCAAATTTATCACTCAATCCAACACTTACTATTGATTTTTGGCTTGTCGTTGGATTAGGTGAGAATTACTCGCCCCTGAAGCCTTTCAATATCACTGACATACGAAATGAAAGACTTATTAATTCTGCGGAGATGTAACATTTTCTGGCCACGAACCTGACTTTTCCGCAATTTGTTGTGATTTAGTTTGACACTCAGTGAAGAAAAGATGAGGCCTTTAATGTAAGCTTGATCAGAAACCTTGGCACGTTAATGGACGAATGCAAACCTGCGTATTAAAGTTCAAGCACTGTAGATTGCTCTGACACTTCTCTTCTTAATATGGCTGACACAATTTACCTCGCGGCAAAATAAAGTTAGCAAGCATGTTATTTCATTCTATTTTACATTAGCTAGCGCTTCTAGATTGCGGCAAGTACAAAGATGAACCAAAGTGGAGGAGTGATACAACCCAAAATTAATTTTGTTAGTCTCTGAAAAAAGAGAGCCAGAGAAAAGAGGTTTATTGTCCACTCAACACAAACTAGGTCATTTCGGGACTAACACACGGTTCAATTTTATTTCAATAATTAGCTTGTGCGTAGGGGTCTTTTAGCAGTGGGAGGAAACCAGGGGGCTCAGAGAAAACCAATGAGGAATCAAAACCATGCCAGTCGATACAATGATAGACCTTATGATACAGCGTGCACATGCTAACCATTCAGCCATCCAACCTCCACTCTCAGAAAAGAGACACGACATTAGTTAAAACTGATTACTGTCCTTTCTATGCGATTACATTTATTTCGGTCTCACGTAAAACTGGGGACTGAGATATGAAAATTGGTTAAAAATGACTAAGCCCTTAACTTGATACGCTTAATGAGGATTGACAAGTAATGGAGAATTACAAGGCTTCCTTCCCCGTTCATCTTAAAGAATTTTCTCCCCAAAACTGCATTGAGTTATAGGAAATCTAAATACTAAGTGATTCTCTAATGATGCTGTATGAATTGCTTGTCAGTTAAAATACAATTCTCTGTAGTTGAATTCACTGCCGAGACTCGACTGCAATATGTTTAATCTTTTAAGCCTCTTGGATGCGTTTCCGAATGACTCCATGACGATGTAATAAGGCCATGATGCAACAGTTGAAGAGTAATTCCACGCAATATTTACTGCTATCAAAATGACTCATCGGTCATCAACTAGATTATTTTAACCACGGGCATGACCTCTACATGCAGACATGCAACAGTTTGTTACAGTTCAAAGCATCACTAAAAGATATGATTCTTAACACGAAGGTGTTCGATGGATGGCAGGTGTATATTACTGAATACACCGAACAATCCAAGAAAGTGCAAGTGAATTTACCCGAACTGCATAAATTCAACTAATTTACTGTATATTACGAAAGTTCTTTGGGTGCGACTGTGGGAGGGGGGCACACATAAAATGAATTCAATTTTTATCAGTGCAAATGCCTGCGAAAATGTAAGCGAATTTTGTCTGAACCGCATCAATTCCACTAATCAACTGAATTATTATCCAAGTCCTTTGGGGAAAAACGGCAGAAGGGGGCACAAAAAATAATTCAATTTTCATCAGAGCAGAAGTTAGAGTACCTTTAATATTATGCAAGGTGGTTGGGAGAATAGTGGGTACAAAATTGCTGTGACTTTTGTCAGTGAAGCAATCAAAGGTACCTTTAATATCCAATTGTGAATCCAGCTAGGATGTGATAGACACAATATTTGACCTGATGACCCCTATTGAAGTCTGTAGGAGGAGTGAAGTTAAAGTAATCGTATCGCTCTAGATCTGCATTTAATAACTGTCATATCGGATTATTGACATTGTTTTCTTAAAATCTCACAATTCCTTCCTTGCAACCTAAAATAAACTCTGATTAGATTAAATATGGCCACCAAATGGTGAGTGTTGCGTGGAATGCTTCAGGAATCAAAAGAGGAACCGACAAATTGATATTAATTTTACCATAAACATAAAAATCATCCATCGAATGAAATGTTTTTCGATGTAAATTTACAATTAAGAAGTTTTGAAAGAGAACATTCAGGTGGCATACCAAATGACGTGAGTGGTGGGATGAATGCTTCAGGAATCAAATGAAAAACTGACAAATTGAAATTAATTTCAACCCCAACATTAAACTCATTTAATCGTTATAAACGAAACAGTGTACAGCTACAGAAATTAAAAACAAATTTCAACAAGAACATAATAATCTATTTATAATGCGTACATATACGAGCATACTCAAATTACAGAAAACTTACTTAAATGAAGAATTTTTTCGTTATACCATTAATAAATTCCGAAATAGAACATTCAGCTAACGTAACTTAACGGCATTGATCTAAAACGTATCGCTCCAAATCTTTCTTTCACAGAAAAAAAATCTCTTTCCTCCAATAAAATTTATAGATTTTTCGGATTTTATTGCCTATATTAAACTTGATAAGCAGAATTAAAGAATCTGAGAACATGTGTTTTGGCGGTTATTTTTATCGTTAATAAAAGACTGCACGCGTTAATCCTTGTGGTACATCGCTACATTGTATACATCTGTTGCTTTCAAATATACAACGGACATAGAAACAAATTTATTCCACCTGACCAATTTAATTGTTTCCATGAAAACAGCTGAAAAAGGTGACTAAGTCAAGACAGTCCCAAGAATCAATGAGATATTGATCGAAGGAAAAACAGGCAGCCGACATCAGAGAACATCCACTGTATCCATACTCAATTCTGCTTAATGCACTTGAGTGCACATGCATAAGATGGCCGAACACGTACTGTTTTATATCAAAGCTCATTTTATTGACGGATAAGATTAGAAGAGTAGGTCAAATTCTGAATTCTACATCCTTGCATTGAACACTTTAAGAAAGATGTTGCACTTTTCATACGGATATAAAAAATGTAACACGGATTAACATTACACCAACAGAATACTAAGGTCACTTTCAATCTAAACGTAATTTTTATTTCTATGATTATTTCAGAAGAATAAAGGGTGGAGAATTTTGATAAAAAAAACCAAAACAACACATTCTCCATACGAAACTTAAAGAAAGGATTCCCTTTAAGAATTTTGTCCCAAAATGACCTAGTTTGTGTCGAGTGGACATTAAACCCCATGTCCGTCTCTCTCCCTTTAAGAAGTTTCCGCTTTATATGTTTTAATCTGCTCACTGTACCACAGTCACTCACTGTCCCTGTCAATGTTTACAAAATCTAATCTGGTATTCGCATCAACGCAATCTATCTCTGTCTGATAAAACAGATTTCAAGTTGGCGAGAATAGGAAACGGTTTGTCAAGTCTATATTTTTTTAACGTTAAACTTTTCGAAGTACAGGATCGAAGTATAGGAAACAGTTTGTCAGATAGTTCACGTCTAATTTGTACCTTAAAACTTTTCAATTAGGAATTTGACGTATATTACAAAAAGTAGGAAATGGTTGTCAGATTGTTCAAGGCTAAATTTTTACGTTAAAACTTTTCAATTAGGAACTCGATCTCTATTATCGAAGTATGTGTCAAATAGTTAAAATCAAATTTTTATGTTTATATATTGACCCTAACACTAACCCTAGTAATTCTAGAGAGAGACAGATGGTTTAACCTCCACTCAACACAAACTAAGTCATTTCGGGACTAAAAAAACATATACATGTAGTTCAATTAAATTTCAGTAATTCGCTGGGGGGTAGGAGGTCTTTAGCAATGGAAGGAAACCAGAATACCTGGACAAAATCCACAAGGTATCATCTGAAGTGCATGCATTTGACCAGTCAGCCATCAGTAGTTGTCGGTATTTAAAGGATTACAAGAACTTGCTCATGTTCAGGTGAATACAACGATGGCCAAAAAAACTGTTTGTACATAAAACATAAATTTTGTCTTAAAAAAAACAGACAAAAGACGTACAAAATGTCCAACAAAACCTGCAAAAATAAGATATGCCTTCATGTCTTCTCAACCTGCAGAAATCATGTGGAACCATGGAGTGTGGAACAATATTTCAGCACCCTACCCAAACATGGCCCCCTGGGGATCGACAAACAAACTTATACACAAACCACAGATTGGCATCACATTTAATTCAAGAAAGTAACATAATATTATTCTGACGGCCACATGGAGAAATTATAGACCAACTCTAGGGGATCTTGACAGTTTATTTGCTTAATTAAAACAATTGGCAGGGAATAACTAATAAATGTCACCGTGTGGTCAGCTAGCGCCTCCTGTATTTGGTAACGAATGTTTGAAGGTTTATACTTGGGCGATTTGTCCTAATGTTCTGTAAGACTCTCTTGACAATAAAATCAATAAACAGTCTTTAATCAACGAAACACAGCTACAGTACGTCTCCATATTGTCTTCAAAACTATAGAGAGCTAGCGTAAATTATCCAGCTCTGATCCTGTCTTCCAGGTTCTTGTCCATCCACCCCTACCCCTGCAGTAGACAATTACATTTAGCACACACGCAATGCGAAGGGAAAACTTTTGCCAGAGTTGAACGTCCTAATCTTATACTAGACTAATGCAGACGGGAATACGCCATACAGTGTGCTATGAAGGAAATTTTGCCCTGGCAGTGGCACTATGGCCTACTCTTATATTGAATTCCAGCTACCAAGGCATCTTTTATGTGCACACCAATGCATACATGAGTCCTCGTTTTTTTGTCCCATCCAAGCAACTAGACATCTGTCCTTATCATGCCCTTTATAAACCATTTGTATAATTATAAGTTAGAACATCTGAGAGACAAGGGAATCAATAACGTCCGTCTGCAGATTTCAATCAACTCAGGTTTGTCGTATATATTTCCCAGAAACAGAATAATAACCAAATCACTACAACCCTACAAAGTCGTTTCAATTTTCATTAACTTGCAGAATCGTCGTTAAATAAATGAGTTTAAAATGAAGGATAAAACAAAGTTGAAGTTAAACGTTTTTACTAAGAAGAAAATAATTCTGGCTATGACAGGCGAGCTATTGCCGAGTTTGGATAAATGAGCATCTTGGGAAATAGGGTATGGAAATAAATCCCTTCGGATTAAACGGTAATACGAATACGCCATGAACCAAAGCCTCAAAGCTTTTAATACTAAACTTATCACGGCCATTCAACCTCTTCCACATACAAAACAACATTCAAATTAAATTTTCATTTTTCTTATCAATTAAACCAGTCGATTATTCCCATGGATCAAGCATGTTACTTGTCACTCTCTCGCGATCTCTCTCTCTCCGTCACTGTCTAAACATTGTATCAAACCGAATCAACAAGACTGATCACAAAACCAGTGGTTAACACTTCAGATCATTCAGTCCCTCAATTCCCCAAGCCGCAACAATTTAGATCATTTCAGCACCTAACTTCCCATGCTGCAACACTTTAGGTCATTTGGTCATCCAACTCCCCACACAGCAACACTTTATATCATTCAATCACCAAACTCTCCTTGCGACAACACTGAAGATTACTTAGTCACTTAAGTCCCTATGCTGCAATACTTTAAATCATTAAGACACTAAACTCTCATTGTTGCAACACTTTAGGTCTCAATCAAAGGTGCTATAAGATGTTCTAGAAATTAAGCCTACTTCCCATGTTGCAACACCGAAGGTCATCAGATCTTCTAGAAATCAAGCCTACTTTACTAGGATCTCATTGGAGCAATTAATTATTATATCAAGTTTGATATGAAAATTAGATCAATAATTGTAAAGCAATAAATTATTTAACACTGCAGGTGGATAAACAGCACCAATTCAAATCAGATATTAAATTTTCAAGTGGTCATTGAGATGCGTATCTCAAAAGTCGTCATAAAATGGTGTCGTTTGATTATTCAACAAAAGATCATAAAACTGCCAGAAACATCAATATTATTTAACCCCTAATGGTCCTTCATCATTAACTCTTGACCCCTTCAATTCTCAATAGATTCATCCTAATCAATGAAAAGGGCTTGTCAATTTGAATATTTAGGGGTGGTTAGGTTAAAAGGATCTTTAAGAGGATTTGTCAATAATAGTAAGAGGAATGGTAAATATTTTTACCTCTTCAGGTTTACGATGATTGAGTGTGGAGCTCTCTTAGTATGGAGGAGAGGAGAACAGTTTATATCAATATGGCTGTTCGTTTGAGAATTGTTTGCGATGTGCTGCATCTTAAAACTCAAGTTGAAGGGTCATGGTCGTGATATAAGTATAATATTAGTTTAGTATTCAAGTGTATCATGGGGAGAATATAGATAAATATTTACCTACGATGATAACTGAATAGACGCTTGTCAATTCTCTGTAACGACATCGGTGAATAATTATATGTATATTAGACGTGTGTGTTCAATGTATTACTAGATTCAAATAGTCAAACCAATTTCCAACTTATTATAAGTACGCCCACAATTGGGTATCTGAGGAAAAATAATCCTTTAGAAAAAGTATTTAAACTGATAATTTAACATTTTATTCCGAAAATAAAAACAAAAATGTCCCAGCTTGAATCAATCAGTCCCTTCGAAAGATTTTACCAAACCCTGGCTGTTTATATGCTTAGATCTATTTCACATGTCCACCTGTAGACTTCGTCATTAGAGATGTGAACAGGGCTAGCGCTAACCCCAACCCTAACCCACAATCCTTGGCATCAATATTGTGTCCTAACCATGTTTACATATCGTGACCTTAGGGAACTCTGCAGTTGTGCAGGTGAAATGGGTCCAACTCCCGTTTATATCATCTATGGAGAATGAAGAATATTGCGAGTAGTTCAATACTGAACGAAACGGAACCAACTGATTCAACTTCCAACTTTTTGTATTTTCTAAGGGTTGAAAATCCCCCAAATGATAACCAACGGCTTAAAGAAAAGTGTCGGAGATAAGATGACTCAATTTAAAAATATTCAGACTTATTAAAATTTAAAGAGTCGTGATTAACACTGAAGAACGAGACTCAACGACCAATATGAGGCTAGAGTTGTCCTTCCAGTTAATAGGAACATCTGGTGACATATTGTCTTTCTGCCTTATTAGGAATTTTAATTAGTAAACATCTGCTAGACCGACTTTACTAACTATCCATCATCAGGAAGACTTTCAGCACGGAGATGATTTCATTTTATACCATGAATAATTCTAATAAGAAAGTTAAAATCCTTTAATTGTGTAGACTCTAAAATCTAAAACAATCACAAGAAATCGTAATCATAAACGAATCTGTCAGAATCGATCATCAAATTCAAATATATTTTGATTTCACGCATCTGCTTACAGCGAAGAAGATTTGTGTGTCGACAGAATAATTTCATGCAAGCAAGATTTTTTTATTCCCTTGGCTTGGCAATTGTGTGCAATGGAATTGATTTCTGTCTTCAAGGTGCCACAAGACATAAGATTGATCGTCCATTTCTATTCTCTCTCTTTAGACTATAAATATATTATAAATACTCTTTGCGTATGTGATCACTTTAACGTTGACATTTCGCTTGTTAGAAAAAAAAGATAATTCGAACTGCACAATATATTCCTTAGCTATCAAGTTACTTAATAGACCAAATGTCCTCAGATCCAGAAACTTTTCCCCAACGTCAATTAGCTACAGCTTTGATGTGATTTGATTCCTGACTTTTTTTTTATTTAAGGGGAAATCCACAAAACATTCTATCATACAGCTGGGTTAACTAATGGAATCCAAAGTAGTTAGATGTTGCTAACGATTAAATCTGACATTTCAAAATGAACAAAATATAATACAGATCAAACCACATTGTTTTTACTCCGATCTCGAAATCATCTTACGTTTGAGATCAATGAAAAAAAACCCAACCAGCTCTGTTTATCTGTCTATGTGGAATTACATGTCATATTTTACAGCTAACAATATCGAGCAAGCATTTAATAAAATTTTCTGCAGATCTCTCATTTACTGCAAAACTGTAATTTTCTGGCAAGCGATAAAACAATAACAAGTGGTATAATGTATTTAGCCTGTGTTAGCTGGAAAGAGTACGAGGCAATTAACCTGCAAGTCTGTAGAGCTGTTGATAGATCAGAGATACCAGCAAACGAAAACACCACAAATAATCTTCAAAATAAGACGTTATATCACCTCAAATTGCGTTCCTTTGATATAAAAACACCAAGGATCACCGACAAATAAAAAATACCCACATCTCATCAACTCGTTTTTTCGCTATTTGCATCTGACATGGATGTCATATCAACGGCTGGATGTACATGACTCGTCAAGTATCGAATGTTTTTGGCAGTTTTCACAGAATGCTCTAAGTCTTGTAGAATATGTTATAAACATTGAGTTGACTGTGAACGGGTGTGCCCTCACTATCCTCAGAATGTTAATGTTAGTTTATGCCAGGCAATGAAATGGCGAAGGAAAAAAATGGCTACAGCATTCCTCATAACTTTATACCAGATGGCAGATGAATCAAATGAGGGTGTTGGAAATTTGCCGTGGAATAATTTCCTCTCTAAGAAACCAAAACCTCCAAATTAAATGATTATTAAACTGCTAGGTTCGATACACATTGAGATAAAGCACAAACGACTTTATCCTTTAGTTTAAAATAAATGAACAAACACACAAACTGCCTGCCGCTTGTTTCCCTTCTGACCTTTTCATTTCCTACACGGTCATCTTAACGCGTTTCCTGTTGAAATCTTAGATCTTAAAATATTTACGCTGAGAAAATTGATTCCTGTACTTAAATCTTCATATTTACCTCATAATTATATCACTTGAATCCCATGTTTTCAGTCGTAAAAAACCTAACAGGAAATCTCAAGAAATTATTAACGTGTTAAAAATTATAATTATTTATGAAATAAGGAACAGCGCTTGAATTTCAAAAGCTGTGCTAAGTGCGGAACACATGTGGGGCTTATTAATTAAATATAGGAAAAATAATTAGGCAGGAAGCAAACAGATTATTGGCTCTTCAAGCAAATATGGTTTCAATAAAAATTCATAATTTTCTACAAGCCATCGACTGATTGCTTAATTTGTTCAATTACCCGACCTGCGTATTTCAATAATGAGGAATTACCTTAATTTAAATCAGGGCCTATCTCGTATTTATTTTGTTGATAGTATTAAGGAAGCTGAGATGGGATATAAATGGAGGAATTTAAAATTAATCAGGGGCATCTTTAGCGAGCAATAAACATGTCGAGAATGTTACGTAAGAATGTTTATACATTATCAACCAGCAAGGTATTATATTGCACCCCTAGTTCTAATGGAGCCTGTCTCAAGTTAAATGGTGTAACTCATGAATTTACAAGTCGACCCCTATAATAGTCCTTCTCTCTATTTCACAATCTTACAATGAGTGTAGGGTTCTTAACTAGGCTTTCATTCCTCAGGCCCTGTCCACTTAACCCGCTGGTCTCTAATTACCTATTTGTACCCTGGGGGTCCATTTTATATCGGTTTGACCAATGGTCAAGGGTGGCCTGGATAAACATGTGACCATTTAGTAGTTATAGTCATTATTCAAATTAAAGAGACACTTGACTTAATTCTCAATTTTAGTAGAAAAATTCATTTTGTATCAAATTTATTTTTTAAAAAAATTAAGTTTACAACCAAAACATCTTTTTTCCAAATCTAGTAGAAATAATTTTATATAAATTTTAATAACAATTTTATATAAATTTTAATAACAATTTTATATAAATTTTAATAACAATTTCAGTACAAATTGTTTTTGTTTATTTTAATCAATTTTAGTACAATCTGGGAATATGAAAGAACTAATTGCCATACTTTCCGATTCCACACTTTGTCATTTTCAATTGTCACGATTTAAACATATTGAATATATATTTTCTGGATATGTATAAATATCAATTACTCAAGCATGGCCTGTTTATATTTTACCAAAGTTATTTCTTCTGATATTCAAATGCAAATGTCAAGATCAAATTTTACAAAATATTATTTTATAGGAATGTCTCTTTAATGCAGCTGACCAGGTGAGTTTGTAAATTCCAGCAGGCAGACAGAAACCAAGAAACAGCCATATTGTCTATCGGTGAGATTATTACAGACTAGCTTCGTGACCACCCATCATAATTACAATACTTTAACTAGAACTTTTGTCAACAAATGCAAGACAATGGATCAACACAATAGGGTTTTGGACAATAAATCCTCAACAAGAAGTCAGTTGTTTTGTTTGAAAGCCGTCAGCACCTAGCTCTGCCTTGTACTTAAAAAGATAATTTGATGGTATTTATCTCCACTTCACACAGATTTTTATCATTTTAAACAGAGAATTAATATCAGACACAAAGACTTTGTTAATTTACCAAAACTTTCAGTTCTACACGATGCAAAGCAACATTAAAAAGATCTTAGACATAATTGGTATTGGTCGAAAAAATTTCCAAGAATTTCTCCCCTGACAATTAGAAGATTTACAACCCCTCACCCACCTGTCACAAGGGCTAACATGTCAAAAATCAGGGATTGGACAATAGGGGTCAGTCTGACCGCTGGTAACATATGCAGTAATGGACACAAACACATTCAACCTCTGGTCGTGAAATGATAAATGGATAAATTATTCTATACACAACTCAGAGGAGTAAATAATTGTAGATTATTTGTTAGATTGATGTCATTTTGATAAGCAGAATGTTTAAACAATTTACCAGTACACAGTCTGGTTGACTAGTAGAATGCTTTAACAATAAACCTGGCTGACTTGTAGAATGTTATAACAATATATGCCGACTAGTAGACTGTTTTAACAATACATCAGGTTAACAATCACTATGTATTGTATTGTTTATGTTCTTGTATATGTTTATCAGAGAGAGAGAGTAGAGAGAGAGTTAAACAGCCACTGGACACAACTTAGGTTAATTCAAGACTAACATACGGTTCAATTTTATTTCAAAAACTCGCTGGCGTGTGTGGTACCAGGTGTTCTATGAAGAGGTTAGCATACACTGCCTCCCTGATTATAACAAACACCTTCCAGTAGGCATAAATTAGCCGCTCTTTCCTTATAGGTCCCTATCTTTTTTTTTCAATCCTTCACCCCCAACACCCCTCCCACATCAAGAGTAAAGATATTTTAACTCACGGACTCCTAGTAAACGTTATTCTGATGATCAAATACTTACCTGAAAAAGATAAAAAATAATCATTAGCAATTATAAAAAAAAACATGTCGCAAATAAGCTCGATACCAAATGTATACAAAAAAAAATACAAGTAGTTCTGTCATCTCTGACAGGGTCATCCTGGGACTAACATATAATTATTTAGATATGAAGGGGGGGGAGGAGAGCAGCAGAGGGATACATGTGTCATAAAAACTATTCTTAATGTCACAGAAATTATTTATGAATTCTAAATCACTCTAATCCAGTGATAAAAAGGATTAGGATGATAATTGATGGGATTAAAGATAAGAGACAGGTGGGACAAAGGGACATTACTCCTACACAAATACCTGTCTAATGATGAAAGGGGGGGCTCTATCAGGGTGAAACATTCACAGTTTGGTAAATTACATATTAAAACCGTCACACTAAACAAAAATCATTTAGGTATGTTTATATAAATAAAGTTTTATCATCCTTTTAAAAATTTGAAACATTAAGTAACCATATTTCAAGAAAAATTTATTAAATGTTTCTTTAAGGAAAACTTTAATAAAACAATAAGCGGAATGGAATATGCACAATTGTGCTAATTAGATGCTGCATGTCTAGTTGTAGACGTGATTTATGTTGTAAGATGACAGGTAGATAATACACAGGTGAGATGTCAGGTATAAATACAGGTACGTTGACAGGTATGCAGGTTTTTGTTAACGGTGAGGTTAGTAGCTTTTATCACTCTGAGTCAACACAGTGTGGGAAAATGTGAGTTCTGTTTACACTACTGTACCTGTCGGTTCTACATACCTATCGTTATCTACCTATCGTTACCTAACGTAAACCACTTCCTAGACAAATATATATGCAACTATTTTTGACATATAACCTGTTTTGATTTGTAAACAATACTAAATATACAAAACATTTTATTTTGAGGGGAGGAAGGAGAGGGGTTATTTCATAGCTTTCTAAAATGTACTCAATTTTAATAAAATTTTTCAGTTTTTCATTTTGATTTAAGGGATTATTCTTATCAACCCTCTCTTCACTCTATATTTGTTAACGTTTTTCACGCTTCCCAGCAATCACCAAGTATCTTATCCTAACTAATACGTCTATTATAGCCAATAGTCAATGTTTTAAATAAAGTAACCTAGCAATAAGAATATTCATAACCGCTCGTTGTTAAGTAACGTTTCATAACCCTCATTCATCAAAGCGATATATACACCTCGCACCGCTATACATCATAACCTGTCAAGATACAAGGAAATCATCCGCAAACTTGCCCAACCAGTTTTAACCTATACGTCATAACCCTGCTACTTTGTAGTTAGTTAATTTAGGTGACCCTGTCTGTCAAAATATGACAACTCCATCAGTATAGTTGACAGCTGTCAATCAAGCCAGGAAAAAGATGCATACCTGAATATTTCATCCATATTTCCCGATTTCACGTCGGTAACGCTGACTAAATAACATTTTTAATGCAATATATATCAGGGAGAAAATCAAAGATTTGATAAATTGCACGATATCCATATCTAATATCATCTAAAAATAGTCAACCCCTGCCTTAAAATAAACTTCAGATGTGAATGAATCACTTTTTATTTTTATCAATTTAAAATCAAATCATAAAACTACAGGATTTATTCGAAGAAAAATCCCAAACTCAAATTGAACTATTGAAACAAACTGACTTGAAAAGACTATTTCACAAATTTGATATAACAAATGCAAATCATTGAAAGCAAAAATTGATACTTTTTTTGTGACTTTTAAAGACAGAGTACAAATAAATATATATGGAAGGACTATCTCTCTAATCAAAGATAAATAATCTAAACGTCAAATAGTTTAAAATAAAATCTCAAAATTCCTTAAACAGATTCGATGAATAAACATTAAATAGGCGTTACTGCAGTTTGTTTAAATGATATGACATCACAGATATATCATAGTTTAAACTAAGAGATGAAATCCCTAATCTCGGAACTGTCATCACCGATTTCACACTTGCAGATCTACAAGATACAACAAGTCCTACTGATGGACGACAGAACGATAAAGCGACCATACATCAACCAATGAGCATATGGCTTATATTTATATTGTATCGTTGAAAGAATCTATCAACTCTCAGTCGCTCATATTCAAATTATCTGTAAATAATGCATCAATCAGTGAGGTTATAAACACATATATTTATATATACCCATCAAAAGCTCATCAAATATCGTCTTCAACTGTCAGACAAATGGTGCCACTCAATCACAAAGATCAAATTTCTTTCATTCAGACATAAAATCCATCCCAAATCCATCAAAAATAATTTTACAAGCAAATAATCACCAGGAATATATATCAGACTGATAAAGATAGTTAATGCATATTTTCAAAATTTAACAATTCCTATGAATTAATTAATCTTACGAGACTGTTCTTAATGCATATTTTCTTTGAATTAATTTGACCAGTTTAATATTCAAGGCTGTTCAAGTAATTTCACGGAACTAAGACAATTCTGTATCAATTATTATTATACTGTTCAATATGACATACTGTGATTGTTTCATATTTTGGGTACAATATCTATTTTTGTATCTTAGAACTATACTACATTCGGAAGTAAGATATATCTGGAATTGGCAAATATTATCTATATATTCATTTAATGGATTTGTTTCTTCATGTTAATAATCTATAAATAGGGATTAAGGATCGACATAATCCCCTTTAAATGGTCACTAAACAAATATTGTCAACTATAGTTTGTTTTGAATATCTATCTAGAATTTGGCACTTTCAATATTATTCAGTTAATAGATTTATTTCTTCTTTTATATTTTCTAAATAACGATTGGGATCTACATAATCCCCTAAGAATGTCCCACCCCGTCCTCTAAACAAACACTGTTCGACTTCTATAGCACTTGATTGCTTTACTTTATCGCATTTTGAATCATTTATATTCTTCAGACAGTTTAAATCCAATATTTTTGCAATTATGTCCAATCATAATTAACGGTTATATAAACAGTTTTATAAATTCAAATTCATTTCCAATATCCTTTTAAACGTTTTCGCTCTAATCTGTAGCTTAGGGCAATAGCGCAAAGGTATTAAAAGTCCTTTGTTGGCATAGTTACGATTTGCTTACCATCATCAAAGCAAATTTACCTTTAACATACCGAGAAGGCTGCCAAAAATAGGGACAAATTCTTTTTAAATCGGAGTCCTAAACTTAAAACCTGGTTGAAAAGCAAACATTCCTCGAACAAAATATTGATCTGTTCGGTAAAAAACACTTCAATTTGATTAAACTTCTGGAAGCGATAAAATAAGGGTGCAAACAACGAAGCCGTTGGACAAAACGGAAACTGAAAACAATGTATACATACACCCTTACATCGCATCCAAACATCTCGATGCAGAATTAACCAGAAATAGAAAAAAAAATAATTAAAACATGTATTAAGACTCGTTTATTTTTAAAAGTCTAAGGCACTTAAACATCTTTGTTTATTAGCCCCTTTTTTCTCTGTTGTTGGTTTTATTTGGATTTTTCTTATATGATTGTATTACAAAATGTTTTCGAGTTTTATTGACAATTATGTTCTGTTGCGTTGCTGAAGTAGAAGAGAGAGAAAAACACCCAAACTAAGTCATTTTGGGACTAACATATGGTTCAAATTTATTTCAATAATTCGCTTGTGCAAAGGGGTGTTTAGCAGAGGGAGGAAACCGGAGGACCAGGAGAAAACCCATGAGGTTGGACAGGCAACCCAACTCCTTGTCACGTACAACCCGGGAAACGAAATCACGCCAGTTGACTCAATGACAGACCTGATTAAGAAGAAGAAGAAGAAGAAGAAGAAGAAGAAGAAGATTCTAGGCAGATTTTGTGACTCTTTACAAGTTTCATCTCAATTTCATCTTAAACTTCAACTTTTGTTCTTACGGCTAACCAAATAAAAGTTTTGTTGTCAATTTATCCGCTAGCCTCATTTCCTTTTACAAGAAAATCTTTTGAATTGCAAAGAGTGATAATCATCGAGCAAACATCTTGTACTAATAGAGACCAACACGATTAAATACATAACCCGACTGATAAAGTTTATCGACAATTTCAATACATAATCACCCTGGTCAACTTCAAACGGCAGAAAAAATTGGGGTCTTGTATCGATGTCAAGCATTTTAAATACCAGAATCTGATGGCACCAATGTTACCGTTTGTAAAAGACTACACAAAGTCGGTGTGTAATTGCTAAGAGAGATTAAACCCTCCTATTCATTGAACGCGTAATGTAACATGTCTTTAGTTAAGTTATCTAAATTAATCTACGTTCAAGTATCGCGCTTGTCTAGTGAACATCTCGGCCATATCACATACAACACTACACAAGTAGTTCAATAACTGAAATGTGTTTTAAACGGATTGACAATCTGTTACATATTGGTTTAGCTTCCATGACCCATCCAATCGAAGGCTAATTTTTTCGGTACATCGATGCTCGGACCAGAAATCTCATCTGCTTGTAAAATAAAATAATCAATCTCAGACTAATAAAATCCAATCGCATTTTTTCTACAGCAAAATGATATATTTCTGACAAATAGTCGACTAAATCACGATTTTAGCCGAGAGAATCTGGAGGTCTTATATCTTTACAGCGAGCCAACTCATCGTAGATGTATTATTACCCATGATTCCAATATAGGATTTCCCATGATCATATCCAACTATAATCAAAAATTATTAGACGGGCCAGAATCCGATAGCAATCACTGGAATTCTTGTAATTTGGTTTTTTGACCTCAGCTAGCACGGATCAAATTCATCAAAGTAGAATGTATGGCTTTGGATAAATTGTTTCTCCCACGGTAAAAAGATCATGATTAGTATTTAATTACGACACATCGAATTGATTAAACGTAAAAATAGAACTTGGGTTAGATGTAACTAGCGTAGATGTTAAACTTTATGTACTTTCTAAACAGAAGAGTGAAATGCAGGTGGTCTTGTTGTTCTCACAATGTAAGTGATAAAGATTGAAACTGTAGTTAGGCGTGTATCCAACTTAAAATATCGTAGCTTTTCCCACAAGTTCAGAAATTTGAAGGTGATCTTCAAGACATGCAAGTTCACATAATAAGATAAGGGGTTTAGAATTTCTATTAGAATATACATTTCATAGTTTGTTTAAACACTAACAAATGGAGTAATTGAATCTCTATATATCACTTCTTGAAGAGATTGTGGGAATGAACTCACAGCTGCATAGATGGCTTAATAAAGTTCCACAGTAGATCATTTTTTTCAAATACAACGAAATGAAATGGGGGTTTAACATTCTGCTGTACTGCCCAGTTTAACGTTCTGTTGTACTGCACCCACCGGGATAACGAAGTCGGCAAATACAACAAATTCAGAAACAAGCAGAGTTAGATTTCTCCTCTACCGTTAACACTTTTATCTACCTTTATCTATATACACTCAACAACAGTTGATGATATATCATGGTTTATATACCACAGTAAATATATCACGGTTTATATACATGTTTGTTGTCAGTTTTATTTACTAATATACTTCCAGATACCTATATTAATGACTTGTGTCAAATCTACTTTTTCTAACTTCATCTTTCAGAGTTCAGACAGAAAAACATGACTACAAGTTTGCTGATTCTTAAACAACGTTTTCTTATCTTATCAAGATGTTCCACTCTCAAAAAACCATGGCATTTACTTTAAAAATAAATAAACAAAATTAAAGATAGCTATTGAAAGAAGCAGGCGGCCATGTTGGGTTTATGGTAGGCTTCTTATTTCAAATTGAATTGAAATCATTGATCAAGTCCTCTTAGAATTTGAAACTCGCTACTGTGACGAGGTCCTGGACAATCTGGAATAAATCACAACCCATGATTTTTCGTAACAAAGAACACGGCAATTTAATTAGGAGTCATAACTACACCGGGCCGACCTCGGTCAATATTCCGCGGTGCTATTTATAAATAAATGTATGTCATAAATTTACAAGTACAGACGGAGAATAAAAGATGAAACTAGCGAAATTGAATTTCAATGTAATAATAACAACAATGATTACACATCTGCGACTGTGCTATAAAGGCTTTGAACAACCAGACTCTTTGTATATTGAATTGATTTCCATATATATTGAAAATACCTGTAGAGCAAGACTAAGTACCACACACAGTATGTAACAGATTAATACAGCGAGACTTGATATAAATTCTATACCCGAACCAAATCAATTAGGCCCGTCTTGTATATGAAACAGTTTTGACAGAAATGTATTTAAACGTCAAAAAAAGTTTGGTACATTTAATTTGTAACGTCTGGCTTATGTCAATGGAAATAAAACAGATGAGCGTTAATATCGCGAGTCTGTCATTTAATGTGGGGAATAGAACTAAACATGTAATATAGAGACATGAAATATCCGTGATCACCGCAAATAAATATTTCGAATACCAGTTTGGTTGTACCTGACCAAACTGTCAGATTATGATCTAGTAGAGGATATATCGAACTATGGTTCAGACATGTAATGATACTATCAATAAAAATATAGAAACATTCTGCGCACAGAGAACTTTCTACTTCAAGAAAAGATCTCTGCCCTGAATGACAACCACATTCAAAAATTAGTATACTTTTGTAATGCTGTTCTACTCAGCTTCACATCTATTATATACAAAAAGACTAAATGAACTTTTTAAATCTTATTAAATTGAAGAAGAATAAGTACATGTACTGAACCAAATTCTCAAAGTTTACTTAGTGTTTTCGACTAAAATCATCGATTTAGGACTTAAAATGTTGGTTAACCAGCTTTGTGTCTGTGTTCTTTTTCCAGGTATATAAATGTGGGTGTACCCAAAGCCTAGGTGACTGACAAATGACATAAATGGTTGTGTATCTAATTACAAATTAAGATGTTAAATATGATGATTAGTAATAAATATCTCAGTAATTAAACTAATTACTTTACGTATATCTTCGTTTTTTAAAAAACAAACCTTAATTGACTCATTTCCTATTTTTAATCAATATGCAACATTCAAAATTCCAAACATTCCTTTTCGTACTTTCAAATTATGATACATTTAAACATCAAAAGATTTTTTTTTAAAAATAGGCTTAGCGTGTAATTAAACGTTAAATATTGTCGATTAGTCTACAAGTGTTAGCAGACGATCAGACAAGACAACATTTAAATCACACATTGTTTCAAATTTGTGGTTTAAAGTTACTCCAAGAATGTTCAGAAGTTTCAAGTCAAATAACTTGATAGGTAAAAAAAAAACCCTGGGATTAAAGATTGCGATAGCTCAACGGATTAAGATAATCAGAGTAACTCTAAACATCAAACGTTTTGATCTACCAACCAACGTTTTCAAACTTTCCCATGGACGTCATGTAAAGATCTTATATCGAAAATAAGCCGTGCATTTTCACAATACACACAAAAAATACGCAGGCTGGGATCTCCTGTTTCTGATCTTAGTCGCTGATCAAAGGGCAGATTACTGTGGTTGAACAAGTATAGAGAAGCAAATCAAATAAAGCAACACCAGTTCACTTAGACCCCATGATTTTTTTTAGTCTGCTTTTGGCCGTGAAGTTTTGTTCAAACATCTACGAGCTATCTGTGGTTACCAAATCTTGTCTACTCGTATTTCAGTTATTTCACAAATAAATAAAACATGTCAGTATGGATCCTTCTTCATTGTTAAACAAAATATTTTTTAAAAAATATTAAGAAAACTGTTAAATTGTTTTTTGTGAATCTATAGACATTTCAAAATATTTCAAATTTGATAGATTGTTTGTAAATATTTTATAAATTTATGTTTTTTTTTATTACAATGTTTATTTTTGAAATGGGTCAGTATGCGTTATTCCATTATAATTTGGCACACGCCAGCAAATGCATGCTGGACACAAAGACAGGATTTAACGGATCCATTAATGATGATTGTGAAAACGCAGGCTATATATTAGTTAGATCCAATCATAATAAAGAGAAGCATATCTTCTAATTAACGACAATTAACCCGACTGCAGAACTATAATATAAAATGGAGGACGAAGACCCATACTGTGATGATATTACACTTCTACTCTTCACATTTTAATACGAGCCTCATCACACATCAATTGGATAAAATTAATACATTCACCTGAAATAGTTCTTACTTCTATTCAATCCAAAGGTCAAAGTTTTGCCCAAAGGAATGAAAACTCTCATCAATCATATTATTTTTTCACCATTTGTTTGGATGTTGTCATTGACGTAAAAGGCAACTTGATTTCCTATTTCATTAAGTACAACTCACCGAATACCTCACAGAAAAATCTTTAGAAATATTTAAAAACATTTCTCAATGGGTAGGATTATTGGTAAATAAGAAATTTGATTAAAGGAAAAAAATGAAAAAAGCTTGATCAAAAGGTTAGGCTAGATAAAGCACAGTTGGAGGTATCACTTACACACGCCTGAAGAAATGTGACTCTGTTATTCTATAGAAAACGCATCTTTACGGATCTTTAGAGAATTAAAAACACGTTGAATAACAAGGATTAGCTAGAAACACAAATTATGATTAAGGGTGTAAAAAATATATAAACTCTGATGAATGCGCTGACGAGATGAAAGACGATTATTTAGCGTACCAGCGTGTTAGTTATTCCATTACAGCATCGTCAATATTAACATTTGTTTCATCAATCCAATCAGATACATCATCTGAAAGGTCTGTTCGTATCTATTTATTGAAATTCTGTTGAGTGTTCGTGCATACATCACGACAACGCATAGAAAACGCTGAACAATATCAATACGTTGATACAGAAATACGAATAAAGGGTTTTTCTCGTCACACGACGGGCGTGGAGAGTAATTTATTTTCGTTTGACTCGGGGGAATCGGGTTTCTTTTCATCTTTAAAACTTTAATAACCAACACAAGCCATTGAAAAGCTGCACTTAAAATTCAACAAGGCAGAATGTACTTAGTGGTTTTTTTTTTTACCTTTTCATGGCCACCGGTTTAAAATAAACTGAAACCTCTAAAAATAACCAATAAAAACAAAAGAAAATCTTTTAAAAATTCAGAACACCTTCTTTCATGGCCACTGGCATAAAATAAACTAAAAACCTTGAAAAATAATCAACATAACAAAAGACAATCTTAAAAATATTCTGAACACCCGATACCACTTGACATTGTTCCATTGGTTCCAATACCTGACTATTGTTCCATTTTACTGGAGATAAAGGAAGTCATACTCAAGGCAGGGTATGCTTACTCTTTCTAGAACAACTGATACCACTTCCTGCAGAGCAATTCAAATAGAATTTAAAATTCAAAATGTTTGTTTATTCCAGAATTTTTTTTTGTAAGGTGATATACATCCTGAAGCAGACCATATGTCTGGTTTAAACAGTTTTATTACCAGCAGTTTGTAGAAATGTTTAAAACATAGATAAACATTCGAAAACTAATTGGTCTGTAATTCAAATGTTGTATAAGTTTACTGTCCAAATTCAATAGCATCATGTAGTCAATTTAGAAAAAAAAAACTCTTCCAAAAAATAAACAAGCCCATAACTCTATACACAAAAAATGTGGTTTATATAAGATTTAATTATTTTATCTTTTATCCCTCAGTCGTCAATTAAAATCAACTAAACTTGAGAAAAAGAGTAAATTTGGTAAGAGCTTCAAGTTTGGGGACATTAATCCAATTACTAACATGTGAGGTCAAAGTTTTTCAATCAAAGAAGTGGTGAATTTTTTAATGTTTTTTTTTGTGAGGGAGGAGGGGGTATAAGAGTAGGAATATTATATTCATCAGAATTTCCAATCTTAGCTTGGCGTAAGTGCTTCAAGAGAAATATCATGAAAACATCTTGAACAATGAATTTCCGATTAATAAAAGAGAAGATTTTTTTAGCATGCTTGCGAATTTTAACAAGAATGTCAGAAGTTTTTCTAATTCAAGGAAACCTTCCAAAATTACATGTGTTTGTTTGTACCACATGCATTTATCTTATCAAAGAAGTCCACAAATTTTTCTTTTATCTTCTCCATTTTACACTAGACTTTTAACCAAGGTGTTGCGAGGTGACTCCATATTTGATAAGTATTCTGGTCGAAAGCCAACAAAAGCAACTGTAATTAACTTAACGTTTTGTGGGGAATGGAGGCCGAAGGATAAACTATCAGTGTTGTATTTTCAACCAATATTTATCATTCCTCCTCTATTTATTTGGTTTCTTCCTCCATATAGGTAAACTGTTTAACTTAGGGCTGGATTTCATTTACAACACATGATAGTCCTCTTGACTTCAAGACAGACGAGGAATTTTTTTTACCAAAAGTCAAAAGGTGCATTTTCTGCCATTTTAAAAGCCATTGAGTGATTGGCTGTTTTCATTGCTTAAATTTTTCTTTGAGATTCGTTACGTTTCTCGAGAGAATGGCGGGTTTCCTCTAATAATCTGGTTTCCAGGCAGCGATTTAAATCTCGTTGAGATCTATGATGTATAAAACACTCTGGGTGTTCGCAGGAGATTTTTGTGACACCAGATCTTTCAGTTGGAGGCTATTTGGAGTATTTTTGCCAACTAAAATTGAAACTTCTTCAAGTCCAGGTGTTTCATCGCTTCGAGCTATACCATTGATCCAGAAAAAAGATGGTCTTTAAAAATGATATTGTTATTCTATCTTTCTGCCGGCTATAGAAAGCAGACGTCAAAACTTACAGTAGCAGACAGCGAGTTATTGTAGCAGACACATGATTTACTTACTGCCGGTACATATAAATATAGAATTAGGGTCTATGGAAAATACTTGTCGATTGTTTACCTTACAGCAAAATCATATTAGATATAATTGTTGACAGACCTAGATATCGGGTAAACGGTGTCTGCTATTTATATTTTTAGCGAGAACATGCTAAAAGCAAATGTTTGACGAGAGTGGAATTAAATCCTATGTAATTAAGGGAGCTTTGTAAATTTACAAATATATCCAATAAATGATAATTGAAAAATCTTTGATCCAACAGACAAAGTTGACATAATAGTTCTCATCGATCATTTGACTGTATCAAAAACTCTGGGGAAGGGAGATATCTAGCCATGGGCATCATGCACCAGGCAGGGTGTAATTACGTTCATAATAGTATTTAAGAATATTAACTTTGTTATATACTGTGTGATCTACAGTGGGAGAATCAGGGTTTAACATCCACTCGACACTAATTAAGTCATTTTTAAGACTGTGTGTTGGGGTGTTTAACAGTAAGAGAACATATAAGGTTAGTTGGGCGACTCTATAACTTAATTTCTACCTTTGTTCAATTTATTTTATTGGGAAACGATAAATTATTATTAAAAGTTGCCTGACATATTTTTGTTTATGTACATACAATGATAAAATATCTCAAGTTCGTCACTGTTTTATAGATGGTTGCACATGTTGGTGTATTATCTTCCAATATTTATAACAAGAGTAGGACATATGTTGTGCAGGGGTTGATCCATCTCGTAATGGTACCTCTCTTACATCATTGATAATACTCCCTCGTCACTCAGTGTACATTAATATATTATTAACATACCTGATGATGAAAAGATGAACTCCGAGACACTACCATAATTACTAGTCTCTTTCAATAAGTCCATCAAAAACTATTAAATGGTCCATTATCAACAAACTAGATGTTAAAGACTATATAATTACAGCTAGTCATTATCTTCCAGATTGTTATTCTGACATAACTTCGTCCTATAAATGTTTTGGTCACCATTGTTTTTGGTAGTCTTGCTGTCTGGTGTAATTGAGGGTTTTATCTCCAGGTCGAGCGTGTTGAATAGGTAGCCAGGTATTTATACCTGTAATTAACCTGGCCAGATATAATCTTCCTAATGTTCTTACTGACATTTTTAACACACCTGTAATTAGGGTGTAGGTGGGTTCATAATACCTGCTTTAACAATCTCATCTATCGAAGGAGGATTCTTAGTATTGGTAATTATTTAATGGACCCAAGCTTTTCATACATTCACAATTACCGATACAATGAAATGGGGTGTAACATCCACATCCTACTATTCTGCTCCGACTTGGCTAATGAAGATGCGCAAACGCCGTACAGTGTGCTATGAGGGACATATTTTGCCTGGGCAGCGGCACTATGGCCTACAGCGAAGTGATATCAGATTTTCCAGAACAAGTAACAACACCCTGCTAATTCTTCATTCAAATACACATGCACTAAACACCTGCATTCAATCTAACAATCGGCTATTTGCAGTCTTCGCTGAATTATTTTATCACAAAATCAGAAAATCAGATATTTTCTTTTTTGTTTTCAGTCGCTCCAAATATCAAAATATCACCTCAATCGATCAAGCTCAGATATCTTACCTCTGCACTCTCAAAATATAATTTTCGCACCTGAAGATAGGATCAATTTCACCTGTGTGCATGGTGGGCAAATACGATTTTTTCTGTACTGAATGCTGGAATATTTGTGTACACACGGCACTGGTAGCCAAGGTTTAGACGGCACGACCTACATGTTGGTACGCATGATTTGCATTACATGTAATCATTGGCTAATAATACGATACCTGTTGACATGGCGATGATATGCATTATTAGCGTCCTATTACTCCAGTTAATTTATTCGCCATCAGACGTTTTTGTTGCCATGTGAACCTGATTAGTTTTACATATTTACATGATTCATAACTGCACGTTTTTCTTCTATTATGCGTAAGGCATGCAAGGTTTTTCTTCTATTATGATTATGGCATGCAAGGTTTTTATCTACTTTCTCGGTCATGGGATGAAATCAGTTATACATGTGCCATATAAACAAAAATCTGAGAGAGAGAAAGAGAGAAAAAGAGAGAGAGACATTCTTATACACTGTATTACAAATGTTTTCGAGTTTTATACACATTTATGTTCTGTTGGGTTGAAGAAGAAGAATGACAGAATAATATATTATCTCCTTAAAAAAATGAATTCATGCTAATTGAATTTTATTTCCCACGTGTGTTCATGATATTCTGTTAAATGAATCGGTATTAAAACTGAATGTTAATTCATTCATATTGAATATTTAATGAAACTGTTATAACGCTTCATTAGGCAGACACAGATGTCTAATTCAAATGTGTATACATTATGTATGTATTGGGTTTGAAACGGTTTATAAAAACTTGAAATGGAGTTTAATGTCCTACTGTCCTGCTCCGACTGAGCTAATGAAGACAGTCATACATCATGACCAGACAGTGGCACTATTAGCTACTCTTATGTCGAATTCAAACTGCTAAGGAATCATTTATGTGTACACTAGACCTGGGTATTTCATCCCTTCGAAACAGATAATGTTCACATTTAAAATGAAAGTAGACTAAACAGAGTTAATTTATTTATTTGTAAATAATTTGCTTTTACTCCAAAGAAACCTCTCGCACAATGACAGACAATGTTGACCTTAAATTCACTTAAAGACATACTGGCTGAAGTAGGGGGACGAACGATTTAACTTGCTCTTTCATCTAGAAACATTCAAACCCCCACTGACACTCTACAAAAAACCACAATGGCTGCTACACCTCTATTCAGTGTGTCTGCCTGGACATCTGTAGTTTGGCGGTCACCACCCAATGAAACCTTTTGTTGTCTTTAAAAGGTAAAGGCTACTCAATGAGCCAAACAACAATTGTTTCCCTGCTAGGACCCTATGCTGTTAAACTGTCCATATCACTGCACTTGAAATCAATTGAAAGGCTATTGAACGTTTTCTCCCATCATCCACCTGTTCGAAGACGTGACCAATCTTCAATCGAAAAATTTACATGGAGGCAAATTATCGTCTCTTTTCACCAAATTGTTCCGATAACGTGTCCTAATGTCGGATTGATGTTCAGTAAATCAAACAAAATATAGGATTAAAACGGACCACTTGATTGGTTGATACCAGCGATCAAGCGAGATCTCGATCTAATGTCTACAATCGACATAAAAGTGTTGAATAACTTTCATCATGTATTTACTAACATCACGAGATTCCACCAATTAATTCTCACCCTATTCAAGGATAAAGGACGCTGGCCGTCTGATTTTCTTTACAGAATGAATAAATGCTTCTCTAATATTACGACACGTTTAATTCCCAGTCTCATGAACCCGATTTGTGTTTGCGTTGTTCAAATGTCTTGTAAAAAGCCGCCGCACAACGTAGACTACAAGCAAATTCTTATAACGCCTTTTAACTCAACGGTGAGAGAGGAGGGAAAAAATCAATTAGTGTTCCTGGAAATGGAAGCCATCCAAGAAAAGAAAATGATCTACTTGTTTAATTAGAAAACTGGCACCGCAGCGGCAGCAAGCCTTCAAGGTAATGGAAACAAAGTCATAAAAAATACACTTTAGGTCAATTGGACCGCAATTCTGATAGTACAGATCCGGTCTTTATACAAGTTAAAAGACTGTTTTACCGCTTGTTCTTCCTCGTCAAGAAGAAAACTCCATTTAGACAATAAATTATTCTTAAACTGTTTTATTGATTTCGCCATTATTTTGCCGAGAAAATGTCTTTTGAGGGCTGGAATGTGTTGTAGCGTTCTATAACTGTTTACAACAACCTTTTATTATGTAAATCACTATTTTTCTTTTATCATCCTGATAACCTTTCAGTCGACTAAAATAGCCCTGGGCTTCGTTATTTCGTCGTGAAGGTGTTGCTCTCCTCGGATTTTGAGATTAATATATAAATCTGGCTCCAGGCGGTACATCATGTATTGGCTACACAAATTATTTTTCATTTGATTAAATCAGAAAAAATATATTCATTTTAGTAATTAAATTATATATTTTTTTTTTCAAATATTGTCCACACTGTTATATGTATACATTCAAATGCCAAGCCTCATTATGGTTTGGGGGAATTTTTTTTTGTAAATTCGATTATTTTTTTAAGATCATTTCAGCTTTTTTTAAAAAAAAAAGAGAAAGAGAAAAATGGGGTTTAATATCCATTTGACACAAACTAGGTCATTTTACGAGGTTGGACAGGTAACACTACTCCTTGTCATGTACAACCAGGGAATCGAAACCCTGCAAGTTGACACTATGACAGACTTTATGATTTCTCTTTAATTAAGTAGAATTTTGCCCAGCTAGTGGTTATATGACATCAATCCAACTGCCAAACTTTCTTGTTTCCCATCTTGTTTTTTTATTTGATGTGTTATAAAACATAACTATGTACAAGTAAAGAGATTAGTCTAGATCCACCAGTGACATATTTTAACACCTAAGGCAAGATCGTACAAGCCTTTTACCACCTACAAAACATCTCTACAGCTTTAGACATGGTCATCTCTCCTTGTCGCAAAACATAAACATGGCAATCACTTGCCGAGGCAATGATCCTTATCACTTGATGGGTAATGGTGCGAAAAGATAAAGTGAAAACATTAACTTGTAACAGCTACTGTGATTGGTCCGCAGTGAGTGGATGCAAGTTTATTTACTGTTCCTTGACAACCAAATAATAATGGAAGAGATAGAAATTCGGAAAAATAACTAGTAAATCATAAATATTTATCTTAGAGTCATTTAGTAAACTGAAATTACTTTGGTCAACTTTGTTCACAAAAGATCATTATTTCCACCCTATTTAAATTTTTTTTTAAAAATCAGCAACATTCTCAAAACTTATTGAATCTGAAACGCGACATATACTTGATAATTAAAATACTGAATCCAAAACTTTCGATGTATCGTAAAATTTAAATAAAGACAATTATAAAGGGCTTTGTTTTATTTGAATGTAATTTGGTTAAAAGGAAAGAGTGTAGTAAAACTCTGATATAAAACTAATATTGCACGTGTATACTACTACTACAGCAATAAAGTGTTTTATTACCAGTCAATCTTTTCCATAATTGATGAGTTCGCAATCAATATTACACCAAGTGTCCCGCGATACACGCACGGACCAACAGGCTTATACACGTTAGTTTATAAGCACCCTGCTAATTCCAATCTTCCTTTACGCAACTAAATGCACAATTCTCTCGAAAGCTTTCAGCTATATCGTATTCATCATTTATTGTTCATGTTTGACGCTGAAACAGATACGCATCAACATTGCAGACAACGATAATATTCAGAACCTCGAGAGCAATATGAACAAACATTGGTTAACACGAACATTGAAGGTTTTCTACTGAAAGTTTACGAAGGAATAAATTACAATCAAAATTGATAAACTTATTCTAGGACTTTTTTTTTATCTTTAATCCAAATCTGTTTGATAATTACGATAAGAACTTTACAATACAAAAAATATGACATGGATTTAATTTCCGATCAAATTTAAAATCAAAAACCAGTTCAGTAATGATCACAACTTTCCAATATGAAAAATGTCCAGCTGTTTGTAATGTCAGCCACTCGCGAAAAGATTTGAGTAAGAACATATGTATTCCTACAATAGACCATGCTTAAATACAACTGACCGACCCCGCAAACCAAAACATGCTCAACGCATTTATAACTATCAATATAGGAATAACAATATTAGTTTAAGACCATAATGTCCATTTTTGTTTATCAAACAGCGGTGAATCAACACACAGGAATTTGTCCAATGAGCAGACTTCTTATGATGGACACACTTCACGATCATAAGGACAACAAACCCAGCTTGACCTTTGACACTGGTTAAATTTACATACTCCGACATCCTCAATAACTTCAGATAGTCACATTTTCAAAACAAAATCTCCAGATTATTTGCGTATCATGAGAGTTAGAAGTAGAATTAATACCAACGGATCATTTAATGTGTTTGCCTGGTTCTAATCCAAAAGCTTAGCAGGAGAACACACCGTTATTCGTTATTATTACAGAAATGACGCACATATATAAGTTTATGATAATGATAAAAGTTTTTAACCAACAACATTGATAATTTGTCCATGTAAATAAGTTTATGACAAAAGTCTCGACCAATATATTTGTCGCAATCGTGTAAAATTTAAGTTTATGATAAAAGATTTGACCAAGTTCATGATTACTTTTAGATATGTTAATTTTCATGACATGATGGATTACATCAATAAATAACCAACATCCACATTGTTTTATCTCAGCAACATTGACATTGGGCTCTTCCGTGGAGCACCCTTTGTAAATAATTTTACAATAACATAAAATCAATATATGATAAAACAAGTATCAGAGAGAGAGAGAAGTGGAGTTTAACGTCCACTCGACAAAAACTAGGTCATTTCGGGACCAACATATGGTTTAATTTTATTTCAATTATTCGCTTGCACGTAGGGGTCTTTAGCAGTGGGAGGAAACTGGAGTACCCAGAGAAAACCCACGAGGTTGAACAGGTGACTCTACTCCTTGTCGCGTTATATGATAAAACAAGTATCAATTGGCAACAGTGACATTGGGCTCTTATGTACAGTACCCTTCATAAATAATTTAGTTCAAAATTCTAAACACTCGTACAATTCTCATTCAGTTCATTGGGATGTTATATTGACAGTGGTTGGACCACATATCAAGAAATGCATGTCAACCATTTGTCAAGTTCTAGCCGTGAACAATTCCTTTTATTAGTTCAGCTTGTGTTAAGTGTTTAGTATTTCAACTCTACCCTTCGCCACATCTTCAAACATCTCACGAAAAACGAGGGGAGCAGCCGGTCACATGATGTACAGGAACAGAGCAACATACATGTACCTTGTCGTTAAGGTCAGATAAATTCATTCCTCACAAAGAGAAGAAAAAGATAAGGTGAAATTAATGAGGTACAAGCGTTCTGTCAATCTGTGCATTCACTAAACATGTTTCACCTTGTAGTCATAATAAAACATCTATACCTCATACAACAACGTTGTTATTGTTGGTACCTCATTTAATCAATCTGTTCATTCCCATCGTAAACTAATTGTTGACTATATTTGAGCAAATTCATTTAATCAGTTCAATTAGTTCAATTCCCTAATGAATTGTTGAAAATATCATTTCACCTTTTGCACCCTGTGTTCCCCATGTAGCATTACTCAAAGCTAAAGATCTATGCAGTTAAAACTTTCTTCTTCTATTATAATTTCTTCTTATTTCAAAAATTTAATTTTCACAAATATATTTGAAGATTTCAGTTATTCAGAAGTATTCTTGTGTCGGGTCAGATTTATAAAACCAGCCAGTTAAAAATGTGATATCTATAAAAACGACTGGATCTCTCCTTGAAACTAAGCATCCTGTCAACACTAACTTGGTATTTCATCCCTATTAGATATTTTGTTGGCAAACAATTTGTCATGACAATCAATCCAGCATTCTTCAACTGTTTTTTAACACAGACAGCCGAATAGCTGCCAATTTCAGAATTATCTAACATCGCTCATAATCAATTACATCCAGTCTTTTAAACTATTTCAGACTTCTACAAATTGAAATGTAATTAGCAATCAAATTAAGTTGCTGTTTATTACCATCGTTTCCAACGTCAAAAAAAATACTGTTTGGGTTTTTTTTGTGTTTCCTTTTACAAAAAACGATGATGAGAATAGTTAACAAGGCAAAGAATGTTCATGAAAGCGGATATATTTAAATATGTCAAAAACACCAGATATCACTTGTTGCGTATTTTGGATAGATCGCATAGCTAACAATTCATTATCGCTATGAAAATAAAGAACTTGATATTTAATACTAAAATTTACACCAAAAATTTAGTGACAGGTGTAGTGAATGAGGCAGACTATGTCCGTTACTCATTAGAGAACACATAATAACACTTCCAATTATTTGGGGGTCTTCACAGTTCTCACAGATAAACAATTGACATTAGTATGCCCAATTCGTATTATATCAAAAAGCGAGCCGACAAATGTACTAGTTAGCCTTTTGATGTCATGTAGGTGAAGAACTTGTGTTTTAATAGAGTGAACAACTAGCAGTGTGAATAGTCAGCCATGACACAATGTGCTTTCATTGTAACTAAACCCTGGTGTTTATTGAGGGTGGATTTAGACCAGCGAAAACCTTTTGAACGAACCATCACATCAATGAAATGTTTGTCCTGGCTTCCTCAACTTTTTGGCAAGACGCGAACGAACGAACGCAATCTCTGACTTTGGCACCTGATGCAACATGGTTCTTCTGCTGGTTTTATATTTTAAAACTAACAATCCAAGCAGTCAGAAACGATAACAGAAATCAGACTGACAGATCAATGTTATTGTTTTCTCAATGAAATAACATTTCAGATTTCAGACTTTCCTGGGTGTTCGAACTTCTACAAATAATACAGGTGTAATCAGATGTTACCTGCAAGGTTTATTAGTGAGATTTTGCCCAGGCAGTGGCATTATTCATTATGTGGTTTGAAATGGGGGTTCTTCATTCTGCTCCCTCTGGGCTAATGAAGTGTGCGATGAGGAAAAATTTGGTCCCATCTGAACAACTATGTATTGCCCCTTACCACGTCCACAGTCCTGTTCCACAGAAAAGGGGAAACCAGGATGAGAATTTTTTTTAGATTGAATTCTATCCACTTGGTAAATTAGCCAGTACCATATTCCCTGCGCCCCAATTGATGACTGTGGTTTCAATCTAGATCCTGATTTCAAATTTATTGTTCTTCATTCATAACAATAACTACATTCAAGGCAGACATTTTTCAGATTCTTGTTTTTTTATCTACAATTTGAACATATAATGGGTACTTATCCTCGAACCAGATACAATAATAATCATATGTTTCATAAATCGTAGATGTCAGAAAAATAATTCACCCAATAATCTTGTCTTAGCTTAGCTACATTGTGCTAAGATGGCCACCTGCAATGCAGTGTCCAAAAAACATACTTTACGCTAACCTTATAATTATACACAACTCAAAATGTCTTCTTTTCTAGAGATACCACATACTAGTATCTAATCACGGGCTTAACCAATGGCTGGGGATATCGAGATGACCACAATATCTCGGAATAATACGATCAGTGAAGCATATCCAGTGGTTGGAGATCAGTCAAGCGTGTCACTTCTGTTATCAATAAACTGAGAAATAAACACAGCAAGCTCTATTCATAAGTAATTCTTTTTCTCAAAAATTATTCCCCTTGTTTGTGTCTTAAAATTCTTTATGAAGAGACGTGTGTTTCTTTTTGAATTAATTCTTCATCTATCTATGACTAAAGTGCTCACAGATGACTGGTGGCTTTTATGTTATCTCAAAGTATTTCAAACACATATATATATATATTATTCATAAACGGCTACTTTTATTTAAATAATTCATTCATTTTCTTAGTGAAAGGTCTTTGACATATGGAAATTGTACGAAAACCTCAAAACAAATATGCTGATCAATTTTATGTGGTTTTCACAGAGTTTAATAAATACTTGGCAGAAATTAGCGGAGTCTTAGGTTATTTGGAATACAATTTTATTTGAAAATTACTATTTTTTCCTTTTGAAAAATGACAATGTCTCTTTAACGTCAAGTAACATATTCACCGAGTTGATATTTCAATAAGAAAGTTTGCAATATTTGAGTAAATATAATATTTTGTGTATCATGGCATCCTTCCATTGATAAAGACGAAATGGCAGAGTTTTCTGCGGAGTCACGCAGTTATGACATGTATGCGCGGTTATCAGTAGTTCCAAAACATTTTTTTTCATTCAATATCGAAAAATTCTTTGTCAAAAAACAACCCGTCTTGATTTGCCAGTCTTTCTTCCAAAGAAGAATCTTGAAATAGTCGATTTCAAAACACATTGTTCAAGACTACCTCCTTGCCATTGTTTACATCTATGTGTTCTTCGTAACCCTAAAATTATGTCATCATAGCGATCGATCTGTCACTGGCTCTGTAAATAACTTTGTCATGCGGATGTTTAGAAACATGAATTTCATATCGGGTGTGCAAAAAAATTTCTGCAATTTGTGCGACATCTTGAAACGGATGCTAAAATATTGATTTACGATAAGAGGAACTGGGAGATACTTGCTTAGTTCGATATATTTTGTAAATGATATTGTGATTTGTCAAAAATTTAATAAATGAAATTATAAGTTGCCATTATACCAATGACTTATAGAACAATTGTGTGAAACATTGGTGAGGATTTTAGAATATTGATTAATTTTAAGACCCACTGAGAGAAACTTTAGTTTCATATATATTTTGTGGTGAAATATTGGGATTGGTTTTTAAATTTGATGAATTTCTGCAATTTGTGTGACATCTTGTAACGAATGCTGAACTACTGATTTGTGGTGTGAAGAAATAGGCACAAAGGGATATAATTTTGTGATTCGTGTTAGCAATAAAATCATAACTTACGATACCATTGGATTAATGTAATGATCTGTAACAATACTTACCTGAAATAGAAACAAAATTTATTAAAGATACGAAAAAAATAAAATAATTAAAAAAAACATTTTGATTTAAGATTTACTTTACTCTTGTCTGGTCATGGACGAAAGATTTTAGATCAGAAATCTAGACAAATGCAGATGCAATATTTCAATGGCAAAGAATTTACAAGGGTCACAAATCTATGAGAGGGCGAGAGTGATGGGGGTTTCACATCCACAACACAAACATAATGTTCATTATCACTTTTAAATTGTCTTGTGCATAGGGGTCTCTTAAACAGTGGGAGGATACCAAAGGACTCTATTCCTTGTCAAGTACAAGCGGGGAAGCGCTAATGAAAAATAGAGACAATTTTGTGATAAAGTTTCCTCTTTGGAGCAAGATTACATGTGAATTAAAAGCAAAAACATTGTTCGCTCTTAAGTCTAAAATAAGTGGACATCGTTTATTAATGACGGCCGATTCACTCGAAATTTCTAATTCAATTAAAGGAAGGGGCTGTAAACAAGGTTCTCACGTGTGGCAGCATGATAAAACTGATTAGATTTCGGCCTTTTATTGCAGACGGCTGATTAAATCATTAAAAATTAAATAAGTGAAAATATTAAAATGTCCAAATTCGATTTCTTTACAACAGCAGAAGTTTTATAGACCGAAATAAATTTCCGGTTCAGAAATTGGCAATGCATTAGAAATTTGTTGCAAATAGCAAGATTCGAACCACAGCCAAGGTTACAAACACTGCCACATACATGTACATGTCCAAACTCTACGCCTTCCTAAGTTCCTGGCCGTACGCATGTACCTTATCCAACTTCCCTCCTAATGGTTAAGATCTCCCAATAGTGGGAAAGTCAATAAAAAGTAAGGCCATAGCACCACTGCCTGGGCAAACTTCCCTTGTTATTCTAGTACGACGTCGAACTCAATTGTTTTCCAAAAACATTAAATAAAGTTACTAAAATCGCGAGCATAAAAGTGTGGATAAAGAGGCAGGATGAGCTGCAAAAAGCAATGTCTTAAAATGAAACACGTTATAATAAACAGTATGTCTGCCATACAGGAAGTTATTCTTGCTGCTGAACTGTTGTCAGACACGCAATTCAATTTATTTTTTATCATCTTCCTAGCAATCGATGAAAATGAATTTTCATTTTTTTTGTAACTAAATTAAATTCCTCTTAAGTACTTTTTTTTTTGTGTCATTATTTCACAAGAAGCCTTCCTCATTTGCACAACGACGTCTCTTGTATTCAGGCCCCAAGTTCACGAAGCATTCTCAGACTTAAGTTGAGAATTTACTCAACTTTCAACCACTGTTTATGAGAAATATCTTTGATCCAGAAACACAAAACTTTGCAAATAGCTTCCTATTGATGTACTTAATACATTTAAACAACAAAAGTTTTTTAAAGGACTATTATATAGTTAAAATAAGGCGAACAATTTTGAGTAAATTCTCAACTTAAGTCTGAGAATGCTTTGTGAACTCAAGGCCTGATTGCGTTCAGTTTTATTTCCTAAACAAAATAAGTCATTACAGTTGTCGATTTTGAGACGGAATGAAACAAAACTAGGTTGATATTTAACAAAACACTTCATTTATCCTTAAAACGATCCATCAATTACAAGTTTCAAAACACCAGACTTTGTTTCAGATTTCGGTTATAATTTTGACATCTTGTGATTGAATATCGAAACCAAAACAATGGTTGGTATGATTACAGACGGCCATCGGGAACTCTTCGAACTGCAAAACGTAATCTTAATAATGGCTGAAGCCCTTGTTAAATAGCCCTAATGAAGACAGGGTCCCTCCCCCTCTTTCATGAAGATTAATCGAAGCTTTCTGTGACAATTTCATCATCAGTACGAGAAGCGACTGAACACTTTTCAAGAGGGAAAATATTTTTAGCATGTCCTCCTCAAAGTGTCCTTGATACCAATTAAACACAGCAACGTTTGGTCCTAAGATAATTTATCAGGGCAAGTCGACACAATAACTTTAATTTCGTTCGCCACCTCATAAAATACTTGTTATTTCCCATCTTATTCGCGTGCGATGTGACGGAAATGGTCTAACCATCAAAATGGAGGACAGGCATCGTCTATTGAGAGAGTTGATGTCCTTGCACTTAACACAGCTGCCAGACTTGAGTCATGTTTCAAAGACGAGCGAATGTCTCCAAATTATACTTGGCAGAAAAAAAATCAAATTAAGAACGCATAAATCATTTGTCATACATGTTTTTTTTTTACGGCTTTGGTGATGGGTCTGACATTATGTAAAAAGTCTGGCTGTTTCTCGTAATAAAATACTAAGACTCCTTGTCCATAAAGGAATCAGGATATACAATAAGCAGCTCATATTTCTTCCATTAGCTAAACAGTTTATAAAAACAGGATAATGGATTTGTGCGTCAATGGGAGAGTGAACTTGGAACATTGAATGGAGCTTGCCTTTTTATTGGAACATTGAATGGAGCTTGGTTTTTCATTACAACTTACATTATTAAATTGATCTTAACCCAAAAATGAATGAATTCACCAAACATAACGTCTGCTAATAAACATGAATAGGGGCCTATATAAAGGGATTTGTTGGGATTGACAGGGATACGGTTGACTTGTCAGGGACAGGAGATCAATGAGGAATCCCCACAGCGGGGAATAAAACTGTTTCTATATGGAACTTGTGACCAGTTAAGAAATTGGATAACGACAACTTAAGGGTCGTCTTGTCCACGATATTTCCTAATAGTGATGGAGACAAAAGGAATGAATTTGTTAACAACATGCTGTTATACGTCTAATACAGGTGGCAGAGGGCGTCTGCTCGGGAGAGAGATACTACCATATATAGACATGTCATGACACTTGTCAGCAATAGATTGTCTTCAAATTTACAGAATTTGAATCCAGTTTTATGGAAGACATATACCAAATCTTTGTAATACACATTCTAAATTAACTAACTTCAGTTCATTCAAAAATAAATTTCTGAGTAAAATGCTAACCCTAGAATGAAATGAAATAGGGATTGGATGTTCTACTGTTTCTGCTCCGACAGGGCAAATGAATAAAGATGGGTACCGTTAAATCTTTTTAACCCCAATATGTAACTCTAAAAATAAATTTAAGGGTCGAGAAAATCACATGTAAATAAATGAAATTGGGTTTAACGTTCTTCTGTTCTGCTCCGACTAGGTGAATGAAGACCGGTTTTATTAAATAAAAAGAGAATATAATATGATCACCATAAACGTGTAATATCAAATCATGCTGATCTCATTTTAGTCAAATGTTTTTATTGCATTCGTAAATTCAACCCGAATGAGATTTGAAAACAAATTACATGAATGACAAGTTAACAGTTAATCAACAACGCAATGAATAAAGTACATTATTTCCCAAAATGTTTTATTTCAAAACAATTTCTCCAATTTCAAATTGAATCTCTCTGAGAAAAAAACAAACACACATTATTATTAGCACTGATGAACAAATATGTTCGAAATAATTGACCAATGATGAGAAAATCATTTGGCGACTATAAACAAAATACTACTAAGTGACGAGGTATTTTGTAAAGTCGTATAATAAAGATGAATTGATATTTGATTGGATAATAACATTATTATCGTGTACGTTACACGACAAGCAGACGCGTTAAAAATAAGATTCCCCTTGTGTCATCTTATGATTGACTTGATACAACCACTGACCTATTTGTCGCGTTTCGCTCATTTTAAAACAAATTTGTATCCCTATCAGAAATTATTCAACTCGATGACGACCCAAATCACTTTTAAACAATTTCAGTTGTTTGATGCGAAGAGAGAGAGTGGAACTCTCAGGGGAAAGAGGTAAAAATGAGTGAAGTGCCATGGTGCGAAACATCCAATGACTCATGGCCATTGTTACCCGTTCATCAAAAAATTTCCTCATTTATCATTTTATTTTGGCAAAGTTCAACTCGAACGTTTTAGAGGACATATGTGATTGTATCAGTTGATTCTATTTAATCAATCTTTGATTCCGACCTCAGATCCATTAAAAAGCACAAAATGCATACACATGGCCGACGCCGTCGAAACTTGGTCCAATTCCCATATTTAACAATAATAATTAAAGAAGAAATTGTTCACGAACACTGTCCTCCAATAAACATTTCAGCACCGAACAATATACCGCACAATTTTAATTAACGAAGAAAAATTACCAGACTGTGGACAAAATCAAGCCTTCGTTGATTTTTAGATCTCGTCGTCAAATAACACCTAATACGTAATATTCACAAACAGGCACACTTCAAAACAAAGGATAATCCCAGCCATTTTTTCATCATGTAAATTTTATTTTAAACATCAAACCCCTCGAAAAGTAGTTTTCCGTGTTTTTTGTTAGAACAAAGACTTTTGAAATTGAAGACATCAACAAATAAAGCGGATTAGTCTGCATCCTGTAAACTTTTTTTTTCCTCAACAAAATAATAAAAGTCGTTAGTTCTAAAATCTACATTAATGAACTATCTGGCATGAAAGAGGGAGGTTGTAGTTGAAGAAACAGATATTTGAGATGATTTAATTAATGCGATCTTTTGATGATCGAATTCAAACTGATTTAATTAAGAAATATGAGAATACAAAGCGGCCCATTAAAAGAATTTACCCCAAATCTATATGTTGCATTGGTTTGTTTATATCATTTTTTTCAATCAATTCATCATAGCTTTTTGAATGGAATTGAACAATATTTTATCTTATATTCCGATCAGAGATTCAATTTTCATGATATTGTAGTTTGCTAGGATTTCAGAATTCTGAAATGACGATTATTGTATGATGATCTATATTTCTGGAAGAGATTCAACATTCTCAATAATTTAAATGCTGATCAGCCACTTTAAGCCTTTCAGTATCTGTAACAGGGATATAAAAACCAACTGAACTCATCCTTCTATTTCAACCTATACTCGTCTCTCATCTATAAAGACATTGACAGATATGAAAAGATGTTTGAACAGTTTTTATAAATTAACATATCAATTCGGACTGAATCAATATTACGCTATTTTAATCGTGTATGTTGGATGAAAGTAATAAGACATACACATATTGCCCGTGTCTATTCAAGCACAGCAACCATACCTATCCCTCTACACTTTATGATTGATTAAAATTTTCTTACGAGCGACTGATCAGACAGCTGCGTAAATCAGGGTGATAGTGGATGGTTGTGAAAAATGTAATATATTCATGACTCTATTGAGGGTCGTAAAAATCACAAAACGGGGGAAACAGACAGGTTTACATCAACCCGAGATAAATTAACATGTACAGAGTGAATAGAGAACTTCATACAGATTCAACATCCAGCAGATAAAATCAGAGAGAGACAGAGAGAGAGAGAGAGAGAGAGAGAGAGAGAGAGAGAGAGAGAGAGAGAGAGAGAGAGAGAGAGAGAGAGAGAGAGAGAGAGAGAGAAATGGGGTTTAACATCCTACTGTTCTGCTCTGACTGGAATAATGAAAACTTGCATACACCATACAGTGTGCTATGAGGAAAATTTTGCATGCACTATGGCCTACTCTTATATCAAATTCCAACTGCCAAGATGAACCAGAATTCAGAACAAGAGACCTAAATATGAGCAGGCAGAATTAGAGAATAGTTAATTTGATATCGCAGGGGATGATATAAATATGAACTGACCCAAGTAAAGCTCATTAAGTTTATGAGACATATATTTATATGCGACTATAAAATATAACTGTACTATAAAAGGGTGTTTATGGGGAAACAAAGAGTTTCACCCCTTTTATTTCTAGGTCACTTTCGGATTGACCACACAAATGAATAAATTAATAAATCTGAGGTCTATCAGAGCCTGAAAGTATTCAAATACATAACCTGTATATTTTTCCAAATACAATTGACTAAACCAAATCAGAACCTTATACGATCAATAGAACATATATAGTTCGCAAAAAGCCTTTATTTAACCTAAATAAGGACTTCCTCAACCCCTTCCACTTTGATCCTCATTCAAGTGTGAATTGTCGTCATGGTTTACAAAAACATCAAAACAAAAACTCTTGTAATAAAAGCTGTCTCTCGATCATGTTAAGTCCTTGACTATAAGTCAACAAATAATTGTAGCCTAATATTGAACAATAATGGTTGAAATTAATTGTTTACATTCTTAACACCCATTTGTTTATCTGGTCATCAGCTTGTCTTGAGCTTTAATATCAATTGTTTTCGTGAGCTTTGTGTGATGGCTTGAGGGGGCCTATTATTAGGTCTATATGAGGTAATGCTAATATGAGGTAATTTGAGGTAACTGGACCCTTAAATAAGCCTTGATTCAGGACACTTGACATCCTTGTCACTGATGCATCACAAGTCAAAATGTTTTCAATGTTTATGGGAGAAGGTCGAAATAAATTGACAATATGACATTGATTTATATTCAAAACATGTAATTATCATTTCTGAAACAATTTGTCAAGAACACAAGCCAGAGCCACCTATCATTTTTGCTGAAATATTTTGATTTTGATAGGACTGTGTTTAATCTGTATAAATTCAAGCAAGGAGATTATCTAATTTTGATATATCAACTTTGTTTTCTTAATTAAATAATCAATTTGACCAGATAAAAAGCTATGGAAAATTTAACATTTAGCAAAGAAGTTAAAATGGCACCACACAGAGACTTGAAGCACTTAAATGATAAAACTTACAAAAGGCCAGAACAAGTTAAGTTCAAATTACTTAATGTTGCTAAAAATTTTATTCTTTTTTAAATTTTTAAATCTCTTGGATCAATATTTCTGTGTTCTTTTAATCGATAAACCCTTCCTGTGGTTTCCTTTAGGCCAAACATAAATAACCTTATTCCATAGCAACCAAGATGATACGTGGTCTAGGGAAAGGTGTAAATTGACTATTCAACGAGAATTCGAATTGACGGGAATTATCAGTTACCCAGACGCCAGTGGAAAGGAGTGCATTTAACTCTTTTAAATGGGACGACAGTTCTAACATTTGAACGTATGCATTAAGCTCGTCAAATGACATATAGTCACATGATAAATTAGTCCCGTCTGCAAAACATAATGACATCAAAAAAATAATGATTGTAAAAAAACCCATAGTAGCCATCTAAATTGACATTTCACAAGGAAAGCCTTCAGTAGCTGACATTAAAAAAAAACTTGTGTAATTCAGTGTCTAGAACCCACAGAATAGAATCGCGTTTAAACTAAAGAGTACTTGCGTAAACGTTATTAAGTCGAAACTTTGATGGACTTAGGTTTTTTATTCAAGTTTACTCAACTGCATCATGCAATATAGAAATGTTTTTGTATTCTGTCAATCAAGATTTACAGGAATTTGACTTCGAGTCTATATTCACCAAACGATGTTACGCTAACACTCTCAGATCGATTATTTTTTTTATCCATCGTCAATGTTCTGGATTGCGTTTTCATAGTTAATACTTTAGTTAAGCTTGACGATCTTGACTTAATAACACACTAGGTGGCGCTTATGACGGAATGACTGCCATCGTACCTGTCAATTTAGCCCCCTCTGTGTCTCAATTATACCAATTTACTTCCAGTACGACTTAAAGCAATGAATCACAATTACGCAAACTAAGTAAACGGGCCCCATGAAGCTTCTAAGATAAAATATCATTCCTCGTGATTCATAGTAACATCTTGAATAATTAATGATTGGACACCAATCAGTCCATCTACGTTTCACTCAATTGAATGTTGAACGGCAGCGTGAAAACTCATCAACATCTTTGGCTGTGACTGCGTCCTAGGTGTTCTCGTTTCAGTCAGACTATAATTAAGTGACAGACATTTTGTTAGAATTCAGGATTGTTTTGTCTTAAGAATAAATTTAAAGTATGATTTGCTCTACGTTGTGAAATAATCCATGCCTAAGATATACAAATTTGACCAGAACATCTACTGGACAATTAATTTAGCTCACGAGTCCTTTTAACTTTTACCAGAGACCATAGCAGCCATTAAACTAACACATCTATATCAAGACACGAGAAACATGTAGTCACTAACACCCAGTGGTCATCTAGTACGCATCACCCAGGTTATATTTGGACAACAAGACCTACAGGAAGACAATTTGAGCAGAAGTGTTAGTTTTTCTCAACTTGATACGCTGGTCACAGGCTCCACAGGCTCCACCTTCCAGAGCGCAAAGAGAGAAAAACGGATCTTTACAGATGTCCAACCCATAATTCTCTGTAAATATTTGAGCAATGGTACCCTGGGATTGAAGAACGAGGTAACACAGTGTCTTTGTTCAAATTTAACTCTCACGTTTAAATATTGTTCTAGCCATCTGCAAATGTCGCATTTCGTTCTATTTGTGATCAACTAATCACCCTAATGCCACCACGATCTCCACGACAACCAAACGGTCTTTAACACGGATTTAACAGAAAACTAATCAAAACTTTACTTCTCGTAACATTTCAGTTCTCAAATCAAATTTTTCACATTATTTACAAGACATTAGATATTTAAAAAATAGCTAGAGACACAATTTACACAAAAGGGGATTTGAAGAATATATTATTGTATTTGTTACCTAAAAACAAATAGGTGGTATCAGGGGTTCTAGAATGAGTATGCATACCATGGCTTGTACACAGTACCCACCATTTTGATAGTCTATGTTTATAAATTCACTATCCACTGAGAAGTGGCATCAGATGGTCTAAAAAGGGTAAGTATACACTCCATCATACACAGCACATGTGACCACCAATAGAAATGGTACTGCATCAAAGACAGACATTGTAAGACTCTTCAAAAAACATCCTTCTGCTTTACGGCAAACAGACGGTTTTCTAGTTTTATGAGAGAGCCCATTAACATTATTTTGTGAGAAATGACCCAGACCATATTGTTGTGGAAGTACAGTGAAACAAGTTCAATGATGTTTTATTTGTATTTTCCGCTAGTCAGAATACATCTAACAAACTGCTTGACACAAAAGACTTTTATTGGTAGCTGTACAAAATCTGTTTCATAAGTTTACAGGACATTTGTGTAAGTGTTTTTACAAACTATCCACCCTGTTTTCAAACATTACTTTACATTTTCACATCAGACTCTCTCCTTAACTTATAACAGCTAACACACACACCCCTCGTCATTACGGAATTTGAGAGTTTTTTTGTGGTTTTGTTTATTCGGAAACTCGTAACATTATCTTACTTTGTACGCGATCTAAATAAATAAAAACTTTTTCAATAATACAATACAGGATTTAATTCATAACCTTACATGGACTTTAATGCAATATAATAAAAAAAAAACACCAGCAAAGAATGTTAGTTGTGTGGACTTCCCATACAAATGAATGAGAGAGAGAGAGAGAGAAATGGGATTTAACGTTCACTCGACACAAACTAGGTCATTTTGGGACTAACATATGGTTTCATTTTATTTCAATTATTCGCTTGCGCGTAGGGGTCTTTAGCAGTGGGAGGAAACCGGAGGAAACCCACGAGGTTGAAAAGGATAGACATACATGCACATGTTTAAAAGCTTGTAATACAAAGGATTTCATAGAAAGAGACAAGTTTTTATATGGTAACTTTAAGTATTGTGACGCTCCCTGGAGACCAATTCATCGATAACCTGAACTCAATAAATGTACCCGTTCAATACAAGATAACCATCGACCAATCATAATAATAATACGATATTTCCCACTTTATTCACGCTAAATAACATCTCTCAACGATTTGATTAACTAGCGTATAATCAAAGTGTATTATGGGTAAAATTTATTAAGAACACTTATTTTGTGACATGGATGCCTCTATATAACCATTGAACCTAACTAGTACTCGCATTGAACAATATATCGACCTCCGATAGCAATGGGGGAACAACACAGCAATAAGGTTAGTTCAAACGTAATTGAAAAGCACTAATGTATAGATTTTAGCGTAGAGGGACGACTGTGTCAACTTATTCGTGGAGTATTTAAAGCAGAATATAAACGTGACTATCCAGTGGAACGATTGACGAGCAAGAACCCTTCATATTACATCTTGAATCAAGTATTTGCTCAGCTCGGAGAACGGAATTATCGCAATCACTGCGAGCAACATACTGATCAGTGAGCAAATTTACTGTTAAACTCAGTTTTCTGTAATGTTCGTCCGCTGCAGGAAATCCTATTAGCTTTTGATAAGGAATTATGCACAATCCATCATTGTCGTTACGAACATCTTTTAAGTACAAGTTTTCTCCCCTTGAATTTATCGAGACCTTCTAATAGGTCGGCAATAAACATGAAAATGTCAACCAAAGTAATAGATGAGAGGGTTCAACATAAATAAAAAAAAATTCCATCATAAAATTGATGAGAAGTTGATTTGAAAGCATTAACTGTTATTTTCACAAAACAGTCTACTCTTAACGTTCGTTCGGCAAGCTATCATAAACACACGTATCCGAGCACTCTTAACGTTCGTTCGGCAAGCTATCATAAACACACGTATCCGAGCATGGATTTTAGATTGGCATTTGTACAACGTTTTACGATAAACAAAAACACATCAATTTGATTTGAATATGATCCAAGTATTTTTAGTTTTGATGGAGATTGATATAATATAAACATTGCCAATATTCTCTTTGATTCAAAGAAAATGAAATGTTGTTTAACGTTTTTTTTCAATTCTGTACTTAATGTAGATAGGAAATGGTTGATTTTAAATACATCAACTTGAGGGTTTGATAATTACTAAGTAACTTGCAATAAATATCTAGTTAAATGGGCTTAACATCCACTCAACATAAACTAGATAATTTCAGGACTAACATACGATTCAAATTTAATCTAGAGGGTAGTGGTCTTTAGCAGTGGGGGGAAACCGGAGGACCAGGAGAAAACCCATGAGGATGGATATGCTACTTGTCACGTTCAAGCAGGAAATCCAAAGCATGTCAGTTGATGGGTGTTCTACATGAGGTAGGGTATACTTCTTCTAGCAAACCGTATACCACTTTATATGTATGTGCAGAGTTCATATTGTTAATAATTCACTGTTGCTCATTGTAGGTTAGAAGTATTGAACAAGGTATGATGTGTTCATTTTGCCCGGAACACTTGTTATCACTTCTCGTTTGAGATTCCAATGTTACCAGTAGGAATGGGCATCTTTCTAGAAAATTTGATGTCATTTCTCAATTTCATATTCGAAATTTAAATTAAAACCCACAGAACATTTTTTTTTTAAAGCTGGCAAGTCAATTTCAACGGAAGGTGCAGATAGAAATTGGGACATGTAACCTCATGTCAACTCATAGCTACAAATATCTCGTCATTTCAGAAAAGTCTGAAGAACAAATACGAATAGCGTAGACAAACTTTAAACAAGCGAATCACAACATGTTAAAATATTCAGATAATTCAATTTCAACATAGTTTGTCCACGGCTCAACGAGATAATGGAGGCAAATCAGTTTGTCTAGAGATCGTAGGGTGGTCATCCGATGTTTACCCTCGCGTCTCATCTTGCCCTGCCCCCTGGGAGAACAAGAATGAGGGAATCTCATCCCCTTTTAATGTCAACGTTAGAATCAAACTTTATTTAGGCTGCGTTGAAACGGGTAAACAGACTGCCATGTGTGGCTGTCACATATTGTCCCATCGTCATTGGTCAACTTTGTTTCCATGTCTTAACATTGTACGAACATTGTAGGAGCGTATAAATTAATCCCCCACGTTTGTTGATGTAAAGGGTTTGTTGTGTTATTTTCTTAACCCGCACTGAATCCATTTCCACTCAACGATTTTTTTTTATCCTTTCGCATTGCAGAACAACGGCCATTAGCAAATATAAGCCCGTTTGCTCGGATGAAAATTACATGCGATTAACCTCAAAAATGAAGGATTTTGTCAGGTTTATTTTCGTGCTCGATAAAAAAAATTTCAGTTGAACAATCAAACATGATTTTTTTTTCTGTTTCAAATTTTTATATTGCGCTTAATTCTGCTCATTTCTAACGATTTCACATTTGAAGTTGATTGCCCGTGACATCATGTACTTGGGATCTTAAAAAACTTTCTGCTGCACTCAAAACTTATTTTTTTTACGGAATACATAATAAACAGAGATGGTAATTGTCAATTTAACGGTTATATCGTCGCATCAAATCAGAAACGGACTGACTTTGAGTTTAAGGAATTTTTGTCGTAGAATAAATAAATCAAATTGGTCCATTTTGGTTGATTGGATATTTGATGTATTGGTGTGAAACAAGCTGAAAGAAAATAGTAAAAATTTATTTTTCATGGCTGCCCGATTTTGAAGCCTTCGTGTATGATCCCCGATTTTTTTAATGTTTTTACAAACGATGTAATCGCGTACTAATCATACTGAACCTCAAGAATTATTGGATTTCAATCAGACAATGCTCCCGTGTAATGACTCAAGGTTCACAAATTGAACGACGAATATTAAATATTCATAAATTGTTGAAATATGCACGAAATCTGGTTGAAAGAAAGCCATAAATCGCGAGATTCGTTTCGAGCATCTTGGGTAATAAAACATGGCTGCTTATAACGTTGCATGAGTAATATATTGTGTTGGTAACTAGACAAACGCATTCCCTAGGAATAACTTGTGTAATAATACTCTAATCAGACGGAAAGTGATGGTCGCACCACGGAACAAAGTAACGAGTAAAATGATGACTCATTATATAACTCTATTTACACCTGTGAAAATGGAATTTTTCAATTTCACCCGACGTCTGGAATTCCTATTATCCGTATATACCAAAACTGATTGAAATGTCTTCCTGTTTAACTACTTTCATGTAGAATGAATGGTAGAGTGACAATTTGGTAGCAGTGTAAAGTGGTATCGGGTGGTCTAGAAATGAGAAGTGGTATCAACTGTTCCAATTGTGGAGCTGAATTTATATAAGCTATGGCTTGTTTTCAGATCCACAATATCAGTATTGTAATAAATCATGATTCAACAGAAATAAAATATTGTTTAAACCAACTGTTCCAGACAGAAGTGGTATCAATGCCTAGTCAATATAATTTTATTAATATCAAAAAAATTAGCTTTCATGGCAATCTAATTACAATCCACCCTACGTTTGTTTAGATTAAACGTCCCCCCCCCTTCCTTTAATGAAAATGAAATAACTCTGCTGACTAAGACTTGATGATGGATGTTCGAAGTAATTTCAATAAATATGATATATCAACAAACTTTATCTTATCAGGTATAATAAATATTGTTTATATAACTAATGGTGCATGCTGGGAGTCAGAAAACCTGACAGGCTTTTAGCTTTATACAGATATATATAGGCGTTGAGATTGATAAGATAGGCCAATGCACTTAGTATAATGAGGTGTTAATTTCAATCATATTTCAAGTCCGTCCTAAATAAATTGATGACTTTACTTCTCGAAAACATAAAACCTTTTTAATAACATTATGATATATATTTTTAGTGCTTCAAGTTTACAAGCATGAGAAAAATAAAATCATTTTTTAGATAGATTTGAAACAGAATGAGATAAAGGCATGTATTTGAAAGATTTGGTATACAAAGAATCAAATGAACATAGGATTTGAGATGCACAATGTATAATTGCATATGTAAACAGATACTTATACATTGAGGCCTACATAAATAAACTTTAATCAAATTCTGTTTAAAAAGGTTTTTTCTCTCGTGAGAAGTTTAACTCATTGATAAGTCTCTCTGTGAACATGTTTTTGATCATTTTAATTGAGATAACTTTGTGGTTTCATGGATTTAAATTATTACAATTTTTGAAAAAAGATTAACAGATTATCACTTCATCAATTAACACAGCTTAAAAGATTAGTCCAATTAACATTAAAATATTGTACAGATTATGTTTTAACAACAATAAGGGCTGAAAAGGATTAAGGGGATTTGTCACACCTGTGTGTTACCTATACTGAGCAATAATTGGGATTATCTCTAACTACCTGAATATTTCAATCATTGCTCGAGATTAACGAACATCAAAGAAACAATTATCTCCAATTTATCAGGTAATATCTCTGTTTTCTTAACTTTTAACTTAAAGCAAATATGATCAGCATCTGACGAGAATTCCTAACATACCGAAATGTTTCATATTTTTTTGTATTGAAATCTTAAAGTCTGAAGTCTATCAAATGCAAATAAATGTTCTAAAAGAGATAAATCATACTGAAAAACACTAAGCAAATATTCAGAAAACAAAAAGGGAAAAATAAATTGCCACACGATCAGAACATTAGCTCAATTTCAGACAATTTCAGAAGGAATTTGTGGAAAATAAAAACCAAGTTAATTTGATTGACAGGGGAGGGTGTATATGTGAAGATATATTGGCTGTAATATACAAGGGTATAAATATAAATAGATTGAATTACAGTTAGAAACCACTATATTATAATATCACCTACCTAGATCACAGTATATTTATAGAGAAACATTTTCACATAAAAACACTAGGAATATATTTCATCTAGAGATACCTTTAATGAAGAAGCTATCTCATTTTTGATAGAGAAACATTTTCAGAATAAAACCACACCCCATACCATTTTCTGAACAAGCCACTCCATTTTTGATAGTGAAACATATATTTGATCTAGAACCATTTTCTGAACAAGCCACCCCATATTTGATAGAGCAATATTTTGTAAAGAAACCAACTTGTTTCACAATGAGAACCATTTTCTGACAAATCCATCCTACATGTACTGTTATTGTGGATCTAAATTAACTAAAATCTCTCTATATATATACTTTTAAAGTAACAGGAATAATACAGGAGGCAGAGTATGCTTATTCTTACTTAAAACACAAAATACCATTCATCTTTTTCTTGAGAACTGAATTCGCATACACGTAGCCAGTGTGTAATTAAAATACCTACTGTATCAATAAAGGAGTTCCGACAATTTTTATAATCGACATACAATAACATTAAATTCTTTTGACATCATATATCTTTATTACCTTAATACCTACGCTTGTAAACTTGAACTATTCAACTACATGTAATATTAAAGTTACTCAAAAGGATGACTAACGCTATTTTCATTTCTACAAAGCAAAAACTTGTCATTTTTTTCTTTATCTAATCAAACATATATCCACTTGTATGCTAAGATGTAAACCATTATAAATGACATTACAGGGTTGTGATGTAACTTTATGAAAAACATGTTTAAGAAAAATGTATAAATCAGTTTACTTTAGTCATTCTGTGAAACCATAATCTTAAATCATTTCATATTACACCGGACGCTCCTAATAAGAAACCTTTTTCCTTTGATGTTTTTAGGTTATTCATAAGCCAGGTCGTAGCACAAGAAATGATTTATCAATGTTGTACAATATCGCTAAGTCTTGCTTTTGTTACTCTGTGCATTCATCGCTCGGCTTAAAACCTTGCCGAATAAATCTAAAAAATTCAATCTAACCAGAACTATCAAAGAAAGCATTCTCTCGAAACCTGACAGAATAAAATTGAAATATTTTAGCGAGTGGAGAAAATCCGTTGTAGAGAGGAAGTGGCACAAGCCATGGTTACAGTTAGGCAAGGAATATGGTCACTCGGCAAACAAGAAGTGCTGGGTTTTATAATTCTACTGTTTGCGGAAGATGCTTGGAACACTGTGCATAGTACATACAAGGTATAGATGTACATGGTTACATACATGTACCAGTTGTGTCTAAAAACAGATCACTGGACCACACAGTGGAGTTATTCAGTCCTAAATCCTAAATACACCAAAATTAAAATAACTCCACAATAGTCAGGTGTCGACAGGTAGACACAGGGTCAAGCACAAAAACTATTTCACAAATTAGGGTGTCAGAATTTGATGATTGACTGAAATGTACGCAGTGGATGAAATCGAGGAATATTAATCATAACAGCTTATACATATATCTAAAACTATTTCAAATATTTCAATTAATTACATACATAGTTTTGATTTTAATTCATGAGTAACCTATAATTTAATGTCGTAAATGGCAATGTGAAAAATATTCGAACATTTCTGGAATTTTAATCAAAATCAGTCATTATAATCAAGCTGATCACTTTTAAGGACAGGAATTTTTAATTTTCTTGACTTTTACTAATTAACAAGGAGACCTATCTTTAATACTATTAATAGGCTAACATTGCTATAACAAATCAGAATTTCACAGAAAAACGTTGCTTTTCAACCAAACAAAATGTCTACTGTTGTTTCCAGCCTGTGAAATAGTCTGATGAACAATGCAACAAACATCGATAAATATGAAAGGATTAGGACCAGTTCTGAAGTCAGCCGATCGTTTCAGTCATGCTTAGAGAGTTATAAGAAATTCTATGAGGTCTTTACGGCCAAATGAATTTAACTTTCTGACAATCTGAGCTAGAGGACCAAATGATGTTTACTTTGCACATGCCTGACGATACCTGCCTACCTTTACGGTCCTATAGGCCTTTCATCTCACCGACAGTTAGTTGATGACGCCCCCTGTTGGCTTCCGACATTAAAGCACACTCTATTATCATACAAATCCCTTTTAATTATCCAGTTAAAGCTATCCAAGTTTATTCTACAAATTGATTTTCTTGACTTTGTACAATGTTTGACTAACTTTTAGAACTGTTTATTTTCAGTCCTACTTTTAATTATCAATATTATTATCAATTTATCAAAGCCAACCAAAGCCAATCAATGTATTGAGTTAAAACATAGACTTATTTACAAATCATACTGAATTTTACCAACCTCCTTTTCCATGTCTCAAATACATTTGGAAACTTTGAATTAGTAAACTACCAAAGTAATGTCTGTTGACAGCGATATTATTAAAGAGGTGTTGCACCTAATCAAGGTTTAAGTTCTCGAAAAACATATTCTACAATTTGTATGTTTGAAGACTGATTGATGGTTTAGTGTAATTAACATTTTGTATAAGTGGTGACACAAAGTTGAAGGATATACAAATGGGTTACTTATATTAGTAAATATATATATTAAATTTTTTTTGTTACTTTGAATATTAATTGCAAAAGGGATGAAATTTGTATTTTGGCTTCATTATACGGGTTATTGTTCTACATTTATATAAATCTCAAATTAGGTTTAAATGTTCTAAAATGTGACAAAATTTGCACCTTCACTCAAAAATAAAATTTATTGTAATGATAATGATCCATTTGATAATCTTTCTAGGTGATCTTCCCTCATAGATTCTTAATCTGGAAAAATGTTACAACATCTAAACCGTTCTACAAATCGTATCACTGTTAATCGAAGTGTCTGCATATCGCGGAGGAGCGTGTTTTTACTATGGTTGGACAATCCATCAATTAAAGTAAGGAGGTCGTTGAAGTAATATACAAGTCTGGTCGTTCTAGATGTAATTCACTAAAGAATAGAGACTGGTCGTTTTAAACACCTGTAAGTAGGTTGCTTGAGACGAATCGTACATATCAAATAGTTTTATTGCCACCGAATTCTTTACAATTTATATCCGATAACTCATTCATTTATTTCCACTTTTCTTGAAAAACTTAATGATACGTTGGAAATAACACATTATATTCACACTACCGACCTTCTAGAACATAATTTTGATTTTTATGGGATGGGTATTATTTTCCATACAAATGAGATAGATAAAAAAAACAAGACAATTTTTTCTCTGGTCTACATTTTTTACATAATGGGGCATATAAATTTTATATTAAAGGACCATTCATTATTAATTTTAATTCAGTTTTGATAGCCGATCCTGCTCAGATCTCCGTTTTTAGATAATGGGCCATACAAATTTTATATACAAGAATACATCCTCTATTAATTTAATTCACTTTCTACTGTCTACATGTTTTTTTTAAATAATGGGAGTATTGTTTGCATAATTTATAGAAACATCATCTTGTATTTACCATTTAAATATCAAGGAAACCTAATGGGTTTTTTTATTTGGAATTTAAGTATTTTTACATTCCTTCATAATATGTGAAATATTTACATTGGGGTATTTAGTCCACATTCAACACTTCCTTATATTACTTTGTCTGAAGCCTGAATGAAGACTGGCTTGTCAACTTTCCATCAAAATAGACAAGTCATTAGAAACTGTGTCTACAAGACATACGATATGTACAACAAAAACTGGTCGCTTTAACAATAGCCTCTGGTCATTTTAGCCGATAAAAGATCGCCATCATACACACACGCACGGGGACTCGTGTTAAAAGTAATAGCATTGCCTATATCAAGATTTTTGTATAACATTGATGATATCGGTTCTCGCGAATTCCCCGAAGATTCGCAACGTTTATCGTATATTTATTGTGTATTTACTACGTTGATTAAAAGCTTTTAGTGGGTGATTTAATTAACTTCAATATACACTGAGTTAATCACATTCAATATACATTTCTCTTCTCACGTGATTTATGTATATTCAGTTATTATATTGTATATTTACAATCGGTAACGATGTCGCCGTCGTTGATAACATTCATAATATTGATATCGTTGGAAAATTAGAATTAAGTTTAGCGGTTTATATATGAATATGATTATTATCATACATTTATGTTTCCGATTTTCTTGAATTTATCGTATCGTCGGTCATTTAATTTCAACATTGTTTCCTTTTACTGACGTATGTAAATAAAATGTGACGTTATAACACATATTTCACAGGGCATTATACATCATAATGCACGTTTGATTGAACAGTTCGCGTGAGTATAAAATAAAAAAATTGTACTTACATTGGGTTTGAGGCATTCCAATAAACAGGGGGTAGTTTTACCCCACTGTCAACAACAGATACCATTGACATTGCAAGCGGCAATAAAATAGCGTAATATTGGATCATTATTGGCATTCGCAACAAGATTGTTGATAAACTGTCTCCAATACCCGCCATTATAAAATATAAATATATATCACTGGTTCTATTTCACAATTCGATATATCCACATGCCACAAGAATTTTTAAATAAACACTCCAAATACACCGTCCGTTTGATAACAAGTCGGTAAAATCTGAACAAAATAGTGAAATACTCCAACACGAATGATTGTACTTTCCGCTCAGAAACAACGTGCTGTCAGCCAGCCAGTCGCTATCACTCTGGTGAACTTAAACACACTGCTACTCGATCAATGTAAATCCTAAACAAAAATAGTAACACTGGTCACGTGATATCAATACAACACGGGGGGTGCCATACGGGTTTACTGTCGTACAAGGCAGTGAGTGGACAATGGCGGACAATCGATGTCACTGATAGATGGACCTTACTGCTACTTACAAACAAAAACACGTCATACGAATACATTTACACCTCGACCCGGGCAATAGAATAATCTGTTTATAATCAACATCAAGTCCGCAATCTTCACAAGTTCTTCCACTGTTTTACGGCGATAGGACCGGGAAATTGTTTAAAATAAAATAATGATTCTTTTTAGCGAGTAGAATCACTGGCGTCAGTTCGATCCAAACTTCTGAAAAAACACGCCTTTTAATAGAAATTATATCGATGGAAATATTAAACGGCAAATAAGCATGAAATGTGAGGATTTTTTTATACATGAGATATCCATATTGTTCATCGCGAGAGAGATTTCTGTTTAAAATAATGAAAGCAGAAGGAAAATGGCTCCCCCCTTTTTTTTTTTAGCTTATTCCTAAACAGAAAATGATTAAAGCTGTTCCAGTTGTTGCAACATAAAAGATTATGTGAAACGTGCAAGTTGTGTTTTATTTCGTATTAGGTTAATTTCGTAATAAAATCGGCTCTGGTTTGAATGTTTTCATAGAGGAATTCCTCCTCCTTTTATTGGAATAGGAGCAATTGTTATAGTCCATTATCAGCTTAATCATGTTAATTATTAAAAAAGAAATTAGAGTTTTATTCAAAATAAAATAAGACAATAATATTTGAATCAATTTATGATAGGAATAGTCATGGCAGAACACAGGAATTTTCACATAATATTTGAATCAATTTATGATAGGAATAGTCATGGCAGAACACAGGAATTTTCACATAAGATAATAATATTTGAATCATTTATTTTTTTTAAAAGTTTTTAACTGGTCCATTTATTCGAAAACACAGGAATTTCTGGTAAAGTTGTTAACAGTTTGCTTGTTTTTGTTGATTGTCAACAACAGAAAAATACTGGTAGAACAATAGTTCACTTTAAATAAAAAGTAAATAAATAAATATAATCCTTAAAATGTGAGAAAATGTATTTATTTTAACTTTAGTTAAGTATAATCTTTTATTTAAAAAATGTATTTTGTCCTTCAAGCTGGCAAGCTGGGTTTTAAATAAGATGTGAATCATAATATTTATGAATATTATTAGTTTAAATTCATTAAATGGATCAGAATAAAAATATGGAGTTGTTACTGACTGTGTCTACTTCCAGTCTCTGGAATACACAATCTCATTTACAGTCTCAAGAACACCTAATATTACTCACTGTCTCAAGAGCATCTGATGTCACCTACTGTCCCAAGAACACCTAATATCACCTACTGTCCCAGGAACACCTAATATCACCTGTCTTAAGAACACCTATCACTCACTGTCTCAAGGACACCTAATATTATTTACAGTCTCAAAAACACATAAAATCACCTACTGTCTCAAGAACACATGATATCACCTATTGTCTCGAGCACGATATCATTGTTCAAGGAACCTGTATTATCACCTACTGTCTCACAAACACCCAATATGACTGTCCCAAGAACACCCAATATGACCGTCTCAAGAACACCCAATATGACTGTCTTAAGAACACCCAATATGAATGAATCAAGAAAACTTAATATCACCATCTCAAGAACACCTGATATCATCTACTGCCCCAGGAACACCCAATATCACTGTCTCAAGAACACCTTATATCATCTACTGTCTCAAAAACACCTGATATCATCAACTGTCTCAAAAACACCTGATATCATCAACTGTCTCAAGAACACCTGATATCGACCAAGGCCTCAAGAACACTTAATATCAACTATTGTCTCAAGAACTCCCAGTATCAACTACTGTCTGATGAGCACCCAACATCACTGTCTCAAGAACACCTGATTTCACTGCCTCAACAAACTGTATAATTATTTTCTCTTTCAAGAACACCCAATATCATTTATCCTATCAAGAACTACCCAATATCATTTCTCAATTATTTCAGAACTTCCAAACCCAAGAATGTTTTCCTTATGTCTCTAAAATAATTACAAGCACCTGCTCTGACAATAAAAAAAAATAATCACCATAAGAAAATATATTTTTATCATAAATACATTTTTAATGAGCAAAAATTATACGCCCCCCATAAAATATTTTCATTTAGCAGCGATCATTTTTCATCTGGTGTCTTGCCCCATAAAAATTTACATGAACCAGTAATCAAAAATATAATCTATATTCATGTTATAAACAAACTGGGTCATAAAAATATTAGGGTATATATTAATTCACATTTTATCATCTATTAATTTTTATCCCATAAATATTTCAACTTTGAGCTCGATCAAAGATCTTTTCATAAATTAATGTTAAAATCATTAAAATTTCATAAATATCTAGAATAATAATATAATTAAAGATTCTATGCTTGATTAAAGCTCTTTAGAATTGCTTGCAAACTATCATATTGTGAATGTTGAATTCCTCCTATGAACATCATCCCCCAAAATTGGTTCATTTCAATTCAATATGTACAAAAAGATGTCCATCATCTTTATTTGCTGTGAACAAAATTGATGGGCCTGTTTTTAATCAAAGCCTGAAGATTATCTAAATTTGCCTATTGCAGGTCTTTCTTTAGGCCTGAAATGTTATCTAAATTATTAGTTATTAGTTAGACATTAATTAACTTTTCCAGACATTATTCTCTCCATGTCAACACTAGTCTGTGATATTTACTGGATTATGATCCGATTTGCTGCTCCACTCTCATTCGTGATTTAATCATGTTTTTTATCCTACCGACTTTAGTAATGATAATCGAGGCTAGGCCGAAAATTCAATATATAAACCTTGCATAAGAGTGGATCAATTTGACTGAAATTTTCAGCAAATTTGTGAAAGTTGAAACTTTAATGTATCTTTTCATTACTTTAATATCTTCATTTATTCTCATCAGTAGGTATACATCCTGCTATAATAAAAATAGTCAAAAATCAACTTATTGATAATCCACTAGTACCTGAAACAATTCGTCCATGAGTTCATTAATGACTAACTCATATAAAACTAATGAATATAATTAAAATACGCAAAAAATCGTTAGTAATTAGGATGTGACACATGATGTGTAAGACTTTAGAATGAAAATCGTATCAACGTGAATGTAGTACCTATATTATTGATAACATCTGTCACTCGTCATTAAAACCGTATCATTTTCAACAGATGGATTTTTTACACACTTATTATTTTGTTTTTATTCAGAAACAATAATAAGGCTCCAAAATTGTTTTCAGGGTTCTAAAAGTTAAGTTTTAATGCGAGAAAAAACAAATTTTATGAGTAATAATTTGAAAAGAAGGTTGGTTATGCCTTATATTTTATGTGTTATTGATGTTGTATATGTCATCTGTTTTTTGTAAGCGGAAGATATTAAATTTATAATACAACTCCTGTAATGTACAGTATTGTGTTGATGTGATAAAATAAGTATAAACTAAATTATGTACTAAACTATGATTTCATATTCAAACTTATTTGTTATTGTAAAAAAAGTCAGTTTGCATTAAAAAGAGGGAGAAGTTGTGGAGATTGGTATATGAATGTACTTTTACTTTTAAACATCAGATATCTTAAATGCCTATATAGATAATCTGTTATTACCTGATTAAAATGAACAAGATGATTTCAGTGACATTAATTCATTTAAAAGATTTTGACAATATTTGAAATGTAGGCCAATAAGGCCTTTTTTTTACATGGGATACAGACATTATGCACTAACATGACATCAATAACTATGATAATATGTGCTCAGCACTTAATAGAAAAATGTGGGTTTTTTTTACCCTTACGTAAAAACTTTATTTTAATGACGTTTAGTTATAATATGTAACCTCAATGAACTAAAGTGAGTTAAATATTATGAGCCTGAAAGAACATGCTCAGCACTTGATGTAAAAATGTGTAACCCGAATGATCTTAAGTGAATTAAATAATATAAGCCTGAAAGAAAATGAGGGGTATAATACTCCTAAAAGCGAAGAGTTATAATGTAATATTATGTAAAAATGTGACTTGATTGACCTGACTCATTGTAATGGTGTAAGCTAATACTAGATGAATATAGCTAATAGACTGTAGTCCTTTGTTATCAGGTAGTTTATCCAGGTGAACACTGGTATATTATTTAAAGATTTAGTGTTCACCTATGACACGTTTGTAATCCAACAAGGTCTACTTGTCTACCTTTCTTTTCAATGGGCCTGGTAAGAAATAAGTGTCTAGTTTTTCGTATGGTGTGAAAAATCGAGGTGCACACAAAAGAGAGAAAATGAAATGGGGTTTAACGCCTACTTAATACAAACAAGATTATTTTGGGACTAACATATGTTTCTTTTTTATTTTCAATAATTCACTTGAGGATTGGGGTTTTTAGCAATGGGAGGGAACTTTTGCTCAGACATGGCAATACAGCCTATTCTGATATCGAACTGTCAAGAGTTCCTTTAACTGCACACCAATGTGCACATGTGATCTTGGTTTTTTGTGTCATCCAAATGAGTATACATTGTCCCTCACCAGCCCTCTGTCCTACACCACTGACAAGAGGGAACCCCTTCCAGAAAATCCTGATGAATGATTCTTTTCTGAAACTATAGCATTAATCTATGTCAGACACAGTATTAGAGAGTCGATGCTGACTGTTATTTAAGGATTTGGGTTTTTTTTATCTCCACTGTTTATCCTTCTCGTAGGGTCCTGCTTTAAAACAGTAAATACCTACAACTCCTTTGACCTTTGACACTATTCGAACCTGTTTTATATACAGCAACTAATGTTGATTGACTGGTCGTGGTTGACAGGATGTAAGCCGAGAGATCGTGAATAATAAAAATTCAAATCTTTATTCATATTATTGACTTGTAAAATGGATTCGAAGCCAGTCTGTCTGTCGCATTCAAAATAATTCTCACTCTCTATATTACCTCATCGTTTGTAACATCAACTTTTAGCTTTTAAATATATTTTTAAACACATCTTCCTTTAGGAAATGAAATAGGTGTTCTTTGATTTTGTGTAAAATTATGAGCTGGAAATGTCTTACTTTTCTTCACAAACTGTGATATGACGACTGATATATGCCGTTATGTGCTGGGAGAGGAAATTCATGGTCAAAAGACAGAAAATTGCCTATAACTGTTGCCAAATGAAATTATCTTTCAATCCCAGTTAACTATATATACAGGTATGATGTATGAGGCAGTGTGTGCTTCCTCTCAGGAAGATCTGAACCACTTTTAACACAGGTGCTATTAAATGGTAATAACATTAGCAGATCTTTGGTAAGAAAATAAAACATTTGAAGTGGTATCAAATTGGCAGTTGGAAATCAGTGAAAAGTTAGCAGAAATTCTGCTGTCTGAGCCAATGCATGTCGTATAGCCGCCTTCATTAGCAGAAACATAGGATGTTAAACCCATTTTAATTTAACATTTTCTTTAACTTGTCAGTTGTCAGACTATACTTACTGGCATGACCAAAAGTAGGTGCAGGAGGGGATCAACCGGGACTAACTAGGTAATTTCGGGACTAACATTTCAATAATTCAGAAAACCAGGAGAAAGGCAACCAGGGAATCAAAACCACGCCAGTTGACTCAATGACAGACCTTATGATACAATGCTCATGCGCTAACCATTCAGTCATCCACCCCCACCCACCCCCGTAGGACGTTAAACCCCATTTCATTTCATTTCATTTCCCACCCACCCCCTCCCCCTGGCCCGTAGCCACGGTGGGGGCCTATGGGTGGGCTTAGCCCCCCCCCCAAATAGAATTAGCCCCCCTAAATATTTCGCCAACAATAATGATTTCTTAGTAGTGTTCTTAGCCGGCCACATCCTTAGCCCATCCAAAAAGTTCCGTAGCCCCCCCCCCCCCAATTTTATGAGCTGGCTACGGGCCCGCCCTCCCCATACAGTCTTGGGCCTATAATCAAAAGAGTAAAAAATTAACTTCATAGTTAATTTCTGTATATTTCAGAATAAAACTTTATTTATTTAGAATTAATAAAAGTCAATATTGTATGAGCCTATCTATTATCATCTGTGTTAATATTTATCTATTATATATTAAATAACCCTCTAATGGATACCAATTTATGACCAGTTTCAACATTTACTAATGGTTTATAGAAATAGATAAACGTTTAGGCCATTAAAACGATGTTCATTGAAGTCAGATGTTTAATAAACAAACGTGATTAAAATGTCTTGGGATTGTTATGATTGAATAGACAATGCAGAAGAGCTGCACATTAAAACACAGACAGATCATACAATACCAAAATAATCAAATTGAACACGATTTAAATGTCCCATGAATGGAATCTTTTGGTTATTCGGAGGCTGGTACTTTGATTTACAGCTGTCAAGGTTTCTTTAATGTGCGCACCAAAGTGTATATTTGGGGACCTTGGTTTATCTGCCCACACCAGCAGTAGGTCCCCATATCCCCAGAGAAGTTCAAGTTGTAGACCTGTCTACCCCTTTAAAAGTATGAGTAGGCCTGTCCCCTGAAACATTTGAGTAGACCTGTCCCCTGAAAAAATTGAGTAGGCTTGTCCCCTGAAAAACTGGAGTAGGTCTGTCCCCCCTGAACAATTGGGTAGTATGTACATGTACTGGGTAGTTCTATCTCCACAGAAGTAGGTGTATTTCTGTCAGTCCTCACAAAAATGGGAGTAGCCCTTACAAACCCCACAGAAATTGGAGTAGGCCCCTCTATCCCCTGAAACATTGGAGTAGACCAATCCCCATAAAAAATTGGAGTAGTTCAATCCAAAGACAACTAAATATGCATATAGATTTTATCTTCGTCCAGGCTTCATGCTTATCACTAGAAATAACAAAAAGTTTCCATAAATTGATGGCGATAAAATTATATAAATGTTTAATAACCTGAGCTTCCTATCGCGATTGTTTATCATATTAATATATCTAGAAGTGGAGTTCAGTCGAGGACAACATATGGCCAGCCTCCTGTAACATTATTACTTATAAATTTATCTCATAGATCTGATATTGACTGTACGGTTATTTATATTTATCTGCGTATGATAATATGGATTCTGCTAGAAATATGATCAACGAAGCGTGGAATATGAATTGAATAGCAAGACCACTGTACCAAAAGGATGCTATCTACTAGTAAGCTGAAGTCAGCGACAGACCTGACCGAAACGCTTCAACGCTCACAAATTACTGAGTGTTTTGGTTCTTCGCCCTCAAGCCATACAAGAGATTTCAACTCTGTCTTAAGATCGGGAAGACTATAAATATCAATGTATTGAGCGTAAGGACTGGGTCGAGAGGACAGGGAGCTTGTAGTCTATTATAAGTCTTCCTATTGTTCCATCAATGTCTTCTGAAATGAGAAACCCTTTCATGAAAAATAGGTCAAATTGTTCGACTCCCGAAGCTCATCAGGTTGTCTTCTGCTTCAATGATCGAACAGTCTTAGCGACTGTTATATTCTAATACACAACGACTCCGTACACAATGTAAACGACCCCATCCTTCAATAAGTAATGGAGTCTAATACATCGATAAATCTTTACAAGCTTAGAAGTCGTTACTTTGTAAATTATCGTATATCTATTATATTCGTACCATTTAACAATGTTATATGGGAAACGGGGAGGGTGAACGACAATACTCCTGGACAGACAGATAGATCTATGTCTCTGCTGGATATATAAATTATCTTTAAAAATCATTTAACAATCTTTTCACTTTACACTAACTCTATCCTTGTGTATATATATTACTCATAAATTGTTACAGGCTGAAATCTGTTTCTTCAAAATGAAATGAAATGGGGTTTAATGTCATACTACTCTGCTCCAACTGGGCTAATGAAACAGGTATCTTCAAAATACATTTCTTTTAAAATGCTCACTATTTTAACAAAATATTGGTAAGTAGGCGGATAAAAATATATTAAATGTTGTTTTTTTTCCTGCCACTGATAAAAACTGAAGCATCATTTACATTAATCAGTGAAAATGGATAGAAAAATATTCTTAAAAAAAATATCAAAATTGTCAATATTTAATCATGTAAAATGTGTCAGTAAAAATAACATGTAAAATTTAACAATTCTAAATTTTAAAAAAGTCATTTTGTATTTCAAATATTTTTCTATCATTATAAGGTATGTAATATGATGTTGGGAGCTGCTGTGGTGAAATCCAATCTGTCCAAGTGGTTTGATGTACTGTGTGTACTCTTGATCATATTGACCCACGATTGATTTAACCATTTCAATAACTTTGTAATCGGTGATCTTTAACACTTGAATTGATGAAAATCATTGGCATCAGACCAACAAAGTTTCCCTTGTAAATTTGGTCTCCAGGTGAAATCAGTGTTTATATAAGAAATCTGAATCTTTCGGATAAGCATTCTACAGAACAATATGGCACTATCTGAAAATCACGGGGGATTCAAAATATATCAAAACAATTTCTTGTGAGCTTCAAAGTCTCTGTACTAAATCCCTTCCAAGATGAAAGATAGAATCTTCTTCAGCTGATCTTATCTGACTTCATTTTCATCAAGTGGTTAGCTTTTTTTTCTCCTTTCAGACAGGTGCTTGAAATCCATGTACAATCACCACAGGACTGGCGATTAAAGAGACCTTGAACTTTAACCTCCCAGACATTATCTCAAGGTTGTAAAATTTCAAAATTTCCCATCAATGGACAATCACTCTTTCACAACCCAATTATCACCTCTCCCTTAAAAACCCCCAAACTTGAAAACGATTCAAGAGATGACAAAAGCCTGTTTATAAAAAAAAAAACTTCAAAAGAGTTCTCTTAGGATTCAATCAATTGAAAACATGACCATTATGAGATTTTTTGTGTTGAAAACACAACCTTGGTTCAGATCATCATGTTGTTAACACCTTTATAATGATTGTTTAGTAAAAGCAAATCGTAATTATTCGTAGAGTGCTTGTCCCATCAATGGTATAGTATTGATGGGAGTATCAATTAGGTTTTTTGATTTGATCAATGTTGAAATGGTGTGGGCATTGAAAGTCATGGAAAAAGTTTATTAATTCTATTTCGCGTAATTAACACACACACCCCTCGTTGAGGGGGTCCTGCCCAGGGGTGGAAAATGTGTTACATTTGGATGTTTATGGCAATACCAGGGGCTCTTTGTACAGCCTTGCGATTGGGTCATTTACTCTCGGCGCCATGCTTATTTTATAGTGGACTTTATAGTCATAATGCAATTTTATCCCAGATCTTCTTTTTAGCAGTGAGAATTGTTAACAGATGTTTGAGAAGGAATTCTGTAAACCCTGCTTGTGCATGATCCATGTCACTACCTAAACAGGAAATCAATTACTTATAAAACAGTATACGTTTCTTCAGGAAATGAGTTTTGTTTTGGAGACTGGGCCAATTATTTCTTATTAAGTCTTTCATCTCTTATAGCTTTATAATGATATTTTGTCTTTTTACATCATTTGTGCATTAAACAGGTGCAGTTAGAGAATCTGAATTAAGTGAGAGAAAAAATATAATTATAAAGCCTACAGTTCTGAATCACACCAGTATATTCTTTTTCTATTTCCACGTATAAATTCTTATTGCTCAGTTATCTGTTCTTCTATTTTCGTGAATTCTTATTGCTCAATCATTTGTAGTGACGGTTGTACATAGTATGCATAGTCTTCTGGAGTGCCTGATTCCCCTTTACATTTGAGATTTTCATACAGCCAGTTTTATGGATCTGTTGTATCCATTTATCTAGAGATGAAGGTGGTCATACTAGAGACAGGGTATGCTTACTCTTTCTAGAACAACTGATACCACTTCCTATTTGAGGAGTGCACATGGGCAACCATTCCAATACCTGACTATTGTTCCATTTAACTAACATTGAATAGGTCAGTATGCTTCACAACTCAATCGACAGAGAGACAAATGGGGTTTAACATCCACTTGACACAAACTAGGTCATTTCAGGACTAACACATGGTTCAATTTTATTTCAATAATTTGCTTGTCCGTAGGGGTCTTTAGCAGTGAGATAAAAGCCGAGGGCCCGGGCAAAGCCCACGAGGTTGGATGAGCAACCCTACACCTTGTTGCATACAACCAGGGAATCAAAACCTCGCCATTTGACTCAGGAGAACATCATATCTCATCTTATTCGTACGGGAAGTTCACAAGATTTTTTCGCATTCTTTGCCAAAAACAAAATTATAAAATTGTGTGGATGAACCAGGACAACTAGAAACGTAAATTGAGACATTTACTTGAACACAATTTATCCATTTCAAAATAATTTCTATAAAATGTTTATGTCTCCTTCCAAAATAATTGGACATGTTTGAAAATATTTTCAGCATGTTTAATCCCTCGTTGGAATCAGAAATAGAATTTGGGTGTTGGTGAATTTAACGCGATAACAGATAACCAGTCGTGCCACGATAAAAAACACAACGAAAACGGTATAAATATTCTGGCACGTTATTCTGTTATTCGTGGATTATAATCGACATTCTGGTCGTCATCTCCTGGTATTAATAAAACTTGTGATGTAACCTAAACATATTGAATTAGGAAGGAAGCGCAGAAATGTTGGAGAGAACATCTTCCATATGTCATCATCTGGACTCCAGACAAGTCATCATCAGCTGTTCGTTCAAACAGTTAAAAGTCATTTGTAAGAAAATCTTCTGTTATAGATGCAAGGCTTAAATGTTATAGAATTTTACAGATGCAAGGTCTTAAATGTTTCACAACATCATATGTATGTTGGTTATAATAATTTGGCCCCCATCTTAAACAGATAGTCTCAAGTTAATAATAAATATAGCAACATAAATATAGAAACAAAGTAAGACAGTTATAATAATTCGCCTACATCTTAACCAGATACTCTCTGTTCAATACTAAATCAAGAAACATAAATACATTGTTATAACAGTTCATCTACTTCATCATCAAAAATTTTATATTGAATAGTAAATCCAGAAACATATTCTCTAAATTTAATACAATGGTTATAGCAATTTGTCTGTATCTTTATCAGATATTGCGATAGTGGATTGGATTTAAAAACCATCCAAGGCAAGCCTTCACCTACAAGATCGGACCATTATTCTCGCATTGTATCATAAGGTCTGTCATTGAGTTAACTGGCATGGTTTCGATTCCCCAGTTTTATGTGACAAGAAGTAGGTTCGCTTGCCCAACCTTTTGTTTTTTCTCCTGTCCCCCGCTTTCCTTCCACTACTAAAGAACCCTATGCGCAAGCGAATTATTCAAATAAAATTGAGCAAAATGTTAGTCTCGAAATGACCTAGATTGTTTCGATTGGACGTAAACCCCATCTCTCTCTCTTTATGATTTTAAAAATCAAACATGAATGTAAATGAGTGGTTGTTAATTAGTCATCAATTAAAAAAAACAATGTAGCTAACCCTAACGAATGAATCAACTAGTAAAATATTTGACAGTTTTCTTTGATGTTTTAGTGTAGTTCATGTTGGCCATGTTTTATTTAATAATGAATCCAGATCGATCGATCAACAGACAACAGACAATTTCTTATCAAGAAAAACAACATAAAATCAATGATTACTTTTAAAAAATTCATGTCCTAAGTTTTCTATTCTTCAGTTAGTTATGAGGTTTTAAGGAAAATACTGATATGAGAAGGCACCAGTGAGCTGAGAGGTGGACCCACAGGGACACACACTCAAACACATTTTTGTCTACAATTACCGGTATGAATGAAATATGTTTACAATTTGGCAACGGCCAATGTTGCAACCTTAGTATATTTCCCATTCATGTAATAGAGAGAGAGAGAGAGAGAGAGAGAGAGACAGAGAGAGAGAGAGAGAGAGAAAGAGAGAGAGAGATGGGGTTTAACATCCAAGACCTAACAAGGGCATTTTGGGACTAACACATGGTTCAGTTTTATTTCAATAATTCAGTTCACTACATGACAGACATAGTGATACCAGACACACATGCTAATCATTCAACCCCCTGTAAAATAATAGAGAGGTTTTGTAACCTTACATTAAGACCATAAAACATCCCCAGCTTTTGTGATGTGTGATTATTCTTTCATTTCGGTTTTAAAATGTCGATTGCCCTACAGCATTTCAGTTTTAGTAGAACTTGAGGAAGTTTACAAAACATGGAGAGAAGGAAATTAGCATCATATGCTAGCAACTGCATTACATGAGGCGCCTGGTAACACCTAACACAGGAAATAGTCCTAATTATCCAGACATGCATGGAATGTGTCTACATCTGTTGTGTATTCTACTCAAAGTTACGGAAGTAATTTGATATTTCTTGTGAAATGAACAAGAAAATAAACTTTTCCTCTCGATTATTTTTGTAAATGAACTTTTAAAAAACTTTGGATGACCGAGAAGTAGTTGAATGAAATGAAGTGGAACGAGAGAATTGATGTCGGTTGTTTGGAGAGTAAATTCTTGAGATGATAGTAACACAATGTAAATAAATGGTGGTATTATCATGGGTTCCATCCGACAGATTTGATAAATGAAGAAGGAAAAATATTATCTTTGATGTAGAAAAAAGAAACAAAACAATCTGCTTGTCTTTTAAAACACTGAGCTCTGTTACAGAGAGAGAGAGAGAGAGAGAGAGATAGAGAGAGAGAGGGAGAGGAATGGGGTTTAATGTCCACTCGACACAAACTATGTCATTTCGGGACTAACATATGGTTTAATTTTATTTCAATAATTTGTTTGCGCGTAGGGGTCTTTAGCAGTGGGAGGAAAATTGAGTGTCTGGAGGAAAACCCACAAGGTTGAGAAGTGCCCCTATCTCCATGCCACATACGCTCACACCAGGGATTGAAACCACAGCCGCAAGCCAGAGTTGACCGGCCAGCTAGAGATCGAAGCGCGGCACTCTAGACCAATAGGCCATCCCAACCCCCCGAACAGTACAAGTGAAACCCCATTAATTTTTCACTCCCCCAATCCTACACTACTCCCCTAATCCTAAACCACTCCTCTAATGCCATACTACTCAACCACTTAATACCTTGCAGAGTAAAAAGAACCACCTGGTTTGCCGCTGCCCTGGCAGAAACAGACAGCACATTGGACTTTACCCTTTTTTCTTTAATTCAGCCCCACCCCCAACTGACTCATTTTGAGCCTCTACAAGGTTAATCCAGCCCTGTCTACTTCTAGCGTTAAATACACGCTTTTATGTCATTAAGCTAGGATACAAAAATGATAAAAAAAAGATGTAATAAGAAAAAAAACTTGATAAAACATAAAACTTGATGAAAGCAGACATTTTAAGAATTAATCAATTTTTACAAAATGATTCATAAATAAAACAAAAAGCATGTCGCAACGAACAATTAACAGAAAGACTCGAAAAAGCAAATAAAATCATCGAAAGAAAATTAACAAAGCAGCAAATTGAAATAGCGGAACACAATAACGACACTAAATAACTTCAATTACCATAAAACAAATAGAAAGCTCAAACTCATCAAAAACAAATTATTTTGAAACAAAAAGAATTAAAACAAAAGAAATGAACATGAATTTCAATTAAGATATTTTCTTTTTCCATTTTTTTCATCTTTTTGATAAAAATCTGAAACACGACAAAACAGACTAATTAAACATATTTACAATACAAAATCAATTAGCGTCTCCTCCGCTTTAAACATTTATTATATTTAAAAAATATTATTACAAATATTTGTAATTAGTACATTTGTTATCATTTCGCATCTCTGACTGTTATTTATTATTGAATACAATTAAACAAACATTATTCAACAGCTAAATCTGACTATCACAGGTCTTTTTTTTAGGCCTGAAATGTTATCTAAATTATCGACTTGATTAACTTAACCAGACCATAATTAACTATGGATGTCATTGTTGGCTTGATATATTTACTGGATTTGAATCCGATCGGCTCCTTGATGATTATATCAAAAAATGGTTTAGGGTTGATCAATTTGACTGAAATTTTTTAGCAAATTCCCTTTGCATAATTTAGTTTTTAACTATCATAGTGAGAACTGACAACTCTTTATCTAATCTCCCATAATGTATCTTTCAATTTTGTGCTTAAAGTCTTTATAGCTAAAAAGTGGCCCAGTGGCTCGGTGTGTAGGAAGCTGGCTCACAAACAATTCTTTTATTATAGAATTCAGTACAGTAAATAAATCAAATTTTCGTGAAACAACACAACTTTATTTATTGAGATATCTTTGCACCAGTAATTGAAAAAAAATCTGATGTTTACCCAAGGCTGTTTGTTTGAAATATTAAATGTGATATACATAGAACATAGATATATACAGAAATAGTATCTTATATTGACGGTAAAACTTGTTAAACAATATGGTCAAGCCTCAAAACAGGATTCACAGACATGCTCAGGTGAATAGACGAAAAAACAAGGGTCCTCTAAACCACTGACATGTTACACACTGTCCCCACTTCACTGAACAACCCCCCTACTTAAAATACATAACACCACATACTATAAACATTACTGTTGATATTACACAACCCTTAATGTGGGGCGAGATCCCTCAACAACCCTTCAGATAGTTTTACGATGCCATTAGTTACACAGTGTTTTTGTCCCTTAATTACCAATTATCACCTGGTATTTTGTACCTTTATAGTTTGAATTCACCTATAAAATATATCTAGGTCCTAGAATAACACATATTAAAGCAAAAATTGTTTAAGGTTTTTTGAAAATACTGCTGTCCATAACTTATTCTATTTTAAAGTAGCTATGTCTCTATCTCAATATCATCTACAGTCTCACTTTGAAATGATGGGTGTCTGATATCCAATATTTAAAATGCAGTGTGAACATTTTAAAACAGCACACGAATTGCATGCCAGAATGCTTTTGAGCACCATCTGTGATGACAGGACACATATACCTGCGGCAAATACTACTGACGTAGACTGGAATAACCAGACACTAAAGAATGATACTCAATTCGAACACTTTAAATTATTTCGTTGAATTGATTAGAATTTACAGTAAAAATAAAAATATACATTCATATTACATTATTGCCACCCATTTGTGTCCATTTCTTGGTCCCAAAGAATTTCCGGTAGTTCCTTTAATAAGTGACTATCTGACTTGCAAAAGAGCATCTTAATTTGTTCAGTTCATCAACAAGATTGCCACTAAGGCTTCAAATAAAATATCTACACAATGTTTTGTGTCTTTTACAAAATATGTTAGCAATGACTCTGCTTTCATTTGAGGATATTTTATTATATTATTTATAAATTTTACATTTTTTCTTTAAATTGCAGAAATTGTTAAGAATATGAATGTCTAGAATTCATGGCCCATTGGTTTGAAAATATAAACATAAGCTTTATCATCTTTCAAATTAATTGTCTCATTCATATTCCTAAACAAAAGTTAAAGAATTCTTTAAAGTGATGATATTCTTATGTGACATTTTATTTCATTTTATAAGTCCAAACACAGCGTATGCTGCAGTTAATTTCTTGCTTCTTTTTAAAAGTATATTCTGTGAAATTAATTAAATCATATTCTTCAATACCTCATTAATCTCCCAAATTAAAAACATCTTTCAGTTTTTTTACAATTTCAATTTATGATGTAGAAGATTATAATGATGTAAATTAAGAAAACTTTCCTCGATTTAATCTGTGTAAGAGGAGCTAATTAATAAACCAAGGTGTACCGTGATCATCTTCTAGCATGTACCAATGGCGAGGTTAAGTAGCTCGGATTTCTCGACTCATTAGACACACAGATAAAACTCATGGTATCAAGATCTACATAATTAAACATGCTGAGATTAATTAACATCTTCGTTAATTCAACTACTATAGCTAATTCGTCCATATTTACTTTTATTTAGCCGAAACCAACAGACAGATTTCGTATAACAGAAGTTTACAGATCGGGTGTGGTACAAACAACAAAAATGTGATTGATAAAATAGACACATATTCATGTAGTGAGAGAGAGGGAGATCTCATATAGAGAGATGGGGCTTAAAGGCCACTCCACACAAACTAGGTTATTTCGACAACCATGTTGTTTAATGTTATTTGAATAATTCTTTTGCACATAGGGGTCTTTAACACTGGGAGGAAATAGCGGTGGAACTAGAGATAAACCCAAAACATTGGACAGGCGACCCTTCTTCTTGTCATGAACAACCAAGGAATGGAAACCACCAGTTGACTCAGTGACGAAACTTGTAATACAATGCACACCCTTCGGGGTTTAATGTCCACTCCACACAAACTAGGTCATTGTGGGACCAACATAGTATTCAATTTTATTTCAATAATGCATCTGTTTGCAGGGATCTTTAGCAGTGGAGAGAGAGAGACAGAGAAATGGGGTTTAACGTCCACTTGACACAAACTAGGTCATTTTGGGACTAACATATGGTTTCAATTTTATTTCAATAATTCGATTGCGCGTAGGGGTCTTTAGCAGTGGGAGGAAACCAGAGTGCCCGGAGGAAACCCACGAGGTTGAGAAGGCGCCCCTATCTCCATGCCACATACGCTCACACCACATACGCTCAAAACCACAGCCGTAAGCCAGAGGTGACCGGCCAGCTAGAGGTCGAAGCACGGCACTCTAGACCACTAGGCCATCCCAACCCCCCCCCCCCCCCCGCTTTAGCAGTGGAAGAAACCTGAGAAAACCCACACAGTTGAACAGACAACCCTCCTGCGTGTCACACAAGTGAATTATTGAAATATAATTGAACCATACATGTAAGTTAGCCCCAAAATGACCTAGTTTGTGCCGTTCTCGCTCTCATGTATAAACAATGCATATATGATTGGCTTAAAAATGGGCTTCCAGATTCGTTATCTCTTCCATACCACAATAAATTCCTGTCGATGGTTCTGACAGAATCAGTTATTCAAGCAATTACCATAGTAAATTGTTGTTACTGATACAGCCTTCTATTTTGGAACAAAAAATATAAGAAACTGACAAATGATAAGAGAGGATTGAATAAGTATTTATAAATATTTGACATTTTGAATCTAGATTATTCCTGCGATAGAAAACTTAGGCCTTCTGGGCACTTGGTTGGAGAATTCACACGATGCGAGAGATAGTTTATATCATGGAATATATCAGTTTCGTGTGGATCAAGACATATGATTTGGCGGGTTGAAGGAGGAAGGAAGTAGTATGTCTAAGAGATGCTGACATTGATAGAACCTGACATCAGATCAAATCTCCACCATCAACAACTTTATTCACTCATGAACTAGTTCAAAGATCTCGAAGAGTAACAGAGAGATAGAGAGAAAGAAATGGGGTTAAATGTCCACTCAACACAAACCAGGTCATTTCGAGACAAAAATATGGTTCAATTTTATTTCAATAATTTGCTTATGCATTGGGGTTTTTAGCAGAGGGAGGAAATCAAAGTACTCAGAGAAAACTGATGACGTTGGACAGGCGACCCCACTCCTTGTCACCTTATAGAGTAACAAATAGATCTGGTCAGCATAGATCTAGCTAACAAACAGTAGATCTGCTTGAATAGGCCTAGCTGACATGCAGTGGATCTGATCGGCAAGTACTAGGCCTAGCTAACATGCAGTAGATCTGATCGACAAGTCATAGGCCTAGCTAACATGCAGTAGGTCGGATCGACAAGTAATAGGCCTCGCTAACTAGTCATAAACCTGGTCGGCAAGTTGTAGGCCTAGTTAACTAGTCATAAACCTGGTCGGCAAGTTGTAGGCTTAGTTAAGTAGTCATAAACCTGGTCGGCAAGTTGTAGACCTGGTTCTCTGATTGATAGAATCTGTTGACCAACATGGTGGTCTTAAATCCTATCCCACTTCACTGGTTCATAGAATCAACTGATCAACATGGTGGCACTCAAATCCTATCATCCTCTGCTGAGGCTTTCTATTCTATCACCTTATTCTCACAAACATAATAACTTACGATACTATTCCGTTATTCAACAATCAGCATTTATTATCATGGATACTTACCTGAAAAAGAAAAGAAATTTATTAATAAATATGAAAAAATAAAATCAATGACAAGTATCACCTGTTGTAAAAGATTCTCAAGTTCCACAATTGCCGTACTATTATTTCAATTGATAAATAATTTCGTGCGAATTTCAATTGATAAATATTTTAGTGTGAATGTATCTTTACACTTTACTATTTGTTGGTGAACTGTTCAGAGAAAATCACTGAATTTATAACCCAAGTAAAGATATCAGGTGTTAATAAGATAAAAGATATGTTAATATATTAACACATCTCAAACTATCATAAAGTAATCTTCCCTCTCTTCAACCATATGATTTATACATTCTCTTCCTCTATATGTTAATCTAGAATCTACCAGAAGCAGAGGACAGAGAAGGGTTTTTCTTTAACTTATTGATTCTAGGATGAAGACATAGTACAATTTTTCATTTTACTATTTTACGTGTGTGCAGTGGTCTTTGGGAAAGGGAAAGACACAGAGAAAACCCATGAGGTTGGACAGGTATTCGGACGTGGTTTACTCTTGTTGGTGGTGCAGGACGGGAAGAAAAAACAAGATCCTGTGTATACATTGGCGTGCACATAAAAGATTCCTTGACAGCTGGAATTTGATATAAGAGTAGACCACAGTGCCAATGCCCTGGCAAAAGTTTCCTCATAGCACACTGTATGGTGTACGCCCTTCTCCATTAGTCCAGTCATAGCAGAACAGTAGGACGTTAAACCCCCTTTCATTTCATTTTATTTCATTTCCAAATCAAATTATTTTCATCTGAAAATATTCATAACTTCTGAGATGACACTCCTTCATACTGAATTTGGTCAACTTTTATTAAGTAACAAAACTAAATCAAAATCTTCAAATCATGATGTAATGATATTAATTTTTACATAAAAGGTTACACCCAAACCACTCAACACTTCACCATAAAAAATAAACGGGGGGAAAATTCCTTTATGAACGATTCAAAATGGTCAATAAAAGGTCATAGTTAATTTAGATTTGGGGAGGGTCGAAGATATGAAGCGGTTAGCCATCGTCAATAAAACGACACTTAAACTATCAGCAATCAAGACTGAAAACTCATTTAAAAATGAAGAACGTGGAGACCACACTGCATGGTTTCTCATTAAACAAATCTCTCCTGCCTTAAAAATACACTCATTATTGACTTGTTTTTCAATAATCGTCCTGGTTGTATCTTTGACGAAAGGATGTAGGCTTTGTGGTTCGCTGAACGAAACCCAACAAATTCATCATCTTCGTCTGAAAGATACATGGAAATATTCCTGAGAAATGTTTCTTGTGATTGATGAGTTTTATTATTTAGATAAAAATCCCATTTTTGGCAAGTTTGTAATGTTATTGTGATTATAACAAAAGTCTTTAAATTAAAATGAATTAATCATGTTAAATAATTGTTGATATCTGTTGGGTTTAATAGCCATGTACGCTATATTTGAGGAATCTACAGAGAATTTCGTCTAAGACATGGAAGTCACATGGTCGATCCTAGCATTGACCAAGAAATTCATCAGGATTTTTCTATGTGATTTCCTCTTGTCAGTGGAGCAGCACGGATGGCCGGACATGGATAGCTGTCTAGTTGATCGGATGAGACGAAAAACTCAGGTCCCACGTAAAAGATCCCTACTGAGATTCTTCTGTGTTGATGTTCTCTGGGTTTAATAGGAGTAGGAAATGGTACTGTATTTCCGTATTTTGGGCACAAACATTAAAACATCAGAGAATAGAGAACATCTAAGTTGTTTTTTGCTTAACATACTGTAAATTTATATTGTTGTGTAATTGTGTAATGAATTAAAAATAAACAACCATCACAACTTGTTGAGAATTCTTTTAGTTAATGACTGACTCATTCTAAAAAATTTGGGAGACAAAGAAAGAAAATTAGCCTCAGCACCCCGCCACCCCACAACTGAGATTGGGCCCTTATGCGTATGTCACAGACAAATTGATAATTTTAGTGCATTCAGCTGTTAAGCAAAAGGTTTTTTCTGTGAAAGGAAACCGGAGTAAACCCACAAGGTTCAGAAGGTGCCCCTATCATTGAGCCACATACGCTCACTGATAGAAGTACATGTAGAAGACACAACTTTTGGAAAGACTTTGCAGGAATTTTTAAATATTTGAGTGTTTTTGTCAGTGTGGACCAGAATCTCATGAACTTCTAGGCTGGTAACATGCAGGTCAGTCAACAAATCATTTTAACCTCAGGCTTGAAATTAGAAACTCTCAGATGTTTAAAAAACACTAATAATCTTACATTTTAATAAATCTGGAGTCTTTTTGTGTTCAAATTATGAAAAGTATTTTTAGTCCAAATTAATAATCAGTCAAAATCTTTGAAGACATATATATTACATAACAATGTGGGGATGATTTTCCCTTTTTAATAAGGCTGTCTTTCATGTAACCAACAGGACAGGTTAAAGCCCTGCCTCTAGGACATGTCAATTTTCGCCAACTATTTTAAGTGGTTTTATATTGCAGTCTCCCCTCCTTGATAGTTATTAGACTTTTCTAGTTGGGTGGCCAAAATTACATTTTCAATTTCAATATCTTTGGATAAAAAAAGATTCAATTTATCGCAGTAATGGACAAAACGATATCACTTTCGCTCGAGTCCACAGGGAAATTAGAAGTAAAAGAGGTATTTACTGCGGGTCTGCGATATCTATATTTACTGCGGGGGGCCCCTAGTGGTATCTATATTTATCGTGAAGAAAGGATTATAATTAACTGATGATTAGACGAAGATCAAGTTTAGTCAAAACCACGAAGATAACCCACTTATCTGATCAAGACTCCATGGTTCAAACTTGACTAATCCAAAACAGTTTTAAGTGCCACAAGCTGTTTAATTAGATTACATACTAGTTTCTCAAACATCTTTGATGTTAAAAATTTCAAATAAGTTACCATTTCACTAATTAGAAGTAAGTATTTAATCCAGCTTGACTTGAAGATATTATTCAAAACAGGATTAAAGGCCGTACTTTAGATGGTTTTAGGGTACAAAAGTCTGAAGGGAGGGCCTATTGGATTTAATTGTTCAAAAGAGATTTAACAACAGATAAACTATTTGTCGACAATTTATAGTATTGTTTGATAAATTACTTAATGAAAGCTCCCGGAGTGGTAATCACTCTGAAAGTGTTAATCCCATCTTCAATTCATTGTGTGTTAATTATTTGTTAATCTTTTAATCACCTGTAATGGTGTTTGATCTCAGTTTGAGGTCGGGACAATACACCAATTAACAACAAGTGCCCTATCATATATTATAGATTATAAACAGTATGGTGTTTGTCTTTTATTGGGGGGTCCAAGATGTGTTTCAGCTTGTTTATTACATCCCAACAATTGTCTACTTTCACTTTATAGAATTCTGTTGATCATTTTGTTAAACATGCATTATCTAAGATTTTGATACAGAACTGTCCATTCTTGAGATAATAGTTTAAAAATAGATAATGAAAAATCAATATATTGAAAATTTTATTTAAATTACTTTATTCTGACCAAAGTTATTAATATTTGAAGTTTTAACAAGAAATAGACTAAATTGTGCCTAGTGATTTACAGAGAGAGAGAGAAATGGGGTTTAACGTCCACTTGACACAAACTAGGTCATTTCGGGACTAACATATGGTTCAATTTTTAGGTTTTTAGTAGTGGGAGGAAACTGGAGGACCCAGAGAAAACCCACGAAGTTGGACAGGCAACACTACTCCTTGTTACTTACAACCTGAGAATCGAAGCCACGCCAGTTGATTCAATGACAGATCTTATGATATAACGCGGATGTGCTAACCATTCGGCCATCCAACCCCCTTCCTATAATAGGCAGAACCGTCTTTTAAATAATGCATCCATCATTAATTAAATTCCTACGGCAGATAGAACTTTCGTAAAAATAAAAAGGGGATGAAACAATGAAGGCAATGAGTTAATATGAAATTAATTTATAGGTGAAAAGTTTTAATTGAATTACACAGGACGAAGATATCGATAATTTTATCAAATGTTAAAGAATTTCCAACCAGCTTGAATGTCAAGCTACTTCTTTTTAATACTGGACGTTATAATGATCGTTAACAGAGAAAAGATGCAAGTTCAGGTTATATTTAACAGAGAATTTTGAATGATATTTCAATTTATTGAATTATCTGGAGCTCCATTCATATCCTAAAACTCTACTTTTACTTTCAGGAAATGAGACATTCTGTATGGCCCTTTTCATTAGCACAGCTGGTACAGAAAAATGGGATGTTAAACCCCATTTCATTTGTCATGAAATCCCAGCCTTATTCTGATAACATTCAACAAGAGGTAAGTAAGTAAGTAAATTTATTGCATAAAAACGCCCACAAGGAGCAGCACACACTTACAGAAAAATTACATGAGAACATCTGACAAAGAGGATGCAGGAATCAAGTAAATTTAATTGAAACAGAAATATCATTCACTGATTCAGTTCATTCAGGCCAAAATAAATTACCACGCAAATATTTTAAAACAGAATCACAAAAGATGTATGGCTTGATTCCAATCCAAATAAACTTTTTGTTACATTTCTAATTTACGACTTCCGATTTAACCATCCTAATAATACCGCCATTGTTGTGGGAAAAATAGTTTTCACAAGTCATAACGAAAACCGATACCTGGGTGAGTTGGGACCTAACCCCTTAAATTACGGTAATAAACTCTGGATTGGCAACTTGTAAATGACTTGTGACTTTGACTCAAGGTGTTACGAAGAAATTAGATCCTGGTTGTGAAACAGTCAACCAGGGAATGTATTGTTCAAGGGTCATTTTTAATGGACTGAAGGTTGAAATCGGAGACTCCTTAATCAAGTCTTTCCAAGACGCAAATGATACAGGCCAGCATAAAGAGGGCACTTAATTTCTACAGGGTTGAAATGACCCTTTTATTTTAAAGCTCAAGCCCAGATTAATAGGCTATCATTTATTTAACTCCATTGAAATTTTATAACTTCTGTAAGCTTTGATAGATTTCCGAGGGATTACCACACTTCAAAGTAAATTTCTGTTTTCATTCGGCCAGGATCAATACCTCGGCTTTTGTTACTAATATAAAAAGATGTAAGTTCTCTCTTTAATTTTGCCGTTGGTAAGCAAGAAATCAATGGCAATTTGTATTGACTAAATTATAGTTGATGTCTTTGAAATTTAGAGATGAAACAGAAGAAGGTTGTCTTGAAATTATCAATAAACTTGTGACTTCAAATTCTGCTATGTTACATTGGTATTTCCATATTTGTGCACCGCGCATTAAGATCAATGCCCCAACAGTAATCAAATACATTATTTTGTTTTGCGGAAACATATGACTTGTTTGTGGTTTCCAGTATGTTATTAAAACAGCTGGAATTTCCATAGAATTTCAGCAATATAATGGCCAACAGCTATATCTAGGGCCATAAATATATTTTCATGAAAGAAAGCATCAATCAGATTTTTAAAAAAAAAACGTAACTAGTCCATGATAATTGATTTGGAGAATATTTAAAGTGGGGATCTCACGGTTTTCTTGTAAACAGATTAGTGTTTTGAAATGAAATGAAATGGGGTTTAATGTCCTACTGTTCTGCTCTTATTAGGTTAATGAAGACTAGCATACACCATACAGTGTGCTATGAGGGAAATTTTGCCCTGACAGCGGTGTCATGTCCTACTCTTATATCAAATTCCAACTGCCAAGGGATCTTTTACGTGCATGTCAATGTATACACCGGACCTTAGTTTTTAGTCCCATACACTGTCCTTTGCCAGTGCTTGTCATGCATCAAGACTTATTAGAAGAGTACCTGTTTTTTTATAATTCTAGAACATCAATAAAAGTGATGTTTACATAGATGAATCTCGCTTTATTGTCCCATCCAGAAAACTAGGAAACACTACCCCTGATGATGATGAATGAGAACCATGATTTTGCACCAAGTCTTAGTTGAAGAGTGCCTGGTACATTAAAATTTAAAGTGGGGATCTGTTGTTGTTTTCTTATATACAGATCAGCAATTTTTGAGGTTGGAATCTGATTTCTTATAATTCTAGATTATCCAGAAAACTAGGCAACACTACAGATGAATGGGAACCATACTTGGGTGGTATAGTGGATAATAGTCTTGAACAAGACAAAGAGAAGGTTGTGGGTTTTCTCTGGGTCCTCTGGTTTCCTCCTACTGCTAAAGACCCCTAAACATACTATGCCATATAAATTATAGTGTATTAATTTTCTCCGGGTCCTCCCATTTCGTCCCACTCCAAAGATCTCTACACACAAGTGAACTATTGGAATAAAATTGTAACATAAAATATTATGTTAGGCACGAAATAACCTGTGTTTTGTTGAGTGGACTTTAAACCCCATTCTTCAGTTTTTCTCTTTACATTACTCTTTACAAATACAAGAACTTTAACTATATAAATAAAAAAAACTTAATTGAACATGTTTTCTCTTCTTTTCATGTCAAAATACGACAAGAAAGGAAAGATATTTTTTTTAATTTCAACACTCCGCTATTTTTTCATTTTAAAAATGTAAAAAACAAACATATTCTACGGTGGGAAATAAAAATCTTTGAATTCGGAGAAATAAATATTTTTCTTAGTTTTTAAAAATATAAAAACACACCAAGTTATACATTGAAGTGTTTGATGTGGATGGATGAATAAAGGGCGAAAGGAAGGGTATTGAAATGAAAGGTAATTTTAATAGTTGATTATAACCCAAGTCCACCCCCTGATGGGAACCTAATATCCTTTAAAGACAGTCCTGTGAGTTACAAGCAGGATCCGTTTTCACTGAATCCCTTGTTTCAAAAGAAGGGATTTAAACATGTCCATCATCTAAATAACACACCGGCTCATGTTCAACAAAACTCAAACAAAAAAGCTACCCTGATCCCTTGAAGCAGTTTTTATTCCACAACAATTCTTTTATGGTGGAAATGTGAAACTTTGTGTCAAAAACTGGAATTAATTATGATAAATATGTGGGATTTGGTCTGGGTTTACTACTTGTGAGGAAATACAGGAGGTCTTTTGGGGGGAAACAGAAATCTAATCTTGGCTTTAAATAATTAATTGCGTACATCTTAAAAGGATTTTACTCATTTTTCTTTAATACAAAGAAGTTTAATCTCAAATTATTAATTATTAATTCCTGCGTCTCAAGAGACAATACCTCCAGGACAAAAGGGATAAAATTTTCTTAATATTAAAAAAGAAAAAAAGAAATAATTTATTGCTAATTAATAAATCATTTCATCAAATTTAAACTGCTAAAGAAAATAATGATGAGAGAAAGAGAGAGAGGAATGGGGTTTAACATCCACTTGATACAAACTAGGTGATTTCGGGACTAACCTATGGTTTCAATTTTATTTCAATAATTCGCTGGCGCGTAGGGGTCTTAAGCAGTGGGAGGAAACCTGGAGTGCCCGGAGGAAACCCACGAGGTTGAGAAGACGCCCCTATCTCCATGCCACATACGCTCACACCAGGGCTCGAAACCACAGCCGCAGGCCAGAGGTGACCAGCCAGCTAGAGGTGGAAGCGCGGCACTCTAGACCACAAGGCAATCCCAACCCCCCAGGACCCAGAGAAATCCATGAGGTTGTCACGTACAAACTGGTGAATTGAAACCATGCCAGTTGACTCAATGACAGACCTTATGATACAGAGCGCACGTGCTAACCATTCGTCCGTTGACTCAATGACAGACCTTTTGATACACCTGTTAACCATTCGGCCGGCCATCCAATCCCCTGTTTGGTAAATAATATAATATTTATAATCCTTTATGTGACATTGAGAGACTGCGCCCAATAAAATAATATATACGTTATTAATTACTTTATGACTAATCACGATTGTCTTGAACAATGTTTGGTAAATAATATATTATTAATAATCTATGAGTGAGCGATTGCGCACAATCAGGACTAATCATGATGGACGATGTCTTTAATAATAAGTGCAGGAGGACCACACTACACACAAAACAAAATCTACAAGACAAACCTGAATATAAGACACAAATAGACATTGCAAAAAAGTAAACAAATATCAGATCCAGTAAATGGATCTGGGATCCAGCCGTAAGCGAGAGAGAGAGAGAGAAATGGGGTTTAACGTCCACTCAACACAACCAGGTCATTTCGGGACTAACATATGGTTTCAATTTTATTTCAATAATTCGCTTGCGCGTAGGGGTCTTTAGCCATGGGAGGAAACCGGCCAGCCGTAAGCATTCTCTGCACTGGTACAGACTTCACGCAAAGTGAAAAATAAGAACAATTTATAAAAAGGATGTAACAGAATAGGGCCTAATTTGAACGATCTTGACAGTGGTCGTCTCTTCATCGGTGATAATCTGTTGGTAAATAATATATTATAGGTAATCCTTCAGTCATATTTATAGAGATTGAGCACAATAATATAATATATTTTTAACATTATTTCATGACTGATCATTAGTACATATGTTTGTAGCATGATTTCTGTGACTATATCTACAAACAAATTAATAATGTATATAACACCTTTAACAATTGGCTGATTTTATCATTCGCACCCAAGACGGAATATTCCACTCTCTATACAAAAAAAACAAAACCAAAAGATGACGGCCTTGAGGAATTCACGCTTAAATACGTAATATATTACGTAAGAAAATAACTATCATACATTTGATCGGCTTCATATGAAAATCATAATATGTTTTGAAATATTCTTCACTGACGTGGAAAATTCCAATATGGTCGACACCACGGAAATTAAACGGCAATATTCCCTGCAGTGACATATTGTTTTTGATATGAATGTTGTCAGTCATGTATAAAAATCCATATTGGTTATAAAACTATCGTATAGAAACGTGTCTAAAGAATAAAAGATCGTCCGTATTCAAACTCGATTCATTTTCTAAACCAAGACAGATATTTATACCAAACGCATTTGCAGTAACACATGACAATAAAAGTCGTATTTTCATGAATATAAAAGAATTCCATCTAATTATTTCCGCGTGGAAGAACTTCAGAGCTGTCAGTTGGTCGAGCTGCTTTATAATCTGCTTTATGACCTGAATCTGAACGACTGTATACAACAAGAACATGGACGCTGAATAATAGAAAGTGTAGTGAATAAAAGAGGAGAATGTCGTGAACCTTAGTGAACACCTTTTCACAAAAAATATCTTCTTAAGATAAAATCTTTTATAACACACAAAAGGGAGGCAACCATGGAATGAAAATAAAAATAGAAAACCTGACGTACAAAAAAACAAGTACAACTCAAATCTGTGACATCTGGTGGGAAGGAAGCAGACGTCTTTTGTTAAAATAAGTTCAATTTGTAAATCAGCTTATTTTATCCTTTGAAAACACGATGATATCGAGACCTATGAATCAACTGAGATAATTAAATATACATACGGATATCTAAGGCTTATTGTGTACAAAATAAAATTACAATATAATAAAGTCGTATATCGTATTTATCCGCTCCCCCGATAGTATATTGAACGACTTGTTAATATTCATGTACAGGTTCTTCAATACAATCACATTTCTATAGACGTGGGCAAATAATCATACACCTTTTATTGATGATAAAAATCATTATAACATCTAAAACACGGACAGGATTACAAGTAAATAACTAGCGGCAGACCTTATAATAATGTTATAGATTATTTTTCTTTAGTTGTTGTCTTCTACCAATCATATTTTGTGAGAGATAGTAGGCTATAAAGAGGATAGAGAGAGAGAGAGAGAGAGAGAGAGAGAGAGATTGTTTAAAGTGGACTCGACACAAAGTAGGTAATTTTGGGACAAACGGTTCAATTTCATTTCAATAATTTGCTTCCGCGTATGGGTCTTTAGCAGTGGGTGGAAACCGGAGGACCTGGAGAAAATCCATGAGGTTGGACAGATGACCCTACTCCTTGTCACGTACAACCAGGGAATCAAAACCATGCCATTTGACTCAATGACAGACCTTTTGATTATTTTTCAGATACATTTCGAGGGTTACTTTTGAGAGAAAATTCAAAGCTTATCTTTTGAGATTTCCCAGGTTACTTATCAGATACATTTTCGGTTTTTATTTTTTTCAGTTTCAGATAAATTTCCAAGATTATTTTTCAGATACATTTCGAAGTTTAATTTTCAAGAGAAAATTACTTCGATTATATCAATAGCTGAACTCCCTAGTCTAAATTAGAAAGAAACTCCATGTCAGCAATTTTGACATTTTATCATTGACATCAATGACTCGAATTGTTCACGGTATCAAATCAAAGCCACCACTGTAATATCAAATTTAAATGTACGCAAAACTCCGAGCTGAACCATATAACATAGCCGCGTGACATATGGAAGAAATTTAACATGACCTTTATTTTATGAAATGATACAGGACTCGATTCATTCATCCAAACATCAACATCAATAATTCCTAAATAGAATAAACATAAATATGAGCCCCGTTAGTAATTAGATACTATTGTTTAAAGGGTAGATGGAAGATAAGGGCCTCGATTTATCAGTAACATTAAACATAGAGCCAGGAAAAGGGCACAGCATTTAACACGCTACAATTGCTATTTCGACCATCAGATAAACACTGCTTATCGATACAATTAAATACAAAGGGAAATAAACGATTGACAGGTCTGCCATCATGTTCGGCTCCTAGATGAGCGTGAAAGAGAGAAAGATTAACGTCATTTCGGGACTAACATATGGTTTAATTTTATTTCAATGATTCTCTTGCGCGTAGGGGTCTTTAGCAGCCGGCGGAAACCAAAGGATCTGGAGAAACCCCATGTGGTTGGACAGATAATGCTACTCCTTGTCACGTCCCATTTCTAAACCGGCCAAGTACTTTTCTATTTGGGGACATTTTGCCTTGAATGTGTTGTTACAGCATATTCATTTCAATTAATATCTGTGGATCTTTAACATATGCTATCATTGGCATTAACAACTTAACGTTTTTCTTGCCAAGCCTTCTGACAATGGCGAAGTCCGCAGATGAGGACAACTATGCATTATTTCTAGAAAACACAATATCACTTCTTAGAATATTTGATACAAAGTCTTATAACAACTGGTACCACTTAGAACACCTGAAAAAACTATTTAGAACATGTAATGCTATCTTCTTAGAACACCTAAATATAATACCATCTTCTTAGTATACCTAATACCACCTTCACATAAAACCAGGTATAATCTTCTTAGAACACCTTCTAGGTACCACTTTATACCATCTTGTATAACATCTTCTTTGAACACTTGATAAAACTTCTTATAACACCTAATATTATTTTCTTAGAACACTTTATACCACTTCTTAGAACACCTAATACCAGCTTCTCATACCATCTTTATAGAACACCTTATATCACATTTCTTAAAACATTCAATACCATCTTAGAACAACTAATACTAGCTTCTCAGAACACTCAATACCATCTTAGAACACTCAATACCATCTTAGAACACTCAAAACCATCTTAGAACACCTAATACAATCTTTTCAGAACACCTGATATCTTCTTATAACACCTAATACCATTTTCATATGACACCTAAATACATTTTTCTTAGAACACCAGATAAAACTTCCTAGAGATAGCTGACAATTTTTTTCAAATTTGTATTTGCTTCAATTAGGAAGACGCTTGAAAAGAATAAATTCCATCTAGCTCAAGATTCGGCAAGATAATTGCATACTTCAATGCAATTATCTCAATGTTGCATTTTTGACGTGATCTCTCAGTCCATCGAAGCTGTTATTTGATATGCAACATCTTTTTGCAAATACTTGATGCAAACTTTGATATTGAATTAATCATTTTCTATTTTTTTGATGCAATATGCTGAAAAAGCAGCACGTCTTGGGATTTGTGTTTTTTTTCAGTTTAAATGATGACTGTGTGTTCCGAAGGGAATTATGCGAACATGTCAGTGTCAAATACAATATGTATGGAATATTTATTTGATTAGCAGTCTCCTTAAGGATATCCACCATCAAAACAGTTACCGTGGGTTACCATGTTATTGGCAACTGATCACACACGGACCTTTACAGATATATACACGACGCGTACTGGAGACAGACTGCTGTTAAAGAAAATATTAGGATCTATTTTCACACGAATGCTGAGTGGATGTCGTCACACATCTTAAAGAGTTTTGACTTTAAGTAAGATTGTTTAGCCGAGACAGGCAACAGTCTAGAACGAGAACTGAGGGCGTAAAGTCGATATCTCCACCTATATCTTAAAGAATTTTATAGTTTGTTGGGGTTTTTTGGAAGTCAGTTACAATTTTGTAAAATGATCCAGCTTTGATGGAGCTGTTTTTGTTGGGATTTTTTGTAGATAGAAAGAAGAATAAATGAAAACCAGATGGGATAAAAGATGAAGGAATGAAAAAGCATTTAAAAAAATCATATAGATAAAAAAAAGGTCTGCAGACTTACATAACAAACTAAAAAGAGGCTTAAATTCTTGCTAACACTATACAATGATCATTCTAGCTTATTTTAGACTATTTTCTCTAGAGAAGATTTCTGCCCAGGTAGCTGTGTATCTGCCTGTCCTTATATTCACAACCAGTATGACTCTGTACAGGAAAAAAACTATGCTTTTTAAAATCATGCAGTAAAAATAACTAATTCACATCTCTAATTTTGTTATCTTTTTGGAATATGGAATGAAAGGGTATATAATAGTCACTTTACATGGGCCATTTTGAGACTAAGGATGAAAGAAACCCATACAGAACCTCACAAAAATATACTGGAGAATGAAATCTGTGTAAAATAAAGAAATTGCCGAGAAAGGTATAATGAGAATATTGGTCACTTGTACAGGAAGTTCACATTCAGATCATCAAGTGTAATGGCTGGTCGATTAATTTGTTTGATGTCGTCCAGATTCAGGGTAATACATGTCAGATTGTCGGGACAGACGTGGACATGAAGGTCATCCCAGTGGACATGAAGGTCATCCACGACAACAGTAAACATGTCCTTCCTTTAAACAAAGTGCAAGTTTTCCACATGTAGCAAAACATGATCCCATCTTCATCAGAGAGAGAGAGAGAGAGAGAGAGGGCGAGAGAGAGAGAGGGACTAATATATGCTTTGATTTCATTTCAATAATTCGCTTACACATAGGGCTCTTGAGCAGTGGGACAAAACTGGAAAACCCAAAAAAAACTCATGAAGCTGGACAGGTGACCCTAGTCCTTGTCACGATTAACCGGGGAATCGAAACCACATCAGTTGACTCTATGACAGACCTTATGATGTAGCGGGCACATGCTAACCCTTCGCCCATCCAACCCCCTGAATTTACTGGAAAGTATGTGGAAACATGGTTGTCCAGGAAAATTTCACACTTCATGGCACATCTTCATTTCTCGAATGGAGGTATTTTGGGTGGTCTAGAGAAATCAGAATGGCATCAGTAAGTCACGTAGCACGATTCCGACTCTCCGTTTGTACGTATCAAGGAGTTAAGTTGCATGTCCAACCTTGTGCGTTTTCTCCATTGCTAAAGACCCGTCCTTACACATTAGCTAATTATCGAACGATAGATTTATCCCGAAATGAACCAGTTTGTATTTGAACATTAAACCCCATTTCTTTCTCTCTGTCTCTTTTATTTCGGATTAGTGCAGAAATGTAAAACGTTAAACTCCATCTGATGTCATTTTTTTAGGAGGCAATTTGAAAACATCGTATAAACGTAAACGAAGAACAATAAATGACAAATCTCCAATACGTAATACTCAGCTTTTGTTATAAGCCACTTTGTACATACTGCATAAAGATTTATTCTCTATTAAATGACAATCTTTTTAGCAATTTGTCAAAACCATTTTATAACAAATGCTTTGAAGTTTCTCTTCTCTAAAGCTTCATTTAAAATTTATTCAGGAGAGATTTTAAAGTGTCTTGAAAAAATCCATTTTAGAGACATTTAATTGACAAATTTCTTTTTTTGAATAAAATATGAAATAAAGCCTAGTCTTTCACAAATCATATTTAGCGGCAGTAAATCCAACTCTACGCGGGAACTGTACATAATAATTCTGTTTGACTAACCAACTATCGCGATATTTACCTTGAAGGCAAAAAAATTTGGCCGAGGAATAGTGTGATTCATATCTCGTAGAATTCTAAGATATTGAATCAGACAAAATCGCATTATCAATGATTTTTGTGAAGTTCTGACGATTCACCATGTTGAAGGACTTAATGGATTAAAGAGGAAGGAATGAACGACAAATCTTCGTCAACTTCCCAGAGTCAGCTTGATATTTGGAGAAAAATAAAAATTAATCTTCTGTTCCATTCAGGTCAGAGAAGGTTTTGTTTTTTTTAGATTAAACAATATATATGGGCTTTTATTAGGAGGTTGAAACAAATTGAAAGTCAGCATATCGTTTATTTGAGACTAACATGTGGTCTTTTTCTAGAAACACTTCAACAATTCCTTCATTTCTAGAAACAATTCAACTATTCCTTCATTTTGAGACTAACATGCCAATGCTTCAATAATTCCTTCGATTTGAGAGTAAAATGTAGTTATTTTCTAGAAATGCTTTAATAATTCTATAATTAAAAGACGATCATGTGGTCATTTTTCAAGAAAATTTTCAATAATTTGTTCATTTTGAGACTGAACATATGTCAATTCTATTTTAAATATGAAGTGTACAGCTGTAATTAAATGGGAATTCAGCCACATCATTTCCACTTGATTTCAACGACCATTTGTAACTTTGATGAAGCATCTCTGGTGCTTCTCACGTTTAATAACACCTCTAGAGAGTGGAGAGTGAAAAAATATTTCTACTAAGGCGCCATTCTACCAGGTATCTGACAAGAACATGGCCAATTTATTGAGAGTGGAATTAAAAACAGGCCAACCGTACATCATATAGGGCGACTTTGAACAAGCTAGAACCAGGTGATCTTTCTTGTATCATACCAACCACATGGCCCTGCATCTAATGGACGTCCAGAGATTTCACACAAGCAGGCAATTCCCCTTGTAATATAGGCCTACCACATGGCCTTGCCACTAATGGACGTCCAGAGATTTCAATTGAAACATCCTGTAAAATACGACAAATGTTTGAGGTTGTCAAAATTCAAGCCATCTGGAGCCAACGTCTGCTGAAGGTAAATGAGAAAACCATGCTGCTTATGGTGTTCTATTTCGGCCACGTCGTGCGTCGCGCGTCGCCTTTGAAAAAGGCGACGCGCGACGCCTTTTTCAAACTTCGCGTCGTGCGTCGCCTTTTTCAATGTTAAGCTATAGGGAGAAAAAAGCGACGCGAAGTACGTCGCCCTTAAAAAGGCGACGCGTCGCGCGTCGCGTCGCCCTTCGCGTCGCGTCGCGCGTCGCCTTTTCTAAGGTGATGAAATGCGCATGTACCAGGAGAATTCATTTGCAGTTTATTTGCCGTTTGGTATTTCATCATATATACAGTAATTTATTTTGGACACAAAGAACTGCCATTGGTATCCTACAACAATATATTTCTATAATACCCAGATTATATGTTATATTTTAAATCTCTGCTCTAAACTTAAATTCTGGTGTGAATGAATGACCTCGTGCTGTCTGCAGATAGTACACTATTACAGTTAAACAAACGATGACAGGGTACTGATAACGATGTGGGTATGGTACTTTCCGTTATTTACATCAGTTGTTTTATAGGTTCTCTAGTGTTGTATTACTTATAGTATGAACATTCCTTGACATTTATACAGACAGAATTAATATGAAAATACCCGAAGACCAATATATTAGCGGGTGGGGGTGGGGGTTACTGAGAGGGGCTAACGCCCGGGGTCGACTCAGCTTGGAGGAGGGGGGGGGAATTAACTAAGTGCTCACCTTGGAGTCTGATCTCAGACTCTGAGATAACATCAAGTAGAGGGTAGAATTATGATTTTTCCAAGACATATTTTAGTGTTTTTCGATCAAACAGAGAGTTGACGGGAAAATAGATATAAAAAATTTAATGAATTTAAACGTTATTTAGACAAGGTGTTAAAAGTATGAAAGATGATATTTTAAAAATTTTTTGATCATCATAATTCAACTGAGCGAAGACATTGAACAAAGCAGTTACAGTAAGCAATGGCTGTGTGGGGGGCGTCATTGAAACGTTTGCCCTGGGGCGCCACATAGGCTTGTGACGGCCCTGCTAATAGTCGCCTGTATGACTATATGTTAACTTGTGCAGAAGTGAACCTAATCTTGCATTCTTTCAAACTCGATCGTAACCAGATTTCTTTGGGGTAGCTAATATATTCGCCGTGAAATATCTACAATAAAACAATTCTCGTATTAATTCTGTCTTGAGAACCTATAAAACAACTGATACTGATGTAAATAACGGAAACCAAACCCACATCGTTATCAGTACCCAGTCACCGCGTGTTTAACTATAGTGTGTTACTGTATCTGCAGAGAACAGGTCACTCTTTCACAGTAGAGGACACGAGGCAACTCTTTCGCAGTAGGGTTTAAAATTTTTAGTTTAGAACAGAGATTTAAAATATAACACATAATCTGGGTTTTATAGAAATGCAAAAAGTATAGTAATGGCAGTTCCTTGTGTCCAAAATAAATTATTGCATTGAAGATAAAATACCAAACGGCAAATAAACTGCAAATGAATTCTCCTGGTACATGCGCATTCCATCACCTTAGAAAAGGCGACGCGCGACGCGACGCGAAGGGCGACGCGACGCGCGACGCGTCGCCTTTTTAAGGGCGACGTACTTCGCGTCGCTTTTTTCTCCCTATAGCTTAACATTGAAAAAGGCGACGCGCGACGCGAAGTTTGAAAAAGGCGACGCGCGACGCGAAGTTTGCGTCGCGCGTCGCGCGTCGTCTTTTTTCAAAGGCGACGCGCGACGCACGACGTGGCCGAAATAGAACACCATAGCTGCTTGAATTTGATAATTCATCCATTCTACTCCGTCGCCTTCTGTGATGTTAACTTGGCTACTTTAGTCATGTACAACCAGATCTCACATATAATAACTAATCAATTAGACATGGCTCATCAAACGGTCTGGTTAATTGAGATGAAGTTAGATAAGCATGAAATATGTGGTGTCAGATTATTACGTAAGTTATGATAACGAATCATGTAATGTACTTTAACTGTTCAGTAATACCAAACGGACCATGAGGACACAATATGTTCATACCAGGATAACTCACATAAATGAAATTAAAAGTGGGGGAGGGGGAGGGGGGAAGAGAGGGAGAGAGAGAGAGAGAGGGGGGGGGGTTACACTAGTTGGTCATTTCAAGAGTTAGATATTTTTCAATTTTATTTCAATAATAGACTTGCTTGTAGGAGTCTTTAGCAGTGGGAGGAAACGGGAGGACTTGGAGACAAAAACCCATAACCATAAAACCTGCCATGATAAAAAGTTTTTCACCCAAGCAGTGGAATAAAATACTGATTCTTCATTTCTGATGTATGTGGCTAAGTCCAAAGAAAATATGATGTAGAGTAATAAAGGAACTTTGATTAAGAATTTCATGTCAGGAAAACCACAGAATATAAGGGAAATAATTCATCTCATGTCCTTGGTTAGTTTTATTACCTATGTTATGTTATTTATTCATGAAATCCGATCCGAGATTTACAAAAATAACATAAAATCACTAACAGCAGACAATTTATTAGACTTAAAGCCCACAATTTATGCCGCTTCTATCCAATATATCGTGAATATTGGTAATAGTTTGATCAGTTAGGTCTGTACACAAAATAATCTGACTTTTTATTACAACAATATTCACAGGGAATAAATGATATCCGCTCTCAAAACATAACATGGGGGGGGGGGGGTCTGTGTTCTAATTATTATTATGCTGTTATGGCCAAGGAGTCACTGTGGCTAAGTGAGTAAGACATAGGCTCGCTAGCCTGGAGGTCACAAACTCGATCCTAGTGTTGAGTGCGATTGCCCTTTGTCAGTGGTGCAGAACGGAGGACCTGACAAGAACAGCTGTCTAGTTGTTTGGATGGGACAAAAAAACAAGATTGTGTACACGTTAGTGTGCGGGTAAAAGATCACTTAGTGCCTAGTGGATTGAATAGTTGAGCGATACAAATATCATTATTATCATTAGTTTGCAGCATTGCTGTTTGGGCAAAACTTCCATCATTCTGGTCAAAATATTTCCCATAGGGAGAAATGCCTCGCATGACAAAAATATTATACACAGAAATAGATAAATTGATGACTTATATAGCAATTTCTAATTTAAAAATATGGCAGTACAGGTACCGAGAAGGTTAATTACATGTTTTCAGTTTGTGAATTATTCAAGAAGTTGTCCGTGCATTATTACAATATTTAACACCTTCTAGACAGATGAAGAATCGACTAATAATCGACTACACCATTATGTATTTATTGAAGAAATAAAACAATTTATACGGTCAGCTGTAGCAAAAGGAAAAAAATAAGAGTTTAACTCTCTGAAGAATAATCTTCCAGTCGACTTCTATCAAATACATGCTCTGTTTACTGGTGTCCCTCGAGTCGCCAGTGGATGAGTTTACCAAGCTGTTGAACGAACGGTTGAATGGGAGTCGTTAGACGGAGGAGGATATTGGCGATCGTGACTAATTAAAATATATAAAATAGAAAAGATGAGTATTTAATGATCGTGAATATAATTAACCAACATACGGTCATCAGTAAATTCTGGGGGTTGGAAACAAATTTGCTAAAATAAATTTTCATAGACAATACAGGTGAACATAGAGATGAAACTGGACGACTAGTAGCAGAATTCTACACTTCCTATCAGAATCAGTATGTGTCTGGACTGGAGTGCTGGGGGGGGGGCAATAAAATGAGTGAGAGAGAGAGAGAGAAAGAGGAAGAGGGTGTTTAACATCCACTTAGACACAAACCCGGCCCATTTTAGGAGAAACCTGAGAAAACCTTCTTTCAGTCAGTATGGTTCTGAGGTGTTAGGAGCGGGGGGGAAACTACAATTGTTCTTGCGATGGTAGGTTGGGAACTGGGGAAAATTTTTATTGACAGTAGAGGCCAACATAAAAAGCAAACACAGAATGAACAGTTCATAACTCAAACGACTTCCTTTCTTGCTGGCAGATAAAAAACCTAAAATGTACACCAAAAAGGAGGAGAGTGGCTCATAAAATTAACAATTTCTTATCACACTTTAAACTTTATGATTCTACGCTGTTAACTTAACCCAAATTTTATTTCTAGGAGGGAAACTTATAGATAAACATTTATTTTATTTAAGTCATAAACTCCTTTCAGGCACACGGACGCCCAGAATACAGAATTTATTATTCAATTAAAGCCATACACTTATCTTGTAGCCAAAGCATTTCAAATTTTTTCTTAAATCTGTTTAATTTCAAGATTAAACTTAAAAAATCAGACTTAAAAAACTTGCTTCTTCAAAAAAAAGGTTTAAAAAATTATCAGAACCAGTAAAAATGTACAAAATGTCTTTCATTTGAATTAAAAAATATTTCAAATTTTTTCAGGATTTATGGAACTGCACTTCATTAACTCTAGAAGAAAAGCATATTTGGGGGATATATACATATGATGAATTCGTAATGAAAATGTAAACTTGTTCTTCACAGCATGGGACGGACCATAAATCACATAGATTAAAAGGAACTCCAAGATTAAAACATGCCCTGAACAAACTCTGAAACTTCCCTAAATAAACAGAAACCCTGCCGTGATCTTTAACACCAAGTTCCGTGGTCAACAGTCACCAGGAAACCAAAAATCTCATTAAAACATTTCAGAAACAATCTCAGTTTCAGAGGTGCCGGTATATGCCGTGATCTTTAACACCAAGTTCTGTGGTCACCAGGAAACCAAAAATCTCATTAAAAACATTTTAAAAACAATCTCTGCTCCAGACGAAAGTGTTGTGATTCCTGGCACTGGTTCATTATTTTTTTGTCCAACAAGTTAATGAAAATACTGTTACCGCTGAGAGATAAATAAACCTGCATCATAACCAAGATTCATGAGATATTTCGATGGAATAAATTCATACCAAACTCTTAAACAACTGTCAAACAAAATTTATCTTATCATTTATTGTGGATGTTTCTTTCAACTTGTTTATTATTATAAATATTTTGTCTATTAGAGAAGATTCCGTTCTGATGTCCTTTAATATAGGAACAAAATGGTGGGAGAGTCCATATTTAAGACATGTGGGTAGGGTAGAAAGTCCCACACCCAGAGTTACAGAGTTAGATGCCACATTAAGGGTTAAGGATTACTATTCTGAACCCTAAACCCAAAATTCCTGATAGACACTTTTGCTGCATCCTGCACACGATCTACCCCCAAAACAATTTTGCCCATCACTGGCCGCCACCGACCCCCAACGCCCAAACAGTCCTGAAATTAGACAACCCCTAAAGTTTTTCATTACTTGAATTTTATAAAAGGAAATTATGCAAGATAAAGAGTTGGCCGTGGATCGTTTATTAAAACATACCAAAGGTACTTGACAAACAAGACTAAGTCTCAATTATCCATTTCATGGTTACATTTTAAAATCTTCTGGGCGTTCTAATCTATTTCAAACTCTGCCATCCGATGTTCTAGAGAGTTGATTACGGACCGGTCATGTGAATAAATGTTTAAAGCCCCAATAACACTCTTGTTGTAACTGAATAATATGTCCTAATCTTCATTCTGGTCAACAAATTGTATTATTTTACAATATTCCAATTAATTGATGATATAAATTTCATCTCAACACACCTAAATTAAAAAATTGGAAAAATTCAATTAATTGATTTGAAAAGTCTAACGTAAACCTTTTCAAATGTGACTTTGATTTAAAATATTTTCGAACCCTCTGGACAAGTAAAATAGGCCGTAATGGATAATTTACACAACAGGCAGGACTCTTATACATCTAGTACTTAGAATAAGGCTATTATTTATTTTCTGGGGCTGCCAAGCCAGCAAGAGTGTTATTGTCCCTTTAAACAATATTTTATATAAAATTTTAAGCCAAACTAAAAACCTGCAATAAGCAGATTTAACTCTTACAGAATATTTTATCCTAACGAACAAAGAAAAACACAAAAGTTTCATCTTTGCATAAAATCAAACAATCTTGCTTCTTTACAGTATTTGCTTATTCTTTGTCTCTATGATTAGGTTCTTCTGTTTTTGGCCAACTTCAGAACTTCAGATAGAAAAATGCATTTGAATTACAGTTCTTGAAAAACTCTTTAACAGGAATATTATAAATAGTTTAGTTCAATGTTCAATCGATGTTTTCTTCAGACATTCAGCCATTCTTGTATTACATGGAATCAAAATCGGAGAATATTCAAGAGTCTTCAATATAATAATGAATCACTTTTAATGATGTAAAAAATGACAGTTTTTTTCCCCTTCCATACAAATGTTGTTCGCTCAAATTGAATATGATCTCTGACAAAACGTCACGCATAATTGAAACGTAAAAAAATGTGGAATGTTAAAATACAATATGGTGTCGGAAATACAGGAAGTACGTATTAGCTGTGGCTGGTCTATAATGAACTGATATGCAAAATAAGTTACGTTTTTTGTCCTACGTGAGAAAGTTCGACAGAGCAGCGCTATTGATCAGAATTAGTTCTCTGTAGATTTTGATCATACAGACTGGGATATTGTGTTTCTTAATCTCTGACAGTAATAGCAGGAGAACCACACCACACACAATTTACAAACAAGAGATGGGGGGAGAAATGGGGTTTAATGTCCACTTGACACAAACCAGGTCATTTTGGGACTAACATATGGTTAGAGGTCTTTATCTGTGGGTGGAAACTGAAGGACCCAGAGAAAACCCATGAGTTTGGAGACAAAAAATAGAGAGAAAGGCTGAACCATGGTTGTGAGAGTGTAGGAGACAGAGGGATGAGTGGGTATACCAAGGGAAATTGAGGATGGCAGAGTGTGGGGCGGGGGAATGGAAATGTGCTGTGTGTGTGTGACACCCTTTCAATTAAGTCATGTTAGAGCTGATCTATCTTTTTGACGATTTGGAAATATCTTTTGGAAAGATCGAAGGAGGTATGAGGATTGCAGAAAGAGAGAGAGAGAGTTACAACTGATGAAGATATCATGGTGATTAATGTGAGAAAATCTGATCTTAATTAAAATGTCACAAATAAATCTTGGCTGATCTGAAGGCTTCCATCAGACTCGGCAACAAGTTAATGGTAATTCATTTGTTCCCTTATCTACTTCCAGGTTCTGTCTAATCAGACTGACCCTTGTTGATACCACAGCACCAATTGGTCAGGGTCATTAGCATGTCCATTGATATCAGACTGTCTGACAAGAATGGCATTATTCTGTGTCAAGTGGCTGTTGATGCTGACCTTTCCACAGGTTACAACAACATCTTATTGTAATTCATGATATAGACAAAGTAAATGGTTCATTGATTATCTCTATCTTTATTCCACCATTAGTGAGAACAGTGCCATCTATTCATTAGCAATAAGTCTTAATTAAATTAATTAAAGTAATGGTGCATGCTATATAACATTTTAGGTTCAATAAATAATTATTTCATTGTCTGAGAAGTTCATTTTAATAATTTGAAACAGGACTCAGACTTTGTGAAGGCATTAGACTCCACTTTATTGTTAGCTTTTAAATTATAACATAAATTGAAGTAGATATACACGTACCAGTAAATATTACAAACCCTAAAAAATTCAACACAAAAAATCAAAATAACTACAAACCTATGCCTAAATTTTTTAAATGGAATCCAGAAGATAATGAGAAATATATTGATACACTGTTATCAAATAACTTTCGGGATCAACTCATTGATCTTGAACTTAGTAAACCTGCATCCGGGATTACTGAAATAAATATATTAAATGACAGAATAACAAACCTGTTGACCACAGCAGCAACAAAATGCTTAAAAATTAAGTCGGCCCCTAAACAGTGTCGCACCAGAAAAAAGATTTGGTTTGATAGTGATCTTAGGTCTAAATATGAATGTCTAGAAAAAATGGCAAAACAATTAAGCCGAAATCCATCAAATGAACACCTTAGAAGATTATACTTTTCTGACAAAAAAAAGCTAAGATTAACTATGAAGAAAAAGAAAATAGAATATTACAACAACATTAAAGAACAATTAGAATCTCTCAGCAAAAATAATGAACCTAAAAAATTTTGGAAATTATTAAACTCTCTGCACACAAAAAGAACAATAAACAATGATAATGGTACCGAAATAGACGCAAATACTTGGGAAGAGCATTATAAGAACCAAGGCGTTAAATCCGTAGAAAACAACAGTAAAACGGAAGAGAAAATCTTTAATGAATTAGATAAATTGAAAGACAATCTTGAAGAATCAGAGATAACAGACAAACCATTTACAATAAGCGAAGTTAAAAAAGAAATAAATAAATTAAAAGGTAATAAAGCAGTAGGGCTAGATCGAATAGATTCGGAAATGCTAAAATGTGGAAAAAATGTTATTACCGCCATTATAACTAAATTATTTAATGAAATACTTTCCACATCAATATACCCTGATTCTTGGCGAAAAACATATATTACTTCACTACATAAAAAAGGTGACAAATCTGATCCCAATAATTATAGAGGTATTGCTATATCTAGTCACCTAAGTAAACTTTTTAACTCTCTGATCAATACTAGATTAAAAACCTTAATAGAAAGTAAACTCTCCAATTTTCAGTTTGGGTTTAGAGAAAACCACCGTACATCAGATAATTTACTTATATTAAAAACATTGGTTTCAAAATACGTAAAAAATAAACAGGATAAAATATATGTAGCATTTGTTGATTTCCGAAAAGCGTTTGACTCTGTATGGAGACAAGCTCTTCTTCTTAAGTTAGCTAAAATAGGTATTGGAAAAAAGTGTTTCGATATAATCCAAGACTTATATAAAAGAACAATATCGACAGTGAAATTAGGAGACCAGTTAAGCAGAGATTTTCAGATAGATACAGGTGTTAGACAGGGAGATTGTTTGAGTCCAACCTTGTTCAACATTTTCATTGATGATATAAACGAGGTCTTCAATGAAGAATGTAAACCAGTAGAACTAGATAATGTATCATTCAACAGTATTATGTTTGCTGATGATATCGTTTTGATCTCGAAAACTAAAGACGGTCTGCAAAAATGTCTCGACAACTTAGAAAATTATTCTGATGAGTGGAGACTAACTATAAATACCAATAAAACTAAAACTATGTGCTTAACACATTGTAAATCAACAAATAACTCCCATAATTTTATATATAATGGAAAATATTTAGAAAACGTTCGTGAGTTCAATTATCTTGGAACCGTCATTTCAGACACTGGCTCTTGTTTCGCTGCCATGGATAACTTGACACAGAAAGGAAGTAAAGCATTTAATATTATGATTAACAAGTTAACAAAAATAAATACAGATCCATATCTTGTAAGAAAACTTTTTATCTCCCAAATTCGACCGATCATAACATATAATTCGGATATATGGTTTATGGATATGGACGAAAAACAACAGAAAGCTAAAAACAGATGTACTTTAAAAGACAAATATTTTGATCATCTTTCTTATATAGATTCAACAATAATAGAAAAATTAAATATTAAAATGTGCAAACATGCCTTAGGAACAAGCAGAAAAAGTAGCAACATAGCTGTACGTGCAGAAATGGGATGCACACCAATTGAAAGTTTTATTAGAAGTTTAGCACTAAAAAATTATGAAAGAATTACAAAACTACCCACTTCAAACTTAACAAGACTTGCTTTAATTGAAAATCAAAAGATGCATGCTGACGGACAATATAGCTGGTTTTCATTTATAAAAAATTGTGAAGCTATAAAATCCAATGTACATGTAGATTTAAAATCATATTATAATAATTTATTGTCCCAAAAAATAAATAATATTAAAGGCCCAGATGGAACTTCCTTAAATAAGTTAAGGACATATGCACTTATAAAAAATAACGTAAATTATGAAAATTATTTAGATGTGATAAGAAATCCAAAACACAGAAAAGCACTAACAAATCTAAGAATAAGTGCACATAAATTGAAAATTGAAACCGGAAGACATTTAAAACTAGATGTAAAAGATCGTTTGTGTTGTATATGCCAGGAGGTAGATGACGAAATTCATTTTCTAACAAATTGCAAACGACATGACAAAAATAGAATAGAACTGTTCAGGCTAATTTTATTCCAAGAGCCAAATTTTTATAAAATGAATGTTTCACAACAATTTAAAATACTAATGATAAATAAAAATGTAGAAATTTTGAAATGTTTAGGAGCTTTTATATACAATTCGTTCATGTCTCTGTAAAGTATGTATGTATATATAATTATGTACATGTATGTATTATGTATCCTTCGTTGTCTCATTTGTGTTTTGTTAATTTCATCTGTATGTGCACATAACCTTGTAAGGTTTTTTATGCAATAAAGTTTCTTCTTCTTCTATATATTGCCAATGATGGTTAAATTCTTTCAAATTCAAATTTTATGACACCTAAATCGACTCAAAAGTCGGTCCATTCTATTCCACAACAAAAAATAATTACATCACTTTTATAATTTGCGCTAATTTTATGCATTGACTTACATGTATTCGTCATCTAATAACTGTCTAAATTAAAAAGGGGGGTTAGGATGGCCTAGTGGTCTAGAGTGCCACGCTTCGACCTCTAGCTGGCCGGTCACCTCTGGCTTGCGGCTGTGGTTTCGATCCCTGGTGTGAGCGTATGTGGCATGGAGATAGGGGCGCCTTCTCAACCTCATGGGTTTCCTCCGGGCACTCCGGTTTCCTCCCACTGTTAAAGACCCCTACGCACAAGCGAATTATTGAAATAAAATTAAACCATGTTAGTGGCCTGGTTTGTGTCGAGTGGACGTTAAAACCCATTTCTCTCTCTCTCTCTAAATTAAAAATCTAAGGTCCTTGGACTGAGCCAATGTTGAGATGAGGGCTGATTTTGTATTTAACAGTCATATAAAAAAGTAAAACTAGTGAAAGCTTGCTCCATTGCTCATTTAAATTTTATGTGATTATTTTTTGAAATAACTCATCCTATTAACCCAATTTCAGACTTTATTTAAATTTAAACCAAAGAACTTTGGTTCCTTTCATCTTTGGCACCTGTCCAACCTCGTGGGTTTTCTCTGGGTACTCCGGTTTCCTCCCACTGCTAAAAACCCCTACGCGCAAGCGAATTATTGAAATAAAATTAAACAATATGTTAGTCCCGAAATGACCTAGTTTGTGTCGAATGGACATTAAACCCCATTTCTCTCACTCTCTTTTAAATCATTGGTAAGCTATGATACCATGTCAGAAACTAGGAAGGAGCAACACATTTAAGTACTTATAATTAATTCATTTATTCCTGCCAATAGAAGCCTGAAGGTACTGTTATCTTAGAATTGAAAAGTAATATTCCTAATTAGATTAAATGCTGACTAATAATAAATTCTGCAACTCTGACAAAATTCAATCATCTTTGTCTGTTTGTAAAGAAAACATGAGAAATGTGGTCGGCCATTTTCATTTAGTTTTAATGATGTTGACATGGCAACCAGGTAAACATTGACATCTTCTATATAAACATAACAACACTATTAGAATTAAATATTGAATAACACAATTACCTTAAGACATGTTCATTAAAGATAACAGAACAGTTAAGACAGAGCAGACTTTAACATTTGTATTAAGAGGATTAAAATCAATCAATTTGTGAACAAAAAGAGATTTCAAAACTTGCAGGAATATTATTCAAATTGGAGTTTGAGCATTTCTGAAACATCCATAAGAGTGAGAGAGAGAGAGGGAGAGAGGGTTGTGTTTAATGTCTACTCGACACAAACTAGGTCATTTTGGGACTAACGTATGGTTTAAGCTTATTTCAATAATTTGCTAGTGCTTATGGTTCATTAGTAGTGGTAGGAAAACAGAGGATCTGGAGATAATACACGAGGTTGGACAGGCGATCCTACACCTTGTCACATAATTCAAAACCATGGCAGTTGACTCAATGACAGACCTTATGATACAGCACGCATGTAATAACCATTCAGCCATCTAACTTCCCGTATATCCATAAAAGATACAAGATGAAGTATGTCAAGATTACAGATTAAGATGGAGAGATAATGTCGTTGAGAATCTGGACACCTTAAAATTCGGCTGGTCCAAGTGATGAGGTAGACAAACTAATTAGTCTCTCACCTATGGACAACAAAGATAGGTAAAAAGAGCTAATCCAGGCAGATTTTAATCCAGTCAGGTGATCAAACAGATTAATACCTTGAAACAAGATTAAGATAAAACAAAACTAGATCACCAAACGATGTCTTATCCCCTGTCGGTACAGCCTAACGGATTTCAGTTGTTTTAGAATCGGAAGGTATAGCATGCCTTGTACACAACACCTATATTTCCATATTGTCAAACAGTGTCTTATCACAACAACATCAACATGTTGAGAATTCTGTGAGTACAGTCTGCATGGTGACAGTTGTTTTAAAGAATCAGAGAGTATACCCTGCCTTGGACACAACATCCATCAATTTTGATTTGTATTACAAAATGTGTGTGTGAGAGAAATGAAATAAAATAGGGCTAACATATGCTGTTGTTTGTCTCAGACTGGGCGACTGAGGACAGGCATACGTCATACGGTGTGCAACTGCCAAAGCATCTTTTACGCGCACACCGATGTATACACGAGACCTCAGTTTTATATGCCGTCCAAATGACTAGACAGCTGTCCTTGTCAGGTTCTCCATCCTGCATGAATGGCAAGGTGAAACCCTGCTGGAAGAGAGAGAGAGATAGAGTTCACCTCCTCAACCCTCCAAAATATGACTTTCGTTCAAACAGAACTGAGATGTTTATGGTTTGAAAAGAAATAGGATGGTATGTTCGCCCCCCTCCCCCCGATGACCAAGTCTGATAAGGATTATCCCTGATGATCAAATCTCACAGGGATTAACCCCAAAAATCAAATTCATTTCTAAAAACAGGAACGTGTAAAAAGTAATAATTGAAGTTTCGTGTATTTTATTTATCTTTATCTTGCCTGAAAAGAACCTGTTCAAGACACCCTAATTAATTATGGCTGGTATCTTATCCATCTCAGGTGATCAAATAGATTAATAGATTAATCAGGTGTGACAGGGATTAAGATTACAAGAAGTTAATTTCCAGACAATATATTACAACCTCTATATTGATATACAACAACTTGCGACACGATCATGTTTGGATTCCAGTCAATGTCACAAGTTAATCTGCGATATCACTCAGACTGGAAGCAGACATTAAGCCCTGGTTCTCAGTCGAAGGTTAATTTCTTTTCTATTGATCAAGGTCGTTAATCTTTGATGCTTGTTTGGTTAAAATAAAAGTCAAACAACCAACTTATTTACGTAATAATATATGTAGACATTAGGATCATAATCCTGCCCTTGGCATACGTGTGAGACTGGATAATTAATCATTACAAGAAATCTCCAGCCTCTTGCCAAATGAAATCCTTAATTTTCAGATATCCTAAAGGGACTGGTGCACTTTTATTGAGAGCGAAAGAGAGAGAGAAATTGACATAAACTAGGTTATTACAGGACTAACATATGGTTCAATTTTATTTTAATAATTAGCTTGCGCATAGGGGTCTTAAGCAGTGGAAGGGAACCACAAGACCCGGAGAAACCCCACGAGAATGGACAGACGACACTACTCCTTGTGAAGTACAACAGAGGAATTGAAACCACGCCAGTTGACTTAATGATGGACCTTATGATACAATGCGCATCTGCTAACTATTCAGCTCCCCCCCCCCCAAAAAAAAAGAGGGGTAAAAAGGATGATTGATCTAACTTGTGCTCTATAGAAAAAAAAAAAGTAAAAATTCATGGTCTTGATCCCAAGCCTATGGCCGGCCATATGTTTGGTGCAATATAGCCCGGATGGAGCTTACGTGCCGTTAAGCAAGAAATAGGATTATCTGTCTAACATGTTGGCTATTTAAACATTTTTTACTTACAGATTGACTAGATGTATCAAGTCTTGTTATTAATTTGTGTAGAATACTTACCTGAAATAGAACGAAAAAAATCAATCAATATATATCAATGAGCATAAATAACGTGTACAGATAATACAAAACAACATTGGGACAATGATAACAAAGACACATAACCGAAGGATGATGCGCCTACCCGTCCAGTTAATACAACGAACAATCTCACCTCAGTCCACAAAAGAGAGTCACAAACTAGTCATCTCCCTCTTCTGATTTCCAACGCATAGTCCAAACCTTGATTCACATATAAATAAACCATTTGGTACTAATTCATACCAAATGGTAAAATATATCAAATGTTTCCGGCACCAAGTTGAATTGTTAAAATATATCAAATCTTTCCGGCACCAAGTTGAATTACACAATATACCCCTACGCGCAAGCAAATTATCTAAATAAAATTAAACCATATGTTAGTCCCAAAATGACCTAGTTTGTGTCGAGTGGACGTTAAACCCCATTTCTCTCTCTCTCTAATCATTTTAAAAACCTAACCATGACAAATCTAAACTTGGACACTCCAAACATTTCTGTTTCGGTAGGAAATGTCCATTCATGTTACATTATGAAATAAAGAGAGAGAGAGAAATGGGGTTTAACGCCCACTCGACACAAACTAGGTCATTTTTGGACTAACATGGTTTCATTTTATTTCAATAATTCGCTTGCGCGTAGGGGTTTTTAGCAGTGGGAGGAAACCGGAGTGCCTGGAGGAAACCCACGAGTATGAAAAGGCGCCCCTTTCTCCATGCCATATATGCTCACACCAGGGATCGAAACCACAGCCGCAAGCCAGAGGTGACGGGCCAGCTAGAGGTCGAAGCGCGTCACTCTAGACCACTAGGCCATCCCAACCCCCACATTATGAAACAAAGAAATGAAATTGAATGGGGTTTAGCGTCCTACTTTTCTGCAGCAACTTGGCTAAGAAAGACGAGCATCATGAGGGAAATTCTGAACAAATTCTGAACAGACAGCAGGTTACTCTTTTAAATTTAACTCTCAAGGGTTTTTTTCTTTACAGGTACATCAATGTGCACATGTCACCTCAGTTTTTCAACCCATCCGAACAACTATTCACCCTTTACCATTGACAAAGGGAATCGATATGAATTAAATATATATATATTCCAGGTAGACAGGTGTTGTAATAATGATTTTACCTGACAACATGTCTAACACTAACGAACCAACTTGTTTGATTGACATTTAGTTTTAAATATATTAACACAAGATACATTGTTATCGATATACAATTACTGAGTTTACTGAATTGATAATAAAGAGGAGAGTATCCTTGTCGAAACATTGCATAGTAATAATCTCAGTAATTGAGTATCCATAAAATTGTACCTTGTTTTATTAATGAACTAATACCTAGATAACATCGGGGGGGGGGGGAGGTGTGTGAGAGAGAGTGAGAGAGAGAGAGATGTGTTTTAACAGCCACAAATTAGCTCATTTTGTTGCTAACATATGGTTGAATTTTATTTCAAGGGGTCTTTAGCAGTTAGAGTAAACCAGAGCTCCATTATATAAACAATGTATAAATGCCTGCTCAGAATTGTTTAAGAAGAAAATAATAGGTAGACTTTTATTGTATAAACAGAAAACTATTTATTCCTTTTGACAATAAAACCATTAACCAAATTAGTATATAAACTCATACAGATAACAGGGACTGTCAATGTCACTTAATACATCAGACATATTCTTCAATGTCAGTCAGACATTCATTAACTGGATTATTGGATTGTAATTAGTACGGACAAACCCACTTATTGTACGTCCATCTACAATACGTCAACAATTGTCAGGTGTCATGTTATATATAAACCAATTAATGTACCTATATCTATACCTACACCTAATCTGACACTATTTTTATTATATAATATGATTTAATTATATAAGTCAAGTTGTAAATAAACTAGGTATATTTTATATGTTGACAACACCTGAAGTAGGTTCACCTGTTAAATATCTTGTAAAACTCAAATAATAATTTGTATAGATTTTCATTATTTGTTGTTGAGGGGATTATATTTTCAACAGTCAAAATTGAATTCTTATTAATTGTTATTAATTGGTGGGTAGGGGATTATTTTTTTATCTTTATGTAATTTCCATTTAATTGAAGAGGGTCAAAATTTCAACAGTCCCAAACTAATTCTTATAAATTGTTATTGGGATGATTATATTTTCATTTTATTTGAAGTGGGTCTAACCATGAACTGTCAAAAATTAGTTTTTGTTAAATTTGATTATTTATGAATAAAAATTTCTTTATTAAATTTGAAGAGGGTAACTTTCCACGCTCCAAAATCAATTGCTATAAACATTGAGGTATTGGCAGTTTGAACTCAAATAAGATCATACAGAACACAGATGTCCAGGCAAAATTCTCCTATTTGCAAACTAGGTAATATCAGAACTTTTATTTCAATAATTTGCTTGCAAGTAGGGGGTCTTTAGCAGTAAAGGGACCCAGAGAAAACCACCGAGGTTCGAAAGGCAGCCCTACTCCTTGTCATGTACAAGAGAGGTATGGAAACCGCTCAATGACAGACGCCTTCTGATCCAACCTGCATACGTTAACCATTTGTCCACCAACCCCTCCTACAATAATCTGAATGCCAGTCTTCATATGACGCAAGTACAGTTCTGACCAGATTTAAACACCATTGCCTTCCATTCTAGTATAAGATCAAACCCTTTCGTAAGCCTTTCAAGTTCCTTAACTATTCATTCCCAACTAGTTCCGATGTTTATTAATTCCATGTTTTTACGTTGCTCATTTTACTAAATAGTACGTGTAATCATTTCATCCAGAAAAAACGAAAACTATTCTAGCAAAATTAACATTGAATCATTCTGTATGCGTGCATTTCGCCAACGCTTATTTTGGTTTCGCGTGGCAACATCAATTGAATATGCATGATGCCGCTTTTTTCATTATTAATATCCATTTTTGCTAATCAGTAAAAAAGGGAGTTGGTGCTACTAAATGAGACAATCTTGGCACTCTTCATGGCAGTTAATAGAAAACTTGACATCATTATGTATTCAGTATGCTGATTATTCAAGCTTGACGTCTCTACGTCGTCTCAAAAAACTCGCAAATTCACAAAATGACTACAACAACAATTTCCAAATGTGTGATTATTTAGCGTGTTCAAACTTTTTTTCACGATTGACATTTCTGTCCAGTTTGCTGCCGTTTAAAATATTTAAATACAATGAGATCCATTTGCCAATATGGCAACCAACTCTTGTTACAACTTGGCTTCATGAGGAGCAGATTTGTTATTTTAGCTAAACGACCTTTTAACCAGTAAAACAGAAACCATTGTTTGCGTTATTATTATAAAACACATGTCTGCCGATAAACTTGAGGTTATATTAACAACGAAAACATGGTGAGAACAATTCAACCAATTGCATGTGAACTTTACTTTAGTACACCGTGAACCAAAAATAAATCAACTCCAGGTTTGTGAAAATAAACATTCCGTGGTTTGAAGATGTTATACTCATAATTAATAGCAAGAATAACAACTTGAGTATTATCTTTAATAATTACCGCGATATTTGATAACCGAGAAACTTACAGCAAGGTAACGAAAGATAAAACTTGAGATCACGACATCCCTAGATTCATTAGTTCAAATGTTTTTGCAATCTGATAAACACAACCAAGACCACAGTGCTTATATTATTTTAGGATGCTTTCAAATTTAAATTAGCTACATATAAATTATTCTAAATATTTTTGCAACAAGATAAGCAGAATTAATAAAATGGAGCTTATATTATTTTAGGATGCTTTTAAATTTAAATTAGCCTCATAAAATATTTGTATATTCGTATCTGTGCAGCACAGATGAATATTTTCATCCACACGTACCACCTCCCTGAAACTCTCGTAGATGAATTTGCATGTTGCTTAAAATCATAAACTAAAGTAGAGATTTATAATATATAGCTCTTTGTAAACATCTTCTGCTGAAAAACTCAAGTCATCAAAGTATCGTTTGTTTTCTTTCTATGACTGTGGCTAATGATAATTTTAAATATGTCCCACACCTACCTCATTTCTACAACTGCAAGATATGAGGTTTATTGTCCTATTTTTCTACACCAGTTAAACTGACAAAAAACATTATCATTAAGCATCTCCATATTGTTTTTTTTTTAAATTTCTGATACAGATTAATTGTGCTTTACCCGAATGAAATGCCATTTTGTCTGAAAGAAGAGTAAGTTTCTCTGATCGTTTTGGGATGGAGGAGGATTATTCAAATTTTCGTTTCTATCTGTTTTGTTATTTTTAGCAGAGAGCAGTCCAATATTGCACAGGACCTTGGTTTTTTGTCTCATCCGAATGATTAGACACAGCTGTCCTTATCAGGCCCTCTGTTCTGCACAACCGACAGGAGGAAACCAATGATAACATAAAATTGTTTTGTTAGATTGAACGCAATATCTAATCAATACTAGATTTAAAAACTTGATCTTTGTTGAAATGATATATCTCTGGAAGGCTGTTATTTAAGAATATATAGCGTCAAGAAATAAGCTTGAATTGCGCTATTAATGAGGATATGTTGTATTTTCATTACTACTTACAGGAACTGTTTCATAGCAAAAAAAACATCATTAGTCTTAAAATGGTGAAATTTGGCTGGTTAAATTTCTATTAATTTTGTAATAGAATCCAAGAATATTGAAATAGTTTACATGACATGTAATAAATGATACAATGTGAGGAGTAATGATGTAAGTTATAGTCTAACTTCAAACCTTATTACAAAAAAATGAATAAAAATGTAGGAATTTACTAAGAGTAATGATGTTAGTAATAGTCTAACGTCAAACCTTATTACAAAAAAATGAATAAAAATGTAGGAATTTACAAAGATATGAGAGAGAGAGAAATGGGGTTTAACGTCCACTCGACACAAACTAGGTCATTTCGGGAGTAACATATGTTTAATTCTATTTCAATAATTCGCTTGCGCGTAGGGGTCTTTAGCAGTGGGAGGAAACCGGAGTACCCGGAGTAAACCCATGAGGCTGACAGGCGGCCCTGCTCCTTGCCACGTACAACCAGGGATTTGAAACCATGCCAGTTGATTCAATGGCAGGCCGTATGATACAGCGTGCGCACACTAATCATTCGGTCATCCACCCCCACCCCCCCTACAAAGAGAGAGAGAGAGAAATGGGGTTTAACGTCCACTCAACACAACAAGGTCATTTCGGGACTAACATACGGTTTCAACTTTATTTCAATAATTCACTTGTGCGTAGGGGTCTTTAGCCGTGGGAGGAAACCGGAGTGCCCGTAGGAAACCCACGAGGTTGAGAAGGCGCCCCTATCTCCATGCCACATACGCTCACACCAGTTTTCATCTTCTGATAAAAAATTTTCAAAATCTGTCAGGGACAAGATGATATTTTACAAGTAAAAGTTTTATAGTGCTTCGAACACCTGTGCCATTTTATGGACCAATATATTTGTATACATGGTTCCACGATTCCAGACATTAACCAATAAACATAGATAAGATCCACAACGTAACTTTCATGTTATATAGAGTATCAAAATGCCAATTGAGCTGGAAGTGCCTGGAGCTTCCTGCAAGTCTTTGATGCCAAACAACCTGGCTATTAAGCTGCCACATAAAAAATGGCTGTTTTCTACTAATCAAGAAGAGTAAAGGTAAAAGGGCTTTGAAATGATGTGAAGAGAGTCTGCTGCTGTCCAACATTCATGGTTATTAACGTCACCTGTTCCAGACTTGATAATCCTCAAGTTAGACTCAATTAACCAGTCAATCCTAATGCAAATTTTTTTTACCAGGCAGGTTGAACATGACTATCTTGTCGGGACGTTGGTCGCCCATCATTCGGGGTTATTAATGTCACCTCCTCTACACTGGATAATCTTTGAACTACTCTCAATTAACCAGTCATTTATTATACATCATCATTTACAAGGCAGGTTGAACATGACTATCTTATCAGAGATTGGGGGCATCATTAACCAGTCTCGATTATTGGGAACAGACTTTCGTAACTTTCTCATAAAAGGAAGATAAAGATAAGTTATCGGTATTTTATGATTTTTCATGTTTTAGGGTCTGAGACCTGGTGATATTTAACAGGGGGCTGGCAAGGATTTAATGGCAGGTGTACAATGCCAATCTCTATAAAGTTTACCCTACATTAAGAACACAACGCTTATAATCATTTTCATGTTATCAGGAATAATTCTTATGTTTTAAGGGCATTTATATAAACAGATGCACAGGGAAAATGTATCAAGGACCTGCGACGCGACCTCTACGCTAGCCAATAAGCGTCTTACTCACTTAGCTACTGTGGTACCCACAGAAAAGTGGATATTAAACTCTGTTTCATTGCATTTCAACTAAACTTTTATTTTTGGGGTAAACGAGACAATGTTTCGTTTGTTATGTATTCTATAAGATAGGAATGCATTGACTTCTTGTTGAATGGAATGGATGTCACATCAACACAAAACTTAGGAAGATTTTTTGGACCGAAGTTTAATATTTCTTTCTTCAATGTGCAATGTGTGAGTGAGAATTTTGCCTGGATATCAGCCTTTATGTCTGAACAACAGCAAATTCACAAAACCCAAAGGTAGTTTATGAACCTCAGCTTTCTTTCCCTCTCCGAAAGACTAAACAAAAGTGTCCTTGTCATTCTGAAGATGCAACCCTTGACAAACGACAATCAGATTTAAAAAAAAAACCAGGATTTTCCTATTGAGAGTAAAATAGTAACTGAGCAGTTACCAAACGTTCTCAGAATTGATCATTTTATACGCGGCGTCTTTTTGATTTGTATGTTTATCTCATTAATCAAACGCGTAACCTAAAACGTAACTGATCAACGACGAAATAATTAAGTGGACAGAACTAAACACTAGTGAGTCCATTAGTCTTATTTGTAATAACTGGTCAATTCTGTCTACCAGACATGACCAGATTACCAGTCCTACAAATTAACGCCTCCAGTCACTCAAACGTCTTCCATTTACGCGACTGTACTGTCAAGAAATAACATAATGGCAGCAGACGGGCTATTCAACGTGATATTTCCTACCTAATGGACAGTGATATGTTAAAGCATCCGCTTGTCTAAAAATATCTACGTCCAATAATTGAAGATATTTACTTGGCACATAAAATATTCAAAAGAAAGGGAACTGACAATGTTATAGACATAAATCAGAATTAAACCTCTATACATTTAAAGATGGGTTTGTCATTAGCATTTTCTGACAGTGCCAATTTTCACACGCTAAAACGTTATCGAAATTTAACATTTAATTAAGCAGGTAGAAAATCTCCCAGCATGGATTCAATTGGATGAAAAAGATACCCAACACTTGCAGACTTTTTTTGACCATACAAATTTATAGTTTCCAATCCACAATTTTCAATTTATCATATCTTTGTTAATACCAAACAGAATTGAACAATTTTTTGACTGATATTTCAATTAGAGATTCAACTTTCATAATGCTGTAGTTTACAAGAGACACAAAACCTTTAACAGCCAACCAAAGATTATAAAATGTTCAAAGATCTTTCTAAAAGTTTTTACCAGAAATCTCCTCAAGGCTCAAATCCAAATCGAGTAAAACTCTGAATTTCTGAAAATTGTAACACATTTCTCATCAATTTTTTAGAAATCAACAAAGCCAACCATTTATACGTTAAATATTTCCTTGATGCGACACTAATCTAATGTTTTTAAAAATCGTTTTTAATATCAACGCCTTTGTGTAAATTGTGATCCATGTAATAAATAATGTTCCATGGATCATTAGTAAAGTTCCAAGAACCATACATTATAGAGTTTATAGTCTAGAGATTGCCTCACAAACATAAATAAAAAGTTTCATGAACCATATCACATACTGTCTACAGATTGCAGCAATAAAAGATAAATAAATGTTTCAATTTAACGATGATATCACATATTTTTATAATGTTTTATTGTCAAAAGATTTTCACACAAAAATATTTCATGAATAACATCAATAACTTCTAAATAGATACTAGTCGAACATCAGGAATTACTTCCGATATCAAATAAATTTCAAATAACATTTAAATAGATACTAGTGGAACATTTGGAATTATACCAGATATCAAATAATTTTCAAATAACATTTAAATAGATACTTGTCGAAAATCAGGAATTACATCAGATATCAAATAAAAATGTACAAATTTCAGTATCTGAATGACTTTTATCAATGAATGTATTAATCTTTTAGAATCATGTATTCCATGGTATATTAAATATAGGGAACAATATCCATTACACATTCACTAGTTGATCATCAGGAATTACTTCAGATATCAAATATCAGATATCAACTGAATTTTAGTATCTGAATGACTTCTGTCAATGCGTTCATTAGCAAAATTTTTGAATAAGGTATTTCATGGTATATTAAGATAGCGAACAATATCCATTACACATTACCATAAATCAGTATAGAATGAAAACCCTGTAAATGTCACATAGTTTAATAATTTCATTGATCTTTAACTTGTAATATAGCTTTAATTGGTCATACTACAAAGACTCAATGAAGTAATGAGACACTTTTACGACCAGTGTGAACACTAAGGTTCAGTTCACACCACTTAGATATGATGCTATAAAAGGCTGTTACATCACTAACGTGTTCAAGGGACATTCAGTAGAGAGCGCGAGAGAGAGAGAGCGAGAGAGAGAGCAAGAGAGAGAGCGAGAGAGAGAAGGGGTGATTATGGGACTAACATATGGTACAAATTTATTTCAACAATGTACACTTGAACATAGGGTTTTAGCTGTGGGAGAAAACAATCTCTCACGGCTTGGCAGGTTTCCTTACTCCTTGTAAAAAATTAGGAATTTTCAACCTGTTGTCTTTTTAAAAGAAATTATCATAGTATATACATTTACATGTATTAGTCGACACCAAGACTTGTTAATTATGGTGTTTTTAGCACAGGGGGGAAACTGGCGGATCCGGAGAAAACCAACCAGGTTTGGTAGGTGACACCAGAATTCCTTGTCACATTCTAGAAAATTTCAGCCGGTTGTCCTTTTAAAATGAATTATATTATAGTACTACATGTATAACAGATAAAAAGACTGGTTAATTAGGTTTAAAAGGTCTGGACGTTTTGATGGTGACTAATATGAACTATGATATAAACCATGTAGAGTTACGTAACAGCATGGTAATCATCTCATACATGTACACAATCTAATTATTTAACTATACAAGGGGTCGTATATTATCATACATAAACCCTTTATTAGTAAATATACCAGACCTGTCATATTAGTAAACCCTAAAGTCATTAACATATTTAAACCCAGCAGACAGCTAATTACTGTTCAGTTACATAATTGACATTGTTAAAATTAAACAATTGATGTTAGTGGTGGAGCACCATAGACTAAATTCATGAAATCACAATGACTTGTTCGAAAAAAGAACACACTTTAAAACTTTAAAAGATGGCAGTGCAAAATCAATAGCAAATCAGGGTAAACTATAAATGGCTATAATTTAATTTCTAATTGAACAATTTTATTATTTTTTGGATCAAAATTAGATTTAATAAAGGTAGGCCTACTCTTGTTGATTGTATATATACATACAGTCTAAAACTTTGTATTTAACATTTATTCAGAAAGGTTGGATCGTCAAGTCATGAATATACAGTATACATTTACATATCTGTCACTGTCATTTGTTCAGAATTGGCAGATACACTGGGGTTGCCCCGAGACTGAAATTTGAGTATAGGGTATTTTATTGCATCAAAACATCTTTTGAGGACAGAAAGAGAGTGAGAGGAATGGGGTTTAATGTCCACTCAACACAAACTGGGTCATTTCATAATATGGTTTAATTTTATTTCAACAATTCGCTTGCGTGTCACGGTCTTTAGCAGTGGGAGGAAACCGGAGGACCTGGAGTAAACCCACGAGGTTGGTCCGAAGACCCTCCTTTGAGGACAGCATTGGACGGGTACAAAACTATGGACGGGCATAAATTAAGAGTATGGGGGGACACTCATGCCAGGGAGTAACATACACGCAGGCCTAGTGATGTTTAGCTCATTTTGGAGACGTACTACTTTTGGTTCAAACCTGTGAAACGGCAGTTAAACAACTAATGTATAATTTGTGACTATCAGATGTTTGTCTGGGTTTTGTGGGCACATTAGGGCTACCCTTAAGCTTAAATTTTGGGTGTGAGGGTCTGGTGTCATTGCACTAATTCTTCTAGTTTTACAGTCATACTACTTTCGGTTTAGGGTTCAACCCATGAAACACCAGCTGAGAGAGAAATGGGGTTTAACGTCCACTCAACACAAACTAGGTCATTTCCGGACTAACATGGTTTAATTTCATTTCAATAATTCGCTTGCGTGTTGGGGTCTTTAGCAGTGGGAGGAAACCGGAGGACCTGGAAAACCGCCACGAGGATGGACAGGCGATCCTGAAACACCAGGTAAACAACTAGTATATTATAATATACCTGTATGTCATATTTATACAGGTGAAAATATTATAATCCCTATAATCCCCATTCTCTGATCTCTCATTACTTTAAATAGTAACCAAGGAATTTTAGTTACTTGTTGATACTGACCGTATCCCACGTATCTATACACCATGGTTGACTTGAACAATCTAAATCCAAATACAAACGTTTGTTTTCAAAATCTCTTTGAATCATTATCTCCCTTCCCACAAACTTTCTTTCCCGATTTGTGAAAATTTAATCTGGTTTGTGTTGGTTAGTAAAGAGATCTATCACTTGGAATGTCTGACTCGGTGAAATGTCTATGTCATTAATAATCTGAATGTAAACTCATCCCTGCCATTTTACAAGATAGAGATTACGTAATCCTCAACAGATCAGTTAATACCTTCGTCAAATATTCACATGTATTCATAATCACTCCTACAAACCTCTCGTGAACATATGAACATGTAACATCATTATATTTACACCAGAGGAAGAGAGAAATGGGGTTTAAGTCCACTTGACATAAACTAGGTCATTTTGGGACTAACATATGGTTCAATTTTATTTCAACGCCATAGAAATGAAATGAGGTTTAAAGTCATACTGTTCTGCTCTGACTGGACTAATGAAGACGGGCATACGCCATACAGTGTGCTATGAGGCCTACTCTTATATCGAAATCCAACTGCCATGGGATCTTTTACATGCATTCCAATGCATACACAATGCATTTTGTCATCCCATGCAAACTACTAGACTGCTGTCCTGCACCAAAATGTGGATGAATTTTCTCGGCCAATGCAGGATCGAACAAGCAACTTCCAGGGTAGCAAGCCAGCATCTTATCCACATACCCACTGTGACTCCCACAATTCCATAGATTGTTGGACTTGTCTCTTATAAAATAATTCATTATCGATAGATGACATTCAAAATGCTTATATTAGTGCAGTCATGCAGGGTTTCATTCGCTCTATTCTCGGAGCCGTAATGATGTAAATGAATTCTGTAATCAGGACTTTGGTACCGGCACTTGAATCGTCTTATCTCGAGACGAGACATAATGATACTAATGAATTCGTATTTGTCATATACGTAGATCAGATTGTCAAGTTGTAAAGGAATATATGTTATTGAGAGACAAGCTCGACCAGCCCAAGTCACTTCTTGTCTGTGGTATTAGCATTTAATCAATGTATATTCACGTCAGTAAAGTATTGGATGCAGGGATTCTCTATAATTTCGTCTGGTATATCTGGAGAGGTCTATTTCGGGACCCGCCAAAATGTCTTGTACGCGACTTGCGCCCAAATACTTGTGATAAGCAATTATAAGTAAATGATCTGGAATTAGAAAGTCGAGCAATGACATTTACAAACGACCATCTTGGTTGTTTTAACAACAATCGACATCGCTCAAGAAATGGAGGCCAACAATTTGAATACAAAATTTTAATGGAAGATATTCTTCCAATATGGATAAAATCTGATTACTAAGATATCCATTACAGAGAATGCGATAGAAATGGGGTTTACTGTCCACTTGACACAAACTACGTCATTTCGGGACTAACATAATGATTCAATTTCATGTCAATAATTCGCTTGTTCGGAGGGGTCTATAGCAGTGGGAAGACATCGGAGGACCCGGAGAAAACCCACAAAGTTGGACAGGCGATCCTACCCCTTGTCACGTAGAACCCCGAAAAAGAAACCACACCAGTTGACTCAATGACAAAACTTATGATATAATACACACATGCCAACCAATCGGTCATCCAACCCCACTCAAGAACTAGTACACCATTCTATACTGAAGCCATTAAAAGTTGAAAACATTTCACCTTTAAACGTCAAAAATTTAAATAAGTTCACAAAATCCCTAAAAATAGCGTCAATCCCGTATTAACTACAACAGAATTCTCCCAGGTTATACATTACAAGACGTTCCCAGGCTACATTACATTAAGAGCCAACCAACGGAGGCCATGGGTCAAAATCTCTAATGGTGGTTATTGATGAATTAAGTCAATTTTCTATCAATTATGGGATCACTGATGTTATTTCAGTAAACAAACACAATGACTGGTCAACCTCCTCCACATCCAAATGGTCAACATCAGATCAATAATAGCTGAAGTGAGTCGATAATAAATCAGGGAGAATCTTGTCTTTTATTGTTCGTCTAATGGGGATTGTATCAACTTGTATAGACAATGCTGGGACTTAGTTATATATACATATTGTATCAACTTATATAGATAATGCTAGAACATATTGTATCAACTTTATAGATAATGTTACGTATACATATATTGTATCAACTCCTATAGATAATGCTAGCCCTGACATATATTTTATCAACCTTTATAGATAATGCTAGCCCTGACATATATTTTATCAACCTTTACAATGATGCTAGAACTTTCATATAGTATACAACTCTATAGATGATGTAAGAACTTATTTATATATACATAGATAATGCTAAACTTAATTATATATGCTAGGACTTAGTTATTTAATACATATATTGTATCCACTCCTATAGATAACGTTACATATAATCAACTCGTATAAATAATGGTATATATATAATCATAATAAAAATTATATATATATATATATTATAATAAATGTATTTCATGGAACCCCCAGAGAGCAAGTTCCATCAAAACAACCAAGGCCCACCAATTCATGTGCTTGTAAAAGAAACCTTGACAGTAGAAAAAACTCCTTACTAAAACTGCCCCTTTGACCATAGAAAATACACAATCATATGTTAGTCTCAGAATGGCTAAACTCCGCCCCTTTCCTCTATAGTGTTTAATTGAATGTTAAAGACATTAAGAGATGTTGTCAGCCACCCACTATACATGAGAGAACGTGTTGTCAGTTATCAATAACAACCATAGAAATGTTTATTATTTGTTCATTGATCAGATATCGGTATTTTATAAATCACATTCTACTCATATCTCGTATTTGTTGTTTCTGTAAATAATCTGTTAAGTGATTCGATACTGACCAATATATTCCCACATGAATTCAGCAAGTGGTCAGTACTGACCAGCATATTTCGAAATCTGGATCAGTGGGTGGATTATTTAAGAGAGAGGGAGAGAGAGAGAGAGAGAGAGAGAGAGAGAGAGAGAGAGATGGGGTTAAATGTACACTTGACATAAACTAGGTAATTTCGGGACTAGCAAATGGTTCAATTTCATTTCAATAATTCGCTTGTACGGGTCTTAAGCAGTGGAAGGAAACCAGAGGACCTAGAGAAAACCTACGAGGTTGGACAGGCGACCAAGACCCTACTCCGAGTCACATACATGACGGGAATGGAAACCACACCAGTTGACTCAATGACAGTCCTTGTGATTTCACGCACACACATTAACAATTCGACCAACCATCATCTGTATGACACATTCATTAGTCTGATTGGTGCAGAAATATTTGACCTTGAACCCCTTTTCCATCTCGATTATTCACACAATCAATTAATTATGTTACTTTCGTGTTAAAACCATGCATCATGATGTTAATATAATTCACCTCTACAGAGGAGAGGGGGATCACGTGGCTAAGTGAGTAAGATGCTGGCTCGCTAACCTGGAGGTCAGGTGTTCTATCCCTGCATTGGCCGAGAAAGTTCATACAGATTTTCCAGCGTGGTTTCCCATTCTGAGTCGTTCGGATGGGATGAAAAACCGAGGTGTCGTGTACACATTGGCATGCATGTTAAAGATTCTGTGGTAGGCCGTAGCGCTGCTGCCCAAGCAAAATTTCCCTTATAGCACACTGTATGGCGTATGCCTGTCTTCGTTAGCCGAGTTAAGAAGCTGAACAGTAGGATGTTAAACCCAATTTCATTTCATTTGTACAGAGGAGGGGAGGGAACCATACATCATTATCACGTTGTTACTTTGGTGATCATTATGGTGTTAAAACAATTTTTCATCGTGGTAATATAAGTTATAAGTCACCTCTGTAGAGGAGGGGAGGGAACCATACATCATTATCACATTGTTACTTCGGTGTTAAAACCATGCAACATCATGTTAATATAAGTTATAAGTCACCTCTATAGAGGAGGGGAGGAAACCTTACACTATTATTATAGAGTTTTTTTATTATTAAGTAATGTTCCGTTATGTTTGATTATTTGTGGAACAAGGAATCGATACGGAACCACTCAATCATTTAAATCAAGTATGACAACCCTTCCAATTAAATCATCTCGTTTGCTGGCTCCGAGTAAATCTCAAATTCCATTTACAATATCCTTAATTTGATCTTTTCGTGGATGTCAGAAAAATTACCGCTTTTGTTGTTTAAAATGACATTAAAAAGTCTCCCTTTTCCTCTTTCCCGATTAAAAAACTTTGCTCCTTGACTCTTCACAATGTGTGATAAGAACATGTTAATTCTCCCTACGTATTGTTCCGCCAATTCACAGAGTTAATAACCGCCATTACTGCCAGAAACTATAGTGACAGTAGCGCCACTTCAGCCGTTATTAAGATAAAATAATAAAGTAATCAGGAAGTTAAAATATTAATGGTATACATTTAAACGTCAGTCATCAGCAGACGCAAAGTAAAAAATTACAGCAGTAACGATCGTCTACAAGGCTTGACGTGACGAATCTCGGCTGGAGATTTGACAGTAAAATTAAGAAATAGATAAAAACATTTAGTGAGTTCTTGCTTTCATGTTCCCTATAATTATCTCAATAAATCCCATAGTGGATAAAGATGGTCTCGCTCTTTGTTCTTGCAACATCTTTGACTTTTCAAGACCGCCTGTTGTTCGACTGGAGAGCAGGTTGAAGACGTGATGATCGTTTTCCTCAATCGTGCTCTGACCTTAAGAATGTGTTTTTTTTTGCTTCATGAAGAGGACAATTTACTACAAAATTACATCTCATTGGTCGTATAATGAGGTAGAAGACTGCTTCTTGAAAAAGTCTGATTTCTCTCTCGTGGATAATACCACCTTAGAGATGATGGGTTTTCGTAGCCTTGCCTCCAGGCGATGTTTTTGTCGAGATATGGAACCCAGTTATATCCATCACGACATGAAAAACCTTTTCCCTGGTTGGTAATATTAGACGATAAATACATACACTTTTCTTCCGTTTAGGCCTTCATTATCCGCAAACACTTTCAACTTTACGCGTTTTATTTTAAGATACGAAAAAAACATCTATTACAATAACGCAAGTTTGTCATGCAACATAACTATTCCACGTTTTTAAACCGTAAAAGCTTAACAAAAATTTAGAGCTGTAAAGATCTTATCTCAAACGACCGTGTTTTTAGACCAGAAATGCTAACAGGAAAAGAAATTTGTGTTAATTGTACATTTTCATGACTAACGAAATTAGTGGCATGTTACAATTACAAAAATAAATAGAGAGAACAATTATTTCTCTTTTTCTGACGAAACTTCTCGTTGAGCGAATTCAAACGACACTTTCAGATAATTTACTTAAAACAGAACTAGAATGAGTCATATTTCACAAACTGTCAAAATTTGACCCCGAGCCTCATTAAAACCCAACCAAGGTGCCACTTGGTTATTAGTGAAGACCGACCCCGGCGCTTTCCAGTTATCGATGTAATTAGTGGACTGTAGCGGATCAGGAATTATACCGCAACGATACGAGTCCACGACAGTCATTAAAGACCAACATGAAATTCGTTAGATGTAATCCGAGGTATTAGATGACAGTATTTTTGTGAATCCTATGATTAATTTGACTATCGGCAATGTTAAAACTGGGATTAGAGACCTAAAAATGACGGATGATTAAATTTAACGTTGTTTTTACAGATGGTTTATGGTTAGAATTCGACCAATACAGCTTCAATTAATTACAAGATTAGAACCTGATAGCAGCTAAGACGTCCATTAAAGTACCAAAGCTTGAGCTAAACTTGTTCTAGCTTCAAGGAAATCTCATCAAAAACATTAGTCAAATGTTAATATCTGTTGTCCCCAAAGGAAATTTTACTCTTAAAAAAAAGGATTTTGGAGCTTATACATTACATAAATGAATATTAAGTTAACAGGAATTAGGTGAATAGATATAATACTGCTTTATAGCTACTCATAAAAATATATCATATTTGTCATCGAAAACTGGTCACTCCCCACCCTTTCCCTCTTCTCCCTTCCTCTAGCTTCTCTCTCCCCCTTCTTCTCTCTCTCCCTCCCTCTTCTTCTCTCTCTCCCTCCTCCCATGTGAAGAACATCTTTCAAAACTAGCCAGTAAAATACAAAATGAAATGAAATGGGGTGTAATGTCCTACTGTTCTTTTCATACAGTGTGCTATGAGAAAAATTTGGTCCAGGCAGTGGCACTATGGCCTACTCTTATATCCAATTCCAACTGCCACGGGACCTCAGATATTCGTCCCACTGATGAAGGGAAACCTATGCCAGTGGGCGGAAACTGGAGGACCCAGAGTAAACCCACAAGGTTGGGCAGACGACCATAGTCCTTGTAATGTACAACCAAGGAATTGAAACCATGCAAGTTGACTCAATGATACAGCGCACACTACTAACCATTTGGTCATCCAACCCATCCTGATGTAAAAGAACATAACTAGATCCTAATCCATTAATATTAGTTTTTGTCAAAAGAACTTTACGATGGGAAGAAAAATGTAAAGCTGAAAAATACGAAAAGCGTTGAGGTCGTTAAAACTGAACAGGAAATCGAAAAGGAAATCAAAGTACTAGATGATACTCCTGAAAACGTACAAATTGAATTCCGCAAATCCTACGATTTTTTTTCTCGTAACTTATTTTATGCGGGATCATGTTTGCGTTAATCAAGTGTATAGTACAATACACTAAGACGCGTGTTCCTCGACGATTCAATAGTACACCTTCTAAAAAAAAAGATTTACATGGAAAATCAATGTAAGAGAGTTAAGTAACTAAATTTGCCGCAAAGTCACAAAAATCAATTCATTGATGGATGAAAAAACGTAGGAGACATTAACAAGCCAATAAAATAGCATCGTTTCTCGACGCTTGTAATATAAAGAGAACGGGTGGAGAATGGTATTTTTATTAACGTGGACATACCATCACATTAAGCTAATGCAGCGTAAGACAAGATGTCACTCCAGTCGTCGTTTCATGGATTTTTTAATACAGTGATCTAACCTGAACTAGTAATTTAACGTCAGATAAGAATTGATCGAAATATTCTTCCCAACCCCGAACAACCCCTCATTAGAGTTCTATTTTCAAATTTATTATACAACGCTCGTGTAATTTCTCCCCACCCTGAACAACCCTCATTATAGATCTCTCCAAGTTTATTATACATCCCTCTTGCAACCTTACAAGCTGTCGTCCTTTTTTTTGTTTTCAGATTCTTCATCAACTTATTCCAGATAATGTAATTGAGGGCTGCTCGTCGCACAAATAAATGAACGAATAGAATGGCCACCCCTTGCCCTTGCAAATTTGCCAATATTATAATTATCATTCAAAATGGAATAATCAAATAATACAGAAAAAAACTGAATGGTCGAATAAACAAGGAGACTATAACATGACTAAATTGAGTTATTAATTTGAACCGAACAAAAAATTTATGTTGCAAATTTCTTTCAGATCTCTATGACACAGCCATGCTTTCACAACTCAATTTACGAAAATTATTTTTCAGATAAAAATGAGATGCATTTTTTTAAAACGAACTTTGATAAACATAAAAAAGTGAATGTCTTGTCGAATAAAGTAAAGATATTTCATTACAAAAGTCATAATTACATTTGATTTGGAATTTCATGAGTCATAAATTTTTTTTTGCAAATTGTTGGCCTTTCTGGTAACCCCTAGTAACGATTTTTTGTCAAATGTCTAATTACTCATTAGAGTGAAGGCCGCTTGAGAAAACATTTTGGAATGGAAAATAATTTGTGAAATCAATTTCAAATTAGGCCTGGACCTCCTTTTTCATATTAAATCCCACAATTATACAACACATCCGTTTATCGCGGGATGAAAAATGAAAAATAAAACGGCATTTACAAGAAAGACAGATCTTTTCTATCAAAATTTGGCGACAAATTTTTTCAGCGTCTAAAGCAACAATTGAATAAAATAAAACTGAATCACACTTTTTGACCAATTATCACCCTCAACATCCAATTTGCATATAAATGTAAAATTAAACGGCACAAATTTTTGTCTGATTGATTTGACATAACCAAGTTATCAATCTGTCATTCCTGCCCATTGCCAGGAATTTTAGCACCAGTAAGAGGAATCGTGGAGCCTTGCGTACCCAGTCTGTAATTCGTTATGGTGCGTGTGGCTTAAAAATACAAATTATGGCACCAAACACGATTATTCGGTTTGAAAGAGGTGGAATCAATAACTATTACAAGATAATAACTGGTTAAAATAGAAACAATTAGAGCAGGGTAATGTCAACATATTATTACTAGAATTATGTCTGCAATATACCACAGAATGTTAATAAACCCACGCATATCTAAACATCCAAATATACCACAGAATGTTAATAGATACATCAAAATATACCATAATATACCACAGAAAGTTAATAAACCCAATATACTATATCGAATGTTAATAAACCCAATATACCACAGAATGTTAATAATTCCAGAAATATCCCAATATACCACAGAATGTTAATAATCCAAGATATATCCAAATATACCACAGAATGTTAATAAACCCAGATATATCTAAACAATCTCAATGAAATTTGATATAAGAGTAGGCTGTATGTAATGCTACTGTAGAGAGAGAAAGAGGGAAAAATGTCCATACATGGTACAATTTTTTTATTCCAATAATTTGCTTGCGCAACTCGGAGGACATGGAGAAAACCCACGAGGTCATGTACAACTGCGGAATGGAAACCATGCCAGTGGACTCAATGACCGACCTTATGATACAGCCCGTACATGCTAACCATTCGGCCATCCAACCCCCTTTATGATATAAGAGTAGGCTGTAACCGCTGATGTAATGTTACTATCTGGGCATAACTTGCTTCATATAAAGTATGCCCATTGTCATTAGAAGAATAGGATGTAAAACCCTATTTTACTTCGTTTCATTTGTTATAAACTCTAATTAAATTATTGTTTATTTCTAATGTTACATTTAAATATCCATTTTGTAGTCCACCGCTTCAATGATTTGCCATTGATGACTTTTAAACGATTTTGGAGAAGATGATATTCAGAGAAAATGTTGCAAAAAAGTTTATATAGTTAATATCCCATGCGGTATGCCTGTAGAAAACTAAAAAAAAGAATCCTGCCATTGTTCGCCACTATTGAAAAATGTCAAAAGGCTCAGTCAGCAGATGCAAACCTGAAACTCTTTCATATAAATAATAAAAAAAATTCAAGTGTAACTTTTACTTTCAGTAAAGAAGACCCCCTGGTGTATGAACACGATTGCTATAAGCTTTGTGATTTCTACGCTTAACTCAACTCAACGTCTTCCTCCACCTGTCAATAATAATTGACCAATTCTACCTTTTATTAAGTGCTGCCCCCCTACTGAGGGAAGAAAGCCAAGTTTTCTTCATGCCTTACAGGAGATGATAATTTTGAACGCACTGACGCCATGTAGTGGAAGTAATGTATATACCAATCTCAATAATGAAAATGGAATGGGGTTTAACGTCCTACTCTTCTGCTCTGAACTGGGTTAGTGAAGACTGGCATACGCCAGAGCGCTATGAGGCAGCACTTCAGCCTACTCTTATTCTTATATGGAATTCCAACTGTCAATGGATCTTTACACAGGACCTTGTTTTTTTGTACCATCCGAATGACTAGACAGCTGTCCTGCATCATGGATAAGGGGAAACCACGTCGGAAAATCGTGATGAACATTGTCGACCAATGTTGGGATCCAACACCTGCCCCCCTCCCCTTCCTATCTTTAATGAGCACAAGATAGTTTCATCGCACGATGTGAAATATCAGAACTTTAAAACAACAACCAACATGCTTTTTATTGGTGATTTGACTCCAGTTGTTCAAAAAACAATGAATTTTATGAAAAAATTGACTTTAAATCTCTCTATTTGATTTGAGAAATGGTTAGGCCGAGCAGGTTGCATATGGGGGGGGGTGTGAGAAACAGGATATTTTTGACAGGTGAAGTAAGCTGTAGATGGCTATAATATATTGTTACTCTATGTAAAGTTTAAACATGACATGATGTGTATTAACTATAAGTAATAGCATTGATACGCTGGGGATACGAATACGATCCTCTGGAAAGTAAACTGGCCTGCGTCCTTTAAACCATAGACTATAAACCATCATTGTGTTGATACATGAGATGATTGCATATATATTGATGTATGATTAATGTGTCTATATCTTCTGGCTGTAATAACTAGGGTCTTAAAGGTACACTCCAGTCAAAAGTCAAAACTTAGTAACTCACTTTTTTTTAATCAAAATTGAGTTACTAGGGTATGTGCTTCCATTCCACAACCTAGCAACTTCCTTCATTTGCCTAATATGCCACAGAAAAACCTAGTAACTCAATAGTCAAATCAATGGATCAGCTACGGTTTAATATTCGTGCACGCAAAAGATCCCTTGGCAGTTGGAATTCAATATTAGAGTAGGCCATAGTGCCGCTGCCCGGGCAAAATTTCCCTCATACCACACTGTATGGCGTATGCCTGTCTTCATTAGCCCAGTTTAGGAGCAGAACAGTAGGACGTTAAACCCAAATTTCTTTCATTTCATATACGATTCTTTCTTCTTTTGTTTGAATCTTTGCTTTGTCTGCATCTGGTGAGGTCATAATTTACAAAACTTAATTACAGAGAGCTAATTGTATGACAGACCAACCAAGCGTCATCCAAGACCGTTACTAATGACAACATACATTCATACAGAAATTATATTAGCGGCTAATTTCGGCTGAGACTCTGAAAACTCATTCCTTGTGGACAGTATAGTGTGGAATTGTTCCTGGAATTCCTCCAAGACTGTCTCGCTTACACCTCATTAAGTCTGAATACTATGGAATATTTGGGGATAAGTGTTAACGACACTCACGGGTACAGAATAAAGATATTTAACGGAACGTATAAGTCAACGGTTTATCTTACTGCAAGCGTAAAAGTGAATTAGAATATTGGAGTGTACATTACCCGTGAGACACCTAATAGTCATTTAATGTTTTATTTACCATTTGCGGAGCCCATTAATACAATACCCATACATTAAACGATTGAAGGGAATTGGAAGAAATAACCAAGGGGGATAACCTAATTGAATAAAAGCACAGTGATTATGATCTTCTGAATTATTCAGTTTGTCTCTGTAATGTGTTTGAATCTTGCACGATCCCGTCATGAATATTACAGAATTTTAACTTTTCTTTCAGTCATTATTTCTATTTGAAATCAACAATTCTACGAGAAAAATGCCATTTAATTAAAAATCTTAAAAAAAAAAAAAATTACGTACTTCAGTTTATGAATATTGAAATCTTTTCTTTATTCATTATTTCTATTAGAATTCAACAAGAAAACTGTCATTTATTTAAATATGATAGTAAATCCTAATTAAGTTAATAAACATATAAAGAAAAGTTAGAATTCTGCATTATTCATAATCAGAATTTAACAAAAGAAAAGTTAGAATTCTGCAATATTCAGAATCTGAATTTAACACAACAAATGCATTATGATCACAATGCATTATAATTCTTATTTATTTCTCAAAATATTTTTAAATAAACGACAATTTTCTTGCAGAATTGTTGAATTATAATAGTAATCTTCTTTTGAAGCCAAAGAGGAAAATTGCTTTCTTAAGGAAAACACTATAATCATGAACTGCATTTAAAGCATTAAAATACATTTGGCTAAAAAGTGTTTTATTCCTTTTAGGGGAAAAATTATAACCCTAAAGAAAATAAAAAGAATACAATTTAAGCATTAATATTGGTAAAAATAAAAAATAATTTGCAAGGAAAATAACAGTTATAAATAAAACTTTCTGCGGAATAAAAAAAACAACAGTATTCAGTTGATGCATGAATAATGGCAAAAAAATATAATTTAAAGAAAAATGAACAGTTATAAAACTATCATTTATATAAGAATCGAGGGACGTAATGCAAGTCTTTAAGATGAAAATTGCATGACACGATATTATAACGGTATGACTCAATCGACTCGACTGACATGCACAGGGTAGATGCTGAGGGTTAAATGGAGTGAAACAGAATGGCTTTAAGCTCGGAAGCACCAAACGCTATTTTTGATGTCCTGATATCCTTCCAACATAATGGACTGAATAGATTTTTTTTTGTCTAAAAGCTAACAAAGCCATATTGAGAACCTTAATTAATTTCGTCTTGACAATTTCTAGACGATTTTTTGCCATGCATGTTACTCATAACATGATCCTCTCTTCGTTCGTCTGGCTTCGTTGTCAAAAAAAAAAAATAATGGTAAAGTTCAGTTAGTAAAAAGTCTGTCCACATTGAAACATGAGTCTGTCTAGAAAATTCCCTGTGGAGGCATAAATGAAGCTTAACATCACATCAACAGAACTTGGCCATTTCTATACTAAAATATGGCATCTCCTATTTCATTATTTCCCCTTTGTAGAACACAGCTCTTTAGACATAAAAGGAAACTGGAGAATACCACCAATAATGCTACATGCAGATGACATATTATATTGGTATATTCCTATTATTGTCTTGGTGTTCTGAATATGTATGTCTTGGTGTTCTGTTGCCATTCTTGTGTGTGATGGTGTTCTGATGTGTGTCTTGGGTGTTCTGATAATGTGTGTCTTGGTGTTAAGTTGTGTTTCTTGGGTGTGATGGTATTCTGATGTGTGTCTTTGTGTTCTGGTGATGTGTGTATTGAGTGTTCTGATAATGTTTGTCTTGGTGTTATGTTGTGTTTCTTGTGTATGATGGTGTTCTGATGATCTGTGCCTTGAGTGTTCCGATAATGTTTGTCTTGGTGAAACCGGAGGACCGGGAGTAAACCCATGAGGTTGGACAGACGACTCTACTCCTTATCGAAACCATGCCGGTTGACACAATGACAGGCTTTATGATACAGCTTCTTGCATGTGATGGTGTTCTGATGTATGTTGTGTGTGATTTGCATTAAACAGGGATCGAACAGATTTCTAGAACACTTGATACCACCTTTCACCAGCCTCATCCCAAAGACCCAAGGGCCAGTATCTAACAAATTCGGAAACATTCTGACATTTTGTCACACAGTTTTCCTGCTTGGTTGAACAAACCATTACCCGACCACCCAAAAAAAACTCTGTCTACTAAGAAACAGAGAGATTATTTAATGAAAGTATAAACTGTAGGATATTTGACAAGAACTTGGTGTGGGTTCAACGATTAGATAGATTGTGTAACACATATAGTAGAAATGTATACCGACAATTATGTCAAAATAAATCCTCCGGGTGAAACCCTAGATACCTAAACTGACAGGTCATGTGATCATTAGCGGGTGTGAATATACAATCGTGAATAGTTTGAAGAATGACGTCTGTCCGAGAATCGTGAATTAAACAAAATTTGATCCTATATCCATACAAACGATTAATCCGCGCTTAGCAGCGAATAACAATACAGATAGTAATATTATATTATACAAACTTTGTCAATGTTTGGATTTCATCGTCTGATATCTCCTTTTTTATTACGCCTGGTGACTTCACGAGATCGGTATAAAACACTGACACTTTGCTTTCATTTTTTAAAAAAAGTTTGAATGGAGTCCACAAAAACAAAAGTCTGAATACCTAAACATTACATAATGGGAGACAAATGCTATGCTTTTAAATATCTGTTCTGTTTGGCATTGTACAATTCAGTTATCCTGTATATTGTTTATTTATGCTTTCTGAAAAATCTCAGTAAAAAAGAATCAAAAAAATGAAATGAAATGGGGTATAATGTCCTACTGTTCTGGTCTGAATATGCAAATGAAGATAGCATGCACAATGTAGTATGAGGGAAATTTTGCCAGGACAGTGGCGTTACAGCCTACTCTTACAACGAAATCCAACTGCCAAAGAATCTTTTACATGCACGCTAATGTGTACATAGGACCTCGCTTTTCGTACCATCTGTTTAACTAGGTCACTGTCTTTGTCAGGCCCCCCGTCCTGCACCACCAACTAGGGGAAACCACACCAGAAAAATCATGATGAACTTTCTTGGCCAACCCCCCTTATCAAGTGGTAAGCAAATATTTACATTGATGTACAACCCAGATAATAAAAACAACTCAAGGATGAATAAACCACACAACACACAAGTTCATATAGATATTATGTAAATAATAATAACCTACTTCTATCATCGTCTCAAATTAATAAAATATCGAATCTAAAGGAGGAAATAATCGTCTCTTATGATGTATAAATTACTTCTATCATTGTCTCAAATTAATAAATTATCAATAAAATATTGAATCTAAAGGTGGAAATAATCATCTTAAATAATGCATAAATTACGCAAAAAGACGCTTTAAGTATCTTAAAAACCCTTTGAAGTTTTCGCAGCACGGAAATGGTAATAATAGACAAACGATCAATGTTTTTTTAAGACGAAGCCGAAAAAAAGAAACTGAACAGGAGTTGAAAGATGGTGAATAAGAAATGTTGAAAATTAAACAAAGAATATCATTGCGTGGTATAAGAATCCTATCAGGTGTTGGTTGTTTTTACAACTGCCTTCAGTCAACAGACGCGGTATTGAATTATATAATCAGTTATACGAACATTTATACGGTGGTATTTTACTTAATGTTTTCATGGTGTTCATCAAAGGGCTTGTCGAGATTAAAACAGCTATAATAATTTGAATGCATAATAAGAGGGCCTGGCAAGGCACAACTATTATTATAGTCGTTTGGATGGGATGAAAAAAATGAGGTCCTGAGTACACATTGGTGTGCATTTAAAAGATCCTTTGACAGTTGGAATTTGACATAAGAGTAGGGTGCCGCTGTACAGCCAAATTTCCCTCATAGCACACTGTATGCCACATGCCCAATAAGCCTATTCAGAGCAGAACAGTAGGACGTTAAACTCCATTTCATTTCATTTCAATCGGTCATATTTGGGGGGGCGGGATGGGATGGCCTAGTGGTCTAGAGTGCCGCGCTTCGATCCCTGGCTGGCCGGTCACCTCTGGCTTGCGGCTGTGGTTTCGATCCCTGGTTTGAGCATATGTGGCATGGAGATAGGGGCGCCTACTCAACCTCGTGGGTTTCCTCCGGGCACGACGGTTTCCTCCAACTGCTAAAGACCCCTACGCCCATGCGAATTATTGAAATAAAATTGAAACTATATGTTAGTCCCAAAATGACCTAGTTTGTGTCGAGTGGACGTTAAATCCCATTTCTCTCTCTCTGTCATATTTGCACGACATGGTATAATAACATAAGATGTATGTCTCATTTATATTCCAAACAACTGCTTCACAATTATTTTCACAAAACAATCTTCGAGCATCTTTCTAATTGAAATGTCAGAGCAGTATTGTCCGGAAATAACATGGATGCCACCTCAGCCTTGGAAGTTAATAACGCATAATCCCACTTGAACTCTGCCATAATAACCACTAAGACTTTAGTATGAATTTGTCGGAGATAAAAGAACCATTGTGGATTTAACTATCGATAAAGCGGCGGTACCGAGAGTAACTCAGTTGTCTGGTGGCTGACATGTTGTAATGCCGTGTTTATTGAGATAAGATTACCAAACAGACAGTTATATTCCACTTGTCCGCAATTCATCGCGATGTTCAGACAACTCAACATGGCTAAATGCTACGTATAAGAGTCAATAGATATCATTGGCCGATTGATTTGTATTCATCAGAATAATATTTACGACGCTGAGAATCTTTTTTTTTCTTTTTCGGACCACTAATATTAATCTCTTGTCCATTTCATTTGTCAGTTGGTTTATTATCGCTGGATTTTTGGTTTTTATTGTCGACGTTAAATGCATGTCCATTTTTCTCAACTCTGTTTGACGGCTAGATCAATATAATAATTTGAATTGACACATTGGCCTAATCCTCCAATCTCACATCCGCCAGCTCAGCAGAGTTTCGCTTCCAACACGTCAATTTCTGTTATTCTTTTCAATAAAAACAATAATTAAAAAATAAATTTTAGAAATCTGAGTGTGCATGTCATTTTATTTTGTTAAGAAAAAAAATTACGTAAAATTCATCATTCAAAAGGGAGATAAGTCGGAGAATAATCAATAATCCAATATTTATTTAAATCCATCAAACTTTAAAATCTGTGTGTACATGTCATTTTAATTTTTAACGAAGGTATTTAGAATCCATTTATTGTTCATAATGCACCATTTAATGGAAGACAAAACGATGGATATCAATATAAATCATATACCAGTCAGAAAACTGATGGGTGCAAATGATATGAAGATCGTCCTAAATCTATCCTAATCAGAAAACTGAGCAAACTGATGGGTTAAATGATTTAAATTTTTGAAGATCGTCCTAAATGTTATACCAATCAGAAAACTGATGGGTGTAAATGATTTCAATTTACGAAGATCAATATAAATCATATACCAGTCAGAAAACTGATAGGAGTAAATGACTTATGAAGATCGTCCTAAATCTTATACCAGTCAGCAAACTGATGGATGTAAATGACTTATGAAGATAGTCCTAAATACCAGTCAGCAAACTGATGGGAGTAACTTATTTTAACTTACGAAGATCGTCCTGAATCTTATATAAGTCAGCAAACTGATGGATGTAAATGACTTATGAAGATACTAAAAACTGATGGGTGAAAATGACTGAAACTTATTAAGAAAGTCCCAAATCTTATTCCAGTCAGAAAACTGACTTAAATTTACCTCCTATTGGGCGTACTTAATACAAGATATTAAAAGTCAAATTCAAATTAGATTATTTATTGATAATATTAGCAATTACTGAAAGTAATCTCGAAAAGTAAATGATTAATATTGATAAATGATCGGGAAATTCCAAGAGCTAAATTTGCATGTTGCACTAATTAGACATTTATTTACATGACACGACCAACTCTCAGTGTCATGACTGTCATTGGATGCTCAAGACTTTAGTAAGATTAGAATGGTTCGGCCATTTAATGATTTAATCTAAAGATGGAGATACGAGGCTAAAACTCGAATATACCAAATGAAATGAAATGAAATGGGGTTTAACGTCCTACTCTTTTGCACCTAACCTGGGCTAATGGATGACGGGCATACGCCATACAGTGTGATATGAGGGAAATTTTGCCTGGGCAGCGGCGCTACGGCCTACTCTTATACCGAATTCCAACTGCCAAGGGATCTTTTACGTGCACTCCAATGTGTACACGGGACCTCGGTTTTTCGTCCCATCCGAACGACTAGGCAGCTGTCCTTGTCAGGCCCTCCTTCTGCATCACTGACAAGTGGAAATCACGCCGGAAAATCGAGATGAACTTTCTCGACCAATGCAGAGATCGAACACCCGACCTCCAGGCTAGCGAACCAGCGCCTTATCCACTTAGCCACCGTGACCCCCTCGAATATATCAGTACCGTGGTTACGATTATAAACAATCAATGCACACATCTTGCCAAATCTATAAAGAGTGATAACTTGGCTCAAAATAAAGTAATTTGAATGAAATTTTCAATATATTCACTTTCAATTATCTATTTTTGAAATATTATAAAAAGAACGTTCAGCTCTTTTGTCTAAATCTTAAATAATGAATCTTTGAGAAATAAAAGTTTTAAAAAGATGACATAGGATCAAGTGTTAAACTGGTGACTGGTATAGGACTTGTACAGTAATAGCCCTCACGTTCACACAACGCAAACAAAAGATGACACCGAGAGCACACTAATGGGAGACAACTCTCTCAGTACAATAATCTAATGAAACAGACGAGTAAGAATTATTGATTACCACACTGTTTGATATTTGAGCTATCATTATGTAACGAGCAACGCCCACAGGGACTCCTCATTGTCTTTCGTTCTTTCAGTTTTAATTTTCAAAACTTGAAATAAAGGGTTGAGAGTTTTGTCCCCTGGGCTGTCGCAGCCAGGTGTTGATTTGGTGCGTCACATGACGATAATTCCCCATTGAAACTGTGCAATATTGCCGCTAATAACCCTATCTGCAAATAATGATTGGGAAGAATCTGGTTGCCGCGGAAATAAACTAACGGACAGGAACTTGCCATCAGATAGTATCGGTGTTAATGAAACGCTTTAACTATCTCGAAGAGGAAATGAACTTGGACAGGAAATATAGTTTGTCTGAATTCAAATCTGAGCATTACCATACGGCTTTTGTTTTCAATCTAAATATTGTTACTACCATGACAACACGTACATTAGACCAATTATACAAATCATAAACATTTGTTAGATTTGACGATACACGATCATGGGTTATTGTTAAATCATGGATCTGTCAGAAACATGTCGCTGTCAACGTACAGAAACAATATTTATCTGAATTAGATTTAGGCTGGAATCAAATCTTTGACCATTTATTTAAATCAGTAAATTTTGGTGCATAATTAACACCAGATATCCGAGTTTTATTGGAACTTCATTTAAATAATATTCAAATAATTTGTGTTTAAATATTTTTTGATTATTTTTGCAGGAATTCTGTTATTCTTTTTACATCTAACAGATATAAATAATCTCCTAGCAAAAAAATTGACAGAATTGGTTGGAATATTAAATGGTTAACTTCAGGATGTGTTTCTGGTGACAGCTCCTTATTAACTGGTATCTGGAGTTCTTTTAAAATTTGTTATTTTAAAAATTTGTCAGCCATTCCACTAGGAGGGGATGGGATGGGAATTGCAGTCTATTTTAAAGGGCACTTAATTCTCAATTAGAATTAAATGAAACAAAATGAGGTTAAGCGTCCTACTTTTCTGCGTCGACTGGGCGACTAAAGACGGACAATTATAATTAAGCGTATCTATAAACCCTTGCTGTATGGATTCTATATATAATAAAAAATGTCCCATCATTAGACACCACCGGGATGTAATCACTTTAGTTTCACTGGTCTTAAATTCCATTTTGTTCCAGGACTTATTGAAAATTAATTATTGATATCGTTTATGTCGTGTATACTAAATAATATCTTAATGCAGACACCGATGTAATATCATCAATCCATTTTCAATAGTCGTTAATTCCATATTGTCTCGAGACTTGTTGTGTCGGCCGACTGAAGTTTATTTTTTAACAAATCGCCTTGTGTAACTGTTTGGGTTTTTTTTCACGATTTAATAATATATTTGTTGGCCCTCCAATTAATATCTTTATCTGTGAATGTCAGTTATTTGAATGTGAGGGATCCCATTGTTTCGCAATATTGGTGTCAGATCGACTCCAAACAATAGTTTGAGATCAAAGGACTTTTATCAGATGCCCGTCTGCTCTGTTTATTGCCGACAAAGCTCCTATAATGGTTAACAATTATGTAATCCTGGAAATGGGTAGAAATGTATCGGTCTCGTGGGTCAGTCACAGACAGATAAAGACACTCTGATGTATTCTTAGATTACCCGAGCGTTGAGACGGGTTGATCCTCCTGGTCATTATCCTGTCTGTGATATCACTGACGGTGGATGCGGACCTTATGTCCCACGAACAAATGAAGGGTCGCTCTATTGGTTGTTTTACCCATCATTATATACACAAAAAATTTATGCAATTAATAAAGTAACATTACAAGGGAGGTTCAGGAATTTCTGGAGTCCACAATGGCCACTTTATACAAATGAGTATTTTGGGGAAAACAAACTCCAACCTTAACCCGTTTTAAAAGACTGAACTTGGATCAAATTTACCTAAAAAGGGTTAGTGGGTTGGGGTTAGTATTCCCCAAAATACTCATGGATGGATGGATGGATGGATGGATGGATGAATGAATGAATGAATGAATGAATGAATGAATGAATGAATGAATGAATGAATGAATGAATGAATGAATGAATGAATGAATGAATGAATGAATGAATGAATGAATGAATGAATGAATGAATGAATGAATGAATGAACTTCAAATAAAAACTTAACACTATTGGTTGATATTTTCGATTAGGCTTGAAATATTAGTTATTCCTATACAGTTGCAACTTATAATAATATATAATGTCAAAATATTTGTATTTTTTTTTGTAATTTTGAGTTCAATTCCCCACATCTTGATGTACCGTTGGCCATTCTTTCATAGCCAGGCTTTAGCCAATCCAGGTGGATATGTTTGATATAAACGGACCCACGAAACAGTGGTCTGGCTGTTGGTCAGATATTTTGTCAATGACCATAATTCCTTAGAAAACATTAAACACTGTTATAGCTAATAATTATAGCAGACAAAAGCCTAATGTAAATTTAATGTTGGTGGTATAAGGGCTGTAATGGGAAGCGTGTGGCGGAACTATCATAGGGATTAATACAGTTTTATCAGGGGACTGAACTAACAAAGCCAACATGGCATTCACTGTCACAGACGGCTGTTAGAGACAATGCTAAGTGCCATAATACCAGCCATGAAATAAATAGGACTTTATTTTATACTAATTCCTAATCCCCTTACCATATGTTTGTTAATATTTTTCATATCTTTGTTTTTCCTCAGGGGCTGGAAGAACCTTTAATCACCATATTATGTACGTTTCTTTTTTATCTCAGATGTTCTACTGTCTTAATACAGACATATTCATGGTATTTAGCTAAGTTTTGTGGTGATTATAGGAATTTTAAACTAGGTCATTTCAGGACTAACAAATACCATTTTATTTCTTTGGCAATGGAAGGAAACCGTTGGACCCGGAAAAAACCCACAAGGTCGGACTGATGACCCTACTCCTTGCCACGTACAACTGGGGAATCGAAACCACACCAGCTGACTCAATCAATGACAGTCTTTATGATACAACGCGCACGTGCTAACCATTCAGCCATTTAAACCGCTATCGTAAGACAGATTACTTTTATCAGACAGACAAAAGTATATCTCTGCATGAGCTAATGAATATATTTCGCTGGTCATTAGTGGATATTAATTCCTATGACGGTTCGTTTATTCAAATCAATGGTCAGATTTCTAAATCATACACTCGGCCGTCTGACAACAATAACATTATGCTTAAATAATACACAGACAGCACAATGCCCATTTCTTCATTTGACTAATTTGGATTACGTCTTTCTTCCCTGAACAAAGGGAGATAATATGCTTGAATTTTAAATCTCGTGTTATATTAATTAAATAAATAGAAACAGCGACGGAGAGAGGGGATTAACTAATTGCTGCGCTAATGGTGCCATGATTAATGAAAGCAGGGAAAATTAGAATATCCAATCCTCATTATATTTTCACGTCATTAAACTTTGTTTCAGTCTCCGAGTCCCAGGAAGAGTTCAGCCATTGAACGCGAAACAAATAACTAATCCATCTTCAATGTCAAAATGTCAAATCTGAAGTGGAACTCTTTAAAATGAAAAGATTCAAAATGTCCTGCCATAATCCAAGTTAATGAAGTAGCAGACGGCTACAGAAAGGGGCTTTCCCTCTTATACCACCATTTCCTCTTTTAACCACTAATCAGTAACCTCCAATCACGGGCGGCCATTTCTAGTTTCTATAGAAACAAAGACAATGGCAATTATACCGGGTTGACAGTAGACTAGTAATCTACGAATCAGCCCATTGTCGCATCTTTTGTTTCTGACTGGTCAACCTGATCTGCATGGTGACCAGGTATCCGTGAAAGGTCATAAGGGGTCAACTCAACCCCTTTGGAAACAAGAGACAGTTTCAATTATCAACCCGTCATGAACACATGTTAGGAAGGGATTCAAGTGCTCAAAAAAATGGATGACGGACAAAAGACTATCTTCTTAAAGCTCATCAATTTTTAATACACTGTCAAACCCCAAATTCGATAAAAGGAAATATCAGACACAAAAGACAAAAATAATGACATTTTTTTTTACATGTGTAGAATTTCAATGTTTGCAGACAATTTATGCTGAAAATACAAAAAAAACCTGATATTGGCAAACATGCAGACGACATGCGTGTACATGCACTTGGGAAGTGAGAGGACATGAATATGGAGTGTAACATTGTCTCAACAAAAGAGAGCCCTCTTACATTTTGAGAGAGAGAGAGAGAGTTTAACAATCTATTTTTATTTTCTAGAGCATTAAATCGCAAATAAAAAATACTGCAAATAAAAACACCCAACAAACAGTTGAGCTATTTCTTGAATCTTTTTGTATATAAAAATAATCAAGTTTAACAACCCATTTTTATTTTCTAGAATAAAAAAAAATATCCCAAATATCAAGTCGCAAATAAAAAAAAATATCCCAAATAAGAAACACCCCAAAACAGTTGATCTATCTCAGGAATTTTTTTGTATATAAAAATAATTTGATTTCTTGTTATCTTCTTTTGAGAATTCCTCAGATATCTGACGAATGACGAATAAGTTGAAATGAGTCCTTGAAGATTAGGTCGATCCCAACAGGTAATTTGTGTCGGCTTAACATCTACCTGTGGTGACCAATACAAAAGTCAACAATACTTAAAACTGATGAAAACGCAATCAGGATGGGTCAGGGAGAAAGGGGTCATCTTCTAGCGTGATTGGATGGTTATTGTCTATAAGAGGTTTATGGGACTGTTGACATTTGACCCCAGGTATCGAGCATTGATCGTAAAACACTTGAATTCAACGACCTGCCGTGCCTCTCTTTCAAATCAAGTGGCTAGTACAAAGATGAGACGTGTGTCGTGCTGTGAATGTGTGAAATGCACGTGCGTCCATGTTTAACTTGCTCTCGTTGTATTGTCTATAATACCATATTAATATGGTCACCATAATAAGCCGAAACAAAGGGGAATAATTCTCAGTATGGTAATAAATTAATAAAACTATTATCGGAAACATGCCAATAAAATAATAAAATCTAAATATTTGACATCACATGTCAAAAGAGATCAACCACATTATAAAACAGTCAATATTCGAACACTTCTAAAAATATAATGTATATCATGGCACCACATCACAAAGCGAGATGTGTTTTGTCATTCATTCATTCATTCATCATTTTGTTTCGCCCAACCGAAGTTTTAAGATGGAATTATGAGCTTAGCTTTTATTCTCAAATTCATATTATGCTAATACTTTTATATATTGCTAAATTTATATTAATCTTTTTATGACATTTAGTAACTGGAGGGAGTAAAAATCAACCCACACACTTATGGGAAACAACTAGTACAGAACTGTTGCTTTAAATTACACAAGTAACTGTTTGTTATCCATAAGTATCTGTATTTGTTTTTAAATTCATACTGTTCTTCAGTATAATTTTATTATTAAATCATTTACAGAAACCTCTACTTTTGGGTTTTTTTTCTGCACATATTCTTATATTTGAAATGACATATATCATTCTATTAATCTTTATATTTTTACAAGGCATATTTTAATATTTAAAATGACTGTAAGAGAATACAGAGTTTTTGACAACTGACACCAGGAGATCAATTGAAAGAGATAGACTTTTCATCTGATGTGAGGGTAACTCACATTTTACACCACCAGTCTGAGTCCTTTTTGTATAAGCCAGAGTAGGGGTGGGGATTCCAACTGCCAGATTCTCTTTTAAGTGTATGCCAATGTATATATACTCAGGGCCTCAGTTTTTCATGGCATCAACCGTGATTAATTTAATTATCTCCATCAACAGTTCTTCTTTATCATGATAAAATATACATCAATATTCTTAACAGACGTCAAAACTCTTCTATTTTTCTATTTGAATAAAATGTTAATGAGAAAGATGATATATTTAATAACGCACATGTTAGTTCAACAAGCTGGTGGTTGAAAGATGATTTCATCGCTGGAGTGTGAAATCTAATATATGACAATAAAATGTCATTAATATTATTTTATATGGTTGAACTGTTGTGATGAGTGTGGTTGGTTTTAATATATCAGGGTTTATCAGAGTTTTTATCTACCCTATCATTTATTCATACATCAATACTAATATATTATACTTTTAGTTTAGAAAAAAAACCTTTTAGTTCACTAAAATGGGTCTTCAGTATATAGGAAGAAATCTGGAGACCTAGCTGAAACACACAGGGTTAGGAAGGCGACCATACTGATAGTCCCATTCAAGAATTGATTCTAACAATGACACCCGACGGACCTTATGGTCTAAATTCCAGACATTCGATCATCTCAACCATTCAACCCCCACTTTACTCGACAGACCTTAGGATCTAAATCCCAGACATTAGACCACTCCCCCACTCAAGGAAACCAATTCGAACTTTAATTGAAATAGATAATAAACTATAAGATAAACAGTAGTAGTAGTATTTGAAGTTTTCATCAACGGTGATTTTATCATTGACAGTTACAAGTATTATAAATTGATTTCTATTAACCACCAGTGTTTCTACACTTGTGATCTCCCCTGACCGTCATCTCTTTCATCTCTGTCATATATACACACAACACTTCTCATTTATATTAAAATATCATTTACTTTTCATTTAATAGATAAAAACTAAAATCAAACCGATCAACATGTCACTGCCACAAATATTCAAAGAGAGAGAGAGAAATGGGTTTTAATGTCCACATGACACAAACTTGTTTCTTTTTCAGGACTTACATATGTTTTGATTTTATTTCAATAATTCACATGCGCGAAGGGGACTTACAAGCCAGAGAAAACCCACAATAGACAGACGACCATAGTGTAACCGGGGAATCGAAACCATGCCAACTGACTCAATGACGACCTTATGATACAACACGCACACGCTAACCATTCAGACATCCAACACCCCTCCCCCCTCAGTTCAGATTTATAGTGCTATGGCCCCTAACTTTTTTAAAAAAAATGTTGACCACAGTTGCAATGTTTAATTTTGTCCAGGCAGTGGTGCTGCGGCCTAATCTTACATCTAACTGTCAAGTAACCTCAGTCTTCCATCGCTATAGGGTTTTTTAAAACAAAAGAAAACGAAACATTTTTTCACCCTAAGACGTGAAGAAAAAATTCTTTAAATTTTTCAAAAGGTTGAGAGAGCCATATTTAGAAGTTTGAAATTACTTTGAGAGGTGGCCAAAACAAACAGTGAGCTAATATTAACTTAGAGATACCTGTAAATCTAACGATCGGAAACTTCTAAAACATTTTCCTTTCATTAGTCTATCATCTCGAGTCGGTCAATCTCTACAAAAACACACTTAACTCATTAAAGTTTTAAACAAAACAACATTCTTATGTTACTATGGAGATGTTGAAATGCAGACATAGAGGGGGTAAATATCAAAAGTAGGCCTACCCCAACACTAAAAACTTTGTGGGGAGTTGTATGGTTGAATGGTTAGGTCTGTCACTGAGTCAAGTCAACTGCCGTGGTTTCGATTCCCCGGTTGTAAGTGACAAGAAGTAGCCTAAGTTCGTCTGTCCAACCTTGTGGGTTTTCTTCAGGGTCCTCTGGTTTCCTCCCACTGCTAAAGACCACTAATGCTCAGATGAATTGTTGAAATAAAATTGAACCACATGTTAGTCCTGAAATAACCTTGAGTTTGTGTTGAGTGGGGGTTGAACTCCAACTTGTTCTTGATTTGATGATGATGATGATGATGTGCCTATATACAAATTTAGTAAATCACTTGAAAGTCGAAAAATCTTTAAAAAGAAATCAAACATCGTTCCATTCTTTGTATAGAACTTAGTGGAGTTATCTCCCATTAAGTAACAGACAACCACCGATACAGCAACCTGTTTAAACAACTGAAGGGAGATAACTCCTTAAAGCAGAATTTGTCTTCAGCACACAACATCAAAGAAATAATGGAATTGATTTGATATATTATAAATTTGAGGCTTGATGTCCAAGATCAATAATTGTTTTAATCTATCAGATATACGACTCTAATCAAATAAGAAATTACTTCAGATATTTTGACGCTTATAATGAATTCTCCGATGTTCTGAACTTTCTTCCCCAGTAACATGAACTGGATAACATTTTGTAATTATCGGATATCTGTGTAGCACAGTGCAATTTAAGATCATATTACCTTGTGTTTAATACAGGTATCTCCTACAGAATGAAAGAATGTAATGCACATGCACTCATGTAAACCAAACATATCATTCCAAAGTTTTGATATCAGTTACCTTTGGTTGTAAATCAGGATAAGCCGATCATAGTGCAGCTTAGGATAAAGTTACGTTAGATGTAGACAGCTCATTTCCTTCTGTCTCAGGAATATTAGTGCACATGTGAATCTGGGCCGTACGTAGGATTTTAAAAGTGGGGGTGCAGCAGAGTGGTTGGGCGCCATAACTCTTTTAAGTGATATAAGAAAGTTTGGATCAGGGCAAACGGACCCATTGGCGTGTGGGCGCCCTTAAAACTGACTGACTGATCAGTGCCTTAAGAGCATCACTATGTGATCATAAACAAGTATATTATTTTATAATTGAAAGATTGTCAAATTATTTTTTGGAGGGGGGGGAGGGCGTCATTTCTTGGGGTGCCTTATTTTTCTGGGGATGCAATGTACCCCTGCATCCCCTTCAAGATACGGCCCTGATGTCAATGTTGTTGGGGTAGGAGTTATCGACACAGGCTCCATCAAATCTTGTGTAGGCCTATTGCACTATAAACCGCAGAATGCCTCGTTCGGCATTTCTGTCCAAACGAGGTAAAACAAATGCCTCGTTGACTGGAGTTCCAAAACGAGGTTTTTTTTAAATTACCCTGTTTTTGGAACGAGGTATTTTGTCCAGAACGAGGCTTGGTAAAAATGCCTCGTTTACTAAACGTGGTTTTTTCAAGATAGTTATTAGCAGTATTTCCTATCAGCGAATTTGTAAAAATTAAAATTTATGTTATTTAATACGAAAATAAAACCAGTCCAAACTATGATATTATAATCAGAGAAATAGACAAGACAAGAATACACGCCATAGATGTAGGTGTAAAGCAACATCAGCTACCTTGATTGATTTATTGGTCCATTCAGTTATAGGTGTTAAGAAACAACTGTGGTGTTGTGACAATTTATTGGGGCCAATAAATTAATCAAGGTAGCTATGTGTCTGCAATAGTTTTACACCTAACTGATATCGCAGACAACAAATTAGAGTTTATCTGGTCTAAATACAACAAATAATCCATTCTCATTAATCAAAAAAGCATATAATTTCATTTCTTATTTCCAATACGCCAGTTTATTATTTATATTTATTGTAAAAAAATTACTTGACTATAGGTGTTAAGAAACAACTGTGCTTTATTTCCCATTTAATTGACAATGGGTATAAGCCAACAAATTCATCGCTGCGCGTTTATGTAATTTTGCTCCAATAATATTTTGTGCAATGTTATGGGGTTTCAACAGAAACAGTCAATGCTATAGTCAAGTTATTTTTTTACAATAAATATAAAAAATAAACTGGCGTATTGGAAATAAGAAATGAAATAACTTGACTATAGGTGTTAAGAAATAACTGTGCTTTATTTCCCATTTAATTGACAATTGGTATAAGCCAACAAATTCATCGCAGCGCGTTTATGTAATTTTGCTCGAATAATATTTTGTGCAATGTTATGGGGTTTCGACAGCAGCAGTCGATGCTATAATAGTCAAGTTATTTTTTACAATAAATATAAATAATAAACTGGCGTATTGGAAATAAGAAATGAAATAACTTGACTATAGGTGTTAAGAAACAACTGTACTTTATTTCCCATTTAATTGGTATAAGCCAACAAATTCATCGCTGCGCGTTTATGTAATTTTGCTCCAATAATATTTTGTGCAATGTTATGGGGTTTCAACAGAAACAGTCAATGCTATAGTCAAGTTATTTTTTTACAATAAATATAAATAATAAACTGGCGTATTGGAAATAAATGAAATTATATGCTTTTTTGATTAACAAGAATGGATTATTTGTTGTATTTAGACCAAATAAACACTAATTTGTTGTCTGCGATATCAGTTAGGTGTAAAACTATTGCAGACACATAGCTACCTTGATTAATTTATTGGCCCCAATAAATTGTCACAACACCACAGTTGTTTCTTAACACCTATAACTGATTGGGCCAATAAATCAATCAAGGTAGCTGATGTTGCTTTACATCTACATCTATGGCGTGTATTCTTGTCTTGTCTATTTCACTGATTATAAAATCATAGTTTGGACTGGTTTTATTTTCGTATTAAATAACATAGATTTTAATTTTTACAAATTCGCTGATAGGAAATACTACTAATAACTATCCTGAAAAAACCACGTTTAGTAAACGAGGCATTTTTACCAAGCCTCGTTCTGAACAAAATACCTCGTTCCAAAAACAGGGTAATTTAAAAAACCTCGTTTTGGAACTCCAGACAACGAGGCATTTGTTTTACCTCGTTTGGACAGAAATGCCGAACGAGGCATTCTGCGGTTTATAGTGTTGTATTGTGTAGGCCTATTGTATTGTTAACCATAGAACTGCGTTGTGTTATATCTATTGTATATTGTTGAACTACGAAATCTTAATAACGCTATTCCGGGATATTTAGTGCACATAGCAATATGGTGACGTAAATTTATTGATACAAGCTGCACGAGATCACATCTTGTTGTATTGTTGACTTATGAAATGTTATTAACGCTACGTTTACATGCATACCTGTTAATAGGAGCGGTATCAATGATATCAGACATCCTCAAGTCATGATCGAACAATAAACACATAATATCCAGATGTCATTAACAAACCTCTCTTCTGTTGCACTCAAGTGTAATTTAGTAATTTTGTAGCTGAAAATTCGATGGGAAAATGCAAGCCTGACTTAATTTGGTGACAAAATTAAAATTGTTGGTGACAAAAAATGGTTAGCCTATTGTTTACCTAGTAACACAGTTAATATTAAAAATTTAAAGTGATTTTTCATATTCAAATTTCTTCTTTGAATAATTATCCTTGACATGGGGGGGATCAAAGGAAAGGGGGGAAACCAAAGGAAAGGGGGGAAACCAAAGAGAAGAGGGAATACCAATGGGAATAGGGAAAACCATGGGAAATGGGGATATCATGAAAAAAAAACCAGTGTAGTGTTCATTTGTTTGTAATGGCTGTCATTTCAAATCAATTAAATTTGGCTTAACATTCGACTGTTCTTCAGCAACTGGGTAATTAAGACGAGCATACACACCATGAGGGGAATTTTGTCCCTGCAGTGGCACTACAGTCAACTCTCATTTCAATTTAAAAATATCCAGGGATTTCAAACATGCTGCCAATTATAGTTACGAGGGATCTCAGGCATTTCAAATTGAAATGAAATAGGATTTAACGTCCTACTGTTCTGCTCCTAACCAATGAGAGAGAGACAGAGTAATAGGGTTTAACGTCCTACTGTTCTACTCCTAACTAATGAAGAAGAGGCATTTCAAAGTACAAAATAATTTTTAAATCATGTAATTAAGCAACTGGTTACCATTATTATTTCATAACAATAGTCTGCTCTATTACATTTATAATTCATATCTGATGAACAAGATACCCAGTCCATGGTTCGTCGCTTTAAGTTTTTACCTGATTAGGTTCAGGTATCCCATTCGACTCGCACCTGGGCCTACATTATACCTATTCTTTTCATACACAAAAACTTATTTTTTTATGTGTCAAAGGTCAACTCCGATAATATCATATTTAAACTAAACTACAAGTATCGTTATGTATGGGAGTCATAAATTACAAATTTCTACACAATAAAGTTGTTTTTAATGTATTTCTGGTTCATTGTTGCGAGGCTATGATTCATTGAATTACGATTAAAATGTTATGAATATGATAATTATTAAACTCGTAAAAAATGTTAAATCAATAATTCAAAGGATGGTTTAATTTCCATGGCAAAATAAGAAAAAATATCAGTTCACAACAGGAAAATTATTAGACCTTAAATTTGAAATTGATCAAATGGAGGATTCACCTGAAATTTACTTTCATTTTGGACCTTAGTCAAAGCAGTGTCTTATTTAGCGGGGATGCAGGGTTTAAAAAAATACGGCGCATCGAGAAATGGCGCCCCTACAGAATTACCTGCTCAGTAACTTGGGCATTATATTGGCACCCCACCACTCTAATGTACCCCCTCTTTTAAAATCCTACATACAGACCTAAGTCAAAGACCCTTGATCCTTCCAGCTTATAAAATTGTCAGTCTATCGATATGATGGTTTTCTAAATGGAAATAAAATTTGATTCAATTGACCTTTGACCTAGTATCTAGGCCGTGTGTTAGTAGATCATGAATGACGATATAATAAAGAGAGAGAATGGTTTAATAAAGTATATTTAATGTGTATTTTATAAGATTAGGTGAGACAGGTCCACGTCTGTCTTAAAATACCTCTGTTGTCTTCTTGTCGTTAATTTATTTAAAGAGACAACTTTACTCTGTTCTCGAATCATCCAGTGGAATGAAATAAAATGGCGTTTAATGTCCTACTTTTCTGCCCAAACAGAGCTAATGATAAACGCATACATCAAACTTAAATTCCAGCTGTAAAGGGCTCTTCTGTGTGTATGCCAACAACTTTTTTTCATCCCATTTGAACGACTAGACACTGTCTTAGCCAAGTCCTCTTTCTAGCACCACTGACGAAAGGAAACCACAATGGGAAATCCAAGGTACTTTCTAGGGCAACACAGGGAGCTAACCAAGAAATTCCTGTTTAGTGACTCAGAGGGATGGGAAGGCCAAATGGTTAGCATGTGCACGCTGTATCATAAGGTCCGTCAGTGAGTCAACCGGTATGGTTATGAATACCTGGTTGTGTGTGCTAAGAAGGAGGGTCACCAGTCCAACCTTGTGGGTTTTCTCCGGGTTCTCCAGTTTCCTCCCACTGCTAAAGACACCTATGCACAAGCGAATTATTGAAATAAAGTTGAACCATGTGTTAGTTCCAAAATGACCTAGTTTGTTAAAACCCATCTATCTCTTTCTATTCAGTTGACTCATCACCTGACTCAGTGAGTCAGTGTGGCTCATGTCTGCCTACTCACAGCCCATATAAATCGCTATCCAACTCTCCTTTAAAGAACGTAACCCCCCACAACCGAGGAATTTTAATCTGTTGAATAATAGAAAATAATGTAATAGTTATTTTATTATCTATCAACTATGCCTTTATTTATTTACGATTTAAAACAAGAATTCGTTTGAGATACCAACATTTTAAATGGTATTAAAAATAAAACACAAGATTAAAAATCAACTTTGGTTAGATACCGCTAGTTTTTTGTGTTGCTAATGTTTCCTGACAGTACACAGATTTCTATGGTCTCCCGTTATTTAAATCACATGCTTTAATATTTCTATATTGAAAATCTCCTTTTTTATATCATATTAGTATGTGCAGGGAGACTGCAACACACACAATTACAGGTACACGTGACAAACCTACGGACAGGACACAATATACAGGACACCACAGACAACAAATGCACCTGTCAGATCAAGGGAGTGGATTTTTGGGGCTAGTCGTAAGATTCCTCTACGCTGTACAGTCCAGAAGTCTGTAGTGATACCCACTTTACTTAGAATGAAAATCAAATAACAAGGGGGACCACAGTGACTTACTGAGTAAGATCATTTATCACCAACAAGAAGGATGAGAGTGAAATAGGGTTTACATTCCCTCTACACAAATTAGGACCTTTTGGGACTAATAATTGGTTCAATTTTAGCAGAGAAAACCCATGAGGTTGGACAAGTGTGGAATAGAACCCAAGCCATTTGACTCAATGACAGGCCTGATACAACTCGCAGATGTTAAACATTCAGCCACACGTTATACAGCCAACTAGAGATATCCTGGTCCTCAGAAAGCTGTTGACAAAACTTAAACTTGATTCAACAACACATTTTGTTTTGTTGACGGGTAATGGGGAAATAACTCTTGGTCAAGTGATAAAATTTCAATAAATTTCAAGCAAGATATTCCAGTTTTTATAAATAATGACCCTGTTCATTAGGTAAACGACCTGAATAACGGATCATAACGACGATATCGACACCTTGAAATGGTCAACAGACACACATCCGTTCAATAAACACGCATAAAACACTTAAAACACAAAATACGGTCCAATGAAGTGTCTGAATTACGATTAATATAATTTCTTATCCCACAGTAACAGACAAATTTTATTTTTCGAGTTGCTCCCTAACGGCTTAAAGTGATAAACCTGAAATAATTAGAACAAACAATAGTTCGTTGATCCACAACGATAACTTTTGACAAGTTTGGGACGGACAAATGACAATATTTCCCTTGGTAATTGTAAAAGTTTTCACATGAGCAAGTAAATCCGCGTCTCTACGTTTAATAATTCATCAAACGTCCTTATAAGGAAACCTCTACAAGGCGAAGATCTACATATATTTTATTCTCCTGTTTTCACGAAATCATTATCATTTAATCAACTCTATAAATAATATTCTATCAAATTCTAAAAAACCTGTTTACTTATGGAGTTATTATATTTCTGACACATATTTTTGTCAGACAAATCAGATTATTGAGAAATAATGACAGGATAATAATGACAAATATGTGCTTTTAAAGTGGAGTTTCTCAAAGAGTTGAAATAAATTTGTGTTGATGCGATGTGGTTTAGATGAATACAGACTTTCGTCATTCATCATTACTACTGTTGCTATGATAATAAACAAGGTCTCGCTTATCTATTTTTATGGTGAATTATCCATCACATAATGTATTCAAATCCAGTAAATATCGCAGGCTAGCGAAGGCATAGATTGATTATGGTCTGGATAAATTAATTAATGTCTAATAATTTAGCTAACATTTCTTGTCTAAAGGAGAACCTGCCATAGGCAGATTTAGCTCTTGAAAAATGCATGTTCAAGTTTTTACTTTCAAAATGAATAACTGAACCATCGTAATTTATTATGAAAATCTAATTATCTCTTAAAAAAAAATTCACGTAAACATAAAATTCTATTTTATTCCCATAAAAAAATCAAACGCCAACAGATGTTTCTAAGGAAAATAAAATCTACACAGAACATAAACACAACACGAAAAAAAAAGTTGGGTTATTGTAAACACGAACAAATTGATGAAATATTGAGATGAATTTTTCAATTCGGTCTGCCTGGAAGTTTTTCACACAAGACTGGTTGCACTGTCTGACCCAATAGATACTGAATCGTAGTACCGGTAAGTGGACGGGTTTCTAATTTGAGAGAATGAAATTATCCTTAAGTTAAAGTCGACATCGATCGAATAAAATATTAAAATCAAATAACTCCACATCCACACATTGTGTTATTCTGGTCGTCTTTGATGTTTGTGTTTCGTTACTTACATAATACATTCTTTAATCAAGTTTATTTGAGTGTAAATAGTTTCCACAGGAATTCAATCTGATGACAGAGAGAGAGAGAGAGAGAGAGAGAGAGAGAGAGAGAGAGAGAGAGAGAGATCATGGCTGAATCATTTAAAACATGAGCTGGGCTATTTGTTTTAAAAAGACAACCCCCTTACTTGCACATTCACCAAACTTTCATTTTGTTTATAGATTCGTTCTATCTGAAATTCTACACAAGTACTGTATTTCATCTGATATATTCAAAATTTATACAAATTTATCTTGTCACATCCACATTCAATAAAAATTTCTGTACCTGTAAGTTCAATCTGATTAAAACACAGATCCTATTTTGTTTCGTTATTTTATAGTTCAAAATATTGGTTTAGGCCTACTTGTCTTTACTACACTAGGATCTGGAAGAGTTGTTATTTAACCTATGTTCTGGATGATGTGAGGGATTAGCCAATCGAAGGGACTGTTGCAACAAGTTTTTGCATGAGGTTCACAAAACTGGGTAACGCATTAGAAGAAACAACAAAGTTGATTGGTAAATTAAATGTCTGCTGTATAGGGTCAAAAGCTGCTCATGTGACCTCTGATGTGACCTTCCACTACAATTAGTCAGATCTTTATTTAGTGTAGGCCATCAAAAGTACAAAAAAAACCAAATGAAATATAGATCTGCATTTTAATCAGATTTCGGTGACTTCAATTTTTTGAGATTTGTCTCATCAGATATGCTACACAGTTCCCATACTACCCGGTATATTAAAGTTCTCTACAACTGAACGGTTGAATTCCTCTTCGGTTGAATTCCTCGTACTTATTAGCACCCATTAATTGTCTTAATCAGTAGAGATGTCACATATTCATTTATAAACAGGAAGAAATCCATTAAACAAGGGGTCAATGACGAAACTATTTTCTTTTCATTTAAAATAACTGGGTATTAAAAGAGAGAAATACAGCAGGAGACGAGGAAGGTACGATAACAATTTTAAAACTATTAAATGATATTAACAGATAAGACTCCCTGCTGTTATGGGTACAACTTTTCTCAACGAAGGAGTGTGTGTCTCTCTATTTCTTTCACTTTCTCTTCAACCCCTGGAATCTTGTGTCATGGAAGCGGTTTGAAAAATATTAGATTAATCATACAGTTGTAATCATTCCACCATATATATCTGGATGTCACTCAAAATGAGTTCAAATCCTCCACTAATGATGACATGTCCATTCATAAAACAACTGTTCGAATCATTCATATGTTGCCATGGTAACAAAACAAAGGACAATCTGACGGTAGAATGTGTTTATTGCTTATGTTACGGAAAGAATGTTCATTTGGATAAACACGGGTGACCACATAGCACTGTGATTTTAAAGCATGATATTCGTGGAATGAACGAAGGCGTTGATTTCCGAAGATAACAAAAGAACTATTTGCATGCTTTCACCTCCATTAGATAAAATATAGGCGGTGGCCATTACTGACTGAATCTAACTGATTCATTAATTAATGGATTTATCTATACATTCATTATGCTACTTAATTAAATAAGCCTAGTTTGTACTTCTGCCTTTTAGCCTAATTAGTCAGTGGTTTCTTTGACAGACATAGAAATGGGGTTTAACATCCACTCGATACAACCTACCATAGGTCATTTTGGAACTAAATTATGGATCAATTTAATTTCAATTATGTGCTTGCGCGTAGGAGTGTAAAAGAGAATTGGAATAGGAAAAATATTATGAAGTTCCTCTTCTTCTCCATAACCACCACCTTGGTCATATCCTATTACTATTTACATATCTCAATTATTTTGTTTCTCTTTCATTTAAATTGAAAATTGGAACCGGGAGATATTTCAAACAATACGTAAACGATCCTTTGTGTATTATAAGCCAGGAGGTCGAAGACGAAATTCAGTTTATAATAAATTGCAAAAGACATGACGAAAAAAGAAAAAAACTGTTCAGATTAAGTTTTTTTTCAACTAAATTTTCATAAACGAAATGATTTACAACAATTTAAAATACTGATGATGAATAAAAATGAAGAAATTTTAAAATGTTTTGGAGCTTTTGTATAAAATTTTTTCATGTCTTTGTGAAGTAGTGTATCTCTGTATAATTATGTCCATGTATATATTTATTTTTTTTATTTGTATATACACATAACCTTGTAAGGTTTTTTTTTTATGAAATAAAGGTACTAAATATATTTAATCTCTCCAGATTTTCATTACTTCTTAAATTCCACTCCGTTGATTAAATACTCTGCAGGCTTGAGATTCCAGTTAAGATTCCTGGTGATCAGTTGCCAATAACAACGGCACTTCAAGGGTTTTAGATAATGAAGTAGGAATATGCTATGTAAGCATGTTAAGCTGTTGATTAGCGCCGTCAATAACCCTTATAATGTCTAACATGGCTGCATCCAAATGGTTTACACCTAATTTACTCATTTTATCCCACGGGGTAGTTAGGAATACTACAGATTACTACGCTGGTTTATAATGATACAGTGTTAGACTCGAAGATTTACTATCTTGGAATTACGATAGAGTCAGAACACTATGGTTCCCGGTCCACTATATACTAAAGTATATAATCATTCTGATATCTTGGCTTCTGAAGAGGACCACGGTTTTCGCGCGAGATAAGATTATTTAAAAGATGACTTGAGTGATTAGATCCATTAAAAGATACGAGGGGTGAGTGATCTAGCAGTGGGATCATCTTATGTAGAGATTTGTCAAGCAGTCCTTTATAAAAACATGATTAATATCATTCTAATCATCCTTTTCTCTGACAATAGTTGTAAAATGATAGTAAGAAAAGAAGTTTAATATTGAGAGAGAGAGAGAGAGAGAGAGAGAGAGAGAGAGAGAGAGAGAGAGAGAGAGGGAGGATTTAAGTCCACTTCTCCACCAAACTAGATCATTTCAGGATTAACATATGGTTCAATTTGATCTTAATATTTTGATTGTAGTTATGGGTCTTTAGCAGTGGGAGGACAACACAGGACCCAGAAAACTACGCCGCTGTATAGGTAGCCCAACTCCTTGTCACATTCAAACGGGGAAATCGTAACCACACCACATGACTAAATGACAGAACGAGTGATTACAGACCAACTCCTTTAACCACCCGACCCCTAACAATATATAAAACAGACATGAATAAATCTAATTTCTAAACAAATATCAGACGGAACTTAACCCGATGTAAAACATATCTAGCGACTCCAGAAGTTATTAGTACATGACTACATCATAGACAATCCAAACAAATAGTACGCTGACCCTAACCCTATGTAACAACTCCAGAAGTTATTTCATCTACCAACAAAAAATATATTACACTATTACCGTAATTCGGATCTATTATCTTTGATCTAAACGTTCCATTCTTTCAGTTGCGTTTAATAATTTATATACCACGTCTGCTTTCACAGCCAGACAATCAATTTATCCTTATATGGTAAAAGGTCATCAACTCACACTGACATTTTATGTTTCGTTAATTGCGCGGGTGACCCGTTACAAAAACAATATATCACGAGATTGATGTACATCACATAAAATAATAGATACAAAATGATTTGTCGTCAGTCGTTTAAACGTTTAAAAGGTAATAGGTTGAACCAAGTGCTAGAGTTTTATCCTCATAAAACTTTTCATTTAGTAATATAATATTCATTTTGTACGCTAACTGAAAAATCCTTGTAAAGAGTCGGATGGGATGGGCTGGATTGGAATGATCATGGATGGGATGGCATGACATATGATGGGATGGCATGGGATGACATAGGGTGGGATAGAAAATGGGATGACATAGGATGGGATGGAAGGGGAAGACATAGGATGGGATGGAAGGGGAAGACATAGGATTGGATGGCAGGGGAAGACATAGGATTGGATGGAAGAAATGACATAGGATGGGATGGAAGGGGATGACATAAGATGGGATGGAATGGGAAAACATAGGAAGGGATGACACAGTATGGCATGACATATGATGGAATGGAATGGCATGGGATAGGATGGGATGACATGAAATGACAGAATGGGATGGTACAGTACAGGATGGGATGATATGGTATGTTGAAACAAGTCACTTATGCTAGGATTTACCCTTATACCAATGAATCCTGAATTTATCCATCTTTTAGTAAAATACCTGCAAAATCTACAGTTTAAGAATGGATGGGGGTGGGTGATGTGATGTGATGTGGTATTGGTATTGGGATGGACAGAATAGAATGACGTTTAATGTTTATCAATACAATACTTGTAGATTTTAACTCAGAACAACTAGACAGACCTATGTTCCTTTACTACTTGGGTCAAATATTTTATTGCAACCGTTCCTGTCAATAAAACTTTAAAAGCATTGAACACGATAATGGTTTATTTCTACTGGTAATAAGATCTTTATATCTATCTATATTATATACACAATATTCATGGCATCCTCTTCAGAGAGAAAAACTCCTTAATATTTAAACACGGATATACAATTCTCTCTCACTCGGTTTATGACTCAGATGGGAACTCAGAACAAACGACCATTACTGCTACTTGTAGTCAGTGTTTTAATGAAGATTGTTGTCGGTACTTTATCAATAATTAACACATAAAAACACTCCAAACTCAGATAATTAAAAACGGCAAGTCCACCATCTTTCAACTGGTGAGACTAAAATCCTTCACATTCCATCGTAAAACTGAAGAGTTAGGTTTTGTTAGGTTGGTAAATTCTACAGACAAAGGCTGTCAATTGTTTGTATTAATTTTGTTAAAATATTTTAATTTTTCAAAGTGTATGTTTTGATAACATATGAAGTTTAAACTATATTTCCCATTGGGAGAGAAAGAGAAAAAAGAAATATGGTTTAACGTACACACGACACAAACTAAGTCATTTTGTGACTGAAGTATAGTTCAATTTTATTTTAATAATTCACTTGCGCATTGGGATCATTAGGTGTCGGGGGGGGGGGGGAGAGGTGAACTGGAGGACCCAGAGAAAACCTATCAGTTTGGACACGCGACTCTACTCCTTGTCATGTACAAGCGGGGAACCAAAACAACACCAATTCGACCACAGCCACATCCCCTTCTACCATAGGTACAACTATTACATGACTTGGCGAAATTTACTGGACAATAAACTACATAAAAAAACAAACTCCTGGTTACACATGGGCAATGGGACTCTTTGTCAAATGTTGACAACGGAACCAAACCCTCCATATTTTGAAGATTAGGTCATCCAGACCCTCCTAGTCGTACAAGAGGTCAGGGTGATTGAGACTACTCCAGTAATTACATCTGATGTAGATTCATGACACCATGGACGCTAATAATTCACGAATGGACAGTAATCCTGAAGATTGAGACGCTCATTTAGAGTGTCTATGTCAGAATGAGGTTTTGAATTATTTGCGTACATTTGGCTCTACTTGTTTGAAGTTCCGGAAAAGACGCTAAATTATTCATATTACCATTTACAGGCCAAAGACTGGACTTCAATAATTCATGACAATTTGAGATGCTCGTTTGTTTTCTACAGGTGAGTGGAATACCAAACATGTTAAAGTATCCATTTGAATCAACAATTTAAACCGGTGGATATTTTCATGTCCAGCTTGTCTGTCAACAAACTAATTCCTATGTCCACTAAATCAACGTTCTATTGGTCAACGATTGGTCAACTGACTGGACGTTACTAATCCTTCACATCAACCAGGTAATTAAGCGTGGCGCCCTGGGCGGTCTTAGAGCATCTTTGCTCGTTAAATGGACGGAGCCATAAGTCGAAACAGACACAGATTACCCCCATAAAACTATGTGATCGCTTCCAGGTACAGAGTTAATTTGAGATAATTATGTACAAGTTATTACATACTCAAATATCAATTCCAAACATGACTTCTTTGACCCCTACGACCCCACAAGATCACAGAAAAATTGTTTATATAATTAAGGAAGTAAACCTTTGAACTTATGTATATGATTTGATCTAGACTTTTGGTCTTTGATTACTCTTTAAGACGGCACTCAACTAACTTTGGTTAAGACAGAAATTATCTGAGTAAACTTTAACTTTTTAAGTAACTTTTTAAAAATAATTTTTGAATAACTTTTTTTAAAATAATTTTTGAATAAATTTTTTTAAAATAACTTTTAAATAACATTTTAAAAAATAATTTTTACTTGTTTTTTAAAAATAACTTTCTTGAATAATTTTTTCCAAAACAACTTCTTTCCAAAGGGACTGTGTGTAAGATTTAGATAAAGTGCTATCGTCATTCTTACTATAATTTTTCAGAAATAGAGAGAGAGAGAAATGGTTTTAATGTCCACTCAACACAAACTATGTCATTTTGGGACTAACATATGGTTTCAATTTTATTTCAAGGAAACTGGAGTGCCCGGAGGAGACCCACAAGGTTGAGAAGGCGCCCCTATCTCTATGCCACATACGCTATCACCAGGGATCAAAACCACAGCCGCAAGCCAGAGGTGACCGGCAAGCAAGAGGTCAAAGCGCGGCACTCTAAACCACTTGGCCATCCCAACCCCTGAAATCGAAAATGGAATATTTTGAAAATCTCATTCAAATTATTTTATATTGAGAGAAGTTATCAATGGTTGTAGTTTTGACAAGATGTGCATGCATTGATCGTAACCATTGCACCGATTTTTAGATTAAATCATTAAATTGCCAACCCTTTCTAATCTATTCAAAATCAGAGCCATCCGATGGCATGTTCATCAATAAATGTTTGGGGGGTTGGGGTGGCCTAGTGGTCTAGAGTGCCGCGCTTCGACCTCTAGCTGGCCGGTCACCTCTGGCTAGCGACTGTGGTTTCGATCCCTGGTGTGAGCGTATGTGGCATGGCGATACGGGCGCCTTCTCAACCTCGTGGGTTTCCTCCGGGCACTCCGGTTTCCTCCCACTGCTAAAGACCCCTATGCGCAAGCAAATAATTGAAATAAAATGAAACCATATGTTAGTCCCAAAATGACCTAGTTTGTGTCGAGTGGACGTTAAACCCTATTTCTCTCTCTCTCTCTCAATAAATGTTTAATTAATAATCTACCGGTATAAAACATTTCAGGTCTAAAGAAAGACCTGCAATAGGTAGATGTAGCACTTGAATAATACATTTTTCAAATACTAAATATTCAAGAAAATAAAAATTTTTTTAAAAGTAGTGATTTGTAGAAATATTTGTCCTGTTTTCAATTATAAACTATATTTATCAACTGTGTTATAGTTTTCAAGAAGTTGGAATCAAAACCGATATATAACGTAATGTTTTCTAGCTTCTATATAATTACCTTACCGTCTCCGTCGCTCGTAACTTAAACTCTTTTATTCTATAATTACATATTACACGATCTTATACTTTATTTAAAATCTACACAGAAGGCAAGGTTACACGATCTTATTCTTGATTTAAAATCTAAGACGAGATGATTATCGTATTTATTTTAGACTCAATAAAATACACGCCAGTATAATGAAACTAATTTCTGAACTTTCAACCAATTTTTATAATTTCATTATTTTCAGATAAGTTTAAAGGTTTTAAAAGAAACTGTTGGATTTAATTGAGTAAAAGCATTCAGGGCTAACACGTGGGTCAATTTTATTTAAATAAGTCGCATGCTTGTTCGGGTCATTAGTGACGTTGTATCATAAGGTCTGTCATTGAGTCAACTGGCGTGGTTTTGATTCCTCAAGGAGTAGGACCGCTTATCCACAGTTGTGGGTTTTCTCCAGGTCCTCCAGTTTCCTTCCGAACCAAATGCTCAAGCAAATTGTTTAAGTACAATTGAACCATGTGTTAGTCCCGAAATGACCTAGTTTGTGTTGCGTGGACATTTCCACTTCTCTATCTATAAATACAAACGTCTGATTGATTTTATATTGAAACAAAAGAAAAATAAATTATCACAATAATCCAGCTGTATAAATCAGAAACACGATCCAGGTGTAGGCGTCAGCAACAAACGAATTATCCCACATCGAAAAATCATTACTCTTGTTAAAAAGACACCCAAATAGATCACGACCGGTCATGAATTAACGTAAAGCTCAAGGCCATGAGCTAGAAACAAATGTTATATGTCGAAGATGTGCATATCAGTGACAAAATAGAAATGTTGTATGTCAAAGATATGTATATCGGTGACAAAATAACATAAAATGTCATTGGGTCGAGAACAATGATAGCATTGATCATGTGATTGGTTTTTAAAATATTTTACGGATGTGTTAGCGATAAGATTACACCAAAAAAAACATTTTCAATATTTATCAATATGACAAGTGTAAAAAATGCAGACATGATGGTATTGTCTTTCCATACAGGATGGTATTGTCTTCCATAAACTGCTTTATCAATGGTTGAAACCAGAGCTGGGGAGGGACAACTGCGGAATTTTGGACCATTTCAAGCGGCACAATCGGCCATTCTATAATATGCCACACCGGACCATTACAAATGACAATGGACCATTCTGTCTGGCACATTGTACCATTTCAAGTGACATATTGGACTAAGTGGTAGCATATTGGATCATTTTAAGGGGCACATATAAGACCATTCCAAGGACACATTGGACCAATCCAAGGACACACTGGACCAATCCAAGGACACACTGGACCAATCCAAGGACACATTGGACCAATCCAAGGAGATATTGAACCACTGAATGCGGTACATTCGACCATTTTAAGTGACACATTCACCATTTCAAGAAACATATTGGACCAAGAGACATATTGGACCATGGATCAAATCTATATACCACACAAGATGGCAGAATAGATCTAACATTGACATAACAAGCACATTTACACCTCACAAGATGGTGTAGAAGATTTATCTACATTCACAATGTGGTAATACAAACAATTGACACATTTTATAAAAATAAACATCGACGGTGCACCATTTATACAACTGTATTGATGATAGCAAGATAAATCATTTAATACTTGATGACTAAATAAATAAATCTATTCTTGCTAGCCATATTATAAGATTGTACAGCATCGTCCGTGATACAAGTTGAAAATAGAAAAATAATCAAAATTTGAGACGTGATAACAGATTGTAATATTGTACGTGATTTAATGGAATATGTAAAAACTGTGACATTGTCTCTAAATAAACAAATACAAGTTTTCATTAAAATTTTATTTTTTTCTGTTATTTACATCTCGAGATTGAAATAAATATGAAATTGGACTGTCCATATTATTTTTGTGACGGTGGGTGGAGGGGGGAGTTTGAAGGGAGACGGAGACACTGAAGGGGAGATTCAAATCTCAGATTGTCATGTGCAGTTCCACATAATAGCATTAAGGAATTGGGTGTACTGACATGCAACCTTGGTTGTACCATGGACTGTATCATACAGATTGGAGGGAAAAAAACCCTAAGTACGAGTGATATATCAAAATAAAGTTGTACCATGTCTTCGTTCCAAAATGACCTAGATTTGGGGTAGAGTCACCTATTCAACACACACACCCACATATACTGCTAAAGACAACTACACATGTGTGTTGTATCATGAGTCTGTCATTGAGTTAACTGGCGTTGTTCTGATTCCCCGGATGGGTTTTCTCTAGGTTTCTCTGGTTTCCTCCCTCTGCTAAAGATCCCTTTGGGCAAGTGAATTAATGATACAATATTAAACCATATGTTAGTCCCAAAATGACCTAGTTTGTGTCAAGTAGACATAAAACCCCATTTTTCTCTATCCCTCCCTCTCTCTCTCTCTGTATCTCGCTCCCTCACTATCTGTATCTCCCCCTCTCTCTCTTTTTGAATGTGATTGTCTTGAGTGTGTCATTATCCTATATAGCTGTGTATTTTCGTGACAATTTTATAAACAATAATTATTTGGATGAACGTAGAACATGTTGTATCAACTTGTCATGCCGTAAAATGATTTAATATGCATACCAAGGTCAGGTTCACGAATAAATACTTCCCAAGATGCCTAGAATGGATAATGATTTATCGCTCGTTTGCAGTCTGTTGGTCGTACGAGGTGATGGGTTAATCAAGTTTGATCTATATTCCAGTATTATTCTGTGACAATTCAGAATTTAAAGTGCTAAATGCAAAAGTACAACAAATATTATTTACTATTTGAAATCCGAGGTGGTATTGGAGTTTGGGGGCATGGGAGGGGCCTTATTCAACCCCATTTTCCTGGTATGTGTTTTATTTTAATCCTTTTAATAAATATAATGCAGGGATCGAACACCTGACCTCCAAGGTAAGCGAGCCAGCTTCTTACCCACTTAGCCACCATGACCCCTCTTTCAATAGCTAGGAGTGACTGTACTCTATATCCCCTATTATATAAAAGTTACAGTATGCTATGATTGTATTTTATATATGAAATGCCTTAAGATAATATTATTATAAACACAGGTATATATTGATAACATCTACAAATATTAAACAGCCACATGAAATCATGTAAAGCTGAAGATAGAACTATTCACTGGACATGTAGGCAAACAAACTGTAAATTAAAAGTATGATAAGACATTGTACCCTCAAATGAATAGAAAGAGAGACAGAGAGAGAGAGAGGGGAGTGAGAGAGATAAACTTGTCCACTTCAAGATTTACCTATGGTTCAATTTTATGAAACCGGAGGACTCAGACAAAAACCCATGAGGTTGGACACGCTACCATATTCCTTGTCGAGTACACCCGGGGGAATTAAAACGTCAGTTGACTCAATGATAGACGTTATGACACAGTGCGCATGTGCTAGCCATGCGCCCCTCATTTTTTAGCCCACTTGGTCCAGAACAGTAGGCCGTTAATTTCACTTTATTTATCTACATACATGAGAAACTGTATCTACAAGACAGGGACATTGGTGTTGTAAAAGATCCCTCAGAGACGATCTGAGATCACGATTGAACCGGTCTGCATGACACAGATAGCCTTGATACCAAAACACATTATCACATTTAATATAAACAGGCACAATTACCGTCCCTATTAAAAGTCTATCAGCAGCGTCATTAAACGGAACATTAAAATCTTGTCAGACATTTCCTTTCTTTGGTCAGAAATTAAATATTTGGTTTCTAGACATTTATTACATGCATTATCATGGCTGGTATACTGATTAAATGTTAATTATTTCTATTACAAACAATATCGGCCTTTCATGCTCTGTGATATCTCCGCAAGTTTGATTACAAATTTAATGAATCTTTCCGTAATGGCCGCGAAAACAAAGATTCTATGTATATGTGTATCTTTATCACTGAATAAATGAGGTTTAACGCTTTACATTTCTGTAGTAACCAAACCAATCAAATGAAAATTAAATGAAATGGGGTTTAACGTCCTACTGTTCTGCTCCGACTGGGCTAATGAAGATGGCGTACTTCATACAGTGAGCTGTGAGGGAAATTTTTTCCAACCAGTCGCACTATGGTCTATTCTTATACCAAATTCCAACTGCCAAGGGTTCTTTTACGTGAATGCAAACGACTAGTCACATGTCTTGTCAGACGCTCCCTCCTGTACCACTGAAAATCCTGATAAACTTTCTTTTGGTAAACTCAGTCCTGATGTTAATAAAACGTAACAGACAATTTTTCTCTTTTTGAAAGCCTCGACTGTTACAGATGTATTTGAAAATTTAAAAAAAAAAGAAAAAGAGGCTGGTAGAACAATGAATGATTTCTGGTCTGAGTTGGTAACAACTTGGCTGTTGTATTATTCAGTCAAACGTCAAGAATTCTTCAAATTGCTTCTGACAAATGGCTTTTTATTGTCATTCGGGGAAGGTCAGCTTTCGAGATTAATGTAAAAATGTTCGGAGTCAAAAAAACCTTCTGTTATATAATGAATGTTGAAATAGACTTGGACTAAAACAGATTGTGAAGAATTAGTTTCTTAACCCTGTCATTATCAGGTAAATTCTACATCAAACTCCGTCAATTTTGACGTTTTATTGTCGAACGCTTTCTGCGAGAAAGTTTTTATCCCTAACCTCGGCACGCGGACTTATCAAAATGAATTCGTAAAGACACTTAATAACATTTTTTTTGGAACCGAGAAAATTGTTTTGTTAATTTTTAAAGTAAGCGGTATCAGGGAATGAAGACATTAAACTGTCTCAGAACGGCACCTGTTTTCAGCAAAGAGAATCTGTTTTTGTTAATTTTTACAGTAACCAATCAAGGCGATGGAAGAATGACTCACATTTAATTACAACCTTTCCGATCTTTAGTCGTTAAATATATAAGAATTAAAAATCTTACCACCAGCAGGATTTAGAAAGAAAACAAGGAACTTACCTGAAAATATAAAAAAAGACAAAAATATAAAAACGTGAATATATTTGGTATAAAATGGTCATTTTGAGGTTCAGGCCCCAAGTTTACAAAGCTTTCTCAGATTTAAGTTGAGAATTTACTCAACTTTCAATTTGATCGAAATTTCCAGCGTATTCCTTTTACATTATCTAGTTTGTGACTAGTACAGTTAGAACTGCCTGCTTTTTATCTAATCTCCCGTAATGAATCTTTAAATAATAGACACAATCAGAATGAAATTGGTTAATACTGAGCATCATTGAAGTCTCTTAAAATACATTCGCTAAATTATATAGAGCCATGACGGACTTAAATTGATTATAAAACTAACACATGTTGCGATACAGGTCGTTATTGCGTTTGAAGTTACGTTAGTCTTAAAACCCAAGGTGTGAATTAACATGTCAATCTCTTTCATAGCGTTATGGCTAATTATCTCTGACCCCTAATTAAAACCCTCCTAGATCCTCACAAAAAATGACATTGTTTCGTGTGGAGGGGGCATGATTCGGAAACAATGTTTAAAATAATTATTGGTTGAAGACATTGTGGCGCTTATTATCAGTGTGTGATGGAATTAACGAAATAATAACAAAACCGTTTATCACGCTCTGGATGACGGACAAACGTTGATTATGTCCCTTTAATACCATATTTAGCCTTACAAAATATTTCACTTGTGGCATGCTGGACAGCCGTGAATTAACTACGTAATTCAGACTCCCAAGAGAAGAGGGTTTTTTCCAGTGCCAAATTTTACCATGATTCCATCGATGCAGCTGACCAAATTGGGAGAGAGAGAGTGAAAAGGGGTTTAACGTCCTACTGTTCTGCCCCCTAGCTGGGCTAATGAAGATGGGCATACACCATACAGTGTTCTATGAGAAAAATTTTCCCTGGGCAGCGGCCCTACAGCCTATTCTTACATCAAATACCAACTACACGGGACCTCAGTTTTTTGTCATATCCGAACAACTAGACAGCTGTCTGTGACAGGTCCCCCTGTCCTGGATCACTGACAAGGATCCTTGGAATGAGACACACAAAAAATCTCCATTTTATGGTTTGGTTTCAATTTTATAATGAAATAAATAAGTGTAGGAGTACCATAATCTTTCAGCGCTTAGGGGCAATAAAGGCCTTAAACCAACCCCTGATTACGCACATCCATTGTTCATAAAGCAGGCATTATTACTATGAAATATCTGATTCAGACACAATAGCAATTTCTTCTCATACGAAAGCGTGTAATTTCTGCTGAAGGCATCGACGTTGTGCTATAATAGTTATTGTCACATGGCTTAATTACACTATTGATTTGAAGAACAAACCAAAAAATACTTTGGTGAAATTTTCGTAAGAGAAAGATGAGATCGCTGGCGATAGAATTGTTTTGGTTACAAAATACCAAAGGTATATGACAGAAATACAAAAAAGTCAAACAAATGACGACACTGGGAGAAGATCAATACGAAGCTCTCAAGTAAAACTTCAAACAAAATGAATATTTTAAATGTGATGTCAATATTTAATGGTATAATATCGAAAGAAACAAAACATCCCCCAAAAATCCCCAGTCCAATGTATTTGAACCTTTTTTAATAATGTCATTCAAGCTTCCAGGCTAATAAGACATGCTGCAGTTCCATTGTGTTCGTTCTCAGACATGCATTAAAGTAATTTCAAGAACAAGAAGTTATGCTAATGGATACACAATATCTGTTTACAAAAAATAGAAAAAGCTTGAAACTTTCAACAGGCTCCAAATGGTTTATGTGTAATGGTTTAAGTTGTATCAGGTATTCTAGAGAGAGAGAGAGAGAGAGAGAGAGAGAGAAATGGGCTCTTAACGTCCACTTGACACAAACTACGTCATTTCGGTACTAACATATGGTTTAATTTCATTTCATCAATTCGCTTGCGCATTGGGGGCTTTACCGGGGTGGGAACCGGAGGTTGGACATGCGTACGGTTTTACATCCGACGGTCTGTCATTTGGAAATGTTACGATCCTTAATGCAATTCCAGTGTGCCTCAGATCCTGAGGTCTGTCATTTGAAAATGATACGATCAATAATTCCATTTGAGTGCGATTAAGATCATAAGGTCTGTCATTAAATCAATGTGTAGGTTTTGATTCCCTGCTTGTACGTGACAAGGAGTAGGGTTGTCTGTCCAATATTGTGGGTCCCCTGGTTTACTCCTACTGCTAAAGACCCCTACATATTATGACACATTTAGTGTATTAGTTTTTTCTGGTCATCCAATTTCCTCCCATTTCTAAAGATCCCCTATAAAGAGACAAGTGAATTATTGAAATAAAATTAAACCGTGTGTTAGTCCCAAAATGACCTTGTTTGTCTTTGGTGGACTGTAAACTCCATTTTTTCATAATAATCGTTGTGTGTCCATCAGTACAGGAATTTATATACGCAATATCTATTGTTAATCTATTCTACTTGTGCAATATCTCGTCTGGTCCAATTAGTATCATTTCACCATGAGACTGTCCGAGTGGAGGACGCTTCATCTTCCTGAAGGAAATGGACGGACGCCACATCTGTCTCTATTTTATCTTCAATCCCGTCGAGTCCTCCAGGAATCCTGCTAATTGAAGGTTTGATTCATCCTGCTTTAATCAGATATGTCTCGAAACAGACGACCCAAAACTCCTGAGATGTAAAACGTGAAACGCAATCACACGACAGAAATATTTGTCATCGTTTAAATTCTGTCACCTCCTGGCGACGCCCAGAAACTCGTTATTTTTTTTTTATTCATCAGCATGTAAATTCCTCTAATCTAGGACTTCTTCTCTGTAAGTTTAGCGGAAGGGAAGCAGCCAAAGTTTGATCAAAGAAAACTGCAATGAAATTAGACCGTTTGAAATTAGCCCAGATATTTCTTTGTTTCCGAGTAAGGATGATTAATTTGGGTTGTGACGAGGCTCGGCTTTCCATCAAGGGTATTAAAGATGTAATTTCCGTTATTTTGTGGTGATAAAACGACGATATCAATATATTTATTAAGACTTATCATAATTACCGTTGTCTGCTTTGACTGATTTCCTGCCATAAATGTCTGAAAGTCGGAAATCAAAATCTGTTTCATGGGATAATTAACGTCTGGTTGATTTTAAACACAAACATTGAAAGATAGAAAGAGAGAGTGGGAGAGAGAGAGTGAGAGAGAGAGAGAAAGAGAGAGGGAGAGGTGGGGAGTGGGGCAAGTTACCTGAAGGCAGGTTCATACTTCTGCGAGTAATATCCTCCAGGGGAAACACTCAAGAAAATATATTGCTAATTATATATATATTATAGTATACACATGCAGATAAGCTGCAGGAACATGCAAAATCAAACCCGGTGAGAAATGGAAAGGGGGTTAAATATCATTTACATATATTAATGAACTCAGAGAAAGAGAGGTTTAATGTCCATTCCACACAAACTACGTCATTTTGGGACTAACATGTCAATTTTATTTATAAATATTGTCAAACATCGATTCCATCTATTTTAGGAAAAGTTAGATTTTGTGTAGGTTTTATAATTCTGGATGTTTCTAATTACACAAGTCCAACATGTACAAATATGGTCATTATATTTAAATACAGACGTCAAGCATGTACAAATATGGTCATTTATATTTAAATACAACAATTTACATGATCGACTTGTTTCTTACGTTAACACAAGCTTATTGTCGATAATATGAAATGATTGGCCTTCATCATCAAATGACAATTCAAAAACTAAAATTATACCATCCTACTTCTGGAAACGAGCCATTAGAGACAGTCAAGATAAATTACAATCAAAAACATCAAACTTATTAGCAAGTTAACCAAAAATATAACCCAGTTTGTATAATTTATTTAAAATTACAACGAAAATCATTTTTCTTAACAAAGAAATGTCACTTTCTTAATCAGAATAACTTGAATTTCACACGGACCACGCAATATTCCGCGAACATATTTGTCATCTGAGCGAAGATTTGTCACCAATCAGTCGAACGAACCATGGTGATATTAACAAGTGACGTTATAATTGTTTTATAATAATCATAATTGAAATGCGGTCCACACGTCACACGTTGTTTGGCGGTTTCCAGACCATTCCCCTCTTTATCACTTCAGGGTAAGTTGCACACAAAGGTCCCTGGAGTATGTCTGCGTAACAACCGAATAAAAAAATCTTTTATATACGGACAAAAGAATACAAATTCAACGTCTTGTAATGAGTAATAATTCATGCACTGTGCTATTGATCGGACGATTTGAACATAGTTTTACAAAATATACCAAGCTCTATTAACCTTTCGTCCACGGATGGATCGAATATAAACAGGGTCACGGTGGTTGAGTGGGTAAGATTCTGGTTCGCTAGCCTGGAGGTCTGGTGTCAGTGATGCAGGATGGAGGGCCTGACAACGACACCTTTGTAGTTGTTTGTATGGTACAAAAAACCGAGGTCCTGTGTACGTTAAAGATCCCTTAACAGTTGGAATACAATTATATACTTTTCACATTCTATTAAATGTTTTTTTGTAAACTTTTATCACAGTATAGTAAATGTTCTTTCTATAGTACAGTCTATTAAACACGACTCCCAACATCTATCTGTTAAGTGTATGGCCATTAATAATAAAATCTTTACGATTTCAGATAGATAATTCTTTTTTTAAAAATAGGTTGCCAGGCAACGAATCATACGCCCACACAGCAGCCAAATCGTCCGGGCAGTCAACAAGAGTTGTTGCATTTTAAGTAATCATCAGAAAATCATAATTCAAACTCACCCATAACTACGGTGTAACTGTGATATAATCAAACGTTTTTTTAAATCAGATAATAATTGTGACCCCCAGAGGGACCACAAGCTAAAAAGCGTGATTTTTCGTACAATCAGGGGCCATGTTTCAGGAAGTTACGATCCGATATGGGCAAATATGCAATGGAACCAAGATCATTAGGTTATAAACATGTATTTCAAGTTTCATCAAAATCAGTTCAAAATTGTGACCTCTATAGGGTCCACAACCTTGATATAACATATTCTTACACAATTCGCATACAGACGGCGGCCATTTTATCCATCAACTCTGGTCCGATTTTCACAAAATTAAAATTCTCTCTTCATTTCCATGAAACCGTGATATAATCAAACGTTTTTTTAAATCGGATAATAATTTTGACCTCCAGTGGAACCACAAGATAACAAAAGCGATTTTTCTGACAATCAGGGGACATAATTCAGGAAGTTATGATTCGATGGGCGCAAATATCGAAAGGAACCAAGATCTTTGGGTTATAAACATGCATGTCATGTTTCATCAAAATCGGTTCAAAATTGTGACCTCTATAAGGTCCACAACCTTGATATAACATATTTTCACACCATTCGCGTACATACGGCGGCCATTTTGTCCGTCAATTTTGGTCCGATTTTCACGAAATTCGAACTCAACCTTCATAACCATGGAGCGGTGATATAATCAAACGTTTTTTTTAAATCGGATAACAATTTTGCCCTCCAGAGGGACCACAAGCTAAAAAGGGCGATTTTTCGGACAATCAGGGGCCATAATTCAGGAAGTTACGATCTGATGGGCGCAAATATCAAAAGGAACCAAGATCTTTGGGTTATAAACATACATGTCACGTTTCATCAAAATCGGTTCAAAATTGTGACCTCTATAAGGTCCACAACCTTGATATAACATATTTTCACACCATTCGCATACAAACGACGGCCATTTTGTCCGTCAATTTTGGTCTGATTTTCACGAAATTCGAATTCAACCTTCATAACCATGGAACGGTGATATAATCAAACGTTTTTTTAAATCGGATAACAATTTTGACCTCCAGAGGGACCACAAGCTAAAAAGGGCGATTTTTCGGAGAATCAGGGGCCATAATTCGGGAAGTTACGATCGGATTGGCGCAAATATCGAAAGGAACCAAGATCTTTGGGTTATAAACATGCATTTCAAGTTTCATCCAAATCGGTTCAAAACTGTGACCTCTACACTGTTCACAAGCTAAAAAACATGATTTTTCGTACAATCAGGGGCCATAACCCATGAAGTTACGGTCCGATACATGCCAATATCGAAAGGAACCGAGATCTTAGGGTGATAAACCTATATTTTAAGTTTCATTGAAATCGGATAAAAATTGTGACCTGTAGACTGTTCACAAACAATTGTGGACGGACGGACGTCCGGACGAACAGGGGCGATGACAATATACGTCCACATGAAAATGTGGGCGTATAAAAATATTCAAAACCAAGAAAACAATTGATGATTCTAATAGTTGGGTTAGAAAGCCATCGTGATCTTATAGTTAAAAAACAGAGATAGAGAGAAATGGGGTTTAATGTCCATTTGACACAAACTATGTCATTTCGGGACTAACACATGGTTCAATTTTATATTTCAATAATTCACTTAGGCATAGGGGTCTTTAGTAGTGGGAAGAAATCGAAGGTCCAGGAGAAAACTCACAAAATTGGGCAGACGATTCTACTCCTTGTCACCTACAATCATGGAATTGACTCACTGACAGGACCTCATGAGCTAGCGTCTTACGCACTTAGTCACCATGGCTCTGTGGATTTTAAAGATAAATCCCAACACAAATATGTGTCTTATCATTAAACAATAATTACAAACACATCACAGCTTCACGCTACATTAAAGCTTTTAATCAGAAAAAAAATGACAATTAATAGAATTTATTCTAAAAATATTCTCCTCCTATTATTAATGTTTCATAATCAAAGAGCTTTTCCTGAAGGCATCTAATTGTTTCTGTTAGTGGTGATGTGGTTATGGTATTTGAAACAATCAATAATAAAGACTATTTGAGTTTCTTTGTTAACAAGGAAAATGAATTGATTTGCAGGTTTAAGGAGGAGGGGTGGGGTGGGGTGGGGGAGGAGTCCGTACCCCTCTAGCTTACCATGCAGAGCATCTTTATTCCTTCTATATTCATCAGAAGAACATTGAAAAACAAGAAATCCAGCTCACACATAGCATATTTTCTCTCCTATATTCACTGAAAGAACGTTGACCAAGTAAAGGTGGTTTAAGTTTATTTCAATAATGCTTTTGGGGGTAGGGGAATTTTCACTTTAGCAGTTGTTACATACTACCGTGAAACTCGAAAACCACGCCAGTTGACTCAATTCACTTAAATGAGCAGAAACATTGTATCAGTGCTTCTGATTTCATAAAATTCTTTGATAATCTTCAAGACCTCACTTCTGACTGAACGTTGCCTCCACTTCTTACCCTTACCCCTTCCACATGCTTAAATTCTGGAACACTCCCCTTGACATTGACATGTAGGTTAACAAGGCAGGGGTGAATCCAGGGGGGGAGGGAGAGTAAACACCGCCCTGCTCAGCCTTGCATCAATGAAATTAAATCACAATGTGATCCTACATCATTATAAAAATGTTTTCTCTCTTTAAAAAGCTCAATTTGTATGTGTGCCTATGTAATTTTGAAAAGATGATGACAGATTCCCTTAACAGGAACCTGACAAACCCCTTCCTGCAAAAATTCCTGGAATTGCTCCTGCAAGGTTGTTTGGCAGTTTAACACCTCTTCATCCACATCAAGTGTTAATATCAACCTCTATAAAACATGAACATTGTTACAAATATTTGATTGAGAAAATTGACAATAGACTTTCACGGTTAATCAATAAAGTTGAACGATACAAAACGATACAAAAACCACTCTTGGATATAAAATATCTTATAATGAAGTCCCTACTCCATTAGTGGGATAATTTACATGCAGCTGCTGTGAAAACCTTTTTCTTAAACAATGTGTTAGCATGTTTGTCGTTATTTGTTTTGCGTTGAGAAAGAAAATACGAGCCATGTAAATGGTGTTTAAAATATATTTGTTTAAAGTTTGTCAATACATCATTACACGAGATAATGACCTGGAGAATATTCGCCACCTGGATAGACGGAACTGTTTCAGACGACATCTCCGTGGGTATCATTAACAGCTGTGTGTACTGAGTATACTTCATCTATTTTATTTAACATGTTTCTACATTACTTTGAAGAATATATATACCAATATATAATAGGTTAAATATAAAACTGTTGTTATATCCATCTGAGACGTAGAGGGGGGAGCAAAAGGGGGTGGAGGGAGAGCAGAGGAAAGAAGAGAGGAGAGAAGAGAGATTGTATCAGTTGTTCTTGAAATATTCAAATTACCATGCACATTCTACACAACTGTTATTTTATCCAAATGTGTGAGAAAAAAAGAGAGAGAGAGAGAAATGGGGATTAACGTCCACTCGGAAATGAAATGAGTTTTAAAAATCATGCTATGAGGGAAATTTTTTCCAGAGCAGCCGCACTATGGCCTACTCTTATATCGAATTCCAACTACCAAGGCATGCCAGTGTGTACACAACACCTCAATTTTTCGTACCATCCACACCTATAGACAGCTGTCCTAGACAGGCCCTCTGTCCTGTAATCCCGATAAACTGATTTAAAAGGATAATTGCCAATTTGACAATATAGGAATAGGTCTATGGGTAGTTAAAAAACCAAATGTTTTAACATGCTCCACTCTGAGTATCAGTGATCGACTCTTTGTAGATGAGTGCTCATCCCTCCCCCAGTTCGATCAACATCTGAATTTTTTTAATTCAACGTTTATTCAAAAAACATAATGGACGTTACTTTATGCACAGTCCACAGAATTCAACATTGCATGTTCCCAATGACATAATGTAAACCCATTCCTTTGAACAGAGATATTCTCGTACCAAATATGCATGTCAATTTCAATTAACAGTTCTTCATGTTAAATTATTTAATGGAATTTCCCCATTTTCATTCCTCAGATTTTCAAAGTATAAAGCATAATATGTCATGTCGTTTTGTACCTCAACACATTAAATTGATGACAATTTGAATTCGATAATTATCGTCCATCAAACTATTGTGATGATTATATATATATATATATCGTGTTGTTTCTCGTTAGGATGTGCCAAGTCGATTAGTACAAAAAGTGCAGGTCGATTAAATTAAAAACACAGATAAAGTTTGGGGTTTACATCCATTCAAAACAAACTGGTCCCTCAGGACTAAAATGGTAGGCCTATCAGTCCTTCACGTTTATAAAATTGTGCGGGAGCCATAAAAAGCTCCTACCAATTTCAAAAATAAGAGAAAACCTCCTGTAGAAAAACTCTTCGTAATCATATTGTATTTATACTTTGGTCTTGTTTAATATTTGCTGAATGTGTTTGTTGAATATGGTAGCATCAGAATGATCAACATGGAAACTGATAGCTCGAACGTATGCAATTTAAAAATGAACAAAAACTGACAGGAGTTTATTAATCTCAATATTTAGAAGAGCGATTTAGCTAATTTGCAGGATTCTTTAATGACTCCCGTGAAGGAAAGTCCAGGTGGGTCGAGAGGAGCAAGAGCGAAAGCTCCCCTTAAACGTGAGGCACTGGCCGGGCCCTATAGTTTTACTTTAATTTTGAAATGTGTGTTGATTGGCCCAGTTGGAGAAGAACAGTAGGACATTAAACCTCATTTCATTTGGTTTTATTTTTAGCTGTAGCCACCAGATTAGCTAGGCCTATTCCTTACTTCATAGACGACATACATTATGATTTGTCATGTAAAGTCCAATAGCTGTAAGTGTCATGTCCGATCTCAAACTGACAGCAGATCCTCTTCCCCCACAGGACCTCCAAGGACGAGATCTATATTCTCAAATCTCTGAGAGAGAGAGAGAGGGTTTAACGTCCACTTGACACAAACTAGGTCATTTCGGGACTAACACATGGTTCAATTTTATTTCAATAATTCGTTTGCGCATATGGGTCTATAGCAGTGGGAGGAAACCGGAGGACCCGGAGAAAACCCACAGGGTTGTACAGTTGACTCAATGACAGACCGCATAATACAGTGCACGCGAGCTAACCATTCGTCCATCCAACCTCTTGTATATTAAGAGAGATGAGAGCTAACGAGCTGTTACATCAGGTATAACTCCTCAATATAGTGTCATTATATGTAAAGCTTTTATAATATAATTATAAGGTTGTAAGGTATCATTGAATCAAGCACACACTCTTAAATCCGTGCCTGTCTGATATTTTACAATAAGGTACCATGAAAACCATTGTTTCTGTTATAAGGTACCATGAAAATCCTTGTTTCTGTTATTATTACAGAATATATACCAGTTTAAATAAACAATAATAATAACAATATATACCTATATCAATAATTTACAGAGTGGATATCAAATTAATCATACCAATTTCAATACATCATATTATAGTCCGATAGTGTTACAATTTAAATATATCATATTTTTGTCTGATAGTGTTACATATATTAAAATATTCATCTAATAGAAATCGTGTAGATTCACAAATCAAAGATAAAATAATCCGAACTTTATGGACTCTAAATATATCATTCAGTGCTAAATTAACTTTGTTCTTTGTTACACTAAAGTCTAAGTTTTTTGGATGAGGTAAAAACAACCTGGTCCAATATATAGTTTTTTTCCTGTATTTACGACCATGGAGGTTGGATGAGAGAGATAGGGTTTAATGTACACTTGACACAAACTCGGTCATTTCGTGACAAACATACGGTCATTTTGGGACTAACATATTTATTTCATTAAACTTCTTGGTTGTAGGGGTCTTTAGCTGATGGAGGAAACTGTAAAAAGCCCACAAGGTTGTACAGACAGGCGACCCTACTCCTTGTCACAAACAACTGGGGAATCGAAATCAAATCCCCTGCACACCAAACAACATTCATAGGACACTGCACGGTGTATGACCATCTTTATTCATTTGTTTAGTGAGAGAGAGAAATGGGATTTAACGTCCACTCGACACAAACTAGGTTATTTTAGGACTAACATATGGTTTCAATTTTATTTCAATAATTCGCTTGCGCGTAGGGTTCTTTAGCAGTGGGAGGAAACCAGAGTGCCCGGAGGAAACCCACGAGGTTGAGAAGGCGCCTCCATCTCCACGTCACATACGCTCACACCAGGGATCGAAACCACAGCTGCAAACCAGAGGTGACCGGCCAGCTAGAGGTCGAAGTGCAGCTCTCTAGACCACTAGGCCATCCCAACCCCCCATATTTGTTTAGCAATGACATATACGAGCTTACTCCTTGTCCCGTACAACACGGGGAATCCAAACCACACCACTTGACTCAATGACAGACCTTCTGATCTAACGCCCACATGTTAACCATGCCGCCACCACCACTAATACCACGTTCAGACGCTTATTTTGAACTGGTTTATAAACCACGGGGATCGTTAAACCAGTTTAACTTTAGCGTCTGAACGCACATGTGGGCCAAATAAACCAGTTTAAAAACCCCAGCTCGCGACCTGTCTTCGAGAAGGCTTTTTATTTTAAACTGGTTCATCTTAGCCGTCTGAACGGGTTGGCTTAAAAACCCCAGCTCCAACTTGCTTTGAGCATGCGCAGTACGCAGTAAGTTACATTCCTGTGAAAATGTCGGGGTCAGACAGTGCAAATGTTATCGAAAGCGTGCGAGACCCGAATAAAGATGGCGATGCTGCCCATGCGTAGTTAACTCTAACCTCCGACCAAAGAGGTCAGAATAGTTAAACTGGTTTTGCTTATAGTACGTGTGAACGTAACACGATGCTGTCTTAAAAACCCCAGCGTTTATGAACTGGTTTAAAAATAAGCGTCTGAACGCACTATTGGTATTTTTTGTAGAAGTCTATCTACTTGATGTAGACAAGGAACAGAGTCAATAATTTGTAAGTAAAAGTACAACATAATATATAACTACCAATCATTTTAGTTGTAATTAACTAGAAAATGAACAACTAGTACGACATCTAGGAGATTACGTCTGACAGGTCTGTCCTTCTGCTGAACAATATAATTCATTCTTCTTGTCGGTCTGGTCAGAGATTAGATAAATATATAATTATAGGGGAGAAATCATTGAGTACGATAAATCATTCAGTAATCTTTTATATCAGATGTATTGTTCTCTTCACCTGCGAGACATTCCGCAGACATATTCTTTGCTTGAGGATTAAAAAGTACCTGAGTTGTGATTTATACGTTCAGGGAGTGTCGGAACAATGTGTTCTGGAAGATTTCAGCTGGCCATTTTGTTGATTGAAATATTTTGTGAAATTAGAGAGAGAGATTAGGGATTATAAAAATCTGTAGAGCGTAGAAATTTTTGACATTAAAATAAAATAGAGAGACAATGACAGACCTCATGATACAGTACACACACTCTAACTATTCGGCCATCCAACCGCCCTTAAAATAATGTGCAGGAAAGCAGCATGTTAAACTCAATTTCATTTCATGTAGCAAGCCAACTGAAGGTGTACTTTTAGGTGTAATGATAAATGTTATAGCGTCCATGATGATAATGGTTTAATCTTGTTAGACGTGAATTGTTTTAAGAGTTAAATCGTGTTATAGTAACAAAGGGAGGTCTACACATGTTCAAATCTTATAAATTTAAGTGTCTAACAAACTGTAAATGAGAAGATGTATTGTATTTTTGTAAATAGATTGCTTGGTAGTGTTGTAGATTGGTTGCAAATAGTGTCGATTGGAAATGACATGGGGTTTGAAATGAAATGGAATGGGGTTTAATAACATCCTACTGTACATTCTGCTCCAAACTGGGGTAATGAAGACAGGTATACGCCATACAGTGTGTTACGAGGGAAATATTGCCTGAGCAGCGGCACTATGGCCTATTCTTATAATCGTATTGCAACTGCCAAGGGATCTTTTACGTGCACGCCAATGTCTACACAAGACCTCGGTTAATTTCCTGCTTTGCTGTGTCAACAGGGCTAATGGGGAGAGAGAGAGAGAGAGAGAGAGAGAGAGAGAGAGAGAGAAATGTGGTTTAACATCAACGACACAAATTAGGTCAAGATTCATTTTATTTCAATAATTCTCTTGTGCGTAGGAGTCTTATACTGACTCTAAAAGTGCAAGTTGATCAGTGTATACTGGCCCTATGAGTTCAAGTTGTCCAGTGTATGCTGGCCCTAAAAGTGCAAGTATTCTATTTGATCCATACAGGCTCTAAAAGTGCAAGTATTATATTGTATACTGGCCCTAAAAATGCAAGTATTCCAGTGCATACAGGCCCTATGAGTGCAAGCAGTGCTTGTTAACAAAGTGTGAAGAGTTTAGCTGATGAAGAAGTCGCTGTATTTACTAATGGAGATTTGCACCATTTAAAACTAACGAGGCAGAACCATGTGACAGGTTCTAGTGTATCGTATTACCAACAGTCAGTTGAAACACAGCAGGACTAGTGTTAACCATGTTTATTGTATAAATAACTCCTGACAATATCACATAGTTTAAACATGTATTTAATCATCCTCGTTGTTATTACATAAACTAATTATAGTCTTTATAGACAGATCAACACCAAGGGGGGTAGGGGGGAGTCTAGCTCACAGTCCACTGTCTAGGAAAACTGCACCATAAAACATAAACAGATCAATTGTGGAGAGATATTTTCAGAGAGAGACAGAGAGAAGAGAGAAAGAGAGAGAGAGAGAGAGAGAAGGAGAGAGAGAGAGGGAGAGAGGTCTTTAGCAGTGTGACAAAACCTGAGGACTTGGCAAAAACCCACTTCAAATTTAAATTTATACACAACATCAATCATTTAAAGAAATCCCAAAGAAATAAAATTATATCTCTTTGGTTGATTTTAACTTATAAAATACATGAAATTTGACTTCATTCCTTTAAAAAAATCTACGAGAGAGAGAGAGAGAGAGAGAGAGAGAGAGAGAGAGAGAGAGAGAGAGAGAGAGAGAGGTTTAAAGTCTACCCACCTGACACAAACTAGGTCATTTCGGGACTAATATATGGTTCAATTTTACTTCGATAATTTGCTTGTGTGCAGAGGTCTTTAGCAGTAGAAGAAACCATCTACAATGTTCTGTATCTTATACCATATTGTAAGTATCACTGAGAAATCGGTAAGGGTGGAAAACAAAATTTGCTTCATAAGAATCTATCTCAAAGTGTCAATAACGATGTAACTGGATAAAAACATAATATTCGGATTATAACTCCTCATTATGGCTTAAAATCTCTAGATAAGGTGTGTTAATTAACAAGGGGGGGAAAATGGACTGAAAGGCGAGTTAATTATCGGTAGGGTTTAACAACTCTCGGACGGTGCGTTTTCTGTACTGAGTGCGTTAATTAACCGACGGGTAAAAAACGAATGACACGGTGTGTATTGTTAAATTGGTGTGTTTTCTCGATAGTTGTTATAACTGCACCAAAAGGGTATAATCAAGGACCATGAGGCTTTATTTGATGCGTAATTGTACAGTTGACTCAATGACAGACCGCATAATACAGTGCACGCGAGCTAACCATTCGTCCATCCAACCTCTTGTATATTAAGAGAGATGAGAGCTAACGAGCTGTTACATCAGGTATAACTCCTCAATATAGTGTCATTATATGTAAAGCTTTTATAATATAATTATAAGGTTGTAAGGTATCATTGAATCAAGCACACACTCTTAAATCCGTGCCTGTCTGATATTTTACAATAAGGTACCATGAAAACCATTGTTTCTGTTATAAGGTACCATGAAAATCCTTGTTTCTGTTATTATTACAGAATATATACCAGTTTAAATAAACAATAATAATAACAATATATACCTATATCAATAATTTACAGAGTGGATATCAAATTAATCATACCAATTTCAATACATCATATTATAGTCCGATAGTGTTACAATTTAAATATATCATATTTTTGTCTGATAGTGTTACATATATTAAAATATTCATCTAATAGAAATCGTGTAGATTCACAAATCAAAGATAAAATAATCCGAACTTTATGGACTCTAAATATATCATTCAGTGCTAAATTAACTTTGTTCTTTGTTACACTAAAGTCTAAGTTTTTTGGATGAGGTAAAAACAACCTGGTCCAATATATAGTTTTTTTCCTGTATTTACGACCATGGAGGTTGGATGAGAGAGATAGGGTTTAATGTACACTTGACACAAACTCGGTCATTTCGTGACAAACATACGGTCATTTTGGGACTAACATATTTATTTCATTAAACTTCTTGGTTGTAGGGGTCTTTAGCTGATGGAGGAAACTGTAAAAAGCCCACAAGGTTGTACAGACAGGCGACCCTACTCCTTGTCACAAACAACTGGGGAATCGAAATCAAATCCCCTGCACACCAAACAACATTCATAGGACACTGCACGGTGTATGACCATCTTTATTCATTTGTTTAGTGAGAGAGAGAAATGGGATTTAACGTCCACTCGACACAAACTAGGTTATTTTAGGACTAACATATGGTTTCAATTTTATTTCAATAATTCGCTTGCGCGTAGGGTTCTTTAGCAGTGGGAGGAAACCAGAGTGCCCGGAGGAAACCCACGAGGTTGAGAAGGCGCCTCCATCTCCACGTCACATACGCTCACACCAGGGATCGAAACCACAGCTGCAAACCAGAGGTGACCGGCCAGCTAGAGGTCGAAGTGCAGCTCTCTAGACCACTAGGCCATCCCAACCCCCCATATTTGTTTAGCAATGACATATACGAGCTTACTCCTTGTCCCGTACAACACGGGGAATCCAAACCACACCACTTGACTCAATGACAGACCTTCTGATCTAACGCCCACATGTTAACCATGCCGCCACCACCACTAATACCACGTTCAGACGCTTATTTTGAACTGGTTTATAAACCACGGGGATCGTTAAACCAGTTTAACTTTAGCGTCTGAACGCACATGTGGGCCAAATAAACCAGTTTAAAAACCCCAGCTCGCGACCTGTCTTCGAGAAGGCTTTTTATTTTAAACTGGTTCATCTTAGCCGTCTGAACGGGTTGGCTTAAAAACCCCAGCTCCAACTTGCTTTGAGCATGCGCAGTACGCAGTAAGTTACATTCCTGTGAAAATGTCGGGGTCAGACAGTGCAAATGTTATCGAAAGCGTGCGAGACCCGAATAAAGATGGCGATGCTGCCCATGCGTAGTTAACTCTAACCTCCGACCAAAGAGGTCAGAATAGTTAAACTGGTTTTGCTTATAGTACGTGTGAACGTAACACGATGCTGTCTTAAAAACCCCAGCGTTTATGAACTGGTTTAAAAATAAGCGTCTGAACGCACTATTGGTATTTTTTGTAGAAGTCTATCTACTTGATGTAGACAAGGAACAGAGTCAATAATTTGTAAGTAAAAGTACAACATAATATATAACTACCAATCATTTTAGTTGTAATTAACTAGAAAATGAACAACTAGTACGACATCTAGGAGATTACGTCTGACAGGTCTGTCCTTCTGCTGAACAATATAATTCATTCTTCTTGTCGGTCTGGTCAGAGATTAGATAAATATATAATTATAGGGGAGAAATCATTGAGTACGATAAATCATTCAGTAATCTTTTATATCAGATGTATTGTTCTCTTCACCTGCGAGACATTCCGCAGACATATTCTTTGCTTGAGGATTAAAAAGTACCTGAGTTGTGATTTATACGTTCAGGGAGTGTCGGAACAATGTGTTCTGGAAGATTTCAGCTGGCCATTTTGTTGATTGAAATATTTTGTGAAATTAGAGAGAGAGATTAGGGATTATAAAAATCTGTAGAGCGTAGAAATTTTTGACATTAAAATAAAATAGAGAGACAATGACAGACCTCATGATACAGTACACACACTCTAACTATTCGGCCATCCAACCGCCCTTAAAATAATGTGCAGGAAAGCAGCATGTTAAACTCAATTTCATTTCATGTAGCAAGCCAACTGAAGGTGTACTTTTAGGTGTAATGATAAATGTTATAGCGTCCATGATGATAATGGTTTAATCTTGTTAGACGTGAATTGTTTTAAGAGTTAAATCGTGTTATAGTAACAAAGGGAGGTCTACACATGTTCAAATCTTATAAATTTAAGTGTCTAACAAACTGTAAATGAGAAGATGTATTGTATTTTTGTAAATAGATTGCTTGGTAGTGTTGTAGATTGGTTGCAAATAGTGTCGATTGGAAATGACATGGGGTTTGAAATGAAATGGAATGGGGTTTAATAACATCCTACTGTACATTCTGCTCCAAACTGGGGTAATGAAGACAGGTATACGCCATACAGTGTGTTACGAGGGAAATATTGCCTGAGCAGCGGCACTATGGCCTATTCTTATAATCGTATTGCAACTGCCAAGGGATCTTTTACGTGCACGCCAATGTCTACACAAGACCTCGGTTAATTTCCTGCTTTGCTGTGTCAACAGGGCTAATGGGGAGAGAGAGAGAGAGAGAGAGAGAGAGAGAGAGAGAGAGAAATGTGGTTTAACATCAACGACACAAATTAGGTCAAGATTCATTTTATTTCAATAATTCTCTTGTGCGTAGGAGTCTTATACTGACTCTAAAAGTGCAAGTTGATCAGTGTATACTGGCCCTATGAGTTCAAGTTGTCCAGTGTATGCTGGCCCTAAAAGTGCAAGTATTCTATTTGATCCATACAGGCTCTAAAAGTGCAAGTATTATATTGTATACTGGCCCTAAAAATGCAAGTATTCCAGTGCATACAGGCCCTATGAGTGCAAGCAGTGCTTGTTAACAAAGTGTGAAGAGTTTAGCTGATGAAGAAGTCGCTGTATTTACTAATGGAGATTTGCACCATTTAAAACTAACGAGGCAGAACCATGTGACAGGTTCTAGTGTATCGTATTACCAACAGTCAGTTGAAACACAGCAGGACTAGTGTTAACCATGTTTATTGTATAAATAACTCCTGACAATATCACATAGTTTAAACATGTATTTAATCATCCTCGTTGTTATTACATAAACTAATTATAGTCTTTATAGACAGATCAACACCAAGGGGGGTAGGGGGGAGTCTAGCTCACAGTCCACTGTCTAGGAAAACTGCACCATAAAACATAAACAGATCAATTGTGGAGAGATATTTTCAGAGAGAGACAGAGAGAAGAGAGAAAGAGAGAGAGAGAGAGAGAGAAGGAGAGAGAGAGAGGGAGAGAGGTCTTTAGCAGTGTGACAAAACCTGAGGACTTGGCAAAAACCCACTTCAAATTTAAATTTATACACAACATCAATCATTTAAAGAAATCCCAAAGAAATAAAATTATATCTCTTTGGTTGATTTTAACTTATAAAATACATGAAATTTGACTTCATTCCTTTAAAAAAATCTACGAGAGAGAGAGAGAGAGAGAGAGAGAGAGAGAGAGAGAGAGAGAGAGAGAGAGAGAGAGAGAGAGGTTTAAAGTCTACCCACCTGACACAAACTAGGTCATTTCGGGACTAATATATGGTTCAATTTTACTTCGATAATTTGCTTGTGTGCAGAGGTCTTTAGCAGTAGAAGAAACCATCTACAATGTTCTGTATCTTATACCATATTGTAAGTATCACTGAGAAATCGGTAAGGGTGGAAAACAAAATTTGCTTCATAAGAATCTATCTCAAAGTGTCAATAACGATGTAACTGGATAAAAACATAATATTCGGATTATAACTCCTCATTATGGCTTAAAATCTCTAGATAAGGTGTGTTAATTAACAAGGGGGGGAAAATGGACTGAAAGGCGAGTTAATTATCGGTAGGGTTTAACAACTCTCGGACGGTGCGTTTTCTGTACTGAGTGCGTTAATTAACCGACGGGTAAAAAACGAATGACACGGTGTGTATTGTTAAATTGGTGTGTTTTCTCGATAGTTGTTATAACTGCACCAAAAGGGTATAATCAAGGACCATGAGGCTTTATTTGATGCGTAATTGTACAGTTGACTCAATGACAGACCGCATAATACAGTGCACGCGAGCTAACCATTCGTCCATCCAACCTCTTGTATATTAAGAGAGATGAGAGCTAACGAGCTGTTACATCAGGTATAACTCCTCAATATAGTGTCATTATATGTAAAGCTTTTATAATATAATTATAAGGTTGTAAGGTATCATTGAATCAAGCACACACTCTTAAATCCGTGCCTGTCTGATATTTTACAATAAGGTACCATGAAAACCATTGTTTCTGTTATAAGGTACCATGAAAATCCTTGTTTCTGTTATTATTACAGAATATATACCAGTTTAAATAAACAATAATAATAACAATATATACCTATATCAATAATTTACAGAGTGGATATCAAATTAATCATACCAATTTCAATACATCATATTATAGTCCGATAGTGTTACAATTTAAATATATCATATTTTTGTCTGATAGTGTTACATATATTAAAATATTCATCTAATAGAAATCGTGTAGATTCACAAATCAAAGATAAAATAATCCGAACTTTATGGACTCTAAATATATCATTCAGTGCTAAATTAACTTTGTTCTTTGTTACACTAAAGTCTAAGTTTTTTGGATGAGGTAAAAACAACCTGGTCCAATATATAGTTTTTTTCCTGTATTTACGACCATGGAGGTTGGATGAGAGAGATAGGGTTTAATGTACACTTGACACAAACTCGGTCATTTCGTGACAAACATACGGTCATTTTGGGACTAACATATTTATTTCATTAAACTTCTTGGTTGTAGGGGTCTTTAGCTGATGGAGGAAACTGTAAAAAGCCCACAAGGTTGTACAGACAGGCGACCCTACTCCTTGTCACAAACAACTGGGGAATCGAAATCAAATCCCCTGCACACCAAACAACATTCATAGGACACTGCACGGTGTATGACCATCTTTATTCATTTGTTTAGTGAGAGAGAGAAATGGGATTTAACGTCCACTCGACACAAACTAGGTTATTTTAGGACTAACATATGGTTTCAATTTTATTTCAATAATTCGCTTGCGCGTAGGGTTCTTTAGCAGTGGGAGGAAACCAGAGTGCCCGGAGGAAACCCACGAGGTTGAGAAGGCGCCTCCATCTCCACGTCACATACGCTCACACCAGGGATCGAAACCACAGCTGCAAACCAGAGGTGACCGGCCAGCTAGAGGTCGAAGTGCAGCTCTCTAGACCACTAGGCCATCCCAACCCCCCATATTTGTTTAGCAATGACATATACGAGCTTACTCCTTGTCCCGTACAACACGGGGAATCCAAACCACACCACTTGACTCAATGACAGACCTTCTGATCTAACGCCCACATGTTAACCATGCCGCCACCACCACTAATACCACGTTCAGACGCTTATTTTGAACTGGTTTATAAACCACGGGGATCGTTAAACCAGTTTAACTTTAGCGTCTGAACGCACATGTGGGCCAAATAAACCAGTTTAAAAACCCCAGCTCGCGACCTGTCTTCGAGAAGGCTTTTTATTTTAAACTGGTTCATCTTAGCCGTCTGAACGGGTTGGCTTAAAAACCCCAGCTCCAACTTGCTTTGAGCATGCGCAGTACGCAGTAAGTTACATTCCTGTGAAAATGTCGGGGTCAGACAGTGCAAATGTTATCGAAAGCGTGCGAGACCCGAATAAAGATGGCGATGCTGCCCATGCGTAGTTAACTCTAACCTCCGACCAAAGAGGTCAGAATAGTTAAACTGGTTTTGCTTATAGTACGTGTGAACGTAACACGATGCTGTCTTAAAAACCCCAGCGTTTATGAACTGGTTTAAAAATAAGCGTCTGAACGCACTATTGGTATTTTTTGTAGAAGTCTATCTACTTGATGTAGACAAGGAACAGAGTCAATAATTTGTAAGTAAAAGTACAACATAATATATAACTACCAATCATTTTAGTTGTAATTAACTAGAAAATGAACAACTAGTACGACATCTAGGAGATTACGTCTGACAGGTCTGTCCTTCTGCTGAACAATATAATTCATTCTTCTTGTCGGTCTGGTCAGAGATTAGATAAATATATAATTATAGGGGAGAAATCATTGAGTACGATAAATCATTCAGTAATCTTTTATATCAGATGTATTGTTCTCTTCACCTGCGAGACATTCCGCAGACATATTCTTTGCTTGAGGATTAAAAAGTACCTGAGTTGTGATTTATACGTTCAGGGAGTGTCGGAACAATGTGTTCTGGAAGATTTCAGCTGGCCATTTTGTTGATTGAAATATTTTGTGAAATTAGAGAGAGAGATTAGGGATTATAAAAATCTGTAGAGCGTAGAAATTTTTGACATTAAAATAAAATAGAGAGACAATGACAGACCTCATGATACAGTACACACACTCTAACTATTCGGCCATCCAACCGCCCTTAAAATAATGTGCAGGAAAGCAGCATGTTAAACTCAATTTCATTTCATGTAGCAAGCCAACTGAAGGTGTACTTTTAGGTGTAATGATAAATGTTATAGCGTCCATGATGATAATGGTTTAATCTTGTTAGACGTGAATTGTTTTAAGAGTTAAATCGTGTTATAGTAACAAAGGGAGGTCTACACATGTTCAAATCTTATAAATTTAAGTGTCTAACAAACTGTAAATGAGAAGATGTATTGTATTTTTGTAAATAGATTGCTTGGTAGTGTTGTAGATTGGTTGCAAATAGTGTCGATTGGAAATGACATGGGGTTTGAAATGAAATGGAATGGGGTTTAATAACATCCTACTGTACATTCTGCTCCAAACTGGGGTAATGAAGACAGGTATACGCCATACAGTGTGTTACGAGGGAAATATTGCCTGAGCAGCGGCACTATGGCCTATTCTTATAATCGTATTGCAACTGCCAAGGGATCTTTTACGTGCACGCCAATGTCTACACAAGACCTCGGTTAATTTCCTGCTTTGCTGTGTCAACAGGGCTAATGGGGAGAGAGAGAGAGAGAGAGAGAGAGAGAGAGAGAGAGAGAAATGTGGTTTAACATCAACGACACAAATTAGGTCAAGATTCATTTTATTTCAATAATTCTCTTGTGCGTAGGAGTCTTATACTGACTCTAAAAGTGCAAGTTGATCAGTGTATACTGGCCCTATGAGTTCAAGTTGTCCAGTGTATGCTGGCCCTAAAAGTGCAAGTATTCTATTTGATCCATACAGGCTCTAAAAGTGCAAGTATTATATTGTATACTGGCCCTAAAAATGCAAGTATTCCAGTGCATACAGGCCCTATGAGTGCAAGCAGTGCTTGTTAACAAAGTGTGAAGAGTTTAGCTGATGAAGAAGTCGCTGTATTTACTAATGGAGATTTGCACCATTTAAAACTAACGAGGCAGAACCATGTGACAGGTTCTAGTGTATCGTATTACCAACAGTCAGTTGAAACACAGCAGGACTAGTGTTAACCATGTTTATTGTATAAATAACTCCTGACAATATCACATAGTTTAAACATGTATTTAATCATCCTCGTTGTTATTACATAAACTAATTATAGTCTTTATAGACAGATCAACACCAAGGGGGGTAGGGGGGAGTCTAGCTCACAGTCCACTGTCTAGGAAAACTGCACCATAAAACATAAACAGATCAATTGTGGAGAGATATTTTCAGAGAGAGACAGAGAGAAGAGAGAAAGAGAGAGAGAGAGAGAGAGAAGGAGAGAGAGAGAGGGAGAGAGGTCTTTAGCAGTGTGACAAAACCTGAGGACTTGGCAAAAACCCACTTCAAATTTAAATTTATACACAACATCAATCATTTAAAGAAATCCCAAAGAAATAAAATTATATCTCTTTGGTTGATTTTAACTTATAAAATACATGAAATTTGACTTCATTCCTTTAAAAAAATCTACGAGAGAGAGAGAGAGAGAGAGAGAGAGAGAGAGAGAGAGAGAGAGAGAGAGAGAGAGAGAGGTTTAAAGTCTACCCACCTGACACAAACTAGGTCATTTCGGGACTAATATATGGTTCAATTTTACTTCGATAATTTGCTTGTGTGCAGAGGTCTTTAGCAGTAGAAGAAACCATCTACAATGTTCTGTATCTTATACCATATTGTAAGTATCACTGAGAAATCGGTAAGGGTGGAAAACAAAATTTGCTTCATAAGAATCTATCTCAAAGTGTCAATAACGATGTAACTGGATAAAAACATAATATTCGGATTATAACTCCTCATTATGGCTTAAAATCTCTAGATAAGGTGTGTTAATTAACAAGGGGGGGAAAATGGACTGAAAGGCGAGTTAATTATCGGTAGGGTTTAACAACTCTCGGACGGTGCGTTTTCTGTACTGAGTGCGTTAATTAACCGACGGGTAAAAAACGAATGACACGGTGTGTATTGTTAAATTGGTGTGTTTTCTCGATAGTTGTTATAACTGCACCAAAAGGGTATAATCAAGGACCATGAGGCTTTATTTGATGCGTAATTGTTAAATCAAAACTTGGGAAGGAAAACTGTTTTTACCGTGCGATTTTTCATTCGTCGGTGTGTTTTACGCAAATAGGTTTTTGTATACGGATCTTTGTATGTCCAGTTGAACGGGGCTGTTTCTTCTATGCGTATTTTGTATTTGTTGATGAACGGAAGACACAGTACGTGTTTTATAGTCACGCCATTTATAAAATCGAATAATGAAATATAAATATAGACATTCATCTGTCGTAAAAAGGCGAAAACAATGTCGTCATTAAAATACGTATCCAGCAGTCAGACCCCAATTTGATTATATCCAGGTATATATCGATAAGCTTAATTTTCCGTATGTCTATATATTTTCTTTTGTTCTGACAATTTATTGTTGTGCGTGTTGACATGAGTACCACGTAAACAGTAACTCATTGTCAGTTTATTGTTTTGCGTGTTGAAATGAGTACCGCGCAACCCGTAACTCATAGCCATTTTATTGTTTTGCGTGTTGAAATTAGTACAACGTACGTAACACGTACTTGTTTCATTGCAACTTATTATAAAAAAAACTCTATACAAAAAACAATAGAAATGTTAGCAGTTCAATAATAATTATTCGCGGGCTGCAGTTATTTATTTTTCTTGTCTTTTTGTGGATTTCATTTGTTAACATTATTGTGGTACCACTGAACTATAAATGCATGTGTCTTAAAATTGGTCGCATGCAATATCGCTATTTACCGATATCCCAATAAACCTCCATTTGATTATCCGATACATGTATTAGTCCGAAAATATTTTGCTGACTTTTTAATTTCGGCACAAAAGAGTGTGGATGGTTGCATACTGTCAGTCAGGGTTCAATATTTTGCCAGGAGAATATAGGATCCTAATATTCAATATTTAAGTTTGAATTAACATTAAATAATCAGTACCCTAGACGTGTTTTGCAATGGTTACGGCTGCCATTTTGAAATGAACAAAATAAAATATCCTACACCACAACATAATTAGTAAAGGCTTATTCACAATCCAGAAAACATTATCTAAAAGAACATAGAATGGACTAAGCAGGCGCAAATGACAGCCGTACATTACCAAATATTTTTATTAATTTACAAACTCTAACTAACGGTGGTAGTAATAATACCTTGCAAATGAATATGCACATTTTAATACAGTCCACTAATTTATATATCTATCTAAAAGACTCTAATAACCATCGTAAAATACTAGCTGAATTACCGGTAATTAAATTCTCGGTTAATATACATCTGACGTCCTGAAAACGTATTATGAAATGGTGAGGCACTTTTGTGACACAAACTATTAAATTACTTGCATGCACGATTAATAGTGAATACAAAATACCGTACTGTTAAATGTATTTTGTATGTGAAGTGTATATATTATACGTTTATTTTAGTATATGTATTAATTAAGGAGGCGAATTAATATAAGCCTTTGGCTTGTTTTTGAATCCTTAACTTTTGACAGTGTATAAAATCTATCTTATTTGACATAAATATTGTTAAAATCAAGATAAAATCTTGAAAGAGGTTTAAAATACACATTCACTGAAATAGCTGAGCTGCGGCGATGGATGATCATTTAATTACCCCCAATAAAGTCTGACAATTAGCAGCAGTTATATAATATCTAGGTCAGCGTTGATCCAAGTTAGTGTTCAGCGAAGCGTACTTCCTGCTTTGGTGTCAGTTTGTGTAGTAATATGGAACTTTGAAATGTTTAATAATTTAACCAATTCAAGAAGAACAACCAATGGCATTAAATTTTCGCATATTTCCAATACGAAGTTTTTTTTTGTTTTGAAATATACTGTAGTAAAATAACTTAGTCCTCTAATTTTCAGTACATGATAATAATGTCATAGTATTTCATCCTATATGTTTAATCTTACAACCCCTCTTGTTGTTTTCTGGTACCGTGAAGGTATAGGAATCGAAATCTCAGATAGGATATAAATTTTGATATTATTTGTAAGATATGCTGACAATTATACTGAATTTTGATATTATTTGTAATATATGCTTACAATTATACTCATTGAGCATGGTAATATTATAATACAAGTTTGTAGTCTCATTTCTTTGCGGAAAATTCTCCGCCCCCAGTCTGACATCAAAAGTTCATAGTCGGGGAAGCCATGTTAAGAAAATGGTGGTATTATAAGGTTTCCGACCAATTAATTTCGTCGATTGATCCTGCAACAAAGATTATACCCAGCTCGCACAAATCAAAATATAAATAGGTTAATGACACGTCACCTGTCTTTGTTTTTTTAACACAGGTAAATGTCTACGATGCAGCAGATATTACTAATACATAATCAAATCCACAATGTCGTTTGTAACAGTATTGGTTCAACATGGGAGACGACATGTCTACGCATCAAAGAACATTGTCTTGAAAGAATCGTGCAGTTGGCTATTGTTACATTGGTATTAGTTTCGATCACGGGAAGACTTAGAGTTCAAAGGATGATTGACAACTTAGTTCTTTTGAAGCCAATCACATACAAATTACTTTGTGTTCTGCATTAGCAATATAAATTTTGTGAGGAGATAAACGCAACGTTATTGATAATATTCATATGCATGGAAATTCTATTTTATGGATCTTATTTCGATGAAGGTAAGATACTCCATAAATAGAGTTGTAACTAAAGCGTTTTCATATTTAGCATAATGTAACACTGCTAAGTGAGACATGAATTTTAACCGGACATAAAATTACGAATGCATGGGAAAGGAGTTTAAGTAATCATTGGCGATAGCGTAACAGTTTTGATTGTTCAATAATGCGTAAAAAATTTGTTTGTAGGCCTACTGTAATTATAACTACTGGCAATCTACAATTAAAGTTTACAAGGCAACAATAGAGACTTTTGGCAAGCGTAAATCTCTGGTCCGTATCGCGTATCCGTATCGATTTTGTGTGTGACGTCAACAATGTTTGTGCATTTCTCATACGTGATACTGCACACGAATACGGCAGCACGTATAGAACAGCTTTCATACTGAAAAGGTCCGTATAACATTATCGTCTTTTTACCGTACTTTTTGCTACTTTTAGACGTTGAAATGTTGTGTCATAGTGTTTTTATGAATCTATGTGTACCCTAGAACACGAAGGTGTATATTTGATGCGATTTTAACCATGATAATGACAGGAATTTAATGATTACTTTTGATGAGATTTTCGCAAAATTTTCATATTTTCCCGTCTGACTGTCTGTCAATCTGCATGCTGGTTGATTTACATGCTAAATTTAGGGAGGTGGGGCCTTGCAAATCTGCATTTAAAAGGGGTATATTATACTTTCTGGATGTTACATTAGTGAAACCCCAAAAAGATTTGACACTAAATTTCTTTTTAAATTTTAAATAGCTCAGCCACGGTCGAGCGACTTTATTCCACTCAGGAATTTGTAGGCTAGGCACTTGACTAGTACTGATAGTGATCTTGGTAGATAACTGCCACCATGCTGTATTACAACTAAGCTCAACTCAGGTACACGGCGCGAAAGTCTGCCAAAACTCTAAAACTACATTGACGCAACGTATAACGTGGCGATATACGGATACGTGATACGGATGCGGAAAATTCCGCTTGCCAAAAGTCTCTAATGTGTTGATAAAGGGGCGTCTATATTCTGTCAATCAGTTTCTTATGATGCCACGTTTCAATTCACATTATTGAACCCTGACTGACAGTATGCAACGATCCACACCCTTTTGTGCCGAAATTAAAAAGTCAGCAAAATATTTTGGGACTAATACATGTATCGGATAATCAAATGGAGGTTTATCGGGATATCGGTAAATAGCGATATTGCATGCGACCAATTTTAAGACACATGCATTTATAGTTCAGTGGTACCACAATAATGTTAACAAATGAAATGCACAAAAAGACAAGAAAAATAAATAACTGCAGCCCGCGAATAATTATTATTGAACAGCTAACATTTCTATTGTTTTTTGTATAGAGTTTTTTTTTATAATAAGTTGCAATGAAACAAGTACGTGTTACGTACGTTGTACTAATTTCAACACGCAAAACAATAAAATGGCTATGAGTTACGAGTTGCGCGGTACTCATTTCAACACGCAAAACAATAAACTGACAATGAGTTACTGTTTACGTGGTACTCATGTCAACACGCACAAAAATAAATTGTCAGAACAAAAGAAAATATATAGACATACGGAAAATTAAGCTTATCGATATATACCTGGATATAATCAAATTGGAGTATGACTGCTGGATACGTATAAATGACGACATTGTTTTCGCCTTTTTACGAAAGATGAATGTCTATATTTATATTTCATTATTCAATTTTATAAATGGCGTGACTATAAAACACGTACTGTGTCTTCCGTTCATCAACAAATACAAAATATGCATAGAAAAAACAGCCCCGTACAACTGGACATACAAAGATCCTTATACAAAGACCTATTTGCGTAAAACACACCGACGAATGAAAAATCGCACGGTAAAAACAGTTTTCCTTCCCAAGTTTTGATTTGACAATTACGCATCAAATAAAGCCTCATGGTCCTTGATAATACCCTTTTGGTGCAGTTATAACAACTATCGAGAAAACGCACCAATTTAACAATACACACCGTGTCATTCGTTTTTTACCCGTCGGTTAATTAACGCACTCAGTGCAGAAAACGCACCGTCGGAGAGTTGTTAAACCCTACCGATAATTAACACGCCTTTCAGTCCATTTCCCCCCCCTTGTTAATTAACACACCTTATCTAGAGATTTTAAGCCATAATGAGGAGTTATAATCCGAATATTATGTTGTCATCCAGAATATTATGTTTTTATCCAGTTACATCGTTATTGACACTTTGAGATAGATTCTTATGAAGCAAATTTTGTTTTCCACCCTTTCCGATTTCTCAGTGTATCTAGTGGAGTTTATACCAGATACAATATTGGGAAGTATACAGAGAAGTCTATACCAGATTACCATATAATATTGTAAAGTACGCTCTATATGTACCATAAAGCACAAGACTGATGTTATGCCGCAGATGAATTATGTCACGGCTTTTTTCTGAAGTCTTTCTTCACCGTGTAACAATATTGGGAAGTATACATTTTATTGTTATAGAAGTATATTAATTACATAAATCGTTTGGCGAATAAAAGAAGAATATTGCTGCCATATTTTTTGTTTGCGATTCTTTGTAATTATATCAGGAATGGTTTGTTTGGGTTTATTACAACCGATGTACCATTATCTACTATCGTTTATCTGCTGGGGTTTATATAACACAATCAACAACATAAATATTATATCCTCTTTCATTGGAATGTTGTAAGACTGTTAATAACATTAATAAAGTGGTGTTAATATGTTTCAGTTGGTTTAATAAAAAGGCTTGGGATCCATCGTTAACCCCTTAGAACCTACTATCTCTAGTGCCTCAAACCGGAGAGAGAGACAGAGAGAGAGATGGAGAGAGAGACGGAGAGAGAGAGGGATAGAGAGATTGAGTTTAATATACAAGAAATCTAACATATGGTTCAATCATAGTTCAATAACTTGCTTGCGTGTAGGGAGGGGGGAAACTGGAGGATCTGGATAAACCCCACGAGGTTTGACAGGTGATCCTACCCCTTGTCACGTACAAACGGGAAATTGAAACCACATACAAGCGGAGATTCGAAACCACAGCTTATGATCTGAGTTGTATACTGTAAACCATTTGGCCATTCAACCCAATATATCTTCATTTGAGAATATGTCCACTTTTCAGCCCCGGGCCTGAACATATTATTGAGTGGATTATATATTTTGTAACAAATTGGAAATTATCTTATAAATGCACAATCGGCAATTTAAATTATTAATTCAGATAGAAGAAATAAAATGTTAAATGTATCAGTTTCCACAGATATCTATAACACCTCGATACTAATATATCATTTATGAATTTTGAGTTGGTATAAATTTTAAGTTGACTAGATCGTGGAATACCCACACATATACATTATCAACTTATACATGATGGAGTGTGATTATAGTGTTAGACAAGAAAATGATTGCAGAGTTCCCGGAGTATCACAAATTATCATACAACATAGATTAATCCTGTCGCTCCTCATTCGAAGGTTCAAACTATGTCAGACAACGGTTTATTGTCACGATTTAATAGCAGGATTAAAGTTGAAGCAAGAATTAGAAAGATAACTTTCAGTGGTTATTATTCTAATGTGTTTTTCTGCGAGGACTGGGGCTGTCCAACACCACAATTAAAACATGTATAGGCCTACGCCTTTTTGTACCTTAAACAGCCGAACTAGCCCAAAAACGTGTACCGCCTCTAGCATCCTCAATTAAGCTGTACCTACCTAAACACAGGTACGCCCTATAGTGCCTCAAATCACCTGAACCTGTCCAACAACGCACAGTGGCTCTAGCAACACAAATGGCCTGAGCCGTCCAAAAATGTATACACCCTCTAAAGCCTCAAGCAGCCTGAACCTGCCCAAAAACGCATACTCCCTCTAGCGCCCCAAACAGTTTCAAGCTGTCCAAAAACACATACTCGATCTAGAGCCTCAAACACCATGAACCTGCCATCTAGCGATACAAACAGTCGCAGTCATATGTACAGCTGTGAATTACCTGAGTGGTGTATTATTAGTTCTGTGAGTAGTGTATTATTAGTTCTGTGAGAGGTGTATTATTAGTTCTGTGAGTGGTGTATTATTAGTTCTGTGAGTGGTGTATTATTAGTTCTGTGAGTGGTGTATTATTAGTTTCAGACAATCTAGGGAGGAGTAATTCCAGGCAGTTTAAAAAATGAGCTATTTTGAATTAATGGACATAATCGTCGTATGAAACTAGAAGATATTTACCTCTTAATACTTGACAATAAAGATCAAATGTGACAAGTCTGTATGTGACAAATTCAAAGAAAAAAGTTGTCATATAAAAACTGCTAAAATTCATAGTGGGCAGATTTATAAACAGGCCCTAGGCCTAAATTTCAAATTGAATAAAGATATCACTTGTCTCTAATTCTATCAAGGTACTGGGGTAGCCCATATTTACATGCACCGAGTAGCTAAAGGGTTAATTGCTAAAAACATTTAGCTTTCAGCAATTTTTCCCTAAAAAAATACCAAATAGTTATCCAAAGTGTTATGAATGCAAAAAAAAACCCTGCAAAACAACAAGAGACTAAATAAATCAGTTCCAGTTCCAATGCCATGTTTGTTAGAAATGCTATCTAGTATATAGTAGTAATACTTAAATATACATGTCTTGTTCGCTGGTCTTCTTGACTCTTCGTTAGAACTTCCCCCACAAATAGACTTTACCCAAAAGCATTTAAATTGTACTATCGAATATGGGCGTGTAATTATTCGAAATACAGGACCCTAATGATTCCTTATTAACGGAGAAAGTAGTCTGGTGGAGACCACTTGTATCTATTTCAGGTACCATACGAAGATATACACAATACATAGAAACAGGATAATTGGTCTGTCACCCATGGCAATGTCTACAACTTCCAACTTACTCATTTCAAATTATCTAATAGTGTAATTTGTTGTCAGTCTATTCCTTTGTCACGTAAAAGTCTGAGATTGAGAGAGAGAGGGAGAAATGGGGTTTAACATCCACTCGACACAAACTAGGACATTTCGGGACAACATATGGTTTAATATTTTATTTCAATAATTCGCTTGCGCGTAAGGGTCTTTAGCAGTGGGAGGAAACCGGAGTGCCCGGAGGAAACCCACGAGGTTGAGAAGGCGCCCCTATCTCCATGCCACATACGCTCACACCAGGGATCGAAAAAACATCCCCGTCTGGGATTGAAACCACAACAGTTGACTTAATGACAGAAATAAAATGGGGTTTAACGTCCTACAGTTCTGCTCCTAACCGGACTAATGGAGACAATATTTGCCTAGACAATATTATATTGACCAAATGTTAAACTTCAATCCAATAACGTCTTCATAACTGCTATGTCAGAGATGACAAGTGATGACAGTGGCGATTAAGAGAAATCAAATGATGACAGTGGCGATGACAACAAGTTATGGCAAGTGATAACAGTGAAAACAAGAGATGGCAGTGACAATAGTGAGAACAAGAGATGACAGTGACAGTAGTGAGAACAAGAGATGGCAGTGACGATAGTGAGAACAAGAGATGACAGTGGCGATGAGAACTAGTGATGACAATGACGATTAAGGGAGAACAAAAGATGACAGTGACGATGAGAACTAGTGATGACAGCAACGATTAAGGGAGAACAAGCTGTGAAGGTGATGACAAGTGACGATAGTAACTATCAGTGACAACAGTGTGTATTTCTTGGTTCTATCAATACCCATTGAGAAAAGATGTTCCATATTGATGTCTGTTTACACGATATAAATCTTTCCAATATAAACTATAGCATTCGTTATTCAATAATTCATACATAGATATTATTTTATTTATATCTCTAACATAAACCAAACTATTATTTCTTACTCACATATTCTTTACATGATATGAAGCATTCCAATGTAAACTGAAAAATTCCTTTAGACAATAACTTAAATATACACCTATATCTATTACTTCCATATGTGCAAAATTTCTACTCCTCAATTTATACAATTATTAAAACATATCTACAGTATACCTATGTCTATTACTTCCAGATGTGTGTATAATCTATACCCCGCAATTTATACAATAATGTAAAGATACATTATGGGAGATAAGATAAAGAGATGGCAGTTCTCACTATAATAGTTAAAAACTAGATAGTGTAAAGGTAATTTGCTGGAAATTTCAGTCACATTGATCCACTATTAGCCGAGATCAAAGCGAGTGAAATATTCACATAGCCTCGGTCATCATTACTAAAATCATTAATATAAACAGCCTAGTCTCGATTATCCACTTGATTGATCTAATTATGAGTGGCCGTTAAGCGGCATATAGGAATTTAATCTGCCAACATCGAAGGCTAGCCTTGACATCAAGAGTTTATTATGGTCTGGATAAGTTAATTAATGTCTAATTGATTATTTAGATAACATTTCAGGTCTAAAGAAAGACCTGTAATGAGCAGATTTTGCTCATGCATACTGTATGTTTTAATATATTCTATATACCTACTTACAAATGTGTGTAATATACTTTATATAATTCTATGGAATACAATTACTGCTTATTGCTTGATAATGACTAGAGAAGCTTAGTAGAAACGGTGCTCAGTAATAAATGAGCTGAAATGAAAATCCAGTTTAATGTCTTACTGTTCTGCTTTTAACCTTGGCTAATAAAGACTGGCATCCACCTTACAGTGTGCTATGAGAGAAATTTTGCCATACAGTGACACTGCAGCCTAAAAGACCTCAGTTATTTGTCCCATTCGAAAGACAAGACCATTGTCCTTATCAGGCTCGCCGCCATGCACCACCTCTGAAATAAACTCTCCAAGTAACTTGTATTCCATATAATTGTATCATGTGGTATTAATTAAACCATATCCAATAACCAATAGAAGTATCTGATTTACAGGACGATTAATGAATAAAATGATGATAAATGTGTCATGTTATTAATACATATGTAAGTAATAAATATATTGTATAGAGAATGCGAATAATGACAGTTGTAATAAATATTGATATCAATAACACCAAACATCTGGAGATGATCAAATATCATTAACTACAGCTCTTCATCTACCTACTAGAGTGAGAGAGAGAGAGAGAAATGGGGTTTAACGTCTACTCAACACAAACTAGGTCATTTTGGGACTAACATATGGTTTCATTTTATTTCAACAATTCGCTTGCGCGTAGGGGTCTTTAGCAGTGGGAGGAAACCGGAGTGCCCGGAGGAAACCCACGAGGTTGAGAAGGCGCCCCTATCTCCATGCCACATACGCTCACACCAGGGATCAAAACCACAGCCGCAAGCCAGAGGTGACCAGCCAGCTAGAGGTGGAAGCGCGGCACTCTAGACCACTAGGCCATCCCAACACCCCCCTATTAGAGTGTAAAAAGCCATGGTGGTTAAGTGAGTAAGATGCAGGCTTGCTAGCCTGAAAGTCATGGGTTCGATCCCGGAGTTTTCCCAGAAAGTTCATCAGGATTATCCAGCTTGGTATCCCCTTGTCATTGGCACATGACGGAGGTCCTGATCAAGGACAGCTATCTAATCGTTCCGATCGGATGAAATAATGAGATCAAGTGTGTACACATTGGCATTTACGTAAAAAATCACTTGGCAGATGGAATTTTATATAACAGTAGGCCATAGTGCCATGGCCTGGGCAAAATTTCCCCCATAGCCCACTGTATGGCGTAGTATGCCCGTCTTCCTTAGCCCAGTTGGAGCAGAACGGTAGGACATTAAATCCCACTTCGTTTCATTTCATTTCTATGTAAATTTTTCGACCAGTCAATTTTCTCTGCTAGAAAGCCCAGACTGGTGAAAATTTCCAAAACCACAGCCCTGCTGTTTACACATTTCCTATAAATTGTTTGGCTTGTGGAGATTTGACAAGAACAAATTATTACGCTGTCAAACAATATTTATTATTATAAAAGTCTGAAGTTCCTTGCACAATTTAAAACAAGCATCTGTTAGGAAACAGCATGAGAGAGATAGATGGGGTTTAACGTCTAGTCGACACGAACTAGGTCATTTTGGGACTAACATATGGTGCAATTTTATTTCAATAATTGGCTTGTGAGTAGGGGTCTTTAGTAATGGGAGGAAACGGGAGAAAACCCACGAGGTTGGACAGGCGACCCTACTGCTAGTCACGTACAACCAGGGATTCAAAGCCACGCCAGTTGACTCAATGACAGGAAATAATATGTGTAAGGCCTACTAGTGCTTCTCTACATAGAGAATATATAAAATATAAATCAAAACATTTGTTTGAATATCTAAATACATTAAACTTGTGTTTCCAATAAAAATAAACATCAATTTACACTTGTAACAAGTAAGAATTTTTTGTGCAATTTGAGTGCGTTTTAAGCAACTTTTATCAACAGTTATAACTATAGACATTTTTATAACATCTGTTGTGAATGATGAGAAACATTTATGGTATCAATAATAATATCTCAACTATAAAAGTTTGATAAAATAAATTCTATAAAATATGAAGTGAAATAGGGTATTACATCCTATATAGCACAGGAAGCTGGGTTGCATGGTTTTGATTCCCAGCTTGTACATGTACATAACAATGTGTAGGGTCGTCTGTCAAACCTCACAGTTTTTCTTAAGATCCTCCTGCCAACGATCCCTTGTTCAAACCATAATATGTTTACTCCTGAAATGAACTAGTCTATGTTGAGTGGACATTAAACCCCATTTCTCTCGGGGGTTGGGATGGCCTAGTGGTCTAGAGTGCCGCGCTTCGACCTCTAGCTGGCCGGTCACCTCTGGCTTGCGGCTGTGGTTTCGAGCCCCGGTGTGAGCGTATGTGGCATGGAGATAGGGGCGCCTTCTCAACCTCGTGGGTTTCCTCCGGGCACTCCGGTTTCCTCCCACTGCTAAAAACCCCTACGCGCAAGCGAATTATTGAAATAAAATTAAACCATATGTTAGTCCCGAAATGACCTAGTTGTGTCGAGTGGACGTTAAACCCCATTTCTCTCTCTCTCTCTCCCATTTCTCTCTCACCTAAATAGCACAGTGGTCAATTGAAACTTGTCCTTTTAGATAAGAATTACTAACTTCTGAACACAAAGACTAGGTCATTTTGGGACTTCAATAGTCTAAGCTGTTCTTAGTGTTCCTTAAAGGGTATGATATGAATGTAACTGGTTCTAAAAGCTAATATTAAAGTATATGTGAAGTGTTTATTCAAAATTAAAAAAAAAAAATCTTACTTTCAAATCAATTTTGATCGGTGAAATATATGAACAGTTCAAATTGAATGACAGTCGTTTATGCCTGTTTAGTGTATTCCACACGTTTTTTAATTATTTTGTAGCTTGTGAATCATTCATTACAAATTACTTCCGTATTGCCTTGTAGGTTATTTTTTGATTTGTTCATTACAAAACGATAAAATATTTTCACGGCAAGATAACCACATCAATATTGATTGAAACTGACTGTGGTAATATTGAATTCTAATTTGTGCTTTTAGTTTCAAATATTAAGGAAATATTTGAGTTAGAGATTTTATTTCCTTGAAACAGTGATGGCAAATAGTAAAAATCTACATGCTGTCATTACACACAAGAATAGGATTCAATTGTAGACATCTGATTGGTCCGTGCATCTGATCACTCGGCCACAAAATCGTCTACAGTAATTCTAATGATCTGTTTATTTCAAAGTACGATACATTGTATTGTTTTTTAAAATGGAATAATATACCAAATATTTTATTGCTTGCGCGTAGGGGTCTTTAACAGTGAGTAGGGGGGGGGAACTGGAGGTCCCATATAAAACCCACAAGGAGAGACAGGCGAACCTACGTAATATACAAGCGGGGAATCGAAACCTTGCCACTTGACTCAATGATAGACCTTATGATCTAAAACACGAACGTTAGACCATTTCTCCAACCCATTCTTCAGATTTATAGCTATATAAAAAACATTTCATTGGGATTCTTTAACGGTATACAAAACATTTTATTGTCAATTTTACACCCTTCACATCCTCTCAATAAAACCATTATAAAAAAAAAGGCATTTTATCATACCGGTAAATGATAATGTTATTCTCTATATGTATGTAATTTTATCATGTAGACTTTTATGTACATTTGAATTTTATATTGTTTCAATTTATGTTATTGTAAAGAGCCTCTGAGCATTGCTCTGCGGTGGAAGATGAGCGCTGTTTAAATATCGTTTTAATAATAATAATAACTTATATATCTGTCTTATCAAACTCTTTCACTGAGAGAATCTATTTTCACACACAGTTTCAAGAACAGTAGAAAATATTGATATGTATATATACACTGTCTTATCGAGACCTTTCACTGTGAGAGAATCGTCTTTCACACCCATTTTAAGGAACTGTAGAAAACACTGAGAACAATGTATATATACAGTTGGTCTTATCAAGAATTTTCACGAGAGCAGGCTTCATTACCGATTCTGTTCTATCTCATGATCAAACGCCTTTACGTCAACTCATCAAATTCTTTAACAACAATTGTCTTACTGTTTTATAATCAAACGTAATTTAACGACCATCTGTTAATATCATGGATGCAGCTTCTTTCAGTTCTATGTTCATAAAATACACAACTACAGAGATCAAGTATAACTGCTTGAACTCTCCAAATACACAGCTATAGAATGTACGGCCATATGAACTCTCCAAATATACAACTACCACTGTAATGTACAGCCATATGAACTTCTCAAATGAATGAGAAGTGGTACCAGATGTTCTTGTACAGCAGTTTCATGTCCATTCAATTCAACCCAAACTAGATTATTTCTGGACTAACATATGGTTCAAATTCCCTTCTGGTCTTTAGCAGCGGTAGGAAACTTGAGGAACCAGAGAAAATCTACAAGGTTGGACAGGTGACCCTACTCCTTGTCACATACAACCGGGGAATCAAAAACATGCATACGCTAACGATTCAGCCATCCACACCGCTATAAGACAGATTGTACTACTGTCAAATAGCCATTTTTAACAGATTTGTTGAAAGAGTAGTGAATAATATCTATAATTCTGTGATGTTTGATTATATTATATCATGTGTTAAAGTATAAAATATATCATAATGTGTAAATATATATCTATTTGCCAATCTGTATCAAATATTAATATATACTTGTCTGTCATGGCATGAATCACTAAAAATATATATATATCTGAACAAGAATGACTCAGTCAAAAAGGCTTTATGTGAGGTTAGATAAAGAGTTGACAGTTATGCTATAATCGTTTAAAATAAATATGGTAAATAGAATATATTGAAAATTTCAAATTGCCCCACCCTGAATTGAGATAATAGCGATTGAATGTCAGGCCTAGCCTCGCCTCGATCATTACATCACATTAGACCTTGTGTATAACATTTATACAAAATAAGAATAAATCGTAGCGCCACTGTCAGGCAAAATTTCCTTTTTGTCATGAGAAGTCTTGCATAGTTATTGAGATTTTATTGGATGTAAAAACAAGAATCTTTGGCAGTTGGAAATACTTTTGTCCCAGCAAAATCCTTCTCCTCTTATTACACATGGAACAAAAGTAATTCAATCAACCATGTGTTAGTCTCAAAATGACCACATTTGTGCCGAAGACACAGTTAAACACCATTCCACTCCATCCACTAAGAAGACTCTCGCCATTGAACAGAAGACCACAGTCAAGATTGGTTGCATTATTTTTTTCATTTTTAGTGAAGCCTGTACCATAACAGGCTCGGGACTGTTCAGCACAGTGGAGGCTTGCGGCTGGCCCCCGGATCCATTCACTTGATTTGATATTTCTTTATTTTTTTCGATGTCTATTTTCCATCCATACGATTACATCATGTGTACCTACTTCAAGAATACACATGGTGGCAAATGGCCACCATTTAAAATACTACGCCCGCCTCTTAGAGACGATAACTTAACTCGCTATAAATTGTAAAAAAATTTACTTCGGCTAGAATTAAAAAACACCTAAGATTAACATTTGCTAAAAATTTCTAAAAAACAACCTAAATTTATGGAAATGGGGCCAAATCAAATCAGGCAAATTACATCAAATAGTCCATGTTAAACGTATAGCAAAAATTTTAAACTAACGCGAGCACGCGCGTTTCTAGACAACGCCATAGCGGGTCATAGCAACCAGTGAGTATAAATTGGAAATCCCCAATGACGTAGATATTATAAATTGGAAAGCTGAGTCTGTCTTAAAATAAGTAGTACCGTCAGTAAACAAGATGGAAGCCATCTGCTATCGTGTTTGATCATGGAGTAGGCAAGCACAGGTGTGTCGTATGTTTTCCATCTTGTCCCCAGGTTTATTTTGTAGATTTTTGTTTTGAGTGTAGTGCAGTCCTCCTGCTCTTACTATTACAGACCACACACCCACACATCAGAAGCTTGAGCCGTGATCTTTAACCTATCGAGGTATAATCTTCATCTAAACGTGATAACACCTACCCTACACAAAGAATCGTCCAAAAGAAATGTATATTCTAGAATATTATTTCACAAATCATGAGATAACCATGAAAAACACATCCCATAATTATCGATAGAAAGTTGCAGACGGATAACAAAATATTTAGGAAAGCGAATGTTAAGGAAAGAGAACTCTAGACAAACAACAGAGAATTTTCTTTACGTCTGCTGTAAACCGAGTGAAGTCGTTAAAATCATAGATTAAAGAACAGTAACTCTTGTTCAATTTTGATTTTTTTTTATTAAAGAGTGTTTCTCACAAATATTGAACAAAATTTGATAGTTCGGACATTTTCTCAAAAATTTTGCTCTGCCTAAAATTCATGCCTCATTCACTTTTTCACCTCTTTAATTTTAAAAGGAAATGGGGTTTGAGGCCTAAAATTCATGCCGCATTCATTATTTCACCTCTTTAATTTTAAAAGGAAATGGGGTTTGAGGTCTAAAATTCATGACTCATTCACTTTTTCATCTCTTTAATTTTAAAATGAAATGGGGTTTGGTATCTTGGATGGACATACAACATATAGAGTGTGATCAGGGGGATTTTGCCTAGGCAGTGGCATTCCTCACCTACTGATCAATGAATTTCTGTTCAGCTAAAAGGGGTTAAATCACAAGGTCTGTCCTTGAAATGAAATGAAATGGGGTTTAACATCCTACTGTTCTGCTCCGACTGGGCTAATGAAGACAGACTTATGCCATACAGTAAGTTATATGGGAAATTTTGCCCTACAGTCTACTCTTATATCCAATTCCAACTGTTATGGGAAATTTTGTCCAAGCAGCAGTGCTAGAGTCTACTCTTATATTGAATTACAACTGTTGAAGGATCTTTTAAGTGCATGCCAATGTGTACACAGGACCTTGGTTGATCGTCCCATCCAAATGCCTAGACAGCTGTCCTTGTCAGACCCTCGGTCCTGCATGTGACAACATGTAGGGTCATTTGTCCACTCTCCTGCATTTTTTCCAGGTACTAGTTTCCACCCGCTGCTAAAGACCCCTACTCATAGTGAAATATTGAAATAAAATTAACCCATATGCTAGTCCTGAAATTACCTAGTTTGTGTCGAGTGGACGTTACACCCAATTTCTCCCTCCCACTGGTTAGCGGGCTAGTGCAAAATTTACCAAACAATCAAGTCTCCATCTTTAATTTCAAAGAAATACCCGCTTGAATATTTCCTGACCAACATGATGACAAACCGAACAACATCATTACTTAAGCAGAAAAAATTTCTTGACTTGCGTTAATCACCAGTCTAATTGAGTACTAATGACACATCGCAACCCTTCGTAAACCTCCGCAAAACCAATTAAACAAAGAAATCAAATTTTTATGAATGAGTAGTTATTTTAATTTTCACGGACAGAAAATGAAATGAATAAATAAAGCCAAGCACCGAGAGAAAGAGTCATGATTGTGATTGAAAAACACAAACGAATGTAGATTAATTGACCAGATCGACCAGTTCATTAATAACACATTTCTAATAGTCTAATAACGCAATAAGAGTCTGGTGGGTCAAGACTACTAGATTAATTGTCAAAAGGATAAAGAAGCAGATGAGAAGCTTCATTAAAGTTTCACGTTCACGTTAGACAATCATCTGAATATTAGCAGTCGTGTCACAATTACCGCCTTTTTTTTACGTGGACCAACTAGCCAACACATCTTCTTGTAGCATTTCTGACGGTGCGACAGACAGGAAAAAACCTGCTGTTATACTAATGAAACAGAGAAGGAATTTCTCAGTTCTTTCCTTAACAATTCACTCACAAAAAAAAAATCAGCAGGAGTCTCGGCCTCTTACATAATGAGCTTCGTTTTCCCCTTTTTTCCTTCCGATTTTAACGTCCATTAATAATTCTCACGTCGGCATGCACGCTAGGACATGCATTATGTTTTAAAATCCTATAACAGATCAAGAGCTTGTAGCTCTCAGTATAATAGTTCAAAAATAGATAAAGAAAAATGAATATATCGAAACTTTCATTGCATCTTTAATAAAAGTTCTCAGTTTCATCTAAAATTGAATGACCTATAAAAAAAACTTGAAAAATCCCCAAAACAAACACTGAAAATATTGTACGTTTTTTAACGTAGATCCTAAGTCGATGTTCATCAATATTTGTAATTAGAGTTCTACCAGATTTCAACCCGATCTTTTTACCACGCCAGGTTTTTTTTATACATATGGCGATGGTATCATCTTAGTATCAAGAAGATTACCGGTTGTAATCGCAGTCAGACGGCATTCTTTCTATCTTTTTTTTTACCCGTGTTCGTAAATTGAAGAGTTCTAATCCTGTTTGATCTGTAGCATATGCCAGAATTAAACTACGATAGGATAGTTAGAAAGCTGAGTGGTTAATCCTGCTACTACTGACGCTCTGATCACCACGGTTTGGATTATTACAAGGAAGACATAGCGTCGGTGTCATTCTAAAACCTCGTAAGTCGGCATTTTTTCGAAAATCACTTTTTTGCATAATTCGATTGGTCATCATGTAATACATCATATATAAAAAAATCAGAGCTCTACCACAAATAGTTTTCATTTTATTAGCGTGTGAACAAACCTCGTATCACGTTTCACTCTATTTTGTTCTTTTCTAAATACTTGTATCTCGGCCACGTGTTAGCGTCGAAGACGTCAAGGGCCTTAAAGCGATTTAAATGACCACAATTCGTATCATAACACGTAAGTATTTCATTATTTTTATCATATTATTGTAGCATCATACGACGTGTCATACTAGGCGTAATTTATCGGGAGAGAACAATAATATTTGCTGTTGTGTTTATGCTTTTAAGGTAGAAAATAGCGATCTTATCGGTTTTGTTTACATGCTACGCTTGTACTTACTATCATAGGGGTCATTAATGTCTATGTTAGTAACAAGGGGTATGTGGGATTCTTAATACTTTGTTTGTCGACATTTAAAATATGTATCTGCATTTTCTGATATTAGTGTAAACAAATCCTGAGATACGAGGTTTTAACACTGTACATAAATTCACTAAAGTCGATATACGATCTTTTGGCACAACCTTTACCATATTACAATTAACCAATTATTTCTTTTTTTTTTTTGTTTTTAGATGATCTTTGTCTTTCAAAATGTCTCGGCGACAGATATTTTCTTCTAGAGGTATGATGTTAGTCCATTTAGCTAAAAAGAAGCAGATGTTAGATCTACCAGCTTGTAGTAATGGTCACATTTTTAAACACACGTTTGATCCAGACAACCCTTTCAAAGATGACGACGATGTTAAAGACAAAGAAGTACAGTTGCATAATAATAACGACCGTAAAGAAGAAACACAATCAAATAAAGATGCTGATATTGAAGAAAAACACTTGAATGAAGAAATACAGTTCAATAATAACGATAATAATGAAGAATTGCACAATGAAAGTAATGGGGAAATACAGTTTTATAATAATGATTATTGTATTGAAGAAACTAAATCAAATAATAACAAAAGTAATGAAGAAATACACTTAAATATGGAAAGTAAAAACAAGGATGTAGATGAGGTCAATTTGAATGCAAATGATATGATGGAAATTTCTATGAATCAAAGTGAACTGGACAGATTAATCAATAATACTGCTTATGATACAGGTGACACAAATATTGAGGTTTTGGGCATAGTTAATCCAGAGGAATTTGAAAACATTTTTGATACAAACCATTTCGATGATTTATGTGAAGGAGAAGATGTGTTAAAACTTGGTGATGTTAACATACCGCCTGCCAATGGCGATGAAGAGGGACTGCAGATAAACGATGGTGACGTGGGAATTGGTAGTAAACAGGTCGAAACAGAAAGGGGTGTTATTGGAAATGAAGAAAAGATAAGTTATAAAGCTGGAAATAACTGGAAGAAAAATATCAACAAAAAGAAACGTATGCACGGTGAAAACTATGAAAGAAAGTTAACAGACGAAGATGGTGTAACGTCAACTGTAACGGGCGGAGAAAGAAAATTAAAACCAAGGGGCTGTGGAGCAAGGTGTACAGAGACATTTAAAAGATCATGTTGGTCATTTGCTGAAGCAGACAGGAGAAGAATATTTGAGAATTTTTGGAAATTAGAATGGCAGGAAAAAAAGTCATTTGTTGTAAGTATTGTAGAGAAAAAAGAAGTCAAAGAGAGAACGGTAGATCCATCCACTAGTAGAAGGAAACAATCATTAAACTATTACTTGACCAATAACGAAACCCGATTGAGAGTCTGCAAAAATTTCTTTTTATCCACTTTAGACATAGGTGAACAGACAATATATGGCTGGTTGGACGGCACTAATGATGGAATGGTGAACGAATCGTCAAAAAGTAAGAAGAGGAAGGTTGAACGAATCTCAGAGAAGCTGTCAAGTGCAAAACTGTTTTTATCATCTCTGCCCAAAGTTCCTAGTCACTACTGTCGGGCTTCGTCAAATAAGTCTTACTTAGAGCCCTTGTTTGTCAGCTTTACACATCTTTACAGAGAATATAAAAGTAACTGCAATACTAACGGCCAACAATACATTTCTCGGTCAAAATTTTACCGATTATATTTAGACATGAATCTTGCCATTTACAGGCCCAAAAAAGATTTATGTGATATTTGTTGTAGTTTCCAAGCAAAAAATCTCGCTGAATCAATCTATAATGCTCATATGATAAACAAAGAAGCCGCACGGGCGGAAAAATCTGAAGATAAGGAAAGGTCGAAAGTGGACCCGAGTCTGTGTGTTCTTACTGTAGATTTACAGGCCGTACTTCTTGCCCCTTGTCTAAATGCAAGCGCCATGTATTATAAAACAAAATTATCATGTCATAATTATACGGTTTTTGATTTAAGTAGCAAAGATTGCACTTGTTACTTTTGGCATGAAGATCAAGGAGAATTAGATGCAAGTATATTTGCTTCTTGTCTATGTGACTACATCAGTAGCGTAGTTGCTGACAACCCTATTGTAAAAGAAATTATTATATTTTCAGATGGTTGTACTTACCAAAACCGAAATGTAACATTGTCAAATGCTTTATTGAAACTTGCCAGTGATAAAGATGTAACAGTTGTACAGAAATATCTGGAAAAGGGTCACACTCAAATGGAGTGTGATTCTGTTCACAGCTCCATAGAACGCCAAATAAGGGGGAAGCAAATATATTCACCCTACAATTATGTTGAAGCTATCAAAGCCGCAAGAATTGAGCCCAAGCCTTATAAAGTCAAACATTTAAACTTTAGCTTTTTTAAAGATTATACTAAACTTAAGATGTATACATCAATACGCCCTGGTAGTAAAGCAGGTGATCCATGCGTCACGGACATAAAGGCTTTGAAATACACACCCGACGGTGAAATGCAATACAAAATCAAATTTGATTCCAATTTTGAATATTTACCTAGACGTTCACGATCAAAATCAGCACAAGCTGTTGAAGTATCAAATTTATATGAAGATAGGTTGCCCATAAAATCTACCAAATATAAACATCTACAGGAATTGAAGTCCGTTATTCCTCCAATATTTCATCATTACTATGATAATCTGCCTCATGCCTAATCGTTAAATTTGTGATTATACTGTTATTTACAATAATTAATTATAGTTCTAAATACTGCTACTTTGTGGTATATTAATTAACAATGAATTTATGCTAATTGTCTTAATAAATTGTGTTTTAATCGATTATTTTATTTTAGTACCATAAAACAATGAACGTTATCTAGACCGACCTGTTGGCAATCTTTAAAGTAATTTACCGGACTGAGCATTTATCCATCCTGTGGACAATATCCCCCAGCTTATGTATCCTACTGGGCATCTAGACTTACCTGTTGGTAATATCCCTCAAGTTGATACCCTACAGAGCATGTAGACCTACCTGTTGGCAATTTCCCCCAATTAACATCCCCTACTGAACATCTAGACCTACCTGTGGGCAATATCCGTCAAGTAATTTACCATATTGAGCATCTAGACCTACCTGTGGGCAACATCCCTCAAGCAATTTACCGTACTGGACATCTAGACCTACCTATAGGCCACGCCCCACAAGTCACTTACCGCACTGAATATCTCGACTTACTTGTTGAATCAATACCTACCTACTGTCAATATCCGACTATGAAATAGCATAATACAAAACCGGTAATGTTTTCTTTCATTTTAATGCAAAACCAATCTCTAACAACGCAAAAAGAAAACGCGTAAATCACATAATAATAATACAACAACGTCCAGAATCCTCGTATCTCGACCGAAAAAAACAAATTTTGGGGTGAAAACCTCGTAAGTCCGAAATGTTAAAATGGAACAAGTGTCAACTTCTATTTGACTTACCATCAAATTGGGCACATTTTAAAATGTAGGAATATAAATTTTTACGAAAATCCGCCAAGTATCTAAAAAGTTGTAAAGTTTTTTGTTCCTCCTGAAAAATTTTGTTTATTGGACTTACGAGGTTTTAGAATGACACCGACGATAGATGATATTATAGTATATACGTTCAACTATGTATATAACTCGTGGACTTATCATGCTAGAAAGAGATGCAATTGGCGTTAATGGGGGGTGGGGCTCTAATTTAGTCATACATGATTAATAGGTAGAATATGAAATGAAATGGGGTTTAATAACGTCCTACTGTTCTGATCTGATTGGGATCAGTGTCTTTGATAATCTTTTTATTTTACTTTTTCAGTGGTAAACATGAGACCTCGAATTTTCATTCCATCCTTACAACTAGTTCGGATTTGAATAAAATGATCAGTGATCAAAACAAACAGATATTATTCTGATCATAGAAATTGTTTGTGGTTTTTTCCGTGTATTTCGTTTGAAGGTTTATTTTATGAAAATGTTTGGGGGGTTTTCTGATGTATTTTGTTTTTGAGTTTATTTTCTGACCTTTTATTATATATTTTAAAATAAAATATGAGGGGTCCTTTGTTCCGACTATTGTATTCACTGTATCTGTCAAATTGTTTTTTTCTTCTTTTCGATAAAAAAAATATTTTTGACAGTAATGTGACAAATATGGTATTGACTGTTTGATTCAGCAGTAAAAGATGGTAAATAAAGGGCTATTGTTATTTTAGGGGTTGGTATTAGGGGTCACAGACTTTAACATCTGATTTGTGACCTAGGTGTGGATTGTACCAGTACAATAGTTGTGTTGCCACTAGGGGCCACCCAGGTCACGTTTTTAACCCTCCGTGAGATCAACTGGGGTCAGACAGCTGGATAGCTGAAACAAGTTTGCAGGTCTGCTGGTTTGCAGGTTTGCAAACAGAATATAACGGGTTTTAACACCTATATACTTCTGTCATTTTGAGACTAACATATGGTCATTTTTATTTCTATAGTTACCAATGGATACTGGGGGAAAAATGTTACCAAGGCAGCAGTATTTCTACCAACTCTTCTTTGAATTTCAAATATTTCCAAACTTTCTTTAACAAATGCCCATCTTCATTATAGGGTCTCCTTTCTAACCGCTTTGGTTTTCTCCCTACTTCAGCCGAATTGATGAAATAAAATTGAACCATATGTTAGTCCCAAAATGGCCTGGTTTGTGTCAAGTGGATATCCCATAGCAGTTTGAATTCAACATAAGAGTAGACTATAGTGCTGCAAGGTTTCCCCTCATAGCACACTGTATCTGGTCTTGATTAGATTTGTCCGAGCAAAACAGTAGGACAGACTTTAAACCTCATTTCATTTCATTTTTCCCTTGCTTGACAGAAAAGGTAGGATGTTAAAACACAATTACATTTTGACCATATTAAATACAAAGAGAAAGAGAGAAATGGGGTTTAACATCCACTCGACACAAACTAATTCATTTTGGGACTAACATATGGTTTAATTTTATTTCAATAATTCGCTTGTGCGTTAGGGTCTTCAGCAGTAGGAGGAAACCGGAGGACCCGGAGAAAACCCACGAGGTTGGACAGGCGACCTTACTTCTTGTAATGTACAACCAGAGATTCGAAACCCCGCCAGTTGATTCAGTGACAGGCTTTATATCATAATATAACTACAAATCTATAGAATAGTTTTTAAATAAAATATATAAATGTTAACACATTCTCCCAACAGACCAGTCTCCTTATAATAATTACTGCATGGCGTCTGAGAATCTACCTTGTCCTCAACACAATTATAATTCTATATAGGACATGACTCTCATCTGCCACTTTCGAATCCCACCGGAATTAAAGCAGTGTACATATTGTGTCATTTCTGCTGGTTTTTCTGGTTTATCCTTAAGAAGCAGCCAAGATGTGATTTTTTAAAAAACATTTTTTCTCCTTTTTTTTGGGTTGTTATGAATGTATCTTTTTCTTAGACTAATAAATAAAAAAAAATTTTTTTTTTTCTTATTTCTTTTTTCAGTTGTCATGAATGTATCTGTTTCATACAATAATAAAATAAATTATAATATGTTTTCCTTATATAAGCAGATCAGACATGATTTTTTTTCTTATTTTATTTCTTCATTTTTTTCCTTTTTCATGCATGTATACGTGATAAATAAAATAAAATGTCTGTAAAATAAGTTGATGGATTTTATCAACTTAGATCTTTCTAAGTAATGGGTGTTGGATGGCCGAATGGTTAGCGTGTATGCGTGTTGTATCAGAAGGTCTGTACACTGGTGTGGTTTGTCTGTCCAACTTCATAGATTTTCTCCAAGCTCTCTTGTTTCGTCCCACTGCTAAAAACTCTACGCACCAGCAAATTATTGAATTAAAATTGAACCATGCGTTAGTCCTGAAATGATTTAGTTTGTGTCGAGTGGACATTAAACCTTATTTCGTTATCTCTCTCTCATCCTAATATCAAACCAAAGGCTACACGATCTTGACTTGTTTAAACAAAAATCTAAAAATATAATCGATTCAAAATGTTGTGCCAATCCCATATATGGTAATCAGTTACAAACAATCATCATTAAAGGCACAAATTTATTCCGCGGAATCGTTTTGGATGAAGTAGCAAAAGATTATCTCTATTTACGATCAGGCATATGATGACTTTGATCATCAACATCACCTGTCTGGTAACAGCGTTGACAATAGTGGATAGCGATTCTCGTCATCCCGTTTACCGAGTGAAAACGTTTGACATTTTGATAAGAATCAGTATGAAATCTATAAATGGAGGTCTAACTAAGCGACTGAATGGCTACATGCTGACATAAAGATCATTGATAAATCTCCTTACACAAAAGTAAATATGAATTTTTTATTTCAATATCATGCTTCGGTTGACAGCAGGATTTTAAGGACAAAGAAACATAAATTAGGGCTTGAGTTTGATTGGGGGATTTGTGGAATTCTGGATTATTATTAATCTGAGCTGGAGGGGAAACGATAGATCAACGCTATCTCAGGACTTGTGTTTTATTAGGGATTAGAGGAATTAGATTAATCAGTAATCATTAGGGAATATAATTTTCTATATTTGGTAAATTGGGATTTCAAGGATTGTGGTTAGTCAATGAATGGCATAGGGTTTATTAACATCCTTTTCTGTGCCATGCAGTGGGTAAAGTGGGAAATTTTACCTTGACAGGTTTTGAATTCCAGCTAAGATGGGTTTTAACTTTTAACGTCCTTTTTCTACACCTATCGGGCTAATGAAGACAGGCCTACACCATGCAGTGGGTTAAAGTTGGGTTCCCAGATAAGTAAATAGTCAGCGCTTACAGACAACATCGTCTTGTGTATGCAATGCATTCTCCCCTGTCCTCTGCTGCCGTTGCCATTGACGCAAACATGGCCTCTTTTGATAGATTTTTATAGCAGGCTATACTCGGCAATTACAATGTTTTCAGAACGATTTGAAGCAAAATTATGATAAAATAATTAGTTTGAATGTGTTTTTAGTTCTAATATATCATCAAATCACCCAGTTTGTACCCGGGAATATAACTTTAAGAGGGAAATTTGGCCTGGACAGGAATTGAATTCCAGCTGTCAAGGGTTCTTTAACATACACACAGAACCTAGTTTTTTTCGTCCCATCCGAATGCCTAGATGCCTGTGCGTAATTAACTCTGACTCTGGCGGTCAAGGAGGGGGGGGGGGAAAATAGCTTTTGCTTTAGAGTGCATGTGAACGCTACATGCGTGCAGCTTAAAAACAACAATATGCATAGTTGCCTGAATGGAATAACATTATCCATAAGATTGTGTTATTTTCCTTTGGAAATAAGTTTTTGCTTTAAGTCTTATTTGATCTCAACCATGGAAGTTTTATTCATTAATAGGATTTAAAGATTAATAGAGAAAGAAACGAGGAAGAGGAATTAGGGATTACGTTTTTTGCAGAGAATAAATCAGAGTCTCCTTTAACATGTGGCAGTTTGTGTTGGTTCTTAATCGAATTAAAATATGGAACTTGTCTTCAGGGTATTATGATTTGTGTTAGTCTGTAATTAGCAGAGTTGTTTTGCTGGAAGCCACAGATTACACCCAACCTTGTAATCCCAGGAAACCAAATATTGCTCCAAGCCCTTACAGTCTGTTCCCTGTTACCCTCGGCCAATTTCTGAGACGTAAGGAGGTCCGTGTGTCGTTTGGTTCTGCCTCAGGCTAATATTAACCTATCGCATGTTTGTTTTAATGACGATTTCCCTCATCACTACTAGATAATCCTATCTCCTAATGTACGGTAGTCCTGATCTACTAGAATTATTAAAATAGAATAGAACGACAAAATTATTCTGATACATTGGATCAAACCAAGGAAAAGTTTTTAAACGTCCTGCTTTTCAAATAAAACTAGTGATTGTTCCCATAAAAATTGTGTTCTGTCAATGAACAATGGTTTGTTTTGTTGACAATTTCAAATTCAAAAATCTAATTAATTAATAAATTATATTCCAATAAATTAAGAAAAGAGAGAGAGAGAGAGAGAGAGAGAGAGAGAGAGAGAGAGAGAGAGAGAGAGAGATGGGGTTTAATATCCACTGGATATAAACTAGGTCATTTGGGGTCTAACATAAGGTTCAAAAACAGACCTTATGATACAACGTGCTAACACCTCCCCCTCTCCCCTAAACTAATAAGACAAATTTGAAAATGTGTTCCTAAATATCATTAAATCCAAAATCAAACTAAACTGATGTTTTACACAGTCATGTAGTTGATCTGTATCCGCCACTGTGTAGGTTATTAGGTTCAGTCAGCTATAATAGATAAAGGTGTTATATAGGTAATATGAGAGCTTTTAATATACTTATATCCCACCTAAAATATATACATACAATATATACTATAATACCCATTAGTTAAACTTCGGTGATTATAACCCTTTCATAGTTGACTTACACATCAGTTCAGAAGCAAATAATATCTGACTGACACTGCGGGATTACATTTCTCTTATATTGAAGATTAAAATTAGACACCTAGCGAGATTAAATAATTTGCTGGGTTAACATTCTATAAACTCCTCTCAACTGTTTCTTAAACAGTTTCAACAATTTACACTTTCAAATGTTGGTTTGTATAGGTAGGTTCATCATAAAGTTTGTATTACAATACAAACTATATAGCCTGATTGGAGCTGACATGACATTCAAGAACCCTCTTATATCACAATGTCATTTTGGGACAAACATGCGGCTCAATTCTATTTTGATAATTCGCTTGCATATAGAGATCTTTAGCAATAGGAGGAAACCGTAGGACCCTGAGAAAAACCACCCTATTCCCTGTCACGTACAACCAGGGAATCGAAACCACGCCAGTTGACTCAATGACAGATCTTATGATATAACCTGCACTCAGTCCGCAAATGAAATTCAGATATTAAACAATCAACCGTGATAAACCATCCTCAATACTAATCAGATACCCTACAAATTCAAATTTCAAAAATTTTATCTTCTTTTAATTTCATAGGTTACGAGATTTATGTTCGGATTACACAAAATATCGAATATGGCATCTGTGTGGAAGGTTGGTCGTCTAGAACTTAATTACTCTACTGTCGTGAACTTTTGATTTTATCTCTCCGCGAGTTCAGATATCATGAAAAGAACATGTAATTCATACGAGATTTTAAGTAGGTGCACCATCTTTAATTGCTCCTGATAATTACTCGTCAATGAAATGTTACCTTTATTCAGTGCGTCTGCTAAGAGTATTATTACCCATAAATCACGGTGACCCCACAGTTAACAAGGCAGAGACGTTTTATCATTAGGGTGTTAGAAGACAAGTTTCAAATTTTAAAGATTTCTCCAGGTTTTTCATCAGTATAGTTTGTCAGTCCGCATACTATATTAGATTTCCTCAACGATATCTAAAACTTTAACCAATATCATTGTGTAGAGCTCTATCTGCAGCTGTGATTTAGAAATCTACAAAAACTTTTCTATTTCTTCAATCAAGAACACTGAGCAACATAAAACTTGAAATGAAATGGAGTTTAATGTCTTTGGGCTAAGGCAGACATTATTATACACCATGCTGTGTGATACAAGGGCCAATTTGCCTAGACATCCGCATCTTCAAGTTACAACTGCCAAGGCTTCTTTTACGTGGATACCAATATGCTGATGACAACCCAGTTTACTGAATAAAGACAAGTAATTCATTTTAGGACTAACTTATGGTTCAATTTTATTTAAAAAATTCACTTGTGCAAAGGGTGCTTTAGGAGTAGGAGGAAACCGGAAGACCCGGAGAAGAGGTTGGAAAGGCAACCCTACTCCTTGTCACATGCCAGATGATAAATGACAGACCTTATTATAAAACGTGCTAACCATTTGGCCATGCCTCCAGCCCCCACGTGTAAATGGAAGATGGTCTCATTTACAAATGTAAATAAGTTTTATTCTATTGTATTCAAACATACACTGAATGGCAAACAACGGCTGATCCCACAGATTTTAAGTTTGTAAATCTATACAACATATTGATTCTGCCATTTACAATGAAATAAATTTTTGATAATTGAAAAATCTACCCATGTGTTGTTGTAATCAGGTATCTTAATGTACTTCCATTATTCTTCAAATATTATAATATTGATTTACTCAAATATACTATTACCTAAATTATATTAACAATAATAGACATGGCTCCGAGTTCACGAAGTATTCTCAGATTTAAGATTTACCTAAATTATATTGACTGGCTCTGAGTTCATGAAGTATTCTCAGATTTAGATTTACCTAAATTATATTGACAATTAAAGACCATGCTTCGAGTTCACAAAACATTGTCAGATTTAAGAATTTACCCAATTTAGCTAAATTATATTGACAATTAAAAACCAGGCTCCGAGTTCACAAAACATTCTCAGATTTAGGAATTTACCCAATTTAGCTAAATTATATTGACAATTAAAAACCAGGCTCCGAGTTCACAAAACATTCTCAGATTTAAGAATTTACCCAATTTAGCTAAATTATATTGACAATTATATACCAGGCTCTGAGTTCATGACGTATTCTCAGATTTAAGAATTTACTCAACTTTCAATCACTGTTTATAAGAAATATCCTTGGTCCAGAAACACAAAACTTTGCACATAGTTTAATTCTTATTGATGTATTTGGTATATTAAAACAATAAAAGTTTTATGAAGGGCTAAATTTTACTTAAAATAAGGCAATCAATTTTAGTAAATTCCTAACATACGTCTACGGATGGTTTGTGAACTTGGGGCCTGAACTTATACTCTTTTATTTATATCAGTCACTGGTGTTTGAATTTCTCTACAGAAAACCACAGCAAGACCGATTTACAGGGCCTGGGAAATGGGGAAAAATGTTTAGCATCTGCTATTTCGCATTTTTGCAACTCAACTGTTAATCTAGCTTTAATCTAGCTGGTCCTAGTATTTACACATTTCAATCTGAACATGTATGTTTAAAATCATGTATGTTTAATATTTGCATTTTAAAGGGTCTAAACCACTAGAAACAACAACACTAATTAGTAAATCAAAAGTCTGACATCATAGGGTCAAAATCCACTCATATGATCATTGAGGCAACCTTCTACTACAACCAGTCAGATCTTCATGTAGTGTAGGCCATCGAAAGTATAAAAATACAAAACGAAATATAGATGTGTATTTTAATCCGATTGGTAGTAAACTCACACAATAGAATTAAAAAGACATTTTACGCCAGACTTTTTTATTTTATTAGAAACAATTTTAAAATAAAATCAATGGTTGCAGACGTAATAAACACCCTAAAATAAAACCACTCGCATGTATATAACAATATTATGTTATTACGGAGGGCATTGTTCGTCTAATAATAGTCATGTGACCAAGAAATCGCAATAGACAAGGAAGAGCACTCTCAATAACCATTAGTGCTCTCCTATCATTAAAGACAAAATAAAAAACCCATAAAAAACAGGAAATTTGCACAGAAAAAACTATTTAGTCACAACAAAACTTAATGAGGGGGAGAAATTAACTTTATTTTTTTATAGTCTTGTCATATTTAGTGAAATGAAATAAAAAAAAATGTGCTTTAACGTCCCCTATTTGCAATCACCAATAATAGTACCATGTGTATTCCAGACAAAGGGAACATCTTTAATAAGTGAATGGGTCCCCGTAGGGTGAATCATGAAATAAAAATACCATTGACCGTTTTACCAACAGATATTAAATTAGTTTATAAACAACCCCTGGAATTCCCTCGTCACTTGAAATATTTGTCAAGAAACGATTAGCCCATTCAGCGGAAAAATTGTTAATTTTATCATTCAATGACTCAGGAATTGCGTGAATTATGCGCTGTTATGAAATTGTTATTAAAAGTTAGCAATGCATTTAATTCACGATGCATTATGTAAGATTTAGATAAAGAGGTGACAGTTCTCACTATAATAGTTAAAAAATACATAATGTAAAGGGAATATGCTGAAAATGTCAATCAAATTATCTAATTCTGAGCATATATAGTTAATGTTCTTTGAAGAAATGAGGTTTAACATCCTCATACTTATCTGAACAAACAAGGTAGAAAGAAGATGGGCATACGCCATACAGTGTTCTAAACGGGAAATAATGCCCGGGCAGCAACACTATGGCTTACTCTTATATTGAATTCCAACTACCACAGGATCTTTAACGTGCACCCCAAGGTGTACACAGCACCTCCAGTTTCATCTCATCCGACCTGTACTAACGACAAGGGGAAACCATGCAGGGAAATCCCAGTTGAATTTTCTCAGCCAATTCACTAATGAAGGGGATGGGACATGTATCTGAACAGAGTAGATAATTCTAACTTGTACATCATTTCATTCTAATTTTATCATTAAATATATATAAATGACCATGACATTTTCACAACATCAAGTGTTTCTGGTTGCTTTTTTTATTTTGATAAAAGACACAAATGGTTTTATTGTGACATGTAATGCGTGTATTCCGGATTTGTTATTTAATGAGGCGTCAAAGATAAAACAAGTAATCTGTAGGACAAGATGTTAAAGATCAAGCCGTAATTAACTAGTGGTATTTTACCAGCCTCAGGGTATATCCACACGTTCCAGTAATCTCCCCCTCTTAACCGCGACTTACACACATTTTAACAACACGTATCTTCACTTGATCCTAGATGACTATCTCCTTCTTAATTATAAGGTGTACTTACACACACAAAGATGTTTCAATCAGAAAGGAAACATTTCAGTTTTTTAGTCTCTGGTAACATTGTTTGACGTCTTCGGGCATGCCTGGACCCTGTTTCTTGAAATCTTAACTAAAGTTAAACCCAAATTTTAGTAGATATACTTCAATTTTAAGCAATAAAATCAATCTAATATTATCCACTGAAATTACTAAAATTTTGATTTTATCTTTAGTTAAGATTATTTCAATAATTCGCTTAGGCGTAGAGATCTTTAGCGGGGGGAGTAAACCAGAGACCTCAAGAGAAAATCCAGGAGGTTGGACAGACAACCTTATTCAGGGGAATTAAAACAACGCACACACAAGTTAACCATTCGACCGTCCAATCCCCAACTTTAAAATAGAAAGACAGGCCCAATCAAATGTAACATTAGTTTCTTCTACCGACTTTATTAACATTTTGGTTTAATTTTATTTACTGTTTCAAAGACCATGAACAAGATGAACTAAATCCTGATGAAAAAATTAAATGAAGCTCGGTAAATTTGTTCATAAAAGTTTCTAAGAAGCTCCTGCAGTGGTAACCTTTGTCAACTGTAAAGAATGTCTGGAGTTGCCACAAGCAAAACTTTTGCATGAGTGAGACGACATCAACTCAGGTGGAAAAATAATTGCCTGAAGAGGCGAGGTCGTAATTTTTGTGGGCTGAAGAAGCAGCAGGAAGGAGTTTTAGTGGTAAAGGAAATGGTAAATACGTTAGTCTACCTCCTATCAATTAACTAACGGAGATTTTCTATCATCGTACAATTAATGTACGTCTGATATTACAGCTCTGACCTTATTCAACAATATCATTATATTCGTATTTTCATCTTAGATACATGTCAATGAACCAACCTGAGTCTTTCCTGCGGAACCCTCTTCTTCTCTATTTCTATTGCGACTGAAGTCATTCGTGTGAAAAATCTCTTTCTTTCGATGAAACAAGGAGAAAATTGCAAAGGATGGAAGCTTTTTGTATGATGAATGGGGTCTGAGGGTAAATTGTACGTGCTCATTGAGAAAGTACTATCCGGTGAACGTCAGTCTAGCGACAAGAGAAGGAATTCTGCCTAATGGGGTATAATGATAGCAGTGTCTTTACTCACTTCAACTTTCAAGTTGATTAAAGATTCTTTACAATATTCGCTTTCTTTAGATCATTCATTCTCGTTCGTTGATAATTTTCCTAAATTCTCTATTATTATTTGATTTTACAATCTTTGGCCTTCGGCAACGATAAATCAGATTTTCGCGGAACAAAAAAAAAAAGTGATGTAATGGAACAATTATTAACAAAGAGAAGAGCTGCACCTCAATTTTATCTATTAAAATTTCGTAAAATGGCCATTTTTCCAATAAATTTAGTTAGCGGTAACTTGATTTTACTAGAAGTGTGGTTAACGGGAAATGAAAGGTTGCAGGAATATTAGATTGAAGTTTGCGATTTTTTTCTGCTCGTTGATTTCTGATGGGCTATGTTAAGAACGGGAGATTAAGGATGCAAATTGGCAATATTACAAAAAAATTTCATATAATGATGAGACTCGCGTTATTAATGAAGTGGGTGCTCGTCGCTCGCACTATTTTTTATAACGGACTATTGCAAGCAGACTTTATTTTCTCTCCTTCTTCGTGCAGTCCTTGATCAAAAATAGAATACATACTCTTTTAATCCATAGTTCTTGCGACTAAATTTAGAAATCTTTGATCACATTTTGTGCTAAAATAAGTTATAATGGAGAAGACACTATATTTTTTTATTTGGTGAACAAAAATAGACAACATGCTCACAAGATTGATTTTAGACATTTTTATTCTTTTCTTGTAAATGATGGTTTATGGTTTTCAATAAAGTAATATGGAATGAAGACAAGAGAGAGAGAAATGGAGTCTAACATCCACTCAATACAAACTAGATCATTTCGGGACTGCTAGTCCGGAGGTTCGGTGTTCAATCCCTGCATTGGCCGAGAAAATTCATCTAGATTTTCCGGCGTGGTTCCCCCTTGTCAGTAATACAGGACGGAGAGACTAACAAGGACAGCTGTCTAGCCATTCAGATGGGACAAAAAGCTGTAGTCCCGTGCACATAATGACATGCACGTAAAAGATCCCTTAGCAGGTGGAATTTGATGTAAAAGTTGGCAGTAGTGCCGGGTACGGGCAAAATTTCCCTTATAGCACATTGTATGGTGTATGCCTGTTTCATTAGCCCAGTTTATGGACAGAACAGTAGGATGTTAAACCCAATTTCATTTTATTTAACCACATTTTTAAAAGTGGTATCAGATGTTCTACAAAGAATAATCATATGATATTAATTCTCAATAACCATGGCCAACTTTATGATCTACGGTTAAGCAAGTGAGTAAATATTCTGTTTGTTCGGACAAACACTTCGGGACCGTCTGTAATAAACGTAAAACATGTCTGGATATAATTCCCTACGCAAACAGAACAAATGAAACCATCTGTTACAAGACATAAAACATGTGTCGATCCATTGTCAATGATTCGAAAATATCGGTTGTAACAAACTGGTGTGCAGTGCATCTAAAATAAATAATCAATGGCCGCCCTCCTATTGAGACAGACAGGTAACAATGGTGGAAACTAACAGGTAATTACAGGAAGTATGTGTTTTTGTAAACATGTATATAAAAATGGACAGGTGTTTGTTATTGTGGGGTATACACAAGGTGAATTACACACCTTGATATGTATCAGGTAAAAGGGGTACACACACCTTTCATATTTAACAGTTAAAGGGGTACATACACTTTTATATCCTTCAGGTAAAGGGCTACACACACCTTTATATCTTTGAGATGTTTAAACAAGGAACTATGTCCAAAGCGTTACTCATCTTGTTTTGTGGGATGATGATCAATATGTACCTTCGACAATTGCTCATTGATTGACTACATAATTTCAAGATGGCTGATCAAAGACAAGATGCATACTTGGTTCCTGATCCATTGAACGCTCATGTTTGATATATTGAAAGAAAACGTAGTTAATGGACAGCATTCATGGGATGTAGAGAGTGAAAGAGGAATTTAATTCATAGTATTGAAAAGTTAGAATTTCAAATTTGGTAGGCCTACTGCTTTTGCATCTTTTATCAGTTTACTTCTGGACAGCAAAGGTCGGCTCATCATCTCCTCAAACCTACCATGATTCCAATTAAAAGCCCCTCTTCTCCTTGGATCTCTTGAATCCCCCCACCACCACCACCGCTCTCCTCCACATGTTTTATTTCGATTAAATGGCTGTTGGTCTTTAGTGTTTATAAATATATAGAGAATTTATTTGGATGAGAGACAGGAATTTCACAGTTGATATAGAAATATAAAACTACTACTATATAAACAGATGATATAGATTCTAACATTTACTACAATTACACCAACATTGTCTACATAGCCTTTACATACACACACATGGTGGTCGTATATACATTTAAGGAATAGGAGGCTGAAAAAAATAGAGAGAGAGAGAGAGAGAGAGAGAGACACACACACACACACACACACATACTCGACACAAACTAGGTCATTTCAGGACTAATATATGGATCAATTTCAATAATTCGCTTGTACATAAGGGTCTTTAGCAGTGTGAGGAAACTAGGAAGAGAGAGGTTGTTTCAGGACTAATATATGGATCAATTTCAATAATTTGCTTGTACATAAGGGTCTTCAGCAGTGTGAGGAAACAGGAGGATCCAGAGAAAATCCACGAGTTTGGATGAATGGTTTATAACAGGCATGCACATCAAATCACAGGGTCTGTGGTTGAGTCAAGTGTAGTGGTTTCGATTCCCGGGCTTGTACGTGACAAGGAGTATCGCATATGCCCATCCTCATTAGCCTGTCAGAGTAGAATATTTCATTTCCATCAATGGTTCATCTCTGTCCGTCCTGAAGGATTTTGATTTGGAGAGAAAAAGAGAGAGAAATGGGGTTTAACGTCCACTCGACACAAACCAGGTCACTTCGGGACTAACATACGGTTTAATTTTATTTCAATAATTCGCTTGCAAGTAGGGGTCTTTAACAGTGGGAGGAAACCGGAGTGCCCGGAGGAAACCAACGAGGTTGAGAAGGCGCCCCTATCTCCATGCCACATACGCTCACACCAGGGCTCGAAACCACAGCCGCAAGCCAGAGGTGACCGGCCAGCTAGAGGTCGAAGCGTGGCACTCTAGACCACTAGGCCATCCCAACCCCCCATTTTGATCTGGTACAAGGGAAGTAAAATGCAACCCATTGTACCCACCCATACATGTAGCAAATAAAATAATAAAATTTGTAAAATACAATTGACTTTTTCATTTAATGAAAATTCTTGACAAATTTTTCTCCAACAATTGTCAAGACTGATTATGACTCGGACTGCAATGAATACATTAGACAGATGAATTATTCTGGCGATGTTGTCCTTTATCACGATTCAGGACTGTTCTTAGTCTACCAGACATGTCAATTACCTACAACATATTCTCTAACAACTATTTCATAAATAATTTTAACAGTAATTCTATTTCCTATCAAAATTCATTTTCTACAGATAATGTATTATTGTATTTTCTAAATTACTTTTTCACTCCCTTATAAAAGATATCTCACTTTTCATATTAAGTTGACATTATTTTTTTCCAAGGGTATGGTTACAAATAACTTCTTGCGATCAGGTTTCTCAAAATACAATGACATAAAATAAAATAAATCCCGCATCAATTCAATGTCTTGTGAAAGTTTAATGAAAAAAATAAATAGATCTCATTTATAAAACAAACTTGGCTTGTATGAGCCTAGTCATGGTGGCTTTAGGGAGTCAGATGTGGTTTTGCTAACCTTGTCAGTTGTGCAGGACAGAGGACCTAGCAAGGGACAATGTATAGTTGTTTGGAAGGAACGGAAAAACGAGGTTGGTAAAAAAAATAGCAAAGATCTGTACATTTCTTTGATTCCGATGGCCGAATGGTTAGCACAAGCGTGCTGTATCGTAAAGTCTGTCATTGATTCAACTGGCATGGTTTGAATTCCCTGGTTATACGTGTCAAGGAGTGGGGTTGCCGGTCTAACCTCATCGGTTTTCACCACATCCTTCTTTTTTCTCCCACTGCTAAAGACCCTCTACGATGCATGCAAATTATTGAAATAAAATTGAACCATCTGTTAGTCTATCACAGTTCTGTTCTATGGATAACAATCACTATATTATACACAAACGACGTTTCAACAAGAATTCACTAGTTTGTGTTGAGTGGACATCAAACTGCATTTCTCTCTCTCTTTCTCTCTCTTTAAATCGATAAAAATTCTTGAAAACAGATTAAGTAAACAAAACTGACTAATTAGAAAACAATAATAGAATTCCCAGAGTTAATGAACTCAAAAAAACATTTTAAATGATCAAAAAAACTCTACTGAAACCCTGTTATCTTCGTACTTTAAAATCTATTATCACAAGAAATGAGTATTTCAATGTCTGCTACTTTCATTTTCCCTTTTTTTCTCTTTTCATTTGTTTTTCCAATCAAAATATTTGTTCACAATCTACTTCAATTTTTGATTATAAATCAATTGGTTTTCATCTCGTTAACAATGTCTAATTATACAGTCTGGTTTATTTATGATTCTAGTATTAAAGATACATTATGTAAGATTTAAATAAAGATCTGTCCATTCTTGCTATAATGGTTTGAAAATAGATAGGCCTACTGTAAAATGAATGATTTGAAAATTTTATTCAAATTACTTTGATGGTTTGACAAGATCTCTACACTGATTGTACCATTTTTAAATGGTCGAACTTAAAATCGAACCCATCCAATGGCATCGAGAATTAATTCTATTCCACAGATAACCATGCCAGAAAAAGTAAATGGTAATAGTCCATGTAAAACACCATCTCACTTTCTCTTGTCTCTTCTTTCTCTCCCGCCTTTCTACTTTCTATCATTCCCAACTTTTTTTTCTCTTCTATTTCTCTCTCTCGATGGGGCTTGGGATGGCCTAGTGGTCTAGAGTGCCGCACTTCAACCTCTAGCTGGCCGATAACCTCTGGCTTGCGGCTGTGGTTTCAATCCCTGGTGTGAGCGTATGTGACATGGAGATAGGGGAGCCTTCTCAACCTCATTGGTTTCCTCCGGGCACTCCGGTTTCCTCCCACAGCCAAAGACCCCTATGCACAAGCGATTTATTGAAATGAAATTGAAACCATATATTAGTCCCAAAATGATGTAGTTTGTGTCAGAGGACGTTAAACCCCATTTCTCTCTCTCTCCCCCCCCCCATATTTCTTTCTCTCTCTTCCATTTCTCTCACTCTCTAATTCTTTCTATCTCTCTCTCTATCTTGTAAACTAATAGTTAATACTATTAGAGTAAAATCCATACCTTAGGAGTAGAAAATAAAACTAATCCTATTATATCACATTATGTTCTATTATGAATAAACTCGGGGATAATTAAATTATCATCATGTTTATATTAGATATTATATTTGACAGGATCAGATCACATTTTTATAACATGATAAATATTAAATTTACATTTCTCCATGTTTCAAATTACAGCTTACATGAACCACAGCAACTTTTCCAGCGGTAATCTCATCATCAGTCTAACAGGGCAGAAGAAATATGGCAAGTTATTTTTATTCATGTACTTCAGTCAATTCACCAGAATAAGGGGCGGCTGGGGGTTTAGATGGTATTATCCATTCCTCTCTTCTTCCTAAATCAGGGGGTTGGGATGGCCTAGTGGTCTAGAGTGCCGCGCTTCGACATCTAGCTGGCCGGTCACCTCTGGCTTGCGGCTGTGGTTTCGATCCCTGGTGTGAGCGTATGTGGCATGGAGATAGGGGCGCCTTCTCAACCTCGTGGGTTTCCTCCGGGCACTCCGGTTTCCTCCCACTGCTAAAGACCCCTACGCGCAAGCGAATTATTGAAATAAAAATTGAACCATATGTTAGTCCCGAAATGACCTAGTTTGTGTCGAGTGGACGTTAAACCCCATTTCTCCCTCTCTCTCTTTCCTAAATCAATTTGGGTGGCTTTTTCTTTTATCATTACGGTTAAAGGCTCAATACCACTCTTGTTGTAACCGAATAACATTTCCCAATCTTTATTCTGGTCAACAAATTGTATGATTTTACAATATTCCAATTAATTGATGATATCAATTTCATCGTAACACACCTAATTTAAAAAAAAATGGAAAAATTCAACTAAATGATTTGAAAAGACGAACGTAAACCTTTTCAAATGTGACTTGGATTTTGAAATATTTTCCAACCCTTTAGATAACTAAAATAGGATGTAATGGATAATTTACACAACAGGTAGGACACTTAAACATCTAGTATTTAGAATAAGGCTATTATTTATTTTCTGGAGCTGCCAAGCCAGCAAGAGTGTTATTGTCCCTTTAATAAAGTTTAGATGGTATAATTAACTGACTGCCCCAGCCTCTGCCTCTCCCTGATCGCCCCCTCCATGTACACACATTGCTGTTACATGTAATAACCCAGAAATATCCAAAAGATATCATTTCAATAAAAAGGAAAGGCCCTTTTCTAGTGTATTATATCATGATCTACCAGGATGAAAGTTTAAAAAGTATAATAATATAGGCCTACCCTTTTAAATTTGGCCCCTTGTCCACAGTTATACTTCAAAGAAAAACAATTTAACATAAAAAAATGAATCACAAAATTTGATGAATTATAGGTTAGGATGAAATTTAATTAAAGGTGTTTTGAAAGTAGAAAAAAAAGCTTTAGATAAATAAAATATATTGCGTTTATTTTTGAAAGTTATTTAAGTTTTTAAAAAACGATGTTTTGTTGGGAAATGAAAGGCATCTCTACTCACAGAATCAGTCACAATTAAAACGTAAAAAAAAATTCCTTGGACCACTTATTTGGATAAAAGATTTTTTTATAACATAAGGATGTTGTAAAATAAAATATTTTCAATTTCAAAAAGGTATTCTTTATCACAAAGCATAAGAAAAACAAAGTTGAGTCTGGTATTTGTGAACGTAGCCCCGGGCCATGACTGTGAAGACTACTTGAAAGTTTGTAAAGATATTTCGAGAAGTTGCTTGATTTTATTATCCAACTGTTTACACAGCAGTTTTGTGCCTTTCAATGACACTCTTTATAATCCCTTACTAGCGATTTTTAAACCCATTAAACAGCGGGGACTACTGTCCGTGTAAATTTATAGCTTGTATCATTTCAACATAGAAAAACACAGGAAAATTTACATCATTTTTAACAGGTTGTTAAAACGGATTTAATCCGCCCTTCCTTAGTAATTATATTACTACTAGAGTCTTTGATTGTAATTATATTATTATAGTCTCTGATTATAATTATATTATTTTAGGCTCTAATTGTAAGTAATTATATGACTAAAGGCTGATTGTAATTATATTAATATAGCCTATGATTACAGTTATATTATTATAGTCTCTGATTGTCTGATTGTAATTAATTAAATTACTAAAGTCTCTGATTGCAATTATAGAACTAAATTCTCTTAAATAGTAATTATATTACTATAGTCGTTGATTTGTAATTATATTATTATAGTCTCTGGTTGTAATTATATTACTAAAGTCTCTTATTGTAATTATATTATTATAGTCTCTCTGATTGTAATTATATCACTATAGCCTCTGGTTATATATTACTATAGTCTGATTGTATTTTTCATAGATAATGATTGAAAGTTTCTTATTTTTTTAATCTTGTATCTTCTCGGTGCTGTATGTTTTGTTCTGTCATTGTGCAGTTCTCCTACATAGTATCAATTACTGAAACCTCAAACCTTTTTTACAAAAAAAAACGACTACGCTAAGGAAATGAGATGATCTAAAATGAGATTTTATTGGACTGGTTGATGTTGTAATCCACAGTTCCTCAATTTCCTCCTCTCGTATTTCTGGGTGTAAGACAATCCTTGAGTTTCATTGATCTCTGTTGCTTTGAGGTCAAATTCCGTAATTAATTGTTGATCTTCTCTTCCAGAGAAAAACAAATGGAATGATGACCTAGTATCAACTACTTTAAAACATTACATTTTAAATATAGGGTAGAAGTACAGTGGACTCTGTCAAATCCGACAGTCTATGGGATCGGTACAATCTGTTGGATTAAGCAGAGTGTAGGTATACCCAGTTTTCTCAAAATGATAAGGAAATTAATCAGGACATGAAAATTTTATCGGATTTAACAGAATGTCGTAGTATTCAGAAGTCGAATTTGGCAGAGTCCACTGTACTTTTAAAATTTGTCATTGGTGACCTTTTGAAGAAACATTATTAGGACTTTGAAGATGTTCAATTTCCTGTACTTTGATCATAGACTAAAAGAGAGAGAGAGATGGACTTTAACGTCCACTCAACACAAACTAGGTCATTTTGGGACCAACATATGCATTAATTTTTATTTCAAAAATTCGCTTGCACGTAGGGGTCTTTAGCAGTGGGAGGAAACCAGAGGACCCGGACCCTACTCCTTGTCCGTATATATCCATGGATTCGAAACCAAGCCAGTTCACTCAATGACAGGCTTTATGAAACAGCCCCCACGCGCTAACAATTCAGCTATCCAACCCGCCTGAATGGGTAAGACACTGGTTTAATAGCCTATGTTGCGTGATCGGTCCCTGTATTGGCCGAGAAAGTTCAACACGATTTTCTGACGTGGGTCGTACTGAAACCTCCATCAAAAAAAATTACTGTAAATACCTTTAAATACCTTCCTAAACTTGCCTTAAAATATCATTCTTTAAAACAGCATCGTAAGATTCTAAGTCTTTTTCTTAAAATAATATTTTTAAAAATACCTTGGTACCTTTAAAATACCTTTGTAACTTTCTAAGCTTCAAAACACATACTATAAATATCATTTCGTACGTTTCTAATATTCGCCAAATTTAATTACTTTGAGGGGGGTTTCTAATCGAATGTGATAATATCTCACGCTAAGCCAATACTTGGTTTCCATTCTCAAGAAAACAAAAAAGGCAATCATCTAACTATAGTAGCTCTGTTAAACATCGCAAATTAAATTTTCTTATTAGAGTACATTGGTATTTGTAAAATTGTTCTTAGTACCAGTTAAATAAAGTCATTGATGTTAGTTTATTACACGCGTTTTACACGAGAACTCATCTATTGAACACGACCAAATAAGGTTAACAATAATACGCGGGATCAATCGCAAACACACGTATATAGAAAAGTCCTTTAACAAAAAACAATCAACTTCCTTAGTTAGTTGTTCATTTAATAAAACTTCAAACAACGAAGTTATGCGTACATTTTTTTACGATTGGCTTGAAATGTAGAGATTAAAACAGCACTTGAAAGCAGTGGTGTGCACCATCTGTGCTGCTCAATACTGAAGAGTTCCTTGTTCGATTTTAGTTTCATTAAAGTGCTTGAAGGCAATCACTTCTCCGCACTTCAGTATGACGTTTTGGTCAGGTTCCAGCTTTTTAAGTTCTTCATAATTAACAGTAATATATAGATAGACGTCGTAAAGGGTCAAATGTCTGCACTATTGCTCGGAAAATGGCAGGATGTAGTTCGAGGACTGTATTTAAAATCTGCATTTACACGACTTCCCAATTCTCTCCAATAAACGGCGTCTGTATTCTGGAGTTAAATATGGCTATTTTGGAACCAGGAAGGAATTACATAAACTTGGTTATCTTTTTATTCATATAATATCCTGTTCAGATGGTTTTATTCAAACGAACGACCTGTCGAGTTTAACTATTTTGACCTCGTTAGTTAAAGGTTAGATATAAATATAACGAATGTTAAGAACCTTTGGGACTAAATCTTATAAAATTCTATAGCCATTTGTTGCGAAAGTTCTTAGGTATAAATCCATTTTGATTTAAAATGGTTCCAATGTTATCCAACATATCATTTATGTCTTAGTAGGGATCACTTGTGAAAAGCCCAGTTATTGGTATACCGGTAGTAACATTTCTAGTCGCGTATCAGGTTTCTAAATACTGGCTTTTTTCTTTTTTTCAGAGAGTTTACAACATGGGCCATTTCTCTTGGCAGGTTAGAGTCAACAATGCATGAGCATATGTCATTTCAGTAGGTAGATAGCTTACTACAGTACCCAAAGCAAGCTGGAGTCAACGATTTTAAGCCAAGATAAGACAACTTATAAGAAAAGCTTTTTCAAAGACATCATATACAGAGCTTGTTCTTTCTAAACTGCCTCACCTTTTTAAACTTATTTTTATTTAATACTTTACTAAGTCAAGTGTGATACTTTTTAAAAATTTAATTCCTCTTACGAGGCTGTTTCCGTTGGGTAAATTTGTGTGATCTAGATGGATTACCTCTCTCACAGACATCCTTCTAATAGCTTCTTCTCCAGGAACTAACAGAACGAAAAAGAAAATCAGAGAGAAAAAAACTCCTTGAAATCTATTACAAGTTGGCTACTGTCTCTTCCGTAACCCGTAAAAGCTTTAAGAAAACTCTTGTAAATAATTAACATCCTTTTTGTAATGTCTTCTTTTTCAGCTGATACACAGAACTTCTGGGGTTAATTTTTTGCGTAAGTCACGGTTTATTGGCGCCCAGGTGCTAACGTGGCTGGAGCACAAAATAATTAGGGAATTTAATGGCAATTTAAAATGGATTAGTGCTGTAGATGTTACTCTGTCTTCGTCAAGATGAGTCGTAAAAGAAATGCCGCAAAAAGGTTCCAGGAGGTAATCAACTCTCCTGATAAAATAGCTTCCACGAGCAGAAAACAGGTTTTTAACACAATTAGAACATATTGATCAAATGAGACAGGTTTGAATTCAGGGGGAATTCGTTATAGCCAATATCTATTATTCACAACAGTTGACAAATTTATTTTTGCATCCAGTTTTTCTGTTGGTAAATGAAATGAAATGAAATGTTTACTCCATCTGGATTAATGAAGACAGACTTACGACAAAAATTTAATGAAATAGGTTTAACATCTTAATGTTCTGCTACGACTGGGCTAATGAAGACCGGCATATGCCATACAGTTTGCTAGGAGGGAAATATTGCCTGGGCAGTGGCACTATGGCCTACTCTTATATCGAATCGTAACTGCCAAGGGATCTTTCACTGTGCTACCCTCTTTCTCAATGTGCCACCATCTTTCTTACTGAGCGACCATCTTTCTCACTGAGCGACCATCTTTCTCACTGTGCCATCATCTTTCTCACTGCGCCGCCAACTTTCTAACTTTACCACCATCTTTCTCACTTAGTCACTGAGTGACAATCTTTCACTAAGCCACCAACTTTGTCACTCAAGCCACCACACGTTCAGTTGTAGCATATGCAACATATTGCAGTCTATAACCATTTTGTCACAAACCATATATCATGCCACTGATTTTTTCATCAAGCAATTTATGATGGAGTGCTTCTACGTTGCCTGTTGCCATGGTTATTTGTAAGACTTTTTTTATTCAACGATGTTAAAGTGTAATATTGAATATATGTATATCTGCTTTGTCCAATTTTTTGGTTTCAACCATGTCAGTAGTGACGTAAGGTGGAGCTGACAAGGGTCTAGTTTGTTGGATCTACCACAAAAATGATTTCCTGTCGTCACATTGGTGTTCAAAAACTATTGGTGAAAAGACTGTTGTATCTTCTGCGTACACTGCATGTTGTATGTCTGTATTTATTAACAAGGTTGATGCCTACCTATACCTGGTCTACCTGTATTTCAATACCTAGTCTACCTGTATCTCAATACCTTGTCTACCTGTATCTCAATACCTACATGTATCTCTATACCTAGTCTACCTGTATCTCAATACCTAGTTTACCTGTATCTCAACCTAGTCTTCCTGTATCTCAACCTAGTCTACCTGTATCTCAATACCTAGTCTACCTGTACCTCTATACCTAGTCTACCTGTATCTATACCTAGTCTACCTGTACCTCTATACCTAGTCTATCTGTATCTCGACCTAGTCTACCTGTATCTCGACCTAGTCTTCCTGTATCTCTATACATAGTCTACCTGTATCTATACCTAGTCTACCTGTACCTCTATACCTAGTCTACATGTATCTCAATACTTTGTCTATCTGTATCTATACCTAGTCTACCTGTATCTTTACCTAGCCTACCTATATCTCAATACCTAGTCTACCTGTATCTCTATACCTAGTCTACACGTATCTCAATACCTTGTCTATCTGTATCTATACCTAGTCTACCTGTATCTATACATAGTGTACCTCCTAACATCCCTGTATCTCAACCTAGCCCTACATATATAACTAGTCTACCAGTATGTCAACCTAGCCCTACCTGTACCTAGTCCACCTGTATCTCATCCTAACATCCCTGTATCTCTATACCTAGTCTATACCTGTACCTATTATATACCTGTATCTAATGAAGCTAGTACATCAGGTGTTTTATTACCATATCACTTTGATGTTTTAATGTTACAATGCTATAAACAATGTGTTAATGATACTATAGGGATTTATATCTACATACAACTTCTATATTACATACTATTAATATTTAACCATCATGATGGAGACTGGAATCTTGTTCTATTTAATTGCTTTGTATTTTTTTTACGATGTCATTATTAGTTGTTTTATTATAGTCATGTAATTTCTATATACACATAAACTTATTGGGTCTCTAAAGCCCTGTACACACATAGACTTATTGGATCTCTCAAGCCTGGATCACACTGGTCGGGTAAATTCAATAAACATATAAACTTATACAATCTCACAAACCCTGTTCACACTGTGGTAATTTCTATAAACACATTAACTTATAGTATCTCCCAAGCCTTGTTCAAATTGTTCAGGTAATTTCAATAAACATATAAAGCTATGGGATGCTCAATATCAAGTCTGATATGTTCCGATTGATAAAATTGCAATCTCGACAAATAAGCTGGTGTGAGTGAGGTAATTAAAAACACCCCCCCCCTCTTTTTCTCTTTCAGTCTCTTTCTCTGCCACCCCAACTCTCATTACTCCCCCTCCCCTTTATCTCCCTCCTCTCTTTCTCCCTCATGCCTCCTCTCTCCACCTCCCCTTCCCTCTCTCCCTTCCCCCCTCTCTCACTCCCTCTTTCTCTCTCAGTATGTTTAATGAGCTGATGCCATATAATATATATATATGGTTTCTTTGAGAACAATTAACCTGCAATATTTATAACGACACGAAATTGACAATAAACAACATTTGTTTGATGAGGTGAAAACTGTTTCACTGGGACTCGGAACGATTATTATCATTAGAAATATTTCATTAAATATTTCATTAGAACAAGCGATTCGCTACAGAGCAGACGGAAGGTAATAAATCATATCTCGAGAAGAGATCGCGTCTTTTTTTCTCTTTAAAAAGCGATGACTGTATTTCGTGGAGTACAGAATCATGGAAAAGACAATAGATTGCAACACAAGACCAGAAATTATAGACGACATGCTTCAAATATCGTGGAATGATGCACGATGAGCCATGAAAATTACTCCGTTCATCACATAACAAACTTTACGCATCTATCAACATCAAGGAAAACAAGAAAATGCGTAAATGCGTTTTTTGTTGTGTTTTATTTACAAGAATAATTTACATCAAGTCCCTTGAGATTTGCTACAGATAAATTGTTTACTAGGCAGTTTCTTGTTCGTTAATGCAGAGGAAACAAAAACACTAATTAACTAATTTACTGTGATACAAATTGAACGAGAGAGAGAAATGGGGTTAAACATCCACTTGACACAAACTTGGTCATTTCGGGACTAACATTTGGGCAATTTTATTTCAATAATTAGCTTGCGCGTAGGGGTCTTTAGCCGTGGGAGGAAACCGGAGTGCCCGGAGGAAACCCACGAGGTTGAGAAGGCGCCCCTATCTTCATGCCACATACGCTCACACCAGGGCTCGAAACCACAGCCGCAAGCCAGAGGTGACCGGCCAGCTATACAAATAGAACGAGAGAGAGAAATGGGGTTAAACATCCACTTGACACAAACTTGGTCATTTCGGGACTAACATTTGGTCAATTTTATTTCAATAATTCGCTTGTAAGTAAGGGTCTTTGACAGTGGGAAAAAATTGAAGGGCCCAGAGAAAACCCACAAGGTTGGACAGACGACCCTACTCCTTGTCACGTACAACTAGGGAATAGAAGCCACTATTGCAATAAACTTAACCAACTGAAGGGGCATTTTAAGGTTTATCACGGCAGAGGCTATACTATTTTGAGGGCCCTCTTTTTCTGGAGGTCGAGAAATTTTGCAAAATACAAATCATTTTGGTGCATTCTGACATATCCTCCAGGCCCTTCGAGGCCGGTTTAATCTGATGGCCGGGGACTAATTCGTCTGAAGCCTAAATGCGAAACAAATCACTTCTACGTACCGGAAGCTCAATCAAATAATAATTAGTGGAATATGGTGGAGTGGGCCTATTGTGCAAGCAGCACGCGTAATTCTGTAAATCTATTCAGCAAAGAAATGCTCGATCTGCCAAGCCAGGTCACACTGGGCGGCCTAGTCATCTCTTTCCTGAATAGCTTATAGTAGATTTGCATAAAAGGTGATTTCTTGATTGATGATTTTCATACAATTGCAATGATTGCACTCTCATTTAGTAGTGGATTGACTCGGACTCGGGGGCCCTTTCCCTAGGCCAGAGGGGTCCTTTTGTCAGACGTGGGGCCCTTTTGTATGCCTTTAGGGCCCTCCCTAACTAGAGTACATTTTCATTTTTCTCATCGGTTTTAGGATTTTTCTCCCGTTATATTTTTTCAACTTCTTTGGTTTTTTTCGGGAGGAGGCTGGCACCTCCAGCGCCTCAGCTATAAAACGCCTCTGACCATATGTTAGTCCCAAAGTGACATAGTTTGTGTGAAGTGGGAGATCATTCTACAATGTATATCATTGATGTTGTTTTCGAGCCACTTTCACTTGATGAAGTTAATTTGAAAACATTGTGTTATTTTTTATTTAGTTTTGACATTTACCCCAGAAACATCAAACCCGTAAAATAGATTTTAACAGAACACATCTAAGCCTACTTGCTACATTTTAATATTCGATTTAAACCAGGAACCTGGGTTTGTGACATTTAAAGACAAAGACATAAAACAGTATTCCATTTGACGCCCTGGAATACAGACAAGACAGGGCTTCAGATATCACTGAGAGGATCAAAGTCAAAAGAAATAAAAGAGAAACGCAAAATGGAGGAAAGTAATGAGAACCCTGCAACGTTTCATTATAAGCAATCAAATTAAATGAAACAATATTTACTTGGGCCCGAGCTACTGATACAAGGAGAATATGTATCAGTTTTAAAAAAGATAAATGGCAAGGTGGCAAAACAAACGCCCACAACAGACAGCTAAGTTGTCCGAAAAGTCTGATATAAAATGAAATAAAAATTACTTAGGCCTGGATAATTGAAGACTGGATAATTCTGACAGGGTGTGCATAACTCAGAACACTCAAAATTCCAGGAGTTTTTTCAGGAGTTAGTAACCAGATTCCAGGAGTCCCTGTATAGAATTCTATATTATTTTTTTTTCGTTTGAAGGACATTTACGTTCAGTTTTATATCTTAAAATAAATAACGAAACCACAAATGTTAATTTTCCAGGAGTTCCAAGGAATAATCCTGTTTTTAAAGGATGTTCCAGTACAGGAAATCATATTTTAATTTTTCTTGGATTTTCAAGGATTATGCAAACCTTGTCGGAGAAAATTTCTCAGTCAACGCTGGTTACTCCCTGAAACTGGACCAAATACCTAAAATTTATATATATTCAATCATGTAAAATAAAAATAAACATTACAATTCCGAACAACCATAGTAACCTGAGAAACACTTCATCAAAACTTGCAGATGATAAATACCTCACATCATATGATATACAAGTACGTTTTGTTTGTGTTGCACAATAGTCGTCCTGAATCATAAGAACATTACCAGCAAAAAAAACAAAACAAATATATTTCACAACTTCACTTCAGAAAAAATAATCATGATAATATAAATGATGTTAATCTATATTCTATGACAAATGAAAATGTAAACTTTATCGATTTAAAACAACAAAAGAAAAATATCAACTGTAGGCGTTACCATTTATAGCAAGATAAATTCTTGGACAATCTGAAAATCTTTCTAGTTAATGTTGAAAATCTACTGCAATTTCAATTTTGAACATGCAAAATTCTGATAAACTTACTGGATGTTGTCAAAACTCTACAGAAAGTTAATCTATTATCTAACTGAAAACCTTTACAGTTATTATCCAAAATTCTTGAATTGTAAAAGAAAAAAATCTCTACAGACAAAAATACTTAATTCAGTGAATTTTGAGACTAGCATGTCCCTTTTTGTTTCTATGTTTACATGTGTATGCCAGGGGAGAATTTGTATATTGGACATTGTTATCTTTTTTATGATAGGTTCCCACTTTATTGGGATGCATTACGATGAGACTTTCACTATTGAAACAATGATCTGCTACGTGCAGATACATTCAGATACGGTTTCAATCAACCCGATTGCTGCGATTGACCTCAATATATGATAAGACGTGATAGGATCACCACAAAATGAAATGAAATGAAATAAAATGGGGTTTAACGTCCCTACTCTTCTGCACCTAACCTGAGCTAATGGAATACAGGCATACGCCATATAGTGAGCTATGAGAGAAATTTTGCCCGGGCAGCGGCACTACGGCCTACTATTATATCGACTTCCAACTGCCAACGGATCTTTTACGTGCACGCAAATATGTACATGGGACTTCAGTTTTTCGTCACATCCGAACAACTAGACAGCTGTCCTTCTCAGGACCTCTGTTCTGCAATACTGACAAGGGAAATCCACGCCAGAAAATCGAGATGAACTTTCTCGGCCAATGCAGCGCCTTACCCACTTAGCCACGTGATCCCCACAATCACTCCACGATTAAAATCCGGATTTAAATTGTTGCATGCATCTTTATAGTGGAAACCTAGCATTACCCATCAGAGAGTCTAGACACACTTTCCATGACAGCCCCCTCACCACCCCTCCAATTTAATTTCATATTTATGGTAACCGAGGGAGAAGGGTTGAATTATTGGCCTGTCATCTATAAGCTATAAGCCAATGAAATGTTAACATATGATGAAAAAATAAATGGTTGGATTATACATGTTATGACAGGCACGATGGTTATTCCATCATAGTATATCACAGCGTAGTGTTTATCGTCCAGTCCCTATACTATTACATCTCAAAACACATCTCTCACAAAACTAAATAATTCCACACAACTATTTCATCCGGACAAAATGACTGACAATCGGAAAGCTGCAGGCGATAAACAATCTCCTGTGGAAATAATTGCAGGTAGACCTCCGAGAAGATGTATAATTATTTACTGCTGAACACTGTTTTTACGACCACGCATACAATGACCAATGCAGACGTATAATATCTGACACGCCCCCTCTCGAAGTCTATTAAGATTGAATGACCAAAGGACATCCTTTCTGTCTTTGTCTCGGTAATTGTAGGGGTATTCTGTCCTCTAGGGTTGAGGACCCTTAATGTGTAGTTAATGTCAGAGGTCACACCTTGGTTATTGAATAACTCCCAGAATTCACCTGCCTGTAACGACGGGATGATGACCACCTGTTTCCGTTAATTACAGATTGACCAACCCACTGCTGACGACATGCTCTTAAAAGTACTATGCTGAAAGGTCAAAGTTCATTACAGTCCTAAGACAAATATTTGCAAAAGCAAACTATCAGTTTTATGGCCTCTTACATAATTTAGTGTGCTTTGTTCCTAATTTTTTTTTGGCTCCAGTCTGATTGTAATTTGTATTCATTATTTGTAAAAGACATTATTTTTGTTTCAATCATACTTGGACTGACTAATAATTTAAGACGGCACAGCTTGGTTTTTCAAAAGGTAGGGGACCACAACTGACGAATCTGAAACAAGATTGAAAAATTTACACTTTTTTTTTTAATACCTAAAAAAATACATAGTAGAAACAGAAATGGGTTTTAACGTCAAGTCGACACAAACTAGTTTTTTTTTATCCCATCCAAACAACTATACCTTGTCCCGACCTAATCATCTAAAGAACATATCATTCCCCCCAAAGAAGACCTAATAACACTTCCCAATATAACCCGGTCTGAGCTGATGTGCCATTCATTCCTTCCTTACTTCCAGATGTTAATTATAGACTTTTGATCAGACTATTTTTCCGATTCCTGCACTGGACAGGTTGTAAACGACGTTTATCTGACATGAAAGGATGAATAAGAACCAGGTCTTGTCTATATATCTATATATGGTAATTACACGTCAGACATCAAAACTAGTGAGATATCCTACAGGTAATTACAATCTTGGTAGCAGTACTACATGTCAATCATTTCACTTCTGCTACTACTACAGTTCCAAACCTGGTAAAAATCTGGATATCACATACACAAAGAGAGAGAGAGAGAGAGAGAGAGAGAGAGAGAGAGAGAGGGGTCTAATGTCCACAAATCCATGAAGATGGACAGACGACCCTACTCCTTGTCCATAAGACCAACACGATCTCAAATGTCAGTGTTACCTACCCCTACCACAGGTAGATTTAAACAGGTAGATTTCTGAAGCTCTCTGTGATTAGGTAAGATTGACATTCGAGATCTTGTTATACTTATGGAAAGGATTTGTTTAAATTATTAATTGCATCATCTAAAATAGTGCCACTGCCTGGGCAAAATTTCCCTCATCACAAACGGTATGGTGTATGTCCGTCTTCTTCAGCCCAATTGGAGCAGAACATTTTTCCCTTTACTTACTATGGAGGGCCTGGCAAGGAAAAGCACCTACATGTATCTGTTTGGATTTGTAGAAAAACTGAGATCGTGTGACCCACAGTCGGCACCGGATCTAAGATTCTTGAAGTAATAAGTAGTGCTGCTGTCCTGGCAAAATGTCACTCATGGTACGATGTATGTGTGTGTCAGTCTCCATCACACCATTTAGTGGAGAAAAATACAACATTTTTGCAGCGTAATGGTGGACCTGGTCTGTCTTGTTACAGATAATTCTTGTATCGTCAAAAGCTCAATGAACTCTCTATTTTTTTCCGTCAACAATCCGTCCACACTGAGTGTCGTTAACAAACATCAGGTCAAAACAACTTTCTCAACTAATTTCAACAAAAATTATTTTTCCTCTCGAAGCAATGTCAACTGAACTCCTTATTTGCAACATGACAATAATCGTAGACCAAACAGACCGTCTGATCGGAAGCTTTTTTTTGAGTTTGTACAGTCAGAGTACAAGTTACCGTAACTGATGCTTACGTAATTCCCTCACCTTGACATCTGCAACCCGTCCAAAGCCTCTCGACCAAATTTGGCAAGCATCTTTTTAAACATTTTGTTGACACTGACAAAAATTGTGTTGGTTTTTGTTTTTAGTTTGTGTCTTGCATAGATTCGCGTCTGGTTGACAGATTAAAAAACTTGGCAAGTGGTTGCTTCCTGAGCTGCAACATTTTTTTTTAAACCGTGAGCTAAGCCAGAAGATGTTTTCGTCGGCACAAAGACAATTAATTACAGCAAACAAACAGACCAAATATCGGTGGTTATTACCACACAGGCCATTCCAACATAATATATTGAAACAAAAAAACAAAACAGTTTCTACGAGTTCGGGCAAACTGGATGATTCAACAGACATTTAAATGTTAGAAAATGACTTTCAAAGTTTGAATAATCTGAACTGTGTAGTTGTCAGATTTTTTGGGTTGTATTAATTAAATAGCATCAATTATATAAGATACATTATATAAGAGCTAAACATCAAATAATTATCATCTCACTGTATGAAATAAATATTCTGTATTTATGATCTTATTAACTCTATGAATTAAATATTGCTAATTAAATATCTCACTATGTGAAATAAATATTTATAACTAAACATCAGATATTTATTACCTATCTCTCTATACAAAGGAATATTCCTTTGTTTTTTCTCTATATTCATTTATATCAGGTCAAACTGTTAAACTTATATAATTCATTTATGTATGAATGCACATTTCAAATTCTTTTCAATCCTTGAAGCGACAAGGTGAGAAATCATGACAAGACTATTAGAAGTTATGCCAAGACTGTTAGAAATTATGACAAGAATAATAGAAGTTATGACAGGACTATTAGAAATTATGACAAGACTATTATAAGTTATGTCTTACACTAAATGCATTTAAAGAATTTAATAGGCGTTATTATAACTGTTTATAGTGACAGTATAAAATGCAATTTGAACAGTAATTGAGCTTCATCGTATGTTAAGAGACACAAGTAAATGCATGACACACAACATGGTGCATAGAATCATTGACGTTTTTAACCACAAGCTCACCATGAGAGCTCTTTAGTTTGTCAAATTTTCTTTTTTAATGGAATGTACATGACTTAACTAGTCATGCATCAAGACTTCAGAATTTTCTGTGTGGGTGTTTTGATTTTTTAATTTTTAAGTAGCATATAGTAGACCTCATCCTCATATTTTGTTGATGATCCACTGTTAAAACTCTCTCTCCTTCTGTTTTCTTTCCCTCCCTCTTTCCTCTTTCCACCTCCTTCTTTCATGTATTCATCCATCACCCCCCCCCCTCTCTCACCCTCTGGGACTGGCCACAACTATAATACAATAGATGTATAGAGGTATAAAAACTTGTTGTTATATAATGTATAAAGTACATAATGTGGTCCGAGTGATCAACAATGGAGTTAACAATCATGTTGTGGCTACAAATAATACAATATAAAACATGGGGGTAAATGTTTGTTCAACTAACTCCAACAGTTCAACATAGAAACCAACAAATACTTCAGACATATTATCAATCAGTTATACCGCCTTTAATACACCTGAGTTCTTCTGTAACCAGAGACCCAGAGAGAGAGAGAGAGAGAGAGAGGATTTAACATCCACTCAACACAAACTAAGTCATATCGGGGGATTAACATATGGTTAAATTTTATTTCAATAATTTGCTTGTGCGTAAGGGTCTTTAGGAGGGGTGGAAACTGGAGGACTTGGCCCCTAGTTAACAAAGCATTTAGGATAAGAATTTACTCAATTTTTAATCACTGTTTATGAGAAATATCTTTGATCCTGAAACACAAAACTTTACACATAGTTTAATTCTTATTGATGTATTTGATATATTAAAACAACAAAAGTTTTATAGAAGGGCTATAGGTGAGTAATTTCATAAGCCTGAGAATACTTTGTAAACTATGGTCCTGGAGTAAATTCATGAGGTTGGACAGGTAACCCTACATACAACCAAGGAACTGAAACTATATCATCCACTCAATATGAACTGGGTGATTTTGGGACTAATTCTCTCTCGCATTAGTATAACTATTATTTTCAATGAAGACCAGTGTCTCTATGTGACATCACAAAATGTATAAAACATAATTTGTCACATGTGTAACTCAGGCTATGTTGTTCTTCCTACATGACGTTCAAACCTTTATTTTGGATTAATATTCATATTTATCCGGATTCAAAAAAACATTTATACATTTGGATAAAACAAATCTAACTGGTGTGAAATGTTGAATCAAGGTGTGATACTGTGATATTTAATACTTTTTGTGCTTACTTACATTGGCTTTTTGTTTTTCAGAAAATATTTAGATAAGTAACAATTATTAAAAGGACAATAGTTATTCTAATCACTCTGTTTACTCCATTTTATCTCATGAATCAACTGGGAAGTCATTTTCTTGTAGTAACAACCACAAGATTTACAAAATCTAGCCGTTGCTAGAGTAGTCATAAATAACCACTTATAGATTTTTCAGACTGGCATATCGTGGAGTGAAAATTTCCATGTATACCATTGGCAGCACATATATATCTGACTTGGCAAACCGAATTCTTAATTAAAGGTGTTTTCTTATGGCAGTTCAAGTACTTTGACATCCCCTAACATGGATTTAAACCTATCCGCGACTGAATTACAATATCTTATAACTATATATATATATGAAGCACAGACTTTTGGAACCGGCGGCATCAAAACTACACAAAGAGGGGGATGAGAAGTGCCACCTCTTTGGTTATTGAAAAGAAACAAATGTTGCCATACAACGAATAGAGGTTAAAACAATTGTATCATGTCAACATCCGTCCAATAAGGCCCAATATGTTGCTTCTGACGGTTGTATGGTTGGTTGTATTGTGTAAACGCTGTTTTAATGCAGAAGGAGACGATACAAAAACCCATTCCATATTTCATTTTCATTTATAACAAAAATCAGTGTCATAAAAATAATCCACCCCACTAACAAGGAAGTAAAGAGGTCGAGGGAAGGTGGTTGGTTGTTGTTTCTTTCTATAAACCATGTAAAGTGAAATTTGTTATCATGGTTCCTGAAATATGTCATACCTGTCAGTTGTGCTATTAACGTTTGGTTTTAACGGAAGAACCCAGCAGGAGAGGAGACGGACTCAGATAGGAATAAATCAAACTTACATACAGATGGATCTACGGCCGTAATTATTCAATACTAATGGTACTTACCTGAAAAATAAAACATATAAATATTATTATCGTCTTAAAAATAAAAAATCCCATAGCAAAAGTTACTTTGAAACAAATCACAATAATTTTTCATTGTATTAAGCTACACGTTTGGGCACCAACTTGCAAAATGGTCAATCTTTACAGCTTTGGATTGTCAACTCATTCTTATATTTGATTCTGACAATGCATGAGAAAAGACAAAAAGTTAAAGTCGCTCTTTACTCATTCTCTTTCATTTCAAACTGACAAAATTTTGGCATTAAATTTTGCAGGTTTTTCCACATTCATGAATGTTCAAGTAATTTACATACAAAATCATAGCTACACCCCTGGATGTCCAAGTCATGAACACCTGGATATTCAAGTCATGTAGATATAATATCATATAACTGGATGTTTGAGTCACAGAGCGACAATTCATATACATGTAACTACAGTATCGTATAACTGCAATTAATATAAAAAATATATCTATCTCTTCGTGTATCTCCAACTTTTTGCGTGTAATTGTAACTTTTATGTCTCCTGCTGTCATTTAATAATTATTATGCCTACATGCAAGTATATTTTTTTTCAAATGAATTATACATATATTTTTTTTACAGTCTACATTTAATAATTACATGAATTCTAAAAATGGTTTTCTTGTAACTCAATTTACACAATCGCTAGGGTTTTTTTACTTGTCATTTGAAATCATCTTGTATATTCTATTTGCAACGATAATTACCCAACAACCTAATTTTCTGGATGACGTCCAATATATAATATTTACACAAAACAAATTTATCAGGTTTTTTCAATAATAATTTATTGGGTTTTTTTTGTCAAATACAGCTGTGCGTACATGTCTTTATGTTCTGTTTACACGTATTGAAAAACTTCCGAAAAACTTACTACCATAGCTAGATAATTAATGTATTTCATTTAAAGGAGAGAGAGAGAGAAATGGGGTTTAACATCCACTCAACACAAACTAGGTCACTTTGAGACTAACACATGGTTCAATTTTATTTCAATAATGTGTTTGCAAGTAGGGGTCTTTAACAGTGGGAGGAAACCAGAGGACTCAGAGAAAACCCACTGGGTTAGACAGGTGACCCTACTCCTTGTCACTTACAACCGGGGAATCGAAACCCCGCAAGTTGACTCAATGACAGACCGTATGATAGAGAGCGTGCACGTGCTAACCATTCAGCCATCCAACCCCCCTTATTTAAAGGAACTAAATCACTAATATATGGGACCTTAAAATGGACACAAATGGGTTGCAACGCGTATAATAATGTACATGTAATATGAATGTATATAAACTGATTTACATTCAACCGTTTCTGTTTTTACGGATACGCCATAAATTGAATACGTACATGCTAACCATTCGGCAATCCCCACCCCCACCCCACCCCACCTCGCACCCGGATGATATTGAGTTCGAGACCTAGCTACTTTAACAATAATTTCATGCCATCTTTTGCCAGCTGTATGTTTTTCATGTTTTCTGTTTACTAGGGTAGATGATAATTGCTGGTACATTTTTATTTATTATTCTCCTCTAATTTATTTTGACTTTGTGAGTGAACCCTTTGTCAAAATGTCAAAAACTAAACATTCCGTTTGAATTCCGAGGGGAAACAGGCAGGTGTATGTCAAGGTATACATATGTCAGCAAATAACGGCATATGTCATATACACAGCGATACAATAAAGATGAAAATGAATGAATATTGAATAATATTATCAGATCTCCATATCTAGGATGAGAGAACACATCTTCAACCTTTACTTGGTGCAGTCAGGCGTATCACAGCATGATATAACCGATATATATAAATCAAATCGCTCAAGCATGTGGAAGACGAGAGCCTAACAATCAATGACAGCAGTAACTGTCGACTCACACTGTCCGATGAAAAAGAGAGTAAAAGAAGTAGTTTGTCTATCCTCAAACTTGTAAAGGAATATTAAAATTGAAAGCAGGCCGATGTGGCGGTCCAAACATCATTATATCTATTGTGTTCGCCTGATGTTGTGTTTTTATCAAGATTTTTCAGAATAAGCAACTGGTTAATAATGCTTCATAACTTCTATAAAAGATATTGTCATACATGTCAACTCAAATGGGATTAGATCGCAAGATCTACTTAAGTCCTTTCTTGACATTGGAATCCTTTTTCTTGACACCCCTTCCATCTCATCGTTTACAATATATTAGTTATAAAAACAGCTTAAGATCGCGAGAAAGTAAGCGTAATGTGAAAATAATGTGTATTTCAATAGTTTAAGATAAAAAGATTTTCAGGTTACGGTGAAATGATGTTGTTAAAAGGATATATTATATGAAGCATTAATAAAAACTATTATATTTTATAAAATATATTATAGGTCTATAACAGACATTAGACTTCTGCATTATCTATAGTTTAAACTAAACATCGGGTCCGGCCGGCCAATCATTGATGGTAGAGTTAATGTATCTCCATCAAAAAACAGTTTGAGGCACAGATTTAACAAAAGAAGTCAAAAGAAGAGCTCTCTTTATACAACCGTACAAACATTTATGGACAGATGTAATCTTTGTAAAATCCGTTAATATTTCTGTGGGCATTAAATTATTTTTATCACACCTAATATATTTTGAAATCACAATTAAATTTGCAGTAAAAATTTCAGTGAAATTTGTACTAAAAATTCCAGGGAAATTTGTACTAAAAATTTTAAATGAAATTTGCAGTAAAATTCCCAGTTAAATGGCACATTCCTGTCTTCATTAGCACGGTCAGGACCAGAACCCAAGGATGTTTATCATATCCTGCCAAAGGGAATTCCCCATGACCAAGTTAATAGGAAATACCAAACTGATCCCGCAGTGAATATTCGCTTGGCCACTACAATCACTGATAAGCATGACATCCAGGAGGCTTAATAAGTACGGCATATTAACTTTTTTACTCCGACAAATTAAATTCTCAAACATTTTTTTGAGGTAAAAGAAAAATAAATAAAGACATTTGAAGTATTTGTAGTTAAAAAATATTTCCTATTTAGTGTAAAATGGGTATCAAAATGAGTAAAATGCATCATTTTGCCTGAAGCAGTTAGGTGTTAAGTAAACATTGCACGAACCGTTGAGCCAATGACTGATGCCGCGTGCAGTCAACGCAGTTGTTGTTTACAGTCATCTGTTACAGAGATAATTCGTAAGTAATTCTCTGTGAAACAGATTGAGGAAATACATCTAATCTTAAGCCAGCAAAGCAAAAGTGGAATTAGGTGTTCTGGAAAGAGTATACACATCCTGTCCACAACAACCATTGAAACTTTCTGCTAAAAGAACCGTTTGGTTTGATCCTTAATTCTGTAAAATAATCCAGGGATAAAATACTATTGGTTATTAAACTGGCTTTTAGTGTAATATAATCTGGCTGTCTGCCATTAGTTAAATATCGAGACTAGTAATTTCTTGTCTTCCGTTTGTTAAAGTGTTTCGTGAGGCTGTCAATACCGAGAGAAATCGATGGACATCGTAACATCTAATACTATAATTGATTGCGGGTATTCGGTCAGTTCTCGCCTCAAATATATCTCATTGACAGCGATAATTTAATTTACTTATCTATTTATTATTGGGAGTTGATGATCATTCGTTCTCGTTCTTGTTCTTGTAGGATTGTGATAGTCTCGAGAGAATTAAATATGTCGGAAAAATTAGACAAAGATCATCATATTTTATTGTGGCATCTGTAACACCATTTCCCTCATATCACACTGCATGAAATAAGTCCCTCTTCATTAGCCCAGTAGTTGCAGAAAAGTAGGACGTACCCATTTTACTCATTTCAATTTAGTGCACCCATCTTCATTAGCACTACAGAAAGTCGCTGTTAAAGAAAATCACACTACATGTTCATCTACAGGTTGATGTAGAAGAGTAGGACATTAAACCCCTTATTTCAATTCAGTGCACCCATCTTCATTAGCATAGCAGAAAGCACCTGTCTTAACAAAAAATATGCCCAGTGGTGTATGCTCATCGTCTTTAGCCAGGTTGATGTAGAAACGAAGGATGGTCATTTCTATTTAGTGCACCCAACATCATTAGCTCAGTTGGTGTAGAAAAGGTGGACACTAAACCCCATTTTATTTTTGTTTGGGGTGGGGTAAATAGGGGCCCTATCACACAGCTCTGCCTTCACTGCTGGTGACATTAATATAAGGATCTACACAAGTCTGCCTTCAATGATGATAACATTAATAAACGGGTCTATGTGTGCCTTTGCTGTTGGTGACATTAATGTAAGGGTCTACGTGTGCCTTCGCAGCTGGTGTAATTAGGGTTAGGGTCTATAAGTGTGCCTTTAATTGCTGCTGGTGACATTAAAGGTGAGGGTCAGGTGTTCCAATGTTTTCAACGTTAAAGGAATATAAATTACAGGGTGTATAAATACATGCGTACCTGTAATTAACATTGTTCAAAGAACTCAGGTGTAAAATATACACATATATAAAACTAAACGAGGGTTAACACAAACACGCTAAACGTAGTAGATGTATGCACTTCTTTCACAACACGCAGGTGTGAACATCGACAAAAAACATTACATCATATCCATGGTGACAGGGTTACCGTGGTGATAACGATGTGAAAAAACACTAGATTAATTAATGAACAAATATGGGTAAAGTTTAAACTTTTTATCTTGTCCGTGTGAAGGACCCATATTTGGACAAGCAGATGAGAGTAGTCTCGATCAAACAGGCAATTTATTTGCCATTATATTTGGATTCTGGTTAATCAAGACCCTTGTTGTCGTACCAGTTTCTTGCTGGTCTCAATAAAAAAAACAAAATTCAAATCACGAATTAAAATTCTTTGATAGGACAAAAGTCAAAATGATAGTTTACGATAGAAAGGTTAACGGGACCAGGTCTAGCTACACCCTGTCACTTCTACACACTTATCTGTTCGAATTTCACGAGTCAGGGTTAAGGTTATACGTGACAAGGAGTATGTTCATCTGTCCAACCTTGTGGGTTTTCTCCGGGTTCTCTGTTTCCTCCCACTGCTAAAGACCCCTACATGTAAGCGAATTATCGAAATAAAATTGAACCATGTGTTAGTCCCCAAAATGTGTCGAGTGGATATTTCTCTCACTCTGTTCATGGTCAGATTAACGGATGAGAGAGAGACAGAAATGGGAATTACATGTAATGTCAACTCGACACAAGCTAGGTTATATTGGGACTAACAGATGATTCACTTTTACTTCAATAATTCCCTTGCGTGTTTGACCCTTTCAGCTGTGAAAGGAAACTGGAGAACTCTGAGAAAACTCACAAGGTTATACAGGTGACCCTACTCCTCAAGATATCGAAATCAGGCCACTTTACTCAATGGCAGACGCAACCCCTCAATTAACGTAATCCCCAATTTTAGCCCAGATGAAATGAAATAGGGTTTAATGTTCAATTTTCTACCAAGACTTGGCTAGTGAAGATGGGAACAGTTCTTTTAATATTCTTAAATACTTCTTCATTAATTTAGTCCTATATAAAAGGTAATTCAGTGAAGGTTAATGTTATTTTTTTCTGCAACATCTCTCCCATCTAAAGGCTTAGGCAACACCTAGTAACTCACTTTTTTCGTATTTTTAGAAAACAAAAGAAAACATAATGAATGAATATTTTAACCCCAGCTTATCCATAGATAGCTTTTGCTGTGGCACAATTGGCAAATGAAGGAAGTTGCTAGCTTGTGTCATGTAACTGCTTACAAAATCAAAAGATTGGAATATCTAGTACAACAGGAAGTACCTACCCTAGTAACTACAAATTTGGTCCTAACTCAATTTTGACAAAAAAAGTGAGTTACTAGGTGTTGCCTTTTGCCGGGACAAGTTGGATAATAAAAGGGACTTTCCCTCAACAACCATCTATATTCAACAGTTGTCGTAGACAGTATTTGTAGGACGACTGAAGTGTTAGTTATTGGGGTTTGTTATAAACTTTTAACACAGTTGAAACTGGAGACTGAAGAAATAAATGATTCATAAGAGATCGTTGACCAGTTGAAATTAGAATTTGTATTAGATACGAGAAACTTGGGTTTATTCATCATTAACAAGGGGAAACCAACATATTTGTTCTCTGTGTTGCTCGTCAACTCTCTAAATTCCACGGAAGCCATGTTACAGTGTCACGGCCTCCCAACCATGTTAACATGACGACACTGAAAATCTATTAACAGACGCTAGCTTTAAAAGACAAATATACATTCCCTAATGAAGAGTACTTAAGTAGTCGGACGAGCGACGGTCACAATTTACCAATTAGCACTTTTTGTTCAGTACTGTTCATGGTCGACATATTACATAATACCTTTCTTTTATTTGTGGTATTAGTTAAATGTAGCTGAAAATCTTGCGGAAGTCGAGATTAAAGAAGGAAAGAAAGAAATGGAGTTTAATGGCTTGTCAGCACCAAGTGGGGATTAAAGAACTTAGTTAAAGCCAATTTTAGTGAAGCCTGTACCATAACAGGCCCGGGACTGTACAGCGCAGTGGACGCTTACGGCTGGCCCCTGGATCCATTCACTTGATTTGATATTTTCCGCAGGTTATTTTATAGGTTTTTCGTGTAGTGCGGTCCTCCTGCACTTACTATTAAAGATGACGATTATCATTTTAAGAGAGAGAGAGAGAAATGGGGTTTAACGTCCACTCCACACAAACTAAGTCATTTCAGTACTAACATATGGTTCAGTTTTATTTTATTTCAATAATTCGCTTGGGGCATGAGTCTTTATCAGTTTTCCGGTGTGGTTTCCGCTTGTCAGTGATGCAGAAGGAGGGCCTGACAAGGACAGCTGCCTAGTCATTCGGATGGGATGAAAAACCGAGGTCCCGTGTACACATTGGAGTGCACGTAAAAGATCCCTTGGCAGTTGGAATTCGATATAAGAGTAGGTTGTAGCGCCGCTGCCCGGGCAAAATTTCCCTCATAGCACACTGTATAGCGTATGCTCGTCTTCCATTAGCCCAGGTCAGGTGCAGAAGAGTAGGACGTTAAACCCCACAAGGTTGGACAAGTGACCCTACTCCTTGTCACGTACAAGCGGGGAATCACCAGTTGACTCAATACAGACCTAATGATACAGCACACATGTGCTAACCATTCGGCCATCCAACCCCCCATATCATAAAAGGAAGAGTAATCTAAAAATGGTTCAATAACTTCCATCTTAACAAAGACATGATGAGTGTAAACTTTGTCACTGCTTAAACTCAGGGTGTCGCCTTCTTTATTCCTTATGTATATTCAATTCCATTCTTCTCAAGAATTAAACCGATAAAATTCAATTTGCATACAGGTATGAACGCGATCTTCAAACTAAAATCGAGGGTCGTGACCTCTGTATCAAATAGAGGCTTACATTATAACATAATACATCGTTGATAATCAATTACGCACAGGGAGGATATTATAATATCCTGATGAAACTTCATTGAAAGTCAGTTGAGTGCAAACTCCCAGGTTACGTGGTTTCATATTTCAAAAAATAGTCACAGAGAAAGGGACAATAAAATTAGCTCCATTATTACGTCTTTGTTGAAGTTTTTTCACTTGAGAGGAACGAAGGAAGATGTTATTATGTTTTCGTAGATTAAGAGAAGAAAAGAGAGACGACAGCCACCCAAATTTTAAACCCAAATCCATTTAATAAGCCTACAAGTTTTATTCTATATTTTTTTTTAATTTTAAAAAAAAAATTTTCCTGCGTTACAACAACTTTCCAATATCTTTTAAGTTTTTTTTAGAAAACTTCATTTGTTTTACTAAATATTTTTTAGACTATCAGTATTTTATGATGCCCATTATGATAAAAACATCTACATTAGCCTTTTGTTATTTTAGCTTTATCCACAAAACAATATTTTCTGTTCAAATTTCTAACGAGATCGAGATGTCTTTAAAAAATAACATCTAAATGTTTAAAAAAAACGGCTAATTGCTATAAAATCAAAAACAGATATACAGTTTGTTTGAATATTAAATCTCGCTCCTTTGAAATACAAAGTTAACAAAACAAAAACTCCATTACCATAAGAACTTCAATATCAGATGGACTACGATTCATACAAATATAAAAAAAATTGGGAGATTTTGGAGGAGATTCTAGTTATTTAATATACTTGAATTTAAATTTTTTGTTTTCATTTCTAATGCATTTCATTTAATATCGGACAAATTTCATAAAAAGAATCCGACCACCTACATTTTGCAACAAAACCCAATCCAAACATTGGTTTTTAAATTTTTGTATATTTTGAACCCTAAACTGTTAAAAGAATGAATGTTAAAGACATTAAGGTTATCAGACACATGGCATGCAGCCTTCTTCAGATATTTTCATAAAATCACAAAAAAAGTTTTATCTAAATTGTAAAATCTACATGGTAAAAGACAAATAAAAGAGAAAATAAATACATTAGAAAGCTGAGTTTGGAATGGGGTTTAACACCCAACTGTTCGGCTAGAATCATGATAAAATCTACATGTTTGACAATTAAATGACTTGTTGTCCAGCATGCAGCATCTTAACAATGGACGTTTCACACCAAACTATTCAGCTCGAAATAAATATCAGCTTAGTCTGCCATGGATGTAGATGTTAAAAGTTGGAATCAACTTCCAAAGAGAGAATTGTGAACTAATATTCTATCACTGACGCCGGTATGTCCACCATTATCATGGATGTTAAAAAGCCCTGAAGCTGGCGTCAACTTTCAGAAAGAGAGAAATAGCGCTCTGATTGTGATTGGTTCTAATTGTAATTTAATTAGAATAAAATTCGATGTCTAGAACCATGTTTTATATCAACTGTTAATTTATCATGATATCATTTGACCTCTGCCTTTTACGAGTGTGCAAAATGCACTAGAAATTGACCCCAGTTTCAAATAGAGTGAGAATTATCATTGAGATGATTGCTGTTAATTATTGTTAATCAAACGAATTTTTGATCTCATCTCAATTAACAGCCGATGATTCAAATAATGCCATCTTTTATCTGAAACAGCACTTGGCTAATTAACCATCATCAGTTGATGAGAGCTAATTTGATTGTTGACCTTGTTCGTCCACTCTCATAAAGTTGAGTTTAGATCAAAGCAGGTTCTTCTTAAAGTTCAGTCTACCACACAATCCAGGTTTTGGTGAAAACCACCAAGATAAAGAAATGAAATAAAATGAAATGAGGTCGAGGAATGGGGTTTAACGTCAACTCGACACAAACTAGGTTGTTTCGGCAAAAATATATTGTTTAAATTTATTTCAATAATTCTCTTACGTGCGGAGATTGTTAGCAGTGGAAGGAAATCAGAAGACCCAAAGTAAACCTATAAAGTTGGGCAGATGATGCTACTCCTTGTCACATCTGAGCAGAGGGGGGTTGGGATGGACTAGTGGTCTAGAGTGCCGCGCTTCGACCTCTAGCTGGCCGGTCACCTCTGGCATCCGGCTGTGGTTTCGAGCCCTGGTGTGAGCGTATGTGGCATGGAGATAGGGGCGCCTTCTCAACCTCGTGGGTTTCCTCCGGGCGCTCTGGTTTCCTCCCACTGCTAAAGACCCCTACGCGCAAGCGAATTATTGAAATAAAATTAAAAACCATGTGTTAGTCCCGAAATGACCTAGTTGTGTCGAGTGGACGTTAAACCCCATTCCTCTCTCTCTCTCACATGCGAGCAGGGAAGCGAAATCACACAACTTGAATCAATGACAGACCTGAAAATTTCACCCACCCCTGTCTGGCAAGAAACAGCCCTTATTATTTCACTAATAGCAGACTCATACTGCAATGCACATGTAGTCTTGGTTAGCTCAGTTGTAGCAGAATAGTGGGACATTAACAGATTCATTCATTCATTCATTGTATCATCTCAAATTAACTAAACCCTTCTCTATCTTAATATCAGGTTCAATAATCATCAATAAAAAAGTTCAATAATCATAATCGGACAATCTTTATTCATTCAAACAAATTCTTCGCCCTCCCGTGCCACCCTCATCGGTCCATATTACACGCTCCTTCAATCGTCAATGAAGACTCAGTCCGTCTAATAACACAGCCAGCCAGAAGTTTTCAATGAAATGTCTCCAGTAAACGAGCCATCGAAGAGAATCTCTGCTACGAAAGTCATTCCATGAAATTGTTCTATAAATGTCCGAAGATAGCGTAAGAAAGAGAAAGACAACCTGACAACTTTGTTATAGTCGACATTCTTTTTTATACTTCATTAATTCGCATAATCAGCTGTCATCCTGTATCAATTCATTCATACTCCATAGCACTAGAGAAATCTCCAGTAAAGGTTCTATTACTATAAAGAAATAATGCCATCATCAAGTTTACCGCTGTAATATCGAGTTCCGCGACTAGTATCTGATTTCAGTTCCAGTCAGCAACAACATCTTCAATTTATATTAAGAACATGTATAAAATATTCATATTGGTGAATTTGATTTAGATCTTTATTTTAGACTATTGTTCTATTTCTAGATTTAATTCAGATCTTTATTCAAAACTATTAGTTTTTTCAGATTTTTATTCAAACTTATTGTTTATTTTTATATCTTTATCCCAAATCTTTTCCATTTTATTAGAATCTTTATTCAAAACATTTATTCTTTTTTTTAAAAATCTTCATTTTAATGTGGGCAAGATAAACTACATAGACATTACAAGAAATAATGCATCTGGAAGCCAGAAGCAAGAGTACATTGAGATAATGCTAATTTCTTTGAAAACAGAGAGAGGGAGAGAGAGAGAGAGGGAGAGAGAGAGAGAGAGAGAGAGAGAGAGAGAGAGAGAGAGAGAGAGAGAGAGAGAGCATTAACAGTGGTAGGAACCATCACTCAAATTCTGGACTAACATACGGTTTAATTTTATTTCAATAATTCATTTGCACACACGGGTCTTTAGCAGGGAGAGAGAGAGGGACAGACAGAGAGGGTTTAAAATCCACTTGACACAAACTAGGTCATTTGAGGAATAACACATGGATCAATTTTATTTCAATAATTCATTTATGCTTACAATAGGATTAAACCAGAAGAAATGGAAAAAATGGATGAGGTTGACAGACGAGGATACTCCTTGTCTTTTACATCTGACAAGGGTTATTAGAAATTTATATAGGAATAATTTCATACACACCAAAAAACTAAATAAAAAATAAAATAAAGACTCTAATATCATGTGATGACTTGAAGATTTGTGCAACCACTCGTCGACTATTGGTGATATTTGCTTGAGGAAAGATCTCGTTTGATGATGAGCCAAAGAATTCGATGATAAACTACATACAAACAAAGAAATTGAATGTGCTATCAGGTAGTCAAGTGGGGAGAGGGCTTAACTTCTACTCCGAACGTTTGTCACAGGAGATATCCAAATCCTGAGTATGGCAAAACTCTTTGAAATAACGTGTTAACATTTCGAAGTGTGTGAAAACCTTTCAGATATTCATTGTGGCGATGCACACCGCTCGTTCGCTCGCTCTCAATACGGGTCGTTCCATTCTCCGATGAACACACTGTATCTCCTTGAAATCATGTCAACGTCTAAGCGTATTCTACAGACGCACAAAAGCCGAGTGTTGTCACAATTGTAAGTCATTATTGAGGACAAATAAGGTTTTCATACAGCTCGAGTGACTTCAGTGTATAAATTATAATAGAGTTCGAGTTTCTTGATAATATTTTCACCTGAAATCGGTCAATAATACACCTCTAGTAATCATAAATCCACGCAATTCTAAGGAGGATTTTTTAGGATTAAATCTCGCTCCAATTTGTAGTTACGAGTAGAACAATTTTAATGTAACAATATCTTGACGACACATGCTGACATAAATTACACAAAATAGGGATTTTTTTATGAGACACAATGTAATCTGTTACAAAGTAGGATCTCGATCAATTAGGTCAAAGTATGATGGAGAATAGAATTGGGTTGCCTAGGTATGCTATTTCAGAGAGAGAGAGAGAGAGAGAGAGAGAAGAGAGAGAGACACACACAGAATGATAGGGAGAGAGAGAGAGCATGGAAGTTATATTGGGGTGGGCCTGAAAAAGGATGGAGGGCACAGAGCTAAAAGAGAGAGAGAAATGTAGAGAAATGTGGGGAAATGTGGTTTAACTTCTGCCAAGTCATTTCGGGATTAACATATGGTACAATTTTCATTTTAATCATTCACTTGCTTTTTAGCAGTGTGAGGAAACCGGAGGACATGGAGAAAACCCACGTTCAACCAGGGAATCAAAACCACCGCAGTTGACTCAAAGACAGAACTGTGACTAATAAAAACCCTAATATTTGTACTATTGTCACATGGCTTCTTTTGTTCACTGACTTCAGTTTATCTTGTGACACTTCAAAGGAATACCAAATCTTAAAAAAACACTGAAGTGTACTACTGTATGAGGAAGTCAACCATTACTAAAGTTCAGATAAATAAAATATTTGTAATATTATCAAATCAATAAGTTTGTATTGTTATTTGTAATATTATTAGTAATACTGTATTAGTAATATTGTATCAGTAATTTTGTAGCCTATTTGTAATATTGTATTAGTAATATTGTATTTGTAATATTGAATTGGTAATTGTAATAGTGTATTTGTAATAGTGTATTTGTAATAGTGTATTTGTAATTGCAATAGTGTATTTGTAATGTTGTATTTGAAATTGTAATACAGTATTTGAAATTGTAATAGAGTATTTGAAATTGTTATATTGTATTTGTAATTGAAATACTGCAAATGAAAGAAGCTTTTTAGTGAAGTGAGCCATTATGAAATATTTCCGTCCTACAAAAACTTTAGTAAATAAATATGCTATTTCTGGCTATAAGCTAGTTGATTTCAGTTATTGCAAATTTTTTTTTTCAATAGTAAAATATTAATTTTATGCTTTTCGAAAATTGCTCCTCAGATTTTGAATTATTAAATATAAAAAAAAGAAATTCTTTTCACTAGCAATAAAGTTATTGTGCAGTGTGCACCCTTTTTTTTAAATTGTTTCATGGATTACATTGATGTATATGATGTATATCTGATAACAGAAGTATCAAATAAAACTCGTAAATAAGATACACATCTACATAGAATATAGGTGTAAAATATGAACAGGGAGTTGATGATATCGGTCTAACAAGAGAATACAGGGTTTTTATAGCCAGTACAACAAATGATGTAAGCGATACAACAGGGATTTTAAAAAGGTATTTTAAGGTGAATCAGTACAGCTTTCATGATTTTTTTTATTCATTATATTTATAAAATCATTTCCTTCACAAAAATATGTTTAGGGTTTACAATATACATTACCGCCGCCACCCCAAAATAAACGAAATGTACGGCAATGCAAAGAAAAAGAAATGAGATGTCTTGTGTCTTTCTTTTCAACACCAACTTGGGTACCAAGCTAATGAAGACACGTATGCCATACAGTGTGTTACAAAGTGAATTTTGCCCAGGCAGCATGTATTTGAATCAGGTTTTGTCACGTGCCAACCAACAGTTCATTTCTGCACCAACTCCTAATGAAGACAAAAATATGACATGCCGTGTGCCAGGAGCTAATGACAAAATAATATGGTCGTCAGTTACAAAACGTGGACATTAAACCCCATTACTCTCTCTCTCACCCTCATAGCACACTGTATGGCTGTATGGTGTATGCCCGTTTTCATTAGCCCAGACAGAGCAGAACAGTTGGACATTATACCCCCCGTTAGTCAGTTTCCACACTGTATGGTGTATGCCCATCTCATTTCAATTTGGTTCAGTTTTTAAGGTAGAGAGACAGATCATCATCAGTATCTACAAGGAGTATTTTATACATATGTCACACAATCAAGATATCTCAAAAACAGGTGACATTTACAAGACTTTTTCAAGTTCAATAAGTCAAATAATATATTTCTTTTCAAATTGTTCTGACAGTTTCAACAAGTTTTCTTTTCACCTTCGGTTAATCAAATTATGCCTACGCCATTAACAATTTCAACTCTACAAATTACTCTGACAGCTTCCTCCATAATGACAATTTAATTTTGACAGATGATTTCACAATTCTGCGGAGAATTCTTGGTGTATATTATTACATGTTGGACTTCTTCAAGCACCTTGCTGCCTACACAGAGTCATGAAATAGATACAGGGTTTTGCATGTGTCAACAAAATCGTCAACTTTGAGTAGGGATTATCGCGGCGTAAATTCTGACACATGTTTATTTGTTTAAAAACTGTTACAAGTAAACAGTCTCTGGTCAAGGTGTAGTAATACGTTTACACACAGATGAAATAAGACCAAGTGTACATACAAAGAACCATCGCGGACCAACACCCATCTGCACCTCGTTCATTGAAGAGCGTTACCTGATCAAAATAAATGTGTGTGATATTCCGTGGATAATATTACATTGATCCGCAGTTAATACTATATTATATGATAAAGCATCCTGCATAATCGTATTTATAAGGGTAAAGGTCACCAGGTATAAAATTCACCTGAATAAATTTAGGATAATTGCGGTGTGGTGGAGCAAGTCATTTCTAGATTAGATGATTATCTGCCCATTGTTTTTAAAATCCTTTGAAAATCAAGAACCTCTATAGCCAAAAGATTTGATTAAGGTCCAAAGAAAGACCTGCAATATGCAGATTTAGTGCTTGTATAATCTAAGATAATTGCGATGTGGTAAAAATAAGAGAAGAAATCTAATCGGGGGAGGGGGACTAAGAAACAGGAGGAGAAGAGGAAAGGAATGGTGTAATCATGATACAAACAAAGGGAATGCTGGCTCATCTTTCCCCTCGATGCCTCTCCCCAACATTCTCACGATTTAGCTCTTGAATAATGTATGTTTAAAGGGACAATAACACTCTTGCTGGCTTGGCAGCTCTAGAAAATAAATAATAGTCTTATTCTAAGTACCAGATGTTTATGTGTCCTACCTGTTGTGTAAATTATCCATTACATCATATTTTACTTGTCCAGAGGGTTCGAAAATATTTTAAAATCCAAGTCACATTTGAAAAGGTTTACGTTAACCTTTTCAAATCATGTAGTTGAATTTTTTCAATTTTTTAAATTAGGTGTGTTACGATGAAATTTGTATCATCAATTTATTTGAATATTGTAAAATAATACAATTTGTTGACCAGAATAAAGATTGGGACATATTATTCAATTCCAACAAGAGTGTTATTGGGGCTTTAAACATTGAATTTATACACTACATGTATATGTGCAACTACAGTTATTTTATACTCAATATCTTTTCAGTAAACCCTCTCTGACATGGGTATGAAAAAACGTATTGAGAGTTATGTTATGATTTGGGTTGACACCCGTCTTTATTTACCTTTCAGATGTTACCTTACAGATCTCTTATTCAATATGGTGGATTATTTACACATCAGCTCATTTGACTTCATAAATTGATTTTAAATAACTAAACCACGCCCCCAACCACGCCCTTTAAATTATCTTACCTGTGTGATAACTTTATATGAGAGAGAGAGAGAGAGAGAGAGAGAGAGAGAGAGAGAGAGAGAGAGAGAGAGAGAGAGAGAGAGAGAACCATCACTTACATTCTGGACTAACATATGGTTTAATTTTATTTCAATATAGGCGATTTTAGCAATGGGAGGAAACTGAAGAGTCCACAGAAGACGCATGAAATTAGCCAGACAAGCCTACTAGTGGTGACGCACGAGAAGCGAATCGAAACCACGCTACTTGACTCGATGACAGACTTTATCAAATAAAGCGCACGCATGAGACCACTCGAGCACCCAACCCCCACTTTCCTTTTAATAAATATTATGCAAACTTAATCTCCAGAAATATAAAAAAAATCATAAATCTTAGTTAAACAAACACCACGGTGGTGATAATCGTAAAAAGTATTTGAGAGTAAGCTGTTACCTCCTCGATTAAAACAATACAATGTCGGTACAATTATAGAGAAAATAGACGAAGAGTCACTAACAGGGGAGATAAGGGTACTTGAGATAGTGTGCTGATAATAACGTTCAATCACTAATATATAGAAATCCCTGTTCACAAGAGTCTCGTATGACATGAAAGTCTCGAGTAATAACAAAGGTATACATACTTTGTCTAGACGAAATTTACCTTTAAATGTTTGTCGTTATTAAATATCATACCTTGTTTAAAATGTCCAACACGCCAGTACTTTTAAAGAATACTAAATACCTTTAACAGTTTATTATTATTAAACCTCAAAAACTTTATTTAAAACTTTAAAATGTCATTATCTAATATCAAGTACCTTTAAAATAATTAAATTTGAAGACTATCGTAAATATCATTTTTAAACTTAAACAGTCTATCGTTATTAAATATCATGTAGCTTTAAAATATTTAAATTTTTGACAATCAATATTATGAAATATTATGTAGCTTTAAAATATTTTAACTGTAAAATTAAATTATTAAATATCATGTACCTTCAGAATAATCAACCTTTCAAATTTCATGTACCTTTAAAAAATTTAAATTTTAAGACCTAATTATTAAATATCATGCACCATTATTAAATATCACACATTTTAAAAAAATTTATACCTTATTTAAACTCCCCAAAATTGGTCTTTTTTTTTAAATATCATATGTTGTTTAAAACAATCAACACAGTAAGTATTTATAAGGTTCGTGTTTAGGATTATACAGAGAGGGTGAAACTTGCATGACATTCAAGATATTGTTAAGAAAAGAAGAAGAGACCTATACATGGGATTATGTATGACATTAAGGGTTTTTTAAGAAGGGAGGTGTCTTATAATTGTATAACCTGTCCAGGTTTTTGTGACAAAGAAAGGTTTGGATGGGGAAATCTTATTTTCTCCTTCTGTCTCCCTCTTCCCTCTTCCCCCTGTCTCTCTTTCTCTCCTTCTTTCCCATTTTCTGTGTGTCTCCTCCTCACGCCACCCCTTCTCTTTATGTCTCCTTCCCTAGTTCTCCTTCCCTATGTCTTTCATTCCCTGGCTCTCTTCTCTCAACTTGCCTTTTCCCTCTCCCCTCTCTCTCTCATCTTTCTCTCCTATTCCCCCGCTCCCCTTTCTCTCCTCTTCTCCCCTTGTCTTTACCCTCTTGCCCCCTCTCCCCTCCCTCCCTTCCAGTATCATATTACCAGTAGATGACTACAGGTTATTAAGAGTACAATGTATCTGTCCTCGATCTATATCACATTATAATGAGAAACTAAATGTTAATTATTCCCCCGTTCATTGGACTAATGAGATAACCACAAGACCACACGGTATTTAATTGCATCAGTAATGTGTCTATTGAGAATCAAGACTCCAGCAGAGATTATTGTGAATTATGTGTAAATTTAAGGAAATTAGATGTCCACTAACCTACTGGGGTTCATCCAACAGGGTCATCTTATTTCAAAACATCGGAGGAAAGGAAATGAGGTTAACATCCTACTTTTCGGAACCAACAAGGTTAAAGAAGATGGACAGGGGCGGATCCAGAGAGGGGGGGGGGGTCCAAACCCCACCCTGCTCAGCTACATAAAAAAACTAATGCCTTGCATCAATGAAATTACATCACAAAGTGATCCTACATCAGTATAAAAATGATTTCTCTGTTTAAAAAGCTCAATTTGTATGTATGCCTATGTAATTTAGAGACGATGATGGAAAATTTCCGTAACAGAAACCTGGCAAACCCCCTCCTGCAAAAATTCCTGGATCCGTCCCTGGATGGACCTACACCATACAGTGTGGAAATTAAAATGTGGTTTAACGTTCTAGTTCTGTTCCGACTGGGGTAATGAAGACGGGCATACGCCATGCTGTGTGCTACAAGAGAAACTTACTTGCCCATGCAGCAGTATTTCTGCCTACTCACCTGCCAAAGATTATTTTACGTGTATCACAACATGTACAAAAGATCTGTGTTTTTCCCCATCCGAAGGACTAGGACTACCCCACCAATAGTCAATGTGACACTACAAAACATGAAAACTTTTTTTTAAACAGAATTTGTTTTTTTCCAGCATATTGGTTTTGTTATATATTTTTTTTTAAATGCTATGCACTTTTGTCAAATGAACTTTTACTTATTAGTAAAAATATCTTCTGTAATTCCTAGTCATTCTATGTGGTGGGCTCCAGGTTCCAGCTTGGAATGTGTTTTGTGTAAACGGGGAGTCTAATTTAGCCCAACACGATTAATTACCAAGGGGGAGACGGGAGATGCATATAAATCAATTATGATTTATGAATTTTTCGTAATTTTGTTAATCATTTATTTGCTTTATCATTATAAAATGACATTTCTCACCATATCAAGATCTTTAAGCTGATTTTTCGATTGAGGCACACAAAATATCCCAACTATGTCAAATTATCTTTTATTTATTAATAAATAGCTTCTGTTATTTGATTAAGTATAATAGGTAGGTAAATAGAACGACAAAAGTCATAAAAATATCCGCTCACTGAAGATCAATAGAAAACGTCCGTATTTAATTTATATTTTTAGATTGACCGTCTGCCTGTCTCAGACGTCAAGACGACCATAAATCATAAAATATAAATAAACAATTTTTATATCAAACATAGAAAAAAAAACATCCCTTTTTTACTATCTTAATCACCGGGGGTCCGTTATTATCTTTGACCGTTTGATATTGTTGGCCGATCATGAAAGGGAAATCAGTCTGCAGTGAATAAACGATGTCATAATAATCCTTAAATTGATATAATTAAATAGATATCGTAAAAAAAAAATAGGTGATTTTCCGTGTTTATGTTTTAATCAGAGGACCTGGGAAAAGGTTACAGTTAACGTTACCAGCTCTCAAATTAGGTTGTTTTTTTTTAAATAATTGCCAAGGTTGATTATAAATGTAGTGAGATTGAATAGAATCAAGTTTAAACTTTCAAGAAATATCAGCACACAAGGACTATGGTTAAATAAAATGGTCTAAATGTGGGGGGGGGGGGCGAACCCTTTCAATTCAGGAGCTACGTGAACTAAAATTTGACATCAAGTGGGCCGTAGATAAAATTTTCTGCACCACTGACAAGGGAAAACCACACTGAAAAATCTTGATCAACTTCCACAACCAATAACGGGATCAAACCTGTGACCGCAAGGTTAGCAAGTCAGTGTCTTACTCACTTAGCCACTGTGGCTCACCTCAGAAAGCTATATGTAGAACTCGTCGGGTGGTTTGAGGTGATCTTCATTAGTCCAATATATTTTCTTTCTAATTTTTAAGGACCTGTACGTGTCAGTCTTCATTAGCCCAGTTGGAGTAGAACAGTAGGACGTTAACCCCATTTCATTTCAAGGACATGGGGTTACCAATATTTATATGTACTGAGTGCAGAAGGGTTAATGTTAGCAGTTGCAACCCTCGACGTGTTTACAGCTCACAGGAAATCATAAATTTATCACAATCTGTCATAAATACAAATATTACAACATCAATATGGATTTAAATTGACTAATATTTAATTTTAATTCGTGTTTTAATTTCAAATATGATGAATAATATTGGGTTAGCACTATACGCCCTACAAGGCCTGGACCCTGTTTGTGGTTCTCAGAGATGTGCAATGCCACTGAAACAACAATTAAACATGCATTATGCAAGAGCTAATTCTGCCAATTACAAGTCTTTCTTTAGTCCTGAAGTGTTATCTAAATTATTAATTAGACATTAATTAACTTATCCAGACCATAGTCAAATCTTGATGCCATCGCTAGCCTGAGATATTTACTGGATTGGAATGCTTTTCTTGAAAAATAATTAAACGTACAAATGGATAATCGGGACTTTGTTTTTTTATCGTACTGGCTTTAATAATGATGTTCGAGACTTGGCCTGAAATTCAAAAGCTGATATCTCAATTCAGAGTGGAGAAATTTGACTGAAATTTTCAGCATATTCTATTTACATGTAGTTATATTTTTTTAACTATTATAGCAAGAAATGTCAAATCTTTATCTAATCTTCCATGATTCCCTTTTAACACAATCTGCCAAAAATATAAACATATTTTAATTTCAATAAGATGAATCAGATTTGCAGCCATCCTCCTGGCACCAGTTTAAAACAATTTCTTTTTCGTAAAATTCAATTCAAAGCTTGTGATTCATATTCACATGCAAACCATTCATTTTTGATTTCTTGTATATTCAAAAAAAAACCTTCTCATTATTGAGTTATTTTAATTGACCTAACCCTGGTCGATAATCACTCAAACACAAATAATCCCTTCCGTTACTCAAAGTACGAACAATTTATAGATTAAATTCTCAATAAATAGATGCAAACATTATTTATCTGACATCTTTGTAAAGCTTAAACAAATTAAGTCTATATCGAGCCCATAGAGATAAGACGTTTAAAGCACACCGTTGTTCAAATATAAGTTTGTTCTTTTATGCTGTCCCTTGTTCAAAGAATAACCAGTCAATTGATGTTGCAGATGCACGTTCATTCAATTAAAAAGGGTCATATTTAATTTTTTATAAGTTCCAACAAAATTTCTCTTAAACATATGGAATACAAAAGTCTATTGAAATACAAATGATTAATCTACCTTTGAAGTTCTGCAGCGATCATATATCAAGAACATAAAAGCACTGTACCTCTCTTCAGTATAATATCAGACTGTTTTTCATAAAATCCAAAAAACTAGACAATTTTAATGTCAACGTCCCAGTGTGGACCGTGGTTCAAAAATCTTGAAAATGGTCAGAATACAAAGCCATCTTGTCGATGTGAAATTTTCATTTATAAAATGACGTCAACATATATGAAATGACATGGGGTTTAACGTCCTACTGTTCTGCTCTAATTGGGATAATGAAGATGGCCATATGCCATACAGTGGGCGTTTTCTTTCGCCTGGCCGGCGACACTATGGTCTACTCCCATATCAAATTTGAAATGAGATTATGCCGTAGTGCCGCTGTCCAGGCAAAATTTCCCTCATAGCACATTGTATGCCATATGCCCATCTCCATTATCTCAATTAGAGCAGAACAGTAGGACGTTAAACCCCATTTCTTTTCATTTTCTTGAGTCAAAAGTTAATCATTATATATTTTCTGTTTAATAAGGAAAGAAAACGTGTAATAATACATTGAACACTTTATTGATATAACAATAGATGTTATAAATATTTCAAAATTAATAAGCATCGAAAACAACATTGGAAATTAATATGTTTTAAGTCTGCAGCAAATGTACCTGAATACCGTTAAACAAAGCACCTTACACGGCAGCCATGACAATAGTATAGGTATCAAACTGGTACATTATTTAACAGGTAGACAAACTAATTAACAAAATTTACTTTGATCTTCTATCACACCTGTACGAACATATATATATATATAGATACAGGTAGAATAATCACCAACATTATCCATTGATGTTTATTGAACTTGTCAATCAATATTTTAAATATACATGTGCATATATATCAAATACAATAAGTGTTGTTTGTACATGTGCATGTATTAATACAGTAAGCATGGTATATAGATGTGCATTTATGGGTAAGGCGCTGGCTTGCTGGCCTGGAGGTTGGGTGTTCAATCCCTGCATTGGCCGAGAAAGTTCATCTCGATTTTCAGACGTGGTTTCCCCTTCTCAGTGATGCAGGACGGAGGGCCTGACAAGGACAGCTGTCTAGTCGTTCGGATGAAACGAAAAACCGAAGTCCCGTGTACACATTGGCATGCACGTAAAAGATCCCTTGGCAATTGGACTTCGATATTAGAGTAGGCCGTAGCTGCCCGGGCAAAATTTCCCTCATAGCACACTGTATGGCGTATGCCCGTCTTCTATTAGCCCAGGTTAGGTGCAGAAGAGTAGGACGTTAAACCCCATTTCATTTCATTTCATTTGGTCACATGGGCATGTATTAACTATTATAGTGAGAACTGTCAGCTCTTTACCTAATCTTACCTACAGCCCCTTTAATCAAGAAACTTGATAAAGATATAAACTTCAACAACAGCTTATTGATTTGTCCATGCTATAATTGACATTCCATCAGAAGTTAATTACGTTAATGAATATATTAATATATTGGTGACTATATGACACATACATGGCTGTCCGTTCACATAGATATCATAAATTAACATTCCAACAAAATAATTGAACCTAATGGCAACAGGTGGATATATATATTGGTGGTGACGGTCTTTTTCCGAAACTTCCAAATGAAAATTGTTCTGATTAAAGCACCTTTATTTGAAGATGCATTACATGAGATTTGATTAAAAAGTTGACTGTTCTGTTCTCGTTATTATAGTTAAAAACTAGATAATTCAAAGGAAATATCTTGAAAGTCTCGATCAAATTACTTTATTCTGATTGACGTAAGGTCTGTTTGGAAAATAGCAGAGTCTGGATTGTCATTGCTACTATTGGTATGATAGTAAACAAAGTCTTGATTATCCATTTTTTAATTATATCTTTAACCGACAATCATGTCTAAATCTGTTGAAAATCTTGATGGGATACAAAGTTGATTATGGGCATTGCAAGTTACCAAATGTACCACTGAAATACCCCTCCCCTTTTCTCTTTTACCTCCTCTTTCCCCATCCCTTCTCCCCTTTGCCTCCACTTTCCTCAAATTGTCTACTTACCATCTCCCCCTCCCTGCACTGTATTCAGCTTATCTGATTCATTGAAATATTTAAAAACCAAGCCAATATTTTAGAAAAGTTCTGCGACTAAAGTCAACTGAGCATGCATTTTAAACATCTATCAAGATTACTCAAATTAAATCAACTACAAAGATTAGTGGTAAATACAGGAATAAAATACATTGTTGGTTGATAATGTGACCAGATGATATTAGAGGTACCAGGTCTACATGTATATTAGACATACATCTAGATTACCTGTCACAGGTAGTAATTAGTAAGCAAAATGAAAAAACAGATGGCTGAAGTCTATATGGGGTCTGATGGTAGAAAATTAAATAAATTCTATATGATGTAGAGAGAGAGAGAGAGAGAGAGAGAGAGAGAGAGAGTTAAATTCTGCACTAACTCTATTATTGCAGGTAAGGATTTAACTCTACAAAGACCCTGTCATTGCAGGTAAGGGTTTAACATCCCAAAAAACTCTGTCATTTTAATACTTCGCTAGCACTAGCGGTCTTCACCAAAAAAAAACAAAAAAAGATGTCCCCGATACCTAATTACATGAAGGTAGCATGCAGTTGTTGTTCTTATAATTTATCAGTAGTAGATCGAGATGATGCAAATACCTTTTGATCTATGAAATGATGAGGTAGAGTTTAAAATTCTACTTTTCTTCGCCAACTGGGCTACTGAAAACAGGCATACCTCATATGTCATGAAGTAAATTTGACTAAAATACTAGGCCCTTTTCCTGGCAAGGCCTTCCCCCCCCCCCATGTTAGCCACCATTGTTTCTCTAAGGTCCATTTTGGACTTACTATCTCAACACACGACTTCATTTATGGAAATAATATCAAATAAAATCAAATTTATTTTTAACCCAAATGAAAGACATCCAGTATAGTATAGTATCGCCTACAACCATTTTATACGACAATAATATGTTCACGTATCTCCTGTTAGCTAGAAATTAATATAATACGATGATTCTAACTATCCTTGGCCTGCGGTATACCAAACGACAGCAGTATCATTATACTACTAATAAGGCTAATTCTAGATCAGCAATTTCCTATTTCTTGCATCATGTGTTTATTTCTATCATTCACATTCTGATATCATTCCATTTCTAGATACGCCATATTCGCTTGACAGTAAATGTTGGATTGAGAAATTCATTACGTAATAGTAGCATCTATCAAATAGGAGTTTATGAAATACATCAGCACTCAAATACAACATTTTACTAATAGACAGGGAAAGAAACGCATGGCAGCATTAAAGATGTATTATGTAAGATTTAGAGAGAGAGAGAGAGAGAGAAAGAAAGAGAGGGAGAGACAGAGACAGAGAGAGGGAGAGACAGAAAAAGGGATAGAAAGAGTGGGTAGATTTAGAGAGGGAGAGAGAGAGAGAGAAAGAGAGGGATATAAAGAGAGTGAGAGAAAGAAAGAGAGGGAGAGAGAGAGAATGGGGTTTAATGTCCACTCGAAAAAAAACAAGGTCACTTTGAGACTAACATATGGTTCAATTTTAATCCAATAATTCGCTTGTATGATGATTCTTTATCAGTGAGAGGGGTGGAGGAATCAAAGGTTCCGGCGAAAGCCTACCAGGTCGGACAGTCGACCCTATTCCTTGTACAAGCAACTTGAGTTGGTTTTCTCCGGTAGCTCCAGTCTCCTTCCACTGATAAAGACGCCTACATGCAAGTTAATTATTTATATAAAATTGAACCATATGTTAGTCCTGAAATGACACAGTTTTTGAAAAGTGGGACATCAAACCCTATTTATCCCCTCTCTCTCTATTTGCTTGCTAACGATTACAAGGGTCTCTTTAAGCAATTACATAAACATGGATGTTTTTTAAAGTTATCGAATTCAATACTCTGTGTTTTTTGTTAAATTAAAACAAGGTGAAGATGCATCATTAGATAATTGCATGTCGTAATTTTTAACCAATAATGTACAGAGTTTGACCAATTATGTTCTTCTGTGACTCTTGATGGTTTGCAATGGTTTTCAGAGCCAACGTCTTTTAAAGAAATGATCAATTGTTAGCCAGCTTAATTACAGTCACTGTCAAGATTCTGATTTCCTCCGATGTTACACAGTACTTCCTTCTTACAACTGATGGATCTAGAATAGAATAGAGAGAGAGAGAGAGAGAGAGAGAGGTCTAACATCCACTCCACACACACAAGTTATTTCAGGACAAACATATGGTTCATTTTTATTCCAAAAATTCACTTGAGTGTATGGGTGGGAGAAAAAAAAATCTCTGAGGTAGAAAATGTGACCCGACTCCTTGTCACATATTGTATGTTGCCTGTGGCCAAATTGCCCTCACAGCACACCTACAGCGTATGACTGTCTTCATTAGCCAAGTGGGAGCAGGGCCCTGTTTCACGAAATTTTAACTTAAGATAAAATTCAATTTTAGTAGATACTTCAATTTTGATTGGCAAAGCACTAAAATCAATCTAATATTATCCAATCAAATTACTAAAATTGGGATCTTATCTTAGTTAAAATTTCGTGAAATAGGCCCCAGATTAGTAGGATGTTAATTAAACCAAATTTCATTTCATTTTGCAAAATTAATTTTCAAATACACATATAAACAATTCCTCTCCGAATTTCTCTTAATTTGATATAAACCAAATTAAATTTCCAAAACAAACAAAATTATTCCTAGAAAAACCTTTTTGATGATAGAAGATGGATTGTATAAAATCTTTCTTCATGACATCTGATTTGTATTCTTAAAAAAATAAATTACATTTGTACGAAACATCTGCCATCTTGTTGCTGACAAAAACAGAAATAAACTCATTAACAATGACATTAAGACAAATTTCTTCTTGCCAGTTGTTTTTACACTAATCTGTTAATTTGTAAGACAGCACACAGCACAAATCATTTCTTCAAATAATTAGCTGAATATCTTACTGAAAAAACAACGCAATTGTATAATCTCTTACAACGCATGAACTTCAGATAATATCTTCTGTCATTGATTCAACTGGCGTGGGTTTGCTTGTCCAACTTTCGTGGGTTTTCGCTGGGTCTTCTGATTTCCTCCTACTGCTAAAGATCTCTAGAAAATTATAGAGCGAGAGAGAGACAATTTAATATCTACTTGACAAAAAACAAGTCATTTCGGGACTAACATATGGTTTAGTTTTATTTCAATAATTTGCTTGAATGTTGGGGTCTTTAGCAGTTGGGGGAAACTGGAGAACCCGGAGAAAACCCACAAGGTTGGACAGGCGACTCTACTCCTTGTCACGTACAACCGGGGAATCCAAATCACGCCAGTTCACTGACCGTATGACACAGCGTGCACGTGCTAACCATTCCGTCCCCCCCACCCTCTAGAATGCCTAGATCTAATACCATTTGTCACTGATTCACCTGGTCCAAACTATCTCTAAATAGAACACCTGATACCACACAGCGAATAAATATTTACAATACTTTGTATTCAATGTAAAATATTTGAAATTCGAGACATGGAATATTTATTGTACTTTCTTGTATGGGAAAATTCGAGACCTGGCAGTTGTTATAGAATTAAATATGATATATAATGTAAAACATGTGAATATGGGATAAAATCGCTAGATAATCTGTTTATATACATACATTCCGTTAAATTACTCCCCACCCCCCACTAGATGGCGTTATATTTACACAAACTTAACGACATACCATAAACAACTCGTAACTCGAGGTGGCAAGAAAAATACAACTACTAATTGTTGGCTAATTAACCTGACATTATAAAAACACATGTAAAATATGCCAGGTTATCTGTCAATATCGGCACCGAGTTCTGACATTTCACGCTACAGTCATTAAAATGGCAAGTTGTACAAGGTATCATGGGAAGGTAGATAAAATCCTTCAACATCCTAGTTGATATTTCTGTGTTTAATCATTGTGGGTAAGGTGCAGTCTGGTCGTTACTGTCTATAGGATGAGGTCTGGTCGTTACTGTCTATAATATATCAGTGCAGTAGGTTGAGGTCTGGTCGTTTCTGTCTAGTCATAAAAGAATGTTTTCACTCCCGAGCTGGACGTTTATTGTTAAAGGTCATCAGATAGTTCTGTATTTTAAATTAAACAGAAAATCTGTAATACCTGATATGGTCATCCCGTTTCCTCCCACGCGTAATAGAATAATTGAAGCACAGTTGTACCCTGTGTTAGTCCCAAAATGACCTGATTTGTGTCAAAAGGATCTAAGACCCCATTTCTTTCTCTTTCTCACTGTCAAGGGCCCATACATGTATGAACAAGCAAGTTTTTGAAATAAAACTGAATCATATTTCTTAGTCCCGAAATCTCTCTACCCTCATCTATCTTATGTTCTCTCTCATCGCTCTCTCTCTCTCTCTCTCAGTGCTCTCTCTCTCATTACTTTCTTACACTCTCTCACTCTCTCTCTCATTACTCTCTCACACTCTCTCACTCCTACTGCCCTTTCTCTCTCCACTGCTCTCTCTTTCTTCTCTCTCTCTCTCCAGATAAGATGTTACCAACAACTGATGACTAATAGGTTAAAGTTCAGGACAATTTTGACATTAAAGTCCAGATTAATCCATCTAAAACATTCTTCAATAGAATTTTTCAGTTCAATTTAAAAATGTGTTAAAAATATTAACAAATTGATAAATCCTCAGCTTAGGTTCAATTGAATTAAAAAGAGACAAATCCAAAGATTTCACTTGACATTTATAGTTGTTCTTGTTTTCTTGCAAATGCATGGAAATTTCCAATTCATTTCTGGACGGAATTGGACTATTTGTGGGCCGATATTCCTTTGGAAGATTCAACTTTCACAATAACGTCCTACTGTTCTTCTCAAACTGGGCTAATGAAGATGGGCATACCCCAAACAGTGTACTATGAGAGAAACGTTGCCTAGACAGCAGCACTGGGCTAATGAAGACGGGCAAACGCCATACAGTGTGCTATGAGAGAAATGTTGCCTGGATAAAGATGCTACGTCCTACTGCTCAGTTCCGACTGAGCTGATGAAGACAGACATAGTGTGCTATGAAGGAAATTGTGCCTCCTCTTACATGAATTCTAGCCATTAAAGGCTCTTTTACATGCACACCATAATAGATTTGCTGAAAGTCTGACTTCCCACAGAACAGAATAAATGACAAACATATACTGGTAGATTTAATAGCTAGTCTCTTGGAGCTAAAAACGTGGAGAAATCATCACTCGACAATTGACATCACACATTGAGAATTATGACCAGTCGTTTTATAGCCGCTGGTGAATTATTGACCCTATTACTGGTTACATATGATGCTGTACATTATCAATTTAAATATTTCTTTATAGATCTTTTAACGGCTAGATATTACTAAAACTACCATCGGTCGGCCGAACCTGTCCATGTAATAATGTCTTGCAGGTAATTATTGCCTCGTCTGCCACTATATTACTCACGCGGCAACTCATTTGTCCAGAATTAACGAATAAATAATTCAGACATCTTTCGTACATCGTTTTGTCTAAGAGACCACTAATGTCAATGGGAAATACTTAAGTACAATTTGGTTCGCAAACTTATTGACTGGGCTGAAATAGTCACAAGAGATTGAAATATAATCATGTTGAAATTGCTCCTCATATTTTATTAAGTGTTTTCGCAAATAAAACTGTCTTCGTAAACATAAAGGTCATAAAAATAAAACTAAAACTAAATATGTTTTAAACATTAGCTGATAAATCGTTTCATTTAGTTACTGTAATACACCGAACACAAGAGTATTTGAGAGAGAGAGAGAGAGAGAGAGAGAGAGAGAGAGAGAGAGAGAGAGAGAGAGAGAGAGGGGTTTAACACCCACTCCACCCAATCAAGGTTTTTTACAGGTTTTTTTTTAATTCCATAATTTGCTTGCTTGCGTATAGGGGGCTTTATAAGTGGGAGGAAACCGGACGACTCAAAGAAAACCCATGAGGTTGGACAGAAAACCCTACTAATTGAAACATACAACCGGGGAATCAAAACCATGCCAGTTGACTCAATGACAGACCATATGACCTAAAAAACATGCGTTTAACTATTCTGCTACCCCACACCCCAGATCTTCATGTATCATTGATGTTTTGCACTTATCGTAGATATTAGATTCTAAAAAATTGATGCAAATAACGATCGGCCACTTTAAATCAGGGTTTATTTACAGTATCAGTAACAGCTTTGAATCTTTTTGATCCAATTAATCCTAAATCAACTGACGATTCTCTTTTAGGAATTGAACTTTCATAAATAAAATAAAACTCATCAACTTCTTTAGAAGGATTTCAAAACATTTGGCCAATTAATTCAATACTGTTTTCATCAAAGATAAAAGTTTCTTATCTTTCTTGTGGATAGATTGATACACTACCAAAACCCCACAAATTCTTCACTCTCAATCTGTTTTTCTTTCATACTAAGAGTTTATTAACGGAATCTTCAAAAGCCGAGGTGATAACGATCGACTTGTGATAGCATCTGAAATCAAAGTGTACAGCCACAGACTTGACTGAAGTGTCAATTCACAAAGAATCATTCAATTTGGTATTAAAGTGAGCTTATGTGAGATAAAATTATCATCAAAAATCTGAGTAAATTTGAATTGACCTAAGAGTGGAGTTAATTATTAATGGTGTCGTGACAGTTGGGAATATTTAGATTGTCTGGTCTCGTCTAGTCGAGAGTCTTTCTGTGGAGATATATTCATAATTTACATAAGAGGCAGACGTGAAGCCGAGATCAACATCTTAAAATAGATTTTATAATATACTTTATCAATTTGTTATAGTTCTTTTGGATCGTAGATTCGAAATAAATCAATCTTTAAAAGAAAATTTTGTCCTGTTAATTCGGGTAAATCAAAATTTAATCTAGGTAAAATTAATGAGTCAGAGAAAGAGAGAGAAAGAGAGAAATGGGGTTTAAGGTCCACTTAACACAAACTAGGTCATTTCAGGACTAACACATGGTTTAACTTTATTTCAATAATTCGCTTCTGCGTAGGAATCTTCAGCAGTGGGAGGAAACCGGAAAACCGTCGAGGTTGGACAGGTGACACTCCTTGCCATGTACAACGGGGAGAGTCTATGAGTCAGAGAGGGAGAGAGAGGGGGAGAGAGGGGGGTTTAAGTTCAATGGACTAACATAATTCGCTTGCAGGTAGGGGGTCTTTATGAGGAAACAGTCAACTCTACTTCTCACGTATGAGCAGGGATTCGAAACCACGCTGTTGTCTCAATGACAGACCTTATGATCAAATGTGCAAGCCTCCACTAAAATTAATGATGCTATACTCTAGGACTACAGTAGTACTGTCCTGGAATTTATAAATGTGGTTTCACTTTGTCAATGGTAAGAAACAGTATCTACTCATTCAGAAGAGACAAAAAATGTGGTCCTTGGCACATGTTCATGCGCATATTTAAACAAAACCCTTGACAGTTGGAATACTGTTTGGGGATGTTCGGGTATTCCCGGAGTCCAAAATGGCTGCTTTATATAAAAGACTTTTTGGGGGAATACTAACTCTAACCCTAACCCTTTTAAGAGGGGTAAAATGTATATTGGATCTAAGTTCATTCTTCTAGAAAGGGTTAGGGTTAGGGTTAGGCCTAATATTCCCCAAAATTCTCATTTATAGAAAGCAGCCATTTTGGTCTCCGGAAACATCCGAACCTCCCCAACTGGCCTGCAATTAGTATCTCCCTTTGACAAATCAGTATGCCAACATGCCCGCCTTCAATAGCGTTTTCATTTTTTTCCTTCAAAGATAATATATTTTGTTCCAGATTTTATGGAAATAACCTACTAAGTTACAAATATGTTTGTATGTGTAAAATACTTTTATCTAATATTTCATTACAATAATAAAGCCACATGCCTATACTTTTTTTAAAAATGTTTCTCGCATTAAGCATTTTTTTTCTTTTTTTGGTTCTTACAATAATAAAGCCACATGCCTATACTTTTCTTAAAAATGTTTCTCGCATTAAGCATTTTTTTTCTTTTTTTTGGTTCTTTTTAAAAAGAAACTGAATTCTTTCACAAATCAACAGCAAGCATCTAAATTTAACACTTTCTCTTCGAAAAACATTTTTACTTATATCCCAAGAATGCTATATAAATTACCACCTTGAACAAAAATGGTCTATAAATTACCACCTTGACAATAATGTAGACTTAGTTATTTAAAGATTCTGATTTGAATCATGAAATGAAAATTACCTCCACTGTCCACCTTGTTGCTACTCAAAGATAATTAATGTAAAATGTTAATAGAAGTAATTACAGGGTTGATAATTAACGATGTTTTTAAGAAGAGTCACTGACTATATTGTTCTGATGATGTCTATCTACAGTACAGGCATCGCGCAGGTTTGAGCAAACACGATATTACCGTGTTTTCTATCGTGGAATTCCATGATTTACCGAGTGAATACCGAGGAAATATCGAGTGACACGATAGCACTGCCTCGGTGTTGAAAATACCGTGCGACTCGGTGTTATAATTGTGCGACTCGGTGTTATAATTAAAACATGCATCTCGTCGCTTATTTTAGGTAAAATACATGTAGCACTTTATAGATCAGTTACTATGTTGGAATTTTTCCATTAATCACGAATATTTGATGGCTAGTTCGAAATCATAACTGAATTAAACACATTGACATCCAAGTACTATCCATTCTTCTTCTAAACAGAATATGCCTATAGATACCAATACGTTATTACTTCATTAATATGTACGATATTTTGAAGTCTTGCGTAAATCGACTATTACAAATTCATTCATATTACGGAAAAAATTATAAAATGCGCACAAATCAATTATTATGGTCTTACCGGGGTGTAATTTTATCCTTCTAAATAGTAATTTACATACTGACAAATTAGCCACACGGTGCATACAGTATTGGTATATCACACCTCAACTAATTCTGGTTTAAATCACAAATGAATTAAAAGATATCGTGAACCGATACGAAACACACCTCGCCAGAATTCACCGTCAGCAAGGTTATGGAACTTTGCTGAATACATGTACATGTACGTGGACACGTATCACTCCGATAAAGGCGATAATATCATGCTGACCTTTTCATTTCGGCTCCATTGGGTCTGGTGAATGCAAACTGTCAATCAAGGTTCCATAATGTAAATTGGCACGTGACATCAAAAGAAATCAACTGACAGAAAAAAGACGCCCATTTTACAACAAATTGTTAGCCTGCTGTAGTCTCCTTGTTATTACGACTTGTATTGTAAATTGTCAGAAATAAAAATTACCAAAAATGGTTTGACATCTTTTTTAAAAAAAAAAAACCCATCACTATTGTTAATTTGATTCTGATAGGCAAATGGTTGGCATTCAAGAAGGGTCACAATGGTTTGTTATTTGCATGTCAATCAATTTGGGCGTGTTAAAATTAAACGTAAGGTAAATTTTCAAAAGAGATGTCTTGTAAAATAACCTGTGTTTATTACTCAAATATTTTCTCAATTAGCAGAATGTCAAAATAAAGAAAATGACTACGAAGTTATTCGTCGAAGTTTCACGGGTTTTTTGTATTTGGCTCGACACCCCCGCACAGTCCCTACGTGTAATACCATGTTACGAGAAATTGCGATTACTGTTTTACGGTAAAAATCGTGTGTTTAGGAATGTGGACGTGTGATTGTTCAATTATTTAAATCGGTACGTGCTCGAAGGTTGACTCGTGCAGATCGTGTAATGGGCAAAATAATGTTTAGTCATCCTATTTGCAATTGACATATTCCGTCAATAAAATCACACCGGTGCTCATTAATAATTTATCAGGTGATCATTATTTTATTACAGTGTGCACAAACGTCATTCCTTAAATAGCCCCAGGCACCTTTAACAGCTTAAGCAGCACGCTTTTTTCTGCTGGGCAATCTCCTCTCTTCTCTTTGATATTGCATTCGAGACTAATTGACACGTCGATAACTCTAATACTACCATTATTAATCTCACTTTCAAAGAAGCTTCAATTCATAAGAAATTGTCGTGAGGTCGTGTTGAGGGTTAAAACAATCAAAATGATATGTGGGTGTCTGTGATAATTATTGGAAACTAAAACGGTTTTATTAATAAGGATATGTATTGTCTATTGCATGAATACGGTCAGTTGTTTGATTACAGCCATAATGATAAGTTCACCAATGTTTTTGTAATAAATTAAACTCCTTAAATTGTGCCGCGGCCCCTTTTAGATAAACCGAGTTCGTTTTTTATAAGATAGCGATTATTTTACGTATTACGTACTTTTAATATTTTATTTATACATTAATAACAATATGATTTCACGTTTAACGCGAGCGATTGATCTTGCTCGGCTCGCGTAAACGTCAAAAAATTCTCAAATTGCGACTAATTTACGCTAAAAATTATATGTGTAAAATACTCTTTTGACCAAATTGTTTTCTATTGTCAAATTGTCCTGTAAATTATACATATACTTTATTTACGGACATTGATCTGAATTGATATTTTCATGAGACAAAACGGAACATCGAATTGTTACGGTTAATTTATCTGGCTTATTACTTATAAATGGGTAAATACAACTCAACTCTCACCGCGTGTTTTTATTACAATTCCATAACAATTAATTACGTGTTTATTTAATAATAAAAGTACATGTTTTCTTAATAATAAGCAAGTGTTTAACAGTTTATTTAACAACAAGTACAACTCAGTTAATTAGCTGCTATGTCGGGCCACCCGAATATCCCTTTTACAAGACAAATTAGATTGATGTGTTTCGGCATCATAAATTATTGAAAACTAACCGTTAATCGACTTTCCGTGCATAAAATGAACTAAACAATATCCAAAATGCACGTTTTCTGACTTTGGGTTGTTTGGATAACACATCTAAGAAGTGGCTACGTGCAATTTTATCCTTTGATCTTTTATATCACGGGAGATTTCTGTTATTCAACTTCCAGAAAATGACGACATTACAAGTTGACAGTTCAGCAATGAGGATCGTTTACGCTTGGTAGAGGATTGGGAATTTGATAAGAATCGAAGCATTTTGAAAGTTAGGACTGTCCAATACTGTCCATTGATTTGAGATTTAGGTGCGAATAGACTCTTCGGTCGAAATACAATTATTCTTTTCTGAAATAAAACGAGTGCCTTGGATTTTTGTGTGGATTCGATAGTGGTTACTTTTCTTTCAATCGGAGACTTGTGTTGCGTTCATCTCATTTTCACGGTAAGTACGGGCTTTCAAATCCCGTTGCAGGTTCTATTTATACATGTATCCTGTACTAGATACGCAGCTTTACATGAGTGCGTGGAAATTTAACGGCAAATATATCGTGTAGAATACAATGTATGTGAACATGCACGTTCACACTATATAACCTAAGCAATTGTGTCCGTATTATTAACGAAAATATTTAACATTCATAACATCGTGGAAGTATATCGTTTTGACATCAATTGTTTATGACAGATAAACATCGTTAATTTTATATATCAAATTACACCGAGGCCTATCGTGTCACGCGACTATCGTGGCACACGATAGCGACCGCTACACCGAGTTATTTATCGTGGCAATATCGTGCCGTTATCGTGGAAATTTTTAACAAAAAACGACACGATAATCGTGTCCCGTCAAAGCAACTCGATATCCGTACTGTATATAAGCATGTAATATTACATACCAAGACAGACCGAAGGATTTGGGGTTTATAATTTACGACCTCTTTAGATAAACAATAATCTTTATTTAAGGGTTGAGGAGAGATTGGTGAGTTATGACAGAGGTTGGTTGTAGTTTTTGATATGTTAATAAGATAGTTATATTAATTTACGACCCCCCTTCCCTTACTACAGCCCCTATAATAAATATAGGCTGTCAGCTAGTCGGTCAATATATCTTATATTAATTTAAATATTGAGAGAGAGAGAGAGAGAGAGAGAGAGAGAGAGAGAGAGAGAGAGAGTCCCTCAATATATCTTACAGTCTACATGTATATCCTACCCTAACAATGTAAATATATTTTATTGATTGAATCTTTTACAGAGTGAGACTCTATTGTTAAAAAGACATCCTGCTTGTATCAAACAAAACCAGTTATCACAGCCTCATTCAAAAAGAGAAATAGGGTTAAACGTCCACTTGAAACATACTAGTAATTTTGGGATTAACATCAGGTACAATTGTATTTGAATAATTCCCTCTAGCCGCGATTGTTATTGTTAGCGTTGTCACGAAAATTAACAAAAGTCTTGTTTATCCATTTTTATTTTTAATCAACAGACTTTGAATAGCTGATCAGATTTAAATCCAAAGAAATTAGAAAAAAAGTTAAGAGGGCACTGAGGGTTGACTATAGTCTTTTCATGTTAATAGATGTCTAATTAATAATTTATATAACATTTCAGGCCTAAAAGACCTGCCACAGGGTGATTTATCTCTTGCATAATGTATGTTTAAATTTTTTTATTTGTCACATCATGAAGTGCCCGGGTGCCCCACACACAAGAAGGAAATCAGACCCTGTATCTGTACATTGTATATAAAGTTTTCACACCGACAAATTCTCCCATCTTTAACACACAATTGATTTCATTTTGTCTTGAATATTTTTTTCACCTAGTGACAGAATCCTAACTTGTATTGTTATCTGTGTTTATTTTTAACCTCAATATTGACCAGACGGTGTATTTGTGTAAAAGATTGCGCTATTTACGGGTCGTTATTTTTTAATCCCCTTCCTCCTCATGGCTCTTCATATAGATGTACGATCTACAAATAACAATTTTACCAAATTAACATTAACTAGACAGTGATGAGAGATGCAGAGTTAAACGGTGAAATTCATTTAAAAATAATCACTGAAAACCGTTTAAATATTAAAAACAGCTTGCTAGGGGTAATTATACGAACGTAGTGTATATACGAAAACATTCAGTTTTAATCAAATTCCACATAATTAGTTTTATTGGTTGTACTTGTAAATTTACAATCCCCGAGTTTCACGGCCGACAGGATGTTGTATTTATTAAATTATCGTAAATTAACGAAAGATTTAATGATTTGTATGGAAATAGATGAGAATTTATATCAGTTTTATTTTGTGATATGTTCCATCTTTATTTGCTGGTGCAGTTTTTTAAGCTTTTACAGGAATTTGTTTAAAGCAGACGTTAAAACCGTCATCTTTGACTACTACCCATTTCATTTACCCATTCAAACTACAAGAAATATTTAATAGAAGGTCGTTTTCAATTCTAAATTATCGAATAATCAACAATATTCCTAAAATATTGAAATTTTAGAATTCAAGTCATTTATTCAAGTCAGCTGTGACTATTACTCATTTCATGTGCATTTCATTTTCTGAAACCTTGTAACACTATGAGTAATATTTGATTGAAGGTTGTTTTCCATTCGAACTTTTCAAAATATCTTAAATGTTTCTTAAATTAAATATTGAAATTTCAGAACGAAGTCAAACCATCTAATCCTCTTCGTACAATCGATGAAAAGTTTGTTTTGTGATATGTTGTCAAACTTTGAGAAATATCAGCAGATTGATTTCCATTCTAAAATTAAATATTGAAATTTCAAAATTCAAGAGAAGAGAGGGAGAGAAATGGGGTTTAACGTCTACTTGACACAAACTATGTCATTTCGGCACCAACATATGGTTTAATTTCATTTAGCAGTGGGAGGAAACCGGAGTACCCGGAGAAATCCCACGAGGTTGGACAGATGACCCTACTCCTTGCCACGTTCAGAATTCAAGTCAAACCATCTGATTATCCTACAATCAAGGAAAGGTTCAAGACTTTTAAGGAAAAAGATCTAAATTAATGTCAAGTAGATTAATGATATAAAATCAAAATAAGGAAATATTCTCAAGTTGTTTAAACTGTTAAACTCAATCAACATCGTTTAAATTTGCAGTAAAATGACCTTTGAAATTTAGGAGCTCTGATAAACTTTTGAAAATTGTTTAAGTTTGACAAAAATTAAATCTGAAAACATATCTGAGTGTAACTAATATTAATTTTGTTTTTTGAATAGCCCATGAATTCATCTAATTAGTTTATATTTATATTTTCTACATTTGAATATCATTAATCAACCAGCCAAACAATGAAAAATCCACAATTCCTTCAAATCTTGAAACTAAATCTTAAATTTAAATATCATAGATATAAACCATTTTTAAAGAGTTTGCTATAAATAAATTCGAGAGAATCAATTATCAATCCAGGTGAAAAGTTCAAATTTTAATACAAATCTGTGTTTTCAATCAGAGAGAATTTCTGCACTTTCTTTTGGTGATTTCAAATCTAATACAAATCTACTATCTATGTATCATGTGAAATTTAGCAGTTTTCTTTCAAACATGCAAATTCCAATCTTGCACATACGCTCCAATCTAACTCTTAGCTTTTATAATTTTAAATCGTGAAATACGATCACATGTTAATTATTCCTGTCCATCATATGATAATGAAACTGGACATTATCTATTTAATCTTGTCCTGTACATCCAGTGCCCTGTACATCAGGTATAAATCTGAAAGCTCATTAAAACCAACAGGAGCTGATATCAACCAGACAAACTTTCACAAGTAAATCACACAAACATCCTTGTATCAATTACTGCCGTAAATTAAATCTCTCCAAACAAATTAATGTTAAGAAAATAAAACTTATTATCTAGATAAGTGTCAGAAACCAATAAACCTATTAAAGAGGCGTATTTTAGATCTTTATTTTCCTAAAAGATTATCTTTCTTCATATTTAAAATAAAATATTTATTCCTGGATTATTGTCCTGTGATGATTCGTATTTCTGAAAGATTATTTCAACATTAAGAATTTTAAATATTACCCAATTCTAATCATTACACATAAAAACATGTCAGGTAGTTAAAGAGAGAGAGAAAGAGAGAGAGAGAGAGAGAGAGAGAGAGAACATCTTTTTACAAATGATGGATCTAGAATAGAATATAATAGAGAGAGAGAGAGGAATGGGGTTTAATGTCCACTCAACAAGGTAACATCCTGAAACAGAGAGAGAGAGAAATGGGGATTACCATACACCCAACACAAACTAGGTCATTTCAGGACCAACATATGGTTTAATTTTATTTAAATAATTTACCTCCGCATACGGGTCTTTAGCAGTGGGAGGGAACCAAAGGGGCTGGAGAAAACTCACGAGGTTGGACAGGCGAGTAATGTAGTTAACTCTCAAATTAATTGAAAATACATGTAAAGTCCTTGTACATTAAAAAGTCAATTCAAATCATACTCACACTACCCCCTTAAGTTAATACACATCAAACTCTCAAAATGTTAAAATAAACTTCTGACAGAAATCAAGAAGAAAACTGAATAAATCATAAAATATGATAAAATAATGATAACGAAAATTCTAATTAAAAGTTAGTGGATTTTATCAGAAGCCCTTTTTAATCTTATCTGCAATTAAATAAAATCAAATTGAAAGTAGTGGTGTATTATTATTAATTAATGTCCACATGGCTGCTAATCAATGTTTAATTGTTTAGTTAGTTAATTAATTAGATATCTTATTATTAATTATTTAAACATCTTGGTAGTAAGTAGGGCCCTACGAGGGGTGTTTGTTTACATAATAAGGTCTTTAATGTTTTATAGGGAGAGAGACTTCAGGAGGAGGGGGGTCAATTAATCAAATGAGCTTGTTGTTGATTACATAATAACGACAGAACATGTTGATATAGTGATAAGCTACTTATTAAGGTAAGGGATAGACAAGGTTTAGGGTGTTATATGGGGATTGTGCTTAAACACGCTCTCTTATACACCACACTTAAAGGGGCTAATCTTTGTCCTTTTAGACATGAAATGAAATGAGGTTTAACGTCTTACTGTTCAGGTCCGACTAGACTAATGAAGACGGGCACACACCATACAGTGTGCTATGAGTGAAATTTTGCCCAGGCAGCGGCACTACGACCTACAATTATATTTAAATCCAACTGCCGAGGGATCTTTTACATGCATGCCAATCTATACACGGAACATCGTTTCGTAACATCCAAACGACTACACACCTGTGCTTGTCGGGCTCTATTTCCTGCACCACTGACAAGGTGAAACCACGTCGGTAAATCCTGATGAACTTTCTCAGCCAATGCAGGGATCGAACAGGCGACCTCCAAGCTAGTGAGCCAACGCCTTACCCACTTATACACATTGGCTCCTGACCTTTCAGAAAGGATAAAATGATTTTTCAAAGATAACTAGATTATTGAAGCATGGTTTTATAAATTTCTATATATGCTTTCTTTCCAAATTCTGCTATTAGTACAATTACACATACACCACACTTAAAGGGTCTAACCCGTTTTTCTAAGAAAGAATAAAATGATTTTTAAAGGATAATTGAGTCACTGAAATATGATTATATTGATTTATATATGTTCTTTCTATCTAAATTTTGTTAATACCATGCACATAAACCACATTTAAAGGGTCTGAACAACTTTTCTTTAGAAAAGATCTTTTTAAGATGAGATTTAAAAGGTCATTACATGTAAATTAATGAATAAGAATTTATTGATACCTAACTAATATCATAACTAAGTAAAGGGTCTCACCATTTTTACTGATCTATTTCTTTTATTTTTAAATTATTTTGAAAAGATTATTAAATCACTATGAAAGCATGGATTGATTGATATTTCTGGCATCATACAATATATCATAGTTTATTAAATTTCAAACAGTTTTACAAGAATATTAAAAACAGAATAACAAAATCAAAGGGTATTTTATTAAAAGAACATTCTTTCCCAAAAATAGTCAAATTGATTCTGTGTTCTGATCAAAAACCTTCCAACAATAAGACAGATATTGGGTCTAACAATTTGGAAGAGACCCTTCAAGTTACGAATTCTTAAGTAAGTTATACTAAATATGGCAGTCAGACTTTGTGTATAAATCCAGTAAATCCCTTCTATATTAGTAATGGCCTGTAAACCCTGCTGTATATTACGACCAGCTTTATTTCTACTATGTAATATGATGTAATGACTGAACATTAAGAATGACAAAGCTGGTATTATTATATAGTATGAGTGGGATAAAGTTGGTGACTAATATCATATCATAGTTATACTGACACAACACATCATGGATACTAATAAACCATGGTTTCAAACATTTCATAACATACATTGTATTACATTGTATACTTAAACAATACATTAATATCTCCTGCTCAATATACCATGATAATACATTATACCATAGTTTAAAACATTCTATACAATAGAAATACTGATAAATAACATCAATATACCACGATTTAAACTTTCGAATGGTAATAGTATTATACATGCACGATGGTACATGTATAACTGATATATCATATCAAATTCCATGGAATAAACTCTCTACTGGTAAATAAATAATATACCATGGTATAACTGATACATGTACATCACATCAATATACTATGGTTTAAAACATTCTATTGGTAAATAAATAATATTGTACCACAGTTTAACTGATACATCAATATACATGTATATCTTCCTTCCCGGTAAATATAAAATATTATACCATGTTATAACTGATACATCACATTAAATAAATAATATCATAACTGGAAAATATAAATATTACATGTAAACCATGGTATAACTGATGCACCATATTACTTAATATACCATGATTTAAATATTCTACAGGTAAATATACAATACGTATTTTGACTTATTCCCAGGTCTTTATTGTCAGTTTTGTGTGTAGTGTGGTTTTCCTGCACTTACAACACTGCATTGTTACTTTTTTTTTGGAAAAATCAGATAAATGTGTAATTCCATTCATATCGTCTTCACTTTTCTTTCTCAAGATTTTATTTTTCCATGTGAAAATTCAGTCGAATTACAACAATATGAGATGATCTTATTAAAAGCATAGATAAAACTGAACACATTTTTTTTTCTGTTTCAGTCGAATTACAATATGAGAAGATAAAATTTCTAGATAAAACTAAATGCAGTAAAATAAAATTATTTTCTATTACAATCAGTCAGTTGATTTGTGTAATTTGATTATATTTCTGTATTTGAAACGAGTCGTATTAAAGAATTATAAGCTTTAATTATCTGTAACAGGACATAAACTCTCGTAATTTGTTTATCATCTCGCATGGGATATATAAAGTTTGTATATTCTCATCAGAATCTACACTGACGTGCGGGGAGGTACATAAACTAATTAATTAACATGCTTGATTACTTTACCAGTGTAATTTGATTGGTGTAATAAACTTATAAACGTTAATAAGGTTAAAGTGTCATTATATTTATAAAAGATTCATCAAAATAAAATAAAGTTTCATAAATACAGAAGTAGGCCTACCATTCTTCATTTATTTAACCTCCAGTGGGTTCTAACAGAGAGAGAGAGAGAGAGAGAGAGAGAGAGAGAGAGAGAGAGAGAGGGAGAGAGAGAGAGATAGGGAGAGAGAGAGAGAGAGAGAGAGAGAGAGAGAGAGAAAGTTGGGGTTTAACTTCCACTTGACACAAATAGGTCTTTTTGGGACTAACATAATAATATGGTTCAATTCTATTTCATTTGGGGGGTTGGGATGGCCTAGTGGTCTAGAGTGCCGCGCTTCCATCTCTAGCTGGCCGGTCACCTCTGGCTTGCGGCTGTGGTTTCGAGCCCTGGTGTGAGCGTATGTGGCATGGAGATAGGGGCGCCTTCTCAACCTCGTGGGTTTCCTCCGGGCACTCCGGTTTCCTCCCCACTGCTAAAGACCCCTACGCGCAAGCCAATTATTGAAATAAAATTAAAACCATATGTTAGTCCCGAAATGACCTAGTTGTGTTGAGTGGACGTAAAACCCCATTTCTCGCTCTCTCTCTCTATTTCAAAAATTCATTTGCATGTAGAGGGGGGTCTTTAGTTGTGGGAGGAAACCGGAGGACCCGGAACAAAATCTACGAGGTTAGACAAGTGACCCTACTCCTCATCTTTAAGAAGTTTTTGTTCGAACATCTTAACTGACCAATCAAAATTTAGCTGTCTTGGACAGGAATAATTTAAACCAATCACAATGAATGAGCCAGACTTCAAAAAGAACAGACAGGTTATAAGGAAGTATTGAAATTTTGCACCAGAATATTTACAGTGATGACTGCACAATAGAAAATAAACGGGACAAACCGTACAATTAAATACACAATCTCAGTGATAAGATAAACAAAATGATACCATTAAATACACTACCAAAAATAAAGCTTACATCATGGCCATTATGTATATTAGTCACTAATTGTCGTTTATATTTTTCTGACAATATCAAATTTATTCACAGCTTAAATTATATACTCAAATCAACCATGCATTATGCCAGAGTTAAATCTGCCTATTACAAGTCTTTCTTTAGGCCTGAAATGTTATCTAAATTATCAGTTAGACATTAATTTACTTACTAAGACCATATTCAACTCTCGATGTCGTCTGATGGCTCTGATATTAAGTGGATTTAAATATGTTTAGCCGTTGATGTGGTTTCCGTAAAAATGGTCGATAATCAAGACTTTGTATATTATTGTAACAACGATAGCAATGACAATCAAGGCTAGACTACATGTTTTTATTTTATAACCGATAGCTAGGCTCAGAGTGAAGTATTATGACGGAAATTTTCAACATTTTCCCTTTTCATTATACATGTATTTTCATTAACTATTATAGCAAGAACTGTCAGCTCTTTATATAAATCGTACATAATACTGCTTTAGCCTTTAATGTACTTTTATTATACAAAAAATGAAAAACACAATCAGAAAAGTAGTCAGTTATAAAGTAGTGAGAGGGTGGGGGGGACAAAACATTACCTACACTGTCAAAAACATTGTTTATAAAAATATGTTTATTATACATTGAGAGAGAGAGAAATGGGGTTTAACGTCCACTCGACACAAACTAGGTCATTTCAGGACTAACATGGTTCTATTTTATTTCAATAATTCGCTTGCATGTACGAGTCTTTAACAGTGGGAGTAAACCGGACCAGGATAAAAACCAGCAGACAACCCTACTCCTTGTCATCTACAACCGCAGAATCGAAACCATGCCAACTGACTCAGTGATAGACCTTATGATACAGTGCGCACGTGCTAACCATCCAGCCATTCAACCCCATTTATTACACAATAAATACAATGTATTTATAAAATGTCTGTTAACCTATTAGAGGTAATATAAAAATCTATCATAAATTCAAACAGTTATTAAGATGCTCACTTAACCGTGAGTCAAATCAAATTGTCCTTTTTGACTCTCTTCTATTCTTCGTGGTGAATGAACCATGGACAAATAATATGTTGGTTTGAAAGGCAGACATCAAAATGACAAATATAATTTATGTTCCAGTTTTTGATTAGAGTCCTACAAACTACATTTAAACTAAAAAGTGAAGTTGAAGAGAAGACTTCATTCAAAGCATGATTTTACAAATAAATTATAAGGGCCATAAGACGACAATTGTTGAAACATTGTGCTTCTGTAAGAAACAAGTGATTGTTTCCGATAAGAGTAGATGTTATGTTAAAATGTGTTTCTCAATAGCTAAAATCAATATATATTTAAAAAATTTTTGACCAAACCCCCAAAATTAATGATTACAAGTGACCACAACGTTGTTTTAAAGAATAAATAGTATAAAGTAAAAAAATATGTACATTTTTTTTTTTATTTTTAAAAACGACACTTTACTGGCAAATTTCTCCTGGTATTTAGTAAATATTGGTAACATAATTATCACAAGTTTTTTTTCACTTGACAAACCTGGTTTTCAACTAAAAGATTTTGACTGTGACACTGCCTTGATTCAAACTAAGTTACAAAGTATTACATATATATTCTAATGGGTTTTGTTTGTGTGTGGTGGGGTAGTCCTGAACTTGTACATGATGTACTATTAAAAATTATTAAAATTGAGGTTGTAAAAGGTGTGTATTATAGAGTTTACTGTGATATATGAATCAATATACACCATGTATCCAGCTTATAATACACACTAGATCAAATAACTCCCGGTCCAATATACCTATACCGTTCAATAACTTCAATATACCACAGTAAATATACCACGGGTGTTGAAATTACAAATTTCTCGAACCCCCTCGATGAGATTTTCTTTATTTCATTTCGAGGAAAGGGGTAATAAATAATCCTAAATATGTTGTTATGAAGGTTCGACACGCGAGGTCTTGTATACTGTGTCAGATGTTATGCCATTATAATGGGGGTGAATGAGTGAGATGTGACATCGTCTACACGACTTCATCATTTCTCTCTCTCAGCCCGTTTCAAAATTATTAAACATTGCTTGGATGGAATTCTATTAAAATGTCAACAACGAAAGTCAATTAACGGAACATGATCCCATCCTATTGTACATATATTTGGCCGTGTTTTCATTTTGTCTGATGTGCAAACTTTCATTTCAGCATGTTCCTTGTATTATTTGATCTTAAAAATCAATTCTATTACATGTTGGAATGTTCCATGAAACCATGCGGAATTTATATATAAAATAAAAACTCAATATGTATGTTGTATGTATAAATACAATACATGTAGGCCTACTTACATGGGGTTTGTTGCGTTCCAATATACTGTCAGTAGTTTTGGTGTTAGCGTTGAAACAACATGAAAAGTTGGAGTTAAAATTGTCAGGTATAAAAGAATCCACGAAGCTGCTAAATTCCAGTTCCAAGGCATTTTTGAAAAATGTACGAATAAGTCTCCTCACTCAAGAAATTAAATTCACAAAATATATAAAAAATAATTAACAAAACTGTCGCTTCACTTTTGGTTCACAGTATTCTTATTTTCCAGTGACATCTAACCTCGTCGTAACAAACTACAAAGCTGTTATTACATTCACACAGGACAAGTCTCTTTGCTTTCCTCGTTCGTGTATTAACTATGTACCACACTGGTTTTCATTGACTGACTCCACACACAGAGCGATAAGCCGGACGAATCGCAACTGAAAAATCACGTGGGTAAATGTATTCAAGGGAGATAACTGCGTATTTCACTCGTTTTAATTTGTCGGTTCAGAAAGTTTGTTTTAAAACAGTAACGTTGTTTAACGTTTAGAACCACAACGACAAAGTTTTTTTCGATTTATATTTTTTTTGTTCTCTCTACATCTACATAGAAACCACAGAAAAAATAACAGAACACAATTTTTATGGGAAACAATCACTGGTTTTATTCTAATATCACGACGTTTCGATCAAGCACTTGTCGAAACGTCGTGATATTAGAATAAAACCAGTGATTGTTTCCCATAAAAATTGTGTTCTGTTATTGTGTTCTCCAATCACTAAATGCCACTTAAAGATTACACAGAAAAAACAAAATGTCAGAACAGCGAGAAAATATTTCAACAAAAAAGGTCGTCGGCTTTACTCAATCTAGCAGTGTCGTCTTATAACCATATTTTTACAGACGTAACACTAACGTGACAGCGACAAATAAAAGGGTCGGGTATAATGTTAATCGCGACTACAAGGGTCAAGTGTAACGTTAATCGGGGCTACCAGAAGACAGGGTTTTGTGTGTGTTTTCGTGACTTCTCGACGGATGAGATGTAAATATATATGGAACTCGACATTAGTGTACGGGTTCAGCCAAACAGACATGATAGAATGACAATTTACCACATAATTGACTTGTTTAAAAAAAAAATGTTAATAAAAAATCTTTTTGGTTAAAAATTTAGTCCTGGGGAGAAAAAATCTCTTCCTTCAATGGTCGCCATATCCCCCAATTAAACTTGTATTATGCAAGAGCTAAATCTGCCCATTGCAGATTAGGCATTTATTAACATGAAAAGACCATAGCATAAATTGAATAGTTTATTCTATAATATAGGTTCAAGACTAAAAGTTACAAAAATAAAATATATATAAATATATTTACTTCATAAATCCTGAATTGGTGACAGTGTAGATATATTAGATAAATAATTTACAATACATAATATATAATGTAAGAATAGATATACATAGAAATTGAGCACAAAATATGAGAATCACTGGCATTTTACAAGCTTAAATAATTATGTCGATTTACATAGTATCGAAAGAAATATATCTTATACGTTTCGTTTTACAACATTCAAACATAACAGGGTGTTGGGATGGCCTAGTGGTCTAGAGTTCCGCGCTTCGACCTCTAGCTGGTCGGTCACCTCTGACTTGCGGATGTGGTTTCGATCCCTTGTATGTGGCATGGAGATAGGGACGCCTTCTCAACCTCGTGGGTTTCCTCCGGGCACTCCGGTGTTTCCCCAGTGCTAAAGACCCCTACGCCCCTACGCGCAAGCGAATTATTAAAATAAAATTGAAACCATGTTAGTCAAAAAATGACCTAGTTTGTGTCGAGTGGACGTTAAAGCCCATTCTCTCTCTCTCTCTCTCTCTCTCTCAAACATAACAGACCATAATCAACTCTCGATGCCATCTTATGTGTCGAATTTTCATTGGATTTGAATCCGTTTTGCTGCTCAACGCTTACTGCATGGTGATTTAATCCAAAAGTGGATAATCGTGAGACGCTGTGTAAAAATATTCAATTAAAATTGGGTATAACATAATCTAAATATATGCACAAAAAAACCCTCGAAACATATGAAACAGCTAAAATATAATTATGAAAGAAAATGCAACATGACATAACCTTTGGATAAAAATCCCCAGAACATCATCACAATTCTAGGCATTTTTAAACATAGATGATTCTTAGGTTTAAACAAATAAAACCCAAACGATTCAACCACTGGATCGATTCAACCACTGGATCGTCTGGATTAGCCCAGTCAGTGGAGATTAGTGGGGCGTTAAACCCCATTCAATTTCAACCTTAGACTCTTTCTAATAGCGGGAGAGAGAGGGGGGGGGAGGGGTTAACGTCCACTCGACACGAACTAGGTCATTTCGAGACTAACATATGGTTTAATTTTACTTCAATAGTTCGCTAGCGCGTAGGGGTCTTTAGCAGTGGGAGGAGACCGGGGACCCAGAGAAAACCCACGAGGTTGGATAGGCGACCCTACACATTGGCACGTTCAACCGGGGATTTGAAACCACGCCAGTTGTGTCAATGACAGACATCATGATACAACGCGCACGTGCTAACCATTCTGCCGTCCAACAACCCTGTCTAATAGCAAATGGAAGTTTATTACAAAACGTAAAGGAGGTTTTGGTTCGTAGAATTAACACAAATGGGTCGCAGTGCATATAATAATGTAATGTAAGTTTCTGTTTTTACCGTAATTTCTAATCGGCTATGTTCGGCGAAATACGCCATAAGTCTCAGTCGAATGGCAACCTCTAGCGTCTGGCTATTCCAGTCTACATCGATAGCATTTATTGCGCATGCTCCCCAGTTAAGAATATGACGTCACTGTTTGAAATATGGATTATGTTTTCGAGTCCTTTGTTACAAAGGGCGCTGAAACGCATAATGGTACACGATTCGTGTAGGCTACAAATGGTAAAATTGGTATTTTGTCTGAAATATTGGATACCAGAAGCACATCAATGTTGATTTAAATCGAATACTCTGGATGATATTGAATTGAGTTGATAAAACAACGAACAACTTTCTCCATAAGAAGAAAGGTATACCGGTTTAGCTTTTTAATAGATATTGCTGTCAGATGAACTGATTAAGTTCTTTAGATGTGTTTAAAACTTTTAAAACGTCAGATATAGATAGACAATTTGTCTCTTAAAAAATATAAAAAATTCATATTCTTTTTTTTATATACTGATCCCTGCACTTAGATTTTGCTTGCCTTCATAAATAACCAACGCATATTTTACAATATTGTAACAGCCACGGTCTTATCAAAAGAGAAGCTGAGTGAATGGATGGGAGAACAAGTATTGTGTGAATTGAAAAGGAACCATTTTGGCGACGTGCTCATTTCTAATCAGGCGTAAACTAGGGAAATAATAATCACCATTAAGGCAGAAAGACGGTGAATTTATCGGGAGGCCCCAACCCATCTAGTCGGACTACCTGCTGTTAATTCTCAATTAACACAACCCTCAGCGGTTTCTTTGATGTTCGTCTGTAATTATTAATCGCGTAGGAGAATAAGAAGATTTTTAACGCTCTGTATCGTATTTAATAGTTTGTCTATGTTAATAATTGGTTTATATTAAATTAAATAGATTTCTACTCAAGATTTTATCTAACTAATTAGATATTAATTAAATACTTTATATTGTCAGGTTGGTGGCCGGATTCACCTGCTTTTAAACTCAGACTAAATTACTAGATATTTAGGTAAAAAATACAATAATAAAATGTGAGTCGTGTAAGCTGACTTTGTATTGTTGTATGTGAATTATAATTAAAAAGCGCTTCCCCCCACATTTCCCCATGCTCCGCCCAAGTCCACCCACTTGGAGAAATGTAATGAAATGTGGTATAACGTCCTACTGCGGTTCTGCTCCAACTGAGCTAATACAGATGGCCATATAACACAGATACCATATGCCATGAAAAGAGCTAAATATATAAGGGAAAGTTTGCCCCGACCGCAGCATAAAAGTTCATCGAGATTTTCCAGCGTGGCGCCCCTTTTATCAGGGAAGGGGCTAGCGGAACGGAGTTTATTATTCCTGATGGCACCAAAAACCAAGTTCCCTTGTACACATTGACGTGCTCTTGAAATAAACCTTGACAATTGGAATTCGAAATAAGAGTAGACAAAGTGTCCCCCATAGCCAAGTCGGAGCAGAACAGTAAGACGTTAAACCCCTTATCAATTCATAGCAGACTGGGAGTATGGCAATATTCATTAGCCCAGTCGGAGCAGAACATTGAGCGATAAAGCCCATTTCAATTCATAGCAGACTGGAAGTATGACCCCCTTCGTTAGCCCGGTCGGAGCAGGAAAATAGGACGATAAAACCCCATTTCATTTCGCACTGTATATGGAGTACGTCCGTCTTCATTAGCCCAGTAGGTGCGACGGAAATAGGACGTTAAACCTCATTATAATTTGGTTATCTACCATCTATGAATGTTGATTTATTAAAATTGTGATGACAGACCTGGTAGACCTAACAGATGTTATGATATGATATGATCAGTTCAAGTTTGATTGATGGTCAATATCCGAGTGGTCAGCTGCCGGTGTAGGTTACACACCATACGAAACCCACGCTGTCTGTCTGCGATTAGCTCTGCTTCAGAATAGACTCGAAGCTAGTTGACCGACTGTGCGCGCTGTATTAGAAGATCTGTCATTGAGTCAACTGGCGTGGTTTCGATTTCCCGGTTGTACGTGACAAGGAGTAGGGTCGCCTTTCCAACCTCGTGGGTTTTCTCCGGTCCTATGGTTCCCTCCCACTGCTATAGACCTCTACGCACAAGCGAATTTTTGAAATAAAATTGAACCATATGTTAGTCCCGAAATCACCTAGTTTGTGTCAAGTGGATGTTAAACCCCATTTCTCTATCTCGAAACCACATAACAAAGTAGTACACTAAGTTTTCAAAATGGGGGTCACTCAAAACAGAGATCAATTCTCAAAGTAGATGGTTGCCTGTGTGCAGAATGGGTTCTCCGTCATACTGACTGGATATCTACTGTGCATTATCTTCAATAACGCCCACTTGTAAATATTAATAATCTGATACCCTCTTCATATCCTGGTCATCCGTCTGTTTACCGGTGGAGATGATTCAGACGAGGAATGATGTCAATTTGACAAACAGTAAACACAGGTCACGTATAGAAATATAAAACCAGGTATACTCGTTAATGGAGGAAGATTTACATCTGTTCAATCAATCAATCAATCAATGAAATATATTTTCCTTCGACGGATCGAGGTGGAGGGGGGGGGGGGTGACAAGATGTTGGGTGATGTTATGTAGCTCTTTAAATTGAATGTTATACTTGGGTCATTTACACTCCGATTTTTTTTTATTTGGCCGAGCGATCCACCCCGTCCCACTGCCCTACCCTGTGCCTAATATCCCGCTTCCAAAACATATATTTTCTACAACCCCTGGTCCCATTTGTCATCAGGTAAGTGTACACATACACAGTTAAAGATAATTGTCGCTGCAGATTCCAGTTCCGAACTGGATGTTCAACATTTTTCTCACGAGGAGAGCCAAGGGGTATAAGTGGGTAAGACGCTGGATCGCTAGCCTGGAAGTCGCGTGTTCGATCATTGCATAGGCCGAGAAATAAAGTTCATCTGGATTTTCCGGCATGCCCCCCCCCCCCCTTGTCAGTGGTACAGGACGGAGGGAATGGCAGGAACGTGCACGTAAAAGATCCCTTGACATTGGAATTCGATAGAAGAGTAGACCGTAGTGATGCTGCCCGGGCACAATGTCCCTCATAGCACACTGTATAGCGTATACCCATCTTCATTAGCTCATCAGAGCAGAACAGTAGGACGTTAAACCCCATTTCATTTCATTTTCACTTGTCATGAATATTCAAACATGATATCCGCCAGCAATATTAGCTAGCGAATAAAAACAAATAACCACATCACTCGCTCATAAAACATCGTTTTCTTTTTTCATTTTGTTAAAAGAATAAAATACAAACCACAAAGCTAAAACCATCCGGTCCCGCTAAAACCACAAACACGAACAAAATAACACTGATACAGAATTATCGCACTGATTTGATTTACTGTCTTGAAGAAAAAGATAATTAGTTTTTGTGTGAACGCGTGTTGAAGATCTATTTGAATATTCTGCTTTTGTCAGCTGGGTTTAGGTTGTCTTTGTCTTCGTAAATCTCTCCCTCACCGAGGGCACGTGGCCTCCTGATTAGATCTCGTAACGAAGGAATAAACAGCCATATTGTTTGAATATTATAATTTTTACAAAATCAGCTTTATGAATTGTATAAGCCCCTTGACCCCCTGGGTCGTCACCATCGTTCTTTAATCAAGTTTTGAGTCAAATTTAAAATAAGGTTAGGCCTTAAATATGAAGGAATTGAAATGAAATGGGGTTTAACGTCCTACTGTTCTGCCCCGACTGGGCTAATGAAGACGGGTATGCGCCATGTGCGACGATGGGAATTTTGTCCGGACAGCTAAATAGGAAAGGAAATTGGGATTAAAGTCCTCCCTTTCTGCTAATTAGGACCGACATACGTCATGCAGGGAGAGGAAATTGCGCCCTGATAGCGGCGATACGATTCCGACTGTGAGGGTTCTTGGGGTTTCCTCCCTTCACATTAACTAGACACTGTTCTTGTGGAAACCCCCGTCCTGCACCACTGACAAAAGGAAATCACACAGTATATCCCCTGGAACTGTCTCGGCGCGCTAGGTCACGTGTTTGATCTCAGTATTGGCCAAGAAAGTTCATCGGGTTTTCTGGCGTGGTTTCCCCTTATCAGTGGTGCGGGACGGAGGCCCCTACAAGGACAAGTCTAGTCTTTCGGATAAGACAGCAACGGAGATTCCGTGTACCCGTGCGTGCACTTAAAATATCCCGAATGAATAGCGCGTAGGCGTTATTCCCATAAGATCTCTCATTGGATCAACTGGCGTGGTTTCGAATCCCCGGTTGTACGTGGTAAGGAGTAGGGTCGCCTGTCTTACCTCATCGGTTTTCTCCGGGTACGCCAGTTTCCTCTCACTGCTAAAGACCCCTACGCGTAAGCGAATTATTGAAATAAAATTTATCCATGCGTTAGACTCGAAATGACAGAGTTTGTGTCCAGTGAACGTTACCCCCCCCCCCCCCTCTCTCTCTCTCTCTCTTGTTAGACCTACGAGTACACTACCATCATTAGTGCAAAAAAAGCCCAGTGGTGTGTACATGTTAGACCGGAAAAAACCTAGTTTGTGTCGATTGGACGTTACCCCCACCCCTCTCTCTCCCTCTCTCTCGGCCTCTGAAAGCAGAATGTGTGACCCTTTATCTTGTAGCTCTAATATATAATGAGTTACTGGCAGCATACCTAAAATGATAATGTCTATTTGTAGTATATTGTTGTGTTGTAATCACGTCGAGATGTCTACAATGTTAAACATATAATACGTACATGTCTGTAGAGATCACGACTTGATTCCGATTACACTGATAAGCTTATACAGAGATTGTATGGAGGGAGCGAGGGGGGAGATGATAGCCGGGGTAAGAGATGATTGGTGTCGTGTCGTGAAAACATGGTCAGAGATTAGTCGTAAATAAACCTCCCCAACTAAACTCACGGGTTGCATTATATTCTCGTCTGTTTGTTGGTTGTTTTTCAGATGTCAGATATTTCTCTAGAGTCATAACTATTATAGTCCAGGAGCTAATGACAAAATAATATTGTCATCACTTACAAAAGGTTTGACTTTGAAATTTGCAGTGGGTGTTTGTACGTGTAAAAATCAACTGGTAAGAAGTAAAATGAAATGAAATGGGGTTTAACGTGCTACTGTTTTGCTCCTAACCTGGACAAATGAAGACGGCCATACGCCATACAGTGTGCTATGAGGGCAATTTTGCCCGGGCAGCGGCGCTACGACCTACTCTTATATCGGATTTCAACTGCGAAGGGATCTTTTACGTGCACGTCAATATACACGGGACCACGGTTTTATCACTGACAAGAGGGAACCACGCCGGAAAATCTGGATGAACTTTTTCGGCCAATGCAGCAGGGATCGAACACCCGAACTCTAGGCTAGCGAGCCGGCGCCTTACCCACTTGACCCCACAAATTTGTAGTGGGTATCCGTCCATATACGAGTACAAATAAGTTGGTCAGATCTGCAAGCGTTCTTGAAAAAGGCTTCCCAGGTCTCCCCAGCCCTTTCCGAAATTGTATAGTTTATTGAAACGATGTAAATAAATAGTTTTCATAAATTCAATAATTAATTTGTCATGAACATTTTCTAGAATCCATTGGGTGGTTATTCATAAGCTAAGATTCAGAAGAGCAAAAAGCGTAGAAGCAAAGCTCCATATTACACCATTCCAACGAAAATTTTGAAATATATTTTCCAAGTATAGATCTATGTTTTTGGTAATGATGACCATATTGTTAGCACCGTGAAGGATATTGGTCGTGGCCGGACTTAGCGAATGCCCGGCTAGATTTGTAAACTATGGATATCTTTGCTTCTAGAAAGTTTCAGACAAGTAACTTATGGCCTAATTTTTGGCCCCTTGGTGCGTACTTTAAGGAATGGAGTTTAACGTCCATTCGACACAAACTATGTAATGTTATTTCAATAATTCACTTGCACGTAGGGATCCTTAGCAGCGGGAAGAGACCGGAGAAGGAGTAAGGTCGCCTACCCAGCCTCGTGGGTTTATCCCGAGTTTCCCGGTTTCCTCCCACTGCTAAAGACCCCCCCCCTCTCCTCTCTCCCCCCTCTCTCTCTCTCTCTCTGTCTCGTAGCCACTGGATGACCATTGTACATTGTAGGACCCTTTCCGTCGATAATAGGACATAAGTCAGGATTATAAACTAAAGGACATTAATTCCCCTGTGCCCTGTTATACATAGTGCCACGCTGACCTTTAACACGTCGCCATTACGATTTACTAAAGATATCCATTTCACAAACATGTAAACACTAAACAAGGCAGACGTTAGATTAATGAAGCAGACGTGAATAGTTCGTCGTTGCTGTTAATTTTAGTAATTAGCAGAAAAGTGAAAGATATAAATTAATCAACATGGTTTTTATATTACCACAAATCTTATTGGGCGTGCGGATGAGCGTAAGAATATTGGGCCTTTAATCAACCTCGTGGGTTTTCTCCGGTTTCCTCCCACTGCTAAAGACTCCTACGCGCACGCGAATTATTGAATTAAAATTAATCCATAGCCCTGAAATGATCAAGCTTGTGTCGAGTGGACGTTAAACCCCATGTCTCTCTCTCCCCTCTCTCTTTAAAATGTCGTATTTCCTTATATCAATTCCAACATAATTAGCAAGCGTCCACGATTCTGAAAAGGTGAAATGTGACCTACTACCAAATCTGCTGGTATGGTCTCCGCGGCGTTCATTATCTGACTTTTGTCTAATTTATGAAATGGCCGCTAATACAGCGGAAATAATCCACTGGATATTTCATCAATACAATAATGGATTGAACGTCCACTTGACACAAACCAGGTCATTTTGGGACCAACATATGGTTCAATTTAATTTCCATAATTCGCTTGCGCGTAGGGGTCTTTAGCAGTGGGAGGAAACCGGGGGACCCGGAGAAAACCCACAACGTTGAACAGGTGACCTTACTCCTTGTCACGTACAACCGGGGAATCGAAACCACGCCAGTTGACTCAATAACAGACCTTATAACATAACGTGCACGAGCTACCCCCCCCCCACTCGAGTTCGTTGATGTCTGATATCCAGACCCCTGTGCACCATACTCACAATCAGACTAAATTATCAAACAGAATTCTATTAATACACATAGCCATTTATCTAGCCACAGGAAAACTACAGAACAAAGACAAGGCATGACTGAAGTCGAAACAGTGCACAAGTGCTAATTTCAATTATCGCAGTGAAAGCAGACCTATTAGCAACGAGAACTTATCCTAGACAAACGTAGCATGCCTCAGAGATGACACCCACCGGAGGGCCTGACAAGGACATCTGTCTAGTTATTCGGGTGGAACGATAAACTGAGACCCCTCGTACACATTGGCGTGCATGTGAAAGGTCTCTTTTTATTTGGAATTCGATATAAGAGTAAATCGTAGCACCTACAACCCACTGTGTGGCGATAAGCTCTCGTAGCTGATAGGTCTGCATTCTGCGATAAATCTTTGGTCGTAAGATCAAACTGTTGTCAACAACGAATGTCACATAAAGCGACTCTGCCAACGACCACATCATCCATTGATAAAGGCACAGGGTTAGAAGTTTCGCCCTCTCCACTTGTTCAAATTGTCGACCATAAAAACAATATATATACACGCACAACACCCCCCCCCCCCACCATCTTGTCGCTCTAAGCTAGCTACGGTCCTGCTGTAATGTGTCAAGTCCGTGTTCGTAAGCGATATTATCAAAACACTTGTTTGAACGTCTAATATATTATGTAAAACTGAACACGTTGTTTATGGAATGACAATATGACGGATACAAATTTTATTAGTCGTATGATGGGATCTTTTGTGATTCGACAAATGAGAGAGAGAGAGGGGGAGGGGGAGAGGGAGAGAGAGAAAAATGAGGTTTAACGTCCACTCGACACAAATTAGGTCATTTCGGGACTAACATATGGTTTAATTTTATTTCAATATTTCGCTTGCGCGTAGGGTTCTTTTTAGCTGTGGGAGGAAAACTGAAGACTCGGAGAAAACCCACCTGGTTTGACAGGCGACTCTACTCCTTGTCACGTACAACCGGGGATTCAAAACCACGCCAATTGACTCACTCACAGACCTTATGATACAGCGCGTACCCATTACCACCCCCTCTCCCCACACAAACACGCCGTTGTTTATGGAATGGCAGTTTGACGCATGCAACTTTTATTAGTCATATTTAAAAATGGAGGGTTCATTTGTGATTCGTGCATTCTTCGTTCGACAAATGACCCAAAAGATATTTTAATGTACAATTTCATTTTTTCACACAGTATTGCACTAATCGGAAAACGGGGACTTGAAAGTTGGCAATACGACAAGAGCCATCAGTTGATTCAGGACGATTTACTTGTTAACTGTTTCAGACTGCTTGAATAGATCTTGCATGATTAAATAAATAACTCAAATAACACAGAGATTAAAATCTTGCAGGCTTACGTACATTTTATCTTGGAACGCTTCGTGACTAATTTAACTGTAAAAGTAAAAGCAACACGCGATCTAGACGCGAAATGATAAAAACACTAATAAATAAACAATATACCAGGTAGACCGATGTACGCCATAAAATGTAAAAAAAAAACGAGTGTTCTGTATGAAACAGGAAACGGACATGACGTCATCGCAGCAGGGGCGCGGTGACCGATTATCTTGAATGAAGAATAACATCCCGCCCGGGGCTCAAAAAACAAAAACAACAATATTTATTAGTTATATGTGAGTGCGGGGAGGTGGAAGCAGTCCCTCCCAATGCCACTGGGTAATATTGTGCTCTGTGTCGATTTGTAGCATGATCCATGACGGTATATGTTTGACACTGGTTAGGCATTATGATGATGATTATGATTTTGATGGTAATGTTGAAAACTGCATTGAAACCGCGTGATTTTTGGCCCTTTGACAGGGGCATGAACACTCAAAGCCATGACGCAAACCTATAGTCATTGGGTACCTCTCACTTAACCCCAGCATCGCAGCCATCTTGGAATAGATCGTCCATTAATCAATGCTGTATCAATTTAAATATTATATTTGATGGTTTGTGGACACCTTATTGACTAGATTCATCATGTAGGCCTACGGGGGTTGGGATGGCCTAGTGGACTAGAGTTCCGCGCTTCGACCTCTAACTGGCCGGTCACCTCTGGCTTGCGGCTGTGGTTTCGATCCCTGGTCTGAGCGTATGTGGCATGGAGATAGGGGCGCCTTCTCAACCTCGTGGGTTTCCTCCGGGCACTCCGGTTTCCTCCCACTGCGAATTATTGAAGTAAAATTGAAACCATATGCTAGTCCCAAAATGACCTACTTTGTGTCGAGTGGACGTTAAACACCATTTCTCTCTCTTTCTCTCTCATGTAGGCTAACAAAATAACAAGTGTATAAAACTAAAACGTTAAGACGTATTATTGATGTGCTTGTTTTTAGCTACGATTGGGTGCCTATAGATTCACCTGACAAACTTAATTTCATTATTAATGCATGAAACACCTTAAAAATAAGTGAAATTTATATTCTATTAAAGTTTATTAAACATGCACAGCCCAATCAATCTGAATAAATACAGATCTATATTTCCTTGCGTTTTATATTCTTTTAGTTGCCTACACTACATGAAATGAAATGGGGTTTAACGTCCTACTCTTCTGCACCTGACCTGGGCTAATGGAAGACGGGCATACGCCATACAGTGTGCTATGAGGGAAAATTTTGCCCGGGCAGCGGTGCTACGGGCTACTCTAAAATCGAATTCCAACTGCCAAGGGATCTTTTACGTGCACGTCCCATCCGAACGACTAGGCAGCTACGAAGATCTGACCGGATGTACTGAAAGATCGCGCCAGGCCGTATGACGTCAGGCATTTATTAATCAATCAGCGTTTACGTTAGGTTACCGACAGTTCCGTACATCGCACGCCAAGAACTCGTTTCATTGGCTAATCCCTCACTTCAACCAAAACGCCGGTAATATAACAACTCTTCCAGATCCTAGTGTAGCACAGACAAGCAAAACGAAAATTTGAACAATAAAAAAAATAAAACGCAATAGGATCTGTGTTTTAATCAAATTGTATTATATCCGAAAAAAACACCCCTCCCCACTTTTCTGAAGTTTCAGTCTCACTAGTAGCGGACATGGTACATAATGCCAGGGACTGGACCCCACCCCACCCCACCCTCCCTCCATCATTGATATTATTAATCCAACATCCGACAACAAGAGATTATATTTATATTTATACGTCAATATGTTTAACGGCGAATTATTCCACATATTTAATTTATTTTGTTTGATTAATTTGAGAGTTTACACTTGGTGGAGACCTCCAGTTCTTCAAGTTTATCACGATAACTAATAAATTATGTAATGAAAGGTATTTATGTCTAACCAGCTCCCTATAGTGTTAATAGTCTTCGTCTAGTTTTTACATTCCTCCACCATTAGCACAAATTTGGAGAAGACGAAATACAAATTAAAATTTTAAATAATTAATCGACAATTGAATGTGCTGGAGTTCAAGATTCAACACACAATAAATATTGACGTTTAATCTGAGTTGAATTAGGGCAAACGATGAATCGGATAATTGGACGAGATTATTCATATCGAACTCCAACGGTCCGGGGTTCTTTTAGGTGCGCCAATGTTGTATCATAAGGTCTGTCATTGAGTCAACTGCCGTCTTTCCAATCCCATATGTTTTCCCCCGTCCCTCCGGTTTCCTCCCACTGCTAAAGACCCGTGCGTGAAACCCAATTAATGAATTCAATTGAACCACATGTTAGTCCCGAAATCATCTTGTTTGTGTCGAGTGGACGTTAACCCCCCCCCCCTCTCTCTCCCCCCTCTCTCTAAGTGATGCATGACAGAGACAAGACAGCTGTCTAGTCGTTCGGATGGGACGGAAAACCGAGGTACACGTTGGTGTGCACGTAAAAGATCCCTTGGCAGTTGGAATTTGATATAAGTGTAGGCCGTAGCATAATTTCCATAATAGCACACTGTATGGCGTATGTCCGTCTTTATTAGCCCAGTCGAGGTAAACCATATTCCATAAAGGTGTGTTTTTTATGATTATGCTCCAATTACTAAATGCCATTCAAAGAATATAGAAGACGTTGAACCCCATTTCGTTTTTTATTTTTATTGTAAATACCTACCTGTGTATATGTCGTCTGTCAGGTAAATGTAGATATTACAGGTATTTAAGTTACCTGTGTTAATGAGATTATCTAGCAGGTAAATACCTATTGTTTAAATTATCTACATAGTGTGATATAGGTGCAGTATATTAGTCGATTAGCTCAGGGTACATCCTCTGTTTGTTCACATCTGACATTTCAACAAGAGAGGATGGAAACTCTCGAGTTGAATGGGTACAGATTACATGTTTATATACCTTCCATTCTATTGACCGAACTACCTACTTCAGATGATGTTAGATTCCCACATTCATATCTGGAGTGTTTTCCCAGTCTAGAACACCGGATACCACTTTTCATTACGTGCAAATCACACTCATATCGTATCTAAATCACACACAAATTACGTTCAAATTGCACACACACACACACACTACATTACAAATTACATACAATTTACACACAAACTACAATTAACATGCAAATGAAAAACAAATCACGCACAAATTAATTACACATTAGAAATTAAATACAACTTGCGCACAATTTACTTACACATTTCAAACACATTACTTACACATTGCAAACACATACTTACACATTGCAAACACATTACAAATTAAAAACACATTACAAATGTAAAACAAATTAGATACAAATTACGTACAAATTACACACAAATTTCTAGCAAATTGCACTCAAATTACATTCAGACTTATCATTACATAACATTTAAATATTAAGAACTTACATACATATAATGGACAACTACACACAAAACCCAGAACTATTATAATAGAAGAAAATAATGTTTATAATTGTTATAAAAATATACTTTACTTGTATATCATAATTACACTTTTAATATATGTTTATTTTATTTATTAATGTGAACACATTTATTCCTGATTTTATTCACACTAAATGATTTTAAAGATAGGCGGGTTGGATGGCCGAATGGTTAGCGCGTGCGCGTTGTATCTGTCGATCCTCATGGGTTTTTCTCCCACTGCTAAAGACCTTTACGTGCAATCGAATTAGTGAATTGAACCACATATTAGTCCTGAAATGACCTAGTTCGTGTCGAGTGGACACTACCCCCTCTCTCTCCCTTCCTCTCTCTCTACGTCTGTCTCTCCATCTCTTTCTTTGACGATATAATGCTTGATGTTGTGGTAATAAAGGGAATATTATTAAAAGCGTGGTGTATATAGATAAGCTAAATGATAGATATGTTGTTGTTAGACGTGCCATCAATAGATATGAACATGTAGAAATATTTATTTAATACCCCAATCACTGTACGTGGCTAATCATCCTATGATTGAACGGTATTAATGATTTATTTGCTAACGGAAATGAAGCAAGGTGCCGTACTATGTATACAATCATGCCGCCCAGTCAGTCCAACGTTCAATAATTAGTCGGAGAAGGTGCGTCACTTTTAAAGAATTCCTGGCCGTCTGCGCAGTTCACTCGACTCGGCATCTTAAAAGGGAATTTATCGCAAACGTGGCATCTTAAAACGTTGATTTTTAAGTAAGGAATGGCATTAATTTTGTAACCCGTTCAGTTATTTGTTTCTGTGAGGCGGGTTACGAAAAGCTTACCCGACACCGACGTTGAAGTAAGATCCTCGAACATCGACATCAGTAGATAATTCAATTAAATAAAGTGCTTTAACGCTATAAATTTTAGGGTGGGGGGGGGAGTGGCCGAATGGTTAGCGCGTGTGCGTTGTATCATCAGGTCTGTCATTGAGTCAACTGGTGTGGTTTCGATTCTCCAGTTGTACGTGACAAGGATTAGGGTAGCCCGTCCCTACGCCCTATAGAATTATTGAAATAAAATTGAACCATCTGGTACCAAATTGGCCTAGTTTGTGTCGTGTGGATCTTGCCCCTCCCCCTAAACATTTCAATAAATATCATAAGTACAATAAATAATTGTTAGCTGTGCGATCCCCGTTTATTTGATCTAAATATAAAACAGTTTTAATGGTCACCTAGCCATCATTAAATGAATAAAAAGGTGCGCGGGTATAACGTCACCCAAGTCGTCTCGTAATGGCCATGTTTACATCGGGTCTGTTAAAAGGCGCAAACATTCTAATAATTTGAAACACGCCTCAATCCTTCTCGGATAATGTTGTATTATGATCGTGTTGACTATTAGCTATGAGATTAAGGGTTAATAAGTACCGACTATTAACCAGGGATTAAACAGGGGATTAAATATGAATCATTGAAGAGAGTACATCCAACACATTACAAACAAATGGCTGTTTGTTTAAACTGACCAAGTGACTAGAGTGACTAGGGTAGGTGGTATACTGGTATAGGTCTAACACGCAGTAGGCTTATATACATCAAACAAAAGTGAATAGGGGTTAAGGTTTCGGCACCGACTTGGCTAATAATGACGGGGCAAATGCCATTTCGTCTGCATAGCGGCGCTACTTTCGAAATAAAAGTTTCATGGGTTATTTTACGTGCACGCGTTTATGAGAGACAGAGAGATGAAGAGAGAGAGTGCATTTCTACTGTACGACGGGCTAGTGAAGACGGTCACACGCCATGCAGTATGCTATGGATAAAATTAGGGCGAGACAGCAGCGCTGCGACCTACTGCTGTCGAATTCCAATCAATTAAAGGGGCAGTTATCACTATAATAGATACAAACTAGTTAATGTAAACGGAATATGCTGAAAATTCAAATCAAATTGCTCCACTCTGAACCGACATATTAGCGTTTGAATTTTATACCTAGCCTCGATCATCATTACTTAAGTCGGTAAGATAAAAAAAAAACATAGTCACGATTACCCATTTTTGGATTAAATCACCCAATGAGCACTGAGCAAAAAATCGGATTCAAATCCAGTAAAAATCCGACAATAAGATGGCATCGACCGTTGATTAAGGTCTTTTCATGTCAATAAATGTCTAATTAATAGTTTAGATAACATATTAGGTCTAAAGAAAGGCCTGCAGTATAGGCAGATTTAGCTGCATGTTTAAACTACTAGTGTCTGTCATGATAAACGAAAGAAATGTAAAGCAATTGAAATACTAATGACAGAAACATATGTCTAAACATGTTGAACAAAACACAATCAATATACATGCTATACAACTATATACTACAGAACAAAATCAATCACGAATACGGGTATAATATACTACTAAATCTGTTACATAATATCGATTTTAAACATATTAAAGATACATTATGGAGATTACAGAAAGAGCTGGCAGTTCTCACTATAATAGTTAAAAACTAAAAAATGTAAAGGGAGAGAGAGAGAGAAATGGGGTTTAACGTCCACTCAACACAACCAGGTCATTTCGGGACTAACATACGGTTTTTTTAATTTTATTTCAATAGTTCGCTTGCGCGTAGGGGTCTTTAGCCGTGGGAGGAAACCGGAGTGCCCGGAGGAAACCCACGAGGTTGAGAAGGAGCCCCTACCTCCATGCCACATACGCTCACACCAGGGCTCGAAACCACAGCCGCAAGCCAGAGGTGACCGGCCAGCTAGAGGTCGAAGCGCGGCACTCTAGACCACTAGGCCATCCCAACCCCTCAAATGTAAAGGGAATATGCTGACAATTGCAGTCAAATTGATCCACTCTGAACCGAGAATTTAGCGATTGAATTTTGGGTCAATCCTCGATATGACCATTACTAAAGTGAATGTAAATGGATAAGAAACTGTGGGAATATTTGGATTTAGAGGAATTTCATGGCAGTTCTTGCTATTATAGTTAAAAACTAAATAATGTAAATAATGTAAAGGGAATATGCTGAAAATTTAAGTCAAATTGATCCACTCTGAACCGAGTATTTAGCGATTGAATTTTAGGTCAAGCCTGGATCATAATCACTATGGTGAAAACATGGATAATAAATTTCGAGAGAATTATTTAGATTTTGAGGAATTTTGTGTAATATAACTGATGTATCGTCCACAACATCTTCTATCATAAACCTGAAATCTCGTGAAGGTCGCGAATGGTTTGTCCCAATCTGTTTCACAGAGAATTACTCACGAATTATCTCTGGAACAGATGACTGTCCACAACACGTGCGTTGACTGCAGGTGGCGTCAGTCATTGGCTCAACGGCTCGTGCAATGTTTACATAACACCTAACTGCTCCGGGCAAAATGATGAATTTTACTCATTTTAATACCCATTTACACTAAAAATAAAATAGGAAATATTTTTTAACTACAAATACTTCAAACGTCTTTATTTATTTTTCCTTTACCTCAAAAAAAATGTTTGAGAATTTAATTTGTCGGAGTAAAAAAGTTTATATGCCGAACTCACTGCGGGATCAGTTTGGGTTTGTCCGTGGAGGGCGATAAGAGCTGGGCCTTGTTTCTCGAAAGATAAAGTCCAAATTTTAGTAGATACGTCAATTTTGATTGGCTAAGCACTAAAATCAATCTAATATTATCCAATCAAATTATTAAGTTAAAATTTCTTGAAACAGGCCCATGATCCGCGGAGGGCGAGAAGGGTTTGTCCGTGATTTATCGCCCACTTGGATATTAAATACCTGTGTTTGTGGTATATTGTAATATTGATTATTTATTTTACCTACTGGTTCGTTAATCTAAATATAGGGATTAACTCACACCAGTCACTAGGCTTTATTCTAATAACCACCTAAATGGCTTTTATACTAATGATATATTAATAGGTAGTATACTAGTAGGTCTAACACGCATGGAGAGAGAGAGAGAGAGAGAGAGAGAGAGAGAGACCAAAATGTATTAACACAAAATTGTCGGAGGGAGGCGAGATTGAGAGGAGGGTGCTTAACGCCCACTCAACGCAAACTAGGCCATTTCGGGGCTAACATATGGTTCAATTTTTTATTTCAATAATGTGTTCGGATGACAGAAGCGTAATGTCATGTAATTAAATAATAATATTTATATAAGTCTATAGACTAAATGATCGCGGGTTGCTGATGTTTCGAGCATTACACCCTTTCACACCCCCTTGGCAGACCCCCCCCCCCACCTCCACCTTATTTGCTGTGGACGATTATAGATCTATAACTAAATGATAGCCGGTTAATTGCAGCTTCTATAGAGGAGAACCTAGCCTCCAACCCTTTTACCCGATAGGCTAGCACACGGTCTGTATAAGAACCGATGAATATAGCCATTCAAAATGGCAAAGATGATAAACCTTTCGAAGAAACTAACAAGGAGCTACATTTAAATCCAAATAGACATTTATTTAATGGCCAGACAAGCGAAATGGTCGGGATAAACAAAACGTTTCCGAAAACTTGCCAGACACGAGTTAATAATTGATCAAAAACTCTCAAATGTCCAGCCAAATATAGAATCATAAGCTAGGAATCTTGACACTGTATAAACTGAAGGCGCTGAGATGTTTTCCTTTAATTCATAATTCATATAATTTTACAAACTTTACCGACTGCTTTAATATCTTGGGATGAATATAAAAGAGACTTCATAAAATATTGACGTAGTTAGTTCCCCAAAGCTCCGTGTCTATGTCGGTTTGGTACATGGAACCAGAATATCGGTTGATGTCCCCCATATCCCTGACCGTTATTAAATCTTAGCCCAGTGGTTCTCAACCAGTGTGCAGCGGCACACAGGTGTGCAACAAAAACTTCCCAAGTGTGCCGCGAAAATTTGAACGGCACACTAAGAAAATGCGAAAAACCAGATGATCCTAATTGAGTATTCACTGGTGTCTACTAGTAAGTTCATAGCTGTGTTCTTCTATAGTTTTGAGTCAGTCGATGTCTCTATGACTAGTCTGTGTCTACGATTGTATGTCATCTATGACTTGACATGATTTTATTTTGCAAAATCCAAATATGGTTCCTATATATTTAGCCACGTGTCCCACGGTATGCCGTTCGCAAAAAAGGTTGATAACCACTGCCTTAGCCTGAAAGGCGAGAAGGGTTAAGTCCGTGGTGGGATTAAGGGTTTGTCATGGAGGGCGGTACTAGCTAGTCCGTGAAGGTCGCGGAGGGTTAGTCGGCGGCCGGTAAGAGTTTGTCCATGTGTTTGGGGAGAGGGATACTGGCTAGTCCGTAGACGGCGAGAAGGGACAGTCTGTGGAGGGCAGTTTGAGTGGAGGTCAGTAAGATTTTTTTCGTGAAGCGAGAGAAAGGCTGGTCCGTTGCGGGAGGTGAGGGAGGGGGTGCATACAAGTTTGCAGGTAAGGGTAAGGCTTAGCCTTCGGGCTAGGTTCGTTGGATAGGGCTAGGGTTGGGATTAGCGCTAGACCTACATCCCGTGGCCTTAGACCAAACTTGAAATTGGCCCTATCAAATAGACCTAACCGTCCATTCCTGAATGTCTCTCTCGACCTGACAAATATACATATTGTGGTTAGCCGTTTAGTTTCGGATGTCTAAACATCTCTTTTAAAGTAGCTAAGTCTCTAAGCTCAATACCATCCAAAATCTTCAACTTTGAAAACACGAATATTTTGTCAAATTAAATCAACATTGATGCTGTGATCTTACTAGAAAAAGATGGGCTTCTTATCCAATATTTAAGACAAAATAAACATTTTACTATGCATTTCAGCCCCAATTCTAGCAAGAGACTCGGGGGAACGAGGCTACACACATTGCACCAAATCAAAGGGTGCAGGCTGTTTCGCAACCTGGCGTATGTAGACTGGAATAACCAGACGCTAGAAATTTGCATTCGATTGACACTGCTGGCTTATTTCGCGGGATATCACTGTTTTGAAATTAAAGTAAAAACGCAAACCATTGAATGTAAATCAGTTTATATACATTCATATTACAGTATTATATGCGTTGCGACCCATTTGTGTCAATTTCTAGGATCCAAATGTTAGCGATTTAGCTACTTTAAACATGAAAAACGATATCCCTTTATTTTCTGAACTAACAAATTATTTCATGGGAAAATCTATATTGATAATATTAATATGGCTAAACAGAAACCCAAGCTATTTTATTTGGTAAAGTTAAGAGACGTGATGAAGTAACGTGATACGTCACGATCACACTGCTAGTACCATGACAACAAACGAATGTTTTGTAGGCCCATTTGTTAGGTTGTTTAATGAAAATCATCCATGTTTTAATGTCTAGGGCATGATAGACTAAGCGTCTGTCGATTCTAAACAAAGAACTAATCAAAGGTCTAAAATTTCATAATGACGTTATTGAATTTCGTCACCAAAGCCTTATAGACCTATGTCTATACGACATCGTTTGTCACTACTGTGTAACGTAACTTGACCATTATCGACTTTGAATTCGTTTGCCCCTGTACTGAGTGAAATTATATTCAAAATCCATACTGATTCTCGTGTTATACAGGTGAACTGCACGTGCGCCTATCGACACCCTTATTCTTGTGTATTGCATTAACAGAATTTGACATACTGCCTCTTAAAGGACAACATTGGTGATCGACAAAAGGAAAACACGCGTTATCCTTCTAAATAACTAACTGAAGTGACGATTGATAACAGATACATGGGTGAATTTATGCTCACTAATAATCCCTTTAAGACACTGGCCCTGGAAATATTTGGACACCGAGAAAGGGTCAGCTTTCAGGGATTCGATGTTATGAATGAGTAACAAAAATAATAATGCAAGATTACAACACATGGGAGACAACTCTTGTCGTGTAATTGCGAAACCAGAAAACGGTGAGTTAATTAAAACATTTCACTAATTCATTCTTACATGTACAAATTGTGAGAGTAACCAACGCATTTATTAGTTAAATAATCCAAAAATACAATTTAAAAAATATGATAATTCCAGCTTCTTGACCTATTACAGGGAGATAACTCCATTTCGGGATTGTCACTGAGAAAATAAAAACTTTTCCAAATGCAGGGTAACAAAATATTTTCTTTCTAATTCCAACCAATAACTTCATAACTAAAAGAAATTGAAAATGAAAATTGATCTTATAATTAGTATGTAAAGGCTATCTTAAACATACCTATTGCAGGTCTTTCTTTAGACTTTGTTACTTATCTAGACCCTGATCAACCCTCGATGTCATCGCTAGCGATATAATTTACTGGATTTGAATCCGATCTATTGCTCGACGCCCAATGATGAATTTATTGTACCGACTTTAGTAATGATGATCGACCGTAATCTTAACATTTAATCACTAACTTTTAGGTTCAGAGTGGATCACTTTGACTGAAATTGTCAGCCAATTCCCTTTACATTATCTAGTTTTAAACTATAATAGTGAGAACTGCCAGCTCTTTATCTAATCGCCTACAATGCACCAACAATGCACCAATGAAGACAGTAAAAAATGCTTTTCTTTATTAATAACAAGTAGGAAACATTGATTGATTTTGTTCTTCAAAGTGCCCTTACAACATCCTCACCGGTTAAGATCCACATTACAAAATTAAAATAAAGATGCGTCCAGCGGAAATTGTATTTAAAAAGCGACATTTTGATTTGTAGACCCTATGATACAACGGGCACCATTTGGCCACCCAACCCTCTAATGTGGCGCGTGGCATACATTGCTCTAATATGGCATGCTGGACAAGATAAAGTAAGAAATTTTAATCTCTTTAAGTTCCTGTGGTGGTGTCTATTCTTGGTTTAATTCTTCACAAATAGGTATTCAAAAATGGATACACTGACAATTTTAGTCGAATGACTTTATTCTGATCGAAGTTATGCGTCTTTGAAGTTCTTGACAATATAGTCTCGATTGTCATATGCCATTGGTACGATAATAGTAATAAAAAATTTCAATTATCAAATTTTACAGTCAGTTATTGAATGACGATTGTCTTTTAATTCATTCAAAATCATGGTTATCAAATCAGATGATCTAAAGAGCTGCTAACAGAAAATTAAACACCAAATATTGATTCCAAATAAAGTTTATTTTCGATAAGTAGACGAACATGGTTTTCCATGCCATGGACGCCATGCCAGTCGAATGAACGCGAGGACCGAGGGCGACGCTTGCAACTTGAGTAAATTATGTGGAGATAAAACAGAGTTATCTTTCTTTATTTATATTTCGCTGTGCCCCGTCAATAGTGAAAGAGAGAGAGAAATGAGGTTTAAAGTCCACTCGACAACAATCAGGTCATTTCGGGACTAACATATGGTTCAATTTTATTTCAATAATTCGCTTGCGCGTAGGGGTCTTTAGCAGTGGGGGGGGACTGGAGGACCCGGAGAAAACGCACGAGGTTGGACAGGTGACCCTACTCATTGTCATGTACAACCGGGGAATCGAAACCACGCCAGTTGACACAATGACAGGCTTTATGATACAGCATGCACGTGCTAACCATTCGGCCATCCAATCCACCTCCGGTCAATAGTAAACGAAAGACGATGGATCGCTATCCTGGAGGTCTTGGGTTCGATCTTACTGTTGGCCCGAGAAAGTTTATTGCGACTTTTCAGTGTGGTTTCTCCTTGTCGGTGGTGCAGGATGGGAAGCCTGACAGCGACAGCTGTCTAGTCATTCGGATGGAACGAAAAACCAAGATCCCGTGTACACATTTGCGTTCGCCTAAAAGATCCATTGACAGTTGGAATTCGATATACGAATAGACTAAAGCGCCGCTGTCAGGGAACAATTCCCTCATATATTGCATGGCGTGTGGCCGTCTACATTATTCTAACAGGACGTTAAACCCCGTTTCATTTCATTTCAGTCGCCATTGACGGTAGTATATTTTTCTCAGAATCTTAAATAAAAACCCCTTCTATGTTCCGATTTCCGGTTGCGCCCAAAAGAAGGCCTAGTATTAATCCAAAATGGTCGGAATTTATGGCGAAATGTTGAGTGTATTATTAGTAAAAAGGAAGGTCATGTCGTAGGCCTATATCAGGTCAGTGCTGGATTAACCATAAGGCAAATAAGGCACGTGCATTAGGGCCAGCCAAAAATCCAGGCCACAAAATAATAAAGTAAAAAAGAAATGGCCTGTAGTGTCATATTGGGTTGCTTTCCACTCACATTGTGGTCTGCATCCCGATGACTACAAGAGTAGTCTCCCTTGATAATCCCTTGACAGGAAGAGAGGTAAAGGATTACGTATTTTCAGGCCACCTATCAAAATCTGCCTTAGGGCCAGCAGAGCCTTAATCCGGCACTGTATCAGGTTCGTGGTAAACCTGGTTATATGATTAGCCTAGATCTAGAAGTAGTACGGGAGATTATCATGATTTGTGTACATGTTGGTTTAATCTCAACAATTTGATAACACAACAACGTTTAACAATCCCTTCTCCGCCTGAGACCAGATTTTAACCTAATTGACCCATAATTCCGAAATCGACGACCTCATTCGAAAGCATTAAAGGGAATTATGGGAGGTACGGAGTTGGCTATTCGCGCTGTAATAGTTAAAATATACGTACCGTGAAGGGAAAAATGCTTAAAAAGTTCGATCACATTGATCCACTCTGAACCGAGATATTAGCTTTTAAAACTAGGTTAGCCTCGATCATCATTACGAAAGTCGGCACAACAAAAACAAAGTCTTGATTATCCGACATTACGTTTAATTATTTCTCAACAAATGTGTTCATCGACGGTTTATTATGGTCTGGATAAGTTAATTAATAATTCATATTACATTTCCGGCCGAACGAAAGACCTGCTCTTGGATAAGACCATAATTAAACGGCCCGATTGCAGTGAATTTGAATCTGATTAAAGTCCGTTGATGACTAAATGCAAACATGGATAGTCGAGACTTTGTTACTTATCGCGAGAGCGTTAGCAATGACAAACGAGGCTACAAAGATTTAAAAATAGGGTTAAAATGAAGCAATTTGACTGAAATTTTCAGCATATTACCTTTACATCTAGTTTTGAACTATCATAACAACAACTGCCAGCTCTTTATCTAATGTCACACAATGTGTATTTAAGTAAATAGTTCTAGAATGTCCAGTACCGTGCCAAACCATTATCATGTCGTAGTGTCAAAATGGCCGTATTATTTTGTGGACAAAACGTTAAATTGATTTCTATTGCCAATAAACCAAATACTACAGTTGATAATATATTTACGTCTTAATTGTGACATGAATCATTTTTAACACTTGTGAATTGATAACGTTAAATGATATCTTGTTCTGTTATCGTTAAGTTCAGTACAAAAAATCTACTATAATTTATCATACAAATGAAATGAAAGGGGGATTTAACGTCCTACAATTTATCATGCAAACGACATGGAGTTTATAAACGTCCTACATTTTGCACCGACCGGGCACTGGGCACATACCACACTGTGTACTATGAGATAATTATTGTCTGACAACAGACACCATGGTCTACTCTTATTTCGAATTCCAGCTGTCAAGGGTTATTTTACGTGCATTCCAGTGTTAAGACGGGGCCACGGTTTTCGCCCCATCCGAAAGAATAGGTACTGTTCCTTGCCAGGCCTCTGTACCACTGACAAATGAGAAACCACACTGGACAATCACGCGGAAATGGTTTGGGGCATTGGATTTTCGTCCCACGAGGAAACATGGATATTATTCCGTTTTAGGCCCTCCGTCCTTCACCGTTGACAGAGGGAAAACCAGGCCCGAAAAACCTTGATTAAATTATTTGATGCAGCATCGGATGCCATGAAAACAAAAACGACACTGTTATGTTTTATTGTTAAATTTAACATGGACTGATAATGTCTTTAGCTACTGTCAATTATGCCCGGACACGCCAACATAAGAATATATTCACCCAGAGCGGTCCTATGTTGCTTCACCCGATTCAACTGATGTTAGTCGCTTCAAGAGGACTATGCGTACAAGGAAGTAATTAGAAACTCTCGAAGAGCACAACATACAACAAAAACTAATTCACAAGAGGCCTTCTTTTATAAATGAAGTGATGTACATGTTCCTGTCGTTTGATATACATGCGGACGTTAAACAAAATTCCGTTTCAATTCATTTGATATACAATTATAGACTTTTATTTAATACAATTATAACAATGACATGTCTGCTTTTCCTGAATTTATCACGTTTTTCTAAATAAAATATAACAACGAGGTGAATTTTAGTGTTGGTATTTCTGTTTGTGTGTAGACTATTGTGTATTATATATGTTGTATGTTGTTGTTGTTGGGATGTTGTAAATGATTATGTATACTATTATGTCTTATATGTATTGTTGCTTGGATGGTTTAAATGATTTATATGTTGTATACAGAAACTCTTCTCTAATCCTTTTTATTGTGATAACAATACAGTTATTAATAAAGGTATTTCATGTCAGTTTCACACATGTTAACATATCAAACAGAACAAAAGGAAGATGTTTACAAACAAGAATCATGAAATGAAATCGAGTTAAAAGTCCTACTGTTTTGCTACGACTGGACTAATGAAGACGGGTATACTTCATGTAATGCGCTACGAAGGAAATTTGCGGCGCTACGACTTACTCTTATATCGAATTCCAACTATCAAGGGATCTCTTACATGTATGCCAATGTTTCCATGGGGCCTCGGTCTTTCGTCCTATCTGAATGACTAGAAAATTTTAATTTGACGAGCATAAATATAAATCTTCTGAATCGTAAACCAACCCGTCACATAACGGGTGTCGTGTGGGATGTAGTGTATGCTTACTTGTGATATTCCAATGGTCAGGGTATCTTTAAAGTACACGAGGCAACAGTTGGCACATTGTATTAGAAAAATGCAAGTTTGATTTGGGTAAATCGTGACCAGGAATTTTGCATGTTCCCTTGGTAACAGCTCCCCACGGTAACAACTGTCCTTGGTAACAGCTCCCCACGGTAACAACTGCCCTTGGTAACAGCCCCCCGCGGTAACAACTGCCCTTGGTAACAGCTCCCCTCTGGTAACAAATCTACTTGGTAACAGCTCCCCTCTGGTAACAAATCTACTTGGTAACAGCTCCCGTTGGTAACGGCTATTCTTGTTAACATCTCTACTTAGCATTAAGATCCCTTGACAGCTGAAATTCGATATAAGAGTAAGCCATGGTATCGCTGCACGGGCAAAGTTCCCTCATAGCCCTCTGTATGACGCATGCCCGTCTTCATTAGCCGAGCCGCGACAGAACAGTAGGACGTTAAACCCCATTTCATTTTCTATTAGGAATGATGACGAAGAAACGGTTACATGGTAAATCAATTTACCGTATAGTCCAGTTATCTGTACCATATTGATTAGATCACGTGACATGTTTAGTTAACACTAGAGCATACAGCAAACATCTGATAAAAAACCTTATCTTACAATGGCCGTCGTGTTTTTTATCAACGTATTAAAGGGATATTTCACCGACAAACGAACAGCTTTTCAAGAAATCAAATGAAATGGGGTTTAATATGTTACTCCCTCCCTCCTGGGGGATAACGTGGCTAAGTGGGCAAGGCGCTAGCTCGCTAGCCTGGAGGTCGAGTGTTCAAATCCCTGCATTGGCCGAGAAAGTTCATCTCGATTTTCCAGCGTGGTTTCCCCTTGTCAGTGATGCAGAACGGAGGGCCTGACAAGGATAGCTGCCTAGTCGTTCGGATGGGACGAAAAACCGAGGTCCCGTGTATACATTGGAGTGCACGTAAAAGATCCCTTGGGAGTTGGAATTCGATATAAGAGTAGGCCGTAGTGCCGCTGCCCGGGCAAAATTTCCCTCATAGCACACTGTATGGCGTATGCTCGTCTTCCATTAGCCCAGGTTAGGTGCAGAACAGTAGGACGTTAAACCACATTTCATTTCATTTCCCTCCCTTCTATGCTCCGACTGGGCTAATGAAGACGGACATACGCCATACCAAATGAAATCAGGTTTAAGGTCTTACTCTCGTGTTCCACCCCAGAGTTGACTGAGAAAATTAGTTGGGGTTATCCTTCGTGGTTCCCTCGGAAGTGGGAAACAAACATAAAATCAAAAAGGGGGTCAGGGAACCGGCATATCCTATATTATCCCTCTCCTCAAAAATTGTTTTGGGACATCAAGCCTCAGTTCGTCATTTGGGGGACGTTGAATCTGTTGCTGTGTTGTGGAACGTCGTGACCCCGGAGGGAATGTCAGCCCCAAAATCGTTCAATTCCATTTTCTATAATTTACCATGATGATTCCAATCTGATGTAAATACAGACCCTATTTCGTTTCGTTTTTATAGTTCAAAATTTCGTTTTACTTGTCTTCACGACATGTAGTGTAGGTCGTCGAAAGTATAAAAAAAACGAAACGAAATATAGATCTGTATTTTAATTAGATTGGGATGAATTAAAAATATGTCAAAATTCGGCATCCTCTGGCAGACGATAAATAGTTAACAACTATCGGCACCACCTGACACCACCTATAATTTTCGCAGAAATCTTTTGATGGGCCTCTGTTTAATCTGACGACCAACGACTTTATAAGAAATTTCTATGTTGTTATTATTGTTTAACGTCCGCTTCCACCAATTTTGATGTCGCAGACAAGTTGTCTTATTTTTCATTTTTATCATCTTAGTCCACGCGTAGGGAGTCTTTCCTGTGGGAGGAAACACGGAGTACCCGGGCTATACCCATGAGGGTATAATTTTCTAATATAAATCTTTCATAGAAAATCTTCAAACAATATTGGAATTATGATTGGAATTATAGCAAATTTTGATTGGAATTATAGAAAATCTTCAATCGAAAATCTTCAATCGAAAATCTTTAAAAGAAAATCTTCAATAGAAAAATCTTCAATAGAAAAATCTTCAATAGAATTTTTTTAATATATTATCTTTAATAGAAAATCGTCAAACATGATTGGAATTATAGCAAATTTTGATTGGAATTATAGAAAATCTTCAATAGAAAATCTTTGATAGAAAATTTTTAATAGAAAATCTTCAATAGAAAATCTTTAAAAGAAAATCTTTAATAGAAAATATTTAATGGAAAATCTTAAATAGAAAATCTGAAATGGAAAATCTTTAATTGAAAATCTGTAATAGAAAATCTGAAATGGAAAATCTTCAAACATGAATCAGAATTTGTCTGGAAATACCAAGACTGGGGTATACACGTGTAATATGAAATATTATATGAGCGGACTTACCTTTTATTGATCATCTAGAACCTTTTCTTAAACTATTGACGTTGATGTTGTATGGGTGGGGTGGGGGAGGGCGGTGTTACACCTGTAAAATAAATGAGCGGACTTTCTCTTTACTGATCAGTTAAAAACTTGTAAGGTTATAATTTTATTATGAACGATAAGGCGATAGAAATAGGCGATACAGTTATACAGTGACGTTATAGTCACCATATTATAGACAGTCGGAGACAATTAAACTATACATAAAACAGTGCAAGATACATTTATCATTCTATCCGTTAGAAACCAACCAACTCGCGACAAGAGACTCGTGTGTAATTTCTATATCCTACATCAACGATAGGGAAATGTTCAACACGACATTTTACCTAACCGTTTAGCCGATAGACGTAACATCACCGTGACCTGCTCGCGGTGCGCATACAACTACCCGAACGACAGGACGTGCAGTGGCAAAGTGCGTGTTCAGTCGGCACTGTCCACATGACTGAATAACAGAGAGATTTACAAGTTTATTTCATCGCAGAACAACTCTTGTTAATTTGTCTCTGTTTAAATTAATTAGTGCCGTGTAGTGTGGTGTATGCTGATCTGTGTACGGAATATCGCCTGACAACCTTGTAATGTTTATATTAAGTGCCGGCCAATCGTTCTCTGAGTTTAAAAATCTACTTTGAAGCGAACAGATACCTAGATAAAAGATATATATAAGATATAAATGAAGTGTAACAGTGAGCGTATAGAAATGTGGTCTCTAGTGTGGATAAGTTTTCTTATATTTTTAATCGAAGTCCAGGTAAGTTTTAACGCTTTTAACTTTCACCTAGACGTCCATTTTCTAACCTTGGCTTGACATTACCCCATCACCTTTCGGCGATCGATAATTTTATTTGATTTGGAAATAAATCAAATGAAATGTACGGGGATCATAATGACGTAATCGATATCCTTTAGGATTAATATCAAACAGATGATCGATTAAGAGTGCTCTATCCATCGGTTATTTTTAAATGATGTCGCGTCAGAAATTATTTAGCGAGACCTGAAATTGAAAATGTGCAAACTGCGGGTTTTTCATTGCTTGGTTTTTGTTTTATTTGGCAAAGATCCACAACGTTAACCTTGCACCATTTGTCACCTAAGAGATGCAGTCGTTTAGATATTTTTTTTCATCAGCTCTGTTCAAAGTGAACATGTTTAAGATCGAAATCCTCGCGTTGATAAGAAATTTCTTAACTGGGTTAAAAAGAATGGAGAAAGTTGAACGGTGTAAAAATACTGACTGACAAAATATAACATCATGAAGAAAGGAAATAAAAGGTAAAGAAACGAAAGGGTTTAACGTCCACTCAACACAAACTAGTTTGGGTTTTTTTTGATAACATATGGTTCATTTTTATTTCAACAATTCGCTTGCGCGTAAGGGCCTTTGGCAGTGGAAGGAAAGCGAAGGAGACAGGGAAAACCCGCGAGGTTGGAAATAAAAATTCAAAGAGGTCTTTTGCGTGTTATTCTAGTTTGTATACTCAGGATTTGGGATTCTTGTCCCATCTCACCGACTAGAGACGCTTTAACTGACATTTTCACAGGTGTACAATTGGGAACAAAATGGTAATATTGTTCATGTTGTTAGAGAAACAGAGGGAGAAAGCCCACGAGGTTGGACAGGCGACCTTACTCCTTGTCAAATATATTATATGCATTTTCACTCAAAGAGAGGTTTATTGAAATTTGCATATCTTGAAATAATGACTCTGACATATATTTTCACTTTGATCACGAACCTGGATTTCATTTTCACACTTATAAATGTATAATATATGTATATTGCTATTTATCGTATGTTCCTTATGTCTTTCACTTTTATCATGAACCGGGGGTTGGGATGGCCTAGTGGTCTAGAGTGCCGCGCTTCGACCTCTAGCTGGCCGGTCACCTCTGGCTTGCGGCTGTGGTTTCGAGCCCTGGTGTGAGCGTATGTGGCATGGAGATAGGGGCGCCTTCTCAACCTCGTGGGTTTCCTCCGGGCACTCCGGTTTCCTCCCACTGCTAAAGACCCCTACGCGCAAGCGAATTATTGAAATAAAATGAAACCATGTTAGTCCCAAAATGACCTGGTTTGTGTCGAGTGGACGTTAAACCCCATTTCTCTCTCTCTCTCTTTATCATGAACCGTTATTTCATTTTATGTATAGTGCTATTTATTTTATGTTCCTTATGTCATGTCATGTATATGAATTGTATGCGGCCTGCAATGGGTGTTATGATACAATAAAAATCTTATCTTATCTTATCTTATCTTATCCCCAGTCGATAAACTTGAATAATGATTCTTTCGCTTGAAATGGCAGTATCTTGTTTTATTTATGAATGGATTACATCACCTTTGTTATTTGACGAGACCGGCCATGTGGATAGGCCCACAGACAATTCGAGAGAGAGAGAGAGAGAGAGAGAGAGAGAGAGAGAGAGCGAGACAGAGAAAGATAGTGAGGGAGGGTATTTGAAGGTGTTATAGATGCTTGGAAGGTATTATGCATGGACATACTTAGTCAAGCGATGTCTGCAAAATCACTGCCGTGCAAGCGGATATTAAATAAACCTAACTCACATACTCCAGCTCTTTTCGTATGGCCATATCTATTTGTCTGTGTAGATTTCTTGTTGATTTCCAAATGATCCATTACAAAAACGGACCTGTATAGATAATAAAAGGTGGTTCAATTAAAATGTTTTATGCATACCAGGGGATATAATCATTGAGATAAATATCTTTTTTTTTGTTTATTCAGTTGTGACAAATAGTTTAATGACAAAAAAACAATTTGAAATGTTAAAAAAAAGATAGATTTTAGGAGTGTGGTGTGTGTGCAGTGTGGTCTTCCTGTTCTTACTAATCTGTTGTGTGTAGTGTAGTCCTCCTTTACTCACCTGTTGTGTGTAGTGTAGTCCTCCTTTACTCATCTGTTGTGTGTAGTGTAGTCCTCCTTTACTCATCTGTTGTGTGTAGTGTGGTCCTCCTGTACTAGTCTGTTATTATGTGTAGTGTAATTCTCCTGGACTAAACTGTTGTTGTGGGTAGTGTGGTCCTCCTGTACCAATTAATCTATTGATGTGTGTAATGTGGTCATCCTGCACTATATATTGTTGTATGAAGTGTTGTCCCCCTGTACCTACTAATCTACTAATCCGCTGTGTGTATTGTGGCCCTCCTGTACTAATATGTTGTTGTGTGTAGTGTGGTCCTCTTGTACTAATCTGTTGTTGTGTGTATTGTGGCCCTCCTGTACTAATCTGTTGTTGTGTGTAGTGTGGTCCTCTTGTACTAATCTGTTGTTGTGTGTAGTGTGGTCCTCTTGTACTAATCTGTTGTTGTGTGTAGTGTGGTCCTCCTGTATTAAACTGTTGTTGTGTGTAGTGTGGTCCTCTTGTATTAAACTGTTGTTGTGTGTAGTGTGGTCCTCCTGTACCAATTAATCTATTGTTGTGTGTATTGTAGTCCTCCTGAACTAATCTATTGTTGTGTGTAGTGTGGTCCTCCTGTATTAATCTGTTGTTTTGTTTAGAATGGTCCTCCTGTACTAATATGCTGTGTTGTAACGTAGTCCTCTTGTACTTACTAATCCACATATCTATGTTTAGTAGATATTAAACTATATTTCCCTCTCTGTCGTGTCAATATAATATTTGCAATAAAATCACTATATCTAACACTTGTTGTAATAAAACGTATATATATTTACATGAAACATATCTTAGTTAAAACAATAATCCCTAGTAGTGAAGATATACGTCTCAGATAAGATAATCTTAACACTAACAACTGACTCCGTGGGAGAGAGAGAGAGAGAGAGAGAGAGAGAGAGTCGACACAAACTTAGGCATTTCAGGATTAACAACATATGGTTTAATTTTATTTCTATAATTCGCTTGTGCGTAAGGGCTTTGTCAGTTGGATGATACTGGAGAACCCAGTATGTTTGCTGATAAACTGAATACCCTCGGAAGTCATGACACGATACATGGTTAAATGTGATTACGTAAATAGCCTATTATTAAATTAAGTATCTGTTGGCTCCAAAGATGTCAGTGGCATCGGACTCATGGCTACCGTTATTCGGGTATAGTACACGAGGCATGGTATACGTACAGTGTCGTATTGTTGAAGGTTCGCTAAGCTAACGCCTTGACTCGGTGTTCGGCCGAGAAAATTTCCGGGGATTTTTCAGTGCAGTTTCCCATTGACAGTGGTCCGGGCGGTCTGACAATGGTACATTGTTTTATCATTCGGGTTGTACGGAAAACCAAAGTCCTATGTACAAGAACGGAGGGCGTGACAAATGCAGCTGTCTGGTCATTAGGATGAGACGAAAAACCAACGTCCCGTGTATACATTGGTGTGCACGTAAAAGATCCTTTGGCAGTTGGAATTCGATATTAGAGCAGGCCATAGCGCTGCTGTCTGGATTAAATTACCCTCATAGTAAGTACACTGTACGTCCGTCCTCATTCGATATAAGAACAGTGGGACGTAAAACCCCATTTCATTTCAGAATGAAAACTTTGAAACGTATATCAGCTGTGTATATAAAAACAGCCCAGTCTTGTCGTCATCAGGTTTCAAGGTTTCAGTATTTAAAGTAAGCTATAGATAAACTTCACTTTAAACTAAACTTCTCCCAAGACTTGAGAAAACTCACATTTAGTTTATAAACATTAACTTACAGGCGCGTGGTTATATTGTAATTATTTTCAGAAATAGGAACATCTGAAACGTATATTGCTTTCTGTTGTTAGTGGTTGTTGGATCGGTGGTGTACGTTTCTTCTAAAGCATCTGAAACATCCCCCCCCTCCCCTCAACCCCCTATTCTCCCGCCCCCCTCATTTCCGGCTAAATCTATTTGTTAAGGCCAGTTCAGTTTTCGTCAAGGTCACTGAGATGTAAATAATGTTAGGGTACGTGATTGATGGCGACATTGTTATTTAGGTTTCAGAATTTAGGAGGAGAGGTTAAGTCTCCACATAAGCATAAACCTACGATGAAAATTCAATTCGTGATATTTCCTGGTTTTATTCAGGGGCGGATTACCCTATAGGTAGTGTAGGCAGTTGCCTAGGGCCCAAGAAAAAAATAGGGCCCATAAGATATTCGACGACCTTTTAAATTTTATTTTTTACATGTATAAAAAGTATCGATGTATATCCTTGGAAATTTCGTTTCTCTTAAAGCGGTCTTAGTTTTACTACGTCAAAACAGTCCCACAAAGGGCCCAGCTGGTCGAGCTGCCTAGGGCCCATCAGAACCTTGATCCGCCTCTGGTTTTATTAATATCCATGCAGTACTTTTCGCTGTTTTGGTGTTGGTCTACCTTAGGTAGTGCTTGTGGTTTTCTGGTTGTTTTTGTTTCTGAAAAAAGGGAATAAACTCGAGGCTCTCTCTCACATTAGTTCCGGTACGTTGTTGATAAACAGTTTGGAGGTCAAAGAATCCATTTACAGGTCACATACCCCAATCCGACCAGTTTGCACAAAGACGTCCGTTCATGGTTGCTATATAGAACAGTCTTGCATGCTTAGTTTCTGTCAAAAAGTCCTGCGTGCTTAGTTGCTATCTTGTGTTCTTCGTTGTTTTCAAAAGGTCTTACATACTTCGTTGCTTTCAAAAGGTCTTTAGTTATGGAGTTACAATCAACATATCTTCAAAACTAGATTATGAAAAACAAATATATTTAAATTCTCAGTCAAATAACTTTATTCTGAGCGAGGTTTGGACAAGACAGAGCCATACACACTTTATTCTCAATTATCAAAATGATAAACGAGGTCTCGATTATCCGTCCTTTTATCGGCAGCCTGCGCCCATATTAGCTTTTAACCCAGATATGACGGACATTGTCATTGGCCAATCCTCTCAAAATCTCAGATATGACGGACATTGTCATTTGCTAATCCTCTCAAAATCTCAGTCGTCCGATAATATAGAGTTGATTATGGACTAGTCATGTGGATAATATATGGATATAACTACGTCTCTATAATTTAATAACGACCTGTATGTGTTACGAAACGTCGTTATTAAATTATAGAGAAGTAGTTATATCCATATACACCTTGTGTTGTGTTTTGTTAAGAATAGTTAACCATGCTTCCAGATGTCATTCAAAGGATTGATGTGAATACATGTCTAGCCTGCAAAATGCTCCAGCGTAATGCCGCTTTAGCATTCGATATTTCCTCCAGAATATAATATACCTTCAGGTGACATTCACGTGGCAGGACATGTTTATTCAGCCATGAATATCTCTCTCTTCTGCGGTCGATTGTTTCCGCCATCATTTATCACCATGTTAAAATTAGGTGACATACACGAGACAGGCTATTTGTATCTTTTTTGAACTTAATGACGCTCCGGTTGTTGTCAGTTGATGCGGATAGATGTTTTGTCTGCATTGGAATGAAGTGGATGGGGTATAACGTCCTACTTTTTTACCTTGACTGGGCTAATGAACATGGGTATACGCCATACACTGTGCTATGAGGGCAAGTTTGCCCGGGCAGCGATACCATGGCCTTCTCTTCTATCGAAGTCCAACTGATGTCAAAGGGTCTTTTACGTGCATGTCAATGTATTCACGGGACCTACTTTTATTTAATGAATTGTACCGAACGGACTAATGAGGTTGTGGTATAATATGAATTTTACCCAGCTTTCAAATGTTTTTGTGAATTGGTCTTGACGGCATCGATATGGCCTAATCTTTAATTCGATTTCCTACTAACCGGGAATCCCCAGTGTACTGCAATGGATCAGATCTATAATTCAATATTTCTCCAATAAATATTTAGGTGGTCGATTGGTTTAACTCAACACATAAAGTCTTTCATTGAGTGGAGTAGTTTCGGAGTTCTCTCTCTCTCTCTCTCTCTCTCTCGCTCTCTCTCTCTCCTCGTTGTATACACACTATATCTGTTCGCGAGCACGTTGTATATCCTAACGTCTGTAATTGAGTGCATAAGGTCTATCATTGAGTGGAGTGGTCTCGGAGAGCAGCTTGTACGTGACAGGGACTAGAGACGTCCCGTTCTCCTCTATTCTCGTCGTATACCACTCTCTATCTCGTCCCCGTGCGCGTTGCATGACAGGGGCGGATCCAGGATTTTCAGAAAGGGAGGGCGTGCTGCACCAAGTTGGGAGTGCGAAGCCCGACCCATGATTTTTGAGTGGACAAAAATGCCCACAAGGACTAATTTCATACTAGTTCTGTAAATTACGATTTCCAACCTAAACTGTTTTTGTTCTCCTTTCCCGTGAGAATATATGGAGCTAAAAATTGTTCGCCACCGCAAAAAAATAGAGGGGGCGTGCGCCGGGTGCGCCCCCCTCTGTATCCGCGCCTGCATGATAAGTTCTGTCATTGGGTCACCAATTGTACGTGGCAAGGAATAGGGTCGCCTTCCAACGTCATGGGTTTTCGCCGGGTCCTCCAGTATCCGTCCACTACTAAAACCCCTATTGAACCATGTGTTAGTCCCAAAATGACCTAGTTTGTGTCGAGCGGGCGTTAAATCTCATTTCTCTATGTCCCTGTATCTTTTACCTTTGCCTCTCGCTTTATCTATATATCTTTATTCCCCCCACCACACACCCTCCCCCGTTCTCTTAATCTTCTCTCGTGGTATTTTTTATTGACCATTTTTTAAAACAGACGTTACCGGCCTATCCTTTTAGAACATCGACTTCCCGAAAAATTAATCTATATGACAAGTTATAAAGTCTTTATGATGCGTACGTATAAAAATACCACATGATTCACCTTCATAGGTAGAATTTGACAATACTTTTTTAAAAGTTAAATTTGACTTTTATGTACCTGTAAATTGAAATGTGGGAAGATCTACCCCAGAAATATCATCATAAACGGTAAGATTTGTCAGACATAATTTTTTTGTCTTGTATAAGATAAGTTTTATGTCAAAGTCAAGTAATGTCACACGATTTCAACAGTCGCACGTATAGGTGTATATATTATATATATAAATAACTTTCAGTTGTGTAAAAACTTAAATTCATTTTAAAGTCCCCTAATCACGCAGATTTTAAGATCATACACTAATTCTTTCAACTCACTCATCATAAATACATACATGTTACTCTATATATGAACAATAACAAAAACAAGAACAGCAACAACAACAAAAACAAGAATAACAACAACAACAACAACAACAACAACAACAACAACAACAACAACAACAACAACAACAACAACAACAACAACAACAACAACAACACATACATACAGAGAGAAATGGGGTTCAACTCCACTCGACAGAAACTAGGTCATTTCAATAATTCGCTTGTGTGTAGGGGTCTTTATATGTTGCAGGAAACCGGAGGACCCGGAGAAAGCCCACGGGGTTAGGCAGGCGACCCTACTCCTTGAATCATACAACCGGGGAATCGAAACCACGCCAGTCGAAACAACAGCAACAACATATCACTTGGAAATTTCCGGGTCATCACTGGAATCAAACCAGGGCAGACGTTTAAAAGGTTACTTGTATGATCTGTATATATAAGAAGGATAGAAATGTTAACGATTTGACATTCGCGGAATCATATTTTAGTAACACTATCCCATAACTTAACTTTTTTAGAAAAACAAATCAGATGATTATATTTGAATTTTCACACGTTTTGATGTAACAACATAGCCGAATAATATGTCTGACAGAATTGAACAGAGAGATAGAAAGAAATCGGTTTAACGTTCACTCGACACAGAAAAGGCCATTAGCAACTTCTATATGTTATAATTTGAACGAAATATTTCCAATAATTTGTTTAGTCCATGTTTAGTGTATCGCATAAAACACATTAAATGACATTTGGGAATCTGTTAAAGTGGAAATTTTCCCCGTTTTGTGTTCATTAACAAGTTCATGACGTGCATTGATGGAGTAGGGGCATTGTAAGGACCGAACGGCATATATATTTTAGCTTCCGTATCGTTCTACTGCCGTTAAGACTTGAAAAATGATTTCAATAAAATGTAACTTCCCTCTCGCCATTCCCTCAACAGAAGGAGACAGGTCCAATAATTTATATCTGTTTGTATCGATCCGTTCTCTTCAATGTCAAATAAGGTCGCTAGTTATAGATAAAGTCACGTGGCTATATTGATAACAGATCAGGATCAGTACGGTAAATTAACTTTTAATTTCTTATTTCCAACAAGTACACAATAAAAAAACATCAACAACTTTTCCATATCTTTCTTAATCGACTTTGACCTACAGTCAAAATACAAAGTCCAATAGACGAATACGTCAAAATAGAACAACGTCTTAGTGACGTGACGTGGTAACATTCTATTCAATGTCGCTCTGATTTGCAAATTTTTCGACAATATTAACAGTCAAATTGAGAGGAAAATGAGGTTTAAACTGCACTCGAAACAAACTAGGTTATGTTATTTCAATAATTCTCTTGTGCATAGATGTTTTTATTTTAGCAGTGCGTAGATTCGAGACGACCCGGAGAACACCCACGAAATTCGGCAGGCGACCCCCCTACATCGCGCCCGGACATTCCTGGAATCGAACACATGCCACTTGCCTCAGTGCCTCTGCAATTAAGTGATTTAAATTGAAAGAAATCATGGGTTGAGTAACTATATTATGATCCTGGGTCATGAAGACAGCACGGTGGTCATTGTGAACTAAGAGACAGTTAGCTGTGTTAGACAACGGCTAGCTATTATTTAGTTTTCAAGCGGTAGCTGATTTAATCATCTAATATGCGTTGTGAAACAAGTAATAAGATGTAAAATTATTTGTCTTTAAGATATTGTTATTGGTCGCATGTCAAATTCATCCGAAAAATAGACAAACAACAAATACAAACATATCGACATATTTTAAAGGAGATTATCCACCGATTTCTACGCGACACATCGATAGACATGCTTTCAAGGTGATGGACCATCAACTCCTATGTCGCATAACATCTGGTCAGACATGCTTTCGAGGTGGTGGTCCACCAACTTCTCGGTCAGCCAACATATCGATAGATATGCCTCAAAGGTGATGGTCTACGAACTTCTCGCGGTCAGACATATCGATAGACGTGCCTTCAGGGAGGTGGTCTACGAACTTCTCGCGGTCAGACAACATATCGATAGACGTGCCTTCAGGGAGGTGGTCTACGAACTTCTCGCGGTCAGACAACATATCGATAGACATGTCTTCAAGAGGGTGGTCTACGAACTTCTTGCGGTCAGACAACATATCGATAGACATGCCGTCAAGAGGGTGGTCAAGGAACTTCTTGGTCAGATCGACAGACATGTCTTCTAGTGGTCTACGAACTTCTTGGTCAGATCGACAGACATGCCTTCTAGTGGGTGGTCCACCGACTGCTAGACGTGCAAAGGAACTGAAATGGTTTTGACGTCTTATTTATCTGGGGGACTTCTCGGTCAGAGTACCTGCTGCCGACCAAATTGTATAAGTTAATCCGCGTAGCTGTCATCACTATCTGTCGTTAGAAAGGAGCCATGTTGGCTCAATCGACAAGTAACTGCAAAACTGATCCATTAGAGCTCGATTTCGATTCCGGTGATAGCCGAGGAAGATCCATGGGATATTCTAGCGCGATTCCCGTTTGTCAGTGATGCAGATTCTGCCGAGGAGATCCGACTAATCGTTCGGGTGAAACTATAATCAACGCCATACATGTATAATGTGTATGGAATCAAGTACATTGGACATAATGGGCGTACTCGATTGAACGTTCCGGAATTAAATTCTCTCAGTTCCAAAAATACTGTCAATCGAGTGAAAAGGAGAATTTCGGAGTACAACGCATGTGCCGACTGCATAAAAAGTATCTCAGCCAATCATGGCAGCTGAAACATATTTGTTACTTAAAATACGTCACGATTCCACTCACACCACCTCAGCTGTCGGGACTGGCAGAACTGTGACAGGACTCAATTCCGTGTCACTCGATTGCAATTCTGTCAATTCGGGACGTTCTGGACTGTGAATCGAGCATTCCCTTAGAGTAGGCTGAGTCCTGTAGTCAAGTACGACCGACCGACCAACATTTCAGTTTCCGCCTTCATCCCGCGCCCCGTGTTTCACCATAGTCACATTGTAATTGTATGCTGGTATGTCGTGTCATATAGAAAGTTTGCCTAACCTGGAGTTGTTGTTGGTATTATTGTTGGCGTGTAAGTAAAATAACCCTTTGCGACTGGAATTCGATGAAATATGTAGGCGGAAACGATGTCCAGGCAGAATTCCCCTCACACCGCACACAGGCCACATATATACCCGTCTTGATTTTCAGAAGATAAAGCCACGTGGGTCATATCCTTTAGCATAAATAAAATAAATTCCTTCGATATAAATAACCAACAACAGAAAAAAACTATTTATTTATTTATTTATCAAATGTTGGTATTTATTTATTTACTGTTCTATTTAATATATTGATGCCCATAAATATATCACAATTTACTCAACAGAGGTGGGGTGCACACTTTGTGGTCGTTAAAAATTGGAGTTGGTCATTAAGGAGCCTTCAAATAGAAAACAAGTCTGGATAAACAAATGAATCTGCTCTAATACGTCAACGTGTATTTATGGTTAGAATCAAAGCCATGTGAAATGAAATGAAATGGAGTTTGACGTCCTACTGTTCTTCTCCTGAACTGGGCTAATGAAGACAGGTATACACCATACAGTGTGCTATGAGGGAAGTTTTGCCCGGGCAGTGGTGCTACAGTCTACTCTTATATCGAATTCCATCTGCCAATGGATCTTTTACGACGTCAATGTGTATACGGAACCTCGGCTTTTGGTCCCATCCGAACATAGACAGCTGTCCTTGTTAGGCACCCCGTCCCTCGGCCAATGCAGTGATCTAACGTTTAAGTATTATAGTTTTAAAACGTTGTATTTTAGAGATATGGAGGATTGTAAGAATTAACAAGTTTATAGATGACCATATGGCATGTTTTAATCTTGACGTTGTTGGTTTTACTTTTCTTTTTTTTTATATAAATTTATAAGAATATTGCTACTCCGAGGGAATTGTACTTACTTTTAGCACCCTTTGAGTATGTCGACATATATAGAATGTATTTATAACGGAGATTATTGCTATTACTAATCGCTTAAATATATAAATTTAGTTCAAGTTGGTGGTTTAAAAATAGCTTTAAAATAGGCTAGTCTGTCCATAAACAGACTGACCGTGATAATAAACTGGACAAGGCAGCGATAAACATTGGGTAGCTGGTATATAGTGTGTTTATATAGTCCACCGCGTCTGTCAGGAATTATTTATCTTATCTGTAGAATCCAGTAGCCAGTAAGATGGTTGTTTATATTATATTGTCAACAATCTTAACATTATTCCATACACCTGTTTACGCCCAAATTGATGACTGCATGGTCCAAGTCTTAGTATTATTAACAACCGTTTATCATTATGAACATTGGACGCTACATCCTCTCATCTGTGCTAATGCTGTTAAGTGTTCGGATTGATTTTAGTTATTAAAATGACACCTAGACAACACAGCAGTGCATTTCTCACACAGGAAGTCGTACAGGTTTAAGAAGTTTGTGTTTAATTGACTGACCCTGACCCTAATCTGACCTAACCTCACAACTTGCCAATTTAAGACGCTGATCGCCATTATCGAAAATGTATAAAAATGAAATCGGATTAAACTTCCTACAATCTGTTCCGAAAGGGCTAATACAGACGGGCATTTACCATGCAATGTGCTATGAGGGATTTTGTATCGAATTCTTTTACGTGTAAGCTACTGCACGAATAGACGTTATCGTTTGATAAAGGAGAACCACGTCAGAAAATCACGACCTACAGTCTCACAGGTTGGTGATCCGACGTCTTACTCATTAAGCCACCGTGGTACCATTTGTATTACCGTGCAATATGGAAATTTTAAGCCATGGCTTACAGGGCCCTCATACAGGGGGTGGGTGGGGGTATGTAAATGCATACCAGAAACATTCAAAGGGGGCCTGTGTAAACCGGTTTATTTTTCAGCAAATAGAGGGGGTAGAATTATGATTTATCCAAGATATATTATCTGTGTTTAGTATTGCACCCAGTAACCAATAAATTAGTTTACTATTTGTTTTAAACACTGTCTTGAAAAAAACCCCTCACGAATGAAATTGTCAGCATATTTACATTATATATCAGCTCTGTATCAGACTTAGTGCACCTTAGTGAAGGTGACTGTAGTTTGGTAGTCTGTGATGAAACATATGTTTAGTAATAGTATAAAGTAGACTGTTTGTAGTAGTTTGTGTATTGTTACGTTATCAATCTGTTATCATCACCATATGGTTTACTTCAACATAAGAATAAACAAATTATATACCGGTACATGTAATATCTGTATTGTCTACTTAGTGTAATGTTAAGACTATAGATGGCTTTTGTTGGTCCGTATTTACCCCGCTTGTACGTGACAAGGAGTAGGGTCGCCTGTCCAATCTTGTAAGCTTTCTCCGGATTTCTCCCACTGCTAGAAATCCCTACTCGTAAGCGAATTATTGAAATAAAATTGAACCATGTGTTAGTCCCAAAATGACCTAGTTTGTGTCGAATGGACGTTAAACCCTATAGTCTACCATCACACCTAGGACTGTGCATAGATTTGTCTTGTACTATTTAAATCAACACTAACGGGATCTCGTTTTTTTACACCATCCGAACGACAAGCTGGTGTCGGGAACGAGGTAGAACGGTTGGAACAGAACATAGCTTTGTTAGTTAAATTTCCTTCCTAGAACACTTGATACCACAGCCCATAAAGACCATGCATCCAAGGCATTTCGTGGTAACAATAGAAATATCATTGAATTATGTCAGTGATGCAGAACGGAAGGTCTGACAAAGACAGCTGTCTAGTCGTTCGGATGGGACGAAAAACCAAGGCCCTGTGTACACATTGGCTTGTACGTTAAAGATCCCTTGGCAGCTGGAATTCGATATAAGTGTAGGCCGTAGCGCCACTGCCCGGGCAAAATTCTCTCATAGCTCACTGTATGGCATGTGCCCGTTTTTATTAGCTCAGTTTAGGAGCAGAACAGAAGGACTTTAAACCCCATTTCATTTCATTTCATTACATTTTATTTTGCACAAACCATTAAACGGACAATTATCTGTGAAGATTGTCACAATTTATTGCTGTAGAGTTGTGACGTATTAAACTAGGTGATTTTTATCTGGGGTTTAAATGACCCTGCACTGACGACATGACATTTGTAATTGGTGTGATTAGCATTGTAGCCTACGCTGTGTTTTTTCCCAGTCGACCAGGTCAAACATACCTCAGACATGTTAAATCATCCAACTTGGTCATACTACAAACTGACATGAACCGGCGTTTTAATGTCAAATATTTTACTACATGTATACAGGGTAACAATTTTATTAATTGAAAAGCATTCGTTGGTAGATTCTCTCCAAAATTAGGAGAGAGAGAGAGGGGGAGTGTTAACGTCCACTCGACACAAACTAGGTCATTTCGGGTCTAACATATGGTTCAATTGTATTTCAATACATGAAGGTCTGATCAGTTGTACTGGGAGGTCACATGAGCGGCTTTTAACCCTATGACGTCAGAATTGATTATTCAATCAGCATTCACATTTCTAGTGGTTTACCCACACTTTCGTGCAACAGAGGCCAAGAAATCGGCGTAACGGACCATTTCATTGGCTTATCCGTCACATCATCCAGAACATATCAAGGATAACAACTTTTCCAGATCCTAGTGTAGTACAGCCAAATAAAACTATAACAAACGAAACGAAACAGGATCTGTATTTTAATCAGATTGAATGACAGAGAAAGTTGATTTTTTTTATTTTTGTCATGTTAATAAATATGCCTAAATAATAGTGTAAATAACATTTGAAGCCAAATTAAAAACCTGTATCTTGAATAGAATTCAAGCTCATTGTTGTGTTATGAAACAAAAGCACAGCATCTATTTCCCCTAGCTTTTCATCGGTGAAAATATCTTGACTTACAAAACGTGAAAAATAATGTTCTTATTGCCCGTACATGTATATCGAAAATGAAACAACTCTTTTAAAACACGTACTAAAAATACATTTTTATATCGAAAGTTTATTTAAATATTAAACGTAGCATTAGATCGGATATAATAGACCACTCGGCTCAACAGAACATGAAACAGGGAATGAATTAGCACAATTGAGATACAATGTCACGCTTAATGACAGGAACATTTATGGCGACATTGTGGACAACAATTGGACCACAACAATTAACACATAAATGAACTTTTATTTATTTAAATGTCCAGTTTTATTCTTAGTTTCTGATTGCCTTTAAATCATGTCGTGAGACGGTGTGCATTGTACCAAATCTAGGCCTATTTCTTTTATGTTTTTAACTGTTTGTCTAAATTTAATTTTGATATTCATTCTTGACACTTGCATCCATTCAATTGTTTTGTATGTAAACTATAAAAGTCGTACGTGTCTGTATAAAGAAACGGAGGCTGTATAAATTATAAACATAATACCGCCTTTGTTCTAAGCCAGAACGATGAGATCACGTGTTATTTGATTAGATGTAAGGTCAAAATGAATTCAGTTATACTTTGTAAAGCTAACTGTAATTTGTAAATGCTAAGATGTTGTATCTGTCGCTGTGAATATCACCTAATTAGTTCCGTCAGTTGATGACGGCATATTTTCTTTATTAATATGTTACAATGTGAAGTTACAAAGGATATATGTTTGACCTTTAGGGATTGTACGGCCTACACTACTCTGACAAAGAAAGTCCTGTTCCGCGTTGTGAAATTATTTAAGTTATTTATTCATTCATTTGTTTGTTGTTCTTTTGATTTGGTTTAATAAAGATGAAGCGAGGGATTTGGAATGAAATGTACTTTAACGTCCTACTGTACTGCCCCGGCTGGTCGAATGAAGACGCGTATAAGCAATGCAGGATGCAATGAAGGAAATTCTGCCCAGGCAGCAGCACTACAGCCAATTCTAATCGAATTCACACGGTCAATGTTTCGCCAATGTGTACACAGGGCCTCGGTTTTACGTTCTATCCGAACGACCACACTTTATCATTTGCCAGGCCCTTCGCCGTGGACCACGATGTACTTTTGGGGTTGGATGGCCGAATGGTTAGCACGTGAGTCTGTCATTGAGTCAACAGGCGTCGTTTCGCTGTCGCCTGTCTAATCTCGTGGGTTTTCTCCGGGTCCCCCAGACCCCCCCCCCCCCACAGCAAAACGACTTATTGAAATAAAATTAAACCACGTCTTAGTCCCAAAATGACCCAGTTTGTGTCGAATGGACGTCAAACTCAACGTGTACATTGAATCTCGGGTGTGTGCCTATCCAAACCTCTAAACGTCGGTCCTGGTTAGGGCTTCCGTCCTGCATCACTGACAAGGGGAAGCCATACTAGAAAATTGATAAATTCAGTGATCAGAGCCCGTTCACTGACAAGAGGAAGCCAAGCGAGAAAAATCAATAAATGAAAAGATCTGTAATACCTTGAAGTGATCAGTTGTCGCTCACGGCAACACTAAACCACATTATTTATAAACGATGATTTCAACTCTAGTAATTATATTATCATAGTTTTATTATCCGATTTATCAATGGCCTTTGATCTGGTGTGACTAGGTTATGCCAAGGGCGACAACTGGGTCATAAATAGATAATTCATTGATCACGTCAAATTGATTGTCTTTATTCAGGTTTCGTTCATTCATTACATAGATAACTCTTTGACATATGTTATGATGGTAATGAAATGAAATGATGTGGGGTTTAACGCAAAACCCAGCTTAACCGGAACGGGGCCCCGGGCCTGACCTGGCCTGACTAGAATCGCGGGGCCCCTAAACACGACGAAAAGATTATTTCATATTCTTTTGAATGACACGCATGCGTAACACTCAATTAAACGGTCTGTAATACAAGAATAATTACATATCTGCTCACATAATGAAATCTATTCAGTTGCGTATGACATACAGGTGTCTAGAACTAGTAGAAGACTAGACCGATGATCGAATGGAACTTCACAGAGAAAGTTGGGGGATAGACAGCTCAGTCTCCGCCCTCGCACCGCCAGATCGAGTACAGTGACACTTTCATTTGGAATTTTGATTGTCTCCTTTCGCCATGAACCGCGGGGCCCTGGGTCTGGGCCCATACCTAAGCTAGGCTTTGGTTTAACGTCCTACTGTTCGGCCCCGACTTGGTTAATTTTAACGTACATCTGTTCTTCTCCGAATAGGCTTATAAAGATGGGCATACGTCATGCAGTATGCTATGGAGGAATTCTGCATGGGCAGCGGCGTTACGGACTACTTTTCTTTCTTTTTGTTTTCCAACTATAAAGAATGTTTAACGCATGCGCGTTGAATCAGGAGGTATATCAATGACTTAATTGGCGTGGTTTGGTCTTCGATCTCAAACTTGTTTCCTCCCACTGCTAAAGACCCCTACGTACAAGTGATATATTTTATATCGTGGGGCATTTCCTCGCGGATACAAAATTCTGATGATCAATTAATTAGCCTAATTATGTTTTTAGTTCAAGTATATCACCAAATCGCCCAGTTTCTACGCAGGGGTGCATCTTTAACGCCACTGCTATACCCGACAGTTTAATAACTCTAAGAATAGACTAACATGTTACATAAAATACGTCGTCAATGTCTAGAAGAAGCGTGTCACTTGTCAGTTGTATCTGATTGTTAATTGATATACCTGCTTCGGCAACTTTCTTTGATCTTTTGTCTTGTAACACACCTTATAGTATAAACTGTCATGTCTTCACAAATTTTTATCCGTAGCAGACGACAGTTATTACGCTGCAGTTTCAATTTCTAGTTTAAATGAATATTAAAGAAAGAAAAAGAAATGGAGTTCAACGTCCTTTCGTCACCAACTAGGTCATTTTGGGATTAACATATGGTTTGTTATTATAACAACAACCTGATTAAAACACAAATCCTATTTCGTTTCGTTTTTTATCGCTCAAAATTTCGTTTTACTTGTCTTTACTACACAAGTGTTGGCCATCGAAAATATGAAAAAAAGAAACCATTGTCATAGCAACGATACCAATGAAAATCGAGACTACTCTATTCTTTAAAGCCCCAATAACACTCTTGTTGTAATTGAATAATATGTCCCAATCTTCATTCTGGTCAACAAATTGTATTATTTTACAATATTCAAATTAATTGATGATATAAATTTCATCTTAACACACCTAATTTAAAGAATTGGAAAAATTCAACTACATGATTTGAAAAGGTTAACGTAAACCTTTTCAAATGTGATTTGGATTTTAAAATATTTTCGAACCCTCTGAACAAGTAAAATATGATGTAATGGATAATTTACACAACAGGTAGGACACATAAACATCTAGTACTTAGAATAAGACTATTATTTATTTTCTAGAGCTGCCAAGCCAGCAAGAGTGTTATTGTCCCTTTAAGCAACCGTGTAGTAATTTGACTCATAAAAGTACTCTCTGTCCAGGGTTGGTAGATATACTGGGGCTGACATGGGGCTGTCATTTTGGTGTATTAGGGTAGCTCTGACCGAGGAGTAACACAGACCTGGTGGCGATGGGTACCACTTCCGGTTAAGGAGTTATTCTTCTTCCGGTACATGGCTGTACTCGTGCTACGCCAATTCGTCTTGAAATACAGATCTATATTTTGTTTTGATTTTTTATACTTTGGGTGACCTTTACTACATGAAGATCTGTCCGGTTATTGTGAAAGGTCGTATCAGGGGTCAAATATTTGATAAACCAAGTTGGTGTTTCTAGTGGGATACCCACAGTTCCGTGCACGGTGCGTCAAGAACTCGCCGTAACAGACTGTTACATTGGCTAATTCTTAACATCAATCAAAACTCGTGGGGGGTTGGGATGGCCTAGTGGTCTAAAGTGCCGCGCTTCGACCTCTAGCTGGCCGGTCACCTCTGGCTTGCGGCTGTGGTTTCGATCCCTGGTGTGAGCGTATGTGGCATGGAGATAGGGGCGCCTTCTCAACCTGGTGGGTTTCCTACGGGCACTCCGGGTTTCCTCCCACTGCTAAAGACCCCTACGCGCAAGCGAATTGTTGAAATAAAATTGAAACCATATGTTAGTCCATAAATGACCTAGTTTGTGTCGAGTGGACGTTAAATCCCATTCTCTCTCTCTCTCTATCAATCAAAACTCGGGTTACAAAACAACTCTTCCAGATCCTAGTGTAGTAAAGACAAGTAAAACGTCATTTTGAACTATTAAAAACGAAATGAAATAGGATGTGTGTTTTAATCAGATTGTCTTACTCCGTGTCAACCGCTAACAGTGCATATGTTTTAAGTTTGGAAGAATATATTAACAATATGACTGGTTGTGCCTCTATATATATGTTTATATAAAAACGGAAGTGACGATGAGGTACATGGTATAGTTAATATCTATATTATAGTTGTTAATAATTGCCGCCAGCTAAATGTCCTTCCTCTTAACAAGCTAATCTAAATCACGTGCTTGATAGAATTTAATTATTTCTGGAACATCGAAAATATCACAGCAAGAGTATTCTTCTTTCGTTTCTAAAAACTTTCTCAGGCTTAAGTTAAGAATTTACTCAACTTTCAATCACTGTATGAGACACAAAACTTTGCACATAGTTTCTTATTGATGTATTTGAGACATAGAAACAACAAAAGTTTTATAGAAGGAATTATATTAAAATTGAAGTAAGGCAAACATTTTTGAGAAAAAATTCCTTTTTGAACTCGGGGCCTGGAGTTTAACGTCCACTTCCACCAAGGGTGATATCGCAGACAAGAGAGTATTCTATATAGTTAGCATTTATATAGAGTGCATTCGCAGAGAGAAATGGGATTTTACGTCCACTCGACACAAACTAGGTCATTTTGGGACTAACATATGGGTTCAATTTTATTTCAATAATTCTCATGCGCGTAGGGGTCTTTAGCAGTGGGAGGAAACCGGAATGCCCGGAGGAAACCCGCGAGGTTGAGAATGCGCCCCTATCTCCATGCCACATACGCTCACACCAGGGATCGAAACCACAGCCGCAAGCTAGAGGTGACCGGCCAGATAGAGGTCGAAGCACGGCACTCTAGACCACTAGGCCATCCCAACCCCCAAACAATGGGTTTTAATGTCTTACTTGTCTGTACGACGTGGGCCAATTACGACGGAAATGCGTTATGCAAAGTGATGCGCGGCAGATTTAGACCGATCAGTGGCCTATTCTTTGTACCTTTAGCGTTTATATACTACGATGCATTAAAAATTTGGATTTATGGCGAAACGAAATGAAATGGGGTTTAACGTCCTACCTTTCTACACGACGTGGTCCAATTACGACCTCATGCATCATGAAATGAACTATACGACAGATTTAGCCCGATCAGTGGCCTATTCTTCCAATTCCAACTTCCAGCGGTTCTGTAACGTGCACACTATCTTTTTGTGTTTTTTTTATTGTGTTTTTTAGACATTTTGGAGTATGAATATTATTTTTATTCGGTAAATATCTGAATTCAGATAGTTTTGTGTAGCCCCTTAACCTAAAATATCGTTAATGGACGTCTCCCAAAAAGAATGTTGATGCAAGAGACAGCAACTTCAGTAATGAGGTCAACGCGAACTGTGTAATCGACGAATCTTCACACCAGACGTCGAACGTACATGTCGTCTGCTTGTCAATGCAGTGCAGCATGCAAACACGGTGTTTAACGACAATGCTGTTGACAAATAACACATTCAACTAGAATATTGTTTCAAGACACGTCTCATAGTCAAACGCAAATAAAACGAAAACAGATTTATTTTTTACAGTAGAAGTTTTACCGTTTGCTCTCCAGCCTAGCAGTTACTTTGTGTGTGTGTGTTTTTGTTTTTATTTTACAACCTTGAATGAAATTTGTCTGTTGATCGCCCTACTTTTCGTCATCAAACGGATCAATGGAGAGAGAGAGAGAAATGGGGTTTAACGTCCACTCAACACAACCAGGTCATTTCGGGACTAACATATGGTTTCAACTTTATTTCAATAATTCGCTTGCGCGTAGGGGTCTTTAGCCGTGGGAGAAAACCGGAGTGCCCGGAGGAAACCCACGAGGTTGAGAAGGTGCCCCTATCTCCATGCCACATACGCTCACACCAGGGCTCGAAACCACAGCCGCAAGCCAGAGGTGACCGGCCAGCTAGAGGTCGAAGCGCGGCACTCTAGACCACTAGGCCACCCCCCCCCCCCGGATCAATGGAACGAAATGGGGATTAACCACCTATTGTTCCGGTGACAAGGAGTAGGGTCGATTGTCCAACCTCGTGGGTTTTCTCCGTGTCCCCCAATTTCCTCACACTGCTCAAGAGCCCTACGCGCAAGCGAATTATTGAAATAAAATTAAAACCATATGTTAACCCCGAAATGACATAGTTTGTGTCGATTGGGCGTTAAACCCCAGTTCTCTCTCTCTCTCTCTCTCCATATTGTTCTGTTCCGACCGGGCGAATGGAATGAATAGAAATAGGGTTTAACGTCCGATTGTTCTGTTCGGACTTTGCTATAGAGGAATTCTGCATGGGCAGCGACGCTACGGACAACTTTTCTTTTCGTTTTCCTACTGTCAAGAGTTCTTTTAAATATATAACGCTTACCTCGGATTTTCATTCAGTCAGAACGACAAAACGCTGTTCCTTGCCACCTCCTTCGCCCAGTGCCACTCAGGACGTTGCCACCCCCTTCGCCCAGCACCACTCAGGACATTCCAGAGAAACTTTCCCGGGCAATACCAGAAGCTCGAGGTTAGCGAGGCAGCACTCAACTAACTGCATCAAAGCGGCTCCAGAAAACAACGGAGAGCCTTTTAAATACTCTTATCATGTTAATATAAAAATAAGTTTATAGTCGTTCGGATTGAACAAACAACCCCGAGGCCAACCCATGTGTGCATGTCAAAGATCCAATGGCAGCTGAGGCCGAAGAAGGGCAGATGGGGACTACCGCTGTTTATGTCTCTTGGTCAGTAAGGAATGTACAGCAAATTGCCTTCACATTATCTAGTTTTTAACTCGTTACCCCTTTAAGCAATTCTTACCATGTACTTGCACTATAGTCTTAAACATTCGTCATTATCCTCGGCTTTGCCCAATTGGGTTTTCAAAAAAACACTTTCATCTTCCTCTAGTTGAAAGGGTTGGGGAATGACGAGAGGGAGTGGGGGTTGGGGGTTGTTGGGTGGGAGTCGTATGTGGAATAGCGGTGTCCTCTTTTCATCTCAATCTGGGTAGTTCCGTCATGCCAATTGCTGCTCTAACCAACCTGCTAACATAATATAATATTTTCTCTATTTCAGACACGCCCAATCGATACAAATGAACAAACATGCACTACTTGTTCACCGGGATATTTCGTCCATAAAAACTGTAGCAGTGACAGTGACACAATATGTAAGCCGTGTCCGCACGGTACGTTTAGTCATCTTTACAATCTAAGAACCGAGTGTGACCCCTGTTCTAAGTGTGGACGGGGTCTGTTCGAATTAAAACAATGTACCGAAAACTCTGACGTGTTTTGTGAGTCGTGTGCTTCCAAACTTCACAAAAATTTAAAAATTTACTTGGAATTTTGTTTGGGTTATGATGAGGATGTGGCGGGAATGCAGGCAGACGAGGGTTTTACAAACAAAGATGGCGGCTCTCCTGATGAAAAGGGTGTCAACAATGTGGAAGATAAAGACGCTAAAAATAAAAATGATGAAAAGATTGACGACACGGACGAAGGAAGTGGTGAAGTGATAGAAAACTTTTTTGATCTGAAAATAACATTGCCGCCTTCGGAGGTCGCTGAAGACGAGTTGCTTCCCTTTCATTCAAATCAGAATGAAGATTCTAGCGAGTTATTACAATTAAAACCCGATGATATATTAGAAGGGAGTGGTGGTGAGATCGACGTCGAGTTGACCCCGGCGACATATCCGTTCGTTGAAGAACTACCGTCATCTGGAGAAGGGGAGGTAATCGATACAGACCACCCGGAAGTTAATGATACCGTGGATACTGTAATTATTGGAACGGATCGATACAGAACACACCCACCGGGTAAGACATTATCAATTTAAATTGCAAGACGCCATTTCATATAAATCAAATGAACTGTTATGCGGTTTGCTCGGAACTGGGCTAATGAAGACGGGCATACGCCATACAATGTACTATGAGGGAAATTTTGCCAGGACAACGGCATTGCCGTCTCCGCTTATATCGAATTCCATCTGTCACGGGCCTCGGTTTTTCGTCCCATCCAAATGACTAGACAGATGTCCTTGTCAGACCCTCCGTCCTGCATCACTGGCCATTTCATATAGAAGAAACCAGAAAATTTGAATAAGAAAATGGACGTGGTGGTCTGGCGATAATTCTGCCACGCCGCACACGATATGCTATCAACGGCGTTATCTCGTGAAATATAGTAAACATATCAAACCAGGTTGGGGGTATGGGTGGGGTCTTACGCGTGCGCTTTTAATCATAATCTCTGTCATTGGTTCAAGTTGTTCGGTAGTCGATACCAAGCTTGTACGTGACAAGGAGTATGGTTGTCTGTAGTTTCCCCCGACTGCTAAAGACTTCTTCTCGCAACCGAATTATTGAAACACAACTGTGCCATATGTTAGTCCCAAAATGACCTAGATTTTGTATAGTGGACGTTATACACCATTTCTATCCCTTTCCCTCTACATTGCTGTTGGGAAACCTACAATACAAAATAAGTAATGTCTATTGTGGAATAATATGATGATAATATCCATCAGGTGGTAAAAGGCGAGGTGGTGAGGGAGATGGTGAAGTGGCTGTTTTATTCCCGATTGAAGAAGACGATGATGAGGGTACTGATGATGAAATGACTGATGTAAGTTCAGTGGGGAGGTAACTCTAACGAAATGTAATGTCGAAACAACTGCAAAGAGCAACACAAAGGGTGCACTGTATCTTGTACGGTGGTATAATTCATATGATATGAAATGTAATGAAAGACATAAAGGAGTATATTCACGTTCGCGATTTGGTACGGTTATATCCAATCTGTTTCACAGAGAATTACTTACGAATTATCTCTGTCACAGATGACTGTCTTCAACAGTGCATTGACTTCACGCGGCGTCAGTAATTGGCTCAATGGCTCGTGGATTGTTTACATAACACGTAACTGCTTCGGGCAAAATGATGCATTTTACTCATTTTAATACCGATTTACATTAAATAAGAAATATTTTTTTAATTACAGATACTTCAAACGTCTTTATTTATTTTTCTTATACTTCAAAAAAATATTTTAGAATTTAATTTGTCGAAAGAAAAAAGTTAATATGGGGGACTCATTAAGTCGCGTCGATGTCATCCTTATCAGTGATTGTAGCGGGCAAGCGAATATTCACTGCTGATCAGTGTGGGTTATATCTGTAGTTGGTAGGGTGCAAACTGATCCCGCAGTGAATATTCGCTTGGCCGCTACAATCACTGATAAGCATGACATCGACGAGGCTTAATAAGTACGGCATATTAACTTTTTTTACTCCAACAAATTAAATTCTCAAACATTTTTTGAGGTAAAAGAAAAATAAATAAAGACGTTTGAAGTATTTGAAGTTAAAAAATGTTTCCTATTTAGTGTAAATGGGTATTAAAATGAGTAAAATGCATCATTTTGCCCGAAGCAGTTTAGGTGTTAAGTAAACATTGCACGAGCCGTTGAGCCAATGACTGGCGCCGTCTGCAGTCAACGCACGTGTTGTGGACACTCATCTGTTACAGAGTTAATTCGTAAGTAATTCTCTGTGAAACAGATGGGGTAGGGTGGTCTATTGGTTTAACGCGTGCACTTGGAATCACAAGGTCGGTCATTGAGGCAAGTGACGTGGTTCCGATTCACCGCTTGTACGGAACTAGGAGTAGGGTCGGGTCGCCTGTTCAATTCCTACGTGCGGGCGAAATATTGAATTAAAGTTGAACCACGTGTTAGTCCCGAAATGACCTATTATGTGTCGGGTGGACGTTAAACCCCATCTCTCACACTCTCTCTGTATTTTAGGATAGCCGTACTTGATATTGGTTTTTTTTTTTAGGATTCTCTTATCCGTATTTGGTATGGTCATTTCGCATTGTTCATAATCGTACTTGATATTGTATTATACTCAATCTATTCCATTTCGTTTTTTATAGTTTAAGATTTTGTTTTACTTGTCTTTACTATACTAGGATCTTGAAGAGTTGTTATATACTCCGCATTCTGGAAGGTGTGAGGAATTAGCCACTAAAACATCAACGCTGATTGGTTAATCAAATGTCTGAGGTCATAGGGTCAAAGGCAGCTCGTAGGACCTCTGATGCGACCTCCCACTACAACTGGCCAGATCTTCATGTAGTAGAGACCATCGAAAGTATAAAAAACGAAACGAAATATAGATCTCTGTATTTTATTCAGATTGGGCAAGGCAACCAAGGGGCATGCCATGCGCTGAGATATTGATTATTCCTATGTGCGTCATATTGTTACACTCTTCTAACGTTTAATGGCTTTCTGTGCTTGATTACACCCGGTCATCTGGTATCTAAGATAAAAGGACTTGTGAGAGGAGAATTATGAATTCATTTTATATTTACAGGAAGAAGAGCTCCACGCGGCAGGAGTAGGTAATCGACAGAGAGCTGTTATAATTATTGGTGTTGTTGTCGGTGCTGTGGCATTCTTTACCATAAGTTTTGTTGCCAGTCGATATTACAGACGGAAACGTTCTTTTAAAATTATACAGGTAAGGAGACGCTAGTGTATAATTGCATCGATATTTTCTAAGTTCAGAGTGGTGCAATTTGAAGGAAATTTTCATTATATTCTCTTTTAATGCTAATGCAATGACTGCATTCTGATTCAATAGTGGATTCGACAGTAACAGTGTATCGAAACCGATTGACACGGGCTCGGGTGCCCTTTCTCTTGGCCAGAGGGGCCCTTTTGTCATACATGCCTCGTTTTTTGTCTGCCTTTAGGGCCCTACCTAACTAGGGTACGTTTTCATTTTAGCATTTTTCTCACGTTTTATATTTTCAATTTCTTTAATTTTTTTCGCGCGGAGTCTGGCACTTCCAGCGCCTCGGTTATAAAAAGCTTTTGCCACTGACAGGGAGGACCCCAGTACAGCTGAACTAAATTAACAGTGATAAACACTGTTAGTAGTGACCTTGAGACATGAGATTTACCTGTGGTGAACCTGGACGTGACATATACATCGTCTGTCTCCTATCACCCCGGGTTACAGGAACCTAATAAAAAACATAACGACAAGTCTCTAATTCTTATCTTATTAAACATTATCTAATTGGCAACTAGACAAATATTACTTCCACTTGAACTCGTCAAACACAGCAGATTATTGCTGGGATGTATTTGGACTAGGGACTAACATATGTTTCTATTTTATTTCATAATAAATTGCTTACATGGATACCGGAGAACCCAAAGAAAACCCACGAGGTTGGACAGGCGATCCTACTCCTTGTCAAGTACGAACGGGGAATCGAAACCACGCCACTTGAATCAATGACAGATCTATTGATACAACACGCACGCGCACACGTTAACCTTTCAGCCACCGAGCAATCCTAGGGCTATGATAGCAGATACTTCAGAAATATGATATAAGCTACATGTCAATTCATAAGCAGGTCGATACATTAAACGTATCCATTTACGACCATAAATAATTACGAAACGATTTCGGGAAATGAGAAATTGACAAAAATATGAGAAAGGAGATCGTTTTGATTGGATATTTTTATAATCCAATTATAAGATAAAAGGCTTTAAAATGTCTTTTAATTAAACAAGACCATTGTCGCAAGGTAGATTGTCAATGCATCTATATTTATAGAATTGAATTTATAAAAAAATTAATAGAAATGGCAACAGCGGTTGATTTTGTTTACACGAGCAAACGAACTGAAGAATTTCTTTGTGGCATTTAGTATTTGAACAATAACACTATTGCTGGTTTATTAACACGCTACAGCGGTGATACTCTCGTCTTTATCAAGCAAGTGATGATAAAGTTGAAATGAAATGAAATGGGGTTTAAGGTCCTACTGTTCTGCTCCTAAACTGGGCTACGACTTGCTCTTATATCAAATTACAACTGCCAGGGGATCTATTACGTGCACGCCAATGTGTACACGGTATCTCGGTTTTACGTCCCACCCGAACGACTAGACAGCTGTCCTTGCAAGGCTCTCCGTCCAGCATCACTGACAAGAGGAAACCACGTCAGAAAATTTGGATGAACTTTCTCGGCCAATTCACGAATCGCACACACAACCTCCAGACTAGCGAGCCAGCGTCTAACCCACTTGTCCACTTTGATCCCTGAATTTTGTAGAAACAGCACCAGTAGTTGATATAGATAACATGTACCGGAAGTAAGACGCGTTGAAGATCTCGAGATAACAGAAATCTATTTTTCTACATAATCATCGTCTTAAAAGCGTCTACTACGTTTAACGCGAATTAAGTGTTTACGTCATAGTGTGAATTATCGATTTGAATGATATCGTGTTTATTCTGTGTGTATTATAGGACGACGGTGGTAATAAGGAATTAGAGGTTAACGGAAGTAAAGAAGCCATAGAATTTCAAGACATGAGTAAAGCTAGTACCAGGAGTTACGATGAACCGGACACCAACGGTCGATATACCAAAACACTTGATTTGGAACCAAATGGAACCAACAAGACGGCAGACGATTTGAAAAAGTCAGCGAGACCTCGCAGCGGTTCTTCTGAACTAGGTACGTACATAAAGAGTAGTGTGGCTTTACGTTGAGAATAATCTTGGCCGATATATTGGGCATCCATATTCAATTTATTTTCTTCCCTCGTCTTCTCTTTTCGGCAGTATGTTGTGAATAGTTATTTTGCGTCAGTACAAATAGATGTTCGCCATGCAAAGGTAACGAAAGCAAAAGCGACATTCGAGAATAATCTCGATTGAGTCACATGTGGAAACTGAAAGGAGGCAAGGGGGATATAAATATGGTTTTTTTAACGTCCATTTGGCACAAACTAGGTCATTTCGGGACTAACCTGTGGTTCAATTTTATTTCAATAATTCGCTTTCGCGTAAAGGTCTTTAGCAGTGAAAGGAAGCCGGAGGACCCGGAGAAAGCCCACGAGGTTGGACAGGCGACCCTACTCCTTGTCACGTACAAACAGGGTTTTGAAACCACGCCAGTTGACACAATGACAGGCTTTATGATACAGCACACACGTGCTAACCATTCGGTCATCCACGCCCCCCCCCCCTGCACAAACTGGGTTATTTACACTAGGCCTACATCTGGACAAAAGCGTTTCCTCCCATCCGCACGATATCCTAACTGTTTTTTACCTGTATATGGCAACTTGCTTTTTTGTTCCATCCGTACGACTATAGCCTGTTCATTGCCAGATCCTTCGTTCTGCACCACTCACAATAGGGAAACAACCCTTGGATAAAACTTGGGAAGCCTTACTAAGCCAGTGTGGGTTACGAATACAGACACATTTAGGTGGGTCCTAGCCCTTCCCCGACCTTCTCTCCCAACCCAACTCCGATAAATAACAGCATAAAACATCATCTTATTATTCTTTTTCTGTGTGGTAGTTGAGGGTGATAGGGTGTAGTGGGTTTTGTGCGTCACCGGGTGGTGGCTTTATGACTGCTCGGGAAACCCACCCGTGTTTAAAAACCTATCACGAGATTGTAGCTGTTGAAATTAGGCCTACGTGTTATATATATGAACCATCAATCGCCACACTAACACTCCAATTTTTCGGATTTTTTCCGAAGAAGACACCACCCCTTGACAATCCAATATCCTGGATTCGTCGTCATGTCCCAGACACCGACAACCCTCCACCATGTGATATAATGTTTTTATTACACAACTGTTAATTGGTTGATTAGTCGTACACGTGTTTACATGTTTACATTGTGTTGTTATTGATTGTTTTTATTGATTGTTTTATTATATTTCTTAATATGTTTCATCTTGTGTAACTTACATGATAAACAGTCAGTGATGCAGAACTGAGGGCGTGACAAAGAAAGTCTTCTAGTCATTCAGATGGGACGATAACCAGAGGACCCGTGTTCAGATCGGTGTGCGCGTAAAAGATCCCCCGGCAGTTGGAATTAGATAAACAGTCAGTGGATTCAGAACGGACAGCCGCCTTGTCATTCGGATGGGACTAAAAACTAGACCCATGAATACATCGGCGTGCACGCAAAAGATCCCTTGTCAGTTTGAATTCGATAGGCCTATAGGCAAAGAGTAGGCCATAGTGCCGCTGCCCAGGCAAAATTTCCCTCATCGCACCCAATGGCATATGTCCGTCTTCATTAGCCCAGTCGGGGCAGAACAGTTGAACAGTTGTTCATATTGATTGTTCCGTTTTCCTATAAATGTTGTCTTATTTTTCATTGAAAATATCAATTTAAGTGTCTGTGGTAAAGACAGATAACTTCCTAAAAATTGGGGGAGTTCAGACTAATCTAGCAACGGCTAGATATTGTAAAACTGGCAGCTTTTGCCTCAGGAATATGATTGTCGCTAGGACTGTGTTAATTTTGTCATTTCGTGTATTATATTTTTTCATAAGTTTGTAAAGGTCTGCCATTTGATTTTTCTGTGTTTTTAGTTTGGCAATCAGTTCAGATCCCGGTTTCACAACAAAGCGTTCCCAGACTTATGTTAGCCTAAGAATTTACTCAACTTTCAATCACTGTTTTATTGTTAATGAAAAATATCTTTGATCCAGAAACACAAAACCTTGCACATAGTGTCTTATTGGTGTATTTGATACAATAAAACAACAAACGTTTTATAAAGGGCTAGGTCTATATTTTAGTTAAAATCCGGCCTAAGGCGAACAACCTTGAGTAAATTTTTAACTTAAGTCTGAGAATGTCTATTAGAATATTATCAACCAATCTAACTACAGACACATTTCTATTTTAGATAAACATATAAATGGTATTGATAGAATGAAATATATGGACGAGACGGACGCAGAAGTATCAGAAGATGATGCTGCTTCTGCTAAACTCCTGCCTAAACAAGATGGCGCCCACGATGCGGCAGCAGGCGGCCAAACGACGTCATTGACTGACGTCGTTCTTGATAAATTAGATGAGCGTTTATCGCCAATTGAAGAAGAACGTGCGCCCATGTTACCGAAATCAAGCCAAGGTACAAATGACAAGTAAAAAAAGTAAATATGAACAAAAGGTGAACCTGTTAATGGTGTGTAAACAAAACAGGTAGACTATTTCACGCGTTAGTGATGAATTTCCGAAAAGATGAACTTTTGGAACTTTTTAAACTAGGCCTACCCAACAATAAAGCTTGCCATATAGGCCTATGTGTATATGTTAAAGATATTTAGGCCTAATAATAGTCTATATGGTACAAACATATCGTCAGCATTTTGAGGTACCATTTTGTAATACATTTTCTTTGTGAATTAAAGATGCGTTATGTAAGATTTAGAAAAAAAGAGTTGTCTGACCTTCCTGTCGTGTTGCTAACAAATCTAAAAATTATTGAAGATAATGAAGCTTTCATTCCAATTACTTTTTTCTAAGCGGAGGAATGAGTGTTTGAAGTTTGAACAAGAAATAGACGATTGTCAAGTAACATTTCTATGATAACAATTGAAGTCTCGATTGTCAAGTCTTTATTGAGTGACGTCAAGTTAAACGTTAACCGCTTATCTGGCGCGTGTGGTCTAATCCATTCAATATCTAATCCATCATATGACCTAGGTAGTTGATTATGGGGTTGTCATGTGAATAATAGTTTAAATAATATAACACAATGTGTCTCTATATTTATAATGATGACAAGCCTATAGTCAATTCGCTAGAACATCGGATGGCTGAGACATAAAAGAATTAGATCAACCGCGAGAATCAAAAAATTACGATAAAACGGGTAATCGAGACTAAAACTCGTTTGTAAAGTACGATAATAAACAATCTTTGACTCAGCTCCCAACAGTAATAACTTCGCGGAGCTGCAGAATAAAGTTAATTTAACTGAATTTTTCAATATATTCCCTTTTCATTATCTATTTTTAGAATATTAAAGGTCGAATGACCAGCTATTTATTTAAGTCTTACATAATGCATCTTTAAGTACTATTGTTTTTATTGAGGTGAATTACATTACGATCTGTGAATTTCATTGTATTTTTTGAATGATGAAATATGTTACCCATATTTATACCAGTTAATTGTTTGAATGAAGTTGATTATGATTTTGTTGTGTGATCAATTGGTTTTTAATCTCATAGGCCTATTACTCATTCTATATCACATGATACCACTTGTAGAACATCTGATACCACTCCCACAAAACCACTTACCCCTTCTAGAACACATGACACCACTTACCCCTTCTAGAACAGGTGATACCTCTTACCCTTCTAGAACACATACCACTAGTAAAACACATGGTACCACTACTACAAAACATGATACCACTGGCACCATCTGTAGAGCACGTGATTCCACTTACTCCTTCTAGAACACACAATAGGACTTGTAAAACACACGATACCAAATACCCTTTTAGAACACATGATACCATTTGGCCTTCTAGAACACAAAATACCACTTGTAAAACACATGATACCATTTGCAAAACACATGATACCACATACCCTGTCTAGAACACATGATATTACTTGTAAACAGGTGATACCACATGCACCATCTGGAACACATGATACCACTAGTAAAACATTTGATACCACACACCCCTTCTAGAACACATGATACCACTTGTAAAACACATGATACCATCTACCATTCAAGAACATATGATACCACTTCTATAACACATGATACCACTTGTAAAATACATGATACCATTTTGTTAAAGACATGATACCATCTATCCTTCAAGAACACATGATACCACTTGCTCTTCTAGAACACATAATACCACTTGTAAAACACACGATACCACTTCTATAAAACACAGTCCTTCTTGTAGAAAACGTGACACCGTTAATAGAACACGTGATACCACTTGTCGTGTATTTGAAAAATTGGCATAGCTAAAATGTTTGTCCATTGCCTGTGTTTTTTTTAACGAAGTCATGTGTTTGAGCTTTTGTCATTAGCAAAGCTTTATTTCTACTTTAACTTTAATTTGTTAGCATTTCCAGTTTGGGTTTTAGAGAGACAGAGATAGGGTTTAACGTTCCACTTGATACAAACTAGGTTATATCGCGACTAACATATGGTTCGCTTTTATTTCAGTAATTCGCTTGCGCGTAGGGGTAGTTAGCTGTTTGAGGAAACCGGAGAACCCGGAGAAACACCACGAGGTTGGGCAGGCGACCCTACTCGAAACCACGCCACTTGACTCAATGACAGGCCTTATGATTTAACGCGCATGCATTACACCGTTCGGCTACCTGAAGCACTCAGTTTGAGTTGTAACCTAAAGTTAGTATGTTAAAGTCCCTGATCATTTTTCGGGATAAAAAGAATCGAGTTAATATTGCGGGAGTCGGCCATATGCATTGGGCGTGAGTGAGTGAGTGGGCATCGCGTCCAATATGCTCATTAATCATATAGTATTGTATCACTTATCATTAAGTCAATTTCAAAGTCTTACAAATACGCATGAAACGAACATTTTTTTCATTCATAATCCACCTAACTGATGCGTCATCATTTGAAAATACATATATATATATATATCATGTGACATATTTTTGTTTCCTAGTAACAACCCTTGTCGGATTACCTATCTTTTTAATTAAACAGTTTATCTTAGTTTGAGTGTAACATTTACGTTATGTATGATAAAACAAATCGTAAAATTCTTACGGCCCTATACATTTTAGCACATATGACGTCATATGTGGATTGTGGGTTATGGTAAGGGCTAGACCCTTAAGATTTCGTCGACGTCTCGAGTCCCAATCATAACCTTGGGCAAAGCCTCACCCTTTCCCTAGCCCACAATCCACATGACGCCATAATATGCGCAGGGCCGTCGCCGATCTAGCGTTCTCCGGTGTAATACGAATATAGCCATGAACCGTAAGTAGCATAACTCTTAAACCGGAAGTGGTAAGGTAATTACCACAAGGCCTATGTTACTCTCCAGCCCGAGTTACACCTATACACCAAATTTCATCCCCAGGACTCTCTTAGTGTAGCCGCCAACTCTGAACAGACAGACAGTCAAATAAACAAACGACAGTCACAAATATTAGTATAGGCACATTAAATCAATAGTTTAAATGAAGTCATCAATTTTGTGCAGTTCGCAACAAATCAATAGCGAGCTGGGTCTTAAATATCTCTTATACGATCATAAACAGCAATGGTGTTGTTATTGTTCTGCGATATCAGGCTCTGCGGAAGCGGATGTTAGTCTGTTCTATTAGAATGATATTAAAAATTTTATTTGTCTTTCTTTTAAATATCTTATATTTGTACTCAGCACTTAAGGCTGACCAAAGGGGGAAAGCAGAATAAGTCAATTATTCTTGTAAGATGGAAATGTCTGTAACTATCCTACCAGGCTGTCAAAGATCTGGGTCTGTTGTGACTATTACCACTCAGTCAGTGATCTGGGTTGTCAGTGATCTGGGTCTGCTGTGACTATTACCAGGCTGATCGTGACCTGGGTTGTCGCAGTTTGACTCTATATCAACGATTTTTAAAACACCATGAATAACAGGAGAGAACTATGATCTGGATCTACGAAAACTCCCGTTCTTAACACTTCTTTACTCTTCTGGGTATTATCATACTGTTTGTGCATTTTTTAAAAACTCTATATCTGCGAATGACACCTTGAATTACAAGAGAATGCTTACGACAGCTCCCCCCCCCCTGATCCATTCACTTGATTTGATATTTGTTTATTTTTGCCATGTCTATAGTCTGCCCTGTCCACAAGTTTATCTTGTAGATTTTGATTTGCATGTAGTGCGGTCCTCCTGCACTTACTATTAGATCTCTCCAAATTATCGTTCTAAAGTTCGTTCGAGAAATTTAGTTACTGAGGGGCATTGTCAAACTTCACAGCATTTGTCTTTTTTCACTCTATATACTTTCTTGTATTATGAAAAATGTTAATAATGTGAATAATTTTGCATAATTTGGTGCTTTTTGTTGAAACTATAACTATTAATCTATATTATTATATTAATTATGTAAATTGTAAATGGAAATGATCATTGCTAAAAAGTTATACATGTTTGTGAAGTGTAGTACATGTAATGTTATTAATTAAACTTTCGGTACATAATCACATGTTTGTTTTGGAGAGAGGGGGTGGGGTGGGCGGTTGGAAGACCCGGCCAAAACTCACGAGGTTGGAAAGCGACCTTTCGCCTTGTCGCGTACAACCGGGAAATCGAAACCACAATGGGCTGATTGACAGACCTTACAATACAACATACACGCGCTAACTATTGGGTCATCCCCGCTCCCTCCCTAAGAGAGCGAGAGAGAGAGGTGGGAGTGAGAGAGAGAGAGAGAGAGGGGGAGTGAGAGAGAGAGAGAGAGTTTTTTGCGTTTAGTTCTGTAGCAAAGGGTGAAGGAATCCGAAGGACCATCAGAAAAACCACGACGTTGGATAATTGGCCCATCAGCACCTTGTCAGTTAAAGCTACCAGAGGGAAATCCATAACAGGCCACGTGTTGTGAAGACAAGTAAAACGAAATTTAGAACTATAAAAAGTGAAACGATATAGGATCCGGGGAGAGAAGGAAATGCGGTTTAACGTCCACTCGACACAAACTAGACCATTCTGCTATCGTTCGCTTTTGGGGTTTAACGTCTACTTCTACCAGGGGTCTTATTGTTAACATAATAATTATGCAGATTCAGCCATACCCCCCCCCCCCCAAGGTCAGAGATGTAACTTTGAATCTCCTTGATTTCAAATGTTGATCAACAGCTATAGTGTCAAAATTACCTGTCTAACAGCTACCAATCGTCTAGACTAGGACTTTATTTCAGTCGTCTAGACGCCTGTACATTAGGCCTATCATCAGTACAGATAAAAAATGACGCAACTTGTTTTATTCCAATTAAAATAACCCTACATCAATTAAATTTGAACTTTTAAGATTTTACTATGGAAATGAAATTAAATGAATTGGGGGTTAATGTCCTATTGTTCTACTCAGACTAGGGTAATAAAGGCGGGGAGTACACCATGGTAGGACCGGGTCCAGGAATTTTTACAGTGGGTGGTTTGCCAGGTCCCAGTTTAGGAAATTTGATAGTTGATAATGCATAATGCCATCATCGTTTCCAAAGCATGTAGGCATCGTCGTCTCAAAAGTACGAGTATCATTATCTCGCGCTTTGAATTCCCACCCTTGTGGGCCTCGAACCAAGTTAATGTTCTAACGTAGTTGTGGGGCCAGGCTCTTTGGTATCCGACCCAAAGTCCGTCCCTGGCATCAATGCCAGAACAGAAACGCCTTGGCATCAATGCCAGAACAGAAACGCCTGTTATAGTCGATATAAGACATAGGCGTAGGACCCGCTACACATTGAACTCACTTTGTTTCAACACCCAAAAAGATTACAATTTTACATGTAACGCAGAACCTTTAAACTTTAAAAAAATGTACGAAATGCAATACGGCAGCCATAACGCGGTGTGAAGGTGGCAGACTGGGAAAAAGACGCGCAACGCCTTTCCTCTCGCTCGCGACACAAGAATACGCTAGTCGCAATATGCCTTCCGTTCCTATCAGAAGGGGCGGGTTGCCGCATGGTATATTGCGTGCGCTTAGAGATCATAAGGTCTGCCAGCTTGTACGTGACAATGAGTAGGATCCTCTGGTTTCCCCCACTGCTAAAGACCCCTACGCACAAGCGAATTATTGAAATAAAATTAAACCATTTGTTAGGACCGAAATTACCTAGTTTGTGACGAGTGGACGTTAAACCCCATCTCTCTCTCTCTCTCTCTCTCTCTCTCTCTCTCTCTCTCTCTCTTTCTCTCTCTCTCTCTCTATCTATCTATCTATCTATCTCAGATACGTAGATTAGTTGAGAAAGTTATTCAACCCACCAGGTCGTTTCACATGATTATCCGGTGTTTAAACTGCAATGTGTGAGCATTTCCCACGCAATAAGTTTGAGGAAATGCGAAAAGTCAAAGTTTATTTCATTAGCTTCTGTGTACCAAGGCTAATTATTTATATCAGCCGAAAGTGAGAGAAATGAAATGTAATGGGGTTTAACGTCCTACTGTTCTGCTCCGAACTGGGCTAATGAAGACGAATGGCGAAAGTGAGAGAAAGATAGATCGAGAGGATACACAAAACAAAACATTAATATCGTACCGTATTTTATCAAGGGGTCAATAGCAGTTGTGTCGAGTGGACGTTAAACCCCATTTCTCTTCACTCTTTGTCATTTTCATGCTTTGATATCCCGATTTTCCGGCGTGGTTTTCCCCTTGTCAGTGATGCAGGACGAAGGGCCTGATTGGGACAGCTGTTTAGTCGTTTGGATGGGACGAAAATCCGAGGCCTCGTGTACACATTGGTGTGCACGTAAAAGATCATCAGCAGTAATTGGAATTCGATAAGTGTAGGTCGTAGCGCCGCTACCCAGGCAAAATTTCCTTCATGGCACTCTGTATGGCGTTAAACCTCAGTTCATTTCATTTATACTTTGGATCTACTCCATTCCACCGGAACCCCCATTTTATATATTAATTAATATTAAATGAAATGGGGTTTAACGTCCTAATGTTCTGCTCCGATCTGGGCTATTGACGACGGGTATACGCCATACATTGGACTATAGGGTATAATTTGACCGGACAGCTGGGTCTGCTGTGACTATTACCAGGCTGACAGTGATCTGGGTTGTCGCAGTTTGCCTATATATCAACGATTTTATGGACACCATGAATTACAGGAGAGAACTATGATCTGGATCTATGAAAACTTCTGTCCTTTAGTTCTTAAGATTGTATTATTCCTTTGGGTATTGTGCAGGATTTTTTTTTAACTCTAAATCAGCGAATTTAATGACATATGCCATACATTGGACTATAGGGTATAATTTGACCGGACAGCTGCGCTATAACGCCCACCTTTTAGCCTATATCAAATTCAAACTGCCAGGGTCTTTTACGTGTACGCGGAACCTCGGTTTTCCATTCCTCCCGAACGACTATGGTACAGTCGCATGGGAGGAATCCGGAATAACCAGAAGAAACCAACGAGATTTGGACAAGCTCCTACATCCTTTCTAAGCGCACTTCCATCACCCATTCTACCCCTGTCTGCTAATTAAAAGTAGGCTAGTAGTCGGAATTGCGTAGAAGACAGTTTCCGTTATTTCTTAATGTCCACGTGAATTTGTTCATATTTCTCCTATGTGCACTCTCGTTACTATGAAAAAAGTGTAACTACAGAATAAATATTTTTTTTATCTATTTTATTTATAGTTAGTGGATCTCATTTGTCGCAGTCCTAACCACCTTTTTCTGGAATTCAATATGCAACTATGGTAAAATGGGCTATGAAATATTTGATTTATAAGACACAAAGTAACAATTATTTTCAAATTATTACTTCTCAGTGATCGTCGAAAAATTCATCCGTTTCGCATTTTTCGATTGCTTTTGAATAAATGTAATGTAAGGGGCGCAACTCTTAACCAACGTAGGCTAAATTTTACAAATAAGTCGGAAAATAGATCACCGCTTACTCGATATCTTGACCGGAAGTCAAGTAGAATGGCAGAAAAACGTGATGTTTGACAGATTGGTGTAGAGATTTATTTACATATTTGAGATCCGATAATGATTCTTCGTAAGGTATTTCGTTGATTTTAATGAATGTCTGGGCTGTGGGCACCGAAATAATGTGTATTTTACATGATTAGTGTTTCTCAATGTTTGACAATTTTATTTTGTTATGACTAACAGTTCAGCCACTTGCATTTTTAATTCCGTTATTTAATTCCATCATGATCTGTTATAATTTAATTTTCTTAGTTGGTTGGTGGAATGTGCCTGCTTTTGAGTCAGTCAGACCCTGTACACACAACGAATGTGAATAGTCCATTTTCATATTCGTTATTTATGATTGATTGAGATTGTTTCACATTCTGTCAGAGTGATGATGCAATGTAGTGACAATGACAATGTTTACATCTATATAGACCTTCTACTATATATTTTTATTTCAGATACAGAATTACCCCACTGGTAGTTAATTCACATAGTTCAATCCAAGGTTTGATCACATTTATATGTGACAATGGCGACCAGACGTTCTAGACTTCAGATAAAGCCAAATATTGGTCCAAAGATCAACAAAACACCAGCCAAAACACCAGTAAATGTTCCAAAGGCGCCAGAAAATGAAAAGTGCGAAACTGACAAATCTGTTACTGTATTAAAAGATAAAACGGTTCCGCTTCTTCAGAATTCTAATAATAGTGAAATAAAAAGCGTGGAGGAACTACAAGAAAAAATTGTCATAAAGTCACCCTCAAGAGATGTATCGGAAACCGAACCTAGTAAAAACTCTGTCAATAAAAGTACGACTCCTGCTGAGAATGTTGTCAAGCCGTTATTCAAACCCGACCCTGGACCTCTTGCTCGGGGAATAAGAAACCGATTTGCCAAACCTAAACCAAATATTGGATTGAGAGGTATTGCAAGGTAAGTTCTAATTTAGTTCAATTGTAAGATGATATATGTGACATCTAATACTGGAAGTAAGTCGTGTAAAGAAGTCCCGTAAAAGATCCCTTGGCAGTTGGAATTCATTATACAGTGTAAGAGTAGGCCATAGTGCCACTTCCCAGGCAAAATTTCCCTTGTACTATGCTGCATGGCATATGCCCGTCATCATTAGCCCTGTCGAAGAAGAAGTACAGCAGGATCAGGATATTAATCCCCATTTCAATTAGGGTGGTTGGTGTTTCAAAAATTGATTCCCCTGTCCTGTGCTGTCGGGTGATTTTCATTAAAAAATTTGATGTACCGTAAGTTACAAAATTGCCTCTTAGAGAGAGAGAGAAATGGGGTTTAACGTCCACTCAACACAACCAGGTCATTTCGGGACTAACATACGGTTTTAATTGGGATGGCCTAGTTGTCTAGAGTGCCGCGCTTCGACCTCTAGCTGGCCGGTCACCTCTGGCTTGCGGCTGTGGTTTCAATCCCTGGTGTGAGCGTATGTGGCATAGAGATAGGGGCGCCTTCTCAACCTTGTGAGTTTCCTCCAGGCACTCTGGTTTCCTCCCGCTGCTAAAGACCCCTACGCGCAAGCGAATTATTGAAATAAGATTAAATCATATGTTAGTCCCAAAATGACCCAGTTTGTGTTGAGTGGACGTTAAACCCCATTTCTCGCTCTCTCTCACTAATTGCTCACATCATCCAGAACACATGTTATGACAACTCTTCCACATCCTAGTGTATTAACACAAGTAAAACGAAACTTTGAAATATAAAAACATAATGAAAAGGACCTGGGCCCTGATTCACGAAATCTTAACTTAGGATAAAATCCAAATTTTAGTAGATACTTCAGTTTTGATTGGCTAAGCACTAAAATCAATCTAATATTATCCAATCATATAACTAAAATTTGGATTTTATCTTAGTTAAAATTTCGTGAATAAGGCCCCTGTGTTATAATCAGATCGAGCAAATATACGCCAAAATCATAAGTGATGACCTTTAGCAATGTGATATGGGGGGTTTTATTACATGTACATATGATTAAATAACGAACTTTGTATTCCAGGCCAAATGTTGCTTCTAAACCAACGAGTCCTGTTAAAGTTTTCTCACCTGAACGATCACCTGTCAAATCACCGATTAAATCTCCTGTTAGACTTTCACTGTCTAATGAAGATTCCAGGTACATATAATTATTTATTGTTTGGGCAGCATGTGATTTTGTAACTGGATGAGAATAACACATGACTTAATAATATCGAATACAAGTTACTTGAAAGATTTATTTCCATAAACTGGTAATTGTGTCATCCAGTTTCTTCCCACTGCTATAGACCACTAAGCACCTTAATTGGGGGTTCAATTGTTAGCGTGTGTGCGTTGTATCATAATATCTGTCCTTGAATCAACTGTTGTGGTTTCAATTCCTGGTTGTACGTGACAGCGAGTAGGGTCGCCTGTCCAATGGTTCCAACTTGTTGGTTTTTCGTCAGGACCTCAGGTTTCCCTCCACTGCTAAAATTGAACCATATGTTAGTCGGAAATGACCTAGTTTGTATTGTGGATGTTAAACCCCGTCCCCCTCACATTAAGTTGACAAGAAGTGGGGATGCTTGCCTAACCTCATAGCTTTTCTTGGAGTTCTCCGTTTTTTCACTGCTACTATACACCTCTACGTGCAAGCGAAATCTTGACATTAAGTTGTATCATATGTTAGTCCCAAAATGACCTAGTGTGTGTTGGCTGAACAGTAAACCCCATCTCTCTGTCATTCTAGGGGAGTTGGATGGTAGAATGGTTACACATACATGTACATGCATGCGAGAGAGAGAAATGGGGTTTAACGTCCACTCGACACAACTAGGTCATTTCGGGACTAACATATGCTTTTTAATTTTATTTCAATAATTCGCTTGTGCGTAGGGGTCTTTAGCAGTGGGAGGAAACCGGAGTGCCCGGAGGAACCCCAGGAGGTTGAGAAGGCACCCCTATCTCCATGCCACATACGCTCACACCAGGGCTCGAAACCACAGCCGTAAGCCAGAGGTGACCGGCCAGCTAGAGGTCGAAGCGTGGCACTCTAGACCATTAGGCCATCCCAACCCCCCCCATACATGCATGCACGTTGAATCATAAGGTCTGTCATTGAGTCAGGTGGCATGGTTTCGATTCTTCAGTTGTACTTGACAAGGAGGGTTGGGATGGCCTAGTGGTCTAGAGTGCCGCACTTCGACCTCTAGCTAGCCGGTCACCTCTGGCTTGCGGCTGTGGTTTCGATCCCTGGTGTGAGCGTATGTGGCATGGAGATAGGGGTGCCTTCTCAACCTCGTGGGTTTCCTCCGGGCACTCTGGTTTCCTCCCACTGCTAAAGGCCCCTACGCGCAAGCGAATTATTGAAATAAAATTGAAACCATATGTTAGTCCCAAAATGACCTAGTTTGTGTCGAGTGGACGTTAAACCCCATTTCTTTCTCCCTCTCTCTTTCCTTGGCCAACCTCATGGATTTTCTCTCTGTGTAGAATTATTTGTTATTATATTTTGATAAAATATTTCAGTACCCAGCAGTCTGGTATATCAAGTGTAGATACATGTGAACAAGATGAGAATACTCCTGTTGCTAATGTAGATCAAACTATATCAACATCTACCATAGACAAAAGATCCACTCAACAAAAACCAGAAAAAATCAAAACTTCAAGGGTAAATTATATAGATTGATAGTTTATAAATGCACTCACAGCATCACATATTATCGAATGATGTTTCAACATTATCTCAACCGTTTATATTTAAAGGAGGCAAGTCTCTAACTCAATACCATCCACAATCTTCGACACTGGTCAATTTAAATCAACATTTATGTTGTTGTCGTACCTTGAAGGATCGGCTTCAGATATCTAATTCAAAATTATAAAATTGGAATGCAATGGGTGCCAGAATGCTTTTGCTTTCAAGGGCCATTTGCAATAGAAGTGACTAAAATGAATGAGGCTGAATATATCCCAAAGGAGAATACTACTGGTGTAGACTGGAATAACCAGGACCTCTGTTTTCCATTCCATCTGAATGGCTAGACAGCTAGCTGTCTTTGTCAGACCTTCCACCACTGACAAGGGGAACCCACATCGGAAAATCTCGATAAACTCTCTCAGCACACTCAGGGAACGAATCTGCAACCTCCCGGCCGTCAAGCCAACATCCCACTCACTTAGTCAATGTTTCCCCCTCTCCTGTTTAGGGAACGAGCTCCTTGCTTACTGTGGCTACCTCCTGTAATAATGATAAAAAATATGGAGAAGGAAACAATAAGGTATTTGAGCCACAGTGATTAAGTCAGTAAGACCCCTGCATTGGCCGAGAAAGCACACTGTTTGGTGTATGCCCCTCTTCATTAGCCCAGTATAGGAGGAGAACTGTAGGACGTTAAACCCCATTTCATTTCAGTAAGTTTTTGTAACTTTTGTCCCAAACCGTCTGTACTGTATTTATGTTCTAGTACAATAAAATACTTTTAAACAAACCAAAATATATATCTTTTACACTCAGATGATATATTGTGGATGACAAACATAATGAATTATATTTAATTTTATTACAGAGACAGAGAGCGATTAATATTCGTCAGTTTCCTGAAGATGAACCACCAGATCGACAAAAAATGAAAATGAGTGATCTAATTTACTGGAATCCTTCTAAAAACCCAATGAAGTGAGTTCAATACCTCAAGAGAGCCAATAAAAACATTTTCTTTGTTTAAAGTTTACAACCAAATGATTTAAGGGTCTCTAGTTTAATTGATAAGGGTTGATTTTTTGAAGTTTCACCTTTGTGAAGTTTACCAAACCATACATAAACCTTAAAGTGATAATTTCATATTTTCTAAGAGAGTCAAAACATATTTATTTCTATGTCTTTTGCTTAAAAGGTTGTCAACTCACTATTATACGATCACAGGCAATATTTCACAGGCATTAAAATCACTGACACAGAAAATAATAACACAATTACCTCCCTTGTTTTCCCATTCCCCTACAGTACACTTCAGGGCTAAGTATGAAATTCCTCCGTGGTCCTCCGTGGTCCGACCTGGGCGGAATTGAAAAATCGCGGTGTACAGGCTATTAATCCGCTCAGGTCCCGCTGTAAAATCCGCTCTAAATTTCCGCCGCGAATTTGAGTAAACCGCCGACCACCGCGGATTTGTTAAACCACCGACTGCCGCGGAATTGTTAAACCACCGACCCCAGCGCGAAATTTAATTTGATGAAATTATTGTTACACGTATGCTTTACGTTGTATTCGTGTCCATAATTCAGTAGTCCAATCCCGAAAAACCGCATTATCGGCATGCTTTTAAAACTTTGAAATAAAATATATGCATAAACCACCGACCCCAGCGCGAAATTTAATTTGATGAAATTATTGTTACACGTATGCTTTACATTGTATTCGTATCCATATGCATATATTATCGATGTATAATTTACAACATCGCATACTCGTTTGTTACATGTGCGGCATATATAACAAACCTTACAAATAATCATATGGACGAACATTCGTAAAAATGTATTATTCAGCTTTATTTAACGTCCGCTTGACTGCCCATTAATGACTTATACATTTACACATGTACGTTCACATGTAGTCTGTATTCTGTTACTATGTTTTTGTTTTGGATTTTTAAAACAACAATGTGCTACGAAGCCGTTTACCGTTTATGTATGTCGGCAAAGAATAAAGAAAAGTGAGTAATCTCATCGTTACAAAGCCGTGGTTTCAATCCGAAATGTGTTGAGCATGTTATTACAAGTGGTTCTAGAGCCTCTATTCAAATAATTAAAAAAAGTGAGCTCACTCATAGTTTTAAAGCCGTGGTTTCAATCCGCAACGCGTTGACATGGTAATTGTAAGTGTTTATACTATTAAAGTATTGTTTTATTAGACTTAACTATAAATCACAAAAATGGAATATTAAAAACAGGCGAATATGGGTCAGTTCATCCCACGATCGTTTCACCCTATATCGATACATTACTTCATTAATATGTTCGATATTTTTAAAACTTGAATCGTTCGACTATTTCAAACTCATTCAAATTAGGAAATTTTCAAAATTTACACACATAAATGCTGGCCTTACCTTGGGCGAAAGTGTTGTACATTAAAATAGCCATTTCCATTCTGACAAATAAGTTACAAAATTCACACCTCAAGTAATATATTCTGATTTAATTCCCAAATGAATGAAATGCCTTTATCTCCTGTTTTTAAGCACACATCGCCAAAATTCACCGTCAACCTTAGTGAACACATGTACATTAAAACTATCAGTCGAAAATACCGACATTTCATTTAGGCACCAAGGAGTCTGAGTCAATGCATACTGTCAATCAACTTTCTTTATTAGGCGAATTCACACGTGCCATCAAAAGGAATTGATAATTGACTAAAATACAAACCCCTTTAACACACACATGGCTAAATTACGAACGGGCTCCGATGAATAGCACCTACCCACCTCCTACAATTTACATCACGTATTACCAGTAATTTGCATAAGATTCTATTAATTTTATTAACGATAACATAAAACTCAGGCTTTAAAAATTATGGATATTAAAATAAGAGATAATTTAATTTTTGAATCGGTACAGACTTGAAGGTTGGCACATGCAAATTATGAAATCAATACTTAATTCGCAGTTGACATATTCTGTCAATAGAATTATTCCTTTAACCGGTGGTAATAAGGGGAATGCTCACTAGCCCGCGGGTTCTATAATATATTATTAGGGTTCATTAGTTAGGGTTAGGGTTAGGGTTGTGTTAGGGTTAGGGTTCATTGGTCAACCGATATGTTATTAGGGTTAGGCTTTATTGATACCCACATTTATAGTACACGTATTTCTTACAGCGACAGACTAGAGAGTAGAGCACCTGCGGACTAGTGAGGCCCTTTCAGTGTATTTTTAATTTGGCACAAAAATCATCCCTTATATCACGCCAAGCCGCTTTAACTAATGCATGCTTTTGTGCTTAAAAGCACTTTCCTTTGTACTCTTTGGTGCGACAATTAAATCCTATAAATCTAAGTTCAGTCCACACAAGATTCGATTCATATGGTCTGGTTGTTAGGTGTTTTATTTATTGAATGCTTCATCGATATGTTCACTGGAAAAATGAAATTTAATATTTGTTTCTGTGATAATTATTGGAAAGAAACCGAACCGGATTATTATCTAGGATATTTATCGTCAACTGTATAAATACGGTAAGCCGTTTGTGTGTTGCATTTATAAGTTAAAGCATAAAATAATATATCTATGAAGCGACCATTTGAGACATGATACTTTTAAGCCATATACATATAGCGCTATCTGAAACGATTTGACATGTTGATCTGTATTGAAATGTGGGGAATAGGGACTCTGTATCTTAAAGTCAAATACGAAACTGAAATAAGTAAAGAATCTTTCAGCTTCTATACATTACATGATATTTGATTCTCGGGACATAAAGTATTATTTGAACGTTGGGAGCCCAATCGTCATTTTAATCGAATTACCGTTAAATTAAATATCGGGGAGAAAATATACCTTCCAAGAATTAATGCTAATTTGTTTATTTCTACGATTGTCATTAAATTCTTCTTCATATTTAAAATCGATAATAAATCAGTATATAAAAAATCGACAGCATATTTTAAGACGCCCACGTGCAAATCGCTAGATATTATGTTTATTGTCATCCATTTTCAGACAATGTTATCAGAATTCACGAAACATGGTTTCATTGTCTGCTTGTCGGATGAACTAATGACATAGAAAATTGATATGTGTATGCACTTTGTGGTGCGATTTACGAATTGAATACCGATGTACATGTACATTATAAATGAATCAAGCATAACAGATATTTTAGGATATGAATAAAATAATACTTTGGTACAATTTAGTTAATTTTCAAAAAACAATTTGAAAATAGTATTATGAATATATAAATTACAGGTTAACTAAAACGACTAATATACTCGTGATATTATTCCATTAACTATTAAATAACGCTGTGACAATATTGACTAAATTACTCAGACTATTTTGAATCACTATGGAACATAATCCTCCGCGAATTTTATGTTTCCACCGACAATTATCCGCCGCGAATTTCAAATTTTCGCGGACAATAATCCTCCGCGAATTTTATCTTTTCGCGGACTTTTTTCCGCCCAGAACGTCGCAAATTCCGCGGAGTGGACATGAGAAAAACACCGCGATTTTTGAGTGGAAAAAACACCCACAGGGAGGATTTTCATACTTAGCCCTGAAGTGTACTGTACATGCAATGGTGATCTTCAAGCATTTGAATTTGAAGTTGAAAATGATATTTTTGCCAATTTCTCAACTGGCAACAGTGAATTATAGGATTAATAGGATTATTGTTTAACAAGGTAGGGCTGTTTATAGATACCATCTATTTTAAAGCTTTATTTTAATATATTTTAAAAATATAACTAAAAAATATGAAATTGCCGTTTTAAACATTTAACTCTCCAGAGATAAATGAAATGAAACGGGGATGTGGATAAATGTCCTACTGCTCTTGAGAGAGAGAAAGAGGAGAGAAATGGGGTTTAACGTCCACTCGACACAAACTAGATAATTTTGGGACTAACATATGGTTTCAATAGTTCGCTTGCATGTAGGGGTCTTTAGCAACTAGAGGAAACCAGAGAAAACCCACGAGATTGGACAGGCAACCCAACTCCGTTTCACGTACAACCGGGGATTCGAAAGCACGCCAGTTGACTCAAATGATAGGCTTTATGATACAGCAGGCACGTGCTACCCATTCGGCCATCCAACCCCCCCCACTGTTCTTTAGAGATAAAAGGTTTATATATTTATAAACGTTAAGAGATTAAAATGAGAGATTAAAAAATTAATACAATTATAAATATATTTTCAGACAATCGAGTGAGAAGATTAGAAAGCGTAGTGATAGTACAACAGTAGAAAGTAGTTCAACATCAGATAATGTCGACAATAGTTTTACTACTGCACCTGATAAACTAGACGAATCATCCATGAGTAGTGATGCCATGTTAGTCCCACAAGTCACCATCGGTCCAGACGGCAGCATGATTATAAACGAACAGAGGTAAACTTCCTGCTAATTATTGTCCTTTAGTTTTAGGAAGTCGGTTGTAAAAAATTATCTTATAAATGATATTGTTTTAAATACATCAGTGTAACTAATTCTTGGTCATGTGACCTTCCGTAATAGAAAAAAGTATGGAGTGTTCTTTGCTTTATGCTAGATTCACACTGTCATCCGATGTGGTACGATAGAATTGGCTCTAGAGTCCTCAATCTGGTACATGGATATAAGTTTTGATACAATCAACGCTATTGCTTTGACTTGGCACAATATGTGATAAGATCTGATAGGATTGTCACAAGTATTCCACAATTGCAGTCGGGGAGCTAGCATTAGTTTTGAAGAAAAATGTCCGAATTGAATAGTAATGTATGTAAATTTTCAACTGATTAGAATAGTATGGCAGTAGGCCTACATACTCACAGTTTAATACATCATCAGCAGATCAACTGTCAGCAGAATGGAGTTCATCTTAATTTGATATCATTCCGTAACCTTCTAAATCCACTGATCTCGATGTGGTGTGAGCAAATTTGGGATGTACATGTAGTCAAATGTTTCTAATTGTCCTGCCCAGTAACCATGCTTTAGTTCTATTTAACATGCTCAGTAACTAAGCATTTGTTCTATTTTTACCTGCTCTGTAACTAAGCATTTGTTCTATTTAACATGCTCTGTAACAAATTTAACATGCTGTGTAACCATGTATTATTTCTATTCTCTAGTTTGGTAGTTGAAGCTGAACATGAGAAGGAAGTTTTATCGCCAACTGAGATTGTCGAGGAGGATGATGTATATGTTAATTATAATAGTTTTAGAAATAAAGGAACAACTAAATGTTGGTTAGATAATGGTACGTTTAATTCAAGTTATCTTCTTAATAATTTTTATTTAGTTCCCATCCATTTGGGAATTTAGCCAACAATTGCTTAGTTGGTTTAGCAGAATATTTACTTTTATTGAAGAGAGAGAAATGGGGTTTAACATCCATTTGACACAAACTAGGTCATTTTGGAACAAACATATGGTTCAATTATTTTCTCAATTATTAGCAATGGGAGAAAACCAGAGGACCAGGATAAAACAGGTGACCCTACTCCTTGCCACGTACAGGTTTGAACAGGTGACCCTACTCCTTGTCACATACACCCATGGAATCGAAACAACACCAGCTGACTCAATGACAGAATTTCATTGGATAGAGTAAATCGCAATTAAAGAGTTGTTGTTGGGAGTCCTCTTAAGATACTTATATATTTCATTCTGAAGACGACCTCTGGCTGGCCGGTCACCTCTGGCTTGAGGCTGTGGTTTCGATCCCTGGTGTGAGCGTATGTGGCCCTCCCACTGCTAAAGACCCCTATGCCCAAGCGAATTATTGAAATAAAATTGAAACCATATGTTAGTCCCAAAATGACCTAGTTTGTGTCGAGTGGATGTTAAACCCCATTTCTCTCTCTCTCATACCGAAGATCTGTTGGGTGCCATGTTGACCTCTGCAGTCCTATGTTATAGTGAATAAGGTTTAGCTCACTCACTGTTCTTTGGTTTGGTTAATTATGTCCGCTGAACTTATGACTACATTTTTGGATTAAAGAACTTGATTTTAATTATTAGAATATTTTGATTATAGAAACAGCCAGATTTTATAGAGCTCTAAGTGCACTAGGAACAGATTTTTCGCTGATGAGCAGCCTTTTCCCTCACAGAACCAGGAGAGAACTTAAGGTTGGTATATTCACATTTCATATCAATGCTTTTGCTTGTCAGGACCTAACAACATGACCTGTTTTGTTTATCAGGACCAACAGCATGACCTGTTTTTTTTTTTATCAGGACCAACAGCATGACCTGTTTTGCTTATCAGGACCAACAGCATGACCTGTTTTGCTTTGATTCGTACTGTAATTAATGCAGCTCATAAATACATGTAAGGTTTTTGAACAAATGGAAAACCAAATTAAGGGTTGACTGTAGTACCTTGGCAAAACAGAGAACGCTAGATCGGAGACGGTCCTACACATTTTAGCACATATGACGTCATATATAGATTGTGGGTTAGGGTTAGGGTAAGGGCTAGGACCTGTAGATTTCGTCAAAGTCTCGAGATGTAAACAGGGCTATCCCTAACCCTAACCCTGGGCCAAGCCTAACCCTTACCCTAACCCACAATCCACATGTGACGTCATAAAATGCGTAGGACCGTCTTCGATCTAGCGTTCTCCTGGCAAAACATCACATGCTTTATGTATGACTGTCAAAACTAGCACTGTTGGTGCAGAAAAATAATATGTTAAACTCTATTTGATTTCAAACAGTGTTCACAATTTGAAATGTCAGGCATACAAAGTGGTGGTATTATTTGTTAAATGCTGTTATCACACATTCTTAAAATTCAGTAGTAGGGTAGAATTTTGTAGGATAGAAATTTTGCAGAATAGATATTTTTCAGAATAGAAATTTTGTATGAGAGAATTTTATAGAATAAAAAATTTTGAAGGATAGAAATTTTGTAGAAAATAGTTTTTGTTGATATACTCACGTAAATATTATATTTTTGATATCATATAGAGATATTTTTATTAATGATGTTTGTTATGATTTTATTTCAGAATAAATTTAAGAGAGAAGAGAGATATAATCGGCAAATGATTGACATGGCAATCAGTAAGTAATTACATATTGAGAATCTTCTTCATGTCTTTTTTTGATATCAAAAAATATTAACACAAGCCGATAAAGTAAAGAAAACGAAAATTTGCTGAGTTTTGGGTTTTTACTTTATAGATGAATGTTGATACTTTTTGATATCAAAAAAGACGAATTTTATTTATCACCCAATCCTTTCTTACAAGCACCAATAAATAAATATGATTCTTTGGTATAGATTTAATTTTACTGAACCTGATTACATTATGGCGTAGTGATAGGCTATATTAAGTTTTGACTGCTAGTCACCTGTTGAAAAGTCCTGTATATTAAACTAATCAGTGTCTATAATTCTTGCATGTTCTTGGGCAAACTGATCCCGCAGTGAATATTCGCTTGGCCGCTACAATCACTGATAAGCATGACATCGACGAGGCTTAATAAGTACGGCATATTAACTTTTTTACTCCGACAAATTAAATTCTCAAACATTTTTTTGAGATAAAAGAAAAATAAATAAAGACGTTTGAAGTATTTGAAGTTAAAAAATATTTCCTATTTAGTGTAAATGGGTATTAAAATGAGTAAAATGCATCATTTTGCCCGAAGCAGTTAGGTGTTAAGTAAACATTGCACGAGCAGTTGAGCCAATGACTGGCGCGGTGAGCAGTCAACGCACGTGCTATGGACACTTATCTGTTACAGAGATAATTCGTAAGTAATTCTCTGTGAAACAGATTGGTTCATGGGGAGTATTGTAATTGTTTATGGTAATGGAGATCAACAAAGTATTCCCTTTTTAATAAAAGAAAGAAGTAGTCCCGTTTTAATAAAAAAAAAAAAGAAGAATCACTCAGTAGATTATGCAAGTTATTACACAAGCGATATCTACTATGGCGAATCATTTTCCATTCCTATTTTATTCACAGAAATGAGGACACCATTAAGTCTGGAAAGTTTTGAAAGCATAGAATCAGTTTTAGAGAAAGATAAACAAGAGAGAGAAAATAAACGCAAGGCATCCATTAAGAGAAAGAAGGAAGAGAAGCAGGCAGGAAATCCTGAATACAAACCCAAAAAATCCAGACCTAACAAGGAAATCAAAAATACCAAGAAATCCGTGGATGAGGAAGAAGGCGTGGCATCGTCGCCTGAAGCTAATACTAATAAAACAAGCAGACCATCAAGACCTAAAAGACCTAAAATAACCAAGGAGAAGACAACTCCTGGTAAACTCACTACAGAGAAACAAGATGGAGATCAGGCTCAACCAGAGAATGTCAGAAAAAGTAAGTAACCTTTGTGTTAAAATTTTGAACCTTTTTTACCTTTTTTTGAACCGTTGCCCCTTTTCAGTCTTCTTGCTTTTCAACTATTCCTCTTCACTTGCAAACCAGGGCCCTGTTTCTCGAAATGTTAACTAAAGATAAATCCACATTTTAATATATACTTCAATTTTGATTTGCTTAGCACTAAAATCAGTTTAATATTATCCAATCAAATTACATGTACTAAAATTTGGATTTTATTTTAGTTAAAATTTCGTGAAATAGCCCCCAGCATCACCATGTTCCACAATAAATAACAAAAATGACCTTGATACTTTGACTTCCATGTAATAGTTATTACAATGAGAGTTTATCTTCCGGTCTATACACTCAGTCCATATATGTAAATCGTTGTTGTCTATAAGTAAACCATTGTTGTTTATATGTAAACCATTGTTGTTTATATGGAAACCATTGTTGTTTATATGGAAACCATTGTTGTTTATATGGAAACCTTTGTTGTTTATATGAGAACTGTTTTTGTTTCTATGTAAACATGTAAAACGTTGTTGGTTATGGGTAAATGATTGTTGTTATATGTGAACTGTTGTTTATATGTAAACTGTTATTGTTTATAGGGAAACCGTTATTGTTTATATGCTAACCGTTTTTATACGCCAACATTGAAATTTAAATTTATACACAGTGTTTAAGGTCATGAGACAAAGAATCCTATTGATTTTCAGCGATTTCCGATTATTAGTGCCAGAGTTATGGCTCTTGATCATTTCAAAAAATCTTGTGGACACGCCACAGAGCAGTCAGGTTGACTGAATGTTCAGCGCTATAGAAAACGATTATTAAGCTTTCATATTTCATATGAAAGCTTATTGTTTCTGTTAAGATTATTATTATTTTTTTTTTTTGTGTTTCTCCTGCAAATCGGATTTCACAGAATCTAACCATAGGATGTTTCTGAAACTTTGACCTACCCCCCCAAAAATGGGTGGTGGCTGTTGATTAAATATATTTTCAAAACGTTTTACGAATCCGAAATCACCGAATTTTACGAACGACAAAACTGACAATGCATAGTCGTAACTTTGTTATTTTTTGACCGATTTTACTTTTTTTTTTTCTTTGAATACCTTGAAAAAAATCATTTTCATCTGCAGTTTCACATTTTCGAATATTCGTCGCTTTGATTTCGAACCGGAAGTTTAGACCAATTTGACAACTTCTTTAATAGTTGTACGATTTTCATGAAATTTAGTATATAAGTAGATCTTACCGATGTGACTTCAAAAATATAATTATAAATTTTCTAAATTATCTCCCCTTGACGAAATTGAGGATCGAAATTTTCAAAAAAATCGATGAAGTATAGGTCAAATCATCTTGAATTTTTTGGGGGTTACTAGCCACGAGACCACTGATTCGTACACAAAAAATGAAGTTTGTAGCTCAACCAGGAAGTGCCACCATCTTGAAATGTAAAAACCTCAAACGCCATTTTGCTATTTTACTTACAGACACGGGAATTATATTTTCTGAATCCTTGGAGGAAGGCCTAAAAATCGTCGGTAGTAGAATTTTCATTTAGGTCAACTGGGAGTCACCATTTTGAATTGAAAATGAAAAATATAAGCAATTTGAAGGGCCGAGAATTTGGAACACAATAACTCTCCTTCTAATTAAGCTAGAATGTTTAAACTTGGTGTAGACGTTCACTAGGTCAATGTCATGACTGAGTTTAAAGGTGAGCATTTTCTGCCTAGGGTAAGCAGAGATAAGCATGCTGATTTGTTGATTATTTAGGACACGATAACTTCGGTTATAATGAAGGGAGGGTGGTGAAACTCGTCAATAGAGAGTCTAATAGCTAGCCTGTTGTGTGAAATCATTGTATCATTTTTTTTAAATATCAGGGATAGCAGAAAAAAAGAGATCGAAAATCCAAAAAGTCGTATTTTTACGATTTGGAGCATTTTTAACAGTCCTTTTCTCTTAAATCAACATAATATTTTTGGGGAACTTCTTCTACAAAGACTCTTATCGGTATTCTTTTATATGAAACCATCGACCAACAGTCCAAAATATCAGGAGTAGAAGAATAAAAGGATTGAAAACGGCCCCCTTTCATTGTTAAGCAAAACATGCAGTGTGGGTGGCTACAATCTGCACATTTAGTCATCGTATAGAGCTTATTCAACAGTATCGAATTCCAACTGCTAAGGGATCTTTTACGTGCACACCAATGTGTACACGGCGGGGGGGGGGGGACACGCCAGAAAATCGAGATGAACTTTCTTGACCAATGCAGGGATCAAACACCCGACCTCCTGGCTAGCAGGCCAATGCCTTAGCCACATAGTGTGGACACCCATCGTACATTTCATCCGTCAAATCAAAACATCGCATTGCCATCAGACCAATAATTAATTATTCTTATTTTAAAACTTTATTTTAATATTATAAAATCCTAATTTTATTGGTAGACGTTTGTCTTATTTAAAATTAAACTTTCATTTAATCTATGAACAACCCTTAACGTGTCTCTTTAAAACAATTAAATACTCTAAAACAGTAGCTCAACCTTTTGACCTAAGCTCATTAATTTACCATTTTGTATGTGAGCGACTTGCTATTCTTCTTATATGACATATTGCACGTGTCTGATTTCCAAAGGGGGAGGGGGTGGCTGAATGGTTAGCACGCGCGCGCTGTATCATAAAGCCTGTCATTGAGTCAACTGGCGTGTTTTCGAATCTCCGGTTGTACCTGACAAGGAGTAAGGTCGCCTGTCCAACTTGGTGGGTTTTCTTCATTTCCTCCGGTTTCCTTTCACTGCTAAAGACCTCTACGCGCAAGCGAAATATTGAAATAAAATCGAACTATATGTTAGTCCCGAAATGATCTAGTTTGGGACACAATAACTCTCTTTCTAATTCAGCTAGACTTGGTGTGGGTGTTTATTAGGCCAATACCTTGATGACTCTGGAACACAATAACTCTTCTTCTAATTGGGGTACAATGTTCAAACTTGGTATAGGCATTCACTAGGTCAATGTCTTGATGAAGTTCGAAGTAGAATTTTGATTTAGGTCAACTGGTAGTCACCATTTTGAAGTGAATATGAAACATAGTGAAAAATCGACATTTACGGACTTGTAAACAGACACAATAGAGCATAGTATGTTCAATGCGTCTCCTATGTCTGAAATTAATACAATTCAGGATAGCCGGGATACGGTATTTGAATATTTCAAAAATTCGATTTTTGCCTTTGATGTTTTTCGTGCTGACAAAATTCTTTACGAGTGAAAAATCACATTAACTTCACTAGATTGTGACCGATTTTAATGATTTTTTTTCCTTGTTCGGATTATTTATATGACCCATGACATGTGACAGGAAGTGACTGTGACTATGAAAGCTTTCATATCTGCATGGGACAGTAGCAGATCTAGTTATTATTATTATTATTAGAGGCCAAAGTTAATATCCGATTGACTTTAAATTTATACACAGTGTTTAAAGTCATGAGACGAAGAAGCCTATTGATTTTCAGCGATTTCTGATGATTAGTGCCAGAGTTATGGCCCTTGATCACTGCAAAAAATCTTGTGGACGCTCTAGAGGCCAAAGTTAATATACGATTGACTTTAAATTTTTACACAGTGTTTAAGGTCATGAGACGAAGAATCCTATTGTTATTCAGCGATTTCCGATAATAACTACCAGAGTTATGACCCTTGATCACTTCAAAAAATCTTGTGGACACTCTAGAGACGAAATTTAATATCTGATTGACTTTAAATTTATACAGTGTTGAAGGTCATGAGACGAAGAAGCCATTTGATATTCCGATAATTACTGCCAGAGTAATGGCCCTTGATCACGTCAAAAAATCTTGTGGATGCTCTAGAAGCCAAAGTTAATATCCGATTGACTTTAAATTGACACACAGTATTTAAGGTCATGAGACAAAGACGCCTATTGATTTTCAGCGATTTCAAATAATTACTCTACTGCCAGAGTTATCTCCCTTTATAACTTCAAAAAATCTTGTGACGCTGTACAGGCCAATCTTATCATCCGATTGAATTCAGATTGATACACAAGGTGTTGAAACGAACAAGTATTTTGATTTCCAATGAATTTTTTATAACTGAACACTGAACAGCTAAGTCCATGATATTAAATGTTTCATGTATATACTAATTGTTAGCGTGGGGTAAAACTTTATAAAAAGCAATCAAATTGTAATAATTTTCTGATAATTACATAATGAGTTGTTACTCTTAATCAGTGTTTAGTGTATTACAAATGTTTTATGTACCGAAAAAAGTAAAAATATGCGACAACCCTTGTTGACTGCACGGACGATTTAGCTGCTGTGGGCGTATGTTTCGTTGCCTGGCAACCTATCTTTGTATGTAAACCATTGTTGTTTGTATGTAAGCCATTGTCGTTTGTATGTAAACCATTGTTGTTTATAGGTAAACCATTGTTGTTTATAGGTAAACTGTTGTTGTTTATAAGTAAACTGCTGTTGTTTATAAGTAAACTGCTGTTGTTTATAAGTAATCCTTTGTTGTTTATATGAGAACTGTTTTTGTTTATACATGTATTTATTATATGGAAACCGTTGTTGTTTATATGGGAACTGTTCTTGTTTATATGGAAACCGTTGTTGTTTATATGAGAACTGTTTTTGTTTATATGTAAACCGTTGTTGTTTATATGTTAACTGTTGTTGTTTATATGTAAACTGTTGTTTATATGTAAACCACTGTTGTTGTTTTACAGGTAAACCATTAGAATATGAAGAGTTTGAATTTGAATCAAGTGATGAAGAGGACAAATTACCAGCTAGGTTTGTTTTCTTATGTATTTTTTTTCGCATACCTAGGAACCATATGTTAGTCCCCGAATGACCTACTTTGATTTCTCTCAGACAATATATAGAATTCTTAATAGTGGAAGAAAAGTAGTTGGGAAATGATGCTGCCATAGCAAAAATTTGACTCGTAACCATAGAAATAAAGCTAGAAGATAGTAAGCCCCATTCCATGAAACATGTTATTGATTTTGTCTTTTTTCAGGCTTCCAAAACTACAGAAATCATCCAAATTCACTGAATTTCAAAACACAGCTTCTAAAAAATTACAGGTGATATGTGCTAGTCGACCTGTATCCGATGATTCCGATGATGATGATAATGAAGATGATGATGTCGATGTCCTGGCTAGTGACAGTGATATCGATGAAGATGTAACATTGAATTCGAACATCGTAAACGATCATACACAAGAAAATGAATTGCTTAATTCGAATATTGTAAATGATCATACACAAGAAAATGTAACGCCTAATTCGAATGTCGTAGATAATCATACACAAGAAGATACAACGCTTAATTCGAACATCGTAAACGATCATACACAAGAAAGCAATTTAACGAACACTAATAATGACTTGCTTGAGGGTACTGGTGAAAATACTATGAATAATAGTAGTGAAATCCTTAATTCAGAAAATATGGAAAATATTGAAGAAAATTTATGTAATATCACCGAAGATATCAACAATAGTTCTGGTTACATGACTTTGAATACCATGGAAGAACAAACAAATTTTGATATGATGGATGAAATCGTGTCAGTCGAAAATCAGTCGGAAGAAAATGTGCCAGTTGTAGAAACAGAGACACTGTCACCGATCATTGTAACAACGCCCGAGGACGCTGTTCCACTGACTAAGATTAAAGAAAAGTCCGAGAAACTTGTGGAAAATAAAACTAAATTACATGTAATGTCGGATAAAATTCAAACAAACGCTGACTTCAGGAAATCTCCGATAAATAAATCAAAAACGACAATTTCAAATGTTGAACATACAACCTCCACGCCCTCCTCAACCGCAACAGATAAAAATCAGACGCCAAAAACTGTGCCAAGACGAATAAAGAAATTCCAACCTAATTTAAATCTTGCCCGTAAAAAGGATGCTTCTCCTATGGGTAATAATAAAAATTTACCTGTTTCTAATGGAGCTGTTGCTAAGGTACAAGAAAAAGGTGAGTCCCTGATATTTATGCTTGAATTTAAGGCATCAGGTTTTTTATTTGCGCACATTGAAATGTTGATGTTTCAACATTTCCTCTGGTTTGAACTTTCAGGCCTTCCCAGCCTGCATCTGTCGCTGAATGTGGTCTGCATATGTTTACCATATTGTAATCTGACATCTTTGTATATATGAGGGGAGTCTTATTGGCTCAGGAAAACATTGGCTCATTAATCTTTGTTCGATCATATTCCCCTTTGCCAGGGGTGTAGAACGGAGGACCTGGCAAATAAAACGTGTTGTCATTTTGATTGGATAAAAAATAAGCCTTGAACACTTGGAATTTGATATAAGAGTAGGCCATTGTGCCGCTGTCCGGGCAAAATTTCTCACAGCACACTGTATGGCATATGCCTGTCTTCCTTAGCCCAGTAGGATGTCTTCATTAGTCCAGTAGGACGTTAAACCCCATTTCATTTTATTTGTGTATCTTTAATAGGTAATATAGCATCTATGGTAAGTCTCGTAAACGGACAATGAGTTGTCGTTTAGTTTTATTCTGTTCATTCACTTATTACACTGTTTACAATTTGCCATGCTGCACAAATATTTTATCTTGCATAATCTATAACGATGAAACAAATAAATCTCACATTGGTGTATTTTGTATTGTGGGAGATTAAAGCACACAGATTAATGATAAAACAGCACAGGAATTAAACACTAGCTTATATACATGTACCACAGTCATTAAACACTAGTTTATATACCACAGTCATTAAACACTAGTTTATATACCACAGTCATTAAACACTAGTCTACATGTATATACCACAGTCATTAAAAGAGGTGATAAAACAGTCATTAAAAACTAGTCTATATACCAGTCATTAAACACTAGTTTATATACCAAAGTCATTAACTAGTTTATATACCACAGTTATTAAACACTTAGTCTATATACATGTACCACAGTCATTAAAAACTAGGTTATTTACCAGTCATTAAAACCTAGTTTATATACATGTACCAAAGTCATTAACTGGATTATATACCGCAGTCATTAAACACTTAGTCTATATACCACAGTCATTAAAAACTAAGTTATATAAAAAAAGGAATTAAAACTTAGTTATACAGTACATGTATACCAGGTATTAAACACTAGGTCTGCATGTATATACCACAGTCATTAAAAGAGGTGATAAAACACAGTCATTAAAACTGAATTTACCTACCAGTATCAGTCAGTAAAATTAGTTTATTCACCAGAGGCACAAAAAAACATAAAATATTTTAATCGGTTTTGACATGAGTCACAGGTCACAAAATATGCAATAAGCAATTCATAAATTTTACATTTATTGACACAGAATTAATAACTTGTTTACACTGACGATTTCCTACTAAAACCAATCTTATTTATTTAGCAATCGTTGGATGTAAGTATTTTGTATTATGCTAACTTAGGATAAATGAATGGGGTAAGAATTAACCAAGTAATCAAGAAATAAAATTACATGTGTCACGAAAAACTTGGGGGTGCTGTGTTTGATTCCTCCGTTGGCAGGAGTGGCTTCTTGTCAGTGGGGGAATCACGGTGGCTAAGTGGATAAGGCGCTGGTTCGCTAGCCTGGAGGTCGGGTGTTCGATCCCTGCATTGGCCGAGAAAGTTCATCTCGATTTTCCGGCGTGATTTCCCCTTGTCAGTGATACAGAAGGAGGGCCTGACAAGGACAGCTGCCTAGTTGTTCGGATGGGACAAAAAACCGAGGTCCCGTGTACACATTGGAGTGCACGTAAAAGATCCCTTGGCAGTTGGAATTCGATATAAGAGTAAGCCATAGCGCCGCTGCCCGGGCAAAATTACCCTCATAGCACACTGTATGGCGTATGCCCGTCTTCCATTAGCCCAGGTTAGGTGCATAAGAGTAGGACGTTAAACCCCATTTCATTTCATTTCATTTGTTGTCAGTGGTGTATGACGGAGGACTTTTCAAGAAGCAACATATAGTACACATTGGCATGCATTTAAAAGATGCCTTGGCAGTTGGAAAGCAATGTGAGAGTAGGCCAGACAAATTTCCACCATAGCACATAGCGCAATGTATGCACTTCTTTATTAGCCCCTTATAGGAGTAGGACGTTGAATCCTGTTTTATTTCAAATTTACAGGTACATGTACATCTTTTAAAGACACATTATCTAAGAGTTGAATTTTGCACATTGTAGATCTATTGTCTGGCTTCAAATGTATTATTGAGACATTTGCAAGCTCATAATCAAATCTCCCGACCACCAGATGGCTGAGATATTAAATGGATTAGAAAATGTCTTTTAAAGATGGATTATGTAAGAGCTGAGTTTCCCTTGCGCATGACTTCAGAGACTTCGCTCTAGCTTAAAATGTATTATTTAAACATTTATTCACATGGCAACCTCCTAATCAAATCTCTTGACCATCAAATGGATTAGAAAATGTTTTTTAAAACGCTGAGTTTCCCTATTATAGGTCTGTCCTCTGGCTTTAAATGTATTATTTAAGCATTTCTTAAAGGGACAATAACACTCTTGCTGGCTTGGCAGCCCCAGAAAATAAATAATAGCCTTATTCTAAGTACTAGATGTTTAAGTGTCCTACCTGTTGTGTAAATTATCCATTACGACCTATTTTACTTGTCCAGAGGGTTCGAAAATATTTTAAATCAAAGCCACATTTGGAAAGGTTTATGTTAGACTTTTCAAATCAATTAGTTGAATTTTTCCAATTTTTTAAATTAGGTGTGTTAAGATGCAATTTATATCATCAATTAATTGGAATATTGTAGAATAATACGATTTGTTGACCAGAATGAAGATTGGGACATATTATTTAGTTACAACAAGAGTGGTATTGGGGCTTTAAATTATTTAATTAATTTATCATAATGTGTTTCAGGTAAACCAATAAATACGAAGCCGCAGATTGTCACAAATAAGAAAGATTGTGTTATAATCGGGTAGGTTATTATTATCGTATTTGTTACAGTTTATAATGATAATCATTTTCTAGAGCTTTGAACATTCAGTCAGTTTGGCTGCTCTGGGGCACTTTACAACGGATATAAAATAAACAAACACAGTTTTTAAAAACAAATAATAACAAATTTATTTTTTATGTTTTATTTTAGATTTTGATATTTATACGCCCACATTGAAATGTGATCGTATATTGTCATTGCTTGTGGACGCTCTAGAGGCTAAAGTGAATATTTGATTGACGTAAAATTTATATATAGTGTTTAAGGTCATGGGGCGAAGAGACCTATTGATTTTAGACAAATTTAGATAATTACTGCCAGAGTTATGGTCCTTTATCACTTGTTTTCATTTACAATTGGTGTGGTTTCAGATCCCCAGTTGTACGTCACATGGAGTAGGGTCGCCTGTCCAACCTCTTGGGTTTTCTCTGGGTTCTCTGGTTTCCTCCCACTGCTAAATGAAATTAAACCATGTGTTATTCCCAAAATGACCTAGTTTGTGTCGAGTGGGCATTAAACCCCATTTCTCTTACTCATTGGATTTGATATATTTTTGTAGGAAACAAGAGGCAAGGAAGTCCAATACTGCCAAGAATCTACCCAGTCCTCCTGAATGTTGCTCTGTGCAGAACAACGAGAACGAAGACAATGATATTGAAATTGTTGAAGATGACAAAGAAATGGCCTCAAAGAATCCATCTTCAGATGTTGAAATGATGTCGGACGTTGAAGACAATTCCACCTATAAAGGAATTGTGCGAAATTTAAATTCTGCAAATAAATCCCTTTCAAAATTTGTTGAAGAAAAAACGCGAAAATCAGACAGTGCTAGTGTTATTGATGTCAATATGGAGGTTGTCGCGTCAGACGTGGATGTCAGTTATGTGGAAGAATCGGTCGTCACAGACGACACAGTGCCAGTACATTCTGTTAAAGTTCTAAACAAAGACAATACAAATCATTTCGTTCTACCTGCGAGTGTGTTCCCCAATTTACCGTTCTCACAAGAACAGGATAAAATGCAGATGGTATTAGTCCCGGAAACGATGGACGGTGATACGATATATCATGTTTATATGTTACCGGAAACTGAGGACAATAACTCGTCAGCACAACCATCGGGCACGAAGGATACCTCCTAGCGTTATAATAATAATAATAATCATGTTTTTAATGTGAAATTACATTTATTCTAGCTGTTTTTATTTCCAGCTTGATGTTGTACACGAGTTGAATTAACAATAGATCAACATCGTGTCTAGAGTTAACACTAGGCCTCTGTCATGTTTTGAATATACTAGTCCAACAGGTGCATGATAATGGCTTTAACACTAGGCCTACATGATAATGGCTTTGTTTAACACTAGGCCTCCATCATGTTTTGTTTTGAATTTACTAGGCCTACATGATGTTTTATTTGAATTTGCTAGGCCTACATGATAATGTTTTTAATACTAGGCCTATATGACCATGTCTTGATGGAACATTATTCCTGCATTATGTCTTGATTGAACATTATTCCTGCATTATGTCTTGATTGAACATTATTCCTGCATTATGTCTTGATTGAACATTATTCCTCCATTTGTCTTGAGTGAACATTATTCCTGCATTATGTCTTGATTGAACATTATTCCTGCATTATGTCTTGAATGAACACTAGGCCTTCATGATGTCTTGATTGAACATTATTCCTACATTATGTCTTGAATGAACCCTAGGCCTTCATGATGTCTTGAATGAACACAAGGCCTAAATTATTATTTCTTCATTCAACACTAGGCCTACATGATCATGTGGATGTTGACCCCAGCTATGTAGAGACCCTATAACAATCAACATCTTATTATTGCCCTGGAATTTCAAAGAGTTAGCTGCTCAAAGGTACAAATTACAAAGTCACAAGAAATCATTAACCGTATGTCTGTCCAATAAGTTATATTTTAGAATCCTGTTTCAAGGCCTGTTATTTTAACTCTTTATTGTAAAGAGTCCCGTACAAGGAAAATGCACAATCACCAATGTCTTGGGGTTGTTGCAGGTATTTTTAGTATGTTTTTGGAAGGAAGGAAAATTTTTGAAAATTTCTTCAACTAAAATGACAGGAATTTGGGTGGGTAATTTATTAAAAGTACCTTCAACTAAAATGGCCAAATGGGGGTTGGGTAATTTATTGAAATTTCCTTTAAATCAAAGTCACATTGAAAACAATGGACAAGAGAGGCTTAGATTTGAATGACCATTGAATGTGTAAATACATACATTTTCTCAAAACTACAACCATTGATAACTTTGCTCAAAATATAGGAATTTGAATGATATTTTCAATGTATTCATTTTGCATTATCTAATTTTGAACTACTATAAGGAGAATTGTCAGCTTTTTTATAAATATTTAATTATACTATATATGATTGAATCTGATTTGGAAAGCTGCCCTGAACCTTAGAATTCTTCAATAATTTTAGATTCAAGGTATTCTCCCAGATTTAATTCAGGGGAGCACTATATAGGATTCTTTAAAAAATGGAATTTTAGACCTTTTGAATTCTTATATATTTTATACAAGTGCAATAAAAATATTTTATGTCAGTTGAAAAAAAGCCTGAAGAAAACACATTTCTTAAAGGGGAAGACCAATGATTTTCAACAAAGTTTCCATAAATCTTTAATTCAGAAATAATTCCCATCTACATCACTTCCGGTTTTAAATAATAAAAAGGAATTACTCGCCTACAAAAACATTTTTGCTTGTGTTGGGTGGGGGCGGTGTATTTCTGAATATATGTGTAACATATATTGAAACCTGGCTGAAAATCGTTGGACTTTTCCTTTAAACTACTTTTAAGATGACTAAATAGAAAGAGTCGGTATCGTTTCTTTTTGTTTTTTTTACGGTGGGATATATTTTTGAACAGCATGATGTTTTATACGTTAGATATCACAAAGTTCTACCACATGATCAGAAAGGGGGGGTTGGGAGGCCGAATGGTTAGCGTGTGCGTGTTGCTTCTGTCATTGAGTCAACTGGCTTGGTTTTGATGCCCCAATTGGACGTGGCAAGGAGTATTCCCAAATTAACCTGGAGTGCAGCTGTCGGTGCAAAATTTCCCTCATAGCATACTGTGTGATGTCTTCCGTCTTCACCAGCCCAGTCGGTGCTGAAGTTTGGGATATTTAGTAAAAATGATTCGGCTCTTCTATTTGTGAAGCCTATCTAGGTGCTTTGTACATGTAAACTCAAATGTTTCGGCTTCTGAGATATAAGTGACCATCCACCTGTTCTGTTTATAAGGGCCGGGATGTATGTCGATAGACTCAGTGTCTCAATAATTTATCCATAATCTTGCAACCACTCCGAATATCAGATGTATGCATGCTTATCGTTATAACTAAACGTCAAAAACAAAATGACCACTAATTTAACCAAATCAAAATATTGATCAGATCTCTTGTATCCGGGGCATTAGATTTAAATATTTAATTTATTCGGGTATATTTAAATAGAAGAGTACTAGTATACATTTATTGGGGTATATTTTAATGCATTTGAAATAATTAAAGTACACGTGTCAACATACAGTTTTTGAATCTATTTTAATTTAAACATGTATCTATGTACATGTATGTATTTTGTCGCCCCCTGTCCGTTGGTCAGCCCGTCCATCCGCCGTTCATAATTGCTTATGGGCGCTCTATATTCTAAAGTTAATATCCGATTGGCTTTAAATTTATACACAGTGTTTACGGTCATAAGACGAAGAGGCCTATTTATAATTACTGCCATAGTGTGGACGCTCTAGATAATTACTACCAGAGTTATGGCCCTCGATATTGATTTATACACAGTGTTTAAGACCATGAGACAAACAATCAAAACAAAGTGTAATGATGCCTGATAATTACCTAATGGGTTGTTATTTGTAATCAGATTTGAGAGTGCTGTAAATGTTTTATTACTGAAAAAAAAAAAAAATATGCGACAACCCTTGGTGGCAGTCTGGACAACTTTCATTGTCTGACATGTGTCCAACTTTGGGTGAATGAAACACGTGTGGCAAAACCCTTTATTTGAAATACAATATGCTGGGTTTTCGTTTTGGCCCAGGAAGTTCCTCCGAATCTGTCAGTGTCCTTTCCTGTTGTCAGTGGTGTAGGACACGGGGTCTGACAATATCACTGACGTGTTTTTAAATGCATAGCATATCGGACATGTTTTCTAAATATATTATATGAACAGCTTTAGCTCCTGAGTGAGTTCGTTGATTGTGTGTCGATAATGTTACTCTTGATTTTTCACTGATCCCCTCCACCCCGACAATCTGCACCCCCACCCCTAGTTTCACTTAAGAATTTACCCAACTTTTATAGTTTCGATGGCCTCTACTACATGAAGATCTGACATGTTGTGATCGGGGGTCATATCAGAGGCTTTTGACTCTATGACGTCAGACATTTACCAATCGGCGTTGGTGTTTCTGGTAAGATACCCACATTTCCGTGCATCGTACGCCAAGAACTCACTTCAACAGACCGTATCATTGGCTTGTCCCTCACATCAACCAAAACACGGCTTATATAACAACTCTTCCAGATCTGTGTTATAATCAGATAAGGTGACACCAATCTCATTATTATGATCGTTAATCAATTTTGAAAACTTGTTTATTATGGAGCTCCAGCCTCTTGGGTTTTACTCCCACTACTCCGGTGTCCTCCAACTGCTAAAGACCCCTACGCACAAGCGAATTATTGAAATAAGATTGAACCATATGTTAGTCCCGAAATGACCTAATTTGTGAAATGACCTAATTTGTGTCGAGTGGATGTTAAACCCTCTCTCTCTCTCTCTCTCTCTCTCTCTCTCTCTTTTTATTATGGAGGTACAGCTTTAATAATTTATCTGGGTGACTGTCATCTGTGGTACTCTAATTCTAACCTAACCTATTAAACTTAGTACTTGAAAATCTAGGGTAATTTAGAGAACACCCGTTTGTCTTAAAGCTATTTAACAAATTAGATGTTTATCTTTTTGAGGGTCTGTCAATATATTATGTGATGATCGAGAAAATGGCTTAGTTTGTGTCAAATGAACCGTTACAGATTTTGATGTAATGTGGTCTGAAAACTATGTAATATAAAACAATGAATCAAAATTAAAGAATAAAATAAAATAACCACAAATACTTTCTTTTTCCACTTGAGATCCCAGATTTGTTGATTTTTTTTTTTGGTGTGGTTTTTTTTTTTTTTCGTCCAATCTTGCTTAGAGCTTTTCGGCTTATTTCTGACACCCCTTCAGTATAATGACTGGTTGCGATTCGAGGCATGCGGCTGCACCTCTACGTCATCATCTTTCAAAAGTCAGAGAAGGATTTCCCCGACAGCGACCAAACCGAAGTGAAATGAAATGAAATGGGGTTTAACGTCCTACTGTTCTGTTCCTTAACTGGGCTAATGAAGACGGGCATACGCCATACATTGTTCTATGTCAGGGAAATGACAGCACTCAGCCTACTCTTAAGAAGAATTCCCAACTATCAAGGGATCTTTTAAGTGTCCGTTTTTCCATCTCATCCGAACAACGAGACAGCTGTAAAGTCAGGTTCTACGTCCTGCATCACTGACGAGGGAGGGGGGCACACCGGAAAATCTGGATCAAAAGCCGCTCGTATAACCTCTGACGCGACCAACCAATACACTGGCCAGATATTCATGTAGTAGATACCATCGAAAGTATATAAAAAAACAAACGAAATACAGATCTGTATGTTAATCAGCTTGTTTGAAACGCGGGGGTGGGGGTGGGAGGGCCTAGTGGTCTAGAGTGCCGCGCTTCGACCTCTAGCTGGCCGGTCATCTCTGGCTTGCGGTTGTGGTTTCGATCCCTGTACATGTAAAAACTGGGCTAAATGCGTGGTCTGTAGCTTGAAAATTGACTGAGATACGGGCATTTGTGTTTCATGAGTTACCAATGAGTTTTCGAAACTTAATATGTCAATAATTTACTCGTACTTGAGATATCTTATTTTTACCTCTCTAGCGAAGATATACAAACTATAATTACACCAAGTTTCAGATATTTAGGTGCCCATCCGCCGGGATCTTTCGGCCCGAAAATACGAGGCAATTTTCGAAAATTTGTGTCTGAAACCATATTGGAAGTCAGTTTTCTGGAAATCTAGTGAAGACTGATGCATTTTCACGTGTCTTTTGTAGTACTACCGATAATCTCTGGATAGACAAGAACTTGGTTCGAGAAATGATTTAGTTACTCATGGAGCACTAAAAAATCAAGAAAATATTCAATTTTACCACATTTTTGTCGGTTGTAATATGTTACAATAATCTACACAAAGATTTCTTTAAGAATACCTAATTTGAGTTGTATATGTTCAATAACCGAAAAGATGGGTTGTCTGACAACGAAACATACGTCCACAGCAGCTAAATCGTCCGGGAAGTCAACATGAGTTGATAGAAAGGTAAACATAAGATAAATATAAGTCAAGTAAATTACTGGTATATACAAATTTTGTATCCATCTAGATTGGTGAACCCTATTATTGAATTCCAACCCGTATCTCACATTGGGATTATTATATCCACTGAAAGAGAATCGACTTCAGACAAGTATTTGCCCCCCGAGTTAGAAATTGGAATCAGACCAGTTATTTGGTAATCTCGCTTAGGAACATGGGCGTAACAGACTTAAAGTGCGAATCCCGAATTTCATAGAATCTGAAAATTACAAGTTCGTATACGTATGAAATTTTAACGCCAAAATACAGAGGAATTGTGTATTTACCTTGTCTGAAAAGTTCAGTTCAAAATATTCAGTCGTTTGGACGTGAACGTCAAAATCGCACCACAATCAAATATCCGGACACTAGACTTTTTAAATAGTTGAACTTGATAAATGCGACTACATGCGATACCTATTGTACACTTCATAAATAGAGAGCTTGCGGCACTCAGCATGTAGACGCGTATTATCCAGGCACTTTTTAGGATGCAACCAAGACGCCGGTCTTCAAACACAGAGCAATACCGACAATTGGAAATTTTTTGAAAACGTATCACAACGCTTGAGGTAGTTACTAGGGGCTAAGTTATAAGTTATTAAAGGCCTTTCATACAAAATTAAGCAATTTTAAGCCCCAAAATGTAACTGGAATTATTCCTTTAAGACATATACTTTTGAAATATTTTCTACGTTACAGGCGCCTGTCAGTTATTTACAAATCATAACTGTTCGTTTGATTATTCCCAGGTAAAAGAGTTCACCATTTTGTACGTTTAAAATCACACACAGTCTGTAGTCCATTAAAAAACCTTTCTTCTTGTGGGTGACTCTCCTCAGACCAAGCATAAAGTACGGACCAGCCCGAGTCACCTCCAAACTCCAAAAGGTCGAAGGAGTTCTAAAAACGAGTATTGCTACCCACTTAGCAATAAAAAAAAGTATCTCATTTGTTTTATTTTATTTTTTAAAGGTGCTGTAAAAGATTTAATAGTTTGATCAAGAATCACTTGAGGGGTTTGTAGATTCGTCATCCTCTCTTTACGATATTTATCTATGTAATATACTTCTTAAAGAGCATTTAAAATGAAAATATAAAAAAATAATATGTCGTACTTAAAGCCATAGTTTATAATATACACTTACAGCAATTTAATTCAAATTTATTCCTAATCAGGGGGCTGGATGGTCGAATGGTTAGCGCATGCGCGTTGTATCAGCCGGTCTGTCATTTAGTCAGCTGGCGTGGTTTTGTTTCTACGGTTTTATGTGACAAGGAGTATGGTCGCCTGTTTAACATCGTGGGTTTTCTCTGGACCCCCAGGTTTCCCCCCACTGCTAAGGACCCGCTTAATGGAGTAAGATTCTTAATTTCGATTAAACGAAGACTACCTGTTGGATGGGAAGTAAACGTGCCCAGGTAAAAATTGAAAATATTAGAAACTTTTAACAGATAAACATTAGTGAATCTGTAAATTTTATGGAAATTCTAAAAATTAAACTTAAAATTCTGATGATTTCTTTTGTATGATTTCATTCCATAAAAGATGGTTCATTCAAGATGATTATGATAATCTGTCGATCTTTGAAAAAATGAATCCCATTGGCAGGTCGACTTTGTTTCCGGTTGGTTAAATACTTGTTGAACCAATGAAGAACACAACCCCAACCACCCCATCCAAGCCGCCTCAAGTATATGACATAGTCCAGTGTGCCGGGGGGGGGGGGTGCGAATGGTTAGCGTGCGCGCTGTATCATAAGGTCTGCCATCGAGTCAACTGGCGTGGTTTCAAATCGCCGGTTGTACGTGTCAAGGAGTAGGGTCTCCTGTCCAACCATGTGGGTTTTCTCCGGGTACTTCCCGGTTTCATTTCATAGAAGTAAAATCATTGTGTATCCACAACATAAGGTTGTTATTTGATGATAGTGGGTAGTATGTGATAAGTATTTGGTAGTATTTGGTTAGTTTTTGCTTGTTTTAGTTGACATTGATAATCGCATTTGAAGTACAATTCCCACGGTATAACTAATTATTTTTGAAAAAATTCAATTGATATGCACATTTTGCAGTATTATGTTGTAGTATTTGGTAGTATGTGGTGATTTTGAGGTAGTACTGGGGTGGTATTGGGTAGAATTGGGTAGTATTGGGTAAATCGTCCCGCCGCAATTTTTAGAATCCATTTCCGAAACGTTTAATCGAGTGTTCCCAGTACATTAGTACCTGCAATGACAAGGGAGCATTCATTATCTTATTTCGTCAAACCCATAGTTTTTTTTTAGTCTGAAATATGGGTCTAAAGCATTGGTTTAACGTCTACTCAGCACACACTAGATTATTCTAGGACTAACCTATAGTTCACGGGCCTGTTTCATGAAATTTTAACAAAGATAAAATCCAAATTTTAGTAATTTGATTGGATAATATAAGATTGATTTTAGTGCTTAGCCAATCAAAATTGAAATATCCTCTAAATTTGGATTTCATCTTTACTTAAGATTTCGAGAAGCAGGGCCCAGTTTTATTTCAATAATTCGCCCGTGTGTAGGGGTGTTTAGCAGTGGGAGGAAAAAGACGACCCGCAAGCACACTTTGTCACCTACAAGTTTAGAATTAGGATCGAAATCGAAATTACGTCATTCAACGACTTCAGACCTACAGATTCAACGTGCACCCGTCAAATCATGCCACCACCACACAACCCAGAAGACAGGGGATATTTCCTAGAAAGTGAGTCAAATAAAACGAAAATGGTGAAATATGCATCTTTTATTAAAGATTCTTGCTACTGGGCATTTGATGATCTTGAGACTTATTTTGTAGATTTATATTTTATCATTAATGATTTAATCTATTTTATTGTTTCTTTGGGCGGGTTTAATTTATATAAAACGCGGTATATTATATAGTATGATATTTTAGTCCTATGTATTCGACCTGAGACAGAATGCAAATAATGGCGTAAGAATTTTTATTATATTGCTTAATATGAAGTAACTTCTTATATATCAGATTTTATTTAGGATTTTCCGATGTGTCGAAGCAAGCATATGATTATCTTAGAATTTCTTTTTCAATTTTGAAAATTAGTTTATAATTTTAAACTTTGAAATTTGATTTTTTAATTCTTAACTTAAATTTATATGGTATCTTTTCAGATTTTTTTTTTTTTTTTTTTTTTTTTTTTTTTTGAAGGAAAAAAATGTTAATTTGTTTATTAAGGATACACGATATAAAATTTAGATACAGAACTGATCCTTCGTGCTAAAATAGATAATGTTGCAATATCTATTTTTGAATAGTATAGCGCGAACGTCCAACTCTTTATCAAAATCGTATATAACGTACCTTTAAGTCATTATTTTAAACTTAAATTCAAAATTTTATTTTAAACTTAAATTCAAAATTTTATTCTAAACTTAAATTCAAAATTTTATTCTAAACTTAAATTCATAATTTTGAAATGAAATTCATAAAATTAAATTCATAATACTAAACTTAAATTCAAAGTCTTAAAATTAAATTCATAATTCTAAACTTAAATTCATAAATTTAAACTTAAATTATTCATAAATCTAAACTTAAACTCATAAATTTAAACTTAAATTCATAATTCTAAACTTAAATTCATAAATTTAAACTTAAATTCAAAAATTTTAACTTAAATTCAAAAATTTTAACTTAAATTCATAAATTTAAACTAAAAATTCAAAAATTTTAACTTAAATTCATAAATTTAAACTTAAACTCATAGATTTAAACTGAAAATTCATAAGTTTAAACTTAAATTCATAAGTAATAATTTATATTGAAGGCATAAAGAAAGGTTTGCAAATAGGCAGATTTTGCTCTTGCATAATGTCTGTTCAGATTTATAATTTTAGATTTAATTGTGCAGTTTTATAGTTTGTATTTTACTTCCCATTTGTAAAATAATTTATAATTTTGTATTTTTACGAAAAAGATTATATTTTATATCTTGTCTGGCATGCAATCGAAACTGCAAGCAGAATTCGGCATACATTGCGACTTACCTTTAATGACCGGAATCTGTCGTTCAAGACCGGAAACAATCGCTCATCAGAGGTTCATCCCCGGAATCAACCGTTCATCAGAAATGAATTGTTTTGCACCTAACCTGGGCTAATGAAGACGGGCATACACCTTACAGTGTGCTATGAGGGAAATTTTGCCGGGAAGCGGCGCTACTGCCTACACTTATATCGGATTCCAACTGCCAAGGGATCATTTACGTGCACGTCAATGTGTACACGAGACCTCGGTTTTTTGTCCATCCGAACGACTAAACAGCTGTCGCAAGGGGAAACTACGGATGAACTTTCTCGGCTAATGCAGGCATCGAACACCGTTCATCTACCGTTCATGACTGGAATCGAACGATCACGAACATAACCTCTGAACTTTTGCTGGAAACCACTTGGATGTTCCAACCGCAGTTGAATTAATTTTTTGAATTATCACTTACTGATCCTCTGCATTCATTTAACTGTTTTAAAATAATTGAATACTTAATCAAAAAGCAATTCAGCTCAAATGGTAAAGTTCCTTATGGGCAATTTAAAAATATTTTAATGCCATTTCTGGACTAAGGAATGAAACTTTATTTTTTAGAATTTCCATTTACTGCACAGTTGTTATTTCTGTGTGTATGGTTGCTGTGGCTGGTATATCAGTGACTAAAACCCAGAAAGCTGTCGAATATGGTACCTTTTCAGATTTTTTTTTAATAAAAACCTTTACTTTGCTTATTCAAGAAATACCATATAACATTTAGATAAAAAAAAACCCCTGATCCTTCGTGCTAAATAGATAATGCAAAATGAATATATTGAAAATTTCATTTGAATTACTATATTTTGAGCAAAGTTATCACTGTTTGCAGTTTTGACAAGATGTGTACATTGATTGTTTATTATTGTAACCAGGGTGCTGGTTATTCGAGACTAAGACTTGCGTCTCCGTGTTTGAATATAATTATAAAATGGCCGTACCGTTGTAATCACCTTAAAATCGGAGTCATTCAATGACATCGACCGTTAATTATGGTGTTGCCATGTTAATAAATGTCTAATTGATAATTCATATAACATATACGGCCTAAAGGAAGAGCTGCAATGGGCATATTTGGCCCATGTATGCCGTGTCTGTAAACATTTTGTCCTTTACAAATTTATGTTTTCTAAATAATGATTTCATTGGAGCATGGTTTCCGTCACTCGCTACAAATTGGATGTCCTTGGCCTACCTACGCACCCGCTTCGCATTTTAATTCTGATTTATCAAATCATTTCATATTTCTAAGTTATATTTTTAAATTGTATTAAAGCGGGAATTTCTTATTTTCCATTAATGTCAAAACATATTTATTTCTATGTCTTTAGCTCAATAGGTTGTCAACTCACTATTATAGGCATTATTTTCCACACTGAAACATCTTTCACATCGGAAATAAGAACACAATTACCTCCTTGTTTTCCCATTCCCCCCATGCAATAGCTATCTTCAAACGTTTGAATTTAATGTTGAAAGTTATATTTTTGCCGATTTCTCAACTGGCAATAGTGAATTTTAGGATTATTCTTTAACAAGGTAGGACTGTTTATAGATACCATCTATTTTAAGGCTTTATTTTAATATATTTTAAAAATATAACTTAAAAATATGAAATTGCCGCTTTAAAATATAGCCTTAAAATAGATGGTATCTATAACAGTCCTACCTTGTTAAAGAATAATCCTATTAATCCTATAATTCACGATTGCACGTTTGAAGATAGCTATTGCATTGGGGGGGGGGAATAGAAAAACAAGGGAGGTAATTGTGTTATTATTTCCGGTGTTAGTGCTTTACAAGACCGGGTATATAATGCCTATGATCCCATACCAGTGAGTTAACAATCTATTGAGCAAAGTCTGAAAGTAGTTGTTTTCTTATTTTTTGGAAATTTCTTAGATACGGTTCAGGTGGAAGAAATTACATTTGGGGAACGATCAAAGAGATCAGTCGATGGCGAGCTGCCTAAAACTATGTACTTTCATCTCAAGTCGGAGAAAACAGACGCTAAATTAAGATTGCGACGGGCCCCTAGATTCGACTTAAAGGTGTATATATGTGACCACGGGGAGATAACCGAGAAGCACATTCCTGATTTCAGCGTAAGTATCAATATAATATTACAGATTGATGAGATCATTTGGAACACGGACCGGTCTTATCTTGCTGTTGTCATTGATGTTCTTTATCTTCGGGGGTGAGGGGGGTGGGGGCTGAATGGTTAGCTTGTGCGCGCTGTATCATAAAAGCCTGTCATTGGGTCAATTGATATGGTTTCGAATCCCCGTGACGCGACAAGGAGTAGGGTCGCCTGTCCAACCTTCGTGGGTTTTCTCCGGGTCCTCCGGTTTCCTCCCACTGCTAAAGACTCCTTCGCGCAAGCGTATTACTGAATTAAAATTAAACCATGTGTTAGATCCGAAATGACCTAGTTTGTGTCGAGTGGACTTAAATACCTCCCCTCTCTCTCTCTCTCTCTCTCTCTCTCTCTCTCTCTCTCTCTCTCTCTCGCTCTTCGGGGCAACGTTCTTTGAAAAAAGTCTAAGCCTCAGTCAATTCATGTATGGTCAACTTGAAAAATGGAAGGCTTATTCCTTGTACAAGTGCGCATCATTTTTTGTTATGACGTCAGAATTTCAACTTGAATGCTTTCCGCATAAATTAACGCGCTTCCATCTTTGATATGCCGTCATAATTCCAAGATGGCGGTGATGACGTCATGGCCGTACTGTTTTTACTTTGGATATTAGCAAATTGCATTTAGAGCGATTATAACAAACAGATGACCTATCTAATGCTCTGAATTAATATTTCAAACAGACTGTGGAGCACTTATTAATAGAAATTTATATGTTTCAAATTCTCAATGCGCAGGTATTTAAAATTAGGAACGTGGCGTGTACCTATCGAATGTTTAGGCATTTAGTAGGTGTATCTTACTGTTTACGTGTGAATATATTGATGGTATAGAAGGGGTGTATATAGGGGTGTGCAGTTTACGTGTGAATATATTGATGGTATAGAAGGGGTATAGCAGGGGTGTATATATATTGATGGTATAGAAGGAGTGTTATGGTATAGAAGGGGTGTGATGGTATTGTTTACGTGTGAATAAATTGATGGTACAGAAGGGGTATAGCAGGGGTGTATATATATATATTGATGGTATAGAAGGGGTGTGATGGTATAGATGGGGTGTGATGGTATAGCAGGGGTGTGTGTATGTTGATGGTATAGACGGAGTGCTGATAATTATCTTGTTTTAAATAGAAAAGTGCTGTATATATCAATGAAGAAACAGGAACGCCTGTGATGGTATCAGAAAATGGAGGCTATATAGAGTTGGTGAGTAGGCCTGTTTCTATTCTATCTTAGAGTAACTATTCAAGTATAAAATACACAGCGGCACATTCTACTGGGCCAGGAACGGGTACCCAAAAGGTGAAATGCAACCCTTAATCGGGACCTTTCTGGGGTTTAACGTCCAACTGTTCTGCTCCGACTTCGCTAATGAAGATGGGCATACACCATACAGTGAGCTGTGAGGACAGCGTCGCATGCCTATGTGTACAGAGGACTCCTGTCTTCCTTCCACTCGAACGTCCAGACAGCTGTGTTTGTCAAGCCCCCCGGTCCTCCTAAAGGTAAAGACCCCACTGAATAGTTTTATATAGATATTGCTCAGTAGTTTTGATCCGCAATACGAAATCCCCCTTCTCCATGCTACAGTACAAATTAGATATTGTATATACTGTAATTTCAGGTTGGAAACACACTTGTGAATGGTAAATCGGTGAACTTTGAAGGGGTAGGAAATGGTGAACACATCCTCACAATTGAAGAAAACATCAGCTATGGAGACGACGAGCTCCCACTGACCGCAGGTATGCAGGGTCATTGAAGTCGTAATAATCACAATATTATAACCGGGCTCAATCTATTTGTTAAGCCAGTTCAATTTCTTTCAAGGTCGGGGGATGGGGGTGGATTGCCGAATGGTTAGCGTTCGTGCGCTGTATCATACGGCCTGCCATTGAGTCAACTGGTGTCGTTTCGAATCCCCGGTTGTAAGTGGCAAGAAGTAGGGTCGCCTGTCCAACCTCGTGGGTTTTCTACGGGTACTCCGGTTTCCTCCCACTGCTAAAGACCACAACCCTACTTAACTTTTATGTCCTCTGCCAACCCCTAACATGCAAACCACCTCCCTACTATGTTCCCTACCAGTACCTTACTGAATATGTAAACCAACCCCCTACTATGTTCCCAACCAGCCCCCTACTAAATATGTAAACTAACCCCTACTATGTTCCCTACCAGACCAGCCCCCTACTAAATATGTAACCCATCATGTCCCTTACCAACCCCCTTTTTAATATCTGCTACGTAAACCATATGTCCCCCTACCAACCTCCAACTAAATATGTGCTGGGTGCCCTACAAACACCCTAGAGACACACACACTACTATAAATTCATTGCCAAATTAATAAAATTATGTTTTAGAAACATAGTATATACTTTACGAAGTGTTCAAACAATGTCTGTGGTAGTTTGTGTGTCTTATCCATGTTTTCTGTGCGTGTTACCTCCCTTTGTATGTTAGCACAATATTCGGCAAGGCATAATAGCACGATGCCAATATATTCAATAATCGAAATATGAATAATAGGGTTTTTGTGGAGTTCGAAGGGAGGTGTCTAGAAGGTTCATTTCTAGCAGCTTTTGTTGTTATTTATCTATTGTTAGAATATATACATAGGTGGATCATCTCCTTTAAGTATTCTTAGAATATAAACATAGGTGGACCATTTCATTTAAGTGTGGTTAGAATATAGACATAGTATGGACCATCCCCTTTAAGTATGGTTAGAATATAGACATAGGTGGACCATCCCCTTTAAGTATGGTTGGAATATAGACATAAGTGGACTATCTCCTTTAAGTATGGTTAGAATATAGACATAGGTGGACATCTCCTTTAAGTATGGTTAGAATATAGACATAGATGGACTACCTCTTTCAAGTATGGTTAGAATATAGACATAGATGGACTACCTCTTTCAAGTATGGTTAGAATATAGACATAGATGGACTACCTCTTTCAAGTATGGTTAGAATATAGACATTAGTGGACCACCTCCTTTAAATATGTTTGAAATATAGACATATTATGGATATAATACAGAAATGGGTGGACGAACCCCTTTAATTACTTACATATCCAAATTTTGTACCGTTTCATTTTTTTTTTTATTTTCGTTCGTTAAAGAGTTAGAAAGGAAGCTGAACAGATACATCAAGAAACAGAAAGGGAAGAGCCGTGGGAAGCGTACCAAGAGACAGTCTACAACAATTAATACCGTAGAGTTACTTGTTGTCACTGATTATTCGGTCAAACAAAAGTAAGTAAATTATAACAGGTCTGCCTAACCTCGTGGGTTTTCTCCGGGTTCTTAGAGTTTCTTTCCAACGTACAACAGTAAGTAAATTATAATAGACCGAAACTTTGGTGACGTTTAATGCATCAATATATAGGACGGAGGCGGAAGAGTGGGGCTGTCGAACCTTGTAGTTTTTCTCCACATCCTTTGGTTTCTCCAAAGACCCCTACATACAAACCCAAGTACATTATAACAGATCAAAACTGTAAACCCCCGATGAAGCATAAAGATAATAAAAAGTCCAGATTAAGGGCTGCAGCCATGAACCCAGTACCGGATCTAGGGGAGGCAAAGTGGGACAAATGTCCCGGGCCCCCTCCCCACCACATTTAGGGGCCCCCACAATTCTGGGTCACCTAAAATAATTTCACTAAAATAAAGTAAATGGAAACATCATAAGAGAAAGAGTCTGTTTAAAATACTCAAATTGTCTACGAATTCTAAATTCTAAATGAAATCGCTGTCTAAATTGTCTCAGATGCACTGAAATTAATCTTAATTTTAAAAAAACAATTCCTGGAGGAAAACACCCCAGGCACTCAAGAGGGCGAAGTACATACAATTGCGATCCGCGGTCAGTACGAACAATTTGAACAATCAATATAAATGGGACCTGCAGACTTAACTCTAAAAAGTGTACCATAAATGAATATGGTATAATGTTACAATAGAGTTTAACAAGGCGGATTGAAACTTTCCGCTGCTACTGCATGGTAACAAGGGACACTTCCGCTGCTACTGCATGGCAACAAAGGGCACTTCCGCTGCTACTGCATGGCAACAAAGGGCACTTCCGCTGCTACTGCATGGCAACAAGGTTCACTTCCACAGGTACTGCATAGCAACAGGGGGCACGCGCTGGCATGCGGCCCCTTTTCACCATTGTTGCAAGACCTTGTGACATTTTCAGCCAAGGACCACAACAGGGACCAAGATAGGCAAGCTTAATCCGGTTCCGACATTTTTTTTCATATTTTTCCTTATGATCCGCAGTGGCTCCTACCCAAGGCAATAAGGGGGATTTCGCCCGATCAGCGGCACTACGGCCTACTCTTATATATATTCCATCTGCCAAGGGATCTTTTACGTGCACGCAGGACTTCGAGTTTTCGTCCCATCTGAACAACTATTCCTCTGGCCTGCACCAATGACAAACAGCGCCCAGAACCTCATAGTCTTCAAAACGTAAGTAGAATATTTTTCTGGATGATAGAGATTAATTATCCAGTATCTGTAGTTAAGTCAAGTAAGAGATATAAATCCTGCAGTTAAATCGGCTATATTTTATATTGAAGGTTTTTGGATAGACATGGCAATGATGACACTCTGGCAAACTCTGAATTGAAGACATACTATGCTTTAGTACTTCTGTCGGTAATGTGAATATAATCTCATGATTAGCACAGATAATAAGGGGAGAGAGAGGGAGAGAGAGAGAAAGAGAGAGAGAGAGATGGGTTAAACTTGGACAGGAGTTGTCGCTAAGTTAATCCAATGAGGTTAAACCTCTTATTTTCGTCGTCAATTGGGAGAGTGAGAGGGAGGGAGAGAGAGAGTTTGGGTGGGGTGGTGCTAAGCAGTGGAAGATATCCGGAGGACCAGAGGAAAACCCACGAGATTAGACAGGCTGCCCAATGCACGGAAACCATGCCACCTACTTTCCCTTTTTTCAGTGATGTAGGATGGGAAAAAAATCAAAAATCGAGGCCTTCCTTTCACATTGGCGAGAGAGAGAGATAAGGAGAGAGAGAGAGTCTTAGCATTGGGGGATATCCGGACGACCAGAGGAAAACCCTCGAGGTTGCACAGGTTACCGAATGCATCAGAGGGTGGGTAGGGAAGCCACATCCGTGTAAGATTTCCCGCATGTACATTGCAATGTGTATGTCCGTTGTCATTCCCCCGCCCGGAGCAGAAAAAATACAACTTTAAAACTGATTTCATTACTCATTTCACGAAAACTGCTGGCATTTAAATACTGCTACAGGACGAAGAATCAAGATCCAGCGTATACTTTGGCGAGCATGTAAAAGATGACTTGGCAGTTGAAATTTGATATTCCCCGGGCAAAATTCACCTCATAGTACACTGTATAATGGCGTATGTCCGTCTTCATTAGCCAAGTCGGGACAGAACAATAGGTCAAGGACGTTAAACCCCATTTCGTTTTTGATATTTACAGATGGGTGCGCGTTTCGACACAGTCAACACAATAGAATCAGGTTTGGTTTATAGACTAGAGGGCTCTGGAATCGTTATTACCAATGTAAGTATGCAGTATTATGACCAGGGCCCTGATTCACAAAATCTTAACTAAAGATAAAATCCAAATTTTAGTAGATACTTCAGTTTTGATTGGCTAAGTAAGAAATCAATCACATATTATCCAATCAAATAACTCAAATTTGGATTTTATCTTAGTTAAAATTTCGTGAATAAGGCCCCTGGCTAAAACTTTAATTCTATAATTTACTAATTGTATAATTTATTAATGTTATTTAAATAAGGATTCCCTTTACATCATCCTTTTAATCTATTACAGCGAGAACTTTCATCTCTTTATTCAATCTTCCATAATGCCGCCGTCTTCCATTAGCCCAGCTTAGGTGCAGAAGAGTAGGACAAGGGCAGCTGCCTGGTCGTTCGGATGGGACGAAAAACCAAGGTCCCTTGTACACATTGGAGTGCACGTAAAAGATCCCTTGGCAGTTGGAATTCGATATAAGAGTAGGTCGTAGCGCCGCTGCCCGGGTAAAATTTCCCTCACAGCACACTGTATGACGTATGCCCGTCTTCCATTAGTAGGACGTTAAACCCCATTTTATTTCCTTTCCATAATGCCGATTATGCTTCAAAATCTAGCCTTAGTTTGTGACAACATATTAACACCACACGAGCTGACAAAAAGAAGGAGTCAATTGGTCAGGTTTAAAACCTGGATTTATATCAGCTGACCATTTTTGTTACAATAGCTCTGAAATAGATAATGTGAAATGAAAATGTTGAAAATGTCATTCAAGCTACTTAATTCTGAGTCAAGTTATGACTGTTTGTAGTTTTGACAAATTCTGTGCATTGTGGTAACCAGAGCACTGGTACATTCGAGACTTAGCACCGCTTTCCTATTTTTCAATCAGATTTTTAAATGGCGAACCGTTCTAATCTAGTCAAAATCCCGAGTATCGGATGACATCACGACTTGGTCATGGTCTGGTTTTGTTAATAAATGTCTTAACTAATAGTTTGTATAACATTTCACGCCTAAAGAAAGATCCGCAATAAGCAGATTTAGCTCTTGCATAATGTATGTTTTATTTTTTATAGACGCCAGAGGATGCGCCTTACAACCAAGACAACAACCAGAATGGTGTGGTTCAATTTATAGACGGTCTAAACCAATTTAGAACGTGGGCGAACGACAACAGAAACAGTGGTAATCTACCACCGTTTGACCATGCCATGTGGTTCACGAAGTAAGAGCAAATACAACAGGGTTTAAACTCCTATTGGGGGGGGGGTAATGGTTAACAAATGCATGCTGTATCATAAAGCCTGTCATTGAGTCAACTGGTTGTACGTGACAAGGTGTACGGTTGTCTGTCGGACGGTTTCCTCCCACTGCTAAAGACCCCTACGCGCAAGCGAATTATTCAAATAAATAAAACCATATGTTAGTCTCTCTCTCTCTCTCTCTCTCTCTCTCTCTCTCTCTCTCTCATAAAGTCTTATTCTTCTCCTCCTCTGGGCTAAACGAAATGAAAAGAAATGAAATGGGGTTTAACGTCCTACTCTTATGCACCTAACCTGGGCTAATGGAAGATGGGCATACGCCATACAGTGTGCTATGAGGGAAATTTTGCCCGGGCAGCGGCACTACGGCCTACTCTTATTTCGAATTCCAACTGCCAAGTGATCTTTTACGTGCACTCCAATGTGTACACGGGACCTCGGTTTTTCGTCCCATCCGAACGACTAGGCAGCTATCCTTGTCAGGCCCTCCGTTCTGCATCACTGACAAGGGGAAACCACGCTGGAAAATCGAGATGAACTTTCTCTGCCAATGCAGGGATCGAACACTCGACCTCCAGGCTAGAGAGCTAGCGCCTTACCCACTTAGCCACGTGACCCCCCTCCTCTGGGCTAATGAGAGAAAGAGAGATATCTGGAGGGCCAGAAGAGAGAGAGTTAGAAATACATAACTTCTATACAAAACAAATTAGACAACTTAAATGTACCAGAATTTGATGAAAATACCCGTTGTATGGTAATTTCTGTCATTGAGTCAACTGGCGTGGTTTTCATTCCCAAGTTGTACGTGACAAGGAGTAGGTTCGCTTGTCAAACCGCGTGGGTTTTCTTTGAGTCCTCAGGTTTCCTCCCACTGCTAAAGATCCCTACGAAATTAAACTGAACCATGTGTTGGTCCCGAAATGACCTACTTTCTGTTGATTGGACGTTAAACCCATTTCTCTGTTGAGTGGACGTTAAACCTCATTTCTCTGTCTCTCTCGCTAAAGGACAACGAATCGCATCTCCCACAATCACAGTAGATACAATGACAATGTGCTAAATTCTGTAAATTATTTTTATCGCCAACTATATTGGTGAAAAGTATTTATATTCATTCTGTATTTTAATTAGTATTAGGGTGCCCCACCACAAATGAATATCTCCAAATATCTGGACAATTACACCACAATACTAATATATTTACCAAGCCTTAAATCTCTTTCACACATTTATAGTCACTAAATAAACGACCATGTTGTACTTAATAAGCTATGACCATTTAACCATACATAAATAATACTGAAAAATGATTTGGAGTGGCGTCCATATCAACCAGATACTTTTGAGTAAAAGATAGGTTACGTGTTTTTTTATTACAGTGACATTCTAGGGACATCAACGTCAACAGGAGTTATCGGTAAGTGAATCAAATAGGGTTTAACCTTAATTGGGAGAGAGAGACTGGGGAAGAGAGAGAGAGAGAGAGAGAGAGAGAGAGGAGAGACCCATACTTCCTGGGTCATTTTGGTACTGACATTGCTCAATATTATTTCAAAAATTCACCTGTGGGAAGGGGTTTTTAGCACGAGGTTGGACAGGCGATCCTGCTCCTTGTCACGTACAACCGGGAAATCGAAACCACACCAGTTGACTCAATGCCAGACCTTATGAAACGCTAACCATTCGTCCATCAAACCGCATCAAGTGGGGATACGGGTACACCATCTAATGTACTACGAAGAAAGTTTTGTCCCAAGCCCAATTCTAAAGTTGTATATATACTATTCAAAAAAAGTAGGGGATATTTGATTTTGGGGGCATAATACTAAAATATGCAAATGACTACGAAAAAAGTCACTATGGAACATAACAGAAGAAACATTTCCAGTTACACGTGACGCCCAAACGCACCAATAGCTACCGCATGGAATGCAGGTGATGCTTGGGATCATCATGGGGGTCCAACCCAAGATTTGCACGACTCTGACTTTGAATGTTACAGTCATTGTGGCATTGAATTCCAGGGTGGAAACATCAGTTTAATTGTTTTAGTGACCAGAAAACAAATTTTGATATGCGTCGGCTTACCCAAAATGAAAGGTTACGTGCCCTTGGCATGCTACAGATCGGCACAACACAGGCGGTTGTGGCGCGGACGATGAATGTTTCTCAGTCTGTCATAAGCAGGCTATGGTCCAGATACCGTGATACACAATCTGTACAGGACAGACCACGCTCAGGTCGACCAAGGGCGACAACTCAAGCCCAGGATCGATTTATCCGTACCTTGGCCTTGAGAAATCGTGTCATCACAGCAAATCAGATCAGCGCTCGTCTTCAAACAGACACTGGTGTGAGAGTGAGTGGCCAGACGATTCGGAATCGACTGCGTAGGGGTCACCTTCGCGCCCGACGTCCTCGTGTGATCCCTTGTTTGAGAGATCATCACATTCAGGCAAGGCGTCTTTGGTATAGGGATCGTCAACACTGGGATAATCGACGCTGGAGCAATGTGATGTTTTCAGATTAGTCAAGTTTCACTGTTGATTTTTTGGACAAACGTAGGAGGGCGTGGCGTCGTCGAAACGAGCGCTTCCAAGACGTTAACGTCATCAGACATGATCGATTTGGGGGTGGTTCTGTTATGGTGTGGGGAGGCATCACTGTTGCTGGAAGAACGGCTTTACATGTTGTTGCAGGGCGTGTTACAGGCCAGTACTACCGGGACAACATCTTGGCAGTCCATGTTGTGCCGTTCGCACGACGTCATAGTCGCCGTTTCATCTTCCAAGATGACAACGCAAGATGTCACAGGGCCAGGATCGTTACAGGTTACCTCCAACAACAGAACATCACCACATTACCTTGGCCAGCACTGAGTCCCGACCTCTCCCCCATCGAGCATGTCTGGGATATGCTTGGACAGAGATTACGTCAACGTCAACAACGTCCTGCCAATGTCCAAGAACTTGCTGCTGCGTTGCAACAGGAATGGGACAATCTGGACCAAAATGACCTTAGACGTCTCATTAGGAGTATGCCACGTCGGATCAATGCTTGTTTGGCAAACAGGGGAGGATTTACCCGTTACTGACTTTGTTGTGATGCTGTGGTAACTTTGCTGTTTGACCCCGGGTATCATTTTACCCTTATAATGGTCAGTCTGTGCCTTACTTAGTCTAACGATCATTTGGAATAAATCGATGAATGTGAACTTCATTTCATTTTGTCATTTGTTTCTTCGTCAGTTTCATTAGGTGACTTTAATAACACTTAAAAATCAAATATCCCCTACTTTTTTTGAATAGTATAGATAAATTACGACCCGGGTAGAGAGCCACTGGGCACTGTTGCTTAGTGAGTACCACGTTGTTAGTCCAGAAAGTTCCGGATTAAATTTTCCTTGTCAGCACTACAAGATGAAGGGCCTTACAGGACAGTATCTAGTGGTTCGGATGAGACGAACAGCCGATGTCCCGTGTAGGCTACCATTGGCTTGAGCTTAAAGATCCCTTGGCAGTTTGAATTCGATATAAGAGTAAACACCCTTTTCATTTCACGTGATTTCACATCAGGAGAGGATAGAAAATATGGGGTTCGTTTTGTTGTGAGGTTCTGAAGATATATTTTCAATGTGGAACAATATCTGTTTAAGAAATCCCCATGTCGCTCTACCCCTAATCCCCCTAATCCTGTGATGGTAAGATAACTGCCACAAACCTTATCACTTATCAGTTGCACACGGTTCTGAAACATAGTGTAAAGCAGGGCCGGATGCAGGAGGGGGTTTGCCAGGCTCCAGTTCAGAAAATCGAACAGTTGCCTATGCATAATGCTATCATCATCGTCTCTAAATTACATAGGCATACATACAAATTGAGCTTTTTAAAGTGAGAAATCCAACACACCGTTTGAGGAAAATTCTTATAATGATGTAGGATCATATTGTGATTTAATTTCATGAATGCAATGCATTAAAACAAAATTATGTAGCTGAGCAGGCTGGGGTCTCGCCCCCACCCCCCCGGAACCCTTCTGGATCCTTCCCTGTAAAGAGTCACGTATTCCATGTCTTATTTATTTATTTGATTAATTTGTAGGTGTTGCTTGGGAGAGGGGAATGTGTTCTTCTTTTTCTTTTTCTATTGTGGAAGATAATTCTACTGGGAGAACAGGACTCGTCGCTGCACATGAACTAGGTCACAGGTTAGTAAGCAGGGCAAATTCTACCAATTAATTTGTTCGTTTGATTTCAAGAAAGGCGTTATTCGCCTATTGGTTAAAAAAAATACATCTGGCCCCGCCATTATGTCACATTTGGTTTCACTTAACATAACTATCCAAGCATTCCCTCAGGCTTCGTTTGGTCGATGTCATTTAAATTCGAAAATAAAACCGCTAACTAAATCATTTAATAGCGATGAAATTGAGTTCTTTGTTATGGTCGTAAGGGTTTTTTTTTGTTTAAACAATATTTTATTCAAACAGAACCTATATCACCCCTCTCCGATACAAAGAAAAGTATATACATTAAGAATTATGAGAAATAATAGTTAAACTATAACATATATACAAATATACAATTACATACATTTCATATAAAATAAAAAATTTTGGCAATATATTAACATTTTTTAAGAAAAAAATTTAAGATGAAAAGTATAGTTACTCAATGACTGAAACGCTTCGATTTTTCAATGAAGTCATGAACAGCTGAAAAAATTTTAGTATTTTCTTTTAGTGAAATTTTTTCAGCTGTTCATGCATTTGTTGAAAAATCGAAGCGTTTCAGTCATTGAGTAACTATACTTTTCATTCATGTACTTCAAAGATATGAGGAGTCTAGGGGAAGAACGATCTGAGTCACATTTTCAATGAACCCCAGTTAATGGCACCATCTGGTAGCAAATTGTATAAGCTTCCCGTGGAACAATCAGTTTCAGGTAAAAAACGATCCGAGTCACATCGAACCAATGTCTACCAGCCCCTTTATTTTGCCTTAAAAAATGAAGTCAGTTGTACTGGTCATTATTGTTCGTATTAAACATCAATTTAATGTTGTAATTAAACACACTTGTTCTATTCGCGTCAAGCATTCTCGTCCAAAGGTCTGTTTTGCGTTTTATGCGAAAAGACAAAAATGTGGCTTAGATCGTTCTTCCCTTGGTCTCATCATATGTAAATTTACCGGAAAAAAATGTATGTTTCTAACCAGAATAAAATTATGTATGTTTCTGACACAAAAATGTATGTTTCTAACAAGAATGCAATTATGTATATTTCTGCCACGAAAATGTATATTTCTAACAAGAATATGGTTAGTTTTAGAGAAAAGAATGTTTATTAATCAATTTGTTATTGTCGATCTGGTCACAGCCAAACTGTCTCGTTTGGAAAATGTTCGGGGTCAATGATATACAGTGTATTTGCCATTCGCTACACTCAATTATCATGTTTGTATTGATGAATTCTAATTGTTGGCCGATTGGGGTGGTTCGGGAATTTCCGGAGTCCATAATGGGAGCTTTATATAATTGAGTGTTTTGGGGAATACTAACCCTAACCCTTTCATGGTTTTACCTTGTCAGTGATGCAGAATGGCGGGCCTGACAAGGACAGCTGTCTAGTCATTTGGATGGGACGAAAAACAGGTCCCGTGTACACATTGGTGAGCACGTAAAAGATCCCTTGGGAATTAAATTCGATATAAGAATAGGCCGTAGCGCCGCTTCCCGGGCAAGATTTCCCTCATAGCACACTTTATGGCGTATGCCCGCCTTCCATTAGCCCAGGTTAGGTGCAGAAGAGTAGGACGTTAAACCCCATTTCATTTCATTTCTAACCCTTTCAGAGGTGTAAAAGGTAAATTTGATCCAATTTCAGTCTTCTAAAAAGTTAGTATTTCCTAAGACACTTATTCATATAAACCGGCCTACAATAGCGTCTCCCGTAAATATTGTCCCCATAGTTGTGCTCTATCGCATGTGTTTTAGATCACAAGGCCTGTCATTGAATCAAGCGGTGTGCGTTCGATTCCCCCCTTGTACGTGACAAATTTGAACCGTATACCTTATCCCCGAACTGACTCATCCCTCTGGCAAAGTTTACCCCATAGCATACTTCATGATGCATGCCCGTGTTCATGAGCCCGGTAGGAACTGAACAGGTCGTTAAATCCAGTTTTATTTCTATTGTTTGTAGTCTAGGTGGCCATCACGACCTAGGACAAGATAGTGAATGCGAGACAAATGATCGATTTATTATGACGCCTTCAGTGTTTTTTCCAATTGATGGGACAAAAAACAACCCATGGAAGTTTTCGGAATGCTCTGTTACAAATTTTACAATGTATTCTGGTTTGTAAGTAGATTACATTTCTTCCATAGTTACTAATACTTCGTCACCACAGATACTAGCAAGCCATCACCTAGTACGTCATCATCATAGTTACTAATACTCCATCACCATAGATACTAGTATGCCATCATCTTAGTTACTAGTACGTCGTCATCATAGTTACTAATACTCCATCACCATAGATACTAGTATGCCATCGCCTTAGTTACTAGTACGTCATCAGCATAGTTACTAGTACGCGATCACCATAGTTACAAATACTATGTCACCATAGTTACACGTACTATATCACCATAGTTACTACTTACTAGTACGTTATTACCATAGTTACTAGTAATTCATCATTGTCAGGCTAGAACGTAGAACCTCAAGATCTAATCCTTATTCTGTCTTTAATTCGAATTACATTCATAGAAAAGCTCCCTCAAAGCGGGGGCGAATCCAAGAATTTTTGCAGGAGCGTGTTTGTCCTGTTCCTGTAGCATACACGTGGGATAAGAAGGGGTCGCGCGCTTTGACAAAACACAGAAAATGTGGTTTTACATAAAACATTCTAAATACATGTACGTACTACACTACATTTTAGTTTTACCGATATACAATAAGATCAGGTCTGTGCGATTGTCACAGGAACATTTAAGGAAGCAAAACAAAAGATGAGAAACTGATCGTGACGGTGTTGAACACCAAAATTTGAAGAAAATTCATCAAATAAACTATTGGTTTATATTTTTCCAATATACCGGGCCATAAATTACAAGAGTCTAAAAAAACGTTTTGCATAATTATGACTCCAAATATGATGATGAGAATAAGCGGCGAAGATGGTTTTTTTTGGTGAATGCAAAGCGTTAATTGTAATATCACATAGGTCTATATCGTTATGTAGCACGTTCAATGCCCCCCCCCCCACTGTCTGACGATAAAGAATAACACACACAACCATTACACTTTTCTCATAAAAAGTGATGTTTCACCATTTTTTATGTAACTGGACTTTACTTGTTTAAATTCGCATGTTCTTGTCTTTCTATGGAAAACGAGTAAGGATCGGTTGTTTTTTTTCCAGTTTCACTTGTTTACGTTCTGATGACAATCCTGAGGCTATGCTGGTAACATCAGAAATAGCTGGCCAGTTCCTTGATGCTGATGAACAATGCAAGCTTCGCTTTGATGATCCTGCATCATACTTTTGTCGAGTAAGTTCTGTGGGGTGTCAATTCATACCTTTGGATCGGGAGTTACTCAACTTGTTGTTCTTGGTTTACGTGCAGGCCAATGTATACACGGGATCCCGGTTTGTCGTCCCACCCGAAAGACTAGACAGCTGTCCTTGGCGGACCCTCCGCCCTTTATATACACATTGTTATTATTATTATCAAAGAAATTCGTTCAATTACACGGGACATGTGTGCTTGGAAGTTCTTCTTTTGCATTCCAACTGGGAAGGGTTCTGCTATGTCCATGACGAACGACCAAAAGCAGTAACTTGTCAGGCCTGCTGCACTGCACAACGACATAGAATAGAGATCTATATTTCCTTGCGTTTTTTATACTTTCGGTGGTCTAAACTACATGAAGATCTGACCAGTTATACTGGGAGTTCACGTTAGCGGTCAAACGATCGATTTTGACCCTATGACACCAGACATTGATTAATCAATCAGCGTTGCCGTTTCTATGGATTTACCCACAGTTCCTAGCAGAGAACGCCAAGAAAGCACCATGACTGGCCGTTTCCTCGGCTATTTGTTCACATGAATAAGAATGCATATTATATAACAACTCTTCCAGATCCTAGTATAGTAAAGGCAAGTAAAACGAAATTGTGAACTATAAAAAACGAAACGAAATGATATCTGTAGTTTTAACCCTTTCATCACCGTAGCTCTATTTGTGAAACTCCTATTTTATTAAATGTTACAGAGTGCACAATTTAGCAATTTTGGGTTTGACTTGATGTGTCAGAGGTTATTCTGTTATGACCCATCTACTGCTAACACATGCAGGACGATTGCAGCCCAGGAGTTCACTTCCTGCGGTAATCAGAAGGTTAGTCGCAAATTTACAAATTATTTGTGAAGAAATGGAAAATGTGAAATGAAATGTGAAATGAAATGTGAAATGTGAAATGTAAAAATAAAATGAAATGAAATGAAATGAAATAGAATAGATAAAAAGTAAAAAGTAAAAAATAAAAAGTAAAGTAAAGTAAAGTAAAAAGTAAAGTAAAGTAAAGTAAAGTAAAGAGTAAAGTAAAGAGTAAAGTAAAGTAAAGTAAAGTAAAGTAAAGTAAAGTAAAGTAAAGTAAAGTAAATGATAATGTCAGGTACTAGTATGAAATTAAAACCACGCCCCCTGACTCAACGACAGCACTTACATTTTGCCTTTTCGTTCTTTTTATTTATAGTGGTGTCAAGGTGGAAGTTGTGTTTCTAGTAGCGAAGCTCCTGTCACTAAGGGTAAGCTGTTTGATGTCATATTAAACCAACTATTATACCCCCCCCCCCCCTCCTATATAATACTCCTTATCTCCGCTATACAATACCCCGCTCTTCTATACAATACCCGTCTCTGTCCTATTCAATACCCTTCTCTGTCCTATTGAATATATCTTTATCCTATAGAAGAACATACAGCGATACCCCCCTCTCCCATGATGGAATACCCAACTACTATTAGTTGAATTTCAATTGCCATGGGTTCTTTTCCGTGCACGGGATCTCGGGTTTTCGTCCCACCGAAACTTTGGTCCATGCCATTCCACATGTGTTTAACGCGAGAATTTTATATTTTTAAGTTATATTTTTAAAATGTATTAAAGTAAATCCTTAAAATAGATGATATCTATAAACAGTCCTACCGTGTTAAAGAATAATCCTATTAATCCTATAATTCACTATTGCCAGTTGAGAAATTGGCAAAAATATCATTTTCAACTTCAAATTCAAACGTTTCAAGATAGCTAGTTACATGGAGTATAGAAAACATGGGAGGTAATTGTGTTATTATTTCCGGTGTGAATGATTTTCAATTGTGAGAATGATGATCGTATAAAAGTGAGTTGACAACCTATTGAGACAAAGACAGAAATAATGGAAATAATTATGTTTTGACTGTCTTAGAAAATATGAAATTCTCGCTTTAATGAAACCCGTTTAATGAAAAGTGACACACGCCATGCAGTAAATATGATATGATGGAACACTCAGCTACTATTCGTTGATTTATTTGTCGTCCCATCCCAAACACTAATCCTTGTCAAGTCTAGAGATGTTTATTCCAGTCCGTGTCTTTATAATTTTCAGATGATTGTCCACAGGGTGATAATAAGGTGTTTACTTGCTCGGCCAACTCTTGTCCTAATTATAATGACGCTCAAAGACTTGAATGCTGCGATACATGTGGTGCTGATGCAGAACCTCCAACAGATCCCCCAACGGACCCTCCAACAGATCCTCCAACAGAACCTCCAACAGATCCTCCAACAGAACCTCCAACAGAACCCCCATCACCATGTCCTGCGCCTCCTACCCGCGCGTGTGAACGGTGTGTCCGAAGAAGACTTGCCAGAGGAAAATCTATAGACCGTTGTTTAAATAGAAGCAAGTAAACTATGTAAACTATAAAATCACAAAAAGTCGTTTTTGTTTTCTTTTACACCATACCGATTTTGATTCAAATACAGGGCCCTGTTTTTCGAAATCTTAAAGTTGCTTTCCCGGGTACAAACTGGGTGCTTTGATGATATATTAGGACTAAATACATATTCAAACTAATTAATTTATCACAATTTTGCTTTAAATCCTTCTCAAAACACTGTAATTGCCAAGTATAGTCCGCTATGAAAATCGATCAAAAGAGGCCATGTTTGCGCTAGGGGATTACCCTTCTCCGTCCCTATGGCAACCGCGGGCGGAGACGGGTGAGAATGCATTGCATACACAAGACGTTGTTGCCTGTAATCTCTGACTATTTATTACAAATATCGAATCCTAATTAAATTCTCCGATTATCCACTGCTTGCGTCACTTCCCGTGATTTTTATCTCAGAAAGTGTTGTACGTCTAACTCTTTAGAATTTATCAACATGTACACAAAGCGCTCAATGTACTCGTGCAGCCTTCGACGTGACGCGTGGGTATAGCCCTTATCGTCGGACTGTCGATTAGGGGAACCCTTACATTTTTGTACTGTATACGCTCAATGAGTGGTTTTCGGGGATAATAGAGGGGGGGGGGGGTATCTTCTGCCTTTGACATAATGAAAACAAACTAAAGCAGGAGGTCTAGCTGTTTGTTATGGATAGAATAAACAATTGTTTGAAAAGAGTCTTTTGTTTTAATGTATGGAAAAGCGAAGTTCTCGCAGTAAAGAAAAAATATAGCTGGACCCGTACCAACTCGTGTAACAGGGAATTTATAAAACTGAATACATATTGATTTAAAAGTGTTATACCAGTAACTCACTGAATACAGATTGGTCTATAAACTAGTGAGATTATTTTAAACTGTTATAATAGTAGTATTCACTGAATACATACCCCATTGAGATGATTTTAAACTTCTAAACTAGTACCCACTGAATATATTCTTGCTGACAATGTTCTTGTTCGGATCTTCAGGACTTAATCCCTCATCCAAGTGTAAATGTGTGGTATGTCATGGCTCAGATCGGAATTTTTGGAAGGGACTGGGTATGTGGCCGGCTAAGGACTTGACTACGGACCCGGCTCAGATACACGTCAAAACATTTCTTTATTTCTGATGAATGTATGCATTACATAATTATGTCTCAAAGTATACATAGGCTTTCCAGTGCCGAACTGCTAGGCCGAAGGCCCACCTGCCAGGTCATTGACCAAAACCCACACAAGTACGCGCCGAAGGTGAGTGAACGTCCGAGTGGGGTCGGGGAGTGGGTTTCCCCCAGGAAAATTTAGAAAATTGACATTTCCGCAAACCCATTTTCCAAGCATTTCAGACCAAAGCTTATTATCTTTCCTTTCTCCTGTCCAGTGTCCTGTCCTTCCCTTTCTTCTTTCGTTTATTAATAATAATAATATGTACATTTATATGGCGCACACTTCTATGCTAGTATGCATGCTCAAGGCGCTACAAAGACTCGGTGCCATAATAAGCCGTAAATAGATGAGTTTTTAAATTTGTTTTGAATGTTTCTAGGCTTGATGACAGTTTAATGTTCAGCGGTAATGAATTCCACAGAACAGGCACAGTATGAACAAACTATCTGTATCCAAATGATTCCTCTCCCCCTCCTTTCTTATTCTTTTTTCCTTTATCTTTCTCTTTTTACTTTTTTCTTTTTTTCTTTATAACCCACTTTTTTATAATGAGGTGGACAGGTGGGTCCAGTCCAGCACTGATGTTTACATACATGTAGAGATTTAGGGAATCGGCGAATTGAACTGTAATAATTAGTAGTAGGCCTATAGTTTGTGGGCGTTTTCCGTGCGTAGAGTTTTTGTAAAGGACGACACAATACAGCTGTAAAATGCGAATATATAAGAATAATTGCAGTTTGCATTGGCAACCGTGTTACACTATAGACCCTTTATCCTGTAGATGTTGCCTTACTTAGTAAAGTATCTTCTGGTTTATGTATTGAAATTGTTAGTGACAACAAGAACTAGGCTAACAAGAATATGTCTGGAAGTTTAAAGTGGGGCAATGACATCATAAGTCTGATAATACAAGAAGGGTAATCCCATGAGTTAAAAACGTGGTTAGTCGCTCTCCTAGGTGCCCATATAAGTACACTGTCTTGAAATCCAGGGTAGCGTCTGTGTAGTTGACCAATCCGATAAAGGAAGCACCTGGTCAATTTCCCGGGGCTCAATTCTGACTCATGCACGTAACCTCTTTATAAGAACATTCGCAGTTTAAGTTTCTTTAGATATCATTCGAGAGATTCAAGGGGAAGTTCATACCGTGAGCTGCCCTGGCTCACAGGCCGGATTCAGATATCATGATGAGGCGGTAGAAAATAGATACCATTGGGAGAACACCACAGCCTTCCCGACTGAGAGGCAATAATATTGTAGTTACCTGTATTATGGATGTTAGATAGATATAAACACATATTTAACGTAAAAAGTGTTCCAGTGTCAGTTAATTGAAGATCGGAAAAATTGATCATATTTTAAACAACGAGAAGTCCGGAGATAACCCTAGAAGAAAATCCTAGACGATCATTGTCACCTCTGTGGCCTCATAGTACCACAGCTGCTGTCCGAAGAAAACCCTAGACGACAGTCACAAAGAGACACGGTAGTGTCACAGGTCTCTTTTTGGTCCCGTGACACAGGATAGTGTTACAACCGTAGCTTACATTGTTATGAGAAATAATTAACATTGATATATCAATTAGTGAGCATACGGAGAGAGAGGAAAAATTGGGTTTAACGTCCACTCGACACAAACCAGGTCATTTCGGGTCTTTAGCATTGGGAGGAAACCGGGGTGCCCGGAGGAAACCCACGAGATTGAGAAGGCGCCCCTGTCTCCATGCCACATACGCTCACACCAGGGATCGAAACCACAACCGCAAGCCAGAGGTGACCGACCATCTAAACCACTAGGCCATCCCAACCCCCCATGTATATTTGAAGATTAAATAATGTTTTATTTGCGTGTAAATTTGAAGGTTATAATTTTATTTCATCACTCTTTATTATATTCACCTAGATGTAGTAACCGATACTTGCTTCGATAAATATTGAATTAATTAATTAAACCCATTTACCGAAATCCAGAGGTCATTTTCAGAACGTATGGTGATTGTGCTCCGGTCAGGGGCGGATTGGGGTCGAGGACCGGCCCGGGCTCCCGTGTCGGAGCGGCCCCTTTGACTGGCCGTGGCGGCCCGTTAAAGCCACCGGCCACATACAACATGATCATCATCGCTCCATGGCCGATCCAATACCACCGCCCCAACAACGATCAGCAGAAAAAGGGGTTTTTTTTAGACGAATTGGACCAAATGAATTTACTTTTCATTTTTTGTCCGCCTGGCACGATCGCCCGACGGTTCAATCCGCCCTTGGCTCCGGTAATGACTTGGTTCATTTACATACTTACATTTCTAAGAAAGTCAAAACATAATTATTTCTATGTCTTTTGCTCAAAAGGTTGTCAACGCACTATTATACGATCATGGGCAAAATTTTTTGGGCATTAAAAAGGCTGACACAGGCTGATTGAGGAAATAGTTACTCAATTACCTCCCTTGTTTTCCCATTCCTCTCCATGGACGGCCATCTTCAAACGTTTGAATTTGAAGATGAAAATGATATTTTTGCCAATTCCTCAACTGGCAATAGTGAATTACAGGATTAATAGGATTATTCTTTAACAAGGTAGGACTGTTTATAGGTTCAATCTATTTTAGGGCTTTATTTTAATACATTTTAAAAATATAACTTAAAAAAATGCTATTGGAACTTTAAATGGGGGTTCACGGTGACTAAGTGGATAAGGCGCTGGTTCGCTAGCCTGGCGGTCGGGTGTTCGATCCCTGCATTGGCCGAGAAAGTTTATTTCGGTTTTCCGGCGTGATTTCCCCTTGTCAGTGATGCAGGAGGAGGGCCTGATAAGGACAACTGCCTAGTCGTTCGGATGGGACGAAAAACCGAGGTCCCGTGTACACATTGGAGTGCACATAAAAGATCCCTTGGCAGTTGGAATTCGATATAAGAGTAGGCCGTAGCGCCGCTGCCGGGGCAAAATTTCCCTCATAGCACACTGTATGGCGTATGCCCCTCTTCCATTAGCCCAGGTTAGGTGCAAAAGAGTAGGACGTTAAACCTCATTTCATTTCATTTTACACACACTTAAATGTTACCTATTTGTAAATGTACCCAACCACCCAACTAGGGTGTCTGGTCTTCAAATTGCAAGCCCATCTTTCATTTCTCAGATTGCTAAGAAAAATGTAACTAGTTATTCGGATGGTTCGTACACCGAGACATAAATATGTAAAAATAAATTATTGACAGTTTGAAATCGAAGAGTGGACAGATTCGTCGATGTCAGGGGAAAATACCCCCTTCCTTGAAATACACACAGCCCCAAAGAAATACCAAAACAAATATGTTTGCGTCAAAATACCAAAACAAATATGTTCGGTCAAAATTTCCTTCATAACACACTGTATGACGTATGCACGTCTTTGTTAACCCCGTTCGGAGCAGTAGCACATTAAACCCCATTCATTTCATTTCATTCTTGTGTCAAAATGGCGGAATTATTGTGTTGACGAGCAGGGCTATATCTAGCGGCGGTGCAGGGGGTACATTGCACCCCAGAAAAATAAGGCGCCCCGAGAAATGGCGCCCCCTCCCCCATCCAAAACAATATAATTTGACAATTTTTCAATTATAAAATAATACACTTTATTATGATCACACAGTGGTGCTCTTCAGGCTCTGATCAGTCGGTCAGTTTTAAGGGCGCCCACACGCCAATGGTTTCGTTTGCCCTGATCCAAACTTTCATACATCACTTACGTGGAGGCTATAGTGCCCTACCACTCTTCTGCACCCCCACTTTTAAAATCCTACATACGGCCCTCACATCCCTGGTGAGTTGCTGGCAGGGTATAAAAAAAGTACACGGGTATTGATAGAGGGCTTTTTCCATGTTGAGCCAATAATTATGTTCTTAAATTTTTACAGGGGTAGCACATGAAACACGCTCGTTATTTTGGTCGCAATCTGAATGAATGAAATGAAATGGGGTTTAATGTGCTACTGTTCAGTTCCGACTCGGTTAATTAAGACGGGCATATGCAATACAGCGTGCTTCGGGGGGAAATTTTGTTCAGACAGCGGCACTGTGGCCTACTCTTATGTCGAATTCCAACTGATCTTTTACGTACACGTCAATGTATACACGGGACCTCGGTTTTTAGTCCTATGGAACGACTAGACAGCTATCCTTGTCAGGTCATCCGTCCTCCACCTCTGACAAGGGGAAACCATGTCAGAAAATCCTGATAAACGTTCTCAGACAGTCGAACACCCGACCCACGGACTAGCAAGCCAGTGTGTTATCCACTTAACCACCGCTGTCGCATTCGGGAAACATGAGATGTTCCAAGCAAATCATGTTAAATGATCATTGTTTTTAGGTCATTTATACAGTCATTTCTTTTAACAATTCTGGCGTAATTCGCAAAAAGTCACTCATTCAATTTCGTAAACATCTTTATATCAAATATGGCGAGAGCAATAAACAATTGTGCATGCTAGTAGTTTCGCTGCGTACCCTAGGATCTTTGTGACTCGTTTGGAGCCCCCGGTCTCCCCTAGAGTGCCTTTAACGTTCCTGTGAGGCCAGTTCACTATATTGGCTAAGTTCCCGGAATGGTGTTTTGCTCTGGGAAAGTCCGGTATTTAGATTTAGTCCGGTATCGAGATTTGGTTCAGGCGTTCGTCTCTGGTCGATATAGTCAAACATAGCATAAACTTTTGGTCGTCACCAGAATTACTAGCTCATAACATGTACATTTGAAAGACTTTACCGCTTGTTTGAAACCACCATCCAATTTGTTGCCGAAACAAGTGCGTTGGACGTTTTTATCAAGAAAATAGTACATTGCATCTAGGTGATCCTACCGACGGTTGTCTACGGTGAGGAGATGCAGTTTCATTACCAAAATGAAATCTATCACCTTTCAGACGAGACGCTTGTGATTAATTTCATTCCGGTGATGGAACTGCATCTCCTTCTCACCGTAGACAACCGTCGCCATGAACACCTAGATGCAGCATTCTCTCGATCCCTACAGCGCAGGCTTGAGCTGATGCATTGAGCCTTCGTCGCTCTGAAATGCATGGTGGGCCTTTCAATGGCGTCCGAAGTAGGAATTCCAGTAAGGAACAAAAGTTCATGCTATATTTTATCATATCGACCAGTGTGTGGAGAGACAAACTGGAGTCAACAGTCCTCCGAGTCTGTTCACAGGAACTTAAAGACACTACGACAGAACAGGGGCTACAAATTTAAACGAGACACGAAGCACTCAAAGTACGCAGCGAAACTGCAAGCATGTACACAAATAATTGTTTATTGCTCTAGTCTATTTGATATCAAAATGTTTACGAAATTGAATGAACGACTTTCTGCGAATGACGTCAGAATTTTTGAAACAAATGGTCGTATAAATGACCTAATATAACTACAGTTAGAACAAATGACCATTTAACATGTTTTGCTCTGAAAACTCAAATGCAACAAAAACAACGAGCGTGTTTAATGTGCTATATCCTTGTAAAAATTAAAGAAAGTAGTTATTGGCTCACCATGGGAAAAGCCCTCTATAGGCGATTTTCGTTTTTTGATATTTTTGATGCCTAATGGGTGTACTTTCCCCAGATAAAGTTCAATACCTGTGTACTTTTTTTATTCCCTGCCGGCAACTCACCAGGGGTGTGCCCCGGTGACGAGACATCCATCCCAATTGCACACCACCTTCTAAAAACGATACTGTGAGCCGTTTAGGAACATGGTCATGGGCTATTGACTAGGAGAGGGTTTGCAGGGTTCCTGTCAAGGAAATTTGACAGTAATTGACATTGGATGCCATCATCGCCTCCAAATTACGTACACAAAAACACACAGCTTTTTTTTTAAAGTAATTAACTTTTTTATGTAGCGGAGTACGAGTTGAGAATTTGGGAGTGGGTCGAGAAGAACCTTTGGGATTTATCAAGCCCCGGGGGATTACGCCAGGTATCGTGGCAACCGCGGATTTTACACGTGGAACTAGATCTCGTGGTGTATAAAATGGGGTGTGGAACGTGCTAGTGTCGATTTGTAGAATGCCATATGCTTAAAAGTTAATGCAATCAGTGTCTGATACGGTGTTCCAATATGGTGGAATTCGTCATACAGCCGAGACTAGATGTAGGTACTGGAGTCTGTCGAGGTTTGCCGAGTGGAGTCCTGTGCTCTCTCTAGCGAACAACTATTTCGTATAAACTATACTGTTATCTAAATGTACTAAGTTTATCTTTTAAAAGATTATCTAGCATCTTATTGAAGGTCAAAGTTTGTCATTAATCAGTGATAGTATAAAATACCTGTTAATAATATAATACGGTACATAGGATAAAACAATGGATTCTAATTTCAATATTAAAACTATCTTCTCTCTGGTAAATACTGTTCTGATAAATATTACTACTTAATGTTTACATTATGTAAGAGATAAATCTGCCTATTGTAGGTCTGTCTATTAATTAGACATTAATAAATGTATACAGACAATAATCGACTCTCGATGTCAAGCCTAGTCTAATAAGCACATGTCTTTGTTTAATTTTAGCTGGTATTTCTGGCTGTCACCAGGCCATGTTCCGGGGATGTGAATATTACCAAAGTTCATCTCATTTTTATGAACCATCTTGGTAAATACAACAATTCTTTTGACCAACATAGGTACCGGGTGTTCTGGAAATAGTTATGACGGGGGTCCCGGTCGTTTTTGTCCCGAAAGTAGAGTTACCAAACCTTTTGTTCAGTAACAACCAATGGAAACCAGACATCGATGTGCTGCCGATATGACCAGGTATCGGTTTGAACAGGCAGCAGTGCTAGCGCCTACTCTTATATCGAATTTCAACATGAACTAGATGTTTCGTGCCACAGGAACATGTCGATAGGACGTTAACACCTCTCTCTCTCTCTCTCTCTCTCTCTCTCTCTCTCTCTCTCTCTCTCTCTCTCTCTCTCTCTCTCTCTTCTCTCTCTCTCTCTCTCTCTCTCTCTCTCTCTCTCTCTCTCTCTCTGATTAATCTCATAGTTCTAAACTCCACTTTCTGTTTATTTCAAGATGTCGGTTTTAATGGAATATCACCACAGACAGGATTCATTCTGAATGTCATCAATAAATATTTCCAAGTTTACTTCCCATCAGCCATACAGCTGGCGCTACAGATGAACATCCTGGGCTACGAGGAGAGATTGATCTACACAACACATCCTTGGCTGGTCAGCTTCTACCTCGACTGTCCACCAAACCTGGTTTTATCTGGAGTCAAACTACAGGTAAGTGTACAAACTGATCCCGCCGTGAATATTCGCTTGGCCGCTACAATCACTGATAAGCATGACATCGACGAGAGTCAGACTTAATGAGTTCGGCATATTAACTTTTTAACTCCGACAAATGAAATTCTCAAACATTTTTTTGAAGTATAAGAAAAATAAATAAAGACGTTTGAAGTATTTGTAGTTAAAATATATTTCCTATTTAGTGTAAATGGGTATTAAAATGAGTAAAATGCTTTATTTTGCCCGAAGCTGTTAGGTGTTATGTAAACAATGCACGAGCCGTTGAACCAATGACTGACGCCACATGAAGTCAATGCACGTGTTGTAGACAGTCATCTGTGACAGAGATAATTCGTAAGTAATTCTCTGTGAAACAGATTGGTAAGTGTACTGCAGAAGCCTCACAAGATTAGTTTGTTGGGCTCGGTACACGATTTGGCTCCGGGCGTTCCTTAGTAATGCCAGGTTCCCAACTATCGGGATTCGTGCTACGATTGAAAGCGTGGTTTTAATCGTGGAGTAATCGTACTGAATATATCAAGTCTTATTGTATATTGAGGTCAGTCAGGGCAATCATATTGGCCGTATTTGGTCGTACCAGATCGTGGACTCATTAGAGACTTTTGGCAAGTGAAATTTGTCTCATTCGTATCGCGTATCCGTATCGTCACCTGATACGTTGCGTCAACGTAGTTTTAGTTTTGGCAGATTATCGCGTCGCGTACGAACCGATAGCTGAGCTGAGCTTAGTTCTATTGCAGCATGATGATAGTTATCTACCAAGATCAACATCAATACTAGTCATGTGCTTAGCTGAGCTTTTTAACAAAAAAATTAACAAAAATTAGAGTCGAATCTAATTTCGACTTCAACTTTAATAATGCTTACTGATTCTACAGTGCCCTACACCAACCCAGAGAGAATCGTTTTTATATGCCGCCAAGCGTGGTGACATTACCTGGCACGCTGGACCGATGAACATGCAGTACGAAGCTCTGGACGTCTCAATGGTAGAGTTCAGTCTACAGCTGTCTGAAGACATGGATGCCAGAATATATCAACCCCGTCAACATAGAACAATGAGTCAAAGAGATGTGCCAGGTAATTGCCTCATTGCAAACAGTCCGTTCATGTTCCGTGAACGATTTTCATATTACAAACAAGGCTCTAACAGTTCCATGTTCCATGTAAAATTTTATTTAACAAAATAAATATGCGCTAATAGCTTCATGTTCTACGTAAGATCTCCATTAGTAATAATGCGATAACAGTTCAATGTCCCGTATAAGATCTCCATTAGCAATAATGCGATAACAGTTCTTTAGAAGCGCCGAGCAGTTTCATATTCCGCGTAAGATCTTTATTAGCAATAATGCGATAAGAATTCCATGTTCCGTATAAGATCTTTATTGGAAGCACCGAGCTAACAGTTTCATATTCTGCGTAAGATCTCCATTCGCAACAATGAGATAACAGTTTCCTGTTCCGTATAAGATCTCCATTAGGCGCGTTGCGCTACACAAGTTCATGTACGATACAAGATCTTCATCAGAGGCATTGCGCTTACAAGTCCATGTTCGGTACGTATAAGATCTTCATTAGGGACCTTTCGCATCAGTACGAAAACGAACACCAAAACGAACATATGTTCGTTTACGTTTTCGTATTTCGTATCCTCTAACACACGGTTTCACAATCCGACGTACAATAATAGCTAGATGCCGTCAATTTCCACTCCACGAACTTCTCTGTCCAGGCAAAGTTTCAATCGATATTTTGGTAGATGTACAACAAATCAAACTCTACATAATTAACAATATACACAAGGCCTCGAAAAATTGTGGAAATTCAATAATATATGAGACACAAAACATTTTCGTTTGCATACCTACGTGAAAGCAACTCCATACGCGTAACATTTTTCATTGACCGAACACTCATTACCGATTGACGTCACAGGTACACACGAATTGGTGACGTTTTCTTTTTCGTATTCGTTTTCGTACGGATGCGAAAGAACCCTATTAGAAGCACCGCTCTGACAGTTTCATGCTCTACGTAAGTTCCCCCCCCACCCCCAGTGCCATTACTTGACTTCTTGGCACTACAGCTACGAATTTTAATGTGCGTTCCTCTTCCTGAACAGATAATATGACTGTTTGTCAACATGTCTGACATTTTAATTTGGTGTTGACAGTTTGTATGTTGCTATACGTTGTCATGCATTATCTATAACTCGGCGCTACGTCTGTGTTTTTCAAGCGGTCGGCGAACAGGACGTCACTTGAGAGGCTTTTTTATATCGGCTTGCCAAATTGATTTGAATTTAGTGGAGATGCCATGTGACAGTATGGTCGATTTTAAAGTAATCGCCCATTTCGTTGAATGCTCAGATAAGCTGTAAACAATTCGTGTGTCATATCGCACCCTGGAGTCATTTAGCGATTTAATGTAAATCGGTGACGATAAATTTGTTGATTAGGTTAATCGATTAGCATTAGATGGACGTGTCCTTAGGTTATATAAAGGGGGAGGGGACCAAGACACATCTTCAGGAGGTTTCACGCTTGGTCCATTCGTGTAGAAATTGGTGTGCACTGTTCACGTAAAAGAAATTTGTCAATATTAGGCTGTCCATATTACACGGCATTAATTGGGTTAATTTCCAGGAATAATAATAATGACGTAAGCTCTGTTACCTATCCTATATGTAAAATAAGTTTTATTGCAGGAATGACGCAAGCTTTGTTACCTATCCTACGTGTAAAATACGTTTTATTGCAGGAATGACGCAAGCTCTGTTACCTATCCTAGCTAGACATGGTATAGAAGGTATAACCGTTGGTGTCAACACCGTATCTTCACCCCCGGCTGTACCTAAAATATTCCAATGGGTTTATCAAAATACAAGTCTTATAGCCATGTGGCATCCAGGTATAGTCTTTACCCACAATAACCACCATGTGACATCCGGGTATTGATCTTTACCCACAAATTTAGTCACGTGGCATCGGGGTATTGATCTTTACCCGCAATACTGGTCATGTGGCATCCAGGTATTGATCTGTACCCACAATACTAGCCACGTGGCATCAGGGTATTGATCTTTACCCGCAATATTAACCCCGTGGCATCTAGGTATTGTCTTAACCGAATACATCCATGGTCCGGGAATTGATCGTAAAGATTTGGGCTCAAGATCCATTTCCCCAGATATGGGTTACGTAATTATATTATAACAAAGCTCACCAAGAAAGTATTGGCTAAAACACATCGACGACTGTGCTGCTTTTGACATTTACTGTAGATGCGGTGGGCGGTGGGGGGTGGGGGGTGGGGGGTGGGGGGGGGCTAAATGGTTAGAACGTGCCCGCTGTATTATAAAATCTGTCATTGAGTCAACTGGCGTGGTTTTAATACCCCTGTTGTACGTGACAAGGAGTAGGGTTGTCTGTCCAACCTCGTGGGTTTTCGCGCCATCCGACAAAGTCCATTAAACGACTAGAAAGATGTCCTTGTCAGGCCCTCCGTCCTGCTCCACGCAGGAAAATCTCAATAAACCTACTCGGCCAGCACCGGAATCAAACCAGCTGACGAACAATGGCATCGACAGTTGATTACGGTCTGGATAAGTTAATTAACGGCTAATTAATTATTTAGATAACATTTCAGGCATAAATAAAGACCTGTAATAGGCCGATTTAGCTCTTGCATAATGTATGTTTAATTATCTATAATTACTTTATTACTAGGTGGCTATCCACTTCATCCTGGTAGTTTTCCCAGCATGCCGATAGGCTTATCAAGAGATAATTGTGTTACATTCTCGGAGTTTGAAGAGGCCATGTGTTTCTCCTTCAGGGGAGATAATCAAGGACCTCCACAATCAGTTCAGGTAGGCCTAATTTGAACCGTGAAGATTTACCAATACACCAACAGTCGAGTATACGCAAGTATAAACTCTTGTAATGAAAAATGTAAAACAGGACGACATCGTAAACTGTTTATTCAAATTGACAAGAATAGCCAGAATCTTAAATTTATGAAAACTTAATTTTTGTGTCATTCTTTGATTGGATGCTTCCTCCTCCTGGACTAAATGCCAGCGACCTTCGCCCCCACTGCCCCAACCCTCTCCCGTAAGGCTACAATAATGGCTGATGTTTTGCGTTGAAATATAATGCATGATTTTTCATATCTATATTAATCTCGGTTACATTAGCGAGAGAAATGGAGTTCAACGTCCACTCGACAGGCGACAATACTCCTGGTCACGTACAACCGATAATATCACATTAAATATAACTTACTAATGCTGTTTTCTCCAGGAGGTGCTCACATCGTATGAAATAGTAAGAGGACAGTTTCCAGGCGCATATGTACAGGCGTCAACATTTGAGGACTTTGTGGGAGCAGCACAGAGAATTAAAGATAAGCTACCGGTGGTGGATAATAAAGAGATTGGAGATACTTGGATTCAGGGAATATCTTCAGATCCAAATAAAGTAGCACAGATGAGGGCTTTCTTTCGTGCTCGAACGGACTGTCTAGAGTCAGGTAATGGCATGCAAGAGAATTCTCAGGGGATACTTGGCGGTTGGTTTCAGGAGTTGACGGTTTCAGGAGTTGACGGTTTCATAACGGAAAAACATATGGACGTTAGTCTCGATACCCAGTTACAGAAATAAATGAAAACAGCCTCCCACTCTCCTCCGATCGGGCTAATGAAGACTGGCATATTTCATAATGTGTGCCATGAGTGGAATGATGAAATGAAATGAAATGGGGTTTAACGTCCTACTCTTCTGCACCTAACCTAGGCTAATTGAAGACGGAAGAGTGGAATGATATCCAACACTAAAATGCCAATGTTGGTTCTTTACGTGCACGCTTATGTCTACACCGAGCCGTCTTTGTTTTCCCAATCCTTAGGACTATACATCCGTACAAAAATAAAAATCCCATCATCTCGTGTATACGTGGTACTCCTTTAATTTGTAAACCTTTTTATGTTTTGTCATTATTATTTTTGTAGGTAGATGTTCTAATATTGAGCTACCCGTCTATAATGCAAGTCGTGTGTTGATGAAATTAGCAGAACATACCTGGGGTTTAAACAGTGTCAAGGACTCCGTTAATTGGACAAACGATCTGTTTGCCAAACAACTCGAAAGTAAAGGTAATAACGTTGATTTTTAAGGAAACACTATGGGGAGAAGACATGGGTAAGGGGTTATTGTAAGGGGTTATGGACATAACGGCCAAACATAATTTGGTCATAACGGCCAAAACGACTTTGATCACAACTCACAATTTTTCTCCTACCTTTCTTATAACAGCCAAAAAAATTTTAGTCAGAACTCCCAAATTTTCTCCTCCTTCATAGCCTGTTTAAGTTTACTGACTTTTAGATTAAAAAAAAATATTTAAATTTTGTCAATGGTTGTCAAAACATACTTACTTACAGGTATGTTTCTGAGCGCTGGTTAGGTTACCACTATGCTCAGTTCTTTTCGTGTTCATCTATTTCGTAGTTGTCGTTTCCGGTTTTGAGGTTGGATTCGTAGTTATATAGAATTTCTTGATCACTCCAGAATTTGTCCAGTCTGTGTTCGAATATCTTGGTATTTTTAGCGTTGATTACGTTTTCGGGAAGGTTATTCCACACACTGACAATTCGGTTTGTGAAAAGGTATTTTCTGATGTCTTTATTTGGTCTTTGTTGGAACAATTTTTTACAATGTCCTCTAGTTTTTAATTGTGTTGTTGGGTCGAGCAACGAAGGAAGCGCTGTATCATATACTATTCAAAAAAAGTAGGGGATATTTGATTTTGGGGGCATAATACTAAAATATGCAAATGACTACGAAAAAAGTCACTATAGAACCTAACAGAAGAAACATTTCCAGTTACATGTGACGCCCAAACGCACCAATAGCTACCGCATGGAATGCAGGTGATGCTTGGGATCATCATGGGGGTCCAACCCAAGATTTGCACGACTCTGACTTTGAATGTTACAGTCATTGTGGCATTGAATTCCAGGGTGGAAACATCAGTTTAATTGTTTTAGTGACCAGAAAACAAATTTTGATATGCGTCGGCTTACCCAAAATGAAAGGTTACGTGCCCTTGGCACGCTACAGATCGGCACAACACAGGCGGTTGTGCCGCGGACGATGAATGTTTCCCAGTCTGTCATAAGCAGGCTATGGTCCAGATACCGTGATACACAATCTGTACAGGACAGACCACGCTCAGGTCGACCAAGGGCGACAACTCAAGCCCAGGATCGATTTATCCGTACCTTGGCCTTGAGAAATCGTGTCATCACAGCAAATCAGATCAGCGCTCGTCTTCAAACAGACACTGGTGTGAGGGTGAGTGGCCAGACGATTCGGGATCGACTGCATAGGGGTCACCTTCGCGCCCGACGTCCTCGCGTGATCCCTTGTTTGAGAGATCATCACATTCAGGCAAGACGTCATTGGTATAGGGATCGTCAACACTGGGATAATCGATGCTGGAGCTATGTGATGTTTTCAGATGAGTCAAGGTTCACTGTTGATTTTTTGGACAGACGTAGGAGGGTGTGGCGTCGTCGAAACGAGGGCTTCCAGGACGTTAACGTCATCAGAAATGATCGATTTGGGGGTGGTTCTGTTATGGTGTGGGGAGGCATCACTGTTGCTGGAAGAACGGCTTTACATGTTGTTGCAGGGCGTGTTACAGGCCAGTACTACCGGGGCAACATCTTGGCAGTCCATGTTGTGCCGTTCGCACGACGTCATAGCCGCCGTTTCATCTTCCAGGATGACAACGCAAGATGTCACAGGGCCAGGATCGTTACAGGTTACCTCCAACAACAGAACATCACCACCTTGGCCAGCACTGAGTCCCGACCTCTCCCCCATCGAGCATGTCTGGGACATGCTTGGACAGAGGTTACGTCAACGTCAACAACGTCCTGCCAATGTCCAAGAACTTGCTGCTGCGTTGCAACAGGAATGGGACAATCTGGACCGAAATGACCTTAGACGTCTCATTAGGAGTATGCCACGTCGGATCAATGCTTGTTTGGCAACAGAGGAGGATTTACCCGTTACTGACTTTGTTGTGATGCTGTGGTAACTTTGCTGTTTGACCCCGGGTATCATTTTACCCTTATAATGGTCAGTCTGTGACTCATGCTGACACTATATAATTATTTCTTTGGGTTGCATTCCCAGTTGTTTTCAAATATGAGTGAAGTCTGTGTCACCACAGGCCCGGGACTGTACAGCGCAGTGGACGCTTACGGCTAGCCCCCGGATCCATTCACTCTCTTTGATTTGTTTATGTTTGTGGTCTTTGAGTATGATGTCTTGTCCATATATTTGTTTTTGTGTAGAATTGTGTGTGGTGCAGCCCTCCTGCACTTACTACTAGTCTAACGATCATTTGGAATAAATCGATGAATGTGAACTTCGTTTCATTTTGTCATTTGTTTCTTCGTCAGTTTCATTAGGTGACTTTAATAACACTTAAAAATCATATATCCCCTACTTTTTTTGAATAGTATATATACCGGGTGTTAGTTTGAAGACTTCTATCATATCTCCCCGTTTTCTTCTGTATGCTAATGTTGGTAGTTTTAACTTTCTGAGCCTTTCCTCATATGTAAAGTCTTTAAATCCTGGAATTAGTTTTGTAGCTCTTCGTTGAACATTTTCGAGTTGTGTTTTGTGTTTCTTTTTATACGGATTCCACACAGGCTTTGCGTATTCGAGATGTGGTCGCACTAGCGCTTTGTAAAGCATAAGGAATGTTTGTTCATCCATGAATGTGAACGTTCGGCGTATTAGTCCCATGATGCTGTTTGACTTATTGATTTTTTCGTTCATATGGTCTTCAAAGTTTAGTTGGCTGTCAATCACAACTCCGATATCTTTTTCTTTATCTGTATACTGAAGTTCTGTACTGCATAATGAATATTAAAAATTTGGTATTGTTCGTTTTCCCACTGACAGAACTTTGCAACCAATTGTCGGACCAATTTTCAAGTTCTTTCATGTCTCGTTGTAGTCGGACATTGTCTTCTGTCGTTGTGATGTTTGTAAATACCTTTGTATCATCCGCGAACATGTAGCATTCAGAATTGATGTTATCTGGTAGATCGTTGATGTAAATAACGAATAGGATGGATCCCAATACACTTCCTTGTGGTATGCCACTTGTCACTGGTGCATATTCTGAATAGCTGTTCATGACTCGAACGCGTTGTTTTCTGCCTGAGAGAAATGATTCAATCCAACTGATTAGATCCTGTGTAATTCCATATCGACTGAGTTTATACAGTAATCGTTGGTGCGGTACCTTATCGAAGGCTTTCATGAAGTCTAGGTAGATACAGTCTAGACTTCCGCCAGCGTCTAGTGTCTTTGTCCATTTCTCCAACACATGTAGGAGTTGTAGTGAGGTTGAACGTCCGGAAATAAATCCAAATTGTTTTGGTGAAAATAACTGGTTCCTCTTCATGTGACCTACAATGTGGTCACGTACCATGGTTTCCAAAGGCTTACACAGGATACATGTCAGGCTAACTGGTCTATAGTTAGACGCTAGCTTTCGATTGCCCTTCTTGAATAATGCTGTTATGCATCCTTCTCTCCATTCTTCAGGTAGTGTTTTTGTTAGTATGGAATTTTTAAATATAACGGATATTGGTTTGCTTAATTCCTCACCTAAATCATGGAGAAGTCTGGGGTGAATGGCATCAGGTCCTGGTGATTTGCTTATATTTAAGTTGTGTAATCTTCTTTTGACTTTATCTTCCTTGTATGCACAGTTCTTCCATATTAATGTGTACTTCTATGTTTTTTAATTCTGGCTGTTCGGCACTGGTTTCTGTAGTAAATACACTGGAGAAAAAGTCTGACAAAGTGTCTGCCTTTTCTTTATCATTTTTCGTTATTTGTTCTTTACCATCTTCATTGTGCATAACAAGGTCCGATATACCAGTTCTTATCTTTGTTTTACAATTGGTGTACTGCCTTTATAACTTTTTCAATCTTGCATTTTATAAAGACACCTGTTTTAAAGTTCTTTTGTCTTTTTTGATTGTCACAACATTATCCCAAATTAACCACCTGGTATAATTCAAACCTTTTCAGACAATGATGAGGCATTCTTGTCTCAATGATTATCAAAACATCTTTTATAGCATTTTCAACTTTCAAATTTAAAAGACACCATTGTTTTAAGCTTTTTTTATGTAATTGTTGACACCACCTATTAAATTAACCCTCTTTAATTGGACCATTTTTGCATAATGTTGAGACATTCTTGTCAGATATTTTCACAACAATTTAGATTATATATAAATCAAAATGAAGCGAATCATAATCATTCATTGATGTATATTTGCTAAGATCAGAACCTTGGCTCTACTCTTGTATCATAATGAAGTGTGTTTACTGCGCCAAAACTGTCAGAAAAAATCAGCATGCTATTTCTTGTGATCTATGTGGCAATTGGACCCACAGATTTTGTGGTACAAACATTTCGAAGGAAGACTACTTAAGAGCCCAAGACCAGACTATCAATTTTATGTGTTCTGTCTGTAATGTCCCTGTTGGAAACTTTTCACTTAATGCAACTATTAGCTTCTTCTGAAAGGTAGGTTCAGATCTTTTATCAATTTCAATATACTATTGATATTTTATTTTTTTAGATTCACAGATGGTGAAGAACTTCCACATTTAATTATTATCAAATTTAGATTAAATTCATTATAATCCAATTTTGAATTTATATTAGATTATTTTTTTTTGATTTATTGACTTGCATATTTAGATCCACAGATGAACTTCAGGATATTTCCAACATTGAAACACCAACAGCTGATATTAGCTACAATGAAAATGTACACGAAAGGTATGTTTTTGTTAATATTTTATACTGTTGCAATAGGTCTAAAATAGGGCAAATTTTACTTTTGACATTAAAGTGTTGGTTGTCTAATTATTGATGGATTTCAGATCGATGGAAGAAGATGTAGTAGGCAATACTGACGACAATATACCAGCTTTACAAAATTAGAAAAGGGATCACAGAAGGGCAAACCCTTATTGGTTGATGGCAATGGATACACATATGTGATAAAGGTAAATAAGCGATCAATCCATGGTACCATTATTTCCTCTTCATCTTAATCAATCCCTGGTTTCTCATTTTTATGTGGGGGGTTGGGATGGCCTAGTGGTCTAGAGTGCCGCGCTTCGACCTCTAGCTGGCCGGTCACCTCTGGCTTGCGGCTGTGGTTTCGAGCCCTGGTGTGAGCGTATGTGGCATGGAGATAGGGGCGCCTTCTCAACCTCGTGGGTTTCCTCCGGGCACTCCGGTTTCCTCCCACTGCTAAAGACCCTACGCGCAAGCGAATTATTGAAATAAAATGAAACCATATGTTAGTCCCAAAATGACCTAGTTTGTGTCGAGTGGACGTTAAACCCCATTTCTTTCTTTCTTTTCTCATTTTTATGTTCTTGATGTCTACCCAGATGAGATGTGAAAATTGGTCTCAACCAAGATGTCACCTATCTCTATCACAAAGTGGTGATTATAGGACATTGTATTAATGTCTTTCAGGGTTCTAATTCGGGTAATGTATACTGGAGATGCAGCAAAAGAACGGATAAGATAAAGTGTAATGCATCAGTTAAAGAAAATCTAAATCTAGAGAACAGAACGTTTGAATATGGAAAGAAGGCACACAGTCATCCCACGCAACCTGGAGAGGTAGGTATTTCCAGCACTTATTCCATAAATTAGCCTAGTGTTTTACTTAGGTGAATACTAGATGTTTAACTGAGATGCCCAGTTACATGTAAGTTGGTTAAATATGGTGTTTAATATTCTCTAGGTCAAAGATTCTGCATTAGGCAATATCTTTATGTCAGCTAGAGCCATAGTTGAAGAAGTGTCAAAAAATGTACTAGATTCAGATATGCCTCCGGACAGTAGAAATAATCCAGAAAATTACATAAGAGCTGCTAATAGAGTCCGAGAATTGAACAGACCCAAACATCCCAAAGATCTAAATTTTAATGTAAGTAGTATTGATAATGACGTTAGTAATATAATATAGTATATACTGTAATCTTATGTTATTACTACTACTGTCATATTAAAGTTTGATGTCATATTTTATTCATTTACAGATTGTAGAATCAGCTATACCAGAGGGATTTTGTCAAGCAGACTTGATAGTAAAAGGAGAAAGGCATATTCTGTTGGCAACGGAGAGGCAGCTACAACAACTGTCCATATCCAGACAATGATTCATTGACGGGACCTTCAAAATTGTTAAGCGACCATTTTATCAATTAATGTCAATACATGGTTTGTACGTTCTGGCAGACAAGTAAAATTGGTTCCTCTATTTTTTGCCTTGATGTCAAGACGCAGAACAATTGACTATATCGCCATATTGAAAAAAATTGAAGATTTGCTACCAAATCCCCCACAGTTAAAGACTGCTGTTATGGACTTTGAGGCTGCAACATGGAAAGCCTTTGGTAAAGTCTTTCCACAGGTGCATGTTCGTGGTTGCCTTTTCCATTTTACGCAAGCAATATGGAGACACTGTCAGGAGTTAGGTTTACAGGTAAATTTACTTAGCCTACATTATTTAAATAATTGTATACGCTGCATTTTCCATATGTTATGAAGATCATATTAATGTTTTTCAGAATGATATACACTGCATGCATATGTATTTGATAATTTTTATTTTATGCTTTTCAGAATAAATATAAAGTTCATGGTGGCACCCATAACTTCATAAAAAAAACTAATGAGTTTACCATTTTTGCTAAAGTCGCACATACGTGACATATTTCACCAACTTCAGCGAAAAACCTCAAATAGTGACATATTTCACCAACTTCAGGGAAAAACCTCAAATGATAAATTGATAGAGGTAATGGACTATATGGAACGTCAGTGGATTGACCATAGCCTTTTTAAAATGTCATCTTGGAGTGTGTTTAACCAGACAATAAGGACAAACAATAACATAGAAGGTATGTAAAATGTACAGACTATCCAAATTTTAAGTCTGAACTAGCCTAAATGCATATTCGGCTTGGTCGCCTATAACATGTATTTAATTATTTGTTAAATTTTATTTCAGGATGGCATCGACGCATCAACCACAAGGCTGGTAAGCAACAGTTGGGAATGTATAAGCTGATTGACTTTCTTTTTGGAGAAGCCGATATGTTGCCCTTTTTTCAAGCCGCCTTATTGTTCGAAGGAAAATTGAGGCGTTATTTCATCAGAACATGCACTAACGCCCAAGAAGAGATTTACCATGCTTGGAGAGAATATGAGAATGGAGATTTGAGTGCCAGCATGATGCTAAGAATATGTTCCCGACACAATGGACCAATTGAATAAATACAAGTGGATGTATACTCCCCCCCTCCACGCCCTTGAATCATATATTTAAAGTGGGAATTTCATATTTTCTGAGAAAGTCAAAACATATTTATTTCTACGTCATTTGCTCAATAGGTTATCAACTCACTATTATACAATAATAGGCATTATTTTCCACACTTAAGCATCTTTCACATCGGAAAAATAACACAATTACCTCGAATGTTCTCCCATTCCCCCCCCCCCCCATGCAATAGCTATCTTCAAACGTTGAAAATGATATTTTTGCCAATTTCTCTACTGGCAACAGTGAATTATAGGATTAATAGGATTATTATTCAACAAGATAGGACTGTTTATATATACCATCTTTTTTAAGGCTTTATTTTAATATATTTTAAAAATATGAAATTGCAGCTTTAAAAGGTGGTGTGCATGCCATATTAACTGTTACAAATACATTGGATTTTAAGATATTGCTATTCTGCTTTTGAATTAATATATTCGGTTGAATAAGATCATGTACATATGCCTCCATGTTTATTTTTTTGTTGTTTTTTTTTGTTATAAATAATTTATTGCCATTCAGAAATAAAATATATTAAAATTGTTTTTGTTCTTATGTTTTGTTTTAATATTTGTTCCATTATATCATTACCAATCAAATATTTTGGCCGTTGTGACTAATGTTTTGGCCGTTACGACCAATGTTTTGGCCGTTATGACCAGGAATTTTTGGCCGTTTTTGCTTTTGGCCGTTATGTCCATAACCCATTGTAAGTGTTTTCGGGCTGTGGTAAGGGGCTATTGTAATTGTTTTCTAGTTATGGTAAGGGGTTGTTGTAAGTGTTTTCGGGCTGTGGTAAGGGGTTATCGTAAGTGTTTTCAGGCTGTGGTAAAGGGTTATTGTTAGTGTTTTCGAGCTATGGTAAAGGATTATCGTAAGTGTTTTCGGGCTATGGTAAGGGGGTTATTGTAAGTGTTTTCGGGCTATGGTAAAGCGTTATTGTTTGTAAGTGTCTGCGAACTATGGTAAAGGGTTATTAGTTATTGTAAGTGTTTTCGAACTATGGGGGATAATTTGAGGATTAGGGGTAACTTTAAGAGTTTTGGAACTATGGGGAAAATGTAAAGACTTGCAGTTACTGTAAGAGTCATATAACTATGAGGAATATTGCGTCGTTAGGAGCGATTGTAAAGAGTTTGAGAACTATGGGGAGAATTTGAGGGCTAGGAGCTATTGTAGGAGTTTTGCAACTGTGGCGAGAAATCGAGAAACCGGTCCATGGATAATATTATTGTTTTTGAAGGGTTATGAAATATTGTATATGTTTAGGAACCGTAGGGAGAGTTTGTGTGTGTGTGGGGGGGGGGGCAGTCTGTAAGTAAGTAAGTAAGTTTATTGCATAACAATGCCCACGGGTAGCAGCATACAATTATAAAATGAAAGAAAAGTCACATTAGAACAAACATGCATAAACATAGATAAACGTTGCCTTGTTCACTACTGATTCGAGGGCGATGTGTAAAGATGCCTAAATCGAACATAATACCTAATTCAATCTTACAATGTACTTTTGGAGGTACGCTTACATACATCTTCAATAGAACTCTTGATCTAGCCTTAACTGCATACATCTTATCAAGCCCTTCACGTAATACCCTGTATATTTCGCCACTAAGTTCGATTGTCACAAGCCCAGCTTGGGAACCTATCAGATTCATCGGTCGTCGTGAATACCAAGTCTCGTGCTTTATAGCTAAAATGCCTACATGTGACAATCGAGTTGCAAAGTTCAAAGATCGATCAATGTCACGGTTGCTGTTTTCCCACGAGTTTCTCAATTTAAAAAACCCTGTTTGTTTATAGTGTGTTTGGTGCCACGAACTCTGATTGGACAATGCTAATTAGTCACTTGTAAAAACAACTAGCGCAAAGTTCGGGGAATTGCTGAGTATTCAAGCAACGGAGAGATGTTGTATAACTCGCGAACGTTGTTTAAGGAACATGGCTTACATACAACAAAAAGAAAGTACGCTTACAACAAAAAGAAAGAAAATACACATGACTAGAATATGGTAACAGCCGTTTATTTGAAATATTGTTGTTTTATTGGAAAATGCCCCTAGGTTTTAAATCAAAGGTCCAAATTTATTTTTGCAGCTCCTAATTTTGAGAATGTTATATCGTCGTGGTCTGAACAGAGAGGGTTCCTTGATCTAGCTCTAGAGACTCTGGGCAACCATCCGCTAGCTGAGGATGTACGTCAGCAGTATGAAGACTTGGTTCCAGTAAAACCTGATCTTTCTTGTACGTTTCAGGTTTATATATCATTTTATTCCCAGTTCCACTGATTGCTTGATAATGACTAGAGAAGCCTAGTCGATTCGTTGCTCAATAATAAGCAGTATTTATATTCCATAAAATTGTGACGTGTTTGATTGAACTTTGTTTGTTTTTGGACGTCCTATACAGATTCCGCTATATTCCGCGTTTTCCATATACCCGTTGATTAAATGGAAACGGTCCTGTTACATTTCCATTAGAAATCGCACACGGAAGCGCCGCAAAAACGTACACCTGGAAAATGGGCTTAACTATGTTTTGCACGTCATATACAGATGCAACCGTAGTATTTTGTTAGACGTCCTATACAGACTGTAACCGAATTGGCATTGTATATTGTTTTGTGTGTGGTTGGGGTAGCCTACCAATGGCATGTTATACACGCATCTTATACCGTGGGGGTGGGGACCGTGCCTGCTGTATCATAAGCTCTGTCAGCGAGTCAGCTGGTGTGGTTTCGATTCCCTGGTTGTACGTGACAAGACGTAGGGTCGTCTGTCCAGCCTGGCGGTATTTTCCCCGGGTCCTCTGGTTTTGCTCAAACTGCTAAAGAACCCAACGCGCAAGCATATTGTTGAAATAAAATTGAACCATGTTAACCCCGAAATGACATAGTTTGTGTCGAGTGGACGTTAGATCCCATCTCTCTCTCTCTCTCTCTCTCTCTCTCTCTCTCTCTCTCTCTCTCTCTCTCTCTCTCTCTCTCTCTCTCTCTCTCTCTCTCTCTCTCTCTCTCTCTCTCTCTGGCCCCCCCCCCCCCCCGCCCAACCTCTCCCTGTCTCCCCCCCCCGTCCAACCTCTCCCTGTCTCCCCCCCCCCGCCCAACCTCTCTCTGTCTCCCCCCCCCCCGCCCAACCTCTCCCTGCCCCCCCCCGCCCAACCTCTCCCTGTCTCTATCAACTAGGCAAAGATTAGGGTTTAAAGTCAACACAATACATTGGTTATTTTGGGACTAACACATGGTTAGTTTTATATATTTATATTGTACAGATTATGAGAAGCTATCTGGTAGAAACGTATCTTGTGTGGCTGGCTTAAAGTTTGGTTTTGATGAAGATGGTTCAATTATACAATTACAGCAATTATCGGGGGTACAAATTACACGTACTTATCATATTTAGGAATAGAACTTATCTTTTTTCAGGAGATCACGGTGCATAAGTGGGTAAGATGCTGGCTCGCTAGTCTGGAGGTCGGGTGTTCGATCCTTGCATTGGGCAAGAAAGTTCATCCAGATTTCCCGGTTTGGTTTCCCCTTGTCAGTCTCGTCGTTTGGATGGGACAAAAAAACCATGTCCCGTGTACACATCGGCGTGCACGTAAAAGATCCCTTTGCAGTTGGAATTCGATATAAGAATAGGTCGTAGCGCCGCTGCCCGTGCAAAATTTCCCTCATTTCATATCCTTTTTCGTGCTTTGCGTTTGTGGGTTATCTCCCTTGTTTTGCGTTTGTCTTGCGTTGGCTTTTGAGTGGCGCCCATTTAATGGCCTTGATAGTGCCTGTATGGTTGGTTTATTACTGGTATTCGGCCTGCCATTGCGTCAACTGGCGTGGTTTCGAATCTCCGGTTGTACGTGGCAAGGAGTAGGATCACCTGTCCAGCCTCGTGGGTTTTCACTGGGTCCTCCGATTTCCTCCCGCTGCTAAAGACCCTACGCGCAAACGAATTATTGAAATAAAATTAAACCATATGTTAGTCCCGAAATGACCTAGTTTGTGTCGAGTGGACGTTACCCCCCCCCCCCCCTCTCTCTCTATTGCTATGTTCCAATCGGGATCATAAAGGTATTAATACGTTTTGAGATCAGGATTGTCCGGTGTGGTTTCCACTTGTCAGTGGGGGGGGGGGGTACAAGGACAGCTTTGTAGACAGTCGGATGTGACGAAAACCAAGGTCTGTGTACACATTGCCATGCACGTAAAAGATCGCCTGGCAGTTGGAATGTGATGTACGAGTAGGCTATAGCGCCGCTGTGCGGGCAAAATTTACCCCATAGCACAATGTATGGCTTATGTCCGTCTTAATTAGGCCAGTCGGAGCAGAACAGTAGGACGTTAAACCCAATTTCATTTTAGTACGTTTTGAGATGTGCTATGAAGGACTGTTCCAATTACACAAGGGACCTCCGGTATCAAACCTGCCATGACCTCCGGCCAGCCCCACTAACATGGGGAATCCGGTTGCAGAATCCCAAGTCCCAAGGTTGCAGAATCCCAAGTCCCAAGGACTGTTCCAATTACACAAGGGACCTCTGGTATCAAACCTGCCATGACCTCCGGCCAGCCCCACTAACATGGGGAATCCGGTTGCAGAATCCCAAGTCCAACTCCTTATTTCAAAGATGTTTAACTTGTATGTTTTAGAACAACTGGGCCTCGCCAACCAATCCACTAGGCCAGATTATATATAAAACTTATAATGACACAGACTTCAATGACTTCCATGACCAATATGTTTATACCCGATTCTACTGGCTACAGATAGGTAAATGGAATTTAACAGCTAATTGTCCAACTTGTGAATCAAAAATCTGGAAAACCAAATTAATGAATCTTTATCAAGCAAAAGGTGGGTCTAGTTTGTAACTTTAAAATTATTGTGAAAATTTCATGGTTCGGGATGTAAACAACAGAATATATGAATTGAAAATGACACAAATCCTAATCGTTAAATAGTTTTTGTGCCACGGGTCCTTTTTGTTCAAAACCTGGAGGACCAAGATAGTCGAGTGGAACCCTAGGATATAGCAAGCCCTGTTCTGGTTTCTCACGTGAACTGTCTTGTCGTTCGGATAGTACCAAGATATAGATTGGTGCACGGAGAAGCAGACTGCATGCTCTATAGAACTCGATTAAAAATATAGGCAGAAACGCCGCTGGAAGGAGACGATTCTCTTGCATAGCATTACAAACGGAAACAAAATGACAAGTCGTTAAATGCCATTCCGATCCTATCGAAACATAGCAGCAATAAATACAAAGAGTTCATTTTCTATCGTTAATCGGTTTTGTCGTCCATTGATATTTTGGCTACTATTATTTTTCGTGACTTCATTTAGAAGTACTATTGGTCTTAAATCTATTGCGTGAACACCAAAAAGTAGAGCAGTAGAAAATACATTTTGTTGTTTTGTCTTTGGTGAGAGCAATTTCAGATGACATCCTGAACGCATTCAATCGTGTCAAGGGTCGTACAAGCGTATTTTGACCCTAGACGTGAGATATTGATTAATCATTCAGCGTTGACGTTTCTTGTGGTTTATTACCCACAGTCGTTGCCGTAACAGACCGTTCCATTGATTAATCCCGCATTCAAACCACCCGTTAAAGTGACAACTCTTCCAGGTCCTAGTGTAGTGTAAACAAGTAAAACGAAATTTTGTACTATATATATAAAGAAAACGAAACGAAATAGGATCTGTGTTTTAATCAGATAGGGGCGCATTTGTTGGGTTTTTTTTATATTTTAAGCTGGAACATGTGACATTTATTTTTTTTAATGTTTTCAGCTGGAACATGTGACATTAATTTTTTTTTTTTTAATGTTTTCAGCTGGAGCATGTGACATTTATTATTTTAATATTTTCAGCTGGAACATGTGACATATTGTTGGAGCTCTCAATGTTAGAGGAAAGGGCTAGTACATTTTATGGTGCCCCACCCACTATTTATATCCGTTATTATTCTCTTAAAAATAGCAGTAAGTAGACATTTTAAACATGTGTATGTATCACGGGGCTACACGGGCGGGGGGGGGGGGGTAAAGAGGCAAATAGCTAACTCATTATTATCCACATTCTTCTACATAGCAAACACGACTTATTGGTCAATTTAAATTAACAATGATGTCGAGATCTTACCGTGGAGGTTTTAGAGAAGAAATTCCCTGGTTGTACGTGGCAAGAAGTATGGTCGCCTGTCCAACTTCGTGGGGTTTCTCCGGGTCCTCAGGTTTCCTCCCACTGCTAAAGACCCCACCCCCTCTCTCTCTCTCTCTCTCTCTCTCTCTCTCTCTCTCTCTCTCTCTCGCAGATCCGGCCAGGGGCGAATCCAGGATTTTCAGAAGGGGGGGGGGGTTGCTGCACCCACTTGGGAGTGCGAAGCCCGGCCCGGCTGTGTTGTTATTGGTAAGCGGACGCCCATCTTCATTTTCCTGGTCGGAGTAGAACAGTAAGATGTTAAACCCTATTCCATGCTTATAGATTATCAAAAACGTCCATGGGTAACAATTTAACAATTAAGAAACGTAATAGGGTTTTAACAGCCCATGTGGTCTACCCCAACCTGATTGGTACGTGTAGGATAAAGCATTGGGTTGAGTTTATGCTGGGGAAAGAAAGACTGGAAAAAATAACCGCACAGTATGGTGGCTGTTAGCGGCCATTCTACATCGTCGACTTGTCGGGTTGTGAAGGCGACAAGTCGCGGCACGACAAAGCGAAATAATTGCATTTCGTCGACTTGTCGCTTTGTCGCTTTGTCGGGTTGTGAAGGCGACAAAGCGACAAGTCGACAAAATCAACCCGACAACGCGACAAACTAACCCAACAATCGTCGCCCTCATTTTGTCGACTTGTCGGGTCAATTTTGTCGACTTGTCGCTTTGTCGCCTTCGACTTATTCACAACCCGACAAAGCGACAAGTCGACAAGCCGCCGAAATGCAATTATTTCGCTTTGTCGACTTGTCGCTTTGTCGCCTTCACAACCCGACAAAGCGACAAAGCGACAAGTCGACGAAATGCAATTATTTCGCTTTGTCGACTTGTCGCTTTGTCGCCTCGGAAGTCAATCACTGCGCATTGGCGAGCATTCTTCGGTTAAGTATGGAAGCCCGATCTCGACGAGGCGAGGGTGCATTTATTCAGCATTTGGTTTAGTTTTGCTACACCTGACCATTACACAGATAGGATTGAAAAATTCATTTGGTTAAATTTGCATTTAACCACGCATAAAATTAGGAATCTATATTTCAGAGGAGAGTCTGTTTTATATGTTGATATGTATTTTAATGTATGCTTTCAATATATCTATCGTAATTTAGAATTCCTTCGCATCTTCACTGATTACCATCAACAGCACAGTTTACCCAAATATATAATAATAATCAATCTACTAATATCCCAACTCAAATCATATATGTTTTTCGTCGTGTTTTCTCTTGTCAGTGGTGCAGGAAGGTGGACCTGATAAGGTCAGTTTTTAGTCGTTCGGATGGGACGAAAACCGACGTCCCGTGTACACATTTGCGTGCACATAAAAGATCTATTGGCAGTTGAAATTCGATATTAAAGTAGGCCGTAGCGCCCTTTCCGGGCAAAAATTCGCTCATAGCACACTGTATGGCATAATGACCGTCTTCCATTAGCCCAGGTTAGGTGCAGAAGAGTAGGACGTTTAACCCTATTTCATTTCAAGTGAATATATTGTTTATGGTGAGTATCCAAGACATGCGACCCGGATCAACCAATTGACCTAAAGGTGCACGAAGGTGGACCTGATAAGGCCAGTTTTTAGTCGTTCGGATGGGACAAAAACCGACGTCCCGTGTACGCTTTTGATGATCAATATGTTGTTTTACCCGTACATGTATATGATGAACTTAAACATAGAATAAGCGATCAGTATTCACAGGAATGGAATGAAGATCGGTCAAAATATTCAAAACTAAATTATTATAACCTTTTCAACATTGCCTTATCACAAAAAGAATATTTATCAAATCATAATTACTGTGTATCTCTATCCAAATTTAGATGTGTATCACATAACTTATCACATACGATACAATTAACAGAAATGATAGAATTTGTAAATTATGCAATTTAAATAACGTTGAAGACGAATATCATTTTTTACTTTGCTGTCCATTATATAAAGATTTTATTTTTAAGAGAACAGCTTATTCCTTTTTATTATAGAAATCACCCTTCACTCCAAAAATTTATAGACATTATGTCTTCCACATCACCAGTTATTTTAAACTGTTTGGAAAATATATACATTTATAATTTATTAAACGTTATTCTTCCCTAGAACTTTCATTCTTTTCTAATTTATTTTGTACTATTTGTATCATTAACACCTTTACATATTTACAAATTTATTCATTGTATTTGCTATAAGTAACTTTCAGCAATAAAGAATTACTTACTTACTTAATATACTATTTCGTTAATTACAAACTATATTGTTTTTATTACAACTTATATACTTTTAATAAACAAAAACAAACATTTTGGGGACAGACCACGTTTATTTAAAATATGACCTAGTTTATCAACCAAAGTACTTTTCTGCATCAATGAAGACAGGCATATGTTATGCCGTGTAGGCCTATTACGGGGTAAATTCTGTCAAGACAGCGGCGATACGGCCGGGGTACTTTTTTCTGCCAACATATTATTTTAAACTATTTTTCGACACCAATGCAGTGTGCTATTAAGGAAAGTTTGCCCAGACAGCAACTCCACGGCTTACGCTTATTTGAAAAAATTCCAACGGACAAAGGTTCCATTACCTGCACGTCACCGTACATTAGACATATAATAATAATAATAATAATAATAATAATAATAATAATAATAATAATAATAATAATAATAATTTATTTACTATATTTGCCTATAGTACAATCACATATATTTGATAGTGATACAATATAAATACAATAATAAAGTCTTGGCCTTTGACTAGTTCATATACAATATAATAATCAAGAAAATATAATAGTGTACAATTATATCACTGTTTTCCATAACTGTCAATATACCATTTAATAAAACATTTTAAATATATAATATAACTAGAACTAAAAAGAACAATTTGGTACGAAAGTATATTACACAATCAGATACATTTTAATATTTAAGTATTTCGTTTCTGATTTCCATTCCCTTTGAAATGTAGATAGACAAATTTCGAATAAGAACCGGATCGTTTGAAGTAAATAAAGATATAAGATTACATTCATTTGGGGAAGCAATTAGCCATCGAGGTAAAAAATTATTTCTTATATCATTTAAAATTGGACATTTTAACATAAAGTGAATCTCATCACCGATTTCATTTAAATTACATATTTATTTTACAAACACGGTTTTCCCTTATTGGGGAAGCCATGCTTGACGCAGAACTTCTGGTTAGTGAGCCAGTCATACAGTTACCGTCAAGGAGATTTGAAATTGGAATGTGGCCAAGAAAAAGCTTTAGAGTATTCTTTAAAGAAAACTTGCCTATAAACATCATAAGAAGAAAGGATTTAAATTTTAAATATTTTTTAATGTAGCAAAGCTAGCAAATTCTATTCTAAATTACGATAGATATATTGAAAGCATACATTAAAATACATATCAACATATAAAACTGACTCTCCTCTAAAATATAGATTCCTAATTTTATGGGTCGTTAAATGCAAATTTAACCAAATGAATTTTTCAATCCTATCTGTGTAATGGTCAGGTGTAGCAAAACTAAACCAAATGCTGAATAAATGCACCCTCGCCTCGTCGAGATTGTGCTTCCATACTTAACCGAAGAATGCTCGCCAATGCGCAGTGATTGACTTCCGAGGCGACAAAGCGACAAGTCGACAAAGCGAAATAATTGCATTTCGTCGACTTGTCGCTTTGTCGCTTTGTCGGGTTGTGAAGGCGACAAAGCGACAAGTCGACAAAGCGAAATAATTGCATTTCGGCGGCTTGTCGACTTGTCGCTTTGTCGGGTTGTGAATAAGTCGAAGGCGACAAAGCGACAAGTCGACAAAATTGACCCGACAAGTCGACAAAATGAGGGCGACGATTGTCGGGTTAGTTTGTCGCGTTGTCGGGTTGATTTTGTCGACTTGTCGCTTTGTCGCCTTCACAACCCGACAAAGCGACAAGTCGACGAAATGCAATTATTTCGCTTTGTCGTGCCGCGACTTGTCGCCTTCACAACCCGACAAGTCGACGATGTAGAATGGCCGCTAACAGCCACCATAGCACAGGGCGGACAGGCCGAGGATTTTCTGTTGAGGTTTATTTTCTGAAGTCTTCTTCCCCAGCGTAACCGAAGTCGATGACTTTATCTAGCTTCTAAACCGTATATGTGTACATGTACGCAAAATGAGAATATCCCCGAATTCCCGTAAGACATCGTGTTTTCTTATGGAAAAAAACCCTATCCTGGAAGAATAACCCGTTACGGATTTAAAGAAAAACTTTCAGAAGAATAACCCCCAAATTCCCTTGTATATATCCTCAGCCGCCCCCGACTTTCAGACCCACAAGTTATTCCGGGCATAGAATATACCCCAAAGATCAAAGAGATTTACCGTTATAGGTTGATAAAGATGGAATAAACGCTTGCTACAGTAAGACGTTAAACCCCATTTCATTTTATTTCGTTAAAGGCTCAATACCACTCTTGTTGTAACTGAATAATATGTCCCAATCTTTATTCTGGTCAACAAATTGTATTATTTTGCAATATTCCAATTAAGTGATGATACAAATTTCATCTTAACACACCTAATTTAAAAAATTAGAAAAATTCAACTAAATTATTTCAAAAGTCTAACGTAAACCTTTTCAAATGTGACTTGTAATTTAATATATTTTCGAACCCTCTGGATAAGTGAAATAGAGTATAATGGATAATTTACACAACAGCTAGGACACTTAAACTAAAGTTATTTTTAGTCCTTCTCTCCCTTTCCCTTTTCCCCCTTTTGCATGGCGATTTTTGTTGAATTTTTGGTGTAGAATCGAAGAAAAGGGTTTGAAAATACATTTTCTGCCAGGTTTTGGTGAATATTCATGATTTTGAGACGGAAGGATACAAGAGTTGTGAGATTGGTTACGTTGAAAGGGAGGGCCGAAAATTGCAAGGTTAGCTGTCTCTACTTCAGCTTGTCTATATCAAGTTTTTCAAGAAGAACCTCATACATGCTTTTGGGCAAGAGTTTGCCACATGTTGCTCCATCTCTGACAGAAAGCGTTTTACCCAACGAATATTTAGGAAAAAGTTACAACCGGTCTAAGAGACGAGAATAACCATTAAAGTCAATGGGGCAATAATTAGTGATCTGTGGCCATTTATTTTCTGGAGCTGCCAAGCCAGCAGGAGTGTTGTCCCTTTAAACGGCTAACATTTGAAGTATGTTTATTTTATGATGGAATAGTTCTAGAGTCTGATGTACAGTGGTTTGGTAAAATGCCGACCAGGTTAGCTGAATCTATTTCCTATTCGTTTCAACCTAAGTTACAACCTGGTAAGGAGTGGAGGGTTGGCAAGTTGGGGCAGTTCATTGATCCTTTGAATGTTGTTACCAATGGTAGCCAACGGTTACATGGTAAGTTTCCATATATGAGGGATCAATTTTCCTAAATACCGCCGTATTTAGCAGAGATTTATGACAGGGGTTATAATAGTCAAAGGCTAAATAATTATTGTCACCAGTGTGAAAGTGTTCGAAGCAGGGGCAGATCCAGGATTTTTGCAGTAGGGGGTTTGCCAGGTTCCCGAGACAATGTATCTTGGGTGGGGGTGGGGGGTCTCTTCCCTCACCCCCTGCTTTGAGAAGTGCAGAGAAGAACATGTCTCTAGTGATTTTTACGCTGTACACACACGCTGAGCATTTTAAAGAGAAAAATCCAAATCCCATGTTTGACGACAAAATAACAATATTACAAAACTTAACTTATTATTCCGTTTGGAATGGTGTAGGCCCATGGGGTGGCCGGCCATATTATGAGCTTTGTTAGGGAGGAAGTAGGGCACTCCTGGTAGGCGAAATGGAATATAATAGGGTTTAACATTCTGGATTCTACCATCCTGCTCCGACTGCATACGCCATACAGTGTGCTATGAGGGAATTTTTGCCCGGATAGCGGCACTATAACGGTCTACTCTTATATTGAATTCCATTTGTCAATGGTTCTTTTACATGCGCGCTTATGTGTACGCGGTAGGATATTACGTTGTCACGTGACAGCCCCCCCCCCCTCCAACCTTATATCCTGTGTTTGCAATTGAACAAGGCCAACTGTTGTTCAAATGTCCGCTGATGTTGAAATTTATCTTTTTTAGAATTTGTTTTTTGTTTTCTCTTACAGCTATTGACAAAAGTGTTACATATAAAGATAAGGACGGTCACGGGATAGAATTGGTTTCCATGGATGTTGCCCTGACAACCATACATCAAACAGTTGATGACGTATCGGTACTTCCGGTACCTCTGACGCCTATAACGAATATATCTGGACTATCATTTAATATGTTTAACAATGCTTGGGATTGTAATTATATTTTCTGGAATCCGTACAAATCATCTGAGGCCAACCAAAAATTTCGATTTGCTGTTTTATTTTCATGATGTTGGTCACGTACGGATGTTAGTTGACATGTTAGAAAATTTGTAATGGTAGGCCTATATATATAGCCTAATAAAGAGTTGGTAAAATAAAATAACCTGACCCCAAGTTCACGAAGCATTCTCAGGCTTAAGTTGTGAATTTGCTCAACTTTCAATCACGGTTTTTGAGAAATATCTTTCATCCAGAAACACAAAACGTTGCACATTGTTTTTTGTTGACGCATTTGATACATAGAAATAACAAACGTTTTATATAAGGAATTATATTATAATTGTAATAAGGCAAACATTTTTGAGAAAATTGCTTACTTAAGTCTGAGAATGCTTTGTGAACTCGGGGCCTAGTTGTTACATTGTTCATGATTTGTAAATACAAATTTTCACACAAAACGTTATACTACTTAGAAAAAGTACTAGTTACTATACTTGTAACCTGTGCCTCGAGTAAGACGGAAGACATCAGTAATGGAGCCATTTCTAATAAAGTACATGTACGCCTATGTTCACAAACTGATCCCGCCGTGAATATTCGCTTGGCCGCTACAATCACTGATAAGCATGACATCGACGAGGCTTAATAAGTAGGGCATATTAACTTTTTTACTCCGACAAATTAAATTCTCAAACATTTTTTTGAGGTAAAAGAAAAATAAATAAAGACGTTTGAAGTATTTGAAGTTAAAAAATATTTCCTATTTAGTGTAAATGGGTATGAAAATGAGTAAAATGCATCATTTTGCCCGAAGCAGTTCGGTGTTAAGTAAACATTACACGAGCAGTTGAGCCAATGACTGGCGCGGTGAGCAGTCAACGCACGTGCTATGGACACTTATCTGTTACAGAGATAATTCGTAAGTAATTCTCTGTGAAACAGATTGCTATGTTCACGGTAGATGATAAATAAACAAAAAATAAGTCCTGTTGAAAAATACCAACCACTTTTAGCCTACTTCATTTTGATATACAAATGAAATGAAAATGAAAATGAAATTGGGTTTAAAGGGCCAATCCCGATAAGATTTTTGTGAATAAAACTGCTTAATTTTGTGTTAAAATCCCTTAAAATCCTCTACCTTAGGGCCGGGCAACTAACTCAACGTATGTGATACGTTTTCAAACAACTTAAACCCGCCAGTCTTCATCTGGAAAAGACGACCGGTGTCCTAAGCTGTATTATGAGGTGTCTGGATGGAACCGAGCTTTTATTTTATAAAAATAATGTGTAGGTGCATGAAATTATAAACCTTTCGTTATCCAGCACAACACATGGGCCATTCATTGTATAGACCCCTAGGAACGTGATTTGATTATTGGTCACCCAATGAAAAAATTGACCCGAAATCTTAAAAGGGTTACGTGTCCGGATAAGCAGTTTTGGCGTTCACGTCCAAACGACTCAGTATTTTCAGCTGAAATTTTGAGACAAGATAAATACATCATTCCTCTATATTTTGGCGTTTAAATTTCATACCTACTCGGAATTTTATTTTTGAAACCACGTTCAAATCGGGATTGTCCCTTTAACGTCAGGCGCGGATACAGAGGGGGGGGGGCGCACCCGGCGCACGCCCCCTCTATTTTTTATGCTGTGGCGAACAATTTTTAGCTCCATATATTCTCGCGGGAAAGGAGAACAAAAACAGTTTAGGTTGGAAATCGTAATTTACAGTACTAGTATGAAATTAGTCCTTGTGGGCATTTTAGTCCACTCAAAAATCACGGGCCGGGCTCCCAAGTGGGTGCAACACGCCCCCCCCCCACCCTTTCTGAAAATCCGGGATCCGCCCCTGAACGTCGTCTTACTGTTCTGTTCCTAAATAAAGACGGGCATACGCTATACAATGTGCCTATGACGATAACGAAACTTTTGACCGGGCAGCGGCGCTACTCATTGGCAGTGGACTCATTCTGGTACATCAAATCATAAACTGACTGGCATTCTCTCGTATTATCGGCACATGCCATATCTCTTCGTTTCGTTGTGATTTCCGGGTAGTTCTAATTTTACTCTAGAATACAAAAATATATGGGAAATAAAGGCGTTATTCTTTATTGTTGGCTTTCGCCATTCACCGTTTAGGAAAGGGGGTTGGGATGGCCTAGTGGTCTAGAGTGCCGCGCTTCGACCTCTAGCTGGCCGGTCACCTCTGGCTTGCGGCTGTGGTTTCGAGCCCTGGTGTGAGCGTATGTGGCATGGAGATAGGGGCGCCTTCTCAACCTCGTGGTTTTCCTCCGGGCACTCCGGTTTCCTCCCACTGCTAAAGACCCCTACGCGCAAGCGAATTATTGAAATAAAATTAAAAACCATATGTTAGTCCCGAAATGACCTAGTTGTGTCGAGTGGACGTTAAACCCCATTTCTCTCTCTCTCTCCCGTTTAGGAAAATCACTCTACCAAAATGTGAAATTTGTATTTCACGGGAGATAACTCTTTCAACACAATTCGGAGGCAGGCCACCATTAATTTTCCCATTGACTTCAATGTCAATTCTGAACTCCTCGTCCGGCTCCAACTTTCCCGTAAATTTTGTCTGCTGAATAGCCAATGTCTTTGCTTGAAAGGTTGCATGTGTTTGACCAGTTGCACAGGGTACTAATATGTAATTGCCACAGTTTGCCACAGTAACCAACCAGGGATATATTCACCAAACCCTAGCAGGAAATGTTAATTCTAGACAAATTCAACAAACAATGTCAGACAGAAGGGGGATAGAGAATTGCTATAAACAGAAGAAGATAAATTTAATAGTCGCCTGTCTCCATTCGCAATACTATATCATAAAATCCTGGAGTGACATTTAGTGATTGAGCACATTAAAAAACAATCACTGGTTTTATACACATATAGCACGACGTTTCTACAAGTATTCTCTTATCGTTATCAAGTACAAATAAAGTAATTTGTACTTGATAACGATAAGAGAATATTTGTTGAAACGTCGTGCTACATGTGTATAAAACCAGTGATTGTTTTCCATATAAATTGTGTTGTGTTTTTTATACTATGTTTAACCCCCCCCCCCCCCAAAAAAAAAACAAAAAAAAACAAAAAAACAGGTGCTTGTAATCAACGGATTCTTTCAAAATCATGAATTTCAGTGTTACGCCGTGATAAAACAAATCAAAAATATATTGGGGAGTGGGATGTAAAGAGGGTGGTGGTATCTAGTTTTTTTTTACAGTCAGGGTATCTATACTTTATTTTTTCTAGGTTCCCACTGTCGCGATAGGATTAAAATTGTCACTGGAGTCCATGGCCTGGTGGGGGGTTGGGATGGCCGGTCACCTAGATGGTTTGCGGCTGTGGTTTCGATCCCTGGTGTGAGCGTATGTGGCACGGAGATAGGGGCGCCTTCTCAACCTCGTGGGTTTCCTCCGGGCACTCCGGTTTCCTCCCACTGCTAAAGACCCCTACGCGCAAGTGAATTATTGAAATAAAATTGAAACCATATTAGTCTCAAAATGACCTAGTTTGTGTCGAGTGGACGTTAAACCCGATCTCTCTCTCTCTCTCTCTAGTTTGTGTCGAGTGGACGTTAAACCCGATCTCTCTCTCTCTCTCTCTCTCTCTCTCTCTCTCTCTCTCTCTCTCTCTCTCTCTCTCTCTCTCTCTCTCTGGCCTGGCACGCGCAGATACGTTCGGATACTTTTCGATATACGATCAACACGATTGCTGATAGAATCATCACGATTATTCCCCGGTTAAAACCAGGGGAGAGAGAGAGAGAAATGGGGTTTAACGTCCACTCGACACAAACTAGGTCATTTCGGGACTAACATATGGTTTTTAATTTTATTTCAATAATTCGCTTGCGCGTGGGGGTCTTTAGCAGTGGGAGGAAACCGGAGTGCCCGGAGGAAACCCACGAGGTTGAGAAGGCGCCCCTATCTCCATGCCACATACGCTCACACCAGGGATCGAAACCACAGCCGCAAGCCAGAGGTGACTGGCCAGCTAGAGGTCGAAGCGCGGCACTCTAGACCACTTGGCCATCCCCCTCCCCCCCCCCCGTTAAAACTAGGATTTCAATCGTAGCGCGAATAGTTACAGTGGGAACCCAGCATTAACAACATCGCTGGACCTAGCCTTACACTAAACTTCTTCATCGGCAAACTTGTCTGACATAGAGGGGGTGCCCGGGGTGGCATATGGCCAAGTGGTTAGGCCTGTTCGTTTTATAATGAGGTCTGTCATTGGGACAACTGGTGTGGTTTCGATTTCTCGGTTGAACGTTGTACGCGGGAACTATTGAAATGAAATTGAACCGCGTGTTAATCCCCCAAAATTACCTGGTTTGTGTCAAGTGGACGTTAAACTCCATGTCGGTTCCTGTCTCTCATTCCAATTAATATACTCCCACCCCTGTACATAAGGCATAAATGTTTTGTACCATCACATTTTAAGTTGTTTCGCACTTATTCTGCGACATCCGTTTGGAGGCAATAATTAAACTGCTGAGGAAAGAAATAAAATAAAATCATATGTAACCGATTTAGGTCGGGTTAATAAATTGCCAGGTCGTACGAGGACAATCAACAAGTTTCTTTTGTTTTTTTTTCTCCTACATATCTTAAATTTTAATGTTTAATGAGTTATTATTTAAACCTTTAAAAATAAAATCCAAGATTTGAATCGACTTTTGTTGAAATGGGTGAGATTTGTATGTGAGTAAATAGAGTTACGTTTTGTAGCTGTAAAGTCTCTACTTTGTTTAACAGTGTAAACAACAAAATTCTTTGTTTTACTCTTAATTCAGTGTTTGAGACGAGACACAGCCCACATAAAAAGATACGACATCGCTGTTCCGTTGTCCTCCCTCTGTATATATTGAAAATAGTTGCTATTTTGTTTTAGAGACGTGATTTTTTTAGTTGTGATATTCTGATTTACTAATAACACACATGCAAGGCATAACCAATCTGTGGGATCGATATGGGTCGTTAAAATACATAAAACGATGTTAGCGTAAACGTGCACGAAACAATAAAATAGGGAGGAGAATATAACAGCAAAGGGGAGGGGAACCGGCTAACTGACAGCTCATGCCGCTTGATTGTGACAACTGCACCCGGAAATAGCTGAAGTTGAATTAAGGTAGGCAGTAGTTCTTTGTATTTATTTATTATCCATCATTAAAACATTCTACCAAATGGTAAATAATACAGGTGCACATTACAATAAGGACATCGACTCCAATGATATGAAAATATGTGACATTGGGCGGATATTATTGAAGAATAATTTCAAGTGATCTATGAATTAAATGGCTTCGAACGCTCTCGAGCCTGACTGTGATTACTCATAGATGCTAATCACAATGAACAATACCATGGCATTAATTAGGTTGTTTGTTGCGAATAACCAGGGGTTTGTTTACCATAGTTCTCTACCGTTTATCCCGACTTCATGTTTTGTAGAAATAATAATATTTTCTAATGTCATTGACCCCCATACAAATTGCAAGACAGTGAATCTAGTGTCTATTGAAGTGTATCAAGTATCATTATCAATTGATAATTTCCGATTCAGTAGCTACACAAAGACAATTATAGGATTGATAATGGAAATCCTGATGCCACACCCTTTTTAAAGGAAATATATTCCATATGATAAAATCAATCATAGCCAAGTGATAGATTATTAAAGAAAGGAATTTTCCATGTAAAATTTACATTTTGATCAATTTTAAAAATTGCACAAATTTGATAAGCTATCTCTCCATGGGTTTTCAAATGAAGATAGCAAAAGGTTTGGTCAAAATTTGAATGTCATATTCTCCAACAGGAGCCGTTGAATAAGTGCTATTTTGCTCAATTCATCGGTAAAATAGTGACCATTGGTCGTGTTAGAGGATCGTGGCCGTTGAATAAAGGGATGAAACAATAAAATTTCCACAGGGTGAATTTATCCTGAGATGTCGCAGAATAGGCGGAGTAGCTGCTCATACAGATTCTACTGTAGTTTGTTAGTAAAGGGGAGCCACGGCTGGTAAGTGGTTAGAACGCCAGCTCGGTAACCTGGAGGCTGGGTGTTCGATCCCAGCATTGGCAGAGGAAGTTAATCGGTATTTTCTGACAATGTGGCTTCCCCTTGTCAGTGATGCAGGATGTAGGGCCTAACAAGGACAGCTGTCTAGTCATTCAGGTTGGACAGAGAAATGAGGTAAAGGATCTCTTGGCAGTTGAAATTCAGTATAAGAGTAGGTCATAGTGCTGTTGCCTGGGTAAATGATCTGCCATTATGAAATGCAAACCTGCGCTGACTGGAGGCCACAGGATCATAGCTGTGCCCCGGGGGGTTGGATGGCCTGATGTTTAGCATGTGCGCACTGTATCATAAGTTCTGTTATTAAGTCAACTGGCATGTTTTGATTCAATGGTTGTACCTGACAAGGAGTACGGTTCTCCAGTTTTCTCCCACTGCTAAACACCCTGATGAGCAAGCAAATTATTGTAATAAGATTGAACCATGTTAGTCCCGAAATGACCTAGTTTGTGTCAAGTGGAGGTTAAATCTTATTTCTGTCTGCCTGTGTTACTGAGTTTGCTGGGCTGAATTTCATTTGGCTCCCCAGAAGCTTGGAAGACAGGTGTATGAATGTCATACCTGAGGTTCAGGGTTTCATGATTCTCGGCTGGATCATCCTCTGATTTTTACCGGGGATGTTGGATGGCAGAATGGTTAGCATGTGTGCGCTGTATCATAAGGCATGTCATTGAGTCATCTGGCGTGGTTTTGAATCCCCGGCTGTACATGACATGGTGTAGGGTCGCCTGTCAAACCTCGTGGGTTTTCTCCGGGTCCTCCAGATTCCTCCAACTGCTATTTAAGACCCCTACATGCAAACGAATTATTGAAATAAGATCAAACGATATGTTAGTCCCTAAATGACTTAGTTTGTGTCGAGTGGACATTAAACCCCATTTCTCTCTCTCTCTAAAGCTAACTGTTTCTAGATCACCCGATACTTTGTCTAATTTAAGAAGTTCACAGCTAAGACCATTTTTTGTCTTTGTTTATATGGAATACCCCTTGTAAATACAGGTTTCATGCAAGGGAAGTAGAAATACAGCATATGTGTGTATTAGTATTATAAAATCTATAAATGAACATATTTTCAAAATCCATCTGCTAACATGTGAATTGTGTTTCTGTCGACAATCCAAATTTTTAAAAAATCTGTTTGTTAGTCGAAATCTTACATTCAAGTAAAATTGCCAAGTAAGGAGTAGAAGATGCATTACATGTATGTCAGATTAGATACAGAGCTGGCCGCTCTTGCTATAACAGTTCAAAGATAAATAATCAAACACAAATACATTGAAAAAATTTCATTCAAATTACTTTGTTCTGAGCAAAGTTATGAGTGTTGAAAGTTTTGACAAGATTTAGGGTAGATTGTTTATTATCATAGCAACGGTTCTTGACAATTGAGTCTTAGTCTCCCTTATCCATTTTATCCTTAAATTTTTAAATCTTCTGGATGTTCTAATCTATTTCAAACTCTGCCATCCGATCTTCTAGGGAGTTCATTACGGGCCTGTAATGTGAATACATGTTTAACTGATAATTTATATAACATTTTAAGATAAAATAAAACTGCAATAGGCAGATTTACATGTAGCTTTTACATACGGCATGTTTAAATTGTACCAAAGAACAATTACATGTGAAGAGTACAGTGGAAGAACGATCTAAGTCACATTTTTGTCTTTTCGCATAAAAGGCATAAAGAAACTTTTGGGTGAGAATGCTTGACGCGAACAGAACAACGGGTGGGTTTAATTACAACTTCAAAACTATGTTTAATGCAAATCCTTATACCAGTACAACAACTGACTTCAACTTTTCAGGGGGGGGGGGCATTTTAGAAGGGCTTTGATTCGATGTGACTCCTGTCTTTTTTACCCGAAATTGATTGTTCCAGCGAAAGCTTATACAATTTGCTACCAGATGGCGCCATTAACTGGGATTCGTTGAAAAAGTGACTCCGATCGTTTTTCCCCCCTGTACTCTTCATGTGTATTTGTATCTATACAGAGTATGATTATTGCAGTGTCAACAAGACTTTCTTTTTCTTTTGTAAATATATTTATGCGCATCATAAATGTTATATATAGTACAGTCAATATCAGGGTTGATCAATATGAAAAAATTGTTTTTTTAAAAAGCATAATAAAATGGATCATTTTAAAAACATTTAAAAATGCTTTTAAAGTTGACATGTTTATTAGAAGGGAGTAGAATAATATTGAACTTTATGTCAGTCCCGAAATGACCTGGTTTGTGTCGAGTGGAAGTTGACATGTTTATTGGACAGTGAGGAAATAATATTGAACTTTATGTTAGTCCCAAAATGACCTGGTTTGTGTTGAGTGGATGTTCAACCCCATTTCCCTCTATGTCATTAATGTTTGATATGTTCTGACTGACCGATTCCCAGACATTTCTTTTAATTAATTTACAGGTATGATATTTATTATTTATTACCTGTTGATTTCTGTCAGAGTTATTTATAAACATAGAATAAGATTTTATAGACAGAATTTTCCATTGTGATTTCCCCATCTCAGGCGTGCAAGACCGAGAGCTGGGAAAGGAATACATGTAGCATCTAGCCAATAGGATGACTGAAAAATTAAGATCTCTTGACAGTTGCAATTTTGTGAAGAGTACCGGTAGTTGGAAAGGCATGGTCCATGGCTTGTCTTCATTTCATGTCATGACATGACATCTTTAAAAATTAGCCAGAAATGAGTAGAGAAATAGTGTTGAAATCAAACAGGGGAGGGGACTGAGGGTCCGAATGGTTTAACACTGTATGTGACAAGTGCAAATGTAGTAGAGTCGCCTGTCCAACCTCATGGGGGTTTTCTCCGGGTCCTTCCTCTGCTAAAGACCCCCTTTCGCAATCGGGTTATTCAAATCTCTCTCTCTCTCTCTCTCTCTCTCGAGTGATGTCAATCACCTTGTGTTCCAGTAGAGATTATATATTGATGAGAATTGACCTATGTACGTAAATACAGGTGTTATTTCTATTGTAATGTAGATCAGTTATTGTACGGTACATGTATGTTATAATATAGTGGAGAATCGAAGTGATTGATTTTATATACTGTTTGATGTATTATAAAGGTTATTAAAATAGTGAAGAAGTCGAGAAGTCAATAAAGGTAGGATTAGGGTGGAATGTTTAGTTTATAACTAGAATATAAAGGAGGTGTTGACCTAGTATACTATATATATACCACCTAGTACTTACATACATGTAGTTTGACAGGTAATAAACAATGTAGTATTTACATACATGTACCTACATACATACACCCATAAATACATACATACATACATGCATCCATGAACATCATACATACATACATTACATGTACATACATACATAACATGCATAAACACACATAATATATACATACATGAATAACATAAATAAATATGCAATGATATCATTTTTGAATAGTCCCAAGACGGACAAAAGAGTACTTTAAAATGTTATTAAACCAGTGTTGAAATCAGTTTGTCTCGACATACCTTTTATCTTTTCATTGTTTACCGTGAAACAAAGCAGTGCAGCTGGATGGTTGTGCTAGTAATTTTTTCGGATACATACATGTTGGGCTGGGTAAAATATCGATATAAATCGATAGTATCGATTGGACGGCCCAGAAAAGCACTATCGATAGCGGTGGGTTACTATCGATTATTGCTCTTCGTCTATTTTTCTTGCGTCTGAAATGTCAATGTTTTTTTTCAGTTAATCATAATACACCGCTAACTTTAATTACTATCAAGTATCATTGTAATACGTAACAAAATTGTGACTGCTTATTGAACAGCCTTTTTCAAAAATTCACTCTCATTGAAACGTTACTTTAGTTTTGAAGAAATTATTGTTGAATATCGCTAAATCGGAGATACCCGGATGTGTAAATAAAGTTAGAGTTATTTCCCTTGCAAGCTTCAGAATTCGTCTGTACAGTTCACTATTTCTGTACGTGTGCCTCAGTAATACAATTTCTTCATTCGGAATCACGGCTGCACGATTTTAATAATAAACAACAAAAATTTATTTATATATTATACGAAAAATGGTTCTCTATTGGCACACGAAACGACACAGAATTGTCCGCCATATTGATATTTTCGCGCGCATGTACGCAATGTTTTGAATCGGACCAAGTTCATTTTGGTCCCTTAACATAATTATTTACGATATCTCTTCATTCGGAACCTCGGCTGCATTATTTTAATGATAAACAACATCAATTTACGGGTGATATAACAAGTTTTATTAATGTTTTCCAAATAAATCACCTTAGACAGGAGCAAACGATCTTTCGCAACTTCGTATGGTTTTTGAACTTTAAACTTACACTGTATCCAGTCTTGATGACGACCGTGAAAATAAGTTTGTTTTCGATACTATCGATTATCGACTGACATTTCATTGCCGATTATCGATAGTAAAAATCACTATCGATACCCAGCCCTACATACATGTACATGTATATACATACATGTACCGATACACACATTACATATATATACATTATTTCTGACAAGCTCTTTGGATTGGCAAGAGAGATAGAGAAATGGGGTTTAACACCCCCTTCACACAAACCGGGTCACTTCAGGACTAACATTTTGTTTGAATAATTTGCTTGCACGTAGGGGTCTTTAACAGTGGGAGGAAACCGAAGGGTCCAGAAAAAACCCACGAGCTTGGACAGGGAATCGAAGCCACGCCAGTTGACTAACATGTATGATACAACATGCATACGCTAACCAATCGGCCCCCTCTCCTTAGATGTTAAATTGTTGTTAAACCAGTGTTGAAATCAGTTTGTGTCGGCATACATTTACAGCATCTTTTATTTTTTTATCGTTTACTGTGCAATAATGTAGTGCAGTCTCAGGGTTCTTCTGATATTTTTGTATACATATACAAGTATGTTGTGTTGCAAATTGTAATGTAATGTCACATATCTTGATATATGACTGTTCGAAATGGAATTTGTTCTAAATGAAAATGAACCAAATAAGAGCTGAAGCATGAGTTCTAACAATGATTAGATATAATTAGATTGCATTAAAGATACATGTATGAAGCAATAACTCGAAGAACCTCATGCTTCAGAGGATCATATAATCGTTGGGCTGTATCCAAACCCATCTATCTGACCAGGCACAGGTGCGATCAGAGCCCCAATTGAGCTGTTCTGCCAAACAACATGAATAATTATGTCTAGTATTTTATCTTTAAAGAGCATTTATTTCTAGTATTATGTAGATAAATGTATAACTTGAGATATCCTCAGATCAGGAATCTGTGATTTAATTGTAGGTTAACTTAACCTGACAAACTGTCAGACAATAATTACTTGACGTTGATGAAATTACAGCAAAACACAAATTAGTTTCACACAAAATAACAGAGAGGAATGGTTTCCAATAAACTCTGAATATTCTCCTAACAGTGTTTTTGACAATTCTTTATTTTTAGGTAAAACTGTACTTCCATTTGCATGTACGTTTGTATTAAGATCGAATCCAATTAATAAAATGCAGGGAGATTATCTAACGTTGGTACTTTGATTTTATTTCCTTAAGTTAAAAAGAGTTAAATCGCTCCTCTTTGTGGCAACTAGAAATGGATACAAAGAGTACAGGGGAAAAACGATCTAAGTCACTTTTTGAACGAATCCCAGTTAATGGCGCCATCTGGTAGCAAATTGTATAAGCTTTCGGTGGAACAATCAATTTCAGGTAAAAACGACAGGAGTCACATCGAATCAAGGCCCTTCTGAAATGCCCCCCCCCCCAGACAAATACGTCCATCGTACCCTTTATTTGACCTTAATTTGGCTGAAAAGTTGAAGTCAGTTGTTGTACTGGTATAATGATTTGTATTAAACATAGTTTTGAAGTTCTAATTAAACCCAACCGTTGTTTTGTTTACGTCAAGCATTCTCGTCCAAAAGTTTGTTTTGCGTTTTATGCGAAAAGACAAAAATGTGACTTAGATCGTTCTTCCCCTGTACTCTTCATATGATAATGACCTGACAAGGACATCTGTCTAGTCGTTCGGATGGAACAGGAAACCGAGGTCCTGTGTACATGTATACATTGGCGTGCAAGAAAAAAGTCCTTTGGCATTTAGGAATGGACTGTAGTGGTTCTGTCAAGTCAAGGCTTAAATTCCCTCAAACTGTAGCACACTGTTTGGCATATGGCCGTCTTCCTTAGCCCAGTAGGAGCAGAACAGTAGGACATTAAACCCCATTTCATTTCATTTCATTTGCTTGATTCCTTCCCTGGTCATATCAACACTGTGCATTAGGGAATTTTGTGCATTAGGGAATTTGTTGAGAGTAAACATTGGTACAAATTTAATAGAGCACCATTATCCCAATTATTATCGAATTGTTATATTACAGGTCACAATTTCTATGGAATATAATTACTGCTTATTACTGATTAACCTTTCAACTAGTCATTATCAAGCAGTATTCCAAAGAATTGTGACCTGTATATTCCAGTTCGATAATTAAATGCCAGTGAAAGCTGTATAAGATTTGTTGTTCTGTTTCTACCGTGACGAAACCAATAATTTATAAGCTAATGTTTGATTAACCAGATTATATTTGATTTTAAGTGTTGCCCTGACCTATTTTCTCTCTCTCTGATACTACATATTTTACTAGAGGTGACATCCGTCAACTTCTTTATAAAAGTACACCATCAATTATATCACAAGAATTTCTTTGAGAATTAAAACGTTTGATTATCCGTAATTGATATCACTTGATATCAAAATAATTTTGTACTTTTGAAGTGTCGTATGTAAGTTTTACTGTGAATTAAATTGACTTCCCAGTGTTATTTAGTCATACTGTGTACATATTCATGTGTCCGTCGCGAGTCAGGAATATTTAATTTTTTTTATTAGGTGATTAGCTACTCAATAGATAGTCTGGGAAGATTTCAAGTGGATGTTTTTAATTTCTGGATATTGTGTCACTTGTTTGGTTAAAGGTGAGGGTTATTTTTCATGTTTACAGGGGCATCATGGGGGAGAGAGATGGGGTTTAACATCCACTTGACACAAACTATGTTATTTTGAGACTAACATACGGGATAGAACATCATGCAGTGTAATAGAACATGGAGAATATGGATCATAACCCGCAAGGTTACTTCGTTGTACAGAGGGAGCCACCGTAGCTCATGGTGGGGGAGAGAGAGGGAGATGGTGTTTAATGTCCACTTGACTCAAACTATGATACATGTATTTTGGGACATCATGCAGAATGGAGATCATGGCCCGCGAGGTTACTTTGTTGGACGGGAGGAAATCCCGGTAACTCAATAAGTAAGAAGTTGGCTCCCTAACCTGGAGGTCCTGTGTTCTATCCTGGTGTTGGTCGGAAAAGTTTGTTGTAATTTTACGAAGTGGTTCACCTTTGTCAGCAGTGCAGGACAGAGGGCCAGGCAAGGGACAACATATACAATGTACAGTAGTTGTTCGGAAGTCATGTATACACATGGGCGTGCTCGTAAAAAATCCTTGGAAATTTGAATTCGATATAAAAGTAAGTCGTAGTGCGGCTGTGCAAGACGTTTTCCCATTCGAAGCAGACAATGTTAAACCCATTTTCTTTTCATTTCTCTGTACTTGAAACAGTAAATTACTTCGAAGAAATATTGAAGAGAGCATGCCTCAAGATAGCTGAATCTGGAAATTTTAAGCCCACTTTAACTGGTCTGAACTGCCAATTGTTATATGATTTATTTGTATCAACTGTAAAGATTTCTATGTATAGAAAGATAATATCAAATTATATATTACATGTAGATATACACCTACAGTAAGAAAATATTGATTATAAAGTTCAAAGATATCTTCTAATTAATCTTACTACCACATAGACAGGTCAACAGGTCAAACGATATACATGTAATACTGTATATATAACAGTTGAAAACAGAAAAAGGAAGAAATAGGGTATAACGTCCACTCGACACAACTAGGTCATTTCTAGACTAACACGTGGTTTAATTTGACAGTTTTGACAGTCTATATTATGATACCTGAACAGTAACCCCATATTATTTATTACATGTAGGTTTCCAAATAAACTGAGAGAGAGAGAAAAATTGGCTTTAACATCCACAACACAACTAGGTCATTGTTGGACTAACATACAGTTATATTTATTTCTATTATTCACTTAATTAGTAGTTTGAAGGACTGCACACTATTTTACACCAGCCTGAGATGCAATCGGTAGATAATTGTAAAAATATGACTGTTTATCAATTAACATACATGGATAACATTGAATTACTATGGTTTATTTCACTGCAACGTTTCAACAAGATTTCACAAGTCGATGTGGCTATGTAAGTAGATAAGATGCTGGCCCGCTAGCGTGAAGGTTGTTCGATCCCTTCATTAGCCAAGAAAATGCATCGTGATTTTCGATGTGGTTTCTTCATGTCAGAATGGAGGCCCGTGAAGGACAGCTCTCTAGTCATTTGGAAGGAACAAAAAAATTTCCTGTGTACATGTAAAAGATCTTTTGGCAGTTGGAAATCGATATCAGGGTAGCACATAATGCCGCTGCCTTGTCAAATTTCCCTCATAGCACACTTCATGGCTTATGCCCGTCTTCATTACCTAGTAGGAGCCGAACAGTAGGACGTTAAACCTCATCTCATTTCATATTCATTAAATGGTATTCAAAGAATAGGGAATCACAGTGGCTAAGTGGGCAAGGCGCTGGCTCGCTAGCCTGGAGGTCGGGTGTTCGATCCCTGCAATGGCCGAGAAAGTTCATCCTGATTTTCTGGCGTGGTTTTCCCCTTGTCAGTGATGCAGAAGGAGGGCTTGACAAGGACAGCTGCCTAGTTGTTGGGATGGGACGAAAAACCGAGGTCCCATGTACACATTGGCATGCACGTAAAAGATCCCTTGGCAGTTGGAATTCGTTATAGGAGTAGGCCGTAGTGCCGCTGCCCGGGCAAAATTTCCCTCATACCACTCTGTATGGCTTTTGCCCGTCTAAAATTAGCCCAGGTCAGGTGCAGAAGAGTAGGATGTTAAAGCTCATTTCATATTTATTAAGGGGGGTTGGGATGGCCTAGTGGTCTAGAGTGCCGCGCTTCGACCTCTAGCTGGCCGGTCACCTCTGGCTTGCGGCTGTGGTTTCGAGCCCTGGTGTGAGCGTATGTGGCATGGAGATAGGGGCGCCTTCTCAACCTCGTGGGTTTCCTCCGGGCACTCCGGTTTCCTCCCACGGCTAAAGACCCCTACGCGCAAGCGAATTATTGAAATAAAAATTGAAACCATATGTTAGTCCCGAAATGACCTGGTTGTGTTGAGTGGACGTTAAACCCCATTTCTCTCTCTCTCATATTTATTAAATGTTATTCAAAGAATATTACATGACTATTTATATAGAGTTGGCTCCCTTTGTATAGGTAAATGTATTATAATATATATATATAAACTATGTGATGTATCCATATATATATGGATATATGTGTATCTCTTACCCTGCAGTGAAATCAAATGTCAGTCAAGTTACAAATTACTAGCTTGAAAACGGTTAGAGAATATCCTTTGAATCGTCTTCCGTTCTGCACGGCTGCATCACTAAGGAACCACACCAGAAAATCAAACTATCATGTATCCATGGGCGGTGGGGGTGGGATGGCCCTACTGTGTGTGTGGATGTTGTTAGTCCAGAAATTACATAGTTTGTTTGGAGTGGCTGTTATACCCCATTCTCTCTCTCTCTCTCTCTCTCTCTTTTTGATGCTAACACATTTTGTCAAGAAATGTTTTTTATTTCATGAACAAAATTAATTTCGAATCAAGATCATTCAAAAACTTTATTATTTTTATGCTGTTCACAAAAAAAACCCAACTTCATAAAGTTTGATAAAGGTTTGTTCCCTCAATAAATTTGTTGTGGACAAATTGAACTTAACTTAGTGGAAACTCTTCTTCAACCATTCAGTCTCGTTTATAGCCCCCCCCCCCTTTTCTTCGCAGACGGACAATATGGTGATGTCATCTTGTTTTATTGTCTGCAAACGGATCTAAATTGACGGCAACTCTGTAATTCTTCAATTCTGAAAATAAAAAAACAGTTAAAAGGATTATTTATTTGTGTTGTCAGTCGTCTTGTGGTGTTAATGTCTGCAAGTAGAGATAGGCGCCAAATCCATAATACTTCAAAATCCTGAAAATCTGAAATGATTAACACAAAAAATGTTTAATGAGTCGACCAGATGGTTGTCAACCGAGTATGATGTCATCATGATGTCATTAGATTAGTACGACTGTAAAAAGTTAATTTGACTCGGTCAGGTTGACATTCTTGTAATTTGACATTGCTGTTTAAATTAAATGAAACTGTATTTTCTGACGGAGTGAGGCGCTTCAACAAGATTGAGCTTATTAAGGGAACTGACGTGTTTTAGTGGTTGGTGGAATAATATTGATCAGGGAGCCACAGTACCGTCAGGTCTGAATCAAGTCATTTTGATATGCCGACATTAAAATGGGGTTGAATATTGTCGCAGCCGTTCAGGAGCGGATCCCTCCTGCCCAGCTACATAAAAAAATTGTAAAACAAGACTTTTTATGTAATTTGGCAAACCCCCTCCTGCAAAAATACCTGGATCAGCCTGGGTCGTTGTCTGTCTATCAGATGGTCCGGCATCCACAATTAAGAATAGACTGGGGTTAGGGCAAAAATTCCCCTCTTAGCACACTGCATGGCTTGTTCCCATTCTTGTTAGCATTTCTCATATTGATTTCAGTTTGTAAAGATTGTGTTGAGAAGATCGATTTATATTGGACTGTTTTTACTGACTAATGTACACAAAAATCATTAATAGGCTACATGAAATATGTTTTTCGATACAAGAAAAATTCCACTAATTCTGTGAATAATTGTATAGGCCTACGTATATTTATAATCCTTTATTATTCTAGTTGGTTATAAACTGGTTTAAGTTGTTGATTAATTGGGTAATGAGAGTTACTCGCCCATTAATCACCTTAAGTAGGCCTACTTGGGTTGTAATAATCCTGTTTATTTTCAATCCTAACTACAGTACAAGAAATATAAGGAAGCTCATTTTGACTGCTACACAGGCCAATATCGATCAATTCTCTGTTTTATGGTCTTTTTCTAAATGAAGCAACACAATGTTTTGATACAAGCTGATACTGCACCGACAGCTGTGCTACAGCCTTTCTTTTAGTTGGGGGGTTGGGATGGCCTAGTGGTCTAGAGTGCCGCGCTTCGACCTCTAGCTGGCCGGTCACCTCTGGCTTGCGGCTGTGGTTTCGAGCCCTGGTGTGAGCGTATGTGGCATGGAGATAGGGGCGCCTTCTAAACCTCGTTGGTTTCCTCCCGGCACTCCGGTTTCCTCCCACAGCTAAAGACCCCTACGCGCAAGCGAGCTATTGAACTAAAATTAAAACCGTATGTTAGTCCCGAAATGACATGGTTGTGTTGAGTGGACGTTAAACCCCATTTCTCTCTCTCTCTTTCTTTTAGTTGGATTCCAACTGTCAAATAAGAATTTTTTTACATACCCAACTCAGTTTTTCATTCCATTAGAACGACTAGACACTTTTCCTTGCCAGACTCCCCCCTGCATTCGCCAAGAAAGTTCATCAGGATTTTCCACCGTGATTTTTCCTTGTCAGTAGTGATGGAGGGCGGGGGCCTGACAAGGACAGTTGCCTAGTCATTCGGATAAGATGATTACCAAGGTTCCGTGCATACCTTGGCGTGTATGTGAAAGATCTCTTGGCAGTTGGAATTTTATATAATAGTAGCCCATACTTCGCAGTTGGAATTTGATATAAGAGTAGGCCATACATGTACATGAACTGCCGCTGCCCAGGCCAAATTTCCCTCATGGCACACTATATGGCATATGCCTGTCTTTATTTGCCCAGGTTAGGAACAGAACAGTGGGACGTTAAACCCCATTTCATTTTATTTAATTTCTTGTTGATTTGTTGTCTGTTATGTTTTTAAGTGTGTAACTCCAGGAATAGAAACATTTCAAGTGTATTTATAGAAAAAAAATTTAGCACAATTTTTAACATTTGGCCTAGTGAATTACAGGGAGTGTAGATAAGTCATCCACTGTAAGAACTGTTTAACATGGAGTCTACAGAGGTTAGCATGATGAGTCAGACTGTCTGTAAAATCAGGAATGTTTGACCATTTTTGGAATCTTGGTGCAAACCCTGTGTGTGGAACGTACCAATCTCATTGAGTGTGCGCTTAATGAAAGCTTCTACATTCTGATTGGTGCACTACTGTGCAGTGATGGACCAGTTCATTAAATGTCTAGGGGGTTGCAGCTTCTTAGTTTTCGACATAGATATTTTTATTGAGGCCAGGCTATGTCAATATAATTTTTACAAGAGCTGTTAATATATTATCTGAGAAAGCAAACCCACGATTGATTTTTCGACCCCCTAAAACATTATTTTAAATAAATAACAAAGCACAACACAGAAGACCTTGCCCAATGAGGTGTAGACACAAGAATTTTGAATATGGAAAATATTTGAAGATAAAATAAAATGAAAGGGGGTTTCTCTATGATAGTGTTGTGGAAATGATATTGTAGGGGTCCACGGTTCAAGTGTGTTGTTAAAACGGTAGAAATAACTGGGCCAGCTGTCTGAGGTTCCTATTCTACTGAAAGTCTGGGATTAAGAGGAGGAGAAGGTTGTATTGTTAATTGGGGATAGTTATAAAGGAATAGACTTTAAACTTTCAGAGGTTTGTTTTTATTTTTATAACTCATGTCATGTAGAAATCCATTTCATAAGCCAGACTTTGAAAACTCTATATTTCCTTTGTTAAGAAAATATGAATATCAGGTTCATAGAAGCATTCAGAATTTAAGATGGAACGATTTTGAATTCTGTCGCTCTGACATTTAGGTAATCTAGTTTCGATTGTGTCAGGAATCATGAAACTTGTCTAAGATTCTGAGTGTTTGTTGTACTAGTGTATAGACTATGATAAATACGTTATATCTATGGGATTGATTTTGGCTGATCTCCAAGCGTTAGTATGAGTAGACGCCTGGAGGTAGAGTTCCCTGTTGGGAGACAATTACTTCATTCATAGATTATCAGTCAGACGTAATATTACATAGTTTGTATTTAATAGTTATTACTGATACATGTATATCTACACCTGTTGGGATGGCTAGAGTTTAATGGCTACATTTTAACTGTTTGGCTAATTTCTCTTCTGAATTTTGCTTTCCTTACTGGAGATTTAGCCAAGACATTTTCAAATTCTGTCCGGGCAGTATAACTAGAGGGGTGGGACATTTTTTGTAGGGATTGCTGGAGTTTTATAGCTACATTTAAACTGTCAGTTAATTTCTCATCGGAATTTTGCTTGCCTTACTGGAATTTTAGCTAAAACATTTTAAAATTCTGCCCAAGGCCATTCCTAAGTAGTCACTTGCTCAGCAGTATAATGAGGGAGGTGGGGCATTTGTTGATAAAGCGTTACTTTCTCTCATTTTCAAAATCTGCCCAAGGCCCTCCCTAATGCTTCCAGTTTCTCGAAGATGATATAAGCAAGCATCGCGGGGTTCTACCCATGCATACACAGCCTTATAAACAGCTTGTTTTTAAATATTAATTATGTAATTCTGACATCTACACATCTGTTTCATGTACATGTATCTATTCCATACTTCATTATTCTACAACTACTCTACAACATGTACATGTACATGCATACGGTACTTCATTATTCTAAAACTATCGTATCACATGAAGCTGGAAAAATCGCAACAAAATTATTATGATTACAATAACACGTTTTAACGACAGCATCTTGTGCAAAAACCAATACAAACTAAACACGAAAAACATTTTATTTTCTCTTGTGAGGGATAATGAATAATAATTAAGCTTTTAAAATGTATTGCTTAAGCATAGACAAGTAGTTCTTTCATAAAACTATTAAAAGGAGAGGGGGAATGGTACCATCGTCACAGCAAAACTCTGGCCAAAGGCATAGCTACATGTACATGTCGATTCAGCCCTCTATGCACATGGGTAGAGCCCAGGAGTCCTTATATCATTTTCAAGAATTTAGAAGTACTATAGCTCTGAAACTGAAAGTAGTAGTGTAGCACTACCTCGCCCAGGGTGTCAGTCCTGGGGTTACCATCGATCCTAAGAGAGTGAGAGTATTTTGCAACTAACATATGGTTCATTTTGATTTCAATAATTCACTTGCACGTAGGGATCTTTAGCAGTGGAAGGAAACCAACAGTACCAGCGAAAACACATGTATTTGGACATGAAATACTTACTACATCACACGTTAAACTACTGGGCCATTTAACCCCCAGAATCCGAAATGCCGCAAAACCGGCTTGACGTTGTATCGCATATACCCGAAATGTCGGTTTTGCGGCTTGGAGCGTGTCAAACTCCAATTACGTTGACGTCATAATTAATATGACGTCCTGTAAATCCAGGGAGGGACGTGCAACACCCCATGTATAGTCAGTGTTCAAAGGGTTAATGATTTGATTTTAAAACGGAGAAGCAAAGCAAACTGAATGGACCAGTATGGGGGTTATGACCAATTCATACATCTTGTCAAAATTACATCATTGATAACATCGCTCAAAATACAGTAATTTGATTGAAATTTTAAATAATATATTCATTTTGAATTATATATACATTTTTTAACTATTATAGTATTATAGCAAGAACAACAAGTTCTTTATCTAAATCTTTCATAATGCTGCCTTAAATAGGCTTTCTGGAAAATTGGATAAAGAGCTGGCAGTTCTCACTATAATAGTTGAAAAATAGATAATGTTAAGGGGAATATGCTGAAATTTTCGGTCAAATTGCATCGAGAATGGATTAAGGTCTTTTCCTTTTAATTAATGTCTAATCTACCGTTTATATAACATTTCAGGCCCAAAGAAAGACGTGCAATAGGCAGATATAGCTCTTGCATAATGTATGTTTAAGCTACATTCTAACTTGAATAAACACATTCTGCATGTACCTTAAATTGAAAGTTTACTTCACAAAAAAAACACAAAGAAATAAGGTTTAAAAAATGAGTTTATATGTATTTTGATAGAGTGACACGCATACATTGTGGGGCCAGCTTGAGATTTGACATGTAGTTGAGTAACATGTCACACCTTCCCTGCCCTGTATAGAATATTAATTTTCGTATATAAGAGGTCTGATGTATTATGTCCTACTGAGTGGGTGGATTAATGTTTTAAACTATTTGTGGAATCTTAAAGTTAGAGACGTGAAGTAGCATGTATTAAATTTCCTGAAACAAAGAATGTTTTGTTTTCTTGTGAAGTTGATATACATGTACACTGGAGGTCTGATGTCTGCTGAGTAACAGCCATATATATGTACAGTAATATCCCATATAATAAAGTTGTATCAACATCCGCTTGTCTTCAATTATAGGAAAACTTTATTGCATAAAAAACTTACAAGTTTAGATGAATAAAAAGAATAGAAGTATACATAAAACAAACAAATATATGTACATGATGATACAGAGATAGAAAACTTACAAGGGTTAGATGAATAAAAAGAATATAGATGAAACATATATATGTACTTATGCATTTATCCACCGTAAACAAAGAAGTACTTTTACTTTATCTACTTTAATATATAAGTACATGATTATACCGAGATACAAAACTTACAAAGACACCAATGAATGGTACATGTACATGTGAAGTGAAATGAGGTTTAACTTTCTACTGTCCTGCTGCTTTACTCGGCTTATGAAGATGGGCATACATGTATGTAGTGCCGTGTTATGTGAGTGGAAAGTATGCCTGGGCAGCCACACTATGGCCTACTTTTTGATAACCAATTAAGCTAGGGTTTCATCATTGTTACTTATGGTTTCTCTTATTAATGTTAACTGTAACCCTATATACATGTATAATAACACTGTCACATTTTTCCTCATTTGTAATTTGTATGCTTGATAATGACAGTGAATTCTTGTCGAAACGTTGTGTGTGTATAATATAGTGATTGTTATCCATAGAACTGTGTTTTGTGTTATATGGCCTACTCTTCTCTTATATCAAATTCCAACTGCCAATGGATCTTTTACGTGCATGACAATGTTTACACGAGACGTTGGTTTTTGATCCTATCCAATTGACTTCACAGTTGTCCTTGTCAGGCCCTCCTGACAAGGGGAAACCGTGTCAGAAAATCCTGATGAACTTTCTCGGTCAACGAAAGAGAGAGAGAAATGGGGTTTAACATCCTTTTAACACAAACTAGGTTATTTTGAGACTAACATATGGTTCCATTATATTTCTATAATTCACTTGGGCGTAGGGGTCTTTAGAAGTGGGAGGAAACCGGAGGACCCAGAGAAAACCCACGAGGTTAGACAGGCAACCCTACAAGTAGGGAATCGAAACCACGTCACTTGACTCAGAGACAGACAGTACAGTATGATGAACAGGCATGCATGTTAAACCATTCGCCCCAACCCCCCTCGGTGTAAATGGAATTTATGCAATTGAAGAGTTGAATTGTTTTTGAATATATACAAAGACTGGTGTGAGACGTTTGTGTGAGATGGTTTCATCATTTATTAAAGTTACATTATGGGAGATAAGATAAAGAGATGGCAGTTCTCACTATAATAGTTAAAAACTAAATAGTGTAAAGATAATTTGCTGAAAATTTCAGTCAAATTGATCCACTGTTAGCCGAGAAAAAAGCGTTTGAAATATTCACATAGCCTCAGTCATCATTACTCAAATCATTAATATAAACAGCATAGTCTCGATTATCCACTTGATTGATTTAATTATCAACGGCCATTAAGCGGCATATAGGATTTTAATCCGCCAACATCGAAGGCTAGCCTTGACATCAAGAGTTTATTATGGTCTGGATATGTTAATTAATGTCTACTTGATTATTTAGATAACATTTGAGGCCTAAAGAAAGACCTGTAATAAGCAGATTTTGCTCTTGCATAATGCTATTTTAAGACTATATATCTCAATAGTAAGTACAGGGGGACTTCACCACACATAATTTACACAAAAACAAATACATGGACAAGACATCATACTCAGAGACCATAAACAAACAATTCAAAGAGAGTGAATGGATCCGGGGGCGAGCTGTAAGCGTCCACTGCAGGGGGACTGCACCACACACAATTTACACAAAGACAAATACATGGACAAAACATCATACTCAGACTACGGCACAAACAAACAATTCAAAAAGAAAGAATGGACAAGACATCATACTCAGAAATCACAAATAAACAAACAATTCAAAAAGAGTGAATGGATCCGGGGGGCTAGCCGTAAGCGTCCACTGCCCTGTCCAGTCCTGGGCTTGTAGTGACACAGACTTCACTCAATGTTATTGAAGGAAGAAAGATATCAATTGGTTACTAATAAAGAGTTAATGATTGGTCACTAGTATAAATATTGAGATATTTCATTCATTATTTCTTGGTGCTGCGTCTATGACTGAGTTAATGTTTTTAAAGACAACAAAGGATTAGATGTTTTACATGTGAATTTACAGCCAGCTTATTGATTGTATAATATTGGTGAATAGGCCATCGTAGCAATAACACTGGTGTATGCGTAGTAGCTGGGGGGTGACTAATCTCTTACCATACTCACTCACACTGAGCCATCATATTATACACACACATAGTGAGCTCTTGAAACCTTCCCTGTCTTTATAACATAAACTGTCAGTAAGATACAATCGGGCTTCATACATCCTGCTATAAGGAAGGGCTGAGAGGTCAGAGGTCATCGTCTAACATGTAATAGAAAGCGAATTGGGGGAATCAGTGTAGTAAAAAGATCATTTTTCAGTGTTTAAAAGTTTTAACAGGAAGTGCTTGTTTCACAGGAGATATTTTTCGATATTTAGGACGTTTCTGATTGGGATTTAGGTGATCACTAATATTGATTTCTCTCGGTAAGATCTCATTTTGATATTTTTTATTTTTGGTTGTTTTAAAAAAGGACATCCAGGACAGATATTAAGAAATTTCGTTTGGTTAGTTACAGTGTACGTCATGTAATATTCTAATTTTCCTCACTGTTTGGTTTAAATCCCCATTTTCCTTAAAGGGACAATAACACTCTTGCTGGCTTGGCAGCTCTAGAAAATAAATAATAGTCTTATTTTAAGTACCAGATGTTTATGTGTCCTACCTGTTGTGTAAATTATCCATTACATCATATTTTACTTGTTCAGAGGGTTCGAAAATATTTTAAAATCCAAGTCACATTTGAAAAGGTTTACGTTAACCTTTTCAAATCATGTAGTTGAATTTTTCCTATTCTTTAAATTAGGTGTGTTAAGATGAAAATTGTATCATCAATTAATTTGAATATTGTAAAATAATACAATTTGTTGGCCAGAATAAAGATTGGGACATATTATTCAATTACAACAAGAGTGTTATTGGGGCTTTAAGCCAACTGATGCCGAAAAGTATGAGTTAAAGTCCTTATAATTGATGGAGGCAAGCCTTTAACTCATTATCATCCAAATTCTTCAACATTACTAACGCGACTTAATGGTCAATTGAAGTCAACATTGATGTTGTTCTCTTACCGTGAAAAGATCGGTTTCTAATATTACAGTTTGGAATTAGCACATGGATCGTCTGTTAGAATGCATTTAAGCACCATTTGTAATGAAGTGACCTGATGAACGAGGCCAAACATACCCCACAGGAGAATATTACCGTTGTAGACTGAAATAATCAGACACAAATTTGGATTCTTTGCACATTTTGCTGACAGAAACAATTGAATTTAAATCATTTTATATACATTCTTATTACATGTATATTATATGTATCTGCGTTGTGACCCATTGGTGTCCATTTCTAGGATCTAAAGAATAGAGGTTTAGCTCCTTCAATTCTTTCATTATTTAATACTTGATGTTTTGGTATTTATGAATGTACATCTGCTATTCATTTTATACAAATATTTGAATTATTTATTTATACTTAACATGTAAATGTTGAAATTTATTGGTTTTTGATTGGTTGATGTGAATATTGTTTATTGATCTGTGATTGATCAGGTATTTGAATTATTCAGTGTGTATTATTATGACCGTGTGTGAAATACGATAATACATGTACATTTAGAGCTTAACCTATATATTACACAGTGTATAGTCAGTCATGGTTAGTCATTCGTTTCAATATCATACAAAATGTATAATGATTTAATAAAAATAAATCATTTATGCATCGATGTTAAAATGTTTTTGATTTTTTCTGATTTAATGGATGTGAAAAGTTTGTTTGATATTTATATGAATTTAAATGGATGTTATTTTGGTTGTGAGCAGATAGCGTGTCAGTCAGACTAATGGATGGATTAGTCATTTCTATTTAAAGGGTCTGTAATGACTCAGTGAGTAAGACGTTGGCTGACTTTTCCTATGCTGTTTCCCGTTGGTAGACCTCCGTCCTGCACCAATGTCAACCAGGAACCATGCAGGAAAATCCACCCAACACAGGAGCTCTAGGACAGCAAGTAAATGTCTTACTCACTGAGCAACTGTGGCTCCCTAAATTACATGATACCATCAGTCGAAGGGAGGGTACGGAAAATCACGATTCCCTATTTCATATTTCCAGCTGGCATGGTTTCGATTACCGGGTTTTATGCAACAAGAAGGAGGGTCGCCTGTTTAAACTTGTGGGTTATATCTGGCCCCTATGATTTCCTTTGACTGCTAAAGACCCCTTACACGCAAGCAAATTATTGAACTAGAATTGAACCATATGTTAGTCCTGAAATGACCTAGTTTGTTTCGAGTAGACTTAGCACCCCCCCTTTCTTTCTCTCCACATAAATGTACATGTAGAATTATATAGGTGAAAAATCTGGGGTTTTGTGTCTTTAATCGACTATACACATTTATAATAAGATTTTAAGTAGAAAATTATCATATTACAAACTGATAATAATCCTCTGCTGGTAGATCGTAAATCATAAAATAAAAGTAACTTTATTATCGTATCAACATTTGGACGTTTTTATGGTCTTTAATAAATTCTTGGTGGGATCATTCAGATTATTTGACCCCTTTCTTTGAAGCTTCCAGTAATAGATTGTCATGACCATATAATTATAATTGTAAATAGCTGATTCGTAGGCAGAATGGTTGACGTCTGGGCATTGCATCATGATGTCTGTCAGTGAGTGAGATGGCGTGGTTTTGACTCCCCGCTTGACAAGGAGTAGGGCCACCTGACTAACCTCGTGGGTTTTCTCTGGGTCCTCCAGTTTCCTCCCACTGCTAAACACCTACGCATAATCGAATTATTGAAATTTCCCTCATAGCACATTGGCGTGCATGTTAAAGATCCCTTTGTTAGTTGCAATTTAAAATAAGGATAGGCTATGGTGCCGCTGCCTGTGCAAAATTTTACTCATAGCATACATGTATGCCAGTCTTCATTAGCCCAGTCAGAGCAGAACAGTAGGACATCAAACTCCAAATTATTTTATTTGCACATGTCATGTTAGTCTGAGAATAACCTGTTCAATATTAGGCTATCTTTTCTAATGAACTGTCAAGTTAATATCAGAATAACCTGTTCAGTACATACACTGTATAAGGCTAACCACTGTAATAAACTTTCATGTTAGTCTCAGAATAACCTGTTCAGTGTTCAGTATATATTAGGCTATCCACTGTAATAGAAAGAATAATTCCATGTTAAATGTACAGTATTTGTGTTGTAGACGGTGACCTGACCTCATATCTCTACAGTTGGGTTAATTTACCTTCAGGCCTGGGAAAGTAATTTTATTTAACATTCATAACATATGTAGAACAAGACTCTCACAACATCTGTTGTTGGTACATGTATAGACTGTATGAATATATAGGTATTATATTCACTCCTAGCAGATGATATACAGCATGCACTATTTACTATAACATTGACCAGAAAAAATTAAATTACATATGCATGAAACCTGAATTCTACTCAGTTATGTATTTTGCATTTAAACATTACAGCTGATCTTTTTGGAATTAGTGTGTTATGTAGTCATTTTTTTACACTAATCAAAATAAGCAATTTATGAATTAGTGTATTGGGTCATTCCATCTCGGCTACTGAAAAAAGATGGCACAGTATCTTTGTAAAAATTCTAAATGGAATGGAACCATTTTTGGACCAACATTCCAATTACAGATTCATCTTTTACAATATTGTAGTTTGTAAGAAATTCCTATTGCTTAAAATGAAATGAAAATGATATGAAATGGGGTTTAACGCCTACTGTTCTGCTCCTGACTGTGCTAATGGAGACAGGCCTACACTATACAGTGTGCTATAAGGAACCTTTTGCCCAGACAATAGCGCTAAATCCGACTCATGTATCGAATTCCTCCTGTCAGTGGATCTTTATGTGCACATCAATATTCATCAGGTCTTTTAATAAACATGTGTTTTGTGGTTTCGATTCCACAGTTGTACGTGTCTAGGCTTGAGGGTTGAGGGTTTTCTCCAGCTCCTCCAGTTTCCTCCAACTGCTAAAGATCCTTAAGTGCAAGCAAAATTATTGAAATAAAATTGAATGATTTATTAATCCCGGAATGACCCAGTTTGAGTCAAGTGGACTTTAAACCCCATCGCTCTCTCTCTCCCTCCCTCCCTCCGTCTCTCTCTCTCCCTCCCTTCCTCCGTCTCTCTCTCTCCCTCCCTCCCTCCATCTCTCTCTCTCCCTCCCTCTGAAGTGTTTTAACATTCAGGTAGTGACAAAGATATTTAAAATATAAATAAACAATTTTAACAGATGAATGATAAACTCAAAAACACCTAAAATTGAACACATGATTTAAACAAGTAAATGAATATCCGATGCCTGTAAAAATAAATATATTTATTTATCATGGATAAACCTTCATGCACGGGTCGTTTATCACAAAATCAGTTGAAAAGAAAGCTTTGTTGTGTAAAATAGGAACTTATTGCACCAGATGTGTAGATGGGGGTTTTAAGATGGAGAGATGACGAACATCAAAGAATCCATGAGATTTAATATGTAGATGTTGTTAGTAATTATCAACCAATCCTTGTTGTTGTGATGGATTAGGAAGGGTGCTAGTTGATTACACAAGATGAATTGTTCCACAATGATGTACATGTACGAGACTGGTTTTCCTTACAGAATAATTACTCAATTTAAAGGGGTATTACATGTAACTCCATCGAAACCCTTATACTTGTGTAAAAAATGCAATGAAATGAAATGGAGTTTAACATGTTTTTGTTCAGACTGAGCTAATGAAGCTGGACTTATACAATACAATGTGCTCTGAGGGAAATTTTGCCTGGACAGCTCATCTACGGCCTACTCTTATTTCGAATTTCAACTCTGCCAACGGATATTTAAAGTGCATGCCAATGTGTACTCACAAATGGTATTATTCATAAATGTGTAAAGAAATTTGAAATAAAATTGTCATGAAATACTCATAAAAAAAAGTTTGTTTATTTCAATTTTGAAGGTCAGAGACCCACAGAACATACATACAATGTGTTAGGGATTTTCTGAATGGATGAAAAGTTTGATTAAAAGTTGTCTGTGAATGTGTCCCTTTAGTGATTGTCTGGTATACATATACTACTGACTGTCTGTAATGATACAATCCAATAGATAACTAGAAGATTTATATATAGTGACCAGTCCCAGTCTGTAGATTAATACTAGTTTGTTAATTACAAGGTCTTATGTTATCTATTTTATTAACTGTTTAATGTCCATTCTGTCAGTACTGTATCTCACTAGGTTCTGTTACCCGAAACCCTTTCTCCCTCACAAATACACAGTGGCAGATCCAGAGGAGGGGTGGGTTGGGTCAAACCCCACCCTGCTTAGCTACATAAAACAAATTGTAAAACAATACTTTATAAGAAAAATGTAACGGTCGATTGTGTGCTTTATCCTTTATTATCATATAATGGGGTGGGATGCGAATTCGAAGCCCGAAATAATGATTTAGGCATGTGTGATATCACAATTAATGCTTTGCATCAATGAAATTGAATCACAATGTGATACTACTAATTCATTATAAAAATTGACATCAAACAAGATGTTGGGAGTCTGACAAACCCCCTCCTGCAAAAATTCCTGGATCCGACCCTGCATACATGTACATCATCTCACCATCCTCATATTTAATTCATTACATAAAAAAATTAAGTTTTGGTCTTGATGCAAATAAAGATGGCTTTTGAAATAAAACTGTAAACAAATTCTGACACGCTGCAATTCAGACCTAATTACTAAAGACTAAAAAATGTGCATGTTGTTAGTAAAGGATTAATTTGAAGGAAATAAAAATAACGAGTGCTGTTTTAATTAATGTCAAGAAGTTACTGTATTGCATAAAAAAATATATGAAAGGATATATACGTTTGCTGTTTAATTAATGTCAAAAAGTAACTGTATTGCAATAAAAAGATCCTGAAAGGATATACATGTATATATGTACAACATACGTGAATATCAAAATATCATGAAGTTGTTAATTAGAATTACCTTATTAGACACAACTGTATATAGAAAAGTCTTAAAATTTCAAATTATGAAAACAAAAAATAGAATGATATTGAATTGTTTTAGTTTATATACCATGTAGAAGAATTATATTGCTTAAAAAAAACTTTACAAGGTTACGTACATGTGTGTGTTATAAAGATAGTTTTGTTCAGAATGGACAAAATACTGGTCTCCCCGACCCCCTACACCTCTAACCCACTCCCCCGTTAGTGACCCGGGTGGTAATAAAGATGGTTTCGTTCAAGAGAGAGAGAGAGAAATGGGGTTTAACGTCCACTCGACACAAACTAGGTCATTTTGGGACTACCGGTAATCGTTCAAGAGGGGATAAAATACTGCGCCCCCACCTTAACACCCAACACTACTCCCCTATCAGTGACACAGATTGATGTAAAGTTCATCAGGATTTTCCAAAGTGTTTTCCCTTTGTCAGTGAAGCAGGACGGAGGGTGTCTAGTCATAGGGATGGGGCAAAAAAATGAAGTCCTGTGTACACATCGTCATGGAATTCGATATAAGAGTAGGCCGTAGTTCTCTCATAGCACACTGTATGACATATGCCCGTCTTTATTAACTCAGTTAAACTTCTTTTCATTTGGTGGGTTTCCTCCGGGCACTCCTGTTTCCTCCCACTGCTAAAGACCCCTACGCGCAAGCGAATTGTTGAAATAAAATTGAAACCATATGTTAGTTCCAAAATGACCTAGTTTGTGTCGAGTGGACGTTAAACCCCATTTCCCTCTCTCTCTCTCTCTCTCATTTCATTTGGTCTTCATTATTTACAAGTAACATCTAGTGCATCAATAAATGTAGGACTGTATTTTATTTTATTTCTGTAATGAAGGATATGTAAAATTAGCAGGTACTTGTAACAAGTAACAATAACACACACCCTGTTATTATATTACACACAATGTTTTCAATATAATCTGACCTCTGACCTGTCAACCTATTCAATATTTCTTGTTCTAACCTTTTATTAACACATGCATTGAATCATTGAATAAATTTTGAAAAAAAATGGTCAATGGTGATTTTGGTGTGCTTCCGAATTGTGTACAATGTGATTAAGTGTCTTTTCTTGAGAATTATCTTGACTATTTCAACAATCTAATTAATATTAACATTTCAGAATTTCATATCACTCTCCGACCGCTTGAGAAAATGTATTGTATTTCCATAAACCCTTTTTATATTACGGCTATTAAGTGTGCCAGGAATGGTTCCAATAATGAAATGTTTAGCTTTAGAGCATTGTACAGTGTAAATGTACAAAATGTAAGCATTCTGTTTGTAGATCGGTTCCATTCTGGACCACTGACTGAAGGTGGTCTTTGAATCGTTCTGAGAACAGTTCTCTGCATATTAGTGAATAACAACCTGAACCCCTTTTCCTGATAACATGTAATAGGGGCATTGTATATATATACATTAATATGGGAGAGAAAGAGAAAGAAATGGAGTTTAACGTGCACTTGGCACAAACTAGGTCATTTCGGGACTAACATTTGGTTGGATTTCATTTCAATAATTTGCTTGCACGTAGGGATCTTTAGTAGTGGGAGGAAACCGGTGGACCCGGGGTGGAACCCTCGAAGTTGAAATGTAATAGGGGCATGTAGGCTACAATTCAACTATTTGATTTGTTCTCCTCTCATAATGTGATACCATTGATAGGTTAGTATACTTTGTAGAATGTCTGAATGGGTAGTGATCTGTAACGTAACCTTCTGTCATGGTGTATCATCAACCTGCCTAAGGTGACAAAAAAAAATATGAGGTTAAATCGCATTTCATTGACATATCATTTAATCAAAGTAATTCTTTTATTTTGCAGTTAGGGTGAAACATGTCACAGTTTGATTCCCTCTTGGATTTTGGGGATACCCCACCTTCGGCAACCAATGGATCAACTGGACAAAATTTGGATGAATTTGACCCTTTTTCGCCGACGTCCCCCTCTGTGTCAGTGGAAGGGAAAACTACAACTGTTCAAACTGGAAATCTTTTAGATTTTGGATTTGATTCCACGGTAAGTTTATTTGTTATTCACAGCAAAATGGATGTGTTTTAAGTTGGGTAGTGCTAGAGAGTTTCTTGCAGAGAGTGATAATTCCAAATCTCCAGACTTGAGTATATATGTAGCAGAGATGTAAAGATGGGGAGTGCTATTTGATTGATTGTATATCTCGGGATGTCTAGATTGTTCTTGCCTTTGGGGTCTCAAAAATAAAGATGTATGGATTCCATGCTTGGGATTGTTGGTTGGCTTCCTTGCAGGACCGTGCTCTCACATAAGCAAGAACCTTAGATTTGAACAAAGAAATGATGACAAAACAATCCAACAACATGAATTAAAAGAATTTGAATAAAACTTCAGTAAGAACCATCATGTTCAATATTCTAGACTTCAGATACACGTATATGTCTACAAAGGACTGCATCTTGATCTTATTAGGGTTTCACACTGCGTAGCTTGTGTGAAACACTATTGTTTTTGTTAAAATTATTATTCTTATTATTATTAGGCTTTCAGACTTTCGTCTGAAAGCCTATTGAGATTACTAAAATTATTATTATTATTATTATTATTTACCGCGAGGGCCTAGATCTCCATGATCGAAAACAGATATCGATCTGGAATTAGCTTTTCTATCGGGAAACCATGTGGTGGCTACTTGATAAAATATTTTTGAAATTTCTGCGCATACCGGAAGTGACCGAACTTTGTACTTTCTCTAAAAATTGAAAATCGGCCATAGTTTCGTCAATTCTTTATCCATTTTCAAACAAATTACATTTTTGGAATCCCTGAATCTTTTCTGAGACAATGGCTATCTCACATTTTTCAATTTCGAACATTCGTCTATGATTTTTATCGTTCGAAAATTGAAAACATGTTGTTTACGAGACAATTTTTGTTATTTTTCAAAATTTTCAAATTTGACCTACATTTTTGGATACCTGAAGTCCATCCGATTCCAGTAATATAAGTTTCATTCAGAGTTATCGCCCTTTATTTTTCGATTTTTTTCGAATTTTCTTCCCATTTTGTGAGCTCGGGTTTCGTTTTATGGCAGAATTGACGTTTCTGAAACTTCTGGAACATGAAGTTAGAGTCCAATACCAACTTATAAAGCAATTTCGACAAGAATCCTTAAACCGGAAGTGGTCGAAATAATGTGCAATATTTTGAAAAAAATGCAAAAAATGGATATTTTTGGGGAAAACGCTATTTCTCCGTCCGATATCACTGGATTAAACGAATGAAGGTACCGTTTGATGGCACGATTGTTGGACTATCATATGATACCCCATTCATACGGATACTATGAACAGACAGCAAAATATGGCACGCTGAAAATCAAGTATTTTCTGATTTGGAGCGTTTTTGGACGCCTGTATCTCGGAAACTTAACCTGCAATTTTTTTTAAATTTTTTCTATCGAGAGTCCTTTTGGAGGTATTTTGCATGAAGCCATCCAATAAGACTTTGAAATGTCTGGAATAGGATAAAAAAGGGACTGAAAATCGAAAAAAGTCGAAAAATCGTGAAATTTTGGAAAATGCTCTACTATTTTTTTATTTTAAGAGATTTTTAAAAAAAGGTTGTATATTCAGATAGCTGACCTAATTACGATTCTAACGATGTATAATATGTATGTAATTATTAAAATTTAATTTTCGATATTTTAAATTTTTTGCATTTTTGACACTTTTGAACATAGGATTTCTCAGGGGCATTTTATCTGATCAGATAATGTAATATATCATTACAGAGCCCTGTGGCTATTTTAGTGCCCAAACCGGCTATTAAAACTATTCCGACAATAATAACCATACCGGAAGTATTCAAAAAATGAAAAAAAAGAGTAAAAACATTGTCGCACTTGCGAAAAACTTGATTTCTCTCTTAGGTAATAGCGGACCAAAAGAACTAAAGTGTCGCTGGATAGCCCTATTAATGGACCATCATATGGTATCTAAATAATACGATTTCGATGGTAAGGAAATAAATTATTGTATGCCAAAAATCTAGTATTTTCCAATTTTTTAACATTCTGAGACGCCCTTTTCTCGAAAACGACGCCTACGATTTTTCTTAAACTTTTCTTACTCAAAGTCCTATCGGTTGTCTATATAGGGAATCCAAAATGAAAAGCATTGAAATAATATAAGTGGTCGAAAAATGGCCTCAAACTTTGAAAAAAACTGAAAAATCGTTAAATTTTTGGAAATGCTCTTTAATTTATCTTTTTTTCCAAAACTACTCAATGGATGTTTCTGACACTTCTGGTACAGAAAGTTAAGTATCCAAAGAACTTCGTAAAGCTATCACAACAACGATCGTAAAGCCGGAAGTAGTCGAAAAAATGTCCGATATTTTGAAAAAAAATAATTTTTTTACGAAAACCTTTTTTATTTATGAATATTTTTTGATGATATTTTACACGGGGTTAGAATATCACCGTACTTGAGCAGAAATGAGAAAAAAAATTGTCTCGGTAATTTGCGTTAGCCGCCATCGGCTAATTTAGTTTTTCGTACCCAGAAAAAATTATTTATTGTTCGATTTGTATAAAACAAAGTTCATATGCACCGTGGACCCAATTGCAATTTTTTTTGTTACGGTGAAATTTTTCTGTCGGCAACGGAAGTGACGTAATATTAACAAAAACTACAATTTTGACAGTTCGGTACCACTTTTTGAAAGCAAATATTATTTTTTTTCAAAACTGATATAACTAAAAGGATGCACCCTGCAAAGGTGCACAAAATCCTTAGCTCATATTTTTAAATTTCAATTTCAATTTCGTTCAATTTCGAATAAAATGTAAAATAAAGTGTAAAATTCAGTTATTTACAATTCATTCAGCGTCTTCATATTTTGAAATATTTATTTGTAATTTTCATAAACTCGTAGCAATAATCCAGACGAAGAGAATGTATGCGAAAATTAGTTTGTAATATGAGCAGTTGCCGAGAAATATGCAATTTTGCATGCATCACTTTTCACGTTATTTTGCCTATAAAAGAGTGAATTATTATTCGATTTGCAATATTTTTTTTCCATTTGATGCCTAATGCCAATTTGGACTAGGTCAAGCCAATTTTACATTTTCACTGTGACCGGAAATGACGTCTTTTGGGCAAAAACTGTATTTCTAACCTAAAAAACAAATATTTTATTCAAATGAGTCTGCCTTATAATGTTTTTAAAATTATGAAATTTGATTCCCATCAACGAATAGAATGAAGCCATACGACTATACAGATACCACAAAATGGTTTCTAACTTGTACGGTTACAGAGAAATAGGCGATCTTCTATAAGTCACTTTTCAAGGTTTTTGGTCTGTAAAAGTGTCAATTATTATTCGATTTTTATAATTTATTTACCATTTGATGCCTTATGCCATTTATGACTTCTATGAACCAAGTTGAAATTTTCAATATCACCGGAAGTAATGTAATTTTTGCAAAAAACGTATTTTTAGCCTTCAAAACAAACATTTTTTTGAAGGGATTTAAATTTATTATTCGTTTAACTTTATAACGTCTGACTCTAATGGGCAGTAAGACTGAATCAATACCATCATATTGATATCAAGAAAAGGCTTCTAGCATGTTCCCTTGTCGAATAATAACCAATTTTCCGAGGGTCACTTTTAAGTTTTTTACCTTCTTAATTTCAGTTTATTGGTTATAGGTTAATTATTTATTGCCCGATATCTATAAAAAAAAGCTTGCATTTTGTATGTTGCGAATTTTCGACTTATTTTTCACCTATAAAAATTTCTTTCGGCACCGGAAGTGACGTAATTTTGCCATAATTTACAATTTTGACCGGTCTTTTCGCCAGCAAATATTACTTTTACATATGATAGAGGGTGTCACTGAAGCAAAACAACTAATGTATAGTTTGGTAGCTCAATGGATCGGCTATGGTATAATAAACTTCCTGTATGATTCCTGAAAGCCGGTTCAGTGCTGCTTGCAGGTCTAGTTATTATTATTATTATTATTATTATTATTATTCAGATTCCAATTTGAATAGATCTCAGCAACTACGTGTCGCATCGTTACGATTTCTTCGGTTTTACTGGGAAAGTGGGTGTGACTTAGAGGATAAAGCTATTCTGAACGTTCTGCGACAATGCGAAATGTCCGAAATTACCGAAGTTATCGTTTTTGAAAATATTGCAGTAATTTTAACAATAATCATTGGATTTTAACTTTCGATACATTTTGGCATAGCCGGAGACAGGGCACATAGCTACGCTACTTTCGATTTTTGATTTTCGGCAAATCTTCGAAGATATTAGGCGCCAAATTTCGAAAATTTAAAATTTTACAAAAAACTTTTTTATTTATGAATATTTTTTAGTCGTGTTGTGCACAGAATTACAGAGTCGTCTGACTAGCGCAAAAATGTTAAAAAAATTTGTCGCAGTAATTTTCCTTGGCCGCCATTGGCTAATTCACTTTTTCAGTCCTAGATTAAATTTTTATTGTTCGATTTGTATAAAACAAAGTTCATATGCTTCGTTGTCTCAATTGTCATTTTTTTTATTACCAAAAGTGTTATCTGTCGGCACCGGAAGTGGCATAATTTTACCAAAAACTACAATTTTGACGGTTAGTTTCCTTCTTCTTAAACAAATATTATTTTTTGGAAAAATTATATGACTCAAAGAGTGTGTCCTTTCAAGGCGCAAAAAATGTAGGAAGCAGTTTTTTTAATTTCTATTTCATTTTCTAGCAAATTGGATTAAGAGGTGAAAAAAGGCGTAAAATTGACCTATTTACAACCCATTCAGGCTTTTCAGATTTTAAAATATTTTTACTTAACTTTTATAAACCTGTAACTATAATCCATACGAAGAGAATGTATGTTAAAATTAGTTTCTAAAATAAGCAGTTGCCGAGAAATGGGCAGTTTTGCATAAGTCACTGTTTTCGTAATTTTGCCTGTAAAATAGTCAATTATTAATGGATATTCACAAAAGTGACATCATTTGATTCAAAAAGCAAGTCTGCGTCATATCATGTTGATTACTATTTAAAATTGACACCGGAAGTGACGTCATTTAGTCAAAAACTCAATTTTTAACTTTTAAAATCGATATTTTTTTCAACCAAGAATTATGTCACATATAATAATAAAATTAATTTTTGGTTTAAATTCACATACTAACCAAACTCATACGGTTAAAAAGATATCATAAAATTGTTTCTAACTTGTTCGGTTGCCGAGATATAGGCGATTTTCTAAAAGTCACTTTTGAAGGTTTTTGGCCCATAAAAGTGTCAATTATTATTCGATTGTCATAAAATTTTCACCCTTTGAAGCCTAATGTCATAGACGATGTTAAAAAACTAATTTAAAGTTTTCATTATCACCGGAAGTAACGTCATTTTGGCAAAAACTGTATTTTAAGCCTTCAAAGCCGATATTTTATTCAAATGAGTCAGATTTGTAATGTTTATACAATTATGATATTTGATTCCAATCAACAGATAGATTAAACCCATATGGTCATATAAATACCAAAAAATGGTTTCTAACTTGTACGGTTGCCGAGAAATAGACGATTTTCTACACGTCACTTTTCAAGGTTTTTGGTCTATAAAAGTGGCAATTATTATTCGATTTACATAAAATTTTCACCATGTGATGCCTTATGCCATTTCTGATTTCATAAAACTAATGGAACATTTACATTATCACCGGAAGTACTGTAATTTTGTCAGGATCAATTACATGTAACAAATGTATAAAATGAAATGATATTGCTGGATTTGTTTGATTCTGTTTCCATTTTATTTGATGTGTGCAATTCTTATGTGGAAACCTGTATATTGGTTTCATTGGTACCGGAAGTGACATATGTTCAAGAGTAACGTGGCACCGAAATTGACACAAGTTCAAGTTCAAAGGTAACATGGCACCAGTGAAACCCGTCATTCCTGCATGCAGGTCTAGTTTTGATTTGTAATTATAAAAACCAATCTTACCATTTTACTTTGCAAACTCTTTAGCAAACACCTTTGAACAACCATTGTCATATCCAGTATTCTGATTCCTTGTACCAATGCTGAAGAATATCAAAAAATAGCATAAATAATCGCACTGTTTGGGCAAAATTATCCTTTCTAGCATTGCATACTATATACATCTCATAAAAAATTGAGTATTTGTTACATACACATGTACGTTCAAAATGACAGATCTGTTATGTCCAGGTTTTAATATATATACATTGTATATTTATTACTTACTAGCATCAATATTATTATCTGGATACACCTGTTCAACTATTGATTTCAACTTCAAAATACTTACACTAAACAATTTAAATTCTATTCAAATATATTTATATAAGAATCTATTTGATTGGTTGGGTCTGTTACATTATTATAGTTAAAGTATTTTTATACGCGCAAAATGGAAAGTAATTGAAAAGTCACCATTTAGTCATTTATTACGTACTGTTTAATCGTAGTTAGAATTTTTACCATTGGAAGCTTGCTGTCAGAAGCGTCGTAGTTGTTTCATAGCTTACATTGTCTGTTGTTGTCCACATGTTTGTCGTGTAGGCTTTTACTTTCTCCTCCATTTGTCATGGAAGCTTACAGAAAGACCTTTTAACTGTTTATTTTATTTGGGACTCATTTGTGATTTATGTGTTCAAGTTTGTTGAAGCACCTATAGACCCCAAAAAAGTTTTTGAAGTGGTAGAAGCGAACGTCAGATCTTGGATTTGTTCGTATGAGTTAATTGTCTGTGTTCTGTCTTGTGGTTGTCGAGTGTCGTACTATACTTGGTACCATTAAAACAAATTAGTTCTGTACAACTTCAATTTGTGTTATTAATGGGTCGTACCCTCAGAACTCTTATATTTCGTGTGAAAACTAATATAATACCATATATGGAATAGGCCTATATCTGCCAATTATCGTGTCTGAATCAGTATCAACGATTTCCATACAACATTGAGTAATTTCGTCACGTGTTGTCAAAAAATAAGGCAAGATGAGTTACGATATGTATAGTAGAACTTTTCCGTTTCGTCGAAGTCGAAGAAGACAAGTTTGTGTTGTAAGAGTTCCCATTAGGGTGAGTATAAATATGGAATCGTCAGTGCCAGTGATAGCACAATTTCTTCAAATTTATCACATGTGTAATCTACCTGATGTTCAATGCCGAAACAGCTGTGAAAAAAGCCCGGAAATTTATTTATTTTTTTAACAAAGTAATACCTTTACTCAAGATTCAGAACACCATTTAGTAGTTACAATAAATCATGATTTTGCTATCCATATATTTATTGTTTGAATGCATGTGCTCCATCATCATGTGTAGAAATGAAATAAGATGGGGTTTAACGTCCTACTGCCAGTGTGTAGAATCTTGCCAGTGGTACAGGAGGGAAGGGCGTGACTAGGACAGCAGTCCACATGTTCGGAAGATATACATTGGCTCGTACCTAAAGAACCCTTGGCAGATGGAATTCGTTATAAGAGTAGGCCATAAAGCCACTGCCCAGGAAAAATTTTCCTTCATAGCGCACTGGTTTTGTTTTTAAAACTTGATAATCTTACACTATGATAATTTGTTATCTCAGATGTTTAACATCATGGATATTTTCTTACAAAATAAAAAGAAAGTAGAATGTTGACGTAGCCACCATCTTTTCTTGATCTGTCTCATGTAAATCATCATCAGACCAATTGATTTTCTGACACAATATTCACACTAAATTAAAGTTCCGAGATAATAATATTGATAGGGATGTAAAAAATACAACTTTCGTTTACAAGAACATGATTAGCTTAGTTTTCTTGAAGTTAAAATAATTATTTATTGATCCAAAACATATTTATGATGTAGAATATAATTTAGATGATAAATGTGCAAGATGGCGAGGAAGACGAGAATGTAACGGGTTCACTTACTTATAAAAAAGAATGTTTATTATCGGAGAAAATATATGCAGTAAGATTGAATGCACAGAGAGCCATATGCGTTAATAAATGGCACTCCCCTCCTCCCCAGGGTTGAATGGCCGAATGATTAGCGCTGTATCATAAGGTCTGTCATTGAGTCAACTGGCATGGTTTCCAATCCCCTGTTGTATGTGACAAGGAGTAGGGTTGCCTGTCCAACCTCGTGGGTTTTCTCGGGTTCCTCCGATTTCCTCCCACTGCTAAAGACGTGTACGCACAAGCGAATTATTCAAGTAAAATTTAACCATGTGTTAGTCCCGAAATGACTTAGTTTGTGTCGAGTTGACATTAAACCCCATCTCTCTGTCTATCTGGAAGTTTAACACCAAGGACCGGTAGATGAATTGACAACCGTGGACAACTCTAAAATTGACTATTTAATTTTTCAAGTAGGTTAAATGGAAATATTTATAGAATCTAAAAATTCCGTATTCTATTTCTGGTGTATTTTGTGGACTTAATGAAAATTGTTGTGTCAGCGGCCTCTAAATTTATAGAACTAATTATTTCCCTGGAGACGGGAAGTATTTAATAGGACAAGAAATATTCATATTATGTGTGATATTACCGTATTTCTGACGAGCTCCCGAGATTAACAACAAAGTACTTTAATATCTAGTTTGTGTAGGTATATCTTTTATCTTTTCATCGTTACCCATGTAACAAAGTAGTGCTGCTTTACTGTTACACTAATATTTTAAAGATACATATATGAGGTAAATACATTAATTCATTATTTTCACATGAACATAGTGATAACATTTAAATTTTTTCTAATTATCGTACAGCTGGTATTACAACTACAGTTTATTTAAACATACATTATGTAAGAGCTAAATTTGCCAATTGCACGTCTTTCTTTAGGCCTAAAATGTTATCTAAATTATGAATGCGACATTAATTAACCTATCCAGATCATAATCAACTCTTGATGGCAATATTTACTGGATTAGAATCGCATCTGCTCCTTAACATCCATTAATAATTAAATCAAAAAATGGATAATCAAGAATGTTTTTTATTGTACCTATTTTAGTAACGATGATTGAGGTTATGCTCAAAATTCAATTGCTAAAATCTTGGTTCAAAGTGGACCAATTTGTCTAAAATTTTCAGGAAATTGCTTTTACATTATCTAGTTTTTAACTATTATAGTGACAACTGCCAGCTCTTTATCTAATCTCCCATAATGTATCTTTAAGTTTAGTAGGTGTACGCATTCGGAATTAAGTGAACAAAAATTAAGAGATTACTGAGTCAGAGGCTGACTCAACTGCAGTGCTGCGGTGTGCATATATAATTTCTGTTATTGATGAGATTTTAAATTTTATCAACTCATTGTTATTCTTGTTTCGTTTATTGAGTTGGTCAGTTCATTAATGTCTAAAGAGTTTGGGGTTTAAGAAAGGAATACTTTCTGGGAAGATTTAGTGCAATTGGCCTTGAATAGACAGTCACCATGGATCATCAAAGTCTTCCAAAATATTTTTTTGGAAGTTTTGTGTATCAGGAGGTACTGATTGGTTGGTTGATCTTGAGTCCACTAATCATAACCTTTGCATTACTGATCACACTTTGTAAAAGATGTCCCTAGATGAAGATGAAGGGGGTGATTGAGATGGCTTAGTTGTCTAAAGCGTCATGCTTAGAGCTCTAGCTGCTGGCTTGAGATCATGGTTTTGATCCCTGGTGCGAACATATGTGGATTGGAGATGGGTAGTGTCTTCTGAACATCCTGAGTTTATTCTGATGTCATCCCACAACTAAAACTCCCTGAATGTACTAAAATAAGACCACTTGTCTCAGTGAAAAGGGATGTTACATCCCATGAACTAGAACATCAAGATTAAAAGGGAGCAAAGAGAGAGATAGAAATGGGGTTTAACGTCCACTTGACACAAACTAGGTCATTTCGGGACTAACATATGGTTTAATTTTATTTCAATAATTCGCTTGCACGTAGGGGTCTTTAGCAAAATAAAACCTAAAAAAATATTGGTGTATTGGTAATTTTAATTTGATGAAGGGTTTGTTATTAAATTAGAACATCAAGATGAAAAGGGAACAAAATAAAACTTAACAAAAGATTGGTGTAGTGGTAATTTTAATTAGAGCTACTCAACGCATGAACTCGTTGAAGGGTTTGTTATTAAATTATCATCATATCAGACATTCCTTAAATTTATTTTGAGTTGATCAGATTAATTTGATGCCAAAAATACACCGAACCTCCATGTTGGTTGATGTTGACCAGGTGGGCTGCTACAGATAATGAGGAGACGAGATCGAGGAGAGCTGTTTTATACGATTAAACCATATTTCGCGAGATAGTTTTTATTTCTGCTTCTTATTAGAAGGTTAGGTTGTCTGAAAGGTTTAAAAAAAGTTGTTGGATGTGATTCTTTCTGGAAGAGTTTATAAAAACGTTGCTGAAAGTGATTCTTTCTGAAAGGATTCATAAAAACATTTTCTGGAAGGGTTTATAAAATTGTTTTCTGGAAGAGTTTATAAAAAAGTTTTTGTAAGTGATTCTTTGTAGGTAAATATGAATTTTTTTAAAGTAACACCTTGTTAAAGATCTGTGATTTTATTTGATATTTTTATAAACTAAGTTACACAGACAGACAGCCCATGGTCTATTAGGTTTAATTTTGTAGTGTGCAAGAATTGTGCAGTCATAATTGCCACTCAGGGGTATCTACATAAGCCAGTTTAAAAACTCCAGAGGTTATTGTTTATTATGCTTACAAAGCATATATTTTACTAGAAATCACCAGTTTGCTTGATTGTAATGGAATGCGATTGACCAAATCTAACTGAAGCACCTGTGATTTTAAGCAAACCAATTCAGTTGATCAAGAAAAACGAGCATGCAAAATGAAAATAGATTTATTAACGCCGCAGTGGCTTGGTGAGTAGACTGAGGAGGTACTGGCTTACTAACCAGGAGTCTCAGGGTATGATTCCGGTGTTGGCCGAGAAAGTTTCCTGGGGTCCCCTTGTCACTGCGGTGCAGAATGGAGGGCCAGGCAAGGACAGTGTCTAGTGGTTCGGATGAGACAATAAACTGAGTTCATGGATGTGTACATTTGAAAAATTGTTCAGACGTTAAATACAATTTCATGGGGGTTACTAATCCATGAAAAGATTGCAAGCAAGCAAAAATAATTAAATACCCCAGCTGAGCTACACAGAGAGTTTCTTGATCGCCACTATATACAAATTACCACATTATGTGAATGTTATTTCTTATATAATATATTACTTGTAAGAAATAAATCAAGCATGTTGAACAATATCTTCCTGTTTAATTTTCTATATACAGTAGGATTCATCATAGTTTCATTCACAATAGATTAGAGATGGATTATGTAAGATCTAGATAAAGGCCTAGCCCTGAGTTCACAAAGCATTCTCAACCTTCAATCACTGTTTAAGAGAAACATCTTTGATCACAAACCTTTACACATAGTTTCCTATTGATGTATTTGATAAATTAAAAACAACTAAGCGTTTTGTCAAGGACTATATTTTAGTTAAAATAGCGTGAACCTTTAATTTCATCAGGATTTTCCCGTGTGGTTTCTCCATGTCAGTAGTGCAAGATGGGAGGAAAGATGTCTAGTTGTTTGAATGGGACAAAAAAAGGTCCAGTGTACACATTTATTATATGGTAGTGCAGCTATCCAGGCAAAATTACGCTCATAGCACATTGTATGGCCTGTCTTCATTAGCTCAGTCAGACCAAAACAGTTGGACGCTAAACCCCATTTCATTTCTACTGACGATGGATGGTATCAAGAGTTGATAATGGTCTTGATAAGTTATTGAATGTCTAATAATTTAGATAACATTTAAAGCCTAAAGAAAAGTCTGTAATAGGCAGATTTAGCTGTTGCATAATGTGTGTTTAAATAGACACATAGAATATTCTGATTTAGAAATTCAACTTTCACAGTATTGTATAGTTTAATACAGCAGGTATAATATATACCAGACATTTAATGGGTGCTGTTTTTATATCTCTACCTTTCACTTTAAATCACAGTGACAATAGATTATACGCCTTTTTGATAAATCGTTGAAACAGTTAAACATGAATGGTGTTTTAATATAAACAGTCTGGACAGCTGGGAATCAGTTAGGATTTTATTATGAATGGGTATACAAGAACTCACAACGCCTAGTATTAAGTAAGTAATTGTATAGTCTATATGTTTATTCCCAACAAGGGCTCTAATGGGATTTAACATCCTTCTGTTACTGTTCTGCATCAACTGGGCTAATAAATACGGGCATACGCCATACAGTGTGCAATGAGTGAAATTTTGCCCAGGCAGCGGCACTATGGCCTATTCTTATATCAAATTCAAACCGCCAAGGGATGTTTTATGTGCATGTCAATGTATATACAGGGCCTCAGTTTTTTGGTTCCATCTAAACGACTAGAGAGCTGTCCTTATCAGGCCTACCATCCTGCACCACTGGCAGGGACTGAACACGTTACCTCCAGGCTAGCAAACCAACATCTTACCCACTATAAGCCACTGTGGCTTCACTGTCTCAGTTATAAGGAATAGAGGGGGGTTGGGATGGCCTAGTGGCTTGAGGCTGTGGTTTCGATACCTGGTGTGAGCGTATGTGGCATGAAGATAGGGGTGCCTTCTCAACCTTGTGGGTTTCCTCCGGGCACTCAGGTTTCCTCCCACTGCTAAAGACCCCTACGCGCAAGCGAATTATTGAAATAAAATTAAAAACCATATGTTAGTCCTGAAATGACCTAGTTTGTGTCGAGTGGACGTTAAACCCCATTTCTCTCTCTCTCTCTCTATAAGGAATAGATATAGTATATATATTATAAACATGTAATTCCCTGTAATGTGTCTAGTATTAAGTAAGGAATAGATCTATATTCTCTATCTAATATGTTGTTCAAACAGGATATATTTTTAGTTGAATGCTAATGGCTCTTCTTTAAGAAGATGGGATGAGTTGTGGAGTGGTGAAAGGAATGCGCTTTAGCTCATAAGCTATGTCATTGAGCAAAGTGTTGTGGTTTTGATCTTGCGCATGTACGCAAATAGTAGGTTCCTTTTATTGCTCAAGTCCCCATACACAAGCGAATTATTAAAGTGAAATTGTATGATTTGTTAGTCCCGAAATTAACTAGTTGGTATTATGTTGAAATTTAACCCCTATCTTTCTGTAAGAAATTGAAGTGTAAAACTGTTTTTTCTCACGAGGTATGAGCCTACTGACGAGCCTACTATTAGTCAGAGTTATAAGATATAGAGAGAAGTGATCAGTTCGAGTAATGAAGCATGGTACAGTCATATAATACTTTTAACTTATCTTGAAAAAACAGTGAAAAATACCCCCCTTTTTACAAGTTAAAAAATTACCTTTAAGATAAGATATTTGGGAGGGTTAAAGGTCCATCAAGATGTTCAGTGAGAGTAAAAAGATAAAAAAAAACCAAGAATAAATGTGCTTAAAGGAGCTAGTCTGGAAAAATTCAGATCTGTTTGGGGGAATACTGTAGTAGTTCAATGGTGTAAAACCTTCAGTAGGTCCAGCTTGTCTTTTTTGATTTTGGGGTTGGAGTGGCCGAATGGGTGACGCATGCATGTTGTATAATAAGGTGATAGTCTGTCATTGAGTCAACTGGCATGGTTTTGATTCCGTGGTTGTATGTGACAAGGAGTAGGGTTGCCTGTCCAACCCAGTGGCTTTTCTCTGGGTCCTCGGGTTTCCTCCCTCTGCTAAACACCCCTTTGCACAAGCGAATTATTGAAATAGAATTGAATCATATGTTAGTCCTGAAATGACCTAGTTTATGTTGAATGGATGTTAAACCCCATTCCTCTCTATTTCATTTTGAAAAAATAATATAGACTGGTTTATGCCTCTATTTAACTCTATTTAAAAGAGTTGAAGAAAAAGGGTGATAGTCCCTTTAAATGAGTTTAACAGTGAGACCATATGTTGGTTGTGAGATATCAGGTTAGAGAGATGTTAAATCAGATGTTTGGAACAGTAGAGAGAAGTTAAATCTGTTTATAAACATAGATGACTTGATAGAATAATAAACCTATTCTTTATACCAACCCAAGTGACTCACTATATAAAACTCATTGCTCAAACAACACTAGTAACTCACTATCTTAAATATTACTTAAACAAAAGTAATAATTCATAGTATTAAATGTATTACTCAAACAACACTAATAACTCACAATATGAAACTGATTCTTTGTACCAACACAAGTGATAGGGGGCCTACACTACATGTATATTAAACCTACTCAATCAACACTAATAACTCACTATATATATATATATATTAAACTGATTCTGTATACCAACACAAGCAATACACTATAATAAACCTATTACTCAAACAACACTATTGACTCAGTATTAAACCTATTCTTTTTACTCAGCTAACATTCTAGTAACTCACAATATTAGATATATTCGGTACACTCAAGTAACACTCTAGTAACTCACAATATTAAATATATTCGGTACACTCAACTAGCACTCTAGTAACTCACAATATTAAATATATTCGTTACACTCAACTAACACTCCAGTAACTCACAATGTTAAATCTATTCTTATATGTTCAACTGACACACTGATTCATTATATTATTATGCACCTGTATATTTTATTATGATTTTAAAACCATGAATAGTACACTCCCTGATAATTTACCAACCAGTACATTTAGGTCATTATTTTCACTGAATTTGGTTCATTGTTAATCCCTTGCAATATACGATTAATCAAAGTTGATAATCCCCTGGCTTCGATTCACTCAGATTAAACATGCATTAAGCAAGAGCTAAATCTGCCTATTGTAGGTCTTTCTTTAGGCCTGAAATGTTATCTAAATTATTAATTAGACATTAATTAACTGATTCAAGCCATAATCAACTCTTTATGGCATAGGATTTTCCCGATTTGAAATAGATTACAACAGTTCAACCATATCTTGATAATTTAAAAATGGACGAGCGAAACTAAGCTTAGAACAACCAGGACGGTAGTTGCAATTATAGCACAAGTCTTGTCAAACCTTTAAGGCTAATATCTTCGCTCACAATAGAGTAATTTGGATAAAATTTTTAAATTATTCAGTGGAAACCTAAGTTATTTGGCAATGCAACCACAGAAGACTAAGTTTGACCCAGCATATTCATTGAAATCACCATATTCAGCATTCATAATGATTAAAATCTGACTCATTGTCGCTTTAACCCAGCATTTTCAGTGGTATTAGTACTTTAGTTAGGTTTATAATAAAAGTTATAATGTCTTCAAAAATATCAGACAATATTTCTTATCAGGACATTATGGAAAATTTTATAAAGAGTTGTCAGTTCTCACTATAATAGTTAAAAACTAGATAATGTAAAAGGAATTTGCTGAAAATTTTAATCAATCATCTGGTCTGAGATATTAGCAATTGAATTTTAGGCCTAGTCTTGATCATTATGACTAAAGCTGGTACGATAAAAAATCATAGTCTTGATTATCTAGTTTTAAATATAAACATCAATGAGCATTGAGCGGCAGATCGGATTGAAATCGGACACATAAGATGACATCGAGAGTTGATTATGGTTTTGTTTTGTTAATAAATGTCTAATAAATAGTTTATAAAACATTTAAGGCCTAAAGAAAGATCTGCAATAGACAGATTTAATTAGCTTGTACATTATGTATGTTTAGCCGTAACTTGGTCATCTGATTATGTGCATCCTGTCTCTAGTCAACTGTAGCTAGCTCATGGCTAATCTTAATGTTTATATATTTCAAATGAGGGATGGACTTTATGGAGTGCAGCCTAGAGGAGTCTGCACCTGGAGGGCTTATAGGGATTAAATGAACGTTAATTCATTTGTAAATGCCAAATTAGGATATAAGTGGTCTAATTAATTCTATGATAAATGGTTGAGTATTATAGATATATAGTTCAAAGTTTCGGTTTATATGTCTTTGCTACACTAGGATCTGGAAGAGTTGTTATAATACCGGCATTCTGGATGATGTGTAGGATTAGCAAATGTCTCATGTCATTGGGTAAAATGGGGGGGTTGGGATGGCCTAGTGGAGTGGTCTAGAGTGCCGCACTTAGACCTCTAGCTGGCCGGTCACCTCTGACTTGCAACTGTGGTTTCGATCCCTGGTGTGAGCGTATGTGACATGGAGACAAGAGCGCCTTCTTAACCTCGTGGGTTTCCTCCGGGCACTTCGGTTTCCTCCCACAGCTAAAGACCCCTATGCACAAGAGAATAATTGAAATAAAATTGAAACCATATGTTAGTCCCAAAATGACCTAGTTTGTGTCGAGTGGACGTTAAACCCCATTTCTCTCTCTCTCATTGGGTAAAAAACCACCAGGATGACCTCTGACATGTTCTTCCACTACAGCCGGTCAGATCATCATGTAGTGTAGGACATCGAAAGTACAAAAATAATAGAAACGAAATATAGATCTGTATTATTATCAGATTGTTGTAAATTGAACTCACCTGAGCTGCACGTCTTCACTAAACTTCTATAATTTGATAATATTCATTAACACCAGATTCTTATATCAATCAGAACCCAAGATTTAGTGTTTGGTGTTTAATAAACATGTTATGTCTTGGCAACCCAGTCTAAACATTAGTAAATAGAATTTATCATAAAGGAACTGAATTAATTACTGGTAGATTCAACTGTCAACTTGTCAAACATGGGTGTTTAAAGATTATTATAGTTTAGATTGACAGAGATTGACTGTTTAAAAACTTCTACGCCCCATGTTTGATTGACAGAACCCCATGGATAATTATATATTTTAACATTCCCCGGGAACTTTTCATACTGTATTCATGACAAAAGTTCAAAAGGCCAATATTCCAAAGATAGCTGGGTAATGGAGACTTTCGCTAACAAATCAACAGTAGGATGTTAATCGGTTAGACCCAATTTCATTTCTTTTCTTTCAATAATCTTAGCGTATATTTTAGAGCCATACAGGGCCAGATGAAACTTGTGAGGGGCCCAGGACAAGTTGAGGAGGGAGGAGCGTGAATTTAAAAAAAATTGTTGGGTCCAGTGCTGCTTGAAGCCCTCTGAAAATTTAAAAAAATAGATTCGATTTTGTGCTTTCTGAAATATTTTCTGGCAGATTAACACAAGTTAAATAAAATAGAAATATTGAAGACAAGCAGTTACTGATATGAATGAACTCACAAAAAAAAAACGTTATAAATGCCTAACATCTGAGTTCAAGCCAAAGTCAAGATTAACCACAGAATGCTTTTTGGTGTAAAAGATACCGATCGATCAAATGGCCTTAACATTTGGAATCTCTTTCGTCGACATGGAGTAGGTATGCCTGTCCAACCTTGTGGGTTTTCGTTGAGTCCTCCGATTTCTTCAGACTGCTAATTGAAATTGAACCATGTATTAGTCCTGAAATAACCTAGTTTGTGTCGAGTGGACTTTAACCGCCCCTCCCTCTCTCTCTCTCTCTTAGAATAACTAATAATAACATCAGTAATGTCGACAGCTATCAGACAGTGGCGGTTATTTAACAGAATATTTTATTGACGCAGATAAACCAATTTTGAAAATGCAAGAAACGTGTTAGTTTTTTATGGCTGTAGAGACTGTCTTCTTTTTTAACCAAATACTATGATCATTATCAATTATTTCTTTGCATGTCAATAGAATACAAGTCAATATTTAGACGGCACATATAGAATCTATGCGTATTTCATTTAAAATCAGAAATTCGAAACAAAGGAACCTAGGGAAAACACACAAGGTTGGATAGGCGACCCCCTTCTGCTTGTCACCTACGAGCGGGCAATGGCAACCTGGCCACTTGATTCAATGAACTATCTTGTTATTTCATGCATTCAATAACTAGACCACTCAACCCTTCCAAAACCGAGTAGACCTACACATTAAAACAACTCAATAAACCCCATTCACATTAGTAGTAGAAGTTTAAATTAAAATCAAGACATCGTTATTCGAAATCTATAGTAGTGTAGGATCGTGGAAACTTTGCCGCTTGATTCATGCATTAAATCACTAGATCAACCCCCTCCCCCTCAAAAAAACCCCCCAAGTATAACTACACATTCAAACAACTCAATAAAATCCATTCACAGAGGTAGAGAAAGTTTAGATTAAAACCAAGATTTAGATAGCATTATTTGAAATGTATAAAATGGTGTAGGATCGTTGATAAGACTGGCTGGTCCCTGCGACTGTATTGAAATGTTTTGGGAATGTTAATAAAGGTCTGTATTTAAATATGTAGGATTATTAATCAGGCCCCTTGTGGCCTTTCTCTGTATTTAAATGTGTAAAATACATCTAATATTTCACCCGTTGAGAATCATTTAGGGTGTACTACTATTACTGTGGCAATTGACCTTTTCAGAGTTTAGACAAATTCTTTGGGTGCATTGAATCGAATAGACTCCCTCTATCCATTCTATTTAACAGTTAGATGTCATGTGACTTGTATGTAGAGTGGAGAGGAAACTGGTCCTTGATCTATCCTGTATACATATATATATATATATAAGTAAATTGTCCCTGGTGTATGTTAATAAATGAGTGAAATATTAAATAGTGTCTGTATATTTTGGAGTAAGTGTCAAGAGACGACAGTGTGTTATTAAGGAATTAGCAGTAGATTGGGTGACATTTTAAAGGTAATGTGTTATAACTTGTGATTTCTGTTATCAAAGTGAATATTATTTTAGGTTTGTGTTTATAAGAATTAAGAAAAAGGGATTTTATTCTTGACAGTTTGTATTTAAGATTATAATGCCACAGAAGAGTCTTGTTGGCTTGTTTAAATGTTGTGTTTTCATTTATCAAAGTGAATATTATTTTAGGTTTGTTTATAAGTAAGAATGAATGGATATTCAGGTACAGGTTATATAAGTGTATGAGTGTAATCAAGATTACGATGCCACAGAAGATTTCGATATAAAAGGTGATTGGTGAGGGTTGTGTTGGTATTTAGGAAGTGGTCAGTTTATCTGTATTAACAGAATTATGTTAAGGAGAGATAACATTCATTGGTTTGTTTCTGGAGTTTAACGTCCACTTCCACCAAGGATGATCTCATCTCATCAAGTCCCCTTGTTATAACTTATAGACCCTATCTGTATGTAGGCTACCAGTACCCTATGTGTTAGGTACCAAGACCTGTCTTTTATGAACAAGAACTCTGTTTGTTATGTACCAGGACCTTGTCCGTTAAATAGCAGGTCCTTATCTGTTATATACCAGGACCCTATTACATACTAGGACCCAACTATATTTCATTTTTAGGATGTGACAAAAAAAGTTTGAGAATATCTTTAATATTTGAATACATGTACATATCTTAGTAGACAACTATATTCTAAACCAAGAATGGAGAAAGGCAATTTTAAATATTCAGAAGTTGGAATGATTATTAAAGTTAAGTTTCAGAAAGATGTTTAACTACTGTCAATATTATCAGATTAACTGTCAACACTTTCTAGCTAGAGTTGCTATATAAATCACGGCTATAGATCACTATCAAAATCACATAGTTTAAATTCAATCTCAGATTGGGTCGACACATAGTTTTAATTCAATTTCAGATAGGGTCACGTACTTTAAATTCTTGTGAATAAAAGTGATGAGAAAAGATATCAAATGTATGGTTTCTTCCAGCACCGGTTGTTATTAAAGGGAAAGAGAAAGAAATAGGGTTAAACATTCACTTGATAAAAAAAATAGGTCATTTTGAGACTAACATATGGTTCAATTGTATTTCAATGATTTGCTTGTGTGTATGAGTCTTAGCTGTGGGAGGAAACCAGAGGACCCAGAGAAAACCAACAAGGTTGGATAGACGACTCTACTCTTTGTCACAGACCTTATGATACAGCGTTTACGTGCTAACCATTCGACCACCCCAATCCATCTAATTATAAAGTCAGTTAATAATTACAGCTGGATACTCCTAGTAAACTGACCAGCAGCCACAGTGGCTCAGTGAGTACACCACTGGCTTGCTAACCAAGGGATGTTGGGTGACAAAGTTCCGCAGAGCAATATATTTGTTAACGTTTATCAGTTATTGTATATATAGGTGGAACAATATATATATGTTAATATCTGTATATTTACAAGGGAAATATAACTAGTACTTATAAAGCCTATTTGTGTGAGGTCACGGTCATGGGTGAAGCTGTTTTACAGATGCTAGATGTAATATAATCCTCTAACTATTAAACGTTTCTATACTCAGCCTTTTAAATGGTTTTAAAATAATATATTAGTCAACCTGCAGTCTGAAGATAAGGTTCATTTTTTTGATGGGCCTTCTGTTAATCATATCCCGGAAGTTTTATTTTGTGTTTTTGATTTGATGTGAATAATCCTCGAATGATTCACAGAGAGTATTTCTTCTCTTCTGTCTCTTTCCCCCTCCCACCCTTCTCTCTTTCCCCTCTCTCTTTCTCCCTCTCTCTCTCCCCCCTCTCTCTCTTTCCTTTCTCCCCTCCTCAATACTATGGTGCCCCACCATAAATAAATATTTCCAAATAGCTCGACAATTACACCACAATATTTTTATATATATATCCATCCTTAAATCGTTTTGGCACATTTATAGTCACTAAATAAAGGACCATGTTGTACTTAATCTGCGGTATTATTTAATATACAGGGTTGTGGGAGTGAGATTTTATTAAGAGAGATTTAATAATAACCTTGCAACAGCCATCTATTGTTGAAGTTAGTGCACTGAATAAGTAGGTTTGATTGACTGCACTGTGATATTTTTATATGTATTCTAGTCTAGCTATGCCTTCTCCACTGTTTATGGGAGTCCTCAATTGTTTATTTAAATAACAAAAGTATATATTCAGTGTCAAGTTTTACACAATGGGTAGAATTCTACAATAGGTAGTCATAGGTTTTATTTAACCTGATGATTTAAATATGTTAGGCCAGGATTTTATCACTTCCAGAAGTCATCACTTTGGAATAGGTTCCCCATCCCTTGCAAGAAAAATAAAAAAGGTATGGCTCAATGCTTGTATTGACATGATTAGCAGATGAAAATGTTTGGTGATGCCACAGTATATCGTCTGACCTTGCACGAAAGTAAAGACAATGAACTTGGAACTAGGGGTACTTGATTAAGTGTTTGGGAATTCATTTCTCACAATCCCTCCGAAGGTGCCATCAATCAAGCAACCCCCATTTTGCCTGCTATATGTAGTGATAAACAATGTATGCTCTATTGTGGATTATTGAATCCTACTTTACAAGGAAATCTTGGTTTATCATGCTACACCAAGTAGATTGGTATCTCAAGTTAATTTCATATACTAATGTGAGCACAGCTGAGAGTAGGCTAAATCTGAAGATCATCAACATTGCACAAAATACGCATTGATAATACATGTGTAATTTTATATTGCTGAGTAATAACGGCTTCATATTTCCACCTAAAAAGACATGTTTATGGTTGATTATTTGATGTTACTGTGAATACTGTGATATATGGGGACCCACTGGGCTTCATGTATAAGGTGCTGGCTCCAAAGGCGTTTATAGTTGAGGCGTTGAAGGCGCCAGCCTCCTTGCAAAAAAAAATCAAAAAAGTTTAAAAAATAAAATGTGAGAAAAATGCTAAAACCGATGAGAAAAATGAAAATGTACTCTAGTTAGGGGGGCCCTAAAGACAGACAAAAGCCAAGGGAAAGGGCCCCCGAGTCCAAGTCAATCGTGTTCTATACACTGTTACTGTCGAATCCATTACTGAATGAGAATGCAGTCATTGCATTTGCATGAAAATCATCAATCAAGAAATCCCCATTCTCAGGCTTCAGACGAGTATTGAATTAGGCCCTCAGATTAAACCGGCCTTGGAGGGGGGGACGGAAGGATATGTCAGAATGCCTCACGAAGAAAGAGGGCCCTCAAAATAGTATAGCCTCCGCCATGATAAACCTTAAAACCCCCCTGGCTGGCTCCCTAACAAGATGTTCCCAGGTTGGAACCTGGTGCCTGTTTCATGAAATTTTAACTGAGATAAAATCCAAATTTTATTAATGTTATTGGATCCCTGGTGTGAGTGTATGTGGCATGGAGATAGGGGCGCCTTCTCAACCTCGTAGGTTTCCTCCTGGAACTCCGGTTTCCTCCCACTGCTAAAGACCCCTACAAGCAAGCAAATTATTGAAATAAAATTAAACCATATGTTAGTCCCGAAATGACCTGGTTGTGTCGAGTTGATGTTAAACCCCATTTCTCTCTCCCTCTCATTAGCCCAGTCGGAGCAGAAAAGTAGGAAGTTAAATCCTATATCACGTCTACGATATATGATATGATATGGTATATATATAAGTAGGTAGATATGTATATCAGATGTATATTGTTTATATCGTGGTAATTATACAAGGATGTTACCACTAATGTCGATCACAGGAAATAGAATATCGTAATATTGGAATGTGTTTAATCAATGTACAGTTTCAAGTTATGAAAGTAAAATATCATGATATTGGAATGTTGTATACAATTTAAATAGACTTGAAGTACGTTATGAAACAAAACTGTATTCTGTATTACCTAATAAAAAAAATGGAGCCATAGTGGCTTAGTGGCCAAGATGTTGGCTCACTAATGTGGAGTTCCCATATTTGATTCCTACTTTGGCCAAGAAAATTGAAGCTTTTGGGGGCTTGCTTTAGGTTATGAAACAAAATTGTATTACCTAATAAAAAAGGGAGCCATTGAGACTCAGTGATTAGGATGTTGGCCATATATTTGATGGCCAAGAAAGTTCAAGTTTTTTTGGCTTGCTTCCCCCTTGTCAGTGGAGCAAGATGGAGGACCACGCAAAGGACAACATATAGTCATTCAGATAGGATAAAAAATACTGAGGTCTTGTGCATATATTGGGGTGAAGTTGGGATTCAAAATAAGAGTAAGCCCTTGTACTGCTGCCTGGGCAAAATTTCCCTCATAGCACACTGTACGTGTAAGACATGTCAGTCTGCATTAGCCTAGTCAGAGTAGAACAGTAGGACGTTAAAGCCCATTTCATTTCATATAAAAATTTCTTACATTTTCAATCAATGAAAGCAAAACAAATTATGAAAGCAAAAAATACCATGATATTGGAATGTTGTTATCTATATTCAACTGAAAATTACATGTATGTTATTAGAAGAAACTGTGTATTACATAAAAAAATGTAAAAGGCTGTATAAAGACATGAATCATAAACTGTACAGAACACATACAGGAACATAAAGTTACAATAACATGAACTTTACAGGAAACACATAATTATAGGATACATATACAGTTACAATATATAACATAACTGATTGGTATACAAAGGTTCTAAACATTTTAAAAGTTCCACAACAGATATCATAAATTATTTGGATGGAATAGGGAATTAATAGCCTACTTTCTGCTCCAACTGGACTAGGGTCTTGGATGGTCGATTGGTTAGCGAATGCGTGTTTTATTATAAGGTCTGTCATTGAGTCAAGTAGCGTGGTTTTGATTCCCCGGTTGTACATGACAAGGAGTAGAATCACCTGGTCAACCGGCGTGGGTTTTCTCCAGGTCTTCCGGATTCATCCCACTGCTAAAGACACATATGCACAAGCGAATTATTGAAATAACATTGAAACATGTGTTAGTCCCAAAATGACCCAGTTTGTGTTGACTGGACGTTAAACCTCATTCCTCTCTCTCTCTCTCCAACTGGGCATACACCATGAAGTGTTCCAGGTACACAGAGATATATATAGTTCGACATTTTTGGTTCGACATTCAATATCATAAATTGTTTCGAATTATTCCTTGAAAGTAAATGATTGATATTACAAAGCTGCAAGCATTTTAATTGCTCTATATTTTTGTTCAACATCCAATGTCATAAATTGCTGGGAATTATTTAATGCCTTGAAAGTAGGTTCTTAACAAAAAATTAGTAAAAAAAAGTTTCTTCTTTGGTCTAGAATGTTTTTGCAGGATGTTGTTGAGAAATATAACACCAGCAATCTAATTTGATATGTATCTTCATATTTCAGTTCTTAATTTATGTGAGTTTATTCTCAGACTTGTTAATAATTTTGTAGTTTTTTTCTACAAGGAATGTTTATGAAAGTACAACTGTGGCTCCATGGAGGTTACAGTCAACATATTTGTCTGTTTCTTGTTGACTCATTTGTATTAAAATGTTGTTACTGAAATGGAAAGGTTTTAACGTCCTAAAATTCTGCACCAATGGGGCTAATGAAAACAGGCGCAAAAATCATATGTTGACGTTTTCAGACCGACAAAATGGATTTTGTATTTTTTTAGCCGTTATTTGATTGTCAAACATAAAGAGGTTTAGATCCTTTAAATTGATGTGTAAATTGAACTTATTTGTGTTTATATTATATAATGTTCTTTAGATATGCTTGTGTGTGACCACACCAACCTGTATGTAGACCCCTAATCTATTTCTTACAACCCTTTTATTTTATCATTTTTATGTGGGTGGTAGTTTTGTTTATCAATTTTATTTTAGATATTTGAATCGTATCTTTGACGCAATCATGCTAAGGTTTTATTTACATATTACATGTTTTAACAATAATGACTGATATAAGACAGAAATCTTGGTGTTGCTAGGAAGTTTGAAATTGAATTTTATCAAAATCAATTTGTTAGGGCTTAATTTTATCTTTTTTATGATCATTGATTTTATTGGTCGAGTTGTAAATTGTAGTTTCTTTGTTTGTTGTAGTTTCTGAAGTATGCATATTATCTGTCCTATTCCTTGAGTGGAAGGGGAGGGAGGAAGCCGAGATGAACAGAATTTATCAGAAATGAACAGTTACTCAGCAGACAGATCGTTAATGGGGCTTTTAAGTCAAACACACTTTTTGACCCCACACACCAATTCACATGTATATAAAACTTGACGAATTATGAACATGATTTTAATGCCTCATCAGATTGTGTGGGAGCCATAAAAAGCTCCTGCCAATTTCAAAAATGAGAAAAAAACAAACTCTTCTTAATTCAATATTTTCTTGAATTAAGGAAAGCCAAATTATATGTATGCTTTAGTCTTGTTTTATATTTGGTGAATATGTTTGGTCATTATGGTAGCATCAGAATTATCATCATGAATTAAGCTCAAACATATGAAGTTTAAAAATATACAAAAACTGAAAGTTGTTTATTAATCTCAATATTTAGGAGAGTGATTTAGCTAATTTGCATGAGTCTGTAATGACTCCTGCGAAGGAAAAATGAGTTGCATTGAGATTTGCCTTCCCGCCTTACTAGTCATCAGCTGTGAAAGTTTGAATTGAATGAAGTATAGGTAGCCGCTAATGTCCCCGTCAAGGGGAACTTAAAGCAAAATTAATTCAAGTTACTTTCCAAATGACATAAGTTTCCTCATAATTAATACTTAAACTTGCTTCCTTTTCCGTCTTTTTGATACACAAATTTGATTTTGTAAATTTTTAAAACCTAAGAAAGGATTTACACAACAAGCGACTTGCTTCATTCATATTGACATGTGAACAAATCGATGGCTTCATTCTATCAATAATAGGGTGAACCAACGTGATTATAACATCGTGCAGTTCCTATATTTACGACAATGTGTTATGTTTTAAAGTTGTGATGCAACTTAGAAAAACAAACAGTAAAATGCATCTTCATTAGATAGGAGTCCCAGTTGATGGTTTTACGATTTATGTCCCTAATTCAAAGGTAAGGGTTGGAATTCAAGCTTGGCAAGATTGAATCGTAAAACTCAGGGTCAGATCTACAAATTGGTAGTGAAGGATCCTCAGGCTGTTCGGTAGAAATGGTGATATAGGTATTGTCTTGAGATGTAAAATTAGTATTTTTTCTCTAAAGACTGCAATATTGATCATTCATATTTGAAACCATCTGAAAGAGTTGTTATATAACTGCGTTCTGGTTGATGTGAGGATTAGCCAATGAAATTTTCTCTTGCAGTGAGTTCTTGGTGTGCCATGCACCAAACTGTGGGTATTCCACTAGAAACATCAACGCTGATTGGTTAATCAAATGTGGTCACCTCTGGCTTGCGGCTGTGGTTTCCATCCCTGGTGTGAGCGTATGTGGCATGGAGATAGGGGCGCCTTCTCAACCTCGTGGGTTTCCTCCGGGCACTCCAGTTTCCTACCACTGCTAAAGACCCCTACGCTCATGCGAATTATTGAAATGAAATTGAAACCATATGTTAGTCCCAAAATGACCTTGTTTGTGTCGAGTGGACGTTAAACCCCATTTCTCTCTCACTTCTTTAATCAAATGTCTGACATCATAGGTCATAAGCCACTCGTATGACCCCTGATGCGACCTTCCACTACAACCTGTCAGATCTTCAGGTAGTGGAGACCATCAAAAAGAATAAAAATAACGAAATGCAATATAGATCAGTATTTTAATCAGATATTCCTTCAGGGGCAGATCCAGGGGGGTGACTAGGGTTACTAGTCACCCCCCTCCCCACCGGTGTATAGGAATCCCGGGCCCTACAAGCTTCCACCGGGACATGCACGCATGGTCGTATATATATTATATATCACACGGTGCGCATCTTATCAGACACACAATCAGCATCTATGTTACTAGCAGCAGAAATTAGCTCCGTAAACCGCGGTCGGTGAGACAAAACATGGGGTTGTCACCCCCCTCAAAAAAATCCTGGATCCGCCACTGTCCTTATAAAGGTTTGTCTTTCCCAATCAACGGCTTTTGTGTATTGTTATTACTCATCTTTACATAAGGGGAGATGGGTGGGCAATTCGTTTAACACGTGCATGTTAGATTATCAGATCTGTCATTGAGTCAAGCGGTACGTGACTAGGAGAAGGGTCGCCTGTCCTACCTCATGGATTTTTTCTAGGTCCTCATGCCCATCCACCCCCAGCCTCCAACGGCTAAAGACACCTTTAGACAATTACTGAATAAAATGGAACCATATTTTATTAACAAAACGACCTAGTTTGTGTGGAGTGGACATCAAATCCCATTTCTCTCTCTCTCTGCTTTGCATTCCGTACTGATTTTAAAATTACTTTTATTCAGTATTTAGTTGGCTCGAATTCAAATATAAAACCAAAATCTAACAGAAATTTTTGTTGTTGGAGAATTTTATTTCCTCATGTAGACAGTTTGTTTAAACAATTTCCTCACTGCAGCTGTGAAGGAGAGAATGCACTTCAATGTCTGACCTTACATGGAATGTCAAATAGGTCATTCCAATTAGACCTTTGGTACAAGATCAAGGAGAGATCCGGTCGGAGGTTGTATGATATTACAGGAAATTAAAGGTTGGTGGGGGTGTGAGAGGGGTAAAATTTTATTTAATTATAGATGGAGATGTTGGATTTTTATTGAAAAAGTTCCGAATCGGTATGTAGTTTGTTTAATACTGCAGTTAAACCATCCCTGTGCAACACCCAGGCGAATTGGAGGGGTATGTGGTTGATCAAGTGTAGGTGTAATCACAAGGTCATTGAGTGACGTGACAAAGAGTAGGGTCACCTGTCCAACCTCGTGGGTTTTCTCCGTGTGGATGTGTTTCTTCCTACTGCTAAAGACCCCTACCCTATGCGCAAGCGAATTATTGAAATATAATTGAACCATGTGTTAGTCCCATTTATCTCTCTGTCTGATGGCTGAGTGGTCTAATGCATGCAATTTAGGTACGTGGCGAGAAGTAGGGTTGCCTGTCCAACATCGTGGGTTTCCTCTGAGTCCCCCGGATTTCTCCCACTGCTAAAGACCCATAAGTGCAAACAAATTATTGAAATAAAATTAAACCATGTTAGTACTGAAATGATTGAGTTTGTATCAAGTGGACATTTGAACCCCTCACTCTATTCTCACGGCATCCAAAGTATGATGGTAAAATTTGTGGATTTCTATAGAAAAGGTTATGTACATGTACTTTGTTTAATAGTTCAGTTTAACCATCCAACAACATAAACACAACACATACTGTACAATCCAGAATGGCAAAGTGAATCGCGAAACATTTCACATTGAATGATGAAAAAATGAAATGGTGTTTAACATCCTCTTTATGGCCAATGAAGACAAGGAATACACCATGCAGCCTGTCAGACTCTGGGAGGTTGGGATGGCCTAGTGGTCTAGAGTGCCGCGCTTCGACCTCTAGCTGGCCGGTCACCTCTGGCTTGTGGCTGTGGTTTCGAGCCCTGGTGTGAGCATATGTGGCATGGAGATAGGGGCGCCTTCTCAACCTCGTGGGTTTCCTCCGGGCACTCCGGTTTCCTCCCACGGCTAAAGACCCCTACGCGCAAGCGAATTTTTGAAATAAAATTGAAACCGTATGTTAGTCCAGAAATGACCTGGTTGTGTTGAGTGGACGTTAAACCCCATTTCTCTCTCTCTCTCTCTGTCAGACTCTGCAATGAGGGAAAGTTTGTTGGAATAAAGGTGTTTCATAAATGTCCAACTGTCAGGAATTCTTTAACGTGCACATAACATTGTTTTTGTCCTATCAGAACAACTAGTTCTACAGTGTGAATGTTTACAGCATAAACAATCAACAAAGGAATGAAAAATAGTCTTGAATGAGACTGGTTTTCACCAGGCTTATTTTATGTTAATATATTGATATGGAGATAAATTGTATTATACCAACTCATGAATAATCTATGGTGTCAAGATCAGGTTGACAAACTTTCTACTATATTTCAATGACCTGATGATTTGACATGATCTGTAGAAATAGCTGGTCGGTCATTGGATTTGTTTACATTGGAGTTTGTGGATGATTTGACACAAGAATCTATGGCAATATCTGGTGGGTCATTGGATTTGTTTACATCTAAGTTTGTGGGGTCTGATTTAAATAAATACACAGGATGACTTTGAATATCTTGTAATTTAAACTTAAATTGATGTTTGAGGCTCAGACTGTGTTTCAAGACAATGTATGGGTTGTTTTATTCCTAACACAGAATTGATAAGTCATTATTCATTTATAAAGCTTGCAGTTTTCTAACTTAATCGTCTTGAAAATATAATAATCTATAAGGATATGTTTCCAGGGGAAAATCTCAAAAACCTGATTTTCACAGATATAGTGTTTAAATCATCACCTTGAAAATAATTAATATTTTGTTATTTTATTGTGATATTATGAATGCAGAGGGCCTGACAAGGACAACCGTCTAGTCATACTGATTATACATCAGCATGTGCATAAAAGATCACTTGGCAGTTAGAATACGATATAAGAATAGGCAGTAGTGCCACTCCCAATGTAAAATTTCCCTCATAGCACAAGTTTAGGAGCAGAACAGTAGGACGTTAAACCACATTTCATTTCATTTATATAATGAATGGTTCTCACTGTAATTATAACCCTGTCTTTATTAGCCCAGTAGGAGCTGAACAGTAGGAAGTTAAACCCCATTTAATCTCAGTAATTACAACAGATTAATTGTTGATTACAATTGACCCACAGATTGTAGATCCTTGTTACTTCCAAAACATGTCGACATGGGGTGCTGTATGTTGATGAAAGAGTTGTCTTGTTATCTTATTGGGGTTTTTTACCTAATAATGAATGATTATTAAAATGATTTAGATAGATTATTATAAAACTTCCATCAGTGTAAACAATTAATTTAGCTAAATTTATAAAATTGATCCTTTTTACTCTGACAAAGGCTACATTTGATTTAACTCAATATAAATCCCTAAAATTGATATGTCAAGTGGATGTTAAACCCTATCTCTCTCTCTCTCTCTCTCTCTCTCTCTCTCTCTCTCTCTCTCTCTCACACACACACACAATAAATCCCTAAAACTGATCCTTTGCTCTGACAAAGGCTAGAATTGATTGTTTTATGTTAAATTGAAATGGGTTAAATTGTGATTATTTGAGTCGACAGGAAGCAATTATTTGATCTTATCAGGGAGCTGTTTCAATTCTGCTATTGTGAAGGAGGGAGGGGATGTTAATTTGCGATCAGTATCTTTCAGATCTATTTACAGTGGAACAGAGGGTTTTCATGGACCGTTATTAAATCTGCAAGGTGTCAGTCAGCCATGCAATTGATTGATATTTCCATTGTAGCATTGTCAGCTTAATTTATGCAAAACTCATAAACAATGTGTGTTTTGTATTAGTAATGACGTAACATTTTCTATGCCTGTAGTTTTATTGTTAACTTCCATGAAGTTACTTTGGTTTCAGAAATCTAGGCTCCAGCTATTGTTTCATTTAGCAATAAATTGTGACAATAGGCAATTTTTGAAAATAATATTTTAGAGCCAATTTGAAATTTTTTTTCTCTGTAGTGGTCATGATTAATTGTATTTTGTATTTTGACTCATCTAATTTATCTGTCTCAACTTATATCTGTTTAAAACTTAGTGCAGGATGGAGTAGGATCCGACAAGGACAGCTATCTAGTCGTTCGGATGGTACAAAAAATCTAGGTCCCGTGTATACATTGGCATGCACGTAAAAGATCCCTTGGCAGTTGGAATTCGATTTAAGAGTGCACCATTGGCCGCTGCCAAGGCAAAATTTCCCTCACACCACACAGTATGGCATATGTACGTCTTCATTAGAGCAAACTGTTTTAATGGCACTTAGTAATTGAACTAGAGTATACAGGTAACAATTTTATGGAATACAATTACTGCTTATTACTTGGTAGGGAGAAGTTCTGTATATTAAACCAGTACAGGAGCAGAACAGTAGGACATTAAACCCCATTTCATTTCATAAACCTGGTTCAGTTAATGTATAGAGTGACCAGTTTGAGGTCAGTGAACTTGAACAAGAGAAATAGTAACCTATAGTTTGTTCTGTGTTTATCTGGCCATGTTTAACAACACCACACCATCGTGTTGTGATGACAACAAATATTGTCCAGTATTTACACAGATGATTATTCGAGTCAACAACAGGCCTCAGGTCACGTTTATAAATTATTCGGGTTTCGATTGTACGTGTGTGCTAGATCATAAGGTCTGTCATTGAGTCAAATGGAGTGATTTTTATTTTCTGCTTCTACGTGACAAGGGCTAGGGTCACCTGTCCAACCTTGTGGGTTTTCTCCGGGGTCCTCCAGTTTCCTCCCACAGCTAAAGACCCGTACGCGCAATTGAATTATTGAAATAAAATTGACCCATGTGTTAATTTTGAAATGACCTAGTTTGTGTTGAGTGGACCTTAAACCTCTCTCTCTCTCTCTCTCTCTCTCTCTCTCTCTCTCTCTCTCTCCCTCCCTGTCTCAGAGTCTTGTAAAGTTTTGACTATGACTTAAACTTTAGACTTTTAATTTGAATGATAACTTGAAGTTTTTGTATAAAAATGAAGAGTAATTTTGTTCAATTGATTGATTTTCCAAACAGATCTTTGAATATTTTGTTTATTAAAATTAAAAACATAATTTTTATGAGATTAAATTTTGATGGGGAAAGGAAAGGAACCTAAACCAAATCAATCACCAGAAATTTGAACAATTTGAATTATTTATTGTTGTGACATCTGTCCGTCATATTCTCACCAAATCTATTTTAAACAAATATTATTGTCATGTTTAACATCGCATTCATTAAATATTACACATTGTTTATAAACAATACCAACAATACTCTGTTCAATAATATCAAGCCTTATATGGTATTAAAGACAAATTTGGTCGTAAAATGTAGCAATTACACCTGAAGGCATATTTCTAGGATTGTTCGTGGAGTTAGTTGATAAAATGAAAAGGATATTGTCTTCTGTGAATGATTTGTTCATCTTTAAATGAATGCAGAAGTGAGTTGATAGCAGACATGAGACATGATTGACAGAGTTATTTCCCCTTCAGTCTTTAGTCACTGGTGATGATGATAGCCAGCTTGGGCTTTTGTTATTGTTTTAACAAACATGTGTGAATAGAAGATGCCACTTCATCAAACATTAAAAGTGTTAGGTCTTAAGGATACATTGGTCATTCTTGCTATAATAGTTTAAATAAAGGCAGTGAAAAATAAATATGTTGACAATTTCATTTAAATTACTTTATTCCGCCTGAAGTTATGACATTTTTGAAGATATTCATTATCATAGCAATGCTACTTGGCAACCAAGACTTGTCAATTGTCCATTTAATTATTTTATTTTTGCTATTAAAAAAGTTCTTGGATTTTGAAACCTTTTGTGTTTCAATAGGCAAGAATTTTGACTTTGTATCGGGTATAAATGGGTGTACCTTTTTGACAACAGAATTTTCTGTGTTTCTGTCTCTTTGTAAATAAAAGTTGTATTCATTTCCTTTGTCTGAATTTCCTTTTTGTTTACTTTCAGGTAAATAATTCCCAACAACAGAATGGTTTGAATAGTGACCCATTCAACGGACATCAATTTGAAGATCCCCCTTCTAACACCAATCCTTTGTACGAGATGTCGAGCTCCGACAACCCAAACCCGCTATTTGATTACGAAAACACTGAAAGTGAATTTGCCAATGAAATCCTCAATGCCGTAGAGTCCAATCAGAACACGCAACCAAAATCAGCCAATCCTTTGTACGATTTTATGGACAACGAGGAAATCGATGATGAGGCTTTGTTTCCTCCTTCGCCAAGTAAATCACAATCGCCAGAAAAATCACCATCCAAATCGCCACCTCCATCAAATCCTCTCTACGAATACGCAGAAAATGAGGGAGATGAATCGTCAACGCAGCATTACGAGGCTGAAGAGGAGGAGTCTTATATCACAGAAACGTCAAATATAACGGAAGATGGTGGACAGCATGTGAGCCATGACGATACGAGTTATAATTATTCAAACAGCGGAGAAGCTTTAGAGGATTCCTATCAACAGGAACAATATCAAGAAGAGGTTCCAGAAGACCGATATTCTGGTGGAAACTGGGAAGGTGGAGAAACCATCACCACAGAAACATTTTCGTCAACGAGCACAGGACCAGAAGGGGAGGTAATAACGGAAACAGTTGTCACTCGAACGAGTAAATCGCGAAGTAGAAGTCCAGAAATTGTGGAAACTAGGAGTAGTGAGCTGGTGTATACCCCAGAAGATGAAGTGGAAGATGAACACGTTTATACACAAGAAGACAATGTGGCCGATGAACCGGACCAGATCGAACAACAGCAGACGACAACTACATACGAAGAATACGAGGAACCTGAAGAAGAGGTGAGTAACTTACGGACATACATCTGCTTTAGTTTGCTTTTGCGAAGATTTAAAAAAATTTAATTACAGCCTGTTTTAGTTAGCTTTTAGGCCTTGTTGTTTGTCTTGGACATTAATATTTTGTGTGATTGTTTTAGAAAATGAATATTTAAACATATTCTCATGAATAACGTTCTTCTGTATTAATGTAATCTGTGTATTCACGTAGTTCTAACGTTATTCTGATGATGTCAGAACTAACGTGGAACGACATATCAAAACTATATTAAAACACTTATCTACTCTGTGTTTCAATATAGTTTTAAAAATCACTGGAAAAGCTTCAATTTTTTTTAATACCATTATGTACCATTACATATAGGTGTGTATTAGTTAATATACCAATGAACACCATGTATATACCAATATGTGCCATTACACATATGTGTCTATTATGCTATTACACCTAAATGTGTATTAGTTGATATATCAGTATACAACATTACATACAGGTGTGTGATAAACAATATACCAATATACACCATTACACAGAATTGTGTACTAGAATATATATATTTTTATATACAATTACATACAGGACCATATATCAAATCTATACCTTTACATGCAGGTGTGTATTATCCAATATCCACTATATACAGGAACATGTAAATATCAATAATGTAAATATTTAAATGCTATATATTGCATTGTGTAAAGTTTGTTGTTTAAAACTACACAGCTTCATATATCCAATATAGACCATGTATATACTAGTATACCGAGGTGTTATCATAGAGATAGAATTACACAATATACAGCCAGGTAATTAATACACCTGACCATTGTAATTAACACACCTGACCATTGTAATTAATACACCTGTAATTTGATACACAGTAACCTGATGAGATTAAACACCTCAATGTGTAAGCAAGGTACACAACATAATCCCTTTAAACGTATACATTAACACCATCAACTAAAATATGCCACAGGTTCGTCCATCAAATGTAATTGTCATGAAGATATTGATATATTACAATGTAACTGTATATACTATAGGATAAATAATTTTACTGTATTCTGGGTTATCTCACCCAAGGCAAGATTAAGGGTATGGACTTAACAGGACGAAGCGTCCAAGCCAGGATCTTCTACCACCTTGAAGAACTCAAAATATTTTTAAGGCATAGATTAAGAGTATGGACATAGGGAAATAAGTGCTCAAGCCAGTATCCTTCACCAGTATGGAGACTGCAAAATAATATGTGTAAATGTGAATTAACTGATTTAACCAATAGAGTAAAAAAAAAACAACAATGTTGAATGGCCTTGCGTCCCAGTACTGGAAGATGTGGACTACAGATAAATCTAGCCGTTTATTTTTAATTATCAATTTTTGCTTATACTAATAACGGATGAGTAATTATCAATTGCCTGTAGTAGGGTATTAATGTTAATCAGGCATTAATATATCTTAAGGCTATTCATTAGTCATCCATTATTTCATTCAATTCATTTTGAAATAGAATAGAGAGAGAAATGGGGTTTGACATCCACTCAATTCCAACTAGGTAATTTTTGGGACTAACATTTGAATCAATTTTATTTCAATAATTCGCTTTTACAGCAGGAGGAAACCAGAGGACCCAGAGGCTGAACAGGCGACCTAACTCCTTGACAAATGCAAACAGAGATTGGAAACCACTCAATGACCAACTTTATGATTAAATGCGCACACGTTAAGAATTCGCTCCTAGCATACTGGTGTATGCCCGTCTTTACTAGCCCAGTAGGAGCAGAACGGTAGGACGTTAAACCTCATTTCATTTCATTAACATTGAGTCAAGTGAATGGTTAGGATCCCAAGGAATAGCTTTGTCTGTCTATGTCCAACCTCATGTATTTTCTCAGAGTTTTCATGGGTTTTTTTTCCACTGCTAAAAAACCCTACACACAAGCAAATTATTAATTGTGTTAATTGGATTGAATGTTAAAGCCCATTTCTCTTTCTCTTCCAGTAGTTTAGTATTTTCCCCAGTGATATTTAATAATTATATCTCCTTTTGTTACAATTTAAATGGGCCTTGATTGTGAATCCTTAATCATTGGTGTGTTCAATTTATTATTACTTGTAGCATGCAACATCATCCAAATTTCCCTTATTCTATTTCTTTTTTTAAAACACAAAAAAAAAATTTCAGCTATTATTGAGTGATGATCTGAATAAATATTTGACTAAAGCTAATATTTGCCTATTATCACCATTACATCATCAAAATTTACACATCTTCAATTCCAAATAAAAAGATTAATCTCGTAACATTTCCGCTTTTTGCCGATTTCTAATTTGAATAAATATACATGTATTTCAACTTAAATGCCATTTATTATATCAGCAAAATTTACACACCATCATTTCCAATCTTGAAACGTTTCAGCTTTCATTGATATATGATTTGGATAAATATCGCTCCAACGTACGAACGTACATGTATTTTAACTTAAAATGGTCCAAATACACACAAATCTGATTACCTCAATTATCAAGTCTTCAATGGATATTTGAATGGACATTGAAGTAACGATTATTGAAAAGTGTCTTCAAAATCTCCTTACTGCTGTTTGTATCGCATTTCGCTGAATCGGCTAAGATTTGAATGGATTTTTGGGTTAATAGCCCTCGTGGAGGAGAAGGTCAACATTGGTTTAAAGTATCAAGTACAGACGAAATGAGGATAAATAGAAAATAAAGGCCTATTGATCGTATTTGGCTAGCAGACGACCACCGATACAACTTTTACCGGGGCTTTTACTTCAATCAAAATCAAATCATGATTAACTACAATCCTGACTTAAACCACCTTATTGGAATTTTTTTCAAAACTCTGAGCCAAGATAATGTGTTGCCTAATGAAAAATGAGTAGACATTCTCGACGACACGACAGACCTGTACTGTGTAAACAATCCAAGTAATAGTGTTGACAAACTTTAGTCTTAGGAGTCGTGGTTAGGATGGCAGCCAACAGACCAAGTTGCAGTCAGGACAAATATTTTGGAGTTGAAGTTTGGTTTCTTTAAGAAGCTGTGCATAGCAACTGCTCCACATCAAATACATATCGTATGTCAACAGAACAATGAGATTACAACCACCAGCGCGGGCTTGAAGATTGTTGCAGACGGAAACCGTGTCTCACAGGATCTAGAGTTACCCTAGTCAGGATATACCACGGATAATACACTGTTTTTAAAAGTCCATGGCATTCAAAAAGAAACACGTTTCACAAAGAAAGACACTGAATCTATCGAGACAAGAGAGATGTGGTTTGTTTTGTTTTTTAGCCGTGAGCTACAAAGAGCGTGTGGATTTATTCTCGTTTCAGTATGAGAAAACAAATCAATAATTTTCTAATTGATTTTTTGTTTCTAGTGGAACTAAGTCGTGGATAATATAGTGACAACTTGCTAAGCGTGAAATTACATGTAGGAGTCAGGGGTTTTTTTTTCATAAGAAAAAAAACCCTGGAAGGTGACAGACGCTGAACAATGGATTCAGGAAAAAGCGTAAAGTTCGACCAGATCCATCATACATCTGATGAATTTATCACGACCACATCGTAATGTTTGTTCAAAATATGGAAGGATATTTATGACAAGGTTCGTTTACAAAACATTGTTGTTTATATAGTGATATTGTGTGACATACATCTGGGTGTTCCTAGAACACCTGATATCACTTCTTGGTTTGTTTATTTGGAAATTTGGCATGGTTCGTAAAGTTAATTGTACCATTATTATGAATTGATGGCTATGTATAGATTCTGCTGTACATCACAGAGATGCACGCCTTCATTCTTTTAGGTTATTTGGGATTTTATAATCAAGTGATGCATATTTATGACAAGGTTTGTTTACATGTGTTGTTTATATTGTGATATCTTGTGACATACATCTGGGTGTTTTAAGAACGCCTGATATCACTTCTTGTTTATTTGGGAATTTCGCATGGTTCATAAAGTTTGTGTCGTTATAATGAAGTGATGTGTATAGATATATATGTATTCTGTCATTCATCACAGAGATGCACTCTTTCATGTATTTTAGGTTTTTACTGATTTACAGAGATGCCCTCCTTTATGTCTTATAGGTTTTTGCGGTTTTATTCATTCCAGAACATCTAGTACCACTCCTATCTTATTTGGGAATGTATAATAAAGTGATGCATATAGGTATATATAAATTGTCATACATCACAGAGATGCACTCCTTCATTCTCTTAAGTTTTTATTTATTTATGATTTGTTGAGGGTTTTTTTTAGCAGGATTAACCATTTGTCATAAAATAAAAACAGCATTAGGCATAATTTTTTTAGAAGACTAGGTTTTTAAACGACAATTGACATACATGTATTAACGTTTATTTGACGTGCACACAGTAAGATTTTGATTAATGCAGACGTGAATTTAATGTTTTTATAGGTTATTTGTACCGGGTGATTGGTGGTTATCTAATTGTATCTGAAGTTTATTAATGGCGTTATCAATGATTTTATCGTGGGTTCTCAAAATTGAATAAGCTTATTAATAATGAGAATTTTCATGGTTTTTGCAAGCAATTGCCCGTCTTCATTATCCCATTGGACAAAAACAAGCCTCAAGGTCTTGTGTATACACTGGCGTGCACGTAAATGATCCATTGACAGTAGTTGTAAGAGTACCGCTGCCTAGGCACAATTTCCCTCAGAGCACACTGCATGGTATATGACCCGTCTTCATTAGCCCGGGGGTGGGGTGGGTGGTGGATGGCCGAATGGTTAGCGTGTGCACACTCTATCATACGGCGTGCCATTGAGTCAACTGGCGTGGTTTCGAATCCCTGGTTGTACGTGTCAAGGAGTAGGGTCACCTCGTGAGTTTTCTCCAGGTACTCCGGTTTCCTCCCACTGCTAAAGACCCCTACGCGCCAGCGAATTATTGAAATAAAATTAAACCATACGTAAGTCCCCAAATGACCTAGTTTGTGTTAAGTGGACGTTAAACCCCATCTCTTTCTCTCTCTCTCTCTCTCTCTCTCTCTCTCTCTCTCTCTCTCTCATTAGCCCAGTCAGAGTAGGCTGTTAAACCTCATTTCATTTCGTTTAGACCCTTAATTACTTCCAGAACTTACTCGCTAGTTACTCGCTAGTTACCCAGTAATTCTGCTATCTCTGATACAGCTGATTATAACAGATTGTTGAATTACTGTAAAATGATTAGAAGCAAGGGTTAGGTCAAGTGTGAAATACATCTAGTTAGTGTTTTATTGATTCTATAGAAGATGTTAACATCGCCTGTCTTTATAGTCAGCGATGTTGTCAGATGTATTATGACAAGTATGTACTCTTCGCTGGATAACATATATCATTACAGTTAGGGATGGCCTCAACATATAAGTATATTCTCTCTCTGCTAAAAAGACCCATATTTGCAAGCGAATTATTGAAATAAAATTGAACCATATGATAGTCCCTGAATGAATTGATTTGTATCAGTGGACCTTAACCTTTCTCTCTCTCTTTCTCTCCCTCTCTCTTTGTCTCTCTCTCTCTCCTGTCTCTCTCTATAACATATAACTGATGTCTACAACATACATGTAGTATAACTGTATCAATCTTTCATTTCGAAAGGTTGTTGTTGCAGGGCATTTGGTGCTGCACTTCGCATTGACCAATTGGTGCTGCACTTCACATTGAACAATTGGTGCTGCACACTGATGTTGAAGTTGTACAAACAGTGCTTGGCTAATACTGAATTGACATTGCTCGGATGATGTTGCTTTGGCACTTGTTTATTTCTATCTTTTGAATTAGATTTTCATGTTCTCGTGTAATAAAAGCCAAACAAAGAGACCTAATTCATACTAGGCTATTACAATGATTATTGTACAATAATTTTTTCGATGACTGATTTATTTTCCACAAAGCTCTGTGAAATATTGATAATTATGTTAATGATTTTGATATGTGACTGGAATATAAAGCAGGGAATTTTTTTTAAAGATTAATCAATAATTCTCTTAATATCTTCAGAGGGGATTCCCCAAGGAGTTATATAGTTCTCTGTTCTCCATCTGTTTCTATATTTCAGTGTTAAACAAAGATTTCAATAAAATGATTGAATAATTTCTTATAAAATGATTTTTACTTTCAATCATCACTCCAGGGGTTATGTGTGTATTTACTGATGGTTTAACGCATGTGTGTTGGATCATAAATTCTGTCATTTAGTTTAGTCCCGAAATGACCTGTCCAGTGTTTGTTATACTCTCTCTTCTCTCTCTCTCTCTCTCTCTCTCTGATTTCTATTTTCTGCTTGTACATGACAAAGAGTAGTGTCAGCTGTTCAACCTCATGAGTTTTCTCTGGGTAGACCTACTCTGGTTTCCTTCCACAGCCTAAAGACCTCAACTCCAAAACAAATTATTGAAATAAAATTGAACCATATGTTAGTCCCAAAATGACCTGGTTTGTGTCGAGCGAACATTAAACCCTTTCTCTCTCCAGAAATGACATAATTTCTGTCAAGTGGATGTTAAACTTCATTTCCCTCTATCTTTCCCTTCGAGAATCACTCATGCCACTTTTCATTTAAGGCGTTCACACAAATACCGCTGTCATAGATGTTTAGACATCATCAGGGGGGGTTGGGATGGCCTGGTGTTCTAGAGTGCCGCGCTTCGACCTCTAGCTGGCTGGTCACCTCTGGTTTGCGGCTGTGGTTTCGATCCCTGGTGTGAGCGTATATGGCATGGAGATAGGGGCGCCTTCTCAACCTCGTGGGTTTCCTCCGGGCACTCCGGTTTCCTCCCACTGCTAAAGACCCCTACGCGCAAGCGAATTATTGAAATAAAATTAAACCATATGTTAGTCCCGAAATGACCTAGTTTGAGTCGAGTGGAGGTTAAATCCCATTTCTCTCTCTCTCTCTTTAGACATCATCAGTGAAGGACAGAATGCACTCACAGTATTTCAATCAATGACAGGTAATTGACATGTAACTACCACTGTTTGACTTAAACATACCTGGATACCGAGTCGTTAAAAACGGTAAACAAAGCTTGTCACACGGTTAACTAATTCCAGGCTCTCATACTCATGCATACATTAATCTTTTTTTTTAGAATCGAAAATGGGCTGCTTATCGGTGGATGGCCGAATGGCTAGCACGTGTGCATTGTATCGTAAGGTCTGTGAGAGAGTCAACTGGAGTAGTTTCGATTCCCCGGTTGTACGTGACAAGGAGTAAGGTCGTCTGTACAACGTCACGATTTTCTCCCACTGTTAAAGATCCCTAAGCACAAACGAATTATTGAAATAAAATTGAATCATATGTTAGTCCTGAAATGACCTGCTTTGTGTCAGTGGATGCTAAACCTCATCTCTCTCCCTCTCCCTTTCTTTTATCTCTCTCTCTCTCTCTCTTTCCTATCACACAGCTTATAGCTTTTGGTCTCAATAATAAATATACATGTACAGTGCTACTGATTCAAGATATAAAATGATACTGAATTGCACAGAAAATATATTCCTTGAAATCAATCTTTTCTTTTCTCAAATATGGAAGTAGGTCAGTTTTGCTATGACCCTTGATATTTAAGTCTAAGCTAAATAGATAAACATTATTTTTGGCTACAATTTTCTAGAGTCAATAATATCTCAAGTGACGGAATTAAGATTCTCAAAAGAGATTCTAGACTTGGTTTTTCTTTTGGAGACGTTAGATCCATATAATCACAGACTAATTATTTTAATACCAGAATGTCTTGATAAGCCTTAAATGGTGAGGGGGACATGTGATTTGATCGACCAATGGCTAGATACGTCTTTTAATCTTTATTACCATATATCGTGAAGGGTCAATTGATTTATGACTAGATAAAATATAATTTCCAATAAAAAAAAATGAATATTGAGAGCTGATAAAACACCCTAATGTGACCCCTCTCAGTGATAGTAACTGCCAACTTAATATGTGTTGCTGATCACTTTATTCACTTGTTGTCAGTGATGCAGGACGAAGGGTCTGACAAGGACAGCTGTCTAGTTGTTTGGATAGGATGAAAAACTGCGGTCCCGTGTACACATTGATCCCTTGGTAGTTGGAATTTGCTATAAGAGTAGGTTCATAGTGCCACGGGGGTTGGGATGGCCTAGTGGTCTAGAGTGCCGCGCTTCGACCTCTAGCTGGCCGGTCACCTCTGGCTTGCGGCTGTGGTTTCGATCCCTGGTGTGAGCGTATGTGGCATGGAGATAGGGGCGCCTTCTCAACCTCGTGGGTTTCCTCCAGGCACTCTGGTTTCTTTCCACTGTTAAAGACCCCTACGCGCAAGCGAATTATTAAAATGAAATAAAAAAAAACCCCATATGTTAGTCCGGAAATGACCTAGTTTGTGTCGAGTGGACGTTAAACCCCATTTCTCTTTCTCTCTCATAGTGCCACTGTCCGAGCAAGCGTTTCCTCATAGTACGCTTTATGGCATTAGCCCAGTTGGAGCAGAAGAGTAGGATATTAAAACAGTTATTATATTATATTTCATTTATTCACTTGAATTATCGTGTCCACTTTGAGAAGACCTGATATGGAAGTAATTTTGCGTATTTCTCGGATTTTGAATACCAGTACTTTACTATTAGCGCTACTATAATATTAATAGATTGCCATTTTGGAAAAGGGCAGTCGAAATTGATTGGACAATATATGACACCAAGTATAAATTTCTGTCTACGAAACTACAATTTCAAGAAATAATATGTCTGACCTTCTGGGTAAAATGGCCATTATTTCTAACGGGTAGACGTAAATTTATAGTTGAGAGTGTGAAAGGAGCAGAAGTTTAATGGAAATTGTTGTGAAATGGACGATCATTTTACGTGTATTGCCATTAATTAACAACTGGGGTAATTAACTCTAGTAGATTGTCAGGAATGTAAATAAAAACTTAAAGGGGCATTATGGGAGATTAAATAAAGAGAGAGAGAGAGAGAGAGAGAGAGAGAGAGAGAGAGAAATGGGGTTTAACGTCCACTCGACACAAAGTAGGTAATTTCGGGACTAATATATGGTTTCAATTTTATTTCAATAATTTGCTTGCGCGTAGGGGTCTTTAGCAGTGGGAGGAAACCGGAGTGCCCGGAGGAAACCCATGAGGTTGAGAAGGCGCCCCTATCTCCATGCCACATACGCTCACACCAGGGATCGAAACCACAGCCGCAAGCCAGAGGTGACCGGCCAGCTAGAGGTCGAAGCGCGGCACTCTAGACCACTAGGCCATCCTAACCCCTGATTAAATAAAGAGCTTACAGTTTAGGCTATAATAGATAATGTAAAGAGAATACACTGAAAATTTCAGTCAAATTGCTCCACTCTGAACCAAGACATTACCAATGTTAATTTTAAGCCTAGTCTCGATCATCATTACGTAAGTCAGTATGATAAATAACGAAATCTTTGATTCTCCATTTTGATGTTAAATCATCCATCACAAAATGTATTCAAATTCAGTATGTATATATCACTGGCTAGCGATTGCATCGAGAGTTGGTTATGATCTGGATAAGTTAATTAATGTCAAATTAATAATTTAGATAAAATTTCAGGCATAGAGAAAGACCTGCAATAGGCTGATTTAGCTCTTGCATAATGTATGTTTAACAACCCCTCAAATTGTGATCATAGATTTTGTAAAGGCGCATTCAAGGGCAAATCAAACCATTTAAAAAAAGAAAGCCTAACCAAAAAGACTTTGTTCTAAAATTATAAAATGATCAGTCAAATTAGGGCCTTTTTTAGTCTAAATCCTGACCAGGTTGATGTGCATTTGTGTCAGTAATAATTAGTTCTTGTTGCCATATGAATACATGATGACACCGTTTTAATGGCAAAAGACATTGTTTGCAAGTAATTTTTTTTTACGAGATATGTTCAATGACAAACAAATATATCCAAAATTTATAGTAGGATTCCATGACAGTTGGAATAAAGAAATAATCAGTTACACAAAATTATTTCATTGAAACAAATTCTCCTCAACTTTAAATGGTGTAGTGGGTGTGGTCTGATATCGTCCGAGGTGGGTCTTGCTGCAGACATTAAACCGCATAAACCAAACCGTGAAATAGTAGTAAATAAATTAAGGACCTTCGATTACAATAACTGAAATGGAGAAAATTTAGTGACAACGTTTTATTGTTTTTATTGACAAGTCTTAAGATTTACATAACATCTAGGTCGAACTGCTTCAGGCATTAAGTCTTTATCTGTGTGCAGTTATTTAGACAGCAGGAGAATTTGACTCAGTTGACTTCACTGTAGATATTTATTTTTAGTTATTTAAAAGCAAGAAAAGTTTGATTGTGAATAATTTTTTGCTGTTATTTAGAAGGCAAGAAATACTTGAACAGCTTCACAGAATTCACTTTATTTGTAAATATTTATTTTAAATTATTTAGATGGTTTTTGGGAGAACTTCAGAGTGACTTTATCTGGAACCAAATCATTGTCTATAATTCAAAACTTGGAAATAATTGACAGGTAGAGTACAAGTTTAGATATTTCATAGTGTAGGTATAGTAAAAATATTTCATAGTGTAGGTATAGTAAAAATATTTCATAGTGTAGGTATAGTAAAAATATTTGATAGTGTGGGTACATATTGCAGTTTTACATATTCGATTGTGTTAGGTACGGTACAGTTCTAAGTATTTGATTGTTATCTTTAAGTAGCATTTAGCGATTGGGAAACACATTAACAGAACACAGTTTTCATGGGAAACAATCACTGGTTTTATTCTACCAGCACGATGTTTCGACAAGTATCCTCTTATCGTTATCAAGTGCAATTGATAGCAATACATGTAAGTCGATACTTGTTGAAACAGAGAATACATGTCGAAACCTCATGCTTTTAGAATAAACCAGTGATTGTTTGCCATAAAAACTGTGTGCTGTTTATATTTGATTGTGTTGGCATGGTACAAATTTAGACTGAAGTGAAATCACTAATTGAAATGACAGATCAGATTAATCAGATCAAATTCTTTATTTTAAACTAAGCTCCTTTAAAATTTTGTTTAATTGTTTTGATTCAATTTATTTACTGTATCTTATTTTATGGTACATGTATATTCAATACTATTTGATCTAATGATGTTTCGCTCTTAGCTACTTTAAAATTTTTTTAGTTTTTGTGTGTGCAGTTCATCTATTTTTGAATTATTATGTTTTATATCAATTCCTATATCTAAATGGTTATTTACTTTGTAAACATGTATAGATAGAACATGATCATTAACCTTAATTAAATCTAGAACCGGAGGGTTGGATGGCTGAATGGTTAGCACATGCGTGCTATATCATAAAGCCTGTCATTTAGTCAACTGGCGTGGTTTCGAATCCCGGGTTGTACGTGGCAAGGAGAAGGGTCGACATTCCAATCTTGTGGGATTTTTTCGGGTCCTCCGGTTTCCTCCCACTGCTAAAGACACCTACGCACAAGCTAATTATTGAGATAAAAATTAAACCATGTGTTAAGTCTCGAAATGACCTAGTTTGTATTGAGTGGACGTTAAACCCCATTTCTCTCTCTCTCAAGTGTAGAACTATAGAGATAAAAGCTATTGGTCTCCAGCTCACTAGACGAGATCCATGATAAATTCTCTTTATTGTCCTGACTAGATCTTTGTATTCAGTTACAGCAAGTTGTTGATGGAGTTAGATGAAGTTAAATATTCTCGCAGGAAATTACCGCCATAACTCTCTCTGGCCATCCTCATTCATGATGGAATATTGGATTAACTTCACAGCCAGAGAAATCAAGTGTAATTGAAGATGATTGGCTGATTTCTGTAAATTTAGTTATGGGAAATGCAAAAGTGTTTTTATTTCAAATGAAATTTGAATTATCTAGTAACATTTCTTTTTGGTGTGAGGTGTTTTTTTTAAGCGTTGCAGTTTTATGTTTCACAAATTCCATTTTGTAGAATTACTAGCGTGCTATAGATTTTATTTTCTAATGGTTTAATTTGTGTGAAGCGAGAATAGTTTCGTGTTTTTTTCTTTCTGGTTTTCGAAGTGTTAACTGTCAGGGATTTTTATCTGCGGGGAAAATATAAATGAATATAAACGATGACATTTAGAGAAGTGTCCATTATGGTTTTATCGTCAATTTCAGTGTCAAAGAATAAATAATTTAGAATTTGCGGATGTTTATGAAAGTTCGGTAATGGTTTTTCATGAAGAGAATTTTTCTGTGTTTTAACATCTCTTTGAAACAATCTTGATAATTTTAGTTTGTCTGATTAGTGAAGTGAACTCACAAAGAGAAAATTTTAGCTTGTCTAGTTTGTTGTAATATTTGAGGTGTGTCATGCGAAAGTCAGGGTATGCTCTTTAGGGTATACACATGTGGAGCTGCAGTGGCTGAGTGTGTAATTCACTGGATCGCATACCAGAATAGGATTGAACTCAGTGATGGTCGAGAAAGTGGTTTCCTCTTGTCGGTAGTGCAGGTTGGAGGGCCTAACAAGAAGTTTGCTCAGTGTGTTAGGACACTGACTTGCTAATTATAACCAGGAGGTACCAAGTTTGATCCCATTGTAGACCAGGAAAGTGGTTTCTCCTTGTCAGAGGTGCAGGATGAAGGGTCTGGCAAAGTACAGTGATAAGTTGTTTGGATGGGATGAAAAAACAGAAGTCTTGTTTAAATATTGGGCATACACTCAGAAATCCTAAACTTTCTTGATCAACAACAGTGGGACACTGTGTCTCCCGACATGAGATTTAATAAATGTGTGCAATTCGACTGTCATTTTGAATGTATCTTAACATTCCGTACAAATTCTATGCGGTAAACAATAAGTATATTCAAATAAATCTGTCAAGGGATAATATTCAGGCAAAAACAGAGAAATTAAGGCATATCCCCCCCCCCCCCCGCCCCCTCAATCACATAGTCCGGTTAAGCCCTGATAAAACTGAAGTGAGACTTTAATGTAACAAGTTGGATAGTCTTGTTAATGATTTATTTGAAATGTCAACGATTTTTTTTAAATTTGTGTAAATTATTTTGAAAGAAAAGTACTGTTTGATCAAATTTCATGTTTTTCACAAAGACTTCTGTTCTATGCACGTGTTGAAAATATATAAAGGTGCAAGTCAGTTAGGATCATTTCAGCGATAAGTTTAAAAAGAGGATGGGTAGTTAAGATGTAAGGGGAATTATGAAAGACCTCTGTGAGATAAGATAAACGATAAAATCTTCGGTTAAATTACGTTTATCAGAATATGTCAGTTATATATTCATACATTTTATCAATTTCATGTTTTGTTTTATCATGGCAAATTTTTTTTTCAAGGTTTGAAACACTTTATTTGTCTGTCATGTGGTGTATTAATGAGGGATTTATTTCTGTAAAAAGTTGCTGATTCCTCTTGCTATCCATCTTAAAAGACATTTGATGATCTTACTCAGATAGTTGGATAGAGGCTGCTGTGGGGTATGTTTTACCAGGGGGTCAGAGTTCATTTACACCATCTGCAGTTGCAAGTAATATGAGTAGGACTTTGAAATACTTTTGTAAATATTTCACATTCTTTATTTTGCACCCTGCTATGGAGCATGTAGTGTATTCATGGATATGGATTTTTGCACTGGTGGTGGTCATGTTTCTCTGTTTTAAATTGGTATGCATGTAAAAGATCCCTTGGCAGTTGGAGTTTGATAAAAAAAAAAAACTAGGCCATAGTGCTGCTGCCTGGGCAAAATGTCCCTCATAGCACACTGTATTGCATATGACTGTTTTTATTAGTCCAGTAGGAATTTTAAACCCCATTTCGTTTCAGTGGTATGATATTATGTTAACAGTTTGGTATTGATGTTGAAATGATAAAAAATAGATAATATTAAAAGGAAAACCCAAGATCCATTTGTGCAAACTTTGGGGGATTATAATGAAAAATAGCCTACTATGTTCATCTCAAAATGGTTCCAATGTACAGTTTGTCTTGTCTGTATTCTGATCTGATGTGCCATTCTCCTGTATTATATCTGATACCCATTTATGAATGATGACAGCTGTAAACGAAATGATAAAAAGGGGAGATCATTCCATTAATTGTAGTCATCAAGTTTTCTAATTACGACTATCAATCAGACGGGTTAGATGATTACTAACCCGTCTGCTCTATTATGACTAGGTTGACCAAATATGGCAATGTTTCATGTCATCAATGAACTGTTGTCATCTAATCGTCATTAACTGTATCATCGTTTGTTGCGTGACTGGTGTTCACGTATGGATTCCTATCACTTAGGACTATTTTTTGCAATCGTATATATAAAGGGGTATTAACTAATTGTGTGTCGTTCCATCCATTGCAGGATGACTTAGACTTATAATGAAAAATTGCAGTTAAGTGAAATTACCGAGAGATTGCATTTGTCTGTTTGATTCTACAGTATGAACAAATACTACACCTCAAGAGCTACACCTGTAAAACAGATTTTAGTTCCTAGAAGCTGTCCTCCCTCCCTGCTCTGTCTAGGGGGGTTGGGATGGCCTAGTGGTCTAGAGTGCCGCGCTTCGACCTCTAGCTGGCCGGTCACCTCTGGCTTGCGGCTGTGGTTTCGAGCCCTGGTGTGAGCGTATGACATGGCGATAGGGGCTCCTTCTCAACCTCGTGGGTTTCCTCCGGGCACTCCGGTTTCCTCCCACTGCTAATGACCCCTACGTGCAAGTTAATTATTGAAATAAAATTAAACCATATGTTAGTCCCAAAATGACCTAGTTTGTGTCGAGTGGACGTTAAACCCCATTTCTCTCTCTCTCCCTGCTCTGTCTAGAACACCTGATACCATTCAGTTTTGAAATTTTGACGACCGGACATTTTTAGTTTGGATTAACAAGAGTTGTTTATACATGTTTGTATCCACTTAATTCTTTTCTTGGGATTCAGTTTTGAAATTTGACAGTCAAACATTTTTAGTTTAGTTTAATGGAAGTCGCTATATCCTCTACTTACTCTATCGAGAACACTTTATACCACTTTTCCTTTATTAATGAAGTTCACTCAGCTGGAACATTGTATTTAAAAGGAGATAACATTGTATTATATAATTGTCCTGTTACAGATGAGTGATTTCGAACGGCTGATTACTAGATTATTACTAGATTAGGTTAGTCCATGTATAGTTTTTATCGCTTGACTTATTTATAAAATTTATGTCATTTATTCGTCATCATGAAAGAATGTCAAGATAGGAACCCTATTAGGTTATTAGTATTTAAAAATAAGCTAGTTAATATGTGCATAGCATAAATACTTATCTTATGGACTGACTGCATGGGTAACTTATCTCTTGAAATAGTTTGTTTATGAAAGGGTTTGAAATTATAGGGTGTAATATGTGTACTGGTATTAAAACTACTATGGAGATAAACTTATAGGTTAGTCCATGTATAGTTTTTATCGCTTGACTTATTTATAAAATTTATGTCATTTATTCGTCATCATGAAAGAATGTCAAGATAGGAACCCTATTAGGTTATTAGTATTTAAAAATAAGCTAGTTAATATGTGCATAGCATAAATACTTATCTTATGGACTGACTGCATGGGTAACTTATCTCTTGAAATAGTTTGTTTATGAAAGGGTTTGAAACTATAGGGTGTAATATGTGTACTGGTATTAAAACTACTATGGAGATAAACTTATAGGCCTGACTCATGACTGCACAGGTAGCAGCTAGCCTATTTATCATTTTACAAAAGAGACAATTTATCCAGGTTGGAAATTATGGTGTTGGTCCTGCTCACTCAAATGTTTGAATATTTGAATTCAAACTGTTTTAAAAGATATTTGAATTGATTTTGTGACATTCGTGATTGAATTTTGGAGTCTCCTGTTGGAATTATTTCATATGAAAATATTACAGCAGTAAAAAATACATGAATAATTAAACTTGTACAGGAACTTCTAGATTTAAAAGATTTTCAATATTGTGTGATTTGTAAAGTCATTATTGATTGTTCAAATGTGTATGGGAGGGATGGCCGAATGATTAGCATGTGCGCGATGTACCATAATGTCTGTCATTGAGTCAGCTGTCATGGTTTCGATTCCCCGGTTGTACGTGACAAGGAGTAGGGTCACCTGTCCAACCTCCTGGGTTTTCTCCAGGTCCTACAGTTTCTTCCCACTGCTAAAGACATATTAATGAATTAATATTGAACCATATGTTAGTCCCAAACTGACCTAGTTTGTGTTGTGAAGGTTAAACCCCATCTCTCTCTCTCTCTCTCTCTCTTTACTACAGGTGTAAAGACATGAGGCTGTTGTATAGATTGTAGAGAAATATGTTATATTTTGTGTCCATTTGTCCTTGTGTAATAGGATATTTAACATGGAAACAATAACTAGTCTGTGTTATACTGGGAATAAATCAAATACAAGCATCTGTAAAATATTCAGTCTTCCGCCTGGTCTGTATGTACAATATATTCTGTTGTGTGTCACCATCGAATCTCTGTCATTGGATTGGACTGGTAGAAAAATGTGATAGTTATAATATCCTAATGATTTTAAAGCTGAATAACAGGTACAGGTAAATTAGATTATTGTTTATTTGTAACAGGGTCTGTCGTTGAGACAAGTGGTGTAGTTTCGATTCCTTGCTTGTATGCGACAAGTAGTAGGTTCACCTGTCCTTTGGTTTACGGGGGGTTGAGATGGCCTAGTGGTCTAGAGTGCCGCGCTTCGACCTCTAGCTGGCCGGTCACCTCTGGCTTGCGGCTGTGGTTTCGAGCCCTGGTGTGAGCGTATGTGGCATGGAGATAGGGGCGCCTTCTCAACCTCGTGGGTTTCCTCCGGGCACTCCGGTTTCCTCCCACTGCTAAAGACCCCTATGTTAGTCCCAAAACCATATGTTAGTCCCAAAATGACCTAGTTGTGTCGAGTGGACATTAAACCCCATTTCTCTCTCTCTCTCTCCCTTTGGTTTACTCCAACTGCTAAAGACCCTACGCGCAAGCGAATTATTGAAATAAAATTGATCCATATGTTAGTCCAGAAATGACCTAGTTTGTGTCGAGTCTACGTCAAACCCGTTTTTTATCTCTTATTTGTTACGATTAAGCTTGGCTCGTTAACCAAGAAGTCGGGACTTCGATCCTTGTGTTGACTGAGAAACTTACCCTGACTGTACCGGGCTGATTTTCCCCATGTTGATGTTACCTGGTTCACCATTTCTCTCTCTTCATGTCAGTGACGAAGGACAAAAATGGAAAGCGCAATGTTATTCAAATGGGACGAATAACCGTGCTCCTGATATGGCAACGGTTCAAGTAAGATATTTAAAGACATGTAAAACTTTCAAATTAAAAGATATCTCACATTACAGTAAATAAACTTTGAATTATGCAACAGTGAAATTTGATGCAGTGTTGACCTTTGAACCCTGGATAACAATTATCACCAGTGGTACAATATAACCCAATCTCTTATCAACATAGAATCTCCGTTTCTAATCAACCGGCCATCCTAATCATTGATGACGTAGGATAAGAGGAAAAACATCACGACAACACCCCTTTTATATGTTCATAAGATTTTATTGTACCTGAAATTTTGTTGAATTTGAACTTGTTTAAGATGTAAACATGGTGATTGAAGATCAGGTTTAAGGTCAGTAATATTTTGAATGTTTACAAAGGTTAGGTGTCGAATTATTCAAGTTGTTTAAAATGTAAATTGGGTGATTGAAAATTAGGTTTATGTCCTGGCATTTTGTTGAATTTCATTCTGTTTAAGATTTAAGTATGGTTATTCTTAATAAGTTTCGCTTAGGTTAAAAGTTAAAAAGAATTTATACGTTTACAGTAGTTTATTGTAGCTGTAATTTTGTTGAATTTCAAACTCTTTAAATTGAATGATTTTTAAGTACGATTTAACAAGTTTTATATACATGTCACAGTTCTGTGGAATACAATTACTGCTCATTACTGAGCCACTTCCAAATAGGCCTAATTTCAGTGTGTACTTTCACAGGCGTAGAAATACATGTCACAATTCTATGGAATAGAAATACTGCTTATTACTGAGCAATGTTTCCACTAGGAGAAAACCTAGCTTTAGTAATAAGAAGAATTTATTAGAGTCGAAAATAAGGTAGATTTAAGTAGTGGAAGTATATAAAAGTTTAAATAGAGTTTAGGCTGTTCTAATTAGTTATTTTGAATGAGTTACATGTAGTTGATCTGTTTACAAAATTTAGTTGATAGAAGAGTTGATTTACCACTTCTTATTTAAGGATGAATGCCTTTAATAGATCTTTAGGTCTGGCATGGAGGCAAATGATATAGAGGAGGATAGGGTCACCTGCCTAGATTTTATCCGTTCCGTCATTTCTTTCCACTGCTAATACTTGGTTTCAATGATTTATTTATTCTTACACGACACAGATGCTAACAATCTGTAGAATATTAAACTAGAGTAGACCACAAATATTTTATATATTTCTGTCGTCTCTACAGGAAGTCCATGACATATTTACTCACATAATACCTTATGTTGTAGATTTTTTTTTGTGTGTGTGACACTGAATAAGACATTTAAGGCATTTGAGAGCCGTGTAGATCTTGCACCAGAGTTGAGTTATTATACAGTCTAGTTTCACAATTCCGAGTAAAGGTATGTAACTAGTGGTGAGTGTAATGCACAATACATAGTATGCTTGTTATTTTTAGATATGTATCTGATAGAGCAGTGCAGGACAGTAGGACATTAAACTCCGTGTCATTTATTTCATAGAGGCCACAGTGTTACAGCAATGTGACAACTAGACTCATAACTACAATTTTTTTTGCCAAAACTCCACCTCCCAAGCATTTCTAGAACACTTGATACCACTTTTGATTTATTTGGAAAGTTTGAATTCATATCAAAATGATTAAAACACGGATGCTTCTTGCCTCGTTTTTTTAGTTCAAAATATTGTTTTACATGTCTTCAGAACTCTATGATCTGGAAGAGTTTTTATATAACAGGCGTTCTAGTTGATGTAAGCAATTAACTAATTCAACGATCTGTTACGGCTAGTTCTTGGCATGCTCTGCATGGAACTGTGGGTAAACTACTAGAAACTTCGTTAACGCTGAGTGATTAATGAAGGTCTGACATCATAGGGTCAAAAGCCACTCGTATGACCTCTGCCACAGCCTTCCAGTACAACTTGTCAGATCTTCATGTAGTATAGGCCGTCAAAAAATTAAAAAAATGAAACGAAATATAGATTTGTATTACTTGAATAAATATGCAACTTTTATTTGATGAAGAATGTTTGCATTAAAGTTAATATACAAATATTCGCAGCTCATTGTATCTTTCATAGCGTAAAGAGATTTCAAAATGTTTACGTTTTCCATTATTAAATTTCATCAAAGGAGAAGAATATCCAGACTAGTCAAAGTTAGCCAATAAAAGTAAAGAACATCCAGACATCATTTTGTGTAGCCTCTATATTCATGATCCTTTTAAGAGTGTTCTATATTCTATTCATATCGCTGTTTGGTAGACAAAGTGTATTTATGGAGGTTTTCTATGAATATTGCTAACTTTGTTTATTCTTATCAACGAGTTGGCCAACTGAATAATATAGAATTCTTTTCGTTTCCTGTAACAGGTTTCAATGGCTATTATATTTCTGTTTTCATCTTCATATTGGGATTATTTATTGGTAGATTGAATTATATTTTTGATATTCGTGTAAGGTCTGTCTTAAATTAGATTTTCAAAATTTTGTATTGTTTAAGTTGTTCATGGAAAAATCGATGTCATATAGAACGAGTTGATGGTCACCCTACTGTGCAGGCAATGTCGGCCTGGCACAGTGTATGATGCAAGCGTGTCTTCCTTGGGCAGATCACATAGCAAATTGATTTGAACCGTTTACTATTCACTAGTGAAGGAGAATTGAAATAGGGTTTAATGTTCTACTATCCTTCTCCGACTGGGCTAATGAAGATGGGCATACATCATACAGTGTGCTATGAGTTAAATTTTGCCCTGGCAGCGGCACTATGGCCTACTCTTATATCAAATTCCTACTACCAAGGGATCTTTGACTTACATGCCAATGTGTACACAGGACCTTGAGTTTCCATCCCATCCTAACGATTAGACAGCTGTCCCTGTCAGGTCCTCCTTCCTACACCACATGCAAGGGGAAACCACGTCAGATAATCCTGATAAACTTTCTAGGCCAACACTTGTGAATTAGATATGTAATACATGTTTAAATATTAATTGATTTATCTTTGATTACAATAATTGTCTGATATATATGTCATTAGTTTGTCTGGTTGGTGTGAGATACGATTAAATATTTAGGTTCTGAACCTAGGGATATTATATAGGTCTATTTAATGTTTCGACAGTCTGGAAGTTGATGGTGTAAGTATCTCATTTCATTAGGGTCTGTTCATATTGCTTAAACGTTGGAGATCTTTCAGGGAAAGTTATTACCGATATTTACTGCTAGGGAGGTTGGATAGCCAAATGGTTAGCGTGCTGCATGATAAGATCTGTCATTCGAGTCAACTGGCATGGTTTTGATCCCCGGTTGTACGTGAAAAGGAGTAGGATCGCCTGTCCAACCTTGTGGGTTTTCTCCGAGTCCTCTGGTTTCCGCCCACTGCTAAAGACCCCTATCCGCAAGTGAATTATTAGAATAAGATTGAACCATATGTTAGTCTCAAAATAACCTAGTTTGTGTCGAGTAGATGTTAAACCCCATTTCTTGCCTCTTTTTTATTTAATGTCTAAACACATCTAAGTTATATATCTGTATTCTAATCAGTGTAGGTACAACACTGTCATGTAAATATATTTATAGTCATCTTGAATATAAGGGATAAAAATAGAATATTATTTGATTGGTACACTGGATTAATGTATAGCTTTCAGGTTAGTGGTTTAATTCATAGATTGATTAAAACCATGGTAGGTGTATCATCTCGGCTATTTATATGAATTAGAAATGTTTTCGTTAGAAATACTTGACATTGCACTAGGAAGTACAGTATAATGTTTATATTACATATTTTATTTGATATATGATGGGTCGTTTATGGGTGTTTCAAAGATTTTGTTATATGAATAGTGTAGTTTGTATTGGATTGTTGATATAACATGATTTATTTGATGGGTTCGGCTGTGTATGGATGTTTCATGTTTTTATTATATGAATAATAGTGGGTATTGACTTTAAATGGTACATTTGTAATGTCCAAAAACAATCTGATTAAAACAGAGATCCTATTTCGTTTCGTTTTTCATAGTTTAAAATTTTGTATTACTTGTCTGTATAAGACTATGATCTCGAAGAGTTGTTATATAACCTTGAAGATGTGTCTGTTATGGCAAGATTTTGGCATAAGGTGCACAGTGCTGTGGGTAAGCCACCAGATACATTAATGCTGATAGGTTAATCAAATGTCTTGATGTCACAGGGTCAAAAGCCGCTTATATCACCTGTGACTAGACCTCCCACTGGTCAGTAGTATTTTAAATAAGGGATGATCTTGGTGTGAACTAATTGGTTTGAGAATATTTTCTTTCTGAGAAGTAGTATTTGTTATTCTGTTAAACATAGATTTTTACTTATCGTCATTGGTGCGGTTACAGAGCACTTGGCAACATCTAGTCAATTGGATTAAAGGCTCAATAAAACTCTTGTTGTAACTGAATAATATGTCCCAATCTTTATTCTGGTCAACAAATTGTAGTATTTTACAATATTCCAAATAATTGATGATACAAATTACTTGTGGGTTTCCTCTGGGTACTCTGGTTTCCTTCCACTGCTAAAGACCCTACGTGCAAGCAAATTATTGAAATAAAATTAAACCATATGTTAGTCCCGAAATGACCTAGTTTGTGTCAAGTGGACGTTAAACCCCATTTCTCTCTCTCTATGAGATATTGTAATATTTTATCCTATAGTAAGAGGTAAGGTTGAAACACAAGATTGTTTATCAAGTCTGTAGATAGTAAAACAAATATATAAGACAGTTCAGGATTTTATAATATTAAACTACAACATACGCTAGACTACTCATATTTAAAGCTCTGTATGACGTTAAACCTTGTTACATTTCATTTTTTTTAAAGCTGATCATTTTAAGCCGACTGTAGAAATGTTCTTCAATAATAATACCATTTGTAATTCTCGAGATATTGGATGTAATTTGAAGGATGTTTGAGCAGCCTTGCTAGGAAATGTCAAGGTGTTTAAGGTAGTGTTACAATATTGGATCAATAGTATTTTTATTTTGAAGTGTTTTAACGGTTTCATCGAGGACTTGGCTTTAATATTTCATTTGATAATGGCATCTCCTGGTATGGAGTAAACTGTTTTATAAATCTTGTCTTGGAGTAGCAATGTTGTTATTAATTTAAAAAAAAAACCCACTTAACTCCAGTCCTTGTATGGTGATAAAATGTAGTATACTATCGGATAATACAGTGCTGCCCAGATTGTGCCCGATTTTCCGGCGTGGTTTCCCCTTGTCAGTCATGCAGAAGAAGGGCTTGACAAGGACAGCTGTCTAGTCATTCGGATGGGACGAAAAACCGAGGTCCCGTGTACACATTGGCGTGCACGTAAAAGATCCCTGACAGTTGGAATTCGATGTAAGAGTAGGCCATAGAGCAGCTGCCCGCGCAAAATTTCCCTCATAGCACACTTTATGGTGTATTAGCCCAGGTCAGGTGCAGAAGCGGACGTTAAACCCCATTTCATTTCATTAGCCTATGTCAGAGCTACCTCTATTCACCAAATTAGTGCCCTAGTGTAGCCACCAACCCTAAACAAACAGACAGACCGACAAACTGCCTGGGTTGTGCCCATAAATCCGCGGTCTGAGCTACCCCTATACACCAAATATCTGCCCTAGTGAAGCCACCAACCTAGTGAAGCCACCACTGAACAGACAAACGACAGTCACAAAGATTTAAGTGGTCATGTATTTATATCATAGAAAGTGCAGGACACAAAAAACAACTGATAAGACAAACCTGTGGACTACACAGACATTGTAAGAAATAAACAACAAATATCATATCAAGTGGAGGGGTTGAATGGCTGAATGGTTAGCACGTGCACGCTGTATCATAAAGCCTGTCATTGAGTCAACTCGTGTTGTTTCGAATCCCCAGTTGTTCGTGACAAGGTGTCGGGTCGCCCGTCCAACCTCGTGGGTTTCTCCTGGTCCTCCGTTTTCCTCCCACTGCTAAAGACCCCTAGACGCAAGCGAATTATTGAAATAAAATTGAAACCATATGTTAGTCCCGAAATGACCTAGTTTGTGTCGAGTGGACGTTAAACCCCATTTCTCTATCTCTCCCTCATCAAATCAAGTGAATGGATCCGGGAACCAGCCATAAGCGTTAACTGATTTGTACAGTCCCAGGCGATAATATTATCAATTTATGTTATGTCATATATTGTCTCTGTTCGGTTTGACATGCTTAATCCCTTTGGATTTTGAATTACGGACTTGTCATTTATTGATTCCATCGAGACAGTATTCACCAGAAATTTGTTTATTTTTAAATTGGATATGACTAGATGAATACCAGTTTTAATATGTTTTGTTTTACTCATTTTTATTGCTATAAGGGACATTAATTCTCTATTTTATTCAGTCATTTGTTTTCAAAACAATTTTATTCAAAAATTTGTAATTGATGTTGTTGTTGTAAGGGACATTTGTTTTATTTCATTATAACTATTCCGTCTCTTATAATTTAATAGGTCAATTTGATTGTTATTGTTGTAAGGGACTTTAATTCTTTTTTTATTGTATAATACCCATTACTAATTCCAACTCGAGGAAAGCGGAATTAGATTGGATGTTTCCGTTGTCGAACAGGAGATTGACATCAACGGATAAAGTGCTTTCAGATACATGTTCTTCAATCTGTAACGCTTTAATAGTTTTAGCGACAGGCTCATGGCCTTCACAAGACGACTTTATTTGGTATTTTTTCCGTAATGACTTTTTCAAATTAGATATTTCAGTGGTCAAACTTAACGATGACATCAATTATAGTGATTTTAAAATTGGGAGCAATTTAATTTTTTTAGTTTGTGTTTGGAGTGCATCTTTGTTTTTTGTGCGTTGAAATTTTGAGGTAGATTGGAGCTCAGGAAATGAATCTGATGGTTTTTGTCTTGTCATTAGAACGACGGAATGAAATAAATTGTTTCAATGGCATTTAGTAATTGAACTAGAAATGTCTATGGAATACGATTACTGTTTATTACCAGGAGATCTTTCGAGGAGGATTCTCGTATCTTTTGATACCGGTGTATTAGGCAGTCATTTCTTTTGAAATATTTTATTTTGAATTTTAACATAGATATTTTTGTTTTATTCAGCATGGACTTAAAACACCAGAAAGATGGATAAATTGTGATAAAAAAGAACATACATTTCCAAATAAGGATATAAATAAATACATTGCCATATAAGGAGTGAATAAGTGACGTCTGTTGACAATGATACAGGTCAAAGGACAAACATTTTTGTGTTTTAAGTCTGTAGGATGCCAGGATTTCAACAGCGTAATGGAGCCCAGTCTGCCCCTCTCGTATTTTCCCTACAACTCGGAAAGGCTCAGCGTGTAGAGAAACCTTGGCATGTGTTTGCTCATCCTGTGAAAGTGCAATTTGCGGGTGTTAATAGAAATCATTTAACGTTAAATCGTACTGAGGCAATTATCAAAGATACTCAAAACTACTTGGCTAATCCGTGTGTTTTTGATAGTTCGGATCAGCTTAACAGTTGTCATGGTGATATAAATTCTGACAATATCGTTAATGACATTGACAAGGAGGTAGAAAATATATTTCAGGAAATCGAAAATCTCGGAGCTCAACATCTGTTCGTTGATAAGGATATAAAAGTTTTGGATTCGGATCATTTAGTTAATAAAGATATAATGGGAGAACCGGAAGCAAAAACAAAGGAGGAATTGGAAAGTGAAATTCTGTATACATTTGAGGAGATAACATCGGAAGAAAATCAGAATTTAGAATCAAATGGAGAATCAACGAGTTATTTAAAAGACGATTTTAAACCACTGCGTAAGTTGTTCCCAACGGATAGTCTGCTAGACAACTTAATGAGTGATAAAAGTAACGAGGGGGATAAAAAACAGACGGGGAATGACTTCGGCGGAGATAACGAGATACCGTCGGAAAACTCAACCAGTAAACATGAAAACGTCTGTGATCAAACAAGTGCAATACAAACCCAGTGTTCAGATAAACTGCAAATTTCTGTGAATGATGTCCCAGTGGAATCGAGAAATGACAAATCAGTCCCCAATACAAAATCTAAAGGAAAGCCGGTCAAACAGAAAGGAGGATCGGCTAAATTAACATCTTATTTGAAAGGTTTAGCCAAAAAACATAAACCAGGTCATTCGAGTGAAACTATTCGTGCAGAATCGAGCGTAATTGAACAGAAAGCAGCCATTGATACGACGCATAAAGTCGAAATAATAGATTCCAGTATAGACACGATGAACTGCGATACAAATGAAAATAAATTGGAAAGTTATGGCCAGACCTCGGAAATGTCAGACAGCCCTGGAGTCACGTCAGATGATTTGTGCGAGGAATATACTGATTCTAATACGCAAACACTAACAGCCTCTATTGTTCGAGGAGAAACTTTGGGGGAAAAATTGGCTGACACAGAGAAACGTGATGACTTTGGAAATACACAACATAAAGTTGGATCTACGAACAATATTGATCTGAAACTAGATGCTGAAAACAATCGTGAGTTAAGTGAGAGCCAATTCAAGACAGAAGACAAATCACATAAAAAGAATAAATTATCCGATGGCACCAAAAAACTTGAATCGTTCTTTAAGAGCTTGAAATCCAACCAAAAGGTTACTAAAGAAAAAAGCAGTAACGTAAAAACGACAACTTCATCAGAGGATAAATCAGATGTTGTCGCCAATAGCAACCGTGATAATATAAACTCCCAGAAAGATGATAAAATGGAGAGCGACAAGGATGTGCCGTTAATTAAAGACAATTCAAACATTGAAAAAGATGTTTCTGTTACAATGGACAATTTAGAAAATGAAAAAACTGATATTTTCGATGAAGTGAATTTTGTAAAAACTGAAAATGTCAGTGTTCCGATTTCTATGGACAGTTCAGAATTTGAAAATATTAACGCGTCTGTTTTAGAGACGTCGACTGCCCTTGTAGATTGTGAAGATAATTATAAATCGTCTTCGTCTTTTGTTTTTGACATAACGTCGGACATTAATGATAAAAATATGAACAGTGGATACGTTGATAATGATTCAGATACTCAGTCCCTCGTTAGTCCCAGATACGACACAGAACAAAGTCCCGGTAGTCTCATCAGTGATAGCGGATTTCTGTCTCAATGTTCTTTTAGTGAGGATAAAAATGTATACGAACCTGTGTCTCAAGAAACTTCAAAAACTCAAATTTCGGAGTCAGATAGTGAATTGCTCACTTCGGATTACGTTATTTTGAACAGTACATCCAACATGGTGGAGGTCTCGGAACCGGTTTCAGAAAAAATGAACGATTTTGATGATTTGTTTGAAGTTAATCCTAGCATTATCGATGAATGTCTGGATGTCCAAGAAAATTATTTTGAATCTACACCGCTGTGTGAACAATCTATACTGGAGGAAGATGAAGGCTTGATCGACATGTCACCAGAGAACAATGGTGCTTGGTGTAATGTTTACTCAACTAACACAAGAAGTTCCATAGATTCAGAATCTGAACTTTCAACCAAAAATTTATCAAATCCAGAAAGTGTTTCCCAGAATGAAGAATTTCCAGAAAATATTCTGGACAATGAGGGAATTCCAGAAAATATTTTGGACATTGAAGGACTTCCAGAAAATATTTTGGATAATAAAGGACTTCCAGAAAATATTTTGGACAATGAAGGGCTTCCAGAAAATGTTTTTAAAAATGCAGAACTTCCAGAAAATGTCTTCAAAAATGAAAATCTTCTAGGAAATATCCGGAACGAAGAGTTCATAACTTTAGAACAAAATGCTCAACTCTTGGATTTCAGTGCGCCAGCCACACATGATCTATTTGAAAATATTGAAATTGAGGATGTGACCAATAAAACTGTGAAGGAAGAAATTCCATATAATCACGAGAAACTGGATAATTTTGAAAATTTGTCAGTTTATACTAGTGAAGAAATATTTGACCCTGTTTCTCGGACGAGTAACAAAAACGTAGAAAGTGAAGATCTAATAACAATTGGTGCAGGATATAGCCAGGAGCCTGAAATGTCTCTACTGGATGATCGACCAATTGTCAATGATATAGTAAATGAAGGTGTTGATAAAGATGTCTCTATCGACTTAACAATGGAACAAACAGGAGAAGAAACATTGTCAGTAACAATTTTAGAAATGCCGCAAAACACGGACGAAAAATGCGACAATGTTAGTGGCAGTGATATTTTTGGTGTAACAACTGAAAGCAACTTTTCCACAGTACATGATGAACAAAAACCAGCTAATGATCCAGAAGTTGCAGAATCAACTGAAAATGAAACGTCATGCGTTGAAGAAGATAATGTGCTTGAAGCTCCAGCTCCAAATTCTGATGATGAAGAGTCAACTGACTTAGAAGAAATTCAGCGAAAAAATATGGAATTTATGGAAACATTACAAGCCAATGCGGCTACTCTACTGAATATTCAAGATAACGACGATGCTGATGATGACAAAGAAAATGAAAATATGCATGATGCAGATGATAATGTGCATATAGACAATGATGATACCCACGCAGAAAATGATGAGGAGGTTCAGTTAACTACTGCGGAATCAGACAACAAAGAAATCATATCGGAGGATTTTGAAAATCAACCAGAAATTTTCAAAATAAGCTCGTCCAAACCTTCCACATTACCACATTATGCTCGAAATAACGATACACTAGAAGCATTCGAAATCAACTCGACCAAACCTTCCAGCTTACCACATTATGCTCGAAATAATGATACACTAGAAGCATTCGAAAACAGCCCAACCAAACCTTCCAGCTTACCACATTATGCTCGAAATAACGATACACTAGAGGCATTCGAAAACAGCTCAACAAAACCTTCGAGCTTACCACATTATGCTCGAAATAAGGACACACCTCAAGATAAAGTGTCAAAATATAAACATGATGACGAAAATGTCTCGTATTCAGAATTTGATGAAGATCTCAAGATTGAACCTATTAGCAATATTAAGAAAATGTTTGAGTCTGAAGGTAGTCTTGTATATCCTGTTCCTAGTCCAGAGAGAAAAATAAAAACAAACGTGCCTGCAACAAACTTCAATACTCGTTCTAGTGATGATCTTAAAAATCAGGGTGACAGTGAGGTGGAAATAATTAGTGGTGCCACTCCTGTTGAAGATGTCACCCTGCCTTCCGTTAGCGTTAGAAATATGCTTAAAATGTGGGAAGAAAATAAAACAACGGAGGATAGGGGACGCGTTGATAAACCTTTTAACAGATTATCGAAAAAGTGGCATAGTTGTGGCCATATCTATTTCAAAGTTGGAGACGAAAGTGACTCATTGACAGATGGCAGTGTGAGAGATTATGTGGACGTAGTGGCAACCCAACCTGGGAGATATGACTCAGATTCAAACAGACAAAGAGAAAATAAGGTACTGGGGGCTTAAAATGAAAATTTAAAAAAAAATATAACACATTGTTTAGGTGATGGAGACAAAAGCTTAAGAATTATTTAGTAATGGTTTTTGTCTGTCATCCTTTTAAACATGCATGAATTACTTGTCGTATTTCCCTCGCGATTTAATTACCATTGATTGATATTCGCTTACAGACGCAGTTATTACCCGATTACAATAATAGTGTCATTCTGACCTTTTATTAAAGATAACCCTCGATAAATAGGACAAAGAACTGATTCAAATCTGTATGTAATTAAATCATAATAAACACCTTTCATTAAAGTTAGGATGAAAATTGAAAAATAAATTTTACAAAACAGAAAAATCAACTTTACAAAATTGAAAAATTAACTTTACAAAATTTAAAATTCAACTTTCAAAATTTTAAGAATTAACTTTACAAATTTTAAAAATTCACTTTGCAAAATTTAAAAATCAATTTAGGTCTTTTAGCAGTGGGAGGAAACTGGAAAATCTGCGAGGTTAATTGGACAGACAACTATTATCCTGGTTACATACAACCAGGGAATTGAAACCATGCCAGTTGCCTCTATAACAGACCTTATGATACGCCGTGCATTCAGCCATCTCCACCCAGGGGGGTTGGATGGCACGTTCGGGCTGTATAATAAAGCTTGTCATTGAGTCAACTGGCATGGTTTTGAATCCCCGGTTGTACGTGACAAGAAGTAGGGTCATCTGTCCAACCTCGTGGGTTTTCTCCGGGTCCTCTGGTTTCCTCCCACTGCTAAAGACCCCTAAGCTCAATCAAATTATTGAAAACAAATAAACCACATGTTACTCCCGAAATGACCTGGTTTGTGTCGAGTGGACGTTAAACCCCATTTCTTTCTCTCTCCCACCCCCACACTCTTATAATGCATCTTTAAATAAGGAATATGTGATTTAAAGAAACATATATAAACATAAATTGATTGATCTTAGTGAATCTAATATGAAATCTTTTTGAACAACTGAAGGTGTGAAGTTGGATTTGTTTTTCATTAATTTCTCTTATTCTAGACATAATTGCTAAAACATTTTGATTAATTTACGTAAGAATTTTGATTTAGTGAAATGTAAATCATTTTGATTTGATTTGTGGTGCATTTTTTTCACGCATTTGAACTGAACAAAAGCGGATTTAATCTGTGGAACACGTCAAAACCGAACTATTTTCACGTTCGTGGAAGTTATATTGTAAATGTCAAGTGTTATTATTTTATTAAATGTTAAAATAATTGAGTTACATTAAGAATTTAAACCAAGGGAATATTAAAATGTGGAGTATTGACGTACATTTAGAAGAAACACAGGTAATGTGACGTTAATTATAACGTTTTCTCCTGATCAAATGATGCGTTGAAAAGTTTGAATCCACATCATCTTTTGTGTCATTTTGGGATTAACTCATTCATTTTTTTATTTTAATAATAGGCAGTGGAAGAAAATTTAAGTATGGTGGAGGTCTCATATTTTATTCCACTGCTAAATAGCTAATACGATAAAGATTTAATGGCATATGGTAGTCCCAAAATGACAAAATTTTGTTCTGTGAACGTTAAATTACTTTTATTGTAGTATCTAAATGATGAAACATGCCAACATTTAATATTTCTGTTTATTTAATTATGTTATTTTATTTATTTTTTTTTCATAATGCCCATTCCAACCTCATGGGTTTTCTCCAGGTCCTCCCACTGCTAAAGACACCTACGCTCAAGCGGATTATTGAAATAAAATGAAACCATGTGTTAGTCCCGAGATTCTGTTGAGTGGACGTTAAACCCCATTTCTCTCTCTCATAATGCCCATATGGTCATAATTTACTCAAATGATCAAATTTTGACGAAATTTGACCGAAATGATCAAATGTCACAGATTGCATTTTACTGAAATAATTGTATTTCATTTTCACTGCTATATATTTCACTGAAATGTATTTCAGTGAAATAATTGATTTCACTGCAGTAATTGCATTTCACTGCAGTAATTGCATTTCACTGAAATAATTGCATTTCTTGAAATAATTGCATTTCATTGAAAAAAATTGCATTTCATTGAAATAATTACATTTCACTGAAATAATTACATTTCACTGAAATAATTACATTTCACTGAAATAATTACATTTCACTGAAATAATTACATTTCACTGAAATAGTTACATTTCACTGAAATAATTACATTTCACTGAAATAATTACATTTCACTGAAATAATCGCATTCACTGAAATTTAAAACCATTTTTTTAAATTGCATTTTACTGAAATAACTAAATATTTTGGTTTATGAGGAATTTCCTCTTAAAATATATTGAACACTAAAATAAGTGCATTATTAACCAAAATGTTTTACAAGACAAACTGTTTGGTGGGTGTATGTCGGGTTATTTAACAGTATATTAGGAATGTTTTGTTATGGTTTAGAATTCATTAACAAACTGTTATTTGGGTGTACGTTGGGTTATTTGATATTAGGAATGTTTTGTTATAACTGTTTAGAATGTGTGAATTTAATTAACTACTAATAATTAACAATTAGCATGTTTATTTACTAACATTTCTTGTTTTAGAGAGTACTGTACAAATCCAGCAGCTATATCTCGCTTACCCCTTCGACAAATAACAGCACCCCAGCATCAAATGATAACATTGCTTCCTCCAACAGCAATGAAAATTTTGACATCTCAGATTCTGTAGTGAGTAAATCAGTGACAACATATATAGCTGTTGTAACTCCTGTTTCTCTCTACTGTCATGCATGAGGCAGCGTATGCTTACTTCTTCTTCTAACACTTCTTACACTGTATTTGAAGGGGAAGGGGGATGCAATAGTTTAAACATTACTTGTTGGTGTTTGGGGGGAGGGGATGATTGGAGACTTTTCAAGTCGATTCCCTTCTGTCAAGGGGAATGCCTTCGAAGATGACAAAAAAATGTGTCTTAGTGGGGATGCGATAGTTTTCACACCTTCTTATTGGTGTTTGGGGGAGGTGATAATGGGCAGTGGACTCTCTCAGAATGTGCTAAGTTGGTTTCGTGCCATGGGCAGAGAAAAACATTGGGACTTTTGAAGCCCGGTCTCTGTTGTCAAGTGGCCCGGAATGCCTGCAGGAATTACAAGAAAAATGTTACTTAGTCATTCAGTTGAGACAAAAGCATGAGGTTCACCTACTGTAATTACATGCTGTGCCAGTAATAGAATTCACCTCTCTAGCATTGCACACGTGACCTTAAAAAAGTATATGTAGATGTTAGTCTCAAAATGACCCAAGTATTGTGACCACAAGACACATTCTACACACAGAGAATTATCTACTCTACTTGGACAAAAGATCGGAGAACGCTGGATCGGAGACGGTCCTACGCAAATTATGACGTCATATGTGGATTGTGGGTTAGGGTAAGGGTTAGGCTTGGCCAAGAGTTAGGGTTAGGGCTAGCCCTGTTTACATCTTGTGACTTCGACGAAATCTACACTTCTTAGGTCTTACCCTAACCCCAACCCACAATCTATATATGACGTCATATGTGCTGAATTGCGTAGGACCGTCTTCGATCTAGCGTTCTCCCAAAAGATCTCTGCCCTAAATGGCCACCATGTCCAACAATTAGTATACTGTTTTGTTATGCGGTCCTACTCGAGTCCGCTTCTGTTCTTCACAAAATGATTAATTAACCCTTTTCAATATTAATAAATGAAAACAGAATATATACTTCTATAACATCTCCAAGTATGCTTACTGTTTTCATCTGGCCAATTTAGGTATTAAAATGTCGGTCAACTAGCTTAGTGTCTGTTCTCAAGCGGAGCTAACTGTAGAAATACAGCCTCAGCTAAGTATGCACAAGACGTTTGAAATTCATTGAAGAGTTGGTGCAAAACGCGGTCTTCCAACAAAATTCATCCCCTAGCATAGAAGGTGGGATTGGAGGGCCGAATGGTTAGCATGTGCGCGCTGTACTTGACAAGGAGTAGGGTTGCTTGTCCAACCTTGTGGGTTTTCTACGGGTCTTCCCCTTCCTCGCACTGCTCAAAAAACCTACGCGCAAGCAAATTCTATAATTAAAATTGAACCATATATTAGTCCCGAAATGACCTGGTTTGTGTCAAGTGGACATTAAACCCCATTTAACTTCCTCTTTCTCCAATACTTTTCGTACTTGGACCGATAAGAATTTATATTTTATATATAACATACTTCTCTATTAATGTAGCATTTTCTGACCTTTTCACTAATGGTTTTATAAAAACATCGCTTCCACAAATTATCGTAAAACATAACACAGACATTTATTCTGGCTGACTATAAAATAGAGATTATCATTATTAAAGATCTGGCTAGTTCATCTTTAATTGACATAATGGCCATAGCCTATACGTAGACAAAAAAATAATCAATATTCACAGCAAAAAACTGTGAAAATCATTTGTTGATTTATTTGGTTAAGACAGTGTTGGGAGATCAGGAGATATTCAGTCAAAAATAGAGAAATTCTGGCACTCAAACCTGTGTCCCACAAAATAACCACACGGGGGAGGGTGGGCAATGGGGTGGCATAGCCAGCCCAAAAATCGAAATTAGCCCTCCCCCTCCCCCCATATTTTGCCAACAATTATGATTTCTTAGGAGTGTTCGTAGCCGGTCACATCCTCAGTCCCCGCAAAAAATTCTGTAGCCCCACAAAATTTTATGAGCTGGCTACTGCGGGCCCGCTTTCCCCTTTGCACCACTGAGTAGGCTATAGGGGGAACGTTTTTGACCAGCTCTTGGATCGAATAGGTCTCTGTGACTCCCATCATTCAATCAAAGGGTGAAATTTAAAAAAAAAAAATTTTTAAATTTGAAGTAATAGCTGAAAACTTCATTTTGTATTAATAGGATATGTTAATAAAATAGAATATATAGTACCGTACCCGTATTTTAATTTGTAGACTAGGATATATAAAATTAATTACTGATACATTTATTTTCATTATGCCTTAAAAAATAAATGATTGAAATTGTCAGGTGACATTTTGTTTTTGGCTATGTACCGGTAGATGAATTGATTAAAGATTTACAAGATAAATATTGAAATAACTGTAGGCAATTATGTTGCACTCATTCTATTTGAACACTAAAGGGAGATAACTCCAATACTGAATTGGATTGAGACTAGTAATTCTCTCCCTCATTGACTTCAATGTTAATTATTCCATGACATACACATTTCTTAGTCTAAAACATTTGTTTTAAACATTCCAATAATCTTAAGCTTTATAACCACAAAGAGTTCAATATGTCATGTTTATCTGATATAAAAAATAGAAGGGCTTGACTGTTTCATTTTTTTTCTAGGCCTGGTTTAAGGAATCATAAAAAAGGCAGTGACATAATTTTAGTAGTAGTAATTTGTGTATGTTTACCTCCTGATCCTTCAGAATCATAAATATTCATCAAGACCTCATAAATTTTCATCAAAACCTCATAAATATTCACCAAAACCTGGCATAAAATGAAAATTCAAAACACTCTAACCCAATTAGAGGACATGCTACATACTCATAGTCCAATTGACATCTTGCCAGAAAATAAGGTTACTGAGACCTAGCTTCACAACATGCATATCACATATCTTTATTTTGTTCCTTTTCAGATTTTCTTATCCCATGTAAATAATTCTTGCTCTATAGCCGCATGTATGCATGATAATTTTATTGTATCATGTAGCTTATATTTACAGATGCATGCTTTTTATTTTATAATTGATTAATTTATTCTTGCTCATGCTAAAATATCAGCTTGTATACTCTATTATATTTACTGCTTCTTAACCCTTTGAACACTGACTTTACATGGGGTGTTGCACGTCCCACCCTGGATTTACAGGACGTCATACTAATTATGACGTCAACGTAATTGGAGCTTGACACGCCCCAAGCGGCAAAACCGACATTTCGGGTATATGCAATACAACGTCAAGCCGGTTTTGCGGCATTTCGGGTTCTAAGGGTTAATACATTGGCGATCACGTACGAGATCCCTTGGCAGTTGGATTTCAATACAAGAGTAGGGCATAGTTTCGCTGCCAGGACAAAATTTCCCATCATAGCACACTGTATGGCGTATGCCCGCCTTCATTAGCTAAGTAGGATGTTAAACCCCATTTAAATTCCATTTGCTATGAGTAAAACTGACATGGGAAGCCACATTGTCTCTGTGAGTAAGACACTGGTTCATTAACCAGGATGTCCTGGGAACGATCCCAGTATTAGCAAAGAAAAGTCCGCTTACTTTCCCCTTTTGCACGAAAAATCAAGGTTCTTTGTGTACGGGGTGGGTGGGTGGGTTAGATGGCTGAGTGGTCAATGTGTTTGCGCTGTATCATAAGGTCTGTCATCGAGTCAACTGGCAGGGTTTCGATTCCCCAGTTGTATGTGACAAGGAGTAGTGTTGCATGTCCAAATGATGCACAGAAACTATGATAAGATCAACATTGTTATTTGACATTGTAGCTACCCAAAACTAAGGATCCAGGTGCCCCTAGGAGAAGGAACAAATATTTGCAAATTAATGGGGTAGCTCAATTCATAGCACCTCAACATACCCCAGGTTCTGGTGAACCTGCTATAGTAATGAAAACAAGAAAATGCATGCATAATTCTTACCTGCTGCATTTTCTTGGAAAACAGGAACTATTTCTCGTGTTTACATTCTAGAAAAAACTTCCATTTACAAATTTCAATAAAACTATGCATTGTGTACATTCAACTGCATAATCGTACCATCCATTTCCTTGAAAACCCCCAATGTTTTTTTAGGGTGGTTACAATGTCAGATCACATCATTGGGAGTTGAAGTGTTTACATACTGCCTGTGCACAAGCGTAATAAAACTATGCATTGTATCCATTCAACTGCCAATTAAGGGGGATTACTAAATCAGATCACATCCTTGGGAGTTTCTGTAAAACTGAGTTCAGATAAAACTGCGTAATAGTTTATAATATGATATCCATCTCTCTATCTAGCTTCATCTGTATACAACAGTCGACGATATTGGCAAGGGGACAAATATTTATTATTGTTGCAACAAACAACACAAGATACAAGATGGTTTGAGACATCGGTTAACTGTCGTTAGGTTACTAAAAATAAAATTATCGGCAACCAATCCCTGGCATTTTGCACATACAATTTGGTTCCATCTTGTGGAACTGAAACGTCGTTCGTCTTGGCAGACTCCCTCAAATTAAGGATTACCAAGATTCTGTTATATTTCTGTGTTAGGGCCACTATTTAGCAGCTGTTCTATTAGTGAATTGTATCCTTAATTCTATTTGGTGTCCAGATTGAAATAAGGATAGATTGCAGAACTGGTATTTCCTTTAATTAAGGATTACGGCATTCTGTGATAGTTCTGTTCTGGGCAACTATTTAGCAGATATAATATTCTATTAGTTCTGTGAATTTTGTCAGGAATTTTATCGAAATAAGAATAAATATCAACTATTTGGATTAAAAAAAATTGTCCTTGAAACTTCCCAAGTGATACTGATAGTTGGATTACTGAATTCTATCTGGAATTTTATTTGGTGTCAACATTAAAATAAAGATAACTATCAAACATTTTGTGGAAAAGTGCATTTTCTAGAAACTTCAACGATACTGTGATACCGGAATTCAGATTTCGCGTTGGATTAAGGATTACATTATTTTTGTCCAGATACATTTGACGTTGAAGTTGTGTGTGACATATCATTACCATGTCTAAACTGTTAAATATATCCCTGAAACCTCTCAAACCATCGTCTGCCCCTTCGAAACCCACACCCACACCTGCACCCACTTTAAAACCCATACCAGCAGCCACTGTAAATCCCACGCCTACACCCACGTCAAAAACTACGTCAACCACCATTTCGACGTCCTCGATTCAAACTAATAAATCTGTTAATATTTCACAGACAAAAGATACGAAGACACAGGTACAAGATGGTGGACGAACGATCACAACTACAACTACCAAAACTGTTACTGGTAAGTTACTTTAATTTATTAATTTTATTTTGTTTATTTTTTGGGTGGATATAAACCTTAATTAAAGATCATAATCCCCAAAACAGGTTGAGTTGGATTCTTCGGTGTTGTCTTGCTTAAATTATAAAACCAACCATCCTTGATATTTAATGTATAATTAATGTACCTGCATTTTATTTTTTGACAATAAATGGTTTTATGTTGCAATGGTGCTTCTGTTAAAGTATTGGAACTGGATGTCTTTATTGTTAACTCGATTCTTCTATATTTTGAGACTAACATATGGTTATTTGGCGTACACTATCAGGCTTTTGTTCATATGAATAGCTAAAAACACGCTATTCTGGTGCTCAGATGGATTGAAATTTTTTGAAGCAAAGCAAAACCCCATTGGAACATTCAAATTGTCAACTTTCCAAGTGTACAAGAACTGTTGGCAATTGGAAATAAAAGAACAGTAGGTGGAGCTGTGAGAAAAAAATGGTGTATCCCTTGCATTTCATGTGTAACCAATATCATAAAATACTAATTTTGACTTAAGTGTTCTGTTGACGAGATATAAGACTCTATTCCTGTCTTAAGTGTAAACTGTCAATAAGAATGTTTTTCCAGTTGTGCAGGACGGAGGGCCTGACAAGGACAGCTGTCTTATCATTTGGTTCTGGATGGTATGAAAAACCGAGGACTTGTGTACTCATTGACGTGCACATAAAAGATCCCCTGGCAATTGGAATTGTTTTGTGGTTTAAGAACACTGTATGCCGTATGCCCCTTTTCATTAGCCCAGTCGCAGTAGGACGTTAAACTTCATTTCATTTTCAGAATTTTTTTGTGCTTTAATCGATATTTTATTTTGAATATAACATAAAATGTGGGAGGGGGGGGGTGAATGGTCGAATGGCGACCGCATCATAAGGTCCTTCAATGGGTCAACTGGCATGGTTTTCGAGTCCCTGGTTGTACGTGACAAGGAGTAGGATAGCCTGTCCAACCTTGTGTGTTTTCTCCAGGTACTCCGCTTGCTGCCCAACACTAACTAATTATTGAAAAATAATTGAAGCATTTGTTAGTCCCGAAATGAACTAGTTTGTGTCCTGGACATTCAAATCTCTCTCTCTCTCTCTCTCTCTCTCTCTCAGTGTTTATTATGTATTGGTGTAATGGCTATATTGCTACTACTGTAATAGGGAAGGAGGTAGGCGTGTAGAACCTAGTGCAGACATGGTATCGTATTACCCTGTAGATGATGATATAGGTAGTATGGTATATATATAACTGACAAGTTGGTTATATCTTCTATATTGGTACCAGACAACCACATCTCACAAATAAAATATTATTACTAACTCTAGTCTACACTCTTCCACAGAAATAGATCAAAAGTTCAATACAAGATTCGATGGTCTTATATACTTGCATTTTCATATTTTATAAATGTATGAAAATAAAGAAAATCATCATGGCTTAATTTAGGTATCAATTGTTTTTGAATGCAGGGTTGACAAAGCGTAGGGTCGCCTGTCAACCCTCGTGGGTTTTCTCCAGATTCATCGATTTCCTTCCACTGTTAACGACCTCTGTGTGCAAGCGAAGTAATGATATAACAATGAACCATATTTTAGTCCAGAATGACCTAGTCGGTGTCTAGTGGATGTTAAACTCATTCTTTCTCTCTGTCTGAATGTGCTGACACGGCTGCATGTGTTGACCAGCCTCTATGTGCTGACATTAAACTCAATTCCATTTAAAACTTTATTACTGACTGAAGTGATTAATCTAGACTTATCTTTGATTCCATCAAACATTTATTACATAAATAGAAACAAGTTTGGCATACCATTGTATTATATCATAATTAGGAACAACAGATTCTTGTAGAGAGAGAAATAGGGATTAATGTCCACTCAACACAAACTAGCTCATTTCGGGACCAACATATGGTTTAATCTTATTTCAATAATTTGACGCGCGTAGGGGCCTTTAGCACTGGGAGGAAACCGCAGGACCCAGAGAAAACCCACAGGGGTGGACAGGCAAAGATTCTCGTAGACAACTACTTGAGTGATGTTATGATTCAGGAGTTTCAACCGTGGTCATATTGAACTCGTTATTAGGGCGTTGAGATGATTTGATTCAGGTAATACAAGTCACGCTTCTGGTGTATGAGATGATATAATACACGTTATATGTTCAGGTAATTCGTCTGTTGGCCAGATACCAATATCATTTATAGTTGTAAACGTTTGATCTCTATAATAACTCTAGTGTTAAATAATTGAGTTGAACTGAGATGGTCGTTGTAGTTAAACGGTGCAGACATTTCATGTATAAAGTATTAGATATTACAGTTAGCAGGAGTAATTCTACATAATGTTTGATCTCTCTTATCACTCAAGTGTTAAATATTACATATTGAGGTAAACCGAGATGGCTGTTGTAGTCAAACGGAGAGAGAGGAGAAATGGGGTTTAATGTCCACTCGACACAATCTAGGTCATTTCTCTCACCATTTTTAAACATACATTATGCAAGATCTAAATCTGCATATTGCAGGTATCTGTTAAGGCCTGAAATGTTATCTAATTATTAATTAGACGTTAACTTATCCAAGCCATAATCTACTCTCGATGCCATCTTATGTATTCGATTTTTGCTGGATTTGAATCCAATCTGCTGCTCAATGATCATGGATAATTAAATTTGAAAAAATGGATAACCGAGACTATGTTTTTTTTTATCGCACCGACTTTAGTAATGATCATCAAGGCTAATCCTAGAATTTAATCACTAATATCTCTGTTCAGAGTGGGGCATATTCCCTTTACATTATCTAGTTTATAGTGAGAACTGCCAGCTCTTTATCTCATTTTCAATAATGCCCCTTAATGATCAATAATATGATATATGAAATGTAGCCATGTTTAACATAATTGTATTATAAACTTGTTGGTGTACTGAGAAGAGTTGATGAAGTTCAAGTTATTTATAGATTATGTGACTATTCTAAAATCATCAAGAATGGTTAAATACTACTTTGCGCTTTATAAATAGATGTATGACGTGGATTATGTTCTACTTGCTGAGATAATCGTATATACATGATTTCTTCGTTAGATTTACGTAACTTGGCTGAATATTGAAAACAAAGCAGGATATTTGTTAACTTAACAAAACAGATGATGAAAAAATCATTGTTGATGAAAGAAAAGTCAGAATTAGAAAGCCAGCAAATCTTGAGTATATCTGAAAACAAATTTGGTATGTTCGTAAAGGAGTACAGTCCCTTAATTCATTATCATCTACATCTTTGACATTGAAAACACTTCGTATTGGTCAATTTAAATCAACATTGATGTTGTTACCTTAAAATTACCATGAAAAAATGGGCTTATGATATCCAATATTTAACTTAAGACAAAATAGAAATTTTAAGATTGGCACACAAATAATGAGTCAGAATGCTTTCGAGCACCATTTGTAATGAAGGGAAATCTGCAGGTGGCCTTTACGTCTGACAAGACCAGCTGCTATCAGGGTAAAATGCCTTGAATAGCACACTGCTTGATGTATGCCCATTTTCATTAGCCAGGTTGGAGAAGAAAAGAAGGAGACATTACATATCATTTCCTATATTTAAGTTCCTCTGAGCACTCCGGTTTCCTCCCACAGCTAAAGACCCTACACGCAAGCGAATTATTGAAATAAAATTAAACCATATGTTAGTCCCGAAATGACCTGGTTGTGTTGAGTGGATGTTAAACCCCATTTCTCTCTCTCTCTCCCTATATTTAAGTCCTATGATGTCAGATCTTAGTTGCTATCAGGACAAAATTTCTAGCTTGATGTATTCCTGTTTTCATTAGCCAATGCAATTTCTGAATTTAGAATGTTAAACTCCAATTTCATTTACTATATATAAGTCTGACAATGGTTTTAAACGTGTTGCTTAAAGATAAATCCTTGCATCCCTGTATATTTTGATTTATGTATAGCAAAGCTCAAGTTAACCTAATGTCTGATAATGTGTATTCTTGTTGCGATTCTTCTTCTCTTCAAGTATTTATGTTTTTCATGCTAAGAAAACTCGACTTCTATCTAAATTTAGTTTATTTTCTAGTTTTTTGTGAGTTTGCCAACTTGCTATAGAGACTAGCACTTTTTGATTAAAGTACATAACTCAGTCAGAAACAAGTCGTTCTGTTGATTCCCTGGTGGCAATCAGATTAAATTTATTTGGAACATTCCTGGAAAAGGTCTGTATTAAACTTAGTTTTAAAACAACAACAACACCAGGTCCTCATATTTTCTGTGCCCAGTGTTGTTTTGGCAAGCAGATTGAATTTTATTTGGAATATTTTGGGGAAAGGTTTGCTTTATGGTTGTAAAAATTTCTGTAAATTTGCTAAATGTAATATTAGTATGGTCATTTATAAAGCGTTTTATACTGAAAAATGTTTTCTAAGGCGATGTCGGTTGTTAAATTCACTGATGAGATTTAAAACAAGAATGGTTAGAGTTGATGTTTTAAACGATGCTGGACGCCATGACATGTTGTAGATCAAAATTCAAATCTATTTTAAGGAATGGAATTTGTTCTAGAGTATATGATGGATTGGATCTTCGCAGTTTTAACTTCATATTTCTGTTTTCGTTAGCCTGGTTGGTTCAGACTCATAAGAGCAGGACATTAAACTTTCATTTCATTTTGGTCTGTGTCATCTATTTATTTGGTGGGGGGTTGGGATGGCCTAGTGGTCTAGAGTGAGGTGCTTCGACCTCTAGCTGGCTGGTCACCTCTGGCTTGCGGCTGTGGTTTCGATCCCTGGTGTGAGCATATGTGGCATGGAGATAGGGGCGCCTTCTCAACCTCGTGGGTTTCCTCTGAGCACTCCGGTTTCCTCCCACTGCTAAAGACCACTACGCGCAAGCGAATTATTGAAATAAAATTGAAACCATATGTTAGTCCCAAAATGACCTAGTTTGTGTCAAGTGGATGTTAAACCCCATTTCTTTCTCTATCTCTATTTATTTGGTGGGGGGTTACACGTGTGCGTTTGATCATAAGGTCTATAAGTGAGTCAAGTGGCGTGGTTTCGATTCCATGCTTTCTATGTGATATGCAGTCTCTCCTCGCATAGTTAAAGACCTCTAACCGCAAGCAGATTGTTGAAATAAAATTGAAGCATATGTTAGTCTTGAAATGATCTACTTTGTGTTGAGTGAACGTTAAACCCTATCTATCTCTATTTGGTGTTTCTGGCAGATCAGTGCCTTGTTTATTCTCAGATGAACTTACCAATAACAACCATCTTGATATTATAGAATTATATATTTTTAAACTTTTTAGATATATGTTTAGTTGCATCTTTTCCTCGTGTAATTATGAGTCATGAAACGAGATTCATCCGTGATATTTTTACGTTGTAAACAGGTTTAATTAACGATACGAGAACGTGTAATAAAAACATTAAAACATGTTCACATATAGATTTACTTACAGATGTCAGAATATACAAGTCTTGAACTCATATATTAGATGATCAACAAGAAATAACGTTTTATACATCAGAAAATACATTTTATTGGTAATCATTTTATCAGCTTAAATCATGTGGGAGGGAAAAGGAGGGATGTCAAGTCATTTGGGTGGATATGAAATGAAATGAAATGGGGTTTAACGTCCTACTCTTTTGCACCTAACCTGGGCTAATGGAAGACAGGCATACGCCATACAGTGTGCTATGAGGGAAACTTTCCCCGGGCAGCGGTGCTACGGCCTACTCTTTTATCGAATTCCAACTGCCAAGGGATCTTTTACTTGCACTCCAATGTGTACACGGGACCTCGGTTTTTTGTCCCATCCGAACGACTAGGCAGCTGTCCTTGTCAGGCCCTCCTTCTGCATCACTGACAAGGGGAAATCACACCGGAAAATCATTTGGGTGGATAGAAAATACAAGGATATATTTAGAAATCACATTAAAGATCACATGACAGTTTGAAATGTAAATAAGAGTAGGCCATAGCACTGTTATCCAAGCTAATCATAAGGTCTGTCATAGAATCAAATGGTATGGTTTCGATTCCCTTGGGGGGTGGGGGGGTAGGATGGCCTAGTTATCTAGAGTGCCGCACTTCGACCTCTAGCTGGCCGGTCACCTCTGGCTTGCGGCTGTGGTTTCCTCCCACTGCTAAAGACCCCTACGCGCAAGCAAATTATTGAAATAAAATTAAACCATATGTTAGTCCCGAAATGACCTAGTTTGTGTCGAGTGGACGTTAAACCCCATTTCTCTCTCTCTGTCTCTCTCTCTCTCTCTCTCTCTCTCTCTCTCTCTCTCTCTCGATTCCTTTGTTGTCCAACCGTGTGCATTTTCTCCAGTTTCCTCTCACTGCCAAATAGCCCTATGCACAAGCAAATTATTGAAATAAAATTGATCCATATGTTAGTCCTGAAAGTTAAAACCCATTTCTCTCTCTCTCTCTCTCTCCAAGGTAAAATTGCCTCATTGTGTATCAATCACATTGCATGCATATATGCTGAAAAGTAAGACTTAACCCCATTTCTCATGTATCCTACAGGCCACTGAAATTTTCACGAATATAAAGGTCATCTGTCAAACCTCCCCCTGCTTAAGACCTCCTACATGCAGGCGAATTATTAAAAAAAAATTGTACCATATCTTACTTAAATGACATAGTTTGTCGCGAGTTGAGGTTAAAGTCTGTCTCTATCCGTCGCACTCCCCACCCCTCTCCCCAAACCTCCTTTGTACTTAAACTATGAAAGGAAGACAGATTCAAATAGATTTTCATTGATTCTTGATGCAGACATATCATAGTCTGATTTGTTGATTTGACCATGAAACTGATCAAAGATCAAAGAGACAAATAGTTTCTATGCAGCTGTATATTGACGAGTGACGTGGTATCTGTTGTTAGTTTAATATTTTATATGTTATGGGTAATAAAGTTAGTGATACAATGTGAGTAATTTTAATTATTAATCGTCACAGCTACAAGGTAAAAACAAGTCTAGTAACAGAAAGAGTGTGGAGTTTAACGTCCACTAGACACAAACTAGGTCATTTCAGGACTAACATATGGTTTAATTTTATTTCAATAATTTGCTAGCACGAAGTGGTCTTTAGCATTGACAGAAAACCCACGAGGTTGTACAGATGACCCCACGTTTTGTCACGTACAACCATGGAATCAAAACCATACCAGTTCGACAACCAGCCTGGTAACATAACATAACATTTGTTCAGAGGGCGAAAGTCACAAAGTTTGCTTCTTTTGTTGGAATTTATGTATACCTTGAAGTCATCTCTGTTTGTTAGGAGGGAGTGAGTCATAAAATTTACTGCTTGTATTGGAATTGGTTCATGCACTTTTCAGACATGAAATTCAGCCAACATGTTAATTGTGTTTTATATACTCTTGTCAATGGTGCAGGACAATGTCTAGTCTTTTGGATGGTGCAAAAACCAAGGTCCTCTACACACATTGGAGCACACATAAAAGAACCCTTGGGCACAATTCTCTGAACAGCGCACACTGTCATCATTATTATTCCAACAAGTAGGATGTTAAACCCCATGTGTTGTATATGGATGATAATAAAGAGAGCAGGTCAATATTCAAGTAAAGGAAGAATTTAGACCACAATTTATATTTTATTGATAATGTCAATCTGAAAATTGATTAATTTATTGAAAGATGGCAGGGGAATAGAATAACTGACTTAATAACAATCAGGTTAATTTGTAATTTATGAATATTTAAAGGTATTTGTGATCAACAAAAATTGTTAATTCTATGAACTCGTTGATGCAGAAGGTTGTTTAGGGTTTGTTTGGTAAACATACATTATGCAAGAGCTAAATCTGTTTATTGCAGGTCTTTCTTTAGGCCTGAAATGTTATCTAAATTATTAATTAGACATTAATTAACTTGTCCAGATAATAATCAACTATCAATGCCATCGCTAGCCTGTGTTATTTACTGGATTTGAATACATTGTTTGATGTATGATGGATAATCAATACTTTGTTTTTCATTGTACCAACTTCAGTAATGATGATCGAGGCAAGGCGGGGGGTTGGGATGGCCTAGTGGTCTAGTGGTCTAGAGTGCCGCGCTTCGACCTCTAGCTGGCCGGTCACCTCTGGCTTGCGGCTGTGGTTTCGAGCCCTGGTGTGAGCGTATGTGGCATGGAGATAGGGGCGCCTTCTCAACCTAGTGGGTTTCCTCCGGGCACTCCGGTTTCCTCCCACGGCTAAAGACCCCTACGCGCAAGCGAACTATTGAAATAAAATAAAAACCGTATGTTAGTCCCGAAATGACCTGGTTGTATTGAGTGGACGTTAAACCCCATTTCTCTCTCTCTCTCTCTCTCTCTCTCTCTCTCTCTCCCTCGGCAAGGCCTAAAATTCAATCTCTAATATTTTGGTTCATAGTGGAGCAATTTGACCGAAATTGTCAGCATATCCTCTTTACGTGGAGTAATGTCAGCTCGTTATCTCATCTCCCATAATGCCCCCTTAACGTTTGTCAAAAGTCGAAGATTAGTTGCTGTTGAAGAAGATAATGACAATAAGTGACAGTGAAGATGTTATCAGTGTTAAGGAAGTAATATTTGATATTTGGTTGGCTGTTGGTGACATCGATTTGATATTTAAGTATTGGTCCAGTTGAATGGTAAAAATGCATAGGTATATCTGTATTCATAGGCATAGACAAAGTTCACAAATTCTTGAGGGTTTGAGGTTTGGTCTTGTGGTTTAAATTATAAGGTTTGTTTGCTCACTACACTTTATTATTCTGTCCGGATTATCACCCTTGACGTCATCTGGCAGACTATCGCCATTGAAGAGATGACCACTGTAAATTGTTTTTTGGGGGGTGGGAGGGGATTCAGTTTGAGTAAAACGTATACCATTATAGACCCGGGACTGTACAGAGCAGTTGATGCTTTCGGCTGGCTCCCGGACGTTTTGCATGTAGTGCGGACTTCCTGCATTTACCATTGAGTCAATTGACATTAAATCAGTTCCTAAGCTCAACCTCCAGTAGCTCCTGATTGGCTGAATTTGTTTAAATGACATATTGCTGAGTGGACGTTAAACCCCTATTTCTCATTCCTTCTATTCCGGTATCTTTGGATATTTGATATGGATGTTTTATTGATTATTCGCAGTGATCAGAGATTTCTCAGCAGTAATGGATTATTATTGATCAAGGCTATTTTGGCATACCTTTGTTTATTGACCTCACTGTTAATATGGGCATATTTGATTAAACGTACATTATGCAAGAGCTAAGTCTGCCTTAGTGCAAGTCTTTCTTTAGGCCTGAAATGTTGTCTAAATAGTTAATTAGACATTAATTAACATATCCAGACCATATTCATCTCTCAATGCCATCACTAGCCTGCTGTATCGTAAGGTCTGTCGGTTATAAAGGTCAAGGAGTAGAGTTGCCTTTCCATTAACCTCATGAGATTTTCTTAGGGTTCTCTCACTGCTAAAGACCCCTACGCACAAGCGAATTATTGAAATGAAAATTGGACCATGTTAGTCCCAAAATGACCTGGTTCGTGTAAAGTGGACACTAAACCACATTTCTCCCTCTCGGGTAATAAAAATGTGTCTAACATCTCAACCAATTATTGACAAATAAAAACTATTGATCTTTATGCACAGTTAACGTAGCTTAGTTCTACAATAGTTATAGGATCTGCTTTAAGAAAAGAAAGAAATCAGCCAGTTTTTACGACAAATGATATGTCTCCGTTTGTTGGTTAATGATAATAGGACTATAATTATTCTGCTAAATAACAAAAAAAACCCTGGTGCTCTTGTATCGTGTAGGGTATAATCTATAATTATCAGATAGATCCCTTTATCAGGAGTAGAAATCAACAAGTTAAAGCTATTGATACATGTATTTATAAGGTATACGATTATCAATACTACCCTTTGCTCATTCAATCATAGTATTATTTATAGACTTGGTTGATAAAGTAGCCATACTGTGGTGTACGAGTTAAGACTGTGGTATATGAGCTAAGACTGTGGTATATATGGATATAGATAGTGTTTAGAGGTGTGTATATAGACTGTATAGATATAATATTAGCATTGAAGTGGTTCTAAAAGATGGATAAACATTTTATAGTATTTATTGAATCCTAAATCTGCAGAGATGCAAAATCAATTCAATATTCTCAAAAGTGGAAGTAATTAAATGTAGTTTTTATTTAATCTTAAAGCACATTATGTACAAAAGTCAATTCAAATTTCATTTGAAAATTGTAAATTGTTTACCATCTATGCCATCTTTGTAAGATGTTTACTTCGTAAGTTGTCGACTGATCAAAACAAGGTTGCATGGCTGCACCAGTAGATGATGTACATTCTAGTAGGAACCAATTTCAAAATATATACACACAAGAAATTTTGATCATTTTGCAAAATAGTAACATAAAGAAAAACAGCCAGACATAATTATTATAAGCATTATATTTTGGTAGGGAGATTAGCCACAAAATACACACACAGAAATTTGGATTCCTTTTGCAAAATAATAGATTAAAAACATTAAGGCAAACTTTTGAAATGATGTGCAATTTAAGAGAAATAGCCAGACATATATACCAGAAATTGTAGACTTAATTTGAAATGATGTCCAAGTTAAGAAAAATGCCAAGACATATTTATTATTTACATTAATGTGATGTTAAGTGTGATATTTTGGTACTGAGATTGGCTTGTGTGTGTGCTGTGCTTTACGATAGATAATAACTACATACCATAGAGGTAGGATATGTACACTGGTATAGATATTACTTACAGTTGTAGGAGTATAGGTGCAACACGGTGGTGAGATCGGTGGTTGCTTCTTGTTGATCTTCATCAAGGATTATTCTCTTTCTTACAAAAACTGGATATTATATCTCACACAATAGGATTAACCCGTGTTAAATAATTTGGGAGTGTGGAAGGTAGGATTAGTAGAGTATAAAACGACTATATTTTGTGTATAAATATAAACCCATTCTTGTGTTCTTCCTATATTTTACAAGTAAATGTTTGGTAGTTTAGGAGTGAATTATAACCCTCACTGTAGAATGCTATTGCATTTCAAATGATTTTGAATTTATCCTGATATTACATATATATGTCTTTGTATCGCAGGAGGGACTTATTGATAATTATTTGTTTTGCGAACTAAATAAGTTGCATTGTTAAATAAAGTTTTTAGTATTATTATTAGATTGTAGAGTATCATTATTCAAGATAATCTTATTGTATAAATGAAAAACAAAATAGCTGCTAGAAACCTCCAAGATAATTGAGAAATGGTATCAGGTGTTCTTCATGTAAAAAACATACATTTCCACTTACATTATACCTATGATTATTCAGAGTAAATTGGAGGTTAATTTGGACTTGGATTTTTAAAATCAAAATTACTTGGAATCTAGAAGTGGAAGCTTTTTATTTAATTAACAATTATTAGTTATTATTTAAACTGCAGAAGTGGGAGTAACATTTATTTTATATGATTATATTGAATATTGGGTGTAGGCTTGGTTCTATTTTGAATGTAATAGGATAAGAGAGATTGTATATACTGCAGTATCTTGTGTTGAAATAGTTTTATTTTGTACTCAATCATTATCTAATTACCGATAACCTAATCAGATTAGTTTGTTATCTCATCAAATGGTTTGTTGATAATCATTACCATATATGGTGTGGAGTTTTGTCCTCTGGGGTGTGTAGGCCTTTGGTTGTACCTCTCAAATCTTATAGTCTATTACAAGAATCTTGTATTTGATTATTCTTAAAAACTTGTAAAAATGTCTTCAACTAGTTGATTACTAAACCCTATAGGTGATTTATCATTTCTCTTGGCATATCGGCCATTTTCATGAAATAAAATGGCGGCTTCAGACATACACATGTGTACAGCAGGGGGCCTTATAATCAAAGATAGATTTCAGGTATTTACCATTTGCTCGAAGAGAAGTACAGTACTTAAAATCTTGAGTTCATTGACCTTGACCAAAATACTTTATGATGGATTGGGTGTCTGAATACTTTTAAAACCTGTATGTTAGATCATCATTATGGTCTGTCATGGAGTAAACTGGCTTTGTGTTGATTCCCTGGTTACATATGACCAGGAGTAAGATTCCATGTCTTATCTTTTGGGTTTTCTCCAGTTTCGAAAGACCTGTATGAGTTAGCAAATTTTGGGAATAAAATTAAACCATATGTTAGTCCCAAAATGGTCTTGTTTATGTCCAGTGGTTATTAATATCTCTCTCTCTCTCTCTCTCTCTCTCTCTCTCTCTCTTTTATTAGCCCAGTAGGTGCATATTAACAGGACATAAGCTCATTTTCATTCCATTCAATGATTTGCATAAGTTTTGAGGAAAGCAACTGTATGCTAGAACACCTAATAACACTTACCAATTATTTAGGGGAGAGAGAGAGAGATTAAATGGGGTTTAACGTCCACTCAACACAACACAAACTAGGTCATTTCTGGACTAACATATAGTTTGAATTTTATTTCAATAATTCACTTGTGCGTAGGGGTCTTTAGCAATTGGAGGATTCTGGAGGACCCAGAAAAATCCCCTGAGGTTGGACAGGCCAGCCCACTCCTTGTCACGTACAACCGGGAATTCGAAACAACACCTGTTAACTCAATGACAGGCTTTATGATACAGCACCCACGTGCTAACAATTCATGATTCGACCATTCAATCCCCTACATTATTTAGGAAGTTACATACAAATGTAGCTATACATGTATATCTTGATAATATCTCTGTGTGAATGTTTCATTTCCCATTCCTTCTCCTTAATTGTTCAGTGCAGGAATTTTGGTTTACATATCTTTGAGATAGGGGTATTGGGTATCTTGTTACAGCTATATATTAACAGTTCAGTTCAAACTGGCCCTAACATATTTTAATTGATTCTCCAGTGTGTCCATACATGATGTATTCACTCTTGAGCGGTATACCAGTAGAACTCACAGACAAACATGTGTAGAAACAGTATTTTAATTAGGATTCAGGCATGATCAAGTTTCGGTCAATTTCAAGTTCTTAACTAAAGTTGTGATGATGAAATTTAGAACCATATATTCAAGGAAATATAATGATAGATGCATTATTCAAAGCTAAATGTTAGATTACACATTAATTAGCATGACAAGACCTATCAACTCTATAAGCCGTTTTGAAATTCATTGTTAGTTAATGATTTAAGTAATCAAGAGTTTAACAAACAGTAGCAATGACAATGGAGATTCTGTTATTCTTCAAACAGCTGACTGAAAGTTTCAACATTCTCTTTTGATTATCTATTTTTATACGCCCACACCGAGAACTGTCATCTCTTTATCTGGATCTTACATAATGTTTCTTTAATTAGAGTAGAATTTTCCACTCTCTTACATTCCACAGTTAACCGTGGAAATAAGAAATCTTATCTATCATCAAATTTCAACTGCCAGGGTTCTGATACATTGATTGGGAGGTTGGTTGTCTGAATGGTTAATGTGTTGGTGTTATATCATATTCCATATGTTAGTACCGAAATTACCTAGATTGTGTCAAGTGGACATTAAACCCCATTCCTCTCTCTCTCTCTCTCTCTCTCTCTCTCTCTATCTCTCTTCTAATTGATGCAGACATTGTTAATTGTACATATATTCATCAAACAGCCCCATTGATGCTGACATGCAAAAAAATTGCCTTACATGTTTTTACTGTAAAGTATGATTGTTCTAGAAAAATGTGAGCACTTTGGGTTGAGTTATTTATATATATATAAATACATGACATATTTTTGGCACAATATAACCATTTTATGCTGACAGGTCATAGAACTCTCAGTATAGCTTAGTTGGTATAGCTTAGTTGGTGCTGATGTGCTGTTCACTCCATTTCTTTATTTTGAAGGTGGTGGATGGGTGTGGGGGTTGCCAGGGTATTTAACGTGTTTTGATTCTGAGAAGAAACTTTGTTTTTGTTAGTCCCGAGATGACATAATTTTGAGTGACTATTAAACTAAATCTCTCTCTTTGTTATCGTAGTAGTGAACAGCGTTGACTGACTGGTTTTCCCCACATCCTCCAGTTCCCTTACCAAAACCCATTAGGTGCAAATGAAGTACTGACATAATTGGTAACATGATAATCCTAAAATGGCCTGGGGGGGGGGTCGAGTGGCCGAATGGATAGCTTGTATCATATGGCCTGTCATTGAGACAACTGGCGTAGTTTTGAATCCCCGGTTGTACGTGGCAGGGAGTAGGGTCGCCTGTCCAGTAGTGCTGGGTATTGCGACTGCAGTCACGATACGATACGTATTGCGATTCATGTACCACGATACGATACATATCGCGATTCATAACTAGGTCATAGATTTATCAATAAAACAACAAATTAAATATGTGATTGTGTTTTTAATGAAGTCACTAAAACCAGGAAATAAATAAACTTGATTAGGCCTACTATTTAGTAGTAAACTCTAATCCTAGCAGACGAACTTTGAGTAGACAAGAAGACAGTCGCCACTATGGACACCATGGTGTCTTGTCAAGTGAATGATGAGATTGGTTGTATAACCACAATATTTTAGAATAGTTTTGCATATTCTACAAACAACTTTCGTTGTGTCACCCTTTAAAAACCCAAAATGTTCCCAAACTTTAGATTTATATTTTGCTGGAGGATTTGTTATTGCGACTGTGTTTACCGCCATTTTGATTTTTACATGAGCTACTATATATTATATTTACGTTCTAAATTTATAAAATTCGAGAGTAAAATGTTGTTTTATGTATTCAAATATGTATGTTTTATTAACTAAGCCTTATAACAAACTTTAGAATTCGTAAACAAAACGAAAAGATGTTAAAATGTTGTTAATCTTAACCTACGAAACTAACGGTAATTACGGGTGTGCGCTATTTATAGTAACACACATGTCAAGACTACTGGACATCGTTTTGCGAAGTGTCATTGTTTCAAATAAAGTTTAGGGTTGAGGATATAATTTAAAGTTTTTAAAGTTCATAATATAGTTGATAAAAATCAAAAAAGAATCGTGAAAAATCGATTCGGCATCCCGCGATTCAATACAGGTATCGTGAGACGGTGAATCGCGATACATCGATTCACCGATTTATCGTGCCAGCACTACTGTCCAGCATCGTGGGTTTTCTACGGGTACTCCGATTTCCTCGCACTGTTAAGGACCCCTATGCGGAAGCGAATTATTGAAATAAAATTAAACCATATGTTACTCCCGAAATGACCTAGTTTGTCTTGAGTGCACGTTAAACCCCATTTCTCTCTCTCTCTCTCTCTAAAATGGCCTGGTTTGTTTCGAGTGGATGTTAAATTAGAATATTTCTCTCTCTCTCTCTCTCTCTTCCAACTGTCAAGGCATCTTTTATGCGCCTGCCAATGTGTACACAGGACCTCAGTTTTTCGTCCCATCCAAATGACTTGACAGCTGTCCTTGTCAAAACCCATTACACACAAACAAAATATTAACATAAAATTGTAACATGTTAATCCCAAAATGGCCTGGTTTGTTTCAAGTGGATGTTAAATATCTCTCTCTCGTGTCTATGTGTTGTAGTGAACACAAATAAAAGATGTTGGATCTATCCGCCTGGTGATCTACATGTATATTTATAGTTATCTATATTAGACCCACCTAGAGAATCAAATAACCTTCCATATACCTGCACTCAGGTGTTATACAGGTGTCACATTACCTAAAAAATACAACTGGTTCCATATACACCTCAGACATACAACTGGTTCCATATACACGTCTTTCAATGAATCATATGACTTTCAACAATCCTAGACATCTTTTATCTCACTAATTACAATTAATTTATTGAGATACATAAAGTAAATAGAGGGCAAGAAAATGGGGTTCAATGTCCACGATACAAACTAAGTCATTTCGAGACTAACATATGGTTCAATTTTATTTCAATAATTCACTGTGCATAGGTCTTTAACAAAAGGAGAAAACCCACGAGGTTGGACAGGTGACCATACTCCTTGTCACTTACAACCAGGGAATCAAAACATAATGTGAATAGTTGATTTGAGTTTTTAAGACTACAAATTTTGTCTAATGGTTTTGATTATTCGTACTTAGTTTTATTTTATTTTATAATCACATAGCCAGATGCCATTTTATATACATGTTTAGTTTTTAAATTGTAACTACTTGTATATCTATTGCCACATTGAGAAACTTCATGGCCAATTTGTTTTCTTTTAGCCAGATGCCATTTTATACATGTTTTGTTTTTAAATTGTATACTAACTATATCTATTGCCACATTGAGAAACTTCATGGCCAATTTGTTTTCTTTTAGCCAGATGCCATTTTATACATGTTTTGTTTTTAAATTGTATACTAACTATATCTATTGCCACATTGAGAAACTTCATGGCCAATTTGTTTTCATTTAGTGTGCATATATAGTGTTTATAATTCACATATTCTGTAATCTGGTTAGATGGAAATGTTATATTTACATTTTTACAGAAAACCACAACAAATATTTCTGTTCTTGAGTCATAAATTGAAGTACAGAAAGGATATTTTTAGACTTAACTGTTTTGAACTGTTCCCAATTTCATTGTCAGACATTTTGCTGGCTTCATGTAGTCACCATCTTGGATGAATTTTATCCTGGAAGATTTGGATCACTGTATGTGTTATTATGTACATCTTTTTGCCGTCGCTGATAGCTATCCCTTTGGTCATTTTGAGAGGGGAGATACAGTGGCTAAGTGGGTAGACGCTGGCTTGCAAGCCTAGAGGTAGTGGGTTTGTTCCCTCATTGGCTGAGAAAGGATTTCCCTTAGTGGTTTCCCATGTAAAGTTGTGTGTATACATTGCTGTATCCCTTGGTAGTTGGAATTAGGCCATTGTTTCATTGCCTGGCAACCTATCTTTTTTCTCGTCCGAATTACTAGACAATGTTCCTTGCTAGATAAAAATAAGAGAATCCTAGTCAAAATGTATCTTGTCTGTACAAAACAAATGCAGCTTATTAAGTCCAGTAAAATGTTTGATTTATGTGCACATACTTCTTATTGGTGCTTTGTGACCCTGACCTTGATAAATGTTATTGTTGAGCATTATTTTGTTGTAGAATATCAATATTAACTGTATTTTGTTTATTTTCAGAAACCAAAGGTGACCCTAAAGGTAAGCGATTTACAATATTAAAAATTCTAAAACTCAAAGGCTGATCAGAGCTGTGTGTACTCAAAATTTAATTGCACTAGACTCTTGTTTCTTATGGACAAATCCTCGTACAAGACAGAAACTACATAGACATTGCATGTTTGAAAGCACGTGAATGCACTGTACAACTGCAGGACATCTTATAAAACAAACCCTCGGACACAGGGCCGGTTGTGGAAAATGTGGAGCACAATTTGGGAGGCCTGAAATTACAGGATATGAATACAATGAGCACTGGGATATGAAAAAAAAATAGCCAAACCTTGCAGCCCTGCTGCCACATTGCCTGGAATTTTTTAGTTGGTAAGCTGCAGGGCTCCTTTCTAATGCAGGGCCTAATGCAGCGCTGTTCCAGGAGCTTTAAATGACTTAATGAATGTGAGACCTAATGTTGTAACTTAAAATATGCCTTTGGTTCTTTGTATAGAACATCTGATACCACTTCTGTGTAATTTTATTTTGTGTGTAAAACATTTTGTATAATTTGAAGTAAAATGAAATGTCCCACTTTACCGCACCAACCGGGCTAAGTAAGACAGGCATCAGCCATCCAGTGTGTGCTATAAGGGAAAATTTGTGCCTAATCTTCTTCAAATTCTCACTGCCAAGGATTTGTTCACATGAAAACTAATGTCGGATGGTCTAGTGGTTTAAGGGGGTTGGGATGGCCAAGTGGTCTAGAGTGCCGCGCTTCGACCTCTAGCTGGCCGGTCACCTCTGGCTTGCGGCTGTGGTTTCGAGCCCTGGTGTGAGCGTATGTGGCATGCAGATAGGGGCGCCTTCTCAACCTCATGGGTTTTCTCCGGGCACTCTGGTTTCCTCCCACTGCTAAAGACCCCTACGCGCAAGCGAATTATTGAAATAAAATTAAACCATATGTTAGTCCCAAAATGACCTATTTTGTGTCGAGTGGACGTTAAACCCCATTTCTCTCTCTCTCTCTCTCTATTGGTTTAATATGTGGGCGTTTGGTCATGTGTCTGTCATTGAGTCGATCAACTGCCGTGGTTATATATGATTCCCCTTCTTGTATTTGACAAGTAGTAGTATTGCCAGTTCAACCTCTTGGGTTTTTTTATAGTCCATAAAATATTTATTCGTCTCAAATGATGTAGATATGCGTCATAATAAAGTTGCTCAACAAGTCTTGATAATCTAAGTTCTAAAACGTGTTGCCATGTTTTGGGGGAAAGTCACCTTTCAAAATACTGTTTAAAGGTTGCAAATACAAATACTACCGGTACTGTATTCCATTGATTTGTTTTCTGTTGCTGCAATATCAACCAAAATACCGTATTAAAAACTTGACTTAACATACTCTTTGATTGACTAATCCCTCACATCACAAACAACAAGGGTTATATAACAACTCATCCAGATCCTAGTGTAGTGACGATAAGTAAACTAAAATTTTAAAGTAATAAAAAATGAAACGAAATAGGATCTATGTTTGTTTTAACCAGACTGGTTCGTGTCATGCTGAGTGGTCAATTTGAATTGTCTCTTTAAATAAACGGTTCCCTCTCCAACCTCGTGGGTTTTTTCCAGGTCCTCCGGTTTCCTCCCATTGCTAAAGACCCCTATAGACAGGCAAATTATTGAAAAAGAATTAAACCATATGTTAGTCCCGAAATGACCTTGTTTGTGTCAAGTGGACATTAAACCCAGAACTTATATAAGCTTTGCCTGTTGTTCAATCCTTTTCAAATGAATAAAATATTGTTTAAACTAAACCCCCATTCCTCCTTCCCTCCCTCTGTCTGTCTCCCTCTCTCTCTCTCTCGCTTTAAGTACTTTATGTTAAAATGAATTTTTAACATCTGTCACCAGAATGAAATATTGTTTGATATGTATATTTATTTCATACATAAGTGAATTTATGTATAGTTACATGAAGTATGTATACATCACATGTAAAGGTGACTCATATAAATGTGTTTGTCAAATTATTTTGCGAAATTTTGTGATAATTGAAATGTGATAATCTATGAAATGAGGATTGTGTTTGGAATTATATGTTTATGTGATTACTCATATATATAAATCTCATTGTTAAGTTTGGTTTCAAAATTTGTGTGAAGGTTTGAATTCGTTACATGCATTGTCAATTTGGTTTCAACATTTTGTGAGGATTTTGACTTCATTAATCAGTGAATGGAAATTTGTGTTCGGATTTGAATTTGTTCTTTGTAGATATGGAAATTAGTATTTGGATTTGAATTCGTTACGTGTAAATGTTATTTTATGTGGAATGGAATTTGTTGATCAGTGGGAATCACGGTGGCTAAGTAGGCAAGGCGCTGGCTCGCTAGCCTGGAGTTCAGGTTTTGATCCCTGCATTGGCCGAGAAAGTTCATCTCGATTTTCCAGCGTGGTTTCCTCTTGTCAGTGATGCAGAATGGAGAGCCTGACAAGGACAGCTGTCTAGTCGTTCTGATGGGATGAAAAACCGAGGTCCCATACACATTGGCGTGCAAGTAAAAGATCCCTTGGCAGTTGGAATTCGATATAAGAGTAGGCGGTAGTGCCGCTGCCCGGGCAAAATTTCCCTCATAGCACGATGTATGGCGTATGCCCCTCCTCCATTAGCCCGGGTTAGGTGCAGAAGAGTAGGACGTTAAACACCATTTCATTTCATTTTGTTAATCATTGAATAGGAGAGTTTGTGTTTGGCATTGCAGTTCTATGTGGTAATAAAATATAATAAATATAATTGTCAAATTTGGCTTCAAACTTTTGTGAAATTGAAATATGTTGACGTTTGTGTTTGAAATTATACAGTTACTTACATTTAAATGTAAATTTGTTTATCAAGACAAGGAGGTTTCCATTTGGAGTTGTGATTTTATAATACATTTGAATTGATAGTTTTTTTGTTTAGCAGAGATTTTAGATTGTCTGTGCTGTGTCCATGTACGTACAGTTTGTTCTGTGGCTCAGTGATGGAGGTGCTTGCTCACTAACCACAAGGTCTCATGTTTGGCGTGTTTTCCTCTGGTGTGTAGTTGATAATTGGAATTTATCAATTAGGCAGAAACGCGACTATTGGGGCAAAATTTCTTTCATAACACACTGTATGGCATATGCCATGTTCATTATCCGAGTCGGGCAGAACAGCAGGGCGTTACACCCATATTGAACTTTGTGATGGACAGGTAGTAAAAATATCAACTATAAAATTAAGACAAATTTTTATTTAGCATACCCCTGTGAAAATGAACACTGAAATTTCAGTGAGATTTCAGTGAAATCTCACTGAAATTTCAGTGAAAGATTTGGTCAAAATATTATTGAAATTTCAGTGAGATTTCAATGAAATTTCAGTGAGATTTCAATGAAATTTCAGTGAGATTTCAATGAAATTTCAGTGAGATTTCAGTGAGATCTCAGTGAGATTTCAGTGAGATCTCAGTGAAATTTCAATAAAATTTTGACCAAATTTCTTACTGAAATTTCAGTAAAATCTCACTGAAATTTCGATAATATTTTGACCAAATCTCTCACTGAAATTTCGGTAAAATCTCACTGAAATTTCAGTAAAATTTCACTGAAATTTCGGTAAAATCTCACTGAAATTTCAATAATATTTTGACCAAATCTCTCACTGAAATTTCAGTGAAATCTCACTGAAATTTCAATAATATTTTGACTAAATCTCTCACTGAAATTTCAGTGAGATTTTACTGAAATCCTGTTGAATTTTACTGAAATCTTGTTGAAAGTTTACTGAAATCTCTTGACTACATGTATTTCAAAGTTTTTATTAACATGCATTATGAAAAGAAACTTCAAACAATTACAATATTACTATATATTATTGATTATCCCTCAAATCTCTGTATTCCATCTTCTGATTTTCCTTTTCTTCTAGTGTCGCCCTTTTCTTCTTCCATAATAAAAATATATGGCCTGAAATTACACAATCAAAATAATATTAAATAAAGATAGGCATGTGCCATGCAATGTGCTATTAGAGAATTCATAAGTTTCAAAATTATCCTGTCAAATACAAAGCATCATATAGGCAAAAAAAAAACATTTTGGAAACCAGGGTTAAATGTGCATTTATAACACTGCAGATTAAAGTGAAAATTTTCTCATAAAATATCTTTCGATTTATAATAACTGGATCCGTATCCTAGACAGAACGGTTTTACTTTTATTTTTCTAAAAACTAAACATAGCCAGGTCACACATAATTTGAATGACGAAAATTACCGACCACCAATTTGAATAGGTCGATCTTCTACACGTCTACAGAACTAGAAATTAAACAACGGAACTACACTCACCATGTCTGCTTTGCAGATACGCTATATCAGTATCCATTTTTATCAGTAACTACTTCGAAACATATCCAACAAACCATTCCGTGATAGGTGTTTTGGGGTCATATAATCCAGAAAATACCGTGTACAAACTCAACTACATGTTGTCATATATATTATTCCAAACTCGCGCGCCTTTTTTTGCATGAATTTGGTTGATTAAAATTACGGAACCCTTACGAAAAATGGTGAAAAATACATACCCTATGTTGCCTGTTAATTATATAACATAGCAGCACCAGTTTATCAGTTAAGCGATGAAACATGCATGTAAGGTCCTTTTTCGTTTGGGTGAGAGTTTAATATATTACAATCATTAGAGTATTAAAAATTTCTTCGTTTGTTTTTCCAATCCAAAATCTTTAAAAACACTGTAACCTGACACCAATGCCGTCTGTGTCCAACACTCATGGAATCTGTCATTGTTGTATACGCTAACCGACAATGACTGATTGACTTCCAAACTTAAATTTGTGATTGGTTAAAATTATTCTCATGATTCACAATAAAAGAGGTTGATTTCTAGACATGATTATATTAGTAGATCGTAAAATATTTACTGTACATGAATTTTACGGGTGCCGTAATCAAATGACCTAGTTTCCAAATATGGCTATTGAAACGTGTGTTACGATGAGAAAATAGCCATTCTATCACAATACAATGATTATCGGAACATATTGGAAACGAATTTGATGTTGAGTCACAAGTTTAGACCATACGTAATGAAGTTAAGACATATCATTTTAAACATACTAAAGTTATTATTCATACTTAGCACGTGTTCTGTTCGTGGATTCCGTACGGTGATGGACGAATAAAATAAATGATGGACGAATAAAATAAACGTCAATGAAATTGTCTACTTCAGGAAATAACATGATTAATAATGGAAATCAAAAAAATTTCGTATTCTGACATAATCGGCCATAATTTCAAAGTGCTCTCTTTCAGAAATTACAAATCTTTTAAAGGCTATGCAGTTAATGAGTTATTAAAATATTTGCAATGAAAAAATAACATTTTTATTTTTTGTAATTTCAATGAAATTTGCAATATAAATATTTCAATGAAATTTCAGTAGATCAAAATATAATTTATTTCAATGAAATTTCAGTAGATCAAAATTTTTGTTTATTTCGGTGAAATTTCAGTAATAGACCAAAATATATTTTTATTTCAGTGAAATTTTGGTGAAATTTCAGTGAAATTTGGTCATTTCAGTGAGATTGGGCAGGGGTGAATCGTTTAACGGGGGGGGAAGGTGTGTTAAATCATAAGGTCTACTTGTATTTGACAAGGATAAAATTTTTGAATAGCATTTAGCGATTGATCATAATATAACCCAACACAGTTCTATAATGTACAATCATGATATTATTATATACAGACAAGGTTCTGACAAGATTTCACTGGTCGTTGTCAAGTATACAAATTATAATTTGTATACTTGGTCATGACCAGTGAAATCTGGTTGAAACCTGTGTGTAATATAGTGATTGTTCTCCCTAGAACTGTGTTGTGTTATATTTGACAAGGAGTAGGGTTGCCTGTCTTCCTGTTTCCTCCCACTTCCAAAAACACAATGAGCAGTTGTTTTATTGAAATGATATTATTGACCAATATGTTAGACCCAAAATGACCAAGTTTGTGTCGAGTGAATGTTAAACCCTCTCTATCTCTCTTTAAGTCACCGGCGACGTGATGTAATTATGTCACAATGTACAACCTATTGTTTTTAACAAATTTCAAAAATACCTGCCGTTTTGCCTCTTAAAGAATAATCTTTTCCAAAGAAAGCAAATTGAAAAAAAATGTTGAAAGATCACATTTTCACACCATTTTGATAATCTGCCTCGTTTGTTTCACTACCTTGAGGAATTTATGGTCAGATTAACTGCTGACTGAAATGATACATCCCCTTAAAAACTCTAAATCAACTGACATTTTCAAACGTAGACTGAAAACATATATGTTCCAGTTACACTTTTGAGCTGAAGATCCATACTAAACTTTGCAAGCACATTAGGGACCTTGTTACTATGGTGTTTGTGCGCAATATAAATTTCCGTTATATTATTACAGATGTTTAAAGGAGGTAGAGGGCATGTTGCATCATACGGTCTGTCAAGCGGGACTATTTTAATTCCCCGTTTATACATGACAAGGAGTAGGGTCGTCTGTCCAGCCTCTTATGTTTTTATGGGTCCTCCGGTTTCCTCCAACTGCTAGTGAATTATTGAAATAAAATTGAACCCTACATATTAGTCTCAAAATGACTTAGTTTAGTCTCCCCCCGTCCCTCTTTCTCTCTCCAAGGTAGATAAATTGTTCTTAAATGATTTAATAAAGTTTAACTATTGTGAAAAATAGACTCAGACCCATCAATCTACAACATACCTCTCTCTCTCTCTCTCTCTCTCTCTCTCTCTCTCTCTCTCTCTCAGAATTGTTCTCAGTTCAAGCATGTCTATTTAAATGATCAATGGAATTGAACCATATTTGGTCTGATGCACATTCGAGAGATTCAGATTTCATAATATTGCAAGGAATTTAAAATACTTCAGCTGTTGATCCTTGGCTAATTACTGAAACTGGGGATTAAAAACTCTGTGTGCGATTTTGTTTTAAATTATAAATTATTTTGTTTTAATATCAATATAATAAAATTGTAAATTAATTATCAGCATCTTATATTTGATAAGAAAATATAAAAGTATTTTAAGTGTGGGGTTAATAAATTTACATGGAGACAGGGGTATGAAAAGACTATTTGATTTTGTTTTAAAATGAAAAATGTTTTTTTATTTTTTAAATAAAATTAATAATCTGCATCTTATATTTGGTAAGACAAAATAAAAGTATTTAGGTATAAGATTAAAAAGCCTCAGCTTATCTGTAGAGGAGGCCATGTAAACAAGGTGACATTTAATAGGTAGCTAAAAGGGTTTAATGGCTACTTAAGGTATTATAATTAGAGACTAATTAACAAGTTTGAAGGTGAGAATTAAATAGGTCATTGTTCTCATTTGTCGCAATCAGCTAAGTAATAGAATTTATTTCGAATGTAGGTATAATATTCTTTTCAGCAAGTCTGACCGAAATAATCCCTAGATTACAAGAGATTAACAACTTCTCGTTTGAACAAGTTGTTTTCTTTTGTTTTTAGTATTTATTTAGGGACTGTTGATTTTTAGTTTTAGCCACTAGTTTCTACAGGTCGAACGTAGTTAGTGAGTTCAGTTAAGTTTATTTGGAGGGGAGGATGTGATATTGACATGGTGTATGTTCTTCTGGCTATTTTGTGATACGTTTCGGCCATTGGAAGTTTTTAGATAAAAAAAACGTTGCTTTTTGATTCCATCACAACTAAAACCTTGAAAACTTACAAATTTTTTTATGATATTTCTACTATTTTCGATTCATTCAGAGTGAAAACCTTGTAATTTAAGGATTATTTTGAGATATTTATTCTACCAATGGAATTTTGTTTGATGAAAAAGGTTTTTTGATTCATTGAAAACGTTTAAGACAGCTAACTGAGGATTATTTTGTGATACTCAAAGTTCCTGTACAACGGGTTAGACAGGTTTCAGTTATATTTTTTTGTGACAAAATTGTAGACTTTTAGTGTAGACTGAGAATAAAATTATCTTCTAGTGAGTGTATAGTGTTGAAAATTGACTGGATGTCATACTTCTCCTAGGAATACCTTACGTCTTCTAATATAAGTGATATATAATTCTCACTGTTAAGGCCTATTCTAAGAATTGTACATTTTTGATATCGAGTCAGTATAGCGAGTATACAGTGCATGATCTGATTGTGTGGTTTTTTTTTCATCTTGTGATTTATATAAAATTCATATTGGATATTCTAAGTTTCCTAGGCTTGGATTTGGTTTCTTGTTATTGTATTTTTTTATACTTTCCTCGGATCAGTTATACACCGTGTTTATTTTAAGTAAAAAAGGGCTTTCTTCCGTTTTTGATTTGAATTGATAAAAGACAACAGACTTTGTGACTGGATGAATTATTTCTATGATTATTTTTATCAGCATCAAATAACATTAACAATGAGCACCGTCTTACCCCTTCCCCCACGACGGGGACTCGGTAATTGGTATGGGGGATACATGCAAAAAATGAAAACTTCAAACAAAGATAGTTTTGATGGAATAGCAGCTAACTTTGATGTAGTTGGTAAGTTTGATGGTAGCCTCATGTAATATGAGGTAAATACATATAATGCAAGAGAAATATTTAAAATATTATACATATATTAAGAGCTAAATCTGCTTTTTGCTGGTCTTTCTTTGGGCCTAAAATGTTATCTAAATTATTAATTAGATATTCATTAACATGACAAGAACATAAATCTACTCTCGATGCCATCTGGTGGGTACAATTTTAAACAGATTGGAATATGATCTACGATGCAACGGCTGTTAATGATTAACCGTAAGAATGGATAATCAAGACTTGATATATTATAGTAACAACTTTAACGATGACAACTGAGACAACAATGTTTTTGAAATTTGGTTTTCTCGGGTCAGAGTAAAGTAATTTGACTCAAATTTTTTCAACACATTTTCTTTACATTATCTTTTACCTATTATAATGAGAACTGTCAGCACTTTATCTAATCTCTCATAATGTCCCTTTAACTCCTCCAAAAATTCAGAAGTGGTATCAGTTGTTTTAGAAAGGACAAGTATATAATAAGTATATCTGTACAATTATGATTGATTATTATGGGGCATGGGATGGCCTAGTGGTCTAGAGCGTCATTCATCGAGCTCCAGCTGGCCTGGCCACCTCTGGCTTGCGGTCGTGTTTGCGATCCCTGAGGTATGTTGCTTGGGGATAGGAGTGCCGTCTCAACTTCGTGGACTTACTCTGAGTACACCGTTTTCCTTCCACAGGAAAGGCCCCTGCGCATGCACTTAGATAATAGAAATGAAACTAAGACATCTAGTCTACAATTCCCCCCCCGTGGAAGCAGGCATTAAACACTAAAAACAACATGATTATAATTTTTGTATTTATTTGTAGGAGGGTCAAGTAGTATGAAAATAAAGCAGGAGACATCAACAGTCACTTCTCCAAAAACGTAAGTTTCAGTCAACCTCATCTATTTACTTTTCAGTGATAGACCATCCTATTCGCCGGGGTAGGCAACTTTTTTATAGGTGAGCGTGGGAATTGGCAAAACTTTCCAATCTCAAGTAGATACGATAGACTTATGAACAGAAAACTTTTATAAATGAAGATATTTGAGACAAAATGACCTAAGTCATCATTTTATATACATAATGATTATAAGATGTTTGTAATCAATTTGTAGTCATTATATAGGTGTTACGTTGATAGATATAACACCCCCTGTTTAGAATTTAGAGAGGTGTTGTTGTCCAGTAGACAGTGTCTAATTTACCAATCAAAACGCAAGGTTCACCCTTGTTGTATGTAATCAGGGTGTAGTCATTGAGTAGGTTTTATATTACAAAGGTGTGAAAACTATGACTATTGAGTAATATAAATCACAATTGTCCAGGTTTGTGTATTCATCAGTGATGGGTGTTATAGTCATGCTTTTACACCAGTAGTAATATTTTTTACAGCTAGTTACACACCTGCTAATAAATTATACACACTAAACATTAGTTTAGAGTAATGATCACTTATATATAACTTTGTGGGTTGGATGGCCAAATGTATCATGGAGTCAACTGGAGGGGGGGGGGGGGGCGTACCCATTTGTACGTGACAAGGAGTAATGGTCTTCTGTTCAATTTTGTGGGTTTTATTCGGGGCCTCTGGTTTCCTCCTTCAGCTAATGGACCCCATGCAGGCCATATGCATGCACAAGTGAATTATTGAAATATGATTAACCATATGTTATTCCTGAAATGACCTAGTTAGTGTCGAGTGTGTGTTACCCCTCTCTCTCTCTCTCTCTCTCTCTCTCTCCTGAATGTTATATTAATATATAAATATTTGTATTTTAGGACCAGTGTTCAACAGAATGGAGTAGATTCTCGTATTACAACAACTCAAACAACAAGAGAAGAGGTAAACAATACCTGCATTAATTATTCTATTAGTTCAGATAGTTGCAGTGACTCAGTGAGTAACATGCTGACTTGCTAGTCTTGAGGGCTCAAGCTTACACCCCGTGTCATATTCCTGAAGCAATGGCCTGAGAAATCCCTCTCTGGCCATTGCTGGATTGACTTACACTTGATACTCAAGCTTTTGATGGAGTGTCTCTATTCTTCCCGTTCAATCAAATCTATCCCAAGTACAGCAACATGACAGCCCTTGGTTTAATCTGGGATCTTCCCTGAATCTTTGGACAGTGATTTAAGGTATTAAAAACGCTGAAAGTAAAATGTTTGTCTCTAAACAGTATTGTTTGCATTGTAACCATTGATATCCTTGATTGTCACGCAATTAATTTTTCTGCAATATTCTGCTATGCACTGGTTAATTGTGCGTAAATATTTTTTGAGTCATGACAAAATTGTAAATAATGTGGAACTCTGTTTAAACCTGTATGACGTTGTTACGCAGTTAGGCATTAGTTGTTAATCGGACTATTGACCAGTCATAATTTGGACCAGAAATTTGCTTTTGTTACGGCAGTGCTTGAGTGGGATTAGGTGTGGAGAAATTACAAATCGCCGTTTTTTGGAATGGTGAAATTAAATTTAGATATTAATTCATTTTAATCCCATTGCAGTCCTTTTATATTTGTTTTCTATCTTTCACAGGTACGTCAGACGGAAATATCAAAGAATATGGCTAACATGGCTGCTCCGGCTGCTGGTTTTGATGATGATGATGATGACGATGAGGGAGTGTACGAGAATGTCCCCTCCGCTCCACGAACAGATGTATACAGAGAAACAGATGCTAAAGTTGAAGTCGAACTTCCGCAATCTGGTAGAGCGTCAAACATGAGAGAACGCTTCTTGAAATTAGCCGGAGAAAGTGCTGCTGGTGCTCGAACCGCTGACCGTGAATTGACCCCACCCCCGACTATAAAAGGTAAAGTTGAAGCTGGCGTCTTTGAGAGTCAACCTTCTCCGAAAAGAACTGATGTATATCGTCAAGAAACGAAACAAGAAGTTATTTTACCCGAGAAAGGTAAAGCTTTGAATACTGTACAAAAATACAAAGAAATAGCAAGTAGGGAATTCAAAGGACCGGCCAACAAAAGGGAGATCACTCCAGACCGTTCAGGTGTAGTAGAATATGTGAGTGAACCCAGAGCAGAGCATATGACCTATGAAGAAAAACCCTTGGAGGCTGGTATATTTGAAAGCAAACCAAATGTAATCGAGAATGTGTCTCGCTATGAGGACTATGTACCTGATGCACGCCCTCAGTCTGGAACGGCTAAGAGTATCGCTTCTAAGTACAAGGAGATAGAACGAAATGCTGCTTTGCCACAGGCTGCTGCTAATAGAAGGGAAATAACTCCAGATAGGAGCGGTCCTAATGAATTTGTCTCTGAACCAAGAGGACAGCATATAACCTATGAAGAGAAAGTGGAAGCTGGTATATATGAAAATGAACCTGCACCAGTTAGACAAGATATCTACCGCCATGAAGAATATTACGTCGAAGAACCCTTACCAGAAAAAGGTTATGCCAAAAATCTTGCTGCAAGATTTCGCGAGATTGAACAAAAAGCTGCCATCCCCAAAACCTCAGGTCATAGAGTGTCTCCACCAAAAGATGATAATAGGAATGTCTATGAAAATGAGCCAGCTGCTTCTCCAATTACTTATAAAGAAGCAGTTGTGCAACCAGATGTTGTTCCAGAGAAAGGTCTAGCAAAAAATTTGGCTTCAAGATACAAGAAAATAGAAGAAGAAAACCTTAAAGCTCGAGCTGGCAACCGTCAAGTCAAGGAATTCACACCACCCAAGGATGAGAGGACTGTTTTTGAAAGTGCTCCAACACCATCGAGATTACACTATGAGGAAGTTGTACCAGAGAGTGGTATCCTAGAAAGCCAGCCGACAGTACGCGACGATGTATACCGCTACACCGACGTCAAAGATATTGAAGTCGAATTACCAGAACGAGGTGCTGCCAAAAATCTCCTGTCACGATGGAAACAGATAGAGAGCGAGAGTGCTAAAGGATCTCCACCGACCCCTGGTCGTGTAAAGGAATTTACGCCACCAAGAGAAGAAGAAAGAATAAAACAGTTACGGAGTCCCAGAACGCCCCCAAGTGGTCAGAATAATAGTGTACACCCTAACGACCTCCCGGGACAATATCACCCAATTAACGAACCCACCGTTTTCGAGAGTAAACCAGCTCCACAACGAGAAGATTTGTATCGAGAAGCAGATACTGATTGGAGCGTTGGTTTACCAAAAGCCAATAAAACTAAAAAGGTCCTCGCTAAGTTCCAGGCGATTCAGGCTCAAACAACGTCGTCATCTCCTGTGAGTAGGAAGGCACATGTAAGTATATTTTATATTTCTATATTTAGCTGATCCTCGTGATCACTTAACATTTCAAATCATCCCAGATACCGGGCGTTCCATAATGATCAAGGATATCAGATCTTCTATGATGAGCATGATCACATCTGATTTATCAATGATATCAGGACGTCCAATAATGATCAAGGATATATGATAAGCAATGATATCACGCTGTTCGATGAATCTGTCATGAGCACAGTTACATCTGATTTAGCTAGGATATCAGAATTCTATGATGAGCACGATTATTGGATATTTTATGATGAGCTCGATTATCAGGTGCTCTGCGATGAGCTCGGTTATCAGGTGCTCTACGATGAACATGATCAATAATAAATAATAATAATGTCCATTTAGAAAGCGCTATATCCACAAACATGCTCATGACGCGATTATTGGATATTCCATGATGAGCACAATTATCGGGTATTCCATGTTGAGCAAAATTATTGGATATTCCTTGATGAGCTCGATTATTGGATATTATATGATGAGCACGATTATCAGATGTTCTATGATGAGCATGGATATCAAATATTTATATTGAGCAAGGACATCAGAGGTTCTCTCTTTGACATCAGATATCCTAGGCTGAACAAGTATATTACCATCACATCGCCTGTAAACAAATGTTATCCATCTAGTTTAAAATTATAGAAGAAACGTTTCTGTATATCTACACCAAAACAGATAAGCAGAGAAATTGAGGAGTATTTTAGAATTGTTCAGATTTGTCCAATGTGAGATGAATCTGTTGCATGAATTATTAAAAACAGTATTTGTATGATAAGTGGTTGAATAATATTTCTGCGTATTCCTACTAAATGATGTTCATCTATTTGTACTAAAACAAATCATTTGATCATATATCTGTTCGAATCATTGTGTGTTAGTGTGTTTCATCAGATGTATCATTATAAAATATCCTATTATAGGCCTGTATATAATTCATGTAGTATAGCTTATCACATAGAGAGAGACTATTAAAGCTTGCAACATAGAGAGGCTATTATAGGCCTATAATGTATGTAGTAAAGCCTACCACACAGAGAGGCTTGTATGTAGTAAAGCCTAGCTAACAACATAGAGAGGCTTTAAAATGGCTTTTAATCCATCTAGTGTAGCTTCCCACATAGGCTAGGCTATTATAGGCCTGTAATTCATGTAGTATAGTTTACCACATTACAGGCCTGTAATTCATGCAGTATAGCTTACCACATACAGAGGCTATTACAGGCCTGTAATTCATGAAATATAGCTTGCCACATAGTTGGCTAATATAGGCCTCTAATTAATGCAGTTATATCGAATTATATTATCTTCCAATGATTCTACTTCTTGTTCTCTGAAATTACTGGATATTCTTTCATGGTGTTTAGTCTTATTTATCCAGTAACATCTTTACTAGGGTTTTGCTAATATAGTTTTATTGACTAAAATAAGATAGAGTATTAAAGAGGCATTATCTAAGATCTAAATCTGCGTATTGCTGGTTATTTTTTTTTCTGGCTTCCATTGCTATATGAACTATTATTTGACATTTATTCACCACGGACAGTAATTAACTCTCTAGACAACTGGATGGATAAAAAACTGAATGGATCAGACAATGTTCTCATGTATTTAAATTAAACGATAATTTGCTGCACTGACAGTGAGAGCCAATTAATTGAAGGAATGCAAATAAGGACATTGATTACCAGGTACCGGTATTATTGTTGCAATGGCATCTGACTATTGAAGGATATGAACTATCAACTTGCGATTTATTATCAAAAATCAGACAATCATAACTTTGCTCCAAATAAAATAACTTGATTGGAAATTTCAAAATTGTTAAGATTTTATTATCTATTTTTAAACTATTATACTAGCAAGAACAGCCAGCTCTCCATCAAAATCTTACATAATGTGTCTTTAATTAAATTGTGAGAGAAGGAGGTCTGAGTCATTGGATGATAGACAGTGATTGGGACTACATTATCTTGAATATCCAGTCTTTCTTCATGTATCTATATATCTATATATATATCTATGTCCCCTTCTTTGCTTTTTAGGATGATATGGAAATCCCCACTCCTGTTAGAGAAAATAAGGTTCGTTTAAAATGTAACACAAAACAATGATTTTTCACAAAGAACCTTTTTTGTTGAAATCTTAATTTATTATGAAATACTTGTAATATGTCCGGTGAAAGCAAACAGAAAGGCATGCCAGCTTTATATTATTTTTTAGAAAGACATCATTGTTCTTGAATTTTAGTTAAACATTACTCTGCTTCTATTTACGTTTACCCTCCCTTAACAGTATTATGCACAACTTGAAAGTTTATTTAAGGAATTGTTTATGAAATCGAATTGACCAAATTGCTCTTGGATGACACTAAAATGTTAATCTGATTTTTAGTACCGAAATGACCTAGTTTGTGTCGAGTGGACAGTAAAACCCAATTTCTCACTCTCTATTCTTATTTAAAACAAACATGATGATATTTTCTGTAACCTTGTTGTACACTTTTTGCACTTTGTAACACTTTGTCTAAATATTCTCTTATTTCCAATATTCACGTAACCCAAAATTTATTTTCTGTACCTTACGTTGTCTGTCATTTTCACATTGTTGTACGTCTTTTGCACATCGTAACGTTTTGTCTAAGTGTTTTCTTCTTTACAAATTTGACATCAACCAAAATTTTTTTCAAAGCTATACATCTTCATTTTGTCAAATACTCCAATGTATTCGACTTTAACTATTGCAAAGTTGTTTGTCTTGAGGGTGAGGTAGTGGATGACCGAATGACCAGCGTGTGCGCGTTGTATCATAAGGTCTGTTATTGAGTCAAGTGTTGTGGTTTCGAATCCCCACCATTACACATGACAAGAAGAAGGGTCACCTGTCCGACCTTGTGGGTTCACTGTGGGTCCCCCGGTTTCCTCCCACTGCAAAAGACAGCTACGCGCAAGCTTATTAATGAAATTAAATTGAATCATTTTTTAGTCCTAAAATGTCTCTCTCTCAACTATTAAACTTGGTGATGGTCATTTGTATTTTTTGAAAAATATCACATTTTTAACGCTTAAATCCAAGCTAAAATATAGGCAAATTAACATTTGTGTTTTCAGTCGCCAACAACATCCCCCCAGCCTATACAAAAAGATCTCAAGATGGTGGTAAAATGTCAATTTATTAATTTCTGGCTTGGAATCAATCAGACTAATAATATGCCCATTAAAATATACGTTGGCACTCGTAATTTAATCAATAAACTGCTTTAGATCATAAGGTCTGTCTGTCATTTCCCCCAAATAACTTGTACGTGACAAGGAGTAGGATCGCAGGTGTAACGTCACAGGTTTTGTCCGGGTTCCTTGGTTTCTTGTCCCTGCAAAAGTACGATTATTGAAATAAAATTCCCTGAGCCCTGTTTAAAGTAAAAGGTGAAAACATTGTAACTCTTTCTTTTGTGAAGTTGATTTTCTGATTTTCTTTATTTCCGTCTCGTGACACATGTTCTGTGTATCTTATTCACTATCTGTATTTCGTATCTGTGCTCTGTAATCTGTCTTATCACCACTCCTTGTTTATTTATGTTTTTCATCAAGGGTGGGGGTCGGGAAAGGGAGGAGGTACATCATTTAAATTAAGACTTTTAAGGCATGTAATAACCAATTGTCTTAATGATTTCAAAGCATGGATTAGTTTCTGTTCAGATTCGTGTTTGAAATGATAGATATTGCATGATTATTATATTGCTACACCATGTTTAGGGGTGGAAAAATAGGGGTATATATACCATTGTCTAGAGGAGTGAACCAAAACTTGATGAATGCTGCTTATCTACTAGATAACTGAATATTATCATAACAAGACCCTTAGATACAAGCTAATTATTGAAATAAAATTTAAAAATATGTTTGTCCCTAAATGACCAATTTGTGTTGAGTGGACATTAAACCCCATTTCTCTCTGTATAGATTAACGAAAATATCAAGATAAAAATACACTAGGCCCTTTCATATCTGATTAGAACAATCATGTCTTGTTAATACAGGTAGTTTAAAAAATCTGCAGTAGTTCATCTAGAGCATTCATCAAGTTTGAATTCCCAAAACTTTTGACTCCCAGGAACCAATCTGATTAAAATACAGATCCTTATTTTGTTTTATGATTTATACTTTCGATGGCCTAGACTACATGAAGATCTGTTCAGTCTGTTGGAAGTTTGTGTCAGGTGTCATATGAGTGGCTTTTGACTAATCAATCAGCGTTGATGTTTCTAGTGGTTTACCCACATTTCCCTGCACCTCACGCCAAATACTCGACGTAACAGACCGTTTCATGAGCTAATCCTCACATCATCCAGAACATGTCAATGATAACAACTCTTCCAGACCTGTAAAGACAAGTAAAACGAAATTTTGAACAATAGAAAACAAAATGAAATAGTATAATCTGTGTTTTAATCAAATTGATCACATACAATATTTAGTAGCAATAGAGAATGAAACAAACTTGTATAATTTGAAACCATATTAATTTGGTTGAATATTTTAAATATTAATCTGCATCTTGATAATTTTAGAATTTAGTTTTACTTTAGTTTTTTTCCCTTGAGATAAAATTATAATCCCTCTTTTGTCTAAAAAACTCTTTTAGTTTTGATATTTTGATACTAATTGTGTGATGTTTGATTTTGTTTTTTCTTTTTACTAATGTGGATGCTTTAGCCTAAAAAAGTTGGACATTTTGTTGCTGTGCAGAATGAAAAATGTGGAGCTTGCCAGAAAACAGTTTACGCCATGGAAAAAGTTGAAATGAACAAAAATGCGTATCATCGAGCTTGTTTTAAATGCTCACAATGTCGAGCAGTACTCACGTAAGATTTTATCATTGTACCGATATTCCATCTTCAAAACGGAATAAGCCAGTTCGGAAAAAAGGATTTCATGTGACCCTTTAAACGTGTTTTGTATCAGTGAAAGTGGAGGTTCAGTGGATAAATTGACAATTCATATTTCAGAAACCTAGATGTTTCGGATACGTTCACAAATTGACAGTCTATGTTTCAGAACACTTGAAAATTAAAATTTTTACCAAGTCTTGCTGAGGTTCCGTGTACAAATTGACAATTCATGTTTTCCAACACTTAAAAGTTGAAATTCGTATTTACTAGTTCTGATTTAACGTCAGGTAATGCTGAGGAGCCAAAAGCACATTCAATTTCCCTGCATCCTTCTCTTCAAAATGTCTCCGCTCCGTCCCCCTCGTCAAATTGAAATTGTGACCCACATAGGCAATCACTGGATCATTATTTCTACACTGGCTTATTCTGTTTTGCTGAATTTATTTAATCATAAATGACAGTCCGTTTCAAAGGATGGAGACCACTGAATAGGAGTTGTTCCAGATGTAAAAGAAATGAAGAATGCATGATTATATAAATGCTTGTCAATTACTTTAAGAATTGAGATTAGAAATTTGTGAATGCTTACTAAAACAAAACACACCGGTGAACCTCTAGCTGTAGCCGAGTGATGATTATTAACAAACAGTATGATGTATAGATACTGTTTCAATCTGTGTTGGTCCTGGGGATCTTGAAACGTTTTATTTACCCATCTGAAGGTTTATAGCTCAACCCACACCTTAAATACATTTTATCTTTTACACAATTTACTCATTTGACATAGAATTCAAGAGTTGTTAGGTTTAATTAGGAACATTTTTGGCAGGGCTCATTGGGTTCCTTAGAGTTTGATTGAAATGGCCAGAGTTTTACTTGACCAGATTATAATGTAGATTATCCAAGCCATGGGGACCAATTTGAGCTCTTGGGAGAAGTTTGCATAAAGCTGATACAGTAGGACGTTAAACCCCATTTCATTTCGTTCAAAGTCGATACTGAGTCGACAGCTTAAGCCCATGGATGACATTAGGGAGGTATGTGAAAAATTGAGTGGGGGAGAGGGGAGAAATTCGCTTAAAAACAGCACTGAGAATAACTCAAAAAGAAAAAAATTATTCTACTTTTAATTACACATTTTTGAGTTTGAAACTTGGGTAAACCTTGAGGTGAGTAAAGATTAGGTTTTATGATCCCAGAACACAGTTATTAGAGTTTGTAATGCATGATCCAAATTTCAGCATGGTGTTCATTCATGGCATGAGCATTTTGATGTCATAATCATCATTGCTTCAAGAAGAAACACTCGGTGGAGATGTTCAATTACATTATTTGATATTTAGCATCATGTTCCTGAAGCAACGACTGCAAGTTTTACCACATGTATCTTCTTTATTCGTTTCTGTGAATGAACAAAATGCAGGAATAATAACAAGAAGTTCTTTGGGTTTTTGATCGATTGCGTCAGATGTCATATGACAGCTTTTGACCCTACGACGTCAGGCATTTGATAAACCAATTAGCGTGCCGTTGATGTTGGTTACCCACAGTTCTGTGTACCTCATGTCAAAAACTTACCAAAACAGACTGTTTCATTAGCTAATTCCTCACATCATCTAGAATGCGTGTTATATAACAACATTGCCAGATCCTAGTGTACTAAAGACAAGTAAAACAAAATTTTAATCAATAAAAAACGAAGCAAAATGGATCTGTGTTTTAATGGTTCACATGGTTGTGAGGTACATCATTTCAATTTTCATTCGATTTTGACTGATCCAGTGTTTGTCTATAGCTATACATAGAGCTGTGATTTTGACTGATCCAGTGTTTCTGTTTATCTCTACATAGAGCTGGGATTTCTGTGATCATGGAAGATATCTGTGATTGGAAGACATCAGAGGAATTAATGAGGCTGGTATATATATTTTTATCACAATGCATTTGTTTCTAATTTACTCCCTTTTTCTTTTTCAGGCCTAAAACTTTCGCCATCAACGCTGGCACTATGTTTTGTACAAGTCACTATAAACAGCTTTTTGCACGCAAGGGAAATTACGATGAGGGATTCGGCAGACCACAACATAAAAAGAAATGGAAGAGTGAATCAAATTTATTAGACGGCGAATTACATGAAATGGAACATGAAATAGAAGCATAGAATTTGAAATTAAAATAATATCTTATATAAAAAAAATATAAACTTTTATAATATTAACATCAACCCCCCATTGTATTATAATATTAATATATAATCAGAAATTTTATGCGAGATATTGAAAGCTCTGAAAATTTGTACAAAATAATCAAAGAATGCATGCACAGAAAATCTATAAATAGAACTGTCAATCAAATTATGTAAATATATTATACCTGACTGCCACCCTTATGGTGATTTGTTTAATGTGATATTTCATATCGCGAAATACCAAAGTTCTTAAATAATTCTTCGTTGTTCCATTCATCAATTTCTTTTGATATACTTTTGAAAATGTCCCCATATTTACATAGTTATTAATAGATTAAATAATTAAACTGATGTCTGATTGGTCAAATCTGCCTTGTCCCTCATGAAAGAAGTGATATGATTGGATGCGTTGAGTGATCTGTGTATGAAGATTATAGACATTGCTCTGTCAAGTTTGGTGCGCTAATAATTGTTAGATTTTTTTTATTTGTTTATACGTACGTTTCATATCATGCTTTGATAAGGTTTATTATATATTTTTCGAACAAATCGAAAGTGGGAGGAGAGTTATGACATACGACAAAAAAAAAAAAATCAAATGCATAACAAGTTTCACAAATAATCTCCCCTTTTCATGTATTTATATCAGTGTATATTTATATTCTATGTGTATTCTTCCCCTGTAGAAATATCTAGCCCCTTTTTATTTTAGTATAAAATATTTATTAAACCTTGGAGCCAATAGTTTCCAGAAGAAACAGTATTTGAAATTAAGTGCATCGACTTTTCGCATTGTGCAAAAGTAAAGCTTGTAATCCTAATGTTTATGATTTTTTTACACTATTAAAATATTAACAATATTTACCAAATAATTAGAATGGATAAATAACAATATGTGTAATTAAATTTTGCTCAATGTTTCCAAAACAAAAGAAAATAATTTAAAAATCTGAAATTGATGATGAAAGGTTTGGCCTGTGTTCACAGTAGTTAAAACTTGGGGTAAACCATCGTTTTGAATAGCATTAAAAATAATGTTCAGGGCCTATTTGAAATGGGTAAAACCAATGTGAATGCAGCCTTAGGCCAAAATGTGTATTGAGGAAACCATAGGGGTACTCGATTTAATGTTACAGAATTGAAATTCATCCCAGATAACAAAGTGATGTGAATTTTACGTTAGTTTTACGTCATTTGATTTAGATTCAGGTCAGCATCAGATAATGGTAAAATTTTACTGTTACAAATGATGCATCGCAATGGAAGTTCCATCATCGATCAATCACTACAACTGATTCCGCAATGATTCTGTTCACACAAGAACTATGACAGAATTCCGTTCCAGACTGACAATCAAGCAAGCCCCTATGTGTGACTCAAAAGAGGCATAATTTATATGAAGCATTTTATAATTATTTTGTTTTATAGATTAATTGTTCTATAAAAAGCTTAATAGTAGATACTTACGATTAAAGTATGACGCGCTGCTTGCACAAACTAACACTCAATATACAGAGGAATATATTAAGCATCTTGCTAACCTACAATAATAAAAGTGATATCTCGCTAAGGAGATATACTCGACAAGTGAAATTAAATTGTTGTTTAATCACCTTTGAGCTATACACAAAATCAGAATTACTAAATATACTTATACTTAATATTAAAATCAAAACTTTGAATATTTTTGTAGTTTATAATTTTATAAAATTCTTTTTTGATTTCTTACTTTTTCAATGTGCTTAAATCGATCTCTTAGATATAGCCATGATTTAAGATAATTACATATGGGCTATTTTACTTCTTCTCATTGCAAAGTTATTTATATTTGTTTTCTTTTATGTGTTCCATCGGCCATATTTTGTTTAACCCAGATGCTACATACCATCAATTATAACACCTTATGCAGCCTAACGAAAGTCAGTTACACGCATGACAAGAGTGTCATAACAAAGACCCCACTTATTTTAGCAGCTCAAGTATTTTTGAACTCTTGTTTGCAAAATTATGATGCTTAATGCGCACGAGGCATGTTTTATCAGAATGACGAAATACTCGCTGTGTGGTAAGCCCGGATAAAGAGATTTATCAGGCAGAAGAACAAGACCGGTCGAACCCCAAAGAATCACACAAAATGTTACCAGTAGGGGCTATTATAAAATTTTTAGAAATTCCTTAGGGTCAACTGGATTGGATTAAAACACTTTAGTATTAGAAAATATTCAAGATGGTCAAATCATAGAAATATTGTGTCATCAAAACATCTGGGTTTTTCAAGATTTGATAAGTGATGATTTCCTATACAACTATTTATAATAACTTTCTTCCTATCAATCAGATTAAAATATAACGGTCATTTCGTTTCACTTTATTTGTTATGTTAGATGACCAATGCATTAAAATCAGGCATATCCAGATCACCAGTCCGAGTGTCTGTATTGGTATATAGTGTTGTTTATTCTTGTTAAATATGGTAGTGATTCTTATTGGATTTTGAATTATGACAATCTGGAATATCGCACTAACCATAGTGTTGATATTGGTATACAGGGCTGTTAATTATGAGAAGGATTCTGGAATATGATTGTTTCAGTTTAAACGGAACGAAACTTGGAAATGTTACAGTATAAACGTAACGAAACTGGGTGTGGTAGAAACTTGGAAAGGTTACAATTTAAACGGCACGAAACATGGTGGCGCGGTAGAAACTTGTAAAGGTTCCAGTTTAGCGTGAGCTAAATAAACGTGGACGAAATGTTTAATCTAATTTTAATCTGATTGTCTTGATGTCATATTAAATAAATTTGTCATCTATTGTATCTGATGTTTATATCTGTACATTGCTGCTATCTGTCTTAGTCAATATCTCATTATTATTATCATATTGTATATTATATTTAGCTCATTCTTATTCTATAATAACTATGAGGCTTGTACGTATCAAAATGACTTTTTACTTTTGTTAATGATGTAGTATTCATTGTGTATCTTTTTGTGCTATTTATACTTATTTGTCATCTAGGAATTTTAATTCAGTATTGTCCGTGGCTATCGTTTTCGATTGCATTGACTTATAATAATGGATGTGAATGGAAGATGATTAAAGGGGGGTAATTAGGTAATTATTGAAGGGAGATAATTCCGAGATTGAAGTTGTTGAGCAGGTTGGTTTCAACTAGGATGATGTAAAGCACTTTTAAATTATGCAAGTTTAATTAGTTATCAGTCTTTGTTTATGGTTTAAAAAAAATGATTGTGCTTAGTTTTTGTAACTCTTATCATTGCAATAAATCATGACGCTTACTTCACACATATCTAGCTATCTTGTGTTCATTATTGGGAAGACTGCCAAACTGTCCACTGGTAGATACGGCTACGCACAGGAGAATAATTGAAATAAAATTAAGCAAAATGCTGGTCTCCAAATACCCTAGTTGATTTCCAGTGGACGTTAAACCTCATTTTCTCTTTTATTGGAAAAGTTTCGGTGCATGATAGAGGACCTGGCAAGGGAATTCGTATAATTATTCGGATTGGAAAGAAAACCGGGGTCCTCATGTACGCATTGGCATGCAGGTAAAAGAACCCATGACACTTCAAAGTCAAAATAAAAGTAGACTGTAGTGCCGCCATCTTGGCAAAATTTCTTTGTTGACTCACTGTGTTTGCCCAGTTTCATTATCCTAATCGGTGCTGTGGGACATTAAACCACATATCAAATTATTGGGCGAATATTGGGTGACTGCTGAAATGGTTTTATCAATCTGTCCATTTGTCATTCCTGATGTAACACGATGACTCGACATCCAATTGGGGTAGAATGTTTAATCCTGGGAGCCACGGGGGTTCAGTGAGTCAGACGTTGCCTCGCTAACCTGGTGCTGCCGTGGATATTCCGATGTGCAGGTCAGAAAAGTTCATCTGGATTATGCGGGGTGGTTTTCCATTGTCAGTAGGGCAAGAAACAGTATACTTGCGATTTGGAATTTGAAAAGAGAGAAGGCTGTAATACTGCGGTATGGGCACAGTTTACATGATAGCACACTGAATATGGCGTGTCCCCGTTTCATTAGCCCAGCCTGTGTAGAGAGAGAGAGACAAATGGGTTTAACGTCCACTCGACACAAACTAGGTCATTTTGGGACTAACATGGTTTCAATTATATTTCAATAATTCGCTTGCGCGTAGGGGTCTTTAGCAGTAGGAGGAAACCGGAGGAAACCCACGAGGTTGAGAAGGCGCCCCTATATCCATGCCACATACGTTCACACCAGGGATCGAAACCACAGCCGCAAGCTAGAGGTCGAAGCGCGGCACTCTAGACCACTAGGCCATCCCCCCAGTCTGTGTAGAACAGTAGGACGTTAAACTCCTATTTCGTTTAACGTATAAGAAAAGCACTTGAGGAAATGGTTTTGTGGATGACTCGACTTCCAATTGAGGTAGACTGTTCAAGTCTGCTGGCAAACCAACCTAACGCTGTCAACAGTAAGCTCCGCTCACTTGAAATTGAAAAGGGGGTTGGGATGGCCTAGTGGTCTAGAGTGCCGCGCTTCGACCTCTAGCTTGCGGCTGTGGTTTCGAGCCCTGGTGTGAGCGTATGTGGCATGGAGATAGGGGCGCCTTCTCAACCTCGTGGGTTTCCTCCGGGCACTCCGGTTTCCTCCCACTGCTAAAGACCCCTACGCGCATGCGAATTATTGAAATAAAATTGAAACCGTGTGTTAGTCCCAAAATGACCTAGTTTGTGTCGAGTGGACGTTAAATCACATTTCTCTCTCTCTGAAATTGAAAATATTTAGAACACACAATTACCCAAGCATTCACCGTGGGCTTAAACATGTTTGATTTGTAATGTAGCAATACTGGTAAAAAAATAACAATGACTGCAGGGGGTAAAGACTAGAATCTGGCTGCAGAGGTTAAGAATTCCACTGTCACAGACAACAGCGGGAAAGAACGTATTAAAGCAGAGAGAAGTTCGGTAACAGAATTCCAGGATGTTATTTCGAAGATCACAGAAAAGATATCTTGATGGAATAAATGGTCTGTACAACCGTTCCATAAAATATCCCCATAATCAAAATGTGGCGAAGTGGACGAAATGTACTGTAATATACTGGTCCTTTTGCCTGAATTTACATGGGAATCCCATTTGCTATTAGACTGCAACTCTGTTCCAGGGACGTGGTGTTCCCGCCCGGGCACCAAGAAACAATATCAATATGTGTGTCCGGGGGAGGGGAGGGGATGTGCCACCGGGTAATATTGGGTTGTGTGGAACATGCTAGATTGTAGCATATCCGACCCACGGGTGCGCTATATGTTTGACACTGGTTAAGCATTATGATTATAATCCTGAAAACCGTATTGAAACCGCGCGATTTTTGGGAGGGACGCAAAAGAGCAAAACAACCCCTCACTCTCCGCCGCCGTTGTGTTCGTTTATTGCCACCGCCTCCGACCCGCGGTCTACCACAATTTCTTGTGAAATCTACAGACTAAATTCGTTATCTGATCAGTTTGAAATTTAGTTTATGGAGACTATGTCATCGTGTTTTTTACATTAGTGAGATAACGCAGCCTATTGAACTTCAGCAATTTCCATTAATTACCACTAGAGTTATGACCCTTGTTTCATTCTCTTGAACCATGGACCGTATATAGGCCTCGTGGGCGTTGACTGTCCATCTATACACGGTAAACTCTCTAACGGCTTAAGTTATAACCCAACATGTATTAAATGCATATTATGCATTATTTAGATTAGTAAAACGAAGAATGCTATTGAATTGCAGCAAATTGTCAAATACCTCAATAGTTATGGGCCTTGTTTGGGAGGATTTATATAGCTATTGTTGGCGTAGGTCTTAAGATGTCAACGAAGCCCCTCCATGAACAATAAAAACAGGCATATTCTTGTCATTATCCGCCCGACACATTATTGCAATTTATATGTAATGATATAAAACGAATTACATTAAATTCATGTCGTTTGAATTTATGAATTAGACAAACTAGACAAGTGGTGACACTGTTGAATGGGGGAGGGGGGGGGTATTGAATTGATAATTCAGCACTACAGACAGATAACATCGGCGATACACTTAAATTTAATTTATCCAAATTACAAGATCTGAAAAAAGACAGAAAAGTAATTGTTGATGATTTGGAAAATAAAATCGATGAAAAACTGAATGTAAGAATTGATTCTTTAGCTGTTCAGTCAAGGTTAAGAAAATGAAATGAAGTGGGGTTTTACGCCCTACTGTTCTTCTCCGAAATGGGCTAATGAAGACGGGTATGCGCCATACAGTGTGGTATGAGGGAAATTGTTGCCCAGTCAACTGCCAAGGGATCTTTTACGTACACGCAAATGTGTACGCGAGACCTCGGTTTTTCGTCCCACCCGAACGATACATGCAGGGGCGTTTTAAGGGTTATCATGGCGGAGGCTACACTATTTTGAGGGCCCTCTTTCGCGGGGGGGGGGGTGATTGATGATTTTTTATGCCAATGCAATGACTACATTCTCATTCAGTAGTAGATTCGACAGTAACAGTGTATAGAAAACGATTGACTCGGACACGGGGGCCCTTTCACTTGGCCAGAGGGGTCCTTTTGTCAGACGTAGGGCCCTTTTCTATGCCTTCAGGGCCCCTCTAACTAGGGTACATTTTCATTTTCTCATCGGTTTTAGCATTTTTCTCCCGTTTTACTTTTCCAATTTCTTTGATTTTTTTTCGCGAGGAGGCTGGCGCCTCCAGCGCCTCAGCTATAAAACGCCTTTGGATACATGTAATTCTGAATTGATAGATGGTTTATCACTGGCATTATGGGGTGTAGTTAAAGGGACACTGGCATATTGCCAGGGGGTGAAGAAACAATTTCTGATAAACTCAAACTACGCAATAACATTGATTAAATTAGCAGACAACTCAGAAGGAGGGTGGGAAAACGTTAGACAATATACTTCTACCCCAACCCCTGTTAGTATTTCTCACGATGAGACCAGAATCAAATAGTCTAAGAGTAGTTGTTTGCCGGTTTTCAAACGCAAGAAACAAACCAAGTAGAAATCTTTCACCGGCTCTAGTTTTCCACGCCGGAATGAAGGGTCTGATCGTTTTTTCATTGATCGTTATCCTCCGTGTCAATATGCTGGGTATCCGTCATATGGTGCAAATACGGACAGTAACAATTACGGACATGGGTTTCGTTCCTTTCGCCCCCAAACTAATTCAAGATCGAGTTGAATCTGCTATTCCTGTGGAAAATTCGAACATTTTCGATAATCATCTCATTACACAAAGGACCCACCAACTGCAACTTCAAACAGAAAAAAAATCTGCTCAACCGTCCGACGTGATTGAAGATGAGTATTTTACCAAGGATTTTTATTATTATTATGTCCAAAGTAAATATGACATTATTGTTAAAGGACGTCTCAAAACAAATGAACAATGTTGGGGAAACCTCGAATCTAGTGATTTTGCTTTGGATGTAACCTCAAACGGATATGACATCCAATTTTAATCTGAACCATTTCCTACACATTTTAATTCATTCAGAATCTTTGTATGCCAGGCTATTTCAGATTTTTGAATGTAGTGATGATGATATATATATACCCGTGCAATTAATCCTTTATCCGTATCAATACAAACGTCTTATATTCGATTTGAAACAGGTTATTAAATTTATATGGAAACAGTCTGTTAAATTTGAGGATGTTTATATTGCATTATTCTATGTGATACCTTAGTCTTGGTTGTTCATTTTCGACATTCGTTCCGCTTGTCATCATATTAATATATTTAATATTTTAAATCTCTTGTTTTACCCTCTGGCAGTGCCGGACTGGGCCCACCTGTCCACAAGTCACTTCAAAAATTTGCCTTCTGCTTTCGTCGGAAATGCTAAGAAAATGGGTTTGCGTTTGTCGAGCACCGTATGCATTTAGCACCGTATGTATTTACTAAAATTACACGACTTGACGGACTAATTGCAGATTAAAAAAGAGCTGATTGATCGTGGATTTGTTACCAATGTCGAAAAATCAACATGGTTGCCTACTGAAGAACTACAATGGTTGGTATACGATTTGATTCATTTTCTGGCTCACTTTTTATACCTGAAAAACGTCTTGATAAGATACGAGACACTGTTTTTGATATTAATAATTGTCTTTCTAAATCCAAGGTGGTGTCCATAGGTCCCATTCATGATGCTGAACCTGTGCAATTACTGATTGGTTACTTAAGCCAAATGACGCAAGGAAAATATTATAGCAAATCAAACTATAATCCAACAAAAGTTGATTATGGTCTGGATAAGTTAATTAATGTCTAATTAATAGTTTTTATAATATTTCAGGCCTAAAGAAAGACCTACAATAGACAAGTTTTGCTCTTGCATAATGCATGTTTAATATACTGTCTAATTGACTTTTAGATAATGTAAATTGAGTTTAATATATTGTATTTTGAGATATCAAATTGTGAACCATGTTCAAAGAATGTAAAAGAATTAACACATTTAAATAAATCACAACTTAAAAAGATTTCTGTATTTTTATCTGATTCTTTTTCTCGCACATTTGAAAGCTACATATATCTGCCCCACCTAAAACAACCCTCCCTCATTCACCCACATATATGCCCCAGCTACCCCAACTCGCCCTTATCCCCCCCCCCCAACCCAATATCCTTTATTCGCTCAACCATCAGTCTCTTCTACAATACCCATAGTGTGCTATGATTGAAATTTGGCCCAGACAGCGGCGCTACAGCCAAATTCCAACTGCCAAGAGATCTTTTACATGCTCGCCAATGTGTACATGGGACCTCAATTTTTCGTCCAATCCAAACAACGTCCTGCATCACTGACAAGGGGAAACCACCTGGAAAATCTGGATGAATGTTATCAGACAATGCAGAGATCGTACACCCGGCCTCCAGGCTAGCTATTTCAAATCACGAAGCTAGTCAGGGAGTTGATGGGGGACTCAAGTTCCCACCTCTGCCAATTACATTATGAATGGTTTTACTCATCTTCTGCATGCAACAAAATTCACATATGAATTCCGCACTGAGACAAAATGCAATAACTAAATAACCAAATGTACAAGAAAGACGATTTAATAGATAAATATATATTTATATATGTTACATAAATGTTTTATAAATAGTTAAAATTTAAAACATTACAAAGGATGGTGAAATGGCAAATTAAAGAAACTAGAAATTGAAAAGATAAAAATAGAATGAGGATTACGTACATAATTAAAGATGCATTATATAAGATTTAGATAAAAGCTGACCTTTCTTGCTATAATAGTTCAAAAACAGATAATACAGAACTAATATTATATCGAAAATTTCATTCAAATCACTTTACTCTGTGCGATACTGTTATCACTGTTTGAAGTTTTGACATTCATTGTTTATTACTATAGCAACATTAGTTTGATTAAAATCGAGACTCAGTCTCGCTTCTCCATCTTTTAGTAAAATCATTGTATTTCAATTTGCTAACATCTGTGCCATCCGATAGTCTAAATAAATGTCCAAATATTATATTAGATATTATTTGAAGGCGAAATAATGCATCTTTAATACGTAGAGAGTTCACCCAAATCTAAATTGTTTCAGTATTTCATAGTCGATTTTGTTTATAGTTATGCTGTCATGAAAGATGAGAAGAAATAAACTTCCCAATTCGAGAATTTCTAATGTCATTAAAGGTGGCAATTTGTTTGGACATAATAAATCCACATGAAATAATTAAGTTATTTTCAAATTTATGCAAAGCCTATAATCGGCTAAATTTAACAGAGATAGTGAAAATATAAATTTGTGTGAACTCTTTTTTGCTGCGAGTCGGCTACTCAACCCTACTCCACCAAAGTGGAGGGGGAAGTACGATTTTTCCAAGTACTCTGTCCAGCTGTTAAGGTGTTGACTCACCTGGGATAAATCACATTAAATTGAAAGGAGACAGAGAGAAATTATAGAGAGAGAGGAAAAGAGAAAATAGAAAATGAAGACAGAGAGAGGTAGAGGGAAAATAGATACTGGAGAGGTAGAGGGAAAATCGATACTGGAGAGGTAGAGGGAAAATAAATACTGGAGAGGTAGAGGGAAAATAGATACTGGAGATAGAGAGAGGGAAAATAAGACACTGGAGAGGGAGAATAGATACTGGAGAGGTAAAGGGAAAATAGATACTGGAGAGGTAGAGGGAAAATAGATACTGGAGAGGTAGAGGGAAAATAGATACTGGAGAGGTAGAGGGAAAATAGATACTGGAGAGGTAGAGGGAAAATAGATACTGGAGAGGTAGAGGGAAAATAGATACTGGAGAGGTAGAGGGAAAAAGATTCTGGAGAGGTAGAGGGAAAATAGATACTGGAAAGGTAGAGGGAAAATAGATACTGGAGAGGTAGAGGGAAAATACATACTGGAGAGAGGGAGAGGGGAAATAAATACTGGAGAGAGGGAAAATAGATACTGGAGAGGCAGAGGGAAAATAGATACTGGAGAGGTAGAGGGAAAAAAGATTCTGGAGAGGTAGAGGGAAAATAGATTCTGGAGGAAGAGAAAATAGATGAGAGAGAGAAGAGAGACTCGCTCATGATTAAAATATAATTGACTGGTCTTTTGAAGATCTGGGGGACTGTTGTATCTGAAAAATATAAAACAAAGCAAATTATGAATAAATATATTTTATAAAAATAGGTTGCCAGGCAGTGGGTTTAGCAGTGGGAGAAAACCGGCGGACCCGAGAAAAACCCCACATGATTGGACAGGCAATTCTACTCCTTTTCAGTACAACCGAGGAGTCGAAACCATGTCAGTTGACCCAATTATAGACATTATGATTCAACAGGTATTCGTAACCATTCGGCCATCCAATCCGCAACCAAACCCCAGGATGTTTTACACGACACTGATACAAATTTCAGATGATAACAAAAGCTGTACATGTATCTCTAGAGGTCATAAACAGAAATTCTTGAAATTTGATAAGCTTCTATGTTGTCATACTCCTGACGCAATGGCCCGAGAAATCCCTCTTTTGAGGGAATATGTGTATTGTACCCGCAAATCTATCACAAATACAGCAGTCCTACCTTTAACCTGGGTCTTCCCTAAAACTTTGGACAGTAATTTAAGGTATTAAAGATAGGTTGCCAGGCAACACAAATACACCCACAGCGGAGAAATCGTCCGAGCAGTCAACAAGGGTTGTCAGATATTTATTCTTTCATAGGTGATTATGGGCAATTAAAAGACAATTTCATACAGATGATATTATAATTTTCTTTGTTCACAAGGTTCTACAAACTAAAACAAGGGCCGTAAATCTGGAAGTAATCTACAGAAATTTTTGAAATTCAACAGGTTTTTTTGTTTCACTAATTCATATGGTCATATAAAAAATATCCCAACCTTCACAAGTTCGTCCATTAGGCTTGAGTCGATATCCAACATTACAGACACATCTAGCTCCGATACTCGTCTCAGTACAACGATGCTGACAGCCTCCATTATTTCCTCCACAAGATGTCGGCAAATCTGTAAATACAAATGATTTATTAATTATTAGTGTGTCTCATTTGAGTTACTTGGACACTAGTTTAGTAAAACACAAACAATATTTTGTTTCACTAAATGCAGTATTACTTTCTAGTGTGCCATGCTTGTTTAGAACTTTTAGTTACAAAACAAAGTCTTGATTATCATTTTGACAGTAAATTATCCATCACAAAATGTATTAAAATCCAGTAAATATTGCAGGCTAGCAAAATGACCTGGTATATGTTGAGTGAACATTGAAATCCATTTCTCTCTCTCAGCTTTTATCGACTGTATTAAACTCCGGCGGCTTGTTTCGTGCCAGAATAAATAGACCCTTAAACAATATGTAAATTCTACTTACTGCAATTTTTTTCATCTGAACTGTCTCGACATTCATTTTTACTGTTACAGGCTTTCTGCTGTCCTATACATTTTCCATCGAGGCCATCGTCACATAAAAACTGACCACGTCCACACTCTTTCTTCTCTATAAATAATTAAACAAAACATCAGATCCGAACGTCAATGTTATATACCGGAAAACAACCGGAAAACACTGGAAAACACAAAACACTGGAAAACTATCGGAAAACACCATTTTATACTGAATACCGGAAAACACTGAAAAAACACTAAATAAAAGAAAATCCACTAAATACCGGAAAACACCTTAAAAGTTAGCGTTGGGGTTAAGGTTAGTTTCCGGTATATGGTATAGCCCGGCTCAGGGTTACCTATTAGGATGTTTTCCGGAATTTAGTGTGTTTCCGGTATTTAGTGTTTTTCCAGCATTCAGTATAACATGGTGTTTCCCGGTAGTTTTCTGCTTGTTTTGCGAAATATAGTAAAGCCCAGATTTGAATAATACTTCGTCACATTTATTGCCTGTTTACTTTCTCAAGCCTCGCAGAGAAAGGTCATCCAGATTTTCTGGCTTGATTTTGCCTTGTCAGTGATGCAGGACGGAGGGCCTGACAGCTGTCTAGTTGGTTGGATGGACTAAAGTTTGTAACACTATAGACCCTATAAACTGTAGAGGTTACCTTAGTTTGTAAAATATCTTCTGGTTTATGTATTGAAGTTGTTAGCTAGTACCAGTGACAACAAAAACTAGGTTAACAAGAATGTGTCTGGTGGTTAGAAACGGGGGCAATTGTCTGATAATCCCATGAGTAAGAAACCTGGTTAGTCGCTTTCCTAGGTGCCCGTATAAGTACACTGTCTTGAAATCTAGGGTAGCGTCTGTGCAGCTGACCAATCCGATAAAGGAAGCACCTAGTCAAATTCCCGGGGCTCAATTCTGACTCATGCACATAACCTTTTTATAAGAACATTCGTAGTTTAAGTTTCTTTAGATATCATGATGAGACTGTAGGAAATAGATATTATAGAGATTCCGAAGGGGGAGCGTGGTAGAAATGAAATGAAATGAAATGGGGTTTAACGTCCTACTCTTTTGCACCTAACCTGGGCTAATGGAGGACGGGCATAGAACATACAGTGTGCTATAAGGGAAATTTTGCCCGGGCAGCGGCGCTACGGCCTACTCTTATATCGAATTCCAACTGCTAAGGGATCTTTTTATGTGCACTCCAATGTGTACACAGGACCTCGGTTTTTCGTCCCATCCAAACGACTAGGCAGCTGTCCTTGTCAGGCCCTCCTTCTGCATCACTGACAAGGGGAAATCACGCCTGAAAATTGAGATGAACTTTCTCGGCCAATGCAGGGATCGAACACCCGACCTCCAGGCTAGCGAGTCAGCGCCTTATCCACTTAGCCACCGTGCCCCCCGGAGCGTGGTAGCCTTAGAGGCTAGGGTGAACACATCATCATAGCGCAAATGTATGTAGAACTATCTAGAAGTATGTGGCCCTTGCTGATAGGTCATAGTGAGAAAGGTTATTAAACTCAGGCCGTACCATAGATATTGTAGTTTCCTGTATGTAACCTTTGTAGTTTGGTGTTTCCCATATATAAACATAGTAACAAAATAAACAGTGTTTTAGACTTAATTGATCATTGGATATAATTTTGCAACAATGTGAAGTCCGAAGAAAATCCTAGAAGAAAGGCCTAGACAATCATTGTCACAGCCTGCTTTTTCGTACCGTGACACAGGATAGTATCACAAGTTTGCCCGGACAGTAGTGCTAAAGTCTTCTCTTATATCGACATCCAACTGCCAAGGGATCTTTTTGTGTATACCAATGTGTACATGGGAGTTTGTTTTTTGTCCTATTGGAACAACTGTACGCTGCCCCATGACAGGTCCTCCGTCTTGCACCCCGGAAAAGGGGGTTTACCAGAGATCATACATGCGCTACGAGCATACAGTCAGTGTGGAATAGCGCTATGCAAATTTTCACATTATTATTATCATACTTACTACAGTTGGCTTCATCACTATTATCCGAACAATCGTCATCTTCATCGCATACCCACAATTTCTGTATACATTTACCAGATGCACATTCAAACTCATCCTTTTTACATCGTGGTTTACCTGCAAAAACACAATATTTCAATTAATTAATGTTTTACAATGTGTTTTACCTGCACACAAGGTAAGAAAACGGGCATATGCCATACAGTGTGGTATAAGGGAAATTTTGCCTGGGCAACGGCGCTACCACCAACTCTTGTATCGAATTCCAACAGCCAATGGATCTTTAACGTTCACGCCAATGTGCACACGGGACCTCAGTTTTTCATCCCATCTGAACGACTAGGCAGCTGTCCTTGTCATTCCCTTCATCCTGCATCACTGACAAGTGGAAAACCATGCTGGAAACTCTTAATGAACTTTATCAGTTAATGCAGGGATCGAACACCCGACCCCCAGGCTAGCGAGCCAGCGAATTACCCACTTAACCATGTGATCCCCTGGTTCATGGAACTTGATAAAGAGTTTGTGATGTAAGAATAACTTACCGTTATTTGTTCTGTTACAGTTCTGTTCATCCGACATATCTTCACAATCATAATCCCCGTCACATCTCCACGATTTATTGATACATACACTCTTTGTCATGACAATAATTAGCCCCTAAAATATGATAAACAGAATTAAATCCTAAAGTATTGAACAGAATTAGATGCTAGAATATCATTAACACATCATAAACAGAATCAGCCCCTAAAATAGAATTAGATGCTGAAATATTATATACAAAATTAGACCTATCAGAAAGAGAGAGATAGAGAGAGAGAAATGGGGTTGAAGTGCACTCGACCCAAAGTAGGTCATTTCGGGACTGACATATGGTACAATTTCACAAATTCGCCAGCACAGATAGATCTTTAACAGAGGGACTAGTGGGAGAAAAACCCCAAGATTGGACAGGGGACCCTACTCCTTGTCACGTTTACACATGGGGCTGAAACTATGCCATTGGACTCAATGACTGATCTTTTGATCTGAAGCATGAGGGTTGGAGTACTTGACCCCTTCTCCCTCCCATAGTGAATGCCCCAGATTGATGAAAGGGAGTTAATTAAAGGGACATTAGGTTAGGTTATATAAAGAGAGAAACAGGGCTTAATGTCCACTCGACACAAACTAGGTCATTTTGGGACCAACATATGGTTTTCAAATTTTATTTCAATAATTTGCTGGTGCGTAGGGATCTTTAGCAGTGGGAGGAGACCGGAGTACTCAGAAAAACCCCACGAAGTTGGACAGGCGACCCTACTCCTTGCCACATACAACCGTGGATTTGAAACCACGCCAGTTGACTCAATGGCAAGCAGTATGATACAGAACGCGCACGCTAACCATTCGGCCATCCATCCCCCCCCCCCTTTATAAAGAGCTGACAGTTAAAAAATAGATAATAAAAACAAGATATGCTGGAAATTTCAGTCAAATCGCTTCATTCTTAACTGAGATATTAGCCACTGAAATATCCCAGGCTACCGATTACGTCAAGAGTAGATTATGGTCTGTATAAATTAATTAATGTCTAATTAGATAATATTTCATGCCTAAAGAAAGGCGTGCAATAGGCAGATTTAGCTCTTGCATAATGTATGTTTAACTTACCACAACCGATTTTGTCTTGCCAATCACCACAATCATCTAAACCATCACAAGGATGTCGTTTCTTTAAACATATCTTACTATGGTGGTCTAGAATGCCGTGCTTCGACCTCTAGCGGGCCGGTCACCTCTGGCTTGCGGCTGTGGTTTCGATCCCTGGTGTGAGCGTATGTGGCATGGAGATAGGGGCGCCTTCTCAACCTCGTGGGTTTCCTCCGGGCACTCTGGTTTCCTCCCACTGCTAAAGACACCTACGCGCAAGCGAATTATTGAAATAAATTTGAAACCATATGTTAGTCCCAAAATGACCTAGTTTTTGTCGAGTGGACGTCTAACCCCATTTCTCTCTCTCTCCCTTTCTCTGAAAAATAAAAGTTGAAAAAAAATAAAATCACAGTTACTTGTTTTGAGTAAGTGGTTTTTTGGCCTTGTTGATCATAGTAGAGAGAGAGATGGGGTCTACTGTCCACTTAACCACCTGACACTAACTCAGTCATATGGTTCAGTGTGTAGGGGTCTTTTGCAGTGAGAGGTAACGGAGGACCTGGAGAAAACTTACCGGGTTGGACAGGGGACCATACTCCTTGTCACATACAACCACGCCCGTTGACTCAATGACAGGGAAATGAAATGAAATGGGGTTTAACGTCCTACTCTTATGCACCTAACCTGGGCTAATGGAAGACGGGCATACGCCATACAGTGTGCTATGAGGGTAATTTTGCCCGGGCAGTGGCGCTACGGCCTACTCTTATACCGAATTCCAACTGCCAAGGGATCTTTTACGTGCACTCAAGTGTGTATACGGGACCTCGGTTTTTCGTCCCATCCAAACGGCTAGGCAGCTGTCCTTGTCAGGCCCTCCTTCTGTATCACTGACAAGGGGAAATCACGCCGGAAAATCGAGATGAACTTTCTTGGCCAATGCAGGGATCGAACACCCGACCTCCAGGCTAGCAAACCAGCGCCTTATCCACTTAGCCACCGTGATTCCCTGACAATGACAGACCTTACGATATAACGTGCAGGCGCTAATCATACAGCCACCCAACCCGCCCATTAACCCTTAGAACCCGAAATGCCGCAAAACCGGCTTGACGTTGTATCGCATATACCCGAAATGTCGGTTTTGCGGCTGGGGCGTTGTCAAGCTCCAATTACGTTGACGTCATAATTAAAATGACGTCCTGTAAATCCAGGGAGGGACGTGCAACACCCCATGTATAGTCAGTGTTCAAAGGGTTAAGCATTAAAATTGTTGAAATGAAATGGGCATGCATATTAATCCTTTAAATGCATAAATTATTCCATGAGTAAAATAACATTTTTACTTTCAGTGAGTGTTAGGGGGTTTACTACACTTGGCTAATTAATTGACCGAGGATGTGCCACATTTATAGTAAATCATAAAAGTAGGCCTATTTCTAAACTTTATTTCCAATCACGATATTAATCGTATCATAGACTACGAATTGTGATGCACATCGTATCGTGGCCTGGCGTATCGTTGTAGCGCTAGTACAATTTTATTTCAATAATTCCCTTGCTCATAGGGCTAGATCTATTTGTTAAGACCAACTCGATTTTTGTCAAGGTCCCTTAAATGTAAATAAGGTTAATAGGACTAGGTCCAGCATTAGGGACGCGTTAGGGTTGGGATTAGTGCTGGTCCTTTTAACTGGAAGTTTGGCCTTATCACTTAGATCTGACCTGCTCATAGGGGTCTTTATTTGTGGGACGAAACCAGACGACTTGAAGAAATACACAAGGTTGAGTAGCGGACCCTATTCTTGTCATGTTCAAGCTTCAGATCGACCGCCAACACCACCGTAAGCCAGTACAATATAAAACTTAGAACGTACCACAATTTTTTTCATCACTTCCATCTGTACAATCTGGATCCTGGTCACACAACCATTCGGCCATAATACACATCTTATTATCGCATTGAAATTCATTGTTTTTACACGGTCTGTCGGCTAAAACACAACAAAATAACAATTATATAATACTTCATGTAACTTTATAATAAAGGTACTCTTAATAGTGAATGGTCTCAACTTCTATCTAGGTCTACTCTTTACTCTGGGCCTTTATATATATAATTGCCAAAACCTGGCCAAAGAGAGAACAGATAGAGAGAGAGAGAGAGAGAGAGAGAGAGAGAGATTTGAGATTAAATCACATCACTTGACTCAATGACAGACCTTATGGTCTAAAGAACGTATAGTGTACACTACACAGTTAGGACCATTCCACCACATAAGATATGTAATATTCAGATTCAGATAAAGAGTTGGTCGTTATTGCTATACTAGTTCAAAAATAGATACCGGTATCAGTAAATTCTATAAATCGGTATTTTGTGTGTTTTTAAGTCAAAAGAACTATAACAGTTAAATTCTCTAAGATTCTAAGTTAATTGACAGTATAAGTTCTACAGCCAATCATTCTAATGTCAATGGAAGTATAGTGGTCTGATTCCTACAGGCGATCTTTAACAGGCTTCAGTATATCCTAATTAATAATATAATTCTAATCATTAAACCGAAGTAAAATGACAGTCAACTTCTACATCCTGTCACTTTTAACTTCACTTTGTTACTTAAATCAACGTTATAAATCAGCTGTCAATCTGGACTTGTTTCCATATTAATTATAATTCCCTAGATAGCCATATTCATTATATTATATCAATTAATAGTCACATTTCTCAAAAAAAAATTAGGTTGCCAGGCAACGAAACATACGCCCACACAGCAGCTAAATCGTCCGGGCAGTCAACAAGAGTTGTCGCATATTAAGTAATTATCATAAAATCATTAGAATTTGTTTGGTTTTTATAAAGTTCTGCCACATGCTAACGTTAAGTATACGAAACATTTGATATTATGGATTTAGGTGTTCAATTATCGATCTTCAAGAAATTCACACTCAACAATCACTCGGAATAAAATTGTGATCTCCATAGGGTCCACGAGGTAAAAAACATGATTTTTCGTACAATCAGGGGCCATAATTCAGGAAGTTATGGTCCAATATGCCCGAAAATCGAAAGGAACACAGCGATCTTTGGGTTATAAACTTACATTTCAAATTTCATCCAAACCTTGATATATCATAATTTTACACTATTCGCGCACAAACGGCGGCCAATTTGTCTGTCAATTTTGGTCCGATTTTCACGAAATTCGATCTCGGTTTCCATAACCATGTACAGTGATATAATCAAAATTTTTTTTTAAATCGGATAACAATTTTGACCTCCAGAGGGACCACAAGCTAAAAAGGGCGATTTTTCGGACAATTAGAGGACATAATTCAGGAAGTTACAATGGCGCAAATATCGAAAGTAGCCGAGATCTTTGGGTTATAAACATACATGTCAAGTTTCATCAAAATCGGTTCAAAATTGTGACCTCTATAGGGTCCACAACCTTGATATAACATATTTTCACACTATTCGCGTACAAACGGCGGCCATTTCGTTCGTCAATTTTGGTCTGATTTTCACGAAATTTGAACTCAACCTCCATAACCATGTAACAGTGTTATAATCAAACAGGTTTTTAAATCGGATAACAATTTTGACATCCAGAGGGACCACAAGATAAAAAGGGCGATTTTTCGGACAATCAGGGGACATAATTTAAGAAGTTACGATCTGATGGGTGCAAATATTGAAAGGAACCAAGATCTTTGGTTCATAAACATACATGTCAAGTTTCATCAAAATCGGTTCAAAATTGTGACCTCTATAGGGTCCACAACCTTGATATAACATATTTTCACACTATTCGCGTACAAACGGCGGCCATTTGTCAGTCAATTTTGGTCCGATTTTCACAAAATTTGAACTCAACCTCCATAACTATGTAACGGTGTTATAATCAAACGTTTTTTTAAATCGGATAACAATTTTCACCTCCAGAGGGACCACAAGCTAAAAAGGAGCGATTTTTCGGACAATCAGGGGCCATAATTCAGGAAGTTACAATCCGATGGGCGCAAATATCGAAAGGAACCAAGATCTTTGGGTCACAAACATGTATTTCAAGTTTCATCCAAATCGGTTCAAAATTATGACCTCTACACTGTTCACAAGCTAAAAATGTGATTTTTCGTACAATCAGGGGCCATAACCCATGAAGTTACAGTCCGATACATGCCAATATCGAAAGGAACCGAGATCTTAGGGTGATAAACCTATATTTTAAGTTTCATTGAAATCGGACAAAAATTGTGACCTGTAGACAGGCGCGGATCCAGATTTGGGGTCCAGGGGGTCCGGACCCCCCCTGCTCTGACTTGAAAATTTGAAACTTAAATCTATGCGATTTTATTGGCGATTTTTAAACCTGTAATTTTGGAATTTACCTTCCGGAAATACGTCAGAATGCACCAAATTGAATCCAATTTACCAAATTTTTCTGGGGGAGGGCCCCCAAAACCCCCTTAATTGGTTGAGTTAAATTAGTTAAAAAAATAGGTTGCCAGGCAACGAAACATACACCCACACAGCAGCCAAATCGTCCGGGCAGTCAACAAGAGTTGTTGCATTTTAAGTAATCATCAGAAAATCATAATTCAAACTCACCCATAACTACGGTGTAACTATGATATAATCAAGTGTTTTTTAAATCAGATAATAATTGTGAACTCCAGAGGGACCACAAGCTTAAAAGGGTGATTTTTCGTACAATCAGGGACCATGATTCAGGAAGTTACGATCCGATATGGGCAAATATGCAATGGAACCAAGATCATTAGGTTATAAACATGTATTTCAAGTTTCATCAAAATCAGTTCAAAATTGTGACCTCTATAGAGTCCACAACCTTGATATAACATATTTTTACACAATTCGCGTACAGACGGCGGCCATTTTATCCGTCAACTCTGGTCCGATTTTCACAAAATTCAAATTCTCTCTTCTTTACCATGAAACCGTGATATCAAACGTATTTTTAAATCGGATAATAATTTTGACCTCCAGAGGAACCACAAGCTAACAAAAGCGATTTTTCGGACAATCAGGGGACATAATTCAGGAAGTTATGATTCGATGGGCGCAAATATCGAAAGGAACCAAACATGCATGTCACGTTTCATCAAAATCGGTTCAAAATTGTGACCTCTATAAGGTCCACAACATTGATATAACATATTTTCACACCATTCGCATACAAACGGCGGCCATTTTGTCCGTCAATTTTGGTCTGATTTTCACGAAATTCGAACTCAACCTTCATACCCATGTAACGGTGATATAATTAAACGTTTTTTTAAATCGGATAACAATTTTGACCTCCAGAGGAACCACAAGCTAAAAAGGGCGATTTTTCGGACAATCAGGGGCCATAATTCAGGAAGTTACGATCCGATGGGCGCAAATATCGAAAGCAACCAAGATCTTTGGGTTATAAACATACATGTCAATTTTAATCAAAATCGGTTCAAAATTGTGACCTCTATAAGGTCCACAACCTTGATATAACATATTTTCACACCATTCGCGTACAAACGGCGGCCATTTTGTCTGTCAATTTTGGTCTGATTTTCACGAAATTTGAGCTCAACCTTCATAACCATGGAACAGTGATATAATCAAACGTTTTTTTAAATCGGATAACAATTTTGACCTCCAGAGGAACCACAAGCTAAAAAGGGCGATTTTTCGGACAATCAGGGGCCATAATTCAGGAAGTTACAATCCGATGGGCGCAAATATCGAAAGCAACCAAGATCTTTGGGTTATAAACATACATGTCAATTTTAATCGAAATCGGTTCAAAATTGTGACCTCTATAAGGTCCACAACCTTGATATAACATATTTTCACACAATTCGCGTACAAACAGCGGCCATTTTGTCCGTCAATTTTGGTCCGATTTTCACGAAATTCGAACTCAACCTTCATAACCATAGAATGGTGATATAATCAAACGTTTTTTTTAAATTGGATAACAATTTTGACCTCCAGAGGGACCACAAGCTAAAAAGGGCGATTTTTCGGACAATCAGGGGCCATAATTCACGAAGTTACGATCCGATGGGCGCAATTATCAAAAGGAACCAAGATCTTTGAGTTATAAACATACATGTCATGTTTCATCAAAATCGGTTCCAAATTGTGACCTCTATAAGGTCCACAACCTTGATATAACATATTTTCACACCATTCGCATACAAATGGCGGCCATTTTGTCCGTCAATTTTAGTCCGATTTTCACGAAATTTGAACTCAACCTTCAAAACCATGGAACAGTGATATAATCAAACGTTTTTTTAAATCGGATAACAATTTTGACCTCCAGAGGGACCACAAGCTAAAAAGGGCGATTTTTCGGACAATCAGGGGCCATAATTCAGGAAGTTACGATCCGATGCGCGCAAATATCGAAAGGAACCAAGATCTTTGGCTTATAAACATACATGTCAAGTTTCATCAAAATCGGTTCAAAATTGTGACCTCTATAAGGTCCACAACCTTGATATAACATATTTTCACACTATTCGCGTACAAACGGCGGCCATTTTGTCCGTCAATTTTGGTCCGATTTTCACGAAATTCGAACTCAACCTTCATAACCATGGGACGGTGATATAATCAAACGGTTTTTTAAATCGGATAACAATTTTGACCTCCAGAGGGACCACAAGCTAAAAAGGGCGATTTTTCGGAGAATCAGGGGCCATAATTCAGGAAGTTACGATCTGATTGGCGCAAATTTCGAAAGGAACCAAGATCTTTGGGTTATAAACATGCATTTCAAGTTTCATCCAAATCGGTTCAAAATTGTGACCTCTATACTGTTCACAAGCTAAAAAACGTGATTTTTCGTACAATCAGGGGCCATAACCCATGAAGTTACGGTCCGATACATGCCAATATCGAAAGGAACCGAGATCTTAGGGTGATAAACCTATATCTTAAGTTTCATTGAAATCGGATAAAAATTGTGACCTGTAGACTGTTCACAAACAATTGTGGACGGACGGACGGACGGCCGGCCGGCCGGACGAACAGGGGCGACGACAATATACGTCCACATGAAAATGTGGGCGTATAAAAATTATCAAACCTAGACCCCCCCCCCTGCAAAAAATCCTGGATCCGCGCCTGGTAGACTGTTCACAAACAATTGTGGACGGACAGATGGACGGACGAACGAACAGGGGCGTCAACAATATACGTCCACATGAAAATGTGGGCGTATAAAAACTGTGAAAGTTTGTTTGTTTCCAAAGAGTATCAATTGGTTACATTTTATTCAATTTGATAGCCTTGTTTGTAGCGCAATTAGTTTTACTGCAGTCTTCTGCTATGCACTGGTTAATTGGACAAAATAAAATCGTTATCCATGACCCAACGTTATGTAAACATATTTGGTCCAATTTGACGCTCTGTTTTAAGCGTAATGCTTTTGTTACGGAGTTAGCTATTGGTTGTTAATTAACCAATCATAATTTAGAACATGAATTTTCTCTCTTTGCAGCAGTGATTAGTGGGATTAGCTCTGATCAAACGAAACACAAGGAGTATTCCCTGTTGTTTACTTATTCAAATAATGCATACAAATTTAATACAGACCATACATACCATTACGTTTCTAATTTCGGGTCATTCCATATCAAATCACCCAATGGGTTTAACCCCACCCCCTTGAAATTTTATGTACATGGTGATGTGGGTGGCAAAGCTGAATTTCCAAATTTTAATGAAATTGGATTAACGGTTAAGTGACAGCTAAAGCTTTCTTTAAAGTTAAACCTTATCAAATCATAACTGGCTGGAAAAAAAATTCAAATTAGAAATTTTTATTTATCTTCAATATCATCATTTGAGTTTATCTAATGCAAAACACTTCAAAATAGCAAATGGTGTGTATATTTATCCAACATTTGTGGAATCCCAGGACAATTCTCTGTTTATTGGTGCCAATTCCATTGTGATTGGCCCATTAATAGCGGAGATATGGGACTTACAGATTAGAAGGATCACTCATTTTAACCCATTTTTGCAAATTTCGGTCGCCCATAGCAACCAAACCGTTCATCCAATTTCATCAAAATTTGGAAATTCAGCTTTGCCACTCAACATCAACATGTACATAAAATTTCATGAAAATCACAGCATTCTGGACATTCCATTTCCACTTCTGTACAGAAATTTGATCTTCTGGTATAAATTCATCCAGACTGGTCCGTCACTTCTGACTCCTGTTATTACCCTTAATATTTCACTCCATATTGAATATATTACAGAGTGTAAAGAGAATAGAAAAATATATTAAAAATAATATGTTAAATATATCATGAAATGGCGAGAAATAGATATCATAAAAAAACAGAACACAAATTATGTTCACAATACATCGAGATTAGGGGAGAGATGACTGTGCTGCAGCCAGGTGCTCCAATAATAAAGGTGGCCTCAAAATAGTTTTTATGTTATATACGTTTGTGCAAAAACTATCAACCAGACTGACATGTATTTGAGAGAATGTGATGGACAATCGCCAGAATATGACCCCTTTTCACAAGTGATATAAGTTCCTAGTGATATTTTCCGCCAGGAGATTCATTAAGCTTAAACTGACCCTGAACATTGCAACCTGGCATTGTAATGACACGAAGATCTGACAGGTTCTATTGAAAGGTTGCGCCAGAGTCATACAAACAGACGTTTCTAATGGTTTACCAACGAACTCTCCATAACAGAACGCCTGTTACTTAACACCTCTTCCATATCCTAGTGTTGCGAAGTCAAGTAAGCATAAAAAACGGGACCAAATAAGATATGCGTTTGAATCAGATATGTATACTTGTTGCAAGTGACCGAATGGGAATTCCCCTTAACCAAATCAGTAGAGTAGCAGAGAGAAAGGCAGAGAGAAAGACAGTGAGACGATCCATTTCAATACACCAGTTCTTTCTTCGAAACATAGGACAAACAATCTACGCGATCCAGATACGAACACTAACATGGCACACTTCAAATTTATATCCATATTTTGTTTTCTTCCAAAATTCATCCACCATACAATTTGCTGTATTTCTTCATCTATGTTTCAGTATTAGTTCAGAAGGCAATTATTGTCTCATTAATTAATTAAGACTTATCGCCAGCAAAAAAATAACTAGACATAGAGTGCTTCAACTTTAACACAAGTAACGAATACAGCAATGTTTCATTTATGTGCCTGTGACCGAACATACAGACCTGTGACAGTTTCAAAATAGTTTCAAACTTGTTTCCATCTTTTCCAATCTATGGCTAGAAGCTGCCTCTTCATCAACGGTGCTAAACTGTCAGGTTGAGCCTAGTTGTCTCGAAGTATGACGTAGATAGATCGCTGCGTACAGTATCCAGTGCTAGATTGTCAGACTGTTTAAAATATGCTTCCATTTTCCTCTCGTCTTAAGGCTGTGGGATGGCAAGGGGCCTCATAAAGTGTAGAGCCCTAATAGCCTAGTGCATTTCTCCATCTAAATCCAGTCCTGCTTTATAAGTCAACCATTTTGTAGGTAGAAGGGCGCTACTTCACAACCCGGGTTGTGCAGATTCATTATGGCGAATTCCACCATATTGGAACTACTTAAAAGGTCCCGGATGAAACATGGCTGCGCCAATGGTGTCTTGGAACTACTTTAAAGGTCCCGGATGAAACATGGCTGCGCCCATGGTGTCTTGTTTTTTTGTAATAGCGTCAAGTTTTCCTGTTAAAGTAAACCGGTAGCCACATCGCAAATTGATGGGCGTAGGTACATATCACTTACTGTCATACAACCGAGACTAGATCTAGGTTCCGGAATATGTCAAGGTTTGCCGAGTGTTGATGTACACAGCCTCCATAGTAAATATGATTTAATATTGCTGCCATGGCCTAGTCTTGTTCTATGTCAATGATGTTGATGATCAGCCAGCATTCACAAAAATTAAGAAAAATACCAATAATTTAAATCTAAGCAATTTTATTTACAGCATTTAACAAAATGAAGTTACTAAGTAGATTAATATTCATATTATATTTCATTTACAGCATTTACAAAATGTACATTGTAGCTACTAAGTACAGCTCAATATTTATATGACATTTGATATATATAGGCCTATACATTTGAAATATCAACAGGTGTTTATTGTGTGGTCCTGTCCTTGGGCTTGTCTTGCCTAATTTTTATCTGTGGTGCGGTCTTCCTGCATTCACAAAACTGATAAATGAAATGTGGTTTAATGGCAAGTCAGCTCCAACCAGACTATATTGCTCCAAATACTACAAGAAAGAAATGTGTTTTAACGTCCACTCAACACAAACCAGGTCATTTCGGGGACTAACATGGTTCAATTTTATTTCAACCATTTGAGATTGTGGGTGGAGTTCCTTAGCTGTAGGAGGAAACCGGGGGACCAGGAGAAAACCCACGAGGTTGGAATTCTAAAACAAACTAGATCATGGTAATATATACATTTTATTTCAATAGGTGTCTATAGCAGTGTCCATTGATCCGGATTCGTAGGTGATTCTTTTTCCACAGATGTCAGATTTACTGTTTTTCGTAGATGTCAAAATGTTTCTTTTCAAATATTTTTCAATGTTCTTGATCTTGATTGATAAAAGTTTCTTTTTAAATTGGATTTACCAGACTTTTCTTCTTAAAACTTGAACATTTTCCATTGCTATTTCAAAAGATTTAATATTCACTTTATTTGTATTATGGCTTTATTCTGTTGTATAAGATACGTACACATCCTTCAGTATAATAGTGGAGACAGGAAAACAAGATACACATTGGGTATAAAAACATGTAGCTTTATTTTCAAGGACAGAATACTGAATACATTGACTAGCTACCAAGCCAGACCGCCTCTCTGCTTCTCTCTCGTTTCGTTTTTATACGCCCACATTTTCATGTGGACGTATTATGTCGTCGCCCCTGTCCGTCCGGACGTCCGTCCACAATTTGTTTGTGGACTCTCTACAGGTCACAATTCTTATCCGATTTTGACGAAACTTGAAATATAGGTTTATCCCCAAAAGATCTCGGCTGCTTTCGATATTGGCATGTATCGGATGGAAACTTCATGGATTATGGCCCCTGATTGTACGAAAAATCACGTTTTTAGCTTGTGGACCCTATAGAAGTCACAATTTTGAACCGATTTTGATGAAACTTGACATGCATGTTTATAACCCAAAGATCTTGGTTCCTTTCAATATTTGCGCCTATCTGAACGTAACTTCCTGAATTATGGCCCCTGATTGTCCGAAAAATCATCTTTATTAGCTTGTGGTACCTCTGGAGGTCACAATTATTATCCGATTTAAAAAACTGTTCGATTATATCACTGTTACACCCTAAGGAAGGTTGAGTTCGAATTTCGGGAAAATCGGACCAAAATTGCCATACAAAATGGCCGCCGTTTGTACGCGAATACTGTTAAAAAATGGTATATCAGTGTTGTGGACCCTGTAGAGGTCACAATTTTAATTCGATTTTGGTGAAACTTGAAATTCATGGTTATAACCCAAAGATCTTGGTTCCTTTCGATATTTGAGCATATCGGATCGTAACTTCCTGAATTATGGCCCCTGATTATACGCAAAATCGCCTTTTTTCAGGTTGTGGTCCCTCTAAAGGTCACAATTATTATCCGATTTAAAAAAACGTTTGATTATATTACCTTTACACCGTAAGGAAGGTTGAGTTCGAATTTCGGGAAAATCGGACCAAATTTGCCATTCAAAATGGCCGCCGTTTCTACGCGAATACTGTTAAGGGCAAGGTAAAGTGACACCATTTTGTCACAACACCTAAAATGGGGGGTTCTCAAAAAGGAACTTACACAAGATTTAATGCTGATATGTTGGTATCTAAATGTGCCTGAGATGATACAGAACAATACAAAATGGATGGAAATAAAAAAAAAATGACTTTGAAATAAAATATTTACCAAATAATAAAGGAAATTCCTAAGTCAGGGCTGCGCAGCTACAAGCTTTATAAAAAAGAACACAGGAAAACTAAACCGGCCTAAAGTTGCTCAGATAATCAAACTCCAACCATCAAGACTTGAAATCTGAAAAAAATTTATCAAAACTTAGTTATAGGACCTCAAAGTTTTCAAATATTTTGTAAACAAAAGGCCATTTTGTTTCATGCACTACTTTGTCTGCAGATGTATGGTGTACCACTAGTGGCACAGTGAATAGCAATATTGGCCCTATGATATGAGTTTCACAAAGATATGAATGTGAAGCATTTACCAGTGTTCTACATTATACACATAGCTTTCATATTCCTGATATAACTTCTAATTGCAATAGAAGCAGCCTTTTTGGGGGGTATGTGTGTGTGTGTGTGTGGGGGGGGGGGGGGATTTTCATGAATTTTATAAATGTATTATTGTGAGTGACAGAGAGACAGACAGAGAGGTTTAATGTCCTTTGGATACAAACTAGGGACTTACTCATGGTTTAAATTTATTTCAATAATTTGATAACATGTAGGGGTTTTTAGCAGTAGGAGGACTGGGAAAAAAACCATTAGGTTGTACAGGTGACCCTACTACCTGTCACATGCAAGCAGAGAACTTAAACTATGCCACTTGACTCAATGACAGACCTTGTGATCAAATGTGCATGTTAATCTTTCGGATACCCAATTTACTTAAAAAGAAAAAAAATGGGGTTTAACATCCACTCGACACAAACTAGGTCATTTTGGGACTAACATATGGTTTAATTTTATTTCAATAATTCGCTTGCCCATAGGGGTCTTTAGTAGTTGGAGGAAACTGGAGGACCCGGAGAAAACCCACGAGGTTGGACAGGCGACCCTACTCCTTGTCACATACAACCGGGGGTTCAAAACAAAGCTAGCTGACTCAATGACAGGCTTTATGACACAGCACGCACATGCTATCCATTCGGCCATCCAACTCCCCTTACTCAAAAAGCATTCATCTAGTAATGTACAGGTATGTACATCAAATGGAATAATCCACATTATTTACAATTTGTTATACGCACCTGTTATTAAAGTCAACAAATCCTAAATCATATCTCAGTTCCTGGCATTCATTAGACAAGTATTCCTATATTTCTGAAAAACAAGCCAACAGTGAGGCTGATGTCCCCCGCCGAAATCCCAAAATAAATAGAAGACACATATTAATTAATCGCACATTTATTTTTTTCAAACGTATCGAGCAATCAAACTGTACACGAAGTGTCATCCAAAAGTGTTTTATAAAGAAAAATGCTAAAACCGACGAGAAAAATGAAAATGTACCCTAGTTAGGGGGACCCTAAAGGCAGACAAAAGGGCCCCTCTGGCCAAGGGAAAGGGCCCTCGTGTCCAAGTCAATCGTTTCTATACACTGTTACTGTCGAATCCATTACTAAATGAGAATGCAGTCATTGTATTGGCATAAAAATCATCAATCAAGATGTCCCAAAGTATCAACCAATCAGTTTGCTTATCTCTGCTTACCCTAAGCGGAAAATGCTCATCTTCGAACTCCATCAAGGCATTGACCTTATAAGCATATACACCAAGTTTGAACATTTTAACTCAATTAGAAGAAGAGTTATTGTGTTCCAAAGTCTCGACCAATCAAATTGCGTATCGCTCTGCTTACCCTGAGCACAAAATGCTCATTATCGAACTTAGTCAAGGTATTTCTGTAATGAAACTATACACCAAGATTCATCACTCTCACTTAATTAGAACTAAAGTTATCGTGTCCCAAAGCATCAACCAATCAAATTGCTTATCTCTGCTTACCCTAAGCGGAAAATGCTCATCTTCGAACTCCATCAAGGCATTGACCTAATAAGCATATACACCAAGTTTGAACATTTTAACTCAATTAGAAGGAGAGTTATTGTGTTCCAAAGTCTCGACCAATCAAATTGCGTATCGCTCTGCTTACCCTGAGCAGAAAATGCTCATTATCGAACTTAGTCAAGGTATTACTGTAATGAAACTATACACCAAGTTTCATCACTCTCACTTAATTAGAACTAAAGTTATCGTGTCCCAAAGCATCAACCAATCAAATTGCTTATCTCTGCTTACCCTAAGCAGAAAATGCTCATCTTCGAACTCCATCAAGGCATTGACCTAATAAGCATATACACCTAGTTTGAACATTTTAACTCAATTAGAAGGAGAGTTATTGTGTTCCAAAGTCTCGACCAATCAAATTGCGTATCGCTCTGCTTACCCAGAGCAGAAAATGCTCATTATCGAACTTAATCAAGGTATTACTGTAATGAAACTATACACCAAGTTTCATCACTCTCACTTACTTAGAACTAAAGTTATCGTGTCCCAAAGCATCAACCAATCAAATTGCTTATCTCTGCTTACCCTAAGCGGAAAATGCTCATCTTCAAATCTCCATCAAGGCATTGACCTAATAAGCATATAGACCAAGTTTGAACATTTTAACTCAATTAGAAGGAGAGTTATTGTGTTCCAAAGTCTCGACCAATCAAAATTGCTCTGCTTACCCTGAGCAGAAAATGCTCATTATCGAACTTAGTCAAGGTATTACTGTAATGAAACTATACACCAAGTTTCATCACTCTCACTTAATTAGAACTAAAGTTATCGTGTCCCAAAGCATCAACCAATCAAATTGCTTATCTCTGCTTACCCTAAGCGGAAAATGCTCATCTTCGAACTCCGTCAAGGCATTGACCTAATAAACACATACACCAAGTTTGAACATTCTAGCTCAATTAGGAAGAGAGTTATTGTGTCCCAAAAAGTGTGACGGACAGACAGACGGACAGACAGACAGACGGACAGACGGACAGACAGACAGACAGACGGACGAACCCATTTTAATAGTCCCCCAGCTTTCTTCGAAAGGCGGGGGACAATAAATAATGTATTTATAAAGGTGTATTTTTCAATTCATTTTCTAAATCCAACACATACACAAATTCTATAATCAAACATTAATATACATGTACATGTGTAAAGCATTCAGCATTATTTGCAAACTTCCAATGGGAGGTGATATCAGATGTTCTAGTTAATTAGATGCTGACAGAAATGAATCGCATCCATTCACAGATGTACAATGTACACGTCTTCTAGAAGGGTTGGTACGTTGTACCCTGCCCATGCACAACACTCATCATGTTGCAAAAGTGTTACTTTACTGTCAAGATAGGAAATTGTTTTTATTGGCATGATGGTTGCTTTAGGCCTTCTAGATTTAAAAAAAGACAGCCACCATATACATTTGCCATCAGTTTGGAGGACTTTAAATCCACACATATTCACATATTTTATTTGAATAGGAATGTTTGTTTTGGAGGGGGGGGGGGTGTTCATATTCTTATCTGGAGACCAAATGTACAGTAAATACTATCATTGTAGCCTGGAATAAACAGACGCTAGCGATTGCCATTCAATTGAGACATCTGGCATATTTCGCAAAATAGAATTGATTTGAAATTTTAGTAAATCGGTTTATATACATTCATATTGCATTATTATATACGGTGTTACCCATTTGTGTCAATTTCTAAGTCTCAAATTTTCATCTCCTGTAATTAAGGCAACACGCCCGCCATAATCTGCGTAGATTATCTTGTCGAATTCTGTAAAATAAGAATAAAAATGTACCAGTGGTTATATCAATGAAGAGTAAATAAACAACACATAATTATATAAGAATTTTAAACATGAAAACCCTACAAACCATGTCTTAAAAGTATACCTAAGCCACAGAAAACAATTTAGGCCTAATTAGTAATAATATAGGCAATGGCAATATAGGCTAAAACATGATAATTTTGACATACACAAAACCCACAAAATGTAGCACTAGAAGAAATTGAAATTATCCAACAATTAATTTTGAAGTTGACAATATGAATAAACCTAATGCAAAGGTTTAATTTCAAAAAGCTTAGTAAAATGATTAGTCAAATAAACTGAAGACTGTCGTCTTTGGCACGTGCTACCTATGGCGTTCCGTAGTCCCAAACTAAATACAGGACAAGCCATTAAAAACTATTATTTTCTCAAATGGATATCACCACAATATAAGTTGCAATGCCAGAATGCAGTGTGTACTTACCAATATGAAAATAAAATTTATTCAACGAATTTGAAGTCACTTGACGACGAAACCACATGTACAAACTTTTTTGACAGTTCATCCCACCCTTCGAAAAAAACCCACATCTCCAGAGATCGGCTATCCGATTACAAGTGACATCCATGCAACATGATGCTACATTACCTTTCAATTTTTCTCCTTACAAATCATTTCTCTCAAAATATTCACAAAATAAAGTTTTTGCCAAATTTCATAATTGTTGACATTTGGGGACCAAATGGCATCTTCTGGAAGTGCTGCAGCGAATGGCAATAGTCCGATGCAGCCAATGTAAATTGCCAAAGTTACACTTCATCAACAAATTGTAATAGAGGCAACATACTCTCAATGATATGTGCCAAACATTATAACACATAATATGACACATACAAAAGCGAATTATAAAATTAAGACAGAAACTCACAGAACGCGGAGTAATGTCTGTATAAGGTGAAGGTCATTTGCACTGTTTTCGGAACTATGTATTGTATTTAATGGGTGATCAGAAAGGAAAAGAAAAGGTTAGGGCTTTAAAAAATACATAGGTATGTAAATAATTGCCCCCCCACGATTTGTATTCGGTCAGGAGGTTTGATCAACCTGGCAATTTTTCGTGTTTCAGTGATATGTCAACGGAGGGTCTCTTGAGACGAAGGTGGAGACGAAATAACAAAATGGCTAAAGCACATGCGAGTATGTACCTAACGTGATGAAATACGTATTACATTAAAAGAGAGGGGTTAATTGAAAAAGCGAATCTTGACGGTTGTTGTACACACCATGGGACAATAGTTGAGTGTAATAAGTAACGTCAGAAAGTTAAAATAAATGTTGTAGGTGTAACCGCGTTTGTTGGACATTTTGCGATATTTTCACCATAAATTTAGGCCTCAGTGATCCTAGAATGAGTTTAAAGGGCCAGTGGTAGTAAAAAAATGGTCTGTGAGTAATGTTTTTTATTTTAGACTTTTGTATCCAAGGGCCCTTGTTTTGGTTTTTGAAATAATTTTTTCATCATTTCAGGTGTTGTGACAAAATGGTGTCACTTTACCTTGCCCTTAAAAAATGGTATATCATGGTTGTGGACCCTGTATAGGTCACAATTTTAATTCGATTTTGATGAAGCTTGAAATGCATGGTTATAGCCCAAAGATCTTGGTTCCTTTCGTTATTTGCGCATATCGGATCATAACTTCCTGAATTATGGCCCCTGATTGTCCGAAAAATCGCCTATGGTCCCTCTGGAGGTAACAGTTATTATCCGATTTAAAAAAAACGTTTGACTCTATCACCGTTACACCCTACGGAAGGTTGAGTTCGAATTTCGAGAAAATCGGACCATAATTGCCAGACAAAATGGCCGCCGTTTGTACACATTTCTAGGTTGTGTACCGTCACACCATAATCATTGTCAGCTTCGAATTTCATGAATATCAGACTGGAACTGACCAACAAAACAGCTGCTCCCAATACAGAATGAAATACAGGACTTAGTGATGTAGGAAAAATCACTTTCGGTATTGCTTGTTCTCTATCCATCTCTCGAAAATGTGGGCGTATCCTGCCTGGCAGTGCCAGCCTATCTTTAGCTTTTGGTCCGTCTGGAGGTCAAAATTATTATCCGATTTAAAAAACCGTTTGATTATATCGCCGTTACATGGTAATGAAGGTTGAGTTCGAATTTCCTGTAAATCGGACCAAAATTGACATACAAAATGGCCGCCGTTTATACGCAAATAGTGTGAAAATATGTTATTTCAAGGTTGTGGACCCTATAGAGGTCATAATTTTGAATCGATTGTGATGAAACTTGACATGCATGTTTTATAAGCCAAAGATCTTGGTTCCTTTTGATATTTGCGGCCATCAGATCCTAACTTCTTGAATTATGGCCCCTAAACATACATTATGGGAGAGCAAAAACAGACTTTTGTCGGTCTTCCTTTGGGCCTCAGAAGTCATAGAAATTATAAATTAGATCTTTATTTAAACAACAAGCCTAAAATGAACTCTGTAGACCCACGGATGGCTTGGATTGGGCTCGGATTAAAACAGGATTTCGTTGACTGATTTAATCACTATGGCGTCGTGGGCGGGGCTTCTCCGTGACGTTGACGTCATCATACTTCCGGACTGTTTTCTATTCGTCTGCTTAGGGAGTCGCTTAGGCCATAGAACTAAATTTAGTTCTATGCTTAGGCCTACCTGAAGTACAAAAGAGTACACGCAGGCAACGCAAGAAGTCGGCTATTTATTATAATTTATTTACAATACTGCCTCGTTGATTTGGCCCATTCCTTTCAAACTTTAATATCCTATCGCAGACTTTCTCTTCTTATCTATATGTTAAAAGTCTTAATTCTAATTTATAGTAAAAAATAAATGTATACGAATTGAATTGCAGTCCTGTCTCAAACCGAATACGCTATCGGTACTAGTCATTGTAAACATTACTTGATAATCGAGACTATATAGGTGAAGTTAACGCCTGTCAATCAACAATCGGTCATAATGGGAAAACGGTGTCGATGAATTTTAACTACCATTTCTAGCAAAAAATTATAGTGGTAACAACTTTGTTCAGGATAAAGTAATTTGACTGAAATTTTCAATATATTCTTGTTACAGCATCTATTTTTGAACTGTTATAGCAAGAATGGCTAACTCCTTGTAAAAATCTCCCATAATGTATCTTAATTGTCCGAAAAATCGCCCTTTTTAGCTTGTGGTCCCTCTGGAGGTCAAAATTATCATCCGATTTAAAAAAACGTTTGACTATATCACCGTTACATGGTAATGAAGGTTGAGTTCAAATTTTGTGAAAATCGGACCCAAATGGACAGACAAAATGGCCGCCGTTTGTACGCGATTAGTGTGAAAATATGTTATATCAAGGTTGTGGACCCTATAGAGGTCACAATTTTGAACCGATTTTGATGAAACTTGACATGCATGTTTATAACCTGAAGATCTTGGTTCCTTTCCATATTTGCGCCAATTGATTTGTAACTTTCTGAATTATGGCCCCTGATTGTACGAAAAATCACCCTTTTTAGCTTGTGGTCCCACAGGAGGTCAAAATTATTATCCGATTTAAAACAACGTTTGATTATATCACCGTTACATGGTAATGAAGATTGAGCTCAAATTTTGTGAAAATCGTTCCAAAATTGACAGACAAAATGGCTGCCGTTTGTACGCGATTAGTGTGAAAATATGTTATATCAAGGTTGTGGACCCTATAGAGGCCAGCATCTTACCCACTTAGCAACATGATCCCCAGTCGAATTTGAAGCCTACTGAAATGCACCTTTATAACCCAAAGATCTTTATTCATTTCAATATTTGCACATATCAAATTCTAACTTAATGATGTAGGAAAAATCACTTTCGGTATTGCTTGTTCTCTATCCATCTCTCGAAAATGTGGGCGTATCCTGCCTGGCAGTGCCAGCCTATCTTTTTAGTTTGTGGTCCCTCTGGAGGTCACAATTATTATCAGATTTAAAAAGATAGGCTGGCACTGCCAGGCAGGATACGCCCACATTTTCGAGAGATGGATAGAGAACAAGCAATACCGAAAGTGATTTTTCCTATGTGCAAATATCGAAATGAATTAAGATCTTTGGGTTATAAAGGTTCATTTCATTAGGCTTCAAATTCGACTGGGGATCATGTTACTAAGTGGGTAAATGGGATAATAATTCTGACCCCAGAGGGGCCAAAAGCTAAAAAAAGGTCATTTTTCGTACAATCAGGGGCCATAATTCAGAAAGTTACAATCCGATATGCACAAATATCGAAAGGAACCAAGATCTTTGGGTTATAAACATCCATGTCAAGTTTCATCAAAATCGGTTCAAAATTGTGACCTGTATAGGGTTCACAACCTTAATATAACGTATTTTCACACTAATCGCGTACAAACGGCGGCCATTTTGTCTGTCAATTTTGGTCCGATTTGCACGAAATCATACCTCAATCTTCATTACCATGTAACCGTGATATAATCAAACGTTTTTTTAAATCGGATAATAATTTTGACCTCCAGTTGGACCACAAGCTAAAAAGGGTGATTTTTCGTACAATCAGGGGCCATAATTCAGTTAGTTACGAATCAATGAGCGCAAATATCGACAGGAACCAAGATCTTCGGGTTATAAACATGCATGTCAAGTTTCATCAAAATCGGTTCAAAATTGTGACCTCTATAGGTAAAAACATGATTTTCATACAATCAGGGGCCATAATCTAGGAAGTTATGGTCCAATATACGCACATATGGAAAGCAACCAAGATCTTTGGGTTATAAGCATACATTTTAAATTTCATCTAAATCGGATAAAAATTGTGATCTCTAGAATGTCCACAAGTTAAAACGTAGTTTTTCGTACACAGTTATATAGCTAGGTTAGTGAGACCAAATCCACTTTTTTGACATGTGATACATGCCAATATCAAAATGAACTGAAATCTTTTGAAGATAAACCAATATTTCAAGTTTTGTCCAAATCAGATAAGAATTGTGACCCGTAGAATTCCACAAACAAATTCTTCACAGTTAACTAGCATACTCATACTAGGTTCCTAAATATAATTATGTGAAATACCATATGAGAAAATACCAGTTTTTGTGTTAGTTCCTTTACACTTGATTTATTGAAAAAATGAAAAGGGTTATTATACCATTAATTCTTCAGGACCAAAGGGCTGTTCTTTCCATTCTGGAACAGCCATATTTTTATTTTCTACATCACAGAATAATGGGACAACTAGATCAGTGAGCTCCTCTAATGATTCTGTAATAAAATCAAACATTGGTTTCCAGGAAATGTAATATAATCAGGGAATACGATAAGTAAAAATATAGATTACCAGTAATTTTTAAACCAGTGGTTGCCAGGCAGGATATGCCCACATTTTGCAAGAGATGGATAGAGAAAAAGCTAAAAGAAAACCCGTGATTTTTCGTACAAACAGGGGCCACAGTCCAGAAAGTTATGGTTTGAAATGTGCAAATATTGAAAGGGACTGACATCTTTGGGATATGAAGATATATTTTAAGTTTCATCAAGATTGAACTAAATAGGGACCTCTAGAGGTTCCACAACCTTCGAAATACAAACTTTAATTAAATTTGTGTACAAGGAGCAGCCATCTTGTTGGGCAGTTTGGTTTCGGATAAACATTGTGGCCTGTAGAGTGTCCACAACAAATTGTGGATGGAAGGACATCTGGACGGAGAGGGGCAACGATAATATAGCCCACCTGAAAATGTGGGCGCATAAAAAAAAAGTGCCATTCAAAACAAAAATTCTTTAGAAATTTCCCTTAAATGGTTATCAAATAGTAACTTTTCACTGTATTGTCTTAAATGATAATCTTTTAGATCTGGTATTTTAAACTACTGTTTATGAATTGAATGTATGGTAACGTAAAAATGAACATGACAATTGTGGAGATACCTGAACAACTTAAGGACATGTATCCAGATCATGTTACTATTGAAGAATATATAACATAATCTTAAATATATTTATGTTAGTGAAAGAGATCTGGCCATTCTTGATCTATAAAGACAAGATAACAGAGTTCTAAGACTTTTGATTAGCATATATTTTCTATAATCAACCAGAACTTACCTTTACCCAAAACACACAGAGCCATAATGTTAGAAGAATAGTATTGTGAGTGAAATTTTAATAATTCATCTCTAACATTTGTTCCAGCTTCTGTAGGATTAGTTTCTAATGTTATCTTATTACCTATAAAGAAATAATGTTTGCTTGCAATATAGATGTCAGTGTTTACACATACATGTATGTATTATAAAAATATGAGTTTGTTATCAAAAATACCCTATTTACAAAAAATGTTTCTGTGCTCTCTCACTGACAATAAAAAATACTTAATAGTATAAACTTTTATAGTAACTTAAAGCATAAATATAGACCATAAGACCATCTTTATTTACCTTTACCAAAAAAAGTAATGATAAAGTAATAATTTATTTCCTACTTGCATGTCCATAAATGACATCTGTGTTTACATTCAGAATAGTAAATATTCTGACTTTTGATATATGTGAACAATCACAACATATTGAATTAATGGCTTATATACCTACACTATGATAATAGAGAGAGAAATGGGGTTTAACGTCCACTCGACACAAACTAGGTCATTTTAGGACTAACATATGGTTTAATTTTTATTCCAATAATTCGCTTGCGCGTAGGGGTCTTTAGCAGTGGGAGGAAACCGGAGTGCCCGGAGGAAACCCACGAGGTTGAGAAGGTGCTCCTATCTCCATGCCACATACGCTCACACCAGGGATAGAAACCACAGCCGCATGCCAGAGGTGACCTGCCAGCTAGAGGTCGAAGCGAGGCACTCAAGACCACTAGGCAATCCCCCCCCACTATGATAATAATATATTGTGACTGCATTATCAATATGCAAACATAAGAACAAAGATTTGAAAAATTATGCTTCGATTTTTTTTTTCAAATATATACACACCTGTTCCAAATTTAGAGTAATCATGTTTAGGATTAGCAAGCGATTTCTCAAGCTGAAGAACTCTCCATGAATCATTTTGTAGATTTTTGTCATTTTCAGAATTCACAGCGTTCACTTCTCTTTCTGTAGCTGATGGTGTGAAGAGTGGACAGCGGAAAAACTGGGAAAATCTTAAAACATCATAATTTAAATTATATTTCAATCAGTATATCAACTATAATGTCTAAAGTGATTTATTGTACAATTATCATTGAACTGTATGGACTATTGATTTCCACTATATTCATGTATTTAGTCAGTCATTGTACAATGATCACAGAATAGTATCTCCACTGCTGATTTCCCATTATATTCATGTATTTATTCATGTATTGTACAATGATAATGAAATAGTATCTGCAACTGCTTTCCAATTAAATTCATATATTGATTAAGTAATGAAACTTGGTACAATAATATAAAAATTTACTACTTTCTCACCTATCTAAAGCCCCGTTTAAATGGTCAGCAGCAATATCAAAGAAGAAATTAGTATTTTCAACAGATGTAAAGGCATTAGATGAACCACCATGTTCATTTAAGAACTGAAACAAACAAATTAAAAACTAATACGTAAATCTGAGAAGAAAGTATAACAACAATGTGGCTAAGTGGGTAGGCCGCTGGCTTGCTAGCCTGGAGGTCGGGTGTTCAATTCCTGCATTGGCCGAGAAAGTTCATCTCGATTTTCCGACATGGTTTCCCCTTGTCAGTGATGCAGAAGGAGGGCCTGACAAGGACAGCTGTCTAGTCGTTTGGATGGGACAAAAAACTGAGGTCCCGTGTACTCATTGGCGTGCACGTAAATGGGTCCCTTGGCAGTTGGAATTTGACATAAGAGTAGGCCGTAGCGCCGCTACCCGGGCAAAATTTCATTCATAGCACACTGTATGGCATTTGCGCGTCTTCCATTAGCCCAGGTTAGGTGCAGAAGAGTAGGACATTAAACCCCATGTCATTTCATTTCATAACAACAATAAGTATAGAGTTGAATCAATTGCCTGAAACATGACGGGAATCACCTCCACCAGGAGTAGTGGCTTGGAAAAAGTCAATCAAAGTTAGAGCTGTATTGATGAAAATGGTGACCAACCAAACAGACAAAGCAATTCTTTAATACTTTTATTTCCAGACAATAAATTGTCTTTTTCTTGCCATGAGGATATAGTGTAGCTATGATACTTGTATAAATATGCAAACCTTGTTATATTCATTTTCTTCTGTATACTGCAAAAAAGTCAGATGAATAATGAACAATAACAGTTATTACAAGAGGAATGTGAATATCACATCCATCACATGTCCAGAGCTAAATGTATTTCATTTTGAAAAAGATGATTCAAATAAATTTGCAGAGAAAATGATGTGAATATCACATCCATCACATGTCCAGAGCTAAATGTATTTCATTTTGAAAAAGATGATTCAAATAAATTTGCAGAGAAAATGATATTTCTTCAGTGAATTCACAGTTTGAAGGACAGGTTTTGGATGTTCTAAAATTAGGTAATGTGTAGTTTAATACCATTTTCAATGTTAAAGATAGGCTGGCACTGCCAGGCAGGATACGCCCACATTTTTGAGAGATGGATAGAGAACAAGCAATACCGAAAGTGATTTTTCCTACATCATCAAGTCCTGTATTTCATACTGTATTGGGAGCAGCCATTTTGTTGGTCAGTTCCAGTCTGATATTCATGAAATTCGAAGCCGACAATGATTATGGTGTGACGGTACACAACCTAGAAATGTTACTTTTTGTCAAAATCGGATAAGAATTGTGACCTGTAGCGAGTCCACAACCATGATATACCATATTTTTACACTATTCGCGTACAAACGGTGACCATTTCGTCCGGTAATTTTGGTACGATTTTCACGAAATTCGAACTCAACCTTCGTTACGGTGCAACAGTAATATAATCAGAGTTTTTTTTTAAATCAGATAATAATTGTTCGAGAGATAGACAGAGAACAAGCAATACCGAAAGTGATTTTTCCTACAATCAAAGGCCATAATTCATTGAGTTACAATTTCATATGCGCAAATATCGAAAAGAATAAAGATCTTTAGGTTATAAACAAGCATTTCAGGTTTCATCAAAATCGAATTAAAATTGTCACCTCTACAGGGTCCACAACTTTGACATACCATATTTTTACACTGTTCGCGTACAAACGGCGGCCATTTTTTCTGGCAATTAAGGTCCAATTTTCTCGAAATTCGAACTCAATCTTCCGTAGGGTGTAACGGTGATAGAGTCAAACGTTTTTCAAATCGGATAATAATTGTGACCTCCAGAGGGACCATAGGCGATTTTTCGGACAATCAGGGGCCATAATTCAGGAAGTTACGATCCGATATACGCAAATAACGAAAGGAACCAAGATCTTTGGGTTATAACCATGCATTTCAAGTTTCATCAAAATCAAATTAAAATTGTGACCTCTACAGGGTCCACAACCATGATATACAATTTTTTAACAGTATTCGCGTACAAACGGCGGCCATTTTGTATGGCAATTTTGGTCCGATTTTCCCGAAATTCGAACTCAACCTTCCTTACGGTGTAACGGTAATATAATCAACCGTTTTATTAAATCGGATAATAATTGTGACCACCAGAGGGACCACAAGCTAAAATAAGGCGATTTCGCGTATAATCAGGGGCCATAATTCAGGAAGTTACATTCCGATATGCGCAAATATCGAAAGGAACCAAGATCTTTGGGTTATAACCATGAATTTCAAGTTTCATCAAAATCGAATAAAAAATGTGACTTCTACAGGGTCCACAACCTTGATATACCATTTTTTAACAGTATTCGCGTACAAACGGCGGCCATTTTGGGTGTAACGGTGATATAATCAAACGGTTTTCTAAATCGGATAATAATTGTGACCTCCAGAGGGACCACAAGCTATAAAGGGTGATTTTTCGGACAATCAGGGGCCATAATTCAGGAAATTACATTCCGATAGGCACAAATATCGAAAGGAACCAAGATCTTTGGGTTATAAACATGCATGTCAAGTTTCATCAAAATCGGTTCAAAATTGTGACCTCTATAGGGTCCACAAGCTAAAAACGTGATTTTTCGTACAATCAGGGGCCATAATCCATGAAGTTTTGATCCGATACATGCCAATATCGAAAGCAGCCAAGATCTGTTGGGGATAAACCTATATTTCAAGTTTCGTCAAAATCGGATAAGAATTGTGACCTGTAGAGAGTCCACAAACAAATTGTGGACGGACGGACGGACGGACGGACGGACGGGGGCGACGACAATATACGTCCACATAAAAATGTGGGCGTATAAAAAAGGAGATTTTGCGTATAAACAGGGGCCATAATTCAGGAAGTTACGATCCGATATGCGCAAATATTGAAAGGAACCAAGATCTTTGGGTTATAACCATGAATTTCAAGTTTGATCAAAATCGAATTAAAATTGTGACCTCCACAGGGTCCACAACCTTGATATACCATTTTTTAACAGTATTCGCGTACAAACGGCGGCCATTTTGTATGTCAATTTTGGTCTGATTTTCTCGAAATTCGAACTCAACCTTCCTTAGGGTGTAACGGTGATATAATCAAATTTTTTTTCAAATCGGATAATAATTGTGACCTCCAGAGGGACCACAACAGGGTTGGAAAAAAACAGTTTTTTTTAACTGTTTTTTTTGTTTAAAACGATGTTTTTTATTGTTTTTTTTTATTAATGTTCATAATTTGACAAATAAATGACAAAAGTGATTAAAACCAATGAAAACATAGTTATATGATAGTAATTACATGTTTGTCATCCTATAAATGAAGACAAGCTCCCAGCTTTCTCGACACCTAGTCGATTTCTCAATTTAGAGTGAACAAGACCAAATGTTTAAAATTACTTTGTTTTAATTTTAAAGTGACACAATGATGTTGCACACAATACTAAATTCTCCATACAACATATCCTAATTATATACAACTCACAACCCACACACTGCACCTTTAAATTAAAAATAACTGTTTCCATCCCTTTGATCTTTACTACTGTGGTTTACGTAATATTTATTAATACAGTATGTACAATTTAAATACATAGAAATACACAAATGAACACTAGAATTTCGAAAAGAAAATTATTCACCAAATTATTTCATAATTTGACGATTACTTGACGATTTTCTAAGTTTCAGGTAATTTTTTTTTATAAAAAAAACACAAATCAGCGTTTTTTTTGGTTTTTTTTCAATTGTTTTAAACGTTTAAAACAAGTTGTTTAAAACAAATTGTTTTAAAACAACCCAACCCTGGACCACAAGCTAAAAAGGGTGATTTTTCGGACAATCAGGGGCCATAATTCAGGAAATTACATTCTGATAGCCGCAAATATCGAAAGGAACCAAGATCTTCAGGTTACAAAACATGCATGTCAAGTTTCATCAAAATCGGTTCAAAATTGTGACCTCTATAGGGTCCACAAGCTAAAAACGTGATTTTTCGTACAATCAGGGGCCATAATCCATGAAGTTTTGATCCGATACATGCCAATATCGAAAGCAGCCAAGATCTGTTGGGGATAAACCTATATTTCAAGTTTCGTCAAAATCGGATAAGAATTGTGACCTGTAGAGAGTCCACAAATAAATTGTGGACGGACGGACGTCCGGACGGACAGGGGCGACGACATAATACGTCCACATGAAAATGTGGGCGTATAAAAAGTCATTAAATTGTAGACAAAACATGCTAAAGATGTCATGATAGGTCATTTTTGAGGTCAAAAAACAACTCTACACACTAAGTTTAGCCTCGGGTGAAATTTTCATGAAGATATCTCTTATAATAAAAAAGTTACAAGGAAATGTCTATATTTTTAAGAAATCGCGGTGCCTTTTTCGTCAGTTTTGATTGTGTATGTTTAAATAGAACTAAATTTCCAAAAAACGGTGCTTTTTTCCGACTTCAGGTGCACATAACTTTGCTTCTAGTTGGCCTATCAAGACAAACTAAACTGTTTTGGAAAGCATTTATTGAGAACTGCATAGTAATTGTGTTTTTATTGTTTTTCTTCTAAAAAAAAAATTCATCTGGGGTTGCTATGTCACGTGGTAAAATATCTAGACAATAAGGTATACTACTTACCTTCAAATAAATCGTTGACTAATTTATTTAATCCCATTTCTCTCAAGCATCCCTTAAACTTCTTGAAAACATCTTCGTCCCGATTACAAAGGATATCTATCAGAGTCGAAATTCCTACTTCTGGATTGTTGTCACTACTGACTTTTTGAATTTCCTTTGCTTCAAATGCTTGTAATGCCCCCTTTTCACGTAATCTTGCAATGAGATCATGTATATGGTCAGCCAGCGCAGACATGAATATTCGTCTATTTCCATTGAGTTTTTGTTTATATTCAGCATCATAATCTGAAAGGAATAAAAAAGATAGGTTATCAATTTCATACAGATTAGTTGATGGGTATTTGGAGTGTTCAAGAGATTCCACAAAGTGAATCAAGAGTCATAACTATAGAAATAATTCATGGACATTGTTGAAATTGCAAGGGCTGCTTCGTTTCTAATTTGAACAATGCATATACATATATATATGACATACCAATCGGAGGTTTACTTTTCTCGTTAGCACCTAATAAATTAATGAATCAGTTGTCTTTTTAACTGTGTTTGTGGATTTCAGAAATGAATGCACATCCTGCTTTGTGTATGACATCTATCACATGATATCTTTGGGTTATAAATATACATGTCAAGTTTCATCAAAATCGGTTCAAAATTGTGACCTCTATAGGGTCGACAACCTTGATATAACATATTTTCACACTATTCGTGTACAAACGGCGGCCATTTTGTCCGTCAATTTTTGTCCGATTTTCACGAAATTCGAACTCAACCTTCATAACCATGGAACGGTGATATAGTCAAATGCTTTTTAAATCGGATAATAATTTTGACCTGCAGAGGGACCACAAGCTAACAAAAGCGATTTTTCGGACAATCAGGGGACATAATTCAGGAAGTTATGATCCGATGGGCGCAAATATCGAAAGGAACCAAGATCTTTGGGTTATAAATATACATGTCAAGTTTCATCAAAATCGGTTCAAAATTGTGACCTCTATAGGGTCGACAACCTTGATATAACATATTTTCACACTATTCGTGTACAAACGGCGGCCATTTTGTCCGTCAATTTTTGTCCGATTTTCACGAAATTCGAACTCAACCTTCATAACCATGGAACGGTGATATAATCAAATGCTTTTTAAATCGGATAATAATTTTGACCTGCAGAGGGACCAAAAGCTAACAAAAGCGATTTTTCGGACAATTAGAGGACATAATTCAGGAAGTTATGATTCGATGGGCGCAAATATCGAAAGGAACCAAGATCTTTGGGTTATAAACATACATGTCAAGTTTCATCAAAATCAGTTCAAAATTGTGACCTCTACATGTATAAGGTCCACAACCTTGATATAACATATTTTCACACTATTCCCGTACAAATGGCGGCCATTTTGTCCGTAATTTTGGTCCGATTTTCACGAAATTCGAACTCAACCTTCATAACCATGGAACGGTGATATAATCAAACGGTTTTTTAAATCGGATAACAATTTTGACCTCCAGAGGGACCACAACTAAAAAGGGCGATTTTTCGGACAATGAGGGGCCATAATTCAGGAAGTTACGATCCGATGGGAGCAAATATCGAAAGGAACCAAGATCTTTGGGTTATAAACATACATGTTAAGTTTCATCAAAATCGGTTTAAAATTGTGACCTCTATAAGGTCCACAACCTTGATATACATGTAACATATTTTCACACTATTTGTGTACAAATGGCGGCCATTTTGTCCGTCAATTTTGGTCCGATTTTCACGAAATTCGAACTCAACCTTCATAACCATGGAACGGTGATATAATCAAACATTTTTTTAAATCGGATAACAATTTGGACCTCCAGAGGGACCACAAGCTAAAAAGGGCGATTTTTCGGACAATCAGGGGCCATAATTCAGGAAATTACGATCCGATTGGCGCAAATATCGAAAGGAACCAAGATCTATGGGTTATAAACATGCATGTCAAGTTTCATCAAAATCGGTTCAAAATTGTGACCTCTATAGGGTCCACAACCTTGATATAACATATTTTCACACTATTCGCGTACAAACGGCGGCCATTTTGTCCGTCAATTTTGGTCCGATTTTCACGAAATTCGAACTCAACCTTCATAACCATGGAACGGTGATATAATCAAACGTTTTTTTAAATCGGATAACAATTTTGACCTCCAGAGGGACCACAAGCTAAAAAGGGCAATTTTTCGGACAATCAGGGGCCATAATTCAGGAAGTTACGATCCGATTGGTGCAAATATCAAAAGGAACCAAGATCTATGGGTTATAAACATGCATTTCAAGTTTCATCCAAATCGGTTCAAAATTGTGACCTCTGTAAGGTCCACAACCTTGATATAACATATTTTCACACTATTCGCGTACAAAGGGCGGCCATTTTTTCCGTCAATTTTGGTCCGATTTTCACCAAATTCGAACTCAACCTTCATAACCATGGAACGGTGATATAATCCAACGGTTTTTTAAATCGGATAACAATTTTGACCTCCAGAGGGACCACAAGCTAAAAAGGGCAATTTTTCGGACAATCAGGGGCCATAATTCAGGAAGTTACGATCCGATTGGGGCAAATATCGAAAGGAACCAAGATCTATGGGTTATAAACATGCATTTCAAGTTTCATCCAAATCGGTTCAAAATTGTGACCTCTACACTGTTCACAAGCTAAAAAACGTACAATCAGGGGCCATAACCCATTAAGTTACAGTCCGATACATGCCAATATTGAAAGGAACTGAGATCTTAGGGTGATAAACCTATATTTTAAGTTTCATTGAAATCGCATAAGAATTGTGACCTGTAGACTGTTCACAAACAATTGTGGACGGACGGACGGACGGACGGACGGACGGACAGGGGCGACGACAATATACGTCCACATGAAAATGTGGGCGTATAAAAATGTGTATAAATTCAAAGTAAATTCCAAGTGATCAAGGGCCATAACTCTGGTAGTAACTATCAGGAATCACTGAAAATCAATCCTCATCTCATGAACGTACTGTGTATAAATTAAATTATCGGAAATTGGTGAAAAACAATAGGCTGCTTCATCTTGAGACCATAAACAATGTGTACGTTATTACTCTTCAATCAAATCCACAGATCTCACTTGTATTTGGACATTAAAAAGTAGGATGGATTGCAATAGCAAAACAAAACAAACTGAGAACTTACCAATCCAGTAGAAATTCAGGTGAGTAAATTTGTTCAATTTTTCTTCCAGGCTTCATATAACTTAGACCGTATTTCTCTCATGTAAAATTCTATAACGAGATCGTCGTAGTAAACTGTAAATAAATCTGGTGACTGGGCACGGTATAGCTCGATAATCTCTGACAGTGTCAGTCCTTGATGCCAGAACCTTAGAACACACAAACAATGTATAGCACAGGTATTGCGGTATGGATTCTGTACACATACATTATCAGGAGGAGAACACTTTATCCATTCTGGTGGCGGATTACCAAGTGGGTCGAAATATTCGCCTGTCTTATCATTTCGAATATTCAGCAGTGAACAATGATCCACGCCTTGCCCGTTGATTTTTGGTCTAATTATTTGATATTGGCCTGTTTCTAGTAGATGCTGTTGGCCATGAAAGCTGCCATCTAAAACTATCTTTCCTTTTACATTCATGTGTTCATAATTAGCCTGAATCACTTGTTTAAACTCAGACTGTGGCGTTGTGTTGGTTCGATAGTCCTCTTTGGATCTACCCAGAATATTGGTCAGTCTGATGCTGAACTCATGTTGTGAACTGCTAATTGTAGAGTCCACATCATCATCATCATCACGGATGGATAATTTATTGAACTCTTTTATTAGCAGTTCAAGAAATACTAAGTCCGACTGGAACTGAGGAGAGTTTGGATATAATTCCGATGGTATATCAGGATTGTCTTGTTGGATTGGTGTAGGGAACATTTTATGATATTATTCCCATATATATATCAAGGCCACTGGCTGAAAAATATAAAATTGAACAAAGGTTGCCAAGCAATGAAACACGCCCACCAGTAGCTATGTCGTTACGCTGCTGCTCCCATGCAGTTACACTGATCTATTAGATCTGGGTAAAAATTGTGAACTCTAGAGGGACCGTACATACTAAAAACATGATTTTTTCGTACAATCATGCGCCATGATGCAGAAAGTTGGAGTCTGATGTGCACGAATATCGATAAGAACCTATATCTCGTCAATATCTGATAAAAATTGTGACAATTAGTTGAGGGTGCACAAGCTAAAAAACATGAATTTTCCAACAATCAGTGGCCATAAACCATGAAGTTTCCATCCCATACCGATATATATTTAATGCAGGTCTCGAAACGAAAGGCGCGCGAAAGCGCTCGCGCACCTACCACGCACCTAAAGCGAAACCCAGGTACATATTTTAAGACGCACCCGAATTTTATAAACAAAGCTACTCGTACCAAAGGCTTCTCTTGCTCCTCGCACCGAAGGCTAACTCACGGTTCTCTTTTTAAAATATCACCCGACCTTTTAAATGAATTAACGCGAACGCTTTTGCTTTTAATAAAATTCTCGTAAAGATAATCTATTTTTATTTAACGGTCTCAAGCAAGGCTCGACACGCCGGCGACAATGGCATCCGAATTTTAGAATTTGGCCGCAGATTCGTGGCCGATTTTTAACTATCCACGGCCATGTATGGTCACCGATTTGTGTTGGGTATCAATAGTTATTTTTACTATCGATAATCAGCATTGAAATGTCGATTGATAGTATCGAAACAATCTTATTTTCACGGTCGTAACCCAGAATGGGTTACGTATTTAAAAGTCAAAACCATACGATGTTGCGATAGATGTTTTTTGTTTGTCTAATTATTAATAATACGTTCTATATTACATATAAATTGTACTTAATTTTTAAATAATGTAGCCTTGGTTCTGAATGACGAAATACCGTTGATAGGCCGATGTATGTGGTGGAACCGTGGTGGAACCAAAATAAAATGAGCACGAGTCGATTCAAAACATTGCGACCAATACCAACATGGCGGAGTCGAGTGCAAAAATTAAAGAAGATTTAATAGCCTAAATAACTTGTTATCACGAATTCGTAAATTGTTTATTATTATTAAAATAATGTAGCCTTGATTCCGAATAAGAAATACAAACGTTTTTGTCATCTATCAGTCATTTATAATGAGCAAACGAATTCTGAAAGTTTAGGGGGAAAACTCCGGGTTATTTACACATCCGGGTATATCCAATTTAGCGAATTCCATGATATGGCGATTATTGCTTCCAATGAAAGGTTTGTTTAAATGAGGGCGAATTTATTTCAACATTGTTTGGAGAAAAAAAGCTACATTGAGATTGAGACTTTGAAGTAAATATAAAGTGACCGATGTAGGCTTTTCTATTATTATACGAAGGATTAAGTCACAGAAAATATTGAGTCGACTCCTCTACGCACGCACGAAGAATGCATTATTTAGGTAAAAATAATAAATACATTGAACGGGTTGTGATAGTCAGGCCTATAACAACCGTTTGACTGAGAGAAAAAAGATGTAAAGTAAACAGATTTATAACATTATATTACATATTAAAACCTTCTAAATCAGTACAACTGAATTTGGGCAATTAATATAAGCAAAATCTGCCTTTGAAAAACATTCTCCTAGAATACGTCCCCTTCCTTCTCAGTTGTTGCTAAGCAGGTTAGCCGAAGCCATTGAAATCTAAATATTGGGTAACATACAAATTTAAGTAACCAGGCTTTGTTTTCTCAGCAAGATGTTTCTTTACATTGTACATACGTTCATAGGGACTGGCACCCGATCGTTTAACAATAGAAAGTATATACATGTAGTAGATATATATTATTATACTAATCGCCAAATTCAGAAAATTTATGAATTGTCAGATCTGTGTATTATATATTATACAGATCGCCAAATTCAGAACTTTTCCCTTTTATCAGTACAGATAATTAAATATAGAAATTTTCTGAAGTTATAATTACCCCTATTGAATAGAAACCTATATTTCAAGCTTCGTTAAATCAGATAAAAATTGTGACCTATAGAGTGGCCACAAAGGATGTGAACGGACACACACAGACGGACTGGGGTGACGACAATATACATCTACATGAAAATATGAATGTATAATAATAATAATAAGCATTTTTAACAATAAATGGGAGTTGTGAATGTAAACATAAATGGTGCTATACCGACTGTGACGTTCCACGGCCAGAATATGCAGCCTGCTTGGCCGCTACAATCACTGATAAGCATGACATCGACGAGGCTTAATAAGTACGGCATATTAACTTTTTTACTCCGACAAATTAAATTCTCCAACATTTTTTGAGGTAAAAGAAAAATAAATAAAGACGTTTGAAGTATTTGAAGTTAAAAAATATTTCCTATTTAGTGTAAATGGGTATTAAAATGAGTAAAATGCATCATTTTGCCCGAAGCAGTTAGGTGTTAAGTAAACATTGCACGAGCCGTTGAGCCAATGACTGGCGCCGTGTGCAGTCAACGCACGTGTTGTGGACACTCATCTGTTATAGAGTTAATTCGTAAGTAATTCTCTGTGAAACAGATTGCAAGTACAGGTGTCAGTAATTTCAGCCAGTGGTTCAATACAATATTAATCCAGCCCTATTAGACCTACTATGCCGAATATATTCAATCATCGTGTGTTATTTCTCCATGATACAAAATGTAGTATGACCATAAATTATTCTATGCGTGCTATACATTTCATTTAACAACCAACCTTTCACACACTCGATTTTGTTTGATTGGGCGGAGTTAGACTAGAGTGCGAAATTTGAAAACGGATTTATCAATACGGCGTGGCATTTCTCTTCAAAACAAACCTCGTCAAACATTCTCGATTGTATTTGATTGGGCGGAGATATATATAGGCCGATAGCGTGCGCGAAATTTGAAAACGGTTTATATCATGTAGGGGGTAGGGACTATAATACCGTGTGACATTTCTTTTACAACTTTAATTTTGGACTGAGTATTCTATAGGAGCTTTTACGGGTTTCCATTTTGACGTCATTTTCGGTCATGCGACCCACAGGCCAGTGTGTGTATTCTTTCACTGAAATGTTAATGTTCTTTATAACGAAGCAAAGGTGGCAAGATATGCGATGTTGAGTACTGTCCTATCAAATATGTGCGGTATATGTCGTAAAACGAAAGTGAAAGTACAATTTTATCGGTAAACATGCGCGCCATTGGCGGCTCATTTCTATCGTATAGCCTAAATGATATCGAAGTGATTATATAATTTTCTTCGCGACTTTTCACATGGTTATAGCCAGATATTAACTGAAAGGTGTCCTATATCACATTTTTAAAATAAACTAGGTGAAAGTACAACGTCAACTTCTTTTGAATTCATTGATATGTACCATTCATATGGTCCATAATATTACGTCATCGGACAGCATACTGCATGGGTAGATCGATAAGCACAATAGAGCTGTATATATTGTCAATATACACCTCCATGATAAGCACACACAGTGATTATAATATAATATTAGCGTGTGCCAACCGAAAAGGGACGTAACTCGTTTTTCTTAATTGGCTGTCACAAATATGGCGCATTTTTTTCGCGAAAAGAAGGTCTTGTATTACGGCCTCGTGTCGATTTCCTGCAATTGACACCGGTTCCATTCAACCGAAAACAGTTAGTTAAGATGTCAAGGTTGCGGCGCATGGAAAGTTTGTCACACATAGCAAGGTAAGAATATTTTTTTTCTCCGATTGAAAAGTTTGGAATTTTGTAACTTTTTTCATGGAAGATGCGCCGGGGAAAAAATCTTGCTAAATTATGGACGAAACACTCCTTTGAAAGATCCACCTTCATTTATTTCCATAAGTGGACGTGAAAGTCGTAAAAAATCAATTATTCTGAGATGACCGAAATTTTATCGGCCATACTGTAATGGCGGAAGGCGTGTCAGATGTAGTCTCTATCACTCAGACGACTATTCCCTGTACGCTTTACATTAGTCCTGTTGACCGAGACTATATACCAAATTACTGTTAAGATACCGTTAGACACCTGCGCATGCGAGAAAATACTTGAAATATAAACAATATTAATTTTTGGAGACCGAATTTGTTATTTACGAAAGAAATAAAATTAGTTTGAATTATATGTGTTAAATTATAATTCGTGTTACAGAAAAATATTCTTCATCGCACGGCGTTTGCCCGTCTTCATTTCATATGCATTCATGGTCCATGGTCACCATGGTGTCAAAACAAAACAAAAAACCAATACACAAACGAGTTAGAAATTAAACCCCATTTCATTTGATTATTGTTCATCAATATTGTTTTAATCATATTTACTATAATTTTTCAGGTTCGAAGAACTTGGTAAAAGATTGAAATTTAGCTGCCTTGATGTTTTTATTTGTTATTGGTAGTTCGCTACAGCCAGGCTTTGTGTGTGGTTCATTTATCAAGTTTTATTTTTTGATACTTTATAATTATTTAGATAAAACTTAAAATCATTGTGTATAGGATATTATCATTTCAACATCTGAAAGAAAACCAGTTTCGTATAATGTATTTTTTAGTTATTGTTATATTGTTATTTTTTTTCTATTCCAGTCAGAAATAAGAAAGATTTCAATTAATATTATCCCATTTGAAATTATTGAAATAGTTTTGTAATTATGTAATTTATTAGACATACAATATGTAGGTCTACCTAAATGTAACAGGTTTTTGTTTCATTTCCTTTTATTAGATTTCATATTTTATGTTACATTTCCTTTTATTAAATTTCATATCTTATTTAATATTTCATATCTGGTCAAGGAAAACATACCTCCTAGTTTGATTTTATTATTCCATAATCAGAAAATCAATTTTCAAAATCTTATGATTTTTTTTATGATTTTGTATTACATATAGTCATTTTTATTACTTTTCTGTACAAAATATGGCCAATTTCCTTTACATTTTGTCCAAATAAATGTTAAAAACAATATTTTTGGGGTTGATTTAAGTTAATGGGTATATCTAGCACATGTGAGTAAAATCTGAACCTGTTCCAAATTCATTTAGTCAGTCAAATAAGTATTTTATTAATTTTGCCAGTTTTTGACGGAATTTTGCAAAACGCTGCTTACGTATGGGTATATAAAACCAGCTACAAAAATAAAAGTTCTAAACCGATTTTTAAAATTTAAACAGATTATTGATTCTCAGGTTTTTTTCTAATTTTGGTTGGCACATGCTAATAATATATGATTTAAAAGTGAAGGTAATTAAATAAACAAAGTCTATACCACTCCCAATTGTGAATTAATAGCCTACAATCCTACAAACTAGGCCTATTCATTATCACTTACTTTACAAGTTTAATATTTCGTCAATAAATCCTACTGTCACCTGAACACGCAATCTATCATCTGAGACACGCTACCTGCGGAGAAGTAAAAAAGCCAGCTACGTCATAAATTTCGTCACGTGAGTTACGTTTGATGAACACGGAGTCGCCACCTAGAAAGTTCTAGAATGAACATACCAAACTGATCCCGCAGTGAATATTCGCTTGGCCCCGCAGTGAATATTCGCTTGGCCTCTGCAATCACTGATAAGCATGACATCGACGAGGCTTAATGAGTACGGCATATTAACTTTTTTACTCCGACAAATTAAATTCTCCAACATTTTTTGAGGTAAAAGAAAAATAAATAAAGACGTTTGAAGTATTTGAAGTTAAAAAATATTTCCTATTTAGTGTAATTGGGTATTAAAATGAGTAAAATGCATCATTTTGCCCGAAGCAGTTAGGTGTTAAGTAAACATTGCAGGAGCCGTTGAGCCAATGACTGGCGCCGCGTGCAGTCAACGCACTTGTTGTGGAGACTCATCTGTTACAGAGTTAATTCGTAAGTAATTCTCTCTGTGAAACAGATTGTGAACATACATGTAATTTTGATTAAAATTTACAGAAATATTTGTGTGCTTTTTTTTTACATCTAACGCTTATAATTTTAAAAATAATTGATATTCCCTATTTATAACTCAACTGAAATTCATATATACAGTAATATCTACTATTAACCTGCTGCGTGTATTGGGATTACTTGATGCGTAGTAATTTCTGCATATTAAATTTTATAATTTTAAATATAATTGCATTCGCTCACGATATTTCGAAATATTTTACCTGCTAAGGCTCTTCATTTGGCTTTGTATTTAACAAGCATTATTCTAGATGCTTATTCTCCCAGTCCTGTATTTCCCCAGTCTATAGTATTAAATGGATGAATGATATCGCACTTTTGTCGTCTCCTTCTAATTCTTCTATGGAAAAGAATATATTGGAAACAGGTAAAGGTAAACTGGCAAAGACTGTGGGGAAGACACAGCTCATTACAGTCGAGCGTTTGACTAGAATGTATCATGTAATAAATTGTTGGATTTAAGACGATTCGATTGTCAGATTTTACCTACACATATGAGTATTTTCATTCAAAAGAGCAAAACAGGTATGAATTTGGAGGAGAAATATAACAGCAAGTGGTAGGTATCCCCATGGGCACTAACTGTGCACCTTTGCTTGCTGATTTGTTTCTCTATTGTACGAAGCCGATTACATACAGGCGCTCGTAATAACAAATAAACGATTAGTCAGACTTTTTAATTTCACTTATCGATATATCGATGATGTTCTATCACTGAATAATCCTTGGTTTTATTTTATTTTTATAGAGATGACTTGTGGGTTCAAATCGCAAGAACAATGACGGATCTGTGTCCAGTTCTTTCAAACTTGTAGCCTTTGATGTTGACTCCGATGAGTTCACTTTTCGAATGTTAACAAAGTTGAAAACTTGATTACCAATTTCGATATAATAAACCACTATCGTATACTCGTATGTGCGAACATTTTATTGAAGCCGGTAAACCTTTCGTATGCACTACACAGTTTGCGTTCCGGTGGTGTTAATTGTGGTATTACTGACAGATTGTTTAAACGACATGGGAGGTGAAAATCAGAGTTTGCAAAAGACGATTACATAAAAGATAACTTAAGTGAACGTTTAATTGTATCCCAGAATCGAGGAAAACATATTTTAATGTAAATAAAATAGTTTATGATGCAGGATGAGAAAATTTGATCAATTGGTCACTCTATCTCTTTAACCATTCACTTTAAATAAAAGTACATACTACATCATTGTAACTATTAGCTTATAGGGATACAATGTTTCAGCCTGAAAAATACAGCTGTCTTTAGTACACTCAGGTCAAAAAACATGTGATAGCTGCATGGTTTCCCCAAATGGGCAATTATGATTGGGTTGTCCTTATTCACTTATCCAATCAGCTGGGTTGGTAACTAGTTCACTACCGCTCAGTTATAAACAGGTCTTTTGGTTTTCAATCCCACTGAACAAGCAAGGAAGGAATTTTTCTCACAGTAACTACATGTATTAATGGTTAAACCTCTTAATTGATTAAGTATCCATTGTTTAAAATTTTTTAATTTAGATCTTCATTCAGTGAGTAGAATTTTCTAATATTGTGTATACTTTGATGCAGATTTACAGATCATCATGGTCCTCAAAGTTCTTGTTTTTGGTCATTCCTATGTCCGGCGTTTAGAAAAATTTTGTGCAGAAAACTATTTACAATGGTTAAATGTAGGACTTGATGGAACCGAAATTCAAGTAGATTTTCATGGTATTGGGGGTGGTACTGTTTGCAATGGTGCTAAATCTATAAAAAATCATTCTCAAACATCAATCTTAAATTCGAATTATTATGATTGTGTTTTTCTACAGATAGGTGGCAATGGCCTGTCATCAAAAAATAAGTCAACTGATCCATGCAAACTTGCTAAGGATATTTTTCACTTTTCCAACTATCTGTTTTATAGCTTCAACGTCAAACATATTATAATAGGACAACTTCTTTCAAGATCTAAATTAAATTGTCCAACAGGTTACAACGACAAAATACATGTTGTCAATAACAAAATAAGAGCATTGACATCTGATGTTAAACACATAACCTTCTGGACCCACCGCGGATTTTGGCAAAATCCTGAATCTCTTATGTGATAAGGATGGCGTACATTTGAATGGTTCTGGCATGTCCAAATATGCTAAAAGTGGACATTCCGCTATTGCTATAACACATAGGAGAGGTTTTTATTAACATTTTTATCTAAATTGGGGAAGCACTGGCCTAGTTCAGAGTTATTAAAATGATATTTCATGTCTATACGGATATAGGCCTAATTTTATTTTGCTGTACAGTATATAGTATAGGAAGATTCCTTGATTTTTTGTCACCGTTTTCACATGGTGCTTTAATTTTATCTACTACTTTGTGCAGTATATGTATGTCTGTGTCATCATTTTATATGGTGAATTATTTTTATCTTCTGCTTTTAAGTGCAGTGTGTGAATGTATTTGTCACCGTTTTATTTTGTGATTTATTTTTATCTTATGTTTTTCAATGCAGCCTATGAATGTCTGCTTAATTTTGTCTCCGTTAATATACGGTGCTTATTTTTATTTTCTTTGTCTCCATTTTATATGGGGATTTATTTTTATCTTCTGCCTTATGTGCTGTATAGAGCGTACCCGATTAATGACCTACTTACTGACCGCCGCCATATTGGTGTACGACAACAAAGCATTCAATATGGCGTCTGCTAGTACATCGACTGTGTTATCCGAGAAGAAAAATATTCATAACTTGAATAATAGTGGCAATAGTGCTTATTCCAAAAGAGAAAATGCACTTAGATATAAAGATGGTTTAGATGCCCCAGAAAGAGAGAGGTATGCTGAGAAAATACAGCTTATAAAGGGACAAGATCCTTACGAAATTGCAGCTTGGTCTACGAATGTCAGTGATCTTCCAAGTACAACATATATGGATATTGTCAACTATTTATTGTTTACTACAAGTGCATACACAAAAGATCAGCTGCGCAGTTATAAAGGTCTCGATGCATACAACCAGTTTGTATGTGGTTGGGTTCGAGACACAGGTGTATGCATTATCAACAACAAGTGCATCGTCACAGCTAAGGTTAATTTTTCTTTCTTTAGATCTAAGGTTAATTTTTCTTTCTTAAGATCTACGAATGGCATGATTGATACCGGTATTATTAATTTAATGTGGATTCCAAGTTAACCCGGCTACATGTATTATTTATATTTTAATAGTGAGCTTCTATTTATTATTAATGTTTCCAGTACCCTAGTTTTCATATTTTTTTTTTGTTATTATGATTATGAATTATTCAGTTTACATTTACCACTTTCCAATCATTTGAACCTCAAATGAAATCTGTTTGTTTAGAAACCACATTTGAAAGTTTGTTCTGATTATTTCCTAATTCAAGTAAACCAAGTTTATTGATTTGTTTTATTCTGATTTCAGGTTTTGCACTCCCAGCAGAAAAGGATGGTCAAATTCTAAATGGCCATTGCAACTGTATGGCCGGATTAGGTGAATCATGTACACATGTTGCCGCACTACTGTTTTACATCGAAGCAGCTGTAAAATTGCACACATCTAAAACAGTCACAGAAGAGAAAGCCTACTGGAAGTTACCGTCTCAATTCAAACATGTCTCGTATGAAAAACTTAAAAATATAGACTTCTCATCTGCCGCAAGTTTAAAGAAAACGTATGATACAAATTGTGCAAATGCACATACTGTGATAAAATCAACACCAAAAAAGACTACAGAAGACCTGCCAACTACAGATACTCCACGTTTTGCTAATTTTTTAAAGAATTTAAGTGAGGCCCCTTCCAAGCCGGCTATTTTATCCCTAATGCCAAAATATTCAGATGCGTATGTGCCAGAAGTTCTTCAAGGTGAACTGCCTACTGTGTTGACCGAATTGTTCGAAAATTCTTCTCTCAGTTTAAACTACAAAGAGCTTTTAGACAAATCGTACAATATAAAGATAGATGTGACAGAACAACAGGCAAAACATGTGGAAGTTTTAACAAGACAGCAGGCTAATAACCGCACATGGTTTCGATTTCGTGCTGGTCGGATTACAGCTTCCAGGATGAAGTCTGTTTGCCATACCAATCCAAACAGTCCATCCCAGAGTTTAATCCAAAATATATGCTATCCAGATGTTGTAAAGTTCTCTTCTGTGGCAACAAAATGGGGATGTGACCATGAAAGACATGCAAGGGAGATATTTACCAGTTTAATACAGGTTGAACATGACAATGTACATGTCAGAGATTCTGGCCTGGTAATCTCTCCCCAGTATCCACATATTGGTGCATCCCCTGATGCTATTGTAACATGTGACTGTTGTGGAAAAAGTACATTAGAAATTAAGTGTCCTTACTGCGTAAGAGACAGTGCATTATCTGATAAAGAAACTGGTTATTTGAAAGCAGATCAAAATGGAAATCTAAAATTAACAAATACCCATCAGTATTACTACCAAGTTCAGACACAGCTTGGTGTATGTGGACTTGAACGTGCTTTTTTTGTAGTTTGGACAGAAAAGGACATTCATGTTGAAGAGGTTTTGTTTAATGAAAATGTTTGGAAGGACATTGTTACAAAATCTGAACATTTCTTCCGTACTTCCATTCTTCCAGAAATAATTGGTAAATTCTTTTCCCAAAAAAGGTGTGAAAATGATAATGCTCTTGTCAGCACTAGTAATCAACCGAATAAGCAACTACATGTATCTGATAATTGGTGCTATTGTAGGGACGTTGAACATGGAAGTATGGTAGGTTGTGACAATGACCATTGTAAAATACAATGGTTCCATTTTAAATGTGTTGGTGTTAAATCTATACCCAAAGGAAAATGGTACTGTCCAGATTGCCGTAATTTGCATCAAATTAAACGTGCGTGCAAGAAAATTAAAACAAAATAAATATACTTAATAAATCTTTAATACATGAAAATACTTGTTGTTTTTACATATGATTCTTTGATCAATGTTTATTTCAATTAAATGGTACAACTGAGTTACATAAATTTGTAAGAGCACAGCAAACTAAAACAATTTTGTCCACCGTCAAAGAATTGTCTCTTTCAGCTGAATGGATAAAGTCATGTGGCAGTCTTGTTGAAAGCAACGAATACTTTTGCCGCACAACACCAATGACACGTTCAACATGAATTCGGCTATTGGCAATTCTCCTTGTGCGTTCAACATCTAAAGCCCCCAGTTGTGCTTTCCCTCTTGTGAATGCTGGGATGTACACCTGTGCACACATTGTACCGACAATGTCCTGAATGTCAAACCCCCTATCTGCTAACACAACATCACCTGGTGTTAGTTTATTAAGAAATCCACAAGTTTCTGTGATAGTATTGTCACTAGCTCTTCCGCCATACCCATCAGAAATAAATGAAATCACACCTTGAGGAGTAATGCCTATCAAATACTTTGCAGTGTGATTATGTTTATAATTTGACCAAGTCTCTCCCCGTGCCCTTAAATTAGATGGGCGTTCGATGAACACTTCAAAACAGTCAATTATTACGGCAACTTTGGTTCCAAAGTGTGCTCTGAAACTCATGGGCATGGTTTTCTGAATTTGTTCTCTGTCGGGCCAATGAATGACTGGCTTCAGACAAGCATACAATATGTCAAGTACATTTAGAAATACACGCGAGACAGTAGTATCTGAAACATGGAATCGATCAGCCAGATCCTGATTAGATGAATTTAATCTAAGTTTCATGAGGCAAAGCACAAGCTGCTGAAATTTGTTTAAAACACTTTTGTGATGCACAATAATGTCTTGAGATATATAATCAAATAATGATTTTAATATATGATAGTTAGTTAATCCAGTGTAATATTTCACTTTTGTATCTTCATCTACGAAAAAATTCACATCAAACTTCTGACATTCTAGTTTTCTTTTCATATCAAAATTTTGTTGTTGTAATCTTGATAACTCTGCCTCCATAGCTGTCATTAACTTTTGGTCGATGCTGGTTTGAGTTGATATTCCTGTTTCCAATTCCTCATCATTCATTTTTTCAGGAATAGATGATTGGAGATCTAACAGTGCTACAGCTGCATCACTGTGCTTCTTTTTAGCTGACCGATTTTGTAGTCTCTTATATCGTTGTTTTGAGGGTGGAGGCGAACAAAATGTGTCAGGACGTCCCATTGAAACTGTAGGTGCCCAGTCAGGATTCAGGGTATCATACAAATCGGATGGTTTAGCTGAAAAATGTTAATATTTCAATCATAAATAGGGGATACATTCTCCAAAACAGGCAAAATATCATAGACCATTATTAAGATATTTGTTCTCTTGAGACATATTATATCTACAGTGACACTTACTAATAAAATGGTCTGAACATATGCGTAGGTTTCCATAGCTGGACGGTTTAATATCAAGTCGAGCAATGTTTGTCAACCACTTCTCCTGCCTAGCTTGTGACAGGTCTTTAGTTTTTTGCCCTTGGTGAGTAATCACTTTAGGTAATCTGTAATAAGATCGATCCCTCTCTCTATCATGCCTATTTGAACAACCATATACCGCACAAAATGCAGGCATATTGAACCCTACATAAATATCTCGAAATTTATAGAATTCAGGAGTACTAATAATACTGGGTGTTTCCTGGCAATTTTGTCAAGAACAACTTGATTAATTTAAGGAGCATGCTATATTTATATTCTCAGATGTGGAGGTGTATGCTCGTAGATTAATGTGGATTCTTCAGTTGGTTATATAATTAAATAAATAACGGTAAACTTTTAAATACTTACGCCGTAGAAACAGAATTTCAGATTATTTTTTTTATAAACAAACACTGTTCTGCCAAGGTAAACGCGTTGTGTGCCACGGTCAAATTCGGATTTAAATAGTAATATAACCATTCTGTCGCTATACGGGGTCACGGTCGAATTTGGATTTTAATAGAAAATAAATGTAAACTTTAAAAATACATTCACAAAATCTTTATTGAACATAAATATCACATGGCGGAAGCGCTACAATCATAATTTCAACTGCAGTCACATTGTTATGATTGTAACTATCGGACACGGCATGTACTAGGCCTAGTTTGTTTATCTACCAAGATGGCGGCGGCCGATGTGCGTGACGTCATGTGAATTAGCTCTATATGAATGTGTCTGTCACCATTTTATATGGTGAATTATTTTTATCTTCTGCTTTTAAGTGCAGTGTATGAATGTATTTGTCACCGTTTTATATGGTGATTTATTTTTATCTTATGTTTTTCATTGCAGCCTATGAATGTCTGCTTAATTTTGTCTCCGTTAATATACGGTGCTTATTTTTATTTTCTTTGTCTCCATTTTATACGGTGATTTATTTTTATCTTCTGCCTTTAAGTGCAGTGTCTTTATTTTTTGTCTCCGTATATATACGGTGCTTATTTTTATCTTCTGCTTTGTGCAGCGTATGAATGTCTTTGTCAACGATTAATTTGGCGCTTTATTTCATATTCTGCTTTGTGCAGTCCACGAATGTATTTCAATTTTTTATCCAAATTGCCAATATCTAATTATGTTTGATTAGGCCGATGCTTCAATCCCATCTCTAAAATGACATTAGATTGATTTTGTAATTGTGGTCCAACACTGTGATGATGCTGGGGGTCAGCATTGCCTGCTCTGGTACATGTCAGTTGCCGAGTAGCTTATCAGTCACTGTTTGTTCATACAGGTCACAATGCCAAAAACAGGCTCCAGACGTCGTAGTTCACGCTCCACCACAGCCCCTTCTCGTCTGTCTGGTGACTATGTCATACCTGTCCGAGCTTCACGATCCACAACAACAAACAATCAGGCTCGTGCAGTAGGCCTATCATCAACAGATGAGGGGCAGTCATTCTCAAAGGGGACAGTTCCATCAACACAAATTCAGTCTAGTAATCCAAATGCTTCAACATCCTCGTCCATGCATACGTTACCATCTGCTGACCAGATTGCTTCGGCACTTTTTTCTCAAATGCAGTCAGAAGGCCTATTATTGTCAGGGCACCAGTTGGTCTCCCCGGTCTTGGAATCCGGAACAACCACTTCAACATCAGTGCCACAGATCATTGCAGAAGACAATTCACATGTCATTCACGATCAAGGTACTGGCATTGATCTTAATTCTTTACCTACAACAATCAAGCATTCGTTACCACTGGATTTCGATATTCCAGACCGTGTGAAGGGACAAATTTGGTCAGACCAGTTTGTTGATTTTAGCTCGCTAATATATCTATCAAATTCTCAAAAAGATAATGATGCGGTGGTCTTGCATACAATAGGATCCAATGTCCGAATTAGCTCAGGTACAAAACGCAAGGAGATTTGGACCTTACCACAATGGTGTAATGCATTCAACATTTTCATTACAATTTATTACAAGAAATTTCCTCAACATATCATGTCCTTAATTAAGTATGGCAATAATATAAGAAACATGGCGTCAGAGTTTGGATTCCAATCTGCAAAATCTTATGATGAAACATTCCGTAAAGTAAGATCACTTATAAAGTCCGACTGGGCAACTATTCATGATGAGTTGTGGCGGAAGGCTGTTTTACCTACTTTTAAACTCAATGTCACACAAGGGGGCTCCATACAAAAATCTTCCTTTCGTCTCCAAAACAATGAAGTTTCCAACACCGGGTTCTCTAAATCCCACACTCGAACCGAATCATTCCCGAAAGGGTATTGCTGGTCCTTTCATTACAAGGGAACCTGTTTGCAAACAAACTGCAAATATAAGCATGAATGTCCCATTTGTGGTCAGCAACACATCGCAATGTCCTGCAAATCAAGAATTATTCAAATTACTGTCTGGTTATAGATCCGAAGCCAAGGAGATCTTAGTCAATGGATTTACAGTAGGGTTTAGGCTTGGGGTTTCAAATTATTTAGATAGGTCGAATTCAAAAAAATTATCCAGAAATCATAAAAGTTCACATAAGCATTCACATATCATGTCAAAATTCAGAAGGAGGTCGAAAAAGGTCGTTATCGTGGTCCATTTTCAACCATTCCGTTGCCATTGTTTGTTTTCTCTCCACTCGGGTTGTTATCCACGATTTATCATATCCCAGGGGTAATTCCGTTAACTCCCAAATTCCGGTTGAATTTACACATGTTTCCTATCAGAATATAGAAACATCAATTGATCTGGTCCAGCAACATGGCCATAATAGGTTGATGGCAAAATGCGATATTGAAGACGCTTTCCGCTTGCTCCCTATCCACCCATCTGATCACCACCTCCTTGGTTTCCAATGGAAGGGGCTCTTCTATTATGACACATGCTTACCCATGGGATGCTCATCGTCTTGCCAACTATTCGAAACCTTTTCAACAGCACTTCAGTGGATCCTCCATAAGATTACTAATAGTTACAACATTTGCCATTTACTTGATGATTTCTTTTTCGTGGGCAAGGCAGGATCTGACCATTGTCTGACATCCTTCTTAGATTTATGTGCGCACTTAGGCGTACCCATTAAGCATGATAAAACGCATTTGCCGACAACAGTGTTAATAATTTTTGGCATTGAAATCGATTCAAATTTAATGGAAGCACATTTACCTTCAGACAAACTCAGAAAAATTTCTGTTATGTTACAATTTTATAAGAAGAAACGATTTATAACTCTTCGTGAACTTCAATCTCTGTTGGGTTGCTTAACTTTGCGTGCTCGGTCATAATTCCGGGTCGTGCTTTTCTTCGTCGTTTATTTAACTTGACCATTGGTCATACTTGTCCTTCTTATCGCATCACAATTAATGCAGATGCCAGGGCTGATCTGTCTGCTTGGGACAAATTCATATCGCAGTTTAATGGAAAATCTTGTTTTCTGTTTAGTAATTGGATTGGTTCAGAAACTATTAAACTATACTCGGATGCAGCAGGAGATCATGGGGGGTTTGCAGCAGTGTTGGTGAACATTGGCTTAGGGGTCACTGGCCTACTCATATGAAAGCCTTGCATATAACTTTCAAAGAATTATTTCCAATTGTATTAGTGGTTGAAATTTGGGGGCAAAGTTTGGCAAATCATAAAATTTTGTTTTCAACGGACAACGCGGCCGTAGCAGATATTATAAACAAAAAAATCTTCTAGGGACAATATCGTTATGAAATTAGTTCGTCGTCTTGTTATTGCTTTGTTACGTTATAATATATACTTCAGGGCCCGCCATATCTCAGGTAAATCCAACATCATCGTTTCTCCTTTCAGAAGGCACATTCACTTGCCCCTTGGCTTGCAGCTCAACCAACAACAATTCCGCCACAACTCTTCGATCTGTAGCTTCTTCATTATTCCTGGCATCCTTGTCACCTACTACTATTGTAACATATATAGCAGTATGATCAGTAAATATAATAGTTTTTGTAGAGAACATTTCCACTCTGCATCTGTATTTCCATCAACCCAGTCTATGATTGCTGAATTCATTGCACATCTGTTTCTAGCCAATTATAGTCCTTCAACCATAGCATCTCATTTATCTGCCATAAGTTTTGTTCATAAGATGCACCAACATGCAGAACCTACAAGTTCATTCATAATAAAAAAAAAAAAAATTCTAAAAAAAGGGTTCAAAAGAAGAAAGGAGCAATTGACACTCGTTTACCTATTACACATGCTATTTTGGTTGATCTGCTTAAAGCCTTACCTCTTGTGATCAATAACTCTTTTAACCAATCATTATTGTCCGCTATGTTTCTATTAGCATTTTATGCATTTTTACGTATAGGTGAAATTGCGTACAAAAATCATCTACATAAAAATAAAATTGTACAATTGTCCGATGTTACTTTTGTTTGGGATAGGGGAACTTTATCAGGTGCATCTATAGTTATTTCAAATTATAAGCACAGCGATTTACATCCTAAAACTATTTTCATTTCACGTAGGCTTAATGATATATACTGTCCTGTGGTTTCGCTTAAATAATATCTGGACAGATCTAACCATACCGGGGGCCCTCTCTTTCAATTTCCTGATTGTAACCCAATTTCTTATTCTTACTTTTCGTCTTCCCTGAAATCAATCTTGCAGTTTATAGGTTTAAATCCGAAATTTTACAAGAGTTACAGTTTTAGGATAGGGGCAGCAAGTGGTGCTGCAGCACAGGGGGTTCCAATGGCAGTCATTCAGAGAATGGGTAGATGGGAATCTGATGCTTTTAAAAACTACATAAGAATTCATACATTGTCGGTCTAACGTTAATTAATTAGTACTATTCATGCGCTAAACCTGGTTTAGTGTCGGCATCGTCTGCGCTAATAGTCATGATATTACAATATTGTTTAGTGTTAGGTGTCGCCTCTAATTAGTTATGTTTAGTGTGTTAGGGGTCAGCATTGCCCGCTCTAATTATTAGTTATAATTGTATTGTTGTTAGGGGTCAGCATTGCCTGCTCTAAATTAGTATGTTATAATTGTTTAGCGTATTAGGGGTCAACATTGTCTGATATTACAATTGTTTAGCTTGTTAGGGGTCAGCATTGCCTGCTCTAACTATTAGTTATGTTATCATGGTTTAACATTTTAGGGGTCAGCATTGCCTGCCCTTACTATTAGTATGTTATGATTGTTTTTAGCGTATTACGGGTCAACAGTGCCTGATATTACAATTGGTTAGCTTGTTAGGGGTCAGCATTGTCTGCTCTTACTATTAGTTGTATTACAAATTATTTAATTTGTTAGAGGTCAACATTGCCTGCTCTGACTAATTTGGTATGATATAATTGGTTAACTAGAGGTCAGCTTTGCCTGCTCTAAAGCTCTAACTATTAGTTGTGTTACAAATTGGTTAGCTCATTAGGGGTCAGTATTGCCTGCTCTGACTATTTTGTTATGATATGCTTATGGTTTAGTTTGTTAGGGGTCAGCATTACCTGCTCCAACTATTAGTTGTTACAATTGTTTAGCGTGTTAGGGGTCAGCATTGCCTGCTCTAACTATCAGTTATGTATAATTGCTTAATTTGTTAAGGGGTCAGCTTGTTAGGGGTCAGCATTGCCTGCTCTAACTCACCACCATCTCTCGCTATTGCCGCCCCAAACTAATCAGAGTCCAAGGGTGGGGCAGCCATTCATCCTTTATGGCTTTGTGGCGGTTTTTACCCCACCTTTGCTTTCCGTTCTGTCATTTATTCAGTTTAGAGAAGTTATTTTGGAAAATTATATATGTATATAATGCATGATATTGTTCATATGCGGTTACTGAATAAATGACCTTTTAACAAACAGATTCTGTTTTGTCAAATCTTTGCAATAGGCAAGCAAACTAGCTTGGTCTCTGATTCTTTGTGGGAGGATATAGCGATAAAAGCTGCTTGTTGCTGTGTCCGTCGCAATCCTGGCAATCATAAATTAATTTATATAATATCCCGTTCTTTGGATTCAAGGCGATGTGCTGTACGTGCTCCATTGCATAATGGTGTTTGTGTTTTATATAACTGTATGTTTGGGGCATGTGGTGTTCAGGAGAAAAATTATTATTTTAGAGCTAATTTCGAAGCGCCTTTCACGTCAGGGTACCTGTTTGTTTGCAGCCTTGTCAGCATCCGCGAAGGAAATATATTGATATCTGTAGCAAACTCTGACATTTTTATATAGGTCTAGAGCAGGTTTTTTTCAGGGACAGACAGGGCCTCGGACTTGCCTTGGAGGGCTAGGGTTCCAGCTGCCCGGATGAAAAAAACATGATTTTGAAAAAAATTTTTTTTAAAAATAACTAAATTTCATTTTCGTATCCACTAAACATTCCCGAGGTGCAGGAATACTTAATCAAACTAGTTTCCCTTCGTTTTCCTGTAGTGAGTTATTGCCGTCATCACCAGCCGTCCGTCGACCACAATTTCTTGTGAACTCTACACACTAAATTTGTTATCTGATCAGATACAGATTTATATTTGAAATTTAGTTTTTGGAGACTGAACACCTTTCGGTACCCCGTCGTGAGGTATTCTTCACCACCAATGGGAGTCTAGCTGGTCTTCCTCCCAATCTTGTGCCCCCCCCCCCCACAGACACAGCTAACGGCCTCTACACGTTAATGAAATATCAAAATAACATCTCCCTCTTTCTCCCTTTCTGTCCTCCCAAAAACAATGAAGAAAGTAATAAACAACTTTCCTGGACTCATCGGACGACCGACAATAAATAAAACTATAGAGTTACTGATAGACAAAAAACGTGAAAAAATTGTATGATGACGAATTTTAGGATGTATAAAAGTATAAAAGCAACACTTTTGCTCAATAGCCCCCCCCCCCCCTACATAGCAACCATTGTAGTGTAACCAGAAACAGATCTGTCATATTAGATATCGAATATGATCATATCAATTTCCTTACGAATAATTTAATGATTTTAATGAGACAGCTCTACCTTGTGTGGATGAAAATAATCAAATGAAAATAGCAAACATAGAAAATGAAAGTAGGAATATGATCATTAATTTATAATTAATGTTATACTAAACCATTACCTGGTGCGCAGTTCATTTACTATACCCATGGAGACAATTTTATCTCATTTCCAAGCGTTTGTTTAGGTCCCTGAGCGTGAGTTCGATGAATCTTCTGTAAATCACGGCATTGTGAAAGTACCGTTGATGTTTTTTAAAGCTGAACTCCGATTACAAAAATGATTGGTGTTGGAAGATTTAAACCTTTAAATGACATCTAGAAGCATGGATTACTATTCATAACAAAACACAACACAAGGCATATATGGATATATTAGTCCTCTATGATTTAATAACGACGTTTCGTAACACATACAGGTCACGTTTTCATGTGTTACGAAACGTCGTTATCATTTAATTTGAAAACGTGACCTGTATGTGTTACGAAACGTCGTTATTAAATTATAGAGAAGTAGTTACATCCATATTATATACCGTGTGCTGTCTTTTGTTATGAAAAGTTGGTAGATTAGTTATTGTTTGCGGTAAAGCAGCCTTTTTCTTATTTTTATAGCAAAAATCAGCCTTGGTATACTAAATTTAGTTTAATTAGTAAAATAAAATATTGACCCGACCAGACATAGCAATAATATTTTAAGTAAGCTGACAGTGAAAAAACTTTCAATCACGGCATGGTGAAAGTACCGTTGATGTTTTTGAAGGACAATATTGGTGTCAGTCATTATCACATATGTGATAGAACTGGTTAAACACATTCCAAATATAATTTTAACACAGAGACCATTGTTACGATGGAATCGGAAGTGACGAACACAAAAGGAAAACAGGATTTATTCCTGTATATAATTGACTGAAGTGACGAGTGATAACAGATACACACGACTGTGCTAATGAAGACGTGCATAAGCCATACAGTGTGTTGTGGGGGAACTTTGTCCGGACAGCTGCACTACGACCTACTCTTATATCGAATTCCAACTGTCAAGGGATCTTTTACGTGTACGCCAACGTGTTCACGGAACCTCGGTCTTTGGTCCCACCGAACGACTAGACAGCTGTCCTTGTCAGGCCCTCCGACCTGCATCAATGACAAGAGGGAACCATGCCGGAAAATCTTGATGAACTTTCTCGGCCAATGCAGGGATCGAACACCCACCCTCCAGGCTAGCGAACCAGCGTGACCCTCGAAATGTATACAGATTAGTCTATATTTTTTAGTTGAATCCATTGCATGTGATTATAATAGAAAAGTGATGTACTACACCCTAACGCCAGGAAGCAAACAACGATTCGCCAAGATTGTCCGCGTGAATCAATACGGTGGAGATATGAAAGTAATAACCGATAAAGGTAGATGTAATCTTTTATCCATATTAAATTAATATATTCCTAGATTGTATGCGGGCCTATGCTGGCATCGTTCTAGATAACCAACCATAATCTCGAAACGTTTTTATACGCCCACATTGAAAGGTGGTCGTATATTGTCGTCGCCCCCGTCCGTCCGCCCGTCCGGCGTCCACAATTGCTAGTGCACGCTTTAGAGGCTAAAGTTAATATCCGATTCATCCACAGTGGACGCTCTAGAGGCCAAAGTTAATATCCGATTGACTTTAAATTTATACATAGTGTTTAAGGTCATGAAACGAAGAAGCCTATTGATTTTCAGCGATTTCGATAATTACTGCCAGAGTTATGGCCCTTGATCACTTCAAAAAATCTTGTGGACGCTCTAGAGGCCAAAGTTAATATCCGATTGAGTTTAAATTTATACACAGTGTTTAAGGCCATGAAACGAAGAAGCCTATTGATTTTTAGCGATTTCCGATAATTACTGTCAGAGTTATGGCTCTTGATCACTTCAAAAAATCTTGTGGACGCTCTAGAGGCCATAGTTAATATCCGATGAAGACAAGTAAAACGAAATTTTGAACTATAAAACGACGAAACGAAATAGGGTCTGTGTTTTAATGAGATAGTAAAATGTTCCTATATTTGTAATATACAGAAATGAATAATGTTTGCATAATTTGTGTTTCATATTAGCCGATGTAACAATCTTATCTATTGGCGTTGACCAAGAAACTGGAAATTTGTACTTTAATTCACTAAAAGGAATTGGATTTCTTTCTTACTCAAAAAATTATACAAACACGATCGTTTCTACTGCTCCTCTATCCAAAGCTGTCATACTGGATTATGGATTCCATGGCAAAGGGACCAATAGAAGGTAGTATTATCGTTCGGTTTAATTATAACTGTAATTTAATTATACATCGTGCAAGGGCTAAATCCACCCATTGCAGGTCTTTCTGTAGGCCTGAACTGTTATCTAAATTATTAATTAGACATTCATTTATTTATCCAGACCATAATCAACTCTCGTTGTCGTCGCAAGCCCGTGGTTTTTATTGGATTAAGGTCCGATTTGCTGCTCAACTTTCATTCATGATTGAATCATGACGTGGATAATCGAGACTATGCTTTTTTCATCGTACCAACTTGAGTAATAATGATCAAGGCTAGGCCTAAAATTCAATATCCAAAATTTCGGTTCTGAGTAGATCAATTTAACTGAAATTAATTACAAATTGCCTTTACATTATGTAGTTTTTAACTATTATAGTGAGAACTTTCAGCTCCTTTTTAATCTCCCATGAGTTGCAATTTCTCCTGTATGCAAATAGTGTACAAGTATTTAAAACCACGGTTGTGGATCCTGTATAGGTCACAATGTTTATCTTATTTTGATGAAATTTAAAATATATGAAATGAAATGAAATGAAGCGTGATTTAAATTCTTACTGTTATACACCGACTGGGCTAATGAAGACGGGCATACCCATTCAGTATGCGTTGAAGGAAATTTTCCCTTAAAAATCACGACGTTTGCATGTGGACGTATTGTCGTCGCTCCTGTCCGTCTGGACATCCGTCCACAGTTCGAGTTTAGACATTCTACGGATACACACCATAGTTTCATGGATAATGGCTCCCGATTGTACGAAAAATCACGATTTTGATGAAACTGAAATGTATGTTTATAACCCGATGATCTCGATTCCTTTCGATATTCTTGCATATCTGACCGTAACTTCCTGGTTTATGACCCATGGTTGTACGAAAAATCACGTTTTGAGCTTGTGGTCCCTCTAGTTGTTACAATTTTTTAACAGATTTCAAATAGCGCTTCACTATACCACCGGTACATCCTTATGGTGGTTGAAATTGCATTTCGTGAAAATGTGACCGAAACTGATTTGCCCTTTATTTGCAAATACATGTAGTGTAAAAGTATGAAATACCACGACTGTGGGCCCTCAAGAGGTCTAAATTTTTATCCGATTTTGATGAAACGGTTAATGTTTATATCCAAACGATTTCGATCTCTGTCGATTCGACCATATTGGACCGTAACGTCAAGGATTATGGCCCCTGCTCTATGTCCATCTCTTGCAAAATGTTGGCGTATCCTGCACGGTAATCCCTATGATCCTATATTTCAGAGTTTATTTGTCCATTGCTCTGAGTAATGTTTATAGATTACAGCCTAGCACTTCGAAACTGATACAATTAGGAAGGGAATGTCACCATTTTATTATTTTAAGTAAGTTGTGAGTATTTAGGGGGCAGTTTGAATATACGCGTAGATTATCTAGCATCACGAGTGTGCCTGTGATATGGTGTTCAACACAGTGGGAATAAATGAAAGCGATAGAAACCACTGAGAAAGAGAGAAGGAGAAAGAGAAAGAGAGAGAGAGCAAGCGAGTTTAACGTCCAATGTGCCATATCGGGACTAATAAATGATTCAATTCTTATTTCAACAATTCGCTTGCGCATAGGTGTCTTTAGCAGTGGAACGAAACCCAATTTGTTGGACAGGCGACCCTACCCTTTGCCCCTTGTCACGTCCACCTGGGGGATCGTAAGCACGCCATTTGATTAAATAGCAGACCTTATGATACAGCGCGTACGCGTTGACCATTCGGTCATCCAACCCTCCTCGTGACATGACGTGATATCAATGCTACTGCCTACTTTCATCAGGAATTTCAACTATCAAGAGTTCATTTACATTTTCACCAATGTGTACGCGGGACTCCGTATTTCTGTCAGTATCGCTGCTGGTTGGCTTCTGTATAGAACGTTCATTTGTGATGTTCAAGCCATAAAACATACCCCCCTCCCCACTCCGCCTCTGCAAGTACTTAACCGGTGTGACATTCTTTTATTTGACAGATAAAGGAATTGTGTGTATGTCTGACGGTCTTGTTTTTTTGCATCTAACAAATCTGGATGGCGTTGAGATTGAATCGCTACCTAATATAACTATTACATCATCGAGGCTTGCGGCTATCGATTGTGAGGGTCATCCGGAAGATATCATAGAAGCTGGGGGAAATATATATATCCTCTGTTCAGATCCAAACCAGTTAGTAGTTATAGTTATATAATTATTGTGGATGTTGTTTGTAGAATATTTCTGGTATCTGTTCCTCTTCAGTAGTGTTTGCCGCATCTCGGACCAAATTACTTACTAGCTATCTGATAAAAATGGCAAATTTATGGAACTGAAAACATACGTTTGGGCCTTAGAGGTATTTTGACTTTATCATAATCGGTATTAGGACTTTGTACATTGTACTTTATCACCCAATAGTACATTTGACACTATAGATATCGCTTGTGTGATAAATTACATAATCTATTGCGATACCTCCTTAGGAGATATCGCTTTGTATGAATTTGATTGGTCAATGAAAAAGGAACTACTTTTTTTTGTTTTAAAGAAACCACTTATTATAAATAAAAAGTAACTTCTTTTTTTGTTAAAAAGAAACTGTTTTTATTTTATTGATCTTGAAGGAAATAGTCGGTCAATATATAGGACATTGCAATAGGTAAACTGCTGTCACAAAATGATGTATCACTACGCTGTAATGTATTCAGATTCAGTAAAAGTGAAAAGTATACCAAATAATTATATTTATTTATTTGTGCATGTAAGAAAGGATTGGGTGATAAATAAAATCCCAACACGTTTTTTTTTATATCAAAAAATATCAACACTCGTTGATAAAAGTAAAAAAAAAAAGCCGGCAGAGCCTCGTTTTTTTTTACTTCATCAACTTGTGTTCATATTTTTTTATATCAAAAAACACGCGTAGGAAATTCTCTATTAAACATATAATCAATCGAAAAGACATTTTAGCAGAGCATTTAATATTGACGATGGTACCCTTCCATGGATGTTAAATTAATGATGTGTGCTATTCTGAAGGAATAATAGACATTCCTCGACTTGTTCCCAACTAACGTTTGCTCAAGTTATTATAAGTTAACATTTACATCCATGACCAAACGTTTAAGACCATCCTTAAAAATAAAAGAATTTTCCAATCCGCAAAAATTAGGGAATGGGTCAGCAATTGATTTACATCAATTAGACAGTTACTGACAGTTTACTCACCGTCCATAAAATTGATTTTATCTTTTTGTTTTGTCATTTTGGGGGATTAACCATTGACATTCGAATCGATCTCAACGTCTATGGGTGAGCGGTTCCGAGTTTTTCAAACGTCATTTCGCTTGTCCTAATTTTTCCTATTAATAACTTTTTTATCAGCAGATGTCCTTTGTCCCGATCATTTTAAACAAACATTATGCAAAAGCTAAATCTGCCTATTGCGAGTCTTTCTTTAGGCCTGAAATGTTTTCCAAATTATTAATTAGACTTTAGTTAACTTATCCAGGCCATATTCAAGCCTCGATGCCATCAGATTTCTCCGATATTAAATAGATTGGAACTGTTCAGCCGTTGTTTGATTTAAACTAAAAATGGAAGGGCGAGACTCAGAGGCGTTTTATAGCTGAGGCGCCAGCCTCCTCGCGAAAAAAATCAAAGAAGTTGAAAAAATAAATGTTAAATATGTTAAAACCGATGAGAAAAATGAAAACGTACCCTAGATAGGGAGGGCCCTAAAGGCAGACAAAAGGGCCCCTGTGGCCAAGGGAAAGGGCCCCCGCCCCCGATTCCGAGTCAATCCACTACTGAATGAGAGTGCAGTCATAGCATTGGCATGAAAATCATTAATAAAGAAGTCATCTTTTCTCAAAACCTACCAATTATCTATCCCCGAAAGGGGTGACTGGGCTTCCCAGTGTGGTCTGACTTGGCGGAGCGATCATTTCTTTGCTGAAAAGATTTCCGGGATTACGAGTGCTGCTTGCACAGTAGACCCACTTCCGGTACGAACAAGTGATTTGTTTCGCATTCAGGCTTCAGACGGGTATCGAATTAGGCCCCGACCCTCAGATTAAACCGGCGCCGGGGGATATGGCAGAATGCATTAAAATGATTTCTATTTTGCAAAATTTGTCGACCTCCGCCCCCCCCCCCCGAAAAAGGGCCCTCAAAATATTATAGCCTCCGCCATGATAAACCTTAAAACGCCCCTGGCGAGACTTACCTTTGAACAACCATTGCCGTGGTTGAAATTAATTATTGCACACCTTCAAAGAAGGCTAATATCTTGGTTCGCTATAGAGTAATTTGAATGAAATTTTCAAATTATTTATTTTACATTATCTTTTTCCGAAGTATTATAGCAAGAATGGCTAGCTCTTTATCTAAATCTTACATAATGTATCTTAATATAAATATATATTTTACATTACAGAATCCTTAAGCTGGTTATAAAAGACAATATATTTAGCAGATTAATACTTTGGTGGGTACCAGGTCTTTCGCAAGAGACATGGTATAGTTTGTGTGTATGGCCCGAGTCGAAAAGCGTGGTTTCTCCACAAAAGCCCCATGAGAAAAGTGTAATTTCTTCAAAGGAGCCCCAGGAGAAAAGTGTAATTTCTCCTTCACCGCCACAGACAGGTTAAGATCACTATCTCGTTTTTAGTTGTTTTTTTGTTTAAATCATAATAATATTAATTGATTATAACAGACATATTTTAAATCGTTGCATACATTACTGTGTTATATGGCATCTACTCCTAACCCGGATTTCCCATGATCGATTCAAGTGGTTTCCGAGAAAAGTTCAATTCAAGATTCAAAAATTATGAACACCGTTAGTCGCTCAGATTGAACGAAACTCCGGTGTATCGTGTACTAGTCCATAGATAGTCTAGGCGCTCGGATAAGACGAAAACCCGAGGTGTCTTTTACACATAGTTTCCACTTATCAGAACCATTGTTACCAGTTCATCCAGATTTTCCTGTTTCCCACTTGTCAGTGTTGCCGGATGGAGGAGCTGACGAGGACAGCTGTCTAGTCATTCGGCTGAGACGAAAAACCGAGGTGCCGTGTACTCATTGGGACGTGCACGTAAAAGATCCGTTGGCAGTTGGAATTCGATATAAGAGAAGGCCGCAGCGCCGCTGTCCGGGCACAATTTCCATCACAGGCCACAGCACACTGTATGGTGTATGCCCATCTTTATTAGCCCAGTTTAGGAGCAGAACAGTAGGACGTTAAACCTCATTTCATTGTTAACAGCAAAATTGTCCCATGGCTTATTGCAATTGCATGGCACGTGACATTGTACGTCTTCATTAGCCGAGGAAGAGCAGAAAAATAGTACGCTGAACCCTATTTATTTTACATGTCTTTTTCAGCAACTAAACATTCTGGTTCAGAGATAGTAATGGTGATTGGGATTGTAGCTGGTATCGTCGTCCTGCTTGCTATAAATGCAGTAGTTATTATTAAATGTAAGAAGAACAAAACAAAGAAAAGGAATGTCCGTAATTCAAACGGAACATTGGGACAACCTGATACCCAAGAAAACAGGCGTGAGGAAGGCAACGTGTATGTCGTAATGCCGTCTGCTGCCAACTTGGAATTGAATACAGCCGTGGAATGTCATCCGGAATCCATTTGATAAAACCCTCTTTACCTTAATTGTTATTGAATCCTTTATATACGTTATTTAGAATTTTGATTTTGTATTCATTTTCTATTTTTGAATTATTGTTCGAAGAACATTCAGCTCTTTATCTTAATACACCAGGAACACGGCGATCTAAATGGACGCCTTGAGTCACCATATCACCATATATAATAAGCTATATCAAGGTCGTTGAGATGTAAATACGCTTAGGGTACGTGATTGTTGGCGCAATAGTAAGTTAGGGTTAGCATTAGGGTTAGTTCAAGGGTTAGGGGTGGGATAAGGGCTCCTGACCGTTAACCAAACTTGAAGTTGACTTTATCAGATAGATCACATCTGATATAATATGACCATTCCAACACAGTGTTATTACTAATATAGAAAATGTCGTATTTCCGTGAAAAAAATCTTAGTGACTTATAAATCATTACAAAGAAAACGCATAGTGACATTTCATCCCCGGTATAAGCTTTAGAAATAGATCATATTGTAGAATGTATTTTGTTATTGTAAGTACAGGAGGATCGCACTACACGCAAGACAAAACCGACAATACAAACTACATTAAACAACAACAACATATTATGATTCTCAACCTCTCATCATTTTGGGGTTTCCCTGAAAAAAATTTGAAAACACTTGGAGACGACGTTTTGACACCACCGCAGCGTTATGTTATGTAAACTATGTAAATATTCTACTGATTTGTGACTTTTTAATAAAAAAAAAAATCTTATTATAATTTCATTGTAATTCAGCAAACTTTCTACTAACAGCTTGATCAGCCACGTGAAGTGCTATCTATAGGGGAGGGAGGGGGGCAGAATGTCAGCAAACGTTCTACTAACAGCTTGATCAGCCACGTGAAGTGCTATCTATAGGGGGAGGGGGGGTGTGACAGAATGGTTAATGCATGCATGTTGGATCAGAAGGTCTGTCAATTAGTCAAGTGGCGTGGTTTCGGTTCCCCGCTACTCGCAAGTCATGCATTTCTTCACATTGCCATCAGAATTGTCGTGTTGAAAAATGATACTCTCTCAGAAAATTAAATGTAACCAACGTCCGCCTGAAGGTAATATAACATATAAAAAATAACAGCTCTAAAGCTTGGCGCGTACATAGCGTTGGGGATAATTTATATGACAGTATTCGGTCTTTAAAACAACTTCTTGATGATAACACTGGTGTAACTTCAAATAATACTTTTATTCTGTTTCTTACATATTAGGTAAAAACGTCGTAATGTAAACGACCCCATAGAACTAACTTGTATGGAGGGAGTCATGTCTTAGCTTGGCACAAATGTACCAACTCCTAGACGCTCTCACCTCGACACATCCCTTCGAGCGTAACCTCTAGACGTGCCCGCCCAGACTCGCCTCTGAATCTGACTCGGATCACCCACGGCCTCCGGCGGGTTGACATCACGTGTCAATATGACACAACGCGTCTCTGGCATATGTCATTATGTAATATACCTTCCCTTTTTTTTAAGACCATTACAAAATTAAACGTAAATGGAGACGATAATAACTACCCTAATTAAAATATAAACAAAAATACGAAAAATAACAACACACAGATGAAGTGGCAAAGGTAATAAAGACACTGGTTGAAAAATTCATACATATATACTAAAATGTTCATACATTAGGTCGCAGATAATTTTACTGTTTACAAACACGGGTTCTTGAAATCGCACATATAAATTTTTATAATGGTCACACGCGCAATGTAGCAATTATATCCATTTTCTTCTTCCGTGCATCGTCGTTGTGGTCAACTGTAGGGAGATACAAATTCTTTTTTTTTCTTTCATTCCGTCGTCTTCTTCTTCGTATAAGTAAGGGATCAGTGTTTCCAGTAGTCTTATCTTTTCTATACCGCCTGGCCGGGACGGTGTGTTATGACATGTGCTATGAAGAGTATTATTACTGCCACCCGTGCCCATGTTTTATCATCTGTTTATCATGTCATGGAGTGAACTTAATTAATTAGCAAGTGGAACAGACTTGACTTTAGATAACGATCTAACGATATTTACATTATTATACACATGGATACAATTGAAATTAGGGTGTCATATTGTTTTATCTCAAGATAAAGAATAATGAATAGTCGATCTGAACAAATTTCACAAGTCTTGAATAAGACATTATTGAAAACATTTAGCAAATTAATAACGGTTGATCTCTCTAAGTTTCGAACAAGACACAAAACAAAACTTCACATTCGCTTCTACTTTAAGCACGGGCTCAATTTCTTTTGAGGAATATACAAAAAAAAATTCCCGAACTTTTGGGGCATCCCATTAATATCTGGGGTAATACGTCAAAACACAAATAAAATCTCTCCCGTAAATATCGGGCCCTCCCATTAACATTTGGGGTAATATACACGTATAAACAGAACAAAAAAAAACCACCTTAGAGATAAACGCGTTAATACTTTGTGAATGTTATTGGGTTAAATTCCAAATTACGATACTGGTTACCCAATTCTAGTTAAACAATCACAAGACATTTTACTTCGATATAAACCTGTTAATACGTATTTTAAATCTCAAAAACAATTATAATTTTTAATCTTTGAAGAACAACATGACCCATTTTAAAACAAACAATATATATATACAATTTTGTTTTAGTCAGTTAAGGACTGTTCCACTACTAGCTTGAAAGGCAATATATTAAATTTAGTAACTACACCATGATATTAATGACGCGTGATGATAAACTGCTGATTTCTCAGTTAAATTATAATACATAGCACTATGTCATCGATTAACCGTCGCCATGGTAATATTAGAAAAAAAATTACCTGTGAATACTAAAAGCTGTGGCCTGTGAACTTCTAGTGGTATAGGACTTCAAGCGTTGGTCTGGTCTACGGCATCAATTTTTATGTGACAGTGTTGAGTCTTTAAAACAACAACACTGGTGTGAATTCAAATAATACTTGTATTCTGCTTCTTACATATTAGGTACAAACATCGTAATGTAAACGACCCCAGAACTAACTTGTATGGCGGGAGTCGTGTCTTATCTTGGCTCGCGACTCGTCTCATCTCCTCGAGCCCTGCCTAGTACCCATGAGGTACTTTCTAGGCGCCCGCCTAGCCTCCGACTCCTGGACCTGACTCGGATCTCCCACGGCCTCCGCTCTGTCCTGGCCGGACCTAACTGCCGATGTCGTTTCTCTTCTGGGTTTATAACCCTTCAAGACAAATGATCCTATTATCAGGTTTATCATTCAGCAGAGTTTGCTTATCAAAGACAGTTAAATAAAACAAGTTAAGGTTACATAATGACATAAGGAATGCTACCAAGAACAACAGGGGTGTCGATAGTAGACAGGTTGATATCACGTGTCAATATGGCACGACGCGTCTCTAGCATCTGTCATTATGTAATATTTCCCAGCTTGAAAAAGTTCTGGTAGAGAAAGTTAGACCCTACTGTAGCGATGTCTGAGATTCTCCCAAAACGGCGATAATGTGTCTTGGTGATCGGGATTCATTTATTTGACGCGTATTTTTATTTTGTTGTATAAATTAGAGAAGGCGTTTATGCTAAAGGAGACAAGTCGTAAACTTAATATCATCCATAGTCTTCGACATTGAAAACACCAATTATTGGTCAATTTAAATCAATAGGTGCACATACCAAACACTTACCTAGAAACACCACTCATTGGCCAATTGTTATTTTACCGTAAAAAGATGGGCTTCTAATATCCTTTATTTAAGACACAGCGACAATTTTAAAATTGGCACACGAATTGCGTGCCATTTGTAATGAACGGACTCGATGAATGGGGCTAAACATATTCCACACGTGAAAAGCATCGATATTAGAGACTTTTGGCAAGCGTAAATTCCTAGTGCGTATCGCGTATGCGTATGGATTTTGTGTGTGACGTCATCAATGTGTGTGTATTTCTCATACGTGCTACGGCACACGGATACGGCAGCCCGTATCGAACAGCTTTCATACGTAGAAGGTCCATATAACATTGTCGTCTTTTTAGACGCTGAAATGTTGTATCGTAGCGTTGTTATAAATCTATGTGCATCTTAGAACACGGGGGTGTATATTTGATGTGAATTTAATCATAATAAAGACTGTGGTTTAATCATTATTTTTGGTGGGTTTTTCATACTTTTCCTGTCTGTCTGCACGCCGGTTGATCTACGCACTAGATTTAAGTAGATATGGGACCTTGCAAATCTGTAAATGATGTGATTCTATGGTAAAGGGGTGTAACTGATAAATTAGTGAGGCCAAAAATAGCTGTCGAGTCGAAGTCAAAGACCTTTTTTTAATAAGATGCGACATTCATTTTTTTAATAGCTCAGCGACTGTCGAGTGACTTCACGCACTCCGAGAAATTGTAGGCAAGGCACTTGACCAGTAGTGATGGTGATCTTGGTAGATAACTGCCATCATGCTGTACAGAACTAAGCTCAGCTCAGTGACGCACACGTACGTGACGCAAGAATCTGCCAAAACTCTAAAACTACTCTGACGCAACGTGTCACGTACACGATACGGATACGTGTTAAAAAATTTAACACAAAAAAATTATTGTTACCTGATTTATCAAACTTTGCAGATTAAACAGAGAAAAAGGAGGGGTGCTGCATGGGGAAGGTTGCTATACTGGATAAAAATTGGGGGAAAATACAACACAAGGTTTTGTTGATGGTTATACACAAGTTTGTATGAAACTACACCAGTTTCAGAAATTTCAACACAAGTTTCAGAAATTTCCAACACAAGTTTCAACACAAGTTTCAGAAATTTCAACACAAGTATTGTGTAGATTTTCACACAAGTTTCAAATTTGATAAATTTTAACACAAGTCTTGTGTTGTTTGGCAAACACAAGGTTTTTTTCAGTGTAGTATACATATTGTCTGCACACGCGGACTTGTTTAGGATGCGTCCTTTGGCAACATATCTGTAATGAGCAGATTTCCAAGAATTTGGGAGGTTCGGGTCTATGGAAGTTGGATCTGGTATATTCAAAAGATTTTCAGTTGTAAAGAGAATTTCTGGTTCAGCACCCGGTCTTCTCTTAACTGGTTGTTGCTGTTCCACTCTCTAGTTTCCTTAAGTTTTCTTTCGCCCCATAATGGTTGTTCTTGAGAACTCATTGGAGGCACCAAAATGGGCATCATAACCGATTCCTAATTGGAGACAGTTTATTTGCTGTAAGGACCTTAAGTTAATATAACGGAAGAGCTTTTAGTTTAAAGGAGACGTTATAAGAACTTAAAGCATTCATTGTTAAATCCTTTAATTCCCCTGCTTAATTAACTCCCCATGTGTCAGTCGTTGGGGGGTTCCCGGAAAGCACGCTTTCTTTGTGTGGCCAAAATAAACAGGCTCTTGGGGGTCAATTATTTAGCAATATTGCATTTAAGTGTCCCATTCATTTAATGTGGTATTATTTTTTGGGGGTGGGGGCATTTCTCCTGTTCCTGCGCCTATGGATAGAGAATATTAATACATCCAAATTAACTTCATGACTTAATGATGATTCGAATCTGAGTGTGGTTTTAGTTTTCATTTAAATAAGTAATAATTACATGAAACCCGTCTCACAGGCTTTTCCTTTACTGGTATAATTTTAAAATGCTATTTTCAGACATAATTTGATTTTTCAATGCCAACCATCCCAAAGGTTTTTGGTGTGGATTAAGACGTGGCAAATTTGATAATTTCAATAAGAAAACAACTAAATCTGGGACTGTGTACAGCACACGGAAGCTTATTATCGGTCAAATACCATGTTTTTGTTTTGTAAAATGGAGTCAGGTCCGTTGATAGCGCGGGGGGGGGGGGGCGAGAGACGCAGTTGCCTGTCTTGGAATAAATCGGTTACCGAAATGAGCGCCCTTTTCATAGGTCGTAATGCGAAATTAACGACCAGCGTGATCCTCTTGCCCCCCCCCCCTCCCCGCTAGATACGGGCATGGGAGTTCTTGTTTTTAATAAAGTTTACTTCATTAAATTCTGATTATAGAACATTTTTTAATCGTGACGAGTTTAATTATGAATTCGGTTGGAATTTACATATATCTAATCGTAACTCGAATCTCGTTCTTTTATTGCCGTTTTAATTAGTATATGTTGGAAGTAAACAAAAGTGTCAGTTGACATAAATCTCATTTTCTGTATATACATTCAATCGTTTCTGTTTTTACTGCAATTTATAATCAATAATTTCAAATTCAATGACAGTCTTTGGCTTCTGGTTATTCTAGTCTACACCGGTAGTATTCACTTGCAGGATATTTTTTACCTCGTTCGTCGAGTCCGTTCATTACAAATGGCAGATCACAGCTTCAATGTTGATTTAAACTGACCAATAATTGGTGATTGCAATGTCAAATATTTGGGATGATATTGAGTTAAAGACTTGCCTCTTTTAACATAAACTTTCTGAGAGATATCATTTTTCAAAACGACAAATGTATTATTAAATCAATTCTGATGGCAATGTGAACAAATGCATCACTTAAAGAGTTACGTTTTGGAGAATCACGATGACATATTTACTACGTCCGGGTCGCAAACCTTTTGTACTTGAGATGCTAACTAAATCTTTGCTACTACATGGACTAATTGCAAGCCGGATACTTAATCGGTGATTGACGTCTGAGATAATTTAATTTGAAATGTCTCTCATGGATCGAACGAGAGAGAGGTGTGTTTTAATGTCCATTCGACACAAACTACATGTAGGTCATTTTGCGACCAGTGGCAGCGCCAGACATCTGTGGTTGGAGGGGCAAGGGCACGAGCTTCAACACTAGGGGTTGGGGGCCTCCCCCAGAAAAAATGGAAAACATGCTGCCCGAAATGCAGTCTGGCAGTATTTCCAGCAATGATAGCTGAAATAAAGTGTCAAACTAACGGACTTGCGAACCTCGACGAGTCCCATTCACGAGCGCCAAAGGTGGGAGTCTTTATGGAGGGTATGGGGGATCTCCCCCAGACAATTTTGAAAAATAGACTGTCGGAAATGCTGTCGGACAGTATTCAGTCAGGCACCGATCGTCGAGAAAAATAAATATGACCAAACACCGTCCGTCACTAGTTTATCCGATGAGAGACCAAATTGTCAAAAAAAAGAACTTACGAATCTCAATGAAATACCCTTGTGGGCGCCAAAGTAGCGAATAATTGTAGGGCGTTTGGGGACCTCAAGAAAATTTTGAAAAATAGACTGTTGGAAATGCTGCCTGACATTATTCAGGCACCGATCGTAGAGATAAAAAGAATGCCGCCTGTCGCCTGATCACTAGTCTTTCCGACCCCAGAGAGGAAAGTGTCAAATGAACGGACTTGCGAACCTCAACGAAGTCCCTATAATTTGAAAAGTAGACGGCCTGAAATGCAGTCTAGCTTACCAGATACCGCCTGCCGCCAAATAAATAGTTCATCCAACCAGAGGGGAAAGTGTCAAACGGGCGGAGTGAGTGACTCAAAAGTGAATGAATATTTTCGCCACTATATTTTGTGAAATAGGCTGCCGGGAATGCAGCCAGGCAGCATTTCAGACACTCGTCGTCTAGATAAATAGAGCTGGCCAGAGAGGGAGCTGTCAAACGAACGGAGTGGGTGTATCAAATAAATGCATATTCTCGTCGAGTAATACACAACAACTTTGAGGATCGTAAGAATCACTCCTCAAGTAGGTTTACAGCAGAATGGGCTATGTAATAAATCACCCAGCATGCATGTCTATGGGGATGTGGGATTTAATCACCGTTGAAGGTGTTAATTACCGAAACGTATCACAAAAACTGTTTTTTATATTTTTTTTTGGGGGGGGGGGGGGCTAACAGAGTGCAGATCAGATTGCGACTAACATTTAGTTCAATTTTATTTCAATATTTCGCTTGGACAAACGACCCTAATCCTTGAAACGTGGAGACAGTGAATCGAGATCGAGAGAGAATGGGGTTTAACGTCCACTCGACACAAATTCGGTCATTTTGGGACTAACATATGGTTTCAATTTTATTTCAATAATTCGCTTGCGCGTAGGGGCCTTTAGCAGTGGGAGAAACCGGAGTGCCCAGAGGCGCCTCTATCTACATGCCAAATACGCTCAAACCAGGGATCGAAACCACAGCCGCAAGCCAAAGGTGACCGGCCAGCTAGAGGTCGGCACTCTAGACCACTAGCCCCCCCCCCCAGTGAATCGAAACCACATCACTTGACTCAATGACAGACCTTCTGATCCAACGTGCACGCATTAACCATGCGGTCAACCCCCCCCCCCCTCTCTGTTGATCGAACGCAGGGTTTACATCCCTAGCTTAATAGGCTATATTATAGAGCATTTCACTTGGGTGATCAACCTGTTAGTAGAAAGGTTGATGAATTACATTGAAATTATAATAATATTTTATTTATTAAAAAGTTACAAATCAGTAGAATATTTACATAGTTTACATAATATAACGCAGCGGTGGTGTCAAAACGTCGTCTCCAAGTGTATTCAAATTATTTTCAGGGAAAGCCAAAAATGACGAGTCCGAGTGTTGTCGAATTATTGTCAGGAAAAGCCAAAATTGCTGAGAGGTTAAGAACCATAATATATTTTTTTATGCGTAGTTTACCTTGTCCGCAAGTTTGACTTGTCGGTTTTGTCTTGCGTTTAGTGCGATTCTCCTGTACTTACAATTAGAAAATACATTTCGCAATATGACCTTATTTCTGAAAGGTATACCGATGACGAAATCTCACTATTCATTTCCTCTTTCAGGAAGAGTAAACATAAAACAATAATTTCAACCGATACCATAAAACAATACTGATTACTTTTGGTTTACTTGTAATGATTTAGAAGTCACCAAGTTTAATTTTACGGAAATACGACATTTTCTATATTAGTAATAATACTGTATTGGAATGGTTATATTATATCAGGTGTGATCTATCTGATAAAGTCAACTTCAAGTTTGGTTAAAGGTCAGAAGATGTAAAGAGGGCTAGTCCTTATCCAACCCCTAACCCTTGAACTAACCCTAACCTACTATCTCACCAACAATCACGTGCCCTAACCGTATTTACATCTCAACGACCTTGATATAGTCTATTATATATGGCGACTCAAGGCGCGTCCATTTAGATCGTCGTGTTCCTGGTGTATTTAGATACAGAGCTGACCGTTCTTCGAATAATAGTTAAAAATAGACTATGAATAGAAAATCAAAATTCTAAATAAATTGTGTAAGCCTTGTGACAACGGACTTTAAATACAGCTATCCCATAAACAAAGCATTACTTCACAAATTATAATAAAAAGTGAGAGAGGGGAAGAGAGAGAGAAAGAGAGAGACAGAGAGAGAGAGAGAGAGAGAGAGAGAGAGAGAGAGGGGGGGGGGGTAACGTCCACGCGACACAAACTAGGTCATTTTGGGACTAACATATGCTTTTAATGTTATTTCAATAATTCGCTCGCGCGTAGGGGTCTTTAGCAGTGAGAGGAAACCGAAGTACCCGAGAAAACCTACGAGGTTCGACATGCGACCTTACTCCTTGCCACATACAACCGGGGATTTGAAAAATTATAATCAAGACCATTTGAACACTTTTCAAATAAAGTATATAAGGATCCAATAACAATTAAGGTAAAGAGGGTTTTATCAAATGGATTCCGGATGACATTCTACAGTTGTATTCAATTCCAAGTTGGCAGCAGATGGCATTACGACATACACGTTGCCTTCCCCATGCCTGTTTTCTTGGGTATTAGGTTGTCCCAGTGTTTCGTTTGAATTACGGGCATTCCTTTTCTTTGTTTTGTTCTTCTTACATGTAATAATAACTACTGCATTTATAGCAAGCAGGACGACGATACCAGCTACAATCCCAATCACCATTACTATCTCTGAACCAGAATGTTTAGTTGCTGAAAAAGACATGTAAAATAAATAGGGTTCAGCGTACTATTTTTCTGCTCTTCCTCGGCTAATGAAGACGTACAATGTCACGTGCCATGCAATTGCAATAAGCCATGGGACAATTTTGCTGTTAACAATGAAATGAGGTTTAACGTCCTACTGTTCTGCACCTAAACTGGGCTAATGAAGACGGGCATATGCCATACAGTGTGCTATGAGAGAAATTTGGCGCGGGCAGCGTCGCCACGGCCTACTCTGGTATCGAATCCCAACTGCCAAAGGATCTTTTAAGTGCACGATCATGGGAAATCCCGGTTAACGAGTTGGTGCCGTGCAAACTGAGACATCGGGGGTCCCTTAAACACAACACAGCAATCTATGCAACTGTTTAGAATACGCATGGTATTGTTAATTAATATTTCATGATTTAAAAAACACACACACACACACACCCTAAAATGAGATAGTGATCTTAACCTGTCTGTGGAGACATCGCGCTTTTCGGCTCGGGCAAGACACACAATCTATACCATCCCCCTTGCGAAAGACTTGGTACCCGCCAAAGTATCAACGCACTAAATGGATTGTGTGTTACATCCAGCTTCAGGATTCTGTTATGTAAAATATATATTGATATTAAAGAATGCATAAGGGATACACTATTGCAGATTAGATAGAAAGCTGACAGTTCTGACTATAATAGTTAAATACCAGATAATGTTATGGGAATTTGCTGATCAATTCTGAACTGAGAATTTTACGACTGAATTTTCGGCCAAGCCTCGATCACCATTCTTAACGTCGATGCTAAACGTGACATAGTCCCGATTATCCATTTCATTATTAAATCATAAATGAAAGTTAAGCAGCAAATCGGATCCTAACCCAGTAAATATCGCAGGCTAGCGATGACTTTGGGGGCTGATTATTGCCTGGATAAGTTAATTAATAATTTAGATAACATTTCAGACTTAAAGAAAGACCTGCAGTAGGCAGACTTAGCTCTAGCATAATGTATGTTTAATTCAATATGGATAGAGGACATCTACCTGCTGATAAAAAAGTTCTATAACTGAAAATACGGCAAGAGAAATGGTGTGACCTTTGAAAAACTCGGAACCGCCCACAATAGACGTTGTGATCGGTTCGAGCGCCAATGGTTATTCGGGTGAGTAAATTGTCTGTATTCTGTAACTGTCAAACAATGGGCTGATGTAATCAAATCAATTGCTGTCCCATTCCTTAATTTTTGCGGAGGTGAAAATTCTTTTATTTTTAAGGATGGTCTTAAACGTTTGGTCATGAATGTAAATGTTAACTTATAATAACTTGAGCGAACGTTAGTGGGGAATAAGTCGAGGCATGTCTATTATACCTTGAGAATAGCACACATCAGTAATTTAACATCCATGGAAGGGTACCGCCGTCAATATTGTAGGCTCTGCTACAATGTCTTTTCGATTGATTATAATTATGTTAAAGTCTTAATACCGATTATGATAAAGTCAAAATACCTCTAAGGCCCAACTTAAATATAAAACGTCAAACGTATTTTTTCAGTTCCATAAATTTGCCATTTTTACTCAGATAGCTAGTAAGTAATTTGGTCCGTGTTGCGGCATACACTACTGAAGAGGAACAGATACCAGAAATACTCTACAAACAACATCCACAATAATTATATAACTATAATAACTACTAACTGGTTTTGTTCTGCACAGAGGATATATATATTCCCCCCAGCTTCTATGATTTCGTCCTGACGACCAACACAATTGATATCCGCAAGCCTCGATGATGTAATAGTTATATTCGGTAGCGATTCAATCTCAACGCCATCGCGATTTGCTAGATACAACTTTGAATATTCCGACATACACACCATTCCTTCATCTGTCAAATAAAAAAAAGTCACCGGTTAACTACTTACAGGGGTGGAGGGGTGTGTGAAATGGCTTGAAAATCCCAGATGAACGTTCTTTACAGAAGCCAAACAGCAGCGATACTGACAGGATAATGTCCCGCGTACACATTGGTGTACACCTAAATGAACCATTGAAAGTTGGAATTCTAAATGAGGGAGAGAGATAAATGGGGTTTAACGTCCACTCGACACAAATAAGGTCATTTTGGGACTAACATATGGTTTCAATTTTATTTCAATAATTCGCTTGCGCGTAGGGGTGTTTAGCAGTTGGAGGAAACCGGAGTGCCCGGAGGAAACCCACGCGGTTGAGAAGGCGCCCCTATCTCCATGCCACATACGCTCACACCAGAGACTCAACCACAGGCCAGAGGTGGCCGGCCAGCTAGAGGTCGAAGCGCGGCACTCTAGACCACAAAGCCATCCCAACTCCCCAAATGTAAATGAACTCTTGATAGTCGGAATTCTAAATGAGAGTAGGCAGTAGTATTGATCCTCCAAACTATAAGAGTGTCGATTGTTCTTATGTCTATAAACATGTCTTTGCAGTTGCTTAGTATTTGTCATTGAGAGTCCGAATGGGGAAATGAAAGGCCACCCAGGCAGTAAGAGACCGTCATTAACCACAAATAGTTCCTATTGCTTTCTTTTTAAAATAAAAATTCCACAGTGGTCAACACCAGACCACAGTCACACTGGTGATGCTAAATCATTTCAGAGATATTCAAATTGGCCTTTAAATACTCACAACTTACCTAAGATAATAAAACGGAGACATCTTCTTCCCAAATTTATCAGTTTCGAAGTGCCAGGTTGTAGTCTATAAAGATTAAACCCGGTGGACAAATAAACTCTGAAATTAGATATTAACAAGCGATTACCATGCAAGATACACCAACATTTTTTCAGAGGTGGACAGAGAACAAGCTAAAAAACGACTTTTCGTACAATCATGGGACATAATCCAGTATGTTACGATCCAACATGCTTCAATATCGAACGGGACCGAGACCTTTAGGATATAGGGGGTTGAGCTAGCCTAGTGGTTTAGAGTGCCGCGCTTCGACCTCTAGCTGGCCGGTCACCTCTGGCTTGCGGCTGTGGTTTCGATCCCTGGTGTGAGCGTATGTGGCATGGAGAAAGGGGCGCATTATCAACCTCGTGGGCTTCCTCCTGTTACGCGCAGGCAAAGCTCATAGAGCTGATTCAGTCTATGTTAGTATTACTAACTTATTATGCTTAAATCGCCTGTAATATGTGCCACTCAGGTGGATAATCAGTATTGTTTTCTTTGTAAGATATTTAAATAGGCCTAGCCTATAGTCAATCCAGTTATAGATGCATCAACACTGTTATAAGTTTACGAGCATATATAATTATTATTTTACTATTAATATCATTATTATATATATATATATATAATGCTACAAAAAGTCATAGTGATGACATTATCCAGCTTCAATTATTTAAAGTTTATCGGCTGTTCATTCATTGCCAGCCTTTCGGAAGTGTCAAATGGAGGCAAACCGCGTGCGTTCAATGTCATAAAATTAACGTGTGAAAACTACTTTACCACGTTCCTAATTCAGCTTGTCAGTTTTCAATAATGCGTATTATTGTGCCCCTCCTCATGGGCGAGGGAGGCACATCAGCAGGATAGCTTGCCTATTAATATTTTACTCGTATTTTTCAAATATTCATCGGCTGTTTCTTCAGAGCTTCTTTCATCAACTCCTGCGTTTGACATTTTTCATGCGCTTATGTTCCAGACATTGTCATTGGCCGAGTTACTCGCGCTTTCGTTCTAATGAATCTGATTGGTTAGTTTACGCGAGCTAGCGTTCCAATCCCTCTGATTGGCGGAACGTTTAAATCTTAGCAGACGACAGTCTTGAGGCTCGGCACTTCGGTCTTTGGCTGCCACTGGGTGCAGTTCGTTTAGTGTAAAAGTCTTTATTACTTTTAAGGCCCATTTTGCCTTAGGAAAAACTAATGGATTCTTTGATGGTAGGTTAATAGCAGTCTAATTATGCCGATGGAAAACTCTAGGCCTTTATGTAGGCTGGAGAATGTGTTTTTTTAAGTTAGGCCTTAGGCCTAGTTTCCCTCGTCAATCACTATAAGTGATTAGATTAGCATCATTCTTTTAGACTAGTCCTATATTGAATATTTTGTCCGGATTTCCTGACCTCCAGAACTGGCCTTTTTGTATAGGCCTATTACTACAGGTTGTTATTTTCAGCGTAATCATTCGTGGGAAAACCCTACACCCTACCTATCTTTGGGGAAAAATCCCCATTTTCATCAACTTAGTGGCTAAATCCCCACTTTTATCATTTTTTGGGGAAAAATCCCCATTCTCATCAATTAGTGGGTAAATTTCCCTACTTTTTAGCACTTTTGGGGAAGAACTATAGGAATACAATCTTGCTTGCAGCAAGTGTAAGGGCGAAGGGTGGTAAAAAAAGGTCATTTATTTAACATATAATAGGCCTATATAGTTATAGTAGTATTTAGTGTCTTATATTAAATTAACTTAATATTGTTGGCCTATTTTATTATAATTTATGCAATTTGTTGCCTAATTTCTTCATTATTTATTGCTGAAGACAGTAGAGTCTATAATATATAGGCCTATAATAAATTAATTGTTTTTATATGTAATAAAATTTATTAACTTTTCACTTGTCTTTGTCTTATTCTTTTGGTTTAGCACTAGACTGGAGCGAACCCTATTCTTATTTACGTTCTTTGTTAAGGGAATCGAGGAACCGTAACACTCCCAGTGCTAAAGACCCCTACGCGCAAGCGAATTATTGAAATAAAATTGAAACCATATGTTAAGTCCCAAAATGACCTAGTTTGTGTCGAGTGGACGTTAAACCCCATTTCTCCCCCCCCCCCCTTTAGGATATAAACATATATTTTAAGTTTTATGAAAATCAGATAAATATTGTAACCTCTAGATTAATACTTATTATGCTATTCACTGAGTTACCGACCCTTGTCGAAAGAGGGAAGTATCACAACTGTTACTTTGTTTGAAACCCTTGAGTCGTCAAGTCAAGTTCACGATCTGCGTTAAAATTTCGCAAACAGCGTTGAATTGGAAAGTAAACCTCTTGCAAATAAATTTCTACAGGCGTTTGAGGAAATGGTTAACCCCGAAGAAATTGACCAATATTGTACCTGGTGTTAGTAACGAAAACGTGAATGCAAGACATGTCTAGATCTAAAACGGTTTGCGACTGACATAAACTTTGATAATGAACAGACCAGAGGAAATCTTGGATATAGAAGCTAGTATGGGTCGTGCACATACATGTGTCACTTGTGTTTAGCTGTGGTTTATTGATTAGGGTGTGTTGTAAACTCCAACACGGTAATAAATGTCTTGTCTTTATTAGTAGATTTGGGCGAGTCTGTTCGGGAGAGAGAGCGAGCGAGCGAGAGAGAGAGAGAGGGAGAGAGAGACTAACCTTTTTCGGGACTAACGTTTTGTTCAATTTTATTTCAATAATTCGCTTGTGAGTAGGGGTCTTTAGCAGGGGAGGGAGGGGGCGGAGAAAACCCACGAGGTTGGAAAGGCGACCCAACGCCATTTGACTCAATGGCAGACCTTATGATACAACGCGCACATCTCAGTCCCACCAACTTTTAAAGATAAAACAACAACGTGATAAAAACAGGGGTGGGTGTGTATACCTGACGGGGATGGGTAAGGGTTATGACATAAATACTTTATGTGAAAAAAAGAAAATCGTATTTTTTTTTAACATGTAATTGATATAATTTTACACGTCGTCTATCAAATTTAACAAACGCTACTAATTTACTTAAATATACATTATGCAAGAGCTAAATCTGCCAACTGCAGGTCTTTCTTTAGGCCTGAAATGTTATATAAATTATTAATTACACTTAATTAACTTATCTAGACAATAATCACCCCACGATGTCATCGCTAGGCTGCGATATTTACTGGATTAGAACTGGATCTGCTGCTGCTGATTAAATCAAAAATGGAGAATCGAGACTATGTTTTTTTTATCGTACCGACGCTAGTAATGATGATCGAGGTTTGGACCAAAATTCAATCGCTTATATCTCGTTTCCGGGTGTATCGATTTCTCCTCACATCATCATCTGACAGCTCTATATCTAAACTCCCATAATGTATGTTAAAATTACAGTTTTAATGACACCAAATATTATTACCTTTTATTGGTCCCATTGCCATGGACTCCTAAATCCAGCATTATCTGTTTGGATACAGGAGTAGTAGAAATGACCGTTTTTCTATAATTTTGTGCATAAGAAAGAAATCCAATTCCTTTTAGTGAATTATAGTATAAGTTTCCAGTTTCTTGGTCAACGCCAATAGAGGAAGTTGTTGCATCGGCTAACATGAAAGACAAAATGAAAACATTATCCATTGCAGTATACTACAAATATTATGCTATCTTTATGAAAACCATAACTGATAAATATACAGAACATTTTGAAGGAACTAAAACACCCAATGACCCTAAGTTTGACCATACACAAACTAACATAATTTTAACGATAACAATATGGGGTTTAATGTCCTACTCCCATTGGGCTAATCAAGATGAACATTCACCATACAGTGTGCTATGATGGACAATTTGCCACTGTATACACGGGGCCTCGGTTTTTCGTCTCACCCGAATAACGAGACAGCTGTCCTTGTCAGGCCCTCCGTTCTGAACCGCTGATAATGGGAAACCACGCCGGGAAATCCCGATGATCGAACACACAAACTCCAGGCTAGCGTCTTACCACGGTGGCTCCACGGTTTGGTAAAACCTTCCTTGTTTGTTTCCTGCAGTGTCTGTATCGCGTGTCATGTCAGGTTTGTCTTATGGTTGACTATGGCCCTGCTTGATTTATCCATACCGGCTGACCACAGTTCGGCATTTTCCCCGGCGAGGTTACTTGATTTAACCGGAAGTCGACAAAAGTTCGACCGCGGCGTACGCCGAATGCGCCGCTTTGTCAGCAGCGGCGATCACCAGCTCAAGATGGTGAACATATCAACGAAATAGAATTCACGTTAGTTAGGAATGCTAGTGTGTTATGTCCTTAGGTTTTCTTATGCTTGACGATGTCGTGTGTGGTGCTTCCGTATTTACTAATTCTTTTTAAAATATTTTTTTTTATACACGATACGTTAGGAGAATACAGGTTTATATTTCGTTTCGTTTTTTTTTATTCTTTCGATGGCCTCTACCACGAGAATATCTGACCGGTTGTAGTAGAAGGACGCGTCTGGTTTCATACAAGCGGCTTTTGACGCTATGACCGTTTTTTGGCTAATCCCTCACTTCTACCACAGCGCGTGTTATATAACAATTCTTCAAGATCCTAGTGATGTGAAGACAAGTAAAACAAAATTTTGAACTATAAAAAGCGAAACGAAATAGGATCTGTTTTAATCAGATTGTTTCTGAACATTTACATCAGATAAAAGAATTATTATCTGTAAGTATATATCCTACATTACTAGCAGGATACCCGCGGTCTTAGCTCCAAAAACGGCCATCGCCATCAGGCCTATAAAAACGTCTATATCAAGATGTTCCCCTGAGATCTGAGAGCAGACCTAAATGCCGAGTATACAAGGTTGTACAACATATTACATGTTTCATACAGTGCCGGATTAACCTTGCGGGGGACCCGGGACATACCAATTGTGCGGGGGCCCCATTGTTGTTTGTTTAAATTTTTCGTACTGACCGCGGATCGTACTAGTATGTATTCCGCCCCTTGAGTGTCTGGGGTGTTTTCCTCCAGGAATTCTTTTTTTTTAAATTAGGATTAATTTCAGTGCATCTGATACAATTTAGGCAGCGATTTCATTGACGTTTAGATTTCGTTGACAATTTGAATATTTTAAACAGACTCTTTCTCTTATGATGTTTTTATTTATTTTATTTTAGTGAAATTATTTAAGGTGACATAAAACATTAAACTCCGATCAGCAATGAATGTCAGTAAAGAGTTTTTAACCTAGCCCGACATATTGTACACATCAACAGCTAAGAAACTTGGTGTCCTCATACAGGATATTATTATCTATTCTAATCAACTTAATGAAACCTTTCTTCCTCAATATTACGATGTTATTACCGATTTGATAAATAGTAAATTTTCACCTAAACATTCAGCACAGCCTCATAAAGTACAGAAGAAAAAAACCGAGATATTATGTAAAATACTTTTTACAGATAAACATATACAAGACATTGGATTGAATAGAATCTTTCGAGATAGATCAGTAATAAAATCTATACCAGATACTATCCCTAAAATTTCACCTACAGTCGTATACAAATTTTTACCTCCAATTCGTAATAAAATACTTAACTACCATGAATCTATTGCAAACCTTAACGTTCAAGAATTTATGGAAAGTTACGATAACACTGCATGTCAATGTACTAACTCTCCCTTTAAAGATAAGTTTCATGACCACATACTGACAGGAAACTTCGATATTGTTGAAGATGAAAATCTTAGAAAACTATTTCGCTTTGGACCACAATTTCGAGAACAACCAAGTAAAACTAACTTCAAAAAATTACATAATAATCTAAAATCTCAAATCCGGAAATGCAAAGTAGCTTGGTCAAAGAGAATCAAATATATAAAACTTAACCCAAGACAACCACCACCCGAAGTCCTAAAAACACATCTGCAGTTGAATGTCTTGCTGCTCTTCAAGAGAGACTTAAGTTCTAACACCTGTCGATAAGGCCAGCAATAATATTGCCTTTATCTGTAAAAAGGACCATATTAAAAATATCCTTACCGAAGTTGGACTTTGGCCTAACACCAATAATGACACATATAAATGCATTACGGAATTATCTAAACTAGATATTTTGCACAACCAATATTCGTTTAACAGAAGTAATGATATTAGAGACAATGTGAAAATAGATGCACTACCATGTATTTATTCTATACCGAAATTTCATAAAAAAAAAACTAGTAAAATTCAGATACATAATTTCCTCCAGCATCTGCCAGACAAAACCTTTAGCAGTTACTATTACTAAAGGACTTAAATTATGCCAGGCCCAACATGCCATTTGGTGCAAAACACTTCGTAATTATACCGGAATTAACAGTTTTTTCATAATTGATAAAAATAAACCCATAGTAGATGCTCTAGATAAAATCAATAAAAAAAAGATAATGCAAAATCAATAGAAACTTTCGACTTTTCTACCTTATATACTATCTGAATCTGTACGTTGCAGGGCTTGTTACAGCATGTACGTATATGCTACAGCATGCAGATCTCAAAAATAATTTGGATTGGTTCGTTGATAAAGCCTTTAATGGAGCTTTCGGAAAAGGCAGAAATTTGATGGCCATCTACTCACAAGATGCGAGATGGATCATAAAACGGCGCAATGCCAACACTGTAGTTTTTGATAAAGAAAATTTTCAAATTATCATACATTTTCTTATTGACAATGCCATATTTGAGGTTAGGGATCAGATACAACAACAAACTATTGGTTTACCAATGGGAACTGACCCCGCCCCATTTATGGCTAATGCACATTTATATAAATACGAATTCTGCTTTCAAGGCCATAAAAGAAAAACAGATTATAAGGTAGCAAAAAGTCTAAATTATATCTTCCGTTACACTGATGACATAACACCCATCAATGATAATTTCAATAAATATAAAGGTGAAATATATCCTCCTGAACTTATATTAAATAAAGAAAATTTAGGCACTATAGATGCATCTGTTCGGGACCTGGACATCAATATAATTAACGATAAATTTAATGTCGGAATATTCGATGAAACAGACAAATTTTGTTTTGAAGTTGTAAAGTAACCGTCAACTTACAGTAACATACAAGATACTACACTATATAATGTTTTCTATTCACAGGCATTGCGTTTTTTTTAAAGATATGCAGCAATAAAGAACAATTTCTTTCCCGAATAAAAACTCTTAATTTTAAGTGCACTGCCAAAGGAGGTACACAATTACGCATTTTTACAGAAATTTCAAAACTTCCATTTCATCAACATACCAAGTTTGGCATTTCTTATAAATATATTACTGACTACATATTGGATGATGATTCAATATAATTTTATTTAATTTAATTTCTTCTGTAGTTGTCGAATCCTGTCTGGATTATTGCCCTTATTTATTATACCTTTTCATATGTACACTAATAGCCTACGATTTCTTCAGCATTCCTGTTTTGCATTTCTTGCATGGTGTATTATTTAATGATTATATAATGGTTTGTACAATTACATAACTTAATAATTCCGGTTGGTCGTAAAAACTAATAGGTTTTTTTTTTAGGTTTTAACGTTGTTTCGTCTGGATTATCGCCCTTTTTATAGGGAAATTGCACCATCTAAGCTACGACGTCATTACCACTATAATTGCAAATTTACGTCACGCTATTCGGCTGTCTTCCGAGACAGTCTTCATTCCCTTGCTTCCTTGTATTCAGTTTTGTTTGTTTCTGTGACGGTTGGAATGTGTGCATTACATGCATTCAACATACTTCAATCCTCTTCTTTATTGATTTAGTGCAATTTAGTTTTGTGAACTACTTCACTGGTACATTTAACGGTGTGGTTACTTGTATAGCGAAATTAACACAATATGCTTGCATTCGTATTTCTTGCAACATATGACAGATCATGAGTCATGCTGACATTACATAATTATTTCTTTGGAACTGTACAGCGCAGTGGACGCTTACGGCTAGCCCCCGGATCCATTCACTCCTTTTGAATTGTGTTGTTTGTTTTTCTCTTGAGTATGATGTCATGTCCATATATTTGTTTTGTGTAGAATTGTGTGTGGTGCAGTCCCCCTGCACTTACTATTAGAACCTCTAAGTTATGTAATTTAGTTAATTTTAGGGCCTAACCGATCTCTGGGCCCCCGACAATATGTTGGTACCTGCCAGTCCCGGGGCCCCAATTCTCGACCCCTCAACCCAGGTACAGCTGTCGTTGATAGATTTTATACAATAAGCACGGTCAGTGGTAGGTCAGCGTATTGACCAACTTGAACTCAATCACTCCGTAACAAGTATTAAATGAAATGAAATGGGGTTTGACGTCCTACTGTTTTGCTCCGAAACATTATAGAGATTGCAAGTTATATTTGCTCACGTTAAGCAATAGATCTATTGAGAACTGAAGCAAAGGAAACCAGAGGACCCGGAGAAACCCCACGCGATTGGACAGGCGACCCTACTCCTTGTAATGTCGACCGGGAGCGATGATATAATATGCCCCCATACAATGGAGAAGTATAATAATTTAACATAGATAAAGTATGACATCTACCTTCTTCGGATATTATTTTCATATCTCCGCCATCTTGATTCACACGGACAATCTTGGTGAATCGGTCATACATTCCTCGTATTAGGGAGTAGTAAATCAATTTTCTGTCATAATCACACGCCATGGATTCAACTATAAATATAATCTAATCTGTATAATTTTCGGGAATTTGGCGGCATTTTAAATTGGCTACCATCAAGTCTGGTAGATGAACAGTTTCCAATTATTATCGCTATATATGAATTTAGAGTAGCTAAGTCTCCAACTAGATACCATCCAAAATCTTCGACAATGTAAACACAAATTATTTGTCAATTTAATTCAACAGATGGGCTTCTGATATCCAATATTTAAGACAAAATAAAAAAATTATCAATGGCACACGAATCTTTAACAAGGGACTTGAAGAACGAGGCTAGACGGAGGTGCATTGAGAGCATACGCAATAATGTAAACTGGAATAACCAATCGCTAGAGATCGGCATGCCTTAGGCCCACGTTTCTCAACCTTTTCTCACCGTTCACCCCTAAATGAATTCTCAAACGACCCATTTACCCCCAGAATTTTGAGGAGGTTACTGACCGCGAGCGCCATAGTCGCCAAACCGGGAAACCTTACCACAGATGAAACATTGAGGCTTCTCGACGCCATTCGCGCCTGTTATCGACTTGAACCCGAACGATACATACTCTTCTTGGTATTTACGCTTCTTTGGGGGCATGATTTTGAATCAAAATCACATGGAATCAAAAGCCCGTATAAATATTCAAAATGAAACTAAATTGGGGATTCGTCTGTTGAATGAGCTGGCCATACAATGACAATGGACACTTGCGATGTTTCCCACTCACACAGCCAAGTAAACTAGCTATCACATATCACATGGCAACCACTGATGGGCGGATCGCGAGATCGAGGCCTAGGCTGCCTGGATCGAGCACGATCATCAATTTAAATTGAAATTGAGAAAAAGTTGATAACTGAAATCTTGAAATGCAACTTCACCTCATAGGACTGCTGGAACAACTGCACAACCTTTATATGACCATTTTTGAAGTTACTGGGAGTGTGGTCATTCACCCCCTGGAAGCGAGCCATTCCCCCCTTGGGGGTGAATTCACCCCAGGTTGAGAAACGCAGCCTTAGGCGTATTGGCCGAACATAAGTGATTTGCAATTAGATTAAAGACGGAAATGAATGAATGTAAATCAGTTTATATACATTCATATAAGATTATTTTATGCGTTAAGACCCTTTTGGATAAATTTCTAGGCTCAAAAATTTAGCGATTTAGCTCCTTTAAATACAACCAACTTAAATAAATTTCACTAGTAATTTAATAGAATTCTGTATGTTCTTCATTTGCTTTGTTTTTAAATTCATTTGCGTCCATGGAATCAGAGAGAGAGAATGGGGTTTAACGTCCACTCGACACAAACTAGGTCATTTTGGGACTAACATACGGTTTAATTTTATTTCAATAATTCGCTTGCGCGTAGGGGTCTTTAGCAGTGGGAGGAAACCGGAGTGCCCGGAGGAAACCCACGAGGTTGAGAAGGCGCCCACATACGCTCACACCAGGGATCGAAACCACAGCCGCAAGCCAGAGGTGACCGGCCAGCTAGAGGTCGAAGCGCGGCACTCTAGACCACTAGGCCATCCCAACCCCCCTCCATTGAATCAAAAGTATTATGTACATGTTTTTTAATAAAATGGGCACGACCCATGCTTGAAGGTTATGGAGATCACTTTTCAATAGTTTCATTGACCCTTAAGTGTGATTTGAATTCCAGATCATAATCAGAATTAGTATTTTTTTTATTCATCCAAATAAAACGAATAATCAACAGAACAATTATCATTATTAAGTCATTAACATTTACCTTGGTCGGCGATTTTATTCATTGTGGTGTTGTGCGGGTTATGCTTGTAGATGGTACCTTGGAAAGTTAACAAAACTAGTTCTTCTCCTGCAATGTAATGTTGAGCTGTTACATACGCGTGGGTCATAATTCCGTGTGACTCCCATGCGCTACCTATCGTAGGTATTTGCCTAGGTAGCGCAAGGTGTATTATCGTAGTTTACTGCCGTACAGGTGACGCAGGGCTGTCGAAAAATCCATGTCGTTTTTCTAAGGGCTTTATGTTAGCAAGTTTTGTAATCAATAATCTTACAGGCCTTAAAATCTAATTTAACTGGCCTTCCTTTTTCTAGTTAAAATGGCCTTCAGAATAAGAAACCATCACGTCGCACGTGATCAAACGTCAATTTCCATATATGGGGTCCATGCTCAAATGTATATCTTAATCGTGTTTGTTTATAGTACACTTAGTCCCGAAATGACCTAGTTTATGTCGAGTGGACGTTAAACCCCATTTCTCTTTATAGTACACAATTTCATATGGAAAGCGATGGGCGGGGCTAATGCAACGCGATATGAGGCAAGATATCGTCTGAAGTCCTTTACATCATTAGAAACATCGCTTACTATCACGACAAACTGCTCGTCAAATATTTAGTGACCCACTCTTCATTATTTGTCACATAATTACTCTTTTTAATTTGTGTTAATAGTTATTTTTTTGGAGCTATATTGGCTTGCACAAACCCCCGTGGAGTGTATCAAATGTAGCGGCGCACAGGACATGACACAGCCACAATATTGCAGATAATACAATGGTTAACTTGAAAATATATTCGTTTTAGAAGAAAAATGATATGTTTGTACCTACCTGTCACTAGCATTGCATTAACAATAAAGGAAACCAGAACGCTTGTGAACAGCTCCATTTCTCGACAACAAATGACACTTTGTTTCATGTCCAACATATTTTAATTAAAACGCCTGACTGGGGACTATATGAACGGCATTGTAAGAGATTCAATAACAAGATTTTTAATTAGAATCTTGTTACCAGGCCTAAATGCTATCCATATTCATAATAATAATTTTGGAGCGTTCTATAGCTTATATTAGAAGCTATAAACATTATTCAAGGCCACTGGACAGACATATCGATAACCTAGAAACTCAGAAAACAACCATACTCAAACTGAAAATTTAACATTTAATTAAAGTCAGAAATGAAAATATCTACGGTTCATAATATCTCTGCTTGGATTCGTATTTTTCAAAATGCTGTAATTTACATGGGAGTTGCCCAACTGACGTTCCTACATCTGACACTACGAGGACAGTTGTCTAGTCGTTCGGATGGGACGAAAAACCGAGGTGCAGAAGAGTAGGACGTTAAACCCCATTTCATTTCTTTTACAATGCTGCAATATACAGGGGGGTCGCCCAACTGACGTTCATGGAACCAAAGAAAAGCTTGGAAATTTTGGGTATTAAATGAAATGAAAGTGGGGTTTAACCTCCTGCTGTTCTGTGCCTAAACTAGGCTACTGAAATGAAATGGGGTTTAACGTCCTACTCTTCTGCACCTAACCTGGGCTAATGGAACACGGGCATACGCCATACAGTGTGCTATGAGGGAAATTTTGCCGGGGCAGCGGCGCTACGGCCTACTCTTATATCGAATTCTAACTGCCAAGGGATATTTTACGTGCACTCCAATGTGTACACGGGACCTCGGTTTTTCGCCCCATCCGAACGACTAGGCAGCTGTCCGTGTCAGGCCATCCTTCTGCATCACTGACAAGGGGAAATCACGACGGAAAATCGAGATGAACTTTCTCGGCAAATGCAGGGATCGAACAGGCTACTGAAGACGGGCATACGAAATACAGTGTGCTATGAGGGAAAGATTGCCCGGGCAGCGGTACTATGGCCTACAATTACATCAAAAATTCAACTGATCTCGGTTTTTTTCGTCCCACCCGAACGCCTAGACATCTTTCCTTGTCAGGTTTTAACAACCAAAAGTACAGGGCGTGGTATGGGTCTAGTATAACATTTATTATAAATTAATGATCATAAATGTTAGACGAGATGAAATTAATTTGATGTTTATATTCCATGTCTCATTTGATAAGTCTGCTTCTGGTTACATATATATCACGTGTATTCCCACTTTCATTTTCTGTATTTGCTACTTTCATTTAATTGAATATTTTTTTTTGGGGGGGGGGGGTGTATGGTCGAATGGTTAGCGTGCGCGCGCTGTATCATACGGCCTGCCATTAAGTCAACTGGTGTGGTTTCGAATCACCGGTTGTAGTGACAAGTAGTAGGATCACCTGTCCAACCTCGGGCGTGATCTCCGGGTTTCTCCCTCTGCTAATGACCCCTACGCGCAAGCGAATTATTGAAATAAAATTAAACCATGTTAGTCCCGAAATGACATAGTTTGTGTCGAGTGGACGTTAAACCCTATTTCTCTCTCTCTCACTTTTTCATTTAATTACTTTCATCCACAAGCTGTAGAACTATCGGATGATAATCATTAAATATAGCAGTATTCCAGTGGATATGTTATATATTCATATTCTCTATCTAATATGACGTCACAACAGGGTTACGGACGGACTTGCAATGAAAAAAAGACACACATTCTTTCTTTTAATATTTTACTTACTTATCAAATGTTGTCAAACGATTCGAACGACGAACTTAGGTTGTTATAGACAGGACTCTTTCAAATCCCTGCCTGAAAGACGTTGGAGGGTATAGGCATCAAAAACGGCGAACGTGTAGTCACCATTCTCACCTAAACCATGTGGTCTTGCGCCAAAAAATGGTGCACGGGAAGGGAACGTAAAAAGATGTCACCACCAAGCTATTGTGTGGTGTTGACTGAAAGGAACTATATTGCTGGATTAAGGACATTAAATTGAGAACATTACGACCGGTCACGTGGCTCATCAGATGTGGATGCAAGATCGACATGTAGTTTGTGTGATTGTAGTTACACTAGGAATGGCTTAGAGTATACAGTATTTTGCGCTTTTGCTGTCCAGATTGCAGTAAGAAACATGACTATAGAGGATTAAACTGAATATTAACTAGTTATTTTCGTATTTTGCATGTAGAATTTGTTGTTTTTTTTAAATATTAAAAGAAAACAGCTTGTGCCTCCCTTTCCAGGGCCGATCCACGTGGCATTGGTGCTTCTGATAGGCATGTATATAGTCTTGGTGTATCACTCATATGCTCCTATATCCAGAAATATATAATTTGTCTCTAGATATAGTTTGGTTTGGTGCAATAATCGCCAAACCGCCTCCAACGAGTTAAAGGGTCATATTGTCTGGCATTTTGGATTTTACTATGATCTAATCCCCCCACAACATAATGAAAGATCTCAGTCCTTGACCCCACAAATATATGATTAGACACCAAAAGTATCATCTTAGACTAAATACTATGTGAATTAAAGGGGATTATTTGAAAAGGACGCCATCTTGAACTTCTCAAAAGGTTCAAGGGTGACCAAGGTTCACCCGGCACATTCTGAAAGAGGTCATCCTAGACTACTAATATCAAGCATAACAACAAACTTTGTATACAATTTCCAGGTTCAGCCATAGTTCTGCCGACTAATAGTGTGGTGAATATACTCCATCTGAACTTCGCCTTCAATCATTACCTTCCACCATTTTCTACCAAGGGGATCACGGGGCTAAGTGGGTAAGGCGCTGGCTCGCTAGCGTGGAGGTCGGGTGTTCTATCCCTGCATTGGCCGAGAAAGTTCATCTCGATTTTCCGGCGTGGTTTCCCCTTGTCAGTGATGGAGAACAGGGGGCCTGACACGGACAGCTGTCTTGTCGTTCGGATGGGACAGAAAACCGAGCACGTAAAAGATCCCTTGGCAGTTGGAATTTGATAGGCCGTAGCGCCGCTGCTCGGGCAAAATTTCCCTCATAGCACACTGCATGGCGTATGCCCGTCTTCCATTAGTCCAGGTTAGGTGCAGAAGAGTAGGACGTTAAACCCCATTGCATTTTCAACCAAGGTAGATCAGTGTCATTCTGAACATCATTTTGACCCTGATAGTGAACTTTATGAGCGCAAAATTTATAATCAAGACCAAAATGATGTTCAGAATGACATAGTCTTTGAACAATGCTTTCCGTGTCACGAAAATAGATGATTTGGGGCGCCATCTTGGATTCTGACAATCCCATTTAAAATAGTGGGAATGGAATACATACTGTACCTGAAAAGCATAAACAGACACATAACAAGCCATGGCTGACCTTTCAAAGTGATCTGTCAAGCTCAAAACGTCCGAAAATAGTCGCAATTTTGAAAAAAATGGCCGTATTCAGTGGCGGATTCAAGGGGGGTGGGGGGCGGCGCAAGAGGCGCCCCCCCCCTAATTTTCGACAGTGCCTTTTTTTACTACTGAAAGTGCCTTTCAACTATCTTTTTTGCTCGATTTTGAGGCTCTTTTTCTACGATTTCCGAACGTTTAGACGAAAATATCAGCCAAATAGCTCTTGGATTGGCTACCGATGCAAGGAAATGACGGATAATTTTCTTGGGGCCCCCACTCCCCCTCTCAGCGGTCAGTGACATCAATTTGCGGCGCCCCCCTTTTTAGATCCGCCCCTGGTATTTGCAAATATCTAATCGTAACTTCTTGAATTATGGCCCCTGATTGTACGAAAATCGCCATTTTTTTTAGCTTGTGGTTCCTTTGGAGGTCACAATTATTAACGGATTTTAAATAACGTTTGATTATATCACCGTAATGAAGGGTGAGTTTGAATTTCGTGGAAATCGGACCAAAACTGATGGATAAAATGGCTGCTGCTTGTACGCGAATACTATAAGAATATGGTATATCAAGGTTGAAGAACCCGTAGAGGTCACAATTTTAATCTGATTTTGATGAAACTTTAAATGCATGTTTATAATCCAAAGATCTTGGTTCCTTTCGATATTTGCGCATATCGAATTGTAACTTCCTGAATTATGGCCCCTGATTGTACTACAAATCGCCTTTTTAGCTTGTGGTCCCTCTGGAGGTCACAACCATTATCCAATCTTAAAAAACGTTTGATTATATCACCGTTTCACTGTAATGAAGGTTGAGGTCGAATTTCATAAATATCGAACCAAAACTGCTGGACAAAATGGCTGCCGCTAATACGCGAATAGTGTAAAAATATGTAGAGGTCACAGTTTTAATCCGATTTTGATAAATGTGAAATGTAAGTTTATAAAACCCAAAGATCGCGGTTCCTTTCAATATTCGGGCACACTGGACCATAACTTCCTGAATTATGGCCCCTGATTGTACGAAAAATCATGTTTTTTTTACCTCGTGGACCCTATGGAGGTCACAATGTTATTCCGAATTAAAAAAATCGTTTGACTATATCCCCGTTACACATTAATAATGGCTGAGTGTGAATTTCTTGAAAATCGACAATTGAACAGCTAAATCCATAATATTAAATGTATACTTAACGTTAGCATGGGGCAGAACTTTATAAAAACCAAACAAATTCTAATGATTTTCTGATAATTACTTAATATGCGACAACTCTTGTTGACTGCCGGACGATTTAGCTCCTGTGTGGGCGTATGTTTCGTTGCCTGGCAACCTATTTTTATTTTAAATGATCAGACATTTTGCAATCTTCAATAATTTGGTATACTGTGTTGGGAAACATAGAACAATAAGTGAAGCGTGCGAGAGAATAACGCCGGATGTGTATAGCTGGCTGACAAGAAACAAACTGGAAGTGAGATCGGCTAACCTTTCCAGGTCATAAGCCTCAATGTACGCAATATTTATTTCACAAATTGGAAACAAGTATGGCGGCTTGAGGGCGTTAACTTTTTTTATTTAATTATTTCGGTATTTTTGTAACCGGAGTTCAGCTTTAATCCCTGTGGCACAATTTCACTGTCTCTCATCTCATATGAAAGGTTAATTTATTACACACTCTTATATATTTATCTTCTTCTGGACCTCAAACCTTTTATACTTGAGATGTTAATTAAATCTTTGCTACTCCATGGAATATTTGCGAGCCGGGTCCTTAATCCGTGATTGACGCCCGAGATAATTGAATTTGAAAAGTTTCTCGCGGATCGAACGAGAGAGAGAGGGGTGTGTTTTATTGTCCATTCAACACAAACTAGGTCATTTCGCGATCAGTGGCGGCGCCAGCTGTCGGTGGTTGGAGTGGAGGGGCAAAGACAGAGCTTCAACACTAGGGATTGGGGGGGCCTCCCCCAGAAAACATGATGCCCGAAATGCTGCCTGGTGGTTTTGTAGGCAATGATAGGAGAAATAAAGTGTCAAACGAACGGACTTGCAAACCTCAAAGAATCCCACTCACCAGCGCCAAAGATGTGAGTATTTTTGGAGGGTATGCGTCTGGTGATCAAGCTGTTAGTAGAAAAGTCGATGAATTACAATGAAATTATAATATTTTTTTTTTATTAAAAAGTCACAAATCAGTAGAATATTTAGTTTCCACCAAATAACGCTGCCGTGGTGTCAAAACGCCATCTTCGTGTACTGTCAAATTATTTTCAGGGAAAGCTAAAAATGACGAGTCCGGGTGCTGTCAAATTATTGCCCGGGAGAGACAAATATGACGAGAGGTTAAGAATCATAATATTTTGTTGTTTGCTTATGTAGTTTATCTTGTCCGAAAGTTTGTCTTGATGGATTTGCCTAGCGTGTAGTGCGATCCTACTGTACTTACTATTGCAAAATACATTTCGCCTTATGACCTATGTCTAAAGCGTATACCGACGACGAAAAATATATAAAATGAAATGGGGTTTAACGTCCCACTGTGTTGCTCTTAAACTGGGCTAATGCTAATGAAGACGGGCATACGCCATACAGTGTGAGTATATATAAAACAATAATTTCAGCCGATACCTTAAAACAATACTGGCTACAATTGGTTTTCTTGTGTAATGATTTATAAGGTTCCAAGTTTTATTTCACGGAAATACGATAATTTCGCTATTAATAATAATACTGTGTTGGAATGGCCATATTATATTAGGTGTGATCTATCTGACAAGACCAACTTCAAGTTAGGTGAAAGGTCACGAGATATAAACAGGGCTTCCGCTAATCCCAACCCTAACCCTTGACCTAGCCCTAATGCTAACAATCACGTACCCTAACCTTTACATCTCAACGACCTTGACAAAAATTGCACTGGCCTTAAAAAAAGATATAGCCTATTATTTATGGTGACTCAAAGCGCCCATTTAGATCGCGTCGTGTTCCCAGTGTATTTAGATAAAGATCTAACCGCTCTTCGAATAATAGTTAAAAATAGACAATGAATAAAGGATTAAAATTCTAATCAACGTATATAAGGATCCAATAACAATTAAGGTAAATAGGCTTAGTGATAAAATAATAACTACCTTACTATACTACACATTGCAGTGAGGATATACAGAATTGTGTAAGTTTTATGACAACTAACGTTAAATACAGCTATCCCACAAACAAAGCATTTATCACCAATTGAAACATTTATGTACTTTTCGAAACGGATTCCGGGTGACATTCTACGGTTGTATTCAGTTCCAAGTTGGCAGCAGATGGCATTGCGACATACACGTTGCTTTCCTCAAGCCTGTTGTCTTGGGTATTAGGTTGTCCCAGTGTTTCGTTTGAATTACGGACATTCCTTTTCTTTGTTTTGTTCTTCTTACATTTAATAATAACTACTGCATTTATAGCAAGCAGGACGACGATACCAGCTACAATCCCAATCACCATTACTATCTGTGAAGCAGAATGTTTAGTTGCTGAAAAAGACACGTAAAATAAATATAATGAAATAGGGTTCAGCGTTCTATTTTTCTTCTCTTCCTCGGCTAATGAAGACGTACAATGTCACGTGCCATGCAATTGCAATTAGCCATGGGACAATTTTGCTGTTAACAATGGTTCTGATAAGTGGACACCTATGGGTACACGGCACCCCGGGTTTGTGTCTCATCTGGGCGACCAGACTATGTCCATGGTCTGCAATACATCATCCAATCCGAGCGACTAACGGTTTTCATAAACTTTGAATCTTGAATGGGACACACGGGAGTCCCTTAAACACAACACGGCAATGCATGCAACTGTTTAGAATATGTAAACTGCTATTATCAATTAATATTTTATGATTTAATAAAAAAAAACAAACGAAAAATGAGATAGCGATCTTAACACAGTAATGTATGCAACTGTTTAAAATATGTCTGTTATAATCAATTAATATTTTATGATTTAAAAAAAAAAAACGAGATAGTGATCTTAACCTGTCTGTGGCGGTGAAGGAGAAATTACACTTTTCTCATGGGGATTCTGTGGAGAAATCATGCTTTTCGGCTCGCGCCATACACACAAATTATACCATGTCTCTTGCTGTAGACCTGGTAACTGCCAAAGTGTCGAACTACTAATGGTATTGTGTGTTACAACCAGCTTAAGGATTCTGTTATATAAAATATATATTTATATTACAGAATGCATTAATGATACATTAATTAAAGATACATTATGGGAGATTGGGTAAAAAGCTGAAAGTTTTCACTATATTAGTTAATGATAAAGTCAAAATACCTCTAAGGCCCAATTTAAATATAAAGTATGTGTCAAATGACAAATGTTTTCAGTTCCATATAATAGTTAATGATAAAGTCAAAATACCTTAAGGCCCAATTTAAATATAAAACGTCAATTAAAGTATGTGTCAAATGACAAATGTTTTCAGTTGCATAAGTTTGTCATTTTCATTAGATAGCAAGTAAATATGTTGGTGCATGTTGTGGCATACACTATTGAAGAAGAAAAAATACCAGAAATACTCTACAAACGACCTTTATAATAATTATATGAATATAATAACTACGAACTTGTTTGGTTTTGAACAGAGGATATATATATTTCCCCCAGCTTTTATGATATCTTCGTGACGACCATCACACGTAAAAGCCGCAAGCCTCGATGATGTAATGGTTATATTTGGTAGCGATTCAATCTTGGCGCCATCCAGACTTGCTAGATACATTTTTACACCGTCAGACATACACACCATTCCTTTATCTGTCAAATTAAAAAAAAATCACCGGTTAACTACTTGCAGGAGTTGGGGTGTGGGAGTGGAGTGTTGTATGGCTTTAAATTCCCAATGAACGTTCTATGCAGAAGCCATCCAGCAGACAGAAACACGGAAGCCCGGGTACACATTGGTGTACACCTAAATGAACCATTTGAGAGTTGGAATTCTAAATGAGAGTAGGCCGTAATATTGATATCATGTGATCTTCTAAATTGTAACATTTGTTCTTTTTTATGTCGATAAATATGTCTTTGTAGTTGCTTACGTATTTGCCATGGAGAGTCGGAATGGGGGAATGAAGCGCCGCCAAGGTAGTAAGAGACCTTCAATAACCACAAATAGTTCATATCGCTTTCATTTCATTCCACAGTTGTCAACACCATACCACAGTCACACTCGTGATGGTAAATCATTTCAGAGATATTCAAACTGCCCCTTAAATACTCACAACTTACTTAAAATAATAAAATGGTGACAGCCCATTTCCAAATTTATCCGTTTCGGGGTGCCAGGCTGTAATCTATAAACACTATACCCAGTGGAGAAATATACTCTGAAATTAAAGATTAACAAGCCGTTATCATGCAAGATATTCCAGCATGTTGTCAATGGTGGGCGTAGAACAAGCTACAATCACGGGGGATAATCCAGGATATTACTATCCAACGTGCGTCAATATCGAAAGGGACGGATATCTTTAGTATATAAACATGTATTTTAAGTTTCATGAAAAACTGGATAAAATTACATACTTATTATTCTATTCATTGAGTTATCGACCCTTGACGAAAAGAGGGAAGTGTCCCAACTGTCTGTTAAAATATCACGATCGGTTAAAATGTTGTTCCTTAATATGATTATAACATCGAACATTCGCCAAAGGCTGTCTTGTTTATTTCTACTGTTTCGACTAAGTAGTAAATTGAATGTTTTCTTTAATAATTTGGGTGAACCTGTGTTCAACCTTCTTGTTGCGCGATCCAACATGAAATACAAAATAAGGTTATCTTAATTTATTTCATCTGTGTCGGCAAGTAGTAATACGGAGGTTTTCCTGTTCCGTTATCTAACATGGGACTTATATACTAAGGTTGTTTTTATTTATTTCGACTGTGTTGGCAAGTAGTCATGTTAAAAGCTTCATAATCCATGAAGTTATGGTTCGATATACAGTGTATGCCAGTTTCGAAAGGAATCGAGAACTTTGAGAGATAAAGGTATATGTCAAGTTTCGTCGAAAATGTGGCCGTAGAATGTCCATAAACAAACTGTGGACGGACAGTGGCCACGACAATACGTCCACATGAAAATGTGGTCGTAAAAGAGAAATGGGGTTTAATGTCCACTCGACACAAACTAGGTCAACACTATTTTTAGAACAATAATTTAAGGAGCCACGGTGGGTAAGACACTGCTTCGCCAGCCTGAAGGTCACGGGTTTCACTTCGATGTTGGCCGATTAAGCTCGACGAGATTTTCCATACAATGTACTGAATGAAATGTTGCCCGGACAGCGGCACTATAATCTACACTTATATCGATTCCAACTGCCAAGGTATCGTTTACGTGCACGCCAAATTATACACATCCGAACTACTAGACCACTGTTCTTATCAAACCCACCGTCCTGCACCACTGACAAGGGGAAACCAGGTCGGAACCCCCCGATGAACTTTCTCGGCCAATGGAGGGATCGAACAATCGACCTCCAGGCTAGCAGGCCAGCGTACTATCCACTTGGCCACAGTGATTCAACGATCTTACTAGATTAAATCAAAAATGGATAATCGAGACTGTTTTTTTTATCGTACCGACTTTAGTAATGATGATCGAGGTTTGGCCCAAAATTCAATCGCTAATATCTCGTTTCTGGGTGTATCAAATTGACTGAAAATTTCTGGAAATTACCCTCACATCATCTAGTGTTGACTTATTATAGTGAGACCTGTCAGCTCTTTATCTAATCTCCCGTAATGTATGTTTAAATTACAGTTATAATTACACCACCTGAAAATACTACCTTTTATTGGTCCCTTTGCCATGGAATCCTAAATCATATGTTAAAAGTGTTGATACAGGATTGGTAGAAACGACCGTTTTTGTATAATTTTGTGCATAAGAAAGAAATCCAATTCCTTTTTGCGAACCATAGTATAAGTTTCCAGTCTCTTGGTCAACGCTAATGGTGGAAATTGTTGCATCGACTAACATGAAAGACAAAATTATGATAACTACAAATGTGCTATCTTTATGAAAACCCATAACTGTTGGAATATTTTAAGAAACGAAAAAACCCAATGTCCAGAAGTTTGATCATACAAAAACTAACATAATTTTAATTTGATAAAACTGATAATGAAATAGGCTTTAACGTCTTACTCTTATGTTCCCATTGGCCATTGGGGGACATTTTGCGGCGGCAGCGGCACTATGGTATACTCTTATATCGAATTCCACTGCAGGGCCGTGTGAAGGATTTTAAAAGTGGAGATGCAGCAGAGGAGTGGTGGGACGCCATAGCCTCCTCGTAAATGATATAAGAAAGTTTGGACCATTGGCGTGTGGGTGCCCTTAAAACCGACTGACTGATCAGTATATTTCAAAACTGGTTAATTTTCCATACAGCTAGATGAAAGCAAGCTTCAAATAGGATTAGTCAATATCAGAATATTTTTCATTGGATTTATGTCACCCAACCAAGATCATTTTGTTTATAGATATTCGAATAAGAAGATCCTAATCTGTCAAATTCATCAAAAAAAGATGGAAAAAAAATCAAACTTCAAATCTATACTCCAATGCCCATTCACTAACTTTCAGGTGTTAACATGGACCCTATAATACCGACCAAGGTGTAAATAACGCAACGGTCATCGGCAATTTTATTATATTTTTCAGAAAATCTTCTCAAGTGTCAGTTTTGTCAGCCAACTTTGAACTATCCCGTTTATCGCATGGTACGACTGGTCACGACCATTGGTTGAACTAAATGTCATTCGCATGCAGATGGTTCGACTATAGTATGAAAATACGTGTAGCCGCGAACATACCTCCTTTTGATTAAACAAATATTTTAATACTGGATAACATGATATAAATCTACATATGAAAGTCATTGTGGTAAGATATATCAACCTCTTCACCAGAGGTCTGAGAGCAGACCTAATTGCCGTTTAAAAATATTATGGAGTGACATTCTTAAACCTAACATTGAACCTAGACCGAATGGTTACCCTATCCCTAACCAACAACCGCGTGTCGTACCCTTATTTACTTCTCATTGAGATGGCCTTAATAGATTTAGCCGCACTTATTGTTAAATTAAAGGATATTATTGCATTGTTGCACCGAACATATATATGGACGATATTTGACGAATGACTAGCATAGGGGGGGGGGGGGCGTGGTGACCCATGATTTTGCATGAGAAACAAGATCCCGCCCGGACAATATATGTGTGAGCGGGGGGGCGGGGAACTGTCCCAATCTCGAAACCTGAAAAATGTTTGAAGAAATTTCTCTGGTGAATCGGGGTAGCCATATTCCCGGAAGGTGACATTTAATTCCTACGCGCGAAATTTCTCGTTTATTTGCGTCGTACGCCCCTGATTTTACGTGCCTGGATGACAGAATCACTTAAAAATATACCCACGCGTAGTCTTTACAAAAACTTGAATTTGTTCGTTTAGGATCCAATTTTTTATGTCAGCGAGTTGACTTTGACTCAAGGATCATTTTACAACAAACGAAACGACGATCCGACCTCTAGTTTTCGAGAAATCGACCGAAAAAGATTGACCAATCAGAGGTCAGAATGGGCGGTCTAATGCGCCAAAGGCCTTCGGCTCCGCGGCTGCCTCTGGGAACGAGACTGGAACTGTCCCTCCCATTGCCACCGGGTAATATTGGGTTGTCGATTTGTACCATATCCGACCCACGGTACATATGTTTGACACTGGTTGAGCATTATGATTATAAGGTTGAAGATCGCATTATAACAGCGTGACTTTTCGCCATTTGCGAGGGGGCACACAAACTCTAAACCATGACGCAAAGTTAGCCATTGTGTCCCTCTCACTTAGAGCCCTTGGATTAGTAGCAGTTTAATTGTCACGATCTTTATCTCTATCGTATCAACCAATCAATAAATGATTGGGTAGGTAGGCAAATGTACTCTTCAAGATCCTAGTGATGTGAAGACAAGTAAAGCTAAATTTAGAACTATTAAAAACGAAACGAAATAGTATAGGATCCGTGTTTTAATAGGTAGACCCTATGCCAACCAAATTTAAGAAGTTCTCCGTATTATGCAAGTCATAATATAGCTACGAGAAAGTAACTAAAAACGTTGAGATATACTGATATGCTTGTTGTAGCTACGATTGGATATCTTTAGTTGCAAGCGGCAATCTCGATTTCTTTATTAATGTATGTAACATATACTATTCAAAAAAAGTAGGGGATATTTGATTTGGTGGGCATAATACTAAAATATGCAAATGACTACGAAAAAAGTCACTATAGAACCTAACAGAAGAAACATTTCCAGTTACATGTGACGCCCAAACGCACCAATAGCTACCGCATGGAATGCAGGTGATGCTTGGGATCATCATGGGGGTCCAACCCAAGATTTGCACGACTCTGACTTTGAATGTTACAGTCATTGTGGCATTGAATTCCAGGGTGGAAATATCAGTTTAATTGTTTTTGAATGTTACAGTCATTGTGGCATTGAATTCCAGGGTGGAAATATCAGTTTAATTGTTTTAGTGACCAGAAAACAAATTTTGATATGCGTCGGCTTACCCAAAATGAAAGGTTACGTGCCCTTGGCATGCTGCAGATCGGCACAACACAGGCGGTTGTGGCGCGGACGATAAATGTTTCTCAGTCTGTCATAAGCAGGCTATGGTCCAGATACCGTGATACACAATCTGTACAGGACAGACCACGCTCAGGTCGACAACTCAAGCCCAGGATCGATTTATCCGTACCCTGGCCTTGAGAAATCGTGTCATCACAGCAAATCAGATCAGCGCTCGTCCTCAAACAGACACTGGTGTGAGAGTGAGTGGCCAGACGATTCGGAATCGACTGCATAGGGGTCACCTTCGCGCCCGACGTCCTCGCGTGATCCCTTGTTTGAGAGATCATCACATTCAGGCAAGACGTCGTTGGTGTAGGGATCGTCAACACTGGGATAATCGACGCTGGAGCAATGTGATGTTTTCAGATGAGTCAAGGTTCACTGTTGATTTTTTGGACAGACGTAGGAGGGTGTGGCGTCGTCGAAACGAGCGCTTCCAAGACGTTAACGTCATCAGACATGATCGATTTGGGGGTGGTTCTGTTATGGTGTGGGGAGACATCACTGTTGCTGGAAGAACGGCTTTACATGTTGTTGCAGGGCGTGTTACAGGCCAGTACTACCGGGACAACATCTTGGCAGTCCATGTTGTGCCGTTCGCAAGACGTCATGGCCGCCGTTTCATCTTCCAGGATGACAACGCAAGATGTCGCAGGGCCAGGATCGTTACAGGTTACCTCCAACAACAGAATATCACCACGTTACCTTGGCCAGCACTGAGTCCCGACCTGTCCCCCATCGAGCATGTCTGGGACATGCTTGGACAGAGGTAACGTCAACAACGTCCTGCCAATGTCCAAGAACTTGCTGCTGCGTTGCAACAGGAATGGGACAATCTGGACCAAAATGACCTTAGACGTCTCATTATGAGTATGCCACGTCGGATCAATGCTTGTTTGGCAAATAGAGGAGGATTTACACGTTACTGACTTTGTTGTGATGCTGTGGTAACTTTGCTGTTTGACCCCGGGTATCATTTTACCCTTATAATGGTCAGTCCGTTCCTTACTTAGTCTAACGATCATTTGGAATAAATCGATGAATGTGAACTTCATTTCATTTTGTCATTTGTTTCTTCGTCAGTTTCATTAGGTGACTTTAATAACACTTAAAAATCAAATATCCCCTACTTTTTTGAAAAGTATATTAAAAATAAGATCATTTTATACTATTATGACTAAGCAAACTTACATTGGCTAATGTAGTGGCACAACTATCGCCTAACTCCATCGCGGACAAGAGCGGTGATGTATATATAGAGGGAAATAGGGTTTAACGAATATTCGACACAAACTAGGTCATTTCGGAACTAACATGGTTTAATTTTATTTCAATAATTCGCTTGCGCGTAGGGGTCTTTGGCAGTGGGAGGAAACTGGAGGACCCGCAGAAAACCCACGGGGTTGGACAGGCGACCCCTCCTTGTCACGTACAACCGGGAGCGATGATATAATATGCCTACATGCAATGCAGATGTATAATAATTTAAAGTAAATAAAAGATTACATCTACCTTTATCGGATATTAATTTCATTTCTCCACCATCTTGTTTTACGCGGACAATCTTGGTGAATGGTTGAATGTTTCGTGGTATTAGGGAGTAGTAAACCCATTTTCTGTCATAATCACATGCCATGGTATCAACTATAGATATAATTTAATCTGTATAATTTTCGGGAATTTGGAGATGAACAGTTTCCTATTACCATCGCTATTTATTTAGTTATAAACAACCAACTTCAAATTTCAATAATAATTCAATTAAGAAAAGTCTGTTCATTTGCTATATATATTAATCTGATTTAAACACAGACCCAATGACGTTAGACATTTGATTAAACAATCAGCATTGGCGTTACAAGTGGATTACCCACATTTCTGTGCAAACCACGCCCAAAGCTCGCCGTTACAGACCGTCCCATTGGCAAATGCCTCACATCATTCAGAACACGTCAGTGATAACAACTCTTCCAGATCCTGGAGTAGTAAAGACAAGTAAATCGAAACTTTGAACTATAACAACGAAACGAAATAGAATCTGTGTTTTAATCAGATTGTTTACTATAATCCTGTGTTGTTGTTAAACTTATTTTAAAATTAATTACGTGAACATTAAACAACCCGTCTATACAATCAAAAGTATTATGTACACGTTATTTAATAAAATGACCACGACCCATGCTTTTGGGTTACGGAGATTACTTTTCAATCGTTTCGTTGAACCTTTAGTGTAATTTGAATTTCAGATCATAGTCAGAATTAATATTTTCTTTATTCATCCAAATAAAACGAACAATCGTCAGAACAATTTTCATTATTAAGCTATTAGCATTTACCATTTCCGGCGATTTTCGTCGTTGTGTGGTTGTTCATGTTATGCCTATAGATGTTACCATCCCAAGTTAACAAAAGTAGTTCTTCTCCTGCAATGTAATGATAAGCTGTTACATACGCCTGGGTCAAAATGTCGTGTAACCCCGTCAATTTCCATATATGGGTTCCATGCTCATATGTCTATGCTAATCGTGTGTATGTATAGTAAACGATTTCTTATAAGGCTTTGTATCTGAATAGGGATTGGGGAACAGGCATAGCCAATATTAAAACCCTAACCCTTGCACAAAGCATCGAAGAGTGTATCAATTGTATCTGCGCACAAGACATGACACAGCTACAATATTGCAGATGATACATTGATTCGTTGGAAAATATATTCGAATTAGAAAAAAAAAATGATATACATTTTCCTACCTGTTACTAGCATTGCATTAACAATATAGTAAACCAGCACGCTTGTTAACAACTCCATTTCTCGACAGCAAATGACACTTTGTTTCATTTCCAACAAATATTAATTAAAACGCCTGACTGGGGACTATATGAACGGCATTGTAAGAGATTTAGTTACAAGATGTTTATCCATATTCAAAATTGAGAAATGTAGAGTATTATATAGCTAATATTTATAATTAATAATTTTGGAGTGTTCTATAACTAATATTAAAGGCTATAAACTTCATTCAAGGCAGTTGGACAGAAATATCTATAAACTAGAAAACCGCAAAAAACAACCATACTCAAACTGAAAATTTAACATTTAATTAAAATCAGAAATGAAAATATCTACGGTTCGTTATCTCTCCGCTTGGATTCATATGATTGTAAATACACCTACTACTTTCACAGTGCCGTAATTTACAAGGGATTTGTCCAACACAACCGACGCTCATGGACCTAAACCAACCCTTGGAAATATAAAATAAATGTTTCTAGGTATAAAATGAAATAAAAATGAAATATAAATGAAATGAAATGAGGGTTAACTTCCTGTTGTTATGCTCCTAAACTAGTCCAATGAAGACGGTCATACTAAATACTTTGAGGGAAAGATTGCCCGGGCAGCGGTACTTATACCAAAATTTCAACTGCAAAGGGATCTTTTACGTGCCTCGGTTTTTCGAAACATCCGAACAACTCGACACCTGTCGTTATCAGTGGTCTGGTTATAGCAGCCAAATGTACAGGGCGTGGTATGGGTCTAGTATAACATTAATTATAAATTAATGATCATAAATGTTAAACGAGATAAAATTAATTTGATGTATTTATATACCCTACCTCATATGATATGTCAGTTTCTGGTTAAATATATATGGCTGTTACTTTCACGTGTTTCCTACTTTCATTTGATTACGATGTAGAACTATCGGATTATAATCATTAAATTATCCAAGTTGATATGATATATTCATATTCTTTATCTAATATGGCCGATCTCCACCCAATATGAAACGTCGTTGTTGTTGTGCAGGTTGGAAAGGAAATATTGAACAAAAGTGTTGTTTTTATACATTTTGGAATTCGTCATTATATGAAGGCGATTGTTAGTTTACCCAGACGACGTTTTTTCTAGCCGCTAGAAAGCAAGAATACAACAAATCAGCAATTGCGAAAATTCTAGCCAGGAACTTGACAGTGTGGAAAAACAGAGTTCTCAGAGAAGTCATAGAAATCCAGAAACATAAGCCTAAATTAAACAGAGACACATGACATTTCCTCCCTCATCTATGGGTAGATTTACTTCATCCCGAATCATTTTGTAGTTCATGTATTCCCCCCCCCCCCATTGTTTTTCCCTTTCCCATTTTTAATGCTAATTGGTTTCTACTTGTTATCTTTATATTTAATCTTGTTAATTGTGGTTTATCTGCTATATACGGTTTCTACTGTAGCAATATAGTCGTGGTGATATTGTTTTTAAAGATTATAGACAAGGAATGGGGAGATAAGATATAGTTTTATGTTTCTAACATATTCACATATATGCAGGTGTGTACTGAAATCAACTAACATTTGATTGACATATTGTTATATAAAAAAGGGTTATAGAAACAAAACATACTGGTTCTATATGTCAACAACATGATAACAGATATCTCATGCGCAATTTCTAGAGTAAATTTCCATAACCATATAGGGTTGGGTTATTGCATCATTTGGCTTAATTTAACCAATCATTACGTCGATTGCACAGGTTCATGGTCATGAACACGCATGGGTCTGTGTGATACCCTTGCGGCTATAAAACGAAACTATATTATGTCATTAAATCAGACTTCGATTAGATTCCAGAGGGTTACCATCTAAGAGTCCTAGGCCCCGCGAGGTGTCTAGGTTGAGAAGAGTTTAGTTAGCATTGACTGTAATTGTAATATGTGCTATGCTTGTATGTATACCTATGCTACATAAAAGGTAAAAACGAACTGTTGCATTGTTATAACTGAAGAAGACAAACGTCTTAAGAAACAAGTAAGAAGTAAACACAACGTGAAGGAGAAGCAAAGACAGCTAAATACAAATTCTAGACGATCACAAGGCTAACAGTAATATGTAGCAAAAACAATATGCATGAGTCGTATGTAAGATGTGGCGACCGGTTATCCATAGACGCTCTCCACGTCAGACAGAAGACTCATGGTGCTACACTACTGCTTATGTTTGATCTGGTTAATTAAATGTTGTTATTGTGTTATCTGCTTGAGTGGTTTGTACTCGTTGTCTGTATATTACATCTTTCATCTTGTTTAATTAAATTGTTGTCTGCTAAATGGCTTCCAAAGTGTCCATCTATATATTGCACCACATTTTTGTTAACTAATCATTATTTGCTTGATAACGATACCTGTATGTGTATTGAAACGTAGCATGTTAATAAAATTCAGAAATAGTATATCCATACAAGTGTGTTTATTTTCACTAAGAACTTGTCTGAACTCAAATTCTCGATTGTGTAGAAAGTATATCAACATCAGTTTTATTCGTAATCCGTAAATATGAAACTATTCCCATAACTAAAATTACGGAATTCGGGGGGTAATATTCATCATTTTATTTTTGCTTACTTCCAATACGAATCTATACATCCAAAAATAAATCATTATATCCTCATCTTTCAGCGCACACAGTTGTTCGCTGACTATCGTGTTTATAATCCCGCCACACTGATCAACTCTTTGCAAAAGTCCACAGCCCACTGCTTTCTGCGTGAGGTGTTTATAAGCAAAGCATTGTTGGCACATTCACTGATGTCTTGTCAATCGCAATTGAAAAGCGTGCATCATTTAATCAGAAATATCCGAGTACATTAAGTCCTTGTTAAATATCCTTGGCATAAATATTCTGCACTTTGACAAAAGGTTTAAATATTTTTTTGTCTCTTTGATGAAATCAATTCGGATAAATTGATGTCAGTGTGTAAGACAAATATGTGAAATAACCTACATCAGCATAATGATAAATCGTGGAGGTTACTTTGGAATTCATGGGGATTCCCTTGATCTCTTTATTATTAGAGGGTGGGGTGGTCTATGTGGGGTTTTCGCAACAACAATAAATAAAAGCGCCGAGATTGGAAATCATTGTCGAACCCCTCGTGTTATGGGGAAAGGTCGTGATAGATGGCTATTACATGATACACTACTTTTAATACCTCTATACAGGAGCTCAGTGCTTTTTGTGAAAGAGTCGCTGAAATCTAAACCACATTTCTCTAGACATAGTAGTAGATAATCATGGTCAATAAGATCAAATGCCTTTGTTTGGTCTATTTGGATCACAAGACCCGACGTATTGTCTTTCATTATAGTATCTATGATATGGCGTATAAAACTTTTATTATTAGCAACATTTCGATCATGTGCATAACTAGTCTGGTCTATATATATAATGTAACCTAAAACGTCCCTGATTCGCATTGCTTGACATCCCACAGTCGAATGAAGAGGTCACAATTTTGAACCGATATTGATGAAACTCGACATGCATGTATATAACCCAAAGATCTTGGTTCCTTTCGATATTTGCGCCCATCGGATCGTAACGTCCTGAATTATGGCCCTTCATTGTCCGAAAAATCACCTTCTTTAGCTTGTGGACCCTCTGGAGGTCACAATTATTATCGGATTTAAAAAACCGTTTGCTTATATCACCGTTACACCCTAAGGAAGGTTGAGTTCGAATTTCGGGAAACTCGGACCAAAATTTCCATACAAAATGGCCGCCGTTTGTACGCGAATACTGTTAAAAAATGGTATATCAAGGTTGTGGACCCTGTAGAGGTCACAATTTTAATTTGATTTTGATGAAACTTGCAATTCATGGTTATAACCCAAAGATCTTGGTTCCTTTCGATATTTGCGCATATCGAATTGTAACTTCCTGAATTATGGCCCCTGATTATACGCAAAATCGCCTTGTGGACCCTCTGGAGATAACAATTATTATCCGATTTACAAAAACGTTTGATTATATCACCGTTACACCTTGTTCGAATTTGGGGAAAATCGGACCAAAATTGCCATACAAAATGGCCGCCGTTTGTACGCAAATACTGTTAAGAAATGGTATATCAAGGTTGTGGACCCTGTAGAGGTCACAATTTTAATTTGATTTTGATGAAACTTGATATTCATGGTTACAACCCAAAGATCTTGGTTCCTTTCGATATTTGCGCATATCGGATCGTAACTTCCTGAATTATGGCCCTTGATTATACGCAAAAATCGCCTTTTTTTAGCTTGTGGTCCCTCTGGAGGTCACAATTATTATCCGATTTAAAAAAATGTTTGATTATATTACCGTTACACCGTAAGGAAGGTTGAGTTCGAATTTGGGGAAAATCGGACCAAAATTGCCATACAAAATGGCCGCCGTTTGTACGCGAATACTGTTAAAAAATGGTATATCATGGTTGTGGACCCTGTAGAGGTCACAATTTTAATTCGATTTTGATGAAACTTGAAATGCATGGTTATAACCCAAAGGTCTTGGTTCCTTTCGATATTTGCGCATATCGGATCGTAACTTCCTGAATTATGACCCCTGATTGTACGCAAAATTGCCTTTTTTTTAGCTTGTGGTCCCTCTGGAGGTCGCAATTATTTTCCGATATAAAAAAACGTTTGATTATATCACCATTACACCTTAAGGAAGGTTTGAGATTGAATTTCAGGAAAATCGGACCAAAATTGACAGACAAAATGGCCGCCGTTTGTACGCTAATACTGTTAAAAAATGGTATATCATGGTTGTGGACCCTGTATAGGTCACAATGTTAATTCGATTTTGATGAAACTTGAATGCATGGTTATAACCCAAAGATCTTGGTTCCTTTCGTTATTTGCGCATATCGGATCGTAACTTCCTGAATTATGGCCCCTGATTGTCCGAAAAATCGCCTATGGTCCCTCTGGAGGTCACAATTATTATCCGATTTAAAAAAAGGTTTGACTCTATCACCGTAACACCCTACGGAAGGTTGACTTCGAATTTCTTACCCACTTAGCAACATGATCCCCAGTCGAATTTGAAGCCTACTGAAATGCACCTTTATAACCCAAAGATCTTAATTCATTTCGATATTTGCACATATCAAATTCTAACTTAATGATGTAGGAAAAACCACTTTCGGTATTGCTTGTTCTCTATCCATCTCTCGAAAATGTGGGCGTATCCTGCCTGGCAGTGCCAGCCTATCTTCTTTGAATATGACCAGTCAAATTAGATTTTAAGCAGCAGCAAGTTGGGCATTCAGCCTTCAGACTTTGTCTTGGTCATCGTGGGGTAATCCAAAGGCCAAAATAAAAAAAAACGGCCAGATATTTCTGGTCATAACGGCCAAAACATTAGTCACAACGGCCAAAATATATCCTTAACATCTCCATTCTCATGGTACAACTCTCCTTGGGCGTTCGTGCATGTTCGGGTGAAATAACGCCTCGAGTGTCCCTCAGACAATAAGGCAGCTTGAAGGTGCAACATGTCGGCTTATCCAAACAGAAAGTCAATCAGCTTATACATTCCCAACTGTTCCTCGCCAGCCTTGTGGTTGATGCCACCCTGAAATAAAAATTAACAAATAATTAAACACGTCATGTAGACTAAAATGGTAAATTACATTATAGGCGACCATCTATTTAAGCGAGATAAAATTTAATTTTTGAATAGTCTGTAACGTCCATGAAAGGAGGTAAATCTCTAATATTTGCGACCTAAATGGGTCGCAACGCATAAACTATTCTTATATGAATGTATATAAACTGATTTACATTCATTCATTTCCGTCTTTAATTAAATTTCAAATCAGTTATGTTAGGCGAAATACGTCTGAAGTCTCAATAGCATGACAATCTTTAGCGTCTTGTTATTCCAATCTACATTATTGTGTATGCTCTCCATGCGTCACCGTCTAGCCTCGTTATCTAAGTCTCTTGTTAACAATGGACCTGAAACGGATTATGGTACACGATTCGTGTGCCAATAATAATTTTTCTATTTTGTCTTAAATATTGAATATCAGAAGCCCACATTTTCCCTTTAAGATCACAACATCAATTTTGAATTAATATTGACAAATAAAAATTTGTGTTGTGTTTGACCATTAGCTTATTATTTGAGGTTTTACCCTGATAAAATATTTCATGTATGAGTGACTTTGGCAAAAAGGGTAAACTCATTAGGTTTTTTAGAAGCTATGGGTGCCACCATAAACTTTATATTATTCTGAAAAACATAAAATTAAAATTATCAAATTCCACTTGCATGCACTGTATATCCGTCGTATTAGGACGGAGAGCCTGGTACGGTACAATGTAAAGTCCTGTGGATAAGACGAAAACTCGATATCCTGTGTACATGTGGTTGTATGTCGGCATTTTTTCGAAAATCACTTTTTAGCTTAACTTAAAGCGGGAATTTTTTTTTTTTCAAGAAAGTCAAAACATATTTATTTCTATGTCTTTTGCACAATAGGTTGTCAACTCACAACTATACAATCATAAGCTATATTCTCCACACTTAAACATCTTTCACATCGGAAATAACACAATTACCTCCCTTGTTTCCCACCCCCCCCCCCATGCAATAGCTATCTTCAAACGTTTGAATTTAATGTTGAAAGTGATATTTTTGCCAATTTCTCAACTGGCGCTAGTGAATTATAGGATTATTCTTTAAAAAGGTAGGACTGTTTATAGATATCATCTATTTTAAGGCTTTATTTTATATATTTTAAAAATATAACTTAAAAATATGAAATTGCCGCTTTAATAAACCTCGTATCAGGACTGGCCTTATTTTGTTCTTTTCTAAATGCTCGCATCTCGACAACGTCTTATCGATGACGATGTCAAAGTCCTTATAGCGGCGATATGGACAAATTGCGCAGGATAATTATTGTAATAAAATGTGTCACAGTAAGCATAATTTTTAGGGAGCATATAATAACATTTCTTGTGTTTTTTTCAAGGTGTGGATTATCTATTTTTAGGGCAACGACCTCTAGGTGGCCGGTCACATCTGGCTGGCGGCTGTGGTTTCGATCCCTAGTGTGAACGTATGTGGCATGGATATAGGGGCGCCTTCTCAACCTCGTGGGGTTCCTCCGGGCACTCCGGTTTCCTCCCACTGCTAAAGACCCCTACGCACAAGCGAATTATTGAAATAAAATTAAAAACTATATGTTAGTCCCGAAATGACCTAGTTTGTGTCGAGTGGACGTTAAACCCCATTTCCCTTCCCTCCTCAGATAAATCATATTTAGTACCGTGTTTGCCAGTTTTACGCATTTATATAGAAAATACCAAAGCCACTGCAATAATAACAGCACACGATAACAGCACGACGAGGCCGTTGGGAAAAATTTAACTGTGTCAAACAAATTGTCTTGCTATTCCAACCCGTGAATACAGCAACTTGAACATGGTTCAATATAGCCCACCTTCTGATATGAATCCCAAACAACCAATCGATCGTCGCGGGGTATGGGGCCTCGCCCTCCCCGAGAAAATTTAATCGCCGCAAATTCGTTTTTCTGCTATTCTAGCCCATGAGTTAAACCGCTTTAAAGTTTCAAATCGTTTTGCAACTGAAATCCCTCTATATGCCGACCTGAACTCCAACCATTCAATCGGACTGCTGTAGCTGAATTCACAAATAATAATCGATGCCCGAAAAATGTCGCACAAAGTAGAGTAGTGACTCCAGATAAGAAATTTCAATCCATAGTCAATTTAGTTCAAATTCGTGGTATTCGATTAAAAGAAATGTATAAATAGTGTTTTATTAGATTTCCAGCACTCTATTTTGCCAACTAAATGAAATAATTTTTTTTTTCACTTTACCCGATTTCCCGCAAACTCAGATTGCCCGAAAGTTGGGGGGGGGGGGGCTAAGTGACTCTATCTAGATCTACCTGTGGGCAATGACCCTCAGATAAATTGCCCACGGGGCATCCAGATCTTCCTGTGGGTAATACCGATACTGTATGGCGTATGTCCGTCTTCATTAGACCAGTCGGAGCAGTAGGACATTAAACAGCATTTCATTTGTATTGTATACATTGTTTAGTTTTAGTATAATTGTTTGTCTACATTGTTTAAACATACATTATGCAAGAGCTAAATATGTCTATTGTCTGTTTTCCTTTGGGCCTCAGATGTCATAGAAATTATAAATTAGATTTTTATTTACACAACAATCCCAAAATCAACTCTGTAGACCCACGGATGGCTTGGATTCGGCTAGGATTTAAACAGAATTTCATCAATTGAATAATCTTTAAATGGCGTCGTAAATCTCAAACTTTTCCCCCAAATTTCCGTTGGGCTCAATACCTTTCACCACAGATAGAGCAACACATGGGCATGTCTTTGTACTAAAATTCGTATGAGGTTGACCACCAACGAAGTATACTAAAAACATGTAACTAGTTGCCGTACATATCACCGTAGCCAACCCGATAACCTTCCTCCTCAAAATTATGAATATTTACCAAAACCTGGAAGAAAATGTTAATTAAAACACTCTTCGTCCATTCTAGACCACAAAATAGAGATGAAAAAGGTGAGGAAATAGGCAGAAAGAGAATTGCAATAAATAGACGAGATGGTGAAATTTAATGGTGGTCTGCCTCCATTGGCACTGCAAAGTTAGTTCGTATCTTATACCGCCCAACGCCATTACAAATGAAAACAGATACTATGTTTCATCCAAATAAATTTTAAATGAAAGCGGTTTGAATTAGGTGGTAATGAGAGATTCGGTTATTAAAATCTTTCTCATTTAATATCATCCTTATCCGAAACGCCCACTCGACATACCAGACATCGGTGTTCAAAATTTTATATGCATCAACATGCGGTGTTTACAACTTATCTTTAATTTCGCTGACCGATATAAATATATCTCTATCTACCCATAGGGGGTAACGTCCGATCTGATTCTGAATGAACTTGATAACACCGAATTTTTTAATATAAATCTTCTCAGTGTTGTTAATGCTAAAGCGCATAGCTATTTTACGATACTTCACCAAACTCTTGACAACCTTGCCCCGTTACAAAGACAATCAGACTTCGTCCAAACTCGGCCTGGTTTAATAATGATATCCTTGAAGCCAAGCAACTCCGAAATAAAGCAGAACGTAAATGGCGCGAAACAAATCTCACAATATATGAACAGATATTTAAATGTAAAAAGAATACAGTAAATCATTTAATACGCAAGGCTAAAGAGTCCTACGACTCGGATAAAATAGAGACTGGTCAAAACAAACAAAAGGGGTTATTCGGAGTAACAAGTACACTTCTTGATCCAAATTATGGCGTCACCAAACTCCCAAAAGCAGTGCCTGTACAGGAACTCCCAGAGAAATTCTCTGCTTACTTTTCCCAGAAGATTGTAAAGATTCGTGAAGGATTGGTTATGAGACCAGCGGGCATGTCTATCATAACAATTTGTCTTCTGAAGTTCTAACTCTCATTCATTTCCAAAAGGTGTGTGCCCGAAGTGGCTAAAATTATAAAGCAATCATCTTCAAAATCATGTTCACTTGACCCCCCCCCCCGAGAATATTATTTAAAAAAATGCCTACCAACCATTGTACCCATTACGACGGATATTATAATATAAACACTTGGATTTGTGAAAACATTGTTCCTGACGATTTCAAAACCGCAATTATCTTCCCACTAATAAAGAAATTCAACTTAGATCAGAATCTGGAAAAAAATTACAGACCTGAGTTTCATATCTAAAACCTTAGAACGCGTAATAGCAGGCCAACTCACATCCCATGTCATTGACAATAATCTAATGGAAGAGTTTCAGAGTGCTTACAGGAAGTTTCATAGCACCGAGACTGCTATTGTTCGGGTACACAATGATATCAACATGAGTTTAGACCGTCGTGAATGTGTGTTTCTAGTTCTCTTGAGATTTATCTGCCACGATATCTTGCTTTACAGGCTACAAACTGATTTTGGTGTTACTGCAACCGCTCTGAGTCTGTTACGGTCTTATGTTACTAACCGCTCACAAAGTGTTGTAGTGAACGGAATATCTTCTAGCCCTTCTGTTCTGGCTTCCGGTGTACCACAAGGGTCCGTCCTCGGTCCGATCTTGTTTAGTTTATACACTAAACCACTTGGCCTTATAGTAAGACGTCATGGATTATTATTTCATCTATATACTGATGATGCACAATTACACATTTCGTTCAAACCGATTAAAAGTGACTTTGACATTTCCTAGCTGAGTATTGAAACTTGTATTGCGGACATTAAAGTCTGGATGAACAACAATTTTTTGAAACTTAACTCAGATAAAACTGAATATTTAGTTATTTGGGTCTTCTTTAAACAGAAAAAAGTTGAACTTTGTTTGATCTATCAATACAAGCAGGAGATAGCTGCATTGACCCTTCGCAGTCAGCCCGAAATATTGGTGTAATTTTTAACTCAAATTTTTCTTTGGAAAATCACATAAACAATATATGTAAAATAAGTTATTTTAATTTTATGAAACATAGCCAAAATACGCAAATATCTGTCATTGGATGTCACAAAAACACTAATAAATTTATTAGTTACTTCGCGTATTGACTCTTTTAATTCTGTCCTATATGGTGCACCCCTCAAACATCTAGAAAAACTGCAAATATTTCAAAACTCAGCTGCTCGCCTTATTTTTGGAACAGTATACAGGCCCTATTCTATATAAATAGCACTGGCTTCCTATAATTTTAAGAATAGAATATAAGATTTTATTATTAGTTTTTAAATGAGTAAATAACATTGCACCTATTTATCTTAGTAATCTTTTATGTTTTTATGAACCTCGTCGACAATTACGGTCTTCCGGTGACAATCTGCTAATTACTGAGAAAAATGCTAATCTCGTCAGTTTCGGCGAGAAGGCTTTTGAGGTTGCTGCCCCCAAACTATGGAATAAATCTCTTAAAACCCACTTGTTTAATAGGACTTTTAATTAATCATCTCTGTGATAATTATATCTATTATTTTATATATTACTTCCTTTTACTCAACTTAAATGTATATTATTCACATATTTATATTTTTAATCCTATAATTGTTTTGTCAATATTTTAATATATTATGTTTATTGTAATAGTAAGTGCAGGAGGGCTGCACCACACACAATTCTACACAAAAACAAATACACGGACACGACATCATACTCAAAGACCACAAACATAAACAAAAGCGTCATGGAGCACTTTCGTGGAAATGGCGCTATATAAAGACTTATAAATAATAATAATTAGTGCGTACGTGTTTAGAATAAAGTGTATAGTTGAAAGGCTAATACTATATACATCAAAACCAACTTGGGTCAATGGGTTCACTGCATCTAAATAATAGTTCTTATTTGACACAATAGATAATTTCGTGAAGGTTATTGAGCACTTCGTCACATACATAGAATGGAAAGGGGTTTAGCGTCCTACTCATATACTGGGCTATTGAAGAAGGCCATACGCTATACAGTGTAGTATGAGAGAAATTTTTCCCGGGCAGCGGTACTATGGGCTACGCTTGTATCGAATTCCAACTGCCAAGGGAATACCAATGTATACACAGGACCTCGGTTTTTCGTCCCATCCGAACGACTAGGCAGCCTCTTTCGTCAGACCCTCCGTCCTGCACCACTGACAGAAAATTCCGATGAACTTTCTCGACCAAAGCAGCTGGAAACGAACACATGACCTCCAAACCAGTGAGGCACGGAAAGGCAAATTTTTATACGTCCACATTCATAATGTGAACGTATTATGCCGTCGCCCCTGTCTGTGTGTGTGTGTGTATGTATGTATGGGTGTGTGTGTGTGTGTGTGTGTGTGTGTGTGTGTCTGTGGTTCGCCTACAGGGCGCAATTCTTCATGGATTTTCTTCAAACTTGGTATACTTATTCCTTATACCCCAAGGAAGATCCCTATTGTTTTGGGGGCATGCCCGACCCCCAGGGGCCGAGCCACGCCCATTTCTAGTATTTGTTTGTTTGTCGTCTACAGGCCACATTTCTTAACTTATAATCTTGAAACTTTGCATACACATTCTTTGTACCCTAAGAAACATCCCTATCGTTTGGGGTGCATGCCCAACCCCAAGGGGCAGAGCCACGCCCATTTTCTTTTCTTGTGTCTTTGTGTCGCCTACAGGGCGCAATTCTTACTTGATTTTCTTCAAACTTGGTATACTTATTCCTTATACTTGGTATACTTATTCCTTATACCCCAAGGAAGATCCCTATTATTTTTGGTGCATGCCCTACCCCCAGGGGCATAGCCACGCCCATTTCTAGTATTTTTTTGTTTGTCGTCTACAGGACACATTTCTTAACTTATAATCTTGAAACTTTGCATACACATTCTTTGTACCCTACAGAACATCCGTATCGTTTGGGGTGCATGCCCAACCCCCAGGGGCAGAGCCACGCCCATTTTCTTTTCTTGTGTCTTTGTGTCGCCTACAGGGCGCAATTCTTACTGGATTTTCTTCAAACTTGGTATACTTATTCCTTATACTTGGTATACTTATTCCTTATACCCCAAGGAAGATCCCTATTGTTTTTGGTGCATGCCCGACCTCCAGGGGCATAGCCACGCCCATTTCTAGTATTTTTTTGTTTGTCGTCTACAGGCCACATTTCTTAACTTATAATCTTGAAACTTTGCAAACACATTCTTTGTACCCTAAGGAACATCCCTATCATTTGGGGTGCATGCCCAACCCCCAGGGGCAGAGCCACGCCCATTTTCTTTTCGTGTGTCTTTGTGTCGCCTACAGGGCGCAATTCTTACTGGATTTTCTTCAAACTTGGTATACTTACTCTTTATACTCTAAGGATGATCCCTATCGTTTGGGGTGCATGCCCAACCCCCAGGGGCAGAACCACGCCCATTTTCTTTTTGTGTGTCTGTGTGTCGCCTACAGGCCGCAATTCTAACTGGATTTTCTTAAAACTTTGTATACTTACTCTTTACACCCTAAGAATGATGCCTATTGTTTTTTGGTGCATGCCCGACCCCCAATGGCAGAGCCACGCCCATTCCTTGTATTTATTTGTTTGTCGTCTACAAGCCACATTTGTTAATGTATCATCTTGAAACTTTGAATGCTTATTCTTTGTACCCTAAGGAACATTCCTATCATTTGGGGTGCATGCTCAACCCCCAGGGGCAGAACCACGCCCATTTTCTTTTTGTGTGTCGCCTACAGGGCGCAATTCTTAATTGGTCATCTTGAAACTTAAAATACTTATTCCTTATACCCTAAGGATGATCCCTTTTGTTTTGGGTGCATGCCCGACCCCCGTGGGACAGCAACACCCATTTCTTGGAATTGTTTGTCTGTCGTCTACAGGCTGCATTTCTTAATGTATCATCTTGAAACTTTGAATGCTTATTCTTGGTACCTTAAGCAAGATCCCTATTGTTTTTGGTGCATGCCCGACCCCCAGGGTCAGTGCCACGCCCATTTTTTTTTTGTCTGTCTGTGTGTCACCTACAGGCCACAATTCTTAATCGATCGTCTTGAAAACTTTTTTCATACTTATTCCTTATACCCTAAGGCTGACCACTATTATTTTTGGTGCATGCCGGACCCCCTGGGACAGAGCCACGCCCAATGCTTTTGTGTCGTGTGTTCGCCTACAGGATGCAATTCTTAACAGATCCTTTTAAAACTTTACATACCTATTCCTTATACCCTAAAGATGACCCGTATTGTTTTGGGTGATTTCCTAACCCCCAGGGGCAGAGCCATGCCCATTTTTACTTCGTGTCTGTGTGTGTTGTCTACAGGCCACGATTCTTAATGGATCGTCTTTAAACTTGGGATATGTATTCCTTATAGCCTAAGGACGTCAACTGCATGTCCCGACTCCCACAGGCAAGACACGCCCAATTTTTGTGTTTGTCGGTTACAGGCCGCAATTCTGAATGAAGCAGCTTGGTACTTGGCTTATGTATTCCTTATAGCGTGAGGGCGTCCACTATTGATTTTGATGAATGTCCCGACCCCCAGGGGCAGGGTCACGCCCACTTTTTGCCTTTAGCGTTAGGAAGGCACAATTCTGAATGGATTATCTTGGTATACTTATTCCTTATACTCTAAGGACGGCAACTATTGATGTTGAGGCACGACCTCAACGCTAAACAAACCAAACGCCTAGCCTTCTTGACAAAGTACCATATCAATCAAAGCAGGAATGTGGACGTATATTGTAGCGTTAGCGTTATGTTTAATTTTTGTTAGCCTTATTGAAAGTATTGCCTGCATCCCAGGAGCCGACAATATCTTAGTCCGGAACTGATAATAGAACGCACTGGAATGAAATGAAATGGGGTTTAACGTCTTACTGTCAATATCAGCTGATGATGGTGTTTGAGTTGCCGCGCATGTTCTGCTCCGACTGTATATCTATTCACACTTCTTTTTTAATTATCCTGCATTTTTATTCAAAGAGACCACTTTTAAAATTTTTTGTATGGAGTACCATCATAAACATCATCTGGATGAAACATTTTCGGTTTATATGGAAAATAGTAAATAATGCATTAAAAATTATTTGAAACCGCTTTTGTTTTCAGCTAATGTATCGGCCTAATGCATAAATATTGTTAATTCTCTTCTTGAAGTAATGATACAATGTTTACTACTTGTTATCAATCCATGGAGGAAACCGGAGTGCCCGGAGGAAACCCACGAGGTTGAGAAGGCGCCCCTATCTCCATTCCACATACGCTCACACCAGGGCTCGAAACCATAGCCGCAAGCCAGAGGTGACCGGCCAGCTAGAGGTCGAAGCGCGGCACTCTAGACCACTAGGCCATCCCACCCCGCTCTAGGCTAATGAAAACAAGCATACGCCATACAGTGTGCTATGAGGAACATTTTACCTGGGCAGCGAAACTACGACCCACTCTTATATCGAATTCTATCTGCCAAAGGATCTTTTAAGTGCTGTTCATGTCAGACCCCATACCTGTATCACTGACAAGAGGAAACTACGCCTAACATATGGTTTAATTTTATTTCAATAATTAGCTTGCACGTAGGGATCTTTAGCAGTGGGAGGAATCCGGAGTGCCCGGAGGAAACCCACGAGGTTGAGAAGGCGCCCCTATCTCCATGCCACATACGCTCACACCAGGGATCGAAACCACAGCCGCAAGCCAGAGGTGACCGGCCAGCGAAAGGTCGAAGCGCGGCACTCTAGACCACTAGCCCCCCCCCCCCCCGGAAGAAAACCGAATGTTTAGCATGTGCGCGATGTATCATAAGTTCTTTCATTGAGTTGAGTTTCGATTCCCCGGTGGCACGTGACAAGAAGTCGCCTGTCTAACCTCGTGGGCTTTCTTATGGTTCTCCGATTTCCTCTCACTGCTAAGGACCCCTACGCGCACACGAATTATTGAAATAAAAAAATAACCATGTGTTAGTCTCGAAATGACCTAGTTTGTGTCGAGTGGACGTTAAACTTCTCTCTCTCTGCCTATTCATTTTATTCGTGAAAACCAGTGAGGTGTTATGACAGAAATAGGACATGATACAGACCCGTAGCTAGCCCAAAATTGACCCCTACGCGCAAGCGAATTATTGAAATAAAATGAAACCATGTTATTCCCGAGATGACCTAGTTTGTGCCGAGTGGACGTTAAACCCCATTTCTCTCTCTCTATTATATGCCCCCCCCCCCCGGAAAATTTTGGAAAATAGGGTTTGCACCTGCAAATCACGGTAAATTTCATTTTTGAAGCTGAATTTATGATTTTCGTATTAATATGATACATTTGACGTACCTATAATAATTTCTGAGAAAAATGAAAAGTGCGGAATAGGGTTAGAGTGCGACTTGTTACAAATTTGAAGATATCACGCCATTTTCGGCGACTAATTCATTCATGGGCGCCTAACTAATCTCACAAGCATTATATTATGGGCGCCTAACTAATCTCACTAGCAATATATTATGGGCGCCCATGATCTCATCATTACGGGCACCCCTTCCGGATTAGGCAGCACACTGATCAAGCCGATTTTGGAGCCCAATTCATTCGTGGCCGCCTAACTAATGTCACTAGCATTATATCATGGGTCCCCCTTCTGGATGGGGCACCCCACAATTCATGTCGTTTGAATATTTTAGATTATCAAGCCGTTTTGGGCGCCCAATTCATTCATGGTCGCCTAACCAATCTCAAAGGATTATATTATGAGTTCCCATGATCTCGGCATTATGCGCGTCCCTCTGAGATGAGGCACCCTACAAAACATGCCGTTTTAATTTAGAAAATTATCACGCCGTTTGGGGCGCCCATATTCGTGGGCGCCTAACCAATCTCACTAGCATTATATTATGGGCGCCCCTCCGGGACCAGGAACCCCGCCAATCATGCCGTTTTGGGCGTTGATCTACTCGCGGTCGCCCAACCAATCTGATTCGGTGCACTATGTGCGGCCCAACATTATAAGGCCCCCCACCAATCATGTCATTAGGGGCGCCTCTCGGGGATAAGGCACCCCACAGATCAAGTCTTTTTGGGCGCCCCATCAGTTGTGGTGTTAATCGCGTGGGTCATTTTGAGGCGCTTCACCATTTGGCGAGGCGCCCATAAAACCAAGTGGCATTAGTTGGGCGCCTATATCGTCCTGGGCACCCAACCAATGTCACTCGGCTTTGTGTGGCGCTCATACTATTATGGAGACGTTGGTCTCGTATTGCGTCAGTTGTCGGTCATTGAGGGAGCCGATTTTTCCCCAACGGGTAGTGGGCGCTGCAATTTTCCCCCTGCCCCCCCCCCCCCGCTAGCTACGGGCCTGCACAAACTAGGGCATTTCGGGCCTGACATATGGTGCAATCTAATTTCCGGGAACCCGGAGAAAACTCAGGAGGTTGGACAGATAATCCTACTACTTGGGTCGTAAAAGCGCGAAATCAAAACCACACCGGTTGACTCGATGACAGACCTTGAGTGAAGATGGCTGAATTAATTTTAATCACATAATCAAGAGCATATAGGTTACATTGGCTACACGTACTGAAATTATCGTCTGGTGACCAATATGCACATACACGGGTGTTTTTAAATTATGTTGCCCTTAATTATCAGGGGCGGATCCATGATTTTCAGAAAGGGGGGCGTGCTGCACCAAGTTGGGAGTGCAAAGTCCGACCCATGATTTTTGAGTGGCCAAAAATGCACTCAAGGACTAATTTTGTTCGCCTTTCCCGCGAGAATATATGGAGCTAAAAATTGTTCGCCACCGCAAAAAAATAGACGGGGCGTGCACCAGGTGCGCCTCCCTCTGTATCCGCGCTTGATTATACAACTATTTTTACATCGAATGCGTGCATATGCCAAGTCTCTATTTAAAGCAGCCCCCTGTTGATGGTTTCAGCTTCAGAACTAAAAAACCTACTACAATGGCGGGGAGCAGGCTACTGAGATATGAAGATTATAATACGCATTTTGATCCAGATGATTATATTAAAACATATTATACTGTTTTAGATGATTCTGTAATAGGCGGGGCAATACCCTTTGTACTAAAACATCTACAAGATATCTTTACAGCAGGTAAGTGACCCTTGAGAATTGAGACTGACCGTTATACTAGTCAAAAGATCGAGGCAAAATTGTGCGTAATGTGTCAATCTGGAAGTATTGAAGATGAGTGGCACTTCCTTTTTCATAGTCCAAAATACAATGACGAAAGAATCAAAATGTAAGAAGCAAAGACAAAACATGAACTTGATTTCGGAAACTTAAATGACAATATCAAAATGATTAAATTAATGAACTACCTTCGATATTGTGCAAAATACATTACAAAGTCGTTTAATATAAGACGAGAATCCTTATTTAATTGTACATAACCAATTAAACTACAAAATAACTACAAATATTTATATTAGTACATGTACTCATTTACTTTATTACTAATTATATTTAAAGTGACTAATAGGCCCAAGAAGTCGGGTGTTTGAATTATGTCATAAATATATTGTATATAACATAACATAAGTCACTATAATAAAAAAATTCTTCTTCTAAAATACGGTTTGTAAATTGTGTTATAAATGTTCCCCATATTGATTTTGTAGGTGGGAGCGGGGGGGGGGGGCAAAAATGCACAGGCCCCTAGTTAGAGTGACGCAGCCACGAGCCAGGGTCGTTTGGAGGAACCGGCCACCGGAACGGTTATAGTACAATTATTTACAATAAGGCCTCATTGATTTGGTCCATTCCTTTCAAACTTTAAAATTCTGTTGCCGACTTTCTCTTCTTATCTATATATTAAAAGTCTTAATTCTAATTTGTAGTAGAAAATAAATGTAATACTAGTCGAATTGCAGCCCCGTCTCAAATTAAACAGGCTAAATGTAGGCCTACCACAGTCATTGAAAACATTACTTGATAATCGAGATTATGTAGGTGGAGTCAATCAAACCATTTCTAGTCAAAAATAACAGTGGTGATAACTATGTTCAGAATAAAGTAATTTGACTGAGATTTTCAATATATTCTTCTTTAATCATCTAGTTTTGAACTGTTATAGCAAGAATAGCTAATTCCTTATAAAAATCTCCCATAATGTATCTTTAAGTTTTTGAACCATATACTATTAACATATATTTTTTATAATTTTTTGGAAGGGGGTATGTTCCCACCATTGGTCCAGTTGATATGGAATGAGACCCAGCCTTTAATTAGTGCGTACGTATTTAGAACAAAGTAGAGACTTTTGGCAAGCGTAAATTGCTAGCGCATATCCGTATGAATTTTGTGTGACGTCATCAATGTGTGTGTATTTCTCATACGTGATACGGCACACGGATACGGCAACCCGTATCAAACAGCTTTCATACGGAGATGATCCGTATAACATTGTTGTCTTTTTAGACGCTGAAATGTTGTATCATAGCGTTTTTATGAATCTATGTGTATCTTAGAACACGGGAGTGTATATTTTATGTGAATTTAATCATAATAAAGACTGGAATTTAATCATTATTTTTGATGTATTTTTCTCGGAATTTTCATACTTTTCATACTGTCTGTCTGCACGCTGGTTGATCGACGCGCTAGCCTTAGGTAGATATGGGACCTTGCAAATCTGTAAATGATGTCATTCTATGGTAAAGGAGTGGCAATGATAAATAAGTGAAACCAAAAATTGCCGTCGAGTCAAAGTCAAAGATTTTTTTTTTAATAAGATGCGACATTATTTTTTTAATAGCTCAGCGACTGTCTTCACGCACTTTGAGAAATTGTAGGCAAGGCACTTGACCAGTACTGATGGCGATCTTGGTAGATAACTGCCACCATGCTGTACAGAACTAAGGTCAGCTCAGTGACGCATACGTACGCGACGCAAGAATCTGCCAAAACTCTAAAACGACTCTGACGCAACGTGTCACGTGATACGGATAGGGAAAATGCCACTTGCCAAAAGTCTCCAGTGTATAGCTGAAAAGGCATTATCATCTGTTATCAAAACCAGCTGAGGTCAATAATAGTTCTTATTTTATAGATAGACAATTTATGAAAGTCATTGAGCTCTTTGTCATACATATGGAGAAATTTGTTTGAAAGAAATTACTGAAAAGCAGTATCTGAATTCTAATTATTGTTAGCCTTATTGGAATTATTACCTGTATCACAGGAGCTGACAAAATCTTAGTCTGGAACTGAAATGAGGTTTGACGTCCTACTTTTCTGCTCTGATTGCGCTAATGAATACATTATGCTCTGATGGATATTTTGGCCGGACAGCAACACCACGACGCTCTCTTATATTGAACTCCAACTGCCAAAGGATCAAGGGGGTTGTATCCAAAGGTCTGTCATTAGGTCAACTGGCGTGGTTTTGATTCCGCGGTTGTAGGTGACCACGGGTAGGGTCTGTCCAACATCGTGGGATTTCTCCGGTTTCCCCCCACTGCTAAACGTCCCTACGTGCATGCGAATTATTGAAATAAAACTTATCCATGTGTTAGTCCCGAAATAACCTAGTTTTATCGAGTTGATGTTAAACTCCATATCTTTCTGTTAGGCGCCAAATGATCTTTAAGTGTACGACAATGTGTACAAGTTGCCTCAGTTTTTCGTCCCATCCTAAAGACTATACGTTGTCCCATGCATCAACCGGGTTAATAAAGATGGGAATGAACTGGGATTTAGCGTTCCACTTTCGTGCTCCAATGAGGCTAATAAAGGTGAAAATACGAGAACGGTTAGTGTAATTACTAGTCTGAATCCCGATGAAAAATAAATGAATCTGTAATCATCTCCCTTCTTGTTTAACACCAGTTTTTGAATTCAATTCCGGAACTGTCAATCGACCACACCATGTATTAGAGCATCCCAAACTCAGACTGCTTGTCGACAGTCTGAGAACAGGCCCTTATCTAATTAAAGTTACATTATGGGGGATAAGATAGAGAGATGACAGTTCTCACTATAATAGTTAAAAACTAGATAGTGTAAAGGTAATTTGCTGAAAATTTCAGTCAAATTGATCCACTATAAGCCGAGAAAAAAGCGTTTGAAATATTCACATAGCCTCGGTCATCATTACTCAAATCATTAATATAAACAGCATAGTCTCGATTATCCACTTGATTGATTTAATTATCAACGGCCATTAAGCGGCATATAGGATTTTAATCCGCCAACATCGAAGGCTAGCCTTGACATCAAGAGTTTATTATGGTCTGGATATGTTAACTAATGTCTAATTGATTATTTAGATAACATTACAGGCCTAAAGAAAGAGCTGTAATAAGCAGATTTTGCTCTTGCATAATGCTATTTTAATCGAAATCTTCATTCCTACATCGACGATTTTTGTCGAAAACACCGAGTATGCGTTTAGAAAGTTTTAGAAGTATTTATTTTACTTCTATTTTCATATTGAATGACATTAATGTTTATTTACCCGTTGTGTGTACTGTTACATAATGACAGGTTATAGACACGTCGTGTCATCTTGACACATGGAACTGATTATAATATAAAACTTGTCCGCTATCGTGTCGAGTCTCGGCGGGGACGTATAGATGTTACCCTCGGACGAGGCAGGTTTCGAAGAGATGAATCGAGGTGAGAGTGTCTAGGAGTTGGCACATTTGTGCCAAGCTAAGACATGAATCCCTCAATACAAGATTATTTTCGGGGTCCTTATGTAACAGAGCCGAATCGCGATGTAGGGCAGCCACGATGGCTAAGTGGGTAAGGCGCTGGCTCGCTAGGTCGGGTGTTCGATCCCTGCGTTGGCCGAGAAAGTACATTCAGATTTTCTGGCGTGGTTCCCCCTTGTCAGTGATACAGGATGACAAGGACAGCTGTCTAGTCGTGCGGGTGGGACGAAAACCGAGGTCCCGTGTACACATTGGCGTGCACGTTAAAATCCCTTGACAGTTGGAATTCGATTTAAAAGTAGGCCGTAGTGCCGCTGTCCGGGCAAAATTTCCCTCATAGCTCACTGTATGGCGTAGTCCCGTCTTCATAAGCCTGGTATATAAGGAGCAGAACAATCGGACGTTAAACCCAGTTCATTTCATCGCGATTTAGTCCACTAATTATTCAATATAGCAGCACCCATGAAAAGATACGTTCACAGAAGCGGTTTTGTTTGCGAAGACAAATTTAGGAGTATCTAACCTTGTTTACAATGATAAAGACTGTATTGCAATATTACTTACCGGTACATATTATATATCGCTTTTATCAGAGTAGCAGAAGTCGACATTTCGTTATTTTTTGACATGAACCACGTGCTTCGGGTATAGAAAGCAGTATCAGTCACATCCCGGAATGATCACGTGAGCGTTATAAAAGTACGGCATTAAGGGCAGTGATGCATTCTCGAGGTACGAAGTAGATGGATTGCTACGTGCAGTATGTGTATTCGAGGTCAGATAATGTTACAGTTATGTCAAAATAGAAAGGAAAAGACTTCTGACTTCCTGCTTCCACAGCTTAATGAAGACAGGCATCACACTGATCAGAAGTGAATATTCGCTAGGCCGTTACAAACACTGAATGAAAGAAAATTTGACGGGGTAACGGCACTTCTTCCGATTCTTATTCGAATTCCAACTGCTGCGCTTCGACCTCGTGGGTTTCCTACGGACATTCCGGTTTCCTCCCACTGCTAAAGACCCCTACGCGCAAGCGAATAATTGAAATAAAATTGTCCCGAAATGACGTAGTTTGTGTCGAGTGGACCTTTAACCCCATTTCTCGATCTCTCTCCAACTGCCAATGGTGCTTGTACCGGAGCCTGGGGTTTTCGTCACTACCGAACGACTATACGTTGTCCACACTGGTTGACCAAACATAATCAATCCCCGATAAAATAAACCCGCCGTTGTTCTTTGCCAGGCCCTGATACGGGGGAACCAAACTGGTTCACCAAACATAACCAAACCCCGATAAAATAAACCCGGCTTTATTAAGTCCAGATACCAGTATCCATTAGAGATGGAGTGGGGTCGATATCATGCAATCAACATATAACATTCAATAAAACTTATTGAAATGAAATAGAATAATATGTTATTCTCGAAATGACCTATTTTGTAATGTGTGGGGTAAACGACTACTGGACTGGTCCTGTTCATCATTCTGGCGTTGAAATGTGGACAATACGGACGACGTAGCCACCGTGTGCTTCATTGTCTGGCAATCTGTCTTAATTTCTATTGAAGTTATACTGAAAGTTGGAATGCATCGAAATACGTTCAATATTTAGGTAATGTGAGGGCTACACGACTACTGGATATTGGGTCTGGTCATATTCCTCATTCTGGCGTTAAACCATTACGGACAATAAGGACGACACAGCCGCCGTGTGCGTGTGTTTCGTTACCTGGCAACCTATCTTTAGAGTTTTGTAGATATACAGAAGTTTGAATTTCTATTTAAATCTTTAGGTGATGTGAAGGGTAAACGACTACTGGACATTGGAACTGGTCCTGTTCCTCATTCTGTAATTCCTGCAATTCCATTTGTTCAAGATATATACCTAACTGACTTCTCGGCGTCTAATAGAAAATATCTGTACGATGCTTTGTTTGGATCTGGTAACCAAGAATATTCCAGTATTTTTAAATTTGTTACAAATTTAAGCGATAAAAGGTAGGAAAAATAAGTCATTTATTATACTCCCACATTTTCATGTGGACGTACAGTACTGTACACATTAATAGCAACAACTTTATAATTGCGGAGAAAATCGAGTCTTTATGAATGAACTGTTGATCAAATGATGACGTTTGAACATATTCGCGTGAAATTTTGCACACATGCCCACATGGTCTCACTTTTTGCAGTGAATGAATGATCGACGTCGTTCATGACGTAATGACGTTATCCCGGCTGTTTTGTACGAAAAAGGTCACAACTACTATCCTATTTCAAAAGAAAAAAAAAACAACGTGTGAATATATCACCAATACAAATTCAGATCGTGGTTCCTTTTGATAATCGCGGATATCCGAATTTAACTTCCTGGATTTTGGTCCCTGATTGTTCGAAAAATCACTTTTTGAGCTTGCGGATTCTCTAGAGGTCACATTTTTTTGTTTTACCGATTTTAAAAATAGGTTGCCAGGCAACGAAACATACGCCCACACAGCACTCAAATCGTCCGGGCAGTCAACAAGAGTTGTTGCATTTTAAGTAATCATCAGAAAATCATTCAAACTCACCCATAACTACGGTGTAACTGTGATATAATCAAACGTTTTTTTTAAATCAGATAATAATTGTGACCTCCAGAGGGACCACAAGCTAAAAAGGGTGATTTTTCGTACAATCAGGGGCCATAATTCAGGAAGTTACGATCCGATATGGGCAAATATGCAATGGAACCAAGATCATTAGGTTATAAACATGTATTTCAAGTTTCATCAAAATCAGTTCAAAATTGTGACCTCTATAGGGTCCACAACCTTGATATAACATATTCTCGTACAGACGGCGGCCATTTTATCCGTCAACTCTGGTCCGATTTTCAAGAAATTCAAATTGTCTCTTCATTACCATGAAACCGTGATATAATCAAACGTTTTTTTAAATCGGATAATAATTTTGACCTCCAGAGGGACCACAAGCTAACAAAAGCGATTTTTCGGACCATCAGAGGACATAATTCAGGAAGTTATGATCCGATGGGCGCAAATATCGAAAGGAACTGAGATCTTTGGGTTATAAACATACATGTCAAGTTTCATCAAAATCGGTTCAAAATTGTGACCTCTATAGGGTCCACAACCTTAATATAACATATTTTCACACTATTCGTGTACAAACGGCGGCCATTTTGTCCGTCAATTTTGGTCCGATTTTCACGAAATTCGAACTCAACCTTCATAACATGGAGCGGTGATATAATCAAACGTTTTTTTTTTAAATCGGATAACAGTTTTGACCTCCAGAGGGACCACAGCTAAAAAGGGCGATTTTTCGGACAATGAGGGGCCATAATTCAGGAAGTTACGATCCGATTGGCGCAAATATCGAAAGGAACCAAGATCTTTGGGTTATAAACATACATGTCAAGTTTCATCAAAATCGGTTCACAATTGTGACCTCTATAAGGTCCACAACCTTGATATAACATATTTTCACACTATTCGCGTACAAACGGCAGCCATTTTGTCCGTCAATTTTGGTCCGATTTTCACGAAATTCGAACTCAACCTTCATAACCATGAAACGGTGATATAATCAAACAGTTTTTTTAAATCGGACAACAATTTTGACCTCCAGAGGGACCACAAGCTAAAAAGGGCGATTTTTCGGACAATCAGGGGCCATAATTCAGGAAGTTACGATCCGATTGGCGCAAATATCGAACGGAACCAAGATCTTTGGTTTATAAACAAGCATTTCAAGTTTCATTCAAATCGGTTCAAAATTGTGACCTCTACACTGTTCACAAGCTAAAAAACGTGATTTTTCGTACAATCACGGGCCATAACCCATGAAGTTACAGTCCGATACATGTCAATATCGAAAGGAACCGAGATCTTAGGGTGATAAACCTATATTTTAAGTTTCATTGAAATCGGATAAAAATTGTGACCTGTAGACTGTTCACAAACAATTGTGGACGGACGGACGGACGGACGAACAGGGGCGACGACAATATACGTCCACATGAAAATGTGGGCGTATAAAAACCCTTTAAATACATCACCATTCCACCATAATAAAGGTTAAATTCGAATTTTGGGAAAATCGAAATGAAACTGCCCGCTCTTTGTACCGTTCAAATTTCGTTAAAATCGGGACAAAGCTGCCGGACAAAATGGCCGTCCCTCGTACGCAAATAGTGTAAATAACTGGTGAATCAAGGTTGCGGACCCTGTAGAGGTCACAATTTTGATCCGATTTCTACGAAACTTTGAAATACATGTTTATATATATATGAACATATATTGGCTCCCTTCGATATGCGCGCATATCGGATCGTAAAGTCCTGAATTATGGTCCTTGATTGAACAAAAGATCACGTTTTTAGCTTGTGGTCGTTGTAGAGGTCAGAATTTTTATCCGATTTAAAAAAAAACGTGTGAATATATCACCATTACAAACTAAGATCGCGGTTCCTTTCGATAATCGCGGATATCCGAATTTAACGTCCTGGATTATGGTCCCTGGTGGTTCGAAAAATCGCATTTTTAGCTTGCGGATTCTCTAGACTAGAGGTCGGGAAAATCGAAATGAAACTGTCCTACGAAATGACCGCACTTTGTACGCAAATTGTGTAGATGTGTGTAATATGGTGATTGTGGACGCTAGAGGTCACAATGTTTATCCGATTTTGATGAAACCTAAAACATATCTTTATATCTCAGCCCCGTTTGATATTTGCACATTTCAGGCCATAATTTTCTGGATTATTGCCCCTGATTGTATATTAAACACATGTTGTACGCACAGTACGGATTCAGCATGTATAGAGTGGCCCAGAAAGAAATGAAATGAGGTTTAACGTCCTACAAGAGGTTGCCATTTGTTGCTCCATCAGTGGTAGAAATGGTTTAACCCCACGAACATTCGCGGACGAGACAAGAATTGAAATGAAATGGTGTTTATCGTCCTATTGCTGTGCTCCGACTGGGCTAATGAGGGAAACCTTGTCCCGACATCGGCACTATGGTCTACTCTTGTATCGAATTTCAACTGCCAAGGGATATGTTACGTGCACGCCGGTGGGGAAACCACGTCGGAAAAATCCCGATGAACCTTCTCGATCAATGCAGGGCTTGAACATGCGCCACCCACGCTACTGAATCGGCTTCTTACCCGCTTAGCCACCGTGACTCCTAAACAAATATATTGTTCATTCCACAATATAGATGTTTGATAACTGCACTCCATAGTGTTAACAATGTACGGTTTTTAGAAAAGAAAGTCAAATTATGAGACAGTCATGCAATGTGCCTTTACCATCCAAATATCGAATTTCGTATCTCTTCTATGCTCATTTCTACCCGATTGCCTGACTTTGACCTTTTTTAAAAATAAAATATGGAATTATGAAAGAATTACCTGTTAATATGATCTGTGGCTCTGAAACGAATCAACCCCAGACTTTATTTCAAAGGCCGCCACAGTCTCGGGATTACCATTCAATAAACTTCGACAGACTCCCTTACCCTATATGTAGCATCGGCTGTTTGACGAATTCCGCCATTGGAACGACTCTCAAGTTTCCGGATTAAAATTGGCGGCGCCCATGAAGACGCCTGCCAAGAAATTATTTAAGGTCTGAAGCTGTTTTTCTTTCACGTTTATCCGATTTTCTTTAAAGAAAAAACAACTCTGCACTGAAAACCCCCACTCTTCGAACGACGCCATTTTGAGAAATTCTTCCTAAACGCGGCAAGTAATCCAAGAGACACATCCCAATTGTATGGCCATAAAGCTAGTCGAGGCTAGATGTATATCTTTGTCGATGTTTGCCGATGGTTGAATTACGTCATCTGGAACAATCTCTCGACGAATGTTCATGAAGGACACACGAAACCGTTTACGGAAAATGAACTGATACAAATTGGGCCAAAGGGACATTATAGTGCTGGTGAGCCGTGGGTCGTATTAAGGGCGTGGTTTTGCTGTATCACTGGTGATAAGACATCAACAGTAACAAACCAATGTTATTTTCGAACTGTGCGGTATTAGGAAATGACATATACAAAACCAGAAGTTTTGCCAGTGGCGCTACGACATACTCTTATAACGAATTTCAACTGCCGTGGCCTCTTTTACGCACTCGCAAATGTGTACACGTGACCTCGGTTTTCGTCCCATACGTTATCCCTAGAAATCTCGAGTACAAATATAAGCAAAATGCACATACAAAGAGTATAGTAATTTATTTGGATGGATAGGCAATGCATATCTTGCTTTACAAGCTAAACCACTAGAGACAGGAAATTATTTTTTTTTCAGTCAACCCTGGACAAAACTATCTGATGAGTTCAAAGGCAAAGTATGTGGAATATTTCCTTGTGATCTGCTCGAGGATGATATATTTGCAGGAAGTTACTTCCCCTTGTTTGACGTCATCACAACCAGTTTTTGTCTGGATGCTGCATCTATAGATCTAGACACATATGGAAAACTTGTCAAGAAAATATCAAAATATATTAAACTTGGTGGGCATTTGGTTAACGTTGGCGTATTGGATGCATCTTATTACTTCGTCGGGGAAGAGAAATTCTATGCCTTGAATATCAGTGCAGATGAAGTGAAAGCATTCTGGAAGGGTGCTGGGTTTTCAATACAGAGCTGGGATCACATGAAAGGGTCAGCAGAATGTCAAGACGCCGATTCTGGTGGCGCCTTTGTTATGCATTGTATTAAGGAATCGTAATTGGTTACTCAATCCTACTCAATCCACTTGGGTCGGACCTCGAGTCTCAGTAAGGAGATAACTGTAACTAGTTCAGCCCTGAACGTAGGTCTCATTACACCGCCCAGTACGTTCTATCTCTTGCTATATAGCTGCAATATGAAAATACCGCTCATCCCAACCTCTCGTCAAAGGCTATATTTGAATCATCACCGACTATTTTTTACCAGGATTCTTCGTTGTTTGCCAAGGGAATTATTTCTTTCCACAGCTGACACACTGTAACTACCCCGGCCTTAATGTAGTTATGGGGGCCGCTTACAGAAGTGTCACTGAACCTTCTGTTGACAGCTACAACTTAATATAAGCAGCAAAGTTAACTCGCACTTCCAATTGTAAGTTTAGATTAAGGTCTGGATACTGTACGGAGGGGGATAGGTTGAAGGGCCTTCTACTTCTTACTACTAGCACGTCTACCACAACGGGATACAGTAGGCCTATACAGTTTAATTACAGCAGCATACAAGTATTTAGCAATACAGCATACAAAATCGTTGAATGGTTCATTGAATTAATCAGACGTGTGGCGTTGCAACTAAATTAATGAAAAAACTTGCTCAAAATATCGCCTTTCCTTAGTCCTATCGCTTATTATTAAAACCTTTCAGTATTTCTGTTCTATACCTTGGTTCTTAAGTACATCTTACATCTTATCATTCTATCCCTTCTTCCTTCCCACGCTCGTAAAATATCAGTGCCTTCTTAGTCTTCGAAAATGGCCGTCTTACATGTAGTTTCAGAGGGGACTAAACTCTAGACTTTTACCTACTTCACCAAGGCATTTAGCAGTCTAAGGGAGACTAATACAATAAACATTGGATACAACCCACTAAATTTTGAAACATATCAATAAAGGGAGAGCTCAACGACCTTTACACACACAATTATAATAATTCAACACTATTTTCAAGCAGAATTTTGCGATTAAAAACAGACACAAAATACGTTTGAACTGAACAACCATTACGAGACACCAATATGCACAGATAACATGTTTATTTAATCGCTAAATTCTACTTGACCATCATTTGTGTCAGATGTGACGAGAAATAATTCCTTTTGCGAAAAATAAACATTCACGGTGAAAAATAGAAGGTAAGGGTTCCAAAATAGCCCGAGAACAGGGGTGGGGAAGAGCGTTTAGTATCCGTGAATGCCAGTAAAATTTAGTCTCCGTGAATGCCAGTAAAATTTACTGGTAACTGAAAAACTTTCGACAAGGAGCCAATAGGTCGATTCCAGAACATACAGGTCTAGTGTAATGATAGTTACGTTAAGAGCTGATCTAGACTCTAACACATGCCTTTTATCCAATATACCATCATGCTATAACTTGTTATTACTTGATTCTATTAGTCCCAATATATTTCAATCGGATTAAAATACAGATTTATATTTAGTCTAGTTTGTTTATACTTCCAAAGGCCTATACCCAGGGGCGTAAATGTGGGGGAGGGGGTCGCAAAATTAATGCAGTCGATCGTAAAAATAGGAGCAGTCGGTATCCAAATAAGTGCTCACTGCATACGACACGATACTCACGCATAACTTTAGTATAAAATAATCTTGTCAACATATCATGTTTCAAAAAGTGTTGTGTTTCATTCTTATTCTGTTATCAGTATTTTGGTCTAAGAACAAAATTTCACCCAGGGAGAACAATAGTGGGTCTCAAAATAAGTCACTGCAGTCGGTCTCAAAATTATGCATCGACGACTTCATGAATTAATGAAGTAAACAAACAATGCCAGAATAGATCCCAAATACTATTTATTTGCGTGAATCCGTGATCCTAAATTGCATACGTGTATGTCACACAAAACTAAAGTATAAATTGACCATGCATGCTTGTCATGTTTGAAAAAATGTTTTTCACTTTTCTGGTCCTCTCGTCCACAATAATTTCTCCCAGCAAAGACCTCAAATGTGAGGACATTGACTCAATTTTTCAAAAATGTTCTCGAGTTGCTCAGTGTAATATGATATAAATCTGCGAACTATATATATTTATACAATACTATCTTTGTTCTATCGGGGCGCTTAATGTTATAGCCAGCATTTTGTTGACATTCATTGTGGGTTGGGATTGTGGATGGCGCCCTAGATTTTGACCGCATCCATCCCCATATTCCAAGCTTCTAGATCCGTACTGCACATGGCCCCTAGAAAACTCGCACCTATGGTGCTCGGCTTCTGACTGCGTCACTCGTACTGAGGAGGGGGGGGGTGCACCAGTCAGTCGCATTTTGGCGAATTTGACCTTCGCTGTCTTTCTTGATGTTGTCAATCGAAATTGTCGTTAGAAAAGTATCCGTGAATAGGACAGCAATTCCGCGGCTATTTGTATTGTTATTAAAGAAGTTATTATATAGCACTGAACCTTTCCATTTTTTAAACACAGATTGGATAAGACAGGCAATCGATATATTTAGTAAACTTAACTGTTTGAATACTGCATCTATTTTATTGAGATTTCGTAGTTTGTTTACATTATATGTAGCTATATTAAGCATATTAAATGTTAGGTGTCTGTTTCCCTTGTAAGTCTACTACAGTCTCGTAACCTAAATTAATGTTATCATCTTTATTGGTATCATTTTCTTCACTAATCGGTATCGCCGTGTGTATTAATATCGCTGTTCTTATCATCATCACTCTCGGCTTCACGTTCTTCATTTTCATCTATGTCTATTACTTCATTGCTAGCCAGGTCCGTATTTTAATTTGGAATAATCTCATCTTATTTTATGTTTTCAGCGATCTTTTTATCTTCGATTTTTATTTGCATGGAGTTTGATTCTGTCCTGGACAGTTGGCGTACATTCACAAAAAGGCGAGAAAGTTTGACAAGCGACACAAAAGGTTGTGGTACATCTTCGTTGAATATGACTAGTCAAATTACACTTTAAAAAGCGAAAAGTTGGGCATTCAGCCTTTAGATGGGTATTTGACAGGCAATGAAAGCAGACTTTGTCTTCGTCATCGTGGCGTAGTCCAAAATATTCAAAACCCTCAATTTTATCGGTCTCTAAATCAGGCTGGCAAAGGATAGCAGTAGCATTAAAAAAAAAAACAAACAAAAAAAAAAAACCCCAAAAAACCAAAACAATTATTCTTTTTATTACAATTATAAGCTGTGATTCTTATCTGTTACTTAAAGGGGCATTTTTGACCAAAAAATTAAATTATCAAATGAATAAGGCTTTGATGGTATAAGATATTGTCTGTATTCGGTTCGAAAAAGATAAAAGTCATTGGGGATTATTGAATGGGTATGTGAAAAGGGTAATTATCAAAGTACTAACACTTCAGATTTTCAATATAAAATCCAAATCCAGGAGAATAAGAAGTTTACTTTAAAGCATTTATTTAATAAAAGAATTTGGTCAATATTAGATCAAGGTGGGAAAAATACTTTAATTTCTTTGGAAAAGGTATTCGAATGATAATTGTTAGATGATCAGGACACTTGAAAAAATAGAACGAAATGAAATGGGGTTTAACGTCTTACTGTTCTGCTCCTAAACCGGGTCAATGAAGTGTGCTATGGGGTAAATTTTGCCTAGGCAGCGGCGCTTCAGCCCACTCCAATATTGAATTACAGACGTCGAGTGATCTTTCACGTGAACGCTTCAAAGTTCTTCGGAAGGGTGGAAAAAAGAGGTCAGCGGAGAACCAGGAAATATAGTAATTAGGGAAATGAAATGGAAATGAATGGCTAACTGTTCTGCTCTAAACATACCGTGTGTTATGAGGGAAATTTGGCCAGACAGCGGCGCTACTGTTACATCTAATTTCAACAGCCAAGGGGTCTTTTACACGCATGCCAGTGTATACATGAAATCGTTAATCCTTCATATGATGATGTGTTATTAAAAACAAATATTATGAAAATTATTGATAGGTATTTCACACATCATTCCCTATTATGGGGCATTTTTCGGTTTGAAAAAAAGGAGAAAGGTGCCCTTGAGGGATAAAATTCCTATTAATCCTTTACATATTTACAGGTTTGGCATCTATGATGTCTATATAAGGAGGGGGTGAGGGTAGTGTAGCATTTTTTTTTTTAAATTCCGAGTCTTGATAATGATAATACAGATGGTCAACATGTTTTTTTAAGAGCTTTTTTTAAAAACAATTCTACAGCATCTACTTTTATATTTTTCTTAAGACAAAGGTTGCTACGTTTAATAATAGATAGACGAACAGATGCTAATATATTCAAAATATTATTAATTTTTTTGCTGGTAGACAAAATAAATAAAACCCATTTCAAAAAGTTGATATGGCTAAATCCGTCAGAATAGATCTTATACCATTAACAAGAGTCTGGATATCTGGACAGGTAAAAAAGGGTGTTCAATGTTTTCAACATAATTAACATTACGTGATTTACAAAAAGGTTGATCAATCATATTGTACTTGTATTGGTAAAAACAATATTATGTGCTATATAATAATCATTTTTAATATAATCAGCACTTTTCAGTTGATTAAAGGTAGCTGACCATACATAATTCCAGTTAATATCCAAATTAAGGTCATTCCAGAATTTAACAGAGGTAGCTATTTGGAAGGTCTTATTTCTTAAGTAATTATAAAAGTTTCTAGATGTACAACTATTTACATTAATGATTTTATCGTCAGATTTGAATTTTAAATTATAAGCTTTGTTAATAGAATGGCTCTCAATGAGTATAGTTTCTCTCCAGTCAGGTAGGAGTGAGTTACAAATAGCATTATAGTGTTTTTCTATTGTAGTGGGGATAACATCAATTTCATTACATTGAAATATATCAAGAATATGATTAAAGGGAAAGTAATCCTGGCATGTCACAATAGCAAATATCTGCAACTGTGGTTATATTACAATAAATGAAATGAAATGGGGTTTAACATCCTACTCTTCTGCACCTGACCTGGGCTAATGGAAGACGGGCATACACCATACAGAGTGCTATGAGGGAAATTTTGCCCGGGCAGCGGCGCTCCGGCCTACTCTTATATCGAATTCCAACTGCCAAGGGATCTTTTACATGCACGCCAATGTGTACACGGGACCTCGGTTTTTCGTCCCATCCGAACGACTAGGCAGCTCTCCTTGTCAGACCCTCCTTCTGCATCACTGACAAGAGGAAACTACGTCAGAAAATCGAGATGAACTTTCTCGGCCAATGCAGGGATCGAACACCCGACCTCCAGGCTAGTGAGCCAGCGCCTTTTTTTTTTTTCTTGTAAATATGTTTATTCACAGAATAAGTATATACATTACATAATAACAAAATTACCAAAGTTCATATACATTCGATACATATACACCTTGTATATTACAATTATAATACATCCAGGCAAAAAATAGTTCTATTATGATATTAAAAACAAGTATTTTTGATTATTTAGAAAATTATGGTATTGTAGTTAGCTTTATGTACAATAGTAAAAAGTAAAATAAGTTATGTACAGTTAAAAGCATTGCCTGTGTTTATACATATTATTATGTAACGGAAGATAACTGTTAAAATTAAATCAATATCAACCATATTGTTGCGAGTAAAGTAAGCTAAACATTATCGTCTATATAAGCACTCTCAAGAAGATAGAAAATACAAACAAATTCCGAGATTCGGTGTTAATTTTAAATAATTAATTTTGAAAATATTATCTGAAGTTTCAGTTATTACTACATTTAGTGTCTTTAAATATAGATAAGGAAGCTGTAAGCGTGGAAGAAGCGATTTTAAGAGGGTATATTTTTAGGTAATAATCACCACGTGTTTCCATAGTAGGAAAATCCATGTTGAAATAGTATCAATATGGTAGAATGTAATTAAAATTTAGAAAATATTACTTAATATTACATATTTTCCTATATTTGTTGGCTTTCGCATGCCAAAAAATTTCATTTATTCAAAAGATTCACATAGATAATGTATTCAACAGGTTTACAAAGGTAAGAAACTATATTAGTATAAGGTTAAAAGTGTCAATGAGGAAAATAGGATTTAACTTTACAAAGTATTTCTAAATGGTTCGAATATGGATATTTCTGGTGACATTAAGCCTAATAGAAAAAGGTGTAAACAAGATAATATTTAAAAACTTCATAAAATGAAGAGAAAATCCTCTGAACAGGTTTACAATAGGCAATTATAATGTTAAATTTGATGGTTACTGGATGACCAAAACTAAAGGTATTGACCTTTGAAAAGGTCTGGATATTAAAGACTAGCATCAGCGACAAAAAAAAAAGGGTATTTTGATAATTAAAGTTGAAAAAATAAAGAATATTGCAGGTACTTCCTACTCAAAATGTTTCTATTTGACAAGGATCAATGTTAGTGAGTGAGTGAGTGAGCGCATGCGCGAGAGTGAAGACGTGTTTTTCACCAGCACGAAAAGGACAGTAAGAAATAGTAATTTATTTGGATGAACAAAGACTTTTAACATCAGAATTTGTGACCAAACGGCGTATTCCATCCCCGCCACTATTTACCTGCACTGCCAATCATGATTTTCACCCCTAAAATGTTTTAAAACCTAAATTAGCCGCGCACCATACCCCACGCTTCTTGCCAACAATGGCCGCCATCTTTAAAAAACGTATTTTTCTAAACAATCAACCGAATTTAACATTGTTTATCGCCATGATATTCATATTCCTGCTCAATCTCTGGACGTTTGACAAAGATAGGCTGGCACTGCCAGGCAGGATACGCCCACATTTTCGAGAGATGGATAGAGAACAAGCAATACCGAAAGTGATTTTTCCTACATCATTAAGTTAGAATATGATATGTGCAAATATCGAAATGAATTAAGATCTTTGGGTTATAAAGGTGCATTTCAGTAGGCTTCAAATTCGACTGGGAATCATGTTGCTAAGTGGGTAAGATGCTGGCTCGGCAGCCTTGAGGTTGGGTGTTTGATCCCTGCATTGGGTGACAAAGTTCATCTAGATTTTCTGGCATGGTTTCCCCTTGTTAGTGATGAAGGATGGATGGCCTGACAAGACAGCTGTCAATTTTGGTTCAATTTTCACGAAATTCGACCTCAACCTTCATTACGATGTAACAGTGATATAATCAAACTGTTTTTTAAATGGGATAATAATTCTGACCGCAGAGGGACCACAAGCTAAAAAAAAAGGTCATTTTTCGGACAATCAGGGGCCATAATTCAGGAAGTTACGATCCAATGGGCGCAAATATAGAAAGGAACCAAGATCTTTGGGTTATAAACATGCATGTCAAGTTTCATCAAAATCGGTTCAAAATTGTGACCTCTATAGGGTCCACAATCTTGATATAACATATTTTCACACTAATCGCGTACAAACGGCCGCCATTTTGTCTGTCAATTTTGAACTCAATCTGCATTACCATGTAACGGTGATATAATCAAACGTTTTTTTAAATCAGATAATAATTTTGACCTCCAGTGGGACCACAACCTAAAAAGGGTGATTTTTCGTACAATCAGGGGCCATAATTCAGGAAGTTACGAACCAATGGGTGCAAATATCGAAAGGAACCAAGATCTTCGGGTTATAAACATGAATGTCAAGTTTCATCAAAATCAGTTCAAAATTGTGACCTCTATAGGGTCCACAACCTTGATATAACATATTTTCACACTGATCGCGTACAAACAGGGGCCATTTTGTCTGTCCATCAGGGTGCGATTTTCACAAAATTTGAACTCATCCTTCATTACCATGTAACGGTGATATAATCAAACGGTTTTTTAAATCGGATGATAATTTTGACCTCCAGAGCGACCACAAGCTAAAAAGGGCGATTTTTCGGACAATCAGGGGCCATAATTCAGGAAGTTACGATCCGATGGTCGTAAATATAGAAAGGAACCAAGATCTTTAGCTTATAAACATACATGTCAAGTTTCATCACAATCGGTTCAAAATTGTGACCTCTATAGGGTCCACAACCTTGAAATAACATATTTTCACACTATTCGCGTATAAACGGCGGCCATTTTGTATGTCAATTTTGGTCCGATTTTCACGAAATTTGAACTCATCCTTCATTACCATGTAACGGTGATATAATCAAACGGTTTTTTAAATCGGATGATAATTTTGACCTCCAGAGCGACCACAAGCTAAAAAGGGCGATTTTTCGGACAATCAGGGGCCATAATTCAGGAAGTTACGATCCGATGGTCGCAAATATAGAAAGGAACCAAGATCTTTAGCTTATAAACATACATGTCAAGTTTCATCAAAATCGGTTCAAAATTGTGACCTCTATAGGGTCCACAACCTTGAAATAACATATTTTCACACTATTCGCGTACAAACAGCGGCCATTTTGTATGTCAATTTTGGTCCGATTTTCACGAAATTCGAACTCAACCTTCATTACCATGTAACGGTGATATAATCGAACGGTTTTTTAAATCGGATAATAATTTTGACCTCCAGACGCACCACAAGCTAAAAAGGGCGATTTTTCGCACAATCAGGGGCCATAATTCAGGAAGTTACGATCCGATGGGCGCAAATATCGAAAGGAACCAAGATCTTGGGGTTATAAACATGCATGTCAAGTTTCATCAAAATCGGTTCAAAATTGTGACCTCTATAGGGTCCACAAGCTAAAAACATGATATTTCGTACAATCAGGGGCCATAATCCATGAAGTTTCTATCCGATACATGCCAATATCGAAAGCAGCCGAGATCTTATGGGGATAAACCTATATTTCAAGTTTCGTCAAAATCGGATAAGAATTGTGACCTGTAGAGAGTCCACAAACAAATTGTGGACGGACAGACGGACGGACGGACGGACGGACGTCCGGACGGACAGGGGCGACGACATAATACGTCCACATGAAAATGTGGGCGTATAAAAATCGTCACCCACCACTTGTGAACATTGCATACCAATCCATAAAATCAGTACAAAATAGATTTTTCCACCCACTCGATTACCCACCATCGCCGAAAAAGCCATCAAGCCTGCCATCATTCTATGCTAGAAAGAACAAATGCCTACTAGTTTTAATATTAATCCTCTCAGGTGACATTGAGGCCAACCCAGGCCCAGCGCAAAAGAGTACATTTCCATGTGGCGTCTGCCAATTACCAGTAACATGGTCATTTAACGGAGTTGCATGCGACGATTGTAGCCTCTGGCACCACACTTCATGTATCTCATTGTGTAGCAAGGACATCTTAGACCTTGAACGCTCCAGCGTAGCTTGGTTATGCTGCAAATGTGACAATATTAACTGTGACAGCTTTACTTTCAGAAGCTATGAAACTCAAACATCAAACTCTTTCGAACCGTTGTCAAACCTTGATAATACTACAGACTCGGTGTTCAGCCCTCTACGCACCAGCAGCCCCAAGAAAAATAGGTGTTCGTCGACAGCCTCAAACCACAAAAATGGAAATTCCACCGGTAAAAGCAGCGTAGCATTCAGCAATCTTCCACGTAAGCAAAACTTAAGAATAATGACTATAAATTGCAGAAGTGTAAAAGAAAACAACTCGGAATTTAAAGCCGCAGTGAACTATATTAAACCAGACGTTATCTGTGGGACAGAATCTTGGTTAAGGGGAATTAAACCCGGAAAACCTCCTAGTAAAAACGCAATTATGAACCCTGAAATATTTCCAGAAAATTATAAAGTTTACCGGAATGATAGATCTACCAGAGGAGGTGGAGTGTTCATAGCAGTCCAAACAAACATTACTTCCGTCGAATGTATAAAAAACATTACAAACTGTGAAATTGAAAGTGTTAAAATCTCATTGAAGGGTAATAAAGACTGCTATATTTCATCTTTCTACATGGCTAAACGTAACCTAAACGATTTAGATCAACTCAGGTCTGCCCTAGACTCCACTACAAACTCTCAACAGAAACAACACATTGTGTGTGGGGACTTTAACTGCCCAGATATCAACTGGAATACGCTATCAGTCTCTAGTGGAAATAATATTCAGGATAAACTTGTACAACAAAAACTTATAGACATCTCTGTCGAGACAAACCTTACCCAAATCCATGACCAACCAACCAGACAAGGCAACATACTTGACCTTGTATTTGTAACAAATAACTCTCTTGTGAAAAGCTCAGTGAGCGTTCCTGGCATATCAGACCATGACATTGTGGTAACAGACTTTGATATTAAACCATCCTACTCGAACAACAAACCCCGAAAAATTTACATATTCAGTAAAGCCAATTGGGACAATATTAAAACTGTGTGCATAGACATTAGCGCAAAAATAAAATCCATCTACCAGACCACAGATGTGGAAGACCTATGGAACATTTTTAAAACCGAAATCCTAAAAACTGTTGACGACAACGTGCCATCAAAAACAATTAAACGTAAACACAACCTACCATGGCTCAATCGTGACCTAAAGAGGTCACTCAGGAAAAAAGCAAGATACCACAAACAGGCCAAGAAAACAGGAAATTGGACTAAATATAAACATTTTCAAAAAGAGTGCAAACAAGCATTTAGAAGAGCAGAATGGGACCATATTAACAACTCCATAATAAAAGGATTCACCGAAAAGAACCCCTAGCCTTTTTGGAACTACGTAAAGTCAAAAAAACAAGATAATATTGGAGTGCAACCACTGAAACAAAGTGGAAACCTTGTGACTGATTCAATAGGCAAAGCAAATATTTTGATAAAACAATTCCAATCCGTCTTCTGTAAAGACACAGGTACGGCTGATCCGCGCCTCCTACAGTTCCCTGGAAACCAAATACCAACTTTGCCAGATCTTAAAATTACAGTCACTGGAGTCACCAAATTACTCTCGAATTTAAAGACTGCTAAAGCTATGGGACCAGACTGTCTTCCAAATATTGTTCTTAAAACATGTGCCAACGAACTTTCACCAGCACTAACTGAAATTTTCCAAAAATCAGTGGACACTGGAAAACTACCCTCGGACTGGAGAAATGCAAACATTAGCCCAGTATTCAAAAAAGGTGACCGCCACCTAGCCGAGAACTACAGACCAGTGAGCCTCACTACTGTTCTATGCAAAACACTTGAACACATTATATGTAAACACTTACTAAAGCATTTCGAAAATCACCAAATACTCACAAACAGGAACCATGGCTTCAGATCAGGATACTCTACTGAAACCCAACTGATTGTCACAATGAACGACCTACTTGAAAGTTATGACCAAAAATCGCAAGTTGATGTGGCAATCCTAGACTTCTCAAAAGCCTTTGATACTGTACCACATGATAAACTCCTCCAGAAACTGGAAAACTATGGCGTGAGAGGAAACATCCTGAACTGGTTAACATCTTTCTTAAAAGATAGACATATGAATGTCGCCATTGAGGGGGAACATTCCGACAGTGTTAAGGTTGAATCAGGTGTCCCCCAAGGGACGGTCTTAGGTCCACTTATGTTCCTCTGCCACATAAATGATCTCCCGGACGCAGTTAAATCCACCGTCCGCTTATTCGCAGACGACTGTCTTCTCTACAAGACGATACGCTCGCGCGACGATCACCTTGCATTACAAAGGGACCTCCAAGAACTGGAGAAATGGGCCGATCTCTGGGGCATGAAATTCAACGCCAAAAAGTGTTATATCCTAAGCGTCCAACAAAAATCAAGTTTCTTCTATGAACTTGATAATACCATACTTCAACAAGTGAACGCAAACCCATATTTAGGCCTGAACATTTCAGAAAACCTTACGTGGGAAACACATATAAGTAATATATGTAAAAAGGCAAACTCTACGCTTGGCTTCCTAAAACGTAACCTAAAACATTGTCCTCAAGACTGCAGGAAACTGGCATACATCTCCCTAGTACGATCTACCCTTGAATACGGAGCTGTCATCTGGGACCCCTATCTAGTAAAGGACATAAATTCCCTGGAAAAGATTCAACGACATGCTGCTAGATTTATTATGAAAGATTATAGATCGAGGAATGATGGTTGCGTCCAAGAAATGCTTCAAAAACTCAATCTTGACACGCTGCAAGACAGAAGACGTCAATCAAGACTAGTGTTCCTCTACAAAATCATTCGGGGTATGGTGCCGGCAATAAATAATTCAACATATTTAACACCTATAAAAAACAAAAGACGAATCAAACCGAAAAAATCTACTGACAATCAAACCACTAATATTGTGGAAAAATTCAGTGTGAACCATTCAAATTGCTTCAAAGTTAAAGACTCCAACACAAAACAATTTAAAAATTCATTTTTCATAAGGGCAGTGCAGGACTGGAACAGTTTAGAAGAGAGTGTAGCATGCGCACAGTCAGTGGAGAGTTTTAAAGCAGCTCTCCAGGGCCGCAACTAAGCGGACGCCACTCACTACCGACGCGTCATACCAGAAGTGGTTCCTGCGTCGTATACATACAGATACAGATGTTAGATTCATTAGTAAAAAAGTGTGAACGGTGACAATAGAGAAAAAGGGCTTTTAGATTTAGAAATTTTTAACTAGGTCGCTTACGCTTATACTAGGGCGGAGTTCGACACGTGACATAGCGGTAGATTGTAAACACCGTAGTAAATAGGGTTACTCTAGCGTAACATGGGTCACGTGACTCACTGGCTGTATAGCACAGCTCAAGGCAGGTAGTGTGTTGTGTCTTCTGCGAGAAAGTTTGGCTTTAACACTATGACTGGTATTGTTATGTGATAAAATATTAAAAGATATCTCATAGTAAACATTATCACAGTTATGACTTTCAAAATTATCGGGCTTATCCCCCGTAAGGAATCTTTTTTTTTCGAAAAAAGGAAAAAAGAAATCCAAGAGGATAGTTAGGGACCTTCGTTTACGACTTGTGTGGATTTATTCAAAAGCAGGTGTTTTGGGCGGAGATTAGATCACGTGATTAAAATTTATGTCATTCACACTAAAAGTGGGCGTGGAAAAGACAGTCGCACAACAAGGTAGCTTAACTAGCGTTAACTTGTAAATCTCGTCTGCTGCTCTAAAGAATTTAGTATTTTACTTTACTAGGGTGATACGAGAATAGTTATTTCGAATTAATACCAAGTTACAATAATTTTTACGCTGTCTTTAAGGATTTGTAGTTTGTAAAACAGGTCGTCTGTTCCCGGCAGACGATATAGTACGAGATCACGTGACTACGACTCTATATATACACACACACATTGACACAAGTTGTAGTTACTCTAGTAGCTCATGGTAGTTTTGTATGCACTTATACGTCCAGAGCTAAACTCTTCAAAAATCATCTATTTGAAGGTCATTGAACATTTTTTGATTGGTGACACATTTGTCACCGGGGCCGAAATACGTGAAAATGCCACGCCCCTTTTTAAGCGCAGCACTACCCCCTGCCATTACTGTATCTCTAGAACCGGTGGACCCAGAAAGTTGTGTGACCACTCAAAATCTTCGGAATGGCCACATTATAGGGGGTCTGTAATACATTTATATGTTTAAAAGTCAATAGCTTTTAAGATATTTGCCAAAAACTGATTTATTATTATATGATTTACTCATTATTATATTACTTGTTGCAATTTTTTTCAATTGTCTATTTTAGAGTTCAATTATGTGAATTTTTTACACTTATTGCTTTAATACAGTCACAAAATATTACATATTTTATGTTCGTTCTTCTGCAAGTGCCTTAAAAAACCCTTGACAGTCGGAAATCTAACAAGAAAAAGAAAGGGGGTTATCCCCTTAATACTGATTTCAAGAGGGTATGAACCTCCCAGTTGATGTTACTATAATGGCAGGATTTCATTATAGTTGAATTGTGCATATTACAATCATCTTAACAAAGTGTTTTTGTAATAACTGCATTATCTACAATTAATTACGCTTAGCCAAAATATTTTTACAGGAAATGTTAGTGGTTTCAAGGTCAGCAGCCAAGGGAGCTTTTGATGGGACTGCATGCGTTATATGCAACTCTGCAGGAAAAACTTTCACAGGAACTAATGATGGGCGTGTAAAAATACGAATGGAAGCAGAACAATTGCTAGATTTTTTAGTCGCCTCAAGAATAAATGCATACAGCAACACATTTATGTACCATCTGAAGCCGAAATGTTGTTATTCTACTTACATTCTGAAGTCGAAAAGATCTGCCAAAACAAGATCTACTTTGAACTTTTATATAGACTACGTTAAGAAAAGGTGTGCTTTTTTGGCTAACACTGTAGCTGCTAGTTTTAAAATCGAGACTATCAAATACAAATTTGCAGTCAAGTGTAGCTGCCTCATTTGATCGCTGGATATTTTCAAACAATGCATTAATTTGTCTATCATACTTTAGCAAGTATTGTCGTAAACAATTCCCATGATAGAATACATCTGCAGCAAACACATCACCAGCTTTGTCCAAAAAAGCACACCTTGTCTTAACTTCGTCTTTATAAAAGTTCAAAGCATCTAGAAACGATGCTGCTCTGTCAGACTCTGAGATGCGATACAGTACCCGACCCCTATCACCACACACAGGTATGTTGAAATGTCGGCAGGGTCAAAAAAAAAAGAACAAGAATTAATGATCACATGTGGCAAGACTACTCATGGGGATACACCAAAAAATGATTGAATGAAAATTTTCTATAGACCCCTTTTGTGGATGAGCCCCCAATTCGTGAAAACATAAACTAAATAAAAACGATATGCAAATTCCTTATGAACGATTCTTATTATTCACTAAATTTACATTAAAACATCCATCTTGCACTTTACCGATGTCTAGAACAATATATTATACCCCCATCAGACCGGGGCGGTCCCCCTAATACGCTGCTACGACGACAGAAAATGGTCTCAGGGCGCGTCGAGATCGCCATAATCGTAGTGAAAGCATGGTTGCAACGCCAGATATCACGCTGTGGTCTCCGCATGGTTGCAAATGGTCACCGAGTCATGACGTTTGTCTTGAGCACGGTTCAGCCCTATGACCATAAAAAGCTGTAAAAACGTGGTTGGGTTGTGAAGTCCTTACTACGCTACTACGGCGACGAAAAAAGCCCTCAGAGCCCGTTCAGATCACCAAGTGTGGCAAAAGCGTGATGGAAACACCAGATATCTTGCTGTGGACTCCATGGTCGCCAATGATTGCTGAGTCTTTGCGCCATGGTTGTATTAAGAACTCCATAAACGCAGTGGGAACCTCATAACATCTCCATAGGTGCAGTGGTAGCCCCATGAGGTTGTCGTGCAATCGTGCAACGGTGGTGAAATCGTAACATCGCCATGACAACGCCATAAGGACTCAGAACGCTTGGTGGGGTCACGGCCTACATGCGAAAGTTGTGGTAAAGGCAGTAGGCACCGTTACAAATTTTACCATTTTCGCAGCCTCTGTGCCATGTGTGTACTGCACACATACTACGTTTATAGAGATGTTAGCACGCTTGTCTTGCGACCGTCGCGACCCACCACGTTTTCTCAGCTTTCCAGGTCATATGGCACTATAAACCTCAGAATGCCTCGTTCGGCATTTCTGTCCAAACGAGGTAAAGAAAATGCCTCGATGTCTGCAGTTCCGAAACGAGGTTTTTTAAATTGCCCTTTTTTTTGGAACGAGGTATTTTGTTCAGAACGAGGCTCGGTAAAATGCCTCGTTTACTAAACGTGGTTTTTTCAAGATAGTTATTAGCGGTATATCGGCCAATTTGTAAAAATTAAAATTTATGTTATTTAATACGAAAATAAAACCAGTTCAAACTATATTATTATCAGAGAAATTGACAAGACAAGAATACACGCCATCGGTGGAGGTGTAAAGCAATTGCAGACACACAGCTATACTTTGATTAATTGATTGCCCCCAATAAAATGTCACAACACCTCAGTTGTTTCTTAACACCTATACCTGATTGGGGCAATAAATCAATCAAGGTAGCTATGTGTCTGCAATAGTTTTACTCCTCCACCGATGGCGTGTATTCTTGTCTTGTCAATTTCTCTGATAATAATATAGTTTGAACTGGTTTTATTTTCGTATTAAATAACATAAATTTTATTTTTTTACAAATTGGCCGATATACCGCTAATAACTATCTTGAAAAAAACACGCTTAGTAAACGGGGCATTTTACCAAGCCTCGTTCTGAACAAAATACCTCGTTCCAAAAAAAGGGCAATTTAAAAAACCTCGTTTTGGAACTGCAGACAACGAGGCATTTTTTTTACCTCGTTTGGACAGAAATGCCGAACGAGGCATTCTGAGGTTTCTAGTGTGGCAGAACCTTGCTTTGAGCATGTTCAACGCAAACGCTGTGACTCGGCGCTCATTGGCGACCATTGAGTCCACAGCACGATATCTGGCGTTTCCACCACGCTTTTGCAACACTTATGGGGATCTTGACACTCTCTGAGGCCAGGACCTTCGCGACCAAACCACTTTTTCACAGCTTTCCAGGTCATATGACAGAACGTCGTGACTCGATGACCATTTGCAACCATGGAGACACAGCGCGATATTGTGATCTTGACGAGCTCTCAGACCATTTTCCGTTGTGATAGCAGCGTTTGCAGGGCGCCGCCCCGGTCTGATAGGGGTATAACATATTGTTCTAGACATCAGTAAAGTGCAAGATGGATGTTTTAATGTAAATTCAGTGAATAATTAGAATCATTCATACGGAATTTGCATATCATTTTTATTTAGGTTATGTTTTCACGAATTTGGGGCTCATTCAAAAAAGGGGTCTATAGAAAATTTTCATTCAATCGTTTTTTGGTATATCCCCATGAGTAGTCTTGCCACATGTGATCATTAATTCTTGGTCTTTTTTTTGACCCTGCCGACATTTCAACATACCTGTGCACAACTCTCTCTTACTCTGTCACATATAACACACTTTCTTTCAATATCTTTGTAACTCGAATTAGAACTCTTCTTTCGTCGTTTGGCGACGTTATAACTGTCACGGCTTTCTCCCTCTTCAACAAGTTCTGGCGCACTTTTTGTTTTGGCAGATCTTTTCGACTTCAGAATGTAAGTAGAATAACAACATTTCGGCTTCAGATGGTACATAAATGTGTTGCTGTATGCATTTATTCTTGAGGCGACTAAAGAATCTTGTAAATGTTTTGCTGCCATTCGGATTTTAACACGCCCATCATTAGTTCCTGTTAAAGTTTTTCCTGCAGAGTTGCATATAACGCATGCATTCCCATCAAAAGCTCCCTTGGCTACTGACCTTGAAACCACTAACATTTCCTGTAAAAATATTTTGGCTAAGCGTAATTAATTGTAGATAATGCAGTTATTACAAAAACACTTTGTTAAGATGATTGTAATATGCACAATTCAACTATAATGAAATCCTGCCATTATATAGTAACATCAACTGGGAGGTTCATACCCTCTTGAAATCAGTATTAAGGGGATAACCCCCTTTCTTTTTCTTGTTAGATTTCCGACTGTCAAGGGTTTTTTAATGCACTTGCAGAAGAATGAACATAAAATATGTAATATTTTGTGACTGTAGTAGAAGCAATAAGTGTAAAAAATTCACATAATTGAACTCTAAAATAGACAATTGAAAAAAATTGCAACAAGTAATATAATGATGAGTAAATTATATAATAATAAATCAGTTTTTGGCAAATATCTTAAAAGCTATTGACTTTTAAACATATAAATGTATTACAGACCCCCTATAATGTGGCCATTCCGAAGATTTTGAGTTGTCACACAACCTTCTGGGTCCACCGGTTCTAGAGATACAGTAATGGCAGGGGGTAGTGCATACGATTACATCATGTGTACCTACTTCAAGAATACACATGATGGCAAATGGCCGCCATTTAAAATACTACGCCCGCCTCTTAGAGACGATAACTTAACTCGCTATAAATTGTAAAAAAATTTACTTCGGCTAGAATTAAAAAACACCTAAGATTAACATTTGCTAAAAATTTCTAAAAAACAACCTAAATTTATGGAAATGGGGCCAAATCAAATCAGGCAAATTACATCAAATAGTCCATGTTAAACGTATAGCAAAAATTTTAAACTAACGCGAGCACGCGCGCTTCTAGACAACGCCATAGCGGGTCATAGCAACCAGTGAGTATAAATTGGAAATCCCCAATGACGTAGATATTATAAATTGGTAAGCCGAGTCTGTCTTAAAATAAGTAGTACCGTTAGTAAACAAGATGGAAGCCATCTGCTATCGTGTTTGATCATGGAGTAGGCAAGCACAGGTGTGTCGTATGGGGGTAGTGTTGCGCTTAGAAAGGGGTGTGGCATTTTCACGTATTTCGGCCCCGGCGACAAATGTGTCACCAATCAAAAAATGTTCAATGACCTTCAAATAGATGATTTTTGAAGAGTTTAGCTCTGGACATGTAAGTGCATACAAAATTACCATGAGCTACTCTAGTAAGTAGACAGGCAGGTCTAAACTAGGTCACATAGTAAATAAAACATGCAGGGAAAAGGAATGAAGTTATCACAGATAAGGATGTAAATATGTAGCGGGGTATAATTTGCTACTTTTCAGTTTGAACGTTTGGTTGTTTGATCTTGTTATTTAAGTAATGGGATTTTGAGTTTTATTTTACATAGTTAAAAAAAGTAAAAAAAGATGTTATGGGTTGTGGTGTATATAAGTTGCTATTGTAGTTATACTTTTGAAGTTTTGGTCTTAGTTTTGTAGGAACTAGGATTTGATTTTTATGTTTAGTAGAATTTGTTCTTTGTGTCCTTAGTTTAAAATATTGAGGAGTTACTTTTGTTCTGGAAGGTTTTGTTGAACATTTCACTTCGAGGTTGTTTATCAGGTGATATTATTTCTTGTATTCTGATTGGTTATTTGGGTGGCGCATTTTATTAAAAGATATGAATCAGTATCTTTTCTCACTCTTCATTTTCTGGTTGGATGACTGGTTCATTGTTCCTGATTTATACAGCTCATTTCCACAAACTGGTAAGACACTTACATTACATTTAACTTTAACATACATGAATGTTTGGGTATGTGACTTGGTTGTGTGGAATCAAGTGTGTAGAATGAATGATTCTATATTATGATTTTATGAAATAATTTATATACTTCATCCAAAATGGAAGTCAATCATTGAGTTTACTGCGACATGATCTGAATTGTACAGACTTGAATTAGTTTAGTATAGAATGTATTTTTGTTATTTCAGGGCTTGTTGTTTTGCACCTGATTATGTCGTTCATGTGATGTCATACTGGTGATTCATCAATAAACAATAACCGCGTTCGCGGGATGTTATTTGTAATTTTATAGCTATGTGATGTGTGATATTTATATAAACTTTTAAAACCATATTGAGTTATTCTTTCTCCTCACCCTATCCCGAACACCTGAAGCAGCGAGTCTAAATTTACTTAGGCGCCGCATATAGCTGCGACAAATATATTATTGCACATGAAGGGATGTATATAAATATCACAGAATATATTATCACAGAATATAATTTTAAAATATCACATTGTAAGTTTATATAAATAGATTAGGTTAAAAAAAACACTATAAATGGTCATCAAAGATTTAAAACACTAAAATAGGTTAAATATGATAAAATAGATTTTAAAACAGTATATAAATACATACGCTAAGCTGGCAATCAGCTGAAATCAATATTTATTGTATCGTCAAGCTGAATATTGATAAAAAGTGAAGGCAAAATAAACTTATCTAGGAAAGTTTTATGTTTAAAAAGTTTACGTAATTAAATAAGTGCATCAGCTAATATATTTTTATATAACTTAATCAAATCACAATGTGAATTGGGTTTGTCTATACACTTGTTTCGTCGAATATATATAGTCTGTCTTGCACAGCTTAAGATTATATACTATTCAAAAAAAGTAGGGGATATTTGATTTTGGGGGCATAATACTAAAATATGCAAATGATTACGAAAAAAGTCACTATAGAACCTAACAGAAGAAACATTTCCAGTTACATGTGACGCCCAAACGCACCAATAGCTACCGCATGGAATGCAGGTGATGCTTGGGATCATCATGGGGTCCCAACCCAAGATTTGCACGACTCTGACTTTGAATGTTAGTCATTGTGGCATTGAATTCCAGGGTGGAAACATCAGTTTAATTTTTTTAGTGACCAGAAAACAAATTTTGATATGCGTCGGCTTACCCAAAATGAAAGGTTACGTGCCCTTGGCATGCTACAGATCGGCACAACACAGGCGGTTGTGGCGCGGACGATGAATGTTTCTCAGTCTGTCATAAGCAGGCTATGGTCCAGATACCGTAATACACAATCTGTACAGGGCAGACCACGCTCAGGTCGACCAAGGGCGACAACTCAAGCCCAGGATCGATTTATCCGTACCTTGGCCTTGAGAAATCGTGTCATCACAGCAAATCAGATCAGCGCTCGTCTTCAAACTGACACTGGTGTGAGAGTGAGTGGCCAGACGATTCGGAATCGACTGCATAGGGGTCACCTTCGCGCCCGACGTCCTCGCGTGATCCCTTGTTTGAGAGATCATCACATTCAGGCAAGACGTCGTTGGTGTAGGGATCGTCAACACTGGGATAATCGACGCTGGAGCAATGTGATGTTTTCAGATGAGTCAAGGTTCACTGTTGATTTTTTGGACAGACGTAGGAGGGTGTGGCGTCGTCGAAACGAGCGCTTCCAAGACGTTGACGTCATCTGACATGATCGATTTGGGGGTGGTTCTGTTATGGTGTGGGGAGGCATCACTGTTGCCGGAAGAACGGCTTTACATGTTGTTGCAGGGCGTGTTACAGGCCAGTACTACCGGGACAACATCTTGGCAGTCCACGTTGTGCTGTTCGCACGACGTCATGGCCGCCGTTTCATCTTCCAGGATGGCAACGCAAGATGTCACAGGGCCAGGATCGTTACAGGTTACCTCCAACAACAGAACATCAGCACATTACCTTGGCCAGCACTGAGTCCCGACCTCTCCCCCATCGAGCATGTCTGGGACATGCTTGGACAGAGGTTACGTCAACGTCAACAACGTCCTGTCAATGTCCAAGAACTTGCTGCTGCGTTGCAACAGGAATGGGACAATCTGGACCAAAATGACCTTAGACGTCTCATTAGGAGTATGCCACGTCGGATCAATGCTTGTTTGGCAAACAGAGGAGGATTTACCCGTTACTGACTTTGTTGTGATGCTGTGGTAACTTTGCTGTTTGACCCCGGGTATCATTTTACCCTTATAATGGTCAGGCTGTCCCTTACTTAGTCTAACGATCATTTGGAATAAATCGATGAATGTGAACTTCATTTCATTTTGTCATTTGTTTCTTCGTCAGTTTCCATAGGTGACTTTAATAACACTTAAAAATCAAATATCCCCTACTTTTTTTGAATAGTATATTTAAAAGTTCTCAGGGGAGGTATTTATGTCCACTCTGTACACCGAATAAAATAATACATTTAAAATCGTAGTCATTCAGGTTAAAAGGAATAATATCAGATAACATATTATGTATTAATTGAATAAAAAATCTTAAATCTACACAATCATGGAACATGTGAATAATTGTTTCCTTTTCTTCTTCACATACAGGACATAAATCATTTTCTACTTTTCCTATTTTAAAAAGTCTTACTTTATTCCAAATGATATTGTGTGATATTTTGAAATCCAGGTCACACATTTTAGGAGATTTATAAAATACATTAACACTTTTCCATGTTATTGGCCAGTTCACCTCCAAGTTATGCTTTTCCCAAAATTTAAGAGAAGTAGGTTGAGTATCTCTCAGCTTTATAAGTATATCATAGCATAACTTGGAGGTGAGCTGGTCATAACATATATCTTCACCATTAATAATAAAATTATCATATCCAGTGGGTATATTAAAAGACTGGGTATTTATAATATATAGCCTTGATTCTGGGATAGATTGTTTAATAGTATTAAAAGTATGCCCAATTCTTTGGATATTTACATAGGGAAATTTCTCTAAAATAATATCTAAAACAGAATGAGTTAGGATAAAACCTGGTTTAACATAATATAAAATATCATAAAATCTATTTATGCCAGAAGAGATAAAATACTTAAAATCTAAAACCTTATTATGTTGTGATAAAAAACAATTATTAAAAATAGGTTGTATAGCAATATCATTAATAGTCTTGGGTTCAGGGCGGTGGCTGCTTTTTAATCTATCCCATGCTAAGAGAAGGTGTTGATAGAATGGAGGTATTTTACAATTATTTAAAAGTTTTAAATCAAGGTGTATTTTAAAAATATCATAATCTATATAAAAATCACCATAAAAACATAAGAAGTAAGACATAGTAGATTTCCATACATAAAAGTTTTCAGGATTAAAATAAGATTTTAGCCACTTAATAGCAAGAGCATAACCCTTTAACCTTATATCCACTAACCCTAGCCCCCCTTCTGCCTTAGGAAGTGTCATCACATGGTATTTAATCTGTGGGGGCTTCTTGCACCATAAGAACTTAGTTATAGATTTTAATAAAGTATTATATATATATTCGGGCATGGGTAAAACAGACATTGTGTAATAAAATTTGGATAAAAGAAGTGAATTTATAACAGTAACTTTTCCCATTAAGGTTAAATTCCTTTTAATCCATAGATTTAATAAAACTTGTACTTTATTTAGCTTCAAATCCCAATTCTTATAATTACAAAGATTAAAATTATTACCCATATAAATACCTAGGATTAAAATAACATCATGTACAATATTTACAGGGAGGTTAAGATTAATGGGTTTATTAAAAGCAGTTCCAAGTGGCATTAACTCAGACTTTTCTATATTCATTTTCGCTCCGGATGCGTCACAGTAAACATTTATACATTCAAAAGCATTATTGACAGAGTTGAGGTCACTGACCGTCAGGGTTGTGTCATCAGCATGCTGGTAAATTAGTGATGTTACATCTGTGTTTTTGATAGGTATACCTCTAATAGGGCCCTGTTTAATAAGTAAGTTTAGCGGCTCCGAACACATAATATAGCACATGGCTGATAAGGGACAACCCTGACGGACAGACCTCCCTATTGTAAAAAAGGGGGATAAATGCCCATTTACTTTCACAGTACTTCTTATGTCTGTATATAAAATTTTTAGCCACGCCCTGAAATACTCACCGAAGCCGAAGTATTTTAGAACATGTTGCAAATATTCGAACGAAAGTCTATCGAAAGCCTTTTCTGCGTCTAATTTTAGTAAATATCCGTCGACTTGCTCTTTATTTGTGTAGTCTATTACGTCACGAATATTTGCAACATTGTCTAAAATACTTCGGCCAGGTACTGCACATGATTGTTCTGGAGAAATAATAAAATCTAAAACTGTTCTTAATCTAAAAGCAAGGCATCTACATAATATTTTAAGGTCAACATTTAATAAGGAAATAGGTCTAAAATTTTTAAGATTGTTTTTATCTCCCTTGTCTTTATAAATTAAAGTTAAAACTCCTTTTCTCATAGATCGAGATAAAATATTATTATTAAAAACACAATTTAAAACATCTAAATAAATACTTCCTAAAATATCCCAAAAATAGATATAAAATTCAGGTGTTAACCCGTCTATTCCGGGACTTTTCTTTTTTGCCATAGATAATATACAGTTAGTGAGCTCTTTTAATGTGATTGGCGCGTCACAGTATTCTTTGTCAACATCAGATATAGTGTTTGTTATGGTCTTACACATATTGTTAATACAATCGATGTTATCAGGTTGAGTTTGTGTATATAACTTGCCAAAAAAATCTGAACATTCATAAATAATATCTTGTGTGTCATTTATTATAGAACCATCATCTTTTTGTAATTCTGTAATGCAATTGCTATTTTGTCTCTGCCTTTCGAGATTTAAAAAGTAAGAGGTATTTCTATCACCGTCTATTGCATATTTACATTTAGATCTTAAAATAGCACTATCACATTTTTTAATATCATAATCTAAAAGCTGGTTCTCTAGATCGATTATAAAAGATATATCATAGTTGTTAGAAAGAGAAAGCCGTCTATATTCATTCTGCAATTTATTTTGGAGAGAATAGTATTCCCGAACGCGCTAACCGATTGCGCCACAGAGACATGACAGGGCTTCGAATTGAAGCCATACCAGTTGTTACAGTAATAACGCTTAATTGGTGTTAACCTATTTCTTTGATGTTGCCGCCAACCGTGAAAACATTACGCTTAACTAAATTGGTTTCGGTTGATGACATTCGCTTCCAGAAGTAGTCTTCTCTGCCCTCCGAAGGAATTGACACTGTGGTCAAAAATCAGAAGCCCGATAGGGGACTCGAACCCCTGACCCTCAGATTAAAAGTCTGATGCTCTTCTTTTTTTTTCTTGTAAATATGTTTATTCATGTAATATAGTACAATTTGGTTACAAATAATATAAACAATTTGCTAAATCTATGCAATATATACAATTATATGAAAACATATTTATAATGATCAATAAGTTATTTACCCTCACTTACTCATGTATTTAAAAACATATTTTTTAAGTTTTATAAGTATTTTTTAATAAAAATAGAAAGTATGTACAATTTAAAAGTAGGTATTTACAATTAAAACGTTAAAAATTTAGGGTAATTGAGTTATCCATCTCTAGGGTAATAAGGCAAGAAGGTAATACAAATTTTGAAATGAAGTTAATGTTATTATTTTTACAATATTCACTTATATTATATAACGAAGTTTTCAGTTCTATCCTAAATAATTTAATTATATCAATCACAGCATTGGGGTTATCACAACATCTCCTTCTACGTTTATATATCGCCCGCCTCGCACAACTAAAAATAAGGTTAATGAGTTCAGTCGGGTGTGACGGTGTGTTGGTCTGCTCGCCAAGCAATAGACAGGTTGAAAGCTGACTATCACGAAGCGGGCAGGTCAAAGCATCGTCTGCTACAGATTTTATCAGTGTTTTTACATTACATAGATCCGGGCATTCTACGAACATATGTATCAGAGTTTCACAATCTGTTCGACACACAGGACATAAATCAGAATCTACCTTATTGATTTTAAACAACCTTTCCATAGTCCATACTATATTATGTGCTATATTAAAATCTAACTGTATTGAATTTGGATCTTTAAAATTAGCAAAAACATTTTTCCAGGTAACTGGCCAATTAACATCTATATTTTGTTTTAACCAGTATTCAATACATTTAGGTTCTTTAAGCTTTCTATTCAATAAAACACTATAACAAAATTTAGTTGATAATTTACAAGTTTCAATTTCGTCATCATTTATAACAAACTTAACGTCACCAGTGTTCTTACCTACATATACATGCGAATTAATGATATCTACCCACGAAGCGGGTATACAAGATTTTATAATATTAAAATACCTTTCTATTATTTTATTATCAAAGTCTGGATCTATCTCATGGATGGTGTCAAGGATGGAGTGTAATGGAATAAACCCAGGCTTTACATAATAAATAATGTCGTAAATAGTTGTAATATTAGCTAAAACAAATACATTATAATTAAGTGTTTTACCATTATTATTTATAAGTTTATTATTGAATAGCGGCTGGCATTTTACATCATCAATAGTTTTCGGGTTTGGTCTTACGTGATAATTCAGATCATCCCATGCTAATAACATATATACATAATATGGTGGTAGATCATTAATACATTTTTTCTCATAATTAATTTTAAAAATATCTTTAGTTAAACCTAGATTTGCATATTTCATTAAAAAGTATGACATTGTTGCTTTCCATACCGCCGTATGTTCATTATTAAAATACTTATTCATCCATTTTAAGGCGAATGCTTGCGATTTGCATTCTTTATATGGGAGACCAAGACCGCCATCCTTCTTTCTACCTATTATTGAGTTGAACTGAATTTTGGGTGGTTTACCGCTCCATAAAAAATCACATATGAGTTTAGTTATTTCACCCGACACAGACTGCGGTATGGAAAGCACGTTAGCAGTATACCATAATTTATAGAGCAATAAACTTTGTATAACAATAATTTTACCTTGTGGTGTTAATCTACGCTTTTTCCACATATTAATAATAATTTTAATTTTAGAGATTTTGCCATTCCAATTTAAAATATCACACTGTTGTTTGTTTGGACCAACATAAACTCCTAATATTTCGATACAATCTTCAAGCTGTTTCAGCGGTATTTTATAATTATAATTCCTATATCTAGCTTTACCTATAGGTAATATTTCTGATTTTTCAATATTCACCTTTGTCCCTGATGCTTTAAAATACACATCTAAAACATTAAAAATAGAATTAACGGAATTATTATCAGATACAGTAAAGTTGGTATCGTCAGCATATTGAAATATTAAAGATGTAATATTACTGTATTTGATATTAATTCCTTTAATTGGTGATTGCTTAATTAATATATTTAAAGGTTCGGCCGAAATTATATATAGTAAACAACTAAGCGGACAACCTTGTTTAATAGATCTTAATAATTTAAAATACGGTGATAAGTGGCCGTTCAACTTAACAGTATCATAAATATTAGTATATAAAATTTTAATCCAATTGATAAACGTTTCCCCAAAACCAAAATATCTTAAAATTGTAAATAAGTATAAATGAGATAATCTATCAAAGGCTTTAACAGCATCGATTTTAATAATAAAAGCTTCTATATCCTCCTCGTCTGCATAATCGACTAAATCCCTAATACTTGCTACATTTTCAGATATATTTCTACCAGGAACTGCACATGTTTGTTCAGGTGAAATGATAGAGGAAACTACCTTCTTAAGTCTATAAGCTATACATTTGGATAAAACTTTATAATCAGCATTTAAAAGCGTAATTGGTCTATAATTTTTTAGTTCTCGTCTATCATCTTTATCCTTATATAAAAGTGTTAACATACCCTTTCGCATAGAGCGAGTTAAAATTTTATTTGAAAAAATACAATTTAGAACATTTAAATAGATAGGGCCTAATAAATTCCAAAACTTTATATAGAATTCCGGTGTTAGACCGTCTAGTCCAGGGCTTTTACGTTTTTGCATGCTTTTAAGACATTTTGTTAGTTCCTCAAGAGTAATCTCTGCATCACATAATTCTTTTTCCTCATCATCAATATTATTTGAAATTAAATTACATAAGGAATTAATACATTCAATATCATCTGGTGAATCATCATTATCATATAAGTTACTGTAAAAATTAGAACATTCATGTATAATATCACATTGATCCTTAATCAATATACCGTTAGAAGTTACTAACTCCTTGATGTTTTTATTAGCCTGGCGTTGTTTTTCTAGGCTGAGAAAGTACTGTGTATTTCTCTCACCGTCAATGGCATATTGAGATTTAGATCGTAAGATCGCACCCTTGCATAAATCCTGTTCATATTCGCCCAATTTCTGTTCAAGTTCTATAATAGAATCTAAATTATTACAATTATTTCTGGAAATTCTTGCATATTCATTATTCATTTTTTTTTGTAAATTCCATGGTTTTTCTTTTTTCTTTTTATTAATTTCTTTCGAGTATCTCTGAGCCGTAGCTTTAAAATAATATTTTAAGTTATCCCACCATACTAATGTGTCAGATAAATATAACTCTGATTTAATTTCTTTATTAATTATATGTTTAATTTTATTACAGAATACTTGATCATCTAATAACGTATTGTTCAGGATATAACACCCCGGACCTCTCTCGCACTCTGTAAAATCGAGCGTTACCGTTATAATACTGTGATCCGATAAACGTGTGTGTGTTATAAAAACATGTAAGGTGTTGGCTTTCAGCCGTCTGCTGATTAAAATGAGATCAATGCGACTCATGCGAAGAGTGTGTTGAATCTTCGCACGCCTAGTATACTGGATTTTATCGGGGTGTTTATATCTAAAACTATCACATAAATCATTATTAATTAATACTGAATTTAACATTGATGATGAATATTTATTTGTATACATTCCTTTACATCGATCCAGGAAAGGGTCTATTATTTCATTGAAGTCTCCGCATATAATGTTATTTGCTTCTTTATCAATGTAACCTTCCAGTTCGATGAAATAATCGATTCTTTCCTTGTCAATGTTAGGGGCATAAATAGAAAATATTGAAATGTCTTTATTATCTATTGACAAGTTAACTTTTAAAATTCTACCATTATCATTTTTAAAAACATCTTTAAGACAATTTTTTAAATTGTTCTTAAATAAAATAGCTACACCTCGCCTGTTTATATTAGAATTATTATTAAATATTATTGGGCCATCCCAGTACTTTTCAATGTCGTGCATAATATTATCGTCCCAGAATGTCTCTTGGATACATGTCATATCTATAGCTAACTCTTTAACATATGAAAAAACGTTTTCTAATTTCGACCGGTCAAGTAACCCGTTGACATTCCAGGAGATAATCTTAGGCATTGAATTGCAAATATATTTTAAAAATTAATAGATACGACTTTACCTTAAATCTATAGATAAATCCAAGATAACAACTAATAATCCACGTTTTAAAAAAGATAATCCTTACACAGAAAGACACATAAATCCTTTCCAATACAATGAATATAATCCATTTCACAATAAATATAATCCATTTCACAATAAAAATACTCCAATTCACAATAAATAAAATCCAATTCCCAATAAATATAATCCAATTCAGAATATACATAATCCAATTCACAATAAACATACTCCAATTCACTGTAAATAAACTCCAATTCGCAATAAACATAATCCAATTCGCAATCAGCTTACATTTGAATAAAATCCACATCTCTGAAACAATATTATAATCATAATATATAAATGAATCATCTCCATCCATCACTCGCTTTGTTGACACTATTCCAGTTAACTTATAAAAAACTTCTACCGGGGTCGGTGTTGACATTGATACCGTTTGTATATACATAGTTATATTCTGGCTTCTCGTGTTGATGGAATATAACTCTTTGTTTTCTTCTCTAATTGTTCTTCCGTAGACGTTGACAATCCTCTCTTGTTCTTTCTATCTTTTATGTCCACATCCATCCCCAACTCTATATACTTGTTATATCTTAATCGTCGGCTGTTGGCTAATTCCTCTACGGTCCTAATTGTAGGTTTTATCATGTTCGCTTGTGTTTTAAATCTAATCTTAGAGTGTTTATCGTACTTTACATTGTACCACGCACTTTGCACACTTGTGTCTAGCTCCCCGTCAGCCTCATATCGCTTTTCAATTACCGAACTTTTATTATTAACACTGGAATCAGTATATGTAGTTTCAATATTATTTTCCGAAAGATTATCAACATTTGAGTTGGTATCTTCATTACTGTGTTTCAAACTATTATTAACGTTCAAGTTCATAGATTCACTATTTTCCTTTAAAAGATCGTCTGCTTGATTTAGTTCTATCTCGTTGCTGTTTAATTCACTTGTAGGCTTATCAACACATTGTTTTATCATAGTGAGTTCTGTTTCTATCTTTTGTCCAGCATTGTCTGTTGTTGTCTCGGTTGACTGACTCGCTATCGCGTTCA